>JAPJYM010000001.1:0-5053266 GCA_026283605.1 Ganoderma lingzhi
ATTGCTAAGGTTAAAGAACGACTTCCATACTCGTGTGACAACGTGTAATTAATGTGTGTGAGCGGTGCTTCCACGCGCAGATAGATGCAGTCTGGCGAGCGGAAGGACTGGTTGCTTGGGTTTATTTCGAAGAGAGCTCTGAGAGGTGAAGCCCAACGGATTATTGTCTTGGGGTTAGGGTTGCAGGAAAAGGTCCTATCGCTATAGAACAAACCCTTGGCATCCTCACCCTCGTCACATTCACGCACTGTCTTTGACTTACCCACCACATCGCTATCTTCCTGCCCTCGCACCTAACCAATTCCTGAGAGAAGTTTCACGTTCTGGTTGCACCATGGTGAAAAACGGCGTTGGTTATAAGCGGGTAAGTCTGAAGCCTGTTATAATACAAACCCGGTCGTAACCCAGGGCTTTCGATCCTGCAATTTCTAGCCTCTCGATGGCAAAGATGTCACATCCACACAAGGCGGCGTAGCCAAGAAGACCAAGGCCACGGCCGGTAGCGCACCGGCGCCGAGCTCGCATACAATGATAACCAAGCTCGACCCCACTTTCTGGTACGCGGATGGAAACGTCGTCATCCGGGTGGAGTGTACCGTCTTCAAGCTTCATCGCTCCCGACTCCAAAAAAACTGCGCATACTTCGAGAAGGTCTTTGCCTCCGGGGTTAAAGCTAT
Source organism: Ganoderma lingzhi (assembly GCA_026283605.1). Taxonomy (NCBI): domain Eukaryota; kingdom Fungi; phylum Basidiomycota; class Agaricomycetes; order Polyporales; family Polyporaceae; genus Ganoderma; species Ganoderma lingzhi. The sequence continues at coordinate 678 of JAPJYM010000001.1, forward strand.
CGAGCATATCGACATGTGTCCGGTGTACCTCGCGCCCGAGGAGGTCACATTGCAGGGGTTCAAGGCGGTTTTGACTGCGATAGAGATGCCTCTGTGCGTTTTCAAACATTGTCTTACAAACTCAATTGGGTGACGATCAGTATTTGCAGCGAACACATCAAATCCAAGCCCACTCATGCCCAGACGATCTCTCTGCTCGAAGCCGCAGGAGACCTATCCTGCGATCCTGTGATCCGCCAGGCCAAAGCCCGTCTGTGTGAACTCTGGGATTCGCGTCGGCTTCCATCGCAACTCCAGCACGGCGACGACAGATCTTGGGAGTTAATGATCACTACGATTCGCCTCGCACGTGAGCACAACCTTCCCTCCATCCATCCTAAAGCGTATATTCTACGAGGTCGTGTCAAACGAGGAGTACTGGACCACCTACCACAAGGACCGTGACTCTATCTACCTCACGAGCATGGATAGGGAGCGCCTGCTCTGTGCACGCGAGGGTTTGGGGAGACTTTGGCGTGACTTTGTCGTCATACCTCCCGAGGCCTCACAGAAGGCGGATGGGATAGATAGGCCGAGCACTCATCGCCAGGGGTGTTGCTACAGGGGGCGTGAGCGGGGGCAAACATGGATGTTATTCATGGTGGAGAAGAATGAGCTGGACCGCGGCGCATTGGATCCACTTAGGTACAATATCATAGACCACAGATTGGATAACTTGGTGAATGAGTGGTGGTGCGTGCCCTGTCTACGTAACAAGGAGAAGGCTTGGGAGGAAAAAAAGTTGGACTGGTGGATGTTATTAGATGACCTATTGTGGCTGTAATCGTGAATGCTTAACGTTTTTCAAATGTCTCGGCCCTTGGAAGGGCACCATGGTGGCCACACACACACAATAGCGGGCAAACCGCTCAGATCCAGGATTCCACTTCAATAGAAACTAGTGCTTATCACCAACCCCGTGTTGCCATGCAGAACGTTGCATGCCAAAATGTGCCAAAATTCACCTGTTAGGACGGCACATGCAAACTTGGTACAATGTTTGTAGAATGCATCGGGCCCGTCAAAATCAACAGTAAAGTTGGCCAATGTACAACTGTTCAAGTGGGTGTCGCACTTAGCTGACCAGTGACCATGGTGACCCTAAAGTATATGCGCAGACAGACACTACATATGTATTCCCAACATATCAATGTGAACCAACCAACCGTCTGCGTCCTCAAGATCATCCGCTTTGATGTTAACTGAACCACTTGGAGGCGGAAGGAGCCAAATGATTATCATGCCGCATGCCAGCCTAACAATGGAAAAGACCGGTAGGAAAAATAGGAAGGAGTTCAAATGTGCGAGTAGCCAAGGCCTAAAAGTGGCTTTCCAGACCCTGGCCTTTGGTGGCTAGGCTGGTCTGGTACGAACCTGCCCGGTATGGTAGCTCTACGATACGGGAGCCAGATGCTATATTCGACGATGCGGCAATCATTTCGGAAAGTGATTCCATGGACACTTATATAATCCTATACAGTCCAGTGGTATTTAAGGCAGCTCGGTAGCAGGTGAAGTGTATTTCGCTTTTACGCCCAATTCAAGTGAGTCGATGTCCACTTGGATCCCACCACCGTGTGCGGATGTCCGTTCGACGGGTTATGTGCCTTAGTCGATGCCAGGAAGCGCCTTAGTGGTTGCAACCCTGTGCTCCCAGCTTGCCCATCAGTGTCGCCTTCATTGGCTTCGACGCTATGGACCTCGACGTGCAGCCTTCAAGTATGAGTGGCGCCGTCGACTGGTTGAGCTGCCCACCACATCAGTGTCGCCTTCATTGGCTTCGACGCTATGGACCTCGACGTGCAGCCTTCAAGTATGAGTGGCGCCGTCGACTGGTTGAGCTGCCCACCACATCAGTGTCGCCTTCATTGGCTTCGACGCTATGGACCTCGACGTGCGGCCTTCAAGTATGAGTGGCGCCGTCGACTGGTTGAGCTGCCCACCACATCAGTGTCGCCTTCATTGGCTTCAACGCTATGGACCTCGACGTGCAGCCTTCAAGTATGAGTGGCGCCGTTGGCCGGTTGAACAGCCCACCGGGGGAGCATTGCCCTCATTGGCTTTGACACTATGGTTCTCGATGTGCAGCCATTGACTGGTGCCATCAATGGGTTGAGCAGCGCTCTGCGTGCACCGCTGGACACAGTGTGCACTGTGCGGACATCTCCGTTGCCTATGCGAATTGTGACAACCAGATAGGGCCGAGCATCAATCATAGGCGCATCATGGCTGCTCTTTTATCCCTTCTCGTCGTCTATTGATGTAAAGCTGACCGTTTGCTATAACAGACCTCTATATCCTTCAACATGTCTTCCTTGGACATCGACCGCTACGTCTCCATCCTGAATGGTGGCGGCAACTATGCTACCTGGGCTCTCAACATGGAGGCCTTCCTCATGACTCAGACATTGAACCATGTCCTCACCGATGCCGCTCCCGTTACAGTGGGTCAGACTCCTACTACGGATGAGCTGAAGGCTATCACCGACTTCAAGGCCAACGACGAGCGTGCGCGAGGCTTCATCCTGCTCAGAGTCAGCGCCGCCATCGGATATAGGGTGAGGAAGAAAGGACATGCAAAGGCCATATGGGACTACCTCAAGAACAAGTACGGCCAGTCGGGAATCACCGCGGTCTACTCGGAGTTCAAGAAGGCCCTGTCCCTGCCGATCCCCATCGACATCAACCCGATCGACATGCTCGATGAGTTCCAGGTCCACTTCCATAGGCTCGCCGATGAGGACTGCAAGTTTCCCAACTACTTAAGCGCGATGATTCTTCTCGCAAAGTTGCCTCCGTCCATGCAGCACATCGCCCAGTCCTTCACCAACATCGCCAACGTGAAGGACCTTGACCTCGCTGACGTTTGTCGCTCCATCGTCTTCCACTGGGAGCTGCATGCTGGTCACAAGGCAGTCAAAGATGGCATGGCATCGAAGCTTGGCACGTGCAAGTACGACCATCAGAAGCCCTGTTTCCAGGGGCGGCTTCATGGGAACGGTGGAACGATGGATGGCAAATCAAAGCCAAAGTTCCGTGCTCGTGGCCAACGTGGGGGTAACAGGGGCAGAGGCCAACGCAATACTGATAATGCCCCTGTCCAACCCGATACTAGCCAGGGTGAGATTGCGATCTTTCACCGACCCCAGCACTAGACATAACGAGCTGATCGGCATCACTACCTAGACAGATTCATGCATCCTAGGATGGTACCGGTGAGAGCGACTACCCTCGCGGAGCCTCTTGGTCCCATCGTCTCTGGTACGCTTAAGTATGTCTTAACTATTGAGGATGTTGTTCTCAACTAGCAGGTCCAGGCTCCACTATCGTCAATCAAGTTGTCGACGACAACGAGGGCCTCTTTTCAAAGGCGGCGTATCACTCTGACCTGCTCGCCGATCACATGGATTGGGCAGATGACATCAAGATGAAGTGGCAGACCAAAGTCAGCGATGCGGAGGATGCCACCTACTTCACAGGCGAGGAGGATGATCAGATGTCTTTGGGTGATGATCTCAACGAGGAGTTCACTGTTGATGTGCCTGGTTCCTACGACTCTGACTTCAGGCAAGTGCCTGGTACCTTTCTGTCTTTAGCATGGGCTAACACGCTCCCACACAGCTGTGCTTAGGAAAAGGAAGTGTAGTCTGGATGTCCCATCCATTATATGTCTGCAGCATGTCCTGGTCGGTGTGTGTAGCGGGGACAGACATCCAAGCCGTCCCCGGATGTCAAAGTCTGCTCAGTGTGACCCCGGACGTCAAATTCTGGTCAGCGCATGTAGCGAGGACGGACAGGGAGGCGGTCCCCGGATGTCAAGATCTCGTAAGTGTGAGTAGCGAGGACGGACAGTGAGGTGGTCCCCGGATGTCAAATTCTGGTCAGTTTGAGTAGCGGGGACGGACATCCAAGCTGTCCCCGGATGTCAAAGTCTGCTCAGTGTGACCCCGGACGTCAAATTCTGGTCAGCGCGTGTAGCGAGGACGGACAGGGAGGTGGTCCCCGGACGTCAAATTCTGGTCAGTGTGAGTAGCGGGGACGGACAGGGAGGTGGTCCCCGGATGTCAAATTCTGGTCAGTGTGAGTAGCGGGGACGGACAGGGAGGTGGTCCCCGGATGTCAAATTCTGGTCAGTGTAAGTAGCGGGGACGGACATCCAAGCCGTCCCCGGATGTCAAAGTCTGCTCAGTGTGACCCCGGACGTCAAATTCTGGTCAGCGCGTGTAGCGAGGACGGACAGGGAGGTGGTCCCCGGATGTCAAATTCTGGTCAGTGTGAGTAGCGGGGACGGACAGGGAGGTGGTCCCCGGATGTCAAATTCTGGTCAGTGTGAGTAGCGGGGACGGACAGGGAGGTGGTCCCCGGATGTCAAATTCTGGTCAGTGTGAGTAGCGGGGACGGACATCCAAGCCGTCCCCGGATGTCAAAGTCTGCTCAGTGTGACCCCGGACGTCAAATTCTGGTCAGCGCGTGTAGCGAGGACGGACAGGGAGGTGGTCCCCGGATGTCAAATTCTGGTCAGTGTGAGTAGCGGGGACGGACAGGGAGGTGGTCCCCGGATGTCAAATTCTGGTCAGTGTGAGTAGCGGGGACGGACAGGGAGGTGGTCCCCGGATGTCAAATTCTGGTCAGTGTGAGTAGCGGGGACGGACATCCAAGCCGTCCCCGGATGTCAAAGTCTGCTCAGTGTGACCCCGGACGTCAAATTCTGGTCAGCGCGTGTAGCGAGGACGGACAGGGAGGTGGTCCCCGGATGTCAAATTCTGGTCAGTGTGAGTAGCGGGGACGGACAGGGAGGTGGTCCCCGGATGTCAAATTCTGGTCAGTGTGAGTAGCGGGGACGGACAGGGAGGTGGTCCCCGGATGTCAAATTCTGGTCAGTGTGAGTAGCGGGGACGGACATCCAAGCCGTCCCCGGATGTCAAAGTCTGCTCAGTGTGACCCCGGACGTCAAATTCTGGTCAGCGCGTGTAGCGAGGACGGACAGGGAGGTGGTCCCCGGATGTCAAATTCTGGTCAGTGTGAGTAGCGGGGACGGACAGGGAGGTGGTCCCCGGATGTCAAATTCTGGTCAGTGTGAGTAGCGGGGACGGACAGTGAGGTGGTCCCCGGATGTCAAATTCTGGTCAGTGTGAGTAGCGGGGACGGACAGGGAGGTGGTCCCCGGATGTCAAATTCTGGTCAGTGTGAGTAGCGGGGACGGACATCCAAGCCGTCCCCGGATGTCAAATTCTGGTCAGTGTGAGTAGCGGGGACGGACATCCAAGCCGTCCCCGGATGTCAAAGTCTGCTCAGTGTGACCCCGGACGTCAAATTCTGGTCAGCGCGTGTAGCGAGGACGGACAGGGAGGTGGTCCCCGGATGTCAAATTCTGGTCAGTGTGAGTAGCGGGGACGGACAGGGAGGTGGTCCCCGGATGTCAAATTCTGGTCAGTGTGAGTAGCGGGGACGGACATCCAAGCCGTCCCCGGATGTCAAAGTCTGCTCAGTGTGACCCCGGACGTCAAATTCTGGTCAGCGCGTGTAGCGAGGACGGACAGGGAGGTGGTCCCCGGACGTCAAATTCTGGTCAGTGTGAGTAGCGGGGACGGACAGGGAGGTGGTCCCCGGATGTCAAATTCTGGTCAGTGTGAGTAGCGGGGACGGACAGGGAGGTGGTCCCCGGATGTCAAATTCTGGTCAGTGTGAGTAGCGGGGACGGACAGGGAGGTGGTCCCCGGATGTCAAATTCTGGTCAGTGTGAGTAGCGGGGACGGACAGTGAGGTGGTCCCCGGATGTCAAATTCTGGTCAGTGTGAGTAGCGGGGACGGACATCCAAGCCGTCCCCGGATGTCAAAGTCTGCTCAGTGTGACCCCGGACGTCAAATTCTGGTCAGCGCGTGTAGCGAGGACGGACAGGGAGGTGGTCCCCGGATGTCAAATTCTGGTCAGTGTGAGTAGCGGGGACGGACAGTGAGGTGGTCCCCGGACGTCAAATTCTGGTCAGTGTGAGTAGCGGGGACGGACAGGGAGGTGGTCCCCGGATGTCGAGATCTTGTCAGTGTGAGCAGCGGGCACGGACATCCAAGCCGTCCCTGGACGTCAAAGTCTGGTCATTTTGAGTAGCGGGGACCAAAAGCCAGGCCGTCGCGGGCCAGCTTGCAGGGACCGACAACCCCACCGTGTCCAGGTATACGGCTGGTGAGTATGGGTCATAGTGATTTTAACTGGAGTGTTCATTCATTTTCATATTTTCATAGTTGGCGAACCTAGCCTCTGTACTGTAATATAGGCTATATAGGCTAGAGCTAATGCTGTGGACAGTAGAGCTAAAGCAAAGGGGGGCCTGTTATAAACCCCCTCAATGTGGATGCTCGACTCAGGAGCGTACATGCACTTTACGTACTGAAGACTTTTGGATTGCACTTCAACAGTATCTCGGGTTCTATCCTCGAAGACGCTGGTGAGCCGGTCAGGGCCCTCAGCCTTGCGTGTGCAGCGGTAAGTGAATACCTGTATCCGAAACATTCAGTTGGCTGATAAGCACAAACTACACAGGTTCAGATCGCATTCAAGTGCTGGACGACGGGCAAGCACGTTCCGTCCAAGGAAGACTTCGATGCGAAAACCGGTGGGGAGGGAACTGATGGCTTCGGGAATACCACTATCCAGCACATGGTGGATGATCCGCAGGTGTGGGAGGAGTTCCTTGTGCGTGCCCGTCAACACGCTCCGCGGGGCTCGCGGTCAGCGAAGAAAGGCAGCCCCTCTCGTAGTCGCAAGCATAACATCTTTGCTAGCAGTTCACCGGTACCCGGAGACGACAGCTCTTAGGTCAAGCATAGCCAATATCATAGTGTAGGTCGCAGTCATAATCATCATCCCCTGCTCTCCATACCGTTGCAATTGTGTGCTTGCCTCGCTTAAGTGATCTTAAGTTGCTTGCTTGAGCGGCTGCGAAGGTCCTTATTGCTTATATCACTCTTATTTTCCTTCGGCTTATGGTCTTACTTGATTAGATAAGAGGCTATAAGGGTTATTAAGAGGCATTAAGTGCCTGTAAGGAAAATCCAGAAGTTCTGATGTAAGCATGCTGATGATAAGCATGCTGATGAATGGGCTGTCGGCAAGGATAGGGAAGTCGGGATGAACCGGGTGTACGAAATCCTGGCTTCATTTTCGAGGGCAGTAACCTTGCACACAAGGTAATCCGAACAACACATACGCACCAGTAACCTGGACTGGATAATATTGTTGCGCGTATGCACAACCAGTGCCTATGTGCAGACATTGGCCATACGATATGACACAAGTGACGGAGACTCGATCAGTTGGTGCGTGAAAGCACACTGGGTGCTTGTGCGCTCCCGGCGGCATACAATTATGCCCTCATATTCGAATGTCAATGCACCTTCTGTGCCTTCGTGCATGCATACTATCTAGCTGTCGGAGACACAACCCGGGCCATCCAGCGCAGAGGCACAGGTGTGCATATGCACACTAGACGACGGACTTATATGTCTTCACATACACACTCTCAGTGCCTTCGCGTGTCCCAAACATCCTGTCATTACTCTTACCCATACCACGCGAAAGCACGTAGTGTGCATCAGCGGGAATATGTGTCGACTCCTACACTCCATAGTCTGGTCGCGCGAAAGCACCGTGAGTGCTTCCACGCACCTCAATGGCCGACCACTATGAGTCCGGGAAGGCACTGGCTGTGTCTTCGCGCATCTCGACAGGTCCACTGTAGAGTGGGTGTTAGGGCGCGGAAGCATGGCCTGTGCTTTCGCGGAGGAATTAAGGCCAAAAGCTAACGCCACCCTAACTATAACCCTTACTTCGACTAGTTCATGTCCTTACAATGCATAGTGTCGATCGAGCTGTATCCGTTATGTTGTAATTTATGCACGCACATGCACACATTACGCATTGAACACCTGGGTCGTGAAGAGCCGTGTCGTAACGCGGTAGCTATGTCATAAGATGCGAGAAGCGACAGATGCAGCACAAGTACTCACTTGACGCACAAGACCATGAACGTGAATGAACGAGACCGTAAAGTACAAATGTAGGCGCTAAGACGCTGCATTCGAGACTTGGGTCCGAACGAGAACATATCAACATACCCATATCCTCCATCTCCGAAACCGTCCTCACGAGTCCCAACACAATACGCTCCGCAAAGTTCTCACAAGAATACAGTTATAAACTAACACAGCGATACATCGAGCACGAACAATCCCTGCATACATCCCGCCTCAGTCCATAATCCTCGGCCTCATCCTCGGCCTCCGCCCGACCCTGTCCCGCTCCCTCTCGAATGCAGCCTGAGTGGCTGCTCGCTCTCCGCCGTGTCCGCCTCCCACTCCGATCGCACCCCCTCACTCGCCACCTCGGACTCCCGGTTGGGCTCACAGTCCTCAGGCCCAGGGTCTGGCCGGTCAAAGCTGACCATCGACGTCGACACCGTCTCCCCCGTGCTGCTTGGCGAGCGCCTCAGAACTGGACGGTACACGTCCGCGTAAGCCGTCAGCCCGGGTGGCAAGATACTCGCGCTGGTGCCAAGATTTGGATGTTGTTCAGGAGGGCGGGGGTACGCGGAGTCTGATTCGGAGACGAGGGTGGAATTGTTGTCCGAGAGGGAGACGGACATGGACATGGATACGGACACGGAGGCGGAGTACGTCTGGGAGCGGGTGTGCACGGAGATGGAAGAAACGGCGTACGCGTTGTCGAATGCGGAGGACGTCGTCGACCAGCGTGGCGGCGAGAGCGAGGGAGATGGTGGAACCTTATGTAAAGATGGGGAGAGCACGGGAGAGTAGGATGGCGGCTTGGTGCGGGCGAGGAATGGAACGGAAAGGGTTGATTTGTTGGAGGAAGGCGGTTCTGTGCGCACGGGATGACATAAGCTTTCGAGGATCGAATCAAAGGCAAGGGCGGGGACAGAGATGCATCACGCGTAGATAGGAACAACGCGTCCATCGAACGATGATGCGGACGGGGATGGGAAGAGAAGGTGCAATACTGTGGCTTGCGTCCGGCACAGACTAATGAATACTCACCGGATACACCGATAACGTACCCGTCCCAGCTCTTCTGTCGTATTCCTTGCCCCGCACTGCTCCATCCCCGCTTCCGCACTTCGCCATACCTAGATCCAAAGAGCCTCCTCCGAAATAACCACAAGAGCAGCAGTAACAGTAGCATGCTGGCCGTACTGCCCGCGACCATGCCAGTGAGCTCTCCGGATGTGAGTCCTTGGTGATCCGGGACGACGTGAGGAGAGCCGGAAGATGAGACAGGTGTTGGCGTTCGTGTGACGATCTCTGTCGTTGTAGAGATGGAGACGGCGGTAGGGTACGAGGGAGGTAGAAGACACTCGGGAAGTATGTCGCTGCAGGCGGCCAGATTGGAAATGGAACAACCGGGAGGCAAGGGGCATGCGGGGAGCCAGAGTTTCTCATTACCGTCAACATTGTCGCCCCGGCGGTGAAAGGTTTGGAGGGCAGCATGGTTCATTGGACGGTGAGAGGACGGGGGGTACATATATTGAGGCATTGATGTAGGCGAAGGGAGGATGGCCATGCTAACTGCAGTGTGTGGAGAGGCAGGAGTAGGTGGTGAAAGGGAAGAGGCTGCTGTACGTGCGGCACAGTGCGTAGGTAGAGAGCTCATGCTGACACGGCGAGTGTGTAACGCACCTGTAAGGCCGAGCGGAAGTATGGCAGTCTCGCCGAGCTCACTAGAATGAGATAGAGCCAGGGCTGCTTCTGCGAGATGTTCGGGAATTGACCTCTCCGAACGAAACTTGGGGAGTGACGGTTCTAGGCCCGGGGTCCCGTGGAATGTGGTCGGAGTAGCACTGAGAAGGCGCTCAAGCCGATCTGGTCATGAAGACAGGCAACGTTTGGACAAGGACGATGAGAAACCCACAGCGAGCGTAAGGGCGGCAGAACCGGGGAGGTAGTCAGGGAGAGTCGTAGTGCAGAGATAGAGAGTCAGGCATTGCTGACGAAGGGGGGATCAGGCTGTCAGTGTAAGCTCGGGCGGTTGATGGGTTCGCCGTGGCAGTGTATGGCGAATTAAGTCCATTTTATCAAACCCAAAGAATTGTCGACGGCGAGAGAGCGTACAGACGAGCAACGGAACCAAGTGCGACCCTACGAAACAACCGTGAAAGACGAAGGTTGGAAGGAAATTAGGAAAATTGTCTGCACTGCACAGCGCGATGAGCGTCTGTGACCCGTCCCACGTGGCCCACTGCGCTAATCCGTCCGACGGTCCCAGTGCAACATCCCGCCGCACACCCTCCCATACCCAAGTATGTAGTTAGCAATGCCTTCGTCATACCAGAATGACATCTTACCCACAGGTGAGCCTGCCGACACGCCTCCGAATTTGAACCAGCTGGGGCTAAGTCCACAACTGCCCGAAATCAAGAGGAATACTCCTGGCAGCAGACGGTACCACGAGGTGGACTCCAAGCAGATAGAAGGAATCAGCGTCAGCAAGCTCTCGAAGTATACCGTCGCTGCAGCCTGCAGGTAGTACAATCATCGTGCTCCGAGTCCTCTGCCATGTTACCTGCTAATAATTACTTGTGTCCATCTGTTCAGATCCTCGCTCGAATATACAACTCTCCAGTCCCCATCGGTGTGCCGATTGTTACGCATGTGCGAACCAGAGTGTGGTGCTACACTTGCGAGAGCGAAGGTTCGCCGATGTGTTTGGACCAACCGGTATAATCGCCAGCCCAGGGCCCCTTCATTGTCAATAACTCGCCGGATGACGGACAGCCCGGTAAAGACCATCCCGTGCGTATTTGTCTACGACGCTACGGATGGCCACGACGAGCCAAGTGTGTCAATCCAATGTTGCGTGGTCGAGTGCGAAGGCTGCCACGAGCTTGCGGACACGTGCGAGTCTATGCTCCGGCGCACTCTCGAACTTGCCGAGTCGTCGGGATTGACACCAAGGTTGGCCAAAGTCCAACTGCTGCTCTTCGACCGCCGTCTGCACAGAAACTGCGATGTCAGCCCCAGCTTGTATTTGGTCAACGGTGATGACGGCGGCAGATCGCGCTCCCGTCATTGCTGCATTTCTCGCTTGTGTTCGCGTTCTCGCTCTCGTTCTCGTTCTCGCTCTCGTGTCGGCCCCTCAATGATTTTCGGTATCCTCTCCCCAGCGTCCCCATCCTGCTCTCGCGACCGTTCCCTATCCCTGATTTCACTCACCCGAATGCCAGACGCTGTCACCGCGCTCACGTCCACCGACGTGACATCGCCCGCGCCGACCTTTCGCTTCCACCACTGCTCGAGCGACCCGACACGCGACGCCACTACGTTACGCGTCTGGGTCCTGCTGCAGCACAGCCGGCTTGTGTGTCACAGGATCGTACAAGGATGCGGCTGCGCGCTGTTGGTCGCTATGTTCAGTGAGACGCTCATCCTTCTCTAATGACGTTTGTACTGCCAGCGGGCTGACTCATGCCTCATGTCCGCATCTACAGCAACAGGGGTCGTAGACACACACTTCTCGTGCACCGGACACCAAGGCTTCATGTATGAGGGAATGGCCGTGGGGACTGCCGCGTCGACGCTCTCGCCCGCCACCAATCTTGCTGCCACCACTCTGACGGCTTGCAAGGCATGGTACGCATCATGACGTCGGCGGCGGCGACGCGCTCCCATGAAGCTCACGAGACATACCTGTAGGGTCCATCGAAAATTCATCCGGAGCCACGTCGCAAGCGGGTCGAGGAGCACCCAAGTGGAGAGCATATTCACCCTCCTCGTTGAATCCGGCGCGCTGTGCTGCACGCTATGGGTGCGTACCCCCCTACCTACTGCCTGCGTACATGCAGCGACTCTAGTGTTCACTTACCGCTGCTCTCTCTTGCAACCTCCCGACTCGTGCTCCAGATTGTGGTCGTCGTGTGGCAGATCGGGGTCCGGATCAACGAATCCCTGCACATGCGGTACTCCGTCTTCCTCTCTCCGCCCTTCTCAGATACGCACCACTTCGACTTGAATTCACTCTGGTTTGGAGGTGGTGTCCTCGTCGAGGAGTGCCTCCCCTGAGGCGGCCCGCCCTCATTGAAGCGGAGGCGCGCCACGCTAACGATCTGGTCAGGCGATATATCCGACGGCCATCATCGTGCTCGTCGCGCTGAACAAGTCGGCGGTCGAGAACGGCGTGAGGTGCTACGCCGAGTGCCCGGCCACGATCGCCGTCGCAGTCGAGACCATCGTAGACACGCACAGCGACATCGAGGACCTCGCGCGTGCGCCATCCCACACGATGGAGGGCGATTCAAGTTCCGACTTCAGCCATTCCGACAAGCGGCTCCAATAACAAAACGCCGTGAAGATAGAGGGGGTTCCCCGACGCACGCAGACGACGAGCGCATGGAGATTTGGGAATACACATAGAGAGGCGGTGGTAGTACGGAGAGCATGTAAGTAATCGAGCAGTATCTATAAGTGACATCGTGTACACGCGATGTCCATCCGGTTTCTAGCCGTTTCCATCCGCGAGTTCAAGTCAAACAAACATCCTCTCCAAGCACTCCGTGGACACGGCGCCTAAGGGGCCCAGGATAATCGCACAAGAAGCAAAATGAGACCATATACGAAACAGCAGCGTCCGTACGTGGCGCACGGACCCGGGTGTCCATGAGCATCCGCCTTTTCTCCGTGCCAACGACTCTTCGACACCGCGTCCCTCGCACCGAGTCGCACCGCGCCTTGTCATCAGCTTGAAGGACCACCTCCGATGCGCACCTTAGTATTGCTGGTGCTGCACCATGAACGGACCGGGCTGTTGCTGCTGCTGCGCCATGTACTGGCTATGAATCAGCGTCTCCGGTCCTTGGGCGTACTGGAAGATGGTGGTGGGCGGGGGCGCGATCTCGGCGACCACGTGTTCGACTGGAGACTTGCCACGCACGAGGAGCCAGACGAGGAAAGTCGCTTGGAGGGCCTACAAGCGAGCGGAGAGTCGTTTTCAGCACTGTGCACAAAGGCCATCAAAGAGGAGGCACGCACGACGAGCGGGACCAGGGCGGCGTTGACGAGGACGTCGAAGATGTCCCAGAAGCTGTTCTCGTAGTAGTTCCACGCGATCGCCTGCGTGTTCATACCTGCCGCCCAGGCTATGGCGATGACCTACGCATCATGAATGGCAAAGAAGAGATGGACCGAGCACGGACGGACAGTGTAAGTACGGCTCGGCACTGGGGCTGCTATGTGGGGTTCGACTCACCCAAAGTGCGAGGTACGGCGCGCCAGACTCGAAGATCAGAGTCAACACGTTCCGGAATTTCGACCCCTGCGCCATCCACTTGCTCAGGGCCTCCTTCGATTGCCTGCATCCAAAAGTCGCACCCGAGCTCAGGTCAGTAGCATGGACATGGATAACAGATCGCGGGGTGGATCACTCACAGAATCTTGACGAGGTACAAAGTCGTCGCGAGCAGGTTGGTCGTGAACGTAAGAACGACGGCCGCGACGCCCGCAGGGTACCCCGCGTACATGTTCCCGGTGCCCGCGGTGTCCGTGCCAGGGCCGTACGTGGCCCATGGCCAGCACGCCCACCTCGTGTCGGCAGCCCCAGCGGCTGGACGGTGGAGAGAAACGGGATGAACACGCGAGGAGGAGGGGATGGGAAGAGAAACGAGTAGTACGCACCGAATGTTGCCGACAGCATGAAACCACATACAAGCCAAACAATGATGATGCTCCGCCTCCAGAGCAGGGCCGATCGCCAGCAGATGATGGTGTTCGCGAACAAGATCTAGTAAACGAACGGCGGCATCAGTATGGAGCACTAACGGAGATAGAAGCGAAGAGAGGGAAGTTGCACTGACGTTCAGCGTGAGCGTCGCCGTTCCGGCACACTGGGCGATGGTGTAGTAGTGCGACAGGGAGTCTTCGATCTGGTTCCGCTCGTCGTTGTAATTACCAATGCTATAAAGAGCTCCGGGGGACTCCAGTATCGCCTGCAGGATGTACGCCTTGACGCTGAGGATGTTGGTCACGAAGTACACCCATGTCGAGATGTAGAGGGCGAGCAGGTTGAACGCGAGCCCGAAACTCGACGGGCCGATCTTCCGCCATCGCCTGGGGTATAGCATGATGCATAAGGAATGGGTGAATCGAGAAAGCTTGATGAGGAGGAGACTGACGAGAAGAGCATGATGAAAGATGGGAAGAACAGCACGGAAAGGATCACTGTAGACGGTGCACCGATTGAGCGGGCACGGAACGCCGAAGAGCAAGAGATAGACGTACATAGCAGTGCGGCTGGAAGTGCAGAGAACGTGATCATGACCTCTATCCCATGGACAGTGGTCTCCCATACGATCTCATTGAATTGGGTCGAAATGCCACTCATGTTCACGAAGTCTATGGGGAGAGAGACCGAGAGTCGACGAGGAGGGAAGCGTAGGATCGGGTCGGAGCAGAACAGCTCTGTCGCTCTCCCTCCTCGCACGCGCATTGTAATATATCTGAGTTTAGCCGATGGATTGCAATTCAACGAGCACCGCATATCAGGAGGGATCAACGAGAGACGTCAATATCCTGTCCGAATTTGACAGCGCGACCACACTAACCGTTAGATTTGCCTCCTCCGCGCTCGCTTGTCGCTCACCAAACCTTGTTTGATACCACGACCGACATCACGAGGGGTGGTCGAGTCATACCAAAGGCTAATAATTCCGAGCAAAGATAGGCAAAGATCAGTAGAGGACGACGGGCGGTGGCGCGGCATTCAGTGGGCGCACACCGATCACCTTATCCGCACTCGAAACCAAAACATCAGCAAACAATTAATACTGTGCTAGTCCTTCCGAGTCCCCCGGACCCGGTCGATTGCGTCACGAAAACACGGAACTGATTACAATAAGGTACGTATGACCCCGGGCGAACCTGTGATAAATGTATATGGTGGCATCGGTTTGAAGTAGAACACTCAAAACCTGAAGCTCTCCTTCCCCGGAGTGGACCCATCCCCGTCCTCCGGCGTCCACCGCACCGTCTCCTCGCTCATATGCGTCGACGTCTCCGAGTGCATCCTCTTCGCAAACGGGTCGGGAGCCGGACGATGCGAGCGCTGGCGCACGTCCCCGATAGTGCTCATGTCCGAGCTCCACGCGGAACGCGTCAGGTCCGCGTCTTCGAGGCGGCTGAGAGGCGAGAGGGGGAAAGAGCCGCTACCGGGTGTGGGCAGCGAATACCCGGAGGGAGGTTGGGTTTCGGCGCGGGACTTGTTTAGGGCGACGAGGGCGATTATGAGGGTCGGGTATATGCCCTATCGGAAGTCACCGTCAATGCACGACGTGTTAGAGGAATCGGAAAGACGACATACCACGAACGCTATGAGGCATCCTTCGGTGAAGTAGACCATGCCGGTCGACCAGCTGGTGGCCCCGAGACCAGATGGAGACGTCATCCATGCAATTTGCGAGCCGAGGAGGAAGATCTGGCGCGAGTTCCCTATGTCAGTCTTGTAGGGCTTGAATAGATCTCAAAGCAACGTACCCAGAGCACGCAATAGGCTACACCAGACTCCACGAGAAGAATTAGGAGGCCCTCAACCCGAGTTGTGCCCAGGACCCGTGTATCCCGACGATGTTTCCTGTTGAAATATGAGTCGTCGGTGTGTGTGAGTGTGTGGATGGAGCTGGACTGACCATGCTTTGTATCCGACCAACGACGTCGACGCGGTGTTCGAGAACAGTGAAAAGCAAATGGCGATAAACCCGAACCCGTTGTTGGTGAACAGCGAGCCCACGGCGGTCACGGTCGTCGAACCGTAACTCGGGCCGAGGATCTTGAAAGCCGACAATGCCCCACTGCAGGTGTACGAAGCGTCGGTAATCCCGAAACCTGGCCGTTCAGGTCAGCTTCTGCCGGGAAACACACATAGAATAGTGGACGGAGACGCACTTAGGGTGGCGAGGAGGAGGACGGAGACGAGGATGAGCATGAGGCGGCTCCTGTTCCACAGGACCCAGACTCTCCACCACACGATCGCGTCTCCGAGAGTCACCTATCCAGCCATCAGTCTCAATCAATCGATACAGCATCTCAGAAACACTCACATTGATCGCCAGCGCGACCGTCCCCGCGCACTCCTGCGTAAAGTCCCACGTCGGCGCGATCTCCAGGAACTGCGTCACGTCCGGGATCGCCGCGCAGTGCGCCGGGAGCTGCGTCCCCGCCTTCTCCGACAGGATAAGGAAGCAGTCGAGGGGCGACACGAGCGAGGTCGTCGTCGCGAGGTTGTCTCGGAGCTTGCGGAACGTGCGGAACTGGCCCGCGACGACCGTCGCCCAGTAGACGAACGCGCCGAGGTACATTGTGACCATAATGGCGAGGAGCGTCATCGCGACGCGTTTGAGCCCTTTTCCTCTGGGGACGCTGAGGATCATCGGTACGGCGCGAGAGAGGCAGGTTCGACGTACATTAGTGCCTTTGCGGCGGCCACGGCGCAGGCCGTGTAGATCGCTGTACTCAAACATCAGATAGAGCGGCTTCGAACGAATGCGATCGAGGACTTGCCTGTCGAAACCGTTGTCAACATCGTCGTGACGAGCTGAGTCTCGAGCCTCGGGAAGCCCAGCTTCAGCAAGGTCGCGAGCTCGTTCGAGAGGTCGAACCACGTGTTATACGGGATCGTGAAGTTCGATGTCTGGTCGTGGAACGCGGAGACGTTGACCGGGAAGGACATGACGATGGCAGCGGCGGAGTGGCGCGGTGGGTGGAACGAGTACAAGTCATGGAAGCGCGCAGCCGTCGGATTTTCTTCTTTCCCTCGACCTGCAGTCTTGTCCTTATCTTCAGTTGGGGAACTGGAACCGGGTACGAATGAAGATCCGATGTAGGTCCTGCGAAACCGAGACAGCATGGGACACAAGACGTACCGACCCGTGGCGGCAGCCGTTGCCCAAACCTGCACAGCCACCCTCTATTATTCTCGTCGTCAGTCCCTCCTGATCGACGTGCGGAGGGGTGCGTCATTAATATTGGTGCCCCGGTTGACTGGTACGATTGGCGTAGTAAGACTCCAGGACGGTGAAAGGCGCGTATGGGGTCTTAGGACGTATTAGAGGGTCCTAGTCAAGGCTTGCACCCCATCAGTCCTCGTTCCGCGTTGACATCACGCTGCGAACACGCCGCTCTGGTCCGCAAGGCAACGACGCAATCATTATCCACAGTTAAAAAGAAAGAGATATATCGCAGGAAGGAAGTCACAACTTCTTCGAACTCCGGATACGATACACCAGACGACCGTACGTCGACACGGCCCCCATTCTCCATTGATGGGCGGGCCCCAAGCACAAGAGTCAGCCGGTCTGACGTGGAGACAGCATACATTCGACCAAGATACAGAAGTCTTCGTTCCAGTGGCACAGGATCCACCCCGATGCAAAGGCCGGCGATGTCCCATTGGAAGATGGTGGGGGTAACGGATCGCGTGGATGGAAGCGAGAGCAGGGCCGAGTAAGACAAACGGCAGCGACCAGCAGTTAACAGCCGCTAGGCAGCGCACGACGTCGGATGCTTGCAAAAGTCTGACAGCTAAGCTCGACGACGCCTTCGCGCGCGCGTCTCCTTGTGCGCAGGATGAGGGACTCGGGAGCGTAGTGGCTTCGCGGTCTTGCGCTGGCGTTTCTCACCGTCGTCAGAGCGTCGTGAACCCGGAGCGTAAGAGTCTGTACGCCGAGGCCGTTGACTTTAGACACGTCATCCTATCCTTGTCCCTAGAAGGGCTCAGAGATATGGATGCCGAGAAGGGGGATAGCGCGAGTGGTGGCGGGGAAGATGAGAGTGGGAGGCCACGGTGCGTAGGAGCCACCGGTGAATGAGGACAGGAGCGAGGGCGGTAGAGAACATGCGGAGAGCAAAAGTGGGAGGAGCGAGAGTACGCGTGATGGCGAGCGGCGGCGGCGTAGCGTGGATGGTGTCCGAAGATGAGAGCAATGCTGAGACAACTTGTTTGGGCGATGAGCCAAGAGAAGAGCGCGGAGGCAAAGAACCCAGCCAGTGAGAATGAGGGGGCACAATGACGACCTGTCTCTGCACGAGCTCGTGTAAGAAAACGAGAAGGGACGAGCGGCACCTCACCCCCTTCCGGTGGCTGCGAGAAGTAGATGACGGGGAGCGCGGGGGAGCGCATTGCCTCGTCCCCTTATTGTGCGAAGGAAGATGAAGGGGTTGGCGGCCAAAATCCGCACATGACCAGCCAGAGGTAAACAGGAGGTCGTCTGACGCACCATGCGAGGGTGAGGACTGGCGATCCCTGGACGATCCTCTGCGGTGCGATCTGTTTGAGAACGCCCACGAATCAATCAAACAAAACAAGATGGCGGGAGAAGAGAGAAGCGCGAAGACAGACATCGTCTCGTCCCTTTTCTGTGCACTGCACGTATGACACAGATGGCGAGCGAATAGTTCGCCCTAGGTTGTGCAAGCGATCACTCACCTAAAATTACTGACCAGTCCTCCCGCTCCCCGAAAGCCTCTCCCTCTTCCGACCAATCCCCGCGCCCCTCCTCACAGTCACTATCGTCGTAGTAGTCGTCGTCCTCAACTATCCGCGGATGGCTGTTAGCCTTCGAATGTCGAGAGAGCCGCCGACCAAGGTAGAGAAAGCAGAAGGGAGTGGTGAAGAGAAAAATCGGTTTATTAGGCGCCGATGTCGGTGTTGACTGTGGCTATGCAAGCGCTGGAGTTAAGTACTACGAGAGTTGCATGCGTTCAAGTTATCATCTCCGTAGAACAAACTCTCTGCCAGCGGCCATGCGTCCATGCCCCGCAGACAGATTCTTCGTCCAAGTTGTCATGGCATTCTGATCAATGAGTATGTCCTGAATTTGAGTCAAGGAATCGCACTTACAGCGCATTCTCTCCTCATAACGCGCTCGGGATGTTGAACTTACTGTAAGCTTCAGGTAGCGTACCCTTCCTTCCCCCACTCCCCTCAGCCTCGAGAGTCAAGCCGAGCTCTGTTAACTTGTGTCAGTGTCCTCCATCCTCGCGAGAGGTGTCGTTCAGTGATGAACTCTTTTCAGAGGCAAGGGAAGTGTTCCAGCCTGAGGGCTTATGATTGGCCGGCAGCCACTCGCCACGGTGTTTTGACCAGAGTTATGGGCTCCTTCAATCATGGTACGTGTTCTGCCAATTTATTCAAGCTATCCCATTAATCCAACTTTAGTGCTGGGACTCATACTCTATTATACGCTCGCTTCGCTTGCCGCACTCCTCATTTCACCCGTCATTGCTGTTTCCGTCAACATCACGGTCGACGACACCTTCGGAAACAGCGACGGGTCCGTAATACCAACATACCTTCCCGCCAATGACCCTCGACCAGTCCTGGCATTACGTAGTGTACGACTCGGACATCGGCACACCCATCCAGGTGCATATCACCTTCCGGGGTACGGCCGTCTACGTGTACAACGTCCTCCCGAACACCCTTCCGACCGGCGCCATCGACTCCAACATCTCCTTCGCGCTCGACGGCGAGACAGTGGGGACGTTCGTCCGCCTTCCCGACTCCAGCTCCGACTTCCTGTATCACCAACTGGTGTACGCGAGCGCGAGCCTGTCCGACGCGGTCCACACGTTCATCATCAGCGCGTCCGGGAGCGATCGCGGGCGGAGTGGCAGGAGGCGTCGCTCTGCTGCTCGTCGCTGCAGCGCTGCTCTGTCTGGTCGCTTCCCGCCTCCGCCGTCGCCGCCAGACATTGGCACGTCCGCTCACCTCATGCCCGGACTTCGCGTCCGACGGCGCAGTGACGACACTTTCGATGGCCACTCCCGAATCCGAGTCGTTCGTCCAGCCTCTCCACATCCACCGCCGCAGGCGAGACTCCCATCCGTACCGCCACCACTGGCACGTTGACATCCGCTAACCAGCACTCACCACCAGCCACCCGCGTCCCTCCGCCGTCGCGCCCTTTCCCTTCCGAGTCCAAGCGCTAGCGCTCAGCGCTCAGGCCTCAGGCGTGGCCACAGGCCCGGGAACGACGCGCCCCAGCCCCGCGCCATGGCCCACGAACGCGATACTGATAGTACTCATAACCACCGCCGCCTTCCGGATCCCGATATCCCCGGCATGCGTATCAAGAGCATCGATATCGGACATCGGAAGCGTCCCTCTCAGCGCCGAACACGTCAGACAGGAGGCCGGGCACAAGCACGGTACCGGGGCCGCAAGGGCCCGAGGAGGCGCGTCCGCGTGAGTTAATACTATCCTACATATCTCTATCTCTCCGCACGTATCGCATACGCGAAGGTCCTGATGCTCCAAGGACCAAGGCGCTGTCTGGACGTGTTTATGAATGCTGGGATCAGGAATCATTAATCAGGGTGGATGGAACGCGTTCTGCTCCCAGAGATGGCGGAGAACTGTGAGCGTTGAACGTTGAATGGGCGTCGCTTGCATTTACACAAGAGGGCCTACTACGGGACGATCACGGAGTGCATGAAGGCTTAGTTGACAGCGACGCGCGTCAGCTCCATCATCACGAACCGCGCCGCGCGCATGCCCGAGGCGTCGAAATGTCATATAGAACCGCTGGAGGAACGAGCACACACGTGTCACGACGTTGTGTCCACAGCCGCTAAACCCAATACTAAGTATTGGTTCGCGGCGAAGCACTGAATTACAGGC
Organism: Ganoderma lingzhi; assembly: GCA_026283605.1. NCBI lineage: Eukaryota > Fungi > Basidiomycota > Agaricomycetes > Polyporales > Polyporaceae > Ganoderma > Ganoderma lingzhi. Next base: position 21,391 of record JAPJYM010000001.1, read on the forward strand.
CTCAAGGGCTAGCGCAGGCCGTAAAGTCACTGTTGCGCAAGCCTCCGCACGAACTCGATCAGAGCCCTGTTCAGCCACAGCGGCTCTTCGTCAGCACACCCCACCCAACGCGCAGATCGGGGAAACCAGTCCATGGCCACGCACCTCGTCGGACGCCCGGTCATGCCCTTCTCGTGGTACGGCCCGCTCCCCGACGCCTGCGGCACAAGTCAGTCGGTCAATCACCACCACCACCCAAGCTACGCCCCACGCCGTCGCAAACGAGACGCACCTCCATCGAGCCCGCAATATCGATGTGCGCCCACCGGATGGACGGCTCGCCGGCGCCTTCGGCAGGCTCGACGCCCTCGACAAAGGACCTGAGGAACAGCGCGGCGGTGCAGCAGCCCGCGCGCTTGCCGCCCGTCTGCAACGCGTCCATACGCATCCGTGGTCAGTGCTCCAGCAAACAAAGCACAAGCAAGAAAGGGGATGAGAAGACGAAGACGGGAGGAGCGTACGTACGTTGCAGAGGTCGGCGTTGGACGAGTGGATCTGCGGCCCGTACTCCTCGTCGAGCGGCATGCGCCAGAAGCGGTCGTGCTCGCGGAGCCCGGCCGCGCGGAGCTCGTCCCAGAGCGCGTCCGAGTTCTACGACATATTGCGAGTCACGACGGATCCATCAGCTGTTGCATCCGCACCCGCGCGCCACGTGTCACGGGAGGTACGCACCGTGAAGACCCCGGAGTAGACCTCGCCGAGGCTGTAGTCCATGGAGCTGGACAGAGCAGAGCGCATTAGTACAGTTGCAGTCGCAACAGCGAGTCGCTCGGACGAACGCACCCCGTGAGCGTGGCGACGTCGATGAGGGTACGCGGCTTGAACTCGGTCGAGCCGTAGTAGATCGCGTCTAGATGGTGGTGGTGCGGTCAGAGCCGCGTCCACAAAGATGCACAGACGAAAAGCGCACCAGAGAGGACAAGACGGCCCTCCGCGTCGGTGTTGTCGATCTCGACCGACTTGCCGTTCATCGCGTAGACGCTAGCAACACGGAAAAAGAAAAGCCGTAAGCACCAGGATGCAACTCAGAACGGGACGGGACGTACGTGTCTCCGGGCTTGCTCGCCGTCGGTCCGGGAAGGTTCTCCGTGAGCGGGGTGAGCACGACCAAGTTGATCCTGCACGCAGCGCGGTCAGTCGGCGCGCGAGGCGCGGGAAGATACGCACGCACGGGACCTGGAGCTTGGTAATCGCGAGCGCGGTTGCGGACACGGTCGCGGCACCGCCTAGAGGGGGAAATACGAATATGAGCACACGCCGCCTCCGTGTCAGAGGCCCGTAACGTACCCATGTCACCACGCATGAGCTTCATGCCCTGCATAAGGAACAACGGTTCTCAGTCCCGGAATGAATCTCGGACCGCGTGCGATCATGTCCATGTCGGCGAAAACTCACTGCGGACGGCTTGAGGGAGATTCCTCCGGAGTCGAAGGTGATGCCCTTGCCGACGAGGACTAATGGCGCGGCATCCTTCGCACCGCCCTTATAGTGGCTACACATTCAGGTTAAGGTAAATATCAACAATATGACGCAAGGAAGGACGTACATCTCGAGGAACTTCGCAGGCTCCTGGGAACCCCTCGCGACCGAGAGGAAGGTGCGCTATCTGGGGCATGAGTATGTCGTAGACGCGGATCATAATCATAGTTAGCGTGTACCGACCATGCCCTTCTGTGAAGCCCATTCTGCAAATAGACCTGTCAGGTCCATAGAGGCGTGGTCCAGAGTTGAGAACGTACCTGTATCGCGAACGATAACCTCGAGGTTGGGGATGCCGGCCGCCTCGGCTTTGACGCGCTCCGTGAACGCCTACACAGACGGCTAAAAATCAGCTCTTGCGGAACGGCGCGAAGCGTCTTGGACGTACCGTAGGGGTCATCATGTTCGCAGGGAGTTCCATGAGCTGGGGGAAATGAGCGGATATGACTGGCGCGACAGATGGACCGGACACGCACCGTGCGCGCGAGGTTCTGGGCCTGACCGTACACGACACCGGTCTCCCACTCACTATTCTCGGACACAGCGGAGAGGGAGAGCTTCTCAGGGAGGGGTGAGGCGAGGCGGGGGTCGAAGGCGGAGGTAGGCTTCGTCTTGAGGGTGAAGTGGTAGAGCGCGAGGTGGGCGGCGACAGCTGTATCGCGGTATGTCGGCTCGCGCGAGATGTCCAGTACAACTAGAGGACGCACCTGCAGCATGAGGGTCTGCCGACGCGTCGACGACGACTTTGCTGCCGTCGACGGCCTCCCCGAGCTCGCGAACCTTCTTGATGGCGCTGCCAACGGTCTTGCGAACGACTTCCCTACGCTCGTCGCCTTTCTTCTGCGCGAACTTGTCGCCGAGAGAGGAGACGGCCGTGACATTCTCGCCGTAGAAGAGGTGAGTTGTACCGGCCTTGGATGGTTTGGAAGTGTTCGCGGCGGGAGTCGTGTTCCAGAGCTTTGCGGCGTCGACAGGAGTTGCCGCCGCCGCGGGCGCGGAGGGATCGATGGGGAGGACGTAGATGGAGGACATCCTTCTAAGCAGAGACGGTGAGCGGAGGACGAGACGGGCAGCAGAGCGGGAAGCAAGCATCTCCGTGTCCGAGTCCCGACCGACTTTTATGCCGTAGAGCAAAGTGTGGTATGTAGACAAGCGCCGTATCTGCATCTGCACACGCGCGCGACCGGGACCACATCAGTAGCGATCGCTCTCCCTCGAGCTCGTCCCGCCTCTTCCTTCTTACCACAACAATTCCCATCCGGATCCCCCATCTGCGCATCCCACTTTTCGCTCTGTATCGTATTCAACAGCATCGAGCTCGACTTCAAGTTCATACAAGTCTCATGATCGAGTAACCCAGAGGTAGATTGCAATTCATATGACGTCCACATGTTCCGCCTCGTCCTTGCGCCGGTCTCATCGATAGCAGGTCCTCATCGTTCTTCTCCATCACAGTAGTTGATTGGCCGGACTGGGACCTTCGGACTTCACTCCTTTCCTCCCTCGCCAAGATCCGTGCCGTTTGGGGGACCAGGTGTCTGACGACCACAGTCATGCAGTCTGAATGCGCCCATCTGACCTTGTGAGTAATCCCTATTTTATCATGTATACACGACCTCGAGCACATTTTGTCGACCCCCGTGGAAGCATTCCCAAGAGTGCCTCTTCGAACGCCTCACTAGGGCTGTCTTCTAGCCGTCATTCGTTCATGCTTCCTATCTACTCTCTCGTCTTGTGTGCTCGGGCCCGCCGTTGACCTCGCACGTCTCGCGTGTCCGTTCCCGGCTGTCAACTACTCTTAGATGAGACATTCAGCTAGTATGCCTTCGTGGACGCATGTCAGGTTTCCTTCGCCCGTTAACCAAGTTTGGTATGTCCATATCGTTGTTCTCAGGGTGAACCCGCGGTATTAATTCAGCTACCTATCGGACCATCATTCATGATCCAATCCCTACCGTTGCAAGTTGGTTGCAAGTACCGCTCACTGTGCATCACTCAAACGTCTATCGTCAGTTCGACAGTAAATTTTTGTCTTCGCTGCGAGATCTTGAGGTCAACATCCTTATCTGCCACGATTGGCCTGCCTTTCGACGCGCTCCACTAGCAGGCTGTTCGGCACGCAGATCTTAATTTCGTAGGACAGTCGATAACACCCAACGCGCACGTTAGGTTTTTAGATTCCGTTAGGGTAAGGTTCCTTTTGCTTCGACTCTTGCTAGCTTTCACGTACTGATAGCTTTAGTCGTGAATCTAGGAAACGGCACTTCGTCAAATATGTTTTAGAGGTGGGACGCCTCCTCCTTTCAATCGCCATTGTGGCCGTCGTCAACGAGAAAAGGTGAATGGCCAAAGCCGCGTTGCGGCAAGCTGCGGAGACGGCAGTAACGCTACGACGCTTTCTCCTTTTGTTGACCCAGTTTGGTATCTATTTCGCTTAAGCCAGTGCTTTGTTCAAGCATGGCCACCGCCGTCACACCGTATAAAACCGACCCCATGAAAGTCCCTTTCTCGTAGTTAGTACCTTCGTTCTCGCCATCCAGTGGGTGGAGAAGGATTGTGACTGTCTGCTCGACTGGTGATTGGCGGTTCGCCTTGGTTTTGTTCTCGCTGTGCACCTCTACCCATCCCCTCCTTATCCTCCGTTCTCCGTCATATCATCCCCGAACGATGGAAGTTGCTCGACCGCTTCCCTCTTCCCTATCTTCCTCCCAACCGCCATCTCTACCCCAACCACGCCACCGAAGGCCCGCCTTCAGCGGCAAGCTCCTCAACTTGTTCACTACGAAGCCGAAGTCTGGTACTGAACAACCGCGGCCGGCCATCTCCCAACCACAGCCTCTTCAAAGCCGGATTCCCGCCCGACCGAAGCGCGTTTACATTGAGTTGTCCAACGACGAGAACGAACCACCGACTCCACCCGCTCATCCTCGCTTCCGCGTCCGGCTTCAATCGAACAGCAGCGCCGCGTCCAGCCACACGGTCCTTCGTTCCCCCTCTCCCGACCGCAAGCTCCATACCCCTCCCAGAGGCGACCGTGCGCGCCCACTCAAGAGCGCGTTGAAGAAGTCCGCGTCGGAAAACGCCCCGCCGCCTACTTCGCCTCACAGTCGTCTTCCGACGGAAATTCTGCTGAAGTCTCCCCTGTACAGGGCCACAAGGCGTGTCTCTGGAGGCTCCTGGATACCATTCTCCTCCTCGTCCCGTGACCACGCCACCCGCGCACCCGTCGAAGTCGGCAGCCCTCGCCCCCTGTCGAACAGCTCCCGTCAGAAGAAGACTGTCTCCTTCGCTCTGAGCGAATCCGAGCCTCGCGCGCCCGCGAGCAAACCTACACGCATGTCTTCCCCAGACGAACTCGACCACTGGAGCGAGATCGCGCGGGAGCTCGACGCCCCTACCCCCTCCCGCCCTTCGTGCACGTCCACGCTCAAGCGCAAGGCCGAAGACGACCCGGAGCCCCGGAGCCGGAGGAGTGCGGTCCCTCATCGACCTGCTTCGCCGACCGTTACGCGCAAGCCCGTACTCAAGCCCACGTCTTCTCCTCCCGTCTCGTACCGGCGTCAGCTGCCAAACAGCCGCATCTGGGATGACCAGAGCCGTACCGTGGATGCGCGCAACGCTGGCCTTCCCACCGTCCGACGCCTTCCTCCGGCGGTGACCCCGTCGAGGTCCGAGCGCGCCCCCGGTCTCACGTTCATGGGTGCGATCGTCGACGCGGCGCTGCAAGAGTGCGCACGGGAGAAGATCCGCACGCCGCCGCGCAACGTGAAGGCGACGGCGAGGCACATGGACGGCCCCGCGGGCGTGCTGCGCAGGATCACGGCCGACATCGTCCCCAACGAACGCCACTCCGTCGTGTGGGACGCCAGCGAGCGGTACGTGTTTGATTTTTTTTTTTTTTGATTCGCTTCTCTTCCTTGCGTCGCCGTCTGACATCAGTTCCGAAACGACAGCGACACGTTCGCCTGGGGCGGCACCCTCATCATCCGCGACGCCAAGCCCGCCTCGTACTTCTACCCCCGGCACTGCATCAAAGACTTCCAGCTCGAGTTCTGCGCCATCCCCGAGCCGCGCTCCGGCGCCGCCACCACCTCCGAGTCCGAGTCTCCCGTCGACCACGACCGCGACCGCGACGCCCCGCCCACGTACGACTGGCGCGCGTCCTTCGCCGGCCACTACCTCGCGCGGCCCGAGGTCCGCTCGCGGCTCGCCGTCTCGCGCGGCATCGCGCTCGAGCCCGACTTCGTGTTCGTCCAGCCGGGCCGTGACGACCCGGACGTCGGGCCCCACGTGCACGCGTGGATGGTGCACTTCTGGGTGCCCGTCCCGCTCGCGCTCTTCTCGCGCTCCGTGCACCGCACCTTCCTCTGCCGCGCCAAGGTCACCGTCGGCGGGTACGGCACCCCGGAGGCCGTCGTCCCCGCGGGCTGCATCGCGGCGGGGATCGAGAGCCTCAAGTCGGACGGGTTCGTCGCCTTGGCGGGCGGTGCCAGGGACGGGCGGGCGGAGGAGCGTTGAGGGAGGTCGTGCACGCGGTGGTTTTCATCTTTGGTCGTTGCGGTTATTCCATTGTATCATACACGTCCTGTATCTCCGTAGGTAGGTCCACTCCTTATTAGTTGTCTCACTAGGTTATTCCGTAGGTAGGTCCACTCCTTATTAGTTGTCTCACTAGGTTATTCCGTAGGTAGGTCCACTCCTTATTAGCTGTCTCACTAGGTTATTCCGCGGGCGGACGCACTATTATTACTGTACACGGATCCTTTCAGGTTTCCCGTATCTTCCCCTCCTTTGTAGCATATGGTATCATCGCGGGTTCTGTAGTTGTACGGAGAGTGCGAGCAGGCGTATGGTGTATGTCGTCCGTTGAATAACAGCTGCATGCCCTGGCCGCATTATGTGCAAGTACGCAGCGTGTTTGTTCGGTAGTGCGATCAAATCGAGGGATATAATGTACGTTGACCTTCATGGGCTGGGTCAGCATGACACAATACGCGGACAACCAGGGGCTGCGAATAGGAATAGGTTGGCAAGGAATCTATTTCCCAAAGCCAAACATTCGTAGTTGGATGCGGGGATATCGAGGCCCTCCGGGAACAAGATCAAGAGAAGCACACTTACCTTTAGGAGGGACGAGCTACATGCTCGAATCGCAGCCAGCTACGCGGAGAACGGCAGAAAGAAAACCAACAAAAACATTTTCATGTTGCGGTACCGTGGTTTGAGCCCCCCCAAAAAATAACGACAAAGTAAAACGCACAAGTGAGAAGAATATGCAGGGTATAAGAAGGCAAGTGGATGATTGCGAGCGAACAGCAAAACGATAGCTAGCTAGGATGAGTAAGTACATATGTCCGTGATGTGTCGTTATCGATGCATGCGAGGCGGCTATACGATACGTTGCATGATGAATACAAAAAAAAAAAAAAGTCCTAAATGCCATTTTTGGGGAGAGAGATAGCGGATGCGATGCCGGACATGGGCGGAGCCCGGGCTTGCGCGGTGCGGCGTTTGAGCTGGGCCTCGAGCTTGCTACGCTGCTTGCGGACGTCGTCGTCCTTGAACTTCGTGGAGAAGGCAAGTTCGACGAAAGCATCCGGACTAGGCGGGAGGCATGTCGGCGGAGGGTGGGATAGAATGTGGAGCACAGCATCAGGCGATGTGGACTGCAGGAGAACACGTCTGGTACAGGCGAATAACGCCAAGCCAGCTCGAAACAAGAACGTTACACCTGGAAATGATGAACCGAGGATTAGGAAATACCGTTTGCCGAACGGAAACGAGACGCACCTTCGAATAAGAATACATCCCAGAGACGAACAAGGTAGTCCGACGGCAAGGCGTCCGCAAATACAGTCGTAAACCTAGACAGGACGGTCAGCAGCTGTACCAAGCACACGCGAATCTAGGACCCACCATGCACGACAAACGACGATGGGGGGAATCGCCATGTCGCCGAAAACCTTCTTCGCCGACGGAGCATCGTTCGACTCCAAAGCCTTGGCGAACAACGAAGCGTCCACTTCCAGCTGAACGCTGCTTTTCGAGAAGTACGGACGCAGGTGGCTGTCCATCAGGGAGATGAACGTCCAAAACGCGTCTTCCTCCGGCGACTGAAGCAGGAGCTGGGCGGCGATCAAGCCGAGACCTAGACAGAACCGCCGCCACAGCCACATTAGTGTCGTCATCAACACACGACGAGGCCGACAATCGATCCACGCACCTCTCGAATACTGAATATCCGGGACCATACACAGGTACGCCTGCAGCAACTTGGCCAGCGACCCGTCCTGCAGCTGCGGGTGCGCCGCAAACGACATCTGTACATCCCGCTCGATCTCCGCATACGCCGCCACCCTCTCGCGCCCCGCCAGCCGCTGATAGAGGCCCTCCATCCGCTTCCCCTTGCTGTCCGCCAGCGCCGCCCACACCTGGTACCGCACCGACGCCGGCACGCCGTCGAGCACCATCTTCCTGATCTTCTTGCTCTTCCTCGCCTGTGCCGGCGAGACCGACGACAGCGTCGAGATCCATCGGAGTTCGCGCTGGCGGTGCGCCTCGATCTGCGATGCGTCCGCGTCTTTGTCCTTGACCGACCTCGTGTCGCTAGGCGAGCCGCTCCCCGGCTGCGCGAAACCTTGACTGTGCCCCGAGAGCTCCGACATCGCTGGACTGCCCGTCCGCAGCAGACCCGGGCGGGTATTACTACTACTGGCCGGGCTCGGGCTCGGGAGGGACTCGAAGCTCCCCCCGAACGGCGAGAGCGGCAGCGTCGGCTTGACGAGCTCGAAGTCGGTGTCTTGCACCTGCACCGTGTCCTGCTCGGTCGTGTATTCGCTCGTGGTCGTGGTCACACTGACTGTGGGGCTCTTGATCGACTGATGAGATCCTTGATCGGTGGGCACAAGGCGGAGCGGGGCCATTTGCGGTCTGCCGTTGCCACGTTTGTTGACGTGGAGCCCAATCACGCCTCCTTCCGACGCTTCCTCCATCCGCGATACGACAGACGGAGACGAGGCTTCCGACCGAACAGCGTCAATGGACAGCCGCGGGTCTGACAGTCCTTGCGAAGCAATTCTAGTGCGCGTTGGGGACGACATATAATTAGAGAACGACGTTCTCGTGCTAGTAGGCAACATCGCGGAACGACTGTGGCGGAGGACCCTCGGGGGCCCGGGCGGAGCGAAGTTGATCGCGGAACGCGGCGAGGACGGCGGACTCGCGTTGAGCGCGACGGTTTCGGGCAACGTGGCCAATGGCGACTGGAGCTGTGGCTCAGGTGATCCTTGTCCGATGCCGTTGATGGCCAGACGCGGTGACGTAGGAGGATCGCCGGACTCGAGGGAAGGCCGGTCATCTAGAGAAAACGCCCGAGAAACCTGTTGCTGTGTCGGACAGACAGGGTCCGCTGGAGGAGAGGATGCTGGGAGCGGATTCGTAGACGCACGCAGTGGAGGAGAACGTACAGGCGGAGCGGCAACCGCAGGCGGGCCCGCGGCGACTGTGTTGTTCTGCGACTGCGACAGAGGCGAGGGGGCGTGGACGCCCCGGAGGACCGTCGGCGAGTGCGAGACCGTCGCACGCTGCGGTGCAGGGACGTTCGCGACCGTCGTCGTCGTCGTGGCCATCGCCGACTTTGAGCGCTTGGTTGTGATCTGCAGCGGCCGTATGGGCGACAGAGGGGGAGATAGCGAGTTTGGCGAGACAGCGGCCGAATCATCTCGACTGCAAACAAGATCAAATTTTATCACTATCGAACGAATCACAGAAGCGGAATCGAACGAAACACGAACCTGCCCTCGTTCAACGCCTGCGTCTTGAGAGATAAGTCAGCCCCGCTCGTGAGCGCGGAGAAAGACCGCGATCTCGGACGCGACTTGTGGACCGTCGGCGTAAAGTTCGTCCTCTGGATCGGCACAGATCCTACCATCGGCCCAGAAGCCGCCCCCTGTATGGGCCCAGCCGCGCTTAAGCTTAACAACTGCTCGATGTGAGCCGGGGGAGGGATCGGCGGGGACGTCGCGCTCCGCCTACCCGTCGGGTCCGCGCTCCTCCGTCCCGCCAGGTCGATCGCGAGCTGGAAAGGCGGCGAAGAGCCCGGAGCCGGAGCCGGGGCGTTCACCATCATCATCTGCATCGGGTGAAGCGCAGGCGGAGAAGTGGCACCGCGCCGAGTCGAATCCGCGCTCCTCCGCCCCGCCAGGTCGACCGCGAGCTGCGACGCGGGCGAGGCCGTCGCGCTCCTCCGCCCCGCCAGGTCGACAGCGAGCTGCGACGCCGGCGAGCCCGTCCTGCTCGGCGCCCACGGCATCGGCGGGCGCGCGGCACGATTCGCAGGCACGTTGTTCTGCGGCTCGTAGCCGAACGTGATCGGCACCGGTCCAAACGACGTCGACAGGTCGTACTCGAGCCGCCCGTAGACCGTCGGTGGCGCAGGCCGTCCCTCGCGCCGCGCGGCGAACACCATGCCCAGGAAGTGGTGTATCGAACCCGGGGGCGGCCCGAGGTGCTGAGCAGGCGGGAGTGGCTGCTGTGCGGGCTGAGGGCGGCCGTACATGGGACCCGCGGTTGACGGAGCCGGCTTCGGGGCACCCGGGTGTGGCATGAAGAGGCTCTGTCGCATGAGGGGGTGCGGAGCAGGGCGATTGGGGTCTCGGATGCGGGCCTGGGGATGTCCCGGGGGTGGGATGACCACAGGTTGGGGCGGCGGTGAGATCGCGGGAGCAGGGACTTGAGACGTTGAAGGGCCGGGCGTAGGGACAGAAGCAGGACTCGAAGTGTCGCCCGCACTTGGGCTGTAAGGCGGTGGTGGCGGGCCTTCAGTGTCGTCCGCGTTCGAGAGCGCTAGCATTCGCTTCTCCTTCGCTGCCGAGGACTCTGCAGGTTGAGATACGCTCGCCGGGATCGCAGGCGTAGGCGGGGGCGATTGCCTTCCTGCAGGATGATCGTCAACAATTTCTCCGACCTGCGACTTAGCTGTCATGGGCATCCCCTCCTGGTCATCGCCCAAGAGGCCGCGGCGACTCTCGCGCGAAGCGGGCCCGTCTCCTTCAATATCGTCTTCAGCCCGTCTCTTGGTGTTAAGCGCAGCGGCCGTATTGGACGGGTACAGCGGAGACACGAGCGTAGGGGAGCCGAACGTCCCAGACGTCGCAGACGGAATAGACGGCGAAGTCTGGGGCGAGCCAAACGTCGTATGCAGCAGAGGCGACGGCTCCGGCTGCATCCTGAACGTGAGCCGCGCCGGTCGGTTCTTCTCCATCTTGCTCGGCTCCCTCTCATCCTCGACGTCCGCGGGGGTAATCGACTCTGCTAACCGCGACGGAAGCTTGCCCTTCGATTCCTTCCGGTCGCGCCCGCTGCCCGTCGACTCGAGACTCGTGCGCTGCTTCGGCATAGGGGGCGCGTCCGACCCGGACCCAATGGTGTAGATCGATCCCTTCGAGAAACGCGACATCTTCGAGGCCATGGAGAACCGCGAGTAACGGTATTGGTCGTATATGTCGTCCGCACCTTCCCAGTCGCCTTCGCCTTCGGACTCGTACTCGGATTCCGACCGAGTGAACCTGTGTGAACGAGGTGATGTCGGCGAACAGGGGGATACCGGTTCCGGTGCTAGCACTGGTGGTGGCGGAGGATGCGTCGCGCTCCTGGGGGGAGACTCGGAATACTGGGAAGTGGAACGTTCAGAAAACTCTGAACGTCCAGTGAGCGGAGGCTCCAGCGCGTTCGGCAGCACCAATGTCGTGCTGCACGGGCTCCCGGAGTATTGCGAATCAGAGCGCATAGAGTCAGCGTAGTCGAGGGCCTCGTCGATAGCGGATTCCGGTGACTGGACTCGTGGGATTGGGATAGACGGGGGGTCATCGGAGTCGGAGTCAGAGTCGTCCGTACCACCGCCAAAGTCCTGCAAGAGAGACAGACCGATGTTGCCGACGCCATTGTCCGACATGGCTACAGAGAGGCGGTGGTTTGACTGGTCATCAGAGTAGATGCTCGAATCGCGATCGACTGGGGGGAATCGCGAAGTAGTCGGGTCTGGCAAGTGGGGGTGCTCTATGGGACTGTCAGTGCTCAGCTGCTTGGTGAGGTCTAAGCGAACGGGAGGCGCCAAGGAGTCTAGCCGATCGTCGTCACGGTCTGACGCGATGCTAGCCTCGTCAAGACTGTAGTCGCCCGGAGTTTTAGGCAACGACGAGAGGGACGTCGCTTGGGACTCGTGGCTCATGGAGCGCTCTGGATGGGACGAATGGCCGTGGCTGCCGGACCGCTGTGGCTGTGGGGATGGGGCATGAGAGAAAGTGGTGATGGAGATGCTGCTTGAGGACGAAGTACTTGGAGCGACGGAGGGAGGAGAAGCCTCTGGCTCGCGGGTGACAGAGATCGTGGGCGAGGACAGCTCACGGACGGATGTCACGATGGGAGAAGGCAGGTCACGGGCGATAAATACAGCAGGGGAGGGGACATCGCGGGCGGAGACAGTGAGGGCGCTCTGAGAGGACGAAGGGCGGGAAAGGGGACCGGCAGTTGACTGCCTCTTTGTGATAACGGGTTTCTTGAGACGGCCATGAAACCGCACGGCCTCTCCACAAAAGTGGCCAACGACGCCCTCGCAATAGCCCTTGCACACCATCAACTACGAACTCAAGAGACGAGGGTAACGGCATACTTACGAGGTACAGGTCTACCTGGCCCGGGACTTGCATGAGGACAGTGATTTCGTCGTCCTGCCATGACGTCGAGGGCGGAGTGGGATGGGCATTAGGGATTAATGGGATTAATATCGGGACGGGTGCCATGTGGGCGCATCAGAACGTACCTGCATGAACATGAGATCCCCTGCCTTCTCTGCCGCACAATCCTGGATCGCGGTACACCTTCCAATGCCTCCCTTGGCCGCGAAGCGAGTCCACCTCCCCAACTGGCCGGCGTCCATGTTCGATAGAATGTCGGGAGTAGAGGTAGGACCAGTTGAAATGGGTCTCTGACGAAGCCGGAAGGAGCGGATGCAGGTGAGGAAATAAAAGCGTCTATAGAGAGAAGGAAATTCAGAATATGGGTATGGGCGGTCGACACAAGGTCGACGACGAGCAGGAGGTCGTCGTTGACGTTGAGGATGGAGGTGAGCGTACTCGCCACCTTCCGTCAAACCCTAACTCCGCTTCCGATCAATTTGGGGTTAGGGCTAGGGTTCCGTCCTCCGCCCACTTGTCCAGCAACTTGCAATTGGTACTGTACTACCCTCCTTGACTTACGCTGAGCATCGACGGTACTAGTAGTAAGTACTGCATACCCCTCCAGCTATATACAATTCGCACTCATGCGGGCATTCTAAACAAACAGGATTAGCACTTTGTACCAGGTCCACTCTCCGTATGCCATCGACTGGGCCATCTTTTCAATCTCATCGTAAGTAGGGGCCGCACGCTCATGGCCGCAGTAGCCCGAGGGCCGTCGCGAGCCGCGGTTCGCGGCTTCGCAGAGGCGTCGAATATGCGACAATGACACCGCGTTGCTGATGACCGGAAGGTCCTCGAGTGGTGCCGCGAACTGCCAGTGGAAGGGCCATAAGCCCAAGACCGCGCGGACGGTAGAAGGTGCCCGTCGTCGACGAACTTCCGAGACCGTCCGCGGATGCGGGGATCCGGCGTTTGCATGGCCATGCACGTACATGAACGATCAAAGGAGATGGGAATGTGTCTCTCGACTGCCCTTATGCGTTAGCTCACGAAATTCTCGACCAACAGGTGTCCACCCGCCGGCCCCGTCCATCGTGTACTACTATGTCGCGCCCCGTTCAGCAACTCACCACTTTTCACGGCCGAGTTCGTCGTCACGCCGTGGCCGCGGATCCTCTCTCACCACAGCCGTCGCCAGGTTTCAAGTCAAGCACTGCACCGATCTGACAGCGGACGCCAAGTGGGTGCTACAGCCTGGGACACGGTCCCGGGAAGGAAGACCTCATCGCAATTGAACGCGACCCCCGGTCAACGTCGATGAGGTGTGTCGCCTGGATATTCGCGCTTCGTAGGTTACGGTCGGATCTTCCTCATACCGCCGGCCTCCCAAACTGCTCACGAGGCAAGCACTTCACGCGCGGAAGGGGGTTGTTCCGCGCGCGGCCAGTACGCACCTACTAGGTTCGGCGCAAGCACTACCTTGCATCGTGCTGACACCGCCCCTACCGAGAGAAGTGCGAGTATCTATCATGCTAAACGTCAGGCTGTGTCGAAGGTTCGATGCGATACTACCGCCCTGATATCGTGCCGCCCTTATACTCACCGTCCATGGTCGTGTTACTACTACACCGGAGCACGAGCCGAAGACGCCGATCAGCTTCGCAACTTGAATATCGACCGTGCCGCTAGCAGTTATCAATTTCCACGCGCGCGCCGAGGTTTCGGTATGGTCAAGCGTCACCTCTATCGGACGCGTTCATCAAACCCGCGTGGTAGTACTGAAAGCTGTCACAGTAGACACGGGCACGGGCACGGGCACGGGCACGGGCACGGGCACGGGCACGGGCACTCCCTACGATGGCCACGACAATAACAGGCCATTCGCAGGAGCCGACGCGCACGCGGTTCTCATCGTCCCAGTCGACGGGCGGACCGTCATCAAGAACGACAGCTGCGTCTCTCGGTCGGATCTGGCGAGCACGAATGCGAGCGAGGAAGAGACGCTTGACAGCGTTGCCTGGCACCAGTATCGTGTATGTGTATGGTAGTAGTGCTTCCTACATCATGAGGGCAGCGAATTTCGATCACGATATCTGTCCGGAGCGGCTGCTCAACGAAGTGACTGACCTCCTCCGACGTGCGGCGGCGGCGGCGGCAGCAGCATCGCATCATTGTTCTTCACACCCACACCCGCCCCGCCCTCCTGGCTCCCGCCTTTCTCGGACTTCGGGCTGCCCTCGAGGCTCGCAGGACGTCACGCCGCTCGGCTGAGCGGACTCGATCTCGGACTTGTCGAGCGCGACGCGGACGATGATCGGCGGCGTCGGGTACATCCCCTACCTAGGACGTGCAGTGAGTATACCACGAATCTGTCAGGCCGGGGTTGGGACGGAGGTTGACACTCACGACGACTCGAAGTGCAAGGAGGCATCCTTCGGTGAAGTACCTGCACGCCGTAGGAGAAGCGGGTGTACCCGGATTCTTGGGGGTGAGAGCACGACTGCGTGATGAATGCCTGGGTCAAAGAGCGAATGGACGAGGCGGATGCGGAGGTACGCTGCCCAGACGAGGGTGTATGCGATCCCGCATTCGAGCAAGAGCATCAGCGCACGCTGTACTAGCGCTCGGACGACGCTGGGAACTCCCGCGAAGTGCGCCTTCGTGCTCCGCCTGTGCGTCCTATCCAAGGGTCTTGGTTTTAGTAGTCAGTATCTTTGAGATTAACTTGACGCTTACCAGGCTTTATATCCTACAAGAAGCGTCGCGGCGGCGTGCGAGAAGAGGGAGAGCGCGACGACGACCGCACCGAAGACGCTGAGCTGGAAGAAGGACTCGCCGTCCTTCGGCGCGCCCTGCGTGGCCCGGACGAGCAAGCCGAATGGCGCACAGCTGGGTGCATAAATTCGAGGGATCCCATGCGAGCCCCCCTTTGGCCGCAGAGCACCCACATATTGACGATGTCTCCAATGCCTGAAGCTTGAAGCTTGGAGCCCGAGGCCTGAGGACGGAGTGGGAGGCGAAAAACCAGGGACTCATGAATCACGTTTCACAAGCCAGTCAGTGACGGAGCCTGACTCTGGTCAACATCCGTGTACTTGGTCCATGACCGTGCATGGCGCCTTCAATACAGCTGGGGTTCTCCGAGTCGTGCTGTGGTTGAGACTACGTGCGGGCTCGGACGGCGCAAGGAGGGGTATATACGTAGTGCCAGTCGAACAGGTTTCAAGTCAGCTTACCTCAGCATCTTCCTGGACCTGCAAGCTCAAGCTCAAGCAGCCTGTACGAGAAGATCAAGATCACAGCTCTTCCCCCCAGACGGCGATGAAGATCAGGATAGCCGGCGGCGCGCGTTGGGGTCAGGCCTGGCCAGGCTCCCAGCAAATGTCGCGGCCGGCTTAAGCACCCCATGGCCAGTCAAGCATCACAAACGCGCCGTGACAAAAGCACGTGCACACGTCACACCAGAATCGTGTGTACGCGTCGCTCGGAGGAGAGATTGTCCTCCCTTTCAAATCTTTATCATCCGCTTTCCACCCCGCTCTGTGACTGGATATATGACTTGCACGTCTATCAAACTCGGAGTACGGCAGATCTATGCATATATCTTTCGAGTCTCGTCACACACTAAGAGCTGCGCTTCGACTCGAACCAGATCAAATTGTCCATCGGATCCAGGCCGCTTCAAGCCGCGGCCGGCGACGATATCGTCGGATTCCCATATTCACATTCTACGTATATGCTACACATACCCACCCTATGCTTGCAAGAGCATGTCTTGACTAGCGAGTTTTCACGTCCTTCGAATCGTACACCGTACCATCTCTATCTCCGACCCGGGGGCCCCAAAGACTCGGACCTTCATGCCAAGCGGCTAGTGCGCGCGTACGCACATCGTCAGCAGCCAGAACAACACAGATCATGCTCCCGAACGCACAGAGACCAGGCGTCCACCACGACTCACCCGTGCTCAAAACCTCTGCCCAAACTTGTAGTACGCAGGTACGGAGCGTTCCCGGCGCTGCCGCGGGGGAACCACAGGATCCGGGTCCTTCAGCTTCCGCATCGCAGCCCTGCAGAGCGGCATGTCGTAGTCGATCAGCGCCCCCTCCACGTCCCCGTCCTCGGTCTCGAGCATGACGATCGTGTTCGGGTTGATGTCCCCGTGCAGGATCCCCGCGTCTTGGTGCAACCGCTGGTGCGCTGCGGTCACGGTCGTAGTATCAAATCAGCCGGAGCTTGGAGTGGCGTAATACTTATTCGGAGCTGGAAGACAAGTTCACTCACCTACGATGGCGCCGAGCATGACCGAGAGGAGCTGATGCTCGCCCTTGAAGTCGCAGAGGTCCTTGGCCGAGACTTTCTCGAGACGGCTCGTGCCGCCGCCACTGGGAGAACTTGAAGAGCCGGAGCCCGAAGTCGCAGGCCGACCGGCCTCCTCAGGTTCGGATCGTCCGGAAGGAGAAGAAGTGGCAGTGGGATCGACGTCATGCATCTCTGCGTCCGTGTATGGAAGGCAGTGAAGCCAGTGGCGAAATGGGTCCCGCTCAGCGTAGGCCGGTGGTGGTTGGAGCAACTTCGGACTCACAAGCGCTAGTGGTCCATTGCCTGTGGGCGCCTCAAGGTATCTTTTCCCACGCTCCCTGCTGGGCCACCTGGCACTCACGGGTGACTCACCCTCGCCCTCGCCGCAAATCCAGACACGACGGGCAGGGCGTTATTAGTCGCCCGAGGAAATATCTGAAAAATCGGACCCTGTTGTAAGACTCAGCGCCAGGATTTGTCGGGAATAATCCGGGTTCGGAAAGGTGTTGTGACTGCCTGCATTTTCCCCCCAGTCTTTATCTAAATGCATCAGATTAAATCACACCCTGTGGAAAATATTGGCGAAATTCGATACTATCAAGATTTCTCAGCATGCAAAGGGGCGGGTAGGTCATAAAAACTGAGCACAAAGACTTTTCGGCCTGTCGAATTCAGATATAACGCGTCGGAGCGCCCACCGGAACGTGAGGCGTCTATGGGTACATGTCCCGGCCCGGTGACCTCCCTCTGAAAAGCTTACAGAAATTCTTTGTTCCTCGAGGAATAAAACTCTCGTGATCAGTTTGTGGCATCCGATAGTCCAAAAATCTTGGTGAGTGCCATATTTCTCCTGGATTTTCTCCTTTGTGCCATTTAATCTCATTTGACCGCAAGAGAGCGGCCGAAAAATGCCGGTAGTCACGATACCCTTTCCCATGTCGATTATTCCCGACAAGTCATAGAGCTAAGTCTTACAACAGGGTCCGATTTTTCGAACATTATCTTGGGCGACTAATAACGCCCTGCCCGTCGTGAGACATGCGACTCCAGCTTCCGCATGGCACTAGCGCAGTCTACCCCGGTACTTCGTTCGTTATGGTGGCTGCAGAAGACGCTCTGAGGCAGCAACGGTTTTTTAGTAGGATCGCTGGATTACCATTCACCTTTTCAGTACTAGGCATCCACATTCATCGCGCGGCCCCGAGGGAAGGAGAGGGTCGCTGTGGTATGTAGGCCCGACGGCATCGTGTTTCCTAGGCGGTGTATGCTTTCGGGCTATTAGCTGACGCGGATCCGCACAACATCCGGGAGTTAACCAGCCCTAGAATTTGGAGCACGTTGAAGAAGGCAAGTACACGGAGGAATGAGCAGCTCGATCCGCTCGATCAATGCGTTCAGGGACAGTGGCCACCGGTGGGGTCATGGGTAGCAAGAAAGCTGGCGCCCCTACTCCACCGCCCCCCGCCCGCGCTTCGCACCTCTCTTCGCCATCCCACCCGTGCACGCAGCAGCCGCGCCCTCATCCGCATCCGCATCCCCGTCCCCGTCGCGGTCGGCGGGCCTCGGAACCCCCAGCACCTGCGCGACGTCCCCTCCGAACGCACACACGTCCAAGAACTGGACAAAGACCTCGCCCGGATGCTCCTCGAACTCCGCGGGCAAGCTCCACCCCACCGCGAACCCGGGGTGCTCGTACGGCACGACGACGACGCACTTCACGCGCACCCGCCTCTCAGCTCCCCGCCCAACAGCAAGCGCCTCCTTCAGCCGCGCCACCTCCGAGAACCCCCCGCCCCCATCGCCATCGCCATCGCACACGGGCAGCGCGCCGTCCCGCCGCGGGGTGGCGACCCGGACCGCCCACACGACGACCCCGTCCCAGTGTGCGTCGACGCAGTACGCATCGAACAGCGACCCCTCCGAGCCCCCGCCCCCGCCCCCGCGCACCCGGAGGCCGGAAGCCGGCGCACAGCCCGTGCTCGTCCCGCCGCAGCTCCGCGCAGAGCTCAGAGCTGCGCGACGCCGTCGAACCGCCACCCCCGCAGTCCCAGTCCCAGTCCCAGCCCCAGATCGTGCCACGGCTCGCGCGACGGCGCCCACGCGCGGCACTGGCACCGCTCCCGATAGATAGCCCGGGGGATGCCGCCGCCGCCACGCGACGCGGCCCGCGGCGTCGTCGAGCACGATCGTCGTCCGCTCGTGCGCCGGGTCCGTGTCCGTGTCCGTGTCCGTGTCCGTGTCCGGGGCGTCGACGACAACGTCGGACTCGGAGGGGCCGTAGCACACGAACCGGACCGGGGCCGCCGTCTGCGCGCGCGTGACCCTGCGCGCGCCCATGTCCGTGTCGGGGAGCGGGGCCTGCTCGTCCATGGGCGCGAACCGGTGGCGGAGCAGCGGGAAGCGGTGCGGCGAGTACTCGTCGAACACGTGGTGGACGGCCCAGGCCTCGAAGAGGAGGTCGGAGAACGCGGCGGCGGCGGCGGCGGTGCACAGGCCGCCCCGGAGGAGCCCCCCGCCGCCGCCCCCGCCGGCTCGAAAGGTGCCGTAGAGCTGCCGCGTGTCGTCGTTGCTGAGCGCGAGGACGTGGGTGAGCACGCGCTCGTGGATGGCCCGGGTCTTGAAGCGGGCGACGGCGCGGTCGTCGGCGTCGGTCGCGTCCGGGGAGACGGGTCCCGCGCGCGAAAAGGCCACGACGCCGCCGTCGTGCGAGCCTTCGTTCGCGCTCGGCTCGAGGCCCGAGAGGAGGCGGTGGCGGTAGATCGCCTCGACGCTGGTGTACGGCAACAGGGCGGTGTTCACGAGGTTTTCGTACCGGTCCGGGGCCGTGAGATACTCATACAGCAGGATGTCTCGAGGGCACCGTCCGACGGCGCGGATGAGAGATGGAGCGGTGTCTGGAGAGGACAGCGGGTACAGGCCCTGCTGCGAGAGAGGAAACCCGCAGCCAACCTGATGGACGATCCAATAGAACGTGTTAGCTTTCGGCCGATGCCGCACCAGAACGCTGTACGTACAGCGTATGGAGCTCATCCTCCGTCCAATGCGACAACCACCATTCCCGGACATCGAAGTGTTCCCTCAGCGCTCTGCAGCACAATGACTCTGGTCGGGCGGCCGCGACGAAGAATAGTTGTCGAGTGCCATAGGTCACAGTCGAGGGGATCGATTCCTTCGCCGGAGGACAGTCGATCAGCGACCACATTTTCTGAGAGGGGTCAGGAATATCTTCCGGGATGTGAGTGCAAGAAGAAAAGTCGGCCGTCCGGATCCTGACAATGCCATGCTCGTCGAAGAGATAGGTTTCCCCAAGCGAAGACGTGAACAGGACCGTCTCCTCGCGGGACAGGCAGTGCATCAACACGAACAGTAAAAAGTGCGTCTTGCCTGTAAGCGTCAGACAGGGGGGGGGGGGGGAGAAGCTCTCAGAATAGTCAGTTGCCAACGAATCTGCATGAAGCCCACGCACCGATGCCCGACTGTCCGAGCAGCAAGCATCCCGGCGTTTCGGACGCGCTCTTCACCGCGCGCCGAGCCCTGCGGAGACGGTCGGCGAGGAGCCTGTAGTCCTCCCGCACGAAGAACAGCCCATCCGGAAGGTCCATGTGGAAGATATTGCGGATGCCGGTTTGCCGAACATAAAGAACCCGCTCGGGGGCCGGCCGCGCGAGCAAATTCTTGAGGGCGGCTCTACCACGAGCACCCCAGTACATGTCTCGGAACTCGTGCAGGCCTCGACTGTGGACAGGTTCCCAATGATCACGAAGGGATGGCTGAGCATACAGCTTCGAAGTTAGGGGCGGACATCACGTTGGAGACAGGCGACGGAACTCACTGTCATGGCTGGAACTATCCTCTACCGAGCGGAATATACTGTTTGTCGGTCGGCTTGAACTGCGTTTGAGTGTGATAGGGAGAGGCAGAAGAGACGCTATAGGGGATATTGGCGCAAGGGTTCCGCTTTGGGGGACGTCGGCTTCGATCTAGAATGGGGTGGAGCAGATCTGTGCGAGAAGGTGAGTGGAATTAAATTTGTTGCTGGGGTTACATCGAGCCTCCAAATTTCTGCTGCGTAACACCATTCCCGACGATATCGCAAAGGGGCATGCAGAGATGGAGAGAGGCCGGAGAACGTCGAAGGGAGCAGCGCGGAGAGCTGAGTTGCCGAAGAGGCCAGGAGAGAAGAACATACTGCAGAACGAACGAGGACGGCAGTTCTTTACGCAGCGTTTCGCAAGGAGGCGATAGAAAAAGTATATTCCACAGCGAGTCGCTGAAAGCAGTAGTGACGTACACATCCGACTTATATGGTCCTCCCAAGGTCCTCCCGCCCAATGCATGTCGTTCCCGGTCAGGCGGGCAGCTACAAGATGTCGGCCTTCGCGGCAGCCCAATCGGAATCCATGTATGTAATACCAGTTGCGGATTCGACGAAATGGCTTGTCATGATCAGTTGCTAGTCGTTTTGTGAGGCGTTGAAGGCGTGAGGGCCGGTTGCAGTATAGTGAGACACAAGCAGTAAGAGAAAGAGTGGCAGCAGATGATGCGGAAAGAAAGCCATGCTCGCGACAAGTCGTCGAAGGAAGCAAGGGTCCACCCTTGGCACCGTGACCTCGCCCGATGCCCGACAAAAATGCGAAGCGCGACCAATCCCAGTGGCGGTGCCACCATTCAAACCCTAACCCCCATGAATTCACGGTCACGTGAGCCATCTGACGCGTCCGCTCCCCCTCACCGCAACTACCTCAACGCCCCCGTCATGCATTACACCCTCTTCGATCCTCCACTCGATGCTCACGCGAAGACTGCCTTATAATCCGGACACGAGACAAGCATTAGCGACGCTGGACGCGGCCTCGATATCGACCCGACCCTCAAGCCTTCCTGAACACTGCCGCAGCACCACCGTGGCGATTTCCAAGAACAGCTTGTCGCCGACATGGCGACCATGACCGTGAGCTGGAATTTATCACATCTCTTTGCGTCGCGCATTGCCTTTACGGGCCATTCTCGACTCTCACACACGTAAGAGAAAACTCCAACAAGCCTATCCGGTGTCTCAAGCGCGACAATAGTCGAACAGGCAAGTCGACAAGTCTCAAGCCACAATTCCCAAAGCTGACACCCATTCATCCGCAGACCATAACCATGGACATGCTAGGAGCGGTGTGCCCAACTATCTCTCCCTCTTGAACCTCTGACCCCGCCACAGGTTCGACCGCCCACGCCGTGAGGAGCAAGTCCGAGACCGACAACTATGGAACAAGCATTACGGGACCGACTACGAGCACTCCTCTCTGCGACCAGGACAACGTGTGAGACCGCCCGAGAGGTCGAAGACGAAACCAACTCAAGCCTGTCAATCGTCGTCATCTCAATGCCATCAAGTGCAACCACCCACTGGGCAATCGCCGCCGTCACAGACGAGCGTTCGCGCCAATGCCGCGTTTTCCATGTTTCCGATGCGCATATCCTCGGCTTGCGCGCTCTAGGATGGACAGGTTTTGCACAGGACGAAATACTGGACAGATCCTCAAGCTACCAAGGGGGTGCCCGCATCGGACTGGTGGAGAAGGACGATCTGGACAGATTAGAACAGGTATGTCCTCTTATTGTGGTTATCGTGCGCGGCTCAGCGAGCATTTTCCTTGTCGAACATTGAATGCCGACTAGGCCATCTGCGGCGACCAGCTCCCTCTTCCCACATCCGACACGTGGGACTGCGAGGACTGGACGCTCGCAGTCATCAAGTACCTCGAAGACCAAGGGTTCATGCTCGTCACGTACGGCATGGACGGCGGCACCCTGATCAGTCAACTGGTCAGGGATAGCCTTCGAGCGCAGAGGCTGACCGAACGGCACAACGGCCGTCCGGTCTTTGTGCCGCTCTCGCTGCCCAGTGTTGGGCATTAATATTATTTCATTATTCATCTTCCGTCGCGTGGGCTCGTCGTGACGAGCTGGTGGGATTGTGCCATTATGATGAAGTATGCCATTCTGGGCCTTGACCTGGTAAGCACGTCGCACACCAAACGATCACGAAGCGGCCGCATTAGCGAAAATCATGACGCACGCATGCACCAATACAAACCCGGACAAACCCATCCCGCTCTCGCCGTCCGTAAGTCTTAGTATACCCAACGAATCCCCCAAGGCTGTACAGTAACATCGCTTTGCTTCAATAGTCAACGTCATCAGCAACCGTCTCCGCTCCCGCAGACGTCCTCTTCCGGAACCCCCCCCCCCCCCACTGGCACCACCCTCAGGCTCGTCCCGACTCCCTACATAGGCCCTTCCGCTCTCTCAGGCTCCCGCACACGCACGCGCACACGCTTGCGCTTGCCCGCCCACCTGTACGTCCTCAGGCCTCAGGCCTCAGGCTCATCATATCCCCGCCGCGGCCGCCGCGCACCCCATCCGAGTCAACGCGCTCCGGCGACCACGGCGGAACCGACCCTGCGAGCTCGACGGACGACCGGCCCCATATCATTATATTCGAGCGGGTCCGGAAGCGCCTGGCCTGCCATTGCCAGTGGACTCTGCACTAGTACTAGTACTGTAACTAGTACTGAGGCCTGAGGTCGCGCGTACTGTAGATCAGGCCTGCCTCAGGCCTCAGGCCTCAGGCTCAGCCGCGCGGCGCCGCCGCTCGGCTTCGTTGTTGGCGCCCAACGCTTACTACCCCCCCCCCCCCGGGCCGTCTTCTGCGAGTCGCGAGTCCGTTTTCGTCAGCGAGCGCGAGCGGGTCGGATTTGGCCCCGGCCGGTGGATGGATTGGCCGACGAACCCCGCATGAGAATGGGAATGCTGCGATGTACGTATACAGGGACCTCATAACCCATTAACCATCACCTCGACGCGCGCCGAGAGAGAGACACACTGGCACCGACACCCGCTGATCGTGCTCAAACTGGCCTGCAACTTGAAAGCAGGCAGTCCGGTACCGGTAGCAGTCCGACCCGGAGACTGTTCGGTGGCTGTCCACCCTGGGCAAATGTCGGCCGATGCCCGACGGAAAAGCGTTGGGAGACCAATTTGCGACCAATTCACCCCTAACCTTAGAGTTACACATATCACGCGTGCGGCTATCCCGCGGCGATCGGACGGTGAGGCTGCTCAGCTCTCGAAGCTCAACTTGAACTTGAAGTTGCGAGTGCCGAATCATCGTAGCCGTCCCACCATCGTCTGTTCCACCGCGGCTGACGACGGCCTCCGGGTCGTTGTTAACATAGCCCAACATATTTCAAGTTAAATCGCCCTCAGCTCGACATCCCAACGTTCATCTGTAACCATCGCTCTCAGACAGTCGGTCTTCAAGTTGCAGCTACGCTTCAAGTTGTTTTGCTAGTGAAGCATTGTGAGATGACGAGTCAACAGCAACACCATTAAATTTATAGGTCCGTGCGCAAGGTGTGGGTGTATGTTGTATGCATCTGCCATCATGGAGCACGAGCTGACTTGGGCCGCACACAATGTTTACCTCTAGATGGATATGGTCAGAACCGGTAGCCTGTCGAAGCTTATGGTGTGTTCGAGTAGTATCATCACACTCTCTACCTCAACTCACGGGGCATTCTATAGACACGTCGGCACACTTTGTAGTCGTGCCACACAGTCAAGAGACTCCTTCGGATCCAGTCCCACACTGACTGAAGTCCAGCTGCGGCGAAGACGGCAGACCTCCCGAAGCCTCCTCGTTGTCGGGTGCCTGAGAAGGTGACGGCGAGCGTTGATACATATTGAAACATGCTGAGATCACATTTGGAGGGTGGAGAGCCCGGCCGTTTTCATTCGCGCGCACTGAGCTGAACTCCCCCCTTTCCACACGTACTCAGGTCGTTAGCGGAACCCTGTGCCAGTGGAACGACGTGCGTTTCCTTTTCCTTTTTCTTTCCATCATCCCATCGCTCACGCCCATGTCAACGATCCAACACACAATCCCCGACAAAATAGTTAGTGTCGAGTATCTCAACACAGTCAACTTCGTTCCGCCGCATAACCTGGCACCCCATGACACGCCGTTTCCTATATGTTCAATGTTCATTCTCTCATCGCACCCTTTGTGCTATCTCCCATCGGCCCTGTCCTCGCTTCCGAGTCTGACCCTATACTGGAGATGATGATATATACCCCGGAACATTGCGCATTAGCAGAGTGTGTGGAGGGCACATTCATTCACCTAGCAAGGCGGCCGACCCCCGTACACACCGCACCTCTGCCTCCGCCTCTCCGACTCCGACTCCGGCACCCCAATACTCTCGAAAGGCAACCTCGGCGGCACCGCCTTCCAATGGCCCGGGGTCGCGTCCGGCGCGGCGGGCACGGACCTGACCGTCGACCTGCCAGTGACGGACACCGGCGGCATCGACGGCGCGGGCCCTGCGCGCACCTCGAACGGCTTCGCTGTACAACCGCGCGAAGCAAAACTCGTGCCTCGCCGCTGCCTCTACTAGTCCCAGTTCCCGTTCCACAGCACAGCAGAACACCAGCACTGAGTACTGAGTTCTACGTCCCCGCCCACTGGCAGTTCGGCTCCCAGCGGGCAACCTCCAACCTCCAACCTCCAACCTCAGCAGCCTCGTCTTCGCCTGGCGGTCGGTCACCGGTGCTCTCTCTCTCTCTCTCTCTCTCTCTCTCTCTGCAGCAGTGACTCGGAGCTGACCGGTACCACCGTGCTTTCGTTTATTCAGACTCGTCCGACCCACATTCAACAAGTTCGTCCGGCTTCGCGTACCGCCACCGCCGGCCTGCCGCCCCCACCCCCCTTCCCGCTCGCGATCGCGACCGTAATGTTGATGTTCAATTTTAATGTCCTTGCCCTCGATTCCGAGAGAAAGGCCCCTTACCCTTACGCGTCTGGCTTGCCGCCGATCGCGTCGTGCGTGGAAGCCCGGGCCCGGGGAAAGCGCGCCGGGATACAGATACGTTCCGATTCCTATCGTCCTCCATGCCGGCGCGCGCGACATCTCTGTCGCGGTTGACGCGGACGTTCAAACGTTCATGGACGAGGCGGAAGGGAGCCAAGGGACTGGCAATGTTGATGTTGGCAGACGAAGGTCGCGCATCCCGGCGACGCTTCCGACGAATCCCTTGGCTCTGAGCAGTCCGCTGCGCCCCCCGCCGTTTGGCCAGATTTCCTTCTCTGCGTAATCCCACACTTCGATACGACCTACAACGCGTGGAATTATGGGATCGATCGGGATGGCGCCGAAGATATTACACGACATGCAGTTGTTGGCGCCGTCTCCGCCGTCTGCTTTCTACTGGCCTTCCTCCTGAGTCCTGACCTTGAAGGAATGGCTAGAGCATAAACATACAGCATATATGTGCCTGCAGCGCGACCCGACGGCCACTACAGCCGCGCACGACCCTTGGCACCCGACTGCGCGCTACGCTCTCTAAGTACGCGACGCAGAATCTTCCCAGCGCCGTTCTTCGGAATCCCGTCGACGAACTCGATCCCGCCATCCAGCCGCTTGTACCTCGCCGCCGCGGATGCCACCGCCTACACGCACAATCCAAGCTCAACTGACCGTTCCTTCATGCCGGGACACGTCACAGACACGGCTCACCTCGTACAGTCTGGCCTTCACCTGTGCCGCCGCCCTCGGGTCCTCCTTCGCGGCGGCCGCAACTTCAGCCTTGAGCACGACGTACGCGCGCGGGAGCTCCCCGGCGTACTCGTCCGGGACGCCGATCACCGCGGCGTCCGCCACGTCCGGGTGGCCGAGGAGGTATCCTTCGAGCTCGGACGGGGCGACTTGCAGGCCCTTCACCTTGATGAGGTCCTGTTTCGCGGCATATCAGCGGTCAAGCAAAGGGACGAAGGTCGCCAGAGCGTATGCATTACATACCTTGATCCGGTCCGTGATGAAGATGTTGCCCTCCGCGTCGAACCTGACTTCGTCGCCTGTACGGAGCCACCTTTATATGCATATCGGATCAGCAAAGCGCGCCGCGCCGCATACAGCCTAGACGCGACTGAGCAAGGCTCACCCGTCGTCGAACGCCTCTTTCGTCCTGTACATGCCCCCCGTCCGTCCGTCCGTCCGCCATCAGAATCAGAATCGGAAACAAGGCAATGAATGTACGCAAACGGAACTCACGCCTCCGGGTCGCGGTAGTAGCCCAGCACAATCTGCGGGCCATGCACGAGCAGCTCGCCGGTTCCGCCCACGCCCGCGAGCGCCCCGTCCGGCTTCACGACCTTCGCGCTCGTCCCCGGCGCGAGCCGTCCGACGCTCCCGAGCACCCCCGTTCTCCTCGAGGTCGGGAACTTTGTCGGCGTCGGCGCCGGCGCAAAATGATCAGCCGCTGCATGCGCGTGCCTCTGCCGAGATAAAGATGACGGCGGTGGTGACTCACGGACGCCACGACACACGATGTCTCCGTCATGCCTGCGGACGGCCGATGGGTCACTAGACTATATCAAACGACGAGGGCGCAACGGGGGCGCACCGTATCCCTGTCCGAGGTGCGCGTCCGGCAACACCTTCATGAGCTCCACCTGCAGCTCGGGGGAGAGCGGCGCGGCGCCGGTCAGGCAGGACCGCACGCTCGAGAGGTCGTGCTTCTTGGTTAGCGGGTGCTGGGGGACCCCATCAATACCTCGAATTCGCATAGCCTCCGTCTAAAGTACACTGCGCACCTTGCAGAGCAGCACCGCTTGGGCGGGGACTATACTGTGTATAGTATGGTATATGCGGCATTCTCTAAGGAGACCCGAGGGAAGGATAACTGGAACGGACTTACACTAGGTGGGTGATCCGATAGCGCTGGATGTTCTGCAGGTATTTTTCGAACACGAACGCTTTGGACACGACTAGGGTCATCTGTGCGTAGTGTTCAGTGCGAAAAAATCAATCTAGGAGTCCGAGCTAGTAGGTAGGTGTACGCACTCCTGTGTAAAGCATGAAATGCAGCTACGGGCCGGTGAGGTTACTCGTTAACGGGGCCGTCGCAAATGACCCACGTTGATTTCCAGCCCGTATATGTCTGCGCTCACGCGGTCAGCGACCGGACGACCTCTGTTCGAAAGATCTCTCGGCTTACGATACATTGGGAGACCTGCCGGCAAGAGAAAAGTGTTATCGAAATAGTGATAGTACAGTCATGCAGAGGCCGACTGCTTACTTCCGTCGCAGACATCACCTGGTCGGTAACGCTGTTCCTTCCACGGCGCGTACCGCTCGTATATGCGGTTGGCCATCGCAGTTTGGATGACTGCGCAGATGGCGTTGAAGTGCGACACCGCGACCGCCTACGTTCGAAAAATTCGCTTTCAGGTCACGCGCGGCAGGACGCCATCCGCTAAGGCAGTCGGACTTACCTTAGGGTTTCCTGTGGTGCCCGATGAGAAACACAGGAGGGCGATGGCCGTCTTCGCCTCCCCAGGCTTGAACGTATGTTCGACATAGGGCGCGTGGCGTTCATGCTCCACAACGAGGGCCTCGACCGACGGGAAGGGCGCACCGGGAGCGAGATGGCCGTCCAGGAGGACAAGACGGTCCTGGGGGATGTTGCGCGTCTTCATAGCGGAGAGCGCTGCTTCAAAGCTGCTCGGGTGTGCCACGACAAGCGATGGCTCCGCGATCCCAAGCTGGTACGCTGCGTGGGCCCACGAAGGCGTGAACGCTAGGAAAGATAACGATAACAAGTATGCGGATGAAACGTACCGAACTCATCTGCTGTAAGGGAGGAGCTGTGTGCACTGCACCAAGATCAATACGGGAGAAGCGTCGGCGGCAACAGAAACTTACGCTGCACTACCGCCCAGCCTATGGGTCGCCCAAACGATGACGCCATAGTCTACATTGATTGGCCCGTAAGATTTGTCCACTCAAAAGGGTGCGGAGTACTCACCGACGTGGTTAGGAATGAAGAGAGAAACTAAATCCTGTTCAGCATCACGGCCACAGATGGAAACAAATACGAATCTACGAACCGACGCCCCCGACACCTGATCATGAGCTAAAATGTCAGCGTGCGCCTAGATACCATGACCGGGTCACACACCAAGGCTGTATCGTGCCTTCAGGGATCGGGCCAACGCATGACTGCGAGCCCGAAGCTATTAAACAACCCAGTCAGTAGCCTCACGGCCAATGCGGCAAACTTGGCACGTACGTCTTCGAGATACACCGCCTTCCCGGTTTCGGAATCTATCAGGCAAGGAACGTGAGCAGGCCGGACCGGCCGCGTACGCTCAGCTCCCACGTCGTCGAGAATGAATTGTGGAAGCGTGATGTCGTCACGCGGGGGCACGAATGGCGGGCCTTGCGAGTGGAAGGTCGTCATGGATGATGGCAGGACTAGAGCACTGCAAGGCAAAGGCAGCGACGGGGTTAGCAATGGTGGAGGGGGAGAGAGAGAACGGCCGCGCCCGGGCGCACCCATGGAAGCCCTTCTATATAGTCCGCAGACCGAGATCGAGCGCCAGGCTATGATGTAGGAAGCCCGAGAGAAGCACGACCGATCTCACCATGGCAGGGTCGGTGATGGAGAAGCTCGGATGAGCGGTAGGCACACTGCGGTCAGCACCGGCATAGACATAGAAAGCATTGGCAGCACCATAACCATAAACACAGAATTCGAAGTATTGCATGGGATCCCGGTGGCAGGAGGATGACTCTCGCCATGTCCGCGCCCACAGGCTCCATATGCTTCCATATGACGTAGGACATGCGCGTCCCAAAAGCGCCAGTGGCATCGTTCGAGCAAGCGAAACTTTGCCTGCGTGAATTCGCATGCCTTCATCCAAGTTGACCGTGCGCGACACTTGAATGGAGACGAATACAGTACATACAACGATGTGGCGGGGTATCTGACCCTGGCCACCGTGACCTTTTGCTCGAGTGCGGATCCGCTCCGCCCGCCTGCTTATACTGTATGTACCCCACCGAGCGACCTCCGAAATCACTGCATCTTGACCATCAACAGATACCGGAGTCGGATCTGCGAGATGTCGTACACGATGTACTGCATGCGGTCCGTGTCAGCTATCGGACGGTCAAGTAAAATGAAAATGAAGCAGTGCACACACCTCGTTGTACTGCAGGTACCCCTTCGGATTGGGGACGTCCTTGCCTGGGCCCTTGGGCATATGGCAGCCCTTCAGCTCGGGGTTTTCGAGCGCGTCCCCGGCGTCCTGCCATTCCGCGGGTTGAGTCAGGCCGAGACCCTTCGTCGCCCTGCAAGTCCAAGTCCAAGGCTCGGGTCAGCGAGGCGCTTTCGGGAAGGGGGCTACAGGAAACCTTACTTGGCGCCTGCCTTCTTGCAATCTTGGTCGGCGTCGTAGTTGGCGTCGTGCTGCTCGAAGAACGGCTTCGCCGCGACCTCGCAGAGGAGGAGCAGGCCCGTGTTGTCGCTCAGGCTGTGTGTCATGATTCCGCGTCAGCAGAAGGTCGCGCCCTAGAATGACGCAGTATTACTCACTAGGCATGGCAGTAGTTCGCAGACTAGGGTCGCGCATCTTATCAGTATTATGGCGAGGAACAGCCGGCCGACACGGTACCTTGGACATCATCTGTGCAAACGAGAGTAAGCACCGTGACGCGCGAGACAAGGCGTTATAAAACTACAGGCAACTCACATCTGCGAAGTACACGCCCTTCCCAAACATGTACCCGGTAACAGGAGCTGCAAGCAGGTCGCCGCGTCAGTACCCCCACAACATGCGGACCGATGCCGCACGGCTCGCCACTCACCTTCCGGCGGGGCGATCCTCAGGCCCTGCTTCAAGATCCCCGCAAAGTTCGTCGTCCTTGACCCGTGCCACAACAACAACCGCTCGCCGCCCCCCAGCGCCCCGTACCCCGCGTCCATCCATGCCCGCGTCTCGCCCCCGCGCTCGACCCTGAACGCGCTCAGCACCTGCACGCCGTAGTGGCGGTGCGTCGCCCCGTGCGTGTCGCGCGTGTACGCCTCGAGCGCGCCGAACTCGCGGGAGCCGCGCGCGACGGGGTCCATGCGGCCCAGCGCGAGCGAGCGGAAGTTCGCGTCGAGCGGGTGCACGGCGTTCCCCGCGGCGTCCTTGGGGATCGCGGACGAGATGAGCTCCGTCGCGATCTCCATGTCGCCCAGCGCGTCGACGAGCTCGAGCTCGCGCTTGAGCCGCTCGAGCGTGTCGATCACGAGCGGGCGGTCGCGCCCGAAGACGTGCGGGATGATGCTGCACGCGCGGTTCGGGGTGAGTGGACTGAGGGAGGAAGGAAGGGAGGGAGGGAAGGAGCGCGGCTTACGAGTAGTAGCGGTTGGTGAGGTGCTCGACTGCTTGGCGGAACCCGCCGTTCTGCTTGGAAACGTCGCCGTCGGGCTGGCTGATGACCTCGGAGAGTGCCTTGAGCGCGGAGAAGCCGTTGAGGATGGTCGATTTGGCGAGCTTGCCTGTGCATATAGTCAGCATGTATGTACCGTACACTCAATGGACCCGCAGCGCACCCAGAGGAAGTTTATTTGCGTCGTAGTTCAAGGACGACAAGGTCGCGGCGAAGAGTCTGCATCGCGGGTGAGCTCACACCCAGACAGTATGTGGGCCACATATGATACGTACGATTGGTTGAAGATGAGCTTGACGAGCTGCTGGAGCTCAGGGCCCAAGGTCGAGTCGGGGATCTTCTCTTCCTCCTTCTTCTCCTTTGACGACCCGGCGACGTTCGCCTCCTCCTCTTCGTCCTCCTCGTCTCCATACGACTTCTCGATCCACTGGTACTTCCCTATACGCAAACCGTCAACACGAAGGTTCCGGTTCCCTGCCGGCCCACGACATCATCCACGCACCCTTCTTCTGGACCATCCCGACGCGGTTTTCCCAGTCCACAGCGGCCTTCGCCTTAAATTGCTTCTTGAACTCAGAGATGGCGACAGAAGGAGGCCACGGGCCCTAACACAATGAAGGGTGAGCGAAAGTCGTCACTCGTCATTGCGCGCGGGCACGACCCACCTTCTTCTGGTTCTGGCCATTCTCCCCGACGCGGCCCCAGCACGTAAAGAGCGTCACTTGGCTGTTGTTACCCACAGGGTGCAGGAGCTGCAGAACGTAAAATCTACAAAGAGTCACGTTCGTGAGATGTATGCGCGGAGTGCAGACGCAGGAAATTAAGAAGACACGTACTTGTTCGCGTTGTTGCCGACGTCGGTCTGGTTGAGGGTCGCATCCCACACCTCGTCCATGACGAGCACCTCGTGTGAGAGGGCCCACCAGAGCGGTTGTCGACTGGAGGGGCCTTGCCACGCTTCACCACTGTCACCTGTGGTGGTTGCGCACACGGTACATCGTTGGAGTGGCGAAGGTGGTTTTGTCGTAGTCAGGACGACCCACTACCTCGAATGGGAGGCACGTACCATCTTCTGCGGCAAATCCTTGCCCTTGTCCGCCGCCTTGCTCGCAGGCTTCTTACTCGCGGGCTTCTTCGACGCGGGTTTCTTCTTCGCGTCCTCGTCCCCGTCCCCGTCTTCGTCGGCCGCCTGGTCCTGCGCGTCGTCCATGTCGACGTTGCCATCCGCGTCCTTCGCCTTCTTCGCCCTCCCCTTCGGCGCAGCCTTAGTCCTGGTCTTGGGCGCAGCCTTCCCCTTCCCCTTCGCAGCGCGCCCCTTCCTCGCCGCCGGCTTCTCCTCTTCCTCTTCCTCCTCCTCTCCCCCACCCTCCTCGTCGATAGCGTCCAACTCCTCCTTCTCCTGCTCCTGCTCCTTCTTCCCCTTCTTGCTCCTCCCCCGACCCGCCCTCGCCTTCTTCGCAACCGGCTTCCCCGCGTCGCTCTCCCCCCCGCCCTTCTCGCCCCCGCCCTCGCCCTCCGCCTCCGTGTCCGTCTCCTCCCTCGCGCGCTTACCCTTACCCCGCGTCTTCTTCGCCGCGCCCCCGCCCCCGCCCCCGCCCCCGGCCATGCCCGTCGTGCCGTTCGCGACGGCGACCTGTGCGGCGGCGACCGCCACGGCCTTCGCGGAGGGCGCGCGGGCGCGGCCCGAGGAGCGCGTGGGCGCCGCCGTCACCGTGGCGGCGTCGGGGGCGTCGGTGTCTGCGGTTGCAGCGGTTGCGGCGGCTGCGGCGGCTTTCTTCCTAGGAGGCATCTTCAAAGCCTGCGCGTCGTGGTGTGTGTTGTGTTGAACCAGTGGCCAGCAAGGAGCGGCAATGGGGGCTGGCAGATCTGGAGAGGGTGGTGGTTGGAGTTGAAACTTGGCAGTGTTTGAAGGCGGGTGCCGAGTGTGGGGACTGGAGTCTGCAGTGGGGTGTGTTCGCGAATCGCGAGGTGCCTGTCAGTTCAGTCTCAGATCAACGTTAACGGCCAGCCGCCACACACGCGCTTTAAATGAGGGCGCGATAGACGCCCGCGCGCCCCTCCCTCCAGGCTCCAGGCTCCGGCCCTGTGCGGCTTGCGTGGGCTCGGCATGTTCGCTCCCCCACGCCTCACCGCCTCCGCACCGACGCGTCGAGGGCCGAGACGTCGGGAGTTGCCTGATTTGGGTATAGGGCGGTGGGCGTGGGGTCAGGGGGGCGCATCGAGTCACAATATAGTGATTCACTGCAGCACCCCGCCGCCCAGGAGGCGGTTAGAGGCGGTCCCGACGGGCGACAAGAGGAGACATGAGGGCGCGAAATGCTGCAAATGGCAAAATGCGGCTCGGTAGAATACAATTGCAGGAGGAGGAGTGGCGGGCGAGCCCTCGATCGCGCCCTGGTTACATACAAATTGAACACGTGTGCGAGGCATATGTCTGAGGTCTATGTACATCGTGACTACGCCTTGCTACAGGGCTAGTCATTGCATCGTTCCGGGTCGTGTTCACATGCGGAGCTTCTTCTCCATGTCAGCGTGGATATCCATCGGTTGTGCCATCTCCGCCGCTGCGAGAGGAAGTCAGCTCGTGGTTCGGAACAGGTCGTATGGAGAGGGACGCACCTGAGCCCATGAAGTCCGCGCACTCTAGCGTCTCGTCTCGGCCCATGAGGATATCGAGGTGGAGGTTGGACTGGGGAAGAATGGGCATGTGCGGGTTCTGTGAGGGCAGTGGCGCACACAGATGAACGCACGCTCAGCACGAGGAACGATCGGACGAGTAAAGAGAAGGGTACAGGCAGCGACAGGCATGGACAGGACACGGACCTGGCTGACGATCTTGCGCTCCATGAGGATGCGCATGGGCATGTGCAGTCCGAAGAGCTGCCGGTGCATCTGGAGCTTCATGTTGTCCTGCGTGGCTTCCCACTACGATAATGCGGGATCCCAGGAGGATGCGGGTCAGTGACAATTCATGCAACGATGAAGATGCATACACACGTTCTCTAGACGATCGCGGACGGTGCTCGTCTTCGTGACCTCCGCTGCAAGACTCCGGGGACCATGTTTGAGAGAATCGTGGAGACCGAAGCTGTTGCTGGTGTCCTGGACGGAGGCGGACTGAGAGTCGCGACCTGGGACGATGCGGAGGGATTCCTATGGATGGTATAAGCATATTGCGTTCTTGGTTAGCACAATTGAGGCTTACCATGGTGATAAGCGAGAAGACGAGGGCAGGAAGGAAGGAGGGAGATGGTTAAGACGGAGGATGTCGAGACGCCCAAGAGATGGACGCGTTTGCAGGACGCGTCAGTTGCTCCCGATCGGGCGAACCGCATAAGCGCCACCACATGCGCAGTGGGTGAGCGGGGGCTCAGGCTGGCGGGGGCGAACAAGTTTAACTTCCTCCTCATCTCCTGCGATGGTGACTGACGCTGTGGGCCTTGTCGCGTCCCTGATGGATGTGGGTTATCACCTTAACATTCTATTTAACGCAGGCGTTTACTCGTTTATGATTGACTAGCGGCCGCATTCAAAGCTCGAGTCTATTTCTATTGGTACCAGATAAACGTCTGCGCACGCATGCTTACTGAACAGTAATCACGAATTCCTTCCTTCCTTACGATCTCACGATCATAAGTGCCCTCATTTTCAGGCAGCAATTTGAATAACTGCATCCCGAGAAGATGCTAAACTCGGAGCCTTGTACACCAAGCTAACGCCAACTGGTACTTACCTACAGCTGCTGGATGGTCCTCTCGCGTCCGGACGGTGTTGATAACACTTCCAATATTTAGTACTTCCAACGCTGCAGGAGGGCCACGGGCGTCGCCCGACTGCAGCCGTGACACTTGGAGCTACTTACTACGTATACGGCGTTGTCGAGTCTTGGTAGAACGGAAGCTGGTAGAGGCAGAGGGTAGGTGGAATCGTGGCCAGGCCTGCCCGGAGGGCCGTACCCTTTTTTATATTCTAATTTCGCAACGGTCCTTCCCAACCACAGACCAAGTTCGAGACCGCCCTCGGAAGCAAACACCCGCGCACGCGCCGCTCGACACGTTCGCACAATGCATATGACCTCAACCCCTCGCCGGACCCGTGCGCATCGACACAGCAGAGCAGACGCAGGTAGTAGCAGCATGACCCGCTCTGATCGGGTTGACTCCTACGCATTCACGAACCCCATCCACGCAGTTCCCACCAGAAGCGACTTTATTTACCCGTGCACACCACTTGCGCCGAATTCCATTTCGCGAGGGCTGAATGGACCCCCTCAAACGGCACGCGACTCCCATGGTATGTCAGAAGGAATTCGTGCCAACTGTGGAGAGACCATGAGAGTCCGATGCTGACGGGGCCAGTGATGACTACATGTTTGTTTGTATGTGGGGTATTTATGATCAGCCCCGGGCTCGAATATCGCTGACACCCTCGCTCGATCGCCACACTTACCCGGCAGCCTCACCAAGATGTTTTCTGTACTTCTTCGGGCGGTCCTGATCTGCACCTCGACCTGGTTCCTGTGGAAGTTCTTCAGGCAGGCCGTGGTGAAGAGCGACCTCGACAACATCGCCGGTCCTCCGTCCCCCTCGTTCTGGTACGGTGGGTATTACATTATTACGGCTGTGTTATTTTCCATCCAGGTGCGATGCTCACTCGCGAAATCCTGCAGGTCATGTCCAGCAGCTCCGCGACAAGCAGGGATGGGCCTTCCACCAGGAGCTGGCGGATAAATATCCGGCGGTGGTCCGTCTCGCTGGCCCCCTCGGTGTAAGCGTGCTCCCTGCATTTTAGTAAGGCTTTGCTATGCTGATAGTGTCGTACATAGCGCCCAATGTTGTTCGTACACGATCCGAGAGCCATGCACCACATCGCGGTGAAGGAGCAAGATATTTTCGAGGAGGCGACTTGGTTCACCAGGTGCGTCTTTGGTCTTCTCGTTCAATGCACTCTGTCTCATACACACCATGAATGCAGTCTTGCGAAGCGTTCCTTCGGTCCAGGGCTTACCGCTACGCACGGCACGCTGCACTCGACTGCCTTCTCTATGGTACTCGGCTGATGGATGATCTGATATGTGGTCTGCAGGCGAACACCACCGCAAGCAGCGCAAGCTCCTCAACCCCGTCTTCTCGATCAGCCACATGCGCCACATGATGCCGACGTTCTACAACGTCACGCACAAGGTGGACCGCTTCCTGTCGTCGACGTCCCTGTTCACCTGAGCTCACGATCCTCTTTTGTATGATACAGCTCGAGGAGGCCATCGAACGGCGCGTGCGCGACCGGCCCGCGGAAGTGAACATGGTGCTGTGGATGGGCCGCACCGCGCTCGAGCTCGTCGGCCAGGCCGGGCTCGGGTACTCGTTCGACAGGCTCACCGAGGAGACCGCCGACGAGCTCGGCGACGCCCTCAAGTCCTTCATGTCCGTCCCCCTCCCCCTCCGCCCGTATCGTGTACACAGTATAAGCACATTCACACTGACTGACGCGACTCGGGCGGCCGCGCGCGCAGGCCGGCGATGGCGGCGCTCGGCGTGCTCCTGCAGTTCCTCCCGCTCGCGGAGGCGCTCGTCCCCGAGCGGTGGCTCGGCGCGCTCGGGTGGGCGGCGCCCATCCCGGGGCTGCGGGACCTGATGCGCATCTCGCGGACGCTGCGGGAGAAGTCGCGCGAGATCTTCTCGAGGAAGAAGGCCGCGCTCTTGCAGGGCGACGAGGCGCTCGCGATGCAGGTCGGGGAGGGAAAGGACATCATGAGCGTGCTCCGTGAGTCTGGCATTTCCCTCCGAGTTCCCAGGGAGAAGAGCGGCGGCTGACGGAATGCAAAATTTGAAGTGCGGGCGAACATGGCGGCCGCCGAGGCGGACAGGCTGGACGAGGCGGAGCTCGTCGGGCAGATGTCGTGCGTATCCGATTCTCCTCTGCGCGTGTGCTGCGGATCGGAAGCTGACGGAAGGGGGCGCACAGGACGCTCACGTTCGCGGCGATGGACACGACGTCGAACGCGCTGTCGCTCACGCTCTGGCGCCTTGCGGCGCACCAGGACGTCCAGGACCGCGTCAGGCGGGAGGTCCGCGAGGCCCGCGAGGCCAATGGCGGCTCGGACGTCGGCTACGACGACCTCGTCTCGCTCCCGTACCTCGACGCGGTCTGCCGCGAGACTCTCCGCGTGTAGGTCTCGCGACCTCCGTGTCCCCTCTCCCCGCCTCGCCATCGTTATCGTCATCGCTAACGCCTCAAATTCCTGCAGGCACGTCCCCGCCCCGATGCGATTCCGCGAGTGCGTCTCCGAGTCGTTCACTCTCTGCAGACGTGTTTGTCCCGCGCTGATCCCATTCGATTCTGCTCCCCTCCAGGGCCCGCAAAGACGTCGTCCTCCCGCTCTCGGAGCCGATCCGCGGGCTCGACGGCACGCTGATGCACGAGATCTTCGTGTGCCCAAGGACACGCACGTCTTCGTGAGCATCAGCTCGTCGAACAAGAACCCGGCCATCTGGGGGCCCGACGCGGCGGAGTGGAAGCCCGAGCGGTGGCTCGCGCCGCTCCCGGGGACGGTGCTCGACGCGAAGATGCCGGGGGTGTACTCCAACTTGCGCGTGCAGGCCTTTTTCCTTTCGTGTTGCTGGGCTGACATATCTCTGCTCTCCACTGCAGGATG
Organism: Ganoderma lingzhi; assembly: GCA_026283605.1. NCBI lineage: Eukaryota > Fungi > Basidiomycota > Agaricomycetes > Polyporales > Polyporaceae > Ganoderma > Ganoderma lingzhi. Next base: position 58,818 of record JAPJYM010000001.1, read on the forward strand.
ACGTTCTGGGCGGGGGGCCGCGCGTGCATGTTAGCATTTCCAATTTTCTTCTACCACGGTGGAAGCAGTATGGTGGGACTGACAAACTTACTTTCTCCACAGTGGCTTCAAGTTCTCCCAGCTCGAGATGAGTGCGTCGTCCTTTTTCACTTCGTTGAGGGTGCCATTTGAAAGACACTAACGCGGAACAGAGGTCGTCCTGGCGGTGCTTCTTACCAAGTTCAAGTTCGAGCTCACGGAGAAGCCCATCTTCTGGAACCTCGCGCCCGTCACGTATCCCACCGTCAAGGCTGACGGGAGCAAGCCGGAGTTGCCGTTGAAGGTCACTATGCTCCAGTAGCGCGCTGTGGCTTTGGGGGCCGGGTGGCGTTGGTTAGACGGAGGACTTCCTCCATGACGCGATTTATTGACTCAGCTATGCATGAGCTTGTAGCACATGACTGTGAATTATATGTTGCGGCCACAGTAGACTGAGGTTTCCTCCCGTTAGAGAAGAACTCGCGAGGCTCCGGATGCTGAATATTCAACCTGGAACTGCGGGCAGGGTGGCGCAGCATTGGCAATTTGGCACCATATGGACAAGTACTGCAGTCACGTCGTGCGCGCGGCCGTTTCCGACGATCGGAAGCAAGCTGAACGCTGGGCGCTCAGCGCAGCCGGACTCGGCTTAAATGTCTTTCTGCTGACGACTGCCACGACTGCGACTGCCTGCGCCCTCGTATACCCACCAATCTTAGCCACCTTCACGAGCTCGAACTAGCCTATCCGCTTCTTGCTTTGATCCCGCTCTGCTCTTACGATCTGCTTTCGCTGCCTCGATTTCCCTCAGACTCTGCTTTGAACAAGCCCGAACACCATGGGCCGCCACTCCCGCCGCGCGCGCACTTCCCGCCCAGGCACTTTCGACCCCTCCGACCGCACGCGCGTAAAACACACCAAGATTGGCGTCTGGGATCTCTACGAAGAGGTCAACCCCGCCCGTGCGCATGTCCCGGGCGCGTCCTACGCCGAACGCGCGTTCGCTGCATACGAATGCCTCCCGTTCCTCGCCCGCATGGTTCGCGACGTCCTCGCAATCCGGAGCTGTTGGTTATTGCTGGCTGCGTACGCCCTCGTGGAAGGCGGGCAGGCGCTGTTACCTGCCGCGTCGTTATGGTACGTCGTTGGGTCTTCGTATGGCGAGGGATTGGAGTGCGGGAAGGGATTGCGCTGAGGGCCGCGTGGATAGGTATTCGGGACAGTTAATTAACATGGTGCGTATCCCACACATTGCACGCATATATACCTGTTCCGCGTTCTCCCCCGCGCTGCCGGAAAGCGTTCAGCGCTGCTCTGCCAGTTGACCATGTCGGCTGAGGTGACCCTTGATGTGCGCGGAGCCGGTGTTTGGCTCAGGGACGGACGACGCGAGGGCATTTTCGCCAGAGAAACAAACACAGACATGGGGAGATTATGGGATGCATACTGAGTGTCGTGGAGAACTATGTTGGGGGATGCGTACTGAGTGTCGTGAAGAACTGTGTAGGGTGCGGGTAACAGTGCAGTGGTAGAGAATCCGACGATAGAGGCGGGTTGCGCACAGCATGCAATGTACAGTACACAAGGAAATATATTTGCGGACTCGAATGCGTGGCCATGAGGCTATGCATCCGAAGATACTTCCTGTGCGCGGTCTCGAACGAGCATCAAGGGTTCTCAGCCTGGCGCGCCCTGCGAACACCTCGGGGGTTCGGCGCGAGCTCAACAGCGGCGAGAGTAGACCCTCCAGTGCGTCGTTTGCGCTCCGTCGCTTTCCGGCTGCAGCACCCGGGCGATGTGGACACTGTGGTTTGGTCGCCATGATCATACACCCATCGTGAATGAAATCGTTCTTAGCAAACTTGGGGAATCGGAGTCGATTTGGACTCACCAAGTCGACGGCGAGCTTGTTGTGCCTTCGCGCTGCCGGAGAACCCGCGATCTTGCCGGACGTCCGGGTACCAGGCTGTTTGTGGCCACAGCCAACTCCTACTACAGTCTCCGAAAGAGCATGAATGTCAGCAAAAGCATCGACTGGAATAGATCCTGAGAATGCGAGCGGATGTCATGGCACACTTGCCTTGCGTGTTGGCCTCCATTCCGAGAGGCGCACACATGTGTTCATCAAGGAAATGCCAGAATTACTCACCTCCACGACGCGGCCAACAAGGTAGGGCAGAACCTTGTTCTGCTTGATCTTCTCACCGTTCTCCCGAATCTTCTCCTTCAGCATTCTGTTCGTGCTGTAAACGTTGTGTCTCCGAGCGCACAACCTGCACGTCGCAAATCCTGCAATGGCGAACGCACCTTGACGTCGTCGTCAATCCACCCAATCATCGTCAAGCTCTCATCCGTTGAGACACCTATCATCCCCTCGGGAACATCCTCCTGAGTCTCCTCTGTCCGTGTGTCAGGAGGGGTGGCGGCCGGGAACGGAAACAGCCACTAACAATGGAGAGAGAACTGTAGTGACCTGTCGTGTGGTATCACGCCTCACCCGGATGCCCCGCGAATTGTTCTGAATTGACGCACCTGGTGCACGCATCTTGTAATCCAGCCCTACCAAAGAAGTCGCGCGAAGGCGGGTCGCCTGCCGGGCGTCCCGTGAAATTGCGATTGCGGAGTTGTGCAGGATATGACGCGCGGGCAAGTGCTATAAGCAGACTGCGAGGACGTGACAATGAGACGTGACAGGAAACGCGTGTACTCACCACCCGCTATACTGTATCCAAGCCCACCCCAGGGAGACGAGCTCAAGAGTGAACAGGCTCGAAAGCCGCCGCTGGGTCAGGGTGCAAGGTGGAGAGTACGATGGTGGGAGCAGGGAGCTTAGTACGGGGCTACGCGAGAGTGCCCCATCCGTAGAGCAAGACACACCTCCGAGGGCGCGCACCTGGTTATCCGAGCCTGACAGACAATCCGCCAGGAGACAGATTGTGTCTGGCGCGGCGTCGCGTGTTCGAGCTCCCGCCACCCTCACGAACGTCCGAAGCGGATGAGTCCTATAAAGCTATCAGGAATGGCCAAATGCGGTCAAAATGTGCCTACTTACATCATGTTTACCAGTGTCATTGCACCGGCGATCCCTTGAGTGTTCAGTGCTCGGTGTCGCCGCGACCGAGAGCGGATGTATGCGCCTTTCTCGCCGGACTCATTGTAGGGCGAGGCAATCTAGGTGCGCGGGAAGGTGAAGCATCAACGGACCAAAGATGGCGACAGAGCGATCGGGGGAAGGCGCGCACTCACGTTCACGCATCGCGCGCTTCGATGCACAGCTCTGATTCACGATGAATTCCGGGGGTAGGTAATGTGCAGCGAGTGGTCGAACAACGAGGGCAGCGAGACGAGCGTATCCGAGGGAGGTTTCACTCGATGATACAGCAGGTAGGGGCGAGGGAAAGAGCCGAGCAGCGGCGATCCAGAGACTCCAGAGCGATGAAGTGAAGTCGAGAGAGGGTCGGAGCATCGGGGCGGGAAACGAGGTGGGTGCACGAGGTGGTGGGTGCGGGCAGATATTGCACGTCCCGGTAACGCTTCGGCCGCCCGCCTTTTCCGAGGCGTGTATCTGTGAGTATCTCTGGCTACTGCGCGTAGGCGGCTTGGCCTGCCGGGCGTCCCATCGTAGATCTCTTGCCGGCTATCTACGAATAACAAATTGCCTGCTCATATACTTGTCAACAACGTCAGGGTCGAGGACTCGGAAATGACCTCACCACGGAAGAAGTCGACAGCGGTTTCGCTCCCGCGCGACGCGAGACAAAAGATTGGGGAGATTGTTCCCTCAGGGCCAGCCTCCGGTCCCGTCGGCGGCCGAAGGAACGGGAGTTGGTGTGACGCCGGCCAAGCGAAAGCCTATCTCGCTGTTAAGATCATATCTGGCTAACTGACTGTCGGAAGGAAGAATGTGTGCTCACGGTGTTGCATCCCTGGTGTGGAAGACACGAACGAGTGCACGTGTAGAGTGCCAAGGATTTTCCCAGGCATAAGACGGACTGTATCAGCGGACAATTCCTTGAAGACACAAAAGGCGAAGCGCACCACGGGGATCTGGGATCGGCTGAGAGTCGACTGTGGCCCACACGAAGATATGGTACTACATGGCCTGCGTCGCCCTGAAATCACGCAATGTGTATTAATCTGTGAAATCTGTGGGAAACAATTGCGTACGTACAGGCTTCAACTTGACGGTCCGCATCGACTCCAGCGCCAGTGGTTACCCGTGTGAGCACCGTTCGGCGTTCATGCCCTTAATGTTCGCTTCGTCATTCCCGGCTTGTTTCAATATGCGCTCCATGATGCGCTAGAACTGCAAACAGGAAGCGATCATCTCAGTCTGCTGGTTTGAATCGAGTGGGGCCCGTTCTATGAGCGTCTTACCAGTACCTGGAGGAGTCGAAGCTGGTTCGGAGCATGACTTGCCTTCAAATTGTTCGAAGCGACTAGAAGACTCTATGGTTGCGGTGCGGCTCGCTGAAACCTATGCCCTGAGCTCGGGTCAGTTGAATGGACAATGAACCGCTCACAGTATACTGACGACCGACTGCATTTGCTGGTCGCTATGGGATCAAATGACATGGGGTTTGCGATACGGCTTAACCGTAGTGAGGCGAACGAACGCTGGCCAGCGTGGCCAGGGTCGAACCCGGGTTCCCATCGTCGCACCCTGATCGTTCCACTTCCCACTTCCGGTGCCTAGTTACTGTGGCTGCGTGCAACGGAATTAACATTAAGCTGTGCCGATCGAAAAGCTACATACGTACATCCTAAACCCGCCCAGGTCCCGCAAACAGCCGTGGCATGGCACATTCATCATGGCGACGATTATGAATATTGTGCGTCCTGGAAATGTTTCATGTCAGTCTCTCGTTCGCACGTCGGACTAATGGGGCAGCCGTGTACAGTCATCACGATGGCCATCTGAAGTCAGTAGTTGAACAAAGCGCAACGGACTAACCGTGATACAACGTATTCGGAGCGCGCCGAAGAATATACGGCCCGTTGCTTAGACATTTGAGGAGATTTGCCTTGAAGGCAAGAGACCACCGCCGTCGGAACATACAGCCGCAGGGGTACCTATAAAGCAGGTCCAAATGTGCGTGCGTCAGTGCCAGACTTTGTTCATGATGTCCGTTGTCTCGAAGCTTACATTCGTCCCGTTCACGCCACCGTCTCCCGACTCGGACTCCGCGGTCCAGCTCTACAACTCAGTCCGCGATGTATTCCGGGGTGAACTGCGCGGCGGAATCGACGCCATGCTTGGTGAGTCTCCGTCAATGTTCTATTCAATGTCGCAAAACTCATCAGTACAAAGCCCTGGTTACAGGTGTCGCGCTCATCCACATGCACTACTCAAAAGAGAAGTACGCGCGAATCATCGTCTACTGTCTCGGTGTTCTCCTCGACGGCTGGCCGGCCCACATCCCATTTGCCAACCTTAGCGACATCAAAGGCGGCATCGCGCCTCTCCGATTACTCAGGGACCTCCTGCGCGACGGCACGCTCAAGTTCATTACCGCCCCTCCCGATGTCCGCCAGCGCGCTCTCCACGACCCTGACAGTGTTCTGCCGCACGTCATGAGCGCGGCCAAGCTCCCTCCACTTCCGCTAACCATCCCCACGCTCAAGTTTTCCGAATCCCGCTTTCACGACCTCATCGCCTCACGCGGGATTCTCGCGCTCCGCACACACCGACAGGCGGTCTCTACTCGCGCACATCTCCCCTCCTCAGCCCCGGTCCTGGCTGAGGAGAGCGTTCTGCATCCCGACACCCTCGAGCCCGTCCTCACTGCGCCCATCCTCTCAGACTCCTCACGTCAACCGCGCGCGCGCCGTCAGCGCTGCGACGTCAACAAGGCGCGCCACCGTCCCATTTCGAATCCGGAGGGAAAGCCCTTACGTGCACGGAAGGTTGGCGCACTCACCTCGAATTTCGTCCTCGACCGGCCTACAGCCTCAAGCGCTGCCTCGACCTCCTCGCGAAGCAGGGTCCTGAAGCCGCTGTCGGAGCACCGCTTGCCGGCGATGGTTAATGACCATCTTGGCGGTTACACCACGCCGGGCAGGGACGACGGGGACTTGGAGGTGGATGAGATTGAGTCATTTACCGATTCGGAGGACGAGGGTCAGAGGCAGAACCGGGCAAAACGGCGGCGTTGTCTGTAGTCCGGAAGCATCTGCATCCGGAGATTCTTTCCCACAGGTTTCGTATACAGTATAGTTCAATAAATTTTCAAGCATATATTGAGGTCGCATATCTCGATGAGAGTCGTGGAGGCCGATGGGGGCAGGCAGGATGGCGGTTGGAGAGCAAAGTAGTCGAGCGCCCATACCTGCCAATTGTGGAAGACCTTGCAGCTGTCGCGCGCTTACACTCGGCATCGTCTTGCTTGTGTCCATCTACGTACAGCTGGTCCGACTGGTCCCTGCCGCGCGACAGCCATACAACCCCTTCTTGGACCCTATGTCTAGCCTTGGACCACCAATCTTTGGACAATCTTTGGACCTGGACCTCTGCTTTCTGCTGCTTTGCTGCGACGCCGCTGCGACTTCTCCTTGACTTGTCTGATCTTCCGCGGACGACGACCTGCCCACCTTTCCTCCATGGAGGACATCCGAGCGCAAGTGTTGCTCCACATTCTGGACGGATGTTGGAGTGCCCGAGGGCTTGCTATGTGTGCGGTGGCCTGGTACGTGCACGTTTCTCAATGCAGGCTCTTGTGTCAATGTTTCCCTTGTCTGCCGAACCTGCCCTCCTTGTGTTGGTCTTTCTCTCATGTCGACTTAACCTCATCCCTCCATCTCATTGTCTCCAATTTACCAGGGTCTTGTCTCTGGCTTTGTAGCCATGCAGTTCTCCCTCACCCCTTCACCGGCAGTCCGGATGCCGGACTTGCTGGGAACCCATGCCGAAGGTGAGTCGTCCTTTGTTCGGATTTGCTGTGTGGGTATGCTTTGCTTTGGCCGTACCCCCATCTCCTGTATGTCGTCAATCCCTACGGCTTGGACAACGACTGGGCTTATGCCAGCTGGACTTATGTTGGTCCCTTTTAACCCTTGTACATATAGAATATACCCGTTCACCATTTGTTTTCCTGTCTTGCTCCCTGAATTTTGGTGGGTGTTTCTGTCCGGTGTTTCGTGCGCATCAAGTGCTTGCAAAGTCGGGACGCGCTTCGAATCTCGGCGTGTGGAACGACGGTTTAATCGGTCCACCCTCGGCCCGCTGTCCTGTCATCAGGCAGCATTCTTGATTTAGTCTGTCGAGCCGGCTCTTTTCCTTCACTCTGCCCTCCCCATTGTTGTCTGCATTCTCTCGTCGTCTTCCGAGGCTGCACTGATGAAGCTTGAGGACGAGAGCCAACACAATGCCCAGAACGGCTATGTCGAGTCGGACCTGTTTCCGCTGCTCAACTGTTCCTCGCGGCATGGACGGTGCGGGTGGAGTACAGCGAGTCTGCGCTCGAGGAAGTCCAGCGGGATTTTGTGGTTTGTGCCGTCGTGCGGCGGTGGGCTGTGCATACTGACATACTCGCCGTAGTACCAGTGCTGGGCTTACCTCATGCACTGCCCGAGCCGTCTGCCATGCGCTCGTGGGTGCCGAGTCTCCCCGTCACCCGTCTCGAAAGGTTGCTGGAACCAGTGCCCATAGATAAAGCAACTTATGTGAGCCTTATCGTGCATCTGTTTCATTCTAGTTTCATTATGCACGCGCGTGCAGGATTGATTTTCGTTATATTGACATACAGCAAATTTAGAATGCCTCTCGGCTCCTCCTGAACCTCAACCTGCGGCCGCGGCTTGTTCCCTCCGTGCGTAGGTTGACAAGGCCGGTGTGGCAAAGGGAAGACTGGATGACGGGGGTCACACTGAGCCTGAGGAGCCCCATGCTTTCACTTGAGTAGCTGGATTGCTGAGGTCGTCGGGGAGAGGAGATTCTTACCGTGAAGGCAGGTACGCGGTTCCCCAATTCGGGTCCGTCCATACCTCGCCCCTCGTGTTCTGTAGGGCCGACTGGCTCCACAATTTTTGTCCATACCCATCGCGACTTCGTTCGCGTAGTCGTAGCGGCCAGCGCCAGGGAAGTACATTAGCAGGTATGCAATGCGCATACATGCGGTTGTATACGGTTTGATCTGACAGTTTCCGCTATCAACCGCGTACGGCTGCCTCACCACCCCTTCGCACATCCTACGTGCCCAGTTTTCTGATAACATATGCATCCAGGGGTCCATCGGCAAAGCACCGCTCGGGGACCTTGGTGCGGATCCGCCGCACTAGGACGTGAAGCGAACTTTGGCCAAGTGAGAATCTCACGTGCATTCACCCGCTCGCGACCCTACTACCCAACCTCACCGGCACGCGCTCTTGGCAGGTCATAGACAACTACCATCCAAGACATTACCAATGCGCAGCTACAATGCGTCCGAGGACGTCCAACCGCACCCACGGTCGTGCCGTCAATTGTCCCCACAATGCGTCTCAGTTGGACGTTGACGTCCGGCTGCAGGCATTTGCGCATCAGCGTGATAGATTTTGCAGGTCAGTGATTTCACTAGTATTTTGTTTCAGACGATGTGTCGCTGACAAGGCACATACACGCGCAGGGAAAGTGGAACATGAGCCAAAGAATATAATCTGTCTTGTTGCCCGTCAGACTCTACTACCGCGTGCTATGTATGTATATGATGATGGTTGCTGGGATAGTACGTCAAATGGCAGGGAACTGACGGCGAGAAGCTCTCGACTAGAGAGTCGCCGTGATTTGTACTACAAACCGACTCGCCACAACCGTTTGAGCGCTCCTCATGAGCGGCGGGCAAGTGGAAGCGCATATGGTCAGCACCCAGGTGTGAGGTCCCCTCCCAGGCTGCACGGACAGACGACCGTCGTGCTGTAAGTGTCAGACGGCCGCCATGAAAACGGATAGGAATGCCTGAAACAGAAACATGAATTATCGAAGCAACTGTGTCGCCGATCAGCGCCCAATTTCGGATGGAAGGTGAACCTCACATTTGCAGGGACCAGGGTTGCGCCTGCTCGTCGCTGAACAGTGTGACCCTGACGGTCTTGTGCCCAGTAACCTCCTTGCTCCGGCGACCACCGAGCGGATTTGTAGCCTGAGACCGAGAGAATGGCCGCGCCTTCGTCATAGTCCAGAGACGCGCTGAACAGGGCCATGCAGTTGTGCGCTCCCATCTAGTAAACATCAGCGAGCGCACAGGTGGAGTGGGACGTCAGTTGTGCGGTCATTCACACCAGCATTTGTGGCGTCACGGAACGGGACCGTCTGCCTTGAGCCCGGAGGTTGCTGGCAAAGAATGATTAGATTCCCATTCCACTACGGTGGGCAGTCTCGAGAGCAACTACTGGGGAGCGGGGTTGTTTTTGGGTGGTTCTGTTGCACGCAAGAGTGGTCAGTACGTACCCAAGTCTGCACTTCGTGGGATGAGTGCGGCATACACCTAGTGTCATCCTCCGAGACGCACATGCCATGCGGCTCGCATGCGGCCGCCAAAACGCTGGACCGTTTAACGGCAACCTCGCGGATGCTGGAGCCACTCGCGACCATCCACCGATCAGCACGGTCCTCGAATTTTGAGGCAGGGTCGCAGGGTAGACCCTGTCGAGTTCTGGTGCCACGTACATGCAACAAATATTCACTGCAGGCACTCACCTTGGCTCAGAGGACCGAAGACCCCCGTTCCTTGCCAATTCTCGCTGCCAAACGCTGTCCGCAGCCGCCTCGCTTCGCTCTTGACCCTCACGACGAGGGAACGTAATATCTTGTGGTCGCTTCAGACCAAGTCGTCACCTCGTAGCCACGCTTCTGGTACTGCTAGCTCAAATGCGCGGCACAGTCTGGGCTCCGCTTCTGTGTGAGCCCGCCGTGGCGATCACCGCCATGTGCATTCGCAATCAACTGGCCGACTCTGTTGAATAGGATGCGGTTATGTGGGCTCCGCTTGTGTGTGGACGCACCATATGTGGATGATTTTTGTACAGTCCGCGGCGTTGTGTGACGTCGTCCGCGTTGGGTGGTCCGAACCCTCGTCCGGCAGGTACTCACCGTGAGCCGGAATATGCAATATCTGCGGTGAGGCCACGACACAAGTTGGAAGCCTGGTGATGCGGCGACGCGAAGTGGTTACGGCAGCATGGCAGTTGTGGACGTAAAACGCTGCAGGGATTCACAATTTGGAATTAGTCATCCATACACGCATTAACGAAACGGACGGAACGGACGGGGTGTCAACATCATGTAACCGTGTTTCAGGGCCCAGGCGTAGATAATGACTGGCGAGACATTCCTTATTTGTCTTGCGTAGAGGTAAGTCGTGACGCACAAGGTAGTAAACGGTCGAGGAAGTATTTAAAGGGGCGGATAACGAGAGAATGGTGTCGTCGAGCTCCTTGCCCGCCACTTTGTGCCCTTGTGATAGTCTCCTCCGGCCTCGCGTCCTTCTGCTGACGGTGTCCTGGACGGAGGCGGACTTGGATGGGATGATGCAGAGGGATTCCTATCGATCGGGTGAGTATATCGCATCCTTGATTAGCACGATCGAGGCTTACCATGGTGATAAGCGAGAAGACGAGGGCAGGAAGGAAGTGGGAGACGGCCAGGGCGGAGGATGCGGATCGGACGCCCAAGGGAGGAGGATGCGTCATTTGCTCCCGATTGGGCAACCCGTGTAAGCGCCATGAAGGCGCGTCTTCACGCTGATTCTGAATGTTGAACGCTGTACACCTTGTCATGATCGCGTTCCTGATGGATCTGGAGTCGTGTACACCAAGCTAACGCCAACTTACTTACAGCTGCCGGATGGTCCTCTCGCGTCCGGATGGTGTTGATAGCACTTCCAATACTTAGTACTACCAACGCTACAGGAGGGCGACGGGCATCGACCGACTGCAGCCATGACACTTGGGGCTACTTACTACGTATACAGCGTCGTCAAGTCTCGGTACAAGGGAAGCTGGCAGAGGCAGAGGGTAGGTGGAATCATGGCTAGGCCTGCCCGCTGGAGGGCCGTCCCCTTTTTTAGATTCTAATTTCGCAGTCCTTCCCAACCACAGACCAAGATCGAGACCGCCCTCGGAAGCAAACACCCGCACACGCGCCGCTCGACACATTCGCACAATGCATATGAACTCAACCCCTCGTCGGATCTGTGCGCATCGACACAGCAGAGCAGACGCAGGTATAGCAGCATGACCCGCTCTGATCGGGTTGACTCTTACGCATTCACGAACCCCATCCGCGCAGTTCCCACCAGAAGCGACTTTGTTTACCCGTGCACACCACCTGCGCCGAATTCCGTTTCGCGAAGGCTGCATGGAACCCCTCAAGCGGCACGCGACTCCCATGGCATGTCAGAAGGAATTCGTGCCAACCGTGGAGAGACCATGAGAGTCCGATGCTGACGGGGCCGGTGATGACTACATGTGTGTTTGTACGTGGGGTATTTATGATCAGCCCCAGGCTCGAATTGCTAACAGCGACACCCCCATTCGATTGCCATACGACGTAACCCAGCCTCGATCAACAGCAAGATGTTTTCCGTGCTTCTTCAGGCGGTCCTGATCTGCACCTCGACCTGGTTCCTGTGGAAGTTCTTCAGGCAGACCGTGGTGAAGAGCAACCTCGACAACATCGCCGGTCCTCCGTCCCCCTCGTTCTGGTACGGTGGGTATTACGTTATTACGGCTGTATCATTTTCCATCCAGGTGCGATGCTCACTCGCGAAATCCTGCAGGTCATGTCCAGCAGCTCCGCGACAAGCAAGGATGGGCCTTCCACCAGGAGCTGGCGGATAAATATCCGGCCGTGGTCCGTCTCGCTGGCCCCCTCGGTGTAGGCGTGCTCCCTACATTGTAGTAAGGACTTACTGACAATGTCGTACACAGCGCCCAATGTTGTTCGTACACGACCCGAGGGCGATGCACCACATCGCGGTGAAGGAACAGGATATATTCGAGGAGGCGACTTGGTTCACCAGGTGCGTCTTTGGTCTTCTCGTTCAATGCACCCTGTCTCATACACACCATGAATGCAGTCTTGCGAAGCGTTCCTTCGGTCCAGGGCTTACCGCTACGCACGGCACGCTGCACTCGACTGCCTTCTCTTATAGTACTCGGCTGATGGATGATCGGATGTATGCTCTACAGGCGAACACCACCGCAAGCAGCGCAAGCTCCTCAACCCCGTCTTCTCGATCAGCCACATGCGCCACATGATGCCGACGTTCTACAACGTCACGCACAAGGTGGACCGCTTCCTGTCGTCGACGTCCCTGTTCACCTGAGCTCACGATCCTCGTTTGTATGATACAGCTCGAGGAGGCCATCGAACGGCGCGTGCGCGACCGGCCCGCGGAAGTGAACATGGTGCTGTGGATGGGCCGCACCGCGCTCGAGCTCGTCGGCCAGGCCGGGCTCGGGTACTCGTTCGACAGGCTCACCGAGGAGACCGCCGACGAGCTCGGCGACGCCCTCAAGTCCTTCATGTCCGTCCCTCTCCCCTCCCCCTTCCCCTCCACCGGTATCATGTACACAGTATAAGCACGTTCACACTGACTGACGCGACTCGGGCGGCCGCGCGCGCAGGCCGGCGATGGCGGCGCTCGGCGTGCTCCTGCAGTTCCTGCCGCTCGCGGAGGCGCTCGTCCCCGAGCGGTGGCTCGGCGCGCTCGGGTGGGCGGCGCCCATCCCGGGGCTGCGGGACCTGATGTGCATCTCGCGGACGCTGCGGGAGAAGTCGCGCGAGATCTTCTCGAGGAAGAAGGCCGCGCTCTTGCAGGGCGACGAGGCGCTCGCGATGCAGGTCGGGGAGGGGAGGGACATCATGAGCGTGCTCCGTGAGTCTGGCATTTTTTTTTTCCCGTCCGAGTTCCCAGGGAGAAGAGCGGCGGCTGACGGAATGCAAAACTTGAAGTGCGGGCGAACATGGCGGCCGCCGAGGCGGACAGGCTGGACGAGGCGGAGCTCGTCGGGCAGATGTCGTGCGTATCCGATTCTCCTCTGCGCGTGTGCTGCGGATCGGAAGCTGACGGAAGGGGGCGCACAGGACGCTCACGTTCGCGGCGATGGACACGACGTCGAACGCGCTGTCGCTCACGCTCTGGCGCCTTGCGGCGCACCAGGACGTCCAGGACCGCGTCAGGCGGGAGGTCCGCGAGGCCCGCGAGGCCAATGGCGGCTCGGACGTCGGCTACGACGACCTCGTCTCGCTCCCGTACCTCGACGCGGTCTGCCGCGAGACTCTCCGCGTGTAGGTCTCGCGACCTCCGTGTCCCCTCTCCCCGCCTCGCCATCGTTATCGTCATCGCTAACGCCTCAAATTCCTGCAGGCACGTCCCCGCCCCGATGCGATTCCGCGAGTGCGTCTCCGAGTCGTTCACTCTCTGCAGACGTGTTTGTCCCGCGCTGATCCCATTCGATTCTGCTCCCCTCCAGGGCCCGCAAAGACGTCGTCCTCCCGCTCTCGGAGCCGATCCGCGGGCTCGACGGCACGCTGATGCACGAGATCTTCGTGCCCAAGGACACGCACGTCTTCGTGAGCATCAGCTCGTCGAACAAGAACCCGGCCATCTGGGGGCCCGACGCGGCGGAGTGGAAGCCCGAGCGGTGGCTCGCGCCGCTCCCGGGGACGGTGCTCGACGCGAAGATGCCGGGGTGTACTCCAACTTGCGCGTGCAGGCCTTTTTCCTTTCGTGTTGCTGGGCTGACATATCTCTGCTCTCCACTGCAGGATGACGTTCTGGGCGGGGGGCCGCGCGTGCATGTTAGCATTTCCAATTTTCTTCTACCACGGTGGAAGCAGTATGGTGGGACTGACAAACTTACTTTCTCCACAGTGGCTTCAAGTTCTCCCAGCTCGAGATGAGTGCGTCGTCCTTTTTTCACTTCGTTGAGGGTGCCATTTGAAAGACACTAACGCGGAACAGAGGTCGTCCTGGCGGTGCTTCTTACCAAGTTCAAGTTCGAGCTCACGGAGAAGCCCATCTTCTGGAACCTCGCGCCCGTCACGTATCCCACCGTCAAGGCTGACGGGAGCAAGCCGGAGTTGCCGTTGAAGGTCACTATGCTCCAGTAGCGCGCTGTGGCTTTGGGGGCCGGGTGGCGTTGGTTAGACGGAGGACTTCCTCCATGACGCGATTTATTGACTCAGCTATGCATGAGCTTGTAGCACATGACTGTGAATTATATGTTGCGGCCACAGTAGACTGAGGTTTCCTCCCGTTAGAGAAGAACTCGCGAGGCTCCGGATGCTGAATATTCAACCTGGAACTGCGGGCAGGGTGGCGCAGCATTGGCAATTTGGCACCATATGGACAAGTACTGCAGTCACGTCGTGCGCGCGGCCGTTTCCGACGATCGGAAGCAAGCTGAACGCTGGGCGCTCAGCGCAGCCGGACTCGGCTTAAATGTCTTTCTGCTGACGACTGCCACGACTGCGACTGCCTGCGCCCTCGTATACCCACCAATCTTAGCCACCTTCACGAGCTCGAACTAGCCTATCCGCTTCTTGCTTTGATCCCGCTCTGCTCTTACGATCTGCTTTCGCTGCCTCGATTTCCCTCAGACTCTGCTTTGAACAAGCCCGAACACCATGGGCCGCCACTCCCGCCGCGCGCGCACTTCCCGCCCAGGCACTTTCGACCCCTCCGACCGCACGCGCGTAAAACACACCAAGATTGGCGTCTGGGATCTCTACGAAGAGGTCAACCCCGCCCGTGCGCATGTCCCGGGCGCGTCCTACGCCGAACGCGCGTTCGCTGCATACGAATGCCTCCCGTTCCTCGCCCGCATGGTTCGCGACGTCCTCGCAATCCGGAGCTGTTGGTTATTGCTGGCTGCGTACGCCCTCGTGGAAGGCGGGCAGGCGCTGTTACCTGCCGCGTCGTTATGGTACGTCGTTGGGTCTTCGTATGGCGAGGGATTGGAGTGCGGGAAGGGATTGCGCTGAGGGCCGCGTGGATAGGTATTCGGGACAGTTAATTAACATGGTGCGTATCCCACACATTGCACGCATATATACCTGTTCCGCGTTCTCCCCCGCGCTGCCGGAAAGCGTTCAGCGCTGCTCTGCCAGTTGACCATGTCGGCTGAGGTGACCCTTGATGTGCGCGGAGCCGGTGTTTGGCTCAGGGACGGACGACGCGAGGGCATTTTCGCCAGAGAAACAAACACAGACATGGGGAGATTATGGGATGCATACTGAGTGTCGTGGAGAACTATGTTGGGGGATGCGTACTGAGTGTCGTGAAGAACTGTGTAGGGTGCGGGTAACAGTGCAGTGGTAGAGAATCCGACGATAGAGGCGGGTTGCGCACAGCATGCAATGTACAGTACACAAGGAAATATATTTGCGGACTCGAATGCGTGGCCATGAGGCTATGCATCCGAAGATACTTCCTGTGCGCGGTCTCGAACGAGCATCAAGGGTTCTCAGCCTGGCGCGCCCTGCGAACACCTCGGGGGTTCGGCGCGAGCTCAACAGCGGCGAGAGTAGACCCTCCAGTGCGTCGTTTGCGCTCCGTCGCTTTCCGGCTGCAGCACCCGGGCGATGTGGACACTGTGGTTTGGTCGCCATGATCATACACCCATCGTGAATGAAATCGTTCTTAGCAAACTTGGGGAATCGGAGTCGATTTGGACTCACCAAGTCGACGGCGAGCTTGTTGTGCCTTCGCGCTGCCGGAGAACCCGCGATCTTGCCGGACGTCCGGGTACCAGGCTGTTTGTGGCCACAGCCAACTCCTACTACAGTCTCCGAAAGAGCATGAATGTCAGCAAAAGCATCGACTGGAATAGATCCTGAGAATGCGAGCGGATGTCATGGCACACTTGCCTTGCGTGTTGGCCTCCATTCCGAGAGGCGCACACATGTGTTCATCAAGGAAATGCCAGAATTACTCACCTCCACGACGCGGCCAACAAGGTAGGGCAGAACCTTGTTCTGCTTGATCTTCTCACCGTTCTCCCGAATCTTCTCCTTCAGCATTCTGTTCGTGCTGTAAACGTTGTGTCTCCGAGCGCACAACCTGCACGTCGCAAATCCTGCAATGGCGAACGCACCTTGACGTCGTCGTCAATCCACCCAATCATCGTCAAGCTCTCATCCGTTGAGACACCTATCATCCCCTCGGGAACATCCTCCTGAGTCTCCTCTGTCCGTGTGTCAGGAGGGGTGGCGGCCGGGAACGGGAAACAGCCACTAACAATGGAGAGAGAACTGTAGTGACCTGTCGTGTGGTATCACGCCTCACCCGGATGCCCCGCGAATTGTTCTGAATTGACGCACCTGGTGCACGCATCTTGTAATCCAGCCCTACCAAAGAAGTCGCGCGAAGGCGGGTCGCCTGCCGGGCGTCCCGTGAAATTGCGATTGCGGAGTTGTGCAGGATATGACGCGCGGGCAAGTGCTATAAGCAGACTGCGAGGACGTGACAATGAGACGTGACAGGAAACGCGTGTACTCACCACCCGCTATACTGTATCCAAGCCCACCCCAGGGAGACGAGCTCAAGAGTGAACAGGCTCGAAAGCCGCCGCTGGGTCAGGGTGCAAGGTGGAGAGTACGATGGTGGGAGCAGGGAGCTTAGTACGGGGCTACGCGAGAGTGCCCCATCCGTAGAGCAAGACACACCTCCGAGGGCGCGCACCTGGTTATCCGAGCCTGACAGACAATCCGCCAGGAGACAGATTGTGTCTGGCGCGGCGTCGCGTGTTCGAGCTCCCGCCACCCTCACGAACGTCCGAAGCGGATGAGTCCTATAAAGCTATCAGGAATGGCCAAATGCGGTCAAAATGTGCCTACTTACATCATGTTTACCAGTGTCATTGCACCGGCGATCCCTTGAGTGTTCAGTGCTCGGTGTCGCCGCGACCGAGAGCGGATGTATGCGCCTTTCTCGCCGGACTCATTGTAGGGCGAGGCAATCTAGGTGCGCGGGAAGGTGAAGCATCAACGGACCAAAGATGGCGACAGAGCGATCGGGGGAAGGCGCGCACTCACGTTCACGCATCGCGCGCTTCGATGCACAGCTCTGATTCACGATGAATTCCGGGGGTAGGTAATGTGCAGCGAGTGGTCGAACAACGAGGGCAGCGAGACGAGCGTATCCGAGGGAGGTTTCACTCGATGATACAGCAGGTAGGGGCGAGGGAAAGAGCCGAGCAGCGGCGATCCAGAGACTCCAGAGCGATGAAGTGAAGTCGAGAGAGGGTCGGAGCATCGGGGCGGGAAACGAGGTGGGTGCACGAGGTGGTGGGTGCGGGCAGATATTGCACGTCCCGGTAACGCTTCGGCCGCCCGCCTTTTCCGAGGCGTGTATCTGTGAGTATCTCTGGCTACTGCGCGTAGGCGGCTTGGCCTGCCGGGCGTCCCATCGTAGATCTCTTGCCGGCTATCTACGAATAACAAATTGCCTGCTCATATACTTGTCAACAACGTCAGGGTCGAGGACTCGGAAATGACCTCACCACGGAAGAAGTCGACAGCGGTTTCGCTCCGCGCGACGCGAGACAAAAGATTGGGGAGATTGTTCCCTCAGGGCCAGCCTCCGGTCCCGTCGGCGGCCGAAGGAACGGGAGTTGGTGTGACGCCGGCCAAGCGAAAGCCTATCTCGCTGTTAAGATCATATCTGGCTAACTGACTGTCGGAAGGAAGAATGTGTGCTCACGGTGTTGCATCCCTGGTGTGGAAGACACGAACGAGTGCACGTGTAGAGTGCCAAGGATTTTCCCAGGCATAAGACGGACTGTATCAGCGGACAATTCCTTGAAGACACAAAAGGCGAAGCGCACCACGGGGATCTGGGATCGGCTGAGAGTCGACTGTGGCCCACACGAAGATATGGTACTACATGGCCTGCGTCGCCCTGAAATCACGCAATGTGTATTAATCTGTGAAATCTGTGGGAAACAATTGCGTACGTACAGGCTTCAACTTGACGGTCCGCATCGACTCCAGCGCCAGTGGTTACCCGTGTGAGCACCGTTCGGCGTTCATGCCCTTAATGTTCGCTTCGTCATTCCCGGCTTGTTTCAATATGCGCTCCATGATGCGCTAGAACTGCAAACAGGAAGCGATCATCTCAGTCTGCTGGTTTGAATCGAGTGGGGCCCGTTCTATGAGCGTCTTACCAGTACCTGGAGGAGTCGAAGCTGGTTCGGAGCATGACTTGCCTTCAAATTGTTCGAAGCGACTAGAAGACTCTATGGTTGCGGTGCGGCTCGCTGAAACCTATGCCCTGAGCTCGGGTCATTGAATGGACAATGAACCGCTCACAGTATACTGACGACCGACTGCATTTGCTGGTCGCTATGGGATCAAATGACATGGGGTTTGCGATACGGCTTAACCGTAGTGAGGCGAACGAACGCTGGCCAGCGTGGCCAGGGTCGAACCCGGGTTCCCATCGTCGCACCCTGATCGTTCCACTTCCCACTTCCGGTGCCTAGTTACTGTGGCTGCGTGCAACGGAATTAACATTAAGCTGTGCCGATCGAAAAGCTACATACGTACATCCTAAACCCGCCCAGGTCCCGCAAACAGCCGTGGCATGGCACATTCATCATGGCGACGATTATGAATATTGTGCGTCCTGGAAATGTTTCATGTCAGTCTCTCGTTCGCACGTCGGACTAATGGGGCAGCCGTGTACAGTCATCACGATGGCCATCTGAAGTCAGTAGTTGAACAAAGCGCAACGGACTAACCGTGATACAACGTATTCGGAGCGCGCCGAAGAATATACGGCCCCGTTGCTTAGACATTTGAGGAGATTTGCCTTGAAGGCAAGAGACCACCGCCGTCGGAACATACAGCCGCAGGGGTACCTATAAAGCAGGTCCAAATGTGCGTGCGTCAGTGCCAGACTTTGTTCATGATGTCCGTTGTCTCGAAGCTTACATTCGTCCCGTTCACGCCACCGTCTCCCGACTCGGACTCCGCGGTCCAGCTCTACAACTCAGTCCGCGATGTATTCCGGGGTGAACTGCGCGGCGGAATCGACGCCATGCTTGGTGAGTCTCCGTCAATGTTCTATTCAATGTCGCAAAACTCATCAGTACAAAGCCCTGGTTACAGGTGTCGCGCTCATCCACATGCACTACTCAAAAGAGAAGTACGCGCGAATCATCGTCTACTGTCTCGGTGTTCTCCTCGACGGCTGGCCGGCCCACATCCCATTTGCCAACCTTAGCGACATCAAAGGCGGCATCGCGCCTCTCCGATTACTCAGGGACCTCCTGCGCGACGGCACGCTCAAGTTCATTACCGCCCCTCCCGATGTCCGCCAGCGCGCTCTCCACGACCCTGACAGTGTTCTGCCGCACGTCATGAGCGCGGCCAAGCTCCCTCCACTTCCGCTAACCATCCCCACGCTCAAGTTTTCCGAATCCCGCTTTCACGACCTCATCGCCTCACGCGGGATTCTCGCGCTCCGCACACACCGACAGGCGGTCTCTACTCGCGCACATCTCCCCTCCTCAGCCCCGGTCCTGGCTGAGGAGAGCGTTCTGCATCCCGACACCCTCGAGCCCGTCCTCACTGCGCCCATCCTCTCAGACTCCTCACGTCAACGCGCGCGCGCCGTCAGCGCTGCGACGTCAACAAGGCGCGCCACCGTCCCATTTCGAATCCGGAGGGAAAGCCCTTACGTGCACGGAAGGTTGGCGCACTCACCTCGAATTTCGTCCTCGACCGGCCTACAGCCTCAAGCGCTGCCTCGACCTCCTCGCGAAGCAGGGTCCTGAAGCCGCTGTCGGAGCACCGCTTGCCGGCGATGGTTAATGACCATCTTGGCGGTTACACCACGCCGGGCAGGGACGACGGGGACTTGGAGGTGGATGAGATTGAGTCATTTACCGATTCGGAGGACGAGGGTCAGAGGCAGAACCGGGCAAAACGGCGGCGTTGTCTGTAGTCCGGAAGCATCTGCATCCGGAGATTCTTTCCCACAGGTTTCGTATACAGTATAGTTCAATAAATTTTCAAGCATATATTGAGGTCGCATATCTCGATGAGAGTCGTGGAGGCCGATGGGGGCAGGCAGGATGGCGGTTGGAGAGCAAAGTAGTCGAGCGCCCATACCTGCCAATTGTGGAAGACCTTGCAGCTGTCGCGCGCTTACACTCGGCATCGTCTTGCTTGTGTCCATCTACGTACAGCTGGTCCGACTGGTCCCTGCCGCGCGACAGCCATACAACCCCTTCTTGGACCCTATGTCTAGCCTTGGACCACCAATCTTTGGACAATCTTTGGACCTGGACCTCTGCTTTCTGCTGCTTTGCTGCGACGCCGCTGCGACTTCTCCTTGACTTGTCTGATCTTCCGCGGACGACGACCTGCCCACCTTTCCTCCATGGAGGACATCCGAGCGCAAGTGTTGCTCCACATTCTGGACGGATGTTGGAGTGCCCGAGGGCTTGCTATGTGTGCGGTGGCCTGGTACGTGCACGTTTCTCAATGCAGGCTCTTGTGTCAATGTTTCCCTTGTCTGCCGAACCTGCCCTCCTTGTGTTGGTCTTTCTCTCATGTCGACTTAACCTCATCCCTCCATCTCATTGTCTCCAATTTACCAGGGTCTTGTCTCTGGCTTTGTAGCCATGCAGTTCTCCCTCACCCCTTCACCGGCAGTCCGGATGCCGGACTTGCTGGGAACCCATGCCGAAGGTGAGTCGTCCTTTGTTCGGATTTGCTGTGTGGGTATGCTTTGCTTTGGCCGTACCCCCATCTCCTGTATGTCGTCAATCCCTACGGCTTGGACAACGACTGGGCTTATGCCAGCTGGACTTATGTTGGTCCCTTTTAACCCTTGTACATATAGAATATACCCGTTCACCATTTGTTTTCCTGTCTTGCTCCCTGAATTTTGGTGGGTGTTTCTGTCCGGTGTTTCGTGCGCATCAAGTGCTTGCAAAGTCGGGACGCGCTTCGAATCTCGGCGTGTGGAACGACGGTTTAATCGGTCCACCCTCGGCCCGCTGTCCTGTCATCAGGCAGCATTCTTGATTTAGTCTGTCGAAGGCCGGCTCTTTTCCTTCACTCTGCCCTCCCCATTGTTGTCTGCATTCTCTCGTCGTCTTCCGAGGCTGCACTGATGAAGCTTGAGGACGAGAGCCAACACAATGCCCAGAACGGCTATGTCGAGTCGGACCTGTTTCCGCTGCTCAACTGTTCCTCGCGGCATGGACGGTGCGGGTGGAGTACAGCGAGTCTGCGCTCGAGGAAGTCCAGCGGGATTTTGTGGTTTGTGCCGTCGTGCGGCGGTGGGCTGTGCATACTGACATACTCGCCGTAGTACCAGTGCTGGGCTTACCTCATGCACTGCCCGAGCCGTCTGCCATGCGCTCGTGGGTGCCGAGTCTCCCCGTCACCCGTCTCGAAAGGTTGCTGGAACCAGTGCCCATAGATAAAGCAACTTATGTGAGCCTTATCGTGCATCTGTTTCATTCTAGTTTCATTATGCACGTCGCGTGCAGGATTGATTTTCGTTATATTGACATACAGCAAATTTAGAATGCCTCTCGGCTCCTCCTGAACCTCAACCTGCGGCCGCGGCTTGTTCCCTCCGTGCGTAGGTTGACAAGGCCGGTGTGGCAAAGGGAAGACTGGATGACGGGGGTCACACTGAGCCTGAGGAGCCCCATGCTTTCACTTGAGTAGCTGGATTGCTGAGGTCGTCGGGGAGAGGAGATTCTTACCGTGAAGGCAGGTACGCGGTTCCCCAATTCGGGTCCGTCCATACCTCGCCCCTCGTGTTCTGTAGGGCCGACTGGCTCCACAATTTTTGTCCATACCCATCGCGACTTCGTTCGCGTAGTCGTAGCGGCCAGCGCCAGGGAAGTACATTAGCAGGTATGCAATGCGCATACATGCGGTTGTATACGGTTTGATCTGACAGTTTCCGCTATCAACCGCGTACGGCTGCCTCACCACCCCTTCGCACATCCTACGTGCCCAGTTTTCTGATAACATATGCATCCAGGGGTCCATCGGCAAAGCACCGCTCGGGGACCTTGGTGCGGATCCGCCGCACTAGGACGTGAAGCGAACTTTGGCCAAGTGAGAATCTCACGTGCATTCACCCGCTCGCGACCCTACTACCCAACCTCACCGGCACGCGCTCTTGGCAGGTCATAGACAACTACCATCCAAGACATTACCAATGCGCAGCTACAATGCGTCCGAGGACGTCCAACCGCACCCACGGTCGTGCCGTCAATTGTCCCCACAATGCGTCTCAGTTGGACGTTGACGTCCGGCTGCAGGCATTTGCGCATCAGCGTGATAGATTTTGCAGGTCAGTGATTTCACTAGTATTTTGTTTCAGACGATGTGTCGCTGACAAGGCACATACACGCGCAGGGAAAGTGGAACATGAGCCAAAGAATATAATCTGTCTTGTTGCCCGTCAGACTCTACTACCGCGTGCTATGTATGTATATGATGATGGTTGCTGGGATAGTACGTCAAATGGCAGGGAACTGACGGCGAGAAGCTCTCGACTAGAGAGTCGCCGTGATTTGTACTACAAACCGACTCGCCACAACCGTTTGAGCGCTCCTCATGAGCGGCGGGCAAGTGGAAGCGCATATGGTCAGCACCCAGGTGTGAGGTCCCCTCCCAGGCTGCACGGACAGACGACCGTCGTGCTGTAAGTGTCAGACGGCCGCCATGAAAACGGATAGGAATGCCTGAAACAGAAACATGAATTATCGAAGCAACTGTGTCGCCGATCAGCGCCCAATTTCGGATGGAAGGTGAACCTCACATTTGCAGGGACCAGGGTTGCGCCTGCTCGTCGCTGAACAGTGTGACCCTGACGGTCTTGTGCCCAGTAACCTCCTTGCTCCGGCGACCACCGAGCGGATTTGTAGCCTGAGACCGAGAGAATGGCCGCGCCTTCGTCATAGTCCAGAGACGCGCTGAACAGGGCCATGCAGTTGTGCGCTCCCATCTAGTAAACATCAGCGAGCGCACAGGTGGAGTGGGACGTCAGTTGTGCGGTCATTCACACCAGCATTTGTGGCGTCACGGAACGGGACCGTCTGCCTTGAGCCCGGAGGTTGCTGGCAAAGAATGATTAGATTCCCATTCCACTACGGTGGGCAGTCTCGAGAGCAACTACTGGGGAGCGGGGTTGTTTTTGGGTGGTTCTGTTGCACGCAAGAGTGGTCAGTACGTACCCAAGTCTGCACTTCGTGGGATGAGTGCGGCATACACCTAGTGTCATCCTCCGAGACGCACATGCCATGCGGCGCGCATGCGGCCGCCAAAACGCTGGACCGTTTAACGGCAACCTCGCGGATGCTGGAGCCACTCGCGACCATCCACCGATCAGCACGGTCCTCGAATTTTGAGGCAGGGTCGCAGGGTAGACCCTGTCGAGTTCTGGTGCCACGTACATGCAACAAATATTCACTGCAGGCACTCACCTTGGCTCAGAGGACCGAAGACCCCGTTCCTTGCCAATTCTCGCTGCCAAACGCTGTCCGCAGCCGCCTCGCTTCGCTCTTGACCCTCACGACGAGGGAACGTAATATCTTGTGGTCGCTTCAGACCAAGTCGTCACCTCGTAGCCACGCTTCTGGTACTGCTAGCTCAAATGCGCGGCACAGTCTGGGCTCCGCTTCTGTGTGAGCCCGCCGTGGCGATCACCGCCATGTGCATTCGCAATCAACTGGCCGACTCTGTTGAATAGGATGCGGTTATGTGGGCTCCGCTTGTGTGTGGACGCACCATATGTGGATGATTTTTGTACAGTCCGCGGCGTTGTGTGACGTCGTCCGCGTTGGGTGGTCCGAACCCTCGTCCGGCAGGTACTCACCGTGAGCCGGAATATGCAATATCTGCGGTGAGGCCACGACACAAGTTGGAAGCCTGGTGATGCGGCGACGCTGAAGTGGTTACGGCAGCATGGCAGTTGTGGACGTAAAACGCTGCAGGGATTCACAATTTGGAATTAGTCATCCATACACGCATTAACGAAACGGACGGAACGGACGGGGTGTCAACATCATGTAACCGTGTTTCAGGGCCCAGGCGTAGATAATGACTGGCGAGACATTCCTTATTTGTCTTGCGTAGAGGTAAGTCGTGACGCACAAGGTAGTAAACGGTCGAGGAAGTATTTAAAGGGGCGGATAACGAGAGAATGGTGTCGTCGAGCTCCTTGCCCGCCACTTTGTGCCCTTGTGATAGTCTCCTCCGGCCTCGCGTCCTTCTGCTGACGGTGTCCTGGACGGAGGCGGACTTGGATGGGATGATGCAGAGGGATTCCTATCGATCGGGTGAGTATATCGCATCCTTGATTAGCACGATCGAGGCTTACCATGGTGATAAGCGAGAAGACGAGGGCAGGAAGGAAGTGGGAGACGGCCAGGGCGGAGGATGCGGATCGGACGCCCAAGGGAGGAGGATGCGTCATTTGCTCCCGATTGGGCAACCCGTGTAAGCGCCATGAAGGCGCGTCTTCACGCTGATTCTGAATGTTGAACGCTGTACACCTTGTCATGATCGCGTTCCTGATGGATCTGGAGTCGTGTACACCAAGCTAACGCCAACTTACTTACAGCTGCCGGATGGTCCTCTCGCGTCCGGATGGTGTTGATAGCACTTCCAATACTTAGTACTACCAACGCTACAGGAGGGCGACGGGCATCGACCGACTGCAGCCATGACACTTGGGGCTACTTACTACGTATACAGCGTCGTCAAGTCTCGGTACAAGGGAAGCTGGCAGAGGCAGAGGGTAGGTGGAATCATGGCTAGGCCTGCCCGCTGGAGGGCCGTCCCCTTTTTAGATTCTAATTTCGCAGTCCTTCCCAACCACAGACCAAGATCGAGACCGCCCTCGGAAGCAAACACCCGCACACGCGCCGCTCGACACATTCGCACAATGCATATGAACTCAACCCCTCGTCGGATCTGTGCGCATCGACACAGCAGAGCAGACGCAGGTATAGCAGCATGACCCGCTCTGATCGGGTTGACTCTTACGCATTCACGAACCCCATCCGCGCAGTTCCCACCAGAAGCGACTTTGTTTACCCGTGCACACCACCTGCGCCGAATTCCGTTTCGCGAAGGCTGCATGGAACCCCTCAAGCGGCACGCGACTCCCATGGCATGTCAGAAGGAATTCGTGCCAACCGTGGAGAGACCATGAGAGTCCGATGCTGACGGGGCCGGTGATGACTACATGTGTGTTTGTACGTGGGGTATTTATGATCAGCCCCAGGCTCGAATTGCTAACAGCGACACCCCCATTCGATTGCCATACGACGTAACCCAGCCTCGATCAACAGCAAGATGTTTTCCGTGCTTCTTCAGGCGGTCCTGATCTGCACCTCGACCTGGTTCCTGTGGAAGTTCTTCAGGCAGACCGTGGTGAAGAGCAACCTCGACAACATCGCCGGTCCTCCGTCCCCCTCGTTCTGGTACGGTGGGTATTACGTTATTACGGCTGTATCATTTTCCATCCAGGTGCGATGCTCACTCGCGAAATCCTGCAGGTCATGTCCAGCAGCTCCGCGACAAGCAAGGATGGGCCTTCCACCAGGAGCTGGCGGATAAATATCCGGCCGTGGTCCGTCTCGCTGGCCCCCTCGGTGTAGGCGTGCTCCCTACATTGTAGTAAGGACTTACTGACAATGTCGTACACAGCGCCCAATGTTGTTCGTACACGACCCGAGGGCGATGCACCACATCGCGGTGAAGGAACAGGATATATTCGAGGAGGCGACTTGGTTCACCAGGTGCGTCTTTGGTCTTCTCGTTCAATGCACCCTGTCTCATACACACCATGAATGCAGTCTTGCGAAGCGTTCCTTCGGTCCAGGGCTTACCGCTACGCACGGCACGCTGCACTCGACTGCCTTCTCTTATAGTACTCGGCTGATGGATGATCGGATGTATGCTCTACAGGCGAACACCACCGCAAGCAGCGCAAGCTCCTCAACCCCGTCTTCTCGATCAGCCACATGCGCCACATGATGCCGACGTTCTACAACGTCACGCACAAGGTGGACCGCTTCCTGTCGTCGACGTCCCTGTTCACCTGAGCTCACGATCCTCGTTTGTATGATACAGCTCGAGGAGGCCATCGAACGGCGCGTGCGCGACCGGCCCGCGGAAGTGAACATGGTGCTGTGGATGGGCCGCACCGCGCTCGAGCTCGTCGGCCAGGCCGGGCTCGGGTACTCGTTCGACAGGCTCACCGAGGAGACCGCCGACGAGCTCGGCGACGCCCTCAAGTCCTTCATGTCCGTCCCTCTCCCCCTCCCCCTTCCCCTCCACCGGTATCATGTACACAGTATAAGCACGTTCACACTGACTGACGCGACTCGGGCGGCCGCGCGCGCAGGCCGGCGATGGCGGCGCTCGGCGTGCTCCTGCAGTTCCTGCCGCTCGCGGAGGCGCTCGTCCCCGAGCGGTGGCTCGGCGCGCTCGGGTGGGCGGCGCCCATCCCGGGGCTGCGGGACCTGATGTGCATCTCGCGGACGCTGCGGGAGAAGTCGCGCGAGATCTTCTCGAGGAAGAAGGCCGCGCTCTTGCAGGGCGACGAGGCGCTCGCGATGCAGGTCGGGGAGGGGAGGGACATCATGAGCGTGCTCCGTGAGTCTGGCATTTTTTTTTTCCCGTCCGAGTTCCCAGGGAGAAGAGCGGCGGCTGACGGAATGCAAAACTTGAAGTGCGGGCGAACATGGCGGCCGCCGAGGCGGACAGGCTGGACGAGGCGGAGCTCGTCGGGCAGATGTCGTGCGTATCCGATTCTCCTCTGCGCGTGTGCTGCGGATCGGAAGCTGACGGAAGGGGGCGCACAGGACGCTCACGTTCGCGGCGATGGACACGACGTCGAACGCGCTGTCGCTCACGCTCTGGCGCCTTGCGGCGCACCAGGACGTCCAGGACCGCGTCAGGCGGGAGGTCCGCGAGGCCCGCGAGGCCAATGGCGGCTCGGACGTCGGCTACGACGACCTCGTCTCGCTCCCGTACCTCGACGCGGTCTGCCGCGAGACTCTCCGCGTGTAGGTCTCGCGACCTCCGTGTCCCCTCTCCCCGCCTCGCCATCGTTATCGTCATCGCTAACGCCTCAAATTCCTGCAGGCACGTCCCCGCCCCGATGCGATTCCGCGAGTGCGTCTCCGAGTCGTTCACTCTCTGCAGACGTGTTTGTCCCGCGCTGATCCCATTCGATTCTGCTCCCCTCCAGGGCCCGCAAAGACGTCGTCCTCCCGCTCTCGGAGCCGATCCGCGGGCTCGACGGCACGCTGATGCACGAGATCTTCGTGCCCAAGGACACGCACGTCTTCGTGAGCATCAGCTCGTCGAACAAGAACCCGGCCATCTGGGGGCCCGACGCGGCGGAGTGGAAGCCCGAGCGGTGGCTCGCGCCGCTCCCGGGGACGGTGCTCGACGCGAAGATGCCGGGGGTGTACTCCAACTTGCGCGTGCAGGCCTTTTTCCTTTCGTGTTGCTGGGCTGACATATCTCTGCTCTCCACTGCAGGATGACGTTCTGGGCGGGGGGCCGCGCGTGCATGTTAGCATTTCCAATTTTCTTCTACCACGGTGGAAGCAGTATGGTGGGACTGACAAACTTACTTTCTCCACAGTGGCTTCAAGTTCTCCCAGCTCGAGATGAGTGCGTCGTCCTTTTTTCACTTCGTTGAGGGTGCCATTTGAAAGACACTAACGCGGAACAGAGGTCGTCCTGGCGGTGCTTCTTACCAAGTTCAAGTTCGAGCTCACGGAGAAGCCATCTTCTGGAACCTCGCGCCCGTCACGTATCCCACCGTCAAGGCTGACGGGAGCAAGCCGGAGTTGCCGTTGAAGGTCACTATGCTCCAGTAGCGCGCTGTGGCTTTGGGGGCCGGGTGGCGTTGGTTAGACGGAGGACTTCCTCCATGACGCGATTTATTGACTCAGCTATGCATGAGCTTGTAGCACATGACTGTGAATTATATGTTGCGGCCACAGTAGACTGAGGTTTCCTCCCGTTAGAGAAGAACTCGCGAGGCTCCGGATGCTGAATATTCAACCTGGAACTGCGGGCAGGGTGGCGCAGCATTGGCAATTTGGCACCATATGGACAAGTACTGCAGTCACGTCGTGCGCGCGGCCGTTTCCGACGATCGGAAGCAAGCTGAACGCTGGGCGCTCAGCGCAGCCGGACTCGGCTTAAATGTCTTTCTGCTGACGACTGCCACGACTGCGACTGCCTGCGCCCTCGTATACCCACCAATCTTAGCCACCTTCACGAGCTCGAACTAGCCTATCCGCTTCTTGCTTTGATCCCGCTCTGCTCTTACGATCTGCTTTCGCTGCCTCGATTTCCCTCAGACTCTGCTTTGAACAAGCCCGAACACCATGGGCCGCCACTCCCGCCGCGCGCGCACTTCCCGCCCAGGCACTTTCGACCCCTCCGACCGCACGCGCGTAAAACACACCAAGATTGGCGTCTGGGATCTCTACGAAGAGGTCAACCCCGCCCGTGCGCATGTCCCGGGCGCGTCCTACGCCGAACGCGCGTTCGCTGCATACGAATGCCTCCCGTTCCTCGCCCGCATGGTTCGCGACGTCCTCGCAATCCGGAGCTGTTGGTTATTGCTGGCTGCGTACGCCCTCGTGGAAGGCGGGCAGGCGCTGTTACCTGCCGCGTCGTTATGGTACGTCGTTGGGTCTTCGTATGGCGAGGGATTGGAGTGCGGGAAGGGATTGCGCTGAGGGCCGCGTGGATAGGTATTCGGGACAGTTAATTAACATGGTGCGTATCCCACACATTGCACGCATATATACCTGTTCCGCGTTCTCCCCCGCGCTGCCGGAAAGCGTTCAGCGCTGCTCTGCCAGTTGACCATGTCGGCTGAGGTGACCCTTGATGTGCGCGGAGCCGGTGTTTGGCTCAGGGACGGACGACGCGAGGGCATTTTCGCCAGAGAAACAAACACAGACATGGGGAGATTATGGGATGCATACTGAGTGTCGTGGAGAACTATGTTGGGGGATGCGTACTGAGTGTCGTGAAGAACTGTGTAGGGTGCGGGTAACAGTGCAGTGGTAGAGAATCCGACGATAGAGGCGGGTTGCGCACAGCATGCAATGTACAGTACACAAGGAAATATATTTGCGGACTCGAATGCGTGGCCATGAGGCTATGCATCCGAAGATACTTCCTGTGCGCGGTCTCGAACGAGCATCAAGGGTTCTCAGCCTGGCGCGCCCTGCGAACACCTCGGGGTTCGGCGCGAGCTCAAGCGGCGAGAGTAGACCCTCCAGTGCGTCGTTTGCGCTCCGTCGCTTTCCGGCTGCAGCACCCGGGCGATGTGGACACTGTGGTTTGGTCGCCATGATCATACACCCATCGTGAATGAAATCGTTCTTAGCAAACTTGGGGAATCGGAGTCGATTTGGACTCACCAAGTCGACGGCGAGCTTGTTGTGCCTTCGCGCTGCCGGAGAACCCGCGATCTTGCCGGACGTCCGGGTACCAGGCTGTTTGTGGCCACAGCCAACTCCTACTACAGTCTCCGAAAGAGCATGAATGTCAGCAAAAGCATCGACTGGAATAGATCCTGAGAATGCGAGCGGATGTCATGGCACACTTGCCTTGCGTGTTGGCCTCCATTCCGAGAGGCGCACACATGTGTTCATCAAGGAAATGCCAGAATTACTCACCTCCACGACGCGGCCAACAAGGTAGGGCAGAACCTTGTTCTGCTTGATCTTCTCACCGTTCTCCCGAATCTTCTCCTTCAGCATTCTGTTCGTGCTGTAAACGTTGTGTCTCCGAGCGCACAACCTGCACGTCGCAAATCCTGCAATGGCGAACGCACCTTGACGTCGTCGTCAATCCACCCAATCATCGTCAAGCTCTCATCCGTTGAGACACCTATCATCCCCTCGGGAACATCCTCCTGAGTCTCCTCTGTCCGTGTGTCAGGAGGGGTGGCGGCCGGGAACGGGAAACAGCCACTAACAATGGAGAGAGAACTGTAGTGACCTGTCGTGTGGTATCACGCCTCACCCGGATGCCCCGCGAATTGTTCTGAATTGACGCACCTGGTGCACGCATCTTGTAATCCAGCCCTACCAAAGAAGTCGCGCGAAGGCGGGTCGCCTGCCGGGCGTCCCGTGAAATTGCGATTGCGGAGTTGTGCAGGATATGACGCGCGGGCAAGTGCTATAAGCAGACTGCGAGGACGTGACAATGAGACGTGACAGGAAACGCGTGTACTCACCACCCGCTATACTGTATCCAAGCCCACCCCAGGGAGACGAGCTCAAGAGTGAACAGGCTCGAAAGCCGCCGCTGGGTCAGGGTGCAAGGTGGAGAGTACGATGGTGGGAGCAGGGAGCTTAGTACGGGGCTACGCGAGAGTGCCCCATCCGTAGAGCAAGACACACCTCCGAGGGCGCGCACCTGGTTATCCGAGCCTGACAGACAATCCGCCAGGAGACAGATTGTGTCTGGCGCGGCGTCGCGTGTTCGAGCTCCCGCCACCCTCACGAACGTCCGAAGCGGATGAGTCCTATAAAGCTATCAGGAATGGCCAAATGCGGTCAAAATGTGCCTACTTACATCATGTTTACCAGTGTCATTGCACCGGCGATCCCTTGAGTGTTCAGTGCTCGGTGTCGCCGCGACCGAGAGCGGATGTATGCGCCTTTCTCGCCGGACTCATTGTAGGGCGAGGCAATCTAGGTGCGCGGGAAGGTGAAGCATCAACGGACCAAAGATGGCGACAGAGCGATGGAAGGCGCGCACTCACGTTCACGCATCGCGCGCTTCGATGCACAGCTCTGATTCACGATGAATTCCGGGGGTAGGTAATGTGCAGCGAGTGGTCGAACAACGAGGGCAGCGAGACGAGCGTATCCGAGGGAGGTTTCACTCGATGATACAGCAGGTAGGGGCGAGGGAAAGAGCCGAGCAGCGGCGATCCAGAGACTCCAGAGCGATGAAGTGAAGTCGAGAGAGGGTCGGAGCATCGGGGCGGGAAACGAGGTGGGTGCACGAGGTGGTGGGTGCGGGCAGATATTGCACGTCCCGGTAACGCTTCGGCCGCCCGCCTTTTCCGAGGCGTGTATCTGTGAGTATCTCTGGCTACTGCGCGTAGGCGGCTTGGCCTGCCGGGCGTCCCATCGTAGATCTCTTGCCGGCTATCTACGAATAACAAATTGCCTGCTCATATACTTGTCAACAACGTCAGGGTCGAGGACTCGGAAATGACCTCACCACGGAAGAAGTCGACAGCGGTTTCGCTCCCGCGCGACGCGAGACAAAAGATTGGGGAGATTGTTCCCTCAGGGCCAGCCTCCGGTCCCGTCGGCGGCCGAAGGAACGGGAGTTGGTGTGACGCCGGCCAAGCGAAAGCCTATCTCGCTGTTAAGATCATATCTGGCTAACTGACTGTCGGAAGGAAGAATGTGTGCTCACGGTGTTGCATCCCTGGTGTGGAAGACACGAACGAGTGCACGTGTAGAGTGCCAAGGATTTTCCCAGGCATAAGACGGACTGTATCAGCGGACAATTCCTTGAAGACACAAAAGGCGAAGCGCACCACGGGGATCTGGGATCGGCTGAGAGTCGACTGTGGCCCACACGAAGATATGGTACTACATGGCCTGCGTCGCCCTGAAATCACGCAATGTGTATTAATCTGTGAAATCTGTGGGAAACAATTGCGTACGTACAGGCTTCAACTTGACGGTCCGCATCGACTCCAGCGCCAGTGGTTACCCGTGTGAGCACCGTTCGGCGTTCATGCCCTTAATGTTCGCTTCGTCATTCCCGGCTTGTTTCAATATGCGCTCCATGATGCGCTAGAACTGCAAACAGGAAGCGATCATCTCAGTCTGCTGGTTTGAATCGAGTGGGGCCCGTTCTATGAGCGTCTTACCAGTACCTGGAGGAGTCGAAGCTGGTTCGGAGCATGACTTGCCTTCAAATTGTTCGAAGCGACTAGAAGACTCTATGGTTGCGGTGCGGCTCGCTGAAACCTATGCCCTGAGCTCGGGTCAGTTGAATGGACAATGAACCGCTCACAGTATACTGACGACCGACTGCATTTGCTGGTCGCTATGGGATCAAATGACATGGGGTTTGCGATACGGCTTAACCGTAGTGAGGCGAACGAACGCTGGCCAGCGTGGCCAGGGTCGAACCCGGGTTCCCATCGTCGCACCCTGATCGTTCCACTTCCCACTTCCGGTGCCTAGTTACTGTGGCTGCGTGCAACGGAATTAACATTAAGCTGTGCCGATCGAAAAGCTACATACGTACATCCTAAACCCGCCCAGGTCCCGCAAACAGCCGTGGCATGGCACATTCATCATGGCGACGATTATGAATATTGTGCGTCCTGGAAATGTTTCATGTCAGTCTCTCGTTCGCACGTCGGACTAATGGGGCAGCCGTGTACAGTCATCACGATGGCCATCTGAAGTCAGTAGTTGAACAAAGCGCAACGGACTAACCGTGATACAACGTATTCGGAGCGCGCCGAAGAATATACGGCCCCGTTGCTTAGACATTTGAGGAGATTTGCCTTGAAGGCAAGAGACCACCGCCGTCGGAACATACAGCCGCAGGGGTACCTATAAAGCAGGTCCAAATGTGCGTGCGTCAGTGCCAGACTTTGTTCATGATGTCCGTTGTCTCGAAGCTTACATTCGTCCCGTTCACGCCACCGTCTCCCGACTCGGACTCCGCGGTCCAGCTCTACAACTCAGTCCGCGATGTATTCCGGGGTGAACTGCGCGGCGGAATCGACGCCATGCTTGGTGAGTCTCCGTCAATGTTCTATTCAATGTCGCAAAACTCATCAGTACAAAGCCCTGGTTACAGGTGTCGCGCTCATCCACATGCACTACTCAAAAGAGAAGTACGCGCGAATCATCGTCTACTGTCTCGGTGTTCTCCTCGACGGCTGGCCGGCCCACATCCCATTTGCCAACCTTAGCGACATCAAAGGCGGCATCGCGCCTCTCCGATTACTCAGGGACCTCCTGCGCGACGGCACGCTCAAGTTCATTACCGCCCCTCCCGATGTCCGCCAGCGCGCTCTCCACGACCCTGACAGTGTTCTGCCGCACGTCATGAGCGCGGCCAAGCTCCCTCCACTTCCGCTAACCATCCCCACGCTCAAGTTTTCCGAATCCCGCTTTCACGACCTCATCGCCTCACGCGGGATTCTCGCGCTCCGCACACACCGACAGGCGGTCTCTACTCGCGCACATCTCCCCTCCTCAGCCCCGGTCCTGGCTGAGGAGAGCGTTCTGCATCCCGACACCCTCGAGCCCGTCCTCACTGCGCCCATCCTCTCAGACTCCTCACGTCAACCGCGCGCGCGCCGTCAGCGCTGCGACGTCAACAAGGCGCGCCACCGTCCCATTTCGAATCCGGAGGGAAAGCCCTTACGTGCACGGAAGGTTGGCGCACTCACCTCGAATTTCGTCCTCGACCGGCCTACAGCCTCAAGCGCTGCCTCGACCTCCTCGCGAAGCAGGGTCCTGAAGCCGCTGTCGGAGCACCGCTTGCCGGCGATGGTTAATGACCATCTTGGCGGTTACACCACGCCGGGCAGGGACGACGGGGACTTGGAGGTGGATGAGATTGAGTCATTTACCGATTCGGAGGACGAGGGTCAGAGGCAGAACCGGGCAAAACGGCGGCGTTGTCTGTAGTCCGGAAGCATCTGCATCCGGAGATTCTTTCCCACAGGTTTCGTATACAGTATAGTTCAATAAATTTTCAAGCATATATTGAGGTCGCATATCTCGATGAGAGTCGTGGAGGCCGATGGGGGCAGGCAGGATGGCGGTTGGAGAGCAAAGTAGTCGAGCGCCCATACCTGCCAATTGTGGAAGACCTTGCAGCTGTCGCGCGCTTACACTCGGCATCGTCTTGCTTGTGTCCATCTACGTACAGCTGGTCCGACTGGTCCCTGCCGCGCGACAGCCATACAACCCCTTCTTGGACCCTATGTCTAGCCTTGGACCACCAATCTTTGGACAATCTTTGGACCTGGACCTCTGCTTTCTGCTGCTTTGCTGCGACGCCGCTGCGACTTCTCCTTGACTTGTCTGATCTTCCGCGGACGACGACCTGCCCACCTTTCCTCCATGGAGGACATCCGAGCGCAAGTGTTGCTCCACATTCTGGACGGATGTTGGAGTGCCCGAGGGCTTGCTATGTGTGCGGTGGCCTGGTACGTGCACGTTTCTCAATGCAGGCTCTTGTGTCAATGTTTCCCTTGTCTGCCGAACCTGCCCTCCTTGTGTTGGTCTTTCTCTCATGTCGACTTAACCTCATCCCTCCATCTCATTGTCTCCAATTTACCAGGGTCTTGTCTCTGGCTTTGTAGCCATGCAGTTCTCCCTCACCCCTTCACCGGCAGTCCGGATGCCGGACTTGCTGGGAACCCATGCCGAAGGTGAGTCGTCCTTTGTTCGGATTTGCTGTGTGGGTATGCTTTGCTTTGGCCGTACCCCCATCTCCTGTATGTCGTCAATCCCTACGGCTTGGACAACGACTGGGCTTATGCCAGCTGGACTTATGTTGGTCCCTTTTAACCCTTGTACATATAGAATATACCCGTTCACCATTTGTTTTCCTGTCTTGCTCCCTGAATTTTGGTGGGTGTTTCTGTCCGGTGTTTCGTGCGCATCAAGTGCTTGCAAAGTCGGGACGCGCTTCGAATCTCGGCGTGTGGAACGACGGTTTAATCGGTCCACCCTCGGCCCGCTGTCCTGTCATCAGGCAGCATTCTTGATTTAGTCTGTCGAAGGCCGGCTCTTTTCCTTCACTCTGCCCTCCCCATTGTTGTCTGCATTCTCTCGTCGTCTTCCGAGGCTGCACTGATGAAGCTTGAGGACGAGAGCCAACACAATGCCCAGAACGGCTATGTCGAGTCGGACCTGTTTCCGCTGCTCAACTGTTCCTCGCGGCATGGACGGTGCGGGTGGAGTACAGCGAGTCTGCGCTCGAGGAAGTCCAGCGGGATTTTGTGGTTTGTGCCGTCGTGCGGCGGTGGGCTGTGCATACTGACATACTCGCCGTAGTACCAGTGCTGGGCTTACCTCATGCACTGCCCGAGCCGTCTGCCATGCGCTCGTGGGTGCCGAGTCTCCCCGTCACCCGTCTCGAAAGGTTGCTGGAACCAGTGCCCATAGATAAAGCAACTTATGTGAGCCTTATCGTGCATCTGTTTCATTCTAGTTTCATTATGCACGTCGCGTGCAGGATTGATTTTCGTTATATTGACATACAGCAAATTTAGAATGCCTCTCGGCTCCTCCTGAACCTCAACCTGCGGCCGCGGCTTGTTCCCTCCGTGCGTAGGTTGACAAGGCCGGTGTGGCAAAGGGAAGACTGGATGACGGGGGTCACACTGAGCCTGAGGAGCCCCATGCTTTCACTTGAGTAGCTGGATTGCTGAGGTCGTCGGGGAGAGGAGATTCTTACCGTGAAGGCAGGTACGCGGTTCCCCAATTCGGGTCCGTCCATACCTCGCCCCTCGTGTTCTGTAGGGCCGACTGGCTCCACAATTTTTGTCCATACCCATCGCGACTTCGTTCGCGTAGTCGTAGCGGCCAGCGCCAGGGAAGTACATTAGCAGGTATGCAATGCGCATACATGCGGTTGTATACGGTTTGATCTGACAGTTTCCGCTATCAACCGCGTACGGCTGCCTCACCACCCCTTCGCACATCCTACGTGCCCAGTTTTCTGATAACATATGCATCCAGGGGTCCATCGGCAAAGCACCGCTCGGGGACCTTGGTGCGGATCCGCCGCACTAGGACGTGAAGCGAACTTTGGCCAAGTGAGAATCTCACGTGCATTCACCCGCTCGCGACCCTACTACCCAACCTCACCGGCACGCGCTCTTGGCAGGTCATAGACAACTACCATCCAAGACATTACCAATGCGCAGCTACAATGCGTCCGAGGACGTCCAACCGCACCCACGGTCGTGCCGTCAATTGTCCCCACAATGCGTCTCAGTTGGACGTTGACGTCCGGCTGCAGGCATTTGCGCATCAGCGTGATAGATTTTGCAGGTCAGTGATTTCACTAGTATTTTGTTTCAGACGATGTGTCGCTGACAAGGCACATACACGCGCAGGGAAAGTGGAACATGAGCCAAAGAATATAATCTGTCTTGTTGCCCGTCAGACTCTACTACCGCGTGCTATGTATGTATATGATGATGGTTGCTGGGATAGTACGTCAAATGGCAGGGAACTGACGGCGAGAAGCTCTCGACTAGAGAGTCGCCGTGATTTGTACTACAAACCGACTCGCCACAACCGTTTGAGCGCTCCTCATGAGCGGCGGGCAAGTGGAAGCGCATATGGTCAGCACCCAGGTGTGAGGTCCCCTCCCAGGCTGCACGGACAGACGACCGTCGTGCTGTAAGTGTCAGACGGCCGCCATGAAAACGGATAGGAATGCCTGAAACAGAAACATGAATTATCGAAGCAACTGTGTCGCCGATCAGCGCCCAATTTCGGATGGAAGGTGAACCTCACATTTGCAGGGACCAGGGTTGCGCCTGCTCGTCGCTGAACAGTGTGACCCTGACGGTCTTGTGCCCAGTAACCTCCTTGCTCCGGCGACCACCGAGCGGATTTGTAGCCTGAGACCGAGAGAATGGCCGCGCCTTCGTCATAGTCCAGAGACGCGCTGAACAGGGCCATGCAGTTGTGCGCTCCCATCTAGTAAACATCAGCGAGCGCACAGGTGGAGGGACGTCAGTTGTGCGGTCATTCACACCAGCATTTGTGGCGTCACGGAACGGGACCGTCTGCCTTGAGCCCGGAGGTTGCTGGCAAAGAATGATTAGATTCCCATTCCACTACGGTGGGCAGTCTCGAGAGCAACTACTGGGGAGCGGGGTTGTTTTTGGGTGGTTCTGTTGCACGCAAGAGTGGTCAGTACGTACCCAAGTCTGCACTTCGTGGGATGAGTGCGGCATACACCTAGTGTCATCCTCCGAGACGCACATGCCATGCGGCTCGCATGCGGCCGCCAAAACGCTGGACCGTTTAACGGCAACCTCGCGGATGCTGGAGCCACTCGCGACCATCCACCGATCAGCACGGTCCTCGAATTTTGAGGCAGGGTCGCAGGGTAGACCCTGTCGAGTTCTGGTGCCACGTACATGCAACAAATATTCACTGCAGGCACTCACCTTGGCTCAGAGGACCGAAGACCCCGTTCCTTGCCAATTCTCGCTGCCAAACGCTGTCCGCAGCCGCCTCGCTTCGCTCTTGACCCTCACGACGAGGGAACGTAATATCTTGTGGTCGCTTCAGACCAAGTCGTCACCTCGTAGCCACGCTTCTGGTACTGCTAGCTCAAATGCGCGGCACAGTCTGGGCTCCGCTTCTGTGTGAGCCCGCCGTGGCGATCACCGCCATGTGCATTCGCAATCAACTGGCCGACTCTGTTGAATAGGATGCGGTTATGTGGGCTCCGCTTGTGTGTGGACGCACCATATGTGGATGATTTTTGTACAGTCCGCGGCGTTGTGTGACGTCGTCCGCGTTGGGTGGTCCGAACCCTCGTCCGGCAGGTACTCACCGTGAGCCGGAATATGCAATATCTGCGGTGAGGCCACGACACAAGTTGGAAGCCTGGTGATGCGGCGACGCGAAGTGGTTACGGCAGCATGGCAGTTGTGGACGTAAAACGCTGCAGGGATTCACAATTTGGAATTAGTCATCCATACACGCATTAACGAAACGGACGGAACGGACGGGGTGTCAACATCATGTAACCGTGTTTCAGGGCCCAGGCGTAGATAATGACTGGCGAGACATTCCTTATTTGTCTTGCGTAGAGGTAAGTCGTGACGCACAAGGTAGTAAACGGTCGAGGAAGTATTTAAAGGGGCGGATAACGAGAGAATGGTGTCGTCGAGCTCCTTGCCCGCCACTTTGTGCCCTTGTGATAGTCTCCTCCGGCCTCGCGTCCTTCTGCTGACGGTGTCCTGGACGGAGGCGGACTTGGATGGGATGATGCAGAGGGATTCCTATCGATCGGGTGAGTATATCGCATCCTTGATTAGCACGATCGAGGCTTACCATGGTGATAAGCGAGAAGACGAGGGCAGGAAGGAAGTGGGAGACGGCCAGGGCGGAGGATGCGGATCGGACGCCCAAGGGAGGAGGATGCGTCATTTGCTCCCGATTGGGCAACCCGTGTAAGCGCCATGAAGGCGCGTCTTCACGCTGATTCTGAATGTTGAACGCTGTACACCTTGTCATGATCGCGTTCCTGATGGATCTGGAGTCGTGTACACCAAGCTAACGCCAACTTACTTACAGCTGCCGGATGGTCCTCTCGCGTCCGGATGGTGTTGATAGCACTTCCAATACTTAGTACTACCAACGCTACAGGAGGGCGACGGGCATCGACCGACTGCAGCCATGACACTTGGGGCTACTTACTACGTATACAGCGTCGTCAAGTCTCGGTACAAGGGAAGCTGGCAGAGGCAGAGGGTAGGTGGAATCATGGCTAGGCCTGCCCGCTGGAGGGCCGTCCCCTTTTTTAGATTCTAATTTCGCAGTCCTTCCCAACCACAGACCAAGATCGAGACCGCCCTCGGAAGCAAACACCCGCACACGCGCCGCTCGACACATTCGCACAATGCATATGAACTCAACCCCTCGTCGGATCTGTGCGCATCGACACAGCAGAGCAGACGCAGGTATAGCAGCATGACCCGCTCTGATCGGGTTGACTCTTACGCATTCACGAACCCCATCCGCGCAGTTCCCACCAGAAGCGACTTTGTTTACCCGTGCACACCACCTGCGCCGAATTCCGTTTCGCGAAGGCTGCATGGAACCCCCTCAAGCGGCACGCGACTCCCATGGCATGTCAGAAGGAATTCGTGCCAACCGTGGAGAGACCATGAGAGTCCGATGCTGACGGGGCCGGTGATGACTACATGTGTGTTTGTACGTGGGGTATTTATGATCAGCCCCAGGCTCGAATTGCTAACAGCGACACCCCCATTCGATTGCCATACGACGTAACCCAGCCTCGATCAACAGCAAGATGTTTTCCGTGCTTCTTCAGGCGGTCCTGATCTGCACCTCGACCTGGTTCCTGTGGAAGTTCTTCAGGCAGACCGTGGTGAAGAGCAACCTCGACAACATCGCCGGTCCTCCGTCCCCCTCGTTCTGGTACGGTGGGTATTACGTTATTACGGCTGTATCATTTTCCATCCAGGTGCGATGCTCACTCGCGAAATCCTGCAGGTCATGTCCAGCAGCTCCGCGACAAGCAAGGATGGGCCTTCCACCAGGAGCTGGCGGATAAATATCCGGCCGTGGTCCGTCTCGCTGGCCCCTCGGTGTAGGCGTGCTCCCTACATTGTAGTAAGGACTTACTGACAATGTCGTACACAGCGCCCAATGTTGTTCGTACACGACCCGAGGGCGATGCACCACATCGCGGTGAAGGAACAGGATATATTCGAGGAGGCGACTTGGTTCACCAGGTGCGTCTTTGGTCTTCTCGTTCAATGCACCCTGTCTCATACACACCATGAATGCAGTCTTGCGAAGCGTTCCTTCGGTCCAGGGCTTACCGCTACGCACGGCACGCTGCACTCGACTGCCTTCTCTTATAGTACTCGGCTGATGGATGATCGGATGTATGCTCTACAGGCGAACACCACCGCAAGCAGCGCAAGCTCCTCAACCCCGTCTTCTCGATCAGCCACATGCGCCACATGATGCCGACGTTCTACAACGTCACGCACAAGGTGGACCGCTTCCTGTCGTCGACGTCCCTGTTCACCTGAGCTCACGATCCTCGTTTGTATGATACAGCTCGAGGAGGCCATCGAACGGCGCGTGCGCGACCGGCCCGCGGAAGTGAACATGGTGCTGTGGATGGGCCGCACCGCGCTCGAGCTCGTCGGCCAGGCCGGGCTCGGGTACTCGTTCGACAGGCTCACCGAGGAGACCGCCGACGAGCTCGGCGACGCCCTCAAGTCCTTCATGTCCGTCCCTCTCCCCCTCCCCCTTCCCCTCCACCGGTATCATGTACACAGTATAAGCACGTTCACACTGACTGACGCGACTCGGGCGGCCGCGCGCGCAGGCCGGCGATGGCGGCGCTCGGCGTGCTCCTGCAGTTCCTGCCGCTCGCGGAGGCGCTCGTCCCCGAGCGGTGGCTCGGCGCGCTCGGGTGGGCGGCGCCCATCCCGGGGCTGCGGGACCTGATGTGCATCTCGCGGACGCTGCGGGAGAAGTCGCGCGAGATCTTCTCGAGGAAGAAGGCCGCGCTCTTGCAGGGCGACGAGGCGCTCGCGATGCAGGTCGGGGAGGGGAGGGACATCATGAGCGTGCTCCGTGAGTCTGGCATTTTTTTTTTCCCGTCCGAGTTCCCAGGGAGAAGAGCGGCGGCTGACGGAATGCAAAACTTGAAGTGCGGGCGAACATGGCGGCCGCCGAGGCGGACAGGCTGGACGAGGCGGAGCTCGTCGGGCAGATGTCGTGCGTATCCGATTCTCCTCTGCGCGTGTGCTGCGGATCGGAAGCTGACGGAAGGGGGCGCACAGGACGCTCACGTTCGCGGCGATGGACACGACGTCGAACGCGCTGTCGCTCACGCTCTGGCGCCTTGCGGCGCACCAGGACGTCCAGGACCGCGTCAGGCGGGAGGTCCGCGAGGCCCGCGAGGCCAATGGCGGCTCGGACGTCGGCTACGACGACCTCGTCTCGCTCCCGTACCTCGACGCGGTCTGCCGCGAGACTCTCCGCGTGTAGGTCTCGCGACCTCCGTGTCCCCTCTCCCCGCCTCGCCATCGTTATCGTCATCGCTAACGCCTCAAATTCCTGCAGGCACGTCCCCGCCCCGATGCGATTCCGCGAGTGCGTCTCCGAGTCGTTCACTCTCTGCAGACGTGTTTGTCCCGCGCTGATCCCATTCGATTCTGCTCCCCTCCAGGGCCCGCAAAGACGTCGTCCTCCCGCTCTCGGAGCCGATCCGCGGGCTCGACGGCACGCTGATGCACGAGATCTTCGTGCCCAAGGACACGCACGTCTTCGTGAGCATCAGCTCGTCGAACAAGAACCCGGCCATCTGGGGGCCCGACGCGGCGGAGTGGAAGCCCGAGCGGTGGCTCGCGCCGCTCCCGGGGACGGTGCTCGACGCGAAGATGCCGGGGTGTACTCCAACTTGCGCGTGCAGGCCTTTTTCCTTTCGTGTTGCTGGGCTGACATATCTCTGCTCTCCACTGCAGGATGACGTTCTGGGCGGGGGGCCGCGCGTGCATGTTAGCATTTCCAATTTTCTTCTACCACGGTGGAAGCAGTATGGTGGGACTGACAAACTTACTTTCTCCACAGTGGCTTCAAGTTCTCCCAGCTCGAGATGAGTGCGTCGTCCTTTTTTCACTTCGTTGAGGGTGCCATTTGAAAGACACTAACGCGGAACAGAGGTCGTCCTGGCGGTGCTTCTTACCAAGTTCAAGTTCGAGCTCACGGAGAAGCCCATCTTCTGGAACCTCGCGCCCGTCACGTATCCCACCGTCAAGGCTGACGGGAGCAAGCCGGAGTTGCCGTTGAAGGTCACTATGCTCCAGTAGCGCGCTGTGGCTTTGGGGGCCGGGTGGCGTTGGTTAGACGGAGGACTTCCTCCATGACGCGATTTATTGACTCAGCTATGCATGAGCTTGTAGCACATGACTGTGAATTATATGTTGCGGCCACAGTAGACTGAGGTTTCCTCCCGTTAGAGAAGAACTCGCGAGGCTCCGGATGCTGAATATTCAACCTGGAACTGCGGGCAGGGTGGCGCAGCATTGGCAATTTGGCACCATATGGACAAGTACTGCAGTCACGTCGTGCGCGCGGCCGTTTCCGACGATCGGAAGCAAGCTGAACGCTGGGCGCTCAGCGCAGCCGGACTCGGCTTAAATGTCTTTCTGCTGACGACTGCCACGACTGCGACTGCCTGCGCCCTCGTATACCCACCAATCTTGGCCACCTTCACGAGCCCGAACTAGCCTATCCGCTTCTTGCTTTGATCCTGCTCTGCTCTTACGATCTGCTTTCGCTGCCTCGATTTCCCTCAGACTCTGCTTTGAACAAGCCCGAACACCATGGGCCGCCACCCCCGCCGCGCGCGCACTTCCCGCCCGGGCACTTTCGACCCCTCCGACCGCACGCGCGTAAAACACACCAAGATTGGCGTC
The DNA here is from genome assembly GCA_026283605.1 of Ganoderma lingzhi. NCBI lineage: Eukaryota > Fungi > Basidiomycota > Agaricomycetes > Polyporales > Polyporaceae > Ganoderma > Ganoderma lingzhi. The sequence goes on from JAPJYM010000001.1 coordinate 101,075, forward strand.
TGGGATCTCTACGAAGAGGTCAACCCCGCCCGTGCGCATGTCCCGGGCGCGTCCTACGCCGAACGCGCGTTCGCGGCGTATGAATGCCTCCCGTTCCTCGCGCGCATGGTTCGCGACGTCCTCGCGATCCGGAGCTGCTGGTTATTGCTGGCTGCGTACGCCCTCGCGGAAGGCGGGCAGGCGCTGTTACCTGCTGCGTCGTTATGGTACGTCCTAGGGCCCTTGCATAAAGCGGAGTTGGAGTGCGGCGATGGATTGCGCTGAGGGCCGTTTGGATAGGTATTCGGGACAGTTAATCAACATAGTGCGTATTTCGAATGTGTTGCGCATATATTCCTGTTCCACCCCCTGCCCCTCGCGTCCACAAAGCTCCATACCACTCCCTGCTAGTCCGGAAACTGGATGTTTCAGGACACGTCTTAGAAGCGAAGCTTCAATGATTCACCCGGTTTCTGAACATATGACGTGCATCGTTGGAGGATATCTAGTAGTCGGAAAGTGAGCGGTGAGCCGACTACCTGCCATGATACCACTTGTCGGGGTTCAATGGTCGCCTTGGCCTCGGGGGGAGGGGTCTGTGAACTCGCGGGCGCCGCGCTCAATGAGCGCGGGGCGCGGGGGATGTGGTTCACTTATGGTGGATTTTCAAGGGGTGCACGACTCCTCTTTTCGCCTGCTTTAAGTTCTTTTGTGTCAGTTCGAAACCAGTTGGGATGGGATGTGTCTTCGCCTCGGAGAGCAAAAATCCCGGACAACTACACGTCCTACACCGTCTGGTGACTTTCGTAGAGGCGGGTGGGGGATTGTCCCTTCGATTGACACTCGCGTCTCCCTCCGTTTCCTTTTCACCCGTCCACAGCGGGACGAGCGCCGCACTGCGTCCGCGTGTTAACTGGCGAGACCAATGGCGGCGCGCATTCGTGGGCGGTGCAAGGCCGGGGTCCTTCATTGCTTAGGCGCATGTAGTTTACAACGTGAGGGGGGAAGGGCCAGAGTTAAACAATTATGCTGTCTGTACATGCCCCGCGCGCACATGGTAGGTCAGAACTGGCAGGATGCCGGTCGCGAGTCATGGACAGGAGCGCGGCGTGTGCGTGGGGTTCCAACGCTGCCATTTACGACTTCTAAATCTGTTCTTTTCTTAACTTTCACAGACTTATATCATGAACTGACTCCCCATCCAGCTACAAATAACTATAGAAACGCGCACAGTCGACGCCGACGCACTCTTTCGCGTCTGCGTCGGCCGCGTCGGATGCTCCATCATACGGCGCATCCTGAACCACGTCCTCTCCGAACTGCGCGGTCCCCTCGCGCGCAGACTCAAAGCCCAGTACTCGCTCCATCTCTTCCGCGCACGGGCGCGGCTCGACCTCCCGACGTTCGAAGACCCGCTCGTTCAGCGGCAGCTCGAAGACGCGTCGTCAACCTCTGGGAGCATCGCGTACGATACGATCGTGATGGGCGCGGGCATCGTGTCGACCTTGGTACAGGTCGTATCGCAGGTGACCGTGCTTGCGAGCGTGCTCGGCGGCCAGAGAGATGGCATTTTACTCGCTATCTTCAGCTTCGCAACGAGCATGAGCGAATGGCTCACGCGGTGGAATGTGTTTGCGACGGAGCAGGGTAAGTGCGTCTGACATGGGTGGGTGCACGTCCGACTGATTCGGCGACAGTGTGGGCGGCAACGACGAAGGACAAGGATTACATCCAAATGACGGGGATGAAGCACGTCGTCAACAACATGGAGCACCGGAAGGAGTTCATCACGGGCAACCTCGCCGAGTTCATGACCAAGGGTACGATCTTTCTCTCAGGCCCGTACGCTGTATTAACCACCGAGCAGAATTTAAGCAGGTATCGGAACGGGTCGGCCCAGACAATGCGGTCGATTTCAACGAACTTCGGCGGGCGTCGCGAAACCGCCAGCGGCTTAGCTTCTTTGGCCTGCTCCAAGACCCCCTCCGCGAGCTACCCCAGATTGTGTTCACGCTTCGCTCGATCCAATACCCATCGTCGATGCCCGTCTCGCTCGCCTCCCTCAATCTTCTGCAACAGACAACGTCACATTTCTCGTTCACTCTCTGGCGTTTTTTCGACCAAACGAGCTCGATCACCGAGCAGCTGGCGACAATCCGGAAGCTCTACGAGGTGGCGAACATCCCAAACCGGATAGCAGACGGAAAGGTGCCCTTCCCGGAGGACGCGCAGAAGATCAGACATGGCATCTCGCTCGAGTTCAGGTATGCATCTCTCTCATCGTCCCCATGGCCACGCTCACCCTCCCACAGGAACGTCTCCTTCCGCTACCCGGGCTCAGACCAGCTCGCGCTCGACAACGTCTCCTTCACGCTCGTCCCGGGCCAGCTCTGCGTCATCGTCGGCGCCAACGGCTCCGGCAAGTCCACGATCCTCAAGCTCGCCGTGCGCCTGTACGATCCCTCCGCGGGCGAGATCCTCCTCTCGGGCCACGACGTCCGCACGCTGCGGCTCGCGGACCTCCGCGCGGCCGTCGCGGTGCTCTTCCAGGACTACACGCACTTCCCGCTCTCGATCCGCGACAACATCGCGCTGGGCGACCCGGACCGCTTCCACTCCGACGCCCTCGTGCACGAGGCGGCGCGCCTCGGGGGCGCGGCCGACTTCGTCGAGAAGCTGCCGGACAAGTACGAGACGTACCTGGACAGGCCCGTGCGCGACTACTTCTCGGGCATGCCCGAGGGCACGCGGACGCTGTTCGGGCGGCAGATCGACTTTTCCGGGGTGCGGGGCGCGGGGGGCATGGCGAGCCGCGCGAGCGGGCCCGGGCTGAGCGGGGGCCAGATGCAGCGGCTCGCGGTGTCGCGGACGTTCATGCGGAGCGTGGTGAGCGAGGACGCGAAGGTCGGGCTGCTGCTGTTCGACGAGCCGAGCGCGTCGCTGGACCCGACGGCGGAGCATGGTGCGTCTGCTTATGTCGTTGCGGGAGAGGGGTTGGCTGACTGACGAGCGGTCGGCCAGATCTGTTCGGGAGGCTGCGGGAGCTGAGGGGGAACAAGACGATGGTGTTCTCGTCGCATCGGTTTGGGAACCTGACGCGGCACGCGGATCTCATACTGTGCGTCCGTCCGTGCTACGGGTCGTTTGGATGGTGTGCTGACTCGGTCCGTAGGTATATGAACGACTCGGTGATCGTCGAGGCAGGGACGCACGACGAGCTCATGAAGCGACAGGGGGAGTATGCGCGAATATGGATGCTGCAAGCGCAAGCGTTCCTTTAGACGACATGTATTGCTCACGAGGCCAGTCGATGGCATCCTCATTGCGTATATCACGCATGTGTCCTTTCTTTCGCAGTAGTGCACGCAACTCACTTCATTGGGATTCGTCGACGGTCGAATTATCTTAAGCGCTTGGTACGTACGAGGCAGTGTTTGAGACGCACTTCGATTCTCACCGTTAGTAGCGCGAGAGAGTAATATCACGCATGTTGCCCTCATACCACCCAATCATCCTTGTCTTCGACTCCGATTCCTCATGACCAACAAGCACTTCCTCCCTCCCGAGATCCACGAGTCGATCATAGACCAGTCCCAGGATGATCGCAAACTTCTCTTCACCTGCGCTTTAGTCTGCCGCGATTGGCTCGAACGCAGCCGCCCTCACTCATTCCGCGTTATCACCATCCAGACCAGACGGCATGTGTACAACCTGCGCGACGTCTTTAGCCTAAACCGCGAACTTTCTGCCCTGGTCCGCTCGATCCTCATTCAACCATCCCAGCCAGACCCTCGCTTCCCCATTCCATCTCTATTCGACCTCACTGCAAGCACGCTTCTACCGTTCCTCGTCCACCTATGTGCCTGGTCACTTTGGAGCCATGAAAACAAGCGTTCAAGTTCCGGCGACTATCCCTTCCTCAGACGTCCGGCCATTCAGCTGTTCAAACAAGCACACATTAAACATGGGGCGAACGTTAATACATTACACTTGCATCGTTCAACGTTCACCTCGCACGCCGACTTGCTTCGCATTGCTCTGTCGGTCCCTGGGCTGAGACATCTGCGGTGCAGCGGGATAACCTTCCGTCAGTCGGTAGCTGGCGGCGACTTTCCGCCGTCCGCTACTTGGAAGCTCCCTTTACGATCTTTTGTTGACTATTTAATAGTTAATTGTTGCAAAGGTATCATCCATGAAGGAGGACGGCATAGTCATGCTTCTAGGAGCAGCGCAAATGACCCTCAATGACCTTGCAATTGAGATGCCGCCCATTGAGGACATAGGTACGCTGCTCCTTCAGCATGAAGCTTCTATAGAAATCCCTGCAAACACGCGTCAGATCGGCTACCATCCGTGCTTTCACAACTCCCTCACGTGTCTTCCTTGACATTGCAGCAGCCTCCCCGTTCGAGCGCTGACTCGAAGTGGAGCGACCTCCCCTGGAGCAACGGGGAAGACCCACTGTCAAAGTTTGCCCGGTGTTGCTCCCGTCTCCTTGAGGGTCCTCCCCCGTCGATCGAGCAACTGGTCTTACAGCTCACTCAACCCACAACCGAGGAGCTGAATGCGTCCTTGCACATCGACCCAAACACCATCGGACCGTTTCCTAAGCTAGCAGCCATTCTGCTGCGGCTCGCCCGGGTGGTCGGGCGCGTCGAGCTTCTCGTAGCGAACGCTCGAAGAGATAGGCTACAATTCTGGGAGACCCAGCTCGCGGGCCGCCACTTCCCTGATCTTTTCAACATGCAGCCCTTCGATTTACGCTGTATCACTAGTGAGTTCTGCTCTCTAGTACACTCGGCGCCGCTTCTCATCGTCACTTGTCAAGCATCCGACTGGCAGGGCAGCTTCGTCTCTGGCCACGAAGGTCCGGTAACGCGTCTTTCCATCTCTCCGGACGACACGGTGGTCGCGACCGGCTCGAAGGATGGCACGATCATCCTATGGGACGTCCAGAGCAGACGCATCGTCGGTGAATGGATCGCCCATCGGGGTGTCGTCCACTCCGTAGGATTCTCCCCCGATGGTGCTCGCCTCGTTTCCACCTCGACGTCAGATGCAGACTCCGAGTCGGAACTATGTGTTCGTATCTGGAATGTGCCGTATGGGACGATGTCCGGCGCCTTTGCTTCGAGGATTCGGGACGAGGTTGATACTATGTTCCCTCGGCCGTTGAACGTTGACCATCTGGCCCCCCCGGGCCGTCTGGTCCCCCGATGGCACGATGCTTGTGGTCGATGCGTACGCCGAAGGATGTATCGAATCTCAGCCCAATCGCGTCGCCAAGGGTCTGGCGATATGGAACACAAGCACCTCCACGTCGACGTGTATCCTCAGAGACAGCCACTACTTTCCCCTCACGTCGGCATTCTTCCCCGGAGAACGATGGTTCAAATCCGGCGCCGAAGGCGGTTTGTGGTCTCCTTCGACCTTCGCCCCTACCGGCAAGTACATCGCAGCTAGTACATCATCGGCACCGTCCTGGTCTCTCGGAGTTTGGGATATGGTCAGCGGAGAAAGCATTGTCCGCCTCAGAACCTCTGACGTATTAGGCGCGGCGTCGGGATCGGGACCGTTGCAGTCCATTGTGGCGTTCCCCCCGGACGGCATGCGAATACTGTCAGAGGTCAACTCTCCACAGTTTTTGGTGCACGAATTCAAGTTCTGCACCGGTCATAAAGTTCCTCTGCGGCTCGAGCGGGAGGACTGGTTTCGTGGCAGGTGGATAGTAACCCTGGCCGCACTCTTCTCCCCAAACGGGGAGTATATTGCCACCACATCGGCACAAGGTGACGGCCGGGTTGTCAATCATCTTTGGGAGGCCTCCACTGGCTTGTGCGTTGGATCCCTGCCATTGGATCCGTGTGCCAAAAGAACACTTACGTTCACACCACACGGCGACCTATGCTATGTACCCAAGACCGGCAACTTTTCCATTGTCCGGTTTCGGGACATCATCGAAAACTCACCCAATAGGTACGCCACCGCTAGGCTTGCACAACCCTGATGAGATAGATTCACTAATGAGCGAACTGTGATCATTATCAGACCACCACTTCCGTGACTGTATAGTCCACTCCACCACACTCCCCGTACTAATCGCAGGTCGCGGAGGAAACTAGGCAGCTGCCACACTCGGATTTCTGCAAGCGCAAGGGCCGGCAGAGCGGGCCCGGACGTACGTGTACAAGCCGTCCATTAGTGCCACATTCCTTGTCCACCACTTGCACGACCAGACCATCTCGTCCCGATTCGAAACCACAGCTATCCCCAAGCGGCCCCACCAACGTCAACATCCGCACAAAACTCCTTCTTTCCTCTCACTACGCCTTGGCCCACAAGAGGGCTGACTCTCCTATACGAGAACATCGACGAACTCACCATCGAAGAGCTCACTATCTGTCGACGTCGTGGGCCAACGCCATATGTTCGAGCCGCCGGTCGTCGTCCTGTGCATCTCTCTCACTCTCCGCGCCCGCTCGCCACCTTCATTCATGCTTGCTCCCGCGTCGCCACGCCCCCACATCCTGCCAGTATTCAGCCCCACGCACCGTTTCGCACGTTTTCCCTCGTCTTCGCTACGCACCCTCGCTCCTCGCTCACTGCCAGTCTCCGCGCGCGCAAAGTTATGTCGGCGTCGAGGTACTGATGTAGCTCTAAGGTTAGGGGTGAATTGGTCACACAGATTGGTCCAAACGCTTTTCCGTCGGGCATCGGCCGACATTTGCCCAGGGTGGACAGCCACCGAACGGACTGCTATTTGCATGTCTCTGGGCGCGCGTCGAAGTTGTCGAGTCCCTGTTGCCAGTTGCAGCATTCCCATTCCATGCGGTTCAGCCAATCCATCCAGCCAACTTCGGATTCGCTGATGGATGAAAACGGACTAGTCGCGAGTCGCAACGGTACTGGCAGAAGATGGGGGTAGCGCAACCGCGGTGCCGTTGCGACATTGAAGAAGTCGAACTTGCCGGCCGAGCAGCGCAGCAGTGCGCCTGATCTACAGTATCATCCAGTACGCGCGACCTCACTGGCAGACCACTGCTGGCAGGCGCAGGCTTTGAACGTGAACCGCGAATATGCTGCCGGTCGAGTCCGAGTCGTTCGGCTCTCGAGCCAGGCCCAGGGTTCGTTCCGCCGTGGTGCACCGACTCGCACACCCAGCCCCGGGCCCAGCACACGTGCACCAGGCTCGTCGTACTTTATGCACGCTTCGGCCTCGGGGAGGCGGCGAGGGAAGGGCGGGGTGGAGGTCGTCGTCGGTTGCGCCTGCTGGAGATCCCTAGAGCGCCGAGTGGGATGTGTCGCGCGGATGTGAGTCTGAGTTGAACGGGGTGGGCGGGCACGCGTGTGCGGGAGAAAGGGCCTAGGGACGAGGGCGGTGAGCGATCCGGAAGGGGACGTCTGCGGGAGCGAAGACAGTTACTTACTATTGAGCAAAGCGACAGATGGGAATTACGTAGTTGGGTACGGACGGCGAGAGCGGGATGGGTTTGTCCAGGTTTGTGTGAATTCGTGCATGCATTTCGCAAGTGCTGCCTCTTCGTGATTGTTATACGACGGGACTTACCAGGTCAAGGCTCAGAATGGCGTAATGGCGCGATCCCACCAGCTTGTCACGACCAGGCCACGCGACGGAAGATGAATAATAAATAATATTAATGCCCAATACTGGGCAGCGAAAGCGGCACAAAGACCGGCCGGCCTTTGTGCCGTTCGGTCAGCCTCTGCGCTCGAAGGCTATCCCTGACCAATTGATTGATCAGGGTGCCGCCGTCCATGCCGTAGGTGACGAGCATGAACCCTTGGTCTTCGAGGTGCTTGATCACTGCGAGCGTCCAGTCCTCGCAGTCCCATGTGTCGGATGTGGGAGGAGGGAGCTGGTCGCCGCAGATGGCCTAGTCGGCATTCAATGTTCGACAAGGAAAATGCTCGCTGAGCCGCGCACGATAACCACAGCAAGAGCACATACCAGTTCTAATATGTCCAGATCGTCCTTCTCAACCAGTCCGATGCGGACACCCCCTTGGTAGCTTGAGGATCTGTCCAGTATTTCGTCCTGTGCAAAAGCTGTCCATCCTAGAGCGCGCAAGCCGAGGATATGCGCATCGGAAACATGGAAAACGCGGCATTGGCGCGAACGCTCGTCTGTGACGACGGCGATTGCCCAGTGGGTGGTTGCACCTGATGGTCTTGAGATGACGACGATTGACAGGCTTGAGCTGGCTTCATCTTGAACCGTTTGGGTGGTCTCACACACAGCACTTGTTGCAGTGAGGAGTGCTCGTAGTCGGTCCCGTAACCCTTGCTCCATAGCCATCGGACTTGCTCTTCACGGCGTGGATGGTCGAACCTGTGGCGGGGTCAGAGGTTCAAGGGGGAGCGAGAGTCGGGCACACCGCTCCTCGCATGTCCACGTTTTTATATCCTACGGAAGAATGGCTGTCAGCTTTGGGAATTGTGGTTTGAGACTTCTCGACTTGCCTATTCGACTATTGTCGCGCTTGAGACACCGGATAGGCTTGTTGGAGTTTCCCTCTCAGGCGTGTGGGAGCCGAGGATGGCCTGTAAAGGCAATGCGCGACGCAAAAAGATATGATAAAATTCCAGCTCACTGTCATGGTCGCCATACCGGCAACAAGTTGCCCTTGGAAATTGCGGTGGTACGAGCCTACGGCAATGTTCAGGACCTGAGCTTGAGGTTATTGCGCGCCGAGCATAGCTACCTTCTTGTCTGTGTCCAAAGGGTTAGGCAGCGTTCATGTCACGGGCATCGATGCGGGGGACCTGAGAGGGAGTAAGGGGGCTGTCGTTGGGGATATGCGGTCGGTGTCGAGTTGAAGGTTCCGCGTCACCCGTCGGGCTTTGCTCAAGCCAAGGCACTCACGTGACCGGGGTTAGGGTTTGGATGGTTGCACCGCCACTGCGATTGGTCGGTCTTCGCATTTTCGTCGGGCATCGGGCGAGATTTGCCCAGGGAGCCACTATGTACTTTGTTCTCTCGTCGAGCTCTCCATGGAATGCTTGAACTCTCCCGAGCTCCTCGAGGATCTTTTCTCATTTGCTTCGTCTGCTCCAACCGTTTCTCTGGCTAACGCTGGTATCTCACTGGGTCGCTGCGTCTTAATGATGGCTTGCAACGACTGCCAACTCGCTGGACACCCGTTCGAATCTCAGGATAGTTGGCCACGAGGACTCGGGCCTATATGCAAATACTATAAGATTATTGCAGAACAGGCCATGCAATAGTTACCGCCAGCCTACTTACTTACAGAATATCGAGAACAACATGCGGCTGTATCTGCATGTTGTTGTGCTGGAGGATGAGTGCGTACGTCGTCGTTAGCCCTGGTACGTTCTTTCTATATCCATTCGTCTACATACCTTTTTGCGGAGCGTGGCATAAGGAATCACGGTTCTCCGGCCTCTCGCCATCTCCTCCTTTTTGGTCCAGGAATCCGTGTGGTCAGGAACGGCGTTAGACAACCGAGAACCTCGGCAACGACATCCCCGTGTATGCACGCCCTGAGTATGGAGATACGGTACATATGGCGTCGCCGCCAGGAGCTTACTCCTCTCAGTGCTTGATCGAACTGCATACGATGACTTCTCCTATGATCGTCTCTCTCCCTCTCTCCCTATCGTTCCTAGATCTAATATCGTCGAAACCGACCGACCAGCACTATATTCTGCTCTGTAAACGACAGTTTTAGCCATGACGGTGAGTCCGGTCCTCATGTCTTCCGACTCAGTGTCATGGCAACCCCTAACTTTGACGCTGCAGGCTCAGCCATCCTACCGTGACAGTTGGGAACCTGTCAATAGGCGAGGAGGCCTGCTCGAGTTCCGGGACATGTACTGGGGTGCTCGTGGCAGAGCTGCCCTCAAGAACGTGCTCGCGCGGCCGCCCCTCGAGCGGTTTCTCCACGTTCGACAGGCCGCCGTCCAGAACCTCTTCCAGATGAACTTTCCGGACGGGTGTGGGAAGGAACGGGCGCGCGGGAGCAGCGAAGACGGGGGAGAAAGCGGGTCGCGTTTGTACACTGATGCAAACGCGTAAGGAACGACGCGTCGCGGCGGGTACTAAATACATGAGTGAACAATACTCTAAGACATAACGCACAGTATAAGACGAGTAAGTCGGGGACAAGACGGATAAGACAAGGATAAGACGAGCGAGTCGGAGACGCGAGCACGACGCAAGCTCGCTTACATAACACAAATTCCAACACACCCCCTCGAGCGAAGCAAAGTGCGAGCGGAACAGCGGGGAAGGGGACGGAGACAACGAGAGAAATACAACAGAAAACATACAGAAACAAGTGACCATGGGTGCGCTCTATGCACCCCCTGAATCGGGCAAGATAACAACCGAGCAACTGGTGCGCGATCAGGCGGGCAGTCGCGGACTCGCGGCGGGCTTCGTCGTCGACTTCGAAGAGACGGGTGACATCGCGTGGGAATCGAGCTCGTGTGGCGAGGAAATCGGCGGGGCAAGGACAGTGGACATCGCGGGGACGCGTAGGCAAGGATCGAGGGATGCGGGGTACGGGATGCGGTACGTGTCGCGTTCCGGTCGGGGGTCGTCGACGTTTAACGATGGTCGTGATCATCGGGTGGCTCCAGCCCCACCGGGCAGACGGTCGTCGTCGCAGTGACCTCGTACGCCACTGGTCAGGCTCGTCATCGTAGTAGCCTCGTACGCTACCGTGTTCGGTTCGTCGCGCGGCGGCCTCGTACGCCACCGGTGGTTCGGGTTCGTCGTTTACGTGGGGTCGGATCGTCCGAGTCGTCGTAGTGGCCTCGTGCGCCACCGGGGTCGGGTTCGTCGCGTGGCGGCCTCGTACGCCACCTGGTCGTCGTAGTCGCGGGGCAGCCTCGAACGCTACCGGGTCGTCGTCGTCGTCGTGATGGCTTCGCCGCCACCGGGTCGGGCACGAATTAACCTTCGGGCAGAGGTGACGCGTTTGTGTGGGAAGGAACGGGCGCGCGGGAGCAGCGAAGACGGGGGAGAAAGCGGGTCGCGTTTGTACACTGATGCAAACGCGTAAGGAACGACGCGTCGCGGCGGGTACTAAATACATGAGTGAACAATACTCTAAGACATAACGCACAGTATAAGACGAGTAAGTCGGGGACAAGACGGATAAGACAAGGATAAGACGAGCGAGTCGGAGACGCGAGCACGACGCAAGCTCGCTTACATAACACAAATTCCAACAACGGGCTCCTCTTCGTGCGCGAGGACTACCGGATCCTCGCTGACCGTCTCCGCAAAGCTCGCAAGCAGAAGACGGTGTCACAGATGCAGGGATGTTTGCTGTTTGGACAGGAGGGCGTAGGTATGTGGCTTGGTCCTGATTCCCTTGCTGCTGAACATCTGAGATGTTAACAGGCAAGACGTACTTTTTGATATTCTTACTGATGCAGTGCCTATCGCTCGAGGAGAAGGTCTTTTTCACGTCTTCCCTTGGAGATACCTACCTCTTCGACGAAGACGGTATTATCAGGATTCAGACGACTGACTTCACTCCTTGCATTCACATCCCGGAAGACGTTCCTAGCCCCTCCCAGAGAGTATGGTCATTGGTCGACTGTTCCCCAGCGAAGGAGCCGATCCCCTCCTCCGTGACTCATGGCACTCGGCAATTATTCTTTGTGGCAGCTGCCCGGCCGTATTGTGGTGCGCCGAAGGAGCGTTTCAATATCCGAAAGTGGTGGTTATCGCATTGGACGGAGGATGAGCTCCGTGCGCTGTACGTATGAGGTTCTAATATAGCATTGACTGAAGACTAACGCGTTCTGTCCGGGCACTCATTAGCTTGGCTTCGCTACCTCCCGGCCAGTTTCCTCTCACACAACAGGGACGGTACCCGCTATCCACCCCTGACACGGCCCGGTCTCTCATCCGTAATGTTGGACGATGTCCCCAAGACATCTTATCGTATCTCACGTCTCCAGGCCAATACGACGACACCGTAAACGCCGCCCTGTTGCAATACACAAACGTCGAGGCAATCTTCAGCCTCCTATCGGGACGAGACTCAAGCGGCTGCACGAACGAGGATTCGCACAACCTCGTGCTCCTCTCGCACGCGGGGCCCGTCTCTCCAGACGCGATCGACACCGACGACCGCGCCGTCGCCCACTTCAAGACCCGGGCCATCCACAACCGCGTGCTCGCGCACCTCCAGGCCCTCCCCGCGGACGACACGCAGCAGCTCCACGCCACCTTGCGCGCCAGCGGCGGCCCCCTCCGCCGCGCCGGCCTGTTCGCCGCCGCGTTCGCCGACCCCCTCCTGTTCGAGAGCCACGCCATCCAGTACGTGCTCAACGTGGACCCCCCGTCCGTCCCGCCGCTCCGCCGCTCCTTCGCGCCCATGAGCGAGCGAGCCACGCTCGCGCTCCCCGACACGGACATGGGCGCGCGCAGGGTCACGCGCGCGCAGACGGCGGCCCCGGTGCGCTTCGCGTGCTACAGCCCGTCGGACATCGTCGTCGACGTCGTGGAGCACCAGCGGACGACGACGGCGACGGCGGTCGTGCTCGACGCCGTGGGGGGCGTCGCGTGGCGGCGCGCGCGCGCCGAGGAGCGGCCGCGCCCGGGGTGCGAGGAGCTGTGGTGCGTGTGGGGCCAGGGCGCGCCGTGGGCCGATCCGCCGGCCCGCGGGTGGCGGTTCGACAGCGTCGCGGACCTCTGTGCGGACCTGCGGCACGGCGCGAGACATGTGCGCGGCGCGGGCGCGGGCGACGGCTCGTTGTTCGACGTGTACCGCCTCGATGTGCGCTGGGACGACGCCGTGGTGTGGGCGGTCCGGGTCGCGACCCCGAGGGCCTTTGGCAGCACAGTGACGGTGGGCGACGGAGGCGGAGGCGGAGGCGGAGGGTTCGCGGAGGTCGCGCAGCTGAAGGAGCAGCTGGGGCGGCGTGGGAGGAGGCGGGTCCGCGTGAAGTACGTGGTCGTCGTGCCGTATGAGGAGCCTGGGTTCGCGGTGGAGTGGAGCTTGCCTGCGGGATTCGAGGAGCATCCGGGCGGGGTCTTCGTCCAGTTCTTGGACGTGCGGGCGTTCGGAGGGGACGTTGCGCAGGTGCTGGGCGTTCCCAGGCCCGATGCGGATGCGGATGGCGGCCCTGTTGCGGGCACGAGCGGGGTGGCGAAGAGAGGTGCGAAGCGCAAGCGGCGGGAGGACTGACCGAGTCCCGCTGCGTTCTTCTTCCATGTACCTACCTTTTTAAATGTGCTCTGAACTTTAGCTCTAGTTCAAGGGGCATTGGGAAATGTTCTCATTGTTATCGTCAGGGGACTCCCATATCAGTCTGGCGTCCTTCAACACTTCACGGACGAGCGCAAAGATTCGCCGCCGGCGGATGCCCTGGCCCTGCGACAGGCCCAAGTCTCGGCGCAGGCACCCCGAATACGTCCTCGACCGCGCACGCCGCGCACACATCCAAGAACTGGACATACACCTCTCCCCGACACTCCTCAAACCCATCCCCAAACTCCCACTCGACGTTAAACCCACGCGCTGCGTCGACCGCGCCGTCGCTGTCGCACGGGACGACGAGCGCGTACTTCACCTCCACCTCCACCGGCACGCCGGGCGGGCACACCGCCCTCGTGCACTCCCGCAGGCGCCGCACGGCCATGCCAAAGCCCCCGGGGCCGGACGCCGATGCGCGCGCGCGCGGGGGGTCTTCGCGCTTGCCCGCGATCTGGACGGCCCAGAGGACGAGGACGACCCCCCCGTTCGCGGCGGGTCCCGGGCAGACCTCGACTCGGAGGAAGAACACGTCGAACACGGCACAGGGGTAGGTCGTGGCGGCGGGGCAGTAGCACGACGCGTCGTCGACGGCGATTTCAGACCCGAGCTGCTCGACGTCTTTGAACGTGACGCGCCGGCGTGCCGCCCACGGCTCTCTCTCTCTAGTAGCCTGGGCTCCGGCCATGCCTGGAGAGGTAGGGCGCGCCGCTGCTGGACCTGCCAGGGGTGGAGGAGGGGGTTGGGGTGGGGGCGGGAGCGGGGACCGTTCTGAATCATTCGACGGCCGCCACGAGATCCTCCGGTCCTTGTCGACGACGACCGTCGTGCGGCGCGCGTCTGCGTCTTCCTGGCGGAACACGAATCGAGTGCCGCCTGACTCACAGAAGCCGACGACCCGGCGGGTGCTACAACCATCCGCCTAAAGGGGCGACAGAAGCCCTCCGAGTCGCACGGGGACAGGCCCGGGGGCTGAGCCCCTCCAAGACCGCCGATGCGCCCCAGGGCGCGCGCACCCCGGCGGCGCCAGCAGCGTCCGGGTCAAACTGGGACTCGAAACCGGAGTCGAACGCGGCGCACGTGTACTGGCGCGCGAGGCTCTCGAAGAGGAACGACGCGAAGCCCTCAACGCGGCTCGGAAGACTCTTGCTTGGATCCGGACGGGTGCGAGTTCGGACTTGCCTGCAGCGTGCGTACGGATCTTTGAGACCGCCGACAGCCCCGCGCCGCTCGAGCGTGTCCAGCACCCCGTGGGCTGTGGAGCGCGACGTGAAGCTCGCGACGAAGACGTCGTGACCGAGCGCGTCCTCGGCGGGGGATCTTGAGCGCGCGCCGTCTGCGGGCTGAGCGCGCCCGACAAACGTGACGCGATTGCAGGCCTCGTTTGAGAACGCCTCGGCCCCGGAAACGAGCGCGAAGGTCGGCTGGAGGGAGCGATATTCCAGTTCCTCGGCCACATGGCGGTTGTATCCCCCAGGGTCGACTAGAAACTTGAATGTATCGCGGGGGTCGGGGCCAGCGGCCTCGCGGACGGAACGCACTGCCGCGGTGTCGAACGTCCGGTAGCGCTCCCGGTGTCTGAGATTGACGTTCAAGAAAGGGGCTATATGCCGGAGGCTAGTGGAGTCCCAGAAATCGGGCCACGAAGTAGCGTGTGGTCATTTAACGTCGTACGTACAGCGCGAGGAGCTCGTCGTCGCTCCATCGTGACATCCACCAAGCGCGTATGCCAGGTTCGCGCTCGAAAGGTTTGTAGCGCCGCGACTCGTCCGGGGAGAGGACAGCTACAAAGAACATCCGCGGTCTGGCGTCGAGGGTGACAGACGAGGGCGAGGGCGCCGCGGAAAGAGGGCAGTCGACCAGCGACCACAATCGGGGGGCGTTGTCGACATGGCCCGGGAGATGCTCGATGGCAACGAAGCCAGACGTCTTTGACTTCAGTGCCGCCACACCGCACTCGTCGAAGAGATACGTCGCTCCGAGTCCACAGCGCGTGGTGAAGGCGACCCGCCCCTCCAGGGACAGACGTCGCAAGAGGAAGAAGACGAGGAGAGCAAAGCGGTCTTGCCTGCAAACCAGGCGGGTGAGATCCGCCATCAGACTCGGAGGCACAGAACACGGGAAACGGCGGATATGGATACGTAGTGCACATACCGATCCCCGACCGCCCGAGAAGCACGGATGCCCTCGGTCACCTAGGCCTGCCAGTGGCCCTGGCATATCGCGGGCGTCCCGGAAACGTCACGGTTGAGCAAAGCACGACACTTCCTCGCGCACGGCGAGCAATTGGGGGTCACCCTGAGTGACGGTGCCAACGGCGGGCACACCGAGCATCTTCGGGGCAGAAACCGGCCGAACATGATCGAGAAAGCGCTCAAATTACTTGGGGACGCCGGAGGATGTCATCGAGGAGTGCCCTGCCGCGGGTGCCCTGGCGGTGGTTGCGCCAGAAGTCAGACCATGCCAGTAGCCCCGCTCAAAGTTGGCGTAGCTGCGTAGCCGCCCGTGGCTCGTAGCTCGTAGCTACTTAGATAGCGCGCGTGTGACACCGAGTCACTCGGACGCCTCGGAGGGGCCTCGGAACAGCCCGGAGCGTTCAAATATCTTCAAAAGCTGTTCTCGCTTTCCGTTTTCACACGGCGCGTGAGGGGGAGTGTGCAGGTGCGCGCTGGCGGACACGCCGGAGCGCGACCGCGCGACACCCAGACGGAAGGTAAGACAGCCCCGAGTACGAGCGGTACCGGGAAATCGGCACTGCGAATGGTGTGCGTAAGCGGGGGAGGGCAGGTAGAGACACATGCATGTGTAGCGGCGCCGCGCGCCGGGGAGCAAAAGTGTGAGTTGTGAGATCCTCAGCTGACGCATCTCGCCTATAGGGAGCACGCGAAGAGAACACATCTCCATTCTCAACTTCTCCGCAGCTTAAGAGAACAGGTAGGGGAGCATTCTACTTTGTAGCCAGATGGCAGTAGTATGCCCGGAGGTGGCGAAGCCACCGGGTTTCGGCGAGGTTCAGTGAATGACGGCGGAGATTAATGTTCGTAATCGGACTTCAATGATGAATAATGAATTTCAATGTGCGCCAATGGATCTTGTTGGCTGTTGGCAGACGCCACCGTTGCCTGCCGGCACACACTGTACATCGATGGCTGCCGATGCAGCGTGCTGACTGTCAGTGAATACCAACGGGATTCACTGTATACCAGTGGTGGGTCAGGCGGGCACAGTGAGTCCCAGGTCAAAGTATCCTGAGTTAGTGTAGAAATAGTTGTCTCGGAGCAATCTTCTATAGTAAAGCGCAATAACAAGCGCCCTTTCAATTACTATTTTAGGCAGGTGCATGTATTGGAGACCCCGGCCGACGCAGACAAGAGAGTTTAAGGTAGAGGTTCCGACTCGATATTCTGTTTCTTGGATGCATTCTCTATGTACTGAAGTAGAATTTTCGACCCCAACCTCTGATCTTGAGGCTTGAGCTTCACAATGGAGGCGGCAGGGGTAGAGGTGTGGCTGAAGCGCCCAAGCACGATTTTGGCGCCGAATAGACTGGCGATGGAACGCTCAGCGCTCAAGCTCAAGCCTCTACCCCGACCACCAGGTCCACAGTCGCGACGCCCTCCCTCAGCCGGAGTCCCTCTTTTCCTTCTGCTCACTGGCTTTCACAATACGCCTCTCAGTTTCTTCAGGCTAGCTGTGTTTTATCGATCTCCACGACAGTACGCTCGCACTTTGATCGCCTTTTACGAGCCGCCACATTGACTCGAGCCTGGTTCAGCAGTCAAGATGATATTCAGCCGACCTGGACGGTGCTTTATACCATGTTAAGTGGAAAGTTAATCTACCTGCGTGGCTTGAATCCAAGCTACAGTATATCACACCTATGTTTAGAGTCGCACGAGAAGCCCTGGCCGGGATAGCTGGGGTGGGCTGGGTGGGGAAGAGGTACCCATCAAGTAGGCCGTTCTCAAGGTCGTTCAGAAAGAGCATGGCAGAGGGACGAGGTTCAAAGTTGTGGGTCAGATTGAAGATGGGGTTCAGCATTGACAAGGTATGTCAACTGCATTTTCGCTCCGACTTTCTGACAGCGCCAGATGCTACATTGCATGTAGTGCAACGGAGCGTAGTCCTTACTCACCGGCCATGTAGAGAACCCGTTGTTACATGAGATTAAGAGCATGGCATGCAGCGATGGTATGTGACAAGCCACATCCCTGGCAGCTGATCATTCCGTGCCATACTGATTCTCATCGTAGGCAATACTTCTCCTGCACCATACCATATACGTACAGCTTTAATGGTTGGTGAGTCATCTGTGGCATATTTTGTGTTAGATGTATGCTTGAATTTGAGAGACAAGTTTTAGAGGTCATAGGGCTGGCGGCACGGGAGGATGGGATCGAGACAGGTCGGGCGAATGGCTGCGAACCACGTACGCCAACCAGGAGGGTGAATTGGGGGACAATTAGGCACGACGTTATGAGTGAGTCAGAGACATGCTTCGGGCGTGGAGCTACCAAGGTATGTCTATAGGGAACTAGCCAATGATACAGTCTCCACAGCGCAGCTCCGCACGGGCTCGGACGTTGGCATCCTCCACGTTCCTGATGGTCTCTGACCAATCTCTGATGCTGTCGCATTTGCGAGGCGCTGAGCTGTTCATCCAGACTCTAAGAAGGGCATGGCGCATTGAGGGCGGGTGATAGCCCGGCCGATGTGCGCTGTGCGATAGCGTATCGACTTGGTACATACCTTTCCCCCGTCTTGAGTCTCGAATTTTAGCCTTCGGTCCTTCGAGATGTACAGGCACTATTGTATAATCTGAAATCTGAGACTTAAGCGTAGCAGCCTGAAATCCCCCTCCCCTGGGGCAACGGCACGGGAATCCGCTAGTAGTTATTACATTAACTCCTCAACCCGCTCCCAAAACTCCTCATCCAGCTCCGTGTGGTTCTTTCTCATCCTTTTTTCCACAATATCTGCATATACCAAATAAAGAACATGAACAAAGAAATCATAGTTCACATCCGTCATGTGGCGCATTTGTGCCTCGAACCCATTCAGCCAAGCATTGAACTGCTCAGCTGTTTCGGTATTGAAGGCTCGAACTTGATGAATGCG
This sequence comes from Ganoderma lingzhi, assembly GCA_026283605.1. Classification (NCBI taxonomy): domain Eukaryota; kingdom Fungi; phylum Basidiomycota; class Agaricomycetes; order Polyporales; family Polyporaceae; genus Ganoderma; species Ganoderma lingzhi. The sequence goes on from JAPJYM010000001.1 coordinate 119,428, forward strand.
ACCTGTTTCATCCTTTTGAAGCTGGATAAGGTCTGGCTGTGAGCCATCCTTTGGGGCAGGGTTGCACCAAAGGCGACAAAGAACATCAGTTGCCTTATGGCCAATATAATGCCAAGCATCAACAATGAACTTTGTTGACCCAATCCATGAGTCGTGAGGATTCTGAGTAACAATATGGCGGAGCAAGTCGCATGCATCGTCAAAGACAATAAAGCCTGGACGAGAGTCACGCTCTTGCTCAGGCCATATGTTATTCAGAATGCTCAAGACTTGAGAAGAGCTTTCTGACTTGTAACACTTGCCCCATCCAATAGGCATCCCACAGGCCCACTGGATTGTTTCGAGACAGTAGGTGGTTTGAGCACGAAACACATGAACAACTTGGTCTCCGGGTGTGTTGTCAAGGATGGGCAGTTGAGGATTTAGCATAGGTCGGTGGCCACCGGCTTCTGCAGAAGCGACTTGCTGCCTCCGAATCACTCGCTGTACTCCAGGGAATGACATGCGAGTAAAATGCAAGCGCCACTTACTATACCAGTTGCGGTGTCCTTGAGAGCTGCAGGTAGACAAGCCCCGGGGATCTACAGGTTCTCCGCATGGAATGATACCGCAAATGTCTCGATGATCAAGGTGGTCTTCACAAAACCGCCCATTGCGATAGTTCACAAGTGGCTGGCGACAGTCGTCTAGGGCGCACTTCTATAATAAAGAAAAAAATTAGAATAACAATTAGAATGCTATTGTCTTATACCACACCTGATGAGTTATTGTTTTGCCATCCATTACCGCTAGTCGGACATAGCCTCGAGAATTTCCAGCATCTGGCGGAGGCTGTTGTACAGGGACTAGATTGTCAGGCATGCCGGGGGGAAGTTGGAGTTCTCCCGCCTGAGCCTGAGGTTCAAGCAAGTCTTCATCCTGAATTTAATATTGTGTAAGTAATTGAACTTATTATATGTAAAGGACTTACATCTGCCTCCATCTGAGCCACTTCATCTACATTAGCGGCATCAGGCACAAGACCATGGGCAATAAGGTCTGTGTGATACTGCTTGACGTGAGTACAGTCTTTGCACCCATACATCCGTGAGGTGGGAAGTACTCCTCCATTGACCCCTATGAGCTCCCGCACCTCTGAAGCGAGCACTGCTGATGTTGAGTGGGCAGGGAGTGAGAAGTTGGTGTGCTGGTTGTGAGCAATGAGGAGTCTGTGGGTGAAGTGCTCGAAAAACAGGCGTTGAGACTGGCGGTTTGTGAGAAATGGCTGATCAGAGATATGGTCATTGATCCAGGTCGCAAAGTTTGACCATCCGGCTTTGAACCGAACAAGTGCATGCTCTTGCATCCACCCGACCCTTCGCTCGACCCACAGACCATGTTTTGAAACTTGGAGGTAGGCAGCATTGTATTCGAGGCACTGACGGTGCGTGCGATTGGGCCCGGGGTAGGTCCATGAGTCAGGGTAGTAGTCGGCTCGACAGTTGGTGCAGTGGGCGATGTGCAACTTGGCTACTTGCCAGCGAAGGTCCAAGGTAAGGACTTTGACAGTGCGAGGATCGACTCACCTCCGGAGGGATTTACGGCGTGGCCCCTCGTTGCAATTACAGCATTTGAGACGTGGAGTGCAAAGAATGAGTGGGGGAGGTGTAATGGTGGGACTTGTGGTGAGTGTGTCGGGAGAAACTCCAAGGAGTTTATACAGAAGGTCGAGGTCGGCATGGATACTCGCCGTGAGATCAGCAGCATTGTTCTCCTCTAACCCCTCATCTACAATGCCTCCAACCATGATGTCCTCCTCTATCGTGCTTCGAAGTGCATCATAAGCACTTTGCGACCAGGCAGTCAGCTGCCGTTGTTGAGGGTCACGAGTCTGTCACCGGTGGTGTTGCCAGAGGGGCCATAGTCCAATAACAGCCAGTAGAACATACGCAGCCTGAATCAGAGTAAGATCTGGAGCAAAATAAGTCGAGAGTGTGAACGTGAGGTCGCGAACTGTCGAGGACATAGTGTTTGAATGAAAGAGAGATGAGAGGTTGTGAAGGGAAAAGACTAAAAAGCTTTAGTCGTAATAGCATACAAACACACTGTTCGGAAAGGGGGACATAGGGGTAAGCATGTCATAATGAGTGTGGTACACATGCGAGACGCGTGTGGGTCGGCTGAATAACAATCTAACAACATACTATAGTGGACCAGTAACGACAGGCTTGGGTCAGCGACTTTGTAACGAGAGGATAGGGAAATACAGTGTCTGGTACAGTGCTACCCTAATCCACATCAGTAGAAGCCCAAATCTATTATTGCCACTTATTGGCTATTATCAGCCCTGTAAGACATGTAATAACCGATAAGATGTGATAAGACCAAAGCAGTAATATTGGCACAGCCACCTAGTAATACCCCTTCCAGGGGCCCCTCTCCAGCTTCACTGTGGGGCTGCATCTGGTGTCCAGACTTGGTGGGGGCTGTCCCTGAGCTGTTACTGGCTGGTACCCAAGATTTGGGCCAGGTTGGTGCATGTGGTGGAAAGCGGTGAGGGGTTCTTTCCAGGTGGTAAGTGCAATAATTTGGTAATATGGTAATAGATTTGGGCTTCTACTGATGCAGATCCTCCGAGCTGAGGTGTTTGGCCTTCTTCACCTTCTTCGACTCACTACGGTGCGAGCGATGCCTAACGTCATCATCCGACGACGACTCACCCTTGTCGCTGCTGTACTTGCGCTTTTTGCCTTTGTTGTTTGCTTTCTGGCCCCTCGCCAGCTTCAGCTGCTCGTCTCGCCACTTGGTGAAGTTTTTGATAGACATGTGCTCGAAAAAAGCAGCATGGGGACCGTCAGGTTCCTCATACCACTCCTCGAGCTTCGATATCTTGCGCATAATCGCAGGCGCGAACAGCTTCTCGTTGCTGTTAGAGGTCGTGCTACCCAGCCTTAATGCCTTGAGGATGTCGTCCTTCTTGAACGAACGGCCGGCATATGAGCCTGCATCCTCGGCATCTGCAATGCAAGCAGTTAGCTCAGGTACTAATCAATGTCTGACACTAAATGCCACCTTCGGAAACCTGGTATCTGCCCTGCGACTTAACCCATCCCCAGGCTTTGATCTCATCCAATGCGCCACGGAGAGCCTTGACACGGGGAAGGATCTCTGCAACCGTTGTACCCCTCCCCCAGTCCCGCTTCGGACCATTAAGCTGAGTCCGCAGCCATACAATAAATGAGTCCTCGACCTGGGACTTATCCTTATCTGTCGCAGTAGTACACGTCAACCATTCGCTATACAACTGCAACTTGAACACATGTACGTACCCACTCCGACTTCGGGACGGGCATGCTTGGCTTGAACGCTTGCATACTTGGCTTGAATGCTTGACGGCCTGGCCGGGGGATTGACGTTCATGTCCGAAGTCGATTGACGTGTGGGGGTTTGAAAGCTCGACTGTGTTAGAATGTTTACACATTAGTAGAGGCCATACTACCGATAGATGCTTAAACTGACCGGTAACGGCGGCAGAGTTTGTGCGCTCTCGCCACGCACAAACAAGCGGCACACCAGCGTGTTGTCATCCTCATGTGCTTGTTCAAGCTCGTAGCTGTTAGTCTTCTCGCTTTCGAGATACTTGACACATTCGTTACGCGCGAAGGCAGCGATAGAGCCTATGTCAACTTGCGAGTCTCTGATAGTTCCCGGACGAGACAAGCGGCCACCACGATCTGGTAATGGTTAGCTCAAGCAGTACAGAGCCTGAACGAGAGACTGACTCTTCATCGGAGTGCTAGCATACTCGAATGCGACAGGGAGAAGCTCCGAGAGACGTACAACAGGATGCTCTTTACCTTGCTTGTCACGGACATGGCGGACAAGTCGTCCAGCCCCTGGGACGTGTACCTCGTCTACCGGGCCACGTTCATGCTGAAACGCGACAATGACTGTTCGTTTAATTGTAAGCTATGGCTTGTGTCATCTAGAAATGCAAACTGCTCACCATCTGGTTCAAATCCTCGTCCACCGCGGCCATACGATGCCTCGTCCCGAGTGTAAGCCTTCTTGGGAGTCTCTGGAAAGGTAGAGCTACCATTGCCCGACGATGCAGCCCTCTCAACCTCAAAGTCGTCGTATATCCCAGCGCCTTCGGGTTCGGTCGAGGTTACAGGGGTCAGGGACTTGGAAGGGACCTCGGTGGTCGACTTGGAATGGACCTCGGTGGTGGGCTCAGGGGATGATTCTTCTTCATCCGAGCGCTCTGTATGCAATACATTTAGCAAAGCGAACCGAGGGCCGGTAGTTCAGCCAATACCATTGATAGTTTCCTTCGATGGGACACTCGACCGAGTGACAGGGGCGTTGAGACGTGCGGTGCGGGCCGGGGGATCGCGCGCAACCTCTTGATCAGTAAGTGTCTTCAGCGTGCTGTGCAGAGTATTCAGGCTCGATAATCATCAGTAGAAAGGGCATGCACATACCCTGTAGCCTGCTTCGCGGTCTTCGACTCCTCGAGGTCATCCTCGGCCTCCTTATCTTCGCTTCTCTTAGTTTCCCCACTCTCAACCTCCCGATCCTTCCGGTACGAGAAAAGACCTTGAAAGCGCTTCTGCTTAGCGAGCTGCGGGTTGTTCTCGAGGTGCTTCTTGATCTTCCTGAGTGCGGTCGCCCTGTTATCCTTCTTCTTGTGAATGCCGAGGGCCTTTGCGATCTTGTCCAGGTCCTCTTTCTTGCTGTTAGTATTGACCGGGCCCCAAAGTGTCTCGCCCTCGGTGTCCGGGGTAGGCATGGTCAGGCAGAGTACTGGAGTGGTACAGTTACAGTGGATGGCGGTGAAAGACGAAGGCGGACGTCGACCACCGTTAACGTCCGCCGTGGTGTGATGATGCTTGGTGACAAGCAGTGACGGTCACCGAGAGTCACCGCTTGACAATGGCCGTCAGTGGTGACGGGTGCGTGACACTGTGCACCGTCGGGGTACAGTGGCCAACGGTGTCAACCAATTAAGGGCAATGACCGACGCCGAACGTTAACGGATGTCACGCACAACCAAGCGGCGTGACACTAACAATCACTGCATTACACCGGACATGGCCGGAAAGCCGCCGGTAATCGATGAGGATGGACAGATATTATCGTACATCAGTGGTGTACACCGGTGGATGCCACCGTACGTCGGTGGTCGCTAACTCTTCCACTCCCGAGCATAATACTCCCCAGATGGGGACTGCGTCCTTTGGCAGCGCGGCGCACTGGCGCACTGGGCCGGGCGCCGTGCATGCGATGCGCACCGTGACCGGAGAGGGGCTCAGACGCCCGTGAGCCTTTGAGTCACTTACGGTCACGCTCACACCTCCAGCTACGAGCTACGAGCTACGGGCGGCTACGCAGCTACGCCAACTTTGAGCGGGGCTAGTGGTTGATTGGGAGATTCCCACTGATCGCGATAAAAGAAAGATGGATAGTGACAGTGCCGGTAACGGGTCGGATAGACGTCTAGTCCTTGGATGTTGGTGGGGCATGGAAAGCTGAGCGGGCCAAGATAATTTTTGGCGTGCAGAAAGATAAGATATAGTATGTTGCGTATGGCCGCAAGGACGCTTAGCACGAGCGACGCATACGCATCGCGGACAATCGAAGATCAGCGGGTCCGGGTCAATCGTGCTCTTAAGTGCGAGGGTTGTATGGTGAACCTGCTCACGCGGAAAGAGACGTGGGTGCAGCCAACGCCAGATGCTAGACAACCTGGCTATACGGTGGAGGTGCGGTGGAGCCCTCAGAGTACACAAACTCCTCGTCGGGATCCCCAGAATCGGGCCACCTCCGCCCGACGAGATCACCAGTCCCTCGACACTCTTCCGCAAGGCTATCCACCAATCTGGAGGGCTCCGCGTCTTCCCAGATCATTACATTCGGCCGAGGAAAGGTGGCACGCTGCATCTGCGTGGAGGGCGGTAGGAAGCCGTCTTGACGAGCTTTCCCGAGTCTGTCGTGTACGGCGACCGGATGGGCATTATGGCCCCTCTCGAAGTCGAGAGCACCGCGATGGCCGAGGGGAGGCGAAGCTGGACGAGTGAGAACCACATCTGAAAAAAAGAAAAAGGAAAGGGCGGTCAGCATAAGCACGGCGGAAGTTGCATCCAACAGCTCTACGCAGCTGCAGGCTCGGCCCGGGCATCTGAAGCCTGAGGCCTGAAGGCGCGCCGTGTACGTACTACGGATACATATGCATGTATATGCGCACTGTGGACTCACCCGTGGCGGGATAGTCGCATGATTCCAGACCCCCGCGTCGCTCCCCTGTGCACGACGCTCTGTGCGACTTCCGCCTGCTTCTTCTCCAGAGACAGAAGAAGCCGGTTGCCAACCCAAAGCCCGCGACCAGCGACGCGACCGCGACACCCGCGATCGCCCCAGGGGCAAACGGGCCGCCGCCCTGGGCACCCGTCGGGCCAGATTGTCCGTCCTGGGAGCTTGGATCCGGAGAGCCCGAAGGCTGCGTAGAGGAAGCAGAAGCAGAAGCAGAAGCAGAACCGGGCTGTGATGTTGCTACCTCGACTGCGTCAACGTCATTGGAGGGCGCTCGTGCTTCGCAGTGTCAACTCACTCGAGGCTCCGACTGGGCCCGTCGTACTGAACGCTGTGCTCCCTGGGAGCGTTCGCGAACTCGAACTATTCGTGGGCGATGGAGAAGGCGCGGCGGTGACCGTGTCTGTGTCTACGTTCGTCCGGGAGGCGGAGGTGGATACGGGAGGAGTCGAAGACGCCGAGGTCGTCGTTCGTTGACCGGAGCGGGGACTGGACGAAGGGGAGGATGAGGTGGAATCGGCGGCCTGCTGTGCTGTGGAACTGGAAGCAGCCGCGAGGCACGAGTCGCTTCCCGGTTGTATAATGAAGGAATTCGAGATGCGGGCACCACTCGCGCCGTCGACACTGGTGTCCATGAGCTCGACGGTGAGCAGGGTATTCGCCGCGACAGATGCGAACCAGTTGAAGACGGTATCGCTGAGGTTGGTCTTCTCGAATAGCAGCGTGTTGGGGTCGAAACCGCTGACGCTGAGTGTATACGGGGGTCGACCGCCTTGCCAAGTGAACGTCCCCTCGGTGCACTCCGCGATTGGATCTGGTGCACCCATTTCCAGTGCTGCTTCAGAAGCAAGGGTGGTGCAGACATGGACTAGGAAAAAGGGCACGATGAGCAAACAGGCGGATGGGGAAGGGGGGGACATGAGGAGGCTGTGGAGGTATTGAAGCTATTGAAGATGCGGGTTCCCGAGGACGTGAGCGTCCCTAAAGCCTGATACTGCCTTCTCCAGGAAAGTCAGATATTATGTCAGACCATAAAGTGGAATAAGATGATAGAAACGAGACGCACCGTGCCGTTCCCTTTCAAGTTGGCTAGGACCTCAGGACCTGACAACCTGCCAAGTAACTGTGAGACGAACTGGGTTCTTATCGGAGCGAAGAGAGAGAATTTGGCTCTACACACTTTATATGCAGTCTCAGGCCGCTTACATTGTGCCAATGCTCACCATCACCTTCCCAAGGCACCCGACGACGAGGCCTTGGGAGGTCTTATCCGGCGCAGTTATGCCTGCATCGCATGCAACTGTCCTCAAATGAAGATGTGAGTCAAGCGGTAGAGACGTATACCATGGCCGTACATACCTGCATGTCCTGGACAGAAGTTGGCCTCTCCGAAGGGTTGCGGCCGCCCGAGTCCAAGTTTGAAGTGACCAGCCTCGACGGTCAATTGCTCGCAATGGAATTCGTGAGAGGGAAATCACGTGATTTTATCCTAAGGTTAGGGGTGAATTGGTCTCAAAATTGGTCCCAACGCTTTTCCGTCGGGCATCGGCCGACATTTGCCCAGGGTGGACAGCCACTGGACAGCCACCACCATGAGCACTCACGGAGCCCATTTGCACAACACAACATTCCGATACTTCAAGTTCAAGTTGCTCCTTTATAACGGACCTGCATTAGTGCGTGTTGAAATATATGTTGCACTCGTGGTGAGCCCCATCCGTTTTCTCCTTTTTGCCGTCCACCCGTAGTCACGTCCAGCAAAATGCCGCTGACGAGCAGTCAGTGTATCCCCGCCTGCTACGTGCCAGGGGCTGTTCTTCATGGCTTCTCTCTCTACAGATGACTCGCAGTATCATTATCTCAGAAAGGATCTCTGTATCCGATCTTGGTTGGAACAACAACGAGCTGCTTCCGCTGTAAGCTGTTCTGTCCCTCCCTCCTTTGGATTCCGGCCTGACTCTCATTAGGCTACGGGCATTACCCACAGAATAGTTTGCACCAGCAGCATGCGTGCGCTTTCCGAGCCACGGATGCCGCCGCGGTGGCCTCCCTCGTCTCGCAGGCGACGGGACCCAGCCCAGGCAACATCCTCCAGTTCCTGCACGACCCGGCACGGCACGCGCGCCGCCTCCGTGCGCTCAGCCGTAGCCTCCTACCGCGGCCAACCTATGGCAATCATCGACCTCAACGGCCTGGACGCCGCACTCGCACGATCCACGAACACGCACGCCGTCGCCCTCACGTCGCGCCTGGACCCGCTCTCACCCACGCTTCCGACGACGACGACGACGACTACTGCTGCGGCGTCAAGGCGCGCGCCGTCTACGAGCGCATGCTCGACGGCCTCCTCGTGCTCTCTTTGGCGTGGGCGCGCTCGCGCGCGTGCAGCTGCGCGGACGCCCTGCCGTCCATCTTCGACCACTTTGCCACCATGTGCACCTAGGGATCGTTCCCTCTCGACGAAGACGTCGAGACGCACCACTTCGCGCCCATCGACCCCCCCCCCCGGGGGGTACGACGTCGTCGTATTGCGCGCCATTCGCGGGTGCTCCTGGTCGATGCCTCGGATGGCCAGACAGTCCCATGCTCCCCTTGTGGCCTTAGAATTCTAATAGGCAATTGATGACAGAGCAAACGACCGTCACGCCTCAGGAGTAGGCTACGGCCGTGATGGCTGTTTCGCACATACCGAGTCGCGTATATAGGCAACCAGAGTCGTCACCGCATGCAACTTGCGGACGAGCAATTATCATGCCATTGGTATAACTTGATTATGTTGAGAGCCATTGAGTTAGAAGTCACGACGGACACGAGATACCAGTCCCTCCCCCCCCCAAGCAGCTTCAAAACGGGTATAAAAACGGCCAGCTCCCCGACGTAAGTAAGTACGTACGTGCTTACTGCACGTCCAACGTGAACGAGCAGCCGGAAACGAATGGGCGCGAAAGCCGTGAGCGAAGGGTGATAATTTAGTGGTAAATCTTCAGCCAGGCGATGTCGAAGTACGCTTCGGAGAACGCGCCGGGGTTGGTGTTCACGTTCGCTGCGCGGCAAAATGTCAGCTCCGAAACATCATGCGGGCGGCACAGACGGCGATACGCACCGACGCAGCTGCCGGGGCACCCGTCTTGGTTGTAGAGGCCCTGCTGGCCAGCCCAGTCGCCGCCTGCGTGAAAATCGGGCCCCAGTCAGTGATCCACCCATTCCCAGAGAGCTATGTAGTAGATCCCTCGAAGGCCAAAAAAAAAAGAGAGACGCACAGAGCGACAAGTTGATGACGACGTTGTGCGGCCCAAAGAACTTGCCCACGTTGCATGACGTGGCGGGGAAGTCCGCGGCAGGCGTACCCCACTTGTCCGTGTTGACCGACTTCGCGCCGTTGGCGACGTCCGCGGGGATGCCCTTGGCGTGCCGTGGCCAGAACCAGACCTTGACGCCGGAGTTCGAGCGCTCCATCGCGAAGAACCCGCCGCCGTTTTTGTTGAAGCCGGACCCGTACGACGTGGACGATGCGTCGAGCACGCTGCAGCCCGCGTTGCCCGTCGCCGCGACGTCGCAGTTGGTCTGCACGGAGTGGCCAGACATCTTGCGCGCGCCGCCGACAGTGCAGCCTGGACGGAACGAGGGGGAGGGGGAGGGGGAGGGGGAGTTGAGCATCACGTCGGAGCGAGGAGGCGGTGCATGTGGACGCACCTGCAGTGGTGTGGAGGGTCATCTGGTTGGTGCCGTGGCCGTTCACGCCCTCGAGGATGTCGATCTCGCCCTGAGCGGGCCAGTTCGCGCCAAACTCCCACAGTGCTGGCCACGTTCTGGCACAGGTTCCGTCAGCCAAGCAGCCAAAGTCGCCTCGCTCTACCGCATGCGGCGCGATGATGCGAAACGCCATCATAGACGTTACTCACCCGCAGCCGCTAGGCATGTGCCGGACGTTCCATCTAAAACGCGGGGCCGGTCAACCTGCCGTATCGGGTCACCAGATGGATGGATCGGGGACGTACACGGTGACGTGGTTCGTGTACGTCTTCTTGCTCATCAGCCGGAACGAATCGCGCCCCGGCCCACTCGCGCTCAGCTTCGTTGTGTGGTCCGCGCGGAGGATCAACGTATCGCCCTTAACGAACGTGATGTTCTTTTTGAGCGCGGTCGCCTGGTTGACGTAGTTTCTGCAAGAATATGCGGTTAGTCACGATCAGCCCGCCCGCAAACGGATAAAGCCTGGAGACGAACGTACACTCGGCCGTGTGTGGGGTCGGCGAGCGTCATGTGGTTGAATCCCGAGAGGAAATCCTTGCCGACGTAGCTGTCGCTTTGTTGCCAAGTCCCCGCGAGCACGGAGGTAAGGAGGAGGGAGAGAGAGAGCAAAGTACGAGCTGAAAACATAGTGGTCGACCCAGCGACACGGACGAAGAGTTAGGTGAAGGTGCAAAGCAAAAGTTGGGTACGAGGAGCAAGACGTACCAAGGCCTCTGGTCTTTATACGGCCTGTCTGGTGAATCTAGAAGAAGGCTTCGGGCGATGCAAATCTGGTCGCAGTTGACGGCCTCGAATCAGGACGTCGAGGCGACATGCGTCGGTACTAAGGGCGCCAAAGGATGTGAGTATGGTGAGGCAGGATCAGCGCTGAGGTTAACGAAAGAAGGCGCCGAACGGGCATCGTATGCACCATGACAAGGTGCAAGCTGAAAAGCGGCAAATAATCATTTTGGCCGCATGGAGATGCCATAGGCGTGATCGAAGGAGGCATAAGTATCCCGAGACAAATTCAAAGAGTGGGGCGTTTGGCATCCGAAAGAGGCCTTCGTCCGCGCGTTGACTATCGGAATATTGAACGAGCCGGGGAGGATGTGGTGGAGCTGTTGTAACCATGACTGTGATGGTGGGTGATCTCAGACTCTTAGGTTGCGGGGAAAGTTGCGATCGCTTGAGCTTGGACGGGTGATGGCCGCCCCGGTAATCTCTGGAACGGTATTTAGCGTTGCTTTTCAAACCTCTTGAACTTTGAACGTACAATCTGAAGTTCGTAATATGAGCGACTTCGTACCAATTGAATATTGGGGGACGTACCTGATGGCGAGGGGTGGACGGCCCATTGCCTCCCATTGCGCTGAAAGCATGGTGCACAGCAAATACAACTACCATCACCGCCACGGCGCCAAGCTCAAATCTGGACATACACTGCGATCTGGCTGGGATCTGGCAGTGGTTGCGTCGACATGCAGAGGCCACATGGACTATGTTGATGTGATCCAGAAAGCGGTGCCCTACAGCCCGAGTTCCATCGATGCTGGCCGATGCCAAGCATAAGCTTCGGTCGCGAGCAGGGGGGAGCAGCTCGAGGGGGGGGTGCAACAGAACGAGGGCCGGGCTGGGCTGGATGACTTTCGGCTGTTGACACGTTGACGGTCGTCGACTCGTGCTGTACAGTCCTACTCAGCATCGAATATTGCATGCTGCATCACAACTGTTTTTATACGTGCACCCTGCCATCAGTTAGAATACGTTGTAGAAACCCGTCAAAGGGAGCCGCTTCGCAGCCTGGACATCCATGATCCTCCCATCCGCGCGCACCTCGTAGCTCTCCGGGTCGACCGTCATCGCAGGCATAGCGCCGTTGAGCTTCATGTCCGTCTTCCTGAGCCCGCGGCAGTCTTTCACTCCCGCCAGACGCTTCTTCAGTCCAAGTCTCCCTAGATGGGGCACGGAGTGCTTGGAGACGAAAGAGACAGAGTTGAGTGCGGCCGACGCTGGAAGCGCGCCCCACATGGGACGCCCTGTGAAGGGCTGCACGGTCGGGATCGACCCGTTTGGCTCGCCGATCTGGCATTGTGGGATACATAAGAAGAGGAGTATGGAAGAGGTAGGCCGTGGGTAACTCACCTGCGCCCATGCGATGACACCAGACTTGAGGACGATCTCGGGTTTTGAGCCAAAGTTCTCTGGCTTCCAGAGGACGAGGTCCGCGAGCTTCCCAACCGCGATGTCTCCGACCAGGTGACTGATACCGTGTGTGATTGCTCTACAACGACCCCGGTGAACGTTGGTCAGGTTTTCGGGAAGAAGACGGGGCGGCAGCATGACGAGAGGAAGTAGCCTCCTTACGGGTTAATCGTGTACTTCGCAATGTATCGCTTGACGCGTCCGTTGTCGTGGCTAATGGGGTCGCCGAGCTCGGTCAGCGGGCCGCACAGGTTGCGCATCTTACTCGCAGTGCGCCAAGTCCTACTGACGACCTCTCCGACCCGACCCATGGCTTGTGAGTCGGAACTGATCATAGAGATGGCGCCGATGTCGTGGAGAACATCTTCAGCAGCGATGGTTTCCTTCCGGATGCGCGACTCGGCGAACGCGACGTCCTCCGGGATATTTTTGTCGAGGTGGTGTGCAACCATAAGCATCTGCGATCGATTTATGTCAGTAGGGCAGACCGTTGTGAGGCTGATAACCGACAGACTTACGTCGATATGCTCCTCGACGGTGTTGTTTGCGAACGGCATCGTGGGATTCGTGGATGACGGTAGGACGTACTCATTCTCGCATACCTTGATGATGTCAGGAGCGTGGCCGCCACCTGGAGGATGGATCAGTCACGAAACGGCTCTTCGCAATATTAACTAACCTGCGCCCTCAGTATGATAGGTGTGTATGGTGCGCGGATTGCCATACTCGTCTTTGAACGCGTCGATGGTAGCTATAAAGCATCGATATCGGTATCCCGACGCCGCACAAAAGAAGCCGCAACACCAGACAAGAAACTTACATTGAACGAATCCGCTTTCGTTGAGCGTATCAGTGTGGATGTTGACTTGCACGTCGTACTTCTCCGCCACATTCAATGCAGTCCGTATTACCGACGGAGTCGCACCCCAGTCTTCGTGGATCTTCAACCCGATCGCACCAGCCTCGATAATCTCCTCGAGGGCAGCGGGACCGCTGTCGTTTCCCTTGCCCGTAAAGCCGAAGTTCATGGGCAAGCCATCCGTCGCCGCGAGCATGTGTTTCATGTAGAACGCGCTCGGTGTGCACGTAGTCGCGTTCGTGCCGGTCGCTGGGCCCGTTCCTCCGCCGATCATCGTCGTGGTACCCATGGCGAGTGCTTCATACACCTGTTGAGGACAGATGAAGTGGACGTGCACGTCAATGGCGCCAGCGGTCACAATGAGTTTCTCGCCTGCGACCACTTCGGTGGCGGAGCCGACTACGAGTCTGGGGTGGACGCCGTCCATTATATCAGGATTCCCAGCTTTGCCTATGCCGTGGATCTTGCCGCCCTTGATACCTATGTCTGCCTGTATAAGATCGAGGATATTGAGTGACGTCCTTTCTCCGATGGAGGTAAATGGCCGTACCTTGTAGATACCTCGCCAGTCTACGATGAGCGCATTCGTGATAACCAGGTCGAGGACATGAGAACTCCTCCTCCCGGTAGCTTGTCCCATACCATCACGGATGACCTTGCCTGCGATGCGTCTCAGCAAAGTGAACGCCTTCGCATCCGTGGATGAAAAGACAGTGACTTGCCTCCTCCGAACTTGATCTCATCTCCATACCTGACACGCCTTCCATCGTTCTCCACTCTGACGTCTTCTTCGCCCGACTCTTCGTCTTTTTCGTCGCCTTCTTCGTCGTCTTCTTCGTCGCCTTCTTCATCGTCTTCATCGCCTTCTTCGTCGTCTCCTTCATCAAAAGCACCTTCCTCATCTTCATCGACCCTGGTCTCCCGGTCGCGAACCTTGAAGTCAAGTCAACGAAAACTTCACAAGCCATCATAACAAAAAGTTCAAGGGCTCAGACTCACAGGCGGCTCCTCGACCTCCACCCACAACGCCGTATCCCCAAGCCGCACCCTATCCCCCACCGTCGGCCCGAACATCGCCGCATACGTCTCCCTCCCCATGTCCATCTCCGCCTCCCCGGGCCCCAGCGACGTCGCCTCCAGCCTCACGTCGTGTTCATAGCCCTTCGCGACCAGCCCCGCGACGATCCGCTCCACGTTCGCCGGGTCGCGGTCGACCCTGCCCGTCGCGAGCCCGTTCCCGCCCGCGACGACGCGCCTCCCCGCGATCTCGCACAGCTGCACGGTCCGCGCCTCACCCGGCTCGAACCGGACCGCCGTCCCGGAGGGGATGTTGAGCCGGAAGCCGTACGCCACGGCGCGGTTGAACGCGAGGCGCTCGTTCGTCTCGATGAAGTGGTAGTGCGACCCGACCTGTGGGCGGCCGTCAGTGTGCATAATGCAAAGAGAGAGGGGGGGGCGGGCGGGCGGGAGGTCATACTTGGATCGGCCGGTCGCCGCGGTTCTCGACGCGGAGCTTAACGCGCTTGCGTCCGGGGTTGAGCTGGATCCGTCTCGACTCCGGTGGCTCTGACTTGGTGACCACCGCCCCGGGGGCGTTTTCGGGGGCGTAGAGCGCCGGGTCGTGCGTTGGGAATATGTCGTTCGAGGGGACGGGGAGGAACGAGCCGTAGAGCGCTGTTTCGAGGTTCCCATTCAGCGTGGAGATCGGCTCGTGAATGGTGACGAGGAACACCCTGTGCGGAGAGAACATCAATGGACGGAGTATGTGGAGGGGAGCGATGCGGTGCGCACCCATCGTGGAACGTGCCCTCGACCTGTATCTCCTTGAGGAGGACCGAGACTCCTGGCAGGACGTGCCGCCGCCCGAGCATCTCCTTCCCCATCGCAGTGAGCTCATAGAACGAGTGCTTCCCATCACGGATGCGCTCTTGCAGCTGGGAAGCTATCAGTGCTGTAGCCTCGGTCTGGTTCAGCTGCACGCCCCGCGCGAGACGCTGCTGCGCTAGGAATCCTGCCTAGTAAACACCACGTAAGATACAAGTCAGAGATGTTATGTGATCCATGCCGAAACGTATACACGCACATGGTGCAAGAGTAGCTTTGCCTCCTCTCTGGGAGCGATGCGCATATCGAACGGTCCTTATGTCGCGCTGGTAGATCAGATAACAAAGAGGCGAGAACCAAAGTGGACGGGTGGCCTTCGACGTCATCCGTTTCGAAAGCAGATAGTCAACGTGATCGGCGTATGGAGAATCTTAACCTTGTTCCCCTGAAGATAACGGACCGCATGCGAGACGGATGCAGTGTGGACTATCTGCTGAAGGTTGATTCTCTCGTGACAAAGGTGAAGAGCACAGGCAGGGGGAGCGACCTACGGGACATATGCCGGGTACTCTAGACATGTTGCGGTGGGCTTGATTCTGAGATTGCAGTGCATGTGTTCAGTCAATTGTGTTATCACGAACGAGAATGCTAACCTACCTGTGTCTGGTGTTATCGCCGTCAACACTCTTCTAGCGCAACCTTCAATTGAGAAGTAGTATTCAAACGCCAAAGGGAGACACGCTAAATGGCTTTCTCCAGGATGCGCAAGCTATTCACCCGGTCGATAAGGGTGCTAATGTACCCGGGCGCACGCATAGAATCGGGCCCCAGTGTGTTCTTGTCCAACCCGCGCGGGTATCTAGCCGTACCCGAGGCGGGTGTACGTAGTCTGTGTCGTCCCTTATAAAACCTTAGAACGCGGAATCGCGGCGGTAGGGCAGAATGCCAGGGCGAATTCGAAGGTGAAGCCAGTCGTAGAGAAGACCGCTCAACGCAACACGCGGTACTGACTGCCATGACCATGGACCTGGGCCGCTGATGGCCGCGGTGAACAGCAGTCGTTACTGCCAGCGCTATGGTACGAAGGCTGTCTCGCACATAGTGGCCTTAGATAAAAATACGGCGATTGCGCTTAGGCATCACAAAAGGTCAAAAATAAGCACACTGGAATACTACTCACCGTTGAATCCGGGAGGTCGCGTAGACTAGTGTGTACTTCGAAGTTCGGACCGGGTATAGACTACACCGGCCGATGGTAACCGTATGTTCCGTCCCAAAGTGAAAATCGCGGACGACCAGGCCCCTCACGCCTGTCTGATTATGCCGCATCTATCAAAGCAAGGCTGTCAATCGCCTGAAGGCAGGAGCCAAAATGACATCGAGCGCACCTCTGCCGTCAGCCATGTTGGCTGGGCATCTAGGTACGTTCCCAGTCTGCAGGACGGCATTCACGGGGGTGAGAGAAAGGTAGCATTGAAAACAGAAGCCGAAGTCGTTGGAAGAGGTTTGAAGTCAAAGGCAGCGATGTTCTAAATCAAGACGTCGCGTTTCAGCTCGAGTCGAACCTCGAGGAACCCGGGAGCGAGCATGCTGTAACGCTCTCACAACATCCTCGGGCCCGCCAATGGGGCTGCAGCAAAAACCCACCCGCCAGTAAGCACCATGTGCACCCTCTGGAGGTCGAAGAAGTGCTCACCGATGCGAATAACCTGACCGAGATGGGGATCGTAGCGAACAAATTCGGACCCTATCGAGCGATACTAGAATTCGAAACAACTCGGTGTCAATGTGGGTATGGTATAAATTCCAGACCAACGACACGGCAGCTCCTACTCCAGGCACCGGCGGGTTGTGTGTCCTAGTGGACGCAACAGGCCAGCAGGACGGAAACGGGGGAAGTGGAGCCTATGTGGAGCCGAGGACGTACCAGAAACAGGACATGGGTAAGTGACAGAGCTCTGGTGAGCCCTGGTCAGCTACCCCGGGTATCTTCAACCTTGAGAAACGGCCGTGCGAGGCATGGGATTCCTGAACCGTCGACGTGGGGATGGACAATTGAAGCGCACGCAAGGAGGCGTACAGGAGTCGGCAGAGCTGCTTAGACAGGAAGCCAATCAGAAAGCGGATATTCCATCGTCCCCAGAGAGCGGTTTAGGAACCCAGGAAGGCTCGAATTCACAGGTGTGGGATGGGACCTTGAGAGGCAGAGTTTGGAAGGACGCCGGGCTCGGTGAGCGTGGCATGCACTCGTGGCTGTGCATAGATTCCCACACCGGGTTCTCCCGACCCCGTAATTGCCTCTCTGGAATATTTTCAACGCTGGCAGTTCTTGTCCACTAGTACTATCCACCCACGGCATACCTTCCACCCGACCGCGGCGGCGCGACATGCATATGTTATCCGCGATAAGAAGTGTTCGGGAAGACGAAGGTCATGACCCATGGAGAGGCAGGGGGTTACATGCAGCTAGCCTAATGCGGCGGTTGTTTCACTCCAAATACCACGAGGAGCCTCGCCAGATGCCGGAACTTCCGAGGCGTGTGCGCGTCCAGCGAATAGTTTCTGGTGCGTCTCTCTCGGTGACGTAGACTCTTCGGTCCAGCGGTTGATTTTCTCATGAACAGGCCCATAGCTCCGGTGCTTTCTCTCGCGCATTCCCGTTGCTTGATTATTACCCTCCATCTTCAATGGAACTCAGCCTGCATGGGGAGAGTGCACTCGCGTTTTGTCTTGGCACTGGTCCCTCATTTTCCCCTCACGTCGACCCGAAGTGCTCACCAAACCGTCCGCACGAATATCCACGCAATATTCCCCAGTGGATGATTACTACCGGCGCACCCTTCGTCGTACCTGTTTGCTTCACAGCCTGCGGTTAAACTCTCGACTACTCCATCCCACCTCTCTTCTAACCAACTTCCTTCCTAGGCCTTCGTCTTCGCTTCTCCTAGGTCCTCGGTCCCGGGTTCCCATGCCGTCCCATCCCCAAGAACCCCAACTCGCGCTTTTTGACTACTTGTGCGACCAACCGACCCATCTCGGCTCCTTCCTGCACATTCTCGCATCCCATCACGCATGTTCCGGCCAGCCGTTGTGGGCCACACGTCCATACCTAGACCCTGAGAGGGGTTTACCTATTCCGTGGTCTCGGGATCAGGTGCGCACACACGTCCTCCGTCATCGTTGCGCCCTCATGCTCTGTGCTCTACAGCGCTCAGTCCCCTTGCAACGAATTACACCTGGGGTGAATTTTCCCTAGGCAGCTTCCCTGGACTATCTCGGCTTGCGGCTCTGGGTGGTGCCCGATATTCAGTCGGCGGCGCCTTGCGTGTCGGAGCGTGCGGGGACAGCTTCCACGGACGTCCACCTGTGTGCCGCTATGCAGCACTTTTACGGCTATGGCTACGCGCTGCACGAGAACTTTGCAGACAATCAATACTGGTGTTCGATTGCGGGAAAGGGAAAATGAGGATGGGACAGAGGGCGCGAGAAGTATAAAAGCCTAGGGAGGGCGTCCATGATCCAGCAGCACTCGTCTTCGAGTCTCCCAGCAGTCGCACTTCGCTTTCAGACGCCTCTCCTACCACCCTCTTCAACAGCTTCGCCATGTTCGCCAAGGCCATCCTTTCTCTGGCTGCACTTGCGGTCGCTGTCAACGCCGTCCCCGCCCCGTCGGCTGTTTGCAGCCAAGGCCGCCGTGCAAGCAGCGAGGCGGTAAGTGCTTCTCCTTCACTCACTATGACAGTTTATTTATCCGATTATTACAGTGCTGCGTCTGGTTCGATGTCCTCGACGACATCCAGGAGAACTTGTGAGAACCACATACCGTATACGAACACACACTCGTGCTAATCCCTCGCAGGTTCGACGGCGGCGAGTGCGGCGAGGAGGCTCACGAGTCTCTCCGCGTCAGTATCAGCATCGCATTCCACCGTGGCCTATCTGACGATTCATTCTGCAGTTGACCTTCCACGACGCCATCGGCTTCTCCCCTGCTCTCATCCGTGAGGGCAAGTTCGGGTATGGACACTTTCATGCTTATTCATCCTTACAGACCTTGTCTAACTAGGGCATTGTAGTGGTGGAGGCGCCGATGGGTCTATCATGGCCTTCGCCGAGATCGAGACCAACTTCCGTCAGTCTCCTCAGCTCTCCGCCGACTCTCGAGATTAACCTCTTGACAGACGCGAACGTCGGTGTCGACGAGATCGTCGAGGAACAGCGCCCCTTCCCGATCAAGCACCGCGTGTCCTTCGGTGACTTGTACGTTCACCCCACCCCGCTGTATGCAACAACCTCCGCTCATTCACACACCAAACACACAGCATCCAGTTCGCCGGCGCAGTCGCCGTCTCGAACTGCGCAGGCGGCCCCCGCCTCCAGTTCCTCGCCGGCCGCTCGAACATCTCGCGCCCCTCGCCCGACCTGCTCGTCCCCGAGCCCTCGGACGACAACGACAAGATCTTCGCGCGCATGGGCGACGCGGGCTTCTCCCCGGTTGAGGTCGTCGACCTCCTTGCGTCGCACACCGTCGCCGCGCAGGACAAGGTCGACCCGACGATCCCCGGCACGCCGTTCGACTCGACGCCCAGCTCGTTCGACACTCAGTTCTTCGTCGAGACCCTCCTCAAGGGCACGCTCTTCCCCGGCAACGGCTCGAACGTCGGCGAGGTCGAGTCGCCCCTCGGCGGCGAGTTCCGCCTGTTCTCGGACGCGAACATCGCGCGCGACGCGCGCACCGCCTGCGAGTGGCAGTCGTTCATCAGTGCGTGCCCGCCTCTCCCCCAACCCCCTCGCCCCCTTCTCCTTCCCCTTTTTCGTGCGCTGTGCTGATGCGGTGGACGCGCGATGCAGCCGACCACGCCTCGATGGTGCGCAAGTTCGAGGCGGTGATGTCCAAGCTCGCGGTGACCGGCCACAACCCGCGCGAGCTCACGGACTGCTCCGAGGTCATCCCCGTCCCCGCCAACGTCCGGCTCCCGCCCGCGACCCTCCCCGCCGGCAAGACGCTCAAGGACATCCAGGCCGCTGTGCGTCCACCCCGTTCGCTCTCGCAGAGTGCTAATGGCGCTGGTACTGACGAACGCGTGTGTTGTTTGTGTTTGATACAGTGCCGCGCGACCCCCTTCCCCGCGCTCAGCGCCGCCCCCGGCCCCGCGACCACCGTCGCTCCTGTGTACGTCTTTCTCCTTTCCGTGGGCTGTGGTATGTCGATATGTGCTGATGATGGCCCTCTTCAGCCCCCCGTCCTAAGCTACTCGGGGACGATAGGATCGCGCGCGTCCGGTAACACGCGTCGTCGACTGTGGCGGAGGTGCAACCTGCGCCACTTAAAGTATCTGGGTTTATTCAAGGCTATCTCTGGTTTTCAGGTTTAGGGATCTTGGGCAAATGTATAGAGCCCATGTTTGGTCGATCGCGAACTGCTATTGTATTAACTTGGAGAATTTATGGATGTTGACACATTCCTATAAGTCCGTGGTGCCGTTCAAGAAGTCTCGGAAGGTGGCAGATCCTCAAGCACGAATTGCCGACTATCATTCTTCCTGCGAACGTTGACGCACGCGGTGTCCTCATGTGCCACTGATCCAATTCGCACTTGCCTCACAACGTCGAAATATGAAGCCTAACTAAAGCGTGTATCGGGCGGCTCGCTCGGGGTGATGGTTTCTGCAAGGCGAATTGCGAGGCGTCCACGCCCCAGTTCTTAGCTATCCTCGGCGACCGTGACGGCTACACAGCGCTAACCTACCAGGCTTATGGCCCGTCGAGAGGTAAGTAGCCTTACAAATCAGCATAAAATATATCTTGTTATCTATCTATAGAGGCAAAGCAACTACCGCCACTGAGGCAGATGCTGCCAAGAAATGGTGAATGGTCAGGTGCATATCAGCTCGGATGCATGGGCGGGTTATGGAGGAAATCCCAGCGCGGTATCGGTGTGGCGGCGGCTGGAGCTCTCAGTTGTATTAATCCCGACGATCAGGTTCATGCTTTTTGCTCTTGCTCTTTCATATAACCCATTCTACGCGGGATTCCTGCTCGGTGACTCCAGTCCCCCCCATTTGTCCTCCGTCGAGTCCTCGGCTCCTCGCGTCCTCCCACTCATGCCGACTTTGTCGTTCTATCCCTCGCCTCTCTGATCGCCACAGTCCTCGCCGCGACCCACTCTCGATCAGACAGCTATCAAGGCAAAGAATTCCTCTCCGGATTCACGTACTGGGACAGCCCCGATCCTGCACACGGCCGAGTGTGAGTCCGTCCGCCACGCTTGCGCTTTTCAAGTCAACGGACGCTCACCCGAGTCCGATCTCGGCTCCTGTTGTTCTACAGGAACTACGTCAGCAAGAACGACGCGCTGAAACAGAATCTGACATACATCTCGGGCGACACGCTGATCATCCGGACCGACGATAAGCACGTACTCGACCCAAGCGGGCCAGGAAGGAACCCTGTTCTGCTGTATAGCAATAAGGAATATAAGAACCATGTGACCGTGTGCGTACCTCCCCTGCACTCGACACACTTTCAAGAATATCGCTGACGGCATTTCTGCGGGCAGATGGAACATAAGACACATGCCGGAGGGCTGCGGGTAAGCGTACCGTTTTGCGTTGTTTCTAGCGGCCGCATCGTGTCGAACATTCTCTCTGACATTTTCGCTGCAGTACTTGGCCGGCTGTGTGGGAGTCGGGAAAGACCTGGCCAGATGAGGGTCGGCATTGTGAGGCTAGACTGACAGACTGTACCCAACAGGTGAGATCGACATCCTGGAGGGTGTGAATGACAAGGGGACGAACCGGGCATCGCTGCATACAACCGCCGGTGCGTCATATAGAGATCCTTGCTCGCCCACGGGGTGAAATGGTCAACCCTAAACCTGGGGTCACAGGCTGTACGCGTCTCCTCCACCGACTCCCGCTCGTTCGGGCCCGCGTTCAACAAAGCGGGCGGGGGATTCTACGCGATGGAGCGCAGCGCTGCGGGCGTGAAGATCTGGTTCTGGCGGCGGTCGAGCTGCAAGGTCCCGAGCGAGGTGTTGAGCGGCGCGAAGGAGGTCGACACGGACAAGTGGGGCACGCCTTTCGCGGACTTCCCGAGCGGTTCGTGCGATACGGATGCGCACTTCGGTCCGCACAGCGTTATTATCGACTTGACGCTATGTAAGTCCTCCGAGATTGCTTGTTAGGAATTCACGCCTAACGGTGGTGGCAGGCGGTGATTGGGGCGGGGCTGCGTTCAACGGCGACGGATGTCCTGAGGATTGTGTCAGTACGTATAACCTCGCTTCTAATCAAAGGCGTCGTTGTATTCACCACTGACCTTGTACGATCTTCAGCCTACGTCAACCAAAACCCGAGCGCGTTTAGTAATGCCTACTTTGACGTTGCTTGGCTGAAAGTCTATGAGTAGATGGTTTAAATTATGGCGTCCAGCGAGTCTCCTATACAAATATCGCAGTCTTCTCATGGAGTTAGGTGACAAGGGCAGCGACAACGGGGGGGGGGGGGGGGGGTGGAAATGAACAGCGGCTTGGCACTCACGTCTAAGGACAATCTAGGCGTCTGTCTTGATAGGTATTCATTGGTCGGTAGCGTAGAGACCGTGTTCGGCCGACCAAAGATTGTGAAACATGCCGTAGTGAGCAGTAGCGCATCTTCCATGTAGATTTACCATGATACGAGTCAGCATTACTCGGAATTTGTGACGCCATTTCGACACACATGCAACGAGGCACAGTCAGCAGGTGGGGCTGTCGGTGGACTGTAGGACGACGCGAAAAGAAGATCGGGCCGTTAAGCTGAAGTCAACGTAGTAGTCGCCTGGGGTGAGTCTATCCGGGTTCAACGCGTGTATTTTTCTACGAGATTTTGGCCGGTATCTGTTCGGGATATCAAACTCGCCTTCAGCCGGCCGGGGATCCTGATCTGAGGTTCCGCTAGACGTGAATCGTCGGACCAACGGCAAGTTGGAGCACGGTCGCCGTGTCTAGATGGGAAGAGAGTTGCGAATAATACCCGAGCCGCTGTAAAGTTTGAGTGGTTTCAAGAGAGCGGGTCGGTTGAACGACATCAACTTTAAGCCGTGGTGAAGGAAGTCGTCTATTGAACAGTCTAGCGTTGGCCAAAATATCGACCCAGCCACTTTCACGACATAGTATTGCGCACCGGAAACGGCTTACCACCAAAGACATTCACAATTTGCAATAACGGAAGTTTCCTGGTCTCCCTGGCCAGAGGTCGTGGTTGGAGATGGTAGAAATCGGTAAGGGTTTGGTTCGTCTATTAGGCGCGCGCGCTGGCTCGGATTTCTCCGGCATCGGATTTTCCCGACTTCCTCCGCTCTACGTGCTCTTCGTCACTCCGAAACCAGTTCTTTGCACTGCTGCGCGACCACACACAGACATCATGATGGCGATGCACCTATCCGAGAGTCTTGAACCGAGAGGAGGTCTCGCTGACTGTACTACTTGGTACTTACTCTTCAAATTCAAACTATCGAGGTCGATATCTTTTCATGTAAAGACATGGGGCTCGTCTTCGACGCATTCCCCCCGCGTCCATACTGCAGCAACAATGCGTGTCACGCAGGGTATGTCTCAGAACTTGGTCACCCCTCGGTTCAGTACTACTCATTCATCATCACGGTTCCTACAGTACAAGGGGCCGAAGCACCCTCAGCCGAGTCAGCCCCCAGGCTAAGCCAGCGCTAGCCTGAGTCTTCGCTTTTGTGAAAGCGACTTTGTTCTCACCTGGACGCATATGAAGTACCTCCGTAGCATCTGGCTTCTCTCCCATGATCATTTGACGTGGCAGACTCGAGCAAACACGTGGGCGAGTGCTTTTTTCCAGTGTGCGTCCTCATGGTTTGCTCGCAAGTGGTCACCATCAATCATCCCTCTACTCTACCTATGTGGACAAACTGAATGGCTTATCAGCCTACCACTCGGGACTTTATCATGATGTGGGTGATTCTCATCCATCATACGCTGCATATGTTGCTTAACCCCAGCCACCATTAATCCGCCCAACCACACGCGCATCCGTGCCTTACTGATGCGCTCGTTCCTGGCCAGCCACGGCGGTTGTGACCAGTTGCATGTGCATCCTTCCACATATGCTCCGGGCTCATTTCGGCCTAGCATTCTCCAACCCATCCTAGGTGAGTTGTTGTGCTCGTTCTTTGCAACTTTGCGAAGCCGTACGCTCTTTGACTAGAACTGATAATTCTCCTTGGCGTGCATGTAGCATGCGCTCGCTTGTCCAGCTGGTCGTCGTCGTTCGCATCACGGGTTCCGCAGGGTTGCGCCCTCTCGTCGCGACGAGGCCATGGACGTCCATCGTCAGGCTCAGCTCTTGTCCCGCATGCTCCTCGAACAAGCTGATCCGAGGGCCAATGCCACCAAAGCAATATTGCCGGAGGCCTTCTTCTAGACTCGTGGGGCAGGCGGTATAAAGGCCGCAAAGAACGACACCACTTGCTCCTCGCAAACCGCTACTCAGTACCGCGTTCAACCAATATGTTCTCCGCGGGTTCTCTGCTCTCTCTTTCTTGCCTCGTCGCTTCCGTGCTTGGCGGGACGTGGAAACAGTCCGACAGCTACGTCGGTACCCAGTTCCTCTCCGGCTTCGACCACATGGCGATGGCCGATCCCACCCACGGCAGAGTGTACGTCTCCGATTCCTTCCCTCCTCGAGCTTTTTGATCGGCCGCTCACCAAGATTGTCTTGATATCCTGCAGAAATTACCTCGACCAAGCGACCGCGCTCCAGAGAAACATCACCTACGCCAACGGCGACACGCTCATCCTCCGCGCGGACCACACAACGAAGCTCAGCGCCAGCGGGCCTGGACGCGATTCGTTCCGCCTGATGAGCAAGAAAACGTTCACGAACCACGTTACTGTGTACGTATTCCATCCATCCATGTGCTACCTGATGATCTACCAGCATTCTTGGATGTGTTTGGCTGACGGCTTTGTGTGTTACTATTAGATGGAACGTCCGCCATATGCCTCGGGGCTGCGGGTAAGTAGCTCTCGGCGGGTTTTCGTCACGCCGCACCGCGTGCGCCGCGGGGGCCTTGGCTGACGTCTGGTCCGCAACAGCACATGGCCGGCTCTGTGGGAGTTTGGCGCGAACTGGCCCGCCCAAGGTGTGTGCTTGGCTCGGTGTCCAGTTCGTCGCTTTCGCTTTGCTGATGGCGAGGATCGGCGCCGGCTTCGACGTCGACAGGCGAGGTCGACATCATGGAGGGCGTGAACGGGCACGGAACCAACCAAGCGACGCTGCACACTACATCGGGTATGTCTTCCTCAGCCCAGAGTCATCCTCATCATCATCATCTCGACGATCACTCACCCGCGCTCCCGGGCCCGACAGGCTGCACGGTGGGCGGCTCGCGCTCGATGACGGGCACGTCCGTCGGCACGAACTGCGACGTCGCCGCGACGGGCAACGCCGGCTGCAGCGTGCTCGACCGGGCGTCCAACTCGTTCGGGACCGACTTCAACTCGGCCGGCGGCGGCTTCTTCGCGATGGAGCGCTCGAGCGCGGGCGTGAAGGTCTGGTTCTGGTCGCGGAAGGCGAGCGGGATCCCGAGCGACGTCCTCAACGGCGCCACGAGCGTCAACACGGACAACTGGGGCACGCCGGTGGCGCACTTCCCGAGCACGTCGTGCGACATGGCCCAGCACTTTGGGCCGCACAACATCGTCATCAACTTGTCGCTCTGTGCGTGTCTCTTTTTTTTTTCTTTCGAGTGATCTAGCTCGCTGGGAGTGGTGGATCGCTGACTCACGGGGCCCGATTTGCACGCAGGCGGTGACTGGGCCGGTCAGGCCAGCATTTACAACGGCGACGGGTGCGCCGGCAGCTGTGTCAGTGCGTACTGTCTTTATTGTTTTGCACGATGGGTCGATGCTGAGGTTTCGCTTCGAAGCGTTTGTGAACGACAACCCCGGCGAGTTCGACTGGGCGTACTTCGACATCGCCTGGCTTAAGATCTACCAGTAAATTATTCGCTTCCCCCTCAGGGTTCTCGGTGTACGCTCCCACGAGCATGGAATGGAACTATTATCTTCATGTTCTCTCTTGCGTGTGAAGGCCCGGTAATATCCGCGAGTGCGTGTCCCTCAGGTTTCTGCTTACACACTGACGACGCCAGATTGGGGAGCGGATTCATAATAGTCTACTATAATACAGTGCAGACCGCGCTACAGCACCGGTGCGTTCAGCGGACTCCCCATGTGGGCTCAGGATGTGTGCAGATGGGAGAATCGTGGGCGGTCTCGGGGCGAAGTGATTTCCGAATCCCTTGGCTTTGTTCCACAGCATAATTATTCAGACCAAGGATAAGACAGGCTGCACGCGTAAGATATACTTATGGGAACTGCTGTACAAAGCCGAGAATGCTAATAAATCAAGCTACCACCCACATCTAGCGCTCTAAATGTCGAATTCCACGCGATATCGAATATCTACATCAGCTCAAAACTCGCCGTCATACCCTTCGGGGTAATCAAAGCTCCTCAGCTCCGGGTATCGCGGCCTCTGCTCCTCGTCCATCGCCCAGTAATCCTCTGCGCCCTCAACGTTCCACATATCCCGCACCTCAAACGAACACACATGCGTATCGCCATCCACGCACTCCTCGTACTCTTCAACGTGCTCCGCGAGCGGTGAAAGTTGCTCCAAGAAGTGGGTGGGCCGGGTGGTTCCGAACTGGACGGGAATGGCTTGGACGACGAGGCGGCGGATGGGGTGGCCGAGCTGGGACCTCTTCGCTAGCATCGCGATGATGTACGAGACGCCGAGGTCCTTCGACATGGGCATGTTCCTCGGCCATTCGATCGCGAGCGAGCGCAGCGACGGGCACGCCACGGGCTGGCTTCGCGACAGCAAGGTACAGAGCGAGAGGATGAGGGGGGGACCGCCCCTACCCAGCCAGGCCTGGTCCTCGGTCAGCCGCACGGAGAACTCCGAGAGCTGCAACATGTCAAAGAGGATACTGGAGAAGATGGGCTCATGCACGTCCGCGTGGAGGGATACGAGGTTCCCGAGCGGCAACATGTGACGAAGATCTTGGAGCCGATCTACCATCTCCTCGTGGCACATGTTAAGCCAGAGTCCGGACGAGGTGCCTTCCACGACCAGGAACATCTCATCATTATCGACTGCGAGCTTCATCCCGGTGACGTCGTGCAGGGGACCGAGGTCCCCTGGGATAGGGCCGAGATTGTCACTATTGAATGAGACGAAAATGTCGTCGAGGCGAATGAGCGCCGACGACGGAAGGGACAAACCGTGGAGAACACCGATTACTGAATGATAAGCAGAGACCGTAAACACCAGAGATCGGAGACGCGGGAGTTCGACGGCGCGCAAGGGCTCGTTTGAATGCAGGTCCTCCAGGGCATCAAGGTGGTGGAAGTGCGCAATCTCCAGGCGTGGCGTATTGCGTAGAAGAAAGAGGATATTTTCCGTATCAAGAGCCTCGGTAGCCTTGGTGTCGAAAGAGATGTAAAGGTGGGTGAGGCAGGGAAAGTGATTCGCAGGGACCCAGCCAACGGAGGGGACGACAGCGAGCGCTTCGAGGCTGTGTGTTTGACCCTGAAGAATGGGGATTGTATGTGTCAGGTTGTCTCTGTTGATGCGGGGCCGACCTTGGATAGCCGAGGATGCGGTCAGACAGCGCAGCGTCGACCCATTGAAAGACAACAACTCTTTGATGACCGACGGCGTTGGTATCTTGATATCGAGGTCAAGACGATACAGACGCGGTGAGCTGCTTCCCAAGAACATGGCGTTCTCCAGCGCTGTTCCCTCAGCAATGTTGTCAAGGAAAACTGAGAGCAAGAGGGGGTCAGAGCGCTGCACGAGATGGCGTAGCTCGTCAGCAGGATACGCTCGCGCGTCGATCCGTGTCCAGAAGGACGGGGTACCAAACGCGACGTCCCTCCACAGTCGGCAGACCTGCGCGATAACCTTCAGAGCTCGTAGGGCAGGTCTGTAACCGTCGTTCTCGATGGCGGGGAATGATATAGTCGTGGAAGGTAAGATGTGTTGGAAGATCATGACGAGCAGTTCATGCGGCAGTTTGTTGGGCGGTGCATGAGCGTTCAAGTGTGCGTAAGTGTCAGCGAGGAGGTTCTTGATTTCGTGAGCGGTAAACAATAACTATTAATACAGCAGCACCGCGAGGTGTAAGCGCAGGGTTGTTCGCCGGAGCTCGAGAATGGTACTCACGTCCCGACGGCTATATATGGTGAACGAATTCAATCAGTACTACCCCGCTCTATCATATGGATAATGTAGTACGAGTACCTCATTCCCAGACCATCCTTGGATAATGCGAGTTTCGCATCTCGAATGGCAGAAGAGACAATAACAGAGACATCTGCTGTCTGTGGAAACGTGCACGAGTAAGCCAAGCATCATCTTTAACCATGTATAATCAGAATTGGATTCACACCTGATCCGGGTGGGTGCTATTATGCGACATAGGTGATAATACGATTACTATTGAAAGAGTTCAGCCTTGCGAAACCACCACGGTGGTCGAAGGCGTAAATCGTCACGCCCATCAGGGCGATGGTCAGGCCAGGTTGAATCATGTCAGTATCATTACTGTTTGAGCAGATTTTGAGCTAGGGCTTACAGTCACCACGTCGCTCTCAAGCTTGACCTGAAAAGTGAGAGGGGGGGAGGAGGGAGAGGAGGGAGAGGTTACAAGTCGACTGCGGCAGGCTCGGGGCCGCTGCAGTGGTGCATTAAAGCTCCGATTGCGATCCGACCGATCTGACGGAGAAAGCCGATGCACGCCTGAGTTCAAGTTACGTCTGAGTCGTCGTTAGTCCAACGACTTGAACTTCAAATTGCAACACGGCCCGCAGCAACTACTAGCTTGAAAGGTCTTCCAGTCGATATGCTAATGCCAGCTGCCCGGGGCCCTTCTCCGCATCCCGCCGGGGCCTGGAGTCTCGGACCTTGGTTAATCACACCACCCACCAGGCTCCTCTCCTATTAAGTATTGTATCGACATATCATTCGACTACTAAGAACACGAAGAGTCGTGGCTCCATAATGGCCTGTGTGACTGCAGCCGCAGCCTCGGAGTCTCGGAACCTGGTCAAGTCTGAAGTATCTAGTGTGGGAGGCTGATGCAATACTAATTGTAGGGCGTGTACAGGAGCTTACGTAGGAACAGCCTAAGACCATGTAAACTGTCCGGTTCAAGTCCATAGCACCATGACGGTGTGAAAAGTATCATGCGCAGGGTGGTCGGGCGTTTCCGGAACTCCCTCATGCGTCCTCTCGGCGCTTCCTTTGCCATTTCAGGCTTGCGTGCGGCCGTGACCGAGACTACATCTTACCCAGCTTGAACATCCTTGTCGCCTAACTCAAGGCCGCATCCAGTCCAGCAGATGGACCAGACACCGCTGTATGTGAGCTACCGCAAAGTGCGACCGTGGGCGGTGGATGTGGACAGGGAGAAGCCCCTGAGACCACGGATGAAGGCGTTGAAGGTCTTGTTCGAAAATGAGGAGGTGTATGCTGGTGTATGGCTCCCTCCCCGCAGCGTGAAGGACATGCAATGTGACCTCAGCGTTAACATTCGATCGTACCTTTTTGACGAAACGTTACTTGCAAGTGAGTCTTGGACAAACAAATCCTTGTATGAGACATTGAACTTCAACGCCTCCACCTAGCCATCCGCCGACTCCTCGCACCGGGACCTCAAGCTTTGGGAGTCCTTGGAATAATCGCCGTAGCCAGCCAGACGCCTCTCCTACTAAGTATCGTAAATCGTATCGACATATCATTCGACTAATCATACGCATAGTCGTGGCTCCATAACGGCCTGTACTGCGGCCGCAGCCTCTCGTCCACCGTCCAATAATCCTCTGTGCCCGCGACGTCCCACATATCCGCCATCTCGAACGCACACACACGCGTCTCCACATCCACACACTCCTCGTACTCCTCGACGTGGTCCGCGAGCAGTGAGAGCCGGTCCGAGAAACGGGGTCGCAGGCCCGGTATCGGCCCCGGGGATCCGGTCTGGGCTGGGGCAGTACTGGCCTGCACGACGAGTCGGCGGATGGGGTGGCCAAGACGGGTCCTCGTCGACAGCATCGCGACAAGGTCCGGCACGCCCGGCAGGTCCCCCGCCTTCGACACGTTTCTCGGCCACGCTAGGGCGAGCGCGCGCAGCGACGCCGACGGACACACAACAGGGCCCGGGCCGCCGTGGCTCCCCGTGGTGCCATGCGACGACAGCGCTAAGCAGAGTGCGCGCACGAGCGGGAGCGCAGTGGCCCCCGACGCGTTGAACTTGAACCGCGCCAAGAGAGCCGAGAGCCGCGCCATGTGCGGCAGCGTGCCCAGGACGCCCGCCTCGTCGTCCACTGTGTACACGTCGATGCGGAGCGTGGCGAGGTTCTCGAGCGGCATCGTGAGGTGGAGGCGGGACAGCCAGCGCCCCCAGGACGCGTCTTCCTCATGACATGCTCTGAGCCAGAGCCCAGACGAGGGCCCTTGCACCACGAGGAACAGCATCATCTCGGTCTGGACTGCGAGCTCCATCGTGGAAACGTGGGTGAGCGGGCCGAGGTTGGATGGGATTGGTCGGGGATATGGGCGGTCGCAGGAGACGAAGAGACCGTCGAGGCGGATTAGGGTATGTGGTGGAAGAGACAGACCGTGGAGAATTTCCGCTACCAGATGGTAGGCAGACACGGTAAAGACCAAGGATCGGAGACGCGACAGCTCGACAGGCAGAGGACCAGGCTGGGGCCGAAGCTCGTTACTGGTAGGCGGGGTCGAGCGGTCTTCCAGGCAGTGGAAGTGCAGAATCTCCAACCGCGACAGCAGTCGCCGACGGAGAGCGTCGCCGATTGATTCATAATGACGTCAACGCGGTGCAGCCGTGATGAGCTGCTTCGCAATAGCTTGGAGTAGGCCTGCATGGTAGCCTCACAAGCGTTGCCAAGGAAAAGGGAGAGCGGAAGGGGGTCAGAGCGCTGCACAAGGCTCCGAAACTCGTCGCCAGGATGATCTTTGGCATCGATCCGTGTCCACAAGGCGGGAGTGCCAGATGCTATGTCTCTCCACAGGCGG
The DNA here is from genome assembly GCA_026283605.1 of Ganoderma lingzhi. Classification (NCBI taxonomy): domain Eukaryota; kingdom Fungi; phylum Basidiomycota; class Agaricomycetes; order Polyporales; family Polyporaceae; genus Ganoderma; species Ganoderma lingzhi. The sequence continues at coordinate 150,457 of JAPJYM010000001.1, forward strand.
CATACTTGCGATAGAACCATGAGGGAGTGAAGGATAGGTCTGTAGCCGTCGTGCTCGATGACGGGGAACGAGATAGCTGTATGAGTAGGCAAGACCTGTAGGAAGATCATGATGAGCAGTTCATGCGGTAGCTTGTTGAACGGTGCACGAGCGTTCAAGTGCATATGTGTATCTGCGAGGAGAATCTTGATTGCGTCGACAGTAGACAACAACTATTGGCCGCACGCGGCGTGAGCCGTGAGCAAAACGTCAGTGCTCGCTGGGCACGATAATAGCACTTACGTCCTGACGACTACATGTGACACGCGAATGCAATCAGTGCTATCACGTTCTAGCACTTGGAGTACAATTACCTCATAAGCGTACCCTCGGTTTGCAATGCGAGCTTCACATCTTGAATGGAGGAAGAAACATGATTGGACTCGGAGACTGCTGCACTGGTCTATGGTAACGTGGTAGCCCCGAAATAAACCAAGGATTCTAGCCCTATAATCAAGAGTGCGGAGTTCTCACCTGATCCTTGGATATTTCATTGAGCGATATGGACGGCATGAACCTAGCTAGTACTTGGCAAGAGGCTCAGACTCTGACTAGTTCGAGTCCACCACGACCGTCGACGTGGATGGCGGTGTATTACGTAAATCACCAATCCGACCAGGCTCAGCTCAGAGCGGAGAAATCCGGTTCCAACAAAGCTCGCCTAGTACTTAATTGGGCTTGGTGTACAGTGTGTAAGTATTCGTCGCACGAAATGTTATCACAGTCAATGGAATATAGAGATTGCAGCAGGGAATCGGATTGCGCTATGAATACAAAGATAATAGCGTTACAAGTACATCATAAACAACGACAACGCCCACGACCGCGCCGACTCTAACTTTACATCTTGATATCGAGGTTGACCTGCACCGACTTCACAGCCGTGTAGCTGCATCGCGCGCGTCCATCGTCAGCATCCACACGTCGCCACAAGAAAACGCAAGGGAGACTCACTTGGCCAGCGCGTACTCGCCGAGCTCGCGCCCGATCCCCGACTGCTTGTACCCGCCAAACGGCACGTTCGGGTAGAGCATGTTCGCCGCGTTCACCCACACCGTGCCCGCCTTGATCTTGTGCGCCGTCAAGAGCGCGCGCGAGATGTTCTGCGAGAACACCGCCGCCGCCAGCCCGTACACCGTGTCGTTCGCCTGCCGCACAATGTCCGCCTCGTCGTGGAACTTGATGATCACGCACACCGGCCCGAAGATCTCCTCCTGCACGATCCGCATGTTCGGCTTCGTGTCCGTGAAGATCGTCGGCGAGATGAAGTAGCCCTCCGTGCCGACCCGGTTCCCGCCAAAGTGCACCGTCGCGCCCTCCGTCTTGCCAGAGTCGATGAAGCCCATGATGCGCTGCGTGAACGTGAACGTGTGAGCATCACCGTCTCAGCCAGGTGCGTGCGCTCGCGGGGCCACTCACGTCGTACTGCTGCTGGTTGATCTGCGGGCCCTGGAACGTCTCGGGGCTGAACGGGTCGCCGACCTTGAGCGTCTTCGTGTGCTCCGTGAACCGCTGCAAGAATTCGTCGTAGATCCCCTCCTGCACGAAGATACGCGAGCCCGCGCAACAGCACTGGCCGTGGTTGTAGCTGGACGATCGCGTCAGCGAGGGCATTCGCAAGCCGGAGCGCGGGGCACGTACTAGATACCGAACGCGGCCCACTTGATGGCCTGGTCGATGTCGGCGTCGTCGAAGACGATCGATGGGCTCTTGCCGCCGAGCTCGAGCGTGACGTTCTTGAGGTTTGACTTGGCCGCGGACTCCATGATCTTCCGGCCGACGAGCGTGCTGCCCGTGAACGCGACCTTCTCGATCGTCGGGTGCTCCGAGATGGCCTGGCCGACGGTGTGGCCGTAGCCGTTGATGAGGTTGAACGAGCCCGCGGGGAACCCGGCCTGGTCGATGAGCTTCGCCATGTACAGCGCGGTGAGCGGCGTGAACTCGGACGGCTTGAGGACGACCGTGCAGCCGACTGCGAGGGCGGGGCCGATCTTCCACGCCATCATTTGCACTAGCGCAAACCACGCATCAGCGACACACAACCACGACCAAACGGCGCGAGGGGGCTTACGAGGGAAGTTCCAGGGGATGATCTGGCCGACGACACCAGCGGGCTCGTGGCGGGTGTAGACGAGCTTCGCCTCCGAGGTCTCGATCGTCTGGCCGAGGATCTTGTCTGCCCAGCCGGCGTAGTAGCGGATGCAGTTGATCGAGTGGCTAACGTCGCCGCGCTTGGCCCAGCCGAACGTCTTGCCGTTGTCGAGGGCCTCGAGCGCAGAGAGGACGTCGATGTCCCGCTCCATAAGGTCGGCGAGCTTCGCGAGGTAGCGCGAACGCTGGACGCCGGTGGCGTTGAGGCCCCAGGTGGTGTCGAAGGCCTTGTGGGCGGCCTCGACGGCGAGGTCGACGTCCTTGGCGGTGCCCTCGGAGATGCGGGTGGTGACCTTGCCATTTGTCGGGTTGAGCACCCTGCGCGCGGGGATGGTCAGCAGACTCGCACTCGCCACGCGCCGCGCCAGGAACGCGGAAACCACATGCGCTGCTGGGGTGTCGTAAGGAGAAGGCGGGGCCCCGGGCTAGCTTCGCTCCCGACCCCACGCTCAAGTGTGGATAATGACGTAATGCGATCGCACTCTATCCTGCTCGTTCCTGGGGAGACAGAGCGCACCCCGCATGCAAAGACCCACGGATGCAAAGTGAACTCACTCGATGAACGCGCCGCCGGACCCATCGACGAACTTTCCGTTGATGTAAAGGCCGGTGGGGACCTCAACCTCGCCCTTGAAGACAGGGGTGTCGAAGGTGTACCTGAAGGTTTCGGGCATCGTGGATGTAGTTTGCTGCGATAGGCGTCGATGTGAGGTGGTGCGCGACGAGATAGGTTTTTAAGGAACGCGAGGAGGAGGAGGGGGTGGGAGGAGCGGTGGTAGCCAGGCGTGGGGTATATATACGTGTGCCCCGGGAAGGGGAAAGGCTCGATTACTGATCACTCACTTCACATTCGATTGACCAATGACGCCGCAGTCCTCGAATATGGCGGGGGTTTCCCACTTGAGGGCGCCTCGATCTGGGATAGAGTGTGGTCAGGAGGCCAAACTTTGCTGGAGGCGGAAGCGCGAAGGAAAGCCTCGGAGACGGGACGGCGTGCTCATGTGTTCGCCTCTAGGTAAGTATATTATCCTGAAATCAAATGTGCTGATGTTCCGTTGGTCCGACACAGCTCCTTACGAGCTTCTTGAGCGACGGACAAATGTGAAGACACACGGCGCTTAGCATCCTGCGGAGCTGCGGGCCGCCATCCCCCCGTTCTCCCGCGTCCCAACCAACAGCAGCACACTCGACCTTGTAGTTGGCGAACTATCCTGCGAACCCTCGATGAACATATCCCTAAGACTGGAGCACATGGCCGGGGCACCGAGATTATTCAACGGACTGACAACAAAAGTGGCGCTATCCTGCCAAACTTGAACGTCTCGAAGGGGCCCGAGAGCGGTGCATCGGCGGACCCAAGATCAGAAGCCTCGCAGACGCAGACGCATTGAACCCCGTCCGTGTGACACGCGAATCGCGAAGCCCCAAAGGTGATAAGTGCGATAAAGAACGCGCGCGTGCGAACCCGGGCTCAAAAACCGATGATCCCCCTGCTTCTCGCGGTCGACGCACAACGTACTTACCCCTCCCGGACCCCTGCAATCTGGCAGTGGCAGGCCAAGCCCGGGACGTTACGTGCGCCCGTGGGCGCGATGGGACTGCGTTCTGCCTCAACGGAGGTGGGGTCCTTAGCACGCTGCCCGATCGCACCCTAATGTCCTATGGCACGTGCCCCCCACCACTTCGTACGGCCACCTAATACCTATGTAGAGGAGTTAAGTCGCGTGCCCACGAGTTCTCTTTACATCACGCTCTGTCGATCGGAAAGTGGCTAGCCATCGAGCACCCGCACGCTTCCCTTCGTCCACGCCCTGCTCGCGTCCGTAAACCGCAGCTCCACTTCCTCGAACACGGCGACCCTTTTCGTGACCGTGAAGCCCAGCTTCTCGAAAAGCCGGATGCTCGGCGCATTCTTCTCCCCAATCCGCGCGACGAGCCGCTCCTCTGAACGGGAAGAGGCGGCGGCGAGGCGGGGTCCGTCGCGTAAGAGAGCAGGAGCTGCAGCGCGGTGTGTGCAATGCCCTGGCGACGATAGGCTGGTTCTGCGGGGGCCAGAAACGCATTTTAGAAAAATCCGATACGGCCGTCTCCACATTCGGGTGGGTGCAACAACAAACGTGCACGCCAGGAAAAGTACGCACCCGCGATCATGATCTCCACCTCGACCTCGAAATCGTCGCCGTCGTTGTCCCCACCCCGCGCGCCCTTGAAAAATAGGTTGACATCACCGATCATGGGCCGCTTTTCGAGATGGGCGATTGCCAAGTTCGAATTCGGAAGGCCCGCGTCGCCATCTCCACGCTGCTGCGGGGGCGGATCCGACGTGAAGGGTTCCGGCGACCCCGAAAGGAGTATGAACGTCAGCTCTGCATGCGGGGTTGCGGGGGTCGGGAGTCCGCCGGTGGGGGCGGGGTAAGGGAGCGAGGGGGGCGAGGGGCGTCAGGCGGGGCCGTGCCATTTCCGAGCGGGGCCCGGAAATCAAACGAATCAAACAGGTCGGCACGCACTGTCCTCGTCTTCCTGCCACTTTCCTGGAGACAGAGATAACACGAGAGATTCGTCCACGATGCGCGCGGGTGATGGTGTCGCCCAGGACGGTCGGAAAATTCGATCGCGGAGCCGCCGGGCGCGGAAGAAAGAGCAACCAAGAAGAAGGCGCGGGATGTCAAAAGAATGTCGGTACGTCGATCAGATTCAAACGGCGGCGGAGAGGACACACGCGGGGGCACTCACTTTGCATCTCGTACTCTTCTTCGAGGGTCAACGGCTCGCTCGCCGTGAGCTCGCGCAGCTCCTCGCTCGTCATCCACTCATGATACCTCTGTGCACCGCGAGCGGTGAGCGCACCCACACGTAAAGTACACGGCAGTTCCATGAGAACGCGGAAACCGGCGAAGCGGACTCACTGCGACGTGTTCCTTGCTAAGTGACGCAAAAATCATTAGCTCCGCACGCACACACCCGCGATACATAACCATGAATCTGATGCCCTCACCAGTACGGTACCAGGACGACGTCCGGGTGCACAATCGCAGTGCTCTCGTTCGCCTTCATCGCGTGATATTGATTTTCTTTTTTCCTGCGGCCCCGGCGTTCGACAGGGGAGATCAACGACGACAACAAATCGCAGACAAGGGTCAACCGTCAGCTGCGCGAGCTCGGAATGGGGCCGGTAAGCAAAACGGAAACGGACCCACGGGCAGCGGCGACGGGGGTAAGGTTCGCGCGCTGTGGGCGATAGACGATAGACGGTAGACGATCGGGACGGACACTTGTGATCGGTACTGGGAAGTCAGGAAGCGCGGTCTCCAGGAGGGAGGGGAGAACGGGCCCCGCCCCCGCGCGGGGCCCCACATACGCTTACCCCAGAGAACGCCGCAAATGAAGGAGATAAGCTCAAGCCTGGAGACGGCAGGGAATGGACGGGGTTTGATTGACGCGATGGCCGTAATGGCACAACACAGAGCCCTGGGGATGGGCGACAAGCCGGGGGTCGAGGCGGGACTGGGCGAGGCGGAATGGCGTTACCGAAAATCGAAAAAGGCCAAGGTCAAGGTCGGGGCGCGGGAGATGGTGGAATGAAGATGGCGATGACGGAGCTGGGAGAGAGTCCAAAGATAAATGCGATAGATACGTGCTGTTCGTGGTGAGACATACCTCGGCGACCGGTCGTGGTTGGAAGACAAGTGCCAGCCTGAGTGATGACAAGGCCTGTTTGGCGTGGCACCGCCCGCAGATACTCGTCTAGACGTGATTATCGCTCATTCGTCAGCCCATCTCATGCGTCTGTGAGCAGATAGCCTACCTGGGGATGACTCTGTTGGGGACCGACTGGCACAGAGCTCGGGGAGTGGACGACGTCGGTGCGGAGTCGAACCGACTGGTGGTTTCACCCGAAGTATGGCTTGAGTACGGCACGGCAGTTTAGTACATTAGACGCCCCTGCAATCGCGCGAGAACCACGTGGCATAGACGCTCCCGCGCGGCCATGCCCTCGGGCAACAGCAGAAACTTGAACTTGAACCTCAGGCTCCGCCCATGACGAGCACCAGGAGTCAGTGCGCTACGCATTCTATTTGCGCAATATACTTCTGTGAAGAATAGTTTTGTGAGTGTACCCGCAGCCTCTAGCCCTTATGACGCGTGCGACTCACCGACTTCGAGCATTGCGTCGCGCGCCTTGAAGAGGCCCGAATACGTGTCCTGGCTGGCACTCCGTCCTCAGAGCGACGGCCGTCTTGCGTGTCGTGCTCACCTTGCGCCCAGGGAACCCCGCCCCGCCCTTGTTCCTGATCTCTCGGTTCCCGGATGCTCGGCTCGAGACCCCGCGCGCAGACGCCCCATCACGCGTCGGTCAAACACTGCGTCCGAGGGGTTCGTTGCTCGCCGCATGGCAAGATTTGCGCTCTAGGCGGAGCTTGCTGCACGGGTTACATTGTCAGAGCGCGCGCTGGTGCGGAGGGGGCGCGGACGAAGGATTCAAGGAACCGGGGGATGTCTCACCGAGCAGTCGTGGTGCGCGGGCTATCCGATGGCGGAGATCGGGGCGAGCATGGAGGCAGGCTCGGTGAAGGGTGGGGAGCCGCCGAGTTCGAGTTCGGGGCGAGGCAAACACACCGCTGATCTGCCACACGCACCAGCACCGGTCACCACCACGTTGACGCGGCGGAGCCCGCCTCACACCACGAAGGTATGGAACAACAATGGCAGGAGGCAACGACTTGAAGCCGCTGAGAAGACGAGGAAGCGCAAACACAACCTATCGGGGTGAGTGTTGCACGCCTCCCCCTCCCAGTCGCTGACCTTCTTATATCTCTTGCCAGCCGGACGTCTGCATTTAACACGAATATCAGCCGGCAGAAACCGCGTGTGTGTCCACATTCGATTTTCGTCAACGCTCGCCGGGATTTCAAAGCACTACACGCGGTCGTCAAGTCCTGCACTCCGGTTGAGTCGGGGTGGGTTACGACTTCATTCCGCCAATCAGACTCGCTTGTCCTGCAGGTCCCTGCTCGTTCACGCATTTGACACTGACAGGTTCGAACCTTTTCGCGTCGCCGCCAAGGCTTCCGCATACAGCGCCGTTTCCTCCACTCTCAAGTCGCCGCCCGGCAAGCATGGCATGCGCACGGCGCGCCCTATACCGACGTTCCCCATACAGCGGGCGAGCCCCAAATCGGTGCATGCGCGCGCTCTCGCCAGCTTAACGGCACCATCTACAGGTCCAGCCGCCCACCGCGCTCACATCGCCATGTTCCGCTCGGTAAGTGCGTGAGATTCTCGTTGGGAGCCTGAGGGTCACCGCTGAAACGCGGCAACAGAACCATCCAAGGTATCGAGGTCCATCTCCGGGTGATGCCATGTCGTTTGTCGGGCCCGCCTGCAGCGTCATCCGCCATGTCAACATCGTGCCAGGCCCATTTCTCATTCGATCGCTACCCCATGGTCTGCAGGTCCCCATCGACACGACTGGCTCCGCCACACACGCAACGATCGCGGGTGAGTCCCTTTGGGCTCAATCACAACGTCGAGACGTTGTGAGCTCACCTGAGTCGTTCACGGCGTGTCACACCGTGGCCGCGTTTTCTTACGGTAGCATTCTCTAATTTCGTATGAGTTCGCCGATTGAAACAGTTGTACGCGGCCGCGACCCTTGCGAGGAGCTGAAATGTAAGGTGAGTGTGTGAATTCATTTGTTGCCATTCGCTTTCGCTTGGCCCATATCCAATTACAGCCGCCTGCGTCATTTTACTCCCTCACACGTACTGCAGGGTCGAAAGACCGTGCTGTCCTCTGAATCCTGTCAAGATGTTCACCTACTCGGCCTTTACGTTTACGCACTGGGACAGGGCAGCCGTTAACGAGGATCAAGCCGAGTGGCCACCGCGCCCGCGCCCGACGGCACTCTTCCTTTGGGAGGACGGCGATGCGGTTGCCCGCCGGTGCACAGAGTCACGGCTGATTTGAATTTCTGGCAACAGAGCCACCGAAGTCAAGGATACGCGTTTCGCGACGACGTTTTCGTCTACTTCAAAGTCACCGTCGAGCGCGTGCGGCGAGACGCTATACGGCGTCCCTCATGTCCATACGAATCCAGCCACTCTGGGTGCGTATCGGACACTTCAGTCTACCAGATCAATTAAGTAATTCACAGTCGCACCCGCATAGTTCGTCCCCGCAAGTGAATGACGCCGCTGCCGGATATGTAGTCGGCCGCCGTGTGAGAATGCTATGTGTAGGTCTTGGCCACAATCTCACGGGCCATAGACAACTACCATCCAAGCCTCACCTGCGCCGCCCGTAAGTCGTCGTTTCGCTCAGTAAGCGGATAACGCTAGCATCGAGTTGCACGCGGAGTGGTTGCTGACTCGGAAGCAACAGAACCACCCAAGCGGTGACCGCGCACTTTCTCGCGATGTTGTCTCGCCTGTTGGACAAGCCCGTAGCATCGCCCGCCATGCGAAGATACGATTCGCATCCGAACGCGCAAGTGAATTCATGGCATTAGCGGCATGCCACGCACCCGTACCTCGTGCTGTGTCTGCGAGCCAGAGAAACGGGACTCCTCGTCGCACCTCAACGCACTCGACACGCTGTACGAGATCTCCATGCACGAGAACCTCGACCTCTGCGCCGCGCGACGCGCTCCCCGCGGAGCCCTGGACGATCCTGGGTGGGATACGCGGCCAAGTGCGGACGTCCAACATGAACAGAACCTCGAGCCGACTAACGGGCGCAGGTGAGTCCGTTTGGGCTCAATCACAACGTCCGTTATGCGGACGTCCTGGACCGGTGTTCCGGACGGTGGCGCGGGCTCATGCATCTGCGTATATCCATCCTACGCACAACCCTTTAACGGACGTCGTTCTCGCAGGCGAACCGCACTCCGTACGTGCACGACGCGCTGCCGCCGCCCGCGCGAGGGGAAAAACAGGCCACCTCGTCCGAGAGCGCTGCCCCGTCCGGGTTCCGGATTTCCTGTCAAAGGCGCGGTCGCCGTTGGTCTCCCTTTGCTGAGGTCCACGACAGGCGAGTTCAACCCGATCCGTACATATCGCACACGCCCGTCAATTCAATTCAACGGCGTCATCTACAGTTCGGGGCGCCCGATTCTATTCCCATGAGAGATGAGAGAACGGGTATGCGGCCGGCGGCCGCCGTGGGTGTAAGTCTTGAGTATTCCGCGTGTGTCGCAGGTCGGGTAACAATGTGCAGGTCTATCGGTAGATAGGATAGACAACTACCATCCAAGGCTCTTCGTCATGGCGCTCATGTCGCCGTGCTCCACCCGGTAAGTGGATGCCACCAAAGGCGACTTGGCCATCAACCTCGCTACGCGATAATGCCTTTGACTGACCGCAGTTTGGATAGACAACTACCATCCAAGGCTCTTCGGCGGCACCGCGCTCAGGTCTATTTTCCGCTCGGTAAGTAGGTGAAATTGCTAATAACTTGTATGGAGAGCCTGAGAGTCGCTGCTGAAACACAGCGACAGAACCACCTAAGCCATCAAGATGCATCCCCAATGGCACCATGCCGCTTGACAGACCCGAGTACAATATCGTCCGCCATGTCGACGTCACGCGAAGCGCATTTCGCGTGCAAATTCTGCCCACGCGGAATTCGGGGCCGCATCTGAGGTGCTGTACACAGCGAGCGCAAGTGAGTGTCACAGCTTGGGCTCAATTGCAAAGTCTGGACGTTGTGAGCTCACCTGAATCATTCACGGCGCGTCACATCGTGGCCAAGTGTTCTTACAGCAGCCCCCAAGTTCGCCGATCATTGAAACCGTTGGACGCGGCCGCGATCCTCCCGAGGGGCCAATACTAAGGTGTACGTGCCAATTTTGATACTCATTTGTTGCCAATCGTTTTCGCTTATCTCATATCCAATTGTAGTCGCCTGCGTTACTTCATTCGCTCGCGCGTACGCGTAGTACGGCAGGGCTAAAAATATTGTCTGCCTCCGAACGTCACCAAGACGCTGTCCTGACCCGTTCTACCCTTACGTCTACGTTCAAGTCGCCGCTCGGCGGACACATCAGGCGGCCGTCATGGACGAGACCCAAGCCAAATCCGCATTGCGCTCGTCTGCGCCCACCTTTCGTTCCAGAGAACGACGACAAAGTTCTGTGCCGGGTAAAATTCCGCGTGTAAGTCTTGGAAAACAACTGCACGTTGTTGCAGATCGGACAATGATGTGCAGGTCTATCCGCAGATGGGATAGACAACTACCATCCAAGCCTCTTTGGCGCGACGCTCAAGCCTCTGCACTCCATTCCGTAGTGGCAGCACCACGTGCACCACGATTCCACCAGAGTCCGGCGGACAAGCGTGGTCAGATTAAATTTGAAGTTTACCATGTGCCGAGTCTGCATCGGCGCACGCGCCCGGGGGCTCTAGCCGTCATCTCACAACAGAACGGCGATGCAGTTTGTCGCAGTGCGAGAGCGTAAGTCAGGTCAGCAATCTCACTTCGCGCACCGTGCAATAATGTCGCCGCCTGTCCACAGATCAGATAGATGACTCGCGAGCATCGATGCACGCCTCTTTGGCGTGCGGTCACAGTAATGCATTGTTGTCGGTAAGTGCAACCTGTACGCGCCGCTGTTGACTTGGAGGCCGGGAGTCAGAATTACCCAAGTAGAGGCCGAACACTGATAGATCCTTCCCGCAGCATGCACCGCGCCTGCCCACAAGATCGGTTCTAGCACCGACGGAACCAATACCATACGACGAGTCGTGAATGAGTCCGCCTCTTGGGCTCAATCACAACGTCTACTGTCCGCTTACGCTCGGGTGTTCCGTCCCCGTGAGTGGCTGACGCCGCTGCCGAATATGTGGTCGGCCGCCATGCAAATGCCGTGTGTATGTCTTGGCCTTGAATCGCACGCTACATACGGACTGACGGCGCTCGGCTTTCCACAAATCACGATCAGGCGTTAGACAGCTACCATCCAAGCCTCTGCGGCGGTTCCCTCAGATCGCTGTTTCGCCCGGTAAGCGGATGAAACTAGCACTACGTTGTGTGTGTGCCGTCACCGCTGACTTGGAAACCGGGAAGCAGTCCGAATCGCTCAGGGTCATTCGCAGTTCGCATCGTGGCCGCTCGCCGATCATTCGAACTACTGTACATGGTCGCAACCTCCCTAAAGGGCGGGCCTGCGAGGTGGGTGTGCAATCTGATTTGCACAGTCACTTGACCGATCTGCGATTTTAGGGCGTGTGCTTCACTTCCTTCGCTCGCACGTATGGCAGGGTCGAAATATTTCGTGCTGCCCTCCGAACGTTGCCAAGATGCTGATGTGTTCACCACTCCGTCCGCTTTCAAGTCATCTTCGGCGAGCGACCATACCGCGCCTTTTACTCACAGTCTCCGTGCCCGGGCCGCAGACCCCCACTATGTGTTTCATGGTTACCGGTAGCCTTACAGGCGCGTTGGGCAATCCGACCAGCGACTCGGAGAACGGAGGCGTAGGGATCATCCAGGATGCCTCGGGCTAGTGGTACCTACGCCGTTCCCATCGCACATATACGCTTAGGACGACCGGGAACATCCCCGAAATTGAGTGCATCATGAACGGTATGCGAGCGATCTCCAGGTGCGTTGAATATTCGTTTACGAGCTGCAACAGCCCCTGGCTGAACTACATAGTAGCTGTCAGGGCGGCCATGACAAAGCCCGTGGAGACGAATCAGTCTCTCGACATCCGAACCGTCGAACGAGCCCGGCCCAGCAGCTTTGGGCTCAATCACAACGTCAATGAGTTTGTTCTCGGTCTGACGGTGATGTCAACGTGAGTTGCTCACATGCATATTCGCGTAGGTCTCGAAATCTAAAGTCATCTCTTAGTAGATGTGTACCCACGCGCAGAGAATCGGCCGCCGTGTAGCGTGAGCAACACGCAATTTCCCATGTTTCGACACAGCGCAAGCGAAGTACGCGAACACAGGATGGTCGGTTGGTTTGTCATACCGCGCGCTCCGTTCACGCCGCACGTTCTGTTGGATACGTAGGCAAGACCGGTTTTCCAGCGCCCGAACCGGGATCACCGAACATGCGCGAGTCAATCGGCCCTTCCGGCTCATTGGCAATTTCTGAACATTCGGAATGTGCGTGAAAAATCCCTCACGATATGTTACACGTCTATGGCTCACGTAGTCCCTCCGCATAGGCCTCTCTCTAACTGTGCACCGACCTCCGAGCGGAGGTCGCGTCTGTCCACTGCCCTTGGTAAGGCACCGTGCTCGCAGGGGAACATCATGCCGTGCATATGCGATGCGCCGTAGTCTAGGTGAAACGAAATTGAAGCATCAGCATGGGAGGGAAGTGCGCCGCGGACCCGGGCTCAAGGAGCTACCAGGTGCGTGGAGGGTGCGGTCGCCCGGTGTCTGCCAACTCAATGGTTGTGTATCCGACAGATATTGGGCGGCGATCACTAGCAGCGGTAAGGAGGCGTTTGCGACTGCCTCTGGCTGAACTGAATACTAGTATTCAGGGCTGTAGCAAACCCGTGTGAAGACGACCAACTCTCCCCAAACGGAACCATCCGTCGAGCCGGGGCAAACTGCTTGGGCTCAATCACAATGTCAGTGCATTTTCGGTCTGTGCGTCCAAAGCTCCGCTGCTTCGACCTGCTCTGCACCCGCTCACGGTCAATTTGCACAGGCTTCAAGTCAGAATCGGACACCACGTACCTTCGGCAGCAAAATTCTCTCCATGGAAACACGCGGGTGCCAATGAATATTCAGACACACTACACGGCGCGTGCGCGCTCCGTCCCTGATTCCCGCTGTCCTCTCTGCCGAAGACATGCTGGGCTCGTCTTGCTGCTTCTCCTTGGTGTGTTCGGTAGGGTTGGCGAGATATGGTGAATGATACTGCGCGATGTGCGCGGGACGTACCTAGCTAGTACAAGCGGGAGCAAGGTACATGACGAGCTGTCACCGCCCACGGTACGCTATGCATGCCTCGTTCAGGCTGGACAGAATGCTGTACTGACCTTTCTTTTATTGATAGCCGCGAAAGTCAGGCCATCAATCGTCTCCCGAGCTCCGGCCGTTGTCAAGAGGGGACGGAATGTCGTGGACACTGGGAGAGCCGCGCCGCAAGACACAAGGGCGCACGAACAACGTGAAGAGACCTACCGGCAGGCAAATCCTGGAGACAGAGAGGATGCTAGACGTAGAGACAGAAGCAGACAGAGAAGAGACCGGACACCACACGAGAGGGAGAGACTGGTTGGCAGCACAGCGACGACTCCCGGCGCACCACGTCGACGTCATCAAACCGTACTATGTTCGTACAGGAAGTATCGAGACTGCAACATATGTAACTGCGGACAGATGCCGAAATAAGTAGCCCACTGCGTAGTGTACACAGCCGCGACGAGAAGAGAGTCCAGAGCGGCCAAGTGGAGGAGCAGAGCAGGGCGAGCACGGGTGCAGGCGCGCAGCGGGGGCCCGCCTCGGTTCCAAATATGGCAGTGCCGCCCGACATTTGGGCGCTCACCTATCTTTGCACTCGACCACCACCACATCCAGGACGGCGGCCTCCACGCTCTCAATATATGCTTTATTTTCTCGCACTTTTACTGAAGACTATGCGACCTAGACATTTCACGCTATTCAACGGGGCAAGAACCGCCAACGCTCTGACTCACGCTGGACTTCTGAGTCCTCCGCATCCCCAAGTCAGCAAACGGCTCGGTGTCCTCTGCCTCGTCTCCGTCTTTGTCCCGCCTGCTTTCACGTAATGGCAAACATTTTTCATTCAACGCTAGCATGCTTCCCTCGGACAGCGGTTTCAGCACGTTCCTGGATACCGACGTGCGAGCAGCGAGTCGCGGCCCTCGGCTGGTGCTAGTCGAGCACGGACTGCGAGGTGAGTGCACCGTTTTTTGCGAGTCCAATGGTGTCCATTCGGGGTTGGAAATGAGTCGGTGGTATGCAAGGTCTAACACGCTCGCGTGGACGATGTGAGGCGCCGGAGTTAGGTCCGAAGTGAGCTAGATGGAGGACACGCTCCTCGGAGACGGCGAAGGGAGACGGATGGCTGGCTATGGTCAGTGTGGGAGCGTGAGCGGAGTTGGGTTATGTATTGTATCCACCGCATGCCGTCAAGTTGTCAAAACGCGAAGAGGTATACGTCAGGGCCTGGATCTGAGTGGAAGAGATGAGGTGCGCAGGCTCGGCTCCTTTGCACGCGGTTGCTACCACGTCCTCTGCGACCACCTTGATACATCCAAAAATGGTTTGAATATAAGCTGATTACTCTATGATTTCTAGCGTAACCGATGACAGGAAATACGGAAACTGGCCCGCTACAGGTACCGTCGACGCTTGGCCCCTCGCTGCCTATCACCCTCGCTCTCCGAGTCGGAAAACGATTCGATATCCTCCACCTCGCCTCCCTCTTTGTCCCTCTGTGCCGTGACGTAACCGCCAAGATCATCGTCCGTTAACACCGGAACCCGAAGCTCAGACAGCGGCTTCAAGACCCTGGCCCTGGACGTCGACGCGGCCATCGGGCCTCTCGGCTGGTCGAGCGCAAACTGTGAGGTGAGTGCGCCAATCTTGCGGGTATCCGATCGCGATGGTTTGCCTTCCGGGTTGGAGACGGGACGTTGGCGTGCCTTGTTCACGTCGGAACGTTGACGACGCTCACGCGCATGCGGTGACGCGCCCGGACCGATGGGCAAGGTGAGGATGGGCTCGAGGTCATAAGGGTGGAGTACAACCTCCTCGGCGGCGACGGAAGAGCGTGATGCGTGGGTGGTGGCGGGGCGTGCGCGTGAGACGGCTGCGCTGTACCCAGTGGGCGCAATGAGGTCGTGGAAACGCGACGGCGTCCACTTTGGACCCTGGATCGTAAGCGGGAGGGCAGGGAGCTTTGCGGCAGCTAAGACATGCGGCAACACACTGTGTGGGTCGTGAAGAGCGCGCTGGCGGACGTCGGGCGGTGCGGAGATGAATTTGAGCGTCCCGTTGGTTCCTCCAGAGGTCTCGGAGAAGCCGAAGCGGCGCGGCGCCACCCTTGATATCACTGAGGTTGGCGAACGGGATGTGCCAGGGCCAGCCATCGAGGATGAGGCCGAGGCACCAGACGATGAGCCTCGCATACTGCTCCTCGGAGTAGCACATGCTGATATCGTCAAAACCTGATTTTAGAGCTTTGGGGAAGTGAGCTTTGTGGTGTTGAAGTTGAGCTGAACAGCGTACTCGGAAACTTACCGAGGCTGGTGTCGAACCCATCCCGCAGCTCTTCGCGGATGATATCCCGGTCGGAACGGTAGGTCTTACGTTTCAGGTTAGTGTAACGGGGCGTGAACGGCACAAATGTGAGTTTAGAGAAGGCGGACATGGAGTGTGAGCTCGGGATGAGGACAGGCCGCTAGCAACCTCGGTGCCGGACATGCTGACAAGCTTTATAGGTCACAGTCTTAGCGTGAACCCAGCGGCCGCTCACCGCGTACCAGTCACGGCCCTCTGATAAGCACAAAATGTGTTTTTCGGGCGAGAGGTGTCCGACTCGCTGGTCATACTGATGCCCACCACCTCGACCGGACGAGTCGCGCATAGAGAAGGGAACCGCCGCGCCGCCGTCCCGTTGACAGCGAACCGAAAAGTCGCAGTCCTTGGAAGACGGAAGCAATATCCAACTTGTTGGCCCTTGGGGATCGTAGGCGGCTTGGCGTCAGGCTTGTTCCGGTGCCTACTTCCGTAAGTCTGTGCGTCTGCCCCACTCCCGGCCGTGTGGAACCTAACCTTCGTGTTTCACAGATCTACGTCTCGTGTTGCTTCGTGGACGTTGGAGCAAAGCGACGGTCAATCGCCGGGCGAATCATTCTCAAGCTCAGGGCCCCGGCTACCTTACAAATTTGTGAGTATTCCTCCCGGTCGTGGGATGCGACCTTTTAGGATGTCCGCTTTGTCTGACGAGCATCGCCACCTCTTACTAGCTTCAAACCACCGCACACGAGCCCCGCTTCAATGTCATCGAATTCGAGATTAGTTAGATGGTATGCCGCACTACGCTGCCCGAACCATTGTCCTAGTTTCCCGGTTGGCGGCTACACACGCGAATGTGGGAGACACATCTTTCGTCACTGGCCGCCACTGTGTCATCGGGTCCAAATGGTGCGATCATCTTATGTCCTTGTCTGAAGTTCTTTGTGCGCCGTTAAAATATGATCATGTTTGTTTGTTACCCAGACAACTAATTGCGGCTCCTTGACGGGGCGCCCGGCTACGTTCTACGCGGGACAAGGCGTGAGCGTCAGCCTTGAACGCACAGCCCCGGGAATGCACAAATTCAGACGTATGTTTACGGCACCGCAGACAACGCTTACGCGCACCCTTGAACTGATGTCTCGACTGGCCCTTTATTTAACAGCGAAATTTCTTTACCTCACACCTTTTCGAACCCCCCCTGGGCCCATCCTTCGGCTCCGACCTCGACAGCCTCCATGAAGTCGTCCCACCCTCCCGCGGTCACTCCTCCCCTTTCTTTTCTCGTCTTGCGTCGCCTCTTGCATCTAGGACTTCAATTTGGCGGCTCACGGCCATGGCATGCACCCGGGGTACTTAGAATTGGCGCAACGGAGGTGACTGTGCCTCACAAGTCGTGTGGTTAGCTCCTGCAACAAGTGAAGTTGGGTGTGAGCGAGGCTCCCGGCCACTGCGTATGGAGTAGAGATGGCGCCGCACACGGCTGTGTCCAATGGTACGTGTTTCTTTGTATTTGATGCGCGCTCGCGCCGATCACATTTCAGGTGCGGTTACAAGTGCGAACATTCCATTACGAGAGACCGCGCAGCCATCAAGGAGCTCCGGGACAACCGGCAGTAGCGCGGCTCGAGGAGTCCGGCGTTGAGTAAGTACGATCGCCCTTTCCTTTGCGAATCGTGTCTGAATCTACGGCTAGATCTCTTTGAAATTTCGCGTATCCTCGACGGCTGTGTTGGATCGAGCGCGGAGGTCCGAGCAGGATGTCCGCCCAAGTCGGATTACGGCTCCCGGCTGTGCCTCCATAGCTACGCGATGACCGCCCAGGTTCGCGCCAACACTCTCCGTGGCCACTCACACGCCCGAGGTCGTCGCGAACTTCAAGCATCGCGTACCTCCGCGCCTCCCCAGACCCCGTATCGACGATCCTGATGTCCCACCACCACGATCCCAGATCCGTACGTATCCCATCCCCTTTTCTATGCCCGCAGATGAGGCGTCACCTCGTTGCGCCCCAACTTTTTTTGCTGCGGCCAGGACAGCGAGTGCAGTCCAGATCGCCCGTTTCGGCTGGGCGAGCCACTAGCGGTGCGTCTTTCCTCGAGCCTATATGTGTAGCTGTTTGCAGCGAATTTAACCTTTCAGCCACGAGTTACCCGGCAGCGGACATTGCGCCTGCCAGTGTTGGATGCCGAGGCGGCGCGCTCGGCCGAAATCAAGGTAAACCGGGGCGGTACGGCCTTCGCACCTGGATATAACCTCGCATACTCTGTCTCCTGTTGTAGCCGTCTAATGTGCCTCCCTTCGACAGAGCAGAATCGCGACTGCCACTCGCCGCCCGAGGCCGTCGCGAACTTCAAGCGTCAAGTATCTCCACGGCTCCCCAAGCTCCAGATCAGCAAGGACGATCTCGACGGTCCTACGCGCGCCCTCTGCGATTGGTGCGTGTCTGACCATGTCTATCGCTGCGGCTGGCAAGCCATCCATCTATCGCTGCGTGGCGGTTTCGAGCTCGGTGCGGCCGGGTTGGCCATAGCTAACCCCGTTCTACTCTACCTCCCCTCGACGTCCTTCAGATCCGCCGCTCTCGTTGCACGCCGGCAGCACATATACACTCACTCCTCGCATACCCGGATCGCGTCTGGCCGGCGGTCGAAGGCGGAAGGGGTCGGTGAGTCGTGAAGGGCAGCCCGGGACCCACGCTCATGGTAAGTGGACATCTCCGTGCATTCGTCGTCCGGCCCCAGCGCCAATGTGATTTCTTACAGTGACTGTAACCCGGCAGAATCGAGGTCACGCCGCCCGGGACAAAGACGTCCGACCTCGAGCATGTTCGGGCGGGCCAATAGGTGAGTCGTTCAGACTCGTCGTCGAGGGGTTGGTACACCTGCGGCCTCCCGATGGGCAGCCTCAGTCCCGAGGACGATCTCGCGAGGTTGTTGTTTCGCTTGCTTTTCTCTTGTCACGGCACTGATACTGTGGGATTTCAGGGTTTTCGAGCTCGGTACGGCCGGGTTGGGCCGCCGTAGCTACCCCCCTTCTACTCTATCTCCCCTCGACGTCCCTCAGGCTTCGGATCCGCTGCTTTCATTGCACGCCGGCAGCACATATACACCCACTCCTCGCATGCCGTTACGTCTGGGCGGCCATCCGGCGCCGGGTGTTTATGCGGCGCGAGGGGCAGGGGACATAGTAAGCACCCATTTCTTAGATTCATCGCGCGGCCCTAACATTGGCTTTTCGTTCTTACGGCAGCTTTAACCCGGCACAATCGAGGTCACGCCGCCCAGGACAAACGACGTCCGACCGCGAGCATGTTCGGGCGGTCGTTCGGACTGGTCGTCGAGGGGTTGGTAGGCGGGCGGCTTCGAGTAGATGAACAGCCTTCCCGAGGACGATCCCGCGGGCTTGCTGTGTCGCTTGCGGCACTGATATGCGGTGGGATTAGCAGTTGAACTGATATCGAGCGGGATTTCGGACGCGCTCAGTCTGGATTCGTGCGGACCGCGCGCGAGTTGAAAGTAACGTACGGAGGGCTACTTGCGCCGTCTCTCAATGAACAGTATCTTCGGATGCATCGCAGTCGCTGTACAGAGTTTTCAAGGGCAACAAATATATTTCCTGACGTCCTGTACAACTGTATAAGTGTAAATGTATAAGTGTAAAACCGCGACCCCTCTCGCAACGAGCATCCTCTGCCGCCCGTAAAACCATCCCAACCGTCCCAATACTCCCATCCCAACACTATCCCAACACCAACACCATCCCAATACTACTACTAACATTAACACTCTCCCCGAGTCCGTGTTTGCTTCTCTGGCTGCAAATCCCTCGCTTCGCCCGTCCCTAAAACAAACAGCGCGGATCAGCAACAGCTCTGCTATGCGTCGCTTACCTCGTCCCGACTTCACAGCCGTGTAGCTGCACCGTGCGCCCATCGTCAGCGTCCGCCCGTCACCGCGCAAACAAACAAGGAAAAACTCACTTGGCCAGCGCGTACTCGCCGAGCTCGCGCCCGATCCCCGACTGCTTGTACCCGCCAAACGGCACGTTCGGGTAGAGCATGTTCGCCGCGTTCACCCACACCGTGCCCGCCTTGATCTTGTGCGCCGTCAAGAGCGCGCGCGAGATGTTCTGCGAGAACACCGCCGCCGCCAGCCCGTACACCGTGTCGTTCGCCTGCCGCACAATGTCCGCCTCGTCGTGGAACTTGATGATCACGCACACCGGCCCGAAGATCTCCTCCTGCACGATCCGCATGTTCGGCTTCGTGTCCGTGAAGATCGTCGGCGAGATGAAGTAGCCCTCCGTGCCGACCCGGTTCCCGCCAAAGTGCACCGTCGCGCCCTCCGTCTTGCCAGAGTCGATGAAGCCCATGATGCGCTGCGTGAACGTGAACGTGTGAGCATCACCGTCTCAGCCAGGTGCGTGCGCTCGCGGGGCCACTCACGTCGTACTGCTGCTGGTTGATCTGCGGGCCCTGGAACGTCTCGGGGCTGAACGGGTCGCCGACCTTGAGCGTCTTCGTGTGCTCCGTGAACCGCTGCAAGAATTCGTCGTAGATCCCCTCCTGCACGAAGATACGCGAGCCCGCGCAACAGCACTGGCCGTGGTTGTAGCTGGACGATCGCGTCAGCGAGGGCATTCGCAAGCCGGAGCGCGGGGCACGTACTAGATACCGAACGCGGCCCACTTGATGGCCTGGTCGATGTCGGCGTCGTCGAAGACGATCGATGGGCTCTTGCCGCCGAGCTCGAGCGTGACGTTCTTGAGGTTTGACTTGGCCGCGGACTCCATGATCTTCCGGCCGACGAGCGTGCTGCCCGTGAACGCGACCTTCTCGATCGTCGGGTGCTCCGAGATGGCCTGGCCGACGGTGTGGCCGTAGCCGTTGATGAGGTTGAACGAGCCCGCGGGGAACCCGGCCTGGTCGATGAGCTTCGCCATGTACAGCGCGGTGAGCGGCGTGAACTCGGACGGCTTGAGGACGACCGTGCAGCCGACTGCGAGGGCGGGGCCGATCTTCCACGCCATCATTTGCACTAGCGCAAACCACGCATCAGCGACACACAACCACGACCAAACGGCGCGAGGGGGCTTACGAGGGAAGTTCCAGGGGATGATCTGGCCGACGACACCAGCGGGCTCGTGGCGGGTGTAGACGAGCTTCGCCTCCGAGGTCTCGATCGTCTGGCCGAGGATCTTGTCTGCCCAGCCGGCGTAGTAGCGGATGCAGTTGATCGAGTGGCTAACGTCGCCGCGCTTGGCCCAGCCGAACGTCTTGCCGTTGTCGAGGGCCTCGAGCGCAGAGAGGACGTCGATGTCCCGCTCCATAAGGTCGGCGAGCTTCGCGAGGTAGCGCGAACGCTGGACGCCGGTGGCGTTGAGGCCCCAGGTGGTGTCGAAGGCCTTGTGGGCGGCCTCGACGGCGAGGTCGACGTCCTTGGCGGTGCCCTCGGAGATGCGGGTGGTGACCTTGCCATTTGTCGGGTTGAGCACCCTGCGCGCGGGGATGGTCAGCAGACTCGCACTCGCCACGCGCCGCGCCAGGAACGCGGAAACCACATGCGCTGCTGGGGTGTCGTAAGGAGAAGGCGGGGCCCCGGGCTAGCTTCGCTCCCGACCCCACGCTCAAGTGTGGATAATGACGTAATGCGATCGCACTCTATCCTGCTCGTTCCTGGGGAGACAGAGCGCACCCCGCATGCAAAGACCCACGGATGCAAAGTGAACTCACTCGATGAACGCGCCGCCGGACCCATCGACGAACTTTCCGTTGATGTAAAGGCCGGTGGGGACCTCAACCTCGCCCTTGAAGACAGGGGTGTCGAAGGTGTACCTGAAGGTTTCGGGCATCGTGGATGTAGTTTGCTGCGATAGGCGTCGATGTGAGGTGGTGCGCGACGAGATAGGTTTTTAAGGAACGCGAGGAGGAGGAGGGGGTGGGAGGAGCGGTGGTAGCCAGGCGTGGGGTATATATACGTGTGCCCCGGGAAGGGGAAAGGCTCGATTACTGATCACTCACTTCACATTCGATTGACCAATGACGCCGCAGTCCTCGAATATGGCGGGGGTTTCCCACTTGAGGGCGCCTCGATCTGGGATAGAGTGTGGTCAGGAGGCCAAACTTTGCTGGAGGCGGAAGCGCGAAGGAAAGCCTCGGAGACGGGACGGCGTGCTCATGTGTTCGCCTCTAGGTAAGTATATTATCCTGAAATCAAATGTGCTGATGTTCCGTTGGTCCGACACAGCTCCTTACGAGCTTCTTGAGCGACGGACAAATGTGAAGACACACGGCGCTTAGCATCCTGCGGAGCTGCGGGCCGCCATCCCCCGTTCTCCCGCGTCCCAACCAACAGCAGCACACTCGACCTTGTAGTTGGCGAACTATCCTGCGAACCCTCGATGAACATATCCCTAAGACTGGAGCACATGGCCGGGGCACCGAGATTATTCAACGGACTGACAACAAAAGTGGCGCTATCCTGCCAAACTTGAACGTCTCGAAGGGGCCCGAGAGCGGTGCATCGGCGGACCCAAGATCAGAAGCCTCGCAGACGCAGACGCATTGAACCCCGTCCGTGTGACACGCGAATCGCGAAGCCCCAAAGGTGATAAGTGCGATAAAGAACGCGCGCGTGCGAACCCGGGCTCAAAAACCGATGATCCCCCTGCTTCTCGCGGTCGACGCACAACGTACTTACCCCTCCCGGACCCCTGCAATCTGGCAGTGGCAGGCCAAGCCCGGGACGTTACGTGCGCCCGTGGGCGCGATGGGACTGCGTTCTGCCTCAACGGAGGTGGGGTCCTTAGCACGCTGCCCGATCGCACCCTAATGTCCTATGGCACGTGCCCCCCACCACTTCGTACGGCCACCTAATACCTATGTAGAGGAGTTAAGTCGCGTGCCCACGAGTTCTCTTTACATCACGCTCTGTCGATCGGAAAGTGGCTAGCCATCGAGCACCCGCACGCTTCCCTTCGTCCACGCCCTGCTCGCGTCCGTAAACCGCAGCTCCACTTCCTCGAACACGGCGACCCTTTTCGTGACCGTGAAGCCCAGCTTCTCGAAAAGCCGGATGCTCGGCGCATTCTTCTCCCCAATCCGCGCGACGAGCCGCTCCCTCTGAACGGGAAGAGGCGGCGGCGAGGCGGGGTCCGTCGCGTAAGAGAGCAGGAGCTGCAGCGCGGTGTGTGCAATGCCCTGGCGACGATAGGCTGGTTCTGCGGGGGCCAGAAACGCATTTTAGAAAAATCCGATACGGCCGTCTCCACATTCGGGTGGGTGCAACAACAAACGTGCACGCCAGGAAAAGTACGCACCCGCGATCATGATCTCCACCTCGACCTCGAAATCGTCGCCGTCGTTGTCCCCACCCCGCGCGCCCTTGAAAAATAGGTTGACATCACCGATCATGGGCCGCTTTTCGAGATGGGCGATTGCCAAGTTCGAATTCGGAAGGCCCGCGTCGCCATCTCCACGCTGCTGCGGGGGCGGATCCGACGTGAAGGGTTCCGGCGACCCCGAAAGGAGTATGAACGTCAGCTCTGCATGCGGGGTTGCGGGGGTCGGGAGTCCGCCGGTGGGGGCGGGGTAAGGGAGCGAGGGGGGCGAGGGGCGTCAGGCGGGGCCGTGCCATTTCCGAGCGGGGCCCGGAAATCAAACGAATCAAACAGGTCGGCACGCACTGTCCTCGTCTTCCTGCCACTTTCCTGGAGACAGAGATAACACGAGAGATTCGTCCACGATGCGCGCGGGTGATGGTGTCGCCCAGGACGGTCGGAAAATTCGATCGCGGAGCCGCCGGGCGCGGAAGAAAGAGCAACCAAGAAGAAGGCGCGGGATGTCAAAAGAATGTCGGTACGTCGATCAGATTCAAACGGCGGCGGAGAGGACACACGCGGGGGCACTCACTTTGCATCTCGTACTCTTCTTCGAGGGTCAACGGCTCGCTCGCCGTGAGCTCGCGCAGCTCCTCGCTCGTCATCCACTCATGATACCTCTGTGCACCGCGAGCGGTGAGCGCACCCACACGTAAAGTACACGGCAGTTCCATGAGAACGCGGAAACCGGCGAAGCGGACTCACTGCGACGTGTTCCTTGCTAAGTGACGCAAAAATCATTAGCTCCGCACGCACACACCCGCGATACATAACCATGAATCTGATGCCCTCACCAGTACGGTACCAGGACGACGTCCGGGTGCACAATCGCAGTGCTCTCGTTCGCCTTCATCGCGTGATATTGATTTTCTTTTTTCCTGCGGCCCCGGCGTTCGACAGGGGAGATCAACGACGACAACAAATCGCAGACAAGGGTCAACCGTCAGCTGCGCGAGCTCGGAATGGGGCCGGTAAGCAAAACGGAAACGGACCCACGGGCAGCGGCGACGGGGGTAAGGTTCGCGCGCTGTGGGCGATAGACGATAGACGGTAGACGATCGGGACGGACACTTGTGATCGGTACTGGGAAGTCAGGAAGCGCGGTCTCCAGGAGGGAGGGGGAGAACGGGCCCCGCCCCCGCGCGGGGCCCCACATACGCTTACCCCAGAGAACGCCGCAAATGAAGGAGATAAGCTCAAGCCTGGAGACGGCAGGGAATGGACGGGGTTTGATTGACGCGATGGCCGTAATGGCACAACACAGAGCCCTGGGGATGGGCGACAAGCCGGGGGTCGAGGCGGGACTGGGCGAGGCGGAATGGCGTTACCGAAAATCGAAAAAGGCCAAGGTCAAGGTCGGGGCGCGGGAGATGGTGGAATGAAGATGGCGATGACGGAGCTGGGAGAGAGTCCAAAGATAAATGCGATAGATACGTGCTGTTCGTGGTGAGACATACCTCGGCGACCGGTCGTGGTTGGAAGACAAGTGCCAGCCTGAGTGATGACAAGGCCTGTTTGGCGTGGCACCGCCCGCAGATACTCGTCTAGACGTGATTATCGCTCATTCGTCAGCCCATCTCATGCGTCTGTGAGCAGATAGCCTACCTGGGGATGACTCTGTTGGGGACCGACTGGCACAGAGCTCGGGGAGTGGACGACGTCGGTGCGGAGTCGAACCGACTGGTGGTTTCACCCGAAGTATGGCTTGAGTACGGCACGGCAGTTTAGTACATTAGACGCCCCTGCAATCGCGCGAGAACCACGTGGCATAGACGCTCCCGCGCGGCCATGCCCTCGGGCAACAGCAGAAACTTGAACTTGAACCTCAGGCTCCGCCCATGACGAGCACCAGGAGTCAGTGCGCTACGCATTCTATTTGCGCAATATACTTCTGTGAAGAATAGTTTTGTGAGTGTACCCGCAGCCTCTAGCCCTTATGACGCGTGCGACTCACCGACTTCGAGCATTGCGTCGCGCGCCTTGAAGAGGCCCGAATACGTGTCCTGGCTGGCACTCCGTCCTCAGAGCGACGGCCGTCTTGCGTGTCGTGCTCACCTTGCGCCCAGGGAACCCCGCCCCGCCCTTGTTCCTGATCTCTCGGTTCCCGGATGCTCGGCTCGAGACCCCGCGCGCAGACGCCCCATCACGCGTCGGTCAAACACTGCGTCCGAGGGGTTCGTTGCTCGCCGCATGGCAAGATTTGCGCTCTAGGCGGAGCTTGCTGCACGGGTTACATTGTCAGAGCGCGCGCGCTGGTGCGGAGGGGGCGCGGACGAAGGATTCAAGGAACCGGGGGATGTCTCACCGAGCAGTCGTGGTGCGCGGGCTATCCGATGGCGGAGATCGGGGCGAGCATGGAGGCAGGCTCGGTGAAGGGTGGGGAGCCGCCGAGTTCGAGTTCGGGGCGAGGCAAACACACCGCTGATCTGCCACACGCACCAGCACCGGTCACCACCACGTTGACGCGGCGGAGCCCGCCTCACACCACGAAGGTATGGAACAACAATGGCAGGAGGCAACGACTTGAAGCCGCTGAGAAGACGAGGAAGCGCAAACACAACCTATCGGGGTGAGTGTTGCACGCCTCCCCCTCCCAGTCGCTGACCTTCTTATATCTCTTGCCAGCCGGACGTCTGCATTTAACACGAATATCAGCCGGCAGAAACCGCGTGTGTGTCCACATTCGATTTTCGTCAACGCTCGCCGGGATTTCAAAGCACTACACGCGGTCGTCAAGTCCTGCACTCCGGTTGAGTCGGGGGTGGGTTACGACTTCATTCCGCCAATCAGACTCGCTTGTCCTGCAGGTCCCTGCTCGTTCACGCATTTGACACTGACAGGTTCGAACCTTTTCGCGTCGCCGCCAAGGCTTCCGCATACAGCGCCGTTTCCTCCACTCTCAAGTCGCCGCCCGGCAAGCATGGCATGCGCACGGCGCGCCCTATACCGACGTTCCCCATACAGCGGGCGAGCCCCAAATCGGTGCATGCGCGCGCTCTCGCCAGCTTAACGGCACCATCTACAGGTCCAGCCGCCCACCGCGCTCACATCGCCATGTTCCGCTCGGTAAGTGCGTGAGATTCTCGTTGGGAGCCTGAGGGTCACCGCTGAAACGCGGCAACAGAACCATCCAAGGTATCGAGGTCCATCTCCGGGTGATGCCATGTCGTTTGTCGGGCCCGCCTGCAGCGTCATCCGCCATGTCAACATCGTGCCAGGCCCATTTCTCATTCGATCGCTACCCCATGGTCTGCAGGTCCCCATCGACACGACTGGCTCCGCCACACACGCAACGATCGCGGGTGAGTCCCTTTGGGCTCAATCACAACGTCGAGACGTTGTGAGCTCACCTGAGTCGTTCACGGCGTGTCACACCGTGGCCGCGTTTTCTTACGGTAGCATTCTCTAATTTCGTATGAGTTCGCCGATTGAAACAGTTGTACGCGGCCGCGACCCTTGCGAGGAGCTGAAATGTAAGGTGAGTGTGTGAATTCATTTGTTGCCATTCGCCGCTTGGCCCATATCCAATTACAGCCGCCTGCGTCATTTTACTCCCTCACACGTACTGCAGGGTCGAAAGACCGTGCTGTCCTCTGAATCCTGTCAAGATGTTCACCTACTCGGCCTTTACGTTTACGCACTGGGACAGGGCAGCCGTTAACGAGGATCAAGCCGAGTGGCCACCGCGCCCGCGCCCGACGGCACTCTTCCTTTGGGAGGACGGCGATGCGGTTGCCCGCCGGTGCACAGAGTCACGGCTGATTTGAATTTCTGGCAACAGAGCCACCGAAGTCAAGGATACGCGTTTCGCGACGACGTTTTCGTCTACTTCAAAGTCACCGTCGAGCGCGTGCGGCGAGACGCTATACGGCGTCCCTCATGTCCATACGAATCCAGCCACTCTGGGTGCGTATCGGACACTTCAGTCTACCAGATCAATTAAGTAATTCACAGTCGCACCCGCATAGTTCGTCCCCGCAAGTGAATGACGCCGCTGCCGGATATGTAGTCGGCCGCCGTGTGAGAATGCTATGTGTAGGTCTTGGCCACAATCTCACGGGCCATAGACAACTACCATCCAAGCCTCACCTGCGCCGCCCGTAAGTCGTCGTTTCGCTCAGTAAGCGGATAACGCTAGCATCGAGTTGCACGCGGAGTGGTTGCTGACTCGGAAGCAACAGAACCACCCAAGCGGTGACCGCGCACTTTCTCGCGATGTTGTCTCGCCTGTTGGACAAGCCCGTAGCATCGCCCGCCATGCGAAGATACGATTCGCATCCGAACGCGCAAGTGAATTCATGGCATTAGCGGCATGCCACGCACCCGTACCTCGTGCTGTGTCTGCGAGCCAGAGAAACGGGACTCCTCGTCGCACCTCAACGCACTCGACACGCTGTACGAGATCTCCATGCACGAGAACCTCGACCTCTGCGCCGCGCGCGACGCGCTCCCCGCGGAGCCCTGGACGATCCTGGGTGGGATACGCGGCCAAGTGCGGACGTCCAACATGAACAGAACCTCGAGCCGACTAACGGGCGCAGGTGAGTCCGTTTGGGCTCAATCACAACGTCCGTTATGCGGACGTCCTGGACCGGTGTTCCGGACGGTGGCGCGGGCTCATGCATCTGCGTATATCCATCCTACGCACAACCCTTTAACGGACGTCGTTCTCGCAGGCGAACCGCACTCCGTACGTGCACGACGCGCTGCCGCCGCCCGCGCGAGGGGAAAAACAGGCCACCTCGTCCGAGAGCGCTGCCCCGTCCGGGTTCCGGATTTCCTGTCAAAGGCGCGGTCGCCGTTGGTCTCCCTTTGCTGAGGTCCACGACAGGCGAGTTCAACCCGATCCGTACATATCGCACACGCCCGTCAATTCAATTCAACGGCGTCATCTACAGTTCGGGGCGCCCGATTCTATTCCCATGAGAGATGAGAGAACGGGTATGCGGCCGGCGGCCGCCGTGGGTGTAAGTCTTGAGTATTCCGCGTGTGTCGCAGGTCGGGTAACAATGTGCAGGTCTATCGGTAGATAGGATAGACAACTACCATCCAAGGCTCTTCGTCATGGCGCTCATGTCGCCGTGCTCCACCCGGTAAGTGGATGCCACCAAAGGCGACTTGGCCATCAACCTCGCTACGCGATAATGCCTTTGACTGACCGCAGTTTGGATAGACAACTACCATCCAAGGCTCTTCGGCGGCACCGCGCTCAGGTCTATTTTCCGCTCGGTAAGTAGGTGAAATTGCTAATAACTTGTATGGAGAGCCTGAGAGTCGCTGCTGAAACACAGCGACAGAACCACCTAAGCCATCAAGATGCATCCCCAATGGCACCATGCCGCTTGACAGACCCGAGTACAATATCGTCCGCCATGTCGACGTCACGCGAAGCGCATTTCGCGTGCAAATTCTGCCCACGCGGAATTCGGGGCCGCATCTGAGGTGCTGTACACAGCGAGCGCAAGTGAGTGTCACAGCTTGGGCTCAATTGCAAAGTCTGGACGTTGTGAGCTCACCTGAATCATTCACGGCGCGTCACATCGTGGCCAAGTGTTCTTACAGCAGCCCCCAAGTTCGCCGATCATTGAAACCGTTGGACGCGGCCGCGATCCTCCCGAGGGGCCAATACTAAGGTGTACGTGCCAATTTTGATACTCATTTGTTGCCAATCGTTTTCGCTTATCTCATATCCAATTGTAGTCGCCTGCGTTACTTCATTCGCTCGCGCGTACGCGTAGTACGGCAGGGCTAAAAATATTGTCTGCCTCCGAACGTCACCAAGACGCTGAGTCCTGACCCGTTCTACCCTTACGTCTACGTTCAAGTCGCCGCTCGGCGGACACATCAGGCGGCCGTCATGGACGAGACCCAAGCCAAATCCGCATTGCGCTCGTCTGCGCCCACCTTTCGTTCCAGAGAACGACGACAAAGTTCTGTGCCGGGTAAAATTCCGCGTGTAAGTCTTGGAAAACAACTGCACGTTGTTGCAGATCGGACAATGATGTGCAGGTCTATCCGCAGATGGGATAGACAACTACCATCCAAGCCTCTTTGGCGCGACGCTCAAGCCTCTGCACTCCATTCCGTAGTGGCAGCACCACGTGCACCACGATTCCACCAGAGTCCGGCGGACAAGCGTGGTCAGATTAAATTTGAAGTTTACCATGTGCCGAGTCTGCATCGGCGCACGCGCCCGGGGGCTCTAGCCGTCATCTCACAACAGAACGGCGATGCAGTTTGTCGCAGTGCGAGAGCGTAAGTCAGGTCAGCAATCTCACTTCGCGCACCGTGCAATAATGTCGCCGCCTGTCCACAGATCAGATAGATGACTCGCGAGCATCGATGCACGCCTCTTTGGCGTGCGGTCACAGTAATGCATTGTTGTCGGTAAGTGCAACCTGTACGCGCCGCTGTTGACTTGGAGGCCGGGAGTCAGAATTACCCAAGTAGAGGCCGAACACTGATAGATCCTTCCCGCAGCATGCACCGCGCCTGCCCACAAGATCGGTTCTAGCACCGACGGAACCAATACCATACGACGAGTCGTGAATGAGTCCGCCTCTTGGGCTCAATCACAACGTCTACTGTCCGCTTACGCTCGGGTGTTCCGTCCCCGTGAGTGGCTGACGCCGCTGCCGAATATGTGGTCGGCCGCCATGCAAATGCCGTGTGTATGTCTTGGCCTTGAATCGCACGCTACATACGGACTGACGGCGCTCGGCTTTCCACAAATCACGATCAGGCGTTAGACAGCTACCATCCAAGCCTCTGCGGCGGTTCCCTCAGATCGCTGTTTCGCCCGGTAAGCGGATGAAACTAGCACTACGTTGTGTGTGTGCCGTCACCGCTGACTTGGAAACCGGGAAGCAGTCCGAATCGCTCAGGGTCATTCGCAGTTCGCATCGTGGCCGCTCGCCGATCATTCGAACTACTGTACATGGTCGCAACCTCCCTAAAGGGCGGGCCTGCGAGGTGGGTGTGCAATCTGATTTGCACAGTCACTTGACCGATCTGCGATTTTAGGGCGTGTGCTTCACTTCCTTCGCTCGCACGTATGGCAGGGTCGAAATATTTCGTGCTGCCCTCCGAACGTTGCCAAGATGCTGATGTGTTCACCACTCCGTCCGCTTTCAAGTCATCTTCGGCGAGCGACCATACCGCGCCTTTTACTCACAGTCTCCGTGCCCGGGCCGCAGACCCCCACTATGTGTTTCATGGTTACCGGTAGCCTTACAGGCGCGTTGGGCAATCCGACCAGCGACTCGGAGAACGGAGGCGTAGGACATCCAGGATGCCTCGGGCTAGTGGTACCTACGCCGTTCCCATCGCACATATACGCTTAGGACGACCGGGAACATCCCCGAAATTGAGTGCATCATGAACGGTATGCGAGCGATCTCCAGGTGCGTTGAATATTCGTTTACGAGCTGCAACAGCCCCTGGCTGAACTACATAGTAGCTGTCAGGGCGGCCATGACAAAGCCCGTGGAGACGAATCAGTCTCTCGACATCCGAACCGTCGAACGAGCCCGGCCCAGCAGCTTTGGGCTCAATCACAACGTCAATGAGTTTGTTCTCGGTCTGACGGTGATGTCAACGTGAGTTGCTCACATGCATATTCGCGTAGGTCTCGAAATCTAAAGTCATCTCTTAGTAGATGTGTACCCACGCGCAGAGAATCGGCCGCCGTGTAGCGTGAGCAACACGCAATTTCCCATGTTTCGACACAGCGCAAGCGAAGTACGCGAACACAGGATGGTCGGTTGGTTTGTCATACCGCGCGCTCCGTTCACGCCGCACGTTCTGTTGGATACGTAGGCAAGACCGGTTTTCCAGCGCCCGAACCGGGATCACCGAACATGCGCGAGTCAATCGGCCCTTCCGGCTCATTGGCAATTTCTGAACATTCGGAATGTGCGTGAAAAATCCCTCACGATATGTTACACGTCTATGGCTCACGTAGTCCCTCCGCATAGGCCTCTCTCTAACTGTGCACCGACCTCCGAGCGGAGGTCGCGTCTGTCCACTGCCCTTGGTAAGGCACCGTGCTCGCAGGGGAACATCATGCCGTGCATATGCGATGCGCCGTAGTCTAGGTGAAACGAAATTGAAGCATCAGCATGGGAGGGAAGTGCGCCGCGGACCCGGGCTCAAGGAGCTACCAGGTGCGTGGAGGGTGCGGTCGCCCGGTGTCTGCCAACTCAATGGTTGTGTATCCGACAGATATTGGGCGGCGATCACTAGCAGCGGTAAGGAGGCGTTTGCGACTGCCTCTGGCTGAACTGAATACTAGTATTCAGGGCTGTAGCAAACCCGTGTGAAGACGACCAACTCTCCCCAAACGGAACCATCCGTCGAGCCGGGGCAAACTGCTTGGGCTCAATCACAATGTCAGTGCATTTTCGGTCTGTGCGTCCAAAGCTCCGCTGCTTCGACCTGCTCTGCACCCGCTCACGGTCAATTTGCACAGGCTTCAAGTCAGAATCGGACACCACGTACCTTCGGCAGCAAAATTCTCTCCATGGAAACACGCGGGTGCCAATGAATATTCAGACACACTACACGGCGCGTGCGCGCTCCGTCCCTGATTCCCGCTGTCCTCTCTGCCGAAGACATGCTGGGCTCGTCTTGCTGCTTCTCCTTGGTGTGTTCGGTAGGGTTGGCGAGATATGGTGAATGATACTGCGCGATGTGCGCGGGACGTACCTAGCTAGTACAAGCGGGAGCAAGGTACATGACGAGCTGTCACCGCCCACGGTACGCTATGCATGCCTCGTTCAGGCTGGACAGAATGCTGTACTGACCTTTCTTTTATTGATAGCCGCGAAAGTCAGGCCATCAATCGTCTCCCGAGCTCCGGCCGTTGTCAAGAGGGGACGGAATGTCGTGGACACTGGGAGAGCCGCGCCGCAAGACACAAGGGCGCACGAACAACGTGAAGAGACCTACCGGCAGGCAAATCCTGGAGACAGAGAGGATGCTAGACGTAGAGACAGAAGCAGACAGAGAAGAGACCGGACACCACACGAGAGGGAGAGACTGGTTGGCAGCACAGCGACGACTCCCGGCGCACCACGTCGACGTCATCAAACCGTACTATGTTCGTACAGGAAGTATCGAGACTGCAACATATGTAACTGCGGACAGATGCCGAAATAAGTAGCCCACTGCGTAGTGTACACAGCCGCGACGAGAAGAGAGTCCAGAGCGGCCAAGTGGAGGAGCAGAGCAGGGCGAGCACGGGTGCAGGCGCGCAGCGGGGCCCGCCTCGGTTCCAAATATGGCAGTGCCGCCCGACATTTGGGCGCTCACCTATCTTTGCACTCGACCACCACCACATCCAGGACGGCGGCCTCCACGCTCTCAATATATGCTTTATTTTCTCGCACTTTTACTGAAGACTATGCGACCTAGACATTTCACGCTATTCAACGGGGCAAGAACCGCCAACGCTCTGACTCACGCTGGACTTCTGAGTCCTCCGCATCCCCAAGTCAGCAAACGGCTCGGTGTCCTCTGCCTCGTCTCCGTCTTTGTCCCGCCTGCTTTCACGTAATGGCAAACATTTTTCATTCAACGCTAGCATGCTTCCCTCGGACAGCGGTTTCAGCACGTTCCTGGATACCGACGTGCGAGCAGCGAGTCGCGGCCCTCGGCTGGTGCTAGTCGAGCACGGACTGCGAGGTGAGTGCACCGTTTTTTGCGAGTCCAATGGTGTCCATTCGGGGTTGGAAATGAGTCGGTGGTATGCAAGGTCTAACACGCTCGCGTGGACGATGTGAGGCGCCGGAGTTAGGTCCGAAGTGAGCTAGATGGAGGACACGCTCCTCGGAGACGGCGAAGGGAGACGGATGGCTGGCTATGGTCAGTGTGGGAGCGTGAGCGGGTTGGGTTATGTATTGTATCCACCGCATGCCGTCAAGTTGTCAAAACGCGAAGAGGTATACGTCAGGGCCTGGATCTGAGTGGAAGAGATGAGGTGCGCAGGCTCGGCTCCTTTGCACGCGGTTGCTACCACGTCCTCTGCGACCACCTTGATACATCCAAAAATGGTTTGAATATAAGCTGATTACTCTATGATTTCTAGCGTAACCGATGACAGGAAATACGGAAACTGGCCCGCTACAGGTACCGTCGACGCTTGGCCCCTCGCTGCCTATCACCCTCGCTCTCCGAGTCGGAAAACGATTCGATATCCTCCACCTCGCCTCCCTCTTTGTCCCTCTGTGCCGTGACGTAACCGCCAAGATCATCGTCCGTTAACACCGGAACCCGAAGCTCAGACAGCGGCTTCAAGACCCTGGCCCTGGACGTCGACGCGGCCATCGGGCCTCTCGGCTGGTCGAGCGCAAACTGTGAGGTGAGTGCGCCAATCTTGCGGGTATCCGATCGCGATGGTTTGCCTTCCGGGTTGGAGACGGGACGTTGGCGTGCCTTGTTCACGTCGGAACGTTGACGACGCTCACGCGCATGCGGTGACGCGCCCGGACCGATGGGCAAGGTGAGGATGGGCTCGAGGTCATAAGGGTGGAGTACAACCTCCTCGGCGGCGACGGAAGAGCGTGATGCGTGGGTGGTGGCGGGGCGTGCGCGTGAGACGGCTGCGCTGTACCCAGTGGGCGCAATGAGGTCGTGGAAACGCGACGGCGTCCACTTTGGACCCTGGATCGTAAGCGGGAGGGCAGGGAGCTTTGCGGCAGCTAAGACATGCGGCAACACACTGTGTGGGTCGTGAAGAGCGCGCTGGCGGACGTCGGGCGGTGCGGAGATGAATTTGAGCGTCCCGTTCCTCCAGAGGTCTCGGAGAAGCCGAAGCGGCGCGGCGCCACCCTTGATATCACTGAGGTTGGCGAACGGGATGTGCCAGGGCCAGCCATCGAGGATGAGGCCGAGGCACCAGACGATGAGCCTCGCATACTGCTCCTCGGAGTAGCACATGCTGATATCGTCAAAACCTGATTTTAGAGCTTTGGGGAAGTGAGCTTTGTGGTGTTGAAGTTGAGCTGAACAGCGTACTCGGAAACTTACCGAGGCTGGTGTCGAACCCATCCCGCAGCTCTTCGCGGATGATATCCCGGTCGGAACGGTAGGTCTTACGTTTCAGGTTAGTGTAACGGGGCGTGAACGGCACAAATGTGAGTTTAGAGAAGGCGGACATGGAGTGTGAGCTCGGGATGAGGACAGGCCGCTAGCAACCTCGGTGCCGGACATGCTGACAAGCTTTATAGGTCACAGTCTTAGCGTGAACCCAGCGGCCGCTCACCGCGTACCAGTCACGGCCCTCTGATAAGCACAAAATGTGTTTTTCGGGCGAGAGGTGTCCGACTCGCTGGTCATACTGATGCCCACCACCTCGACCGGACGAGTCGCGCATAGAGAAGGGAACCGCCGCGCCGCCGTCCCGTTGACAGCGAACCGAAAAGTCGCAGTCCTTGGAAGACGGAAGCAATATCCAACTTGTTGGCCCTTGGGGATCGTAGGCGGCTTGGCGTCAGGCTTGTTCCGGTGCCTACTTCCGTAAGTCTGTGCGTCTGCCCCACTCCCGGCCGTGTGGAACCTAACCTTCGTGTTTCACAGATCTACGTCTCGTGTTGCTTCGTGGACGTTGGAGCAAAGCGACGGTCAATCG
This sequence comes from Ganoderma lingzhi, assembly GCA_026283605.1. Classification (NCBI taxonomy): domain Eukaryota; kingdom Fungi; phylum Basidiomycota; class Agaricomycetes; order Polyporales; family Polyporaceae; genus Ganoderma; species Ganoderma lingzhi. The sequence goes on from JAPJYM010000001.1 coordinate 184,885, forward strand.
CCGGGCGAATCATTCTCAAGCTCAGGGCCCCGGCTACCTTACAAATTTGTGAGTATTCCTCCCGGTCGTGGGATGCGACCTTTTAGGATGTCCGCTTTGTCTGACGAGCATCGCCACCTCTTACTAGCTTCAAACCACCGCACACGAGCCCCGCTTCAATGTCATCGAATTCGAGATTAGTTAGATGGTATGCCGCACTACGCTGCCCGAACCATTGTCCTAGTTTCCCGGTTGGCGGCTACACACGCGAATGTGGGAGACACATCTTTCGTCACTGGCCGCCACTGTGTCATCGGGTCCAAATGGTGCGATCATCTTATGTCCTTGTCTGAAGTTCTTTGTGCGCCGTTAAAATATGATCATGTTTGTTTGTTACCCAGACAACTAATTGCGGCTCCTTGACGGGGCGCCCGGCTACGTTCTACGCGGGACAAGGCGTGAGCGTCAGCCTTGAACGCACAGCCCCCGGGAATGCACAAATTCAGACGTATGTTTACGGCACCGCAGACAACGCTTACGCGCACCCTTGAACTGATGTCTCGACTGGCCCTTTATTTAACAGCGAAATTTCTTTACCTCACACCTTTTCGAACCCCCCCTGGGCCCATCCTTCGGCTCCGACCTCGACAGCCTCCATGAAGTCGTCCCACCCTCCCGCGGTCACTCCTCCCCTTTCTTTTCTCGTCTTGCGTCGCCTCTTGCATCTAGGACTTCAATTTGGCGGCTCACGGCCATGGCATGCACCCGGGGTACTTAGAATTGGCGCAACGGAGGTGACTGTGCCTCACAAGTCGTGTGGTTAGCTCCTGCAACAAGTGAAGTTGGGTGTGAGCGAGGCTCCCGGCCACTGCGTATGGAGTAGAGATGGCGCCGCACACGGCTGTGTCCAATGGTACGTGTTTCTTTGTATTTGATGCGCGCTCGCGCCGATCACATTTCAGGTGCGGTTACAAGTGCGAACATTCCATTACGAGAGACCGCGCAGCCATCAAGGAGCTCCGGGACAACCGGCAGTAGCGCGGCTCGAGGAGTCCGGCGTTGAGTAAGTACGATCGCCCTTTCCTTTGCGAATCGTGTCTGAATCTACGGCTAGATCTCTTTGAAATTTCGCGTATCCTCGACGGCTGTGTTGGATCGAGCGCGGAGGTCCGAGCAGGATGTCCGCCCAAGTCGGATTACGGCTCCCGGCTGTGCCTCCATAGCTACGCGATGACCGCCCAGGTTCGCGCCAACACTCTCCGTGGCCACTCACACGCCCGAGGTCGTCGCGAACTTCAAGCATCGCGTACCTCCGCGCCTCCCCAGACCCCGTATCGACGATCCTGATGTCCCACCACCACGATCCCAGATCCGTACGTATCCCATCCCCTTTTCTATGCCCGCAGATGAGGCGTCACCTCGTTGCGCCCCAACTTTTTTTGCTGCGGCCAGGACAGCGAGTGCAGTCCAGATCGCCCGTTTCGGCTGGGCGAGCCACTAGCGGTGCGTCTTTCCTCGAGCCTATATGTGTAGCTGTTTGCAGCGAATTTAACCTTTCAGCCACGAGTTACCCGGCAGCGGACATTGCGCCTGCCAGTGTTGGATGCCGAGGCGGCGCGCTCGGCCGAAATCAAGGTAAACCGGGGCGGTACGGCCTTCGCACCTGGATATAACCTCGCATACTCTGTCTCCTGTTGTAGCCGTCTAATGTGCCTCCCTTCGACAGAGCAGAATCGCGACTGCCACTCGCCGCCCGAGGCCGTCGCGAACTTCAAGCGTCAGTAGTATCTCCACGGCTCCCCAAGCTCCAGATCAGCAAGGACGATCTCGACGGTCCTACGCGCGCCCTCTGCGATTGGTGCGTGTCTGACCATGTCTATCGCTGCGGCTGGCAAGCCATCCATCTATCGCTGCGTGGCGGTTTCGAGCTCGGTGCGGCCGGGTTGGCCATAGCTAACCCCGTTCTACTCTACCTCCCCTCGACGTCCTTCAGATCCGCCGCTCTCGTTGCACGCCGGCAGCACATATACACTCACTCCTCGCATACCCGGATCGCGTCTGGCCGGCGGTCGAAGGCGGAAGGGGTCGGTGAGTCGTGAAGGGCAGCCCGGGACCCACGCTCATGGTAAGTGGACATCTCCGTGCATTCGTCGTCCGGCCCCAGCGCCAATGTGATTTCTTACAGTGACTGTAACCCGGCAGAATCGAGGTCACGCCGCCCGGGACAAAGACGTCCGACCTCGAGCATGTTCGGGCGGGCCAATAGGTGAGTCGTTCAGACTCGTCGTCGAGGGGTTGGTACACCTGCGGCCTCCCGATGGGCAGCCTCAGTCCCGAGGACGATCTCGCGAGGTTGTTGTTTCGCTTGCTTTTCTCTTGTCACGGCACTGATACTGTGGGATTTCAGGGTTTTCGAGCTCGGTACGGCCGGGTTGGGCCGCCGTAGCTACCCCCCTTCTACTCTATCTCCCCTCGACGTCCCTCAGGCTTCGGATCCGCTGCTTTCATTGCACGCCGGCAGCACATATACACCCACTCCTCGCATGCCGTTACGTCTGGGCGGCCATCCGGCGCCGGGTGTTTATGCGGCGCGAGGGGCAGGGGACATAGTAAGCACCCATTTCTTAGATTCATCGCGCGGCCCTAACATTGGCTTTTCGTTCTTACGGCAGCTTTAACCCGGCACAATCGAGGTCACGCCGCCCAGGACAAACGACGTCCGACCGCGAGCATGTTCGGGCGGTCGTTCGGACTGGTCGTCGAGGGGTTGGTAGGCGGGCGGCTTCGAGTAGATGAACAGCCTTCCCGAGGACGATCCCGCGGGCTTGCTGTGTCGCTTGCGGCACTGATATGCGGTGGGATTAGCAGTTGAACTGATATCGAGCGGGATTTCGGACGCGCTCAGTCTGGATTCGTGCGGACCGCGCGCGAGTTGAAAGTAACGTACGGAGGGCTACTTGCGCCGTCTCTCAATGAACAGTATCTTCGGATGCATCGCAGTCGCTGTACAGAGTTTTCAAGGGCAACAAATATATTTCCTGACGTCCTGTACAACTGTATAAGTGTAAATGTATAAGTGTAAAACCGCGACCCCTCTCGCAACGAGCATCCTCTGCCGCCCGTAAAACCATCCCAACCGTCCCAATACTCCCATCCCAACACTATCCCAACACCAACACCATCCCAATACTACTACTAACATTAACACTCTCCCCGAGTCCGTGTTTGCTTCTCTGGCTGCAAATCCCTCGCTTCGCCCGTCCCTAAAACAAACAGCGCGGATCAGCAACAGCTCTGCTATGCGTCGCTTACCTCGTCCCGACTTCACAGCCGTGTAGCTGCACCGTGCGCCCATCGTCAGCGTCCGCCCGTCACCGCGCAAACAAACAAGGAAAAACTCACTTGGCCAGCGCGTACTCGCCGAGCTCGCGCCCGATCCCCGACTGCTTGTACCCGCCAAACGGCACGTTCGGGTAGAGCATGTTCGCCGCGTTCACCCACACCGTGCCCGCCTTGATCTTGTGCGCCGTCAAGAGCGCGCGCGAGATGTTCTGCGAGAACACCGCCGCCGCCAGCCCGTACACCGTGTCGTTCGCCTGCCGCACAATGTCCGCCTCGTCGTGGAACTTGATGATCACGCACACCGGCCCGAAGATCTCCTCCTGCACGATCCGCATGTTCGGCTTCGTGTCCGTGAAGATCGTCGGCGAGATGAAGTAGCCCTCCGTGCCGACCCGGTTCCCGCCAAAGTGCACCGTCGCGCCCTCCGTCTTGCCAGAGTCGATGAAGCCCATGATGCGCTGCGTGAACGTGAACGTGTGAGCATCACCGTCTCAGCCAGGTGCGTGCGCTCGCGGGGCCACTCACGTCGTACTGCTGCTGGTTGATCTGCGGGCCCTGGAACGTCTCGGGGCTGAACGGGTCGCCGACCTTGAGCGTCTTCGTGTGCTCCGTGAACCGCTGCAAGAATTCGTCGTAGATCCCCTCCTGCACGAAGATACGCGAGCCCGCGCAACAGCACTGGCCGTGGTTGTAGCTGGACGATCGCGTCAGCGAGGGCATTCGCAAGCCGGAGCGCGGGGCACGTACTAGATACCGAACGCGGCCCATTTGATGGCCTGGTCGATGTCGGCGTCGTCGAAGACGATCGATGGGCTCTTGCCGCCGAGCTCGAGCGTGACGTTCTTGAGGTTTGACTTGGCCGCGGACTCCATGATCTTCCGGCCGACGAGCGTGCTGCCCGTGAACGCGACCTTCTCGATCGTCGGGTGCTCCGAGATGGCCTGGCCGACGGTGTGGCCGTAGCCGTTGATGAGGTTGAACGAGCCCGCGGGGAACCCGGCCTGGTCGATGAGCTTCGCCATGTACAGCGCGGTGAGCGGCGTGAACTCGGACGGCTTGAGGACGACCGTGCAGCCGACTGCGAGGGCGGGGCCGATCTTCCACGCCATCATTTGCACTAGCGCAAACCACGCATCAGCGACACACAACCACGACCAAACGGCGCGAGGGGGCTTACGAGGGAAGTTCCAGGGGATGATCTGGCCGACGACACCAGCGGGCTCGTGGCGGGTGTAGACGAGCTTCGCCTCCGAGGTCTCGATCGTCTGGCCGAGGATCTTGTCTGCCCAGCCGGCGTAGTAGCGGATGCAGTTGATCGAGTGGCTAACGTCGCCGCGCTTGGCCCAGCCGAACGTCTTGCCGTTGTCGAGGGCCTCGAGCGCAGAGAGGACGTCGATGTCCCGCTCCATAAGGTCGGCGAGCTTCGCGAGGTAGCGCGAACGCTGGACGCCGGTGGCGTTGAGGCCCCAGGTGGTGTCGAAGGCCTTGTGGGCGGCCTCGACGGCGAGGTCGACGTCCTTGGCGGTGCCCTCGGAGATGCGGGTGGTCACCTTGCCATTTGTCGGGTTGAGCACCCTGCGCGCGGGGATGGTCAGCAGACTCGCACTCGCCACGCGCCGCGCCAGGAACGCGGAAACCACATGCGCTGCTGGGGTGTCGTAAGGAGAAGGCGGGGCCCCGGGCTAGCTTCGCTCCCGACCCCACGCTCAAGTGTGGATAATGACGTAATGCGATCGCACTCTATCCTGCTCGTTCCTGGGGAGACAGAGCGCACCCCGCATGCAAAGACCCACGGATGCAAAGTGAACTCACTCGATGAACGCGCCGCCGGACCCATCGACGAACTTTCCGTTGATGTAAAGGCCGGTGGGGACCTCAACCTCGCCCTTGAAGACAGGGGTGTCGAAGGTGTACCTGAAGGTTTCGGGCATCGTGGATGTAGTTTGCTGCGATAGGCGTCGATGTGAGGTGGTGCGCGACGAGATAGGTTTTTAATGAACGCGAGGAGGAGGAGGGGGTGGGAGGAGCGGTGGTAGCCAGGCGTGGGGTATATATACGTGTGCCCCGGGAAGGGGAAAGGCTCGATTACTGATCACTCACTTCACATTCGATTGACCAATGACGCCGCAGTCCTCGAATATGGCGGGGGTTTCCCACTTGAGGGCGCCTCGATCTGGGATAGAGTGTGGTCAGGAGGCCAAACTTTGCTGGAGGCGGAAGCGCGAAGGAAAGCCTCGGAGACGGGACGGCGTGCTCATGTGTTCGCCTCTAGGTAAGTATATTATCCTGAAATCAAATGTGCTGATGTTCCGTTGGTCCGACACAGCTCCTTACGAGCTTCTTGAGCGACGGACAAATGTGAAGACACACGGCGCTTAGCATCCTGCGCAGCTGCGGGCCGCCATCCCCCCGTTCTCCCGCGTCCCAACCAACAGCAGCACACTCGACCTTGTAGTTGGCGAACTATCCTGCGAACCCTCGATGAACATATCCCTAAGACTGGAGCACATGGCCGGGGCACCGAGATTATTCAACGGACTGACAACAAAAGTGGCGCTATCCTGCCAAACTTGAACGTCTCGAAGGGGCCCGAGAGCGGTGCATCGGCGGACCCAAGATCAGAAGCCTCGCAGACGCAGACGCATTGAACCCCGTCCGTGTGACACGCGAATCGCGAAGCCCCAAAGGTGATAAGTGCGATAAAGAACGCGCGCGTGCGAACCCGGGCTCAAAAACCGATGATCCCCCTGCTTCTCGCGGTGGACGCACAACGTACTTACCCCTCCCGGACCCCTGCAATCTGGCAGTGGCAGGCCAAGCCCGGGACGTTACGTGCGCCCGTGGGCGCGATGGGACTGCGTTCTGCCTCAACGGAGGTGGGGTCCTTAGCACGCTGCCCGATCGCACCCTAATGTCCTATGGCACGTGCCCCCCACCACTTCGTACGGCCACCTAATACCTATGTAGAGGAGTTAAGTCGCGTGCCCACGAGTTCTCTTTACATCACGCTCTGTCGATCGGAAAGTGGCTAGCCATCGAGCACCCGCACGCTTCCCTTCGTCCACGCCCTGCTCGCGTCCGTAAACCGCAGCTCCACTTCCTCGAACACGGCGACCCTTTTCGTGACCGTGAAGCCCAGCTTCTCGAAAAGCCGGATGCTCGGCTCGTTCTTCTCCCCAATCCGTGCGACGAGCCGCTCTCTCGGAATGGGAAGAGGCGGCGGCGAGGCGGGGTCCGTCGCGTAAGAGAGCAGGAGCTGCAGCGCGGTGTACGCAATGCCCCGCCGGCGATAGGCTGGTTCTGCGGGAGCCAGAAACACATTTTAGAAACCCACCGAAACCAGATGATGTATCTATCGGCGGCACGGCCGCGTCCACATTCGATGCATGCGTCGAATGTGGCCCCCCGCATGAAAATACGCACCCGCGATCATGATCTCCACCTCCACCTCGAAATCGTCCTCGTCCTCGTCCCCACCCTCATCCTGGCCCCGCGCGCCCTTGAAAAATAGGTTGACATCGCCGATCATGCGCCGCTTTTCGAGATGGGCGATTGCCAAGTTCGAATTCGGAAGGTCCGCGTCGCCATCTCCACGCTGCTGCGGGGGCGGATCCGACGTGAAGGGTTCCGGCGACCCCAAAAGGAGTATGAACGTCAGCTCTGCGTGCGGGGTTGCGGGGGTCGGGAGTCCGCCGTCCGGGGTGGGGGCGGGGAAAGGGGGCGTCAGGCGGGGCCGTGCCATTTCCGAGCGGGGCCCGGAAATCAAACGAATCAAACAGGTCGGCACGCACTGTCCTCGTCTTCCTGCCACTTTCCTGGAGACAGAGATAACACGAGAGATTCGTCCACGATGTGCGGGCGACGGTGTCGCACAGGTTCGACGACACGCACGACGGACGGACGGTTCGATCGCGGAGCCGCCGGGCGCGGACGAGAGAGCAAGCCAGAAGAAGGCGCGAAATGTCCAAAAACGGTACGTCGATCAGATTCAAACGGCGGCGGAGAGGACAGACGCGAGGGTACTCACTTTGCATCTCGTACTCTTCTTCGAGGGTCAACGGCTCGCTCGCCGTGAGCTCGCGCAGCTCCTCGCTCGTCATCCACTCGTGGTATTTCTGCGCACGGCGGGCGGTGAGCGTAACCCACACGTAAAGCATACGGCAGTTCCTTGCGAACGGAACTCACGGCGACGTGTTCCTTGCTAAGTGACGAGGACGGACACGGACACAGGCAAGAAAAAGAGAAAAAATCAGCTCCGCGCCACGGCACGCGCACCCGCTACAACCACGAATATCTGATGCCCTCACCGGTATGGTACCAGGACGACGTCCGGGTGCACAATCGCAGTGCTCTCGTTCGCCTTCATCGCGTGATATTGATTTTCTTTTTTCCTGCGGCCCCGGGGTTCGACAGGGGAGATCAACGACGACAACAAATCGCAGACAAGGGTCAACCGTCAGCTGCGCGAGCTCGGAATGGGGCCGGTAAGCAAAACGGAAACGGACCCACGGGCAGCGGCGACGGGGGTAAGGTTCGCGCGCTGTGGGCGATAGACGATAGACGGTAGACGATCGGGACGGACACTTGTGATCGGTACTGGGAAGTCAGGAAGCGCGGTCTCCAGGAGGGAGGGGGAGAACGGGCCCCGCCCCCGCGCGGGGCCCCACATACGCTTACCCCAGAGAACGCCGCAAATGAAAGAGATAACCTCAAGCCTGGAGACGGCAGGGAATGGACGGGGTTTGATTGACGCGATGGCCGTAATGGCACAACACAGAGCCCTGGGGATGGGCGACAAGCCGGGGGTCGAGGCGGGACTGGGCGAGGCGGAATGGCGTTACCGAAAATCGAAAAAGGCCAAGGTCAAGGTCGGGGCGCGGGAGATGGTGGAATGAAGATGGCGATGACGGAGCTGGGAGAGAGTCCAAAGATAAATGCGATAGATACGTGCTGTTCGTGGTGAGACATACCTCGGCGACCGGTCGTGGTTGGAAGACAAGTGCCAGCCTGAGTGATGACAAGGCCTGTTTGGCGTGGCACCGCCCGCAGATACTCGTCTAGACGTGATTATTCAGCTCATCTCATGCGTCGGCGAGCAGATAGTCTACCTGGAGACGACTCTGTTGGGGACCGACTGGCACAGAGCTCGGGGAGTGGGGAGTCGAAGTAACTGGTGGTTTATTTGAAGTTTGCTTGGCAAACAATACGCGCAATTTAGTGTTAGACGCCCCTATATTCGGGTGAGTTCGCGAGAACCACATGGCATAGACGCTCTGCCGCCATGCGCTCGGAGTGTTTCGGGCAGCAGTAGAACCTCCGTCCACGACGAGCAACAAGACTCTGGGCTCTACGGATTCAGTTTACAGGGGTGGTATACGTGAAGGGTCGTTTTGTGAGCGTACCCACGGCTTCCAGCCTTTGTGACGGCCATATCACCGACCCCGGGCATTGCGCGCGCGAGTGGCCTCGCGTAGCGCCAGTGCGGCGGGAGGGCTGGCGCAAGGCGCTCCGGTCCCGCCCAACGTGAGCGGGACGTCTCGGACGACGTGCACCCCGTTTCCATCGCGCCCGTCAGTTCCGCCGCGTTTCCGGTTCCCAAAACGGCCGCCAAGGTCTCCCGATTTGCACCGTCGCGGCTAGACGCCCGCCGCATATGGCAATTACGCCCGGTCGGACTTAAAACGGCCTATCGGGAGAACGGTCGTGCTTGGGAGGTTGTTGGGAGATGTCGGAGAGCGGGGTTGTTGTGTCAAAGAGCGCGTGTAGGGTGCGGTAAATTCATCTCTTGAACTCGTACTACCACCATCCCCCCCGGTCCTGCACTTGCACTCGCTGTATGCGCTCGGTCTTCGAAATCTGGGAGAGCATGCTGGGTTTCCCGCCGGTCGTGGGCTTCGGTCTCGCTCATGGGACGAGAAGAAGCGTCTTGTGCACCTGTGATAACGAAAGCCGATGAAGTTGCTCTCGAAAAAGGCATACGAGACCCCGCACAGGTGCGCGAGCTTTGTTCGTCTGACCCCGCTGAACCGCTTACATACAGCGTCCTCCCCTTCTGGCCGTCTTCGCCCGAAGACTGTGATCAAGGTGCGCAGATTGTAATGACCTTCTGTATACAAATCTATTGATATCTGCACTGTAGTTGGGGAGCGTAGCCGTCATTCTGTCTGCTTTAGCAGCCCACTTGACAGGGCCCTCATTCCTGCAGCTCGATCGTCAGCAATCGACATATATGCCTGCTTTCCTTGGACGGCGACTCACCCTCGACCACCACACTCCTCGCCGTTTCCTCGCCCGACTGGCGCGCCTTGCCTTGCCTTCAAGAGCCAGCCCCGCCTCCGCCCGGGTTCTGTTCACAGTGAACGTTCAGCAGTACATACACACTTCGGTCGTGCTCTCGCCTGGTACCAGCGCTAGCGTCACCTCCTGAGCCCGCCTTCGTCTCCCATATCCGGAAGAGTCCGCGCACCATGGCGATCGGTCGTCTCCCCGACTCTGGGTTGTCTCCATCCATCCAACCTCCATCCCTGTCTTCGCCTTCTGTCGGTGGGGCGTGGCCACTCCTCGCGATGGAGTCGATGGCGCAGGTCCGCGCAAAGTAGGGTAAGCGCCGATCTCGCTCGACGAAACCGCCGGAACCGCCTGCAAAGCCGCGTCGGACTCGCTCGCACTCCGTCCTCAGGGCAACGGCCTTTCCATCGCTCCATCTCCTCTCTCGCGCGGTGCTCACCTTGCGTCAAGTGGACTCCACCCCGCGCAGTCCCCCCCCCCCCGCCCTCGGTACTGTTGTCTCGGTTCCCGGATGCTCGGGACGGTGACCGTCGTCTGCGAGACCGCGCGCGCAGACGCTCGGTCACGCGTCGGTGAAACGCCGCGTCCGAGGCTCAGGGTTCGTTGCTCGGCAAAATTTGCGCTCTAGGCTGGGCTTGCTGCACGGGTTTCACGGCGGGCACGCTGGTGCGGAGGGGGCGCGGACGAAGGATACAAGGAACCGGGGGATGTCTCATCGAGCCGGGGAGCTTCGTGGTGCGCGGGCTGTCCGATGTCGAAGATTGGGGCGAGGATGGAGGCTCGATGAAGGCAGGGAAGCCGAGTGGAATTTGCGTTAGAGCGGCGAGGTGGGGCGATGATCATGTTGAGGATTATGAGATGGGGGTTTGGTTCCATACACAGGTGAGTTCATCCCACCCGGGCCCGATGATACGTAAGTAACATACGTTATTCCGGGCGCGAAAGGGCAGCTCTGACGCACGATTCCATATCGTTTCTTCCCCATCAAGCGCGAACCGTCGGCCGGCTAGCTGGATGAACGGACGCGTTCGATGTCCGCCAGCTATTATGGTTCCTCGAATTGCACCTAGACTTTGTCTGTCTATTTCCCCTCCTCATCGCATAAGTAACCGTTGTCATTAACAGTCAGGCGAGTCAAGTGCGTCCGTGAAACGCGGTTGCTGGCCTGCCAAGTCAGCGCCGCAGCGGTCCCTGAACGCCACACTTTTGCAGAGCAGTAATAAGTAGACCGAGACAGGCGAGTTGGTCAAGAGTTTTCGTTCGGAGGAGCACACGGAATTGGTGAGCTATTCTTCAGGAATGCGGCGCAGGGCCCTCAGCGTATTAGCGTGTCAGTTGACCGGGGGCCGAGGCGGGCTGGTCGCGGCGATTCGCCTTGTGTCGGGAGCTGGGGAAAGTGCCTGCGATGGAGGAGGGGGGGATGGATGAATGTTGGGCCGTCCCCGCATTTGATTGCCCGTTGCACTCTGGGGTCGCATCTCCCGTCAGCTGGCAGGACTACTCCCAATATGGGCATCAACATCAGGGCCTCCCACTCGCTCCCCCGTTCCGATTAGGTAAGCGCTCTCTCTCAAAAGACCCGCGCGGCCGTCACTTCCCAGCTGCGAGCTTGCGTCTCTGTTCTCTCTCTCCCACCCTCCGCTCGTCTTCCTCGAGGTTCTCCGTCCAACTTGCCAGCCATGTCCCACCTCGAGAAGGCCAGCACTGAGATCGGTGCCAACCACCCGTCGGTCGCGTACGGTGCCCCCCAACCGCCCCAGTACTACCGCAAGCTGGGCAACCCCGGGCCTCTGTACGTCTACGTCCTCAAGTGCTGCGACACTGATGACGGCAGTTCCTGATTTTTTCTCTCGGTCGCTTCAGCGGTCTGTTCGGCTTCGCGTCGACGACGTTCATCCTCTCCATGTACAATGTCCAGGCCCGCGGCATCCTCGTCCCCAACGTCGTCGTCGGCATGGCCCTCTTCGTCGGCGGCCTCGCACAGTTCGTCGCCGGCATGTGGGAGTTTGCGTGCCAAAACTCGTTCGGCGCTACAGGTGAGCCCCGCTATCCGCTCCCCGCTCTCCGTGCTTTCTTCCCCGCTTGCTCGTTGGCGCCGCCAATTTTTTGGGCGAGCGCGCGGATCTCCACATGCGCATGCACCTGCGCTCCGTCTGCATTCCAGGTTAGCGGCTGGGATGGTGTCACGGATTTACTTACGCGGAGTTTGCTCCCACAGCGTTCACGATGTACGGCGGCTTCTGGATGTCGTTCGCGACGATCTTCCTGCCCGGATCTGGGATCATCGACTCGTACGGCACCAACGCCGACGAGCTCAACTCAGCGCTCGGCATTTACCTCTGGACGTGGTTCATCGTCACGTTCCTCCTTCTGTGCGTGTTTCTCTCTCTCTCCTTTCATGGATGCGGTGGCGCTCGCTGTTTTCGATTCATTGTTGCGTGCGGCGGAAGGTCGACAGTTCTGTCGCCACACCGTTTCAGCCTGGTGACCAGGCAGAACTTTGTTCTTAGTCTCTAGTGCTATTTCGGCTGTGAGCATACACACTGCTCCCTGCCACCTAGCACGACCAGGTGGCACCATCGAATCAGCAGCGTGCCCATTCGTCCTCGACACCGATACTGACTGTGGCTTGTGCGCTAGGGTCGCTTCGCTGCGGAGGAACATCGGCCTCATCGCCCTCTTCTTCTTCCTCACCATCACGTTCGCGCTGCTCGGTGCAGGTACGCTATCAGCGCATCCCCAATGCTCTCTTGTGCGATCCCGCTGACCACCTGACCCGGGCGCTCGCAGGGAAGTTCTCCGCAAACAACGCCGTCGTGCTCGACAAGGCCGGCGGCGCGTTCGGCATCATCACCGCCTTCATCGCGTTCTACGTCGGCACCGCCGAGCTCCTCAGCGACCGCGCCAACTCTTGGTTCGTCCTCCCCCTGGGCGCCATCCCCAAGGGCCGCACCGACTAGATTGTTGTTACCATCTCCCTCCCCTCCATCGCCTTCGGTCCGATTGTGGTTCTGTACCGACTCGACGTATTCCCCCGCATCGCGTTACCCGCTCTGTTCTATGTTACCCGCGCTCTATCCCCCGTCTTCTGCACTGCACTTTTATCCTACCCCTCTCTCCCTCTGTCTGGAGCAACGTGTTCCCTGCACACTTGTACCTTCGTACTACCCTACCATACTCTCTCTTTCCTTGTCGCCTCCCGCACATTATCCGCCCGACGTTTCCCCCTGTCGTACTGTGTGTTGTAGAGCCGCTGCAGTCGCAACACTTGGCAATGGCACAAAGATTTCGATGTGCCCTCCAAGTTTACCTAAAGGCTGGCTGCTCCGTACAGTATTGTGTGGTGAGTGCCCGCGTTCCGTGGCTTATCGGACCCCGCTGAAGTGCGCAGTCAGTTTTTCACTAAGGTTGCGGAGTCCGTTCCACTGTGGCGTTCTATTTGTGAAGTCAATCCACTGCATGGAAAAAAGATGCTGGGTGGGCCCCGGAAAGCCATACCATACTCGTCAACCCCGGTAAATATGTGCCGAGGTGCTAGCTCAGGTCAGCTGGGCGAGGCACGATGGGATTACACATTCGGTGAGTTCTATGATGGTTTTCTAGCACATGTATGGTTACGGTGATGTGCTATTCGGCCTTAGGTCTGCGGGCTATCGTCGGCGCGCATTCGTCCTCGCCATTATGATTGAGGCTTATGAGCGATTGGGTGGCGGCCCGGCGAACGGACGTACAAACCGCGTAAGGTGTGCCCTATTCGAACTCGGGCCTCGGGGTACATACGTACTACGAGCTGCTCGACGAGCCGTCGCATTTCCGTGTCGACAGGGTTCTCTTCGACGGTGCTCAGGCTTTGGATTCTCTATCTCTACATACCCCCCGGAAGAAGGCGACTCGCCGGGCCGCACAGGAAGGGCGAATGCCGTGGGCGCAGTGCCGGCCCACAGTCCTCGCGTCTGAGTACGGGGACAGAACGGACTCGGAGGGAGTGGGAGGCGAGCGCTGGCACCCGGGCCATTCTTGGGATCATGGTGTGTGTGCGCGCTTTGACTCCCCGAAGCAGGTTCGAGGCCTCCCCGGCGGCCTTGGCCTGCACACTCCCAAACTGTGCGAATACTTTTTTTTTTTTCATTTTGCCAGGGCGTTCTATCCCAGAATTATGTAAGTACTAACTTGAATGCGATCCGTGAGCGGTTTGGTTTGGTTCTTACGTGCGCCGGCGGCCGATGCCATGCTGACCATCTCCACGCTTTCGCGGCGATATACAGATGGAGTGGTGACGTCGGTAGCGCTAAGCCTCCGTTCCGAGGCGGGCGGGGCCGGGTCGTATGTAGCCCAGGCTGAACGCCTCATATTTTTGAACTGTTCACCCAAAGGCTTCCCAGAACTTTCAACTGGCAAGTTTCTAGGAGACATTTTTACTCTGCCTCGTGTTGGACACTGCTCTGGATAAGTTTAGACAGCACCGCTTCAAGATCCCATTAATCCCCTGGAGCCGAAAATGGGTTCTGGAGCCTCGATGAGGCCCAACAGGTGAGCGTGTTTATAAAGTTGTTACGCAATCTAATGGTTGTAGAGTCAGAGAGGTCTCTCTATCTATGTCTTTCGACTCGGGGGTTGCACTTGTATGAGCCGAAAGGTGACATGACGGCGGTATCCGCGTCGCACTGTTTTGCTCACCTTCGCAATCTATGTGAGTCTCCCCTCGCTCGTCAGACCTCACTTAGGAGCTTTCTCACCGCCGTAGTGCACTACTATAGGTAAACGGGCGGAACCTTGTACCTATGGTGAGTTGGCCAGGCGAGCAAGGCAGTTCCCCGGATGTTCATCTCCGTGTCCTAGGAGGCGTGGCTCGTCTTCGCTGCAGCGAGCCGCGCATTCGCCTAAGCAAAGTCGCAGAGAGTTGCGGTTGCTTTCGCGGCTCCGAACGTGTGTCCGACGTTTGCGGTGAACTCCTGCCAGCGGCCTTCAAACCTGCCCCGGCCTCACCGGGGAATGAATGGGTTACTTCAGCTGCGGAAGCCTTCGCTCAGACACCCATCTGCTGATCGTCGGCCCATTTACAGTTTTGCCACCGAGGAGATTCGAACCCGCCATTCACCAAGAATGCGCGCCGACGCCTATCGGGGCTTCTTTCGCAGCGTGTACTTCGTGAACGACGCGATACTTGCCTTTTCGATCCACGGAGGAGTCATCGCCGGTCAAGGCTGTGCTCATATCGTGGTCGCGCGTATGGTCAGTTTGGCAGTTACCTCGTCCATGGGCTTCCTATCTGACCGCTCCGATCTTTCCAAAGAACCTCGGACGACACGTAAACGAACCACATTAGGCGCGTCGTCCTCCCCGGGATGGTGTAAGGACCGCGTCAGTTGCGGCCTGGCTGTACTCGGATGCTCAGGCTGACTCGCCGTCGTAGTATTTAAACTGAGAGCATCTGTGGTCCCACCGCGCACCTCTAACAATGACTACCCACTCTCTTGCAACAGGCGACGAGAAGGCTCAACTGAATGGCAAGCATCCGAATGGCGACAGCGACCCGACCAACCCCGAAACGCGCATCCACCACCTGCGCATAGGTGTTTGGGACTTCTTCGAAGAGCTGGAGCTTGACCTCCCAGGCATTCCTTTGGCACCGCTACTGGGAAGGTACAGGGACATCGTAGAATGCGTCCCGTACGTCATCCGCATGGTCAACGACGTCCTGAACATCCCCGGATGCGCGTTTCTCGTGGTCGTATATGCCGCCACCGAGTTCATCCAGGCCCTCATTCCGGCAACGAGTATCTGGTGAGCCATCCCACGAAACGCACCTTGACCTTCGTGTGCGCCCTGCTCATGTGATTTGCCGTTGGCAATGACAGGTTCCAAGGACAGCTATTGCAAATCGTGAGTCATGTGTATGCTATTTGCCCTTATCGCGATGACCTTTTCGCCTCATCTCCGCAGACCCAAGCGGCCATCGACACCCGCACCGTCGACAAGTCGCGCCTGTTCCACGTCTGCCTGGGCCGCATCCTCTGCAGCGGCGTGAGCGTGCTCCTCGTGCGCGGCCGGCGGCGCGTCGAGACGCCGCTGAACGCGCGCATCCGGCGGTGGTACGCGCTGCACTCGTTCCGCGCCCGCGCGCGCCTCGACCTGCCGACGTACGGGCAGTGCGCGGTCCAGCGGCAGCTCGCCGACGCGTCGGACAACCTTTGGGGCCAGACGGTCGTGTGGCAGACGCTGGAGCTCGCGACGGACATCGTGAGCGCGGCCACGCAGCTGCTCGCGTCGCTCGTCGTGCTCTTCCAGGTCTTGGCCGCGAGCGGGCAGGACGACGGGCTCGTGTTGGCGGGCCTGACGCTGTTTGGGGAGACGTTCTATTGGCTGTCGCAGTTCAGCGCGTTTCGGAGGGCGCGAGGTGGGTCGTCGTTGGCAATGGCTTCCGAGTCGTCTTGCTTGGGTTCGCGTTCGTGTGTCTGACGTCTTGAGGGCAGTTTGGCTCGCCAGGACGTGCAACGAGGAGTACCTGAGGATGCGCGGGTGGCAGAGCGCGGTGCGAGACGGGGGGCATCGGCAAGAGTTCGTCGCCGGGGGGCTGGCCGGGTACGCGACATCGCAGTTCAAGAAGGCTGCGGAGAAAGTCGGGGATCTGGACGGGGATTGGAACGAGGTGGAAGAGCAGGTACTACACCACTCAAGCAGCTGGAATGTCTTGAAGGAACCCCTCAAACAGCTACCACAGGCATGTCCGACTCCGCTTTCCATCTGTCGTATTCCCATCTGATTCTGAATTGTGTGGTAACGCCGACGCGCTAGATCTATTTCACGCTTCGATCGGCACAGTCCCCTGCGAACATCCCGCTGTCACTCGCGTCCCTCAACCTCATCCAAAACGCCACGAACAGATTCGCATTTACAGTGTACGAGATCATACAGAGGACGAAGTCGGTTGGACACCAGCTGGAATCTGTGAAGAAGCTCTATGAGGTCGTCAACATCCCGAACACCGTCAAGGATGGGAGCGTGCCGTTCCCGGAAGACACCGCTCAACTCAAATCTGGGATTGAGCTCGAGTTCCGGTGAGAAGCCCTCGTTAAATCACTCGAGCCCCTGATGGAGTCTGGCGACCGCAGAAACGTCTCCTTCAAGTACCCTGATACCGAAAAATGGGCTCTGCGGAACATCTCGTTCAAGCTCCTCCCAGGACAACTTTGCGTAGGTCACCTCTTCGTCATGGCCCTCCGTCCTGAAGTCTAACGGATCTCGAAACACACAACAGGTCATCGTCGGGTCGAACGGTGCCGGAAAGAGCACGATCCTCAAACTGACGACACGCCTGTACGACCCCGACGAGGGCGAGATCTTCTTTGGCGGACAGGACATCCGCACGCTCAAGCTCGACGACGTCCGACGCGCCATCTCCGTCCTCTTCCAAGACTACACCCTCTTCCCGCTCTCCGTGCGCACACATCTCACCCCCCTTCTCCCTGACGTCAGCTGACACGAATATTAATGGCAGATCCGCGACAACATCGCCCTCGGGGACCCCACCACCAGCACCTCCGCGGACGTCTCGGGACGCGTAGAGCAGGCTGCGCGCCTCGCGGGGGCGGAGGGCTTCATCGCGAAGCTGCCGCACGGGATCGAGACGTACCTCCAGCGGCCGGTGCAGGACGAGTACTCGGGCACGGTCGAGGGCACGAAGACGTTCCTCGGGCGCACGGTCAGCTACGAGCCCCTGCGCGCGGCGGCGGGCGTGCCGAAGACGGCGGCGGGCGCGACGCTGAGCGGGGGACAGATGCAGAGGCTTGCTGTGTGAGTCCGATCCCCCGAGGATCTTCCATATCATGTCGGTTGAGAGGGGAGCTCACTTTACCTTTACGCGGCGGGGCGGATGTAGGGCGAGGACGTTCATGCGCTCGGTCTTGAAGGAGGACGACTCGGTCGGGATGCTGCTGTTCGACGAGCCGAGCGCGTCGCTCGACCCCGCTGCGGAGCATGGTGGGTGTCCATGACATATTCATATCATATATGCGGTTTGGGGGAACCGTGCTGACCCCGCGGATCTTCATGTGCATGCATTGCTTACTTAGATTTGTTCGACCGGCTGAGAGAGCTGCGGGGGAGCAAGACGATGGTGTTCTCCTCGCACCGGTTCGGTAACCTGACGCGGCACGCGGACTTGATTCTGTGAGTGTGCAATGCTCGTTGTTTTTTTTTTGAAGGTGCGCTCGCTCACGGCCAGGTTCGCAGCTATATGGACGAGACGGGCATTGTGGAGTCTGGTACTCACGACGAGCTGCTGCGCAGCAAGGGGGAGTATGCACGACTGTGGACTTTACAAGCACAGGCGTTCCTGTGAGGTGGTATCGGAAGAATTGAAACGTCTGGATGATCTTTGTACATTACCTTTGCCCCTGGACTTTTCTTTCTTTTTTTTTTTTCCTTTTTTTTTTGCATTTAGCCTCGTGGCGTTAGGCAACACTGAACCTGGTAGACGACTATGATATCATTTTAGTTTGAGGGCGTATAGTTGGGTGCTGAGGACGACCAGTTGGTGGAACGTCTCTCATTTGCGTCTGCTGGCAGTGAAACTTGGAACTTCCGAATCGGTCCGACATCGATGCAGCCTAACTAAGCAACTCGCTCGCGTAATCGGGCGTCTACCAGCCTTCTGCGTCGAACCTTGAAGCTTGAAGCCTAAAAATCTGTAACACGTTGTTTGAGAGCGGCTTGACGGTAAGTAATATATATGTATATGCATTTAAGCTGCAATTTGTGCGCGAGTTCGTCGATTCCGGTCGGGTTTCGGCGGACCACCGGGATGAAATACGTGTGTTGCCCGTAAAATGGGCCAATCCGACCGGCGGGTGTCCCTCCGAGTCGTGCTTGCTCGCTGCTCGTCGACCAACTCAGAGCCCAGGCCGGACAGATAGATGCCAGTGCTCCGACGCCCCTGTCATTGATGTCATTTCTCTTTGTCGTCGGAGCGGGGTGCAACCGAATTTGTTTCGGTTACCTACTCCACCTACGTGACCGCTACCTGGCAGGAGTTTCAACCTGTGCAGTGACGGGTCGATCATATCAAGGGGCTATATGCGTCACCTATGGGAGCGACGCACCTGCATGAGAATAGAAGTGACCGTTCCTGAAAACGCTCAGCACATACCGCAAACAATGAGTTCTGGCATCGCGCCTCCGAGTCGTGGTTTGGAGTAGCAGACGCCGGTTTGAAGGATTGACGTTGCTACGAAGGGTACCGTGTATACGGCGATCGTAGAACTGGAAGGATTGTCCGACAGGACAAGCGGCCGTGTGGCGCTGCTTGGGTCGCCTTGAGTGCTTTGCGGCAGCTGGCTGGAAGTTGCATCCAAGCAATCCCTGAAGGATGTAGACGCGAAACGTTTGGAGGTTCAGTTGCACCTGACAAAGGAGAAATGAGACATGCACTCAAAGTACATGGTTTCGGCGAGATCTACACGTCGGGGCAAACCAGACTATGCACTTGTGCATGTGCAGTGAAAACGACGGAGTCGATGGGGAGCATTAGTCTCTTGCCGGCCCAGTTTCTCGTGGGTCCGGAGACCGTTGTTATGGGTGTCGTGGCTTGCCAGAGGCGGTGAACTTGTTCCAGTGGTCAGTTGAGGCTCCGCCATTGCCTTCACGAACTCACCACTTGGATCATATATATTGGCCCCGGTGGAGGACGGAAAATGACTCGCCAGCGGCTGTGGTGGATATTAAACGGTTGTTTACCCATCGGTGGTAGAGGGGTATTTTATGTGGGGTATGTAATGAGTGGATAGAAGAAACTGGGTGGACTAGAAATGAAAATGGTCGTCATATGTAACTTGAAGGTTGACGGCGAATATGTTTCACTGGTGCTAACTTGGATGGTTGAACGTAACGTTGAGCTTGCTATCCATTGGTATTGGAGTATACGTAACTCCCTCCATAGACCGTGTATTGTCTACTCAGGGGAGACTATGGCGAAGGCACCTGTCAAGCAAGGGAACGGGTAGTGGTTTACGCCGATGTCACCTTTGAATAGTACTAGTACAGTATTCAGCTTCGCTTTGAGTCTAAACAAGATTCTCATAAGCGACGTCGACGATCGGTTCTGGGCTCGCTCCAGGCACAGGCGCTCTCCGGTGGTCTGGGCGTTGTTTGTTTGTCAGTGTTATTCTTCTCACCTATGGCCCGTCCGCGAGGCTTTTGCGTGGATGTTGTTGGAGAGTGTACTGGGGCGAGGACGACGTCAATGGAGGACAGAAAGGAGAGACCGATCAATTTTGAGTGTTTCGTATGTCGGATAGTTTCTGGATATGGGCAAGCGCCGGAGGTTGTGGGGAATTTGACGGGGCGTTGCACTGGCGTTGCGCAATTGGCGTTGCGTGGTGGAGTTGCCAGCGTGGAGGGCCGCGGCTCCGGCCGGTAGGAAGGAGCGGGAGGGAGGTACCGGACGGGAGCCGGCCGATCGAGGGCTGTCATTGGCCGGCGTCTGTGGAGGGCCGAGGGAGAGGACCCGTGACGTCATTGTGGGCTAGACCTGGGGAAACGGCTGGAGAAATTCCGGACGGCATTTCCGGGACAATCGCCTTGATTCCTTACCACCATCGTCCTCATCGTCCCCCCCAGCGCCCATGCACCTCTCTTCATCGTCCTCCGTTCGCCCCTCGTCGCCCACCACGGCCTACTCAAACATTCCCACGCTCACCTCCAGTCATCCCGAGGACTCCCTCGACAGCTTCGCGGCTGCCATCTCTGCTCGCTATGCTCGTCAAGCCACCTCCCTCATCTCCCTCAACAGCCCCTCGGTCTCGACGCCCCAGTCGTCGGCATCCCCTCCTCATCCCTCCCAGCGATCTCCGGGGCCAATCCCACCACTCATGACCTCCTCCCTCTCCCTCCCGCCGATGCCATCATCATCCACCCTCGGTTCCTCTTCCTCAGTCCTTCCCCCCGCCGCATTCATCTCTCTCTCGCCTTCATCATTACCGACAGTGCTCTCGGACGAGTCCGCACTCATTCTCGACATTCGACCCCACAACTCCTACTTGCAAGCCCGCGTCCCGAACGCCCTGTGCCTCTCTGTTCCGTCCACGCTCCTCAAGCGCCCCAACTTTCCTCTCGCTCGCTTAGCGGAGATGCTTCCCACCTCCGCGGCTCGCGACAGGTTCGCGAGGTGGCCACATGCCTCCAGGATTCTCGTCTACGATGCCGATTCGGCCGCCCTGCCCCCGACGAGCAACCTGCTCGGTCTCATGCGCAAGTTTCGCAACGAGGGCTTCCCTGACACGAGGGAAATCGCTTGGCTCCGCAGCGGCTTCCACGCCGTCTGGAGGGAGCATCCATCCGTCGTAGAGCACGGGCCACCTCCGGACGTGTTTGATGAGGATGACGGGACAGGTGAGCCCGAGACGGACGGTGATCCCGCACCCCTCGGGAGGATGGCGTCGAACTCTGCGACTACGCGCGTGCTTCGAGCGAAGCATTTGCCCAAGGCCGCGTTCACTACAGCCTCCACAATTCCGTTCAAACCAAGGGTACGTTTCTTACAGCTGTTTTCACAACGATTGGCCCCTCGGGCGCGTTTTACACACACGGGCGGACATTTGGTTCAACTTAGGCGACGGCAGTGAGCAGTTCCGATTCGTTGAAGCGCTCGTTACGCATTGCAGGGGTAGTCCACACCCAACTGTCGATTTTGTCCACGGACGTCCTTTGCGACCAGATCTCAGACAGACCTCCGTGATGACATTCGGCGGACCTCCCCGCAGCGGACGTCCTCCGGGCTCCATCAGTACATCCTCTGGACGTCCGCACACGTGATCACCTACTTCAAAGCCCATGTGCAGACTTTCAACGCCTTCCATCCCGCTCTCCGGGAAAAGGACAGTGGATCAGAGTTTAATAGTACAATGCGAGCCAGGCTCTGCTTTTTGCAGCTCCGACAGCCTGCGTTCGAGGCCGCAATGTGGTTTTTGATGCCATTGACGCCAGGGTTTTCAGAAGCGCCTTTCGGACGTCTGCGGAGATCTGGTCACAAAGGACGTCCGCGGGATGTCTTGGGCGTGGTCCGTGGTGCCCCGGCGGGAGGTCCGCCGGATCTGGGGGGCGACCTCCGACTGACAAAACCACAAAATGGGTGTGTCAAAGTAAACATTTCGGTCGTCGCTTCGCCGACGCCGAAGCGTCTACAGAATCGGGTGCACTCTGACCACCCCAGGTCGAGGGACTCGATTCTGTTGTCGATTCGGAATTGGCGATTCTACCTTGATCTATAGCGCCCGTTGGTGGAGGGCGAGTGGAGGCGAAGTAGGGGCGAAGCGGATGGAGGCGAAGCGGCTTCGGGGGTGCGGTGATCCTCCAGAGTCGGCGATTCTACTCGATTCTGCCAGAATCGAGCAGAATCGTCGCTTCGCCCTCCTCGAAGCGCCTCCCGAAGCGTTTCCCCGAAGCGACCTCCGAAGCAGCAACTTTGACTACCCCTAAAAATCCACGTCCCTCCTCACCCGACGCTGCCGATTTTCGGATACCACCGCTCGTGTGCGCGTAAAATGCGTCCCAGAGGCTTTTCATTATGCAAACAACGGTAAATATCTTTGTAAATGCGGGGTCACTGACGAGCCGTGTTTTTCCAGGGAGTACCGCCTGGGAACAACCCATTAAAACTTGTTCCTCCGACTCCAGCCATGTCTCGCGAGTGTCTATCATCCAGCGCCGCGCTGCCACTTGCAACGTCTGTCGTCACTGTACCGCCTCCACTAGCAACAGCGTCATTATCTGGCCCTCCCGTGCCGGGCAAGGCGAAGAGGGCGCAGTTCAATCTGCGGCTTCCGCCTGGCCTCGTGCAGCACGGAACCGCTGGCGGAGTGCCATTAACGAGCGTTCCGAATGGTGCTCTCTTCAGCGCGCCCACGTTGTCACCACCATATTCGCATCCAGGCTCGTATGAGAACCCGAGCTTCTCGCTGCCAGGACGACAAGTGAGTGGCGTGCTATTAAACGTTCTCAGTTTCTCACCGAGTGGTTTAGGTTGCCTTCAACCCTTTCTTCGATACGATCCGACAGAATATCGAGCTTGGCAGTCGCGACTCAAAGGCCACGCACAACGAGGGTATTCCTCTCAAACTCTCGAGGCGCGTCTGTCGACGAGTTGGCGAGCTTCCTTTCGAGTGGTTGCGGCAGATCGCGAGGAAAAGCAGACAGGTTGGTGGGGACGGCAGCGACCTCGGCAGCGATAGCGACGGTGCCGATGGGGACGAATCGATCTCCGAGGGGCCTTCGACGTCAAAGGCTATTTCCGAGGGAAACGTGCCTCCACCTCGCCCGTCACATGCCAAGGTCACATCGACGGCCCGTCGCTCACCGCAGCGTTCGCCATTCTCGTCGCCTTCGCAACCTCTGCCCGTCCCGTCGTCATCAAGCCCACATCCTGGACCATTGAGTCCAACGTCATCAGTGGACTCTCCGTCTCCCCCCGGCGCGGACGACCTGACACGGCTACTAGAGTCGCAGTTCTACCGGATCGAGCTAGGCGAACAGAAACGGCTCCTCGGCGTCATGGAGCGGCATAGCATGGAGAGCGGGAAGGTGATCCACGAGGCACCAGGGGTGCGTGGGTTCGTGGGCATCGTCCCGCCTGGGCACGGCAAGTCAGTCCCGGGTTCTGCGGGCTCTAGCTCTAGCTCGAGTGCGGGTGCTGTCGAGCCAGAACCCGCGTCGCCGTTCCCGTTCAGCATCACCGCGGGGTTGGAGAAGGGCGCGAAGAATAGGTGCGTGCCTGCCTCAAGTGAAGTTCGGATGTGTACCTGACGCGGTCGCAGGTATCGTAATATCTGGCCCTTCGAGCACGCCCGCGTGCGGTTGCGGAAGGCGAAGCCGGACGATGACGATTACATGAACGCGAGCTACGTCCAGCCCCTGGGTACGACGAAGCGGTACATCGCGACGCAGGGCCCGTTGCCCGCCACCTTCACGGACTTTTGGACGTGAGTGCGCCCCTGATTCTTCTCGGTGGGAACAGTAATCACATTTGTCCCTTATAGCTTGTGCTGGGAGCAGAACGTGCACGTCATCGTGATGCTGACACGCGAGATCGAAGGCTCGTCGGTCAAGTGCGGCAAGTACTGGGAAGACGGCACGTACGGCACGCTCCGGCTGAAGCTGGTCGAGACGAACGACACGCCTGAGCGCGAGCGCAAGCGTCGGGAGAGCGAGACCAGCGGCGGGTTCTTCAGCCAGCACATCCCTCACGCCACCAAGTCTGGGTCGAGAGGCAGAGATCCGGAGGCCGAGTCGACGATCAAGCGCGTGTTTGAGCTCTCGAACGTCGCGTACCCGCACGCGCCACCGCGTATCGTCACGCAGTTCCAGTACCTCGGGTGGCCGGATCTCAACGTCCCCGATGATCCCCATGGCATCTTGAACCTCATGCGCCAGGTGGAGGACGCCGCCGAGCGGTCGCGGAGGGCGGATCAGAAACCGTGGGGAGAAGCCGCGTTCCATCGCCGCACAACCTCCCAGGGTTCTCCGCCTCCCCTGCACGGCAACACCGTCGTCGCGAGCAAAGGCCGCTGCATAGACGAAGTCGATCCCGTCACCGGCGTGGCGACCATCGCGCGCGACAACGCGCCGCTCCTACTCCACTGCTCCGCTGGAGTCGGTCGTACAGGTGGGTTCATCGCGGTTGACGCCATCCTCGACGGCATCCGGCGCGAGATGCGCAAGCGCAAGGAGGGCGTCGAGCGGGACACCGCGGATGCTCGGGCTGCGTCCGAGTTTGGGCAGGGTCGGTGTGGGTCGGCACCGCTCAGGGAGCGGAGCAGGAGCAACAGCAACAGCCAGCCGAGGAGTCGCAGCTTGAGCGTCATGAGCACGACGCTGGAGTCGGAGGCGGAGCCGATGGAGGTGGACCAGGGCCCACCCGCCCGGGATGGTTCGGATAAGGCGCCGCTCACGGTGCCGGTCTCGGTGGGCGATCAGGAGGTGCACGTTCCCGTCGCTGGGTTCACGGAGCCTGTGCCGATGGAGGTGGATGGGCATCCCGAGCAGGAGAAGGTGCCTACTTCACCTGCACCGTCAACATCGCTCAAGCGTTCGGCACTCCCCCCGCCGCTCCTCCAGGCCTCGCCGGCGCTCGTCGAGGAGGTCCGCCGCGCGACGCTCAATCACGATAAGTGGACGTCGATGAGCCCTACTACACCGTCGACCGCGAAGGGCGAGGGCGGCGAGACGGTCGACCAACGATTCGCGCGGCGCCTACCGCCGTCGGAGACGAGCTCGGACTCCTTCCCCGCGCGGTCCCGTTCTGGCTCGTCGCGCACGCGGAAACGGACTCGCTCGCGATCGGAATCGCGAGACACGGCGTCGGCGAGCCCGCCCACGAGCCACGCGGACAGCTCGACGAACTTGATGGTCGGCAAGACGGCGGAGCTGTCGGTGACGAGCCCGTCACCCCCGCTGCTGTCGGAGGAGGCCTCGGACGCGGGGCAGCGCTTGACGTCGTCGTCGTCGTCCGAGCAGCACGTCAATGTCGGTGCTGGTGCCGGTGCGCCGATACGCCCGTCGCTGACGGCGCAGAGCCATCGGCTGAACACGTGGCGGTCGGAGGTGCACTGCTCGTCGGACGTCGTGGAGCCGCCCCCGGCGGTCGCGGTCGCGGTCGAGCAGAAGGTGGACACCCCCTACCCGATCTTGAAGGAGCCGAGAAAGCTGCATGGGGACGCGTCGCCGCCGCTGCTGTCGTCGTACGACGAGCCGATCCGGCGCGTGGTCGAGGACATGCGCGAACAGAGGATGAGCCTGTGCCAGAGCCTGCGGCAGTACGTGTTCGTGCATAGGGCGATCATCGAGGGCGCGCTTATGATCGTGGACGAGGAGAAGCGGCGGGAGGCGGAGGAACAGGGGGAGAGGACGGAGCTGGAGATCGACACGGCGCACCTCGGCGTTGGGCTTGGGACGCGGGCGAAGCGCGGCGCGAGCCCGACGGAGCTCACGAAGGAGGCGATCGACGGGGGCGTGCTGCTCACGAAGCGGCCGAGCTTGAAGAAGCATGGGCGGCAGAGGACGGTGGGCGAGTTCGAGCCGCTCGGAGGGGAGGCGTCCATGTCCATGATGTCTCTGTAGCCCCCGTTCGCCGCCTCTCTCCGTTGCCCAACTGTTTTCTTCCCTCGCTCAAGCTAACGCTCCCGGTCCACCTAGTCGCCGTTCGCTCTCGTTTCCTTACGTTATGCCCTTGTCTGTCTTCGTTCGCTCGCTTGTGCTGATCCCGCTCCCTGCTCCTGCTGCTGTCGTCTTCGCACCGTCGTCACCGATTGTGTAGGATAAATAGTTTTGTATCGCTCATCTACTGAACTCTCATCTGACACTGTTTCTCTCTGTAATATGTTACTGTATCCCCATCCCCACCCGCTTTCGCTTCCTGATGATGCTCCCCTCCTCAGTATGTACATCCACCTCTTGTGTTATGTGTCCTGCACCTCACCACCGAAACGACATACATACACATCCATACATATACGTACATGCCTACATACAAATCTCTCTGCATCCACAACCCATCACCACGTTATTAACATATCAGCCACGTACGTACATAGCGTATACTTATCTTCATCCTGTTCCCGTTCACCGCCCGCGAGGTACGCGATCGGCTTGCACGCGCGTATGTTCGCTCGCTCCATTATACGGCAGTACGGTAGAACGCTTGGCTTCGTCATTGAAATGTTCAGACCTTCTCGCATACGCAGTTATATGGTGTATTATACCTGTAATTGATCTCTTTCAGTTTGAGTGCTTATATGGCCGCGTTGCTTGTTTATACAGGAAAGAATTTAGAATTCTTGGTCGTTGTCCTTTGGTGTGTACGCGTTATCGCGGCTCACGAGCGTGCAGGATGTGACCCAACAAGGGGACCCAGTTCAACTTGGTCGACGCACATGATGAATGGGGCTGACCTATAGGTAGCGTCGCGTTCATTCTAAAGTCATGCCTTGTCCTTCCTAATAGAATAGAAATAACAGCGTGAATATATTCCCAGCTGAGTCGTCGAGAGTGCAGGGAGTGTCGCGGTTACGGTGATCATCCTAGCACGGCCGATTGATTGCTGCGAAGATCCGTCCGCAGAGTTCCTCGTTCTCGAACAAGACCCTCAACACCCTCTGTCTGTTCCTCGCCTTGTCCACATCTACCGCCCACGGCCGCACCCAACCGCGGATCAACGTCTTCACGAGCTCTCCCCTCGCGGGGTTTCAGCGCGTTGACCGGGTAGATGCGCCCACCGGGAGCTGGAACGACGTCTCGCATGGGGTCACTGTCGCAAAACCGCTTGATGCGCACAACATCGACGCGTTTTTTCCGGCATGCTCGAGCAGCGTTGGCCGTTCGAATGGGGCGACCACAGATCCTGCCAACGGCACACACGATGAGCGAAGAAGCGGTGCGGTCGGCGGCGGACCGCAGGATGACGCGTAGAGAAGGTAGACGCGTTGAACTGAGGTCAAGCTGTGTTTCCGGCGTAGCCTAGGACCCGGGGAGGCCACCGGTTAAATTCAGCTGGCTTGCCTCCGAGTCCCCGCGTGCGTGGATCCTCGGACCTGAGATTTCGCTAGTTGTGAATCGTCGTGTGAATGCCGGGCTAAGGTATTGCGGCAGTGCAGTCTCGATGCTGCGAGAGGCGGAACTTCGTGAGTGGGACTGAAACAATTTTGAAGCCTGAATGACCCTAAGAGAGTTCGGTTCAATTGCAAGTTGACGGACCGTCACGGCGGTGTCGCCTCGCAAACATCTTCAAGTTGAAGATCGGCTGGGAGCCTCCGCATCAACTCTGAGACTCTTCATTGATTGCGCGCACCTGTACAATATGAAGATCGTAGATTTGGATGTCGGGCTTTCTTGACTGCAAGTTGTTCATTGTTCATCGAGCTGGCTGGTGGGGGTTCGCTTGTTAAGCGCGTATGTTCATGCTCGGATTTTGCCGAGTCAGCTCTCCAGTGCACTGCTACCAACCCTTCGACAAGCATTTAGCCATCGACCGCATTTCCGGTGGTATTCCGCAAGAAATGATGTCGATGTTGTACATGCTGACGCTAGGCTACCATCAAGGGCGACTACCGCACCGCTCAGGCCCCTGTTACTCAACCCACTCTCTCGGTGAGGACACTTGCACTTTGGAGCCACGTACAGAGACATGCTGCGATCTGTATACGGCGGCTGTACGCTCAAAACCCATTGGAACGACCATTCACGACCAGTATGGGGACCTCGGCGCAAGGTCTACCTGCGTCAGAGGGCACGCCGGAGACCCTCGCCTCACAAGTGAGATCTTTTCGAAGGATACGCACGCTGGATCCAGCCAGACTGACTGCGGACCCGGGACGACTACCTCGACTTTAGCTCGAAAGCGCAACCCGTCTTCCGCGTCGTCCTGTGGTCCAACGACGGTCCGGGCCTTCAGATACACATCCACGTGTCCCCATCAGACTGGAGCTCGGGCACGTTCCCTCCCGGTACCAGCGGATTCCTGTACAGTACTACCACGCACCCCCGGACAGCACGCCTCTGGCAGGCGAGCTGCGCTTCCGCCTCACAGGGCCCTCCCGGGATCCCGCAAGCTTCGCGGCGGGGTCCGACCTGCTCACGGAGCAAGGCACGCGGTGGAGGTACCCCCTGTGGAAGGTCGCGCGGCGTCCGAGCTACCGGGATCGATCTCGCGTCTCTTCTCGTCCAGGACGGTCTGGTGTCGCAACGGACCCTGGACGCCGCCGAGGCGACCTTGTCGCTTGCGCCTCCAATGATTTCGACGAGTCCCGTGCGTGCTGAGCAAGCTCGGGCAGGAGTTCGAGTTTCGGTTCGGGATGGGGTGCATCACAACGACCCGTCGTCCGATATGCTCGGGGAGCTCCGACCGCTCGAAACGTTGCCCTACTCCCGCTCCACAGCCTATCGACATCCGCTGCGGGATAGCTCTGTCCGTCTGGAGCCGGAACATGTCGAATGGGGTCGCTCTCTACCACACGCTTGATGCGAATGACGAGGTTGTTTTGATGAGTTTCGACGGGTCGAGTGTGCGTAGTTTTTGGAATAGCCGGGGCCTGAGGTTCCGCTATTCGTAAATGGCCGTGTGGATAGGAGCCGCCATCGGGAACTCGGTCCGGAAACGGATTTATGGATGTGCGTTGACCGATTTGAGAGCGTTCAGTTCAAGGTCAACGTTAACAGTGCCGAAAACACCGTCTGAGCGACCTGACGTTAGCCACCAACAGGTTTCCGCAGCTCGATGGGCCCTCGCACCGGCTCTACATGGACCGCGAACATCGTTCAAATGGCGGGGCTAGGCTTGTTGAGTTCCCCTATGAAATGTGCGTCAGGGCCTGTTGTGGGGAGTGCCGCTAGTGGGATTCGAGCCTTGGTCCAGATATCCGCCGAGTGGAAGGTTTAAGTTGAACTTTGTCATGGGCGCCTCGGGTTTGCGTTCCAGGCGCCTGCGTTCCGACTCGGGTGTTTCAAGTTCCGGGACAAGGAAGTTGAAGACACAAGTTAGCCACCCCGTCGGATGGCTTGAGACTGCTTCCTAACTGTTCCAATACGTCACTCAGTATGTCAAGTGCACCTTGTTTCAAGCTTTTATCCAAGACTCCTGCCGAATTCGGAATGCCCACAAAATTTGTACGACCGTTTTCCGAGTACAGTGTAAGCGGACGGCGCGGAGACCGTCGC
Source organism: Ganoderma lingzhi (assembly GCA_026283605.1). Classification (NCBI taxonomy): domain Eukaryota; kingdom Fungi; phylum Basidiomycota; class Agaricomycetes; order Polyporales; family Polyporaceae; genus Ganoderma; species Ganoderma lingzhi. The sequence goes on from JAPJYM010000001.1 coordinate 214,195, forward strand.
CCGGGGTCAAGCACCGTATCGAGCCTCATCCCAGCTAGTCCTGCCACAGCCGATCCACGGAGTCATAGTTCGGCTTCCCGCGCTCCTCGACCTCCCAATACCTGTCCTCCCCATCCACCCTCCACCCGCCGCGCATCTCAAACGCGCACAGACCCTTGCCCGTCCGCGGCTTCTCGACCAGGTCGTACTCAGTCTCAGGCGGGCGGCTCCGAGACGCACGGGCAAGGTCGTGCAGCTCGAGGAACGTCATGGCCCCGGTCGGGCCGACCGGCGACTCTGCGGGGACCTGCGCGACGAAGCGGCCGACGGGGTGCCCGGCGCGGCTGCGGGCGTTGAGCATGTCCAAGAGGAGCGGCAGGCCCAAAAAGTCCTCCTGCGCGATCTCGTGCGGCCACTCGATCGTGAGCGTGCCGAGGGCGGGGCAGAGGACGGGGTCGTCCCGGGACAGCGCATCGCACAGGACGGCCGTCGGGTCGGAGTCGCGCAGGCCGGTGAGCGCGTCGCGCTCGTCGCTGGCCTCGCCGAAGAGGACGGCGAGGTGCGACACCTGGGGCAGGTGCGCGAGGAAGGCCGGCCAGAACGTCTCCCAGCCCTCGACGTAGATGTGCAGGCGCGTGACGTGCGAGAGCGTCAGGCACTCGTGCAGGCCCAGGAGCCACTCGCCCCAGTCTTGCGGCTCCGCGAGGCCGTGAAGATCGTGTTGCGCCTCGAGCCACAGACCGGATGTTGGGCCGTCGGCTACCATGAGGAGCTCCTCGCCTTGCATCGCGACGTCGAGAGAGGTCACAGGGCGGATGGCGATGGGCGGGAGAGGGGCGACAGGACCCTCGACCGGGAAGTTGTTGGTAATTGTCTGGAGGCGGATGAAAACGTCTTCGGGGAGAGAGAGATGGGAAAGAACTGCAGGCAGAAGTTTGTACGGGCAGTCCGTAAACACCAGAGAGCGAAGATAGGGAAGGGGGATGGGATCGAAAGGGGGGTGCCAGGAGCCCATATACGGCTCCTCGTAAATGAAAACGTCGACATGGAAGAATTCGAGAGCAGGAGTGTTACAAAGAAGTCGGAGTAACTCAAACGGATGAAGCAGCTCCTGCGTCTAGGGATTGAAGTAGAGGACCAGGTGGGTCAAATTCGGGAATGCAGAAGATGGCAGCCAGTCGACTACGGGAAAGAGGGCAAGGGCCCGTAGTGACGAGGCATCGTCAAGCAGCCGCGCCCAAGATACTACGCTGAGCGACGAGTAGCCCGCGAGACCCGATGTCATAGTAAGGCATTCGAGTCGAGGTGCCGGCAACGATGCGAGCAAAGGGACGACATAGTCCCAAGAGGGGAGCATGCCAAGGTCGAGCCTGCGCAGTCGTGGTGCAAGACTTCTGACAGCAGATCTGAAGGGTTCAGGCAGGCATCCACCGCAATCCACAAGTTGGTGTTCCTCATCGAGGAAGAGGGCGACCGGTAGCGGTCGCGAACGTTCCAGGAAGGCGTCCATCTGGTCCTGACATCGCCCGTGCACGCGTGTCCACAGGGCGGGGGTTCCGATGGCAACATCTCGCCAGTATCGACAAACATGGGTGAGAAAGAGCAACGGTTTTGTGTTGATCTCGTTCGGGGGATGTTTGTCGGTCGTGGAAAGGAAAAAAATTGGCCTGCGTTCGTGCAGCGCCATGACGTTGTGGAAGATCATCGCGAGCAGTTCCGGGGCAAGCACCTGCACATAAGTACGTCAATATTGGATCATGACCCATCAACGTCAGAAAGGTAAAAATTGACCTCAGGCGCATGGCTACTTAAAAATTATCGCGTGAGTCGGAACAAATGAGACCTAGAGTGAATAGCGTACAGACCATTTGATGATCGTCCGGGTAGCCTCTGAGTCCAGAATCGACATGACGCCACAGCACTATTGAATCACTGGTAGACCCGGGTTCGAAATGGATATGTGGGGACACAAGCACCAGTGACTAGCGTGTATTTTTTGGAGTGAAGATTCGTCTTCGGAGTGGCAGGAGAGCTTGTTTGGCCTTGTTAGGATCCCAAGCCTTTGATAAATAAAGTCAAATACCCGGGCCATTCCGGAGTCTTTTCCGAATCAGCCCGACGACCTTACTACGACCTTGTTCTTGAGCTTTCCTTGAACACGCAAACCTCGCAATAAACTGGGATAGTACGAAAAGAAAACTAGGCCGCCGGACTGTAATAAATATTATCAGTAAGCAGCTCGCCATGGGCGTACGTGGGACTCCGACGTTACACGTACCGTCAGAGCCTCCAATCATATATATGGCACACCCTTGATGGTGGTGAGATCCTCCGCAATCTTAACGGCCGTTATTGCATAACTGGATCGCCATACTCCTTCTCTACAATCTTCCAATTGAGGTCGAGCGGGCTGAGGGTACACGCAACCCCCCTCTCGAACAAAGTCCAGGCTTTGAACTTCTTGAGATCTATGTATATAACGAAGTTGGACAACTGAACCACCGAAGGCCATGTCAAGCAAATACAGAGCTGAATGGTCGGATATCGGGACACCAGTGTTGGGACGCGATATATGGAGCACGGGCATGGAGTAGTAGGGAACGAATGTGAGGCAGAAATGAATGTGATGTGTGACCGGGACTGAGCAAGAAGGGTACGGAAGTTTCATGCCTGAGGAGGGGAAAAACGGTGGTATATCACTACGGTGAAAAAATACGAGGGAGCGGAAACTTACTAAACGTATATGTAGACGTGATGAACGAATGTCGAGAAAAAACGAATGTAGATGGTGAAAGAGGGCTATCGCTCGAAGTGTACAATAGTGGCAGACAAAACCATGACATTGATACAGAGCTCAGCCATCATTAAGGGTCATGCTTTTAGAGGCTAGAAAATGTGGATCGGCAACATGAGTAAAATAACCTGCGGTATCCCAAGCCTGAGGGAACGCTCACCCTGCGCCATCAACCACCTCCGAGACGATAGGCAGCAAACCATTCATCGGAGACGACGGGCACGAGAACGCCGTGTCACTCTTCGGCACAATTCGTCTACGGCCGACAGCCGCTTGAGATCCGGGGATGCGACGGTGGTGGTTCCTACGGTAACTGTACTGCTCGGACGGCGAGAGCGGGACATGACGATGACCGCTGCCCACGCTGCGGTAGCCCCTCTTCTGGAAGTTGTCCCCGAAGCACTTCTTGAACAGGTCGAACGACTTGTTGAACAGCGGCACCGTATCGCTCGTCTTGAAGATCCCGAGCAGATCCGCGTCCGCCCCGGCGTTGACTCCCAGCCCCGCGAGGATGTCGACGCATCCGCCCGCGTCGGTGCTGGCGCCGGTCGAGTCCGTGCTGTTCGAGGACACGGAACCGTTCGCCGCGCCGGTGAGCGAGAGGTCAAGCTCGGCGTAGGCGTCCAGCTCGAGATAGATGTCGGCGGTTTGACCCACGATCGACGCCCCGAACTCGAACCTGGGCTTCAAGTGCGCGGCGACCTGCGCGTTGGCGGTCACGTTGGGACTCGCGGACAGCTTGACGTCTGTGCGTGCACATAGGCAAGCAAGTCAGGATTCGATGAACGTCCTTAAATGTGCAACGGCGGGACGGCCACGTACTGGAGTTTCCGGAAGAAAACGAGCCGCCCGACGGGCCCTGCGACGGTGGATAGACGAGCCGGCCACCGGAGATGGTGTACACGAGGTCGACGTCCATTTCCAGGTTGGCCTCGATGGACGCGTCGGCTTCGGCGTAGATGTTGAACGTAGGGCCGATTTTGAAGACGCTGCCAAAGTCCAGGCCAGGCATCCCAACCGTAAACAGGGGAATATCTCCCGTGGAAAGCTTGCCCTGGAAATTCAACATAAGTATCGTGGTGACTTCCGTGCCGCACGCAACCAGCATCGACGCACCATAAGGTCGGCGTTGAGACTGAGGGTGCCATCGAGAGAAGCGTCGAATCCAACGACGAGACTGAGGGCCGTACTCGGAGATTTGAGGGCGGAGGTAACGCCGGAGAAAGTCACAGCGTAGTTAACAGAACCAGCCACGGTGCTTGTGAGGTCGACGCTGACGTTGCCGTTGAAAGCTGGCACCGATCCGGATTGCGGGCAGGAAAAGGAATCGTTGAAGAGATTCGTCTGGAAGGTCTGGCCGGGGAGGGTGAAACTTCCGCTTTTACTGCCCTTACCCGGGTTAAACAAACTGAGAGTCACACTCGTCAAGTTGCAACCTTGGGGCGAGGAAACGGTGTCCTTGATGCCACAACCGGGGATGTTTTCAGCTAGATCATTGATCCCAGGCATGGACGACCCGAGCACGAATACCGTGACGTTACCATGCCTGAATGTGCCAAACGAGTCAATGAGTAGATCTAGATCAGACGGAACTTGAAGTAAACGAAGGTACGTACTGGCTAGAGTTGGTGCCCGCAAAGTCCGTAGAGAGATTGATGCCTTGCACTAACTGCTGCGAACCACGACGCTCCAATGGAGATCGCCTGCTCGCGGGAACGGACTGGTCGGTATGGTTCCACACTCGAGTTACAACCGCAAAAGGCTCTGAGCTGCACTGAACGCAAGCCACCGCGTTAACTAAGAGCGACGAACTCGGAGTCAGAGCACGCTCACGTCGTCGGGGAGTCGGACCACCGTGTTCTCGGCCCCGTTCAGGTAGAGGTGGTCGCACTTGCTCGGGTCGTGGCAGACGAGGCGAATCTCCTGGTCAGCTGATGTAGCATTGCAGTCAAGGATAGTCCACCCGCCAGCTGGCGTTAGGTCCGAGATGGAGCTGTTCGAGCCGGACTACGGACGAAGCATGAGTAAACATTGCAGTCACGAGCAGTAATGAACGACAACTTACCAATCGCATCGTCCCGGAGCCATGTTTTGCGGGGAGGTCCCACTGGCACTGGCCAGTGTGGCAGGGCTGCGTCCAATTATTAGCGGCTAGCGTTGCAAGGGGAAGAAGAGCCGCGAGGAGGATAATGGTGAGAACCATGAAGCCGAAGGGAGCGTGACGACGAACGAATGTGGGTTGTGAATGTGAAGGACAGCAGCAAGAAATATCCAGACTTTATAAAGAAGAACTTGAAGTACTGATGAGCGACTAACACTTTACTCTCCAGGACCTATCTCCCATGCGGTACCCACCAATGTGTGGTCGGCAGGGACGCGGGGATTAGGCGCTCCGCGCTCACATAGAATCCCGTCGCTACGGCGAATGGCATCCCGGAAATTGGCAGATGCCTGAGCTTCGAATACAGCAAACACCGCCCATGCTGCACCATTTTCCATGGACACCGACATCCTGGGTGCTGCCCTCTGCGCTATAATCTCAGTAACAAAGTTCGTGAACGTATCAAGGATCTTCGAGAAAAGGACCGCCCGACACATCGCAAACCGATGGAGGCGGTGGCCGTATCGTTCGAAGAACTCATAGGGCTGATACTTCAAGATCAGGATAACAGCTTGATAACAGGAGAGTGCCTCGAGATAGTCAGAAGGCAAACAGTCAGTTCGATGATATCGCAAGCCTGAGGCTGTGGGAGAAGGATTCATCAGGTGATATGAGCGCTTTGAAAATGTCCTGGTTTCAAACCTCTCCTACGTCAATGTCGTCGGCCAGGCAAAGTCGATCGTAAACCTTGCAATCTCGTATTTTCGGGTGTTTTATAGGGTTTATAGCTATAGAAACATACGACACGAGTGAGAGAAGTTCTGGACAGTAATAGCTCACTGATCACCGTGCAGCTGGTCCGGTCGAATGGAACGTCGCGGTATCGGCACTGGCAGATTATCAGCTGAAGAATTCATCGAAGAAAAAGCGGGCTGTAGAGCTCCAGAACTTGCGAACTAGAATCAATAATATAAGCCGCGACCATGGCTAATAATCGCAAAATAAATAATTACTTACCTAAAACCTTTCACAGTTTGCGGTTGGATGAGTGGCCGGACGGCACCCAGTTTCAACTTGGGGAACACCAGCGAGAATGCGCTGCAGTGGTCGCCTTTAGATCCGCTGGTGTTACTATCGCCCTTCTCTTTCGAGTCGGCGGCGTCCTTCATGGCATTCGTCTGACCATGATCCTGATCTGCGCTCTCAGGGGCTGATGCCAAGGTCGCGTTCGCGTTCTTCCCCGGTTCTTGAGGACCACCCAACAGTTGCTCGGTAGCCACCAATCGTCGCCCCAGAGTGGGTACGAAACCCTCAGGGCGTCCAACAACTTGAACGGCCCCGCATCCGCGCCACCGTCGATCAAGAGGCCAGTTGTGGACGCTTCATGCACCCGTCAAGCTCGGGCTGTGTGGTGCTGCTGTCTGCCACATTCTGGGATGCGTTAGCAGAGAGGGACAGGTAGGACGCGGCTTTGAGCGCCGAGATCGATGCTGACCGTCGCTTCGGTGTCGACTGCTTCAAGATTGATTCTGGAGGAGATGGTCGGGACGAGGTGAATTAGCAATTTGGCGCTAGTGGTGGTCCTCAGTCCACAAAACAGTTGGAGGTCTGATAGTTGAGCAAGGTAAGAAAGATGTAGCGGGATGAGACGGGCGCGGCACACCACTGTCGCCTGGGCTTGAACATCCGTTGGACTTCTTGTCGTCATCTTGAACGATGAGGTGTGCGTTGGAGATCTTGTAGCTGTAACGTGATGTCTGCCTGGAAGCTCATATCAGGTTCGAATTCGAGCGTCGCATCTGTTCTAGTACTCACAGTGAGGTTGACACCAGTATCCAAATCCAGGATTCCCTAGATGTCGATGTCAAGGTCGACGAATAGCGAGAACCCCGTAACGTTTGGGCAATGCACACCGAATACTTACTTATAATTACCCGGACCGATGGTCGGGTGATCCTCTGTGCATCACGACCGGCTTACATAATTGCGGACCTCAGAGCCACAACGCGAGGCGCAACGACACCAGGTACGTACAGTATATAGAGCATAAGAAGAATAGCAATGGGTCAGGGTAGCCTACAATACCGTTACAGATAACAAATGAGACGACTTGGGCAACACAGAACGTTTCTGGGGATGTAGAACGAGCAATGACAGCACTCGCACGAGATAAAGGACGACTAACCGCGGACCGCCTGCAGCGAAAAACCATAACCATAACCATATCACATCATGTCCCACAACACGACGATCCCGTAACACGTCCCAGTCGTCTGTCCGAGGGGAGGCCGGAGAGATGGATGCTCGTCCGCTGGCTGGCCTCCTGGACGTGCATCGTGCGCGCCTCGAGCGCCTCCTCGTACTCCTGCCGGGTGATGACTCGCCGCGCGATGTACTCGAACACGTCCTTCACGCCCTCGCCCGTCTTCGCGGACGTGAAGAACAGTTTCGGATACCGTTCAAGGGGCGGCGGTGGCGCATACGAGTTGGCGGGGGAGCAGCCGACTTCGGGCGTCGTCGCGGTCGTCGTCGCTCCTTGGCCGCGGATGAATAGGCTGGGGGTGATCGTCGGGGCGGACGACATGGACGAGTTCGAGGGTATGCGGCGAGCAGGGCGGAAAGGTGACTTGGAGCGAGAGGGGGACCGGGAAGTAGATAGAGCAGTGAACGCGGGGGAGGACAGAGCGGACTGAAATGTGTCGTAGATGGAGGATGACGGGGTGTGGTATATCGAGTGTGTAGTTGTCATGGTTCCGACGGTGCCGCCGCCTCGGAACAGCGTAGAGCGACTTCGTGAGCGTGAGGTACGAGACCCACGGCCGCGTCGTACGTGGGGAGAACCGATTTGAATCGAAGCCGACGTCGGTGCGTCGAACTCCGTGTCCGGATCGTCATCGTCTGGATGTGGGTAATCATCGTCATGCTCCGGGGGCACTTCTTGAGGTAAAAGGTCGGTAGCGAGCGAAGGGGGTGTAGTGGGGTGGGGCGCGATAGTTTGAATGAAAGCTCTTGCCTCGGCCGGCGTGACCATCCCGCTTCCGCTCCCTTCTACCAACGGCCCTTCTGCCCCTCCTTCCTGCACGACGTCGATCTTGTTGCCAACTACGATGCAGCAGAACTCCTCGACGCGGTCGTCGGGTACGGGGGCCTTGTCGCGGAAGTCGTCCCACCATTTTGTCAGCGCGCCGAGCGTGTGGGGCTGGTTCACGTCGAACATCAGGATGACCGCATCCGCTCCGCGGAAGAAGGCAGAGGAGAGGCCCGAGAACCTCTCTTGGCCGGCCGTATCCTGCGACGCCGTCGGGTCAGGTCCGAATACTACGCACAAAGCCCTCGCGTGACCGTACGCACCCATATTTGCAGCGTGACCTGCTCATCTGGATGGCTGTGGTGGGGGAGTGTCTTCGTGATAAAGTCCGCACCGATGGTCGCCCTGTATCCTGTCGTGAACCGGCCAGAGATGTACTGCAAACGCGGGGGCAAAGGTCGGTATCCGCTGTGAGAACTCCTGAGGTGGACTGACTTGGTTACGGATGCTCGACTTGCCGACGCCTGAGGCACCAATGACGACCAGCTTAACTGTGCGCATTCCAGACGAGTTATGCGGTGTTCATGGGCAGGGCGTCGGCGAGCGAACGGCGGAGGTCGTTGTCGGGAGGAAAGAGAAGGTAAGATGAATGATGGTGTGCCAAGAGGGCTAAGCACGAGCTTTACAAATTACTATTTAGCTTCATTATTGGTCAGTCTTACACAATTACTTACTGCCTTATCTTGTCGAATAATACCCGGCTATCTAATGATCATAAGTAGGCATTGATTATTGATTATATGCGAGCTCTAGTCACCGACTGCACCAACTGTTTGCCTCGAGCTCCTCAGTGACTCTCGCTCTAGTGGTTCCTTCTCCCTGGCATGAACCCCAAGTTCTAGAATCAAAATATATATCTGGATTTCCATCATATGCGCCCGAGGCAGTGTGGAACAAACCCTCGTACGATTCCCCCTCCTGACGCGCGCGCGCAATTGTAACTCCCCCAGTCCAAAGACGCACAAAATCGTTCTCGAAACGCCTCCACGAACAATACCCCACGTCGTACGTATGTCGTCGCGGAAAACAGCTCCCAATACTTACCACTGCCCCCCACTCACGCCTCGAACACACCCTTGATGGCATCCGCCGCCTGCTCCGCAACCGCATACGCCACACTCTGCGTATGCGCCGCGACGATGAGCGGCACGACGCTCAGATCAACCACGCGCACGTTCTCCGTGCCGTACACCCTCAGCCGGGGGTCCACCACCCCGCCCTTGTCGCGGGGCCGCATCGTGCACGACGACGTCGTGTGCGCGGCGATCGCGAGGTGCTTCTTCAGCCACAGCGCGATGTCCGCGTCGGACTGGACGGCGGGGCCCGGGTTCACCTCGCGCGCGAGGAGGGGCGCGAAGGGCGCGGTCGACGCGACTTTGCGCGCGAACTTGACTTCTTCGACTAGGGCGTCGAGGTCTGGGCGGACGGATGGACGGTAGGTCAGTCGAGGGAAGAACATGACATGAGAGAGGAGCCGCGGATAGGGATAGGGATAGGGACGTACCCCATTCCTCCTCGAAGACGTGCGGGTCACTCGCGGGCTGCGCGAGCGGGTCCGGGGAGCTGATGTGGATCGTCCCGCGCGAGAACGGGCGGCCGAGGGTCGCGCACAGCGTGACGTTCTTCGAGCCTGGAGTCGGAGGATCTGCACCGTCCGCCGCCGCCCCCCAAAGAGACCTGGTGAGCTATATCGCTATATCGCTACATCCTCACCGACTAGATGGAGTGGAGAGAGCGGCACTGACTGGGGACGCTCCAGAACCCCGGAAAAGTGAGGAACTCCGCGTTCGCGGCGCCCTCTTCGAGCCGCGCGATCAGTTCGGCATGCTGCTCGACGAGACCGGGGATGTTGCGGTCGGCGACGGGTGCGGTGGCCTCGAGCTCCGCGCCGTTTTCGCTGATTGCTCCAAGGGGAGCCATTGCGACACCGGCGGCACCGAGCGTCAGCAGACCCTCGCCCCGCTCGTTTCTGCATGAAACGAAGATGCGAGGTCAGTGTTCCACCCGCTGAGGAAGAGAAACCTTGTCAGAAGGGCGCACAAGAGCTTCAGCTGCTCTGCGGCGACGTCGGGATCCGCGAGCGGTTCTATGGTGTTGAACTTCTCCGGCTCCTTCAGCTCTGTTAGGGTGACGTCAACGCGCCATATTGAAACTGGCTGGAAAGCATGGAATCACCGTAAGACAGGGTAGCGAAGGGGTGGTCTTGAACGTTGGTGCCGACTGCAGGCAAATTCACTTTTGTCTGGATACCGAGGGGCGTCAGGATGCGGGGGTCGCCAATGCCAGATAGCTCAAGGATCTGTGGCGACTTGACCGCACTGCTTCATGCTCAGCATCGGAGACGTCGAGAGACCACGCGAGGTAGACTGACCCGGCAGAAACGATTACCTCTCCGCCTTCCTTGGTCAAGGCAGTATGCTTCTTTCCCTCGACTGTAAACTCGACTCCATTGGCGACAAATCCTTCACCAGGTGCCGATAGGACCCGGGTCACAGGTGCGTTCACAAGTACTTCAAAGTTCGGACGCGATTCCGCTGCCTTCAGGTACGCCTACGTAGAATGGTTAGTTGGTGAGCTGATCGCAATTCAGTCGTGAAATCACTCACGACGGATGAGGAACGCCGGTTGGTGAACGGATTGATAGTTGAAATGTCCATGGAGAACCCGACCCGGTCCCCCGCTTGCTATTGTGCACGTTACATCAACTTATGCTTGAGCAAGAAGAATGGGGGATCCGAGGAACGCACCGGCTCGACGATGCGCTTAATTCCAAGCGCTTCAAAAGCGTCCTGCAGAGGCAAGTCCCAACCAGGAAGCAACTTGGGGAAGGAGAGCACAAGGGGTCCTGCACGAGACGTCGCGAGAGTCAAGAGTCGAAACTAAATTTAGCTATCACATAGCGTGATCCTTCCCAAGGGAGGCTTACCGTCAGTCCCATGAAAAACGGGGTCGTATGTAAGACGCTTCGCCTTGGAAACGTCTTCGGGTGGAGGAATAAACCTACCACGCTGCGTAAGGACGAGAGCCGGGAAAGACATGACGCTTTAATAATGCACAGTGGTCCCCTGCTTACCTCTCGCCCTTCATAGAATACTTCAGGAAGTTCTCCCAATTCCACCCAGGATTCCCGAGCCTTTCCCAAGCTAATCGGGGCGGTCAGCGTGGGACTGGGGGCGATGTTCGAGGTACTGACGCACCGTTGATATCTTCCGCGCCTGGACGGTTGAACAAGTAGAAGTTAGCTATAGACGAGCCGCCCAGACCCTTGCCGCTAAACGGACGACCGAGAAGTCAGGATCGACGATCCAGATACACCAAAGGTAGGGGATAGTCGGGACTCCAGAGGACTCAGGCTCACCGTGGCCAGCTATGACAGGTGTTTTCGGTATGATGTTGAGGGACCTGGGCATGTCGTCGAACAATCAGCTGGACTGAACGTCCGGCAATGCCCAATACGACAGACCGTCGTGAACTCCCAATCGTATTCCGGGTCTCCAAGACATTTCGCAAACATTCCGGGCAGAGCTGCGCAGATTCAAGCAGCGTCAGGGCGGTGCGCCAGCGTCCGAACCGTGAACATGAAGGGATTGACTCACTTGTCATCGGGTCGTCGAGATGCGCGGCGCCGGCTTCGAGGACAAGCACCGACTTCGACGGGTCCTCGGAGAGCCGGGAAGCGACGACCAGGCCAGCGGTTCCGCCGCCAACGATGACGTAGTCGAAGGCCTTGCCGGACACTTGGTCCACCGTTGCTAGCGCTGCACTCATGGTAGGCGTAGAAGAAAGAGTCAGAAGCTACCCTGTTCCTTCCCCTGGGTACGCCTTTGAGATAACGAACGACGCCCCTGAGTGCTTGTGGGTCAATGACGTCGAAAGAGTTTACGCAAAGATGATCCTAAGCTTTTGTCAGATAGCACGTTTCTTTGACTGCTCGAAAGACTTACCGCATTGCTAACGTCAGAGATGTGAACGACCTGGTCTATACATGCCAGTCTACAAGGCGAACTAAGAGTGCCGTCTAAAGAAGGCATAAAAGACAATGCAAAAAGGACATGGGGGTTGAAGGCGTTACCTGACGGCAGGGAAGGCTTTCCCTCACTGTCTTTAGATTGTTGTAAGTTGCTGCCGGCTTTCGCTGACGTCAGACGATGAGGTCCCCACCAACCTAGGAAGTGGAATCAGCTCGCCCCAAGTCCCGGAATATGCTTGACTGATCAGATGTAATTTGTGACTGGGTTACAAGACCACCATAGCGGCGGATATCCGAGAGGGAGTCAATGTTACTGTAGCCTGAGTCCCGCGACTGGCCGCTCGAGGGTCCCAAGAAGTCTCTATTTGTGCAGGTTTGATATCCATAGTGCACTGCCCCTCCGGGAGGACCTGGCCACATTTTAGCACTGTGCGCCGACCATCCCCTCGACGATTTAGAAATACTTGAAAATTACATCTGTTCTCAATGCTAGATAAAGGACAGCACGCCTCGGGCGGGCTAAAGCCCACCCTCGCGCACTGTGCTCCTGCTATAAGGTCTCACCAATGTCACACGTGAACGTTTGAACAACAATGATCCAACGGTCTTAAGTAGGCACTAGTTCGAATTGAAAATACATACGTGGATTATATGTTCACAGGCCAACACACATTGGGCCTTGTTCTCAGCTGCGGATGGAGGTACGGAGGACATGACGACATTCGAAAGGAAGGAAAACGACCAGTCAACAATTCCGAGTGTTAGGGGTCCTCTTTGATATGATTTCTATAGTAAGGAATTGCCACGTGTTAATGGCACCGCTCACATGGAGACCTGGACCACTAACATGGCCAGGCAAACAAGGACAAAGAAGGAAGAGGGAGATCGCAGATTTGATCGCTCCGCACGTCGCCGACATCATCCATCGGCCTTCAAGCGCGCGCTGTAAGTATTTTGTCGAACTTGAAGACCACTTTGACGAGCGGTGACGACCTCGTACATATACGCATGAGGGAACTCGCACTGCCATTCCCCAACGGTGATGAATTTTACTGGTATGGCTTTTCGGGTCCTATAACGAGCTCCGGTCTCCGACAGAACCGGTAATACCTTTCGCGTGACGTGTCTTCCCTACGGCCCACGACTCCTCCTCCCTCGACTTCAATTTCCCTCGGGTCTCGGTGAGTTGGGATCCTCCTCGATTAATCCTTCAGCTCCAAGCTAATCCCCTCGAAGTAGACATCGCGAGTGCGGCCCTCTCAGCCGCTTCGAACTTACCACTCTATTCGAGTTTGCAGCATCCCAGGCTCAAAGCATGACGCGTGTTGTCCTCGTAACGGGCTGCTCGAACGGGGGCATCGGATTTGCACTGTGGGTATTTCGTCTTTTGGGCTCTATGAGTAGTAACTGGTATTGACATTACGATCAGTTGTGAAGAGTATACCAGGCAGGGCTGCAAGGTGTATGCGACCGCTCGGAAGCTGGCCGCCATGGATGCTTTCACCGCGCCCAACATCGAAAAGCTGAGCCTTGATGTGACGAAGCAAGACAACATCGACGAGGTCGTGAAGACGATCATCGAGAAGGAGGGCCGCATCGACGTCCTCGTGAACAACGCAGGCGTGCTCTGCGTCGGTGAGTATCTCGTCCTCTATAAACCCCGACGTCGAATGCTGATACGCCTGACAGGACCTATGATAGAGGTCCCGATGGACGTCGTCGAACGCGCGTACGACGCCAACGTCTTCTCCATCGTCCGCATGTGCAAGGCCGTCATCCCGCACATGGCCACCCGCAAGACCGGGACCATCGTCAACATCAGCTCCCTCACCGCATGCATGTACGTATCCCTCACACCATCACCATCTCCCCCCAGACCACTCAGCCGATTCTATCTGTCCCTCGCCAGCCCCACCCCGTGGGGCGGCATCTACTCGTCCACCAAGGCGGCGACGCAGTCCCTGTCCGAGGTGCTCTACATGGAGTGCAAGCCGCTCAACGTCTCCGTCCTGAACGTCACCACCGGCGCCGTCCGCTCGAACATCGCCGCGAACCAGACGTCGTCGTTCGGCGGCCTCCCCGCGGACTCGCTGTACAAGCGCTACCTGTCCGACGTCGTCGCCCGGATCAGCATCAGCCAGGGCCCGGGCGCGATGCCCGCGGGCGCGTATGCGCGCGAGGTCGTCGCGAAGAGCCTGCAGAGGCGCGTGCCGAGGGAGATCATGCTGGGGGGGAAGACGGTGCTCACTCGGGCGATGATGCTGCTCCCGAGGACAGTCGCGCTGTGCATGTTCTGGTGGTTCTTTACCAGGAACGCGCGCCGGTCGGCGTGAGATCGGGTTCTGCTCCTCGTTCCGAGTAGGAATGATACTCTGTGTGCTGCGTTATCGTATGGACCAGGGAGGGGGTTGCGACAACGTGGGTTTGTCGAGCGATAAGGCTTGACTTGACTTCGATGTTCGGTTTGGTGTTCGAACTCATGACCTCCTCCGGGCGCTAACATTACGTAATGTGTTTGTGGTAGCGTCCGACTCCGAGTCGACGTCCTTGCGCATCACTTTATCCTCCCGGGCATCCAGCACGCTAAATTATTGTCCTACATAGTTTTAAATGACTCTCCGGAGGAAGCCCATTCGGTGGCGCACAACCACATCTGCCATATCCTTATCCTGCCCCCCGGAGCACTGGTGCTTATATCTCTGTACCCGACACCGTGTACTGCGGCAGTGAACAGAGCCCCATAGTATGATCGCCCACTTTCTGTGGGGCGCGCTTCGAAGACTCACTCTGTCAGATATAGACTTCCAGACCTTGATAGGTATTAAGGTGGTGCCTCGCTCTCCCTGCCCCTCCTGGTCACAGTCTCGCCCCTCTTGCCATGGTCCCTATCGGGATATCGATCCTCGCACACACACAAAAGCCTTCAAGGCACGTACGTGAACCTTGCTACTGAGATTTCAGCGCAGCGTTACTCAAGGACTAGCACAGGAGTGGCGCTCAGAGCATACGTGTTTATGGTGTACTCTGTGTGCTGCTGTACATGTTATACCACATGGGCGGCGTTCCCCTGTTCCGATCTCACCACGCTCCCACCGCATCGTATATTAAGACGACGGACGCCCCCTAGAATTTGCTTCGGTTCGCGGGATGCTCGCCGTAACGACATGGGCCCTCTTTGTGAGCGCGCACGAGGCGCCGAATCTGCGCTGAATGTGCGCCCACACCGCGTCTGTGGGTGGACATGGGAGACAGGTAGTTCGATTCTGATTTTCAGTGAGTCGTGTTCACCGCTCCCAAGTCCTACTTCCCCCTTTATAAAATCCATACGTTCCTCCAAGTCGTCCCTCATAACCCACGTTCGTCGGCCGCGTGCCTCCCCTCGGTCTCATGGTTTTTCATAGTGTCCTCGTCGCCGCCCTTTTCCCAATCGCAGCGCTCGCAGCTAACGACTGAACGCAGCCCTGCCACACCGGCGAATGCCAGTGGGACCTGCCATCAACATCAACCCATGGCTCGGGGACAGTACGCGTGGTGAGTTGTTCAAGCGTGTTTCATCACTGCACCAGTGCTACCTGCTCACGTTCCTTTCCAGGCAGGGTCACACAGCGCCATCTCCGACCTGACCCCGGTCGGAGGGTGGACGATTCTCGACTGCAACGCGACGTCCGCAGACCAGGAAATCCGCCTCGTCTGCCACGACCCGGACCCGGCTCGGGCCAAGTGCGACCATCTGTACCTGAACGGGGCGGAGAACACGGTGGTCCGGCTCCCCGACGATGTGAGTCCGTTCAGGCTTTGAGTCCATCGTAGTCTGTCTCCGACATGCTGGCTTGCGATCAGTGCAGCCCGGAGCCTTTCGCCGTCGTGACGCGGGTGTGGGACCACGACGACCAGTCGATCCCTGCGAGCGCGCGATCTCTGTTGGCGCGCCGTGGCGGCGGCGGCCCACAGAGCTCGGTGCAGGGCATCAGTCTGTCTACGGACTTTGCGGGCGCCGACTCTGGCCAGTATGTCTATGTCCTCTGGTTTGAATTGGCCCGTCTTGGGTCTAATCGCCGATCCGTCTGGGACATTCAGGCACGGCAACGTATCGGTGTTTTTGCTCGGGTCGTCCGTACCGGGGTTCAACGGTCAAGCACCAGCCAGTGTCTCCGGTTGTGGTTCTCAGGGCATCGGTTTTTCGTCGCAAGATTGCAATGCATCAAGCGCGGTACTTGGCTGGTTGAACCCCGAAGAATGGGTTCTCGAGGCATTGAAGGGTAGGTATTCTTAATTTTTCAATCCCTTGACCGTTTCCGAAGGTGAATATCCACAGCGTTCGCGGGGGGCAGCCACACGGGGAACTTCACCTTCCCCGACCAGACCTACCACACGAACCTCTTCAACGATTCCTTCTCCTGCCCGCAATCCGGAACCGTCCCTGCTTTTGACGGCAGCATCAGCGTCGACCTCAACAGCACCGTGACCGGATCGTTCAGCTATGCCATTGCTGTCGCCGGCAACCTCTCTTCGCTCGATTCCTCGGCCGTCATTCTCGTCGTTGGCTTCAACACTAGCATAGACGGTACCCTCAGCCTCGACGCTGACCTCATGGTAAGCCCTCACCATCGGCACATACTTAGCGAGTGCGCTCATCGCACACGGGTTATTTTCATTTCTATTTCTATTTCCAGGGAAGTCTTTCTACGGGAGAAATCACGCTGTTTTCGATCGGCCTCCCTGGTCTGGACTTCGGGAGTCTCTTCAAGATCGGCCCGACCTTCAACGTCTACGTCGAGGCCGACGCATCGATCGAGACGAACCTGGAGCTGGACGTCGACCTGTTGTACACCATCTCCGGCGGCCAGCTCGTCTACCCACAGTCTCAGGGCTCAGGCGGCACGTATTCACCAGGAGACTCCAGTATGTGAACCGGGTGGCTACTGCAGAGCATGTTCTGATCCCATCGCATCCATATCCACACACACAGACGTCAGGCTGTCCGCAAGCCCCAACGTGACCGCGAACGCCCAGGTCTCCGCGCACCTCAAACCCTCAATCGAGTTCGGGCTGTCCCTGGCCGGACACGACACCGGCCTCTACCTCGAACTGGACACCTTCGCCGAGCTCGACCTCTCGCTGACCGCCGCAGCGGGCGGATCCATGTCCACACCCACATCCACATCCACAGACGGCAGCGACTTGAACTTGACGAGCACGGGGGCGGCGGGCGGATGCGTCGACATCCTCACCGGGCTGTCGGTCACCGCCGGGGCGGACGCGGACCTGCTCGGGCTCTTCGGCGCGGACGACAAGGCGGTGCTGTACGACAAGTCGTTCGATCTGTACAAGACGTGCTTCGGGGACGGCGACCAGCCGAGCACCGTGACGAGCAACTTGAACTTGAACTTGAAGCGGGGCTTGGGGCATCGCGCCGGCACCGTGACTCGGACGCCGGGCCACGGGCGGCGTGTGCCGCTCGCGCTGTTCGAGCAGAATTTGAGGAAGGACCACCGCCGTGCACCCCAACCTCAGGCGGCGGCCGGAGGGCCCGCGGCTTTGGCGGTAGATGCCACGCCGCTGAAGAGTGGGAAGGGCTTTTCGTGCCCGACGGCGCCGATGGACGGTTTGTCGCCTATCGTCTCGCAGAAAGTGAATGGTACAAGGTGAGCTGAGTGCTCGTTCTTTTGGCACTATGGCGATGTCTGATTGGATCTTCTTCAACACTACTAGCTACCAAGAGCACAAGGGTTCACAGTGACCCAGTGGCCGGACTTGAACTTTGTTTGTTTATCGTTATTGCCAGTATGTACAACCCCGGGGTCTTTCTTGCTGTCATCTTATCTAGCGTGGTTTGGTAAATGGTCGAACAACAAGTAACTGCTGGCTTCGAGGAAGGTTGGCGTTGGTGAGGTTCGAACTCTTAACATCGTCTGAGGGCTGAGATTACCTAATGCACACTGCTGACAATCATCTCTCGACCTACTTACTTGTTGTAGTCCGAGTCGACGGCTTCGTTTCAACGGTCCGCTACTAGTCCTGTGACTACAGAGCTTCACCTCGGATATCCACGTCGCCCTCACGACCGACTCACGGAGCACACCACCAACTCGAAAGAGAAGGACAATATTAATAGTGACACTAGCAGATCAGCGCATGCCCGAAGTGGAAGCCTGAGCCAGGTACCGTCCATCCGCTCATCCAGCTCTAAACCACGGAGGTTTCCAGGTACGCTTTCCCCGTTGTAGTTCGTGTCAATTCTAGCCTTAAAAAACACGCGGTACTATAGTCGGCTTCTGCTTCGATCGACTCTTCCGCGGCTGGGAGCCTTCTGCCGATGCGACGACTCGGATACTAATAGTATGCCTGGACCGCTTGTGCCCGAGCCTACATCAGGGGCGTTGCAAACCTTCTCACACTTGTACGTCGAATATTTATATGGCCATATAAACTCGAAAATCGAAGTATGCAAGGCTTGCGAAAGGTTTGTTGGCGTGGGGTCGGAAATAGGTACATAAGTAATGGCACTGGAGAGGTTCGAAATCAGGACATCGTCGAAGCGCTCACATTACCTAACAGTGATGATTCTGTCCGTCCGCCTCGAGCTCCGTCGCCGATCATCTTCCGACTGATTTCATTGAGCTTTTCTCCTCCGACCACCCGGCATACTGAACCATTTTCATAGACCTGAACGAGTCTCTGTATGAGGATCGCCTGCCACTCACTCATCTGAGGTCCTCCGTGGCACACCGTGACAAACAAAACCTCAACGGTAGTATGTCCACGAACTTGCTTTTGCTACTGAGATTGTAGCGCAGCGAACAAGTCGAGGACTGATACAGAAGCGACTGCATCCATGCACATGGAAAGTGTACCGCATGGGCACCATATTCCTGCTCGAATCCTAGGCATCCGAGATGTTCCCCGCAGCGACGCGATTCTATGTGTCCAGCGCGGAGCGCCCGATCTCCGTCGACCATGCGCTGCGCACCGCGCGCATTGGTGGGTAATTGCACTGTGTGCTACAGTAGACAGCGGATGCCATCGTGCGGTGTTCGCTGGTCGTCGGTACGTCTTCTCTATAAAGTCTGGATGTTCCTGGCGGTCGTTCTTCCAAGTCCACACTCACTTACTATTGTGTGCTCCCTCGGTCATGGTCCTCCCGATCCTCCTCATCACGGCCCTTCTTCCCGTTGGGACGCTAGCCGCCAATAATTGGACGCAACCCTGTCACACCGGCCATTGCCAGTGGGATCTCCCGGCAAAACATGGCTCCGGGACGATGAGATTGGTAAGTTATCATTCCTTACTACCCATAACGTGACTCATGCTTCGTCCACAGTCCGGCTCGAACAGCTCCATCTCGGACTTAACGCCAGCTGGCGGGTGGACCATCCTCGACTGCAATGCTACGTCCGCAGACCAGCAAATCCGACTCGTCTGCAACGACCCAACCAAGTGCGACCACCTTTACCTGAACGGGGCAGAGAACACGGTGGTCCGACTTCCCGACGACGTGAGCGTTCTCTGGCGTCGATTTCATCATTCTCAGCTAACACCCTGGTTTGCGCTCAGTGCACCTCAGAGCCGTTCGCCGTCGTAACTCGGGTGTGGAACCATACCGACCAGTCCGTTCCCGCGAGCAAGCGGTCTCTGTTGGAGCGCCGTAATGACACGCAGGGCGTGGTGCAAGGCATTGAACTCTCTACGGACTTTGCGGGCACCAGCTCTAGCCAGTACGTACTCTAGTTTTCTCTCGTCTGGTCCGGATCTAATCGCTAACTCGGCGGGGCACACTTAGGCATGGTAACGTCACGGTATTCGTCCTCGGGTCGTCCATACCTGGGATCGACGATCTAGCTGACGCCGTCCCCGGCTGTGCCAGCGAGGACACCGTTTCCTCGCCCCAAGCTTGCAACTTGACGAGTGCGACTCTCAGCTGGTTAGCCCTGGGCGCGGAGACTATAAACGGAAGTTTCACTCTCCCCGACCAGACCTTCCAAACGAATCTCTTCAACGATTCCTTCTCTTGCCCACAGTCCGGGCTGGTTCCCGCTTTTAGCGGCAACGTCAGCGTCGACCTCAAAAGCACCGTCGCCGGTTCCATCTATTACGCCGTCGCCTTCGCCGGCATCCTCTCCGCTCTGGACTCTTCCGCCTTCAGTCTCGTCGTCGGATTCGACGTTTCTCTCGACGGCACCCTCAGTCTGAACGCCGACCTCATGGTACGTCCACGCCAACGGGACCCTTGAACGTAGAAGCAGAAGCTCATCATGATATGTTTCAGGGCCAGCTTTTCACGGGGGACATCCCCGTGTGGACGGTCGGGCTGCCCGGCCTGGACTTCGGCAGCGTCTTCAGTATCGGCCCCACGTTCGCCGTCTACGCCGAAGCCAACGCGACGATCGAAGCGAACCTGGAAATGGACGTCGACCTCGTGTACACCATCTCCGGCGGCCAGCTCGTCTATCCGCCCTCGCAGGGCTCGTCCGGCGGCTCGTTTTCTCCCGGGAACTCCAGTACGTGGCCGCGTCCGAGCCGTTGCACGTTCCATTTCGCATTCACCGGCGTACTGACATATCCACGCAACAGACATCAAGCTGTCCGCGAGCCCCAACGTGACCGCCACCGCGCAGGTCGCCGCGCACCTGAAGCCCAGGTTCGAGTTCGGGGCGTCGATCGCGGACCAAACCGCCGACATCTACCTCGAGCTGGACGCGTACGCCGAGCTCGACCTCTCGCTCACCGGCGCGGCGAGCGGTTCCGTGTCCACCAACTCGACTGGGGCCAGCACCAGCACCAGCGCGGGCGGGTGCGTCGACATCCTCGCGGGGCTGGGAGTCAACGCGGGGGCGGACGCGGACCTGCTCGGGCTCTTCAACGCGAGCGATACGGTGTCGCTGTACGACAAGTCGTTCGACTTGTTCAACAAGTGCTTCGGGGACGACTTCCAGAAGAGGGGCTACCGACTCGGAGGCGCGGACCGTGACAGCGCCGGTCGTCGTCGCGGACTCGGACTCGGAATCGTGCCGAGGAGCAGTGAGACGACGTTCTCGTGCCCGACGTCGCTGATGAATGGCCTGTTGCCTATCGTCTCGGAGGTGGTCGACGTCGCGAGGTGAGCGTTCCCGTTCTCTTGAGATACCGATACTGCAAATTATATCACTCATGTTGTCCATCCGCAGCCTATAGCCTCTAAAATGAATGGCGAGCGCCGCGATGACTGAACTGTACGTCATGGTTTTGTCTGCCACTATCGTCGCAAATTGTACGCCTCCCAAAGACTATAGGGTGATACGGAAGGGTGATAGGAAGAAAGTTACTGTTGCGAGGAGACTTTAGTATGTTGTTGAGATAGCGAACCATATGGTGATTTTCCCAGTCTTGTCCTCGTTGTAATGCATGCCTAAATCTCGAAGTCTCCGAGCGCCATTTCAGTTGTCTACTGCTGAAGCTACCACGGGGGGCCAGTACATAACTACTGTTCTTCTACTGTACTTCGACTATATGCACACTGGGAAAATCGGCTCTATCCGTACTGGGGTGACTCGAGGGTCTAGCTCCCGTTTACGACATGATGGGTACTCAGTTCCAGTACCCCAAGCGCTTTGGACATCGTTCAATGCAAATTAAATCCCTCCAATATAAATCGCGCGACGCGTATTCACGAGCTGAGAAGCAAAAAATGCTATGCTGTCCATATGCGCAGAAGATGGCAAAGGGATCCATAATATGGGCGACGACCGGATAGGACGGGAAACAGCGGGCCGCAAACGAAGAAACAACAATGAAAACGATGAACAGCCTAATAGTCCGGACGAGTGTCATAACATCCCATGAGTGAACCTAAGTCCACAGATGCAGAGCGCGCATAAGCGTCCGTGTGCTCAAGAACCGCCACGTGTTGACTCTAGAGGCTGAGTGCAATGACCGCCAACAGGAGAGCCGCGAACATCGAAGTGAGTGCGGTGGACGAGTTAAAGGCGCCGTTTCCAGAACTCGAGCTGGTGCTGGAGCTGGAGTTCCTGCGAAAGTCACTTATGAGTCTCCCGTGGCATTTACGCGGAGGGTATGGTAGAAAGCCTTACCTGATCAGGTCCGCGGCGCGCTCAGCAAGAATATAAGTTGGAACCATCGTGTGCGAAGCCGGGATGTAAGGCTATGCAGGAGAGAATGGGCAATGCAAGGCGCACGCGGGGCGACAAAGGAATCCATCGGATAGAGGACGCGCGAAACATATGCATGAAGCAAAGACTTACGAAGGCAGAGGCATCGACAACACGAAGGCCCTTGACACCCTTCACGCTGAGGTCGGGGTTCAGCGCCCCAGCACCCTTGCTCATGTCGCCGCTCTTGCCCATCGCCACCGTGCCGGAGACGTGGTTGACAACCAAGGCGTTCTTGCGGACGCAAGCATCGATGTCCGTGTCGCTGGTGGCGTTAGCGGAGTCGCCGTACTCGGCCACGATCCAGTCCTTCCACGCGTTCGCGGCCAGGAAGCGGCGGCCGGCCTTCAGCGCCTGGCGCATGGTGTAGATGTCGAACCCAGCGTCATCGTTCAGCAAGCCGGGGTTGATGATCGGGTAGGTAAAGGGGTCAGTGGTGTTGAGCGTCAACGAGCCGCCTATATAGCGCGAGACCAGAAGCGCGAGGAGAGTGAGCCCCGGGGAACAGACGTAGAAGGTAAATAGGAGAAACTCACGGGCCATGGGGGTGTACAAGTTACTAATCAGCGTCAAGAAGTGGCCGTTCGGGAACGCACCACCGCCGAACGCGATATACAAGTCCGAAAGGATCAACTGGAAGTGCGGCGAGGTCGAGCCGGCACTGGGGTCCGTCACGTTCTTGAAGATCGGGTCGTCGTCCGTGAGCCTCTGCCACGCCCACTGATTGCATGCGCCGAGGGTGAGGTCCCCGGTGCGGTTGTTGGTCCAGAGGGCGAGCTGCTCGGCCTGCAGTGTGGTGTTGAGGCTGAGGTTGTCGAGCGTGTCGTTCGAGCCGACTTGGAAGTTGGTCGTCAGCAGCGGGTGGTCTTGCATATTCTGACCGACGTCGGGCAAGTTTACTACGCTCTCAATTCCCAGTGCCTCGAGCTGATCCGCCGGACCAATACCTGAGAGGAGGACTAGGTAGTCGAGAGAGTTAGCGACAAGCCTGGTATACGCAGATGGGGAGCAGCGCTGCAAGGCAACGTACGGATATGAGGAGTGCCGATGGCACCGGCGGAGAGGATTACCTCCTTGGCAGCGGTCAAGTTGTACTGCTTTTCATTGGGTCCAGCCGCGATCTGGACACCATTGACAATCGGCATGCTGCCATCCGTACCCGTTTTGAGAACTTTGATGACTTGGGTGTTGACAAGGACGTCGAGGTTACTACGGGGAAGCGCAGGCTGAATATAATCCCGGGCCGAGTTAGACCGCGCCCCGTCCTGGATCTGTATGCGAAATGACGAAAACCGTCAATCCGATTCCATTGAGACCGTCAATATTAGAAGAACAATGACTGCTTACAGCGAACGGAGTCCAGCCTACGAGGTGGCGTTAGTCTTGGTAAGGGACCATGCTTCGAGCGATAGTAAGTGGACTTACTGAAACCGATCATGTCTCCAGAGTTAACATCTTGGTTGTATTTGAACTCGGACGACAGCTCCTGCTGTGCGTTCAAACCAAGCTGATCAATAGCCAGGGAAACCTGAGGGAGACCGGCGCCGACAGGGCCATTGGTACCATGGATGGTGGCGATGAATTTTGAGGAGGCATTCCTGACATTCGGCGAGTTTTGAAAATCTTCCAGCTGGTAAGACAGAGTGAGCTGTCTGCTGGATGTTCTGTGTGAGAAGACAAGACACACCTTCTTGGCATAGGGCAAGATGCTGCTCCAACTCCACCCTTCATCGCCAGTCGTGGACGCGAACCGGTTCCAGTCATCCTTAGACGCACGGGTATATATCATGTAGTCTACGGATTCCTCAGTTCATATTGATCAGCACTACAACTTGAAAACACTTACTGATGGATGTCGAGCCACCGAGAACTTTGCCGCGTGCGTAGGCAATTGACCTATTATCCATGCCCTCTTGTGGCGTAATCGTGTAATTCCAGTCCTTGTTATAAACGCATAGTGAGCGAAAATCAAAGGCCGCACTACGCTACTACACTCACAAACTGGGAGCGGGTCAGGACGGGTGCCAGCCATGGAATTTGGATGTTTGTGTTGTTGTAGTCGCTGCGAGAGGGGTATTGATGGATTAAATTTCTCGACAAGTCATATTTGTCTGTAAACATACCTAGAGCCGGCTTCGATCAACAGGACCTTGGTCGTCCCATCCTCAGTCAAACGGTTGGCCAAGACACCACCTGCTGCACCAGCGCCGACGACGATGTAGTCGTATTGCGTACTCGCGAGCTGGGCTGCCACATCGTCTACGT
Organism: Ganoderma lingzhi; assembly: GCA_026283605.1. Lineage (NCBI taxonomy): Eukaryota > Fungi > Basidiomycota > Agaricomycetes > Polyporales > Polyporaceae > Ganoderma > Ganoderma lingzhi. Next base: position 238,537 of record JAPJYM010000001.1, read on the forward strand.
CCTGAAGAAGTGCCCCAGACGAAACCGAGGCGAGAACAGTCAGGAGGAGTATCGGCAGGATGGGGTGCATTTTGAACGGCAACCAACAAATCATTCGAGCCGCCAGTGAAGACATTCAAGTTGGCGGTTCGGGACGGGTTGTGGGGGCTGGCGTTCGCTCGTGTCTGGATTCTGGTCAGGTTTTGAGGCCCCCCCCCCATTCGCAGTCCAGCGGGACTGGGGACCCTGGCCATGAGGAGATGAGTGGACGTGGGGGCATGAGAGAGAGGTTCAACCGATCAAGGCCATCCAGTGCGCTCGAATTACAGCCGAGGCGCTCACCACCATAACCGACGCGCCGGCGCCTGCCACCCGATCCTCGACCTTCCGACGACGACTCTCGACTTACCCTCGACCCTCGTCCGCGCACAACGACAGTCGCATCACCTCGTTCAGTGTATCCACTGCATTATGGCCCGCTACTCCCGCATCGCAAGTTACAACGATGCGCAACACCAGTTCGTGGCATAGTAGATAGCCCCCCGCGTTCGAACTAATTAGGCGGTTCCTGCAGCTGCTGAACGTCCAGAATTGTTCCAAATCCCTCTCACAGTATCAACCTGGTTAGAGCGGTGGGAGAAAGCATCCAATTTAACGCAATTTCCAAACGCAATTCGATCACCCTGTCCCCACGATAGCACCGGCGCAGTTAATGTGGGTCCATATTGACACACTAGTCGGAATCCTCGGCCTGTATGAGAGCGGCCCATCAAAGACACGCTGAGCAGTTGAGGATTCATTTCTCTCTCACTTCCGACTCTAAGCGGAACAGTATTACAGAGAACGATTTTCCTGGAGGATTTCCGCAACACACCAACAGATACGCCGCTCATCTTGTTGGATCCCCTGCGCGCTCCGTTTTCCCTCCCAGCGCAACCGCATGGCCCAGCAGGAGCGACCTTCGGAGTGTGTGGAACTCTGATATCCCCAGGTCAGAAGCACTCCTGTTTGCTTAGATGCCCCTGCGCTGAGCACTCATTCTCTTCCGCCGGAGGCCTAACACATTCATTCTGAACGCCCCCCGTATCAGCGCTCCTTCGCTCAGCTTCTCCGTCCGCGGCGTAAACGTACACAGCTGCGCTTCGCCCGTACGCCTACAAGAACGACTTGGGCATCTCCGACCGCAGTACAGGTACGGGTTGGCCGGGGACCGTGCCCGTACCCGCAGACGTTTACCTGGGTCTCCAACAAGGCATGCTAAACATTAGCTGACACCGACGAGGGTCTTTTGGGGCTTCGGCTGCTCGTGCTCTCAATGGCGATCCCATTGAAATCCGTGTATTCACTGCCGAATAATCGACAGGTGGGGATGGGCCCTGGTACGGGGTGTCCAACAAAATAATGTCATCTTACAGTATACACACAACCATCATGAACTTGCCAACCTCCGTCGTCTCCCAAGTGCTCAGACGGGTATTCCCCCATCATGGTTGCCTGTGTATGTACCCACACCGGAACAAACCCGTATCCGGGGAGCCCGCCGCCCGCGTATGCGCATGGGTACGGGATACTTCGGTCCAGACATAACCTTCCAAACCCGTATCCCATCCCTACCCATGCCATCACCGAGGATGGCGCTCGTGCCGGAACCCTGAGGCTTATGTCCCAATAAATATCGAACGGTTGGCCCCAGAATCTCCGTCGCGACTCGTCACTGGAGATATGTCCTACGTCCCGCCGAAGTCTTGGCTATGCAACCCTCTCGACACCTCGAAATATCTTAAACTAGACGAGGACGAGCGCAGGTTCTTCAGGGTGACGACTAAGATCGACGACAACGCTGAACTCGACCAACACGTCCTGGACGTTCAGGCACAGGCATACAAAGTAAGTCGTCCTGCTCCGACACTTGCCATGACATATACACCCGCGTTTTAGTCCCTTCGTTATCTACAAGCACTTCATGAGGCTAGGTCGTGAACGAACGAACCCCATCTTCATCGACTTAGGATGCGCCTGTGCGCCACCGTGACGTTTCCCTCGCTGTCATCTCGAACCTACAGACCCGCGAGGGAAAGCTTCGCCACTGACTGACTTCGGTTTCAACTATAGTTGGTAGTGACCTTAGGAAAGCGGTGGTCGACGGCTATCCCATTGAGTCATGTTTAGCAACAAATCTTCATGGTGGTGAGCACACCGCGGTCCCTGCTGACCACATCCAAACCCTCCTCTTGGCACGATGACACTCATAATGCTACTCGCCTTTTTCCGGGCTTGAATAGGTCTATACAAAGAAGGTCACAATCTATACAGAGACACCCCGGACACGTTCCCCGTGCCATTCATCCAGGGCGACGTCTTCGACCCCAACTTCCTAGCTATCACCGAACCCTTGTCCAAGGATACCGTTCCCACAGAGCCCGTGCCGTCTTTGGCGGGTTTGACGTCGCTCAATCCCCTCCGCGGCCACGCCTCCGCCATCTACATGGGCAAGTTCCTCCACGTCTTCGACGAAGCCGGCCAAGCGCACATCGCGAAAGCCCTCGCGGGCCTCCTCTCTCCCGAACCCGGCTCCCTCCTCTTCGGCGTGCAGGGCGCGCTCGAAGCGCGGGGCCCGTTCACCCCCGCGGGCTCTGACTGGACGATGTTCTGCCATTCCCCGGAGAGCTTGGGCAATCTGTTCGAGGACGCGTTTGGGGGGGGGCCCGGATACGATCAAGTTCGAGAGCCGGATGGTGGAGGAGCCGGGAGGACCGACGTATTTTGATACCTGGCCCGGTAACCAGAAGCCATTCACGTGTCAGGAGTGGTCTGTTATTCGGTTGTAGGCTACCGTGACCCATCCCGCTCGACCCAAACCCCATCGCTGCTTTATTATGTGCCTCATTCACCATTGGTGCATAAGCAGGAGAATAGAATAAACGATCCCAGGATTGACGTTATTTGTACTTGGTGATCGGAATGATACCTGAGTTGAAGGCATGTTCAATGGTCGTTCGGATGCAGAGTGTCACGGTAGATTCAAGCAGCACAACTACCACGATCGTGGGCATACATTACTATGCGTTGCTACAGTTGTTACACCAACCTACGGTATACTATGTAAGCGGAAAGTGTAGGTATATAGAGAGCGACATGCGTGCATTAATAATAGCGTTGCGCGAGGTCATTGTCCTTAAGTCCAAGAAAGTCCGAAGTCGAAGTGCTAATCAGTAAGATATGGCGAGTTCGTTTAATTTAGAGTCTGTCCTCAGTAACCAAGCCAGGGTGACATCCCTCCCCTTCCTGCTCGCGTTCACTGAGCAGCCTTGATGAGGTCAGCGGCCTTCTCCGCAACGCCATAGAGCGTGCTCTGCAAGTGAGCGCTGATCTGGAGCGGGAGGACCGAAGCGTCGACAACACGGACGTTCGCCGTGTCGTACACCTTCAGCTGCGCGTCGACGACGCCCCCAAGGCTGCGCTTCATCATCGCCGCGGTGCCGATCGGGTGCGAGACCGCCGAGAAGCCGGCGGACGTGCCGTCCTTGTTGATCCACTTCTTCCAGTCCGCGTCCGAGCCCCCGTTGCCGTTGTCGGGCACCGTCGCGAGTCCGGGCACGGTCTCGCCGACGGAGGAGCGGAGGTCGGCGAGGGGCGAGGTGGAGAGGACTTTGCGCGAGAGGCGCGCGCCGGCGATCTGGACGTCGAGGTCCCAGTCGACGCTGAAGTAGTTGACGTTCACGGCGGGCTTCTTGAACGGATCCGCGGACTGTGCGGTGCGGATCGCTCGTTAATACTCATGTCGACAAACTAAAATGGGGATTCGCTGACCGAGATGGTGACGTTGCCACGAGAGAAGGGCAGAAGCTGCCACATGTCAATGCCGAGGTCACTGTGGGCGCAAGTTGGTGAGCATCTTGTGCCAAGCGAACGTTATAAATGAATCGCGGCTTACTCGGGGTAACCACTGTCGAAGAAGAGTTCGGCGACTGGGGCTGGAAGAGAAACGATGTGAGCTCAGTCGATACGTTCTCTTTGATAAGCACTAACCGTTGTTGTTAATGATGAGGTTAGCCTGGATGTTGAAGATGGTCTGAAGCGCAGACGCAGACAACCCGTTCTGGGCCTGAGACTGCGCCCATGCGTTGAGCGACGACTTGATCTTCTGGACCGACGCGGACGCCCCTGAGCCGAACAGCTGGTAGATGTTGGGGTACGCGATCGCGTCGGTCGGACCGCGGCCGCCCTTGTTGAAGCCGTTGCCCCGAGCCCCAAGGGAGTTCATGGTCTGCTCCTGGAAGTTCTTGCCGACGGTCTTGAGGTCCACGATCGTGTTGATCCCGAGGGCCCCAAGGACGGCGGAGTCTCCAATACCGGAATGTTGGAGGAGAGCGGGGGTCTGGGACACCCATCAGCTTCCGCACCTGATAGATGCCGAGCATGAGGTTGGGATGGACGTACATTGATAGCGCCTCCCGCGACGACGACCTCCTTGCGCGCGTACGCGACCTGTCTGCTTCCCGACCCATCGGCCTTGCCGAACTCCACCCCCGTGGCCACATGCGGGACGCTGGTGCCGTTCTGGAAGAGAATCTTCGTGGTCTGCAGTCGTGAAGCGTCAGCACGGCACAACCTTCGGCGACAGCGCGGCCCCGGGGCGGAGCGCATGACTGACCTGGTGCTGGATCAGGATCGTCCAGTTCGGGCGCTTGGTCTGGACGGGGCTGTAGTACGCCTCGATGGACGAAGAGCGGTAGTCGTTCCTGTGCCAGTCGAGAGTCTGGGTCGTACGTCGGGGCGAAGAGAAATCAGTCTGACAAGGTCAATGAGAACTCGATCGCGCCGGGATGACGTACGAGGGGAGTGATCGAGACGCAGTTCGGCGTACCGCCGTTCAGGTCTTTGTAGTGGTTGATACCGGTGATACCGACAATCGTGTTGACGAACGCCGTCATCTGCGGGCCGCCGTACATCAGGTCGGGGTACGTGACCTGGACGGGACCAGTCGTGCCGTGGTAGGACGCGATCGATTGTGCCCCCTTGGCGGCCTGCTGGGAGTTGGGCGCGGAGAACGTCTCGGCCTGTACATGCCAGTGTCAGTGGCCGACATAACCTTCGGTCAGGCGCTCCGTGCGGAAGCGCGAGGACATTCAGATGGGAAACGACGTACCTTCTTCATGTACGAGAAGAGGCCGTTCCAGTTCCATCCGACGGACTGTTCGGAATCCTCGAGCAGGCTGGATATCGCGTCGTACTGTGCGTTCAAGCCGCGCGTCCAGTGGCCGCCGTTGATGGAGCTGCTGCCACCCAGGGTTTTACCGCTATACACGGTCGCATTTCAGCTGCCCAAGGCCCCACATGCGTCGCGCAAATTTTCAAGCACGACGTACCCGTGAAGCACCTTTCCGCGGTCAGACTGCCACGCCCAATCCAAAGGTCCGTTGAACGCCTGCGCGTACTCGTAGATGTCGTACACTTGGGAGTTTCCGCGGTCGTCGCCGCCAGCCTCGATGAGCAGGACCGAAATGGCCGAGTTCTCCGCGAGGCGCGCCGCAACCGTCGTGCCGGCGAGGCCTCCGCCCACCACGATGTAGTCGTAGGTCTGTCCGGCGATGCCGCTGGAGTCGCTCGTGACGCCACTGGCAGATGCGCTCTTGATGAATAGCGCGACGGCGCCCACCGCGAGTGCGGCGAGAGAACGCGAAGACATTTTGTGGGACAGCGATGAAGTGGACACGGAGAGAGGGGGGGAGGAGGACCGTCACATTGCACGTCGGAGGCGAGTAGGATACTTATATGTGCGTACTACGCGGTACTTACAGTGGCCTTGTTACGATAGCGATCGGGTTCGGAGCCTGAGGTGCATGGCTGTTTGATGGCTGTGCATGGGTAGTGCTTGCCCGATGATGGGAGATCAAATACTTACTCGACGGCAGTCTGCGGCAGTGCGTCCCGACGTCAGCGTGCGTCTAATAGTTTGAGGGTGGACGTCGAGATTTCAAAATGGAAGCGATGAACGAGGCTGAGAGTCTGAGACCTGTGGCTAGAAGACGGCTGGAGGGAACATCAATTGCACATTCGTCATACTTACAGTAACCTACTAGCATGTTCCATGTGTCCAGGCGAGCAAAAGGAGGGGTGGTCTGCGAAGTGCATCATTGATTCATGCATAATGCGGAGTCAAGCATGTGTTGAATGGGTGGTCTAGGACGAAGATGCAGTGACCCCAGTTGTCTGGAGTCGGGAACCATGGTACTTAGGAAGCATGGGCCTGGGTAGAGAAACACAGTAGTAGGACACTAGGACTACAATAACTTACACATGGCACCTCTCCGGAGTGTGGTGTTTCATGGCGTACTTAGTCGTACTTAGTAACATTCTACTTAATGCTGAGGTATTCATCATGTTTGAATATTGCGGTAGCATTTGCGAGGTTCAAACTGGTCCAAACCGGTCGTCAAACAACAGCCAGGCTTGTCTCCAAGTACCCATCCGTCTCGCCGCCTTCACTCACACCCCACTCTGCAGTGGTGGGGTGTGAGTAAAGACGGGTGGGTACGAGACAAAAGTCTTGTCTCCCGAGGCAGACGATAGATGACCTAACTTATGTGCGTGGGGGGAGGACGGTCATATAACGACAAAGTCAGGCATGCATGTGCTTACATTGTGAAATTTATCCATCGGCCTCAAACCGCCGTCTGAGTCCCGGCTCGTCCGGATCCATGGGCAATGGGCATGAGCTGCAGACGATGTTTCGTTGCTGCAGTGCTACGTTCTCTGGCCTGAGGCCTGAGCGCCCGTCCGTGGACTGTAGGCGTCCGTATGGCTGCAGCTGGCTTTAAAGAATGCATAAGTACTTAGTAATAGTAACTTCAATAAGACAACAATGATAGGCGCTTGTTCAACGGACGCCGGAACATCCGATTTTCCCAGTACAACACCTCCAGCCTTCAAGCTTCCGTCCTTGAACTGCACGCCCATGTCGGCCACAAAACATAAGACCGACCGAATTCAAAACACAACATACAAGGCTCCCTTCCGCTGATGCATGACAATACTTGAGAGCCACGGCGCCCGGCAACTTTATCGGTACCCGAGGTCATCCGCTTGTCTCTCGCCCATCAAAACATGAAGGACGACATATTGACTGTCGCTGGATGTAGAAGGCTCCGTGCCTATGCAGTTTTCATTGCAATCTACAGCTGTCCTCGCATCCACTATCTAGGTAACTTGAGCTCGTCGACGCTGCCTGGAACTAAGTAGGTAAGTACCTGTAACGCCCTCAATGATCAGGTGGACGACTGACGTTAAAGCTTGGCAGCGGGCAGCATCCGTAGATGTCCAATGATGATCCCGCGGCGAGTTTTCTCCTTGTGTGACTTCTCATCGTTTTGACAGATATATCATCGTCATAGTATATTGAGCCACGGGCCACGGCAGAACTAGGCCGACTTCTTGGACTCTTGGACTGGCTTAGTGCGGCTCGAGGTGAATTGAAGCCGGTGACATCGACATCGACTCTGGACGGCATCCAGCGGATCTTCTCCGCCGCGGCTCACCTGGGTACTGTGTTCTTCGTATTCGGTCTGATGGCATGTGCTGCACCCCGCCTCGAAGGTCCCGAGATGCTTCGGGACACTCTAATTAACGGACACATGACTTCTCTTGTGCCACCCGTCCAGAGGTTAAATAGCACCCTATTCGGAACTGCATCCCTTCGTTGCTTTACGGCCCCACCATTCTGTACAGTGTAGTTCAGCTCTGCTCTTCCCGACACGCTCTTCGTCCCCGCTCTTCGACGAAATGCTTTTCTCCCTTCTCACCCTTGTGGCTGCCATCCTTGGTGCTGCCTCAGCAGCATTCATCGGGCAGGGTCGCATCTCGGAGTGCGCGAATGAACAGGTCGTCAACACCGCGTACATCGGCGCGAACAAGGACGTGAAGGTCACATTCTCCCACTGTGCGAACGAGGCCCTCGTCAACGCCCACGGCGAGGCAGTCTCCCGACTCTCCAAGCGTCAGAGCAACAACGTCTGCGGCAACGCCTGTACGTATACTGCGTTTCGTCGGGTCCATATGTTCAGGGATCCAGATCGCTGATGTCCTACGATTCCGATGTACACCGTAGGCAACACCTTCTGCTTCGCGAACGCGACCGGCGGTCCGACCGTCTCGGATTGCACCGTGATCGCGGACGCGCTCCTCTACGAGAGCCAGAACACCGGCGTGTTCTTCAACGCGACCGCGTTCGGCGTACGTCCCACAACCATCCAAATCTTCGCATCCAAGTCATCCGCGGAGGTACTGACGCGACCACGCCCGGGTAGACTGCGACGAACAAGATCACGATGGCGTACAACACCTGCCAGACGTACTTTTTGAACCAGGACACCTCCGCCATCACCTACTGCCGTACGGAATGGGTATGTCTCTCACGTCGCTCCTCGCCCATTGTTTCTGATCGCCAATATCAATATTTCATGAAAATCAGTCGAAGCTGGTCAACTGGCTTGCGTCGGACTGCTCGGCCACGAACAACGCCCACGGCGGACTGTGCGTTGCTACCGATCAGCGCTGGTATGTCCAGTAAGTATATTCGCTGTCCGTGGCTGGTCCTTCTATGCTCGCAGCTGAGTTGCGATTGCTCCACAGGGTTCAACACAACTAGACGAGTTGAGTTTTGCTCTCATCGCGTCACATGGAACGGATCCTGTGATCAACAAGGCTCACAACGTGCGGATACGTATGGATTTATCATAGACTCTGGACTTTGTTCGGACATTTACTGAGTGCTGACTCAAGTGTTGAGTGAGAAATGTAAAGGACTTGGCGAATGGTTGAGGGAATTGCAATAACCTCGAGTAGCACTCCGAGTTGGTAGCGCAAAACGTGCTGTAGAATGTACCGTCCGCTTAGAGCTTGAAGACTACATAGCTCCTAAGGAAGATGATACAAAATGCAAAAGAACGGGGAATAGCTCCAAGTACACTGAGCGGGAGTCGAACCCACGCCGCTCGCTGTAGCCTGTGGGAAGTGGAAGGCAAGCGTGATACCGTTTCACCATCAAGCGTAACTGCTGCAAGTTACATAAGCGGGCGTCCCGAATGTTGTCGCTCAAATCGTCGTCGGGGCGGGTCTTCTTCCACCTCTTCCCTCCGCCGTCCACTCAGGCCCTCCAGCCTTTGCAATAGACCTCACGACGGTTTAGTCCTTCAATATACCCGGAAAGATAGCACACATTAATGAATCTATGTGTACGTTACTTCAGAACTTCCCCCCCCCCCACGTTCTATATGCTGACTCCCAGCCTGTTTCCAACCACTGTATAGGTCCGGAATCCGTACAATGTCGCGATTCGTCATATGTCATATCACGGCGAATGTCGGAGAGCACATTGCAGCACAGCTCGTCAAACGGTTCAAATATTCTGTAGGGACAGCTGGAGCCTGCCATCTCTGCGTCAGCTTCACGGGTCTGCGGCGCGATGTATCAAACCACATGGGCGCCGTTTTTCTTTAGAGAATTTCAAACCTTCTCACCTTGTAGCAGGTAACCGACATAGACGGCTGCGGCGGGCCTGATATGTACGCAAATTTCGCACTCCATCTATGCCTAAAGGTCATATTCACGACGACCACAACGCCACGGCATCCCTTCTAAGCTCGTCTCCCAGTGTGGCAGCGTGCGATAGATCGGCGTGGCACACTCGCTTGGGTACCTCGGGGCCACTTTGCGTTTCAGCACCCGTTTTGCATTTGTTCTGCACCTCGTTTCCTTTGCGTTTGCATTGATATATAGCAGGCAGGTCTAACCCGTGCTGTACTCCGCCTCTTCTCCTCTGCCTGCTTCCCCCCTGTGAGCGTTCTACAGGATGATGTTCTCTTACATATTTGCAGTTTCTCTCTTCCCTATTGCAGCTTGGGCGGCGGTTAACTCGAACGAGCCATGCCACAGTGGCGAGTGTCAATGGGATATCTCAACAGACACGAATTCGGGAGCACTTCGAATTGTGAGTGCCTTCCATCTCATGATCTCGGCCGGACGCTCACAGCGATGTGTCTTTGCAGGTTGGCTCGCAGTCGAGCATCTCTGACCTGACAGAGGTCGCTGGATGGACCGTCCTGGATTGCGACGACTCGACTGGCCAGATGAACGTCCGCCTCGCATGCCACGACCCTGGGCTTTGCGACCATCTCTACCTCAATGGCGCAGAGAATACCGTCGTCAAGCTCCCTGACCACGTACGTAGTACCGTGCTTCTTGTGAGAAACCATCGTTGACCCCCCTTCCTCTTCAGTGCGGACCGGACTCCTTTGCGTTTGTCGTTCGTGAATGGGACCACGAAGATCAGAGCATCCCCGAGAGCAAGCGGTCGACCCTTGTCCGACGCGATGGCACCCTGCCCACCGTCAAGGGCATGTCCCTCGCTAGCAAGCTCGAGCACCCCGATATTTCGCAGTACGTAATTCCGCCCCTTGCTGCGAGAATATGCACCAATCGGCTTATTACTTCCGTTGTTGGTAGACATGGTGAAGTCTCGTTCTTCCTCCAGGCTTCGTCCATCCCTGGTCTCGGGGGACGTCTTCTGGCATCGCCTCATGTCGGCGACCCCGGCGTTTCGAGGAAGAGATGGTTGTCTGACTCGACTATCAGTACGTCCTCGCCACGTTCCCTGCTTGTAACTTCGTACTGACGGTCCACTACAGCGCTGCGCGAAGTCCACGCCAACTTCCAGACGGGGGAATGGGACGTCGACCACAGCGAAGGGCCGGACAAGTTTGTCGGGGACACGAACGGCACGAAGGAGCTCTTCAGCTACTCCTTGCCCTGCCCGATCTTCGAGTCCGAGCACACGTCCACGTCGGGAGGCGCCGATCTCAGCGTTGCAGGTAGGATGAACGGCACGATCTCGTATGGACTCGTCGCTGCAGGTGTATTCGGCGTGCACGATCCGAACGTCACGGAGCTCTCGTTGTTCGTCGATCTCGATGCGGACATCCAGGGTATGCTGGATATTGGTGTCAACGTCACTGTGCGTGCTACCTGCTGCTATCCAGATGTCACCCTCCCTGGACGATTGTTCTGTTTTCTTATACTTGAATACAGGGCACCCTTACCTCCCCCGATCTGACGCTCTTCGAGATCGGCATCCCTTCCCTAGACTACCCGAAGATCCTCAGTATCGGACCCACGTTCTCCGTCATCGCCAGGGCAGACGCGACGCTCGAAGCCGACATGGACTTCCAAGCCGGCATCGCGTACAGGATCTCGAACGCGCACCTCATCTTCCCAGATGGCGACATGAAGTCCAATGGGACGTTCACGCCGGGCGACAGTGGTACGTCGCGCCCCGCGCACGTTTCATCCTGCATACTAGTCACTCATCCTTCTTACCCTGCTTATGTTTAACCATCAGACCTCCAATTGGCCGTTGGCCCTGGAACCACCGCGAGCGCCAAGCTGGCGGTCCATCTCGTCCCGACCATCTCCTTCGGAATCAATCTGGAGGTTGTGGACACCGAAGCGACGGTCAGCATCGGTCTCGACGCGCAAGCCGCGCTCGACCTGTCCCTCTCCGCCAGCGCCAGCGCGTCCGCGAGTACTAGTACAGGCAGCGGCGCCGCACAGCCCGGCCCGGGGTTGGGCGGGTGCGTGAACGTGACGACCGGGCTCTCGATCAGCGCTGGTGCGGACGCGGGGCTGTTCAAGTTGTTCGACGCCGGGGTTTCGTACGAGCTCTGGGGGGACGAGTGGCAGCTGTGGGGTAACTGCTGGGATATGCCGAAGAAGCGGGACGACGTCTTGCCAGTGGGGAACATCTCTGGCGACTGGTATGCCGACAGAGGGCTGGGTCACCGGGTGCCGCTCTCGATGTTCGAGGAGAACCTGAGGAAGGATCATCGGAAGAACGCGAACGCGAACACGACCTTGGCATCAGTCGAGAGCGCGGATCAGGATGGTCAGAATGGTACTGCGAAGAGCGCCGCCGACCCGAAACAGAAGGGCGATAGCAACACCAGCGGATCGAAAGACGATGACGATAGCGCGTTTTCGCTGGCGTGCCCGAAGTTGAAGCCGGGCGCCGTGCAGCCGCTCATCGAGCCGCAAACTGTGAAGGGTTCCAGGTAAGCAATGATTTCGCGATTCTGCCGTGAGCTGAGGGCTCACATCGATATCGTTGACTCTAGTTTGCAAACCTTGAAGCACTAGAACCCGCCTTTTCATTCCTTGGGATTTCTCAACTAGAAGCCTTCTGTCGATGCCGTTCCATTCGCCCGCGCCAGGTCCATGGTGATCAATGATTTGCTACCGTGAAGTATCATTCTACTTAGAGTGCAGCCGGGGATGAGAGTACGTGACTATCCTCCCCTTCTTTCTTTACCCTGTATTAATTCGCTGGTGACGAGGGACTGTGTTTGAGATACGTCATAAATTAAATTCCTGCCTGCCACTTCAAGTCCATTGGGTCGCAGGAGAGGGGGGGTTGCAGATCTTCGCCCCCTTGCGAGCGGTATAGTTTTATAACCATTTAACTCAAGGGACATCCGGAAATGAGAAGTTGCAAGGCTCGCGGAAGGCTTTGGCAACGATACTAGCGCGCCGAAGAAGGCTGACATTCAGGAGGTTCGAAATCAAACCTTCTTACAAGCGTCCGTATCACCTAATATATGTTCCTCCCACAGCCGAGTCGGGCTTGTGGTTTCCCTCCCGACCACAATCCGACCATATCAGCCTTCAGGGCGCGCTCGTCCTGTTCTTGAACGAGCGTCGACATGAGTTCTTCGGTACGACCACCGCCTTCATCCGTTTGCGATGTATCGCTGAAAATCTTCCCGCGCACACAGAGCCTTGATGGTATGTTCACGCACCTCTACTACCACTTACTGAGGTTATGGCGCAGCGAACAAGCCCAAGCGTGATGCAGAACGTCGCCGAGGGCGTCCGTGTCCATGGAACATGGTGCAGTTTACCACATGGGCGGGATTGCCCTGTCCGAATCCCCGCCATCTGTCAAATTCCGGGATGTCCGCCGTCAATTCGCCGTAGCGACACGATTCTATGTGAGCGCGCAGCGCCGAATCCTCGCCAACCCCGTGCTGCGCACCGCATTGGTGGGTAACTGCACTGTATGAGAGATAGGTTGTGGACTCGGGAGAGTACAGTGCTTCTTCTCTATAAAGTTCGGATGTTTCTTGCAGTGATTCCTCCAGGTTCACAGCCCACATTCGTTTCTCGTGTACCCCCCTCGGCCTGCGGCCATGGTCTTCTCTATTCTCTTCGTCGCGACTCTTCTTTTCCCTGTTGCAACGCTAGCCGCCAATGATTGGACGCAACCCTGCCACGCTGGCGAATGTCAGTGGGACCTACCCCCAAACCAGGGCTCCGGGACGATGCGAATGGTATGTCCTCGTTTACTAGTGCCCATAATTGTAATGTTAATGTTGACTTGTACTTTGTCTCTAGTCCGGGTCGAACAGCTCCATCTCTGATATAACGTCCGCTGGCGGATGGACCCTCCTCGACTGCAATGCCACGGCCGCAGACCAGGAGATCCGGCTCGTCTGCCACGACCCCAGCAAGTGCGACCATCTCTACCTGAACGGGGCAGAGAACACGCTGGTCCGACTCCCGGAGGATGTGAGCATTTTCCAACTTCGATTTTATCGATCTCAGCTAACACGCTGGCTTGCGTTTAGTGCAGCTCGGAGCCTTTCGCCGTCGTGACCCGCATGTGGAACCATTCCGACCAGTCCATTCCTTCGAGCAAGCGATCTTTGTTGGAGCGCCGCGGTGGTCCGCAGAGGCTGGTGCAGGGCATCAACCTCTCCACGGACTTTGCGGCCACCAACACGAGCCAGTATGTGCCTTCGCCTGGTCCCGATCCAGTCGCTGATTCTTCTGGCCTATCCAGGCACGGAAACGTCACGGTACTCGTGCTCGCGTCGTCCATCCCCGGGTTGAACAACCTGACCTCCCAGGCTATCCCCGGCTGCGACGCCGCGGCCATCGCCTCCTCATCCAAAACTTGCAACGCGACACACGTGGCCCTTAGCTTATTCGACCCGTTCTCGGGGAAGAGCAAGAAGGGGAGCTTCACCCTTCCCGACAAGACGTTCCAGAAGAATCTCTTCAACGATTCCTTCTCGTGCCCGCAATCCGGCTCGGTCCCTGCGTTCAACGGCAACATCAGTATCGACGTCAAGAGCACCGTGACTGGCGACGTCGACTACGCCGTTACCTTCGCTAGTGTCCTCTCCGCGCTCCATGGTTCGGCCTTCAGTCTCGTCGTCGGATTCGACGCTTCCCTCGACGGCACCCTCAGTCTGACCGCCGACCTCATAGTGAGTCCATCCCACCGGGACCCAGCGCGGAAACTCATCAAATCCTTGTTTTGTCTTCAGGGTACCCTTTCCACAGGAGATATTCCCCTGTTCACCGTCGGTCTTCCTGGGCTGGACTTCGGCAGTGTCCTCAAAATCGGCCCTACGTTCAACATCTACGCCGAAGCCGACGCAACGATCCAGACGAACTTGGAAATGGACGTCGATCTGGCGTACTCCCTCACCGGCGGCCAGCTCGTCTTTCCGCCGTCGCAGGGCTCCTCATCAGGGGGCAACTTTTCTGCGGGAAACTCCAGTACGTGAGCTTACTGCCGCTGTAGAGCACCTCCAGACCTCATCTTCGCATAGACGTCAAGCTGTCCGCGAGTCCCAATGTGACCGCGAGCGCGCAGCTCGCGGCGCACTTGAAGCCCACGTTCGAGTTCGGGGCGACGATTCTGAAGCAGACCGCCGACATCTTCCTCGAGCTCGACACCTCCGCCACGCTCGACCTCTCGCTGACCGCGGCGGCGAACACGTCCGTGTCCACAAACGGCACCAACTCGACGACCACGAGCGCCGGCGCGGGCGTGGGCGGGTGCGTGGACGTCCTCGCGGGGCTGGCGGTCAACGCGGGGGCGGACGCGGACCTGCTCGGGATCATCAAGGCGGGCGACAAGGTGTCGCTGTTCAGCAAGTCGTTCGACCTGTTCAAGAAGTGCTTCGGGGCCAGCGTGCAGAGGAGGGGCTACGGCGTTGGGGGCAGCGGACATTATGTCCCCCGGGCCCTTTCGCCGTTCGGGCGGTACAGGAGGAACGGCTACCGTCGCCTCAGCCCGAGCCTCCCCGGGTCTCAAGCGGCTGTGCCAGAGCGCAGGAGGATAGTGCCGAAGAGCACTAAGGGATTCTCGTGCCCGACTTCGTCGCTGAATGGCTTGTCCTCGATCGTCTAGGAGATACTTGGTGGATGCTGCAAGGTCAGGGTCATCTCGGGCTTGAGATCTTCCGGCTTGTCTTACTCAGGCTGGTGTTGTCGGTCCACCCTATACTAGCTTACATAGTGTTTTTCGTCTTCTACCAACGCCGCCCAACGGACTCTGGATTCGTTTTCTTCCGGCGTTCGTTCACAGCATCTACATATACTTCTACCACTAGGTATTAATTTTTCACCAAAGCACGTTCTTTACCCTGTCCATCAAATCCTGGCTACATATATCATATCACATCGCGACACAAAAATGCTAATACATTGCCATTCTGTTTTGTCCCCCGCGGCGGCTATCCGGCAAATTCGGATTATTTTGTGCTATCGCTGGATATTGACAAATTTTTTGGGTCCAGCTTAGCATTACAATGTTAAGGTGGGAGGCGTCATGATCTGAGTACTTAGAAATAGCGATGCCACACGGTGACGTCATCGTGTATCGGAGTGAGTGGCAGTTGTGTTTGTCGATATTTACCAAAGGCTTTGGATCCTAACAAGAGCAAATAAATGAAATGCCACCGCGCGCATTTGAGTTCAACTCTGATCGACTCCACCCAAACTCCATCTCCACTGAAGACTCCTGGTCACGCGGCAGCCCCAGGCTCACGGACAAGCTCTGCCATTCCATAGGTAAGCGGTGTCCCTAACCTGTTAGGCTGAGAACGTTTGACAAGTACTGTAGTTCGTAGATTTTGTCCCACTTCATCCATCTCAAACTGCAAATTCGTATGGCAAACTTGTACCTCATCGCTGCCGCTGCGCAGAAACTCTTAACCCGATCCACTCCGTTCTTGCAGCAAAATGGGACTACCGCCGTACCGTGAGCAATTATCTCGCCTTACGGCACTGCTTGCTAACACAACCTAGGGATGAAATTGTACGTTCGACAGACATTATCCTTGAAGTGCTAGCGCATGTGTACTGAATGGATTGCAATAGCTGGAAACTGTAGAGAGAGATACCTGGCTAGCTATTATGCAACTGAGTAGATCTAGAAACAATTCTCCCGCTATTCCCGTCAACCGCCTCCCTCCCGAGCTAGTCCGCATGGTTTTCGGTTACCTTAGGGATCCGCCGTCTCTGCGTCGTGCGGTTGGTTTCGATGCTCTCACTGAATTTGCCTCATACAAGCCCCTCACTTCTGCAATGCTGGTATGCCACAAGTGGCACGCAATCGCCTCGAAAGCCGCTTTATTGTGGACGGACATCGATTTTGCACGGCATCCCAAGTTCGCTTCCGTGTTGCTTACTAGATTTTTAGGCGCATCCATTCATTTGTGCGGATTCCTCACTAGCAAGGACGACATTTTTGAAACCACCGTCAGGCGCAACGGCGGACGTATCCGCCAGTTGGACGTTTGGGCGGGCGATTGCACGCCCGCCCTGCGGTCTATCCTCACAGTCGACATGCCTCGGATACGCGTACTTTCCCTTTCCTGATGATACGCGACCTTCTGCGTTGTTGATCGGCTCTCCAGCACCTTCCCTGCCCTCCGAGCAATGCTCTTGGAGAGCTGCATCTCCATTCCCGTCCATGTTCTGCCGGAACTCACGCATTTACTCCTGACGCGAGTGGTCTGGGTCGACGCTTCGAACGTGCTCGACCTGCTGAAAAACACCCCGGGTCTTGAAGCTTGAAGTCTTGGACATCACACGCAGTCACCTCGCTACCCCGATAGGCTCGACTACGGTCTCTGCGCCGATAGCCCTGCCTCGCCTACATAGCGCACACATCTCCGGCTTGGCTTTGGCCGCGGTACGCCACCTGATGGCCCCCTTAGAGGTTCTGAGTCTTCGATTTCTCCGTCTGCGGCTCTCCGCCACCAGCGGGAGCGGGGCCCTGTCGCCGGCATCGGCATCTTTCCTTCCGGACGCCCTCGCCGCCCACACAATGCGCCGCCTGGCGTCCGACGTCGACGACTTCCTGACCTTCCGTACGACATTCCACTGGAGCGACGTGTCTCTGTCCGTGGAGCTCGATGCCACCGACGTCCCAGAGGCGGCACGGACGAAGTGGGTGTTCACCGACTTCCCGACGATGCTCCCACTGTCCGGCATCGAGGAGTTCCACTTCCAGGACCGCTGGTGGGAGGCGCCGCAGGACCTGCTACGCCACCTCGCCGCGCACATGCCCGCCGTCACGGCGCTCGTGGCCGGGCACGACCAGATGGCGGACACGGACGACGTGGGCGGGCGGTCAGATCGAAGTGGCGCAGACGGTCGTCCGCATCCTCGAGAGCGACGGCCCGGTGCTCTTCCCGAACCTCGCCCGCCTCGAGCTCGTCGCCAGTGGCAGCGGCAGCGGCATCCCGCTCGCGTCTTGCAAGCTCGTCGGCGGTCGCGCGCGGGCTCGAGCGCCGCGCCAGGGACGGGCGGCGGCTGCGGACGCTGCACGTCCGCGTCGACGACGACTCGGAGTACCGGATCCGGAGGCGGAGGCGGATGAATAATCGCGACCTGCCGAAGCTGCGGAACCACAAGAAGACGGGCATCTTCGGCCACGTCGAGTTCTGGCCATGTCTGTCGCGACGGCGTGCCAGTGCGTTGCCGCGGCGGCTCGGAGGCGAACTTCACGCTGGGCTGGGGGAGGTGGGAGGGTTCGGTGCAGCCCGCTGGGCCCGGCATGGATATTGGCGACAGTGACAATGGCCGTGTTCAGGTTCAGGTTCAGGTTCAGATTCAGAGTTTCTCAGGCAATCTCCTGCGCACAGTGGGTGCGTAGACGGAGGTAGACGGCCTATTGGGACCCCGGTGATCCTTACGAGGTTTTTGCGTGGGAACTGCGGGAATCGACACGTCTCGTTCCATATTCGGGAGCGACGTCCCGAGTTCCGGTCCCCGCCAGGACCCCATCCCCATTCGAGTCGAGGGCCGACAAAGTACTCCGAGCTCTAATAATTGTCCAATATTAATGACCACCCACGATTTGCAAGGAAATTGATCTGATCTGGAACAATTCATTAATCTACATGTATACGAAAGCGTTCAGGCGGTGCATACTACCGTAACATCGAGAGGTATATACTGCATGTATCAAATCCCGAGATGGGCGTGCCAACGGGCACATTAAGACTAGAGCTAGAGTAGAGAGTACTACATACCGAAAGTCACTGTCAAAGGGGTCTGAAATACATTTATACTACCAAGACAGCCGCAACATCTTACAAGTCGAAAAACGCTCTACAACCTCCATACTAAACAGCTTTCACGGCGGCATAAACAGCCTCAGCCTCAGGTATAGGATGTACGCCGACATCGGCATCAGTACTAGTAGTACGCGGATGTGTCGGGCCCATAGTACGCGTACGCCTCATACGACAGGACCTGCGGCACGGGGCGCTGGCCGGACATCATGAGGCGCGTCTCGTCCATGACGGGCTCCCAGCTCCGCACGAAGCGCTGCTGCGCCTCCGGGTCGTACGTCTCGACTTCAACTTGGTGCTGGTACGTCGCATCGTGGCAGGACTCGACACGGATACCGGAATGGTAGGCGGCGGCGTGCACAGGCGGGTATGGGATGTCGTAGACGGGAAGAACGGGCGAGGGGTGCACGGACACGGGCTCGGACGGGGAACCTTGCCAGACGGTGTAAGGCGGGCTGGTGTCGCACGGGGAGGGGGTGAGCTCGTACGTTGTAGGGGTCGGCGAGGTGCTGGGAACAGGGCTCCCGGAGTAGGTGTGAGGGCTCAGGCTGGGGTTCGGCAGCGGCGGTAGCATGGGGTTGGGAGAGTATTGCATGTTCAGCTTGGGGTAGGGTTGGTACCGTCGACGCGGGGAAGACGATCGCGAGGAGGACGTGGTCACGCTTGGCGTGAGAGAAGGGTGGCGAGAGAGGGTCCGCGCCCGGGAGGGGGCGACGTCGGCAGGGCGTGTTGGCGCGATGAGGGGGGTCGGAGGGAGGCTTTCTCCAGAATCGCCGTCGCTTGCTTCCTTCTTGATCTGTCTGATGTGTAGCTTGCATAAGACTAGCTCTCGCATGAGAAACGAGCTGATACTTACCGAGATGGCCTCCCTCGCTTTCCTCGGCCAACGTGCAAGGTGCGTGTCTGGGAGAAGCCAATCTTCGTGGCTGAGGTGATCTCCAGGGACGCGAACTCTGGCATGGAGGACGGCGTTTGTAGCAGCCCCGAACGAACGTCCGAAGGGTAGTAGTAGGAGATGAGGTGGTACGTTGTATCTTCGATAGAAATCGAGATGGTCTACAGCATCGTCAGTTGACTCGTGCGAACTAGACATTGCAGAGAGCCTCACCTTCTTCATGAGGCCGTGTTTCTTCAGCCCCTTACCCGTGTTCCAGCTTCCGAGGATGTAGTGCTCGAGTTCCTTGTCCGCCTTCTTGTCGACATCGTCCGACAGGGGAGCCATCGCAGAGCAACGGTAAGGTGACGTCTCGGTGTCGAGACGGGCGTCTTCCCGTTCACGGTACATCTAAGTAAACATTCCCCACCCTCAGACGCCGCTCTCCCACATGCACACCAGAAGCCATCACTCACGAGGAAGCACCCCTGCATGCGCGACGCCGTCCAGAGGTGCGGGTCCGTCCACCGCTTGATGCCGCTCTCCTCCTCGGTGAACACGAAGATCGCCCCGCTCTGGATGATGTTCCGCTTCTCGACCTCGTGGAACCGGCGCGTCACGCGCGGCACGATGCCCGCGCGCGTCGCCTCGAGCACGAGCATCGCGTCCCGCGCCGTCTTGATCCACCCGCGGAGTATGTCGGGCTTGCGCGGAGTGCCCGGTGCGTGCGCGGGAGAGGACTCGGAAGGGGGCGGGGAAGGGGACGGGGACTGGTACTCGGGCTGCGTGTGCGCCATCGCGGGGGTCGGAGGGGGGGGAACGTGATGCGTATTACGGGAGGGCGTGATGCGCACCGGTGTCTTGAAATTGCGGCTGAACGTAATGCAGGACAGGCGGCCAACTGGAGTGCGAACGGACGAACGAGCGGGGGAACCAGATTCGGGGCCGGAGGGGGGAACTTGAAGGCGCGTCTGCGCTGCGTACCACGGTACATGTATAAGTGCTGCGAGCGGCCGACAAGGGCATAGGCCAGAACAGCTCCCGTTGCGCGCCGCCGTTTCGTGTCTCGTCGCCCATGGCGCAAGGGCCAATCCAATGGCCCGTCGCGGGGGTGCCGTAGAAACGCGAGAGGCGTCCCGTATGTGGCGAAAAGGACATTCCAGCTCGCCCCGGGACCCTGGCCGGCACGCGTCTGCTTGTGCTGCGAACGGAAGGTGGCCCCAAGCGGCGGCGCGCGACGGAACTGGAACTGTCAAGACAAGGCGACTTTGTGGGCGTGTCCGGCACCGCGCACCGCGCTTGGCGATCGATATCGAGATGCCGTCGAGTCCCAATGGCAGGCCTGGCGTAAGTAGATCCGGTGGGGGGTCGCAGCGCACACGAATTTGCTGCCGCGGCGTTTCGTGTGGGCTGGCCGTCACCTGCCGTGCGACTCCGCGAGTTTCGGGAAACTGCACTGCCTGTAGAAGGCATAATTGTGCGCGCGGGAGGCGAGGTATGGAAAGGCCCGAGATCACCGCTGAGTGACCAGACGCTAGTGTGGGTTTTGTCTAAGAAAGGCTGGTAGCCCGGGCCAGCGACCCTTGTGGAACTGCGTCGCGGTGCGTGCAACGCTGGGCCCAAGGGTTGCCGTGAGGATGACCCCCGCTGAAGGCAGCGGCTCGGATACCGCACCTACGAAAGACGGATGAGAGGGCAATACAAGGTAACCAGGAACGCGCGTGAGGGACCAAGGAGGTGAAGGACGAACGGTGGGAAGTCGCGGGAAGATCCACTCCATTCATGAAGATCGATTCATGAGGGATCTGGTGTCGCGAAGGCCCTTATGCAGACTTGATGAGTCTGCGTGTACCTGCTCCTTGACGTGCGTTCACCGTCAATGTGGCCAGGAGGAACGGCAGGAGATCGCATCGAACGGGCACTAGACGTGTTTGGACAACGGCTGCATTTCTCGGCGCCCTCCATGGTGACTGAGACGACGCCCAGCCGACGTCCCTTGCTCCAATCTGTCGAAGGTTTTTTATCAACATCGATAGCACCGATTTAGAGACGGAAGTCTTGGACGCACCCTGTTGGGGCCCAGGGAACCATGGCCCCTTCCCATATCCCGGCCATTTCTTCCAGACGTTGTTTCCAACTGCATGTCTATTGGATATCTGGATAGCCAGGAAGGCAGCCACGCTGACGAGAGGTGGAACACTGGGCAATGGGATTCCCCGGGTGCGAATGATAGGTATGCCGTAAAACATGCCGTAATGGGCCAGGGTCGGCATAGGCGAGCAGCTTCATTCCCCCTGCTGCGATGACGATCTCGAAGCGGCTGCAGCCGATAAATATACCTAGGCCATACTTGCTTTGGAGATGCTTCTGCCAGCCAACTACAACCGACGATCCGTAGCTTCAACTTGTGACTGCAGGCATGAACTCGAGAACTGAGCGTCTGAATTGGGTTATGTCTAAGCGCTCATAAAACGAAGAGCTGTGCATTTGTAGCCATTCCTCGTGTAGGTCAGAACGGATAATGTATCGCGCTTCGATTCGCGAGGACACAACTTACAGAAATGTGGACCTCTGGCCCTCCCTCTGGGGGGAAACCGGTCAAACTTCGAACATGCTGCGCAGTTAAGAGGTTGGGCAGGATCGGATGCAAGGGTTCAAACCGTCGCCTCACAGCTTGGGAAGGCAATGTATGCTATGCCATTTATCTGCAGTCCATCGGGTTCAATACCGTTAAGATGCAATTAGATCTAGTCATGAAACGTGCGCACCTTCGTAACCGGATTTACGCGCCTGGCACCAAGATCAAGCGGTGTTCAAGCCTGGTTCAAGCTGAAGCACATTGCTTGGGGCTGGATCCAATTGGCCAATGCGAACACCTACGATACGGTCAGTGGGGGGCTCCGGGCCAAGGTCACCATCGACTTGAAATTGCCTACAAACCTCGGTAAGACCTGGAAATCGTGTATCGCGTGTCGATGAGCCTCGCTCGATTCCAGGGCTAGACTTGTGTTTAGTCTCCATATTGTGCACCATGGCACATGCGTGCATGGGATTCGCTCCGAGTCCGGCGGACGACGGCGTTGCGAGTAGTACGGTTTCCCGGCGTCTGGCGAGACTAACCGCTCTTGCCATGTACAGATACTCGAGGATATCGGGGTGCGCCGCCGGAGATGCACCAATTGGCAAGTTGTGGCAACTCCTCTATTGTTGGTATAACACTTACTGCGCGCGGTGGGGGTTAGATCAGTATTTGATCGACGAGTAGAAAATATGGCGTACCGCCGGTACCGTGCAAACAGAACTGGCGAGCGCAGCTGGATCATGCCCGATCTCAAGGAGTGTCCATCAATAGGCCGGACTTACTCCAGCGATCGAAAACTGAACGACACAAGCGCAGTTGGATGTTTGAGTACACTAAGTAGCGGAGGAAGGCAAGCACCCCTAATAAGCGACAATGACGTTGTTGAAAGTCTTTAAAGACGGACGGGCTTATGGAGTACCAAATGTCCTATACTCCGAAATACTATATTCTATCGGAGCTCAATTATGCGCCTCCACACAGTGAGTCCTGCCCGTCCTGGCGGATTCCCGTAAGTACCCCATTCCTCATCCGCAACCCTGCCAGCACCCGCATTTTCTCCTCCCCTGTCTTGGCCGTCGTCTTGTCTCGTCATTTGGATATCATCTACATGCTCTGAGGGCTCTTGGAACCTGGAAACACACGAATATGACCCACGAACACCGCGCAACCCCAAGTACTGTATCAAGCCAATCTCATCGCAGTGAGTATCGGCTTCATGCCTTCGTCTCTGCTCCGCATCTTGTGGCGGAACTGGGTTTGGACAATGGTGGGGAATGCGCGGAATGTATGCTATCGCGGGGCCCTTGAACCCTTTGCGGTTCGCCGGGAATGTCTTGAAGGACGGTGAGCTTCACGCAAAAATCCACAATTGCCCCACTTCGCCATCCCCGCCTCCATCTCATGGTCCGCGATGCTGGCAGTGGCTTCTCCGTGATGCTGGCATGGTCATCGACCATGGCGGTATGCCGCCGCTGCTCTGGCATTTGGCGGAACACTGGGGTCACCGCCCTCCCCAACGTTCACACCGCCTGCGCACGAACAGTCCTTCCATCTGCGCCACCTCGCGTTTGAGGCCCGTTTCGTCCTTCGACCATCTGGAGCTGCGCGGCAGGTCCTCGATGGCACCCAAGATGGGTTGTGCCCTGCTGCCCTGGGCTTGTTTCCCCGAGATTTCGACATCTGGCTTCGAGAAGTTCATGATGCATCTTTGCTTCTTCCACACGTGTTTCGACCCAGTTCTAACGTCTTCTTTCTTCTAGTCATTAATGGCCGTATAGATTCCCTATACCAAGTCCGGCTGTTGTCGGCACTACGAAGTGGTGAGTACACACTTTACTCAGGCATTTTTGGGCGAAGAGAGCGGGAAACGAGACTTGTCCTTTGGACAGTCGTCCCCAGACCTCTGTCGGTGCGGTCTGAGTCGAGGGTAATGAAATGAGACTGGCTCCGTGGGGTCATACTCTATTTGGAGTGTTCTGGACATAAAACGGCGCTCGGTCATGGCACGATCATGGGGTGGTATTAGAGAGTGACCAACCGAATGCGAGCATGCCTGCATTAATCGGCAGCCCATGGAATGGTCTCCGTCACCGAGCGCAAGGGCACTTGTTCTGTCGGTCCGCATATCGCTCCCGTGCGGCTCCGAAGGACAGCAATGGACGACCATGCGCTCGCAGAGTTGCCCCCAAGAATTGCCCTCAGTTCCTTCTTGTCGTTGATAAACGCATATATTTGCCGCCATGACGAGTCATTGAACTGGGCCCGACGGGGAAGGTCTTCACGGGTTGTGAGCTTCTGTATTGGGAGCATTGGGGTTGTTACAGCCTCCGCTCGATTCATGTTGGGGATCCGGAAAATCTGCTCATGCGCTTGCCCACGGTCGAGGTCGACCCGGGCCATGCTAGGACGGCGAATCGCGAGCGAGACGCCATTTGGGCAAAGTCTCATTCTGCACTGGTGGACGCTTTTTAAACCATCTTAGGCAAGAGGAGGCCTGTTAGCGTAGCGCTGTGGCTAGCACTTCCAAGTATGGGCATCCCTCTAGCCTATGGCGGGAATTGTCTGATTCCTCCCTCTCGGATTTGTTGAATTGGTGCAGGCTTTGGACAACTATGCCTATAACCGGGGTGGTCTCACTCGCTCCATGGGAGGCATCACGGAATAATTTGGCCACATCTCGACTTGATAGGACTTGATTCGACGTTGAGTTTCGGGACTCGACCCGCTAGTTGTGTTTGAGTGATCAGTGCAAAACCATTCATCGATAGAACGTTTAGCTGATCGGCCTTCTGAAGGTGACCCTGCACGCATCCACCCGTTCCTGGCGGACTTCACCAAGGATCGACGCGCATCAAGCGACTCGGGCGACGTCGACCTCGGCGCTGCCGCTCTCCATCTGGCAATCCGATGCGCGACCTGTGAGTGTGCTCATTGGATGCTGCAGCAGTTTTTTTTGGTTGACCGTTGACCCCCAGGTGACACCGTCGCCCTCTTGCTCAATCACCGAGCCGTGTCGCCAAATGCCGTGCACCCCCCGGGCTCGGGAACGACCGCGCTCCACCTCGCGGCATCGCTGTCGCGCACAGATGTCGTCGTCTTGCTTCTGGATCAGGAGGGGATCGACGACAGTCTTCGGGATACCGAAGGAAGGACGTGTCTGGAGGTGGCGAGGGGCAAGGACACGATCCGTGCCATTCGCGGTGCGTCTCGCCGTTTCATTAACGGCTCCCGCGGCCTTCTCATGCTTCATCGCAGACTCGCGAGCGCTCCTCAACGCGTCGTACCGTTCTCTTCTGCACGCCTACACCGTTTCCTCACCAAGTACCCCCGCACCCGAACCTCTCATCAAGCTCTTGTCTTCCCCACGGATACGACTGGTAAACCTTTCATACCTCGATGACACGTCCGGCGTCACTCTGCTGCACGAGGCGGCCAAGCGGAAGGATCTGCGTTTGGTGGAGCTCGCTGTTCGCGCAGGCGCGGATGTTTTCGTTCGGGACCGGAGGGGACGGCCCGTGTACGACAGTGCCGGGAAGGATGACCGCGTACGGGTGTTCCTCCGCCAGTGTGAGTTTCGGTCACGTTTTCTTACTTGTGGGTTACTGAGGAGTTTCTAGTTACGAACCAGGACAATTCGTTGATCCAGGAGCCGTCGTTTGAGCTGCCGGAGCTCAGAGGCTACCTGAACAAGTACACGAACGTCGCCAGGGGATACAATACGCGCTGGTTCGTCCTTCATCAAGGCGTGCTTTCGTGTACGTGCACTCTTCCTTGCGTCCAGCCTCATTCTTACCATACGTCTGCAGATTTCCGCCACCAGGATGACGAGAACGTGTCATGCCGAGGCTCCGTGTCCATGCGCACGGCCGTGTTGATCGTCCCTAATGGAGCTTCCGGGTTGCGCTTCGAAGTCCATTCGATACCCTCACGCGGTCACGCATCGGTACAGAAGTGGTACCTGAAGGCGAATCACCCGGTCGAGGCCTCGCGGTGGACCACCGCGCTGCAGAAGAGCATCGACCTCGCGAAGCGCGAGAGCGAGCAGATCGAGCGCAAGAGCGCGGAGAGCGACGTCCCGAGCCTTAAGCCTTCGCTCTCGATCGGCGCGAGCTCCGCGACTAAGAGCCGCATGTCCGCCCCTGGCGCGATGTCCCTGACGAGCTCCATCGCCGGGGACGGACATGATCCCGGGGCGATCAGCGACGGCGCCCCGGATCACCTGGTCGACGGCGACTCGCAGCAGGAATACTCGTCCGACGCGGAGTCGATGAAGGAGGCGCCCCCGCACACCACGTCGTTCGAGCTTCAGGGCCACGCGCTCATCACGCAGGCGGAGCTCGCGCAGCAGCTCATCACCAACCTCTCAGCGCAGGCGCCGGCCTCGCCGCGCGCGGCAGAGCTGACCAAGGCGGTCGACGACACGTTCGGCACGGTGTCCGTGATGCTCACGGAGTACGTGCACATGGTGAAGGAGCGCGAGGAGTGGTACAAGGCGAAGCTCGAGAAGGAGCGCGACCGGCAGAACGTGTGGGAGGAGAGCCTGCAGGCCGTCGTGCGCGAGGGCGACATGCTCGAGCGGGAGCTCCGCTCGCGCTTCCGCAGGCGCAGCACCGCCCAGACCGTCACCGACGGATCGACGCGCATGCGCACGAGCCAGCACCCCGGGTCGCCGACGCTCGCCGGGGCAGAGGTCGTTACGACGCCGACGCTCCTGACCAGCCCGATGCAGAAGGCGGCGTCGCCTGTGGCCGTGGAGGACATCCCTGGGGTGCCGAGCCTTCCCTCGCCGACGAGTACGCTGTCCCGTATGGGCGGAAGACGGGCATCCATCACGGCGACCGGGCTGCCCGTCCCCGGCGCGGCGCGGCCGTTCTCGCTCATCATGGGCGCGCCGTCCGCCACGAGGGAGGGCGAGGCGGAGGAGGAGGGCGAGACGGACGAGGAGGACGAGTTCTTCGACGCGATCGAGAGCAACACCCTCCCGAACCTGCTCATCAGCCAGAGCCTCATCAAGCCGCCGGCCCCGCCGCCGCCGTCCGTTGGCGCGAAGGCGTTCACGCTGAGCACGGACGTGTACGCGGGGTACACGAAGCTGCGGGACTGCCTGTCGATCTCGAGCGACGACCGCCCGCCGATGAGCTTGTGGGCGGTGCTGAAGAACAGTATCGGGAAGGACCTGACGAAGATCTCGTTCCCGGTGTTCTTTAACGAGCCGACGAGCATGCTGCAGCGGATGGTGCGTGGTCTGTTTTTTCGATCGAGCCGAGGAACTGGGAACTGAGTGTGCTAATGTATGCGTATGGTCGCTGTGTCGCAGGCGGAGGATATGGAGTTTTCGGAATGCTGTGAGTGTTGTGTTGTGTTGTGAAAGCGTCGAACGAGTTCGGGCTTTGACTGATCAGATTTCCATAGTGGACGCTGCGTACTCTCAAGAGGACCCTCAGCGTCGTCTCGCGTTCGTCGCCGCCTTTGCTATGTCCAATTACTCCTCCACGATTGGTCGCATTGCGAAGCCGTTCAACCCCATGCTCGTACGTGTTCTCGATATCCTTGCATGGTCCTAGCTTGACATGTCCCCAGAGTGAAACGTTCGAATACGTACGGCACGACAAGCAGTACCGCTACGTCTCTGAGCAAGTCAGTCACCACCCGCCGATCTCTGCGTGCTGGGCCGAGTCTCCCACGTGGCGGTACTACGGCGAGGTCGACGCGCAGAACAAGTTCATGGGCAAGTCGTTCGAGATTAGGCCGACGGGCATTGCACATGTCGAGCTGCTCTTGCCGGCCGAGCGGGCACCGGATTATCCGAAGGCGAAGGGCTTGAATAGCGACGGACGGGTCGTGGAGCATTACAGTTGGAAGAAGGTGACGACGAACATCTCTGGCTTCATCCTTGGGTCGCCCACTATCGACCATTATGGAGATATGATCGTACGTCTTTCTTCTACTAACGTTCTTGAAATTGTGTTGACATTTCTTTCTTCCAGGTCACGAACCATCGCACCGGAGATCAGTGTATCCTGACCTTCAAGCCTCGTGGCTGGCGCGGCAGGGATGCGTACGAGATCTGCGGATACGTTCAGGACGCGGACGGAAACGTCACCTACGAGATCGCCGGCCGCTGGAACAGCCAGCTCGTGGCCCGCCAGGTCGGCACCGGAGTCGGCCAGCTGCATCCCGACGTGGCAATGAACGGCCCCAGTTCGCCCTCCTTGCCGAGCGAGTTCATCCTCCTCTGGCGCAACTCCGTCAAGCCCCCTTCGCCGTTCAACCTCACTCCGTTCGCGATCACGCTCAACGACTGCCCCGAGGATACCCTCAAGCGTTACATCTGTCCGACGGACTGTCGCCTGCGCCCAGATCAGCGCGCGTTTGAGATGGGCAAGTACGAGCGCGCGAACGACCTCAAGATCAAGCAGGAGGAGTTCCAGCGGACGACGCGACGCGCGCGGGAGAACGGGAAGGCCCCGGCACACAAGTCGAGGTGGTTCGCAGCCACCACGGAGCCAGATACGGGCGAGAGGGTGTGGATGCCGGCCATGGTCGACGACCAGGTGGAGTATTGGCTGGAGCGGGAGAAGGCGTGGAAGGTGGATCATGGGGACGGCAAGGGACCGGCGTGGAAGGACGTGGATAGGATATTCATCGAGGACGAGCCTTGATGCATGATGCCCGTGTCGGGGGGGGGGGGAATGGATGGACTCGGAACGGTGAAGGAAGGTCGGCATTGATTTATTCATTCCTATCGTATATCTATGACAAGGTGTAGTATTGTGTGACACGACGCGACACGACTGGTTTAGGTTTCACATTGGTACCCCCCGTTCGCTTTAGTTGTTGGTCGGGTGAAAAACGGTGTAGTTGGCTTTAGATTACTCTTGTTGTCCCGTAATATACCATATCTTTCTCCATTTCGAGCGCGTAGGCGGGTTGATAGTTTTCGCTCGTCCATGACCTCGGTCATGTCATGAGCTCAGAGCCACATTCTCCGGCTAAAGATCGAGCGAATGAGGTGGTCCCGTAGGGAAGTGCGTTGTCCTTCTAGCCTCTAAATAGACCTAGTATCGATATACATATATATACTGTACATTACCACTCGAGCTTACTGTCCCCGCAGGCCGACCCGCAACCAGCAGCATCAACCCCCGTCTGAGGCTGCAGCACGCCTTGTCCGGGACCAACGATCTCCACCGTGCTCTCCGTATTGAGCGCTGAACCTCTATCGAGAACCTCGGCAGTCGCTTGTCGTACCATCCATTTCGCAGTGCCAATGACACCATCCAGATCTTCGGCCTCCGGCAGAAATAGTAGGAGGTCCTCGCCCTCAGTTTTCACGTCAAATGTGACGATGCCGTAGGACTCATCGTTCAGGCATTCGCCGGACGTGAGGCTGAAATTGCGCTTATGCATCGGGCCTACACGTCAGGTCAGCGGAGGGACGCCGGCAAAGGCTAAGGGAAAGGATGATGTTGGACGGACATGAGATGTACAGTGAACCTGACGCGGGGTCGTCGCCAACGATACCGTGGTCGAGCACGAAGGCACGACGATGCGGGCACATCTACCGAGGGGATGAATTAGCTACAGGCCTCGCCCGGCCCATGATAAAAGTCAAGGAAGAAACTCGGACCTGCTGAGTGGCAAAGTATCCCTTCTGCGGGACGTGGAAGATGGCAATCTGGCTGTCTCCGTATCTTACTGCCGCGGACCTGAGTTCGGTTAAACGTCAGACGCCTATGAAGATTCCACCTACGTCGTGCCGTTGGCATTTGGTATAAGGTCTTGCACGCTCGCGAGCTTCCTCCACGCCCATTGATCCTTGGGCGTCGAGATATCGGACTCCCGAAGGATGAGCGGGGGCGTTGCCTTGCTCCAATTCGCAGGTCGCATCTGGCCGCGTTCGACAATCTTCTCCATATGGCCAGTGCGTTCGGTCTGCGCGTCAGATTAACGGTCGTCAGAGCTCAAGAACTTCCGTCAGTAAAGAGATCCGCACCGTGTTGACGAACTGGCGGAACCGCTTTTGCCTCTCGGGGTCGTCAACCACGGCCTTCCACTCATCGAAGTACGTCCCGACCAGCTCGTTCATCTCGCGCTCTAGGTCCTCACAGATTCCCAACGCATCGTCCAGAACAACCTTCCTTAGTTTCTGTCAGAAGCAGAATTTCAACATGAAAACCACTGCTTCACTTGCGAACGAAAACCTACTTCAATGCCACCCTCCATATTCTCTAGCCAGCGGGCGGTGCGCATGAGCTTATCGGCAGTGCGAACGTAATACATGAGGAATCTATCGAGGATGCGGACAACCATCGACGGTGGGACGTCTGCCGCTAGGAGAGTCCCATGGCGGGGGGTGGCACCTGCGTTGCCACATACGAAGACTGTAGATTAACCCCAGGGTGTCAGCAACATCGAACGATAGGTTTGACGACGGAAGCATGCGGCTTACTGTTCCACCCTTTGTCCGTCGCGATAAGCCCGAAATCTTTGCCCTGTGCTTCGGCACACTCGCGCACGCACCCGCTGACGCCGCCCTTGAACTTGTGTGGCGAGCGAATGCCCTTGTACCGCTCTTCAAGCCGGATAGCCACTGCCCGACAACTCCTTTAGCTTTAGAGCTTGCGCAGGTGTAATCGTAGGATTCTTACTGCCAACCGAGTCGCCAATACCATACCGACACCACGACGTCCCAACGCAGGATTTCACAGTCCTGAGCGCCTTGCCGTATGCATGGCCGCTCTCGAAGCCCACGTCGACGAGCTCCTTCCAGATGGAAGGCAGGTCCGCACGCTCGGCGCCGAACAGGTCTACGCGCTGTGCGCCTGTGATCTTCGTGTAGAGTCCATCTGCGGACGGCCAGTCTCAAAACGAATACCAAGCGCATCCGCTACCATATCGAGTACCCACATTTCTTGGCCACCTGTCCCAGGACGATGAGCTTCTCTGGCGTGATCTACAATATCCCGTGTGTTTGTTAGCGCCTTTGCACCGATCGGGAGCGGGAGCGAAAATGTACCTCGCCAGCCGCAATTCGAGGCACAACCGAAAATGTGCCTAAGTTAGAAAGGGTTGGTTGAGCTGCTACCTCCGGACCAAGGCCATACAGTACTTGCCATTCCGCTGGATGTTCGCGAGGAAGCTAAGACCAGATTAGCTTCCCACTAAACTCGAAACAAATCTAAGCCATTACCGATCGTTCGTGTCCTGGTTGCTGTACATTATTTTTTTTTTTAAATCAGTGCAAGAAAGTCACAACGGCCAGACAGAATACTGACGCGTGGTGTACTGGATCGACGATATTCTCGTTCCACAGTGAAGCGAGTATGCTCCCGACGGCAGGCTTGCACGTCTCGCAGCCGATTGAGTTTGGGTTAACGCCGACTGCCGCCATGATGTCGGGCATTGTCTTCAACTTCTTGATCCTGTTGAGCGATGAGACTCCACCGCGGGCCGTAGGTGCAACATCACTGACATGACGACATTGAAGAGGTCCGCCCGCGACATGGCGAAATGCGGACACAGGTTGTTGCTGACCGCGATGCCCGCTTTCTTCAACTCGGTCTGCGGCGCATATCCCACGTCAGGCAATGATCAGGGCTAGCTAGGCACCAGCTGTGACATACCTTCACAATGTTTGTCATGAGCGGGATACCTGCAGCACGTTAATGTGAACGTCAGACAAGGTTGCGTCGTTTCGGGCGGCGGCGCAGCAGCGTTGAACTAGAAGAGAGGTTCCGACTGACATCCTCCACACCCGGTTCCCGCTTTCGTCTTGGCCTTGACGTCGGCTACGCTCTGCGCGCCATCTTTGACGCATTGTACAATGTTGCCCTTGGAGACATTCTGTCGTGGGGCAACGCATCCATGTCAACCATTTAATATTTACGAACGGAAGAAGGGCGATGTGGAGGAGGCCTTACATGACAGCTGCAGATCTGCGTGTCGTCGTCAAGGTCGTCGCCAGTATCCTCCTTGCCCGAGCCGGCCCCGAGAATAAACTGCGAGGGCGGGACCTCCAGCGCTTTCTGCATGAGGCAGCGACGGCATTGCCAACCCGGTTAGATAGACTTCGTCAAAGACACCTAGGTATATAACCCTCCGAAACCATTCGGGCTAGACTTGCCTTCTTTTTCACAAGCGCGACAAGTTTGACGTAGTCTGACGCGTCGCCGACCATCATACCGCCAAGCAAGTACTTCCCGTCGGCGCTGAAGATGTACCTGTAACCCATAACCCGAAGTCGCAAAGGATGAGACTCGATCGACACATCGACGCTGTAGACATGACGGAATCAGACCGTTTGTAGACTCCTCCAAAGGGATCTCGGTACGTCAGAGCCTCGACCTGCCCGTCGGCGGCCGTAGCGGCACCTCCGTGTCGCCTCTTCGGCGCAGACGCGTCGTGCTTGTTGATACCATTGGTGTCAGGAGGCGAGTCGCCATTAGCTGTTTGCGTCACCGTCTTCTTCGTGCGAACGCGCTGCTCGGCGAAGAAGTCCCCAAACGATGCGACCTACGACGAGACACAGCAAAGCCAGTCAGCAGGATGCTGTACAACATCCCCCCTAACGAAACGTACGTCCACGCCCATCAGCTTGAGCTTTGTCGACAAGTCCGGATCGTTCTGCCATCCCGCCCCGGCAAGTAAGCCCACCCGCCTGCGCAATCCGTGGGAGAAACGCAGCCGCGTACCATCTCTCTGGGTCTGAATCCCCCGGCGTCCGTCTGCGCCTGCGTGAAGTTGAACGCCAGAATGTCCGCCATCTCGATCCCCGGCGCGATGAGCCCGTACGTGTTCCCCCTCCAGCTCGCGCACTCCCCGATCGCATACACGTCCGGCGCGCTCGTCCGCAGGCCGTCGTCCACCACGACCCCACCGCGCGCCGCGCACGCCAGCCCCGCGCTGCGCGCGAGCTCGTCCCGCGGGGTGATCCCGATCGCGAAGACGGCGACGGTGCAGGGGAGCACGGAGCCGTCCGCGAGCTCGAGCCCCGCCAGCGCCCCAGTCGCGGGGTCGGTGGCGAGCCGCGCCGCAGCCGTAGAGCCGAGGAAGCGCACGCCCATGTTCTCGATGCGGCGGAGGACGATCTCCCCGCCGTGCGCGTCGAGCTGGCGCGAGAGCGGGTACGCGGAGCGGTGGACGATCGTCACGTCCGCGACGGTGGGGAGGTCGTGCACCGCCTTGGCGGCTTCGAGGCCGAGGAGGCCGCCTCCCAGAACGACGGCCTGCGGATGCGTACGTGTGTTTAAGAAGAGGCAGATCTGTGGAAGGAAGGAGGACAGCGTCTACCTTCACATCCTTGGTGTCCCCCTTCTCCGCATAGGAAAGGAGCTTGTTCACGTCTCCAATGTTCCGATACACAAACACGCCAGGGATCGTGGTGTCCGCATAGCTCGGAAGCGTTGCGTCAGACCCGGTCGCGAGGACGCAGTGGTCGTAAGCGATCTGCCGGCCGGCATCCGTCGTGACCACATGTGTGGTGGGGTCGAGCTCGACGACGGTCTCGCCCGTGTGGAACTCGAAGCGGTGGGGATCCTGCTTCGTATACCAATCCGCTAGAAAATGGTATTATACAACGTGCATCAGTGGTCGGAAAGGACGAGGAAACGGCCAGGGAGATGGCGCACGTGATTCGAGATACAGCTTCTCGATGTTGCGGTGCTGGAAGTAGTCGGTGAGGGCGACTCGGTTGTAAGCCACTAAGATTTTCAGGATTAGTACTACTAGGGCAGTCCCGGCTCGTATTAATACTCACGATGGACCTCCTCGCCGCAGGTGATAACGCGGTACCGTTGGCTAGCGTCCAGCCCAAAGAGCTTTCCGATAAAGGCTTACAATCCGTTCAGTGGAAGACCATGGCTGTGGAAGTCGCACACACTCACCAATGCCGACCATCCCGAGGCCGACGACGACCACGGTCTGCGCCCCTTGTGAAGCAGAGTCGCCCATGGCCGAGCTGAGCAGAGCAGAGATAAGCTGCGTGCGATAAGTGTAGATCGATACCGTCCGACCCTCAGCGTCGGCTGGCGAGTGCACAGCAACACTCGGCCCCGGCGCACGCCCTGAAGATATAAACAGTGAGGACAAGGGCCAACTTTGCCCCGCGTCCGGACACGGTTCCGGAGAGAGAGAAGATGGTGAGACGCACGAAGGACAATCCGTCGGGGAAGGGCTTCTTCTAATCCGGCCGCTTCGCGTGGGACCGGGCTGCGGGTTATGATTTATCTCAGGCTGTGGCTGAGCTATCAATGGATTCTCGAGCCGGCTTATCTCTCCACGCCACCCCCTGCCACAGGAGCTGCACCCAAGAATTGAATTTGCTTGCAATTTTCTGGGGGGACAGCGGCAGTGCGATATCGCAAGGGCGATAGACGCATGCAACAAATATCGTACAGATAAAGAAAAGGGACTCGGATACGATCGAGCTACAACTTGGGGCTCAGCGGGCCGAACGTGGGCTTCTGCTTCTTCTGAGTCGCCGAAACGGCGTTCCCGATGTCCTACGCGTCCCAATACGACGTCAAAGTTAGCCCGAGGCGTCTACTGCACGCATCGCACTCGGAGGAGTGCATGCATGCACCCACGACGCGCGCTGCCAGTGGGATGGCACGCACCCGAGTCTGCAGCATCGCGCTGTTCCACACCGCAGTGTACTCGAGATTCTCCGCAACCCTGTGCACGCGCCCCGTGTCAGTCCGTCGATCCCCATAGGGCCGCCAGCAGAACGCTGGAGAAGGCAAGGGGGACGTACGTGTGGTCCCTCGCGTGCAGCAGCAGCCTCTTCGTGCCCAGCACCGCCACCGGCGGCTTCTCCGCGATAAGGGCCGCCGTCTCGAGCGCGGCGCTCACGACCTCGTCCCGCCCGCCGTCGACGACGCGCGAGACGAGCCCGAGGGTCAGGGCCTCGGCGGCGGAGAAGTGGCGCGCGGTGAGGGCCAGCTCCGACGCGAGCGACTGGTTGCCGGTTATTTTCGGGAGGCGGGCGAGCGTCCCGATGTCGGCCGCGAGTCCGACGTCGACTTCCTGTGGAGGAGGACGGGCGAGTTAGCGCGTGGAAAAAAAGGGGGGGGGGAACCGGGGGGTGCAAGTGATGGATGGTGAGTGAGTGCGAGGTAGGGGTAAGCGGTAAAAGGAGGGGACCGGCACCGGGCAAGACGGAATTGGGGGAATGCTTACTTTGATCGAGAAGATGGTGTTGGAGGCCGCGTAGCGAACGTCGCAGGCCGCCATGATGTCGACGGAAAGGCCGTACGCAACGCCGTGGGTGGCCACGATTATGGGGTACCGGCAGCGCTGCAGCGCGGAGATCGAGTCTTGGAAGGAGGTGATGTGTCCTTGCAGCTGCAGAGCACGGCGGGCCGGGTCCGTCGCATCTGCCACAAGTGTCCCCGAAAGCGCGCCGACTGCCCAAAATGCAATATTAGCCACGTCCTCCTTCTGCGTTTCTTTCTTGCATTGGGAACTGTAGTAGCCTAAAAATCTGCGGATTTGGAACGTGCCCTGAGAAGGAAGACACTTCAAGTTTTGACGAGTGCGCGGGCTGATTCCCCGCGGTGCGTTGTTGATCTCGAACCATCCGCCACAGGGCGTATCTTTGTGCCGGTCGGAGTTTCGGGCAGAGTGCGAAAAGCTCAAGCAGAGACACACGTATAACGTCTGGTGATTTTCGTAGATGCGGGTGGGGGATCGTCACTTCGCGCGACACCAGTGTCCTCTGCCTTCTGCCAGTACTCAAGTGATGCAGGCAGCTGATAGCCCCGAATCAAGACACAAATAACTGCGGATCCAAAGGCTCGTGAGCTGTCTCGCGAGGACTGCAGTCATGAGAAGAGTGGGACCGCGCCGGCTTCCAATACCACTAACCTGTTTCAGACGAAGTAGCCACTGGCAGGAGGAAAGACGGGCACCACACGTCTCGCCTCATCCGGTGTGACAATTCCTTTCCTCACCCGTCTCTACGAAGTTCACTATCCCTTTTGGAACCGTCCCTGTCCTTCGTCTTGTCCCGGTCCATCTATTTGTCTTTCCGGGACGCATTCCAAAAGGGATGGTTACCGTGAGGCTAGTGCGTGAAAACTCGGTCGAACTTCGTTCAATAACCGTGCCATGTGCGCGTTCCAAAACAGCTGGTCTCGGGACAAGAAACGCGAGCGGCGACAAAAAAGACGTACAATCAATGCCGGCAGAGAACAGCTTGGGAAGTGCGGATGCCAGCACCACGGCACGTATCGTGGGCTCCTCGGAGATCCTGTCGAATACATGGCCAAGTTCTGTCCGAAATCTAAATACTGGCGTTATCGTGTGGTTTCCTGCAGGAATCAGCAGGTGCACCTACACTTCATGAAAGGCGTTCACCGGGTTCCTGGAAGACGTTTCGAACGGTTCGAACGTGAGTCCGCTTCCCTCCCTTCGACGAGTGCATTTCCTACCGAGCGAGCTCGACGAGAGCTACGTATGGGCTGGGAGACGAGACCTTGATGTATGCTCCAGAAAAGTGGTCATAAGAAGACATGTTGGTGCGCCTTGAGTGGACAATGATGTGGTTGGGGACGATAGAAGTGATCTGAAACTGGGAAAGCCGCGAAGACCGTGAGCTGGCGGCAGGCGCTTGGCAAACCTTCGGATACGCTGTGTTGCCGGGGTCGGCGTTGAGTCGGCGATCAACCGACCATTTTCACATGCTCTTGGGCGTTTAGCTTACCAAAAGGAGATTGCAGGGCCCGGGCCACCGTGCGAGTCTGCTCTTGCGACGTTCCGAGTCCTTCCGAGTCCGAGACTGAAAGATCGCGATCGCTGAAACTGAATCCATCCAAATTCATGATGGTAAGTGTTCTATATCTTAGGCTTCAAGGGCGGATTCGTTGACAGCAATATTTCTTTCATGCAGTGGCATGTTGAGAAGGCTCAGGGCAAGGCGCCGCAGCCTTGTGCCACCTATAGTAGTACGCCTCGACTTCAACGTTCATTATGATGACCGGGGCCGTTCTCCAACAATTCTCGAGGCGAGAACCGCAACTCAGGGACTGAAGTTCGAGTGTAACCTCAGTGATACCTATTTCACACGCTAACCATCGCTATTACATGACGAGCATGGCCAGGTCGACCGAGGGCCGACTCGGGCTGAAGTCCACATATTGCCCACGCACGTTTGCCGCCTCCATATCTCGGCGGTGATTTCAACAACATCATGTTGGAGCTTACCATGCAACGCGGCTCAGTCGTCGACCCCAAGTCAAGTGGAACATTGTTGCGTCATTGGCATTCAGCGACGTGCCGCCGCCTCCTGAGGGGCCGTGAGGGCTCCTCTCGCAGCCCGCAGTTGCTGACATCGGTGTACAAACCGGGCATATGCTCCAGCGGTCGAGGTGAGGGTTTAGGCTTACTCATCTCAAGTATTTCTGTGCCCACTGACGAGTACCCCTAGGATCTCGAGAGATGTATTGGAGAGGAGGCGAGAGCCCGAGCATCCGATCTAGGCGAATCTGCGCAGCCTCTGCTTCGCAGATGTGGGAATTACTCCTCCTCGCTGACCGCTCGCTGGCCACCAACTCCTCACTCCGTCCCGGCGGTGTGTCAATCCATCTCGTAGAGCACCGCTTCTCTGGAGCGGAGGGGCCGCCCAGCGAGAGCCTTCGGTCAATCATGACGCCGTTGTGCACCGCGCAGCGCGCAAATCGCCTTGCTCCAGGCTTACTACGCACTTTCCAAATAAAAGCGGTATATTAGGACGAACCGGGCATTGAACGCGGTCAACCTCGCCTCCATCGACCGTACTCTTCCCAGCCCTCGTCCTATCCCCATTTGCTCGACCCGCCTTCCTGCCATCATGATGCACACCCTGACCTTCATCCTCGCCGCCCTCTTTATCCGCCAAAGTACGTCCCATCCGCTCCCCTTTCGCGATCCATCCGCCCCCCCCCCCTCCCCTCCGAGCCGTCCGAAATCGCTGACGTGCGCCCCTTTCCCCCCCGCCGCGCTTCCGCAGGTGCAGCCGCAGACTGGCACCACCGCAAGGCGGAAACCACGATCACGACGACCGGCTCCGAGGGCTCGACGACGACGCTCACGTCCTCGTTCAGCGGCGTGATCACCTCGACGGGCTCGCTCGGCGAGCCGATCCTCACCTTCGCGACCGCGCTCCCGGTCGTGACCGTCGTGCCGTTCACGACGACGGTCACGCCGACGTTCGGCGCCGCGAGCGGCTCGGGGTGCCCATCACCGCCAACTTCACCGCGACGGTGGGCGTGCCGTTCCAGGGCGTGTTCACGTTCGGCGGCAACGCGAGCAGCATCACGCCCTCGACGACCGTCACGTCGTCCTTCCCGACCACGACGTCGGACGGCTCGACCGGCTTCTCGACGTTCACCACCGTCGTCCCGGTCTCGAGCGCGACGTCCTCCTGAGTGGGTGAGTGCCCGTGGGTTTGCTGATGCCCGCTTCTTGCTTCTTTGCTGACGACGATGAACGGAAGCTTCGCTCGAGAGCACGCCGACGCCATACTTCCCTTGTCCTGTCTTGTCCTATGCAGTCCAGTACCTGTGCATTATACACGTATACAAAGGAGCTATGCTGAAATTGTATCTATAATACTGTATCTCTACTAGTCTTGTCGTCCGTTTGCCTTGCTAGGTCATAGCGCTAATCCAGTCGTTGTTTGCAATGTACCATCACTGTGTCAAGTCAACGTACGTTGACTTAGGGACCGACACGAGTCAGGTCAAGTTGCCCCCCAAACATTGAACAGTTCATGCATGGAGGTAGACGAGCCTAAAACGCCGAGCAGCCGAGCTCGCCCTTTGAGTTCGTGGTCAAGGAACAACAATTCAAGGTCACAGTCCACCAACGCCGCGATATACGCAATTTTGGGTAACTCACAACGAACTACAAGCGTCACACTAGAGCACACGGCGGCACAACAACGAGGGTATCTTAAGCTTGTCATTGCAATGTGTGTGTGTGGGGGGGGGGGGGGGGCACAAGACATGGCCTATAAGCTGTGCACGATATCCAACATGAGGAGCTCGAGCTCGAGGGCACTGGCATGCGCGAGGGTAACGGGGAGGGGGAGGTTGCGAAACATACGAAGAAGGTGGAGGTGGTGGTGGGGAGGAGGCGACGCTACAACGACATACACATACACTGGCCGACCATAACACGCCCGCGCGCACGAGGGGAAAAAGGGGACTGAGAGGGGGGTGCGGACACGAGCTAAGAGGCCGGAGGAAGAACGATGATAATGTGGCTACGAGAGGGAAGAAGAGAGACAAACAAATACAGACATGCCAACATGTGAAGAAGAGGTAGAGGATGGGGGTAAGGAAGTCCAAGTCCCGCCACATAGGCGCATATTCACCGTCGCCGCCGTCTCGCAACGCGAGGGTCGGGTCGGCGAGGCAGCTCGAGTTCCACCGTTCAGCATGAGAGACGTGATGTAATGTTACGATGGCAACGGTAACGGCGGTATTGTGGAGGGGTAACGGCGGAGTAGAGTACCGTATCAGAAATCGTCCGCATCGTCCATGAGGATGCCCTTAATCCCGCCGCTCTGCGTCCGTCCGCCGTCACGCGCCTTCGCCGTGCGCATCTGCGGCACGCGTTTGCCTTGCGCGTGCGCCGTCGGGGGTGACTCGGGCTCCTCGTCCTCCGGATCGCCCGCCGGGAAGGGGTACTGCACTTGCGCTTCCGCCTGCTGTGCCGCCCGCGCCGCCTTCGTCGAGCCGCCGCCCGAGGAGCCCTTCTTAGCCTTGCGCCGTGTCGTCTTGCCAGTCCCGGTCGTGCCTCTACTAGCCGTCGAGCTTGTCGAGCGTGTCGCCGCGATGGCCGGGGGCACCTCGGGGCTGGATGACCCCCTAGCAACGGGCACGGGGTCCGCCAACGGCAGGTGAGGGTCCGAGAACTCTGGCGGGTCGGCCCACTCTTCGTCGTCCTCGTCGTCGAAGCTAAGCGAGTCCTGTGTGGACTGACTCGACGCTTCGCGCTTCATCCGCTCCGGCATGTCGAACGATGGTTTGCCAGCACTGGGAGTGAGAGGCGCGATCGGGTCTTCTTCGGTGTCCACCTCCGACTTGACGGAGCCGCCGCGCGCGGAGTCTTGCATCGAGCCCGCTGGGGAGTTCCCAAGCGAGAACTCGTCGTCATCGGGCATGTCGATGTCAGGCTCGGAGATCGACTCGAGACCCATGTCGTCCGAGTCTGACGGGTAGTGTGGAGGCTCGTTCGCCAGTGAGAATATAGACTTGTTGGTGCGGAACAGCTGTCGACCCCGCCGTCAATCTACCTTTCACACAACACTAACGACAACGCTGTGCACGCACCTCCGTTATCCTGTCTTTCAGGTCCAGCCACTCGCCCTCGTCCTTGCACAGGAAGCCGAGCAGCATGCTCGGGTCCAGCCCCGACAGCGGCATCTTCCGCACGCGATCGCAATGGAACGTCTTGAGCTCCGCCTGAGCGTACGCGGTGACGAGGTGGCGCTGCATCGGGTCCAGGTCCGTCCCAAGCCCGAGCTCGCGCGAGTCCATCTCCGCCGACTCGTCCGGAAGGACACTCGCCGACTGCCATCGAGTGTGCAGGTTGTTGTGCGACTGTGAAGAGTCGGAATGAGACGTCGACGCAGAGGATGTGGACAGCTGCTGCTGGAGAGGAGACGGCTGGAGCGCCGCAGAGCGATACGAGAAGGACGATGCAGCGCTCGAGTTCGAACGGATGGACATAGGCGAGGTGGGCGAACGCACATGGTGCACTGTGCGGAACTGCCGCTCTTTGTCCCGCTCGCGGTCAGAACCGTACGCTTCGGGAGATGATTGGCGCTCGTAAGCTTCGTTGTTCGAGCGTGGGGGAGGACGAAGCGGGATGGCGGGGCGCGCGTGGTGGGGGTCGAGGTAGAAGAGGTTGTCGGATTGGGACCCAACAAAGTAGTACGATGAGGATGGGCGACCGCCAGCGATGCCGACCGTTTGCGGGAAGGTATACAGTGTCTGTACACAGCGCCGTCAATACAACATCGCAAGCCGAGGGAGGTGACGCACCTTGATGGTGTTATAATACAGTGGGTTCACTCCTTCGATACCGAGACGGATGCCAACGAGGACTAGAACGGCGCGGTCGCCCCACTCCATACGACCGTGTCCATGTCTCCTCGTCGAGTAAACGGAAGACCTGGACGCGGCATAAACGTCCGATTCGTAGAGGGTGCTGTCAGTGGCCACTGCGACCCCAAGGCCAGCGTCAGGGAAGTTATGTACAAGGGTCCTGGAAGTCAGCGTGGCAACGCGACGTCAGCATGGGAGTAGTGCGCCTTGACGACTGCGCATGAAGAAAAAAAAACGCACTTGATCGCACCAGCAGCAGTGCTAGGTCCGAACCACTGTCCCACGTCCTTTCCGAGATCCTTGCCAACCAGGGCCATGCGGTGGACGCTGAATGGGCAGAGCGGGGACGGGGTGTCGAGGAACCAGGTGATAATCTGCACGTACGTCGCGTAGTCGGCGGTGTACACAGGATAAGGTGGTCTCCGCCAGTCTTCGGCCGGTCAGAATAACGCCATGGGGCCACGAAGATACCACGTACCTCGGCCAAGATGCAGATGCAGCAACGCGTTCGCCAACAGCGACTGTCCCGTCCTCAGCATGCAACCCCACCCCGCGTCGCTCGTCCATCCTTTCTCCCCGCCTAACCAGTTCCATCGCTTGTTCGGAGGGCTACTTGGCATGCCTGTCGAGCTTTCGTGCACCTCCGCCTCGAGCGCGGCGAGAGTGGTATCGCGGATTGGGA
This sequence comes from Ganoderma lingzhi, assembly GCA_026283605.1. Lineage (NCBI taxonomy): Eukaryota > Fungi > Basidiomycota > Agaricomycetes > Polyporales > Polyporaceae > Ganoderma > Ganoderma lingzhi. The sequence continues at coordinate 280,175 of JAPJYM010000001.1, forward strand.
AAAATTGCGAGCGATATGTCAACCATATCCGCGACGTAAAATCGGCGTAGAACACAGGTGGCCAGTTCTTGGATGGGTCCTTGATGTCCTTCAAATTCGCGTTGGACGTCGACGACGGCGGTTGGGACTGAGAAAGAGACGGGTCTGGGGGCGTAGAGTTAGGGGAGCCGGGAGAGGAGGTCGACGAGCGGAATGCGGACCCGCGGCGCGAGTCTGCAGAGCTGCGTCGGGCGGGGCTTGGATGGAGCTCTGGGGCAAGAGGAGCGGGTTCGTAGCCTGGATGCTGCACACCTAGTATCCAGATGGGCTCGGGGCACTTATCGGGCGTCGCGTCGCTGTCGAGCAGATACCGCATGGCCTTGTCGATGTGACCCCGGCCGTGTCGTGCCGCCGTGAGGAGCGCGGATCCCTTGCCCTTGGGCGAGACGGATGCGGAGAGATGTTGCTGGGAGAGAAGCGAAGGGAGGCTGAGGTCCGTGGAGGAGTTGGAGAAGGTGTGCGCAAACCACCCGGACAAGCGTGTCGGCAAGTCGGTCAACCGGGAGTTCGATCCGGGCGAGTAGTACGCTGCGGAAGGGTAGTTGTCAGATAAAGGCCGTTCGGAACGGGTGCGTGGCCTGGGCGCACTCGAGGGCTCGACAATGACTGGCGGTTCGTCCGGGGTGTCCTCGCCATCCCTCAAAACGGAGACGTCGCTAGGGTCAACATCCTGGGACTGCCTCCGACTTCCAGCGTCTCTGAACATCGATCCACGGCGGCCCGACTTCTTGTGTTTTGGCGTTTCGGGCGGGGCGGGGCTGGAGGAGGAGGAGCTGGGGGTGGGACTGCCGGCAGGGTCGAGCATCGACCTGGACCTGTCGCGGTTCTTGAGGAATTTGGGGAGCTTGGGGCCATGATTTGAGGTCGTCGGCGACGAGGGCGAGGGCGATGCGCGCGATGATTTGGTGGACATCGTCGTCGTCTCGATGGCAGGAAGAGAGTTGAGCGCGGGCGTCGCCGGTGCGGTGCGATGAAGCCCTCCCCCGGCGCCAAACTGCCCCCTTCTTGACCGTCTCCCGCCAAGTTGCTTTCCCCAACCTCCTCCAATCGTCTCACACGGCGCTCGAATTGCGCGCATTTTCTGAAAGGTCGCTGATGGGGTGTGTAGTAGAGTTCCGCGACAAGTCTTCCCCATGGGTAGGTGCTGGTACATTCGCCTGATTTTACTAGGGACTCGGGAGCCATCGGCTGTGGCTTCAACGCCCCCCACTCATCCGGCTTCGGCTTTGGAAGGAGCTGGTAGACGGTGGGAAGGTGACGTCGACTGAATTGCGGCGAGGCAGGATGGGGCAAACCTTGAATTGGAGATGTTCGCGAGGACGTTGTTGCCAAACCGGGGCCACAACCCCAGAACGCGGGTGAGCACGCTCGTGTAGAATTGCCTCCACAGAATTTGGACTGACCATCGATAAAAAGTGACCGCAGGGTTTAACTGTGGACCCGTCCCTCCGGAATCCACTCATGGCAGCGGAACCTTGTTTATCCGCTCCAACGACACACGGACATCAGGTCATGAGGGCACTAGGGATCGAAAACTCAGCACATGTATTCCACACAACGAGGAGAGTACGCACCTCGGCATGCCGAATACGCATCTGGAAATGCCTCAACCTCCATTGCGATTACTCCCAAGGGATGACAAGTACCCTGCGCAACTGTGAGACTACGTATGTGGACTATATGCGCCTTCTTCTTGCGGCGGACGCCCTGTGAATATCTTCCTGGGCGGCTTCTGGACGACTCGAGGGCCTGGAAAGGCAGTTTCAGGACTCTCGGGCTTCGAGGCTGGTCTGCCCGAAGCCTGAGCGCTCCTGTCACGCTTACCGGGAAGCCCGAAAATGCTCAGTAGTCGCATAGAACGATGCATTCCTGCTGATGTTCCCGCTTGCGCATACATCAACTCTAGCATCTTGCTTGGGCGGTGAATTCGCGGTCATCGTCAGAGCCTGGAAGGCGGCCGCAAGCATGCAAGAGAGGGAAAGAAGAAGAAGTTGTGTGAAACGGGTTTGTGGGCCTGAGGCTTTTATACGCGTCCATCGGAACTACCCGCGCAGCAGATGTCGTCCCATTCAAATTGGTGTTGAATCCTTTCGGATCGCTAATCGGTAGCCACAGCTTATCCCAATCAGGTATCATAAGCGCCGTTGTTCGGTAGCCACATTTTGTCTAAATTAGGTATCTCAAGCGCCTTGACTCTTCGGGTTCTGCCGGCCGACAGTTCGCCGATCCAAGTCCGAGCCTGCGTTTGCGTCCAAGTCAGGTAGTTCTTCGCGTCAAGCGTTTATTGGACTCTTGTCCTGTCCATCCGGCGCCGCTCCAACTCCTTGAAAGGGGGTTTAAGGAGCGTTCAAGACTTCATCGAGCATTTGTGGTCCTCGTGAAGGAAATTTGCCAGTGAATTTGACTTTCTGTAGGGTGCAACCCCGGGAAGTAGACGTGGACAACGTCAAGGCAAGTAGGAGGCTGGGGCCATTTTTGAGAGTCTTGTTCGAGAACGGGGAGCTCTACGGACCAACATTGGCCGAACCGAAACCATGATCAGAGAATAAGATCCATCTGACGATGCCCCGAAGAATTTCTTTCTTGTGGCGGAACAGATTAGTGGTACGCGCATACGCGGAGATCATGTTGATGTTAACCACGTCCAGGTCCAGCTTCCGTTTCCGGCCGCACAGCCCCATGCGTACTAGCGGCCCAAGAGGGAGGCACAACCACCACCCCCATTCACCCTGGCACTACCGGAACCCCTCAAGCCCGAGCTCAGCCAGCCTATACTTCGGGTGAGTCGCGTCCTCCTTCTGCCAATACTCCTCCGCGTCCCCGTCGACCTCCCACCACACCTCATCCTCCTCGAACTCTAACGCATGCTCCTCCGCGCGCACCACCGTGACGCACTCGCACGCCTCCACCAGCCCCCCCGGGCAGAGATCGTGCGTGCCTTCCAACGCCGCCTCGGTGGGCAGGCGCAGGACGAGCTTTTCCAGCCGCGGCGCCCCGAGCCGCTCGCGGGCGGCGGGCATGTCCGCGATGCGCGACAAACCGCACATGGCGTCGTCGTCGTTGTCGTTGTCATTGTCGTTGTCGTCGTCGTTGTCGTTGTCGTCGTTGTCGTCGTCGTCGTCGTCGTCGTTGTCGTTGTCGTCGTTGTTGTTGTCGTCGTTGTCGTCGTTGTCGTCGTCGTCGTTGTCGTCCGCGCCCGGGATCGCTATAGTGAGCAGATACTCGCCTCAAACGCGGCCCGTCGACGTTGACAGCAGAACCGAGACTGCGAATGCACGTCACAACGTTCCCGTAGGGATCTTCAATCAGAGGTCCACGAGGCATCAGTGGTGGAGGGTTTGTTGACATTTCATAGGAATCGAGTCAGGAATGACTCCCAGTGAGAACCCCTTCCTTTACCTAGCTTTTCTGTCTTTTTCCGTCGAATACATAGCTGAATATTGCTCCATATTGAGGGGAAAAGACGCGAATGGGTACATATGGACTCCAAACCCCAGTTGTCCACTATCACATTTTGCAATATATTTAAACCCTTTTCGTTCAAAATGAGCCTGTTTCCCTCTGTGCGCTAGCCTGAAAAATACTGGAAAGGCTCGATATCTTCAAAAGAAGCCTCGATCGCGCCGGTCGACCGCGTTTATTCGGTACACTGAATACTTCTATTGGGGTCCAAAAATAGCTACACAGGACGGGCGTATGCTACTACTCGCGCGCTCGCGCGAGGGACTGTACGGGCTCGCGCCCGACCCACCCGCCGCGCGCACACCAAAGTGTTGCGCGCGCCTTCCCGCTCGTTCTGCCCTGGCGCCCACTCAATCCGGCCGCGCTCCTTCCCACCGCGCGCTCCTCTGATTGAGTTCCGCGGACCCGTCGCGTGCGGTCCTAACGATGACGCCCATTAGATGACGTCATAGAGCATGCGTCCGCATCACATACCTGTATTGCGCGCGAGGCGCGTGCCCGAGAGAACAAAAGGGAGGGAGGAGGCAGAGGGTAGCGGAGGTCGCACAGTGGGGAGATGGTGGGGGGAGGAAAGAAGGCGGGGGACAAAGGGCGACCATGTTGGCCCGCCTTATATATGTCGGGGACTCTGATGGCGTCGCGTTGGGGGAGGGATCGGGGGACAGTCCAAAATGGACATGTCGGGCTCGCGTTGGGGGCGGGATCGGGGGACAGGCGAAAATGGACATGTTGGGCTGGGGCTGGTGAAGGGGCGGATGGAAGAACTACTATTAGTACTAGTACTGTACTTACTTACATTAGTACGTTATAGTTTGAGACAGAGGACGCGTCAAGCGCCCGGCGTAGTTGTACAGATTGAGTGAGTTGATATATAAAAGTCATTCGAACTTACAACTATGTACATGAATTTGAACCGAAATAAGACCTATTAAGCGCCGCCAATGGGGCGCAAAAGATGCCAATTGCTAGAATTGGCTCCCAATCGTTGGAAATGGGAGGGGTTTTGACTGGGAATGACTGCCGTCCTCGAAGGCGGAGGTCAAGCAGGATAAAAGTCAACAGAACTTACGACTCTTAAGTCACGGCGACGCAGATTATGTAGAGTGTACTAGTCCGACGATCGCTTCTAGCCGAGGGTTTGAAACTTTGAGCTTTGCCGGGTTTGCCTTTGACAGCGTTGCCGGGGTTGTCCTGAACGGCTTCACGGAGTCACGTCTTGGGAAAGCGTAGAAAAGATGGAGTAAACATTGCGATGACGGAGTGAATTGAGATGGGGAATGATTATGTTGGGTTACAGTACACGACAGCCTCTAAATGGATCATGAGCATGAATACAATGATGATGGTGGCCGTTGGTGAGGGGCCTGACGACCACTGAGCGACGAGCGATATCATAGTTCTAATTCAAGCAGTTAGTCTCGCCCAACAGAACGCACGCAGGCCAGCGACGTACCTGGAAGTCCCATTCGAGAACTGGGTCTCTCCCTCCCATTCCTCGCCCCTCCCTGCGAGGCCCGTCTTCCAACGTCCGCGCGGGGCTCATGCCGGGATCATGAGCTCTCCCCATGTCCTCATCACCGCAATTCCGCCGAAGAAGACGACCACAGAGGAGAGGATTTTGAGGTTGCCTTCGAGGTTTTCTGGCGAAAAGATCTCCTCGCGCATGAAGCGCGAAACCGCCGACTCGTTTGGGTCGTTCGTGACACGGCGCGGAGGGGGGGCGCCGAAAGGGGAGACACCAGCGGGTGCGCGGCGGGCCATGGTGTGTTTTTGGTGGGTTGAAGGGGGCGAAAAGGGTAGGGAGGATGAGGGGAGGTTGTGACCTGAGGCTGGAGGTACGTGCCAGATGGCACGCGCAGCAACAACCGTCGCGCGGAGGTGTTTGGGGTCCTGGAACGATCCACCGGGCCGCGAGGCGCTTATATAGTGGCCTAGAGCAAGTCAAGCGTCACCGACTGGGCGACATTTGTTTTCTTCTTGAATCCGTCCTCTTCTCCGCCACTATCTTCTCATTTTCTGTCTACTGCTCGTCCAACCGTTTCTCTTGGAGGTATTCGGTGCTCGCTTGCTGCTGCTCAACTTGCTGCGCCATGTCACTTTTGACCTCAGCCCGTGCCGCCGCGACTCGAGTGGCAAGCCTCCCGCCTGAGCTGGTCGTTGCTTGCCTGCATACTTCAACCCCTTGCAGTGGTGAGTCAATCATCTCCCAGGTTAGAAGAACATGTTTGTCAGGGGGAGTGAGTGAGGACAGACAAGTCGAGGAAGGGTGAGACGTGGACCCATCAATGGCTGTGGTCTCATTAGCCTCTCTCAATTCTCCATTTTATGTTTCTCTGGCTGCGGCTCAACGGTTTGATGTGACGCAGGGACCACTACCTGTCCTTCATAGCCTGGAGAATAACACTCGTTGCTGGCAGCTGGGGGACTGGCTCTTGGTGGATGGCGCAGGGGCCTGACCCGGTCCCGCAAAGGCCTCTCCTACGTGCGCGAGGTCAGGCTGTCGAACCAGCGCTGCGAATTTGAAGGACTGCGCCTCCTGCCCTCCACATCTCTCGTCGCCTCTGTCCCCACCTTTAGCGAGACGTCTCAGAACAACGTCAACAGTTGGGGCAACAAGCATGGCAAGGCCGTGCTGGGACTGCTTGGCGCCATCCTTGTTCTCTGCGTTGTATGCGCTGCATTGATTGTGGTGATGGTGACGATGTTTGTGCGCAGGAAGGCGAGCAGCCCGTGCTACGCTCCTGTAGAATCCAAGGAGCCCGCAGGGGAGAATTGCGGGAGGGGCTCGGTGACGTCCAGTACTTGAGATCAGGCTATCAGCGACTGGCTGAGGTTGAAGTGCATGGCCCACTCGGGGCCCCGGGCACGAATTCGTACCTTGAGATATTTTTCTCTCACTCCATCCCTCGTGGGCCTCTTGAACAGGATCTCGAGGAGGTAAATATGCCACTAGCGTACTATTCAAAGTCCAGGCGTACGAGTGGGAGGGGCGCGACGTGTGCAGTGCGGCCATTTGGCTCGGCTATCACGCGAAACGGGCAAGGAGAAAAAAGATGGAGAATTGAGGAAGGCTATTACCAGGGTCGCTCTTGGTACAAGTGGTTGCGCACGGAAAGAGGAAGACAGGCGAAGTCACCGAGTCCGTCGCAAAGGAATCAGGACATTCACTCCAATTCTACGACTCCTCTACCTCAATCTTTTTCACGGCTTGGTCGCTGTTTTGGATCCACATCGACGATTGTTGCGGGCCAACCCCTCCAGTCACGTAACCAGGCGTTTTGGAACGCGTCCCTGCAGGAAGAGAACAAGAAGAGAGGGGACGCTTTCCAAAACGTCTCGTGAATTTCATATAGAGCTTCCCCGGCCTGAGTTCCCCAGTTGACGTCGCGAGGACTCAACTCGCTCAACCTTCTCTCGGCCGCGCCGCGTCGAACTTCGCAAGGACTCGGACTGTACGACCTTGGATACATCTGCACCTTGGTGCTAACGCGAATAGACGGGAAGGCACGCACAGCGCATGCAGTCGGTTTATGCTACCACCTATACTTGCATATGCTCCGTCCGAGCCCGACCTGACCTCCTCGCGAAGGTCAACGTAAAGCGCGCGCCAGGTAGTCGGCATAATGCTAGTGACTCCCGTCTATACGAAATTCACCAGACGTTTTCAGACTTTTTGGAACGCGTCCCCTCCCTTCTCGTTCTCTTCCCGTTTGCCCTTCTGGGACGCGCTCCAACATGGCTGGTTACGAGATTACGAGAATCTGGTTCCCGGGGTATCCCCTCCTGCACATTCTTCTCTTACTTCTACAGCCCACTATTCGCAACAAATCGCTGATTTTGCCCCGTCACATTCCAGGCAACGCACCTTCGCGCACGCGCCTCGTCAAAAACCTGGGACCGTCCTCCTCCAGCCGCAAATCCGGAAAGCTCGAGGTGGCGCCTCCCCCAGAACGGGAGTCGGCCCCGCATCTCGGTCGCGACCCACGCGTGGAACGCGCCCCAGTCAGACGTCTCGGGACGCGCGAGCAAGACCTGCTCGTTAACAAGGATAAGGACAAGAGGAGGCCTAGGAGCCTATCCGCCGATCGTTCGCAGTCCCCGCGGCGCCCCTGGGCCCGCGATCAGGGTCGGGACGCGCAGCCCCCGCGGCGCTCCTGGGGACGCGAGCAGGATCGGGACGGGGTTCCGCGCGAGCCTAGGATGCCCGCCGATCGTTCGCAGCGGCGCCCCTGGGGGCGCGAGCAGGATGGGGTGCCCGCCGACCGTTCGCAGCGCTCCTGGGGACGTGAGCAGGGTCGGGATGGGATTCCGCGGGAGCCTAGGATGCTGCCCGCCGACAGTTCGCAGCCCCCCCGGCGCTCCTGGGGACGCGAGCAGGATCACGACGCGGCTTCGCAGGAGCCGTCCCAGCCCAAACCCAAAGCGAAGGTCGTCAACCCGCTGAGCGACGAGTTCGACATCGCGACGCGCTCTGTGTCGACGAAGGAGCTCCCGAAGGAGTTCACGGCCCCACCGCTCATGGACGGCCTCCTCACGTCGGTCTTCGACGTGCTCGGGGCCGACGCGCGCCCGACGCCCATCCAGGCGCTGTCGCTCAAGCACCTGGTCAAGGAGCACGACCCGGAGCGGTACTACGAGCACCTCCTCGCGTCGGAGACCGGCTCCGGGAAGTCGATCGCGTACCTCCTCCCGATGCTCCAGGACCTCAAACAGTCCGAGCTCAACGGCACACAGCGCGGGTTCCCCCACGCCGAGCGCAGCGCGATCAACCCGCGCGCGATCGTGCTCGCGCCGACGCACGAGCTGACGCGGCAGCTCGCGGGGTTCGCGAAGGAGCTCCTGCACCACAGCAAGCTCCGCGTGTTGTGCGCGTCGCGGGCGAACACGGCGTCGCGGAAAAATGTGTCTGCGTCGAAGATGGCGGACATGCTCGTCGAGGGCGAGGACGGCGGGCTTGGGGTGTCGTCCGAATTGATGATGCGCTCGGACCATAACCATGCGGTCGATGTTGTGGTTGGCACCCCGGCGAAGGTCCTGGAACTCATGCGCGGACGGGGTTGGGACCACGATGCTGAGGAGAATGCGGACAAGCATTCGCGTAGGAAGGTCACCATTGGAGAACCTCAGATGGGCCTTGGGAACATTGAATGGGTGGTGGTCGATGAGGCGGACGTCCTTCTCGGTACGCGACTGTGGTATGCCTGCTCCTGACGAAGTTTAACGCTAGCCCACCGCAGATCCCGACTTCCAAGAAGCGACGCGATCAATCCTCGCAGAGATCTCCGCTGCCCGCGGCCACCCCATTCCCTTCGACCCGAACCTCGACCTCTCCTTGAAAGGTCTACAGACACCCATCAAGTACCCCTTCAACTTCGTCCTCACCTCCGCAACGATCCCCTCCTCGCTCGCAGTCTACCTCGACAAGTTCCACCCGACCCTCACCCGCCTCGCCTCCCCGCACCTGCACCGCCTGCCCTCCACGCTCGCGACCGAGCACGTGAGCTGGACGGGCGGGAACCGCGACGCGGACATCGAGCGCCGCCTGCGGCGCGTCTGGTTCGAGGACATGCAGGCGACAGGCCGGAAGTCGAAGGTGCTCGTGTTCTGCAACAAGGGCGCGCGCGTCGAGAACCTCGGCGCGGCCCTCGCTGAGAAGGGCATCGCGAACGTCGCGCTGACAAGGGCCGGCGACGCGCGGAAGCGCGGGTCGAACCACCACCTCGATGGCTTCTTGCGCGTGCGCGATGGGGGTTCCACTTCCACTTCCATTTCCAGCCCCGCGCCTGCGCCCGCGACGGGCGCGGGGTCGATGGACGACCTGAAGGAGGTCCCGCACGTGATGATCACGACGTCGCTGCTGTCGCGCGGGCTGGACTTCTCGCCGGACGTGAAGCACGTCTTCATCGTCGACGAGCCGCGCAACATGGTTGACTTTCTGCACCGTGCGGGGAGGTCGGGGCGCGCGGGCGAGAGCGGGAAGATCGTGGTGTTCGGGAAGACGAAGGGGAGGGGCTCGGACAAGGCGCGGGTGGTGCGCAAAAAGGTTGGGGCCCTCGCTGCGTGAGCGTGAGCTTGAGGGGCGTTTACTCGAGTCTCGGAGGGATAGAATCTACTTACTGTACGTGCTTTGGTATAATTGCATCCTAATACACGCCTCCATCTCCCCTCTTATATCGGATATAGATACAGATTCGACGGCTCGTCCTATCGATACTCTACTCAGTACCTTCTCACGAGGGGTTTATTCCAGATAGTGATTTGCCCTTCGTGTCTATTGCGAGTGGACCGACAGTCGCTGGTCGACAATCAGCACGACGACCTCAGACATAACACCAGTATTAGTATTATGGTCCACCGGTAAAGTAATACCCCTTTCCCGCTGGATCCTCGCTAAATACCTAGAGATATCAGTACCCCGGTGTTGGTGCGCGATATATGCGGCCGGGATGATATGGACGGTAACGAACGTGAGGCAAAATGAGTGTGATGCACGATTTGGCAAAGAGGGCACAGGTCGAAGCTTCATGTCGGGAGAAGGCAACAACGTAGTAAGGACAGACCATGGTTTATCACTACGGTGCAAGATTACTAGCGGTTTAGGGAAGTATAGGTAGACGCGGTGAGCGAATGCGGAGAAAAACCGAACGTAGATGAGGAAAAGGAGTTGTTCAAAGCTGGTATGGATTTTGGCGGCAAGACAAACATAAACACCAGGGAAGAGAGTTCCGTCGCCACGGCGGTCGCCATCAAGCGCTATGATCTTGGTAGCTAGTATGGGTTGTGAATGCGGGACAACATCGTCTGTAAAACAACGTGTAAGTTCAAAGGGGAACACTCACCTGGCGGCATCCACTGTCTCCGAGATGATGGGGGAAAAGCCGTTCCTCGGAGACCTAGGGCACGAGAACCCCTTATTGCTTTTCGGCACTATCCTTCTGCGATCGACAGCCGTCAGAGACGGGATACGACGGTGGTGCTTCCTCCGAGTCAGCCCTTGTAACCCACGATAACTATCGCGCGGAAGTTGCCAACGTGGGAGTCCCTCTTCCGGGAGTTGTTCCCGAAACACTTCTTGTATGTCCAACAGCGACACCTTGTCGCTCGCCTTGAAGATCCTGAAAAAGTCCGCCTCTGCACCCGCGTTGACCAAGAGCGCGGCGAGGACGTCCACGCATCCGCTCGCCCCCGTCACGGTGCTCGTGCTCGTCGAGTTACTGCCGTCCGCCGGGGATCCGGACACGGACCCACCTGCTGCGGCAGTCAGCTGGAGACCGGCCCCAGCGTAGCTGTCCAATTCGAGGTAGACGACGGTGTTTTGGTTCAGGCGCGACATCCAGAACTCGAAGGGGGGGGCTTCACGTGCGCGGCGACCTGCGTGTTGGCGGTCACGTTGAGACCTGCGGAGAGCTTGACGTCTGGGCGATGGCGAGGATGAGGTGAGGCTCTATGACGGCGACGCGGCGACATGACACATACTGGAGTTTCCGGGGGAAAACAAGCCCACTGACGAGGCGCCCTGAGACGGTGGATGGACGAGCTGGCCGCAAGAGACGACGTACGAAAATGCGGTGTCCGTTTTCAGGTTCGTCTCGATGGACGCGTCGGCTACGGCGTAGATGTTGAACGTAGGGCCGATTTTGAGGAGGGTCCCGAACGCCAGGCCAGGCAGACCGACAGTAAACAAGGGAATATCTCCCGTGGTCAGGGTGCCCTGAGAATGTAACGAACATCCTGTGAGTTTCCCCGCAAGGTATCAATGGGGTGGACTCACCGTGAGGTCAGCGTCCAAACCGAGGTTGCCACCGAGAGAAGCCTCGAATCCAGCGCGGAGAGGTGACCGGGGAAGGTGACGGCATAGTGGATGGCACCGCCCATGGTGCTCTCGAGATCGACGCTAACGCGGCCGTCAAACAGCTCCAGGCTGCGGGCAGGAAAGGGTATCGTTGAAGAGGTTCGTCTGGAACGTCTTGTCAGGGAGGGTGAAACTCCCGGTTTTGCTACGAGATCGGGTTCCAAAATGATAGGGCCGCGTTTATCACGTCGCAACCTTTGGAGGCGATGGCCGTGGTGTCGCAACCGGGGACGGGGTGAGCTATATTATTGAACTCAGGTATGGATGACCCGAGCACGAGTACGGTAACGTCACCATGTCTGAATGCGCCATGCGAATCAGCGACTGCGTTCGGATCAGACGAAAGGTAATGGGAGCACGTACTGATTAGGGTTCATGGCCGCAAAATCTGTTGTGATGTTGATGCCCTGCACCAACCCCTGTGGACCATCACGGCGCTCCAACTGAGATCGCTCGCTCGCAGGAATGGACTGGTCTGTATGATTCCACACGCCTGTTACAACAGCGAAAGGCTCGGAGCTGCACTAATTGCAAGCCAGCATGTTACCTACGATCGATAAGATCAAACTCAAAGCACACTCACATCGTCGGGCAGGCGGACCACCGCGTTTTCTGCCCCCGTTGAGGTAGAGATGGTCGCACTTGCTCGGGTCGCGGCAAACGAGGCGGATCCTCTTGATCCTCAGACGTAGCATTGCAGTCGATGATGGTCCATCCACCAGCGGATGTTATGTCAGAGATAGAGCTGTTAAAACGTTCAACCCTGCCTGCAGACGATGTATGAGTAGACATTGAGAGATGGGTAATGAACGAAAAGTTACCAATCGCATCGTCCCAGAGCCGGAGCCATTAATTGACGGAAGATCCCACTGGCATTCGCCATTGTGGCAGGGTTCCGTCCAATTATTGGCCCCGAGCGGGGAAACAGAGCAGCGAAGAGAAACAGGCCGTCGTAAGCCCTTGTAACCTCTGATTTTTGGAGCTCCATAAAGCAGATATGATAAACTAACATCCATATTATGAATCAGGACAAATCGTGAAAGCTTCCGAAGCCTGCTACTAACGCAAAATGTTAGGAGACCCTGAGACATTGCATCCAGTAGGACGTCCAAACCAAATGGGCGTCTTAGGCTATGTTAGGCGGCCAGGCAAGGTATTCAAGGAAGATTGGAAGGTGGGGTCTAGTGCTTCCGGATTTGCAAACTGGAACAGGCCACATAAGCTGCGAACCTGGCAACGAACCACTTGAACGCGCAAGCCTACCTGGAACCCTCGCTACCGCCGTCGCCCGTCGGCATGGCTATGTTTTGAACGACTAGGATCCGGGCGGCGATCCGTACAGCTTCTCGTTCTCGAATAAGACCCTCAATGCCTTCCACGGGCTGACCCCGGTGTGCTTCGCGCTGCTCCCGCCCCACAGCTTATCAACATCCGCTGCCCACGGCCGCACTTGACCATGCGTTGCTATCTTCAGGAGCTCTCCCTCGCGCGGCTTAAGCGCCTCGAGCTCGGGATAGCTGCGTCCATCCGGAGCCGGGACGTCCCGGATGGGGTCGCTCTCTACCATGCGCACGACGCGCATGACGACGACGCGCCTTCCGGCGTGCTCAGGGAGCGTCGACCGCTCGAAGCAGCAGATCACGGAACCTGCCAAAAGGCCCATGTCAGATACTATTGCTAGCCCCGCATCACAGTCAGAGAACATCGTCACACTACCTCTGAAGGGGCAGTACCGGACACGCTTCCCCTCTATCCACAGTCTGAGCGTCGTGATGTGCCTCATACGGTGCGTCAGGATCGCGTCCTGGCCCGCGAAAACGCCACAGAGGTTGTAGTCCGCCGCGTATCCGAGGTCGAATTCCTGCCCGAACGCGCTCAGGACGGGTGCCGCCGACAGTCGCGTCGGCTGTCGCGCATCCAACACCGACGGCGCTGGCACATCTACACCTTCGTGCCCACCGGCAGGCCGCCGCGAGACCGCAGCGGTGACGAGGTCCAGCGTCCGCTGCGACAGGAGCCCGTCCTGCATCAGGAGGGAAATGATGTCCCGGGATTGCGGTCGGCCCACGAACTTGTACAAGGGGTACCTCCAGGGCATGCCACTGCGCTCGGTGAGCAGGTCGGAGCCCGTCGCGAAGCTCGCTGGGTCGCGAGACGGCGTGAGGCGGAAGCGCAGCTCGCCTGCGAGCGGGGAGCTGTTGGGCGGGACACGGTAGTACATGAAGCCGCGGGTATCGGGAGGGTACCTTTTCGAGCTCCATGATACGCCGGATTCGAATATCGGGTTACGAGGCGATTCGAGCCTGGGGGGGTTTGAGGGATCGGTGGACACTGGCAGGCGCCGCTGCAGGATGATGCGCAAAACAGGGTCGGACTTCAGGCTGAAGTCGATGTAGTCGTCTTCGACGAGTCTCGACGGGTCAAGTGTGCGTATCTTTTGGAATAACCGCTTCTTCTTCTGAGGAGTCGTAGTTGTGTCCTTTCGTGGAAGTTCAAGTTCGTCCTCAGGCTCCCTGGGGCCCGAGGTTCTGGTATTCGTAAGTGGCCGTGTGGACAGGAGCCGCCATCCAGAAATCGATCCGGATGCAGATTTATAAATGTGCGTTGCCCGACTTGAGAGCGTTCGCTTCAAGGTCGATGTTAACGGTGCCGAAAACACTGTCTGAAAGACCTGACGTCAGCCACCAACAGCTTTCCGCAGCTCGATGGGCCCTCGCACCGGCACTATGTGGACCGCGAACATTGTTCAAATGGCGGGGCTAGGCTTGTTGAGTTTCCCTCTGAAAGGTCCGTCAGGGCCTGTTGTGGGGAGTGCCGCTAGTGGGATTCGAGCCTTGGTCCAGATGTCTGAGTGGAGAGGCAGTGGAAGTGTCATGGGCGCCTCAGGTTTGCTTTCCAGGCGCCCGGGCCTGCGTTCCGACTCGGATGTTCCCGGGACAAGGAAGTTGAAGACACAAGTTAACCACCCCGTCGGATGGCTTGAGACTGCTTCCTACCTGTTCCAACACGTCACTCAGTATGTGGGGTGCATCTAATTTCAAGCCTTTATCCATGGCCAAGACTCCTGGTACCGAATGCCCACAGAACATTTATACAACCGTCAAGGTTTCCCGAGAGTACTACTAAGTACTACAGTGTAAGCAGGCTCGGAGACCGTCGTCCGGGTCAAGCACCGTATCAGGCCTCATCCCAGCTAGTATTCCTGCCAAATCCGCGAAAAAGAGTCATAATTCGGCTTCCCGCGCTCATCAAACTCCCAATACCTGTCCTCCCCACCCACCCTCCACACCTCACGCATCTCGAACGCACCCAGACCCTTGCCCGTCTGCGGTCCCGGCTTCTCGACCACTTCGTACTCAGTCCCACCCGGGCAGCTCCCACGGGCGAGCTTGTGCATCTCGAGAAACGTCATGTTCCCGCCGCTCGGGCCGAGCGGCGACTCCGCGGGGACCTGCACGACGAGGCGGCGGATGGGGTGCCGTGCGCGGCTGCGCGCCTTTAGCATTTCTACGAGGCGCGGAAAAGCGAAAAAGTCGTCCTCCGTGATCTCGTGCGGCCACTCGATCACGAGGGTATCGAGGGCGGGGCACAGGACGTGGTTTTCTAGGGAGAGCCTATCACACAGGATGGCCGTCGGGGTGTCCCACGGTCCGCTGAATTCGCCGCGTTCGCCGTTGGAGTGGCCAAGTAGCGCGGCGAGATGCGATAGTTGGGGAAAGTGCGTGAGGAAGGTGGGCCAGAACATCTCTCCGTCCCCGACATAGAAGTGCAAGTGCGTGATGTACGAGAGCGTCAGGCACTTGTGCAGGGTCAGGAGCCACGAGCCCCAGTCCTGAGGCTCTGGAAAGCCATCGAGATCGTGGCGTGCATCGAGCCACAGGCCAGATGTTGGCCCGTCGGCTACCATGAGTAGCTCCTCGCCTCGTATTGCGACATCGAGGTGGGTCACAGGGCGGAGGGGGAGCAGGGAAAGAGCCTGGGCGACGGGACCATGGACGGCAAAAAAGTTGGCGATTCCTTGGAGACGGATGAAGACGTCTGCAGGGAGGGAAAGACGTGGAAAAACCGCATTCAGAAGTTCGTATGGGCAGTCCGTAACCACCAGAGAGCGAAGACAGGGAAGGGGAATGGGATCGGGATGGGGTTGCCAGGAGCCCCTATACGGCTCCTCGTAAGTGAAAAGGCCGACATGGAGGAATTCGAGAGCAGGAGTGTTGCAAAGCAGTCGGAGTAAATCGAATGGATGAAGCAGCTCCTCCGTCCCAGTACCGTAGAGGACCAGGTGCGTCAGATTAGGGAATGTAGAAGACGGCAACCAGTCGACTACGGGCAGGAGGCCGAGGGCCCGCAGCGACGAGGCATCGTCAAGCAGCGGCCCCCAATATATTGCGCTGAGTAACGAGTAGCCCATGAGAGGCGACATGATGGTAAGGCATTCGAGTTGAGGTGCCGGCAACGATGCGAGCAAAGGGACGACATAATGGGAAAAAGGGAGCATGCCAAAATCGAGCCTGCGCAGCCGCGGTCCAAGAGCTCTGACAAAAGGTCTGAAAAGTTCAGGCAGGTGTCCATCCCACTCCACACCCTGGTGTTCCTCATCGAGGAAGAGGGTGACCGGCAGCGGTCGCGAGCGTTCCAGGAACACGTCCATCTGGTCCTGATGTCGTCCGTGAACACGTGTCCACAAGGCGGGGGTTCCGATGGCAACATCTCGCCAGTACCGGCAAACATGGGTGAGAGAGAGCAACGGCTTCGTGTTGATCTCGTTTTCAAGAGGTTTGCCAGTTGTAGGGAGGAGAAGGATCGGCCTGCGTTCGTGTAGCGCCATGACGTCGTGGAAGATCATCGCGAGCAGCTCCGGGGCAAGAAGCTAGATAGGGACGCAGTTCAATCCCGGATCAATGACTTGAAGAAGTCAAAAAGGTACGATTTACCTGCACATGGCTATTTGAATTGAAGTTATCATCCCATGAGTACATATGAGACCCGGAACGGTGAACAGCCTCACTACTGACCATTTGGTGATCGCCCGGGTAGCCTCTGAGTCCAAAGTCGACATGACACTATTAGTAGCGAGTCACCAGTAGGCCTGTATTCGACATAGATATGTGGAAACGCAAGCACTGGCAGTGTGCACTTTCAAGTTTGGAGTGCCAGTGTTGAAGACTCGTCTTCGGAGTGCTCGCTTGTTTGGCCTTGTTATGATCCCAAGCCTTTGGTAAATAAAGACAAACACCGTTCCGTCTGTTCCGAATCCGAGTCAGCCCGCGGCCGACGAGCTTACAAGTTACTAGTACGACCTTCCGGACGTTCAGTCATAGTTCCATCGCCTTATTTTGAGCCTTTGTTGACTCGTACACAAACCTCGGATTAAGTGATGAAGGTTCCATAGACCGCCGCCGGCGGGCGACGGTAATGTTTTCACTACTTAGTAGGGATCACCTACCTCAGGCTCGCTATGATGGCCATGGGCGTACGTGACCGGGTACCCACCGTGTTACACGTACCGTCAGAGCCTCGCTGAGGCTACACGCAAGCCCCCGAACAAAATCCAGACTCTGAACTTGGGATATATGTACATAACGAAGTTAGACAACAGGTCCCTGGTCAAGCATGATTGGCAAGTATAGAGTTGAATGATCAGTTGGCATTAGAGCAGCAGCTGGGAGTAGGCGACGACTCGGAATGTGAGGCAAAATGAATACGACTCGGACTGAGTAAGAAGGGCACCAAAGCTTCGTGCTTGAGGAGGGGAGCAAGTTATATGGCGGGATATCACCACGGTGAAAGGATACTCAGGAGTAGAAAGTGTATCAACCACCAAAGCTCATGCCTCAAACGTGCCCTTGATGATATCGGCCGCCTGCTCAGCGATGGCGTACACAATGCTCTGGGTGTGCGCCGAAGGGATCAGCGGAACAACGCTCAGGTCGACGACGCGCAGCCCCTTGGTGCCGTAAACCTTGAGTTCGGGATCGACGACTCCGCCCTTGTCCTTCGGCAGCATCGAGCACGTCGACGACGTGTGGTGGACGGTCGTGAGGTGCTTCTTGAGCCACAGCGACACGTCCTCGTCGGACCGCACCTCCGGGCCAGGATTGACTTCGCGCCCGAGGAGGGACTTGAAGGGCTCCGTCTGCGCGAGCTTGCGCACGAACTTGACTTGCTCGACGTATGTCTGGCGGTCTGTGGCGAAGATGCGTCAGCGTCGGCCTCCCGTAACCCGTTGTAGACACCGGCGACTTGAAGCAGGGATCCAGGCGTACCGATGTCCTCCTCGAAATAGTGCGGGTCGATTTTCGGGGGATCGAGCGGGTCCAACGAGGCCGCGTGGATCGTGCCGCGCGAGAAGGGCCGGTTGAGCGTGGTGCACACAGAGACATGCTTTGCGCCGGGCGCGGGAGGGTCTGCGCGAGCGACACACATGTAGGTTAGTTAGCCTGCGAAGGAATGCTTGCCATGGGCTGGGATGATATCGAAAATAACGTACTGGGGAAGCTGTAGAATCCAGGGATGGTGACGAACTCCGCGTTCGCCGCGCCTTCCTTGAAACGGGCGATCTGTTCTGCGCGCTGCTCCGCGAGACCAGGGACGCCACCGTTGGTTGGCGCACTGCGCTCAATCTCGACAGCGCGGTTGGAGATGGACTTCAGCGGCGCCATGGAGATACCCACGATGCCGAGAGTGAGGAGGCCTTTGCCTTCCGCGCTGCATTAGAATTAGATCGGGCGACACCTGATACCAGTAGTCGATGACTCATGGACTCACTAGAGCTTCACCTGCTCCTCCGCGACTGCGGGATCGAGGAGAGGGTCGATGGTGTTGTACTTCTCGGGCTCATTCAGCTCATATGCCACCCCTGCAAACAGGTGGTCCTGCGCGTTCGTGCCGACCGCAGGCAAGTCGACCTTCGTCTCGATCCCAAGCGCGCTCAAGATTTTGGAGTCGCCAATGCCGGAAAGCTCGAGGACCTGCGGAGACTTGATAGCTCTATCGAGCGGACGGAGGAATAATAAGCCAACTCAATCTGTATTGGACAAAATAAAGCTCACCCAGCAGAGAGGATGACCTCGCCGTTCGCACTAGTTGAAACAGTGTGCTTCTGCCCATCAAACAAGAACTCGACGCCGTTTGCCGTAAAGCCTTCACCCGCGGCGGACAGAATTCGCGCGACAGGCGCGTTCACGAGCACCCTCAGGTTCGGGCGCGCTCCAGCTTGCTCAAGATAGGCCTACAAGACATGGACGCGTGGGCAGGTGAACACATATGATGTGATCTGATAATATTGACAGCTTACTACAGATGTCACGCGTTTGTTCGTACGCGGGTCTACAGTTGAGAGGTCCATGGCGGCCCCAACTCGGTTGCCTCCTTGCTGTATGAAAACAGGATCATGTCAGCCCAACCGAAGCCTTAGGTCCGCAGGTGGGGAGGAACTTAATCATGACGCCGAGGATGGTGACATCCGCGCCAGTGCACTAAAGAATATGACCCACCGGTTCGAAAACGCGAGGGATGCCAAGCACCTCAAGTGTATCCTGGAGCGCCACATCCCATCCAGGTCGCATGTTCGGCCATCCGAGAACGACCGGACCTGCAGAAGGGTAGGGTCAATTGATCCTCCGATGCGCGTGTCTGCAGGGCGAAGCTCACCATCAGTACCGTGCAGCTTCTCGTCATATGTCAGCCGTTCAGCGGCAGCCGCTTCCGCGGGCGCAGGGATGAGCCTGACGAGAGCCAGAATTAGCCATTCACCACGATGACCTGGGCGCAAAACAGCACGTTGGCGAAGAGGACTTACTTCTCGCACTTGATGGAATACTTGAGGAAGTTCTTCCAGTTCCACCCCGGGTTTCCCAGTCGCTCCCATGCTAGATAGTATCATAAGGACGTCAGTCAAAACTGAATACATGCCATCGATGTACAAGCGTGCCGTTGATATCTTCTTCCCCTGGCCGGTTCCACAGGTAGAAGTTGGTCGCAGACGAGCCGCCCAGGCCCTTCCCCCTGTATACGCACCATTAGTGTCGTGCCCGAGGCTCGCACAAAAGAAAGTCCCCATGTGCACACGGTGGCATCAGATAAAACGGGTTTCTGGGTACGTACCTAGGCCAGAAGAAGGACGTATTTTCCGCATGCTTCTGCGGTACCTACAAACCCCCACAAAGAGCAGAAAGAAGCCTCAGATTATCGAGATGCGGGCACTGATAACGACTGGGCGCACTCACAGTCATGAACGCCCAGTCATACTCTTCGTTCTTGAAAAACTTGCCATAGCTGGCCGGGAGGTCTGGGATGTACAGTCATGTCGGACGGTTTTAGCAATTAAGGGGGGGGGGGGGGTAGAAAGCAAACGGAACACTGGCTTACCGATCATAGGATCATCGAAGTGGGCGCCGCCCGCCTCAAGGACAAGAACCGACTTGGCCGGATCTTCGGAGAGTCGGGCAGCGAGAACGAGTCCGGCGGTACCGCCGCCGATGATGACGTAGTCGAACGACTTGCCCGAGACTTCATCCAGAGTTGCAAGAACGCTGGCCATGATAGTGGTGGCGAATTGGAATGATGGTGGGTGGTGGGGCCGTGTGTAGGCTGCCGTCGTCGAGGGCATCCTACGGGCTTAAAACCTGATCCAGGCGCCTTCAGAAAAGGAAACATGAGCATGGCGGGCGGTGTCACCAGATACTACTTACTTCGAGATTGTAAGTCATCAGAATATCGAGAAGTATCGTGAGCCTTCATGCCGCCCTGCGTCTCAATCCGCGTCCAGCGCCCGGGGGTATCGGTGAGAGCCCACAGTTCCTATAGCCGAGATGAATCGAGAGCCGTGGGGGGACATGAGGGTATACTAAGTACCCACACACAGCTCGCGCTGAAGAATTTGAGAAGTCCTGCATCCATGGCCCATGGGCTATCCACAAAACCGTCATCAGCGCGCGAGAATACCCGCTTTTCACAGGGATGTAGCACCCACCAACTCTCTGGCGCATTTTGGGGTTGTGGGTCTGAGAAAAGAACCGTGACGTGTACAGCTGTTCATGTAATCTCCAAGAGACATGCGGGATAGCGCAATGGTCGAGTCATCATACAGCCCCCCCCCTCCGTGTGTTCTGTGAAGGTGCTTAGGCCCGACGTAGCAGCTTGAGGCTCAGCGGACCAATGACGACTCGGAGGATGGACTCGGATGCTCACCAACATGATGATGCAGGCATGGCAGAGCGCAGGGCCAGGCGCCGAGCGCCCGAGTCGGATTGTTGACGCAGGCCATTGGCCCGGTAGCGTTCGGTTTGGTTCTGTTTGGTTCTTTCCCGATTAGTTCCCAACGCCCGAGAAATCCCTTGTATTTCCATTCAACCCAGCTCTCCTAACGCCTCCCACCTCATCCGTAGTCTCCGTAGTCGTACTGTACGATATAATGATTCGTGTATGAGTTCACCGCAGCCTAGAGCCCCGTTGGAGCTCTCACGAGATGACTCGAGCCTACTTGTATATTAGAAGCGCCTCCCGCCGCCTAATCCCATCAGATCTCCGCTCTGCTCTCGCGTTCGCCGGCTCGAACCCCGAAAGGACAGGGCGACACCACACTTGATCAAGTGTGGGTTCTTTTTCTTTCACCCGCACTTTGCTTGACTTCTACTTCGTGTTCGCATCAATCTTCGAGACCGTTCATCTCGCCGAAACCACCCCCCGCTTAAAACCCCCTAGTCGAAACATTAGCCGCAACACGCTCCGAGTTGGTACGTTAACGTAGCGCTACATCACCCCCCACCCGAACGTACTAGCGTGTCCATGACTATGCAGACTGACCAGGATCTCCTGGCCCAGCTCGCTGCCACTCTTACGCCTGAAGCGTATAACGCGCTCGCACCCATTCTACATAACCTCGATCAACGCGTTGAGGCCGCCGCGCAGGCACCGCCACCACCCTTAACCGCCAACGACCTTCGTACCTCCCTCGAGAACGCCTTTTCCACTGCCAACTTTGTCATACAACAGCCCCAAGCACCCACAAGCACAGCCACCCCTGCTCCGTCTTCGTCTCGGCCAAACACTATTAAAGCCGAACCTCCGCATTTTCACGGAAAGGAGACAGAAGATGTTAGTGCTTGGCTATTGGTGGTCGAGGACTACTTACGAGGATTACACATCGCAGAGACCGATTGGCCACTCCAAGTGCCGCTCTTGTTTCGCAGCGACGCTATGCGGTGGTACATATCCTTACGAAAGAAGACAACCGCACTCGGCAAGAAGCTGGTCTGGACGGACCTCAAAGCTGAGCTGAAGGCGAAGTTCGACTCACCTCTGCGCGTCGAGTCCCTGCGCAATGACCTCCGCAACTTGCCCTATAAGGGTAATCTCATCCGCTATGCCGCATCCTTCCGGGAGATTGAGACGCAGATCCCCGACAGTGAGATGACCTTCGGTGATCGTCTTGCCAACTTCCTTGCTCATCTGCCGCAAGAGTACGCCCGGGAGCTCCGTCGGGAGAAGCCCTTGAACGTCGAGGAAATGTACTTCGCAGCCAAGGAGCTCTACCGTCTGTCCAACCTGCACCGCACGAACCCAAGTGGTACGTTGCATCAGAACAGGAAAGGGAAAGTTAAACCCAATCACTCATCTTTTCCCTCCTTCGCCTCGTCCGCAGCTTCCACTCCCACGACGTCGTCCGATCCGCAACCAATGGACTTGGACACGATGGAAGCTGCGCCTGCAAGGAACCCTGTCAATGCGCAGCGTAACCTGCTACGGGTACGTTGTTACAACTGTAACCGGACGGGACATTACTCACGCAACTGCCGTCTGCCGCGCAAACCCCGTCCGCAGGAGTTGAACTTGATGGGCGTTGGAAAGCTCTACCCCGTAGCGGAGGAATCCTCAGATGAGATGGATGTTGATGAAGGCGTGCCCTCTCTGTGCTCAGATGTCAGTGACGAGACAATGGAGGATGGCATAGGCCCACACACCCCATACGGCTTCGACGACGACCTTCCTTCTCTCGCAACCGCATCGTCCGACAGCCTTGCCAGCACTGCAGCTCAGTGGGGAGCTGATACGCCCGTCAGTGATCGTGATGAACAATTCGGGGAGGGAGATGAGATGGAGATGGACGATGAACCTGGCCTTATCAACATCAGTGACTGCGAGTTCAACGTGAACTTCAGCGCCCATACCGAGGACTTCTATGTGCTTAACCTGGATGACGGCACTGACACCCGTCAGGAGCTGCCTGTCTATCGCGTATACGTTCCCACAAACAACCGGTACCGCAGCGAGCTTCGCCGCATCAGTGCGATCGTCGACAGTGGTGCTGCCTCTTGCTACATTCTTCGCTCGGTCGTACGCGAACTTGGACTCGACACCTTTCCCATCACTTGCCGTATCATCCATGGTGCCGGCACGGCCTCGACATCGGCTATCGCTCGGTTCAAGTTGAAGATCGGAGGCATTGTCCGCCCGGTTGTTGCGTATGTCCTGGATCAGGAGTGCTTGCGGTATGGACTCGTCCTTGGGCAGGACTGGATGCGCCGTCACAATGCACAGCCGGACTGGGAGACTATGTCCTGGTACCTCACCGACCCGTCGACCGCGCAAACCGTCCGTCTTGCAATGGAACCTGTTAATCAGTCAGCCCCGAAGTCAACCCCACGCTCGCCTTCTCCTTCTCCTTCATCGTACACACCGGAGGAGCTGGAGGAGATGTACGCAGCGCACTGGCTGGACTGCCTCTCAATGAACGAGAAGTCGAAGGACGAGAAACCGGAGGACAAGCCGAAGAACAACCGTGTTCCCGTGCGCGAGCAAATGGTGCGCACTGCTGGCTCGCTGGGCAACAAGTTGCTTAACCTGGCGAAGGTGCGCTTCCCTAAGCTGTTCGGCACCAAGGTACGCTATCAGGACATACCTTCGCGCCGTGTAATGCATGTCATTAATACACGGGACGCGCAGCCTGTTCGCGCGACTGGCCGTCCGCACTCGCCGCCAGAGCATGAGGAGATCGAGAAGTTTGTTGACGAGGCTCTCGAGGATGGTCTCATCGAGCCTAGCGACTCTCCATGGTCAGCGCCAATCATCTTCGCGAAGAAGAAGGATGGAACTAACCGTCTCTGCGTGGACTACCGTAGGCTTAACTCCGTCACCGTCAAGAACGCCTACCCACTTCCGCGCATCGACGACTCGTACCAACAGTTCCATGGTGCCAAGTACTTCACGACGCTCGACCTCAAGTCCGGGTACTGGCAGATTCCGGTTCACCCAGACTCGCGCGAGAAGACCGCTTTCGACACGCGCTTTGGTCATTATCAGTTCCGCGTCATGGAGTTCGGGCTCTGCAACGCACCTGCAACATTCCAAGGCTACATGAACAACCTCCTCCGGCCCTACCTCGACCGGTGCGCGATCGTCTACCTGGACGACATCATCATCTATTCGCGCAATGAGCACGCCCATGTGCTCGACGTTCTAAACGTCCTTGGAACGCTGAACGACGCCGGTGTCATCCTGAACGAGAAGAAGTGCGTTTTTGCGCGCTCGAGCATCCTGTATTTGGGTCATATTATTTCTGATGTTGGTATCCGTCCTGACCCTGATAAGGTACAGGCAATCCGCAGCTGGCCCCGTCCCGACAACATCACGCGCGTCCGTGGTTTCCTCAATCTCGCGGGCTATTACCGTCGTTTCATCGGCGCTTTCGCTCGTCTCGCAAGTCCTTTGTATGACTTGTTGAAGGGCAACCCGCGCAAGGGCGCACCGGTACAGTGGTCAGTTGCCTGTAATTGTGCTTTCGAGACGCTTAAGCACAAGCTCACCTCGTCGCCGGTTCTCAGTTATCCCCGGCCATGGCATCTATTCGTAATCGACACCGACGCATCAGGAGACGCAATCGGCGGAATTCTTCATCAGTCCGCCGAAGACTTTGTTGGAGGGGAAGAAGACGAAACACGCTATCAATTCCACGAATCAAAACTCCATCCTATTGCCTATGAATCTCGACGTATGTCACCCACCGAACAGCGCTACTCCGCCCAGGAGCGCGAAATGCTTGCTATCGACTACTGCTTGCAGAAATGGCGCGGGTACGTTGAGGGTTCTCCGATCGTCGTCCGTACGGATCACGAGAGTCTAAAGTACTTCTTGACGCAGAAGCACTTGGGCCGCCGCCTTGCTCGTTTTGCCGACAACATCGCACACTTTGACGTGCGGATCATCTACCGTCCTGGTCGAAATCAGCTCGCTGCTGATGCTCTATCCCGCCGGCCTGGAAACGCACCGACACCCGATTCGGCAACCCTCGGCCCACTCTTTGCGCATCCATTGGAATCCAAAGATCCCGTGCCCGCCGCTCGCTTCGAAACCTTCGAACACTGGAGGCAGCAACTCCTCGCGAACCCTACTTCGGATCCTTCCCGGCGTGGATACTCCTTGCAGAATGCTCGCCTGTGGCGCACCATCAGCAACGGTGCAGGCGACATTGTGGTACGTGTACCCACCAGCTTGGAGGATGCACGGGAGCTGATTCGTGCCGTGCATGTCGAGATAGGACACCTTGGAACTCGGGCCGTCCTGAACACGCTGCGCACCCGCGCACAGATTCCGAATGTAACAGACCTCGTCGATGACATCGTGCGGCGGTGCAACGAATGTCAGTTCACCCGCCGTGAAGCTCCGGTCCCGCAACCTCTCCATCCGATGCCCCGCGTTGACGCCTTCGATTGCTGGGCCTTCGACTGGATAGGGCCGCTGCAGAAGTCTGTAAAAGGGAATCAGTACATCCTCACCGCGCTGGACCACGGCTCCGACCTCCCACACGCCACCGCACACCCGTCCCGTTCCTACGATGGCGCGCTCCAACTCCTCCGTGCGCTAATCACTCAGTATGGCAAGCCCAAGGCTGTTCTTACAGACAATGGCGAGGAATTCCTTTCGTACGCATTCCAGAACTACCTCCACCGTCTGGGCATCGAACATCTCCGCACCTCTCCGTATCACCCCCAGACAAACGGCCGCCTCGAGAAATTCAATGACAACCTTACTCAAACGCTTGCACGTCTTGCCGCGCCCGATCGCCAAAATCATTGGGATGAGTACTTACCGGATGCATTGCTCGCCGCCCGCGCGCACACCAACACGTCAACCGGTTCATCTCCTGCCTTTATGGCGTACGGACGTGAGGCGCGTCTTCCGAGTGAGTCCACCTATGACATCTTGAGGCGTCCGCCCACCGATGACGAGATCGCGACCTTGCAGCACGAACGGCTTGAACGGGTCCGCGACTTGTCCCAATTCCGGGAAGAGGCTAACGCCAAGGGACTGCGTCGGTTGGAGGAGGTCGCTGCAAAACGCGAAGACACGTACAAAGATCGCGGCATCGGCATCGGCGACCTGGTGCTGCGCCGTTCTCCCGAGGCCACGAAACTTCATCCCCGCTGGGATGGCCCCTTCGTCGTTCACGACCTAACCGATCGGAACACGTATCAGCTGCGCACGAAGAACGGCTACGTCCTGCGTACCTTGTACAACGCAGAACGGCTCAAGCCCTACCACCCATCCGAGCCGGAGCCCAGCCTCTGGTACTCCAGTGCCGACCTCCAGCGGCGCGACGCCAAGGCCCGTGTTGAGCGCGACTTGCGAGCTCGCCGTGTCACATAGCAACGGACACGTCACAGACCATTGCCTTTGCGGCAGAATCAGCTATGTGTTTTATTTCATATAACTCGAGTTACTTACTGTACCTGTATAATCTGTAATAAGGTCAGCCGGCTGGTCAGCCGCCTCGACAACGGACTCGACAGTGCGAGTTCTGAGAAGAGGGGATGGTGTTGACGCAGGCCATTGGCCCGGTAGCGTTCGGTTTGGTTCTGTTTGGTTCTTTCCCGATTAGTTCCCAACGCCCGAGAAATCCCTTGTATTTCCATTCAACCCAGCTCTCCTAACGCCTCCCACCTCATCCGTAGTCTCCGTAGTCGTACTGTACGATATAATGATTCGTGTATGAGTTCACCGCAGCCTAGAGCCCCGTTGGAGCTCTCACGAGATGACTCGAGCCTACTTGTATATTAGAAGCGCCTCCCGCCGCCTAATCCCATCAGATCTCCGCTCTGCTCTCGCGTTCGCCGGCTCGAACCCCGAAAGGACAGGGCGACACCACAGGATATTGTTGCCACGTGGGCGCCGGCGACTTCGATGGTGGCAGTAGGCGGATTCTTCAACTCGAACTTCCATGCTCGCGCGCCGACATACATGGCTCGAGGCCACTGCTTGTCCCCTTCTCCGACGTGATTCGAGGGTGGTGCAATTTCTCCCTATTCACTTGCATGTGAAGTTGAATCCGGCTCTTACTCCTCCCTGATGGCAACCTACTACAGGTGTGACTTCTGGCTTTTGAACCTCCTGCTCATCGCGGTGCCGTTCTGACATGCATTGCCGTTTCTAATAGAAAAGGGTCATGGCCGAGCCACTGGAAAAATAGTGACTTCTGGTTGCTGATACTCTCTCGTTTCGGTGGTCCCATCGTACGGATAAGCATCCATTAAGTACTTGGCTTGCACTTAGATCTACGAGCGGTAGGCACAATTGTTTCCTACCCTAGGAGCGCCGCCTGATTGCTCAGAATATCAGCGGATGCGCTCAAAGCGTCCTACCATCGAGACTGCGCAACAGAAGGCCGACCAGTTGCCTTGCTCGTGCCACTAACATCATTCGTCGTGGAAGCCCTATCTTCCGCGCGCCGGCTTCCGAGTGACTGCATTCCTGGCCACACCCTACATATTGCCTAGACGCACGATTGTTTTCGCCCCCGTCGGTCTCGCCGCTCGTCTGTTACCACTCGCGCCTCCGTTCCGCACCAAGGTCGACCCCAAGTTTTCAGTTCTCTCTCGCCTTCGAGCTCTATCCTCGAGATGTCGACCGCTGCACCCAACTCGGAACTCCCGGTGCCCCACGCCACATTGCTTCTGTAGGTTCGTTTTATAAAGCGCAGCGCACCTGTACTCACTTTCCGTTTTAGTGTCGGCCCTGTCGTGAGTTTTCCTTGTGCTGATAGAACGCTGCCTTTGGCTCATCGTTCGCGGGTACCAGCTTATGGGTGCACTAACTAGCTGGATGATCTTCGGTATATCTATAGTGCAGCTTTGTGAGTTTCCCTGCCTCTTTGCCGCCCGTGTCACCTTACAATTCAACGCTTGCACGTAGATATGTACCACATCTCCTTTCCAAACGATCCGCGGTGGATGCAAGCGCTCGGTATGTTCTTTTGAATATGGTCAAATCAGCGTGGGAGTGATTAATTGTGTTCTACTAGTGTATTGGGTCTTCATCCTAGACATCTTCCTGACCGTTGTGGCGGCGGCAATGGGCTGGCACGTACTCTGCGCGGGATGGGGGCGGACGACGAACCTCGTTCAGCCCGGTTGGACATTTTCTGCGATTGGGGCTGGGGATGGCATTAGTACGTTTCTCGTTTCCAGTTGCAATTATACCAATAACCATAACCTTTACCCTTTCCCGAAGTCGCCACTACAGTACAGATCTTCTACGCATGGCGCATTTGGGTGCTCAGGAGATGGTTAATCGTCCCTGGTCTTATTGTATTGGTGAGCCTCCAATTCTCGTGTCCGAGCACTGGCGCTGATCAGAGTACTTGCACTTTTCAGATTGCGCTCGCCCAGCTTGGATCGACTCTGTCCATTGCGGCTGGTGTACGTGCGCTTGGGTTTTTTTTCATCTAGTTGTCGCCCCCTTCTCAGGCGGTACAACGGACCCATCTAGATTGCGAACCTCAAGGATATTGCAGGACTCCTGCCGTTTTTCCCTCGGACCACTGTTTGGCTCGGAGGAGGCGCTTTTGCAGACATTGTGAGCAGGCACACTCCTTCCTCGACTCAACGGCCACCCTGATCGCGACAACAGCTCATCGCTGTCAGCATGGTATAACTGGTGTGTAGAACCCGCCAATCATGCAGCACACGAGGCTGACTTTGAGGCCCCTCGATATTTCTATGCTGTGTTCTTCTTCGTACAGTTATCCTTGGCGAAGAAAAACACCCGCACACTCAAGGGAGGAGAGCGTGCAATCAATCGTCTCATCCGTCTTTCCGTCGAGACCGGATGCCTCACTGCCGCTTCTGCCATCATTGAACTTGGGTTCTTCCTCGGTCCCACTACAAAAAGCACCAACTTGCACCTCTTCTTGTACGTTTCCAATCCACGTAATGCACTGCGTGTGCCTTGAGTCTAACCGCGGCTTCTCGTGGTCGGCAGCGCTCTCATCTTGGGCAAAAGTACGTATCCCCAGTGTCGTTCCACGATCATGAGATTGTAACAACCCCCCCCCCCCTTTTCCAGTCTATTCCAACATGATGATGACCTCCCTCAACTCTCGTGCTGGAACCCAGCAGATGGCGACGTCGCGTTCGACAACTGAGGCGGCCATCCGCTCGATCACAGCCACCCGCAACTTCCGCACCGGGACGACCTCGATTCGCACCGACCAGGCGTCCCCCGTCATCCACATCACGCCGCGGACAGAGGTGTTCATCGATGACGTCGGTTTCGACTCGTCGGCCGACCGCGAGGACAAGGTGGTATGCGTACAAGGTATCCTTCGTCTTCCTCCGGAGGCTGACTTTGTTTGTGTCGATAGATTATCAGCGACGACATCGCGATGGCGAGCCGCAAGCCGAGCAGCGACATCCCTTTACAAACGTTTTCTGCCGTTTGAGGTTTGTACGTAGTACTAGTAGCAGCTGCTGCCCTCGACTTTGTATATCCGCCTTCTAACCCGCGTGGACAGAGTTGTGTCCCATCTTGCTGTCGTGCTATCCCCCTCCGTGTGGTCCTTGCCTATGGTCGTAAGCGGTTATTGTGAAATTGTTACCAGGAGGTCGTAGGGTGTTCACTTGTCTTAACGGCTCAAATGAAGAGATATGATGAAACAAACTGTCCCATGTAGCGCAACGACAGAGCCCCTTCACGTTGGCCAACTCTAGACATAGTGGAGACTCCGAATAATACTTACGAACATGCATAGCGCACGTATCGGCCGAGGGTTTCCTCGTCGATCTCACAATCTACGAGACTCCCCGCGGCACGCCGAGCTTGGGTCACCGAGAGCACGGGGATGGGATGGGTGACCAAGAGCCTGGACCGTACCGCGAGGAGGCGCGAGTACCGCAGAACGCTCTTGTTGACGTAGTCCGCAACGTGGACCCGAATGAGGAAGTCGAAGTATGTAGTGGCGTGCTCCTCGTCGTCAGACGGGAGCAGGCCCCCCGGGGGGCTGATGACTCGGAGAGCGTGGTTGACGAACCCGACCGTGCCGAAAACGATCGCTTGGTCCAGACGGGCGGCGTTCTGCTGACAGCGACACAACATTCTAGCGATCGCGGGTGCGATCATGGCATGGGATTGGACACACATAGCCTGCACATAGCTCATACTGGGTATATGTGGATCCTACAATCCCGCTCAACGTCACAAAATCGCTCCAAGTCTCGATCAAGAAGATGCTGTACGGTGCCAGCAAGGTGGGAAGAGAAACCCATCCGGATCCGAGGGCCAACCCTTGGCGCGGTGCAGTGACTCCTGTGGACACTAGGGTAAGTAAAGGCAGTCCAAGAGTGTCCGCGTGCCCTATGCCCATTGCCAACCTACCGTGGTCAGGACTTGCTCCAGTTCAGGTGAGTCCTTGAAGGATCACGGCGGCCTTTAAGTTGCCCCTAGGAGATGCCAGTCAGTATCATGGAAAAACTGCAAAATTATCACAATTCACTTACAATCAGCCCGCAAAACTACACGCCAGTGATTACGATTACTTCGCTGACGACTTTGAGGACGTCATCCAAGCCGGGATCAACGCCCACCACGCCCGAGGGCGGGACATCCGTCGGCGGGGCGGGGCTGGCAGTGATAATCGTCGCAAGAAGCAGGGCCGTGAAGGCGGTGTAGAGCTTGGAGAACATGGCTGGTTTGGGTTTGTAGGTGTCGGAGATGAGAGGAGGTAGAGCGGGTTGCTGTTGCTGAAGACTCAAGCAAACCGGGTGGGTCCTTTATACGTCCTGTCTTCGGCAGCATTAACCCGGATGTCGCGCGTTACAGTCATCTTCCGGGGATTGTGTGTTGGAGACCCGGGGAGTGGCTAAGCATAGTGAGAAATCTGCGTACTCCATAATGGTCCTGCTCACGAACTTCGCTCTGGAGTCATCAGACTTTCCACTGTGATAAATCCCTACAGCGAGTTACGGCGCCCCCTGCGAGCATACCGCGATTGCCACACTGGTAGGTGACGCGAAGCGGGAACAACGTTCACATGTTCTCTCGCCCGAGCCGCACACGATTATGGTTGCGCAGCATAAGCGGACGTGACATACCTCGCTCGGCTTCTCGAATGTAATCATTTCAGAAAAAATGGATCATGCCACCAATACGCCTTCGTCCGGCTGCCTCCTGGCTCACGCGATCCTTTGGCTAAAACAATGGCAGATGCGGTTCCTCGCGCAGAGGCTTGGGGAACGGGACCGTGACGGGCCACGTTGGGCCCGCGCCAAGTGAGGGCCACCACTGGTATCAACTCAACGTAAGTAACCACTGGCAAGACGTTTTGGGACATGTTCTATCCTTTCTTGTCCTGCCAAACGTTATCCTGGACGTGTCCTAGATCGGACGAGAGCCGAACAAGGGACAGCTGCCACATACTTATGGCCATCGACTTTCCATTCTCAGTCCTTCCTCAAATGTCACGTCAATATGAATCTTACATAACGTCCGACAGTGTGACGTGTGAAGTGCAGAAGCCCGGGGAACATATATAAGAGGATCTACGTACCGTCGGCAAGACTTTGCGTAGCCTGCATCCTTTCTCTCCCCCTCCTCCCACTGTCGCCAGCATGCCCGGAATCCCGCCTTATACGCGCATAACTAGAGGAGCTTCTTGACTCAGCTTCCGAGTCTGAAGCTTGAATCGGCTACTAGTCAATACTTGATACGCATACAGCCTACCATGACATCCAAGTTGACAAGAGTGATATTATCGACACAGTGGAACATATAATGGTCAGTCCTCGTCCACTTAGATGTGAGCTTTTGGTACTCACTCATTCGCGAACGTCGAGTAGGTCGAGTAGCTACAGGTCCAGTCGAAGGCGCCTACTTGGAGAGGTTGCGATGTTGGTACGTGTTTGTTCAGACTCCCATACTCAACCTGATGGCATGCCATTGCCAGCCTCCGCTCCTATTCTCAAGCACCGTCAACTATATTCAATGATCCTGCCTTGCTACTCCGATGGCCCGATATATGGTATCGCTGTCTAGGCTCATTCTGCGGCTTCTAGGCGTCATCAGGCGACTCGTTCTGGGCAACTGACGTGCACTTTATCAATTACCCCGTCATATCGCTGAGGATGCGGGCCCCTCCTGCGGCCGTCGGGCCGTCGTGGTGTGGCCCTATGGCTCGCATTATGCCAAGTCCAAAGCGCGTCCGGGCCACGGAGGAAGTGGTACTATGCAGTTTCATCGCAACTAGAAGTTTAGAACCCATCGTGACCGTCGTTTTACGTCGAGGGACGGCCGCCTTCCACCCCGGTCATCACCTCCTGACGTCCGCCAGGGAGACCCTCTGGGTACGAGAGCAGTATGCACTGAGGTATGGAAGGCTCCTCGAATTCGAAGTCGCCCCTAGGGAGTCAACTCCTCGCACGCTCAAACGGTCGGCCCGAGCAATTGCCTCTTCAATCTTGTCCATGACTTGTTAACGTTCAGGCCGCAGGTGGCTTGTGGGCACCCACTAAGGTATTGCTATTACTTCCTTCACTTCATTCTAACATGTTTATTTGACCTTGAAGCGCACAAGTAAAGACAGGCGTATCTTGAAGGGAAGTTTCAGATGAATCCGTGGGAATTTGGTGCGTCAAGACAGGAGATTATCTCGTCATCCGACTGCCATCGGTCCGGAAAGCACTCGCCATGGCCGAATCTTCAATCTTTCTCTCCCACTGCCTACCCACTGCCTACAAATTGCTCGAGAGGAGCTGCGCCTTCGTAGCTCTTCGCTCGCCCGCTCCTCACTATGGCCACCGCGAATACCTCTGCGATCCTGCCCACTCTCGACCGCCTCGGCGTATCTGCGGTACCCGCCGACGTCGACGCGAAGAAGGTCGCGCAGCTCTGGCTCGACTCCTTCGCGAAGTATATCCAATCCGGCGACATCGATGGCGTCCTATCGCAGTTTTCCTCCGACGCGTGGTGGCGCGACATGCTCGCCCTGACCTGGGCATTCCGCACCTTCCACACCGCGCCCAAGGTCCGCAAGCTCCTCGAGGACAGGCTCCCCGCCGTTGCCCCATCGGACTTCCAGCTCACGGACGCCAAGTTCGAGAACCCGTTCCCGGACCTCGCGTGGGTGCTCGTGCAGTTCACGTTCCTGACGAAGATCGGCAAGTGCAGCGGCATCGCGCGCCTGATCCCCACCGCGGAGGACGGATGGACGGGCTTCACGTTCTACACCAACTTGGAGGACCTCAAGGACTTCCCGGAGAAGATTGGCGCGCTCCGGAACCACCTCCCCAACCACGGAAAATGGCTCGCGCAGCGCGAGCGCGAGCGGGAGTTCCCCGACCAGGACCCGACCGTCCTCATCGTCGGTGGTGGGCAGTCAGGGCTGGACGTCGCTGCGCGCCTAAAGCACTTGGATATCCCGACGCTTGTCGTGGAGAAGAACACGCGTATCGGTGACCAGTGGAGGAACCGATACCAGGCATTGTGTTTGCATGACCCGGTCTGTGAGTGCGCGCACTGCTTCCGATGCGATACTATTTGCTGACCAGCGTGCTTCGACTGTCAGGGTACGATCACCTGCCCTACATCCCGTGAGTAATCCTTCTGCGTTTGTGCATTCCCTTTCCCTTCCCCTCACGCGCGGGAGCAATGCAGCTTCCCTGATTCGTGGCCGGTCTATACCCCCGCGCACAAGCTCGCGAATTGGCTGGAGTCATACGCAGACGCGCTCGAACTCAACGTGTGGACGTCCTCGACGGTTCAGAAGGCGACGCAGGACGCGAACAACGAGTGGGACGTCACCGTGCTGCGTGCTGACGGCTCCACGCGCGTCCTTCACGTCCGCCATGTCGTGTTCGCTATCGGCCTGGGCGGAAACAACCCGTTCATCCCCGAGATCGAGGGGCGCGAGGAATTCCAGGGACAGGTCTTGCACTCCACCGCACACAACTCGGGGAAGGACCATCTCGGGAAGAAGGTCTTCATCGTGGGCGCCGCGACCTCTGGTGAGTGTTTTACGAACGAGAGCGTACTGGATACTCAACATCGTCCCCAAGCGCACGATATCGCGGCTGACTACGTCGAACATGGTGTCGGTACGTGACCCCTTCCCCCCCCCCGGCGGGCCTCCATCGTGCTTCTCCTGACTTCGAATCCCGCTCGCGAGGCAGATGTCACGATTTATCAGCGCAACCCGACGTACGTCATGACAACAAAGAAAGGGATGCCCAAGTTGTTCAGCCGTACGTACCTTTCCCCCGCCCTCGGTCGGATTTCTTGTCCCGCCTGACCCGTCGTGTGTGTCTGCGTAGACCTCTGGTGGGAAGGAAGCTGGCCCACGGACGTCGCGGACCGGATCGACGCGTCGTTGCCCACCTGGCTGACGGAGGAGGTATCGAAGCGGCACATCGCTGCCATCGCCGAGATCGACAAGTTCGTACCTTTGGTTCTCGCGGGAGGTCGGGGTCGGGGGTGCTGACCATGTCCGATGATGCAGGGAGCTTCTCGAGGGGTTGAACAAGATCGGCTTCCGCACGCACCTCGGGCCCAACGACGCCGGCTTCCTCGCGCTGGCGAAGAGACGCGGAGGAGGGTACTACCTCGGTGCGCTGCGGTGGCCATTTTTTCCCCCTCTGTTGAGGTGTCGAAGCTGAGGGGTGGAGGACAGATGTCGGCACGTCGCAGCTGCTGATCGACGGGAAGATCAAGCTGAAGAGCGGCAGCCCCATCAAGCGCTACACGAAGACCGGGCTCGAGTTCGAGGACGGGAGCACGGTCGACGCGGACGTCATCATGTTCGCTACCGGGTGCGTTTGCCCTCCCTTCAGTACCTTCATCCCCGTCTGTCCCTTGGATTCCCGTCGGCGTGTCGTTCTGTCCTTTGTTCCCTCCCCCCCCTCCCCCTCAGTCCCACTTCAAGCGCGTTCTGACGTCTGTTCTCCGTCCGTTAGCTTCGACTCGCCGCTGGTGACCGCCAAGAAGATCTTCGGCGAGGACCTCACGGCGCGCATCAAGCCGATGTGGGGCCTCGACGAGGAGGGCGAGCTGCGCAACGTGTGGCGCGACACGGGCGTGCCCAACTTCTGGTTCATGATGGGCAACCTGATGTGGTGCCGGTTCCACTCGAAGCACCTTGCGCTGCGTGAGTGTCTCTTGCCTTTTGCCTATTGTTTCTGCCGGTGGCACCTGGTTGCGTCCGCGCCACCCTGAGCACGAGGCTGCCTGGATGGCGCGCTATGGGTTTCGTCATTGCCATGGTGGCGCGTATACTTAGGGATGCACAGGGCGGCGGCGGCGGCGCTCTGTGTTCGAGTGGGCGCGATTTGACCCTTCCTTGTGTGGGTTGATCAATGGCGGGGGGCAAGCGGTAATGCCTGCCGCATCTCCAGTGTCATCTATCTTCGAGGAGGATACGTTGCGCTGACCCATGTCTGGCTTGTACACGCAGAGATCAAGGCCATCGAGGAAGGCGTCCTTCCTGGCAGCGGCAGCGAACACCGCTATCAGTGACCCATCGGGTTCGACCGCCAACAGATATAACAACAAAATAGGGCACTTGGAATTTCTGAAGGCTACACTTAGAGCAGTCTGTCGACAGGGTACAAGAAGGCATGAATTAGACCGCGCGGCGCGGGAAGTCTTCGGAAGTAATAACGCAGCAAGTAGAAGCTTAGACGTCGAACCATGTTGTACGATTGCAGTATCCGTCGTCATCAATACAATACGAACATCACGGAGATAGGCTCCAGGCGGGACACCCTGTTACAGAGCACCCTATAGAGCACCCCAGTTACTGTAACGGGAAGGCACACGCTTGCAAACCCTGGACGCGTGGATGATGAATGGATGGGCGAGTTCACGCCAGCCGCGGGGCCGATTGCATCTTCTCTGGAACATAGGTGTAGGGTACCGCTTGCAGCGGTTTTCAATCACCGAGGATAGCTCAACACGTGGACATTGCGCAGAGATCTGGTTCGGTTTTTTTCACTGCAGGTGTACATTGATCGATATCGACCGCCTACAATCGGGACAACCCCTCAGGCGGACGGACGTATGGACTGCCTACACTGTTAGATCACCGACATTATGCTTGGTGGCTCAGTGAACCCTCGAACTTGAGTCTGCCAGTGCCACATCCACATCCCATCCAACAAACCGCTACTTAGTAGAGCCAACAAATTTGAATTCGGCACCGGGGGCCGCATCCAGAAGTCCGCTTCCCTCCGTCTTTCCGGGGCTGGACATACATAAGTACCTGGAACTTGATCCAGACTTCAAGGACTTCATCTGGATTCTGTATCAATATTGGAACTCTAGCCTTGTGCTACCTTGTGTGCCTAGGGTTGAGAGCGCTTTTGCCGATCACCCGGAGCTGTTTGCCGTCACCACCGCGGCGTGGAATACTCGGAATGGGGATAAGTAGAGATGGGAAAGAATGGAGTGCGCCTCGCTGACCCGCGCTCAACGGGTTCGCGGCGCGGCTGGCGCCTCGGAGATCGGAGCAAGACCGGACTCTCCTGCATGGCAAGGCGGCGAAATGCCAGCGGGTGTGGGAAGACTACCAAACGTGTGTCAAGAGCTACTAAGGGAGGTGTTAAGGAAGAAGAGTGTTTGACCTTGGATAATTGTGAGCACATATGTAGCCTCGATCGCGATTCCTACTGTAGTTCTCAGCACTTCAAATTCAAAGTCTGTGGACTGTGGTACTTACGAAGTAACGAAGGCTCCATGTATCAAGTATTAGAGCGCCAAGGAAGGTCTTGGCGTCCTGTCTAAGATCGTATCCGATTATGGCACAGCGTGAACGCCGGCGGGGATGATCACTGATGTTGACGACCGACGACCACGGGCTGCACGGTTGTCGCTTCGATGCTCTGCACCGCCAACTTCAAGCCAGCGCACTGGGCGCCGTTCGATCTTTCCTCGTCCACAACTTGTCCACAACTTGTCGAACATGTTGCTCTCACGAAGTTCAATGCTGGACTTTCACTAACCTCCCTGTGCTGCGTGGGCAGAACCATCCACCATGGTTAAGGGTTGAGCGTGAACGCGTGAACTTTCACGAAACCCGCGCCCGAGTGGTTCACTTTGATCCGCGTTGCACATGGTACCGGTTCACCCAGATCAGTCGTGTCACATCCGCTCAAACTTCCCTACAGTAATCAAGACAGTAATGACCATTTGAACAGCGCAGCCGGCTTGATCTACCCAGGCACATCTCATCTACGATAAACCTGTGCTCGACATTTCCAAGGCGTTCCGCCTGGAGACTGCAGAACATTGCTACGCGATGAGGACGCCGATCGTGGGCCGACCATATAACTACCCACACGACAATGTTGGTTTCCTCACGGGTCCCGGTGACTCCTCACTTCGTTCTTCGCTTGCGCTCCCCTTGCTTTCAGGCTTCTAAACCGCCCTCTCCCTTTACACGACCCTTTCTTTTGCGTCGTGTTTTACTTTTACGAGTCCGGACGACGTCATGGTCTTCAGTCCTCTCCTTATTGCGGCGCTCCTTCCTCTTGCGGCCCAGGCGGCCAACGACTGGAACAAGCCTTGCTTCGGACAATGCAATTGGGACATCAACACGGGCGAAGGTTCTGGGACCGTCCAGCTGGTGAGTGGATCGCCTTCTCTATCACGTTTCAATCGGCGTCCACTAATCGAGTGAACATGACGCTGTGCACCGGTGATAAAGACGGGTAGTCAATCGGGCATCTCGGACTTGACAACCGCCGCTGGATGGACTATTCTTGACTGTGACCCCAACAAAGCAGATCAGGATATCCGTTTAGTATGCCACGACCCGTCTCAGGGATGCGACCATATT
This sequence comes from Ganoderma lingzhi, assembly GCA_026283605.1. Classification (NCBI taxonomy): domain Eukaryota; kingdom Fungi; phylum Basidiomycota; class Agaricomycetes; order Polyporales; family Polyporaceae; genus Ganoderma; species Ganoderma lingzhi. Next base: position 317,623 of record JAPJYM010000001.1, read on the forward strand.
AACAACGACGGGGCCGCTGGCACCGTCGTCCGTCTCCCGACATCCGTACGTCCTTAGTTATTCCTCGGTGTGAACGCGTCGTTGATCCGTTGGTGTAGTGCGCTTCCGTGCCGTTCGCGCTTGTCACTCGTCACTGGGTTCATGAAAACCAGACCATCCCATCGCAGAAGCGATCCCTCTTGGCTACTCGTGATGCTGAGACACAGAAGGTCATGGGCGCTACCCTTTCGACCGCCTTCACGGCCGGCGATCATACGGCGAAGTGAGTAATCTTCTGATCCTTGTCGCCGTACAACATTCTAATTAGGGTGTAGGGGTGCCGTGACGATGCACCTCCTGGGATCTTCCCTCCCTGGCGCTGCCGGGAACTTCACCACAACACCCCCTGCTGCCGGGGTTAACCAAAAGCGTGGTGTGTTGTCGTGGGTGAAGAAGAGTCTCCAGGACGTCGCCGAGGTCCACAAGACCCTGAACGGCAGTGCCCCACTCAACTTCAGCAAGGACGTCCCCCTCTTCGACAAGTCGATCTCCTGTCCGCAGAACGGCAAAATCCCCGGCTTCACTGGAGAGGTTTCGGTTCATATCGACGCCCAGATCACCGGCACAGCTCACTACGGTGTCGCCGCATCTGGCACCCTGGTTCCCCCCAAGCTGGAAGACTTCGGTCTCTTCGTCGGTTTCGACATGGATCTCCTCGGCACGCTCGGGCTCGACAGTACCCTCACCGGCTCGCTCAGCACTGGCAAGATCCCTCTCTTCACGACCGGCATTCCCGGACTGGACTTCCCCGGACTTTTCAGCATCGGCCCCACCTTCACCGTCAACGCCGAGGGGACCGCGACTCTCGACGCGGACGTCAACACTGACGTCGACATCGACTACAGTATCAAGGGCGCCGAGCTCTTCTTCCCGCCCCAGGGCGCGTCGACTGGCGAGTTCACCCCCGGCGACTCCAGCATCCAGCTCTCTGTCTCCCCCGACGTGACCTCTCACGGCCAAGTCGCGGCGCACCTCATCCCCACGCTCTCGTTCGGCATCAACGCGCTCGCGGGCTCGGCCAAGGCGACGATCGAGCTCGACGTCGACGGCGAGGCCGCGGTCGACCTCTCGCTGGCCGCCTCGGCGACGGCGGCGAAGACGCTCGCGGGCGACGCGCCCGCGGAGTCGAGCGACCCGACCTTCGGCGGCTGCGTCGACATCACGACCGGGCTCACCGTGAGCGCGTCCGCGGACGCGGCGTTCCTCAGCATCTTCGACAAGAGCACGAGCGTGAACCTGTTCCAGAAGACGTTCGACCTCTTCAAGAAGTGCTTCGGCAGCAGCAAGGCGAGCCGCGCGTACGTCGGCCGCGCGGCGCGCGAGGCGCTCCTCGCGAAGCGGGCGGGGCTCAGCTGCCCCGCCGCCGCGCTGGAGAAGGCGCTTTCGATCACGAAGACCAAGGTCTCTGGCAGCAGGTACGGTTTTCGTTTTCTGCTCTGTTTGCTGTGAGCACGGACGCCGAGGCTGATCGTGCTGTTCTTTCTTTTTAGCTTGAAATAAGTTATTATACCATGCGACGTTCGTTACGATTGACTCTGGGACTTGGGCGTTTCGTTTGGATCCTAAAAGTATCTTCATTGGGCTCAGGGCAGCTCGCATCATCTATTACCAGTCCTTGGTCATTGAGCCGTGAATGCTCATACCCCGGCATTACAATTTACACCATATACCCGGCCGTTGGCCTCAGGTTGCGTCTCGTTGGGACATCGGGTATCAGCCACCTCATGTGAAATCGAAATGCAGCGCCATGGCAATCTTCGCCTCTGGCGCACCGCGCATGTCGAGTTGATGATCTCGGTGACGTTTCCCGTCGTGAACGTTTCGAACTTTGAGCGGTCACTCGAGTCTCGGGGGCGCCGTCGTGAGAAACCCGGCCCCCCCTGCCTCGTGCAATCTCGGAAAGGAAAGTTCCGACAAAGTCTTATCAGTCTCGAACAACTCACTGCACACCGGGTTTTCCTCCGAGTCAGAGCCTCATGGCGTCTCAGGCCCTCGACATGGACAAGATGGGGATGGAAGTCGCGTATGCGAAGGCGAAGAAGAGCTACGACGAAGGTGGGGTGCCCATCGGAGCGGCATTGGTCCACCATGGAGACGGGGTAGAACGGAGCGTCGTCGGAACAGGGCACAACGAACGCATTCAAAAGCAATCGCCCATCCTCCACGGGGAGATCGCCGCGCTCGAGAACGCAGGCCGTCTGAAGCCTGACGTCTATCGCAACTCCACCATGGTGAGCGTGAAGTTCCTATCCATGGCAACCTCGAGCTCGAGGCGGCGGGTCTTAGCTAACGAAGAAGTCCACGAATTCGAAATACGCAGTACACGACCCTCAGGTGCGCCGTGCCGTTTGCGAATGTTGGCTAGGAGACTGATACTTTTCCTGACAGCCCGTGCAGCATGTGTTCGGGAGCAATACTGCTGTACAAGATCCCGCGGGTCGTCGTTGGCGAGAACGTTAACTTCAAAGGAGACGAGGATCTCCTCCGGAGCCGCGGCGTAGAGGTCGTCGTGCTTGACGATGAGAGGTGTAAGATGTTGATGGCACAGTATGTCCGCGAGAAACCCGAGGTAAGTCAGGGCACGAGCTCGCTTCGCACCTCAATGGTGATAGTATATTGCTGGTCCTGAACGACGCTTCCGTAGGATTGGTACGAGGACATCGGAGAGGAGGGGCGCTAGCGCATGCAGAGCTATTGGCGACATTGTATGGGGCCAGAGATAGAAGAGAAGCCGGTTGTAAAGTGGTTGGGGGTTACGATACGAATGCTTGGGCTTGCATCTGCCATAACTTGGCGTACTCGCCCTCAACCTTCAGTAACTCTTCGTGAGTTCCGGATTCCACAACGGTCGACTCGTTCATGTAACTGTGTGAGTCCATGATCGGTTATTAGTCTTTCGCTACTTCATCCACAGAGATGGTTCCTTACAGGATCAAGTCGGCGTGCCTTGTCAGGCTGCCGAATCGATGCGATGAGAACACCATTGTCTTGTTGCCTCTCAGTCTGCGCAGTCGGTTGAATAGGTCTGTCGTTGGAGGCCGACGTCAGTGGTGACCACCTTACGATCGCGCAGGAGTCACAGCACTTGCCATACTCCGCCACCGGGTCGAGCGACGCGCTCGGTTCATCAAACAAAAGCAGGCCAACCCGCATGTCCTCGGCGATCACGGAACGCATGAACGTCCTCGCACTGTATGGAACGGGCGCGCTTAGCATCCAGGCAAGGGCGAGAGAACGGGCCGCACCGCACTGGCGCGAGCGCAGGACTCACACCGCCAGCCGCTGCATCTGCCCTCCGCTCAGCGCCGAGAGGGTCGACGTCTTGATCCCCGCCGCGTGGCGAACGGCGCAGGTGTCGAAGGGCTTCCCCGAGCGCGTCGTATTCCCCTCCGGGGGCCCAGAAACAAAGTCCGGCACCATGCGCTTCAGGTGTGTGTCGAACCCGTCCGGGAGCCGCTCGACGAACTCATCCGCACCGCCGAGGCGGGCCGCTTCGCGGATGTGCGCGCCGTCGTGCGCCTTTGACGGGTCTCCCAGCGCGATGTTGTCGCGGATCTATTGAAGGCGTGGATATATATATAATGGTCGCCGCGGATATTTCGTCGATGAACAACGTGACGATGCTTACGGACAATGGGAAGTGCGTGTAGTCCTGAAAGAGGACCGACATGGCTTGTCGAATGTCCTTCAGTTTCAGGGTGCGGAGGTCGTGCCCTCCGAGTAGGATCTCGCCCTCGTCGGGATCGTAGAGCCGCACTGCGAGCTTAAGAATGGTGCTCTTTCCAGCACCGTTGGACCCTACGATGACCTGCATTTTGCTGTGTCAGCGTTGGCGGCTTCGAACGGGACCGAGAGATATCGCACGCAGAGTTGACCCGGCCGCAACGTAAAGGAAACGCGCTCAAGCGCAGGCTTCGCCGCGTCAGGGTACGTGAATGTCACATTCCTTCCACGTCATGAGCTTCGAAGGTGTACATAAGACGCATTGGGCCTACCTGAACTCGACTGCCACTCCCGATGTCTCCTGCGCCGACTCGACCTGGAAGGGGACGGTGCCGTCCGGCACGACGTTTGGTATGTTTTCGGCTTCATACGTTCTACGGATGACGCTGAGGTTCTCTTTCATGAGGTCCGTGTTGCCGAGGACGCCGATGACGGACCACGCGACGTTCTTTGCGGAAGTCTGCACAAGCTGGAGACGTGCCATAAACTCGGGCAGGCCCGCCGGGTTTTGCATCGCACGGATCGTGAAGGCGACCTGGAGCATCGCTATTTCAGAATGTCCCGCGCAAACCAGGCGGAGAGACTGACCTCGGGGAGATGGGCGAGGAACCACGTGAAGTACGTGAGGAGAAGAGATGATGGGGCTAGTCGTTCATTGTACATGTCCATCCAGTGCACGTTATCATCTCCGAGACTGTTGCCTATCCGGGTGTATTCTTTAGACGCACAGCAGTACCATCAGCGACATGGTTCCACGAGCATCATGCGGTATTTACCGGCAATGGCGCATTCTGCAAGGTTACCTGCCACAAGCTCCTTTCTATGTTCGGTATCTTGGACGACAGCCTCCCAACCTTTCATCCGCTTGTGATCGGAATTCTTGGTTGTCACCGCGCATGCTAACGGGGGGGGGTGAAAGGAAGTCTTAAATGTACATATCTAAGAGCTCACCGAAGTTGGCTCTAGGGCTCAGCTGAGGGCGCATCAACATGAGCGACAACGCCACCCACGTCAGCAACCGCTCCTCACTGCCACTTCCTTGAAGGATGGCGATGAGCGCCGCCGCCTGCGTAACCAGTTGAACTCCGTTACTGAACATTCCTATGGTCGTCTGCAGCGCCTGCCAGACCATGGAGTGACTGCTATTGGAGAGACCTGAGAGGGCGCTTTGAGTTGTTTGAAGGGTGAAAGTTGGCAGGTCCAGCCGTGCGCGTGCCTCAAAGGCTCGCCGGGCGTGCCAACTTTGAACACGGCGCTCCAGCGTGGCGCTGGCCTTCCTTCGTATATGCTGCAAGACCGTAGTGGCGATCGTGCAAGCGATCCTGCCGGCGCAGGCCTGGAATAGCCGCTGCGTGTCGACGGTGGACGTCTGGTTGATATCATCCATCTGTTCCGAGTCATGGATCATCCACTGATTAGAACGCCACACGGGAGAGTCGAGCGGACGCCGAGACAGAGAACGCACCACACGCAATATGTTTCCCTGGGACCTGTGGGAAGGGAAAGATATTCGGACAGGAATCTTCGCACGGGGTTGCAAAGCACTAAGTTAGTACTCACCATATCGTAGCGGCGGGTATCAGAGCCGCCCCAAGGCCAGTGGCCAGGTATATGGCAAATTGCACCTTGCAGCCCGGGATGCGGAGCAAATCTTTGATCGCGCGTACGACGTACTGAAAGGAGCCAGTGAGGTCAGAGTATATCTGGGCCCACCCCGAGAGCGAGACGAGGTAAGCTGCGGCGTCCGGGTCCTTCTCCTCGTACCAGTCCCAAACGCCGATCCGCTGATGCGTAACAACGCGACCTGCGTAAGGATTGTCGTCGTTATGCGAGACCTTGTTCTCAGCACCAATGTCGGGAACTCTGTCGCTGGGCATCTTCTGAGTGTATTGAACGCGGCAAGGGTAGTGCCTCCAAGGCGATTAAATACGCACGTAGTCACTAGTGGCTGTGCAATGGCAGCTCGAGCAGTCGAATGTCGACTCCATCTTGCTCTCCTGCCCCCATTCGCTATCTTTGCTATATGGAAACTACTGTATATGCTTAGGCGACGACCCCGAAGGCTTATCCCAACAGAAACATCTCCACCGGGCCGAGTCAATTAGCACACAAGCCCGAAACCCCCACCCGCCGGCCCCCGAGACATGATATGGCCAGCCTTTAGAGGATGGTTGGGATATCTGTGAGTAAATCATGTCCCAGTCGTTTCATTAGGTTCCTATACATGCCATGCATTCGAGTTCTTGCCAGTCGATACACTGGTCATCAAGGGATATGTGTTCGGGTCCGGCATGTGCCCACTGGGCGCGCGTCAGTACCTCAGTGATTTACGGTTTTCCTGATGGGCCCGCCTAGTAGCAAACAAGACTAGCGAACCACGACATAATTTCGTAACCGAACCGAACAATAAATTACATGTAATCCTCCTCGTCCATATCGTCCAAGAACCAATTCGTCAGAGTCTTGTCTCGGAGTTCTCCCTTCGGAATCCCCATCAACACCTTCACCTTCACCAGCTCGGCGAGGGACTTGGCCTTCCTGTAGTGGTCGCTGGGGACCCACGTCTCCGTCTCGAAACCGATCATGCCCCGTATGTTCCGGACGTTCTCGTCGGCCAGCCGCAGCCTCTTACTAAACGCCTTCGTCTTGCTCACGTCGTCAGGCTCGAACTCGACGGGGCACGGAACGCCCGCCCCCGCAAGCAGGCTTCCCCCACTCCTCAGTCGCCTCGATCAGCAGAGCCTTGAGATCGTGGGTCTCGGCCTCCCAGGGAGCACCAGCTTAGTAGAAGAGGCGACGGATGAAGATAGACGCCGGGTCCGACAGGGCGTCATGGTGGAGATGGTTGAGCTCCTCCGTGCCCTTGGCGTAGTGGAAGTGGACGAGACGGGCGTGGTGGAGTCCAACGGCTTCCATCAGCTCGGATTCTTCCATCTTGTCCGCATTCGGTGGAAATGACGGCGGGATGAGGTTCCGCGAGCCCGGGTCATCGTAGTTCTGAAGTCGAGCTGGTATACCGGCGAGGAGGAAGCGGGGCAGGATGGGAGCGTGTTGCCAGTCGAGCAGGCCTATGATCTCCAGCTGGCCAGAGTCTGGTGAGGTCGACACCATGACGTTGCTCGGCTGGAGATCAGGATGACGGATACAGAATGCTCGGAGGGATCGGTTGTTGGGAATGAGCGAAGGGGCCATGCGAAGGTAGCGTTGGAGATTCTTGATGTGGTCCAGAGGCGACTGCTTCTCGTACTTGTACGCCTCCCTTCTCCCACGCCGGAACGGGAGCAGAGGTTGACCAAAACGTTCCAGGTACGCTATCTCCTTGCGTGCGGCTGCTGCGAGTGCTGCCTCTGCATTTTCGTCTATATAACAATGTCGATTAGTTCCGGAAAGTTCAATGACATGACAACACACACACATACACACACACACACAGAAAGAGAGAGAGAGAGACGTACAGGGTCCTCGGTTCACATCGAGCTGCGATCTCCTCCCATACCACATATGCAACCTGACATCTGGACCGATACAGAAGTGCTCGCCCTTGAGCGACATCTGGATGCCCGTCTTCTCCCCTGCTACCTTTTCCAAGTCGTCGACGTAGTAAAGGCTTCCACCAGCCGGGAAGGGGATCGACATGATGTGGGACTCGAGCTTAACAAGCTGACGCATGACGGAGGCGAGATCCGCTTCCTTTAAGTGCATCCACAGGTCGGTGAGCTTCGTACCCTTCACGAACTCCATGAAGATGTACTCGGTCTTCGCAGCGTTGTCCGACGTAGGAGAGTAGCCGTACACCCTGGGAACGGGCAGGTCGTGGGCACGGAGGAAGGCCATCGTGGCAACCTCACTGGCAACGGCGTAGAACTTGGGTTCCGTGACGGGGTATGGGATGCGAGCGATCATCTGGAACCCGTCGTGCATGGTGATGAGGAAGATGCGGTTGAAGCCTCCCTCGTCAAGCTTCTCCATGGTGTCGACGTCCTGAAGCGTCCGACCGACGGACTGTGCCGCAAGTCGACGGAGCTCGTCGTCGTCGAACTCATGCTTGCGCTCTGCGAGACGAAGATCGTTGTTGACGCTGAAAATTGTGTGGCATTAGAGACATGTGATGTAGGCTAGGAGAGCAGCATGTATATACAACTTACAGCCATGATCCTGACGTGTATTTGAAGAGATTGTGGGGAGAACCTGGCATGCTCGACAATGAACGACGTGGCAGATGCAGAGAGGTCTGAGTGGAGATGGAGATTGACGAGGAAAAGGATAGACGTGCTAGACGCAAAGAGGAGAGAGTACTGCTGTGGAGAAGTCTCGTATGCGTTAGGGAATACTGCATATAAAGTTGTGTGTGTGCGCGGAGAGAGAGGTTTGGAAGGGGGATCAAGAGTGGGAAGTCGACCAAGTACTATGGCGTGCCGTCTGCTGGCTCTCATATGGCTCACATGCACATGCCTCCTTTCCCCGGTCACACATGGCTTGGTCTATGTGTGGAAGACAAGGGAGCAGAATGGGCAAGTCGTCGTTGAATCCAAGTTGAATCTCGCCGAGGAGCATTCCCAGTCGGATGGAGCTCAATGTGGAGTCTACACTGTCACAACGTGTCACGCCGCCACCGGGGTTCCCCGCATCATCCGAACCATCAAGTCGCTCTCAACCAACTCCAACCCTCCAAATACTCTCTTCTGTGCTCTTCGTCTGCCTCGAGATTCGGATTCGTCGCAGCTGCTATTTATATGGAAGAAAATAACGGCAGATATAAACAGATATACGTTGACTAGAGTGGAGAGTAGTATTCAGGGAGCCAACTCATCTCGGTTTCAAAATTGAAATTTCTTTCAACCCCGATCCTCTCGAGCGAGAACTTAAGTAGGTGGTGAGCACTCGAGTAATATTTTAGTAATATTGTTCCTTGCGCCGAGTCTCGCGTAGCCCGCTACCCACTCACAAGGGCGTCTTATGAGTCCTGACGGCGTTGTAGCCATACATCATCCGCCATGCGAAGCCGCATGCATGATGCGTTCAATTGGCGAAAAGTTGCACTGACGTCGCCTGTATACCCGTCGACGGCTCTGCCCCCAAACTGGCATTGTATATTTGTCTGGATTCCTTAGCCTGTGGAACGGGTGGGGACGGTTTGACAGCGCATAATGCCTCGCCTTGCATGCCACCGTTAATTGCGGGTCATCCGCGGCACGGCGAGATCGAGGTTAGCTTGCGGATGAGCAGTATACCGACGCACAGACCACTTCCTGCGGGTATAAAAACCTCTGGAGGTGAGCAGAAGAACTTCAGTTCGCAGTCGCTCATCGCTCGCATCCCAGCACCGAACACTCCTCACCTCTACCAACTTCACTCACCATGTTCGCTCGTGTCGCCGCCGTTGCTTCTCTCATCGCCTTCCCACTCCTTGCGGCCGCCGATGGTGCGTGCAACACCGGGGACGTCCAGTGCTGCAACAGCTTCCAGGACGTGAGTGCTCCTCTCTTCCGACAGGCTCGTCGTCGTACGGAATGTTGACGCCGCCGTGCCCTCAGGCCAACTCCGCTTCGGGCCTTGCCCTGCTCGGTGCCCTCGGCCTCAACGTCCAGGACGTTACCGGCCAGATCGGTCTCCAGTGCAACCCGGTCACCGTCATCGGCGGCCAGCTCTCCTCTAGCTGCTCCCAGCAGCCCGTCTGCTGCCAGAACAACAACGTCGTAAGTGTGCTTCCTCGTCTCTGCGCTGATGGGCGAAGACTTACCATTCGCATCCAAGGGCGGCGCTGTCTCTGTCGGCTGCGTGCCCGTCCAGCTCTGAGGGCATTGGTTCATGTGATGTCGTGGGGGAGGATGATACCCAGTTCAGGATTACTGTATCGTGGAATGGATAATCGTTCGGATTACGAGGCTGGTATGATCTGTGTGATAAGAGCGTACACGAAGCTTCGATTGATGATCCGCTCGCCGGGGCTGCATGAACTTGTCTCAGTTTTTGAACGTTTGGGGGCGGATGGGCGTGCGCTCCCTTGTCTTGTGCAATGCATAGAGGCAGTGTTCTCGCATGCTATGAGGTCCATGGGGAAAAGCATGGGTGTCAACGATCTATCATAGCGTACAAGAAAGGGCCCTCAAGCTGCAGCGACCGTTGCAACGGTCTTTTTGCCCCGTCCTGACGCGCCGACCTCCACCGCCGCGATCTCTAGCCCCCCATCCTCCCCAACAATCGACGTCACCTCTAAACGTGTAGTCCATCGCGCACCGCTCTTTTTCGCTTGCGTCGCCACGAACGAGACGGAGGCGAGGAGGTTCTCCTTCTCGACCGTCTTCTCCTTCACCTCCTCTTCCTCCTCTTCCTCCTCTTCCTCCTCGTCCTCAAGCTTCGGCAGCTTGACCTTCTCGATCTTGACGCCCTCCTTCGCCTCCCACACCTCGAACCCGACCTTCTTCTCGCCCTCGCCCTCGCCGAGGTCCACATCGAAAGTAACGATGCGGCGGCCAGGCACGGGGGTCTCCTTGAGCACGGCCGGGATCCACTGTCCGCCGAGCGCACCTTCCGCACCCTCCTCGGGGAAGAGGAAGCCGACCGTCTTCGACGTCACCCTCGCCTGGGTGTACTGGTGCCCGTGCGTGAACGACGCCTTGACCTCGCGCTCCTCGTCCGTGCCCTCCGCGAGCTGGGCGAGGACGCGCGCCTGCAGCGCGCACCCGCGCGCGAGGATCGTCGTCGGGTCGCCCACCCCGCCCCCGACGACGGTGCCCTGCGTGAACGGCGTGACGACGGTCTCGGCGAGGCCGAGCGCGAGCGCCTCGTCGAGCCCGGGCAGGCTCGCGGACCCGCCGACGTACACGACCTCGTCGACGTCGAACAGGTCGAGGCCCGCGGCGGCGACGAGCTCGCGCACCTTGGCGCACACGCGGTCGTAGACCGCGCGCACCTCCATGTCGAAGCGCATGCGCGTGATCGTGCCGGTGAAGTCGAGCCCGTCCTTGAGCGACTCGACGGAGCACGTCGCGGCGCCGGGCGAGGCGGAGATCGTGCGCTTCGTGTGCTCGAGCGCGAGCCGGAGCTTGGCCTCGGCGCGCTTGTCCTGCGCGTCGGTCGAGGGGCACACCGTCAGTGGCGTCTTGGTCTTCTTGGTGAACTCTTTGGCGAAGTGCTTGATCAGGCGGTCGTCGATCGCATCCCCGCCGACGGTGTGGTCGGAGAGCGTGGCGAGCGAGTGGATGAGGCCCTGCCGGATGGAGAGAAGTGACAAGGAGAGCGCGGATGCGCCGAGGTCCACGAGCAACTGGGTACGGTCGGCACTGAGGCCGTCAGGCTGGGGGCCAGTCGTCGTCGTGACGGCAGCGGCGCCAGCCTCCTCGAGCAGTTGGAGAACAGCGATGCCAGCGCCATTCGCAGCCTTCTCGAGGGCATCCTTCTGCGCTTGATCGAACCAGCCGGGTACGCTGATGACCGCGCCCTGGACCTTCTTGCCGAGGAAGTCCTCCGCGGACTGAATGAGCGACTTGAGGAAGATGGTCGTGGCCTCGCAGACGGTCACGATACGCTCTGCCTGTACGGGTTCGGAGCGCGGCGTCGCGGCGGCAGAAGCAGCGGGGGTATTGGTCGCCGTAGTGGGGAGGGGAGAGGGGGATGCCTGGAGGACCTTGACCTTGTAAGCTGGTTCGTCAGCGATTTCGGGGTGTTGGATGACTGGGGCGGAGACGGAGATCGTGTTGGAGGGTATCTCAGAGAACCTAGTGAGAAGTTAGTAGGGGTGTAGAAAAGGTCATAGCTACTGCTCACTTCTTGCCCAGGAGATTGCGGAATCCGGTGATGGTGTTTTGGGAGTTCTTCACGAGCTGGTGCTTGGCCTGATTTCCAATGTACTAGGCATTGATTGTTAGTACAGAAGGTTTCGAATATATATTCTCGGCAAGGAAATCCCTCGAGATCACGATATGTTACCCCGTCGTGCCTCATGGGCACGGAGATCCTCACACTACAAGTTCAAAGTTCGTCCCCTTCCAACGAGCTTCATGCATGAAACTCCCAGATAGAACCTCGGAACAGGATGACGGGCAGACGTGCATCGATCAAGGCGTACAAAACACTCACCAGCTCCTCGCCGTGGAACGCGATGGCGCACGCAATCTGGCGCTCGCCATCCTCGTTCGCAATACAGTCCGCAGTTCCTTCCTGTGATAGTCCTAAGCATTGACTCCGAGGGTGATGGCCATGCGACGAACCTTGGTGAGGACGGCGATGGAGGCGTACGAGTTGCCGAAGTTGATTCCTACCACAGTGGCAATTGACGAGACTTCGATAGGTGCTTCTGCTGTTCCATTTGGCTGGGCCATTTTTGTGGGTGTAAGACGAGCTTTAGAAGGAAAGATGGGTATAAGCGGAGACGGAGGAGGAGGAAGAGTAGGTCTTTGATCGAGGACGGCCACAAAATTTGGAACGGGTGATTAGATAGGCGCCCATAACATTGAACGCGTCTGATCAGGCGCTAACGTCGACGCGTCCTCTCCCCCCCACCACCATCTCAGCACCGATAAATTCAGAAAACAAAATCCTCGGTCTGTGAAACATATCGTGCTGGCCTTCAGAGCGGACACATTCTACTACAAGGTATGATCTCAGACATCGATGGATGGGGCGATTGAGGCGAGGGGCGGAGAGAGGTGCAGAACACTGAATCTCATCATCTGCCAGCTGCGGAAAGCCACTCAGTGCAACCCAGAATGTCGTGTGGTCATATCGGAGACATCGCCCGTCTGCAACCACCTAAGCTTTCGCAGTCTGTCCACCGCGAGGAGTGCACTCAGTGCTTCGACAACCAAGTGCGAGACCCTCCTCTGGTGGCGTAGGCGCTGGCTGACAGCTTTCCCCCAGGATAGCCCTCTCGGGATTGATGTTTGCTTGACTTGCTTCAATGGAGGTTGCTTGGATAAGGAGAGACACCATGCGAGGTCTCATGTGGCAAAAGCAAGACACTCCTTCACCCTCAACGTTAAGCGCAAGCTGAAGCCGTCCGCCAACCGGGTACGTCTGTCATACTATATGCGCTATGTCACCACGGTACCCATTCCGACGCGACAAATACGCGTCAGGTCGAGGATGAGGAGCCGCCCGCAAAGATGAAGAAACTTGCAATCGTCGAAGAGCGCGATGAGGACAAGTACGAGCACCGGACCGCCCTCAAGTGCTGGAAGTGCGACCCCGAATCGGGCAGGGAGCTTCCGGATGCGTCTGTCGACCCACACGTCCAGTCTCTCATCACGGGGGTGATGCAATCGCTGTCGTCAGCCCGCCAGTCTGAGGTCAAAGCCTGGGAAGAGGAGATTGCGGCGTGCGAGCACACTCTCATGCTTGAGCAACTCGTTACTGGACCCATTGCAGCTTCAGGTAGGCATTCTTTCATCCGGGACGTGTGCCATGACATGACAATTTACATATGCGCGCATATAGGTCTCGCGCATTGCACGAAGTGCGACCTCAAAGAGAATCTCTGGTTGTGCCTCACGTGTGGCTCGCTAGGTTGCGGTCGTCAGCAATTTGGTGGTGTGGGGGGAAACGGCCACGGTCTCCAACATTATGAGGAAACCAGACACCCGGTCAGCGTTAAACTCGGAACGATCACGCCAGAGGGCACGGCCGGTGTGTTGTTGTCTCTACCAATGGGAAGATATTTGTCTCACTCTGCTTTCAGACATCTACTGCTATGTCTGTAATGACTCGAAACTCGACCCCGATCTTGCACGACACTTGGGCAACTTTGGCATCAATGTCCAGACTCAGACAAAGACGGAGAAGTCTATGACGGAGCTCGTAAGTGGTATAGTCTCTAATCTATGAGCCGTTGTTCATCGATCGTCCTTTTATCCAGCAAATCGAGCACAACCTCAAGTTCGACTTCTCTCTTACCGGAGAAGATGGCAAAGCGTTAGAGCCTGTTTTCGGCCCTGGGTTGACCGGCCTTTCCAACCTCGGTAACAGGTAAGTTTACATAATCTTGCATGTCGTTCACGTTCTCAACCTTCCACAGTTGTTATATGGCGTCTGTCATCCAAACCCTGTTCTCCCTCCCCCCATTCCGCGAGCGCTACCTCCCTACCGCAGCAACGCACTGGGAACTCTGCCAAGAGTCGCTCCCCGCGAGCTGCGTCGACTGCCAAATGCACAAGCTCGCCGACGGCCTCCTCTCCGGCCGCTATTCACACCCACGGCCACACCCTACCGCCTCCCCTTCCACCCCAAAGGAGACGAACCCACTCGCGCACGACAGCCCGACGCCCGTGTTCCAGGAGGGTGTGCGCCCGGCGGGGTTCAAGGCGCTCGTGGGCAAGGGCCACGAGGAGTTCGCGACGATGCGGCAGCAGGACGCGGAGGAGTTCTTCACGCACCTCGTCTCGGTCCTCCGGCGGCACGCGAAGCGCCTCGGGCTCGACGCGGCGCGCGAGCCGACGGAGGTGTTCGCGTTCGGGATGGAGCAGAGGCTCGAGTGTGGGGAGTGCAAGCGCGTGAGCTATCGCGTGGATGCGGCGGATGCGGCAAGCGTGCCTGTGCCTGCGCGGGAGGTGGAGAAGGACGCGGAGGGGAAGACGGTGTACGGAGAGGTGGGGTTGGGGGAGTGCTTGGACGTGCTTACGGGCGCGGAGGCGCTGGAGTATCAGTGCCCGGGGTGCCACAAGAAGGTTATTGCGACGAAGTGAGTGTGTTGACTTTCGGGGGTTTTTTCTTTTGTGCAGGAGCTTATTGTGGTGTGTGTGCGGAAGGCGGACGAGGTTCGCGACGTTCCCGCAGGTCCTGGTCGTCCACGCGAAGAAGTTCCAGCTCGTGAACTGGGTGCCGTCGAAGCTCGGTGCGTTGGCATAAGTGCACTGTATAAGCGTGCGACTGATATAATGCCCTCGTAGATATCCCGGTCATCCTCCCCGAGGACGACGTCCTCCAGCTGGACGAGTACCTCGGGCGCGGACTGCAGCCGGGCGAGACCGAGCTGCCGAAGGACGAACCAGGTATGTCCCTCTTCACATCCACTACCACCACCGCCAACGCTAACACAGGCACTCGAGCAGCAGCACCAGGGCTCCCGCAGTTCAACGAGGCGGCGATGGGCCAGCTCGAGGCGATGGGCTTCCCGACCGTGCGCTGCCAGAAGGCGCTGCTCGCGACGGGCAACGGGGACGCCGAGGCGGCGATGGAGTGGCTCTTCGCGCACATGGACGACCCGGACATCGACGCGCCCATCGTCCTCCAGGCGGGTGGCGCTGGGGGTGGGAGTGCGGGCGGGGCTGGGGAGCCGGCGGCGGAGCAGGTGGCGATGTTGGCGGATATGGGCTTCTCGGAGAGGCAGGCGCGGAAGGCGCTCAGGGAGACGGTGAGTCTTGGTTTTCCGAATTTGCTCTCTCTTTTCTGGATATCGGGGTCCATGGGTGGAGATTATCTGTGTGTGGGGGTGGACTGGCGGGGCGCTCGGCGCACGCGCCTGGTTATCTTCTCCTTGCTGGTGGGTTCATTGCCGCGAGTGTGGGCTTAAGTCACCGCCGGTCGAAGTTGTCGTTTGTCGTTTGGCGCTGAGTATTGCACACCACGGCGCCGCGCGGCTTCGATGTCACCCGCACATGCCCTATCTGCTTCGAGCGAATGCGGGGATATCTTTGAACGATGACTGGTCCAATGCGGGCAAAATGGTGGTGACCTCACTGGGGCAAGCGCTCCGTTTCGCGGATCGTGGTGGTTTTGAACCGTCGCCAGATAGGCCCACCACGTTCGCCATCTTCATCTTTGGGGCGTTCTTGGGATAACAAGAGCCTCCGAGGGTTTGCTTCGTATCAGGGCAAGGGCAGGCCTGGTTCGAAAGTTTGTCCGAGAGATCGGACATTGGTATGTTCAGCGCGCAAGGCACCAGTATCTTCTTGCTGAGACGTCGACACAAGACTATACTGATATGGATATCCCATGTCTTGTGGAGGAAATCCTGTATTTTTCGCAATATCTATCCTGCCGAGCGCGATGTCAAAGTTGGTGGGCGGAGGTCATCGCTGGATAACGCAAGGTGGCTCCAAATCCCGATATCCCCGACGCCGCATCATGGCTCGGTCTCTTTCGATAAAAGCCTTCTAGTATCTCTAATATCCTTTGTTGCGCACGCTTATCTTACAATTTTTGTCTCTCCAGGGCGGCAACGCAGAACGCGCGGTCGAATGGCTCTTCTCGCATCCAGACGATACCGGCGAGGAAGCGACCTCTGGCTCTTCCGCGGCCGCCCCAGCACCGCAGGTCAGCGGGAGCGCTGAGCTCCCCGCGCGGTTCCGTCTCAAGGCGTTCGTCTCGCACAAAGGCCCGTCGGTTCACTCTGGCCATTACGTCGCACACATCCGGACGGACACGGAGGGGTGGGTGCTGTTCAACGACGAGAAGGTCGTGAAGGCGGACGGCGAGAGCGTACGGGAGCTCAAGAAGCTCGCGTACCTGTACGTCTTCGAGCGGGCGTAATAAGTACTAGATGTCGGGCGTTGGTATCCGAGGTCGAGGTCAAGAAGCCACGGGCCACGGCGTCTTGAGGGTGGCGTGAAGCCCTGATCACCCGAGCCTGGCCCCGGATGACCTTGAGACTTGGGCAGAGGGTGGAGGATAAATCATGAGACGATGATGATAGGTTGCCGGACGCGCGTTGGCCACGAGTGCGGGGAAGGGCCTGGCAGCTGGGCAGAGAAGATTGAGGAATTACGTTGTAATCTAGGTTAGAACTCATGTCGTCGGCCCGCCACACTTACGATATGCTATGCCGTGAAAGGGGATGAAAAGGCATCAATAACGTATGCTTTCAGCTTGGAGTGTTGAGTGAGCAGAGTTTGTCGGCCTGGCCGGGGGTTTAATGGTGCCTCGTGCAAGCAGCGATAGAGAATCATTAAGTAATGTTGATGCCACGTGGGGCCAAAAACCTATCTCCTCCTCGTCCACCTCCGTTTTCGAAAAGTGGCCCGCGACAAGTCCTGCATATTCTCAGATAGAACAGCTCGTCGCGGGCCAATTGAAAAGAAAAGGTGGTGCCCGAGGAGGAGATAGGTTTTTCTTTCCACATGGCAGTAGTAGCGCGTAAATCAATCTTAAGTTAGGATGATGTAAATGCAGCACTTGGCCATTTCAAACCCCGACCCGCAAACGCGCTTCAGATTTCTCAATCCCCGGTCTTTGTCTGCTCGACCCCATCCCTCTCTCCCTCCCTCTCTGCCCTGCCCATCGACGAGCTCGAACCCCCCAACGAGCACACCGTAATAACCCGCGCAGGCACCACCATGTCCTACAACATCCCGATCAACCAGGTCGATCCGACCGCCCCCACCCCACAAAACACCCCCCTCAGCCATGCGCCCATCGCCCAGGGCCTCTCTCGCCCCACGGTCCCCGACATCTCGGAGGACAACGAGCCCGAGGAGGAGGAGCCCTCGGGCACGATCCAGCAGGCGATGCTCGGCCTCGTCCACGGCAAGCTCTCCGGGCTCGTCGGCAAGAGCTCGGGCTACATCGAGAGCCTCCCGGTCGAGGTCAAGAAGAACATCGAGGCGCTCAAGGGCGTGCAGGTCAAGCAGGTCGAGCTCCAGAACCAGTACAAGCGCGAGTGTCTCGAGCTCGAGAAGAAGGTGTGCTCCTTGTCTTGTCTTGGTTTTTGTCGCTGCGGGGAACTGTGGAGCCGCGATGAGGAGGATCGGGCTCCGGGAGAGGGTGATTGTCGGGCGATCTCGCCGTATTCCTAGCAGGCGAATTTGATCGCCGAAGTACGCTACAATGTGGGCGATCTGCGTTTTCATTCAGACCTGCTTCAATTGCATGTCGTAAGGACGTGGACGGGCATTGTGCGGGGCAGCCAGGCGGATCAGACTCTGTTGTCTTCAGAAGCGGGTCATCGCATTCGCTACTATCGGACACTCCTTCAGCGATGCTTCGCGATGCGCTCGAAAACTGCCGCTGCGTGGTGCAGGGATCCATGATCCGATTTCTTGACGGTGGCTTTGCCGACGTCGAGGATTTGACGACGCGTGTTTGCTCGACTCGCCTCTATGTTCCCCGCGGATCCATTCTCCTACGTTGACCATACGAGACTCACGACCCTTGTTCATAGTATCTCGCTCTCCAAAAACCATTGTATGAACGCCGCCATGCGATCGTCTCTGGTACAGCACAACCCACACTTGAGGAGGTGGAGGCTGGCGAGCAGCAGTCGATCAAGGACGATCCCGACTACACTCGTCTCCCCAAGGACGTCCAACCCGCCCCGGCCGGTATCCCCGAGTTCTGGCTTACCGCCCTCCGCACGCACGTCCACCTCGGCGAGATCATCACCGACCGCGACGCGGAAGCGCTCAAGGCTCTTAACGACGTCCGCATCGAGTACCTGCCAAGCGCAGAAACCAAGCCCGGGTTCAAGCTGCTTTTCGTGTTCGGGCCCAATGATTTCTTCGAGAACGAGCTGCTCGAGAAGACGTATCTGTACCAGGAGGAGGTCGGCTACTCCGGCGACTTCATGTACGACCGGGCGATCGGCACGGAGATCAAGTGGAAGGAGGACAAGGACCTGACGAAGGAGTTCGAGGTGAAGAAGCAGCGCAACAAGAGTGAGTGTGGCTCGGGCTTCGCTTGGGATTAAGCTTTTTGCGTTTGTTGATCCGTTGAACTCGCTCTTTCACATCAGACACGAACCGGACGCGGCTTGTGAGGAAAGCGCGGCCCACGGCGTCGTTCTTCAACTTCTTCTCGCCACCACAGCCGCCTTCCGACGAGGCGATCGAAAATGGAGACCTCGAGGAGGACGAGCTTGAGGAGCTCGAGGAGAAGCTCGAGATCGACTACCAGCTCGGCGAAGATCTCAAGGAGAAGGTGTGTTATTCGACACTCCCAAGCTTGAATACATGCCTCTGACGTCATTCGTTGTCGAAATAGATCATCCCCCGCGCGATTGACTACTTTACGGGCAAGGCACTTGAGTTCGAGGACTTCGACGACGAGGACGACTTCGACGAGATTGACGACGATGACGACGATGAGGATGAGTTTGAGGATGACGTATGTTTGTACCGTGTTTCTTGGCTCCTCTTGCATACTGCTAACTCCTTCCTCCCGGTGTCCAGGATTCCGACTCTGACGATGACGTTCCCGCCAAGAGACGTGCACCGCCCAAGGGTCGCGGCGCCGGCGCAAATCAGAACACGAACCCCGAAGAATGCAAGCAGCAGTGATGATTCACACCCTGCTCGCCTAATGCGCACGTACCGTACGATACATATGACTTCGCCTTGACACTTCTTGCTGTGTCTGTCCGCTGTCCATATCTACTGGGGCTCGAGCGAGGTGGTCTTCCCCGCTCGGTTGTGTGTTTCGGCTTAACGTCTTCGCTTTTCCCCCTCCCTCTTCCGTTCTATCCTAAATCGGAAGCTAGTCACGAGTTACCGTGTAGCCATCCTTATCCTGCTTTCCCCCCTCGACCTTTCCCCTTCCTTCCGCCCTTCTATCCCCAAATTACCTTCCTGGGTTTGCTTCCTGCTGGCATATAAAGTAAAGTTGTAATCGTCGTACGTTGTTCTGCCATCCCACATGTATTACAAAATTTCTTCGAACTGCACAACTTGACGTATCATCCCCGCTGTGGTCGGGTACGGGCCCCCCCCCTAGGATTTCATATGTTCGTGCCCGCTCGACCCGTACAGTAGTCTTATTTTTGCGTTCTCTCCTCTCTGCCTGATATCTTTAGGCACGGCCTCGTACTTCCGGTTATACACGGTCACCGAAGCGTAAATATGGCACAACGGGAAATGGAAATGGGAAGGCTCGGTCACCCGGTGGAGCGACGGCGCGCCGTTTCCCACCGCAGTTTCAGGCAGGCCTTGTTTCTGTTTTCCGACATCGACGGTCCCGACTCCCGTCTGCAGGATGTCGGACTCGGCTAACCCTCTAGATGGCGTCGAGGCGTACGTGTTCGACGTGTTCGGCACGGTCGTGGACTGGTACGGGAGCGTCACTCGGGCTCTCGAGCTCGTGGTGGGAGCACCGGAGTCGCTGAAGATCGATATCGAAGGTAAGATAAGAATTCCTCCTGCTCCGAATTCAAGTTCGCCGTTAATGATCATTATTGATGCACACATCGCCTCTTGTGTTGTGTAGAATGGGGAAGCTTTGCGAAGGAGTGGCGGAGGGGATATGGGGAATATACGTAGGTCTGGGCTCGGGCTCGCGATCGTTCAGACCAGACCGATGATCCTGCGGCGATCGGCGGTGGTTCAGCCGTTTTTCGTCACGGTTTACTGTTTTACTTTTTTACTTTTTACTTTTTACTTTAGGCGTCGGGTAGCGAACGGAGGGGAGGGGTCGAACAACGCGGATGTCATGCATAGAGAGGTGAGGACTCATCCCGGTGACTCGAGTACGTCTATAAGCTGTCGAGCTGACCAGAACGATTGTAACCGTTGCTTAGATCTTGGACGGCATGCTCGCGTCGCCCCGCTGGAAGCACCTCGCTCCGGTGTGGGACGATGCGCGGAGGGACGAGCTCGTGCAGTTCTGGCATAGGCTTGATGGTGAGGCGCCACCCGTCTCCGATTCTATTATCTAGGGCATTGAAGCTGAATAACTGATTCGCCATGGGCTTTGGTTAGGATGGCCCGATAGCAGCGCTGGGCTGTACGCGATGAAGAAGAAGGCTATCATCGGGACCCTGTCGAATGGGAACGCACGCCTCCTCGTCGACATGGTGAGCGCACGTCTCTGTAGGCTGTTCGTGTTCTGAAGCGTTGTATGCTCGTTTGCGTATGGAGGCGAAGCATGCGGGCCTTCCCTGGGACGTCGTGTTCTCTGGGGAGCTCCTGGGTTCGTACAAACCGTGAGTGCGTTGTGCTACCCAACTCCGAGTCGGCTCACGACCTAAACGACGGTAATGGTCGCGTGCAGAAACCCCAAGACGTATTTGGGAGCGGTCCATCACCTCGGTATCACCCCAGAGAGGTGCGCCATGGTCGCGGCGCATATATACGACCTGCGCGCGGCGGCAAGCCACGGGATGAAGACGGTGTACGTTCGTCGGCCGACGGAAGACGGAGATGTGAGAGATAGTGTCAAGAGTAAGGCGGATGGCGGGGAGGTCGATGTGGTTGTGGACTCGTTCGAGGAGTTGGCTGTTTTGATGTCGTGAAGGTGAGCCGAATGTTAATGTGATCCTCCGCTCTTCGAGGGTACTATGTATTGAGATGCAATTCATCAGATCTCAGAGCCTGCCGTAATGAAAAATTTGTGTGTCATCTACCCGTGTTCTTTTATCAGCGCGAGGTGAATTTTGAATGGATGACGCTAGCGCCGCTGGAACTGGTCCTCTAGTCGACTTCTGATTGAAGGATGGAACCATGACTCAAACCTCGGACCCCTGTCGATATCGCAGTGGTAGAGACGTCGTGACTCCGCCGATCGTCGCTGTCCGAATCATTTGTTAGATTGAGATATGAGTCAAACCAACACTACAGTGCATGCTTACAATGGTGAACGAAGAGCTGCCTACTTTTGAGTGTGTTTTGGCAGGGGATAGTCTGAATAGCAGCATAAGATGACCAGTGGTTTAAATTGAACCGTCACTGCGGCACCGCATGAGCTTCCTCATCGGGCAGTTGAACGCGCGCGTGGGAAGTGCGGCTGCGCGGGGACAACGCGGGGCATGCGTCGCGTCGCGGGTGCAGCGCGTCCTTGTCCTTGTCCTTCACCCCCACGTCCCTCTCACACTCGGCTCGCCGTCTCGCTCGTCGACGGCGGCAGCATGCCCGACGTCTCGTACTCCGCACTCGCGAACTGGGACGGAAGACTCTCAGCGCCTGGCAGCGTCAACGGAGACGAAATTCCCTCAGGGTCACGGCCATCCCCCAGGCCGCCAAGCGCTTCTCCGCGAATCGATCCAACCCCCAACGGATTTTCCCATGTGCTTGGATCGAGTGCCATGCTTGCGGAACGGGGCAGAGTAGTCGACTCTCCCAATCTGCTCGCGGAGCGCACAGAGAGGGGTGCGGGGAGCACGTCCGAGAAGGTGTGTCGACGTGCGAATCACTTGGTGCGAAGCCTACAAGGGATTGATGATATTGATTACGAGTAGGACGCGACGCGACGGAGGCCGAGCCTCGAGCATCTTGACCCTCAACCCGCATCATCATCAGTAGAGGTATGTCTATGGTTTTACGCTCTGCACACGTACCCGCTATGCCTCGAGGATCGTCTGGCGGTGCCATTAACAACCGTTGAATAGTCGGGACCTGTCTCCGCGATCGACAGTGCGGAGCAGCAAGTATCTCGTCGCCCACAAATCTCACCAGCGCGTCTCGCTTCATCCCAGAAACCAACGAGCAGGAGTTCTCGTCCAGGATTACGTTCTCCGACGCTAGGCAAACGCCAACGCTCGCGTTCACGTCCACCAGCGCAGGACGACGACGCAGATTCGCTCATGGATGCGGATGGTGAGACCGATCACGAAAGCGTAGCTTCCGTCTATCCCATCCAAAGCAACGCCGAATCATCTACATCTACTCCCAACGTGAGCAGGCTTAATTTTACCAACCTGACGGTCTTTCCCAATCCATCCCCGCAGACAACTACGCGCGGTTCGACAGAGACGACCGTCGTCACGCAAACACTCCCGGTCCATAGGAGCCAGAAGCTGCTTAGCGAAGGCGGACACACGAACGAGGTACGCGGCGGTGTGGAGAAGGACCACGTTTCGCGGTCGGTGAGTCCATTCATTTCACCCGATCCAAAACAGCCAGATATCGAACATCTCGCGCTCGACATCTCTGCCCAGCCCTCTATTGCACCCCGCCATCGTCCTCCTGAAAACCGCTCCCCTTCCGGCGTCACTTCACCCGCCGTCTTACTCCCATCCGCGCCACCTCCTACAAGTCCCAAAGCGATGTCGGTCAATGATCGCATGGTGAGTCCTCAGCATCTCCTCGTGCCGTGTAGACTGCACACCTCCGAGGCTTCAATGGGCTGGTGTCTATACCAAGACGCGGAAGTCTGGCCTCAGCACTATTTTTTTGTCTCTGTCCCAGATCTCCTCATCCCTACTCTTTCTATCCTTGACACTGCTCCATGAAGGTTTCGCCAGGGCGGATGCCCTTTGGCTGTCTAGGTTCTGGTCATTTAAAGGGGGGGCCGCATAGGCTGCTCGCACGTTTCATGAACTCAGTGGGTCTGCTACTCTTACTACTGTGTAGCACAGCTTGGTTTCATTTGACAACCGGTTGCTAGAGGTCGCAGGCCTGCTTAGCCCCGGTTGTGCTGGCCTGGAATAGACCGAGAGGATTACGTTTTCGCGCGCAGGGCACCCGGATCGATTGTGCAGTCTACACCGCGTCCCTCCCAGTTCATGGCCTCACTAAACACCTCGTACCCCGCAGTCCCCCATCCGCCAGGATCCTAGCAACTCGCCGCCCTCCTCGAGTCCGCTGACCTCGCCGGATATACCCCTTCGCGATCTTCCTCCCGTTTCGTCCCCCGAGGTCGTCGTGCTCGACAACCCTCGACCCACCAAAAAGCGCCGTCTCAACCGCGCATATGTCGAAGTCCCTCCCCTGCCTCCCTGGCACCGTCGCGCGTCCTACGTCCCCGCGCCAAAGCTCTTCGAACAGGTGTTCGAGAAGGACGGGGACGTTGACATGGATGTGGACTACGCGGCAGGCCTCGGAGCGGCGCTCAACAGCGTTGCCGCCCTTAATGTGCGGGAAGTGTCCTCGTCTCCGGGGAGGGCGTACTCAAGTGGGCGCCCGATGCGTGCCACGAGGGCGCGTGCTAGAGAGTCATCGGCGAGGGACACAATGAGTACGAGAGGGGCAAGCGTGAGCACGTCGGTGTCGAAGAGGGGAGGGAGACAGGCAGCGTCGAAGAACAGCGTGCGGAGGCCGAGAAGTGTGGTGCCAGCTGAGGAGCCTGCGCCCGAGATCGAGTCCGAACCCAAGGCGAAGGCACAGGGAAAAGGGAATCGTAAGGGGAAGGGGAAGGGGAAGGAGAGGGCTCAGGACCCGGACCCAGAGGCGGAGGCGGACGAGATAGAAGGCGATATACGGGGGGAGCGTCAACTCATAGAGCCCAAGGAGGAGGACGAAGAGCCGCGATATTCAGACGATGACCTGGAAGAGGAGGAGGATGGGTACCTGCCAGCCGACAATCTGGAGCCAATCGTACCGTCAGTGCGGATCCACATAGGGACGTACCCTCAATCGGTGGACGGGGTGCTGTACGTGGCGTTTCAACGCCTGCTCATTGCGAGTAAGAATTCCGTTTGGCCTCCTCGCAGTGAGCAGAGCGTGACGTCGAGCCCTTCCCAGGCAGCGCCTGTCGTTAACCCGACTACCTCACCACCTCCACCGCATTCTTCTCAGCCAGCGACTCCGCCTACTGCGCCACGATCACCCCATCCGCCTGCATCGGTACCTCGACTTTCTCCACCGTCCGTTCCAGCCACGACCAACAAACCTTCCAAACCAGTCAAGCCATTGCCGCGACTATCACACTTGAAGTCAATTGCGCGACGTCCTTCCAACGATGCCTCAGCATTGCCAGCCCCTTCTCGACCAGCTGCCGACCGATCTGCGAAGTCCTCCAAGGCGTCTTCTACCCGTGCGCCTCGCCGTCCTTCCCACGTCTCTTTTGTCTCCTCAGAGGTTATCCCCGCTGCGAATGCGATCCCGACGCAGACCAATCTCTCTCCACCCGCTCAACCACTTCCAGAAACTCCGCAGCGAAGCCTCCCTTCGCCCCACCGGAATGAACCTAGTCAAACGCTTCCTCCTAGCCCCCACCCTCCACCAAGCCATGTACGAACAGATTCACAGCAGAGTTTCGATTTCACGGCGCTCCTCACCGACTTCGACGCACATCCCGCCCCATCTTCCGCATCCACCTCGCCTGCTCAGTCCCAACCCTCGTTCCCCACGCTTGAGGCGATGCAACCGAGCCCCCCACCGGGGGGTTTCAAGACGCTGCAGCACATCCTCACTCACTTCGGGCCCGGCCACACGCCCGCCTCGCCCGCCGGCGAAACCCACCGCGATGATGATGATGATGTCCGGCAGAATGCGCCCACTGTGGTGGCCCCGCATGCGACCCCACCCACGCCCGGAGACAAGTTCCTGAGGTCGATCGGGTACGAGGGGACGGAGGCGCAGTGCGGGAGCTTCTTTCCGTGGATGCGCGAGCACAGCCGCGATCCGGACGGGCCGGGCGGCACGATCGATCCTTCGCTCCTTGGGGGACCACAACCCGAGGCGCATCCGCCGCCGATGTCCCCACAGGACTCGTCGTCCCACTCGCACTCGCGCTCGCACTCGCACTGGCAAGCGGGGCCCGTCGCTGGTCCGTCGCGTGCGGCGGCGGCGGCGGCGGCGGCGGCCGATGATGATGATGCAGAGCTGTCGCTCGAGGCGTCGTCACAGTCGTCCGCGCAGTCGCACTCGCCGCAGACGCCGCCGGACTCGGACTCGGGTTCCGACCCGGGCCCGGGCGGGGACGTGCCGCTGTCCGTGAGGCTCCAGCGACAGTTCCCGGCGCTGTCGAAGGACCTGCCCGCCGTCGAGGTGGAGGGCAGGCGGCGGCGGCGGCGGCGGCGGTTGACGGAGCGCGCGCTGGCGATGCGGCACACGCTGGAGATCGGCGTTGAGGACGAGGACGAGGACGAGGACGCGGAAGGGTGCTCGAGGAGCTCTGTTTCGCTTGCGAAAGGCAAGAAGGGCGCGGGGAAGGGCAAGGGCAAAGCGAAGGACGCCGGCAAGGCTCACCAGACCAACGGTGTAGGTAAGGGGAAAGGGAAGGGGAAAGGGAAAGAGAAGGCGGGAGAGGTGGAGGTGGAGGACCAGGGAGCCGTGTCCATTAGAGAGCTAGCCGCGCAGCCGACGTTCTGCCACCAGTGCAGGAGGACGAGCCTGCGGGAGAAGATGCGCTGCTCGACGATCCGGCCGTCGGGCGATACGTGCGGCCTGCGGTACTGCGACCGCTGCATAGAGAACAGGTGCGGATCGGGTCCGCAAAGCATCCTCCTCCGCGCCTCCACTGTCGAGGGACTGACGAACGTCGCGGTCGGAACACAGGTACCCTGGGATGGCGTTCGACGCGTTCGCGCGCCACTTTGTCTGCCCGCGCTGCGAGGACACGTGCAACTGCACGCAGTGCTGTGCGCGCCGCGGAGAGACGTACATCTCTGCGCGCGTCGGGAAGCTGCCCCCGGCGAACTCTGCAGAGGCGCTGGCGCTCATCAAGGCGGCCGAGGCTCAGAAGACCAACGAGAAGAGCAGGGAGAAGGAGAAGAGCAAGGAGAAGGAGAAGAGCAGCAGCGCGCCGGGTCGTAGTATCGTCCCGAGGCGCATGGTCACCCCGCCGCCGGCGCCGAAGCTCGACCTCGTTCCGGGGCAGTTCTTCGGGGTCATCTACGGCTTGGAGGGCGAGCGGATGGGGCAGGGCTTCATGGGCGAGGACAGCCAGCGGGCCATGGGGAACTCACAAGAGGACGTGGTGAAGACGAAGGGGGGCCACGCGCGTGGCCCCGTTCGACGAAAGCGGCGGCCACGGTACGGCAAGACCGTCGCGTATATCGGCGAACGACGCGTTCCGTCGCTCTCCCTCGTCACGTCTGCGTCCCCGTCCCTGCCACCTCCGACATCCTCTTCGACGTCTCAAGATTCACAAGCGGCCCCTGCCACTGCACAGGCCGGAACCGACCAACCCGCCCTCCCTCCTCCTGCCGCAGCCCTCGAGCGTGCGAGGTCAATCGTGCCGCCGCCGCCGCCTCCTCCTCGCGGCAGGATGTACATCGGCGACCGCGCCGTCCTCGACAAGCGCACGTACGTCTCCATGGACGAACTCATGGCGCGCGCGATCCGCGAGGAGGAAGAGGACGCGGCGTGGGGCGGGCCGCTCTCGGACCCGCCGTCGATGGACGACGACGACCAAGGCGAAGCGGCCCGCCAGGGCGCGGCGCACAGCACGTTGGACGTGCAGTATGCGATCGCGTTCGCGCTGCACACTTTGCAGGGCTCGCCGAGGGACCAACAGGCCAAGGTCGCCGCGGCGGCGGCAGACGCGGTGAGGAGCTAACTTTAATCTGAAGGGGGTGGGCGGTGGGGGGGTGTGGTGTTTTGGACATGGACGCGTATGTTGTGGGGTGGTCGTTTGTGTTCGTTCGTCTTGGCGACTTTTTTTCTTGGTTTGTAGAGGTCTGCTTATTTGTAGTGTTTGTTTTGTGAGTTGGGGGGGCGCGCTTGCGTTTCTGTATGTGTACTGTACATGGGGTGTGTTCACTGTTGAGCTGAGATGTATCTAATTCGTGGTAACCTACTTGGCCGTCGCCAGTAATCTTACAAGAGAGTGTTACAAGTTGTGTATCTAGTGCTTGGTATCGGGCAGACCTGCGAGGTATTTCGTCTGATGAGGGAGTGGGGATAGTGGACACAGGAGACAGTGTGGCTGAGCGGAGGAGTCGTTGTGCTACAGAAGGTTCGTCCTGGATCGAAATACAGTAAGTGAATGTGATGCGCAAGTGTAACGGGTACATTCCAGTCGACAAGGAGGGTGCATAGATGTTAAGCATTCAAAAAATCGAGGTGTATGGTCCTATGATGGTCCCCAACATGCGACACTGAGCAATCTCCTCTTTGAAGTCGTGTTGGAGGACGTGTTTCACCGTCGAGGCGGCCTTTCGTCGCTCCTGGATGTTGTAGAGGCTCGCCAGACGGCGGTGTACGCGCCAGTCCGCGCAATATATCCACGCCCCGAGGAGGAGTCTCTGTAGACCGTTGATGGGAAGGTATAGAGCTGGACGTCGCGTCCACCGGGCGAGCATCGCGATTGGAGTGAGGAGTATGAATGGGTAGGGCGCATACCCTCCTATTTCCTGCCAAGTTTTTCAAAAATCGCGGTGAGTGCCGGATCCAAACGAAGGAAGCGGAAGCAGATCGGACGAGGACACGCACTTCTTCGCGGACACGGTTGGCGAGGTGCGTCATGCACCGCACCCAGTCGTCCGGGTCGGTGTCAGGTATGAGCGCATCGCGCCTCGTCATGCCTTTCATCCCAACAAACATGGTCGACGCTGTAGCCACCCATGTGGGGTCGTCCGACCATAGGTTGTCGTGCCACCACACGACTTTCTGCCAGAAACCGCAGGCGTTGTAGGCATCTAAGGGTCGAGTTCGGGAGTTGAGATGCTCCTCGTCCGCGCCACAGTCGGCCTCCACTCACCGTCACGCAGTCTGAACCAAGGGACTGCAGCCTTGATCTCTCTGACGGCGCCCTTGATCTTCTTCCGAAAATCGTCGTTTGCGGGGTGCGTCAGCACTCCCCTCATCCGATACGCCCCCAGCTCGACAACGAGAAGGTCCTCGTCTTTGAATATCATGTCACGCTGCATAACCATGCTGTCTATGGTCATAGACAGCACCGTGCCGAGGAGGATGTACAGCTCCGACAGCCGCAGGGAGGTTAGCCGTGGGCGAGACCCCGGCGGTATGTGGCGTCGATAGTGGCTATGTGTGGCGTACGCCGCGGCGCAGACGGGCAGGGGAAGGAAGGTGAACCACTATCATCCACGATGGTAAGTAGGTAATCGACTTGCGATTGAGGACTGTATGTATCGGACTGGGCTTACTGAAATGCGCCGCGCCTTGGGGTATTGAGATGGGCTCAGCTCGATCGGCGGGTCCGGCTCGGATGCTGCCAGTGGATGCCTGGTCGAAGTCACGTCCTCATACGAGTTGGTGGACCTGTTCGAACACGTTGGGGGGACTTTCTTTGCACGAGACGTGAAATACTCTGCGATGCCCATGCTCAAGAGTCAAGAGGTTATGGGTCAAGCAAACCGGCGTAAACCAGCGCCAGATCCTCCGGGAGCGTGCGACATCCTCGCGGCAAGCTGGTCGGAAGTCGGGCCGTCGCTCAAGTGCAGAACAAAACGTATCGATTCGAATATCTTGAGTTCTCATATCAACATCGTAACAATCGCCAAGGGTCTAAGATTGTACATACATTAATATTCCGACATCGTACAGCGCATGAGATCGCGCGAGAAAGCGGACGCTCTGACATCAAACTTGCCAATATCCGTGCTCGACGCGCTGCACAGAATCCTTCCACTTCCCCCATCCTAGCCTAGTACTCGGATGCTCCTCATCATCCAAGCCGTCGTCATACACCAAGTCCCCTCTCTGCCTCGGATATATCGCGCCAGAATCGACGTGGTCGAAGATGCCCGTCTCCTCGTAGCTCGGCTCTGGCTCGCCGTGCGTCCACCTCTCCTTCCAGGCAGACGAATGCTCGCTGTCCACGCGGATGCGCAGCTTCCGCAGACGCCGGCCGTTCCGGGCGCGCTGCGCTAGCGCAGGGGCGAGGAGCTCGCAAAGCTCCAGAGGGACGACGTTGACGATGAGCTCGAGGTGGGCGAGGTTGGGGAAGAGCTCGGCGTCGCCCTCGAGGATGGCAACGGCCACCGAAGCAACATCCATGGCGCCGTCCTCGTCCTTGGCATCGCGTCGTGCGTGGTGCTTGAGAAAGAGCGTCGAGACCATGGGCATGCGCGCGGCGAGGTGAGGTAGGAGGTCCATGGCCACGTCCCACGCGAAGGCTTGGAAGTGGAACTCCTCGACATCGGGTAGAGGCAGCATCGTTGGGAGGTCGTCGAACAGCCAGGCTATCTTCTCCACTTTCGAGAAATAAATGGTGACAATGTGTATCACCAGCGAGAGATCGTTCTCGTGGTGCGCCGTGCATGTGACGTCGCTTTCACCAAAGTCGAATGCCAGACGGTCGATCGTGCGTGTGGTGAGGACGGTGCTCGGAAATAGGCCTAAGGACCTTGGCGCTAGTACTCCATCCCATGCAAAGACGTCGACTCGGAGTCTCTGAAGTTCAAGGAAGGCGAGGTTGGGAGCCTCTAACGGGGTCAATAGATGGTGGCCCGTGGCGGTAGTTATGCCGTTGATGTACACACTGTGCAAGCGCGGGAGGCTCACTGATAATGATGTCGCGGCCCAGTGGTGGGGGAGTATGAGTGAATGGATACGCTCGATATCCAAACTCTCGAGGGTCGGAGCGTTTCTCAAGAGGTCCAGGATGTTAGAAACCTCGACATTGTCCAGGCCGGCTAGGCACAAGTGTGTCAGTTGCGGCAGGACGTGTGCAGGGACCAAGATGGTGTTTTCCAAAAACATCGCCTTGACAACAGGCAGACATGCCGGAGTGTTGATCAGTGACACTGATGCTCGCGTGCCGTTTATATTTCCATATCCACAGGAAATCGAGAGCACGTGGACGCTAGGCAAGTTGACCGCCAAGATAGCTCGTAACACGGGGACGGGACTGGGATCGCAAACATCGCGCCGTGCGAAAATGTCCAGCTCGCGGATACGTGTGGCATTGTCCGTGATGACATTTTGAGGCGTGGAGCTTCTGTGAAGGCATCCGTATAAACGAATGGACGCGCCTCGAGATCGGTGTAATAGCACAGGAGCGAAGGTGCCTTGGTGCACCAAATCGATGTCCGTCCATAAGGAAGGGGTTTCGGATGCAACTGCATGCCACTTGTGACATACTAACATCGCAGTAACGAGGTGCTTGTAGGGAGCGAATCTGGAGGTTGAATCACTGTATGGACTGCGGAGAGTCGGCTGATGCCTAAGGTGGGCGAAAACCACGCAAAGCACCTCCGGAGGAAGTCGATTGATGGGGATGGCGGGGGAATAGCTTCGAATTCGCCTCATTTGCATCATAGCAAGCCGTGTGTCTCGCTCTAGAGTTTCGATCTATGGATCCACTGCATTTAGTACGTACTTTCTGGCAGTTGGATGCTCAAGGTCAAACGTACAATGCCCTCCCTATACCTGGGTCGTGAGCAACGAGTCACATAACATAGGGGTATAGAAGGCTCACTCTACAATGACCATTCCTTTCTGTTGCAAAAGGGCCGTGGTCTGGCTCAAGAGCTGTTGCACAGTAGCAACGACGAGGGAGACGCTTGCCATGTCACCATGTGTTTGATGATACGTCGATCGGTCTATAGATGGCGTATCAGATATTTTGTGCCCATAGGATTATGGAACAGGGGCATACCTTTGTACGGAGGGGCAGGTGTTTTCGGTGACCAGCCTGAGGAAAGGGAAAGGACTCGGAGCGAAGACAAGTTTGGGGTCCAGCCAAGGCGCGCGTGGAACGCGCGTTCGTGTCGGCGCCTTGCCAGCACAGGTTGAGCTCATCCACAATCCACCACTTCGCCTGCTCATGACCGATGGTAAATAGTGAAAAACGAGGCTCAGTACGCCGAAGATTTGGAATTCAAGTACAGGCTGGTAGTGTGTCTAGATCTACTAACCAAGTGGGTGACAAAATGCGGCGACTCGGACGCGGTGCGACAACATGTGGAACGACAACCTCAAGCTTAAGGTTCTCACTTCCGAATTGCTGTTCGTGCTACACAAGACTAGTAATCCATTATCCACAATAATGACTCCAAGACCGTCGCGATCACCAATATCCGTGCGCCGGAGCAGTACGTGACGTATGTCTGACCTCCGACTCCCAGTGCCCCCTCAACGAGTAACCAGATCGCCTAGACTATTCTCCGTCGACATGGTCGAAGAGACCGGTCGCTTTCAGGTCATCGTATACACCATCTCTGGACAACCCTTCCGGCCACAAGGAGCCAACACAGACACAGAGAGATTGCAGCCGTCGTCCATCTCGGTCGCGCTTCGCCAGGGCGGGGTTGATGACGCCGATGAGCTCCCGGGGCAAGTCTTCAGTGTCGATCTCGAGCGACATGAGCTTCGGAAAGACCACGGGGTCGTCCGCAAGCAGCGCGCTGGAGAGGGCGGCTCCGAGCTCCATGGACCTTGGCAGCGTCGAAGCGGGTCACGACGCAAAGCGTCGCCACGTTCGCCATGTGAGCCCCGAGCCGGCGGAGGGCGTCCGGGTCCCACACGGACGACGCGAGGCGAAAATGCGTGACGTTCGCAAGCGAGAGAAGGGTGGGGAAGGTGGCGAATGGCCACTGAGCACGTTCCTCGAGCGACATGCGCACGCCCCCGCGGCCGATGCGGCGAACCGGCTCCGCTGCCCACAGCATCCCGGGATGTTGAGCTCGCTCGACCTGAGATGGCTGAGCGTCACCGTCGATGCCTCCCCTTCAAATCCCGCACTGAACACGTGGTAATTGCCGTTGATCGCGAGCGTGACGCGAGCGGGGGTGTGCGTGGCGAGTGAACTTGGGAGGAGTCGTTCCAGCAGCGTGCCGGTGTTGGCGACAAGGTATTCGTAGAACACGTCCGTGACGTTTGGGAGCTCCAGCTGGGATACGAGGTAGTGCACGGCATGTGTGTAGGCACCGTAGATTTTCAGGCTCCGGAGGCAGGGAAGCGGAGGAGGCGGGGGCGGGACCGCGAGCGACTTCGAGACTGCAGATGGATGACATTTCAAGGACCTCAAGCATTGGCGTGTTGTAGAGGAGGTCCCAAAGCGACTGCGCGTCCATGTTAGTCATGCCCTTCACATTGATGTGCGTCAGGTTAGTAGGCATAACACCGGTTGGAACCCACAAGGGCCCCTCGAGGACCAGAGCTCGAAGGGCAGGGAAGCATTCCGGGCTCGCAAGATACGGACGGGCCAGAGAGTCGCGCCGGCGGTGGAAGGTGAGCTTGAGTTGACGGAGAGCGGGCATGGAAATATCGAGCAAGGCGAAGGCTTCCGGCTCGGCATCGGCTCGGCCCCAGAATTCCAGCTTGAAGACCCGGTCGCTATGACGCTGCATGACGGATTTGACCAACTGGTTGTCGGTTTCGTCGATGGCGGCAAGCAGGTGAATGGGAGCTGCGCGAGATCTCTCCAGGAAGTAGCTCGCTGAGGAAGGTCGCGCTGTGAGGTCGATCTCTGTCCAAAGCGACACCGTCTGGATGGCGATCGAGTGCCACTTGCGGCAGACCAACATCGCTCCCGTTAATCGCCGTTACGGATTATCTCCGTCACTCGGACTCCTGTAGCTTGACCAGTAGCGGGCGAAGGGCGGTGCTAACAGATAATGAAACACCATTTGAAGAACCTCCGGGGGAAGTCGATTGACGGGTAACGTGGGGGAAGAGTTGTAGCATTGACGAATATTGCTGATGAACATTACCGCCTTTCTCTCCAGTTCCTCGAGCTAAGTCGACGACGTCAATAATCATCTTACTAGCCATTTGACTTCAGCGTACTGTTTGGAGACTGCGCATGCGAAAACGTTAGCACATGACATGTACGGCGACTCGGAGGTTGGTTGGCAATATGTACTCCACTATTATAGGTCCACCAGACCGAACAAGAGTTGCGCTCTTGTCCAGAAGATCTTGAAGAGAGGGACCGAGGGCTTGCAACGTCGACATGTCAGGGTTGAAGTTGAAAGTGCTGATGATGACGACTCCCCCTCTAAGTTGATTCGGCGCCCATACTAGCGCCCGATCGAGATAGCAAAGCTACGACGCTGGTAGCCAGTGGCTGGTCACCGTGGCTCCGACCAGTGGCAGCTCCGAGTACTTACCTTTTGTTTGCGGTATTGGCTCTCGGTACACTAGTATTTGTGAATAACCCTATAATGTAGCTATTAGTATAGTCATTGGTAATCGACGGCAGTGATGGCAGAGGTCAGGTCAAAGGTCAAAGGGGGTCAGTCAGGTCAGTTGACTTGACCTCTGTTGACGGGTCATTAGACGGGTCAATGACGGGTCAGAAAGCCACGTGGGCGGGCGGGCGGGGCAGGTGGGAAAGATTTTAACTCGAATCGGGATGGAGAGTGTCCTGTCGACGGTCCTGAGTCCTCACAGGGTTGAGTCAGAGTACAGACAAGTCTCTCACTGCAATCCTAGTCCTACTCGTCCGTATTGCCTGGGGACAAGCGACATGCACCGTGGCCCTTGCTGATGAGTCGAAACGAGCTCGCGACTTGCACAATCGCAGCTCGCTGATCATGGCGCGTGGGGGCAGTCAGCCTCACGGATATGAAGGGTTCCACCAAGTAATGAGCGTGGTGCGGGAAATGGAAGCTACGAGTATTCGCAAGCACGCCTGCATGAGCACCAGCATACTGCCAGCTGAAGCGCTCGAGCCGTTTGTTGTCCAAGACATCGGAATCAAGCTTGACACCGCGCGGATGCGTTACTCACCCCTGCTCAGCCGCACTTGTCACACACTGAGAGCAATGCCCACCTGTGCTTATCGCGCATAATTACAAGATATCTCTCGCCTCGCTATGCGGACTGTTTTGTTTCGCGCGAGAGGCAGCGAGAGCAGCGCTGGACTCCGATGGAGTTATCGCACTTTGAGCGCCGGTCAATGGGCTGACTAATCCTCGGTAAGCGAGTTATTGACAGGTCAATCATAAACTTGACCGTTTATTGTCGTTGACTTGACCCCCGATTGACGGGTCACAAACGGGGGTCTATGCCAACACTGTTCGACGGATCTTTGGTAGTCGCTGGTTCGTCATCTTGATTTGACGGCATATGGTTGGGATCTACGATCATGATCACTAACATCTTGTCCCCGACTCCTAAGTACTTACTAGACGTCGACTCTCCTACCCCCCTTCAATGTCTGAGAACTCGTAAAGTCCAGTATGTTTCCTATTTTATGCCTACAAATAAAATCTCATATACTGCCAGTAGAATCCGCCACGCCTTCATCGTTCTCAAAGTCCAGATCGGAGCGCATGGCCAGCGTTAACCTGGACCTCATCACCACCACCGCACAACGACTTCTTAGCCAGACGACCACCCTTCTACAGCAAGATGGACCAATTGTCCTTCAGTGAGCGATACAAGTCTTAACCAGTGTAATTATAAGCTAAAATATACGCCTAGGGATGAAACCGTGCGCTCGACTGTCATTCAGCTCAGCGAATGGCATGCATATTGAATATTTTTGATCAGCTCGAGACTCTGGAGAAGGACGTGCGATGGGCTATGATGCAACTGAGAAGGCGCAGAAACAGCTCAATCGCGCTTGCCATCAACCGACTTCCGCCCGAGCTGCTTCGCATGGTCTTCGGCCACCTCAGAAACCCGCCGTCTACCCAGCGTTGTTTCAGGTACCCAGATCATGTCAGATTCAGCTCCTACAAGCCCCTCATCTCCGCAATGCTAGTATGCCACAAATGGCGCACGATTGCCTCCGAGGCTGCTTCCTTGTGGACCGATATTCATATGCCCGTCGCTGAGGTATTGCTCTCCCGATCTTTAGGGGCACCCATCCGCTTGGACGGGCGCCTTTCGACCGAGGACACCAGGCTTGAAGGGATCATCAAGGACAATGGCCCACGTATTCGTGAGCTCGATCTTTGCTCGGTCGGCGTCATGCCTGCGCTGCAGTCCATTCTGGCAGTCGACATGCCTCAACTCCGTGCGGTTTCCCTTTTTTCCGACGACGTGCCCGCCGGAAGACTACACTCTCTGTTGCTCACCGACGTCCCAGCATCATTTCCCGCCCTCAAGGCATTGATGTTGAAGAATGTTCTCTTCGTTCCCTCTCGGGCTCTGCCGCAACTGACCCACTTATACCTCGACAACATGAGGGGCATCGGCATCTCGAACATTCTCGACCTCTTGAGGAACACCCCAGCTCTCGAAGTCTTGGACATCGCGCCTTGCCGTGCCCTCATTACTCCGCTACAGTTGACCTCTCCTTCCGTCGCACTGCCCCGCCTGCATAACGTGCATATCAGGAGTCTGGCCTCCATCTGCATGCACCACTTGATGCGTCCTCTGGAGGCCCCAGCCCTGACCTTCCTTGACCTGTCGATGTCCACGAGCCCTGGCGCGTTTGTGTTGATGGCCCTCGTCCCACGTGCTCTCACAACCTGGACGGTTGACCGCCTAGCGATCAGCATGAAATATGCACTAATCCACGCCGCATTCCACGGAAACAACGTCTCGCTAGACGTGGAACTCATCAATTCCAGTCTCGGATCTGAAGAGAAGCGGACCTGGCTGTGCAACGACCTCCCGACGATGCTCCCACTGTCCGACCTCGAGGAGCTCCACTTCATCCAGACGGGCCGGTGGGATATGCCCGCGCGAGAGAGCGTCCTCGCCCACCTCGCACCATACATGCTCGCAGTCTCGACGCTCGTCATCAAGCACGACGCCAGCCACCACGACGAAGAGACCACCGGGGTCTCGCGGCTGGCACAGTCGGTCCCCGAGCTCCTTGAGACTCAGAGCAACTCGGACTCAGACTCCGCGCACTCGGGCCCGGCGGGCCGTCCGGTGCTCTTCCTGAACCTTGCGCACCTCGAGCTCATCGTCAGCGACATTCCACTGGCGCTGTGTGAGCATCTCGCCCCTGTGCTGGAGCAGCGCGACCGGGACGGCCGCCGGCTGCGGACGCTCCGCATCCGCGTCGATGACGATGACGACCATTCGGTCCAATGGCAGATGAAGCGGCTGCACGGTGAGCCTCGGCCGGTGTACGCAGAGACGGGTGTCTTCGTGATAAGGTCAGACCACACGCTAGCAATAAGCGAAGGACTGGAGGACTAAAGACCAACTCGAAGCTGGGGAATTACTGCAGCTACAGAGTGGTTTATATATTGTGCTGCAGCCTGCGCACGGACCAGGTGCTTCAGGGCAGGTCATAGCGGTCGTTACAGGTGGTATTACTAAGCATGTCAGATCATGTCGTAACATTACCCCCCTCTTTAGCTTCATGTCCCAGGAAGCCGTAAAGCATTAGTAGTCGTTAATATTGTGGGTTTAACTAGTCGTAAGCAAAGTGTCGTATATAGTCCTGTTGTGTACTACTATCCTTAGGGTTTCGTCTTTTCCAGTCGTTATATCTACGTGTCCAAAAGTCATAAGAGTCTGTATCATATGTGATTATTTGTCCATGTTTGTTTGTAGCTGTGAGTATGTAACGAGTGTGAATGCGCGGCGCAAACTTGTTTGCTGCATAGAAAGCGGTGATGAGTTTCTTGGCATCGTCCGTCCGAAGTTCATCCGTATCCGAAGGTACCCATTCACGGTCAGCTCGTGTGAGTCCACACCATTGAACGAGGTAATGAACTTTGCGAGATCAGCCTGATCCTTCTACGATCTTGGAATCTAAGATCGATTCGACTTCTCGATCAGGTTCCAGAAGGCTGGGTACTTCTTGACTGGTCTTGCCTTGATTCGGGAATTCGGGATCATGTGCGGGAGTTAGGAGTACTTCGTTGAATACAGGATGACGTAACTTCCACTTGGGTGGGAGCTTTAGGCGATATGCACTAGCACTGACTTTTTCTTCAACTCGGAAAGGGCCGTAGCGCTTGTCCTCGAGTTTCTTGTTTGGTCGGTCTGTGGGAAAGTTCTGTGCATCTATGTATACGTAGTCGCCTATCTTGTAGTCTCGTGACGGCCGTCGATGTTTATCGTAATGTCGTTTCATCGCTTCTCGTGCTATCTCCAGCGCCTGTGCTGCTTGTTTCCTGATGCGTTGCATTCGCTCAATGAATTGCTTGGCAGACTCGTTGATGCCATCTTTCAAGGTCTCGACTCCAGTATTGGGTTCGTGACCGTGAGTCATGAAGAAAGGAGACATCCCTGTGGACGCATGTATGTGACATCGGTATGCGAATTCTGCTAGCGGTAGCCATTCGACCCAATCATCCTGCTTGTGATTGATGAAGATCCGTAGATAGGTCTGGATCTCCTGATTCATGCACTCGGTCTGTCCATCGGTTTGGGGATGATAGGCTGTGCTGGGATTGCCTTTGATTCCCATCTGTCGGTAGACTTCTTTGGTGAAAGAGAACACGAGGGTGGGGCCTCGGTCCGACCATATGCGCTTGGGCAGGCTGTGGGGTACGACTACGTGTTTGATGAAGAGTCTCGCTTGTCCTTCCAAGTCTAGCGTTTTCGAGCAGGGAATGGCGATGTAGTCCTTTGACTTCATATTGACAAAGACTAATATAGCATCATGTCCATTGCATTCGGGTAGTCCGGTCATATAGTCCATGGTGACGAATTGCCAGTTCTGATCGGGAATAGGGTTGGGGTGGAGTGGTGCGGCACGTGGTTGTCGATCGATCTTGACACGTTGACACGTGATGCATCCAGAGACGTATTTGGCGACATCTTTTTGGATGGTCGGCCACCAATAAGATCTCATGATCAGATCTTGTGTTTTGGCTGCGCCCGGATGTCCAGCCGCAATTGAATCGTGGTGTGAAGTGATGACACGTCCGCAGAGATCCGGGTGGTTTGGAACGACCATTTTCCCCTTCCTGTAGATTAAGCCGTCCTCGGCTAAGTCCCAATCATTGTCCTTTCCTAATTTCTCAATGATAAAACGGTCATAAAGGTCAATGTGTTTCAAACACATTGTCTTCAGGCTGTCTGCTCCGTCTATCGTATGAGAAGCCGCAAACCAGTGTGCTTTGAGCATCGTGAAATTTTCGATCACGGGGCCGGTTTCATGGTCCACGCGTCTAGACAGAGCGTCTACTTTGCCCATGCTACGACCTGGTTTGTGGTGTAACTTGAAATGGTAATTCGAGAGAGTTGTCGACCAATGCGCTTGTCGGGCGTTTAGCCGTTGTGGTTTTCGGAAGTATTCAAGATTTTTGTGGTCATTATGGATCTCGAATTTTCGAGCGTTTTGGAGGAAGTGACGCCACTCCTGTAACGCTGTGATAACTGACAACATTTCTCGATCCCAAATCTCGTACCCTTTTTGTGCGGGTGTTAAGGAATGTGATAGGAAGGCAATAGGTTTCCATAGTCCGTTCTGACACTGTGAGAGCTCAGCTCCAATCACAAAGTTCGAGGCATCGCATTCAACTTTAAAAGGATCCGTGTCATTGGGTATGGCTAACACAGAAGCGTGTGTGATTGCACCCTTGATCCCTTCAAAAGCGAGTTGATGCTCTAAGGTCCATGTCCATTCGTTAAGACCCGTGAGACGATTCAGCGGTCCAGCGATCTTTGAGAAGTCCTTGATAAACCGTCTATAGAAGTTTGCGAATCCGAGGAAACTCTGTACATCACGTTTGCACGTGGGTACCGGCCAATCAGTGACACCTTTGATCTTGCCCGGGTCCATGCGGATTTCCCCGGGGGCAATGATATGGCCTAAGTATTCGGTTTCTTGGGTTTCGAACTCGCACTTCTGGGGTTTACACGTAAGGTGATTGTCTCGAAGAATCTGTAGGACTTGTCGCACTATGCGTCTGTGTTCCTCTAGATCGGCTGTACAGATGATGATGTCGTCCAAGTACACAATGACCTTTCCACGAAGAATCAGATCTTGGAAGATCGAGTTCATCATCGTTTGGAAAGTTGCTGGAGAATTCGTTAAGCCGAAGAACATGACGAGAGGTTCGTATAAGCCGCAATTAGTGATAAACACTGCTTTTTCCTCATCGCCGTCGGCTATACGAATATTGTTGTATCCCCAGCGTATGTCTAATTTGGTATAGTACTGGGCTCCTTTCAGCCAATCTAGGATCTCTTGCATTAGAGGAAGGGGGTACACATTTTTCCTGGTCAAGGTGTTCAGCTGTCTGTAGTCCTGGACGGGACGTAGTTTGCCATCTTTTTTCTTGACAAAGAAGAATGGAGCACCCCACGGGGATTTTGATGGACGAATTCGACCCGTGGAAAGATTTTCCTCTAAAAACACATCTAGCGCTTGCTGTTCGTCTAGGGTTATGGGGTATATTTTTCCACAATACGGTTTAGCGTTCTCAGTCAATTCAATCGCATGGTCATAAGGCCGTCGTTTGGGGAGAGTGGAGAACGTTGCTTCATCGAAGACATCGCAGAAATCTCGATAGTACTCTGGGATCATTTCCTCAAACGTTTGTTCTGCTTTGGCCTCATTCTGTTTGATTGCGATTTCCATTGCTACAGACGTTTTCGCACGTATGTGGACTGATCGGGCTTCAAGCCACGATCAGGTATGTAGGGAGAAGATTCGATCACCAGTGCTGACGACGTGATGGCAAGTGCTCAGGCATCGGTTGAACTCAATGGTTTTGTTCTTCCAATGTATCGATGGATTGTGGTGCTCAATCCAGTCGTGCCCAAGGTATATGTCCATTTTGCCAAGATCGGTGACTAAAAGCGGGATTTGTTCCGCATGATCTCCGATCTGTAGTTGTACGTCAACGTAATGCGTGATTCTGCCACCTATGTTGGGAGATCCATCGGCGTTGAACACATCGATGGGATGTGGGAATGGCTTAGGTGACAGGTCTGTATGCTGAACGAAGTTTCTATTGATACACGAACCAGTGCAACCGGTATCGCAGAGAGCCTTGGTGTCGTAAACCTGGAGAGTTTCTAGGTTTTTGATCATGACCGGTATGTCCAGCTGTTTGCTTCCAGTACCTCGTGTGACTTTGAAGTACGTCGGACCATAGGACATTATTCGGTTGGCGTTAATGGGCGCACTAGGAGTTTTTTCAATTTTTTTGTTTTTATTTGACGAGAAATGAAGCACGGGCTCTGACCTGCCACGCTGATCGTTGCCTGTAGGTTGGCCCTGACAATCAGTCGTCTCGTTGTTTTTAATAAGTATAGTGTGTGACTGGGTAGGGTGGGGAATGGTGATGTTGTCCAGTGAATAAGTAGGCATAGGTATAGTACAACCCGGGACGGGTACATCGGAGTCTAAAACAGAAAACCGGTTCTGAAAACTATTGTACAGAAATGGTCGCCACGTGTGTGTGCTCACGTGGGACCGTAGGGAAAATGCTGCTCATATTCGTCCATTTGGTACCGTATCTCGTCGTATCCATCTGTATATTCCTCCGGCGCGTGCTGTGGTTCTGGTTCCTCGTGGTAGTTAGGAACTGATACCCCGGCAATCTGCACAAGGAAGTCCTCGGGATCCTCCTGATGGAAGCGTCTGATTTCTTCGAGGAATTCCTCACAACTGTCGCGTTCTTCCCATCTGCGTTTTTGTACTGCGGCTGCGCCGGTTCGGTTCGGAATGTGCCACATGTCTCCGCATGAGCCCTTCTCAGTTTGCTTTGCACCACACTTTCGGCATGGCCGAGCCCTAAGCCGATCGATGTCCATCGGCTGTCCTGCTCCTCCGTACGTAACCCCTGTGCCTGTGCGTCTGTCTCCCGGCATTACGGGCATCTGAGGATGTGGCAGGTTGTATGAC
The DNA here is from genome assembly GCA_026283605.1 of Ganoderma lingzhi. NCBI lineage: Eukaryota > Fungi > Basidiomycota > Agaricomycetes > Polyporales > Polyporaceae > Ganoderma > Ganoderma lingzhi. The sequence goes on from JAPJYM010000001.1 coordinate 358,534, forward strand.
CAGGGTGGAGGGTATTGCGGAGGTGGGGCGTATTGTGGGTATCGCGAGGGAGTGAACGCTGGGGCGTATTGTGGCTGCAGAGGGTATCGTTGTGGGGGATAGCCGTATCGTGGGGGAGCGTTTGGCAGTGGGTAGCGAGGTGGGGCACGTGGGGGCGGGTGTTGCGGGGGCGGTCGGCGTGTGAAGTCACGGATCTGTCGATTGAAGATGATGCGATCGTTGTCCATGGCAATGATCGTAGACTTCCATTGGGCGTAGGTGACAGGCTTTACCGGCATTGTGCTAATCGCAACTAGGTAGCTGGATGGTAGCGCGTTTTTGAGCCGGTAAATGTTATTGGCCGTGTCTTTGTCTTCCACGGCACGGGCTGTCAGATCTTCCCATTCGTCAAAGAAGTCTTCGGCCCGGCGATTGCCCATGTGAATCTGATCGAGTGTGATAATCGCGTCATTGACGTAGTTTATTGGTCTAAACTTCGCCGTCAATTCGGCCCAGAATGTAACTATGTCCGCATAATCCCATCTATTCCCATTTGCCACAAACTTGTCCTGTACGAGGTTACGCTTCCACCTGTTCACATTTGTCCCGCGAATCAGCCCTAAGACGGCAGATATTGCTGGATCTTTGTCCAGGCCGACCACATAGACCTGGACATCAGACTTCCATTGTTTGAAGTCTGGGCTGATGCCGTCGAAGTACTTGGGCTGGGCGAGTCTAGGTGGAGCGTAGTTTTTGCCGCTGCGCGGTGGCTGGATTGCCGTGATGAGGTTTGCGATCTCCCCTGAGATCCACGCTTGCGTCGCCGCGTCGAATGAATGGATTTGCGCCATTTTTCGATGAGTATGGGGTGACTGGACGAGGGTGGGTTGGACGGGAGGCTGGATGGGGTTTTGGGAAGCGGATAGGGGTCTTGTGGTCGTGGGGGAAGCGCGAAGGTCGAGGTTCTCGAGAGCACGGGTGAACCCGTCCGAGTCCGATCTGCGGCGTCCGGAGGGTTCTTGATCGTCATCGGAGTCTGTTGGAGGCGAGGGTTTTTCCGGGGGTTCTCGGTATTCGAATCGGCTACTTCCAGCGATCGGGGACGCTTCTGTGGATCCCGCGACTTGGACGGGGATGGGGATGTGTGTGAGGGGAGGGGGAGACTCTCGTTGTCGTTCTGGACGGGTTCTTGGGTACGGGCTTCCGGGGCGTACAATGGGCTCAGGGGTCGGCTGACGTGCACGAGTTCTTGCATGAGCCGTTCCAGGTACCGGAGCTGTTGGTTCCGGTGGTGGTTCGCACGGGATGGGGATGAACTGTGGGGATCGAAACACGGTAGGGTTCTGGCTGTTGTACCGGTGTGGACACGGTTGTTGACGACACTGACGGAGATCGTTGTCGGCGATGTAGGCGTCGATTCGATTGTCGTCCAATTCCTGGAATTGACAGTGTCACTGTCCTGCACAAGCCGTGTTTCCCTAGCTTCCCGTGCGTATATGGCGCGGAGAACCGGTGGGGGTGATGGGGACAGAGTTGGATACGAATCGAGCAGCTGATCCCAAGGGTCCATTCACTAGATAAAGAAGGTGTGCGTAAGCGTACAGTACGTGTGCGTGTGGTATAATAGCAGTTTTACCGCGGTATGGCTAACCGGGGTCTCCTGCGCCGAGTTGTGACACGTGGTCACTGACTACTCGGTAGAATGGTTACGTGTAGAATAGTGGTCTGATCGGTGATGTAAGGTGTAAGTATGATATGGAATTCCCAGTAAGTGGGTTGTACTGATGCAATGATGCCGTAAAGGGAATAGGCGGGGGTCATCGGGGTGGCGGGGAAACGGAAGATGACGTGTCCGGGAAGGGCGGGGTAAAGGGATCGGGAGACGTACGCCGTGACTTCTGTTCCTTGGAACAGCGGAGTGTTGATCCTTGTTTGTATGAAGGTGGCGTGCACCGGGTGGATGTGTCGGGAAATGGTGATGGTGATGGGGCTGTCTATGCCGGCGTCAGAGTCTGAGTCTAAGTCAGAGTCGACAGCGGTGACAGATTCGTCGGAGTCGGAGTCGATGATGGGAGCTGGGGACCGATGGCGGAGATGCGGGGGAGGGATTGGGATTGGTGGTGTCGACGACGGAGACGGCGGCGATGAGTCGGTGAGGGTGTCGATGGGAACGAGGTGATGGGTGGTGCCGTTGGCAAGACGCACAACGAGCTGGGTGTTTGGAACGGTGAGAGAAGTGGAGGATGATGAGGACGCCACGGTTGGCAATGGAGACGGTATGCCATGGGTCGAGGAAAGGGTAGCTTTGAGTTATGATAAGGTCAGACCACACGCTAGCAATAAGTGAAGGACTGGAGGACTAAAGACCAACTCGAAGCTGGGGAATTACCGCAGCTACAGAGTGGTTTTATATATTGTGCTGCAGCCTGCGCACGGACCAGGTGCTTCAGGGCAGGTCATAGCGGTCGTTACAGGTGGTATTACTAAGCATGTCAGATCATGTCATAACACTTCGAGCATGTTGATGAGTGCGAGATCTATCTGAGGCGTGGGGGGTTGTCATATGAAGACCACTCCGATCGTGACGATAATACGTGGAGGTTGGGTTGGGGGGAGTGGAAAGGCTGCGTGGAGCGTGCGCAGCATGAGTATTGGGACGCGGGATAGCGACGGGTAGGTGTCGCGCGCAGTGTGGGTTCGCGATCATGTTGGTAAGTGGTTTCACTCATGGTATTTCATGCCATGGAGGCTGACCTTCGGCTGATAAGGGCAGGATCCGGGTCACATGGAGTCGTTGGTCTTGAGTTGCAAGGCACGCTGAGCCTGGTACGGATACCAGAGCTTGGTTGGTGCAAATGCTAATGTGATGCAGGACTTGTAAGTATCGGCGAAATGTAATGTATATTTTGGTAGAGAACCTCGTCAGTGGCAAGCCAGCCATATTCCTAGAACAAGCCCGGAGCCATCTAGTGCTTCTGTACACGCCGTGCAGTCTGATTTTTTGGACGAATGGCGAGAGAGCTCTGTCACAAGAGGCCACCATATATGCCTAGTAACAACAGTGAATGAAAGCACGTATCTTCTGAGCTAGATACGACTTACTGACGACTTGAACCAAGGATGGCACCGGTGTAGAAAAATAGAGCTCGTCAGACGCCGAGGAGTTAAGTAGATTTCAGATGACCCCCTGTTACCTACTAATATTTACTCTGACATCAAAGATTAGGTGCATTAATGTGGTAGTGGTAACCTGGGTCGTTGCCATCGACCCGCCGGGGGTTCGATTCCCCTCTAATGCAGTTTGAAACACAATTGAAATGATTTTGTGCCACTAACAGCGCACATCAAAATCCCTCGTTCGATAACAGTGAAAGGTATGTTATGTCATGACTACATCAACCGTACGAAGACCAGAAACCTTTCTTTTCAACTCCATGCAATGTTTACTGGACGGTTCAGGTCAAGGGCGAGTCCAGTCAGAACCAACCTCTCAATACTACCATCGAATCGCCAATCGGCGGTTTTGAGACCATTAACCGTGACCTCGCTAGGTGGCGCTTGAGCAGCACCCAAGACGGTGAGCGAATTGAGAGCCTGCGCGATGACAAAGTCCCCGGTAGGATGTATCGACACTGCACCCCTGCGAGCACTGATCGTGAGCGTCGTGTTCGGCGTAGGCGGCACCGTCTCCCCGTCGTCGATGTAAGCAGTCCCGAACGCGTACCCATCCGCCGTTTGCGCGACGAGAAGGGAGTAAGGGCCCTCGCGCGTCTCCGCGACCGTGTACGCCGGCTGTTCGTGGAGGAGGATGGCAGAGCCGTCGCGGATGTGCACGTTGATGTGCCCGAGCGGCGCGTCGAGCGTGGTGTTGGCTGAGATGGAGGCGTCGACGACCTCGTGTGTGTACCAGTCGCGCCAGATGGCACGGCCTCGTCCGGGGAAGATGCCTGCATGTACAGTACATCCGGTCAGAGCGGCATCCCGGAGAATTGGCTGGCACATCGGATGCTCACCGTCCACAGTGGAGACGTTCGGGGTGAGGACGGGCGTGACGAGCAGGTCGCGTCCGATGAGATACTGGCGGTCGACTTCGAAGAGCTCCGGTTCGTCGGGGAACTCGAAGAAGAGCGCACGGATGGGCGGGCTCCCGTAAAGCGACGCGTTCGCGAACAACGTGTACTAAATTGCGGCGCCATGAATCGCAGAAGTTTGCACTGATCAGCGGAGTGCCCGCACAGCGGAGAAGTGGCACGCACCCAGTACGGGAGCAAGCTGTAGCGGGCATCGATAGCGGTGCGGGAAGCGTCCGCGACGCTGTCCCAGCGATACGGCTCCTGCGAGAGCGCGCTCCGGACGTTGTGGTTCCTGTAGAACGGCAGGAACGCGGAGAGCTGCATCCACCGGCTGCACAGCTCCTCGTCCGTGTTTCCCTGGAACCCGCACGTGTCCGCGCCGACGAACGGGATCTGGTACAGCTGGAACTGGAGCACGCCCTGGATGCTGAGGTACATGTACCTCCACTTGCTGATGTTGTCGCCGAGCCAGTGGCCCGTCCACCTGCCCGAGCTGGGGAACGTCGACCGGCTGATCATGAAGGGCCGTTTGCCCGGGTGGACGTCGAGCAGCGCGCGGTGGGTCGCCCTCTCCTCCATCAGTCCCCACATGTTGTGCACGTCCAGCTCCACCAGGCCGTTCGCGTGTGTGGCGTTGGTGGACACGGTGTGCGTGGACAGGAACCCGTCCGCTGCACGACGAGACAGGTCAGCTACTGCGAGCAGGCTCGGCCGCACCACGCACCGTTGTGGATGGCGTATGGGGGACTGTTCAAGTTGACACCGGGCTCCGCCGCAGCCCCGAGGCCGCGCTTCGCATGCGCGCCGGCCGCACTGGCATTTCCATACGTCAGGGTGCCGTTGATGGTAATGTTCCCGCTCGGACCCCAGATCGTCGCGTTGTACCTGGCGATTGGCGCAGCCGCGTTCAGTTCGGAAACGATGAGCTCAGTGGCGCTACGCAAACCACACGACGCACCCCTCAGGATAGTCCGTGACCAGATTGCCTGGCGTGCCCGGGAAGAACTGCGTCGGAATGGTCGCGGCTGTCAGATTGGCCCCCGTCCCGCTGCCGGCGCGCCAGTTAAGCGTTAATTAAGATGGGGAAGCGGCGGACGTAACGTTAACCTACCACGAACCGATGCAGAACGAGGACGCCTCGTTCATGTCGAGCCATATGCCGGAGTAGTTGACACCGGACTGCGACCAGTTCCGCAGGGCCTCCGTCCAGAACGCCTGGGTGTTGTTCGCGAACCAATCCGGGAACACCTGCGTGTATGGCACTTGAGCTGCCTAGCTAGGCGCACGCAGGGGAAAAGGAGGTTACGTACGGTATATCCCGGCCACACCTGTCCGAGGTACTGGGAACCATCCGGATTCTTGAGGAAAACGTCACTGATCGACAGCCGTACGGGAGGTGAGCTGATTGCGGTATTGTATTATTTGACGCAAGGTTCACGCACAGCTCGGTTCCCCTGGTGTACGGATCGTACTGGGTTGCACACGTCAATCACGGGGACGTGCGGGAGCACAAAGCTTCGTTTACGTACCACGTCGGAGTCATTGACCAGGATCGCGATGGCGGCGTCGACGATGGGAACGTAGTGCTGCCGGTGGGCCGTCTGCAAACAGCTTAGCGCGTCTTGCCACCCCCGTGGCGGATGGCTTGAGGGGGAGAGGCTCTCACCAGGTCGTCGATGAACGCCCGCACTTCGCCGGCGGGGAAGCTGACAGGGTCCGTCGTGAAGTCCCGGATCGCGTGGTACAGGTCGATGTCGTTCCACATGACCTCCAGCGGAATGTTCGCTTCGCGCATCTTCACTACTTGATCCCTGGTGTCGTTGATGTCGCGGTATCCCCACCGGGACAGCTGGAAGCCGAAGCCCCACGCGGGCTGCCACGTCGGGAGGCCGATGAGCTCACCGTACTGTTCGATTACCTTCTGCGGGCTTGGCCCCGCGAAGAAGTAGAAGTCGAGCGTGCCACCCAGCAGGCGGTACTCGACAAGCGAGACTGGGGAGGAAGGGGGGGTCAGCAGGAGGACGTCGGACCCCGCGGCACTGCGAGAGAAGACGAGGGCGCATGTCAGGTGTGTCAGTCGGGGTCCCGACGCGCATGCCAGGGAACGCTCGTACCCGAAGTGAAAAACGCCGTGGGATTTCGCGCGCCTCGACGTCTCGTCGTAACGGTGTTCCAGGTAGATGGGGTGCGAGCCATACCTAAGCGACAGGCACACGTGAGCTCAAAGTTAGATCGTTCAACAGAAAAACTTACACATTCTGATCTATAGGGTCCGGGCTGTCTCGTGCCCATAGCGTTTGCACGGTTCCAACCCCGCCGTCTGTGCCAACGTCCCTTCGGAAACCGCTGCTGGCAAGTACTTCCCCAAGTCCGTAGATGTTCGCACCACGCGGGAGCGCCGAAGTGAGCTGCAGGTATTGGTCCTCAAAGACGAGGGGGAAGCCGTCCAGGGCAGTGCTGTTATCGTTGGAGATGATTGGTGGGATAGGAGTGGTGGGTAGAGAGCTTGGACGTGTGTCGAACAGCGGTTGAGCGTCCGGGTCCGATCGTCGAGTAATCCAGAACGAGAACGGGCTAGGCTCGTAATGAAATTCGAGGTCAGAGGTCGTCCTTAGCGAGGGGTCACTATCAGCATGAGCAAGCGAAATCACGCCGGGCGGGATGGTAAACTGTTCATTTGCAGTGTCAAAGATGTTGACGTGGAGCCTGGATGGCGGCAATATTTAGTCAGACATACGAGGACCGACAAAACAGTCGAAAATACCGTGTCTGTGTCTCGTAAGAGACCTCCAAGGTCAAATTCGCGATGTCGTGGCCAAACGCGTGACAGGCAGGTCCGTTAAGTGACAAACGAGCCGTTAAGCCGCTGGTGGTCTCTGACAAGGAAGACAACGTGTATCCTGCAAACAACTTCAGAAATTGTGATCAAGGAGACTCGACGAGCAAAAAGGTAAGAATTGGAGTCTAAGGATACGAGACCTCCCATAACGACAACACCGCATTAAGACTACCCCCTATGCTCGTAGGTCAAAGACAGAGGTAGCTTTTTGCATACCGAGCGAAAACTAATCGCAGGTGAAGGGCATCATAAGTCGAGCATGGTAATCTGGCCCTCGATAGCAGAGGAGTCCCCTCCAATAATGACATGCCGCCTGGCCTCCGCGACACATGACGTGAAGAGTAACGTCCCAGAATCACAATAACATCCAAAATCTGCAAATGACGAGTCGCCTCGCTCACCGACGAGCCCGGATAGCGGAACTCCGTGATTAGCCACATGCAATAGAAGCCATCAGGGATATGCGAGTGACGTCGCGATGAGCAACTCCGAGGACATAGACCTCATGTTCAGCTCAGCCACAAGCAACGCTGCCGCATTTGTTGAATGTGTAGGCACGACGCTAGCATCAAGCTCTAGCTACCACAGTGTCAGCGGGCGGAAAGCAGACCCCGCAAAGGTCCGTACACAGCACTTTCGGACGAAGGGATAGCCAATCGGCGAAAAAGGATTTGGCAGCACCGAAAGACCCACCTGGGCATGACGACACGTTGAGAGAAGGCGCGGCGGTGTCGTTCGTGCTTCCCTGGAGCAATCTGCGTTCGAGACCTGAAGGTTCTCGCGCGAGAACGCCCAGTCCCGGGAGCAGGCTGGCGGTGAGTAGAATCGCCAGCATGTCGTTCGATGGTCGCAAAAACGTGCAGAGGGGCGAGGCGTCGCCGACAAAGTCCCGAGGGTGACTTTATACCTGCGGAAGTCGAAAAATTTCTAGGACAGGCGTCCGAATGTTGATGCGCGTCGAGCTCTGGAAGAGCTTAAAGGTGCGCTAGTGCCAAGATAAAACGTAACATCGACTTCGCCTGCGATTCGGCGAGAGAAGGCGCGGTCGCATGACCGCGAATGTCGTAAGCCGACTGAGAGCGCGCTGCGAGGAAGACAGACAGACAGACGCACAAAGCGGGTACCTACGGGACACCGAGCCGATGTCAGCAGTCAAAAAAGCATCCAGAGTCAAATACAGCGGTAACTCTGAAATACTTACCTGATAAGATTCGACAGGAGAGGCCCTGCTGGCGAAGACAGCTGGCACGTCGGCAAGCCCTGAGCAGCGGTAAGAAATTGGCAGACGCAGTCTAAGGATAGAGGTCCCCGATGCGGTAGTGCTCTGACAGCTCCAAGCAGCGAAAGGTTTCTAGAGGGGGCATTATAATGAGATGGAGGCGGGGAGCTCGAGTCGGCGGCTGGCAGCTGAGTGGCGATGCCCTGAAGTGGATGTGGATGTTCGGCTATTGCCGCCCTGCCCTCCTGAACATCGGACACAGCCGCCGGCGCTGGTTGCACACGACCCCTTCGCGGTCTCGTCACCATCCTCAGAAGCAGCGGATCCGGCCTACAGCTCTCTCGGATTTTGCCTCCATCTCAAAATTTCAATGAGATGGAGGCTACCCCTTTATTATTATTGGCCGTTGCTTTGAGATCCAGGACTCCTAGTTCGGCTTTTCCTCGGTGAGCGTCATCATCGTCCCATATTCTGCTCGCCGTCCAATAATCCCCCTTATATCCAGGGCCCCTGTTCCACACTATGTACGATGGCTTCCGGATAAGGGGTCTTTCTGCTTGCTGCGGACACCCCCTTGCTTCTCTACACACCGTAAGTCTTGCTCCATTCCCCCGAATTTCCTCCTCTTTGGCCGCCGTAGTCAACATCTGGCTTGCTTCGTCTGTCGATGGTCCTCCGAGCCCTGAAAGGGTAATGATGTCAGTCCTTAGTGTCCTTCTGCGCGATCTGGTCCCTACGCAGAATGGCCGGCGAGATGGTAGCCGGTGCACTATCTTTATTCTCTGCGAAATATCGCAGCTATCCGGGGATTAAAACACCACGCGTGAGCCCTTTCACCGAACCCGGGAGACTCCGTATCTGATATATCGCCTTTACAGGACGCCATACATCGTCTGCTGTAAGAACTGGCGCCCGAAAGCCGGTACTTTATCAGATGCCGCAAGACCTGATGGTTATTCTCCGTCGACTCGTCCGCTCGACTTACGTGTCGGTTCTCGCACCGGCTCCGTCGAAACTTTGTTTCTTCTGTCACGGTCATGTACCCCCCGGGGGTGTGCTCTCTTCTTTTGTCCAAAACATGCGCTCATATCTGGGAATCCTTAGGCCCGAAACCGGTCAAACATGGTCAATGTGGACCGTCTCGCATTCGACTTAGCTGCCCGCCTTCTTCGAACTCACGTCCATATGCAACCCACCCGACCGTCGCACGAAGGTCCTCCACCCCTCATCGTCTCTGCCACCTATGATATACCTCGGCCAGATAGCCCACCCTCGGTCCGCAGACTTCGACTTTCGCAAGCCCACGTCGACCGGAAAGCGTCCAGACCTTCTGATGCAGCAAAGCCACTCCCTCCGCGGGGTCTACTTCCCCCGCACGAAGCCCCTCCCTCGCCACCCCAGACTCGTCCTTCCTCTCCGCGGCGCCCTCCGAGCCAAGTCTCGGGTGCGATTTTCTCTGCCCCCCTCGGCACGTACCCCACCTGTCCCCACCCGCGCGCAGCCTATCGGATCCATCTGTTCGCCAACCCCCCGAAGATGCCCATCCCCTGCGCCCTCCTCCCGGACGGTCGCGCTCTCTCAACGTCCCACGTCCGCCCGTCAGATGACGCGCGCTGCTCGCCTCTCTCTGGCAGACGTTCCTACGTTCAGGGCCCGCGTGCGCTCGACAGCGTGCGTGTCTGGGAACCGCGCGACGGCGATCCGGGTCCGACGCGCTGCCCCGCCGCCCGGCGTGCGCGACTTTTGCGTCCTCACGTCTTCCTGGCGTTCGAAGGAAAGCCTGTTCGGATCCAGGTGCCGCTTGCTGCTCGCTCCAGCCGTCCCCGAGGCACCGGTCACAGACCCGGACGCGGGGTGCTTCTGGCTGCTCGGACTGTTCTCGACTCGACCTGCGCCTGCACATGTGCTGCCTCTTGCTGCCCGACGGCCTCGCACACGGTTGGCTGGCTGGCCTTTCGTTGCCTACTGGTCCCGTCATCGATCAGGGTTGTCTGAGGTCCGGGTCGCGCGGTCGCGGCCCCGAGGTCTTGGTGTCGCAATTCATGACATGCGTGACATTGGACGGACGGTGTACTGGTTCGGTGTCAATGTAGCATAAAGCGCATTTTCACAATGGACTCGATTTCTCCGTACCGGGCAGAACGACGTGGAAGATCTGACGCCGTTGGGGATTTTTGTCGAGTCGGATGAGCGGCAGTCACGCCCGGGATCCGTAAACTCGAACACGACGCCTCAAGGGGATCCTGATCGATATCCTGGTGGTGCCGCGAAGCTCAAAGTCATGCTTTAGTGCTTAGCAACCTGCCGGTGTCTAATGGCATCATTTACGACGTCAATCCGCTTCCTGCGCAGCATACGCCGGCGCATCCCAAGCTGCCGACATCTCTTCGAATCTTCGAGCAGTAGGAATTCAATAAGCGCCCGAGGATCGTAGTTGGTTACCCGTTTGGTCGTCGAGAACATACACAAGGGCCGATGCCGCCGTGTGTCACACCGGCCGTGTAACCGATTGCCTAGCCCGTCCGCCGCACATCGCATCGCATTCGCTGCCCAAGATCTCCCTAGATCGCACGTAGTCAGTATGTAGTATGTGGTATGTATGCTATCGTACGCGTCCATATCCGTCCACATTCCGTGGCAAAGCCGGCGCGGCGGTGAGAACGCGAACCGTCAGCGGAATCCAGGAGGAGGCTCGCCGGGGGTTCCCAATCCAGCCGCGCGCACACCCCGAGCTCGGCCCGCGCGCAGCGCGCGGGATAACCTCGTATCCACCCCCGCATCCGCACCCGCATCTTTGTACGTCCACATCGCCACCGTCATCGACATCGACATCGACATTCACATCCACATCCACATCCACGTCCCGCACACTCGACGTGGACAGCCCCACTGTCACGTTCTAGAGCCGGGGCTTGATGAGGTGCGCGACGGAGGCCGGGTCGAGGACGGCCTGGGGGTACGGCAGCTGGAACTCGCGGATGTGCTCGCTGGCGCCGTCGACGGCGATCGCCTGGCCGGAGATGTAGCGCGCGGCGGGGCTGAAGAGGAAGACGGCCGCGTTCGCGACGTCCTGCACGCCGCCGTTGCGGCCCGTGGGCGCCAGCCAGCTGCCGGTGCCCTCGGGCGCGGAGCCCTTGTTGCTCAGCCGGTCGATGCCCTCCGTGCCCGAGATGGGGCCCGGGGCGATCACGTTCGAGCGCACGCCCTGCGGAGGGAGAGAGAAGAAGAGGGGACCGCGAAATTAGCGCACTGTACCCGAGGGGGAGGGGGGAGGCGGACAGGACAGGACAGCGTTGGGAGCTTGAGAACTCACGTTGGGGCCTTCCTCGACGGCGAGGACCGCAGACGCTGAAAGGGTGCGTTCAGAAGCGAGCGATCAGGACCCGGGGCTTCCCACTCACTGGCGTCGACGGCGGCTTTAGCTGCGGAGACGTGGACCTGATAGGGTGTGGCTGGCGGGAGAGAGAGAGGCGGAGGAGGCAGTTGGTAATCTGGGTCTCAGCAGGAAGAACCCCGTCGGTAGCTTGCGGCGTTACGTACCGCGGTAGTGCAGGGTCGCACTGACGTGGATATACGAGCCCCTCGAGGCACGGAGGTGGGGAAGCGTCGCCTTGATCGTGTTGTACGTGCCGATCTGTTCTCATGGGTGGGGGTCAGCTCGTCGCCCGCGCCGCCGACGCCGCGCGGGGGGAGGGCGCACCGTGTCAATCTCGAGGACGGTCCTGAACCCTTTCTCGGACAGGTTGGAGATCGGCGCGAGGAAGTTCCCAGCGGCACCTACAGCGTGGTGCACGGACAATCAGCTCGGACGGGTTTGCTGAGAAGAACATGAAAGCGGGCGGGAGGACTTGAAGGTTATGCGCACCGCAGATGACGAAGTCGATTCTGCCGTATTTCTCGACGGTCTTGGCGACGGCAGCTTGCAGCTGCGTCGTGTCTCTTACATCCGCTTGCAATGCGATGCACTGACGGCCGGTAGCAGCGGAGAGTTCCTTCGCACTGGCTTCGAGACGGACCAGGCTGGTGAAAGTGTTCATTAAGTTTCAACGCCCGCAAGTCGAGTCGGACAGATAGCGGCATCATAACCTACGTCCGTCCGACAATAGCAGCATTGGCACCGTGCTTCATCTAGGCAAACACATATCATTGGCGAGGTGTTGCGGAAACCGTGGAGAAATGAACCTACGACAGCTTGGGTCATGGCTTTACAGATACCGGAGCCGCCACCGGTGCAGAACAACACCTTGCCCTTGAATATGTCATCTTTGAAGACGGCAGTCGAGTCTGCGGTTGGGGGCTCGATGTAAGCCTTGGACATAGTTGGTAGTCAGTGGTGGTGCTCCGCAAAGAAAAAGTGAGGTGGCATTTGGGTTCCCCGGATTAATATCCATGATGATGCGGTATCGAAGACCGGTCTCTATTGCCTCCGAGAGCCGGACAGGCGCGGTACTCAACCCTAACCCTAAAACGGTATGTTCCGCTGCCTAATTTCGGTAGGCGCTCGTTGTACTTATCCAGCCAGAACGACGGTCGGACATGTCGGACGCTCATGTACGTACGTGAGGTCTATGATGCATTCGAGTTAACATTTAATCTCCACCTAATATGCACCTTCCATGACTCAGATTGCAAACCCCATGACAAGGGCAAATTTGGGTACAGTGGGCATCCGCAGCGCGTTCGGCCGCTGAGTCGACGATCGTGACGCCACCATCATATTCGCCTCGAGGTTTAACTGCCTCGTGGACGCGTGGACCGCAGACTTGGACAAGCCGACTCACGCAGCCTAGGCGGCGGTTTCACATTTCTAGCGCCTCTCCTACATAACGTGGTCGTCGCGGGTAACCGGGTTTCCAGTGGGTTTCAGGCAAAGTTGTTTGTCCAACCCTGCAAGCACCTTACCCGACTGCGTGGTCTCCGCGAACGCCACCGCCATCAGGTCAAGCCATTAATTGCGCAGCCGATTATGAGTGCGTCGATCACTTGTGTGGCCCACAGGGGTTGTTGGTCCAAGGTTCGTATGAAATGCATTAAACGGCGCGAACAGTGGCGAAGCAGGGTGCTAACGTTTCCTACTTTCATCCGGCAGGTGCCCACGACTCGCCACTAACTTGCGGCCTCAAATCAATGCATGGCAGAACAGGTCCAGAAAATTTATCTGCGGAGTTGATATGCCGCTTACAATTTATTCGCCAGCTGGTGCTCTCAGTACCCCAATAGGGTATCCTGGCGCTGGTTTCCCTTGAGACTTGAATGTCCTGGGAGTGTCTGATTGTTTTCTTAGAAACCAGGCAACAAAGTTCGCACCAATCGCCCCTACTACTGTGAGAGCTGGTGTTGCCCGTTTGACAATTCCGGAGGCTTCCACCCTAGACAACCTCGATCGATGAAACGCCCCATGGATGCCCAGGTGTCGTAACCCCTCTCGTCCGCTGATGCATTTATCCCACCGTCGTTCTTGCGGGTGAGAAAATGGTGAACAATTTCCCTCCCTCGACCACGTCGCTAAGTTAACATTTAGGCATAAACCCGCGGGTCCTACAGGCTTCACACGCAGTGGCAAAGTATCCTTCTCTTCGAGCAATCATTCCCAATACAACTGCGCCCTGCTCACACCCTCCCGAGGAGGATGGTTGCTCGTTCCCTCTCTCGCAAGCGACCGAGCCAAAGGACAGCCATTAAGGTATCCCTCCCTTGTGGCCCTGTCGCCAGACCGGCTAATCGACCCGAATCGAAGTAGGGTCTTATGCGCAGAACGCGCTCCAGACAAGGCGCGCCCACTCTCTCCATCATACCCTCTCACGTCTCTACGTTCGACGTGACTCGATCGGACCCATTAGGCGGTGTCTTCCCCTTCTCTTCCTCGTTCCTTCCACTGCGCATTCGCGGTGGCCCTCGCCCCCTTCCCCCCACTCTTGCGCTTGGCGTCTGAGCCGTCTACCCAGGCGCGAGGCGCGGGGGGGATCCTGAGCAGGGGACGGGCAGGGTTCGAAGGCACCCTGTTCTCGTCATCTCGGCACCTGTTCGGTGGGCGACCCCCCACGCTCGCTCGCTCGCACCTTCACCGAGCAAGGGCCGGGTCGCCTGCACGCACACGGTGCGCCCGCAGACTTCGGACGGAGCGCGTTGGTGGGGCCGGCCCTTGGGCTCGCTGAGCGAGCATCATCATGATGCGGCGGGCGAGCGAGCCGTCCTTGCTTTCGTTGCGTTCCTCCTGGGACCCCGCCGTGTCAGCGTCCCGTGCTTTGTTTCGTACATAGGCCCCTTCCCACCTGGGACGCCAGGCGGGTGGTGCTGGAATGACCGGATGGACCAACTCCGCGGGCAGCGTCGTTCGCGGCCCCCCAATGCGAAAATGCGCAGTGCCCCATGCGCCCGTGTGTGGATCTGAGCCACCTGCGCCGACGCGCTGCGCATGCGTCGCAGCTCACACCAAGGCCCTGAACGTCGAGCGTCGAGCGTCGAACCCCCCGGCCCCGACAGCCGCCACGCTGCGTCGCTCCGAAAGCCGAAAACCCCGCGAGAGCATCACGGAGCAATCGACGGAGACGGCACTCGCGGCGCACGGACATGACGGACATGACGCGTCGACCGCGTGCTTGCGTGGCCGTCCGCCGCGTTTCTCCACGCGTAACCCCCCGAGAACAAACATCCAGCTCGAAGGAGCGGGTCGGGTTCGGGTGCGCGATGCGGGACGCGGGATGCGGCATGTGCACCCCGCGGCGCGCGTAGAAGACCCGTGGCGCGCGCGCGCGCGCGCGTCCCGACTGGTCGACGTCGTGGTTTGACGGGCGACACGGACGTTCTTCTTGGAAGTCGCATGCCGGGCGACTCGGAACGCTGGGGTCCTTCCACGCCCTGGGACTTGGAGTCGTACGCTTGGAAGCGAGCTGCGGGTTCGGTGCTTGGTTCGTGGAGCAGCCTGACCAGCATCAGCATCAGCGGGGCGGGAGTCGTCATCTCCACTTTGTGTTATCTCACCGCCTAGTATTTCTTGTAGATGCGAACGCAAGTCGTGCCAATCATCCATGCGGGCGGTACTGTAGGATGGGCCTGCGGCCGATGCGCGCCTCGAAAGAGAAAGAGAGAGAGAGAAGGTCCAGCAGCCCGCGTCCGGGTTCGGGCCTAATGCGAGGATCTTCGCGGTGCGGCGGACGTGGATGGTTCCGCGCGCTCGCGAAGCACAATCGCCACCTGAGGCCTCGAGGCGCGGCGAGGGCGAAGCCACACGCGCGCACCCGCACCCGGGCCATCTCCTGGCGGTGGCACCCAAGTGCTCCCGCATCCATCTTCCATATCCATTTACCATTTGTGCGCGTTCCGGACGTCCGTTTCGCTCGCGGCTGCAGCCGTAGCAGTGGCGCACTAAAGCAGGCTGGAGGGCGCAAGTGCGAGCTGAGAAGGCCCGGGACCCTTTGCAAGCTTTCCAAGGATCACGAACCCAGGCATCGCGAACGCAAGAGTCCGAGTCGGTGTCTCCGCGCCCCGGTCCCGAGCGCTGGCTCGCAGATTGGGAAGGGTTCGGCTAGCTCTCGGACGGGGTGGGGATGCAGTAAGCTCACTGCGCCCCCTCCCCCCTCCCCCCTTCCGGGGCCCTGTGGCAGCCGTATGCCCGCTTTGTCGCCGGTGACGGGTCTCGACGAAGTCCACGATGCCGTACAGATGCAGGGACGCAGAGGCGACGGGCAGGGCAAGGGGCGGATCCCAGATGACTGTGACTAGCCATTATGGCAGACGCCCCGGGATTTGCGACTTTGCGTCGGCTGGAACGCGAGCGTGGGTTGGCAGCTGTATGATTGGAGAGAGGTAAGGACATGGCTGTACATAATACGAGGCGTGTGGGACAGTAGGACGATCGGGGCGTGCAATGATACATGTTTGGGCAGTGGGGTCCGTTATGGAGCAAGTGCAGAGGGGAGCAGCAATAATGAACGCACCCCTCCAGAGGGAGGGAGCCGATGAAACATGTAGACGACGACGTCTCAACAAAAACAAAACCAGAGCGCGGTTCAATTAGTCCATGCGAGTAGTGTAATAACGCATTGAACGAGCAGCAACCTAGAAAGCTAGCGACGAGTCCTCGAAAAGAAAAGATATCCAGGCAGCGTAAGCACGAATCGGAAACAAAAAAAAAACAAATACAAGGCGAACGAACGCCGATCGGTGATGAAGCGACGACGGCACGTCCACGCACGCGCACTCACCCGCTCAGCGCCCCCCGAACCTATCATCCCAGTAGCCCATGTGCGCGCCCGACGCGGAGGCAGTAGCAGCGGCAGCCGAGCGCGCGCTCCCGCCGTCCCCAGGCGACGCCTGCAGCGAGTACGGCGAGATCGCGTGCGCGTGCGAGTGCGAGTGCAGCCCCGACACCCCCGTTCCCGTTCGCTGTGGGCCCGCCCCGGTCCTCCCGTAAGGCTGGCTCTGCTGCTGCTGCGAGCCCCAGCCCCCGACCGCGTTCGGGCCCGACGATCCGTAGTGCCCGTACCCGCCCTGATCAGCGCCAGCGCTCGGCCGCCGGCCTGAGGCGGCTACACTGCCTGGGCCGGGGAGCGCAGGCGACGAGAAGTAGTCGTGCGAGCCCGCCGGCGTCGTCGTCGCCGTCGCCGCGGCGGACGGCGAGCCGCCGAGGTCCATCGCCTTCGTCCCGGGGGACTCGTTCGGGTAGTAGGCCGAGTTCAGGGTCGGGAACGGGTTCGCGGTCGAAGGGCCGTTGGGGCCGTACGGCTGCGACGTGGACGCGCTCGAGCTGCTCGACGCGGTGGACGAGGTCGCGCTCGACCATGGGCGCGCGGGCAGGGACGGCGAGTACGCCGCGTCCGTCTTGCCGTTCGCCGAGCTCGAGAGGGCGCTCGTCATCGACGACATGGACGAGCGTTGGCGGGCGAGGTTGATGTCCAGCGCGGGGAGGACGGGCCAGTTGCTGGAGCGCGTGGGATCGGATCGTGGGGTCCCGCGACCGGTGTCCCAGAGGCCATGGCTGGATTGTGCGCTACCCTGGGGCGGGTACATGGACGAGGAATGGGAGGAGTTTTGGTAGAGGGAGTGGGACTGGTAAGGTTGCGCGAGCGTCCCCACGTCGCTCATGGACGTAGGGCGAATAGCGCCGATATTATTGGCCGGGAGCGAGTGGGAATCAGGAAGGTGGGGTAGGCGGGAGGATTGTCCAGGGTGTGGGGGATGGAAATCCGAGGAATAAGGATATGTGCACGCAGGAGCGGTCGAGGACAAGACGCCCTCGTGCGAATGGTACATGGGCGACGTAGGGTTGAGTGCGTGAGAACGTGTGTACTGGACCTCCTGCGGGGAAGGGATCATTAGTGGGTCGTCAGCGTCGACAGGAGATGTGTCCTCGTAGGCTGGATCGTCGGGATCCCCAATATGGTTAGGATCCGAGGGATCGTCGTGGCTCGGCTCCGCCTTGCGTTTCTTGCGCGAGTTGTTCGGCCGTCTACGATAGACATAGTCGGGGTATTTGGAGTTGAAGTTGTCCTTGAGCTTCTTGGCCTGGTCGAGGTAGAACTTCTTATCCGACTGTATACGAATGGGAAATGTTTCGCGGATGAGCACTCGTGCGCGCGCAAAGCCGACGATCATGTAGAGCACAAACAAACCATTTCCATCGAGTTCCATTCTTTGCTGAGGATCTTGCTCACGTCTCCGGTCCGCATCATTTGGTTCGCGGCCGAAATCTGGGGACGTCGTTTCCGAGCGAAGATCATGAACGCGTTCATCGGCCGCTTTGGCGTGCCGTCTGCGTTCAATGTCTGGGACGTGAGGGCATGATACGGGTCTTCTAGGAAGGTTCATGGAGCTCCCAGTCAGCTACTGCGCACGGCGGCGGCGACGGAACAGAACACACGCACCTGGAGAGCTTCCCTCATTGTCTGCATGCTCCGTGTAGTCCTTGAACGCTGCGCTGGACTCAGAGTCGGAGGGGGAGCCGTCCCGATCACGTCGCGCAATGTCCGCTTTACCCGCTTCCTGGATGGTCGGCTCGGCAACTCCCGACGGGGTGAACTGGGACGTTGAGGGATAGCGACTCATCTGCGCGGGGGGCAACTGGTGAAGGACCGCCACGGTGGACAGCGTTGGGGATGAGCGGGATGAGCAGGAGCAGGCGCGAGGACGCGGCAGATGTAAAGCGAGCGAGCGAGGGGTCTGGTGAGAGGCCCTGAAGAGTGGACCCGAGGGTGGAGATTAGACGCGCTTGTGATGAGGCCTGTTAGGCACACACGAGAACAAGGCAGGAAGAGGAGTGCGGCAGGAATCGCTGGCGTTATAGCTGGGATGCCTGCTGGAGGGAATGTAGTGGTGAAAAGGGTAACAGGCCGAGTTCTCTGGCGCATTCCGGAGAAGTCAGGCAGAGGACATCACCGTAGACGAATCCTCGAGACGGCCGGGGGAGGGAAGAAACGGGCTGCACGCAGGCACGGCCGACCAATAAGCGGCCTGTGGACGGGCAGGGTGACTGGCGAGTGACCGTTCTGTCCGTTCCAGGTCAGAATACTCGACAGATATCGCCGATTTTTCCACTGGCCGTGGACCCGGATCTCCCTCGCAAGTTTGCCTTTTTAGATTCGTCCAGACTGGCGGTCTCTGCATTCGGCTAGCTTTGATTTCTCTGTCACGAACCCGCTCCTTCTTCCAGTCACAGCGCCCACCACCGCCTGGTCCCATGATGTCTTTTTACCCAGCGGTGAGCACCGGCATGGCGGCCTCACAAGCACCAGCCAGTGGTGCATGCTGCGCGAACCGTCGCCGCACTGTGTCCACCGAAACAGACATGTGTTGCTATCGAGCGGCCCCCGCCGCCCCACCAGCTACAGGCACTAGCAGGACGAGGGTGATGGTGGGTACAATGTCAGAGTCGGACCGAGCCAGATGCACGGCTCTAACACTTGGTAATGATCGCCCTGCACCCTGCAGTGAGTCACGTACCGCTCTGACCCGGCTATCCGAGGCTGAGCATGATGCACGATCTCAGCGCGAGCGCGGCGGGGCTCGAGAAGCAGCCGATCCAGCTGCGAGGGCGACCGATGGTCCGAGGGGCGTTCGCCGGAACGAGCGCACAGGGGATCATGCGAGCATGCAGTCGCTATCGGAAGACAGGTCCCGCGCCGGTCCAGCGAGAGAAGAGGGTCCCTGGACGATGCGGCGGACGGCTAACCCCAACTCGTTCTCGTTCTCGTGGGAACCCGCTGTCTCGAGGTCGGAGAATCTGCCCAGTGCGGCTGACATGTCGCGGACCCTGTCTCTCCGCTTCAATCGAGGCGGTCGAATCTACTGATGCCGCCACGTACGCCGTACCCGCGAGTCGCAGCAGCAGAGCTTCCGCGTAGAGCACAGCGGGCGATGTGAGACGGCCCCAGTGACCAGCCAGCCTGAGCCAGCGAGCATCAGTGCACTTACCGGACGATCGCACACATGGCAGGAGGCATCTCGGAGCTGGAGGCAGCCATCACCGCATCTTTCCTCGGGCGGCTGAGCGGAGGAAGCAAGGGCGCACGCCCACACGCTCGCGCTCAAATCACGCTGGCATGAGAGATTGGCAGGAAGATCTGGTTGAATGTCCCGCACAGCGTAGTTTATCGGAAGAATGCTCCCCACCACCTATTCATTCATATTACTGCCATTCATTCACATTCCATTCATTTCCCTCCCGCCAGATCCCAGCCACTGCCCAAGAAGCCTCCGCCACCCCCGCCTCGGACGACGGTCAGGCTCCGCGACCCGACCCGCCCCGCCCAGCGCCCTCACGCGTGCGGTTCCCGACTTCGTCGCCGGAAATCGACAGGAAGCGACCGTTTGGCGGTCGGCGTTCGCCGTCCTGTGACCCTGCGCTTCTTCCTGATACCGACTTCCCGAGCTCGCGCCGAATGCCGCCGCGCTGGAGCTGGAGGCCTCCGGGCGCACCGTGCAAAGTACGTAGCACTAGGGGTGCGTGACAAGCCTTTGATTCCAGGAAATTCAGCGGAAAGTGCGACGCGCATTTCTAGGTTTTCGCGTTCCTCGTTTCCCTCTTTTGGGGTTGTCCTGATCTTCGATTCCTTGCGCTAGCGAGCTTGGTGGTCACGCCGTCCGCGCGGACTGCGAGCCGTACGGGCGGACCCTAGTACCCGCGACTTTAAGCTCAGTCTGCCGCCGGATCGCCACGTGTAACGACCAGCAGCCGCGGGTGATCCAGGACTAACCGAGGGAGAGTCCGAGGGAGACAATGTTGCCGTTGCCATTCCCCACGTCGAGCCCAGCTTCGAGGTTCGCCATCATCCTCGCTGACGTGTCGTACTAGTACGTATCTGAGCGGGATTTGAGAAGACTCAGCGAGGTAACCGGCCGTGGCTGGTATCGTCAAGATGTCGGGTAGTAGCAGCGCGGTAACTAAGGGATGTACAGCCTTTGGAGTTTGCAAACTCGGCTCGCACTAGAACGGGCGAATCTTCTGCTCATCCAGGGCTCTCCAGGGTCGGACCAGGGCGGGCGGCCGGTGTCGATCACTCGTGGTGGCGTTTCGCCGGTGCGTACGGTATACCAGGTCCACAGCGCGGCAACGACGTCAGCGACCTCCCTCTGACGCGCCGTTTCCCCGGGCAGCGCCGTTGCCCTTGCGACTTGGATGTCTGCCCAAAGCCCAAGCGCAGAAGGTTCCTGCGTGTTCATCGGAGTGCCCCAGATCACCACGCAGGGCTCCGCTGACCAAGTGGTGAGTGGTCTCGAATTCCATAGATACTCTCTCCTGGAACCTGATGTTGTGATTGCAAGGCTTCTGGGACCCAAGGATATCGATAAGTGGCCTCGCGGCGGGTCCAGTAGCGCCGCAAACCACGCCCGCTGCCCGAGGCGCTCCGCGCAGAGTGATTTGGACATGCCAGAGAACGCAGTGGGCCGGACAAGGCGCAGCGGAACTTTGTTCGAATGGCATCCTTTGCAACGCCAGCGGTGCGGCGTGGCTCGTCGCGCAGACATATTAGGCGTCTATTCCGGGCGATTCGGGGAATACGGTTGGGTTTGATGCTCGCCCCGGTGCGAGCAGGACTTATGGGGAAATAGAGCGTACGTCACCCTCCATCTAGACCGAAGATCCAACGTTACGTGGTTGTGCCCTCTGGTCGTCGATCGACGCCTAGCGTTTCCGAGCAGCCCAACGCCCGCAGCCGACCCCCGACTAGCCTAAATCCAGTAATCCTCCGTGCGGCCACCAGCTTTGGCGGTCGTGCGCAACCCAGCCGTCGCTCGGGATGCTCGAAAAGGACCGTCGGCACAGGAGCACAGCGCACGCTCCCAGAATCGTCGACCGCACATCGTCACGCCCCATGGCACTTCCCCGACAGCGGCGGCGATTTCAGGCTTGGCAGAAGCACGGCCGGCCTTCTTTCTGCCGAGATTCGACAAATGATAGTCCGCCCGCGACGAAGCTGGCAGGCCGCACGCCCCCCCCGCCCCGCACGCAATGCGCATTGACGTCCGATGCACGGACGGCAGGCTCCCTCGCCAGCCCGCCTTCTCTCGCCCCGACCGCGCGGACCGCCGGCCGTCCTCGAGCCTCGGGGCCCCGCTCGCGCGAGGACGCGGGAGAGGCTGTCGGCGATTGCGAACACCAGCGACGCGCGCATGTGACCACGCGCTCCTTCCTCCGCCCGGCCTCTGGAGGTCATTTGGCCATGTCGAGTGACGCAGCGGGCGAGCCCGCGAGAAGCCCCGCCCGCGTGCCCGCGTGCCCGAACGCAGAGTCAGAGTCATGAGGTCCGCGTCTTCCTTCCGCGCTACGAAGGACCGGCAGAGCGTGGCGAGCCCGCCCTTCCGCGTCCGCCACCGCGTGACGACGCCTGGGGTAGGGGGGGAGGGGGCGCTGATGTCATTTCCTGTCCGGTGGCGGGCGGAATCGAGCTGAGCCGAGGGACGTCACGGTGCACCCGTGCGCGCCAGCCGCCAGGCTCGACGTCTGGGGCCCCTCCGGTGGCTCGAGACGTGGGATGTGTCAACGCGATCGGCGGTGTGCGCACCCACACGGGCGAGCTGGCTGCTCCACAGGATTCAGCTCTTCGGCCTTCAGAAGAAGCAGAAGGGATGGCCGGACGAGCACGCACCGCACCGGGAACTTAAGGCACGCGCTCAGGTGCTCAGGAGGTCGACAGAGCTCCGGGTCGCAGATAGGAGGGAGACCACGGATGCGACGACGCGATACGTCCTCGGCCACCGACGATCGCGAGGTTTGGCAACCGTTCGCAAGCCTGGAGCACGCAGACGAGCTTCCACGCACGTCACGCCGGGAGGACGAAGGACGGGAAGACGGGGCCCAGGCACGCGCGGCGGACGTGCCACAGCACGCACCCGCATGCCGACTCGCTGCGACGCTTCACGGGAGCATTGTATGGGATTCTGCAGCAGCGGTTATGGCCTTTGTCTCTCCCGGAACGCGAGGGTTGAGAACGGGCCTTCTCATCGCGGGTGGGGAGCGCGAGGTGGATCCGGTAAGTACTCACCAGCGGGTGCTGCGAGGTCTCGGGGTTGGACGTCACGGTGTCGCTTGGCCAGGGGGAAGCACGATCCTGGGCCTCGTATTGTCCAACCGTCTTTCTGGGGTTTGCGAGAAGCCAGGCCGAGTGGGCATGTGCATCTTCTTTTCCTGCACGACCGGGCCCCCCAACGACTCCGCCTCGCGCCCAGCCAGAAAATCTTCACGCCGGGTCCGATACCCTGGAGAGCAGGCCGCACAGCTTGACGACAAGTTATTGTGCATTCTAACAAGTGATAGACTTGCAAGCCGGCCCCGCTTCTATTCGGCGCGCTTTGCGGCCTCCATTCTAAATGCCAATGTATTTGAGCAAGGAGCTTGCCGAAGAGGAGATTGACGGTAAAAGTGAATGGGCATACCGGATTGAACCTGGGTGGCTTGTTGCCCGAACGGGTATGGGTTGAGGATCGGAAGAGAGTTGCGTCCCGTGCCACCACCTATGAGGGTGGGACTTTGATCGCGTCCTGGCAAACCCTCTCGCCCTCATTACTATTACTGAGTGGGCAAACCGTCCCACTGGAGAGGCAGCTCCCACGGAGCTCCGAAGGGAGCATGGGATGGGCATGGTGACCCCAGACGCGAAGGTTGGAAGCTGGCATCAACGTTTACGCGGCGTGTGGGAGCCGGACGTTCTTTCGCGACCGTTCTCAGCGCAAGAGAGTGAGAGAGTGAGAGGGTTGGGCACGGGCTATTGGTAGCGCCGCCATGTGCGAAGCCGAGGGGGGGATAGGCGGGAAAATCGGCGGACATCGTCGCCACAGCGCAGACGTCCCACAGGCCGCGCACGGTCGGTCGTCTCACGCGTCGTCAAGTATATCCGCTACCGCCTAGACGGTGCGAGTCGCGCCGTGGGCGTGGGCGAACGCGGTTATGAATAGACGGGGAGAAGGATCTGCCCTCGAGTGAAGGCACGTTGATGAGTATGCCTCCCGCGAGAGCTGGGGCGTTCTGGTCGTACGGTAGGAGGCTCTGCGGACGCGGATGCTTGCATGGGAGCGCGGCGAAGTACACGTCTGGCATGGTTGTGTGCACTGTGGACGGCGGGGGTTTTCAGCCATCGATTCGATCATCGGAATGGGAGCTCCAGACGGGATTCGGGCTTGGATGACATACCGCTCTCTCGATAGCGCACAAAAGCTCCGCAAGTGCCTGCCCCTTTGACCCCTTCAGAACCACCTGGATGTCGTCACGAGTTGGCGATGCGGGAACAACGGTTGCTGTAGAACGATAGTTCCACCGCATGGGTATTGCGCCGGAGATGAAGACGGTGTTAACAAAAGAGGCCAAAATGTTTGAGGCAAATCGTGGAGGCGGTCAAAGGCTTAGGAATGTTGGCCTCTCGCATCCGACTCGGACTTGGGAGTCGGAGGCGAGGCCCAGAAAGGCAGCGTCAAACAACACTGCATCTGGGCCTGTCACGTGTGACCGGGTCAATAATCGATCATCTCAACAGCCCAGGCAAAGCCCGCGTTTACGTTCAATTCAAGTCATCCGGCAACCACCACGACCAGAAAGCCCGTATAAGCTTGGGTATCAACCGGGAAAGCACAACGGTAGCTTGCAAGATGAGGGATCGCATCCTTGACGCGAGTATGTGTCATAGAAGTTTGCGAGATGCGTGGAGGCTGACGTCTTTTCTTCCCGCCCCCCGCAGACTTCCCCCGCACGCTCGACCAACGTGTATACCATCTGGGCATTCGCGCAGGTGAGGTGGCCAATCGTATCGTACGCCCATGTCCTCCTCATCCCTGCACGGAGAGTGGCGCTAAGTAATGGCATGGACATTTTAGATCACGCTAGGTACACCTTCACGCGCCCATGGCATCGCTTCGTATCTCGACCCCATCCCAACCCCGTTCGAAATCACGTCCGAGAGGGGTTTCACGACGATCACTGGCCGCTACAACGGCGTGCCCGTGTCTATCGTCGCCATTGGCATGGGTTATCCTAACGCTGATTTCTTTGTGCGGGAGGTAAGGGAATGTTTGAGCGGCGACATGCTTGTTGTGAGGTAAATGATGTTTCTATTTCTGGGTGGTAGTCGAGCTTTGGAACTGACTTCGCTCTTGAATTTACCACATCTCAGGCTTGGGTCGTGTGGTGCTCTCATTGATGTGCCCGTGGGCTCGGTGGTGGCCCCAAAGGGTAGCATCTCCGTAACAAGAAACTACGATTACGATTTCGTCTCGGGAAACTCGAAGGAGCAGCCTTACAGACTCAGCAAGCCGGTACGTCTGTAACTGATCTCTTCGGGGTGTTTTGAAGTGACCGCAGCCCTACAGGTAATGGCCGACCCGGTCTTGCACGACGCAGTAAGATTTCGTTCGTATGCGTCATCTAGAGGGCTGGGCAGAGCTTGCACCCCAAAATAGGTAGTCAAGTCATTGAAAGCGACGCAACCTCCTGAGATCAAGACGTCGATCGTAGACCATACCCTCAACGCGTCGGCTGACAGGTAGGCTAGTCTTCCAGGGATCTCTCCAAGCACCGGGCTCAGGGCTGCCTGCGCAGCTTCTACGCCTCACAGGGACGCCAAACCTCATTCCCCGACCACAACTCGGACCTCATTCCTCGCCTCGTGGCCGCGCACAAGGACCTAGCGACGCTCGAGGTACGTCCCCCCCAGATTCTAGCCCAGGGACCGCTCTCACGACCTCGCTCCCCTGCCGGCCAAGATGGAGACGTTCCATATCCTGCACCTCGCCGCGTGTTGGGACATCAAGGCGAAGACGGGAAGCGCAGAAGCACCCCCTCTGCACCACGCGCCGACCGCGCCCTCGATCCCGCCGGTGCACGCCCCTTCGACGCAGACCAGGATTCCGGATGTCGCTGCGTCCGCGACCGGGAGCGAGCTGCTCAGGCCCCCGCCACGCATCCGGGCGGCGGCTGCGCAGATGGTGTTTGCCTCGCGCACGTCACAGGACTTCATCACGCCGCAGGAAGTCGCGGCGATCGAAGCGTGGACCGGGCGCGCGGTGCTCGAAGCCCTGGTCGGCCTCGAGATCCAGCCTGACGTAAGGGTCTCCATAAAGTTGTTTCAGTTCCACTCAATTACTCACTCACGGTGTGCGAGCGCAGCGGCTGCACGAAGAGGTCGGAAGCGTCTGGGAAATTAAGGACGGAGCCGAGGCGGTCCGCCGGTAGAAGAAGAGGGAACGTGTTGCCTGATATGTCTGTGGACACATAGAACGTGACCGGGGGCGGCGGGGTGTAGAATAGAATGTATAGGTTATAACCATTGATCCCGCTTGGTGGTAAATGTATGGTACGACATTCGTCCTCGAGTAACGCAGCCGCGGGGTTAGGAACGGCAATTCCGACAGAATGCGACGAGAGCAAGAATAGCTTTCGAACCACGATCAAAGTTCTCGAGCACGAAAGTATCAGCACGACCAGGTCTGAGCGATATATGACGTCCTTATTCAGTCACTGTCCGCTCTACCTTAGTAATGTTCACTAAGAGTACCACCGAGTTCCGTGGAGACAGCGACTTGGATCTTACTCTAGTGAGCGAGTCGCCCTTGAGTAAAATTTTCCCATACGAAGAGCGGCGTCCGGTACGTATACCACGTGGCTGGCTTCAACGAAAGTATTTCTTGGTTTCAGTTTCCAGGAGAGCGTTATCAATCACGAAGACATATTCGACTCAACGCGATCAAAGATTGGGCGCCGCAAGTGCGGCCCACCAGAGAACTCGGCACGGAGCAAGTCTGGGTGTCCGGTAATGAAGTGGTAAGGCGCTGTTCACACGAGAAATGGTTGAATGGCGTCGGATAAAGGAGAGTCTTATGGATCGCTTACCAGAGAGCTTATTCGAAAGCAGGGATCTGCACGCTAGAAAAGCACACAGAGTTACCAGATAGGGAGAAAACGTCGCATCTTGAGCGTGGTGAGTGTATGACACAAAGTAAGCTCGGTGTGGCCACGCTCAGGGATCTGCTGCAGAAGATAATCAGTTTCGGGCACCAAGACGCGGAAAGGACGCCTTGTGACGCACCCGTACCACGGCGCACGGACGACCATTCATCGCCCCCCCCCCCACGCGATACGTTGTGTGCTTGTGGGTGACTGTAGGAGATTGCGACGATCGCACCACCGACAAACACCGCCATAGATCGGGAGAGAAAGGAGCCTCCAAGCGGGCTGTAGGTCCAGGGAAGGCCCCAAGCCCGAGGTAGGTCCTCATGTACTCGCAGATCGCGTCTCGAGGCGAGAAACGCACCAATAAAGGGCGGCGCGTTCCCTCGGATTCAAGTCCCGCGCAGTCGTTCGGGTCATCTGGAACAAAGAACCGGACCTCGCCAGCACCCGGACGGGCCCCCCTGGGAGCAGGGGAGCAGAATGAGGGCAGATCCTGACGGAGAGCCGGGCCCTGGGTGCGCCTCGGCGTGCGGGTTTGGCAAAACCACGCTTCCGGGGGGGCGTGGCGCGTCCAATCCGTCCAACCCCGTGCTGGCCGGTGGATACTCTGGAGCACGGACCTTTTCCTGCGACGCAGATTGGCCGAGGAGATAGACGCTACGTCGACAGGATTGTCCCCGCCGGCGCACAGGCACGCCGCGCTCTGGGAATGCGCTATGTTTGCCCGGCCGCCATAGCGGCGACGAACGGGAACCCCGCGACTGGAGGGGCACGAAAGGAGGTGCATGAGACCGTGAGCCCGGCGCGGAAGCGGGAGACCGCAGTCGTTGACAAGCTCGACATGGGTTCCCGGGGTGCCTTCAAGCGCTGTCGTCATTTAATGCGCTGCTTACACGGTCTGGAGAGCCGCAGACACTCACTCATGCAATCCGCGAGGCTTCTGCATGTTCACCGACGGCCGAGTCTGGTGTTCCGGGTGGTCGCCGAGGGATCCTCGCACAAACGACGATGGGCAATCTCGCCGTACCTCGAAGACTTTCCAGCGGCGCATGGGCGTCTACTGCCTCGACCCCACAGCGCGTATCATCGTGCCCTCGTTCTCATGAGAGAATGGGACGGAGATACACCGTAAAAACAAGGTCTCCATTCGCCTGCGGCCTGTCAAACGAGTGGAGATCTCGGACTCGGGTTCGCAACTATTCTGATAATCGGCGCAGGCGTGGGAGGCCCTGGGGGGAGGTGACGTTGTAAGTAGCAAGCCAGACTCCCTAAACACCCACTCACGCTGGCGCAAAGGGGGGCCGCTCCTCCATAGGCTCCCGGTGGAACCATGGTCGAAGGGTTCGGCGTTGCCACGATTCACAGCGTCGGCCATCTGTCCTATCTGGACCTCGACACCCGGTTTTCCAGGGCTCTGCGCCCATCGATGCAACGATCGAGACCCGTCGCACGTTCAGCAAGACGCTTGGCCGGCCACGGATGCGCAGAGCTCACGATAGCGTCGGCCTTGAACAAGAATCGCCGCCCGGATCTCCTTCAAAATAGCCAATTAGACTTTCAGAGCCGTCACGTGACGACGTTCTTGGCTACGCACCTTGTATTCTCGCAGCGGGCGGGAGAAAGGGAGCGACTTAGGTGGCTAGGGCTCGCAACGAGGAGAAGCCAACTCTATCCTGCCCGGAGAAAGGGTGGATAATCCTCTGGGAAACCTAACGTACGTCCTCCCACCGAGCTCTCGTCGTATTCATTTGCCTGTACAGTCTGCTATCGTAGAAAATCCGATAATCAGCAAGAGGATGAATCGTGAGGGAGGGGTGGATGAGGAAACGGAACATACCAACCATAGTGACGCTGGTATAAAAGGTTAGAGCCTAAGCGGACTTGGAGCGCTCGAACATTCAAACTTACTTGTTCTGTTCTGCAATCCTTCAAAACCCCAGCTCGTCCACACTTTGCTCCGAATCCTACTCTCCAAACTCTTGGATACCGAGACAGACTCACAGCGATAGCTTGCTAGATGCCATCGAGAAACCATGATTCCCGACCACGGTGAACGAAGTACGTCCCTCCTTGAATTCTCGCGTTTGACGCCTGCTTCCCTTGTCGATCACGGAATGCGCCTTTCTCGCCTTGTGATCAACCACTGGTTGAAAGGCGTCAGTGACGGTCCAGCAGATGTTCTGTCTCGGTGCGCCCGGACGAGTGCACCACCTCCGGGCCTGACCTGGTGAGTGGGCATAAAGTGGGGCGTGCGAGACGAGTAAGCCCATTGAGACTTTGCGCGCGATGATCAACGAAGGTACGTACCGCCATCCCCATCCTACTCTAGTGATTCCCGCGTTGGCAACAGGGCAGCAGACAGACCCACAGACCCAAGGACCAGGAACATGGCGCGCTCACATCCCTGCTGCGCCGGGCGAGTCATTGCGGAGCCAGGGGCGATCCTCAGGCTGCCAGGCGACAGTTAACAGCACCCGGGGTTGCAACGGCGCCTCGCTTACTGAACCTGCGGAATGTTCTGATTCAAGGTGTAGACTTGTCGATCCTCGAGACGATGGAAGGTGCTTACGTGCTTCCACTATGCGCTAGAGCGAGCTCGATCGCGGACTTGACACTGGCGAGCGGCGATATCGGCGCACCAATCCCTCGCAGGTCAGCGCGACATGGAAATTGTTGGGCTTGTTCCTGGCCAAGGCCTGACAGTCTCCAGACCGATGAGATGCCGCGAGTCCGTGTCCGATGGTCGCAGCAGTGTGACGTGAGATCCCGCCGCGGCGGGGATAAGCAGCGAAATGAAGAGGCACGGCTGAGTGGGCAGGGCGAGAATTGTGAGTTCGTTTTCCCGGGCGCTGCAGACGCATGTCGATATCGTGGCTGTGAATCTGGTGCGTGCCGCGCAGGCGGGGGGGGGAGGGGGCGGTGCTCGAGCTTCGAGGACATGGGAAACGAAATATGGGATTGAATACTTTAGGCTGGAACTTCCATCGGCCCAGCTGTTGGTCGCCGGGTTTGAAATGATCGTTGCCGATAATCGTGTGCGTAAAGCAGAGATCGACATTCGGTGACTTTGTGAATGGGTGCGGAGGGTGTCCGAGTCACTAGTAGTAGGTGCAAACTTTCAGGATACTCCGCCTGAAATACAGATGAAACCCTCTTAACACATACGCGCGCTTATCCCATAAGTACGGGGTCCGCAGGGTAACGGGTATGGGGTAAGGGGGAATTATGGAGCCGTATGGATAAGTTACGATACCCCAAGATACACCATAGCTTTGCGGACCCACGGACTTGGCATGGGGGACAGCGCCGGGTCATATGCATAAGGGGTATGGTTTAAGAGGGTTTCATCTCCTTAGCCTGTAAAAGACTACGATGAGATTAGTCTGAATAACTTTAATTTATCCTTCGCCGCAATGACTGTATCGCCTCTTTGTAGTGGAATACAGTCCACAGCACCATACGCGCCACTTGTTACAGTCGGTCTACGAAGGCCTTTACAATATCTGTATCTGTGGCAAAGAACGGTAAAGGCATTAAGACTAATTTCACAATAAATTCGATCTTTACCGTAATGCAGGCCGTATTACCCTAATACGCACCCCCCGCGTGTGTTCTATGGGCTGGAAATTTGTCTGGAACGAGCGCGACATGCATCTGTACCTGGGGGTGGTTCCCTTGCGTTGTGTTACTTTTTTTTGAAGGTCGAGAGGGAAAGAAACAACAGCAACGGACGTACCGCCACTGTTCTTCGAGCAGCTGACGAATGCACACTGGCACCACAAACGTCGAACCACATTCTGAGCCGATGGCACGACCGAAAGCTGGGAAGTACCCCAGCTCAGTGGCAGCTCTGCCAGCTCTGACGCGGCAAGACAGGGCGTGTTCTAGGCACTTCATGCAGGAGCTTTTTTGAGGGCGAAAGTGGCCACTTTCGAGGGCGCACGGTTCCTGCGTGGCTGGAGAGGCTGCCGGTGAGCGCGCTGGTGTGCAGCGCCATCATCCCAAGCATTCAAAGCTGGCGCTATCGTACTAGACTCGAAGTCCAATGAATCAACGCACGTATTGCGGCAGGCCTGTAGGTGAATCAAGAGTCATTCTAATTGACTACGCCTAGCTAAGGCGACAGAGGATGCAGATCCGTCTTGTCCGGGTCTATGGATAGGAAAGCCTCGTAGAAATACACAATACCAAAGAGGATGAACAATGCGCTCGCAGCCAGCGTGACTGTTAGGCTTGGGTGAGACCAAGATATATGCTAGCATTCGCGGGACCGGGACGTACCATGCTTCACGGATATTTTGGTGGATATATATCGGCCGCCCATGACAGCAAGCGCTGTGCAGCACGAGTGACCGACAATCGTGCCCAGCGCAACGACATACAGGTTCTAACGCGCGCACGAAGAGCGGACGTCAGGCATCACCACAAATAGCACGAAACAAGCGATAATTACTCACATCGGCCGCGGCGAGCGCGATAGTGGATATCTGGCTGCGGTCGCCCCACTCGCCGAGGAACGTGAGCACGAATGACTGCACGAAGACCGGTCCGAGGATATAGCTGAAGAAGTTGCGCGAAGCCTCGGCGTAGGACTTTAGCGTCTTCGTCGGGGAGCGCGGGGACAGAGGGCCCCCGCCGTTCGACCGTCGCCGGGCGTGTCCGTTCCCCTGGCCCGCCTCGAGCGCCTCGAGCGGGATGGCGTCCGTAGGTAGGCCCGGTCCGTCGCGCGCAGCCTCGTCGCCCTCGATGTCCTCCTCGGCCTCCTTCATTTCCTCCTGGATCTTCTCGTTCCCGGCCTTCATCTCGCGGCCCTCCTGGAGCATCTTCACCCCAAAGACGAGGAAGAGCGCGGCGGCACACGCCTGGGTCCACTTGCGCGGGATGAGGGTGGGGAGGATGTGGCCGAGCTCGGCGGAGAGGACGGACATGACGACGAGGGAGACGAACGCGCCGGCGAAGACGACGAGGCGTGGGTGGCGCATGGCGAGGATGGCGGCGATGAGGAAGGTCTTGTCGCCGATCTCGGAGAATATGATCATCGCGAAGGACCGCGAGAGGGCGTGGATGGCACCCTCGTCGTGTGCGGGCGTGACATCTTCAAGGGCCATTCAAAGTCTGTTCGGTGTTTGCTTCGAGATGTGCATGTGCGTTTGAGACGACGCACCCCGAGTTCCCAGCAAAAGCTTCGATAGCAGCGCGAGAGCAGCGTAGGACCGAGGAGGTAGGAGGTCTGGACGAGAGGGAGGATGGGGAGGACGACGAGGACGAGGATGAGGATCAGTGACAGTTCCAAGCCACGTACGGGCGCCAAAAGTCTGAAAGTTAGCTCACACGTGATTGGAATGACGACTGCGCAGCCAATCACAGCTTGGTTTGGTGTCAGCGCTAGCGCTAGCGCTGCTAGGCTTTGCTCTTTCTTGACCGCCCTCGCTGCCTTGCTCACTGTTCTTCGAGTCCCAGTCAGTCTGCGTAGTGGTCGTATCAACAATGTGAATATAGTGAGAGTAAATATTGAAGCGTACTCCCACGGGGTGCATGTCAGGGTAATGTGCCCTATATTACGGTAAAGAATATTGTAAAATTAGTCTGAATAGCTTTACCATCCTTCGCCATGGACATTGTAAAGCCCGTTGTATAGCGACGGTAAAAAGTGGCGCACGTGGTGATAGGACCGTATTCCACTACAATGAGGTGATACAGTTATTGCAGCGGAGAATGGTAAAGTTATTCAGACTAATTTTACCGTAATCTTTACCGTATTTCGGATGGAGTATCCTGATTTGCACCTAGTGTCCGTGACAAACATGGCTCGAGGGCGATCGATGGAAGGCTGCAACGCTCGGTGCCCGGTGAACTTCCAAGTCGTACGCCAAAAGGTGAGTACTAGCAGCATATAATGATTATAACTCTGAACTTACTGTTGAGATAATAGTCTTATGTCTTCGGGGATGCATGAACACCGACGGGATCCTCGAGCGCTGTGATGGAACTCAAAATCGGCCATCGAGTCCAACGGTCTTGATACTTATAGGGAGCAAAATTAGTGTCGTCTTGAACTTCCCAGGCGTAGCATAAAAGACAAGCCGTGCGGGCGACACAGGGCATTTCTTTCTCATCTCCTTTGCTCGAACGTCACCATGGTCGTTTCCCAGACGATGTACGGTCTTCCTCATAAGTACCCATTTTATCGTCGTTGCAACCAATGAAAACTAATGCCATTCAGTTTGGCAGAACCGCCCGACATAATATCCTCTCCGTCTCGGAACACTTGGACGCTCCGGACTCAAGAACCGCTTTTCAAGCGGTAGAGAAAAGCGGCTGCTGCTTCTGTGACCGTGTGCACCCTTGTGACGTGTCCTTCCCTCGTCGAGGAAAACCGTGAGAGTAGCAGCGCAGAGTTCATGGGCCGTGGAAGCGAAGGGTAAATGTTCCCAGTCGCCGTCGCTTTACCACCTGGTCACTCATCTGCCTCTACCCATGTAACGGCGATATCGAGCTCTGAAGATGCATTCTGGATGCGAATCGACTTCTCATATTGTTCTCCGTCTTCCGTACCAACAAGCTGGATCTCGGACAATCGCTCGCGACACCTCCGAGGCCATGCCGTGCACATGCCGACGGTCTCGCGGCTATTTCTCCACCGTGGAAAGTGCTCCCGCGAGTATTATTATCGGAACGAGCTGGACTTGATATCTAGACTGGTGCCGTCCTCGAGAATGACCTTGAAAGTTGATGAAGGAAAACTTTGTCAGAAGCCAGGTCTTGGGCTATGCTTCGACCGACGGTAACGAGGTGTTGAAATGCCGCCTTTATGTCAAATTCATGCGCGAGCTCACCTAGATGGATTTTAGGAGCCAGGGGAAGAGACGTAGGATCGTTCCCATTTGGGCTTCCGTTACGGACATTCCCTCCATTGTCAGCAGTGTCGAACATGTTATTAAACTATATGCATACATACACGTTACAATCCATGCCCCGGAGATGTATCAGAAATATTCTATTCTACCGAGTCCACCCAAGCCCATGTTGCGCCCACGGAAAAGTGAACCAGCCCGAGCGAGGCTCGAACCCCGTGTCTGCCGCGCGGGGGGCGCTTAGGTGATCGATCGGCACTTGCCGGCCAGCTGGCGGCTGGCGTAGGCGCTTCGCCAAGTTGACCTGGACTCCCACTCAGGTGGACTCAATGTTCGACTTATACCCTTTCCTCAAGACTCCGACTACGCACATCACACACGGTCGCAACCATGCCTGCAGGAACTGGCGACCGGGAAGGGAAGTTCGATGAACCGAACGATACTTCTGCCCCGCTTGAGACATTCAACCTCAATCATACCGACTCGACGGGGTTATCGCACCACGACCGGGAGACCGCGCCCCCCGGAGCCCGCCAACCGGAACAAATAGTACTGGAGGCTCACCCTTCTACTGCCTCAGATAACCGCGTCAGCAAAGTAGGCTTTCTTCCACGAAATTTGATAAGAAAAACTGACGGTGAACCCCGCTGTAGTGGCTACAGTGGTGGCGGCCTACAGTCGCGTTTCCTCCTGCATATGCCCTGCACCGCTATTACCGCCGCCACAGACCTCGCCGCATCCCACCCCTGACACCACTCAAGCTCCCCGGACTATATGGCTTGGCGTTCGCGTCGACAATGTTCTTCGTGCTGCAGGCAGCGCAGTACAGCGAGATGGTGATGAACGACAAACGCCTCCACATCATCGACGTAGCCGGCGATCGCGCCGCAGCCACTTTAGGCGAGCCAGACTGGCAGGAGTACTTCCAATCGTTGACCGTCGAACCCAGCCTAGGAGAGGTGTTCAAGCGGATTCGCGATGGTGCGTGCAGCTACCATATTCCCCTCTCTACCGCGAGAGTGCTGACGCGTCTCCCGAATGATCAGAGGACTACCACTCGGCGGGCATCGCCGGGAAGCTCGCCTGGTGGGACCGCCACATCTGGTCCGACCGGGAGACGTTCGACAAATGGCTGCTCCTCATCGTTAATAGCCTGGCCGAGGGGCAGTCCCTCGACGCCCTCCCGCGCGAAGACCTCGAGATCTGCGCCACGCACCTCGCGAACCGCAGCTCCCTGAGGGTGAGTGCCTCCTTCGCCTCGCCTCTTCTCGTTCCTGTTTCTTGAATATGCATATGTTTACGTTCTGACGCACCGCGTATCGCTCCGCAGGTCGAACAAGCATCGCGCGCTGTCAGTTGGGGCTTTGGCTTCTCGGTGCCCCTCGCGATGCTCGCGCGCTGGTCCGGCCGCCGCGCGCTCTTCCTCCCGATGAACGGCCTGCAGCGCCTCCTCCTCGGCGCGTGGATGTACGTCGACCTGCCGGTCACCTTCCGCGAGCTGTGGTACCTCCAGCGGTTGCAGGAGAAGGACGCGGCGGCGCGCGTGATGGTCGATCTGTTCGGCAGCTTCGACGAGGAGTTCGAGGAGATGGGGATCGACTATGGGCCGGACGCGCCGCCGGCGGAGGATGCTTCTGATTCGTGACGGGCGTGGGCTTAAGGTTGTTGTTATGTTCGGGTTTGCTAGGTCGGTATGTCCGTTGCTTGGGTCTTTTCATCTGGGAGCCGTGAGCTGAGCTGACCCATGGAACTCTTGTTTTCAGTCCAGACTCGACGGCGATATTTCAGTAGGTTGCAATGTGGACTGGCTCTAGCACTGGATAGATGCGCGTTTTTTTTTCACAAAGCTTTCAGGATGTCCTGTTTACTTATGGCCTCTTCGAGCGCCGGATTGGGTTTAACAGGGGGAGCGGAACCTTTGTCCTCCTGTACTGAAGTGACTGAGACTCTGAGCAGCGAGGAGCCCCACGTGGCTACCCTCATGACCGCATCTCGAGGACTCGGATGACCCCTGCCTGCCATCGATTTATCCTTCCAGTTTGCCATTTCCCTCGTGGTGTATTGACGTCTAAGCGCTATATGTGTTGATGCTCATCGATTGGCAGGAGGTTCGCAACACCCTTTCAATCTGATGCTGTAAGAGCGGGGTCTGGCGGGCCTCATAATCATCTCGAGTCTCCTCCCTCGTCTATCCTACCCCCTTGCGTTCAACGGCTGCAGCTTCAAGCTCCAGTACGTGTTCTTTCCTCTGACTTTATCCAGGAAGAACAGCTCACTTAGTATCAAATTTAAAAAGACCCGCCGGCGCCTTAAACCGTAGTCCGCATGGCCAACGTAGACCTGATCGCCGCCACTGTGCGACAACTGCTCAGCCAAACTACTGCTCTTCTACAGCAAGACGAGACTGTTGTTATCGAGTGGGTGAAATGCTTATTGATGTGACTACTCGTTGACAAGATCCAACAGGGATGAAACTGTATGCTTAATTACGATCCACATAGCAGTGGCACGCATGTATACTGAATATCCGTTCATAGCTCGCAAACCTGGAGCGGGACACTCAGCTCGCTATGGTGCAGTTGAGGAGGTGCCGAAACGACTCCATCGTCCCCGTCAATCGACTCCCGGCCGAACTCCTTCTCATGGTCCTCGGCCATCTTAGGTGTCCGCCTACCATACGTTCGTCTAGGCAGATATCAGCTCCCATGTTCGACTCCTACCGACCCCTCGTCTCCGCGATGTTGGTGTGTCACAAGTGGTACTCGATAGGCTACCAGGCCGCTTCCCTATGGACGGATATCGACTTCCGAGTCGGACGCCGGCGTGCTTTCGCCACGGTCTTGCTTGCCCGTTCGCTAGGCGCAGCCGTTCGTTTGTACGGACCCCTGAATGAGGATAATGCGCTCGGAACGGTCATCGCGGATCACGGGACTCGTATTCGCGAACTGGACGTCTGGGCCGGAGCCAATGTCTCTAACCCGGTGCTCGCGCTGCGGTCCGTCCTGGCTGTCGACATGCCTCGAGTCCGCATACTTGCCCTTTCCTGCGGAGATTCCGACGCTCGTGATCAGGAGGGGGCTGCGGTCATCACCGACTCCGACGCTCCAGCATCTTTTCCAGCCCTCGAAGCGATGCTGCTAGAGAGCTTCCTCTTCGTCCCCACCCATGTTCTGCCGCAGCTCACCCACCTGCACCTCGCCCGGCTGGACCAAGTCAATCCTTCGAGTATACTCAACCTACTGAGGAACACCCCTGCGCTCGAGGTCTTCGATATAATGCAATGCCAGGAATTCACTGCCCCGTTCAACTCGACTCCACTTCCGAGACCCTCTCCCGTATTCCTCCCCCGCTTGCACAGCGTGTACATCGGGTACTTGGCTACCACCACAGTACACGACCTGATGACTCGCATCGAGGCTCCCAACCTGGCATGCCTCCGTCTTTCCTCGATCTCTGCGGCGAGCGGAGCGTTGTTGTCGATGCCGCTCATCCCGAGCACCCTCACCACGCGCACGGTAAACCGTCTGGCGTTCGACCTGCGCGGCGACTTCACCATGTTCCACATCACGTTCCACGGGGAGGACCTCTCGCTCACCATGGACATCCGTGGGAGCATCAGAGTGCGAGACACAGAGGGGTCCCGCTGGGCATTCGGCGTCTTCCCGACGCTCCTCCCCCTGGCGCACGTCGAGGAGTTCCACTTCCAGGCCCAGCTGTGGGCCACGGGCCGCGCCGAGCGCCTCCTCCCGCACCTCGCCGCGCGCATGCCCCGCGTCTCGACGCTCTTCGTCAAGCACAACTGGACCCGCGACTCGGGCGGCACGGAGTGCCTTATGGACTGCGCGCGCGCGGTCGCCGCGCTGCTCGAGCGCGACGCTCCGGTCCTCTTCCCGCGCCTCGCGCGCCTCGAGCTCATCGTGAGCGACGTGCCCCCTGCGGAGTTCTGCGCGCTCATCGCGCCCGCGCTCGCGCGGCGCGACCTCGGCGGGCGGCGGCTGCGGACGGTGCGCATCCGGCCGGACGATCTGGACTGGTTCCGCTGGTCGATGGAGCTGGTGGCCCGCTGGGAGGAGGCGGGGCCGGACTACGCGGAGACGGGCATACGCGACCACGTCGATTCGGTCGAGGTGGGCACGGGCAAGGCTAAGGATGCGAGAGGGCGTTCCTCCCGGGGCGGGGTCGGTGGCGATCATGAGCGTACGAACACGTTCGCATGGGGACGGTGGAAGGATCGCGTGCAGCCTAGGCCGCATGGCTATTGGCTAGGCTCGGAGTGAGGGATGGTTGGTGCGCCGCGGCGCGCGAATCCGCAGTACGTTTTTGAACTATATGTACCTCTACGGTAACTGATATTATGCAGATCAAGTTAGGATAAGGATATAGGTCATCTGCCCTAGAGTAGTGAATGTCAATTACATGGTGCGCTAATGTAAGAAAATGGGACTGTAATTGACACACGCGACATAGAAAGACCTTTTTATTTTACCTACGATTATAGCGTGCCGCGTGTATTTATAGATGCTGAAATCCAGCATTACAGAGATCCTCATATATTCTAGCGAATGTTGGCGATCAGCCGGTCACTACGGACCACGGGAGACACCACACCCGACGACTCGAGCACTGTTGCATGCTCTAACAACCGCAACCATATGTACACATTCTGTCGAGTTCTTATTTATATGCCTCGTTAATCGGCGCCCATTGTGCAAGCCTCAATTTATCAAGGAGTCCGACTCCGAGCAGCGAGGCGTCTCGTAGTTTCGTTATCTCGATCCTGGCGCTAAATGTTGAGCGCCCATCCCGCGGTAAAGTGACTCGGCCTGCAGCTTCGGATATATGTAAGTACTTGTCTTACGCCTTCACTCAACCACAACTCATTTGATGTCAATGTTACAGGTACACATTCCTTAGGGGACTCTCCATTGAAGCCCACCGACATCCTCCCTATCGATACTGCCACGTTGGCATCATTCTCTTATAATTAGTACTAGACCGACTCCGACTCCACGCTCGGCATGGCGAACATGCAACTCGTCACTGCTACCGTGCAGCAGCTTCTAAACCAAACCTCCGCTCTTTTAAACCACACCGGGGATTATCGTATAGAGTAAGCAATGTACTTGTCTGGTACAAGTTCTCTCTAACATCGACCAGGGATGACATCGTACGTTCGATCTTGAACATCCGGGTGCCCAGCTAAGCGTATACGAACTGATCATGTCTATGTCAACAGGTCGAAAGCCTAGAACGAGACATACGGCGAGCGATGATGCAGCTGAGAAGGTGTCGAAACGCATCGCGACCCATCAATCGACTCCCTCCCGAACTGCTTCGCATGATCTTCAGCCATCTTCGGCCCCCACCGTCTTCCCGCTGGTCGACGCGGCTCACGGATTATCCTCGATATGCTCCGTACAAGCCCCTCATCACCGCTCTCTTGGTGTGCCACAAGTGGCACACGATCGGCTCCAAGGCTGCTTCCTTGTGGACCGACATCGACTTCGTGCGCCAGGGCACTTTCGCTTCAATATTGCTCACCCGCTCCCTGCGTGCGACCATCCGCATATGCGGACAGCTCCAGGAGGATAGAACTTTTGAAACGACTATTATTGACCACGGCGCACGTATCCGGGAGCTGGACCTTTCGACAGGAGTCGAACTCTCTGACCCCTTGCCTGCGTTACGCTCTGTGCTGGCAGCGGATATGCCTCAACTACGTCTGCTTGCCATTTTCTGCAGGCGGCGGGATATCCACGGTCAAGCACCCCCATTCCTCGATCATGCTACTGGGGCTCTCCCGAGCCTCCGGGCCCTTCTCTTACAGGGTTTTCTTTTCGTTCCCTCCGGCCCCCTGCCCCGGCTCACACACCTGTACCTGGCTTGGGGGGGGAGCGTCAGCGTTTCCAACATACTCAAGCTCTTGAGGACGACCCCAGCGCTCGAAGTCTTGTGCATAAGACCGTACTACGGAACATTGGAGCGGCCACACGGGATCCTGTCTACCATAGCATCACCATCCGTGGCTCTTCCGCGCTGTCATAGCGTGCAGATCTCCGGCTTCACTTCCACCGCAGTGCATGACCTGATGCTCTCCTTAGAGGTCCCTAGCCTCGCATCCCTCCGCCTCTCGAATACCTTCGCCAACGGCGGGACACTGGCTTTGACACCCCTCGTCCCGCGCACCCTCACCGCCCACCGCACAATCAACCGCCTGGCGTTCGACTTCGGCGGGACCGGCACATGCTTCCGCGCCGTTTTCCACGGGAACGATGTCATGCTCACGATGGACATCAACGCCGTCGAGGTCCCAGAGGCGGAGCGGCAGCGCTGGGCGAAGCTCAACGACCTCCCGGCGCCGTTCCCGCTGTCCGCCGTCGAGGAGTTCCACTTCCAAGCCTCCAGATGGGACGCCGCCCAGAGCCTTTTCTGCCATCTCGCCGCCCACGTGCCCGCCGTCTCCACGCTCTACGTCGAGCACGACGCCGGATGGGACGACGACGACGAGGCCGGCGTGCTGGCCCTCGCCTCGGCCGTTGCGGCGCCCCTCTCTCCCTCTCTTTCTCTCTCTCTCGACTCGGACGCCGCCGGCCCCGGGGCCCTCTTCCCGCACCTCGCGCACCTCGAGCTCGTGCTCAGCGCCATCCCGCAAGAATTCTGCTCGCGCCTGGCGTACGCGCTGGCGCGGCGCGAGGCGTCGGGCGCGCGCCGGCTGCGCACGCTCCGCATCCGTCTGGGGCAAAACCACTCGTCGCGCTGGGCGGGGAGGTGGTGCTTCGATCCGGAGCCCGAGTACGGGGACACGGGGGTCTTCGACCATGTGGAGTGTGCGGAAATCGACCCGGAGCAGAGGGGGTGCAAGGTGCATGAGGACGGGCGCTGCCCGGAGCATGCCAGATGGGCTGTGTGCGGGAAGGGGTGGGGGGTGTGGGAGGACCCTGTGCCGGCACGGGGCGCGAGACACGACTATTGGGAGGGGTGACGTCGGGCGTCGCAACCTGTGTGGATTTGCTGAGTGCCATGATCGGTGTGTGTGAGTGATTCATCTCTGGTCTTTTCTGCAACTACTGATGTCCTGTTGCAATTGATGCATCCAGGATGTATGTATTCCCCCCTGCTTCAAGTTGAGCCAGCCGTGTTACATTTGAATTACCACGTAAAGCGTCCTCGTTCACCGTCCTCGTTCCAACGTGTATTTCATTCGCCTGTAGACCGTCTGGTGAGCACACTGAAAAGAGCCGCAGGAGGTACGGCGGCGTTAACTCGAATCACTGACCGTGTTCTCGCGCGTCCGTGTGGCCAGGAAGTGCAGACAAGAACTGTCAAGAAGCGTTCTCCATGACTCGAGTGGCCGCCGTGCAGGCAGCAAGACAGCTCCCTATCGCCGTGTCGCAAATTGCCCCGAGCATGCTGGGCGGCGGTGCCAGACTGGCCCGTTGAGACGCCCTAAACGAGAATCCTCCTGTGGCGTAGCAGGCGACCAAGACAGCATTGCACCCTGGGTGATACTAGTGAGCTGTCTTGTCCTATTTCGGCACGCAGTGGCGAGGGGAAGCACGTACCTGTCTGGCAAGTTTCATGGGCGGTGGTGGAGGTCCGGACGGCGGCAAGTGAAAGGCCGACTACAGCGGCGGTTGCTCCGACCAGCAGCGAAAATCTACGGAAATGCATACTGATAAGAGCTCGGAGTGGAAGGCAGTAAGTAGAGGAATTGACGGTAAGTATGTGCCAGTGGGGCCAACCGCTATACAGAATCGCATATATATCATACAAACGAAATAATGTTTGTGTTGGCCGGAAAGCCGCAGTGCCACTCTGCCAGCCTGACAGATTGGACCCTAAGAATTACAGCCAAACACTGCCCCTTTACCGTTCTGGGGATCGACAGGTGGCTAGGCATTTGACGAATCTGTTTATCAGTTCTGTAATGGAGACTGTTGGACACTTGTGACAAGGCATACGACATTCGACGATAGATTCGTTCGACCGTCATCGCCAGCACCAGCGCAGCATCTAGATCCGGAGTCGGCGGCGTGAACTTGTCCGAATCAGGAAAGCTAAGCGCCATAACGTTCCACGTGTGCTGCTCAGGAGGGCGCTTACCTATACCTCGCCTTCTCCGCCCCACCTCCTACGATTCACCTTTGGATGAACAACGATGGCTGCAGTTGGTGCTACGAATTCTAACTCTGGCTGGTCTAGTGCTGAGGAACTCAATGATGGTAGCTCGAACCTGAGCCCGCCGATTAGAGTATGGGAACTTCCCGCTGGGCCCGGGATGGATAGTACTACTGTAATATCCTGCTAGATCACGACAAAGATGCATCCGTCAGTATTCTCTTCCTGTGCCCATCCATCATATATGTTCATCTGATTAACTGCTCACGCAGTTGCAGACCCACTAGCCCATCTCCGTCGCGGGGCTCGCCTAGTTACTCTCCTGCATCTGAGGTATCGTCGATACTCCCCACGGAGACTCCTTCGCGTCACCCCCCTCAAGCCCCTTGAACTGCACGCCGCTGCTGGTCTTGTCGTCAACCTCGTAGTTGAACGGCAGGGGTGGGTCAAAAACCTCACGCGCGACCGCGACCTTCTCGTCCTTGAGTGCTTCGCCAGATTCGCAAAGAAATTTTGGGCAAAGAACAAAGCAGAGATCAAGGGGCAAGAGCACTTACAAACGGAAATGTGGCGCGTCAGTATGTCTCTGATAATTCTTCCAGAGCCGCGCTCTAACGTACTGTTAGGCTACTTTCCCCTTACGAGTCGACTCTCCGAAAAAGCGAGG
The DNA here is from genome assembly GCA_026283605.1 of Ganoderma lingzhi. NCBI lineage: Eukaryota > Fungi > Basidiomycota > Agaricomycetes > Polyporales > Polyporaceae > Ganoderma > Ganoderma lingzhi. The sequence goes on from JAPJYM010000001.1 coordinate 400,656, forward strand.
CGGATACACAACCGCTGGTGGGCGGGCTCGGTCGCTTGTAATTCCTCTATGTCCTCCTTGTTCCCTTTCAGTGCAGGGAGCGGAGACGTCAGTGGGCATGACATGGATATTTGCATCACGCACATCGCGAACTTTATCGAGACAGACGGCGGCATCCTTTCGATAGTAAGCCATCCTCTCCCCTCTGTTCCATAACTTGTTACTTGATCTCATGGTTATACGTATGCAGGGCCGTGCAGCCCCGTTCGCCCTCGGGTTTCTGGGCCTCACGCCGTTCGGGACGTGGGCCCGCCTCCTCTGCCGACCCTCTCTCGCTCTGCCGATAAACGGACACCAGCGTATCCTCTTCTACCTCGCGGCATATGTTTCGATCGGACAGCAGTACCAGATCATCCAATACCTCACCGCTCTCCACGACAAGCACAGTTTTGCGAATATGCCGGTAGCTATACAGCCCAAACTCGGGCAGTTAGCCGACGACTTTCGCCGGTACTGTAAGTCGGAGGATGAGACCAAGGATGGGTCATCGTGATTGACTGCATGTCGTCCGAACTCGTTCGGACAATGACTCTGGCTCGTTTCGCCCTCTGCCTCCCTTCGCCCTGCCCTTGTTGTCTCCTAGCTATCGTGTAATCTAGCTTTCCACCGCGCTCATCACGCACCCGTCGTCGTGGATAGCACCCATGTCCAATACATTGGTAATATCTACGACCCAAAGAGGGCCCAACTCTTGGACACTGACTGATGTGAGTAATCCCCGAGGTACGTTATGATGCCAAAGCTCCTCGTACACTGTCAGAAGGAGTACAAACTTTGGGATCCCATGTGCATGATGGGCTCAGTGCACGGCCCCCAGCCAAGCTTGGTGAGGAGGGCACCCAACATGTCCTCTAGTTTCTGCATCTTCCCGTCCAACGCGTCCAGGCGTCCCTCGAAGCGCCGATCATCCGAAACATCCGACGAGCTCCCGCCCACACGGCTGGCCAACGCGTCGATCTTGTTCTCCAGCGTATCGAGCCGGAGTTTCGACGCTCGCTCCATCTCGTCGAGCTTATCCTCAAGCCAAACCGAGTGGCTAGTTTCCGCCTGCAGCGCCTCGGGCGGCGGCTGGCAGAGCACCAGCGCGTGCATCGGCTTGTGCTTGCCCTTGATGCGGGTGTGGCCCGCCTCGCACGCGGTGCACAGAAACGCGTCGTCTGGTTTGCACGATGAGAGGTCCAATCGGCCCGGGCGCGGACGAGATCGGCGTATGGGTTGAGAGGGAGAGACGCACCTTCGCACTCGATGCAGTACCAGCAAGGGGGCGACACTCGAGCGCCACACCCGATGCACGACAGCTCGCGCCTGACGATCCGCTCCGTCCTCGTTTCGGAATGGTGGTCCTCCACGGGCTCATTCGAGCACTGCTGGTCCTCGGCCGTGCTCGCGTCCGACAGCGCATCTTCCGCCCGCAGAAGCGCATCGTGCGCGGCGCGGTAGGTGCCTCCGAACTCCCGGTGGTGGTGGACGACCTTCCGCACCTTGAGCAGGCGGTGGGAGGGAAGATGGGGGATGGTGAGGTCGGCCCGCCTGTCGGGGCCGATGACGGCGGCGAGGCAGTCCGGCCTCTCGCAGAGGTCCAGCGTGTCCCGCAACGCGTGGCAGTCAAGGCAGACGACGCGGGCACCGGTGATCCCAGCACGACAGTGCGCGCAGTGCACACCGCTGTGGGATGGGCGTGTCAGACGCTTAGTTAGCCGGATAGTGGAAAAGGCGTGGCGCACAAGTGCTTTGGGGCGAGTCTCAGGTGGTACTCGTAGACCATGCGATAGAGTCGAGCCTCGGACGGCGTCATGGCAAGCAAACATCTCTTCGTAGCTTCCAGCTCTTCTGCGGACCCGGTGAACGAGAGAGCCAACCTGTCGAGGTCGGCATGAATGAGCTGAACGTAGCGTCGGCGCGTGGCCAAGCGCTCCCGGAGGCGAGAGTTGGGGAAGAGTCGCCGTCTGACTTGATCCAAAATGGCCTGGGTCGCAAACCGCCAGAGACTCCTAGGTCTGTTCGCATCCAGATCATCAACGGATGGCCAAAATCGCATGACATCGCAAGGGAGTCTCTTCATATAGAATATTCCGTCATCGCTACGAGATGTGCACGACCAAGACCCGGAGAACACGCGTCCATGGTCGGTGAGAGCCCCGCAGAAGCGCCTTGGCCCAAAGCGAGCAGCGTACGTGACCGTGAAGTTGTACGTGGGGCATCCATCCGCGCCCTGTTCGACGGCGCCTACGAGCTTCCAACGCGTACCGGTGTGCGATATCCCCGAAGCTATGAACCGATTATCATTGAGCGCCGCGGCATGGAGGGCGAGTGAGATCATCGGATGAGAAGGATACATATCACCCTCGCCGACATATCCGCACCAGTGTCCCAGTCTAAGAACAGGTTAGAACTGTACTACCCGAGGCTGCAAATGGCGCGATCTTTTGGCTCACATTGAGTCAAGGGGCCTTTGTGCCATCCGATCCTCCGCCGACTCGACAAATTCCGGGTTGACGAAAGGCTCGTCGATGGCCTCCATGGGGTGATTCAAAATCTCTGCCGGGTTGATATTGGGCTCCTCGTCAACGTCGCTGTATACGTAGTCGGTGTAGCGGGATTCGCGCAGGCGTTCGAGAGACCAAAGGGGGGCCGGATCGTGCCAGTAGTTGAACTAAACAGGCGCGTTAGCCTCATCGGCCATACAGCAACTGACAGCATAACAACCGACCATTTCGAATGCGAAGACCTTGAACTGTTGGTTCGGCTCATGGTTTTGCTGCTTGAACAAGTCTAGACAGGTCCATAACTTAGATCAGATCCATGCACGGACGCTGAGCTACGTACTTTCCAAGTCGTGATGGCGATCACCGATGGCACGGAAAACCCATTCGATCGTATTGGCAGAGTCCCAGAGCTCGTCCTTATGGAGGACCATGGTCCTAGCGAGGCGCATAACCTCGAAATCGCGCTTGAGGAGTAAGTAAAGAAGAACAAAGACGTTCTGGGGGGCATTAGGGATGAGCGAGATTGCGCATTCGCTAGTTTAGATGTGTGTTACCTTCTCTATCCTTCCCGGACCAGCTACTAGGAGGAGCATATCCGTGCCGTCGATGTCGTATCTGATGGTCTCCAGTTTTCCTCGCATCCGATCTTCCTCCTCCGTCACATAGCTCTCGAACTTGTCTCGCATCACATCGCTCCATTCGGCTCGTCGGAAACCCGTAGTAAGCTCAGTAATGAGGGACCAGACGGAATCAAGATAGCGCTCAATGAATCGGCGGTTGGCTGGGAGAACGAGTAATTTGACGGCGAACATCTTGTTAAGGAGGTGGTCGATTTGAACGACGTAGTGCGTCATAGCCATTTGCCAACCTTGTCATTATGGTAAGCGCGAATCATAGAAGCCACAAGAAGGAGCGACTCACCCACGGCCCAGTATGCCATCCACTGCAGTAGGCTGCAAATCGTTGGGTGTAAATGAACGTCCCGAAGCAGCGGGAGGAACGTACCTCCAATCAGCGGGACGTGCAGTAGTAAACGCGTTCGCCTCTCCAACTGTAATGAAGCCGGAGGCGTCGTCATCAAATGCTTCTATGATTGCCTGAAGGCGGGTGACGTTGATATACTCCATGGTCCATTCGTCCTGTTCGGTGACGCGTGTGGGGTATTCGCAAGCACTGAAAGTCTTCTCATGCTTCCGAAGTTTATCGAGTTTCTCCAGGCAATAGTCGCGAAGCGCAAGGACCATGTGCCGTGCTTTGACGTTCCCTCGCCATCGCTGAGTGCGAAGAGTGAGGCACAGATTGTCCATAGAGCATTGCGATACGACACCTACCATCTCCTTCCAAATATTGCGCAGGTCCTAAGATCGAAGCAATGAGCATCCAAAGACAAGAGAACAAGAACAACGTCAACGTAGATGCTGCTCACCGGGTCGATGATCCTGTCGTGAGGACCTGCAGTGACGGCGCTGATAACGAGATCGCCTTGGTGATGGATGATTCTCCGCATCTCCGTCGCAAGCTCTCCTTGCTGCATTATAAACTTGCGCTCAAAACTCTCTAAGTTGTTTGAGATCGCAATGCTGGGATCGGCGAGCAATTCGACTTTGAGTGCCTGGAAGTTGACTGTGCTCTCTCTTCGACGAAGCTTCGTGGTGCTTGGTGCTGCGCCGGGGGAACCCGTCGTCGCTGACCTCTCCCTGTAGAGACTTGCGAGCAACTTCTCGTTCTCTAAAACAGACTCCGGTCCGCCTCGCCTCTGCACAAACGCAGCGAGTTCATGCTGCTCGGGAGGCGCATTGCGGTGAAGGAGGTCAATGATTGCGTCGACCCTGCTTTTCGTATGAGTGGCCTGGATGTCAGTAGTTGGGCATGTACGTACTTGCAGTCTAGGGTGTCCAGCTTGCGGTGTGCAATGTCGATGTTGATCCCGAGATGGACCGCCAAGGCAAACTCGATGTCTCCACGACGTTTGCTGAACCGTCGAACGAATATCTGAAGTACATCATCCCAGCGGGACCCCCGCAATACTTTGTGAAGGAGCTTCGTCTTGGCATACGTGTCGCATGCATTAGCGCACTCCCTAATATCTTGCTCCATTAAGTCAATGTGGCCTTGCAATCGTTCCTGGATAGTCTTTCCGTCTTTCCCTATGTGGGTTGGTCCGTCCCTCACGTGTTGAAGCCTGACAAGGGTATCAGCGAATACCTTCACAAGCGGCATCCCAAGACCTTACTCCACAAGGGCCGACATCATGTCCCTCATCTCCAGGAAGAGCAGCGCAATCTTCTTGTCGTTCTCGCGCCGCTTGAGGTCTAGCTCTATCGCAACCTTGAATGCACCCACTGCCACTGCAGACCCGTCAAATTCAGCAAAGTGTATGGAAACGAACACGCGTTAACGTACGCGCAACAAACGGATGGATCGCTGCGACGTCCTGCAAGACCTTCAGGAGTTCCGGAAGCCCATCAACGATGGCATTATGACCCGGGCTCCCAGAGCTCTGGAGGAAACTCATAGTCCCCGACCCAGCGGCAGAGGTGATTGGGGACATTGCGGTGGCGATGTAACTCATTTCGGTGTTGATCGCAAGTATGCGATCGCCTGTCAAACGATGGCTGTTGGCACAATGAAAGTAAACGAGATGGAAGCCCCTACCTTGAGCTTTGCCATTCCCAGCCCTACTACGCCTCCCTTTGTATCGACCGAAGCTAGTAGTTGCCGTGTCAAGAGCAAGCGAGGCTGACCGGAAGCGTACGGGGCGACGCTCTCCAACGAGGGTCTCCTCATCGAACGTTAATGATGATGAACTTGTACTGGAATCGGAACAGCCGGAAGACAAAATGGGTGTCCGGAGTTCGGGCGAGCAGGTCAGCGACGCCCCAAGAACAGTCTCAGAACTCAAGGAGGGAGACATCGAGGGGGCGAAAGCGAAGATGGGGAAGCCACTGAGTGCATGAGGCCTGGCCTTCATATAGTTACGTTACACGCGCAACTGCTGATTCGCCCAATGCCTGCCGGCGAGGCCATGACACTGTAGAAGGGAAGCACAGGTACCCATCCGCTCCAAAGGAATAAGGGATGCCCACCGGAGCCGGCACGCTTACGCTAGACACCGAGTCAACACCGACGATTAAGTTCTGCCGCGAAACCATGTCGTGAGAACCAGAAAGGATCAAGAAGTTGAGAACGTACCTGCCTGACACGGAAAATTTGCACATCCATTTGATACCTGCGTCCAGGAGAGTCAGTGGGGTATGGAAGCCCTCGCCGCATTTCCACCACAACTTTAACTCAAGTCGTGCAAAAGCGCGGCGGAGCAATGCAGCGTTGACACGTCCACAAGGAAGCGAGGATCGAAGGACCGCACGAACGCGGAGAGTTCTGCCGTCATTGCATCCTGCGACCCGTGGGATGTTGATACACACAGTAGATAGCACCATTACCAATACAAACATACAGATCGTCCGTCAACGGCGAAGAGAGCGGAACAAACCAAAGCAACGACGAGAACAGCATTGTAAGACAGCATGAAGAAGGATGGCGCTACGCGTCCTTGGCCGGTCGGTCCACGGGAGAAGCCGCGGCAGTCCTCGGTTCTGGGACCCCGATGCCGTGGATGTGGTACTGCTCTCCGACAAGCTCCTTGGTGGCGACCATCAGCTTATCCAGTCTGAGAACGATGCCGAAAGCGGTAGTGACGCCGACAGAGAATGCCCTGACGTCGTCCATCGGAGTAAGAAATAGCCCAGCAAATGTTCCGGACGATGCTCACAGGTATTGCTCGTTTGCGAGCGTGTCCATGGTCATCGTCCTCGGTAGACCATAGTCGTCATCAGCCTCATGACGGATGACGTTCAACCCGTGACTGTGGACCATGAACCGGTCGAGCAACGGACAAGGCGTGATTTGAGGCAATGGATTCCCCGTCCGAAGAGCGGTTGAAATCAAACCTATTGTCGATGGCCCACAGTCAACCAATGACAGGAACGCAAGCTGACGCGTAACTTACTGATCACCGCGAGGACATCCCCTTGGAAGTCCGCATCTAGGAATCGCGTCCGCAGGAGGAAGGCCCGAGACCATGCTGGTTCTAGGTGCTCCGCGACGGACATGAGGTGCGACAGGAGATTTGCAATTTGCCTAACGTCGAGAGTCAGTTCGGGCGGCGCCGACAAGAATGTAACGCGGTACCCACATCTGAAGGTCTAGTATCTTCTGGTAGCGTTCGAATGGCCACCTCCCTCTCATAGAATACTGCACGACATAACAATTGTCAACGAATGGATGCAAGGCCATCAATGGAAGATGTGCCATACCTCGTACACGACGTTGGTCCTCAAAAGAACTGAGCGCTTCAGCTTGAGCCGAATGGCGACCAGACTTTGCGCAATCTCTGCTCTCGACACTTCCTGTTGTTCTCTGGTGTTCGCGAAGGAGACGATGGAACAGTATACCGTCCCTAACTCTGCGACAGTGGTAGCCATCAAAGAGCGTTGATACTTCCTCAACGTTGTCGACGGTGGCAGGAGGGAGAAGATGCTGCCGAAACGTTTAGTCAGCTCTCGACCGAAGGGCAATGACCAGGCCACTTACAACGCCGCGGTCACGCCGCATATGACCGTCACGAAGCGCCTCTGTTGTTCACTGAGAATGCAAGGTCTGCATGATCAAGGGGATTGCTCACCCATGCGACGTCCCATCCCTGGTAGGTGATAGGAAGGATCGTATGCCCGTCTTGCCACGAGAATCCAACCACCTGCAGACAGACAAAAAGTTAGCGATAGACGAATTGATCGCATCTGGTACCCACCAAACTCGCTGTCACGAAGAAGACGATGTTCGTGATCGGGTGTATGGGCCAATACAGACGCCAGAAGAGGAGGAACGGCGAGGAGACGGCGATCACAACAGCCAACCCATATGCGTTGCCCTTCCCACTCCCAGCGGAAATATACCACAGGACCAGGCCGAGCACGCTACCGAGCGTCGTGCTGACCACTCGAGCCACCAGCGCGAATATCGTATCGCCGCGGAAGCGGGCAAGGGTCAGCTGGCCCATGAACCTGCGACGCCGTGAGCACAACATCACCTCCGCCAACCTAAACGTACGACGTACACAGCCCAGGCGAATCTCTGCTCTGCAACCGGTATCAGCTTTTACGCATCGGCGAGGCCAGACTCGGACACACCGTACGCGAACTCTGCAGTACTCTTCATGAAGCTCGGAATGCATAGTAGAACTGTCAGAGGACGTTCAATGGACCCGCTGTCGCCATGAAAGTAGTACCACTCACCGGACAGCAGGCCTGCCTTGAGCGCATACAATACGTTTCCACGAGTGAGGCCACTGGCCCAGTCATGTATCCAGTGCATGACCCATTGGAACGCATTCGAGGGAGGCAAAGCGTCTGGGTCTCGTCGACCGGCCATGCCAAGGTCCTGGTCCCACGCAGGATCAATACCTTGAACGACGTCTAACGGTGGCCACTCAGCATCTCGTTTATACGGCGTGCATGGAACATCGGACGTACCGGGGTCCTCGTCTTCTGCTTGATCCATGTCGGAGGCATGCGACCAAAGATTCCATTGCAACATGCGACGGAAGGGTTCGCTCGGCCACCAAAGACGCGACGTCGAACAGTCAGTCTCCAACTGGATGATGTTGTCGAGCTATTCGACAATGTATGAGGTTTCGCGGGGAAGTAAAGCGTGGCCATGAACGTACGATCTCAGTCAAGATACCAGAGAAGCGCATAACGTGATACTGATACATGAAGCAGTGAAACAGATAGCGATGGGGCGGAACGTCGGTGTCCTCGGGGCGAAGCGTTTTCGGGTCGAATACACAACGATATGGCTCCAAAACACGAAGTCTGCGCGTTGGAGCACGTCGGATAAGGCATAACGTCGCCCGCAGAGAGGCGAACACGTACCTCTGCACCTTCCTAAACCTTCGAGAAGCATCCTTGATGTCCTTGCTCATTGCCTCGAGTTTCGCTAGCCGTTCCGCTCTGACCCGGTCGATGGCAACTTGCCCGCCGAAACTCTGAGACCTCGCGTCCGCGAACCAACCCTGGATACCCTTCAGCACGTCCTGCGACGCACACAATATCTCATCGCAAGAATCGTGCAGCAGAGCGGTGAACTGCTCCGTGTAGTCCGCCATGCGACGGTCAAACCGCGTCGCCTCGATGGCGACGTACCGCTGCGACTCGAAGACACCGACGGCGGTCTCAGACGACAAGGTTGTCAACCGTTGGGGAGCCAGTCTCTGAGCCATGTTGAGGAGCGAAGAGTGAAGGTGGTGGTCGTGATGCTGCTCCTTGTGGTGCGTGAGGTGCGAATGGAGATAGCGTGACAACGAGGTTTGCACCCGGGGTAAGTGTCGACGCCGCGAAGACTGCCCGACGTCGTCTCGCAGACCGTTCGGAGGCGAGCCAGGGCTAGTGGGAGTGCCCGGCAGTGTAGCCACCGGCGTCATGTTGAAGGGGGATTCTGGCCGGGAGGGGATGGGGGTCACCGGGAACCGCTCGCGCACCGGGTCGATGAGGGAGAAGAAAACAACCATGCCGTCGGCCCGGGATATGAGGCGCCGGAGGCAGGTTTGAAACACCCCCATGCGAGCAGGGGAAAAGCGACCGTAGACGATATCTTGAGGGAGCAACCGTGAAGTGATACCAGCTGGACCAAGCCCGCCCTCGGATCGCCCTAGCGCACCGCGGATCCTGTCCACTGTGGTCTTGAACTCATCGCCTGAGGGGTCGTGGGTGAGAACGGTGCGGTGTTGCGCCAGGAAGTCGTTCAGAGGATCCAGTACCCCGACGAGAGTTTGACAGTAACGCGCCGAGATAGTCGTCGGGAAGAGCGTGGCAGCAAAGAGCACGCAAAGCACGCAATGCAGTACGAGGGGGAAGACGATGAATCGGCCGAGCAAGTAGTAAGGGAATGGATAGAGAACTTGGTTTGTGAGGCAGACGTCGAGGCAAATGCACGAGAAGACAGTTGCGAAGAGATATGGTCCTGGTCCGAGCCTCGCCTTCAGATAGAGGAAAAAGGCGCTCCCGAAGAAGATGAATACGGCAAGGATGGCCGTGGGGCCAGCCTCGACGTACTTCGCAGCGTGGATGTCCGCGGGTACTGCAGAGTAATCGATGTTCTTCCTAGTGAGTTGAGATAGGAAAATGCCTAGGCAACTCCAGCTGTGGAACATTGTCTGAGATAATGACGAAGAACAGTCGACGTGAGGAATCGTTACTTACGCCCAGGCGGTTGCCACGAGCGTGACGAATATGATTTCGCGCTCGAGGACGGCGATGAACGGATCGTGTGGTGTGTCGAGAAAAGCCGCTGTCTAGAAGTGAGTAGGTTATGCGCAGGCTATGTGCCATTCAACTTACAGATCAAAAGTAGAAAGCTAGACTGGCGGAAAAAATGAGTTAGCGTAGTTGACAAGAAACATTGGCCAAAGAGGCTTCTTTCCCCTCATACAACGCTCACACAACGGCCTTCCACACCCCCCGGCACGCGCATATAGGTCCTGGATATAAAGACTCACCATACCGAGCGCCTCCGACGTGGGTCCAATGATCATGAACAGCGCTGACACCCAGCATACTACAGAGCATCGAATGACGGGCTTGAACTTCGACCAAGTCAGGTTTGGACGGATCCAGCCGAGGTCCAACGGCAGCAGCTTGGAGATGCGTGTCGTGATAGGTATCCTGGAGGCGTCCGGACGGGGCTTGGGAGGCTTTTCGCTATCGTCGCTGGGATGGGGAACGTTGTCCGGGATGCGTACGTGCCGAGGGGTGGGCGGGCCATCGTCCTCGTCGCCCAAGCGAGGGTCGTAACGGCGACGACCACACATCGGGCCTTCCTTCGCGCTCGTCGACATGGGGGGAGCAAGAAAGTGTCAGACTCGAATGTGATCGTCATCGGACTCCCCGGACCCCAAGTGGTGGCGGATGGTGTCGGAGTCAGCCTCCAGCTGAAGATCAATGCCGCTCGTCGCCGGGCGGAAGAGCGAGTATCGGAGTCTGGAGAGCCGTCGGTAGCGCCTGTGTTTAGCGCCGGACGCCAACTGCCGAAATGCGACGAGCTCAGCCAGTTTGTCTCGAGCTCATCGACTCGCTCGACAATCAGCTCGCTCCGGACTGTCGAGATGGATGAATCCACACCACCGCCACCGCCACCGCCACCTGCAGTTGCTGAGCCCTCCCCGCCTCCCCCACCTTCGACCTCTGGCTCGCCGACTGACTTTTTGAAGGGAGTGGTTGGCAAACGCGTCGTCGTGCGACTGACTTCCGGTGTAGACTATCGCGGTGAGTCATAAGTTCCTTCTGATTGAGAAGTATGGACTGCGTATCGTTCGCGGTGCCTTTGTGCCGCATATATGCTGACCAGTCTCAATCATAGGGATCTTGTCGTGCTTGGACGGTTACATGAACATCGCCCTGGAACAGACGGAAGAGCATGTAAATGGGAGGGTAACAAATCGTTACGGAGACGCATTTATCCGAGGAAATAATGGTACGTGCTTCGCCGACTCTCTGCAGATCCCACTGGCCTAATGTATGCGTTCACAAGTACTATATATCTCCGCTGCGGAAGCTTTGTAGCAACCTGAATACGCCTGGCATGTGCTCTCGACCTTTTTGCCGTCCTTTGTCGCCAGCTCGAGATTTTCCAACGTCTCCGTATGCCCAACAATACGAACGAACCGCTCGGGCCCTGTGCAATCCGATCTGAGAATCGCAGTGAGCGTTCACCTTTACCACTCTGTCGCTTCCCGGAAGTCTTCCATGCAGCCTTTGAGCGTTCCGGTACTGGATCGACGGGTTTATCAAGCCGAAACCTCTGTCGGGGAGTCGGCGAGATAACTGCCACTACGTTTACACGGTGCGTACATTCAATTAACTCATAGCCGTGCCCTGATGCAGAGCTTCGACTAGCTTCGAGTCATCAGAGTCTCGGATTTATCGGCGATATAGCTGCTTTTCGCTCTACACCGGCCGACAGCGGCTGGCTGGTGGAAACAGGGTCTCGTTCTCACGCAGTCCAATCTGATAGCAAGATTACCCGAAACCCGGCGAGTGGTGTTGTTAAAGTAGACTGATAAAAACTGGAAGCGTGGTCACGAATATAGGCCGGGCGCTGCGAAGGGGAACATCGCCATTTGTCGGAGCCGGGGGTCAACGACAACGATAAAGTTACCCGTGAGTCTCCATACTCCATTTCGGAATGGGTCGTACATTAAGTCTGACCAGCGTGCGCCTCGCGAACTACGGGCCTCGACTCGACCCAGAGACACGAACGACTCAAGACTGCGCCACCTATGTCCTACTAATGCACCCATTTACGTGATTGGCTGACTGGCATTACTACCAGTTGTATACCAAAGGGTCAGGAGGGTATGCAGTCATCATTGTTGCTCGGTGTGCTTGTTTAACCGTCGTAATTGATCTTTTATTTGTGTTCCTTACATAGATTATTCGAACATAACCAATAAAATAACAATCTACAAGCCACAGAGGAGACGGGCCTCATCAACTGCCGCCGCCGTCCAGGCAGGCCCAGACCTGCGACGACGAGACGCCTCGCCCTGCGTTAAGAACACCCATGGCTGGGCCGCCAACCGTCCTAATCGTAGCCCCTTGCCTGCAGCGCCTCCGCCATGCCGTCAAACCCACTTAGATGCCAGGACGCTCGAGTCGAAATCGTTGTCGGCCGCGGCCGTGCCGTCTCGGTTGCCTCCCGCTGCATCATGTCCAGGTGAAGGCGACGTGATAGGGGTGGCCCTCTCACGTACGGTGTGACTGTTGGCCGAGGGGGACGACGACAGGATCGCGCCGACGGACAACTGGTGCAGGAAGCGGTCGACGTCCTGCGAAACATCACTGGAGAATCAAACACCAGTCAGAGGGGGGCCGTAGAGCTTCGTGGGGGAACGTACCGACGATCAGGAAATGCAGACGACCCCCCGGCCATGTCCGAGTTATGGAGGGTGGTGCGGCGGCTGTATGACCGCGCCAGGGTGCGGTTGCGATTGGGGATGCTGGTCTCGATCCGGATGGGGAACTCGGGTTTGGGCGCGTGCTCGGCCAGGAAGCTGGGCAGCTCTGTGCGGGCCTGAGTGGGGCGAATGGGCCGGGGCAGTGGACGGCGTTTCGAAACGCCCGCTCGCAGGTGCGGGAAACCATCCAACACGTTGCAGAACGACCTGGAGGGGTTCTGGCCGAGTGTTGCCGAGCGAGAACGGGGCGTTTCAGGAGCTGCACGGCGGGCAGGAGCTGGGCTGCTTTGGCTCGACGATATCTCGACCGCATAGGAGTCCGGAGTGCTAGGGGACGTCTGAGAGCGGTGGTAATCCGATACATCGCCGCTCGAGTTCGAGCTCGCTGGTGGCGGTACAGAGGAGGACATCGGTCGCTCAGAGTCAGGCGAAGCAGCTGCGGGTGGAACGGCGGCCTTGCGCCTGTTCTTGTTGGGACCACGTTTCTTCGGAGAAACGTACTCGCACTGGAGACCACGAGCAAAGCAGCGCTCGCAGGGATCCTCGCCGTTGCACTGCAAGTGCGCAAATAATGGGGATTCGGTACAGGAAAAAGGAGTCATGGGGCACGAACCTTGCCCTTTCGTATCCGACAGTGCTCACAGGCCTTGGCGACACGGCCCCGCGGTTGGAGCCGTTGGAATACGCCGGTAGTCAAATCAATAGTAGAGCCAGTCAGAGAAGATTGAGGGGGCACAAAGGATTGCGTAAAGGAGGTCATGTTCGCTCCGTTTTGCTGCTGAGTATGAGCGGTGTTCGAGGACGGGATGATAGGTTTCAGCGGGCAGAGCTGGCCTACTTCGGATGGGCCCGGGCCTTGGCTGACAGTAGATTCGGCTCCGTTGCGGCCCGCTGTTGAGGACGCGTTGTTTATTCAAGGGCACGGCAAGGGCATGTAGTCAAAGGGTACTAGACGAGGGAGACCATTGCGGAGGAAACTGGTGCACGGGGCGAATCGTATACGTATTCTGACAGCATTTTCCGTCACTGCCTAGACCCCCTACGAACACAACATACTCGAAGTTGATGTCGGTATTTAGATCGTTCGTATACGTCACGCTATCTACGCCCACCAGTGACATTTCTGCGAGGACGAGAAAGGTCGGGTTTCCAGACTGTTGACGTCGTTGGCGAAGTCATGAAGAACATCACCCCGCAATACCCTCGGGACGGATATGAAGCGAAACAACAGATAAGATTCCTAGTCTACTCGATACACGGTTACTAGGTATATACGAGTATATATACAGCACTGGTGGTTATGTGGTTATATTGCGAGATGTGGCGAAAACACGAACAACAACAAAGCATGGGACAATGGATGAGCGGAGTGTAGGACAACAGCGAGTCCCGTGTGAAGTGTCTCTAATCCGAGCCGATAAATAACTGACCGACAATCTACTGCGCCATGGCGCCGACCGGGCCCAACAGCTCCGCCAAAAGGCTGTTCGACGTCGCGCGGGGCGTCTCGTCGTCGGCCAGCTGGGCGTGCACGGCGGCAGCGGCCGCGTGCCAGCCGTCCTGGTCGAACGCCTTCGCGTTCAGCGCGTCCGCCATCTCGCCGAACGCGCACAAGTGCCCGTCGTCCGAGGACACCGGCGACGCCTCGAAGGCGTCGAAGCCGCTCTCGAACGCGGACGTGCCCTCGGGATACATCAAGCTGCCCGTGGCGTCGTACGCGAGCGAGAGCGGAGTGACGGAGGCGGGTATCTCGGGCGGGCTCGAGGACGCGTGCTCGTTCGCCGCCGGGAACGACGAGGCGATGGCGATGACGGGGGACGGGTGCACGAAGTGGCTAACATTGGCATCCTGCGAGACAGGGCCCGGGCTGGAAACCAACGCCGGTCAGAGGGAGGACATGCCGGACATCGTGAGGGAGGAACGTACCGACTGCCGAAGGCCCCAGGCAGCCCCTGATGAGCTACGGGCGAGTTGTGTAGGGCGGTGCGGCCGTACGACTGCGCGAGGTACGCCGGCAGCGCGGTGCGGGTGTCTCTACCAGTCTCGACTGGAACGGGGTATGGAAGCTGTCCGGCAGTCCGCGCGTGCTCGGCCTGAAGGCGGGAGTACGTCTCCTGGGCGACGGTGAGGTCGAGGCGCGGGGGACGGGGCCTGCTGGAAGCCACCGGGACGGCCCCCACCGCGTTGCAAACCGATCCAGAGGGGCCTTGGCCGACGGTTGCCGAGCGGGGGCGGAACGCCTCACATGCCTCAGGAGAAGCTCGGTGGGCAGGCGCCGGGCTGCTGTGGCTCGACGAGATGTTGGCCACACAGGAGCCTAGAGTGCTAGGGGACGACTCAGCGCGCTGGTGCCCTGATGCAGCACTGTCCGAGTCCGAGCTGGTTGGTGTCGACGCAGAGTCGGGTATCGTACGTTCCGCGGCTGGCGACGCTGCGGATCGTTTTTGGGGAACGACGGCCTTGCGCTTATTCTTGTTGGGACCACGCATCTTCCGCTCTGGGGCGTATTCGCATTGAAGACCCTTGTCCACGCAACGCTTGCACGGGTTCTCACCGCTGCACTGCAAGCGCGAATGCAAGTTGTGGAGTCAGTCAGGAGAAAAAGAGAGAAAAAGGAAGAGCTGGAGATGGACGCGCCTTCGCCTTGCGTATCCGACACTTCTCGCACGCCTGGGCAGTGCGAAGGCGCGGATGCTCAACGCTACGTTGGAATACCCCGGTGGTAAGATCGATGGAGCCCGTCCAGGAGGACTGAGCCCCGCCGGATGGCAGCGCCGAAGGGACCATGTTCGCCGCGTTGTGCTGCTGAGTCTGGACGGTGTGCGAGGAATTGATGAGGGTCGAAAGGTCCTGGACGAGGGGATGGTCACCGGGGTCGTAACGTCCCCCGTACCCGACGGCACCTGTCCAATCCGAAGTAGCGGCGTAAACACCTTGAGGAGCCGAATGTTGTTCAGTCGATGGGTAAGGGGCATTGAGACCGATGAAGGTACCGTGACCGCCTGGCAGATGGTATTGCAGCATAAGGTCTGGTTGCGGAGCGAGGAAGGTATGCGTGGGCCTTGCAGGTATATGGGGCACCTGTCCGCTCGCGCGAAGACTAGGAGGAGACGCGTCTAGGTGCCCGTGGGGGTATAATGACGGCGAGCGAGGAATTCCAAGACCCAGACTGAGATCGTAGGTCTGGGGCGATCTGGGGCTAGGAATCGCATACTCGTCGAAGGCAATGTGCGCTCTAGACATGATGACACAGAGTCAGCGCAGTGGGGGATGTGGCGAGGAGTTTGCAACAAATGCCGCCTTATATGCTGCTGCGTATCGAAGAGCAGGCAGATCGAAAAGAGCATACCTTTTGCGTCTTTCCCGATGGAGCGTCGACGACGAGCAGACTGAGCGCTAGCCTCCTGTCCGTTCGATCGGTCTAAATCCAGACTGTACTGCTGTAAAGTTGTGTTGGCTGAATTTAATTCTCATGGCGAGTCCTAGTATTGGAGTAAAGGAGTGGGGTTAACTCCACGGTACATATTGCCACCCTGAACACCGCAACGACCGTCAAGGCCGCCCTCGTCATGGCCTTTTCGAACCTGCGATGGCTTACCTGAGCACTCATGTCCGGCCCTCTCGAGTATCGTGGCGCTAACGTCCACACTGAGCGGGGTTCTAAATCTCGAAACCTCTCCTGTCGACGTCCAGACATATCTTCGAAACAATCTGCGAAGTTCTTTCGAGATTGGAATGGAGATATGATATATGGGCGCTGGCTATGGGCTTCGTGGCGGCATGTGAGTCAACGACAGCGATTTCCACGAAAGGCAGCTCGGCATCCTAGGATGGCCAAGCGAGGGTCGGCTTTTGGAGCCACGACAGTTCCAAACGAGCACCACGGACTCGTTTGAAAGTGGGGTGACGGTGGCACCAAAGCCGACCGTCGGGTTGGGCCATCTTAGGATTCCGAGCTGCCTTTCATCCACAAATCCCATAGTCCCACGGGCTCGTTTGGAAGTGGGGTGGTACCACACTATTGGTGCCATGAATGCGCTACATTCATGGAATGTACGAGATATCAGTGAAAATTCGTAGGACGCCCGGAGACCTGAGTACTTATTGAATTTGAATTGCATACCTGTTCGACGGAGAATCGACCCCTGCTCGAACTAGTGAATGTGGGGCTCGAATACACAGGCTCGTCAGTAGACCCACAAAGAAATCGGTGACCATGGCCAGATCCTGTGACCTCGTCTCGAATATGACGCAAGCGAGGACGTGATCCCAGATTCGTGGCGGGTACAGAAAGACCTGTGGCAGAGTTCGACGTTCAGCCTTCCGAATCCACGCTCATGTCCACTCTATGTGACATAGGCGGTAGCGACAGCCTAATGTAGACTGGGGAACATACCGGGGCAAACCATCGCTGGCGATTCGCACGCTTCAGCCACACCAGATCGAACGCCGCTGCGCATAGCTTGGCGGGGGACCACGATTCCACCCCTCGCCACGCAGTGTTGACCTTGGGATCACTGCAAGTCAGTCCGCTCTCGCGGAACGATGAACGACGTCGACCGAAATCGTGAAGGGGACGACGGCACACCTTCGGTCTACTCCAACCGCGTCCGAGAGGAACCCCCGGTTCTCGTTGCGTCGCTGAACCTATACGGGCAAATGCCGCGCAAATTCATCGGGCTGAGAGGGGCGCAGACGGAAAGCCGTCCATTAGATCTTCGGCTCGGACGGTCCCCTCTCCAAGGTGGCGCCCCTGTCGTCAAACGTTGCTGTCTTGACCGAACGACTGGCTATGCAGTTGCGAGCCTCCTCTCGTCGTGGTGATGAACCGACCTTGCAGCCAGGCGGCGTAGAGAATGCAGAGCCGGCCAAGGTCTGCGTGAGGAAGAGATTAACCGGATGGCATCGGAACGCAACGAGAAGTTGGGGACCCACCTTCCGGATTGTGCCATTGCAATCGGGCCGGGTGCTTCATTTCGGGACAAAGAGAGCGCGAGCGCGAGTATCTAGAGAATGCGCAAATAACATTACACCTAATAACTAATGGCTACAAAGGAATGTGTGAAGCAGTGGTGGTACAAGTACAGTAGAGCTATAGATAGCACGTCGTCGCGATCGTATGCCGTATAACTTCAGGACCTGCCGTGAACGTGTACCGTGTGTATAATCTATAAGCAGCATAAATTACCATCAAGCGATTGTCTGGCGGCCGCTCATGACGAGTGGTGGAGCAGGCGCGCCATGACGCGGCTGAAGTGCCGAGGGCGCACCACAACCAAGTCCTCGGAGTCGTTGCCGGTCGCCGCCCGCTTCTTCAGCTTGCACTGCGACTTGTTGCCGGTCGAAGCGCTGTTAGACGTCGACCCTGTGGCGGAAGCAGACGGAGCTGAAGCCTTCGTGGAGCTCGCACCCGATGCCTTGCCAGTCTGGACCGCAGTGCCCGAAGGGAACGGCACGCTCGATACCGGTGCCGTAACCTCTTCTTGGGTAGAGGCGAGGTTCGAGAGCGCAGGCCCGGGGAAAGTATACGTCGATCCGGAGTCGAACACCTGGTCCGCATCAAAAGATCGTGTCAATTAATCGCAAACACAAATGGAGCCACCCAACAAGCGCACTCACAGTGGGGTCGAAGATGCCGGGGTCACTGTCGCTGTAAGCACCGGGGAAGTGGACAGTCTGATTAGGCTGGCCGTTACCGTTACCGCCGACCTGAATCTGGGTGCAAGAGGGGTAAAACTCGGCGCCACCCATAGTGACTGCCAGGTGAAGGGCGATGATCTGCGACGATGCAGTCAGCAGACGGCAGACGATCGTTGTGCATAGGCTTCAAGGCATACCTCGTGGCGAACAAGGTAACCTCCGGGACTGAGGTCGGAAGGCAGGGTGAGGCTGTAGGAATCACCGTTCACTACGAAACATTCGTCAGTACGCAAACTCCGACCGAGATACGTGGTATGCAAAGGTAACTACACTCAGACCACAGTGTAAGGCCTAGAGTTGGAGTCTCAAATGACACAGCAGTCAAGCCACAATGGAAAGCGGTCGCTGCAGCTGAGCAGTTTGGGAGGTCAAACGAGACCAGACCAACCCAAGGTCCTCATGGTCACCCGACAACATTGCAGAGATGGCGTACGCAGGAAAGACGGAGAACAGCAGTTAAAGAGATGACTCACTGATGTCCTGCTGGATCCAAGTATTCGCATCCTTCTTCCCCGCCTCATCAATCTTGAACCACTCCGCGTCCAGCGAGTCGAACTTGTCGCAGGACGTGCTTCCGCACGAGGCGAGGTAGGTCATGAGCGGGCCGGTGTTGTGCGGCCACTTCTGGCCAGCGCCGCCGGACCACTGGAACGTCACATTGCTGCCCGGGTTTGCGGGAACGACCATCTCGGCGAGCGCCGCGTTGAGACCGCAGAAGAGGTCCTTGTTGGACGCACCCTTGACAGGGGAGATGTCAGAGATGAGGCGGATCGGGCTGGGGCCTGTTTCCACGTTAGGCTCAACTGCGTCGGGAGACGATCCTCGCTGCCACGCACCCTTGTACTGGTTAGGCACGTTGCCCTCGTATGTTTGTCCATCGATGACCACCTGGCTAACGAAGCCGTGGGCCGCGACGTATGGGAGAACAGCGGATGCTGCGGCAAAAACTGCGAAGTGCTTCATGCTTAGCGTGAAGTTGTGAAAATGGCGGGTAGAGACTCGGGTAAAAATGACAAGTATGATGAGAAGGATCGTGGAGGCGTCGTGAACTCTCGTCAAGAGCAGCTCGTTGAACTATCCGGCAGTGAGAAGGAAACACGAGGTTCCCGCCCGGACTCAACGAGGTTTTATACTCTCGGGCACAGCGGGAGGAACCAAGGATCGCCATTGTCTCCGGCAAATGTCTCCTGCACAATAATGACCGTCGTACACGAGGCAGCGCGCCATTCAGGTACCAGCTCCGCTTTGACCTGGTCGCCTATTATTTGAACTCAGACAAAGCGCGATGACCTCGGCTAATGCGGAGTTTGTAAATTTGAATGCGGAGGTCAGACCCAGACAATGGGCCTTCATTTCTCAGAGCCTAGCCGGCATAGCCGCCGCCGCTTTCTCATCCACGTACTTGCAACCCTCTTGTCCTCCTTGTCTCGAGAAGCTCTGAATACCATAGAATGCGCTTCAATTGTACCAAAGCCGATGTCTCTCAATGGTTGTAGTCCCTCCGTAAATCGTGGAAGCCAGTGCCTAACGTACGTTGCTTGTTCTTTTGAATCGTAGGCACGGAACCAAAGCACTCATGAAGCGGTTTCTAGATGATTTCGCTGTTTGCAACGCTTTGCAAAACGCAACGCATCCAACAGAACGTTTATCACAACCCAAGTTGATTGAGCAATACAAGCCTCGAGAGTCGATGAAGCTGTCGAAGCGCAATGTATTGGGCTCGATGTGTGTGCGGTGTTCATGCCTTGCATCCATTTCGGTTCCCACGTTCTGCCACGTCGTCCAGACCCTCCTGGGCGAGCGCCGCGGTGGGCCGACCGGGCTCAATCCGTTCCTCCGATCTCGCATCCTGGCCGTCTCAAACGCCCGAAGGCGCTCCGGTATTCGGGAAGATGCACAACGTACGGGGGCCCCAGAGCCCCCAGCAGCGGCCAGCCAGCCAGCCCATGACCATGCGGTATGTGATGTCCTCTCAGAGCCCTGATTTCAAGTCCTCGTCTGCAACTTCGCTGTATATTGGCCACCACCTCAAACATCACAGGTGTGCCGGGGACCAACGCCCGAGCTGTGATCTTTGGGGGAGTTAGCACGGACCACAGGTAAAACGGCCGTTGGTTTTGGGACCTTGTCGGTCACGCCCGGTCAGCTGCGGTCCTTGTTGCTACCCATGTTCCAGACAACGGGCTGCCATTACGTTTTTAACAAAATTTACACATCGAGACTGTCACCCTACTGCACGTTCGTGCGTATCGACGTCAGACCATCCCTGGTTCGTCTATGTCGATGAACTAGGTATCTTCGCCTCTCGGGCTTTGCAATGGTCAAAACGGAGGCTGATAGTCCTTTTCCTGGTGCGGGTCACCTTCGGGAGTAGTTAGATTTGTTCTAGCACTGTCCTGGATGGATCTGGAAGCTGATCTACAAGCCTATTTTACCTCTCCATTTAGCTGTGCAGCGCACGGTAGGCGACTTGGCGAGCTCACCGGCGAGCCCTCCCGCCCTGCGAAGTTACGGAAGCTGAACCACGTGCCATGCTCTCATCCCCTTCCTTCGCCGTTCATGTTGCGGCGAACCTTGCCCGCTCTGACGCTTGTTTGGATAGATGATGGTCGTCATTGATGAGATGGGGCCACCCAGTCCGTCCATCTGGATGGTCAGAAGGTCTCAGCGTGTGCCGTAGCACGGCACTGACTCCGAATTCGTTGTGTCAAACAAGCTCCTAGCAGACCAGCCATCGTTATAAAAGGTGCTGGTCCATGCCTCCATAGGTCCCCAACGCAATTCGCGTCCTCGAGTCATCGCACCCACATTCCTTCCTTTCGCCCCCGTCACCTACTTGCACCCACCCTTGCCACCATGCAGTTCTTCGCTCTGCTCCCCGTCGCCGCCGCGTTCTTCGCCTCCGCAAACGCGGCCCTCGTCGGCTCCGCTGGCCCCGTCAAGTGCGCGAGCGAGACCGTCGCGCACGAGGGCTTCATCGGCAAGGACAACAACGTCAAGTTCGTGACCTCGCGCTGCAACGACGCCCCGCACGTCGCCGCGAACGGCGTCATCTCCAAGCGCCAGAGCACCGTGACCAACGTGTGCGGCGCTTCGTGTAAGTTCCATTCCGCCGGCCTTAGTAGGCCTGTGGCACGTCCCGGGGGCTGACGGACCGCTCGCTGTGCCCCCCACAGGCAACACGTTCTGCTTCTCGGGTGCCAGCGGCGGCCCCAACGAGGCCGACTGCGCGGTCATCGCGGACGCGCTCCTCTACGACAGCCAGAACACCGGCCCGCTGTTCAACATCACCGCGACCAACGTGAGTCGCTCTCGTGGCCGCCTCCGCCTCTTTCGTGACCTCGACTGACCCTCCGCCGGTCTACGTAGACCCCGACGGACAAGATCACGATGCAGTACCAGTCCTGCCTGACCTACTTCCTCAACCAGGGCTCGGACGACCTCGAGTACTGCCGCTCTGACTGGGTGAGTGGCGGCATGGGACCATATTGATATTGATATTGCGGGATCTCAACTGACGTCTGGTCTCCGACCAGTCTTCGCTCGTCACCTGGCTCTCGTCCGACTGCAACGCCGCCAACAGTGCCCACGGCGGCCTCTGCGTCGCCGCGAACCAGGCCTGGTACATCCAGTACGTTTTTTCGCTTTGCTTCCGTGCCGCCGCATGGTGCCCGATGTCTGATGTCGGCGTCCGTGCCACACAGGGTGCAGAACGCGTCCGGGTGAAGGGAGATATATACCCATGGATGGTGTATCAATGACTCCCCGCGGACTTCTCTAGATCTACGGACTTCTCAGATCAAAGCGTATTACGAGTGTTGTCGCTCCTTTTGGTATATAACATGTCATGGTATTGTACTGCGCGCAAATCTATTAGTTCGCGATTTTGGAATACACCTCGCGTGACGCCAGAGTCGCGGCGGTCCCTTGAAGGTCCCTCCCTGAAGCCAATCTTCATATGCATGCTCTCGTTTTTATCCTCTCTCGTGTACACGCACAAGACTTTCCCCCAGCCTCGTGACATGGACGATAATGAGATCAAAAATGATGTACCTCAAAATCAACTCCAAATTTCAAGTCTTGCGGTGCGGTCCCGAGCCTGCCAAGTAGTAGGTGCGTCCTGGTCCACCCCGCGGCGTGCCAGCCATCAGACTGCCATATTCATATTGTGGCGATGTCGCGGGCTCTAAGTGGCGGTGTTGTCACCATGACATCATGCTATGCCATGCCATGTTGAGGCTCCGGTCCGGCTCGCCTGGCCGGGGTTGGAAGCGCGCTCGGTACCTTCTCTCTCGAAAGTAAGCTCATGAACACTTGCTTGACGGTTGACCATTGTGCCCACCCTGCCAAGCATGCAAGTATCATGACCCGAGCGTATATCCATAGAGCAAACGATGACGAAGAGTGGAAGGGGAATATCATGGACCGTAGCGCACAGTATAGTACAGAGATCATAAGAATGAGCGCGAGAAACCCAACGTTGCATAAGTTGTACATGGTGAGGTCCAGACAGACGACGACGACTTAATGGTACAGCGGATGATGGACGAGGAGTAGGAACAGATAACATTTGAATGAGCAAAGGGAACTGGCCGCAGCACAACGGTCGAGAGAACCCTGTCGATAACTTGAAGTCATTAGATCAGCTATCACGAGACAACCGCGATACCCGACGTAAATACTCCCGACAGCAAGAAGTTGGCAAGAAGGCCCCCCGCCTTCCTGGATCATGCCGAAGACTCGGTATGAGCCTGTAGTCCGCGCTCCCACGCTTCTGAAAAAGTGCGAAGGTCCACGGAGTCGGCGGAAACAGGGGAAACCAGCTCGTCGGAGCGTGGCGACATTGGTGCGACGAACGCCGGCAGCTGCCAGCGGTCCGGGCCTGACAGCGACATTGGTGCGGCGAACGTCGGCAGCTGCCAGCGGCGGCCCGACAGCGACATGGGAGACGCGAACATCTGGTCGAGATCCGGCAGGTACGAAGGATCCGACAACATGTGCAGTGCGATGTCCCTGATGGCGTTTATGCCACTTTGCCCCGCCTCCAGCTGTTCGGCCCCTAGCAGCCCGAGGTCCATTGAGAAATCAAATGAACCCTCCGAGTCCGAAGCGAAACTCTCCTATGAGCTGGTACGTTCGCGATAGTGCGAGGACAGATAACTTTGCGTATCAGAGGCGGCGGCCAGAGAGGCGGAGGAGGTCCGGCGGCGGATGAGAGTGAGTGGATCGTCGTCGATGGGGTCGCGGTGAGTGAAGTCATACGGGGATTGTTGAAGGACAGACGAAGGGGTAGGTATGACCGAACCCGACACCGGCAGTGGGTCAGGAGGAGGCCAAGACGACGGTGTGGCGATCGGAGAAAGACTTTGAGACGGGGTCTCGAGATCTTGGCAGGTCTGCGCCATCGAAACATGAGACGCCGAGGGTCTCGATGGCTGGCGATGCTGGTCCCCTTCGCCATCCTTTCCAGAGAATTCTTCAGAAAGACCGGTCGTCAACTGAACGGATGAGGTGGCGATGGCGTTGGAGTGCCCTCCATGGATCGCCCCTTGTGTCCCAGCTGTAAGTGCAAAATCAGCTTATCCGTTGAGCAACTTGTATTGATCTAGAAGGTTACTCACAAACTCGCTCCTCCGATCCACAAGCCTTGCCCTCGCGCAGCGACAAGTCATAAGGCTTTGGCTTGCTACGCCCAGACCGTCGAGAACGAAGCCAGTTGCTCAGGCGCATTCTCAATCTGACCAATTGTAGGTCTACACTCGGCACCTAAGTGAGGCGGTTGGCACGAGAGAGGTAGACACAAAGTAAGGAGGCGGAGACTTGGTAGCAATGATAAGGCCGACGTTGAATGCGGGAAGGGATTCAAGTCTGCGGGTCTGAAGGGGCAGAAAGAAGGCGGGAGCCCGGAGGAACGAGGAGGAGGCGTTGAAGACCCCCAATAAAACGTGTCATCTTCGGCAAACGCCAGGAATCCACTTACCCCGATGACCTGGGCTGGGAGAACGCAAGTACTGGTGGGGAACGGCGGCCTGTTTTTTACGACATAGCGCCGATAAGCGGCAATGCCCGATACCGACGCCGTTCTCAGTACGGTCGGCTATTCATACTTGCCGTCACGTTCGTCCGAACAGTACAACTGCACGAAATAATATACAACTACGTGTTTCGACCGCGAATGAAGACTTGATACATGCACGCCCGAGGTGTTTGAATCTTACTGTAGATACTGACATACTGTACAAGACGTCTATTGTCCACCGACATACTACGTACTTGAGACGCACCCTGGATCATTCAGTCTCTTCAACACTTCTCGCTCTTTCCCCCACGCACCTCCAACGTCGCCGGCAACGCCCCCCGCACGGTGACGAAGTAATCCTTCACGTTCCGCTCGTAGTCGGCGAGCGTCCACCCCTCGCGCGGGCGCATCCGGAAGCGCTGCATGAGCGCGCACGCGGCCGTCTTGAGCTGCTGCAGCGCGAGCGCCTTGCCGACGCAGTTCATCGGCCCGTGCGAGAACGGGAGGAACGCGGCCTCGTTGTGCACGTACCCCGCCATCGGCGCCGCGACGTCGTGCCCCGTCTCGGCCGCGGGCGAGACGAGCCAGCGCTCGGGCAGGAACGCGTTCGGCGACGGCGAGAAGTTGTGCGGGTCGCGGTGGAGCGAGTAGACGTGCATCCAGAAGATCGTACCCGGGGGCACGTACAGCCCGTCCACGGTGATGCCGTCCCCGTGGCGCTGCACCTGGCGCTGCGTGCCGGAGGGGACGGCCGGGAAGAGACGCAGCGTCTCGTTTCTGCACAAAAGTACGCGACCGTTCAACGTTCACCGGCCGCCGCGATCCCATGCACTCGTACTCACAGGACGGCGCTCAGGTAGTGCATCTCCTTGAAGTGCTTCGTCGTGATCGCCTCCCCAGGGGGGTAGAACCGGTCCACCTCCGCCTGGAGCTTCTCGTACGCGGCGGGGTTCGAGAGCAGGCACGCGAAGAGCCCCGTGAGCGTGCCGGACGTCGTGTCCGAGCCGGCGACCATCGTGAGGATCCCGTCGTTGACGATCTGGTCCATCGGCGGCCGCGGCTCGTTCTTCCCCGCGCCCTGGATGTCCTCGTGGCTCTGTGCACACGCCGTCAGAGAGGGGGCCCGGCAAGGCGCGCGTGGGGGAACAGGAAGAGTGGGAGGGGGGGGGGCATGGGACACTCACGAGGTAGTGGAAGAGGTCGGGCGTCTGCGTGCCGCGGGCGAGGCGGCGCGCGGCGTTGTTGCGGCACGTCGCGAGGAACGCCTTGTTCCCCAGGAAGACCCACGGGATGCGCCCGAGCAGGATGCCGAACCACGGGACGTGGCCGAAGAACGTCGCGGTCCTGCAAAGGTCGTCATCGTCGACGTAAGAGAGAGAGAAAGAGCACGATCATAACCTACGTCGCGGTTTTCTTTAGGCCTGGCCAGAAGCCGTCGTCATCCTTGCCCTCCAGCAGGTTCGTGCCGCCGCCAAACCTAACATAAGCATAAGACAACGAACGAACGCGCGCGCGCGCGCTCAGTCAGCAGCGGTCTACGTCCACCGCCACGCAAACTCTACCGCACTTACGCCATGTCAGACATCAGGTCATATCTGCACAGTCGGTCCAGTCAGCGCCTCATCCCATCCTGCCCATCGCACGCAGGAGGACTCACGAGAAGGCGTTGAACCACCGGTTGAGCAAAGACTCGCCCTTCTGCTCCTCGAGGCGCGCGACGAGCTGGCTGACGCGCCGCGCGATGCGGTCTTCGTACGCCCTGAGCGCGGTCGGCGTGAACCCGCGCGCCCACGCCCGCCGCCGCAGGAGGTGCACCTCCGTGTCCTGGATCCCGATCATCGTGATCCGCGTGTCGGAGAGCACGCGCCCCATCTGGTCTACACAGGGGGGTGCGCGTCGATTCGGGTACAGGTCAGCGCAGTCTTCTCCTCACGAGAGCGGAGGGGAGAAAGAGAGGGCGGGCGGGGGGGAGGGGGACGTACGTGGGCCTTTGGGCGCGCCGGATATGCCGAGGAGCCCCGCCGTGGCGGAGGGCTTGCGGATGGAGAGCAAGTTCGGACCTGCGTGTGTTCGGGTGTTTGAATCGAAATCGGGATGGAGAACGGAAGGCGCAAGGAAGCGTAGAACGCACCTATGCGGACGACGTCGCCGTACCGCTCGTGGAGGGACTGGATGTAGCGGTGCTGCTCGCCCTCGAGGCTGAGATACGCCATCCAGAACGCGGTCACCTTGCAAAGGAACGGGCCGGGGTGCTGAGCGAGCGGGTGGAATGGGGAGACGCGGTAGCCGACGATCACCGTTGCGAGGAGTGCGAGGTAGAGCGCGAGGGTGTGCGGGTACGCGGCGAGCGTGCTGGTGATCCAGGTGGAGAGCGTGCCATAATTTGCAGAGAATACGGTGAGCAGCGCAGGGGGAACGAGGAGGACGAGGCTGTTGAAGGAGAGGAGGTGGGTCTCGAAGCGGCGAAGAATTTGATGTGCGACCTGTAGATCGTGAGTGGTCAGCTGGAGAGAGAAGAGGGTACATCGATAGACGTTTATATTAGGGACTTACCAAAGCTGAGAGAAGCACGTAAGGTAGGGTGTTATATTGGTTGTGAGATACTTCCATGATGTTTCTTATACACCACCTTGTTGACCCAGTCAGGGAAATTTCGCAACGACGAGGGTGTTCATACCTGCAGTGTAGCTGGAGAGCGAATCCCGGTGAGGACACAATGCCGTTGGGGGGAAGTAAGGCGTCTCCAGAGACTCAACTCAACGCTGGTTAAGTAATGGGCTGTCGGGGTCGAGATTAGCATGAGCAGCGCGTTTAATGGAAGGTGTCTCACGGACCCGCCTTATCGACTCACGCAACGCCATCGGACGCCATCCTAGTACGACGCTGATATTCGGCGCAATGACCAGTAGTCGCGAAGAATGCAAGCAACTCGGACGACATGGCCAAGGCGGCACACATATTAGCTAAGAATAGGGTTTGCGCCAACGTCAGCACTTCGTCCACTTCGTAAGATCGGGGATGAGGGGGCGGGAACGCACCCGAATTATTGTGCGCAGTCTGCGAAGGCCTTGAAGGAGGGAAGGCACGACTCCGCTATTCTTGAAATGGATCTGATACCTCCACGAACTACCGCTGACGCCGGAAGTGCCCTCGGGGTTCTGTCCAAACATTGGAAGACGTGAGCCTTTGTCGGCAATATGCTGACGTCCGTGAGGTGCTTCCTGAGCGGCTGTTTGACACAAGCAATAGGAACTACGAAGCCATTGCGCCAAGCCTGAGCTTCGTCGAGTCAGCAACTTGGAAGAGACATCAACGTACATGACGCTCCGGAAGAGCAAGGGTATGCCTAGAGGGATGGGTGTTCGCGTATGCGGTGGGGGATGACTAGTAGCTTACGATGGCCGATAAGCACGTCGTCTGACCGCGATTGACTAACGCTGAGGGAGCGCAGCTCATCTACGGTTCAATGATGATGAATCTATTTTGTTCGCCACACATGCCCATCAGTAATTCATCGAATGTCTGAACGAACGTCTGACGCTAGCTGGCGCCTGGGAGCTCCAGAGAGAACGAACACTTACCATGAGCTGGTAACCCATCGCGGTGTCGTGGATAGGAGTGAGAACCACTGATCTAACCTCCAGGAACATTATAGGTATTCGCGAGGCCCGCATTCAAGGAACGCGAGACACGAGAGGCCGTATAACCCTGGACAGCAGCGCACACGTTGTCGCCACCGTTGCTGCTGGCGGCTGTGCATCCATTTCGGGGTCGGAGGGCGATCATGGATGATGTTAGAGTCGTCTGTGGTCGTTGCGGGCCCTCTCGCTGCACGGTAAGTGGCATTTTGGAAAATGTCTGACGAGGGTTTTGTCGTGTCTGAAGTCTGACGGTCTGACGCATCTGAAAAGGTCTGAAAGTGTCTGACGGCGTCTGAAACGTCTGAATCAGACATTCGATGAATTACTGAACAGTGCTGCACAACGCTACTGTCATTTGAAGATCCTTCTTCGTGTGAGCGGGGACGACCTTCAGAGATTTGAGCCTAGTAACAAGCGCGAGTTAATCATACTCTATAACGGAAGGCTGTTGGTTTGGTGACGATCTTCAAGGTAAATGGATTTTACTTACCTGAGACTGGAGTACGAGCCGACGATCACTTGATAGCTTTCCATCCTACCTATCCTGTCGCCGCATTCTCTGCGCGCGGTGCTTTTGTGTGGCTATCCAGACAATGAAGGGTTATGGCGGTATAGCTACGAGTACTAGTGGTCAACCGGTCAAATGTGAGAGGTAGGATCATCGTCGAATTCGAAGAAAGCATCCCACAGCGTCCGAGTCGGTTTGCACATCGCTTACATAAGCATGCTTCCGTACATCCGAATTTTTGCTCGGCCGGATAATACCGACAGTGAAAATGGCGATGGCCCTACAGTAGCAACTAAGGTTTCCTGACAATTACACTTTGAACCACCCTTTGAGTCTGACATACAGTCACATACTGAGCACGCCTTTCAGTACGCATATTATTCATGCTCCTGCGAAGGGGAAGCGACATCAAATCACTCACATAACAAGGCCTATAGTCTTCTTCGGCGGACTTCAGCTTCGGCCCACCACCGTGCCACTGGCTTGTCGAGGGTACTCAAAAGGTAGGAAGCCCATTCAACTGATACAACTATTGTTTCGTTTCTCACGTCTCTTTTTCAGGGGCCCGAACCCGAGGTGCTTTGCGCCATACTGAAAAGGGTGGTGGTCTTCATTGTTCATTGACTTTCGGAGTAGCAATGCGGTCCTTGTACTGGTTGCCACTTCGAAAGCCGTCGCTACTGCGTTTTCTGGTTAACTTGGGAACGAGTGGGTGGGTTCGTTTCTGGCCACTTTCATCCACATCCCTGCTCACACCGAGGAATCCGCCACTTCTCACGTATTGTCTCCAATGTCATCCACCGATTACGGGCAGCGCCGCTTGACGCGATCAGTATGCCACGCACTGTTAGCTCACCAGGTCATGGGCGATACCGATACCAGCGATGCCTTGCACAAGCACAGGTGGCCTTCTCAACCACTCCTCACGAGCCTTGGTATGTCGTTCTGTGCTTCCGGTCATCCTCTGTGGGCTATGTGCTGACTGACCCGCTAGTATCCGGTCCTCGCGCAGAGTCCTCGGTCGCCCATGGCGCGGCTTTCGAATGAAGAACTGCTCCTGATCTTCGAGGAAGCCGTTTACAGCGCGTTTGACCAACCCCTCATGTTCACACACACCCAAAAGCCCTCTGTCTTAATGACGATATCCCACGTGTGTCGTCGTTGGCGAGGATTTGCGCTCTCAAATTCACGCTTGTGGGCGCACATCTTTGCCCGCTCGCTCTCGGATGTTGGGCAGCACTTATCTCATTCTGGGACCCGCCCGCTCAACATCTTTGGACCGTTTCATGGTCGGCAAGTTACCACTGGATCTCTTTCCATGGAGGGTAATAGCGTCGCGGTTGCAGGGACTCGGGCACTAGCAGAGAGCGCGCATCGGTGGCAGGCCCTTCATTGGTACGACGATTCAGCGAGCAACATAGCAAGCGTTCTTCGCCTCATGAACACTTCGAAAGCGTACCCTATTTTGGAGACCCTTGAGGTCATACTTCCCAATCGCGCGGCATTCGGCATCATGGTCTCGGCTTCTGTGAACGATGCCATTCTCTTCCCCGCACTGAAAACTCTCGCCCTCACTTGTGTCCATCCCATGATCTTGCCCCATAGCCCCATGCCTTTGCTCGAAATCCTCAAACTCGAGCGGCTCTCGAATCTGCGTTTCTCTCACTTGTTCTGTCTGCTCTACAGAAGTCCCGCGCTACGCTCATTGATCATACACCAGACGCTTCTGATGGTCGACCTCCTGGCGATTAACTCCGTCCCCCCACCGCCCCGGTTATTTCGCAACGGCCCTCTTCGTGGTAGCCGGCTCAAGCTTCCCCAACTAGTCCACCTCTCGTTGGATCCTGCACCTGCATCGTACTTTGCGTTTCTCTTCTGCCTGCTTGACCTCCCCGCACTGGAATGCCTCGATCTCTATGTCCATACCAGCCCGCACGCGCTACTGGCCCGTCATGACCCCCGAGGGCGGCGTACGCTTATTTCAACAACCTGTCTCCTCGACTGCTCGGATCGTCTCGATGCTCCACACCCTGCGCGTCACATACTACGTTCCCTCCGAGCCCGCTCTCGCCCCCACCCTTCCGCAGCTCCGGAATAAGTATCATGTTCCCCGCCCTCACCGACCTCCAGATCACGCACGTGTTCATGCGCGGGGCCCAGCCTGAGGACGCCCTACCCACAGCCCCACAGCCGCTTCGCCCGTTCGACGCGCTCTTCCACGCCCCGGCCTTCACGCACGTCGCGCGGCGCGCCTCACCCTCACCGAGTGCGCGCTCCCGTTCCGCGCGCTCTGCGACGCGCTTTCCCGCGTTCGAGGTGCTCGTGCTCAGCGCGTGCCCGGGCGCGGGTGCGCTCGTGTGCGCGCTCGCCCCGGGGGAGTGCGAGGGCGGGTGCGATAATTGGGGCGCGTGGATTGGACGGACGGTGCGGGAGGTCGTGGTGGGCCGGTGCGAGGACGTGCGTGCGGAGTGTTTGAGAAAGGTCATCGAGGCGCGGCCGGGTACCAGCTTCGAGCCGGCTGCAGAGGTAGACGCTCCCCGACGAATTTCCATGTTGCAGGTCCTCGAGTGCGCGCGCGTCGCCGGGGAGGATGTACGCGCTCTTGCTGCTATTCCCGGGGCGCCGACGCTGGTTTGGATGGGAGAAGGGGGCGGGCATGCATTCTCCATTCCTGCGGTAGCGGTCCCGGAAAACTTTGTCTGAGAGATGGCTGGTCAGCCCGTGCGGATTACAATAAACCAAGTCGAAGTAGTCTAGAGATGAACGACTATATTGTTAGCGCGTCGGCTTAATACTTGAATGTAGTGCGACCTGTCACTTAGACACGCTAAAGTTCATGACGAGGTAACTCTTTCTACCTTTGGAGCTTATATCATCCTACAAAACCTACTGCCACTTTAAATTGGATTATGTGTCGGTGATGGTTAAAGCTTTGGGATAACGTTCAGTAACCGCTCAGCCGGGCACCACCGCGACCTTGGCCAGTGATTGGCTACCGATATGCTGACACCGCCACTGTGCCAGCATGCACGCTACCGCCAGCTTGTCGCAAATCCCGATGGCTATCGACATCGAAAACTGTCTTCTTGTCTTTCTCAGCACATCCTTGGGCCAGTAAAATATGCATACTGCGAGGGGCCATTCTCGGCTTATAACATTCAACTCCCAAGTTTCGGTCGTACGACGTAGAGTAAGTGCCACTTTCGATCTCTGCCAGTGGCCGATTCCTCCGGGTTGTAGAGTTGACGGACTTCACTTTGCAGTATATACCTCCAGCAATATATTTCATTTTATCAAACACAATATACCGCGATTAAGAGGGCTTCCCCCCGCCAAAGCGATTTGGAAAAATTGCTCCAGTGGGGACCCCGGACCTGGAGACAGCTCAAGATGGAGACGAGGGCATACCAGGGCGATTTACGAGTGTGAAGATGCGAAGGGCTTCGATTTTTTGACGGCGGGGCGGGTTCTACTGGTTTTGTATCGGATTGCTCTGGCTCATGCACGGTCGGGTTGTGGTCTCGCCTTCCCAGGCGATAGTTCTAGCTCGGTGAGTGTCGCAGTACTGCTCACGATCGACGGACGTGCTACGCGCAAGTGTCAAATCCTTGTCTCTTTTAGTTTGGTTTCTCGTAGCCAGGCGATTGGTCTGCCTAAGCAGTGCATAGGCCGAAGCGCTTGCCGCGGCAGAGCACGAAGCAACAATTGATACCCGTCTTTGTGGGGCCGCGCTTGCCAGTCGGACAAAGCGTTGCAATTAAACTCCGACCACTACCCTCTCGCTCTCGTCAGGTTCTCCAACTTATCGACCGTCGCGCTTCTCACTCTCCTTCCCCCACCTCCGACATACCCCAACCACAGCACCCTATACCGTACCGAAGATGGAAGTCATGAGCTCTCTCTTTCCACTATCCATACGTGCCCTCTCTCGTGTCATATACGGTCATAATGATTACTGGACCATATATCCTGTACGTCAGGCACTTCTCTCCGACTAGCTTTTCATGCACTCATCGTCCCATCTAGCCATCGCCAGTCATGCGACTTTCAGACGACGAGCTCGCCCTGATCTTTGCGGAAGTTATCCACAACAACCACGATCTCCCTATCCCAGATCCCTTCGCCGCCCTAACCCTCTCCCATGTCTGCTCCTCGTGGCGCGCCATCGCGTTGTCAAAATCAAGCCTCTGGGCACATATATCGCACCTCCCTCCCCCGGGGCCCGCCGTCGACCAGTACTTGTTCCGCTCCGGCAATAGACCACTCAACATCCGGCTTGAGCTCAGCCCGCTACACGACATGAGCGTCGGCGTCGCGCTATCCGTCATCAAGCGTACCCACCGCTGCAAGGAGTTTCATTGGATCGACGAGTCCCCACACTGTGTTCTCAATGTGAGCGCGTTCACACGCATCGCTGACTTTCCCGTGTTGGAGGTCCTCGAGCTCGCGTCCCGCACCGTCGTCTGTTTGCCTACGCCCGCGCCACTTGGAGGGTTCTCAGTCCCTCAGTCGCAAGACGCGGTGCTCTACCCTGAGCTGCGCGACCTCACCCTCACCCAGGTGCATCCCGCGGTGTTCCGTGCCGGACCGAAACCACAGCTGCGAAGGCTTGCATTGAAGGATGTTCCTACAGCCGCCGATTTCCGTGTATCGCATCTCCTCTCCGTGCTCGGGGACTGTCCGCACCTCGAATGTCTCGAGCTCATCCGGGCGACACCCATCATCGATGTCCACCCAATCGAAGGTCGCCATTCCGGCCCCTCGCGGCCAATTTACGCTCAGTTCGTGTGGCGTCCCACCATACACATCAAGAAACTCGTCTTCGACTGCGCCCAAACCGTAGACATCTGGCGCATCTTCGTACTCCTCAACATGCCCTTACTCGAGTCCCTCTCGCATGCGGTCCCGGCCGCGATGTTCAAAGAGGAGCGCTGGCCGCACGCCTTCCCAGCCAACTACCCCTTCGACCCTCCGGAAGACCCCATCAAAGCCCCGCAAATGCGGACGCTCAACATGGAGTACGAGATCCTCGACCCCACAAAGCCCCTCGCGCACCTCGCGCACCTCACCTTCCCCAACCTCGAAGAACTCCGCATCACGTACACCCACCGCGCCTCAGGCTGGGACCACGACATGGATCCCGCCGGCGAGCGGTTCGAGCGCGCCGCGTTCCCCCCGCCGCCCTCCCAGCCGCTCTTCGCCCAGGACAAGTTCAGCGCGCTCCGCCGCCTCGTCCTCGCGCACGTCGGCATCGACGTCCCGCGCATGTGCGCCCTCCTGCGCGACGGCGCGCGCGCGCTCGAGCACCTCGCGCTCGAGAACTGCGCCAGCGCGGGCCCGCTCGTCTGCGCGCTCGGCTCGCCGTCCCCTCGCGACGTCTGCCTGCACGCGCACGCGCACCCGCTCCGCCCGACCGCCGACGAACAGGAGCAGAGGCGGGGGCGGGCGGCGGAGTGGCTGGGGCTGAGGCTGCGCGAGCTGGTGCTCGTGGACTGCGCGGACGTGCGGATCGACTGCCTCCGCAAGGTGATCACGACGCGCGCGGCCGCGGCGCATGGCGTGCACGACGTCGAGCCGCGCCATTGCAAGGGGTGGAAGGCGTGGCGCCGGGAGGAGCACGAGGCCGTGCGGGGGTGGACGCCGCGCAGGATCGAGACGATCTGCTTGGAGGGGTGCGGGATGGTGACCAAGGATGGGGTGACGGTGCTGCGCTCGTTGGTGGACGCGCCGGAGTTCCGGTCCAGGGATGGCCGGAAGTACTAATATTGTACATGTGTAGGTGATGCCATACGGCTTGCGCGTTGTGCCGGGGCGGCTTCGTTTTTCCCGAAGAGCTGAGTGTAGGATTGTGGGAACGGGGCAGGACGGGGGCGAGAGAGGGTAGCGAGGCCGACGTGTAGACAGATCTAGCTACTTAGAGAGCCACCGTTAGAGCAGGATGTGGATTTCAAAGGGCATGTTCATAGCAAGCGCGTATGAAGCGCAAAAGGTTTATCAAGTATCCGACAGTGCATCTTCGTGACTACGTGACGCGGACATCGCTACACCCCAAACCCAAATTATCCCGCTAGCTCGGGAACGTGTCCCTAGTCCAACCAGTGGAAGGGCATATTGCGCGCAAAAATTTGTCTTGGGGTAACTGGGGTAACAGAGTTCCCCACACAGACCGATCGTCTTGCCATTAGGTGGATGTGGATGTGGATCAGGATGCAACCATGTCGGAAAACCTGGGCAGTTCGAACTTTGAAGGGTGTGAGCGGTCGTCCAGAATTTCGAGCGGGTCAGTTTCGACCCACGAGCCGTTCAAATTGCCAATACTAGTAGCTGCCCACTAAGCGTGCAGAGCCTGTAGCCATGAGCAGGCCATGAGCCCCACAGAACGTTGCACTGCCAGTGGTCCAGGAAAGCGTGAAACAGATCCGGACCAACTCTTCATGTCCCGGTAGCGTCTGAATCCAACACGATATCGATAGACATGGGTGAAGCGACCTGGGCCATCGCGATAGGGAACTCGGCGAACGCTGCTCCAATGGTTGACGTTGATCATGTCGCCGTCGCAAGATGCCGTCCTCGAGCAGGGGGTCGAGACAACTCACATCTAGCTAGAAGCATCCCCTGACGCTGAAGAGCCTGCAAACATGCCGCACAGGTCCACCAGGTGGGACTTGCATTGGATGCTGTCGACCACTGGCTGAGTACGAGCGATAGTCCGACAGGCGATTTTGGCACATTCTGGTTGAAAATGGTGTGAGTATGCAGCTGAACAAGGACATATGTTTGCGCAGGGAGACACAGTACTTACGAGGCGAAAAGAAAGAGCAGAGACCGTGATCGATGAATCACACTGCGGGCGTCTATGGGCGTCTATGGTGTACAAATATTTGGCTACTTCGTTGACAAGCACGACGGCGTGCACATTGAACTTAACATCCTGCCCACCCGCTCTGAAGGGTTGAGTATTTCCAGGCTCTTGGCTTCCTCTAATGTTCCCGTATAAGCTCGCTATCTCAAAGGAAATGCTGGGATTGAGCCGGATTTCTGACACAGCCGCTCTTTTCTCATGCAACTTGACTTGCGCCGCCAAACCGCGCCGGGGGCGAAGTTGGACCACGCGTTGCGGGTGCACTTCATTTCTCACTGGAGCCATCCTCCGTGTAATCCACCGGTGCGATGAGGGGCGCGCCACTCACGAGTCATTACTGAGGAACTTCAATGCCCAGGTTCCAATTGTACCAGGCGACGAACGGGCAGGCCGATAGGGTGTGTTCGTGCCAGTGGGCCGCAGTGTGGTTCAATGCCGCATGTAACACTCGAGTCGAGGGCGCTGAGCTGCCCCCATCATAAACGGGTGCGTCTAGATACTTCTCTTGTCATACGCGGCCGTTGCGGGGAAGGAAAACTGATTTAGATGATTGCTTGCTATTGCCTTATATCCATCTGTCAGTTCGATGACTCCGCGACGCCTTTCATTCTACCCCCCCAGACTCATGCCCTCGCACGACATGAAAACCGGACGATCAGTGAGTGCCTTTCCGTCTCGTTCAACGTTGACGTTGACTGCATATAGTGACCGTGAAACATTGACATCTCCAGCACGATTCTGCGACTGGTACCGCGAGTGGCAAGTTATCCAAGTTGTTCCCAGGTCATCGACAACCGCCCCTCCTCCCTGAGACGATGGCGTCTTCTGAACCGCCCATGCCTAAGTACGATTACTCTCATGTCGACACACATGGCTCTGATGTTGCTATACCCAACATCCCAGGGATAAAGCTGCGGAGGTGATGAGCCACGTCAACGCTACAGGCTCCAGCGTCCAGGAGTGTTTGGGACGCCCCAATGATCTCGCGAAGAAAGCTAGTCAGTACATCTCGCCCATGTTACTCATCCGTCGAATAATAACACCGGGGATTGACAGAAAACGTGTACAACATAATTCGCACGGACACTTTGAACTTGAGCGACATTACATCCCCTCTACTTTCTGCCCTACCGGATGTGACGGAAACAGCACCAGTGAAGGAGATGATAGACAAGGTTGTAGACGGCATCCCAGCACTACTTGGGCTGCTGGATCAGGTCGCGCAGATCCATCCGTTCGTTAAGCGTTTGTAGTTTTCTGTGCGAGCCTCCTGTGGCGATCATACTAACATCACCGTCTGATAGTTGCTGTTGGTGCATTCCGAGTCGCGATTGACCTCCATCTCAAGCGCAAAGAGAATGACAAGAGGGTCTCGCTATTGCTTGCCGCGATGAGGGACACGATGGTCGTGCTCGTCCAGTACGTCGGCATTATGCTCATTAGATGAGTGTACTAACACTGCGCTTTCCTTGGTCAGGCTGAAGGGCATCAATGAACCCAATTGTGCAGGGGGGCGCAACATCACCATCGCGGAAAGCATGCAAGACCTCGTCCGGGACACCGCCAAGGACATCAAAAACTGTGCGAACTCCTGCGACGCGTATGCGAAGACGTTCTTCGTGTCAAAGGTGTTGCTCAGCGGGTCTTGGGGCGACGAGTTCAAGAAGTACATGGAATGCTTCATCGCCCGCCGTGGCGACTTCCTACCCGCGCTGTCGATCCATACCGGCCAGGCTGTGAACGCCGCGAACGACAAGCTCAATGCGGCACACGATAAGCTCGACACCGCATGTAACAATGTCGCAATCGTCAACGTAAAGTGCGACCAGCTTTCCTTGAGGCTGTGGTCAATTTCGCCGGATGGCTTACCATTCGCTGGGCAGGGTGGACCGCATCCTCTCGTACCTTGAAGTCTGCATGCCCCCTGACGAACGCGAACTTACTCAAGTCATCGACGGCTGTGGTGGGCCCCAGGCAGTCATGCAGGACAAAGCCATTCTCCAACAACTGTTCGACAGCCGTGCAAATGACGCCGACGTCTCTGGTCGAAGACGCGACTTCGCGGACCTGCAGCAGGAACTACGGGAGGGTGTGCAGGCGACTATTACCGAGAACATGGCGCAATTCCAAGACAAGTTCGACAATCTGGTGGTGCAGCTCTCGGAGGCGTTGCAGGACGCAATGCGTCATGAAGGCGATCGAGTCATTGCCGAGGTCACCTATGGCCCGCACAACAGCATCCTCGATCCCGTAAGCCGCCGTGGCCACCGGTCATCTTGCGTACTTATCTCTGACCCAAATTGCAGGATATCTACGAGATCTGGAAGCAAATGGTGGGTTTCTGCAGTCGCGCAACAACACGCCCATTGATCGAATGCACCAGCATTGGCGTGGGAGCGTCAGAGGGAGGGAGTTCGTCATCGCGCTTCGGGACCGCTTTCGCGAGAAGTTCCACGGGCTGAAGGGGTTCAGGAACGACGCAACGCTGGCACCAACTCCGGACCTATGGCTGAGCGACCAGGATGCATGGGCATTGAAGTACTTGGACGGAAACAGAGTCCAGGCCATCATCGAGGCCTTCGACGATGCGGCTGCGCCGTCTGGCTACATCTCCGTGGCGGAGGTCAATGCCTTCACTACCAGTCCTCGTCCGTATAATTGGAGGTAAGCACGCATTACTTGTCTCGAGGCGATCGGTGTATCTTACAACCTTTGTTGGGTCATTTTCATTCATTCCGTGACTAGCCTCTTGCATTGGCTTGCCTATTGGGCTGTCGGTGAGCAGCTACGAAATAACGACTCGAGGTCTGGGTCAGACCGTCAGACCGGATTGGCTGACCCCTAGGTCTCAGGTCGCCAAATCGTCATGAGCCATTACGTAGAGAACATCGACATTCTCCTTGCCAAGATGTTTGCGCTCAAGCGTGCCGTGCTGCCAGCAAACCGGAACGGGGTGGACGAGTACCTACATCACGTGTGGACGCGGAGCACCACACTTACCGCTGCATTCCGACGGCCGGTCGATATCGACGAGGGACTTCTTGACCGCTTCAAAGACTACATGCAGGCTG
This sequence comes from Ganoderma lingzhi, assembly GCA_026283605.1. Classification (NCBI taxonomy): domain Eukaryota; kingdom Fungi; phylum Basidiomycota; class Agaricomycetes; order Polyporales; family Polyporaceae; genus Ganoderma; species Ganoderma lingzhi. The sequence continues at coordinate 438,994 of JAPJYM010000001.1, forward strand.
ATCGAAAGCGCTTGATGGAGAACCTGGAGGCTGCGAAGTACAGCATCGATGGAGAAGGTACGCTCAACCGTATTTGCGGTCCTGGTCCGATCGAGAAGGTATTTAAAATACCTTCGATTACCGAACGGATTCTTCTAACCGTTTCTCACTTAGCACGTTCTTCCTCTACTGTACCTTCTCTTAAAGCGCGACTTCGAGATCATGCGGTTGGCCTGCGAAGAATGCTTGCACGTGAATGAACTGCGGGATTCGATGCGCTCTATCCTGTCGGTTTTCGGCGCGGTGCATAGACGGTATGAAGCTCTGGCGGGTGAGGATGACACTTAGAGGATCATCATTTGCGGCGTTGAACTCATGAAATTGTGCAGATTCTTTCAAGCAACAGGGGTTGGAACCTTTCAACCAATTCAAGGTCTTCGCGTTCGAGATGGCGAGTCGATTGATAACAACCAGGAAATGATATAGAATAACTCACCGATGTGCGACAGTTCAAGTACATGGATGACCAAGACGAGCTTTTGAAGCTCGATTTCCAGGACATCTCCTTCGACGAAACACTCGAGGCCCAAGACGTCGAGCCTACACGTCTTGTCACATATCCTCTCCAAATGAGGGAGGAACTGTTCAGGACTCGCCCTATTGGAGAAGCCGAAACAGACCTGCGTGCGGATCCTGTTGTTCGCAAGATGTTAGTAGCTCTTGCACTTGCGAGGTTCCTTGCACTAACTTGATCTATTCCATGCTCGCCTCACTGGCAGCCTAGGCCACTGGAACGGATTCTGTGGAGAACGCAACTTGTACCCATCACAGTCTATGATCTCTCTTGATCTTCAAGCCTCCCCAGCCGACAGCAAGCGCTTTCAGTGCATGGGGATTGCACCCAACGGCACCGAGTGGAACCTAGCGGGCGGGTATACTGTCGTGGGAAAGCGTAAAGTCCAGTACATCTTTAGCATCACGTACTCTGACCACTATGCCCCCAACACTTCTCTGCCGAGCTCGACGAAAGCGGGACGACGTTATCTGGTTCATGGGGACATCGCGACAAGCCGTTCCCGTTCATCTTCAAGCGTCTCTCCTCCGAGGTCATGCGCTTCTACCCCTCCCCTACAGAACTCGCCCTCAACAGGTCCAGAGCGTTATGGCGGTTCTCAATCTACGCCATTCGGGATCAGATATCCCGGAGGAGGCGCTCGTGGTGGTGGCTTCGAAAGCGATGGGAAACGGGACAGCGCTATGCTAAGCTCGTCATGCGGGGTAGGGATTCGGGGATTTCCCAATTCGCCCCCGAGGAAGTTGCCGAGCTCGCCAGGTACCAGCGCGCCATGACCTCGGAGGAGGCGCGCCTTTTCAATATCTTCATAGACCTCTGCGAGAGATCTGTTCCGATTCATTGGTATGTGCCCATCTTCCTTACGACGCTCCCCACTGGGCTAAGTTCTAACCTTTTTATGACGTCCAGGGAGGTACAGTGCAAAGCATGTGGAGAAGACCCCATCCGAGGCAGCCGCATTCTGTGCATCACCTGTGGTATGCCGGACTTGGTCAACACGTGCAACAAGCGGCGATGCCTGGCCACCGTGGTCAGGCCGGAAGGAGGAGTCCACCACAGTCTCGCCTTCCCCCACCGCCCTTTACATGACGTCCTGAAGCTGCGCACCGCCATCCACCCCATCCGCGAATGCGGAGAGGTCTACCGCACGGCCCGATCCGCGTCGGAGAAGCTCCGTCAGGTCTTCGCCGATTTGCCTTCCCGAGGGAGCCGGACGTTGGGCGGCAGGCGGCTTCCGACGTGCGTAAAGTGCCGCGGGTGCGTGAGGGCCCTGCCGTGCTGGTACTGCATCGAGTGCAAAGGTGCGTGTCGTCTCGCTCTCATTTCATTTCCCGCCGTCGGAGGCTGAGACCTGACTCGGCATAAAACCCGTGGCCGCATACGACTGTTACGGTGTTATCAGGAGACGTCTACTTGTGCGTCTCGTGCGACGCCAAGTATGGCGGCATCACCGCAGGGGACCACAAGGACACCCACGCCCTCGTTCAATGCCAGCCCGAGTCCCTCCGAAACCCAGTGGAGGTCGAGTCTGAGCATCCGCATCCGGGCGGACCCTATTACTACTGCATGTGCTACCCGCCGGAAGAGACGCCCACGCCTTCCAGTGGCAACGAGTGGATGCAGCAGGTCGACGAGTTTTTCCATCACCCTTTGAAAGCGGTTAGTGCACTGGGCGCAAAGGCCGCTGAGTCCGTGCAAGGGTGCATACATGGATAGTTAGTTCTTGGTGGTGCGGTGCACGGAGTTAATTCGTAGTAAACGGTCGTTGCGTGCGTGCGCGCATCATGAAGGCTCCAGATATCCCAAATCTCCCGCGTTCGCAACGTAATAGGCCCTGACCTGCCCCACACGTGAAATGTCAGACCGTAGCACTGCGGTATACTATTGGGTCGCAAACGCTAAACATCCGGCGGTACGCTCGCCGGTACGATGTGCGCGAGGCAAGTGTGAAGAACGAAACAGGGTATCGTGTGTATCGTGTTACAGCGGCATCGACCATGATGCATGGGTGCATGAATGACGTAGCTCTCATACCAAGGTAAAATATTCAAACCGTCCAACCCGCCCTTTTCTCTCAAACGATCACCATGCCCGCGAGAGCGGCGGCGAGCGCAAGCGCGACCTTGAAGACGTGCTTCGCGTTTTGGATGCCCTTGAGCTTTCCCCCGCGCGCGCCGTTGCTCTGGTGCGTCCCCGTCGCCGAAGCCGAAGCCGAAGCCGCGGTGCCAGTGGCCGTGATAGAGAAACCGATGGGGCCAGGCGCGGTCGCGGTGTGGCTAGCGGCGCTCGCGCTGGCAGAAGACGCACTGCATACATACATATGCGTCAGTCAAAATTCGATACATCTTTCTTGCAAAGGAGCGGCACTCACGCAGAGCTCGCGGCGGTCGGGTCCGCCGCGGTGTTCAACAGGACCCCGTCGATGACGTGCACGACGCCGTTCGCGAGCAGGACGTCGGGCTGGACGATGCGCGCCGTGGCGCCCCCGCAGCCGACGTAGTGGCCCGTCGCGTTGAGCGTGAAGGTGAGCGGCTCGCCGCCCGCGGACGTGCGGTTCGCGTTGGGCCCGGCGAGGAGCGGCGAGTAGACCGTCGAGCCGTTGATCAGCTGCGGGGGTGAATAAGAAGCATGCGCGGTCAGCGTTTCATAAGCAGCAAAGGGAGAGGGAAATGATTATAATAGGAGCGAGATTGTGACGAACGTGGTTCTGGAAGACGGCCTGGACTGCGCTCTGGTTCGACGCGAGGCTGGCGAGGCCGCCTGCGAGAGCGAGCGTGATCGCGGCGTCGTTCGGCGCGAAGAACGTGAAGCCGTGCAGGGTGCCGTTGAGGACGTCGAAGAGCGGAGCCTGCGCCGTCCCGTTGGTGCTAGCGTTGAGGGCGGGGGAGGGGGCGGTGACGTTGCGGAGGATGGGCGCGAGGAGCGCGAGCGAGCTGTTGTCGAGGACGACGGCCTCTGCGAGCGAGCCGGGGAAGCCGATGATGTGGTCGATCGTGAGGATGGTGATGTTGCCGAACGTCGTCGTGTTTGACACGACGGGGTCATTCCTGCGTCGGGGAGCGCCGATTAACACTAGTGTTAAAAGACGGGAGGAACGATCGACAACGGAAATGAAACTTACAGTTGGTTGAGGACGTGGACCTTCCCGTCTTCGCGCGTGGCCCAGGCGACAACCTGAGGCTGGCCTGAGGCCTCGAGCTGTACCACCTTAGAATCGTTCAAGAGAGTCGTGCCGAGTGTGACATTAGGGTATGTGGTGGAGACTCCAGTGAAGTTGCCAGACACGACGTGGTATGCAATGACGTCCGTGAGAGCGTCGGCGTCAGACGTAACATTAGATGGTATTGAGGTGACTGTGGAGCGAGTGTTAGGAACTCCACATACACGCCACGAAGCACCTCCAGGTGACCTACAAGCATTATCCGTGGGTGCGAAAAGCAGAAAAGGGGAACCATTCGAGAGCTGGGAGAGAACGACCTGGCCTGCAGCGGTACCGTTCAGCTTGGCGGCGACACTTGCAAGCTGGGTGTGCCCGGCGCTGGTGAGAGCCTGGGAGAGACCGGAAAGGAACGTAAAGTTCTGCCCCAAGACGGTCGTCGGAACAGACGCCAGAAGCGCCGCCGCGGCAGCGAATAGTCTCATCGTAGGGAGTCGTAAGAGACGTGGACCTGTCAGCGAGCGACGTCGTGGGGAGGTAGGGAAATTGTGAGTGCGTTCAGGAAGCCTTATATACAACGGAGGGATGTGCGGTCATGATGACGACGAAGCGGGACGGTGCCAAGGGAGATGAATGAACTCTACCCTCCCAGGACTGGGCGACGGGCATAATGTCACGGGAGAGTGAAGCATGAGAAGAGCGGAATACCGACCACTCAGGTGCCGAGATGAACCGACCCGATATACGTCGGTGGGTGCAAGGGTTGTTAACGAAGCCGAAATATCTGCACCACTTTCTAGCCCTGCGAACAAATCTGTCATCATTCATGCAGAGATACGAAACAGGACTCGCACCATGGAACGCTTGTGGTCTATCGCAAGGATAGTACGAGCCCCACTGACTGGATTTTCGGTTCCTGAGAAGAAGATGCATGGAGGTTGGCGGCAGCGCGACATAGTACGAATGCAAGAATTGCTTCAAACGTACACGATCGATGGCACCAATGTTGCTGGTATACCGGGCGTCCTGGTGCAATATTATTGCCGGTTGACCCTAATGAGGTGAGTTTTGTGTGATCAGCGGTGTTCTGGATAGATATTGGGCAAAGGCCTAGGCACCACCAGATTTTTATTTCATTAGGGCTTGCGTGAGGATCCACTTGGCATGGTGCCTACATGAAGATCCGCGCTCGCAAGAATTCTTTGAAATCGTCATGCACGGTTCATTGAAATTTAGCCTATGTGGAGGTTGTGGGAATACCAAAGATCTTTATGCATGTTGCAACGTGGGTTCGACAGGGGCACCTTTGCACTGGACGCATCACGAAGCGAACAAAGGTTGACGTACTAGTTAAAACACCTGTAGCTGGAGGTCACCAAAGCGTTCGTCCAAACTGACATGAATAGGGAGAAATGTATAAATTATAGACATTTGCATGTACCCACCGTGACGCAGGCCCAGGAGTGAGATGAGAGTCAGAGACAAAAATTAAAATACAGACAAAACTAGCAGATTCCCGTGCCGTTGCCCCGGGGAAGGGGGATTTCAGGCTGCTACACTTAAGTCTCAGATTTCAGATTATACAATAGCGTCTGTACATCTCGAAGGCTGAAAGTCGAGACTCAAGACGGGGGAAAGGTATGTACTAAGTCGACACGCTATCGCACAGCGCACATCGGCCGGGCTATCGCCCGCCCTCAATGCGCCGTGCCCTTCTTAGAGTCTGGAAGGACAGCTCAGCGCCTCGCAAACACGACAGCGTCAGAGATTGGTCAGAGACCATCAGGAACATGAAGGATGCCAGAGCCCGTGCGGAGCTGCACTGCGGAGACTGTATCATTGGCTAGACATACCTCAGTAGCTCCACGCCCGAAGCATGTCTCTGACTCGCCCATAACGTCGTGCCTAATTGTCCCCCAATTCACCTCTCCTGGTTCGCGTGGTCCGCAGCCATTCGCCCGACCTGTCTCGATCCCATCCTCCCGCGCCGCCGGCCCTATGACCTCTAAAACTTGTACCTCAGATTCAAGCGTACATCTAACACGAAATATGTCACGGAAGACTCACCAACCATTAAAGCTGTACACATATGGTATGGCGCAGGAGAAGTATTGCCTACGATGAGAATCAGTATGGCACGGAATGATCAGCCGCCAGGGATGTGGCTTGTTACATACCATCGCTGCATGCCATGCTCTTCATCCCATGCAACAACGGGTTCTCCACATGGCCGGAGAGCAAGGACTACGTTCCGTTGCGCTACCTGCAATGTAGCATCAGGCGCTGTCAGAAAGTCGGAGCGAAAATGTATGCAGTTGACATACCTTGTCAATGCTGAACCCCATCTTCAATCTGGCCCGCAACTTTGAACCTCGTCCCTCTGCCATGCTCTTTCTGAACGACCTCGAGAACGGCCTACTTGATGGGTACCTCTTCCCCACCCAGCCCACCCCAGCCATCCCAGCCAGGGCTTCTCGCGCAATGTCTGAACATAGGTGTGAGATACTGTAGCTTGGATTCAAGCCACGCAGGTAGATTAACTTTCCACTTACCATGGTATAAAGCGCCGTCTAGGTCGGCTGAATATCATCTTGACTGCTGAACCAGGCTCGAGTCAACGTGGCGGCTCGTAAAAGGCGACCGAAGCGCGAGCGTACTGTCACGGAGATCGATAAAAAAACAGCTAGCCTGAATAAACTGAGAGGCGGATTGTAAAAGCCAGTGAGCAGAAGCAAAGCGGGGACTCCGGCTGAGGGAGGGCATCGCAACTGTGGACCTGGTGGTCGGGGTAGAGGCTTGAGCTTGAGCGCTGAGCGTTCCATCGCCAGTCTATTCAGCGCCAAAATCGTGCTTGGGCGCTTCAGCCACACCTCTACCCCTGCCGCCTCCATTGTGAAGCTCAAGCCTCAAGATCAGAGGTTGGGGTCGAAAATTCTACTTCAGTACATAGAGAATGCATCCAAGAAACAGAATATCGAGTCAGAACCTCTACTTTAAACTCTCTTGTCTGCGTCGGCCGGGGTCTCCAATACATGCACCTGCCTAAAATAGTAATTGAAAGGGCGCTTATTATTGCGCTTTACTATAGAAGATAAGTATCGTGGCGGTGGCGACAACAAGCGCCTTCAGGCGTCTAGCCACGAGGACCTGACGTCAGTAGCTACCGTACGCCAAGCGACGTGGCAACTGCTCTCCCCCGGCTTCCTCCTACTACCACCTCAGTTTTGTGCAACTATATGCGCATATATCTAGACTCAGCCTCCTCAATACTCGAAGCTAGAACGCCTTGTTGGCGTCAACCCCATTTAGCCTCCAGCATTTCAAATTGTAGGTGGCATTGAATAGGTATAGCCACGTTTTGGGCGTGCGCTCCGTAGCATCGGCGCCGGCTTTCTACTTTGCAAATCCAGATTGACGTTGTCTCGCCATCAACCTGCCACGCCGCGCGCGCATACAAATACCCGTCCCAGTCCCGTCGTCAGGTGCCGTGCGTCCTACACACCCCACCATGTCGTTCAAAGGTCTCGCTAAACGCTTCCACAGGTCGCATTCAAAACGAGACGATGCGTCATCAGGAGATCAGGACGGAACACCCTCTGCCAACTCTAGCAGCAACTCTCCTAGTCGAGCCGGGACACCGGGGGCTCAGGTGTTGCAAGAGGTCCCTTCTGTCCAAATGCCTTCTCCGGAAACGGAGGAGCCAGTTGTAGTGTCCATGCCTGTCCCAGAGCATACGTCTCAGCCACCACCCGAGCCTGAGGTGCTCCCACACGCGATGGACGGCGCACTGACCGAGCTGACGCCTATGCAAGCCCAGCTGGACGTTGGACCGACAGTGAAGAAGCTCGACAAAGCCCTAGACTCGATGGGTAAGTTATCCTCACTTTATTGTTGATCACGATGTTCCGTTGGTAATGCCATCGTCAGGCGAGAAGATCACCGGTCTGACTAGCCAGGCCGACCGGGCGATGTCCGTCATGAACACCGTGACCACGATCGTGACCGCCGCCACACAGAGCGACATTGCACAGAAAGTCGAGCGCGGGATACAGAGGTTCGCGGACGATCTCCCGTGGCTCATGAAGGCGCTCGATGAGGTGGCTCGGATCCACCCGGTCGTGACTGGTGAGCCACTCGGTTTTGTCGGGGTATCAGATACTAATGCTGTTCCCCGTAGTCGCCGTGCTCGCTTTCAAGGCTGTATATGCGCTAGAAAGTACACGCCAGGAGAACGATCGACGCGTTATGACTCTTTACGTCGAGATGAAGGACATGATGATGGTCATGGTCCAGTCCGTCTCTCACCCTCACAATCAACAGAGCAATCTCACTAACGCATGTGATCAGATTAAAAGGCGTCGAGAACCGGACGCATATCGGACTCGACGGACGTCCGCTGAAAGACCGCCTCGAGGAGCTCGCGGAGAAAACCGCGAAGAACATCAAGGAGTGCGCGAACTTCTGCGACACATTCGTTAAGAAGAGGCTGCTCGTCAAGGTCTTCAAGGGCCCTGTCTGGGCGGAGAAGCTCACCGGATACGTCAAGACGTTCTCGGACCGCAAGGCGGACTTCCAGTTTGCACTCGCGATGCACACCGCAAACTCGGTCTCGGACGTGAAGAGACAGAACTACGACATACAAGCCAAGTATAAGCCATACCGCGCCGCCGATCGTGGTTCGTGGCTGACAGAAGCTCTTGCAGACTCGATGCCGTGCTTGGGCTTTTCAACAAGTTCGTCACCGCCGAGGAGCGCAAGCTCGCGCTCGAGATCGACGCAAAAGGCGGCTACACCAAGGTCCGCCAGGACGACGACGCGCTGAAAGCGCTCATCGTGCTCGACGACACCATCCGTCCACACGGGGAGGACGCGCCGCGCGACGTGCTGCGTGAGAAGACGACGCGGAACAAGGTCGCACTGGCGCTGGACGAGCTCAAGGTCGAGCTGCGCGAGGACGTCGAGTACGCGCTCGAGAAGAACTTTGACGCGTTCACGGGCAAGTTCGAGCTCCAGGTGGACCTGCTCCAGGTCCAGCTCGAGAAGTATATACGAGCGGAGAACGATAGGGTCATCGGCGCGGTGACGGACGCGATCAAGCAGGGTCCGCATATGAAGATCAAGGACATGGTGAGTGCGATGGTACATGTGCGTGTATCGCGGGCTTACGGGTGACTGTAGGAACTTCGGAAGATATGGCAGGATATGGTGCGTACCAGTGTTTGAGGAGACTACGCGTCTTAACACGGCTATTCAGGGCTGGCGCGGCAACGTGAAAGCGCGCCTATTTGTCCTCACGCTCCAAGATCACTATCGAGACTTGTTCGACAACGCGACCAACGCGGAGCGGCCGGACACGATCGCCAACGACGAATGGGCTCTGGAATATCTCGGCCTGAACTGGCTCCGCCCACTCATGGAAGCATTCGACGATGATGCATCCGGGTACGTGACCATCACGGAGGTGAACAAGCTCATGGACATGCGTCCTTCATCACTTACTTGGAGGTGCGTCCAGAGTCACCTCTGTCTGATTTATGCCTGGCTATTCATGTGTTCGATAGTATACCGCACTGGCTGGCCTATTGGGCTGTCGGTAAGAGACGTATCACGCAATCCGCTCACCGTCAAGTCTGAAATCCAGTCGTTTTCAGGGTGGCGACTTGCCTCGACATCTTACATCAAGCGTATCCAGTCTGCCATTGCCCTGATGCGGGAGGCGCGGCCCACCATCCTCCCTCGCAACCGTGTCGACATCGACTGGTATTTTCTCCACCACTGGCACGAGGCGTTCGCTGCCACGGCAGGATTTAGACAAGAGTGGTATGAGGACGGGCTCGAGGACCGCTTCCAGGACTACATCAAGTACGAAGAAGATCGCATCCGAGGGAACCTGGAGAAGATCAAGTATAACATCGACACCCCAGAGACGGTCTCCCTTGTCGTCGGGTCTGGCAGGTTAGAAAAGGTGAGCAAACTCTGTTCTCATGAGGGGATGGGAGGATTGCTCACGACGCACGTTTACAGTGTTTCTTGCTCCTGCTTTGCCTGATCCTCGAACACGACCTGCGCATTGTCCGGGCTGCGACGCGGATTGTGGTTCTGAGAGAGGCGCTGACCAACATGCAGACCACGATATGGCACGTCTTCAGGGCCTTTGACCGCAGGTTTGTCGAGCTCACAGGTGCGGGTTCTGTTCGCTGTGACGCTCGTCGCGCGCTGATCGAAAGCGAGTGCAGATCTCTTTGCAGAGCAAAAGCTTGATAGGCGTGAGCGGTTCAAGGAGTTTGCGTTCGGACTCGTACGTCATTATTCCAATCTTGCGTCCACGAGAATATGACAATTGAAATTGATTGGGGAGCAAGTTCTTCGAAGTCTCTCCCGACTCGGATCTCTGGGCTACGAGCAAGCTGGAGGATGGGACTTTCGCGCTTTTTGTTCCAGACGACGAAGCGCCGATTGTGCTGGATGGCATTGAAGAGGAGAAGAAACCAGCCATCGTTTCTACCTCCATGCTTGATGAGGTGGACCCGGAGACCGAGGATGATCGAGCAGCGCCAGATTCTGTGAAGCCTATGTGGGTCTCTAAACCTTGGGCTGTTTCAATTCCGTTGGTACTTATGATTGACATAGCATCGGCGAGTGGAACGGCTTCGCGTACACCGAGACCATATACCCGAGGCGGCCGATGCTCTCCCTACGCTTCCACTACTCGAGGAAGGATGGCGAAGACTTCTGCGCGAGCGGCGTGGAGTTCGATGGCGACTCGTACACTCTTTCAGGAACGTGCTCCACGGCGGAAAACGGCGCGATCAAAGTCAAATGGGACATATCCTACGCGGACGGCACGGCTGTCCACTACGACGGGACCTTGGTTGACGACCTCACGATCGCCGGCATCCGCATGTATGGAGATGATCCTGAACCCGACTTTTCTTACATCCTCAAGAAGATCCCTGCCCCATATTTGACCTTACGCCCTCGCCCCTCCGTCTTGGCTGCGGACAAGTATCGCTCCCTGTGGCGCTACGCGATTGAGGCGACGATACAAGACGTCCGTCGACGATCGTGGTCCTGGTCGTACTTCGCTGCACGGCGGGATGCCCGGAGAAAGTATCTCGAAGAGCACTTCCGCCGGAAACGATTCGTCGTGGAGGAGCCCGAGGAGGAGTACAACGCTGGACTGAATGAGGCGAGGGGGTTGTGCACTGCGGTCGAGACGCGGCTGTACGAGAACATCTGTGAGCACTTGTACCTCACCCTTCCCTACCACTGGTAAGTCCGATCGTGTTGCTGTGACTACGCGAGGGCCCCGTTCACTCAGTCGTCTGTATTTTGGCATCTAGGTACACGTTGTGCGAGGGCGCGGCCGAGGTGAACAAGCACTACATCGAGGGCGGGCGCTGCATCTGCCTCACCTGCGTCGCGGACAAGAACGACTTCTCCCGGCAGGTCAGCTTCTGCGACGACCCGGACTGTCTTGGGGCCAGGAAGTCGGGCGGATCGTGGACAACCGTCTACGACACCGTCCATCGCACCACGCACGATATCCTCAAGGTCAGGACGGTCATCAACCGCCTCCTCTGGCCTAGTCTTTCCGGGAGGGCGGCGACGGCGCTGGAACTGGTTCGCGCACCTGGGATCCTTGCTGATCCTCCTGGTGAGGAAACGGAAGGCGATGGCATATCTGCGGAACCATCCGAGTCCGACGCTCCCGAGAAACCATCTGACACTCTCAATGGCCTGCCCGAGGCTCCTGTCGGAGATCCTGATGGCCGCGCGGAGCCACCTGAACCAACGGCGACGGTAGCAGAGGAGGACCCGTTGACGTCGACGCCAAAGTGCAGGATTTGCCGGGAGGCCGTGTACATGGGGCGTTGCTGGTTCTGTCTGGATTGCTTTGGTGCGCCCTTGTAGCGTGTCTTTCTTTCTGGCTGGTACGGCGGTCTCACGCCCTTAACTCAACATTCACAGACTACATTTGTGATGCGTGCGACAGCAAGACACTCGTCGCTTGTAGGTCGTGTCACAAGCCATTCCCACAGTCTGAGTGGTACTACGGGTTCAAGCCGGGTCAGTCATATCCGACACAATGGTGATGGACGTTACGCTAAACTCTCTTATTGTTTTGCAGACGACTTCCTTTGCCCTACATGCGTGGGGCGGGGTGTCAAGGGCCCAGATCCGGACGCTTCTAGCACGGCTGTCGGCCGCCATGTGTCCACCCATCGGCTGGTTCAGTGCAAGCCGCTCGTGTCGGATCCTCCAGCGGAACCTGGGGCAGAGCCGAAGACGACAGATAGTCGGCTGGCTAAGCTGGAGGAGCGGATAGAACAGCTGCAGGGCCAACTGGTCACGCTGGAGAGTAAGCAGGAAGCGATGCAGGCGCTCTTGCTTTCTAGGTTCACCGAGGCTCTGATGAAGATCCCGGGGACGGACGGTTTAGGTGGACAAGCTGCATAGGAAGTCTCGGTTTCTATCACTCACTTCAACGTGGACAATTTGTGCTCTGTAATTGCTGCGTTCTCGACCTTTCATCTAGTATGGCAGTGTTGTGGTGTGGCTCTAGCATTGACGTCGGTCAGCGAAGCGAGCACGCTCTGTCGCTCACTATCGCCATGCAAACCGCCGCAAACGCCACACCAACAGAGAACGCCAACACCAGCCTCATCGCCTCCTCCGTCCTCGCCAGCACCAGCCTCTCCCACATCCCCGCCTTCGACACCCGGTTCCCCAGAATCACGACGTCCCCGTCGCTGGGAGGCTCCGGCGCTCCCCGCTGGCGCGGCCGCGCCTCCTCGCCCGTGCGCGGAACCTCGTCGGCGACGTGCGCGTGGTCGAGCCCGGGTAGGCCATCGATCGAGCGCAGGTTCCACTGGACCCACCACCACTTCATGCTGCGCTTCGGGTACACGCGCGTCGCGCCCGGGGGCGCGCGCAGTGCGAGGGGCTCGGCGGGGCACGACGCGGCGTCGTGCGCGAAGGACGCGTCGAGCCTCTCCATCTTCTCGGACCAGCTGAAGAGCGCGGTGCGGTGCGCCTTGAACGTGTAGTACGGCACGGCGTACCCGCATGACTGCAAGCCTGAGGATGAGCACAGCAGGCGAAAAGACGAGGATGGGGCCAACGACAACGTAGTACGTACGGAGCCGACTTTGTGCACGTCGACGACGATCGCGGCGCGCGAGCCCGAGAGGCGTTTCTGGGGGGTATGAGGTGCGCGTACTCGGGCGTGCCGAACTCGTGCACCTGGCCGGTGCCCCAGAGCCGCACGGTGCGCGCCGCGCCCTCGAACGCGCAGAACATGATCGTGATCCGCTTGTTTTCTCGCAGGTGGGATATCGTCTCGACGCCTGCCGTATCATGACAGTTAGCGGCGGATTCAACGGAGCGGAGCCAGGACCCGGGCGACACACCGCTGCCGCTGAGGTCCTCGTACCAGACCCGGTTCTTGCTCTCGACGACGAAAGAGCCGCGGACGCCCTTGGGAGAGACGTTGACGTGCCCGTCGCCGCTAAGCGGCGCGGTCGCGACGAAGAACATTTCTTGTTTCTGGATCCATGCGAGGAGGCTGTCTGGGATCTCGTCAAAGAATAGGCCCATGGTCTGAGTCGCTGATACGTCAAGGCGAACAGACTGCCTAGAGGGGACGGGATATACAGTAAGAACCGTACTGAGCGGACATTTCATGTGCGCGAGTCATGGGAAAGCAGCAATCGGGACTCCGCACCCTGGGAGGGGACGATGGCACGATGCACTCGGAAATCAAGCTCAAGTGCGCTACAGACGCTGGAGTTCGTGCTTCTGGAAGAACATGGGCTCCAGTCTGACGGGGCATCCGGTTCTTTTGCATGTGAAGGGGGGGGAGCAGCGCATGGAGCGTATAGATGATGCTGACTTACTTTACGGCATAACGTGGATCGGCCTTCAAGCTTCAAAGCTTCGTCCACCGAACGACTTCTCACTGGTTGACGTCCTTACGTCGTCGTCAACCGATCCGCTTTGCCCTGTCCCGACTCGACTCGCCTCGTATTTTCAGCCGACTTAGATCAGTCAGTATGACGATTATCCTGACCTGGGTGAACCGGAAGCAGCCAAGCATCTTGCCGTTCGATACAAGCCGGACGTCTGGCGGCTGAGAGGGATTGTGGGCACTAAGGACAGCGAAAGAGAGAGAGGCAAACGGAGTAGATCACGGGAGAGTGCCTGGAAAATACAACGCCGCATAAGCCGAGTATGGGACCAGATCGCTGTCGAGAATCGACGCTGACATCGCGACCCAAGCAGTCTTGCTGTATCCCGACGAGGTGAAACCTTGGATTGGCGAATGGGACAGCTCGGCCCTGCGCGTAACATGTCTGCAGTATGTGGAATATTAGCACTACACTACGAATACACCAAACTACTTAATGCACGGTCAGGCGGCTTCGAGGGGTTACTGGAGGAACAGCCACAGGTGATGTCTCGCCAAGGCAATGGCGATGGCGAGGCAGATTTTGACTTTGTAGGCGCAGGACGATCGTACCAGGAGAGCACAGACATCATAGCATGTCGATGACTGGGTGCGCGGGTCGGGGAGAGACCATAGATGAAGAAGGCAGCGGGTGCGCGTGCGCGCTGTAGCGAGCAAGGGTGGAGGCCATGGTGGTCGAGAGGAAGGCGGCGCCATCGCCCGGCGACGTCGTATTTACATACCTACTTATTAGCGGCGCCAAAAACTAGTAGAGGTATTTTGCTCGGAGTTCAATACGTTCTTATCGGAGTTTTAAATGGAAGGTTTCGCCGCATATTGAACTTCGTTTCTGCTTCTTGAAGTTCATGCGCATACACACCAGCTCTCCACGCCTCCGGATGCTGTAGCAAGACTTATATTCTGGCCTCGGGAGAATCTAGGCTAGACCAGAGTGCGAGATGATCTATGAGCGGTGAGTTCGCGTTATGCAGGGGCCATTTGCTGTGACTGTCTATGCCGACTCATATCACCATCAATTCGAATCCTCAGGAGAAGTCGGAGGGTGTTTCAATCGTCGCCTCACCCAACACCACGGTGCCTTGCATATATTCAAGGTGTGATGAATGTCCCCAACACACAACGTCCGTCCATCACCGTTTGGCTTTGGTGAGATTTGGCACCTTCGGCCTTGCCCCCGACATCAAGCGTATCAGGCCATGACGTTGGCGCTGAATATTGAATAGGTTGGATCGCCCAACGCCCAGGCTCACGCTCTGTTCCAGATGACAATTCAATGCGACCGGGGAGAAGAGCTCCGAGTGTACCTGGGCCGACCACAACGTGGCTGTGCGCAGCCGTTATTGAGAGCTAGATGCTTTTTGGCGGTGTGAGTGTTGATCCTTCCCTGTCAAATGTGGTCGGAGAACAGCAGCGGGCACTCACGCACCGTCCTCTTCGCACATATATAACAGCTTGAGGATCCTCCGATGGCTTTGCTTTTACCTTTTGCCCGTGAAACGCCACGGCGTCCTCACACTCAGTCCGTATTGCCGCATTTTCTACAGTGTCGATTGCCAATACTAACCATCGATTTGCAATTCTGGCTTTCCCAGCGCTATACGACAGATACGTCCGCGACTACTGCGCGATACCCCAGTCTCCCGCCTCCGCCCATCCCTTCCGTGACACTCACGACTTCCGACACGTCCGTACCACAGCATGATCGCTCCCCACTAGTCAAAAGAGCGTTACCTGAACCCCCAGACATGCAAACGCTGGACGACGAGTTTGCCGAGACGAATGAGCTACTGAACGCTGCGGATGCCAACGTCCGAAAGTATACGGATCGGCGTAATGTGGACTATCTGAATAAAGCTGGTTGGTTTATTAATATCATGTTTGTTGGGCTATCGACTAACGAAACTATTTATCTACAGGAGCCATGCTCAGTACAATCCAAACGGATGTCTCCAGCGTCCAGAGCATAGCGTCTCCCTTGCAAGTGGTGATGGACACGGAGCCTGGGAAGGCGATACGCCAGACGATTTCCGCCATCGTAGACGGGATTCCAGCGTTGCTCAAGGTGCTCGACGACGTCGCGCAAATCCATCCGTTCATCAAAAGTTCGTGTTTACAAGCTGTTTGGACTTACAACGCTGACGCTGACATCCAACGTCTGACAGTCGCCGTTGGAGCATTCCGAGTCGCTGTCGAGCTCGACCTCAAGCGCAGGGACAACGACAAGAAGATCTCCTTGATGTTCGTCGAGATGAGGGACATGATGGCCGTCCTCGTCCAGTACGTCAATCCTATCGCATGAAACGAAGATCCCCTCTGTTGCTGACGAGCTTGCGGCACTCGTATAGGTTGAGGGATGTCAACAAAGACAAGCGCGCAGGCGAGGACAACACGACCATCTCCGGACGCATGCAGCTCCTAATCGACAAAACCGAGCAGGACATCAGGAAGTGTGCGAACTCATGCAACGCGTACGCGAAGAAGAAGCTATTGTCGAAGGTCATGCACAGCTCTTCTTGGAGCGAGGAGTTCAAGGGGTACATACAAGGATTTACGGACCGCCGTCGCGAGTTCGAATTTGCGCTGTCTATCTACATCGGCCACGCGGTGAACACCGCGAACGACAAGCTTGTGACGATCGAAGAAAAGTACGCTTGTTTTCCTTGTATTGGTGCAGATATGTGCTTATTGTTCCTGGTATAGGATGGATCGCGTCCTCCGGTACCTCGACGCCTGCATGTCCCCGGAAGAACGCGAGCTCACGAAACTCGTCGACGAACACGGCGGCCCCGACGCGGTGATGCGGGACGAGGCTCTGCTCCGCGAGCTGTTCGAGACCCGGGTGACGGGCGCCGGCATCTCCGCGCCAGAACGCAAGGCGCGTCATGGCGGAGTCGCGGACGAGTTCAGGGAGCTGCAGACGGAGCTGCAGGAGGACGTGCAGACGGCCGTGCGCGAGAACATGGAGCAGTTCCAGGCGAAGTTCATCATCCAGCAGCGCGAGCTCGAGGAGGAGTTGCGCCGGACGATGCATCGCGAGGGCGATCGGATCATCGATGCGGTCATCTCGGGGCCGCACGACAAGGTCCTCGACCCGGTGAGTTGTCATAGCTGCCTTCTATCTCTGCTAGAGTCTAATTGGGTTTGGTCCTCGCCAGGATATCCACGAGATTTGGAAGGAAATGGTACGTTCACTCCACGGTCATTCTCACTACACATGTACTGACGGACGGGACAGCGGTGGCGCGGAAGCGTCAAAGACAGGCACTTCGTCCTCGCCCTGCGGGACTACTTCCGTGAGAAGTTCGAGCAGATCAAGCGTGTCAAGAACGACACAACGCCTACCGGGTCCACTCGTCAGCTCAACAGTCAGGATGAATGGACTCTGGAGTATGTTAATGTTACCAGAGTCCAGCCCATTATCGAGGCTTTCGACGACGACGCGTCGGGTTTCATCACTGTGACGGAGGTCAACACGTTCACTACTTCCCGGCCGGAGAACTGGAGGTCAGTCGGGCGTTGTGGTTGACTGATAACCAGGGTACCTATCACTGATTCTCTCCCATTTAGCCTTCTGCATTGGCTTGCCTACTGGGCTGTCGGTAAGTGGGGCGTTCAAGAACCGTCGTTTATCATTAGACGTGAGTGCCTGAACTTCATTTTCAGGCCACCAAATGTCCATGAGCGACTACGCGGCGAAGATCGACGTCATCCTCGCCAAGATGTTCGCGCTCAAGACGCATGTGCTCCCGGCGAATCGAAACGCGATGGAGAAATATTTATACTACGTATGGACGGTCATCACGATGTTCACGACCGCGTTCCGCCGGGTCGATGTCGACGAACAGCTTCTGCACCGCTTCGAGGACTATACGCAGGCGGAAGAAAAGCGCCTGTGCGAGAACTTGAAGACCGCGAAATACGACATCGACGCGAGAGATACCCTGGACCTCATTCGTGGCCCCGGGCGCATTGAGAAGGTATTTCTCTTGGACCCATCAGATGTCAGCGAAAACCGCTTATAGTTTCTCTCTTCAGCACGTTTTCCCCCTCCTCTATCTCCTCCTGAAACGTGACTTTGAAATCATGCGTCTCGCCCGTACTCAATGCTTGCATGTTGACGAGCTGTATGATTCGATGTCCACTATCTTGTGGGTGTTCGATGCCGTCAATGATCGGCATGATGACTTGGCAGGTGCGTCTGCCAGTGCTTCTCAAAGGATTGACGTGCGTGGGACTGATCCACACAACGACGCGCTATGTAGACCTGTTCAAGCAACAGAAGTTGGACCCTGCTCAACAGTTCAAGATTTTTGCGTTCGAGATGGCAAGTGAATCGTATGTTTCGAATTGGTCGTCTATCTAACGATGGCCGTGTGGCAGTTCAAGTACTGGCATGATGAAGAGGAAATCTGGTCGGTGAAGAAGCTCAAGGAGACGACATTCCTCGAAGTCTCGTATGATGATAGCGCCGAGGCCCAAAACGTCGATCCTGCAGGTCTCATCAACCATCCCCTCCAATCGACCGAGGATTTATTCAACGCGCATGAGTTCGTCGAGACGGAAGCAGATGAGCAAGCGGATCCCGCTGTTAGGACAATGTGAGTAGCTCACACATTAGTCTGACCCTCCTTGCGTACAATCCTTGACATTTTTTTTCAGCTTAGGCCATTGGTCTGGGTTCTGCGCGCGAGGCGACCTATATCCTTCGCAGGCTATGATCGCTCTCGATCTTCATGTTTCCTCGACCAATGCCAAGGAGTTTTACTGCAAAGGAATCGCGCCCAACGGTACCGACTGGAATCTCACCGGCCAGCACTCCGTCTCAGAGGAGGGCAAGGTCCAATACAGCTTCAGCATTACGTACGTAGCCCGCTTCCCCACCCAGAACTTCTGTGGGGAGCTCGACGAAAGCGGGACGACATTGTCGGGCTCGTGGGGTTACTACGACTCGAAGCCGTACACGTTCGTCTTCAAACGTCTCTCCTCCGAGGTCATGCGCTTCTATCCCACCCCCACCGAGCTCGCAGAGAACAAAGCGCGAGCCTTGTGGCGCTTCGCGATTTCTGCAACTATCGCACAGGCATGTCGAAAGATGGGCTCGTGGGCGTGGCTCCGAAAGCGGTGGCAAACAGGACAACGCTACGCCGAGCTTGTCATCCGCAGGGACATCGCCCCGCTCAACGCTGAAGAAGTCGCAGACCTTGCGAGGTGCCAGCGCACCATGTCACCCGAAGAAGCCCGCCTCTACCAAATATTCAGAGACCTGCGTCAGCGATCTATTCCGATTCACTGGTGAGTAGTTCTCTTCGCCCCCAGTCGCGTTCGCTTGGCTGACACGCTTAATTCGCAGGGAGATATACTGTGATGTATGCGGAGACTCCAACCTTCGAGGGAGCCGCATCATCTGCGTCTCGTGCGGGATGAAGACCACGGTCGACCTTTGTGACAAGGAGCAGTGCCTGACATCCGAGGTCAGGCTGGACGTCCGCGACGACCTGACCTCCCCCCACCTCCCTTCGCACGACATCCTCAAGCTGCGTACCGCGATCCATCCGTACCGTGAATATGGGGACGTGTACCGCACCGCCCAGTCCGCATTGAAGACCGTCCGCCAACGTTTTTCCGACTTGGCGTCCTCCGACGGCCAGAGTGAGGGCGACGAGAGCGGGAATAAGGCGCCACAGTGCGTCAAATGCGGCGAGCGCACCTCGCCACCGTGCTGGTACTGCATCGAGTGCGAAGGTGAGTGAGTCGTTCTTACTATGGTCATTCCGAGTCGCACCGACAGTCCACTGATACCTCCTCGCGTTGTCAGAGGACGTCTTCGTGTGCGTCCCGTGCGACACCAAGAACGGCGGCATCGCCGCGGGCCCGCACAAAAAGACCCACGCGCTCGTCAGATGCCAGTCGATCGAGACCCACCTGGACGCCGAGTCCGAGCGCGCCGCGCAGCTCAACGCGCGCATGGGCACGCTGGAGGCGAGGCTCAAGGACGTCCACCACCGGGTCGAGGACAGCTTCGCGGGCGTCGACGCCCGGATCACCGTCACCCAGGACCGTCTGACCGGGCGGATGGCGTCTCTCGACGAGCGGCTGCAGCGCATCGAAGACTTGCTGCTTGACCTCGGACAGCGGGCTCTCGGTCCGCGCCCGGAAGGCGAACCGTTTCCGAGTCCGCGTCCAGCGGTCGCATCCGAGTCGTGGCAGAGGCCTGCGCGCAGCCAGACTTTGCGGGCGCCGGTTGAGCGAGATCACGGTGTTGCTTCAGAGAGCGATTTCTCGGCGTGGGTGCGTGAGATGAGGAGGACAATCTGAATACGGATCCGGAGCTACGAGAGCGTTGCGTGCAGTGTTGTGTAGCATAAAGTGAAACTTAATCTAGGTACCCCATTCATTTTAGCCTTACGACAGTGCGCACAGGCTCAGGCAGTACAATATAGAAGCTCTGCATCCTCACTTGCGATGCTAGACCCGAATTAGATGGCAGCGCCAGCCAGGTGGTCGCAATCGCTTATGTACGTAGTAAACGGCTTCCCAGAGTCGGGCCGGTTTGACTAGATGTCCCAAAAGTTGTCGTCCTGCGCACAAAACAAATGACATGGCAAAGACTCGGAGAAAGATCAGGATGCAACATCGGGCCCGTCGAGTTCGGAGCTCAAAGAAATGCTGAGAGCGTCGAAAGTGAGGCAGGCCCGGGGGGCCGAAGAGGAACAAGGGCAGACCTGCTGACGGATCATGAGATGGTCACTGGCACGCTCGCAGAGGAACCTCCACGTACCCACAAAATTCGCCAGTGCTGAGTGGAGCGCTCCTTGATAGATATCGATGACAGGACCCACGTGCACTGGCAGGAGCCAGCGGCCGCACGAGCATCCCCGAAGTTCAGACGCAGTCCGAATGGCTTGCTGAACTATCGAGGACCGGGGAAGATACGCCGCAGAGCATGAATCTACAACGCCCCACCACCATCGATATCAGTAAACGTAAGGGACCAGCCTATACGGCGTCTTCTCCGCCCAGGCCTCCCACTCCCGCCCGAACTCCGTCTTCAGCACCGCGTCCTCCCTTGGGATCCGAAGCACGACGATCTCGAAGACGATGGACAGAATCCAAGCCTCCCATAGGCCTATCGTGATCGCCGTCCACCAGTGGGTGCTCAGCAGCCCGCTCTCGAAGACGTAGGATCCCGGGAAGACCTGCACGACGGAGAGCCCGGCTCGAGCGACGAGGAACGCCGTGTAGGACGGGTGGCGGACAAGGGAGTACGGGCCCCCGGTGACGAGCTTGTGCTCCTTGAACACGGCGAGCTGGAACGTGAAGAACCTGCCGAGCGTGTCGTAGCAGACCCGGCGCATCGCCGCACCGACGACGAGCAGGACGACGCCGAGGAGGTAGAGGGGAGACAGTTGCAGGCGGTCGGCGGCTGACGGGTCGCTGAATAGTGCTGAGAGGATTGCGTCGGAGAGGGGGGATGGGAACTCTCGAGCAAGGATCGCGAGGATTTCGCACAGGTGGCATGTATAGTCCACGGCCTACAAAGCATCGAACGAGGGAGGTTCAGCGTCTACGCAAGGCGAATGGCATACTTGTCACTCACCAAGGAGAACATCGGGAACCAGGTCGCAACGCGAGTGACGGTGTCCGCGCGGCCATACTTTCCCATTTCCTCGCTCTTGGGCCCCGGGTGATTAGGCGCGATGAACGCGACCCTCTCCGCGACCAGTAAGATAGCGACGGTCGGAATGCGTGCGATGCACAGCCAATTCATCCTGCCGTCGTGGGGGAAGGATAGGCCTTGGCCTTGGTCGAGTGAAGGCTTCGGGATCGCAGGCCATTCTGACTATCCTGAGCTAGTTATCTAGTTATCAGACCTTTGTAGGCGCATGCAGAATGTCGTGCGAGGCCGCACATACCTTCTCGACGACCCTAATATATGAAACAAGTCTCGGCGCCGTTTGCGCATACAGTTTTGGTTTTCCCCGTTGGGCGGGTCACTCGGAGCCGGTCTTGACCCAATAGAGCTGCACAACGGTGAGACGACACATGGAAAGACATCTACGCAAATCAGACCCTCATTAGAGCACCATTGAGTCGAATATCAAAATGGGCGTTTGAGTCGTTTGCGAGACCCGACGGTCGGACACTTCAGCGGTCGGGGCCGAGTTGAGCGAGCCAGAGTCTGTATGGTCTAGAATTGCCACACAGTCTATCCCTGGTAGATGCCACGCAGTGAGCGGAGGAAGTTGAGCTTATAAAAGTCTGCGTAGAAGGCGCGGAAAACTCGAAAACAACGGACCGGCAATATGTTTCCCTCACCCCTCACTGAGTTTCGGCGTTCGGAGAGAAGGGTCCCCAATACCGACGCGTTTCCGCGCCCAAGCCCAAATTGATATTGCCTGGCCGTGCGAGCCTGGATGTGCGTTGTGAACGGTTGTGCAGGGCAGGGGACTGCGTGAGTGTACCGCAGCGAAGCATCGCGGCACGCTAATTGAAGGCCACCGCGCTTCGAGGTATAGTTCTATTTATCTTCGGATACACTTCTCGCATAAGATTGCCTCCCATAGCGCGGGAGCACAGCTGCACTGTTTTGTTTGCGGAATTAGTAGGAAGCTACAATCGCTACGGCACGCGGCGGTTGCGAACTCATACCTATGCGGCATTGCGATCACGGAGATGTCTATCGAAAGTGCGCGCGCGTCCTAGAATGGAGTCTCGATGCTGCGGGCTGGAATGAAATAATAAAAAAAGCAATCATTGCCCAGGCTGTAGACTGACCACATTGATTGCTTGCAGTACTAGTTTCGGGAGGAACTGACCTACTCGGCGTCGACGTCGTGTGCAAGGCGCTCCAGTACAGTCCTATCGGTCATATCGGGGCAGGTACTGTGCAAATCCCATAACATAGGGCGGTAGGCGTTTAAGAAAAACACTTGCGGTGGCTCGAGGTCAGAATATGGATGCGAGCCTGACGAGTCCGAGATAGCGCGAGAGTGAAAGAGTGTGCTGGCGCTGGCGCTAACCGCCGGCGCCAGGCGCATGTGGTGTACAAATATTTGGCTGCCAGGCTCTTCCTCCGAATCCAAGTTCATGTCGCTTCTCTGACTTACTGCGCACCGACGTAACTGACCCATGCATATCGGTAGGTTACGTCTGCCCAGATATGTACACTTGATGCATCATTAACTTCTTGAACACATTGCGACCTCTATGCTTCAGCCCACTGCACTGGGATAGTGGACAAACACAGACTCGACCCGGCTCCAACAGTGCGACTGGAACCCTTGACTCGTTCAGCCCAAGCCCCAAACTGTCACCAACGCGACTCGAGGACGGCCGGCAGCGGCGGCCTCATCGCGACCAAGAAGTCCTTGTAGTCCTCCTCGTACACCCGCGGGTTCCACCCCTCCCTCAACCGGAACGCGAACCTCTGCAGCAGCACGCACACGAGGACGCGCATCTCGACGAGCGCGAGGTTCTTGCCCACGCAGTTCATCGGCCCGACGGAGAACGGGATGAACGCGTCTTCATTGTGCACAAACTCGAAGTCAGACTCGTCAGCGAGCGAGGCCGACGACGAGGATGAGGACGAGGCGTGGCCGGGTATGTCTGCGTCCTTGAGCTTGAGCTGCCCGGCCGCGACGAGCCAGCGTTCCGGCCAGAACGCGTCGGGGAGGGAGAAGCTCCGTGGATCGCGCTGGAGTATGTATGGCGGGAGGTTGAAAGTCGTTCCTGGGGATATGTACCTAGGCATCCCAGTCAGTCGGGGTTGCGCTAGGGACCTTCTCCGACCAGGGGGGGCCCGAAGTGACTTACATCGATCCGGCGAACACACCAGTAGATTCGCGCGCGACTTGTCGAGAGAGTAAAGTAGCGAGAGGGGGGACAGCCGAAGTGCTTCGTTTCTACGAAGGAATAATTATAAGTACGGCGTACTATGGGTCGGTTTCGTGCGGAGGGTCAAGCTTCAAGACTCAAAGGACGGTACACTCACATGACAGCATGGAGGTAAGGCATGTGGCGGTGGTGCTTCGTGTCCGCCGCATCCTCGCCTCGAGGGTAGTACTTGTCGACCTCGCCTTGCAGTTTCGCGTACCGATCGGGGTTCGCCATGAGCAGGAAGAACAAGCTCGTTATCGCGCACGTCGTCGTGTCCGTCCCTGCGACGATGGCGAGAATCCCGTCGTCAACTAAGTGGCGGAACGGGGGAGGCTCTTTGTCTGGGATGTCTTCGTTGTTCTGATAGGCATTAATCTAACACCACGTAAGGACAGGAAAAGGAAGCGGGACGCACGAGGTAGTGGTAGAGATCGCACGTCTTGGACCCCCGCGCCATGCGCTCTCTGACAGATTGTCCCCCGAATGCGCGTAGACGTCTCAGCGGCTCTGCTAGGACCAGAACCTTACCCGCATACACCCCGAGCCAAGGCACATGCGCAAAGAAACATGCAAACCTGATAGTCACAACGTGAACATAGACGTATCACATACAAGAAAGAAAACGAACGTACGTCAGCCCCTTCTCGATCAGAGTCCAGACACCGTTCTCGTCGCCATCTCGCATAATCTCAGATCCACCGCCGAAACTGGTGAGGACATGAGTGAGTCGGAGTCGGTCGGGGGACAGGACCCTGGGACGCACACAATGTCATACATCAAATCATAACTGGGAGCAATGGACGAACATGAGCATTCTATGCCCGCCATCAGCAAGAAAAAGCACCCCAACGTACGCAAAGCGATCGAACCAGGTCCCAAGGATGGCTTCCTGATGTTCCTCCTGGGGAATGGCAAACATGCCAGGAATACGTGCGAGGTAGAGCCAAGCCATCGTACTATGGCTGTGGAGGGACTGAGAGAGGTGCGTCCCGGTCGAGTGGCGGGGGAGGGCAAGTGCGCTGAGGGCAGTTATTCATGCACCTTTGCTGGGTGCCGCAGGCTCCCCAGCATGGCAGGCTTTGCGACAAACCCCATGCGCGCCGGGCGCGAGTTCGCCGGCGTCCAAGCACAAGCTTTCCCGTTCCCTATTCGGCGCGTTGAGTATCCTGGAGCGAAGATGTCTTGACAACTAGACGACGGTGTTTCCGACCCGCGCGCTCATGCGGAGTACGTACGGTATCGGATGGTGGAGTTCTGCGGTTTTAAACCCTTCTGTGGTTTGAGATCCGGTCTCGCCGGAGACAGTGGAGCCCGGGCCGCAACCCTAGCGTGTTTTGGGCGACACTGTCGCGGTGATGAATCGCACCTATCCAGGACACCTAGGTTCGGACAAGGCAAGGTCAGACTATCGTTAGGCCGTCAATCACTGGAGACCTGGACGCAGTGCTGCCTCGAAGTTCGCCGCCAGGGCGCTGCCAGCGAGACGCCGCGCAGAGTTCAAGCAGACGGTGGGTTTCCGCGCGCGCTCCAAGGTGCTGGAAGATTCGTGTGGTGGCATTTTTGAACTAGTAGGACTTAGTTTGATCATAGCATGCGCATGCAGCGTAAGATGAAGGACGTACCAATCTGACGCTACCTAGTGCGCCGCGTGCGCGGCTCGACAGGCATTAGGTATCAGCATGGGATCTCATGCCAAGAGGAGAAGGTGAGATAGCTTTCGGATTCCCTCTTCTCGGAGACTCGGGCTGCAGTGGGAAATGATGCCCACAGTGTCGGCGCGCGAAATGACAACAGTGGGAGTGGGGTTTGAACGTTTGAATGTCCAAACCTATCAAACCCGAGGGGCGGAGTCCGAATTCGAAGCCTTATGTAACACCGCGGACTTGCACAGCATATCGCCCATCTCGGAGTAGTACAACGCCGCCGCTAGATAACCACACAAACCTAGTAGCCGCATCATCCAGGCCGCACCACATCCTCGCCACCGTACCTCGCACTATCAGCGGAATGCACGCAGGTGGTAGAAGCGCAGCCACAAGCGCGTATTAGACATGTACGGCAAGAACCCCCCCCGCTAGTGCACTTCGAGGCGCACACATCGGACGCAGGTAAGCGCACGACCTTCCACTAGAAGCGCGGATGTAACAGGACCCACGGTGCGGCTATATGTTTCGGAGACGTCTGTGTCTCAACATGAAGGAGAAGGCGGCATCGGACGTATTATCGCCGCTCCGAACCACAATGACCTGGGCATCCTCGTCAAGTTCTCTTTGGCGTCCTTCAGGCGTCGAGCTCAAAAACATTTACCGCTGCTTCGTAGATAGTTGCCTGGCTAGAGGGCGCACGGTTCCAGGATGAGGACCTGCTAGTGAATCCGACCATCACGTCCAAGACAGGTGCACCTGACGCCGAGTTGGACTATGATGTAGTTAGACTTACAGTGCCACCCTGCGGGCAGCGATCGCGAGCTCGTTCCGAGTCGAGTACAAGATAACTATACGACCGGTGCCGCCTTGCGGGGGACGCAATCGGGAAAGGCACAACAAGGTTCGTGTGCATGCCATGCGAGCTCTCATAGTACACTGGCAGCTGTCTATCCGGGGCAGTATCGTAGCAGACCGGCGGGGAGTGTCGTTCGTCCGCGTCAAGCGTTGAAGCCGAGCTCGTGCAGCCGGTACCGCGTGGTCTTGACATGGAACTCAAGGTAACCCTGGGGGGTGCAGTGCATTAGTTCGATCCCTTGTCTTCTGGCAACGGGAGAAGTCCTGGCGGCTGGCCCCTGTGGCGGCACTCACCTGCACGAACCGCTGCCACAATGCGTCTAGCTCAGGGTCGACAGACATGAGGGCGTTGATCCTCTGTGCGCTATCTATGACTTCGGCCGCGAGCGTTCGCAGGACGTCCGTGGGCGACTTGCGTTCGGCCGCCGCTCGCAAATGCACGTAGTTGTCAGCCTCGCCGGCGAGGGACTCCTTGTAGAACGACAGCCTATCAGACGGTCGCATGTCAGTTCACTCCTAGTACAGACCATCTTGAGCCCCAAATATGCCCACACATCGCTGTGAAAACGGGCGGGTTAGTTCAACACGTTACTATGCTGTCGAGTTGAAATCGAAGGCAAAGCACGTACTTGGTGCAATTGACGAAAAACTCGAGCTCGCTGGAAGAGCGACGGAGCAGCGCCAGAATCAGCTACTAGCCGGGGCGGGCACCGTCGCCACGCCCAAAGAAAAAAAAAACTTACGGCATGACCTGGATGTACGACTCCACACCCGCCCTCCACGCCGTCGGAAATATGAAATACGAATACGGCACGCCCACGCCCGCCTTCGCGCGGACGTAGTACGGGTAGCGCGTCGCGCCGGGGCGGACGACCATGCCCTTCGTGGTGTACTCGACGTACATGGACGCCATGCTGTCGAACGTGCCGTTGACGACCGCGTTCGCCCCGACGCGCGGCCACAGCCCGGACGCCCGCGCGATGTGCGCCGCGAAGCGGTCCAGGACGGGGTCGAGCTGGGGCGCGCCCTCCAGGCAGCGCTGTGCGAACTGCCCGATCGGCTCCGGGTCGGTCCCGCAGTGGTCGTCGGCGTAGAAGGTGAAGGCCGTGTAGAGCGCGACGAAGTGCTGGTGCTCGAGGCTCGCGTGCGGGTAGCAGCACTCGGCTATGGTGCAGCTGTTGTGCAGCATCTTCTCCGTGAACGTCGTGCTGACGTCGGTGGTCCACGATGCGATCTCGGCGGCCAGCCGGTGCCTCAATTCGGTGTTCTCGGGCGTGCGTGGGGGCTGAAAGTCCAGGGTCTTGAAGAATTCTTGGATGATGTGCTTGGTTTCATGCGACGGGTCGTCCTGGAAGGCTATGATTAGGAGAATGAGGACAAGAAGGGAGTTAAGTCGACGTACGATGGAAACTTTGTCATCGGCATAGAATGGAACTGCCTTGGTGAGAGCAGATGATAGACTGCAGAACGGACGGTGTGGTCAGTGATATTCTAAACGACGTGCAGCTGCGATGTTCTCCACTGACAAAGGCGGGAGGAGGTAGCACAGACTAGTGCGAGAGAGAACAGACCGCCACGACAACGTGAACTGGGAGGCAGAGAATGAAGGCATGCCTGGCGAGATGTGTGAAGCGATCTGGAAATCTGGGGAGATCGTTCAAAGTAGAGAAATACAAGTCTGAGAACGTTTTGAGGGGCAACTCAAGCGCGTGGCAGAGCGAAGCTTTGGTGCATGCTCAGGCTAATGCACTCACTAATGATGCCCACGTACACCGTCTCGTTTGGGGAATGTACGGATGTTTCCTATCTCCGAGACGTTGCTTCCGTAACACCGGAGCACGATGGTTCGTGGTACCTGCCTGGTTCTCGTTCAAGTTAGCATGGGCCGTTATTGATCCGCAGCAACTGGGAATTTCGTACCTGCGCAACTTCGCAATCACCACTGGCAAAGGGTAGGAATCCGTATGGAATACAGGCAATGGCATCCAGATAGCTTGCCAAAGGTTCGATAGACCGATTCTCATGTGCGTTATCAGTAGAAACACGAGGGCTAACTTGAGTTGGATAGAAGGGTTGGCTCAGGCTGGCTGGCATATGACAGCTTCCGCGGCCGCAATGACACTCGAGTTCTACCTGATAGAGCATGAGGGGCGCTTCGCACCACAAGACAGAGGCGGCTCGCCTCGACATTTACCTATACCAGAAACAGACACAATAAGTTCCCCTCATTGCACTAATCCAACCCTATAGTACACATACCTCTATCTGTTTGAACTTGAAGGGATAGGGATCCCACGTGTAGCGATCGTGTTAACTTACATGGCGCCTGGGAGGGAAAGAGGGCGCTCCGCGCGCCCGTAACGGTAACACTGCGAGATATGAACACATGGGACTCCTCGACGCCGCGGAATTGTCACTAGGAATCACGACGCTCACTGGCACGGTCTATGAGATAGGATGAGTCAGATGTGCTCTCGAGGATTAGTAGGCGTGTGGTGTCGACCATGTCAACAGGAGGCGAAGAGAGGCGGGTGGCGGGTGCGCCGGCGATATCGATACGACACTCTTCGGACGGACAAGCCTGAGAGTATGAGTCACCAGCCTGAGTGGGCCAGTGTTCGATGTCGCTCGGCGGGCTTGCTCGGGAGCGCTCGGGGCCTGTTCGACAAAACCGTGGGCGCCCGAAAGACAGTTAAGCCATGGCCTTTTGAGGGAAAGCATCGGCGTATAATTGTTCTGACGCCCCGGGCTCTGCAAGCATTTGCGGAGAGACGCTGGCCGCCATGAATCCCACCACCTATCGCCGACCGGTGGTACTCGCTAGCAGATATCGGGCCCGGGGGCTCAGCATGGGGCCAAGCGCGGGCCGCGGCGCGGCACGCCGGAGTCTGACATTGACATGAGGTTAGCCGGCATCGCATCGCGAAGCGTACTAACCACTTCCTGATTTTCGCTGGATGACCTGCACAAGCGCTGGCTTTCATCGACTCAGGGAGAACTTGAATTTCGCCATCAGCGAGCGGTCTTCGGAGACTGCGCTATTTGTACCGAGATTAAGGGTGAGATGTCCGAATATCAGGGAGAAGGGAAGTGCGCACGTAGTATCACCGCTTTGAGCCCCTCCCCCCTGGCGCATACTAGCTCTGTCCCTTTTACCCCCACATAAAGGGACAGTGCGTGTAGCGGCAGATACAGGGCCAGATCAGGATGCCGGGAGTCATCTTGCTCTGTCGCTCACTACGCCATACAAACCGCCGCAAACACCACACCCACGGAGAACGCCAACACCAGCCTCATCGCCTCCTCCCTCCTCGCCAGCGCCAGCCTCTCCCACATCCCTGCCTTCGGCACCCGACTGCCTAGCATCACGACATCCCCGTCGCTGGGAGGTTCAGGTACTCCATCGATTGAGCGCAAGTTCCGCTGGACCCACCACCACTTCACGCTGCCCTTCGGGTACACGCGCGTGCAGTGTGAGGGGCACGATGCGGCGTTGTGCACGAAGGATTCATCGAGTTTCTCCATCTTCTCGGACCAGTCAAAGAGCGCGGTGCGGTGTGTTTTGAACGTGTAGCACGGACTCGTCTTCGACCGACTTCGGTTGGACGATTACCCTGACCCGGGCGGACGCGACCGGAAGCAGCTTCCCGTTCGATACAAGCAAGCCGGACGTCTGGTGGCTGAGAGGGATTGTGGGCACTAGGGACAGCAAAAGAGAAGCAAACGGAGTAGATCACGGGCGAGTGCCTGGAAGATACAATGCGGCATAAATCGGATATAGGACCAAACCGCCGTCGAGAATCGACACCGACATCGCGGCCCAAGCAGTCTTGCCATGTCCATGTCCAGACGAGGTGCAAACTTGGATTGACGAACGGGAGAGCTCGGCCCTGTGCGCAATAATTCTGCGGTATGTGGGTATTAGCATTACACTACGAATACACCAAACTACTTGATGCACGGTCAGTGATGAGTCCACGCGAGGCTGTCGGAAAATACTGACATACATTTCCATGTCCACATCAGGTTATGAACGGGCAGGTTAGGGCACAGCGGAGCCCAGGATTACGAGCCGACGGTGAAGGATTCTCCGCATCCGCAAGCATCCTTGATGTTCGGGTTCTTGAACGTGAACTTTGCGCTGCGCAAAAAAGACCTAGGATAAGCGACATG
This sequence comes from Ganoderma lingzhi, assembly GCA_026283605.1. Classification (NCBI taxonomy): domain Eukaryota; kingdom Fungi; phylum Basidiomycota; class Agaricomycetes; order Polyporales; family Polyporaceae; genus Ganoderma; species Ganoderma lingzhi. The sequence goes on from JAPJYM010000001.1 coordinate 469,224, forward strand.
CAAACCGATGCGTGGAGCAAGAGCGACGCGCGCACCTGAGGCCATCCTCCTTCCAGTCCATCTCGCTCCCGATGATCGAGAACAGCGCCTTGCTGTCGATCACGACCTTGACCCCGTCCTGCTCGACGACCTCGTCGAACTTCCCCGGCTGCTCGACGTACTCCAGGTGGTACGACATCCCCGCGCAGCCTTTATTCCGGACCCCGATACGGATGATCTGGGGCGTTGGGCTCTTGAGGAGGTTTCGCAGCCGCTCGACCGCCGTAGGCATCTGCCCCAACAGCAGAACATGAGGTCGAGGCATACGCACATACTAAATGCCACGTACCAAAGTAATCGCAGCCTTGGTTGCACGGAGGGTCGGGCGAGGCCGCTCGGCCTTGGGCGCTGGTGGCGGGCGGGCGGCCACTTGGGGAGAAGCGGCATTTGGCGAGAGGTTCTTCGCCGTGGGCGGCTTCGAGGGGCTACTACTGGAGGGAACAACAGCGACAGGTGGTGTCTCGCCAAGCGGTGGCGATGGCGAGGCAGATTTTGACTTTGAGGAGCTCGTCGTGGGAGGTGCAGGACGGTCGTGAGACTCGGAGAGCGCAGACATCATGGCATGCCGGTGACTGGGGAGATGAACGAATGCGCGGATCGAGGAGGGACCAGGGATGAAGAAAGCAGCGGGTGCGTGTGCACGCTGTAGGCGAGCAAAGGTGGAGGTCATGGTGGTCGAGAGGAAAGCGGCGCCATCGTCGGCGACGTGGAGCAGGATGGATGCAGCGACCTGCCCGACAGAGGCCGATCGTTTCGGTAATTCCCCGAAATCATATGCGCCCATAAGTATTACATAACTTGTGTGGTAAACCGATGCCAGCCAATAGCATTTAGCATATTATTATAAAACAAACTTATCTTGGATCGCGTAAGTCATTATTGGCCGAATATTAACATTTCGGTTGTGCCGGAGCTTGGCATCGACTTCAAGTTCAACTTCGGGACCACGACGTCGATGACGACTTTCACGCTCAGCTGCAGGTTTAGACTCTCGAGCATATAGACTCACTTCTGGGCCCTTCGGACACCCATGTGGCGGCATGGGTCATCATGCATCATCAGGAAGTCTGCAGTACGTTTGTACATTGTATATAATCACTTGCAGGTACGCACGCTTGCCCCTTAGGACATCCCGTCGAGAGCTCACCTTGCGCTCGCTGCCGCCAGCTCGCTCTTGCGGAGTTTGATTCGCCCCGCCCTTGCACATTAGCGTGATGTCCTACAGAAAACGGCACGCGCCTGTCGAATCGAGCGCTGTATTTTCTGGGCGTCGCACCCCGAGGCCGTGTCTACTGATCTTCGGCTTCGGTTGCAGGTATTTTATTAGTCTCTCGCGCAGATGTCAGAAGTGCCAGAGTCGAGCGAAGCAAGAGCCCAGATAGTTCATATTATGTGTAAGTTACAGGGCTCTGTAACGCAGAAGCGCTCTTCTCGGCACACGACCACGTCGAGTCCCGCAGACACAAAGTGTCCGCCGTGCCAGGCTACACTCAGACTGAACCGCGTCCGTTGTCCTTGGAGTTGTCCAGCCGAGACCCCACCGCGTTCCACCCCATCATCTCGAAATGCAGCTCGTTCCACGCCACCTTTGCCTCAATCTGAGGGCTGATCTCGCTCCACGTATGGTGCCCGTGGTCGCGTATGAGCTCCTTCAAGTAATAACTGATGAACTCGCCCAAATCGCGCATGCGCAGCAATAAGCCTCAGGCTCGCCGGACCTTCGCACGTCGGCAAGGTAGACCGCCACGAGGTGACCATTCCCCCCAAGACCGCAGTTGCAATGTTCGTCTGCAGGTGAACAGGGTTTATGGGGGGGGGGGTTGACGTTGAAGCTTTGAAGTCAAAGCACGGTCAACCCAAGGCCGGAACACGAAAGAAGCTTCCTGTTTCCCAGTCGTAACACCGGCCACCACATAGGCTACTCCACCCAGGACTGCGAGCGCGGCAACATCCCCCGCTTGTGCATCCTTCCCGTCCGCTGTGCGCTGAGGTACCTCTGCTCCGCGACCTTCAAGATCTCCTGCAGCGGGTCCTTCACTAGCACTGATGGCGGCTCCCAGCCCCCTGCCACTATAAGCGTCGACTCGGAGGTAATGGACATGTTCTACCGGTACAGGTATATATCATTTGCTCGGGGTGCCACAGGATATCCTTAGGCTGAGCGCGGTGGATATAGTTGTTGCGGCTCACCGTGCGTGTCGAGGTGCGGCAGCCTGCTTAGGCTCGAGCTTTTGCCCCTTTGTCCTTCTCAGGCAGCAGTGCTGGCTTTATCATGATAACTTCTGTTTCGCCGTCACGGTCCCCTCCCAGGGTCCCTGGCTATGTGCCGGATATGGAGGAATGTAGATCTCTAAGGAGCGGCGGAGACTCAAGTAGTCAAGAGCAGCTATCGATTATTGTGTTCGTTTTCATTCTAGTGAACGGAGTATGTAGATGACTGGTTCGAGTGAGTTGCAACGCACGATCATATAGACCTGCCAAAACGGGAATGACAATATCAATTGCGGGCGTCGAGTGAGCGTGTAACCGCCCGTGCTCGTCCCCTCGCTCGGACCTGTTACGGTACATCTATCCATCCACGCATCATCTCTTTCTCTCATCCATTCCTATTCTGATTACTGTATAGACCTACGTTAGTATGTCTTACCTCCGTCATCCCTCCACTGGTATTCACGTGGTCCCTCCGGTCCTTACTCATCCTCTCCCAATCCTGTGCTGGTCGACGAGTAGTATATAAGACCTGTAGGTACGCAATGTTCGTTAGCGTACTTGGTACAGAATCAACAGTCGGTACAACTGTCCCTGCCTTGCGCGCTCTTCTCGACCGTGTGCCGCGACCGCCTTCCTATTCGGGAGTCGCCAGCGTCACATATTTTTGACAGCCCCACCGTCTCTCAACCTCGACCCCCTCTCGCCTCTAAAGCTTAACTCCAAAAACACTCCCTCGTCGACTGGATTCCCTCGAGTCTGATCAACTCGACCTTCCTTCTCGGCGACGGCTTTTCTCTCTGCTTGACTCTTATCTCTCTCTGTTTATCTATCTCTCTCTAGTCCCCTATCGAAAACCATCAAAACCTATGTCTTCGGTTCGATACAACCTTCGCAACAGGCCCTCAGGCCCCCGCACTGGAGTCCATACCGGGTTGGCTCCCCCGCCTGGTACGTTACCCGCTCCGTCGCCCCAAGGGACTGACATCTCGTCCGACAGCGAACTTTCTGATGCTCCGAGCATTCGCTCGGACGCGAGTGTCCGGCCTGGCGTGTCCTACAGCCAGGCCGCCCGTACCAACGTTGGGGCAGACACTGGTTCGCGTCGCGACCAGGAGGCAGACCCACGTGCCGGAGCAGACACCGTCTCGTCTAACGAGCGGGAGGCATATCCGAGTAGCATAGCCCCGCAGTCTGGCACTGCGGGGGATAGTTCTTTGTCCTCTTCGGATAAAGAAAATATTATTCCTTCTTCTATCTCGAACCCCGGGACTTCCGAGAACACGACGGCTGCCTGTAAGGAGCCGGAAGATAAGGATGCCGGTCAATGGACCGAGGTACGTCGCAACCGAAAGACTCGCGCGCGCACTCGCACCCCCACTCGTGCTCCACTTCGCGAGCTGCCTGTTGTCGGAGGGGAAGGCCAACCCTCCGCAGCTGTGAATTTGAGCCGCGAGCAACGCCGCACTGTGAAAGCGGCTGAGAAATCGCTCACTGAGGAGCAACGCGGTCGCATCCGGAAGAGGATGCTGAGCGTTCACCGCGATCGCGCGACTAGTTCGAGCTCGCACGGCGAAGGTCCCTCGACCTTTGCCAAAGGAAAAACTGTTGATGCGCGCAACTGGGGCGCTGCCGGCATCAACAATGAAGAGCTTGACCCCGATGCACAGCGTCGGGAATTTGAAGTTTATTCAGGCCGCCGCGCTCTGCGCGACGATGACAGCGACGCAGACCCTGACAATCAGCGTGCTGCATTGGAGTATTGGCTTGCCATGAAAAAGGCACGACGTTCAAAACGGGGGAAAGCCACCGTTCAAACCATCTCCAACTCATCCGATGAAGATCGCAACTTCTCGGAACACCCCTCGCGCGAAAGCTCGGCCGTTCGGCCCACGCGCGAGGAGGACTTGCAGCGTCAGATCGACGCTCTCCAGCGGGAGCTTACTGAGGTTCGGAGTGCACGCCGGCCTCAGCCTAAGCGCGCCCGCAAGCTCGACAAGGGCAAGCGAGTTACTATTCAATCATCTGAATCGGAGGCAGAGCCTCCCAAGCCAATTTCCTCAGGTACATCAGTATCTAATTTACCTACGGCTTCAATCTCAGCCAAGAAATCGCACAAACGCGATGTAGGGAATTCGAAGAAGGCGAAGCCCGCCAAGGCTAGCGCTATACCCGACCCTTCGCAGGGCATGGCCACTGCCTTCGTGGAAGAAGCTCTCTCGCCCGGGAGTTCCTCTCGCCGCTCGAAAACGGCAGAAGCTAATGTTCGGCTTCCTCAGCCTATCTCCCAACTTGAACCCAGCAGCTTTGTCGGGCGTACTCTTAGGGGGCTCTCGAAGGCTGACCCTAGCTCTTCGGATAGTAGCAGCTCATCTGATGATGAGAATGGCCCTCTGCGTGCTGGTCCTTCAAAGCCGCGTCGTCGCTCCCAGCGCTCCAAACGGAGCTCCTCAAGCTCCTCCAGCTCATCGGACTCGGGGGATGCAGGTGGCCCAGGTGGCTCGTCGCCCCCATCGGACTCGGAGTCCTCGTCGTCGGACAGCTCCGAGAGCTCATCGAGCGGACACCACCGCCGCCGGCAGAAGCATCGCCGTGGATCCAAGAAACGGCGCTCCTCGAGGAAGCGCTCCAAACGTTCGAAGTTGCGTGTGCCAGTGTTGAAGCCACTGGACCCTGAGCCTTATGAAGGTGAGGCGGACCTGCCTAGGTTCCACCGCTTCATCGGACAGATGTCCGATTACCTTGAAGGGTATCGTGTAAGGTCGCGCGACCATCCGTCTGTGGTCGCCCGCTTCCTGCGTGGTCGCGCGCATGAATTCTATGTTAATACTATTTCGCGCAACCCGCGTGCTTACCGGTTCAAGGATATTCTTGTCGGATTATTCAATTATTGTTTCCCTATGAACTTCCGTCAGAAAATGCGTGAGAAGCTGAGGAACACTCGCCAGCATGGTCGCTCTATTCAGAGCTACTCCTATGAGATGGAGAACTTGTTCTTGATCCTCGGGATGGACAGGAATGAGGAGCGAGTCGACGCGTTTTGGTTCGGGCTTGACAAGTATATTCAGAGCGAGCTCTGGAAGCAGATGATGACGTTGAAGAGCCCGTACGAGGACGTAAAGGCTAAGGCTCAAGTCATCGAGCTGGCACGCGAGGCAGCAGGTGGGGGACGTACAGACCACACTGGACCGCAGCGGAATGGTGGCTACCATCGCCGCCGTGACAATGCACCAGCTCCCGCCGCTGCCGCTGCTGCACCACAAAGACACAATGACCGTCAGCACGGTCATGGAAGGGGGATCCGTGGACGACGTTTTGAGCGTCGCAACCGTGAACCTGGTATCTATGTTGGGAACGTCAACCGTGCACCCGCTGAACGACAACAAAATCGTCAGCACAATCATCGAAACGGAGGGCGCGACCGTACTCACCAAGCGCGATGAGGAAATCGTCCACGGAACCCGAATCCGGGTCCCCCACGGCAACGCGAGGCTGCAGCAGCAGCCGGAGATGGCAGATGTTTCCAATGCGGCCAGCCCGGTCATATGGCCCGCAACTGCCCACAAAACAATCGTGTTCGGTCAGACCGTCGAAACGAGGCACCGGGGGTAGCCACTTACAACATGGAAGTGGTTCCCGATGACACCGAGGCTCTTCGAAACCTCGCAGAGTCCACCTCTGCAACGACTGAGTTGCACCTGAACTCGGTCGAGTTCGACTACCGGACCATCCCCCACTTGCAGTCGGCCTGGAACTTAGTCGAGCCGCCCCAGTTTCGACTAGACCGCTTTACAGGGCTTGTAAGCGTCGGGGACCCGTCGAGTATTGACTTTGAGGACATGTTTGAGGACATGCCTTCCCTGCAGTCAGTTTCAGACTCTAGTTCCGAGCCCGATGAGCCTGGAAACGAGTCGGACAATACATGGTCAGTGGTATCTGGCTCGATGCCAGGGTTAAAGCCACGCACCGACTCCACCTCCTCAGGAGGAGACTGTCCTATCCCGGTCGAGGACGATGGTATCCGTGTGCGGGATCTTGATTGGGACGAACTTGAGCTTCCACGCACTCGCGCAGAGGGTGCCCCGTCATCTGCGCTTGGGAACATCTTCGAACAACGAGCTGCCGAGGTTTTGAACCGCTACCGGCCGTACTGGAATGGCGCGAGTGTCGAGGAGGACTGCGAGTTTTTCCTCATTCACCAGGTTTCGGACACAACATACGCCGTGGAAAACACTGCAAGTGATGTTGAGTTCTATATCACTTCTGACCAGCTGGAGAATCCGCACCTGGACTTACCTAATGCCTTCCGGCAGAAGTTGCGGTCGCTTCGAGAGGAAGGTGACCCAGATGTGCTGGAGGGCGCAAGTGAGCCACTCGGTGATGCGATGGCTGTGGTGCTGGAGCAACGCCTCAACGAGGTCCTCCCTTATCCTGATCACGAGCTCCGTAATCCTACCGAGCTGCGCTTCCAATGTTTTCAGCTTGGCAGTTACGTCGAGATTCAGGATAATTACCTGGCGTTAAGTGTCCGCATCGAGTGCGAACAGTTGAGGAACCCTCGACTCGATTTTTGCAACTGGTACGCGCATGCTGCGCGTCGCGCGCATCATGATCGCATGGCTGTAACAAGCTCCTCCGAGGAATTGGAGGATGATGATCTTGCGTCCGAGCTGGAGGACCTGTTCGAGGACATTGAGAATGGTCAGCTTTTGAATGAGCAGTGGTACGAGCAGACCAAGCCGTACCTCGAGCTGAATGCGGCTCAGCACAAGAAACCAAAACCTGAACCTGACGACTTGATAGTCCAGCGAAACGCTGCAGCGCCGCGCGATCTCCGACGTGTTATCCCGGAGCCTATCGTGGTGGTAGTGTCAATCAACGGGCACCCTGCCCGTGCACTGTTAGACACAGGCTCGCTCTCAGACTTCATGTCTGCGAAACTCGCTCACCAGCTCGGAGTCGAGAGCTTTGAGCTAGCCAAGCCAATGCCACTGCATCTTGCGGTGCAGGGGTCTCGCGCGAAAATTAACTATGGTTGTGTTGCGCAGCTAGAATATCAGGAGATCAGCGCGAAGCGATACTTCGATATCATCAACTTACTCAACTATGATATTATCTTGGGCACACCATTCTTCTTCCAGCACTGCGTGCTCGCGGGGTTCAATCCTGTTAAGGTCGTCGTCGGAAGCGCCAAGCCGCTGCCAGTCGAAGGGAAGCAGGCTCGCGTGCTTGAATCGCGAGCTGCGGAAGTCTTCGCTGACCGGTTAGAGGCCGCGCGAAAGGAATTGCGTGCATACGCCGCACCTATCTGCATGGACGCGAGTGACTCGCCCTTACCGCCACTGCGAACAATCAACCATACAATCCCATTGAAGGACGAGGCGAAGACTTACTCGTGGAGGCCTTCCAAGTGCCCGGATGCACTGCGCCACCTCTGGATTGAGAAACGCGACGCGTACTTGAAGTCCGGGCGTTGGCAGATGAGCAACGCCCGGAACACCTCGCCTATGCTTCTCTTGACGAAGCCTGGGACTGGAATCAAAGGTATCCCACACCGGCTGCGTGTGGTCTGTGACTTGCGCGAACGGAACATGAACACCCACAAGGTGACTTCACCGCTTCCGGACATGGAGGCGATCCTTCGGCGTGTATCGCGGAAACCCTATCGCACGCTGATCGATGGCAAGGATGCGTACGAGCAGATCCGGGTGGAACCGTCCCACGTCCCACGGACTGCTATGACAACGCCGGATGGGAACATGGTTAGTCTTGTGCTTCAGCAGGGTGATTGCAATGCCGTTGCTACTTACCAGACCCTTATGAATCATATCTTCGCCCCGTACCTTGGGGTCTTCATGGATGTCTATCTGGACGACATTGCAGTCTATTCGGACACTCTGGAAAAACATCTCGAACACGTCAAGCTTGTGATCGACATCCTAAAGCGGGAGAAACTATACCTGAGCGCGAATAAGCTCCGCTTCCTCTGCTCTGAGATGAAGATTCTCGGTCGCATCGTGGATGACCACGGCATCCGCATGGACCCCGAGAAGGTCGACAATGTCTTGAGCTGGAAGGTTCCGACGAACCGTGAGCTTCTCCGGGGGTTTCTCGGCTCCGTGGGCTATCTTGCGGATGACATTGCGACCGTCCGGATTCCTATGGGAATTTTGAGCTCATTAACAGGCTCAGAAACAAGCTTTAAGTGGGAGTACACCCACCAGAGGGCGTTCGACGAGATTAAGAAGCTCTTGCATGGTCACCGGGAGCATCACCGTGTACCGTTGGACTACTCGAAGGACGCGCCACGCATCTGGCTTGTTACAGATGGGTCGCATGGTGGTATTGCCGGTGTAGTGACTCAAGGCGATGACTTCCGCCGAGGCCGTGTCGCGGCATTCTTCTCTGCGAAGCTGTCCTCAGCGCAGATGAATTATCCTGTGCATGAAATTGAGATGTTAGCTGGGATCGAATCGATGCGACGGCACCGCGACATCTTACTTGGGTGCTCGTTCACCTGGGTGACGGACCACAAAGGTCTCATCCACCTTCTGAAGCAAAAGAACCTGTCCGGCCGTCAAGCGCGATGGTTAGAACGGATCTCTGAGTTCGATTTTACAATCGAGTACGTACCAGGGGCCGAGAATGTCCTCGCGGATGCGCTGTCGCGCATTTATGCGCACGACCGGCCAGGAACGGTTCGCGCTCCCTCCGAATACACACAGTTTGACGAGGAAGGCGACTTCTCAGCCATTCTGCAGAGCTTCGCTATCTCCGCTCCTGTCAACGTGGACCCGGAGTCAATAGTTGGGCTGGAGCAGCTGAACTTACCTCCTCAGCCTGCCGCAATGTCTGGAGGGCGCGTGCTTCGTCCACGGCTTCCAAAGCCTGTCCCAGTCGCAGTGCCGCAGAGGAAAGGCAAAGGTCGCCGTACACAGAATGGCGACCTGCCGGCTGCGAGCTCATCGCGGGGAGAAGGAAACCTGGGGTTGGAGGGCGCGTCAGTGCTTAAGGCAGTCCCACAACCGGGGGAAACCTCTCACGAGAAGAGCCACCCAATCTCCCAGCCCGCGACACTTGAGACAGCCGGCGAGGCGACCGCGCGTCCAGTACGGACACGCCCTTCTCTTCCTCCACCTGAGACCGGTCGCCCGGAGACCGCGAAGGAGTTCGCGAAGCGTATTAAGCGCGTTGTTCTCCACGGCCCTCATGTTGAACAACGGGAGGGCGCGCAGCCTGCGGAACAGTCCCCAGGACCGTCCCAACAGCCTGAAACAAGCGAATACGAGCCAGTGGCGCCACTAACGACACAAGAGAGTCAGTTTCTTGAGTTTCTGGCCGATAACACAGAGGGAATCGACTTACTTCGCGCGCTTCAAGGCCGCTATTCGGACGACAGGTTCTTCGATTTGATCCTGGCAAACCCGAAGCATTACAAGAACTTCCTAGTGAAGGACGGGTTAGTGTTCCTCCGAGACAGTAAGCGGTCGCTTCTCTGCGTACCGAATATTCTTGTGAACGGACGGAGTGTCCGTGAGCTGGTGATCCGGCATGCTCATTCGCTACTAGCGCATCTTGGAGCGCACCGTACCCTTAGCTTGCTGCGGGACCACATGTGGTGGAAGTCGATGGTCTCGGATGTGCAGACTTACTGCGACTCATGCATGACCTGTAAGAGAAGCAAGCCTAACAATCAGAAACCTTACGGTCTTCTGAACCCTCTCGCAGTCCCCTCGAAGCCTTGGGAAGCGATCGGGGTGGACTTTGTGGGCCCGCTGCCCGAGTCCCGAAACCGGGACGGAATGTTCGACGAGATAACAACGATAATTGATTTGCTTACGGGCATGGTTCACTTTGTGCCTAGTCGACAAGACTACAAAGCGACAGACGTTGCTGAATTGATGTTTTCGGAAGTTTATAAGCATCATGGCCTGCCTCGCTCGATCGTGAGCGATCGGGATGTATTGTTTACGAGCTTGTTTTGGACTCACCTTAATAAGTTGATCGGTGTCGAGTTGCGCATGTCGAGTGCATACCACCCGGAATCGGATGGCTCAGCCGAGCGTGCTCATCGCACTGTCGGGCAGATGCTCCGCCAGTGCATAGGACCTAATCAAAGGGATTGGGTCAGTAAGTTGCCAGGAATTGAGTTCGCAATTAACTTAGCGCGGTCCGAAAGCACCGGTTTTGCACCGTTCTTCCTGAACACAGGCCGCATGCCTCGTGTAATGGTTTGGGATTCTGCGGGACCGGAGGAGTACCCTGGTGTCAGGGCATTCGCGCAGAAGATGAAAAATGCGGTGATGGCCGCACATGACTCCATTCTCGCTGCTCGAGTGAAACAGACTCGCGATGCTAACCGCCGACGTCGTCCCGCCCCCTTCGAGCGTGGAGATCTCGTGTACGTGTCTACAAAGAACATGTCATTGCCTAAGGGATATGCGCGAAAACTCGCACCTAGGTACATTGGGCCCTACCACATACTGCGGGACTATGGCAACAACTCCTTCAAATTGGAGCTGCCAGCCAACCTCCGCCGCCGAGGGATCCATGACGTCTTCCACTCGTCGCTGCTCCGGGTCCATCAGCCTAATGATGATCGATTATTCCCGGGCCGGTTGGACAGCCAAGTAGCTGACCTTGAGGACCATGACAATGAGTGGTCTGTTGACAGAATAGTCAGTCATCGAGGCAAAGGTGAGGACACTATTTTCGAAGCAGTCTGGAAGTCTGGGGATCGTACCTGGATTCCGTTTGAGACAGCCCGTCACTTGACTGCGCTGAACGCGTACTTCGACGCTTTGGGGATTGAAGGTGTGGCCGAGTTGTCTGAGGGGCAAGGTACGCCGCCGTCAGACCCGCAAGTCTTCCTCGGAGCCCTCTGCGCGATGCATCCACGTCGTCGGGCTATAAAACGGGAAACTTGCTCACCTTCCGCTCCTCAGCTCCCCGCTCTAGCTTCGACAGCCCCTCCCCACTCCTCGCACTCCACTTCTCCTTCTCCTTCCCTTCTCTCCATGGCGCCGGCACCACCGCCCGACATCCCTAACGCGTTCGTCGACCGCTCCGCGAATCCCGTCACCTTAACCAACGCGGACGGCTCGACCCAGTTCACCCTTCCCGCGCTCTTCCGCGCCTACGCCGCGTATGATGTCGACCTCCGCAACGGCCGCACCAACGTCGCAATCCCTGTCGGGTATACCGATTTCTCAGCCCGCTGGAACCAAGACCCGAACTGTCCTTACCGGTTCTCGACGTATAGTCCCACCACGTCCGCGGTCACCACTGTCGGCGCGCCATTCCCCGCTGGGTTCCTCGACTTGATCGACCCCCCTCCGGCACCGCGCCCTCCTACGCCGCCTACCACCTTCGAGTTCTCCGCGGACCAAAACGACGTCATTCAGCATATGCTGTGGCGCACGGCCCGTCGCGAGTCCTTCTTCGAGCGCAAACGCGAGGCCGCCCGTGCCAAGAAGGTCGACGACCGTCGCTCGAAACGCGAAGAATACCGCGCCCGCGACGCTGCCATGGGACGGGCCCGCGCGCCTCAGAAGGACCCGGTCGCTCCGACCGCAGCCACCACTGGGGTTATCGCCATCGCCTGCGGTGGAGGCACCGCCGCCGGAGCCGCTCCCGCTGCTCCCGTAGCCGCCGTCGCCACCCAAAACTCCGCGGCCCCATCCATCCCTATCGCGGGGCCGTCGAGCATCGCTGGTACTTCCTCCGTCCCCGCATTGCCTCTTGCGGCATCCACGGCGTCGGGATCTTCCACCGCCCCGGTTCCTCCTCCTCCGCGCGCACCGAGTCCTATGCAGGAGGACGGACCTGAGCTGTTGGCGCGTCTCTTTGGGGACGCCACCGCGAACGCGACTGGGAACATCGAGAATGGACTCCTCTTCACGGAGGACGACTTGCTGAACTTCTCGGACGGCGAGGAGGAGACTCCATTGGCCAACATGAAGGGGAAGGGCAAGGACGTGGCTTGAGGCGCTTCGTGTTCCTGTTCGGGTGTGTGGAACGTCCTTCTTTCTTCTCAGGACGTCCGGAGGGCGTATGTAACCGCCCGTGCTCGTCCCCTCGCTCGGACCTGTTACGGTACATCTATCCATCCACGCATCATCTCTTTCTCTCATCCATTCCTATTCTGATTACTGTATAGACCTACGTTAGTATGTCTTACCTCCGTCATCCCTCCACTGGTATTCACGTGGTCCCTCCGGTCCTTACTCATCCTCTCCCAATCCTGTGCTGGTCGACGAGTAGTATATAAGACCTGTAGGTACGCAATGTTCGTTAGCGTACTTGGTACAGAATCAACAGTCGGTACAACTGTCCCTGCCTTGCGCGCTCTTCTCGACCGTGTGCCGCGACCGCCTTCCTATTCGGGAGTCGCCAGCGTCACAGAGCGCCGTCCGCCATCTCGCGAACGTCAGTGCCACGGTTCATGGATTCTCGGTTTCTCCCTATCTCTCTCCTCCAGCATGGAGGTGGACGACTCCAACATCTCCTTTCTCCCTGTACAACCTCTACCGACCGTTCACGTCCCTGCGACGGACTACGACGACCACCGTGAAGCACAGACCCCACTCTGCATCGACAATGGCTCCACACACTTGCGCTTTGGCTTCTGCACTTCAGAAACACCGAGGACGGGGATCAACATGGTAGCCAAGTACAAGGAGCGCAAGACGAACAAGCCGCTGCTCCTGTTTGGCGAGGGGATCGACATTGAGGGCGGCGCGAGGTCGCAGGCGAAGACGCCTTGGGAGGGCGACGTGCTCCTCAACTTCGACGCGTTGGTACGTGCTCCGTTTGTGTGCTACCGGAGCATGGTCCTATGATGGGCGCAAATACAGGAAAACGCGCTCGATTACGCGTTCATTCACCTCGGGATCGACACCCCTACCGTGGACCATCCCATTCTCATGACCGAGCGACTCGCCTCCCCGCTGCATTCAAGAGCATGTGAGTATCGCTCTCTTCGTCAAAACCCATGCGCAATCGAGCTTATGACGAGCGCAGTAACCTCCGAACTCATGTTCGAGCAGTACTCCGTCCCTTCCCTCGCCTTCTGTGTCGACTCGGTCATCTCCTTCTACCACAACAACCTCCCTTCACCACCCGTTCCTTTCCACGGCGATGGCTTGGTCGTGTCCTTCAACACCGCATCAACCTCTGTTGTGCCCATACTGGACGGGAGGGGTATCATGAGCCACGCTAAACGGTAAGGCCATCTTCGGTGTTTTCGTTGGTCCCCGTTTCCTGGACACGAAAGTGGCCCAGGTCTCGAAAGCAGTAAATACACGTTCCGTGTGGGGGTGCCAGCTCGCGCGGCCTTCGCGTTTCAGATGCTCTAATCGCAGGGCACCTTTGGCACCGCCCGCTTCGGAGGGTTCTGCAGTCGCCGGATGGTGTTGGATAACACTTCCGATAGTGCTACCGATGCTAGCCAATGCTGCAGGAGGGCTTTGCCTCCTGCCGCGGTGGTGGGCGCATTGGTTTGAACATAGGCTTAGGCTGGAGGAGGGCGACGCCCGTCGCCGGACTGTAGCCGTGATGTCTATGACATTTGGGGTTACTACGGCGTTTTCAACCGTCTCGGTACAAGGGTGGACCTTATCCTGGTTCAAGGGCCTATTTTCTTCGCTCAGGGATCAACAGGTCGTCTATGGGAGCGCATTGACCTCGGGGCGAGCTAAAACCACCAACGTTCAACGGCACGCGCATACACACCCTCACCTCGCACTTTTCCTAACAATGAGATTCTAATAGGGGTAGTCAAAGTTGCCGCTGGGAGAGGCGCTTCGAGGAGGGCGAACCGACGATTCTGCTCAATTCTGGCAGAATCGCCGGTGCTGCTCTGCAGGAGCACCGCACCCCCGAAGCGGCTTCCCCTCCACTCGCTTCGCCCCTACTTCGTCCCCACTTGCGCTCCATCGACAGGCACTACAGTCAATCGAGACAGAATGGAGTCCCTTGACCTGGGGTGGTCAGAGTACACTCGATTCTGTGGACGCTTCGGCGTCGGCGAAGCGACTCAGAATCGCCTGTCGAAGCGATGACTGAATCGTTATAGCTGTTTGTAGAAATGATAGTCGTCTTCAACTCGTTCAGGTCGGCAAGATGGCCGACGCTGAGAAGAGCCCGAGATTGGGCCTGGTTTCTTCGGGTTCCAGTCGGTCATGGAAGGAGGCCTACCTCGCGCGCGAGACTCGATACCTATGAAGGGGCCCCGCACGGTTAGGGCTCCGCGTGGGGGTTGTATGATAGCGCATCGTGCGTGAGTGGTCGCGGGATGGTCGTAGATGGTGGTTTTGTCATCGCGCACCATGTCGGTCAATGACCACTTGGTGGAGGGACATACATCGTTCACTCGCGCGCATTGCGCGACAAGATGCGCTCACGCGGCCGTGCTTGTGCGGAGCTTCTTGGGGTGCGATCGGCGTCGGCAAGCTACCCTACCTGAACCTCTTCTTTTCGGAGGCGACTATCGTTCTGCACACAGCTGTAACTTTGACTACCCCCATTTGCCTCCCTTGATCATCCCTGTCGAGCTCTCCGTCCCATCTCGTTTCATCTCGCTGCCATTTTATCCGGAACCCCGAGCGCTGACCGCACACCACGCAGGATAAACTGGGGCGCGTCCCAAGCATCGGACTACCTCCTCAAGCTCATCCAGCTCAAATACCCCACCTTCCCGAGCCGAGTGGTGCCCCTGCAGTGCAATTGGATGCTGCAGAACTACTGCGAGTTCTCCCCGGACTACACTGCGCTCCTCCGGAAGCTCAAGGACCCGCTGAACCTGCGCGCGGCGGAACGCATCCTCCAGTTCCCGTACACGCTGCCGGTGACGGAGGAGAAGACGGAGGAGGAGCTGGCGCGGATCGCGGAGCGCAAGAAGGAGCAGGGCCGGAAGCTGCAGGAGATCGCGGCCAAGTCGCGGCAGGAGAAGGTATGCTGGGCAACGCGCGTCGGGCCTCTGAGCTCTCGATGCTGATTCGCGTTGCACCCGCTAGCTTTTGCAGAAGGAGAGCGACCTGACGCACTTGCTGAGTATCCGAGAAGGGCGCGAGGAGGTGAGCAAGAAAGAGTGGGTGGACACGCTGAAGGAGGAGGGCTTCGCGAATGACGCGGCGTTCGACGGGACGATCAAGAAGCTGGAGGCAGATTTGAAAAAGGCGCGCAAGAAGGAGGCGGATGGCGAGGATGTAGAGAACGTGAGCGTCCTCAGTTCCCGACGCATGAGGTCCACTGATCATGTTTGCAGGACGAGCCTCCATCGTTTCCCTTGGTGGACGTCCCCGACGAAGAGGTAAGCCCGCCGTCTCGTCCCTCTGCGATCCTCGTCAACCTGTCAACAGCTCGACGAAGAAGGCCTGAAGGAGAAGAAAAAGCAGAAGCTCATGAAGGCCGGGTTCGAAGCACGCGAACGCGCCAAACGTGAGAAGGAGCGTGAGCGCGAAGAGCGGGCCGCGGAGGAGAAGCGCGAGGAGGAGGAGCGCGACCGCGACCTGAATGGGTGGGCGGCGAAGTTGCGGGGGGAGCAGGAGGCGTTGATGACGCGCATCAAGGAGCGGAGCCGGCGGCGGGCCGCACTGACGGACAGGAAGAGCGCGGCGAGCCAGGCGAGGATGAAGAGCATCGCGAACCTCGCGGCGGACGACCGTGTGCCAAAGAAACGGCGCAAGGCGGGCGGGGGTGAGTGTTAGAGAATACGTCGGGCCTGGATCGGGCAGTGTGCTGAGCTGCTGGTGTGGCACAGAGGACACGTTTGGGGCGGACGACGCGGACTGGGCGATCTACCGCAAGATCGTGAGTGCTCGCGCTTGCAGACCCTGTGCCATTCGCGACCCGCTGACGTCCTCCCCCGCCCCGTAGAACACGGCAGCGGCATCCTCGGACGAAGAGGAGGACTTCGCAGCGCTGCAGGCGATCGAGCAGAAGCTGCTCGCGCACGACCCGACGTTCACGCAGGAGCACACGCATGCCGCCCTGTCCTCGCAGCGCTCCGCGCTCATGTCCGCCTTCCGGCCGCAGTACGAGGAGGGCGACGCGCAGGGCAAGGCGCGCATCCACCTCAACGTCGAGCGGTGGCGCGTCTGCGAGGCGTGGTTCTCGCCCGGCATGGCGGGCGTCGACTCGGCCGGGCTCGGCGAGGTGCTCCAGAACGTCCTCGCGCGCTTCACGGACCAGGACAAGGGCCGGCTCGTCAAGGTGCGTCTTATCCCTCCCCTGCGTTCACTTGCGAGAAGTGTTGAGGAGGAGATCTGCAGAACGTGTTCTTGACGGGGACGCCGTCCCAGCTGCCCGGGCTGAGCGGCCGTCTGCACGCGACGCTGCGCCCGATCCTGCCGCCGGAGATGCCGCTCGAGATTGTGCGCGCGGCGGACCCGTCGCTCGACGCGTGGAAGGGTATGGCGGACTTTGCGAAGACGGGCGAGTTCAAGATGGTGGTGGGACCATCTTCTCGGCGACGTCGACGGGGCGGGCTGACCGCATCCGAGACGAGGTAAGCGACTCATTGCGGAGCTCTCGCTGATCCGCTTTGTTTGTTTGTTTTCAGGAACGGGGGAGGCGAGGGCTTTGCAGCCAGAGAAGCAAACACGGACTCGGGGAGAGTATTGAGACAGTATTGGTATTGGGAGAGTATTGGTATTGGGAGGATATTGGTATTGGGAGGATATTGAGATAATGTTCGGGTTGTATTGGTATGGCATTGGGATGGTTTACGGGCGGAGGAGGGTACTGGGATGCTCGTTGCGAGAGGGGACACCGTTTCGCACTCAGATGCTTGTACAGGAGCTCAGGAAATATATTTGTTGCCTTCGAAAACCCGTACAGCGACTGCCATGCATCCGAAGATACTGTTCATTGAGAGACCGCGCAAGCAGCCCTCCGTACATCGCTACCTCGCGGCCCACACGAATCCAGACTGAGCGCGTCCAAAGTCTTGCTTGAAGTCAGGTGTCATTTGCGCCCGTCGATGTGACTTTAATCCCACCGTATCAGTGCTGCCACAAAAGACAAACGGGACATCAACCACGCGAGATCATCGGAGTCCTCGGGACCGTTCATCGAGACTCGGCCGCCGGCGTACCAACCCCTCGACGACAAGTCCGAACCGCTTACCGATCAGCACTCCCGAACATACTCGAGGTCGGACGTCGTTTGTCCCAGGCGGCATGACCTCCGAGATTCTGTCGGGTTACAGTCGCCGTAAGGAAATTACATTGATGCTGAGGCCGGACGACGAATGGGGTGAGATGTCTACTTACCATGAACATGGGTCTCCCGCCCTTCGCGACTCACAGACACCTTCGGCCATCGACTGCCGGATAGCCGGCGAGACGCAATGGCATGCGAGGAGTGGGTGTATATGTGCTGCCTGCGCGCAATGAGGGCGGCACATCTGAATGGACGTTGAGGGGAGATAGAGTAGAACGGGGGTAGCTACGGCCCAACCCGGCCGTACCGAGCTCGAAATGCTCACGCACCGATAGATGGCTTGGGAGGGCGCTCGCAGGACCATCGAAATTGTCCTTGCTGATCTAGAGCTTGGGGAGTCGTGGAGATACATGACGCCTTAAGTTTGCGGCGGCCTCAGCGGGCGACGAGTAGCTGTCGCTATTCTACTTTGTCGAAGGGAAGGGAAGTAGATTAGATGGCTACAAGATGAGACAGATGCACCAAGAGTGCGCGATGCCATATCCAGGTGCAAAGGCCGTACCGCCCCGATCTACCTTGAGTTCAGCCTTGTGCGCTGCCTTGGCGTCCAACAGCCGCAACGTTCGCTGCCGGGTAACCCGTCTGGCTGGTTGAAGGGCATATCCGCTGCAAGCAGCGACAGGTAGACTCGAGGAAAGGACGCACCACTGAGAGCCCGAGGCCGCCCAGCGGAGAGGGGTGATATGGACCGAATTCGTTGTCGTGGCAGCGAAATAGTTGGGGCACGACCACCTTTGTGCAATGACACCTTATCTGCGGGCATAGAAAAGGGGACAGGACACGTACAGATCTCGAATCGAGGTGGCGGGACATCAGGATCGTCCTTGCGGGGTCCGGGCACTCGGAGGCGCGGAGGTACGCGACGCTTGAAGTTCACGACAACCCTCGGGCGTGTGAGCGGCCGCGGAGGCTCGTAATACACTCACCCATCGTGTCGTCGCGAATCTGAGCAGACCTGGGCGGTGGTCGCGTAGGCACAGCCGGGAGCCGTAATCCGACTTGGCCGGACAACCTGCTCGGACCTCCGCGCGCTCGATCCAGCACAGCCGTCGAGGACAGGCGAAATTTCAAAGAGATTTGAAAGGGCGATCGTACTTACTCAACGCCGCCGGAATTATCTAGCCGCACTACCGCCCGTCATCCCATTATGACCTGAGGTCCTTGGTGGCCGTGCAATGGTAATGGAATGTTCACAATCGTAATCGCACCTGAAATGTGATCGGCATGAACACTTATCAAACACAAAAAAACACGTACCATTTGACACCGTCGTGTGTGCCGTGTCTACTACTCTGGCATACGCAGTGGCCGGGAGCCTCGCTCACGCTCTACTTCAGTTGTGGCAGGATCCAACTCGGGCAACGAGTCCGTTCTGGGACGACTATATCAGAACAGCCACAATAACTGTGAGGCACGCTCACCTGCTCCAATTCCAAGCACATCGGGTCACGGTGCCGGGTGCATGGCGGCTGTGAGCCGCCGAATCGACGATCATTTTCCCAGATGCAAGAGTCGACACAAGACGAGAACAGAAAGGGGAGGAGTGACTGTGCCAGTGGGAGGGTGGGACAATCCCATGGAGGCCGTCGAGGTCAGAGTCGAAGGATGGGCCCGGTGGGGGGTTCGAAAAGGTGCGAGGTAAAGAAATCTGGCCGTTAAATCAAGGGTCTGTCGAGAGATTAGCTCAAGAGTGCTCGTAAGCGTTGTCTGCGGCGCAGTAGACATCGTACCTCCGAATTTGTGCATTTCCGAGGGCTGTACCTCCGAGGCTGACCCTCGCGCCTTGTCTCGCATAGAACGTAGCCGGGCGCCCCATCAAGGAGCCGCAATTAGTTGTCTGGGTAACAAATTTCATATTTTAACGGTGCACAAAGAAGTTCGGATAAGGATGGCATAAGATGACCGCACCATTTGGACCCGATAACACAGTGGCGGCCGGTGACGAATTAAATTTCGAGGGAGTGCCTCCCACATTCACGCGTGTAGCCGCCAATCGGGAAACTGGGACAGTGGTTCGGGCAGCGTGGTCCGTAGTGCGCCGTGGTTTGAAGCTAGGAAGGGGAAGGGGTGGCGATACTCGTTGGAGAAAAAAGGACATCCTAATAGGTCGCATCCGACGGCCGGGGGAAACACTCACAATTTGTAGAATTCACCCGGCGATTGACTATCGCTTCACTCCAATGTCCCTGAAGCAACATGGGGGGGCGTGTATCTGTGAAACACAAATGTTAGGTCCCACGCGGCCGGGAGCGGAGCAGACATACAGACTTACGAAAGCAGGCACCAGAATTCACAGACAAGCCCTGACGCCAAGCTGCCTTCGGATCCCGATGGGCCCACAAGTTGGATATTGCTTCCATCTTCCAAGGACTTCGACATCTGGGTTTCGCTGTCAACGGGTGGCTGCACGGCGCCTCCCTTCCACATCAGCGACCCGTCTGCAAGACACACTGAATTGTGTACGTACACTTAAGGCGGAGGCTAGAGAACAGACCTACCAGAACCCGGCTCCAAAATGGGACGCCTAGAGAAGCGAGTCTCCATTTGTAGCCAAGGGAGCATGCTTTCCTTTTCGCATGGACACCCGGTCGTCCCGCCCCGTTCGGAGGCCCGATTGGACGGCCAAAGTACTCACCTCTCATCTGAAAAACACATACTGTGCTTATCAAAGGGCCGGGGCTGGCACGCGGGGCGTGGCCGCTAGGGTCCCGCTAAGGCCATGATCTATAAAGCTTGTCAGCATGTCCGGCACCGATGTTGCTAGCAGTCTGTCCTCATCCTGAGCTCACACTCCATGTCCGTCTTCTCTAAACTCACATTTGTGCCGTTCACGCCACATTACACCAACCTGAAGCGCAGTACCTACCGTTCTGACCGGGATGTCATCCGCGAAGAGCTGCGGGATGGGTTCGACACCGGCCTCGGTGAGTTTCCGAGCATGCTGTTCAGCTCAACAATGCGAACCTCATTTCCACAAAGCTCTGAAAACAGGCATTGATGATATCAACATGTGCTACTCGGAGGAGCAGTACGCGAGGCTCATCGTCTGGTGCCTCGGCCTCGTCCTCGATGGCTGGCCTTGGCACATCCCGTTCGCGAACCTCAGTGATATCAAGGGCGGCGCCGCACCGCTTCGTCTGCTCCGAGACCTCTGGAGAAATGGGACACTCAAATTTGTCTCCGCACCGCCTGACGTCCGCCAGCGCGCTCTCCACGACCCACAGAGCGTGCTGCCGCACATCCTCGCCGCTGCGAAACTCCCTGCCCATCCGCTTACGATCCAGGGTCCAAAGTGGACACCATCGCATTTCCAGGACCTGATTGCACCCACTGGGTACAGCGCCGCCGTCTCACGCGCACACCCCGCCACCGCTCACGCATCACGCTCCTCTGTCTCTGCCGAGGAGCTTGTACTCCATCCGGACGACCTCGAGCCCATCCTCACCTTGCCCATTGGTCCGGGCGTGTCACCATATACGCGTGAGCGTCGTCAACGCTCTGACGTGAACAAGGCACGCCACCGTCCCGTCTCCAACCCAGAAGGCAAACCATCACGATCACATACCCGCAAGGTTGGCGCACTCACCCCACAGTTTGCGCTCGACCAGCCGAGGGGCCCCACGGCCGCATCAACGTCCAGGGCCAGGGTCTTGAAGCCACTGTCCGAGCTTCGTGTGCCGGTGTTGACGGATGACGATCTTGGTGGTTACGTCACAGCACGAAGGGGCAAAGAGGGAGACGTGGTGGAGGACATTGAATCATTTTCCGACTCGGAGAACGAGGGTGATAGGCGGCGAGGTGCCAAGCGTCGACGGTACCTGTAGCGGGCTATTTTTTTTTACGTTTACTGTCATCGGTTTATCGTACTACAGTTCACGGAGTAATTAGCTTATATTCCAACCGTTTAGAGGGATCAAGGCGAACGCGGAGGACGTGGTAGCGATCACGTGCAAAGGATCCGAGCTCCGAAGAGCTGCCTCATCTACTCAAGCCTGCTCACGCTCCCAGACCGGCCATTGGTGTCCCTTCGTCATCTCCGAGGAGCATGCTCTCCATCTGGACGGCCTCAACCTCATGCCGTCCATGCGAGCGTTATCAATGCTACGATGCAAACCTTTCACACCACCGACCCATTTCAAATCCCGAATGGAGACAATTTCGCTCACAAAAAATGGTGCACTCACCTCGCAGACCATTCTCGACTAACACCAGCCGAGTGCCGTGGCTCGCACGTCGGCATCCAGGACTGTGCTGAAACTGCTGTCGGAGCGCAGTATGGTGGCATCAAATAAAAAATCTTCGCCACTATGTCAAAGTAAGCGGCACAACGATGGGGACGAGGCGGAGGACACCGAGCTGTTTGCCGACTTGGGGATGCGGGGGACTCCGAAAATCCGGCGTGAGGCAGCGTTGGCGGTTCATGCTCCGTCGGATGGCGCACAATGTCTGGGTCGCGCTGACTTTAGTAAAGGTGGGAGAAAACACAGCATATATTGAGCATGTGGAGGCCGCCGTCCTGGACGTGGTGGTGGTCGAGTGCAAAGGAAGGTGAGCGCCCAAATGTCGGGCGGCACTGCCATATTTGGAACTGAGGCGGGCCCCCGCTGCGCGCCTGGACCCCGTCCCACTTTCCTCCTCCACCTGGCCGCTGGACTCTCTTCTCATCGCGATGTGTACATCACACAGTGGGCTATTCCAGCATCTGTCTGCAGGTACATATTCTGTAGTCCTTGATACTTCCTGTACGAACACTGCCAGTATTGACGATGTGGCGCGGCGGGAGTCACCGTGATGCCAACCAGTATCTCCCTCTCTCTGTGGTGTCCAGTCTTCTCTCTGTCTGCTTCTGCCTCTTCGGCTAGTACCCTCTCTGTCTCCAGGATGTGCCTGCGGGTCGGTCTCTTCACGCTGTCCGTGTGCCCTTGTGTCTTGCGGCGCGGCTCTCCCAGTGTCCGTGACATTCCGTCCCCTTTCGACAACGGCCGGAGCTCGGGAGATGATTGAGAGCCTGACTTCTGCAGCTATCAATAACGGAAAGGTTAGTCCCGCATTGTTTCCAGCCTGAGCGAGGCGTGCATAGCGTACCGTGGGCGGCAACAGCTCGCCATGTACCTTGTTCCCGCTTGTACTAGCTAGGTACGTTCCGCGCACATCATGCACCATATTTCGCTAACCCTACCGAATATTCCAATGAGAAACATGCAAGACGCGCTCAGCATGTCTTCGACAGAGAGGACGGTGGGAATCAGGGACGGAGCGCGCACGCCGTGTCTGAATATTCATTCAAGGCACCCGCATGTTTCCATGCAACGCGAGAACATTGCTGCCAAAGGTACGTGGTGTCTGATTCTGAAGCAATGGCAGGTACTCGAAGGTGGGTCTTGAAGCCTGTGCAAAGTGACCGTGAGCGGGTGCACAGCAGGTCGAAGCGGCAGAGCTTTGGATGCACGGACTGAAAATGCTCTGACGTCGTGATTGAGCCCAACCAGCTTGCCTTGGGCTCGACGGATGGTTCCGTTTGGCGGGACCTCAAGGTTGTCTTCACACGAATTTGGCACAGCCCTGAATATTGAATGCTGGCATTCAGTTCAGGCGAAGGCAGTCGGAAATGTCTCCTTACCGCTGTCAGTGATCACCGCCCAATATCTGTCGGTCCGCAACCTCAATAATGGCTCGCGCACGTTCGGTGATCCCGGTTCGGGTGCTGGCAAACTGGTCTCGTCTATGGTGCGAGGCGCCTAGTCACCGCTACTTTTGTACAAGGGTAACTGCTCCGTCAGATTAGCCGAAATTTCCCATGTTTTTTGACCAATCGACTCCGTTTGAGGAGAGGAACAAATCTGTCAAGGCGTTTCTCGAAATTCGAAAAACTGACGGAGTTACAAATTTGGCATGTCGCCAAATTGGCCAGTGATGGGAAATACCTTCTATATATGGTATTAATGACCAAATCCGGTATAATAGACGCCCTCTTCCAGCCGCGCGACGGTGGCAAATGTTGTGGGAAGCGATGGGAAGAGCGTAAAAGCCCGTCCAAGGTGCCAGTAAGTTGTTCATTGCTGTGAATGTACTCATATACGAGAGCCACAAGTGACTATTCCGCAGCGACATGGCCCCCCTGACGGGCGCCTTACCAGGCACTTAAGTTAGGGCGACCTCCAGGTCAAATTGGCCACTGTGCAAAAGTAGCGGTGACTAAGCGCCCTGCACCATACGTATCTGACAGAACAGACAGCGTGAATGGAGCACACGGTATGACAAACCAAGTGACCATCCTGTCCGCGTACTTCTCTTGCTCCGTGTCGAACCACGGGAAATTGGGTATCGCTCATACATGGTGGCCGATCCTCTACGTGTGGGTATATCTACTAAGAGACAACTTTAGATCTCGAGACTTGCGCGAACATGCATGTGAGCAATTCACATTGACGTACGGGAGCATCCACCCTCAGACAGAGAACGAACTCACTGACATTGTGATTGAGCCCAAAGCTGCTGGACCGGACTCGTTCGACGGTCTGGATGTCGAGAGACTCATTCGTCTGAAAGCTACTATTTAGTCCAGCCAGGGGCTGTCGCAGCTCCATCAATGAATACTCACCGCACCTGGCAATCGCTCGGATACCATTCATGATGGACTCGGTTTCGGGGGTGCTCCCGGTCGTCCTAAGCACATATGCGCGATGGGGTCGGCGTAGGGACCACTAGCCCGAGGCATCTTGGGTGGCCTACGCCTCCGTCTTCCGAGTTGCCGGTCGGTCAGGGTCGCATAACACAGACGGAGTGCTCAACGCGCCTGTAAGGCTACCGGTAACCATGAAACACGGAGTGCGGGTCTGCGGCATGGAGACTGTGAGTAAAAAGCACGCCATGGTCGCTCGCCGAGCGATGACTTGAGAAAGTGGACGGAGTGACGAATGTGTCAGCATCTTGGCAACGTTCGGAGGGCAGCATCCCTGCCGTACGCGCGCGAGCAAACGAAGTGAAGCACACGCCCTAAAATTGCAGGTTGGTCAAGCGAATGTGATGGGCGATAAATCAAATCATATACCCGCCCGGTAAACCCGCCCTCTAGCGAGGTTGCGACCGCGTACAGTAGTTCGGATGATTGGAAAATGTAGACACAATGGCGATGGTCAGTGTAAGGACAAGGGGCCACGATGCGAACTGCGAATGACCCTGAGCGATTCGGACGGGTGCAGGGCGCTCAGACGTTGCGATTGAGCCCAAACGGACGACGGGTGTGGGGAGTTTGAGGAGCCACCTACATCACCGGAAATGTGAGTCTCGACTGAGACGGTCCTGTTTCCCGGCTTCCGACTGAGCGGTGACTACACACACAACATGGTGCGAGTTTCATCCACTTACCGGGCGAAACAGCGACCTGAGGGAATCGCCGCAGAGGCTTGGATGGTAGTTGTCTAACGCCTGATCGCGATTTGCTGAGAACCGAGCACTGTCAGTCCGTCACGATATGTAGCGTGAGATTTATGGCCAAGACCTACACACCGCATTTTGCAGGCGTCATTCTCTGGCAAGGACGAAATACACCAGTGCGACTGTGAATCAGATTATTGACCCGGTAGACTGAAGTGCCCGATACGCACCTGGACTGGCTGGATGGCCGTATGGGCATGAGGGACGCCGCATAGCATCCCGCCGCCGCACGCGCTCCACGACTAGTGAGTTGAAAGCAGACGAAAATGCGAGAGTTAAACGATGTCGTTGCGAAACGCGTATCCCTGGGTTGGGCCCTGGTTCTATTGCCAGCCACCCAGATCAGCGATGACTCCGCGCACCGGCGGGCAACCGCATCGCCCTCCTTCCAAAGGAAGAGTGCAGTCGGGCGCGGCCCGCGAGCGCAGCGGCCAATCGGCTTGATTCTCGTACACAATGGCTGCCCAGTGCGTGCGTCAAGCTGCGACGTAAACGTAAAGGCCGAACAGGTAAACGTCTTGAAAGTATGCGGAGGACATCATCTACTGGT
The DNA here is from genome assembly GCA_026283605.1 of Ganoderma lingzhi. Classification (NCBI taxonomy): domain Eukaryota; kingdom Fungi; phylum Basidiomycota; class Agaricomycetes; order Polyporales; family Polyporaceae; genus Ganoderma; species Ganoderma lingzhi. The sequence goes on from JAPJYM010000001.1 coordinate 494,683, forward strand.
CTCCCGACCCTGCCGTACGCGTGAGCGAATAAAGTGATGCAGGCGACTACAGTTGAATACGGGCCAAGCAAAAGCGATTGGCAACAAATGAATTCACACACTCACCTTGCATTTCAGCTCCCCGCGAGGGTCGCGGCCGCGTACGACTGTTTCAATGATCGGCGAACTTGCACAAAATAGGAACAAGCTAGTGTAAGAACACGCGGCCACGATACGACACGCTGTGAACGATCCAGGTGAGCTCACAACGTCTCGACGTTGTGATTGAGCCCAAAGGGACTCACCCGCGATCGTCGCGTGTCTGGCGGAGCCAGTTGTGTAGATGGGTACCTCGCGTGCCACCCCGATTTCCCTGCAGACCATGCGTGGGTAGCGTTCGGCGTTCGCACAAGAAATACTCCTGGCATGATGTCGGCATGACGGATGGCGCTGCAGGCGGGCCCGACAAGCGACATATTAGCATCACCGGAGATGGACCTCGGCACCTTGGGTGGTTCTGTTGCCGCGTTTCAGCGGTGACCCTCAGACTCCCGATGGGAATGCCCACTTACCGAGTGGAACATGGCGACGGTCTTGGATGGTAGTTGTCTACCCAAATTGCGGTTAGTCGAAAACATTATTGCGCGGTGAGGATGGCAGCCAAGACTTACACACACGGAGCCGGGCTACATCCCCGTTCTCTTACAGGAATCGCATTCGCGGGCGACCCGACCTGTAGACGACGCCGTGGAGTTGACGAGAGCGCGCGACCTGTACGGACTTGGGGCTCGCCCGCTGTACGGTACCGGTATAGGGCGGGCCGTGTACATGCCGTGCACGGCGGGCGGCGACGTGAGAGTGGATGAAACGGTGCTGTATGCGGAAGTCTTGGGGGCGACGAGGAAAGGTTCGGACCTGTCAAATGCGTGAGCGAGCAGGGACCCATAGGACAAGCGAATCTGATTGGCGAAATGAAGTCGTAACAGGTCGTAACCCACCTCCGACTGAACCGGAGTGCAGCATTAATGCTTCACGACCGCGTGCAGTGGGTTGAAGTGTGGGCGGGGATTGACGACGATCGAAATGCCACGTCCGTCTCTGGTTCGTCTTGATGCTGGTGTCCGTGCGCTTAGTAGGTGTCCGGCCTGGGAGAGAGATATAAGAACTTGGCCAGAGACGGGGGTTTCGCAGCACCCACCTCGGTAGTTTCGCCTTTGTCCGCTTGCACATTTATCCAGTCCTTCGTTGGCTACCGTCTTCCCGGCCGCCGTGCCTGGAGGCGGGCTCTCTCGCGTCGACATGGCGGGTGACTGGTGGTGGCCGTGTGTGCCCTGCCCCCGGTCCGAGCTCAACAGCTGCGCCTTCGCGGCGGCCGACCATGCTGGGGAGAAACGGGTCAGGGGCAAGACAGGACGCGGCGCAAAGCACAAAGTAGCTTACGAGTGCGTTACTAATGGGCAGCGCGAGGACCTTGACGTCCGCGGTGGTCAACTTGAACCGGCCCGCGCGGGAAAATAGCAGGCGGGGACTCGGATCCGGAGTCTCAGTTAGGGCATGTCGAGAGCTCGAGGGAGACGGCGAGAGGCGTGCTGACACTGCTGAGGGCATGTGGTATGCGCAAGTGACGGCTGAGTGAAGGGCTGAGAAGCCAAACGCGTGACGTCACGCAAAAAGCGGGCAGGGAGGAATGTGCGGACTCGGAGGAGCGAGAGGCTGCGAGGTCGAGGGATCTAGAGAGGTATCGGCGATCTTCCTGGGCCAAGACCTGCCAAAACGGGAACGACGATATCAATTACGGGCGTCGAGTGAGCGCCGTCCGCCATCTCGCGAACGTCAGTGCCACGGTCCATGGATTCTCGGTTGCTCCCCATCTCTCTCCTCCAGCATGGAGCTCGACGATTCCAACATCTCCTTCCTTCCCGTACAACCTCTGCCCACCGTTCACGTCCCCGCAACCGACTACGACGACCACCGTGAAGCACAGACGCCGCTGTGCATCGACAATGGCTCCACACACTTGCGCTTCGGCTTCTGCACGTCAACAACGCCAAGGACAGGGATCAACATGGTAGCCAAGTACAAGGAGCGCAAGACGAACAAGCCGCTGCTCCTGTTCGGCGAGGGGATCGACATTGAGGGTGGCGCGAGGTCGCAGGCGAAGACGCCTTGGGAGGGCGACGTGCTCCTCAACTTCGACGCGTTGGTACGTGCTCCGTTTGTGTGCTACCGGAGCATGGTCCTATGATGGGCGCAAATACAGGAAAACGCGCTCGATTACGCGTTCATTCACCTCGGGATCGACACCCCTACCGTGGACCATCCCATCCTCATGACGGAACGACTCGCCTCTCCGCTGCATTCAAGAGCATGTGAGTATCGCTCTCTTCGTCAAAACCCATGCGTAATCGAGCTTATGACGAGCGCAGTAACCTCCGAACTCATGTTCGAGCAGTACTCCGTCCCTTCCCTCGCCTTCTGTGTCGACTCCGTCATGTCCTTCTACCACAACAACCTTCCTTCGCCACCCGTTCCTTTCCATGGCGATGGGTTGGTCGTGTCCTTCAATACCGCGTCAACCTCCGTCGTGCCTATACTGGACGGGAAGGGTATCATGAGCCACGCTAAACGGTAAGACGCTCTTCGGTGCTTTCGTTGGTCCCCTTTCGTGGAGGAGAGAAGAAGGTGCACAAGAAATGGTCCTCTGTAAAGCCGTGCAGCTTTCATCTAGGTGAACGCGGGCCGTATCCTGGTCCAAGGGCTTAGTTTCTTCGCTCAGGGATCAACATGTCGACTACGGGAGCGAGTTGACCTCGGAGCGAGCTAAAACCGCCAGGGCTAGTGCCTGGCGCGCCGAATAACGTTCAACGGTGCGCATACACATCCCAGAATCGCGCAGGAATTGTCACCTCGGACTTTTTCCTAACAATGAGATTTTAATAGGGGTAGTCAAAGTTGCCGCTGGGAAACGCTTCGGGAGGCGAAGCGACGATTCTGCTCGATTCTGCCAGAATCGAGCAGAATCGCCGGCAATACTCTAGAGGAGCACCGCACCCGCGAAGCCTCTTCGCTTCCACTCGCTTCACCCCTACTTCGTCCCCACTCGCCCTCCATTAACAGGCGCTACAGTCAATCAAGAACAGAATCGAGTCTCTTGACCTGGGGTGGTCAGAGTGCACTCGATTCTGTAGACGCTTCGGCGTACGTGAAGCGACTCAGAATCGCCTGTCAAAGCGACGGCTGAATCGTTAACTTTGACATCAGCATGTTCGCCAAAACGTTGTAAAGGAGTGGCGATGGTTTGCAGTGCATCAAAAGGTTTGCAGTACACTAAAATGCATTAGAATCCATTAAATCGCCGTTAGAATCCATCGCCACTCCATTGTAACGGATTGGCGTTTTCGCTGATGGACTACCTTTGATTGTGCTCTCCGTCTCGTCTCGTCTCGTCTCGCTGCGGAGTGCTGACCGCATCCCACGCAGGATAAACTGGGGCGCGTCCCAAGCATCGGACTACCTCCTCAAGCTCATCCAACTCAAATACCCCACCTTCCCGAGCCGAGTGGTGCCCCTGCAGTGCAACTGGATGCTGCAGAACTACTGCGAGTTCTCCCCGGACTACACTGCACTCCTCCGGAAGCTCAAGGACCCGCTGAACCTGCGCGCGGCGGAACGCATCCTCCAGTTTCCGTACACGCTGCCGGTGACGGAGGAGAAGACGGAGGAGGAGCTGGCCCGGATCGCGGAGCGCAAGAAGGAGCAGGGCCGGAAGCTGCAGGAGATCGCGGCCAAGTCGCGGCAGGAGAAGGTATGCTGTGCAACGTTTGCATTCAGGACGTCAACAAATGCTGATGGGCTTGTGGTATACGTAACAGCTCCTGCAAAAGGAGACCGACCTGACGCACCTGCTCAGCATTCGAGAAGGGCGCGAGGAGGTGAGCAAGAAGGAGTGGGTGGACACGCTGAAGGAAGAGGGCTTCGCGAACGACGCGGCGTTCGACGCGACGATCAAGAAGCTGGAGGCAGATTTGAAGAAGGCGCGCAAGAAAGAGGCGGATGGCGAGGATGTAGAGAACGTAGGTGTCTTCATTCCTCCATTTGCGTGGCATACTTACCCCCGCCTTCCAGGATGAGCCTCCATCGTTCCCCTTGGTGGACGTCCCCGACGAAGAGGTAAGCCCTCCTCCCTCCCTTATTTTCGTGATACTCGCCAACACGTCGGCAGCTCGACGAAGAAGGCCTGAAGGAGAAGAAAAAGCAAAAGCTCATGAAGGCCGGGTTCGAAGCGCGTGAACGGGCCAAACGCGAGAAGGAGCGTGAGCGCGAAGAGCGGGCCGCGGAGGAGAAGCGCGAGGAGGAGGAGCGCGACCGCGACCTGAGCGGCTGGGCGGCGAAGTTGCGGCTGGAGCAGGAGGCGCTGATGACGCGCATGAAAGAGCGCAGCCGGCGGCGGGCGGCGCTGACGGACAGGAAGAGCGCGGCGAGCCAGGCCAGGATGAAGAGCATCGCGAACCTCGCGGCGGACGACCGTGTACCGAAGAAGCGGCGCAAGGCGGGCGGGGGTGAGTGTTCAGAGAATACGTCGGGCCTGGATCGGACAGTGTGCTGAGCTGCTGGTGTGGCACAGAGGACACGTTTGGGGCGGACGACGCGGACTGGGCGATCTACCGCAAGATCGTGAGTGCTCGCGCTTGCAGACCCTGTGCCATTCGCGACCCGCTGACGTCCTCCCCCGCCCCGTAGAACACGGCAGCGGCATCCTCGGACGAAGAGGAGGACTTCGCGGCGCTGCAGGCGATCGAGCAGAAACTGCTCGCGCACGACCCGACGTTCACGCAGGAGCACACGCACGCCGCGCTGTCCTCGCAGCGCTCCGCGCTCATGTCCGCCTTCCGGCCGCAGTACGAGGAGGGCGACGCGCAGGGCAAGGCGCGCATCCACCTCAACGTCGAGCGGTGGCGCGTCTGCGAGGCCTGGTTCTCGCCCGGCATGGCGGGCGTCGACTCGGCCGGGCTCGGCGAGGTGCTCCAGAACGTCCTCGCGCGCTTCACGGACCAGGACAAGGGCCGGCTCGTCAAGGTGCGTCTTATCCCTCCCCTGCGTTCACTTGCGAGAAGTGTTGAGGAGGAGATCTGCAGAACGTGTTCTTGACGGGGACGCCGTCCCAACTGCCCGGGCTGAGCGACCGCCTGCACGCGACGCTGCGCCCGATCCTGCCGCCGGAGATGCCGCTCGAGATTGTGCGCGCGGCGGACCCGTCGCTGGACGCGTGGAAGGGCATGGCGGACTTTGCGAAGACGGACGAGTTCAAGGCGGTGGGCGTGACGAAAGCGGAGTACGACGAGTGGGGCGGGGAGCGCATCAAGCGGTGGTGGGGCGGGAACTGGAGCTCGTCCGTGCCTATGTGACGAGCTCACTTCTGCCCTTCGAGAGGCGCGAGTCCTAATTCTTGTGTGTTGCTTGGACTGGCTATGGGGGGCACTCGAGAGGATGTCCCGTATAAATAGGTAGATTGCTGGAAAACACCGCCTGCCCGCCATGCACACTCCGAACCAACAGCCAGAGCGAGAGGGGTATGCGAGGACGTGTATGTGGACATGTAATACGTGTACGTATGCGTATATGGGTGGATGGCCGAGGGAAAGGAAGCAGCAGCACACTAATCGTCACAGCAGACAGTATGTACACTACTGGGACAATTCCGCCCGCTGGCGGCGGATAGTGAACATCTGGGAGATCGGGTAGGGGCTTGTAGGACTCGACGGCGCAAATTAACAGCAGCCGCCCCCTGCCTGGTTCGAGGGTTGGTTGACCTGGACGGCCCCCTGGGTGCCCTGTGGCCCGCCAGCTGCGCCCGTGGCGTCCGCTTGCGAGTCGATGAGGCGCGTCTTGATATCTCTGGAAGACGAGGAGCGAGGAAAGAGGGTCAGCAACATCTCGAGATGGGGAACGGAGAATGGGCGTTCAGGCACTGCGGGCCGGATCTCCAGGCCGTGGTGTGCTATCATAGGCATCGACGTGCCGAATGCTCTATCGCCCATGCGGTACAGTAGTCCGACACCAAACGGCCGGGACTTAATGGTTCTGGACAGGCGGTGCGACAGGCACAGCGAGAGACACAGCGAAGCGGGGAAGGTGCGGCGAAGGGAAGACGGGCGCAAGATGCAGACGCGAGACTGATATTCACCTTGCGAGAGTGAAGAAAGCCTCCTCGACGCCCTCGTTGACCTTGGCGGAGGTCTCCATGAACTTGATGCCGAGCTCGTCGGCGAGCTCGCGGCCCTGCTGCTCGGTGACGGCACGCTTCTCATTCCAGTCGGACTTGTTGCCAATGAGGATCTTGTTCACGCCCTCGGACGCGTGCTGCTCGATGTTCGCGTGCCATGTGCGGATGTCTGCGTGCGCAGTTCATTTGAGGTGGGCCGAGGATTCACCGTGCGGACGAGGATCGCCGTGGAGGGAAGGGGCAGGGGCAGGGGCAGGGGCAGTGGCAAGAGGGGAGGACGACATGAGGAGGGAGGCGAATGGGGCATGAGCGGGTGATACGCACTGTTAAACGACCGCTCGTCCGTCACATCGTACACGAGGAGGATGCCCATGGCGCCGCGGTAGTATGCCGTCGTGATAGTCCGGAACCGCTCCTGGCCTGCAGTGTCCCACTGCCGAGGGCGTATGAGATAAGCGAGACGTCAGGCAACGGCTCAGGATTGCGGAAACGTACAATCTGGAGCTTGATACGCTTGCCATCGAGCTCAATTGTCCGAATCTTGAAGTCTATGCCGATGGTCGTGATGAAGGAGGGCGTCCAAGCGTCGTCACAGAACCGGAGGAGTAGACAAGACTTCCCGACACCTAGAGCACGACACCGTTGTAAGCATCTTCTCGACATCTTGTAAGGCTGCTAAGAGGTAGTTAGATACCTGAGTCGCCGATGAGTAGGAGCTGGAAAGACGGTCAGTACCCTGTCGACCCAAATATACGGAACACCATGATTCTGGCGGGCGCACCTTGATCAAGAAGTCATAGTGGGGAGGCGGCATGATCTGCGAGTCCTGCGCAGTGAGTTTCTTGAGTCGTAGTGGTCGTTGGGCGGCCTTGGGACGTACGGCGGGATGGGGGGGACGACGAGGTGGCGGGAGGAGGAGCTGCGCTGACGGCAACGGTCGACAGCTCCAGTCCACCCACGATATCTAATTGGGGCCACGTGGAATTCCCTTTTCTGGGATTTCTCCACGAACAACATTGCACGCCGACATACGTCCAACCCTCGTTCAATTTCCTGCGTTCACTCATATCAGGCCTACCATTACGTCCATTACCACTTGGGTGAGCACCATATACTGATTCTGAGCTGGAAACCGCTGCCCGGCACCTTTCATCTATTTTCGAGAGATATGTACTTATCTGGAATAAATAGCCGGGTGTAATTACCGGGTCCGACCAGAGTCGCAAATGAGCTCATCGCCACCGTCCCTGCTTTTCATCCCGACCACGACGATGAGCTCGTCCTCGACGTCTTTCGCACCCTCCACCGACCATGGCTTCTTCTCTACCCTCAAATTTTCCTCCTCGGGTTCGTCTACTGTCATTACAGCGCGAGTTACGGCCGTCGCTGGACCCCAGGACCCGCGCGCAGGCGCTCCGACGATCAAGGTGACCGCGCAAGAGGTCCCTTCCTCGACCCCCTCGCGCGACCTCGACGCGTTATGCAAGCGCAAGAGCACCGACAACCTCGTGCGAAAAGTCGCCAAGAAACGACGCGTCTCCCCACCGCAGGATGCGCCTACCGACCCCCGCACGCGTGCCTCGCGTGCGTCCCCTATAGCCTCCGGCTCTAGCCGCTATAGCTCTCGAGCGTCGTCCCTGCTCTCTGTAGAGAGTGCTTCGACGCCGAGCACGCGGGCGACGTCTGTGGCGAGCGTGCCTCCGACGCCACCGCCGCGGGAGTGCTGGATTGACGAGCACGGGAACCCTGGTGACGGTTTTCTCAGCTCGGAGGCAGTCGTGCGGAGGCTTATGAAGGGCTACAAACCTTGTGAGTGCTCTTTTGCTCCAACTCCCCATTCCCTGTTTCGCGCTTGGCATGTTGAAATGTGCGACGTCGAGGATATGGCGGGTGCTGCGCTTGCAAATTATGGCGGAGCGGACGTACATGCCCGCGAGTAACATTCCGCACCTTTTCGACCGTTGAGCCCCCCCAATGGGTATTCTCTCGGTGGCGGGTACATCTCATCTATAGTTCTTCGCACCCTGTGGTCTCCGCGTTTTTGCAAGCTCCACACGCGACCGCGGTTTCGCGCTGCGTTGTCCAGTTTTCGTTTGTTTTCCCACCGCTGTTCACACCACTCTGAAGGTGGCCGATAAATGCGCCCAGTGACTGGCCGAGTGGCTATATGCGGCAGGCCATGCTCTCATTTAATTAATACCCCACATTTCGTCGCGTAGGCGCTATACGTGAACGCCTAGTTCTCTTCGAGGAGTGTTGGACTCTCGGGCTCGGCGTATTGCAGACAGACTTAGCCGTCCGGTAGCGTGCTGATGGAAAGCTGATGTTTCAACGCCATCTGGTGATTAGAGACATCGTCCGAACTCGACTGTGCCAGTCGTATCGGTGATTCTTTGGCCTCGTCCATGCACCTGAAACAAATCTAGGCAAAGGCTAAGCTTGCTCGCAGCCCACCCTCCCTAATAGAGTCGAATTTACTGCTCTCGGGACCCAGGTCACTCTCATGTTCGGGAATTCTAGCCAGGTGGATAAACCTCGTTCCCGTTGCTGATCCTCCTCGCTTTTATAGACTTTAAAAACCCAGTTGACCCAGAAGATAGGTCGTTCGACCCCCACCCTACGGACTACCCCCATGTCGAATTGGAATATCCGAACAACGACGCGCAAGAGAGGTGCGGTCATGTCTGAGCTCTTTTTACGCCTGCTCACGAATTCTCGAAGTTTTATTCTGCTGGCGCCCAAGGACAAGGACCATTATAACCCAATCATGTGTCTCGAAAGCACTCTGTATACCATCATTCAGCGTATGTCACCACATTCCCTATCATGATGTGTGAGCTCACCATTTTGGTCTAGATTATCTCACACCTGTGCAAGCTTCGCTCTTCGGGACCCTTCCTAAGAAGAATGTAACGGACGATGTCAAGGAGGTAACGGACGACGATGAGGACGACCAAGAGGACGCACCGAAACCGCCATACCACTCCGACCCAGCATCTCCATACCCGAATTTCGACGCACCTTCACCTCCCTCGTCTGAAGTGTCTATACCATCCTCTGCAGCATCATGTTCATCGCTATCGTCGCATTATTCGCTTTCCTCGCTCTCAGCCACATCGACCTCCTCTGCTCTCTCGCTTTCCGCTGTTTGCGCTCTATCTTGCTATGCCCGAAAGGATGCCGCGGACTCGCCGCCCAGGGTCGACTACCTGCGTCTTCTACGGCGCGCAATCAAGGAGGAAGACGGGCCGCTGTTCGTGCAGGTCATGGATGCCATCAACGCGCTCTTGTCCCTCCTCAAGCACCCTCCTCTTCCCCTGGACCCGTTCGACCCGCTCCCCACAAACGAGATGCGCTCCATAGTCCGGTCGTGGACGCGGATACCGAAGGACGTCGTGCACCGCATCGTCGACGAGACGTACCAGCGCGCTGTGGGGCCACACATCGACATGCTCAAGCGATACGAGGCGTTCTCGTCCGAGGTCTACGGCGAGCTCATGCCGGCGTTCGTCACGGACCTCGTCCAGGCGACAGGCCTCACCGAGGAGTCGCTGTTCCTCGACCTCGGGTCGGGTGTCGGGAACGTCGTTCTCCAGGCGAGCCTCGAGACCGGGTGCACCAGTTACGGGGTCGAGATCATGCCCGGCCCCGCGCAGATCGCGCGCAACCAGCTGGCGCAGTTCAAGACGCGGTGCAGGATGTGGGGCGTGCGGGCGGGGAAGGTCGAGCTCGAGGAGGGCGACATGCTCCGGAGCGCGAGGGTGGACGAGCTCGTCAAGACCGCCGACGTCGTCCTCGTGAACAACAAGGTGTTCCTCGAGCCACGTGAGTGTTCTTTCGTGTTTTCCTCTCTCGTGGGCTGTGGTTAACATGGTGGCTGGCGTGGCTGTGCACAGTGAACGAGGCCCTGAGGCAGAAGTTCCTGGACCTGAAGGAGGGCGCGATCGTCGTCTCGCTCAAGTGCCTCATGGGCTCCGGCAGGGCCGCCGCGCGCGAGCGCAGCTCGTCGCCCGCGCTCAAGGAACGCAACGTAGGTGTCTCTGTCGGTCGGCCCGCCTTCTACACGCCTGACGGTCTTGGTTGTTTTGTTTTGTTTTTTGTTTTATCAGCTCGATGATATTGGCGAGATCTTTACGGTCACGGCGCGTCCGTATCGCCCCGGCAGCGTCTCGTGGGGCGGGGGCGGGGGGGAGTACTTCCTGCAGCGCATGAACCGCGAGGACTATGCGCGCCGGAAGATGCTGTTCGAGACCTCGCGGGCTGGCTCTGCGAGGGTGACGCGCTCACGGCGGTGACGAAGAGACATTCACTGGGTGTTCCTCGCCCAAGGCTACGTCAGGTCATGTTTTCCTTAAAGACTTCAGCTCTAGAGGACCCGTCGGGACGCGCTTGGATTCGTGCCTCCCCTGAGGATACATCTCATTGTTCCTTTTTCCCTCACTAGTACTGACTGACGTTGTACCTCACTATTTTCGATATTGCTACGTACTATCCTCCCCTCACTACGTTCAATCTTTTGTCCTTGTACTTACATCTTGTTCATCTGTTGCACCATATTCATCTCGCTGTTTTTCGCCTGTTTGCTACCTTACAGTACCTGGATGTACCTATCATACTGTAGCACACACCAGATGGGGCCACTACTGCAGCGATTATCCTGACGATACTGCACGGGTAGTTCTATATATCTTAGAGCTCGCATAATCGGATTAACTATTATCTCCTATGAGCCACGACTCCATGGGCTTTCGGGCGAATGGTTCCGCATTGCTCGCCAACTCCGGAATAAACCAATCGTACTGAGTAGGACGCACTCTTGTTTCCCATTTTCATTGGGAAAAAGATTGAGACCCAAACACAGGTGCAATGACTGTCGGGGATTCGTCGTCGTGCCGCGCCGACGTTCGATCCTCTCCGTCGACTTGCCAGGCAAGCTCACCCAGACCGTTGTCCTCCACAACCACAGCTCGCTCGCGCTCGCTGCGCCCATCATCCGAGTCTTGCGTAACGGCGCCGCCGCCTCCAGCGGCACGGAAAGGGGTCTAAAACGCGAAGCGCTTAATCAAGGTCGTGCTGAGTCCTCGATGGAGGCTACAACTATGCTATAGCCTTGCAGACTTGAAACGGTAAAAACGGCTTCGAATCACCAACGTCACCTCTGGTTCCTCTGTCTCTGAGCTCCACTCCCGTATCGCCCCGCTGGCGACTGAGGTCGACGTCTTAGGATTTCAAATACACGTCCGGAGCACCTGCGCGTGCAGGGATAATCGCCGAACGACCGTGCAACAAGCATTCCGCTGGGGATGCGAGCAACAATAGATGCTTGAGGGCCTTGGGGTTGGGCGTGTCGAGGAACGTAAAGCTGGACCGGAGATCGATCGTTGTGGAGGAGTCAAAGACGAGCTTCTTTGCAGGGCCAGGCAAGAAGTGAGAGTGGCGAGCCGGTGCTCGGTGTACATCGATGGCAGGATCAGCGGTTGTAAGTTTGAAGGTTTTGGGGGTGCCAGCCCACACTCCTAGATCGCAGGGAGCAGGCCCGAAACATGGAAACTAACGCTTGGGAAAGGTTTGTCAACAGGAGGCCGGAGTCCAGCTTCGGTCTGGGATGAAGCACTGCGGTGTGCAAACTAGAAGACAGCGAGGCTGAGCCGCGCAGAGGATAACACGACTTCCCACCGTTCCATGGACGCACCTTGGAACACGGTCATCGGGCTGAGAGCTGTGGACTTTCAATACAGAAATGCGCAGCAGCACGCCGAAAATGTCCACGTTGACCAGTCCAGTGGAGCCCCTTGCAGCGACATGTGGATCCAGAATGCTGGCACTAATACGTAAGGTGAATTCAGCCCAAATGCTAGAATGGATGATGGTTGACCGCTCACCTTGACAATGCGGGAACGGGCAAACATGTGTGAGGGTATCGCCGCAGAGAGTGCGTGGCTGCCTGGGTGACTTCTGCAAAACTTGAAATCAAGGTAAGGGACTCGTCCAAGAGCCGTATCGTCAGGGATGGCGACCAGCTAGACGGCATACAGGACAAGTGCACGACCACACACACAGAGTTGGATAGAAAAACTGTGCGGATAGTGCGTTCAATTGGGCCAGGCGTGAGGTTCAAGTCCAGGCTCGTATCGCGCATCCGTCGAAATTTTTGCGCACCTTCGTATGGCATGTTCCCAATCGAACCGAGCCGAACCGAAATGAAGTACACCGCGTATAGGACAGGTAAATTCAGGCTAACGAGAATCCGTCCATAAGATCCAGGTCAACGTTAACGAGTAGTTGGTTCGAGTCGGAGCCAGAGAGAGGTTCAAATGATCCAAGGTTAGGCTATCCCGGGCCCGGGTCATGGCAGCGCTCGGCGCAACAGTAGCCAAATATTTGTACACCATAGACGCCGCGGCAAGCCGCTGGCCTGTCGCACCAATTTCAAGTTCATGCCAGTGAAAGATCACTGGCAGACTCTCGTTGGCTCCGGAGCGATCACCATGGCGGCGCATCTCCAAGTTCAACATTCATTCTTACCTAGCGGTGTACGCTTTTTAGCTTTCTCTTCTCTTTGTGACACGTGTAGATTAAGGTTCGAAGGCATGCCGAACGCGAACGTAAGCCTCAGTGTCACTGGCAGTTGCCGCCCTCTCGGTCTCCGTTGACAATTACAGTAATGACTATGCTCGCCAGCGACTCCTGCCCTGCCCCGAGCCGTCGGGTTCAACCACGGACCTGTCTCGTCCACGGTCTCGCCAGGGCTCGTCCTCCGAGCTATGTCCTGGATCGGCGGCGACGACGTGCGCCACTGGATGAATGTAGCCTGGGAGCGCATCAATTTCCTCCGCCCGCCGCCATCCGTGGACTTCAGCGTGAGTCCCTGAGATTCACGGCCCTTTGCTCACCCGGCCTTATGTATGTTTCCAGTGGAGGAGCACTTGGCCGATCCCGCTTTACGGCCTCGCCTGCGTGGCCCATCGCCGGTTCCGCGCCTGCAAGCCGAGACGTCTCCCGACGCTCACAGTCATCACCGTGCCAGAGATCTACGGGATCTTCGCATTGGGTCATGTGGCCCACCTCGAAGCGAATCGCCTGTCCAAAAAGGCAGCAGAAATGCGTGGTCTGGATCTCATACAGAATGTGGCCAATTGGGCTCGGCGCGAACACCGTAAGTACCCGGAACGATTCACTACGCCCACTGGCTTCAAAGAGGGGCAGGATTACACTTTCTGTACGTATGCCAGACCCAGGCTCCGTGCTCCTTCGCATTCGCATTCACAGACGGTACTCACCTATGTTCAGTCTTTTTAAAGAACCAGCTGGACGAGTTCCACCTGTGGAGGTTCAAACTGCGCTGTTCCTGGGCGAGTGAGCAGAGCCGTAAACTGGCCTCCTGCCTCGTCGCCCGCCGCGTCGCCCTCCTCGTGCCGGACGCCATCTCCTACCACGACGTCGCCCTCCTGACGCTCTTCATCTCGGAGGAGCTCGACCGGAACAGTCACGGTGTCTTCCGAGTGTGTCCGAGTCTCCTTTTCACCCCCTCTAGCCGGGGCCCACTCCAACTCACCGCCCTTCGCCCCTCTGCAGCCGTCCTTCCTGCGCGACAAGGCCCTCATGCGCGACCTCGCCTCGCTCGCGCTGTCGTCCCTCGTCGCCCGGTGGGGGTCCGCCTCCAAGGGCGTCCTCCGCACGAACGCGCTCCTGCAGCGCTACTTCGTCTGCCTCCTCGCGTTCAAGTGGCTCGGCGGCCGGTACTGCCACCACGCGTCCATGTTCGGGTTCGAGAAGGCGGACGCCGTCGGCTTCCTCGTCGGCTTGGCGCGCATGGACTGGATGATCAAGCACGGGCAGTGGGTCGCGGAGGCGGACCCGGGGGCGACGTTCGCCGAGATGGGGTTGTCGGTGCCCCCGTGGTTTGGTGATTAACAGGTGCCGCTCTGGGCCGACTGAGGTTGCCAGTGTACAGATGTTTTTTGGGGTGATGCTTTGGACATGCTTTCGTACTTGCGGCTCTGAATCTGCTTTGCTTGCTACTTACTATGCTATGGCCTACTCTATTAGCTGTCGTTTGTTTCACACACCACCGCTCTCTACCTCCCCATTCGCTGTCTACGCTACCAATGGCTAACAATCGTACACTCCATTCGCTAGTAGCAAAATTACGAACATACAATACAAGCCTTCCAGCACGGCGTCGGAACGGACACAGTGTGTCATGTTGTAGACACCATTGATTTCACGAAAGTATTACGTACAGCCTGTGAAAATATACTTGGAGATAGAGTCATGACGTGGGCGAGGGAAGTAAGTACGAGAAAGCCAACATATAGACAGTACGAGTGGGATACAATATAAAGCGAGTTCAAAGCGATGCAAGAGCAGGACGCTGGACTCGGGGTACCCGGGGAACGTGTGAATCCATATCCCTGAAGGCTGAACCAGGGGTTGTGCGGTCGCGACTGGCAAGAAATTCACAACTCTCTACTCCATTATAATACGCCCGAGTCGCGAATCCGCCTGAAGAGATCCAAGTCCACCGTCCATGGAAATGGTTGGTCCTGCGTAATCGTGTCCTCGGCTTGCGCTGCAAGCGATTCAGCCTCTGAAGCGAGCCGCTTCAACCCGATCATATCGCACGCTTTGTGGACATTGGCGGAGGGGGCTAAGGCCTTGTGGAGACGGCATGCCTCCTTGAGCAGTCGCCTACAACACATACAAGGTCAACATCTAGTCAGCGAAGTCTAGGAACATGCACTACTACTCACGAAGTGCCGTTAAGGGCATCATTCACACTCTCAAGCTCCCGATTATGCGCACTGCGAAGGCGAGCCTTCGCAGCGGACTTCGCCCCGTGCAGATGATCCTTGAGTATCTCAATGACAGTGAAGAGGTACGATACCGCCCCAAGGAAGAGGAAGCGATAGGGGGAGCCTTGCCAAGCGACCGTCCGCGATTTGACCAGGAAGTCCCTGAAAATGCGATGTCTCATCTCTCTGAGGGGATCCTTGGTGGCTGCCTTCCGTAGCGCATATTTCCGGTAGATAGTGGTGATCTTGGCAGCCGCGATCATTTGTTGGTCCGTGAACTCCGCTTGGGGGGGTGCTGTTTCCTGCTCGTCCTCCGGCGGTTCCAAGTCTTGCACTTCGACTGCCTGTTCTTTGTAGCTGCTATAAACCTCATCCTTGTAGGCGGAGGCAGACGAACTAGTCATGCTCGCATTGCTCGCCTCGGGGTCATTAGCAATAGATGAGAGCTTGTGAATGTGCGTGGCACCGAGCAAGGCAGGAATGTCCTCTGTATTGAAGTACACTACTTGCCGGATGTTGGCCAACGTGGTTTTGTGCTTGGCCGCGGATGCATGAGACAGCTGGATAATCTCGTCCATCGTCGAATCAGCCAACGAGTTGAGTGTCGTTCGCTCCAGGGTTTCCCAATCTTTCGCATAGAGATACCTGCAGAAGGGGCGTTATGGATCCCCTGACTTCACGGTACGACGACGGCACGTACGCAAAAGACAAGGAGCTTGTGATACCTCCGTGGAGGTACTTCATCCCCGAGATGATTTTGTGGATTTCGTCTCGCACTGGTTCTCGGACGCGGAGGTTATATCCCCCTTATTAGAGACAAGTCAGCATTGTACCAACAACTCCAGTATGCCATGGGGTCGTACAGAAACACAGGTTCCGGCATCTGTACACGCAATGTGTTATCCCTTAGTCAGAACATTGATGATATAACATTTAGGCTCACATCCTTGTGAAAAAGATCTCGCGCGTGAGGTCGAGACCATGTTCAGAGAAATTGCGATCCTCGAAGAGCAAATAGCCTTCAAATTATCGGGGTAAGTGGCGTCAGGCCTTCACATCATGCCATCAGTGCGAGCCCTGCTGACCTGCGTTGTTGCCAACATACACGTCACCAAGAAACCGATTCATGCATGCCAAATACTTCGACCACCTGTATGCATTCGTACGCGCGAGCTGGTTGACATCTTGCAGAAGCCGCACCAACCAGCTCTTCGGTATGGTTAGACCATCCAGCGTCTTGTTCATTTCCAAGCGGCGGGAGATAAGCATGGCGCCGCACAAGTGGTCCATGAAGTCACAGAGGACAGCGATGTCAACGTTCAAGCGGTGGTACAGCACATGACTGGATGCATTGGTAAGCATCGTTCGGGAATAAAAGTAGAGAATAGAAACGACAGACTTCAAAAAAAGCACCCCTCGATCCAATGCACCCGGGATGCCGCATTGGATGGCACGGAGTAAATCATCCACAATGTAAGCGTTTCTATTGCCACTGCGCAAGAAATGTGTCGGCCTCTTGTCAATAAAGCGAACGGCTGATGGGATACGGTGCAGGCTGTCGGCGGCAGCGTGTCTGTCGAACAACATGGCTAGGCGTGCCATCCGCATCAGGTCAGTGAGAAAGGCCCGCACTGCACCCTGATCAGGATACAGTTGGTTGAGAAAACCTTGAACCCAGACGACGATGAAGTGGCGACCCTGAATCAACTCGGGTACTGCGTCGAAGGATAGGACGTGCAGGGAACCGATGACATGGTCCATAGGGTAAAGGGCTTCATACAGTCGCGAAAGCCACGCTCTTCAAAAATGGTAGTCAGGGACGTTCAGATTAGAGCGTCTGGTTTAGTGGTACTGACCTCCGTTCAGGCACAAGGTCGTTGTACTCGATTTTCGCCGCATACAGGGTATGGAAGATCATGATCTGAAGGGTGTATATCCGAACAAGAGAATTGTACGTTGTGGCCGCCTCTGACTCCGGAGTATGACGCTGAGGACATTCGCGCCCGGTGGGACAGGATCCGCTGACAGAGAAGTGAAGGCACGAGCGCAAGCGGGGCAACGTGCGGCACCTCTCATTTTCGTTCCATACCCGCTCTTTGAGGTGTTCGCGCAGTTCGGTCTTGATAAGCCGCTCGATGTCCCAGCGAGCGATGTGGATCCCCTTCAAGGCGCCATCCTCAACTTCGACTGCTCCATTGGACCGTGACTGAGCGCAGGCGTAAAGGTAGCTTCCCTTCGGCAACAAGAAAAGCTCTTCGTTGTCTTCGGTTACTTTGCGAAAAGCGAAGAGACGTTGTAGGTGTTGATCGGCGCACGGATCTGGAACACAGGAGAACCGCTGGAGAATCCGAGCGTAGATGAGGAATGTCTGAAGATACGCGACGATCTCTGACAAGGACTCAGCTGAGCCCAGATTGAACTCATGAGCGAAAACGCGATCCAGACATAGAAGAGCTGCGGGGAAATTGTTCTGTGAATGAAACGATTCACCGAGGTTCACCAAAGCGGGGATGTCATTTTCAGCCAGCGCTCGGAACATCGTCATCTATGCCTCCATTCAGCATAGTTAAAATAGGATAGCTAATGGACACACCTCTTTGCGTAGGGCACCGTTTGGAAGCCGATGTTGCAGGCTCTCTATATGCGCTGACAGTGCGATGACCGTCTGATCGCTCCAGTTACTCTCCGGTGCGCCTAGCGACAGGTATAGCCAAAACCCATCTAGCACGCATCTCGCTGCCCTCGACCGAGATTGATCTGAGTTGCTGCGCAAGAAAAGCTCGATTGCCTTGAGATCATTGCCGTCAAGAAGATGACACTCCGCTGCCTCGTCATATTCTCCATTCTGTTCGTGCAAGGAGGCGCGTGGCCCATTGAGGTCACGGTCTTCCATGTATTCTTGGAGAGCCTTGTCGTCGTCTTGGAAGAGTGCCTTAGCTTTCCTAGAGTAAGCGAAGGCGTTAGATCCGAGTCCATACGGCGTCGAGGACAGTATCACACTCACGTCAACTTGTTCTCCTTGATGTAATAGAGCTTGGCAACGTCCACGATGCTCTGAGCAACGCCAGGATCCACTTCGTTCCCATGGGACTGGATGACGGCGACGGCTTCATCGAACATCCCCCCCTTTCGGAAATGCTTGGCAGCGAGTGTGTATTCTCCCGCATCTTGGTATGCAGCACCTGCCTTCCGATCGTTTCCGCTCCGGACGTAGCACTCGGCGGCGATCCGATAGTACGTCTGCTGGTCTTCGAGCCCTGAGGCGCCGGGTACCGCGTCGAGGAAGGCTTCGGCTGCCTTGGAAAACGCAGCTGGCTGGGACAACTCCTTCCCACGTACATTGGCGGGAGCAGCACGAGCATGCTCTCGTAGCTTGTAAGCGAGAGCAACCCGTCGTTCTTGGGGCCGATTGGCCCGCTCGAAGGCGTCCATGGCTTCGGAATACTGCCGTTTGACGAACAAGGAACGGGCCGCTTCAGCCCACTCCTCCTCTCCGGACGTCACGGCGAGGTTGGGCATGGGAGTGCCGGGGATATGTTCCTCCACGATTCCTCTCTCAGCCCAGATACGCTGTGCACTTTGGTAAGTATTGCGTGGCGATTCGGAGATCGGTTCGCCTCACTCTGAGTGGATAAGCGTTCTGCGAACAATCTGTGATCCATAGGTTTTGCCGAGCACGGGTGATGGCCACGTAGAGGTTCTTCAGCTAAAAAGATGAGTGTCGGTCGGCAAATCGTCATAGAGGAAAGCAGCGCGAAGTAAATACCTCTCGGCATACACCATTGTGGCGAGCATCGTCGAAGGCGGGTGCAATGTAGCCTGGAACACAGTTGAGGAGTACGCGCCACTGGGAGTATCCGACGTTCGAGTCCCCAAAGAAGTTGTACAAAAGGACCTAGATTGACGAATGCGCTCAGCGCAATAAGTTGAAACAATCTGTTAGTGCACTTACATCGTCGAACTCAAGGCCTTTTGCCTCATAAATGGTTCTAAGTGAACAGAGAATAAGCACGTAAACTCTATGGAGTCTGGACTTGACTTCATACGTACAGAACCTGGCCTATCTTCCCAAAGTCGCCCTTCAGACGCTCCCGGGCAGCATGATCGCGGACAAGAATGCCTACATGTTGGATTGATAGATATTCAACCGATAATACTTGGGAGAGGAACACCACTCACACTGACGTGCTCCGAACTCAATTGCCCCGCCGCCTGCCCTGTGAATGGTAAATAAGGCACCTTTGATATATTCGTTAAGAAAATACACATACGAGTCTCTGAATATTGATCGCTGAAGCCTCGCAGCGTCCTGGTCGCTAAAGAAGACGGGCTTCGAGCCAGGCGACATTCCTTTCTCTTGTGGTAGAGGATCGATCGTATCAGGCCAGAACTTGCTGATGAGTTGTACAACCGAATCCGCGCAGTTCACGATTCCGGCATGGGAGCGATAGTTCCTGGTAAGATAGAACGTCTCTGGCCGTGCGCGCTTGGCCCCGAGGCTCGGTGTTTCTTCCTACAAGGTACGGCTGATGTCAATGCGGACGAAACGAAGTTGGACGGCACCTAAAGAGAAAGTGGAACTCACGTGGGCCCCGTACAAGAGCGCTGTTAGGTCTTTCAACCTAAACGAGCTCCCCGCGGCTATCGTTTGAGCCGTGTCTCCTGCCCAGAACAGACCATGCGGGTTGGAGCATATCGCTCTTAGGACTTCCAAGCAATCAGTGATCGTGAGAGTGGGAAGCAACGGGATAGGGCGCACCAAGACAATCTATGGGGAAGTTATCCTGAACTTCGTCCACATATCTATCATAGGAAAGAACAGCAGTCAGAATGGAGGTATTTCTCACACAATAAAGGTATACATACAGGAAGTCGACGGTCTTGCCAGGCACTCTAGCCACCTTCAGGCTTTGCATCAGCATCCTTGTTCTACGGAGAACCGTAAGTCTATATCGAAAGGATGTATCCGACAAGTCTGTTACCTATCGGCGGGGTCGTAGTGACCATTCAACTTCTTTCGTCTCAGGTAAGCCTCAAACAATGTATACACGCCCTGACGTTGTTCGGACGATGACGTTTGTGTCCGCCGACGGCCGCCGACGTAGGTGTCTCTATCGAGATATCCCGCCTCCGATTTCAGCGCGCCTTCGGAGCCTTTGATAATCGCTAATGTGTAAAAGTCAGGGCCAAGATAAAATGGTCGATGTACCTAGACCGTCCCTACTCACCCATGAACTCGCCCCAAACCAGGTCCGGATCTGCTCAAGGGGTTCAGCAACTTCAATGTCAAGAGCAACATTGCACGCACTCAACCCGTTTTGAGGAAAATGCTCCCAGTATACCTCCCGAAACTTGTCGTAATCCACGAAAGAGTCCTCATCCTGCAGGTACCCAACAGCCTGGGACCGAGTAGACCGCGGACGCATGTTCAGGATGTTCTTCAGAAGAGACACCTTGTTCGCGTCCACCTTCTCTTGCTCTACGAGGTAGCGGAACTCGCCCTCAAGCAACCGGCAAAGCTGGTTTCGTGTTAGCAACGCATGTAGACACGCGGACGGCATAGCATTGAAACTTACGTGGTTGAAGGTTAGAAACAGTGGGAAATGGCTATCGTCGAGGGCACCCCATCGTCGTGGCAGGGTTGACGTGTAGAGGATCTCTTCATCCTCATCGACCATGCGGTCCCGCTGAGCACGACTCTTGGACGCCATTTCCTGGAGCTGAGCGAGGGACAGATGGGCGGTGGCATGCGACTGGTGCAGCTTGGCGTAGTACTCGTCGACCTTCTTCGCGAGGACCTGAGATTGAGTGACGAAGAGTTGACGGGGCTTCGACATGGCGCCGCGGAAACTGCTGGTGTCGTAAGTACGTTCAATACCGAGGATCTTGAAGACCATCGTTGTCGTTTTGCTGCAGACTGTAAGCATCACGTAGATGTTTCACAACGTCGTTTATAGCCTTACCCTGTCCCACTCCTCCCTATTTGAAGACAGAGACGTGAATACATGGCATGCATACTGGCCTAGACCTATTGGTGCGTACCGATTACGAAGCAGGAAGAATCGTGCTCGATGATCTTCTTCTCGGAGGGTCTGTTCTGTGTTAGCACAGGCCATCTGTAGCGGCGAAGACGGGCACTCACGACACGTCAAATACATGCGAAACATCTTGCTCGGCAAGAATGGCTAAAGACAAAGACAACGGCCTAAGCATCCTTCGCAGCGCGATCTCGTGGGGATCCTCACTCACTATTCAGAAATGCCTGGGAAAATGTAATGAACTTCTCCAAGCTTCACAGACCAACATGCCTTCAGTAATGTGCCACTATCGCAGGACATACGCGTAACCCACGTCAATAAGGAGTGCAACTTAAGACGAAGGTAAGCTTCATGAGTCATTTGGCCAATTCATGACAATCACGTACAGATTCCATGTCTTCCTTCGTCAGGCCTGTTGAGTCGTTTGTCGGCGATGTCGCAACTTCTTCCTCGGGACCGGAGCTTAGGGCGAATTCTTGGGGGAGAACGATATATTCCCCTCGCCGGTACGACGGCTTATTGCGGAAGTTACATCTGTGTGAAAAGTGAGTAGCAAAAACGATACACAGAACTGTTCTCAGACCTTTTCCTATACTCCGCGCCTCGACAGTTCAGCTGACGGCTCACGGTTTCCCAAAACTGCGCGTTGATTTCGCCGTGCTTATATACGCCGAACACGCGTATCACTGTCCGACATGACGAGGGCACGTCAGCTGCGTACTCTTCTCGTGTGGAAATGTGGATCAACCTTGACGTTCGACCTTAATGAACAGATTCGACGGTCAGAATGAAGCTAATAACGGGGGGAAACCACCAGTGAACACGCACATTATCTTGAAAGTCGATATCACTGTGCGCCCGAGTCCGAGTGAAAAGTGACAGGTGAATCACCATGCGGAAATGGTGGAAAATCACGATGCAAATGGGGCGTAGTCACCCGTTTGGCCATTTGAGCGCCGGGTGATTTCCGCCTCGATCGCTGGTGATATTACTGTTGAAAGTCAACTAAATTTTGCCGGAATTCACCATATGGCGCAAAAGGGTAGGGTGGTAGTTATACCTATTTTTCTTGGGTATTGTCACTTAGACATGATACCAGCACACGCTTTTTGTTTCTGGTACTGAACAATCAAATGCATTATGATTTAGAACACGTTACAGCACGTAGTACTACTGGACTCGGCGAGACGCAGCCGAAGGCGCGGTAGCGAGGAGCGGGCGGGATACAGCAATGGGCAAAAGACAGTCCTGTGTGTACGAATGCGACAGGATCAGTCCGGGGACGAGGTGAGCGAGCAGGGAGAGCGAGATCAAGAGATGACTAGGGGGGAGGCGTGCGCTAGAGTAACTCGTGAGGAATAAAGAACGAGACACATCAGTACTAGGGCAACGATGAGCAGAATGCTGTAAACTCACCTCTGAGCACCCCGGTGCGTCCGGAGGAAGACTACAACAAGGAAAATCGAGGCCTCTTAAGCAGGCCATGGCTGGAGGATAATGTGAGCAGCCCGAAGACTCACCTGATACCACAAGTGCATACTTTGGATATCCTACCAGGTATTCATGCCAGGCGCCATCATGCTAATACAGACCTCGCTACATAGCGCGCAAGAAGCAAAGAAATTGAGAAGATGCGTACCTCCTCCACACCGAGCTCACATGGCGGTGAACGGCCTCAATTGCTCCGGGACTTGCGCCAGAGCCCACAATCCATCGCATAGCAGTGTGAGTTGACGTTGCGCCGAGTGCACACGCACGCAGCGTCAACCCACATCGCTCGAACTGTGCCTCGCAGGTCTTCGCCCTTGTAGCCGACCAGCCATAGTCCGAGTGAGTGTAGCCAAGGGCCACCGGTCAGCAGCCTAGAACAAGGACACCAGACAAAGTACCCCAGAGACGCAGCATAGATAGATGACAGAGGCAAGGAGGTAGGAAGTGAAGGAGAGTCGACACGATGGAGTCGTCGTGATGGAAAATGAGATGGTCGCGAGGACGTCCGCGCAAGCGCCCGTGTTTAGGGCAGGCTATCGCAACCTCACTTGCTGGACTTGTAACGGGCTGAACACGCGCGCCAGTAGACTACCAACTTTCATGGGGAATGCGGTGTTGGGGACGATCACTACCCTGATCACCACCCACCCATTAACCCCCAGGTTGCCTGGTGAAGTCGACTTTTCACCCATCAACCTCGGCCCGCTCACCACTTCTCGGGCGCACAGTGTATCACAGTGGATGTGATACTTTACTCGTATATATTAGCACAGTATCCGCGAGATGAGAACCGAGGTTCTACTTACGACGAGGCGCGTATTTCTCGTCATTATCGCCTCGTATATCGGGACCTCGACATGCCTGCCATGGCTTATGAGCTGCTTCTGATTGTCTTTCGTGAAGTTGCCATTCGACAAAACCCTGGCGTCCCACGTCCTCGGTCAGCGATTGAGGCGTCGCATCCGTACTATATCACTCACTTGATCTTTTCTATGATAATATCGAACATCTCCACGTCTCTCTTTCTCCACTGCCGCAAATCCCGCTCTGCGCGGCCCGCCACCTTGACCCGCCAGGGACCGAACCCCTCTGCGTTGTCGAAGTACAGGGCAGCTTTCATCGGCTGCACGAGGGGGAACGCGCCGTGCGACGCCGAAGGCAATGGAATGATGGGTGACACTGGGCCGGTCGTACCGTCCGCGCGCTGCGTTGGAACGTCGGGTGCGGTGGCCAGAGGAAGGTATACTCTCTTGAAGAACGCGACGGTGTCCTCCTTCCGGAAGGCGCCGAAATAATCCTAGGAGAACCGTGAGCGAGTCTGTGCCGCGCGTATGCAAAAACCGACATGCGCACCCGTAAAACCGACATCTGCTCCGCTATCACGGTCGCCGCCAGCTCGGCAGCCTCGGGTTTGGACGTAGGGACCTGGGTGCCATACTCCACGATCGCCTTGACGTCGACGGTGGACGCGCGGCCCGTGTGTATCGATCGCTTGCGCCTCTTCTCCTGCTTCTCTCTGCTTTTCGCGGCCCATCTCGTGCCTGAGACGTCGATGGTCTCCTCCGAGAGGCTGTCGCTCGCGTTGAGGAGGGCGATTGCTTGGAGGACGGAGAATGCGAGGTCGACAGATCGCCGGTTGGCAACGAGTCCGGGGGGAACGTCTGACACTCGCTCGTAGGGGAGATAAAGGGTGACAGAGAACTGCGCGAGCAGTGTGTACAACGTAGAAGAGGGGAATTCTTCCGCGGTATGGGGCCGGAGTTTCATGATCCCACTGGATAGCAGCTCGAAGCCGTAGTCGCTAGACACTGCACCGCACTCAGACATGCAAAAGGGCTCACAAGATTGGGGACTTACCACAAAGGATGAACTCGAGAAGATACGGTACGGAGTTGATCGCCTCGATCACTCCACTGATATCCGTGCTGGAATCCGGGAGCAGGCGATCCAGTTCGGCGACAGCTATATAGGTGGCCGCCTCGTCGCGGATCGACAACTTGTCAAACAGCGAGACGATGGCTCGTCCAACCGCGCGGCCCTTGGCCCGGGCATCCTTGGGATTCGTTGACATGCAGATGAATGTGAGCAGAGCGAGGCTGAGGTGGTAGAGAAAATGCTCGAGAGGTTGGGAGTTATGGACAATAGAGAAATGGGGTGAAGGGATTGCACGACAAGAACGTTGAGACCAGCAGCGTCGCAAGACACGGCACGGCGGGTGGCACAAGTTCAAAGGAGGACACCAGGCGGTAAGCTCCGCGTACTCGAGGCACAAGGTTCGCCCCAAGAGAGCGGGGGCCTGTTGTTCATTCAAAAATGAACTGCGATATTCCTCGTCTGGTGCTTGCCGTCCGAGTACTAGGACAAAGAACTTCGCTGTACGGTGTTTGGCGGTATCTAAACCTTATTCCATGGGAAATGAGGTGGTGCTGCGGTAGCTCCAGCCTGAAATAAGGCCACGCACCGGCCTTCATCAGATCATCTGTTGTGATTATGGTTCGAGTACCATGGAGGGAAGGGGAGACATTCCGTCGGTACTGGCTCAGAAACGGCGAGAAAAGTACAGGCGACCGCTCACCGGTACCATGCTCTCTTCCCCGTACCATTGACATCCCAAATCATCTCTCTGACAGAATCTGAAAGCGTTCTAAACTGATTTGGCACAAATTTCTCGGTGCAAAAAACGGATGGGGACGAGAGTGCGTACCGATTACCATGTTAACGTTATTGACCGCGCGTCTCGCCTGATGTCTAGGTAGCAAATGCGATATCGCACCGTGGCGGCAGTCTCAGAACAGGTGGTTGATGCCTGTCAACAGATATCGAGATCGAGCGTGTGGCCTCCGTTATGTCATGGGCTTCTTGCAATCGGAAACAACAGAGGCCAAAGTTGCTAGGACTCCGAGGAGAAGCCCGGATGAGGGTAAGCATTTGACTGTTTGTGTTTTCCGGTGCCAAACATCGTTACTTTTCGTATTGCTGATTTGCGATGTTATAAGACTCACAACGTAACATTGAACGATTTGGAACGGTGACTTGATTCCCCACACGGTCCTCGATGGATTCTAGAGAGGATCAGCGCTCGAGGAGAGTAAGTAGACCGCGGTGGTGCTGCGGCTTGAATCAATGTGGGTCGCTGTGAATCAGCCTCATAATGAGTTTACCTTCGCTTTAAAATAGCCACCGATAGATAAACTGAAGACTGCGGGGAAAAGTGGCCCAGGTTGTGCCAGTGGTGGATTATTGGTGGTGGTTACGTTGAGTGACGGTGAGTTGGATTTCAAGCGGCGCTAACCTGAACCTCAATTGTGCAAGAGCGGAGGTAGATATTTCTTACATCGGTTTTGCTGTCCGCAACATCCCACTATCAGAATATTCGTACTCCGCTCGATCTATTGAGTGCAACTTGAAGTCGGCGTATAGCCGCTGCCGTATCCGCGACCTGTATTCTACCGAATCTCTAGTTATTATTGTGTTCGGTTGTGCTCAGTTAAGGGAATATGAATGCCACGGACTTGCTTGGGGTGAAGCCTTGGGAGTCGAGCTTCCGAAAGGCGTTGTGGGAGAATACGGCAAACGAAGTAAGCGAGCCACGTGGCCGCTGAACAGCGACAAGTGCCAGTGAGCTCGACTCGAATTCGGACACCCATCCCGCCGCCCTTCGCGTCGAGCTCGTCGACGCCGACGGCGCCCTCTCTCTCCCCCACTGCCCATCATGGTGTCGCAGCACCGCCAACACCTATCCCGGCTCTTCATTCCTCCCGCCCTCGATGCTCAACAGCCTATGAACTTCGCTGCCAATCCCCCGTTGTTCTCCCCAGCACTGCCGACGTCGTTACAACAAGGCATGCACCCCTCGTTTCCGCTCAATGGCCAGCAGCATCCCCTCCAGACACCCATGCAACCCACCTTCTTCCCGCAACCACCTGGCGCGCCTGGCCGACCGCCGTTGCACCGTAGTCACCCAAGTGTCATGCAGCTGGCCGCCGCGGGCATCCTGCCGCCTCCGGGGATGCCAATGACTCCTCTTGGGCAGGGTTTCCCGCAGCAGGTGCCAATGACTCCTCTTGGGCAGGGTTTCCCGCAGCAGATGGTGCCCGGCTTGAACCCATTCCCCCCGCCCTTCGTACCGAGGAGTAAGCGCTCAGCGAGCATGAGCGTCGGAGGGCCGCCCAAGGCCGTACTGGGAGGGCCCCAGAGGAAAGTGAGTCCGATGCCTCCGACGCCTGCGGCACCAGCGGCGCCTCCTCCACAAAAGCAGAAGAAGATTGTCGTCAACCTCCCGCGGGAGACCGTGCCCGGTGACGGCGAGGAGCCGCCCACGCGCACGTCGTTTGCGCGAATGCCCCTCGTCGAATCCGAAATACCCGTGCAAGTCGAAGTCCGATACCCCGAGACGAGCACCATCGAACTATACCCACCGGATTCATGGAGATACCATTTGCCGCCCACCGTAGACGTCTTCCTCCCCGGCAAGGTGCGTGTTCTTACCGTTCTTCGATTCCTCTAGAGGTTGCATGTTCGATGCGCGAATATGCCGAGAGCAATGGAAGTGGAACTGGTCCGGATTACTGCATTTCACGGTTTTGCGGTTCGCCAAGTTCTACTTCCACTGCTATAACATCTTCGCTTGCAGTGTGATTGACTTCGTCGCGTCGCTTCCTGCCTTGCAACCACGCCTGGTAACCGTTCATGAGGCTCAATGCCACCATGACGATGACGGACACGCTGTCAGGGTACTCAGGCTATCCACCTTTTCTATCTCTCAGTCATCTCACATTTTTCGTAACCTGGGTCAACTTGATGTCAGTGAACGTCAAGCAGTGTGCGTTTTCCGAGACGCGCCAGCGCGTTGCAGTCGGAATCTAACAGGAGTAAGACTTGCTCGACTGTGGAACAGCAGGATTTCAGTGCACCCGGACGAATCTCTGCTCTGTCCCGTTTGGACAGCTTTGCCCCTCTATCCATTGTTGCTTGCCAGGTTCTGTTTCAGGGCTGACGTCGCTTCCAGGCCGCTTGGGATGGGATCAAACAGAGGATTATCGAGGAGAAGTTGGAGAAGCTGGGGGTCGAGCGGGGGAGCGGCAGCTCTGTTCCTCATATACTCGCACCACACGCGCGTGCGGCTTCAGTGAGTGGACCTCGTTGCAGCAGACAACTGCGCTAAACGTGGCCGTGCAGATTTCTTCGCCGGCCGATCCAGCCCTTCTTTTCTTCAAGCTCAACAAGCTGCAGCAGTCCCAGAACACGTCCGGGAACACCTCTCTTTCAACCTCGCCGCAGCCGCCCATCAATCTCTCGCCATCTCCAAGCCAGCTCCCGCCACGGTTGCAGAACAGGCATGGCCACAGCATGTCGCTCGCGCAGCCGCCGTCGTATCAGTCGCCGCTCTATAACCCGTCTGGTGCGTTTAATCCGTTCGGGCCGAGCGCCACACTTGGCTCTGACCAAGTGCTCAACCGCACCTCACCCGCGCCTCCCTCTGCGCCAGCAGACTTCATACACGCGCCGCAAGGACGGGTGCCCACGAGCGTCGCCTCCCTCGCACCGCCTGCGGTCGCCTCGCGTCCGGAGTCGCGGCCCGATTTCTTCCGCGGGTTCGGGGTTGAGATCCCAGAGGAAGAGGAGCCCGAGGAAGAGCCGCCCGCTGCGGAGGTCGTCCCCGACGACGACGACGTTTCCGAGGTCGCGGGCGCGGACACGACCGTGGTGTCTGCGGAGGAGACGGAGCGGGATGGGACGAGCACGGTGGCACAAAGCCGCATTCATTCGCGCCACGTGTCGAGGCTCTCGGCGGCGCTGTCTCTCCGCTCGGTCGGTGGCGGAATCACTGACGAGTCGATGGAGCTCCCTGAGGAGCCGCCACTCCCAGTTCGGAGCCCTGAGGGTGAGCTAGAGGTCGAGGACCTGGATGGTGATGATGAAGAAGACCTAGATGCGGACCCTGATCAAGAGGCTGTGGGAGAATGGACAGGATCGGAAGATATGCAGACTAACGAGACGTCTGAAGATGAGGTGAGTGGCGGGTTACCTCTACGGCGAGGTTCAGCCAGAACTGACGTGCTTGCAGAGCATTGGCGAGTGGTCGAACCCGTCAGACGAGGAGCGGGCCCGTCAAGAGCGCATGCATCGTCGTATGTTGCGCCGCGTGAAGCAAGTGAAGCAGGAGCTCGAGATTCCCCGTCGGCTGCCCAATTTCCCGCGCCCCCCCACCCTGCCTGTCACCGTGCCAGCAGTGGCCGAGAGCACCGACGACGACATTGTTTCGAACCCGAGCGACGAGGAGCGCGAGGAATTCGAGTACTTCCCGCAGCCGCCATCGGCTGGTAGACGGCCTCTGCCCCCATTGCCGCACTCGCGCAGTGGCTCACAGTACTCCACACATACCGGCCACGATCCCGCCTTGGCTCACTCGCGGAATACCTCTGAGCAGTACCTCACCCCCGGTGGCCTGCAACCTCGCCCTGCTCCGATGTCTCAGCCTCTCATTGCTCCAACGCCGCGGGCGGAGAGCCTCAACCCGTTCGCGAAGCCCTTTGTTTTCGGCTCGAGTCGTCAGTCGGGTTCTTTCGCGCCAGGCGCGTTCAGCAGCGCATCTGCGAGCCCTGCTAGTGGTACTCCTGCTACGCATACGCGCGCGCCGTCTCTGGGCAAGCCTCTCAACATCGCGGCAGCGGAGTTCAAGCCTGGCGGGTTCAACTTCCGGCCACCACCGGGCGTGCCGCAGCTCGCCTTCCAATCTCCCCAGCCTCCGCTGGCGTCGCGCCCCTTGCCGACACCGCCTTTGGTCACCGAACCTGTTCGGGCCTCGCAAGGACGCGAGAAGAGGCAGCGGACGGCGAGCCGCTCATTCGAGGTGGACAGCGAGGACGAGGAGGATGTCAACACTATGACCTCGTTCCGCTTCCCTCCCCCCGGCGACTCCATCCCTACCCGCCATTCGGCCCCCGCCAGCCCGCCTGTCAACACAGTCGGCTCCAGCAAGGATATCGGGCTCAACATCTCCGCGAAGCCTTTCACCTTCACCGGCTCCCTGCCCTTCTTACCCCAGAAGACGGAGGACGTCCCGCAATCGCCTCGCCTTAGCGACGACGACGACGAGAACGACGAGAACAAGCCCCTGCTGTCCGTCGGTTCGATGGCCATGCCCGTCCCGCAGATCGGTGCGGAGGAGCTACCGTTCCCGCCGCCCTCGAAGCCGAAGCGTGCGCCCATTCCCCTCGACTTCAAGCACCCGGTGTCGACGAACACTGTGCCCGCAGGCCTCTTCAAGGCGCTCGTCAACAACGAGGACGGCGAGCGGACGCGCAGAGCCGTCCGTTCGCGGCTCAGCTCGCGCGATATCTACGAGCACACGCCCAGGCAATCTCTCGACGACCTCCACGTGGCGCCCATTTCCCACCGTATTGGCCGTGGCCGACTCTTCACCGACCCTACCCGCCGTGATGAGTCTCCGGAGCGTGATGATGTCTTCAGTGTGCGCCGGCCGCGCCGGTCGTCGCTTCCGCCTAGGCAGCGCGACGAGGAAGAAGACTCGGGGTCGGAGATCTCGGTTGCGCCGATGAACCTCTCGCGGCGCATTGAGATGCAGCAGTACGAGCAGCGCCTTGAGAACCTGCTCGAGGAGAAGTTCGACGCCATCAAGGGGACTCTCGACGCATACAAGCACCTGGCGGCGACTAATGCCCAGGCTATCAACCCGGCGACGGAGGCCAAGATCTCGGAGGTCGTCACCCTCTTCCGTACGCAACTTCAAGAGTCTGCCGCCCGTGGTCTGGACGAGGGCCTGATGGACGCGCGGGGCGAGTTCGACTTCGAGCTCCTCAAGGGTATCATCGAGCAGAGCCATGAGGAGTCCCGCGTGATCCTCCAGCGGGAGATCGCTATGCTTCTGCAGCCCCATCAATTTGTGTCGCGCGACCGCGACGTGGAGCTCAGGAACCTCATCGACGACCTCGGCAACCGGACGGTCAACACGCTCGCCAACGCGATGGCGCAGCTCGGTGCGCGCCTGCAGGCGGTGGAGGCCGCGGCCACCCGTGCGCCGTCGGCGAACAAGGAGCATCTTTTTCAGGAGCTCTTCCAGAAGCTGCTTCCCCACATTGCTGCGCTGCGTGCGGACCCGATCGACTACGACGTCCTCACGGCCCGGTTGGCGCAGGCGGTCAAGCCGAACATCTCGCAGCTCATCGACCTCGCGTCGGACAAGAGCGAGACGGCGGGCCTCATCGTCGACCGCCTCATACCGATCTTGCCGTCGATGCAGCCCGAGATCGACCTGGAGTCTGTTGTGGGCCGCTTGACTGCCGAGCTGAAGACTATCGTTGGGCCGCTGGACCCGCACGAGATGAAGGAGCAGATCTCGGACCTCGTCGTGGAGCGCCTCGATTCGCGCCTCGCTGTCCGCGACCGTCCACTCAACTTCGATGCGATATCGGAGAAGGTCACGGAGGGCGTTCGCGAGCTGGTCGCGCCACTTGCAGAGGTGCAGAAGAAGGTCGAGGAGCTCGCGAGCAAGGAGCCTGCTGCCGTCTCTCAGGAGGTGGACCTCTCCTCCGTCCAGAAGGAGATCTCCGGCGCTCTTGCCGACCTCCCTGAGCGCCTGTCTGGTGCTATCGACGCTCTCAACAGCGCACAGACCGAGTTCCAGACGACGAAGGCCGCTCGACCCGACGACAACGACGCGTCGAACAAGGCGCTGCGCAGCATCGAAAATGTCGTTTCTGCGATCTCTACGGAGCAGAACAAGCTCGTCGAGCAGAACCAGGAGTTCGGCAACTTCTGCGAGGACATCATCAAGCACATCAACTCCCTCCCCGAGGCGATGGTCGAGGCCACGAAGGTCCTCCAGAACGCGCACGCAGAGTTCGCTATGCGGGATACGTCCCATAAAGACTCGGAGGAGATCAAGAGGCTCATGGCCGAGAACGCGAACCTCCAGGTGCAGGTTGCGAAGGCGCGCGGCGCGCACGGCCAGGTCCGCGTCGAGAAGGATATGCTTAACGAGCGCGTGAAGATTGCCGAGGCTGAGGTTGAGCGTCTCAACGGGCGTGTGGAGGGCCTGCAGGATTCGACGTCGAAGAAGGCGGCGGACATGGTTGCGCTGGAGGCGAAGAACGTCGAGCTTGAAGAGGCGCTGGCGCGTGCCCTGGAGAGACTGAAGGCCGCTGATGTACAGGCCCAGAGCCAACAGGAGAAGCTTGCGGAGCTGGAGAAGGCGAAGAGCGAGTTCAACGTGGAGCAGCACCAGCTCGCGGCTAAGGTAAGCCTATCTTCTGCGACTTTCAAAAAGGATAACGAGTAAATTTTGTTCTCAGGTGGATTCCCTCGAGGTCAGGATTACATACATTACGCGCGAGAAGGACACGTTGGCGGACGAAGTTGCCGAGCAGAAGAGGCGGAACGACGAGCTTGCTGCACAGCAGAACAACTTCGACGAGCTGCGCCAAGCTACGGAGCAGATCCAGATGCTCGCCAACTTGGTCGGCCACGTCGACACGGAGGAAGTCAAGGAGCTCCGCTTGATCCGCGACCGCAGCAAGTTGCTCGAGGGCGAGCACGTCGCGCTCCAGCGCCGTATGAAGGAGCTCGAGACGAAGGTCGCCAACCACGAGAAGGTCACGCAGTCCTCCCGCCAGAGCCTCCTGCAAGCGAGGCAGCGTGCAGAGGAGTGGGAGAGGCGTGCGAAGGAGGCTGAAGGCCAGCTGGAGGTCACACAGACGAAGCTCGATGAAGTGGAGCAGTCTCACTCTCAGCTCGACGCCGACTACTCGCTTGTCAAGCTCCAGCTCGAGGAGAGGGATGCCGAGGAACGCTTGGACAAGGTACGCTATTGTTTCCGTGAGGGCAAGCCTTATCGTTTACATGTGATCGTGCCTCAGGATCGGCAGAACAAGCTGCGGGACCAGATCGCATCCTTGGAGGGACAGGTTACCCGCATGCAAGCCGAGGTGGATAAGGCGAAGAAGGCAGCGTCCGCCACCAGCAACGTTCTGCAGCCCGTCGCACGATACCAAAATGGCAAGACGCACCCTCCCCCTCGACCTGACTCTCGCGCCAGCACAGTATACAACTACAGCCGTGCTGGCACACCCAAGGCCCAACACAACGGTACCACCAACGACGTCCGCGTCGCGACGCCCCCGCAACCCTCGGTCAGGGACTCGATCCATGCGCCCTGGCGCGAACCGCCCCGAGTAACGCCGGTCACCCCCAAGTCGAGGTATACCTCCCAGTACAAGAACTCTAGGGCGCCGTCCCCGACGCCGAGTGCCGTCTCAG
Source organism: Ganoderma lingzhi (assembly GCA_026283605.1). Lineage (NCBI taxonomy): Eukaryota > Fungi > Basidiomycota > Agaricomycetes > Polyporales > Polyporaceae > Ganoderma > Ganoderma lingzhi. The sequence continues at coordinate 527,487 of JAPJYM010000001.1, forward strand.
CCGCGCCCACGCTGGGCGACGACGGCTGGTGGTCGTAGAACAAAGAGAATATTATCAAGGGTCCTTCTCATCGGAATCATGGTGCGGCATGACGACGCTTTTCTGATCACGCACAGTCCCCAGTCACACTTGTCATTCTTTTTCATCATCGGATCGCTCTCACATATGCATGGCTTTTCTTGGTTGTGTCCGTCCTCCCACTCCCCGTCTCCACACCCCCATCGACTCCGTAGCCACTTATACACATAGTATATATCTAAAACAATCTCGACGCATCTGTCAAATTGATACCACACTTACATACCGTATTACACTCACTGTTGCTGACTTCCGAGTCGTCCTCGTCCCCCCAACCATATGGCATCTACCTTTCCTGTCTGTCTCATCTCAATATCGCGGGCCCCTTCGTCTTCTTGCCGTGATCTACTTTCTTCATCCCCGTTATCATCGTAGCTAGCACTAGTGGTTGTGGAACGGAGGCAAGCAGAGCGCGGACAGGAAAACCGGAAGGGTGGGGTAGACGAGACCTAGTGCCGGTCGCCTCGTGCTGTTGTACACCCTGGAATATATTGCATTAATCTGGAACGTGTGTGTTCTGGCGCGAGACGTGAAGTAGTACTGCTGGGCGAGGGGGGGAGGGGAATATGTACGATATGTACGAGTCCTGACCGTGATGATGACAACACGTCTTGGCATGGCATGCGCAGTGCAGCGACAAAAAAAGCAAGCTTGAGCGGGGAAGCACGACGGGATCCGGAGAGCCAGAGCCGGAGCTGAGAGTGGATGAGGACGTGAGGGCGGCGGCAGAGCCTGTATCCTGTATCTTGTATCCTGTATCTTGCACATTACATACATTACTGAGACAGACAGCAGCGTTCGGTACACAAGTGAGGGCGAGGCGTTCGTGCGTTCGTTAATTCGTGACGTATGAAGGCGGGAGCGTCGGCCAGATGAACTTCTCTACGGCCGCCTCCGCCTCCTGCGAGTCCGTCGGCAGCCTGCATACATACAAGGTCGATGTTAATTCCATCAGTCACTGGAAGGCAAAGCGGCACGAACGACAGAGACAAAGGAGGACGAGATACGCACGCGAGCTTGGGCATCCACCGGCCGTCCTTGGGGTGGAAGAAGCGGGGGACGTGCGTGACGCCGCGCTCGTCCATGTTGCGCCGCGCCTCGCGCTGCGCGTCCTCGACCGCCGTCTTGGCCTCCGTCGCCGCGTCCATCTCCTTCGCGACGATCGCGCGCGTCAGCCGCGTCCACAGTCTGTGCACGACCCCGCACTGTCGTCAGCTCCTCCGGTCAAGACTCGAGACCCAAGGCCCAGGATGGGAAGAGGATGAGGATGAGGATGAGGGAGGGGATACGGGCGCACCTGCGGGACTCGTTGGGCTCCTGCTCGTCCTCGGGCGCGACCCACTTGGGCGCGACGTTCTGCCCGTCCTTGACCGCGTCGAACAGCACCCGCTTCTCCCCCTGTCACGCGAAGCGCGTCAGCGCGAAAGCCCAACCTAAGGAACAGAAAGCGCGGGAAGAGAGGGACGCACCTTGGAGTTCTTGTACTCCATCGTCGCGCTCCACTTGCCCGTGACCTCGCCGATCTCGCTGCTGTTGCGCCGTATGCGCCCCGCGATCGCGTTGTACGTCCCCGAGAAGTAGCCCTGTTCCGCGACGCGTTCCCACGTAAGCGACCGGTATGTTTTTAATATAAAGGGGCGAGGGGGGAAGCAAAGCAGGGTCGACGGTCGACGGCTACACACCTTCGTCTTGAACTGGATCTCGGCGTGGTGGCCCGTCGCCTCGTTCTTCGCCGTGCACGAGTCGCCGAGCTCGAGGAACATCTTTCCCCACAGGATGCCCCGCGCGTACATGTTCGGCATCGAGATCACGTAGTCTGCGCACACACACCCACACACACAAATGAGCAACAGCAACCACCATACCGGTGCGTGGGGGATTATCATTATCGCGCGTATACGCACCGTTGTCTTCTGGGCGGCCGAGGAGGTACACGCGGTTCTCGCCCTCCATGAACGTCGACACGCTGTTGCCCAGGAAGCGGGACTTTGGCCGGAGCTCGCCGATGACGGCCACCTTGTTCGCGGGCGAGACGTAGTAGAACGCGGATATCGGCGGATGGTGGGATACTGTGTTGGGAGATTTTTGGTAAGTATTCAGAATCAATCCGCATCCCAGACAGAGCCTTGGTGTGCCCGGAGCAACCCTAGATCCCCTCTTCAGGGCTGGTACATGCATATTTTAAGGGGGTTCAGCCCGTCTCTGTGCGCGCACACGGCGAAAGCGAAAGATCCCGGGCTGACAGATAGAGACATGTCGAGGGACGCACACCGTGTCGGATATCAGACGCGGACGAGGTGGCATCTGGCATGCGAAGCCGAGCCGCCGCAGATAATACGCCCGCAGCCGCAGCGAAGGGGGAACAAAGGGACAAGAGCCAGAACAGAATGAAGCCGGATATAGAGCCCCGAAGGATAGAACTTGCCTTGTTCGGCGATGTAGAACCCGCGGGAGCCATCAGGATAGTCGTATCGACAGCGGAAGAACTCGCCGAGGACGGGGTTGTATCTGTGCACACGCAAACGGGTGCAGGCAGCAAGGGGGGAAGGGGGGAAGGCAGAGAGACGCGTTGAGCGCTTTGCGGTCAGGTCACACACGTGCAGAGGGCGAGGACGTACGGCTTCTTCACGCCCTTGGGCTTGATGTGCCAGCCGGCGAGGTAGTATTGCAGCACGCGGATGAAACGTTCTTCTGGCTCGTTGCATGTCTCCGCGCTGCACGGCCAGACGAGGCGTCGTGAGGCAGACGTTGACAAGTTGAGCATGGGCGAGGCACGAAGGTGGAGTTTGGGGGGTCAGAGGGCAGTCAGCGCACAAAGACCTGGGGGAGATGGGTGGTGGATGGTGCGTACCCGAAGAGGAGATCGGGATGGGACATGAAGTCGGTGATGCGCTCGAGCATGCTCCGGGGCTCGAGCACGAACGTCGGGAACGTCACCTTGTGCAGATCCATGCCCACTCTGGCGCATAACATCAGCCACGACACGGCGAGAGGCACGGGCGACCGGTCATGCGGGGCGGCTGGGGCCCGGGAGGAGGCGACGGGGGCGAAGGGACGTACCTCAGCTGAGAGATGAGCGATGAGATGATGGAGCCCTCGTTCTCGTCCCTATATTCAGAGGTTCCATCGTCAGCATCATCGCAGGGCGGGGCGGAGGAGAAGTAGCGCATAGTAGGGAGAGAGAGGAGGTAGAGAGGGAGACGGACAGAATGGAGGTATCATCTGGCTCGGTGTCGTCCGGGACCTTGTCTTCGTCGGACGCGCGTGGCTTGTACATCTTCGATGTCGCTTGGTTGATTAGGCCCATCATCTTGGGAGAATATCAGCACCTGGGCCGTGGGCAAGGAGGGGGAGGGGAGGTGGCGGCGTGGAGAGAGTATCAGGCGAGTTGCTGAACGCGGCAAGATTAAGTATATGCAGGTGCTGCGTAATGCAATACGGTCAAGCAGGCGTACGCCGTGGCCGAGCGAGGCGGTGGCAGCGGCAGAGGACAAGGGCAGCGAGTGTAATAGACTGTCTGTGGTCGCTGTGGTCGTGGTGGGGGATGGGGATGGGGATGTGGAGGATTGGAGAGAGGACGCCGGATGGCGACTGTTTCGTGCGCCCTGACGCGCCCCACAGCCACACTGTCTCATATCCGACCTCGGGCGGACTGACGCACCCCCACACAATCCAGATAGTCAAATCAAAATACCGGTTCACATCTACGTACTCGACAGTGCACTCTATACAATCCACCCGCGCCGACGCAGGTCGTTAGAATGTGATTTTTGTCGGGCCCTTGGAGGCCGGGATATCGTCGCGGAAGAAGGCGCCGTACGCGCTGTGCGTCTTCTTCTTGATCGTCATCGGGAACTTCTCCTTCAGCTCCTCCGACTCAAACCCGCTCTCCCTCAGCACCCGCGCGAGCTCCCCGGCCAGCGCGCGTTCGTGCGCCTCCCCAGTGAAGAACGTGATCGACTTGCCGCTCTTCCCGCCGCGACCTATGACGCGCCAGTGTCAGCGACCCTACATACATTGCGAGCATGAGCAAGACCCACCCGTTCGTCCGATGCGGTGGATGTAGTCCTCAATGGTCAGCGGGAACGTGTAGTTGATGACCGCGGCAACGTTCGGGATATCCAGCCCGCGCGCGGCGACGTCAGTCGCGACCAGCAGACCGGTCGTGCCTGTCTTGAAGTTCTGTAGCGCCTCGAGCCGCGCAGACTGCGACATGTCCCCGTGGAGACCCGCAACCGAGAAGCCTTTGCTCTTCAGCATGCCCTCGACACGCTGCGCCTCCTTCTTGTACAGCGCGAATATAAGGATCCGGGTCTCTTCTGTGGAGCCCTTCAACTTCTTCGGGATGAGCGTCCGCAGGTGGCCGAGTAGCCGCGAGCTACGCAGCATGTCAGAGAGTACGCTACGAGAGTGGAACGAGACTGCGCACTCTTTCTCCCGGGGCTCGTCAAACACCTCCACCACTGCACACGAATACGATCAGCTCAGCGGGTACGACAAGCACACAACACGCACCCTGCTCAACCCGGCTGTTCGCAGTCAAGTCGTCGCTGCCGACAGTCACCCTCACAGGCTCGCGCTGGAACGTAGCCGCCAGCCTCCGGACAGAGTCCGGCCACGTCGCGCTGACTGAAGACACATGAGAACGCGACACGGAGGCAAACCCGAGCTCGAGCGCACGCACACATCAGCGTCTGGCGTCCGGACCCCTGCACCGTGCGCCCAATGATATTCCGGATATCGTTCTCGAAGCCCTTGTCCAGCATCCGGTCCGCCTCGTCCAGCACGAGATACGACACCCTTGCCTCGCGCGTTAGTTTCCCCGTTTATCCTCCATCAGACACACCCGCACCTGCTCAGGTCGCACGCGCCCTCGTTCACGAGATCCAGTATCCGCCCGGGGGTCCCGACGACGACGCGGGTCGTCTTCCCGCCCTTGTTCATGTTCTTCAGCGTCTTGATCTGCGGGCCCTTGTCCACCCCGCCGAAGACCGCCACGCTCGCGATCCCGAACGGCTCGCCGAGGTTCTCGAGCGTCTCGTGCGTCTGGATCGCGAGCTCGCGTGTGGGGGCCATGACGAGCGCGCTGACGGTCGTGCCTTTGGCCTTCTTGTCTGCGGGGGACGCCACGAGGCGGGCGAGAAGGGGGAGGCCGAACGCGAGGGTCTTCCCGCTGGATATATGCGCGATCACGCTCACTGTGATGAACATCGCCGGAGGAATGCTGAGGACAAGTGTGCGCACCTTCCGGTCTCGGCGATGCCGACAACATCACGGCCCTCGAGCGCGGGCGGCCACGAGCACGCTTGGATGGGTGTGGGCTCCTTGAAGCCGTCGAATGCTGCGCGTAGTTTGGGATGGACGTCTAGCTGGGAGAAGGACAGGATGGGAGTGACGATGGCGCCGCCGTCGGGTATCGTGAGCGTGATCTCGTTCTTCTCGAGGAACGCCTCGATGTCGGATGAAGATGTTGGTGTAGACGGGGTGGCAGAGCTTGAAGGCAACGGATTTGACGACGAGTCCTTACTCCTCTTGTCCTTCTTGTCCCTCTTGTCCTTTTTGTCCTTTTTGTCCTTCTTTTCCTTGGGAGGTTTTGACTCGGACGAACTGGGCTCGTGTTCAGTGCCGTCGGAGGTGGACTCAGCTTCTTTCCTCCGCTTCTTCTTCTCCTTCTTGGACAAGTTCGCGTCCTCCGGGACGTCGCCCACAGCAGCCTCCCGCTTGCGCTTCTTCTTGGCCTTCTTGTCCTCGGTCGCATCTTCTGCAGCGTCTGTTACTGGGTAAAGGTCAAGTTCAACTCAAGACATCGGCCGCATATATGCGCTGAACGCACCTGGAGGGTCGACCGCCATAGCCTCCTCCTCCTCCGCCTCCTCAACCCTTTTCTTCTTCTTGTCCTTCTTGCTCTTCTTCTCGGCCTTCACCTCATCTATCGTCCCCAAAATTCTGAGTACTCTCGCATGAGGATCGGGCGACCAGACATACACACCGCCTATGTCCTCTCCATCCCGCCTCTCCTTGGATTTCTTGGACTTTTTCTGCTTCTTCTCCTTCGGCGTGATAGCAGATAGTTCAAGAGTCATGATGCACAGAGGTCAGAGCGGAGAAGTGTGGGAGGGTGAGGGCTCGAGCTCACTGCAGTCTGCAGGCGGACTGAGGCAGTCGATCATTTCTGAAATTTCTGAATCTCGATTTGGCGCCACGTGCAGCACCAGCGTCTGTCCTTGGAAAGGCAACTTCAACTTGCCTGTTGGCAGTTTCACTTGAGTGTATAGTCGACGACCTCAAAGTTCCTGGAAAATCACAGCTCCCACATATGGTTTCGCTGCTCCCTACTCGAACTTGCTCTCTTTAAATGGACATCGCCGAGTAATGGTCAGAACTCTGCTCGTGAAAGTTTATGACGAACGGTGCGGAAGGAAGCCAGGCGAAGTTGGTGTGTACTTGCAATGCTGGGATTCTCAAAGGCCTACTCTGACATTATATCCGAGTCTGACAGAGCACACAGGGAAATCGTTAGTCGTCTGCGGACTATTCATCACAAGACATATCCTACGGATGTCGTCATCCTTGAGGCCACTGTTTCTTACACCGACACAGCTGGAAGCTGCTTGTACCCTCGAATTGACCTGGCAGCCGAATATATGCGCCTTATTTTTCCGACAGGAATGTCGTCTCTCTGATTGACGAAAGTGTCAAAAGTGAGTTGAAGTTCTGGGGCGAAGATAGGTCGGTATACTGCCTCTCATTCCTTCTTATCGGCTTCATCAAACTACTACCGACAGATTGCCTCTCGACCCTCGGAGGAACTGTCAGAATTCATGGTGGGATGCAGGTGAGTACGTTGTGTGTCCGTGCAGGGACCTACCGCAGCACCGACGTATATTCCCATGAATAAGGTTCAGAACACTGTCAAGCACCGCACAGCGAAGATCGAGGGCTTCTTTCTCCTAGGACTCGGGCGGTGAGCATCACGCGAGGAATCCTGCCATTCATTTCCGAACCGACAACGAGTTTGTGCACCCTTGGAGCGAACCTTATGCCTCGAGTGTTCGGACCCTGGCGCCTGGTGTCATTCGTCGTCCAGAGTGTGCCACTCGGCGTGCCTCGCGACATCGTTGTTTGGATCGTGCCCACTTTGTCTGTATCGTCCGCACTCCCACCACAGCTAACACCTCTCTTCATTGCTCCATTGCCGTCCAACGACGCCCTCGAGCATGTCTACGCAAACCAAGCCCAAGGACCCCCGCGCCAAGGGTCGAGCCATCGAACAGGCTATCTTGTATTTGTTCGACAAGACGTCGATTCACGACGAGGCGGCTGTTGATATAGCCATAGCCAGTCTTGATCATCTCCTCGCAGATACCAGCTTCGACGTCAATGAGCTCGTCGAGGCGATCCAATCTGTTCCACATCTTCTTGAATTCATCTTGTCAGGTAAGTCTCCGTCTTCGTCTGACCGCCAGACTCGCGCTTAACCTCATCGATGTGCAGTCTCCAGTGACCACGCCTTCGACCTTCTGTCCAACGCAATCCTGAAAACCCAACCCCAAACCGCGGAAGAATTCCTCCCCTCTGTTGTGTACAAGCTCCTGGACCAGTTTTCCGTCTCTCTTTGTCTCCCATACCAACGCGTCTCAGACGCGCCCCAAGCGCTCCTCGCGCAGAAGCAGTCCGTCCCGCTTGCGTTCTCAGTCCTTCAAGCTATCTCCCTCCTCAACGTCAGCAACACCCTCGCAGAGGAGGCCGATGACGTTTCGGGCACGAGGCGGGCGGTGAAGGGCAAGGAGAAGCAGGACAAGAAGCGCAAACGCTCGATCCACACGGGCCGCGCCCCCGCCATCGACGTCAAGTCCATCGTCGAGTACGGCGCCCAGGTGCCCACGTCCAAGCCCCAGGCCGCCGCGCTGGCGGCGACCGTGCTCGCGGAGCAGATGGCCGTCCTGCGGGTGCGCATCTCTGTCTTCTGTCTTTTGTCTTCGGGGGCCGATTCGGACATGTACTGACGTCGGCGCTCAGGGCTTCCTCGACGCGTTCCGGAAGGAAGAGACCGCCGCGTTCTTCAAGGGCGTGTACCTGCCCCCGCCTCCCCCGCCCGGGCTCGCAGTCATGATCCCCGCGCAGCGCACGGGCGGGAGCATGGACAGCGCCCTGTCGCCCGTCGTGCCGCTCTCCGCCGCGTCGCAGGGCGCGTTCCCCGTCGTGCAGCCGAGGAGGGCGGCGCTGTACTTCGACAACGCGGAGGGCTTCGGCCCGTGGCGGATCCAGATGTCCGGGCGCGCGGATCGGGACTTGCGCCAGTGGAGGAACAGGGACGCGGAGATCTTCGACATCGTCATCACCAAAATCAAGTGAGTGTTGGTTGTTACTGCGCGAGCATGGCGTTCCCATTTTCTCTTACTCGATGGCACGACGCTAGGGACTTGTCTAGTGGCAACTTCACGAAGGACAACCACAAGAAGCTGATCGGCGGCGAAGTCGACGTGCCGATATACGAGGCGAAGATGACGAAGAACACGAGGCTTGTGGTGTGTAGGGCGTGTATTTGTCTCTTGTAGATAGCATGCTAACGCGGTTGCACGTGCGTGCGCGAAGTATCAGATCCACTGTGATGTGGACTTTGAGGACAGCGTAGGTCTTTCCTGCATCTTGCCTGTGGATCAGTCTTTGAGACTCACCCGTTCTCCAGGTTGAGCGACAAGGTTGATATGTGTTTCGGTTCGGAAGGAGGACGTGGCTGACGACACACGCTTGACGCGCTGCATAGTCATTCGTATATTTGGAGTGTACACGCACGCGGAGATCGACCTCCGGTTCTGGGACACTATGAGCCGGCATCTGAATGGCCGAGGCGCAGAGTACAGGAAGAGGTACGACCACATATCTGCCAAGTTTTCATCGTGTTCATGTTTCGCCAGATGTATCTTCCGTAACAAGGCGTCGCACCAGAGAGGGCAGTACGTTGTTCTCCCAGGCGAATTCCCGGTAAGGTCGGACCCCGAGCAAGAGGTCGCGGCAGCGCCTTCGACCGTTTCGACGGGTTTGTCGAAAGAAGACATGGAATCGGTGTGTGATGTGATGTGCATTGGCTGCTGAAGTGAAGCTTATAGTCGTTTCTAGCTTCATTCTCTGCTGACGTGGGTGACGCGTGCTACTTGTGATCGTAAAAGCGGCTAAAGGCGTGTTGGTTTACGAAGCTTGGAGAAGTTCGTGATATTCTCCCAGGCGTTCTTGAACAGTGAGTTTGTTGTTGCTTTTGCCCGCCTAGACAGAGGTAGCTAAGGGGGTTTCCACTTCAGGCATCCTTGCGGATCAGGACGTCTCGCACGTCTTCGGAGTATCGTGAGCATTATTTTTTGCAGTTAAAGCGACCTGTACTTACAAGGGATAGACATCGCGAGAAGGAAATCATTGAGCATGATTCTTCATGCTTCATCATCGGTATGTATTATCGCCAGCACATTGAGACACCGCGTACTCATATATCAATCTGCAAACAGGCCGGAGCGGAACGGGGTAAGCAAGGTATCTCGGCGTGAAGGGGCTGCGAAGCTCATGATTCGCAGGAAAACAACCTCCATGGTATTCAAGATCCTCGGTATCGAACGGACGTACGATACCGGCAGTTTCAGAGGTGCACTGGCCAAGCCTCGTCAGTTGTTTGTCACTCAGTCGCAAGTCCTCGCCAAGAAGGTCGAGGAGTACTACGCAAAGTTATATCAGTCTCACGCCACCGCGCACCTGTCCCCCGCCCAGCTCAAAGAAATGGCATCGAAGAATCGTACTCGGCGCGAGCGAATGGTCGACGAGGACGAAGAGATCTTCTACACATCAACGCTCCCCCGCAGATATGGTGCCCTCGAGGATAGCCATTTTCCGTTATTTCTCACCTACAGCCATGTGAGCCGAAATACTTTGCGATGAATGGCTTTATGTTCACTTACACAAGCCTAGCTCTGTCGCTTACTCGAGGGCGAGTTTCGTTACCTGGTGGAGCAAGAGAAGGTCGACGCGAACAAAGCGTCTCTCCTCAGAGACATCATGAAGCTCCGTCCGCGGCCGACCCGATCCCAAACGGCCAGGTATCTCCAGGACGAGAGGGACTCCTTCCTGGATTACGAGAAGTTCCTGACGGTCTATTGGTCACATTTCCCCGAGAGTTCCCTAAGTACGTGCGATGCAACGTCGTCCTTCGCGTATCCGCTACTAACTGTCCCCGAACAGATCCGGATCTGGTGTGGGGTGAATTCATGGGTAAGCAGGACTTCCCGGAATCCAAGGACGAATCCGCCCTGACCTTTACTTCTGCGTACCAGCTGTCATCAAGGGCTCCGCTGGTGCATTAAGGTCAGATGCGGGGTATCTCGACAAGGAGACGTACCTGGGCCTTGCACTCCGCCGGACCCAGACATCCTCCCTCGCACAACGCCAGACGGTGTACAAGCTGTTCGAGGTGTACATGAGACGCAAGCGAGAGCATGGTCACTATGACCCCGCGGATCGGTGAGGTGCTCGTCGGCGCATCCGAATTGGAGCTTACGGACGCTCTCAGAACGCGGATGCTGATACGAAGTTTGAAGGCTGCTGGGGTGCCGGGGAAGGCTCTCAACTTTGTGTGAGTGTATATCATTGCATCTCGCTACCAATGTCCAGACATTTATTCTCTACTATGGTAGGTACGTAGATGAGGCGCAGGATAACTTCCTGATAGACTCCTTGGTACAGTTGATTTCGTTTCTTGGCTTCACAATCGAAGTTGCTTACTGCGGGACGGCCCTGAAAAGTCCTAAAATCCTTATGCTCCAATCCGCATGGTCTATTTTGGGCAGGGGATACGGCACAGACCATCGCTGCAGGGAGCTCGTTCAGGTTCAAAGACCTGAAGTCACTCATGTATCGTGCGGAGGTCAGTGTGGCGCTTTTCTCAGAAGCTTGCAGCGCCGCTGATCTCAACGACGTTCATTCGACAGGAAGACGCACCAACTCTCGGAGGCAAGCGCGCGCGTCCCGAGACATTCTATCTAACTATCAACTACCGCTCGCATGCGGGCATCGTCAATTGCGCGCATTCGGTCGTGCAACTTATCACCGAATATTGGCCTGATACCATTGATCGTCTTCCGCAAGAGAGGGGGATGTCCCCTGGGGCGAAGCCCGTGGTATTCAGCGACCAGAACGCCGCGAGGCTTCAGCAATCATTGTTCAGAGATTCGTATGTTTACTTTCCTGGATGATCCATATTCATCATGTCTCATGTAGACTTCATAGGGCTGGTGGAGGTGCTATCGAGTTCGGAGCACGTCAATGTGAGCGTGTTTGCTAGCAAGGCGCACCGTCTTGAACCTACTAACCGTTGAATGGGTAGGTATCCTCGTCCGCGATAGTGCTGCGCGACAGCGTTTGAAGGATGAATTCGGGAAGATTGGCCAAGTTCTGTACGTGCGCGATCAGCTCGAACTTATCTCATATCTCACGTAATGTCCTTTCAGGACTGTGTATGAAAGCAAGGGGCTCGAATTTGACGACGTAAGTATCTTAGATTATCATCTATCAAAACTCATCCCAAGCACGCTCGGTCTAGGTGCTACTCTACAATTTCTTCGAGGATTCGAAGGTCGAATACTCGCAGTGGCGGGTTCTGTTGAACAGTGTCCCAGGTTGCGAAGCACCCACCTTCGATGATGGTCGACACGGTGGCGTGTGCCGGGAAGTACGTAACACGCGTTTTTTCGCCCGCTGATGATGGACCTAATATCCGTTTCACGCCGCAAGCTTAAGAACCTCTACGTGGCCATCACCCGCGCCAGACAGAATCTGTGGATTACCGACTGCTCAGAGAAAGCACATCCGTTGAGAGTGAGAGGTTCGAACATCCCCCGATGGAATATGCCACTGATGCAACGCCTGCAGCGTATCTGGGCCCATCGAGAACTTGTGGACGAACACACACCCGACATGCCCATGCCCACGCTCGCCACATCGTCGGGTAAGGAAGAATGGGCTGAAGCAGCCCGCTCGCTGTTCATCAAGAGACAGTACTCAGAGGCCGCAGACGCGTTCGAGCGCGCCGACCGTCCACAGGAACGCCTAGTTGCCCTCGCCTACGGTCTCAGAGAAGAAGCTCGGACTTCCTTCGCCAATACTCGCGGCAGGGTATCGTCCCAGTCGTCTGCGTTTGCAAAGGCTGCGGCGGCCTTCATCGATGCGAGTCGTGGCGCCCCAGAACCTGAAGATCGAAGGACGTACAGTCGAATAGCTGCAGAGTGCTACGTCAGGAGCGGCGACGATGGGAAGGCGGGAGCTGCATATAGAGACGCCCAAGAATACACGCTCGCTGCGAAGCATTTCCGCAAGGCAGGAATGTTTGACGAAGCAATTGCGGTTGTCCAGTCCTATGAGAAAGACATTCCGCCTGACGTCGTTCAAGCCATCGTCGACGTTTCCAAGCTGTACTACATCAGAGAAAATGAGCTCGAGTGAGTTCAATCTTGTCGCATGTTAACCAGATCTGATAGGTTCGATCGTTGTAGCAAAGCGAGAGCTTTGTTTGAAGACGACGATGAGGTCCTTGAATATATGGACGACCGGGATCTGAATACCCCGCTCGCTTCTCTTCACGAACAGAGGGGCGAGTACGACGATGCAGCGGAGTGTTATCTTCGTGAAGGTGACAATCTCAAGGCGATCGAGCTATTCCTGCTGAACTATCACCACCACCACTCTGGCGATTCTTTACTGAAGGCAGCCAGATGCGTGCTGGATGGCTTTTGGCTATACCTCTCGCTCGGTGCACCCGAGGACAATTGGAGTGATCAGACTGTGACTGCGTTGGCAGGGCATGCCGAGAACCTAGAGGACCAGCTTCCAAACGATGGTTTACGCGATGAGGTTTGTACATTGACCACTATGTGTTAGTCGTGCTGAGTAAAGTGTGTGTGTATAGATGGCCATGTTCCGAGCGCTTGCTGAAAACGACATCCCCGCTCTGGCGAACCTCGGCGAATCGTTCCACTCACAGAACAATTTCCCCGCAACTCTTCTATGTCTGGATCGCGTTTTCGCTCATGAGTTCAATTTGGGCTCCGCTGACTCCCTGTCTGAGGTCACCGCGTATCTTCAGACATTCCTCATTTACGCTCGGATTCTCCAGCGGTTCTCCTGTATTCCAGATCCGTGCGCTGACCAACACCTACGACGTCTTTTCGCTTTTCGCAAAGTCACCGAAGACAACGAGGAGCTTTTCTTTCTGCCGAAGGGAAGCTACCTTTATGCCCGTGCTCAGTGCAATGGATCAGTCGAAGTCGATGGCGCTAAGGGGATCCACATCGCTCGCTGGGATCTCGAGCGGCTCATCAAGGCCGAACTGCGCGGGCGACTCAAAGAGCGGGTATGGAACGAAAACGAGATGTGCCACACGCTGCCTCGCTTGCGGCCGTGTCTCCTTTTTGCTGTCAGCGGATCCTGTCATAGGCGCGAATGTCCCCAGCGTCATACTCCGGAGTCGGAGGCGGGCACAACGTACAATTCTCTTGTTCGGATCTACGTGCTTCAGATCATGATCTTCCATACCCTGTACGCCGCGGAGATCAAGTACCACGACCTTGTGCCTCAGCAGAGGTCAGTAACATCAAATCAGACTGCAATTCGAACATCACTCACTGTATTCCTTTCAAAGAGCGTGGCTCCGTCGATTATACGAAGCACTCTACCCGAAACATCGCACCATGGGCTCCCTCCATGTCCTTTGCCTCGAGTCCGTGCCGGAGTTGATTCAAGGTCGCCAAATTATCGCCGTCTGGATACAGGACTTCCTCAACCGCTTGTATCCTGACAAGGGCGTAGCGCACGCTTTCATCGTCAACCTGATGCGGACAACTCGTCTGGCAATGTTGCTCGACAGACGTGTCGCTTCCGACAGCCTATGCGGTATCCCATGTGCCTTTCGCTTCCGTAACAAGAGACCCCAAGCCTTTTTGCGATCCGGCACGCTGTACATTGTCCACGACTTGCTCGCCGCCACTCAAGGTGGCTATCCGGGCGCACTGAATCGCGGGGTGCTGTTCTTGAAGTATGTCACCGTGCACTCTTCTAGTGTTTTTTTGGTTGCGCTGACGATACCTCTGAATGTAGCCATATGCTCTACAACCGCCTGCAAGTTGACATCGGTGTCCTTTGTGACTTCATGGACGACCTCTGCGGCGCCATGCTGGTGTCGCTGTACCTGAAGTCAAAGGGGACGCTGGACGGTCTCACCTTGCCAAAGAGTTGGTTAGCCCGGATCTTGCAGGATGGCAGGCAGCTGGCGCGCATGCGGACGGATAAGTTGGGAAAGTACACGGCCTGCATGGGCCGCCTCCTAGTAGACGTGTACACAGGGAACAACGCAGGTCAGTACATATCATATCTAAGCCTGCGACGCAAATTCTAACGCCTGTTGTGATTGCAATTAGCTCACCTGTTGTATGAGAATCTTGATTTTTCCAAGCCAGGCCTCAGCGAGATTCGCGTCGTCTTTTTCGCCAGGGTGTGAGTATGATTCATTTTGGACATCTGGACCTACAACTGACGCTGGGGTAGGTGCCAGAACCTTTGTTTCTGTACGTTTTCATCACCTCCAGATGTCATCACGCCCCTCACTTTCGTTGTACAGGGGGGCATAACGCCCGCGTACCAGAGTTGCGGGAGGCAATCTATAAAATTATTTCCATCCTCAAAAATTGTAGAAGGGGTGTGGCGAGTCCAGTGGCCTCTGCGTACGTACCGAATTCCGGATGAAATTTGTTCGCTCCTAGTATTCATGATTTATCTGCAGATATGTCCATGCCAAAGATTGGACAAACCTCGCGCTGACTGCCCTCGGCTCCGTGGCTGAATCGCCTCTTGACGAGGTGATTCATTTGTGTCATGCCTCCAAGCCCAGGCCGAAAGACGTGTTGGCCAACGTTCGGCCAGTCGTGTACAGCGACATCGAAGGCCTTCTTTCCCTCCTTAATGTTACGCACATCGCCAAGCTCTCATCTACTGTCAACGACCCCATGGCGAACGGCATGAACACGACCAGTCCATCTGGCGCCGCCGCCCTTGGGCGTAAGGACAAGGGGGAGCGCCGAACGGCAGAGCCTGAGGACCCGGATGACGGGGACGACGAAGAGACCGAGCCATCCAGAGTAGACTTCACCTCTGAGCACAAAACCGCAGCCACCAAGATCATCTCTGCCTTCCGGAACTACGCCGAACGGAAGGCGTCTGAGAAGGACCCGACGGACGAGATGAGGCGCCGCATCCACAGGGACTTCCTCTCCAAGTCACAAATCATCGAGTGGCAAGGCTCTTCCTACCGCTTCGTGTTCCGTAGGGTGCTACCACGTCTCTTCACCGCGACGGAATGCATCAAGGACCGCCTGTATGGAGCGAAGTCGGCTGCCAAGGAGAGCCTTCGCAATGCTCATGATAGGGAGCTTGAGAGCGTGCAGGGCGCCCTTGACGATGCTTCGTGAGTGGTCCATTTTGCGTAATGTTCAGCTATGGCTAGATCGAGATGCTCACCTCTTCCGCGCTGTAGGCGATTGTTCAAGGAAGCATGCCGTCTGCACAAGGCGCTCGCCCCCTCCGCTGCCGTCCACAAGAGGCGCGATGTGAACGAGCTGCAAAGGCTCGCGTTGGCGGTCGAATCCCTTGCAGAGAAAGTAAAGGACGCGATTTCGCAGTACCAGTCGCTTCCATGGACGGTGGACTTGGATATGTTCAGGCGAGTTCGCGACTCGGGCGTGCTTGTGCGTGTGGGGGGCTCGGTGTGACCTGTTGTTTGTTGCTACGGTACACTGGTGTGGGGCACAGATCTTGATTCACACACTCGCGTCTCTGCCGATCATGTCTCGATCGTTGTTCTTCTCTTGCATCTCTTTGGCGGCTTCTGCTTCGTACTTTGTGCTAGATTCTGTGTCTCTCGTTCTGTCGCGGTATCTTGAGCAGACCTAGTAACATATTGGTATCCCACCCTGTACTAGTGGCTTCGTAACGCCGACTGGCTTTGCCCATTCTCATCTGCGTGCCCCCTCCTGGTGTCCATCTACGCCGAGTCGTCGACCAGTGTGTCTCTGTCAAGGCCGCTCTATACAGCCTATGTTTGATTATCGCCTGCTAAGTATTGGTGCGGCGGGGCAAGGGGGTGTGGGAAACTGAACGGCTTTGATTTTCAACCGCCCACGTGCCCTTAATCTGATCTTGCTCCCGACCACCACCATCCACCACCATTCGCCCTCAGGTTCTCCTTTGTGTACCATACTGGAGAGAATCCAGTCTTTTCGTGGTTAATAGTAACCACGATCGCCTCAATACCTCGCACCAGGCCGGTCGGTCTCGAGACCGGGACCAGAGAGGTGCTAGCTTGCTGCTCGCGCAATTTGCGTTTGAGCCTCATCTAGACACTTACCAGCCCTTTGGGATAAAGCGCTGAGAGATATTGCCCCGCGACCAACAGAAGTTACGTCGGATTTGTCGAGAGAAGGATTTTCTCGACTGTGAACGACGTAACTGGTTGGAGACAAATTATACCGCATTGACGAAGATCGACGATGCTTGGTCTTCCATCGCCCACGAAAGCTCTCTCTATGCGGCGAGACTCTCTCGTTGATGTTGTACCGGGGTTGTTCGACACGAAACTGCTGGAAGACGAGGTGGCTGTCGGGGACATGATCTGCTCTCTCGAACGCCACTTCGCCGACCACGCCAACGATCTTGACGATACCCTTGCACAAGTTGCTCAGGCAGGGCTGCACACTCTCGAGTTCGTGTTATCCGGTATGTAGGTCGTGCTTGAGGGACCCTGAACTATGATTCTGATCCCTAATATTAATCTCAGCCGTAAACAGCGATCTCTTTCGTTCGCTCTCCGCATCAATTCTCGAAGGCTTTCCCAGGACCCACCAAGGCTTTGCATCATCCCTCCCAGGAAGCTTATTAAACCACCTTCCTCTCTTCTACCTTTTCTTGCTAAGTACCCCTGCGACCGAGGTCCCAGTAGCATCCATCACGATATGTCGACAACAAACCGAAGCCGCGATTTCCGCACTCGAAGCACTCAGCAAGCTTCGTTTCGACTCCGAGGCCGAAGAAGACGTCCCGGCAGAAGAGGAACTCAGCGAATTTGCGGTCTTCGAATTTGCGGTCAAGCGGAAGGGGCAGAACAAGCGGAAGCGAGCGAAGCATCACGGCGGACAGCGCGGAGCCCCTCCTGTCGACACCAAGGCCATAACCAACTATGGCGGCCTGGTTCCTCAGACGCGAGCGGAGGCGGAGCTGCTATGCCAGAGCATTCTTGAATCTCAGAGAGATATCCTCCAGGTACGTCTATATCGCCGTTCTTATTGGCTCTGTTTTACCCACAACTTACAAGCCGTTTCAACCCCAAGACATACCTCGGTTACCTCCAACTCCCATCTGTCGCGCTAGCAGCCAGGACCGCGTTTCTTCCCCCTCCCCCCGAAACCGACAGCTCTCCAGTCGTGTTGGATGGCGCTGCGCCCAAATCCCGCCTCGATCAAGACGACACGGAGGTGCCCGCAGCCTATCCGCTCGTGCAGCCGATGAAGGCCGCGCTCTATTTCGACAGCGCGGAGGGCTTTGGAGAATGGCGGATCCTCATCTCGACGCGCGCGGACCGGAACTTGCGGCAGGCGCGGCGGAAAGACGCGAAGCTCTTCCAGATATTCGTGAAGAAGATCAAGTGAGTGTTCGGTTTTCTCGTCGAGATTCGTGTGTTCTGACGTGCTGAAAGGGAATTGTCGAATGGGCACTTTTCAGATGACAACCAGAAGCGGTTGACTGGGTTAGACGTCGAGATTCCCATTTACGAGGCTAAGATGACGGGCGACACACGACTAGTGGTGGGCGTATTCCGCCATGGGGCACTGTGCATTTACTCATGTTCGTCGCAGTATCAAGTAGATTGCGTACCGGAGTTCGAGAGTGATGTAAGGCTTGCTTCCCACTTATCGTGCATTGTTTACTCATGTATCGAACCCTTAGGTCGAGCGGCAAGGTTAGTTGGCTGAATGTCGTATCGAGTCAGCATGCGGGATGCTGACACAGCCTTAGTCTTGAAGATCTTCGGCATATACACACATGCCCAGCTTGATCGCCGGTTCTGGGACTGCATGGGTCTCCAGCTAGAGCGGAAGGGATTAGAGTACAAGAAAAGGTTCGTGGACTTTTCTTTCACTATTCATTAGACGTTCATGAACGTGTATGTCCTGCAGATGCACCTTCCGCAACCCGCCTGTGAACCTCAGAGACAAAGTCTTTATGCCTGCGTCGTGACCGCCCCCCGCTGAAGCACCTGCTTACGAGCCTGCTCCTGTGATCATGGACATGCGAAAGGAGGATTACGAAGAGGTGGGTTGCCGTTGTATATTGTCCTCCATCAGATGCTCACGGTAACATTAGCTCCATTCAATGCTTGTGTACGTGTTTCTTGAAGCTTTCCTAGCTCGCGCGCTGAGATCTGTATATGTAGCCTCGAGAAATTTGTCACGTTTTCGCAGGTATGTCCACATCACACTACAGTGTCCCGTGTTGTTTCTGATCATACGCTCAGGCCCTCCTCAACAGTACGTATCATTCTACCAGGTGACAGTGCTTTGTGTTCACACTCTGGTAGGTATCATCGCCGACAAGGACGTCGCGCACGTTTTTGAGATCACGTAGGTTTGGCAGGATGTCTTTGGGGGCCTCCACTCACAATCGGATAGTCCGCAAGAGAAGAAGATTATCGAGCATGGTTCCTCGTGCTATGTGCTAGGTTCGTGTCCTGTATTCATCTATGAGCGACTCCGACTGACTGGGGTCATTACATCACATAGGGAGGAGTGGCACTGGGTAGGTTGTGTTTGGACTTAACGCAAGGCGATGCGTTGACCCTGCGCAGGAAAACGACGACCATGCTGTTCAAGATGCTCGGGATAGAGCGCGCCTGGGAAACGCACCGTGACACGATGCCGAAGCCGCGGCAGCTCTTCGTGACGCAGTCGCGCGTGCTCGCGGAGAAGGTCGAGGAGTACTTCGCGAAGCTGCTCGAGTCGCTCGCGTCGGCGGGGCGCTCTTTGGCGGAGCTCAAAGACCTCGCAGAGAAGCAGAAAAACCGGGAGGAACAGGGGCTCGTCGATCGCGACGAGGAGATATACTGGCGTGGGGACCTCCCGAAGCGGTATGGAGCGCTGAAGGAGGAGCATTTTCCGATGTTCCTCACCTACGACCACGTGCGTCTCGCCGTTCACCATTTTCGTTGGTTGGGGAACTTGATTGTGTTTTTCTTAGATCTGTCGACTTCTTGAGAGCGAGTTCCGGCATATGGAGCAAGCTCTGCAGAAGAAAGAGGCAGTGTCGCGTGCGATACAAGACGCGCTCGAGCTCCAAGACCCTGACGCGCGAAATACCCCTCTGTCCAACGATTACATGCAACAGCGGCGCGCTTCCTTTGTCTCGTATGGAACGTTGCTGGAGGAATACTGGTCTCACTTTCCGCAAGCACTAACGAAGGGCCTCGGTACGCGAAGTGTCACAATGTTCAAGCTACTCCTGTCGTGCTCACAAAGAATGTGCCGTAGATCCAACCTTGGTTTTCGGCGAGTTCATGGGTACGTACTCTTAGCAGCATCCCTCGTCATCTTGTCCCGGAGGATAACAGATGGACCTTGATAGGTGTGATCAAGGGCTCCGAATTAGCCTTAGATCGGCCTGAAGGGTGTCTCACTAAGGAGGCATACAATGGGCTGAGTCACCGCACGCAAGGCACATTCGCGAATCAGCGCGAGACTGTATACAAGTTGTTTGAGGCATACGTGAAGAGGAAGAAAGCGCGAGGTGACTACGACGCGGCGGACAGGTGAGCAGCTTGTGCGGTGCCAGCGTTGTCTGTCCACTCACGCCGAACAGGACACATTCACTCGTCAACGCGTTGCGATCTAAGGGAGTTCCGGGGGATGAGGTGGACTTCATGTAAGCGTCTCCGTCAGTTATGCGAGCTGATCTCACCAGTTGGTGCAGCTACGTCGACGAGGCGCAAGATAACCTTCTCATTGACGCGCTTGGTGCATTCTTTTGTTTATCGTCTTGACTGCCAGTGAGCTCATCTCGTGCCACTGCGTCCAGTCTTGAGAACTCTCTGTCGCAACCCCCACGGAACTTTGTTCTGGGCAGGAGACACCGCACAGACGATCTCAGTAGGCAGCGCCTTCCGTTTCAACGACCTGAAAGCTTTCCTGTACAGAGTCGAGGAGGTGCGTGTGTCTGTGACGTGAATTCCAATGTCAGTTTTTGAACCCGGTTTAGGCGAACGCCGGCGCAAATGCGGAGAAGCGTACCCAGCCTGAGTCCTTCCATCTCGCTGTCAACTATAGATCGCACGCGGGCATCGTCGACTGCGCCCATTCGGTCATCGAGTTGATCTCGCAGTTTTGGTCTCATGCCATCGACGCCCTGGCTCCGGAACAGGGCTTGATCCATGGGCTCAGGCCCGTGTTCTTCAGCGGTTGGGATCAGAACACCGTTCGGTATGAGCAGTTCTTATTCGGCGAGTCGTAAGTCGGTTTGTCCTAACTGTCGTGCGAGAACCTTGATAACCTTGGGATTATCAGCGGAAGCCACATAGAGTTCGGCGCAGAGCAATGTGAGTAGTCACGTCGATCCATCCGTTGGGAAGTACCGTACTAACCATTGGATATAGGCATTCTCGTCCGGGATGACGTTGCTCGCGACAAGCTACGATCTCAAGTGGGAGATATTGGATTGATCATGTTCGTCTGATTCATCTTTACTATTGGTTCTAATCTTAACGAATCCTTTCGCTAGGACCTTATATGAGAGCAAGGGTCTCGAATTCAACGACGTACGTCTTGACCAACGCGCAGAGATATTTTGTTAAATACCGTTACAGGTTCTCCTTTATAACTTCTTCGAGGACTCAACGGTAGATCTTTCTCAATGGAGAGTCGTCCTGAACGCTCTCCCTCAGGACCGGCGGGCGGCTCATCCCGCCCCGCGTTTCGACGATGCACGTCACAGTGGCGTCTGCCGCGAGGTCCGTATACCCTGTTGTTCATGTTTGGCCATCGACGCTGAAAGGTGTTGCAGCTCAAGTTCCTGTACGTCGCCATTACGAGGGCACGCAAGAATCTCTGGATCGCAGACGGCTCTGAGAAGGGAGAACCAATGCGGGTCAGTATTTCGCGTGTGCGATCTGATTTCTCTTACCTCATACGTCCTGCAGATTGTCTGGACACAAAAGGACCAAATCCAAAACTGCACTCCTGGGACCGACGTCCCCCGACTCGCCATGTCGTCGACGGCCGACGATTGGGCTAAGACAGCCCAAACACTGTTCAATAATCGCCGTTACATGCAAGCTATGCATTGTTACGAGCGCGCGGGACGACCGAGGGAGAAGGCAGTTGCTCACGCCTATTACCTTCGAGAAGTCGCGCGTACAACTCCCGTCAGCCGCGGAGATACTAGCGCTCAGGCCATAGCGTTCATCACTGCTGCTGAGGCTTTCATCGCGTCAGCCCAAGTCGCAATCACCGAGAAGAAGGCCTATTATCGGATCGCCGCACAATGCTACGTGGACAGCGGCGATGATTGTAAGGCCGCGCAGGCCTTCTCACTCGCCACGGAGTACACTCTCGCTGCGCAGCACTACCGGAAAGCCGGAAAATTCGAGGAAGCGGTAGGCGTTGTGAAGCAGCACAAGGGAAGGATGCAGGCGGCCGTTGTCGAGAGTATTGTGGACGTCTCGAGACTGTACTTCCTCCGGGAGAAGCAGATCAAGTACGTTCATCTTCAATGGAAACATTCATCGCTAACAAGTTACCACTATAGGAAGGCTGTGGAACTCTTCGATAATGACGACGACGCACTGGAGTACATGGACAACTACGGTCTCGACGTCGCGCGGGCCCAGTTTCTCGAAGAAGTCGAGCGGTATGCGGAGGCAGCTGACATACATATCAGCGAAGGCAATACGCTCGAGGCAATACGAGTTCTGTCACTCGACACTGGGAACTACACTTCGTTGAAACGCGCATTGACGTGCCTTCTCGATGGGCTTTGGCGGAACCTCTCATGTGGAGTACCCGTGAACGAGGATGCACTCAAGCCCAGTGGCACTACTGGCAAGTTGTTACGACTCGCGAACGGCCTGACGCTCACAGATGCGAGTGATGAAGTCCTACGGGACGAGGTGTGCAATAACTTGTCTTCGTTCCTTCACTTCTTCCATTAACGCCTCTCGATAGATCTTGATGTTCAGAATGATTGCAAGGCGCGACGGGCAACAGCTCCTCGGCCTTGGAGAGAAGTTTGCCGGACAGGGACGTTATCCTGCTGCCTTCCTATGCCTCGATCGCGTCTTCTCTGTGCCGCTCAAACTTCAGGCCGCGACGCTTCCGAAGATTGCGAGAGCGCTCCATACGTTCCATGTCTATGCTCGCATGCTTCAGAAGCTCTGGGCTGTCAACAATCCCTGCGACGATCCGGGGGTCTGCAAGTTGTTTGCACTTCAACCCTCCACAGAAGACCTCATTTTCCTCCCGAGGGGCTCGCTTCTCGCCGCCGAACAGAACGACCGTCTCACTCCCTCAATTCGCGAGAGTGGTGAAGGCTTGGAAGTTCCTCGATGGGAGCTGGAGAAATTGATCAAGCACGTCCTGCGATTGCGCTTGCTGAATAGGGTGAACGAGGAGAATGCCCTTTTCTACAGCTTGCGTTCCTTGCAGCCCTGTCTCTCGTACACCGTGTTCCATCAGTGCAACCTTGTGGACTGCACTCGAAGCCACATCGACTTACAACGCTACGATGCAGCCGAGTACAATACCCGGGTTCGAGCCCACCTCCTGCAGATTCTCATATACCAGACTCTATATGCTGTGGAAAATTCACTTGAACATGCACGGCACCACTGGTAGGCGTTTCGAGCCATGCGTCGTCAGAACGGGGATCTTATATGCATTGTATTCGTTTAGGCGTGGGCTTCGTCATTTATACGAAGCCAAGGCTTTACCCGCCCTACCACAAGCTCGGCTCTGTACACGTGCTCTCTCCATCCCTGATACCCGAATTCGAGCTTGGAAGGCATGTTGTCAACGTCTGGGTCCGCGACAGACTCTACGCCCTTGACCCAAGACAGCGCCCGCAGACCGCGTTCTTGACGAGCCTGATGCAGGCATCTCGTCTAGCGCTCACCCTCGATCGTGGCGCTACGGCAGAATACTTGCCTCGTATACCATCAGTCATGACCCATCGGCCAACTATGTTGTTGCGGGATATCGACAAAGCGTATGTTGTGCATTATTTCTTGGATTGCATGCAGAACAGCGACGAGCGTGCACTCAACAAAGGTGTCCTGTTTATCAAGTACGTGACCTTTCAAGTACATTTGATGCTATGGCAACCTGACAACTCTTCACCGCGCAGCCATATCCTGGATAAGAAAGTTCCCATCGACATTGGGGTGCTGTGTGACATCATAGATCATCTTTGCGGAGCAATCATTATTGCTTCACGGATACGCACGACTGGGACTTTACACGACGTGACGCTTCCGAAGAGCTGGCTATCTCGCCTCTGCCCTACCATTGATGCACTGCGTACAAAGGACACGTATACAAAGGACACGTATATGGAACGGCATTACAAGATGCATATAATTCAACTCCTCGAGCCTATCTATACTGGTCAAAATGTTTGTAAGTAAAACACTGTAAAATAGTCCTTGATTATTATGTCCTAACTTACAGTTCATGCATTTAATAGCTCACCTTCTATTTGAGGGGCGCGAATTGTCGAACTTCGGACATCGTATGAGGGATGTATTCTTTGCACGAATGTAGGTGCTATCGCATAGTAAATGATGTTCCATTACTCGGTATTCATGGCAGTCTTAGTTGCAGGAATCTATGTCTTTGTAAGTTGTCTTGTGACTCAAAATCTAAACCATGCTTGTAGCCGTACTGACAGCAAGTTGCAGGGGGCTATAACTATCGAATTTTCGCAGTGCACAACCAGATCTATAGAGCCATAACTTCGATTCGAACGCCAGGCAGGATGTTTAGTGCCATAGTTGAAGAGTAAGCCTACTACTATCAAAGTGTATGTGAGGTTATGCTGACCACTGGCAATGTAGGTACGTGAGCGCAAAGAGTTGGGACCACCTCGCCCGTGTGGTGCGTAATTCCCTCAAGGACTCGAACCTAGATGAGATGGTGCAACTGCACTTCGGAGCAAAGCCGGTGGAAAGGAGGTCCATTTTCAACGTTCGACGGGTGGTGTACAATCGCCTTGACGACATACCTTGGCTGCTCAAAACTGACGGGTCTCTCTCTGCTCCCGCCGGACTTCGACCGGAAGCCCCTTCCTTCGTCCCAGCGGGAAACCCTCAGCATACCACGCAGCCTGACGAAGACGAGGAAGCACCTCTTGCAGAAGACGCCGAGGATGAAACTGGTGAGCATGGTGACCTCGAGGACGTAGGCGAAATCAACAGCGCCGACTATGCCACTGCCGCACCGAAGGCCCCGACCCTACAGGAAATCACGGCTCACAAGACTATAGTCGAAGTGTACCGACGATGTATTTCCCTGAAGCGCGTGAACAGGAATTCATCGGGCGAGATGCGTCGGCGCGTCTTCACGTCTTTCTCCACTGAGGTGGTGAAGATGGACTGGCCGCACCGGTACTACCGCATGCTTTTCCTGGGCCCCATCCCGCACCTATACATCGTTGTCGAGGGTATGAAGAACCACCTGCACGAGGCGCGGAGCTTTGCGAAGAAGCGGTTCAATGTGGTAGCGCACCTGGAGCTTGAGAACATGCGGTCGTCACTCACTCAGATGAAGTCAGTGATCCTTCTCCGAGCTTTCACTATATCACGCTTTCTCACCATCGGATTCATCAGCCGATCCTTCAAGGACGCGATGGAGTTGTACAATTCACTTGCGCCGACCTCCGACCTCCATAAGACGCGCGACTTGGACAAGCTCAAGAAGTGCACGCTGGAAGCTGCGACATTGATGCGCAGCCTGCCTGCAGCCAAGACGATCGATTGGGAAGCCGATATGAAGATCGCGCTGCGTGGTATCGTCGAAGTGAGGAAGGTTCCAGTGAGGCAACCGAAGCCTGAGCTGAACGTCGAGGGTTTGGAGGACGCTGAGTAGACGTAGATGTGACATATCAGACATACTCTTGTTCGTGTTGGTATTTTTCTCGTTAGCCGTTGAATCTCGCGCATCTCTAGGTCTTGCATGGTCATGTATATGTATCCTGCTCTCGTGCCAATTTTATGCATGAACACCCATCCGTACAGAACACCAAACCAATGACAACCGTGGTGCAACCGCATATTCAATCGGAATCATTTACCTAGGTGCCCATGGCAACGTTCTCTTCGGCAGCTCGTGCATCCAATGCTCATTCACCCATGCTTCCTCTCCCTCATCGTCCTCAAACTCAAAGAGCGGGGACGACTCCGTGTCCAGTTCCCGAAACTCGAATTCCGTCACCGCTGCACCCATCGCGAAAGCTCCCCGGACACGGTCCCTTTGTGCGCCCCGCCACTGTCCCTGTAGCGCGACACGTCGGAGTCCACGACCAGCCGCGGCGCGGGCTGCGACGACGCATAACATATCCGGGACATACGCCACGCGCACAGACGCGTCTCCCCCCGAGAGGAATCCGTCCCAAGCACCCGCCGTGCTCGACGCGTCGATGATCGCGAGCTCCTCCAGGCACGGGCACACGACCGGCAGCTCCTGCTCGAGCAGCGCGCACATGCCGAGGAGGGCCTGCGGTGCCCCGTCAGCTTGAGGACGCGCCAGCACGTTCTCCCCCCGCCGCTCGCCGTCCCGCGGCTGCAGCCTGAGCTCGAGCGTGACGAGCACGATCGCGGCGTCGAGGAAGCGCGGGAGGAGCTCGTCGTCGCCCGCGTCGACGGCGATGCGCAGATCCGTGAGCAGCGCGCACGGCAGCGTCTGCCACCAGCTGTACGCGTGCGCGCCCCAGCGGGCCGTGCACCGCGCGCGGGGCATTGGCGCCACACCTGAACTTGAACTTGAACTTGAACTTGAACTCGAAGTCGAGGTGGGCCCGCGCGTGCGGAACGACAGCGTGCGGCCGCATACGACCATCTCGAGCGCGATCGCGGCGGCGACGGGTGCGAGGTGCGGGAGCGGGGGCGGGTCGATGTGCCGGTCGGCGAAGAGCTCGAGGAGGTGCAGCTGCGCGTTGGTGGGCACCGCGATTTCCGCGAGGAGCGCGAAGCCGCGGGCGAACGGCGTCCGGACGAGCGCGAGGCGGCGCAGGCGGGGCAACGCGACACCGGGCTGGGCGGGCGGGGGCTGTTGTGGGGCGCCAAACGGCCAGAGGCCGACCGGAATTCGTAGGTCGACGATGGCGAGGGACTCGAGCGCGGGCGCGCCTCTGAGGAGCTCGAGGAGGTCCTGGAGGTGGGGCTTGGACGTGCTTCCGAGGTGCAAGTCGGTCAGGGCAGGGAAGGGCTGCCTGGGCAGGAAGGACGGGCTGAGGAGCGCAAGGGCCCGCAAGGACGGCGCGTGGCCGGCAAAGAAGGCGGGGCGTTGGTGCATGGACGGCCGCGGGTTGAAGATCGACGACCTCGGTGGGGTGGAGAGGAGAAAATACTCGAGCGCTGGGGCGGGATGCTCGAGGAGATCGAGCCTGCACGGATCTGAGAAGTCGACGAGCTCTAGGCTGCGTACGCGGTGCATGTGCGGCACGAGCTTGGAAGCAGCGCGGGTGTCGCTCAGCAGGAGGACTGAAAGCGGAAGCTGCTTTGCGCGCGCTAAGTAGAGAGCGAAGAGGTGCCTGTTCACCTGCGTCGGCGTGTTCTGGGAGCCAATGGCGATGTTGTGCACTGCCGTCCAGAGCCTGGGCATGTCTTGTGTGATGCCGCGCCATAGGTGGCACGTCTGGCTGAGAGCGAGGGTAGGATGAATGTCAGTGTTCACTAAGCCCGAATGGCCCTTTGACGTTATATTGATGGGTTTCTGCTGGTCTGCAACAACGAGCGTGAAAATCTCCCGAAGGAGCTCGGTGGGTAGTGTGTGTATGGAACCACCATAGGCACCAGTCGAACTGCCCGAAGGCGTGGGCTGCGAGGTATCACCTATAGTAAGAGAATATTTACTTGTTTTGCTCTTACTTTGGGCATCCCTGTACTCACAGACTAACATTAATGACTTGCAGTGCCTAGGGTCTCGAAAAGTTTAAGTCTTCAGAAACTCCAAGTGGCACTGTTACACCCGCGAGTCCGAGTCAGACCGATCCCCTGTGAAGCCAGTGAACTTCAATGCATAAATAGCCCCAAAGGAGACCGAAACATACCTGAACATGCGTTCACAATGAGTTGAGTGGCTCTTGACCAGCACAATAGCAGTGGCATACACGATGTGTCGTATGTGGCAAAAGGCAACTACAGCAGCCACCAATGCTATGCTCTTATTTTAAAGCGGAGCTGAAGCTTCTGCGCCTAATAGAACACTACTGCGGATCACAGCAGCGCCCCGTGCTAAGGGAAGAGGAGGAATGAGATCATGATGATTACAACGATGGCCTCAACACCGCGAGCGCGCTTGAAGGTACCGTTCTAGAGGGCACAGAGTTCGTCCATGAACCTGCGCCCAATACGAGTGGGAACTCCGTCAAATGCAGGCGCGAACTCAGGCTGTCCAGCGCGAGGAGGATCGCGCGCATACATCCAGAGTCCAAGCCAACTGCGAGTCATGCTGTTCCTCCGCACGCAACCACTAGACCAGCCGCGTAGCGCGTCCATCCACATGCACATTCTAACCTCAGTGCTCCATCAATACTAGCGGAGAGCAAGGAGCAGAGGATGCGTCGTATGTCACACGAAGTGACAATCCACCATCCGTCTCTACGAAAGCCTTGGACGTTATAGGGTCTGTCTCTCTCCGAGTCGCATTCCGACGTGGAGAGACACAGGCCATATAATGGATGGTTTCGAGACGGCCCCGGATTGCACGAAGTTACGGTGGCGATGGAAAGCCGTGATTGAACTCGCATTGGATGTGGACACGGGCGTACCGTACAGGCTGTCAGGATAGGCCATTTGGCATTCTCAGTCCAGCATTCACCGTCACCTCTCGTTGAGGAAATTCCGACGAAGTTGATGAGACACAGGTGCGGGGTGAGGCCCAGGGGTAGCGTAGACCGTTGACTTGTAAGTGGTGATGCCTGTCGGCCTACCTGAAAGGACACGACGAGGAACAAGGATGTGCCATGTCAATAGTGGGCCCGTATACATCTGCGGGAACAGGACGTACCAGCCTAGTTGTAGTTGTGATCAGTCCGACGCCGGAGACTTGGAGGAAAGTCTTGAAGCCCGGGTTTTAGCCTGCCCCAGATACAGAAAGAGTCACTGTCCGAAAAAGACTGGGTGATTATGAGAAGATCTGCTCACGTTGGTGCATTCTTTCTCCACGGGAACAAAACAGAGCATTCACAAGTATTTTGAACAAGTTGAAAACGGAGGACTCAGGAGGGTGACTCTGCCAGTGCGGCTTGCCAAACAGGTGCAAACAGACCTCGGCCGCATGGACCGAAAGCGCTGAGATCTGCCAACGGCACTTTTTCCTTTTTCCTACAAACCACCCGGGCTAACCCGAGCTGTATGAGTATAAAAATTGAGCAGCATGCTTCATACCTGACTAGCTTCACGACGTATTGGGCGCATTGATCGCAATACCTCCACGGCAGAAACCCCACAGCGTCCTAAAATGCAACTTATGGCCGCTCCCCATCCACCTTTTCTCTCGTTCCCCGCAGAGCTCCAGATCAAAATTTTACTGCAACTTGCTAACCGCAGCGTTATACGATGCGGCTCGGTACAGTGCTTTCCCCTCATTGTTTTGTGAACTTCGCTGAGAATGATCTAGGTCTGTAGAGATCTGAGGGCGCTGATTTCGTCCGAGGTTGCTCTGCAATACAGAGTCGAACTCGCCAAGGCAGGGATGATCGAGGATCCTCTGGGGTCAGCCCGACTCTCTCTCTCCGAACGTCTGGAAAAGGTGAGAGCATATCGAGCCGCTTGGGAAACGCCCACGGTTGTCTTCGACACCCGCTTCCCGCAACGTCCGGATCGACTTAGTCTCCTCCCCATGACCGGCGCCGTCCTCCCCTTTGTCACCGCTCCCCATGCCGTCAATTTTTGGAAACCAGGATCGAGTTTGCGGGGCGTCCCAGAGGTGCGCAGGTGGCTCGGCACGGCGCCGCTGCAGAACGTCCGCTATTCTTCTATCTCGGTTGATTTGGAGCAAGATCTAGTGGTGCTGACAACGGAAACGTGGCAACCAGGGTGAGCCCGCCCAATCAGTTGCGTTTTGAGCTTCCACAGACTGATATATATGCCTTAATAATATCTAGCGCACCGAGCGCGCACGAATACCGGGTTCATTTGCTCACAACGGCGTGCGCTTCGCACCCGCTGGCTGCATTGCTGGAGCCTCTGGGTCTGGGCGAGTGTGTTCGCTGGCCTTGGATGGCCACCATTCGGTCTACAACAGAGATATTCGGAGACCTCGTCGCATGGTCCGCGAACACGGATCCCGGCCAAATCCTCGTGTGGAACTGGAAGACGGGCGACGTGCTGCTGGTCTGTGCTCTTCTCTCACCCGACTTCTACGTGACTTACTCTTCTTATTTGTGCAGAGGATTACCCCATACGCGCTCGAGTCGTGCTTCAAGTTCCTCGACGATTCCCACCTCGTCGTCCTATTTGACCAGGACCTACGCATCTACGACTTCTCCGCGTCCTCAGGCATTCCAGGCCCCCCTGCGCCTCCGCCTACGATCGACACCTGCCCCTGCGTCGTCCTCTGGCTACCCCCTTTCGCACACGAAGCCGTCCACTCACTGGACCCGAGGCTCTACATGCAGAGCACCCCGTCTTCCCATCAGACCGCACCGCTGTTCCACCACGACCCCGCGCAGAAGATCGTATGCCTCGCGCTCAGATTGTTATCGACCGACCACAACCTCGCCATCGAGCACTACATCTTCGTCATGCCCGTCTCCGCCCTCCTCTCCCAGTTCCGCCTCGAGCGCGCTTCCGCGCCTGCGTCTGCGTCTGCGCCCGCAACCTGCGACGTCCCCTGGGAGCACTGGGGCCCCCAAAGCTGCCGCGTGTTCAGGACGCCGCAGCTGGATTCTGGATCCATAGGCGTATCGGGCACGAAGGTGGTGATGAGTGCGCGGTCGCGCTGGCCATGGGAATCTGGATCTGGATCTGGATCTGAATCTGGCGGCGCCCGGGTCGTGGTGCGCGTCATCGATGTCAACCCCTTCGCGGTGGTGGCTGGTGCTGGTGCTGGTGCCAAGGTCGACCCTCGCCCGGGCTCCAACCAAGGCCGGGCTGCGCCCCCGAGCCTCGGCCTCGGTCTCGCCGACCCGGGCGACATCGCGGACTGCCAGATGTTCCGCGGGGAGTGCGTGCGCTCCGGGCTCCCGTATACGATGGCGGCGCCCGAGCTGGAGCTGGAGCTGGAGGCGGGGGCGGAGCCCGTGCGGAACGATGGGCACGAGCTGGTCGTGTTCGAGGATCGGTGGGTGCTGGTCGGTGTCGTTCCCGTGTTCTCGGTGGTGGGCTCTTGTGCTGACGGTGCGGCGCCTGCGGCCAGTTGTATATGCAGCGGTCGCCGACGCGGTTTACGGCGACGGGCGTGCATACGATGCGGATTTGACCTGGCTCGTGGCGCGCGCGCCTTTCCTTTGAAATGTCGGTACGTTTTCTGCTTCTGCTCTGGGACGACGGTGATCTGGAAATGATGATGTGACCATGGTTACTATGTAGGACTATGGTATCGCCCTGCCGTCACATCGCACCGAAGTATTCCTCGTTAACTCTTTTGTTTTTCGGCACTCGAATGCATGAGGATGGAGCAGCATTGCGGAACCACTGTCACCAGAAGTAGATCGATCGTATACATAATACTCACCTTTGAAGTTCATATTTACCTATGGAGAGATTATTTGGGTCAAATATGTCAATGGAGACAAACCCTTCTTGTTCTCGTTGGCCGCGAGCGGACCCGCGAGTAAGTACTCAGAGTCAACAGTACTAGTGCGAGAGCCTGCAGGCTGGGACTTCGTCGGTGGCCGTGAGAATGTACTTTGATTCTCCGCCGCCGTCGTCAAAATGGACAAAGTCCGACCCTTCGTCTCCCATCACTCCCCCTCCTCCTCCCACCAGCATCACCCAGCAATCATCCATCCTCCTCCACTCTCTTCCCAAATTCCCGCTCTATCCCCCCAATCCACCCCACTCCTGCCTCTTCTCCTGCTTTCGGATTCCCGTCGGAAGCCGTGGCCAATATTACTCGTTACTGTACTCCCCACCCGACCCCGTTGCAACGACTGTTCCGTACAGTCTGGCGCACGTTACCGCTGCAGTACCCCACTGCGCGTAATCCAATCGAGCCTCCCGGGAGCCGCTCCTGTATCCGAACCCCCGTGTGTTCGAGAATCCGCCCGTCATCACGAGCGAGACGTTCCCAGAGAACGATACCTCTCCGAGGTTCATACCCCCCATCCCACATCGCGCGCTCCCCCGCGGAAGCTGCTGCTGGATCCATGGCTATGGAGATGCATATGCCATTGTGTATGCGGATAAAATCCTCCCGTGCAGGAGGTCGTCGCACCGTGCGGGTCGCTGACGTGGTGCCGGCATTGTTTGATGCAACTGTGCTGAAGGACGAGGCGGAGATAGACGCTGCTATGGATGCAGTGAGTCGCTTCCTAGTCGACCCGGACACCCCTCATGAGGAGGCTGTTGTCGCGCTCGAAGCTCCCCCGCATGTCTTGGAGCTTGTGTTGTCTGGTGAGTATTCTATCTATATTTCATTTCTGTATTGTATAAGCTCGTAACTAACTTTTTTATTTTCTAGCCGCGAGCGACGGCGCATATCGAGTGCTCGTCGAGGTCATACTCGAGGGGTACCGGCGGAATTTGAAGGTCATGCTGTCGTCTCTTGCACCGAGATTGTTGAGTCGCTTCGCTCTCTTTTATCTGTTCTTGCCCCGTACTCGGGATAGTACGTCGGATGCGATGAATACCCTGCGTTGGCAGAATGCACAGGCTGGTACCGCGGTCCTGCACGAACTATTGAAGTTGCAGAATGTGACCGAAGAGCACATGCGTAGCCTGATAAATCGTGAGCTGGGCGAATAACGGAGACCTGCCGTTCACGATCAAGAGTGCTGAGACGCAGCGTGTACGGAAACGAGCGCGGCGCGAGATTCGCGTCCCAGTTGTTGATAATGAGGTATTTGCTGCGTACGGCGCGAGCATTCCACAAACATCGGCTGAAGGAATCTTACTGATGAAGAGCATTTGTGATGTCCAACGCCGCGTTTTGAAGGTATGTCCCCTTACTTTTCTCCGCATCGCTCGATGTAATGACGGTTTTCGTTCACGACAGAACTATTTAGATATGTTTAGACAGCCGGAAATCGTGGAGGCCATCAAGCAGGCTTTCCTGGAAGCGTCGTCTGACGTTTTAAACGCAGCGCCAACGGAGGGCAGCATCTATTCCGACGATGAGGAAGAGATGGTGGATTCGGATTCACGGGTGGTTCCCTCTATACACCCCGCGAAGGCCGCCCTGCTCTTCGACACCTCAGAAGGTCTAGGAGCATGGCACATCATCTTTACTCCGCGTGCCATTCGAGACCTCCGACAAGCTAGAGACGGGAAGCTGTTCAAGATCTTCGTCAAAAAGATTAGGTGAGCGTTCGCTTTCCGCTGTCAACGACAAGCTGCTGAGTCGACGTCGATAGGGAACTCTCCAACGGCCACTTCTCCGACGACAACCAGAAGCGGCTGGTCGCGGTCGACTTGGAGGTCCCTGTGTATGAGGCGAAGATGACGGGCAACACGCGTCTCGTGGTAAGTATCGCCCGCAACCCAGACCACCTTTCCTCACCTTCGGCATAGTATCAAGTGGATTGCGTCAGGGAGCCTGACGACGACGTAAGTCGCGCTCACACTTTCTGAACCCCGTATATGCGAGTATGCACTGACTGCTGCTTCTCCAGTTCGAGCGACAAGGTTGGTCGAGGCGCTTCAACCGCACCATCGCGCTAATACCCTGCCCCCGCCCCCGCCCCCGCCCCCGCCGATAGTCCTGAAGATCCACGGCATCTACACGCACGCGCAGATCGACCGTCGGTTCTGGGACGCCATCCGTCGTCATCTCGGCGAGCCGAAGGGCGCGGAGTACAAGAAGCGGTGCGTAGTTGGTGCCCCTTTCCCTGCATCCTATGGGGCGAGGGGGTGTTTATGAACGGTAAACTAGGTGCACGTTTCGCAGCCCGCCGGCTAACCCGGGGGACAACGTCTTCACACCTGCAACTTGGCGTCTGCGACGTATGTGAATGTTCCTGTTCCGAGGCATAGTCGTCCTTTCCCTCCTTGCAATCGTTTATCAGCATCGGAGAGCCACGACGCCAGAGACCGAATAACCCCTCGCCTGTCGCCTCCTGTCCTTCTTCGTCGCGCCATCCAGAGACACCGTCATCCTTCCCTTCCAGTTGCCTCTCTCGACCTCCTAGCTACCGATTCCCTACCGATCTGTGTTCAACCACAGCAACTGCTGCGCCACGCGATACCGTATGCCCCATATTCCATGTACTTCACCTGTGTTACTTTTTCGGTTTTCTTGTGGTCCCCTGGGCGTCAGCGGGCGCCGGCCCAACCCGGCGCCCCGAAGGGTGGTTTTGGCGACTGTCGGGGCAACCGGCAGCTCGCATCCCTGCGCCCCCCATGGACGGACGTAGTGAGCTACGACGGCCGGAGGCGGCAGGTTATGCCCCGCGCACCTTCCTTGGATGGACGGGGGGACCGTCGCAGACGTTTTCATTTTGGCCTTTCTTCTCAGGTCTGTTTCGTTCTTTATGTATGCTGTTCTGTGCTGGTTTCTGGTTTTACCGTGAATAGTGCTAGCGACCTGGACGTGTTACAGTTACTGTATGCCCTCCCTCTGACGCTGATATGCAATGGTTCATGGATTCGTTCGTCTGGATCTTCAGAGTCCGGACTCCTTGATCGCGTTGTCTGCTCGATGTCCCTGGCAGGGATTACGCTTGTCGTCGCCTATAGACAAACAGTGTATGTCAGTGCAGCAACGGTGGCTCTACTGGATCTCTTCAAAAGGAACGCTCCAAGACCAGCATAGCGTGGCCTCGGCTTGAAGACAGAACTCTAGTAGCGGCGCTTCGAGATGAATGCGGCATGAAATGCAGGTAATAGATATTAGAGACTAGCGAGATCGATACAAACATAGCGATACAATTTGAACTGAATCCAGACTTCTAGTCAAAGCTTCGCCCCAATCATCCCACTTTTAACTCCCCGCTGTGGCGGCGAACGTGAGGGTCTCTAGGCGCCCACGGCCCTTGCACTCCTTCTGCAGAAGCTCGTTGATGATACGGAATTGACCTGGGTCAATCAACATGACCTTCGAGCGAGGGGAACCGTCAGCATCCCGTCCACGTCCACACCCACAGTGCATAATAATCATAGACACGCACCGTCTCCCACTCATCCCCACCCCGCTCGTCCTTCTCGACCGACTCCGCGCTCTCGAGCACCTTGTCCCGCACGCGCTCCGCGTCGGCCTGGGGCACGCTGACCTTGACGCGCATGCGCGCGCGCTGGATGGGGAGCTGCGAGTGCGCCTGGAGGAGCTTGATGCACTCGGACACCTGCGCCTTCGCGCCCTTGCCCTGCTTGACGCTGAAGCCAGCCTCGGTCATCGCCTTGTCGATGACGCCGACGGGGTAGGGGCGCTGCGTGGCGGGGTCGACGCACTTCTCGGCGACGAGCGTCGCGATCTCGCGCCGGACGGAGGAGAGGTCGTGCTCGCGCTCCTTGTCGCCGACTTGGAGCTCGCCTTTTTGGAGGATCTGGGGGATGGGAGTCGTTAAGACCAGGATGGCTGTGTCTGAGTGCGGGAGGGGATGCGGGCGGGCTGGCTGGCGGAAGGATGGGGCAACAGAACAGGGGGATGTGAGCGGGGCGCACCTCCTTGACGATGGTGTTGGTGTCGGTGGTGTTGAACGCCTTCTTGAGCTCGTTGCTCTTGGCGAGCTCGCCCTTGGAGACGTTCACGAAGACGTTCGCGATCTGGAGGACGTCATCGATGTCGGTCTCGACGCCGCTCCGCCATTCGTGCACCTTGTTCTTGTAGCACGCTATCTGCCGCAGGACAACGCGTCAGCGCGGCGAAGGGATGGGGAGCTCGTCCGCAGCACCTCGAAGCGTTTGCCGCCTTTCTTGAGGCGGACGATGGAGACGTTTGTGAGTCTGGAAGCGAGAGATGGGTGAATGACCGGTCAGGCGTTTGCGGGCAGGATGTAGGGAGCAAATCACACTTGATCTGGTTGGATGGCTGTTGGATTGGCATCTTTGTGTGTTCGCTAGCTGTTGTGTAGGTCTGCGACGAGGATGAGAGGAGAACAAGGGAAGAGAACAACTTCAAGGGTGTGGAGAGGGTCAAGGGACTTTTGCGGTCGCTTGGGCTCGGAGCCGGCGACTGAGGCCCATGACACAATTGCTGCCGTATGCGGAAGCTCGGCTGTGGCCGCGATCTCGACTGAGGCAGTACTTGCACTCTCTATCCACTCCACCCACCTTCTCTTCTTCCACCCCCGCCTCGCGCACGAACCACAACACTCTAGAGGAAACTCGTATAGATACCCACGAGAGCTGAGCATAGGTCGCGATGAAAGGAATCTCAAAGGCGTTCGCGCGGTGCGTCCAACTCATCTCCTTGGAGCATGCCATGGCACCCATGCAACTGCCCTCAGGACACCGCATATGCTGACCACCAAGGTCGGCATGTCGAAGAGTACGTTTGTTCATACATTATCCTGCGAATCTAAGTCACCGATCTCCCGCACACGCGCGTTCGCATTATTGCCTGCCCCTTTGACTCCCAGAATCGACCGACCCCGAGTTCGACGACTATTCGCGCCGGTTCGAGTCAATAGAGAAGGCCACCGAGAAACTCCTCAAGGACAGCAAGGCCTACACCGAAGCCGTCACGAACCTCTTCACGAACGCGGTCGATTTCGGGCAACATTTTGCCACTGTCTTCCACCCGTTCGGGAGTGAGTACGGGCTCGAGTCCAAGCACCCTGATGCGGAGCACACTATCACGAACGTCGACGGCTACGCATCATCTTTGGAGGAAATGAAGTCGTCCGTCGTGCCGGAGCTAGAGCTGATCGACAGCAGGATCGTCGGGCCTATCAAGGAGTTCCAGGGGATTCTGAAGGCGATCCGGAAGAGTATCACGAAACGGGGGCATAAGGTGCGTACTCGGTTGCGATTGTGTATATGCGCCTCCTGCGCTCGTGCTGACAACGTGGGCAGCTCGTTGATTACGATCGATACAATAACTCCCTAACGAAGCTCCGCGAAAAGAAAGAGAAGACGCTCAATGATGAGAAGAACTTATTCAAGGTGTGTTCCTCCGATTTCCCATGTTTCATCTGCCTTTTCCGACGCGCATATAGCTGGAGCAAGACTTCGAGATCGCGTCGAACGAGTATGACTACATCAACAACGCGATGAAGGATGAGCTGCCCCGGTTCCTCGTCCAGGCAACGCAATTCATCGACCCCCTCTTTCACTCGTTCTACTACATGCAGCTCAACATCTTCTACCTCATTCTGGAGAAGATGAACGGCTTCGCCGAGAACCGCTTCGAGGTCTCCATCCCCGCCGCGCAGATCGCAACCGACTACGAGACCCGCCGATCAGACACGCTCGAGCGCATCGAGGCCCTCAACATCACCAGGCGCATGATTTCCACCTGTACGTGCCTCCCTGCCGCTATACATCCTCTATTAATTCCTCGCTTATCGCCCCATGTCCCCTCCCGTCTTCAGCACGATTGGTACAAAGCAACCGCGCAATCGCAGGGGGCGGCCCCCCCTCAATCGGGCGCTCCGGAACGACGTCCTCCACCGCAAGCTCGCTGGCCAGCCGCTCCCCCTCGAACTCCACTTTCAAGAAAGCGCCTCCCCCGCCCCCCTCGTCCCTCTCCTCCGCCCCACCGCCGCCATACACGCCCCCTGCGCCCGGCTCCTCCGCAGCGGCAGCGGCGGTGGTGGCGAAGAAGGCGCCGCCCCCACCGCCGCTGAAGCCGAAGCCGCGGCCGGCGGCGCAGTACGTCGTCGCGCTGTACGACTTCGCGGCGCAGGCGGACGGGGATCTGGACTTTAGGGCGGGGGATAGGATCGAGGTCGTGGAGCGCACGGAGAGCACGGAGGATTGGTGGACGGGGAAGCTGAACGGGCGGCAGGGCGTGTTCCCAGGTGAGTGGATCGTCCTCGGTCGATGGGTGCGGGGATTGGGGAGCGGGGTGGATGGGATGGGGATGGAGCGCTGACGAGTGCGTGTGTGCAGGGAATTATGTGCAAGACTCGTGAGCGGCGCGAGGTCGAGGTCGGAGAAGAGCTTCAAGATGAAGGGCTTGGGTATTGGGTTCTTCGTGCCGGGAGGGGAGGGGAGGAGGGGGGACGTGTCCTGCGGCCAGGACGCAGACAGGGTGCAACAACGACAGTTTTAGCGAAGACTCGTGCCGGAGGACTTTTGGGTGTATGATCTGGTTGTCCGTCATCGTGATTTGCCTTACCTGGATGTTCTGTTCGGCGGTGGCGGCGGCGGTGCTGCCGAGGGGCGGGGAGGACGATGGGTTCGCTTTTGTTTCGTTCTCGTTCTCGGCCCTTGGGGAATGCGAGCGGGATGTTTGGTATGCTGAGTGTCTTTCTTTGGGGCCGTTGGTATAGAGCCTAAGGTGAGTGGTTGACGTAACGGGAGCCGCCCGTATCTGTTGTTCGCGTTTACTGGGCGCGCGGAACGCGCATGATCCAGGGCGAATGCGTTATTTTATTTTCTGGTTCGTCCTCAAGTTCATCCTTATGTATAATTCGTTGTCTGACGTCCCCATTTTCCCCATCCTTGCCCTTAGGCTCATTTCTTCGAACTATCCACGGTGCAATGCTCCTCTCTGTGTAAGACTCGCTCCATTGGGTCAGGAACTGCGACGACGAAGCTTTGTAAATCGGGGTTCAAGCTTGGGTGCAACGTCTTCGCTTGCGCGTCCATGGGGTTGATGTTAAGAGTCAAAACGGGTTGCAATGGATCACTACAGAGATTGATACAGCTGAGGATGACGACGAATCTGCAAAGACGAGAGGTTGGAAGCGATATCGGTACGTGACCAGTTGGTATTGTATCGAGAGGATTTTCACGAGACCTATACACAGTAGCAGCACACTGCGACGGGACGACGGAGCGCAACGCAAGGCAACGCGGACGAGGTGAGACAGGAAGGCAAGAAAGTACAAGAAAGCAAGACAGAATGCGAAATGAACGAGACGGCGTACGAGAGCGAGCAGTGTTAGCGCACGAGAAGCGAGCAATGTCAGTGTATACTCTACGACAGGACGAGAGCACAAGGCCACGGACAGTGTCGACGTCGACGTCGGTCTTGCGCTATTCCCGGCAACCCTATCATATCGCCACTGGTCTCAGCTGCCCGGGGAAGCAGGGCGCAGCCTCGGGTGGAACGAACTCCTTCCTCGCGACGACGACCGGGTGGGGGAACCATTCGGAAGGGAAGGGCTCCGGCTGCCTCGGAGGCTGCGAGACGAAGAGTAGGGGTGGAAGGGTGTCCAAC
Source organism: Ganoderma lingzhi (assembly GCA_026283605.1). NCBI lineage: Eukaryota > Fungi > Basidiomycota > Agaricomycetes > Polyporales > Polyporaceae > Ganoderma > Ganoderma lingzhi. The sequence continues at coordinate 566,333 of JAPJYM010000001.1, forward strand.
ATGTTGTACACGACGGGAACGACGGACCCGGGGGTCGGCATCGGACGTGTGTCGCGTAGCATCCTCTTCTGGACGTGGATGAGCTGCTCCGCGCTGGTTGAGCTGAATGTGTTCGAGCCCCAGATGGCCTCCTCGAGCGTGTCCCAGTCCGACTGTCCCTCGGCCCTTTCGACGAATAACTCCCTGTGGGCGTGACCGCACTAAGTCACTCATCAAGGATAGGAACGCGAAACGACCTACTGGAGATAAGGGGGACGGTAGCCCTCTGGAATGTTCGCGATGAGACTAACAATCGGCGCTCGATGCACGCTTTCCTCTTCTTCGGGATGCTTGAGCCAGTGCCCAACTGCATCAAAGATGCGGTCATTAGACTCGGGGAACAAGTGAGTCGCGAACTCAATCTTACCGAGAAAGAATGCCTTGACCCTGAAATAACGGGACCTAAGTTTTCAGGAGCTTCCTGAGATAATGTGGACTCACATGCGAGATACATTTGAAAGAACACTCTCCCATTGAAGGCTCTGAACGCCAGCGCCTGAAGCAGAAACGCAGCCAAATTAATTATCTATCTAGTCCATCCTGCAGCGAGTACTCACCCTTAGGCCGTGTGGCACACAGTGTCCGCAAGATGGGGCCAAAGAGGTCGACAAAGTCGTCGATGTGCCCTTGGCTATGGGAGGGTGAGTCTCTCTGAGAGTTCCACAGATCGACAAGATTGACCAGCCATCCACGGCTGAGTATGACGTTATGCAGCGTCCTGTCGTTGGGACCAGGCTTCGCGACGACGAAGGCTGTCGAAAGGCCCTCTGCCAGATGGGCAAGTATCACCTCGCGACCCTCCCCACGCTGGCGAAGGAGGAACCTAGAGAAGGTCTACCATGAGTATCGTATTACGCAGCGAGATACTTGAACCCACTGTAGGTACACCAAGGCACCGGGCATGTTGGCACATGACGGCGCATTGACTTGAAATGTGCGAAGTGCTTGAAGATGGCGAACGTACGAGGGCCCGTACCAAGAATTCAGCGGGACGCTGTTGGAAGCAGCTCGTAGAGCATCTCTCAGGCCGTCAAGCATATATCCCAGTAGCGCCGCGCGGGGTATCAAGGCTGTACGACCGTCCACAGAGGGTATCCAGTGGGCTGAGCTACGAGCGAAGGGTATATAAAGGATGTCCGTGATCCACCCGTTCAGGACCCGACGAGCTTCCAAGAACTCGGGAACACGCTCGAAATGAAACATCAGAGGCGTTCCCAAGGCGAAGAATGGGACGTGGATGGAACTGAAAAGCGAGGACATCCAAAAGTTTCTAAATTATCCGCAGTTCAGTGCCAAAACGATGTCTAGTTGCGAAGAAGACATACCGCTCCTTCCAAACTGCATCACCCCGACCACTGGGGTCCAGTGTGTCATATGCGATGATCGTTTGGCACAAAAGACGGATGCGAAGATGGATTCCTTCCACGTTCAGCGGATGTGGTCCCCCCTGATGGACCCCGCGGCATGGACCGTTGGCACTAGTCGCCCCGGGGCACTTGCCGGCAAGGCAGTACGATATGCAGGGTTGCAAAATCGGAACCTTCTTGCAGGCTTCGTTGACGATGGAGACTCGAGATCGCAAGCGCTCTCCTAGAGTATCGCGAAGCAGTCTGGACGTCGACGACGCCGTGAGGATAACCTCACCTCGGACCTCGCGGCCCAATTTCAGCCGACCAAGTGCTGGGCCATGTAGAATGGACTCCTCTAGTATGTTGTACGAGCCCAACTTGCCCGCGCGGACACCGAGGGCTTTAGAGGGTCGCGGATCCCTGCAGTGAGCTTTGAGGATAGCCGCATAAACGCAAAACGCCGGGAAGAACGTGGAAGAATCGACTAGTGTGCTTGGCTCCAAATCGGCGTCCAACAGGAACGTAAACGCATAGTCCAATGACAGCAATGCAGGATCGGAGGTATGGCTGTTGGAGGAGAGTCGCATTCCCAGTCGAAGAAGTTCGCCCGGCTCGCGAGAAATGATGAACGAAAACATGCGCATCTGTGTGTTCATTCATGAGGAATCGCGTCGTTGATGTCTTCAGCCTGAGGGCGGGGAGCTTACCTCGTCCTCGTGTCGGTCGCAGCCTTGGTACCGGACGCTTGGGAGTGCTTGGCGGTCCGACAAGAGTTCTACCAGCTTGCTGGAGAGCTTGTAACTTCTACCAAGAGTACGACGACGCCACAGCTCGTCAAGGAGGATCTGGGTTCCACGCGCGACTGAGTTCGGGTTCCGGTCTCGCAAGAAGAGCGTAATCGCTTTGGTTGTATGGTCAAGAGTGAGGTGAACCTCTGCGGCTTCGCCGAATCGTTCCAAACTCTCGAGGTACGTCGCAAGGTGATCTGTGAGGGCGTGGGACTGCATGAACTGAATACACTCGTCTGGATCTGGGAATAGGTCCGCTACGCGCCTTTGGAACAGATCTATTCAGCGAAAGAAGGATAGGAGAATTTATAATGGATGTACATACTCGTATTCGCGTTTGTCGAGGAAATGCGTACATACGTCCTTGACGACGAGACCATCGATATCTTCCCGATGCCCACGAGTCACGTCGAGAGCCTTTTCCATCATTGAAGCCTTGCAATATTGGCGGACACATTTCGTGTACTCGAAGGCATCGTGGTAGAGCCGCGCGCTCCTGGGGAGGTTGCCAGCACGGCTGTAACACACAGCGGCAGCGAGGAGCAGTTCCGTGCTGGTGCCCATATCCAGGCTGAGTTCGGCACAGGACTGGAATCGTTGCGCAGTATCCTCGAACTCCTCGGCAGTAACTGCAGATTCTTGCTGAAGGTACGCCTGGGCAACGCCGCTCTCGAGAGGAAGCCCTGCCTTGTCGAAACAGTACTTTGCCTGTTCATACTGTTGTTTGTCCATGAGCGCTCTGCCTCGTCGGGCCCAATCCTCCGGGAGGGACTCCAGGTTGGAAATTTTGAATGAATAGGTCAAGCCGTCTTGTACCTCAACCTGACGCCTTGTCTTCCAGAGATCCTGTAGTGATCAGGTTCGTAAGCCGTCATCCTTTCAGTGTCATGGTAGGTGCGAGGGAGTCAATGATTACTTACCAGCACTGGGTTCCGATGGCTGAACTCTTCAATGATGAAAAGGTTGGTACGAGCCCGCGTGATTGCTACATACAAAGACTTCAACTGCGTGTAAAGGGGATGAGAAACATTTCAGCAGCCCGATGAGGAATATTACATACCTCCCGACAGACGTTGCGGTACTTGTCTATCGAGTCTCGTGGGCGCGTTGGGTCATTGAACAGTCCGCACACAGCATCCCACTCCCTCCCATCCGACTCCGAGTTTACGAAGAAGTTCCAGAGGAAGACCTGGTGTGGAACCGCCCCTTAAGCTGAGAAATGGGGATCGTGTGCCTGGACGGTAGCACTCACGTCGTTGAACTCCAGACCTTTGCTCTGAAACACCGTCCTGTGGATGACAGTGTCACCACCTTACTGTGACATCAGACTGTTACGCAACTCACAAGATGAGACCGCCAAAAACTCCTCGAGAGAACAACGCTTCACGAGAGGCCTCGTCGTGGACAATTATGCCTATTAAAGGTACAGAGGAGTGAGACACGGTTGCCCAGAACGTGAATGTTGCACGATGGAGGAGCGACACTCACATTGTTCTGCGCCGAGTTCGAGTCTGTGAATGGCTAAGTGAGTGGGCTAGAATAATATACAGTTAGGTTATTGGCTTACGGTCCTCCGACGCGATCCTTCTGACCAAACAACCTCGAGAGGTCGGCGGACCCCTTGATAAAAACTGGTGGCGGCCCTTCCCGCCAGCCGCTGTCGCCACTAAGCTTGTCGATAGTATCGGGCCACAGATCAGTCAGCAGCTCCACGATGGTACGAGCACAGTCCGTGATGCCGGAATGGGATCTGTAGTTCACCGCAAGGTGAAATGTGCTTGGGGCAATATAGGATTGCTTTACGCCCCGCAGTGTCTGGAAGAGGATGCGTCAGAAATTGTGTCGTCAACGACATCAGCTAGCGTTGGTACGCTAGTAAAGATATTCTATACCTCGATCCTGTACATCATTGACGTGAGCTCGCTAAACTTGAAGGAACTGCCGAGGGTGATCGTTTGTGCAGTATCGCCAGCCCAGAATAAGCCGTTTGGATTGTTGCAAAGCGACCGCAAGACTTGTGGAAGCCAGAGTAAATTAATAAAGATAAAGTTGACCCTTGTAACCCAAAATCTTCGAAGATACTTACGGAGCATGTCGACGATGAGATTATCCTGCGCCTCGTCGTTGTACCTAGCACACGCCATTTGTTTAAGATTAAGACCATGGCCTGCGCATTGACTGTATAATGAGATACTCAACAGAAATTGTACCGGATGCCCGGGGAGCTTCTGCGTCGCCAGGACTGCGAGTAACCGGCGCGTTCTGGAAAAGGATGACAGCTGGATAAGTCCAAGCTATAGTCTTAAGTGGCTCGAAACCTCCATACCGTTCCGCGTCATCGTGCTCTCGGCGGCGCCGCTTCAGGGACACGTATCGCTCGAAGATGTCGTACACCCGATCCCGCATAGAAGCAAATGTCGGCTGAGAGCGAGTGCTCAACTTCAAGTAGCTCTCCCGGTTCAAGTAACCACGGGGAGTGTCGATCGTCCCCTCCGAGCCTTGAATTACACCTGGCCACGACAGATCAGCAATGGTGACTCAGCCTGCACGAAACACATTTACCCATGATTTCCGCGAAAACAGAGGCAGGGTCTGAAATTGAGTAAGACAACAGTATTCACAGCGATCATAGCTGCTTCACGCACCCAATCCCTTCGTCAAGCTCTGTGGGAGATGATCCCAATATGCCTTAATAAATCGCCTCCCGGAGACGAGACCCGTTTCGTCGTCATCGCGACCACTGCTTCAACACCATAGTCAGAATTTTGTGACAGTAACAGCCGGTCGATTTACCCATCTGCATCGTCGACTGGTGGGGATAGAAGGCGAATGCTCTCGACGAAGTCGGCTTCCAATAAACCGCGGAGCTGCGAATAATTCTCAGCCTGAAGTCGTCGCGTGAGCTTATGGGTGACGTATCAACGCACCTTATCGAATTCGATGAAGAGAGGGAAATGGTCCTCCTCCAGCTGACTCCATTTCTTCGGGAGGGGCCGACGGTGTCCCTCGTCGCCCTGTCCGTTCCTGAGGCCCACTAGTTCTTCCTGACTGAGTTCTGCCAGTCGGAACGACTCCATGAGTTCGTCCGTCGTCCGTTGCACTTCGCCTGCCAGCATTCGCGAACGGGTCACAAAGAGCTGACGGGGCTTCGACAGGCCCCACGGCTCCGACAACCACCCGCGTTCAATGGAAATGATCTTGTACATCATCGTCAACGTTTTCCTGTAGCTCAGAGCCTCGTGAGACGCGGATGCTTCGAGCAGTGAATGCGGAAGTCTCACCCTGTCCCAGAACGACCAATGACATAGCAAGAATTCGGGTGTTCAATGATCCGTCTCTCCATGGACCTATACAAAGATTGAGTCAGATATGCGGAAGTGACGCAGAACGAACGAGGGACTCAACGAAGGATCGAACATGAACTCAATATCCCGGTCCGCGATGAGACCTATGTGACGTGAAAGGCGTCATTCCATTCGACATCGAGAAACATACGTACTGTTGAGGAGGGCCTAAAATGGAGCGATTGAACCGAGATGACACCGTGACCGAGCACGACACTGCCTGTCTTACCTTCGAGAACCCCACGAATCGATGCATTGACAAGATCATCGAATACTGCACAGTTGGGGGTAAGTGTAGTCTTCAGAAAGAAAGGACGGGCAACGCACATCAAGCTTCTCCAAGTTCTCCACCAGCGTGCGCGGTTTTGATGTCTCGCCCTGGTGGCCCGAGTTCGAGAACGTGCATGGGGTGAATATGTCATTCCCTCGGACGTTCCGGGGATGACTACGGGCCCGACAGCTATTCATCGTCAATTGATGCATCGACGGACATGAAGGAAGGATGGCCTCACCGATCACGGTATGCCTTGCCTTGCCGACCCAAGTCTCGTCCGAGGGCATCCCAGAAGTTTGCCATCCTACCGAGCTCTGCATGATTGTACACGCCAAAGATTCGTAGCGCTGCACGCCATAGTGCGTCAGAGGCAATGTCCGTTCGCACCTGTACGATGACGTGCTCGCCTTGGTGCTCCAGCTAGGCATGATATGTTAGGACACACCGACTGAAACATACCGCGGTACTCACCCCGGTTTCCGAATCTACCACGCAGTCGACCAGATACTGTAGAAAATAGCTGAGCTCAGTTGTGTTTCGCAATTCGGATGATCGCGGAAACGTACGATCAAGCGAGTGTCCCCTGAAACATTCGCCTTGAAAATCGGCACCGCGTTCTCGGTGTCAGAGATTAGAATATGATTATCGGACGAGAAGTGGCCGCACGAGAGGTCCCTACATGACGGTAAGGTGAGACATCTTCAAGCGAGTGGAGCGAGTAAATGTGTAACACTCACTTGATTTTCGTCATGACCAGGCGAAGCGTTTCGGGCGACCTCTTGCGCAGCTTTCTCAGCTGCGAGTTCGCGTTGTCGGTCACATTGATCTTCCACTCGCCGAAACCTTTGACGTTCTCAGTGTATAACGCAGCCCTTGGAGCAATACCTTCGTAAATGTCGTCGGGGTGGTCGGCTTCCTGCTCGGCTTGCGGTCCTGGGGTACCAGGATCCGGGTGATTAGTGCCAACGACTCGGTCGATAGTAGCTTGTGAGCCCGCATCTTGCGGCTCCAGTTCTGGGTCATGAAGGGACTGTCGTCTCCCAAGAAACTGGACCGCCTCTGGGTCTCGTAAGACCCCAAGGAAGAACTGAAAGAAATCAAGAACATGCGGGCAAAGGGGAGGGCATGAGCGTACCTTGAATATACGAAGCTGGCTTCTCAGGATATTGCGCTCCGCAACCGACATCTCCGAGCGTGTAGTGGGGACGTCCATGTTGAGGTCCGCAAATGGCTTGACTGGGATGTCGGAAGAGACCAAGACCTACGGAGTGATATTGTCTATGAGATGTGCCAAGGGGGTCGCTGAAAAAATCTCACCATTGCGGACGACAACCTCGCGATCTCGATGAGTGCGGGTTGTGCTAGAGTGACCGTATCCCGCTCCTCTCTCAACCTCCTAGTCGATACCGCCATCCGTAGGTAAACATCCTCAATCATAACCATCTCGACGACGGTGGAGGACACTCTGGACAGCATTGACGATGTTGTGCTGTTCAGGAACTCCCTAGCTGTCTTCGGGAAGTCCTCCTCAGTTGCTGCTACGAATTGCGCGAAGCATTCGTCGCTCAAAACTGTATCAGATGCATGAGTCGGTGAATAACATTGATCAAAATGTCTGCTTACTGGCAATGGCATATTCGGCCCGATTGTCATCCTGAAGTAGTTGCTCAAAGACTTCTGGGAGCGTCGAAGGGGAGTGCTGCAGGGCATCCCCGATTTTTCGAGTGTCCAAAGCGGCAAGGGGGGACTGCAGCATCGAGTCAGAGGGTGGGGAAGATGTGCTTGTGTCGGAGGAGTCGTACCCTTGGGAATATGGACCGCAAGCTGGCGTGTGAGGGACCGGCCGTGCTGCGGTAGTCTCGCCACGATCCGAGATGAATGGCAAAGGCGCTCACATGAAGCTCGCCTTACGTCCGGGTGACATCGACACCGTCGCAAATCGGGACACTGGCACGTATGCACGCTCCATCGCTTCATCGGTACGCCTCCCGTGGCCCAAACCTAGTGATAGTAGATGATTTTAATTCAAGACACACTGGAGATCTTTTTACAACTGAAGAGATGCCTGCCTCCTCCAGTGTGTCAGTCACGGTCCCAATCTCAAAAGGGGGAATCAAGACACGTACAGGTAATTGGAGTGTTGGCTTTGGAAACAGGTTCCATATTTTGAAGTGTATACGCATCGAAGTGCGACTCGGATCGGTGGCCACATGTCACGGTGCGGCTTTCTAAAGCTGGAGGGAGTCTGTTGGTGTTCCGATTATGACACCCTTTGAGGCGAGTACACTGGACGTACGCATCCATTGTTATGCTAGAGCTGGAATAAGACGAGCCGTGTTGAAAATCCCGACTCGGATGAACCACTGGCATACCATACTACAGTATCGCCGCAGTACTTTTCCCCTGGCTGTGACTCAGTTGGGCCTCAGGCTTGCGGCGATGCTCCCAAAGGACACGGTGGATGGAGATGAAAACAATTTGCCGCCGCTATAGTACTTGGTCCAGTACTTACCGCATCTCCCTTCCTGCATCCGTCCGGTCGCAAGTGTGAATGACGGTATGGCGCTGCCAGAGCGGTGGCCAGTCCGGGACTCCTCACTCGAGCGCTCCGCAACGGCATCCTCCGAGATCCTCCGCAAGCGCTCACCCACCCTCACCAATTGCAAAGCGCCACTACCCAACGCCCTCGTCCATCTCCTCCGCCCCGCCGTACACGCCTCCCGCCCCAGGCTCTTCTACTACCGCCTCTGCGGCAGCTGTGGCGGAGAAGGCACCATCGCCACACGCACCAATGAAGCCGAAGCCGCGGCGGGCGTGCGTACCGGGCCGCGCAGTACGTCGTCGCGCTGTATGACTTCGCGGCGCCGGGACCTGGACTTCAGGGCGGGGACCGGATCGAGGTTGTTGAGCGCACGGAGAGCACCGAGAATTGACAGACGGGGAAGCTGAATGGGCGACAGGGCGTGTTCCTAGGTGAGTAGTCGTGTGCTGGGGCTTTGACCGTTGACGGTGGGGTGGATGAAGATGGCGGCTGACGAGTGCGTGTGCACAGACAATTATATGCAAGCGGGATCGGAGAAAAGCTCGAGGGCGTTTCAACGGAGGGAACACGGTGTGCGGTGACTGCAACTGCAACGGTTTTACCAAGGACGGCCTCGTGTGCGGGACTTTGGGTGTACGATCTGGTTGCCCGTCATCGTGATCTGGCTTATTTGGATATCCCATTCGCCGCTGTGGTGCTGCCGAGGGCCGGGGAGAAGGATTGGTTCGATTTTGTTTCGTTCTCGTTCTCGGGGAATGCGAGCGGGCACTGGTGTTCGGTATGCTCAACGTCTTTCTTTGGGGCTGTCAGTATCGCAGAGCCCAAGGTGAGTGGTATGAACGTTGAATATTCCCTGACGGGTCTCGCCTATCTAGGGTGTGTGGATCATATTTGGGTTCGTCCTCAATCCTGTTGCGTTCTGTATTCACTATTCTAACTTCCTCGTCGCAGCTTTCTCGTACAGGAACCTTCTTCAAAACCGATTGTTAAGGCACAGTTGTCTATTGGAGCACTCAGCATCCGTATTGGCGGCTTGGCTCCGAAGGATCTTGTCTCATGCCCCTTGCTGAGGCTGCGGTCAAAGGCGTAATTGAAAGTTGTCCATAAGTAAAAGACGTGATTATACAGCTCAATGCGAGGAAAAGACGGGGGATCAAGAAAGCTAACATGTACAGGAGGACGACGACGACTATTCTACGTGAGATTCGTACGGAGTACACGGGTATTCTAAGTGTGACGAAGGTCCAGACGGGGCATGTAGGGAAAATTTACACAAGGTACGTAGAACGAGGATGCGCAAGATGGGCGGCGCACTGGCGATAACGAATGGCAGCGTTCACAGCACCGGACAGCGGTATTAAAACTAGAATGGCGGGGAACGGGAGGGGAACCCCAGATTGTCAAGAGCGTACCAGGGATACGGAGTCAAGATGTGCGGCATAAACAGCTAGCGCCGAAGGGGGTTGAGGAGAAGGACCTTGGACAGTGCCGGTTTTCATCTTCATACCACCTGTGGCAGCAGCCCGCGGAAGCACGGTACGGGCATGGGCCAGACCCCTACTATGCTCTTTACGGGTACTGGGCGAGGCTTCGGGAGGCGCCATTCTGGCGGGAAGGGAGTCGGATGTGGTCGACTGGGGGGACGCTGAACGGAGAGGAGCGATGGTAGGGATTTCAAGGTCCTGTAGGTGACGGGTACGACGGTGCCGGGGGTATCCATAGGATCTTCGGCCTTGAGGTCCTCCCTCTGCACATGGACCAGCTCCGCCGCGGGGCTCGGAGTCGTGACAGGTCCGTTGGAATGCCAGACGACTTGCGCCAGGTCATCCCACCCCGACCCTCCATGGAACAGGCCTTTGCGCGTAAAGGTGGCGCAGCCGAGACATGGCGCACACGGAATGTGGGAGGCCCGCAGGAGGTGAAGTGGGCGGAGACGCTCCGGAATGCGCTTGACGGTGTTGACGATGAAAGTGCGGGTTTTCTCGGAGAGCTCCAGCCAGTGGCCCACTATGTGATCATCAGCACCACAGGAAGCCGAAGTTGATTCAAGCTTACGCTTACCCAGGAACCATACGTTAACCCTGAAATAAGACCATGTGAGTTACAGCGATAATTTCAGGGGAGATAGTGCAGACTCACACGCGGGATATTTCGTTCGAAAGCATGTCTTCGGATGGGAGTAGCAGACCGGCGGGACCTGTATCCAGCTTAGTACTCCGTGGAAACGGCGATGCTATCATCTACTCGCCAGTTGGTGAAGTGCAAATCATTCGCAACAGTGGGTAGAGGAGCTTGACGAAGTCCTCGATGTGCGCCTGATTATGTGAGGGCAGGCTCACTGACGAGTTCCACAGATCAACCAAGGTTCCGAGCCATCCACGGCCGAGCACGATGTTGTGGAGAGTCCCGTCGTTGGGAACATGCCCCACGAGGATGAAAGCAGTGGCAAGGCCTTCGGCGATATGGACGATTATCATTCGACGTCCAGGCTGTGAGTCTCCTTCATGATCGAGGAGGAAGCTAGTTCACATCTACAATGAATGATCGTACCATGCAGAGATGAGTGCGTGCTTACCGTAGATATAACAAAGCCCCAGGCATCTGGGAGCATGCTTGTTCATCGGCTCGGAGATACTCACGGAGGCGTTGAAGATGATTCCGATACGAAGGACCGTAGGAGTACCAGGTCTCGAGCGGAGCGACGACGGCAGCGGTGTATAAACGGGCCCGAAGGCTGTCAAGCATGTAACGCAGTAGAGCGGCCAAGGGTATTGCTCGTGAACGTATCTCGAGAGGGAGAGAGCCTTCGAAGGGGCCAGAATACAGGATTTCGCCGATCCAGGCATTCAGAAGCCGGGAAGCTTCTGAGAACTTGGGTACAAGCTTCGGGTTGAACATGAGGGGCGTGCCCAACGCGAAGAATGGGATGTGGAGGGAGTGAGCGAGCAGATGCATCCACTCCGTCCTGGTGAGGGGAAGCATATGGTAAATGCGACGCCAAGGACGAGCCCTATGAATGAGGATACGTACCGTGCCTCCCAGACCGAATTTGCTCTGGTGCTGGCGTCAAGCATGCCATTCGCGATGATCACTTCGCACAGGAAACGGATACGAAGATGGATCTCTTGCTCGTATGGGTGACGGGGTCCTTTTTGATGTGACCAGCGGCATGACTTGGTGTCGACGCAATCTGCGGAGAGGTGGTACGATAGGCATGGTTGCAAAATTTGTGCCATCTTGCAGGCCTTCCCGAAGGCCGAAAAGCGAGAGTGTAGGCGATTGTCCAGAGTTTTCCGGGGAAGCCTGAGCAAGGCGGAGAGTGCAACCGTAATGCCACCTATTCCTGTGATTACATGTATGTCGAGGCCCGTGTTCGCATGCGCCGCAGACTCGTACAAAAGAGTGTTATGGGGCAGGATGTAGCAGTCAGACGGTCCCTTTTCGATGCCAAACACCTGAGAAGTCCGTGCTTCATCGCGGTGAGATTTGACGAGGGCGGCGTAGGCACAAAACATAGGGAATATAGTGAAGTCGGCAACCACCTGTCGAACTGCATCTGTTTCAGGGGCTCTGTCAACCAGAAGAAACGTAAACGCATAGTCAAACGAAAGGAGGGCGAGGCTACGATGACCATTGGAGCGAAGCGTTCTCCCGAGGTTAAGAAGGTCGTCCCACCGGCGGTCGACGATGAGCAAGAACATGTGTATCTGTGCGTTCTTCAATGATCAGCGACTATTACCGTCGAGAGACGTTTACTCTGTCATAGTGTTACCTGGTGCTCCTCTGGTGGGGGAATAGAATGCGTATCCATCAGTTCTTCCCGGCGAGACAGAATGGTGATCAGCTTTTTGGATTCCTTGGAGTCCTTGGAGTCGACTGGTCTGCCGAGAGTGTAACGACTCCAGAGCTCGCGAAGTAATCGATCTGTTCCCCGTTCCACTGAGGTCTCTTGGTTGTCCAGGAAGAAGAGCTCGATCGCCTTGATAACCTTGTTCAGACCGAGACAGACCTCCGCGGCTTCGCGGAATCGTCCTAAAGACTCGAAGTAAGCGGCAAGGTGAGTCAGGAGGTCGTGGCGCCTCATGAACTCGATGAGCTCCTCTTGATCGCTGAAGAGCTGTTCTACCCAAGCGAACCTGGGTGGATGGATCACTTTCAGTTAGAGTCGCCAGACGGCATGATTTCTGTAAGTATACATACCCGTGCTTGCGTCCGAGTCGATCCAAAAAGTATACGCAGACCTTCTTCACGACGGGCTCGTTGATATCGTCCTTGTGATGCCGGACGACTTGATGCGCGTCCTCCATCATCGAGGCCCTGAGGTATTGTTGGGTGCACTTCGTGTACTCCGATACACTGTGGTACAACCGTGCGCTCTCAGGGAAGGCCCCAGCATGGCTGTAGCATCCCGCCGCAGAAACGACCAGCTCCTTGTGATCCGGCATGCCCTCGCTCAGCTTCGCGCAGTACTCGAGTGATAGGGCGACCATCCGGAACTTCTCCTTGGTGTCAGCTACCTCGCGATCAAGGTGGGCCTGGGCGATTTTGCGCTCTCGCTCAAGACCGGCACGCCCGAAAGCGTACTCTGCCTGCTCGAAATTCTGCTTGTCCATTTGGACTCTGCCTTGCTTGGCCCAGCCCTCCATGTCTAGCTCCTGGGGGACCTCGATAGGGATGTTGTCCTCAGTAATGTCAATCCCGCCCTGTTTGACCCAAAGTGCCTATGAGAAGCGAAGTCCGTCAGCTCCTTCACTGTATCACTGTCCAGAACTAGCTCGATTACCAGCATTGAATCCGCCTTGTCTGAATCTTCAATGATGTAGAGCCGATTCCGAGCCCTTGTTATGGCGACATACAAAGCTTTGAGCTGCATGATACTCCGAGGTGAGAGACGTCGTTCAAGAGTCAAGACGGCATAGGGATCTATACGAGCCTCACGACAGACATTGAGGTATTGGTCCACGGTCTTGTGCGATTGTATCTGGTTTCCCCGAAATAGTTCGCACACAGATTCCCACTCCCTCTCGCTTGGCTCCGAGCGTTCGAAAAAGTGCCATAGGAAGACCTACAATGCATGACCTATAGCTTAGTTAGTGCAGGTTTGGTGGATCTGGGTACGTACGTCGTTGAACTCGAGTCCTTTGCTCTGGTACACGGTCCTGTAAGGGCATTAACGTCAGTCATAGTATTGTGCTTGTGCCTAATGCCACCCACATCACTTGACCGCCGGGTGTTCCATAGGAAAAGAGTGCCCTACGAGAAGCCTCGTCACGGACGATGATGCCTTATGATCCACAACGGTATGTGAATGAATAATAGGAAATCGGTGAGCAACAAACAATACTAACATTGCCCTGAGCTAAACTCGGATCTATGACATTGAAAGCAGGTCAGTGGGCGACATACTGGGTATTATAAGTTTGCCTACCGGACGACGACACCATCATTGCCAGTGAACTGGAATAGCTCCTGAAAACCCTGTCTTCTGACGAACTTCGGTTTCGGGCCCATTCTCCACCCTCTGTCTGGGCTTAGTCTGTCAATCGACTCGGGCCACAGGGTGGTGAGTAGGTCCACAACCGTCTGTGCACAGTTTATGATGCCGGCATGGGACCGGTAATTCACTGTAAGGTGGAACATAGGCGGCCGGACGTATGAATGCCAGTAGCGAGGTTCCAAGTTCTTTTTCTGTGGAACATTAAAGCATCAAAGCTGTTCAACACAATATGGCTCATACCTCGACCCTATACATTGTCGATGTGAGCTCGCCGAACTTGAAAGAGCTCCCAAGAGCAATTGTCTGGGCGGTGTCACCTGCCCAACAGAGGCCATTCGGATTATCGCATAGAGACCGTAATACTGTGCATGTGAGCGCAGTCAGCATCGTAAAACATCGCGATAGAGGACAAATGAAAGCTTACACAACATGTCAATGATGAGGTTGTCTTGCGCCTCGTCGTTGAACCTGGCAGTCCGAGAGGTTAGTACTTTGAACAGATATGTTCCGTTGCAGACACCCACAGATACTGGACGGGCCTGCCTGGGAGCCCGTGCGCCTTGAGCAGTGAAAGTAGATCGTGGGTCCTTGGCAATATCAGATGATGGGGAAATGGGCAGGATAAAACGTGGACACACCTATCCGCATCATCACGCTCATAACGGCGCCGTTTGAGCGACAGATAGCGCTCAAAAATATCGTACACTCTATCTCGCATGGTTGCAAATGTCGGGTGTGACCTTTCACCCAAATTGAGATACGCCTCTCGGTCGAGGTAACCACGAGTGGTGTTCACAGTCCCTTCGGAGCCTTTGATAACACCTGATCAATGTGCTGTTAGTAGCAGAGCATTAAGTAGATCGAGATGTTTGGCATACCCATGATCTCCCCAAAGACCGAGGCAGGGTCTACAAATGATAGATGCGAGGCTATAAGCGCAATCTACGACGTCACAAGTAAAACTTACCTAAGCCCTTCACTACGCGCTTCGGAAAGTGGTCCCAGAACGTGGCAATGAACCTTTTGGCCGATATGAACGACGTCGAGGCATTGTCAAAGTCGCTATGTTGCCGAACGTCGAGAAATTAGGACTTCGTAAGAGATATGTCTTTTGGGGACTTACTCGTCCTCCGTTTCAGCCGTGCGTATCTTCAACAAACCGGATGCCGCGAAGTCCGCTTCGAGCAACTCTCGCAGCTATTGAAGACGAAATCAGCTCCCGCATTGTTGATGTAAAAACACGTATGACGCACCTTGTCGAAAGAAATCAGTAATGGGAAATGACTGTCTTCGAGCTCGCTCCATCTGGTCGGCAAGGGTCGAGAGTACTCCGCTGGTTCGACCTCACTTCTCCAGATGTCCACTAGCTCCTGCTGTGTCAAATCCGCCATCCTGAACGACTCCAGGATCTGGATGACCGTGCGTTGCACTTGCCGAGATAGCATGTCCGAGCGCGTCACGAACAGTTGACGTGGTCGCGGGAGGTCCCAGGATGCCGTCCACCAATCGCGTTCGACCGAGACGATCTTATACATCATTGTCAATGTTTTGCTAGAGGTAAATGTTGCGTGAGAAGGGGAGGTACAGGGAAACGATAACGCAGGGTCTTACCCGGTACCAGAGCGGCCGATGATGTAGCATGATTTGGGGTGCTCTATGATCTCGGTTTCTTTTTCTCTAATTCCGCCGAAAGAATTAGTAGAGCAAGTGCCCTGGAGGCCCAGAAGGCACACTCACGACGGCCGGTACATGAACTGGATATCACGCCCCGCAAAGAAGCCTGTACGATGTCAGATTCCGAGTCTGTGGGATGCGTACTGCCACAGCCATCGACATACTGTTAAGAAGAGCCTGCCAGTGCAAAAACAAAACTGAGATTGTTGCCGGGCTGATATTGAGAGAGATACCCCACCTTCGAGAACATGACCTGCCGATGCATGGACAGTATCGTCTCGTACTTGACAATTCATCAGTCGCTTTCAAACATGTACTAAGAGGAGCGGGATCGCACGTCTTTGTCCTGGATATTCCCCAAATCTGCCGGCTCTTCTGACTCTTCGGTCTCCTCGAAGTTTTCCGTGGACTGGTAGAACTTGACGGGCTTGAAAACGTCATTCGCAGTCCTCCGAGGCTGGCTTCGTGCTCGACAACTACGCCACACCCATCATTTTCAAGATACGCTGCGTTGAAATGAGCAATACGCACTGATCGCGGTACTTCTTCCCTTGTCGTCCGAGGTCCCGGCTGAGGGCCTCCCAAAACTCCCTCTTCCTGTGAATTTCCGCATGGTTGTACACGCCAAATATCCGCAATGCTATCGACAACTGGTGATTAATAGCATTACACGCAATTCGTGTCTTTGTGCTTGCCTTGGTATGCATCCTAGCCGTTTATATACGTTTCGTGAGTGAAAAAGATAAGACAGAGAAGAGATGGTGGGACACTCACGCCTGGAGAGGTCGGATCGTTGACAGAGTCCACTTGGTACTGGATCGACTTGTAAGCGATCTGATTAACCTTCGACTATATGTGACTCACGACCAATCGGTGGGCACCGCCAACCCTTGCTTTGAAGATTGGGACGCCCCTTTCGGGGTCAGCGACAAGTATTTGGTTGTCGGACGAGAAATGCCCGCGAGAAAGATGTCTGAATACAGGCAACGGGGATGAGGGATCGTGGCAGACGCAAGGGGACTGATTCGGAAGGCACACCTTATCTTCTTCATCGCCATGAGAAAGACTTCCTTCGAGCCCTTGCGTAGCTTTCTCAGATCTGCGTTAGCAGGGTCCGTCACAAAGACTTCCCACTCCCCAAAGCCCTCTGCATTCCCGACGTAGAGCGGCGCTCTCGGGGGATCAGCCACCTGTGATGGGAGATTGGTGTCGGACCTGGAGACAGCAGGAGGATCAATCTTCGTGGCAGCCGCCACGGTGCCACTGTCGACCATTGGCCCGCGGGAAGGATGAACATCCGCCGCCTCGAGTTCACGAAGCTCGCGCTGCCGGGAGAGAATGTCCATTCCGGCCGGACCCCGCAGGACTTCCAAAAAGTACTGGACGGGGTTATAAGTTCTTATGCACGTAATCATGCCGATCTGGCTCGCACCTTCAAAACGCCCTCCTGATCCCGAAGGATCTCCCCTTCCAGCGTCGAGAGCTCCCGTTGGGTGGAAGGTATCGTGAGGCCGAGGTCGGAGAACGGCTTGGCACGGACGTCGGCTCGGCTCCATGTCTGGGGCGTCAGGTCGGGGATGAAGTCTGCATCGAGTTCAATATGGCGGGGTGCTTACACGTCTTGTGCCAGTGGACATCATCGCGAGCTCAGAAAGCACCGGCCTCGCCAGGACAACCGCCCTCCAACACTCGTTCAACCGTCCAACCAACTCGCCTCTTGAGGCGGGAATGCTGTCCGGCAAACTGGCCGCGAAACTCGACAGCAGGGCACAGTGCACGCTGCCAATATATTGTTGGGCCGTGCGGGGAAACCGGGTCTGTATTTGATGCGTGAACAGGGCAAAAGTGTCGGCGTTGAGTGCTAACAAGCACTTCATGAGCATCCATCGCAAATGTGAAAAAAGGACCGCTCACATATCAGTGCACCTTCTAATCTTCCAAGTTCCAGAAGGCGGCCAACGATGTTCTCGAAGATAACCGAGGAATGCTGCAGGGCGTCCTCGAGTTCGCGCGCGTCGGCGAGAATCGCAGAGACGTCGGCCATGTTTGCTGCAGGAGAGGTGTCGGGAAAAACGCAGCTGAGAAGGGGTACGACGTACCGTTTGGGGGCCGTGGATGTGCGCGTGCGACCATGGCATACAAGCCGGCATGCTGCGGTAGTCCCCACGGCGGCTCGACTCCGAGAAGCGGTTCATGAAAGCGCTCGGGGCCACTGAACTTGAACCTGTCGCGCGACCTCGACTGCGCTCCACTGAATTTACGGTCTGCTCGAATTCAACGTGGCTGTTTTCACATTCTACGTTCAAAGCCGACTCCGCACAGGCGGGTTCGAAGTCACACCGTGTGGTATGGATGCACAAGTTTGTCATGAACGCGCCTTGGAGGAGCATATTAACACTGCCAATATTGACATGCAGGTTTTCCACCTACATCATGGCCGCTTCAAAGAAAATCCATTTCCGAAAGCTCGGGGCTACGCCGCGGCGCTGGCACAATGCGAGCTTCTGTGAAACCGTCTAGTTACATCTATGATTGCATCCCAATTGTATCAAGCACTTACCACACAATACGAAGCATTGCAGCGTGCTGGATTATAGACTCGAGCACCGCAGCGGAATCCAGTGAGCCTCGGTATACGGCCAACTTGAAGCCGCGACAATTCATTGACAACAATGTTGCTGATCACGTCATACGGGCGCTAAACAACATAGCCACAACCGCAGCGCTCACTCTGCGCTGTCTCCGTCCACGCAGGCTCCTCCTCTCGACTTGTCCCACTTACTGCCCTTGTAGGCAACCCCCCTTTCATCTGGAATAGCTCTTGTATTCAAAGCAACACAGTTTTGAGTTGCCCGAGACATCCGGGGCAAGAACCGCTCACGGTTACGGTACCTCTTATGCTGAGCCAACTCGGATTTGCTTCGTGTCGCCCTCTCAGACATTTTAAGTCCGGCCCCACACCTCTGCTAAGTAGAAGGGTGATTGCGTGGAATATTTGCACAATGAGAATACTCAATAGCTTATTTTGAGACTGAGCCCGAGGGTGGTTCAGATAGATCTGGAATTTGGCCGGCCGGCCGGACGAGTCGCAGCGCCAGCGGCGATGCGTTTGGCTCGATGGGACTTCCCAAAGGCTTGCAACGTTCCTGACTCGCTTCATGCACGCACGCATGCATTACATTGGTTTGAAAAAGGAGTCCCGATCCTATCGAAATCAAAGCTTGGTGAAGGCTGCCATCCTATGACGTGTGCAGTCTTCAAAGCTTCATGATTCCTTACTTATATGTACTCATGCACAGGACGAACACATGCTGTATCTCCATCCTGGACGGCCTCCATTCATGCTAGGTCCTCTGAAGGGACGATACATGGCTCCAGGTCTAGCACGGGCTGATCGGAACGGACAGAGGGCGAGGCTTCTGCAGCGGCGGTACGTCCGCCTTGTACCGTGTCGTGTTCTGCCAGACGGATGGTGTCACCACGCGTTCTAGTGGAGTTTGGCCAGCGAAAGGGGGCGAAAATCGTAATCATGATGGCTATCGTAAATGTAATCGGTGAGTGTGCCCACCTCCTGCCACTGGTAGACCTCCTGATCGTGCTCTTACTCGGCTCCTTTCCCAGAGCACCTAAAAACCGGGACAGCTCAGATGTCGTCCTTGACAAGGTCCCCCGAGTCGATGATTCCCCGCCCCGTCATCTGTGTCACATCCTACCAGGGCGACGTTTATTTTATGTAAACTCGTACATGACAGGGTCTCGCACATCGCATGGAAGGTGTTGCACGGAGGCTGTAGTGCGGCCTTGCTCGTCACACTTTGTCTCATCCGGTGTTCTTTTCCGCCGTACAAGTAGGTTCCAGGTGGGGTAGCAGTGAACACCGCTGCTCGCGAGCGAACAATGGCCCTGCTTTGTCAAAGACGACGATCAGGTTGTACGTCTGCAGTCATCTCCTATTCAATACCGCCTCGCAAACCTCCTTCTCTGACTACTTTTCCATTCCAGCTCGCTGAATATTGACGTCCACGATGTGCTCGTGCTGGTCATGTGGGAGAAAGGCTGGCGAGGCCGACCGATTGCAGTCGTATTCGTCGGCTTCTCCGCATATGGCGTTCGCTCTCTTTGCAAGAAAACGCCCGCAGGGTGCATAAATACCGTTCCGTGGCCCCCTCAGCCAGTCAACCTACTTCACAGGTCGTCTCCACATCGTCCCTCACCAACTACACATCGCTCGCAATGGCCCTCGAAAGCGGCAGGTACTTCATCCTCAGCAAGGTCGATGACGCCCCCGTCGGGCGCAACTTCATCGAAGACAAGAGCCTCCTCCCGAAGGCCGTCTACAAGCTTCCCCCGAGCATCCCCCCCGCCGTGGTGAGCACACGCAACTTCCTCCCATGCACCCCTCCACAGGTGACTTACGTCGTCCCGCTCTCCCTTTCCTCCCCGTCCTTCTGCAGTGGGACGTCGAGAAGCTCCCCAGCGGACACTACAAGCTCCAGAACCGCGGCGCCGCCGCCGGCGCGATTGACGGCAACCTCTTCGCGTTCCTCGTCGACGCGGAGGCCTTGGTGGCGACGCTCGAATGGTCTATCAGGCGCGACGAACGCGACGCGGACGCGTACATGTACGTACTCAGGGGCCACAGGAAGCCCCTCCTCGCCCTCAGATTGGTCATAGCACGCGGGAACTGTGCTGACGCGCCATGTTCACGACAGCATAACCAAGCCTGGCGACGCTGACGGCTGGGTCGTGAAAGAAACGGACTCTGAGGGCCCTTCGCAGGTGCGTGCGCGATCGTTGCCCGGTCCGTCGATGATCGAATGGCTGACGCATCGGCGACTGGTTTCTTGGACGTAGATCGCCGTGCGGCCCCTCATCGTGGGTTTGAGCGAGCCCCCCTTCTACCCTCCCAACGAGGTCTTCGTCTTCAGGAGGGTGCCGGGCGACGACTGAACGGGAGCGGCACGCCCCCTCGTTTCGTCGATACGTCGCGCGGGAGAGTAGTATCCGCGCCGTTGTACAATGTATCCTTGGTTTGTACTGAACAAGTGTTGTAAACGTCTGGTTCGAATGTATCATCATGTATGGGCCGAAAGCCCGACTTGAAATGTGTCGATCCCAAGGTCAAAAAACTTCCGTGCGCTTTATGTCACCACGCGACCACGCCGTAGACAGGGAGAGTGCACACGACAACATTTTCATGTACGTAAATATGGGACAGTGGTATAGGACGTGAGGGGTGGCAAATACGACGACAACTGCAATGAAAGCCATAGCATACCGGACTTCGTATCGCATCTCTGAACGGGTAACAAACACTCTGCATCCAGAGGTCAGCGCCGGGGGACCGTAAGACAACGCTCACAGCGCACTAGATGTAGACCAACCCCACCAATCAACACAACACATTGTTCGATACGAAGCACCCCGGAACCATCGCATCGTCCCGAGCGCAGTCCGGGACCGGCACCGTCGGAAGCCTGTCGATCTACTCAACGTCCACCGCCGCAAAGTGCTCGCGGAGCCGCGCCAGCTCCCCCGCGTCCAGCGCGAGGTGCGGCATCAGCTGTATGACCAGCGCGCCGTGGTGGACGTATTCGTACTCCCCAGACGCGAGCTCGGGGAGCAGCTTCGCAGATAGGTCGACCCGGCCCTGGCCGCCCGGGAGCTGCGCGGACTGCATATGCCAGGTCTCGCGCAGGCGGGGGAGGTCGGCTGCGTCGTACCCGATGGCGAGGCGCAGGTGCCCGAGGGGGTGACTCTGAGGGGCGGCCACGGACGGGTCCTGCGGGCTCGAGTTCGTGCGAGGACTCTTTGGGAGGGCGGCGAGGGTCGGGCGGATAGAGAGGCCATGTCTGCAGTTGCGCGCGGAGCAGTTGAAGACGACGACCACGCTCTCCAACGACGTTGTGACAGGTGCGACCGCCTGTGCCTGCCCTCGCCCGGCCAGAATATCGGCACTGTCGATGTCACGGCCCTTGGTGTCGGGGGAGCCACCGAACGGCAGGGAATCGGTGTGCATGAAGGAGTCCATGTGCATGTCCGTGAGCCAGAGCTCACGGAGGTCGGGCAGGGTGCGGAGCGGCGCGAGGACGCATTCTCTCCACTCGCTCCGAATCCGCCCGCCGTGCAGCATTACACCCCCCTTCATTGCCAGTTGGGACGCAGTGATGTGGAGAACGCGGGTCGAGTTGGCCAGCGTCACAGACAGGCCGGAGGTAGCGTGGACCTCGAAAGTGTGAGCGGCGACGGAGAGCCGTGTGGTGTCGGTGGCCTGATCCGGGCGCCAGTATTGAAGGTATAGAGACGTGAGGAACTCCGTCTGGTACGCGTAGATGGTATCGGCAAGATCAGTGAGGACGATCTGCATGCAAGGAGTGTGGCCAGCAAGGAGGTGCGCAAAATATTCAATGGCGTTGGTTTGCGATCGATCTCAGATATCTTGTCCATTGGCCAAAACGGTACGTTTCTAACGATCCTCGCGAGAACTTCATTAGGGAGCTTGAAGAGCGGTTGGCGTGAATTCAAGACTTCGTTTATGTGTCGCGCGGCATCGATAAGAGTCGCGGAGATCGATTGGATCTACGAAGTTGTGCGTCATTAGCGATCGTAAGCCGTAAAATTTAATTCCGAACCGTAGAAGATCTGGAGTTGAGAGTGTCAGTAAACCAACCCGTTCGCGGCCTATCATACCATTGGAAAGGGATTGACGAAATCAAGCCCGCTTCTTGGGTTAATCGCAACTGTATGGTATCCGCGAGGTCCTTGATACTGCATTCTGGGGTCATATTAGTGTAGATATAGAAGCCGAAGACAGCGTTGTGAACGGACTTGGGACGGATGTGGCACTGAGGGACAAGTTGAGGTCGTCCACACGTGGCTCAGCTCGAGCGGCGAGCGTGAGTCAGTAGTGGATCGAAAGTGGCTGTGCTTGTGGAAACGCCCAACCAGGCTTCTGTGTGGTTAACCCAGGTAGAATGAAGTACTATAATAGAGCTTGGAGATACACGTTGCCATCTATCATGACAACAACGCATCGTACGCGTCGATCTTCTTCTCCCTATCAGCGGTAATCTCGTCCAAAATCTCCTTCGCGCCCGTGTCGACGAGCAATTTGGCGAGTCTCACGCCGATCGCCTCCGCCTCCTCTGGGGCCCTCACCTCCGCCTCGCTTGAGTGCTCGATGTGCCTGTCCCCGTCCAAGCTCGTCACACTCCCCGTCATCACCAGCCTTGCCCTCCTCTCGCCTTCTTTGCGCCTTCCGTTGTGACATCGACCAAGGTCGTGTGCACTCCCACCGGCACCGTGACGCTACACCCGCCCTCGAGTATGCGCAGCATGGCGCGCTCGGCATAGCAGCGCCACTCGGTCTGCCAGTGCGTGAGGCTCCTGCAAAGCTCGCGCGCGGCGTCGTCGTCCGTCCGGATCTCGAGCGCAAGTGCGCCTTGAGACGGCATAGAGGAGCCCCGCCGAAGGCCTGAGGTACGGTCGCCCCACCCGAGGTGGACCATACCAGCTTTAGCGAGGAAAATTGCGGCAAAGGGGTGTCGGGGGCGTCGAGTTTTGCCAGGCGGGTGTCCCTACGAGTGAAATACGGCGTCAGCGGTCGGTTTTGGCAGCCGGCGTTCCGCGCGAGACTTCGTTCAGCACACGCACAGGCATCGGGCCGATCACGGCTAGTGTGTAACCGCCTACGAAGGCATCATGGTAGTAGCCACGGAGGAGAATGACTGTGTTTGAGAGGAGAGGGCCTCGCTTCAGTGGCGCTAGAAACCCGATATCTCTGGGGCCCGGCGAGCTCACGTCCATTCCAAGGGAAAATATTGGCCGGTCAAAAACCAAGATACAACACTTACACGTGCACATTGCCTCTCTGATAAATAGCGCGACAGATAACAGAGACCATAGTAGTAAGCAGAGAAGGAGGGCATCCAGAGAGAGTTCTCGACTCACAAGGTCCTTGAACACAAGCCCCGGGTATCTTCTCTTCAGCTGCGCGACCCGCCGCACGCTGGAGCCTCGTCCCCATCACGCTCCCGTCCGGCAAGTCCCCAAACGTCCTCCACTCCGAGTCCTCCGGCGCGCCCTTCCGCACGATGAGCGCATCCACCGGGTCTGCTCGCTCCAGCACCGCCGCGCGGCGATCTCGCAGCCATCGGGAAGCACGGTCGGCACGTCTTTGAAACAGCGCACGAGGATGTCGACCGCGCCGTCCAGGAGCGCGACCTCGAGCTCCTTCGTCCAGAAGGCTTTCCCGCCGACCTAGAGCGCCTGGGACTTGTTGGCGTCTCCGCCGGTTATCATGAAGGACGTGGCGAACGTTTTGGAGGGGTATTTGGCGGAGAGGGCATCGCGGACGCCGTTGGTCTGGACTTATACAAGGTCCGAGGCTCGCGATGCAAGGGTGAAGGTGCGGGCGGGTGTATTCTCTGTCGGCAAGTCCCAGATACGGCCGGTCGATGTTCAGGAAGGATAGTGGGACTGAGTAGGTAGCCAACAACGAAGGCGAGGGTTTCGTGAACCTGCGAGCGCGCGATGAGAGCAATGGTCGAGGAAGACATTGGAGACATTGGATAAATCGTCTGGCCTTCAGGCGCTTGCACGGATAGCATCCTGTAGCATAGTGTAGCATCGACCCCGGTCAGACGCCGAGCAGTGCACTCGTCTTAACCACTAAGGTTCGCTAAGAACATGGGATAGACTCGAGCGTATTGAACGACTGGGTCGAAAGAATGCTTGTATGTATACGATATACGCCTTGGATCTTCACGACATTCTCAAGCTGTTCTGTCAGCGCCGAACAAGTGCACACAGTGCAGCGAAGCTCCCACTGACCGCCATGTTCTAGGCTCTACAGACTCCCCCGAGGTTACAAGAAAGCAAAGCACTACAGAACTTAGAGATACAGATATGCATTACCATCCATCCTTCCATTGAACAAACATCCTACGCATCAACCTTCTGATCCGTCGCTTTGGCCAACTCGATCTTCTCCTCCCTGTCCGCGTTGATCTCGTCTAAAATCTCCTTCGCCCCAGTGTCGATGAGCAGCTTCGCAAGCCTCACCCCAATCGCCTCCGCCTCCTCGAGGGCCCTTACCTCCGCCTCGATCGAATGCTCGATGTGCCTATCGCCATTCAAGCTCGTGACGCTCCCCGTTATCGCCAACCGCACCGTCTTCTCCCCTCCTTCGCCCCCTCCAGCGTATCGTCCACCAAAGTCGTGTGCACTCCCACGGGGACACTGCACCCGCCCTCGAGGACGCGGAGGAGCGCACGCTCGG
This sequence comes from Ganoderma lingzhi, assembly GCA_026283605.1. NCBI lineage: Eukaryota > Fungi > Basidiomycota > Agaricomycetes > Polyporales > Polyporaceae > Ganoderma > Ganoderma lingzhi. Next base: position 591,120 of record JAPJYM010000001.1, read on the forward strand.
CGTAGCAACGCCACTCGGTCTGCCAGTGCGTGAGGTTCCTGCAGAGCTCGCGCGCGGCGGAGTCGCTGGCACGGATCTCGATCGCGAGCGCGCCCTGGGAGACGGCGTGCAGGAGCGTCGGGGGGCCCAGGTCGGACGTGATGCGGTTCCCCCAGCCGAGGCGGACCATGCCTGCCTTGGCGAGGATGATGGCGGCGTAGGGGGAATCGGGAGCGTCGAGCTTCGCCATGCGCGTGTTCCTGTTACAGAAAGACGTTAGTCATGCTTGTAGGACGAGATGGCGTGCATGTATGCGCGTCTGCTCCGCGCGGGAACAGGGAGGTGGTAAATTATAGCGGTGGACTGCTGCACAAGGACTAGGAACGCCCATAGCGCATTCTCGGCCGCCATACAGAATGAGAGGCAAGGGAAACAACACTCACAAGTTACCGCGCTATCATCCCCGCCATCGAAAGCGCCATAAGCGCATACGAAACATGCCAGAAAGCGGATTTACTCACGACGTCCTGGAATACGAGCCCCGGGTATCGCCTCTTGAGCTGCGCGACGCGCCTCACACTACTCGTCCCCACCACGCTCCCCTCTGGCAGATCGTCTAGCGTTTTCCATCCTTCCGGCGCGCCCTTGCGCACGATCAGGGAGTCCAACGGGTCTTCCCGCTCCAGTACTCCAGCGATCTCGCATCCGTCCGGGAGCACGGTGGGAACGTCCTTGAACGAGTGGACGAGCATGTCGACCGTGTTGTCCTGGAGCGCGACTTCCAGCTCCTTAGTCCAGAGCGCCTTCCCCCCGATGAGGTAGAGGGCCTGGGACTGGTTGAAGTCTCCGCCGGTGGCCATGAAGGATGTAGCGAAGCTTTTCGAAGGGTACTTTGCGGTGAGGGCATCGCGGACGATGTTGGTCTGGATCTGCGCGAGCTCTGAGACTCGCGAAGCGAGGGTGAAGGTGCGCGAGGGTGTGCTCTCTGTCGACATCGTGAGTCACAGATGGGGGTCGATCTTCAACCTTTAGGACAGGTGGTGGGATGTGGATGCGTGTCCGAGGACGGCAGCTGGCGGGATTTTGTACGACCCCGCGGGCGCGCGATGAGAGAGGGAGACATTTGTGTGATCCCAGGCAGGCGCTCGCTACCCAAGCGAACCTGGGTGGATGGATCACTTTCAGTTAGAGTCGCCAGACGGCATGATTTCTGTAAGTATACATACCCGTGCTTGCGTCCGAGTCGATCCAAAAAGTATACGCAGACCTTCTTCACGACGGGCTCGTTGATATCGTCCTTGTGATGCCGGACGACTTGATGCGCGTCCTCCATCATCGAGGCCCTGAGGTATTGTTGGGTGCACTTCGTGTACTCCGATACACTGTGGTACAACCGTGCGCTCTCAGGGAAGGCCCCAGCATGGCTGTAGCATCCCGCCGCAGAAACGACCAGCTCCTTGTGATCCGGCATGCCCTCGCTCAGCTTCGCGCAGTACTCGAGTGATAGGGCGACCATCCGGAACTTCTCCTTGGTGTCAGCTACCTCGCGATCAAGGTGGGCCTGGGCGATTTTGCGCTCTCGCTCAAGACCGGCACGCCCGAAAGCGTACTCTGCCTGCTCGAAATTCTGCTTGTCCATTTGGACTCTGTTGCTTGGCCCAGCCCTCCATGTCTAGCTCCTGGGGGACCTCGATAGGGATGTTGTCCTCAGTAATGTCAATCCCGCCCTGTTTGACCCAAAGTGCCTATGAGAAGCGAAGTCCGTCAGCTCCTTCACTGTATCACTGTCCAGAACTAGCTCGATTACCAGCATTGAATCCGCCTTGTCTGAATCTTCAATGATGTAGAGCCGATTCCGAGCCCTTGTTATGGCGACATACAAAGCTTTGAGCTGCATGATACTCCGAGGTGAGAGACGTCGTTCAAGAGTCAAGACGGCATAGGGATCTATACGAGCCTCACGACAGACATTGAGGTATTGGTCCACGGTCTTGTGCGATTGTATCTGGTTTCCCCGAAATAGTTCGCACACAGATTCCCACTCCCTCTCGCTTGGCTCCGAGCGTTCGAAAAAGTGCCATAGGAAGACCTACAATGCATGACCTATAGCTTAGTTAGTGCAGGTTTGGTGGATCTGGGTACGTACGTCGTTGAACTCGAGTCCTTTGCTCTGGTACACGGTCCTGTAAGGGCATTAACGTCAGTCATAGTATTGTGCTTGTGCCTAATGCCACCCACATCACTTGACCGCCGGGTGTTCCATAGGAAAAGAGTGCCCTACGAGAAGCCTCGTCACGGACGATGATGCCTTATGATCCACAACGGTATGTGAATGAATAATAGGAAATCGGTGAGCAACAAACAATACTAACATTGCCCTGAGCTAAACTCGGATCTATGACATTGAAAGCAGGTCAGTGGGCGACATACTGGGTATTATAAGTTTGCCTACCGGACGACGACACCATCATTGCCAGTGAACTGGAATAGCTCCTGAAAACCCTGTCTTCTGACGAACTTCGGTTTCGGGCCCATTCTCCACCCTCTGTCTGGGCTTAGTCTGTCAATCGACTCGGGCCACAGGGTGGTGAGTAGGTCCACAACCGTCTGTGCACAGTTTATGATGCCGGCATGGGACCGGTAATTCACTGTAAGGTGGAACATAGGCGGCCGGACGTATGAATGCCAGTAGCGAGGTTCCAAGTTCTTTTCTGTGGAACATTAAAGCATCAAAGCTGTTCAACACAATATGGCTCATACCTCGACCCTATACATTGTCGATGTGAGCTCGCCGAACTTGAAAGAGCTCCCAAGAGCAATTGTCTGGGCGGTGTCACCTGCCCAACAGAGGCCATTCGGATTATCGCATAGAGACCGTAATACTGTGCATGTGAGCGCAGTCAGCATCGTAAAACATCGCGATAGAGGACAAATGAAAGCTTACACAACATGTCAATGATGAGGTTGTCTTGCGCCTCGTCGTTGAACCTGGCAGTCCGAGAGGTTAGTACTTTGAACAGATATGTTCCGTTGCAGACACCCACAGATACTGGACGGGCCTGCCTGGGAGCCCGTGCGCCTTGAGCAGTGAAAGTAGATCGTGGGTCCTTGGCAATATCAGATGATGGGGAAATGGGCAGGATAAAACGTGGACACACCTATCCGCATCATCACGCTCATAACGGCGCCGTTTGAGCGACAGATAGCGCTCAAAAATATCGTACACTCTATCTCGCATGGTTGCAAATGTCGGGTGTGACCTTTCACCCAAATTGAGATACGCCTCTCGGTCGAGGTAACCACGAGTGGTGTTCACAGTCCCTTCGGAGCCTTTGATAACACCTGATCAATGTGCTGTTAGTAGCAGAGCATTAAGTAGATCGAGATGTTTGGCATACCCATGATCTCCCCAAAGACCGAGGCAGGGTCTACAAATGATAGATGCGAGGCTATAAGCGCAATCTACGACGTCACAAGTAAAACTTACCTAAGCCCTTCACTACGCGCTTCGGAAAGTGGTCCCAGAACGTGGCAATGAACCTTTTGGCCGATATGAACGACGTCGAGGCATTGTCAAAGTCGCTATGTTGCCGAACGTCGAGAAATTAGGACTTCGTAAGAGATATGTCTTTTGGGGACTTACTCGTCCTCCGTTTCAGCCGTGCGTATCTTCAACAAACCGGATGCCGCGAAGTCCGCTTCGAGCAACTCTCGCAGCTATTGAAGACGAAATCAGCTCCCGCATTGTTGATGTAAAAACACGTATGACGCACCTTGTCGAAAGAAATCAGTAATGGGAAATGACTGTCTTCGAGCTCGCTCCATCTGGTCGGCAAGGGTCGAGAGTACTCCGCTGGTTCGACCTCACTTCTCCAGATGTCCACTAGCTCCTGCTGTGTCAAATCCGCCATCCTGAACGACTCCAGGATCTGGATGACCGTGCGTTGCACTTGCCGAGATAGCATGTCCGAGCGCGTCACGAACAGTTGACGTGGTCGCGGGAGGTCCCAGGATGCCGTCCACCAATCGCGTTCGACCGAGACGATCTTATACATCATTGTCAATGTTTTGCTAGAGGTAAATGTTGCGTGAGAAGGGGAGGTACAGGGAAACGATAACGCAGGGTCTTACCCGGTACCAGAGCGGCCGATGATGTAGCATGATTTGGGGTGCTCTATGATCTCGGTTTCTTTTTCTCTAATTCCGCCGAAAGAATTAGTAGAGCAAGTGCCCTGGAGGCCCAGAAGGCACACTCACGACGGCCGGTACATGAACTGGATATCACGCCCCGCAAAGAAGCCTGTACGATGTCAGATTCCGAGTCTGTGGGATGCGTACTGCCACAGCCATCGACATACTGTTAAGAAGAGCCTGCCAGTGCAAAAACAAAACTGAGATTGTTGCCGGGCTGATATTGAGAGAGATACCCCACCTTCGAGAACATGACCTGCCGATGCATGGACAGTATCGTCTCGTACTTGACAATTCATCAGTCGCTTTCAAACATGTACTAAGAGGAGCGGGATCGCACGTCTTTGTCCTGGATATTCCCCAAATCTGCCGGCTCTTCTGACTCTTCGGTCTCCTCGAAGTTTTCCGTGGACTGGTAGAACTTGACGGGCTTGAAAACGTCATTCGCAGTCCTCCGAGGCTGGCTTCGTGCTCGACAACTACGCCACACCCATCATTTTCAAGATACGCTGCGTTGAAATGAGCAATACGCACTGATCGCGGTACTTCTTCCCTTGTCGTCCGAGGTCCCGGCTGAGGGCCTCCCAAAACTCCCTCTTCCTGTGAATTTCCGCATGGTTGTACACGCCAAATATCCGCAATGCTATCGACAACTGGTGATTAATAGCATTACACGCAATTCGTGTCTTTGTGCTTGCCTTGGTATGCATCCTAGCCGTTTATATACGTTTCGTGAGTGAAAAAGATAAGACAGAGAAGAGATGGTGGGACACTCACGCCTGGAGAGGTCGGATCGTTGACAGAGTCCACTTGGTACTGGATCGACTTGTAAGCGATCTGATTAACCTTCGACTATATGTGACTCACGACCAATCGGTGGGCACCGCCAACCCTTGCTTTGAAGATTGGGACGCCCCTTTCGGGGTCAGCGACAAGTATTTGGTTGTCGGACGAGAAATGCCCGCGAGAAAGATGTCTGAATACAGGCAACGGGGATGAGGGATCGTGGCAGACGCAAGGGGACTGATTCGGAAGGCACACCTTATCTTCTTCATCGCCATGAGAAAGACTTCCTTCGAGCCCTTGCGTAGCTTTCTCAGATCTGCGTTAGCAGGGTCCGTCACAAAGACTTCCCACTCCCCAAAGCCCTCTGCATTCCCGACGTAGAGCGGCGCTCTCGGGGGATCAGCCACCTGTGATGGGAGATTGGTGTCGGACCTGGAGACAGCAGGAGGATCAATCTTCGTGGCAGCCGCCACGGTGCCACTGTCGACCATTGGCCCGCGGGAAGGATGAACATCCGCCGCCTCGAGTTCACGAAGCTCGCGCTGCCGGGAGAGAATGTCAATTCTGGCCGGACCCCGCAGGACTTCCAAAAAGTACTGGACGGGGTTATAAGTTCTTATGCACGTAATCATGCCGATCTGGCTCGCACCTTCAAAACGCCCTCCTGATCCCGAAGGATCTCCCCTTCCAGCGTCGAGAGCTCCCGTTGGGTGGAAGGTATCGTGAGGCCGAGGTCGGAGAACGGCTTGGCACGGACGTCGGCTCGGCTCCATGTCTGGGGCGTCAGGTCGGGGATGAAGTCTGCATCGAGTTCAATATGGCGGGGTGCTTAGTACTTACACGTCTTGTGCCAGTGGACATCATCGCGAGCTCAGAAAGCACCGGCCTCGCCAGGACAACCGCCCTCCAACACTCGTTCAACCGTCCAACCAACTCGCCTCTTGAGGCAGGAATGCTGTCCGGCAAACTGGCCGCGAAACTCGACAGCAGGGCGCAGTGCATGCTGCCGATATACTTTTGGGCCGTGCGGGGAAACCGGGTCTGTATTTGATGCGTGAACAGGGCGAAAGTGTCGGCGTTGAGTGCTAACAAGCACTTCATGAGCATCCATCGCAAATGTGAAAAAAGGACCGCTCACAGATCAGTGCGCCTTCTAATCTTCCGCTTTCCAGAAGGCGGCCAACGACGTTCTCGAAGACAACCGAGGGATGCTGCAGGGCGTCCTCGAGTTCGCGCGCATCGGCGAGAATCGCAGAGACGTCAGCCATGTTTGCTGCAGGAGAGGTGTCGGAAAAAACGCAGCTGAGAAGGGGTACGACGTACTGTTTGGGGGCCGTGGATGTGCGCGTGCGACCATGGCATACAAGCCGGCATGCTGCGGTAGTCCCCACGGCGGCTCGACTCCGAGAAGCGGTTCATGAAAGCGCTCGGGGCCACTGAACGTGAACTGTCGCGCGACCTCGACTGCACTCCACTGAATTCACGGTCTGCTCGAATTCAACGTGGCTGTTTTCACATTCTACGTTCAAAGCCGGCTCCGCACAGGCGGGTTCCAAGTCACACCGTGTGGTATGGATGCACCAGTTTGTCATGAACGCGCCTTGGAGGAGCATATTAACACTGCCAATATTGACATGCAGGTTTTCCACCTACATCATGGCCGCTTCAAAGAAAATCCATTTCCGAAAGCTCGGGGCTACGCCGCGGCGCTGGCACAATGCGAGCTTCTGTGAAACCGTCTAGTTACATCTATGATTGCATCCCAATTGTATCAAGCACTTACCACACAATACGAAGCATTGCAGCGTGCTGGATTATAGACTCGAGCACCGCAGCGGAATCCAGTGAGCCTCGGTATACGGCCAACTTGAAGCCGCGACAATTCATTGACAACAATGTTGCTGATCACGTCATACGGGCGCTAAACAACATAGCCACAACCGCAGCGCTCACTCTGCGCTGTCTCCGTCCACGCAGGCTCCTCTCCTCTCGACTTGTCCCACTTACTGCCCTTGTAGGCAACCCCCCTTTCATCTGGAATAGCTCTTGTATTCAAAGCAACACAGTTTTGAGTTGCCCGAGACATCCGGGGCAAGAACCGCTCACGGTTACGGTACCTCTTATGCTGAGCCAACTCGGATTTGCTTCGTGTCGCCCTCTCAGACATTTTAAGTCCGGCCCCACACCTCTGCTAAGTAGAAGGGTGATTGCGTGGAATATTTGCACAATGAGAATACTCAATAGCTTATTTTGAGACTGAGCCCGAGGGTGGTTCAGATAGATCTGGAATTTGGCCGGCCGGCCGGACGAGTCGCAGCGCCAGCGGCGATGCGTTTGGCTCGATGGGACTTCCCAAAGGCTTGCAACGTTCCTGACTCGCTTCATGCACGCACGCATGCATTACATTGGTTTGAAAAAGGAGTCCCGATCCTATCGAAATCAAAGCTTGGTGAAGGCTGCCATCCTATGACGTGTGCAGTCTTCAAAGCTTCATGATTCCTTACTTATATGTACTCATGCACAGGACGAACACATGCTGTATCTCCATCCTGGACGGCCTCCATTCATGCTAGGTCCTCTGAAGGGACGATACATGGCTCCAGGTCTAGCACGGGCTGATCGGAACGGACAGAGGGCGAGGCTTCTGCAGCGGCGGTACGTCCGCCTTGTACCGTGTCGTTCTGCCAGACGGATGGTGTCACCACGCGTTCTAGTGGAGTTTGGCCAGCGAAAGGGGGCGAAAATCGTAATCATGATGGCTATCGTAAATGTAATCGGTGAGTGTGCCCACCTCCTGCCACTGGTAGACCTCCTGATCGTGCTCTTACTCGGCTCCTTTCCCAGAGCACCTAAAAACCGGGACAGCTCAGATGTCGTCCTTGACAAGGTCCCCCGAGTCGATGATTCCCCGCCCCGTCATCTGTGTCACATCCTACCAGGGCGACGTTTATTTTATGTAAACTCGTACATGACAGGGTCTCGCACATCGCATGGAAGGTGTTGCACGGAGGCTGTAGTGCGGCCTTGCTCGTCACACTTTGTCTCATCCGGTGTTCTTTTCCGCCGTACAAGTAGGTTCCAGGTGGGGTAGCAGTGAACACCGCTGCTCGCGAGCGAACAATGGCCCTGCTTTGTCAAAGACGACGATCAGGTTGTACGTCTGCAGTCATCTCCTATTCAATACCGCCTCGCAAACCTCCTTCTCTGACTACTTTTCCATTCCAGCTCGCTGAATATTGACGTCCACGATGTGCTCGTGCTGGTCATGTGGGAGAAAGGCTGGCGAGGCCGACCGATTGCAGTCGTATTCGTCGGCTTCTCCGCATATGGCGTTCGCTCTCTTTGCAAGAAAACGCCCGCAGGGTGCATAAATACCGTTCCGTGGCCCCCTCAGCCAGTCAACCTACTTCACAGGTCGTCTCCACATCGTCCCTCACCAACTACACATCGCTCGCAATGGCCCTCGAAAGCGGCAGGTACTTCATCCTCAGCAAGGTCGATGACGCCCCCGTCGGGCGCAACTTCATCGAAGACAAGAGCCTCCTCCCGAAGGCCGTCTACAAGCTTCCCCCGAGCATCCCCCCCGCCGTGGTGAGCACACGCAACTTCCTCCCATGCACCCCTCCACAGGTGACTTACGTCGTCCCGCTCTCCCTTTCCTCCCCGTCCTTCTGCAGTGGGACGTCGAGAAGCTCCCCAGCGGACACTACAAGCTCCAGAACCGCGCGCGCCGCCGCCGGCGCGATTGACGGCAACCTCTTCGCGTTCCTCGTCGACGCGGAGGCCTTGGTGGCGACGCTCGAATGGTCTATCAGGCGCGACGAACGCGACGCGGACGCGTACATGTACGTACTCAGGGGCCACAGGAAGCCCCTCCTCGCCCTCAGATTGGTCATAGCACGCGGGAACTGTGCTGACGCGCCATGTTCACGACAGCATAACCAAGCCTGGCGACGCTGACGGCTGGGTCGTGAAAGAAACGGACTCTGAGGGCCCTTCGCAGGTGCGTGCGCGATCGTTGCCCGGTCCGTCGATGATCGAATGGCTGACGCATCGGCGACTGGTTTCTTGGACGTAGATCGCCGTGCGGCCCCTCATCGTGGGTTTGAGCGAGCCCCCCTTCTACCCTCCCAACGAGGTCTTCGTCTTCAGGAGGGTGCCGGGCGACGACTGAACGGGAGCGGCACGCCCCCTCGTTTCGTCGATACGTCGCGCGGGAGAGTAGTATCCGCGCCGTTGTACAATGTATCCTTGGTTTGTACTGAACAAGTGTTGTAAACGTCTGGTTCGAATGTATCATCATGTATGGGCCGAAAGCCCGACTTGAAATGTGTCGATCCCAAGGTCAAAAGACTTCCGTGCGCTTTATGCCAGTGTCACCACGCGACCACGCCGTGGACAAGGCACAGTGCACATGACAATATTTTCTTGTACGTAACTGCGGGACAGGGGTATAGGACGTGAGGGGTGGCAAATACGACGACAACTGCAATGAAAGCCATAGCATACCGGACTTCGTATCGCATCTCTGAACGGGTAACAAACACTCTGTATCGGAGGTCAGCGCCGGGGGACCGTAAGACAACGCTCACAGCGCACTAGATGTAGACCAACCCCACCAATCAACACAACACATTGTTCGAGACGAAGCACTCCGGAACCATTGCATCGTCCCGAACACAGTCCGGGACCGGCACCGTCGGAAGCCTGTCGATCTACTCAACGTCCACCGCCGCAAAGTGCTCGCGGAGCCGCGCCAGCTCCCCCGCGTCCAGCGCGAGGTGCGGCATCAGCTGGATGACCAGCGCGGCGTGGTGGACGTACGCGTACTCCCCAGACGCAAGCTCGGGGAGCAGCTTCGCAGAGAGGTCGACCCGGCCCTTGCCCTCCGGGAGCTGCGCGGACTGCCAGGTCTCGCGCAGGCGGGGGAGGTCGGCTGCGTCGTAGTACCCGATGGCGAGGCGCAGGCGCGCGAGGGGGTGAGGGACCGCCACGGACGGGTCCTGAGGGTTAGAGTTCGTGCGAGGACTCTTTGGGAGGGCGGCGAGGGTCGGGCGGATAGAGAGGCCATGTCTGCAGTTGCGCGCGGAGCAGTTGAAGACGACGACCACGCTCTCCAACGACGTTGTGACAGGTGCGACCGCCTGTGCCTGCCCTCGCCCGGCCAGAATATCGGCACTGTCGATGTCACGGCCCTTGGTGTCGGGGGAGCCACCGAACGGCAGGGAATCGGTGTGCATGAAGGAGTCCATGGCATGTCCGTGAGCCAGAGCTCACGGAGGTCGGGCAGGGTGCGGAGCGGCGCGAGGACGCATTCTCTCCACTCGCTCCGAATCCGCCCGCCGTGCAGCATTACAGTCCCCCTTCATTGCCAGTTGGGACGCAGTGATGTGGAGAACGCGGGTCGAGTTGGCCAGCGTCACAGACAGGCCGGAGGTAGCGTGGACCTCGAAAGTGTGAGCGGCGACGGAGAGCCGTGTGGTGTCGGTGGCCTGATCCGGGCGCCAGTATTGAAGGTATAGAGACGTGAGGAACTCCGTCTGGTACGCGTAGATGGTATCGGCAAGATCAGTGAGGACGATCTGCATGCAAGGAGTGTGGCCAGCAAGGAGGTGCGCAAAATATTCAATGGCGTTGGTTTGCGATCGATCTCAGATATCTTGTCCATTGGCCAAAACGGTACGTTTCTAACGATCCTCGCGAGAACTTCATTAGGGAGCTTGAAGAGCGGTTGGCGTGAATTCAAGACTTCGTTTATGTGTCGCGCGGCATCGATAAGAGTCGCGGAGATCGATTGGATCTACGAAGTTGTGCGTCATTAGCGATCGTAAGCCGTAAAATTTAATTCCGAACCGTAGAAGATCTGGAGTTGAGAGTGTCAGTAAACCAACCCGTTCGCGGCCTATCATACCATTGGAAAGGGATTGACGAAATCAAGCCCGCTTCTTGGGTTAATCGCAACTGTATGGTATCCGCGAGGTCCTTGATACTGCATTCTGGGGTCATATTAGTGTAGATATAGAAGCCGAAGACAGCGTTGTGAACGGACTTGGGACGGATGTGGCACTGAGGGACAAGTTGAGGTCGTCCACACGTGGCTCAGCTCGAGCGGCGAGCGTGAGTCAGTAGTGGATCGAAAGTGGCTGTGCTTGTGGAAACGCCCAACCAGGCTTCTGTGTGGTTAACCCAGGTAGAATGAAGTACTATAATAGAGCTTGGAGATACACGTTGCCATCTATCATGACAACAACGCATCGTACGCGTCGATCTTCTTCTCCCTATCAGCGGTAATCTCGTCCAAAATCTCCTTCGCGCCCGTGTCGACGAGCAATTTGGCGAGTCTCACGCCGATCGCCTCCGCCTCCTCTGGGGCCCTCACCTCCGCCTCGCTTGAGTGCTCGATGTGCCTGTCCCCGTCCAAGCTCGTCACACTCCCCGTCATCACCAGCCTTGCCCTCCTCTCGCCTTCTTTGCGCCTTCCGTTGTGACATCGACCAAGGTCGTGTGCACTCCCACCGGCACCGTGACGCTACACCCGCCCTCGAGTATGCGCAGCATGGCGCGCTCGGCATAGCAGCGCCACTCGGTCTGCCAGTGCGTGAGGCTCCTGCAAAGCTCGCGCGCGGCGTCGTCGTCCGTCCGGATCTCGAGCGCAAGTGCGCCTTGAGACGGCATAGAGGAGCCCCGCCGAAGGCCTGAGGTACGGTCGCCCCACCCGAGGTGGACCATACCAGCTTTAGCGAGGAAAATTGCGGCAAAGGGGTGTCGGGGGCGTCGAGTTTTGCCAGGCGGGTGTCCCTACGAGTGAAATACGGCGTCAGCGGTCGGTTTTGGCAGCCGGCGTTCCGCGCGAGACTTCGTTCAGCACACGCACAGGCATCGGGCCGATCACGGCTAGTGTGTAACCGCCTACGAAGGCATCATGGTAGTAGCCACGGAGGAGAATGACTGTGTTTGAGAGGAGAGGGCCTCGCTTCAGTGGCGCTAGAAACCCGATATCTCTGGGGCCCGGCGAGCTCACGTCCATTCCAAGGGAAAATATTGGCCGGTCAAAAACCAAGATACAACACTTACACGTGCACATTGCCTCTCTGATAAATAGCGCGACAGATAACAGAGACCATAGTAGTAAGCAGAGAAGGAGGGCATCCAGAGAGAGTTCTCGACTCACAAGGTCCTTGAACACAAGCCCCGGGTATCTTCTCTTCAGCTGCGCGACCCGCCGCACGCTGGAGCCTCGTCCCCATCACGCTCCCGTCCGGCAAGTCCCCAAACGTCCTCCACTCCGAGTCCTCCGGCGCGCCCTTCCGCACGATGAGCGCATCCACCGGGTCTGCTCGCTCCAGCACCGCCGCGCGGCGATCTCGCAGCCATCGGGAAGCACGGTCGGCACGTCTTTGAAACAGCGCACGAGGATGTCGACCGCGCCGTCCAGGAGCGCGACCTCGAGCTCCTTCGTCCAGAAGGCTTTCCCGCCGACCTAGAGCGCCTGGGACTTGTTGGCGTCTCCGCCGGTTATCATGAAGGACGTGGCGAACGTTTTGGAGGGGTATTTGGCGGAGAGGGCATCGCGGACGCCGTTGGTCTGGACTTATACAAGGTCCGAGGCTCGCGATGCAAGGGTGAAGGTGCGGGCGGGTGTATTCTCTGTCGGCAAGTCCCAGATACGGCCGGTCGATGTTCAGGAAGGATAGTGGGACTGAGTAGGTAGCCAACAACGAAGGCGAGGGTTTCGTGAACCTGCGAGCGCGCGATGAGAGCAATGGTCGAGGAAGACATTGGAGACATTGGATAAATCGTCTGGCCTTCAGGCGCTTGCACGGATAGCATCCTGTAGCATAGTGTAGCATCGACCCCGGTCAGACGCCGAGCAGTGCACTCGTCTTAACCACTAAGGTTCGCTAAGAACATGGGATAGACTCGAGCGTATTGAACGACTGGGTCGAAAGAATGCTTGTATGTATACGATATACGCCTTGGATCTTCACGACATTCTCAAGCTGTTCTGTCAGCGCCGAACAAGTGCACACAGTGCAGCGAAGCTCCCACTGACCGCCATGTTCTAGGCTCTACAGACTCCCCCGAGGTTACAAGAAAGCAAAGCACTACAGAACTTAGAGATACAGATATGCATTACCATCCATCCTTCCATTGAACAAACATCCTACGCATCAACCTTCTGATCCGTCGCTTTGGCCAACTCGATCTTCTCCTCCCTGTCCGCGTTGATCTCGTCTAAAATCTCCTTCGCCCCAGTGTCGATGAGCAGCTTCGCAAGCCTCACCCCAATCGCCTCCGCCTCCTCGAGGGCCCTTACCTCCGCCTCGATCGAATGCTCGATGTGCCTATCGCCATTCAAGCTCGTGACGCTCCCCGTTATCGCCAACCGCACCGTCTTCTCCCCCTCCTTCGCCCCCTCCAGCGTATCGTCCACCAAAGTCGTGTGCACTCCCACGGGGACACTGCACCCGCCCTCGAGGACGCGGAGGAGCGCACGCTCGGCGTAGCAACGCCACTCGGTCTGCCAGTGCGTGAGGTTCCTGCAGAGCTCGCGCGCGGCGGAGTCGCTGGCACGGATCTCGATCGCGAGCGCGCCCTGGGAGACGGCGTGCAGGAGCGTCGGGGGGCCCAGGTCGGACGTGATGCGGTTCCCCCAGCCGAGGCGGACCATGCCTGCCTTGGCGAGGATGATGGCGGCGTAGGGGGAATCGGGAGCGTCGAGCTTCGCCATGCGCGTGTTCCTGTTACAGAAAGACGTTAGTCATGCTTGTAGGACGAGATGGCGTGCATGTATGCGCGTCTGCTCCGCGCGGGAACAGGGAGGTGGTAAATTATAGCGGTGGACTGCTGCACAAGGACTAGGAACGCCCATAGCGCATTCTCGGCCGCCATACAGAATGAGAGGCAAGGGAAACAACACTCACAAGTTACCGCGCTATCATCCCCGCCATCGAAAGCGCCATAAGCGCATACGAAACATGCCAGAAAGCGGATTTACTCACGACGTCCTGGAATACGAGCCCCGGGTATCGCCTCTTGAGCTGCGCGACGCGCCTCACACTACTCGTCCCCACCACGCTCCCCTCTGGCAGATCGTCTAGCGTTTTCCATCCTTCCGGCGCGCCCTTGCGCACGATCAGGGAGTCCAACGGGTCTTCCCGCTCCAGTACTCCAGCGATCTCGCATCCGTCCGGGAGCACGGTGGGAACGTCCTTGAACGAGTGGACGAGCATGTCGACCGTGTTGTCCTGGAGCGCGACTTCCAGCTCCTTAGTCCAGAGCGCCTTCCCCCCGATGAGGTAGAGGGCCTGGGACTGGTTGAAGTCTCCGCCGGTGGCCATGAAGGATGTAGCGAAGCTTTTCGAAGGGTACTTTGCGGTGAGGGCATCGCGGACGATGTTGGTCTGGATCTGCGCGAGCTCTGAGACTCGCGAAGCGAGGGTGAAGGTGCGCGAGGGTGTGCTCTCTGTCGACATCGTGAGTCACAGATGGGGGTCGATCTTCAACCTTTAGGACAGGTGGTGGGATGTGGATGCGTGTCCGAGGACGGCAGCTGGCGGGATTTTGTACGACCCCGCGGGCGCGCGATGAGAGAGGGAGACATTTGTGTGATCCCAGGCAGGCGCTCGCACGGACATGTCAACTCCCTCGGCTACTCTCGGGATCGGCCCTTTGTCGACCCTCGTTCATGTCGATGGTTCACACATGCAGGCGGGTGTGGGAGGGACTATGGACGTATATTTGCGCGCAAAATCATACAGAACAATATGAGCAGAGGTATAGTATGCATTATCTATACGGACATGTACTGAGCCATACTGTATGCCGAGAATGAAGGTGCATGAGCTCAGCCGAAAACCTGGACAAAGTCAGCGAGGTCACCTCGAGTCCTTTTGTGGGCTACGATCTTTCGCGAGTCGGCTCTCAAGCTTCTCAAACTCGCCCAAGGCGACAACCTCTTCCTGATCAAGGATCTGTAGATCGTGGGTGTCAGGAACGATCCAGAGGGGAGGACAGTGGGAAACCTACCTGCTCAACGCCCTTGACCTCGGGAATGTAGTGCATGAGCATGCGCTCGATCCCGCTCTTGAGAGTGACCGCGCTCGATGAGCATCCGCGACAACTTCCCTTCAGCCTCAGCTCCACGATCCCCTCGTCCGTGAAACCCCGGTACTCAATGTCTCCTCCGTCCTCCATGATTGTGGGGCGTACCCGCGTCTCCAGCAGCTCCTTGATCATCGCGACCGTCTCCGAGTCCGTGTCGAGGATGCGCATGTCCTGGGGCCCGGCCGCCTCGCGGTCCTCATCCGAGCGGAAAAGCGGCTGGCCGGAGGAAAAGTGCTCCATGAGTGTAGCGTAAACTTCGGGCTTGATGACGGACCAGGCGGTCTCAGAGTCCTTCGAGACGGTGACGAAGTCGGGGCCGTAGAAAACGCCGGTGACACCCTCGATGCCCATGAGGCGGATGGCGAGTGGGGACGTGAGCGCGGAGCGGGTGTCTGTGAACTCGGCTGTTCCCTCCTCCATGACGTCGACGCCCGGAATGAACTTGAGCGAGTCTTCGTTCGGGGTCGATGCCGTCTGGATGAACGTGGTTCGTGCTGTTTCTGTTAGAAGCCACGGAATGTATGCGCATGGATTGAGGTCCGCATACCTTGTTCTACCCTCCGAACATGGGAACTATTGCTTGGTGACCTCGTAGGGGAGGACGTAGCAAAAGTTAGGCCATTGCGGAGGGCGGCTAATCGCGCCGACGAGGAAGAGAAGTGTCTTGAGACAAAAGCCGCGCCGCGAGAGGCTGGCCTGTTTGCAGAGCGAGCCAACGCGCGCAAGGAGGATGAAGCAAAGGTTGACGAGGACAACATGCTGGTCGTTGTTTGAGAGCTGCTCCTCGGCACTGTCGGCCGCGACGTCGTAGGGCGTTGCGCCGGTTTGTCATTCGCTCACATGAGTCGGACCGGTTCGGACCGGTCGGGTGCCATTACGACCTTCCATATATGGTAGCCCTCGCGTGGAAGTGACGCTCCCAGCATCGTTCGCTCGTCGTTCGCCACGACGGCGACCATGTCTCAGGCAGCGAGCACACCTGCGCCCTCAGTCCTCTCTATTGATACCGCATTTTACGCTCTCCTCCCTCTAACTGCGTATCTGTTATGGAAGCTATATTCACGTCCAAGCCCGCGCCCTGCCCTGCGCTCTGTTGCGATCCTCGTCCTCGGCGACATTGGTCGGAGTCCGCGCATGATGTACCACGCAGAAAGCTTCGCGAAGAATAACTTTCTGACCTATCTTGTTGGATACGGAGGTGCGTCGTCCATCCCTGTCTCGCCTCGCGAACTCCAGGACTCGAAGAGCTGACTGGTTTCCTGCTCCTGAAGGCTCGAAGCCCATTCCGTCTCTCCTTGCCTCACCTGATGTCTCCATCATCCACCTCACGGAACCCCCACTGAGCCTGCGCCGTCTACCATTTATTGTTGGCGGGCCTCTGAAAGTTCTTCGTCAAATTCTGGAGATTGTCCACACTCTCACAGTCCGCATCCCCCATCCTCCAGAATTCATCCTCGTACAGGTACGTACACGTTTTTGCGTTAATATCATTACACTGAGTGCATATGGTACGGCCGCACAAAGCTAGAACCCTCCTAGTATCCCTACGCTTGCTGTCGTTTGGCTCGTCTCGAAGCTGCGTGGATGCAAAGTAATAATTGACTGGCACAACCTTGGCTACAGCATCCTCGCGCTGAGACTTGGTGAGAATCATATATTCGTCAGGATCGCGAAATGGTGCGTTTGAGTGCTCCGTCGTCTATCACTCGTCAGCATCCCAGGCATTCAGACTGTAATTCCCTTAGGTTCGAATCCTACTTCGGGCGGTCCGCATATGCTCACCTCTTTGTCACAAACGCCATGCGAAATCACCTTGTCAAGGAGTGGAACTTGCAGTATGTCCCTATCGCCTATTCACCCGCCTTCATGCACTCAGATCTCCCACAGAGGCCAAAAAGTCGTCCTGCACGACCGGCCGCCCTCCCGGTTCCACCGGGCGGAGCCCTCTGAGATCCACGAGCTCTTCCAACGCCTCCTACCAGCCCTTTCAGACCCCGCGTCCGCGCTCGCATCCTTCCTCCCGCCTTCTGAGCCCCCATACTCGACCCCATTCACTCGCATCCCTTCCGTGTCCTCACTCACCCCTTCCGACACCGCCACGCTAGGCTCGCTCTCGGAGACCATCGCGATGCCCACCCTTCGTGCTGACAGGACGGCCCTCGTCGTCTCGAGCACGTCCTGGACCCCGGACGAGGACTTCGGGATGCTCCTCGACGCGCTGAAGGAGTACGAGCGGCGCGCCCGGGCGTGCGAGGGCGGAAGAGAGGACGAGTGGCTACCGAAGATCCTTGCGGTCGTCACGGGTAAAGGGCCCCTCAAGGAGAAGTACATGCAGGAAGTCCAGCGGCTCCAGACGGGGGACGCTGGTGGCCCTGGGGGGCAGAAGGGGCCGTGGCGGTTCGTGCGGTGCGTGAGTTTGTGGCTCGAGGCGGACGACTATCCCCTGCTCCTCGGTGCGTCTGTCTCCATGTGCACCAGAACTCCCGCTGAGTCGAGTCCGCGCAGGGTCCGCGGATATTGGGGTGTCGCTGCATTCCAGCTCGTCCGCGCTTGATCTGCCGATGAAGGTGGTGGACATGTTCGGGTGCGGGCTGCCTGTATGCGCTCTTGGGTTCGCATGGTGAGCACATTCGCGTCGTCTCGGTCTCCGATCTACATGCTCAGACGCTTTTCAGTCTGGATGAGCTCGTGAAAGACGGCGTAAATGGCCTCGTGTTCCATAACGCAGAACAGCTCTCTGCGCAGCTTGAAGTACGACTTGTTCCTACTGTCTGTCCGTAGTGTGTTTGCTGAATCATGCGTCGTTTCACAGAGCCTCCTACGCGGCTTCCCTTCGGCGCCGGGGGTCGCCACCCTCCGCGCGTCGTTTGAGCGCAAAGAGTCTAACGGGTCGCACACAAAGAGCTTCGCTACGGGAGGACCGGTGTGGGAGTGGGGTACATGGTCAGAGAACTGGGACCATGTCATGCGACCGTTGCTCTTGCATGATGTCGCGTCTGAGGCGCAGTTGTAGTGATAACTGGATGGGAAACACGGGCGTGTTTGTGCGTCGATCAATTTATCTCCTCTGGACGCTTTATGTTTGGGTTGATTGCTGTCAAGAATGGTCAACGTTCGCTGAAACACGCCATCCATCTCGTTGCATTTGCTATAACTCGGAATACGCTAGCACGGGCGGAACGGTGACCCCCGCCACTCACTACACTATCCCAGACCCTACATCAATGTTCACTCCAATCCCGTCGACGTACCACTCCACTACATGTTCGTCAGCGAAAAGGACAATTTACGTGGACAGGATCAAAGGCCGAGATCACCGTTGACGGAGGTCCTCTGGGCAAGGTACCCCCAGGTCCGCGTACGACAATGCGGAGAGCACGATGTTGTTCTCGCCGCATGCGTCGCAGGTATCAACGACGCGGACTGGATAGATGCCCGTGCCGAACTCGGGGTCCAGGACGGTAATCGTCATGTTGCAGGGGACGTCGTTGAGGTTCGCTGTGCAAGGAGAAGAAGGGGGAATCGTGAAGGTCAGCTGTGTGCCCTGCGTAACCATTTTATTAACCGAGGATGCTCACATAGTTGAACGACCACGTCTTCCTGTGTATAGTATACGCCTTCTCAGGTCTGACTTTCGATTGGCTCGAGGCCGGAGAAGGACGTGGCTCTGGTGGACACGTTAGAAAGCGGGATGGGTGTGGAGGATGGGAGGATGGGGTAGGTGGGGGACTCACTGTCCCGTGAAGGCGGCTTTGGCGCCGCCGATGAACAATGTGGAGAGAGCGACGACGATGAGAGATGAGAAGTGTATCCTTTGAGAAGGAATTTCAGTGGGGATACTCTGCACCGTGCAGCAGACTCTTTATACGGGCGAGGTCGACCTCATGTTTGGTTCGCAGGTCGATTAAGGTACTTGAAAGTGACATTCCTTTGGGATATATCGCTCTCGAGCATTGAACACATGATGCTTCCAATCGACTGTGGTGGTTCAAACGACGAGGATGCGAATGCGCTGGCGAAGTCCGTTCGGTATGAGCGACTCGGATGCATGTTCAAGTTGACATGCTTCCATATGTTTCGCAGGTGGAGCTTTCAAGAAGTATCAGCCTGTCTAACGATGACTCTCGCGAGTTGTCCGACGACTCATTCTTAAGTTCGGGCCGCTGGAGCTACATTTTTACCAAATATGGAGTGTGTGCCGTAACGTTGAGCGCTTGAACGCCAATGCACTGCTGGCAGTCGCACGACGTTGGATTCGTCCAGCACACTTTGAGCCACTCTCCCTTTGACTGTTCTGTTTCCTCCGACGTCCCATTCCGTTCGAAACCTCGTTATTCACCACGATGGACTCCAAATGTTGTACTCAAGACCTCGCAGACATGATATATTTGCGAATAATGCAGGAAGCACACTTGATGTCGTTCGTGCACTCTTTTCCGTTATGAACTCAGTAGCTGATGTCGCATTTTTCTGACTCGTGCTGTCTCAACCTCAGTCCCCCAGTGGTATGTAGATTTTATATACTCTGTCTTCAGTGGCTTACCGTACAAGTAGATGCAATCGGTCTTTACGAGGCTCACCGCTGCCACGCGGCGCTTGAACGAAGTATCAAATTCACGCCAACCACTCTTCAAACTTTCTCCTGAACTTGTCAGGCGCATTGTCAAGGATTCGCTTCCTTGGTCTCTGGACGAAGTTTCTTATCGCTATGAGAATCCAGTTTGGCGCAGCGCTGCCCGCGCTACAGTCGCAGTACTCCCCGTCTCCCACACTTGTCGATGGCTTAGGCAAGTCGTCGTTGACGATCCAACGATGTGGCGATCCATCGACACTGAGAATAGTGACTTGTTCGACCTACTTCTTTCACGAAGTGGAACCACCGGTCCACTCACCTTGATCCTGTCCCCGCGAGGCAATCCGCCGCAGATATCACCTACCGACTCTTTCCAGCACTCGGGATACCTTGCCTCTCGGCTCCGAGAGTTGCACATCTTGTCCTACATACGGGATGGTTCCAAAGCTCCCGGGTTGAAGGCGTTCTTGGAACTTCCGCTCCCCCATCTACAGCATTTTTCCTTGACGGGTTCAGAGCGCCCAATGATCTGGAACAGCCGGGATGACTTGCTTCCGTTGTCCGGACACAACGCGCCCAATCTCCGCTATTTGCATCTCGACACGGTGCTCATAGCACCTGCAAGAACCCCCTTCCCTCGTCTCACCCACCTTTCCCTCCGGGAGATCACGGCACAAAGCTTCCATACCGTCACAGACATCCTCCGGAATTGCCCAGCTCTCACAAGTCTGGAACTGCGAAGGGTCACGTTTCTGACGCGATACTTCACAGCTCAATCTATCTCGCATCACGCGAACATCGTGGGTCCCCTGCACCTGCCCAACCTTTGCCGCGTCATTTTCGCGGACATGGAATGGTACTCGGTACAGTACTACGCATTACTCTTTTCCCGCCAACGTCCATGCATCCAGATTATCCCCAAGGTCCTGCATGAAGTGTATCCGGTACAGCTCCTCGAGTCGTTATACCTTCAATGCATGGATACGGACGGCGATCAAGAGACGACAGAGATAGAGACACCTCGGCTCTCCATCGCGATCCACGCCTACGAGGACGGCTCTTGCGGCACCGTGACGGGTCTATTCATTACTCTGGCGACCTCCGCCCGGGTTTTCCGCATCACGCTATGCCCGAGACTGCTTGGGAGCAGCTACTCCGAGCCTATCCGGGGAAACTGGCGTGACAACGTCCTGGCGCCGCTCCGCACACTTCGGACCCTCCGCGAAGTCTGGCTCGTAGACACTGACACTGACACGGACGTGCACTCCTCAAAGGCGCCCCTCTGGGATTTCGGGAGGGGACGAGACCCCGCGGTTGCGTTCCCTGCGCTGGAAAGCCTCGTCATTGTGTACGACTGCTCAGCATGGCTACGCCGTCACGAACCCGGTGGCCGGGGCGGCGAGATCTACCCGAGCATCAGCGCCCTTCCAAAGCTTCGTGCAGGAAATCCGTCCTCTGTTGCTCCGAACCTCACGCGCGTGCGCCTCGCGATCGGGTACGACCCAGCCGACCTCCCTCGATTGCTCGGAATCTGGGGATCGATGTACCCGGGGGGCAAGGGCTGGGTGAACTTCTGCGCGAAGCTGCTCTCCGAGCTCGCGTCGGGGGAGTACGTGGACGTCCAGCGCGCGAGGATTACCGTGCAGCTCATGCCCCACGTGATCCTCGGCAAGGATGCGGTGGGGGAGCTGAGCGGGAACTTCATGGAGGTGGTTGTGGAGGATATCGATAGGCTGCCAACGGTGCCGGTCCCCGATCGCGTGCGGGACGGCGCGCTGGCTCCGGAGGGGTTCATCCCGTATAGTGTGTTGTGCTGAACGGTGGGGTGTTTAGGTGCGTTGCGGTTGTTTTTCATGCCGTTTCCTTGTTTTAACACCCCGTGTACAGGAGCCCGAATATCTTATGTAGGGTCTGAGTCTGATTGGCACTGAGGACTGGGGCATGATCGGTGCACGCCGGTGTACTTTGCAATTATTTGTTCGCTCGCCGGCACGGACAAGAATTACGAAAGCAATGCATTGGGCAAGGTTCTACTGGATATTAGGCAAAGTTCTACTGGAGCTGCCGTCCGGCCACGCAGGCTCACACGGCGATGACGTACGAGATCTATGACTGCTCCCGAATTGGGTCATCTTCTGTTCGCGTCCCCCGCACATATATATATGCTCAACGGGTCTTTCGGTCCAAACGATGATATTCTTCTCCCCTTGCTCCCACTACGTATACTCCTTCTCAACTGTTATCTATTGACTTGGTTCCCTACTATTCTGGAATCAACCTGGACGACGCTTTGATTCCTAGGTGGCCTTATATGCTCATGTTTTTGCGACCTCCCGCCAAACCACTGTCCACAACCTCCAATCCTAGGCCCCGATGGCTCCAGAATTCGATACCAACAAACCGCCGGACATGGTTAGAGCATAGTATATGCGCATATATCCAATGACTAACCGCTGCACACACCTTTAGGTTCGATCTCTCCAACATGAAACGTTAAATTCACTGCAGCCGGTCTTCAAACTTCCCGCTGAGCTTCTCACGCGGATCGTCAACGACGCGCTTCCTAGTCCCTTGGACCAACTCGCCGACAATCCCCACAATAAACCAGCTTGGCGGACCGCCGCTCGTGCCGTCAATGCATTACTCTCCATATCCCAGACATGCCGTTGGCTTCGGAAGGTCGTCCTCGCAGATCCCATACTCTGGCGACACATCACCGGCGACCGTCACTTTGACCGACTACTGCTTTCGAGAAGTGGTCCCACGAGCCCTCTTACCATGGTTGTAGCCTCCACAGTCCGCAACTTACCGCTTTACACGACACCGACTGAATTCGACCGCCAGCTGGTTCCTCGGCTCCAGGAACTGCATATCCTTGGCTGCGTTCACTCTATTACCGGGTTGACGCCGTTCCTCGAGTCTCAATTCCCAACCTAGAATCTTTCTCCCTGGCTGGCTCGGACGGTATGGTGAGCCGGGAAAACCGGAGCCATGACCTGCTTCCGTTGTACGGCATCAACGCTCCCCGCCTTCGCTATTTGAGTCTCGGGCTGACTAGGCTTTTACCTGTGGAGTCCGGTTTCCCTCATCTCACCCACCTTTCTCTCTCGTGCATCGTCGCATCAAATCTCCACAGCCGTGTCTCGAACTTCTTGAAGAATTGTCCGGCTCTCACGAGCCTAGTGCTGCGAAGGTTACAATGCTTGACTCGGATTCATACCACGAAGTTTTGGAGCCCGATACCTACACCGATACCGCTCCCTCTCCACTCTTCAAAGCTCTACCGCGTCATCCTCGCAGACATGGACCCCAACGTCGTCGAATACTACGGCACACTTTTCTCCGAAATTCGTCCTTGTCTCCAGATCCCCATCTTCCAACGGGAACCCTTCTGGGCAAGAGAGCGCGAAGTCTTCGGTGCCCTGTACCACCAGTACGCACACGGTACGGAAGACGTGGGCGTATCACGACTCTCCGTCGGTGCTCATGCCGTCGACCACCACATCTTCGGCGCCGCGAGCGGGTTCTCCGTCACCCTAGCCGGCTCGACCAACCTTCTGCGCGTCACGATATGGCCGAAAGTGCCCATGCTTGACCCTTACGGGCGGAGGGACTGGCGCGCGGACGTCCTCGCGCCGCTGCGCGGGCTGTCAAGCGTCCGCGAAATCTGGCTCACGGACGCGGACATGATCATGGACCAGCGCAAGCTCTCCGGCGCCTCTGCTGGGCCGCTCTGGAGTTCCTCTGACCCCGGGTCTATCGCCCGCGGAAGGGGACCACACGCGGACCGGAAGCCGACGTGCGCGCTTCCTTCGCTGTCGAGCGCGGTCGTCGTCCACGACTGTTCGTCGCGCCTGCGCCTCCATGACTCTGCGATACAGATACAACCGGGCATCGGCGTACTCCCGAAGCGACGCCGCGGGGACGGGGAATCGACTCGCGCTCTCGAGCACTTGCGCATCGCGATTGGATACGAAGCAGACGGTCTGCCTCGTCTGCGCCGCGTTTGGGGCCCCGAGGAGCCTGCGGCACTAGGAGAACCGATACCACTGCAGCCGCAAGGCACGGTCGATCTCTCCGCGAGGCTGCTGCGCGAGCTCACTTCCGACGAGTACGCGTACGTCAAGCAGGCGAGGTTGGTGGTGCAGTTGATGCCCCACCTCGTGCTCGACGCGGACGAGCTGGAGCGGCTGCGCGGGCACTTCGTCAAGGGGGTGGTGGTCGAGGAGATCGACAGGCTTCCGCAGATGCCCGTTACGGACCGCGTGCGGGATGACATGTTTTCTCCAGAGAGGTTTATCCCTGGCAGTGTGTTGTTTTGACGATGAAGGTGCTGTCATTTGCGGTAGAGACTGTAGGTGGCTCGGTGGTGTATTTGGTGTACCGTCTTGTTCGGGCCATGTCTTATATTCTGGGGTCACGGTTGCCAGGACTGACTCGGATGCATGGTACTCAGTTGGAAGGATGAGTATACTTTCCAACCCGACACTCCTCCAGTTCGTCGCTTGTACATGTGGTGTAAGTAGGTCGTGACTCGTGGTTAACTTGAGGTACCTCCTAGGCTCGCTCAGTCGAGCGCTCTTTAAGCTTACGGCCCGAGGGGCCGTGCGTTAAGCGCATATGATGAGGCTCGTGCGGTCGCTGCGGTGTCGGCCTGCGGCAATTGACCTCAATCCTTGACCTCGTTCTGCGGTAGCTACTTTCTCTCTCTCCAGTCGGTGCGCACTCGGGGGCCCCTCTGTAGCCGACTCTCTGCCATCCACACCCAGCTGTGTACTCCATCAACAGGACCAGCCATGTCAATCGGGAATCGACGATTGCAAAAGGAACTGATGGGTATGAAATCGGAGGGTACACCGGTCGGTGAGTCTTCGTATTATCATAACGAGCGAACGCAAGGGCATAACGGTCGCGTCGGATATCATAGGGATTGAGCTCATCAGTGCAGACAACTTTGAGACTTGGTATCTCACCGTCGAAGTCCTCGGCGACACAGTCTACGAGGTGCGCCACCTCCCTGCTTCTAGCTTGTGTGCCACTCCATATCGAGCATACGTCCTCCCCCCGTTGTATGTGTATGCAGGGCGAGAAGTTCGCTCTCAAGTTCCGGTTCGACGGCCAGTATCCAATATCTGCGCCCGCGGTCCAGTTCGTCGTGGATGGCACCTATCGAGCCCCGATCCATCCGGTGTGTCTCCTGCCCTCTCCGTATCTTTCCCCGCGTCGTCCCGTTCTGACGGCCCTGTGCGCACACACCACCCATACCGGCAGCATGTGTACTCAAACGGCCATGTGCGTACGCGCCTTGTTACTAGGATGACCGCATCCAAGACGCACGCCCTGACGCCCGCCTGTTTCCATGCAGATATGCGCCTCCATCCTCGGCAGCGAGTGGTCCCCGGTGCTGAGCGTCGTCTCCGTCTGCGTGACCATCCAGAGCATGCTGGCTTCCTGCAAGGTTCGTCCGCGACCCGCCTGGCTAATTCTCTCGCGTTCATTCGCTCACTCACGTGCGTCTTGCATTCATTCTCCGGCGGGGAGCAGAAGAAGGTGCCGTAAGTCGCTTCCGCTGGATGGGATGTCGTGCTTGACGTGGTGGGGGCGCTGAACCATAACCTCATCTTTTTGTGCAGCCCACCAGATAACGACCGGTATGTCGCGCATGCGCCGGAGAACCCGAAGAAGGTACGCTTGTTCTGTACGCCAATTGTCTAGCGGTGCGCTGATTGTACGCCATCTGACCAGACGCGGTGGGATTTCCACGGTACGTACCCCTGGTGCGCTGCGGCTCGCTCGTTATCCCGGTTGACCTTGCAATCGCCACCCAACCCGTGCAGACGATGAGTAAGGCCC
The DNA here is from genome assembly GCA_026283605.1 of Ganoderma lingzhi. Taxonomy (NCBI): domain Eukaryota; kingdom Fungi; phylum Basidiomycota; class Agaricomycetes; order Polyporales; family Polyporaceae; genus Ganoderma; species Ganoderma lingzhi. The sequence continues at coordinate 616,609 of JAPJYM010000001.1, forward strand.
CATTCTGTCGTTCAAGTGTGATAATCCAAATTGACGCTCTACATAGCGTGTAATATTGGTTTTCGTTCGGTTTTTTTACCCTGGATGTACGGTATTCTACAACATGTATTCACAAACGCAAGAGAACAAACACGTGTACTTTGGAGGAGGCTACGAACTGGATGGCTTCGCGAAGTGTCGCAGACGTACGTCTTGGGAATACTCGTGGCGCCATCCATTTGTCGACCGACCGGAGTCTGGAGGTGCCTCGGTCAGCGATCCTGAACAGAACTCATCAGTCAGTCAGATCGAAAACGAAAACGCACCTCTGCGGTACCTCTCACCACAGAGAACTTGGGAAACGCTCATACCGAGTCCAGGCATCTCCGGCAGCTTCTCGATGCGCTCGAACATAAACATTTCGAAGTGCCCTCCCTGCCGCCTTCATCTCGACCAACTCGTTTTCGTGCCCGTGGACGCGCGCCGTCACGTGCAATACGAGGTGTTTGAGGTACGGCCCGTACCCGCCCCACCGGAGGGTCCTTAACGAGCAGTGAGCTGCCCGAACGGTACGAAAGTCATACTTGACTCGGGCCGCCAGGTCGGGGCCGAAGTTAGACGGCCGGTCGGACGATTCGTAGGGCTCACTGAAGCCATGGACGACCCTCAGCGTCGTGATGGAAATGGGTCGTGCGCGGACGGGAACGGGAGGAGGCGCAGAGTGGGCACGACGTCTTCGTGGTGGTGGTGCGTGCAGGCGCCGGTCAAACGACGACGACGACGCGCGCGCACTGCGTGGGGGAAACACAAACTTCGCACGAGCGGGGAGCTCCGCTGGGGAACTGCCAGTGCGGTCGCGTTGAACCCCGTAGAGCCGCACACCTCCACGGGGCAACGGGGACTCGGGAGCGCGAGGCTGGGCTCTTGAGAGAGGACTAGAACGGCCTAAAGAGCAGGAGATATCACAGATCTCAGTACTGGGACTACGGGGTGTGGCGCTCGCAGAATCGGTTCGAGCATACATGCACTGGAGTCAGCATACATATCGACTCGAGTAAAGAACGGATCAATAGCCCTTGTCATTGTAGTTAGGGTGCGCGACGACAGTGCGAAGCCCAATACTACAAGGGTATGATCTTGGCATGCTCCCCGCATCGTCTCGTTCTAACACAACGCCATGAAGCTCATGGGGCTAAATATTTACTAGGCCCAAGGCTCCCGCCATTCGTTGTCGGACTGCAGGTTGCCGTAGTTAGCAATAACGGATCAAGACGGCAACCTGACGATGAGCCGCACCTCAACTACTACATCCTTCACCAGAGCGCGCCAGGATACCGCTGGCCGCCGCTGTAGGCGGGATCCCAATGCCCCGGCATGTCCGGGAACGCCGCGATGCGCTCGAACTTGAACGTCTCGAGGTTCCTCAGGCTCCTCAGCACGTCCAGCTCCCTCTCGTCCACATCGATGTGCGGTGTCACTTGCAGCACGAAGTGCTTGAGGTACTCGTAGCCCCCGGTTCTGAAGTTCCCGATGAGCCGGCTGAGCGGGAGGTGGTCGCGACGCGTTTCGCCCCGACATGAGCGTCCGTCGGCGCCGTGGGAGGCGGCGGACTCGCGGAACCCGTCGTGCTCCTTGAATCCATGCACGAGCCGGAGAGTAGTGATGCTAACGGGCTCGCCGGGCTCGGTACCGTGCACGAACGGTAGGGGGCAGAGACTCGGCGGGCTGTCGGGGCAGACGCCTCCCTCGACCGCGAGAACGACGGTCCGCACGCGGGAGAAAAGCGGGAGAGGAGGGCGCTCCCAGGGGGAGGCGAGCGAGTTGACACCGTGGAGCCACACCTCGTCGACGGTCCATGGGGACGTCGCGTCGTCGGCAAAGACGACGGAGGGCCACTGGAGCGCGGGGATGCCGTTGACTCGGAGCTGGGGCTCCCAAGACGCGATGCGGCGGGTGGTGTGGGCGAAGACGGTGGCGAGGGAGACGGAGTCGTCGCCCACTCCGGTGGAGTGCAGCCCGATGCACACTTTGGCCTGGGCTCGGCACTCTTGCGGGTTGACGCCGACGCTGCCGGCGTCGGTTGGGAGGAGGAAGTGGCGCGGGAGGGAGCGGTCTCTGGCGTGATAACCTAGGATTTGGACGGACGAGCCGCGGACGCAGGGCTGGAGGAGAGCGAGGTAGTGTCTGAGAGCGTCCGGAGAGAATTCGATGAAAGTCACGTGTCGGAGATGCTGCAATGGGATTGGGGCCGGGACGTTGGATCCGGAGATGTCTTCGACCGCGAATTTCAGGCTGAAGTCGCTCAGGGCGACGCTCTCCAGTTGCGGGCACTCTCTGATGAAGCCCGTGAACCTTGCGTGAAGCTCGGGCGTCGACAGGCTGAGGACTCGGAGGGCAAGGTGTGTTAGCTTCGGAAAGCCGCTATCGGGTAGGGCGTGGGCCATATCCAAGACTAGATGGCGAAGATTCGGGGCGCGTGCTAGGGGAAGCGGTTGCGCGCCCTCCTTCGCGTTCCAATCGTAGTTTTCATTGCAGAGCAGCGAGAATGAGGAGAGGCTTGGGGAGGATAATTGCTCGGCGAGGGCCCGCAGGTCCATGGGTCCTCGTCCGATATCGTACAAGTGAATTGACCGGAAACGGATGTTCGGAGGAAGTTCGCTAAGGACCCCGACGTCGGATCCTATGATATTTAAGGGGATGTGCTGGCTCCACGTTGCCATCTGTCGGGCATAATCCAGCCCCTTGAATGAGGCTCTAAGGGTGGTCCAAAGGTGCGGATGCGCAAGGGCGACCTCACGGAGGCGATGGCAGGCGTGGGTAACAGGGATGAGCATTGAACTGGCAGTGAGACTATTGCGCCAGAAGGGGTGGTAGCGCTTCCATCGCCTGGTACAGGGATCAGGGACAAACTCGAGGATCTTGTGCAGAATCTCGATGGGCAGCTTGAAGAGCAGAGAGCGGTCGTTGCGGGCTTGGTGGAGGACTGCGGTCGCCTTGGCCAGCGCGTTACTGATGGAGTCAATCTACAGTGAGGTAGTGGTGGTCAGACTTTCAGAATGGCAGAGTTTTGACAAAAATGAACAGATGTGGAAGGTAAGCGGTTCGAGCATCCTTTGCAGTCATCTTGCAACCTTCTCTCTGGTTGCGTATAGCAACCGCATCCTGCTGCGCGGTGCCCGGATGCCCAGTGCTTCGAATTCAACCCCGTCCCCTTCGATGCTCAAGTGTTCATGACGATAATCCAATTTTCGTACTAACCTGATCATAACTGGGTTCCACGGAAGTATCAGTGAGGGTGGGATGCGAAAATGATGACGTGGAACATACGACAAAAATTTGGCCTCAAGCTGGAGCCGTTCCAGGAACGCGTGCGCACTCTCTTGTGTTGCTGAACGCCCCATTTTTCATCAATTGCGACTGGCGGGTCCTTGTCAAAATTCAATGAGCTAATGTTCAAGAGTTTTACGGTTGTTAGCAGGGCGCGATGTGACTACAGGTTATAGCAGAGAGAGTCGAGATGACAACAGTACCTGAATGCGCTGGCAGGCAGCACGAGGAGAAAGTCATACGAGGCTTGATGAGGCGTCGCATTTCCAACACGCTGTTGATTAGCGGTTCGAGACTCGTGACGAATTCGAGCAACATGGATTGGAAAACGTCTGACAGAACAATCATACAATACAAGGTATGTAATGGCGGCGGGGACCGTCGAAAACGTGTACCCCGCTAGTAGTCTTCTTCGCCGGGTAGTCAAGACCCGAGGAACAGAGTAAACGAGGAGGATGCTCTTCGTCCCCGCGAGCGCCTGCAGGTTCCCTTGAGACAAAGAATTGGGAAGCAAGTGACTCTAAGGCAGAGACGGTGATGACATTGAAGAAGGAGTCCATGCAGAACGCAAAGGTATATAAACTTTGTGTTGTTTGGTTCTATTTGGCTTGTGACACCACGGGCGCTTCTCTACCTCCATTCGGCACGGCAACAGAACGGCAACCTCACAGTCTCCTTCCTCTCTCTTCCTCACTTGCTTTCGTTTACATGGCCTCCCCGACGAACAGTGAAGATGAATTCATTCACCATGTCGCTATCCAGCTCTCAAGAGCGGTGAACCTCGTCAATCCCAACGACTTACTCGCCAAGCGCGTCCAGGACATAGCCAAGAACAACTCGGTGGAGGGATTCATCGAGGGTGCGTCCATCATGGTCTGCTTTGTGGCTTTTAGCTGTGGTAACGTGCGTCTCAATAGCGGCGAAGAGTTTTGGCAAGTTCAAGCCTTCCTTCCTTGCAGAACTCCATGCAGAGATCTTGTCGCACGCGAAGCAGGAGGCCACTGGGCAACCGCAACAACCAGTCCAAGGCATCGTCGTTCACGATAGCGATGTGCTTGAACCAGACCCAGTCAGGCAAGGTGGACTCATGCGTAACGACGCGGTAAGTCTCGCTACATGCGCCGGGCAGAGTGATGTTGGAGCTTACCTGGCCTCGCCACCCAGAAACACACGTTCCGTCAACCCGCGAAACCCCTTGCTCCCCCGACCCCTCGAGCCTCCGTTCTTGGGCTCGATGTACTTGCGCAGGAGAAGCGTGCCGCTGCTAACGCGGCCAATGGCGAAGGGAGCCGGAAGAGGGCGAGACTCGATGGAGACGAGCCGGTGTTCAAAGGTGTGTGATGTAGTGCTTTGTCGCTTGGCGGGCAGGTTGCTACTGGAAAAGAATTCCTTCCCTTGCAATTGCTCTTCTTTCATGTGGGTGCCAGTGTCCGAACTCGTCGAGACTAGACGGGACACCAACATTTGAGTTGTTCCCCTCAGCGCGATGAGCCAACCACCCTCTGACATTGCGCACGATGATGAACGCATTGGTTGGACCTTCCGCACTGCGCTTGGGGATGTGGATCACACTGAGTATATGCATGTGTTCTTGAACATCAATATGCACGGGAGGTTAGACCTGCCGATTTCAGGCTAACTCAAGGGATTTGCCCACTAGACTGGTTGGCACCGAGATTACCTTTGGGACCGACAAGGAGTGGTGCAACAAGTTGTCCCGTTGGTTTTTGGGAGAGAGTGAGAAGCATGGGCGTCGATGCCATACAGGTCTATCGCTGTTCTGTTTTGGGCTGGAGAAAGCGATCTGCCCGGGGCTTATCACACAATATCCTAATCTAACTTTGCTACAGTTCCATCCCTTCCAGCTTCGCGATCCTCGCATATGCGTCAGCGAGGGGAAGAGACCCCATCGCATCCCGGTGGGTTGTCGGAGATTGCGCGTCAGAGGCTCGAAGAGCGCAGGAGAGCGCGAGAAGGTATCACCGCCAAGAACCAGCCTCGTGAAGACGGACCGCGCGGCCTTGGCGACTTCCAACGACGACTGAATCGGGATCAGCCCCACGACAGGCGAAGAGACGGAGATCGCGGCCGGCGCGAATGGGACGCCACACCACGCTCGGAGCGCAGTCGCCGCGGAGAGGACGCGCCGAGTGTGCGCATACCGAACGCCTCTTGGGACGCCACGCCAAGGCGGCCCTCGTCCCCAGGTGGTACCACCCCACGCAGTAGAAGATGGGATGCACCAACTCCGCGCCGTGGTGGCTCGCCGGGAGAGGATGGCGAGGGCGCGCTAGGCTTGGATGCGCGAGAGTGGGAGGAGGAGCAAACCCGTTTAGATCGAGATTGGTACATGGGCGCCGAGGGGGGTGGAGTGATGGGCGAGGAGGAATACAACCCGCTCTCGCAGTACGACGACCTCGCGGCCGTGAAGGAGGAGCAGATGGCGAAGAAACAAGTCAAGAAGATATCTGCGCGTCAGGCTCAATACGTGCGTACATCTACATCTTTTGCATTCGCGTTGTTCTCGTCGTCTCAAGCCGGCTGTGGCAGAACGCGGACAACGACCTGTGGGAAGCGAACCGGATGGTCACGTCTGGAGTCGCCATGCGCAAGGAGATCGACCTCGACTTCGAAGACGAGTCCGAGTCGACCGTGCACGTCATGGTGCACGACCTCAAACCGCCTTTCCTTGACGGTCGCACAGTGTTCACGAAGCAGCTTGACCCTATCAACCCCGTTCGGGACCCAACAAGCGACATGGCAATCTTCTCGCGCAAGGGGAGCGCCCTTGTGAAGGAGAAACGTGAGCAGGCCGAGCGCGCGAAGGCCGCCGCGAAGCTTGCTGCGCTCGGCGGTACCCAGCTTGGGAACATCATGGGCGTGAAGGACGAGGAAATGGAAGCCGAGGGTAAGTGCTCTTCTAGCCCGCTCCATGCAGTAGTTGGATTGGACATTCACGTAGTCTCTGTTTCTCCGCTCTTGCCCCTGGCTGCCTTCGTCCTCGGTGCGTACAGCTGCTGCCGAGGAGAAAGCCAAGCAGGGGAAGGAGGAAGACTACAAGGGCGATTCGAAGTTTGCTTCGCACTTGAAGACTGCGGCCGGTGTCAGTACATTTTCCCGGACGAGGACGCTCAAGGAGCAAAGAGAATACCTGCCCGCGTTCGCCTGTCGTGAGGAACTGATGAAGGTCATTCGGGAGAACCAAGGCTAGTCATCCTTGATAATGAAATGAGACGCCGTCCTGCTGACATCAACCTACAGTCATTATCGTAGTCGGTGAGACCGGCTCCGGAAAGACCACCCAGCTGACACAGTTCCTGTATGAAGACGGGTACTGTGGGTTCGGCATAATCGGATGTACGCAGCCCCGTCGGGTCGCCGCCATGTCGGTCGCGAAACGTGTAAGCGAGGAGATGGAGGTGAGCGTTCATGATCGTATACCATTGGATGCCTTCGTGGCTGAATTCTCATCCTCTGCAGTGCAAACTTGGCTCTATTGTGGGATACGCGATCCGTTTTGAGGACTGCACGTCACCCGAGACGAAGATCAAATGTAAGTCCCTTCTTTGCCTTGCGGATGGATTTTACGTTTGACGATATTCTACAGATATGACCGATGGCGTACTCCTTCGAGAGTCTTTGAACGAGGGCGACCTAGACCGTTACAGTGTCATCATTCTTGACGAAGCGCACGAACGGTCGCTCAGTACCGATGTGCTCATGGGTCTCCTACGTAAAAGTAAGTCGCCGGCGGAGATATCATCCCGTTCTCGCCGCTGACCTTTACGGTAGTCTTGTCACGACGGAGGGATTTGAAGCTCATTGTTACGTCCGCGACGATGAATGCGGAGAAGTTCTCCTATTTTTACGGCAACGCTCCGACATTCACCATCCCTGGTCGGACCTTCCCTGTCGAGATTTTCCACGCGAAGTCACCCTGCGAGGATTATGTAGACAGTGCCGTCAAACAGGTGCTGCAGATCCACTTGTCGCTCCCCCCAGGTGACATCCTTGTCTTCATGACTGGCCAAGAAGATATCGAAGTGACATGCCAGGTTGTCCAAGGTGCGTATGCATGGACAATCTATTTTTATTGCGTCGGTATCTGATGCACTTTACGTAGAGAGACTGTCGCAACTCGATGATCCCGCCCCGCTCGCCGTTCTGCCGATCTATTCACAGATGCCCGCTGACCTTCAAGCAAAGATCTTCGAACCTACACCGGACGGCAGGCGGAAGGTCATTGTTGCCACGAATATCGCGGAAACATCACTGACCGGTATGTTCTAATTTCCATATGTTCTCCAACATGTTCTCACGATAAAGGGAAGTCGATGGTATTCTCTTCGTCGTGGACGCGGGCTACTCCAAACTCAAGGTGTACAACCCGAAGGTCGGCATGGACGCCCTCCAAATAACGCCGATTAGTCAAGCGAACGCCAATCAGCGGACTGGTCGCGCGGGGCGTACGGGAAGCGGGTTTTGCTATCGCCTCTACACGGAGATGGCGTTCCGAAACGATATGTTCGCCAACAACATTCCAGAGATCCAGCGGACCAACTTGGCGAACACCGTGCTCCTCCTCAAATCGTTGGGCGTCAAGAACCTCCTCGAGTTCGACTTCATGGATCCGCCTCCACAGGCAAACATGCTCAATTCTATGTACCAACTCTGGGTGCTCGGTGCTCTCGACAACATCGGCGACCTGACGCCTATCGGCCGGAAGATGAGCGAGTTCCCGATGGAGCCGAGCATGGCGAAGATGCTCATCCAGTCGGTCGAGTACAAGTGTTCGGGAGAGATGCTGACGATTGTGTCCATGCTCTCTGTCCCGAGCGTGTTCTACCGCCCGAAGGAACGGATGGAAGAGGCGGACGCTGCGCGGGAGAAGTTCAACGTCCCCGAAAGCGACCACCTTACGCTGCTGAACGTGTTCAACCAATGGAAATCGCACGGTTTCCGGGACGACTGGTGCATGCGCCACTTTTTGCACCCGAAGCTACTGAGGAAGGCACGCGAGGTTCGCGCCCAGCTGGAGGACATCATGAAGTTCCAGAAGATGGAGATTATCTCCGCCGGAACGGACTATGATGTTATCAGGTGAGCACCCCCTTGACGCGCGTACCTTCATGGGTAAAGTTCGCGCCGTACTGTCGTCTCTCTTGCATTCAGAACGACGAGGGCTGACAGCATGGCAGAAAAGCAATCACTGCTGGGTACTTCCACCAGGCAGCCCGTGTGAAGGGTATTGGCGAGTTTGTGAACATCCGCACTGGCCTTCCCACACACCTCCACCCAACCAGCGCGTTGTATGGACTAGGCTGTGAGTGTTGGAATAGAACATGCCGGCATCCCGTTCTCATGACTGTTTGGTTCTCAGACACGCCGACATATGTCGTGTATCACGAGCTGATCCTAACGTCGAAGGAGTATATGACCCAAGTAACCGCAGTGGACGCTTATTGGCTTGGTGCGTCGGTCCCTGCATCATCGACTGTGCTTTAGCTTACGCGAACACGGGCAGCTGAGCTCGGTTCCGTCTTCTACTCTGTGAAGGAGAAGAACTTCGACGAGCGGGGCAACCGTCGAACGGCCGACCGCGAGTTCTCCAAACGGGCGGAACTAGAGACTGAAATGGCGCGGCAGCGAGAGGAGTAAGTTTTCACCTCCCATTCAATGATCCTGAAACACGAGGAGAGGGGAGCGTTCAATGGCTAATATGGCTCGGCATTTCTGCGACAGGAGCGCGAAAAAGGCGCAAGAGGAGGCCATTGCCGCGGAGACGTCGAGCGGCAGCGCGAAGAACATCATCGTGCCAGGCACCCCGCGGCACACTGGCGTCGGGGCTGGTGCGCGCGTCACGGCGACGCCGAGGCGAAGGGTGGGTATCTAAGCGTCCGTGACCGCAGAGCTTGGTGTCTCCAGGCTCCAGCCCAGTATTTTCCAGCCCCGCCCCGCGCGTGCATGTGGGCGGGCGCGGATCGTCTCTACGCATTGTGTTTTTCTCGTAATGTATCGCGACATGTGCGACTGTAGAGGATGTATTTGATTTGTATCGCTGTCTCGTGTGCGCCCTTTCGGCGAGCCAGTGGAGTATGTACCGCAGCGGTGCCATGGTCATAGCTCCCGGGTTCATCGGGCGGAGGTAGGTGGGCCATCTCTCCATCTTAGCTCAGTAGCTGTCGTGGTTTTAGACTCAGCGGGAAGGAGCCTTTCACAGTGTCAGCATCATTTCTTGGGTAGGTCGTCACGCCCAGGGCCAAGTCGGAGCTGTCGGGAGGAGACACTTTTTTGTCGATTTTTGGCAACGTCCAGGCCACTCTTGGATACTACTGCCGCCGACATGCGCGGATCCAAAACATGGGCGCGATTTGCTTCCAGTGTCTGTCAACTCTCAGCCAAGACCGTCGGTGTGCAGGGTTAAATCTCCTAATGGCTAGATTTTGTAGCTTGCCCCGATCCGGGATCTTTCAAGGATGGCAATGTGAAGGCGTTAAATGTGTATGTGTGATCATTGCGTTCAAGTTGTGGCCTGAGAAGTTTCGTAGAACCTGTGCCAGGGAAAGGAAACGAAGTCCCAACGGCGTGACTGTGACCGTGTACCTCACCAGTAAGGCACGTGCCATCAGAGTGTGACGTGATGAGATCTGGCAGATTGAGCCGGCGCAGTGGGTGGGGAGAGCCAGGGAGAGCCCTCCGTTTTATACTCCTCCTCTCTTCCGTCTCATTCTCACCACCCTCTCGTCCCTCACTAGGTCCTTTCGCTCAGGCAACTCTCCGAAGGCCTCAGGGTACCCTCCTGAATAAACCCGGCGCATATATCCTTGTGTGTTGGCGGCACAGCATCCTCCCAGAGCCCCTCCGCGTTATCTTTCTCCCACTCTGGCCCATACAAGAACTTTTCTCTTGTAAGCTTCCATGATACAACTCCTTTGGACGACCATTTACTCAACATGTATATCAACGTCGAACCTAGGTCCGGAGCCAGAAATTTCCCTACATAACACCGAGGGGTAGAGTCGTTCGATGGTGCGTGACACCGCCTCGGCGGAATGCCTCCGGCCACGAGCGCTGACCCGTGTTCGGCAGGTCTTCGTCAACGACAAGAAGTTCGCATGGTCCGTTTGCACTGTTATATCTCCGCAAAACCCTCTAGCTGAAGTCGACCCTCCAGCGAGTCATGCATTAAGGGCCACCGCTCATCGGGCTGTCAGCACACAGACCGACCACTATTTGAGGTGAAGAAGAAGGGCAGGCCGGTGTCGCAATGCGAGAAGTGCAGGGAGCTCCGCAAGACGAAACGCATGCACGGCAAGTGCACCTGTTCCTCTGCCTCTGAGGCAGGGCCGTCCGTAGAAGCGAAGGGGCAAGGATCGGCTGACCGGTCCGCATCGAAGGGCAAATGTGCGTCAATTTCAATTTCATTCGTTCCCTTCAACTTTCTCCCTGCGTATCTGCCCGCCTCCGCTGCTTCTTTCAATCTGCTGCACGTATCCACTCGCTGGAGACGCTACCGGTGCAGCGAGAATACCCCCCCCCTCACCACCTCCTCTCTCGAACGGGAGGTCGGAGTAAGCATTCCTGCTCGGGTTTGATGGTCATGGGGACGCCTTCGTGGTTCGACGTATGCCAGATACCTACGAAAGCTCCTTGAATCTCCAACGTGAGCATACATAGCTGGACGTAGCCGCACTAGCCCCGGACTTTGAACGTTGTTCGGCGTTCGTGAGCGATCTAAGGGCGAGAGATAGACGCTATCCATAGGTCCTTTACGTGGGTGGGATTAAACGGTATCGCCGTCCGTTGCCCTAGGCCGCCCCTTCACTGGCATTTTATTAGAGATATCCTTCTTCGCTGACAATACTGACATTTCACCTATAGCACGGAGATTCAAGCCCATAGCGCCAGCGCTGCCCAACGGCTTAAAGGGCATCGTTCCAGCACCCGAGATACGGACAGAGGCTCCGCTCAACCTTTGCCGCTGTGGTGGCAAGGACGCCACCGTTTGCACATGTGGCCATGAGCGCGGCCCATCAATGTCAGTGAAACACCCAGACAACGGCGGATTGGCCGCCCTCGCACATGCAGCCCTGTTCTGCTGCGCCGACGATTTGCCGTCGACATCAGCTTCGACATCGATCATGCCGTCAAACACGCTCAAGCCTTCGACGACTGCGGCGCCCACAGACGGTCCATCGCGCAAACATACTCGGAGCTGCTGCTCGAGCGCGGCGAATTCTCGACCGCCCTCGCCCAAGCCGAAACGCACCAAGCAATCTGCCTCCGCTCCTTCCCCTTCCCCTTCCCCTTTCCACGACCAGCACATTCCTCACGCCCGTACCTGTTGCTCCACTTCGCCTTCCACCACGTACATGGCGTCTTCTGCTCACATCCACACATCCAGTAGCGCACCCCCGGCATTTCCGGCCATCCGCCCCCACAGCGCGTCCGCGCCCGTGATAGAGAGCGGATGCTGCTGTGGTGTCCAGTGCGCCTGCCCGGGGTGCGTCCAGCACCGCGGCTCGGAGCACGCCGCGAAGGACATCGCGGACTGCGAAGAGGGCGAGTGCCGGACGTGCGTCGACCACGAGGGCGGCATCGCTCTCCCCGAGCACGCCCTCGCATTCTCGCAGGGCCTCTACGCGTCCGGCTCGACACCGCAGCCCGCCGCCCCGCCGCCGCCGCTGTCCTCGTCCTCGTCCTCGTCTGGGCCTGGCCGCGCACGGGGCGCGAGCACGAGCTTTATCGACGCGTTCTTCGCGACCGCCGCGTCACTGCCCGCGCCGCCGCCTGGGCGCACCGGCTCGCTTGACCCGACGAACGTCCTGGTCTACCCGAAGGGCCTCTTTGGCGCGGGAGACGCGGAGCGGCGTTCGCTGTTTGGGCTCGTCGAGGTCCCGAAACTGCAGTGCAGTTGTCCGGGTCGATGTGGGTGCCCGGAGGGGCAGTGCGGGTGTGGGGAGGGGTGTACGGGATGCATGCCTATCGGCGTGGATGAGGAAGAGGGAGGGGGTGAGGAAACGCCTGCGGAGGTTGTGGTTGGCGTTACGCGGACGAGTGCGAGTGCGAAGGTTGGGAGCTGCTGTAGTGGATAGCGCACTCCGATGGTTCCGGATATAGTCCCTAGGTTGCGTTCAGGTGGTCTGTGTGTTTTATGCCTTTTCCTTGTTGCTGTATGGGTTTTCGATGTGTGCTGTAAATGCATTACTATCATTTTCTACGACAGCGTCCTTTCGCCCATCGTTAATGCTCTTTAGTACTAATGGCAGAGAAATGTTTCTGCGGTTCCCCCCGCGTTGTACGAAAACTGGGTTCGAGTCATTTGTATGATAGCAAACTTTAAACCCAAAAGGGCTGCGGACCCGCACCACGTTGCACTGCCACCATGTACGTTTGGGCGTCTCACGTTGAACTTGGTTCACTTTCCTCATCGTCCACCTAGGCTGTCGATTGTGCATTGGTCCATCCCGAGTACGTAGCGCATATAACAACGATTACGTGCACCTCTGAAATACATGTGGCTTGACAGCTTCGGACGTGGACCACAAAGCTCTTTGAAGGTCTGCGGCGCCTAATGACTCCGACTACCACTGGCACTGGCATCATGGCACAATCCGAGTCCAAGTCCGGATCCATCATAACGGAGCTCCAGGAGACATTGAGAAATGAAGTGGACAAGATGAGGTATGGGACCAGGCATTACGATGAATCAAGAAACCTTCAAGTACCCTAACGTCATATTTGTTTCCAGTGAAAGCACCGTGCGTGGCTTGGTCTCAGTCAAGATAGAGCATCTCGCTTACTACTTTCGTTCGCTGCAACTATAGCTAAGAGCTCTGCTTCATGAAGCTATGAAGGTTACCTCATCGCTCCAATACGCAATCAATGCTCGTCGGCCCATTTTCACTCTCCCGACAGAGTTGTTCAACCACATCATGGAGGAGATTACGCCGATCACAGTCCCCATAGGCTCCTCCAAGATTGACCAATTCTGGCGCCCGCTCTTCCGAGACAGTACTGCCCTGATCCCCGTCTCCCAAACCTGCCGACACTTCCGCCAAATCGCCCTTGCCCATTTGGAATGGTGGACCACCATTGCCTCTCAGAAGCTGAGGCACTACCCCGTTTGCACCGCCCACAGTTGGCCTTTGTCCTTCACTGTAGTCGCCTTCCCTGAGGGCGATACGGATGTATTCGCGGTGTTCAACGATACAACGGCGGCCCGGCTCGAAGAGGTGCATGCTGTGCGCTGCAATCAAACCGTCATGCGAGGAGTCAGAAATCTCTTCCAGACGGACAGCCGAGCTCCCGCACTCAAAGCGTTGACGTGCATCTCGACGATAGAGGACCGTGTCCACCCGATAACCCTTGACCCAGAGCGCGTATGGGCTCTCAACCACCTCGTCCTCGACCGTGTCGAGTTCTGGTTCTATGGCTCTATTCCGTACCAGATGCCGTCCATCACGCACATCGTCCTCGCCGGCTCATTCGCCTCGCACAGAAATATAGCGCAGCTTATCGGCAGCTGTCCGAACCTTCAGACTCTCGTCCTATCCGAGCTGTTCTCTGGCGCCGATGGAGTCGTACCCAATACCCCGTTCCCTATATCAACCCGCATCCGGCGGGTAACCTTGCATGACCTTCGGCAAAACGCCCTCGACTTCTACCTCGCCCTCATCCGGCATCGTACGGATGGGAGGCCTATCGCCCTGCAGATCCTGAACGAGCAGACGCACCACAACCAATTCGAATACGAGCCCCTCATCGAGCAACGCCTGCACGGAAAGGCCACCCATCTGCGCATCGGGGTGTTCACCGACACCGCGTCCTTCTACCGGTTCTCGGTCACGATCGCCAGCCGCGCGAACGCGCTGCGCTTCGCGTCGACCGCGAGCAACCTCGTCGCGTCGCGCTACGGCCGCCCGGACGCGTGGCTCGCGCGCCTCCTCCACGCGGACGTCGCGGACCTGTCCGACGTGCACGAGGCGTGGCTCTTCAACACGACCGCGCCGTTCACCGTGTACGTCATGATGTTCCAGGTCGCGGTGCGCACCGCGATGAGCGGGCTCTCCGCGCTCGAGACCCTCACGCTCGTCACGGTCGACCACCCGTCGGACGGGCCGGGGAACGTGCTCTGGCCGGACATCTCCGTCGTGCCGACGACGGACGACTCGGAGTGGGGCTGCCCCCGCCTGAAGACGCTGCGCATGGTGCACTACGACGCGCTCCCGCCGCGCGCGCAGGGCGACCCGAACGTGTTCCAGTTCGAGCGGGCGCGGATCAAGATGGAGTTCACGCGGATGCTCGACGTGCTCGCGCTGGGCGGGTACGGGTACCTCGAGCACTTGGTCGTGCAGGCGTCGCCGAGGTTCGAGATCGACGAGGCGGAGGTGGCGGCGCTGCGCACGCACTTCAAGAGCGTCGTCGTGGAGCGGATACTGGAGCTGCCGCGGATGTGGCTTCCGCCTGTTTGCGTCGGGTCGGACGACGGGCCTGGGGGCCGCGATTCGTGGACGACGACTCACTACTGATCTGGGGTCGAAGGACGTGCACGATAGGCTACATTGAGAGGATGGATTCATCGTCTTGGTTGTGAGATGTACGCGATGGCCAAAGATGGCCGTATAGATCAATGTCTGCTAGCTCCCCTGGGATACGACGTTATTCAAGTTGACTACGATTTGTACAAGAAAACACGATCTGTGTTAGATATTTTGGGTGTAGGATCCAATCAGATGACTGGTTTTGAATGTATCTGTATCCTGCATGGAATGCGCACCATATGAGTAGGTGGAGACGAGAAAGAGGTCCGAGTCAAGAAAGACGGGAGCCAAACTTGAACGCGTAAGTATACTATGGTAGTCGTCGAAGAGAGAAACTTAACTCTGCCGCGGGCGCTAACTGCTCGGCTGTCCCTCTCATTCCTACCGCATATACCTGGCGAAACGTAGGGTCTCTTTCTCTCTAAAAGACTCTACAGTCTGCACAGTGCTGAAGAAACTGAGTCTCTGAGCTCGGCTGCGCACAAGCACAGCCGTAACAACTCACTCAATACCCTTGACTGGATGGAGTCTGGGATGTCTCTCTGGGTCAGCGCGTACATTCACGACCTTCAAGACCTCTCCTCCGCTACCACTACCTATCATCGCAAACAGCGCTAGTCCCCCTGCTCCATTCCCGAGCTCTGTTTGGCCCCGTTCTAGTCAAACCCGGCGTTTGAGTCCGCCTCGTCGACATTGAAACGGGAGGGAGTCATAGGGCGGGCCGGGCGCAGGAAAAGGGGGAGGAATCGGAGAGGTTCAGGCTAGTAAGGGGCTCGGAGCGCAAAAGTAGGGGGCCGAACTTGGCCGAAGAGGTAAGTAACCGTTCTTTCAGCGGTGGCGGTAGGCGGTTAAAGTTCCTCCTATTACGCACTGTATGCATAAAAACGCAATGGGTCCTTGGTTGGTTCTCCGACCATCCTTGAGTCAATTCCGGCCGCTATGCCCTTTCTACCCGCACTCTCACGACTTGCTCGAGCCCAGCTTCCATCCAAGGCAGTGCATATTTTCCACCCAGCTTTTCGTCGAGAACTTTTGTATTTCCCTTCTGTTCCCTTTTTCCAGAGTGCGGAAGTAACACGCCGGAAGGGGTGCGCGACGATGGCGTGGACTATCGCCTTGTTATGGATGCATGCCATATCATCACCAACCACTCTGCCAAAGCGGGCGACTGTTACCTCTCCACAGACCACGAAGGACAGAAACCTGCGACGCCTTACAGAGACTCCGACGGCTTGCCGCAATTGACCCCAGG
The DNA here is from genome assembly GCA_026283605.1 of Ganoderma lingzhi. Taxonomy (NCBI): domain Eukaryota; kingdom Fungi; phylum Basidiomycota; class Agaricomycetes; order Polyporales; family Polyporaceae; genus Ganoderma; species Ganoderma lingzhi. The sequence goes on from JAPJYM010000001.1 coordinate 632,710, forward strand.
CAAGTACTACTACCAGCCGGGGCCACCGTCTGCCAGGACTGTCGAGAACTACCCAATCGTCACCGATCCCGCCGCCTGGAGGTTCCCCAAGGAGGAAGACATTCCCGATCACTGGATACGGCCCAGGAGCGAGAACGAGCAAAGGAAGCTCCGCCTGAAACACGGGCCCTGCACCCCCGAAGAATTCGACACTCAGGTGGCGCTCGACGACTTCGACCGCGGCGGCTGCGTGGTCACCAAACACATTTCCGGCGAGTGTCTTTCCGTTTTCAACTCGCCGCAGCCCTCTACAGGATCATACTATCGTGATTACAAGCCAGCTGCTGACGCTGGTCCTGCGCAGCTTCCGTGATCATGCACCTCGTGCCACCCGAGTACAAAGACTGGTTCGAGCGCAACGGTCTGGATAGGTACAACTGGGGCCGAAAGTACCATGGTACGGACGACCCCGCGAACGGCCTCCGCCTGCGCGCCGACCTCGCGGACCTGCTCGATTACGATCTCTTCGTGTTCTTCCCCGCGGTGCCGGGGACTCGGAGCGGCCAGTTCATGACGTACTTGTGCGACTGCAGCACCGACTACGTAGAGGTCCTTCACCGGAGGCTGGTCACACTCCCGCTGCGCGTGGCCGACGAGTTTCTCTACGCGCGGTTTGGGCATGTGGTCATCAATAATGTGTGCTACTCGGGATCGGTGCTCAACAAGTTTCCGGTTCCGGAGGGCATCAAACCGTCACCGCCGAAAGGTGAGCACGCGGTCCAGATCGCCCACTGGCATTGAGCACTGTGTGGAAATCACCTTCTGATCCGCTGAGCCCTGACACCCTTTTGACTTTTAGCCAACTGGAACCAGTCTCTAAGAGATTGGCCTGAGTGAAGATGGTTGTCCGTCCATCGCGTTTAACATCCTGTCGTTGTCCGTCGTCTGAGCCGAACTCCACAATCCAGAGATCCTTGCGAGGCCATGCCACGCCAATAAGGCCGTGTCCACAACAAAATATTTGTCACCTACTGTGTGGATAACGTAGTATTGTATCATCTTGATACACTGGTGACTGTATCTGTGTAGAAATATTCGCTAGGGGGTGCCGCAAATCCACGACGTTTATAATTGAATATCACATACGCTCAGTGTTGTCGCCTTCCGCTTGGTCTACATCTATGGTAGATGGCATTAAGTTTTGACCCTTGCATCGCGCCCGCCTCAAATGGTCGTGAGCGCGGCAGGATAAGATGGATGTATGCTTGGGATGCATCCTCGGAAACGCCCGCAGACGGGGTGGGTTAGGCCATGGAGCCAAAGCCAAGGGTGGGTCCAACATTGGTCCTAAGCGCCCTAGGCTTGGTCTTGGCGGTCCGCCGTTAGCGCTCACTTGCTCCACTAAAGTTTCGCTCCGACAAAGATTCGAACACCGGCATGTCCTCCTCCTACATAACGTGTTATCGTCCAACTCAACTCGTTGTCTCCGAGTCCCGGAGTGCCAGTGATTACCGTGACTCTCATGCTCGGGCCTGTTCTCTTTTCATAGCCTCTTCCTTGCTGGTTGTCTTACGCTTCCCTCTCTTTCCGCGACCATTTCCGGGCCCCGTTCTCAACCTCCCTGTGGCTCCTTGGTAGTAATTATCTCGAGCTTTCACGGGCGGAGAACTTCAAGTTGTTGCGGCTGTCGGGGGGCCACGGGATGTTAAGGATTGGAGGGAAAGTGAAAGCCTGAAAGGTCCTAGGGTTGATAGGTACGCCGAGCGAATATAAGAATCTCTTTGTTTCCCCATAAGTCCACCCGCTGGAGAGCCGCAGTGTGATCCCTCGCACCTGGAGAGCTGGGTTGACCCAGGTGCCTCGGTGCTTCGTTTTATGTCTGGACTCAAGCCTGTAGGGGCACTTGATGCTTTTAGATCATATCCAACAGAGATCACCCTGGCTTATTTCAATCCGGCGACTCATGGGTCGTTGCAATGACGGCCATCGGCAGGTGCGTACATTTATCTTTGCGGGTGTGCAGACACTCAACATTACGTGTCAATATCAATGCTGATGGTGGCCATCTTCCGCACGTTACAAATGTGCGTTCTCTTGCTGCTATCTGTGCTAATCATGGGTCCTCATATTTGTGCGCTTGCTTCACCAGCGACACTGATTCAGAACCAAAGGTCCTGTGTATTTATGGGTACGCAGAGAAGCCATCGAGGGGGACGTCGACGAAAGTGCGATGAGAACTGTCGTGCCCTGTTGGCCATCCATTACTACGCAAACTCTTTCATCCCGTGGTGAGTCGCTGACAGTCGTCTCCGATTCGCATCCACTTCTTCTGATGAAGCACCCCATCAGCACTCCAGACCATTACCTCCGCCCTTTCCAGACCATTACCTCCGCCCTTCTCAGCACCGAATTCCCACTCATCATCACCGCCAACGCCGGATGGAACCCCGCGACCGTCCCGATCCTCTCCCAGCTCGCCAGCAAGCTCGCTATTGGCGTCCTCTCCATCGCGCCCTCGGCATCAGTGTCCTTCCCAGACAACCACCCGTACTTCCTCGGCAACATCTTCACTGGCAAGCTCCCCCATCTCCACGATGCAGACGACATGGTCCTGCTGTAAACTGTCCATGGGCAGATGCCACAGACACCGAGCCACGCAAGGATGCGAGGATCTTCGTGGCCGACACCGACCCGCCGAAGCAGACTTGGATGTCCTGCTGGTCGCACGTCGACGCAGAGATGTTCTGCGCCGCAGACGCAGAACAACAACCCTCACCCAGCTACCCAGCCCGAGGGCCGAGACAGCCTCCCTTGCCGTCGACTCGGAGGCGAAGTTGCAGGTATGCTGTACTCACCTCGACACGGCACGCGAAGAGAGGCTCGCCGCCCTCTTCAAGTTGGCAGCTGAGGTGCGCCTCGCGGCGGATGGGTGCACACTCAGTATACCGTTCATCCTTTGGGGCCCTCCGTGACTCCGTGAATACCCTCACGCCCGACCAGGGCGCCAAGGTGCTCTGGCTGAGCGAGGCCGTGTCGTGCTCCGTGCTCGTCTGGGACCACATTGCCGTGTCGCAGCCCGGGAGCATGTTCATGTCACGGTCTGGGGGCACGGCGCTCGGGCCGGGTGGGTGCTGGGCGCGAGCATCGGGGCGTTGATTGGGGCGAGGGTCGACGGGAAGGGGACGAAGCTTGTCATCGGGATCACGGGCTACGGGAACTTCTTGTTCGGGGCGCCGACGGCGGCGTATTGGATTGCGAGGCGGTACGGGACGCCGTTCTTGATGGTGAGCACACAGGAATCGGGATCAAGCCCCAGGATTTGGTGACATGACGCGTGGAATTGCCACCAGTTTCAACCAGAGAGGCTGAGCCGTTAACGTTAGTTGACATAGAAAACGGCTCAGCCCCCCCAGTAGTTACTTGCCGATTAATCCCTTCGCCGCCGTCTTAATCCCCTCGTCGCCGTCTTAATCCGTCTTCATCCGTTCCGCCTGAGCGGCTAAAGCCGCCATTAGTATTACATAAGCTACCACTATACGCCTCTCTTAGTATTGACTAGCATTGTGTAAGTCGATTACAAATCGAGCCAGAGGCTAATTTCAACTGATCCTCTCTCGAGCGGTTAATCCTCCGGCTTAAGTCGGTAAACCGGCTCAGCGCAGTTAATCCGCCTTAAGCGACTTAGTGACGTTAATCCGGTTTAAGTGGCTTAAGCGGAGTCGATCCGGCTTAAGTCCTAAGCCCTACGACGATCTGGCTTAAGGCTCAAGGCGCAAGGCGGGTAAGAAAAAAAAGGATATGGGTGGATCGAACCCATAGCATCACAGTAACAACGGATCCCTGCAGATGCAACCACCCACTGCGCCATGCTTCATTACGCAGTGAAAAATCTACATTACTTGACATTAGTGTTTCTACGTTATCTCGCGTAGATATTTGTGAGGAACTATCACAGCATTATCCTCTTAAGCCACAAAGTACTTAGGCCCGACTTAAGCACCGTTAGATCTGGCTAATCAGCGCCGCTTGGTGCAACTGTTAATCATTGGTTTGCCGACTTCGTATCTCCCGAGCTGCGACAAAGTCCCCCGACTTACCAGCCATCCCCTCGCCCAACGCAAACGCCTGGGCTACTGCAATAATCTTTAAGTATGATGCGATTTGAGTCCACTTTATGACAGCATCGTAACCCGAACGTGGCCGGAAACGCATTGGTGGTTCTCAGGGCGTCTATTCCTTGGGTATGCTACTTACTATGAGGTCTATGGAGCAATAACTATTTCGCTTATCATTTATGTGCTGCTTCAATCCACGGATATCGCTTACCCGCCTTGCGCCTTGAGCCTTAAGCCAGATCGTCGTAGGGCTTAGGACTTAAGCCGGATCGACTCCGCTTAAGCCACTTAAACCGGATTAACGTCACTAAGTCGCTTAAGGCGGATTAACTGCGCTGAGCCGGTTTACCGACTTAAGCCGGAGGATTAACCGCTCAAGAGAGGATCAGTTGAAATTAGCCTCTGGCTCGATTTGTAATCGACTTACACAATGCTAGTCAATACTAAGAGAGGCGTATAGTGGTAGCTTATGTAATACTAATGGCGGCTTTAGCCGCTCAGGCGGAACGGATGAAGACGGATTAAGACGGCGACGAGGGGATTAAGACGGCGGCGAAGGGATTAATCGGCAAGTAACTACTGGGGGGGCTGAGCCGTTTTCTATGTCAACTAACGTAGCGGATTAACCCCTCTGGTTGAAGTCCCTGGAATTGCAGATACATGGAAAGAGAAACTCGTGACTATTGCTGATCATCGCCCTCGCCCTCGCCCTCGCCGTCCTTGCCGTCCTCGTTGCCCTCGTTGTCCTCGCCGTCCTCGTCGCTCTTGTCATCCTCGTCACCCTCGTCGTCCTCATCACCCTCGTCGTCCTCGTCGCTCTCGTCGCCCTCGTCGTCATACTCATCATCATCCTCATCCTCGTCGTCGTCCTTGCTCTTGCGCTCATGCTCCAATAGATGAAGCGCTACCCACGCATTCCTCGCGGGGATGCACCGACCTCCCAACAGCGTGATACGTGCTGGAACGTTGACCTTCTTCGTCACGATGCACGTATGATCTTCGCTCTTGACGATGGAGCTCATCAGGTTGCTGTAGTTTGGTTCTCGGCGTTTGCGTTGGCTTGAATTTGATTTCCTTTTGAAGGGTCCTGACTCGACTCTATAGCGAGACCGTCGGAGACGGTGTTCTTCGGGAGCATTCTTCCGAAAAGTCCAATGGGCCTGGGTGTCGCGGGGAAGCTTGTAGTTACGGAACGTAAGGAGCTTCTTGCTATCCTTCAGGCGTCTTGTGAGGTCATCGACTAGGGTCTGGAGGGTTTGGGGGGACTGATCGGAGGCCCGAAGTTGGAGGTAATACCTTCCTGGTGGAAGGACCTGTATTATCGGGGGAACGGGGTTAGGCTACCGCGTCGATCCCAGGTGAGGTAGACTTGGCGACTAGCCGAAGATCCAAGGGGCAGCACGTCGCAAAAATCAAGCACTATTTGGTGTAGAAAACCGATTCCAATGCCAGTGCCAGAACCAGTGAGAGGAGTAGTCTCCAGCGAGCCTATAGAGACGTCTATTGGTGGGAGGCCAATAGATGCGGACAGTGCGGCGGACAGCCGAGGAACCAGTGGAGCCGTGTTGAGTATGCGTGATAGGGAGGGACGAGCGGCCGACTTGGAGGAGGAACGGCGGGGTCGGCGGGCACTGAAGAAGGCGCAGAGCGTGGACAGTGGGTACCGTTGTGAGCAGGCGTGGAGGGTGGAGGGTAGGTACTACTATGGAGAGGAGGCCGCGACGGTGCAGTCGCCGGATTACCTCGGAAGCTAACATGGTTCCAGACTCCTGAGAAGGAATAGAGTGCCAGCTGGATGCGATGCAAGGAGGTAGAGGCGAAGGAAAATATGAACGACAACTTGAACCTGGTGGTTGACATCCTCCGAGTCGGCCGGAACGGCCTTCTCTTCGCCTCCGAATTGGGGGCTTGGTGCATGACGTCTGCCTCGCCCTCATCATGATGCGACACATGTCCAGGAAGCTTCAACATCAGGAAAATCTCCCCCGTGTCATTAGCAGTAAGGGAGACAAAGGGGGTACATTACCACTGGTGGGTAATTGATAATGCGTCTCTTCACTCGACCCACTGCCTAGTGTATGGACTCAGTCAACCACCAGGGATGCTCTCACGCCAACAGCGCGGCCGCGCGCCGTGCTCGCGCCACTGGGAGCAGGTGTCGTCGGACGCGTCGGTCTATTGCTGTGTGCGCTGAGGCTCGCTTGTGAAACCGGACATTTAAGTCGATGGGCACAAAAAGAGGGCGTGTGCAAAGATGAAGCTTAACTTATAAGATTTACATAAGTTGACACAAAATATTGCGTTCGAGTAACAGATCGGGCGCTTTGTTCAAACACCACCATCCGGGAAGTACGGATAGAGAGAGTTCAACTCGCCCGCCATCACCCCCTTCACGTAGGTTGCGGACATCTTGACCGACCGCGTCTGGTTGTAGCCCGGCTTTGTGTCGATGAGCCCGAACTTGGAGAAATAGCCGTCTGACCACTGCGTATCGTGATATCGGATGTTACTATGACATCCTAAAAAGATGTGAGGGGTATACGCGCTCACCTCGAGGTTGTCGATGCACGACCAGAAAGATATGCCGACGAGGGGCATGCCCGCGTCCAGGACCCACTTGATGTTCTTGAAAGTGCTGCGGTACCAGTCCACCCGGTCCGCATCGACGACGCGCTCCTCGGGGCGCAGGCTCGCCTCCTTGATCACCGCCATCCCGTTCTCTCCGACTATATGCGTATAGTGTCAGCAGGTCGAGGCACAAAATAACGCCGGTCCACTCACCAGTGAACGCCTTGACGCCATTATCGTACATATACTTCAACCCGACGTAGATCGTGTCGTTCGCGCGGAAGTTCCACACGCTCTGCGTCGGCCTCCCGATCAAGTACCCCGCCCGGTCCGTGTCCGTGTTCTCCACGCACTCCGGCCAGAACGCCGACGTCTCGCTCGTGCACGCCTTTTTCGCGGTCGCGTTGAGCGCCGCGACCCACCCGGACGTGTACGCGTCGAACGCGACGAAGTCGTACGAGCCCGCGAGCTTCCGCGTCTCTTCCTGGGTGAACGAGGGCAGGCGCGCGCCCAGCGCGGCGCGCATCGTCGGGTTGTACGTGCCGTTCACGAGCGGGGCGACCTCCCAGAACTCGAACGCGTGGTGGCGCTCGACGGCCGCGCGGTCTGCGGCCGAGGTCGGGTCCATCGCCACCCCGGGGCCCTGGGCATGCATCAGAATCAACTGAGGTCAGCCCGAGAGAGCGAGCGAATTGGGGGCTTACGCCGTCGATCTTGATGCCGAACCTGCCGCGGACCTTGCCCTGCGCCTTCCGCTCGACGAACGCTTCGTGCGCCTCGGCGTGCGCGAGGAGGGCGTTGTGTCTGCACTTGAGCACGGTGTCGAAGGACCCGTTGGCAATCGCCGGCGCGTTGTCGGGGTCCGCGCCGTAGCCTAGGAAAATAACAATAACATTCGAGCGATCAGCAGACGTTCCACACTATGACGAGGGCTGGCCAGGACGCTTCGCTCTGCAACACGTTCTCGAACGTTTTCCGACATGTTGCAAAGAAGCGTTGCATACCAAAGCGTCAGGTTTCGGAAAATAGAAGAGCGGCGCATCACCTTCGTCGCAGAACGTCCGCGGCTCGTTCATGGACAGCCAGTCGTCGCACAGATCTCCGAGGCCGTCCATGAGCACCTCAGCATAGTTCCTAAAGTCCGCGACGATCCGCCTGTTGAGCCATCCGCCGTACTTGCTCTGCAGCGCCTGCGGCAGGTCCCAGTGGTAGATGGTGCAAGCCGCGGTCATCCCGTTTTCGTGCGTCGCCTTGATCACGTTCCGGTAGAAGTCGAGTCCGGCCTGGTTGGCCGTCGTGCCGGTGCCATTCGGAAGGATGCGCGTCCAGGCGATGGTGAAGTCGTACTGGTTGATGCCAAGCGCCTGCCTGAAGAGAGGCAGGTCCTTTGGATACGTATGGCTGTCAGATAGGGATGAGCAGAGCAAGCTGGACTCGGAGGAAGAAGTATGAAAAGCTGACTAGAAGTCGACGGCGATATCTCCGTTTTCGTCGTCGGCGATATGGCCTTTGCCCTTCTGGTGGGCGTAGGTGTCCCAAATGCTGACGCCCTTGCCACCTACAGCCTTGGATCCCGTCGCGCCTTCGATCTGGTATGCGGAGGTACCGCAGCTGAAGGTGAAGTCGCCCGGGAGCGTGCGACCATCGAGGACGTAGGCACCTCGGGCGACGCTGCCGACTCGGAACTTCGGAATCAGCAGCGCAGCTACTACCACCGCTGAGAGCTTCGCCGGGAGCTGTAACATCAAGGATTAGCACAGCCCTGGGCTCGAAGAGGTGGGGAGAGTGAGCGAGCAGAAGTTCGCTCCTGCGCGACAACTGGCAAGAAGGCAAACGCAGGGAACGGGGCGGGTATACTTACGCTTGATGAACCACCAGTCCCACCGGCCGCCAAGCCATCATATTCGGACACTTGTTCGCTTCCTGAGACCCTGGGGGAATCCAGATGGCCAAGGTTGGTGCAACTCCCGTTCGATCACAGAGACCCGCATGGCATAAGTAGTCACAGGGTGTCGGCACCATTATCTGTGCTACGCCTTGGCATAGGTCAAACCTTGGCTGCGAATATCCTCCGTGTAGTGGGTTCAAGCGACTTAGACCGAGATAAGTCACAATGCTGCTGTATGTCGCTCGCCGGAGGTTGCAAGCTTGCGACAAATTGCAATTGAAAACGGCAACAACTCGGCGCTAGAGTGGCATGAACTCATCACGTAGCTCGGATATTGCCGTGTCGGCAGAGGGGCCGCCGGGCCGCCGTCAAACTTTATGTAAACCGTAGCCCGCTGGCGGAAAGTATTCGTTCTTAACTCCCTTCAAGCCTTGTCTCCCTTGCATTCTGACAATGTCACTGACATATGTTTTCGGCCATCTTGCTTCGCTTACAATATCTTTTTCATTCACCTACATAGTTTGTCAGGGGCCGTCCGACACTATGGCTGTCACGACTGACCCTATCCACGATCGAGGAAAGCTACAAGAACTTCATTGGTATCCTCGAGAGCGGGGTAGCTAACCTGAGGTATGTCCTATCCCATTTGACCATGCTGGTTAACTTGCGGAACATCCGCGGTGCAGGCATCCCATTCCTATTTTCCATGACCAGCCGCCCGGTCCTCCAGCACCTTTTCCTGGGAGGCGTACCCTTCCGCCTTCTCAATGCTCTCGGAGGCAACCCTTCTCGGATCTATCACGAGCCTCATACTCTCCCAGGTTTCCCTCCGAACAGTGAACACCTTTGCCGATGTTAAATCACTTCTTTGTCTCTGTCCCAACCGTCGTGCTCACGCCGTTCTATCTATTTGATTTGGATGCCATTCCTCTTCCTTAAACCACCACTCTGAGGCTCTTGCTCATATCCGGCTCAACCGTCGTGCTCGCGCTGTTCTATCTATTTGATTTGGATGCCATTCGTCTTCCTTAAACCACCACTCTCTTACTCATAGCTCTCTTCGCCGGGTAGCGCCTACCCATCACGCTCGCGACTGATATAACCGCCGTCCGCATAGCGTCTTTCGTCGACAAGTATCTGCGCGACGTCAGCTCAGGCTCGGACGTCAGGCTCAAGAACCTGCTCTCGGACTCTGACGGTCCCCTTGATCTCTCTGACGTGCGCGAGGCCTGGTTTACGAAGGTCACCCCAGCGCTGAGAACCGCCGCCGACCTCGGGCCATTCCACGTCGACGTCATGGCAGCCCTGCGCCGAATGCTCCTGCTGGACGCCACCGTCCTAGTCACCATATACCGCCCCCATCGCGGCGACGGTCCGCGGGTTGTGTACTCGCCTGACCTTTCCATCCTTCCCCGCGCGAGCACCAGGGGCCTCCCCACCGTGACATCGCGCCTGACGACACTGCGCCTCGCGTACTACGGCGCCTCTCCCCGTACCCCGTCCTGTGTCCCTGTCCATCACGACCTGGAGGACATTGCGAACGAGCACGAGACTAATCGGGTATCCTTCAAGTGCATGCTGGAGCAGCTCACGTCGGGGATGTACGTTGGCCGCCTCGAGCACCTCGTCGTGCAGCTGTCGCCGCGGTTCGAGATCGATGACGCTGAGACGGCCTTGGGGCAGCTGCGGCGGCACTTCCACACGGTCTGCGTCGAGCAGATCGAGAAGATGCCGCAGATGCCGATGCCTCTCCTGCCGTGCTGCATCGAACCGGACGCAGGGTCGGGCGGGAGTTATCCGTGGACGGACCACTTTTAAGTGGGTGGTGCGGGTGCGTTGAGCTCGGAAAGGTGCGCCATAGTTGGCGTTGAACTGGAGCCTTGTGTTGACGTCGCCCTCCCTTAGGGTTTGCGATTGCATAGTTCGGACGGGTTGACCCCAAGTCGGAAGTACGCGTATACTGTGGAGCAATGGAATCGCGAGGGGCATTCCTACGTCGACATAATTTCACGCCCGCGCCACCTACGTGATCATAGGATGGCGGACTGTTTCACCGGTGAGTCGATTGGGTGTCTCCTGGTCGGACACATCTGGGGCGAGCAAGGCTATAACGCGCTGGTGGCTTCAGCGCGCGTCACGTTGCGAGATAGAAAAACGTGCCAGCCGAGCCTGGATGGCCCGCTGCCTGGATCGCGAGCGGTTAGTGGTTGATAAACTGCGAAGGTTCCGTCTTTCAGTGTTATCATGCTCCGGAGAATGGTTAGACGAAGCCGCAGGTCGCTTCAGTTGGCCGTGCGATGCCCGATCCGAACAAGGGCACTTCGCTCAAGACCCCGTGTCCCTTATTCCAACACCAGGACTGAAGATATGGTTAGGACCTCCTCGGTGATGATAGCGTAACGTATACCATTCTACATGCACTATTACCTTCCTTGCGCCAAACAAATGGTCTCATGGTGCGTTCATTCATTCAAGCGTTAACTTGAAAGCGTCTTTTCCTGACTCCCTTGCCGTTACGGCTCAGAGTCAGTCATAGTTGACGTATGCGCTGGGACACTGCTGGTCATGAGGTCGACATTCCCTGCGATGTGTCTAACCTGTGCGTCAGCCTTGCCATTGCTCTGCTTTCTGGACCCCGCCGGCAGTTCCTCAGGGCGTTAGCTCGGAGTACATATACCAGCCGAACAATACCATCGAACAACCCCATCCAGAACTCGTCTTCCTACTCAACCTCTGCAACCCCACATCACTCGCAACCATGTCTCTCGAAAGCGGCAAATACACGATCACCAGCAAGCTCGATGACGCCCCCGTCGGGCGTAGGCCAGCTGAAAACTTTGACCTTGTTCCAAAAGGTATTTTCAAGCTGCCCCAGGCCACAGCGGCTCATCCTACGACTGTAAGCAGCTTGGCCGTCTGTCGCATCCTCGAAATACTTACGTTCGCTAATAACCTCCGTATTCCGATCATGTGTCAGTGGGAGGTGGAGAAGCTCGAGAACGGGAACTACAAGTTCAAGGCCAACTATAACATTGTCGGCGTCATCGATGAACGCGTATTCGCTATTCTCTTAGAGAACCAGATTCCGACCGCTACGACGGAATGGACTCTCCAGCGCGACGAATGGGACACGGAGAGAAACGCCTACGTGTACGTCCCGCGATTCTGAACTCCCTTGTCTCGAACTCATTCGGCTTTCCTAGGGTACTGGCGGCCGGCCGGACTGATCCTCCTGAAGGGTGGACTGCGCCGAAAGGCGAGGACGAGCAGGTATTTACATCTCACTCATCGACGCTCCTTCGCGCCTGTCTTTTTCTATTGATACTTAGATAATTGCCGACTGATTCGTCTTTGTGCTGGCAGATTTTCATTCAGGGCGTCCCTACCGGCCGGAGCCTCCCACCCACCTATTTTCCGCAGAACGTCTTCTTTTTCAAGAGGTTGGATTAAATAGAGAGATAGTTTTCCGTCTCAGGCTGTCTGCCGTCTTAGTAGTCGCCTCGTGAGCATTAGACTGTACAACTGGCAATACAGTTACCCCACGCACATAGGTCATAATCTACTATCGTCCAGTGCCTCGGGAGACAAGGCAACACATCAGTTTCTAGTGTATCGTTGAGTTGAACACTCTGTGCATGTCGAGCCCGTTCATCCCAAGACATACCTGCCTTACGCAAAGACGTCGTTGGTATCAAGCCGGAGCTGCCAGGCATACTTAACACCACACACTGGCACTGAGACGCGCGCCAGCGCAGAGTCATCACATGACCTCTCGGACTGCAGTCGCGAACCGTGATCATCTGCAACTCTTGCCTTCGACGCTTACCTTGGACGTCACCTTCCCCCGCTTTTCTCCCTATAAGTATTATGCCTGCCGCGATATCCACTGCACCTCCCTGCCTGAGTGTTTCGGTATGTACTAGATTATCCTGATGCCATTTGACAATCATTGCAATGGTCCCCCCGGGGGATTACCGAGACCTGAACCCGGGCCTTCAACCGGCTGCCGCTCATCTCTCGCCTCAGCGACATATCGGGCAGAACCGTCGCCACCACAAGCCTTACATTGCGTCGTAGTTCGCCCTGGATTGAACTTCCATCCTAAGGTTGCCTTCTCCCAGGTTGTGACTCGGATTGGGACAGGCTGACTCAATATCCGACGTACAATGTCTGTACGATGCAGGGCAATAGACTCGGAATCGCGGATTTATCCCATTCCGGCAGCTGCACCTGTGAGTATGAGTCGATCAGGTGTCTTTAGGATTGGTCTGACAAATTTGCGGCGAGCCCAGCCACACCGTGAGCACTCTGTCCTTCACGTTGCTGCCAGTGGATGGAAGAGCTGTGTGGACCGCTGGCCGGGAGTCATCGAAGAGGTCCGAAGGTTCTGTCAGGAAAGCGCTTTCTGTGCTGTCTCCGCCCGTGAAGGCTCAAAGGACCGGCCAGAGAAAGCGTAGGAAGACTGCTTTAACTTACTGAGCATTGCAGCGTCCGAACAACGATACTGCGCCCAACGCCTCGTGCCCCGTGTTCTAAGACTGCGACAGGAGAGACGGTTTCAACACCCCCGACATCGTCGACGCATATGCCATTCTACACCCACTACTACCGTTTCGGCAGCAAATGAATGATATCATGGTGCGTCCATCCATTTGACGGTTGACTTGAAAGCGTCTTTTCTCGATTACTTTGCCGTTATCGCTCCGTCATCGCTGACGCATATATTTGGGTGTTGCAGGTCATGGGGAACGATGTTCCCTGCGAGTGTCCAACCTACTCTTTGGTGTCGTCATTGCTCTTCTGTATGGGCCGGACCCGCTGTTTCGTAAGGAGATGAGCCCAGGGTATATATACCAGCCTAATGGTTAGCTAACAAACCCATCCTGAACTCGCCTTCCCGCTCAGCTTCTTCAACCACACATCATTCGAAATGTCCCTCGAGAGTGGCAAATACACGATCACCAGCAAACTCGGTGACGCCCCCGTCGGGCGTAGGCTAGCTGAACCCCGTGACACTACTCCAAAGGGCATTTTCAAGCTGCCCCAGAACACGGCCGCCCATCCTACCATTGTAAGCAGCTCAGACGTCTCTCGCATCCTCGAAATATGTTCACTAATCACTACTGTAACACGATCACTCATCAGTGGGAGGTGGAGAAGCTCGAGAACGGGAACTACAAGTTCAAGGCCAACAATAGCATTGTCGGCGTCATCGACGAACTTGTCTTCGCTATTCTCTTCAAGGACCAGATTCCGACCGCTACGACGATAGAATGGACCCTCCGACGGGACGAATGGGACACAGAGAGGAAGGCCTACGTGTACATCTTGCGATGCTTGCACTCTCTCGTTCCGAACTCATTCGCCTTTCCTAGGGTGCTGGCGGCCGGCGGGGCCGAAACTGAAGTCGGTTGGACTGCGCCAGAGGGCCAGGACGAGCAAGTATGTACGATCTCACTCCTAGATAATCCTCCTGTCCTTTTCGATTAATACGTAGATCATTGCCGACTGATTCGCCTTTGTGCTGGCAGATTTTTATTCAGGGCGTCGCAACCCGCCGGACCTTGCCGCCAGGCTATTTTCCGAAGAACGTCTTCTTTTTCAAGAAGTTGGATTAAACGGCGAGATCTGTCGGCTCAGGCCGCCGCTGTACCAGTGCATCAGTTTCAAGTGTATCGTTGAGCTATAAACAATCTGTACATATCGAGCTCGTTCTATTCCAAGACACACGTTGTGTTCAAAGACGCGGTTGGCGACAAGTGATAGAGATGCTTTGTGTAGGGATGCAGCGGGATCCCGAGGGTCATTGGGCGAAGGGCTGCTTGGCGCCTAACATCACAATCGCCACGTGGGCGACGTTCACGCAGCTTGAGGGGCGCCTGCCACTGCCACTCGCCACTGAACCGCCTACTCGTCACCGCGTCACCGGCGACCGCATCGCTCTCCTCCAGCAACTTACGGTATCGTACAGTGTCCTTTGTATGGTGAAGTCTATCTGCTAACTGTAAAATTGATAGGACCCCCTGAGCGGGTTACCCACGCTTAAAAGGATTGTGTAATCATATTCGGGTTGCCGTACTGTTTGTGGATGATGACGCCGTCCGAAACGCAACAAAGGGCGGAAGGATTCCTGGAGCAACTGCAGCGTGAGGCCGATGTTTTATCGTGTGTATCACATTTTTATTTTCGGGCGGTGTTCCGACGTACTGAACAAGGGGTCCAGATACCGCGAGGTCAGTGCGCAGGGTGCGACAATAGTTGCTTACTTTCTTCTTTCTCGGCCTCGCCGAGTCCCAGGCTGCTGTTGCGCCAGAGTCTAATCACTACTATCTCACAGATTGAATCCATAAACAATATTTTAACGAGATCAGTTTTAATCCTTCGTCAAGCACACAATGGACGCTCCCCACTCTTCAAGCTTCCTATTGAGATCCTACACAAAGTTCTCGAGCTTGTCCCTATGCCCTGCACTGAACGATGGAGGGGCTTCCAACCCTTCTGGCGCAATATCCTTCTTGACAGTTCGATGCTCATTCCCGTCATACACACCTGTCACCGTCTCCGCGAGGTGGCCCTTGCGCATCCGCACCTCTGGACCACATTCCCCATCTTGCTCGAAAAGCTATCCCTCGTCCGACAGATGGCGACGTGGAGCCATCACATTCCCCTCAATGTCATAGGGCCCGATATCAGCATTCTCAAAGAGCTCCCTTCGAGCACGCGGTTTGCAGCAATGCACCTGCACAATATCCAGTACAACGACTTCGGTCTCCTATCAACCTTGATCGAGCAATGGTCCTCCTCGGCACTCCACTCATTCTCGCTGTTCTGCGGCAAATCACATCGCTGGAACTCTAGAAAGACTCTATTCCGCTTTCCCCGGAACACGCTCCACGTCTCCGCGAGCTGGCCTTGGATGAAGTCAAAGCCTTACCGAATCATGGATTCCCTCATCTGACCCACTTCGCTCTCATTAACTTCGCATTTCACACTGGGATCGCGGCACGGCACGAGTTCCATGTGAGACTCGTTCAGTTCATCAGGGAGTGTCCGCGACTAGAGTGTATAGCCTTGACCGGGTTCCACTTGGCGGAAGAGGTGGTCAACGAGCCCCTTCCGATCCCTCTACACCACCTCAAACACGTGGTCCTCCGCGACTTTTCTCCCAACACCCTCAATCACTACAATGCTCTCCTCCAGCCCCGCGTCAATGGGTCGTCCGTTCAGATCCTCGTTTATCGCGGCGGAGATCACTCGTTTCCGCGACGTTTCCTCTTCCCGCCCAACTTGGCTGCGACGGGAACCCCCACTCTAAAGCAGGTTTGCATTGGTATACACCCCACCCACCCCACGGCCCCCGACTACGCCACCTCCCTCACCGCCGTCACGATCCGTTCCACCCGTCATCTTGTAGTTCGGAACGACGAGCTGAAGGCTCACGGCATCACTCCGTATGAGTGGCCGTCAATCGTCATCTCCCAATCCCTCACCCCACCCTCGCAGCTGCCTGTGGACGAGGTGTGGCTTTACGGCTTCAGCACGACCGCGTTTCCCCGAAAGTGCTCCCCGCTCATGCACTTCCCCCACGCAGCGCGCGCCGTCGTCGCGATTGACCGGCGCTGCCACTACGACGACGTTCCCACCCTGCGCCTCCTTCCGTCTACGCACGACCACGATCACTCGCCCGGTTCCATAGCCATCTCGACGGTGAGGCTCGTACATGGCTTTAGTAGTGCGCCTGCCTCCGACTCCGAGCCCCATCCGGGGGCCGGGCCCGGGGTCACATATCACTTGCCACTCGGGCAGCTCGTCAAAGACCTGCACTCGGGCGGATACGGGTACATCAAGCACTTCGTGCTGCAGGTGACCCCTCAGATGCGTGTGGACGAGAAGGAGCTGGACGAGGTCAGAGCTGCGGGGCACTTCGAAACGTTCACGTTTGCGCGCATCGAGACGTTCCCGAAGATGCCTGGACATTCGGACCGCTCTTGGCATGAGCAGCCCCTGGGTGCTCTCTGGTGAGACGTACTGCGCTGTAGAGGTGCGCGTTTTTTCTCGTATCGCCATGATTTCGCTTCAGGATCGCTGACTAATTGCAGCACACCGGACCTATAGTCGACGTCGCAGAGTGAGCGGAGTAACGCATGAGCGGCCTCAGAGAGCGACGCAGGTGACGCAGAGTGACGCAGAGTGACGCGGACGGACCGACGCGGCGCTTGACGCAGATGGACACAGAGAAGCGCAGAGTAGAACGCAGGGCTACGCGGACGGACGCAGCGTGTAACGCGAGCATAGTTTGTATCGCACAGTGAGTCGAGAGTAATTTTGATAGCTCGACAGGGTACCAGGGGGGGATGGAGCGAAGCTGAACCTCCGGTAGCCTAGTACAAAGGTTATTACTGCGAGCTGTACGTCTCCTAGATATAAGGAATAATCGTGATCACCCCCTGGCATTTATCTATAAGCGGCGGGTACCCTACAGACTGTATAATCGTGTCAGTCATGCTCCACAGTCCGAGTCCCTCAATCACTGGCACAGTCTACAGATTCTCAGTTTCCTCGGTCGGCACCGCAAACTTGGCCTGGTGCCCAGCATCTATCGCTTCCGCCGCTGTCCTCACTAGATGCTCGCCTTTCGCTGACTTATGCGCCTGGACTACTGCGTTGCGTTAGTGACGCAGAGTCCGATGCTAGTGGACGCGCAGACCGTGACGCGAGCGACGCGAGCATTGACGCAAATGCGTCACTTTGCGTCGCTCTGCGTCAAAATATCTTTGCCCTGTTCGTGCCACTTATGAACCATATAATCGCATCACTAGTTTGACTAGTACTGTTGGAAACGGATTGTGAACAATGCCTGGAAAATTAATGCCGGTAGGATTTCCGCCATTTATCCGCGGGCGCTCCGGAATAGCCTTTTATGGTGGTGTATCGGTGGCACCGACGGAGTTGAGTTGGCCGCCACCCGCCACCCCTGTTTTTTCTTGACCACATCGACCACTGGCAAATCTGGCTCACATCTCTTCTCTCTGTCTTCAAAGAATTGGTGGGCGCCGTTGCCACACTATCTAATAATGGGCCGCTCGGAAGTACAACAGAGCGCGGAGAAGTTCCTCGAACAACTCCAACAGGAGGCCAAATTCTTGTCGTAAGTCCCACATCAGTAATCCTACTATCTTGTTTACTGACCAAGACCAGTTATGGGGAGGTTAGTTCTGTGATTCTCAGAAGGCTGGATACTCATGCTCTAGTGATCGAGTCGAGCGGCCTTGGGACGGGCAGCACTGAGACACTGGCCGCCTCCCGTGATTGAGTTAGTGCTCTCTATTGAGCCGCCGGAAGCTTTCGTCACTCTATGGAGCCATTCTTCCCAATACGCTCTATGGTAGATGCTTGAGGATTTGATTTTTTATCGCCTGTCAGTGCTTCCTAAAACATTGTCTGACTGCCGCCACCGCTCTCTAGATCGGATCCATCAGTGATACTTTGGCACAAGCAACCTCGATCCTTCGTCAAGCACACAACGAGCGTTGCCTGCTCTTCACATTGCCTGTCGAGATCCTCCACAAAATTCTCGAGTTTGTCCCTGATCCCTATAGGAAGCGGTGGAAGGACTTCAGTCCCCTTTGGCGCAGTGCTCTAGATCTGATGGATAGCTCAATGCTCATCCCTGTCATCCACACCTCTCATCGCCTCCGCGAGATCGCTCTTGCACATCCGCACCTCTGGACCACCTTCCAGGCCCCACTTAAAAGCCTCAAGCTGCATCTTATCCGACAGATGGCGGAATGGAGCAAGCCAGTCCCTCTCAAAGCTGTCGGTTCTGATATCCGCATGCTCGAAGAGCTCCCGCCCACCCGCCTCATGTCGATCCACCTATACGACATCGACTACCACGGCTTCCGCTGCCTACAGACTCTCCTCAAGCAATGGTACTTCCCGACCCTCGAATCGTTCTCGCTCTTCATAGATGATGACTGGGATCCAGAAAATGACATGCTTTCGCTGACCCCAGAAAACGCTCCCAACCTCCGCGAGCTGACTTTAGAGGATACCCAAGTCCTGGTGGGCAGGGGGTTCCCGAACCTGACCTGCCTCGCTCTGATCGACATATCGATGCGCAACTTTCACGCGAGGTTTATTAGCTTCATCGGAGAGTGCCCGCGACTAGAGAGCATCTTGCTGAGTGGCCTTATATTGAATACCGGGGAAGAAGAGGTCCCCAACAACCTTTTCTCATCCTCTCCCCTCCGAGTTCCTCTCCAGCACCTCAGACACGTCACCCTCAACCGCTTGTTCTTAAATGACCTCGAGTACTATGTCCCCCTGCTCCAACCCCGGGTGCAAGGATCATCCTTCCATGTCCTCCATGTCCTGTCCTACTCCGCCGAAAACCTCACATTCCATTCGTCCTTCCTCCTCTCGCCACACCCGGACGGACCCGAGCCCCCAGCTCAAAGGCAGATCTGCATCGGTGTGCACCCCACCCCCCTCATGGATCCTGACTATGCCATTTCTCTCACGACCATTACCCCCCGCTCCACCCGTCGCATCGCCGCCTGGGATAGCGAGCTATACAATGAGAACGACGCCCTTTCAGAAGAGTGGCCATCCCTCGTCCTCTCCCAGTGCTCAACCTCCTCCTCGTCGCTGGCTGCGGACGAGGTGTGGTTCTATGGCGTAGAGGCGAGGAAATTCTCCAAGCCACCGCTTGCGCACTTCTTCGGGGCGACGCGCGTCGTTCTCGCCCTCGACCGGCGCCTGCACTACCCTGACGACCCAAGCTTGCACCTCCTCCCGTCCACGCGCGATCCCTCCTTCGCGCCGACATCCATCACCTCTGTATGCATCGTGCACGGCTTCAGCACCGCGCATGGCGAATCCGCATCGTTCTCGGATGAACCTCCCGCTGAGTCCGACCCCGGCTCAGATTCCGATTCCAAGGCGGACGCGCATGGCTCCAGGGTCAAGCTGTCCCTCCGGGACCTCATCCACGACCTCCGGTATGAAGGGTACGAGTACATCAAGCACTTCGTGCTGCAGGTGACGCCGCAAATGCACGTGGACGAGACGGAGCTCGCCGAGGTCAAAGAGGCAGGACGATTCGAGACGTTCGTGTTCGAGCGCATCGAGGAGTTCCCGGAGATGCCTGGGCACGAGGACCCGGCGCGCTGGGGCTGCAGACGGTATCCGGGGTCGCTCTGGTAATGGATAGTGGATGGCGGGCGGTGCGTCTGAGCTCTGTTGTCGTGCGGCCTGTCACTGACGTATGAGGTATTCGCCATGGATCAGGGAATACGTAGCGCACCGTCGCTACCTTCGACTCGGACGGAGTAGAACAACTGGACCCGGGCAGTTCACGGTTCACGGCGTGACGACTGCTCCAATAACCAAGGACTGCGCCGTACAATGTTACGAGATATAAGAAGACGAGTACTCGCGAACTGGAAAAGGCGGGAGCATAGAGCAGCGTGTGTCTTGCCTTATTTCACAACACCGATAGGTTATAGAAGCGCAAGCTGTGTATCGCCGATGAGTTGAACGGATGCAAAGGGAATCATAACTGTCTATCTCCAGATTGGTCATTCGTGATTACTGGCAAGAACTGGACGAAGTGGTCCGGGGGTTCTCTCAAGAAAGCGCCCTTTCGAAACTTGCTCCGCTCGCGAAGACCAGAGGAAGCGCAGGTGAGTTGCTCCAATTGGCTCAGCCTTGCTGCACTCAACGAGTCAACACTCCATGTCCGGCGTTCCAAGACAGCGGCCGGAAAGAGGGTTCCAGTTCCCTCGTTAGTGTCGTACTGGATGCCACACAGCACGCGCTACTACCATCTTTACGGCAAATGGTCTTGTGGTGCGTTCATCCGTTCAATGTTGACTTTTCAAGCGTCTTTTCTTGGCTGCTTTGCCCCGTATAGTTCAGTCATCATTGACGCTGCGCTCGGATGTTGCAGGTCATGGGGAGCGGTGTTCCCAGCGAACATCTAACCTTCTCTTTAAGTTTGGTCTCGCTGCGCCGTCTGAGCACCGGTTTCCTAATGATGTGGGCCCAGGTACTTATACCAGCCTCAGAGGACCAGGCTGCGAACATTCCCCAGTCATCATCTTACCCCTCAGTCCCTTATAACCACCCCCCAGGCTCGTAATGTCCCTCGACAGCGGCAAGTACAAGATCACCAGCAAACTTGACGGCGCCCCTGTCGGGCGTCAGATGGTTGAAAACGCCGACACCCAGCCAAAGGGCATTTACAAGCTGCCCAAGGACATTGGACCCCACGTTACTACTGTAAGTCACTCGCCGTCTCTCACGCACTCGACATCCGTTCACTGCTAATACTCCCCGTACCATGCACGGCATGATTCTGTGGCACATCACCTTCCCTCGATCGGCAGTGGGACGTGGAGAAGCTAGAGAATGGGAACTACAAACTCAAGGCCAACCATAACATTGTCGGAGCCATTGACGGTCGTCTCTTCGCCATCCTGTTTGAGGAACAGCTGCCCAGCGCATCCACGACGGAATGGACTCTCAAACGGGATGAACGGGACACGGGGGGAGATGCCTACGTGTACGCGCTGCACTCTCTAATTCGCTTGTGGCAAACTGATCCATTTCCCATAGTGTGTTCGCCCCCGGCCAATCGGTGGGATGGGCTGCGCCAACGGGCGATGACGAGCAGGTATGCTTTAATCTATTTGCCCTCCGAGTCGCACCCCCCCCCCCCACCAATGCTTCTCCGACTGATTCGATTCTGTGATGGCAGATTCTCGTCAAGCCCATCCTTGTGGGTTTGACTCTCCCGCCTACCTACTCTCCGAGCGAAGTCTTCGTCTTCAAGAAGTTGGATTGAATGGCGGGATGTACGTTCTAGTAGTCACACCGTGCACACTGCCAGCAGCCCTGTGCCAGTGTAGGTTTAAGTCAACAATGATGTTTATGCCGTCGTGTCTGAAAGACTCATTCGGCCCAAGGCTGGAAATTGTCAGGTGCCTCAGATTCGATCACGCTGTGTGCATTGCGCCTCGGTAGTCTACGCGGTACGAGGCGGACAAGGCGACTCGAACATTATTCGAGTACGCCTTCATCTTCCAGATGTGGTTGAGTCACCTCCAGCAGCCTAAAGCATCGAATGGAAACCAATGCTGATTGAGAGTATGAATAAGAGATAAATTCGTGCCACTGTTCAAAATCGAACACCCGCCCACTCTCGTCGTGCTTGGGGGTACACAGGAAGTAGTGGATGTCATGGTATACAATTATAAACACAAAGAAACATAGCAATAGCACATACGATACAATACAGCATGCAGTCATGATCGATGATCACCCGGGCCGGCGGCGCGCCTGGGTGGAGGTAAGTGGTTGAAACGAACACAAGCCACGGCGGTAGTAAGACATCTCTCCCCGGATACGCTTCAGAGCATGCCTTCGGTCCTCGCTCGCCGCCGCGGCTGTATACAGCCGGAAATGGCATCCTCGCGAACCCACTGCAGGATGCGCGGGCCCATAGGCCTGTCCGTGATGATCACAGGGTACATCCAGCAATTGCGCCTCTGAAAAATCAGAATCGGAGAATTAAGGCGGCGGTCAGTCGAGCGGGCCCCGCAGGACTAACAAGACGGCGCGAGGGCTTACGTTGCAAAAGGTCGGGGCCTTGGGCTTCCCGTCGGCGATGATGCCGGTGCGCCAGAGCGGCGTGCTCGGGCCTGGGGTTCCCTCCGTGTCGCGATAGAGCACCTCCATCTTGCTCTGTGGTCGTGGTCGAACCTCAGTGCCTAGCACGACAATTGGCTGAGGATAACTCACATCATACTTCTTTGCGGGTTGAGCCATGAGTACGAGATGTACGAGTTGGAAGAAGGTGGTTGAGGGACGGATCTGGTGCAAGAAACCTGTGGTTTGGGGGGGGAAGAGTGCGTAGAGGTGCTCGATGGAGGAACTACAGGGGAGACTATGCAGAGATTTATATGCGTTCTCGAGAGAGCTAAGGCGTTCGAGTGGTGCCCGCTTTTGCGTCCCGGTCTGCGCTTTGCTTCTTGGTTAGCGAAGCGTCGCAGCAGGCCCAAGCTGCCTCGCTTACCTTTGTCTGTGACATCACATAGGGCCGTCCGGCTTTGACCGAAGGGTTCCCAAGGCGCGCGCAGTGGCTATCAATCAAAGAGGTCGGCCCAGGGTCGGCGGAGGTTTTGTGGTGGTGGTTGGCCAAGGCGCAGGTAGTATTTGTGAGTCGTTAGCTTGACCGGTATTGGTATGTCAGGGAAAATAGACAGATGAGACACAGGGCCCCTGATACAATAAAACTCAGCCTGCCCCGCCTTATGTGCAGAAACCATTGACTTTGAGGTTCCGCGCCGTCAACTCAGCGGGTGCGCGGTAAATAACCTCAAGACAGGCTTGGATTTGCGATGTCAATGCATCGTTGATTTATGACAGGTCCTAGCAATGCGTCATCGCCAGTTGTCCTTTTGGAGTCACATGCTTGTTTGCTTTGTTGTGAGCGTACGGCCAATTCGCGGACGCAGAAAGAGACTGGAGTAGCGCTCACCGAAGTACAATAGCCGTGGCCCGATGGGATCTTGACTCGAGCGAAAAAGCAGTGTCCCGCCCTTCCAGAAACGGCAGGCGTTCAACCTCGCGTGGACCTCACCTCCCCGACGCAGAGTAGAGCACGGAGGACACACGTGTTGCCCATAAATTTAAGGCCGCTGGGAAGGGCATTATCAGCTGACAAGGATTAACATTGAACGGAGAACGTACCTGCGGTATGTTGGCCACGATGGAGGGCACGGGTAATCCTGGACTGCAACGTGCCATCCATGTGTCTCCGGTCGGAGCGAACAGCGAGAAAGTACAAAGGTCGAAGGAAAGATAAGCAGCACCACGAGGTCGACGATGGAAATATCAATACAAGAGATGGATTCGTCGATGCGCCCACTGGCAGCGTACACGTAATATCCTACACCCTGACACCGTTCAGCGCGAGTCGGAGCCAGGACTCACTGCCAGCCCCAACGCCGCTCCCCGATATCCGAGAGGTAGTTGTCGTATTGAATCTCGTGCTGAGCAGGGTTGAACCAGCCCCGCTCGACGCGGCCCTTCGTCGGGTATTCCACCGGATACGAAAACTGGCCGTTGGCCTGCGGGCAGGATTCAGCTTCAGCAAGGCGCCTCGGATGGAGGAACAAAGGGAAACGGTACCTCTGGACGAGGTGGGTACTGGGTCATGTCAGAGACAGTCCCATGGCGCCATGTCGCAATCGTCTGCTCGCATATACGGACCATCACCCGGTCGCCCGACTGTCCAAACGCCGAGATCCCTCAGTACCTCGCCGCCAACAGCCCAGCAGCAGCGACTCGCCTTGAACGAATGTTGCGCAGTATATCGCGGGATAGCCGGCTGAAAGCCATCATTGGGTGCGCGAGGATGTGTAGGCGTAGCGTTCGGGTTCGGGTTCGGGTTCGAGTTCGAGTTCATCGTTCGCAGATCGTCCCGCTCTTGAACCCAATCAGTGGCACAAAGGACAAGCCGGGGCCGACTCGGAGGGGTAAGCGGAATCGGTGGACCCACTGCGACCCGCGCATCCGCACCTTAAAAATACTGCAGCCGAACGGACTGCAACGCTGTCGTCGCCGCAGCTGTGGCCCGGCGTCGTCCTGCCTCCGAGATGACTGGACCCCAACAAGGCAGTGTCGCCGTGGCGTGGCCGTGACGTTTACTTTAACTGGGTGGGGCAACTGGGATCGACCGTGTCCGCGAAGCCTCGTGGGTTTGGCTCGTGTTTATTCCCCGATTTTCCAAAATCTCAGGGTCCTTCGGAGTCATTCTGACGAGTTGTCGCACGAAGGAGGCATCTGAGTCGGCGTCGGCGGCAAATTGGTTGCGCGTAGGTGGCTCCAGAAGGTTGCTTGTGGACGGAAAGTCGACGGAAGGAGCCTAGGTCTTGCAACTCAATGCGAACACATGACTACACACTTACTGTGCTAACGGAGGCGGACGCCAAGGCTAGCTGCGTTTGCAGGGACCTCGCGGACGGTGGCTAACGAGGCAATTTAGCGCTCAATCGCGATCACCGGAATGGCTGTCTGGAAAACAACCCGACCCGTAACAATTAGCTAAAAAGTATGTCTCTGTCTCTCTGGAGGCATCCGACTCACCTGGAGCTTCTTCCTTAACCTTTGGGTCCGGGAGGGTGCATGGACAATACAAGCAGTTGCCCAGGATACCACATTTCGGGTCTTTTTAGGAACTGGAAGACTCTGTATTCTCGTCCCCGTGGGTGCAGTTGTCAGGGTGTCGACGTCGTGTCGGGAGTCATCGTTGGCGAAGAACCGGAAGATGTCGATGGATGCCAGTGGTCGATGCAGAGCAAAGTGCAAACTCAACGGTAGCGTCTGCCGCCACTGTCAGCACAGCGTTTGACGCCCATGATCACGCTCGTGGGTGCAGAAACGACATGAGGATACACATTCGTTCGTTGAGTTTCGATGGACGATAGCCGTGGATGTGCAAGCGAATGAGATCTCTGCGGCTGCGCGTAACGGCCCTGTCGGCCTGCTCATTTTTGATGATAGGAAGTACCTACACAAACATAAAGGATACATGTGTACATCTAGTAAACATAGCCCAAGAGCTTGCCACCAACGTTCTTGCGACGCGCCTCCTCGTGGTCGAGGATACCCGACGAAGTCGTCTACACGCGAAGCACAGATGAGTAATAATCCCAAAATAAATAACGTGAACAGGATGACGTACGAGAATAATGATACCGAAGCCACGAGCAGGGAGGAGCAAGTTGACCCAGGTCTCGATCTGGTTGACCTGAACATTGTAGCGCGGCGAGATGACGCCGGTCTTGTTCAGGCGACCGTTGAGCTGAATGACGATCTTGCCCGAACGGTGGTCGTCGACGATTTCGAACTCGCCAATGTACCCTATGAGAGGTAACGGCATTAGCAAGCCATCCCAAAGTAAGTTTGGCGAAACAGAACAGGGGAAGAAACTCGAGAGAAGGTATAGTAAAAAGTGTCCCCTCTACAGTGAGTACCGGTCCGTGGGAGATGGGAGCAGTACTGTAATGGTTTGAGAGGGAGTTGATATATCGGAGCATTAAAACGAGGGGCGGGTGGAGACAAAACCTCGTCGATCGTAGTTATCACTCCGAGTGTGCATAATTTTGCAAAGGCAGGTTCGCAATAAAATGGATGACAGTAAAAGGTACATAAGAAAGTCAGAAGCGGCAAACACTCACCATGGCGCTGCATGACAGAGAGGAACTTGACGATGACCTTCGAGGAAGGGCGGACGAGCACCTGGCGCTTGCCACGGCGCTCGGCGTTGACGATGTTGTTCTACGGGCACAATCAGCACATCCTGCTACCACATAGTCGAAAAAGACTCACCAAGCAGTCGTTAAGGACGGATACGCGAACCATGGTGACTGGTTAGGAGATACCGGATGAGACTAGGGATACAAGGGCCGCGGTAAGTAACTTGCAACGCTCGTCTGAGTGTCGTGCTACAGAAAGCGCGAGTCAAGACGAGCTAGATCACAGTGCAAGACGGTGAAAGAACAGTCGTCAAGCGCGGTCTGCGGCAACACATTGGAGAGTCGGAGTGCATCATTCACCTTGATAGGGTCTTGAGGGGCGGCGAGGGCGACGAGGGGATGATCCTGGCTGGCACTCTCGGCGCTTAGGTTAACATTTCTGGGGGCGCTCGGTGGCTGAGCAGCTGTATAGTTCCCGCCCAGCCACCCGGCGTTCGCCGACCCACTCCCCTGCAGCCTCCCAGTCTAGCTCGCCGTCGTCCACATCAAGCTCAAGCCCCTCAACCCTCCGCAAGATACAACATGGTGCGTACTGAAACTATGCCAGTCTACTCGTCGGCCTGTATGACGTTTGTGTGCTCGTTTTCAGGGTCGCGTACGCACCAAGACCACCAAAAGGGCCTCCCGTGTCCTCATCGAGAAGTAGTGAGTAGTCGATTCTTGTAAACACCCCACGAACCGCGAAGAGACCATGGGACTTATGCCCAACTCGCAGCTACCCCCGTCTTACCCTCGATTTCCACACCAACAAGCGTATCATCGATGAAGTCGTGCGTACTCCCCTCCAAACCCGGTACATAATGTCCAGTCATTAACCAAACGACCACCGTCTCTCCAAATAGGCTGTCGTCCCCTCGAAACGCCTCCGGAACAAGATCGCCGGCTTCACGACACACTTGATGAAGCGTATCCAGAAGGGCCCCGTCCGCGGCATCTCGTTCAAGCTCCAGGAGGAGGAGCGCGAGCGCAAGGACAACTACGTCCCCGAGGTCTCCGCCCTCGACATCAACACCAACCCGCTGGAGATCGACCCCGACACCAAGGTGCGTTCCCTTCCATCCTCCTTGCTCGAAACTCGCTGCCGTACTCACCGCTTGCGTTTATACAACAGGACCTCCTCCACTCGCTCAACTTCGACTCCATCCCCTTCTCCGTCGCCCAGCCCGCCACGCAGCAGGCCGAGCGGGGACCCCGGAGGGAACGCCGCAACGTCCCTGGTGCTGCTGCCCGCTCGTGAGCGGGAGGACTTTCGCTGCGCTTGGGCTCCTATGCGTTATGACTGCTATGCTTCGTATTGCTACTGCAAAGATGATGATGGTCGGGGTCCTCGGAGCGCAGCCCCCGCATGGCTGCTGGTCGTCGCTATCGTATCCTCACATACACATGTACCTGCCTTTCGACAGAGACTGGGCGGGCAGTCTCCTTGTAAAATTGAGCCATGCAAGCTATCAAACACAAACACGTCACTCGAAAGACGACCAGCTGTTTGAGACGGTGGAGGTCTCATCGTCGCGACCACCGCGTCAAACATGCTAGGTTTGCAAGCAAGGAAACATCTTCAGTTCGTAGTTTACAACAGATTGCTGGGATTGGCTACGCAAGCATCTACCGCTCCACCGTCCTTCACTAACGTCTACCCCACCATCCCCCAAGCAAGCTGCCCAAACCACCACGAGCTTGCGTCGTAGGCTCCGGCGTAGCAGCCCTCTCGATCTCCTCGACCTTCGCCTTCTGCACCTGCGTCTTCTTCTCCGCGGCCTGGGGCGCAGGCGCCGCGACAGGCGCGGCCGCAGGGGCGGGGGCCTTCCCCGCGCGCTCCTGGAGGCGGTCCATGTCGAGGCTGATGTAGTTGACCGCGATGTCGAAGAAGAGCGGCTTCTTGTGGTGCGTCCTGCCGTTGCCGCCCTCGGCCTCGACCGCGCCGCCGTTGTACGCGAACCAGTCCGCCTTGAAGCCCGTCGCGTCGAGCGCGAGCTCCTGCTCGAGCCGGTCCAAGTCGGACAGGGCGAGCGGGTAGAAGGAAGAGTCGGCGTCGTTTTCGTTGATGGCGTCGGTGTCGGCCATCGGGGCGAGTATCGCGCGGCACTCGCGCAGGTGGAGCGAGGTGTGCTGCGTGAGCGAGAGCGCCTCGGCGTACTTCTTTGGCGGGGCGTAGCACCACACGAGGTAGAAGCAGCGGCGCGCCTTCGTGTACGAGACGCGCGCGTCGACGGCAGCGGCGAGATCGGGGCTCTCGTCGACGATCGGAAGCGTGCGCATCTGCTCGAGCGATTGGAGCACCGAGTCGAGCAGCTTCACGATCGCGGGGTACAGGCGCGCGTCGACGTGGACGCGGCGGGAGGCGTTGCCTGACGCGTCGCGCTGAGTCTTCTGCGCGGTGTGGAGCTGGTGCAGGAGCGCGGATGTGAGGAGGAGGTCGCGCTGCACGCGGCGGGAGAGGAGCTGGTAGACGACGTAGGCGTGCACGAATTGATTGTCGCGCGTTCCGGCGGCGGCGGTTGTTCCGCTCAACTGCGTAATTCATTCAATCTCTGGGGAGAGTGCAGCGAGGGAATAGGAAGGAGTACCTTCTGCACCTCCACAAGCTTGCGAGCGACATCCTCCGCCTCGCTAAGGGCGAGAAGGATAGCATCGAATGAAGCGACGCCACGTTTCGACCGCGCTCCTTTGCCGAGCTTGCCCTTCTTGTCTTTGTCTTCTGAGGCGGACTCGCCCTTGTCCTCGATCCTACCCGAATCCGCAAGCCTCTCTTGTGCCTCCTGGACCTTCAGCAGCACGTCCACCAACTCGGGATTACGGACCGGGACTGGCTCGCCCTCCCACAAGAGCTCCTTGAGCTTTTCCTTATTCTGCCCAGCCGTCCCGCTCTCCTCCTTCAAGCGTGCAAGGATCGCATCGCAGTCTTGCACGAGCGCGTTCCTGTGCTTCGGTGCAACCTCCGCAACTACCGCGTCGACGTCGTACGCCTTGTCCCTGCGGAGCTCGTGGGCAGCATGCCGAATCTCGGGCCCAATCTCGTCCGCGAACGCGATGGCAAGAGCCTGTGCACGACTCGTCGATGCAGCAGCCGCGAGCGCGTCCAGCAGGTTACGCGCAACGCTCAGCTGCACCAGCGCGTCGTCAAACTCGTACCGCTGCCGGAGGAAGCGGCCGTTCAGAATGAGGGTGTACGTCGTGATCTGCGTGAGGTCCTCCGCGGAGAGGCGGGCCTGCGCGTAGAGCGCCTGGCAGTGGGAGAGGAGCTGCGTCGCCCAGTGGATCGCACGGCGCATACGGCGGGTCGCGTGCTTGCGGTTGGCGTTGGACTCCTTTTCTGCGTGCGCGGCGGCGGCGTCATTGAGGGACTTGGCGTCGTTGGCGAGCTTGAGGGAGAGCTGGTGCATTTCTTGGGCGTGCGCCCACGCACGCTCCGCCTCGAATAAGAGCAGTTGCAGGCTAACGCTCCATGAAGTATTGTGCAGGTGTAAGAAAATCGGAGCACTCACTGTCCGTCCTTGATTGCATCGAGGCTGATTGGAGGCAGCTTCTTGAATTCGCGACCTCTTCCGTATGTCATCTTGAGAGATGAACGCAGCCGATGCGTACGGTTGTAACAGTGTTTCCTGGTGCACCGTTTGCGCATATAGTCCACGAAATACATTCAAAACGTACCTGTAACGTTCGTAGTCATTGTATCGCAGACCATACGCGTTCCGCTGCTCGTTGGCGATGAGAAGCGCTATGCCCAAGTCAGCCCCTCCCCATCCGACGACCTTTCAACACCATCATACCCTGAAAATGCAATTTCGGCTTTGCAGACATGTCTCGCAGTGAGTGAGACGAGAAACGAGGAGATCCGAGTAGAAGGTGCTAGCACCAACGCGATCGTTGAAAGAGTGTGCGGGACAAGAGGCGTTGCGCGGCTATCAGTTGCTACTTTACCTCACCCTCCACCACTCTCCTCGACCTCCTCAAAGTCCTCTTTTCTGCCCTCTCGTGCCTCGTTCTACTCCGTCTGCGATCAGCATGGCCGATGAATTGCTCGAACCTACATTGCAGAATATCCTTGAACAAAAGTCGCTTAAATGGATCTTCTGTGGTACGTCTTTCAGCCACATCGGTGCATCCATGTCTGATACCTTGCCTTACAGGTGGAAAGGGTGGTGTCGGTACGTTGCGCATCGACACACATTGCATATAACGCCTTTCACGAAAGTCGCGCGCTAGGAAAGACCACGACTTCATGTTCCCTCGCCATTCAGTTGGCGTCTTGCCGTGAATCCGTTCTATTGATTGTAAGCGCGGCAACATTCGTGCTCGGTCTATCTAAAGGTTGACCTTCCGGACGTAGTCGACGGATCCAGCACACAATTTGTCCGACGCGTTCGGCCAGAAGTTCTCAAAGGAGGCGACGAAGGTCAATGGCTTTGACAACCTCTTCGCGATGGAGATAGACCCGACGAGTGCCATCCAAGAGATGGTGGAGCAGTGTACGTCACCATATGCGCACTCGAACGACCCATTCCTCATCCCATTTCAGCGGACTCGAACGGCATGATGGGCAGTATGATGCAGGACCTGGCGTTCGCCATCCCAGGTGTGGACGAAGCGATGAGCTTCGCCGAGATCATGAAGTACGTGTCCCCTCCCCCTCCACGTCATTCCCTCATGTTGAGATGTTCTCTGTGAAGACACGTAAAGTCTATGGAGTACTCGGTCATCGTGTTCGACACGGCACCAACAGGGCACACCCTCCGCTTCCTCTCCTTCCCCACGGTGCTAGAGAAGGCTCTCGGCAAGCTCAGTGCGCTGAGCGGGCGCATCGGGCCCATGATCAGCCAAATGACGAGCCTCATGGGCGGCCAGGCTGATGCACCCGAAGACATGTTCGCGAAACTTGAATCTATGCGTGCTATCATCACCGAGGTGAACACGCAGTTTAAGGATCCTGTACGTACTGAATGCGAATCCTCAAAGAGGGGGTCAACTGACTGGAAGTGCGCTCGCTCACGCATGCATATGCTCCCCACAGGAGAAGACGACGTTCGTTTGTGTTTGTATCTCCGAGTTCTTGTCGCTATACGAGACGGAGCGTCTAGTGCAAGAACTCACCGCGTACGAGATTGACACCCACAACATTGTCGTCAACCAACTGCTCTTCCCTAAGAAAGGTAACTCCAATATTTGTCCACCGTCTCTTCGTGCCTCACCTTGCTCTGCGTTGCCCAGACTCGAACTGCGAGCATTGTCAAGTACGACACAAGATGCAGCAGAAGTATCTGAAGGAGGCGCACGAGCTTTATGACGAGTTCTTCCATATCGTCCAGCTTCCTCTACTCACGGAGGAAGTTCGTGGTCCGGAGAAGCTCAAGACTTTCAGCAAAATGCTTGTCGAGCCGTACGCTCCTGCTCAGTGACCTAGATACCTGTAGGTATACCATATGATGGACACTGTAATATTATCGAGGCTATGATGGAGGGCGGGGAACATGCGTTCATTGTGCACATAAATTGAGGTGGATGTCACCGATCAGGGGGAATACAGAATCTTGGATTCAAAGCGCAAAGCAAGTGCCCTATATTCGTGTTGGGGAAAGTTGGCTGACGAGGAGGGTCACCACAGGGAATCATCCCACGTACTGGTCCCATCAGGCCCCGCGTACGGCTCCGTGCAGTACTCTGGGAGAGGCATCGTGGGCATGCTGCTGACGTGCTGGAAAGTCACGTTCTTAAAGCAAGCCCTCAGCCGAGCAAGGTCCTCCCCATCCACCACCAACCGCGGCATCGTCTCCAAGACGACGTTCTCGAAGTATCCGTACGCCCCAGTCCTGACCTGGTCCAACAAGCTCGTCAACCTGACCTTCTCCACCGGCCCGCTGCCAGTCAACTTCTCGCTTCCATGCACGATGCGCAGCGTCTTGAGATCTGGGGACGCAAAGCCCGGATCGTGCGCGCTGGGGCAGAGGCCGAGGTCCACCTCCAGCTGGCCATGGTCCCCGACCGCGGTCACGAGCAGGACGACGGTCTCCAATGCTGGCAGGCCTGTGATGGTCGACCTGAAGTGTTCCATGGCGTCGCGGAAGAAGGGCGGTGGAGTAGGCATGGCAATGGCGCTGACCCAGACCTCCCGTACGGCGCTGAGATGGGCGCAACTGGGTAAAACGGAGTTGAGGAACGTCTTTGGAGATACGCCCGGCTGCCTTCGGGACCGGACACCGACTGGCGTGCCCGGGAAGCTTTCGGTGGAAACGTGGAACGTCCCTTTAGGTCCTGCGGCGGCGATGGAGAGGTAACTGTAGGTGCTGTCCATAAATGGGAGCAACACGAGAGAGAGGTGGGATGCCTCCGCTTTGGTAATGCGAGGAAGCATGTCGCTGAGCGCCGACGCGTCGTCCTTGATATTGAGAGCGAGGATCTGCAATGCTGTCGGTTGGGGGATGGAGTCGTTTTCAGGAAAGAAAGACAAGAACAAATCCATGATATGGGCGTGGTGTTGTGGCAGTAGCAGTGTCACCCTATGAAGGTGGTTGAGAGTGAGCGAATGTGGGAAGTCGTCGGGTAGGTCCAGTGGGCCTGATTTGATGTCTGGGTACGAGATAGCGAGGCTTTCGAGGTTCGGGCAGCGCGAAAGGAGGCGTGCTGTCTCGATGTGGCAATCCGGAGTGTCGATGTCCGAAAGGGTCAGGTGGGTAAGGTGCGGAAACTCGTTTGTGGGGATGAATGTCACAGATCCCAACATCATGTGTCGCAATCTGGGTACGTCGTCGAGTGGAAAAGGACACTTGTTTGTGCCGGTATCCTCGTCTCCCTCCTCGTCATTGTCCTCTTCCTCGTCTCCCTCCTCGTCATTGTCCTCATCCTCATCTTCCTCGTCTCCTTCGTCATCGTCATCGTCCTCATCCTCTTCTCTTTCTCACCTCGCTCCTCCTCATCGTCCTCATCCTCTTCCTCGTCTCCATCCTCGTCCTCGTCATCGTCCCCTTCCTCGTCTCTTGTGGAAACATGGCAGATGGATAGATATTCTAAGAGCGGTAGGCCTGTTTTGAAGTATTCGTGGATCTTCGTAGTGATGTCGTCCCGAGGGCGGGGTACGACAAGATCGAATAGGTGTAGTTCTTGCACCCGATGCGCGTCCACTTTATCGAGGCTACCCAAGACCGCAGGCTTGTCTCCCCAACTACCGTCGATGACAGCAATCAGTGGGATATCGCGAAGCAGGATAGATGGGAGGGAAATTTTCTGTGTAGGAGAGATAGTCTTCCATAAGAATACGTGAGATAACGCAACCCGGCGGAGCTGACGGCAGGTTTGCAAAACGGGCCTCAACATGGACGTTTCCGTCGCACCGCTGTGCCATGTTGTTCGGAAGCTGCAGTAACTCTTGGATAGCGGGTCGGGGACGTGTTCCAGAATCTGTTGCTGAATCTCTACAGAGAGCTGGAATAAGGGGATGCGGGAATTCAAATCTTCGCGAAGGGTCGCAGAGAGTTCGGTCAAGATATTGGCGACGCCCGCGATCTATACAGCTCGAGGTCAGCTTCATCGTGCGATATGTTGTACCCATCCTCACCGACTCGCTCCTGTGGAAACGGTCAGTCAGCGCGAAGGCCCGGGCCACACGTGGAGACGACATACGACATAGTGGAGTGTGCTCCGCGTTCGACATGACTACGTAGGGCTTCTACCAGCTCTGTGATGTTGGAATCTTCGGAGTTTGACATCGAAATTCGAGTATGAGGGAGAGGGAGAGAGTGTGTGTGTGTGTGTTAGGATGAGGTAGTCGATCCAAGTTGAAGATAACGGAAAGAAAGGATGCTGCAAGGAAAAAAACATAAGGCACGAAGGGGCTTGATAAGGACAACGTGCACCTGGACCAGGGTGCTGCTAGCCGAAGACGACCTTCCTGATAAACATGCCGGATGTTTTAGTGGAAAGGCGGTGAATGCAGTCCCACACTTTGTCTCGTGCCCAGACGGCGAACCGTCTACACACTCCTTTGCAAAAGGTGGAGGTGTAAGTATTTGGCCGCGCCCACTTGCAACATGGCGCTGGCAAGATCCTCAAAGAGACGGCGAGGAGGCAGGAGAAAGCAAAAGCGAGGGCAAGCGAGGAGGCAACATGAAGGCACTTGCATCAGCTGTACATATCCTGATGCAAGCGGCACGAGCGGGGTAAGTCATCCCGGCGTGTGATACATCAGTACTTGCATCGGGGACCTCCCTGATGCAAGAAACGTCATATACACGAGCACGGACGGTGCTCGCCGCACAGAACGCGCCGCCTGCGGGATCACCGCCTCGCAGTGTTCGCACCGTCCTGGGAAGTCGCCGAGCGATCGCGATGGAGACGGTCGTGTCAGACACGGCATGCCCGAACTTGTCTTCCTCTGGGCTAGATGAAGCACAGGACATAAAACTTGAAACGTAACCCACCTGGATGACTGCAGCCTGGTATAGGCCAGAAAAAGGGATGGGTGGGCTCGAAAACGATGCGGCTGGCTGTTGTTCCTCGGATGGTCAGTACTAGCTTCAAGCGTCCAGCGGACAGATGCTGACATGCGATGGCAGCGGCATAGCCGACTCTATCGCCACTGGGACTGTGCCTGTGATACGAGCGTATGAGTAGTAAGCCGATTCTCGCCTGGAATGTGTGCATATAGAACATACTTGCTCACCTGCATGACGGGTGGCGTGGTGGTCCCGCTTCCGGATCTCTTCGCGGTTACGCAAGTGTCCCTTGCTTCCATGCCATCTCTCGCGGATCTTGTCGGAGCCCCCTGGGCACGAGACCATCCCATACTCCGCCTCAGGCTCTCGAGGGGGGTGTGCATGAAGTATTTCCTCCGGCGTAGTACCTTCGGTGAGATTCCGACACCGAGCAAAAACCTGGGCGAATGGCGAGCAGCTCTGTCCCCAGGCTAGCACCGCAAGAAGAAAGAAAGGATTACTGGCCACAAGCGCTCGAGGTTGAGGGGCTCCGGGCCCCGAGGTCGCATTACATAATGTTACCTGAGTTATGTTACATAACGTAGTCGGTTCAATTTTATCCGTTATCCGTTATCCCCTCCAATGGCGGTGCTATCCGGCCCCGCAAAGGGCTTGGACTCGGAAAGCCTCTAACCACCCAGTGAGGCCAAGCTCCATCAAGCTCCTCCAACTTTACTGCCAATCTCATACCATTCTGGCTCCTGATAATGCCTACTCCATTGAGCACGGGCCGGAAGAGACGTAGAATACCAGTACCAGTACCAGTACTACACGATTAAGCACATCAGGAAAAACCTCCTTCTATAACGAGGTATCAATTATAATAATTGGGCACTAACCGAAACTCACGGAAGCTATTCATTGTGAAACCTTGTCCAGAGGCATTATACAGCTCCTGCCATTGTATAAAACGCCCTATAGCAACTTCTTCTGAGCTTCGAGCCTCGGGGAAGCGTGGAAGGCGGGTTTTCTCGTCCAGACAGCGAGGTGCGTTTCCTTCCAAGTCCTCTTTGGCCGGCCCTAAACATGGGCGTCTACGTGCGACGCACGGCGTATTCCTGCCGCTGCGTCCTGGTACCTTCGGTGAGATTCCGACGGTTTTGCCGAGCAAAAAACTCATTGGGCGTACCTTTTCTTTTATCTAATTCCAATGGCGAACCGGTCTGCCCGGGCGTGTTCAGTATCTCTGATTTCCCAAGTGTTCTAGTTCAGCCATCTCTTTCTCGTATCACTGTCACCGTTGAAAGAAAGAAAGTTCCATTGTCATTGGTTCACAAGCGCTTCAGCAATATGGGGTCCTGACCTCTCTTAATTCTCGTGCGGTGCTCTGGTCGCTGTCCCAGATAAACCCTTTGATCTGTCACTCCGGAACCATACGCCCACCTGCCTCTGCCGTTCCCTCACTTCCCGTTCTGTGGCGATGCGATCCATGCCCCGCAATAGGCCCCAACTCTCTGCAAGCAGACTGCAGCGTGACTCTGTTGAAAGCTTCTCTAACCACCTTCAGTGAGTCCAAGACATCTTCCAGCTTTTTCAAGCTTTCTTCCTCCAACGGAGATTTACATAGGAGGGGTAGCCAATCTCATACCATTCTGGACGTCGTCTTTGATAATGCCTACTCCATTGAGCACGGGACGGAAGAGACTTTTGAGTGCATAATTATGTCTCTTTGAGTCGCCGGACCAGTACTAAGCTAATTCCTCTTATTAGACAGTATTATTCCTCGTTATAGAAGGAGGTTTTTCCTGATGCATCTATAGCTTTGGTACAACAAAGGATTCATCAACAAGTTCGCGACGCATATACGAACCATTCAGCTCGCGCAAGCGGAGGAGATATAAGTCCGGTGCTGATAGAGACGCAAGCGGTCAACGGGCCCTGGGTCGACGACTTCCGACATGGACTCCAACATGAAGCACTCACGAGGATCACCACAACGAACCGAGCCATGAGCTACTCCCTCCCGGGCCTGCATACGGCTCCACACAGTAGTCCGGGAGCGGCATCGTGGGCATCCGGTCAACGTGACGGTACTCGAACGTCGCAAAGCGCCCCATTAACGGCTGCAAATCCGCCGGGTCGACGAACAGCGGCGTCTTCGTGTCCAACAACAGGGTATCGAAGTACTTGTACGCGCCCGTCTCCAGCTGCGCCAGCAGCGAGCCCAGGTCGAGCCGGTCGGCGAGGAGCGTCCGGTTCGCGTAGTCCCCGTACACGACGCGCAGCGTCCTGAGCTTCGGGGGCAGGGGTCCGCAGCAGTGAAGCGTGCTCGGGCAGACGGAGAGGTTGGGCTCTGTGGGCGGGATGCCGGGCTGTGTGGGCACGACGAAGACGATTGTCTCGAGCGCGGGCAGGGCGGCGATGGTCGTCCTGAACGCCGCGGTAATGTGCGAGTGGCGCACCGACTCTGGGTGCTTGCCCGTGATCCACACCTCGCGCACAGCGGCGAGGTGGATGCCGCCGTCGAGGACGGAGTTGACCAAGGATCCATGGGGGGCATCCCAACCACCCCCACGTGGGCCGTCGTAGAAGGGGGTGCTTGTGACGTGGAAGGTACCCTCCGGGCTCGCAGCTGTTATGGCGAAGAATGCTTGATCCGAGAGAGAGCGGCTCCGAAGTGGAGTCATTGAGAGCGAAAGGTGGGATGCTGCGCCCCTAGTTGCCTGCACGAGCAGCGCTCCGAGACGGAGGGATGAGTCCTCGAAGTGACAGTTCAGGACTTGAAGGGCGATCGGTGCGTTCCTCGTGGAGAAGAGTGAAAAATAGAACTGGGCGAGGACGCCAAGGAATTGGGGCAGCTGTAGGGCTACTCTCCGAAGGTGACGGAGAGCGAGCGGTTGAGAGAAGGGTTCGGGAACCTGAATGGGGTGGCGAACGCATCGGGAGTCGATAGCGAGGCTCTCCAGGCTTGGACAACGCGAGAGGAGGTCGGCAGTGATGGTGTGGCGGTCGCACACGTACACGTTTCCTATTGCTAGATGGGTGAGGTATGGAAACGAACACTGTGGGAGTAATGTGACGGACTGTAGCGCCATGCGCTTCAGTCGAGGAGCTTCCTCCAATGGTATAGGTTCTTCATTCGAGGCGACTGAGGAAACGGAGAGGGATTCTAGACATGATAATTTGGCGGGTAGGAAGCGACGGCGGAGTGCTGCCACATCATTTCTGTCGCGAAAATGGCGAAGGTCGAAGACATGAAGCTCTTGTATTCTAGATGCGTCGATTGCCTCAAATTCGCCCAAGAGATTAGCACGGTCACGGCCATTGATAATAGCAACCAATGGGATGTCGGCACCGGAGAGAGGGAGGGTGGGAAGCCGATATTGTGGCGATGAGGATACCGTATTCCATAGGATGACGTGGGAGATCGCCATTTGGCGCAACTGGCGGCACGTACGCAATATGGGTAACAGCATCGACGTCGCCATGGCGTGGCTACGCCAAAAAGGGGTGAAGTCGTTATGTATGTCTGACAACGGTGATGCGATGTTCTCCAAGATTTGCTGGATTATTTCGACCGGCAATTGGAAGAGAGGGAGACGGGAATTGCGACTAGCTCGCAAGGTCGCAGTGATCTCAATCAGGAGGTTTTCAACATCGACGATCTGTTAAGTTTTAACGTTACCATGAGCGACATGACTTATGGGAAACATTTTC
The DNA here is from genome assembly GCA_026283605.1 of Ganoderma lingzhi. Taxonomy (NCBI): domain Eukaryota; kingdom Fungi; phylum Basidiomycota; class Agaricomycetes; order Polyporales; family Polyporaceae; genus Ganoderma; species Ganoderma lingzhi. Next base: position 670,709 of record JAPJYM010000001.1, read on the forward strand.
CGTATGCCGATAGAGTTACTTACAGATTCATCCCTAAAGAGACGAGGTTCGGCTTGAGGTCATGCGTAGTTTGAACCATTAGTGTTGAGCAAGCCACGTACGACATGGAGTGCACTTCGCGTTCAACCCGCGTACGCAGATTATTTGTCAAATGTTTGATGTCAGTGGATGCTGTGGTCGACTCCATCACGATGGATACGTTGCAGGCTACTCGAGGAAGCTAAGACTGGATCGTGTAGTTGGTAGAAGGCGAAAGGACTCAAGAACCATTAACCCTAACCTTCGGGACCGGGTAGATGGCTCGGGATGGCCCGGAGGAAGTGGGCGGAATTTGCCGGCATCGGATGTGGCCAACATGCCGCCCGGCGGCCCTTCACATTGCAGCCTCCTTTGCCTTGCATTGAATTCATTTGGGCGCATGATATCTTATCAACAACGGGGACACCGAGGTGATCAAGACCGTGTTTGGTACACTGGGTCGTGTCTAAGTAGGTCTAAGTGCGTCTGTAGGGCCGGACAAACAAGGGCAATTGTGCACCCTCCTCCTTCCCATCGCGCAACGCGGGTCGTTGCAGGAACGTCCCAAACGGCACGATCTCCTCGGCCGGCACCGCGAGCTCGAACTCGAACGTGCGGATCAGAGTAAACACAAGGGCCTTCATCCTGCGCATATGGGATGGGTCAGTAATGAGCGGCATGACTCGTCAAACGGTCGCAACGGAAAGACGCACTCGACGAGCGAGAACCGGTAGCCTATGCATGCATGGGGACCGCCGAGGAAGGTCAGCAGGTGGCTCCACACCCCAGGAACGGACGATATGCTCTCAGGAGGGTTTTGCCACCGTTCCGGCCTGAAGGGAGTCTGCGATCAGATGCCGGGAGAGGGTACAGAAGACGAAATATGAACGAACGTACTTGAACTCGAGGGCATCCTCTCCCCACACGCTCTTCGCCGTGTGCAGAGCAAGGATGGGCATGATGATCCGCTGCCCCTCGCGGATGGGGATCTCGGTGACCACGTTCCCGTGCTTGTCGGTGAGCGGCGCAGAGAGGGGGAGGACGTCGTCGCGCATTGCGACGCGGCTTGTGATAGTGACGGGGGCGTGCAGGCGGAGCGTCTCGCGCACAACGAGGTCGAGATACGGGAGCGCGTTCAGCTCTTCCATCGTAGGCGTGTCGGTGGGGACGGCGAGGAGCTCCTCTCGGAGCTTCTGCTGCATCTCTGGGTGCTTGCAAAGCGCGTATAGGCACCAGGTTGTCGACGTACTCGTTGTCTCGTGGCCCGCGACGAGGAAGGTGGGAACCTCTGAGCATGAGGGTGAGTATAGAGTTCCACAATGATTAAAGGAAACAAGACGCACGGGCTACGACCTCCTCGTCGGTGAGTCGTTGGTCGTCTGGGATGTCAGTCGCCATGTTCGCTTTGATGAGGAGCGTGAGCAGGTCGCGTCCTTGGACATCCTTCTTTTCGACCGTGCCAGTGCTTTTCTCGCCGTGCTCCCGCATGATTTCTGCCTTCTTCTCTTGCAACAGCTGCATTCCAATCCGTTGCATCGTCGCGCGTGCATTTTCGACCCGCCTAATACGGCTATTAGGCTGGATTATTTTGAGCATACAGCCAGAACGTTCCGAAACAAGCATGAATGGTGGCTACTCACGATGTAGCGGAGTCCAGGAATCAGACTCCTGAGGAGTTCGCTAACGTTGAGCCTGGGAGGCGATTTGAAGATCTCTTGGAACGCAACGCTGAGCTCGTTTGGGGGCCTCTCAGTATTGAGCGTGTCGAAGTCATAATTGAAACCTACAGTTTGTTAGCATATACATGGTCGGGAGGCGGTTATTACCACAGATTGTACCTGCAAGTCCGATGACATCGAGTGTCATCTTACCCAGACCGCCCATGACGTTCGTACGCAGCATTCCTTGCGGCGATGATGCGATCTGGTACTTCCAGTAATCACAGAGCTACGAAAAATTCACGATTTTATTAGCATTGAGTACTGTTGGACAGCATCCGATACGCACACGACCAGCCTTGTCGAGGAAGACCTCAGTGAGCTCACGGACTTGCGCCGGGCCGAATGCGGGGTTCTATAGTAGTCGCGGTTAGCCCGCTACACAGTAGAATGGTGGTCTCGTAACGACATACCATTACACGGCGTTGATGTCGGTGTTTTTCGCCTATCGTTGTGTGCAGACTCTCCAGTCAGTATGCGTGCTCAAGTCAGACCGAACATGGATAATCGCATACCTTCGGTGACGAGAACGCCTAGGGACAGCAGAGGTGTAAGCAACAACTCCACGATCACTCAATCTATCACGAGCACACCTTGTCCCAGGATCTGAGAGAGAGCCCTGCGGCTCTCCGGAGCCTTGAAATAATCCATAGAGTGGGTCAGAATGTGGTTGACCACCCGTAAATCGACCGTATACAGATGTGGAATCTGGAGAAGGGCAACAGATCAGCGCCATTCATGGAAGCCTCCAATCCTATCTAAGACGCCTACTTACGCTAATGATACCAGAGATACACATGGTAGGACCGCACTCCTCGATCCATTTTGCCTGCAGTGCTGCATAATCGGCGTCCAGCAGCTTGATGTGCCCGAATAGGAAACTTTCAGCCCGTGGACCTGGGAGTTGGTTCAAAGGCGACCTCCATTGGGGAATGAGGAACGAGAGCGTCTTGAATAGGAGGAAGAGGAAAGCGCCTGTCACGAGCAGGAACAGGCTTCCCATCATGTTGGTGCACTTGTTGCGCTATGGAGGTAAGTATATGTCAGGCAGATGGGACGAAACAACAATTGTGGGACAGAACGGTGTGTGTTATATAGTTTACGTCGTGGTCGGAGCGAAGGAAGGTTCGGCGGCAGTACTGCGGCACGGCTATGTATTAGACCAGGAATCAGGCGCCGGACGCGAGGAGGCATCTGCATCGTGGCCGACGGGTGGCGGAGATGATGAACTGTTCATGCAACAAACAGCTTCCGTACTCGAGTGAGATTACTGTGAGAGTCTGAAAAATCAACGGCCCCGCAAAGCGAAGCAAATCAAGATTAGTTGATGCGCGCTAATGCGCGTACTGGCAGCGCTATAGCGAGAACGACGTCCGTGGTTTCTTGCCGGGCGGAGACGGCAATGCTAATGCTGAGGGCTCCCGGACTGAATCTAGGAGCTCCCGGGTATGATACACCAGTCGTTCGCTCCGGTCGGAAAAGCGAACAAAGCCCGGGAGCTAGCACTGTCGCCGCTAAAGACCAGTACGTTAAGTCAGTGAGGATCTCCGACATGCCAGCTGTCTATGACATACAGCCCAGGCTGCGAGAACTGCGGCGCACCTCTCCCGCAGACTACCACAATGCCCCGGCGACAATCTTGCGGAAGTCTCCCCCTGGCCCAATCCTAGGCTCATGACATATAGCAGGAAGGGGGATGGTAGGCCGTTGGTCAACAGTCTCCACCACCACCTCCTTGATGTAGTCGCGCAGTTTCTCCACCTGCTCCGGGACCAGCACGACCGATCGATCGGTCTGTATGAAGAGGCGCTCCAAGTATCGATACTTGGTACCCGACCTCAGCTGCTCCAGCACTCCCACAAACGTCAACGTCTGAATAACGAGTCCGCTGCTCCTCCCCTCCGCCTCTCCCTGGACACGATCGCCGTTGCTGTGGGCGTGACAGACGATGCGCATATTTTTGAGGAGCGGCGAGTTGAACGACGGGTGCTCTGCGTCCGGGCACAGCAACAGGCTGGGCTCCGGGACAACCGAGACCGCCTGTCCCTGGCGCGAGCGGTAGTGCACAAAGACGATCGTGTCCAGCATATGAAGCGTCCTGATCGCCGCGGCGATCGTCCCCGCGTGTACGTCCCACCTCTGGTCCCCATGCGTGACCCACACCTCGCGCACGGCCCAGAAGGTGTGCGCGGCGGCGCCGAGGCCGAGGAGGCGGTCGAGCCACTGGCTGATGGCCGTCCGGCGCGAGTGTGCGAGGGAGGACACGATGTGGAACGCACGGTTCGACGCGAGCGCCGTGACGGAGACGGTGAAGTCGGACGTCATTCGGTGGCCGCCGAAGGCGAGTGTCCGGATGGGGCCTTGAATGCAGCGCGCGAGTTCAGGCCCGGAGGGGATCGACCACATGTCGAGCTGGTAGTTTATGACCTGGAGGGCGATTTGGTGGTTCGATGGAGGGATGAGGGTGAGGTAGAATTTGAGTGAGTGGGAGTCCACGGCGTTGAGCGTGAGCCTGCGAAGGTGGTGTAGGTATACAGGTTCGGGGTCTTGATCGAGGTCACTCAGCCTCACATCGTTGCTTAGAGCAAGAGCAACGAGGTTCGGGCAGGACCGCACCACCCCAGCAATCTTGCCATGGAGGCCGGGCATGTTGAGGTTGCAGAGGGCGAGGTGGGTTAGAGTCGGAAGCGGTACCTCTGGGAGTAAGGGAACTTCATCGATGTGAAGGTCTCGAAGGACGGTGGCCGAATGCGGAGGAAGCGGTAGGGCGTGAGTGTGCCATTTTGGTAGGGAACCCGCTCGACCGTTAAAGGAATAAGACTTCAGGCGGGGACTTTCATGCGAAAGAAGGGCCTCCAAGTACTTCATGTGTCGGTGTCCGACGTCAGATAGGTGAAGTTCTTCGATGCGGTACGCATGCTTGGGGTAGAAGCTGTCCACAAGTTTTGTAAACTGTTTGGAAGGAGAGAGAAGAACCCGAAGTGGCACGTCTCCATTCCTCCCCATCAGTTCATCGACGAAAACATCTTCAGGGAATATCTCTTTTGGGAGGGATACGATTACCGTGGACCAAAGTAAAGGGGTAGATAGCGCGATCTCTCGGATCCGCCGACAGGCCTGGGTGATTGGTATGAGCATCAAGCTATCCGAGATTGTGTGTCGCCAAAAGGGTCGGAAACTGGTCCCATCGTAGAGGTCGTAATCCACGAGGTCAGGGACATACTCCAAAATCCGGGTTACGATCTCCACAGGAAGACTGAGTAGCGGTTTACGAGCGTTCATAGTCCTGCGGAGGATGGAGACCGCTTTCCCCAAGGCCCCGTGGCACGACTCAACCTAAAACCCCCAATACTGAGCAGGTGAGTTTGACCAGTGGAAGACATGGGGACTGACCATATCATCACTGCGCACAATATACCGTCAGCTCAATTTTCTTCAAAATAATGATATATCTCTACAACAGACGTACGTCATCGTGATGCTCTCAGGCTCTCCCTCTCGTTCTAGCCGACCCAATACGAGCCATGCAAGGTCCTCTGTGCTGAGAGACGATATATCAACCAACATGGTCCGCCAAGCGTACGTTAGTAGAACGTGTAGAGGTGAAAGATTAAAGAAAGGATGTCGAAGCCTAGATTCATCGACATCATTCAACGTCGCGGCTGTCGCTTAGACGCCAAAAGTGCCATTCCATATTTGGCAACCGTAGAGTTTGATAGTGCGCCCAAAGTGCGCCAATCCGGATTCCTGCCAAGAAGTGTACGATTGAATGACCGTCATTACACCTGAAAGAGCAACGAATACATGACTTGAGCTATGGTAATACGGTACATGACGGCAGGACCAATATTAGTGCACGTCACGATCTAATAAGACACTGCGGATGAAGACACCGAAATCGAAGACAAGGAACAACGCCCATCTTACCTCGTTTCGGTGCAGTTGGCTTCCCCGCCGGAGCAGGTACTAGTCCCGAGGGCCACGAAGAGGCCTGCACCACGACCGACCGTGTTCGCGAACACCGGTCGGCCGCTCCTCGGGGCCGACGTCTTGAATCCTTGGCCAGTTGCGCCGCGGAAGTCGGTTCTTACGGTAGTAATGAAGAACTCACCTTCCGAATCTGCGTGCCTTATCAACTGTAAGGGGACAAATTAGAAGTATGCACGATGGCGACGAGGAGCAAGACGTACGTTTGATGCGACACCCCGAACCGTCAGGGGGCGTCGCTGTTCGCTCCATTTTGGCCAATTTCAGACGTGGGCCGGAGCATGATAGAGTCGATGTCCCTACGCCGTGGGTATTGTGAATGGCGGAACGGAGGGGGGTTGGCATAGGGAGTGCAGAGAGCTGGCGGGGTGTGGGATGTGGGATGGGGGGATGGGGGGGGACCCCCACGGACGCGCTGATGAGTGGCTGCTTCTAGCCCGCTTATGAATGCGGGCGCGCCGTGTAGCTGCTTCAAGTCCGCTTTGGTAGGTTGGGTGTTGGGTGCTTGGCGCGGCCCCCTGCGAACAGAGGGCGCGCCGGAGAGCTTGTGGAAATGTTTCGTTAGATTGACCGTAGCCAGAGACAACGGTGGTGACGTACCATTGCAAGCAAGCTCTCCGTTGACGACGCGACGCCGATGCGACCCCCCGAAGAGGGTGCGCGTGGCGCGTACGTCGTCTACCCATGACTCATTACGAATCACGTTCCAGGTTATGGCGTCCGTGCTTTCCCCGCACCCAGCACACGGCATGGGCACGGGTACTCGTCCCGGTCGCACCCCGGCTTATGCAGTCTCCAGAAGGATGTCGCAGCGGAGCACCGACGCCTGGGCCTAATCACCTGCTCCAGCCCGATAGGCAGCCACACCCTACGTTTCAGGTGGGCTGCCGTGGCGAACAGGCTATATGGCCTCTGATGCCCGGGATGGCGACGCATCGACCCTAGAGTAGGTAGCCGCCGTGGTCAGTATGTGGCGGCAAGCGAATTAGCAGGGAAAGAGGCTTACCTTCTGGATCGAGCGCACCTGGGTCTCCGCCACTGTGCATGGAGGTTAGTCGTCGTAGCTGGCCGTGCGAACGAGAGACTCACCCATGGTCTTCGGGACCCGTGCAGGTTATGTAGAGGGTACCATGGAATGAGAGGGTAGAGAAGAGAGGGAAGGGATGAAGAAGTAAAGGTGGTGGATAGAGAAGTTGGTGGTTGAAGGTCGAAGTGCCGGTGGTTGGATGGGGAGAGGAGAGCGGATACGAGGGGAGTTATATACCTGGAAGGGCGCTTGTCGCGGCATTGCCGGCATGTTGGTTTTGTGCGAGCCCCGAGGTTAGCCACGGCTGTTCGCGTCCGACGGCGCACTGCTTGCGTTGTCCGTATGGCCGATGACACTGAGGCGAACACCAACTGCCCATTCCGGTCACAGGCCGCTCGTGCCGGCACCGCCAAACGGTTCGTTTTGTGCCAGCCGCGAGGTCAGCCATGGTTGTTCGCGTCCGAAGCATAACGTTCGTCTCGCTGGTACGGCCGACGCCATGGGGCGAACACTGCAGCTCCATTCCGGTGCTGGTGTTCGCATCCGACGGTAAGTGGTTAGCCACTCTCGGCCTGGCGCAGATTTTTCACGATCGATCGCAGGTTCAGTTGTCCGTTCAACCTCAACCTCTTCACGCTGGGCTGTAGACCGTTCGCGACCTTGTTCTCGCATAATGTCTATGACCAACGCTGACTGGCAATGCGTTAACTCAACGCATAGGGGTCAGGTATGATCAGGACTCACCTCTCCCGCTCGAGGGCCTCAGTGCCATATAACCTGCGGATGATTGCGAAGGCTCCGGCCTAGCTTAGAGAGCAATATTGCTCTTGAGAACGTTAGAGTCGTTGCATAAAACTTATAGGCTTTCATTACGTTTGCCGGCGTGACGAAGTACTGTACAGGGCGTCTCCAAACGTGTATTACGGATCGATCATGACGCGCTCACAAAATATTCCGGCGCAAGGAGCATACTGGCCGGTGCGCGTGCGCAGCGAGCCAACCAACCCCCTTCAGCTATATCTTGAGTGACAGGGCCCTATTGCCGCACTTACCGTCTCCGTGGGCGGACGCAGAATCCGCGTATACGTATAGTCCGAGAAACGAGAACTTACTTGCACACGAAGAGCTTGGGGGACTTCAACCATCCACAGGAAGTGTAAGCATGGATGGTCGCATACATTCAACGAACGGACACCTACGAGACAAGGGTGGCTGCACATCCCAACATGTGAGTCCATCCGGAGGTCGTCTCATCGTTGCGCGGGAAGCATGTGCTCGTCTTCGTCCTCGCCCTCCTCTGCCTCTCCATTCTCGCCTTCGACTGCGTAGGTGTCGTCGCCTGCACTGGGTTGAGACTGGTTGCGCCGGCACTGCGAGAGATCGGAGGCGTCAGCTTACACGCCGATACAAGAAGTGTTAAGGACCAACACGCACATGGTAGACAGCCGTCCAGTATCCGCTCCAATACATGGCGGTCATAGCGCGAGAAACCGCTTCGTCTTGGCTTACCATGGCAGCTTCTGCGCCACTACCCAAAACGCCGTCCATCATCGCGCCGGTATCTGCACCAGTTGCGGCCCCAGCCGCGAGTGATGGATCGTGCGTGGATACAAATGTGTCGAAGTTGATAGGAGCCGAGTCGGCCAGCCCAGTCTTCAGGGTGACTTCCTCGACGTTGGTGCCGTTCGACTTGCTGGACGATGCCTTCGATACCCCTTTTGACGTCTTCGTCTTCTCCGGGGGGATATTGTACCAGCTACTGACGAAAAGTAAATACCTGAGTAGAGTGAAAGAACATAACGCGAACGTACAGAGGAGATATTTTGGCCGGTTCTTGCTTCCACTTCTTGCCCGGACCATGGAACGCCTGGACGTGGTGTGATGGAGTTAATCACGGGTCCCCCCCGCCTTAGGACGCACAGGACATACCTCATACTCAGCAGCAGCGCTATTCCACGCATCTATCAACGCCGAATCATCCCAAATCTCATCGTGAGTAAGTTCCCTGCTCTCCTCCCCCTCTTCATAGTACTCCTCTTCCTCGGCCGCCACGACCTTCGTCTCTGCTGGCATCGGCGCGTCGTCGTAGCTCATCAGGGTCCCCTCATTACCTGGGTCGTCCCAATGCTGCGTGCGCTGTCCACCTTGCATGTTCCTTGAGCCTCCTGGTCTATGATTTGGGCCCGTTTTGCGCTTCTTAGCCGGTGGGTGTGTCGCTGATGGATTCGGCTGGCGTTCTGGAGGTACTGGAGGCTCGGCGGCTTGTGGGATCGTTATGTCGTCGTAAGATATGATAGGGCGCATTAGACAAAGAAAATGACCAGACAATGGGTGAGAGAAATAGAGAACGGCAGACGAGGATGCACTGCTAGCGAAAGTGTGGAAGCAAGACGCGTTAGAAGCGCGTTGGCGCCCAGCGCGCACGCGTTCTCATAACTTCACGGCTACTTCCCGGACAGCTTGACCTTCCGTTGGTCGCGCAGTGACCTTTGACGAGGCTTTGATGGTGATGGTCGGCGTATGCTTTAAATGCTGCATGAATATTGTGCGTGAGTAGTTCCAGACTACCAGGATAAAGTATGCTAATCAAAGTGCAGGCGGATCTCAGGATATACTTACCCTGACCCTCCAATATTTCGACCTCGGGAACTATGCAGTGGGAACTTGTTGATGATTTCCATCCACTTAAGTTCTACCACACACTGATTGAGTAATCTACTTTCTAATCGCGACATCGGTCGACGGACAAGCTTTACGGCTCAACGCTTACTCACGCCGCCTTTGGTCGTCACCGATTACCGCCGCTCTCCAACGCCCCAATTCAATCACGGACAAGGGCTGACATTCTGATCGACTGCTAGGTTTACGCACACAGCTTTTCGAGCCTCCAGACGAGTCGTGGTACCCTGTCATTTCTTGCATCGAACTTGAACCATCAGGAAAACCCCCAAATGCGAATTAGGACTAAGTTAGTGGTAATGCCCCAATAATACCTATAACGCATGCTATCACAAACTTCGGACACTTTATATGTGAATAGAGTATTGAATATAATGTCTTACTCACTGCTGTCCTAGTAGACTTAGATACAAAGTCGCTGAAGGGCGGAATACAGCGCTATGGACATGATTTGAGACGGACGTCAGCCGCGCGCTTCCGCAGAGACTTAGACGGGAGGAGGAGCGGATGTTAGACGCCCATTGTGTGCCCTCCAAGCCGCGCTGGCGCCATTAGGCGCCTATCACAATGACTTGACCTACAACGACGACCAGACGACGGACAGCATGCCCAGCTTCTCTCCTCTACCATCCCCTGTCCTCCGCCCAACTTCACTGCCATTGGTAACAGTGGTATGGAAGATTCTATGCTAATAGTGCATTGTCCTCGGTGATGTAGGTTCGGAATCCTTACATCGAAAATTTTTGTAGCCTCAGATCAATCTCGTAGGTGCGGTATTGGGACCTCACGGTATCGGTCGCAATGATGGGGCGTATTGCAGGCTGTTCTACATCACTGGTGAGTCTATTACTTGTCGATTTACAACGCATTTCTCGGGCCACCAACCTGTGCGACACATCGGCCTTCCCCTGGCCCCACTTCTCCCGGACCTGCCTCTTTCAGGGGCTATCTATTTATGCTTCGAATTTCTACCTGTATCTTCTTGCGAGGCTCTCTTTACCATTGGTCAGTGCGGGTAAGTTCTCATTAGTGACTGTCACGTTCCTTGGCCTCCGGATGTGCGTCGCTTTAATCGTTTCGATCTGGAGTTCGTACTAACGTTGGCTGTGCATATGCAGGAGTCGGGATCAAGACACCTTCACGTGAATGAACCTGGCAGGTTAGGATGGCAGCAGCCATCCAGGCTCTGTCCTTCAAATGCGAGGAGGATTTACATTGGGACTGGGCACTGGTGCGTCTGCGTCTTTGCTCCTGCCATCTGATCGATGCTCGAGCCTTACCGTCGGGTGAGAGTAACCGACATTGATCATGCTACCTGGCCCTGACCGAGTCCGCGACCATCGAGGTGGTTGCTAGTGTTGCGGCTGGCGGCGCCGCCAGCGGCGACATGGTGACTATGGCGGACTAGCTATCATAGGTGCGTGGCATCTTTTCGGTATTCTACAATGCTGTCGTCCCTGCACCCATTCCACTGTCGTCACCTGGTGTAGACGTCCTCTGGGTGTTGTTCCATGGCTGTGTAGTTATGTAATATATGTAGCTAGCGTTGAGTAGCAATGATAATATCGCTGTGCTCACGTACCTCACAAGTGTGCCAATAATTGACCATTGCTCCCCAGTGCTAATCTGTACTAGAGGCTCTATCGTGAACTTATTAGCTGGGGACTAAGCGAATTAGACTAACACTCTAATCCCCCGAATTATTGGTAAATATGGCTGAATAGGATTTGGGGTTTTTCCTGATGACAGCTGAGTCCCCCGTGTCTGTGCCTGCTGCCAGTGATCGACGCACTCATAGCAGTTTGCTTTGATTGCCACAGAGATACGCAGGAGCAACGTCGCAGATCACGCATCGTGAGGAGCCTTAGTTGAACGGACGATTGAACCTACGATCGATCTTGGTGAAACCGCGTCAGCCGAGAGTGGCTAACACCCTGCCGTCGGATACAAACTCTAGCACCGGAACGAAGATGCAGTGTTCGCCTCGCAGCGTCGGCCGTACCGGCGAGGCGAACGTTTACGCCCTCGGACGCGAACAACCACGGCTGACCTCATGGCTGGCACAAAACGAACCTTTTGGCGGTGCCGGCACGAGCGGCCTGTGACCGGAACGGGGAGTTGGTGTTCGCCTCAACGTCGTCCGACGCGAGCAGCCGTGGCTAACTTCGGGGCTGGCACAAAACCAACATGCCGGCAATGCCGCGACAAGCGCCCTTCCAGGTATATAAACCCCCTCGTATCCGCTCTCCTCTCCCCATCCAACCACCGGCACTTCGTCTTTCAACCACCAACTTCAATCTATCCACCACCTTTACTTCTTCATCCCTTACCTCTCTTCTCTACCCTCTCATTCCATGGTACCCTCTACATAACCTGCACGGGTCCCGAAGACCATGGGTGAGTCTCTCGTTCGCACAGCCAGCTACGACGACTAACCGCCATGCACAGTGGCGGAGACCCAGGTGCGCTCGATCCAGAAGGTAAGCCTCCTTCCCTGCTAACTCGCGTGCCGCCTCATACTGACCACGGCAGCTACCTACTCTAGGGTCGATGCGTCGCCATCCCGGGCATTAGAGGCTATATAGCCTGTTCGCCACGGCGGCCCACCTGAAACGTAGGGTGTGGCTGCCTATCGGGCTGGAGCAGGTGATTGGGCCCAGGCGTCGGTGCTCCGCTGCGACATCCTTCGGGAGACTGCATAAGCCGGGGTGCGACCGGGACGAGTACCCGTGCCCATGCCGTGTGCTGGGTGCGGGGAAAGCACGGACGCCATAACCTGGAACGTGATTCGTAATGAGTCATGGGTAGACGACGTACGCGCTATCGCGCACTCTCTTCGGGGGGTCGCATCGGCGTCGCGTCGTCAACGGAGAGCTTGCTTGCAATGGTACGTCACCATCGGCACAGTCATGTCTGTCGCCGCGGTCGGTCTAATGAAACGTTTCCACAAGCTCTCCGGCGCGCCCTCTGTTCGCAGGGGGCCGCGCCAAGCACCCAACACCCAACCTACCAAAGCGGACTTGAAGCAGCTACACGGCGCGCCCGCATCCATAAGCGGGCTAGAAGCAGCCACTCGTCAGCGCGTCCGCGGGGGTCTTCCCCCATCCCCCCATCCCACATCCCATACCCCGCCGGCTCTCTGCACTCCCTACGTCAACCCCCCTCCGTTCCGCCATTCACAATACCCACGGCATAGGGACATCGACTCTATCATGCTCCGGCCCACGTCTGAAATTGGCCAAAATGGAGCGAACAACGACGCCCCCTGACGATTCGGGGTGTCGCATCAAACGTACGTCTTGCTCCTCGTCGCCATCGTGCATACTTCTCATTTGTCCCCTTACAGTTTACAAGGCACTCATATTCGGAAGGTGAGCTCTTCATTACTACCGTAAGAACCGACTTCGGGGGCGCAACATCTGGCCCTTGATTCAAGACGTCGGCCCCGAGGAGCGGCTGACCGGTGTTCGCGAACACGGTCGGTCGTGGTGCAGGCCTCTTCGTGGCCCTCGGGACTAGTACCTGCTCTCGCGGGGAAGCCAACTGCACCAAATTACTATACTGCCGGCTTTATCGCGTAAGTACTCTGTAGTATAGTACCGTACATACTTCGCGCCTCACAGGCTGTCAATCTGTATGTCGTAGTAGTAGCGTCTTGTAATTATCGCATGCAGGTGCCGTGATGTATTAACTCTATTCTAAATGGCATCGCGCCTTTGACACCGTCCTTCGGTTGAAATCGCGTTCACGCTCCTCCGACTCGGCGCTGCCTGACTACGCTCCAACTCTAGAGTTGCCAAATATGGGCCTGCACCTCTGACGCCGACGGCCAACCATCATTAGCGCCGAAGAATATGGCAGACTGACGCTCGCCTTCCGTTTCTTGACCCTGTACCCCAGATCCCCAACATTCCTCTGCTCCATACCAGTACCAGTACACTCGCTCCCTGTGCAACTATGTTCGCGTTATCAGCTGCTAGGCTCGCTGGAAGGATGCCTTCTGGATATCCCTGGACTAGATTATCTCTGTGCCTGGTGCAAGCATCTCGACACGAGCCGACACGGGTGCACAGGGTGGCCCAGGTGGAGTACGACGAAGCCCGGAAAACCTCACCATGACGAGCAGAGGAACGAATGAGGGCGACTGTATTACGGTTGAAGGCGTTAGCGGCGTCATCTAGCAAAGAGGAGGGGGACATCACGCTTATCGTCGCATTGGCGTATCCGGTGAGTCGCTTCTCTTCTCCATGAGCACTTGGCCGCGTTGCATGACACCTAGCTCGGCGTCGTGGATGTCAAAGGCTGCCGTTCCACTTAATTTAATCTTCACAGCCGGCCGCGGCGTACGCATGCTTTAGACACGCCGATTGTATCGTACCGACGAGCCAGCTCTTCGACTTCCGACGACGAGCGGAACATATTACAGATAGCCCAGTCGCGTATCGATACACTTATCCTGAAGAGAGCCAACGTGCCTTCGTGGCAGCCTCGAGGCGTGCAGCATGTTCGATAGCTCGACGGAAAGGGTTCTATATCCGTCGATCGACCCATACTTATCCCCGCGACTCAACAAAGAAGTTCAGAACCGTGTACCCAAGAACACGCGTTCACAAGCTCATGGCCAGCCTCTCAGTCGACCAGTGAAATTTGAAACATAGCCACGGTGCACGCCACAACGCCCGCAAGCACTTGGGCAGAGGTCCCCCAGATGCGGTAAGTTCCCAAGTTCCAACGCTCCCGGAGCACGCATACATCCTCTCCGCCTCGGTGATGTATCATCATCTATGATATGCGTGCTTCTAGTGATTCATCTCCTTCGCGCGGTGGCCTGTGATCAACATTCAGAGTTCAGCTTGAAGCTTGACCACAGGCTTGAACTGAGGTTTGATTGCATCTGAATCCTGGACGTTGAACGAATGGTCAGGTGCTGCAGCGCCACGTTACGCCGCCGTAGCAGCTACAGTAAACCTTCTTTAGTTGACCTAATGCTGCCGCTTCGCTTTCCATGACACCATCATGAGGGATATCTCGGTCGTGCGAGGCGTTGCTTCGAACCCTCGAGGGTGCTTCCACACTTCAGCCTCCTTATCTCGTCAACGAGTCGTTGCCAATGCGGTTACGCTTTCGTTTGTTGCGATTCCGTAGACTCCAATCAATACATGGCTGTGTCCCCGTTCCCGATCGTCTGTGATTTCAGGCCATGCATCTAACGCCTTGATCCACAGTTACAGTTGCAGCACAGGCAGATAAGAGAGATGTCCTGCTTTCGTCAAGAAGGATTGAACCTCTTCCTGCATGATCTTCACCGCCTTCAATAGGAGAGGACCTGGGGCCAGGCCCGTTCAGCCCGCCACCACCACGCAGTTGAACTTGAATCCGCGCACGATCAGTGGTCGACCGCGAGCGATGATCTTCGTTCGGACCATCCCAGTTGAATGATCGAAATCTGTCCCTCCCCTGATAGATCGAGCGATGGTTGGATTGCATCGGGCCTCCCTCCCCAATCGGGCGATGCCATCTCGCACTAATGGTCCGCGCTTGGCGGACACCCGCGTGTTCGTCCGCCTGCCCATGTCGTCCTGCCGCCACAAGTTTGTCCTCGCGGCGTCGGGAAGGCGCGCCCCCGACTTGCCCCCGACTACTTACCTCAATGTGCAACGCGTGCATCACCCTCCCGGTCACGCTCATTCGCTCGCCCTCGCATCGCGGTCCGCCTCCAAATCCGCGTCTGCGTCTCAGATCCCCCCACCCCCCACCCCGCACGCGTGACCCCGACGATATGGGTGGGATCTGCACCGCGCAGTCGGTTGAGGATGAGCACATTTCGCAAGGCGGCTCCGGATAGTGATCCTGATCTTGCCTTCATTTTTCTGAGACTTTTACTGCATCTTTGGCGGGGTGCCTATGTCTTGCCTCAAGGCC
The DNA here is from genome assembly GCA_026283605.1 of Ganoderma lingzhi. Classification (NCBI taxonomy): domain Eukaryota; kingdom Fungi; phylum Basidiomycota; class Agaricomycetes; order Polyporales; family Polyporaceae; genus Ganoderma; species Ganoderma lingzhi. The sequence goes on from JAPJYM010000001.1 coordinate 686,060, forward strand.
GTGGGTGTCGGCCATGCATGACATTAACAGGACACGAGGCCTGCAAAGGTGCAGGTCCTCTGTTAGTCTCCTATTCGCCTATTCGACGAGTCCGAGTCCCTTGGCAACTGCGAGTGCGACTTGAACTGTTACTGAATCGCCTGCTTTGGTCGCTCGTCTTTTTCTCCTGCGCGTGTTTAAACCCAAACACGAGCCACGATCTCGACATCGCATGATCGACACTGGTTCCGGAGACGCACTCTGCAACATGCTTCATCACTGCTTCACCACGCCCACCATACTTACTGGACTTGCAGCCCATGACCCCATGCAGCTGCGAAATGCCGGCTGAGACCCAAGGCACCTTGAAGACCGAGACCGTCATGCTAACTGCCATTGACGTTGACTTATTATGCGGGGTACCTGGACCTGGTCAACGACTCAGTACAGTCTCAGTACTTACTCAACGCTGACATCCTATGAGCTTCAGGTCGCGGTCCGGATCCGTCGGACTCGCTGATTCGTTGCGCACGTACGCGGCTTACGAGCCGGCACGGATGTCGGAGGTCGGAGGTCGGGAGTCGGGAGTCGGGCCCACATCCCTGTGTCCTTGTGTACGGATTTGGTCTTGTTGACTTACGGGGCAAGGCGAACACTGCGGGCTGATAGATTGTGCAGGGACGCCGGAGGCCTCCGAGTTCGCAGAGTACAAACAAACGACGTATTCAAGAAGACAACTTGAAGTTAGAACTTACAACCAGTACTTTCAAATGGCCTGGGCCAGTACTAATTGGTCGCAGCAGACAGGACTCAGTAGCCAATGGCCATGGCCGTTGTGCCCAAGCTCATCGATGCAATGAAATCCGGCGGGTCACGCGCCACTTCCGTCGCGCTCCTCCTGCTTCCCGTCGGTGGTCACGGTCAACTTCCCAAGTTCCGAATTCCTCAAGTGATCTCGCGGATGGACGCACAACCGACCTCTCCAGGCTGCGGGCGGGCTTCCCGGTTCGACGTCCAAATTCGTACGACCTGAGCCTCCGATTGAAGACGATTCGGATATCGATGATAACGCAGGTGGCCCGTGGGTCACCCACAGTATGCGCAAATGCCGTATGCACGCCACTGCTGGCACAGGAGATCTGGACATGAACACGCCGCCCGGGTCCGAACCACACGAATGCGAATGACGCCCCCGCGGTCGTCCATACGCAGCGGCTTTTGAATCATCTGTCAGTGTCATTGCCAATCCCGCGGCCGTACCCCGCTGGCCGCCGTTGTTCAACTTGAACAAGGACTTCGGCGGGCAGTAAGTACATGTCTTGTTCTTCGCCCAAGTCGAGCTCCGCAACCGCTCTCAGCTCGCGGACACCGTAAAGCCTAAAGGTACGCCGCCAATGGGTCCACTTCCCTCCCCCCCTGAAAGCCATGCAAGTGTAGCGTTGACCAGATCTTCTCCACGATTGGCAGGCAAACGGCGGGACAATATCAATATCAATATCGAAACGCCGGACATACGTAGCCCAGGCGGACGTGAGTCGTCATCGATATCCTCGCGCACCCTTCCCAGCGGAACTTCAAGCTTCAAGCTTCACCGGATGGACGGGCCAGGCCATCGACTTCGGCAAGGTGCCCGTCAACGCGAACTTCGAAGTGGGTCTTCGACTGCGTCCAGCAGGGCGTGATCCCGCCAACGGACGGCCCGGGGCACGTCTTGGACGCGTACGCGGCGGAGGTGGAGCGGCGTCGGGTTCGAACTTCAAGGTCAGGTTCGAGATGCAGCGCCCCTTGCTGGTGCAGTGGGGAGCCTCGAACCTTCCGAGGTCGCGGACGCTGGACGTTGGACGCTGGACTTTGCGCTGGGGAGGAACAATCCAGAACGGTACCGACGGTGACCGCTGTATTAGGTCGTGACTGTATGCGTACAGTAAGTATGGCCATTGGCTCTTCCGTTGAATAATTGGTTGAAATTTGAATACAACACTGAGGCCTGAGGCTAGAGGCTAGGCCTCCGGATCTTCGATCGCGAGTTCCGTCCTTCGAATGATTCTTCTATCCAATCGCATCGATGTCTCCTATGCCCCATCCCATTGCACCGTCGACGTCCGGGTCGATGCCATTTCATTGGCTAGTAAGTACTTACGAGCTGTACATGTACACTGGCATGTTTGCCGATGCACACCGTAAGTACCGTCAGAACACTCGGAATACAAATAAATGATCACGATCTTGCCCTATCTCCCCCGGCCCCCCTCCCATCGCATCCCATCGCATCTCATCTCATCCAGTATACCAGCACCAGCGATCCACATGCATCTGATTCCGAATATGAAAATTAATCGCTTGGCGTGGCCATGGGCAGCAATCAAGTCGCCGTCGCCCTCACCCTCGCCCTTAACCGCGACCTTCCGCGCCCCGCTCGCCGGTCGCTTACCTTCCATAACCTCGAGCAAGCCCACGACGAGCACGGCGCCAGCTCCCCCATCCCCGCGTCCTCATAGGCTCGCGACGCAATTCACTGCGACCTCCATCGATAAACGCTCCCGTCGAACCCGAGCACGGTCGGCGGCCGCTCCAGGCTCTCTTCCTCGTTCCGCCAGTGCCAGTGCCAGTGCCAGTGCCAATGCAAGGCTGCAGGCTTCTGCTCAGAAGACGTACTACCGACGAGATATGCAGATCCGGATTCCGCGCGCACACCGAGCGCGGATGCTCGGTCCGCGGTGCACGCGTGCACGCTCTGTAGTACGTAGTACGTACGGCAGACGTCATACTTATACATATGTACGGGGATGCGGGGGAGCCGGCGGACGTAAGGGTAAGTGCAGCACGATCGCAACCGAAGGGTTCGAAGGTTACCGCACAGTCCCGGTCTGAATATTAATGAAATCTGCGGGGTGTCCGAGTCGATGCATCGAGCTCGAGCTCGCCTGACGCGCGGCGGAAGGCTGCTGGGATTCAGACCGTCATTGGTTCATTGGCTCATCGGTTCGGAGGGTGGTGTACGTACTGTATTCCCGGCGGATAGACCGTTTACGTTTAGACGATCGCGATGCGCACAAGCACATACCGTGTATACTTGTATGCATCCATCAGGCGCGAGTCTGATGCAACGAAGTGAGATTCGTAAACGTGAAGTTACTTACTCACGCGCGCTGCGGCACCTCACCTTGCAACGACCATCGACCATTCCGGCTGCAGGTGCTCATCCTCGCGGATCCGGGGATGATAATAATACTAGCTAGTAATGATAGAAGCTCGAGCTTCGAGGCGGCCTTCGCAGCTCGATCGACTATCATGATCGCCCTCCCCGGGCCCAGTCCCAGTGCCCCACATCTCATCGACATCATCATCGGCATCTCACACAAGTACCCAGGTACCCATGAACCGCGGCATCGAGATATAAAGCCCACAAGCCCCCGGGCAGATCCAGGGTCCTGTCGCGCGACGTCGACCGCCTCGAGTCGGAGCACTTGAAGTCATCGAGCTCTCTGTGGTAAGTTAAGTCCTGTGCTCGCCCAGTGTTGAACGTTAACCTGCAGCTTGCGATTGGTGAGTGTCAGCAACGCACAACGCGGACAAGAAAACAAATTTAAACAGAGCTCAAGTTCATGATCACACGACACGCACACGATGGTGAGATAGAACGCATAACGTCGGACGGATGGGATTAAGGGGCATACGGGCAGAGAGGCGTCACACTAGCACAACGTACAGTACAGTACGGTATACGACGACAACAGAACAAGCGAGCAGCAGTGCGATACCGGGGCACACTAGTACTCTATGTACTGGCGCATTATAGACGGGAAACGAGGCATACTGTAGCAGACTGCAGAGCGAGCGAGGGCACTAGGCAGGACTACTTAAAATCGGGAGAGAGACGGACGATGGCACGGATGCGGGTGCGACGGGATGGGGCGGGAAGAGTCCGTGTAACTGTAATGGAGGTAGGTAGGGAGGCCTCTGAGATGGGCCAAATTATAGTCGAGGGTCCGATGCAGGTGACAACGCCGAACAGTAATCGACGTAGGGCGAGGAGTCGCGGCGGGGGCGGTGGTGATGATTGTAATCGACAACGAAGTGTAAGGGGGTGGGTTGCTACGAGACCAGGAATATAACTGACAAGGTATAAACAGCGGGCAAGGGTAACGACAATGCAGGTATATATCGACAGTAGAAGACAACAGAGAGCGAGCGCATGGCGGACAAACAGGCCGGACCGGTCGAGAGAATAATGATAGTACTATACACAGCATGGGGGCACAAACACAAACACACGATGGTGCGAGATAGCCAGGGACATCGACGGTGGTGGGGGGTGGGGGAAGGGGCGATGACGGAACCGAGAGAGCAATGCGAGGATAGTGGATGCTCGACCTCAGAAGGTGGAGAGCGTGATGGGGCCCCCGGGTGAACGCGGCTCGATCTCGCGCGGGCAACGGAGCTGGAAGTCTATGGAGAGCATTCCAATTAACTTTTGGCATTCAGAGTGGAGAGAGTAAGTGAAGACTGACCTCCGTCACAGATAACGGGGTTCGCGCGGCGGATGCGCCGCTCCTCCTCCTCGCGCTCGAGCTCGATCTCGTACGCGGGCTTGCAGCCGGGGATGCGCTTCGCGACGTACTCGGGAATGGGTTTGGGCTCCCAGCGTCCGCCACCATTCGCCTTGCAGATCTTGCTCGCATGCCTGAGTGGGTAGGAGTCGAGCTCGCCGAGGGAGAGCTCAGAATCCGTAATCAGAATGCTGCCAGGTGCAGGGATCGGAGTGCTCGATCGAAGAGGCGAGGCAGGAATGCGAGGGGAGGTGTGGGTACGGCGAGGTGCGGGGCGGGAGGAAATAGCGTTGATAGGGAAGCCCTCGGGAGGCGTGGCGACAGACGAAGAGAGAGAGGACGACCCAGAGCTGGTCTCGGTCGCGCGCACGAGCTCGATGGGGCTCGCCTTGGACAACACAGGGGAGCGGGGCGTCTTGGTGCCATGGATCTGATCCCAGCAGTCATTGCAGACGCGGCACTCAAGGACGGGGGAGATAGGCGAGTGGTACACCGTAATGGGGACGTCCCTGGGAGGGTGGAGGAAGGGGAGCTTGGAGGCGTCGAGGAGGGGAGTGGACTTGTTGGAGCAGTCTCCACAGAAGACACCGCCACACTTTCTGCAGTGCTATAGTTGGGGGGGTAGGATACGATGAGCACGGAGAACAGACGGGCGCATGATGGGGGTTGCGGTACTCACATGTCTGCGCTCCCAGATGGAAAAGGCCTTACGGCACATGAAGGTATCGCAGTACGCGGCCTGGGAATCGGGCTGTGCGCGCGCAGAAGACCAACATTCAGTCACGTGCGGGGTGTGGTGGATGGTGGCGGAGAATGGAACGCACCTTCCAGAGTCGCTTGGGGAGAAGAACGGCGAGGTGCTCGTTGTGCCTCGGGTTGGGGACGGAGGCAGAGACGTCGGAGGAGCACGAGGGCTCAGAGTGGCATGAGCGGGAGTCGAAGGAGGAGCTGACGGAGGGGGCGCCAAGGGAGTGGGGGGCGTCTGTGAGAGGCGAAGGAAGTTGAACATGTGGGGGCGCTAAGGCACGCGACGGGGAGATGGACGTACCCTCGGACAGGATGCTGGCCGCGTCGTCGTGTGGGGTGGCGCGGTGAAGAGAGCTGAGGCGGGTGACGAGGGCTGATGCGAGCGCCATGGAGTATGTGGATGATGGGGAGGATGGAGGGAGGGGTGGAGGGCAGTGAAGGAAGCTTGCGGGAGGGAGTGGCGGAAGGGGGAAAGGGCCTCAGCAACGGAGGTGTCGCAGGGCGTGGCGGGAAGGGGTCCGGATCGTTAAATAGACAGAAGACGATGCAAGCGGGGAGCGCGCGACGGATGTCCCCACAGCCCGGCGTGCAGTTGCCATATCCAAATAAGCTTTCAATCGCTGTTTCAGCGCGAGTTGCCGCCTTTCGGCCTATCTGTCGGACTATCCCATCGGCGCCTGATTCAGTTTCCCCGAGGTCTCCTTCCGCAACCAAAGCCAGCCAAAGCCCAAGCTCCGCCCGCCGTTTCCCGGCCGCCCGTGCCACCCCCTGCCCCGTGTTTCCCCCATCGTGGCCTCCCCATCGCTATCACCCCCGCATCTTGTTCAACAGAACAGGAGAAGACGCAGAGAGCATAGCATCCATGCTATCTGACACGCAGCACAGGCGTCTGACGGATGGATGGATGGATAGAACGGGCATGATGAGGGAGGGAGCTGGAGGGAAGGGAGGAAGGGTCGAACACGATGCAGGCCTCGCGGCGGGTCGTTGGACCGGATGTGCCGACGCGTGGCTGAGGAGGCGAATGGACCATGTGGAGCGACGTCCCGTCCGGCAATTTTTGCAGGGGGGCGGCCATCGCATCCGTATTTTGCCCAATCGGGGCGGTCGTACCCCTGGGTTCCCACGGCGCGCGATCCCTGCTTGTCTCTCACGTCAAGCGTGGGGCCTCCCATCCCATCTCCCATGCGCCGCGTGCTGGGAGGGCCGCACGCCATCTTGGGCTGTCTCAGAATCCATGCCACACTCCTCAGGACCACGACAGTCCAGCAGCAGCCTGTGGTTCCATATCGCGTCTCCGGATCCTCGAGATCCTCCCGAGTCCAAGTCCGATCCCCCGCCCATGCTCGCGCGCGAGGGGAGGAGCGCGAGCGGGGCGGGGCGAGGAGCGATGGGGAGCGAGCGTCGGACGCTTTGGCAACGCGCCAGCCACACGTGGAGCGCATCCGTTTACCCACCGCAGAATTCGCAAACGAGACGTCATGGTCGCCCTTCCACAGCGAACTTCCGCCCTGCACGGCGCGTCGTCGCAGGAGTTCGGTAAGTCAGTCCTTCCCTTCTACTTCGTGCCGGTCGCTGCCCGCGCATTCCTGCTCGAACTTCCTCGGTGCGCGTACGCTCGAGTGGAAGCAATGTGCAGCTTGGCAAGCACACGACGCGTCGCACCCGATCTGCATCCGCATGCGCACTTGCACAGATCGTGTGCAGCGCGATCGAGGCAGGACGCCTGCATCATCGCTCCCCACAAGCGAGCCCAATGTTGTGTTTTGTCTTTGGCAGGTCCCGCCCTAAGCAGCCCTAAGCCTCTGCTCCAAGCCTCTCCAAGCACGCGCGCAGCGTTACCTCCCGACGCTTTATGAATTTTCGCGCAGCCGCGAGCGTATTTTCCTGATCTTCCTCGTGGCCCCTGTGGCCAAGGCTCCTCCGGATTGTGAACATCCCCCCCCCTCCCAGGATGCCGTCAGGCTCTTACGGAACACTGGCATAATTAATTTCGCTGCTGTACGATTTACCGGCCCTACGTCCGCACTCTCTCTCTGGCGCGTGAATACTTTTGCACGGGCATTTATGAGGTAAGCATCCGGTCACAACTCAAACAACACTCTCGGCCACCGGATATGTTCGGACGTCCGTCTTCACATTCCTTACACCGCTGCGAAAGAACCCCAGGAAATCATATGCACTCATCTCGTCCAAACAACCCGCACACAGCACTGTTGGTTGGTACTTGCGAGCAGATCACCAAGCGTTACACGTTGAACGTTGAACGCTCAAACGCCCTCCAACTGCCGAGGACCAAGACCAAGACCCTCCAACTTTCCAAGACCTCCCGCAGGGCCACCATCGACATCGAAGCAGGGCCGATCTGAGACCCGGCCCAAGTGGCGAAGCCACCCAAAGCAGAGCAAGACAGATATGATCGTCGTCGCTTGCACCGGCAGCCCCTCCGCCATCACCCCCATCAACGTCCGGCATCAATGTTGAATATTGCCCGCCACCGTCGCCAAAGCGCGGCCCGCCGGCGCGGAACCGTTTGGCCCGAATGCGCACAAGCAACGACCATACTTGCGCATCGAGTCGGCGTTGAGTCGGGAGGACTGACTGACGCGGACAACCGCCGCAACGCTGCAAGTGTGCAACCGTGCAAGGGGACAAGACGGCGGACGACGAGCCGGGGCTCGAACTCGTGTAATACTGAATACGGCTGTAACTTGTCGTCGTCGGGCGTTGTCGCTGTTTGCCAATGACGACGACGAATGGGCCGGTTGGATAGCCGGCCGCCCTTGCGAGCTGCAGCATCTAGCAACGTCTCCAGCGGCCAGCCAATCGAGGGAGCTAGCCTGGTCCCGGCCCGCACGCGTTCCCACACTAGCGCGGGAAACCGACGGTGCGCAACAGAGCCAGCCTGAGAGGCCATGGCCAGCAGACGACCAAGCACTTCGACTTCGTGTTTTTTTGTCGCCCGACGGCGACTTGGAGCTCGGGAGTCGGCGGTGCCACTGTCACTGTGGTGCCTCGAGAGTCGACGGCCATCATGCTCATACGTACGGGTAACGGGTAACGGGTAACGGGAGGGAGGCCAATCGGAGGAGGTCGGATTGCATTCGCGCTGGTATCGATTCGCCGCCGCGAGTGGACTACGGATTCTGGAATGGAATTCGCGCGTTCGGTTTGCCAGGGTGAGCACACTGGCATGTCCGCGGAGGTCCCGAGTTCAGCGACATGACATGATACAGCACATATACTGAACGCCGAACGCTCGTCTCCAGGGGGTTCGTCGGACCTGAGGCCTGGAGACCTGAAGACCTGAAGCTTGCAATTGGAACGGAGGAATGCTGGGCACCCAAGGCGGTTAGAGGCATCACAGACATGTCGGACGGGCTACTACGCGAGTATGTACTGAACGCCCTGGAGTTCAAGTCTCTGTCCGCTGGCCACTGAAGTTCTTCCAGGTTGCGCACATAGAGCGGTGGATTCCACTCGCGCTCCGCATCAAGTTATTGATCGCCGAACCGGTCCTGTCCTATGCATGCTTGCAGCACCAGCGTTCGCGTCTTCTGTGGACCTTCCCACATCCCGATGCGACCACCACGCGCCGCCACCAGGAGGTGCGAAGGGCCCGAAGGTGAATCCCGAACCTGGAGGCCATGACGTCCTGCGGCGAGCACCGAAAGGCACCCTTCTGCTCTGCACGGCGCACAGAGAGCGACGTATCTGGCACGTCCGTCCTCGGCGGGGGCGACCACGAAGCGCGTCGCCACGTCCACGGATAAGTCAGTACGTGTACGTACGTATGCTAACCCAGGGTCCTCCTCCTCCGCCCTCCAGGGTCTCCCGAACTGCAGGTAAGCGGGGGAGTCTAACTGACCTCAAACCAGTCGTGTAATTGCCGGACTCGCCTTACCCCCTCGGTGCCCTCACCGTTAGTGCGAGTTCGGCAATCCAACCCCCCCTCCCCAACCCAAAGGGCACGGTCCATTCCCAATTCATTCACTTATACATACCCGCCCTAGCAAGGGTCCGCGACGCTTTACGCTTTTGAGTCTGACAGCCCGGCGCGTATCTGCCGCCTGCGAGCAGCGAGCGGCCGTGTCCGTACCTAAGTAATTACTTGCTTATTGTCATTTGTGGCGGGCTCGCATTAATGTTGGCCTGCTCAGGGCCTGCTGGCACGCCGTTCGCCTGGGCCTGGGGAACATAAGGAATCAACCAATCGCAGAAGGACGGGTCACAGGACAGACACTGAGACAGAGGACGCCGACGGTCAGGACTAGTGTCACGGTGCAGCAGCCCAACCAAGATCGTCGATGCACGCGCCCCGGCCCATGTCCAGCGCGCGCGCGCGCACGTCCGGACCTTCCAATCCTTCGCCCACGCCTATGACACAGATACACGCCGGCGGGGTGTGTGTGGGGGGGAGCGGGTACGGTGATAGCGCGGGGCGCGCGCGCGCGCGAGTGTACGTACGCCGCGCGATGGGGTTCTGTCCAAAGGAAGGCTGCTGGGCGCTGGCGGCGGCCGTCTTCCTTCGAGGGATCGCGCTGCGCCGTTAGTGGTGCGAAAGGTGCTTTACGGCATAGTCAATGTCGTGTCCTCGAGCCCCGACGATCACCGGAGGTTTTGTGGGATGTGCAGCGTGCAATGTGAAGTGTACTTGCATACACATACACCGTGCGCGTGTATACGCGATCGAGCGACCCCGGGCCCAACTGCGTGCAACGCGAACACCGGTACCAGCCGACACGACCCCAGTCGCGAACGCGAAGAAGTCGAACACAAACCACGAGCGCGCGTATCAGCCCGAAGAGGGCCCCAGCGGCCGACGAGGCTGGCTGGCTGGCTGGCTGGCTGGCTGGCTGGCCAGGCACGACTCGCGCTCGCGCGCATGCACGAGAAGAGCCGCAGCAAGTATGTGTAGCTGTCGCCAGAGAACGAACGCCCGGAAAAGGCAGCCATCTTTACGTCTGAATCCGCGAAGCTCGAGAACGCCGGGCGACGACCACAACGACATATCGCCGGGCGGGACATATACTTCCGCGCGCGTCCAGTGTGGTATGATGTGCGATATGTTATTCATAGTCCGATCTGGCTTCGATGCCTTGACACACAAAACACGACTCGGAAAGGGAGAGCGACCTTAAGACCAGAACGCTGGAGCACGGCGATTGGCTGGCAAATCCGAACGCGTTTCCTCCTCGAGTCCTTGAATTTCTGAAGTCCATCGTGGCCACCTCCGCGCGCCCCGCCTAAGTATTACGACGCGATTTTTGTCTTCGTACCGCACTTAAGTACGCGAATCGTGTACGCCGATCGCCAATAACCAGCAGCTAGCGCCGCCACGCGCAATAAGCTCGCGAGTATGTACAGTGGGCGCGCCCGAACACCCCTGAAATTGCCAGCACGCAGCACTGAGCAGTGAGCACGCGGGGAAATACACTAAAGCAGCCTCGAGCGAGCAAGCTCCCGAAGCGAGCCTGGTACCCCAGTACCGATATCCATATCCATATCCAGCACACGCTGTTAGTGCAACCCCAGCCAGGCGCGTTCGAACACGGCGAGCAGCATGCCCCGCTCGACTTCGCCCATTTCCACCGCGGCCGGTCGCGGCACGGTACCGATCCTCCCCAGCCCAGCTGGATCCGAATCGCCGTCGCGCGCGTGCGCGTGCTGCCGCTCGTGTCGATCTGCGCCCCCGGCCGAAGACCCGTCGCCGCGAATGATAGAAGCCTCCGCAGTGTCGGTGCGTGTAGAACTAGAAGGATCAGAACCACCAGTGCCAGCACCACCAGCACCAGCACCACCGCCGCGGCGCTCCAGTGGGAGGAAGCGTAAGGACGATTGGGCGGGCCGCGAGCGCCGGAGGAGGTCCACGAGCGCGGCGTACACCGCTTCGTCGGCGATGGTGTCCGTGTCGTCCGGGTTGGTCAGCGAGAGTTTGGGGTTTGCTGCTTTTCCCCGAGCGTGAGCGTGAGCGCTAGCGTTAGCATTTGCGTTTACGTTCGCGTTCGAGGCGTCGATATCGACGACCTCCGCCCCGCGGCCGTTCCCATTCGAGCTTGAGCCTGCTGCTAAGCCGGCGTCGACGTCCGAGGGTATCGCCGTCCCAGCGCCAGGCAACAACAGGCGGTTCAGAGCGGCACAGAGGTACCACACCGCGTCCTTCCTCGCCAACCGCACGACCCGCTCCCTGGCCCGTTCACCGCCATCCTCCTCTCTCACCCGCCGCGCCGACCGGCCCTGCGCGTATGCCTGTGCGAACCCCAGCCCAAGCGCAGCACTGGCACCCGCGTCGTCGTCGTCCGACGACACCCCCAAGCTCGCCCGGATTTCGCCGAGGTTTCCCGCCAAGCGTGGTGGGCCCGCTGCCCCTCTCGTCCCTGCCGTCGTCCTTCTCGCCGTTCCCCCGATCGCTCGGGGCTCCTCGTCCTGGGCCTGAGCACGACGGCGCAGCGGACCTAGCGCGGAGGCAGTAGTCGCATCGGTGGGCGACGCGGGCGTGCCTGGTCGCGTAGGATCTTCGCCCGTGCCTCCACTCCCATCGCGATCCCCGTTCCGATTCGCACCCGCGCGCGACCCATGTTCGTGCTCGTGCCCGTGAGCGTGTGCTTTCCGACTCTCCCTCCGCGCACACCCGCGCGCAGATCCCGGCCACAAGAGCGAATGATGCGCCGTGCCCTGTCCTTGGCGTGTGCCCGCGCATCCGCCTGGGGCTACGTCGCTCCTCGCCCGTATGCTCGTCCTGTCGTCCGGGCTCGGATGCTCCTCCGACGTTTCTGTTTCTGCTGCCGAGGGTCGCGGCTGCGGGGAAGGTCCGGTGGGGATGGGAGCAGACGTGTGCGTGTGTGTGTACATCCGCTCGAGCTCGCGCACGCAGTCGAGCGCAAGGAGCCTTTTGGCCTCGCGCACGCCGCGAATAGCTTGCATCCCCAGCTCCAAGCGGTGGCCGCCGTCAATGCTCGCAGGGCCCGGACTCGCGGCGAGCGAGCCGGGCTCCGCGCCCGAAGAACCGAGTCCGAGCCCAGGAAGACCTTGACATTGGCGTTCGAGCATAGAGAGCGCCCTCTCGAGGACGTCGAAGAGCGCGGGACGTAAGTCGGCCGTAGCGCCATCGCTATGGTTGTTGTCCTTATCGTTATCGCAGGCGCAGGTTCGGGCTTTGTCGGTGGCGCTATTGCCTCCGGCCCCAGGGAGCGGATACTCTTCGCCGTAGCTTATCCCAGACCTAGAACCAGAAGTAGATGCGAAGCCGAAGCTACTCCCCGAGCCAGAGGCAGAGCTAGATGCAGAGCCAGAGGTAGAGTGAAGACCAAGACAAGCAGAGACGAATGCCTCCGAGACGGGCGCGAACGCACGCACGAGCGGCGCGAGGACGAGCGCGTAGAGGCTGCCCAGGATGTCGTCGAGTGCCGCTTGAACCTGGGTCTGCTTCTGCGCGACTTGTTGAGGTCCGCGGACTCCGGTGTTGGATTTCGGCAGGTGTGCGGGGAGAGCGGCGAAGACGGTGCAGAGAACCCGGTGCAAGGACGCGTCCAGTAGGTCGAGCGCGCGCAGGGGATCCCGGACGCCAGAAGCCGGCCCTGCACAATCGCGAGTGTTTGTGGAGACAAAGCTGTCGCCCATCCTAGACGTATGACAAGTGGAACTGGAGCCGGAGGAAGACATTGGCATAGAACGGGAGCAAGAGGGAGAAGCGACGCAGGCAGACAGGAGCGCGCCTAGCGCACGGAGCGCGCGATGAGTAGTAGGGAGAAGCAGGTCCAGGGAAACCCCGAGCGCGTCTGCGGCGAGCATGTCGGCCATAGCGTCGAAGGTGTCGAGCGAGGCTAGATAGGCAGGCACGGTGGGGAGGTCTAGAGGGTGCGGGAGTTAGTTTACACATACGTCATCACTGAGCACTAGAGGGAGGGGGAAATGGAGATAGGTCGAATGAATACGATTTGGAGAAGAGCAAGGTTGAAGTTAGAGATTCTTCGTTCGCGAAGGCCTAAGAAGTGCGGAGGCCCGGCACGAGAGGGCTCGGGGAGTGGGGGCGGCGCCAGGCATTAGGCGATAAGGTGCGGTTACGAACCTTCGCCCGACCCCTCCCCGAGCTCCATCTTCTTCTCGCGCATACAGAGCATGTGCATCGCATTCAACGCGCATACATTAGTCTAAATTGCCCCAGCCCAACCTAGCCCGACGAACTCTGCTCTACCATGCACCCGGGGCCTCGGGCGGGCCAAACTGCAAACGAGCATCTTTGCAGTCCTGCCCACCCACAGCTGACAGTGCTCTCGTGGCATGGGCCAATGTAGACCCGGGTTCGGCGGCCAGACCGCAGGGGGAGGAAGATGGGCAGCGAATATTTCTGGAGACTGAATACCGAAGCTGCCGATCGCGTTACTGAGGGGTTACCGAACGGCGCGGGCCCGTAACGCCCGCGCCCACCCACTCCGTCTCCGAGGACGACGATGGGAGCGGGAACGGGAGCGGAGGTGCCGGGGAGATACGGCGGCCTCTCCAATGGATACAGTACTGCGCTGCGCCGGCGCCGTACATATGATGCCCACGTCCAGCCCATCTCCGCTGTGCTCTGTCCTGATGCCGATAGGCCTGCGACAGCGCGGAAATCATGTACTGTGAGAGGGAGCAACCTCGATGTGGCGAGCAGATGTCGTTTGCGCGCGATGAGCATCATGCTTCTGCACCTAGCATATATGTGGTATGTGGACGCATACAGTACCTGTGCACAGGCGCCGGATGGGCGCGGCGCATATCGAACTCTCGTACAGAGCCTGATGTACATGAAGCATAGAGCCAATATGTTGCGCCGTCGGATTTGGGCTGAGCCTGCGCGGGGGATGCCTCCTTGGGCGGGGAAGATCCTCGCTCGTCCATGCGCTCCGCGGGAGATGATCATGGTCGTTCGAGGATCCGCCCCCCCAGACGTGTCTCAGATGTTAGAAAGAACATAATAATGGCCGGTTTCGTTTCCGCGCCGTGGACGATTCCATTCCATCCCATACTTGGTGAGAACACGGAAGAGAGCTTCTCGCAAGGATAGATAGCAGATTTAGAACTCCAAAACTGTGCACCGTTTAGAGTACAATAATCTGCGGGGATGGAGCGAATATGACAGCGATATGGCCAGAAATGGGCGCTTTTGAAGGCAGTAAAACCACCCCGGACAGACATGTCCCGCATAAAAAACCCCAAGGCACAATAATTGTGTAGTGAAAAGACGTACCCGCTGACCCGAACAGCCCGCACGCAATCGCGCTCAAGTCAGGTCTTGATTGCAGTCGTGGCTCTGTGTCTGGTGTGGGTGGAGTGGCGTCGTCAGTGGCACAAACCAGTTTCTGTCTCTTCCGTCTTCCTCTCTTCGCTGTGGTCGACGCGGTGGCATCGGTGGTATCCTCTGCGCTCTCTTTGTCTCGGGTGCGTTTTTTCGTCTGTTTGGAATGTGCGAGGGCGGCCTTGCGGAGTGCGAGGAGCTCTGCCACACGAGAGAGAGACAGACGACGTCAGCGCTACCGCTCCACAGTCGAGCACGGCGTTCAGATCGCCGGGTTGCACTCAATGAAAAGAAGAAGCCAGGTGGGGAAGCAGGTGCCCGAGAAGGGATGGGACACAAAGGAAGGTCCCGCAGGGGGGTATTAGGATTCATGATGCAAAAGCGCACAAGGGGGCTTCGTGATGTAGATGACACTCCAGAGATGGGCTACGGAAATGATGGCAATGCACATACCGATTTTCTCCTTATCGTACTGCGACTGGAGGTCTTGAAGATCCTTTTCGAGGAGAAGCACACGCTGGCGCCACGGGTTTGGGGATGGCACACGATTGGGGTCTCTTTCCGGGGCCGAGACGGGGAAGGCGGACTGAAGGTCGAGGATGTATGCTTTGCCCAAGGCACGGGTGGGTGAGCTCGGACGTTTTCCGATGGAATTGCGGGATCCCAGGATGCTCACAGAGGATAGATTGGGCAGGTGGCTTGTGGCGGAGGGCGGCGAGTGCCTGCGCGCGACGAGGATGGGAAAGATGATGAGAGAAGGAGAGGAAGGAGGGGAGAGAAAGCGGATACTATGGCAATGCGAATCTGCTGGCGTGCGGATGCCATCCCGGGTGGTCTGCGAGCAGGAGCCAGCGTAAGGCGGCGGCGGTGGGAAGTGGGTGGGACAGCACCTCGTCGTCGCTCCGAGAGGGTCCCGGAGCGCGCAAAGAGAAGACCGCCCTTAGCCACACTGCCACAGGCGCGTGCCTCGCCAGACGCGTCTGTCACGGACATGACTTGCGCATGTCACAGTACCGCGCCCCTTGGCCCTTTTCCCGCCCATCCTTCCCGCGTCTTTCCCCCGAACCTCCTGTCAGTCCCGCATGCTCCTGCTGATGCTTTAGGGTCAGTTCGGATACCGGTTTCTGGCCCAGAACCCAGGTTCCGCGCCCAAAGTTCCACCAGGGCGCTTCGGTGACTAATGGGTGACTGATGGTGACCGGCCGTGACAATGTAACTGAGACGCTCGTACGTGCAGGTCTCTGAGGGCATTTAGTTGTCGCTTTTCCCATGGTAAACGTCTCGCAGCACGTTTTCATGTGAGTTTCTGTGCATAAATATGAGTCTAATCACTCGCAGAGGGATATGAATATTTTTGTGAGGCGAAACCCGGTGCCTGAGGGGTCTGAAGGGGTTTTTAGTACGGTTTAGACAGAAGTATACCCAAATGAGTGCGAAAAAAAAGTCTCTAAAACTCGTAAACAGATTATATTGGTCCCATTATACTGTGGCACGGACTTTCAATCCCGTTGGAATGGGAGTGATGTTGGAAACGAGTCGACGAGGCAGGTTCTGGAGGTTTGGGACAAGCGCCGTGACTGCCGGAGTGACAGTAGGCGCTCTACTGACGGCGCGGAAGATCCGGGGCAGAACCTGGGTTCTGGGCCAGAAACCGGTATCCGAACTGACCCTTATTCACAGAAACTCAATCTGGACTTCTGCGCGAATGCCGGGTCCACTCTTTCCTCGCATACATCCTGCTCCTCGCCATGTTCCGTGCTCTGGCAGATACGCCCTACGGTCTAGCTCTCCCCGTCCCATCTGCCAACCCGTCGGTCTCTCAGATACGCTTTCGACGCGCCCATCATCCCGGACCCTGCATTCTCAGAAGAGGAAGCTTGTTCTACTCATGACGACGCGTCCATGTGGGCGCCACGCCACGTAGACGACCATCCGGACCCTGGGCCAGCAAAAGGAATGCGGGTGGCATATTCGAGGTAAGGTTCTCGTTTTGTCACCGTTGCGGACTCGCCGGAGTATGCTCTAGGATGAATGTGGATATACGCGTGCATTGGGTTTACGGCATGCCCGAAACGCGTCCGAGCACCAATCCCAGGCTGCACATGCGCGTTACCAAATACACACTGCTTTACCCTCACCCTCCATCGAATCAGGTTTCGGCCATGGCTCACGAGTTTGGTGCGTCTCTCTTTCAATATATGCAAGCGAATATTCCTGCTCTTTTTCGGTCGCTCGAAAATTATTTCGAGATGGATACAGCTTTCTCCCGGCTGTCCTTGCGAGCTCCGACGACGCGTAGATGTGTGCCAGTTTGTGTGACATCTACGCGTCGATTGCGGAGCGTTCCTTGGTTCCAGAGATTGAAAACGGAACGCCAACGGTGTTGGACGCGTCCCAACGCGTCCTGACGCGTTCTCGTTGACAACCGAGCGCATATATCCAGGAGAACCGTTAGATTGGACCTGGACGTGTTTGTGTCGTGTACCCTTCGGCCGCACACAGGGCCAAAACCAGCCTTTTTCAAGAGTCCACGGATGCCATTATATCAGTAGTATACTCTACACATGGACGATAATCGTCCGACTTATGTCTGGATTGTATCACAAGCAGATTTTATGACTCGTCTACAGGGGCATCTGGATGATGGGTTATATGCACCACAAGTGAACTTTTCCGCGGCGAGGAAGGGCTTTGAATGAAGCTCATAGAGCTTTCGCATAGGACGCCCTCCAAGTTGGGCACAGTGAGTGTACCACTCGAGACTGAGACCTCTCCATTTGGCATTGCGCGCGGTGAAACCTCGTTATCATGGGGTTCAATCCAGAATGTCTTCCCAACTTTCACGGAGATGAGCTCCCTCAAAGTCTTTGGAAGTAGAAGAAAGGACTGAATGTCCGAGAGGCAGATGGACAATAGGGACTATGCCGTCAGCGACAAAAGCTCTTTCATATGCCCGATCAGAGCACCGGCCTTCTCAAGGAATATCTGGCGTCCTCGCGTAATACAGTAGAAGTTTCTTTCATCTGTACGGCGTAACACCTCTAACATCTACAGGTCATGCATACAGCCGCCGCTCGAAGCTGCACTATGAACAAAAGCATCGTCATATTTCAATTCGTTTCTACACGTACGGTAAGTAACCCACAACACCATCCTCTTCCCTTTCCTGCTACACCATTACACTAACAACATAACATATCGCAGCACGCATACAGCAGTCTAGACATACATACAAGGGTGTCGCAGGTGAAGGTATCGCAGGATAAGAATAACGCCGCGCAAAGCAAAAAGAAAGAAAAAGACGCAGCAGCAAGAAACGAGCAAGCAACCGTCAAGTCGGTGAGTCGGTAGTGATGTCTTCAGATGCTGCATGTCATGCTAAACGATCAACCCAACACGACGCGTCAGCCCCGCCACTCAACACGCAAGCACGAAATCGCGACGACGTTACCTTCAGTCTCCATCGGCATATCTCCCTCCCCGCCTCTCTCCCTCTCCCCCCGCCTATCCCTCCTTTCCTCCCCGTCAGGCGTCACAGCCCTCCTCGCGAGCCCCAGCGAGTCCCACAACCTCCTCCCCGCCCCACCACCCCCGCTCACCCCGCTCATCCCGCTCATCCGCGGCGCACGCGTGATCGGCGTGTCGTCCAAGTACGCCGCCGAGTATATGTTCCTCGCATGCGGCCCCGCAGGGACGGGCGTCCCGTACGCGTGCTGCCCGTCGTTCCAGTTCAGCCTCCTCGGCCCCGCGCTCTCCCCTCCCCCTCCTATCCCTCCTCCCACGCCCACTCCAGCGAACTTCGACACGGACATGAGCGGCGTCGGGGTGGCGGTCGCGCCCCCGCGGCCCGCCCAGAGCCCGAGCCCGAGCCCTCCCGCGCCTTTCGGGGTAGACAGCCCGAGCGTGGGGGGCGGGCCCCCGCTGAACTTGACGCCGCGCGAGGGCGTCGTGGTCGGGTCGAACGGCGTCTCGGGGTCGAACGGCTCGACGAACGGGTTCGGGGTCGTGTTGTACACGCGCACCGTCTTCGCGGACGACTCGGGCGTCGACGGCGCGCCGCGGCTCGAGCGTGTCGACCACGTCCGCGTCATGCTCCCGTCCCCGTCCGCGTCACCATCCGGGTCACGATCGCCGTGCCCGCTGCTGCCGCGGACCGGCGTGCTGGGTGGGGCGCGCTCGACGACGTCCCATGGCGCGGGCGACTCGAGGAGGGGATGCGGGTGCTGCAGGAACAGGGAGTCGCGCCGCGCGGGCTTGTCGAACGGGCGGTCGTCCGTGGGCACAAGCGTCGGCTCGAGGGGCGGCGCGGGCTCGCGCTCGAGGCACCGGTCGCAGTACCACAGGTCCTCTTCGCGCCCGAGCTCCGCGACGTGCCGGATGCCGATGCACGCGAGGTGGTACCAGACATTGCAGAGGTCGCACAGGACGAGCTCGGTGCCGTCGTCGCCGCGGTCGCACCCGATGCATTGTACGTCCTCGAGCTCGCCATCTCCTGCGCTGGGCGCTGTGCCCGTGCGCTGTTCCTTGCGCCGAGTTGCGAGGATGCGCACGGAGCGCTTTGAGAGGAGGGCGGCGCGCGCATCGGCGGGGTCGCTCGGCACCAGGACGTTCTCTCCGGGGACACGGGTCGTCTTTTCAGGATTCGAGCGCAAAGGGACCATCTTGCCTCGTCCACGCGGGTGCGCAACTTGGTCGTTCTCGTGCGACCGCAGCGGCGGCCTGAGCTCCTGGTCGTCGTCCGCCTCGCCCGAGTCGCTATCGCTCTCCCTCTCCAGGAACCGCTCGATCCGCTTCAGGCGCTCCTCTCGCTCCCTCGTCTCCCCATGTGTGCGCTCTTGCATGCGCAAGCACCACGGGAACGCCGCGTCCGGCCAGTTCGGCTGGACAGGTTCGTCTTCCGGAGTGTCATGCGCGGGACCGCGCCGCCCACCCCGTCGTCGCCTCCGCTTGTTCACCTTCCGCTTGACAGGTGCATCTGAGGAGATTGAGGTGCCCTCCGGGGGAACGTTGAGCAACAAACGGCCACGCCCTTCGATCACAGCAGGGTACAGCTTCGTCCCAGGCTCCCTCCTCTCCTCCCTGAACGCGTCCAACCTCCGCCGCTTCCTGATCTCCTGCTCGCTCGGCAGCCATTCCGGCTCCTCTGTCGGCACCGGCTCTGCGACGGCAGCGAGGGGGGCTGTCGAGGGTCCGGGCTGGCCTGGGGTCGCGTGCTGGAGCCAGTGTAGCGCACGGTTGGACAACGAAGTGCGGCCCTTCGGCGTCTGCGGCTCCCCGTTCTTGTACGCTGGGGACTGCCCATAGCCCGGGTAACCGCCAGCGAGCAAGCTCTGCTCGAACGACTCCTCGCTCGTCGCCTGGAAGAGCTGCAGCCGACGACCCTTGACAGGGCTCTCGGTGACGCCGAGCGTGGCGTTCGCGGCGTCGAGCTCGTCCAGGGTCGGGATCTCGGCCTCGGAGCGCGGCCGCTTCTCGCGCACGAGGTACGTGGGGCGCCGGGCCTCGGTCTCGGCCAGACGTTCCGCGCGATCGGCTTCAAGCTGTAGGTGGATGCGGTGGATCTCGCCGCCAAGCGCGCGCTGTGGGACGGGTGTCGCGAGTGGCGGGGGCGACAATGGTGGAGGGACGGAGAAGACGTCGGGCATGGGTGCAAGTGGGGGTATGGGGGATCTTGAAGGGTTTTTGCAGACTGGCGGCCGTCGGCAAGGCGTCGGTTTTGGAATGGGGAGGACAGGCGGGACGTAGGGGTGATGCCCCGACTGTGGGAGGACACGGGCGTGGTGATGATTGGGGATGGGGCGAGGGGTGAAGCCGCAGCATCTGATAGGTGGGTGCTGTGTGGTATGGACGACGGTCCAGCAATGGGTGTTACAGGTTCCATCAGTTTTCGAGGAAGTATAGGACTTGACTCCGGGGTCATGAAACTCGTTGAAGATACCCTAGGCGCATCCCCCCTACGGCATCGTGAGGAGGAAGACAACATGCTGACAGGGTAAGTGCGTACCTCTCATGGATTACGTTCTGCTCACCATCCCGCTCTCTTGCGACGTCGGTCTGAGTGAGAATTGCTTGTGGTTTGGGCAAAAGTTTACGTTCATAGGGATGGCGCACGGGTGACGCATAGGTATCGTCCAGTTCGGAGGCGTAGGTGGAGACATTGATCGGACTGCTTCATAGATTGGATGTCAATTCATAGTCAAAAAGGTTAAGGATCAGAAGTCAAAATGTCAATACTGGGGGCTTTCCGGGTAGGCAAGGCCTCATCATTGCGACATCCTGATTGATGACCACATCTCGGAGAACAGTCGTGAACAAACACCGGATAGCAGCTTGCCAGACTCAAAATAAGAGACAGGGCATCGCAAGAGGTGGATTGGAGGAATAAAGCCGGCAGGGAGGACGAGGGAGAGACATACGGAAAGTGACGTGCAACCAGCATTTAAGAATCATACAACGAACAGGTGCCTCTGTCACAGCCCGCTAAACATGATGATGGGGTCTCTCAACTCCTCCAGACGTGGTAAATGCACTTGTAGCTTCAATCTCGTGCCTGGAATGCCCACAAATCATACTTCCCGCCGCTCATTGAAAGAGAACCGCCACTAGAGCTTCTATGCCACAAGTAGAACGTTCAGCAGAGCAACTCCTCAGAAACTGTCCCCAATTACTGTAGACGGTTCTCGAATGCCAAAAAGCGGAGCATTCGTAATGGGTTCAAGATGGGACATGAAATTCCCCAGTACGGCGTTCCCCGGTGCAATGATCAAGAATCAAAGGACTGACCTCTGTGGTGTGGGTAACTGGGACCTTTTCTGGCGACCGAAGGCTGGGTGTAGAGCCGTACGATCCAACGCCGAACTATAGATTGTGAGGCTCAGCTCTTCACCGCAGTACGGGATATAACGCACCTGTTGCCCGGTCTCTCATCAAATACCTGCTTACGATCCTCCTCATCACTAGCGTTGTCGTGGATCGCAAATGGTTCTGAGCGCATGAGCACGTTAAGGGAGTCGTATCTCGTCATGCAAGATAGAGCAAGAGCGGCAGCGGTTCGGCGGCAACGGAATGCCACAAAGGGTTACACAAAGACGAGCAAGAGCAGTTGTCCGCAGCAGCGCCTAGAGGAGGCTAGATCGACGTCCCAGAGTAGGGGGGGGGCGAGCGCAGGGCAAGGCAGGAATGGGATGGCAGAGAAGGTAGGAACAGGAGAGAAAGGGAAGGGACGAGGTGGTGGACTGGTGGTGGTATCGCTGAAGAAAGCAAATCCCACTAAACACAAGAGCGGACCAAGCGTTCGAAACAGGGTGCTGATGTAAGCGCCTCCGCCCACTGCGGCAAGCGACTCCGAGTCGACCGTGGTGACGACTTAGCCACATTCGACGATCTCCACGCCCAGCTCACCGCATATATCGCTCAATTTTCTCCTGCTCGGTCCTTGCGACGCCCGACATTGCTTCGCTGCTCTCGACCCTGAAGTCGTTGACTCAATACAGCCTGCCGATTGCCCTGAATCAGTGCGGCCTGTCCGAAAATCGCGCGGAGGCGACCGGGAGGAGAGTAACGTTAGTGGTGCTTCCATCTTCCAATGCCTGTCAGGGCCCTGGAGTTCTACTCAGGAATAGGTGCGAGGACTGGGAGCCCCCGACGCTCGTCGGGGAACACGATTGGGACGTCCTCTTACCGTTTTCGCGCAGGCGGGCTGCACCACGCTTTGTCCCGAAGCAATGTCGACGGGACGGTCGTACGAGCCTTCGACTGGGACCAGGCAGCGTGCCGCGTGTACACGGCGAACTACGGCCTTGATGTGGTGCGAAAGGTCGCTGTCACTCGCTGTTTCCCGGCCTCTCCGCCGCTCGCACATCACGGTTCACCCATCCCATTTCTCTACTCTACATTTAGGTCGACATTGCGTCACTCTCCGCAGCTGATCTCGCGAAGCTCGACGCACCGCTGTGGCTCCTCTCCCCATCGTGCCAGCCGTACACGGTCCTCAACCCGCTCGCGAAGGGTGCTGGAGACCCCCGCGCGAAGTCGTTCATCCGCCTCATGAATGACGTGCTCCCGGAGCTCGCGCAGCTCGGCCAGCACCCGCGCTACATGCTCGTGGAGAACGTCGCCGGCTTCGAGGTACGCCTGCCGTTCTCGGCTCAACGGCGCCCCGGGCCCTGTGGTTCTAGCGTGCTGATTGACTTTGCTTCGGCTGCGGCTCGTCAGACGTCGAGCACTCGGCTGCGGCTTTTAGCTACCCTTCGTGCGCTCGGCTACGCCGTCGTCGAGCTGCTCATCACCCCGCTCCAGTTCGGGATCCCGAATTCTCGCCTCCGTTATTACCTATTGGCCAAAGCGAGCCCCTTGAAATTTGCTGGCGTAGGGGTAAGCGGGCAGGAGGATCGAATCTGGCGACATATACCGGGCCACGGAACCGACTGGGAAGACCCTAGAACGCAGTCCGAGGAGAGGACTGTCGAAGCCGCCGTGATGGCGCTCCGGGACTACCTTGACGAAGATACGGGCACTAAACCACCGCCCCATGCTATTCCGGAGAGAGTACTGGAGAAGTGGGGACGCTTGTTCGACATTGTCCTTCCGTCCGCCCGACGAACGTGTTGCTTTACTCGAGGTAAGTGCATCTTGTGTACTCCTCGAATTTTTAGGTAGGCGTGCATCGCAGAGTTTTATAGGTCCCTCGGGGCGATACCTCAGAGATGACTCTTGCCCTGCAGACTGCGTATTGGACGGTAGGGAATATGGCCCGTTTAGAGTGTTCTAATCCTGCCTGGCCGTTCTCCCCCCCTCCACTGATCCGGCATCCTTCGCACGTTGGTACCGTTCTAAATGCGGGCTGAACAGGATACACTAAGCTCGCTGAACGGGCCGGATCTGTGCTGCAAATGAATGAGGACCTTGATGTGAGTCATCGACCCGGCGTCCATGTTTTCCTGAATTCCGACAGCGCCTTACAGACGACACAAACATTTGACGTGTTTCTCGAGGCTCAGCGAGCCGGCGATGAGGATGCGGTCCGGCTGTTGGATCCCCTGAGACTCCGCTATTTCTCTCCCACAGAGCTACTGCGTCTATTCGGGTTCCTGCAATCGAGCAGTATCCGGGGAGATCATGGATTTGTGTGGCCGGAGGATGTGTCCACAAAGACGAAATACAAACTGCTCGGAAACAGCGTGAATGTGCTGGTCGTCACGGAGCTAATAAATTATCTCTTTGAATGATACGATCCTTGGAATCATAACGTTTTTGACGGCCTTTCTTCGTGTATTTGGAGCTGGTTTTCTCAGCGCCAGGGTTGCCACGGCAGTAAGTACCTTGAGGACGGAGAGTCGGCTTAGTCGGGAGAGTCGGGAGAGTGCCGCACGCACGTTTACTCAGCGAGAGTGCTTACGTGAGCACCCGGGAGATTCCGAGGGGGTAAAATGGGCAGGGGGTGGGGACACAGGCTTGCATCCGTTCCACCATCCTCCCCTCGTCCTCGTCTCCAAGCGTCCGCCGTCCTGTCGTCCAACATTTCGTCCTACTTTTCTTTCGCAAACGACGTCTTCTGTGCCAGCAGAGGATTCATGCTTCGACCTCCAATCACTAAACCGACGCACAAAAGACAGCTTCATCCCAATCTACTCAGTACCGTAAGTCGATTCCCCTTTTGTCTCGCCTCCATGTCTCTGACTTCTCATGGCATATTATAGCGTTAAGACTTGCCCAACATGGCTTCTGCTGGCGTTGTTAACATTCGTCGTGATGTCGACGACAAGTTTTACCGCTACCGGTGAGTGTCTATCCATCCATCCCCCAATCATCCTCTCCTAAATAATTTCCGCGTGTAGTATGCCGCTCTTGACCACCAAGATCGAGGGCAAGGGCAATGGTATCAAGACTGTGCTTCCGAACATGTCGGACGTGGCCCGCGCGCTCTCCCGGCCGCCCACGTACCCCACCAAGTTCTTTGGCTGCGAGCTCGGCGCCCAGACGTCGTTCGACGAGAAGAACGACCGGTACATCGTGAACGGTGCACACGACGCGACGAAGCTGCGCGAGCTCCTCGACGGCTTCATCGACAAGTTCGTGCTCTGCAAGGCGTGCAAGAACCCGGAGACGGACCTGATCATCACCAAGACTGAGGAGATCATCCGCGACTGCAAGGCGTGCGGCGAGCGCACCGGCGTCGACATGCGCCACAAGCTCACCACGTTCATCGTCAAGAACCCTCCCAAGAACCCCAAGAAGAGCAAGTCGAAGAAGGGTAACGGCGACAGCCCGACGCCCGCCAACGGCAACGGCAACGGCAACCACGCTGCGGGCCCCGAGAACGGTGACATCGAGGGCGACGGGGGAGACGAGAGCGACGATGA
Organism: Ganoderma lingzhi; assembly: GCA_026283605.1. Taxonomy (NCBI): domain Eukaryota; kingdom Fungi; phylum Basidiomycota; class Agaricomycetes; order Polyporales; family Polyporaceae; genus Ganoderma; species Ganoderma lingzhi. The sequence goes on from JAPJYM010000001.1 coordinate 710,971, forward strand.
GCTTACTAGGCGCATCAAGGCCGAAGCGGCAGAGCTGAATGCCGAGGCTGCTATCGCGAAGGAGGATTGGTCTGCGGACACGTCTCCTGAGGCGGTGAAGGCCCGCATGAAGGCTGTCGAGGCGACGATGGCCAGCGTGGCGCTCGTTGGGGGTGACGACGACAGCGACGAGGACGCGGATAGCCCCTTCGCGCACCTGGGGAACTGGATCAAGGAGAACCGCGATGACATTGGCCCCGTCGAGGTGTACAAGAAGGCCGAGGAGCTCGGCATCGCGAAGAAACACAACGCGCTGGTCGTCATCGGTCAGACGCTGTTCACTGAGGAAGTGGTCTCTGAGATCTCCACGTATGCCCCTCTTTTCGTGAAGGTGCGTGATCTCCACGTCAGCGTCCCTGTGTCTAGATGCTAACATGCGTTGGCAGATGGTGACCTCTGAGAAGCACCAGAAGTCGCTCCTGGGCGGTCTCGAGCGCCTCGTCGGCGTCGAGCACCCCGACCTCATCCCTGCCGTGCCGAAGATCCTCATGGAGTTCTACCAGATCGACGTGCTCGAGGAGGAAGTTGTGAAGCAGTGGGGCACGCACGTCAGCAAGAAGTACGTGGATCGCGACACCAGCAAGAAGGTGCGCAAGGCGAGCGAGCCCTTCCTGAAGGTCAGTCTCTGTGTTGCTTTCTTCTCGGTGTGACGAGTGCTGATGGCGATGGTGACTGCAGTGGCTCGACGAGGCCGATGATAGCGACGAGGACGATGACGAGTAGGCTGAGAACCGGCGGCCGGGTGATCGAACGCTGATTCGGATATGGGCTGCACTTTCTCGTATGAGTTCTGCTTTGTACGACTAGTTCCCGGCTCGCGTTAGTTATGCTTTTGGACCACACGTCCCTTCGTTTGACCAACCAATATACTATCGGATGCATTCACGTCTGGTTGTAGACTGTCCAAGAAAGCCAGCGTCTTGAGAGTTGTGCTCATGATACGAAGGTAGATCGAAGTGGGTTCAGCATCGGGACGTCGGTACGATGCCGGTGTAGCGTTTTCAGTGCATGCGAACTGTATCCCACTCATCGTACACGACGGACCATTCAGTCCGTGATTAGAGTGGCTTCCTGTGCTAAGAGGGATGTCCGCTCGTATTCGCCGCTTGTTCTCGGGCCGAGGGCATTAATTGAAGTAAGTAGGCTAGGTAACCCGGATTCATCAACATGCTGTATTCCACATGCTATTCGTACCTAGTACATCGCTAAGAACAAATCTGGCTTTTCGAACGACGTTACGATACGCTGCATTCGTACAACAGATTTCTCGCAACCAAACACGGGACAAGGAATACCACCAGTATCGAGCCACACGGAGGTCATGAACGTTTGAACCGCCGTGATTGGCAACCCGTGTTGAACGTATCGGTGTTCCCCGACTAAGCGTCCACCTTCTTGAAGATGAAGACCTCGTTCGGAGGATAGACGGGAGGGTTGCTTGGACTGATGATGAGGGGCCCCAGGATGATCTGCCGTCCAGAAATGAATCAGTTAGTTACTTGACGTCAAGGGAAGACGGCACGGACGCTCGTGAACGTACTTGGGGGAGGACCTCCGGGTCCGGGTCCGGCACAACCCACCCATCGCTTTCGCCGGCCTTGGCTCCGGTTATACTACAGAGGGGAACGTGTGAGGTCGCGGCCGCTAGGCAACGAGGGGAATAGGTCGCGTACACGTAGGCGTGCTCGTTTGCGTTCAGCACGTCGCGCCGGAAGGTCCATTCCGTAGTCGCGATCAGAGCCTGGGAGGGGATGAGGAACGCGAAGAGGAGCCCGACGACGCCGCCGACGATCGCGCCCCTGTTCTTGAGCTTATAATTCCCGTTGTCGAGCTTCTCGACGTCCCACTGAAGGGGGGCAGACCGGAGATGTCAATGGGGGCACTCGGCAAGGCGTACGAGAGAGAGGTTGCTCACGACGGTCTCGTGGCCTTTTGGAACCTTGTAGATGCCCTTGGGCCTGAGGCTCTTGTCTTCTGCGAGCCTGCGCCCGACAGGGAAGTCACCATCTGCGGTGTAGACGTAGTACTGGCCACTTTCGAGGGACATGGCGAGCGATGAGCAGGGAATGGGGATGTGTAGGTGAACTTGGGAGGGTGAGTTGGCCGACTGTTGAGGTTCCTAGGCACTATTTATGTGCTTTGAGAGCGGCGACTCGTAGAAAAGAAATATCAATATCGTATAGAGCGACGCCAAAAACGATGCCGATTGTTGGTTCGAGCTTCCTCACTGGCCATCGCGCCTCGTGACCCGCACAATTCCATCCTGCACGTCAGGGATTACTAGACTAGAGGCAGTGGAAAACAGTTTGGGAAGTATGTTTGCAAGACAAGGTTGGACACATACTGGGAGCGAAGGCCCACGAGACCACCTGTTCGACGTAAAGGTGATGGTTTGTAATGCGTGTGTGGCTCATATTGGCTTCAGTATCGCCAAGAAGGTTGGAAGAATAGGACGCGCGGTTATGGAAGGTCCCTGATCGAAACGCCGTACATAAAGGTTGGTCAGCTTACAGTAAGACCCCTGCCAAGTTCGCTGTCAGTCTCCATGAGGGGAACACTACAACTGTTAGCAGGAATGGATGAGCGGGGCCGGGCATACAATTCGTATTATTCTGGCTCGTCAGATGCGCTGCGGTTGGTACGTTGGTCCTTCGCAGACGAGCAAGACTAGTAACATGTGATCGTTTTGGGCAATGGGCCGGCTGTCGATGTGTTTCAATTGGTCCTACACTAGTTAACCCCTTCAACTTGCTGCTGACGTAGCGGCCAACTTGCATTCCGGGTAGTCGACTCACCTACGGAGTCTGGTTTGGGATTGGTACCAGGGTCTCCGTGTCGACGCCGTACAAACGCTCATCTGAGAATATCCCATCGACTAGATGACTTGATCCACAGTCCTCTCCCTTCTACGTGCGTCCAGTAACGCCCCGAGTCAACCTTCCCGTACTACGGCACCACTAGACCTTAAAGAGAGTGGCGTCAGAAAAAAGACACTGACACACCGGTTAAGACGCACCACGAGTGACCCTCTTACATGAGAGGGTTCGTCCACGTACAACTCCGGCCGGGACCCGAGTCAGGCTCGACACAACACGGCGGCAGAAGCATATCAGGCATCACCGCGATCCTCTCGATCTTGACCGTCTGGAAGTGCCTCCGAAGCTCCTCCACGACGCGCCGAGCGTCGCTGATCTCAAACCGCGGCGACATCTCCACGATGAGGTGCTCGAGGTAGCGATACGTGCCGCCCTCCAACTGTCGCAGCATGCTTTGGAAGAGCAGCGCGATCTTCTTGCGGCCTGACGGACTGGGATCCGCGGGTGTCAGTGCGGGGGAGGCGTCGTAGTACACTAGGTGGAGGGTCCGATTCAGGTGCACCATGAACACCCCCGCGTGGGCTGCGTCGGGGAGCATAGAGATGTCTTCTGTAAACACGTCTCGCAGTCCGTGGTTGGGGTGCCTAAAGGTGGCCAGGACAAGGGTATCCAATTAGGGCATCCGGCGCAGGACCGCCGCCATGGACTTAGCGGCGAAGGGGCCGGGGAGGGGGCATTGAACACCGCCGTCACGTTCACGAGCCACACCTCGCGCAGGTCGGAGAGGTCGACGGCATCCTCGGCAAGCACCCTTCTAAGCCAGGTGTCCGGTAGCTAGGCGGTAGACCATCCGCATGAGGAAACACGGATGGTGTTCATCCTCGGCCGAGTCGCAAGCGTCACGGAGAGCCGGTATCCCCCACATTGTGGTGATGGGTGGGGAAACACCGCGATGCGCACGTGGGTGAGCTTTCCCTGTGGCCGTGCTCTCAACATGGGCTCGTATCGGAACGATGTGAGAGCCCACGAGCGTGACTTGCGTGTCCTTCTGCACATACTTACGCCGGGTAAGCCCGGTGCATCTGTCTGCCGGATGACCAAGGTTGAAGTAGGTGGATGAAATGACCAAAAGCAGGGTCAAATGGGAGCCATGGCTTCAGGGAGTCGAGAAATAAGGGAGCATGCCCAGAGGGAGCGGGAGAGGGCGGATGCCTAGGGTGGATGATCATGGTATCTGTCGAGGTTCGCGTCGAACGCCGGAGCCCCTCAAGCTCGAGCGCTTGTGACCAGCATCCTTTCTGTTATCTTCAACTTAGATCGACTACCTCATACTCGAATTTCGATGCCAAACTCCGGAGATTCCAACATAACAATAACAGAGCTGGTAGAAGCCCTACTTAGTCATGTCGGACGCCGAGCACATTCCACTATGCCGTATGTCATCTCCACGTGTGGCCCGGGCATTCGCGCTGACTGGCCGTTTCCACAGGAGCAAATCAGTGAGGATCGGTACAGCATATCGCATGATGAAGCTGACCTCGAGCTTTATAGACTGCGGACGTCGCCAATATCTCGACTGAACTCTCTGCAACCCTTCGCGAAGATTTGAATTCCCGCATCCCCTTACTCCAGCTCCCTGTAGAGATTCAGCAAAAGATTCTGGAACACGTCCCCGACCCGCTATCCACGACTCACGGCAAATTACGATTATCCTGGCACAGCAATGCGATGGACACGTCCATGTTGAGACCCGTTTTGCAAACCTGCCGTCAGCTCCGCCGGATTGCGTTATCCCACGTATTCCTATGGAAGACTATCTCTCCTACCCAGGCATATTCCCTCCCATCTATCCTTCTTCGGAAGGTTGCGATATCCCACTGATTGCCGTTATCGACGGTAGTTGGGGAGACGAGCCTGAGGTCTTCAAGTTGGGCAGCCTCGATAAAGCGGACGCACATCGGATGCAAGAACTACACCTGTTCGACCTTAACGTCCCCTACCTTCGCGACGACATCACTACGAAGATCCACGAATACTTCGAAGCAGGCCTACCACTCTTAGAATCTCTATCCATCTGCCGTGTTTCCACAAGGGACGAGGGCGAGGATATCAGTACAAACGAGTGTCCTTTTCCACTCGACGATGTGCCCAGATTGCGACGCATGATGTTGCACGCTGTGACATTCATCCCCACAAACGAGTTTCCGCACCTTACCCACCTGGCGCTTTCGGACATCGACAATTCACATTCCCACATCGAGACAGCACACCTCCTTTCGCGCTGTCCGAACCTCGAAAGCCTTGTCATCTGGTACCCACACATCGGATCAAGGCCGCCACCGTTGAACCTACCCGACGACTTCCCACATTCGCTCACTCTCAACCGCCTCCATAGGGTGACACTGAAACTGCCACAATTCCACGCCAATACCATCGATTTTTATCTTTCTTTCTTTCCCCAGGGCGACTCCACCCCCCAACCGACCGCATTGCAGATCCTCGATCTCAATATCAGGGACAACGCATCGGCGCTCAGCGACGTGCTTCCTCGCATCACCAAAGCGGAGGCATCCCACCTCTCTCTCGCGTTGCACCCATATGCGGAATGCTACAGGTACCTCTCCATCTCCGCCGCGGGACCAAAGGGGACGTTCCACATCTCCACCGAATGCTTCCAGGGCATGATTGCCGAGCCCCAAGAGGAGTCGGACGTATCTCCAAAGATGTTCCTCGACTCCGTTTTACCCAGTTGCGCCCACCTCCACGCCGTACGGGAGGTCTGGGTCACAGCCATGCCTACTCCACCGCCCTTCCGCGACGCCGTGGAACACTTCAGGTCGACCATCGCGGCCCTGCCAGCACTGGATACCGTCGTCCTGCTCGTGACCGCGTCCGGGGCCCATGGCCAGCTGGAGGTGGACCTCGGTCTCTGCCCCAGCGCGCACGACCCGGGCTTCGCGTCCCCAAATCTCAAGACGCTGCGCATCGTGCAGGGAGACGAGAGGCTGACTGGCAGCGGGCCGGCGGAGAAGGTCAGGTTGACGAGCCTGCTGGACCAGGTCAGGACTGGGGCGTACGGATACTTCGAGAACGTCCTCTTGGAGACGACGCCGCGGTTGGTGGTGGATGCGGAGGACCTTGCTCGGCTGAGGGCTCGCTTTAAGAACGTGACTTTCCAGCACGTCCACAGCATGCCCACGATGCCTCTCCCAGAGTACTGCACGGAGCCGTACGCGGGGCCTGGTGGGAGCAGTACGTGGTATGGTTCCCTGTGGTGACCCTCCAAGACGAATATACGAATCCGATCTCCTGTATCCCCCCTGATCGGTGACGTCGACTCTGGACCACAAAATTCCTCCGTGAGTAGAGGAAGCTGGACGACATGGAAGAACTCGTCGTAAAGCTCGTGCGTCTCCTTCGGGTACTTCTGCTGCATCTTGTGTCGTACTTGACAATGCTCGCAGCTCGAGTCTGGGCAACGCAGAGCAAGGTGAGGCACGAAGAAGCAGTGGAAAATTATTGGGGTTACCTTTCTTAGGGAAGAGCAGATAGTTGACGACGACGTTGTTGGTGTCGATGTCATACGCGGTGAGTTCTTGTACTAGACGCTCCGTCTCGTATCGCGACAAGAACTCGGAGATGCAGACACAGACGAACGTCATCTTCAACTCCTGTAGGGCGTGTATATGCATGAGCGAGCGCACTTACAACGAGCTTGTCCCGTCGTTCGAGATTCGCATGAAGTACGTACAAGATCCTTGAACTACGTGTTCACCCTTGTTCACCGCGGTTCGGGTGATGGCGCGCATAGACTCGGACCCGAGCTTCGCGAACACTCTCCCAATTTGCCAAAGTTCTTCAAGTTCAGCCTATCGGCGATCCGGTAGATCAACTCCGGCGGTAGATGTTCCAAGGAATATAAGGTATTAGTCATCGCGGTGAGGAGACATCGTTCTCAAAGACGGTCGAACCCACAGAAATCACTAGTACTGGCCACTGACATGGAATCGGAGAACTTGAAGAGCCTCGTGTGGCATACAGGCGCCCGGGGTTCCAACGTCACTGTGCACTGCCACGTCGCATACGCTTCATGATCGTCCACACTTCAAGGAGCCTACTGCCGTCGCTCCAGTTTCTTGCCTCATCCTTGCAGAGGTCTCGTATGTCTTACAATCGATTTCAGTAATTACATGCGTCTTCACGCACTACGTCTTGAAAGCAGGATGCGCGAGCTTTGCGATCATCTACGCCAGTCAGTGCCAGCACGAACATCGACTCGTGCCGGCCCACAGGCTCGGAAGTCCGTATAATCTGACATCGGACTGTTTCTGTGAGTAAGGACCCTGGCTTCAGGACATATGGTATCAGATCAGTACGTCCAGTAACCTGCCGCGGTATCTCTCAATTCATCGCACTAACGTCATATATTCGGACAGGCGAACGGAAATGCCAACATCCGGGAATGGAGTTGACCCGAAACCTTTGTACCAGTGAAAGGCTTCAAGTTCGCTGTCGAAACAAAGGCGGAATGCTGACCATTCGGGATCGATCAGCTGGAGTCAGTGTTAGCCTCCTGCCGGCCGTCTTAGTAAGGCGGACAACGAGGCTTCCGACGTAGAAGCATCGCTGACCTCGAGGCTGGCACAAAACAAACTTTTTGGCGGTGCCGGCACGAGGGGCCTGTGGCCGGAATGGGAGTTGATGTTTGCCTCAATGCCGTCGGCCGTACCGGCAAGGCGAACAGTACGTCGTCGGACGCGAACAGTCGTGGCTAACCTCGAGGCTGGCACAAAACCAACATGCCGGCAATGCCGCGACAAGCGCCCTTCCAGGTATATAAACCCCCTCGTATCCGCTTTCCTCTCCCCATCCAACCACCGGCACTTCGTCTTTCAACCACCAACTTCTCTATCCACCACCTTTACTTCTTCATCCCTTCCCTCTCTTCTCTACCCTCTCATTCCATGGTACCCTCTACATAACCTGCACGGGTCCCGAAGACCATGGGCGAGTCTCTCGTTCGCACAGCCAGCTACGACGACTAAACTCCATGCACAGTGGCGGAGACCCAGGTGCGCTCGATCCAGAAGGTAAGCCTCCTTCCCTGCTAATTCGCTTGCCGCCACATACTGACCACGGCGGCTACCTACTCTAGGGTCGATGCGTCGCCATCCCGGGCATCAGAGGCCATATAGCCCGTTCGCCACGGCGGCCCACCTGAAACGTAGGGTGTGGCTGCCTATCGGGCTGGAGCGGGTGATTAGGCCCAGGCGTCGGTGCTCCGCTGCGACATCCTTCGGGAGACTGCGTAAGCCGGGGTGCGACCGGGACGAGTACCCGTGCCCATGCCGTGTGCTGGGTGCGGGGAAAGCACGGACGCCGTAACCTGGAACGTGATTCGTAATGAGTCATGGGTAGACGACGTACGCGCCACGCGCAGCCTCTTCGGGGGGTCGCGTCGGCGTCGCGTCGTCAACGGGGAGCTTGCTTGCAATGGTACGTCGCCATCGTTGTCTCTGGCTACGGTCAATCTAACGAAACATTTCCGCAAGCTCTCCGGCGCGCCCTCTGTTCGCAGGGGGGCGCGCCAAGCACCCAACACCCAACCCACCAAAGCGGACTTGAAGCAGCTACACGGCGCGCCCGCATTTGGAAGCGGGCTAGAAGCAGCCACTCGTCAGCGCGTCCGCGGGGATCCTCCCCCCTCCCTCCCACATCCCATAGTACCCGCCAGCTCTCTACACTCCCTACGCCAACCCCTACGTCCCAAATACCTCACCAATCCCCCTCCATTCTGCCACTCCAACTCTCCGCGGCCCCGTCGGGACATCAACTCGACCATGCTCCGGCCACCGTCTGAAAGTGGCCAAAATGGAGCGAACGGCGACGCCCCTTGACGGTTCGGGGTGTCGCACCAAACGTACGTCCTGCTCTTCGTCGTCATCGTGCCTATCTCTCATCTCTCCACTTATAGTCGATGAGGCACGCATATTATGAAGGTGAGTGTACTGTTCACCGTCTTTACTACTGTAAGAACCGACTTCGGGGGCGCAACATCTGGCCCTCGATTCAAGACGTCGGCCCCGAGGAGCGGTCGACCGGTGTTCGCGAACACGGTTGGTCGTGGTGCAGGCCTCTTCGTGGCCCTCGGGACTAGTACCTGCTCCGGTGGGGAAGCCAACTGCACCGAATTACTATACTTTCGGCTTTATCTCGTATTCTGTTGTGGCACGGTGCTTCCTCGCTCCCCGTTGAATCTGTAGCGTCTTGTAATTATCGCATGTAGGGTCCACGGTGAATTAAATATGCTAACAATGATGTAGTCCATTTTTTCCCTCTTTCCGATGCAATTCCATGCAGGCTGACCCTCCCACTCCGAGCTGCCAGGCTACCGAATCCCGATTCACTTTGGTTGAACTCTAGAGTTGCCAAATATAGGCCTACACGCTAACGGCTAACCGTGATTGGCGCCAGAAGAGTCCGATGTCGCACGGCGTCACCCCACCACCACCACCACCACCACTGCGTCTGCGTCTGCCTCTCTCGTCACTACTCTAGCGATGCCTACCGCTACGGCTACCAATCTTGTACAGCGACGTTTAATCACGTAGCGAGGATTTCATTTCGCCGTGGAGCTATGAAGGCATCGTCCAGCTAGCCGACCGGCACCAGCGCCGAGGAAGTCACCCTGGAGACTGGGCGACCCCGACGCGATGATGGACGGCGGTTTGGGTAGTGGCGCAGAGGCTGCCATGGTAAGCCAAGATGAAATGTTATCTCGCACCATGACCGCCTATGTATTGGAGCGGATACTGGACGGCTGTCTACCATGTGCGTGTTGGTCCTTAGCATCTCTTGTATCAGCGCGTAAGCTAACGCTTTCGACCTCTCGCATTGGCGGCCCAACGAGTCTCGACCCGGTATAGGCAACGAGACAGCCGAGGGGCTGGGCAAAGAAGTAGAGGACGGCGAGATGAAGGCGAGGGCATGCTTCCCGCGCAACGATGAGACGACCTCCGGATGGACTGAGATGTTGGGATATGCATATGCCATGGCTCTTGTCTCGTAGGTGTCCGTTCGTTGAATGTATGTGGCCATCCATGCTTACACTTCCTATGGATGGTTGAAATCCCCCAAACTCCTCGTGTCAGTAAGTTCTTGTTTCTCGGACTATGCAGTGTGTGCGGATTCTGCGTCTGCCCACGGCGATGGTAAGTGCAGCGATAGGGCCCTGTCACTTAAGATATAGCTGAAGGGGATGATTCGTTGGCTCGCTGCACGCGCAGCATCCAGTAAGCTCCTTGCGCCGGAATATGTTGTGAGCTCGTCGCGATACACGTTTTGCGACGCCCTGTACAGTACTTGATCATGCCGGCAAACGTAATGAAAGACTGTAAGTTTTACGCAGCGACCCGAACGTTCTCAAGACCACGGCTTTGTCGAAATATTCAGCTGGGCCCTCGCGTTAGCCATCAACCGCAGGTTATATGGCATTGAGGCCCTCGAGCGGGATGGGTGAGTTCTCATCATACTTGACTCCTACGTGCTGCGTTAACACATTGACAGTCACCGTTGTGCAAGAACAAGATCGCGACAAGCGCGTGAACGACCTAGTACAGCTCAGCGTGAAGAAGTTGAGGTTGAATCGACAATTGAACCTACGATCGATCGTGGAAAATCCACCCCGGCCGAGAGTGGCTAACCACTGAACGTCGGATGCGAACACCACCACTGGAGTGCTCCCCTCACGGCGTCGGCAGCACCAGCGAGGCGAACGGTGTGCCGTCGGACGCGAACAGGCACGGCTGACCTCGCGGCTGGCACAAAACGAACCGTTTGGCGGTGCCGGCACGAGCGGCCTGTGACCGGAATGGGCAGTTGGTGTTCGCCTCAGTGTCGTCGGCCGTACGGACAACGCAAGCAGTGCGCCGTCGGACGCGAACAGTCGTGGTTAACCTCGAGGCTGGCACAAAACCAACATGCCGGCAATGCCGCGACAAGCGCCCTTCGAGATATATAAACCCCCTCGTATCCGCTCTCCTCTCCCCATCCAACCACCGGCACTTCGTCTTTCAACCACCAACTTCTCTATCCACCACCTTTACTTCTTCATCCCTTCCCTCTCTTCTCTACCCTCTCATTCCATGGTACCCTCTACATAACCTGCACGGGTCCCGAAGACCATGGGTGAGTCTCTCGTTCGCACAGCCAGCTACGACGACTAACCGCCATGCACAGTGGCGGAGACCCAGGTGCGCTCGATCCAGAAGGTAAGCCTCCTTCCCTGCTAACTCGCGTGCCGCCTCATACTGACCACGGCGGCTACCTACTCTAGGGTCGATGCGTCGCCATCCCGGGCATCAGAGGCCATATAGCCTGTTCGCCACGGCGGCCCACCTGAAAAGTAGGGTGTGGCTGCCTATCGGGCTGGAGCAGGTGATTGGGCCCAGGCGTCGGTGCTCCGCTGCGACATCCTTCGGGAGACTGCATAAGCCGGGGTGCGACCGGGACGAGTACCCGTGCCCATGCCGTGTGCTGGGTGCGGGGAAAGCACGGACGCCGTAACCTGGAACGTGATTCGTAATGAGTCATGGGTAGACGACGTACGCGCCACGCGCACCCTCTTCGGGGGGTGGCATCGGCGTCGCGTCGTCAACGGGGAGCTTGCTTGCAATGGTACGTCGCCACCGTTGTCTCTGGCCACGGTCAATCTAACGAAACATTTCCACAAGCTCTCCGGCGCGCCCTCTGTTCGCAGGGGGCCGCGCCAAGCACCCAACACCCAACCTCCCAAAGCGGACTTGAAGCAGCTACACGGCGCGCCCGCAATTATAAGCGGGCTAGAAGCAGCCACTCGTCAGCGCGTCCGCGGGGGGCCTCCCCCCATCCCCCATCGCATATCTCGCCAGCACTCTACACTCTCTACACCAACCCCTCCGTCGCCAATCCCCCTCCATTCTGCTTTTCCAACTCTCCACGGCCCCGTCGGGACATCGACTCGACCATGCTCCGGCCACCGCCTGAAAGTGACCAAAATGGAGCGAACAGCGACGCCCCTTGACGGTTCGGGGTGTCGCACCGAACGTACGTCCTGCTCTTCGTCGCCATCGTTCATGCCTCTCAACCCTCCTCTTACAGTCGACAAGGCACGCACATTCGGAAGGTGAGTGCATTATCCACTCTTATTACTACTGTAAGAACCGACTTCCGCGGCGCAACTGGCCAACGATTCAAGACGTCGGCCCCGAGGAGCGGTCGACCGTCGCTTTCGAGCGCGGTCGTTCGTGGTGCAGGCCTCTTCGTGGCCCTCGGGACTAGTACCCGCTTCGGCGGGGAAGCTAACATGCACCGAAACTCGCGGCTTCGGCTCAGGAGACGTTTATCGACGGTGTCGGTGTTCGACTCGTATGTAGTTTTCACGATAGATTGCTAAGGAGTGATGTTTATTTATTTAGACTTGAACTTTATTACAACGGCGTGAGAGATCCAGTCCACTTCAGCGCTATAAAGAAGAGTGGTAATTCAGGAGGTAATCGTGCACAGTGCAGGCTTGTTGTACAACCATCATGGTTGGGTATATTGGGCGCCCGTAGCAGACATCTTGTCTGCTAAAATGTTGCTGTAGTCAGCGATCAGCAAGAGACGAAAAAAGCGGACAAGCTTAAGAAGATACTCGTTGTAGCGAGAGAATGGGGTTGGGGATACGTTGGTTTGAGCTCACTGATTGAAGACGCTGACTCTCTGGCGCCCGTGTAGTACGCGAGCGTTACACCACTGGGGTTAAACGTTACACTCTGATCGCGACCGTCAACTAATCACCGTCTTACCTGCATCGTTGACGACGACGACCCCCGCGATGGCAGATATCCCTCCCTCCTTTCATCCTGTATGTCAGCTACCTCTCCTCATTGCACATCTCGTTTTCGTACTCTGTAAGTCAACCACCTGCATTCGATCCACTTGGTAAGGCCCTGGAACGGTCTCCTCTTGCGATCTGCGCTCACACGATTGTACGCTATAGGAACCTCTGCTCACCATGACCAGCGAAGTCGACAACGTCCCAAACGTCCTGGACATCGCCATTGCCGCTGGGCATCCGCATGGCGGACTATTCGTCCCCCAGAAGACGCACATACCTCACACGATCAGCGATCGCCGCCGATATGTAGACGAGGTCCAACTCGAGGCGCCCATTATGTTTTTCTCGAATAACCCCACCGGGTGCGGTATCCTCCTCAATCACGCCATCTCGAGCCGGTTCAACACTCTGGAGGGACGTGATGATGCAATGTTCCAAGGCAAGGGCCCATCTGTGACCATTAGGCTCAACGTACGTAGATACACTTCTCAGTGCTGTTGGGGTCCTGCGATCGTATACCTGCTAATGGCAGATATAAGCAGTGGCCTGGCTATACGCCCTGGAGTCGCCAGATCCCTACCAGAGACTTCCGCAGCCCCCCTCAGCCTATCACACGTGCGAAGTTGGCTAGGAATGTGGCGAAGGTGGTTCAACATTTCATTCAGGTGGGTCTTCAAGTTAGAAGTTGGGCCCGTTGAGGCGCTGAGTATTGCCTGTTGCTGAGAGACCCCACAGGAAATGGAGCATCAGGATATGGAGGACCCGTTCGAAGCGACATGGCGGGTCGGTGCGCATCCGCCTCGAGGACCTCATTCTCGTGGGCTGGCAACACGTATCGTTGGGATCGTGGCAAGCCCACTTCGCCTGGTGCAGCGCCCGCATTAGGCTTCTGTCGGCAGCAACTCGTGCCTTCCCTCTGCCAAAATGCTTGAAGTGCCTCGGCGAAGTAGGGCCTTACTCGCGACCTTTCTTGCCCTTCTCTCGGTGGAGGCTGTCTTTGTCCTCCTCGAAGCACAACTCAATGCTCATCCCTCTTCTCACTCATGCCTCTCCCAGCTCCGATCAGAGTTTGGACCTGCTTGGAGTACCTGCTGCCTTCCTTCCTCAAATCTGTCATTGACCTCCCCTGACCTCCTCCCTATCTCGCTTTGCTATGTTCTCTCCTGCCTGTTTCCATGTTGTCGTTTCCGTTACTAGAAGACCGTCTTCATAGATCTCTGACGACGGTCTTCGCCTCTCCTCGCTTTCATCTGAATGAACACTATCCGACGCCCAGGCTTGGCTGTGATGATCCCTATGCTACCTTTTTCCTTCCGATCTTCTGTGCTTCGTCATTAACTGACATGTACACTATATTTCGTGATTGATGACTCCCCTGTGCTACCTGCTCTGACCTATGATAGCAATCAACGAAACTCTTTGGATGTCCTGACACCAGTGTGCGACGCTTACGAACGCTTACTACCGTCTGTTGACATCGATTACGGTAGGCGTCGACCACTCATACATGAATGTCTCTTCAAGTCCGTTATCTCATCCCGACAAGCCGTTTCAAGTTCAGCTCGACCAGTTCGCTAAGTGGGGTGGTCTACCCGCCGCCGCTTCCCTCCCATATGCCATGACTTCACAACGGGCCCGTCTCTCTCGTCTGACGAACTCGTCCTATCGATCCCGCGCTCGCGCGCCAACGCCGGGATACACTCCTCGCACACCGCCTTCCAGCGGTTGCGGCATTTCGCCTCCGCCGCGAGCTCGTTCCGGGGCTCCCCATCGATCTCGGCCAGGACGACCGCATACGAGGGCCGGTTGGCGTCTTGGGTGCACTCCAGCCGCGGGAACAGGTCGACGAGGAACTCGGCGACCCCCTGCGGGTCTGCGATCCCCGCGCGCCCGACTCTGAGGACCCGCAGCGCGTGCTGGACACTTCCAACGCTCGCCCGGGACTCGCGCAGGTCCGCGGGGAGCCGCGACAGGTCTGCGTCGAGCGTGAAGCCGAGCGTCTGGAGCTTGGGGCAGTGCTGCGCGAAGGGGATCAGTGCGGCGAGCGTAACCTGGGTGCCCTTCTGTGCGCGGTTGGGGCCGAGCTCGAGCAGGTGGATGTTCGGCCAGGCCCTGGCCGCTCGTCCCAGCGCTGCGTCGGACAGGTTGAACGTGCAGCTTAGGTGGAGCCTGAGATGGGTGAGGCTCTTCAGCGCGAAGAGCGGCTCGAGGTGTTCCTCGGTGAACTGGGAGGACCCCTCTCCCTCCTCGGTGGAGGCATGAATGCTGAGCTCTTTGATGCTATCACTGTTTTCACGGTCTATCACTACTGAAAGGAAGGGCAGGATAGTGTTTGACGGGGCGTCCATTTCGAGGAGGAGTACATGGATGATCTCGAGCTGTGATGAACGCACGTGTTGGACAATGCGCGAGATGGGCGCAAAGTCGAATTGATGCACCAGCCGGAGCACTCGCAAGGAAGGGAAGAATTTGTCGAAGCGGGTCGGACGGAGAAATGCTACATCCTCTTCAGTCGTAGTGTCGGGGGCCCTGACTTCGATGACCTCCAAATGAGGCAGCTCCGCGAGATGATGTAAAGCCTCCATAGTGATGGGGAGCGCCCCTGTGCGCGCACTGACAAGATGCTTGAAGCTCCTGATCGCGGTAGACATAGCGGATATGATGACGGGGGAGTAAGGGGGGATGTCGACGTAGAGCTTCAGATGTGAGAGGTGCGGAGCAGACTCTTGAAGCCTCATGAGCATCTGCTGGTAATCGTCCGGGGCCATGCCCTTGTCCATCCGAGTTACGCAATTGTTGGAAATCATTTGGAGCCGTGGGCCGAATAGAACGTGGAAGAAACGGTAGTAAAGATCATACTGGTCATTGGCGGGAGAGACATCGAGGATGCGGAGGTTTGGGAAGAGGGGGTTTTCAGGGCTCCAGCGGGAGGCGAACGCAGAAAGGACAGAAGATTCGTAAGTCACAGAGCCTTGAAAGCGGCCGGGAAACAAAGGGCAAAGCTCTTGGATACGCTTGACACGCGGGGCGTAGTACTCGACGCGTTTGAACTCGTCCTCTGTCGGGGGGCGAACTATTGACTATAGTAGGCAGGAGTGAGTGGGATAACTGACCAATGACGCTGAGAATCCACTATACCACGTATTGAAAGGGAGGGCCCCTGATTTCGAGAGGGATGTTGAGATTGTCCAGTCCTTCTACAACTTCGTCCACCGCCCACGCGTCCTTGGGAAGGAGGTAAACTAGGATACCGTAGTCAGGCAATGTGTCCCAGAGGGCATCAAGGGTGGCTTCAAGAAAGAAGCGAGATGCAGTGGCGAGAGAAGGCATCGTGCGAAGCCCTATGAAGTCTATCTTCCGGGCTGGCGGGCGCACAAAGTATTCGGGCACATTCAATTCTTGGCGACAGTGCGTCTGGCAGACTTTCCTGGGATATTGTCACCCACTCCTTGATGCCTACGAGCTGGTCGCCTATTTTCCGAATCAACTCCGGTGGCAGACGTTGCACGGGGTGAACGGAATGGGCCATCTAAGAGCAGTGGTCAAGGAGGTTATGTGAAAGACGTCGACGAGGATAGGGGCACCAGCTGCGCGGCCTTTTGTAGTGACCGTGAGCGCTTGGTAAAGAGTACTGGTACGTATACCAAGACTGGTACTTGTATACTACGACACTATCCACTGGATACGATGATAATCACCGGGATTACATTAGACCGACAACAAAGACAACATTGATTTGTCCCTCAGGCATTAGGCTTTAGCCGACGAACTCAGTCTTTAGAGTTTAAACGTTTGAACACCCAACCTGTTCTCGCGGAATTCGCGAATCAAGTTCAAAGTCACACGCAGATTACGATGTCAAGCCACTAATAACTACATGATGATACTACAAAAACACGGTGGAACCAGTACGATTGCGAGTCCGGAAAGCAAAGTGCATTACGTCGTCCAAAAAGCCCTCATTCGTCGTCGCTGGGTGTCATATACTCGTCGTCGCTGATGACCTGCTTCCGGGCACTCTTGCCCCGCGGAACCGGCCGCTCGTCGTCCTCCATTGGCGTCAGCGCGGAGTCGTAGCCCCCTGTGGACCCGCTGGCCGCGCTGGCGGAGGGTGCGCCGGGCATGCCACTCCCAACGACGTTCTTCACGAACGCAGCGTCGAATGCCTTCTCCATCTCCTCCGCGTCGACGTACACCCACGAGCCCTCCTGATTATATGTCCGAGCGTTGTTAAACATGAGCCGCATGTCTTCCCGGAAGTCTAGCACGTTCTTGTAGTAATGTGAGCTGATACGCTTGCGGATCGTGGAAAGGGCAATAGGCTGCTGGATGAGTTGGTAGTAGTCGGGATACTCCTATCGCTATCGTGAGTGGCAATGAAGAGTACATGAAGCGGAATACTGACCCGTCTGTCGGGAAGTTCGCGGAAGAGGTCACTACGTCGCCGGCCCGTCTCGTCTTCAAGATTGAGAACAGCCTTGTGCACGTCATTCAGGGCCTTCTTCATCTTCTCCTTAATCGGCGGCGGCAGCTCAGGCGCCTTCGTCTTGCGACGTTTCTATACTTATCGTCAGCGACGCACACAGCCTAGGTCAACGACAATAGCTTACGGTATCACGTTCATCGTCCTCATCATCAATAAGCGAGGGTGTCATTGAGGTTGACTTGCCGTTTCCGCGTTTCCGCTTGCTGTTACCGACAGGAGTGCCAATATCGAAGTCGGCGGTGGCGGCGACCTTGCCCTTGCCCTTCTTGTTGTTCTTCCGGCCGCCACGAGGGGTTTCAAGGTCTGGACCGGGCGACCCGATAGGTTCCACCTCCTTGAGTATCTTGTTCTGGGCACGGCGCTCCTTCTTTTCGCGAGCCCGTTCCGAGAGTTCTTGGATGTCTTCACCGTCTTCCAAAGCCTAGATCAAGCATTAGTTCAAGACCGTGCAAGACATCATACGCAATAACAAACTTACCATCGCCCACTGATCGTCACTGAGACCATCGTTGTAGTTGACGACGGTGCGCCGGCGGTGACCACGGCCCTCCGCCTCATCGATAGTGTCAGGCTCAGCAAATGGCTCATCTGCTCGGTAGCACTCCGGAAGTTCTTCGAGCTGCATTAGGGGTAGGGGAGGTTTGCCGCGGTTCCCAGCACGTCGCCAGTTCTCGAGCGCGTCGCGTTCACGCTGGACGTCGATCTCGTGGAAGATGGCGGCTTCATCGTCCCCACGGGCGATGATCTCGTTGATCTCGTCGTCGTTCATGTCGCCCGCCTCCTCGTTCTCCTCCTCTTGGTCGGCTTCGAGAATCGAACGCTAGAGGCGGACGTTAATGGGAGGGGCAAACCAGACCGCAAAGCGAGTTTCGTACCAGGAACTCTTCTTGCTCCTCCTGAGTCGATTTGTTGTCGAAACGACCAGCCTGAATGACTTTGTCGTCGATGTCGAGCTTGTATCGAGCACGCGCGAACATCGCCTCCTCGACACTCTTCTCCGTGATGAACCGCAGGATACGCACGACCTTCGTCTGACCGATACGGTGGGCACGATCTTGCGCCTGGAGATCGGCGTGCGGGTTCCAATCGCTGTCGAAACTAGAGAACCCATTTTCAATGAGGGCTAGAAAAACCGAGCCGAAACCGGAGACGGACGCACATGATGACAGTGTCCGCAGTCTGCAAGTTGAGACCGAGACCACCAGCACGTGTGGAGAGAATGAAGACCTTGTACTCCGAGTTAGGAGCGTTGAACATCTGAACATGCCCAGCACGGTCTTCGGTCTTCGTGCCACCATCAAGACGGAGGTACTTCCACCCCATCATCTTGAGGAAGTCCTCCATGATGTCCATGACCTTGGTCATCTGGAAGAAGATGAGGACCTAACATAGAGAGGTTGATCAGACAATTTCCACGCTCCTATACCTCGTACGACTTACTCTGTGGCCGGTCGCGAAAAACTTGGGGAGGATACGGGACAGGAGCTCGATCTTGCCCGAGCTTCGGATGAGCTTATCGTCAATCATTGAGCTGGGGTTAACATTATCCTCGACGCTCTCGAACAGGAACGGGTGCTGGCAGATTTTCCGCAGCTGCATGAGCTCGTTGGACAGACCCTTCACGCCACCAGGTTTGCTATTGCGCACGACATGAGTCTCAACACCTCTTCGAGGACGAGACGCGACGCACCCCTTGCTATCCTTCCTATCCGCGATCATCTTGAACTTCTTCATCTGCTTGTACAGCTGCGACTGCAGCGCAGACATGCGGACCTTGATCACCTTCTCGACCTTGTCCGGCAGCTCCGACTCCACATCCTTCTTCAGACGACGGAGGAGGAAGGGACGGAGCACCTTGTGCAGACGACGAATGATGAGAAGCGCCTCTTCTTCGTTCAGCTCGATCTTGTCGCCGGTACCGGAGTTGGCGAAGGGAGTGTTGAACCACTCGTCGAACGACTTGACCGAGTTGAACACCTTCGGCAACGCGAAGTTCAGCAGAGCCCACAGCTCGGGAAGGTTGTTCTGAAGCGGCGTTCCAGTCAGGATGAGACGGTAGCGAGAGTGGTAGTACTGGGTAAGCGTCTGTGCGAGTTTACTCTGGGTGTTCTTCATACGGTGACCCTCGTCTATAGATAGAAGATAAGTAGTGTGTATTGAAAATGAACAAGAGAAGGAACGCACCGATGATCATGTATATCCACTTCATCCTGCTGAGGTGAATACGATCCTTGATGATGTACTCGTACGTGGTCAACACGACCTGGAAGTTGTTGGTGCGCAAGTCCGCCTGGAGGAATTTACGCTGAGCGGGGTTGCCCTTGTACGAAATCACCTTCACGCTAGGCGCCCACTTCGCGAACTCGCCGGACCAGTTGGTCATAGTCGACAAAGGGACGATAACGAGGTACGGCGCACGCTGTTTCTTAGACTCGATGAGGAAGGTGATGAGCGAGATGGTCTGGATTGTCTTTCCGAGACCCTGTAAAGAGAACTTGTTAGCGTGTGTGCTCGGGATAGTGTCGAGGACGCACCATCTCGTCTGCGAGAATACCGTTCAGCTTGTTGTTGTACAAGCTGACCATCCACTGCAGGCCCTTGAGCTGGTAGTCCTTGAGCGTACCGCCGACTAGTATGCTCGGCTGCGCCATGATCTTCTCCTTCGACCGGTGCGCCACAGCATAGTAGTCGAGCTTGCCCTTCTCTTCCTCCATGCTGAACGCCTTCGCACCGAACGTCTCCTCGCTGACTGGACCCTCCTCCTCCATTTCGTGGTCGATCTGCTGGTGACCTTCTGAACGCTGCTGCTCTACGACAGCCTGCGCAAGAGAGTCGAGATATGCGTCGGTTTGCTTGAGGAGGTGAGTGATACGGGTATCCTTCGCCGTGTCGATGAGCTTCATGTACGCCTCCTCGTCGTCGTTCTTCAGTGCCTTGAGACGCTCCCTCGCAAGTCTCTCGATACGCTTCTGCTCCTCCTTCTCCGTATGCGAGTGGAACGATAAGACCGCCTTGCCCAGGCGGGTAATGCGCTCTTGGTGAGAACGACCGACGGCAATGACCTCGCGGCCATGCGCGCAAATGACACCGAGCTGCTCGATGTGCTTCTGTTTCGCCCGACGCTCCCGCTCGGCGCGCTGCTTGCGTTCTGCGATCTCGGTAGAGCGGATATCCCGGAGCTGGACCTTGCGCGTTCTCCGGAAGTCCGAACGGTTGAGGGGGAGCAACGTCCCGTGCATGAGACGTTCCGCTACGGAGGCACGGAGCTGCCGCTGCTTGTCGACGACACGCAATGCTTTGAGCTCGATGAGAGCACGTAGCTTACCGTGCGTTGATGGTGGCGGGTGGACGAGCTGTTCCAGCGACCGAGGCTCCGCGGCGTTCTCCTTATCCCGCTCTCCGTCGTCTAGTGGGTTCTCCAGACTCCCGTCGCCCATCATGGCAGGCATCGCTTCCAGCTCTCGCATACGCTGCTCTATCCGTGCGTCGATGTATGCGTTGCGCTCCTCTATGACTTGGTGAGGGTCGAGGCCGACAGGCATGATGGAAGGAACAAGGAGACGTTGCATCCGCGTCGCCCACATCGTGGGGCTGACGTTGGGGTCGCGCTTCAAGTGGGTAAAGGGGTGGAGGTAGGTGTTGTATGGGTAAATGCCGGAGTTAACGTCGTCCTCAAGGAATGGGCCTTTCGGCATCTTCTCGGGATCGACGACCTCGACCTCTTCCTCCTTGACCGGCTCGGGAGGCGCAGTGACCTCAGCTGGGGGCTCTCAACCACACCGTTCACAGGGGTGCCATTCGCACTCTTATGGATCTTGACAGCACTGTCGATGACACGCGCATTGACATCGGATCCATGGAGGAGAGTTTGGAGGTCGGGGATAGCCTGATTGGGGACACGAATGGCCTGCTGAATCTGTTCGGGTACTGGGAGACCGCGCGAGATGAGCTTAAAGGCATGGATCTGGGCACGGAGGGCGTTGATTTGGTCGGGGGTGAATGAGACGGGAGTCTGTGGTGCTTGAGGGTAGGGTTGATTGGGGACGGGACCCGCCGTAAGAGCGTTGCCGTTGGTAGCAGAGACACCGTTCGCCACAGATCCCATAGAGGCCTGACCATTCACGGCAGGATGTGCGTGTTCGTTGGCGGCTTGTTCTTGCCCTGGAAGGAGACAACGAAAACGTTAATATCTGTGTTGCGTATATGGATTCGGTTCATGGGAGAACGCTAGACAATGAGCACGGAGCATGAATGGCTTTAAGAGACTGCTGGGAGTTATTATAGGTCGATCGCGAGAGGGATAATCAAAGGTGAAAGGAGACCAAAACGCATGGCGCGAGAAGGCAGCAAATGAGGATGAGAGCTGAACTCCTTCCGCGCACCACGACGTCTCATATTGACACAGAAGGGAAAGTGTGACCAAAAAGGTGCGCGTATATGAAGTCAGGATTGGGATGAAGCGCAGATGAGGAGGAGAGCAAAGGAATCGGACGTTGGATGAGGGTATAGAACCTCTTCCAGCACGCCACGATAGCCCCTTGATGGCATAGGAGATTTGGGGAGAAATGGGACAATTGTGCGTAAACAGGAAAGAGATAATGCCATGATGGGATGGGAGAACGGAAAGAAGTTGCGGTCTAAGAGAATATGAGGACTCACTCTGTCGCTGCTGCATGTTCTGAATGATGGTCCATATTTTCGCAAACTCCTCATTGTTCTGCACGGTTGCCCCACTAGCCCGAAGCTGGTTGGCGCGCTGAAAATGAGGAGGCGGGTGGCGTGAGTGGGCGAAGAACACATGGAGGATATGGAGGGTTTGTGGTGGGAAATAGGAACACACCTGGAGGAGATGCTGCATGCGGTCGCGCAAGCTGGCATTGGGCTGCTGTTGTGCGGGGAGGTTGGCGAATTGTTGTTGGGCGACCTGGTGAGGATTGGGGGCAATGTTCGGGGCGGCCATTCCGGAGACGATGGCAGCGGCGCGACGAGGATACCGCGTCGCGCAGATCTCGTGAGTTGACTGAAGTCCTCGGCCACTCGAAAAGCGGCAAAAGCCCAACGAGTCCCCTGCACCGCCCTGTGCTGACTCAGCTTTCAGGCTCCCACACAACACATCACGTGGTATAAACGCGTCCCCGCACCCGAGTCGCGATCGGCCGCGCCGCCGAGTCCCGGTCCACGTTCAACGCCCTTGCCCCACCACCACCACCTCTAGCACGATCTAGTACCCAAGATGCCCCCCGCGGAACGTGCAGGAGTGAGTTGCTATTGTCTTTCAAACGCATACAACGACATTAATGCAGCCCTCGTCGTCATAGTACACGGTGACGATGTTCCTTGTGGACGTCTCAGCTTCCATGGGCAAGACACGGGAAGTGGCGCTCCCAGGGCGATCTGGAGACGAGCCCCAGGTTATAGAGATGACGAACCTTGAGTGGTCGTTGCAGTTTGTCATGCTAAAGATACAAGAGATGGTGAGTTTGGCGACACCACGATGAGCACCCTATTCAACCGCCAATGTAGATATTCAACGGAAGGAAGACCGACAAATGTGGCGTCATCCTCTTTGGCAGTGAAGGTAGGCATTGCTTATTACCAT
Organism: Ganoderma lingzhi; assembly: GCA_026283605.1. NCBI lineage: Eukaryota > Fungi > Basidiomycota > Agaricomycetes > Polyporales > Polyporaceae > Ganoderma > Ganoderma lingzhi. The sequence goes on from JAPJYM010000001.1 coordinate 733,770, forward strand.
TTCCAAATGTGTCAGCACCTTTGACAATCGACGTTTTCTGAACGTATATTTCTTCGACATGATTAGGGACGAACAATGCGATCAACGAAGCTAGCGGAGGGTACGAGAACGTCACAGAGTACATTCCAATAGCGCAACCGAATGCAGGTACACTTGCGAAGCTTGCCTCAATCGAGCCTTCTACAGTCTCTGGTGACCGTGCGTCGCGCATACACCTATGTCACTTCCCACACTGACGTTCGACGACAGCGATCGACGCACTTATTGTGGCCATCGAGACCCAGGACCAATACTTAGAAAAGAAGATGACCTGGACACGCAAGATAGTGATACTTACAGATGGTGAGAATCCAATGGAAGTCGAAGATTGGGAAGCGACCGTCAAGAAGATGAATGCATTGAATATCGGTCTCACAGTAGTGTCCGCCACTCCTTTTCACGCGCTCGCGCGACGCTGACATCTCACATAGGGGTGTCGACTTTGACGACGACGACTTTCCCTTCCACGAAGAGGATAAGAGTAATATCAAGGCAAGTTCCATGAATCTGAATACATTTCCCGCGCGAAGTGGGCTAGTGATGCAGTCACGCTGCAACGCCCTCAGAATTCCTTGTTTACACTAGCCGATATTGACTATCCTGCATGCTATAGAAAGAGAACGAAGCATTTTACCGCGCTCTTACCTCTAAGCTTCACTCTGGCGTGGCCGGCAACTGTGACTATGCGCTCCAAGAGATCTCACGTCCCGACATCCGTCAAGTCAAGTCCACCCTGATGGGCACCACACTACGGCTCGGGGACACCATGTCGCGCCAAGAGGAAGCTATCGAGATCAGTGTCAAGACGAGCAAATGCACCGCGCTCGCGCGTCCCAAGTCGTGGAAACGGTTTGGGCGCCGGAAACGCCTGACCGCGGAGGAGCAGGCTGCCCGCGGCACGGATGCGATGGATGAAGACGAGGACCGTGCGACGTTCGCGCAGCTGCGGATGCGCACCGAATTCTACTTGGAGCAAGAGGACGATGAGGAGGAGAAGGCGAAGCAGGATACTCGTAACGTCGACAGAGATGTTGACCCCGAGAACGAGAAGAAGGAAGAAGAGGACAAGCAAGTCGTCAAGGTTGAGAAGGAAGACCTCGTTCGGGGGTACAAGTACGGCGCCACGTTCATACCCCCGCCGGAAGGTGGTTACGCGAGGCTGAAGACGCGCAAGGGCATCGACATTTGCGGATTCTTCACGAACAAGAACTTCCGGCGCGAGCTTGCGATGGGCGAGGTGTATTACGTCTGGGCAGAACCCACCAGTCCCATGCAGCAGGTCGCCCTGTCGAGTATCGTGCAGGCGATGTACGAGAAGGGCGTGATGGCGATTGCGAAGTGGGTTAGCAGGGATGACATGGACCCGAAGATGGGTGTCCTCTGTCCTTCCGTGTTCGAAGATGTCGACTGCTTCCTCTGGGTCCAGGTCAGTAGCGGTTTCTCGCGTTCTCAGAATAGCCGACTTACAACTTGGTCAGATGCCGTTCGCGGACGACATCCGCAACTTCCCCTTCCCGTCACTCGAGACCCTCATCAACAAGAAAGGCGAAGTCGTCAAAGAGCACCCGTACCTCCCGAACAATGAGCAGATGGACGCCATGGAGGAGTTTGTTGACGCCATGGACCTCTCTGACGCAGGCGAGAAGGATGAGGAGGGGTAAGTTCTGATACATATCCATCTTTTCCCGTGCTTACGTCCCTTGTCCAGTAATCGCCAAGCATGGTTTGACACCCGAATGTCCTACAACCCGGCGATCCACCGCACCAAACAAGCCCTATTCCACGGAGCGATCGTCCAAGACCTCAACATCCACCCGCTGCCGCCACCCCACCCAGAACTCCTCAAGTATCTAGAGCCGCCACGGCGCATCCTCAAGCGGGCGCGCGACGCGATCGACGACTGCAAGAAGTCGTTCATCGTCCGTGAGGTGCCCAAGAAGGTCGCGCGTGTCCGCAAGCAAGAGCACGTTCACGCGCGGGACGAGGACGAGGAAATGCTACTGCTCGACCAGAACCCCGCACGCGCCAGTCCCTCCCAGCGGAAAACGCAACGGACTCAAGCCCAGCCCAGCCCGCAGATACAGAAGAAGGCGGCGATGGACGTCGACAGCGAGACGGAGGAGGAGCCCGAGGAAGAGGAGCACCTCCTTCTCGACGCCAAGGCCGCGCAGCGCGCAAGGCGGACCGCGCGCCGTTGCCGACGCCTGCGCGGTCGTTGTCCCCGGACCCGATCGTTGACAGACAGCGGATGCCGGGCCGGATCGTTGGGCTATCGTTCCCCTTGGAGGACTTCAAGAAGAACATCTCGAGGGGTGACGTGGTGACCAAGGCGGTGGAGGACCTCGGGTTCGTGATTCAGCAGATTCTCACGAAACCGTTCTCGACGCGACGGTACGACGAAATGATCGACTGCATGCGTGAGCTCAGGAGGGTTGCCCTTGAGGTATGCTTGGCCCATTTTCGTAGCATAAGACGCTGAACGTTGGCATCGTTCGCAGGAAGACGAGATTGATGCTTGGAACTCGTACGTATCTCTCCTGTGGATATGAGCGAGGAACTGAACACGCGCCGTCCAGGTTCGTCCAAGAACTTCGAGAAACTTGTCTGGAGAAGAAGCCTGGAAACAAGGGATTCTGGAACAAGGTCCGCGGTGTCGGGCGCCCACTCAGCTTCATCTCGTCGGCAGAAGCCACGAAAGCGGGCGGGAAGTCTAGTATCTCGGAAAGTGAAGCACAAGAGGTACGTCTGTTTGCAACCCACACCGGCGTTCAACTAAAACTTGGGCCACAGTTTGTCCAAAAGTAGTTCCCCTAAAGTTCGGTCTTGTGCTTCTCTTGTTCTTGTCGGATTACGCCTACGTTGCGGGTTTGGATTTCATATATATATATATAACCTTTAATTTTGACAGTTCCTCTACCCACATGACATGATCCCGCTTGTGTTGCACAGTGGAAGTCGGACTTCCGTGCGAGCGACTTTGAAGTGGCTTCTAGCCTTTCAATCCGAATTCCCATCGAGCTTCGACCAGTATGACTCTATATGCTGAGTGCCTAAGGTAAGGTTTAGCGCAGACATCCGTTCCAGCGTTCCGGCTAACGTTAACCTTACGACCGCGAACACAGCGTGCGTACGTGCACGACGCTTGACGCTTGAAGCGGTGTTGTGTCGGACCAAAGTCAAATATGTTCTCTCAAGTCGCAGCAATAAATCGCAGCTCAACTAATCTATAGATGGGGCTACATTGTGCAGGATCTGGTTCGGCTTCCGGCTTCAACACAGAAGCTTTTTAGGACAACGTTGATTTGGGATCGTCCCCGGTGAGCGCCGTGAAGTAACAAAACTGCGAACTCATTCCCAGGCTTGCCAATTCAAGCGTTCATGGATCGTGAAAGAAGTCAAGAAGCGATGGAAAGCCATGATTCGATGCATCTGTTCCGGATACGATACCGCAGCCCCCGTTGTCAACCACCGAGTTAAAACCGAGCTGGCCGCTTTCTTTCTCTGCACTCTACTAGTTGGCCCTTCCAACTCGACCATTCGTTCACTGAGAGTATACCAGCCCTCTACGCCTTCTTGTGACATGCATTTCCTCTTGGTCTTCGCAGAGGCGATCTCAATTGGGGTCGCCAGCTATGCCTTCGGTCTTGTCCCTTTGGTTGTAAAGTCTCGTGCGTGGCTTCCCTTACCTACTCAACCTTCCACCTGAATTTGACTGTGTGGTGTTATAGAGTCCCGCTTGTCAGTTCTCACGATCCTCGGGAACGGACACATCCTCGGGGCAGCCTGGTCCCTTATTTTCTTCAAGTGTGTACATCTTTGAACATCTGTCAAGCCTGGGCATTACGACTCACGCTTCCCAAGGATGGCCATAGGAGCGGCATCTACCCTCCTTCCTCTGGACTACGGCCTTTCACGGACAGTAGTTGCCCTTTCCGATATGGGTGGCATGCTGTTTATGTGGATGGTAAACCGTAGAATATCCGCTCGCGCACGCGATACCGATCGCCACCTACGACACCAATCCGATGTCGATGCCGAACAGCTATCAGCCCTCGTACTCTCGTCCCAGCAAGAGGGAGACGATGCGAAGTCAGAAGAGCGGGAGAAAAACACGGATGCCGTCGCAGACATTGCAGTAGTTCCCCAACCATCGGCGACGCGCGCTTCGTGCACGAGGCCAGCCATCGGTCCTCATCAGCAACGCATCTATCTGTTCACGTTCTCCCTGATCATCCAGTTGCTTATAAGTGGCATCAACAACGGTCACAGAGCTACGGGGATACGCCGCACCCCCAAGTTCATAGGCAGCTCTGCACCGCCGTCCTCGTTTGACCACATCTCGTATTACGTGTCCTCGCTCTTCGAAAATGGCAAGTATCCACATCGTACAGCTACTTTCCGAGCTATGCCATGGCTGACATCCTCCACTCTAGCAATGATGACGTTTGCGCTCTCGACCACCCTCCGCTCCGCATCCTTCCCGATCGCGAGGTGCGAACAACATCTGATCGCTGCCGCCGCCGCAATGCCACTGGCAGAAATGTTTTCGCACATGGTCATAACGGTGATTGGCATCAGCGCTGCACAATATGAGGTCTTCCCTCTCCTTGCGCTGCGTTCGTTCACGGCGAGTCCTGCAACCTTAACTTGTTGAGAGTACGCTCGGCTAACCAATCTGTGTAATTCCAGGACGGGATGTTCATATATGCCGTGTTCGTTCTCAGGTACTCGCTCGGCGGGTCTGACCCCAAGTGTGGGAGGCGACTGTGGACAAACCTTCTCTCGTTGGCTGGGTTATGCATGGCGGGGGTCGGCGCCAAGCTCGTGCTCATTCCCATTTCCGCTCTCTGGAAATTGGTGCAGAGGTACTCCTAACGCCGATTCATCATATGTCTATGGAGCGTTGGATTGGTGCTAGGATAGTCCATCATTCCTTCCGACACATAGCTTGAAATATACTCCCTTTGTCGCTGTGACTCCCAGAGCCGATGCAAACCTGTCGATTTCGGAAGTAACGAGCAGCCAAAGCCGCTGATTCAACTTGATGAAAACTCATTAGAAGTTTTTTCCCCCGAATGCTTGATTTTTCAAGGTACAGAACTTAATCGGAATCACAGGAGAGTAGACAGAGCTTTTCGGCCTATTTGCAGCCTATACAAACATGAACTTGGGGGACTTCAAGTTGGTACATGGCATGCACCCCGGCGCCCAGTTGGCACTGGCAGAGCGGCGGCTATCCACGTCATGAGTTATGTACCTGCGGCAGGCAATTGCCGACTGTATTCCCCTTTACTTAGCTTTACTTAAGTTAGTTTTCACATACCACCCATGTTCTTAACCACCGCGCCGTTCAATGGCTTCCCCAGTCCACCGCCTCCCGCCAGAGTTGATCCGCAAGATAAGTGACCAGCTTGTAGGCATCAAGCAATGGGCGACTCCAACCGACACTCCGTGTCCAGTACAGACAACGCCATTCGCGCCTACAGGCCGGATTCGCGCCATCGATTTCGTAGGCCTACGGACACTGCCATCACTTGCTACCGCATCCCGCTTTTTCTTGAACCGGCTCTCGACGCTCTTTGGGATACTTTGCCCGACTACGGCATCCTCGTTTACCTCCTTCCAAGGGACGCATGGGCGACTCGGACGGATACCATTCAGCATCTCGGTGACTACGACAGGCGCCCGGAATATCGATATGTGGTGCGTGGTATGCTCGCGGCGTCATTACTTCACTGACCCCCGCCCAGTCGATAACCCGTGAATTGACCGAGGACGAGTTCGAACGCGTCGAGTACTACACCCCTCGCGTCAAGCGCATCCAGGAGTTTTGCCCGTTGTTCCCCAATCGCTTTCATGGCTATGTCACTCACTACGAATCTTCCGTGCTTGCTACGTTTGTCCCCCGTTGGACCGCAACAAAACCTCTATTCCCCAATCTTCGCATCCTTGACGTCTCTCCTACACATATCCAATATCCACTTTACTATCGGTTTTCCCATATCCTCCTCGGACCTCAGCTCCAAAGAATTTCAAGCCATTGCACAATGGTGAAGCTTGTGCCCCCGACTGATTACCAACAGATGCTCGAGCGGCTTCAGGAATCTGCCCCGCACCTCTTACACCTCAACCTCTCTGTCGATGCTCCCCCATACTCGTCCGTCATCGTATCCGCCATGTCTACCGCCCTCTGCAGCTTTATCTACTTGGTCAGCGCACGCACCGATGCGCTCCCCATCACAGAGCAGGCTTTCCGGCATCTCGCTGAGCTACCTCATCTTGAGGCCATCGATATTTGTCTTGATACGATAACCGAAGCGTCTTTCAATCGTGCCCGCTTCGATGAATTCTTCCCCAACCTGCGAGAGCTCCCCCTCTCCCATAGCTTCAGCCTTGGCCTCATCTCGCTCGTCGTGCAATGTGTCAAATCGCCGCGGCTCGAGATCATTGGTGCGAGGCTTCTCGATGACGACGTCTTTGTTCCGTTGGATACTGCCATGTCCCTCTTCTCTGCGATTTTCTCCGTGAAGAACAGCGAACGCATCCAGGAGCTCGAGATCGAAGCCACTATCGAGGGCACCATCACTGCGCAACACCTCGAGCCCCTTTTTGCGCTGCGAAGACTTACGTCTCTTCAGCTCCACCTACAGTGCACGTTCGATCTAGACGACGAGGTGCTGGGACGGGCCGCGCGAGCATGGCGGAACATCCGCGTGCTAGAACTCGGCCCCTTTGCGCCCCAATGGAAGACGTCCGTGACGCTCACCGTCCTCGTCGCGTTCGCTCAGCACTGTCCGAAGCTGCAGACCCTCGGCCTCACCATCGACGCCGCGAACATATCGTACGTTCATTATGAATACTGGTACGGGCAGGTGCACGCAGCATGCGTGCAGCGGGAGCTGAGAGTCCTCAACGTCGGGCGCGCGTGTATCATATGATCACGGACCCAGGGAGCGTCGGGATTCCTCATCGACCTGTTCCCGCGTCTGAACGTCGTCCAACACACCAATTTTACTTTCTCGGCGAAGACCTTTTACCGTGTCGGCATCAGGCCCGATGACGAATTGGGGTTGGAGGTGGTTTGCCGCAATTGCTGGGACGAGGTGCGCAAAGAGCTTATTCCAGCCCTCGCGCGCGAACGGGGGCTCGAGGCGGACCGCGAGTGGACACTGGACGAGGTCGACGCGCACGTCACGAAGGCGGCGCACTTTCTGCGCTAAATGGACGGGAATAGTCGAGAGGCTGCCTGTAAGGATGCCGCGGTTGGACGGACGGTTTGATGCGGGCGCGATTGCTAGAGTGTAAACGGACGCTTTCTTGTAATACAGAATACTACATTAAATATATACTATGGGACTACACTGGATCATCACCATCTGCGGGACACGAAATATACTGCTGAAGCTTGATAACAGCGACGAGACGGAGATGGCTTGGCCGGACAGGGATGCCGATGAACGCAAATACACTAGTTAACACCGGGAAACGAAGCTACTGTAGCCTCCATGAGATACGAGTCTAGACATCAAGTCAGTGACATACACAACTACCTCCCTAGCCTTGTTACCCGCGCGGTGGGTTGGTTTCGGTGCATGTTAGCTTCCCCGCCGAAGCGGGTACTAGTCCCGAGGGCCACGAAGAGGCCTGCACCACGAACGACCGCGCCCGAAAGCGACGGTCGACCGCTCCTCGGGGCCGACGTCTTGAATCGAGGGCCAGATGTTGCACCCCCGAAGTCGGTTCTTACAGTAGTAACGAGGGTGAATAATGCACTCACCTTCCGAATATCCGTGCCTCATCGACTATAAGGGGAGAGATGAGGGGTACGTGCGATGACGATGAAGAGCAGGACGTACGGTTGGTGCGACACCCCGAACGGTCAAGGCGCGTCGCTGTTCGCTTCATTTCGGCCATTTTGAGACGGGGGCCGGAGCATGACTGTGTTGATGTCCCGTCGGGGCCGTGGAGAGTTGGAATGGTGGAATGGAGGGGGGTTGGCATAGGGAGCGTAGAGAGCTGGCAGGGTACAGGATGTGGGATGGGGGGGAGGGATCCCCCGCGGACGCGCTGACGAGTGGCTGCTTCTAGCCCGCTTCCAATTGTGGGCGCGCCGTGTAGCTACTTCAAGTCCGCTTTGGTGGGTTGGGTGTTGGGTGCTTGGCGCGGCCCCCTGCGAACAGAGGGCACGCCGGAGAGCTTGTGGAAACGTGTCGTTAGATTGACCGTAGCCAGAGACAACGGTGGCGACGTACCATTGCAAGCAAGCTCCCCGTTGACGACGCGACGCCGATGCCACCCCCGAAGAGGGTGCGCGATGGCGCGTACGTCGTCTACCCATGACTCTTTACGAATCACGTTCCAGGTTACGGCGTCCGTGCTTTCCCCGCACCCAGCACACGGCATGGGCACGGGTACTTGTCCCGGTCGCACCCCGGCTTACGCAGTCTCCCGAAGGATGTCGCAGCGGAGCACCGACGCCTGGGCCCAATCACCTGCTCCAGCCCGATAGGCAGCCACACCCTACGTTTCAGGTGGGCCGCCGTGGCGAACAGGCTATATGGCCTCTGGTGCCCGGGATGGCGACGCATTGACCCTATTCAGCCTCTCGGTCAGCACATGGTGACTAGCGAGTGAGCAAGGTAGGAGGCTTACCTTGCGGATCGAGCGCACCTGGGTCTCCGCGACTACACGTGATGGTCAATAGTGGTGGCTGATGTGGGAACGAGAGACTCACCCATGGTCTTCGGACCCGTGCAGGTTATGGATAGGGTACCATGGAATGAGAGGGTAGAGAAGAGGAATAGGGAAGGGATGAAGAAGTGATGACGGTGGTGGAAGGTCAAAGTCTTCGTGGTTGGATGGGGAGGGGAGAGCGGATACGAGGGGGTTTATATACCTCGAAGGGGGGCCCGTGGCGGCATCGTCGGCATGTTGGTTTTGTGCCACTCTCGATGTTAGCCACGGCTGTTCGCGTCCGAAGACATACAGTTCACCCCACCGGTACGGCCGATGATGCTGAGGCGAACACCAACCCCCCATGCTGATCACAGGCTGCTCGCAGCGGCACCGCCAAAAGGTTTGTTTTGTGCCAGCCTCGAGGTCAGCCATGGCTGTTTGCCGCAGTCCGACCAGGTCTTGTTCGCCGTGCTAGTACGGCCGATGACATTCAGGCGAACACTAGCTCCTCATTTTCATTAGAAAATGAAATGTTAGTCGCATCGCCAACATGTTCGCATTCGTTTTGTGCCAGCCTCGAGGTTAGCCATGGCTGTCCGCATCTAAAGGCATACATGTGCGTGACGGTGCGTCCGAAAGCCTGCTGTTCCAACCAGGCTGGCATGGCCGGTACGGGGCTGACACTTACTCTAACCGATCAATCGAATAGCTCTTACCCAAATAGTCAGTACTTTATGTTTCTACGCAGTGTAGAGTAGCTGGCTGACGGCTGGATATATGCTGCCAGCCAGCGGATTAGCCTCCGCGGTCCGGCGTTCAAGTTCCTGCGACGATGGAAGGCTGTAGCGTGCCAATGTTCCGGAGTGCCTGTATGAAATCTGATTCAATGCAACGCATAATACAAGAATTTTACACACGATGATCAAGTAAGGTGCACTGGCCTAGGCGGTGGGTGGAGCCTGGGATCCAGAGGATCCGGGCCAGGCTGGCGGAAGCAAGGCGGAAGTCCAACTTCACAGTGGCAGTGCCTCTACGGAGCATTACATAATGCATAATGCACATGACTTAGGACCGCGGGCGCCTCTCTCTGTGCTACCCTTGGTGACAGGCGCTCAAATCCGTACAATCAGTGTCGGCGCAAACCAAGCGCAAACACAGGTTTCCTGATCCTTACCCCTCTCATTGCCCAATCTCCCCCCTCAGCAGATACACTTCAGCGCTCTATATCTAGCCGTACGTCCTATGGTGGAACACATATCATTTTCACCCCGTTGATTTTGGTTTGTTAGCTCGTTGGGGTCCGTCCCCGACGCTCATCATCATGCGCCTTCTAGACACCCATACTGGTCAGTTCGTCGAGAAAGACCCAGAGGAGAAGGGCGAGGATGGGAAGCTGAAAACGATCTATGCAATCTTATCACATACCTGGGATACCGAAAAGGCAGAGCAGACGTACATAGAGTTGAAGGAGATCCAAAAACGCTACCCAGCAGAGGCGCAACCCCCGGCCAAGCCTGAGAGCCGCTCGAGCGGACCCACGAGCTCTATGTCATCACCTCCCGGATCTTTTCAATATCCGCCCGACTCTCAAGCAATGACAATACCCTCTCTAATACTATCTAGACTTTTCACACCGTGGTTTATCTACATGATACCATGGTTGACTTGTACAGTGATACTACGTGAGTTGAGAACGTGATTTTAGTGTTGCTTGGCCGTACGGCTAAGATCCTAACTGATATCCATACTTGGTGTGCCGGCGCATTCGTTCTTCCCCAGAACCCCTTTGGAAGACCTTCCATCCCTCAGGTTCTATCTGGGATGACCGCAAGCTCTCGCACAAGATCCGGGACGCGTGCTGGATTGCGTGCAATCATGGTTTCCGCTACATCTGGATTGACTCGTGCTGCATCGACAAGTCGAGCAGCTCCGAGCTTTCAGAGGCCATCAACTCGATGTACAAGTGGTACCGCCTCGCACACGTGTGCTACGCGTATCTAGCCGACGTCCCTCCCGGAGATGACCATCATGCCGAGGGCTCCCGCTTCCGCAAGAGCCGGTGGTTTACACGTGGATGGACACTCCAGGAGCTCATTGCGCCGGCCGACGTGGTGTTCCTCGCGAAGGACTGGAGTCCCATTGGATCGAAGTACGCTCTTGTCAACTTGGTTGAGAGCATCACGAAGATCCACTACACAGCGCTGCTGAAGTTGAAGCACCTGGATAAGTTCAGCATCGCTCAACGCCTCTCATGGGCCGCGAACCGGAAGACGACGAGGAAGGAAGATAGGGCGTACTCACTGCTAGGTATCTTTGACATCAACATGCCGACTCTTTATGGCGAGGGCGACCGTGCATTCCGACGGCTTCAGGAGCAAATCATGCAGCGTATCCCGGACCAGAGCCTCTTCGCGTGGGGAGACATTTACCTGCCAAACTTCCAGGCCCCCCAAGGCCCTACCTCCAACAAAAAGATCACCCTTGAAACTGTTACGTGGTCCAATCCCTGAACTCCTTCCGCTGAGTCTCCTGATTCCTTCGCTCATAGCCGAAATGTCCGCCATGCTCAGCTCCGACTCCCAGGCTCTCATGCCCATAAGATAGACTACACATTCACTCCATACGGCATCTGCACAACATTCCAGATGATACGTCTTACCCGTGACTTGCTCTTGCAAATATTAACACCCAGCAAAGTTCAAGTTGAACTTCGTATCCGGGGCGACTTGGACTCTCTGTGGTACCTGGCCATCCTTGGGTGCGAACACACCCAACATCCGGGGCATCTCCTCGGACGGGTTTGCTACATCCCTGCATCTCAGTCTGGTGTCGAACTCGCGTATACTGGATACATCATATTCCCTTCTGAGGCACATTACACAGAAAACCCCCCAGACCTCTTCCCCTTCTCCCCAGAAACCATCGAGCGCTACCGCCCACGTATCGAACCGAAGACGGTATACATATCTCATGCGCAGTCCAACCACACTGACGAGGATTCAATCGAAAGGCCTCGATATCAGCCATACACCGCGATCAAGTTGGTGCTGTTCCCGGAGACCCGTGACGCCCTGCGTTCCCGAGGATACTCGGCCGACCTTCGGGATCCAGATCTGGACCACTGCCCGACCACTTACTGGCTCACCCTTTCCAAGGCCGAGCACACCGTCGCCATCAAATTCCAGCCCACTCTCAAGAAGGGCGGCTATCGGTTTACCATGGACGCCGAGGTCAAATTGTCGGGATCTGGTGTTCAACTCGACTCTCCTCAGAGTGCCCCGGACTCCGATCAGGCGGATCGTCACACGGTGTCCTGGGACGCCGGCAGAGGAATCACTGGTTGGCGGCACACTGAACTGCCCATTCAAAAAAACGTCAGGTTGAGCACAGCAGGCGTTGGGGTGCTCACTGTGGACCTCCGCCTACGATTTCTGGGCGCCGGAGTCTACAGCGTGGAGATCGATGTTCGTAGCGACGCGCCGCCGCCTGCACCTCCGGATATGCCAGTGGTCAGGTCGACGCCGCCCGCGCCTTCGGCTGTCGAGTCCGCGACCGAACGGGCAGCGCTGCAGGAGATCGGAGATGGGTCGCCTTCTGGTGTCCGAGTCGCTAACGCCGAGGACGAGACTGGGTAGGAGGCCGGTGGATGTGGGGGATGGCGAGTGCGGGGGCTCGAGGCCGGCGGGACTCTGTGAGCGACGACGTCCGAGTCGATGCTGCGATCGGGGAGGTTTGCGGTGGAGGACTGGTTTCGTTCTTGCAGTGTTGCACTCGGACACTGGATTTGACAGACCGTTCTCCTTTATACCATCCAGTTTCTATTCTTCGGATCATCTCGAGATTCTCTACATTTGCCCTTCTGACGATACACAAATATCGTGCCGAACCAAGTGTCTGTGTACACAATCCACGATACTGGCTGCTGCGCGCGCAGCGAGCCAGCGAATCCCCTTCAGCTATATCTTGAGTGACAGGGTCCTATCGCTGCACTTACCATCGCCGTGGGTAGACGCAGAATCCGCACACACTGCATAGTCCGAGAAACAAGAACTTACTGACACACGAGGAGTTTGGGGGATTTCAACCATCCATAGGAAGTGTAAGCATGGATGGCCACATACATTCAACGAACGGACACCTACGAGACAAGAGCCATGGCATATGCATATCCCAACATCTCAGTCCATCCGGAGGTCGTCTCATCGTTGCGCGGGAAGCATGTCCTCGCCTTCATCTCGCCGTCCTCTACTTCTTTGCCCAGCCCCTCGGCTGTCTCGTTGCCTATACCGGGTCGAGACTCGTTGGGCCGCCAATGCGAGAGGTCGAAAGCGTTAGCTTACGCGCCGATACAAGAGGTGCTAAGGACCAACACGCACATGGTAGACAGCCGTCCAGTATCCGCTCCAATACATAGGCGGTCATGGTGCGAGATAACATTTCATCTTGGCTTACCATGGCAGCCTCTGCGCCACTACCCAAACCGCCGTCCATCATCGCGTCGGGGTCGCCCAGTCTCCAGGGTGACTTCCTCGGCGCTGGTGCCGGTCGGCTAGCTGGACGATGCCTTCATAGCTCCACGGCGAAATGAAATCCTCGCTACATGATTAAACGTCGCTGTACAAGATTGGTAGTCGTAGTGGTAGGCATCGCTAGAGTAGTGACGAGAGACGCAGACGCAGACGCAGTGATGGTGGTGGTGGTGGTGGGGTGACGCCGTGCGACATCGGACTTCTGGCGCCAATCACGGCTAGCCGTTAGCGTGTGGGCCTATATTTGGCAACTCTAGAGTTCACCCAAAGTGAATCGGGATTCGGTAGCCTGGCAGCTCGGAGTGGGAGGGTCAGCCTGCATGCATCGGAAAGAGGGACAAAATGGACTACATCATTGGTAGCATATTTAATTCACCGTGGACCCTACATGCGATAATTACAAGACGCTACAGATTCAACGGGGAGCGAGGAAGCACCGTGCCACAACAGAATACGAGATAAAGCCGACAGTATAGTAATTTGGTGCAATTGGCTTCCCCACCGGAGCAGGTACTAGTCCCGAGGGCCACGAAGAGGCCTGCACCACGACCGACCGTGTTCGCGAACACCGGTCGACCGCTCCTCGGGGCCGACGTCTTGAATCGTTGGCCAGATGTTGTGCCAACGAAGCCGGTTCTTACAGTAGTAACGATGGCGAATAATACGCTCACCTTCAGAATATGCGTGGCTCATTGACTACAAGTGGAGAGATGAGAGGTACACACGATGACGACGAAGAGCAGGACGTACGTTTGGTGCGACACCCCGAACCGTCAAGGGGCGTCGCTGTTCACTCCATTTTGGCCACTTTCAGGCGGTGGCCGGAGCATGGTCGAGCCGATGTCCCGAAGGGGCCGTGGAGAGTTGGAGTGGCAGAATGGAGGGGTATTGGTGAGGTATTTGGGACGTAGGGGTTGGCGTAGGGAGTGTAGAGTGCTGGCGAGTTATGGGATGGGGGATGGGGGGAGGCCCCCCGCGGACGCGCTGACGAGTGGCTGCTTCTAGCCCGCTTCCAAATGCGGGCGCGCCGTGTAGCTGCTTCAAGTCCGCTTTGGTAGGTTGGGTGTTGGGTGCTTGGCGCGGCCCCCTGCGAACAGAGGGCGCGCCGGAGAGCTTGTGGAAACGTGTCGTTAGATTGACCGTAGCCAGAGACAACGGTGGCGACGTACCATTGCAAGCAAGCTCCCCGTTGACGACGCGACGCCGATGCCACCCCCCGAAGAGGCTGCGCGATGGCGCGTACGTCGTCTACCCATGACTCATTACGAATCACGTTCCAGGTTACGGCGTCCGTGCTTTCCCCGCACCCAGCACACGGCATTGGCACGGGTACTCGTCCCGGTCGCACCCCGGCTTATGCAGTCTCCCGAAGGATGTCGCAGCGGAGCACCGACGCCTGGGCCAAATCACCCGCTCCAGCCCGTATAGGCAGCCACACCCTACGTTTCAGGTGGGCCGCCGTGGCGAACAGGCTATATGGCCTCTGGTGCCCGGGATGGCGACGCATCGACCCTATTCACCCTCTCGGTCAGCACATGGTGACTAGCGAGTGAGCAAGGGAGGAGGCTTACCTTGCGGATCAAGCGCACCTGGGTCTCCGCCACTACACGTGATGGTCAATAGTGGTGGCTGATGTGGGAACGAGAGACTCACCCATGGTCTTCGGGACCCGTGCAGGTTATGGATAGGGTACCATGGAATGAGAGGGTAGAGCCGAAGAATGTGGAAGGGATGAAGGAGTGATGATGGTGGTTGAAGGTTTCGACGAAGTCTTGGTCGTTGGATGGAGAGAAGGAGAGCGGACTGGAAGGGGTTTATATACCTCGAAGGACAGCCGTATCGGCATCATCGGCATGTTGGTTTTGTGCCAGCCCCGAGGTTAGCCACGGCTGTTCGCGTCCGATGACGTCTTGTTCGCCTTGCTGGTACGGCCGACGACGTGGAGGCAAACACTCGTCTCCCCATCTCAGTCACAGTACATTGGTGGCGGCATAGCGAACATGTTTGGTTTGTGCCAGCCTCGAGGTCAGCCATATTCGTTCATGTCCGAAAGCCCGTTGTTCGCCTTGCTGGCGCGGCCGGCACGGGGCCGACATTGAATCCGGCTAATCGATCCTGCACAAATAGTTACTTATGCGCCTTTCTTGGTAGCTCAAAGGAGTCCAGAAGATGGCCAGAGACATGCAGCCGGTAGCCGGCTTAGCGTTCAGGTTAGCCTCTTTCCCGGACGGTTCCCGCGACGATCGACGGCTATACCAGCATATCACCGACTCAACGTGCCGTTCTTTTTCTATATTTAATGAAGTTCAACCCCTTATACGTGACCACAGGATGTTTACGTACCATGTTGGAGACAAGTCTGCGCCGGGCTGCCGCAGATAATACCACTGGCAGAGAGGCAGGTTTTACCAGAGAGGCGGGTTTGAAAGCCGGACTGAAAGAGCATACTTCATTGATCCGACGGTCTACCGATAGCTCACAGGTCAACCTATAGGGAGGAATTCATAGTGGTTACGGGCTTAGAATGGTTCCCGATTTGGCACGAGCTCCTGTTCAGAGGGCCGTGGCGATTCGTGGAAGAACGAGTCAGTACCGCAGCAGCACAGTGACAGCTAACAAAAACTCACCGACGAAAGCTGAACTAGGCTTTGTCAACACAAAGGACGACCATCAAACACCAGGTCAGCGCGAAGCAAGAATAATTGATACAATTGTGATAGTCTAATGCATATGTTACAATTGAAGATCCAATACAATCGAAACTGGATCCAAAGCGTTGAGTAAGCGGAGGCGGCTGCGACAGAAGAGAAAAGGGGCGTACGCAAACTAGGATAGAAATCACCAAGGATCAACTCTCGTCAGGGTCTTGCTGTCGAGGTACCGCACAATGCGCGGTTTGCACTGCATAAGGACCGGGTACGTGCAACAGTTGCAAGACTACAGGGACGGTTGTTAGTCGTCATCCGTCGAAAAGACCTTCATTGTGACTTACATGCTTCGGCGGAAATACAGTCAAATCCGCGATATGGAGATATCGCCATCCTTCTGGGCTGGATTTGGATGGTACCCGCACCCGTTCGCCGCTCTATCGAAGGACCCACATCAGTCACTTCTAGTTCATCGTAACCACTGAAACGACCTACCTTGAAGCGCGGACAAGTGTGCTCGGAATAGTCTTCTTCATCATCGTCATCGTCGACACCCTCGAGGTCTTCCGTATCATACTCATATGATAGTTCGCTCGAGGCGGGTGCCTCCTCGTCGGTCTGCTCTGGAAAGTCTTCCTTCAGAGCTTCCGCCGCCAGACAAGAAAGTATCCCTAGCCGTGAGTTGGCGGCCTCTTGCTCAGCGGAAAGCGACGCAAGTTTCCTCGCAAGGAGCTCGGCGAAGGCGAGGTCACTGAGCGCTCCAAGCGCCTCCTTCGGTGGTTGGGTGGCGTGCTGGGAGGACTGAGCCATCGGGGGAAAAAGTGGTTGTGGTGAGACAAAGGGAAGGAAGTGTAGCTCTATAGCGGTCCAATGGACGTTATCGAGATAGGATCCGAGTATACGTGGATATGTGGGGGGTGGCTAACGTCCGCGAGGTGTAAGTGATGAACGTTAAGCTGTGCGATATTTGGTGGTCCAGAGAGGACGATTGGGGGTGAGCGGCAGCGAGCAAGTAGCCACCGATACGACGGAGGAAGAGTCGGCGATGGAAGGAAACGCGGTGGAGGAAGCTGACAAAAGTAATGAAGAGGAAAGGAAGCGCCGGGAAGAACGTTCAAGTGCACTGCATTGGGAATGAGTCACGTGCACTATCAACAGACAATAACCTTACCTTCCATCCATGGGGCGAATCGCCGCAACTGCTTGCCCTTTAGACATCAGTACCGCATAAAACAGAAGGGAGGAACTGTGGTTGGAATGAGAGCCTGCCGTACTTTGTTGCGCTGCAGCTTGAAGCTCTCAAGGAAGGACGAGGAAGCAAGTGTGCATATCACTTCTCGCCCAGCATCTCTGACATACAACACCACATGATACACAATGAATCTTACATGTCTATGCACGACAAATTTCGTGGCACAAAAGCGATGAACGGAGATTGCTCTAAGGTTTTGCTTTGATGTTGCTAACAATGAGACTCTGTAGAGGACGTTAGCGGATGACAAACCACCAAGGCTCGTCCCCGGACAAACCTTGTAAGCCTGGACATCACCCTTGAACTTGGTTACCGTGCCGTCTGCGCATACCCAAAGCTATAGATGCGATCAGAGTGGATCTCAAAGAACACAAAAAGCTTTACGGACCTCCTTGGCGACGGACGTGATAAAGCGCTCGTCGTGGGAGATGAGGATGACGCCACCGTTCCAAACATTCAGAGCGTTCATCAGCGCATCGAGACCCTAAAACGCCATCAGTACCAGTCAGAAGGTCCACGTTGTAGGACTATACCTCCATATCCAAGTGGTTAGTAGGTTCATCCAGGAGCAAGACATGCGGCCGCTGGAGCGAAAGCACCGCGAACGCGACGCGCGATTTTTGACCTCCAGAGAGCGTGCCAATCTGCTGCAGGCCAGTCATGCCGGATATCTGGAAGTTTCCCAAGTGCGAGCGATACTCTTGTTCAGTCTTCCCGGGGAACTTGCTCGCCAGGAATTGTACAGGCGACATCTCCGGGATGAGGTTGTCGACGTGGTGCTGGGCGAAGTACCCACTGTTGAGCAGGACGTCAGCGGGTTGCTACGAAGAGTGCGGAAAAATTTGCGCACATGCGAAGACGGCCGTTCTGGTTAACGTGGCCTTGCATGGGTTTCAATTCGCTCGTAAGTAGCTTAATACTGTACGCAAGCAATCATCAGCAGGGTTTGATACTCACGATGTTTAAAGTGATACATACAGAGTCGACTTTCCTGCACCGTTAGGACCAATTACGGCAATACGAGACTCGAGTCCAACATCGATATTCATGCCCTTCAACAAGATCTTTTCAGGGGTATATCCAAACGTAACCTCGCTCAGCTGGAGGATCGGTGGTGAGATCTTCTCGGTATCTGGGAGCTTGAACGTCTCAGTATCTTCTTCTTCTGGCGGAGTGAGCTCCGGGAGCTTCTCCAGGATTTTGATCTTGGACTGCGCCTGAGCGGCACGGTTGGCGTTGTACCGCCAACGGTCGATGAAGGCTTGTAGATGTTTGCGGTACTCCATCTGGGTATCGTATTCTTTGCGGAGGTTGCGGTCGCGCTCGGACTTGGTGGAATAGAACTGGGCGAAGTTGCTGTGGGGTGCTGGGATAAGAACCACTCTGATGGGTAGGCTCTTAATACGTACCCCTTGTAGTAATCGAGACGTCCCGAGTGCATGTGGACGATATCAGTTGCTACCGCATCGCTGTAAGAGATAATTAGTGAGTATATATGGCATTCAAGGGATCATACTTACAGGAATGCTCGGTCGTGGGAGCTGTAGAAGCATATTCAACATCGCCGAGAACTACCGATAGGTATAAGGTTAACTTACACTACGAGCAGCGTGCCGGGCCATGTTTGCAAGTAGTCTTCCAGCCACGCGAGAGCGTTAAGATCGACTATGAATGCGGTCAGCAGGTCCTTACGAAGGAGACTTGCACGAAACCTCACTGTGGTTGGAAGGCTCATCAAGAAGAAGTAACGCAGGCTGTACTCATGATATCAGACGAGAACACGGAAGTACGCCCAAGAGGATTTACCTTGACGAACAGCGCTCTTGCCAGAGCAAGACGCATACGCCAACCACCACTAAACGATCTCGTCGGTCGCTTCTGGTCCTCTTCGCTGAACCCAAGACCTACGCGTCGAGTGAGCATCCAGGAAGTCCACCACGTACCGGACTGCCACTCACCAGCAAGAAGAGCGGCGGCCCGGGCGGGCCCACTCTCCGCATCCATGTCCGCAAGTCGTGCATGCACCTCCGCCAACCGCGTCTGCGCTTCCTCACGAGCATCCTCGAACCGCTTGTCGTCATTCTCGGCTTCGAGCTCAGCCAGCTTCACGTTCAGGGCCGCTTCTTCGCGCAGAAGGATGTCGCGCCACACGTCGGCCTTGAGCACCGAGTCCAACGCCAGGGTGTCATCACCAACAATCTCCTGCTCGACGAAGAGGATCGTGATGTGCGGGGGGATTGGCACATCGCGCAGGGCGATGTGCCGGAGTAGGGTCGATTTACCGACACCGTTGCGACCGATGAGTCCGTACCGGCGGCCATACGCGAGCGTAAGGGATGCGCCGGACCTGAGAGCAGGATAACTTCAGTAAACATTACAGTCCCGCTTCGATGCGCGTCGTCGACGTACAGAATGCGGTTTGAGCCAAAGTTGACGTCGATGGATGTGAGGTGGATATCCTTCGACTTGTTCTTCGACGAAGCTGCGGCGTCGAGAGGATTGATCTTCATGAACATCTCCTCGTACGCTTCCTATACACGCGCATATTGAGACCTGAACGCGCGGAACGCCACAACGAAAAGAACATACCTGTTTCCTATGCTGATCGAGCAGCCTGGAGCCCTCGTACAGGTTGCGCTTCGACCGCTTCTCGATCTTGGCCTGCATATCCGCATATAACCACCTGCTCTGCGCATATAGCGCAGAGATCACGTACCCTGAGCTTGGCCTCCTGCTTCTCCAGCTTCTTCACGTCGACGCGAGAGGCCCTGCACGTCGCGTCGTCTCGGAGGGGGAACACAGCGAAGACGATCGAGAGCACTCACTTTCCCTTGTTGATGCTCTCCAGGTCCACGCCCTCCCCGAAGGCGATGGTCGAACTCATGTTGTTAGCCTTGCTCAGATCCATCACCTTGTCCAGCCTGACCAGCCCTGTTCCCTTCCCCGCGAGGTTCCGCTCCTCCCGGCGAGTCAGCGGCTCCTTCAGCAGGTCGGCAAGGCGGGTGACAAGCTTCTCGAGGTCGCCGCGTTTTGCCTGGCTAGACGAAGAGCCGATGGCGGAGTCGAGGATGTCGTGGGTGACTTGCAGGACGTCTTCATCTTCAGCGGCATCGTCGAGGTCTAAGAGGTAGCCTGAAAGGTACTGGACGATGATCTCCTCGGTGCCCGGAAGAGAGCTTCGGATCTCTTCAGAGATGTCTTCTGAGGACACCATGGCGGGGGGTTGGAATGGCAAGAGGTCAAGAGGCGTTGGATGAGAGGCGCGGCGTGGGGAGTCTGCAGCGGGCAGATCTCAGAGGCCAGTCGGAAATCTGGGAAATTGTGGTTTCCGAGAAGGTCGGAAAATGGGCGCTACAGTCGTTTCCGAAATTGTGTGGTCCACGCGCGTCTGAGCGCGAAAAAAATCGAAAAATACGAAAATGAATGGGGGCCAACTCTGCCACCCTAGACCACTATATCTATACACGGGACATCTTTATGCATGATTCATGTCCTATATATTGAGAGGAAGGAGAATTCAGCCAAGCACGGCGCCGCTGGCGATCCTCGTCATCCGGAGTGAACTCAGCCTCATTTACAGAGAAAGAGTTACCTCTCGGGGTGGTATTAGCCGAAATACCACCTGGACCAGCTTCCGTATTCGTTTCTGATTTTTAGGAGCCAATTTTGAGGCTTGAAGGCAGCCGGGAGGTGCGAAACGCGACTGTCTCTCGACGACCTTCTAGCATCTATCTGGCTGAGAAGTCAATAGGATGAATGCCGTTCACCCTTCGATGTTGAGGGCCCGTATAGCACCCTGAATAAATGAACCCATATATTAGATATTGAAGGACTCAAACGAATCAACAATCGACAGGAATCATGTTCGACTGAGGCGAGGACTTGAATTCCCTTCCTGATGACAACTCATCGCTTTCCTGCTGAGAAACTTAGTCCATCCTGCTGATTCAACTTCCTGTGTGCTTTCAGACGCAATGCCAAGCTCATATATATATATGAACCTTCAAGAGAGTACAAGCAGTGGAAACTGTGAACATGAATTTTCGATTTTTTCGATTTTTTTTTCGCGCTCAGACGCGCGTGGACATCAATTTCGGAAACGACTGTAATCTGCACCGGAAGGTAAAATTCAGAAATGTGAACCTTCATATATGTGGCAGCTCCCACAGGCTTCCGTGCCTCGAAGGACATACCGTGCCAAAGTTGCTCCAGTGCCCAGCCCCAAGACATCGGTGTGTGCTCGCCGGTCGTACGAAGTCAATATAGACAAAAGTTTAGTGGCGATTTTTGCAAGTAAAGTTCAATTGTGGATCATCATCGTTATTGCATACATGATGGCAAGCGGTAAGTATGGGGAAGGAAGGGACTTAAGTGCAAAAGAGTGCAAAGCGCAGGACGGCCGAAGTAGCGCCCAGTTGCGTTCAGTATGAAGGACACGTGGCCGGGACCACACCCGACTCGATCCGAACATCTCCCCGGCATCCCACGAGTCAAATCACTCGGGGCGGCCAACGCCCGAACTTTGTACAACTCCTCTTTCTTTACGGACTCTGTCAATCGACTCTCTATTATACTGATAAACCGATGTCGCAGAACTGGCAGCGTAATACGGTCTTCAGGAGTCTGTGCATCCGGCAGTCCATTCTAGCTCGCATTGAGGGGCTCGCGATCTCATGGTTCTCCCAGTTCAAGTTCCGCCGCGGCAGCTTCCTCCTATGTCGGGTTTCCATTTTGCGCTCAACGTCCGGAACGTCCTTTCATACATGTCTATGTTCCTATGGTATTAGAGGAGGAAGGTACGAATTTTGAAGAGAGGACACTCCTGGTCGACCGGCGGGCTATAGCGCTTTAGGTCCAGGTAACATATTTAACCACTCTTACAGTGTTCCCACATCTGTTACCGTAGTCCATGGCCAAGCGGACAGCAAAGAGGGGTCCCCACTGAGGATGCTACTTAGGCTCGGGATCACTGGGCGATCGCCGATCAGCAGTGGGTTTTGCTTCCGCTCTCCTTTCGCTGTCGCACCGCACGTATGCTGACCTGAAGTTCTTGACCCAGCTTGCCATTGTACCGTGCCGTCATACGAGGTGCGGAGCTGCGAGATGTGTCGTCGAGGATTGAGGATGTAATGCGAGGCTATCCCACACCCAGCAAGGCGGTGCTGCCATCTCCTATTCCACATGGTCACGAAGGTCCTGAGTGTGAATCCTACACTGGAGCGGCGACGAGATCAACGCGTGACGCCATCGAGGTCCACGCGCGCTGGAAGGCATGATCAAGTGTACATCGAACTCAAGGTCCAACGACGTTGACGTTGACCCTTGCCCCCATCTCTTACTATTAGACCCATGGAAGACCTTACACATCCTTCGATTAACGGTACGTTTGCAGTGGTATTTTGGGGACCTGCAGGGTTCTTATGAAAGCACGTCCTAGATGGCTGGTTCCGGGAGATCTCCCCTGAATGGCCAGGCCAGGCGTTCTGCTTGAAGGCGACCAAGGTGTTGCATGTCGAACGTTCTCTCTACCAGGATGTCCTCGTGTTTGAGTCCGAGACGTACGGGAATGTCCTGGTGCTGGATGGCGTGATACAGTGCACCGAGCGTGATGAATTCGCGTTAGTTACTCAACTGGCTGCTTGGTCGTGTGTCGTTGAACTAGCTGAGCTA
The DNA here is from genome assembly GCA_026283605.1 of Ganoderma lingzhi. Taxonomy (NCBI): domain Eukaryota; kingdom Fungi; phylum Basidiomycota; class Agaricomycetes; order Polyporales; family Polyporaceae; genus Ganoderma; species Ganoderma lingzhi. Next base: position 756,584 of record JAPJYM010000001.1, read on the forward strand.
CAGATACCAAGAGATGATCGCACACCTGCCACTAGCCAGCCATCCTTGCCCAAGGAGAGTGCTAGTGGTTGGTGGTGGCGACGGAGGCGTGGTACGCGAAGTCCTCAAGCACAAATCCGTCGAGAGCGTCGTATTGTGCGACATAGACGAGGTATCTAATACAGCCAGAACACCCCCGGTTCCTCGGATACCCGCCCGCTCACAGCATTGACATCTTTCCATCGCAGGCAGTCATACGCATCTCAAAACAATACCTCCCCCACATGTCCAGCCTCCTCTCCGACCCGCGCGTGACAGTGTACATAGGCGACGGCCTCCACTTCCTCTCCTCAAACCTAACCTCCTCCGCCCCCAGAAGCACCTACGACGTGATCATCACAGACTGCTCCGACCCAGACGGGCCAGCGGCGGCGCTCTTCGAGCGCCCCTACTTCGAGCTCCTCGCCGCCTCGCTCAGCCCGGGCGGCCACATCTCCATCCAGGCCGAATCGGTATGGCTCCACCTCCCGTCCGTCCGCGCGCTCCTCGACACCGCCCGCCCGTTCTTCCCCGTCGTGGAATATGCATATGCGACGGTCCCGACGTACCCCTCCGGCCAGATCGGGTTTCTTGTTGCGTGTAAGGACCCAGCGCGCGACCTGCGACACCCGAGGTCTCGGGGTCTAGGGGGGTTGAGGAGCGCCCGATACTACAATGCGGAGGTGCACAGGGCAGCGTTCGTGCTGCCGGAATTTTGTCGGGCGTTCCTGGAGGAGGGGAGGGACGTGAGGCCGAGGGTCGGCGGCGCGCTTGCTACTCCCCCGGCGTCCGACGAGTGTTCGTCACGGAGAGAGCGCGCTGACGGTGGGGGCGGGACGGAAGGGGAAGCCTTAGCCTCTGTAGCGCATACAGCTCCATGCGAAACTGCTTTCTAACCGTAGCAATGGCTCCTGATCCATTGGACGGTACATAAATGAGAAGTACGCGCAGTGTCGGTCTAAATGTAGCTGCGCGAGAAGTTGACGTTACGCTCGAAGCCTATGGTTGCCGTGGTTTCTGCTATTTCCAACATTGGCTGTCCGCGCCTTCAAATGGATTCGGCATGGGTTGTCCGGTCCTTGTGCCGCTCGAAAGCTGGTGCCCGGCATGAATGCCATGAACATGTCGGGGATGATTATAGCGGCGGCCGGTTGGGCGACAGAGCAGGCGGGCGACGCTGGAACCTCCATTCGAAGAATGCATAGCGATCGCGCATTGATGGCCTGCAGCGGACTCGACTCGCCAATGTCGTTGCCGATGTACCTGAATATCGAGACACTCGGCCGGATGAAGGCTCACCATGTCGTTGAGAGGGCGTGGTCCAGCGTACACCCACGGAGTAGCACTGGGCCTTGCGAACGGGAGCGGCTAGACGACCTGGCAGAGATTTCATACGGCGGATGAGCCACATCTGTCACACAACAAGGTTCGTTGACTCTCACAGAATGGAAGGCCGCCCGGGAGGAATTCGTCTAAGACGGCGCACTGGCAGTGCTATCCAAACCGTGACCACGGAGTCAGCAAAGAAAACAAGGAAACTGTAGTGTATCATACATGTTATTTTTCGTCGGTCATTGCCGTATCATGTACCATTAACCTCTGCATGAATACGAACGTAAGTAGTGAAAGGGAAATGCGGTCAAATCATGATCTATGACGTACCTTTCTCGGTAATTACCCATGCCAAAAAGCTTTGGATGTGGGAAGTCCTGAAAGTCACAGTTGGTGAATAGTTTTGTGTGCGGTGCGGTGCAGCAAAACTTTCAACATGCGTTTGCCCCTGGTTTGCCCCAGAAGATCGACACCGGCGGATCATTTCGTGAGTTCGCACAGGTCTCAATCAGCAGGCACCGGAGGGCCTGTGCTGATCCCATCCGGCGAGCCCGAGGCGAGCAGTCCGACTGTCGTCTAAGTATCGAATGTATTTTCGGGTATCGACGCTTTGGTCGCCTGTTGGCGTCGCCGCGTCGCCACAAGAGAGAAGGTTGGGAGCCGAGGCTGAGACTACCTTGGGCTGGCTTAGGTCGCTCTGGAGGGGGGAAAACAAGGAGGCTGGATGAGTGCCAAGCGACCAAGAGATGGAGAAGTGGCCGCCGAGGACTGCCGAGGAAGAGGGCCAGAGGACGGATGATGATGAGTCTCGGATGACGGGATGCAAGGAAGCGCCGAGCAGTCGGAGCAGTGTCCGTTGCGAGGAGCGGACCCGTCGCCTGGGACGGGCAGCGGACGACAGAGTAGATCAAGCTCCTGCTTCCTCCCTTCCCCTCGTCGTCTCCTCCTTCGTCTTCCTCTCTTCTCGCTCGCTGCACCGGCCGACACGCCAGAGGAACAGACCTCCGCAGGTCGGATTTGGCGCTGGGCAGCGCTGGGCCACACTACTTAGTCTTACTCAGAATCCTCTTCCGCTTGGCTTTTCTCTTCCTATACATCCTTCCGCGGCAGTGCATCCGGCACTCCTCCCTGTCCTTTCTAATGTCCTCCCACCTCTACCGTCTATGCTGGCTTCTCGTCGTCCTCTTTGCTGGCTTCCATTCGGTCTTCGGTAAGTCCCTCGTGCTCATGGCCTCAAGGCGATCATCTGTTTCTGCCACCCTCCCCGCTATCCTCCGATCGGTTGTCGTCCAGGCAGCATGTCAGCCCGTCAACTTGGCCCCAACCCTCCAGAACAACTCGAGATCGTAGTGGCTTTCATAATTGCAAGCTCTAGGTTGGAGCGATCATGTCTTCATGGTCTACGGCCGCATTAGGAGCAGTGGAGTGCGTTTACGGGCGGTTCATGGGCCAGGCGTGGTCGCTTGTCCGCGGGGCCATCGTGAGTTCCTTCAACGCAACCCTCCCTAGCGACTGTGCCCGCGATGTGCTTTGGGGCAGTCGCTAGCGAGGCTCTGTTGAAACATGGAACGCAAGATTGTGGTAGGGTGCCTGTGGTCCTTGCACGCTGCCTCCAGGACCACACTTCCCTCCGCGAGCCTTGCGGCGAGCTTGGAACTGTCTCCGCGCGATGTCTGAGCTGTGGTATTGCGCGAGCCTTGCAAAACGAAGTGGGCTGGGACCCTGAGAGGGTCGGGGTGGCTCATGCAACTTCGAGCGTTCGGCCCACTCTGCTGTGCTCCAATGTCGAAACCCGTCTCAATGTTCCATCCTTGCGCCCATATTGCGCGCTCCGGGACTACAGTCCTTGCTATATGCTGAAGCCCATAGGCGATATCCTTGTGCTGCGGATTTGTAGCTGCGCACAGCTTCCATAGGCGCTCATGAGTCCCAGTCCGGGTTTCACCTCTTCAGCTCGTCTACTTAGAAGACGACGAGCCTGCATATAGGGAGTACGATGGCTGGGCACGAAATATCGGGATATGATGCCCGAAAGCGCGCATATATCTTGCGTGGCTCGAGTTTCAGTCGCTGCTCCTTGTGAACTATGGTGACGACCTCGAACGAGGAGTTGAGGCGTTGTGGCCGTTCGCGAAAGGTCTTAGATGTTAGTGCTATTGCCTGCCCAGCAAAGGATTGTTGCGTATCACCCAGCGGCCACAGAGCTGTCTTAGAGAACAAACGTGTACATGCGCCCCTTTCCATCAGGCTTCCTAAGTTTTGTGTGCTGAGTACTAACCTGTGAATTTTAGCACTCAGTGCACCTGCGCGACCATTGAAGCGAATATCACACCCGTCAACATTGTCAATAGACATCCTACCACGACGAAATCATCCGCCCGAATTCGGAAAGCGTTCCTTCCCACTAGATTCGCCCATCCTCCGCCACACAGACTCTTTTCGCCTCACCCTCACCGCGTTCGGTGAGACGTTCTACCTTCACCTCCGCCCCAATGACCACCTGATCCACCCTGCCGCTCGCGTTAACTACTTCAAGACCGGGCCGGATGGCCAAACCATCCTGTCCCACACGGAGCCGATCCTCCGAGAATCCGTGAAGGCGTACTGGGGAGAGGTAATCCCCGAAGAAGTGTCGCCCGACAGACTCCGCGAAGACACCGCGGGCGTCATCCCCCGACCATCGGGCATCTACGAGCTCGGCTGGGCGCGCATCACGGTGTACGACCAGGGCGACGCGGACGCAGGCCGCCCCCCGGTATTCGAGGGCGCGTTCACGGTCAACGGCGTGACGCACCACGTACAGACGAAGGCGAACTACCTGCGCAACAAGCACGCCCTCGACCCGCACATCGAGCTCGTGGAGGAGCACCCCGACGCGGGCCTCGTCATCTGGCGCGACTCGGACGTGCTGAGCAAGCACGAGCACGCGCAGGTGTTGGGTCTGGACCGAGGCTCTGAGAGGGCGCATGGCGAGACGTGCGGACATGATCGGATGGGCTTCAATACCGACCCGAAGCAGAACGATGCGATCAGGAAGGTCCCGCCTCCACCGTCAACGCCGTGGTACGATGCGTTTGGGTTCTTGCATTCCGCGAACAACATCACGAGGCGTGATGATGTCGCCGGCGGAGGGATGGGCATGGAGTATGTGGTCCTCGTTGAGCCCTAGCCGTCCGCGCTCATCTCATGTTGCTCCCCGTAGCTTCTCGGGCCACATTGGATCGACTTCAGGTTGCCCCACGTCGCAACGCATCGTCTACATGGGTGTCGCCGCCGACTGCGAGTACACAACCAAATACGGCTCCACGTCGAACGCGACGCAGGCAATCATCACCAATTGGAACACCGCGAGCGCTCTGTACAAGGTGAGTCACATCCGAAATGTTCTGTGTGCGGGCTCTGAGCCGAATCCCCAGTCGACGTTCCAAGTTAGCCTCGGAATCGTCGAGCTGCAAGTGCATGAACCACAGTGCGTCCCCTCACACCCGTCTGCGCAGCCCCAGTGCTAATCATCGCGACAGATGCCCTTCTTCCGCAACTTCGGATGCACCTTGGAACGTCGCCTGCTCCTCGTCCGTCACCCTGAACGACCGGCTCTCAATTTTCTCAGGATGGCGTGGACAGAAAGGCTCCGACGGTGCCGGCCTCTGGCATCTTATGAGCGGCTGCCCGACCGGCTCTGAAGTCGGGATTGCGTGGCTTGCGACGCTCTGCCAGCAGACGTCTTCCGGGTCCAGCCCGTCCATCGTGTCGGGCACCGCAGTGTCCACCGCTGGGCGCACAGAGTGGCAGGTCATCTCGCACGAGATCGGGCACAACTTCGGCGCTATCGTGAGTGTTTCTCGATATCGCCGGTTAAACTTCTCCACTCATCTGACCCCGTCGTTTTTCCAGCACGACGTGAGTTTCCTGTTCGGAACCGGCTAGGTCTTGACGTGTTGTATATGTACTCACGATCGCGATAGTGTGCGAGCGGGTGCTCGTGTACCAACGGGTGCGTGACGGACTCGATCAGTTGCTGTCCGCTCTCCACGTCGACGTGCGACGCGTACTCGCAGTATATCATGAGCCCCGTCGCGGAGACGGGCGAGATGAACTTCTCCGCGTGCAGTATCGGCAACATCTGTACGTCTGCCCGTCCCTTGGTCTCGGTTCCTTGTCAATGCTCCCCCTGCTAACCCACGGCTCCGTCGCCAGGCTCCCTCATGGCCGGGACCGACGGAGGACGGACGAATACGTCGTGCCTGATCGACCCCAACGCCCCCACAGCGCTCACGAACGCGAAGCCGGTGATCACGCTCCAGATGTGCGGGAACGGGATCGTCGAGTCGGGCGAGGACTGCGACCCGGGGCTGGGCGCGAACTCGACGTGCTGCGATTCGTCGACGTGCAAGTTCAAGAACGGCGCGGTGTGCGACCCGGACAGCTCGACGTGCTGCACGGGCTCGTGCACGTTCGCGCCCACCACGCAGGTGTGCCGGCCCAGCAAGGACGACCAGTGCGACACCGCGGAGATGTGCACGGGCCTGAGCGCGGCGTGCCCTGCGGACGTCGTTGCCCCCAATGGGAAGAGCTGTGGGTCGAATGGGCTGGCGTGTGCGAGTGGGCAGTGTACTTCGCTCGATCGTGAGTGGTTCTTGTTTCGTTGTAATGTGATCCCGGCGTTGACTGTGACTGGGTGCGGGGAAACAGAGCAATGCCAGCTTGTTGGCGCGTCGATGAACCTCACCAAAGCGTGTCCGACCAACGACGATAAATCCTGCCAAGTATCCTGCCAGGACCCGAGCAACTCGAACCAGTGCGTCGTCCTCCAGTCGACGCTCATCGACGGGTCGCCTTGTGGCTACGGCGGGACGTGCATCTCTGGGAGCTGTAAACCTGGAACTTGGCAGGAGTTCTTCAAGGTATGTATGCATGTCACTCCCTGTCGCCCTGCCGGAAGTAACAAACCTCAAACCCCGTGCAGGCATGGTATACGCACAACCTCCAGATCTCTATCCCGGTCACGATTGTCGTGGGCATCATAGTCATCCTTATCCTCTGGGGCATCACTCGCTGTAAGTCCTTCGTAGCGCTACATCTTCAAATCGCCCTCGCTGAACGTCTGCATACGTAGGCATCATGCGGTCATGTCGCGCAAAGCAACAAAAACCCCAAAGGCTTTCGAGCTACCCCGGCCCGCCGCCCATGAACTTCAACCCCAGCGCAATGATTCGTCAAACCACCGGCCCGCCTGCTTCGTATGGCCCGAAGGTTCCGGCGACGGTCGTAGCGGCCATACCAAGTCGCTCTTCGCGCTCGCAAGAATCGCAGCACTCCCGCAGCGGTTCTGTTCCATTACAAGGGCAGCGACGCTCAACCCGCTCCAGCGGGGCGAATGGAGCACCTGGCCACCGAACCTCCGGGAGTGCCCAGAGCGCCCTCTCAAGTGGAAGCGGCTCGAGGTACTCGCAGAGCAGCGCGCACCGCAGCGGACACTACGCACCGCAGTTCCCGATCGGACCGATTGCGAGCACTCGTACGGACTGGGTGGACGAGGCGCTGTACAACGGGCCTCCTCCACCCGCCCGCCGGTAGGGGGGAAGGAGGTGGTGAGGTGTGCTGCTGCTGTTCGCTGTTCGTTCTTGTAAGCTGTCGCCGCTCGTTGGGTCGTTTCGCGCTCCGTCCACTTTGCTCGCTGTCGTCACCCAGACACAAATACTCCGCCGCATTGAGCAGCCGCCTGTTGCTCTTTTTGTCTTGTCAGGACTCAAGACTTGTACTACTGCATGTCGTCAAACAGAACCTGGATCCCCTTCAATAAATATGCAAGTGTGTATCGCATTTGTCAAGTTGTTGTTGTGTGATTCTAGAGTTGGCGGTGCTCTGGCGTCATCCGGGGCGTGCACTAAGACAGGCCTTCCGAACCATCGAAAGTAATAAGTACACTTCTCAGCCAGCTGCTCTCGATAGCTTGGCTAGAAGCTGAGCTTCGTATTCCCGATCGATCTTCAGCCCGCCCACGTCCGCAGATCCTTGGTACATGAGGACCCAGTCCCCCCTCCGCGCGCGTTCCCGGATCTCCCGCTCGTGCTGGATGGTCTGGGGTGCCTGCATGCGCAACGTGTCCGACGCGCGGTCGAGATGGTACTGCCTGATGTCCGGCGGCAGCATCAACACGAAGTCGGGGGAGGCAAGCTCCGCGCAGTGCATGTAGAGGTACGCCAGCTGGATGTTGACATAACGCCGGAAGTCCTCGCAGTCGGTGTCGAGGGACCGCTGCGCGAGCGCGTTGTAGAGCTGTGCCAGCGTCGGATAGGGCGCGCAGTCTCCCGCAGGCTCGGAGGGTGATACGCCCGGCCATGGGCGGGCGGACAGCAGGATGACCACCAACTCGGGGTCGTCGCCGAAGCCTAGGACGGTCTGCTCGTCGATGGTGGGGTCGTAGTATTGTGGCGTGTTCTCTGGGACGGTGGCGGGCGTCCAGCCGGAAGATCGCAGGCACGTCTCCGCGTCCGCCACGGAGTCAACGAGGAGGTATAGGAAGAATACGATGGTTTTGGAGCCGTAGTGCCGGAGGGCATCCTCGTACCAATGGATGTACGGGATGCGATTGGCCCGGAGGGTATCGCAAGGGGCCCAACGCCCACCGCTACGACTCGTGGCGGGCATTCACTAATCTGTGAAGGAGATTAAGCGTGAGTGGAATGTTATTCTAATGGCATGGCATCCGAGGTCATGTAATTACACTCACTGGTGGTTCTGTGTAGGGGATACTTATCCGAGTCCGGGCTCTATGGCAGGAGCTTCGGAAGAGCTTAGTCAGCGGCTTGGTGGCTAGCGCGCAGTGCTCCAAGAAGCGCGCGGGGTTTGCTCTTCGACCTTCTTCAACATGGACAGCATTGGGCGGCGCGGAAAACGCATTGAACAATATCCTGCATCCAGTGGTTTGTGCGGATCGATGGATGATAGATTCAATCGATATTAGTGCGCTCAAGTACTCGGCGCCGGCGGTGAAGTTGACATGCGCCGCAGTCTCGAGCTCCTTGGCTTCGTCCAGTCCAGCACTCCCGAGTCGCTGATTCGGTAGGCATCTACTCTCCGTACACCAACGTCGAAGTCGTATAGCGCTGACTGCGCTTTAGTTCTGTGCAGTTAAATCGTCCGCTGCTGGCGCTGGACCTTCTGAAGTTAACCCGCTAACTCGCGTGCTCTCCCATTGCAACACCAAGCAACATTCCGCACGCTGATTCAACCGCTTTGGGACTCCCGGTGAGTATGTGCGATACTTACATCCTTGATGTTCATATGTGGGTTAACCTTACTCGTGCAATGCAGAGCGCGCCGACCTGACACACGCAAGACACCGGAAACCATTCCATCCCAATGCCGCCTTCCACCTGGAAACCCGCCACCCGCGCCGCCATCCGCGCCGCCGCCATCGCGGTCGCCGAGACACTCGGCGCACGTCCATACGCGATCGTCGGAGGGGCCGCCTGCATGCTCCTAGGCTCGATGCGCCTCACCGAGGACGTCGACCTCGTCATGCCCAAGGGCACCGTGCCCGAGTACCGCCGGCTCTTCCGGACGCCCGAGGCGGCGGGCCGGGGGTTCCGCACCGGGACCGAGCAGCCAAGGCACACCTTCCACGGCGCGGAGGACGTGCTCGTCGAGTTCCTGTCGCCCGCGGGGATGTTCCGGGGCGCGTTCGACGAGGGCACGCCGACGGTCGTCGTGGACGGGGTGCGCGTGCTCCACCCGCTCCGCCTGCTGGACGCGAAGTCCGAGTCGGTGTTCTCGAGGGGCGAGCACAAGAAGCACACGGATGCGGAGGACATCAGGTTCCTCCTGGGGTACTGCGCGGACCGTGGGCTCGAGATCACGGCGGAAAGCGTGCCCCATGCTCACCCCGAGGTGGTTGAGCACCTCATATCCGAGGGATGGGTGCCGCGGGAGGCTTGGGTGAAGGCTGGTTACGTCCCAGGAGGCAAGTCGTTTGACCACATGTATCGACACGGTGCTCACCGGTCTATGGCTTGCAGAAGGGTGGAAGCCGGAGAACAGCTCCTAGGCGATCTCGTACCTCGTCTAGCAGATTTGCTTCCGGAGGCGGACTTGGAGTCTTTGAACCTTGGCTCCCCTTTCTGGATGCGGCATTTTCTGCTCCTCGAGGTAACGCGAGCTGAAGGCTAGCAACGCGATTAGATAGTTAGACTACCAAGTATGTACAATGTATTAGATCCCAGGCCTGCGAAGGAAATGCGTAGCATCTATGCCCGGCAAAAAAGGACCGTCTACAATATATATATAAATGGGCCTCTTCGAACCCTGCACCACACAGCGCCTCGTACAACCGACCGCATGGGATACCGAACAGAGCTAAACTAATTGATACATCTGTCCCTGCTCAATGTTCAGTGACAATTTCCGAAGACCCACAGCGAGAAAACAGATATCGATATCCAGACGCATAGTAGAGCATGAAGACGTAACATGTCGTACAATACGACGTCGTGCCAGCGAACTCCCTCTCCCCCACCTAAGTATATCTATACCCACACCTGCAGCTATACCCCGTTGTTCGACGACGAGCCCCCGAACGCAGACTGGTTATTCGGGCTGGGCGGGAGGCTGCTCAGCGTCGTCATCACCGTGTCCCTCCGATACCCGCCTTTCTCGAACGGGTACCCCGACGCCGCGCGGCGCGGCACAGGCCCGGGGCTCACGCTCGACGACCCGTTCTCGCTCGCCTCCTCGTACGACGGCGGCAGGTGCGGCAGCGGGCCCGCGTCGCGATCCAGCATCGGCACCTCAGTCCCGAACCCTGGAGTCCCCGCAAACCCGGGACTGTAGGGCGTGCCGGGGAGCGACGGCTGGTGGCCGTGGCTGGAGCCGAGGGTGAAGGGCTCGACGGTGCTCGCGACCTTGTTCTCCTCCTCGAGCGCGGCCGCGCGCTTGAAGAAGGAGTTGTCCTGCGTGCGGCGGATGCAGTAGAAGCCGAGGAGGCCGAGCGCGACGACGCCCGCGACCCCGCCGACGACCCCGCCGACGATCGCGCCGATGTCGCGCGACTTGGACGAGGAGACGGCGCGCGGGGCGAACGCCACCGAGGCGCTGCCGTCCTTGGGGATGTTGAAGATGCTGTGTTGGGGTGCGGAACGGACAGGGGGTCAGGACGACAGGGTCAGCACTTTCGTTTTTGGGAATCAGGAGAGGGGGCACCGAGCGCGGACCAAGGCGGAAGCAGCGGGAAGGCGGAATTGAGACGTACACGTAGAGTTGAGAGATCCAGCTCTGGCCGAAGATGTACTGCGTCACGGAGGAGTCTGTGAACCCCTCGATGATGCTGATACACGTGTTATCGGAGAGCTTCTGCACGAGGAGGGACTGGTCGACGGTAAACTGCTGCGAGTTGATGATGACGTTGAACTGTATCTTGGTGTCGCAGGGGACCATCCACGCGACAGTTTCCCCAGGAATCGTCGACATCGAGACTTGCTGCGAGCCAGAGATCGTGTCATCTAGGTGCGCAATATGGAACGAACATTAAACTCGTGTGAGTGCTCGAGAACCTAGGCGGCATTAGAAGATAAGACAACTTACGAATGAGCAGCGCCTGTGAACCGGGAAGGTAGATCCCCGAGTAGTATGGGTCGATGTTGGCCAAGATACCCCCGCCGGTGCCAACGTTAGTGTTGTCAATCTTGGCCGACCAGCCGTCCAGCTGCACGGTCAAATCCGGCTGCTGGTTGCCCGACAGATATCCGCTCGTAACACTGCCCTCAACGGTGCGCCAGATGACCTTGCTCGCGTCGTAAGAAGATGGATCGGGTTGCAGCCAGTGGATAGTGCCAGCGCCCTGATTAGCGAGCGACGATGCGCCCGCGGCCATGCTGAGTTGCGTCGATGAGTTTCCAGGGATCACCGGAGACGGGCTGAGCGCCATGCCGAAGGTGAAGTTGGCAGCCTCGGGGTTGCGGATGTAATACTGGCCGTAGATACCGTCGTAGAAGTTCGCGTTGAAGCCAGTAGCATTCGACGGGTTCTTGAGCGTGCCCAGACCGACTAGACCCGAGATTCCATAACCGAATGGCGTGGCCGTTGTGGACGTGCTGCTCATGAGGATGACTGTCTGGTTCGTATATGACCACGGGCTGCCGTTCGTCGTCCTCAAGGTGCAGTTCTCCTTCATGAGACCTCCACCAAAGCTCCCGGCACCGAGGGACACGGCGGACTGCCCGGCCAGGTTCCTTGCGTCTGGGGAGAGCGACATATCGTAACTGCAGACATTGATTAGCATTAGGTAACGCAGACAAAATCAATAGAGGCTTCTCGCGCGCTTCAGTGGTTTGGGCGTCTTCGTATTCCCACACGAACTTGGCAATGGCGGACTCACAGAGGGGTGTTGTTGCAATCTCTGCATCCTTGGTTGGTGACGGAGGTATAGCCGAGACTAGTGGTGAGGGTAAAGCTGAAGTTTTGAATGGTCCCAGCGCCATTGGTACCCTGGCGTTTCACGTCTGATCAGCATGCCCTCGCCCGCCTAAACGCATAGATGAAGATGCGCACCATTCCAACGCCGAGCGTCGGCCGACCCCCACTACTGAGGATGACTGGCATGTCAAGCCTCTGGGGAGGCGTGAACGCCGCATATGCGGAAGATGCGCACAAGGAGATCAGGAGGAAATCTTCATGAACATTATATAGCTCTACTATGAAAGTGTAGGCTACTTCGCATATAGTCAGCACGCAGATGACATGTAGCGAGGTCAGGACTACTCACTGACACGATGCTCTCGCCACGAGAGGACACGGGTGTCGGAAGAAGAGAAGAAGAGGCCCCTGAGGGAGAAGGAGGAGGGAAGCTCGGGCGCGGGCGGGAGTAGCATGGCGGTAGGGGGTAATATAAGACCCTGCTTCCCCAACTGGAATCTGATCATATCACAACAAGAAGCAAGCTCTCTTCGGAAATGCGCTGCCAGCTTGCCCCTCCGAGTCCCGTCTCAAGCACGGACCCCGCAACTCCCGAACCGCCAGGCCACCCCGATCCAGACCCAGATCTCCCCCGCACTCCGACCCCTTCGCCTTATGATTTCAAAAGTGTCCCAGTACTAGCTATAGTGCTCCATCCTGGGCCTGATCCAGCAGGCGAACGTCGCACAACGCCGCCAGCGGTGTGCGCCCACACAACGCCTGGCCCCCGTGCACTCGTATGGGCGCTCCAGACTGTAAGCTTACCCTCCTTGCCACATGCCCCCGCAGCACCTCCGCACATGCGGTTACCGGGTCCAACGGCGCAGTGCACTGATTCGAGGCTTCGAAACCTGAAGAATCGAGTTCAGTCAGCAGACGTGAACAACGTTCTCTTTTTTCACCGTCGCTGGAGCTTGGCTTGTGAATTCCATCCAATTTACTGCCTAGTATGGTATGACGACAGTCAGTCCACTGTTTGTGCAGGAAGTCCGGTCTTGCAAATTTACCAAGTGACAACCAGGGAACTTGCGAGCGCGCGGAGTAAGTTCTCCAAAATTCGTTGAATGCCAACGTTCCAGGACGGCTCCTGATGGCCATGCAACGGACCCGGCTTGGCTAATTGGAGGCGAGTTATACGCCCCATGCACAGACATTCGGCGTGGATAACGCTACCACCGGTGGTCCCGTAGGGGGAGGAGCACCACCAGGAGGTGACCGTCTGCCGGCGGCGGCAATGCGGATGTGACACAACCGTTGGAAACCTGATCGTCATTCTACAGTGCGGGCCAAGACGAGGGGCATCCGGCGACATTGACAACCTCGGGGCACAGCACGGTATGTCGATAATCTGCCTTGTCTAGGGGAGGCAACATAGTTTCCCGGGAGGTTTCTGCAAGCCCGGCTCAGAAGACATGGCACCAAAGCCGTCCGATCACTGGGTCCTTGTAGGGTTAATATCCTACTGCCCGCCACGAATGCAACCTGAAACTCGACGACGCCTCCAGTTGTCCAAGTGCAGACTGAAATGGACAATGCGGGCGATCGTCGTGGTGTAATGGCAGTTCAGCATGCTCATGCTTTGTGGCGGTGTGTCTGTGGTCCGAGGCGGCGCATGGGGGACAGGAGCTCCTGAGGGGATCTCGAACGCGTAGCGTAGCGAATGCTTGCCCGCCACGACCATACCCGGACTCTAAGTGGACGTCATTACCCATATGGCGTCTCCTCGAGAACCGCAACCTAAGCCACGGTCAGATTCCTCAAAGTTCCTCTAGGCTGTGCAGTCCATCGCCTTCTGCTCAGAGGTTTCACCATGTAGACTGAACTCGTCATCATCGTCCAAACCCCACCAGGACCTTCGAAGTGAAGGAGGAGGAGACGGCATGGTATCTGTGACCTCGAGCCATAGTGTATGACTACCATCGCCTGCGTCCAGTCAGATGCTAATGGTAAGAGTTTGGCGCGAAAGTACGCGCAGAGCTAATAAAGCTCGAGAAAGAATTCCAAGGAGGCTTCAAGGACGTGGGATTGATAACAAGATTCAACCTCAGTAGACCCATTGGCGATACTTGGGCGATACACCGCCCGCCCGCTGCGACAAACGCGACCACCCGCAGCAAACTAAAACCATCGAGTATCTGTGCGCGTGTCCTAGGTGCGCTATCAGGATGCCCAGCTTTCATGGCTCTTCGACGTCGACAAGAGATGGCCACATGGCTGGCACAGGGAGAGCAAACAGTATCGATGGCCCTTAAGGGACGTTAGAACCACTCAACGAAGCCTGTAGAAGCCCCGTTAAATATTTCGAAGCCATCGCGGCCCCGAATCACGTAACCTCCCCTCATGCAGCTGCGGTGGAAGGAAGGTTCTGTACACTGGGAACCTTGTTATCAGGCTCCGTGCGGGGAGCCGCAGCCAGTGAGTGATAGCCCAAAGCTACTCTCCTCGTCTGGGGACGCGACATACGAGACCATTGACACCTTTCGTGCCAATGCCACAGGACCACATTGTAAATCAATACTGGCGTCCCATCGGGTGGTGTCAAAAAGTGCCCGTACAAGCGAGGCACTGGTGCGATGGCGGGCGGCATCGAACGGTTATTTAACCAACATCGACGACTCAACGTTCAACGCCAAGGTGGCAAGGGCCAAGTCTGGGCCAAGTACGCGCGGCACCAATCCAAATGTGTGCATGCTCCCGTCCCCCCACAGGCGCGCTCATATCGCTACGCCCACACCGAAGGGAAATGCACTACAAATATGTCCATTGCACGCCGCTCATGAGTCTGCACGACACAGCATAACCATTGGCGCGACACCGACAGTTGCGCTGCGCCGACGTCGACGCCCAAATACCAAGCCGATCTTGGCCCGTACTCCAGTATCCTACTTATGCTAGTCGGGACACCATGTGGATACGGCACGCATTCATGATGTTCTAGGCGAGCGCGCCGTAAGCACAGCCTAGGTGGCCCGAGAGGATCGGATTCGATCGAGCGTATCTGGAACTCACCTGCAGGAGATTTTGAAAGTTCGAGGCCGCCGCTTCGAGCGTACGCTGAACAAGCGGGTGATGACGCTTATCGGGCGGGGATGCGAAACGGTGATACTGGAGGTGCATACGAGGCGCGATGTCAGCGTGTAAAGAGGTACAGGCTACTCGCCATGATTGGGTGGTGGTGAAAACGCGGGTGGTGTTCGGACTCGTAGGGTCATCTGTATAGGCTATGGTGGAGGACACCGCTGATCGATCATTCCTCCCGCGTTGACAAGGGCGGAAGCTCGCAAATTTTGAGATGCCTTCAAGTGAAATTGATGAAGACATGATGATCCCCAACGGCTTGTTACATGCCGACAGTCGAGCATGACCGAGAAAGAAGGAAGACAACGACGTTGGTTCTTCTGATATTGACGGTACCGAGATGGCGACATACTGTGGGGACGAGAAGGGGATGGTGAGAATGGAGTTGAAAATGCAAGATGTTCTGTGGGCATGTAACACAGATGTATCAATGTACGATGATCTAACAGATAGTTGGTAAGAAATGCCATCATGCAAAATATCGGAACGGGGGGCTCACCTGGACAGCAATGTGCGGTAGCAATTGCGATATACAATAGTCGTAAATAGACATGCGGAGGGGATGAAATGCTTTTGAATGTTGGTCCATATGCAATGTTTCGGACCATAGGCAATAAGCAACATACAGCCCCGTAGTTGCCGCCCTCGGTTATATCGACAACGTCTACAGGGCGCCTCTACTTGACCTTCGCGGCCTGACCATCCTCCAGTCTTCTTCTCCTCGGTGCGACCTCATCGTCCTCGTGCTTCCACGGTTTATTATTCCACTCTGGTGGAGGAAGGTATCCTTGCACGGCCGGGTAAGATACTGCGGGGGCCAGGGGGTAGCCATGGGGATGATGAGGAACGGAAACTGGAGCGGGCGCGTGTGGTCGGAAGAACGAAGGGAGGGAGTTGATGAAGAGCGTAAAAAACGCAAGGGAAGAGATGAAAAAGGTCTTTTCGCACGTTCTCACAGTCAGAGGGTCGTCCCCGCTGAAGGCAAATGGGAGGACTCACCAAGGTCTTCCAGCTGATCGGCTCGACGAACGAGTTGACGACCTCCCCGATGACCTCCATGCTGACCTTCGCGCGACCGACTTTGGTCGGGTCGCGGTTCATGCACGTCTCCCATGCGGCACATTGCGCGGCCATGGCGGGTACCAGGCCCTGTGCACAGAGGTTTGTCTTGTACAATAGGTTGCATTGCGCGATGTCCTGCACGATGTCCATCGAGTATTCCGCAACGCGGTATTCGACGTCACGTTGAACGGTGAGGAAGAATACCACAAGCAGGTAGATGCCGAGGACCGCTAAGGCAGCGTTGAAGCCGACTTGCACGAAGCTATACAGATGATCTATAAGATGTCATCACGTTGTTCAGGAAGAGAACATACCCGAGGAGACGGAATGGAAGGTCGGATGGTGGGGCTTGTGGACCAGCCATGTTCAATGTATAGTGATTCGTGGTCTTCTGCATCAAAGGAGCAGGTCCGTCTTCATCCCCACTTTCCTCCCCACTAATTCCATCAGCATCATCCACTCTCGCCCGGCGATGTCCTGTCCGACTTCGATCTCGTCCTCTCCGCCTATTGAAGACTCTGCGCAGTGCTCCTACGGCCAGAGTCCGCCCCTCTTCCCCATCCTGGTCCTTCTCGGGAGACTTGCCAGCTGGACTAACCTCCGACATGTCCACATCGTGCAGTTCTGGTTGCGGAAAGGCGACCTTTTCAGGGGAGCAGCTTGTTGGAGGGACCCACGGAGGGGAATGTGGTGTTTGAGGGACCGACATGGAAAAAAGGAAAGGTGTGTCGCGCGGTTGACCAAATCCCGACCTGAGTGGGGTGCTCGGTGTTGGAAAGGAAGGAGTCTGCGGGCTTAGCTCGTCGTGTAGACCTGCAAATGGGATAAGCACAAGTAAATGCATGCGCTCGGCCCCAGGGATATTCCCCCGGATTAAACCGAGACCAAGTCGCACAAGTTAGAGGCCAGTTCCTCAAACGAAGGCACTTACGTTTCGCCGGAGTCTGTGGTTCTCCTCCATGGACTGCCCATACTGGCTTAGTCCCGCTGCTTGCCCTGTTCGTCCACTCAAAATCCATCGGGGTCTCAGTTGACCGTCGAGTGAGTCGACTCATGGTGGCTAGTCGTTATATCCTCGGAGTTCGTGAGATCGTAAAGCTGCCTATGAAGCAGAGAGCTCGAAGCCCCGACAAGCGAGGGCAGGACAAGATGGTGGTTGACGCGAGAGAGGCCGTCGTGGCTCGTCCGAGGGCTCGACGCAAACGCGTGGGTCACGTGAACGCGGCGCATGCTTTGACGCCAACGCGGCTCGCGCGTCGCTTTTGTCGAAGTCCACGACGAGCTCCGCCACGAGCCTGACCTTTTGTCGCCACCATGTCTTTCGCTCTCAAACGCTCTGTCCCGCGCACTGTCTCCGCATGGTTGAAACAACAAATACGCCCAGCACCAGCGCCCTCAATAGCCTGTCATGCACGACGTCTTCATCCGCTGGCGGCCGACTGGAGTGGAATGGGGCATGCGCATCCGGTCACCGCCAACTTGGTTCCCATTGTCATTGAACAGACGGTGAGCTTTGTTCGCACTGAGCCTTATTCGTTGGCTATATGCGTATAACAGGGTAGAGGGGAGCGAAGCTATGACATTTTCTCCCGACTACTGCGAGAGCGGGTGATCATGCTTTACGGACCGGTGAGTCTCGGGTACTGTTCAGAGGATCTGGTATTCAACGCGAAAAAGATTAGGGACACGGATTCTGCGCTCGTCGTAGCACAGCTACTATTCCTGGAGGCCGAGGAGACATCTAAGCCTATTCACGTGTACATCAACTCACCTGGTGGTAGTGTGACCGCGGGTCTCGCAATCTATGATACGGTGAGTGTTACTGCATGCACGTGTTTCTGTCCGAACTCGACCCACGCAGGTGTAGATGCAATATGTGTCGTCACCCATACATACGTATTGCATCGGGCAAGCATGCTCGATGGGCTCCCTGCTCCTTGCCGCCGGAGAGAAGGACAAACGACATGCGCTTCCGCATTCAAGCATCATGATCCATCGTGAGCTTTTGGAGCACTGCAGGTTTTCATGCGTTAACCCTCTCTTCACAGAACCCTCTGGCGGAGCGTCGGGTCAAGCCAGCGACATTGCCATACACGCGAAAGAGATCCTGAGGGTGCGTGAAGTACTCACAGGCATCTACCAGAAGCATTGCGCACGCGAAGGGGAGACCGTCCAAGAGGGGCTCGACAGATTCCGTTCGTTTTCCGTTAAACATCCTTCTGACTGCGGCTCATCCACCTCGTTTTCCACTAGAGACTGCGTTGGAACGTGACTACTTCATGACAGGTAAGCTTGCTTAAAGAGTCCCACGCCAAATAATTTCTCAACATGAACGTTTGTAACCAGCCGAGGAAGCACTAGAGTTCGGGATTGTAGACAGGGTGCTCGAGCAACGCCCCAAAACAGAGAGTATTTAGACGATCCCTTAGTTCTAGAGCTATTTCGCCGCTTCTTCAATCGCCGAACCTGTCTCGCGTGCCGCGTGAGATGAAGCTAACCGGCTCGACAACAATGACGAGTTCGCGCACTGACTGCGCGGAGCAGCTTGTTTCACAAACATCCAACCGCGCATCCGCAGAAGACCTTCAACACTTTAATGTACGTTTTCAATATCCTTGGACGGAGGGTTTTTTGACTGAACTTTCGACAATAGCTGGAGTCGGCGATGACTATGGCACTGTATGCAAAGTCAACGCCCTCGACAGAAACAGCCAATTCTACTACACCCGCACCCCATGACTGTCGCTCGAGCACCGGCATTCCTCTTCAGACATTTCAGTGCCAAGAGATGAATCTCATAAATACTCACAATTTCTAGGCCAGTAACTGTGCATTGGTTGCGCATATCGTCCTACGTCCCGTTGCTCGATGGGAATCTCCTTGCTTTCCGATCATTGGCTAGTCGCGGCGCCACTACGGCTTAGCACGCCCGCCCGTTCTCGTCTCCATGAGCCACAATGCCGGCCACGAATCGATAGCCTCGAGGGTTTTGGTCCGAGGAGCCGCCCCGTGCGCAATCGGAGCTATTGTTCAAAAAGGCAGGAACGTTGGGAACGTGATGTCCTCGTAGACTCAACACGCACGTCTGCTTTCTTGTCCGGCACGACATCCGTGGCGGCGGCGCAGGATCTTCCGGGCCCCGTGTTATCAGCAGACCCGGCGGGAAGGCGGGCTAAAGGCCTTTCTCAGATCTCTTTGGGATCTGCATAGCTTAGGATGGTGAGTGTCCCACATCCCATAGTCTCGTTCAGATCGTGCACTGATGTGGCTTTCGCGGAGTTTAAGCCTGAATACCCGGAAGCCGCGCTGCCGTCCAGCTGAACCCGGGCTCTCACAGTCTATATGACACCAACGTGAACCTACGTGAACGCGAACGTTGGCGGGTTCTGATTGCGCGGCGTTCTCACGAGGCAAGCCGAGCAGCCCAGGGACTTCGTTGTAGGAAGGAAGGACCAAGTAGCACCAGTGGTCAGCGGGTTCTTGGCATCCTGGTCGGATCTCAGTGGGTGAGAGTCCAGCCCACATCTATTTTTTGCGAAGTACGTAGGGGTTCCCGTCCGAGTTGTGGGTGTGCGGTCTTCGTTAACTTACATTTGTCTGATACTGCAAGGACCCTGCTCCTTCAAGGCTAACTCAAACCCTTTCACAACATATTGTGTGAAAGTTTCGAGAATGCCCTTCAGAATATCGGATTCGCGTCAACGTGAGGAGCAACCCAATTACTCCGGCATCAAGGAAGGGAATTCAATAGTCGAACTCACAGCACCTTGTGGCCGCGTTTCTGTGCCCAAGGAATGGCCCTCTCGCTTATTATGCGTGGCATCGAGCTTCCATTTCCCTCGTATTGCATCCCGTCATACCCGGCGTGGTATCACGGCCGGTGGCGGGGAGACATAAGGCACAGATGCAGCGGAGAGAAGCTGGGATGCTCCCTGCGAAACCTCGCATGAATTGAACTCTCGCGGGCAGGTTCTCGCGCCGAAGCGACGCTGAGCTTGGGTCTCCGCCGGCACATTCCTCTCGCTCGGAAGCGGCCAGACGTTGGCTTAATTGACCAAGTCCAAGCTCCGCGTCGTCCCATGACCAACCGGTGAGGCGAGGGTTCTTTCCCCCCCCTCGTGTTGGATCCGGTCTCACTGACAAGCCCTGCAGGTAAATATCCCAAGCATAGCTCAGCCTCAGATTGCGATCCTACCTGCGCTCACCTTGCAATGGAACCGCGACGCGGCACGGGGAGTTATTGGCCCCGGCCGTCCACTCAGTCGTCGCGGACCCTGTGTTCCAAGGACTTCTCAACCCCGTGCGGCAATAATATCATCCAGCCGGGCACCGCTCAACAGGCCCCTGCGTCCCGCCATGACCGCATGTGGCGGTTGTCTACGCTGGGGCACTAGAAGCCAGCGGCCACCATATTGCCCGTGATACCTTCGCCGGGCACGTTTCCTTACCACATTGCCGGCCCAAGCTGCCACGAGCAACTAAACGTTGTGGTCTGTTGCATTGAAGATGCTCGGCCTTCGCGTCCCACCCCTGGCATGGTGAGTCCTGGAGTCAGTGGTTTACCCGACATAGTCTAAGTGAACCGCACGCCTGTGGAATCCTGATCTAGATCTACGCACTCCGACCCATCCTCGATCTTGGGACGACCACACGGTTCGTCGCGAGGTTCGACCCGCGGCTCGCCTCCCACGAATTCACCTAAATTTGCGGCAGGTTTCCGCTCGGGGCTTGTGTCGATCGCGCGCACCCTCCGCAACGCACCGCGCCTTCTTTTCCTGCTAAACTCCCTGGTAGAAGCCGCCGCCGCAGAATCCGACCAACTTACGTGGGGCGGCCAGTGGCCAGCAGGCTATTGCGTCCGGGCCCTGCGCGGCTCGCCCTGAGGGGCTTCTATCCCTGCCGCTTTCGTCACCGTCTGCGGGTTCGTTCTCAACAGACGGAGGGAAACGTCCAGGATGCATCACGCGCCTGCGCCTCCAGAGCTTCAGAACATCCCACTGGCTTCCCCGCCCCCCTCCTGCTCCGAACGCCGGAGTGTCGTGAGTCCCCGCTGCTCGGCCGGAGGCTTCTGTGACATGTTTCGGTCGTAGAGAGGCGTTTGGAAGACTGGTAGCTGGGAGTGCGTCGAGCAGACGAGCGGCCCTCTGACGACGTCCGTCTTCCGTTCGTGGTCACTTGGGCTGATCGCCGCCGTGCGCGCATTACGCCGCAACTCGTTGCCTTTCTCGTGTCGTTGACCATCGGTGCGAGCGTGCATGCTTGGCAACGCACGTCTCGAGGATACGTTGTGACTTGGTGCAGGGTTTAATGGACGGTACTTCTACGGTCCTTTGAGCCCTGCGAAGTTTCATCTACTTACACGACGTCGGAGTGCAGGACGTTTGCCTGGACCTCTCTAGGTTCAGTTAGGGCCAGTTGAAGTGGAGCTAGTTTTGGCTGGGGTTGATCCTCCTGAAAGAGGACCAAGGAGTGCTTGTCTTCTGCCTCAGGCAATGACGACGTTCTGGGAGTTGTACTCCATGGCAACCGACCTTCATTCCTTCACCCAGTGATCATGATAGGTCGCGCGGTCCATATGCACCGTGAGGGAGTGTCGGCCGCTGTGCGCATGGCGGCGCCTTGACGTATAGACATTCCGCCGGACGTAGGAATGTCGCTGTTCGGCAAGGTGTCAATTTTGGGTACTTAGGCGCAGGTGCGCGATTTTGGTCCCTAACTGCCCTGCACGACGTGGCGATGTCGAGTCAATGTCGATGTCGATGTCGATGGAGCTTCCCTGCTCCCCATTCACGGGTGTCCTTCAAATTTTGGCTCTCCAATAGGCCTGCACAAGATCTGGGTGTGGTATTCAGAAATAACGACTTACCGTAAAGAGCGAATAGCCGAATAAGTACTACTCGACCTTCTTCGGCCGCTACGGTAGATCTGTCCGGTAATACTACATAGTTTTGGGTGTTGGGCGCGCGGGGTCGGAAGTTGCTGGGTGTAGCTTATCGCCCCACGTTTCATCGTTTACACGATCTGCCTCCTTCGATCGTGGCTTGATACTTGCACGGCGTGCACGGTGCCGTGGCGTATACAATTACTTGACCGAGGCTCCGAGCTCGACTGCCAGTGTCACCCTTTTCTGTCAGCGACTTCCCCGAGTGCGCCGGACTTCCGCCAAACTTGGTGCTTATTACGGGCTAAGCTTATAACCCTGGCCCTTCACCAGCCCTTTCCTGCCATTCGCCGTCAAATGGAATATTGAGATGAATGTATGGCTGACATACGCCAGCTTCGAGCCTCTTCAAGCTTTCAAGCCTGGCCCTATGTAAGTAGTCCTCATTTCCGTCGTGCTGACTGATGTCAGCCCTAGCGTTGTCAAACCCTCGGGTACAGGTACACGAGGCATGCAAGTAGGCGAGGCCAAGCACAAACGGTGGAATGGGGTGGTAAGTGAGTGAACGAGAACTGCATATGACACTTTGGATGTTCCCAGCTCGGAATTCACTCTTGCAGGCATTGAGGCAACTTGCAGGCCTGCTCTCGTTTGCGCTGTGGTGGTTGCGAACACTGCGGCGTGATGGGTGGTGCTGCTGGATTGCCAAGGACAGCGCACACGGGATACGCCACAAGCGCCACTATGCATGGAGGTGATTGGCGAATGGGCGCTGGGTGCCTAGTTAATGAAACGAGGGTCGTCAGACGCCCGTCAGCCGTTGTTCCTTGCCTCGCGACTCTTGGTTTCACTCGCACAGGATGCCCTCTGATTCGCCAAGCACCGAGCCGACGTTCGAATATATCCACGACGGCGACCGCGGCTCCGATGGGTGGCGGGCCGTGGCGGGGTGGTTTGGGTGGCAGCTGGGTGGCAGCCTGTTTTCGACCACATGAGCCGGCCACAGGGACCATCGTGGCTGGCAGCCGTCCAATTTTGGGACTGGTGAAAATAATAATGATGCAGGTCGTGTCTTGCTCGGAGTGGAATGCAGGCTAATGCAGGGAATACAGTCCAGGATAAGCAGTGTTGGACTGATCAACGGAAACCGGTTTCAAGCTCAAGTCCTTATATTGCGGCAGTCGGGCGTCTTGCGGCGGCTCTCTTTCTGCCTTGGCCCTCAGGCTTCATCCTAAGTTATTCACCATGCTCGTTCCCGCCGTCGCTCCTTTCGACCTCGCCGTTCCTATGCTCGCCTCGAGGGATGATCTCCCTCAGACCGTCTTCAACCACCCGCCTCCGCCCGTCTTGATGGGCGGATTAATCGCGCTCTTGTGAGTTCCCGTCGTTCGTCACGTCGTGTTTGCGCCAGACCTTCGGAATACTGAAGACGTTTCCATTAGCCTCTCTGGTGCCGTCTTCATGCAAGTTGTGATGTACTTCCAGATCTACCGACATGACTTCCCGTTGATGAAAGTTGTCGTACGTGTGATCAGTTCTGGTGTTCCGAGTTATCTATTGATTCAAATGGTTCGCAGGTTTTCACTGTGTGGTCGGTGCAGTTCCCCACGCTGTGCCTATTGCGCTCATTCACAGCCTACCCCAGGGTGCTTGACATTGTCCACTCAGTCATGATCTGCACAGCCGAATGGCAACTCTTGATCATCAACTATGGAGCATTCGCGAAGTTGGACCACATAGCATGGCCAATATCGGTGCGTTGTGCGGTCTTCATTTGGGCTTCGCTCCCTAATCTCGTGGCTTTAGATAACAATTGCTCTAACTGTAAGCCGAATAACCTGAACGGGTGTCACGAGTATTGAGACCGTTCTCGTTGTAGGCCATCACAACAGCAATCGTCCACTGCTTCTTCATCCATCGTATATATAAGCGTATGTGCTTATCTTTCAACCGCGTTGAGATTTGGTCGTAACCCTCGTCCAGTGAGCCGGCGGAACTGGTTCATCACGTTGCCTCTGGTGTGTTCTCCTCGTTTCTGCGTTTGAGAATAGCTATGGACCGCGTTTCCCAGATAATCCTTGCGTTCTTGCGAGTTGGTGAGTCTCCTGCCTGCTGCCAGTCAACACTCTGTGACGCGTATCTCGGCCCACCTGTTCAGCGTCTGCGTTCGGTGAGTAACAGAGTCCGACCTTAGAGCACGCGCTGATTTTCATATCGCAGTTACTACGGGACAAATGTGCGCAACCCCTGGTTGGGGATACGAACCCTTGATTGACTCAGTTTTTTTAAGGATGCGACTAGGGAGTTACGTGCTGTTCATCAAGCATTACACCGTAAGTCTGATCTGGCCGTTCCTAGTAAGTTTTTCCAGAACAGCGTACTCACGGCAGATCAGTACATATTCACCCTCGGCCTGTCAATCTCCGCCATCCTCGATATTTTGGTCACAGGGACTCTCTGCTACTATCTGAGAAAAGGGCGAGATGGCTTTGCTCGGTGAGCGTCCATCAAGCAATAAGTTAATGTGCCTACCCATCCGCTTACAAATACCGCTTTCGGGCTTAGGATCAACCACATGATCGACATGCTCACGCTTTACACCGTCGAAAGCGGCATGCTCACCTGGTAGGGCAGATTTCCTCGAGCTGGCGCAGCAGCTTCGCTCATGCTCATATGACATGACATAGTATCGCTACCGCAATCTCATTGTTCTTCGTGAGTTCTCAATTTACTTCCCCGCGGACCGAGGCGATAACGGTCTTCAGTGGCTGTTTTTGCGAAGCAACTTTGTGTTCCTCGGAATGCACTTGGCTATCAATAAACGTGGGTGCCTTTTTCTACATTATTATCTATCATACGTCCTGACCTCATCGAACGCAGTATACGCCAATTCCCTGTTGGCGAGCCTCAACGCACGAAAGTCTCTCGCGACCAAAGTGACAGGTTCCGACCGGCACCCTCTCCCCGTCATTCTGCCTCATCCTCCGACAAGTCGCATGAGCACACAACATCACTACGTGAGTATTGCCCCCGCATGCAATCGTGCCAACTTCACCCAATTGGTATCGTTCGGCCAGTCGCATAATGGGCGTACTGCTTCGAAGGTATGCAAAAGTCGACGATCTCGTCTCGATCCGTCCAAGTTTAATCTCCATCTTACTCTTCCCGTAGCCCCTCCAGGTGGCCGTCGACATCGAGCGCACGATACAGCACGACGACATGATTCTCGAAAGCGACAGCCGATCACCATCACTGAACGCCGACGCCTCGTCATCGCGCAAGTCCGGGGACGGTCTCGGTCTGGAAGCCAAGAGTCAGTAAATCCGACGGCGGATGGGGGGAATGGCGTGCGGCGTTCCGGACGGTCCTCGGGTGGCTGTGGCGTGTCGAGTTCTCTGATAATCTGTAATTCTTAATGGTACTAGGGATCTGCGCGTAGTAATCTTGTGGCCGCGTCCGTCATGGACATCTAACGAATGCGATAATTCTTGGGCATTCGGACTCCCTTGGGTGGATGGCGGGCCCGGTACCGAAGCACGGCCTTGCGCGTGGTCCTGTCCGACCGGAATGAAGACGTTGTGGCTCCGAGGACGTCGATATCGTCCGGCGAGTGGGGCGCCGTGCTTGTTTCAGGACTTTGCATTGGCGTTCGACGAGCTCCTGCGTATGGGTCGTCGAGGATCCCACTTAACGAGTACGTCGTATCCAAGAGTGCCGGGTCGTGCGCATGAGGAGTCGGGACGACGAGGCACCTGACAGTGCGCGACCATATGCACCTGACTGGCCTACGACAATGTGTGAGAGGAGGTCCGGACGAGGTTGTCGACTGGAGTACTTGAACGACGAGGGGCAGTCCGAAGAAGCTGGAGTCGATGGCCTTGCTCCCATATTTGGAACGCTACTTCGCGAGATTCTCGAAGGAGAGCTTGTCACACTACACCGCCGCCTCGTGCTCACGAAAATCCATGAGATTGGCCCTGTTGCTTTTCGCTCTCCATCTGCCTTTGGTGATTCGGAAGATTGGTATAGGTGAATAGGTGTCGCCGATGTTGGCGACCGTAGAGTTCTGACGGCGTCCGACGCCCATCTGTCGCCCGACGCCGCACCATCTGCGCGCGAAACACTGAAAGGGCGTGGATAGAGTTAGCGCGGACTTGCGCGGATAGCGAAAAAGCGATTGCAGTATAAAGCGAGTGGGGGCTTGTCGCTTCGCTGCGCAGTGGCCACCCCCTCAGACGAACCACGCTTCCCCGCGGTGACACCGACATGGACGGTCCTCTTCCCTCCGCAACTGTTCCCGCCGCTTCTGAGGGAGACTGGAACACCCTGTACCAATCCTCGGGGGCGGTTCTTGTCGGGGGACTGGTCGCATTGTTGTGAGTTTCAATCTCGTCGAGTAGTAGCGTACTGAATAGTAGCTGACAACGTGTCATCATCTTCCAGCTTGTCCGGCTCGGTCTTCATGCAGGTTGTTTTATACTGGAGACTATACACCTCCGATCCCATCAGGACGAAGTCGATGGTATGTAGCCCCCTTGTTGAACTGCAGTTGTCAAGCCGAAAGGATGCGATTCTGAATCGATAGGTCATCTTCATCTGGGTCCTTGATCTCGTGCATTCCATGATGGTGTGCATTGCGAACTGGGAAAACCTCATCTCAAACTTCGGGGGATTCAATAACTTGGATTACATCACCTGGTACGCGGTTCTCACTTCCTGTTCCCCGCTCTTGTGATTGATATCCCCTAGGTCCATCGCAGTAAGTGGCATCTTCCGATCGTACGACCGTGCCTATTGACAAGCGTCCCTCGCCAAGGTCACGGTCGCACTTACAGTGAGTGGGTTTGGTCGCATGGTTCGGCACCGTTCTTAACTCTAGTCGGTTCCGCGCAGGCCCTGACAACCTTCACCGTTCATTGGTGAGTTCCCCGCTCGTCATATGAACGGAGGACGAGATACTGACTGCTTCTGGTAGTTTCTTTTCCCATCGGATCCATACCCGTAAGCGGCCACCGACCGACCTCATTCCATCACGTGTTGACGTGCACATGGTTGCCAGTCAGTCGTAAAAACTGGTGGATCACCGTGCCTCTGGTAAGTTGGAGGATGCGGTATAGCGTTGCGGTTGCTGAGGCGGTTTGCCACAGGTAACCTTAGCATCTGTGCGCCTCAGTAAGCCCGTTTTGGACATCTACGACCTCTGTACGCTCACCGGCGTTGCTTTGGCTTCGATCTTGAAATAAAGTCGCTGCTATTGGTGAGTAAAGCGTCATTTGGATATTGGTTACGTTATACAGGAGGGCCTAATAACCAGAACTGCAGTATCTACTACAGAAATGTGAGTAAGATCAACACCGAATCTTCAAGCACCAACTCACCTGTTACAGGATACGCCTTCGCAGCTTTAAAGGATTCGTCAAAGATTATGGCGTAAGTCCAGTTAGCTAAACCACCAGGATAGTGACATTCATCAATGCACAGTATGTCTTTACATTGGGCCTGTCGACCTCGACGGTCCTCGACATCTTGATTACCGGCATCTTGTGTCTCTACCTTCGACGACGGAGGAGCGGAATGGCCAAGTCAGTCAATGTGTGGATTAAAAGTCATGCTTCTCTAATAACCTGTGCCCTGTGCAGGATGGATCGCATTATCAGCGTGCTCACCCTCTACACTGTAGAGAACGGGATGCTCACCTGGTACGGCCACTTATAGAAAGCACTCTACATTATCTCACAATAGCAACGCCGCGCCTTCCCAGCATTACCACGGCCATCTCCCTGATCTGTGTACGTCCCACCGAAGTGCCGTCTAGGCACCTGACCAGTTGCTGACCGGCCCATTGGCAGTGGATAAAGATGTCAAATAACCTAGTCTTCCTCGGGCTGCACCTAGCGATCAGCAAGCGTGAGTCTTTTCCCGGACTTCGGAAACGAGTGCAGCACGACATACCTCCCTCCCTCGCTTAGTATACGCGAACTCGATCATGGCAAGGTTCGTGCCTCCAAGGATCCGGCCTCGATGGATGCCACGACGCTAACCTGCGGATTGCGGCACCCAGCCTGAACGCGCGCAAGTCCCTCTCCAACCGGCTAGAGAGCCTCTCGGGAGACAGTGAAGGGATCCCCATGCCGGTGGTGTTCCCCACCGTGCATTACAGCCCGCGTAGCCCAACCGCCCCCTGGCCGGTAAGTTCTAGAGCCTAGGCCTCCGCACCCTAAGCAGCAGTCGCACTGACGTACAAACCCATATGAACGTTTCACTCACCCGCCGCAAACTCAAAGCCGCACGCAAGCCCTACATCCGATCCTACGAAGGTGAGTACCGAGGGCGTGTGTTGAGGACGATCGGCTCTTCTGAAGCTTGTGCGGGGGTTCTAGTCACTGCAGGTCAACATCGACATCGAACACACGATCCATCGGGAGGCCTCGTTCGCGCAGCCGGGAGAAGGGGACCGCGAGCAGCGAATGGAAACCAGTAGCGAGGTTTCAGGTGACGAGAAGCTTGCATGAGCGGCGAGGTCACGTTGCGACATTAGGTCGCATATACCCGGGCTTCAGAGGGGGCAGTGGGATGAGGCGAGGCTGTTGACGGGTTCCGTCGGACAGGGTTGAGTTAGCCTGAGCCGGTTTCCCAAACGTGTATCCGTACTTGCATTAAGATAGTCGTGCAATATGTAATATTGATATCTTGAGTTACAGCTCCGGATCAGCAACATGTTGAAAGCATGCAGCACACACGTTCGCAGCGAGCCTGAGAAACCGCGATTCGATCGGTTTCCAACGGCGAGGGGCGGTCATGTTCTCGGGGCCAGTGCGTTTGGTGGGCAGCAAGGCATCTTCACAAGGCCGGCGTTAGTCATAACAAGACGATCGATAAAACCGTATGGAATGGAATACAGTTGAGCGGATCGCGATCTAAGGAAACTCGCACCAGCATACAGCCATGATATCGTCACATCTCCAGCAACCTGGCCACGGCACCCTCCAGTAGAAACACCCAGCTATCTCCACGCATCAAGGAAGCAAGGAAGCAGGAGCGGGAAGGTCGGAGACGGAAAAATGAATGGGAACCCTCCCGTCATTAATGTTATTTCTTCCCGTCCCCTCCACCTGTCGCTTGGGTCGCTTGTTCTTCCTTCTTCTGTAGACGAGGATGCATATGGGTTCATGGAGCGAGAATGAAGCCGTATGAGTAACGTACCTTCTGCTTCTCGCGCAGAGCTGCAGCGTCCCTGGGTGGT
Source organism: Ganoderma lingzhi (assembly GCA_026283605.1). Classification (NCBI taxonomy): domain Eukaryota; kingdom Fungi; phylum Basidiomycota; class Agaricomycetes; order Polyporales; family Polyporaceae; genus Ganoderma; species Ganoderma lingzhi. The sequence continues at coordinate 785,650 of JAPJYM010000001.1, forward strand.
ATCGTGTGAGCACCATTACTCATGGAAGAAGGCTGGGGATGGCGGAACCCTAGCATATGGCCGGGAACGAAACACTCACTTCTCTCGCCGCTGCTGCAGGGTTGTTGCGCTCTCCTTGGGCTTGTTCTTGTTCTGCGCAGCCTTCTTCTGCGCCTTCGCGCGGTCCGTCTCCCGCTGGTTACCGCCTACAGCAGCACACCGACCCGAGTGGCAAGAGTGGCGTGACCTGGATTGAATGGAGACAGCTCACGAAGGACAGGAGGGAGGGTACTTACGCGTCATCTCGCCCACGCCGCTAGTGTCGTACTCTGAGGCGACGTAGAGATTCGAGGTCAAGTTGTCCGTGGGACCCAATCGAACCGCATCTGCCCTAATCTGCCGTCTCGGTCACATGTGACCTCCGCAGCGTCATGCCTTACGTGTCACGAAAAGGGCGTCGAATGTTCGTCCCTTTGTTCTCCTCGTCGACCAAGTACCAGTCCTGCACATAACTCATCACTAGCAGCGATACGGTGTGCGTCCTAAATGAGATTTTTTTTCTATCTATTTCGCACACAACTTGCTTTTCCTTCACATTTTCCACTGCCCAGGACGACTCAGAGTCCTAGCGTGAGCATCCCTCGAGCTCGTTAACTGCTGGCTCTCAACCTATGCCACAGATAATGCTCAGACTGCGTAGAGGCGGCAGATATAAGGGTAGGTTCGTTATTCATCATGAAGTTGTCACGAACGCTCAAGATTGTCAAGGCAGCTCAGCACCTAGAGTTTCAGAGTTCGGTCCAGACGGATAGAACTGCTGTGAAGGTTAGGCTAGCGCATCGAACGGCCGGATCCGACTCGGACTTACGGGAGGGATGAGCGCACCACGGACGACATCGACAAAGGCGACAAGCAGGATGGAAGCGACCAGCGCAGCGTTGGCGGATGTCATGCAACTCTGAGCTTTGGTGAGTTTGAACTGTGTGTCGTCATCTACACCGTAAAAATCTGATGTTGTTCTCCCAGGGTGCTCCTGTTCCTCGGCTGCCCACGATCCTGCAAGCATTTCTTGTGGTTTCCCTCGACCTTTATAAATCCTGGGATGATTGGGCCGGAAACGCCCCTGCCTCGTTGCCTTCCTCGGCGCCATCCAGTGGCTTTAGACTCCGAAGAATGCCGTTGTCCCTGCCTCGCACAGCGCCGCGCCACCCGTGGGTGTCGCCTGTGGGGTTGTCCGGATATCGATCGGTGACCGATGTGTGTATGCACTGTTCCCATGCAGCAACAGGTACTGATCGCCACTATGTGCGTGGTTGATGGCTTGCGTTCACCGCTCGGCGCAGTATGCAGGATATATGCTATGGATGGCCGTTCAGGATTGTGTGATACTGTTCCCGGGTGCAAATTCAATGACGGCTCAGACGCACAGTTTAACGGGTATGCAAGCAAGAAAGCTCGACCGCATAGCAGACAACCTTCCAAGCCAGTTTAAAACGAGGAACCTCCATGCCTTCGAAGTTCCTGCGCGGCATACGTTTCACCGGCACTTATACGTTACGCACCGCTTCGTGCCGTTATGCAGCGGACCAGAAGCTACCAGGGATTCAAGATGACATACAAGCTAACGATGCGGTCCGAATCCCACTGATATCAGAAGCCGTGAACAATGTCCTGTGCGTGTCTCCCACCCCGCTGATCGACCTGCTAATCAACTGGAGGCTATACCGGCGGCACGAATGGCTGCTCGTGCGCGTGCATATATGCGACTTCTAAAAGCCGGCGGGGCGTTTTAAACCATCTGACCGCAAGGCAGTTCTGATGCTGACGCTACGCCCATCTAGATCCCATATATCCCCTCTCAAAGACCCAGATATCACACCTTGATCAGCCGCTTGTCGAATAAGCGTGTGGACATGGGAATCGGGCTCATTTATCCGGGGCTCATGACGACTGTGCCTGCAGCTGTGCGCGCTTGCGCCTGTATATGGTTGGGTTCCCTTCTATTCTTCTGGGTCCGTTCTCATGGTGCAAGTGAAGGTCTTCTTAGTTGGCGCTTCGCGAAGCATCGTCACATGCAAATATGGTGCGGTATCCGTTTCTTTCACTCGCCACCGTTTCATGAGGTGCACCTAACCTTTCTTGAGCATAGGTAATAGACTAGGTCCTGCGGGGTCGCTGGCTCTGAGGATCATCCCTCCCCAATGCGAGAGAGCGCGCCGTTCCCGCTCCGGGTTTCCTTAGTGTTGTAGCAGCGCAGCGCGCGCACACTTGACAGTGACACCGTTATCAACCTCTCTGCTTCCCCGCAACGTCATTGTTGGTGCCACCCCCCGCCTCGTGTCGCAGCAGGCCGGGGTCTAGAGTCACTCTGCACAGCAGTCAAGCGATCACGACAGTGTCCCGAGGACCATCAGATACACCCGGATGTGGTGCGTCTGTTAAGCTATCTGTTCTGGACCCTGAGACCCTGAAGAACTCTATTAAAGGGACCATTGATAAGTTCCCAACGAGGATCAGCTCCGCTGCTAGGGGGATCGAAGCACGACGAGCTGAGACTCATTGTTCAACCGTTCAATGGTGGATGGGATATCCCGTCTGGAACCGTCGTCCCAGCCTCGGCGTCCATCCGCGAGCGCACTGCCGGTCCAGCTTCGCTTCGACGCCGGCACGCAGTGCAATCCATCCCTTGCCGCTCCTCGCAGCGGGGATATCAGGGGATATCCAGGGACCATCTCTCCCACAGGCTGCAACGTGTAGCTCCCGCGCCTCCCCTCCTCCATTCGCTGCTCGTCACCGGTCACCGCCAGCAAGGCTTGGCCGTGGGCGAAGAAAGCCCGGGGGGCTGCGCGCGGGTCAGGAATAAGCTCGTGCGAAGCGAACCGCGGCTGCAGAGGCCAAGCCGCGCCGTCCTGAGTCCTGCAGCTGCAGCTGCAGCCTCCCGGCACGCGGACGTTCTGTGTTCTGGAAGGCGCGGGGCCTCTTTGCCGTCCACGCGCCCCAGCCGGCCTATCCGTATCGCGATCCGCCGTTCGCGACGCTCACGGACCATGGTTCCCTTCCCAGCTTCCCCCCCCCTTTCCCTGGGGACGACGAGCCTCTCGGGCTTCCCTTTCCCACCGCGAGAAGCCCAGAAGGGCGTGGGCGGAGGAGGCATCAGGAATCAGGATATCCGGATGAGCCGTGGGAGGCGCGAGGGCCCTCCGAGGAGCTCGACATCTGACCTCTTTACAGGATCCGATCGCCCGCGTTTGCGGCACGCCGAGTGCGGCCTAGCGGGTCCTGCGCGCAAATGAACGCGCGAAGCCGGGCGGGTGCTCTCAGGCTATTCGCGATCGAACTTCGCACATCCAAGCTCAAGACGCGGAATCCCGGCCCATCCCTGCAATCCCTTGTCAGAGACAAAATCAGGAAGTCCAGGATGCAATGCTCGTCGGACGCCGGGTGCCCGCTAAGACGCCGAAAAATCCGTTTGACAAGATCTTCGTGGCCGGTTCTCGTCGGATGCGGTTCGTCAAACGTCCGGTATTCTGAATGCGAGACAACCTGGAGTTACTATAAAGGCCAGCAACACCTTGCTGCGCACCGCGAATATGGAAGGAGCTGTGCCCGTGACAAAACCGAAGCGCAAATCAACGCCTCCGCGGATCAGGCCTTATAGGGTTATCGTGGGAGCCCATGACGCTCAATCGACGCGAGACTCGCGGCGGCAATGGTATGGTGAGGACAAACACGTTCCGCCGGAACATTGGGCTCATCCAAGAATCCGCCATGCTGCTCAGCGTTATCCTGTGACGTGGGGAACGAACGGTCATCGGCGTTGACGAACGTGACGTGGGCCGCGAAGCACGACACGGACTCGGACGGACTCAAATCTGTCGGACGAAAATTCAACCTATTATCGGAGGGAAGTCGCCGCCTCACCACAGATTATAGAATTTTGAAAACATCGCCCTCGTCGAGGAGGAGTTAGCCCTCCTCCCGCACTTCTGTCTCGGATGCTCTTATCGGGAGCGAAGTGGCGGATCGTTGGATGAGCCCAATTTGGGCCACAGAGTTCAGAATCCAGGATCCCTACCAGGATGCAATGCTCGTCGGACGCCGGGTGCCCGGAGACGCCGAAGAGAGTTTGCTCTCCTTAATCTTCGTGGCCGGTTCTCGTCGGATGCGGTTCGTGCGTACGTCTCGTATGTATTCTGAATGCGAGCACAACCTGGAGTACGGTCCCAGCCAAGGGCGCCCATCTTTGCTGTTCTGCTCTCTCCAGCATCTTCCTCTCCGGATCCGTGACCCGTGCCCATGCTCGAAGATAGCAACATTCAACATCCCTCCGCGCTTCGCCGCCTTACCCGCGGTTCGCCACTGTGCGGAGCCCACCGTGACGCCTCGAATCGCAGCCCGAGCCCGAGCTGTGTCATGGTATGGTGAGGACACCACTCCGTTCCGCCGGAACACCTCGCCCCGGCCCATCTACCCCTCACCAAGAATAGAGCGACATGCTGCTCAGCGTTCTTTGCTATGGACGTGGACGGAACGAACGGTCATCGGCGTTGACGAACGTGATTTTGGACCGTGGCGCTACGGACCCAACTGGACTCGGACTTGACCAGTTGTCGGACGAACGAGTCGAGGTGCTGCACGGCATGGCACTGGTTTGCTTGCAAGGTTCCCTTCGTCCCAGCTTGATTTGAATTTTGCTTGCGAGCCTCGCTTTTACATCTTGTTTCTCGGCCTTCTTCTGTCTCGGATGCTCTTGGTCACCGGGAGCAGATCCCTGGAACCTGCTGCCTGTTGCCGTTGCTGCTATTGCTATTGTGGGCCAATGCCAATGCGGAGGGCCACGCACATCGTGGCGAAGATTCGCTGCAGATAGGACGATCCCGCGTCCCGTCCGCACTCGGAAAGCTCCCACACCACCACTCTGTATATAATGACGCATTCTTGGCTAGACGTCGAGGCGATCTTTGGGGTCGACCTACAGTAAGTCCTCTCGGTCATTCAGTATTCAATATTCAAGCTTCGGTCCCACGTGCAGGGCGCTCTCTTCTTTGCGTGTTCTGATCAGGTTTGGCCATGGATCTTCCTCTCCGGATCCGGGAGACCACGACCGGATGGCATAACGACATGCGCAGGCCAGGATCGTCCCAATGCACTGCACTTATATCGAGCTCCCGGTAGCATAAGTCCTCTATTGTATTATATTAGGTGTCGTCAATATTGGTATTCGTGTTCCACTCCCACTGTCCGCCACCGTCCGATGAGCCGGCGGATTCTCGATTCTGTCGATTCGCCTGAGCGCAGATTTTGGAAGAAACTGGTACCGAAAATATGCATCGTAGAATCAGACGCGACTCGGACACGGGATTCCCGAGGCCGTAGATTTTGCCGGAATCAGGGCGGATTCTGCCATAGCGACTTTTCACTAGTGCTGACATTGTCATAAGTACGGCGCATACCGAGTCGGCCCTCGCCCCTCCTCCTCCGACGCCGTACACGGAACACGGTGCCCCGCGCGATGCGGCGCGGGACGGAAAAGGAGGACCGCAGATCTCTATAGTATGGACGAACGGCCCACGACGGAAGCTGCAGCTGCTTCCTCCCTGTAAGGCTGTGACTCTGACTCGCGCGGTCGGCGGGTCGCCCGCTCGACGCTCGTTCGTCGATGTAAATACCTTCCGAACCCCATGCATCCCGTCCCATCTCGACGTCGACAAGCCTCGTGCCCCAGATGCTCAGTTCTTCGCGTCGTGATCGGCCGGCTTGCGTTGGCATTGGTGCGCGGGGGCGTGCCGCGTGCATGACCGCGCCGCCAATCGCGCTCCTCGCACTGCACAAGCCGAATATTGAATATTGAATGGGGGTCACGGTGCGCTGCACAGCTCTGCGCGGGGCCCTTCTTCCTGCGATCGGATTGTCGCGCGTTTCCCAGGGGCGAGCACGGCCGGCGCGCGCCTGCCCATGCCATTTACGCTCCTGCTGCAATGGAATGCAATCGGATGGATGGTGGACGCGATAATAATAATATCCCAGGACGCGCCGCACCGCGGTGATAGCGAGGACTTTAGGTGCGCACAATAGCCAATCTTCCGAGCTCAAGTGACTGACAGTGACAAGATTGACCAGTGACTTAGACTAGTGACTCCGGGCTCGACGGGACTGATATTTCAATCGCTCTCACTCAGGGTGCATGGGCGCGATCGCCCAGGGGAGTGCGGGGAAAGATCGAGAACGCGAAGCAGCACCGCACGCGGTCGGCCGCGGCGCACGTAGGGGGGCGAGAGGGGGCACTGTATACCAAGTCGTAAGTTTGCTTTGGCTCCAGGTGCAACTCGTGCAGTAGTGACGCAACAGGAGGGCGGATTGCCGTGACGCACCGGCCATGGGTTTGCGAGCTTACACTTACAGGGCGAATGGACACCAGATCTCGTTGCAATCTCCCCAAACGATGACACAAGACCCAGGCCCGGGAGCAGTGTTGGCGACTCGTTGCGCGCGCATCCGAGTCAAGGTGGACCCGTCGGCGTTCTGAATCTCTCGTGCGTTTATCTAGGCTCTTGTAGCTGGGCTTCTGATTCAAAGTTACGCCGTGCCCTGGTACGTGCGCTACAAGGAAGTTACAGCATAGGATACGTAGGAATCGGGTTGGCTGGGAAGGACACTAGTCTGTGGCCGGCCTCCGGAGAGGGCTGCCGGCCTTCCACTGTCTCCAGGGGTTTTCCTCGTCGGAAGTCCCTTGGGCGTCGAGTAGGAAGACGGCTTCCCCGCTCGGGTCTGGGGGGCTAGAATGCATTGCCTGTCATCGAGGTCGAGCTTCGGAGAGGCTATATGCAGTCGGGAAACAAGCGGACGACGTAAGGGGGGAGAAGATTATGTAGCTGCTCGGATCGCGCGCTGACGCCGCCGCGTTTTGTTGGGTCCGACGAGTGCTCGGACTGTACTCGGGCTCGGAGGAGAGCGGCGATAAGCATGTTTCGAGCCAAATTTGGATGCGTGGCTGGAGGAGGTGGTTGGATTGCCAGGAGTTTCGTACCTGCCAGTGCCTCCGAGCCGCGTGCCTCGAAATGGAGCTCAATTGCGTGTTGAATCGATTCCGAGCTGGGTCGTGCCTTTATTCGCCTTCCCAGTTCTGTCGCGCGATCGCGAGCGATGACAGAGGCCTACTTATATGCGGGCTTCTGAGCTGGCACAAGGTCGCCGAAGCCCGGACACGCGGACGGCTTCGAAGCTGTCGTCCTCCACCTGCGTACCGAACAACCGTCGGGGTTCGCCCGTAACGCGTAGCCTGTTCCCTCTTGCCGGCCGCGGGAACGCCAAACGCCAGACGCGGAAGGCGGGCTTCGATCCCAGAAGCCCGGCGAGAGCTTTTGAGGTGCCAAATATGTAGAGTTTGGGCGTCGGCGTCGGGGGCTTCTCACGTTCATCCGTGCGCGTCCATCGCTAGCTATAGACAGCTTCTTCCTCTTCATTTCCGCCCTCGTCAAATGAGCGGCGGCGATCGTGGCGCGTGCCGCTCGTGCTGCGCGTCTCTCTTCTTTCTTTCTTTCTTTCTCTTTTGATGATCTGACTCAGAGTCTGTGCTGCTTCGACGTAACCGTAAGTTCCTTGCGGTCTTGTTAGCGTTGTGTCGAATGGACGACGTCCTGTCCGGGACCATTAGTGTACGGGGCAGAATTGTTTTGAGCAATTCTGCCGGCAGATATGGCAGATATGGCAAATGCCAGCCCTGGCAAATTTTGGCAGAATACTCAGCGCTTAGGAAGGCCCTCCCCAGAGGACACTCTATCGAGCCCGGGTCGACCTTTGATGTCGTCAAACTGACGTCAAAGGGGGAATCTAAGTCGCCATCCTCGATGTCAAGGACGTCCATCCACCCCTTTGACGCCCGGACCATTGCCATTTATTTCCAGGCCGTCCGCCCCAGAAGGATGCCGCTGGCATTTGCCACTGGTGGATTGGCAACATTCTGCCGCGCTAGGGACCATCCAGGATGCCGCCGGGTTCGCCCGCTGTCCGCTGTCAATGCGGCCGGTCGGTGAGATAGATGATCGTATGACGTGGTCCTGTTTCCATTGCTGTTGGGTGAACGACGGATCCGGATAGATCCATCGCCATCGCCATCGCCATCGCCATCGCCATCGCCATCGCCCCACACTCGTCCGACGTCGACGGGGAGGCCTAAAGTGTCAAATGAAATATATATTCCTTTTTATATGAAGGTCCTCAATTTCGTGCCTTGGCTCCTCTTGGTCTTGGCTCTGGCTCCAGACACGTCATGACATCAGCCAGGCGGCGTCAGGACTTGCCAGTGCAAGGCCAAAACGCTATCAACTCACCACCGCACAAACGCCCTCCCCGCGCCCCGCGACCCGTGCACCGGGCACCCAGCCCGGACCACGTCACGTCATCGAGGAATGGTCGATGTCGTATCGCAAGCCTCGTTGCAACCCCAGTGACGTCCGTCCGGCCGCACGCTGACACGATGACATCGAGACGAAGACGAACCGCAGGCCGCGCGCTGCTGATTGGCTGAGGGGAGGGCCCGTCCGGATTCGGAACACCGAGCAAGCCACGCCAAGCCAACAATCATCCTGCCCCGCCTGGGCTCTTGGAGGCAGACTACTTAAATAGCCGCGTTCCCATCACGGACGGGGGAGGGGTCGTGGCGTGGCGCCGCTGACAGTGGCGTCGTCCACCAGCGTCCACCGTGTCCAGGACCCAGTGGGCCGGCGACCTGATCGCACCGCGCGCCAGTCACTAGGCCTCAGGCTCGTCCGAATCAGGCTCGCGGCTCCACAGTCGATGTTCAACGTTCATTCCCGCAAGGGGCAGCAGTTGGGGCCTCGGCGGCCGATCCCATCGATACCAGACGAGCGCGCGTGGCGGGAAAGTCCTGGAAGCGGAAGCCTGGAACGGGAACACTTTGCGGTTCCCCACTTCGAAGTTCTCAGCAGCATGATCAAGCGGGCCGTGGAACGCGAACCATGGCGGACCTTTCACCTTTCACGGCATCTGGCCGGCATCTGCGCACAGTGGTCGTGGTCGCCAGTTTCTCGCCCGATACCCGCTGCATACTTAGCTTATGCGCGATGCGATGAGATGCGACGCGTATCAAATCGGCCGCGCGAGCGTTCGGCTAGCGACGCGGACATCTCGAGAACGTTCATCCGCGCATCCGAGCCGTGCGAGGTGTTGAGGGCGAACGCGGGCAGGCGCGGGCCAGCTGCAGTGGGCGCATGTCTGGACATACTCAATCAGTCTCAGTCGCTAAAGTCCGAGTCAATTGCCCTCGCCATCTTTTCCAACTCTTTCTTACTTGCGCACGGCGGACCGAGCGAAAGCCGAGTGTTCGCCCTCGTAATTGATGGTGCAAAGATAGACCTTCCCCCCCTTCGAGTTTGAATGGGTTTCAATCGTAATCGTTTCCGCCTTCCCCATTCTGGACGGGCTCGCGGGCGCTCCGCTGTGATGTTCTCTTCATGTGGATACGAAATAAGTTGCATGTGCGCGTGTGTGCTTCTGGGATGTGATCTGCCGTCGCCATCGTCGAGGAGAGAAGTGATTTGTCGCCCATTTTTCGTCACCAGGAGCAAGGACCGCCTCGGATGAAGTAAAACATGCACGCACACTATATAAGGACAAGGGAAGCTATTTCGCGCTTAATTAATGGTCGAGGAGCTCCGGCTCAGTGATGCGCCCACACCTGGGAGCAGTAAACCACCAATGTACACCGGTTGGGTCCTTGAAAACTCAAAAGTACACAAAAATCATGTGGCATCGCCTAGTAACTCGCAGCTGCGAAGAAATGGACAATCTGTCACGATCAGTACGTTTTGTGGCGTTGAGTATTAGTCGTGCGTGCCGGCGGCGGGAAGCACAAGTAGCGGCGAAGATCCGATCCTGGAAGATAAAATATCCATAAACAGCCGAGACTAGAACCCTTGAAAAAACTGGCAGCGTGTGAATAGACAGCAAGCGGCGGCGTTGACGCGGACGCGTTGACATGCCCCGTGCAGGGCGAGAGCTGCTGTCAGACATGGGTGAACAGGCGTTTGCGTTAGGCGTGCCGCTGGCATGGAGCAGTATCCGGAACCCTGGTCTCACAACACCGCGTGCGGGGGAGGTGATGATGCGGTGGTGGCGGGAGGGTGGAGAGACAGACGGAGGATCCGGATCCTCCGATCCAGAACTAGGACCGGGGCTCGTGTAAGTTAAGTATACGCGTGCGCGCGTGCCTCACCGGCACGCTAAGTACGTTTTGCCTAACGACGCAGTTCGCCAACTGTCGCGTTCCAGGCTTGCAGTAAATTGCGTCCTAAGCGCGTTCTTCAAGCTTCAGCTTCAGGGCTGGCTCGATCCGAGACAGTCTCAGGCCGTCTTGTGGCCCGCGCCCGCCCCGCCGCCCGTCCTCGAGGCGCTGGGTCGCGCCCCCCCGCCCTGACGTTTGCATACTGACATAACATGCGTCGGGCCCTCCGCGCCGTTGCCACTTGAGGACTCGGACCCGGAGCCGATACTAATAGTGGTGTAGAGATCATGGTTAGCCTCGGGCTGCGCGCGTGCGCGCGCTCGATGGTGGGATGTGCGCATGATCGTCCAGCTGAGATGCGTGTGGTGCATGCTGGTGCAAGAGCGCTGCAGAGGCGCAGATTGACGCGCGGACGACCGAAAGGAGGCCGGCGAGACTCGAGATAAGGATCAGCGCGAGCGACATCACGGGGGCGGGCCCGGTTGCGCAAAGTGCAGATTGCGAGCGTGGGAGGGAAGAGCGGGCTGGGCGTGGGCATGAGCGCATGAGCCCCAGCCACTGCACGAATGGTGGCGTCGGGCTGTCGGCACGCGGGGGCTGTGTCGGGAAATTGGAATGGACCCGGACAGACATCAACCGCGGCTGGTGGCTTGGCCTGCCGCAAGCGGCAGCTGGGACGTTCGACGGAACGGCGGCAACGTCACCAGGGTCTGCCATCTTGGGGTGGGATAGGACCCCCGATAATCCCTACCCATCCCTGATCCCTTGTCCGGACAAAAATCGTGAAGTCGAGAGGGCATGCCTGACGCAAGCGCCCGCTAAACGCCCAAAAATCCGGACAAGAACGGCAGGAAATTGGCTAAGCGCTCGTCAAACGCCGGTCACAGACGCCTAAGTTACTATAAAAGGAGCTACACCTTCCGAATATGGAAGGAGCTGTGTCCGGACAAAACCAGCGAAATCGCGCTTCGGCGGATCAGGCATTAATAGGGATTATCGGGGGTCCTGGTGGGATCCTGGCTCCTGGGTCCCACGGAACAGGACGTTACGCGAAGACGCCAGAGCGAGAACGGTGTTTTCCGCGGGGCTGGCGGGTATCAGTGATCTCAGGCTAAAGAGAGCTCTGCAGATGGGCATCGGGAAGATGCGTCAGCAGTGGCGTCGGCCGTCAGGAGGGGCACGCCCACGCGCACGGCCCCCACGCCAAATTCGGCGCAGGACAGGCCCCTCGCGTTCTGGAATTCTCAACCCCAAATGTGGTTCGCCTGACGCGTTCCGGATGGGATGGGGGGCCCGCGAGCGGGGGAACAAATCGCAGATTCCATCTTGCGGAGCAGTCGCGTGCCCGCCTGCGCCAGCGGCCGGCCAGTGCCACGGTGAAGTTCTCCTCGAATTCTTCTCCTCGCTCGCTCGTCGCCGTCGCGTCGCACAAGGTCGCACATGTCACGGTGTCCATGTCCATGTCCATGCCAGTGCGTGCGCCACGTCCACGCCAACGTCAAGGGGCCGTACGAAAATAGGAAACCTTGTCCATCCTTGCGATCTGGGCGGCGTCGTTCGAGACACCTCTCGCCGGCCGCCTCGTCTCGTGTCACGATCACTCGACTGGCGACTCCGGTGGCGACAAGTTGGCGACAACGAGTCCTTGCGCGTCGCGGCGCGCTGCGGCCCCTGGCCCGACTTACCCGCGCAGGGCGTGGCGTGGCGCCTGCTAAATCGTGATGCAGGCAGGTGCTTCTTCGAAACTGAACTTGAACTCCACTGCGACGGGAAAGGCTAGTCCGATAGGGGTGCAGGGGTGCAGTGTTACGATCTCGATGGATATCTGGATGGATGGGTTCCGCTGCCAGTGAATGGCCGCAGCGCGATGAGGTTCAACGTAAGGTAGGCCCGATTGAGATTCCACACCTATCACGTGATTATCACGTGATGAGCGATGTTCTTTCCCCACCCTCCCCGCCCATCCCCTGGAGGAAAAACCTGCGCGGGGTCACGGAGAAGGTTCAACGAAAATTGAGGTTCAACGTCCAGCGTCGTCACGCTGTCGTTCAACGTCCAGCGTCGGCTGTCGGCCCTCGGGAACAGCGCTCCTTTGGCATTGCGGCGGCGCGGCGCGGCTTCGCGATCTGTCAAACGCAAGGCAAGGAAGAGACGCGGGCGGTTGTTGCGGGAGAACAACAGACAGTGTTTGAACCTTGCACTAAGCACTTCTTCTATCTGGAGATGTCCTATTAGATGTCCGATGGATCATCGTGCTATTACATGATGGCATTAAGGCAGGGACTGTCAGAGCGGAATAAGAGTAAATATGTAGCCATCGCGCATCAGGCGATGGTGCGCTGCTCTCGAACCGTGGATCCGGAATGAGGTGATGGGAGAGCGAGATTGTTTGGCACTCGCAGCGAGGGGCCGAGGGTGGCGCGCGGTGTTCTTGAATGCTTACTGCACAGGGGAGGGGTGATGGGGTGCTTATGAATGAATACAATATTGGCGACAGGGGAGAGGAATGATGTTCGGTGGGGTGGGCGATGATCTGCATGCACAGGCAGCTTGCTAAGAATCGTCCTTGTTTGTCCGTGAGGTGAAGGGCACGAGCTTGTGGCGGAGGAACGAGGCGTGGAGAAGCTCCAGGATTGCAGGACGGCCAAAAGAGATGAAAGAAGCTCATGTGGACGTGCATTTATCGCGATTGCAGACGAAGCAGGCAAAGGAGTCGATTATCGCGAGGAAGCAGCCCAAACGGGAACCGCACGAAAGGCCCGGCGTCTGGCAGGCGGCAGGTGAGGTGGTGGGCGGACAGGATCGGAAGCGAGGAGGGAAACATGCGGAAGGAGGAGCAGTGCACGCCGGTGTGAGCGGTCTGAAATGGGCAGGCCAATGACGCTGGATCGGAGGGAAGATCTCGATCCTGGAAGATTGGATAGTTGCCGAAGAAGGGCCGATGCGTCGGGGGATGGTCCGCCTGATTTGGACAGTTGCATTTGCTTGGAGACGGGGAAGGAGACGCGCGTGTTTTCAGAGATTCCAATCTTGCCAATTTGTGTAGGCGCTGGTGTGAGCTCTGGGGAGATCTCTGATCGTCTTCCTCTGCGCCCTGATCTCTCGCCCGCAGCCACTTATATACTCCTTCTCTCGAACCTCGTCCCCCTTTCGCAATCGCCTCCGTCTCGTCCCCCTTCCGCCCCCCCGACCAACAACACCGCCGCCCTCGCCGCCACTCTTCCTCTTCCGGTGGCCCCCTCCCATCTGTCCCCCGCCATGTCCATGCGCACCCCTCGTCAAGCGGAAAGGGACATCCGCCTCCACGACCCCCACCACTCACACTCTCACCCACCTTCATCGCATACACACGCACATCCTCCACATCTCAACGGCAACGGACTTGCAACCCCAAATGCCCTCGCAGGACCCTCAAGGGGCGCACCGATCGCGTCTCAGGTCCTCTCTCCCTCGACCCAGCCGGTTGCTGCGAACGGCGAGGACAAGACAAACCCGCTTCATGTTTTGAACCAAGCGAACGAGCAAACATGGCTCATGATTGGTGCGTGGTCTTGGGCACCCGTGCAGTGGTGCCAATCAGACTGAAGAGTCGGATCACCAGGTCGAGTAGCCGAGCAAATGGGCAACCTGGAGCACGCGTTATCCGCATATGAGAACGCGCTCCGCCACAACAGTCACTCGCTCCCTGGTCTCACCCAGGTCGCTGGCATTGCCCGGATCAAAGAGAATTATCCCAAGGTAAGCGTCAGATCAAACCTTAAGCGACGCGCCCTTCACTTCCTCCGTCTTACGTCATCACCACGCTATCCATCGCCCGATCTATCTGCGCCTGACCCGTGCGCTGACCACGCTTGTTCTCCCACAGGCAGTCGAGTACTTCCAGGCCGCGCTCCAGGTCCAGGGTGACAACGGCGAGGTGTGGTCCGCCCTCGGTACGTCCCGCCACAGCGACTTCCCACACCGCTCGAATCTTACTCCCACGCAGGCCACTGTTACCTAATGCAGGATGATCTGCAAAAGGCATATGCCGCATACCAGCAGGCCTTGTACTTCCTTCCCAATCCCAAGGTTCGTTTCTCTCACACGTGTGTACAAGGCACGCCGCTCACATCCAGCTATCCCCCTAGGAGGACCCGAAGCTATGGTACGGCATCGGCATTCTCTACGATCGCTACGGCTCCTTGGATCACGCCGAAGAAGCCTTCTCGTCTGTTCTCAAGATGGACAAGGGTGAGTCTTCCTCGGCGTGCTCGGGCGACTATCGCGTGCTCATTTAACAGGTCTAGACTTTGACAAGGCGAACGAGATCCTGTTCCGCCTTGGGATCATTTACAAGCAGCAGGGAAAATATGCCGAGAGCCTCGAGTGCTTCGATCGCATCTTGCGGAATCCTCCCAGCCCCCTCGCGCACGCAGACATCTGGTTCCAGATCGGGCATGTTTTCGAGCAGCAGCGTGACGTACGTCCTACGTGATACAATCCTCTTCGCTCTCATTAATGTGATGTCCGGCCTACAGCATGTTCGCGCGCGGGACGCTTACGAGCGCGTCGTCCAGGAGAACCCAAATCACGCTAAGGTCCTCCAGCAGTTGGGCTGGTTGTACCACCAAGATGGCTCCTCGTTTCAGAACCAGGAGCTTGCAATCCAGTACCTGACTAAGAGCCTCGAGACAGGTTAGTCGGAATCAGGGTTTCGGCGGCGTTCACGTTCTAACGCCATGTTCCACAGATCCAGGCGATGCGCAGAGTTGGTACCTGCTTGGTCGGGCGTACATGGCCGGCCAAAAATACAACAAGGCGTACGAGGCCTACCAGCAGGCTGTGTACAGGGACGGGCGGAATCCGACCTTCTGGTGCTCCATCGGCGTCCTCTACTTCCAGATCAACCAGTACCGTGACGCACTAGACGCGTACTCCCGGGCTATTCGTATCAACCCGTACATCTCGGAAGTGTGGTTCGACTTGGGCAGCCTATACGAGAGCTGCAACAACCAGATCTCGGACGCTATCGACGCATATGCCCGCGCCGCCGAGCTCGACCCCACCAACACCGCCATCACCCAACGCCTCGCGCTCCTCAAGAACGCTCAGGCCACCGGGCAAGCTTTGCCGGCTGCTCCTGGTCCCCAGGATGTACACCCTACCGCCTACGCCAACCCTATGATGACACCAGCGGGTCTTGGCGGTCCGCCGCTCGTGATGCAGGGAAACTCACGCCCACTGTTCCCAGCCGATGCTAGGAGTGGTGCCACCGACCTTCCCTTGCCAGTGCCTCCTCAGCTACAGTCTAGGAACTCCCCTGGGCCCTTCCGAGGCGGTCCTCCACCACCGGTCGTCCTCGACGACGCGCGCCTTGTTCCCTCCCACACGCCGCTCGCGCCTATGGACGTCGACAGGCCGCCCGTTCACGGACGCGAACACTCGAACTCCTTCCCTCCCCCGCCTGGTCGTGACGTCGGCCCTCGCGGACCTGCCGGTGGTCTCCTTCACAATCCCGCGCCTCAGCCACAGGGACCTCCGGAGGCGCTTCGCCACTCCGCTCACGCTCAGCACACTCACGAGCCTCCATTCCACCCAATGCGGGTTCCTTCGACGTCCGCCTCCCCTCCACCTCACGCGCGCCCTCGCTCCGTTATGATGAACTATCCTGAGCGCCTGCCTTTGGGCCCAGCGCAGGGTTCTAGCTCCAGGCGTTCCCCTCCGCCCCCGGGTTATGCACGTGATGGGCCTGCATGGGACCGGCGGGTTACCCTCGACGCTCCCGAGTGGCCTGAGCGTGAGTCGCGCGGTCGCCCTCCGATGGACTACGGTCGCCCTCAGTCGCAGTTCTATTCGCGCGGACACTCGCCTGCCGTGCCTCAACGACGGAACAGCTCGCGTTCCGCGCGGGACCGCAGCCCTCCTGAAGCCTCCCCTCGTTCAGCGCATCCGGGCTACCCTGGCGGTGCTCAGTACTGGGAGGCCAAGAACGGTGCGCCCGGTCCCGCCCGGCGTGCGTCGCCAGCTCCTCCTCGCCCGCCCGTTCACGAGATGGCCCACGAGCCGGCGGGTCGGCGATACGACCCTGCGCGCGAGTACGAGCGCGGCCCGGAACGTGACGCCGTGTTGGAGTCTCGCCAGATGGAGTCTCGCCCTGACATCCCTTACGCGAGCTCCCCCCAGGCGATCCGCATGCCCTTGGCGCACCAGCAGCAGGGCCGCACGTCGGAGAGCCCACATCTCGCGGCGCAGCAGGTGGCTGGACTGGGTGATCCGAAGCAGGGCCGTCGCCGCCAGACGCGCGACAAGGACTCGGAGTCGAACTCGTCGGTGGCGGGCGGGGACTCGGCGAAGAAAGAGCGCAAGCGGCGGGCGCCCCAGCAGAAGCGCGTCAAGGAGGAGGGGCAGCGTATTGAGGGACCGTACGATGGCCCCGGGGCCGTGCAAGGCGCGTTCAAGGTTGACTTCGGCCGCCCGAAGGGAGCTGGCAGCCCCGAGCCGTCGAGCTCGAACGGGTCCGCGTCGGCCAACAGGTCAGTACAGCCCTCGCCGACGAACTCGACGCACTTCACGCCCTCGCGTCACCTCGACGAGGACTACGACGAGGGCGTTGCGGACGCACTGATCGGTCTCAAGAACTACCAGCCCTCCGACCCTCGCGGCTTCGCTGCGCCCTCCGGTCCTGGCGGCCAACGCCTCCCGCCCCAAGCATCGCCGCCTCAGCAACACCTCGTGCGCCGTTCCTCGGTGGCGTCCCGTACGTCGCCGTCGACGAACAAGCGGCCGCTCAGCCCAGGGCCCGAGGACCATCCCGACGCCAAGCGCTCACGTGTGGGCAGCATGGGCCAGCGCGTGTCGCCACCCTCTAACGGGCGGCCGACACCCACGCCCGGACCTGGTACGCGTCTCAGCCCGATTCCCTTCCGCCAGCAGCCAACGTCGCATTCCCCAGACATGCGCCAAGCACCGCCGGAGAGTGCGCGGTCGTCGTACCCGCCCAGCCCGCAACTCCCCATGACGCTTCCGCCGCACCCGCGCCCGCTCGGGGCCGGGCTCGCGGGCCACCTACCACCGATGGCGACGACGCGCTCGCCGCCGTCGACGGTGACGAGTCCGGCGGACGAGGAGCGGATGGGGTCGAGGTCGGCGTCGCCCCCGCGGGGCAAGCGCGAGATCGTGCTGCATGCGGGCCAGGCGTCGCCCACGGTGGCCCCCGGGCTGCAGAAGGGGACGCCGTCGCCGTCGAGCAGCGCGAGCAACGGGGGTAGGGAGAGGGAGAGGGACCGGCCTGTAGCGTGAGCACCGTTTTCCTTCCTCCCCTGCGGATGCAGGGTGTGTGTGCGGTCGTTCATCGTTTGCGTTTGCTTTTGTTTTTGGGTTCGCGGTTCGCGGTTGTCATCTCGATGCTCGGTGCTCGGTGCGCGGTGCTCGTCGGATGTAGGCGGAGCGCGATGGTCGGCGTTGGCGCGAACGCGCAGGGGCGGTTCAGGTACTAGTCGTCGTCGTCGTCGTCGTCGTCGGTGTTTGTGGTTCGTCCCGTCGTCATTTCTTTCCCTCTTTTGCTTCCCCCTCGCATGTCTCCAACACGTCATCTTTATCTCTCATGAAGCCTCGCTTTGTATATAATCGGTCCTTCCCTCGCTGCCGCTTACCTCGCATCATTTCAACTTATAGTCTTTGTCGTGTCTATCTTCCTACTATCGCTCCTCTCCTCTCCTCTCCTATCCTCTCGTCGTCTCGCATGTAGCTAGTATCCACAGTAGCAGCATTATAGCATCTCCCATACCATCTCCAATCTCCACAGTCCACTTATCGGTCTCTCCTCGTCGGTATACGAAAGTCCAAGTAGCAAGCATCTGTCTGGCATTATAAAAAGGACGTTACAAGTTATATGTTTACAAGGTACAAGATACAAGCTAAGCGTCATGTACTATATACTTAGTATGCGCATGCATGAACCACGCCGTCCTCCCTTCAAGTCATCTGTCCTCCGAGTGTATGGCCTTCTTCAATGCGATCAACGTCAATCGCTAGCAATTTGAGAAGTGTCTTATGATAGTGAGTCGATCTTTTCTCGACGGCGGGCAAATGCAAAACGTCAACTGCTTTCGAACATACCGTTCCTGAACGAACACGAAACCGACCGCGGCCGCAATGAGGATACGGGCCCCGACGGTGGCGTCCGATGGCCATGGATCTGGATCGGACAGCGACAGTCCAGTGCGGGGCAGCCTGCCTGGTGGTGACGTGGCGCGGCGGGGCGTTGACTCGGAACTCATGATCCATCTTCGGACGTCGGGATGCCATACTATGTGCGGACGGTCGCGGTAAGCAATGCTCGATACGGGCGCGGAGTCTCTCTCTTTATCCCCATCAGCTCAGCTTGGGATGCAGGGACCGATTGCCACTTGTGAGCCCGGACATGCGGATGGCGAAAGGCCGAAGGCGAGAGGCGAAAAAGAAAAAACTTGGGCGGGCGGCGGTAATCGGGGTTGCCGTCGCGAGCCCTTCAGTCCGGGAGGGCGAGCGCAGACTCTAGACTCCAGAACTTGCAGGGTGGGCGGTGTGGGCGAGGCCGCGGAAGCACCGTGCTGGCCCATGGCCAGTGGCAGGCTGCGACAGGCTGGTCGTCATCGTGACGGCGGAGGGAGGAATGTGGGTCGCCAAAGTAAGACTCGAGCTTTGGGAGGCACGTCGGCGCGGGAGGACCTGGGAATGGACGAGCCAGTCGGTCGGGTTCGATTAGAGTTAATGGTAACTAGCATTGGTAGGGAGGCGAAGGCGAACACTGGCAGTGCACCGAGTCCGAGTCTGACAGTGCAGACGATCGGCTCGTAACTGAGGCCTGAGGTCGTGGTGTAGACATGGCTTTCGAGTCGCGTCTCGGATTAATGTTGTGCGTCCAACGGCGGCCGCCAAATTTGAAGACGTCGCGTTTTTGGAAGTTGGACAGGTATACATTGCCGGCGATCTGAGGGGTGCTGGTAGTAGTTTGTGACCGCCAGGCGTCGATCGTCTCGCTGGCGACAGAAGACTTCTGCTACGGAAGCTTGAAAAGGAGGGCAAGGCTGGAAGTAGAGACGTAATGATCCGCCGAGCGGTCGTTTGCGGGGGCGCAGTGCAGGGATTCTGTGAGGGACGGACCGAACGAGGGGAGGGATTAGGGTAGTAGTCGACGGGATGTGTGGCACGACGAGCTTGAGCTTGAGAGGGCTGCGTACGGCATTAATGCCGCGTCGATAGGAGCCTGCAGGAAAGAGAGGAATCTTCGCGGCGTACTTGCGGCGTACCAGGAGGAAGCTTGAAGGCCGATTTCGGCGTCGACTGGGCAATCACCGTCTTCCTGGAACACTCAGACGTCGGATCCGGATCCGAAGCCTATCGTCGCATGTGGAGCGGTAAGGGACCTGAAGCCTGTGGCATGAGCATGGTGAATCCATAGATAGGTTGCCGTCTGCGGTCGCCAAGGACCCGGATGTTGGTGGAAAGGCTCTAGTAGGATCAGCCCGAAGGGATGCGCCTGCGGTTTGCCTGACCTTCGCTGGAAGGAACAAGAAGGGCGGAAATGAGTCTGATATTGATCTCGGGAAATAGACGGACATGGCGGACTGCGGCGACGCATGAGCGACTGTAAAGCGCATGCGCCCCGAGGTGGACGCGAGGTATGGTTATACAACTCGCAATCGTTGGTACGCGATATGCATATAGCGATCTGCAAAGAAACGGGAGAGTCAACTTGTGAGAAGGGTTGGTAAGGACAACCTGACGTACTATTTAATTTCCTCAGGGTCCGCACGAGACAAGGCAGACATCTTGAGTGATTGTATGAACCGCTATCCAAACGGTGAGCTGCGGACGTATTTGCGACGACGCCACTTACCCGGTCCATGGCGGAGTCTGACAGGTGCGCTCCATGACACGAACGCAAGCGGCATGTCTAGCATCCTTGTTGGGCCAGGCACCCGAATTGGGAACCCGATCGGCTCTTGCGTGTCGGCGGAGACAAAACTTGCCCAGAATCGTGGTCGCGATGGTTTGTGCACAGACGCAGAAGCAGAAGCAGAAGCCTCGACGATCGTGGTATTCGAATTCTAGAACCGTTGGCAGCCCTATCCTCCCCTTTCACAACCGTCCAGGGTACTACAGCAGGTCTTCTTCCGCTGGCAGCCTGAGGACGATCATAGAAGTCTCTTAGGGGACAATCGTCACGGTCATGACGGGCACATCCTGATGCATAAGTCTCAAGTTCCAGTGCGGAATCTTTGAGAACCCTTTGCGGCGCTTAATGTGTCTGTACCCTCTTCCCAAGGAGGCGGGGAGAAGGCCCAAGGCCAAGAGCGGAATGGGAAGACACCTCAGGTGGCACAAAAGCGCTCCGCCCATGAATCATCGGGTTATGCCAAGGTTATGCCCGTGCTCGTTATGTATATGTATGAGATGCAGTACGCACCCACAGTTGGTGCACGACATGTATGACACCTAGTGTTATGACTGTGAACCCGCTACTTACCGCTCCCGACGTGACAGCTTGCAGAAACTGCGAAACAGGGTACCAGCACTCTGCCGTCTGCAACCCAAGTTACGACCTGCTGTCCGGAAGGGATAAACGTGGACTCGCCAATCGATTGGCCTGCTGTCTGGCGGCGAAATTCGACAGCTCTTGTCTATGTAATACTACTAATTATAACCCACGGCAATGAGTTCATGACCATACGGGTCGCCCGGTGCGGTGCAGAAAGTGTCTACTCACAATGTGATATGCATGTCCGTCGCACATGCGCCATGCACCAAATGATGAACCACCTCCTTTCTGCTTCGCACTTTCGACGCCGGTCGGGCCATGTACCATTTAGCTTGAGCCAGGGCCGGTAACTTCAAACACTTACCAGTGGCCGATCCGATGTCCGAACTAGAACTGGACAGATGGCTTCCGAGCTCCGCGTAGCGGATGGAATGCGAAGGGTGACAGGCAGGATGCACTACTGTGGAACGCAGCAGCAGAAATGGTGGCCCCCGGAGTACTTCTTCACCGCACCGCATCTCAACTGCAGTTCTACATTAACCTAAGGGGTATAGGTAAGTCAATGTTAGCATCATCCAGGTGACGGCCATACTCACCTCGCTGCAACGGGATACACGCAACAGATCAGCGGCCTTCAAGTTGACATAGATGGCAACGACCCGTAGTGTTCGAGAGGGATGGAATTTGGTGCATCCCCCAAGGATCCCCACCTATGACCTTAACTCACTACGGTCCCTGCGGAAGGAGAGGTTAGGATAACCACTTTCTAGCTATGTGGAACGAGTTACCTAAAATACGCATGCACGATCGCCATGTAATGACAGTAATCATTTGGCCATGCAGTGGCACGGGTCCAGTGCAATCCTAAATTTGCCATGAAGCGATTCCTACGCGCCAGTCGGCACGAATGGTAAAGACGTTCTAGGGTGGTGCTCGTCGCACCATTCCTAGCGAATACGACTTCATCAGTGCATTGTCACTGCGTATTACCGGGCTCTGCATAATGGTTGCTCCTCGGGATCAGCCTTGCCACAGTCGGCAGCTTCAAAGGTCCCATGAAAGGGCAGATGGAAGGGAAGATGTAGGAGAGTAGCATGTAGGAAAGATGGAGCAAGCATGGTCCAACGCAAAACGGTGAGTACAGTAGCGAATGAAGAAGGTCGTAGACGCTCACTCCTCCTCCTATGAGCGCCTATACGTCTCTGAGTCTGGACATCCCTTCATTCTCCATGCCATTGCCAGGAAGTGGCACTCCTTATTGGTAGCTCACCTGCTTCAACATCTCATCTGTTCGCTCTCTCGCCACCTCAGTCTGTACTAAGTATCACTAGCAACCTTTCCGCCCTGCCGTCTCTCCCGGCAACCTCCAGCCCGCACTAGCAGCTGTCCTCCTTCAAGTGGCTCTCCCGGCGATACCCACACCATGAGTTCAAGTTCACGCCCTCCCTCGCTCACAGCCTCACCTGCACCATCTGTCACCGAAGGTCCCGGCTCAGGACCGTCCGAATCCGCTCCCGCACCGGCCACCCGACATGAGGTCGCAGCAGCCCTGACGGACCCTGCGGTGCCGGCCGGGGCGAACCCTTCACCCTCACCACCCGTCCGTCCCACGGTGCCAGCCAAGGACGCCTTCTCTAGCAACCACGACCACGAAGACACCCTCCACGGGAATCCCGGCAAGCTCGAACTTGAGCTCGAACTCGAACTCGAACTCGAACCCGAACCCGAACCCTCAGCGGAGGCGGACCCGCATCAGACAGAGAAGAACGGAAACGGAGAAGGACAGCATCGTCGTCGGCGATGTCGAAGACGGACGAACTCAAGCCCACGGCCAGCCCCGGCCCCCGCCTGGGCGCAGAGGCGGACGAGCGCGAGACGAGCGCGAACCGGACTCCCCCGACGTCCCCAGCGTCATCGACATCTCGGGGCCCCCGCGGGAAGGAGCGCACGCGGAGACAGAGGACGGCGAGGACGGCGAGGACGGCGAGGATGGGGAGGATGGGGAGGTGGGGCTGGACACGGAGCTGACGATCCACATCGACGGCGACGGCGACGGCTCAGGGTCCGAGGCGAAACCGCGGCCGTCGGACGCGACGGACCCAAGGGCGCACACCGACGCGGGCTCGACGTTGCACGGCTCGTTCGCGGCCACGGGCGAGCACGTGCACGAGCACCCGCTCAGCCTCGACGTGCACACGCCGTCGTCGCGCCGCCGGACGAAGGGGGACGAGGAGATGGGCGAGTACGAGTACGATGAGGAGGACGAGGACGAAGAGGACGAGGACGGTCTGGGCTTGGGTGGCGGGCGGAGTGGACGGGAGAGCCCGAGGGGGTTCGTGCTCACGGGCGGGAAGGTGGTCGGCGGGATGCAGGTGCCGGAGTTCGGCAACAAGCCCAGGTGCGTGGTGCATGCTCTCTTGGGATCTCAGGTGGGGGGTACGGATGCTGATTTGTGGTTGTGTTGTCACCCTCGGACGCTGTCTACACAGTCACGGCCGGCCACGGATCCCGCACTCTGCGTACTACTTTGGGCCGCCGCCGTCCGACGCTGCCTACGGCACGGACCCGGTAGGCCAGATCGGCGTACACCATCCCAGGGAGATTGTCAGGGTGGAGCGGGATTACTCGGGTGGGGAGCTTCCACAGTTCGCGCCGACGTACCCATTGGAACTGGAAGGACGGGTGAGTGCTTCATCTTTGTGATGGTTTTGTCTCTGGGAAGCTGCAAGTTCCTTTGGTGCGTTACTCCCCGGTGCCGTTTAGGGACGTGAATAGAGAGATGCGCTGCTCTATCCTCCCCGCGAAACCATTGGGACGGCACCCGTGGCTCCGCCCATGCGCCATTCGTGCACGAATCGCGTGGTTTGGATCTCGAAACCATGATGCCTTTGTCCATGCGCTTGCCTTTGGCTGTGGGGTCTGATGGAGCTAGAAGTGAGCATGTTTGAGGTCATGCCAATATTCTACCTGCGCCTGATACATCTTGGGGACTGGACGCTTGGGGCAATATGGCGCTCTATCGGCATCATCCGCGTACTATCGAGGTCACTGGTTTTGTCACAGCGCGCCGTTGTTTGATTTAATACCACAGACGGTGTTACGAGAGTCCAGTAAATGTGTTCTTCAGAACTTCGCAGCTACGTCCTTGTATGCCCCATTATGACCAGCCATAATCCTTCTTTGATGTTGTCCTTCGGCGAACCGGATCACTGAACTTGGTGTTATACAGATAACGCCAACGCAGTTCTTGGAGACCGTCAACGCAATCAACGAAATCCTCATCTCAGCACATAGTCTCGGTTACGCCTTCATCGACAACGCTCTTGCATACTTCACGCTACAAGTATCGCGCGCGGTGAAGAAGACGCATCATGACAAGGCGAGTCATCCTCCGAGCGAAGCGGAATCTCGTCTCCTTACACTCGTCGGATGAACAGGAGATGGACCGGCTCAAGGGCCTGATCGACGGGCTGAACGTCGAGATGTACAACCCCGCCGGGCTGCATATCAAGTGGCCGCGCGATGCCGCATTCCTCTTTGTGAGTACCTACCTGCACAATGTTGGATGTTATCCGAGGGACTGACCGAGCTCTTCGTTAGCTCGAGATAGAGTACTACGTGAGTTGCGACTGCCGTCTTCCGCACAGTGCTCGAATCTTGAGGCCTCTGCTTGTTCTACAGTGACACGTGGTGGCCGCACGCGGACGTGTGAATCTGGTAGGTTTACCAACGCGTGCGCTCTCGGTTTGTCAGCGCTCACAGCTCTCGCAACAGTGCTGGGCACCCTTCCCATCTCGCTATTCCTTCCCGTTATCTCCGCGACTAGTTCGCGGACCTCGTTGCCTTCACATGTTTTCCTTTCATATTTCCGGTTCTGCGAGGCTCACTCTGTCTTCTTTCGTTGGTTCTGTGTCGACTGCAAACGCCCGCGATCCTCAAGTTACCTGACGCTTTTCCTTCCTGGCTTTTCCTCCTGGAACTGTATTGTAATACTCCTTGGCTCTGCCCATCGCACTCGCATACCTCTCCGCACCCGTTTAAGCTTACTCATATCCACCCGCACCTGCATATCCGCCAGCCATGATACCGGACATACGCCTAATTCAGCCATCTCACTGTATTTTTTCTCTCTCTCTATACTACGTACGGTACATACAACGAAATCCCAAGCCTTCGGTCTCAATTTTCTTCCTTGAGATCCTCCCTCTTCCCGCAAATGGTCATGTGGAGCTCGTCCTGAACGCGTCGGGCACCTCAGTTCCGTCCATCCGAGACACAGACACAGCACACGGAACCTCGGTCTGGGCTTCGAACTCGCGAGGCGCGAGGTCGAGTAGGGTCGAGTCTCACCGAGACTGCCGAGCCGGGTGGGTCGGATGAGTCCGAGCGGCACGGACTCGAGCCTGAACGTCGGACGGCGGCCTTGGCGCGAGCGATCGTTCACGTTTAACGTTAACGTTGCTGGCCAAGCGCATCTTGATCGCGACCTGCGCCGTGACGTCGGCCGTGTTCTCCAGAGAGTGGGTTGCGTATACTCAGGTGTCAGGGACATTGCGCACAAGCAGAGAACTCGGAGAGATACGCACTGGGCGGCCGATGGCAGCGGACTCAGACTGTACATGTGGAAAGTACAGTGACGATCGGTCCGCCACAAATATACTTATGGCGTGGCCGGGCGGGTGCGGTCGCGTTAGGCCCGTGGTTTCACCTGTTTTGAGGAGTTCCGCGACTAGGTTCAACTTTTTAAGTACTGCCCCTTGGCAGATCAAACGGAGGATTGGCGGAATGTTCGACATATGCGCATGTCATTGTGTGCACTAGAGGGATCCTGGAATATCCGCGCGCGGCAGGGCAGGTACCGATGCATGCGATTTTGGAAAGGGAGGCAGCTTGTTACGTAGGTTAGCTTGTTCCGGTATCCGAGTTTTGGTTGAGACGTCTCGCCGGAGTGAATGCAATCCAAGTAAAATATAGGACGTTGGTTGATTTTGCCGTGCGCAGGTTCGAATCCCCATGAAGTCCGAGGGTTTGGGTTTGGGTTCCTTAGGGTTTGGGTTCGGTTAGGGGCCTTGAGGGTTCAGGGAAGCTGTATCCCCACAGAGGGGAGGGGTCTGATTTTTCGCGCGAACGAGGCCCTTTAGTGTGCCCGGCCAGACAGGGTAGAACTTTGCTGAACGCCGATGGCGGGCCCTCTTCGCGGGGCGAAACATAGGCGCCTTGTATCAGAAAACGCGTCGCAATCCGTTGGGTGGACATTACTCCACTCAGCCTTGGTACTCGAGCTCATCCATTCGGTGACAGGACAGAACTTTGCTGAACGCCGAGGGGCGAACATACAGCGTACATACGTCGGCTCATCCATTCGGCGCGGGCGGCATGGAGACTTCCGAAATGGGTAACGCTGCATATTGAACGTCGGGGGAGCGGCGACGTCATCGAGATCTGGAGCGACAAGGTCGCAAGACGAAGGAGGCGAGGATGGATCCTATGTTGTGTTTTGTGGGGTATGCATGTACGTATAGGCGAAATAATACTTGACACTCAGGCGATCGTCCATTTTCGACCACCACAGCACACGCTACTAAGTAACCCTGCGGCCCCAAAGTGAACTTGAGTTGGAAAGGACTAGGTTGTGCCACGCTGCCTAAACCTTATGGGAGGTCGTATGTCCAAGCTTGCGCGTGCGTGATGGTGCGGTCGTTGTGGTTCGAGAGTAGTGCTAGAGCCCAGCCTGAGGTCAGCGAAAACTATCAAGTTGGGTCCTATCTACAGCCTACCGGACTCGACTTTGAAACGTCAAGTATCGCTCAGGAGCCACAGCGGAGGCGAATGGAAGAGAGGCGGAAGTTGAGGGCGATTCATTAGACCTCTCGCGGGATTTGAGGCGAACACTTTGTGAGACTCGCGGTACTACTGGTTCTGGTAACCCCCTGTACCAGTGGCCGCCACCATCCGACTAGCAAGGTTAATAATCTAATCCGAGTCGGGTCTTGGGTGGTCTCTCCATCTCGAGTTTTCTTCGACAAACGTCGCTGGACACCACCACCCTCCTATGTTGATAGGCAAACGGTTTCGCAGTGGCAATCTAGATGAACTGTGAGTATGAGGTCTACTTAGATATCGATAGCCAAGACAAGTACGCACAAGCCTCGCGGAACCCACGCGGTAGGCCTCCAGTCCCAAAGCCGAAACTTGCAGGAGTTCCTTCGCCTCACAAACACCACCAGGCTGCGATTGGACCTAGGCGAATAGAAACAAGTTGCCTTTCACAAAGTGACAGCGATCGTCGCCCTTGCCACCGTCAAAACTTTTGAATTGCCTGGGGCGCAACCCTCCACTGGCAGCATACCGCATACCTACACGGTACGCCAAGGCATTTCCGACCGTCACCATTGCGTGCGGACCGCACCCCGAGTGCTCAGCGCTCAGTGCAGGCGGCGAGACCGCGACCGCACTGTGTCCGACCGGACGGCGCGCAATTCCCGGTCGGACACGCTCACGTTCACGTTCGTTCGTGACGTTCGAGATAGCCGGATAGGGGGGGCCCACGCGTGCGTTCGCCCGCGGCTGGCCGATCGATTTTGAGAATTGAATACCGTATCTGTATCTGTATGTATATCTGAACGGAGAGTGGGTCAGGGGTGGGGTGGGATACTTGTCCCGAACAAGCAATGCCGGTAGTTCAGTTCGATACGTGTGACGTCATATACAATGCTACGCCGCCGCCTGGAACTCTAACTGCCCCAACGCGCTCGAGTGTACGGTCGAAGCTGTCGGAGTTTCGAGTGCTGGCAGAGTATTGCTAGTCCTTGTCCTTGTGTGCTCCGGGTCGCTGTTTGAGTTTCGAGACCGCCGCATGGAATGACTCGTCTCGGCAGGAAGACAATTCGTAAGTAGAAGGACGGGGGCGGAACCGGGTGTGGGTCTGATTCACTGAAGTTTTGGAGAGTCTGTCTCGAGACTCGAGATTCGAAGCGCCTACGCCGGCGGCCGCCGGTGACTGTGTGGGTTCGACGTTGAATTTGAATTCAGGTGGAATTAGAGGTGGGCTCCAAGTGGGCTCTATGGATTCGAAACGTCGAGCGTGTGCGCACTACGAGAGGGGCCGGGGTTTGAGAGCGTAGCGACGGGTATGTTCACGCAACTGAATTCCGATATCTTACCTCGAGGGTACTATTTGGCAGATGTGGTACATAAGTAGTACTGCAGCACGCGCGCACATCTCAAGTCGAACAGCCGGAAGCTATTCTGCCAGTGGACTGCACCCGTAGCTGTACCTGGCTGCAGCATTAGACGTTGAATATTAGTGACTGTTGCTGATTTCGTACATAGCACGCTGCGGTATGCGCACCTGCCGAGGGGGACGCGTACGCGCGTCGCCGTGCCTACGCAGTCGAGTGTATCCGCGGCCTATCAAGACAGCTCAAGACAGGCCAAGATATCAAACCTAAGGGCGCGCCACACAATTCAGTCCCGACTTCGCGACCTCCGGACGTGTGCCGGGGCACTCACCGAAGCTGTGTGCTGTGGAGACTAGAAGCGAGCCTGCGCAGTATTAGCGTTCGCGGCGGTGCGCGTACGGATCGACCGTGGATATGCGGGAATTCGAACCTGGGGCCTGAGGCCTGAAGCCTGGAAGTTACTGTAGAATGTCCCTTGCGTTGGTGGAGGATCAGGAGCGGCGTTGAGGTTACGGATGAGAGTGTTTGCGAGATCGAGATCCACGAGGTGATGGAGACCGAATATTGGCATTGGCGATGTACGTCGCAATACTTACAGGCAAATCGGGGGATCCGTCTCGTGAGGCGCCATGTATGTATGTAAAAGCTAGGATGAAGACCGATAGTGGTTTGTATTAGGGCGTTGTCGATTCGGAATCCGGATGAATGAAGCCTTTGTGCGGATGCGGTCAAAGATGCTGTGCGGTTAATGAAGTAAACCCACGACTGTCCGTGCCCGACGCCGAAAGCGACGCAGGCACTGGCTGCATGAAGACGCATGAAGACCGAATGTAGCCGAATCTCCAAAGAAATGTCGACATCTTCGGCAAGACGTGTCCGATGAACCGACAGCACGCACCGGCGGAGGGTCGGTGAAGTTCCAAACTTTCAAGCGCGAGTACGTGGGAGTACTCATGCGAAGTTTGAAAACACGAACATCGGACGATCTTGTGAAGACGACCCTGGTCCACTCGGCTTCGAAAGAGCTAGCGTATGGTCTCGACAGCGTCTGATGCGCGATACATAAATGTCCTGAGCGTGGCCTATTATCAGTGGACAGTGTGGGGTAGGTGCAAGGTGATTTACGTACCGTACGTACGTGCCGCCAGGCCAAGTACGATGCCGACCGTGATGTCCAGAGCGGTCGGAGGTCCAGCTTTGATCCAGCTGTAGATAGCGCACAATCAGAATACGGTACGGAAAGACGTTCCTTCATCGATGGGTTACGGAAACTTCACATGCGAGTGGGCGCGAGAACCCGCCGTCGCGTCGTTGGGGAAGCGGCGAGGGCGAAAAAGATCGAGCCGAGGAACTCCTAAATGTCGTAAACGTTAACGCTTTAGAAGGGCAAATCTCGCAAGCGATGGAAGTCGGACGTACGCGCTTTCGACTTGGCGTTCTGAGAAGAGAGCAGGGTGCTCGTTGTTCTTTTGCCGCGCGGTTCGGACACGACGGTGGCTGCTGTGAGGTTCGGGAGCACGCTGAAAAGTTTGCTCCAGGTTTGCTCCCAGTCCCTAGTGACCGGGCATCATCAGCTTGATGGACCTGAGATTGAGGCCCGAAGATTTGGAAGATTTGGCGTTCGGTTCGGTCTCTCCGCGCCGTTTGGCACACTGTCGAAGATTGGCGACATCAACGAGGCTGGGGCAAGGCTAGGGGATCAAATTGAACATGGAGAGCGAGGATTAGCACCGGGTGTAGTGAATATGCGCGGCACCTGCCTGAACAAGACCGTCGACGTTCCGAGAATAATCCGCCAAACGGCCAAGCAGGTCGAGGCCCGGTACGTGAAAGGGGGAGTTCTTCTACCTGAGAGATATTTCGACGGAATATGGTAAACGGAGTAACTCGCCGACACTGCATGAGATCGAGCGGTAGCACCGGTCGAGCGGAGACGAGCAGACGGCGGCGAGGCGCGCTCGACCCGTTCGAGGTTCTTGTTCCCATACCCACCGGGTTCTGGCCGATGGGTGTGGGGCGCGCACCGCCGCGATATGGGCGCGCGATAGGCGCGCGACGTCGCATTCAATGCACTGCAGAGTCGCGATCCGTGCGGCGCGGTCAGGGAGGTGCGGCGTGTGGCCCCGGTGGCGTGGATTCGAAGGCTCAAGCTGCAGGCTCAGTGCTCAGCGCTCAGCTGCAGCAGGCACCCAGCGCTGAGCGCTGAGCACTAGTACTGCCCAGGGTGCGGTGGGGGAGGATACTTAGATGCTATCCGCCGCGATGGTGGGACACCTGGGCGGGAACAGACTACTTTTTAGTGTAGGCAACGGACACCGGAGACGTTTTGCCCGAGCCCGAGGGATGGCCGGCGTCCATGAGATTAGTGCCCGATGAGGAGCGCCGGAGGTGGAGCAAGGATGGAGAGGAGAGGGTGGCGAGGGGCGGCTCGGAATCCGATGGTGATTGGCGTCGGCCATCTCAGATTCTCAGTCCTGGTCATGGGAGGCGAGTTCGAGGCCAGCGTGTTCGGACAAGGCGTTTGAGAACGTCGGGTTTGGTCGGCCTGCGGAACTTGGTGGAAAACGATGGAGTCCTCCAAGGATGGGCGCGACGGTCCTATAAACCGGCGGAGAGTTGCTAAAGAGAACAACGGGCTTTTGCCTCAGGAATTTTGCCAATTGGGCGAGGATGAGAGCTTAGAGGGGGAGTGGACCCATGGTCGAGCGGTACGATGCAAGACGGAGAAGGGGGTGCGGCGTTGTTTGAGAGGCAATATTATTATTACTTTGAGCTGGGGGCGGATCCGGAGTCATATTGGTGACAGGCGTCGGGTGCGGGTTGTACGGTATGGGGCTTTGTCAGCAGGGCGGCCGACGGAAATGTGGAGGTGCCTACAGTACACCGTACAGCGGAGGGGCGCGGCGCGAAAGCTTGCGCAACTCCCTCGGCCTTTTCCGCCTGAGCGCCGTCCCGCTCTTTCTCTCCCGCCTCGAACAAATCCCATCCATTCCACTTTCCCTCCTCCTCCTCCCTCCTCCTCCTCCTCCTCCTCCTCCTTCCCTCCCTCCGCCATCACCTCCTCCCATCAGACCCCACCGCCTGCACTCGAAATCTTTCTCCCTCTCTTCCTGTCTCTTCGCCGTCCCATCCGCAGCCTGCGCGACGTCTCCCATCACTGCTTACTCAGCGCACTCAGGTCCACCAACTGTCTCAGTCTCAGCTCTCTCTTGCTTTGCCGCCCCGCCCTCGTTCTTCTGCACCCATGAACTTTCCAACCTCAGACATGCACTCCTTCTGGGACATCAACGCCCAGCAGCCAGACTCCTTTTCTGCGCTCCCCGATGACGACTTCCTCGCGTTTCTTCAGAAGCAGTTCCCTGCCTCCGTCGGTAACAACGATACCGCCCCTCTCTCTTTTGATAATCCGGACGGCGTCGATCCTCAGCGTATCAACAGCTTCCCTCCTCCTAACGGCAGCCCTCCCTCTAGCGACTCCAGTCCTAGCCCACCCAGCACCCACCATGAATCCAGTCTCTCACGACGACAATCAGGGGTCTTCGGTAGCGCCCCGTCATCAGGCAACGCGGATCCCGAGGATGGCTCCCTCAAGCGCAAAGCCGTCGATAACCCGGACGAGCCCCAATCTAAGACGCAGCACACTTCTCGTGCGTATACTTCGTTTTGTCCCCCTTATCAGAGTTTGTTGCCAACAACTCCCGCTCTAGCAGCCGGTGGTAGCAACAAAAAGACTGTTTCGTCCGCCAGTGCCCGTCGCAAGCCGGGTGCCCCACAGGTATGCGGGAATAGTGTGGTGGCGCGCGTAAGGTTATCTGACAGTGCGATTAGGACGAGTCTCGTCTTTTGAAACGTAAGGAGCAGAACAGGGCGGCCCAAAGGGCCTTTAGGGAACGGAAAGAGAAGCATGTGCGAGACGTGAGTACATCCACGACCCGTGGAAACACACCTTTTCCTGACATCATGCGTGGTAGTTGGAGGATAAGGTTGCTGCACTGGAGGCGAAGAACCAGTTAACGGAGCAGGAGAACGAGAACCTTCGCGATCTGCTCCAACGCCTTCAAAATGAGAATGTGATGCTCAAGCAAGCAGCGTTTACGTTCTCTACACCACATCCCACCAACGCCAACAACAACCACAATCAGAACGCATTCGGCAACAACAACGCAAGCAGTCACCCCATGCAGTTCAACTTCTCATCTCCAGGTGCGGGTCCAAGCAAGTCCCCTATGCAAACGCAGTCACCACCATCGCAATATAACCTCAACTTCAACTCCCTCATCTCGTTCGACCCGAATATGCTGAACCCCGCCGACGAGCCGCAGGACGTCAACATGGACGCGCCCTTCTCGTTCTCGAACGAGTACAAGACCATCGCAAGCAACCCAATGTTCACGTCCTTCGCAGAGCCGTCCCCCACAGACAGCCCCCGGCTTATGATGAACAACGGCCAACAGTATCTACCATCGTCCTTCGAGTCGTTCGACCACTGGACGTCCTCCGGGGACTCGCACAACCGTGGTAACCCCAACGGCAACGGTGGCAATGGGCAGGACGCGCTCGATCAGCTCTTCGGCGGCACCTTCCTCGGCACGAACAGCACCGCCGCGGCGGACTTCCACGCGCTCCTCACGTCCCCGCCCAGCGCGATCTCCCCCGTGTCACATGCCACCAGGACGCCCTCGCTCTCGTCGTCGTCGTCGCCCGCGGGCACGGCGAACGGCAACAATGGGTCGAGCCCGTCGGCGGCGACACCTTCGGCATATCCTCCCGGGGAAGAGTGCCCAAAGACGAAGCAGCAGCTCTCGAAGGCGATCTTGGAGGCGGGCCAGTCGAGCTTCGTGCAGGGCTCCGCGTTCCTGCAGAACACCGCGGGTTCGTCGCCCGCATCCACATCCTCGACGAGCGAGAAGTCTGCGGGAGAGGGCGAGGGGGCGTCGTGCGAGATGCCGTTCGCGCCGTTCTTGAGGAAGGCGGCGGGGGAGAACGGGGGGACGCCGTTCGTGATGTGCAAGGGGTCGAGCTTCCCGAAGACGGCGAAGAGCGATAAGAACATCGAGGTGCTCACCGCGTGGCGCACGATCACGTCGAACCCGCAGTTCAAGGTGTGTGTCTCTGCTCGCTCTCCGTGATGTGTTTTTGGGGGAACAGGAACAGGACGGCACGCTGACAGATGTTGAACGGGCCCAGGATGTGGACATCAACGAGCTGTGTACGGAGTTCACGAGCAAGGCGAGGTGCGATGGCACGAAGGTCGTGCTGGAGCCTGAGGGCGTGCACCATATCATCGAGACGCTTGCGGCGAGGCAGGCGGCGAACCAGGCGAAGCATTGACGATGGCGCGGTCGGGATGCTTACCGCATTGGGGCCCTCGCAGCCCCCACCGCGCGTCGTTTCGTGCTGTTCGTGCGTTGCTCTTCCAGGACACTCTACGGCCATATCTCGCCTTGGTCAACGTCCCCGTCGCATCCGGTTTATGGATCCATTGGTGTCACGGCGCGCACGATTGCCGCGGCACAACACGGTCGTGCTCATATCATTGTCATGTCTCCTCCGCATCGTCGCATTGTCATTGTACCCCCCGCCGCCTTATCGGCGTTATACGCATACCTCCGCAGCAGCAGAACCAGAACCAGAACGAGCTCGGATGACGGTTTGTTATACATATCGCATTTTTTCAACACTCATCCCCCCGCCCTATTCCCCATCGCCCCCTCTTCGCATTATTCGCTATCATCACGGACGATCGGGACCGACGCGCACGACACATCAAGAAACACACACAAGAACATAAACACGAGACTTCGCGGAGCGGATCTACGAGAAGACGGTAGCGGGCAGGCACGGGTCGGAAAGGCTGAGGAGCGTCCACGAGAATAGGAGCAAGACTTCGAAGAGGAGAAGACCGGGTCGCGCGGGAACGCTCATCCCCTCCACTCCCCCACCCGCAACCCACATCCACCATCCGTATCGCCGACCGGGAGTTATGTACACAGCCCAGAGTTCGGGCCCACTCGGCGACGTCGCTCGTTTCGTGTGTCGCGCATCCACGCCGCGCGCCACCGGAGACGGCCAGCTGACCTGGTCTGCAGTCTTTTTCTTGGAGTCGGACGGGTCAGGCTGGGGCTTTCGGGATGGGGTCGGCGGCCGTGCGCGCGGGTAACGAGGGATTGGGATCGGGATTGGGGATTTCGGCTCTCTTTTCTCTACGTGAGCACTGCCCCGGCCCCTTCTTCCCTTTCCCTTCCAACCCCTCACGAGCCCAGCTTTGGGCTTCGTTTCTCAGGGCTCGCCTGATCCTTTCCGCGCTCGTCGTCGTCGTGTCTCTCGAGCCGGCTAGCCGCTCGTCCGCGGCTCGCACGTCTTTTGTGTCTGTCTGGTGCTTGTTTTGTCTTTGTCCGCTCGTCGTAGTCGTCCGTGTCCGTGTCCGTGTCCGTGGTCGTGTTCGTGTTCGTGTACTCGTTTTGCCACCCCCATTCGTAGCCGCCTCGTTCGCAGTCTTTCCGTCTCCGTCTCTCCCCCCGTCTCGCACTGAATCGAATCCGAATCGTCCAAAGCCTCGCGCGCGTCCCGGTCGCCGCTCTTCGTGTATTATGCTCCCTCTCTATATCGTTACCGTTACCGTTACCGATAGTTTGTACCTAGTCGCTCGAGTCCTGTGTTTGTTGCAAATTTAAGATGCATATGCGTTGTTGCGTGTGCCAATAAGAACGACGATAACTCTGCTCTAGTCTGATGTGTAGGATTGTCTAGCCACGTCCACCACAATTCAATCTTCAAATCCTTTGAGTCTCGTTGGCGCATGATGCATGAGCGTTCGACATCTACATATGTATGGGTGTCGCGAAGGCAGTGGAAGCGGAAGGATCGTCGCTGCACCGGTACCGTATCCGCACCGAATAGACTCGGCGGCTCTCGAGCTTTTTAGGCGTGAGCCGGCGCCGGGGAGAAGAAGAGCTGGTCCGGTACTTGTTCTTATTTATTGTATATACACTTGGTGGAAGTCGACGTGTCTACGCGCGGTATGTTCTTCTTCTGGGAGAAGGGGGATCTGCGCATACATGTAGTACGTGCTGCAGCGGGGGCCGCGGGGGCGAGCACTGGCCATATAGTATGCATCGAACGTTCGATCCCGCTTGGAACTGGCAATGGGGGATTGGGAATCGGGATTCGGTGGATGTGATCCATGGCGCCGCTGTGCGGCTTCAAAGCTTCACGTCTGGAAGCGTGCGTGCGTGAGAGTTGCGTGAGAGCTCGAGTCTCGGGGTGGGCAGCCAGGAATCAACTTCAACCAGATGCCGATGCCGATGCCGAGGGAGGCGTGGCTGCAGCGGTAGCGCGTCCGTGTAACAACAGCACGAAGGAGGACACCACGTAGCTTTTTGCATCCGCGCGAGCTTCCACTTCCAGGTCGCTGCCGGGTGGCGTGTGGATACTTATGCGCGAGCTAGGCACACTTTGACAAACGTGGTAGTCGCCGTTGTCCGCTTTCAACATTGCCGCGCGAACGTTCGCGCCGACATGGGATTCTGCCGCAGGGCGCATACATTCCATGTCGAACAACGAACATTCTATATTCGGGGCTGTCATATGAATCTGGGAAGGTGCGCACGGCAAGGCATGCAGTGTCGATGTATTGCGTCAATGTCGTCGTAGCGGCGAGGGCGTGGCAATGGGCGGGAGAACTCCCTACTTAGCGGTCCGCGGGGAAGTAAGTACACGGTGCGGTGCCTGTCGGTCGACTCCCAGGCGCACGCCACTCGAGTGGGGAAATCCATGAACCCTTCTTCTTGTGCTGTGCGTCCGCACTCGGTACTCAGGCTGCTTTTGCCTTTGCGGGGCCCGGGGAGGAAGGGGAGGTGGGCTGCCCGAAGTAGTAGCGCGTCCGGCCGATTCCCAGGAACCACGCAATTCTGTGAAGAGGGTGGAGGGCCGCACGAAAGGTCAGTACATATGGGGCGGTGGCATTGCCTGGAAGGCGGACCTCATGCCGAGGAGGAAGACGACGAAGGTGATGTTGCCGTGCGTCATCGAGTTCCAGCTCGCGAAGGCGTACTTGAGGTCGTCGGGGAGGCCGACCCAGGACCAGATGATGCTGTGGGAGCGGGTCAGAGGTCGACAGAGACGTAGTGGGGGGCGTTAGTCTTACTGCGTCACCTGCCGACGTTGTTCAGCTAGTGGTATTAGAGGCTGCGGGGAGCACTTACGTCCGCGAGGGCGAGAGCGGTAAAGCTTGCGCCCATTATGCGTTCTTGGGCGACTGGGTTGTTCGGGAGCGCATCCCGGACGGCGCGGAAGACGAAGGTGGAGATCAGTCCCAGAAGGAGGTAGCCTGTTCATGGATATGCGTGAGACATTGTGAACAAAGCTGCACACGTAGAGCACTTGCAGTTGCCCAGTTGCCAGATGGCCATGGTGGTTCTGGCGTCAGAAAGCGCGGCTGGGACTGGCGTCCCGTCTGGAATAAGTTGATTGTGGAACCATGCCGCTCCAGGCGACAGCCATGCCATGATCGCAGGCATCATGGTGGAAGCTATGGACCTTCAGTGAATGCGCGGGCATGGCACGAGGAGGGTATTACTTGGCTCGATATGCAAGAAGAGAAGTTGGTAGAACCCTGGAAGGGCTGGAAACTCAGATATGAGTGGCATCTGCTTGGCATGTGGTCAGTTGAGGGTAATGCGTTGTACAGAACTGTTCCACACTACCTTTACGGGATGAAACGAGTCGCCAAGGCCGATGCAGGCGAGAAATAAGACGATGTACACTTGGTGGGAACAGTACGAGAGCCTCTGGCCGCGTCCTGCGTTGCGAGAAGCATGAGAGCACGTGACCGTAAATCTAATCTAATCTCCAGAAGTAGGCAGGAACTCCAAGCTCAGCTGAGTTGAGCTGAGGCCATGTTGTCCGGTATAAGCGACGAGTCATAACTTGTTTTCATACCCTACCTAACAGTTCTTCCGACTTTCACCTCGACATATCGCGGGATACGTGCACCGCCCAAGCGAAGGACCGACCAGATCGGATTCTTGACGAAGAACGGAAGGACGACCGTACCACTCGCGACAAGTTGCTCAGCCCACCTACGTCCCCCGCAGCCACACGCTCAGGCTATATCTTAAAACGAGGTACCTTCGCAATTCACTTTTCACTTCCCTGCGCTCACTTGTCACCCTAAAGATGTCCACGTTTGGCACCCTTTTCCGTGTGACGACCTATGGAGAGTCCCACTGCGCCTCCGTCGGCGCAATCATCGACGGCTGCCCTCCGGTGCGTACTGTTTGACAATGGACGTCGATGGCAGCTAAACTCGACGCTAGGGCCTGCCGCTGGTCGCACAAGACGTCCAAACGCAGCTGAGTCGCAGACGTCCGGGGCAGAGCAACCTCACTACTCCCGTACGTCCCATCGGTCTTTGTACGCGGGACCTGTTGTACCCAACAGGATCGCACCATGCAGCGAGACGAGAAAGACCTCGTCCACCTCCAGTCCGGCATCGAACACGGGATCACGCTGGGCACGCCCATCGGCCTGCTCGTCCGCAACGAGGACCAGCGGCCCAAGGATTACTCCGAGACCGATCTCTACCCGCGCCCCAGCCACGCGGACTGGACGTACCTCGAGAAGTACGGCGTGAAGGCGAGTAGCGGCGGCGGACGTAGCAGCGCGCGCGAGACTATTGGTGAGTGGCCTGAGCTGAGCATCGCCCATCGTACGTTCCGCGCGTTCGCGCTCCAAGACGATTGACGCCTTCGCAGGCAGAGTGGCCGCCGGGGCGATTGCGGAGAAGTACCTCAAGCTGGCGTACGGCGTCGAGATAGTCGCGTTCGTCTCATCGGTAGGAAAGTCCAGCTTCCCTCGGCCATATCGCCGCCGTCGCAAGTGCTGCCCGAGGATGACGACGCGGTCGAGGATGCCCTGAGCCCTGAGTTCGTGCAGCTGCTCAAGACCATCACCCGCGAGCAGGTGGACGCCTTCCAGACGCGCTGTCCGCACGCCGAGACGTCGGATCGGATGGTCAAGGTGCGCTTCCCTTTACTCCCTCCCCAATCTCGAACGCGCTTATGCCTGTAGACTGGTCTCATCGTCCCACCCCTCCTCCCCCTTCCCCGTAGCGCATCCTCCGCGCCAAAGAGGCGAACGACTCGATCGGCGGCACCGTGACCTGCGTGATCCGCAACGTCCCCGCGGGGCTCGGCGAGCCCGTGTTCGACAAGCTCGAGGCGAAGCTCGCGCACGCGATGCTCTCCGTCCCCGCGACGAAGGCGTTCGAGCTCGGCTCCGGCTTCCGCGGCACGCAGGTGCCGGCTCGCGCCACAACGACGCGTTCGCGGTGCGGCCCGACGGGCGCATGGGCACGCGCACGAACTGGAGCGGGGGCGTCCAGGGCGGGATCAGCAACGGGGAGGACATCTACTTCCGCGTCGGGTTCAAGAGCCCCGCGACGATCTCGCAGGCGCAGGAGACCGTGCAGTACGACGGGACGCCTGGGACGCTCGCGGCGAGGGGGAGGCATGACCCGTGCGTCGTGCCCCGCGCGGTGCCGATCGTCGAGGCGATGGCGGCGCTG
Organism: Ganoderma lingzhi; assembly: GCA_026283605.1. Taxonomy (NCBI): domain Eukaryota; kingdom Fungi; phylum Basidiomycota; class Agaricomycetes; order Polyporales; family Polyporaceae; genus Ganoderma; species Ganoderma lingzhi. Next base: position 824,121 of record JAPJYM010000001.1, read on the forward strand.
GTGATCATGGACCATGTCCTGATACAGAACGCGAGGAAGACGGCGGGCTCGCTGCTTCCGCCGATTACGACACTGCCGCCTACCGATGGTCAAGCCCGCGAATCCGCTGCAGGATGAAGAACTAAATCAGTGAACAATCTCAATGGTGTACGGGTATAGAGAGATAGAAGGGATCGATCTTGTTGTACATCTCGCAAACAAAGCGGTGTCACGAATGAGAGGAGTTTGGGTATTCGTCGTGTAGAGTACGGTAGAATACAACAATGCGGCACAGCGAGCAGTGTGGGGAGTAATCTACATTTGGAGGCGAACCTCAAAACGACGATCCAGCAATGGGAACGACGGGTGTGCAGATCGCTCATGTACATACAAGAGGAGATGGCATGTTGAATGGGGAGTGAGGCGTAGAGATGGGAAGGAAACAGTCCGAGCACAAGCTAGAATTCCTCGTATTCATCATCAGCACAACAACAAAAGACAGGCTCGACGTGCCACCACCACCACTGGGAACGCCTTGAGCAGGAGAACGAAGAAAAGGAGGGCGAGCACTCACATGGCGGTTGAATATCCTCCATGGCCACTTCCCAAACACTGCTTCCTCCTCTCTCCGCAACGCAGACGCACGCATAGTCCGTTCCTCCTCGCTCATCCCCTGCGAGTCCTCGTCGTCCTCGTCTTCAGAGTGTACCGCCCGCCCCGCTGGCGGCCTCAGCAGCGGCGTCCTCTCACCATACGCCCTTGCGCCCCGCCCGCTTCCCCTCCCCCTCGCCGCCCCGCCCCGCACGCCGTTCGCCTGCCCATCGTACCGTTGCACCTCGACCTGCGGTTGTGTCCTCCTCTGCCAGCCCCCGCTCCCCGCGTACGCACTCAGCCGCTTGCCTATCGGGCCCCACGCGGCGTTCTCGTCCGCCTGGTACCGCAGCGGCGCGGAGATCGACGAGGATGGGGAGTCCGACGTCGTCGAGCCGGGGGTCGAGCCCCCCGTGGCGCTGACGCTGTGCCGGTGCCGGTGCACGCCAGAGGTGATGCGCACCCGCGAGCGGAAGCGTACTCGCGGCGCTGGATGCACCGAGCCGTTCGCCGTGCCGTTGCCCGTGCCCGTTGCCCCTGGGGGCTGCGATGCGCTCCTCCTCACGCCCACGCCCACGCCAGCCCCATCTCCCCGTCCATCTCCATCTCCATCTCCATCTCCTTCCCCCAGCCCATCCACATCCACGTCGAACTCACCATCGCTCTCGGGCTCCGCGCCGTGCTCGGACTCGTCCCCGACGACGATAACGGAGGGAGGAGTCGCAGAGCGCGGCGCGGCGGGGTCGTCGTCGATGAGGTGCAGCGCGTTCCCGGGCACGATGCACGGCTTCGGCGACGTGCTCTCCAGCGCGAGCTTGTGGTCCATCGAGTACAGGTCGAGCGACGGCGGCCCCGGGAGGTCCAGCGTCGGACGCCGCGCGGGCGGCGCGGAGACAGGGGGCGGCCGCGGCATCGCGTCTGGGGCCGAGGAAAGGGACAGGGAGAGGTCCTCGCTCAGGTGGATGGAGGGGGGTCGCCCGTCGGAGGCTAGCGAGGGTGCGTGTGGGTTTGCTGCGTCTGCGTCTGCTTGCGATTGCGGTTGGGGTTGGGCATGGGCATTGGGCTGGGACTGGGGCTCGGGCGACGCGGGCCCGTCATGGGCGTCGCTGCTGACGGGTGGGCTCACGGAGGACTCGCCGGGGATGGGATGTGGCTGCCTCGCGCGTGCAGGCCTGGAGGCCCGTTTGCTGAAGACGGAGAAGAGACGGGTGTGAATGCGTAAGATGAAATGCCCAGCCAAGTCCCAAGAGCCTGAGCGGCCAGGGGCGGCGGGCAGAGGCAGATAGCGCGGAACACGCACCGGAGCGCAAGATGGATCTCACTGCCTTCGGTTCTCTGGCACTCGAGTTGCGTCTTGTGGAGCTTGTGCTTGATTTCGGGTTATTGACGTTGCTCGCGGGGATGGTGGTCGCCATGGGGTTGGCTCATTGACATGAGGGAGTCATGGGCGTCGGGATGCAAGTGCGGTGGAGCCTTGATCGAGAACTGGACACCCGCCTGGGACCCCCCGCCTAGCGAACGCCGTGCTACGTATCTATCCCTCGCAGTCCAGCCCAACTGTTCGACGCTTCCATCGGTAGTAGGAGGGGTCGCCTGACCTGAACTTTTGATAGTCACACAATCCTCGCACGCAATATATCCTGGCACAGGCGTGAACCTATAAATTATTGCGTAACCGGGAGCCTCGCAGCTGGAACATGGATTTCAAGGTTGGCCCAGGATAGCGGACATGATAGACGAAGTCTCCGAAGACTGGGTGAAGAAGAGCAACTTCTTGGGTCACCGGAGATGAACGACCTCGCTTATTCGTCTGTCACACTCTCTAGAATCTCACGGATTGCCTCGTTGACAGAGGATGTGTCAAACTGTGGCATTTCGTCCTCTCGTCTATGGGCCCTTCTGCCCCTATGCAATGTACCCCTAGTTCCTGAAGGAGAGGGCGTTAGTCTATCACTGGTTGACGAAAAGAGGGCCTTAACATACTGTGATTAAAGGAATGTCGATGTCGATCGCGGTCCCTTTGAGGTAGACAAGGTGTGTCATGAAAGCTGAGATAGGGTAGGTCGTCTCTGCCTTGCTCAGTCCACCGTATGTCTTCAAATGATGGCCTTCATTCAGTGTTCGTGCGATGATCCTAAACCATCGTTTAGTTGGGGTGGCTCCGTGATCGTGCTGAGGATCTTACCGGATGTAGTCCACCGCTGTATAACCGTCGGTTTCTCGATCATTGGCGGAGTTCACTGCGGCAACACATTCAATCTCAAAAGAAACATGTGAGGATTTTTGACGTACGAAGAAGCACTTTCGCCTTTAAGGACCGAGAAGCAGCAATGGCACTGGCAACACCTCTCAGCGCAAGGCAGGGGATTATGCTGCAATTGCGATCTGATGAGGTTGACATGGCACCAAAACATTATACAACTGACCTTGTCCAAAGGGACCCGCAAGAGTAGACCAGAACGTTGTATCGGGACATCGATGCGAGATAGTCAACATTTGGAGAGGGATGAATCTCGTTCCCATACGCGTTGATGTAGAACAGTCCTTGCAGGAAGTCAGATGAAGCACGGCTTCGGTTCATTTTCACCCACTGGTGATACGAGCATTGAGGGGCTCATAGTGGTTCTTCCCTTCTGCCTCGAATAGTACATTCCGACTACGAGGCAGCGTACCGTCCAGTGGGTCAATTGGTGATGCTGGGCTCTCGTCCGAGGAGATGCTTATACCAGAAGCCTGTCGGACAGGATGGGAAATTTCGCATTGACCGACTAATCGCTCGCCGTTCTCCTACAATCGTACATGGTTTAGCGTGAACAATACAGACCAAGGATACTATGACCTCACCAGCTCCGCCGCAATCGTGACAGTGTGGTTGGTCACGATCACGGGTAGGATGTTCGCCTCGCTGTTGGTAATTGAAGAGAACAGAAAGATGGCGGAGGGCAGGGAACGGAAAAATGCTTGTGCAGCGGACAAGAAGTAATTGCCGATGCTGTAGCTTCGCGTGGAGGAGTCTGCCTTTGGCGTGAATACCCAAAATGACCAACCTTCCATTCAGAAAGGAGAAGTTCTTGTGTGCCCGCGACAATATCTCATGCTCAAATTGGACGAGAAAGGCTACAAAACTATCAGGACCACCATATATGCGTACAAAATGCCCGAAAGGACATACCTCTAATCATCTCCTTGCGATCATTGGGGATGCCTGTCCAGAGTCGACTCCGGCCTTCCACGATGTCCCGCCACTCATCTCGCGCCTCCTGCTCTGTACACTTGGCGGGCAGGCGGTATGCAAGGAGATTGCGAATGGCGTCCAGAGGTGAGCCAGGGTCCGCGGGTGGGATCAGACGGACCAATCTCGAGCGAATGTCGCCTGCGCGCGTTCCTTGTCAGAGAACAACTTGGTTGCGAAGCAAGTTACGCTCACCAATAGACGGTCCGCCCAACACGCGAATGATTTCGCTCGACGAACCTCCATCGTCTGAGACGGGGAGGATGTAGCAGGCGGAATGGCCAAACGCTGAACAGATAGAGTTGCATCCTGTACCGCCGGATATCACCACAAATGAGGTCTCTCCGCTCAAGCGTTGCGAGGTATGAGCTGCCTGGCCGATGGCGGGGCTCGGTCCCCTGTACGGTGTCGCTTGGGGCTGCCCAGGCTGGGTGGGCAAGTCGAAGACAGAAGATCCAGGGCTGTCCGCACCGGGATTGCGAGCGGTTAGGGAAAGCGCAGAGTAACTCATTCCTCAAAGACACGCCGTAGTGATGGCTGCAGCTCGAGCTTATAAGTAAGGAGATAGCGAGAGGAGTCGAATTCGACCATGATCGTGGGACGGAAGCAAGTACAGCAGCGGCGAGCGCGCACCGTGTCAGCACAGCAGCAATGACGACGTCGGGACGTGTCGATAACGTGGACTAACGCGTCCTCCGCTCTCTCCATCATGTCTTCACCCCCGGTCGCCACGAAACCTTTGCCAGTGCGCAGCACGCCGCCCACGGAGAACGTAGAGCAACTCAAGGCTCTCCTGAGGAAAACGCTGAGGGTGTCGGTTACCGACGGACGCGTCTTCCTTGGGACGTTCGCGGGCACCGACAAGCAGCTCAATATCCTGCTCATCAACACGGATGAGTATCGTCTTGGGCCGGACGCTGGGTCAGACGGGCTCGATGGCCGCTATGTTGGGCAGGTCATGATACCTTGGCGGCTCGTCGTACGCGTCGAGTGTCATGCAGAAGGAGAGAGTGCCAAGGGTGCTGGCTATCTCGACAGCGATGAAGATAGCATGTATGCGTGAGGAGGTACGTTATGATGGCCGTGTATGCGCCTTGAGCGACGTTGAGTACTCACAGTGCAATAGGGACCTGGAGAATAGACGAAACCCTCAAGTTCAAGACCTGCTTTAGGCTGGGTATATCGTTTCTTCAGAAGTTATGGGTCAGTTCACAAAAGACTGACTTTTCTTTCAAAGTTCCCCAGGCCCATCGTTGCAACCTTGCATCATGTCCACGCGCACGCGAGTTAGTCGCGCTTCGGTGCATACAATCCGGGATGTGTTGGTCGTCAGTCGGACGAGACGGCGACTTCGCGTCCGTCACAATCCGTCGACTATCACCGCTCATTGGCCCTCAGGCCTCAGGCTGACTGGAACATCACCGCGTGTCCTCACAAGTACGAGTATCGTGCCCAGGGCGTAGGGCGCCATCGCTTCTCTTTGCGCCGTGTATGAAGCTCGAACGGAAAGACTCAAGAGCAAATGCCCGAGTTGTCCCTCAGTCTGCGTTTGTACCCGCAGGAAGCATGGATAGTCTTGATTGTCATGTCTGTGTCTTCACCAACTTCTGTCAAATGACCCTAATTCTTGCTGGGAGCAGGCTCTGAAACGCCACGGTAAGCGGCCGGACGGAACGAGCGGACGGTAAGAGAGTATCGCGCCTGTATCATGAAAGCGTTATCACCTGATGGTCTATCGTTTTAGCACAGGAGTCATGCTATGGCATCGTCACCTCCATTTTTGTCAAGTGTTGTCTTAAGGGTTGACTGGAGTCATGACTGTCTCGATGTGCTGCCTTCGAGTATGTCCGCTGGAATCTCATCAGACCATGCGGCATCCCGTGTCCTGCCCAACAATTTGGATTTCATATTCCTGGGCCGGAGGCGCGAACCAAGCTATTTAGAGAACAAGGACAGCAATAGTCTGATATCGATGCGAGTTGTCCGTGAGAGGGGGGCCGCCCACACGAACAAACAACCGCATACTAATGTTTGAGGATCGAGCGAGGCTCACGATGAGGCTCGCATCCCGTGAAATAGTTACTACTTGTTAGGTGCGCAGTCCAAACTGGCTCATATATATTTATGGAGGTTTACGAGTCCTCGAGTGTAGGTGACCAAACGTGCGGGACAACCGGTTTGGAGCGGTCTAAACCACTCGTTCGTCCATGAATGCACAAGGTGCCATCCGCAGCGGTACTCTGAATAAAAATTCCCACGAGAGACCCTCCGCTGATTATCGCAAGAACGATCGAGGAAGGAGGCTAGGTAGAGGCTGGTTCGGAGGTTTCGAATGTCCTGTTGGGATTGAATTATTGACGAATATAGCAGGACACCAACGATCGAGTCAGTGTTCGCCTCGGGTGAGCCGTCTGAACAAGGCGAACAGACGTTTTCGGACGCGAACAGCAAAGGTCAGCCTCGAGGCTGGCACAAAACAAACGTCCCGTCAGCCCCGCCAAAGAGCGCCCTTCATGGTATATAAACCAGGTCCCCTCCGCTCTCCCTCTTCCCCCACAACCACCATCACCACCACCTTAAATCTCAGCCACTATGCTACCATGACCATGCCTATCTCTATCTCTCTCTTCTCGCCAACCTCTCCCTCCTCGGGGGCGTGACTCTGCGCTGCCTCCTCATCTGACCAGCACGGGTCCTGACCACCATTGGTACGCTCCCACTCATCTCCAGACACTTCCTTCCTAACCACCGCACAGCGTCGGAGGCCCAGGTGCGCTTGATCCTCACAGTGAGTACCTCGTCCCTCAACTGTCACTTTCTCGCTACATGCTGACTCCGTCGCCGGTGGTTAGGGTCGATGCGTCGCCATCCCGGGCACCAGTGGCCATATAGCCTGTTCGCCTTGGAGGCCCGCCCGAAACGTACGGTGCGGCCGCCTACACGGGCTTGAGCAGGTGATTGGGCCCAGGCGTCGGTGCTCCGCTGCGGTGTCGTTGCGACCTGCGTCAGTCGGGGTGCGACCGGGACGAGTACCTGTCCGCCTTCATGGTGGGTGGGGAAAGCACGGACGCCATAATCTGGAACGTGATTCGTAATGAGTCGCGGGTAGACGACGTACGCGCCAGCCGACCCGCCTTCTCGGAGGGTCGTGCAACGGTGTCGCGTCGTCAACGGAGAGCCTCCACTGAATGGTACGTAGATGCCTCGCCTCTCGCCACCGCTGTTCTGAAACGCTTCTGTCTTGAAGGCTCTCCGGGTGCGCTCGATCCTCATGGTGAGTACTACCTCGTCCCTCAACCGTCACTTGCGCGCCACATGCTGACGCCGTCGGTGCTTAGGGTCGACGCGTCGCCATCCCGGGCACCAGTGGCCATATAGCTTGTTCGCCCTGGCGGTCAACCCCACACGTAGGGTGTAGCCGCCTACACGGGCTTGAGCAAGTGATTGGGCCCAGGCGTCGGTGCTCCGCCGCGGTGTCGTTGCGACCTGCGTAAGCCGGGGTGCGACCGGGACGAGTACTCGTTCGCCCTTGCGGTGGGCGGGGAAAGCACGGACGCCGCAACCTGGAACGTGATTCGTAATGAGTCGCGGGTAGACGACGTACGCGCCAGCAGACCCGCCTTCGCGGCCTCTCGGAGGGTTGTGCTTGGTGTCGCGTCGTCAACGGAGAGCCTCCACTGAATGGTACGTAGATGATGCCTCGCCTCTCGCCACCGCTGACGTTCTGATGCGCTTCTGTCTTCAAGGGCTCTCCGGCGCGCTCTCTCTGGAGGGCCGCGCCATCTCCCGGGCCAGCGGACTAGACGCAGCGACGGCGCGTCCGCATTTGAGGGCGGACTAGAGGTAGCCACGCGCGTCCGCGACCCACCCATCTCGCTCCCTCCCCTCCCTCTACCCGCCATGTCTGGACGGAGGCAAGCGTTCTACCTCCATTCAATTCACTGATATCTATGTCCATAGGCGTGTATGTCAGACCCTGAGGCTCCCTGGATAGCACGTCCGCAGTGTCCCCACAGTTTGAAGTAAGCCCCTTTCGTGACGCTTGTTTTGTCCCGAATGTCAGACTGATCGGTTCCTGCAGATGCGGGCGTCGAGGCTTGGGCCCGCCTTGCGCCACCCGATGATTGTGGATTCGCATACGGGTCCACTTCAAGACCTCCACGGATCCTCGCGTCCGCGCGTGGATGGACGACCTTACGTGGCGAAAAGTGTGGTTTCGAGGGTGCAACTTGCCCTCGATTCAAGACACCACCCCGAGGTACGGTCGACCGTTGCCCTCGAGCACGGTCGTTCCTGGTGCAGGCCTCTTCGTGGCCCTCGGGACTAGTACCTGCTTCGGCGGGGAAGCTAACATGCACCGAAATCTCCGATTTTTTTTATTTTATTTTTACGTTAGTTAGTGGCTCGTGTTGCTTCGTCATTTGATACGTTTCTGTCATCCTGTAGTTCAAGTTCAATTTATGACGAAATGAACTGTTGTTCACTATTTACCTAATGATGTTGGAATCCGGGAGACAACGCTAACAACCACAAATGAAGTAATTACATTCTGATCAAAGGATCCAACGTACTGAGTGTCCCTTTTCCGGGAGAGTACCACGCGCCAAACCCGACCCGACTTCATTGGATGATTACACGGGCTCGTAATACGATACATGAATCACACCGGCAATGAAAGCTCCTCGTGTGAGGAGTCATTTCAGGACGATGCACTCGACGGTGCGGCACTACTCGAAACCCCAACAGTATCACCACTGAGTCCTTTGTACCGCATTAGATTGAAGGTCGATACGATCATGGGCAGAACATAGGGCGCCAAAGCACCAGCTGCCACGAGAAACACTCTTGCGAACAGGCCAACCCTGGCCGTTGTTCGAGAGTCGGTAATCAGGGCCCTCACTATGAGCGCGGCGTAGACGAACGTGCCAGACTGACATGGAAGTAAATATCCATTCGAATGGCAGGAGGATGCTGCTGCTGGACTCACAGTGAAGGAGTTCACGACAACGTTGATGGTGCCCCGTTTGGAGGGACGACCTGAGCGAGCATCGTCACGCTGTAGGAGAACAGCGCTGCTAATGGTTGCGCGGCGGCATAGACGAGGACATATCGCTTGCACTCCGCGATCGGAAGGGACGCCGAGACGAGCGTCGTCGCGAAGCCCAGAGCCGTCGCAACTGTATTACGCACGTAAGTAATGTCGCCCGTCTGTGCCAAAAAGGTACAGTTGGACCATACCTTGTGCGAACAGCCCAAGGAAGAAGACCATCACTGAGCCCGGAAGGGCACGCGTGATTGGGCCGTCATTGTCAGGCTTCCAGGGCGGGGCCATAGCTCCATACCCAGCGCTGATCCCAACAGTGATTTCTCCAACGACGAAGGCGAAGATGAAGAGGTAGATACGGCGCTGGTGGGGCCCGGAAGCTCGCGTCGTGCGAGACGCAGGCGGGAGCTGCGCATCCCTGTCTCCGGTCTGTTGCCGCTCTCTGAGCTCCATACCATCTTGGCTCTGGGAGGGACGGAGAATGTGGGGTATGGGAGTCCAATTCAGCAGCAGCAGGATCGGCGTCAAGGGCACGAGAGGACAGCCTGCGCTCTGCGACCAACATGAGCAGGACGCCGGCTAGGTGGGCGATCGCGCCCGCTACCGGCGAGAAACCGAGTGGAGCTTACTGCGGGAACGGAAAGTATAGATGCTACTCCAAGGCCGACGCTGCGTCGAATCTAGGGGATAAGGGAGTTGGATCTTTATGTGCAAGCGCAGATAACGCACCTCCCAAAGAACGAGGTAAGGCCGGAAGTGATCAGCCGTCCCATTCCATATGCCGCCAGCCAAGCTAAAAGGGACTCTACGAAACTTATTAGACTTAGAACGAGGGAAAGGCAGAGCTACTTACGCGAGGTTGTGGACAGGGGGAGTAACCCCGTTGCGAAGATGACAATGCCTTGTGCGGCCCACTGCGCCAAATGCGAACGGAAACCCATCGTCTCTAGTTGTTTATCGCTCTGAGGAGACCTAGGATGAAGAAAATAACAATGCCACAGGGCGTATGAGACGAGGAGGGTCCCCAGAATCTTGTCGCATTGGTAGGGCGTGTGTTATACTCAAGGCATGCGTGCCGGCACCGGTCGCTTGAGCGAAAGAAGCCAGAGTCTTGACTCAGGGCGATCCTAGGAACGTGACCTAAGTAGCGTGGGTGTAGATGCAAAGACCAACTCCAATCCTCTTTCGGCCTTCATGTCCTTATGAGACCGTGAACGAAGCTGATGGTAACCACAAGGCAACCCCAGAGACAAGGTTCTGTGCTGGCAGCCCTCACTTTCGGGCCGAGCCAGTGGCACCACAGCTTCGAATGGTTTCCCATGGCCTAGGGTAGTATTGATACCTAGCATCGATACCTGTAGTATGGGGGTAAATGCCGAGAGCTCAGCCTCAAGGCAATCAAAACGCACCCTCAGAGGACCCAGTGCTAGAGAAAATACTTCGGCCAGGCTTGCATCATAATGATACAAGTACGGATAAGTAATTTGAGACCGATTCAACTTACCTCGACTTATGTCCGTCATCAATGTGAACAACGTGGTAAGTAGTCGCGAAGAGTGCTACTAGTACTTCAAGTCAGCGGTGGTCGGATACTGTAACTGGGGAGAAGATTAAACGCGTGGATTACGTAGGGGACTGTGACAAGCGCCCATCACATGTACGGCCGCCATGACTCAAGTACTCACTGTCAGGAAAAACGGAACGTTTGGTGTGCCACGGCTCGATTATGGCTCCAATGTGGGGTGGTTGAGCATTGGTTGAACGTTCTAAACTCCCTGCCAAAAGGATGCTGCCCCGGTGAGGCTCGAACTCACGACCTTCCGATTGCTTGGTGGTAACAGTCGGACGCTGTAACCAACTCAGCCACGGGGCACACACTCCTTCGGAGTTTGTACGTCTTATAGATGTTTTTGGCAATCGCTTCGAATGTTGCTTAGTTGGCTGGCGGTACTGTTGATCAACTGTTGATTGCAGACTGTAGGGTTCCTCGAAAGTCCCCCTACCTGGACATTGCCTGGACATTGGATCGAGGCGGGCGGTAAGTTCAAGAGGATTTGATGACTAGTGACTCAGAAATTCAACCTGACCACGACCTCAAGGAAGGAGCTTCGATGCAAGTTCAGAAATGTGTTTGCACTGTGACATTAATTTGCGCGCTACATAAAGCGACAGCTAGCAGTCGGCCTAGCTTGACCCTTGAACGTTGTGAGGTTAACCTCTGACGGTCAACGTCTAAATGCCCAGAAGGTCGATGAAGGTAAGTGTTCGCTGCGTAAGCTAGCATTCGGTACTTAATGTAGACCGACTCAAGATCGACCAGGTACCGGTCGTTTCATACTTCGGTTGCCACCATACGATGTCGAAGTCCCAACCGGCTCTGAATTGATGGAAACTGAAATTCCCGCACCAGTACAAGTCCAGTACATCATAAAAGAGCATATAAGTCCGGTATCGTGCACCCACCGCTGACAATCACGTATCTCGCACATCCTCGGCCACCCTGGTCCGTATTTAAGTATAACATCTTCGAGCGGCTTGCACGAAGCTGACTTGCGAACTCTCCGCACCATCGCCCTCGTCATCCGACTTTCTCTTTAACCATGTCCTCATTGAAGGCAGGCATCGCGAGCTTCAGCGCACTCGCGCTTGTTCTCCTCTCGCGTGTCGATGACGCAAGCGGCGCACTCCCGGTGACGAACCCGCAGCTGCTCAAGCTCAAGGCGAAGGCGGCGGCGGCCTGGCCGGCAAAGTTTGCGACACAGAGCGCGGCGGTGACGTTCCCTCAGTACAACTTCACTCAGCCTTTGGACCACTTCAGCAACACTGGGTTCACTTGGCAGCAGCGCTATTGGGTCAGCGACCGCCACTACAAACCTGGCGGCCCAGTCATTGTCTTTGAGGGTGGCGAGGGACCCGGGGATGAGCGGATGCCCATCCTCGACACCGGTATCGTCAACATCCTCGCCAATGCGACCAATGGCTTGGGTATCGTCCTCGAGCACAGATACTACGGTTCGTTACTTATCATATTCCGTAACGCACCGCGTGCGACGTTCTGACGTTCCGCGTGGTCTCTGCAGGTGAATCCGTCCCGGTTTTGAACTTCACCACCGATTCTTTGAGGTACAGACGTTCCTTCCATCGCCCGCGTGATGCTCTCTCTTATCTCATTTCTCCGCGATCGCAGGTGGTTGAACAACGAACAGGCCGCGGCAGACTCTGCGAACTTCATCTCGAACGTCCAGGTTCCCAGCATCTCCATCAATATTACGGCTCCTGGGACTGCGTGGATCTACTACGGGGTTCGTCATCCTTCTTGTCGTCCTTCGCGGCCAAAAATACGCGCAAGCCCATATAGCTGCGTATCACGCAACGCTAAGGCTGAATTTCGTTTGGCTTCTCACAGGGTTCGTACGGCGGCGCGCGGGCCGCCCACATGCGCGTGCTCTACCCCGACATCGTCTTCGGCGCAATCGCGTCCTCGGGCGTGACGCACGCGACTCTCACCGACTGGCGCTATTCGGACATCATCCGCCAGTACGCGCCCCAGGCGTGCGTTGCGCGCATCGAGAAGGCCATCGACGAGGTCGACACCCTCCTCGCGGACAACAAGACGAGCGGCGCGATCAAGGCTGTCTTCGGCCTGAGCGGGCTGTCGTATAACCCGGACTTTGCCTCCCTGCTGTCGGTGCGTGCGCCATCTGACTTGCTATTCGTCTCTGCTCGTGGAGTTTATGACCGATATGTTGTGCAGGCGCCGCTTGGAGGATGGCAGGCGACGAACTGGGACCCTGACGTCAACGACCCCGGTTTCTCCGAGTTCTGCGACGCTTTGGGGCCGGTGGACAACACAACTGTCAAGACGCAAGGCCTCACAATCTCCAATGCGACTGCAGCGTTCGCCAACTACATCAACCAGGTATGGTTCCAGCCTCCAGGTCTGTCGTGACACGGCTCACGCCCATTCAGACGATGGCTTCGTCATGCCCAGTGGCCCAACAGGACCAGGTAAGCGAATGTCCGCAGTTCCGCGTTGCGCACCGACCAGGACTAAGTAACACCGTCGGACAGTGCTTTGGGACGATCACGGACAAGGCGTTCTACCTGCAGACGGACCTCTCCCAAACCTGGCGTCTCTGGCAGTTCCAAGTCTGCACCCAGTGGGGCTTCTTTACGGTGCGAATTCGCTTTCCCCCAAATCATCCACGATAACACTGGCAGATAACCTGAACTGAACGTCCGCGCTTTGCAGACTCCCCCACCCGACGCGTCCACGCCGCGCCTGGTTTCGAAACTCCTGACCCAGGACTACGCCGAGTTGACCTGCACGCTCGTATGTCGGCATTTTCTCCTCGGCCACATGAATGTAGCAAGTTAACACTTGTGAACAGTCTTATCCGCCGGGCGAGCACTTCTCCATCCCCCAGTGGCCCAACATCACGGACGTGAACAGGCTCGGCGGCTACAACATCGCCGCTGACCGCCTCGCGATCATCGACGGCCAAGGTACGTCTCGCATCGGCCCGTATGGCTATCTCGAATCGATCTGCTCACGTTGAACGGTGGACCGTGCTCCGTTTGTGACAGCCGATCCCTGGAGGGGCGACACCCCTCACAGCCCCGATGCACCGAACCCCAACCGCACCGACACGACCTTGCGTCCGTTCAAGCTCATCCCCAGTGCGCACTGCCCGTGTATCCGCTCACAGCTCGAGAGTCTCTGATCCGTTGGCGCAGACGGGGTCCACCACTGGGACGAAAACGGGTTGGCCGACCTGAGCCAGGAGCCCGCCTTCATCCAGGCGATCCACAAGCAGGAGATCGCCTTCGTCCAGGCGTGGCTGAAGGATTTCAAGCCCCCAGCCTCTTACTGAGTACAACACGCCATTGCATCTCTAAGAGCACGTCTGATCAAGTGAATTAGGATCATATAACACTAATACTGTAGACAGCCGTCCGGACAAGGACATCAACACTCGTTAAGTAGAACGATACATACATGTAGACAGAATGTAGTGGTAACAAGCGACAACACATAAGAATACAGATGAAGTGATCGTGATGGTCAAGCGAATGCATGCATGGTTCGGGACGTCAAGAAGAAGAGCACTCTCGAATACATCTATCGGCAGCGACTCTAGTCGAAGTCGTCGAAATCGGAACCGCCCTCGTCCTCGTCCCCGGAGGTGATCTCCACATACTTGGACGCCTTCGCCGCTGCGCCTCTAGCTGGACGCTTTGGAGCCTCCTCACGCGGTTTGGGCGGTGGTGGGATATCGTCATCCTCGTCCTCGTCTTCCGAGATGGCCGACTTCTTCGCTGGCTTCTTCGCTGGCGCCTTCTTCGCAGCCTGACTACTAGAGGCCTTGCGCGAGGCAGGAGCCTTCTTGGCCGCCGGGGGAGCACCCTTGCCCAAGAAGTCTGTGATGGCGGCCTGCTTGCCGTTCTTTTTTGGAGGCCCATCGACTTCTATGATGTCTTCGTCGTCATCGTCCTGTACTGGAGAAGATTTCTTTTTCTTCGGTGCGGGTTTCGTGGTAACGTCGTCATCGCTTTCGCCAGCGTCGGTGTCTAGGCTCTTCCGCTTACCGCCAGACCCCGACTTCGCCGTGGCCTTCTCCTTCCCCTTTTCTTTCGATGCAAGGGAAGGCTTGAAGTCGTCGAAGTCATCGTCGGAGTCGGCAACGGCAACGGGCTTCTTCTTCGCTGCTGGCTTTGGTGGTGGCGGGGGGTCGTCCACCATCTCGACGTCCGAGTCTTCCTCCACCTTCATAGCCTTCTTCGGTACAGCGGCACGCTTCCGGGGAGGGAAGGGGCGTCGTCGTCGCTCTCGTCCTTCTTGATTACAACGTTCGACCCCGATGGCGCGGCAGACGCGGTCTTCTTAGCCTCAGCGGCCTTCTTCGACTTTGGAGCAGCTTTGATAGGCTTGAAGTCCTCATCGTCGTCCTCAGCCTTGGGCTTCTTGGGTGCCGCGCCGAGCTTGGCGCCCTTTCGCCGCTTCTTCTTGCCTCCAGCCTCAGCAGCGCAAAGCTTGCCCTCCCAGTCCTCGCAGGTTTGCTTTAACATGTTCATCAAGCTCAAAGACCGGCGTAAGGAGCCGAGGAGGACTCACCTTCCACTGGAGAAGGAAAACTTCGAGATCAGTCTGCCATATCTTGATCGGCGAAAGAGCGAGCAACGCCAACAGCTCCAGCTCTTTGTCCTTGGCCTGCTGTCTGAGCTTCTCGATCTGCAGTCCCATAGCACGTTAGTCCAGGACGTGTACATAGCTGATTGCTCAAGAAATCTTACCTTCTCCTGCGTCAAACTCCAGATCGCCATGCCCAACAGGTAGTCATAGTCGGTGACGTTGCCGGCAGCACCTCCTTCCTCAGACTCCTCTTCTTCCTCTTCGACAACGTCCTCGGTCTCGCCAGCGGCCTTGGCCTTCGAGACCTTGGGGAACGGCCGGAACTGCAGCTTGCGGAGTTCCCGGACGATGTCCGCCTTGCGGCGCTTCGACACTGCCAGCTCCTCGTCGACGATCATCTGGACGAAGCGAGCCTGGTTGTTCAGCTTGTCGAGCTGGGTCTCAAGTTCGTTGGCGAGGAAGTCCTAACAAACCTCATCAGATCCATCGTCCGCAACAAACTCTGGCCACTGACTACGTACCTTGCGCTTCTGGTAGAACGCCAGTCGCTTGGGGTAGAAGTCCTCGATGATCTCCTCGGGCGAGTTGTACTTCTTGATCTTGCCGTCGAAGTCAAAGCAGACCATGTTGCTCGTGTTGATCTTGGTCGTCAACTTGAAGTACTCGTGGAAGCCCTGCTTCTCCGCCGCCTCCATGCCCTTCTCGGACATCGTGACGATGAAGTGCACGTTCATGTTGTTGTGGTGCTCCTCGTAGTCCTGCATGCGGAGTCAGAACCAGTCCCAAGATGTACCTAAGCTACGATGCAAGGGCATACCTTGACAGCACCATCGCCCTTGTCACCGACCATAGCCTCGAGTTCTGCCTTGAAGTTCTGTGTCCAGCGGTGGATCGGCAACTCGGTAATCTCAACTGTCGTGTCATCAAGCTTCGTAACCTTGCCGATGACGTCGTACTTGTTGTCCCCAGTCTTCTTGACCGTGCCAGTGAAGCCACGCCACCAAGGGAGCATGGGCTCCTGCTCCTCGTTATTCATCAAGCGATGGATGTTCGCAACGATGTCCTCGGGGTTGTACGCAGGGACCGTCGTACTCCAACCTAATCGCCGACATTAACGCCATCTCCGAACATCCAAAACGTCTTTAGTACGCACCGGTACCGATACCCTCGGCTCCGTTCACCAACACCATCGGGATGATAGGCAAATACCACTCTGGTTCAACTGCCTTGCCATCGTCCTGCTGATACGTTAAGATGGCGTCGTCGGCCGGGTGCATGAGGTTCCGGACAATGGGCGCCAGCTCGGTGAAGATGTAACGAGCCGCGGCGTGGTCTTTACCGCCCTGGTCGCGGGTACCGAACTGACCGTTCGGCATGAGGAGGTTGAGGTTGTTGCTCCCGACAAAGTCTTGCGCCAAGTTGATGATGGTCGCCATCAAACTCGCCTCGCCATGGTGGTAAGCGGAGACCTCAGACACGTATCCGACAAGCTGAGCGACCTGTCGAGGTGTGAGAAAAAATTAGGGAAGGAACGAGCTCTCGAAAAAATGCAGACCTTGATCTCCTTCTTTAGGTTACGCTTGAAGCAAGACCAGATGACCTTGCGCTGACCGGGCTTCAAGCCATCCGCGACAGCAGGGATGGAACGGATGTTGTCGGCCATCGAGAACAAGATGAGCTCACGGTTGATAAAGTCGGACAGCGGAATCTCGCGCTGCGTGTGGTCGAGGTAGGTGCCAGGCTTCACAACCACACGTCAATGGATATCCACGAACGGGCCGGTGCTTCGGGACTTACTCTAAACTGACGGAGCCACTCCTTACGCTCGTCCGCCTTCTTCTTGCTGAAAGCGAGCTCGATAAGCTCTCGGTCACCTTCTTGCGTCGTGGAGAACGGAATCATATGACGCTTCATGTCGCTGAAGTACTCGCGTGCATCCTCGTCCTTGCTAGTACCCAAACCCTGCCTCGTAATCAGACGAAGTCCCCGGGATGGTTCGCTTAAACTGCACGAACCTTGAAGTACTTGTGTTCCCACTTGTGCGAGTTCGGTGTCTCCTCCAACCACATCTCATATTCAGGAATGGTATAGAAGTTAATGACTTCCTTCCCCTTCCACACCTACGCCACACGTGTAAGCACACAATTTGCACACGATCGCAATGCAAACATACTCGGACGACGGGAGTGATAAACTCGACGAGGAACTTGTTCAACTTCAAGAGCGAAGGGAAGAAGTGGTCCAGGTAGTTGATGAGAAGACCCTTGATGTGTGAACCATCGTGATCCTATCCGAAAGCCTCAGCACTCCATCACACAGCTCGACATTTGTAAAGGATCCCTACCTGATCCGTCATCAACATGAGACGACCATACCGCAGCCCGTCCACGCTGGTATACGTCTTGTTGTGCTGTAGGCCCAGGATTTTCTTGATGTTCTGGATCTCCTCGTTCTTCATGATCTGGTCGTGCTTCGCATCGCGGACATTGAGCAGTTTTCCACGAAGCGGGAAGACACCGTAGGTGTCGCGACCGACGACACCCAGCCCCGCGACCGCGAGCGCCTTGGCCGAGTCACCTTCTGTAAGGATGAGGGTGCATTCGTCGGCCCTCCTAGAACCTGCCTTGTTGGCGTCACACAGCTTGGTCAAGCCCGTGATCCTGAACGTGACAGGTGAGTCTGCGTCGATAGACAGGTTCTACACCAAAGTATGTACTCACCTCGACTTCCGGTTGCCGTCCGTTTTCTTGAGTTGTTGGTCTGCCTTGAACTTGGCCCAGTTCAAGACATGCTCGACAATCGCAGACTTCGCAACTACAAAACGACGTCAGTCCAAAGCGCCACGACGAATCCATTTGGGACCTACTCTTCTTCAAGAAGTCCTCCGACAGCGTCGGCTTCGAGCCGAACTTGCTCGCGGGCAGCGTCAACGTCTCCTTCGTCTGGCTGTCGAACGTCGGGTTCTCGATGAGCGCGTTCACGAACACCCACATGTGGTTCTTGATCTGCGCCGGCTTCACCGTCGCGCCCTTGTTCTTCTTCGTGATCGACGTGATGAGGTACTTGGCGATCTGGTCCGCGATGTACGCGACGTGCGTCCCGCCCTTGGACGTCGAGATCGAGTTCGCGAACGACACCTGCTGGAACGTGCCCTCCGCCACCGCGAACGCGACCTCCCACCGCCCGCCCGCGGGGGTCTCGTAGATGATCGTCGGCTTCGGCTGCGCCGCCCCGCCCGACCCGTCTGCGGCGGACTCCGCGGCCGAGTTCAGGAAGAGCTCGACGTAATGCTTGAAGTTCTTGATCTTCAGCCGCTCGTCGTTGAGGAAGACCTTGACGTCCTTGACAGTGCCCGCGAGGTCGTGCACGCGCTTCTTGAGGAGCGAGACGGTGTCGTCGTCGATGGACTCCATGCCGAACCGCGCGAGGTCGGGCTTGAACGTGACGCGGGTGTACTCCTCGCCGCGCCCATTCTTCGTGATTTTCGCCTTGCCCATCTTGCTCATGTTGTCCGTCCACGTCTGCACGTACTTCTGGCTCGTGTTCTTGTCCGCAGTGTCGATCGTGAACTCCTTCGAGTAGATGTTCGCGAGCTTCGCACCATAACCGTTGCGACCACCGGTGAGCTTCTTCTCGTCATCGTCGTAGTTCGAGGAGGAAAGAAGGTGGCCGAAAATGAGTTCGGGGATGTAGATCTTCTCCTTGGAGTGCATCTCGATGGGGATACCGCGGCCGTTGTTGTAAACAGAAATTGTATTCTTCTCGACGTCGATGTTGACCTTGATGGTGTCCATACTTGCGTCGTTGATCTAGGTCTAATATCAGCATCCGTTCGCAAATCCAAACTCAAAGATTTAACGTCGATGCCTGAATGAGAAACATCTACTTCAAGTAGCTAAGGCCGACCTCGGTTACGCCCGCAGGGCACTCGGTATCGGGGCACGCAAATTCGCGCAAGCCTTCGCAAACGTTTGGAGTCGCGCGCATGTGAGATGGGGCGACCACAGGCGATGTGGTGTCTTCCGAAGCAAACCACCGTGTCGCAGGCGTCAATGGCCTTGCGTAGATTATGCTCGCACTGACAAATGCAGAGAAGTGCAGCGAGACGGAGACCATTGCGAGCATTACGACCGGATGGCAGTAAGACTCTTTCCATCATAAGAAAGGCTCACGGGTGCAATCCCTCCAGCCGTACCCGCGCTGCAGTCGGACATGGGGACAATCTGAGTTGCACCAACACTGAAGTCCCGATAGACGTTGGACACGGAAGGGATATTCGCGCCAATAGAAGCCACCAGTTGTATAGTGTCCCGTGTCAGGCAACTAGAAGGCGGCGAGAGCGCATATACGAAGCGTAAGGGGCGTGCTCACCTTGTTGTCCGCAGCATTGACGAGAATTTCGTCCACAATCTTGAAGAACCCGGGAACGTACTTGATCTCCCGGTGGACCATCCGCTTGTTCTCGGAGTCCCATGTCCACATGGGGGCGGTGATCGTCTCCACGCTTCCGATGTACGAGTCGGGTCGCTTAAGGATGTGCTCGAGTTGCGAGAGCTATATGCCGTGGTTAGGGACCACATACACGCGTCATTACGTGTTCACACACCTTGGTGTACGTTTCAGATGCAGACTTCTTCTTTCCGTTGGCCGCTTTGGGCACAGAGGGTCCCGCGACGAAGGCGGAGTCTTCGTCCTGGTCGTCATCGTCACTGTCCGCGTTGTCGTCCTTGTCGGCGAGGACTTTGGTCTTCTTGGTAACCTTGGGCTTTGCGGCTGCCTTCGGAGCGGCCTTTGTGGTAGTCTTCTTCGCCGGGGCCTTGGTGGCCTTCTTCTTGGTGGGCACGAAGCCGTCGGACTCGGATCCCGAGACGTCGAGGTCGAAATTCTCATCAGAGTCGCTCATATTGGTTCAAGTCGTCAGGATTCGTGAGAGAAGTGTTGCGAGAAACAACTCCGGGACGTTTGGAGGAGTTGTGGTCGGAAAGAGAGAACGTGGAGGTGGCTCGGGTGGTGATGGTTCGTGTCAGTTCGCTAAACGCGTCGCGCGAGCATCTTCGTCGCGTCCCACACGTGATACAGGCGCCCCAATCATTTTCCCCCTTTAAATTTCAAAATCGTTTTCCAATTGGTGTACCCTTTGCGACTATGTATCACCTTGTTCACCTTCGTCCTGTGTCTCTCCTCGTCCCTCAATATTTTATCTGGCTGCTTCGAATCTCCTTACATAAAGCTTGAGTGAGGCCGACTATGATTTCTGGGAGCGCGACTGGTCACGAGCGGTGTTGGATATGTCACATTCTAGAATCACATCTGCCCGACAACTATGTACATACTGACCAAGCTCGCAACGGATCTTCATAAACCTCTGCGCTTCATCCACTCGCGAGGTACTCTCATCATCATCATGCCAAAATCGTGGATTCAAAGCCGCCATAAATCTGGAATCTGGGAGAGTCGAGACAATGCTCAACTTGAAACCGAGTATCCGAGTCAGATCCGAGTCGTATAAGTATATGACTTTCCACACTTACATATCGTATGTGCTCCATCACGACTCGACGAAGCTTTGTCGCTCCCGGCAAATGCATCAGGTGGATTCCGGCGCATTTCCCCCAAACCTTTCCGCAAGTAAACCGTCGTTCACGGCATAGTAACACCGCTGGAGTCAGATGTCCTTGCCAGTGAATGCCGTCCAGCCTGTACGACGGATGACCTTACCGTCTGCATTCGGCTAGTCAAGGTCTCATTAGAGTGTCGCTTCTAAGTACTAATGCATTTGTTTTTTGCTATCTGTGGCGACGAACTCTGGGTGTTTGTTTCCTTACGACGGGCATGGGGCTATTTTCAACCAGCGAAAAGTCGACTAAAAGGGGAGGCAGGTGAAAACCTTTCTCTGGTATCTGAAAAGCGGTAGAAATTTGGGAGGAAAGTTCTCCTTTGGGAGACTTTTGAACGACTTTTGTCTGATTTGGCGATGTGGAGAGAAAAGTCTTTCACCTGCCTCCCCTTCTCAGCGACTTTTCTCCAGTCGAAATTAACCAAATGCCCCGCCGTGCCTCCACATCGGGCGCCAGGACCTGGATAGTACTGTCATTATGTCTCAATATTCAATGGTCAATGTGTCACCGGATAATACCTTGATTTGGATCTAACCCTCCGGACCTCGCCGGGACTAGCAAATACTTCGCGCCGTTCATCCCGGAATGCCGGGCATCATTGATTTTGTTTGGCGCGCATATGTACCACATTAGACGCTATGAGACGTCGAGCGGCGTTCGTTCTGTCTGTCCATGTGGAAGTTGGTTGACAACGATCGAGCGAGCGACGTAACATGTCTTCCGGCGCCGATTTGAGCTGCTTTATGCCGCGATGAAACGGGCGATAGGACAATATTCTGAAGCCTGGCCCATCCGATCGGGCTGTGTTGATAAGCGCGGTACTGTATGTACTTGGGTAAGTATGGGCTGAGCCGCATCACTGCCGCATCGAGCAACACCGCCACATTCCCACTGCCAGGTTTAGGTTTGCCGGTCTCGCTCGGAATCCCATCATTTTCACTTTAGGCGGCGACCTGAAGCAGACAGCTGGCTGAAACCCGAGGACAAGGGCGCTGCCAGCGCGCGCGGCATCCATGTGGGGAAATGCCAATGCACGCCTCGCAGCAATCCACTTTACCCGTGGCTCTGACGCGGCCACTTCCTCATCCAACCCCCTGTTCGTCCCGCCCACCCCGTCGGTTCACCGTTTCCCGACGCCAGCCTACCCTCCAACTGAACCCGCCAGGAATCAGACGCCATGGGTTTCCTTTCAGTCTTCGCGGAATGGGTCTCGTACGGATTGATCACATTCGCCACCGGCCTCCTCCCGCTCTTTATAGCCTCCCGTGAGCAACACCTTGACCGCGTGTCGCCTCCGTGGCCTTCAATCTAATCGATCATTGCAGAGACAGTACTATCCTGCTTGACTGCATTCGGGATCGGGCGGCTTTTCGCCGCTGGCCTTGCCCACTTCATCAGTAGGTATGTTATTCGCGCTGCGCGCTGAATTTCGATAGGACCCTCATGTTCTGGTAACTTACCCATGTCCAGTATCTTCGTAGGATCGGCGACCACATTCCCTAGTGCACCAGCGAGCGCGCTGCCCTCCTCATTGACCCCGACCAGCGTGTCCCACATAGTCGGCATCCTGATCATGCTAGTAGCGGAGCGTACATTGTCCCGAAGCACGGCCGGCCCCGACCCTCCTTCTAGTCGCGATCCCGAAGCTGTTCCTCTACACGACGACATGGAACTCACCGATCTAGACGCATCCGAGAACTTGCCAGTACCTACTCAGGATTCGTCGCCACACCCGGCGCAAAGCCTCAGGCCTCACTTACGCCGCATCTCGCTGTTCACGTTTGGTCTCGTCGCTGCGGAGGTCGGGACTGGGATCAGCATTGGCTTTGCGGCAACAGCACTGTCGTGGAACTCTGATACTGGTGGCCTCGCGATGCCTCCCCTCGATGCGATACTGTCGTACCTCGTGAGGTTGATCGGAAAAGGTAGTGTTCTCTAGCGCAAGTACGCAGGGTTGCAAGACTGACCACGGGCACGGATGCATCTAGTTCCAACTGCCCTCGCCCTCACAACGACGCTCCTCTCAGCCTCCTTGCCGATCGCGAAGTGCAAACGTCACGTCTTTGCATTCGCCGCAGCGCGCCCAGTAGCCGCCCTCCTGTCCTACAACATCACGAAGCTGCTGCAGGTCAACACCGCCAGTTCCCTATTCGAATCTCCCTTCCTCGCCGCCATGAACTCCTTTACCGTAAGTCCAGCCCTGATTTCTATTGCATTCGTCGCCATGTGAATTTGAATTTCCCGCTTACTGACGCATTATAGGACGGCTTGTTCGTCTATGCTGCACTGGTCGTGAGAGCCCTGATCGCCAACTCGCGAACGACGGCCAGGAGTGGCATGCTCGCGAAAGTGCTTCTCATGGCCGCTGGCGCGCTGCTGCCATGGATACTGCCTATGCTGGTGACCATCTATGTGCTGTGGTCGAACCAAGGGAAGTCCGATCCGGAGCCGATGTAGTGGAGATAAGCATGAATCGGATCCCTTGACACAATGTACTATGTCCTGCGGCTCAGAACTCTTTGCCAGCTTCCTCGGTACACCGTCCACAATCCTCAGTTTTCCAGCGTAAGGCCGTCCGAAGAAGTCGTTCATTATGTAACCACGCTCATCTCGTCATTCGCCGTTATGGTATCGGTGTCTCGTTGACGATGTCAGTCAGCGAATAGACGTTAACGACTACACTTCACCCCGCTAAGTTTTATGTTGGGTCTAGATTTGAAGGTACTTTTGATTGTCTTGATATTCCTCATCACGGTCTCACCCGGCGACGCCAAGGAGAAAGGTGAGGTAGTCTTTGCATCCAGACACTAGTAGGCCATGTTCCCAGGATCATGACGAGTCAAGGCTGTGGCTTCTTTTGCGGAAGCGACCGGTGCCAGCACACATGCCTTGGGCCTTGGGCCTTGCTGAGTATAACGCTTACCCAGCGAAACGATTCCGAAGACTCTCCCCGTCTCATATGCCCTGTGATTTTTACACATTCATTCCAGATTTCAGTGCTGCAGCAGTGATAAACAACCCAGTACCATGGGTTTCTTTTCACATCTGGCGGAATGGACCTTCCACGGAGTCGGCATCGCCGCGGTAGGGCTACTCCTCTCTTCGTAACCTCCCGTGAGTAGCTTACTGTCTCCCGTCCATTCTCGATCTCACGAGCTCGCTAGAGTCCCTTTTAGCTTGCTTGACCACATTTGGAACCGGGCGGCTGATCGCTTCGGGCCTTACCTCGTTCTTTGCAAGGTGCGTCCCTTGCGCCCACCTGGCATAAAGCTTCCAGGCCCTCTTACCGCGGTACCCAACGCAGTGTCACCTTTGGTGCAGCATACATATTTTTCCCGCCGGTGGGCTACCCGCGCTTCCCACCGATAGCTGTCACCATGAGCCACATAGCCGGCGTTTTGTTCATGTGGATTGTAGAGCGCAGGTTATCTGGTCGTGTGCTCGACCCCGCTCTTCCGCCCGAATTGGACTCCTCTACCCCAACGCTCCAGGCCCACGATGACATGGAGCTCAGAAAGCCGCATATGACGGGAGATAGAGATGCTCAGATTCCGCCTGCGCCTCGCACGACACGAGCTTCTGGGCCCCACCAGTTCCGTGTCTACCTTTTCATCTTCGCGTTCGTCGCTGCAAATTTTGCCTATGGTATCAACGCTGGCAATAAATCTGCGGCTCCGAGCCCACCCCGGAAATACAACAATCCTAAGGACGACCTCCTCGATCGCTCACTTCCGGGTCCGGCACTGTTATCCTTCCTCAAGTTGCTCGCACCAGGTACGGTTTCAGTGCGCGTTCCCTGGCGCAGATACGTCAGATTACTCACACGCCACTGAGATTTAGCTGCGACTGCTCTGGGCTTCTCGACGACGCTGCTTTCGGCGTCCCTTCCGCTCGCGGATTGCAAGCGATATGTCCTCCTGTATGCCACAGTGCATCCATTGGCTGCGCTGCTCTCCTACACCGTGGCGACACCCCCTCAAATCGGCCCTACCAATGGGTCAAAACCCCCTTTTACTTTCATGATTTTCATGAAGTACTTCATTGTGAGTCCAGCACCATTCCAGCTACCATTCGATGTCGTGCTTATTTGCGTTTTAGGGCGGCGTATTCGTTTACGCCGCACTCATACCGAGAGCCGTGATTGCGGCCAACTCTCGAACAACGGCCAGGAGTGACCTACTCCCAAGAATGATTCTAATGGCAGCTGGTGCTCTGCTGTCATATATACTACCTATGCTACTGGGGATTCTGTATATGAAAGTTACGCTGCCGTCAGAAATGGTTGCATAGGAAATTTATACTGCGGAAACTGGCAGCTTGGGATACATCGTTGCGAACTTGTTATTCATGGTACTCAACGTTCGCAGTGCTGGCAAACACGTTGGCAATGACGAAAGTTGGATTTGTTGATCTCCTGTCAAGACGTCACAGTCATTTAGGATTTCAATGGTCGGTGTCTCGTTGGCGTCACTTGGGAATCATAAATAGAGAGTCACCAGTTCACTTCCGTATGAGTTAAACAGACATTTAAACTGAAATTACAGGACGGTATGAATATATCGAGTGACGAAGAGAGTTCGATGTTTTGGTGCACGTTAGCTTCCCCGCCGAAGCAGGTACTAGTCCCGAGGGCCACGGAGAGGCCTGCACCAGGAACGACCATGCTCGAAGGCAACGATCGACCGTACCTCGGGGTGGTGTCTTGAATCGAGGGCAAGTTGCACCCTCGAAACCACACTTTTTGCCACGTAGTATGATTGTCCATCCCCGCGCGGACGCGAGGATCCGTAGAGGTCTTGAAGTGGACCCGTATGCGAATCCACAATCATCAGGTGGCACAAGGCGGGCCCAGGCCTCGACGTCCGCATCTGCGAGAACTAGTTCGTTCGAGGTCCAAGACAAATCATATGTGAAGATAGAGACTCACTTCAAACTGCAGGGACACTGCGGACGTGCTATCCAGGGGGCCGAGTCGGACAGATAAGCCTAGCGACATACAGGTCAGTAAATTAAATGGAGGTAGAACCCTCGCCAGAGGGAGGTAGATGGGTTGCGGACGCGCGTGGCTACCTCTAGTCCGCCCTCAAATGCGGACGCGCCATCGCTGCGTCTAGTCCGCTGGCCCGGGGGATGGCGCGACCCTCCGGAGAGAGCGCGCCGGAGAGCCTTCAAGACAGAAGCGCATCAGATTCAGAACTTCAGCGGTGGCAAGAGACGAGGCATCGACGTACCATTCAGCGGAGGCTCTCCGTTGACGACGCGACACCAAGCACAACCCTCCGAGAGGCCGCGAAGGCGGGTCTGCTGGCGCGTACGTCGTCTACCCGCGACTCATTACGAATCACGTTCCAGGTTGCGGCGTCCGTGCTTTCCCCGCCCACCGCAAGGGCGAACGAGTACTCGTCCCGGTCGCACCCCGGCTTACGCAGGTCGCAACGACACCGCGGCGGAGCACCGACGCCTGGGCCCAATCACTTGCTCAAGCCCGTGTAGGCGGCTACACCCTACGTGTGGGGTTGACCGCCAGGGCGAACAAGCTATATGGCCACTGGTGCCCGGGATGGCGACGCGTCGACCCTAAGCACCGACGGCGTCAGCATGTGGCGCGCAAGTGACGGTTGAGGGACGAGGTAGTACTCACCATGAGGATCGAGCGCACCCGGAGAGCCTTCAAGACAGAAGCGCATTAGGAAAACGGTGGCGAGAGGCGAGGCATCTACGTACCATTCAGTGGAGGCTCTCCGTTGACGACGCGACACCGTTGCACGACCCTCCGAGAAGGCGGGTCGGCTGGCGCGTACGTCGTCTACCCGCGACTCATTACGAATCACGTTCCAGGTTATGGCGTCCGTGCTTTCCCCACCCACCATGAAGGCGGACAGGTACTCGTCCCGGTCGCACCCCGACTGACGCAGGTCGCAAGGACACCGCGGCGGAGCACCGACGCCTGGGCCCAATCACCCGCTCAAGCCCGTGTAGGCGGCCACACCGTACGTTTCGGGTGGGCCGCCAGGGCGAACAAGCTATATGGCCACTGGTGCCCGGGATGGCGACGCGTCGACCCTAACCACCACCACCACAGTCAGCATGTGGCGAGCGGATGACGGTTGAGGGACGAGGTACTCACCGTGAGGATCGAGCGCACCTGGGCCTCCGATGCTGTGCTGTGGTTAGGAAGGACGAGTCTGGAGATGAGTGGGAGCGTACCAATGGTGGTCAGGACCCGTGCTGGTCAGATGAGGAGGCAGCGCAGAGTCACGCCCCCGAGGATGGAGAGGTTGGCCAGAAGAGAGAGATAGGCATGGTCATGGTAGCATAGTGGCTGAGGCTTAAGGTGGTGGTGATGGTGGTTGTGGGGGAAGAGGGAGAGCGGAGGGGACCTGGTTTATATACCATGAAGGGGGCTGTTTGGCGGGGCTGACGGGACGTTTGTTTTGTGCCAGCCCCGAGGTCAGCCTTTGTTGTTCGCGCCCGAAAACGTCGACGTCTGCTCCAAGTCGCCTCTGCTCGCCTTGTTCGGACGGCTGACCGAGGCGAACACTGAGTCGATCGTTGATGTTCTGCTATATTCGTCAATAACTCGACGGAAGGAGATTCCAAGCCTCCAAACCAGCCTCCTTCGATCGTTCCTGCGACAGTCAGCAGAGGGCTTTCGGTAGAATTACCTCTTCTCCCCGCGCAGGGTTGAACAGAGCAGTAACAAAATTAAAGTTAATGCACTTTGATGTACTGCTTTCCAGAGTCTCGGAAGTGGTAAACCACAACGCGCGCACCCCCCGCTGTTGACAACGTACGGATGCTTCTTTTGCTCTTTGCACACCTGAATAGGCACCCTTGCGTGCATTAGTGTGCTTCGTCCTGAGAGGTTGGCATTAACTTGAAGTTTGGCGAGAGGAATCAACAAGCGGATTTAAGGTATGGGCGCGTAATTTACCGATCACGATAAGTTTGTCTGTATTTGTCCGGACCGACTCGGTACCCGGACTGTCTGAGTTTGGCAAACTTCAAGTACTGAACCTGAGGCTGCCGCAGACTTCACGAGAACTTCGTGATTTGAGGTTCGTTCGTCTTCATCGTACTCCTCGTTGTCTCTTGGTTGACTGCATCGCTGCGGTTGACTAGTAGCTAGTATGGACTCCGGACTCAGCGCGACTGCTGCTGGGATCAACTTCCCCTTCGAAATCTGGACATTAATTCTTCAGTTCCTCTGCGCGTGTGGACAAGAGTACGCGGCTCGTGCAGCTGGGAAATTCACCCTGCATTCCTCGACGAAGTTGAATCCATATTGTACCGCAAGCCTCGTATCACTGGCACTAACAAGCTGTCCAGTTCGCGAACACTCTCTCGCAATCTGTGCTGCGTCGACGTCTCGCCGAAGCCGTCCGGGAACTGCATATCGTTGTATCTGGGCAGGACTTCTTATGTGCCCCCCGGTATGCCCACCTTTTGCGCGGGATTCTGGACCGGCCCCCGCCTTATCGCGCTCAGGTTCAGGAGGACGCCACTCAAGTCGACGGATGACTTCAGCTGGCGCCTCATGGCCACATCACTCTGTCCATACTTGTCGCCGACAGGCAGCGTCTGATCAAACGGCTTCACGGTGAACTTGTGCCGCAGTATTCAAGTTCCCAGTTCTCTCGGTTTCTCCGAGTTCAAGCCCAACCTGAGCTCGAGGAAGTGTGGCTTGACGGGAGTTGGGTGACGGAGTCCAGACAACCTTACGAAACCCTCAAACTTTACGCGCTCGGTTGTGACCATCGACTCGCAGTGCATATCTAAAATCCCCGAAACATCACTCATCTTTACGTGGCCGAGGACCGTTCGCGGGCGCAGACACTGATGCTCCCCCACATCGTCCGCGTTTTCGGCGTTCAACCCATCAGTCTGCGGGTGGATCCAGATGAAGCCCGCCGCAGATTTGGACTATCCCACCCTTCGCGACTACCGCTGGGAGGATTTTCCGCGTCTCAAATTCCTTTAGATCGACGACGGACCGTTGTCGTCCGTGAGTTCGTCTCTGATATCTACCCATCGCAGATTGCTACTTAAGCATGTCTCGCTTTACAACAGCACCGTCTACGCCCGCCCGCCCGACCGCGGAATAACTACCAATACGGCGTTGAAGAGCGCAAGGAAGCCAAGTTGCTGCCAGTCCTCGAAACGTTTGTTTGGGCTCCGTCGTGGACTCGCTACTTCCCGTCCAGCGATCCCCAGCACGGCCATCGGCGCGCAATCCAACGTTTCTCGGAGGCCGTGCTGAAGGAGTTTACGTCCGTACGGGAGGTGATTTACGTATGGATGGCGGAGGATACTTCTTTTGCTCTCTGTTGCCGACGGGAGAATGGTGGGAGAGGCGGGCGGACCCAAGAGAAGCAGACGACGATGCATGGGCAATGGTGTGATAGATCGTCGCCCGGGCAGTTTCTCCCCGTCGAGACGTCATTCTACGAGTGAGTGCGCCTAGTTCTCGTAACATGGGCTCTTATTGAATATCCTATTAGAACCGTGGGGTGTTTTCAATCGTTCTCTTTGCACGTGAGCGAAGGAGGATGGTCCTCGTAGAGGCAAGCGAGGCGGAGCCTGAACATCTTCCATTACCCCAGAGTTAACAGTTACATGGTATTGCGGTTGATAATGGTGGTACTATTAGGCGTTCTGGTCGCTCTCTTTTCGAGTGTCCGCTGTAGTTGTCTCCTGACGAGGGTGCGCCTGCTCTTGTGCATGGGAATCACTGGGTAGTGAGAGTCATCATACTCATATCTCTGCACACTGTATGTGAGAAATGGGAGGAAGCAGGCCTACAGCCACAACGTAAAGGCGTCAACGACTACGATTACCAAATGGGGACATGCACCAGTAGAAGCGCTCGTCCTGAATTTCCGTGGATGCGTCTGGTGACTGGTCCCGACGTCTTCAAGGTATCTCTCGACGGTCATGCTCGCCCTCCGCCGACTACCTCGCTATGCTCCTAGGCTGACACGCGTCCGCGGAAATGCGACTCTAGAAGCCGCATCTGAGTCCCAGGCGCAGGCCAGCACACATCCTCCCCCTCCTCCGGTGACAGCGAAGACCGCGACCCCGGCGCCAGCGGATGACCCTGCGCTGGAGGAGACTACTGAAGGAGCCTCGCTGACAGAGCAGCCCAAGTACAAGCAGCGCGAGTGGCCGAAGCGTCGTCCGTACATCTCACTGGAGCGGCCGAGGGAGTGGAACAGGCCGATTGCGAAGGGCGTCGAGCCGGCGTATGACTACGCGCTCCGCTACATTCTTCGCGACGCGCAGTTCTTGCGGAAGGAGCTGGAGGAGCTGAGGGTGAGGGTGAAGGCGGAGGAGGCGAAGCCTGAGGGCGAGAGGGACGTGGCGGCGCTGGAGGAGTTGAGGGAGAAGGTGAGGATACTGGAGATCCAGAGCGAGGTCAACTTGCCCGAGGTCAGGTGGAAGGCAAGGAATGGCATGGGTGAGCTTGTTCTCTTGGTTGTTTGGGGTTTAACCCCTTGACACAGACTGAAATGCGTGTCGTGTGTGCGTAGCGGACTTGACCCAGCCTGTTCACAGGCACTTGGTTGAGCAGAAGTGGAGGGAGCAAGGCGACTTGGACCTTCTGGTATGTGTTGTGATCCTACCCTCTACGTCCAGTGCTTCAATGTTGGAGGTTGTTTCTAGATGGAACGTATCCACCAGATGAACGTCGTCCCTGACATGCTCCCGGAACTTCGACCCTCGCTGGACATGCGCATACGGTACCTCGCGCCGCCTCCCAAGAACAACTACCTCCGTACGCGCGTGAAGCGTAAGCTCAAGGCGGTCGAGCCAGGTATCTTCCTGGTGCCAGAGCAGGTTCGTTATGTCTTTATTGTCTGTCCGCGAACTGTCCTTACGCGTTTACAGACGAGAAGACCGCCTGAGGTCTACACATCGTTGTTCCACACAGACACGCGTCTGTACACCCTCTTGATGGTCGATCTTGACGTCCCGCACCCGGAGAACCAGTCGTTTACTACGTACCTCCACTGGATGCAGTATGTATTCATAATTCAAGCCCGTGCATATTCTCATTCCTGACCTCGTCTCTTCAGGCCCAATGTTCCTCTTTCCGCGTCGACGCCTTCCCCAACCGTTCCTCTCCAGGCGCACACACCGTATGTCCCTCCCCATCCGCAGCGCGGCACCCCTTACCACCGCTATGTCCTCCTCGTGCTCCCGCAAGCCTCGGCGACTGAGCCCATTGACATTCCGGTCTTCGAGGAGTCCGACCGGCTTGGCTTTGACTTCCGTGCCTTTGCCACGCAGTACGGCTTCGATGGTACCCGGGGCGGCGGTGCACATATGTGGCGTGAGGTCTGGGATGAAACCGTATCGCACATCTACAAGTTCACGCTCAGTAAGTCTGCTACGCATTTGCGATGTGGCGATGTGCTGACGGTGTTCATTCGCCTACAGAGAAGGAGGAGCCCCGGTTCGGCAAGATGCCCAAGCCGGACCCATACGCGGAGCTCAAGAGCAAGAAAAAGTACCTCTAGACGCGTCGGACGTAGCACATCTTTTACTAGTTGTAGATCCTCATTTAATCCGACTGTGCTCATCTCTTATACGTGTGGATAGAGGATTCCGGCGGTGGCAAGAGACACCCGCTGGGGATCGGATCGCGGTGGTAAGCGCCCGATAACTGGACTCCGGAGCGGCATCGGGAGTTGGATCTGCCGCTTGGCGACGATGCTTCGTATTATATTATATTATAATGTGCGCTGCTCGCATGCGCCATCATCCTCATTGCTCTCCACTCCACCTCCTGAATGAGCCTACATGATGGCCGAGCTTTCTGCGCAGTCTCCTCGCACCCCCAATCTCCAAGATTCGTCTCCTCTTGGCAGTCTTATTCGACGGACGTCGTCAAGGAGAGTGCACGGCCAACGACCAGCCAACCTTGAGCTTCTCCCAAGCCCCCCTCGCTCTGCGCCGGTACCTTCAGCATACTCTGGAAACCCAATGCCTTCCGCACCACCCTCGCCCATCCTCCATACTCAATTCCGGGATAGCACAGCGACCGCGACGTCCTACTTGGTCGATGGCGCGAGCATGCGCACCTTCTCTTGGGACGGCCGATCCCAAATCAACGTCCCTTCCAGCCCGTCCAGCTCCCACATCTATCAAGGCTTCGCGCGAGGCCACGAATCCCTCTCTTCCGGCGATGACGTCGAGTCTATCACGAACAGGTACCGCGACACCTGGCGCTCTTCCGGGGTCGTCGATCCTCCTTCCGTGTACGACCCACCCGATGTCCCCGATCTACCCACCGTCGTCGTCTCTGCAGCCCCCGAACCACCTCCAGCGCCGAAACCATGGGAGCAGGGATATGATGTCCCGGGACCATCGAAGGGCGGGCGAGTGCCCTCGCGCGTGAACGCGAACACCGTCAACTTCTCGCGACCCGTGCACGTCGACATCCACTCGTCCGAGGCGGAGGAGCGGAAGCGCGAGGTCCTTATGCGCAACGCGCACTACAACCCGCGCTCTCCAACGCCATCCAGCGCGCCAGGGCCAAGCTCGCGGCCGCACTCCCCGTCGTACTCCCCCGCGCCCAGCCCGGGGCTTGGCCCAGCGGCGTCTGGGCACGGCTTCGGGTCGCGCCCGGTCTCTCCAGCGTCGCTTGGCGAACAATCGGCGTCGCCGTATTACGAGGGCTCAATACAGAGCCAGAACGGCTACGGTTTTACGTCCCCGGCTCCTGCGGTGCCCGCACCCGCACACGCGCAAGCGCAGCCCTCTGCCCCTCGGCTGGTGCCTGGGGCGGAACCGCGCATCGACTCGTCGCCCAGCGTATATTCGAACTACTCCTTCTACGAGCTCCCACCTACTCCCACACACCCCTCGCCTTCTCCACTTTCACAATCTTCCCTCCATCCGCCCATGTCTGCACCCGCACATATGCAAGGACATCCGGTCAGCCCGACAACGCCTGGCGGACAGTCGCGCGCAAAGGGCTTGGCGAAGCCAGACGCCTCGACTGCACTAGCAAACCCGCAGACAGCACAAGACTTTCTGCAGGTTGGTATCCAGCACCACCTCGAGAACCGGTTGGCGGAGAGTGCGGCGGCATTCGAGAAGAGCGCGACGCTGGGTGGCGGGTGCGGCGTTGGGATGCTCATGTGGGGGCTGGCACAGCGGCACGGGTGGGGGTGCCAGAAGAACGAGCAGGCGGGGTTCCGGTGGCTGCGGCGGGCGGCGGAGCTCGCAGTGACGGACCTGGAGAAGGGGAAGCAGGGCGATATGAGTGCTGTAAAGGTGAGCTTGCTCTCAAATACCTGCGTATCCTCCATGCGGCTGACGGGTTGTTGGGTGCGGAAGTCGGAGCTTGTGCTTGCGATCTACGAGGTTGGGCAGAGTTTCTTCCAGGGGTGGGGTGTGCAGAAGGACAAGGATATGGCGGTGGTGAGTCTCTTCTCTGTACAAGGGGCTCTGTGGCGTAGGCTGACCCATTTTACAGCAATACTACCGTGTCGCGGCGCGATTAGGCGACCCCGATGCTCAACAGGAGCTCGGCTACTGTCTATTGAACGGGAAGGGTTGCAAGAAGGACAAGAAGGAAGCGGCGAAGTGGTACCGCGCTGCCGTACGTCGTTCTTCATATACGTATGGGACCCCAGCTAAACCATCTGTGCTGTAGGTCAAGCAGGGCGTCAGCGATGTTGGGCTCGCCTGGATATACAAGGAGAAATACCAGTGACCTCTGCCCGGTGCGGAGCATATTGCTTTCCTTGCTTCTTGCTCGTTGCGCATATACCATATCACGCTTGGTTGATACCCTGCTTTTGGCATTCCACGTCTGACTGATATTTGCTGCTTACATTGGTGTATCATTATTCGGTTTGCGGGAGACATATGGATTCTTGATCTCTACTGGGTTTCTCGCCGGTGTACGCCGTTCCACATTTTCGTCTGCATCACAAGAGCTATGGAAGATACCCGACGGCATATCCGAACGGTGAGTATTTTGAACCATGGGATGCCTGAAACTGAACACATTCACTAGTAGCATATTTCGCCAATATCCGTAATCCTGAGCAACGACCTATATACTGAACCGCCTCCCAAGTCTTGCAGTCACAGTAACCTCCTGCGATTGAAAATGCGGTGCGTTTGTGTGGTCAGTTGACCATTTCCAGGGTGCGGGCACGCCAAGATCGCTTCTGGATTGATCTCACAGCACTGTTTTCGAGCTCAAACCGTCTCAATCACTCGAATTTGAATAAATAAGGTCCCATCTTGAGCAGAGGGGGCGGATATCAAAATCTCCTTCGAAGAGTCCTCTGCTGACTGTCGCAGGAACGATCGAAGGAAGCTGGTTTGGAGGCTTGGAATCTCCTTCGGTCGAGTTATTGACGAATATAGCAGAACACCAACGATCGACTCAGTGTTCGCCTCGCGTCAGCCGTCCGAACAAGGCGAGCAGAGACGACTTGGAGCAGACGTCGACGTTTTCGGGCGCGAACAACAAAGGCTGACCTCGGGGCTGGCACAAAACAAACGTCCCGTCAGCCCCGCCAAAGAGCGCCCTTCATGGTATATAAACCAAGTCCCCTCCGCTCTCCCTCTTCCCCCACAACCACCATCACCACCACCTTAAGCCTCAGCCACTATCCTACCATGACCATGCCTATCTCTCTCTTCTCGCCAACCTCTCCCTCCTCGGGGGCGTGACTCTGCGCTGCCTCCTCATCTGAACAGCACGGGTCCCGACCACCATTGGTACGCTCCCACTCATCTCCAGACTCGTCCTTCCTAACCACCGCACAGCGTCGGAGGCCCAGGTGCGCTTGATCCTCACGGTGAGTATCTCGTCCCTCAACCGTCATCCGCTCGCCACATGCTGACTGTGGTGGTGGTGGTTAGGGTCGACGCGTCGCCATCCCGGGCACCAGTGGCCATATAGCTTGTTCGCCCTGGCGGCCCACCCGAAACGTACGGTGTGGCCGCCTACACGGGCTTGAGCGGGTGATTGGGCCCAGGCGTCGGTGCTCCGCCGCGGTGTCGTCGCGACCTGCGTAAGCCGGGGTGCGACCGGGACGAGTACTCGTTCGCCCTTGCGGTGGGCGGGGAAAGCACGGACGCCATAACCTGGAACGTGATTCGTAATGAGTCGCGGGTAGACGACGTACGCGCCAGCAGACCCGCCTTCGCGGCCTCTCGGAGGGTTGTGCTTGGTGTCGCGTCGTCAACGGAGAGCCTCCGCTGAATGGTACGTCGATGCCTCGTCTCTTGCCACCGCTGAAGTTCTGAATCTGATGCGCTTCTGTCTTCAAGGGCTCTCCGGCGCGCTCTCTCCGGAGGGCCGCGCCATCCCCCGGGCCAGCGGACTAGACGCAGCGATGGCGCGTCCGCATTTGAGGGCGGACTAGAGGTAGCCACGCGCGTCCGCAACCCACCTACCTCCCTCTGGCGAGGGTTCTACCTCCATTTAATTTACTGACCTGTATGTCGCTAGGCTTATCTATCTGACTCGGCCCCCTGGATAGCACGTCCGCAGTGTCCCTGCAGTTTGAAGTGAGTCTCTATCTTCACATATGATTTGTGTTGGACCTCGAACTAACTAGTTCTCGCAGATGCGGACGTCGAGGCTTGGGCCCGCCTTGCGCCACCCGATGATTGTGGATCGCATACGGGTCCACTTCAAGACCTCCACGGATCCTCGCGTCCGCGCGTGGATGGACGACCTTACGTGGCGAAAAGTGTGGTTTCGAGGGTGCAACTTGCCCTCGATTCAAGACACCACCCCGAGGTACGGTCGGCCGTTGCCCTCGGACAACGGTCGTTCCTGGTGCAGGCCTCTTCGTGGCCCTCGGGACTAGTACCTGCTTCGGCGGGGAAGCTAACGTGCACCAAAATCTCCGTCCCTCTACTTAGTGGCTTGTGTTGCTTCGTCGTTTGATACATTTTCGCTGTTCTATAATGACCGTTTAATTCATAGTAAAGCAACTACACCTGTCAGAGATCCACTAAGTGATATCAATGAACCACTGGCGATGACCAAGAACACCCAGATGACGTGTTAACACTACGACAGCAACAGGTCTAACTTGGGCGGATGCGTGCGTACATATCCGAATTCGCCGGGACGACTCGTACACCTCAGTCATACATAAATCCCTTAACTCTTTGACTGATATTGAAATTTACTGGTATGAACGCGGGAGGAGATGGTCGCCGCCCTGTATTGTTGGCTGCGCTTCTAAATACAATATTCTATACAATCTAAACCGTGTCATCACTGTGCTTTTCCTCTGCTTGCAGCGCGGCTCGCATATAGTAGATCCCTACTAGCATAGATGGCATATATGGCAGCAAAGCCCCGGCTACCATGAGAACCATCCTTGCAAGTAGGCTGCTCCTGGGCGGTGTTGTTCGAGACTTAACAATCAAAGCTCTCACTATCAGTGCGGCGTAGATGAAGAAGCCGCGCTGAAACGTCAATGAGCTGGAAATCGAAAGGTAAGAGGAACACTGCTGGACTTACAGTCAAGGATTTCATGAAAACGATCAAAGGACGTTCCGACTCGTTCGTATAAACGATTCCCAAAAGCGCTGTAACGGTGCACGAGAGCAGTGCAGCCAATGGATGTGCTGCGGCATAGAGGAGGATATATTGTCTGCATTCCGCGATCGGAAGGGAAGCCGAGAGGAGCGTCGTCGCGAAGCCGAGAACCGTTACAACTAGGGTTTTGGCTGGTCACTTCGCCTGCGCAAAAACGTACACTTGGATCATACCTTGTGTGAACAGTCCAACGATGCACGACATCACCGGGCCTGGAAGAGAGGACAAGAGTCGTTTTTTCTGGGAATTCTCAGGTTTCCAGGGCGGCATCATCGCTGCAGTGCCAGCGCCCATCCCATCGGCAATTTCTGAAACGACGAAGGCGAAGATGAAGAGGTAAACCCGGCGCTGGTGGGGCCCGAAGGTTCGTGTCATGCGAGACGCAGGCGCGGGTCGAGCATCTATGCCGCCTCCGGTCTGCTGCGGCTCATGGAGCTCCACGTTATGGTGAACCGCGATAGGATCAGAGTGCAGTCCAGCGGGAGGGCTGGCGTTAAGCACACGGGAAGCCACCCTGCGCTCTGCGACCAACATGAACAAGACGCCGGCCATGTGGGTTATGGCGGCGGCTGCTGGTAAGAAGCGCGGTGAGCTTACTACTCCTGGGGAAAGCGTCGATGCAACCGCGCCAAAGAAAACGCTGCATTGGATACCAGGGAATAAGGGCTTCGGATCTTCATGGGTAGACGCACACGACGCACCTTATAAAGAACAAGGCAAGGGCGGAAGAGATCAGCCATCCAGTTGCAAATGTCGTTAAGGAAGCTACAAGGGACTCTACAAAGCTCGTCAGATCGAAAACGAACGAGAATTAGGGAGCTCCTCACGCGAGTTTATGGAGAGAGGGAGTAGCCCCATTGCGAAGATAACCATTCCTCGTAAGGCCCATTGCGCCAAAAGTGAAATGATTGAACTCATGGTATTGAGGTGTCGACAGGCCTGAGTCTGTCACTGCTGCCCTCGGAGACGAGGACTATGAAGCAATGGACCCTGCGAAAGAAGGGAGTCGTTGGAGTGGAAGGTTTAGGCCTGTTCCTGCACCTATTATACTAGTCCTCGCCGACTCCTCAAGGCATGTGTGCTGGCAACAAGCACCAAGCATAGCCCTACTAGCCACAGCCTTGAATGATCATCTCAACGATGGTGCTATTATCCTGACCCGAACGTACTGTAAATGTCAAGACAACTCCCTGTCGAACTTACTTTCGGCGGCATCCGTGACCACCTAGGTGAGACTGTGACAGGTTGACGGGCAGATTGCGACCAGCTTTTTGAGCGCCACTGCCACAGTCTGCCAGGCAGTGCTCAGTGATTCCAGATTGTAACAGCCGCCGAACGCATGATCAATCATTATTTTAAAATTACATACTGTCTTGTAGGGAAAAAGAACGAGCGCACATATATCCCACATGCGCTATGAAGGCACTCCCTCATGCGTTCCACGTTGTGCTGCAAGATAAAAGCGTTGCTGCCCCAGTGAGGCTCGAACTCACGACCTTCCGATTGCGTGCTAGTAACAGTCGGACGCTGTAACCAACTCAGCCATGGGGCACATATTTGTAACATTGCCTGTAACACCATAGCGTCTTTATCATGATAGACTCTCCACAGCCGCTTACCTAGTGGCAAATACTTATCCACGTTGTACTTGTAACTTTAGTCCTAATAGTAGTGTGTGCCTATGCCATGACAACGGGAGGCACACGATCGATATGGAATATCCGCCGGGAGGTAGAACGGCCATGGTTGAACAAGCCCTCCCAGTGCGCAACTCACTGGCTATGCGCCGGCCTCGGACGTTGACACATTTCAGCTTCAACGGTTAAACCGGCAGCACAATCGATCGAGGACGTATGAGAGTGGAGAGTTGCACCTGAGAAGTCCGCTAGTGGGACCACTGTACTTGGACAAGCCACTAAACCCCTCGATCACCCGGCAACGGAATGAACTCAGTGCAACCGATCACGCCACACGCAGAAAGAAAGAAATCATTTGGGGTCCCAGAGCCCTTGAACATCCCCGTCCATTAGTAGAGACGGCGGTCTCCGCACAGCAGCGCGCCGACCAGTCGTGTGTGTGCGAGTAATCTACATCGTGCATGAAACAAAAACGTAGGGATACAACATCACCGAGAGTCCGAAAGCACAACGTCCGAGCACCCAGGCACTCCTCGTCCCCATCTAGCAACAGCAACTACATCCTCGCCAGCGCAGGTGCAACTTCAAAGAAAAAAAAACAACGAATGGACGAACATCCAGCGACAACAGCGGCTATGGGCACGGTCATCGGGGCGTTATGCGGACGGGACGGCTACGGGAGGGTATCCGTTCAGACGCGGCGGCCACGGCCACGGCCCTTCTGGCCACCAGCGAAGCCGCCCTGTGCACCGTTGTTGCCGGTGTTCTTGCCCTTGATCGCGCCGACGGACGCGGTCGCGGTCGCAGCGGCGGACGAGGCGGACGCACCAGCGTTGTTGCCGGTCGCGTTGTTGCCCGCGCCAGTGCCAGTTGCGGCGCCGTTGGCAGACACCGTGAACTACAACACGGACGCAGGGATGGTTAGCACAGCTGCACAGTGTAGATGAGTGGGAGGGGAGAGGGGGAGAAGACGTACGTAGACCATGTCGTCGAGGGAGCCGTGCTGCGCGACGGCGACGAGGACGGGCTGATGGTTCGCGGCGGAGTTGATGGACGCAAGGCGGTAGGTGCCGGCGGGAAGACCACCAGTAACGTCGGCGGTGAGGATGCCGTTCTGCGCGGCGCTGTTGAGGCCCTTGAAGAACGTGAACTTGGTGGGGTCGAGCGGCGTGGTCTGGTCGAGCGCGGTGAGCGCCTCGACGACGACGTGCGAGTGGCCGGTGATGTCGCCGTTGGACGCGACGGTCTGCGGGGCCGCGAAGTAGTTCTCGTTCGGGTTCACGAACGCGCCCGTGTTCAGGTGCTGGATCGCCATCTGGATCGTGAAGTCCTGGTTCGCGGCGATCGTCTGGCCGTTCTGGGGGAACACGAACTTGGCCGAGGGCATGTTCGACTGCGCGGCGATGACACCCATCGGCGCGGGGTTGCAGGAGCCGGTGGTGATCTGTTGGCCGTTTGTGATCGGGAGGTTGGCGACGGTCGCGCAGAAGTTGATGAAGTTGTTCGTCGACGTGAGCGAGGCGACCTGGCCGGCCTCGGGCTGGTCCTGACCGTCGTTCGCGAAGCCCTTGGCGATGACCGAGGGGTCGAGCGCTGTTGGGTTAAGTCAGGCGTCAGTCGAGTCCGGGTATGATCGTAAAATTTTGAGTTCAGTCGGTCAGGCACGTACTCAGCGAAGTCTGGAGGTCGCCGCTGCTGTTGGCGCCAGCGTTGCCGGTACCAGTGGCGGCGGCAGATGAAGCAGCAGGGGGAGCGGCAGCAGCAGACGAAGCGGCGGCGTTGCCACCCTTGCCCTGGCTGGCGTTGTTGCCGCCCTTGTTGGCGGTGTTGCCACCCCGGAAGTTGTTGGCCTTCATTCAAAATGGCGTTATTGTTGGAACGGACGGTGACTAGGTGGCGGTGCTACGTACCTGGGGCAATGCCTGCGCGAAGACGGGGAGGAGAGCGAAGAGAACAGCGAGGGAGTGCGAGTACATCATGACTGGTATCGGTGAAGGGAAAGTCGGCGCGAAGCTAGCTTCAGGAAAGGCGAAAGACCAAAGACTGGGGATGGGAACCGGCCACTGTTTGGAAGAATAGGCATGTTAGTGCTGAACCAAGCCAGGCTTGGAAGAGGAGGACGCACAAGATTGAAACCCGGGCAGCTCTGCTGCGTGTGGAAGGAACGAGAGAGATGAGAGGGGGATGGGGGTCTGCTCCCAGAGAAGGGGAGTATTATATACGGTGTGAGCGGGCATGTGAGGTGGGAGGGATCTCGCAAATTGTGCTCTGGTCGCGGGATTGGCCACGAGCTTGACAGCGTTGGGGTGCGGACGGTGGAATGTAGGCCTTCCCACCGTGTCGCCAAGGAGACTCGACCACTAAAATTAAGATACTCCTGCGAGACCCCGTCTCCAGCGCCTGCCCCCTTCTGCAGGATTACTTCCACCGAACCCTATCTCAGTCTGCACGCCGCGCCCCCGAAAAGGCACCGGGGCAGCCCTCACCGAGCTCGCCGTCGGCCGTGTCCCAAATGCTGATTGGCAGACGATGCGTGGGACCCCGAACGACTCCTATACGTCATTTCGATACATACACCTCCCACACTGTCCGTCCGCCTGTCCGCCTCGCACCCTCCGCGGCCACCTCCCAGGAGCAGAACCTGCAGGCCCGGCACTCGACCTCCGCCACGCGTTCGGAGGTCAGAGATCCTTGAACATCGCCCGCGCCTTGACGGCGCACATGAACGCCGCGAGGGTGTCCACCTCCCTCACCTCCACCTCCCGGAAATGCCGCTCCGCGATACCCGCCAGCACCCCGTTCACTTCGGCTACGTCGCCGTACACGGGCGGCGGCGCGGGTATCCGCTCCTCCTCCACCAGCCGAGAACTCCGCCGACGGTTCGTCCCAGGCTCCCGACGCATGCGGTGATGGGCAGACGACCCGCCCCCGACCGGTCCCGGGCTCGCGGTGGACGTGCGCCGCAGGGCGTGCCCGTGTGGCGGGAGGTGGCTTTTCGGTTTGAGCAGCGACGACGGCGGTCCTGGATCCTCCGCGCCCACCGGGGATGGGTCGAGGTCCGGTATGAGATCAAAGCACGCCAGGTACCGGTGCAGTGCGTCTGTTGGCAGCGTCGCAAAGTCGACCTGTCGCGGATGCTTCGTATCAGTTGGGCTTATGGCAGAAGCGAGATGCTGGGAGCGAGCAGAGCGGAGTATCAGAGAAGCTGAAGCTTCCTCGCAGGAGACGCGCAGACTCGTGATGCGCCGTCCAATGGGAGAGGCAGCCTGCCCGAGGCACCCTAGATGTTCTACCAAGGCGACGATACCCCACCGAACCTTCCGCCCCTCACTGCAGGGCGCGGTTCGAGTGCTAAAGATACATAAGCGTGCAACGCGCAATATTCGACGGGTAACAAATTCTGTATCCGAGTGTGATCTAGTGTGATGTGCCGGCATTATATCGTCGTGTCGATCGTGTCAGAAGCCCGCGCTATTCATAGCTCGCTTTGTACTCCCAAGAATACGCAGTCCACCTAAAGGCGCGAGCCCGTAGTTGGACCGTGTAGCAAACTCCCCAGGTAAGTACATAGGCGAAGAGCCAACGGCGATAAGGACATTTCATTCGTCCTCTCGGTTCTCGAAGGACACTGCCTCTAGGCTCTCATCCTGTTACTTGACAAACGCTGATGAGATGGACAAATCGTTTCACAGCCGCGCAGAAAAACGATTCGCGCCGCCGAATATGGTCTTGTCCAACATGCCTCTCCTGGAATGCAGTGACGGGACAGCCGTTTGTTCGCCACATCGGATGCAAAGACACAATCCACTCCCCGACGCCACCCTTCCATCATTCACACCCAACAAAGCCTCTCTATGAGAGGCAGGGGAGAATGCACCGCCCATGAGGTACGTTCGATGGCATAATCTTGTCATAGCGCGGGCGCCGACACGGATTGCTGAATACAATCGCGCATTTCGACGAGGGATGCTCATGTTCAAGGGCATGCATGGTCTCCCAGGAGACGTGAGAAGCCCCCTTCTCCGAGGCAGCCCACGGGCGGAGGCCTGGATCATGAGACCGCCTGCGAGGCAGATGTGCCGGTGCAGTAACGTTCCCTCGGCCTTCCAAGTACGTATACCCCTGTCTCCGGCAGCACACGGACAGAATGACATTCGGCGCGCTGGGGCACCGCGACATGACAGGTGCAGAAACGACGCAGGCGGCAAGGCGGCTGCCGTGTAAGCGTGGACGACTCGGAGGGCGTTCTGTCATGGGCCCAGGATGACGATACTGATCGCCGTCGCCGCGGACAGGGAGGCAATTAGAGTGCAATCGCCGTCTGGGGCACTTGGACGTGCGGCGGGCCAGGCACGGAAGGCAGCGCAGGTCATTCAAGGGAAGCGTTCGAGGGCGGCGTGGAGCCATTCAGCGTTGGACGGATGGGCACATATACGTGACATACGGGCCCGAATGAAGCAATGCCATACCCGTGTCGCATACATAGGCCTCCTCTGCGTACGCGCATGCCAGCCGTGCTGACCGAGAACCCGATGGTCCGAAGGGCCAATCCTCGGTTTCGATCGACGGAGAATGCAGGCGAAGTGGCATGACGAGGCGTTGTGCCGGCTGTGCCGAGGGCTCAGAAGCTCATTACAAGGGAACGACGCGTGTGGGGGAACGAGAGGAGAACCGACCGGGCATGACAAGAAGGCTCGGACTCCGTCCATTCACGTCTATGAAGATTGGTGTGCGCCCCGCCCTCTACTTCCGGACCGGCAGCAGATTCACGAAGCGGTGGCTCACGAATGGGCCCGGGACACAGCTCGATAGACAGAGATAACACCGAGAAGGGGATGCCCCGATGAGAAGAGACTGTAGACACTCACCAGTGAAGCCTTCTCCTCCTTCTCTACTACATTGTGGCTGCTCCCAATGCCCCCTGCGGCGGCGCCAGACGCGTCGGTCCGCTTGCGCTTGACGCGTTCGCGATCGCCATCTGCACGGTCGGCGGCGGCGCGTTTTGTGCCCACAGCGGCGTGGTATGCGGCGTCGTCGGCCGCCGCAGCGCGTTTGCGTGCTCCTTGTGCTCGTGCGCGGGGAGCGGGAGCAGGGGCTGGGGCGGATGCTGGGGCGTGCGATGGCGGTGGGGGAAGGCTTGCGGACGAGGACGGGTGCATGTGAGTTGTGGGGTTGGGCATCGTAACGATGTTAATAGCCTTTTAGATGATAGATATGTTCGGGAGTCGAAGAGAGATGTGGGCGTTGCCGTCGTAGTGGTGCCAGTGAGGTGAACGTTGAACTTGTTGTATGTAGAGGTTGGCAACGGTCTGTGGGGATCGCCGTAGAAGCCAGATGAACAGGGAGCGTTGAAAAGTCGAGAGTCCCCAATGCCGTGTCGCGGACGGTGTCTACTCAGAGCGTGGGGTGACGATGGGGAGGACTCGAAGCACGATGTCGGCGTCGAAATTGCGCTCTCGCCGAAAGCCAGCCGCCACCAGGCCGCCACTCGTGCGATCAGGCACGGCCCCCTCGAGCCGGCCATCGGTTCACGTGGCCCCTATCCCACAAAAGGCAAGTCCGTTCCTTTTTTTGGACTCTGATCGGCAACGCCCGACCCAAGTCGACCAACATCCTCAGCCTGAGAGATCTCCTCCATGCATACGGCTGGCACACCACTTTGTAATGTTTCACGATCCAAAGGGAAATGTTGGCACTCACATTTATTGTTACTCTCCAATAATCGCTCGTATGCTTACTACGTAGTCTCATCTCCAGTGTTATGGCCTCCAACCTGGAAGAGAGCTGGTAGACAGCTGCTTGCAGGCGACTTCCCGAGACATTCAAGTACGGCGTCCAAACGCAACTTAAAACTCGGAGCCATGTATCCTCTGGTTCGAGAGGGGAGAGAAAGGGGGTGTTATAAGTTCCTCCGTCGCCCCTCAATTTGCTCTCCATTTTCCATCCAGCGAATTGTTTCCGGGCTGACGCTGCTGTCGTGGTACATCGTGTGAGCTCCATACCCAGTCCAACATTGTGGTGGCACTGATATCCACAGTGGAAGGCCCACAACCTCCCTCGGACTCCCAATGGCCAGATCAAGTAAGCTAGCGGCGGAGGCGAGTCTTGCTTATGTCCATAGGGGGTACGCTACAACAGCATTCCCTTCAAAATATCGCTTTGCACATTTCTCCTAACACCTCGTCGAAGTGTGCACGCGTTGGACCATCGGAGTCCCGACCTAGCATCAACAACGACTTTTTCTAAACAATGAAAGCTAAGGGTTTTAATTTGAGGCATGCTGCTCTGACCTTGAACGCGTACTGTAGCCGGCGCTGACCCACCATGTAGGTCACAAGCGTAGGGTGAGTAACCAATATTTCTTGCGCTCATAAGGAGATCTTTCCATTACATCCAATCTCTATAGGTGGTCATCCGCTGGGGGAACGTCCGGGGATCACATGCAATCACGTCCTTCGCACCTGTATTGGTTTCCGGTCCCTTACCCTCGGAGCCGTGCCAAAAGTTGGTACCGTGGGCCCGATGACAGTAAGTTTTGTGCAGTCTCGGGTGCAAGCGTTCAGCTCATACGTGGCTTCATCCACCGCTTTGCGACGTATTCCTAGCCGTGATACCCTGGGCTGGGTTGCGGGTAATTGTCCTGCCCGACACTTGCGCACAGATAGCCATAGTGTTGAAGTGCCAGTGCACACGTGGAGCGGACTTGGTCTGGTTGCGAAGGTCGACGTCGAACTGCCTTTGGTTTTGATTAGGACGGGCCCAGTCGGTGCTGCTCCGTGACGAGCGCTATACATCAGAGTCCTAAGTTTTACAACGGCTTGGCCCTTTGGAGAGCGACCTAGTCGTTCATATGCATCTTGCAACTTGTAAATCATACGCAGGAATTAAATAGGTCCGACGCATGTCACGACAATGTCATTCATGTCCGAGTCATGTCCGAGTGGCATGAAAGACTGTGGACATGGATTCTTTGGCCCAAGGTGGGGTCGGATGGCCTGCAAGTTCCGCAGACAAGACGAGTTCCTTGCCCATGGTAGACGCTCGAAGGCTCGGACCTGG
Organism: Ganoderma lingzhi; assembly: GCA_026283605.1. Taxonomy (NCBI): domain Eukaryota; kingdom Fungi; phylum Basidiomycota; class Agaricomycetes; order Polyporales; family Polyporaceae; genus Ganoderma; species Ganoderma lingzhi. Next base: position 869,003 of record JAPJYM010000001.1, read on the forward strand.
GCAAATTAGTCATTCCAAGGGTGGGGCTGGGCCGCGGAGCGGCCCCAAGGCGCTGAAAAGCTGCCCAGGGAGCTCGCGCGGGGTCGCGCGCCGAAGGCGCGCTCCCCTCCCCCCACCGGACCAACATCCCTGCTCTCCCCCGACTGTACTGCAAAAAAGACTACAATATGTTGCTAAATATGTCTGTGTTTATTTCGCTTCTCGCGGCCGCGCGCGCGCCGCCGCGTCTTCTTCTGTCACTCAACATTCAGTCTACAGCTTGATGGCTCACCTCCGGGCTTCCATCCACTCCGGATCCTCGAGTTTGGAAGCCTGGCATATCGCGATCTGTGCATAGCGTTTAGCTTTGATGTATGTGGACCTCAGAACTACTATCAGACAAGTTCTGGTGCTTTGGAGCTTGAAAATATACTCCAAATATTGGCCCCTGGTGCGAATTGCGTATGTCCTTCAATTATAATCGCATTTCTACGCTTCTTTCTGCCCAATCACTTGTAGCTCCTTTACTTTCTATGAATATATTTCTCTCAATTTTCAGAGCTTCCAATGGTGCTCTATTATGCTTGCCATCGGGTGCTCTGATTTTGACGCCCATCATCAGTTTGCGTCAACAGTTGCTCCCCCAGTTCTCCACAGTTTTCGTTGATTTTAGGCCGATTTTGTAGGCGCGAAGCACACCTTTCGAACGAGACCAGGTTCTCCCCTCCAGGCATCCTCGGTCCCCCGTGATTTGCGTTGCAGTTGAGGTCACACTTACATTGTTATTGGCCTGGACTTGCCAGCTCCCCTCCCTCAATTATACCACTAGGTGCTTAGCCTACTATCCATAATATATTTGCTCTTCTAAACGTGTCCTCGCAAGCGTCGAAGCAGGCGCAATCACTTCTCGAGCTGCCTCGCCAGCCTCACGTGCTCCGAAATTGGTCGACCAAACGAGCGCCTAAATCGGTCGCGCGGACCAATGAGGACTAAACTTCGGGCGCCTGGGACCAATTTGGTCCCCACCCTTGGCATGGCGGGGTTCCCCGGACCTGAGTATGACGTGACGTCATGCACGTGCATCTGTTTACAGTACTTAGCCGAGCTGGGCAAGTCCGAGAGACGGCCTATCATTCCCTCTGCTACCACCACCATTCCACCAGCCATGAGTCTCTTGCAAGACCTTCTGCGAACGCAAACTATCGATTCGTTGGACAAGGCTCTGTCCAGTGGGCGAACTACTCCGGATGACGATGAGGAGCTCATCAACGTGGTGAGTATTTCTATTCCTGTTGTGTCCAATCCGCGCCATCACATTTGACTGACATACCAAAAGATGTCGCTACCGGGCAGCCCAGGAAGATCCCGTCCTAGCTCACGACCTGCCTCTCGTCCTCATTCACCTTCTCGCGGTTCACGGCCAAGCCCGTTCCAACCACTCACTGCACTGAAGAGCGGCCCTTCGAGGGATCCTCTGCGCGCACTCCCTACGGATATTTCGCAGAAGATATTTGCGCTACTGTCAATACGGGACCTCTCGCGGTGTTCGCGCGTATCGAAGAAATGGAACAGGAGTCAGACTATCAACTACGGTGTGTACCAGCCAAAATGTTTGATTGGGTTCCGGTCACTGATGCTCGCTGGTCAGTGTGGTTCCAGCACTACCGGAAAGAGAACTTCCACGACGAGAGCTTGCCACCGGGAAAGTGGACGAAGCGGGAGTCTAAACAGAACTGGGTGAGCACTCCTCGCACTACGACAGGTGGATGTCCGTTCTGACTCATCTTCTCATGCATAGCGGACGACCTATTTGAAGACGGTTCCCACCCGGTCTCCTCCCCAATCGCCCCGCTCGGGATATCTCACACCGTTGCGATCGGGCCAGCAGACGCCCCGCGAGGTACGGGAAGAGAAGTGGAAGCAGGAAGCGGAAGCGGCGTCCCGTCCGTCCAAAGTTGAGATGCGCGAAATGTATAAGGAGCTGGGCGGTCGGAAAGCTAGAGGCAAAGGCAAGTTAGGAGGTACAGCGGGGATGAGGGATCGAGGTGGATGGGGTGAGAATGGTGTCGAAGACGCATAGGACACAGAGGAATTTGAAGCTGAAGGACTGAGAAGGATGAGTCCTGCCCCGCACATCTGTACCTTGAGTTATGCTGTAGATCTTATTTGGGCTACGACCCGTTGTAGATGGCTGTACACACGATATTGTCCCGAATGCTACCCCAAGTGCTCCTCTGATATCCTCTGCCTCGTTCCTCCATCTTGTCGACAGTTTTTCGACATAGCGCATTCCGTAACATACTTAATCGTCGGGATGTGATTGGGAAGGTGATCGCCTATCGAGATCGCACTCGATCTCGGCTAGGCGGTCTTCGGTTCGGGAGGACCTCCGAGTCCAGCTTCAACTCGAACCACGACATCGACGGCCTGCCGCTGGTCTGCCGCGTCCATCCAGTCCGTTTACCAACGATGCACGCCAACATATTGTCGATGAATAGGTCGTTCTCTCCTGGTAATGTATCCATCGGGGCGGACCGCAGCCAGGTGGGCGTTGCCCCGATATTCATTCGTCGACGGCTGGACTGACTGACGGCGGTTATCAGAGCGTCCTGGGCATCTCTCGGGATTCCGACGGTTTCCTCAGCCCGCTATGCGGAGGGATTGTCTCATCAATGTCCGAACCTCATTTGCCGTCTATGTCCAGCAACTTGGACAGCCCTCCGCTCGAGACACCGCCGTCCGGAGAGAGGAGCCCATTTACGTCCATACCGGTCAGTCACGTCCATCTCATGCCTCCCGCCGTGTTTCACCGTTTCAGGAAATACAGGATGCGTTCTTCCGCCGGCGTACCGGTTCGCGGTGGTTATCGCAGACCAAACCTGGTTCGACGTCCCGAACGGCCACAAACGAGGCAAGCTTCGAAGTCGAAGTGCGTCACAATATACGTCCTGGACTGGGTTCGCCGCTCACTGTACGGTTAGCACCTCGGCGATATCAGGGCGTTCGACTCAGGATGGCTGGACGATGACGTCGAGGTGAGTATATGCGCGATTTTAGCTGGCTTCTCGCATGTAACGAAGCCACGTTTTTGCTAGGAAGTGATGGTTGTGACTAAGAAGGACAAGAAGAGAAGGCCGCTCAGCGCTGTCATTGACTCTGCATCTCGGGACCGCACTCGCCGTAGCCCTTATAAGGTTTGCTTGGCTCTCGCGCGCACATCGGACCTTGCTCATACAAATGTGTGTGTACTGTAGGTGAAGTTGAAGGGCGATAGCAAGAGCATGGACGCAAACCAGTTCGAGTACATTCGAAGCCTCGTCAGCGACGACGGTGGCGAAACGCTGCTCGCACGCAAGTTCGACAACGGGCAGATCTATACGGTCAAGTTGGTTAGGAAGTCCATGCACAGTGCAGCTCGATTGATGGCTCGCATGCGCAACGAGCAAGCGGCGCTGAAGTTGTTGACGAAGCTCGAAGTCGCCTTTGCGATTAGGTTGTGGTGGAGCTTCGAGGATGAGAGGGCGATGTACCTGGTCACGGTGGGTTGTAGCGCAGTGCTCGCATATACTGTGCTGATTGGCATTTTGGGGCATGGTCTAGGATCGGACCGATGGCAGGGAGTTGAGAACCGTGATAGAGCGAGAGGGTCCTTTGAGGGGGCGCAGCGCATTGCTGTGTGCTGCTGAACTGGTGCGTTTCTATCTTCCTCCCCTTGGGGCTGTTTCACGAGAACGTCGACACAGGCTGCAGGAATAATCGGGCTCCATGAACGAGGGCTCGTCCACACCGATCTCCGGCCAGAGTGCATCCTAGTCGACGAAGAAGGGCACATCTTAATTTCCGACTTCAGCAAGGCAAGGTTCCTTCGTGGCGACAGTGCTACCTACCGCGCCGAGGGCAACCCCTGTCTTCCTGAGGACCAAATGTTCCACGCTCCAGAACTGGTCTTGGGCTGGGATCATGACTACGTCGTCGACTGGTGGAGCTTTGGGCTGCTGTTGTTCTGGATCTTCACTCGGACGGTACGCCGTTCTGTTCACACTTGCTTATGCTTCTTGGCCTGTTGATGTGTTCCTGATAGCACCCATTTGTTATCGACGCCGACAACGTACACTCTGCCATTCTGCACAGCAAGATTTTCCACGCACGGCTGATGGAAGACTACCCGGCCATGGACGAGAGTGCATATCGACTCGTAGCCAGGGTACGTGTGGTCGGATTTGTAGTATGTATTTGCTTCAGCGACACTGAATATGTGCACAGTGCCTACAACGCAATCCAGCGTTGCGAATTGACGGCGTCGGCGTGAAGATGCATGAATACTTTGAGGAAATGTGCGTCCTAGGACATCAGCTTCGGGGAGGGTGCTGATTCGCCTGATGTTTTGCAGCGACTGGATCAATATTACTACCAAGCGACTATCAGGTTCTCCTTTTGCGCTTTCACGCATTCCGCCACTGACCTCCTTGTAGCGCCGTTCTCTTCCTTGGCTAAAGACTCTTTTCCGTTTACTGCGATGGGCTCACGTAATTCTTCTTTGCGACTGTCAACTGCGAACAGTGCCTCCCAGGACCTTGGACACTTTTCCTTCAGTTGGCAACGTGCACTGCCTTCTAGCGAATCTTTGGCATCTACTGGTTCTCGGGCGACTAGACAACGTCGGCGCAGCGTGCGTATCTTGGCTTCGCCTGGCGATGTGACTATAATCCCATCTCCAAGTACTGCACCCGTTGATCCCCTTCCTGATATTCCCAAGACCACGCCTGACTGCGCCGCTCAGGCTGCCTCGCCACCCCTCGAAGATGTCGTGGACCCCGATGTCTCTATCATCCCCAGTCTTAGCGCTACTCCCTGCATCGGTTTGCCTCTGCCTAGTCCGCTGGAATCCCGGGTCGGTAACCTTAGGAAATACGCAAGCTTGAACTTTGACGATCTGGATAGCATCGCTTCAACCAATTCGTCTCTACCTGTTGCCGAGTCATCTGGCCCTCTCCTTGGACACTCTGAGTCAACGACGCCTCTGCGCAAGACAAAGTCCATCCTGGGCATCTCGCTGGAGTCTTTCCGGGACGCGGACGACACTTCTAGTTTCGGATCTGGGCGGTGGACAAGCAAGCTCCGCAGGCGGTCCCAAGCTGGGACCCCAATCCCCAAGACACCTGTCATCTCGCCTACGCCTCCTGTTCCCCCTCTCGCGGACCTGCCGAAGGGCGTCGAGAGGATCGGGAGGGGATTGGGTACAACCACCGCGACCGGCGGCCGGCTATGAATCTGGCGAGCCTCACGCCCCGGACGTGCCACGCGCTGTTCTCGGGCCGGCGCGTGAAGAGCAAGCAGAAACGCAAGGAGGACTCATCGGATTTCGACAAGGATGGCGGCGCACACAAGGACACGGAGGACCATACTGCGAGGACGCCCTCTGCACAGCAGGGACGCGAGGAGGAGGTCGAGGAGGACCTGATGGACGAGGTGATGAAGGAGATCTACGGGGACGAGTGGAATGCGGGGACGTCGCCCGACCCGGACACGAGCGGGGCGGGCATGCCGTGGGGCGACGTGCTGGCGCCCAGCACGTTCGAGAAGGCGGGGGACGCGTCGTTCGCGGGGCCGGGCTCGACGCTGAGGCTTGTCACGTCGCCTTCGACGCCGATGTTGCGCTAGATTCGGGGCGGGCGGTTCGTGTGTTCAAGCTCGAGACTGCGAAGTTGGTTATAGCGATGCAGGCTGTTTTGGTTTCGGGTTCAGATTGACATGTTTTCGTCGTCGTCGTTGGGATACCTTCTTGTGTTCGTTGTGATTGTGTTATCAAGCATATATTCGTCGCGCATATTGTGTATGGCCCGAATCCGGTCGTAATCCACAGTTGGTTGAGTTTAAGTCCTGACGTCCAACGTTCAAGTTCAGCTGAAGGTGAAGGTGAAGGTGGCTGTGCCGGTCGTGGTGCCGGTCGTTTTGGCCATTACTCGGACCTTGGCACTCTCGACGACGACGACGACGACCTCGAAACTGTTTACTCAAATCGTGTCCACGCCGCCAGCGGATTGTCTCTCAACATTTTCTACAGTTTTCAATGCCGACAAAAGCCGTCAAAGGCCAGATGTATGCTAACTTTGTCGAATACACCTTCAAAGTTGTCTTCCCTAACCGATGCTCTCGTTTCATTTTCCATCCTTCCCGAGTTCGTCGAGGGCAAGGAGCTGCGCCTCTTTCTTTCTAGTGTCTCCTCGTCCTCAGATACAGGGCACCGATACTCAAGGCATTCGGTCCGTTCACCCTATCCCCTGTCCTGCTTGTCTCGCCCGCTCAGCCCTTCTCATCGTCTGATGGCCAAGCCTCCATTCCAGGTAGCATGGTCCTCAAACTGTACGACAGGTGCTGTCTTGTGAATGCGCGAGATAACTATGATGAGGGCAAGGCATGGTCCCCCGACAAGGAACCCGAATACCGGCAGTACCTCAAGGATGTAGCGACCGGCACTGCGACCCCTGGGGACTTCGACAGCCGGACATACTGGAGAAAGGCCACGGTGTCGGACGGCGAATTCGAAGCCTACCTTCAGCACGCAGCGCAGAAGATGTTCAATGCGGAACTCGCGGCGTACGAACGGTGGCGGCCCCTCTAAGGGAAGAAAATCCCGACGTTGTACGGCGTCGTCAAACACGAGTACGAGGTCGTCATCCCTAACGTCTGTGCCGACTCGGATGAGTCCGAAACCACCGTGGAAGGCACGATCCCCGGGCTCCTGCTCGAATACGTCCCGTCCGTGACACTTCGCGAACTTATTGCGACTTGGACGGCACGCGACCCGCCGCTGCCGGACGGACTCCTGGCGAGATTGTGCGAGGAGGCGGTCAAGGTCGTCGATCGCGTCTCCGACTTTGACGTGCTGAACAAGGACGTGCACATGGACAACTTTCTGATCCGGGAGCCCTTCGTCCAAGGCCACCCGACCTCTTCAAGTTCGCGCGGCGATGCTGAAGATCAGGCTCAGGCTGTCTCGAGAACGCGGCAGTGCTCATTGACCTCGCGCATTGCCGGCTGCGCCGGGAGGATGAGAGCGAAGACGAGTGGGTCGAGGCCAAGCGGTCGCAGGACGAGACGGGGGCCGTTGGGTTCGTGGCTCTTGGGCTCATTTGCAAGTTTGTCGGGGACGACGTTTGGACATACGAGAGGAGCTTGCGGTACTACCGCCCTCCAGAGGGTGTCACAACCGCGGTCCTCTCGCCCCGACTTGCGACTTGAACCGTAGGCTCAGTGTCTTGGTAAGGATACGCCTGTGTATAGTCGCTGTTCTACATCCGCGCGGGCCAATGGCACTTACGCACGCCAATAAATGGTTTACACGACCATGCTCGCCCTGTTCCGGTATGCTGACTGGGGCTTGCTTACATTGTGGATTCGACATCCCGTCTCCCGGTGGCTCACGGAACGTGTGGACGGAAGGCGAAATACGATTACAACCGTGGTTCCATTGTAGGTTCGAGACACCTCTCGCGATCGGCGGAACGGACCATTGACTTATGGATTTGGTACAGGTCTGCTTGGAGGGCCGGCGTCATGTCCCACTGTACAGAGCTCAGTCCACTAAGACGTGCTTACAGGGCTTGCACTGGATCCTCTGCTTCGCATCTGATGAGGTCCAATCCGCTCCTTCCTTGGCACGCCACGTTGGGTTCTATATGCCGGTGGTTCTCTTCTCAGCTCGACCCGCGTCTCTGACCTTCGGATAGCGTGCCGCATTGGCAGTCCCACTACCCTCATCTCCGGCTGCATCCCAGTTCACCCAAGCCCTCTACTTCTCCGATTCTCATGAACCGCTTCCCGCTTGGCCTTCTAACTGCTGCATATCAGCTCCCTGCCTGGTGCTAGTCCCGCGCGCCTCACTCTACCTCCTTGCCTTCCTCGCTTCTTCTTATCGTCTCCGCGTCCACGGGGAGCAGGCCAATACAAGCTCAACGTGTAGTCAAGCAACTGGAAAGGCACGCCTGCCACGGAACGCGACTCGTGATGGCCCGCGAGTGGCCTCGGCTTGAGCTTTGTGGCGGTCTTTGGGAACCCTACGCCGCGCAATGAAGTTATCAAGGCCCTGTTCACGTACACGGCATTCAGTCGCGCTCTACATGAAGAGGGCCAGCCTCTCGTCGGAGTAAGCGTCCCATGCGGGGCGGTTGGTGGCCTCCCGGCGGAACCATTCATCTCAGAGTCTGGTAGCCAGGTGAGCAGTCCACCTGCCCTCTTCCGGGTGCTGGGGCTAATTTTGGCTGGCGTTGCCGCGCCGTTTTGCAGGCTTGGGGCTTGGGATGGACCAAGGGCGGCCTGATCGCCACAAGGACTTCTCGCCAGCCGAGTGCTCCCGATGGTGTTTGCTCCTACTGGTTGCCTACTAGCCCGGTTTTGGGCGCGATGGCCCCACACCCGTGGATGGGGCGGCGATAACTTTGTTTGCTTAGTGAACTTACTGTGCGAGCGGGACAGGTGTCATATAGCTCGTTCCCGCTCGCCTCCGGACAGATGTTACGAGCTGCGCTCTGTCGAGCGTAACGAATCTGACCGTTGACGGCATGTTACGTTGGCGGGCCGTCCCTGCTCTTCTTTATGTCGTTATGTCGGATGGAACTGGAGAAGAGTGGTACCAAGCTGGGCGCATCCGACGTCCGATAACCAATGTACATATTGGTTGTGCATGTCCCATTAATGGATCTGCGTTGCAGCGACAAAGGATGTTCATTTTCCACCAAACCATGGGCGCTGAGTGATTCCAGAACGCAGTCGAGAGTGGTTGTGGTTTGTACAGAGGCCATGAGGCGCTCATTGAGCGGGACCCGGTGGTTCGGATATGAAGCTGGGCTTGGTTCTCGCCACCATTTGCCTGCTGCCTGAACACCTGCTTCAGTCATTCCCCGAGCTGCCCTTCCCTCCGTGGTCAGCAATTGGTGCACTCGTTAGGAGGACCGCCGTTAAGCTCCAGGATCGCATCTGCTCCGCTGGCCGAGGCTCGCTTCCCGCAAGTTCGAGCGGCTCTTGTGCGGGTTCCACGTTCCACGCGGAAATCCCCCATCGACAAGCCGGCCTCATGCCCAAAACATTCCCCGCGCCAGATTCCCATGCGGGGGCCAGAGACAGAGAGCTCTGCCTCGTCACCAAGAACGGCGTCCAACGTAAGTGCCACACTCCCCTGCCCGCATGCCCCCTCCGCCAGAGTCAGAGTCCGACCAGACGCGTGCGCGCACAGAGCAGGCACACGTCCTCGAACGCCACGGAGACGAGGTCTACGTCCATTACGTGAACACGGACAAACGTCTCGACGAGTGGGTCGCGCAACGCGACGTCCGGCCGGCAGGCACACACGAGGCGGACGCAGCCACCACCAGTGGCGGCACGAGCCGCAAGCGCAAGAGAGGCTCTGCGAACGCAATCGCAAACGCGAACGTGAACGGCGAGGGCTCTGCCAGTGCGAGTCGACGTGGCTCCCCCAGCAGCCGCGACAGCAGACTAGGATCCGCCTCAGGGTCGGCGCAGCCGGAGATGCAGAACGCGGACGCGGACGCGGGCAGGGCGACCGCGAGCGTGATCACGGAGGAAGAGTACGATATCGAGCATCACAAGCAGATCACCGCGAAAAGGAACTTCGACAAGGTCATTTTCGGGCGGTGGCAGATCAAGACCTGGTGCGTCCTTTTCACTTCCTCCTTGTCCCCGTACTGCGCGTCACGAGTGGCCTGGCGTGCTACTTGTGTGTGTGCGTGCGTGGAGTGTGTGCGGGCCCATGCTGAATCTAGCACAGGTACTTCTCGCCCTATCCTCTGACCGAGTCCGAGACCGAAGACACAGGAACACCAAGCTCACACACGCCCCACGCGGCGGGCAGGATACCAGGCGTGGCACGTTCTTCCATTCGCTCGCATGGCCGCACCTCCGACCTTCTCGCGGGTGGCCTCGGTCGCAGCCATGGCACAGGCCAGAACTCGACCCTGTGGGTCTGCGATCGATGCTTCAAATACATGGCCGAAGGGCCCTCCTGGGAATCGCATGTCGTGCGTGCACAGAGCCCGTCCATTACGTCTACGCAGACTGACGAACGCCAGGCGTGTTAGAAAAAGTGTACGCGGAGGAGTCCGCCAGGGCGCAAAGTCTATCAGCGAGGAGCGCACATCATATGGGAGGTCGATGGAGCGAAGGATAAGGTGCGCGGTCGGATCGTGCTACGCCATGCCATGCTCATGCCTGACGTCAACCGCCCTTGGCTTGCCAGCTCTACTGCCAGAACCTGTCGCTGTTCGGCAAACTGTTCATTGACATAAAGACCCTCTTTTTCGACTGCGACAACTGTGAGGCGTCCATTGCTCAATCTTTACGCTTTCGAGGACACACATGCTGATCCGCGGCCGCGGTGCGCTCCTTGGCGCACAGTCCTCTTCTATATCCTCACGGACGCAGACTCGCAGCGCGACCATGTCCTTGGCTTCTTCTCAAAGGTGATTATCGACTCGGCCGGGGTTCTTCTACGCAGCGCCGCTGACGACCCGCTTCTTCCTCTCGCTGCCCACAGGAGAAAGTGTCGTATGACGACTACAATCTCGCCTGCATCGTCGTCCTGCCCCCGTATCAAAAGAAGGGCTACGGCATGCTTCTCATCGAATTCAGTGCGTCTTCCGCAGTCTGCCTCATCTCCCCCTCGCCTTCTCGCCCCACCGGCGGCACCTTCGCGTTTGCGTTTTCGTTTTGCCATTGGAGCTGACTTTTTGGTGTTCGCCTCGTGCTGCTTCCCTTTGCGTTATGACGATGCTCGCCGTGCCTGCCCGTACGTGCGCCAGGCTATGAGCTCTCCCGCAGAGTTGGGAAGATCGGGACACCCGAGCGGCCGCTGTCGGACCTGGGGCTGCGAAGCTACCTCACGTACTGGATATCCACCCTCATCAGGTTTTTCCGGTGCGTGCCCTTTAGCGTCTGCGTCTGCGTCTGCATCTGCACTCGCGCGCCCTCCACGCACCGCCGCATACTGACTCCGGGGAACGTGCTTCGTCCCATTCGTGCTTCGCGATCCGTCCTTCGCGCGCCACCGTAACTCTACTGTGCCTCGGATTTCGACTCTGGGCACCGGCATTAAAGACGGCTGCTGTCGGTGCTGCCCCCGGACACGGCGCAGATCACGACGACGGGCCTGACGGCGGACGTGGCGGACGCGATCGCGGCGCCGTCGCCCGCGCGCGACACCGAGGATGGCTCGTCGTCCATGTCGAAGAAACGCAGGAAGAGCACCAAGGGCTGGGACGGCGAAGACCTCTCCGCGGCCGCCGTCGCGCTCAGGACTGCACAGGCCAACGACACGAACGGTTAGTGCCCCGCATGCTGTTGTGTTTTGCGCCACGGCGAGCATCTGACGAGGCCATGGCTATTATTATGTTTCTTGCACGCACGCACACGCACGGCCACTCACGCATACACAACCACAACCGCAACCGCAACCGCAACCACGAATAGACCCGATGTGGACCGCGCTCCGGACCGTCGAGACGCGCGCGAACGCGGACGGGAGCGCGACGACGCACGTCGTCGTGCGGTGCACCCTCGCGGACGTCGCGCGCGCGTGCAACCTCCGCGTCGAGGACGCCGCGTTCGCGCTCAACGAGTGCGGCCTGCTCGTCCGCCGTCTGCCGCCCGCTCCTACCCTTAACTCCGCTCCAAACGCTACTCCCAAGCATATGGACATCGCCGGCGACGAGGAGGGTGGCGGAGGCGGGGAGAGCCTGAGCCTCGGGATCACGCGGGAGATGGTCGAGGCCGTCGCGCGCGAGCGCGAGGTGAAGCGGATGTGTATGGATCTCGCGCACGTTCTGCTCTGAGATCTAACATAATGCTCAGCTGTGCTGATGCCTGCGCAATGCTCGCGACCGGTCGATGACGCTCCGTCGCCGTGGGCAGGGATCGGGCCCGAACGACCCTCGGTCAAGCTCGAGGAGGGTTCGGGGGAGGGGATGTAATTGTAAGCGTGGCTTGCAGGGTCTGGTCATAGGGGCGAGGATCTGAGTGGTTATTGTTGGATTGATTGCGCTGTATCGTAAGTTGTATATTTGTTAGATTTCCCCTCATGTCGCTTGGGTGTCGGTAGTATTGTCTTACGATGGATACGTCTACCCATCCCCACAAACCGCCTAGTTCATCCAGTGGCAGCGGGGTGAAGGCAATTATCGCCGCGCTCCGTCCGTCCGTCATTCTTACTGGTAAACTGTGCGTGCCTGAGGCCATTCATTGGTAGCTTTCCTGTCATTCACGGCGAGGCGCACGCACGGGAATAGTTGTACATCGTATACTGTGGTGACGGTATACATCGGACGAGTTTTAACTTCCGGGGCAAGCCCCGACTCTGCTCCGTGGCTGCGGTGGCGGCATCGAAAGACCATGTAGAAACATGCGTGCATGTGCTTGGCGTAATCGTGTGGGGTGCATAGCATAAGATACAAGGCAGTGGTACGTGAAGACGGCGACGGGCGTGGGGAGAGGGGTGCAAGGAGAAAGGGGATTCGTCGGGTTTACTCCCTGACGGGCGCATCGTGCTCGACAGCAAGGATCGCCTGCCTCTTCTCCAAAACGCGCGCAGCACGACGCTCGCGGGCCGCCTATACACCGGGGATTGAGGACGATAAGAGGCTGGAACGGGATGGGATGGGATGGAGATCGGAGACGTACCTTGTTCTTGACACGGCGGGCCTCCATCTGGTCCGTGAGGACCTTGGTGCGGGTCTTCTCGGCCTTGGCCTTGTGGATGTACTCCATGAGGACACGCTTGTTCTTGAACACGTTACCCTTCGACTTCTGGTAGAGCGAGTGGTAGCTTTTTGACAGGGGAAGCGGTCGTGTGAGGGGAGGGTCTCGCGCATAGATCGGGAAAAGAAAAAAATGGGGGGAACTCACAGGTGCTTATCAATCTTGCCCGCCTCCCTGTACTTCCGCAACAGCCGACGGAGGACACGCTGCCTCCGCATCCACTGGACCTTGGTGGGCATACGGGCGTCGGCGGTACCCTTCCTCTTACCGGGGCCGGTGTGGCGGCCCTTGCGCTTGGCGGCGAGGAGGTCGCGGGTGCGGGCGCGGGAGTGGACGGTGGTGGGCTTGATGATGATGCGGCCGTCCTTGATGAGCTTCTTTACGTGGGTGCGGGAGTTGGCGTTGCCGATCTCAGCCTGCTCGTTGGGGTCGAGCCAGATTTTTCGCTTGCCGACGCCGGCGACGGATGCGGCGAGGCGCTTTTGGGACCGGAGGTTGACCATGGCGTCTGCGCGGACAGCACGAACAGCACGATGAGAAGGGGTATGGGTCAGACAGGGGCCGTCTCGCCGTCGTTGGGGGTAGGAAGGAGCTCACCTTGAGTCTTGAGGAGGGGGTCGATTGGGGGAGCGGCGAGGGGACAGCGACCCCGAATGGCAGGGGGCGCTTACGTGAGCGAAGCCACTCGGGGAACTCCGAAACTCTATCGGAGGAGCTGTATAGGACCGGCTGGTTCGGGCGGATCGATTGCTGATTGGAGATGAACTGGTTTTCTGGACCTGGTTGTCTCTGGTGACTTGTCTCTCAGTTTGGCCCTGGGCCGCGGGGTTCGTGTTCGATCTGCTGGGCTGTATCTCATCTTCATCTCATCTGGGTCTGCTGGACGACCGTGGGGCGATTGACTTTCATGACGCTTCTCCTTCTCCTTCTCATTCTCTGACTGGCTGAGGCTCTCTCCGTGGCTGTCGCCGGCCGGCCTCCTTGAACCTGCCCTGCAAGGGACCTGCCCAAACGAGCGCACTACGATGATGATGCCTGCTTTCTCAGCACCTAGCACGTAGCTCGTCCCTGTCGAATTCGGCTCCTTTCACTAGCACTTGCTGACATGGGCGGCGCAGCTGGTTCTATCCTATTCGACCACAGGGGCCCTTTACGACAAAGCTCATGACGCAGTCCCGGTCGGCCTCGAAGGTCGAAGGCTCGGAGGCTGCAACTCCGCTCCGACTCGCTCCGGTGCTGACTGGGGCGCGCGATTAATATTCGACTCCAAGGATGGGAAGAGAGGATGTTTTGACGATGGATCGGGAGGGCGGCTGGACGACCTAGTTCAGGCTGCGTTGGGAGGGTGCTAATCAAAGTGGCGTCTGGGAAAGATGGCGTTGGTTGGTGTGCTATGGCGAAAAGCCCGCTGGCAGCCCTCGTTATCTCGGCAGCTCTACGGTGGCCCTATCATACGGCGGAGGCTTCGGTGTATTCTGGACGGGAGGGGCCGGTTTAGCTCGGGAAATGAAATGCGTTCTATTTCGTTCTATCAGATCCCTGGCTCGAATCAGCCCGCAACGATTCACGGGGCAGACGTTCACAAGCATCACCTCGTGTGCGATGCGAAGGCGGACTGACCCGGTGGCCACGGCAGACCACCCCATCCATGCCAGCCTTGTCGTAACTGTCGGCGTCCGCCCGTCGCCGCTGACGACGGCCACTGAGGAACGTGCACGCACGGATGCATCCTCCGCCGTCAGTCGTCAGTCCGGCTAACATGGTTGGACCCGACAGCGCTACGGGGTCATGTCTGCGACCGAAACTAGGGAAAACGCCGGACAGGCAGATAGACGCCGGGACGACATGCTGGGAGGGACGGCTTACATAATCTGTGGATAAAAGAGAAAGGGAGGGGCGCTTGGACCGGGGTTTTGCTCCGGTTCGTCTCTGCGGCCTCAGCTCAGCCTCTCTCTCTCTCCCCTCTCTCTCCTCCCATCTCGCTGCCTCATCCCCGCCTCCGGGGCATAAGAGAGGGCCCGCCCCGTCTCGCCCTCACAACGCGCCCATTCTCCACAACCCTTGCCCTCACCATCCCGCCCGCCGTCATGATATCTCTATAAACTCCCAGCCACACAGATTTTACCCCGACATTCGCTCTCCTGTCTCCTGCTCCCTCAATCTTCTTCATCGCACGCAATCAGCCCTCACAACCCATTCACGATCGCAATTCACGCCAACAAACTGCATCCTCTCCCTGCCATGACCGATAACGACACCACCCAGACGGAGGGCGAAGGTCCTGAGGGTTCAGATAAACCGCCGCATGGTAAGCTCCAACATCTCTACCCCATCTCCATCCTCCTTGCTCAATGTCCCCTTACTGCTAGCGAAAACAAACGGCAAGCCACGATCTCGCCGTTCTTCTGTTCCCGCTGCGGTCACTGGTGGCGTTCGTCATTCACCTAATGGCCATATCCCATTGCCACCGCCAGAAGCTCTCTCGTACGTCAAACAGCCTGGTCACACTCGCAAGAGTCTCGAGAACATACACACCAAGCTCAATAATCTCGACGTTAACGGTGGCCCCCACGGCAAGCATGACTCATCATCGACCACCGGCTCCATTACCCCCTCCTCCAGTGGGTCTCCATCTCCTTCGGAGTGTGAGAGCTGGAGCGTCCCGTCCACCCAACCCCCCAGCCGCGCTCCCAGCATGTCCGCTGGTGTTTCGGGAGGGAAACTTGCTCCTCTCGCTACCCAGACTGCTAAGCCGGCCCCCAGGAAAGAGCCTCCACCTCCCACGGCTCCGCGGATATTGCCGACCCTTTCTGGAGGGGATGACAGGTCCTCCCGCAAGGGACCACCTTCCGTGCATTCCGACACTGGCCAGAAGTTCACCCTCAGAGACTTGCTCGGCGCTCCCAAGCTCGCGCGGAAATCGTCGGCACGATCGACTGCCAGCAGCAAGAAGTCCGACTCTGATCGGGGCGGACGTTCAGAAGCCGGCGCGAGCACGGTTAGCCTGCTCAAGAAGTACGGAATCTGTGACCGGGTGGCTATTGGGAAGGGCGCGACGTCTGTCGTTCGTCTTGCTCACAAGTGGGACCGGGAGGACTCCGAGAAGTTGTACGCCGTCAAGGTGCGCTGCGGTGTTGTGTGTCGTTGTCCGTGCCTGGGGCCTCATCGTACGATAATTGTAGGAGTTCCGGAAGCGGAGAAAGAACGAGTCGGAGAAGGAGTACGTCAAGAAGCTCACGGCGGAGTTCTGTATCTCGTCGACGTTGCACCACATCAACGTGGTGGAAACGGTCGATCTCGTCCAGGACGAGAGCCAGCATTGGTGCGAGGTCATGGAATTCTGCCCGGGTGGAGATCTCTATGCAGCGATCAAGCGTGGCGGCATGTCACCTAGCGAGGTCGAGTGCTGCTTCAAGCAGATCTTGACCGGCGTTGCGTATCTTCATAGTCAAGGTGTTGCCCATCGAGACATAAAACCGGAGAACTTGTTCTTCGACATGCAGGGCCACCTCAAGGTACGTGGAGATGCTTGACTGATCCGTAGCAGCTCGGCTCACCGCGTCGGGAAGATTGGTGACTATGGCGCATCGACTGTCTATCGCCTGCCGTGGGAGACAACAATACACATGTCCACCGGGCTCTGCGGCAGTGAACCCTACATTGCCCCAGAACAGTTCTTAGGCAAACGTAAGCAAACGCTTTTGCTGCACCCGCCCTAACGTCCTGATGTTTGGGTATCAGCCTATGATGCTCGACTGGTGGATATCTGGGCGTGTGGCATCGTCTACTACTGCCTGCACTTCCAGGAGCTCCCGTGGACGGTGGCGCAGCCGACAGATCAGCTCTTCGCCTCGTATGTCTCGGCCTGCAATACCCCCGCGCAGTCCGCCTGCCCGCCGACCATCAACAACCTGTCCCCGAGGGCGTGTCGGCCGCTCATCCGCAAGATGCTTGAGCCGAATCCGAAGATGCGGTCACTCATCGACGACATTATCAAGCATCCGTGGATGCAGAGCATCGAGGTTTGCTATCTCGTCCCGCATCCCAGGCACGTCCACCAGATCGTGGCCCACAGGGGGAACGAGACGGTGCACGCCGTGTGATCGCCGCCCCGTTGCCGTGGAAGGCCTGCATTCCTTGTGGCCCGGTCGTGGGTTGTTGTCTTGCTCCCCCTCGCGCTGCGTCACCACGGACGCATGCGGGGGGCGTGGCGACGGTCGTACCGCTCCTGCGTTGTCTGCTCGTGACTAATTACTTGACCGTTTCTCTTCTCCGTCTCGTTTCCGTCTCCCTCTTTATTGTGTTCGGCCTCCTCGTTCTATCAACACGCCCTCTGTGATGTAGTAGTACCACCTCACCCCCCCTCATGCGATCAGCCAGTTACTTACTGGTTGGTAGTGCTGATGCAGATGCCCACGTCGGGGGCGGTTCGGGCGCCGCTCCCCGGGGCCGGCGGGCTGCGAATGTTACATACCTGCGATTCCACACGCTTCTCTTCCTGGTACGGCCGATGGCCACCACACGGACGGTTACGGTTGGGGGCTTCCATTGCCTCCCCTCAGGACTGCGCATGCACGCATTGTTGTAGTGATAGTGATCGCCTGTACCGTAATGGTTCGCTTAATCCCACTGTTATCGTATGACAGGGACAAGACGTCCTCTGCGATGGACTCGTGGTAGGCAGCTGTGCGATGAGGTGGCCACGGTAAATTCAATAGACAGGACGGCTTTCAATGAGCCTGCAAATTTGCCAGATGAACATTTACGGTCAAATGAAACAGCCGCACTATCAAGAGCGCGTTGCTCCGCGTCCTTTGTGCACGAGTCGCTTTCAAGGGAGTGATATTTCAACACAAAGATGTACTTAGGTAGCGCGGAATCTTCACGCAGGCTCGTGCTACTACGTAAAAGTTGAAATTGTCCCGTTTACAGAGAAATTGAAAGGGTCGAATATTTTCGGGAGAGTCTGAGTACTCTGAATTGTCCTACCTAGTTCAAAAAATGGAAACATTATTTTGGGGTGTAGTCTCCTACCATATTTTCAGGAGATGCACCTGACGACGATGACACGTCTTGCTCCGTCGACGAAACGAAAAAGTGCAATACTTTCGATTCACATGTAGCATAGTTCGTGTGGCCTTGTTGGACTCACCTCTCTTCGCTGTATCTATACTTAATCTCCCTTCCTCTCCCCCTCTCTCCCCTCCCATTTCCTCCCCCGCACTTGACGTTGCGCCTGGCCGAAAACGTGACAAAGCATGCCCTCTGAAAACGTTCCTTCCCTGCTCGGCACGCGCGACGCACAACCTGGCGTTGATCGTATACTATCCAAGGGAACTGATATACACGGGGACTACCGCCTCCCGGGCCACGCGATACAGGGCACGCGAAATGACTGTTTGATTGGGCAGTGCGTGCACGACTCGAAAGATTGGGGTGTTTGTTTGCGACTGTTAGGCTAGAGCCTTTGATCCTAACAAGGACAAGCAAGACGGATAAGGCAACGCACCCGATCAGCCGGTCGGTGGCTTGAAGGCTCTCCTCAGTCCAGTCCAGATACCACCCGACCGCCGCCATGTCCCACAACTTAGATGTGAGTGGATCAGCTCGAGCCCGGACGCGTCCTTCACTGATTTCCACCGTCAGAGGGCCATCGAGATCGTGCAGGGCGCGATTGAGGAGGACAAGAAGCAGAATTATGAAGAGGCCTACAAGCTCTACTCCAATGCCCTCGACTACTTCATGCTCGCGCTCAAGTGTACGTCTCCTATTCACCCCATTCACTTCCCTTCCCCCTCGATACCCACATAAGGCCGACGTTTGTCCGGGGGGGCGCTGACTGACGCGTTTATATCCACAGACGAGAAGAACGACCGGTCAAAGAAGCTCATCAAGAGCAAGTTCAACGAGTACCTCGCGCGCGCAGAGACATTGAAGGAGCACTTGCAGGGCAAGGAGGACAAGCGTGCCAAGAAGCTTGTTGGAGTGAGCGGCGCGAACGGGTCGACCGGCGGCGGGGGTAAAGAGTGAGTCCGTCCCGTTCTCTTTGTGCTGCGTAACCTTCCTCCTCGGCCTGCGGACTCCGGAGCTCATGCAATCATGCCCTTATACTTCCCCCTTCTCTTTCCCTTTCCCTGTCACCCGACACCATGGACGCATACAGGAAGGAGGATGACGACGTGGACCCCGAGGTGAAGAAGCTACGGGCGGGCCTGGCGAGCGCGATCATAACGGAGAAGCCGAACGTGAAGTGGGAGGACGTGGCGGGGCTCGAGGCGGCCAAGGAGGCACTGAAGGAGGCGGTGATCCTCCCGATCAAGTTCCCCCACCTGTTTACGGGCAAGCGCACGCCGTGGCGCGGCATCCTGCTCTACGGCCCGCCGGGCACGGGAAAGAGCTACCTCGCGAAGGCGGTCGCGACGGAGGCGAAGGGCACGTTCTTTAGCGTCAGCTCGAGCGACTTGGTCAGCAAGTGGCAGGGAGACTCGGAACGGTGAGTGGTCATGGTCATGTTCCGGGTGAGGGTGATGTGTTTGTGGTACTGATGAGGCTGTTCGGGTGGGTAGGTTGGTGAAGCAACTGTTCGAGATGGCACGTGAGAACAAGCCTGCGATTATCTTCATTGACGAGGTGGATTCTCTGGCGGGGACCCGGAACGAATCCGAATCAGAAGGGTCCAGGAGAATCAAGACGGAGTTCTTGGTGCAGATGAACGGTGTTGGGCATGACGACACCGGGGTTTGGTCCTGGGTGCGACGAATATACCATGGCAGCTGGATAACGCGATCAAGCGGAGGTGAGATATCCTCGTGGTCGGCTTCTCTATTGCAGAGCTGAGTTCGATGTTCGACAGGTTTCAGAAGCGGATATATATCCCCTTACCAGGCCCGGAGGCGCGACGGCGAATGTTCGAGCTCCATGTTGGCGATACCCCATGTGAAATGTCACCAAAGGACTACCGTATACTTGCGGACAAGACGGACGGGTACGTTATTCGCAAAGCTTGCTATCTGTCTGTGTACATGCTAAATCCAGTGACATGTAGCTATTCGGGATCCGATATCGCTATCGTTGTACAAGATGCGCTCATGCAACCTGTGCGGAAAGTCCTCACAGCAACACATTTCAAGTACCTTGAGGACGTCAAGAAGTGGACGCCATGTTCGCCGGGAGATCCAGACGCACAGGAGAAGTCATGGACGGACATCGAGAGCGACGAGCTGCAAGAACCAGCGTTACGTGTAGCAGATTTCCTGAAGTCCGTCGACAACGTCCGGCCAACTGTCACGGCGGAGGACCTGAAGAAGCACGATCAATGGACGCTCGAGTCGGGTGAGCCAGGCAACGTCGCCGTAATCGCTGCCCCCGTACCTGAGGCACAGACTGACGCATCTCACAGGGAACGAGGGATCATGAACATGAAGAATGCAGTATTATCATCACACATTGTACCATTGCGCACGTATCGATCGTTTGATTAGTTCTGGAACGGAGTTTTTTTCAGTGTCCAGCCCGTCGTTGAAGCAGGCCTTTTTATGGCGTTCGAGAAGGCGCAGTGCGGCCGATGTGCCTGCTTCGCTGCAATCTTCCTTCTATGCGCCCTAGCTGCACCAATATAGTGACGGCGCTTCTCGAGCGGGTCGGTCGGCAGCGGCGAGGCACCGCTCAAACGACGCGATCCGCTCTGCGCGCGAGGACAGCGAGCCTTGAGGCCTTTTATGCCCGCCTGGGCAAGTACTTCGGGCGGGCGAGGCCAATCGCGGTATCCAGTGCGTCGTCAGCGCTCGGTTTATTTTCCTCGTTCTCACTCCCCTGCCGCACATCTAGGTTCGAGCGCGAACGCGAACGCGAAAAATGGCGTCTGGGCAGCCGAAAATGCGCAGGGCAATGTCTGTTTCTAATTAGTCCGACCGCGCTGTGCGTCATCTGGCATTCTCTAGACTGGTGCTCGGGGCTTCTCCCATTCCTTCTATCAGCGCGGCAGTCTGTCAATTTGTTGAGTTCGAATTTGGGTCCCTGGCGGCACGGTATCGAGACATGGCGGTTGGGCTTCTCGACAGCTCGGTGAGTCAGACGTTCCACGGTGTGTCTTTCATCGCAGGTATAAATGCGCGTGCAGAATGATACTGGTTGTACATCAGGTCCTCAGCCTACGCATCGCCCATCCCCCTCACATACGATACGACATGCGCCCATTCACCAGCGCCGCCGCCTTCTCCCTGTTCGCTACCCTGACCTTTGCGCTGACGCTGCCCAAGCGTCAAACAACAACCATCCAGAGTCCTTTCTCCGGCACCATCGCCGCCCCCGTCGCAGACGATGTCATTACCCCTGGCACCAACTTCACGTTCAAGTACAACAACTCGAATTGGTGCGAATCGGGGTTTTCGCCATTCACCGTCTACCTTACCGGCGGCACGGCGCCCCCTCCGTTCGATAACGTGACCGTGAACGGGACTCTCGCTGAGGGAACCTATGTCCTCAACATGGGCAAATACCTCATTGCTAATTTCGTCGGTGCGTTACGTCCGTTCGGTTACAGGTCTAGGTGTAGCGCACTAATGATCGACATTCAATTCATTTGCAGGCCTGCCCCCTGTGGAGAGCGTGGGGGGCACACCACCACCCTCCAGCATGGTCCTCCCGGCCACAATCGTGGACGAGGTGGACAACACAACGCGGTTGTACCTCACTGTCCTCCAGGAGTTCGACGGCTGCCCTGTGCGTCCTTCTGTTCGGACTCCCACGCACGGCTGTGCACTCATATGTGTATCGTGTATTCGACACGTTTAGGGCCATATTGCCGTGGAGTACAGCCTAACGTCTGTCCCGGTGACGTTGGGTGCCGCGACCGCATAACTTTATCGTCGATGCCACTTTCAGGGTTCTAGACCACTACGGTATGTCGACAGCGTTTTCCGCGTTCGGCGTTCATCTACTGAGTGGCGTATGATGTGCAGCGTCATCTCAGATATGTTTGATGAATAGGGGACGATCAGGTTACGGTGGTTCTCAGGCGGCGGCGAGTCGGTGACATCTGGCTTTCTGCGATCTATCGAACGAACGGAAGAGATGGGTAGGTTGTGGTTGTGGGCGCCCTGTGATTATTTGTGACGCCGTGGAAATAGAAGTTTCAGAAGTTTCAGATTCCATTCAGTTCGATTGTCTTGGTGCGGCGGCTTAACGCTGAGTTCCAAGGCTGCGCCGCTGTCGCCGGAGGTTGCGACGACGCGGACGAGGCAAAGTGCATTGAGCCCTGCATTATCTTAAGTCATGCTTTTCTTCACAGGTGACAGCGGCGCTATTGCTTTCTCTGTTCCGGCGCGAGACTCGGAGGGGAAGGCAAGGCGACGGCCAAGGTTGGTAGGTGTTGCTGGCAGTGACTGCGGAATGTGCCAGATCCGCGTTGCTGTGCCGCTGTACTGTGGTAAGTATGTTCTCTCCATTCATTCCGTGCTGCGTCCTCATATCAGTTCGATGCAGGTTCTCCATCCCCATTGCGCTTCCTTTGGCGGATTGAGCACCGCAACCCAAGTAAAGCGAGCCAGGGGGCGTGGTACTAGATGGGGACAAAGGATGGCTGTGCGACGGTGTAGATGCCATTGCAACGTGGAAGACGGGCCGGCGCCTGTGCTGACAAGAAGCGACCCTCAATCATGCTGGGAGTCAAGTTGGCAACAATGGGACCGTGCACACACGCTTCCCGTGGGCGCCACCCGTCTCGGATATAAACCGGACAGGTATTGTCTCTCCTTCCTTCCTCCCCAACGATCCATCACCCGCATCCCGCGCTAACCAGTGCGCCTCCCGCAGCCAGCGCCACCTATTCCATTACCACTACGCGCCCTCACAGGCGAAGTTACCATCTCTCCTCCCCTGCGAATAGAATCAAAACCAGACCAAAACATGCCTCGCTCTGCTACGTACGGACGGTTGTGGAGTGGACGGAGGAAGACTGGTTCCTCCTCGAGCTACAGCGACGAGGACCGTACACCTCGAGACTACGACTTCTTCGGATCCAGCGACCTCTCGGAGCCAGAGACTGAGACTGAGTACACTC
This sequence comes from Ganoderma lingzhi, assembly GCA_026283605.1. Classification (NCBI taxonomy): domain Eukaryota; kingdom Fungi; phylum Basidiomycota; class Agaricomycetes; order Polyporales; family Polyporaceae; genus Ganoderma; species Ganoderma lingzhi. Next base: position 891,807 of record JAPJYM010000001.1, read on the forward strand.
CTGAGACTGAAGATGGCTTTGACAAGGGCGGCGCCCGAGATTACAGGTTCGAGGTAAGTGGCACCGCCGGTGATTCCGGTGGTTAGGCTACGGATGCGACCCTGCCGGACGCTAACACTTCTCATTACTTTCGCAGCTGCGAGACGGTCTGGGTAAAGCCCAGAGGGTGCTTCGAAGTGGTTCCGAGGTACCGTGCTGAAGATCCGAGAGCCTCCATCGAGAGACTTGGTGAAGGTGTGTTCGAGAGCCGAGCCGAGTTCATGTGATAAGCAGGCATATCTGACGGGCTTGGGCGGCGTAGAAACGCGGGACGCTGTATTTGGTCATCTTCCGCCGCCACCACACAAACATGCGCGACATCTTCTCGTCGCTCGAGGGCAACATCCGGCCAGACACGCCCCCGGTGCGCGCTCTCGTGCGCCGCGCCTCTTGATCTAGACAGCGAGCGGCTCCGACTCCCGAGTGGCTCGCTTCGGACCGAACTTCTGCTTGCTCTGTGCTGTTTTGGAATGCTTTCTTTGGATTGGATTCCGACCCCGATTACTTATTCGTCGTTCTATGATATACCACCGAATAACCATACCCGCACTGTATCGATAAAACTATACATACTACGCCATGCTACGATCACGACATATGGACCTCCTACAGTAGTTGTATAACGTTACGGGTCGCCGTCGCCGTCTCTCCGGGTCCGAGTAATGTAGAATGTTGGGCTCCAAGGCATCTTTGTGAATATCAAGTTCCGCCCGCCCTGCACATTTTCTGGAGCTTCAAGGACGAGGCTCGATAAGCCATGGTGCGCCTGGACGCCTGCCAGGCTCTGGAGTATAAGTGTACCGTGACGTTGTTTCAGCAAGCGCCCGTAAGCTCGTTAATGATAAAGTTCGCGCCACAATCCTCGCCGCCACTTTGTCCTCCCCCTCATCCCTTTGCACATCTCCCGTCCCGCTCTATCCACAAAGATGACCAAAACATATATCATGAACGGTCTGGTGGAGAAGGTGTGTATAAGACAGCATTTATAACGCGTAAGCTAACGCGCGCGATCATATAGATGCAATCCCCAGACCAGGACTTCCGGTGAGGGACCCTGAGATATGGGACGTGTATGCGTCGCGACTCATGCGAATCGCGTCAGGTACATGGGTCTGAACGACTTGCTCGTGGAGATCAAGCAAGATCCAAACAGCTTTCTGGGCGATGAGACGACGGAGACGAAGGTCCTGCGGCAGGTGCTCGCGCTCGTCGAGGACAAGATCTCCGAGGTGAAGAACCAGGCCGTCAAGTGGTACGTTTGCTGCTTTTTGGTGGTCGAGGATGATATGGAACGCCGCGAAGCTTGGGCCAGCTCATCAAGATCATCCGAGAATCCCAGATGGAGTTCGTCGTCGACAAACTGATTGATTTCTCCGCTGGGAAGGACGAGGAACTGCGGGATATATCCGGTCTCGGTATGTGATCGCCTCCGTGGTATCTCCTGCATATCTCACAGCATACAACAGCTTTGAAGACGATCACGTCGGAACTTCCACCAGAGGGCAAGATCGCGACAAAGGCTTGCGAGAAGCTTACTCCCAAGCTCCTCGGCCAAGTGGCTAACGTGCGTCTATTTTCCCCATGCATTTCCCATTTACTGAAGATTTACCGTTCCTGCAGTCAAACACTCCACCTGAGACCCTCATTGAAACGCTCGCTATTTTGTCCATCTTGGTCACCCGTTTCCCCGCATATCTGTCTAATGTGGAGCCGCAACCCGTAACTGTACTGACGCCCGTTCTCAACCACTCACGTCCCGCCGTGAGGAAGCGTGCAATCACGACTCTGGCGCAGTTCCTGCCCCATGCTCAGCCGCAAGAATTTTCCACGCTGTTCTCTTCTATCCTTGTCCCTGGGCTTGCACCGTCGGCAAATATTGAAAAGCAGCGGACGGTCGTGCAGCTGGTCGCGGCCATTGCTCGCCACTCACCGCATCTGATTGCATCGACGCTGAGTGACGTTACACAAAGCATCCTTAAGGACTCGCTACGAGACGACGAAGAACTGCGCGAGAGTTGTTTGCAGGTCAGTAGTGCAGATTTTGTGCATGGATCGACACGCTGATCACATCCTTGAAGGCCCTCGAAGCACTTGTATTGAGGTGCCCGACTGAAATCACCCCGTTCCTGGGCTCTATCATTCAAATTGGCAACCAGTATATCAAGTATGACCCCGTAAGTCCCCCGCCTTCTCCTCGGTTGAGAGGCGTCGTATGAATATGAATACCTCTTTAGAACTATGCAGGCGATGACGATGATGAGGATGAAGACATGGCTGACGATGACGACGAGGATGACGAAGATCTTGGTGACGAGTGTGTCTTCTTTCTCGCTTCGGAAGGGAAGTCTGTAAACTGAATATCAATATCAGGTACTCGGACGACGAGGACACTTCGTACAAAATCCGACGATCGGCAACGAAACTGCTAGCTGCGATAGTGGCGACTCGGCCCGAGCTTTTGACGACACTCTACAAGGAGGTCTCGCCTGTTCTGATCTCACGTTTCGGCGATCGCGAAGAGACGGTACGGCTCGAGGTGTGGTCAACATATGGCATTCTCCTTAACCAAACTGGCGTATATGGTGGCACGCCGCAAAGCAACGCGGTAGGCGGGAAGCGTAAACGTGACGAGGCATGGAGGTCGAGGAAACCCCATACACGTTGCTGCAGTCTCAGGTCCCTTCACTCGCGAAGGCTCTCCTTGGCCAGATCAAGTCACCAAAGACCCCTCCAGCGACACTCGAGGCTGGCTTCTCGTTGCTCCACAAACTTCTGACTGTCCTCCCCGGATGTCTGGCCAGCCAGTCCGCGCAGATCATCTCCAGTGCCAAGGCAGTCTTGTCCGCTTCTTCAAGAGCGAACTCTGCGACCCTGCAGGTCACCTGCATGTCCTTCTTGACGCTGTTCTTCTCGAAGCACGCGCCACCCGTCTATTCCGGCCAGCTCGACTCGATCAGCCCCCTGCTTCTCCAGGCACTCGGCGAGAAGCACCCGAGGATCGCCTCAGAGGCGTTCCGCAACTTCTCTGCGCTCCTCGTCGCGATGCAGCCCGTGAAGGGTGGGGCCTGGGTGGACCGCGTGTACGACGAGGCGGTGAGGCGCCTGAGCAACCACGACACGGATGCGGACGTGCGCGCGGGCGCAGAGGAGGTCATCGGGGACCTCTGGGTGTCCGCTACGGACGTGCTGAGGACGAAGAATAGGAAGGAGTGGGAGTACATCTGCAGGACGACGGGAAGGACGGACGGCGCGGTCAGGGTGGTCACCAAGGTCGCGACGAAGGTCGAGATTGGGGACGATTGGGTCAACGGCGGCGTCGAGTGGGTCACTGTACTCCTCAAGAAGAGCGGGCGGACGGGCAAGATCGAGGTGTTCAACTGTTTGGACGCCCTGATCAGAAGGTAGGAGGTTCAAATCGATTGTACGACGCTCGTACTGGATGCTGAATTTCTTTGAATATGTAGGTACACCACCATCCCTGCCGATCTGCCAGCAAGCATCGTCCCGCCCCTCAAACCTTACTTCAACGCGGCCGACATCTCGCTGCTCGGAGCCGCGTTGAACATCGTCGCGCTGCTGCTCGAGCTCGCGCCCACGACCACGTTCGCCGAGGTCGAACGCGACGTCCTATCGGACGTTTACGGCGTCGCGTGCTCCCCGCTCCTGTCGGGGGCGCCATTCGAGTCGCTGCTCGAGTTCTTGGGCGCTCTTGTGCAGGCGGACATGCAGATCGCGACTCATGTCGTGCCGAACTTGGTTGTGGCGGTCGAGAAGGCGCCCAAGGCCGAGGCGTCGCTCACGAACGTGGCCAAGTGCGTGGGCCAGGTCGTGAATTCGCAGCGCGGGGTCGCGGCGGGTACGATTGCGGAGTTCGGGAAGCACTTGAAGGTAGGCGTCCGTTCGGGGGCTGTGAAATTAGGAAAACTGACGATGTTTTTTATTGATCCAGCCGTCGGCCAAGGGAAAGACATCGCAGGTCGTCTTGAGCTTGTTCGTCGTGGGCGAAGTCGGTCGCTTTATGTGAGTTCACCTGCCATCGACTGTCGGAGCGATACACTGAAACATACGTTCTAGCGATATGTCTCCTCAGCAGGAAATCTTTAACCAGGCAATCGAAAAATTCACTGCCGAGCAGGAAGAGGTCCGCACGGCTGCCGCCTTCGCAGCTGGTAATATCGCGGTCGGAAATCTGCACCACTTCCTGCCGCTCATTGTCAAGATGGTTGAGCACGATCAGGAGAAACGTTTGTTGTCGTTGCATGCTCTCAAGGAGGTGGGTAACGATAGTGTGGTGAGGTCGGACAAAAGTCTCAGTCGTTAACTGTCCTCTAGATCGTTACTCATTGCTCGCATGCCCAACTCGAGACCGTCGCGGACCACCTCTGGACACCGTTGTTCGAGAACTCGGAGAACACGGAGGAGACGACTCGCAATGTCGCCGCAGCATGCCTTGGCAAGCTTACGACTACGCATCCAGCACGATACCTGCCGCAGCTCCACGTACGTTGGGGAAGACTTGTCCTGGTTTTGGATGTCAGCTGACGCTTGTGGACGCAGGGCCGCATCAACGACCCCAACCCTGCAACGAGGGCTACGGTGTTGTCTGCCATCCGCTACACCTTCGCGGAAGCAGGGAACTCATTCGACGAGATCCTCGGTGGTGTTATCTTGGACTTCCTGGCTCTTCTTTCCGATGTGGATCTGGTGAGATCTCCGGTCTTCGCTGCACCGTGTTTTTAATGACTCGGATTCAGACCGTACGACGTCTCGCTCTCTCCGCCTCAACTCTGCTGCTCGTTCAAGACCGCATCTCATCCGCGACCATCTGCCAACTTTGCTACCAAGCCTGTACAAGGAGACCGTTGTCAACCCGGACCTCATCCGTACGGTTCAGATGGGTCCTTGGACGCACAAGGTCGACGACGGTCTTGAGGCGCGTAAGACTGCGTACGAGACGCTCTACACGCTGGTGAGTAGGGTGTCACGATACAAACCCTCGTGTCCCTGTCACTGACAATCGACATCAGTTGGACACGTGCCTAACCAAACTGGACTTGCACGAGTTCCTCGGCCGCGTTGCGTCTGGTCTTGCGGACGACTCGGACGAGGTCAAGGTCATCTGCCACATGATGCTGTTCCGCCTTGCACAGGTCGCGCCGACGGCTGTCGCTCAGCGCTTGGACGACCTCACACCACCGCTGGAGAAGAGCATGAAGGGTCCTGCGGTCACGAAGGACACCGTAAAGCAGGACCTAGAGCGTGCGGCCGAACTCCAGCGGAGCACACTGCGTGCTGTTGCAGCACTCAGCAAGATCAGCCAGGCGGGGCGAGCCCGAAGTTTGACGCATTCGTCGCTGCGACGCAAAAGTCCCCCGAGTGGGGCCTCGAGTTCCGCGAGCTCGTCGGTGCTTGAGCGGGGAACTTGAGGGTGCTGGCCGCTTGGACGATTGAAGGAAAGAATGACGAAATGAACACTTTTGTATCGATGGCAAAGGGAAGCCCTGTCATACCACTCGTATTTTGTAATCATAGACGATCTGTTTCTGATGTTGTACAGCGAGTTGTTCAAGTAATACACGCCGTTACGGCACCTGTGTTGTTGTCGCTGGATGAGGTGCCCCGACGCCGGGGTGGAAGCGCTGTTGGTCGACTGAGTTGGGCGGTTGGCGTTCGGCAGCTCGGAGAGCCGGGCCATGTAGCGGACTAAGCGGACTCGAGCGCGAGATCCGTCCGCGACGTCAGTCCGTCCCCGCCTCAACCATTCCTCCTTTAAACCCTCGCGTACGATGTCGCCTTATCATCCATCCCTATTTCCCCTGAGCTTGACCCAGACTTACCTCGCCTCCTCCAACGCCATCCATGTCCTTAGCCCGCGCTCCGAGGCTTCTCAGCAGGTTCGCCAGGTTTTCGAACTCCAGACCACCCCTTTCCGAACGTATGCCTCTGCGCCTCCTCCGCGGCCCCGCGTTTTCGGAGCTCGGGGACTGGCAATAGCAGGGCTTTCCGCAACCACGTTTGTTGGCCTGACACTTTCAACCACAGCGATATATGCGGATGCGCAGGCACAAGTGCCCGTCGAAGGCGTCCTGCGCACCGCGCCGCTCTCCGAGCTTGTGAGGGCGTATGTCGTATACTCCCTCTGCTCGGTGCCCTTCTTGGTCGATTGGTCGCCCACCGTCCTTTCGGCCCTCACCTCAATACCAGGAATGAAGCAGATTACGGAGGCCATTGTCCGGGTTACGTTCTTCGACCAGGTGCGTACGCGTGCACACGTCTCACCCCATATTTCACTCCTCTAACGCGCGCGGGGTATCAGTTCGCCGGTGGCGATCAAGCGGAGGACGCCATACCGGTGCTGGAACGTTTGCGCTCGGAGAACAAGGGCGTTCTCTTCGTGTACAGTGTTGAGGTCGACGAGACGGCTGCCAAGTCGTCGGACCGGAGAAGCTGTCTGCGCACAAGCAGATCGTCGCGGAGAACATCCATTGTATAGACGTCGCCGCAGACTTCGAGGACAAGCATGCATTTGGGAAGAAGGGCAAGGGAACATGGGTAGCCATCAAACTGGTGAGTCGTTGTTGCTTCTACGGTATATGTGTGCGTGTGACGCGAAACTCGGTTTCGTATAGAGTGCGATGGTGCCAGACGCGGAGTCGCTGCGCAGATTATCCAAACACCTTGTTGACACCCGTTCACGGACTAACCCTCGCATTGCATTCCCGGGGTGCCCAACACCCTCTGACCTCGAGATATTGTCCTCGGGCACCGTTAACGACACCCTCACCAACGCCTGATATCGTCGCATTACGCGAACTTCGCGAGGACCTTATGGCAATCGGTGAACGAGCTCGCGCAAGAGGAATCCGTATCACCGTCGATGCTGAGCATAGGTATGTTGCTCCCAGCTCTATTCAGACCAATCTCGGTTGCTGACATGGTGTATTCTAGCTGGTATCAGGTATGTTTGATGCCATGGGCGAATCTTGGGGTTTAGAGTAACACCTAACCCTATTTTGTGGTAGCCTGCAATTGACGCATTTGCGCTCGACATGATGCGACGATTCAACAAGCTTCCCGTTCCTCAGACCACATCTTGGTTTGGGCTGCGTAGGGTCGTGCACCCTGCGCCTGACGCCTTCCAGCCCCTGATTTTCAACACTTTCCAGGGATATCTACGGCGGTGAGCAGTGAAGTTAATTCATTTTACGAGCCCTTTTTAATCAGATTGTACACAGAACACCAGAGTACCTCGCGCAGAGCATCGCAATGGCTCATGCAGAGGGCTACGCACTCGGCGTGAAGCTTGTTCGTGGGGCATACCACCCCCACGAGATCGAAATTCACAAAGCTGCGGCAAGCTCCCGTGCTGAAGCGACGTCACCATCCGGTAGCCACGACTTCTCCATATCTCCGGATAACATGCCTCCTGTCTGGCTTTTCAAGGACGAGACGGACTCTTGCTACGACTCGTCCGTAAGGCTCCTCATTGGACTCATCCGTCAAGATGTGGAGGCTTGTGCGAAGGGTGCACCTGGGCCCGCGATCGGCGCGATGTTCGGGACGCACAATTGGCAAAGCGCAGACCTCGTCATCGACGAGCTAGTCAAACAAGGGTTAGCTACCCAGGATTTCGGTGTCGTGAATATCGGGGAGGCCGCTATGGAGCGCGTTGCGGTCGCTCAGCTCTACGGTGAGTCTCGCCTTCGGCCACAGTTGTCCGCAAGTTATCCGTGTGTAGAAGCAGAAGTCGCTGATTATCGATAATTTGTACTCTTCTCGGTAGGCATGTCGGATGGGCTCACTGACCATCTCGTTGAGCGCACTCGCTGCGCGTCGCCGTTTGTGCTCAAGTACCTGCCGTACGGGAAGTTATCGGAAGTGATGCCCTACCTCAGCCGACGCGCGATTGAGAACAAGTCAGTTTTAGGCAACGGAGGAGCCGCTATTGAGAGGAAACGCGCCGCGTCTGCGATCATGGCTAGATTGTTGGGATAAAAGGACTGAATGGTTTACTTATTGTAGATTGATACCAAGGTTTGTGATTATATCGGGAAGGTTTGGGGATATCCTGGTCGAACGTTGTTTGAATCTGTAGATGTCACTACGATAGAGCTTACAACTTGTTTTTTTTGCCATTAGCGAGCCCCAGGCCCTGCCTTCGCCTCGGTGCACGTTGGATCTTGAAGCTATTCGGCGATGCCACCTACCAACCGTAGTTCACCCGCTCTGACAAATAACGAGCAACCATTTGTCTATCTTCTACTCACTGTGAATGTTGTGCCTGACATCGACCATCAGATAAACAGCGGTGGGCACTAGGAAGGCGGCAGTTGACAGCATTTGCCATTCGTACTCTGGGTGCTGTACGGCAAGCGGCCCGAATATCCTGCGTCGGACCCTCAGAAGGTCCTGTCGACACTCCGCCGCTCCTGTGACCAGGCTTGTCTGCAAGCATATCCCCTATCGCTGATACGGATTTGTTCCGAGCCAGGTTCGAGCGGCGAGCCGACGTGCGTGGACGAGGCGTGCGGATTCGACACGCTCACGGTACGTGTCCCTGTACGTATTTACGACGTGCGTCGTGACTGACTTTCTTCGTCGGGGTCGGAATCTTCCTTCTAAGTCATGCCCGGAAACGTAGACCTTCCTGCCTGAGCATATGCCTTGTCTCCTCCCATCATGTTGTTCTCGCTGGCAGGCAGGAATCTCCTTGGCAGATGCCGTTTTGCCCCCGCAACCCTGCGGATCCGGTCGTTGTCTTCTACGGCTACGCAATCCCAGAGAACTCGACTTCTAAGCCCCCGAGGGCTCACGGCCATCGCGACTGCTTCAGGGATTGCGGTGGGAACGACAGTGTTCTTTCAGGATGCCCGTGCGGGAGCCCGTGAATTGCGAGAACTGAGCGAGACGAGCCCTGTTGGAACGACGCGCGAGCAACCGCTGTCGTCGCTCTCCACGCTCATCAGGGCCTACGTCGTCTACTCTTTCTGCTCCGTGCCTGCGCTGGTGGACTGGGCTCCTACCATTCTCGAAACACTATCCGCCGTACCCGGTTTGAGACAAATCACCGAATCTATGGTTCGCTCCACTTTCTTCGACCAGGTACGTGGCGTCTCTTGACGTGATCAACGATAGTGGTAGTAACGTACGGTTTAGTTTGTAGGAGGGGATAGCGCGGAAGATGCCATCCCACTGATCGATGAGCTTCGTGCACAGGGCGCTGGATGTCTCTTCGCTTACAGCGTCGAGGTGGACCAAGCGGAGGCGGCATCAGCTGGAGGGCAACCTCGTCCCGAACAGGACAAACCGGCGTCCACGGTACACAAACAAATTGTCAGCGAGACACTGCACTGCGTCGACGTCGCGGCCGATTACGAGGATAAGCATACGCGGGGGCACACGGGCCGGCGTACGTGGGTCGCAATCAAGCTGGTACTGCGCTCCCGAAACGCTTTTTGACATGCTTAATGCATTGACACTCCCTCTCGCCCCTCTGTCGTAGAGCGCAATGGTTGCAGACGCGGAGTCTCTCCGACGGCTGTCTGAGTACCTGATCGCCGCTCGACCCCGCATCCCTGGACCGGCCATTGCGTTCCCCGGCTGCCCGCTCCCCACCGACTTCGATGTGCTCACCTCCTCATCGGTACCGGGTCCACTTACTTCTGTCGACATTGCCAACCTCAGGGAGCTTCGTGAGGACCTGATGAGGATATGCACGCGGGCACAGGAACGCGATGTCCGCCTCATCTTCGACGCTGAATACAGGTGAGCTCTTAATACATCCTACGAGATTGATAGCTGAGCAAACCGTTGCGATGCGACCACAGTTGGTACGAGGTGGGTTGCGATCCGGCCATTAAACTATAATGAAAGCCAAAATGAAAGACACCGATTCGCATCAGCCCGCGATAGATGCGTTCACCTTGGACATGATGCGTCGTTTCAACAAGCTTTCTCCTTCTCCGCCGTCGCCGCCCAAGTCGTCGTCGTCCTCGTGGTTCGGCTCTCCCAAGCAGGAAATCGCAGCGCCGCCCGAGGGAGTCCAGCCCCTCGTCTACGCTACATACCAAGCATACCTTCGCCGGTAAGCCCGCGCCCACCTCCCACCTCCCAGCCCCGGTGTTTACGTCAAACCAACGCACCGTCCTGTGCCTTGCCCTCCTTAGGACGCCAGAGTACCTCGCCCAGAGCATCGCAGCCGCGCGCGAGGGCGGGTACTCGCTTGGCGTGAAGCTCGTCCGTGGGGCGTACCACCCGCACGAGGTCGCGGCGCACCCCGCGACGGCCGCGTCGGCGGACAAGTCGGCGGTGCCACAGGGCTTCGGGGTGGGCTACTCGCCCTCGTCGCCCTCGATCTCGCCCGACCCGGTCCCGCCCGTGTGGACGGAGAAGGCGGAGACGGACAGACGGTACAACGCGTGCGTGCGCGTGCTCCTCGAGGCCGTCCGCGCGGACGTCGACGCGAACGTAACGGGGGAGAGCAAGAGCAAGAGCAAGAGCAAGAACACGACGATCGGGGTGCTGTTCGGGACGCACAACTGGGAGAGCGCGGGGCTTATCGTGGACGAGCTGGTGAGGCAGCAATTGGGGACGCCTGATGCGGATGGCGTCGTGAGCATCGGGGACGCGGTCGCTGAGCGGGTGACGATGGGACAACTGTACGGTGTGTGCTGCGTTTTTTTTTTTTCGCGATGTGTGCGGGTGTGGTAGTGCTGCGGGGGCTGACGTTGACATTTCGCGGTGCATCGTGCGCATGCGCGTTACTCCCTTGGCGGGGCAGGCATGATGGCGACTCTGACAAACTACCTTGTGGACCGTGTGCACTCGTCGTCGCCGTTCGTGATCAAGTACATCCCCTATGGTCGCCTGTCCGAGGTGCGCACAAATATCCTTCTCTTTTGGCTCATCGTTTAGCTTGCGCTATTCTTATTCTTATTCTCGTCGGCGGGTGCGGATGCACCATCGCCAGGGACGGAGATGAATGACGTGCTAATTTACTTCTGTATCTCACGCGCCTTGCTTCTTCTATCTTCGCAGGTTATGCCCTACCTCAGCCGAAGGGCTATCGAGAACAAGTCGGTGCTGGGTAACGGCGCAGCGCAGGAGGAGCGCAGGCGCGCTGCGGCGGAGATTGTGGCGAGGATCTTCGGTTGACGGTGCCTTCGCGATGGCACCCCACGAGTTCGCAGGAGTTGGAAGTTGCAGCTCTTGGAGCTGGACTATGATAGGCACGGGTCGCAGGCGGGGCCAGTAGAAGGCGAGCAGATGTCAGGCAGACACGATGATAGACGTAAAGACCGTGTAACCTGTAGCCGTACTTCGCACGCGACGCAGGTCGAGGGCTGGGAATGTGGATATCCCGTACCAGCCGACGGTGGAATCGGCCGTATCCGATGCTCTCTTCGCCCTTGTACCTGGAAGGTGCGTCATCGTCTGACCACCGGCAGCCCGCTACAGTAAGCACTGTCCCTTGCCCCGCCTCCGAGTCGAAGGTGTGGCTTAAGCGAAAGTAGGGAAGTAGGGGCAAAGCTTCTCAGCTTCTCCTTCTCTGAAACGCTTCGAGGGCTGCGACTACCACCTCCGTCATCGCTATCACGCCTTCCTCCTCGAGAGTCCGGCCGATGAGCTGCAGCCCGACCGGGAGCCCATCGAACAGTTCCGGGTCGTCTGGAGTGCGCGAGGTTATTATTTCCCATCGAACGGCAAAATAGACACAGACGCCGCGCGTAAAGTATTCTACGACGGGAAAGGGCGAGGAGAGTGAGAAAAGGGAAGGGAGACTCACACATCTTGTACACCACCTCGTCCTCATGGTTCCGGAACTCGTGCGGAGGCACCGGCGTGTCGATGTCCTTGTCGACGGTGGTGACGGGGAAGACGGACGCGGTGTAGTCGAGGTAGTTGCACAGCGACGTGTAGAAGTCGTCTCTATGGGGCCATCCATTTCGGATGAATCGTAATCGCCAGATAGAACACCGGAAATTGAATGGGCCAAACAGCAGCCAAGGCGACATCACAGCCGACGATTGGCCGAACGAAGGCAAATAAGCATAAATGTAACAGAAGAGAATGGGAAGTGAGAAAGAAACTCGGGCGAGATGGTTACATACATGGAAGGACACTTACGAGTTGCAACCGTGCGGGCAGGCGGGGTACGCCACGGCCGGGCTGATGATCGCGTCCACCGGTCGTCCGGTGCCCGTTTTCGAGGTCGTCGCCTCCCAGTGGTCGAGGTGCGACTTGCGCAACGAGCGTTTCTCCTTGTGCAGTTGCCACAGCTGTCCGTTATTCGGGAGTGGTTATTGAATCGGGCACGTTTGCTCTGGACGATGATCGGACCGAAGAGGAAGACGCACCTCGTACGCGGAGAGGTGCTTCGGCTCGCCGATGATGGTCTTCGCGAGCGGCTCGTCGAGCGCGTACTCGTGCGCGTCCGTCGTTGGGCTCATCGTCTGGATGAGCGGCTCGCCCGACAGGGCGCACTCGGCGCGGTAGTCAGCGCCGTCGTCGGCGTTGAAGATGCTCACCTGTCGGTGTCAAGTTTTGTGAGGGGAGAGGGAGGCATCGCCACTCCGTTAGTGCATGTTTTTAGCATGGGAATGGTGCAATTGAGCGTGGAGCGGGTAAGGGGTGAGATTAACGAGAAGGTGGAATAAGAAGGGGAGAGCATGGGGTTGAGATGGCGGCGGAGGTGGCGCAGGGAAAGGCAGGATGGGACGATGAAGATAAGAAGGATCAAGGCGAGCGGCGGAAAGATGAATGTACGAACGCCATTTCTGTAGATCTCCATGTGTCGATAGTTCTCCCAGTCTATCACTGTCAGAAAAAGTGCGTGAGCGCGGGAGAAGGATGGATCAGCAAGCGTTCCTCGCCAGGGTGACATTGATAGCATGAGAGCGGGACGTCATGCTCGGGATCTGGCACGCATATAGTCAGGCTCGACGCAAGATCGCACATACCTGTGTGTCCGGCGGCCTCCAACGCGTTCTTCGCCATCTCCAGAGCCCGGCGGAGCGGCGGGTGCGGCTTAATGACCCCGTTGTCCCACATGAGCGCGAAGCATAACTTGCCACCCCGCCCGCCGTGGTCGCCCAGGTCATATTCACGGTCGGACCATTCCTTGCGGACGCACAAAGGGTCCTTGCGCCAAGGTTGGGCGTCGAGGATTGCCTTCACGAATATCTTGACGCCGGAGAGGGAGTTGGCCATGGGACCGAGGACGGAGGAGACGCTCTCCTGACCCTCCTGCGAGTTCACAGCGTTGCAGTACGGTAGGCGCTCGTACGAAGGTCGGATGGTGTAGAGCCCGCAGAACGCGCTCGGAATCCGGAGCGAGCTGTGAAGAAAGTAAAACAGAAGTGACGTCGTCCGGCGTGGCATGGTCCGGGTGGGGTCAGCGGATAGGGTCAGGGACATTGTAAGCGAAGAAGGCTAAGTGTTAGGAGAGTGGAGGCCGTGTTTGTGAAACGGTGGACGTACCCTCCGATGTCGGTACCTACGCCTAGTGGGCTCCCTCGCATCGCAAGGAGGGCTCCTTCGCCGCCCGAGGAGCCGCCAGGGGTCATGTAACGGTTGTATGGGTTGGTTGTGCGCCCAAAGACATGGTTAAAGGTCTCGCCCCACTGTTGGTGCGTTAGTCGGAAACAGGGTGTCGTGACAAGCGCACGGTCATTTAGACGGTGGACTCTGACCTGCAGGGTCTGAGGGACATTCGTGCGTACGAAGGGAACAGCGCCGGCGTCGTAAAGGATCTCGACAAGGACGCTGTCGATGTCGGAGACGCGGCCTATCCAGCCTGCATAGCCTGCGGGTTCTTGCATGAGTGCTCGCGATGTGTGTGATGGGATGAAGATGATGAGGTACCCATGATGGTCTCCATGCCTTTGAGGCAAAACTGGTCCTTGAGTGAGATTGGCAAGCCATGTAAAGGTCCGATGGGCTTTGCGTGCCTTTGGAGATAGGCGTCGACTTCTTGTGCACGGGAAAGCGCCTGGTCTATGAAGATCTCTGTCAAACAATTGGTCTAGACGAAGAGAGTTAGTTGCATCGGCATGTAGTGATAGATGTGTGAAGGACTGACGAGCTGATGTGCAAGTATGGCTCTTTTATAAAACGCGGCTGTGACCTCGACGGAGGACCATTGGCCGGTGCGGAGATTGTCGAGAAGGGTTTGGACATTGACAGTATCAGTGATGTTGAGTTCGCGCGCTGTTAAGAGGCCACAGGATTTGGGGACATGGAGCACGTTGGGGTGGGCAGGGTCGTGTGGTGGGGGATGGATGGTGCACTCCTTGGGAATGGCATCTAGCTGGCGCTGTTTTCGTGCTGCACAAAGAGCCCTCCAGTCTTTGCTTTGCTCAGACATGAAGTTCAAGGAAGGACTGAGTCGAGAGTTGGATGTCAGTGAGTGCATGGCCAGTACTACTACTAGTACTAGTGGCCAGAGGACCGTGACGGAGGGAGCGGACCCGAGGCGGCCGGAGACCTCCGGAGACGTCATTGAATGCGTCCAGACGAGGCTTAGCGCGGGGGGAGGGGCAAGATCTGAGATGGGGTTGCAACGCCCCTTATGATGGATTGTCCCATGTTCGTCATCCCAGCCATCCCATCCTTAGCTTTTCAAGCACAACTCGCCTGCTTTACTTATGCCACACGGCCACCTTCGTCCGACGGCGGCCTGCATATGTGCCTTAAACCAAGGGAATGTACAACTTTGTCCCAGTCTGCGACAACGCTCGTCTCCACCCCGCGTTCGTATCTCAAGGGAAACATCATCATCCAAAACGGCATAGCACAGAAGGCCGTGATCGTTCGTCATCCGGACGACGGGAGACCCACTCGTCCGGATCGCCACGGCTGCGTCCGGCTGGATGGACTGTACTTATCCATTCATTGTCAACTCATCGGAACTCTCGGTGCAGCACGCTCTGAGCACGCAGTCCGAACTTCCAAGCCCCGAGAGTGCCGTTGGCCAGCCCTCTGGCGCAGGGGCTGGAACAGCGAGCGATCGGCGCAAACGAGTGATCTGCATGGCCTGTGCGAGGTTTTGACTGGTTTCGAGGGTTGATGGTTGCGGACGTGGTCGCTGCGGACGGGAGAGATACGGATGGAGCTGGACGACTCCCGGGCAAGAGAATCAGGAAACATCGGATGTTTGGTTCTATTTGCGTAGCGTGGTAGAGATGCGATTACACAGGCGCCTGGGCTCCGACTCGTCCTCGTCCTCGTCGTCCTTGACGTTCTCCCTCTCGTTGGCCAGCCTGTTCCCAACCGCCCCCAGGCGCCATCGACCCCCTCAAGACCCGCCCCTCGTCCGCTTCTCTCCGTTCTTTTCTTTTTTTCCTTCCTTAAAACACTTGCCTGGACTTCTGTGCGTGAGCTTGATGCTGCCTTGACCGTATCTAACCCTTGTCTTGACTCTCTTTTCCCTCGTTGTCACCCCCGCCCCTTCCCCCACCCCCCGGCTCGTCCATCCGCGTGTCCTCCCGCGCAGTCAAGTTCAAGCTTTTTTTCCGGCGCCACGCGTAGTCCATGGCCGTTCTTGCGCCTCAAGACTGGCATCCACCTAGAGATCATAGCATGGACGCGCCCTCCCCGAACTCCATCAATCCATCCGTACCCCGTCAGCGCTCCTCGCCCGCCAACGACCACTCTCTTGCACAGTCCCCCATGTCTCAGCAACAGCCATACCCTTACCCCGTTCAGCAGCAGCAGGCGGCATGGCCCCCTTCTCAGCAGTTCTATCCTTCTTTCTATCAAAATCCTCACCAGCAGCCCTACCCCATCCACGGCCATCCTCCCCACCCCCAACAAGGACAGATGCCCTATTACGACCCCGCGAACGCACAGCTCGCTCAGTGGGCGTACCAGCAAATGATGTTCAACGCTCAGCAGCAGGCCCATCAAATGTCCCAGATGAACAACATGGGTAGCCAACGAGGGCGGAATGGCGGGAACCCAAATCCCGAGTACTTTGCCCAGAGCCCCATGTCTGGCTTCAGCCCATTCCCCAGCGGTACTCCTCCCCCGCCCCATCCCTCCCAGTTGCCGATGGGCTACTCTCCCACTCCTTCCGAGCAGGGATCCCAATACGCAGGCTATCATCCATACCGCCGCCCACAGCGTCAAGGTTCGTCCAACCATGACCCCGATTGGCGTTCAGGATCGCAACAGCCCTCCGGGCCATTCAAGCCCCCGTACGCACACGCGGACGCGGCTGGTTCCTCGACTTCGGTCAACTCTGGCTCTTCCCAATCGGGTAGTCAACGGCAACGCACGAATAGCAACCAAGGCTCGAGCGCTGGCGGCAGCGGCTCTGCTCCCTCTCCAGTACACTCACATCCTAAACAGGCCAGCACCAGGTCCAACGCGTCCGGATCCACCCCGTCCCCCACCAACGGCGCCGTAGCGCCTCCCCGTGTCCATCAACGTACCGGTTCGTCGTCCTCCAACGCCTCTGCGCGGCTCGCTACACCCTCTGCCACCACGTCGACGTCATCCAACGCCGCTCCGCACAACCTGCGAAAACCGTCTCCGTTGTCCCAGGGCACGTTTACGGCTGCCGAGAAACGCATGTCACGAGACGACAGCGATCTCGCCGCGATGCTTGAGCCCTCGGGTGGACCTCGGGGTAGCGGCCTGAAGGGGCGGTTACGACGGGCGCTCTCCCTTAACGCCAACGCGACGTTGCACGAGGTCGAGGAGGAGGCTACTGCTCGGCACGACGGTCCTCGCCCAAGCCAGTCAAGCATCAGCTCGAACGCAACGCTCGCAATGGACGACGGCGATTCGACGGCGACGGTGCAGAAAAAGAAGTCGCGGTCGCTGTTCAACAACAAGTTCAACCGCTCGACGGACAACATCTCGCTGTCCTCGACGATGTCGTCCGCGTCAATGGTCATCAGGAAGCTGGGCTCGATCGGGAAGCTCGCACGCCGGAACTCGCTTGCGGGCATCACGTCGCTGTTCAAGGACAAGAAGGATAAGGACGGCGAGGAGGAGGGTGGCACAGGCTCGGGCAAGAAGAGCAAGAAGAAGAAAGGCGAGAAGGCCGCCGCGGTCGAAGCCAGCGTGTCCCACGTCACCGCCGAGCTCGACCGCTCTGACTGGAGCTCGAACCCCGAAATGGTCGGCCTCAGTCCCGCTGCCCGCCTCGCGAGGCAACACACCCTCAAGAGCAACGCCGAGGCGGCGGCCAGGGCCAAGGCTGAGGCTGAGGCGCGGGCGGCTGCGCAGGCCCAGCCCGCGAACGTGCCCACCACCTGGGAGAAGAACACGACGAGCAGGCAAGGTGATGGCTCCCCGGCCAAGATCGGGAGCTCCTCCAGGGTGAACGAGAACGGGGTGCGCGTCGTTGTCGAGCACGACGACTCGGACAGCGGGAGCGAGGGTGGGCATGATAATCATGCACCGAACTACAGCATCGAGGGCTGGGAGGACGACGAGGACTGGGGCGAGGCGCACGAGGAAGAGGACGTCACGATCAGGCAGGCATTGGACAGCGCAGGCTTGGAGGAGGACGAGGATATGGAGCCGTGGGCTATCAACGTCCGCAGGAGCATCGAGCGGACGCGTAAGCCGGCGAAGGGCATCCTCAAGAGTGCGTGACTTGCATTTGTGGAATGTCTCCTCTGATCGTTTTACCCATACAGAACCCACAGACGGCTCGGACTACTCTCAGGACGCCTACCTCCCTCCGAACCCTGCGTTCACGCGGGCACGCTCGAACTCATACGACTCGGCGCCGCTGCAGGGCGAGGTGCCGCCGCTCGGTCACCTCCCGGCCTCGGACCCTGCGCAGATCGATGGGCTCCAGCACAAGACGCATGGATCGACCAACGGACACTCGCCGCAGAGCTCGGCGACCTTCCTTCCTCCGCTGTCGTTTGACTCGAAACTGACTCTCGATTCCCCATCGAAGACGGAGACCCCGACGGAGACCGCGAGCGCGGCGGCCCCGGCGCCATCGGACAAAGAAAAGCCGTCGCTCTTCAGCCACCCGAACTCGTCTGCTCCGGCACTGTCGACCATGTTCCCCGCGTCGAACCCGCCCACCCTGTCGCATCGCTCTGCCACGGCGCCCTCGAAACGTCTTGCGTTCGCCTCGAACTTGTCCGTGTACGACACCTTCCCGGCGACGGTATACGACCGACGCAGCGAGCCCGCGACGTGGAGTAGGTTGACGCCGGCGCTGGCGCAGCGTATCAAGGAAGAGCTCAACTCGTACAAGATGGAGGAAATGGAGGTGCACGCCGCTAGTCGCGTCCAGTACGTCGTCTATCCTTATTTCGCAGGGGTCATTCGCTGATGCATCCATGCTTTGCGCCGCTCAGTACTCAATTCTTCGTATGACGCTACGGACATGATTTGACCGTTCTCGTCTTGTGTCGTCGCTTTAATCTTTTGCTGTCCATCTTTTCACGCTTGACGACATTCTGAATCACAGTCCTAGTGCCGACACCATACCGTTCAATGTCAATGTTTATTCCCCGCAATCCGCAACCCGATACATACACATATCCCAATCGCCATTTCCGCACCCGTACCCGCACCCACCGCCTCTGCGCTTGTTCTCCCTGTTCATTATGGCTTATTTTTCTTCCCCCACCCCCACCCGCCCATCCGTCCGTTCCTTCTGACCTATACGTATTCTGCACGGCCCTCGGCTTTTTGGATCAAACATCCGTGGTCTTTGATCTCACTCAAGTTATAGTATACCCCTCAATCCTCACGTGTAATACTATGACGCACGTCGCCCGGTCATTACAGTACGAACACAGATGTACGCTGCGTCGTACGTCGAACCCGCATCTCTCTCACTATCTCTCACACGCTCGCTTGCTCGCCCACACAATCGCTCAGTTCTGTCTCTCACCTCTCACTCTGCATTCGATCTCTCCCTCAAGTATCATGGTATAGGGTATAGTAACATGGACGGACCTTTAGGGACAAAAAGTCTTTTGTGTTGCTGTTGCCGCTGCCACCACCCTTCATTGATCGTCACGATCCCCTTCCGCGCGTACTCGACTCCGCTCGGGTCGGCTCCATCCATAGCTCACTAGTACTGGTATTTACGCAACCGTCACACGCTGCATTGTCGTGTCTATTAGTAGTAACTACCTGCATGCTTCCATACCAACCCTCCCTCCCTAGTCTGCCCGCACCCATCCTCGAGTCCCCCGTACCGCCGCGACTCCCACCGCGGCTGCTACATAACGACGTCCATGAAGTAGTCCTAGCTCCGAATTCTGGCAACCGTTCATGGCGGTTCTCAGAGTCTTGGGCTTCTGTGTGTACATATATAAGTATGCGTACATTTCATTTCGTTGGTAGAGATTCCGATTGTTTGTTGCGGGTTACATACGGTATCTATTCTCTGGAGTAGCTATAGCGAGCTAGCAGCTGATTCAAAAGGTTCAACTTCCTTTTTTCTAAAGCGAACGTTTGGGCTCGTGCGTGTGTGCGCATGTGATTCCTTCACCAACCTTCGGCGCGACAAGGAGATGAAGACGTCCGTTGCCATCGACGTGGAAAGGCAAGCTCAGCCGAGGTGGGGCTTCTAGTGCGACTTGGAAGGCATCCAAACGTGGTCAATTCAACTCCAGCGAATGTGGAGCAGAGCTGGCCACGAGGTGAAAGTGTGTCGCAGAGACGTTGGCCAACGTTTCAACCTTGGTCAACGGCGTCATACAATTCATAGTCTACCATAGAGAGTCCATCCATGAGATTATTACAAGCTCCGGTTACTAGTTGTGATCATACGCATACGCAGCATCCGCTCCCTCCCTCCCTCCCTCCCTCGAGTCATCCTTTGCACAGCACACTCCCACTCTCCACGTGCACCACGCAGCACAGCCTGATCCGAGTCACAAGCACCCCGACACACTCACGACTCACAAGTCAATGAGCAGCGCCTCCTTGCGCTCCGGCTCTGGCGGGTAGTACGTCTGCGCCTGCAGCGGCGCGGTCGGCACCTGCGGGAAGCTCGGCAGCGGCACGGACATCTGCTGGAGGTGCTGGAGTTGCGCGGGAGCGTGCGAGGAGGCTGCGAGGGTGTTCGACCGCGTCAGGCCGTTCAAGTGGGTGGTCGTAGCTGTGGGTCGCTGGGCCGCGGGTGGGGCTGCACGGTAGCCGCTGACGGTGTTGTGTCGTGCGAGGGTAGGACCTTGGGGCTGCTGCTGGGGTGCGAACGGGGCTTGCGGGACGGCCTGTGGTCGGGAAGGTGCGGGACCGGGGGGAGGCGGTGCTGGGGTGGCAACCGGTACTGGTGGTGGTGGGACCGCTTGGTATGTAGCTGAGTGAGGAGGGCCATACTGCGGTATCGAGACGGGTGGTAGTGGCGGTGGTGACATGACGGAGTATGGCAGCCCTTCTTGACCGTAACGTGGTTGAGTCACTGGAGAACTGGGAGAGAAGGCGGGGCCGGTGGAGACAGTAGCAGGCTGATACATCTGTTGTGGCGGATGCTCAGTGATGGGGAATAGGCGCTAAGAGGTTGAGAGACGGGGGCAGACGGAGTCGAGGGGAGGTATGACTGGGCTGGTGCTGGTGTCGAGGGCGTAGGCTGCCACTGATTGTATGCGCCATTGACTTGTTGATATTGCGAGTAGCCAGACGGAGATTGCTGGAGAGGAACGGCGGACGGGCCTGTAGGCCTCCATTGAGGTCGCGAGAGTTGCTCAGTGAGTAGTTTGTCGTAGAGTTTCACGGCCTGTGAGAGCTTCTCGTGCATATCGACGAGCATTTCTTCAAGAGCAAAAATGGATGTTAGTCATGCCATACGCAACGCGAGGTGGGGGGCACGCACCCTCTTTCCTGCTTGTGTCGTTCAGGTTCATCGCAAGCTTCGGTCTCAGTGAGTTCGCCTTATCGAATAACTCCGTCACCGCAGGATACCTCGATAAGTCCCTTCCACCGGAAGCCTGGACTTGTTCCACTGTCTGATTGAAAGTCAAGATGGTGTCCGTTTCCAGGACCTCGAGGTCGTAGTTGGGAATGGTGGGTAGCCGTGGCTTCGGAGTGGTGCTCGAAGGAGGATATGACTGTGCATATCCAGGGCCAGCTCGCTGTTCTGCCATATACCTCTCCGACGCATCAATCACTATGGGCGCACTGGGCTTGGGGGCGTTGGCCTCACGCAAGCTAGCCTCGATAGCAGCTTTGAGGTCCGGGTCCTCCTCCTCCTCATATGCATTTGGCGATGACACATGGGGGCGAGTAGCGCGGTCAACAAGCGGCGGTTCCGATGATTGCCAAGGGGACGGGGAGGGCACATAGCCTGGGCGGCGGCCACCAGCAGCACCAACTTCTTCGAGAGACAGTTGGATCGCACGTTGCAGCTCCGCGTCGTACAAGTCCCGAGCTGACCGGTGTCGTGAACCTGAGACGCTTTGAGACGATCTGTGAGCCCTGAATACAATATTGGTCAGTAAAAGAAGATGGGCCACAATTCATGCCTCGTACTTATGCGCCTTCTTGTGTAGCTTGTTGTAACATGTGTCGCACACTCGAACTTCTTGCGTGATACCGAAGTGCGGTAGGGGCATTGACTTGGATGAACACTGTTGATCGAACACTTGGCCGCAGTTACGACAATGGTGCTTGCGGTTGGTGAAGGTAAATGGCGTCCGACAGCGCAAACAAACATCTGAGTCGATCCATTCTGGCGCCGTCTGAGTATCGACCATTGCGGATGCAGTCACCGCGGGATCACGAGGGGGGAAGTTGAACCCTAAGAACAAATTGTGTCACGGCATGGCCTTGCTTGGGAAGATGGAAACTCACCTTCACGCTGTAGAGTCTTGTACACCTCGCCCATATAGCTCAAGCTTGGCTTGCCCTCGAACGCCGTCGCCCAGTCCTGCACATACCGAAGGATTTTGTTCTTGACGTCATGGTTGAGTGCGGGCATCTTGAGTATTGAGACGAGGTTATCCACGAATTCTCGAGATGCAACCTCGAGCAGAAAGCCATCTCCACCGTTCTTGACGCAGATGTCGGTCAACTGGGGGATGTCTTAGCTAGATGCGTAACGGCTGCGGTCGAGCCACATACACTGAGGGAAAGTAGCTGGACATTAGGGTTCTTGTGGCCAAGCCTCCGCTTCAAGGCGCGCATTGCATCCTTGGGTGGCACAGACTTGGAACGAATCTGGTCGCATATCTCGAGGTTGAGAGCAATGTCTTCCGAGCCGCTTGGCAGGAGCTCCGATGTTGCCTTGTCTGGTGATGAAGGAGTGAGCGAGGGGCAGAGGGGACAGATGTGACTGGAGACGCACCAATGGCATCGTCGAGCTGAGAGGTTCCCCAGAGAAGAGAACTAAGATAGGAGGACATTATGGGATGTGGGTGAGAGCGAGTCCGAGTCCGAGTCGTCGCCTTTACTGTCACAGTAGTGTAGTGCACCCGAGGGCGTCAATTGCGTCCGCCAGTGCGTAGCGTGATGGGCGCTTGTGATGGAGCGTGACCGCTTTGTCACTGCGTCGCGGTTCCGGCGTCGCGAGCGTTGGCCGAGTCTACAGCTCCTTGTCCTCGACCACGTCGACGACGTTGGTCTCCCCCCACTTTCCGTCCATCCAACCATCCATTTTGCTCTCTCTTATACCTGGGCGTATCTAATTGCTTTGCTGACGGGCTCTTCCTGCTCTATTCGTCCTCGTTTCCCGTCTCCTGTCGCTCGCCATGCTTGGCCACCAATTCGCGTACTCTGCGGCACCAGTCCGCAAAGTGCGGGAAGTCCAGTTCGGTATCCTCTCTCCAGAGGAGATAGTGCGTGTTTCTACCATTTTCCCGCGTTTTTAACGCGTTTCTGACCACCAACGGCAGAAAGCGTACTCTGTCGCCAAAATTGAACATCCCGAGGTCATGGACGAGACTACCCACAAACCCAAGTTGGGAGGCCTCATGGACCCTCGCATGGGTACAATAGACCGTAATTTCAAGTGTCAAACGTGTGGTGAGGGGATGTCGGAGTGTCCAGGACACTTCGCGCATATCGAGCTGGCGAGGCCTGTCTTCCATCCTGGTGAGTGGCTCCCCAGTCCCTAACCACCGACCACCCCCATCTCAACCTCCTTACCCTCTCAGGGTTCATTGTGAAAGTGAAGAAGATTCTGGAGTGTATATGTGTAAACTGCGGTCGTCTGAAGGCTGATAGCGTGAGTGACCCCTTCTTTCGTCTCTCTCGTTTCGCACCCCACCACCCAATTTTCTGGGGGCTCTCTCCGAATCTATGGAGAACCCCAAACCCGCACTGCGTCCGTTCTCGACAATCGAGGCGTTCTTCCACCCGCGACGAGGTCCGCGCGCGTTTTCGGTCGCTTGATCGCCGCGCGGTCCACTGCACACGTCCGGTCATGGTTGGACACGCGGTGCGTGGTGAAATGGGGGGCTGAGCGAGGAGTGCGGAAAACACAGCAGTAGTCTCGCATGCGAGCTACTCGTGATGGATGCCCGACTGCCCTCGCTGTGACGCAGATTGAGTGGCACGTCTGGGGCCTTGCACTTGATACTCGATTGTCGTAGCCCCCTGTCGTATTCGCTTCCATTGTTGTATTTGTTCTTTGAGATGCAGACAGTGTACTGTCTCATTGTCTTGACCCCCATGCTGACATTTTGACCTCCATATCTCTCCTTGCAATCTTTGTTGTAAGTCCGACCCCACATTCGCGGATCGCATCAGACACATCCGCGATCCCAAAGCCCGTATGCAAGCCGTGTGGAACTATTGCAAGAGCAAGATGACCTGCGAGCCCGATGAGCCGAAGGACGAGAACGATGGGGGTGATCAGGACGAGCCTAAGAAGGGCCACGGCGGTTGTGGGGCCCAACAGCCTCTTATTAGGAAAGAGGGCCTCAAGCTGTTCGTCCAATACAAGCGCGGGAAGGACGAAGACGAGGTTTGTCCGTGTCCAGCTCTCGCGTTCCTCGTCTCACCCCTTGTAGGATGTCAAGTCCCTCCAGCCCGATAAGCGCCTATTCCCTCCCCACGAGGTCTACACTGCGTTGAAGAAGATCTCGGATTCGGACCTTCATCTTCTGGGTCTCTCCGTCGACTACGCACGGCCGGAATGGATGATCCTCACTGTACTTCCCGTCCCCCCTCCGCCCGTCCGGCCCAGTATCGCTGTCGATGGCGGCAGTATGCGTAGCGAGGACGACTTGACGTACAAGCTTGGTGACATCATCAAGGCGTCGGCGAACGTTCGACGATGTGAGCAGGAGGGTGCGCCGGCGCACGTTATCAACGAGTTCGAACAGTTGCTACAGGTGCTTGACGTCGTCTTATGCGCCTGGACCTTCGTGCTGACCTCGGACAGTTCCATGTTGCGACATACATGGATAACGACATCGCCGGAATTCCCCAAGCACTGCAGAAATCGGGGCGTCCAGTGAAGGCTATCCGTGCACGTCTCAAGGGCAAGGAGGGCCGTCTACGTGGTAACTTGATGGGGAAACGTGTTGACTTCTCCGCTCGTACGGTCATCACCGGTGATCCAAATCTCGAGTTGGACGAGGTTGGTGTGCCTAAGAGTATCGCAATGAACTTGACGTTCCCCGAGCGAGGTGAGTTATTCCGAACTAGTCAACCGTCAGCCAACTGGAACTAACGTGTGTGCAGTGACGCCATACAACATCGCATACCTCCAGGAGCTAGTGCGGAACGGGCCTACCGTCTACCCGGGTGCGCGATATGTTGTGCGTGACACTGGAGAGCGAATAGACCTCCGGTACAACAAGCGCGCGGATGCGTTCCTGCAGTACGGGTGGATCGTCGAGCGGCATCTGAAGGACGGAGAGTGAGGGATTCGTATTATGGTCTTTTTGGCCATAACTAACGAGTAGCCTTCCAGCTTCGTGCTCTTCAATCGGCAGCCTAGTCTGCACAAGATGAGTATGATGAGTCATCGAGTGCGACTCATGCCTTATTCCAGTACGTGCTCTCTTCATTCCATACGTTTGAGCCACGCTAATGTAGAATGTAGCGTTCCGACTGAACCTCTCCGTGTATGTGCACGTTGCGCCAAATTTTGGCATACCACTGACTGTTGCGATAGAACCCCTCCTTACAACGCCGATTTCGATGGTGACGAGATGAACATGCACGTGCCTCAGAGTGAGGAAACGCGAGCGGAGCTCTCGCAAATCGCTTGGGTGCCTCGTCAAGTGAGTGTGGTTGACAACGATCTTCGTCCACCTTATTGAGCGGCACATGCTGACACTTCGTTTCAGATCATCTCACCACAAGCCAACAAGCCTGTTATGGGTATCGTCCAGGACACGCTTTGTGGAATCCGGAAGTTTACCTTGCGAGATGCGTTCTTGGACTGGAACCAAGTCCAGAACATCCTGCTGTGGGTTCCAGATTGGGATGGCACTATCCCGACTCCTACAATCATCAAACCCAAACCTATGTGGACGGGCAAGCAGCTGCTCAGCATGTGCATTCCCCGTGGTATCAACATTTTCCGTGCTCCCGATTCGAAGTCGAACAACCCCGTCTTTGACGACGGTATCATGATCGAGAACGGCGATATCATCTTCGGAGTTGTGGAGAAGAAGACAGTCGGCGCATCGCAAGGAGGTCTGGTCCACGTCGTCTTCCGGGAGAAGGGCCCCGAGGCGACGAGGACGCTCTTCACTGGGCTCCAGCAGGTCGTCAACTACTGGCTGTTCCATAACGGTTTCAGTATCGGCATTGGTGACACGATCGCGGACAGGAAGACGATGGACTACATCCAGAAGGAGATTGCGGAGCGCAAACAGAACGTGCAGCAGATCGTCGACGACGCGTATCACGCCCGCCTTAAGGCGTCGCCGGGTATGACGATCCGAGAGTCGTTCGAAAAGAAGGTCGAGCGCGAGCTCAACCTGGCCCGTGATACAAGCGGTCAGTACGCACAGAAGCACTTGAAGGAGGACAACAACGTCAAGCAGATGGTGGTCGCCGGTTCCAAGGGTTCCTTCATCAACATCTCGCAGATGTCTGTTTGTGTCGGGCAGCAGTCCGTGGAGGGCAAGCGTATTCCCTTCGGTTTCCGCCATCGAACCCTACCGCACTTCACGAAGGACGACTTCAGCCCCGAGGCGCGCGGGTTCGTCGAGAACTCATATCTGCGAGGTCTCACTCCCCAGGAGTTCTTCTTCCATGCAATGGCTGGTCGCGAAGGTCTCATCGATACGGCCGTCAAAACCGCCGAGACGGGTTACATCCAGCGTCGTCTTGTCAAGGCGCTGGAGGATGTGCAGGTCTGTTATGATGGCACGGTCCGCAACTCGTTAGGAGACCTGATCCAGTTCATCTACGGAGAAGACGGCATGGATGGCGCTTTCATTGAGCGACAGAACATCGAGACTTTCGCTCTGAACAACGCCCAGTTCGAGCACGACTACCGCGTCGATGTCACGGATCCCTCCGGCGGTTTCCTTCCCGGCGTTCTGCAAGCTGGTCTGGATGACAGCTCCCTCGACCTTCAGGCGAAGTTGGACGAGGAGTTCGCGCAGCTTTCCGATGATCGTCAACTGCTCCGTGACTGGATCTTCCCCAGGACTGACCCCTCCGCTCCTCGTTACCTTCCCGTCAACCTCCAACGCATCGTGCAGAACGCGATGCAGATCTTCCACATCGACAGGCGCAAGCCAAGCGACCTGGAACCCGCTTACATCATCGACTCCGTCCGCGAGCTCTGCGACCGGCTCGTCGTCGTACGCGGCGAGAGTGCGCTATCCAAGGAGGCACAGGAGAACGCAACTTTCCTCTTCCACATGCTTCTCCGTTCGACATTCGCCACTCGTCGTGTCCTCGAGCGATATCACCTCAACCGCGAGGCATTCGAGTGGGTCCTCGGTGAGGTGGAGGCCAAGTTCAACCTGTCTGTCGCGCACCCTGGCGAGATGTGTGGTACTCTCGCAGCGCAGTCGATTGGTGAACCGGCTACCCAGATGACGTTAAACACCTTCCACTACGCTGGTGTGTCCAGTAAGAACGTCACGCTTGGTGTCCCTCGTCTCAAGGAGATTATCAACGTCGCCACCAACATCAAGACGCCCTCACTCAACGTCTACCTGGAGGCCGGCATCGCCAAGGACGCTGCGTCGGCGAAGAACGTGCAGCAGGAGCTCGCGTTCACCTCCCTCCGCACAGTCACTGCGGCTGTCGAGATCTGGTACGACCCCGACCCGAGCTCCACCATCATCTCTGACGACGAGGACTTCGTCCACGCCTTCTTCGCTATCCCTGACGAGGAGGTAGAACAGAAGTTGCATCTCATGTCGCCTTGGCTCCTGCGTCTTGAGCTCGACCGTGCCAAGATGATTGATCGCAAACTGACGATGACCTACGTGGCGAACCGGATCGCGCAGAGCTTCAAGACGGACCTCTTTGTCATCTGGAGTGAAGACAACTCCGAGAAGCTCGTCATCCGGTGTCGTGTTCTCGGCGGCGCGGACAAGGATGAGGACGACCTGGGACAGGTCGAGGAAGATATCTTCTTGCGGCAACTCGAGAACACGATGCTGAACTCTGTCGAACTCCGTGGTGTCCCGGGCATTCAGCGTGTCTTCCTGCTGGAGCATGACAAAGTCGTCGTCTTACCCAACGGCACCATCGAGGCGCGTTCCGATGCCCACAAGGAGTGGGTCCTGGAGACGGATGGCGTCAACCTAAAGACTGTCATGTGCATCGAGGGCGTCGACTTCAAGCGGACGTACTCTAACAACTGCGTGGAGATCTTCGACGTCCTCGGAATCGAGGCCGCTCGGGCTGCCATCATGAAGGAGCTCCGAAACGTTATCGAGTTCGACGGTTCGTATGTCAACTACCGCCATCTCGCGCTGCTTTGCGACCTCATGACACACCGCGGTTCGCTCATGGCTATCACTCGCCACGGTATCAACCGTGCCGATACTGGTGCTCTCATGCGCTGCTCGTTCGAGGAGACCGTCGAAATTCTTATGGAGGCTGCCGCCGTTGGAGAGAAGGATGACTGCCACGGTATCGCAGAGAACATCTTGTTCGGACAGATGGCACCCATGGGCACAGGCGCATTCGAGGTCGCGCTCGACATCGATATGTTGAAGGATGTCATCGTTGACCACCGCCTGCCGGTGCAGACAATGTTGGCAGCGCAGGCTGATGGTGGCATGACCCCTGGCCAGGTCGCGATGACGCCGTACGACAGCAACTCGCCGATGTGGGCCCAGGACGCCTCGTTCAAGGGCGAGACCGCGGCGTTCTCGCCGCTTGCGGTCAACGGTGGAGAAGAGGCGCCAGCGTCGTACAACCTCATGGGCTATGGAATGAGCCCTATGAGCTCGCACGGGGCAATGTCGCCCGCGGCAGCCGGGTACAGTCCCAGCTCCCCCAACGCGTACTCGCCGACATCACCCTACCTCGCTCAGTCCCCGTTCGCGGGTGCGACATCGCCCATGGGCACTTCGCCGTACGCAACCTCGCCATTCTATGATCGGAGCCATGGTGCCACCTCGCCGACGTACTCGCCCACGTCGCCTGCGCTCAACCTTACCTCGCCGGGATACTCCCCCACTAGCCCGCGCTACTCCCCAACGTCCCCATCCTTCTCACCCACCTCACCTCGCTACAGTCCCCAGTCCCCATCCTTCAGTCCCACATCCCCCCGGTATTCTCCGACGAGTCCATCGTTCTCTCCTGCCTCCCCCCGGTACTCCCCGACCTGTAAGTTCCTGTCTTACCTTACGGCATGGTCACGATCTAACTCTTCGTCTCTAGCTCCCGCACAGATGTCGCCGACGTCGCCTACCTCCCCGGCCTCACCTGCTTCGCCGAGATATTGTGAGTAACTGAGTCCTCCCCACGTATCCCAAAACCTGACCGTAATCCACAGCACCTACCTCACCTGCATATTCCCCCACCTCCCCCGCCTATTCACCCGCATCACCTGCGTACAGCCCGACCTCGCCTCAGTGGTCGCCGTCGAGCCCGGCACAGACGCAGAACGGGTCGACGAGCCGCGGGCACGCGTACAGCACTTCGCCGTCTTGGGATTGAGTATATTATATACGCCACAGGGATTCTTGACCTTAGTCGTACCATCGTTATCTAGCTCTCACAATGCAATCCATGTAGATTAATGACCATCAGTATCATAACGTCGGAGAACATGTACTCTTCCTGCTTACTGGACTTAAGTCTCCTGGCAACACGTCATCCCTCCACCTCACTGGCATCTAGTGCTACGTATGCCCCGTCAAAGTAGCAGAGGCCTAGCTGCAGGTAGTGATACTGGCGGCCTGGTGACACCATGCGGTTCCGGAGGGTCGATTATGTAGTGTCAGTGTCGAGCGAGCAACCCAAACGGTGGCGGAGAGTTGCCGCAAGCGGGAATAGCGCGCAAGCACTGCGCACACTGGATCTGGATGTTGGTGGCCGCGCCAGTCCAGTCCACTCTCCGTTCACCTCCCATTAGCCTTCTCCCCCGTCCTTCCTCGCCAGCGCCCTCACGCGCTTTCTCCATATTCCTCTTGGGCCGCCCGGTACACATTCGCCATCATGTCTGTGGCTGCACCGACTGTACCACAGGTGGAGGAGGGCAAACTGCTCAGCGAGTCCTTGAGCACTGTCAAGATCCAGGTGCAGCAAATGAAGAGGCACCTGGTACGTACGCGTCTCCTCGCTGGCTCTTCTCCCTGCTCAACTTGCGCGGCGCGACATAGGAATTGGACCAGTTGATGGACGCGCTCAAGAGCGCAAGCTTGATGCTGGCAGAGCTTCGGACGTCATCGCTCTCGCCCAAACAATACTATGAGCTCTGTGCGTTCATGGTCGCTACATCGCATCCGGGTTTTATGCTCACGGACTTCCGTAGACATGGCTGTCTTCGATGCTCTCCGTCATTTATCCAACTATCTATATGACGCGCACACCCAAAGCCGGCACCACCTCGCCGACCTCTACGAACTTGTACAATATGCCGGAAACATCGTCCCCCGTCTCTATCTCATGATTACTGTTGGATCTGTCTACATGTCCATCCCTGACGCACCGGTGAAGGAGGTCATGAAGGACATGTTGGAGATGTCGAGGGGAGTGCTCCACCCTATCCGAGGACTGTTCCTCCGTCATTACCTCAGTGGGCAGACCAGGGATCACCTACCTATTGGAGATGATGCTGGGTGCGTGTATTATTATTCTTGTTAACTAACCATAACCATTTCCAACCCTATGGCGCAGACCAAAGGGCAACCTGCAGGACTCCATCAACTTCGTGCTCACCAACTTCATCGAGATGAACAAGCTGTGGGTACGACTGCAACACCAGGGCCACTCAAGGGACCGGGAGAAGAGGGAGATGGAGCGGAAGGAGCTGCGCATTCTCGTTGGCACCAACCTCGTCCGCCTCAGCCAGCTGGAGGGCGTTGACCTCGACATGTATCAGAAGCACATCCTTCCTAGCATTCTTCAACAGATTGTCGTATGCAAGGACGTCATTGCCCAGGAGTATCTCATGGAGGTCGTCATTCAGGTGCGTCTGCTTAGCCACGAATCTCCAACAATATGACGGCAGCCAATGCCCATATTCTATCAGGTTTTCACGGATGAGTTCCACCTCTACACCCTCGGTCCCTTTCTATCTGCCACCGCACAACTACATCCCAAGGTCAACATCAAGCAAATAGTTATCGCGCTCATTGACCGCCTCGCCGCGTACGCAGCGCGGGAAGCTGAGAGCGAGGACCCTGAGGAGACGAAACAGCAAGAAGAAGCTGCGGCGCGTCGCTTGGCTGAGAAGGTCAAGCAGGCTCGCGGTGTGCGGCAAAATGGCCAGGATCCTTCGTCCCCTGTCACCGAGTCGACATCTACTCTCCACAACGAGTGGGGTTCAGCCCCAACGAGTCCCACCGTCACGGAGAAGCCAGAGGAAGTGGAACCCACGGCTCCCGCTACCAACGGGAATGGGAGTGCGGAAGGTGACGAGACAGAGAAGGAAGAGAAGGGCAAAGAGAAGGAGGCGGAGGCAGAACAGGTGAAGAAGTTCAGAGGCGTTCCGGAGAACGTGAAGCTGTTTGAGGTGTTCTGGCATCAAGTGGTCGAGCTCATCAAGGTGAGTGGACGAACAGCGGGAGGTGAGGTCGCGTTGTAGCTAATCCCGCGCGCATATAGGCCCGTCCAGACCTCTCAATACAGGATATCACCGCCCTTCTCGTGTCGCTAACGAACTTGTCGCTCAGTTGCTATCCGGACCGGCTTGAATATGTGGATCAGATCCTTGGGTTTGCAGCGGAGAAAATCAAGGAGTTCACAGATAGGTAAGCATCTAGAGCTTGAGTTGAAGATGAGTCTTAACTGGGGATATGATAGCCCCGACCTTCACCATCCACAAACGACCGCCAACCTATCCGCGCTACTCAATGCGCCTATTAACTCCTACCAATCAGTCCTTACCCTCCTCGCATTGCAGCAGTACTCAGCTCTCCTCGCTCAGCAACCATACTCGACACGACGTACACTTGCGCATTCCCTCGTATCGTCGGTGCTCAAGAACGAGACGATCATCGAGACACCCGAGGACGTCAATGGCATCCTTGAGTTTTGCCATGTTCTCATCCGCGACCAGGCCGACGCCACTGGTCCGGCACATTCTCAACAGCTGAGTGGTAAGGATCCCAGGAGAGGGCCTTACCACCACGAACGGGAAGAGCTGGCGGAGGAGCAGGGTTGGGTGGCGCGCATGATTCATTTGTTCCGGTCGGATAACTTGAACGTGCAATTCGAGGTGTGTGGGTCGTTTATAGGGTTCCGAGCTACGGTCTGACCGCGTGACAGATCCTGCAAACCGCACGACGTCATTTCGAGACCGGAGGCGAGCGGATGCGCTTCACATACCCCGCACTCATCACCTCGGCGATCAAGCTCTGCAGGCGATACAAGAACCGCGAGCACCTCGAGGACGAGTGGCAGTCGAAGGTGTCCACGATCCTCAAGTTCGTGCGGCAGCTGACGTCGATCCTGTCGACGAACGTCGACGCGCCGTCGATCGCGCTCCGGCTTTCCCTGCTGAGCGCGCAAATTGCGGACGAGTGCGGGTTCGAGAACCTGACGTACGACATCTACGTCGACGCGTTCACCGTGTACGAGGACAGTATCTCGGAGAGCCGCGCACAGCTCCAGGCGATCACACTTATCATCGGCACGCTGCAAGGCGCAAGGGTGTTCAGCGAGGACAACTACGACACGCTGATCACCAAGGCAGCGCTGCACGGCGCGAAGCTACTAAAGAAGTCGCACCAGGCCAGCGCGGTGAACTTGGCGAGCCATCTGTGGTGGCAGGAGGTCCCGCCCGAAGAGGAGGCGGCTGAGGGCGAGAAGGAGGGTGGTGACAAGAAGAACGGGGCCCTAGAAGAGGGCGAGAAGAAGGCGGTGAGTTTGGGCTTTCACCCCCAGTTTGATTTGTACTAAGACTGACGGCGCATACCTCAGTATCCTCTGCAGGATAGCAAACGTGTGCTGGAGTGCCTGCAGAAGGCACTCCGGATCGCGAACTCAGCAACGGAGGAGATCATCACCATCCAGCTGTACTGCGACACCCTCGACCAGTACCTGTACTATCTCGACCGCGGTGCACCAGCGGTGAGTATTCTTGCAGTGATTCCCATTACTAAGAGTTACTGATCGCGCTTCTGGACTTTGCAGGTTACACCGAAATTCGTCAACAGCCTCGTCGAGCTCATCACGTCGTCCATCGACAACATCGCGTCGCCGGACGTGCACCCCGCCCAGCGCGCGCCGCCAGGGCTCCTGGATGGCGTGCAGACCCCGGAGATGATCACGCGTCACTTCCGCAACACGCTTATGTACATCCAGACGAAGAAGGCGGCTGCCGCCGCGGCCGCGGAGGCACCAGGCGTCACCCCAGGAGCGGCGGAGTCGAGGTGGGACGACGTCGATATCGTGGGGGCGCTGCTCAAGATGGGCATCCCGACGCGATGATGAGGCGAGCTGCGTTGTAATAGCAGGTGTGTTTAAAGGTGTGGGAAGGATCGAGCACGCTGCCGTTGGCGTTGGCTCAGATGGGATGGACACGGCTGGGCTTCCTTGTGAGATTTATATACTCTGTTGTGTGTTGTGGTTTTTGTAGATACCTTTACCTTTTACGATCTTCGTGTATACATTAATCCATTTGCTATTGCTGCTGCCTGCATCGGAGAGGCTGGGTGCCCTCGGATTTATCTTTTCGCGGGCTCAATGTTGACCAGCCATTCAGTACTAATGGCCACGGGTGAATACACTTCGGTGTTCAAAAGTTACGGGGGATACAGTATGGTTATATGCGTATAGTGTATAACATGCCACTACTATGAAGGCTGTGGGTACGCTTCTGCGAGTGCACCCGCGAGGTCACGGAGGCGCGTTGCGGGGAGGAGCGCCATCCGCCCGCCCTGATCCAGCCCGAACGAGTCCGCGTCCCTCGGCTGCGTGTGCGTGAACTTGTAGTCCAGCGTGTGCGTCGCGAACTGCAGGGCATGATGAGTACACGGACGTAAACATGGCACGGGAGAAGGAGGAGGGGCGCACTCTGCTGATGAGATCGTCCTCCGGGTGGAACGAGAACACGCCTGCAGTGGCGGGTGGGTCGGACTGTTTTTGCCGTTTTGTAGGGGGTGCAGCGGCTTGGAGGTCTGCGGCCTCTTCGCCTGTGAGGCGGTATACACGGGAGATGATGAGAAGGTGCTTGAAGTCGTAGGGTTCGTTCTGTGGGTAATGTCAGAAATGGGGTGTGTTAAAAAAGCGTTGTCGTGGACAAGGGGGGGGGGGGGGCAGTGGAAAGTGATGGGGAAACGTTGACCCGGCAGGGAACGGGGATAAAACGTACATCGTCAAGGGCCCATTGGATCTCGTCCGCGAGCATACGGTACATGTGCGGCATGATTTGCACGGGCATGTTGACGAGGCGCTCCGAGAAGATGAAGCCAATATGATCCGGGGATGTCGGGGCGTTGGGTCCTAGTAACCCCTGCAACTTGGCATGGAGGGGTGGGTTTGGGGAAGACTTTTCGAGGATGTAGGCGATGAGGGCCTTGATGGATGGTCGGTCCTGGGGCATGTCCTGTCAGGAAACAAGTTTGCGTGGAAGCGGAGAGAAGATTGAAGACGCACCTTGTGCACGTTGAGGTTGAGCGCGGTGAGGAACGCATATGGATCGCTTTCCCTCCCGTCACATTTCACGGTTGTCCCGACAAGAGGTTGAGAGAGGATGAGGTCGGCAAGGTCTTGTATGGGGAGAT
Source organism: Ganoderma lingzhi (assembly GCA_026283605.1). Lineage (NCBI taxonomy): Eukaryota > Fungi > Basidiomycota > Agaricomycetes > Polyporales > Polyporaceae > Ganoderma > Ganoderma lingzhi. Next base: position 926,105 of record JAPJYM010000001.1, read on the forward strand.
CTTGGGCATCCGCGTTGAAAAGTTGAGTAAGGAGGCGCTTTGTAGCGAGGTAGTCGATGTCGGCATTAGGGTCGAAGAACTCGAAGTCAACGTCGACGAGACTCTACTGGCGTGCAGATCAGCGAATGTACTTGGTTCTTAGGGTCAATATCGACTGGGGACATACGCGCTCAGAATCGGACTCGTTGTCTGAGGAAGCCTTGTCTGCTTGTTGTTTTCTTTTTGCCATATGGCTGTTGTTTTCAGGCTGTCTACGAGGGGTGGGGTTCGGGAAGGAAGTTGTAATTGGCGCGAGGAGGGCAGGTGCCAGTTGAGTCAGACTCAAGTGCCAGGACTTGAACGCAAATCTCTCTCTACTTCAGACGCCCGTGAGCACGATCGGCGCTTGACCTCCACGCCAGCGACGACGGCCAAGCCGAGGACAGCAATTCCTCCGTCGATAAACACTACACCCCTGACCATGAGCGACTTCCTTCAACGCGAGAGCGACGTCCTTGGCGAGGAGTTTGGGACGCCAACAGGCGGGTCCTATGCGACTGCCGACATTGACTTCGACCGCGCCGCCTCTGCTTTCCCCGAAATCTCTCTAGATGGCACCGACGACTTCTCTGCACCACCACCCGCTGCACCGCCAACCAACACCTCCGGCTCGTTCTCCTTCGATGACTTCAGCAGCCCGCCCCCAACCCGCACCACAGAGGTGAAGGTCACAGGAGATGACGAGATTGACAAGTTCGAGAGCGAGTTCCCGGATATCGAGGTTCCCCAGGTGTGTCACAGACGTTTCCTCTTGTCTAGTTACCACTGCTGAAGGCTTCCCATAGCAAGCACCTGCACTTCCAACACAGCAGCCGCTGTTTGGTCAAACCCATACCTTTGCTCCGCAGCCTGCCTACTCTTCGACGCCCATTCTAAACCAGGCACTTGAAGAGGACGAGCCTGAGGTCATCAAGTAAGCCTCGCGTCCTCCGTTCACCAATTCACTTACTGAGAACATATATAGGGAATGGCGGGAGAAGCAGGCCGCCGAGCTCAAGGCCCGCGACGAGGCCTCGAAGGCTAAACGGCAGGAGACCATCGCAAGGCGGAGCGCGCGATAGACCAGTTCTACGAGGAATACGCCCTGAAGAAGGAACGCAACATCCGGGAGAACAAGTGCGTCCCCGCGTTACAGTTCTCTCTGCCTCACCGTTGACGGTCTGACCGCATATATGCAGGGAAACCGAGGAGAAATTCTTGGCGGACATGTCTGCGTCCCTGTCGCAGGGCACCACATGGGAGCGCATCTGTGACACCATCGAGCTGCAAAACTCGCAGAGCAAGACGATTGCCCGTTCCGGTGCCAACGCATCCGACTTGACGCGTTTCAAAGAGGTCTTGCTCCGGTTGAGGCGGGAGGGTGATGCGGCGCCAGGTGCGGCTGGGTACTAGCTGTGGGTTCGATATCCGTGGGGATGTAGATGTGAGTTGTACAGTGGTTTCCGTTTAGTATCTTATATGTGCTCGATTCGCACATCTTCCCTCACCTGTCTTTACTGCATTCCCGTGTTCTCAGTCCGGCGGATACGCAGAGGTGGCTTCGATGGACACGCCGTCGCCATTTGTGAGGAAGTCGCGCGTCCACATGTGTTCTTTGGCGAGGCCACGATCCTCTCCTAGCCTCATTAGCATGCTCAACCAAGTCGACGTCGAAAACATACCATCCTGCGCCAGAATCGTAGCTGTAGCGGCATAAGGTGCGCATATAGCGTCCAGAGTTCGGATTGCTCGCTGTTCTTGCAATTGACGACCTCTTGACTTCGACAACCCTCATTCCTTACAGGCGTCGGTCCCCCAGTACCCTCGGAAAGCTCAAGAGTTCACGTTCGTGGGGGATGGAATATCAGAGTGTGTGCATACAGTCGCGCGCAGATGGACCGGGAAGTCTACATAGCTCTGATAAGCTGAACAGAGGCGTCAATGTGGACCTTCAACGTCGGCGACCGGGAGACACCCTCGACGGAATTTGGACTATTGTGTCGGGTTGAGCCCAATGGTGCGCGGAGGATTTGCACGTTCGCATTGACGACAGCTGATATATGCATTCATAGGGCTTCTCTAGGCCCGCGCGAACAGAATTGCATTGCGAACAGTTCAACTCTAATCATGGACGACCAAATGGGGCACAGAGTCCGATCGAACTGATCCTTCAGAGAACTCATAATGCTTCGAGCACCTGCAAGCCGTCCATCTCAGCTCCCCTCCCCTCACAGTACTCACACGCAAATGGTCCTTGGACCCCCTCCCCCACGCCAGCCTCCAGATCCGGCCGCAGCATTCCCCACAGAAGTCCATCAACAAAGTGCATCTGGCTGGACGGCTGCTTGGAAGCTCAAGAGCTTCCTGAAGCTTCACCATGCGAGACTATGATTGACCGTCATCATTTAGAACATTGACGACCCAAGAGAGGATACAGGATACTTCTACAAAGCTGGTAGCGACGATCCTCGTATGATTGCGATGAAGGACACAGCAAATGTCTTTACAGTATGTGTTGCTTCATACACTCGTTTTTGTTACTAGGATATTTCCGCCTTCATGGTTCCCGAGCTAGACGCAGAGCCCGACGACCCAGTACTTTTAGCAGCCATGATAGCTTCATTCCCTTCAGCCGCTGCTGAAGTGGCTCTGAGTCGTCCGGCCCACACCTTGGCCACTGCACGCCGCAGGGCGGCCTCGCACTACAACCATCCCATCGTCCTCGTCGACGTTCACCGTACAGGCTCCATACAACCCAATGGTTCAATGGCGCCTCCCAGCAGCCCATCCGTTCATACACAATGGGCTGTGTCTCATGCTCGCGTCTCAGCACATTCGGTGTCAGCACCGGAGATTAGTGAAATAATATATGTACGGTCTTTGATCAGGAACCTTGACGTTCGCACCTAAGGACATATCACATTAAGATTTTATCTACGCAAAGTTGTTCCCTTGATTTTCCCAATGCTCCGACGACTTGCCGAGGGTGAGGTTGGGGGCGTAACTAAGTAGGTGCCACAGAATGCGGCAGTAAATTGTATCGGAACACCGCTCCGAGCTCGGTATCAGGGCTATACTTGGCTTATCAGTTATTCTCCATTGCTGGGCTTGGTTATCGCAAGTAACATCGGGAAATGGGTTCAGAATCGAGAGATACCGACAAGACGCGTCGGGCTAGACAGCAGTGCGCACTGAGCACCCGCCAGGACTCATCTCCGGCCCACCATGGGCAGCCTCGTCTCCAAAGCGAAGCTCTTCTTCTATGCCACCATCCAGCTCGGCAAAACTTACGAAGTCCTCCAAAAGCGGATAAAAACGAGCCCCGGCGTCCCGGTCGATAACCCCACTTTGCCGCTTTGGACAGCTCCCCGCGCTCAGATACCCTCCGACGAAACGGGGCCATTCCCTGAACATGTCGATGTTGTCATCATTGGCTCCGGTATCACAGGCACGTCTTTCGCCTATAATGTCTTGACTCGCGAGGCGGGCCCCCTCAAGATCGCCATGCTCGAAGCTCGCGACGTCTGTTCGGGGCTACTGGGAGGTGAGCCCAACCGTTGCTCTTTGTGGCTTAAACTTAAATCGCTGACAGTCCTTATTTCTAAACCGTGCTGTCCAGAAATGGTGGCCACATAAACCCACCCCTCTACCATGACTACTCAGAACTAAAGGAGACGTATGGAGAGCACACAGCCAAGATGCTCATTGCTTTCCGAAGGTCTCATATAACCGAGATGCAGCACATTGCCTCTCAAGAGAACATCCTAAAAGAATCCCAGGTCCGTGAGATGGAACATCTGGATGTATATACCTGCCCGATCGCTTTCGCCGAGGCAAAACAAAATCTCAAGAAATGGCGAACGGAGATGCCTCTCGAGTCAAGTACCTTCGTCGTACATGACCGAGAGGAGGCAATAGAAGTGAGTTTTCATTGTAATCAATATGTCGGGTTGCTACTAACGATGAATTGTCGTCAGAGATACCATCTTTCTGACAATACCGTTGGTTGTATCTCAAATTCCGGTGGTGCGATGCACCCATACCGTTTCGTCACTTCTGTTCTCTCCATCTTGCTCGACCGCCACGCTGGCAAGTAAGCATAGTCTAATCCTCCCCGCAATTCCGCAGACTGACCTCCGTAAAATCACTGGCAGCTTCCGCATCTTCGCCCACACCCCCTGTACATCCATCACCCCCTCCACCTCCTCCCCCTCCCTCTACGCCGTCCACACCCCGCGCGGGACCCTCCTCGCAAAACACGTCGTCCACGCGACCAACGGCTGGGCCGCACACCTCCTCCCCCCGCTCCTCACCAAGCTCGCCCCAGCGCGCGGAGGCATGTCCGCTCAGCGCCCCGGCTCCGCCGTGCACGCATCGACGCTCTCGGGTGGCCGCTCGTTCGTGTTTTACCGCGCGGGGGGTGGGTACGATTACCTCACGCAGCTCCCCACAGGGGAGGGCGAGCTGATGTTTGGGGGAGGATGGGCGATGGCGTGCGACGATGCGGCGCATGGTCTGCCCGAGATCGGTATCGCGGACGATAGTGTTGTCAGCCATGTCGGGCAGAGCTACCTCGCTGGGGCGCTCCCGCAGTACTTCGGTTTGCGCCACTGGGGAAAGGACGCTGCGCCCGCAGAGGACGAGGGGCAGTGGGGGCTGGGCAGGACGAAGGCGCAGTGGAGCGGGATCTTGGGCATCTCAGCAGATATGCTGCCTTGGGTCGGGAGGCTGCCGGAGAAGGTCTCTGGGCGGACGCAGCCGCGGCCGTCGCTAACGCGCGAAGAAAAGAGTGTCCATACTGCCGCACCGGGTGAATGGATTGCCGCGGGGTATTCCGGGGAGGGGATGGTGCATGCGTGGATGAGCGGGAAGGCGCTGGCGAGCATGGTGCTGGATCGAGATGACGAGGTTAGAGAGTGGTTCCCTGATATCTTGAGGGTGACGGAGAAGAGGTGGAGAGAGGCGAATATTGAGGATCTATTTGCACGGTTCATGTAGCGCGTTCGCGAGGTAAGCGCAAGCTGTGTGCATTGTGTCGGAATCCGTCTGACAAAAGTTTGGCAGCGGCAGTGGTCTCTCTTGACTGTGCATCCGTTACCTCATGAAAATCATGACATTGCGTATGTACGCATGGCACTATGCCTTACTATTACATGGTTTCCTGGAGAACCGCCACGATATCCTTCTGCATTCGAGCAAGGTATGTCGCGAGCTCTTCATCAGGTAGGCTGGAGTGGTCGAGGGCCTGACCGAGTTGAGTCTTCAGCTAGGGTTTGGGTGCAAAATGCAATCCAGTCATGGTAAATAGAACATCGCGGATAGGTGTAAACAACAATACCCGCAGGAGTTCTTTGCGGCGGAGCGCAATCTTGCTCGTCTTACTCTGCTGCTGGTCCCGCTCCTCTTGTTTCGCGAGGTACTCAGCGACACGTCGAGCCTCGGATACAACGGACTCTGGGAGGTCCGCCAAACGAGCAAGGTCTAAGCCTAGACGACTGTTTGGCAGTATGTGAGCGTTCAATAGGTAACGATCATACCATAATGGTCTTGAGTTTCCGGAGCGCCATCCATAATCCTAAGGGCTGATGAGGAGAGGCTTAGAGCGGATAAAGAGACAGCTTCTTACTTGTAGTGGAAAGTGATGCCAACTTTAGAGGCTGTCGGCAGTGATTTCTGTAATTTGTTGAACACGTAGTTCACAAAACAGGCAGGTTATAGGAAAAGAGTACCTGGAAGGATAGATGTAAACTGTAGGAGACGGCGTCAGTACCCATCCTTGGAGGAAGCCACCGGTAAAAGTTTACTTGACGACAGATGGCTGTCGGGAGAGTGTAGTGGTGAGCTTGTTGAAATGTCTGAGATCTGACCGTCAGTGAAAGGCTGACGGGTTAGAATTGTAGTGGACCCTTGCGTTGCAAAGAAGACAAAGGACTGGTTTGAATGGTTAGACAGAGTGGGCTTATGAGATGAAGGGACCATGTCCGTACTTTCAGTCGGATGAGCTCCTCCGCAATGGCATGTGAGATAGCTACGCCTTCTCTCGCCGAGGTACCCCGACCCACTTCATCGATGAGTACCAGGGAGTTCTCAGTGGTCAGACCTAGTCAGAATGAGAGAGGTGCGTACGAGACATAGTTGAAATGTACCTAGAATCATGGCAGTTGAGGCCATTTCATTCGCGAACGTGCTCAGGTTCTTCTCCAGATCGTCATCATTCGAAAGTCGGGTAAGCAGATGATCATGAATCCTGGATATGTCGGCGCGTTGTTCAAAAAAGCAAACCACAGAGGTTAGCACATTAGAGTGTACCTGAATGATCCATACTCTGCGGGAATGAAACAACCACACATTGCCATCACTGTTATCAGGGCAATCTGTCGTAGATACGTGCTTTTGCCCGACATGCTGGGGCAAACCAGCTCAATATCCCAGTGGCGTAGGAAAACCAACCAGTACGGGACACGTACTTTGGACCTTGAACAATCTGGAATGAAGACGCCTCGCAACAATAAACGTCGTTGGGGATAGTCGCGCCGGCAGACTGTACACATTCCAGAACCGGATGGCGGCCACCTTTGATTGCAAGAGTCCCAGTGAACTCCGGGCGCACTGTCGCACAGCACAGCTACATGAGCCTTCGGGAAGGCATCGCGGGGGAGTACTCAGGGACGAACCATAGTTTCGCACTAAAATTTGTAAGCGCGGGGTGAAAACACAACAAACGAAGGGCTCACGGATTGAGGCATGCGCAAATGACCATAAGAGATCAAGGAGCGCTACTGCTTCGGATGCCTTGTACAGAGCACCCATATCGACGACTATCTCGTCTGTGAGGTCCTGAATGATCCTTGAGACGCACTTCAGACCGATGAAAGCCACTAGAAATCCGATGTACTCGCTTGTCACTAAGAATCAAGGACTCGTCCAGCGCATCCTTCATGCGTGCGTTTCTCTTTTTCTGTTGATGTTCAGGCTCTTCTTGCCGATGTACATAGGGAATATCCTCCTCACCAGCTCGATACTCGAGAACACCCATCTTCCTTTCTGTGCCATCGCGTCGATGAAGCCGCGAGGAAGCTCGCCGCCAGCTTCGTCAAGGTCAGTCTTCTTGATATAGAAACAAAGCCCGCATCAGAATCGCGGTACACTAGAGTGAAAGGGAGGTTGTGTTCTTCGGCAAGACGATTGCGCAGAGCATAGATGTCGCCGACGTTCTCCTTATAGGTTTCACGAGCAACGTCGAGCAGGCGATTGAAATTAGCCTGATGGAAGATTCGTTCAATCAAGTCCTCGGCAGACAATGCAGACATTACCTTAACTGCGTAGACTCTAGCGTTCACCGCATTCAGCCCTCCCTTGATATGGATGTTAAGAGTCTCGATAATCATGGCATTGCATGACGATTACCTTTGCGGGGGTTGTCTCCTCATTCAACCGGTCGCATACCAACCGCTCGATCTTCTCCAGACGATCGTCTGATATCATCTGAGGATAGTCCTTGGCACTAAGCACAGCCGTGGTACTCGAGATACAGACTAAGGCGAACCTCTGCGATGATTTGTAACAGCTGCGACCGACTTCCCTCAAGAGCCTTGGCAAGCCGGGGGAGACTTTGGACAATGTTCCTGAGGTTGAGCATTTGTGCGACTCTCGCCGATGCTATTTTTGAGGTGCTAACTTCTCGAACTTCGGAGGATGCGAGCTGCATTCGACATGAATATCTCCCAGCACAGTGTCCTTGAAGCGGTGGCCTTGAAGAGACGCACAGAACAAATAAGCTTGTCGAAATCGAGCTTGTTAAGTGATTTGAGAGCGTCCTTGACGTCCGTGAAACGGTCTTCAGTTTGGATGAACTCTAGTCGAGACGTGATTAGATTTGGATTAGATACTTATACACTGACAGCAAGATGATTGTACCTTCGACTACATCCAGTCGTGCTTCCAGTGCAGATTTCACTGGCAGCATATGCATATGTTAACTCTTGAGTTCAACGAACGCTGTTGCACGAGACTGACCAGTGATAGGAGCTAAAATGTTGACCCTCAACAGTCTTGCGCCCATGGCCGTATACGTATGGTTCAACAAACTGCGCATATATCTGAGTCACCACCAAGCTTGAGCTAAATGAAGACATATGAACGTACCCGAAAAGAGAATGCGCGCTCTTCCGAACTGATATGTTGCCAACCAGCTCGAGATTGCGAGCGGTGTCAGAGTCAATCATCATTGTACCTTCCACCTGGGTGTATCGGATAAGTAGAGACGAAGCAGCAAAGCGCACGTTGAGCTTGAGTTCAGCATGCTTGAAGAGCGCGCTGGCGGCAGAGAGTGCATAGTATCTGTGGCAATGTTGAGCACGCAAGAGATGCTAGAGTTTAGGTGCATATATGCACTTATTGGACACGGCGACGAGGGTGGCAGCACGTTCGTCGTTGTCGACCATGAGCTGGTTGATGAAGTCTAGCCCTAATGTATTTATCAGTGCTGTGCACGCAAGCGAGAGACCCGAGTACTCACCTGCGTTATCGCTCCAATATTTGCGCATGACTGGCTCGATGGGTACACCGTCGAACTCGTCCATGATGCATTGAACGAGAAGTGTTGTCGTCTGCGGGGTCTTCGCACCAGATGGGAGCGAAACATCAGACAGGGACATGAACGTGTCAGGAACAAGGACGATTGAAGGATAGTGGAGATGCATTTGGTGCAACGTCTTGACGTAGGTCGGGCAATCGGCGAGCTGATTCAACGTCAATAGACTGCCCAACCAGGTGCATATATGCAGCATCTATGTCTTACCTGGACCAAGGAAACTCGGCCTGTATCCTTTTCAAGGGCGGCGATACCCACTTCGCGCCCTACTCCGCGTCCTTCGATGACTGCGACTATGTAGCTGAAGTCATGTCTAGACGACGCAGCGGTCTGGGGCCGACCAGTATTGGGGCGCGAATGGGCAGTCCGGGTACGGGAAAACGCTGTCGCCGGACGCGATGATGAAGGACGGCCAGTGTCCGTTCCAGTGAGAGACATGGTTGGTCAAGGAAGAGTTGCCAGTGAGGTGATGAGACGAAGAGGAGCGTTGCGCTCTCTTAGGTATTGGCTTCGCCATCACGTGAGCGCGTCACAACGGCTGAACGTTTTCGATGCTGCAAGTAACCAAGGGTAGTAGACTCAGACTGTAGGCTACCACATTGCCACGACATCGGGATCGTCCCAAGTTTTCGAACCGCTGCTGTTTCCCTTCAGTGTCTTCCCCGGGCCTATGGCTGCCGTACCATACTATCTAGACGTCTACAAACTGCCAAGGGCATCAGTCAACGTCGAGGCCATTGCGCAAGAATTGGCGCGATATCTCCAAATGACCGCAGAAGACACCGAGGTCCTCAGTCAAGATCCCACCCGTCGCGACAAACTCATTGCGGAACTGTACAAACAGCCTGGCGTGAAACCCAACTCTTACGCTTCGCAGTTTGTTCAACCCGGTGGGGACCCTGACGCGCATCTTGTTCCTGCCAGCGCCGAGATTATGAAGCTCACACCACCCAAGTCTTTCGAGGAGTATGCACCAAGTCTCCCATGTTGCCTTCCTGCGTCCATTGAGCTTGCCTATTTACTGCAGCCGTGTCATTTGCCTGCATCTTGCGTCCGGTGCTATGATGGTCTACAATCAGTACAAGGTCGGCTATGCTTTGAGCGATCTACCAGACTTAGAGAGCAAAGTGGAGAGACGGAGGCACTAAATGTGAGTATCATCTGTAGCTTTCTCTCCCGTGTACTTTGTGTTCTCAGTCAGATCGTCTCTGACCAGCATGGATGAATGGTGGCGGACCGACTTTCATGTCCGCTTTCCGCCCCGTCGCACGCAAGGGGTTTGTGCCTTCAAGGATACCCGGCCCTCCACTCAGCCTACTCGACCCGCACGTCTTCCGAATCCCACGATCCCTTCTCGCGACTCTCTCAAACGGGTATGTGAGGACGAATTGCTGGATTTCCTCAGTAGCCCCCACAACATGATTGGTAAGCAATTCGTTCACTCCCCGCGGCAGGCACAGGATCTGCAAGAGTATAGCGGTACCTGGGAGGTGGTTTCGTAGACGGTAAAGAAGGCCGATGGCACTGGAGTCGTCGACCACGAATACCAACTTCTCCTTCACAATCCAGCATTCGGGGTGGATTCTGCTCATGGACAAGGCGGAGGTCCAGTACCTCTTGCAGCAATCCACGTTACTGGCGTGATGACTGTACCTAGCTATCGTCATGCTATCTTGTTCCTCGTGTTGCATGTGTTTCGGAATGGATCTAAGCCGTTTCGTGTTCAACGCTTCGTTGAGCGACACGCATAGTCATTTACTTCAGTCGCATTATGAGATCACACTGTGATCCCGGTTCGCAAGGATTGGAAAGAATGAGTCGCAATTCCGACTCCCGACGCCAACCTGTCGATTAGGAGAACAATAGCAATATTAATGCTAATTGTCCTTGTTATTAGGGTATTGAGTCCCAACTTTAAGTGTTCCTTTGCTCGTATCCACCATCCGCCGTCGTCTCGAGGTGACTTCTCCCACAGCTCAGGCCTCCACCATCACATCATGTCATCCCAACATCTTCTGGACAAGTACAAAGTGCCAAGGGAGTCGGTCGACGTCGAATCCCTCGCGCAGGAGCTCAGTCGCTACCTCCAGATCACCGCCGAGGATACCGAGTTCCTCAGCTGCCACCCTGCTCGTCGCGACGAGCTCGTCGCTGAGCTGTACCAGCAGCCTGATGCGGCGAAGTCCGGTCTCGTCTCTGCGAACCAGTTCGTTCAAGTCGGCGGTGATGCCGACACGTATCTCGTCCCCGCCAACGCGGAGATCGCGAGGCTCACGCCCCCAGCGACACTCGAAGAGTAAGTGCGAAGTCTCCCCCCTTCGTGAGCATCCGACGCTGACACTAGGTGGAATACTGTACAGTCGCGTCGCTCGCCTCCATGTTGCTGCGGCTGCTCTCCTCGTCTTCGATAAATACAAGGTCCACCATGCGCTGCTCGACCACCCGGACCTAAAAAGGCAAGTCCGGCAAAGGAAGACGCAAATGTGAGCATTCAATGATGTCCTTTTCCTTTACCTCTCATTCCGCGCCATCGACGTCGAAGATGAGCTTACCATCCATCTTGCTGGCAGAATGGACGAATGGCAGAAGACAGAGTTCGCTCGCCTCTTCCCCGAGAGTGCCCAACGTGCTGCAATTTCGGCCAACTTGTTCAAGGCTGCTGAGGGACCCCGTTCTTTCTCCCTTCCGCCGCTCTCCTCTGAGTCTGTCAGTGCTACTGGCAGTGCGGGCGCGTCTAGCGACGCTCGGCCTGTCTCCGAGGACGAGGTTGCGCAGTTCCTGAGCAACCCTAGCACGCTCGTGGGCAAGCGATTCGTGTGCTCTCCGCCGGAGGACAATGACGAAGTGAACCCTGAAGACTGTGGTCCATGGGAGGTAGTCTCATTCGCGGTGCGTAAGGACGAAGGCATCCTAGACCGCGAATACATGGTCTTAACAGAGGAGTTCCCGGACGATCCTCTCCCGATGGGCGAAAGTCAGATCAAGTCGATGTTGCGGTACTCGACGTTCGCTGTGTAGTGAAGAGGTACTAGATGTATTAGATGATTTAGATCTGCGTATGACTCGAATGTGTAGAGCTCCGACGATGATGCATCGATGATGCGGGAGGTGCTGTGTACATGTCGCGTACGAACGTACATAAGTACGGATAATAAGTATTATGAGTGAAGTACTCCTGTAGAGAGTCAACATTACATAATGAGCAAGGGAAAGCGCGACAATATGTGTCGAGTACGTGGTATGCCCTGCAAAGATCTGGGGGACTGTAGACATGTTGTATGCCTAGAATGCTCACGATGGTGTCCGTCGCGCAATAGCCTGAGCCTGCCCAACACCGATCACCGCTTCCAATGTCGGGCTGGCTCGCCGAAATGGGTGTCAGTTTTCCTGGCATAATATGGTTACGTGGGTGTTTCGAATTCGCTACAAAGATGTAAACAAGAGGGCAAGATCGGCCGTGGGGGATAGCCTGAGGTGAGAGGTCCAGCATAGATTTACTTAAGTACTTACTGGTAGCGCTGAGGGACCTCCCCTCGGCATTTTCCGGCAGATCGGATATGGCAACCCTGCGCGTTCTAACTTCTGGTCCCCCCATTTTCTTTTCTTCTCTTCTTCCGTGCTTGCATGAACGCCTGGGGGGGGGAGGTCAATTCTTTTCGATTTTCACGACTGCCCGCTAGGGTGAAAATCCTACGTTCCCTAGTAAGCACATAAGTCTTTAAGTCCTCCGATTCTGATTATTCACTGGTGAGCAGTTCATGACAGAGCTGATCGAGATGTTCAAACGCGCCGAAGAGGAATGCTGAAAAGGCTACCAGACCCGCCCTGGAATTATATTCTCATAATATAATACATCGCACTCAGGGGTCGGAGCGTTACATCTGGACCTCAGTTCCCCTTCGTCCTAATTATCGCATACCCGCGTTCAAAAACAAAGTGGCTCACTACGTCTTACCGGACTTCCTGCTCATCTGCACTTCTGTCGATGGGGAGGGGGTGTTCATGGTGGTTGAGATAAAGGCGCTACGGGGCGTTAGGGGCCGACGTAATTCTTCATATGACCAAGCAAGCCGAGAACCAAGCAAGACCTCCTTCGACACCCGTACCAACGCTGTATCACAGTGGTCACAGAATGCACTGTTTGGTGGCGTACAGTGCTCAACGACTTCTTTGATCCTGACGACAACGACGACGCACCTGTACCTCGGGCCCCGACTTTACACCATTGCTTCACGAGGGAAGCTCGGTTCCAAGCGCAAAATGCACATAGATCTACACAGCATTCTGCGAGAACACGCTCCCTTCCCTCGAGACATAGCACCCCAGGCTGGGGCTCCAGACGTGCTCGTGTCTCAACACCTTGCTCAGCTCCCTGTATGCATCCAAATCCGCGAACGGCACGTTCGTCCGTGGATCAAGGTACTTAGCCGCCTTGCCCGTGATGGGACATATCTGTGTTGGTCGTGCTGTTGGACGAATCCACTCAGCATTGCTCTTAGGCCGCAAGTTTGAACGACGGGCAAGGTGACGACGGTACCTACCGAGAGGACGGCCCTTGGCTGTGTAGACGCGACAGTTTTCCCAGTCAGCATGGTCCCCAAACATCCCCGTCATTGTCGTATGCCACGATGGTCGCGAATTCTTCTCTGCCTGTGTGATCTCGTGCACGACATATTGCTTCGCGACGGTGTCTTTGCGTTCTATTGGTTGGCTGGGCGGTGCCGGAGCCGGAGCCGGAGCCGGAGCTGGAGCCGGGGGTGCCACCGGGGTGGGTGTAGAGACGGAGGTCGATCCACTTGCTGGCGCCGGGGTCAAAGATGGACTAGGGTTCGGCATCGATGCAGGGAGATGAGCAGGTTCAGTTGAATATGCAGGTGGCGTGTATGCTGGTGGGGTATTCGGAAGTGGTGCCGGGTATGCAGGCGTTGAAGATGGCATGGGTGAATGCGAGGTCACCGATGTATATGACACTGCAGATGGGGTTGGGACTCCGGTCGGCGATGTGGCAGTTGTTGCAGACTGGTAAAACACGGGAGGAGTAGGGGTCGGGGGCCATTGCTGAAATGGCGAGGGCTGTGGAGCCACATACTGAGAAGGATGCAACGCGAGAGTGGCGCTGGGAGGTCGTCCATGTGTGTAGGAATATGGTATGGGGGTCGTGGGGGTTGTAACCGAGGGAGACGGAGGATGTTGATAAGGCGCATATGAATTGTATGGTGCTGGCGGAGGGGGAGGAGGAGGAGGAGGAGGAGGAGGAGGAGGAGGAGGAGGAGGAGGAGGAGGCTGCACCAGGACTGTCTCCACTTCCTTCTTGCTTATCCACCTCAACAGTGGTCCCTGCACGCTCGCTCGTACCACTCGCGCCTTCCGCCGCTTCTCTTCCTCAATTGTGAGATAATTTTTGTGCTCCTCAATGTTCCCTTCCTCCATACTTAATGCGCGCATCATCAGCTCCTCTTGGGTAGGCGCTTTGATTTGAGTCTTCGTACGCTTGGGAATAGAAGCTTGCTATGGACCGGAAGACGAGAAGTGAGGATAAACAGGGACGTAAGACATGGCATCGTACGCACCTTGCGCAATTCATCTCGTGCTCGACTGAAAGTCGCCGAAGTGTTTGCCACAGTATGTGTGCGTGTACTGTGTCGTTTCCCTGCTCCAACGGGGGTAGCTGAGGCACTCACTTCCTCCGTTTCGATACCTTCCTCGAGGACCTCTCCCGTCTCCGCGTTCACAGCGATACCAAGAGAGACGCGTCGCTTCAGCTTCTTCTCCCCCTTCGGCTTGTCGGGCGGAGGAGCAATAGCAGTAGGATTGAACGTCGCAGCTTGCCGCGCATGGGCAAGCGCAGTGATGCGCTCAAGCTGTGTCCTGCCCGTCTATCAAGAAAGCTTGGTCGATCGTTGAATCCGGGAAAGAGGTACGCGGCAAGCGAGTACTTACCTTGCGCACACGCGACTCTTCCTGACGGATCAGTTTCTCAGCAGCCGCGTCCACGTCTTCCTGTTCTCCCTCTTCATCCGTGGATTCGAAGTCGGACTCAAATACATCCTCTTCATCTATTCCACGACCGCAGTGAGTATATCGTATGGTGCCCATGGAAAAAAATCAATGTACCCTTGGCCAGCGCAAAGTCTGCGTCCTCATCTACGTCCATGCCAACGTCCTCGGCTTTGAACTCAGCCAAGGCCGCTTCCATGCGGTTGCCCGCCGTGCTACGCTTTGAGCGACGCGCGACCAGAGAGTCGTCCATCTCAGGGGGAGAACTGGGTCAGACAAGAACGGAATGATTGGACTCCCCGGGCCGCCACGCAGGGTGAGGATGAAACGGTCTGGAGAAAGGACTCTGAGTCTGACGATTGCCAGGTGAGGTGAGCGCAGCTTGCTTTCGGGATGTCCCGGTCAACAATTGCAAACAACGCCCCCAAGTGTAGACGCCCACGGCTCGGGGACCGCGTTCTCTCTCTCTCTTTGCGTCTCCGACTTGTTGTCAACTCTTGACCCGCGTCGCAATGCCTAGGAAACCCAAGACCATTCCTGGCCCATCGCGCCTTTCGCGTATCCTCGCCCACCTTACGCAGGAGCCGCGTCCGATCCTCCCAAACTTGAAGAGCCTCAAGCTCACATATGCGTACCGGAATGACCACTTCGGTGCACGGTATGTAAACTATATTGTATCCCTGCCCCCCTACCTAACAGTACCGTGACAACAGACATTTCGTGAAGGAGGACCTTCCACGGATCCAGTATGCAAACCCAGCCGTAGACATCCGGGTCAACAAGCTGTCCCGGACAAAGCTCGATACGTGGAAACCCGAGATGGTTGTGGAGACAAGTGTGTATCTCTCTTTTTGCTCCGAGTCCAAGCTCTTGAATATCCGCCGTGCAATAGAGAGCGGCACGACACACAAGGTCAACATGGAGGGCAAATGGTCATCGGCCATCTATACCGAGCTCATGGACCTCACCGCCGGTTCCTGGTGGCAGAAGTGGAAGCAAGGGCAGGCTACGGGTGGACCTTCCGCTACGCGCATACCGCCACCGCAAAAGAAGACAGGCGCGTCCGCCGTCCTGCCATGACATTTGCCAGACCAGCCCTGCGTAGTCCCAGCTTACCCCACATCATCCCGCATACACTTAGACAGACACCGTAAATCTAATCACTGCTATTCAAACACTCACACTCTCAGGAAACGGTCTGGTATGGTCATGAGGCTCGTGAATTCATGACCCCGTGAATACCATTAGTATACGAGTACAGTGACACGTAACAATACACCCAGAAGCCGCAAAGCCCTTCTGTCAGGCCGCAAACCAATTCGCGACCCAGATGAGGAATCCAATCCCTACAATTAACCCGGCGAGGTCGTCAAAGAGAACCCCGCCTATTTGAAGATACTTGAGGCCATTTGTGATGACCGACGGCAATGGGGGAGGAAGGTGGGGCAGCGCGAATGCGAGTAGCATGGGGGGTTGGATAGGATCCTGCAAATTGCACCACGAGATTAGGAGCACGGTCCTTCACGCCAAGATGCCCGACACATACAAGTCTCGTGAATATACGCCATGTCTGAAGTATTAGCGTGAGGGTGGTGAACGCCCAGAAGAACGGCTGCGGAGAAGATCGCGTTTACGTGTCAATGCCAGCCATGCATATGGTAGAATGGAGAGAGTATCTAAACTCACGACAGTCTGCACGCCCCATCCGTCCTCCGGACTCTTCCAGCTCAAGTCTGCCCACCGCCTCCATTGCGATTCTCGAGAGCCGTGTGTCTTCGCGTCGTACGCCTCCGGTTCCTTCCAGAGAGTAAAGTACGCAAGCAATGCCCACGCCGAGATTATGTGGATTATAGGTAGAAGTTTCTGGAGTAGTGTTTTCGGTTTTGGAGGAGCGGCCTCTGAGGGCGCCTTGCCA
Source organism: Ganoderma lingzhi (assembly GCA_026283605.1). Classification (NCBI taxonomy): domain Eukaryota; kingdom Fungi; phylum Basidiomycota; class Agaricomycetes; order Polyporales; family Polyporaceae; genus Ganoderma; species Ganoderma lingzhi. The sequence continues at coordinate 942,628 of JAPJYM010000001.1, forward strand.
GCGCCGGGGAACGGGAATGCGGGAGGCGCACCAGCACCTCCCCCTTGCAACGCGGCCATTAGCGCGGCCATGGGGTCTTCTGCTGGCGGCGGTGCGGAGGATCCAGCGACGGAAGAGGCGACAGCGGTAGTTGATGACGCTGTGGACGAAGCGCGTGGACGTTGCTGCTCGGGTACGGGGCCTACCCCAGGAAAGCGTCCAGAGGCAGCGGCGTTGAGCATTGCGTTCATGAACTGCTGTTGCTGCTCTTCGGACCAGACAGAGGGGTCGGGGGCAGAGCCGGCGAGACCAGCGGCTTGGAGTGGGGACGTGTGCGTTGGAGGGGCACCGCTGACGTTGCGCGAACCGGGGGTGGACGCCGGAGGGGTAGGCATGTCTGAAGTTTCGCCGACAAAGTTGGTCAAGCCGGTACGAGTAGGCATAGATGCGGATACTTGACAATACGCATCTTGGATGAGGCGGAGAACAAGTAATGAGACAATGGAGGAGCGTACCATCTTTCATGTATGCGGCACCGTCCTCGCCACGACCAGAGGTGGTGATGCGGGAGAGACGGTCACTCCCGCGAGCAAGAATGGCCTTCCTGCGGGCTTCTGCGCGAGCCTTTGGAGAGTCAGCCATGACTGGCGGTATGGGGCGGGGGAGGACGTCGACGTGGAGGGGAGGTGAGTATACACCCGCGGCAGCCTCGGGTAGATGACTTTCAGATCATGCTCGCGTGTCATCGGCGCTCGCCCCGGGCCGTCCATATGTTCGGCCCCGATTTCGACCTCAAAAAGGCAACCTCTAATAGGCCGTCAGAAAGGCATCTACTCATGCACGCTAGCGCTATCCTCGAGCAGGGCGGAAAGTGATGGTATTGTCAATGGGCGCGCGCTACGGGAGCAGCGCGGGACCACCGAGACCGCGTCGCCACCGCTCTCTGAGTCTCGCACGACCGGTGGGCCGAGCTGAAGCCGGCGGAAGGCGAATGTACTTAATACATGAGGCGTAGCTAAAAACTATGAAGGGATCGTGGAAGGGCGGGTGAGAAAAGGAAAGCTCGACGCTGAGTACGAGCCTCGTGGGCGAGAGGACGAGAGGATCATTGAATACGATTGAAAGCGGTGATGAGAACGGTACGAAAAATCGCTGGAGATCAGCGAGACGGCAAACCACCTATGAAGAGGGAGTCATCGGGTGCTTGAGGCGCGGGGAAATGGCCGGAAGGGAGCTAGAAGAACCTGGGAAGCTCCCGGGAACGGGAGCGGGGCGGCCAGACGGACAGGAACCAGAGAACACGCGGATAATGCGCGGAGGAAATCGATCCCGCACCACGCGGGGAGCTCATGACGAGCGGACGGGCACTTGGGCCCTGAGTGACGGACGACGAACGAGGCTCGCAAAGCTCGCGGGCGAGCACGGGAAGCGAACGCGGGACTCGCAAAGAGAGCAAAAGCGGAGGAAATCAAATCTGATTTGCAAACTGTAGCTACCCGCATCTTTGTATCGTACAGCAGTACCCTAGAAAACAGACAAAACTACGACAAGCCAGTATGAAACCAATCAGCAGACGGGATGAGCGAAAAGCAATGAGAGGAGTACGCGCGTCGCCTAACGTCGCGCCGAAACGCGCCCTGGGGACGAGAGAGGAAGGAGGCGGCGGGCAAGACAAGTGCGGGGACAGACTGAGAGTGGCAGCTCACAGAGAGGAGCGACCGAGGTGCCACTGCCAGATGCCAGAGTGAACGCGCGAACGTGACCGCGCTCAGGCCTGTGTAGGCATTGGCGACGTCGAGCCCGGGAGCCAATCAGCGGGCAACACTTCGGAAAACACGGTGTGTGGAGCCTCGGGGATCGTCCGGGGACACGAGCGACGGGAATTGCAGCTCGGACCAGGCTGGCAACCAGCGGTAGGGCATACACATGGCTACTGAGGTGCACTGCGTATCACCGAGAGATTGTGAGAAGCCACAGCCAGAGAGTTTTCCATTGCGGGAGGCCCGGGAGAGATGGTGAGAAAATAATAAAAATAAAGGACCAATTCAGCCAGAGACGTTAAGCCTAGGCGGCTGCCCGAGCATATATTTGGTGACATACCAAATTGCCTCTTCCGTTTGAAGCTCGCTGACGATGACGCGTTCTCCAGGAAGGAGCTCTCCAAGCGGTAACGTATCGTTATCGTCTTCATATTGGACTCGGTACCGGAGCAAGTACCCTATGTGGTGATCGTGCATCACCCTCTGTGCACCGTGTGGAGTTGCGAGCGGGATGGCAGGATGAATGTTGAATGCGACCAGGCCCTCTAAGAACGTGTACCCCTCCGGAACCTACTCTGACACCTGCGCCATTCCGATGAGCTTCAAATTTTCATATCATAGAGTGGCAGTTTTACTGGTGTGCGTGGTAAATAGTCTGAAAGTCTTTAGGAATGGTTAGTTCATATACTACTTCTGTTTAACCTGTATTTGAGAACCTCCTGGTCCCCTCAGACCGGGTTTTGACTCACAGAAATCATCAGAGTTCGAATATGTGAATATATTGTGATCTACGTACACAGTAAATCATCTGAAATCAACACCATGAGAAGTGTACCACTGGGAAAGCGACTCCGTTCGAATGCCCTCCAAGGTGTAATGCGCAAAGCCGAGGACAATGAGGGACGTGAGTGCAGGGCAAGAACGAAGAAATCGGGCAAAACAGTGCGTTGATCCCACGCCGAAACGAGGCTCGCAGTGAGGCACGGTGACGTAGCGACGTGGGAGCTCGCGCAAGGCGGGAGAGGGAGCAGAGAGGCGCTCGGATACCGATGTGGCGAAGCGCCCCACTGGAACTTTGGCAGAGCCTGGTACTTATCCGAACGGACTCGGAGCCGCCTTCAAGGCCATCGTTGCGCCTCTCGAGCCTGCCCGTACAATGCAATGCCCGACCCAATAGCCTCTTCTTCAAAGACCTCTCTAGTAGAACAATACTACGATACAAAAGGTGGGCCTCTGTGCCAATGGAACTTCAAATCTATGAGTTACATCTAACGCCTACAGTAGCTCAACCACATTCTTATCTAGAAGACATAACACTTCCTCCCGAAGTCGAGTGCTACGTGCATACGCTTACAGACATTGCGGATGCCCTCGGTGTCGACAATCTCTCATTCTCTTCGTGAGTACAACGCAGAATCTACTAAGAGGTAGGCATGATTGCTGATTGGTAGATCAAGGTATGCTTCCGCAATAGACAGCCTCGAAGCCGATGAGTTATCAGCGGCTCGCTCTCTCCTCAGAACTAGACATGCCGAAGAAGACATAGCATATCGACTTCTATCTATGTGCCATGAGAAAGAGCTATTGGACAAGTCGGTGGTCGAACCTGTGATGCACTTTTGTCCAATCACCAATACTAATTTACGATGGCTTTGACTGGATACTCTAGATGGGAGCGGTCACTCCAAGCCGCTCCGGACCCGAAGGAGACTGTTCCTGCACTTGAGCGTAAGAAAGCCGGCCTTGCAGCGAAGGCGAAAGAATATCAGCAAGAGCTAGACGAGCTTATGGTTCGTTGCAAACGCAAAGCTTATCACAGTTGCAGCCAGTGCTAACCATCTGCTCGCGATACACCGGACAGGCTGACACGTCAGAGGCACCATCTCTGTCAATCACCGAGCTCTCGGCTTTCAGGACAGAAGTCAAGAAGCAGGAACAAGTGCTCAAGGAGAAGCGGGCCAAAGTTCAAGCGTTCCAGGGTTTACCTCCCGTACGTCAGTCTCTTAGCGGTGGTTAAGATGTGACATGCTGATCCTGCTCTAAGAACATCGAACTCGCCAGACATGCACTCCAGGAAGCTAGAGACAAACAAATGGAATTGATACAACTCCGGGAAAGGTTACTTGGAAAGATGGTTGATGGTGTGAACTGAACGGCGCCATGCTCGTCCCGGGATTCTGGAGCCTGTTACGGCCTCTTGTAATAGTATGCGTATCATCATATACTTATGTACGGTGTACGTTACAATAAAGTGAGTTCCTACACACAATATCAGGCACTGCCAACCATATGGTATGTAATGGGGCGCAGTTCTAGTGTATACGTGCGCACTGCGGCCTCTGCGGCGGTACTAAGTATGTAGTACCGTTTGTCGCACAGTCGCAGTCAGAGTCATAAATGTAGATGCCGTAACAGAGTCCGGATGGGTTCATGGGCGCTTACGGAACCAATGTTCTTGAAACTCCGGACCGCGGCCTGTGCAACAGCGCTGCCTCCAGTGTTGTTATGACCCCCGTCATGACCCCTAGTCATGACCGTTGACTTGGTCATGCGGTCATGACCAAAGAGTCAAGAGTCAGCGCTTGGTCGAACCAGCCGCCCCCAGGGTCCAATGACGGACAATCGTTGCGCCGGCAAAACAGATATTTATTTCATGCAATTGGGTAGATACGCAAAACAAGCATTAGGAAAACTAGTACAATGAATGCCAGAGTCGAGGAGGGTTAATGGAACTTGGAGACGAGGCCGGTCCCACTCGCCGTCCGAGAGACTAGAGTCAAGGCTACTGTCCACTTGCAATTGCGACTACATCCATATATATATAAGTATTCTCGCCGGGTGCCACCTGGACCATCTCAAGTCCATCACACGCCACCTCTGAGTTTCCATCGTACTGAGCAACCTCGAATGCAAGATTATTGCATTCCCAAAATGTTCTCGAGAGAAGTGGCATCAAAGGGGAATCGTTCTGAGAGAAGAACTCGAAGAGATGGTGAAGGCAGAGACCTCCGGATCCGGGAGACGGTTGAAAATACTAAACGGAGGCCAGGAGAGGGACAAACAGATGGGTTGACGGGGGTGGCTCTGGAGAGGCTCGCTCAAACGTCCTCATGCCTCAGGCCTGTGAGCGACTCGGAGCGTCTAGAGGATTCTCCCACTGCCGGCGAAGTGGACGCAGGTTCCTCGACCATAAAGCAAGACTAAGATTGTAAGAAGGAGGATATGATCCAGAAAGCAAATCATCCGAGTCAATGTTAGTTTACAGTTACATGCGTTAACGATTCGACATCGAGAAAATCTGAGACTCAGAAGGACATGCGAGTTCCGCAGCCAATATGGTCGTTTACGTCACGTGCTGACCCATGACCAGGGGTCATGACCCCCAGTCATGGGTCAAGCAGTCATGACTTGACTGATCCGTCATGACCTTGACTTGACTGGTAACAACACTGGCTGCCTCAACGTGCTTTTCCTTCTCTTCCACCCCATCACCACCACTCCCTCCACCATCATGTCCACGAAGCAGGACAAAGCGACCACCGAACGGCACGCCAGGAGTCTCCGCGAACTCCTCAAGAGACCAGAGAACAAGACGTGCGCTGACTGCAAGCGTAACGGTACGTTTTCTCCCGTCTCGCTTTCACTCGATGGCTTTAGCTGACTGCAGTGCTGTAGACCCACGATGGGCTTCATGGAACCTGTATGTCTACATCTGGTGCATCTGGTGCGATTGCCTAACGACTGCGTCTGCAGGGGTGTCTTCTTGTGTATAAGGTGTTCTGGCATCCACCGTTCAATGGGCACCCACATCAGCAAAGTCAAATCCGTAGATCTGGATGTTTGGACTCCTGAACAGATGGCTGTAAGCCTGTTCATTACTATCTGGGGACGTCGCTTAACATCGAGGCCTACAGTCAATACAAAAGTGGGGAAACCGGAGAGCGAACATGTATTGGGAGGCACACTTGAGACAAGGACACATCCCACCTGATCAGTACGTCGCTTCTTTGTCCAGACTATGGGTTCGCACCTCACAACCACACCTCTGCGCCATCTGCAGTAAGATGGATTCATACATCCGCTCGAAGTACGAGTCCAGACGTTGGGCTCGCGAAGGGCCGCCCCCACAAGACCCCGCCGTACTGGACGGCGACGCCCCTGCCCCCGTGCCCGCTCCTGCTCCAAGCGCACCCGCGCAGGTCGCACCCCCAACCCATGCCTCCCGCGCCTCTGTCTCCTCCGTCAATGCCACCCGCACCCAGCAGCCACACCAGCTGCTCTCCACTGCCGTTGCTGCCAGCCGCCAGACCGCTGCCCCAGCCATAGCTACTCCCCAACAGCAGCAACGAGCTGCACCACAAGCCCAGCAGCCACCGCAGCAGCAGTCCCAGTCGGCGGCGGTGGACCTGTTCTCGCTCGACTTTCACGCGCCGGCGGCTGGACAGCCAGCCCAGCAGGAGCAGCAGCCGAAGAAGGACGTCAAGGCGGAGATCATGTCCCTCTTCTCGACCGCCGCGCCTGCCCAGCCCAACCCGATGGTCTACGCCCAGCAGCAGCAACAGGCGGCGGCGTTCGGCGGTGCCGGTGCCGGTGCTGGTTTCTTTGGGGGCCAGCCTCAGGCGCAGGCGCAGATGCAGAGCCAGTTTGGCGGGATGGGTGGGTTCGGCGCGCAGCAGAACGTGTGGGGCGCGAGCCCTGCTGTTCAGCAGCAGCAACCACAGCAGCAGACGAGCATGATGGGCAACGCGGGCGTCGGGATGTGGGGCGCGAACTCGGGCTGGAACCCCGCGCCTGCCGCTCCTGCGCAGCCCGATATCTGGGGCACGCCTAGCGTAGGCGTAGGTGCGGGCGCGCAGCAGAACTTGTTCTCGACGAGCGACGTGTGGAGTACGCCTGCGGCCACGACTGCTACGACGGGGAGCGCGTTTGGAGGTGCGGCTGCGCAGAAGAAGGATGACGCTTTTGGGGATTTGTGGGGTGGGTTCAAGTAGAGTTGGCGTGCGTCGTGCTCGCGTTGCAATTCCAGAATGGAGGATATCTTTGTTAGATTGATTACCCCTGCAGCTCAGTGCTCCCATCGTTTCAGTGCAATGCTCCGTGTTGTACAATGTACAAGGCGCTCTACACTTGAGTTCTAATTGTACACCTTGCTTTGCCTTCTACATACCACACGCTAGTCTGTGATCTGGTCACGCAGCGATTCCGAGGTCTTTCTCGATCAACCTCCGGGCGATGGGGTGGAACGACAGCTTGTTCTCCCCGTAATACTCCAGCGCGAGCTTCCTGTCCGCACGCGCGATCGCACGGAACGTCGGCCGGCAGAACTTCATGCGCCCGCGCACGATGTGCGTGCCGTCGTGCCCGGTGACCCACTTGGCCGCCGCAGGCGCGTACTCCTGCGCGGCGGGCGAGGCGGGGTCGAGCAGCGCGACCTCGTAGAAGCGCCAGCGGAGCTCGGCGTTGGGCGTCGTGGAGAGCCCGTAGAGCTTGCCCAGGTGGGTGACGTGCGAAGAGGGTAGGGCGGGGTGGGATTGGAGTTTCTCCAGGAAGACCGCTGTGAAGGAAGAGGAGGCGGGCGGGGTGAGCATGGTGAGGGTGTGAGTGGGGTCGAGCGAGCGATGGAGTCACGTACCCTTCTGGTTGGCGTTGAAGGAGGCCATGTCGCTTTCCTGGAAGGACAGCTTGGAGAGGTCGTCCTCGTTGCGGGACGCGTCCCACCTCTCTGCGAGTGAGTACGCATCGCGGGCGAGCGCGGTGTCGTACACCATCTCGACGGGGAGCTTGAGGCCCTCGCCATACAGCCATTCCTTCGGAACGAAGGTCAGATGGATCAATCAAAACGTGGTATTGAGGAAATACGTACATCCCACTTGATGCTGTCCAAGGCCTTGATCTTTTCTGGGCCACCGTGCTTCTCCCAGTACGCGTACAGGTGGGCCTTCCAGTCCTCCGTCGTGATGCTCTTGCCCTGGAACGTTGCCGCGTACTCCTTGATGTACGGCAGAAACTCGTCCAGCCCGCCAAGCATGCGCTCGAGGTGCAGGATGAAGTTCGCACCCTTCTCGTACGGGATCGTGCTGTACGCATCGTCGGGGTCCTCCCCCGTTTGGAAGTCGATGACGAGCCGTTGGTACCGTGGCCGGTCCTCGTACTGCTTGAGCGCGTCCTGGAGAGATTTGTAGCCGATGAGGAACGAGAAGCCGCGGTCGGCGGGAGTATGGAGGAGTTGGAGGAGAAGGCGTTCGATGTAGGTCGTCCAGCCTTCATTGAGCCAGAAGTGGGTCGAGTTTGCTTGACTACGGGCACGCGGTAATTAGAGACAATGAAGACATCGGTAGAAACTGGTGGTACATACGTGACGCCATTACCGAACCAGGAGTGTGTCATCTCGTGGACAACTACGTCGGTCTGTGGGCGAGTCAATGCTACATTGCAGACCACCTTCGATAACACGTACGAGTGTGCGATCACCGACGAGCAAAGCTACAGAGTTCGATATAAACAACGACGGCATAGACAGCAGTCGAGGAAACGCTTACTGGGAGTCAAGAAGGTAAGGCAAGCGTTCTCCATACCCCCGTAAGGAAATGATGGGGGCAGAACGAGAGCATCGAAGACGCCGAACCGGTATGGAGGCAAGATCGTCTCCGCGGTGACCAAGAACCTGTCAGGAATTAGTCACTATTTCTCAACACCAAAATGAGGGACCGCACGAACTTCTTGATGTCTTCGCTGAACTCCCAGTATGCGGCTTCAATCGTCTCCGGCTCTGCCCAAACACCGCTCGTCCATGTCTTGCCCTCGACTTTTGGGAGGCCGCGGTACCGGAAATTTCCTGCGGCGATGGCGACGAGGTACGGTGGGATGGGGATGGGCTGTACATTGTGTGAGAGCAAATCAAACTGGTATAGAGATTGGTCCCGACCTGTTTATACTCGTAAGTCACCCAATCCTTGCCGATCTCCTTCCCGTCGTGGGCGGGGCCATCGGATGGAGGGGAAACGCGGATGGCAGAAAGCAGAGCGGGGAGAACAGACGAGACCTTGGCGGTGTAGGTCTGAAAAGATAAAAAGTGAGGGAATGTGGAAAGGGAGATGGAACGGAGCACGTACAATCTTAACGGAAGAGGAATCCTGAAGCGGAGCCAGACTACGGGCGTAGATGGGCTGGGCTTGGCTGAAGGCGAAGGGGAATGTCTTTCCTTGAGTCTGTCTAGTGATGGGCTGAATATTGGGGGAAGGAGGAGTGCGGAGCGAGTACGAACTCCTTGTCGAGCCATTGGAGGGCAGGACATTCTTTGGTGGTGCTGTAGAATATTTGGACGCGAACCTCGTCTCCTACTTTGCGAGATACAGGAAGAGGAATGGTCAAAGGCGTCCCCATAACATCGTGATGTTTGCCGAGGGAGAACTAGATCGCTGGGATGTGAGTTGTCAAAGCAGATTCGACGGATGGGAAGCGATTCATACATCAGCGGGTCGGTCCTCAACGATGACCTTGGTAACGCTAAGGGCCTGTGTATCAAATCTGACGCCATTGTCAGCCAAGTGCAAGTAAAAGGAAAGGATAGGATAGACTTACATTACATGGGAGACATTGTCCTTCCTGACGCAGAGGCGATGAGTCGCGGAACCGGAGATGGTCTGTTGGGTGAAGTCGACAGTCCAATCGAAATCGACATTCTCAGTGGCGACCTCCTGCCAGTTGGCCTGGGTCGAGGGGTCGTAGGGTAGAGACATAAGGTTCTGCGAACAATGACCGGGCCAGCTAGAGGAGGATGTGGGGAATGGCCAAGGGGAATGGCCAGGTGCTAGCGCTTTTTCGATGTCGATGTCGACGATCGTAACTTACACCTATAGGATCGCGTGAGATCTGATCTCCATGACCTTATCCAGTAGACGCCGAAGCGCTACCGGGGTCATCCTGGGCGCTTTCAGGTACTTTCTTCAAAAAGTTGAAAAGGACAGCATGGTTCGCAAAGCAGATAAAATAGGTACGGCTCCGCCAGTACTTTTCTTCATACGAGGATGCTGAATCAAACGTGTTTCATCCCCAGGCTCTCTTCTCTTCTGCCCGGATTGCGGCACCCTCCTCAACCTCCCTCAGGATGGCGAATTCGAGGTCACCTGCGAGCAGTGCGGCCACGTTGAACCCGCCAGTTGTGCGTCCTGTTCCCTATCTCGCCCCCCTTTGACGTTATATTGACAACCACATATCACCGTCAGCCTATGAGAACATCGAGATCGTCACAAATTCTCATCCCGAGGCCTTCCCATCTGCCCTGAGGCAGAAGCGCAAGACACAGACCAAGGTCCACGCTGCAAACGAGCATTTGCTCAAGGTCCGTCGCATCTCCCATGGTAGGCTGTTTCAATAGAAACTCACCTCACCTTTCCCTTCAGGTCACCGAAAAGTGTCCAGAATGCGGACACATGGAAGCATATTCCAAGGAAGCTCAGGTACGTTTCCCTCTACTACTCTCCGCTTACCCTTACACAACATGCCTAACAACCACGCTACACCAGCTCCGGAGCGCGGACGAGGGCTCAACCATCTTCTATACTGTACGTACTTGCGCAACACACTCGAGGGCAGGCTTACCTCGTGTCTTTCCTTCCACAGTGCGTCAAGTGCAAATTTGGTTGGCGCGTCAACAACTAGTGTGGCGCGCACCCGTCCGGCATGTTCCAGAATCCAGACCGCTGGTCATTCAGAGTGCGCAGCAGCGAGGCGAATGGTATTGCTACACGTATACACCGACGGAGCAGAAGAGGGCTACGACCCCGAACCCGCCCAAAACGCTTGCTGTCGAAGCCACGGCGAGCTCCCGCGCGGGAATCTTCTCTTTCGGCAGACTGTGACGAAGAGGGGCAGTAGTGTGAGGATGTGGGTAGCATAGGACACAGAGACAGAGACATACGTGGAGAAGTAGAAAGCGAGGGCAAAGGTGGCGGAGAGGAGGAAGAATGCCAGGTAGGGAAGGAGAGCCGTCGGGATGGCAGGCGAGAATGCCGGGGTTGACTTGTGCAACGCCTGTGGAGGAATACGATAAGACATGAGTGCAGTGCAAGGAAGGGGGTGGGAGATGCATGCCTGTATGCTGGCGTAGTCGGACATGGCGAAGGAATGTTTAAAGCGGCTGGACTCTAGAGCGATGGAGGAACGAGGCCGGGGACTGGGCGGAGCTGAGATTGTGCTGAGCGACGGATGCGTGCAGACTGAGAGCGGTTTCCGGGTGTGACGTACGCGTGGCACTTTGGTGGCACTCCAAACACGCGTCATCAAAGCCCATATCAACCCGTCTCGCCCTCGCCTCCCTTCTCTCCTATCCACGACAACGCCTGACAACCCCCTTCCTCTTTTCTCTCCTGCCACGACACCCTTCTCGACGACTCCTTCAACGTACAAGGTGCGTTCCCTTCACACCTCTTTCTGCAGCATGTACAAGGCGCTCAACATCGTCGCCATGCCGCCACCGCCAGATGTCTGCGTCCCAAAAAGTTCAGCAACACCCGGCCTTCATTCAGGCCCAAGACAAGGCCAACTACTACGTCAACCAGCTCGACAAGGAGGTATGTGTTCCTCCACTGCCCTACCCGCTCTCATGCGGTTGCGGTCGCGAATTGCACTAATCACGCGACACCGGTCAGCTCTCCAAGTACCCCACCCTGAACGCCTTCGAGCAGCGCACTCAGGTCCCCAAGAGCTACGCCTTCCTCGGTGCCGTCCTCGCCCTCGCCATCCTACACTCAGTCAACGCGTTCGCCTCTCCCGTTTCGAATCTCGTTGGTTGGGCCCTTCCCGCCTTCCTCTCTGTCAAGGCCCTTGAGACCCCCGGCCACCAGGACGACATCCAATGGCTCACGTACTGGGTCGTCTTCGGCTTCTTCACCTTCATTGAGTCGATCGGCCTCCGTGTCGTCCTCTACTACGTCCCCTGGTACTTCGCCTTCAAGAGCGTCTTCATCCTCTGGCTCCAGCTCCCGCAATTCCGCGTAAGTATCTCACGTTGATTTCCAGCGTCTATCCGCCTTGCGTCATGATCCACACCGCTAACCGAATTACGCATGGCATGTGCTTTTTGCGCATCTATCGCGTTATCTTTTTTTCTCCAGGGAGCGCAAACACTCTACGCCACCGTTGTTCGCCCTGTGTTCGTCAACATCCATGGTACCGCTTCCCGCGTCGCGCCCACTCAGTCGGAGCCCACTGTGACCGCTGACGGCCTCCGTGAGCGTGTCGCCGTCGCTCAGTAAATGACGGCTTCACGCATGGGTTTTGTGGTGCTCGGTAGGAGCCCTCTGTCGGGACACTACAAGGCGATGTATGACTGCGATTGCACATTTTCCTATTTTCCTATTTGAATATTGAGACGTATACACGGTGCAGAACCAGATTTGCCGTGTTCATGCCTTTCTACTGTTCTCGTCCTGTTCGTTGGCACAAGATGTATCCTTGCACTACCCTACCCGATCACCTTGTCTCCTTCCACTGATATCTGCGGCATGTCAACGATGAGTGGATCTTCAATCTTGCCGCAACAATTTGGCACCTCCTCCCACGTCAGCAACGCCGGAGTGATGTCTGCCGACCTCATGAAGATGCCAGACCAGGCTCGAAGTGCATGCTCCAAACACGAGCAAGTCGGGTAATGACATTGTCCCGACGAGCCTTCTCTAGCCATCCTCATTCCCGTGAAGGAGCTGGGCCTCGATTGTTGGGAGTTTCCTAAACTCGCCATCCTGGAAGACAGCGAGTCAAGTGTACGCTAGCCCTAGCATTCGCCCAGACGGTGAATTCCAAGCGCCAGGCTACTCTTGTAGGCTGTTGACTACCCTCAAATGGTGATGTACGTCTGCACTCGAGAGGCATTGGTTATCTATGCTTTTGTAACCGTCTTTCGACACGTCTTCCTATGCAACGAGGTAAAATTACAGTCTGCATTTTTCGTCATCCATTCCATTGTAACGATGCTAGAAATGCGAGGTCTAGGCGCGACCCTTACGGATGTTCGCCTGTGCCCACCTGGCGATGCAGTCATCAGCGCACCGTCGACGATATAGCACAAGCCGAACACTCACTTTTTGATTCGGATCGACTCGATGGCGATGAAACCGGTCGTGTCCGTTGGCTCAAACCCACCCAGTTCGTCCATGGAGCTCTCCTTCTCATCATACAAGCCCTCATCCGACGACCGGCCCTCAACAACGACGTTCCCCTTGTACAGCTTCAGCCGTACCACGCCGTTCACCGTCTTCTGGCTCGCGGGGATCGCGCTCGCGACGAACTCGCGCTCAGGCGTGAACCAGTGGCCGTTGTACAGGATGCGGCTCAGCTCGACGGTGACGAACTGGTCCCGGAGCGCGCGGACGTTGCGGTCGAGCGTGAGGCCCTCGAGGTCGACGTGCGCGGCGCGCAGGATCGTCGCCCCGGGCGACTCGTAGCACCCGCGCGACTTGACGCCGATGAAGCGGTTCTCGACGATGTCGATGCGCCCCACGCCGTGCTTCCGCGCGAGCGCGTTCAGCGCGAGGAAGATCTCGACCCCGTCCGTGTACGTCTTGCCCTCGTCGGACACGACGACCTTGACGGGCAGCCCCGCCGCGAACTCAATCGAGATGCGTTGTGGGGTCTGGGGCGCCTGCTCCGGGTCGACGGTGAGCTTCCACATGTCCGCGGGGGGCGTCGTGTCGGGGTCCTCGAGGATGCCGGCCTCGTACGAGATGTGGAAGAGGTTCTCGTCGGTCGACCACGGCTTCGCGGCGGTCTGCTGCACGGGGATCTGCTTCTCGGCGGCGTAGGCGAGGAGCGCCTGGCGGCCCGCGAAACGGTGGTAGAATTCGTGGATGCGCCAGGGCGCGATAACCTTGATGTCGGGCTTGAGGCCGTAGAAGGCGAGCTCGAAGCGGACTTGGTCGTTGCCCTTGCCCGTGCAGCCGTGCGAGACGTAGTCGCACTTCTCCTTGTCGGCGATGGACATCATGCCCCGTGCGATGATGGGGCGGGCAAGTGAGGTGCCGAGGAGGTATACATTCTGGTAATGGACGCGCTCCTCTTAACCATGCGGTGCATTGAAGGGAGATCACGAAGCATACCTCGTAGATGCAGTTCGCCTGGAGCGCGGGGTAGATGAGCTCGGTCACGAATTCGCGCTTCAAGTCCTACTCAAAGTCGCGCGATCAGTCAAAATCATAATCAAACAGACATCTGGGATGCTCGCCTCAAGGAAGAACTTCTTCGCGCCGACTGCGAGAGCCTTCTTACGCGCGGCCTCAAAATCCTTTCAGGGACCGGATCGAGTCAGGATTTCCGGTATCACCGTGGGGCAGAGACGGAGAATCACACCTCTTCCTGGCCGACATCGGCCATAAACGCGTAGACTTCATAGCCCTGCTCGATGAGCCATGCGAGGATGCATGAGGTGTCTGGATGAGTGCGACAGAGATCATCAGTCGGTCAGGACAAAGCGCCGACAGAAGCTAACGCGATCGTAACATAGGGGAACTCACCAAGACCTCCGGAGTAGGCAAGCAAGACACGACCCTTGTATTCTGGCATAGCAATGTTGAAAATTCGAGTGAGAGGGTCTGGGGAAGGGGAAGAAAGACAGGAAAGGTAGGATATATGACTCCGAGGGGCACGCGAGCGTGTATCTGCAGGATCTCAATTTTCTTGATTAGCCCCATATCAGGAAATGCGTCACTTTACATACTATACTTACTTATCCTACTTACACGCGTTTGACCCGCTGACCACCTCCGAGGCCAGTCATTATAACGCTACTCGTCATCTGCTCGGTCTCTCCCTCGGTGAGACTCTATAGTCGTCAATGTCGACGGAAATATAAGGTGGTCTTCGCGCGCGACCACCATTCCCAGCTCGTCCCCAGCTCGACTCGTCCGCCTGAGTCGATAACTCCTAAACGACCCCAGTCTCTCCCCTAACCTTCATCATGGGCAAGTTCTACGAGAGCATCCCTCCAGAGCTCATCCCATGGATCCGCAAACAAGAGGTCTTCTGGGTGGCCACCGCGCCGCTGAGCCCCGAGGCGCACGTCAACGTCTCCCCGAAGGGCGTGCGCGACTCCTTCCACGTCCTCTCCCCGACACGCGTGTGGTACCAGGACCTGTCGGGCAGCGGCGTCGAGACGATCAGCCACCTGCGCGAGAACGGCCGCATCACGCTCATGTTCAGCGCGTTCGAGGGCCCGCCGCGCATCGTCAGGCTCTTCGGGACCGGCGCCGTGCACGAGTTCGGGACGCCCGAGTACGAGAAGCTCATCCCCCCCGAGAATCGCCGGCCGGGTTCCCGCGCGGCGATTGTGATAGACGTGCACAAGGTTGGATCGGTGAGTAAAACGTTACTAACTTACAGTAAGGAGGGGTTCAAGGGGCTTAAGCGTGTCATTCTGCAGTCCTGCGGGTACGCGGTGCCGTACTACGATTTCCGCGGCCACCGCAATGTCCTCCTCGACTTTTTCGACAAGCGTGAGCTTGCGGACCAGAACGATCCCACCGCGCATAGCAAAGGCGGCCTCAAGGCGTATTGGGAGGAGAAGAATATGAAGAGCATCGACGGCATGCCTGGGCTCAGTGTCGCGCCGACAGGCGAGAAAATGGCGCGGTGCACGGACATCATGAAACGTGCAGACACCGCCGAGAATGGTAGAGTTATCGCGGTGGTTAACGGGCGCACGGCCAATGGGTCTGCGGTCGCGGCCAAGGGCGCTGTTGGTGGAAGACGGCGGTACGAGGAACTTGTGGTTGCATTTGCATTGGGACTTGGTACTGCTGCCGTGTACGTGAAGCTGATGGGGCTTGTGTAGCAGTGTTGTATTATTGAAAATAAATGCAGGACTTCAGTGGCGTATGGCGGTTCCACTGTCTTGAGTCAACATTGGGTGCATACGACGAACAAACGCAAGTGGTGCGGTGCAGATGAATCCTTAGCAATTCGAAAGTCGTACTGAGGCAGTCAATCATGCATGTTGAGGCTCATCGCACCCGGGAGCAATCACCATCCACTGTACACAGGGTGAAGTGGCCAGAGGTCTCCAGCTCCCTCTGCGGGTTGCTGCGCAAGCTTGTCAAGCAACTGCGCTGACTCTAGTATCGCCCAACACGAGCACGGATGTGTCACTGCTATGCAGCACATATATGCTTACTATTCATTAAGATTTTTACGCAACACGTATCAGGACGTCCCGACTCCCACCACAACCGCAGCTCTAAATATCCGAATGAGCATTTTTAGGGAATACTAGTACATGCCAAGGGGACAAGCCTGAGAACGCCAGTGACGGAGGTGCCGATCGTGCGCGGGAAATAGTCCTGAAATTTACTGTATACCCAGATCCAAGGATGACTTGAAAAACATGACACCGTGAACGGAGCGGGCGACTCGCCTAGGAAGAAGACCGTGAAGAGTGTCGTAGTATTTCCGAAAGAATACAGGTTTTAATAAAGGATCTATTCAGCCAGCATCCCACCCGAAACTTCTCCGTCCCCGAAGATATACGGTACATTCGCATCATTTGAGCGAGGCTGTACAATTTTGTGATTTAAGCGAGTGCGTCAGGTCGAGGAACAGACTGAAAATTGACGTTGGGAGGGAGCTGACAGGGATCGGAGTGAGATTGTAGCGGCGGAGACAAAGACCGCAGCGTTGTTGGCGATCGTTTATGCTGACGGTACTTAGAGCGATGTCCGGACAGTAGAGGGCAGTCACGAAACACTGGTAGGAGATTTTTTTTGTCTGAATCAGTCTCAGATATGGGGGAATGAAGAGTCGCAGGACCGTCTGTGTGTAGGTAAGATATGAAAGATTTTATGGGGCAGCGCTTAGCTGACTTCCTGCAGGGAAAGACCAGCGTATAATAATACGTCATGCCGCCTTCTTCGAATTCGTTCTCATCCAGGCTTCTCATCCTCCTCGAATGCCGAGGCCCGATGCTCCAACCAACCAAACAGTGACAGCCACCCAAGTGGCACACAGATTTTCTAGGGATTTCATTCTTGAACGACCAGGCTCATGTATCTATTTGCGAGTCGCAAACCGTTTGCTCGCTCTTCATCGTCTTCACTAGTCCTCAGGCTCACCAGTCCTCACCGGCACCTCGTCCGCCCAGGAAAATGATTAGTTAGTATTACTATTAGTATTCTAGGTAACCCGCCATCAATCCTTCCCCTCTCTGGCGGACCAAGTCTTTCCGAATAAAGTTAAGTATTTTACTCTGATGGCAGTCGTCGACAGAGGACACTGGAGGGCTCATCCCCGGTGAAAATCGACAAGCGCCCTAATATCCCAGAGGCCGTCGATGCTCCAACCGTGTCCCATCATGAGGCGTTCAGTGACGAGCCACCCAAGCTGTAACAGTGTCAGATTTTCTAGGCATTTCATTCTTGAACCACCAGGCTCATGTAAGTACCTATTTGCGAGTCGCAAGCCGTTTGCTCGCTCTTCATTGTCTTTACCAGTCATCACCTCGTCCGCCCAGGAACATGATTACTTAGTATTACTATCAGTATTCTAGGTAATAACCCGCCGTCAATCCTTCCCCTCTCTGGCGGACCAAGTCTTTCTGAATAAAGTTAAGTATTTTACTCATTGACAGTCACGACTCACAATGCGCCGAGGACACTGGAGACTGGAGGGCTCATCCTGGGGACGTTGAGAGACGATAGGGAATGGTCACGCAGGATGTATTGTTATGCATTGTATCAATTACAAAATCCCCCATCATGAAACACAGTCACTGATTTGTCGATTTTCACCGGGGCTCATCCGCAGTCACTGGAAGGTGTCGAGATGTTGGTATGTCGGATTGGTGAGATGATCGTGGCTAGAGGGTACTGTAGCCGTGATTCGACCGTGCTGGAAGCGGATTTGGATGGGTCTGTGTCGTCGAAAGTGAGACTGGATCCTTATCCTACAATACCTGTGGCCAGGAGAGGAGAGGAGTTAATGGAGAGGGTTGATGGAGAGGGAGATGAAGAAAGTTTAAGGAAAGAGGAGGAGAGACCTGGGAGAGACCGTGGAATCCGGCGGAGAGAGGTGCCTGATCTCGATGGCGTGGTTCTTCTGATGGGGGCGGCCGGTTCGAAGAGGACAGGATCTGGCGCCGGGCTTGAGCTTGATCCAAGACAAAGACAGCCGGTCCGTCCCCGGCGCCCATCGCCCATCGCCAGTCGCCCATCGCCCGTCGCCAGTCGCCAGAGGTGGCCGGTGGCCGGTGGCCAGTGGCCAGTCGCGCCCGTCAGGCGGCTTAGCCTTCGGCGCGGCGCTCCTCCCTCTCGGAGGCTCTCGCGAGTCGCGACTCTCCGACGGTCTTGGCCCTTGGGGCCTCAGCCGAGTCGCTCGCCAGTCACACCGCCAATTCAAACAGTCCGCGGCGCTGATCCCAAATATTAATCGCCCCGACTCTTCCTTATTTCATTTCAACGCCGTCCACCGCCTCCCCCGCACACCCTCTCTCCTCACCTTCCTTTGACTCTCCGTCAATAACCCCCTCCGTCCGCCCAACTCACCTGCTGTCCTTTCCAGACAAACACCTGCATATATCCGCCGGGTTTTCTTTCCCCCCCCCATCACCATCCCCATTTGCCCCGACGGCCCTTGCATACCCTGGAGTCCGCACGTCGCGCACGAGTTCCCTCCTACCCTTTCCTTCTTCCCTACGACCTCCTCAGAACCGCTCTCTCATAGGTGTGTTTCGCATAATTCACTCCGCCGTCGCGCACAACGACCGGTACCGACATTCGTGTCATGGCGTCCGACCACGACTATCACTACCGCCGCCGCTCCGGCTCCGATCGAGCACACAGCTACCATGAACCCCATCCCCAATCCCCTTCCGCCGTACACCATTCTCACCTCCACCCTGACAAGGACTTGCGGGACACGTACATGATGACCATCCCCCCTCACTCCGCCCACACAGGAAGCACCACCGTGGAAGATGACACTCAAAGCGTCATCCACTCCGTCGAGATTCACCCACAGTATCGCGGCTTCAGGGCCGTCTACTACAGTCCCGTCATCCAGGTCGTCTTCTTGGGTTTCGTATGTTTCATGGGCCCCGGTCTCTTCAACGCCCTCAACGGTCTCGGCGGAGGCGGCATGGTCGAGCCGTCCACGAGCGCGAACGCCAACTCGACCCTCTACGCGACGTTTGCTGTTGCCGCCTTCTTCGCAGGGTAAGTGTCATGCATATGCCTTCCGAGCGTCGCCGTCCGCACGCCCCACGCCGCAGCCTGATGCGCGCGTGGGGGGCGCAGTCTGAGACGCGTCGTTGGGAAGAGACGGAGGAAATGCGTGGGAGACGGAGACGCGTCGCGATCGTTTTTGCAACC
The DNA here is from genome assembly GCA_026283605.1 of Ganoderma lingzhi. Classification (NCBI taxonomy): domain Eukaryota; kingdom Fungi; phylum Basidiomycota; class Agaricomycetes; order Polyporales; family Polyporaceae; genus Ganoderma; species Ganoderma lingzhi. Next base: position 961,718 of record JAPJYM010000001.1, read on the forward strand.
AAACTGACAGAAAGGGGCCAGCTCGATCAACAACGTCCTCGGGTCCCGGATGACGCTCCTCCTCGGCACCACCGGCTACGCCCTCTACATTGGCTCCTATCTGTACGTTCTCGCATTAACCACTTCACTTCAGCCACCCGACCCTCTCGCCTGACATCTCATCTTCCCAGCGCGTACAAGATACACGACAATATGGGCCCATTCGTCCTCGCCGCCGGCGCATATCTGGGTATCAGCGCCGGCCTCCTCTGGACAGCCCAGGGCTCACTCATGCTCGCGTACCCGACCGAAGACCAGAAGGGCATATTCATCGGTATATTCTGGTCTATTTTCAACCTCGGCGGTGTTGTTGGTGCCGCCGTTTCTTTCGGCAACAACTTCGATAACACAGTGCGTTTCCCCCTTCCTACGCGTCCTCTCGCCGCCTATCTAACCGCTCTATGTGAATTGCAGACCAACTCTGGTTAGCACATTGTTTCACTGCCGTCCGTACATTTTTGTTGATGCCACCTCCACCGTCGCTATCGCATTTCTAGTCAGCACTGGCACATACGTATGTTTCCCTATCCTTCCTAGTCATTTCTGTACTTACGCCTTACCCGCTTGAAGATTGGTTTCATCGTTCTCACCGGCATCGGCGTCCTGATCCCCCTCCTCATGGCCAACCCTGCCAAAATGATTCGTTCTGACGGTACCAAGATCGTCCCTCCCCGGCATCCGTCTTGGAAGTCTGAATTCTACGGGCTCTATTTAACCCTTCGGACAGACCCGTGGATCGTGCTCTTGTTCCCGATGTTCTTTGCCAGTAATTGGTTTTACACATGGCGTAGGCACATACAATGTTCCCGGCTCGCTCCATCGCTGATATCGCCGTAGAATTCAACGATTACAACGGCGCGCTGTTCACCATCCGCGCACGAGCGCTGAACAACCTGATCTACTGGCTATCACAGATCGTCGGCTCGGTCAGCATCGGGTTCCTTCTAGACCAGCGCGGTCTCTCCCGACGCTTCCGTGCGTTCTCCGGATGGGCTGTGCTTATCATCATGGTTTTCGTTGTCCACACTTGGGCGTACTTTTATCAAAGGTTTGTGGACCTGTCCATTTTGGCGGTGACCGAAAGATCCTGACGGCGCGAGCCTGCAGAGGGTACACCCGAGAAACGATCGGCGACAAGATCGATATCCACGAGAAGACGTATCCGGCGCACCTCTGCCTGTACATCGCCTGCGGGTTGTTGGACTCGATGTGGCAGACGACGGCGTACTGGTTCATGGGGGCTATGTCAAATGACCCTGCGAAGCTCGCAAACTTCTCTGGCTTCTGTACGTGCCTTGCGCTTCTCGCGACCGACGCGCCCACTGACTTGATTGGCATCATCCATGTGATGACCTGCAACTTCGATGCCCGTTATGGCATGTCTGATGACCGGGCATTGTTGCTCGCTTCTTTGTCTGTTCGGAATTTGTTTTGCACCCGCAGACAAGTCATTACAGTCGGCAGGCGCCGCGGGCGTATGGCGCGGCGATGCTGTCAAGCTTCCGTGAGTCCAGATGTCCTCGTATGCATGTGGGCGGCTGACGGAATTGCATGTGGCGGCGTGCAGATTTATGAACATGTTCATCTCGACATGGGTTCTACTTGTTGCCGGCCTCGTCTTCGCGCTGCCGATGATCCACATGCGAGTGAAGGATACGACGGACGACGCGGATGAAACACTGTGCGTGGTCGCCTCTTCTCTCTGTCCCTATCATGTTTCTGTCTTCATCCGTCGTCTGCCTCCTCCGTCTTGCTGTGCCGACATGACGTCGACAATACTGGCACTTTTTGTTGCCATCATTCGGACTCCGCGATGGGTTGGTTATTGTCGGGCGCCTCGGGGGCTTGCGCTTGACCTTATCTCGGACTGTCCGGGCTGCATTCTAGCTCGCACTTGACCTCCGCCTCTCATCAGTGCTTGTTATTGTGAACGTGCTAACCAGTTTCGTTTGCCTACCCGTCAGTGCACATATGAATTATCAAACGGATGAGAAGTTGCAACGTAACAATCACCCCCACCATCAATAGTCCCTCGGAGACGATGGACCGCTTCGTCCTCGTGTTCTCCGGCACCTCCTTCCTGTGTTGTTCAAAATATGTGCTCTGCTGCATCCTGTCTCGCTGCGCCATTTCGGTCTGGTTTACGGTTATATCGTGTGTGCCCAGTGTATTGTTGCTATCGGTTTCCCTTATGTTTCGTCCTCTTTGCTGTCATCATCTGTTGTATCAATCCCTAACCTGCCCCCCGCATAACCGCACACTCGCCGACGATCGCATCGACTTTTAAATTAATGGTCGCCGTCGCTCACCCCTTTTCTTTCCCATATACCCGATGGCGTACATGTATTACCATTTCTGTTATCGTTCCTGGCCCCGGTTCATCCCACTCTATATTCCCGCGCACCCCCCAACGCTTGCCTCCCCGGTCTCGTCGTCCGCCGTCCGACGCACTAGCACTAGCACTAGTTCCACGAACCCCCATATATTTGCCTCCTGGAGTGCCCCACCGTGTATTTTTGTTGACGATTTATTTACCGGGGCGCCCTCACCACCCACGATTATATCTATATCCCCATCCGCTTCCGAAGTTACGTACATCTAAGTACTATACGTACGTTACCGTAGCACCAGTCTGTTATTCCGCAGGCCCCCATCTGCATCACCGGCACCACGAACCCCCACGGCTCCCCCATCCATCATGCACGCATCGGACATCCTCTGCGGACGCAGCACGCCCCGTTACACCCGCCGGCGCCACTTGACTAGCTTGACAGACTGCCGGCTTTCGCTCAGGCTCCTCGTAACAAGTAACGGACCACGGTAGCGTCTCGGGCGCATCACCGCCCCGAGGCACGCGGTGGAGCCCAGGGAAACCTACAGTGATAGGGCGACGCAGTACTCACTGCCCGCGCGCGACGAGCTCGGACTGAGTGTCGGGACACTGACGGCGGCCCCCCTTCCCAGGTTCATCGACTCGTTGCTGTCGCGTGGCGTAGGCCGGTCTTGTCGGCGCGTGCGGCGGGATCCGCTGCGGGCGGACGCCACCGGCCACCGGCAGCGGGACGTTGATATGAGAACGGGAGGCACGAAGGACTCTGTACGGCGGTACTGTCACGATACACGATAGCTTTTAGTTTAAATAGGCACGTACGCATACACATAAACACACATGTACATATATATGTACTTACAGCCTACAGGGACGTGTGCGTCCTCTTGTTGCTTCATACTAAGTGTAAGTAGGTGACGTTACCTGCACGATTTAATGGACTGCCGTTTCCTCCAAGTCCACTGTTTTTTGCTTGCGTCTTCCCACTGTATCGGGTGAATCTTAAGCTTTGTTTTGTGGCGGACAATGGTGTAGGTCCGTTTGCTCACTGCTTATGTGGGGTTGGGGAAAGGGTTGGCAGGAGAGACCATTCGGCGCCGCAGGTGCTCCAGTCGACCCTAAGTTAACCAAAAGAAGGTGGTCTTTTAGGGTTCTAAGAGGCTAAAGCTCCACGGGAAGTATGTCCCGTTCAGGGCTCGAAATATTGAAACGGGAATGTGCGCATGCATGTGGTACACGACTCTTCTACTAGAAGAGTGGTTTATGATACGTGCCAAGGCGAAGGCTGGCTTCGAGCTTACCATGATCCATAACTCCGGATCTTTTCATGTCAGGGTTTCCTCGGTCCATGACTATCCACACCCAACTCACCGTTCACGATCGCAGATATACGCTCACGGCACGACCGCGATGGCAGCTAGTGCCAAACCGGGCCAATGTGCTAGCAAGAAACCCAGAACATGTCTCCTCCCTGCGCGCATTCCTCTGTGATTCTTGGTTTCACAGTGGTGGCCTCATGGGACATCCAACATCCGGTTGCGAACAGATGGTTTGAGCCGTGGTCTCCGTGGCGTTGAATTTCAATGATCACTAGTCCCAAACGCAGACATCTGCAAATTTCGAAGGGTCCCGACGAACCTAATTTGAGGTTATGGTTATGAGTATGAGGCGCCTCAATTTTCGAAGCTGGAGTACTGACGGATGGGAGCCAATAGGCAAATCAACTCTACTTTCTGCGCGGAATGAAGGATCCAAGATTTGGTAGGTCTGTTATTCTTAGTTGATAGACAATGTCTAATCCTAAAGGAGTGACATTGGATAGAAATATGATTACACACCAGGGAGTCTCAGTAAGCATACAGCGAGATATTGATCGAGATTGTCCAAAAATACCACCAACAATATACAGTACCACCAACAATCTGGCCCCGACGATCAAGCATACTGCAATAGACAACAATCAGCGCCCAAGAATAGACATGTCGAAATGTTAAGACCATCACTCACCCTCGTAAATGTCCCCATGGTCATAAATGTCTCTTTCTTCTTCGACCCATCCTTTGGGCCGTACAGAGACTTGACCGCATCACTCATCGCGGCCTTACGCTTCGTCTCCTCCTTCGCCAGCTGCTCCGTGACTGCGCGGCTGGCAGCCGCAATACTGGGATTGGTCATCGGACCTGTGGTCGCAGCCTGCTTCTTGGCGGGGCGGTCCGTATCACCTGCAGCACCGGCTTTACGCTTCTTACCCTTGCCCTTGGCTGGCTCCAATGAGCGCAAGACCTCCATTGTGGAGCGCATCTCCTGCTCTACTTCGGGCGGGGGGTTAAGCTGGAGAATGTCGGCGATGCGGTCGAACTTGGCGCCACATTGGGGACAGAGGTCGAGCCAGGGTTTGTCAGCATCTGGATTCGCGGATTCAGCTTCTGGAGGGGTACTTGGCGATTTGGGAGGTGTGGTGCTCGTGCTCTTGGTGACAGCCTTGAGGCCTGCCTGGGAGAAGACGCAGCCGCAAGATTTGAGGTAAACAAAGGGCTGCGAACCGTTCATCTCCTTAAAGTTGAGCGGGCAGACGAACGAGGCGCGCTCGGGTGCGTTGTCGGAAGACGATGCAGATGGGGGAGTCTTGCTGGCATTGGGGGTTAACTTTAAGGTCTTGACGTCCTGAAATTGATGTCAGCGTGATATGAAGGAACGAGTAAGTGGGCAACTCACCTTGAGTGACCGTATATGACCGCATACTACCTCGCCTTCGGCACCGAACGAAGCCTTATCCAGTAAGAACTCTAATACTGCGTCTCGATTGTAGAGTTTGCCGAGTGGGCAAGAGACGATGGGTTCCTGCAAGGGACGCTGGAAGCCTGCTTGTCAGTCAAAGACATAGAGAGAGATGCCGATACATACCTTGGACAGAGCGCAGAAAAACCACATAGCGCGGACCTGGTTGGCCTTGTCTGCCTGCTCGGCCTAGAGTAGAGGAGACTGGTCAGGAACACGAAGAGGCGGATGGAACGGGCAGCAGACGCACCTTCTTCTTGCTCTTGACCAAATCGCGGCGGTCTGGGATGCTTCCTCCATCATTACCCATGGTGGTGAGAGCAAAGGTATAGAGGACAGCGGAAAGTGGTGGTGGTCGGACAGAAGTCGCGATGAGGGGCGGCGGCGCGTGTGTTACTCAGTAGTGTATGTAAGTAAGTAAGAGGGCGAGCTGACTAAGCGGGTGTGTTCCATATATAGGAACTAGCGCTTGCTGGGAATGTGGCGAGGACGAGTACAGGTCTAGTAGATCTGGGAGAGGTACAGTATGTGTTAGTCCACAACGACGCCTCTCTTTACATGCATACGCATACTCTCTCTTCGTGTTCCTATATTCTACAGTCTGTCTCTCTATAGCAGCGTCATGCTGCAGGAACTGTCTCATATGGACCGTATCACACAACTGCAAGATGAGATCCAGCAAGTGCGTCCTCCCCTCCTGTGGCTGCAACCCGCTCAGACTGCTCACCTTGCCCCTCCACAGTTACTCACGATAATGTCGAGTAGCATTGCGTACTTGACCTCCCGCGCGAACTTTGTGCAGATCAGCCAAGAAGTCCCCGTCACCAAGTCGCGGAACACGGACAAGTACGACCAGCCAGACGTGTTGGAAGGTCAGGCGCGTATATCCTCCCGCCTTCTGTGGCTGAATAGGACTGCCGCCCGTAGCAAACCAGAAGGAGCTTGTGACGGATTTGATTGTGAAGGCGAAGCAGGTCGAATACTTGATCCAGTCGCTCCCTGAGCCTGACCCGGAGGAGAAGCAGGTGTGTCCCCCCAGTTCTGTCCTGCGCCTCAAGGCGATTAACCGTGTGCAAGGTCGAGAGACTGCAAACGTTGGAGGAAGAGATGGCACAGGCCAATGCCGAGTATGTCCAGGCAGTCAATCGTGCAAGTAAGTGCCACGACCTGCTGGGAGTTGGACCTGGGATTGAAGATTCGATTCGCCAGAGAGTTTGCATGCCCAAATATGCGAGGTGCTGAGGAACATGCTTGACGAGCCGGACATAGTGAGAGACGAAGCAGGCTGACTGTGTGCGGCGTTTGGATACGATTGTACTTGTTAGACGAAAGGCGTAGGCGTCGTGCAAGGCCTTTTAGCGAGGAGCAAATACAGTACGAGATAGAGTCGAGCGCGTCTATCTGTGGGATGCGTCTCCAATCGACCATGGTTCCCATCCAAACATGCTCCCTCCCGTCCCCTCTCCCTCCTTCTCCTTCTCCCCACCCCATCCCTCTCCATCCCCGCCACTACCACCTCAGACGATCTAACCTTGCTCCTAGGCTGACCACCCATGGCGGCACGATCCAAAAACCAAAATCAGAACTTGTACTCGGGTTTACCCGACATCCACATGAATACCGCCAAAGGAATGACCGTCGGCTTGCCCGACATCCACATGGCCACCGCCAAAGGTTTCACCGTCGATAAAGACATCAGGATGGAGACCGCCAAGGCAGGTACCACTGTCAAGGGTGCCGCTTTCAAGATGTGGGAGAAGGAGCTCTTGGAGAGTCCCGAAGTCCGCAGAAAGGCCACCGTCGCCCAACTCTGTGAGTGGTGTCCTTTGATAATTACCCCACATCCCCAAAATATCTTAACCGTCCGAATCCTTGTCTGATGTGATAGTTCTCACACCCTGGTCTGACCCTAGATTTCCTCGATTATTACTTCAACCTCCTTGGTTATATCGCTGCACGGAAGGATCGTCGGGCGCGGTTCGACGAGGACACGGCGAAGCGGAATCTCAGCCAGGCCGAATACGCCCAGGAATTCAAGTCTTATCGTGGTCGCGAACGCACGCTCCTCCGCAAGCGTCGTGTCAAGCTCAAGGTCAACCAGTTCCAAATCATCGCACAGGTTGGCCAGGGAGGATATGGCGAGGTCTTCCTCGCCCGCAAGGCGGACACGCGGGAGGTCTGCGCTTTGAAGAAGATGAAGAAGCGGACACTGTTCAAGATGGATGAGGTGAGTTTCCTGCAGCTAGTTACGCAAGCGCGTCTCGAACGATCAATGTCCTAGGTCCGCCATGTTCTCGTTGAGCGCGACATCTTGACCGCCACCAAGACGCCATGGCTAGTGCGTCTCCTGTACGCCTTCCAAGACCCGCAACACGTCTATCTCGCGATGGAATATGTTCCCGGAGGCGACTTCCGAACCCTCCTCAACAACGCCGGTGTCCTTAAAGAAGAGATCGCGAGATTCTACATTTCCGAGATGTTCGTTGGGGTCAACGAGCTGCACAAGTTGGGATATATTCATCGTGACTTGAAGCCCGAGGTGTGTGAGGCCCTATACCTCGCATTTATGCAAGTCCTCATAGTTTGTCCAGAACTTCCTGTTGGATAGCTCCGGTCATGTGAAACTCACCGACTTTGGTTTGGCAACTGGCGCCCTCAATCCGCAGAGGATAGAGTCCCTTAGGGTCAAGGTAAGACAATCTCCCATGTGCTGCAACAGCGCATTGAGAACTTGTTCCAGCTCGACAAGGTGAAAGACAATGAAGTCGTGCACCTCTCGACCATGGAGCGACGATCTATATACCGTTCGATGCGGCAACAGATCCCTCGCTACGCGGACTCCATCGTCGGTTCCCCCGACTACATGGCACCCGAGGTCCTCCGCGGAAAGCCCTACTCGTTCTCCGTCGACTACTGGTCTCTCGGCTGTATCCTGTTCGAGTTCCTCGCGGGATTCCCGCCGTTCAGCGGCCGCACTCCGGAGGAGACCTGGACGAACCTGGACAAGTGGTCAACCGTGCTGCGGCGGCCCGAGTACGACGCGCCAGAGGATCAGGTCTTCAACTTGACGGACATCGCCTGGGACGGCATCACTCGGTGCGCGCGCCGGATTACATGATTTCGGTTTGGGCATTGTTGGCTGACGCCGCTCTTTGTTCTGGGTAGATTAATCGCACATGCGAGCGTGCGGTACGCGACGCTCAGCCAGATGCGCGAGCACCCGTTCTTCAAGGGCGTGCAGTGGGACGACCTCCGCGGCACGGACCCTCCATACGTCCCTGAGCTGACCGGTGACGAGGATACGGGCTACTACGACGACTTCACGTCGCCGCAGGACATGGAGAAGTACGCGGAGGTGATCGAGAAGCAGCGGCACGTCGAGCGCGTCAAGGAGAAGGAGGAGCCGTTCGCGCGTGGGTGTGGGTCGGGTTCACGTTCCGCAAGAACGGCCCGATGGCGATGGGCGGAGGTCGGGCATTTGGGGCTGGGGCCGACGACGATGGGGCACTTGCAACGATTTTCTAGCCTAGGGGTGGGGCCGTTGGCTAGCTTCGGAAGCCTCGGCAGCCAAGGGACAAGACTCGAGCTTGAGGTACAGAGGGCCCGCGCTCTGGAGGGGTTAGAGTTGTTGGTTCTCGATCCTTGCGGTCATGTTGTCGCATGCCTGGCCTACGGTTGGAGCTAAGGACTAAGGATGTGATGTTCCCGAGACGACCATTTACGAGAGAGACTACGTAGATATCCAGGACGATACCCCGATCAGGCAGTTACAATCGTAGTCGTGCCTTCTTGTAGAACGAATTTGAATGACCGTGGCATCCATATATTTCTAGAAGCTCTCCAAAGCTGCATGCGCTGAAGTTGGTGTGGTACCTGGTGACTCCAGCTCAGTTGCTCTCAGGCCACATCGTCTGGACGAAACAGTTACATGGAATAATGCGGGTATACGACTACATAGGTACAAAAGTATGATAGTGTCATTACGTATCCGTGGATGCATGCATGGAGAGACATTGACAGCACAGCAATGTACACGACAATGAAGAATAATCCCTCATCCCCCGACGCTGCGGAGCCCTGAGACCATGCGAAGGTTAGAATCTGCGTGGAGCTCCTACAAGACCTTCTATTGATTGGTGCTCGAGCTCGTTGCGAGCCTTGAGGATCGCGGCGTGCATCTCCTTCATCGCGTTCCCGAGCTTGACACCGAACCTGCCCAGGATGTCGCGCTGCCAAGCGTCGTACTTTGCATTCACGCGAGCCTGCACCTGTTCGTAGTCGATGACGCAAACGCCAAAGGACTTCTGCGTCTCTGATGTGTCGAAGGTCGAGCGCGCCTTCTTGATCTCGGTGAGGAGCTGCTGCCAGTGGGCGAGCGAGTCGCCAAGGCGGTTGAAGACATATTCTGCTTCGAGGTCCCACAGGGATTGGAACTGGAGCCATTTTGCGACGTAGTCGCGTAACGACTGGACCTTCAGCTCGATCAACGAGAATGGCCGCTCCAACGTCGCATCAGGGAATTTGGTAAGCTGCAACAAAGTCAGGGAGGTTCGAATGGATGGTTCAATATAAGACGCACAAGGGAAGTATATGTTAGGTCTGTGACTGTGTGTCCTTGCATCTGCAGTCCAATCTCGTATCGTGAGCTCTGTATCCGTCGTAGGCGACAGACGATACCTAGGAAGACAAGTCATGAATGGACATTCATTCAGGGAAAACCTGGTCATGAGTTTACCTAGCCACTCGTGCAACTGACGGACCCACACTGCACGGGCATGCTCGATGGGTGGATCCAAAAAGATGACCTGGTTCTGGATGCGGATTTCATGAACGATCGGCGCCAAGATCAACTGTCCTTCCGTGGACTAAAGAGCCGACAATTAGTAGGTATAGCTACATAAAGAACGGGTACTCGCCTTGTCGTCCTTGGCGCGCTTGTCTCGACGTTTGTTGAGGGTGATCGGCTCTCGCCGTTCTTGATCGTCCGTTCGTTCGAACTCGCTGCACCATTGTTGGATGACGTGTGTCACTCGCTGCAGGAGAATACCTTCTATCCGCTGGTCAAGCTCCGTTACCCAGTGGTCGAGGTTGGCATAACCCTCCAAATTCAATCGGTCGATCTACAGTGAGACAATGAGAACACTGGAATAATGCCACGGGTGGTACAACCCTCACTGCTGCTTGGATCTTGCCCAAGAGCTCGCGGAATGCGTCCGCGGTGTATGGGCATGTCGACAGCTCTTCAACAGACCGCAAAATGTCCTTGTACAGATCGATAACATTGTTTGTCTTGTCCTGAAAGCAGTTCATGAACCAAGTGAGAATCACGCAACATGAACTCCGAAGCGTCCCGACATACCTGGAGGATAGATACTACACTGGCGAACTCTCGGACAAATTGAATATGCCGATTATCGCGGGCACCGTCACCAGAGACATATCTTGCGGTGTCATACTGGTTGACGAAGTAGTCCCATCGGATGTTCATACCTATGCAGCAGATATGAGCATATTGACTGGTGGTCTGTCGTCCTGCTCACCTCGTGTAACCATTCGCTGTGCCTCATTTCGGTATTCCGCGACAAGCCACTCGATCCCCTTGTTGTTCTCCACCAAATCCAGCGTCTGGCCATAGGTCCGTACAGTTTCCATCAAGCTGACCGCGTGAGGATACACGCGTTTGGCGTCCTTCGCCATATTCGTGATCGCATGGGGCACTTGGAAGTTCTGCCAAAGGAGGTTGCGGACCTCCTTAAACAGCGTGATGATCTGAGGGTCGAAGTTCACCGCGAGCTGGAAACCTCCAGCGCGCAAGCGCACGATTTCGAACAATCGCCCACCAACGCCCATATCCCGCCGGTTGATATCGTGTAGCCATGCCTCGTAGACCGGTCGGACGTCGAGCTTTTTGCGGAATGCCGAGGACTCCGACTGGAGTTTCTGACCCTCTGCGTATAGCTCCCAACCCTTTCCGAGGACGTCCTCGACGCGCTTCATGTACGTCTGCAGCTGGCGGTCGATCTGCCGCGCCCATGTGATCGCACCGGAGATTGGTGGAAGATCGCGCATTTGCGACATGTGATACGCCTCGGAGAATCGATATTGCGTTTTAAACTGAAGTCCATTTGTGAGCCTACTGTGCCTTCTATGACATAAAATAACTCACCTTGTCGTGTAAACGCTTAATGTCTTCCTTTACGGAGTCAATGAGTTGTGTTTGATACTCCTGGATTGCACCGCGAATCTGCACAAGATTTGGAGTTAGATTGGACAGCAGAGTTCGTCGAATATGAGCAAGCATACCTTCGGGCGAACAAAGAGCGCGTTGAACTTCGAGAAGACGCGGAACATCTCGTTTGCATTACGCGCCGTCCCTAACCTGTCACGCAGACGGGCAATGATCTGGTTCTCCACACGAGCGACGCGTTCATTGTACGCGTTCTCGGCAGCAACCCAAATTTCACTACCCTCTACAGGGACGTTAACCAAATTTATGGAGGAAGAAATATGTCTGCTCACCCGTTGACACGTCAAGGACGTCTATCCGCTTCATGACTTCGTACGCTTCCTTCACCTCAGCCTCCATATCCATGGTGCCCATCTCCGAACCAACGCCGCTCAGACCCTTTGTGGGCCCGGTCATCACGGCGAGCTGCTCGTGCTGCTTCCGCCAATCACGCAGATAGCGGATTCGGTCCTGGAGCTTCGCATGTGCGGGGATGACCTTGATGGGAATGAACTTTTCCTGACGTTTGCGGGTGACCTCGCGTGCGACGTTGGTGAACTCCTTCATGTGGTCGTCCCAGGTGCGGAAGATGGCCATGGTTTGTGAGAGCAGTCGTTCGAATGTCTCGTATGGAGTGTAGAGCAGTCGATGGGAGGTGAGGACGCGGAGGAGCTGGTCATTGAAGTCCTTCGAGATCGCTTCGACCAGGGGTAGAGCGCGACGGATGGGGTAGGGAGACAGCCTGAGCTTGCGGTTGATGTGGCCAAAGATAAGGACAACTGCCTCCTGGATCTTGTCGAGGTCAGTGGCAGACAGCAGTTCGTTGAGGGGGAAATCCTTCATGAGTTGATTGTACTTGTGCACTATGGCGCGCAGCATTTAGGAAACAAGCGGCAAGGATATCCCGTCAAAGGGCTCACCGGTGTCCGTCGCGTCCCGTAAACCAGTATCCGCAATAAAACTGACGGTTGCATGGAACCGCTTCGCATTCCGGAGACAATCCATGACCATGTTGACCTCTTCGCTGCGGAGCTGCGCCTCGATGCCTTCGAGGGCACGCTCCAAACTGAGCCAGAAGTTGATCTCCTGCGAGGCGGTTCCGGAGCCGACGTCCCGAGCAAGCTTGGTGACGGTCTGAATGGACTTGATCCATTGGTTGACATGGCTCTGGAGAGTGTTGAGGAAGGAACTATCGTTGAGCTGCTTGGTAGGAATATCGGAGATACTAGGTCTTGAGCCGGATGCGCGGGCCTGCTCAACGATGCGTTGAATGAGAGGGTGGATGATCAGGTGGGTTTCGGGGATTTCGACGTTCTGCTGAAGGTGGAGGAGGGAGAGCTCAAGCTCGGCGAATTTCTTCTTGGTTACAGGGATACCTATATCGAAAGTGAGAATTTAGAATGGATCAGATGGTGCATGAGAGGCGGACCCATTTTGCCGTCGCCATCCTTGCCTCCACCGCGGGCCACGGCAAACGCTTCGAAATATGGCTTCATTGCGCTGCTGATGAGAGCATGTAGACTTTCGTAGGGAGTCTCATCGCTGCCAAAGAGGTTCATGATATGGAGTTGAGTGGCCAAAGGGGATGTAGGATCGAGGATAGGGCCTCGCTTGATGATTGCAAGAGTCGTGACATGAGAGGGGTCGTAAGTGAGTGTCTGGGTGAGCTTGAAGGAGTACGTAGGTGGGGCATCGTCGGCTGGAGACAGTCAACGTATGCACAAAGAGAAAGGAGAGCCGAACTGACTTTCTTGTTCGTCCTTCTTCTTTACGACATAGAGGACGCCGGAGCCTTCTCCTGCGAAGCGCGAGACACGGTCGTGAAAGTCGTCATCAAAGATGGATTCCAGATCCTCTGGGGGGGCAGCGAGAATGGGAGGAAGGAGAGAGAGGAGATATGAACGAAAGACTGAAGGGTCGAAGGAAATGGCGGGCTCTGAGATGCCGTCGTGAAGATCGCCATTGCCATTCGATGTGCCATTCGGTGTGCCATTCGGTGTGCCATTGGTACGACCGATACCATTTGTTAAGGGAGGGAGAGGCGACTCCACGCCTGCCATGGCGACTAGAAGTGTCTATTGCGCAGAAAGTTGGAGCGTCGGGCTCGGATGGTTTGAGAAGATGCGCAGAGGGAAGATGCACCAAGCGACTGCGGGACGCGTCAGATTGTGAGATGTCGAGGGGAGGCGGAGACGGCGATGTACAGGGCCAAAGGACGGTATATACGCGGCTCTGGAGCCTCTAGGGTAACGGACGGTGTGAAGAACGTCGAGCGACGAGAGATTGTCGGCGGTGAGGATGAGGACAAGAGGACAGAGTACGGCAGACGGACAGATCCAGCTCAGAACGATCTCGTCGGCCAAGTCGTCAAGAAAGGCGCTAGACAGGCGGAGAACATGTGAGCACTGGCTGAGGCGGAGGTAGGCGGAGGTGCGCTTCGGATCTTGGACTCTCCCAGCCAGCCCGTCCCCCGACGCCCGTCTATAAAACTATCCTGCTCACCACTCATCGCGTCCGACCCCTCCCAGCTACAAGTCAGAGCCAGAGCCAGAGCCAGAGCCAGAGCCAGAGCCAGATGCTCCTCAGACACTCCATCGCGCTCGCAACTCGTTGCCGCTCATTACCCCGCGCTCTTTTCCACTCTTCGCGCGCGCACTATGCTCTCAAACATTTCAAGCTGGCGGACATCGGCGAGGGCATTACAGAGGTTGAAGTCATCAAATGGTGTGTTTACTTTTCCTCCTTGACCTGTGAGGCTCGTGCTCATCCTCCTTGTCTTCTACCAGGAACATTAAGCCATCCACGCCCGTAAACACCTTTGATCCTCTGTGTGAAGTCCAGAGCGACAAGGCCAGCGTTGAGATCACAAGTCCCTATGACGGCATCGTCAAGGACCTCTTTGTCGAGGAGGGCGCGGTGGCCAAGGTTGGCCAGGACCTCTGCACGATCGAAGTCGCCGACGACTCCCCTTCCCCCTCCGAGTCTGACGCGCCTCCTTCGGAGCCTTCATATGCTCCTCCAAGCATTTCTCTTGAGCACGCGCAGCCTGTCGCGCCTATCCTTGACGTTCCTTCACCTCAGCATTCTGAGCCAGCGGCTCCGGCACGTCGACCACATCCACTTGACCCTAACGTGCCACACGAATCTCGCACCTCTCATACCTTCGCTCGCGATACCCTCGCGACCCCCTCTGTTCGCCATTATGCGCGTGAGCACAGCGTGGATCTCACTATGCTTGCACCCGGAAGCGGAAAGGATGGTCGCATCGAGAAACGCGACGTCGACGCTTTCTTGAAGGGAGGAATCACCCAAGCCACTCAAACATACTTTGCCCAGCCCGTCGCGCACCAGGTTGGCCAGGATGTCACTGTCGAGTTGAGTCGCACAAGATTCAACATGTGGAAAGCTATGGAAAAGGTTCGTCGCGCCTCAGTTATTCGTGGTGTTTATGCAAATGCTCAGGAAATGCTGCAGAGTCTGGCTATTCCCCAGTTCAGGTACGCTACGCTCCGAAGGACTCCCACGCACCTGCGCTAACTTCATTCGACCAGCTGTTCTACAAGTCTCGACATCACAGAGCTGCACAACCTGCTCCCGACTCTCAACGCGCACATCCCCAAGCACTACCTCCCGCCATCCGCCCATCCGACTCACGCATCCCAAGTCATATCCCCCGCATCCTTCCACGCCCCTCCAGCAGCCCCCGAGGTCCCCGCGTCTGGGCACTACACCCGCCTCACGTACCTCCCCATCCTCCTCAAGACGCTTGCAAAAGCCATGCACGAATGGCCGCTCTTCCGCGCGTCCATCACGTCCGACACGAGCTCGGGTGGGGGTAAGCCGACGATGACCCTCCGCCCGCACGCGGACATCAGCATCGCGCTCTCCACCCCGACCGGCCTCTATACGCCCACGCTCCAGGCCGTCGGCGGACAGAGCGTGTACGCGCTCGCGGCGCAGCTCAAGCACGTCTCGCATCTCGGCAGGCAGGTGCCCTGCGCGCTCACCCCGAAGGAGATGCCCAGGCGCGGCGGGACGATCAGCGTGTCGAACGTCGGGGGAGTGGGGGCGATCGAGAGCGCGGCACCGGTTCTGGTCCCTGGCGGGGGCGTGGCGATCGTGGCTATTGGGCGGGCGAAGTGGGTGTGGGACGTTGATAGGGGAGACGGGAAGGACGAGCGGAGGCTGAAGCTTGGCGTGAGCTGGTCGGCGGACCATCGTGTTGTCGAGGGTGCGGAGCTCGTTGCGTTCATGGAGACTTGGAGGAGCTGGGTCGAGGCGCCACAGAGACTCATCGCCGACAGCGTATAAGTTGTTGGGGCCTCGAGAAGTCGACACACGTACGGATGCGCATTCTTCGAACAGGACCTACAATAGACTAGTGTACTTTGTATAAATTCAACAGTCGCTCGGTGCAAAACCATTCCATTGAAAATCTATCCAGATTACGTGACTGTACGATACTTGTTGGACGTGCGTAGCATAGGCATGTACGGGACCGCGATGTCAGTTCCCAACACTGTCTGCTGGACTCCCGATAGTGACGCTGCCATAGTTGGGATTCAAAGCGGAACCCGCCCGCTGTACCGTGGGTTTGGGCGACATGTTCAAGAGGGCACCATCAGTTTCAGTGGCTCGGACTCGAGTGATAGGCATGGGACTCAGGTTCCGGCTTCGGACCAATGGCGTAGATTCGACCTCGGGAAGGGCGTGGGTGCCGACGCGGTACTCGATGATTCTGAGGTTATTTACCATCCGTGAGTGTGGACCATGTTAGCGAAAGATAAATGCGAAGACCATACCCTTTCATGACCGCAGCGTTTTTCATGCGGGAGGCGCGGCGTTTGGAGACATTATCTTCGTAACGGTCAGTCTCGTCAACGATCTCTTCCGAGATGATCTCCTCGATGATATCTTCAAGAGTAATGACACCGATTGCCGCCCCCTCTACTCCCGGTGTACGGCTCAGGAGGAGCAAATGAGCGCGACCCGTTTGGCTGAGACAGACTCTTATGAGTGCAACGCGACATCGATATCGGCATAAAGTTGAAACACTGACAAATAGTCCAAAGCCTGGAAACAATTGATGGTCGGTGGCGCTTCGGGTAGAAGTGATAGCGGGAGTTCGGAAACCGGGATAGATGACGACGGGTCGTAAATAGACAACTGGCAAGTCAGTTAGAACACGGCTGGGTTACTGAGAGTAACGAAGGGAGACTTACCGTCTTGACAAGAAGGATGCCAATGAAGGCGAGCGGGTGTCCAGGCTTGTGGACGGGAATACGGGAGTAGCCACTCCGTAAGCTATGGGAATATATTAGTATGACTGTAGGATGTCAGACGGAAGGGGGACAGACAGGTAGTCGACTGTGTTATGGATCTAAAACGCGATCTGCGCTAATTGTGACAACATCCTGGAGACGAATACGTGAGCTGTAAACTGCTCTACTGTTATGTGAGATACGCCTGACCTGCATTGGCGTCATGATCTGTTCAACCTGTTTGTTGTTCAACTCAAGGACGCCGTTGAGTATACTGATTTCATCGTCGCGAAGGGGCTCTTCGCCCTGGCGATGAAAGGCAAGGAAGGAACGGAGTTCTGCTTTCTTGTAGGTATGAGTCTCGTTACGGCCAAGAACATAATCAAGTAATTTGGCAATAGGCCAAGCGATAGGCGCTGCAGAGTGTCAATATGAGGCAAAGGAGGAAGTGGGGGCGGCTGACCGAAGAGGTACATCATTGCCAACACGACTGGTGTGCAGGACGCGCCGACCGAGAGGCCATATCGGACACTGACAGCTTGGGGTATGATCCTATCAGGCATGGTAAGCAAGTGGGAGAGTAGTCTGATGTAGAGGTATGTACGTACTCTCTGAGGGAGGGAGAATGGTGAAAGATGTTTAGAGACTTGTATGATGAGAGGTAGGTTGGCATACCCAAATATAACTAAAGGGGCGGGAAAGCGGTCAAAAGAAGATGAGAGCGGGCAGAAGGATGGTGCATACCAATCATGGTAGTGGAGATAGCGATGGCGGCTATGCCTCCGCCGAGCTTAAGATTGACGGTCAGAGAAGATGGCTGGGCAAGAAGGGCTTGGCTTACGGCACTATCCAAGAAAATCGGGAGACTCTCGTTGACGATCTACGAGGAAAGGATAAGCATTGGGAAAAGACGTGTGAATTGGAGAGGAAGAAGACGTACGACATTACCAAGGAGTAGCACCTGGGCAGCAGGCGTATAAGTAAGGATGAATGGAAGGAAGGGAGTGAGAGGAAGGGACATACGACGAGAACCCAGTGGCGTCCGCGTTGAAGGAGGGAAAGAACTGGAAGGGAAGTTGTTGTGAGAGAGAGAGAGAGGGAGGAAGAGATAAGAGAGAAGGAGGACCTTTCTGAGCGTTCTTGCGTTCCTTGGGATCGTCTGAGGAGGTGGAGAGAACACGGAGGTGGAGCTCATCGAGACCCATTAAACCGAGGTGAGACTGGAAAGGGAGGTGAGTGGGGAGGATGGAGGGGGATGAGATTGAGTGGGACGGACCCAGCGAAGACACCGCCGGCAAGGACGAGGCCAATGCTGGCTATGAGCCTGTACCAGAAGTCAGGAGAGCCGAATTGCTGGCCTGGCTCGTCGGATGCATCTGGGAGGTCGAGGGAGGAGGGAAGGGCATGTACAGGGGTGAGGAGGGAGAGCAAGAGAGGTAAGGACATGGTCAGGGAGGAGGGAGACGGACGGGAGTGGCAGCGAGTGGAGAGAAGGGGATGAAGACAAGTTGAAGAGGCTTGGGGGACTTGAACGTCGTCTGAAGAGAGCAAGAGAGCAAGAGAGCAGGACTGGCTAGTATTACTAGTACTGGCAAGAGCCTGAGACTGGGGCCGACTTCGGCTCTTCTCCGTGGGCGAGCGGCGCGCGCGGCTGACCGCCCAGCGTCAACGCGCGTCACGACGACTGTCACGTGCGACGCGTTCTGCTCGTGTACGTGACCGCCCGTGCCTTTTTGGCCAATAGGTGGCAATAGCCAGCCAATTGGCAGCCAATGGCGTCCGTGTTTCCTGTCTGTCGGTCCTTGCTCTGGACGCCCAACGCGACCAGCTGCCGTTCGCTCACGATTTTCTGCCTCGATCGCCGTCTTCTCGCCAGGGCTCCGTTGTCGAACCGTTATCGCTGCGGGCACACGATGCTCGCTGCAACCCATCCCCGCTCCAGGTCCTCTTCCCCCGCCTCTCAGCCCCCAGAGAAAAAGTCTAGGCTACATGATCCCGTACTCGAGCTCAATCCCTCCGAGACCGTCCCTGTTCAAGATCAACCTGCAGGGGCCAAGCGCCATCCAGCACCTCCAAGAAACTCCAAAAGCACAAAAAACCAAGAAAGAAGGCTCGCCCTCCAGAGCCTTTCTCCTCCGAAGACATCCTGACCAGAGAGGCCATAGCCCTCCTCGGAGATGACTATGTCCTCTCCCTTACCTCTCAAGGCCTCGACTTCCAACCTCCATTCGACCTCTCCACTCATCTTGACTTGTCCGTCTCTCGCATCTCCCCTTCCACAGGGTCAGTATCCGCTCCCTGCGTTCTCTTCCCCTGCATAATCATTCCTCCTCTCCCTTCTCCTTTTATCCAACACAACTCTCCACCCCGTCTTCCATCTTCCAACGACCGATTCTGCTTAGCTTTCCCACCCACACATCGTCTCATGACCGACCTTGCCCTTCAGGCGAATCCCTCTCCATTGCAGAACACGATGGTACCAAGTGGGTCATCGTCACCCCCCTCTCCCTGCCAGGCGAACGCATTCGCGTCCGTGTTTACCGCCACTCACGTCTCCATTCCCGCGCCGATCTCATCGAGATTCTCGATCCAAACCCTCAGTGGAGAGACATGTCCCGAGTACAGTGCCAATATTTTGGAAAATGTGCTGGCTGTCAATACCAGGTCAGTCCATCAACCTTGAACGTCACACTCTTCCCTTGCCAGTGCCACTTGCTTGCCGCCACCCTGACTTTCGTGTCAAGATGCTGTCCTATGACCAGCAGCTCAATCTGAAACGCGACACCGTTGTCCAAGCATACAAGCATTACTCTAGTCGGTGTTACCTTCATCTCCTTCAATCAGAGCAACCTTAACCATCCCGTCATATTTACGTACAGGCATATCTCCTGAATTCATTCCTCCAATTCAGCCCACCATTCCATCTCCCCTCCAATATCATTACAGAACAAAGTTAACTCCTCATTTTCAACGGCCTCCCTTCTCTTTTCAAAAAGCTCACAAACGTGGTGATTCTCCCGTCATTGAAGGCAAGCCCGACTGGCTCAAGATTGGTTTCCACCAAGTCGGCACCAGGCATGTCATGGACATCGAGGCAAGCGCGTTTCCCGATTTAGGTTTTCTCCCGTTCCCTTGTCTTACTCAAGCTACAGGAGTGCCCCATTGCTACGCCTGTGATCAACAAAGCCCTCGGTCCTGTCAGAGAGAACGTCATCAAGTACGCATCTTCTTATGCTTCGCAAACCCCTCGGGCTCATTGTTCGCAGAAACGTCGCAAAGTTCAAAAATGGCGCAACTCTGCTTTTGCGTGACTCGCTGCCGCCTGATTCGCCCGCGGTCAACACCCCGGTCCCATCTGGTTCCGCCACAGTGGAAGAGGACGGCCACGTTTGCGTAACCGACCAGAAGGGCTCCGTACGGGAAAGCGTGGGCGACATGCTCTTCGAATACACCGCCGGCACCTTCTTCCAGAACAACAACTCTGCTCTACTCCCGCTCACGTCACATGTACGCGACGCCGCCTTCCCTGCCTCGCACGAATCGGAGGGCACCGCGATCAAGCCCACGCATCTCGTGGACGCGTACTGCGGGAGCGGCCTGTTCTCGATCATGCTCGCGCCACATTTCGACAGGGTCGCCGGCATCGAGCTCTCGCCAGAGTCGATCCGTGCGGCGCAGCGCAACGCGGAGCTGAACGCGCTCGCGGCCGAGAAGGTCTCGTTCATGGCTGGGGACGCCGCGAACATCTTTGACACTGTCCTTGATTTCCCGCGGGATCGCACTGTACTGGTCATTGACCCCCCGAGGAAGGGCACCGACGAGCGGTTCATCGCACAGATGATCGCGTTTGGGGCGAGTACGGTGGTCTACGTCAGCTGCAACGTGCACACACAGGCGCGGGACGTTGGCCAGATACTGCAGAGGAGCGAGGCAAAGGCGAAAGATGGCGGAGGGAAAAAATACGTGCTGGAGAGCTTGCGCGGGCTGGATCTCTTCCCGCAGACGGCACACGTAGAAGCGATCGCGGTTATGAGGCTGGTGTAATCCAAGAATATTATCTTACTAGTAACGTACATGCCGAGTTGAATCGTGCGTGTCCATCATGTCCAATTACTAGCATACTGTTAGGACATCCATCCTGGTGTCCATTACTGTGCGTTCAATGAGTGCCTTTCTCCGACGAAGTGACATCCCCCAACTTCTGCCCGACTTTGACCTTCTGGCCGGCGGAGACGAAAAAGTCGAAGTTGTGCGGTGCTTCGAAGACGAGGACGACGGTACTCCCGAGGCAGAAACCGCCCATCTCTTCGCCTTTGATGAGAGGCTGGCCGTTGAGGATGGGAGATGCAGCGGAGTAAACGGCTTCAGTGAAGGTCCCTACAGGGTGTCCACGGCGCGAACCGACGTTAGTGCGTAATGCCTAGACATGCGTCAGGACGACACAGAGTAATGGGGACACAGCATGTATGGCTCACCTGATCAAAGTTGACCTTGATGCTCCCCACGTT
Source organism: Ganoderma lingzhi (assembly GCA_026283605.1). NCBI lineage: Eukaryota > Fungi > Basidiomycota > Agaricomycetes > Polyporales > Polyporaceae > Ganoderma > Ganoderma lingzhi. The sequence goes on from JAPJYM010000001.1 coordinate 982,859, forward strand.
CGTCGCGCCGACGGGAACCATACTGAAGAAACCGTGCTTCCACCGCCCAAGGAGGGCAACCCGCTCGTTTAGAACAAATAGATTCTCCAGCCGTTTCGCCATCCAGGGCGAGACAGAGAACAGATCACCTAAATCAAACGTGAACATGACACTCAATGTCAAAGAGATAGCGTGAGATTACGTACCGACGAAGTGTCGCCTACGTTCAACGACCCATGCGGCAGGACTATGGAAGCGGTGGTAGTCACCGGGCGCTAGGTATATGACCACGAAGAATGTCTCGTTCCCCGGTTTTGTCCGCACGCTCGTGAAGCTATCCCTACGGACTAGGGTTGGGCGCAGCCCGACCTCCGTAGCCATGCTGACATCCTGCGCGACGGCCTCCGTGGTTGGCTGGTCGCGAGGCACGGATGCGTCCACGCGCTCCCCGTGTTTCTTGGCAGAGGCGCCTGTCCACGCAGCACCGTCTGCGACTGAGGGAGTCGTGTCTATCGTTGGTGTCGAGGTGCCTGAAGATGACGGCGTCGAGTTGCCGAGAAGATCCTGCAGGCTGTACTCGATGCCGTTAATCTCCGCGAAGTGACGGTGGTTCACCTCCTCCATCTTCTGGTCAGGGAACTCGACCGTCGCTGCGACTGGGCTGCCAGATCGCGCGACACCAAGAAGGGCATCGACGGAGTAGGTGCTGCCCTTGACTTGCTCGATTCGGCCGTCCTTGATTACACCGAAGTGGAGCACACGACCGTCGGCAGGGCTGACCTAGACCCTCGTGGGATGAGAGGAGGGAGGAACAAGAGGAAGAAGGGATGTAGCGTACGAGGACTGCCTCAGCAATAGGACGTGTGCCATCCTTCAGCTTTCTGTAAAAGAATTCCCCGAGGCTGGCATACTGTGTCAGGTCTTGGGGGTCGATCTCCTCGAGGTCGCAACCGAAAAACCTGGCGTATATGCGGAGACCAATGGGCCGGAACCATACGGGCAATTCGAGGGAATTGACATAGCCCCATACACGCGACATGTTCCTCAAAGGTAGCGCGCCGATGACATGTACCTGATGCGAGGATGAGATGCTGCTTGTAGGTGCCGGGTTGCCCCGCACTGGGCGCATTGCAAGCACGTCGATGGGGACGCAAGAGAGGACGTACATGCCAAGGTCCTTTCAGTCTGACTATCTCCTGGCCATCCTCATTTACGACGACTTCACGCGAGGTGGACTTCTTGCGATACTGCAATACGACGAGAAGGAGGGCGCCAGCAGCTATGGGGAGAGGGTACCACTTTGTAGGAGTGTTTTGCCAAGCATCGACTAGCCTCTCTGGGGGAGCGAAGTGAGGACCAGGAGAGGCAGGATCGGAGATGATTGAGGACTTACTATAGAGCGGGACGTGTGGACCAGTTGAGTTGTCATAGTTGTTCCGAGCATCATGTGAGAGTAATCTGAGCGTGGATGCTCGCAGGAAGGCACCGGAGCGTGCAAGATGACCCTTGACGGCAGCCCTCCTGGAGAAGAGGGTCGAGAAGGGAGACGACTTATGCTGCGTGAACTTCATCGTCGACCATGGCCAGCTGAGTGTGCGCCTGTGTGCGCTCATTCCAAGCCTTCTAATAAATACCGGGCTTCCACCAGGCGGCTCGCGACTCCAGTTATAGGCGCCAACATCATGCCCATTGCCACTGGCACTACAGCTCAGTTGTACATCCTGCGACGTCTTAAGTGAGATGGTACAAGTTACAACGATGTCACACCAATCCGCTCGAGGATAGGATAAACGAATTTACAACAAGCTCAACCGCGCAGTGATATCCCACACATTACAATTCCCCAACCCGTACACAAGTCCTCGCTTAGCTGCTCATGTCGCTCACGGATTCCCATACGCCCTTCAAGTTCTCCTTCCACAAAGTCACCTTGCCGTCTCCACAGCTAACCGCCAGGATATTTCCCGCGAGCGACCACGATACTCGCCACACCACGTCCGGGAACTTGCCCGCAGGCGCAGCAGTGGCACCCGGAGCGGCAGGCGCGCTCATCGAGGACGGGTCCAGTGTAGTCTTGGCCCATGGCGCCGTCAGCGAGTCCTTTGTCCAGATGACCACCGTTTGTCCTGCGATGCCGTCGCAATGTACGAGCGCGGCAGACCGATGTTCGGTGCCCAGGCAACATCGCGCACCCAGTCCTGGTGGCCCTCAAGCACATCCTCTTCCACCCACTGCTGCGTGTCGTCACGGAAGCCCCAGATCTTGACGAGGTTGTCGCAGCCAGCGGAAGCGAAACGCTTCACGGAATGCACCGCAGCGGAGGCCTGGCCGGGGACCGTGTTCAAGGGTTGAGGGACGAGGAGTGAGCCAGGTTGGACTGCGGGCGCCCAGGATACCGCGTTGCAGCCGATGGCGTGGCCCTCGAAGACGTCCGCACCCCATGTTCCGTCATCTGCAGCCGGAGACGTACGTCATCATCCGATGGGTGTATAAGAAGAACGGCAGCGGAGGACGCGTGGCAAGTCGGTTGTGAGTGATGGAATGAACACAGGTGGTTCAGATGCACCAGGGGAAGGAAAAGGACCAAACGGAAGGAATCATATCAAGTGGTCAACAATTGTGAGGGTTACCAATGTGGCACGGGTGGACGTACCTTTGAAAGTGAGAACGGAGATGGTGCCGTCAGAGGATGCACAGGCAAGGATGGCTCCCAGCTCATGAGGTGCCCATGACACAGAGTTAACTGACGCAGAGTCAGATGGAGTTGTATGGACGTAGTTAAAGAAACGTACCCGAAGCTTTGTGGAGGGTATGCTCCTTGATTTTGGTCCACCCGCCCACACCGGGAGCTTGTCCTGGCTGCTCCTTCCAGATAATGACCTTGCCGTCGTAGGAACACGACGCGAGGATCGGGCCAAATTTGGGATGTGCCCATGCTACTTGCCAAACTGGGCCGGTATGGCTGCAATCGAGGGGTTGGAGGAGAAGTTGTGTGATTGTATGATGGACGGACTCACCCCTTGAGCGTATGCCCACTCACGGGCTGGGTCTCTCCGTCGACAACATCAAAGACCTTTACCGTCCTGTCAGAAGAACAGGTCGCGAGGCGTTTTCCGTAGTAGTCGAGTTGGGCATCATGCTAGTTGGGGTGTGAGGCTGAGTCGGAGATAGTTGAGGAGGCAAAACATACGATCATGTCCTCATGGGACGTCTCAATAGAGACTGGCTCTCCTGGGGTTGCCGAGGGCTATAAAGAGGATGAATGGCAACTCTGCAGTTGCGCTAGAAATGAGACTCACCATGAGTGGGAATGTGGAGAGGTTAAGGGACTGAAAAGAATATGCTGGGGGCAAGCTGAGGCTGAGGCTATTGGTATTACAGACGACGTGGATGAGCAGAAGCGCCCTTCTAGGGAACCACGTGACCAACGCGTTGGTAGCACTTCGTCTGGCACAGGCACACGCACGTACGGGCACAGTCCAGAGTCTAGCTAGGTCTTTGTCTTCTCCCGCCACTCGCTGCCTCTTCTTGTCCCAACCCCACCCGCCCCATCCACTTGGAAGGACTCGGATACGCACACATTTGAAGACTCCGCTTTATATTAGATCTCTGCTTGAGTCAGACACTCTCACCATGGCCTCGGACCTCTCTGCCCTGCTCAACGCGTCCAAAGCCTTGACGTCCCACCTCTCCCGTCCAGACTTGCCTTCCGTAAACCTCTCCTTGGACCAGATCGAGGCTCAGTCCCGCAGACTCGTATCAAGACAACCAGGAACTTCCGCAGATACTAGCCGCGCGTAAGTTCTCGATGTGTTCTTCCATCGACGCTCCTTTGACAATATGCGCCCCTTCTTGCGCCTCCCTCACAGTAACTACCTGCTTGCACAAGCACACGTAGATGCGTCTGCCCTGGCAAACTCAATTGCTCACCTCAACACCCAATCCACCTTCTCCCCACTCCAAGCCCTCCAAGACACTGATGTCGCAGGCTACCTCCGTCATGCGCACGAACAGAACCTGATTTCCACCATCGAGGAAGGTCGCAGAGAGACTCAGGAGGAGTTTTATCGCGTCCTCGAAGATCGCGGTCGGCGCGACTGGGAGGCGCGTAAGAAGCGTGTCTTTGAGCAGCTCGGTGCCCGCGTTGGCGGAGAGAACAGGGCCGTTGCTGAACTCAAGAAAAGCGCACACGGGAAGAGTCTCCTGTCAGTGAGTATTCCCTGGTTTTTTCCCCAACAGGCACCCTCCTACAAGAAACGTCCTATCTCAGTCAAGTGTAGTCTGTGTTGACTTTAACCACTATTTGTGTAGGCAAGCATTGGCCCTAGTCCAAACCTGCAAATGCAGAGCAAGATGATGGCATATGACCGCGTCGTCTCTGACCTGAATTCCGCCAGGTTACGCGGGATATCGTTCCCCATCATTCATGGGCTCCTCGGAGCTGCAGTCTCCACTGGCGTGAGCGCTGCTGGTCATTGTCTCTCTTATACACCGTCTAATATTTCTCTCCCAGAACCCTCAGAAAGTTGATCAAATTGCCCAAAACTTTCACGTCCTCGCGAAGATCGCGGGGGAACAGCCCCAACTCCCTCCAGTCTCGCATGCTGGTGCGCATGTTCTCAATACACCACTCATGGAGCGCAAGCACGCGCGTGCGTACCTCGGCGATCCCGAGTCTCGTGACGCTATCGAGCTTCGTAGGCAGATTGCTAGGGGCGCACGGCATGCGCTGGAGGAGCAGTACTTTGACGTAGTCCAACGCATGCTACAGGCGCGGGCAACGGAGGCGCGACTTGGTGGAGACCCGAGTATCGCGAACAAGATCAAAGCATACGCACTCATCAGGCACTATCAAAATGGGGCTTGGGAGGACAAGATTGAGCTCGTCGCAGGCCAACCACTGTGGGCCAAGCTCTTCTACCTGATCCGCACCGGACATGTTGCGGAAGCAGTAGAAGAGGCGACACAGTTCCAAACCGCCATTGAGAACCGTGAATCGAGCTTCGTGAGCCATCTGCGGGCGTGGGTTGAGTCGCCTGACAGGCGGTAAGTTTCGAGCATGTTGCATAGTATTGGGCGTTGCTGACTAGGGGCTATTAAGGCTACCAAAGCCACATCGTGACCAGCTTCACGCAGCGTACAACGCGCATATGCTCCACTCGTCCACTGCTGACCCGTTCAAGCTCGCTCTCTACAAGCTCATGGGCAAGATTGACCCTACGCGGCGGAGCGTCCCGCAGGTTACGGTGACCACCGAGGATTGGTTATGGTTCCAGCTCTCCATGGTGGACGAGGAAGAAGCTGGTGGCCTGAGGGGTTTGGCAGAGGTATTGCTCAACTATGGCGAACACCACTTCGATGGTATCCCCGGCCAGAAGGGCGCGAAGAGGGGGGTTTGGGCAGGTGTGTTGCTTATGTGCGGTCAGTTCGAGCGAGTAAGTCTGCAAGTATCTTGTGGACGAGTTGAAGAAAATCTGACGACAGTGGTAGGCCGTTGCGGCGTTGTGGGATCATCACGAGACGGAGGTGGAAGCTGTTCACCTTGCAATTGCTCTTGCATACCATGGGCTTCTCCGTGTGCCATCAAGCGCAGAGACATCTGATGTCACACCTTGTAAGCCAAGATCTGGTACCAGTACGTCCGACTCAACTGACTCCTCTTCCAGTGACGCTCTCGCCTGCATCACCGCCAGCCCTCAGCTTGTCTACCATCATCTGGCGATATGTACGTCAATTCGTGCGAATGGATGCGCGGGAGGCTTTGCAATATGTATACTGCGTATGCCTCAGTGCAGACCAACCTGGTGGCGTCGGCAAGGAGCAGGTTGAGAACGCCTGGGAGCTCGTTCGCCGCATCATCGTCCTCGCAAACACAGGTGCGGCCTGGGAGGAGCTTGTGGGAGGGTTTAGGCCAGACGGCACGCGCTTCGTACGTTCCAGCGTTCCTCTCTTTATCTTGCACGCGACTGAGGTCCTTCCCACATAGAGCGGAGCGATCGAGCAAAGCGCCCCGTTGCTCCAGCTCGAGGGCTCGCGCGAGTACAACGAACATATCCTTGTTCGCGCCGCCAAGTCGTCCTCAGAGGCCGACCGCATACCTGAAGCGATCAAGCTCTACAACCTTGCGGGCGACTATACGACCGTCATCGCGGTGCTCGCCCACGCGTTAGGTAACACGATTGCGCAGCCAAGTGTAGATGAGAAGGCGCGGACGATCGAGAAGACCGCGGCCGACATCCTCAGGCATTACGAACGAACGAACAGGGCCGTGGGCAAGGAGCGCGACGCAGTGATCAGGCTGTTGAGGGTCCGAGAGGCGATGGACGCGAAGGATGCGGGACGGGTGGACACGGCGCTTGAGGTATACTTTGACCTTTCAGTCAGGAAAACAGGGAATGCTCACGGAGTGTGTAGCTTATGGAGTCGACGGATCTCGTGCCCATGGACGGCGATGTCGCGAAGATTACTAAGCGGGCAGAAGAATTTCGCGAATTACCAGACGCGCTGCAGCGCAATCTGCAGACGTTCCTCACCCTTACGATGGACATCCTCGCTGCTGTTTACCAGAAGGTCAAGAACTCTTCGCTGCCTGACGTCTTGCGGCAATCAGTAAGCCTTTATGTTGCTGCGCTGAGGGTGAGGGTGCTGACAAGGCTTGCCTACAGACTTTGGCGTCGCTGCGCAAAAAGTCCAGGTCACTTATCATATTTGCCGGGAACCTGAAGTACAGGATGTCGCCCGAGGTGTACTCGTATCTTGCGCGGTTGGATGTAGAGATCGCTTTGTAATAATTGCTGCTGGTGGCCTGTGTATCACGATTCGCTCACCATCCTAGTACAATAACTCAAAGGGACTGAGTATTCTGAGCAAGAAGGCTGTACGGCTTTCGTGTATGGTTCCTGCGGTTATAATTCTATGTGTTTACTGTTGCTACAGACAGAGAGACACCCGCATGGTTGATATTGTAGATGAGCACTCGCTGTTACACATGTTTATGACGCATCAACTGAAGTAAGTTATCTGCGGGTCCACAGGCGATGTGCGAGATGAGCGCTCAGTTGTACAATGAGAGTAGACACGAAGTAGTCAAGAATTTGGTCGCAATTGAGGTAGCTGGGGAAGGGAGGGGGACAACATTTAAAGCAAATATATTGACTGAAGGTCACCCTGAGGTCACCCAGCTGCCTGATCCCGGAGTCACAGTGCCTGGTCCCTTGCTCCCACTCGCGGGTCCCAGACCTGGCTTTCTTCCCTACCACCACCCCGTCACTACATACTGCGCTCGTCTCTTCGGTTTCCACACAGATATGATAGCTCTCTGCAACGAGCTCAGAAAAGAGTGGCGCGCACACAGATCTTACTGAAATACAGATCGTCTCTTCATCCCTGGGTCACATCCTGCTTGACGATCTGAGCTCTCCACTGAAACACAAACCCTACAGCCTCAGTGTGAACGCAGATCGGCCGGAACACTGGCGCTCACCTGCACCGTCCTCCCAGGTTCGTCTTGCACCACAACCCTTTCAAATGCCCATGCTATAGTCGTTTCCTAAACCACAGATTTGGCAGGATAAGCTTGGTTTCCGTGATTCCGAATCACTGAGGCTCTACGACACTGCTAAAGTCGTGCCTTCACCAAGACTTGGGTTCGTCAAAAGCCATCTTCATCCACTCTGAGCCCTAGTTGTTGAGTTTCTCATGCCCCTCAGAACAAGATCCAAATTAAACCAGCCTTGCGTGACTTCCCCACCATGTCCACACGACAATCCCGCTCAGCAAGCATACCGATACCCCCTAGCTCCGTCACCCGCAGTCTCGAGAACGTGATCCCCATGTCATTCAGCTTGCGTGACTTCCCCACCATGTCCACACGACAATCCCGCTCAGCAAGCATACCGATACCCTCCTCCTGATCCCCATGTCATTCAGCCCTCCTCCTGCTCCGCGAGCTCGCGTGCCTAGTGCCGGTACGTCTGCAAGCTTCAATCTCAACCGGGGCATCCACCTACCCCCTCGATCTACCTCGTCTTCGTATGCCTCTGCTGCCATTACAGCAGCTCCCCGTGGTCGCACGTCTGGCCCCTCCCAAGCCAGCTCCCCACCCGTATTCGAGCCACGTATCATCCGTGCTACCCCATCTCCTAATCCGAGTCGTGATCCGGCATGCAACCCCCCATATTCTCCATCAACCTCCCCGGCGCGTCCTCGACGGCAGAGTTCCGGAGTCCGCACCCAGATTGCTCTTGGAACCAGCCCTGTAGCCCATCGTGCACATCCCCCCGCGCATCCTGGACATCATACACCCCATGGCTTTCCACGACCGGCATACTTGGACAATTCCGCCCTCCGGGATATGCTTCACACGGAGCCCGCATCGTCTGTCCTGGCGACTACTTCTCGTCATTTGACCTATCCGGCTTCTGGACACGACGTACGGCCAGGCACTAGCCCCGCTCCTGCTATTCCTTATCCATACCTTCGTCGCGAACTCACCCCTTCCGGGGACAGTGATGACGAAAGCGTTGCTGCGAACACCACTTCTCCACCCGCTGTGGGTGCAGTCACCATGCTCAGTACCAACAACGTGTTGATGCTACCAACGAGATGGAGTGAACAGGACCGCACTCCCTCTTTGAGCGTTTCGCTCGATGGTCGAGAATTAACCTTTACGGGACCTTCTTGCATGGGTGAACGCGAGTCCAGTGCAGCTCGGACTAACCATTCCATACCCCCTGCATGTGGTATATATTATTACGAGGTTGAGGTCCTGCATAAGTGTCCAAAGGGGTGCGTCACTCTGCCTTGAAACATCGCAGGTGCTGATTCTTTCCCATAGTCCCATTAGTATCGGGTATGTCTAGGGCACCTAGGCTTGGCTAGATGACTGACTGCACCCAAGCTTTTCTGCGCCTGACGTGCGGTTGTCCCGTCTCCCAGGCTGGGAGAAGAACACTTGGGGATACCATGCCGACGATGGGTGGGCATTCCCTGGCCACAAGGATGGAACTGCATACGGCCCGACTTTTGACAGTATGTGGCTCTGATTTTTCCTTCCTATTTTTGATGATGACCAGTTGTGGCTCGCTGCGCAGCTGGAGACGTCATTGGCTGCGGTATCGATTTCAGTCTGAATAGGGTTTTCTATACCAAGAATGGAGGCTTCCTTGGTATGCATAAGCGGCATATACAGACTGTCTTTCTAATTGACGGTTTACATTTCAGGGCTTGTCTTCGAGAATGTGGGCAAGACCACGGAAATTTACCCATGCATTGGCATGAGGCAAACACATGAATCTATCCGCGCCAACTTCGGAAGCTCACCATTCCGGTTCGCGATCGAGGATCATGTTCGCACACAGCGCGATACTGTCTGGGGAAACATCATGAAAACTCGCATCGACTGGAGCCTTCTGGGACTTGGGCCCTTCCAGACGGAGGAAGAACGCAAGGTCGTGGACATGGATTCCAAGGCGGCAGATTATGATAGCTCTGCGGATGAGGATGCTCGTGCACCGCTCCGGAAGCTCGTCTTGGCATATCTCGCCCACCACGGCTATGCTCGCACCGCACGCGCGTTTCAGAAACAATGCGCAGATTGTTCAATTGCTGCATTAGACAAGATCCGTGCACATTCCAAAGCCGACCTTCTCGACGACGAGGTCAAGATGGCAATCGACGACGTGCCGGCCGTCGCTAGCGCCCCTGGGCCGCCTGGCGATTCGGAGTTCGGTTTCGACCAAGAGCTAAACACTCGCCTATCGATCACGAACGCTATTGCCCGCGGGGACATTGATGCCGCGTTATCCCTTATCCAGTTACACCACTGCACGGTGCTCGAACGCGAAGGCGGGCTCGTGCGTTTCCGGTTGCGCTGCCGGAAGTTCGTGGAGCTCGTTCTTGAGGCTGGACAGGCGCTTCGTCGCGTCAAGGAGGTCGAGGGAACGAGGAGCGCGACACCGAAGGTCATCGCGCTCCCCACACTCGACGGAGAAGACGTAGTGGGGACACTGGATGGAGTGGGCGCGATGGATGTGGACAACCCATCGCTCGAGGCCCAATTCGCGTCGTCCCCATCTGCTCTTATCACCCCTTCGTCCTCCGTGCTGGCAATTACCTCCCCGGTGGCCATTTCTACACCGTCTTCGGTGGCGACTCCTGCGCACACTACATTGTCGGCAGCAGCGCGTATGTCGCTGCACACCGCGCTCAGCTATGGCCAGACTCTCGAGGCGGACTACAAGAACGACACGCGGTCGAGTGTGCGTGTGCACTTGCGGCGTACGTTTGGAGTTGTTGCGTACGACGATCCCGTCGCGGCAGGGGGGGAGGTCGCTGAAATTGCGGGACAGACCGCGCGCAACGCCCTTGCCGCCGAAGTCAATCAAGCGATTCTCGGTAAGTTGCATGTGCTTGTGTCCCCTGCGTTTCGAGCGGTTGACAAAAAATCCTGGGCAGAGTCCCAAGGTCGTCCAGCCCACCCGGCGCTGGAGACGCTTTTTCGCCAGGCGGGTGCTTGCATGACACAGCTTGGGCTACTCAATGTCGGCTCAGTCGCATTCGCGGATGTACGTAGGGAGTTTGTTGAAGGGTAAGCGATGTACTATCAGGGTACCAGTGTTGCAATTTCGGCCTTAAAATGCGAATATCTCCTCCCCCTGTAACTTCCTACTCATGTAACTTGGATGTAATGCGAAGACGTCTACAACGGACCTCTTGGCCAAAAGTGAGGGCGAAAGCTTGGAAACTCGTCCCGTAGTAAGGGGAAAACAGTGCTGCAAATGCCACCTTAACAGCGCTTACCCTCGGCTCGCCTGCACATTGCACCGATCATGCGGTAAAGGGTATCAATGGGTAGCTACTTATTCGTAGATCATGCTACAACCAGTCCGGGGTTTTTTCTCGTGAGGCGGACGACGAACATGGGACAAATGGTGTTCATGAGCGAGGAAGCGTGACAATACACAGTATCAGCCTCGCCGGAGATCCAATGCAGCCTGGATCACCTGATCATCACAATAATCAGGTCTATTAGGCCTGCCATACACATTAGTATGGCAGGTTAAACTGACCTGAGGCCCACTACGACAGCCCTTATCAGTATCTACGCAGATAATTCTGCTGGTTTCCCTGGAAGGTAAGGTGCCTCCCATCAGGAAAACCCCCAGATGCGAATTAGGACTAAGTTAGTGCTAATGCCCCGATACCGCCCATAACACCTTCTAACGCAAACATCGGACTCGTTACATGTTGGTAGTGTATTAAATGAGGTTTTTCTTACCCTTTTCGAGTATATATAGTATATTAAGTCTTGAAGAGCCGATTACAGTACCAGGGACATGATTTAGGATGGGTACCAGCTGCGCACTTGAGTCGGAGAGACTTGGACGGGAGGAGCAGCTAGTGATAGACGCTCATCGATCACTGAATCGAGTCGCAAGCACAGGGGGCGCCTATTGCCATAACTTGACCTACGATGATGATGACAGACACCGTGTCCAACTCTTCTCCTCTGCCATCCTCTCTGCTCTGCTCATTTTTGCCACTGCAGCAACAGCAACATGTGATATCTCTAATTTAACATTGCATTGGTGCAATTAAGGTACGGAATCCCTATGTCAAAAATTTTCATTGCCTCAGGCTGAACTCAAATGCGGCATTGGGACCCAACGGCATTGGTTGCTTGGTAGTTGCAAGAATGGGGCATAAGGCTAGTGGTTCTGCACCATTGGTGAGTCCTTAACTTGTATACATCTCTTGGCTTCCACACTCAAACCTCTTCGCCCGGGCCTTTTCAGTTTGTCTCGACCCCACCAACGTAACTCCAAGTCTGATCCCATGCTTGGAAGTCGGCTCTCAGCCGTGTGACGATGGTCCAGTGGTCCAAGGCCTAGGTGGCATGGAGACGAGGTTGAGGGAATGTGGGTCCAGTGAAGTGGGGCGGTTGTGTCGCAGCTGTGAGTCCTCGAGTCCTTTCCTCCTCTCAGCTCTCTGAGACCCTCTCTTCTCATTCTCTGCGCACTCCCTCATGCTGGTCCACGCAGACCACCCCATTCCTCTGTCTCAGGCCTTGACCCCATGCCAGAGGATGTTGTTACGAACACCCCGTTTTCATTTCCTTACACCTAGAGTTGGTTTCCATTTAGACTGTTTACTACCTATGTCATACCTACAGTTCTCCATTGTATTGTAAACCCGTCCCTTGCACCTTAGTACAATAGCTCCCATTGTTCCCTTTGTCGCTATTGTCTCAGATCCCTTGTTACCCCTTATTTTCCCACACTCACAGTTACCCATTGTTCGCACATCCCTTTGTTATTCCACATATATAGCACCTGTCCCTTGCTACCTGGAGACCTCAGTTTCGACCTCTTGTCTCCAGGTAAGCCCCAATGTATTTTACTTGTAGTATACTTACAGTACTGCTCAATACACTTACTTGTCTCCAGCCAACCCCCACCCTTACCCTTGGTCTAAACCTACTTAGTACCCTTGCTCCACCGACCGTCGAGCCTTGCTCCGCTCTTTGCTGCACAAGCGAGCCTTGCTCCGCTCTCGACACCCCTGCTCGTCTCGTATATATCCCTGATCTTTACTCGACGCTCAGTCGTAACATTAGGTCGAAACTTCTTCACAAGCACTGGCGTACTCAACTCCCCACTTTTTTCGGAGTTTACACACGTTTATCACTTTCCCCTCGCACGGTACACATTTAGACCCTCTGTGTTGGCCTAGCGTAGTGTGCGCTCTAGTCACACCATCAGATGTGGTCTTGTCACAGCCGATAGACTGTGCCACCAAACAAACAAACAAGGGGCTCACTAATGGAGGACACAAGTGGTGACAACAGAAAACAGTGGATAGATTGTCTAGACTAGAAGACGCAGTGGGGCAGGGGCTGTTAAGCTGCCTACAGTGGAAGGGAGGGATGAACAGAAGACAGAATCTAAGGTTCATAGCCCCACATCACAGCCCTTATATACTACATGGCAACGGCGCACAGACCACCCCGAGTTTAGGGCAGGTCCTGGGACCTGTTGCAGGTGAGGATCCGATCTAAAGGAAGAGATAAGATAACAAGAAAGATAAGATAACCTTGCCCTGATAAGATCATAACCGAATTGGGGTAACCCCATGCTAGGGTCTTGGTGCTAGCCCGGGACAAACGGAGGGCAAACGTTGGTGCAACTAAACGTGGCGCGAAAAACCGTGACACTACCCCCTCTTCAAGACCTGAGCTCCAGCGAAGCGTTCGAACCATATTTGTCGATTAAACTGCTGGTGTACCGGTCGTGGATTGGTGAGCGAGATGGGCTGAGGCGCGTCTGGGTGGTCAACATGGAACTCGTCTAGCAGCTCTTTGCAGTGTTTGACGTTTTGTACTGGCTCCCAGGTTGCGTCGCTGACATCGTATCCTTCCCATTTGACCAGGTACTGGACATATCCTCGGTGGGTTCTCGAGTCGAGTATCTTTTCTACTTCATACTCATCATGTCCTTCAACTTCGATGGGGTCTGGCTTGGCTGGGTTTCGATCGCCGATCTCATCCTCGTGGTAAGGAATGAGTTTTGAGGCATGGAAGACGGGGTGGACCTTGTTCTGGTGTGGCAACTGGAGTCGGAAATCCGCTGGTCCTATCTGTTCGAGGATGTCGTAAGGCCCAAAGTTCTTGGCCGATAGTTTCGCGGAGGACTGCTTGATCTTGAGGTCTTTTCCCTTGAGAAGTACCTTGTCCCCGACCTTGAATGGGACTTCACTCTTGTGCTGATCGTAGTACCATTTCATCCATTCAGCGGCAAGGGCTAGTGAGGACTGTGCCTGTTCTCGAGCTTCAGTACGGTTTTTGAAGACTTCTTCGAGGCTTGGGAATCCTAGGTCTTCGTGCACATCTGGGGCCATTCTGGGGTGGTAGCCATACTCGACAAAGAAAGGGGAGAGACCCGTAGATTCGTGTGCAGCATTGTTGTATGCAAACTCCGCGGTGGCTAGTAGGGTAGCCCAGTCATCAGGTCAGTGTTCAGTGAATATCCGTAGATACTGTTCCAGTGACTGGTTGACTCGTTCGGTCTGCCCATCAGTCTGAGGGTGGTATGCTGTCGACATTGAGGCCCGTATGCCCAGCTTCTTGCAAAACTCCTTGAAAAGTGCACTTGCAAACTGTGTTCCCCTATCTGAGATGATCTGTCGAGGAAGTCCATGTAGCTTTAGGATCTGTTCGTATATCAACTCGGCTGCGTCTGAGGCTGAGAAGTGATCATCGCATGCAAAGAAGTGGGACCGTTTGGTTAATCGGTCCACCACAACAGCAATAGCTGTGTACGTGTTGCCATGTCTGTCATAGGATTCGGGAAGCTGAGTGATAAGGTCTATACTCCAGACTTCCCATGGCCCGGCTGGTACGTCGTTTGGCTGTAGTAGGCCATATGGAGGAACACATAAGGCCTTGTTTCGTTGGCAAGTATCACAACCTTTGACATACTTCTTGACGTCGACAGTGATCCCTGGCCACCAGTAGTTGCGGGTGATTAATTCCTGTGTCTTCCATCGACCTGGGTGTCCAGCCAGTAGCGTATCATGGTGGAGCTTGAGTAGGTCTAGTCGCAGTTGTCTATCCTTTGGGATGTAAACCTTTCCTCTGCGGAGGAGTAAACCATTCTCGAAGTTCCATTCCTGTAGTGCTTTTCCAAACTCCCGGGGGCCGCTGTTGAGCAGTGACTTGTAATCCTTGGTCATTGTGTCATCTTCTAGTGCCTTCTTGATCCTTTCGAGTAGTTGTCCATTGTCGACTTCTGAAGCATGGTCTGGTTGTATTGCCTTGATAGCGAAAAACTCCGGTTTCAACAGGGTTTGTCCAACGTTGTCACTGCTTACCCCCTCTTCATGATCTGGCCTCCTGGACAGAGGGTCTGCACGAAGCATTGTCTTTCTGGGGCGATGTTGCAGATTGAAATTGAAACGTGAGAGGAAGAGGCTCCAACGTGCTTGTCGTCGAGTCAACTTCTGGGCTTGTCGGAAGTAGGTCAGGTTGAGGTGGTCAGACCATATTTCAACTGGCATTGGGTGTCCTTCGAGGTAGTGTCGATATTCCTCTAGTGCCCGTATGATTGCCAACAGCTCCTTGTCATAAATCTCGTAGTTGTGTTCATGTTCATTTAGCAACTTAGAATAGAATGCAACAGGGTGCCAGAGGTTGTCCTCTCCTAGTTGTTCCAGCACGGCTCCCGTTGCAAAATCAGATGAGTCTGTTTCTAGACGGAAGGGGGCCGTGTCGCTTGGGATTCTCAGGATTGGGACTGTTGTGAAGGCCGTTTTGAGGGCTTGAAAGGCATTCTCCTGTTCCTCTTCCCACTTCCAAGGTGCGTTCTTGCAGGTAAGTATCGTTAATGGCTGAGAAATCTTGGAGAAGTCCTTGACAAAACATCGGTAGAAATTGGCCAGGCCTAGGAAAGCTTGTACATGCTTAACCTTGGACAGTGTTGGCCAGTTTTTGACACCTTCGACCTTGGCAGGATCCATAGTAATTGAATCCTTCGAGATGATGAGACCCAAAAACTCGACTGATGGCTGCTCAAACTTGCACTTTTCTGGCTTGACAAAGAGGTCGTTGGCTCGCAACTTCTCTAGAACCCGTTCTGTAAGTTGCCGGTGTAGGGTAAGATCATCTGTGAAGATGAGGATGTCATCAATGTAGACGACGACATGTCCTGTGGCGATCTCTTCCTTGAGGACCTCGTTCATCATGGCCTGGAAGGTGCTGGGTGCATTGCAAAGCCCAAATGTCATTACCATTGGTTCGTAGAGACCGCGGTGGGTGATAAATGCAGCCTTCTCCTCGTTGCCTTCCCGAATACGAACATTGTTATATCCCCATCGTAGATCTAATGAAGTGAAGATGGACGATTGGGAAAGGCGGTCAATTAGGTCTGGTATCCGAGGGATAGGGAACTTGTCCTTCTTGGTGGCAGCATTGAGAGCACAATAGTCCTGTACGAGTCGTAAACTTCCATCCTTCTTCTTGACAAAAAACACTGGGGCTGCTGCTGGGCTTTTTGACCGTCGGATGTACCCCTTGGCTTCTTGTTCGTCGATCCAGCCATCCAGCGAATTCCGTTCTTGGGGGTTCAGAGGGTATAACTTGGCTGGCTTTGGTAGTGTTGCACCTTCTGTTAGTTCGATCGGATGGTCGTAAGCCTTGCGTGTTGGCATACGTTCCGATGCTGTTTTGGAGAAGATGTCACCATACTGGTGATAGTGTGCTGGGACATGATTGGACCAGTATTCTTGGTCTTGTTGTCCTTGTGTTTCCTCTTTTTTCTCCATAACTCGAGCTCGTAGAACTCGGGCATCCGGATCATCTGAAAACTCCATCCAATACACAAACTGGTCAGTATCACCCCAAGGCTCAGGGTTAAGCTGTCCGTAATGGTCCTGTGCAAACTCCTCTAGACGGGGCTCTTTGATGGCCTGTACCTCCTCTTCCTGGACTTGCAGTTGTTCCAGGTGACAAGTGCCTGGACATCGGGTAAAGTCTACTTGTCCCTTCTTCCAATCGACTTTGGGGTTGTGCTCCCTTAGGAACGTCATTCCAATGATGGCGTCCTGGTTCCCAATATCTGTAACTAGGAAGGACTGCCAACTAGTGTGGTTCCCGATAGTAACCATACAGCATACATAGTGAGTGATAAGACCCTTCTTGTTCTCTGTGGCATCTGCGTTAAACACCCGTATTTCCCTGGATAGTCGTCGTAATTCTAAGCCATGTTCCTGGACAAACCGATAATGCACAAAACTTGAGTAGGCTCCACAGTCTACTAAGCCTTCTATCTGGATTTCACATATTCCTTGCTTAAGAGTGAGCTTTAGATCGAGCGATTGCTTCAGCCTGCGAGATGAGGTGAGGTATATATAACACGATCTAGGTACAAAAGACTCCTCTAAGTGGTTTACGCTACTAGTACATATGAACCGGATGTTACGACCAGACTCTATTACATCTGTTGGAGAAAATCCTGTGCATCGGTCTTGACGATCTGTGCTGTGGTTTCTTGTTCCTGGGCCTTAGCTTTGCCCTTTTGGTCGTACTCCTTGAGCGCATTGATTACAAACTCCATTTGGTCTTGTCCCTTGTCTTCTTCATCCATAGCATGTAGTCGAGTGCCAGATGCTGAGCCCTTGGCTATGGTCATGTCGGGGAGTTCATAGTAGCCTTTGTACACCGGGTTGCAACACTTAACTCCAGTTTTGAAAGGGTGTTTGCCGCAACGGAAACAGAGCTTCTTGGCAAGCCACTCTTCTTGTTCTTTGGAGAGCTTTTCAGGCTTCCGCATTGTGTCGATGTCCATGGCATTCGGGTCCCGGGCAGGCCTTGACGATGGTGTGTGGTGCTTCTCTCCTCGGTAGTTCATCTCGATTCCGAGCACCCAGTCTAAGAAGTTCTCCCACTTGGTCAGCACAGTGGCCGGCTGCATTGAGTGGTGGGTGACCATCGTGGCGCGTACACCTCCTTTGCACTGAGCTTCGATGCATCGGATGAGTTCGACATCTGAGTAACCAGACTTGATAGCAAAACGGCGGAAGTTTTCCGCAAACAGGGCCAGTGACGAGTGGGACTTGGCACAGTGTTCCTCAAGTGACTGTTGGGCTGACTTCTCTGGAGCAAGTTCTCGATATCCGCTGCTAAGACGTGCTGTAAAGTTTGCCCATGTTCCAAGTGGAACACTGTTGGCTGCCTTTTGAGCATAGTCATCCATGTATAACTGAGCACCTCCTTCCAAGAACAGTAGTGCTGTGTGACCTTGTCCTCATCCGACATGATGTTCTGATATCTAAACCAAATACCGAGCTCCTAGAACCATTGTTCGATCATCAACTCATGAGTCTTGCCTTTAAACTTGGGTGGGTCGGCGATCTTGGGACGGCTGGCTGTTGGGGTATGGGTTGTGGCCAGGTGTGTACATGTGGAAGCTGGGTGCGTAGCAAGGCTGTTGACCTGGGCTTGAAGCTGCTTAATCACATTGACGAGTATGCCGTGGTTCTGGTTGAGGACGTCCATGTCTGCCTTCAACCTGTTGTTCTCATCCTCTAGCCTTTTGCACCGGCCTCGGAGATCCTCCATGTCCTCGAGGTGTTCGTTTCCGCCGACCTTTTCGACCTGAAGCTTTTGGACGTCGGCTGCAACCTGGTTTCGGTGTTCATACATTTTGTCACCGAGCTGGTTATAGGCCATAAAAACTTCCTTCCGGGTAAAGTCCTTGATCATTGCCGTGATGTACTCGATGTACTTCTCGTCGATACTGTAGAATATTCCAGCTGCCTTTGCCGCATCGTCCAATGAGTTGTATCGCACCCCATTGAAAGTCCAGTCTTCTGGAACCTGAAGGGGCTCTAGAGTAGGAGTGGGGGACGGCGGCCGAGTAGGGCGTCTAGGTGTCTCGTCGAAGTCCGAGGCATCGTCATGTTCGGACGGTGTGTGTGATCGTCCTCCCGGGCCAAATGTGTCCGTGTCAAGTACTCGATACCGAGAACCAGTTGCCATTGTACAAATTCTAAACTTGTGGCAGAACTACCCAATCTAAGTACCCAAACTTGTTTAACTCGACAATTGCGTTCGCTACTCTAAAGAAGTTCTGTCCTAATCCTGCAAACTTAATCTTTCCAAACTCCTTACAGAACCACTCAATGCTCTGTTGTTGACTCCGAGTCCAGCTGGCTCCGTGTTGGCCAATGTTGTCACTGATCCACTCGAGCTGGTCGCCGACACATTGGATGGCTAGACGATGGTCGTATGGGCAATCGTCGAGCAGCACCTTACGGTAGAAGACGGCCTGGAGGCGTTTGAGCACGGCATGGACCTTGACTTCTGCGATGGCGAGGTTGTCGCTGGTGTTGACACGGGTGAAGCCTGGGATCGGCGTGGCTGAGATTTGGTATTGGAGAGGGACAGGTGGGAGAGGAGGAGTGGAGGGACGACTGGAAAGTGGGGCCTGGATACGGGCAGGGAGGGGCAGAGGTTGAGTACAGATGACAGGTTGAGGCAGAGCCTTGCGATGAGGGACTAGAGGTGTGTGCTCCCAATGATAGTAGTAAAGGCGATCCTCAAGACAGTCCTCACATATGCAGGATATCTGATCCTGGAGAGGTAGGTGAGTGACCATGTCTCTTGAAATGATGACAGGTAAACTCCTGGAGGTCAAACTCTTTGGAGGGGATGGGGGATGATAAACATTTATAAAACTCCTGGGGGGAAGAGAGATGGCTGGCTAGTGAGGGCACTGAGCCAGGGGCCTGTGGGTTAGATTCTGTCTAATGTCACAGCCGATAGACTGTGCCACCAAACAAACAAACAAGGGGCTCACTGATGGAGGACATGAGTGGTGACAACAGAAAACAAAGTATAGATTGCCTAGACTAGAAGGTGCAGTGGGACAGGGGCTGTTAAGCTGCCTACAGTGGAAGGGAGGGATGAACAGAAGACAGAATTTAAGGTTTATAGTCCCACATTACAGCCCTTAGATACTACATGGCAATGGCGCACAGACCACCCTGAGTTTAGGGCAGGTCCTGGGACCTGTTGCAGGTGAGGATCCGATCTAAAGGAAGAGATAAGATAACAAGAAAGATAAGATAACCTTGCCCTGATAAGATCATAACCGAATTGGGGTAACCCCATGCTAGGGTCTTGGTGCTAGCCCGGGACAAACGGAGGGCAAACGTTGGTGCAACTAAATGTGGCGCGAAAAACTGTGACAGGTCTTGATTCAACTCGAGGCTTGCCACTCTTAGTGGTACAGTGCATGGAAAGCTTCTAACCTAAGACCCCAGCACTGACAGAAGTGGTCTGCCTCATGGCGTGGGAGGCTAGAGCAAGGTGGCAAAATGAAGCTAAGGCAGGATACCCTTGGGCCCGTGTCCCTTGAGGCTCAAACACAGCAATAGGCCGAGGAGGCTGAGCAGACAGTGTTGGGTTTGCACCATCCATTGTTTTATTTTCTGGGATAGGAAGCCAGTTCCCCCACACATATCGCCTCTACCCCGTAACCCACCTCTATGGCAATCCTTACGGATGTGGAAGTCAATGAGTTGGCAGCGCTCAAAGCCCAAATCGAGTCCCTCAAGTAGCCCTACTGCTGAGCACAACTCAAAGTACTGGGTGAAGAGATCTTGTCGCTCACCGACCGCCAAGGAGGAGTGTTTTTGATACGAGCCGCTGCTGAAGTGCTCGCGCGCTGGCTCGAGTCCCCATAGTCGTTTCTCAGTACTGGGATCATCTTTTGTGTATGAAGTCAATCACGATGGACAACACTTTCATATCCCTATACGGTTAATCAGCAAGCAGCGGCACAAGGACACTGTAGCTATGGTTGATAGTGGAGCTACAACCAAGTTCCTACATAGACATTTTGTAGAGTGAAACAAGACTATAACGAGGAGGTTGGTGAAGCCAATTCCTTTGTACAACATCGACAGTATGGAGAACCGTGATGGCATGATCACAGAGGTGGCCGTGTTGGACATGGCAGTAGGAGACCACAGAGAGAAGGTGGTTTTCATCATCATGGACATAGGAGAAGAGGATGTAATTGTTGGACTAGACTGGCTGCATAAACACAATCCCGAGATAGACTGGGAGCATGGGTCGCTGTGCCTTTCGAGATGTCCAGAGACGTGCCTGGCTAGCCAAAAGGTATCCAACCCTGTTGAGACCAAAGCGCATGATACAGAGGTACGGTTTACGGCGCGCCAAGGTTCTCAACGGGTGAGGAAGGCCAGGAAGGTTGGCAGGGTATGTGCAGCTGTAATGGCTAAGGATGGTGATGGACAGGAGGAACAGCTTTGGCAACCTGGCTTCTTACCGCGGTGGGATGGAATGGAACAGTCTCTTATAGACGCATGGGAGGATGGTCGACATCTTTATGGAACTCCACAACTGTTTGCATCGGCAGCCTACACCTATTCGCAACAGCTCACCGAACAGGAGTACCAAAAGAAGGAGATCTGCCCAGTCAAGGAAATCGTACCCAAACACTACCATGAATACCTCAACATGTTTTCCAAAGAGGCATCAGAACGTCTACCGGTACACGGACCCTACGACCATGCAATTGAACTGGTACCCAACGCGAAAATGTTCCACTCAAGGGTGTACCCCTTATCTGTCAGCGAACAAGCCGAGCTTGACAAGTTCCTTGCGGAGAACGTGGCCAAAGGTTACATTCAGGAGTCGAAGTCACCAATGTCATCACCTTTCTTCTTCGTCAAAAAGAAGGATGGCAGTCTACGTCCAGTCCAGGACTACCGACGGCTCAACGAGATCACGGTCAAAAACCGATACCCACTGCCACTGGTGTTAGATCTGATGGATCGATTGAAGAAGGCCAAGTACTTCACTAAGCTCGATATCCGCTGGGGTTACAACAACGTGCGGATTAAGAGTGGCGATGAATGGAAGGCTGCCTTTGTGACCAACCGAGGGTTATTCGAACCAAATGTCATGTTCTTCAGGCTAGCCAATTTGCCCAGCACGTTTTTGGCACTCATGAACGACATCTTCAAGGACCTCATCATCCTAGGCAAAGTCACCATCTACCTCGACGACATCCTCATCTTTACCGATAGTATCAAGGAGCACCGCATCCTGGTCCGTGAAGTCCTGAAACGGCTAAAGGAGAACGACTTGTTCTGCAAGCCGGAGAAGTGCGAATTCGAGCAACCCAAAGTCGAATACCTTGGAGTTTTGGTTTCAGAGAACCGCGTGGAGATGGACCAGTGAAGGTGAAAGGAATCACTGAGTGGCCTACCCCTCAGAATGCCTCCGACATACGAAAGTTCCATGGTTTTGCGAACTTCTATCGACACTTTATCAAAGACTTTAGCGCAGTATGCAAACCACTTGATCGTCTCATGGGCAACACTGAATGGCAATGGGGAGAGGAGGAGCAAGCTGCCTTCAATAAGCTCAAACGTCGGTTTATGGAGAGCCCAGTTCTACGGATGTACGACCCAGACTGTAACACTCGAGTCAAAGTGCATACCTCTGGCGTCACAACCAGGGCAGTTCTATCTCAGAAGGGGGAGGATAACAAATGGTACCCCATCGCATTCTACTCGGAGTCAATGAGTGATGCAGAGTGCAACTATGAGATCTACGACAAGGAGATGCTTGCGATCATTCGTGTGCTCCAAGCCTGGCGCCACTACCTTGAAGGCCTTCCGAGCAAGTTCAAAATCCAGTCCGACCACAAGAACCTCGAATACTGGCACACAGCACAAAACCTCACTCGCCGACAAGTACGATGGGCCCTCTACCTGTCACGGTTTGACTTTGAAATCTCACACAAGCCAGGAACATCCAATGGAAGGGCTGACACTCTGTCACGACGACCCAATCATTAGCACGGTGACACTGAGGACAACCTAGGACGCATACTGTTGCAACCTGAGCGTTTCCAGGTGTTGGCAGCCAAGAGAGGACATCTGTCAGTGGTACCTGAGAAAGGACTACTTCGACGCATTCGAGAGTGTGGAAAACGCGAGCAGGAAGTGGCAGAGGCCCTTAGCAAGCTCGAGAGTCTAGGACCAGCACGGCTTCAGAACGACTTGGTGGACTGGAATACAGAACAAGGCCTACTGCTCTATTACGGCCGAGTTTACATCCCCAAGGATGATGCCCTACGTGCTGAGATTGTACACCTCCATCATGACCTTCCACCTGCAGGGCACCCAGGGCAAGCTAAGATGTTGGAGTTAGTCACTCGTAACTACTGGTGGCCGGGCATGGGCAAGTTTATCAAGGACTACGTTAACACCTGCGACACTTGCTGACGTGGTAAATCATGGCACAGTAAACCAGACGGCCCGCTACAGCCCAACAAGATCCCTGACGGCCCAGGACAGGTGGTTACCTGCGACTTCATCACTGGTCTACCCGATGTCAATGGGTTTAATGCAATCCAGCTTATTGTCGACCGACATGGGAAGATGATCCACCTTATTCCCTGCATGGAGGAGATCGATGCCAAAGAAGCTGCACAGAACTTCATTAGAGAGCACTTCCGCCTTCATGGGCTACCACGCAAGATTATCTCTGACCGTGGACCTCAGTTTTCGAGCAAGCTCTTCTGCGCAATCCTCAAAGGCTTGGAAATCGAAAGTGCAATGTCTACTGCATACCACCCTCAGACTGATGGGCAGTCGGAACGATGGAACCAGGAGATAGAAGCATACCTATGGATGTACTGTTCTCGATGCCATGATGACTGGGTTAAATGGCTACCAATCGCAGAATTCGCTTTCAACTCACACAAACACTCGTCAACCGGGTACTTGCTGTTCTACCTCATGTATGGCTTCGAACCCCAGTTTCACATCCCGATGTTGTCAACTGCGGTACCTACAGTGGATGAATGAAGGGAGGAGTTGCAGCAGGCAAGGGAGGATGCAACGGCAGCATTGACCCTTATGGCAGAATAAATGAAGGAGCACTATGACCACTATGTACGGGACGCTCCAGAGTTCAAGGACGGCCAAAAGGTGTGGCTTGACACGAGGAACTTCCATGTCCCAGGAGTATCAAGGAAACTAGTCGACCAATATGCAGGTCCATACCAAGTCACACGCAAAGTGGGCAACCTTGCCTATGAACTCAAGCTTCTGAAGGACCTTGCGATCCACCCCGTTTTCCATGTGTCACTCCTGCTACTGCACAAGGAGAGCCAACTCCCAGGTCGACACCCACCAGAACCCGCTGCGATCGAAGTCGAGGGAGAGGAGGAATATGAAGTAGAAAACGTGTTGGACTCATGACGGTACGGGCGGTGGAAGAAACTGCAGTACCTTGTACACTGGAAAGGTTGAGGTCCAGAACACGACAGCTGGGAAGACGCCGTGGACATTGCCAATGCACCACGACTCGTACAACAATTCCACTCTGCACATCCTGTAGCCCCAGGCCCACTCAATGGCAAGACTCGATCGTGAGGACACGATCCTTAGGAGGGGGGTACTGTTACGAACACCCCGCTTTCATTTCCTTACACCTAGAGTCGGTTTCTATTCGGACTGTTTACTACCTATGTCATACCTACAGTTCTCCATTGTATTGTAAACCTGTCCCTTGCACCTTAGTACAATAGCTCCCATTGTTCCCTTTGTCGCTATTGTTCCAGATCCCTTGTTATCCCTTATTTTCCCATGCTCACAGTTACCCATTGTTCGCGTATCCCTTTGTTATTTCACCTATATAGCACCTGTCCCTCACTACCTGGAGACCTCAGTTTCGACCTCTTGTCTCCAGGTAAGCCCCGATGTATTTCGCTTGTAGTATACTTCGCTCAATACACTTACTTGTCTCCAGCCTGACCGTCGAGCCTTGCTCCGCTCTCGCTGCACAAGCGCTCATAAGTGATTCCTTCGGGAGTTCGACGAGTGTGTCCCTGCTCGTCTCGTATATATCCCTGATCTTTACTCGACGCTCAGTCGTAACACTGTTAGTACGAACACTCCTATTGGCACTGTTTACCCAGCACCTGAGTTTCCTTTTTTGGACTGTTTACTTCTCATGTCATTTCTATGGTCCTCTGTTGCATTGTAACCTGTTCTTTGTCCCTTAGTACAATAGCTCCTATTGTTCCATTGTTACTATTGTACTTACATCCATTGTTTTCCCTTGTTCTCTCATGCCCATAGTTACCTATTGTCTGCTCATTCCATTGTTACATACATACATGTATATAAGACCTGTACATCAGAAAAAAAAAACCTCACTTGATAGTGCTATCAAGCCTAAAGAGTTCAAATAGGCTGAGAGTAAGGTATCCCTTTACATAGCACTTGGTAGCACCCCCAGCAGCTATTGAAAACTCAGTAGCACCCCCAGTGGCTATTGAGAACTCCAATAGTACTCAATAGACATCTCTAGACATAGCGAGATACAATAGTATTGGTTACTTTGGTTTGGAATCTCACATACAAAGATAATATAGAGCACCATATATTGTTCAAACACATTATGCTACATACAAAGAGGGTACTACATGTGTTACAAATGCCCCATTTTGTCATGGTTTTTCGTGCCACGTTTAGTTGCACCAACATTTGCCTTTCATTTGCCTCAGGTTAGCACCAAGACCCTAGTGTGGGGTTACCCCAATTCGGCCGCCATCTTATCAGGACAAGGTTATCTTATCTCTTTTATTATCTTATCTCTTTCTTTAGATTGGATTCTCA
Source organism: Ganoderma lingzhi (assembly GCA_026283605.1). Taxonomy (NCBI): domain Eukaryota; kingdom Fungi; phylum Basidiomycota; class Agaricomycetes; order Polyporales; family Polyporaceae; genus Ganoderma; species Ganoderma lingzhi. Next base: position 1,008,059 of record JAPJYM010000001.1, read on the forward strand.
CCTGCAACAGGTCCTGGGACCTGCCCTAAACTCAGGGTGGTCTGTGCGCCATTGCCATGTAGTATCTAAGGGCTGTAATGTGGGACTATGAACCTTAAATTCTGTCTTCTGTTCATCCCTCCCTTCCACTGTAGGCAGCTTAACAGCCCCTGTCCCACTGCACCTTCTAGTCTAGGCAATCTATACTTTGTTTTCTGTTGTCACCACTCATGTCCTCCATCAGTGAGCCCCTTGTTTGTTTGTTTGGTGGCACAGTCTATCGGCTGTGACATTAGACAGAATCTAACCCACAGGCCCCTGGCTCAGTGCCCTCACTAGCCAGCCGTCTCTCTTCCCCCCAGGAGTTTTATAAATGTTTATCATCCCCCATCCCCTCCAAAGAGTTTGACCTCCAGGAGTTTACCTGTCATCATTTCAAGAGACATGGTCACTCACCTACCTCTCCAGGATCAGATATCCTGCATATGTGAGGACTGTCTTGAGGATCGCCTTTACTACTATCATTGGGAGCACACACCTCTAGTCCCTCATCGCAAGGCTCTGCCTCAACCTGTCATCTGTACTCAACCTCTGCCCCTCCCTGCCCGTATTCAGGCCCCACTCCCCAGTCATCCCTCCACACCTCCACTTCCACCTGTCCCTCTCCAATACCGAATTTCAGCCATACCGATCCCAGGCTTCACCTGTATCAACACCAACGACAACCTTGCTATCGTAGAGTCCAAGGTCCACACCATGCTCAAACGCCTCCAGGCCATCTTTGACCACAAGGTGCTGCTCAATGATTGTCCATATGACCATTGTCTAGCCATTCAATGTGTCGGTGACCAGCTCGAGGTGGATCAGTGACAACATTGGCCAACACGGAGCCAGCTGGACTTGGAGTCAGCAACAGAACATCGAGTGGTTCTGTAAGGAGTTTGGAAAGATTAAGTTTGCAGGATTAGGACAGAACTTCTTTAGCGTAGTGAACACAATTGTTGAGTTAAACAAGTTTGGGTACTTAGATTGGGTAGTCCTACCATAGGTTTAGAGTTTATACAATGGCAACTGGTTCTCGGTATTCAGTACTGGACATGGATACCTTTGGCCTGGGAGGACAATCACATACACCATCCGAACATGATGATGCTTTAGACTTTGAAGACACGCCAAAATGCCCTACTCGGCCACCATCACCCACTCCTACTCTCAAGCCTCTCCAGGTTTCACAAGACTGGACTTTCAATGAGGTACAATATAACTCATTGGATGATGCAGCAAAGGCAGCTGGGATATTCTACGGTATCAACAAGAAGTACATCAAGTACATCACAGCAATGATCAAGGACTTTACCTGGAAGGAAGTTTTTATGGCCTGTAACCAACTCGGCGACAAGATGTATGAACACCGAAACCAGGTTGTGGCTGATGTCCATAAACTTCAGGTTAAAAAGATCAGTGGAAATGAACACCTTGAGGACATGGAAGAACTCTAACAGTGGTGCAAAAACCTGGAAAACGAGAACAATGGGCTGAAGGCAGACATGGATGTCCTCAACCAGAACCATGGCATACTCATCAATGTGATTAAGCAGCTTCAAGCCCAGGTCAACAGCCTTGCTACACAACCAGCCTCCACACATGCACACCTGCCCACAACCCATAGCCCAACAGCCAGCCATCCCAAGATTGCCGACCCACCCAAGTTTAGAGGCAAGACTCATGAATTGATGATCAAACAATGGTTCTAGGAGCTCGGTATTTGGTTTAGATATCAGAACATCATGTCGGATGAGGACAAGGTCACACAGCACTACTGTTCTTGGAAGGAGGTGCTCAGTTATACATGGATGACTATGCTCAAAAGGCAGCCAACAGTGTTCCACTTGGAACATGGGCAAACTTTACAGCACATCTCAGCAGTGGATATTGAAAACTCACTCCAGAAAAGTCAGCCCAAAAGTCACTCAAGGAACACTGCACCAAGTCCCACTTGTTGCTGGCCCTGTTTGTGGAAAACTTCCACAGTTTTGCTATCAAGTCTGGTTACTTGGATGTTGAACTCATCCAACACATCGAAGCTCAGTACAAAGGAAGTGTGCATACCACGATGGTCACCCACCACTTAATGCAGCCAGCCACTGTGCCAACCAAGTGGGAGAACTTCTTAGACTGGGTACTCGGAATCAAAATGAACTACTGAGAAGAAAAACACTATGCACCATCATCAAGACCTGCCCAGGACCCAAATGCTATGGACATTGACACAATGTGGAAGCCTGAGAAGCTCTCCAAGGAACAAGAGGAGTGGCTTGCCAAGAAGCTCTGTTTCCATTGTGGCAAACACCCTTTCAAAACTGGAGTCAAGTGTCGCAACCCGGTGTACAAAGGCTACTATGAACTCCCCGACATGACCAAGGCCAAGGGCTCAGCATCTGGCACTCAAGTACGTGCTATGGATGAAGGAGACAAGGACCAGGGACAAGACCGAATGGAGTTTGTGATCAATGCACTCAAGGAGTATGACCAGAAAGGCAAAGCTAAGGTCCAAGAATAGGAAACCACAGCACAGATCGTCAAGACCGATGCACAGGATTTTCTCCAACAGATGTAATAGAGTCTGGTCGTAACATCTGGTTCATATGTACCAGTAGCGTAAACCACTTAGAGGAGTCTTTTGTACCTAGATCGTGTTATATATATCTTCTCTCATCTTGCAGGCTGAAACAATCACTCGATCTAAAGCTCACTCTTAAGCAAGGGATATGTAAAATCCAGACAGAAGGCTTAGTAGACTGTGGAGCCTACTCAAGTTTTGCGCACTATCGGTTTGTCCAGAAACATGGCTTAGAACTATGATGGCTATCCAGGGAAATAAGGGTGTTTAACGCAGACACCATGGAGAATAAGAAAGGTCTTATCACCCACTATGTGCGCTACATGGTTACCATCGGGAACCACACTAGTTGGCAGTCCTTCCTAGTTACAGATATTGGGAACCGGGATATCATTGTTGGAATGACATTCCTAAGGGAGCACAATCCTGAAATCGACTGAAAGAATGGACAAGTAAACTTTACCCAATGTCCAGGCACTTGCCACCTGGAACAACTGCAAGTCCAAGAAGAAGAGGTACAGGCCATTGAGGAGCCCCACCTAGAGGAGTTTGCACAAGACCATTACGGACAGCTTAACCCTGAGCCCGGGGGTGACACTGACCAGTTTGTGCATTGGATGAAGTTTTCAGATGATCCGGATGTACAAGTTTTACAAGCCCGAGTTGTGGAGTGTTACGACTGAGCGTCGAGTAAGGATCAGGGATATGCACAAGACGAGCAGGAGCGCCAATGAGCACTTGTGCAGTGAGAGTGGAGCAAAGCTCGATGGTCAGGGCTGGAAACAAGATGTATTGAGTGAAGTATACTACAAACAAAATACAGCGAGGCTTACCTGGAGACAAGAGGTCGAAACTGAGGTCTCCAGGTAGCAAAGTACAGGTCTTATATACATGTACGCAACAATGGAACGAGCGGACAATAGGTAACTAGGGTCGCGAGAGAACAAGGGGAAACAATGGATGTAAGTACAATAGTGACAGTGGAACAATGGTCGTAAGTACAATAGCGACAGTGAGACAATGGAAGCTATTGTACTGAGGGACAAAGGACGGGTTACAATGCAACGGAGGACAATGGGAACGACGTGAGAAGTAAACAGTCCGAAAAAGGAAACTCAGGCGCTGGGTAAACAGCGCCGAATGGAAGCGTTCGTAACAGTACCCCCCTCCTAAGGGTCGTGCCTTCACGACTAAGCCTTGTTGAGAGGGCCAGGGGCCGTTGGATGCATAGAATGGAATTTCTGTACCAGTTGCGGTGCATTTGCCAGGTCCGCTGCATCCTCCCAACTGTCGTGCTCTGGGCCCCAACCCTTCCAATGCACGAGGTACTGCAGTTTCTTCCACCGCCCATACCGTCGTGACTCTAGGACACCTTCCACTTCATACTCCTCCTCCCCTTCTACTTCGATTGCAGGTGGCTCTGGAGGATGTTGTCTGGGGAGTTGACTCTCTTTGTGTGGTAATAAGAGTGACACATGGAATACTGGATGGAGTGCAAGGTCCTTGGGGAGCCTGAGCTCATAAGCTAGGTTGCCCACCTTGTGTTTGACTTGGTACGGTCCAGCATACCGGTCCACCAGTTTCCTCGAGACTCCTGGAACACGGAAGTTCCTCGTGTCGAGCCACACCATATAACCTTCCTTAAACTCTGGGGCCTTGCGGACATAGCGATCGTAGTGCTCCTTCATCCATTCGGCCGTTAGAGTCAAGGCAGCGGTTGCATCCTCCCTTGCCTGCCGCAACTCCTCTCTTCCTTCGTCTGCCGTGGGCACTGTCATAGACAACATTGAAATGTGGAACTGGGGTTCAAAGCCATACATCAGATAGAACAGTGAGTACCCTGTCGACAAGTGTTGGTGTGAGTTAAAGGCATACTCCACAATCGGCAGCCACTTGACCCAGTCGTCACGGCGTTGAGAGCAGTACATTTGTAAGTAAGCCTCTATCTCCTGGTTCCATCGTTCCAATTGGCTATCTGTCTGGGGAGGATAGGCAGTTGACATTGCGCTTTCTATACCGAGGCCTTTGAGGATCGCACGGAAGAGCTTGCTTGAGAACTGGGGTCCACGATCGGAAATGATCTTTCGTGGTAGTCTATGCAGACGGAAGTGTTCTCGAATGAAGTTGTCCAGCTCCTTCCGCATCGATCTCCTCGGTGCATGGAATAAGATGGATCATCTTTCCATGCCAATCAACAATGAGTTGCAGCGTGTTGAAACCATCTACATCTGGAAGTCCAGTGATGAAGTCGCAGGTTACTACTTGGCCTGGGCCGTCGGGGATCTCATTGGGCTGGAGAGGACCGTGTGGTTTGGTGTGTGATATTTTACCACGGCGGCAAGTGTTACAGGTGTCCACATAGTCCTTGATAAACTTGCCCATGCCCAGCCACCAGTAGTTGCGAGTAACCAACTCCATCGTCTTGGCTTGTCCCGGGTGTCCGGCTGGTGGGAGGTTGTGGTGGATGCATACAATCTCAGCATGCAGTGCATCATCCTTGGGGACATAAACTCGGGCGCGATAGAGAAGCAGGCCTTGCTCAGTGTTCCAGTCCACCAAGTCATTCTGGAGATGCACTGGTCCAAGACTGTTGAGTTTGTTAAGTGCTTCCACCACCTCCTGCTTGCAATCTCCACACTCACGGATGCGTCGAAGCAGTGCCTTGTCTGGGACCACTGACAGGTGCCCTCACTTGGCTGCCAATACTCGGAAACATTCGGGTTGCAACAAGACACGTCTGACATTGTCATCTGCATTGTCTCGCTGGTGGTCAGGCCTATGCGATAGTGCATCAGCTCTACCGTTGGAGGTGCCAGGTTTGTGTGAGATGACAAAGTCGAATCGCGACAAGTAGAGAGCCCATTGTGCCTGCCTATGGGAGAGGTTCTGTGCTGTACACCAGTTCTCGAGGTTTTTGTGGTCTGACTGGATCTCGAACACGCTGGGTAGTCCTTCGAGGTAGTGGCACCAGGCTTGCAAGGCACGGATGATAGCGAGCATCTCCTTGTCGTAGATCTCGTAGTTGCATTCCACATCATTCATCGATTCAGAGTGGAAGGCAACGGGGTGCCATTTACCATTCTCCCCTCCTGAGACAGAACCGCACCCGTTGCAAAGCCTGAAGCGTCGACTTCAACCCGAGTGTTGTGGTCTGGATTGTACATGCTCAGGACAGGGCTCTCGGTGAAACAACATTTAAGCTCCTCAAAGGCAGACTGCTCCTCTTCTCCCCATCGCCATGTGGTGTTGCCTGTGAGGCGATCCAAAGGTTTGCAGATGGCACTAAAGTCCTTAATGAACTGCCAATAGAAATTCGCAAAGCCGCAGAATTTCCATACATCTGAGGTGTTCTGAGGGACTGGCCAGTCTGCGATACCCTTGACCTTCACAGGGCCCATCTCCACGCAGTTCTCTGAAATGAGAACACCAAGGTATTCAACCTTGGGCTGTTCAAACTCGCACTTCTCTGGCTTACAGAACAAGTTGTTCTCCTTCAGCCGTTTCAGGACCTCACACACCAGAGTGTGGTGCTCCTCCATGTCATTGGTGAAAATGAGGATGTCGTCGAGATAGATAGTGACTTTGCCTAAGACGATGAGGTCCTTGAAGATGTTGTTCATGAGTGCAGAGAACGTGCTGGGCAAATTGGCTAGCCCAAAGAACATGACATTTGGTTCGAACAGTCCCCAGTTGGTCACAAATGCGGCCTTGCACTCATCACCAGCTTTGACCCGCACATTGTTGTACCCCCAGCGGATGTCAAGCTTCATAAAGTACTTGGCCTTTTTGAGTCGATCCATCAGGTCCGAAACCAGTGGCAGCGGGTAATGGTTCTTAATGGTAATCTCGTTCAGCCGTCGATAGTCCTGGACTGGATGTAGACTGCCATCCTTCTTTTTGACAAAGAAGAACAGTGAGGACATCGGTGACTTCGACTCCTGAATATAGCCCTTGGCCACATTCTGTTGAAGTCGGTGCTCTAGCGCACGCATTTTTGACCGTACCAAGTCCCCGTTCGTACCATACATAGTTTGCAATGTCCCCTACCTCGGGTAATTTTCTCTCGTCTAGATTACGCATACTCATCGAGATATACCATACTCTTCATTAGTGACTCCAATTACTGTAGATGTGAACACACTCCTACTTTACACTGTAGCATACGCATTTCTCGTCCTTTAGCGCTGTGAAAGCGCCAGTAGGCACAGCTTGATGTAAGCTAGCTAGCACGTGCTCGATGAGCTGTCTTGACGCCTCAGTCAAGCTCTGTTGTCCTTAGACTTCACAGAGCTTGACTTAGGTGAGTAGCATAGTGTCTTTCCCTGCAATGAAAAGACTTCACAGAGCTTGACTTAGGCCATTGTGATCGCTCTGAGGCGCACTGCAGCTAACATGTGGATGCCGTGTTCGACGCAGAAGTCGAATCTCGCCACCCTTGTCATCGCGTGTAGCCTTGATGCGCAGGCCCAGGCAGTTCTCAGCATAAGCCTTGTATGCTCTGAAGGCCTCAAATGCGTCGCTCTTGCGCTTGAGGTAAGCCATGGCCCAGAAACGAGAGGCATCATCGACAAACACCATCCAGTACTGGTAGCCCTCAGGTGTGCGCACTGGGAGCTGGCCCTTGAGGTCTGTGTGGATCAGGGCAAGGCGAACAAAGCGACGAGAGGCGAAGCGAGGGATGGGGTGACGGTTGAGCTTGCCAGCGAGGCAGGGCTCGCAAATTGGGGGTGGCTGCTGCTTAGAGCGAATGCGAAGGCCGTGGACGAGCTCCTTGCGGATAACAGAGCGCAAATTGTCGAGATTGACATGGGAACAGCGTTGGTGCCACAGTGAGAGGTCCTCGTCATGTGTGGATGATGCAGCGAGTGCAGTGTTCGACTGGGACAGAGTGCGACCAAGGAGATAGCCCACATTGTGGTCGTTGACCTGGGCCTCAAAGCGCAGCTGTCCCTGGTGGTAAAACAGCACAGAGGACGCGCACAACTCGACAGTGTAGCCCTTCTCTCGAGTGAGGTGGAAAACAGACAGTAAATTGCTCGCAAGCGCAGGTACATGTAGGACGTCATGCAGGACTACAGCAGGTGGTAGAACGCCCTCCCTCTCCGCAGGTTGGAACACCACAGACCCCAAACCAGCCGAGTAGACTATGTGCGAGTTGGCGAGTCGAATGGGGATGGTGTGGGGCGAGTAGGAGCGAAACCAGTGATGATGCGGCGTCATGTGTGCAGAAGCACCTGTGTCGGTGTTCCAGTTAGTCGCAGCAGGGGAGGACAGCCAGGACGAGCGATCAGACGATGAGGAGAGGGCAGAAGCGCAACCAGCACTAACAGCGAAAAGCTGAGGTGCACCCTGCGAGCAATAGCTGGTATTGGGCCCAGGGGTCACAAAGACATTCTGGTGGTGCTGAGGGAGGGGCAGGGGCAAATGCGAAGACGATGCGCAATCTGCACTCACTGTGGCAGCACCAGCAGACTGCTGGGGTGTGTCCTGGGTAGTCGACGATGACGATGACGATGTGGTGGCCTCTGACGCGTCCTGCTTGCGCTGCTTGTTCTGGGAGCGGTACTGCATGCGCTGGGACGCCTTCTCCTTCGCCTTTGTGCTGGCATCGCGTTTGCTGAAGCACTGGTCCTCTGAGTGGTTGGGGCGACCACAGAACGTGCAGGCGACCTTGGTGGCGACGTTGGAGAGTGGGGGTCGATGAGGAGATGCCAGGCTGGTTTTCGAGCGAAATGAAGATGTCTTGCAGCTTGTCCAGCGTGAGGGAGTCGTCCAGGAGCAGGGTGTGACGCAGCGACGCGAATTCCGTGGGTAGAGCTCGAATGAGGGACATAAGGACAAGCTCATCGTCGAGCTGGGTGATGGTGAAGTTGGCAGGGCGCAGAGCCTTCATGTCAGACTTGAGCTGGACTGCTCGCATCGACAGGGAGGACAGGGATTCGTCCTCACTCTTGCAGAGGCTCAGGAGTGCGTTGTAGGTGTTAAACCTCGTACCTGGTCGCTTCTGCATGTGCACAGACTCCAGCTTCGCCCACATAGCGACAGGATCGTCCCTGATGGCCTCCAGATGTGTCTGCTGCTCCCTCTCCACACAACTCCAAATCTCCCCAGCTGCCAAATCCACCCTGGTGTCGAAATCGCGCAAATCACGTCGTTCTCCAGCGTCCAGGGGTGCGACGAAGCTAGGCCTCGTCTCAGAGCCCTTGACAATGCGAAGCGCACCTAGAATGCGAAGCCTGGCCTCCATGTCGAGTCTCCATTGCTGGTAGTTGCGATTGGAGAGCTTTGCGAAGGTTGCAGCGGCTGGCGCCATGGGGTAGGGGTAGTGACGTGGCGTGCGACGAGCTGGCGAAACAGCGAAGCGATTTGACGAAAACTGCGAGGAGGAGCGAAGAAAGATGGAGAGAGTGTTCCAGAGCGAAATGAGAGGCAAGCAGATGATGTGGCAGAGGAATGGGGGCTAGGGGAGGCTCCAGAGCGTTTGGACAGGCGAGTTTGGACGTCTTGAGGCGGTCAGAGCACAGGGCTCATAACCTGTTAGCTGCAGTGTGCCTCAGAGCGATCACAATGGCCTAAGTCAAGCTCTGTGAAGTCTTTTCATTGCAGGGAAAGACACTATGCTACTCACCTAAGTCAAGCTCTGTGAAGTCTAAGGACAACAGAGCTTGACTGAGGCGTCAAGACAGCTCATCGAGCACGTGCTAGCTAGCTTACATCAAGCTGTGCCTACTGGCGCTTTCACAGCGCTAAAGGACGAGAAATGCGTATGCTACAGTGTAAAGTAGGAGTGTGTTCACATCTACAGTAATTGGAGTCACTAATGAAGAGTATGGTATATCTCGATGAGTATGCGTAATCTAGACGAGAGAAAATTACCCGAGGTAGGGGACATTGCAAACTATGTATGGTACGAACGGGGACTTGGTACGGTCAAAAATGCGTGCGCTAGAGCACCGACTTCAACAGAATGTGGCCAAGGGCTATATTCAGGAGTCGAAGTCACCGATGTCCTCACTGTTCTTCTTTGTCAAAAAGAAGGATGGCAGTCTACATCCAGTCCAGGACTATCGACGGCTGAACGAGATTACCATTAAGAACCATTACCCGCTGCCACTGGTTTCGGACCTGATGGATCGACTCAAAAAGGCCAAGTACTTTATGAAGCTTGACATCCGCTGGGGGTACAACAATGTGCGGGTCAAAGCTGGTGATGAGTGCAAGGCCGCATTTGTGACCAACTGGGGACTGTTCGAACCAAATGTCATGTTCTTTGGGCTAGCCAATTTGCCCAGCACGTTCTCTGCACTCATGAACAACATCTTCAAGGACCTCATCGTCTTAGGCAAAGTCACTATCTATCTCGACGACATCCTCATTTTCACCAATGACATGGAGGAGCACCACACTCTGGTGTGTGAGGTCCTGAAACGGCTGAAGGAGAACAACTTGTTCTGTAAGCCAGAGAAGTGCGAGTTTGAACAGCCCAAGGTTGAATACCTTGGTGTTCTCATTTCAGAGAACTGCGTGGAGATGGGCCCTGTGAAGGTCAAGGGTATCGCAGACTGGCCAGTCCCTCAGAACACCTCAGATGTATGGAAATTCTGCGGCTTTGCGAATTTCTATTGGCAGTTCATTAAGGACTTTAGTGCCATCTGCAAACCTTTGGATCGCCTCACAGGCAACACCACATGGCGATGGGGAGAAGAGGAGCAGTCTGCCTTTGAGGAGCTTAAATGTTGTTTCACCGAGAGCCCTGTCCTGAGCATGTACAATCCAGACCACAACACTCGGGTTGAAGTCGACGCTTCAGGCTTTGCAACGGGTGCGGTTCTGTCTCAGGAGGGGGAGAATGGTAAATGGCACCCCGTTGCCTTCCACTCTGAATCGATGAATGATGTGGAATGCAACTACGAGATCTACGACAAGGAGATGCTCGCTATCATCCGTGCCTTGCAAGCCTGGTGCCACTACCTCGAAGGACTACCCAGCGTGTTCGAGATCCAGTCAGACCACAAAAACCTCGAGAACTGGTGTACAGCACAGAACCTCTCCCATAGGCAGGCACAATGGGCTCTCTACTTGTCGCGATTCGACTTTGTCATCTCACACAAACCTGGCACCTCCAACGGTAGAGCTGATGCACTATCGCATAGGCCTGACCACCAGCGAGACAATGCAGATGACAATGTCAGACGTGTCTTGTTGCAACCCGAATGTTTCCGAGTATTGGCAGCCAAGTGAGGGCACCTGTCAGTGGTCCCAGACAAGGCACTGCTTCGACGCATCCGTGAGTGTGGAGATTGCAAGCAGGAGGTGGTGGAAGCACTTAACAAACTCAACAGTCTTGGACCAGTGCATCTCCAGAATGACTTGGTGGACTGGAACACTGAGCAAGGCCTGCTTCTCTATCGCGCCCGAGTTTATGTCCCCAAGGATGATGCACTGCATGCTGAGATTGTATGCATCCACCACAACCTCCCACCAGCCGGACACCCGGGACAAGCCAAGACGATGGAGTTGGTTACTCGCAACTACTGGTGGCTGGGCATGGGCAAGTTTATCAAGGACTATGTGGACACCTGTAACACTTGCCGCCGTGGTAAAATATCACACACCAAACCGCACGGTCCTCTCCAGCCCAATGAGATCCCCGACGGCCCAGGCCAAGTAGTAACCTGCGACTTCATCACTGGACTTCCAGACGTAGATGGTTTCAACACGCTGCAACTCATTGTTGATTGGCATGGAAAGATGATCCATCTTATTCCATGCACCGAGGAGATCGATGCGGAAGGAGCCGCGGACAACTTCATTCGAGAACACTTCCGTCTGCATAGACTACCACGAAAGATCATTTCCGATCGTGGACCCCAGTTCTCAAGCAAGCTCTTCCGTGCGATCCTCAAAGGCCTCGGTATAGAAAGCGCAATGTCAACTGCCTATCCTCCCCAGACAGATAGCCAATTGGAACGATGGAACCAGGAGATAGAGGCTTACTTACGAATGTACTGCTCTCAATGCCGTAACGACTGGGTCAAGTGGCTGCCGATTGCAGAGTATGCCTTTAACTCACACCAACACTTGTCGACAGGGTACTCGCTGTTCTATCTGATGTATGGCTTTGAACCCCAGTTCCACATTCCAATGTTGTCTATGACAGTGCCCACGGCAGACGAAGGAAGAGAGGAGTTGCGGCAGGCAAGGGAGGATGCAACCGCTGCCTTGACTCTAACGGCCGAATGGATGAAGGAGCACTACGATCGCTATGTCCGCGAGGCCCCAGAGTTTAAGGAAGGTTATATGGTGTGGCTCGACACGAGGAACTTCCGTGTTCCAGGAGTCTCGAGGAAACTGGTGGACCGGTATGCTGGACCGTACCAAGTCAAACACAAGGTGGGCAACCTAGCTTATGAGCTCAGGCTCCCCAAGGACCTTGCACTCCATCCAGTATTCCATGTGTTGCTCTTATTACCACACAAAGAGAGTCGACTCCCTGGACGACACCCTCCAGAGCCACCCGCAATCGAAGTAGAAGGGGAGGAGGAGTATGAAGTGGAAGGTGTTCTAGAGTCGCAGCGGTATGGGCGGTGGAAGAAACTGCAGTACCTCGTGCATTGGAAGGGTTGGGGTCCAGAACACGCACGACAGCTGGGAAGACACCATGGACATTGCCAATGCACCACGACTTGTACAACAATTCCACTCCACACACCCTGTAGCCCGAGGCCCACTCAATGGCAAGATTCAATCGTGAGGACATGATCCTTAGGAGGGGGGTACTGTTATGAATGCCTCGTTTTTATCTACTTAGACTTAGAGTTGGTTTCTATTCGGACTGTTTACTACCTATGTCGTACTTACAGTTTTCCATTGTATTGTAAACCTGTCCCTTGTATCTTAGTACAATAGCTCACATTGTTCCGTTTGTCGCTATTGTTCCAGATCCCTTGGCATCCCTTATTTTCCCATGCTCACAGTTACCCATTGTTTGCGTACCCCTTTGTTATTCCACTTATATAGCACCTGTCCCTTGCTACCTGGAGACCTCAGTTTCGACCTCTTGTCTCCAGGTAAGCCCCAATGTATTTCACTTGTAGTATACTTTGCTCAATACACTTACTTGTCTCCAGCCTGACCGTCGAGCCTTGCTCCGCTTTTGCTGCACAAGCGCTTGTCGATCCCCCTGCTCGTCTTGTACATATCCCTGATCTTTACTTGATGCTCAGTCATAACATTCTTGGTGTCGACAGTGATCCCTGGCCACCAGTAGTTGCAGGTGATTAACTTCTGTGTCTTCCATCGACCTGGGTGTGCAGCCAATAGCGTGTTATGGGGTTTGGGGGCAGGTTGAACTGCATATATAGTACCAGCCAAGTGTCAAGCCTAAGCTTGACATTGCATCCTTTTGGTGTAGCTGGTTCAGCAGCTGGTCTGTTCCTAACATGGAGCTTGAGTAGGTCTAGTCGCAGTTGTCTATCCTTTGGGATGTAAACCTTTCCTCTACAGAGGAGTAAACCGTTCTCGAAGTTCCATTCCTGTAGTGCTTTTCCAAACTCCCGGGGGCCACTGTTGAGCAGTGACTTGTAATCTTTGGTTATTGTGTCATCTTCTAGTGCCTTCTTGATCCTTTCGAGTAGTTGTCCATTGTCGACTTCTGAAGCGTGGCCTGGTTGTATTGCCTTGATAGCAAAAAACTCCGGTTTCAACAGGGTTTGTCCAACATTGTCACTGCTTACCCCCTCTTCATGATCTGGCCTCCTGGACAGAGGGTCTGCACAAAGCATTGTCTTTCCGGGGCGATGTCGCAGATTGAAATTGAAACGTGAGAGGAAGAGGCTCCAACGTGCTTGTCGTCGAGTCAACTTCTGGGCTTGTCGGAAGTAGGTCAGGTTGAGGTGGTCAGACCATATTTTGACCATCATTGGGTGTCCCTCAAGGTAGTGTCGATATTCTTCTAGTGCCCGTATGATTGCCAGTAGCTCTTTGTCATAGATTTCATAGTTGTATTCATGTTCATTTAGTGACTTAGAATAGAACACAATGGGGTGCCAGAGGTTGTCCTCTCCTAGTTGTTCCAGCATGGCTTGTTAGCTGCAGTGCGCCTCAGAGCGATCACAATGGCCTAAGTCAAGCTCTGTGAAGTCTTTTCATTGCAGGGAAAGACACTATGCTACTCACCTAAGTCAAGCTCTGTGAAGTCTAAGGACAACAGAGCTTGACTGAGGCGTCAAGACAGCTCATCGAGCACATGCTAGCTAGCTTACATCAAGCTGTGCCTACTGGCGCTTTCACAGCGCTAAAGGACGAGAAATGCGTATGCTACAGTGTAAAGTAGGAGTGTGTTCACATCTACAGTAATTGGAGTCACTAATGAAGAGTATGGTATATCTCGATGAGTATGCGTAATCTAGACGAGAGAAAATTACCCGCGGTAGGGGACATTGCGAACTATGTATGGTACGAACGGGGACTTGGTACGGTCAAAAATGCGTGCGCTAGAGCACCGACTTCAACATGGCTCCTGTTGCGAAATCAGATGAGTCTGTCTCTAGACAGAAGGGGGCCGTGTCGCTCGGAATTTTTAGGATTGGGGCTGTTGTGAAGGCTGTTTTGAGGGCTTGGAAGGCATTTTCCTGTTCCTCTTCCCACTTCCAAGGTGCATCCTTGTAGGTAAGTATCGTTAATGGCCGAGAAATCTTAGAGAAGTCCTTGACAAATTGTCGGTAGAAATTGGCCAGGCCTAGAAAAGCTTGTACATGCTTAACCTTGGACGACGGTGTTGGCCAGTTTTTAACACCTTTGACCTTGGCAGGATCCATAGTGATTGAATCCTTCGAGATGATGAGACCCAAAAACTCGACTGATGGCTGCTCAAACTTGCACTTTTCCAGTTTGACAAAGAGGTCGTTGGCTCGCAATTTCTCTAAAACCCGTTCTGTAAGTTGCCGGTGTAGGGTAAAATCGTTTGTGAAGATAAGGATGTCATCAATGTAGATGTCGACATGTTCTGTAACAATCTCTTCCTTGAGAACCTCATTCATCATGGCCTGAAAGGTGCTGGGTGCATTGCAAAGCCCAAACATCATTACTGTTGGTTTGTAGAGACCACAGTGGGTGATAAATGCAGCCTTCTCCTTATTGCCTTCCCAAATACGGACATTGTTATACCCCCATCATAGATCTAATGAAGTGAAGATGGACAATTGGGAGAGACGGTCAATTAAGTCTGGTATCCAGGGGATAGGAAACTTGTCCTTCTTGGTGGCGGCTTTGAGAGCACGATAGTCTTGTACGAGTCATAAGCTGCCATCCTTCTTCTTGACAAAGAACACTGGGGCCGCTGCTGGACTTTTTGACCGTCAGATGTACCCCTTGGCTTCTTGTTCATTGATCCAGCCATCCAGTGAATTCCGTTCTTGGGGGTTCAGAGGGTATAACTTGGCCGGCTTTGGCAGTGTTGCACCTTCCACTAGTTCGATCGGATGGTCGTAAGCCTTGCGTGTTGGCATACCACTATGAACGTGGCGCCCAGGGATTTTCACCTGTTGGGAACACCCGTTGCACCATTGATTTTCAGCGGAAACAGTTGAAAATCAACAGTTGCACACTTGATTCTAACTAGGGATTTTCAACAGCAAAATGTCAGTACCATATGGGGTCCTCGGCAGCCTACTAGGGTGAAAATCAACGGTTCGGAGTGTGGTTTTCAGGAGTTCTGGCTGGGCAAATCAATGGCACTGGGAGTGATTTTCAGGCGTGGGGAAGAGTGCATAGGAAATCATAATGGGCATATAGACATACGTAGGGTGCATAATATATAACGGAACGATAACATAATGGTCCGAGCTCGCCATGAAAGGATTCGATGCGCACGCGCGCGCTACTCGTCTTCGGGAAGCACCTGTGCCACCCGGCGCCGCTTCGCAGGCGGCACTTTGAGACCTTCGTCTTCGTCCTCCTCGTCCTCCCTGTCTCCGTTCCCGTCCTCGTCGGAACTAGCCTGCCTACGACCACTGGCATGCACTCCCTCGCCCTCGTCCTCGTCCTCATCCTCATCCTCGTCCTCGTTGCACGATCGGTCCACAGCCATCTCATCCTCGACCTCATCGCCGCTTGGGTCGTCCGCCGTTTCCGCCTCACCGCCCAGCACGGCACGAGCAGCGTGCAGCCTGCCCTCTGTCTCGAGAGACTGGTGGTGAGTATGCTTACCTGCGCGCTGCCTCTCCTCCTGCCTCCCGTTTGCGTCACTGCTTCTCTTCCGCCCTCGCTTTGCATTGTCATCCTTGTTCTCGGACTCCAAAGAAGATTGTTGTTTGCGCATATTGGAGAGATATTGAATGATGATCTGGGCCGTTGCCCAATCATTCTCGAACCGAGCGAGGAGGGGACGCTTGCTGCGCGCCTGACGGAAGTGGGCAGCCGAAGCCAGGCTATTGAGTAGAAGTTGCCATGTACGGAATCCCGCGCACTCACGACTTCATAGATGGCGCCGAGCTTGACGGGGTCTTGCTTGTGAATGCCTTTCGAGCTGTCAAGCGCCTTGATGACAAGCTTGCGGACGTCCAACTAGGATGCGTATAAGTACATTTGTGAGTGTTTCACCTCTGATACACGTACAATATGATAAAGGACTCACAAGGATTTTGGAATAGAGCGGCTTGTCATGCGAAAGACCCATCGCGGCTTGCAAATGCCAGTCTTTGCCCAATGTACCTGAAGGCCGTGGAATCAGGGACTGCGGTTGCGGTTTGGTCTTGCTTTTTTTCGTGGTGCTCGCTTCTGAGGCCTTCTTGTTCTTCTTCTTCGCACGCGCGAGTTGGGCTGGGAAAGGTGAGTAACACGTTATCATTGCGGTGGTGGCTGCAACTGACCTCTAAGAGACTCTAGTTCTTTCTGCACATCGGGGTCGGTGGTCGACGCTCCGCCAGACCTATCTGCACTCGCTGGACCATCTGCATCCTTCCGAGTCTTCGTGGCAGTGGTACCTATGCTCTTTGATGCGCCCTTGGCCACGCCCACAGAGCCGCCTCCGTTTCCTATTACACGATGACCGTGGCCACCATTGGGCCACGCTGATGTGGCATCGCCTCGGGGGGTAGTCTTCGGCGGTGGAGCCACGTTGTTGGTATTGGTGCGGCGTTTTGTTGAAGCATCAGACGACTGGGTGACTGACACTGTGGTAGAAGGGGTGCCTTTTGAGGCTACTGTGGTAACGTTATTAGCGGCTGGCTTTGAGCGCGCCTTCGGAGCCGAAGACTTCGTGGGAGGCTGGTCTCCAGAAGCATCCGGGCTCGCTTCTTTGTCCGCTTCCTTGCTCGGTTTGGTGCGCGCCCGTCGTTTAGCAGGTACAGTCGTTCTGTCCGCTTCGTTGGGGGGCACCTCGTCAAGCTGAGCCACTTTTCCACCAGAGTTCCGAGCAGACTTCCTCGCAGCAGCCTTCAGCGGAGACGGAGCATCTGAGTCCAGGGTATTGGGAGCAGATGTAGGCCGATTTTCTTGATCGCGTTTAGGAGGCATAGTACTAACAAGCAAGACAGGGATTTAGAGGAGGATAAGTTGTTGCGTGGCAGATAGGATGCCCGTCGGGTGGTCTCCAAAAAGGGTTGGTGTCTTTGCGCTCACTTTCTCACGGTCTCTCTGGCCAGCAGCGGTATCGTCTTTACAGTCACTATTGATAACCTCCGTACCATTGCTCAATAACAACTTGTCAAACTTATCCTCATTTCTCTTGTCTGCGTGGCCTCCAATCAATTCTGAACATGGCACGGAGTAGTCTGCTTCCTAAAGGTGAACCCCTCTATCGCTGTCCATTGGCGGTTCAACGCATCTGACCAATGCACTCCATTTGACAGTCCTTCAGAAATCGGGCAAGCAGGCTGCTAAGCCTCATAAGCTTCAAAAGTGCCCGTGCTGCAACCGCCTGCGCTCGGAATGTACAATCATTCGCCACCGCAAAAACCAGGTTGGGCCGCAAGTTCGCGCTTTGCACGCTTTCAAGCAGTTCACCGAACATTTACGTGCTGGCGCATCAACACTCTCCTCCCGTACACGGCGCCCTGGGTCAGCTCTGGATCCGCCGGAAGCCTCTCAGGACGAGCAAGACCGGATCAGCATTGCCGAGGACGATGGACTCTCCAGCGGCCCAGAGGCTTTCATCGGAAATGACGATGAGGCGATGAGTGGTGAGGGTGAGGGCCATGGCGAGGACAAGGATTACGGCGAGGACGAGGGAGCTGAGGGCGAGGGAATGAGTGAGGATGGTGCCCACCAGCAGCCCCAACCAGATGGGCCTGACTTCGGCGGCGAGAACACGATGTCGAACGGAGACGTTCGCATCGACCGCATCCTAGATCACATGTCCTCGGACTTTCTTCAGTAACATCGCCGTTTGCCTGTGCTCGTAGAGGACTACGAGAGTGATGAAGAGTCCGCAGATGACGAAGAGGAGATAGAATGGGATGATTCCTACGACACGGGGTCAGACGATTCGGAAGATGACATGGAGGATGACGGCGAGGACCCCATATTCAACCCAGTACTCACCGCATATGACAAGCTTTATGAAGGCTTCATGCGCGAGGCCGCTCACATCAGTATGTGTCGTTCACTGGACAGTCACAAGAATTGTTCCTGATCTTTTGATAGAAAACCGGCTGCGCGAGGAAGATAAAGCCATCCTACGAGCGTTAGCATACAAACTGCGCCACAATCTAACCAACGATGCATTCGCCGACTTGCCAAATTCATTCCCTCTCAAGAATTTCCCTTCTCTTGCCAAAATCCGTGCCCGCCTTGCATTCCTGAGCGGCCTCAAGCCTCAACTTTACGACTGCTGTCCCAAGTCCTGTATGGCGTACACCGGGCCGCTCGAGGATCTCACTGAATGCACATACTGCAAGACTTCCCGCTTCGATGAATATGGAAACCCTCGTCGCTGCTACACCTACCTACCGCTCAAGGATCGCCTTCTTGCCCTTTGCCGGCATAACCACACGGCTGAAGAGATGGACTACCGTGCCAAATTCGAACCAACCCCTAACGGAGGCATACGAGACGTGTTCGACAGCGAGCAGTACCGCACGTTGCAGACTCAGCGTGTGGTTATTGACGGCCAAGATCTCGGCCGTCTCTACTTCGACGACCCTCGGGACATTGCACTTGGGCTCTCTACCGATGGATTCGCTCCGTGGCGGCGTCGCAAGAAGTCCGCGTGGCCTATCATTGCATACAACTACAATCTCCCCCCCGAGGTACGCTTCCACAAGCAGCACGTGCTTCCTCTCGCCGTTGTACCGGGTCCCAAGAAGCCAAAGGATTTCGATTCCTTCCTCTGGCCAGCAGTTCAAGAACTTCAGCAGCTTGCTGTCGGTGTCCCGGCGTATGACCCCCGTGCATGATCCATGTTCATTCAGCATGCCTTCGTCATTCAGCACGCCTTCGTCATTCTTGTCTCCGGCGACATCCCTGCGATTTCAATGGTCATGCAAATGAAGGGTCACAACGCTATATACCCGTGCCGAATGTGTACTATCCACGGTCTCCGGCCTCCCGGTGTCAAAGCAACCACGCACTACGTCCCGCTCGATCGAACCCGTCATCCCACAGTCATTCAAGATTTGAACGCCATCAAAGCTTATAACCCTGCCTCTCTTCCTCTCCGCACCCATGCCGACATCATCTCCCAAGGACGTAAAGTTATGGAAGCCCCCACCGATGCTCAAGCCGAGCGGCTTGCAAAGTCCCATTGTTATGAACGCCCCGTTTTTATTCTCTTACACCTAGAGTCGGTTTCTATTCGGACTGTTTACTACCTATGTCGTACCTACAGTTCTCCATTGTATTGTAAACCCGTCCCTTGTATCTTAGTACAATAGCTCCCATTGTTCCCTTTGTCGCTATTGTTCCAGATCCCTTGTTATCCCTTATTTTCCCACACTCACAGTTACCCATTGTTCGCGTATCCCTTTGTTATTTCACCTATATAGCACCTGTCCCTTGCTACCTGGAGACCTCAGTTTCGACCTCTTGTCTCCAGGTAAGCCCCGATGTATTTCACTTGTAGTATACTTACTTGTCTCCAGCCTGACTGTCGAGCCTTGCTCCGCTCTCGCTGCACAAGCGCTCGTCGACGCCCCTGCTCGTCTCGTATATATCCCTGATCTTTACTCGACGCTCAGTCGTAACATTAGGTCGAAACTTCTTCACGAGCACTGGCGTACTCAACCCCCACTTTTTCCGGAGTTTACACACATTTATCACTTTCCCTTTGCACGGTATGCACTTAGACCCTCTGTGTTGGCCTAGCGTAGTGCGCGCTCTAGTCACACCATCGGACGTGGTCTTGATTCAACTCGAGGCTTGCCACTCTTAGTGGTACGGTGTGCGGAAAGCTCCTAACCCGAGACCCTGGCACTGACAGAAGTGGTCCGCCTCACGGCGTGGGAGGCTAGAGAAAGGCGGCGAAACGAAGCCAAGGCAGGATACTCTTGGGCCCGTGTCCCTTGAGGCTCAGACACAGCAATAGGCCGAGGAGGCTGAGCAGACAGTGTTGGGTTTGCACCCGCCGTTTTTATTTCCTGGGATAGGAAGCGAGTTCCCCCACACATATCGCCTCTACCCCGTAACCCACCTCTATGGCAATCCTTACGGATGTGGAAGTCAATGAGTTGGCAGCGCTCAAAGCCCAAATCGAGTCCCTCGAAGTAGCCCTACTGCGAGCACAACTCAAAGTACTGGGTGAAGAGATCGCTGCGCTCACCGCCGCCAAGGAGGAGTGTTTTTGATACGAGCCGCGCTGAATGCTGCGCGCGCTGGCTCGAGTCCCCATAGTCGTTTCTCAGTACTGGGATCATCTTTTGTGTATGAAGTCAATCACGATGGACAACACTTTCATATCCCTATACGGTTAATCAGCAAGCAGCGGCACAAGGACACTGTAGCTATGGTTGATAGTGGAGCTACAACCAAGTTCCTACATAGACATTTTGTAGAGTGAAACAAGGCTATAACAAGGAAGTTGGTGAAGCCGATTCCTTTGTACAACATCGACAGTATGGAGAACCGTGATGGCATGATCACAGAGGTGGCCGTGTTGGACATGGCAGTAGGAGACCACAGAGAGAAGGTGGTTTTCATCATCATGGACATAGGAGAAGAGGATGTAATCGTCGGACTAGACTGGCTGCATGAACACAATCCCGAGATAGACTGGAAGCGTGGGTCGCTGCACCTTTCGAGATGTCCAGAGACGTGCCTGGCTAGCCAGAAGGTATCCAACCCTGTTGAGACCAAAGCGCATGATACAGAGGTACGGCTTACGGCGCGCCAAGGTTGTCGACGGGTGAGGAAGGCCAAGAAGGTTGGCAGGGTATGTGCAGCTGTAATGGCTGAGGATGATGAAACGGAGGAACGGCCTTGGCCACCTGGGTTCTTACCGCGGTGGGATGGAATGGAACGGTCTCTCATAGACGTATGGGAGGATGGTCGACGTCTTTATGAAGCTCCACAACTGTTTGCATCGGCAGCCTACACCTATTCGCAACAACTCGCCGAACAGGAGTACCAGAAGAAGGAGATCCGCCCAGTCGAGGAAATCGTACCCAAACACTACCACGAGTACCTCGACGTGTTCTCCAAGGAGGCATCGGAACGTCTACCGGTACACGGACCCTACGACCATGCAATTGAACTGGTACCCAACGCGAAAATGTTCCACTCGAGGGTGTACCCCTTATCTGTCAGCGAACAAGCCGAGCTTGACAAGTTCCTTGCGGAGAACGTGGCCAAAGGTTACATTCAGGAGTCGAAGTCACCAATGTCATCACCTTTCTTCTTCGTCAAAAAGAAGGATGGCAGTCTACGTCCAGTCCAGGACTACCGACGGCTCAACGAGATCACGGTCAAAAACTGATACCCACTGCCACTGGTGTTAGATCTGATGGATCGATTGAAGAAGGCCAAGTACTTCACTAAGCTCGATATCCGCTGGGGTTACAACAACGTGCAGATTAAGAGTGGCGATGAATGGAAGGCTGCCTTTGTGACCAACCGAGGGTTATTCGAACCAAATGTCATGTTCTTTGGGCTAGCCAATTCGCCCAGCACATTTTTGGCACTCATGAATGACATCTTCAAGGACCTTATCATCCTAGGCAAAGTCACCATCTACCTCGACGACATCCTCATCTTTACCGATAGTATCGAGGAGCACTGCATCCTGGTCCATGAAGTCCTGAAACGGCTAAAGGAGAATGACTTGTTCTGTAAGCCTGAGAAGTGCGAATTTGAGCAACCCAAAGTTGAATACCTTGGAGTTCTGGTCTCAGAAAACCATGTGGAGATGGACCCAGTGAAGGTGAAAGGAATCGCCGAGTGGCCTACCCCTCAGAATGCTTCTGATGTACGAAAGTTCTGTGGTTTTGCAAATTTCTATCGACACTTTATCAAAGACTTTAGCGCAGTATGCAAACCACTTGATCGTCTCATGGGCAACACTGAATGGCAATGGGGAGAGGAGGAGCAAGCTGCCTTCAATAAGCTCAAACGTCGGTTTATGGAGAGCCCAGTTCTACGGATGTACGACCCACACTGTGACACTCAAGTTGAAGTGGATGCCTCCGGCTTCGCAACCAGGGCAGTTCTATCTCAGAAGGGGGAGGATAACAAATGGTACCCCATCGCATTCCACTCGGAGTCAATGAGTGATGCAGAGTGCAACTATGAGATCTACGACAAGGAGATGCTTGCGATCATTCGTGCGATCCAAGCCTGGCGCCACTACCTTGAAGGCCTTCCGAGCAAGTTCAAAATCCAATCCGACCACAAGAACCTCGAGTACTGGTGCACGGCACAGAACCTCACTCGCCGACAAGCACGATGGGCCCTTTACCTGTCACGGTTTGACTTTGAAATCTCACACAAGCCAGAAACGTCCAATGGAAGGGCTGACGCCCTGTCATGATGACCCAATCATCCGCACGGTGACACCGAGGACAACCTAGGATGCATACTGTTGCAACCAGAGCGCTTCCGGGTGTTGGCAGCCAAGAGAGGACATCTGTCAGTGGTACCCGAGAAAGGACTGCTTCGACGCATCCGAGAGTGTGGAGAACGAGAGCAGGAAGTGGCAGAGGCCCTTAGCAAACTCGAGAGTCTAGGGCCAGCACGGCTTCAGAATGACTTGGTAGACTGGAATACAGAACAAGGCCTGCTGCTTTATCGCGGCCGAGTTTATGTCCCCAAGGATGATGCCCTACGCGCTGAGATTGTACGTCTTCACCATGACCTCCCGCCCGCGGGGCACCCGGGGCAGGCTAAGACGTTGGAGTTAGTCACTCGTAACTACTGGTGGCCAGGCATGGGCAAGTTTATCAAGGACTACGTTAACACCTGCGATACTTGCCGACGTGGTAAATCATGGCACAGTAAACCACACGGCCCGCTACAACCCAACGAGATCCCCGATGGCCCAGGCCAGGTGGTTACCTGCGACTTCATCACTGGTCTACCCGACGTCGATGGGTTTAATGCAATCCAGCTTATAGTCGACCGACATGGGAAGATGATCCACCTCATTCCCTGCACGGAGGAGATCGATGCTGAAAGGGCTGCGCAGAACTTTGTTAGAGAGCACTTCCATCTTCATGGGCTACCGCGCAAGATCATCTCCGACCGTGGACCTCAGTTTTCGAGCAAGCTCTTCCGCGCAATACTCAAAGGCTTGGGTATCGAGAGCGCAATGTCTACCGCATACCACCCTCAGACCGATGGGCAGTCGGAACGATGGAACCAGGAGATAGAAGCGTACCTACGGATGTACTGTTCTCGATGCCGCGATGACTGGGTTAAATGGCTACCAATCGCAGAATTCGCCTTCAACTCACACAAACACTCGTCAACCGGGTACTCGCCGTTCTACCTTATGTATGGCTTCGAACCCCAGTTTCACATCCCGATGTTGTCAACCATGGTACCTACAGCGGACGAATGAAGGGAGGAGTTGCGACAGGCGAGGGAGGATGCAACGGCAGCATTGACCCTTACGGCAGAACGAATGAAGGAGCACTACGACTGCTATGTACGGGACGCTCCAGAGTTCAAGGACGGCCAAAAGGTGTGGCTTGACACGAGGAACTTCCATGTTCCAGGAGTATCAAGGAAACTAGTCGACCGATATGCAGGTCCATACCAGGTCACACGCAAAGTGGGTAACCTCGCCTACGAGCTCAAACTTCCGAAGGACCTTGTGATCCATCCCGTTTTCCATGTGTCACTCCTACTACCGCACAAGGAGAGCCAACTCCCAGGTCGACACCCACCGGAACCAACTGCAATTGAAGTCGAGGGAGAGGAGGAATATGAAGTAGAGAACGTGTTAGACTCACGACAGTACGGGCGGTGGAAGAAACTGCAGTACCTTGTACACTGGAAGGGTTGAGGTCCAGAACACGACAGCTGGGAAGACGCCGCGGACGTTGCCAATGCACCACGACTCGTACAACAATTCCACTCCGCACATCCTGTAGCTCCAGGCCCGCTCAATGGCAAGACTCGATCGTGAGGACACGATCCTTAGGAGGGGGGTACTGTTACGAACACCCCGTTTTCATTTTCTTACACCTAGAGTCGGTTTCTATTCGGACTGTTTACTACCTATGTCATACCTACAGTTCTCCATTGTATTGTAAACCCGTCCCTTGTATCTTAGTACAATAGCTCCCATTGTTCCCTTTGTCGCTATTGTTCCAGATCCCTTGTTATCCCTTATTTTCCCACACTCACAGTTACCCATTTTTCGCGTATCCCTTTGTTATTTCACCTATATAGCACCTGTCCCTTGCTACCTGGAGACCTCAGTTTCGACCTCTTGTCTCCAGGTAAGCCCCGATGTATTTCACTTGTAGTATACTTTGCTCAATACACTTACTTGTCTCCAGCCTGACCGTGGAGCCTTGCTCCGCTCTCGCTGCACAAGCGCTCGTCGACGCCCCTGCTCATCTCATATATATCCCTGATCTTTACTCGACGCTCAGTCGTAACACCCATGGCATCAAGGGTCTTCCTATCCTCAGCCACCTCCCGTCCCTCTCATTTCCCCATTCGTTTCCCTATGACTTTATGCATCTCATCTGGGAGAACCTCATTCCAAACCTGGTGCGACACTGGACGGGACAATTCAAGACCCTCAATGAAGGCACACACCGGTATACGCTCGAATCGACTGTCTGGGAAGCCGTTGGTGAAGCGACCGCTCGAACCGGTGACACGCTCCCTGGAATATTCGGTCCTCGACTGGGAAACATCGCCGAGGCCAAGGGGAACGCTGGAACAGCTGATGCATGGTCTGTCTGGACCTTGTACATTGCACCCGTCCTTCTTCGCCGGCGCTTTCATCATATCCGCTACTATAACCACTTTGTCAAACTCGTACAGCTTCTGAACCTGTGCCTACAGTTCGAAATCAGCAAGGACAATATCAAATGTATCCGCAAAGGGTTTATTGAATGGGTGCAAACATACGAGAAGTTCGTCTTTAATTCCCACCGCCCCCCGGGGTTTATCATTTTTAACCTTACACCGATTCATCCGCTGACGCTCCCTTGACAGGTTCTATTATCAGTATGCACCCGAGCGAGTTAGTGCCTGTCCAGTGACTGTCCATGCTCTACTGCATATCACAGACAGCATTGAGGCCGCTGGCCCGGTATGGGCTTCCTGGGCATTTCCCATGGAGCGCTTTTGCGGCGCATTGCAGCCTGCAATTGCCAGCCGACGGTTTCCCTGGTCTAGCATTGATCGCCGTCTCCTTGACATGACCCGGCTCTGCCAAATCCGACTCCTTTACGACATGCCAGATCTGTCACTTCGCCGAATGACTGACCGCGACCCCGATAGTCCATCCCGTGTCGAAGTTAGCAAATTAGGTTGTAAGCCTTCCGCATGCCCCTTAATTTTTTTTCTTTCGGTTACTCACTGCTACCATTCACAGATGACACTTGTGTTCTCGGACGGCCATGTCAGTTCCCTGTTCTCGAACGCGGTATAATGGACAAAATCATTGGATGCCTCGCAACCCGTTTCAGCATCAAGAAGTCCGCTGTGATTCGCCAAGTCATGCCGGATGCAATTGAGCAGTGGGCGAAGGTGCGCATCCTGAAAGGGGGTGACACAATCCATGCTGCCTCTCTTCTCAAGCGTGTGGGAGACAAACGGGATCAGACTTACGTTTGGGTGAGTACAATTCTAGCCTTGGCAATATACTGTAGTGTCCAACGTAACTTGGGCTGTGCTAACTGGGCATCGACTCAACCGGACAGTATGAAGTGTACGTCGACATATACAGCCACCGACACCGAAAAAAACCCAAATACGAGCTTCAAACCTTCTATGGTCAGCTGGTGTACATTTTCGCTCTCGATTTCGACACGCCTGCTGCATGCGCAGCCCTGAAACTCAAGAAGTCAGAGACTACCATTGTCTTGGCCGCTATACGGACATGTGCGATCACGCACAGCGACTACCGGCTTGATATCCACTACTATTCTCAATACGGGGGCTTATCAGTCATCGATATCGCAGCTATTCAATGCGCCGTTGGCCGTGTACCAGACTCTGCAGGCGGAGGGTGGGGGATTGTTGATCGTAGTGGCTCACTTGTGCGGGCAATCGCAGTCGGTGATGATGATGACAGCTAAATATTCACCCGGATGGATGTAGAGCTTGTACAGCCCACATGTGAAGTCGATGCAGCAGGTTTCAATCGCCCACACTGCTTACAACTATTTACCATTGAAAATCACCTTTAAATCCCCAGTATATCATGTGAAAACGAACCATTGAAAATCACCGATAAATCACAGGTTTTCCAAATCACCAGTCCTTCGTGTGAAAATGGTTTTTCGTACGTATAACTGGTGATTTTCCTCGGTAGTCAGCTCCATAGTGTACATTCCGATGCTGTTTTGGAGAAGACGTCACTATACTGGTGATAGTGTGCTGGGACATGATTGGACCAGTATTCTTGGTCTTGTTGTCCTTGTGTTTCCTCTTTTTTCTCCATAACTCGAGCTCGTAGAACTCGGGCATCCGGATCATCTGAAAACTCCATCCAATACACAAACTGGTCAGTATCACCCCAAGGCTCAGGGTTAAGCTGTCCGTAATGGTCCTGTGCAAACTCCTCTAGACGGGGCTCTTTGATGGCCTGTACTTCCTCTTCTTGGACTTGTAGTTGTTCCGGGTGACAAGTGCCTGGACATCGGGTAAAGTCTACTTGTCCATTCTTCCAATCAACTTTGGGGTTGTGCTCCCTTAGGAACGTCATTCCAATAATGATGTCCCGATTCCCAATATCTGTAACTAGGAAGGACTGCCAACTAGAGTGGATCCCGATAGTAACCATGCAGTGTACATAGTGAGTGATAAGACCCTTCTTGTTCTCTGTGGCATCTGCATTAAACACCCGTATTTCCCTGGATAGTCATTGTAGTTCTAAGCCATGTTTCTGGACAAACCAATAATGCGCAAAACTTGAGTAGGCTCCACAGTCTACTAAACCTTCTGTCTGGATTTCACATATTTCTTGCTTAAGAGTGAGCTTTAGATCGAACGATTGCTTCAGCCTGCAAGATGAGAGAAGATATATATAACACGATCTAGGTACAAAAGACTCCTCTAAGTGGTTTACGCTACTAGTACATATGAACCAGATGTTACAACCAGACTCCGTTACATCTGTTGGAGAAAATTCTGCTCATCGGCCTCGACGATCCGTGCTGTGGTTTCTTGTTCCTGGGCCTTAGCTTTGCCCTTTTGGTCGTACTCCTTGAGCGCATTGATTACAAACTCCATTCGGTCTTGTCCCTTGTCTTCTTTATCCATAGCACGTAGTCGAGTGCCAGATGCTGAGCCCTTGGCTTTGGTCATGTTGGGGAGTTCATAGTAGCCTTTGTACACCGGGTTACGACACTTGACTCCAGTTTTGAAAGGGTGTTTGCCGCAACGGAAACAGAGCTTCTTGGCAAGCCACTCTTTTTGTTCTTTGGAGAGCTTTTCAGGCTTCTGCATTGCGTTGATGTCCATGGCATTCGGGTCCTGGGCAGGCCTTGACGATGGTGTGTGGTGCTTTTCTCCTCGGTAGTTCATTTTGATTCCGAGTACCCAGTCTAAGAAGTTCTCCCACTTGGTCGGCACAGTGGCCGGCTGCATTGAGTGGTGGGTGACCATCGTGGTGCGTACACCTCCCTTGCACTGAGCTTCGATGCATCGGATGAGTTCGACATCCGAGTAACCAGACTTGATAGCAAAATGGCGGAAGTTTTCCAC
Source organism: Ganoderma lingzhi (assembly GCA_026283605.1). NCBI lineage: Eukaryota > Fungi > Basidiomycota > Agaricomycetes > Polyporales > Polyporaceae > Ganoderma > Ganoderma lingzhi. The sequence continues at coordinate 1,035,981 of JAPJYM010000001.1, forward strand.
AAACAGGGCCAGCGACGAGTGGGACTTGGCACAGTGTTCCTCGAGTGACTGCTGGGCTGATTTCTCTGGAGCGAGTTCTCGATATCCACTGCTAAGACATGCTGTAAAGTTTGCCCATGTTCCAAGTGGGACACCATCGGCTGCCTTTTGAGCATAGTCATCCATGTATGACTGAGCACCTCCTTCCAAGAACAGTAGTGCCATGGTAACCTTGTCCTTGTCTGCCGTGATGTTCTGATATCTAAACCAAATACCGAGCTTCTGGAACCATTGTTCGATCAGCAATTCATGAGTCTTGCCTCTAAACTTGGGTGGGTCAGCAATCTTGGGACGGTTAGCCATTGGGGTATAGGTTATGGCCGGGTGTGTGCGTGTGGAAGCTGGTTGTGTAGCAAGGCTGTTGACCTGAACTTGGAGCTGTTTGACTGCATTGACGAGTATGTTGTTGTTCTGGTTGAGGACAACTAGATCTGCCTTCAACCCATTGTTCTCATCCTCTAGCCTTTTGCACCAGCCTCGGAGGTCCTCCATGTCCTCGAAGTGTTCATTTCTGCCGACTTTTTTGACCTGAAGCTTTTGGACATTGGCCGCAACCTGGTTTTGGTGTTCATACATCTTGTCGCCGAGTTGGTTACAGGCCATAAAAACTTCCTTCCAGGTAAAGTCCTTGATCATTGCTGTGATGTACTTGATGTACTTCTTGTCAATACTGTAGAATATCCCAGCTGCCTTTGCTGCATTATCCAATGAGTTATATTGTACCTCATTGAAAGTCCAGTCTTGTGAAACCTGGAGAGGCTTGAGAGTAGGAGTGGGTGATGGTGGCCGAGTAGGGCATTTTGGCGTGTCTTCAAAGTCTAAAGCATCATCATGTTCGGATGGTGTATGTGATTGTCCTCCCAGGCCAAAGGTATCCATGTCCAGTACTGAATACCGAGAACCAGTTGCCATTGTATAAATTCTAAACCTGTGGCAGAACTACCCAATCTAAGTGTTACGACTGAGTGTCGAGTAAGGATCAGGGATACGCACAAGACGAGCAGGAGCGCCGATGAGCACTTGTGCAGCGAGAGCGGAGCAAAGCTTGACGGTCAGGGCTGGAGACAAGATGTATTGAGTGAAGTATACTACAAACGAAATACAGCGAGGCTTACCTGGAGACAAGAGGTCAAAACTGAGGTCTCCAGGTAGTAAAGTACAGGTCTTATATACATGTATGCAACAATGGAACGAGCGGACAATAGGTGACTAGGGTCGCGAGAGAATAGGGGAAAACAATGGATGTAAGTACAATAGCGACAGTAGAACAATGGTCGTAAGTACAATAGCGACAGTGAGACAATGGAAGCTATTGTACTGAGGGACAAAGGATGGGTTACAATGCAACGGAGGACAATAGGAACAATGTGAGAAGTAAACAGTCCAAAAAAGGAAACTCAGGTGCTGGGTAAACAGCGCCGAATGGAAGCGTTTGTAACAGTACCCCCCTCCTAAGGGTCGTGCCTTCACGACTAAGTCTTGTTGAGAGGGCCAGGGGCCGTTGGATGCGTAGAATGGAATTTTTGTACCACTTGCGGTGTATTCGCCAAGTCTGCTGCATCCTCCCAACTATCGTGCTCTGGGCCCCAACCCTTCCAATGCACGAGGTACTGCAGTTTCTTCCACCACCCATACCGCCGCGACTCTAGAACACCTTCCACTTCATACTCCTCCTCCCCTTCTACTTCGATTGCAGGTGGCTCTGGAGGGTGTCGTCCAGGGAGTCGACTCTCCTTGTGTGGTAGCAAGAGCGACACATGGAATACTGGATGGAGTGCAAGGTCCTTGGGGAGCCTGAGCTCATAAGCTAGGTTGCCCACCTTGCGTTTGACTTGGTACAGTCCAGCATACTGGTCAACCAGTTTCCTTGAGACTTTTGGAACACGGAAGTTCCTTGTGTCAAGTCACACCTTCTGTCCCTCCTTAAACTCCGGGGCCTCGTGGACATAGCTGTCACGAACAGGGTTTGGGGGCAGGTTGAACTGCATATATAGTACCAGCCAAGTGTCAAGCCTAAGCTTGACATTGCGTCCTTTTGGCGTAGCTGGTTCAGCGGCTGGTCTGTTCCTAACAATAGCAATCGTAGTGCTCCTTCATCTGTTCAGCCGTTAGAGTCAAAGCAGCGGTTGCATCCTCCCTTGCCTGCTGCAACTCCTCTCTTCGTTTGTCTGCTGTGGGCACCGCCGTAGACAACATCAGAATGTGGAACTGGGGTTCAAAGCCATACATCAGATAGAATGGTGAGTACCCCATCGACGAGTGTTGGTGTGAGTTAAAGGCAAACTCTGCAATTGGCAGCCACTTGACCTAGTCATCACAGCATCGAGAGCAGTACATTTGTAAGTAAGCCTCTATCTTCTAGTTCCATCGTTCCGATTGGCCATCTGTCTGGGGGTGATAGGTAGTTGACATTGCACTTTCTATACCGAGGCCTTTGAGGATCACACGGAAGAGCTTGCTTGAGAACTGGGGTCCACAATCGGAAATGATCTTTCATGGTAGTCCATGCAGATGGAAGTGTTCACGAATGAAGTTATCTGCAGCTCCTTCCCCATCGATCTCCTTGGTGCACGGAATAAGATGGATCATCTTTCCATGCCGATCAACGATAAGTTGCAGTGCATTGAAACCATCTACGTCTGGCAGTCCAGTGATGAAGTCACAGGTTACTACCTGGCCTGGGCCGTCAGGGATCTCGTTAGGTTGGAGAGGACCGTGCGGTTTGGTGTGTGATATTTTACCATGGCGGCAAGTGTCACAGGTGTCCACATAGTCCTTAATAAACTTGCCCATGCCCGGCCACCAGTAGTTACGAGTAACCAACTCCATCGTCTTGGCCTGTTCTAGGTGTCCTGCTGGTGGGAGGTCGTGGTGGATGCATACAATCTCAGCACGCAGTGCATCATCCTTAGGGACATAAACTTGGCCACGATAGAGAAGCAGGCCTTGCTCAGTGTTCCAATCCACCAAGTCATTCTGAAGACATGCTGGTCCAAGACCATTGAGTTTGCTAAGTGCCTCCACCACCTTCCGCTCATAGTCTCCACACTCGTGGATGTGTCGAAGTAGTGCCTTGTCTGGGACCACCAACAGTGTCCTCTTTGTTAGCTGCAGTGCGCCTCAGAGCGATCACAATGGCCTAAGTCAAGCTCTGTGAAGTCTTTTCATTGCAGGGAAAGACACTATGCTACTCACCTAAGTCAAGCTCTGTGAAGTCTAAGGACAACAGAGCTTGACTGAGGCGTCAAGACAGCTCATCGAGCACGTGCTAGCTAGCTTACATCAAGCTGTGCCTACTGGCGCTTTCACAGCGCTAAAGGACGAGAAATGCGTATGCTACAGTGTAAAGTAGGAGTGTGTTCACATCTACAGTAATTGGAGTCACTAATGAAGAGTATGGTATATCTCGATGAGTATGCGTAATCTAGACGAGAGAAAATTACCCGAGGTAGGGGACATTGCAAATATGTATGGTGCGAACGGGGACTTGGTACGGTCAAAAATGCGTGCGCTAGAGCGCCGACTTCAACACTCCCCCCTGACCGGTCAAGTCCCCAATCCCAGCATCTTCACCATCTCGAGGACTTTGGGCTTGGGGAGTGACTTGGTCAGGATGTCAGCTGGCATGTCAGAAGTGCGCAGGTGCACAATCTCAATGCGGCCCTTGGCCACCTCGTCTCGCAGCCAGTAGAAGCGCAGGTCGAGGTGCTTCATGCGCCCATGGTGCTCTGGGTTCTTCGCCACAGACAGAGCGGACAGATTGTCGATCCTGAGCTTCGATGCAGTGGAGACATCATATCCAAACTCTGTGAGCAAATTGCGCAACCACAGGATCTCCTGGCCACACGACACAGCAGCAACAAACTCGGCTTCAGTGGTGGACAGAGCGACAATGGACTGCAGTCGACTCGACCAGGAAATCGCTCCAGTGCCCATCTTGACCACATAGCCAGAGGTAGAGCGACCAGTGTCAGGACAACCGGCATGGTCTGCATCTGTGAACGAGGTGAACAGCTCTGGCTCAGGTGACGGGGAGTAGGTGAGCTTGTAGTCGAGTGTGCCCTTGATATAGCGAAAGAGGTGCTTGACTGCCTTCCAGTGTGTCATGCCCGGGTGCTGCGAAAAACGTGCAAGGTTGCCAACAGTGCGAGCAATGTCTGGGCGCGTTGCAACAGCTAAATAGAAGAGGGAGCCGACTGCCTGACCATAGGGAATGTCCTGCATCTCTCGGATGTCTGAGGGCGATGTGGGGGCCATGTCTGCACTGAGACGAAGACCAGGATCCATGGGAGTGCTCACTGGGTCGCAGTTTGAGAAGCCATATCGCTCGAGGATGTCCAGGGCATACTGGCGCTGTGAAATCGACAGGGAACGCTTCGAGCGGTCGCGCTCAATCTTGACACCAAGCAGCCACGAGGTGGGGCCCAAATCGCGCAGTTTAAAGTGCTTGCGCAGGTCGTCCTTGACGCGCTGGAGTGCAGCCTTGTCCTTGCCAGCAATGGTGATGTCGTCGACGAAGACAGGGATAATGAGACGGACACCATTACGCATGTAGACCCAGACACTGTGCTCGCAGGTGAGTCGCTCGAAACCCAGCTGGTTGAGCACCTCATTGAGCTTCTCATGCCAGCATCGCCCAGCCTGCTTGAGGCCATACAGAGCCTTGCGAAGGCGCCACACCCACTGAGGGGTCTTCTCCTCGAAGCCCTCAGGCTGGCGCATATACACCTCCTCCTTGAGCTCGCCATTGAGGTAGGCAGAGGAGATGTCAACTGACTCTAGCTCAAGGTCTTCAAGTGCAGAGAGGGCAAGAATGGCTCGAATGGAGGCCCACTTGGGTGTAGGGGCAAACGTGTCGTTGTACTCGAAGCCAGGACGTTGAGAGAAGCCCTTTGCGACAAGACGGCCCTTGTAGCGTTCGATCGAGCCATCTGCATTGCGCTTGACTCGAAACACCCAACGGGAGCCAATGGCCTTGCGACCAGGAGGGAGGAGGACAAGCTCAAATGTGCCATTCTCGACGAGGGACTGGATTTCGTCCTGTGCAGCCTTGAGCCACTGGTTGCGCTCGCTAGGCTCGAGTTTCATGACCTCCTGGATCGACCTTTGCTCACCAAAATGCTCCTGGTTGGCTTTCAACGCGTGCTCGACCACACACTCAAATGCAAACTCCAGGGCCTCGTCGTATGTCAGGTAGTCGAAGTGCTGACCCCAGTAGACGTCCTCAATGCCAGCAAGCATCGCACTGAGTGCCTCGTCATCACTGTGGCCCAGCAGATCAAGCTCATCATCTGAGGACGTGGGACTGGGAGGAGGAGACATGTTGCGAGGGGCATAGAGATTGCGATGAGCTGGAGGAGGTGGTGGGTCGACAGGAGCAGCGATGAGAGGGTCAGGAGACGAGTCGCGTGGTGCAGGATCAGGAGCAGGGGAAACTGAGCGAATGCGAAGACGCTGTGGCATGAGGTTCTGGCGTTCAAGCTCCCTGTTGTTGAGGGAGCCTTGGTAACGTGACGAGCGAGATGGGAGCTCCTTGCGAGCGAGGGCAGGATACGGCCTGAAGCCACCTTCACCTTGCGCTTGCTGGTGTGCAGACGGGGCTAATGGACGAGGGGCAGGCACAGGTGCAGGAGGCTGAGGAGCTGGCGCAATTTGTGGCACTTGGGCAGGTGCAGGAGGTGCAGGCGGTGCAGGAGGCGAAGGTGAGCGAGGTGGAGGCTGTGGAGGCGATGGTGAACGAACTGGGGGTTGTGGACGAGGTGCTGGAGGTGCAGGATCATCCCAGTCGTCATCTCCCCCCTGATTGTGCAGCTCTGGCACATCAGGCACATCGTCCTCAGGTGTGTCCGCGTCGTTGGATGCTCCTGGGACATCGACCTCATCGAGAGGGAGTCCAAAAACGTTGATAAACGGTGAATTTCCCGGGAAACAGTGTTCATCGAAGACTGCATGTGACGAAATGATCACCTTCTTCGCAGCAGGGTCCCAAAATCGCCAGGCCTTCGTGCCCTCTGGGTAGCCAATGAAGATGCACTTGCGCGTGTGGGGCTGCAGCGCTTTGCGCTCCTTCTTGCGAATAAGCACATAGGCCAGGCATCCAAAAACACGAAAATAGGACACATCAGGCTTGCTCCCATCGCCTTTCCAGGCAGTGTAGGGAATGCCACCATCGAGTGCAGCTGTGGGCATGCGGTTGCGAGTGTGGACAAACGTCGAGACAGCATGGCACCAGAACGAAGGAGGGAGCTTTGCCTGTGCGAGGAGGGCAGTAGCACCCTCAGATGTCGTCCTGTTTGCTCGCTCTGCGACTCCATTCTGGTGTGGTTCATCTGGCTCAGTGTGCTGCCTGTGGATGCCGTGTTCGACGCAGAAGTCGAAGTACTCCTTGCCCATGTACTCGCCACCCTTGATGCGCAGGCCCAGGCAGTTCTCAGCATAAGCCTTGTATGCTCTGAAGGCCTCAAATGCGTCGCTCTTGCGCTTGAGGTAAGCCATGGCCCAGAAACGAGAGGCATCATCGACGAACACCATCCAGTACTGGTAGCCCTCAGGTGTGCGCACTGGGAGCGGGCCCTTGAGGTCTGTGTGGATCAGGGCAAGGCGAACAAAGCGACGAGAGGCGAAGCGAGGGATGGGGTGACGGTTGAGCTTGCCAGCGAGGCAGGGCTCGCAAATTGCGGGTGGCTGCTGCTTAGAGCGAATGCGAAGGCCGTGGACGAGCTCCTTGCGGATAACAGAGCGCAAATCGTCGAGATTGACATGGGAACAGCGTTGGTGCCACAGTGAGAGGTCCTCGTCGTGTGTGGATGATGCAGCGAGTGCAGTGTTCGACTGGGACAGAGTGCGACCAAGGAGATAGCCCACATTGTGGTCGTTGACCTGGGCCTCAAAGCGCAGCTGTCCCTGGTGGTAAAACAGTACAGAGGATGCGCACAACTCGACAGTGTAGCCCTTCTCTCGAGTGAGGTGGAAAACAGACAGTAAATTGCTCGCAAGCGCAGGTACATGTAGGACGTCATGCAGGACTACAGCAGGTGGTAGAACGCCCTCCCTCTCCGCAGGTTGGAACACCACAGACCCCAAACCAGCCGAGTAGACTATGTGCGAGTTGGCGAGTCGAATGGGGATGGTGTGGGGCGAGTAGGAGCGAAACCAGTGATGATGCGGCGTCATGTGTGCAGAAGCACCTGTGTCGGTGTTCCAGTTAGTCGCAGCAGGGGAGGACAGCCAGGACGAGCGATCAGACGATGAGGAGAGGGCAGAAGCGCAACCAGCACTAACAGCGAAAAGCTGAGGTGCACCCTGCGAGCAATAGCTGGTATTGGGCCCAGGGGTCACAAAGACATTCTGGTGGTGCTGAGGGAGGGGCAGGGGCAAATGCGAAGACGATGCGCAATCTGCACTCACTGTGGCAGCACCAGCAGACTGCTGGGGTGTGTCCTGGGTAGTCGACGATGACGATGACGATGTGGTGGCCTCTGACGCGTCCTGCTTGCGCTGCTTGTTCTGGGAGCGGTACTGCATGCGCTGGGACGCCTTCTCCTTCGCCTTTGTGCTGGCATCGCGTTTGCTGAAGCACTGGTCCTCTGAGTGGTTGGGGCGATCACAGAACGTGCAGGCGACCTTGGTGGCGACGTTGGAGAGTGCAGGGGTCGATGAGGAGATGCCAGGCTGGTTTTCGAGCGAAATGAAGATGTCTTGCAGCTTGTCCAGCGTGAGGGAGTCGTCCAGGAGCAGGGTGTGACGCAGCGACGCGAATTCCGTGGGTAGAGCTCGAATGAGGGACATAAGGACGAGCTCATCGTCGAGCTGGGTGATGGTGAAGTTGGCAGGGCGCAGAGCCTTCATGTCAGACTTGAGCTGGACTGCTCGCATCGACAGGGAGGACAGGGATTCGTCCTCACTCTTGCAGAGGCTCAGGAGTGCGTTGTAGGTGTTAAACCTCGTACCTGGTCGCTTCTGCATGTGCACAGACTCCAGCTTCGCCCACATAGCGACAGGATCGTCCCTGATGGCCTCCAGATGTGTCTGCTGCTCCCTCTCCGCACAACTCCAAATCTCCCCAGCTGCCAAATCCACCCTGGTGTCGAAATCGCGCAAATCACGTCGTTCTCCAGCGTCCAGGGGTGCGACGAAGCTAGGCCTCATCTCAGAGCCCTTGACAATGCGAAGTGCACCTAGAATGTGAAGCCTGGCCTCCATGTTGAGTCTCCATTGCTGGTAGTTGCGATTGGAGAGTTTTTGTGAAGGTTGCAGTGGCTGGCGCCATGGGGTAGGGGTAGTGACATGGCACATGACGAGCTGGCGAAACAGCGAAGCGATTTGATGAAAACTGTGAGGAGGAGTGAAGAAAGATGGAGAGAGTGTTCCAGAGCAAAAAGAGAGACAAGCAGATGATGTGGCAGAGGAATGGGGGCTAGGGGAGGCTCCAGAGCATTTGGACAGGTGAGTTTGGACGTCTTGAGGCGGTCAGAGCATAGGGCTCATAACCTGTTAGCTGTACTGCACCTCAGAGCGATCACAATGGCGTAAGTCAAGCTTTGTAAAGTCTAAGGACAACAGAGCTTGACTGGGGCGTCGAGACAGCTTATCGAGCACGTGCTAGCTAGCTTACATCAAGCTGTGCCTACTGGCACTTTCACAGCGCTAAAGGACGAGAAATGCGTATGCTACAGTGTAAAGTAGAAGTGTGTTCAGATCTACAGTAATTGGAGTCACTAGTGAAGAGTATGGTATATCTCGATGAGTATGCATAATCTAGACAAGAGAAAATTACCCAAAGTAGGGGACATTGCAAACTATGTATGGTACGAACGGGGACTTGGTACGGTCAAAAATGCGTGCGCTAGAGCGCCGACTTCAACACTCTTTTGGCTGCCAATACACGGAAATGTTCAGGTTGCAACTGTTGAAGTCAGCACTCTATTGCACATGCTTTTGACCATACCAAGTCCCCATTTGTACCATACATAGTTCGCAATGTCCCCTACTTTGGGTAATTTTCTCTTGTCTAGATTATGCATACTCATCGAGATATACCATACTCTTCACTAGTGACTCCAATTACTGTAGATCTGAACACACTTCTACTTTACACTGTAGCATACGCATTTCTCGTCCTTTAGCGCTGTGAAAGTGCCAGTAGGCACAGCTTGATGTAAGCTAGCTAGCACGTGCTCGATAAGCTGTCTCGACGCCCCAGTCAAGCTCTGTTGTCCTTAGACTTTACAAAGCTTGACTTACGCCATTGTGATCGCTCTGAGGTGCAGTACAGCTAACAGGTTATGAGCCCTATGCTCTGACCGCCTCAAGACGTCCAAACTCACCTGTCCAAATGCTCTGGAGCCTCCCCTAGCCCCCATTCCTCTGCCACATCATCTGCTTGTCTCTCTTTTTGCTCTGGAACACTCTCTCCATCTTTCTTCACTCCTCCTCACAGTTTTCATCAAATCGCTTCGCTGTTTCGCCAGCTCGTCATGTGCCATGTCACTACCCCTACCCCATGGCGCCAGCCACTGCAACCTTCACAAAAACTCTCCAATCGCAACTACCAGCAATGGAGACTCAACATGGAGGCCAGGCTTCACATTCTAGGTGCACTTCGCATTGTCAAGGGCTCTGAGATGAGGCCTAGCTTCATTGCACCCCTGGACGCAGGAGAACAACGTGATTTGTGCGATTTTGACACCAGGGTGGATTTGGCAGCTGGGGAGATTTGGAGTTGTGTGGAGAGGGAGCAGCAGACACATCTGGAGGCCATCAGGGATGATCCTGTTGCTATGTGGGCGAAGCTGGAGTCTGTGCACATGCAGAAGCGACCAGGTACGAGGTTTAACACCTACAACGCGCTCCTGAGCCTTTGCAAGAGTGAGGACGAATCTCTATCCTCCCTGTCAATGCAAGCAGTCCAGCTCAAGTCTAACATGAAGGCCCTGCACCCTGCCAACTTCACCATCACCCAGCTCGACGATGAGCTCATCCTTATGTCCCTCATTCGAGCTCTACCCACGGAATTTGTGTCGCTGCGTCACACCCTGCTCCTGGACGACTCCCTTACGCTGGACAAGCTGCAAGACATCTTCATTTCACTTAAAAACCAGCCTGGCATCTTCTTGTTGACCCCTGCACTCTCCAACGTTGCCACCAAGGTCGCCTGCATGTTCTGTGGTCGCCCCAACCACTTTTTTATTTTTTATTTTTCTCTCATTAGAATCCATTGATATATACGTAGGAACACAACATATTGGTATCATAGATGGAACAACTGCTATCCGGGATTTGATTGCCCATCCAAAGATGCCCGGCCCACATCACAAAGACAGCATGTGGGGAGGGCCCCAGCTGTAGGCTGGGGCACTCAGTCTGAAACCACCAAAGCACATTCAACCGGGAGCTCTAGATTGTTGTCTAGAGAGGGGGAATAGATAACCGGGTGGACAGTGTTGTCCTCCGCCTCACTGGGAGCGGTTGGCACATCGTTATCCGGAGTAAATAGAGGAGATAAGATTGGGTCGACAGTGTTGTCCTCCAGTGGAGGCACGTCGTTATCCAATCTATGTGAAGAGGGCATGAAGGGTCACGGGCGACCGTCCGCACACCGCAGTAGTGGTGGGGAATCACCTCGTTGGAAGTGGTGGCATAATTTGCGTCCTGTCCGTGTGCGCCAAAGGCATCAGTGAAGGACCAGAAACATCTGGTCAATGGTGAGGTCATATATGTGACCGCAAGTCATGAGCGTTTTGACATAACACTGGTGACGTGATTGTTGTTTGAACTCATGTGCGAGTTCGAGGAAAGGGAGTAGCAACACATGGAAAGGATTGTTGTGTGCCTGCCACTTGAAGGCATGGATGGCTGCAGATGCAGGGAGTGCGTCTGCAGTGTAGGGGTCATTGTCAGATCCAGGGATTGGAAGGTGAGCCCGGACACTTGCATATCTCATATCTCAACGCCAGTTCTCCAACCAGATCCAGAAGTTGTTTGAGATGAGGGTCAACTTTGTTGTTGTCCCAGTCTGAAGTGTCGGGTGGTGTATCCTTGATAGAGAATGCGCCAGAATTGATGGCGAAGAAAGAGAGGATGATAGGGAAGGGGTCCATCTCGAGGAGGTGTTTGGGGCAATGAATGTCACCACGGTAGTAGAATGGGCATTCGAAAAGGATGTGATGTCAGTCGTGTGTTTTGGTGCCACGAGAGAAGTAGCCGCACGAGCATTTGGTGGGTTCATTGGCAGCGGCACGGAATTTTGCTCAATACGCACCAGTGAAGTTGTGGTTGGTGATGAGACGAGTGATGCGTGCAAAGGTGGTAATGGACACATTGCCGAAGCGGCGGATGAAAGCGCCAGGTAGGGCAGGGTTAAAGATGTGAGTGGCGGGGGCGTGGAGGTAGTCGTGTCCCCAGTAGGATGGGTTGGGCTCAGGTTCACCTGTGGTGGGGTTGGTATGGAATGCAAGGTCGTTCCAATCCTGTAGCATATCAGTGGTAATTTTACATTTTTCGTAAGAGAAATGAGTGCATGTAGGAGGAGAAATAGAGGGTGGAGGATCAATGTCTGTAATAAGATGGTCGACGTGTTCATTGCCTTCGATCCCCATGTGAGATGGACAATAGGACATATGTAAGTGATTACGATCAGATAAAGAAAACCAGTCACATAGCATAGTATTGATAGACAGAATCTGTGAGTGTCCGGACTTGGTTTTGAATATGCTTTTGGCGGCGCTGGTGGAATCAATGAAGAGATGGAGATGATAAGTAGCAAGAGATGTAGAGATAAGATGAGATAGAGCTTGGAGAATAGCAATAAGCTCAGCATCAAAAGAAAAACCCCGTCCGGCCCACTGGGCCTGTTCGGTGAGTATTGTATATTTGGGGTAGTAAGCGGTAAATCCTGATGAGGAGTTGGAACTGTCCATGGAAGCAGAGCCATCAGTGTACACAACAATTGTGTTAGGATCATTGTGTGCAGTACGGATGCGAGGGTGAAGGTCGTTCTCAGTCCACTTTTCCATAGCGTCTTCATTGGCTTTTTTGGGATGTTCAAGGTTGATGTGGATGCGATCTGCAAACAGATCGATGATGCAATTGCCTGGTTGGCATTTGTCATCGGTTGGGTTGTAGACATCGCAGATGGCATTGTGAGTGGGATTGTTGGCTAGGTGAGGGAGAGAGGAGATGGATCCAATGGTTGTATTGTAAATAGCAGCTTTGGGGACACGGAGTGGAGGATAGAAAGCCGCATGTGGGAAATTGTCAGTGTGGTCGTATCGTGATGGAAAGAGTGATTTAATGGGATGGGAGGGCATGAGAGTATGTATATGTAAGCGATAAGATGCTTGGAGACGTTTACAGTAGAGATGGATAGGGAGGATTCCAGCTGTGACTTGGAGCGAACCGATGGGTTGAGTGTGGAACCCGCCAGTGATCCAGCAGAGGGTGAGGTTTTGGGAGGTGGAAAGGCATTTAAGGAGATGATTTGCACCACGTTGTCGATACCAGACTTGACAGCCATACATGAGGATGGGGAGGATGCAGGAAACATAGAGTTGTCAGTGTTGTGGGGACGGGAAGGCCATGTGTTGACGACCCAAGCATTTTAGTGGCGATTGCCGTGGTGGTGGCTCGGTTGGCGTAGTAGTTGACGTGATAGTGCCAAGTGAGATGGGGATCAAGCCAAAAGCTGAGGTGGCGAAGTTGGTTGGCAGGGATGATGGGGGTTGAGAGCCCAGGAAGCGTGATTAGGGTTTTGATCTTTTTTCGTTCATCTTGGTTGTGAGCGTAGATGAAGTGCATCATTTCGGTTTTTTTGTGTTTGAAAAGGAGACTGGAGCGACGTAGGATGGTGGTGATGAATTCATATAGTACAGAAACGAGACGGAGGTTGGTGTTGATAGAAGGGGAAGTGACCATAAGGTTACCGTCATCAACATATAGATGAAAATATGAATATCGGAACTTGACATGAGCTCGGAAATAATCATGGAGAGCGTACATAAGTGGAGTGGCAGTAATGCCACTGAAAGTAGGGGAGAGTGCCAACCCTTGGCTGACACCGACATGGGGCGCTTCGAAAAGTGGAGAGGAATTACTGCCGAAGCGGAAAGAAGAAGAACGTGGAAGGAAATAGGCACGGAGCCAACAAATGAAGGTGGGAGAGAAACCATGCCTTGTACATATAGTGATAAGGAGTTCGTGGTTGATAGAGGGAAAGAATTGGGCAATGTCAAAACTGATCATGGTGGTGACCAGTTTTTTCCACCAGCCTTGCTTGATGTGGTTGGTGATGTAGGCAACAGCGTCTATAGTAGAGTGCTGCCACGTGCTACCGAACTAACAAGGATGAAGAATTCCATATCTGTGAGCATCATATTGGATTTGTTCATTGATTATCTTTTCCATCCACTTGGCTATCATGGATAGAAGGACAATCGGACGATAGGATTTGATTTTGGTATAGTCATCTTTCCCGGGTTTGGGAATGACAACTGTAACCGTGCGTCTGAATTTGTCCGGCCACAAACCGATAACAAAACAGGCATTGAATAGATTAAGAAAACCACAAGAGTGTTACGACTGAGCGTCGAGTAAGGATCAGAGATACACACAAGACGAGCAGGAGCGCCGACGAGCACTTGTGCAGCGAGAGCAGAGCAAAGCTCGACGGTCAGGGCTGGAGACAAGATGTATTGAGTAAAGTATACTACAAACGAAATACAGCGAGGCTTACCTGGAGACAAGAGGTCAAAACTGAGGTCTCCAGGTAGTAAAGTACAGGTCTTATATACATGTACGCAACAATGGAACGAGCGGACAATAGGTGACTAGGGTCGCGAGAGAACAGGGGAAAACAATGGATGTAAGTACAATAGCGACAGTAGAACAATGGTCGTAAGTACAATAGCAACAGTGAGACAATGGAAGCTATTGTACTGAGGGACAAAAGATGGGTTACAATGCAACGGAGGACAATAGGAACGACGTGAGAAGTAAACAGTCCGAAAAAGGAAACTCAGGCGCTGGGTAAACAGCGCCGAATGGGAGCGTTCGTAACAGTACCCCCCTCCTAAGGGTCATGCCTTCACGACTAAGCCTTGTTGAGAGGGCCAGGGGCCGTTGGATGCATAGAATGGAATTTTTGTACCACTTGCGGCGCATTCGCCAAGTCTGCTGCATCCTTCCAACTATCGTGCTCTGGGCCCCAACCCTTCCAATGCACGAAGTACTGCAGTTTCTTCCACCACCCATACCGCCGTGACTCTAGAACACCTTCCACTTCATACTCCTCCTTCCCTTCTACTTCGATTGCAGGTGGCTCTGGAGGGTGTCGTCCAGGGAGTCGACTCTCCTTGTGTGGTAGTAAGAGCGACACATGGAATACAGGATGGAGTGCAAGGTCCTTGGGGAGCCGGAGCTCATAAGCTAGGTTGCCCATCTTGCGTTCGACTTGGTACGGTCCAGCATACCGGTCCACCAGTTTCCTTGAGACTTCTGGAACACGGAAGTTCCTCGTGTCGAGCCACACCTTCTGTCCTTCCTTAAACTCCGGGGCCTTGTGGACATAGCAATCGTAGTGCTCCTTCATCCGTTTGGCCGTTAGAGTCAAGGCAGCAGTTGCATCCTCCCTTGCCTGCCGCAACTCCTCTCTTCGTTCATCTGCCGTGGGCACTGCCGTAGACAACATCGGAATGTGGAACTGGGGTTCGAAGCCATACATCAGATAGAAAGGCGAGTACCCCGTCGATGAGTGTTGGTGTGAGTTAAAGGCAAACTCTGCAATCGGCAGCCACTTGACCCAGTCGTCGCGGCGTCGAGAGCAGTACATTCGTAAGTAAGCCTCTATCTCCTGGTTCCATCGTTCCGATTGGCCATCTGTCTGGGGATGATAGGCAGTTGACATTGCGCTTTCTATACCGAGGCCTTTGAGGATCGCACGGAAGAGCTTGCTTGAGAACTGGGGTCCACGATCGGAGATGATCTTTCGTGGTAGTCCATGCAGACGGAAGTGTTCACGAATGAAGTTGTCCGCGGCTCCTTCCGCATCGATCTCCTCGGTGCATGGAATAAGATGGATCATCTTTCCATGCCGATCAACAATGAGTTGCAGCGTGTTGAAACCATCTACGTCTGGAAGTCCAGTGATGAAGTCGCAGGTTACTACTTGGCCTGGGCCGTCGGGGATCTCATTGGGCTGGAGAGGACCGTGTGGTTTGGTGTGTGATGTTTTACCATGACGGCAAGTGTCACAGGTGTCCACATAGTCCTTGATAAACTTGCCCATGCCCGGCCACCAGTAGTTACGAGTAACCAACTCCGTCGTCTTCGCCTGTCCCGGGTGTCCTGCCGGCAGGAGGTCATGGTGGATGCATACAATCTCAGCACGCAGTGCATCATCCTTGGGGACATAGACTCGGCCGCGATAGAGAAGCAGGCCTTGTTCAGTGTTCCAGTCCACCAAGTCGTTCTGGAGACACGCTGGTCCGAGACTGTCCAATTTGCTAAGTGCTTCCACCACCTCCTGCTTGCGATTTCCACACTCATGGATGTGTTAAAGCAGTGCCTTGTCTAGGACCACTAACAGGTGCCCTCGCTTGGCTGCCAAAACTCGGAAGTGTTCAGGTTGCAACAAGACACGTCCGACATTGTCATCTGCATCATCTCGCTGGTGGTCAGGCCTGCGCGACAGTGCATCGGCCCTACCATTGGAGGTGCCAGGTTTGTGTGAGATGACAAAGTCGAATCGCGACAAGTAGAGAGCCCATCGTGCCTGCCTATGGGTGAGGTTCCGTGCTGTACGCGAGTACTTGAGGCTCTTGTGGTCTGACTGGATCTCGAACACGCTGGGTAGTCCTTCGAGGTAGTGGCGCCAGGCTTGCAAGGCATGGATGATAGCGAGCATCTCCTTGTCGTAGATCTCATAGTTGCCTTCCGCATCGTTCATCGATTCGGAGTGGAAGGCAACAGGGTGCCATTTACCATCCTCCCCCTCCTGAGACAGAACCGCACCCGTTGCGAAGCCTGAAGCATCGACTTCAACCCGAGTGTTGTGGTCTGGATCGTACATGCTCAGGACAGGGCTCTCGGTGAAACAATGTTTAAGCTCCTCAAAGGCAGACTGCTCCTCTTCTCCCCATCGCCATGTGGTGTTGCCTGTGAGGCGATCCAAAGGTTTGCAGATGGCACTAAAGTCCTTAATGAACTGCCAATAGAAATTCGCAAAGCCGCAGAATTTCCGTACATCTGAGGTGTTCTGAGGGACTGGCCAGTCTGCGATACCCTTGACCTTCACAGGGTCCATCTCCACGCAGTTCTCCGAAATGAGAACACCGAGGTATTTGACCTTGGGCTGTTCGAACTCGCACTTCTCCGGCTTGCAGAACAAGTTGTTCTCCTTCAGCCGTTTCAGGACCTCACACACCAGAGTACGGTGCTCCTCCATGTCATTGGTGAAAATGAGGATGTTGTCGAGATAGATAGTGACTTTGCCTAAGACAATGAGGTCCTTGAAGATGTCGTTCATGAGTGCAGAGAACGTGCTGGGTGAATTGGCTAGCACAAAGAACATGACATTCGGTTCGAACAGTTCCCGGTTGGTCACAAACGCGGCCTTCCACTCATCACCAGATTTGACTCGCACGTTGTTGTACCCCCAACGGATGTCAAGCTTCGTAAAGTACTTGGCCTTTTTGAGTCGATCTATCAGGTCCGAAACCAGCGGCAGCGGGTAACGGTTCTTAATGGTAATCTCGTTCAGCCATCGATAGTCCTGGACTGGATGTAGACTGCCATCCTTCTTTTTGACAAAAAAGAATGGCAAGGACATCGGCGACTTCGACTCCTGAATATAGCCCTTGGCCACATTCTCGGCAAGAAACTTGTCAAGCTCAACTTGTTCACTTGGTGATAGGGGGTACACCCGGGAGTGGAACATTTTCGCATCAGGCACTAGTTCAATTGCATGGTCGTAAGGCCCGTGTTCTGGTAAGCATTCAGATGCTTCCTTCGAGAACACATGCAAGTACTCGTAGTAGTGCTCCGGTACGATCTCTTTGACAGGGTGAACCTCCTTCTTCTGGTACTCTTGCTCAGCAAGTTGTTGAGAATATGTGTATGTCACTGAAGCAAACAGTTGTGGGGTACCATAAAGGCATTGTCCGTTGTCCCATGCATTGAGAAGAGACTCCTCAGTTCCATCCCACTGTGGCAGGAATCCTGGCGGCCATGGCCGTTCCTCGTCTTCTCTATCCTCCTCTGCCATCACGGCCGCACGTATCCTTCCAACCTTCCTGACCTTCCTCACCCGTTGAGAACCTTGGCGCGCCGTAAGCCGTACCTCCGTATCACGCGCTTTGGCTCACAGGTCGTGAGGGTACACAGGAGGGTGGCTTTGACGTTGGACGTGAGGCCGGTCGAGATGAGGGGTTCTTGGCTGCAACAGCGGCCACTTGACGAACTGGGGGACAGTCTGGGTCTCTTGGAGCGGGTGGCGGTGGATTAGCAATGTGCGCAAAGATTAACTCCTTCTGGTTGTTGATCGTAGCACGTCGAGAAGCGATGGCTTCGACAACCGTCGGGTTCTCCTGAATAGTGCGGGTTCTATGTGGGCACGGTTGCTGATCGCAGACCCTCCAGCTGTTGTGGTTCTTGTCCCAGTGTTCGTCGTGAACCTCGGCCGGGTGAAATACGTGTGCAGACCTCTGACAAGCCACGGTGTCCCAGGGGTGGAGTTGGTAAGGGGTGGGGAAACTCGCTTCCTGTCCAGGAATCAAACGGCAGGTGCACGATCCAACACTGTCTGCTCAGCCTCCTCGGCCTATTGCTGTGTCTTAACTCCAGGGACACGAGCCCAGGGGAGTTCTGCCTTGGCTTTGTTTCGCCGCCTTTCTCTAGCCTCCCACACCATGAGGCGGACCACTTCTGTCAGTGCCGGGGTCTCGGGTTAGGAGCTTTCCGCGCACTGTCCCACTAAAGTGGCAAGCCTCGAGTTGAATCAAGACCACGTCCGATGGTGTGACTAGAGCGCACACTATGCTAGGCCAACACAGAGGATCTATGTGCGTACCGTATGAGAGGGAAGTGTTATGACTGAGCGTCGAGTAAGGATCAGGGATACGCACGAGATGAGCAGGAGCACTGATGAGCACTTGTGCAGTGAGAGCAGAGCAAAGCTCGATGCTCAGGGCTGGAGGCAAGATGTATTGAGTAAAGTATACTACAAATGAAATACAGCGAGGCTCACCTAAAGACAAGAGGTCGAAACTGAGGTTTCCAGGTAGCAAAGTACAGGTCTTATATACATGTATGCAACAATGGAACGAGTGGACAATAGGTAGCTATGGATGCAAGAGAACAAGGGAAGACAATGGACGTAAGTACAATAGCGACAATAAGGCTGAACACAGCTCGAACTGCGGTTGAGCCGGATCCATAACCGCAGTTAACAGCCTTTTCAAAGGCTTGATCCAGAGCCGCAGATTAACTGCGGTTTATGTTACGACTGAGCGTCGAGTAAGGATCAGGGATATGTACGAGACGAGCAGGAGCGCCGACGAGCACTTGTGCAGCGAGAGCGGAGCAAAGCTCGATGGTCAGGGCTGGAGACAAGATGTATTGAGTGAAGTATACTACAAACGAAATACAGCGAGGCTTACCTGGAGACAAGAGGTCGAAACTGAGGTCTCTAGGTAGCAAAGTACAGGTCTTATATACATGTACGCAACAATGGAACGAGCGGACAATAGGTAACTAGGGTCGCGAGAGAACAGGGGAAAACAATGGATGTAAGTACAATAGCGACAGTAGAACAATGGTCGTAAGTACAATAGCAACAGTGAGACAATGGAAGCTATTGTACTACGGGACAAAGGACGGGTTACAATGCAACGGAGGACAATAGGAACGACGTGAGAAGTAAACAGTCCGAAAAAGGAAACTCAGGCGCTGGGTAAACGGCGCCGAATGGGAGCGTTTGTAACAGTACCCCCCTCCTAAGGGTCGTGCCTTCACGACTAAGTCTTGTTGAGAGGGCCAGGGGCCGTTGGATGCGTAGAATGGAATTTTTGTACCACTCGCGGTGCATTCGCCAGGTCTGCTGCATCCTCCCAACTATCGTGCTCTGGGCCCCAACCCTTCCAATGCACGAGGTACTGCAGTTTCTTCCACCACCCATACCGCCGCGACTCTAGAACACCTTCCACTTCATACTCCTCCTCCCCTTCTACTTCGATTGCGGGTGGCTCTGGAGGGTGTCGTCCAGGGAGTCGACTCTCCTTGTGTGGTAGTAAGAGCGACACATGGAATACGGGATGGAGTGCAAGGTCCTTGGGGAGTCTGAGCTCGTAAGCTAGGTTGCCCACCTTGCGTTCGACTTGGTACGGTCCAGCATACCGGTCCACCAGTTTCCTCGAGACTCCTGGAACACGGAAGTTCCTTGTGTCGAGCCACACCTTCTGTCCTTCCTTAAACTCCGGGGCCTCACGGACATAGTGATCATAGTGCTCCTCAGCTGCTGTTGTAATAATGATGTATCATGTTACGGCTAAGAGCCTGAAGCGTTTTACATCAGGTTACGGCTAGCTTCCTGATGTATCATTCCCTTTCGGGCCTGTCCGACACAGCCGCCAGCCGCCAGCCTGATTTGGAAGGTCCTCCGCCGGGGGCTCTGCAGGCGCCTTTCTTGCTTACTCTCTCTCGCTTGCTCTCTCTCGGCTCTTTCCCATCAATTGCCGATGCCCCGGCCTGCCTCCCATCAGCCCCGATCTCTCAGGCGACCCCCCGCCATCAAATATCAACCTCCCGAGGCGTAGTGGCCTGATTTGGAAGCCTCCCGCCTGCCCCGGGGTGGGCCACCTTGTTTCTGCCATTACTCACTCATTTCTAGGCCGATTCCCTTGCTTTTGGTGGCGTTCTCTTCGCATTTCAAGCGCGAATCTAACGCGCTAAATGCGCCATTACAAAGGTGTGTACTAACAGTTCCACAGTGCCCCCTAGATTCGCTCTAGGGGGTATTGTTTTGTCCATATCTCCGTGGATTCCTGATGGAATTACGCGCGAAAGGGTGCGTTCGATTCGCATGATTAATGCGCATCGAACGCGCCCTTTCGCGCGTAAATCCGTCCATTGGTCGTTGAGATATGCATACTCTCTCCTCGAGGGAGGGTGGTATGCATATCTCAGTAACCACTGCATGGATTCACTTTGTTCTTTCGCTCATCTGTAGCTACTTACTAGCGTATATAGGGTATACCATTCGTTTTACAGCTCTCCTGCATGCCATAGAAGGAGATGGCTATCAGTACTCGATATGGGGCACCTTCGACGCCCCATATCTCGAGCGTTTCTTCACGCCCCACGTCGTAATACATATCCACGGAAAGCCCTCGGTCAGGGCTTTCCAAAGAGCCATCATGCGCCCAGATCCGACCGCTGGAACGTCCGGGGTAGACACCCCTTCCTCATACCCCCCCTGAGCATAGATTTGGTTGTGGTTCTATCAATTCCCTATGATACCCCTTCGTTTTTTCTGTAGTATATTTGCACTATATGTCATCATTTAATGTAATACTCATTTTTCCTATCGCCTCACTGGATCTTACTGCTGACCCTTATCAGTAGCTACCCTACTACCCCCTCTGGACGATTTTTCAATGCCTTCATTGTGGAAGTAAGTGTCCAATACAATAGTACTCGATTATAGCTGCAGTATGCAGAAACAATGAAGGGAAACGGACGAAAACTTGCTGAGATATATTAGAATCAATGGCACACTACTTACAGCCACATTAAGACACTTGCACAATAGCATTAAGACGCTATTGTACGCAACGTCTTAAGCCCCACTACGGGAGCTTAAGACCTTGGCATATGCATATCTCAGTCAGTTCTTCGCCGTTTTCCATGATTCTGGGCTTGTTTTGATGGCATTAATCAGGGCTTTCATTCCTATCTAACATCTGCATGTATATAATGTTGTATGAAGCTACAGTACATGATTTTCCGACATATTGATAAGGATGTACAGAGAGAATGCATGCTCTGATAAGCATGTGAACTGGAAATCGAATGCTCATTCGACATATCTAAATGTAACAAAAAGAAACACAAACACCCGTCAATTACTAAGAGAGATATAAGGAAGACATTAAAAGATGTGGGTATGAGGAAGGGGTGTCTACCCCGGACGTTCCAGCGGTCGGATCTGGGCGCATGATGGCTCTTTGGAAAGCCCTGACCGAGGGCTTTCCGTGGATATGTATTACGACGTGGGGCGTGAAGAAACGCTCGAGATATGGGGCGTCGAAGGTGCCCCATATCGAGTACTGATAGCCATCTCCTTCTATGGCATGCAGGAGAGCTGTAAAACGAATGGTATACCCTATATACGCTAGTAAGTAGCTACAGATGAGCGAAAGAACAAAGTGAATCCATGCAGTGGTTACTGAGATATGCATACCACCCTCCCTCGAGGAGAGAGTATGCATATCTCAACGACCAATGGACGGATTTACGCGCGAAAGGGCGCGTTCGATGCGCATTAATCATGCGAATCGAACGCACCCTTTCGCGTGTAATTCCATCAGGAATCCACGGAGATATGGACAAAACAATACCCCCTAGAGCGAATCTAGGGGGCACTGTGGAACTGTTAGTACACACCTTTGTAATGGCGCATTTAGCGCGTTAGATTCGCGCTTGAAATGCGAAGAGAACGCCACCAAAAGCAAGGGAATCGGCCTAGAAATGAGTGAGTAATGGCAGAAACAAGGTGGCCCACCCCGGGGCAGGCGGGAGGCTTCCAAATCAGGCCACTACGCCTCGGGAGGTTGATATTTGATGGCGGGGGGTCGCCTGAGAGATCGGGGCTGATGGGAGGCAGGCCGGGGCATCGGCAATTGATGGGAAAGAGCCGAGAGAGAGCAAGCGAGAGAGAGTAAGCAAGAAAGGCGCCTGCAGAGCCCCCGGCGGAGGACCTTCCAAATCAGGCTGGCGGCTGGCGGCTGTGTCGGACAGGCCCGAAAGGGAATGATACATCAGGAAGCTAGCCGTAACCTGATGTAAAACGCTTCAGGCTCTTAGCCGTAACATGATACATCATTATTACAACAGATGGTGTGCTCCTTCATCCGTTCGGCCGTTAGAGTCAAGGCAGCGGTTGCATCCTCCCTTGCCTGCCGCAACTCCTCTCTTCGTTCATCTGCCGTGGGCACTGCCGTAGACAACATCGGAATGTGGAACTGGGGTTCGAAGCCATACATCAGATAGAAAGGCGAGTACCCCGTCGATGAGTGTTGGTGTGAGTTAAAGGCAAACTCTGCAATCGGCAGCCACTTGACCCAGTCGTCGCGGCGTCGAGAGCAGTACATTCGTAAGTAAGCCTCTATCTCCTGGTTCCATCGTTCCGATTGGCCATCTGTCTGGGGATGATAGGCAGTTGACATTGCGCTTTCTATACCGAGGCCTTTGAGGATCGCACGGAAGAGCTTGCTTGAGAACTGGGGTCCACGATCGGAAATGATCTTTTGTGGTAGTCCATGCAGATGGAAGTGTTCTCGAATGAAGTTGTCCGCGGCTCCTTCCGCATCGATCTCCTCGGTGCACGGAATAAGATGGATCATCTTTCCATGCCGATCAACAATGAGTTGCAGCGCATTGAAACCATCTACGTCTGGAAGTCCGGTGATGAAGTCGCAGGTTACTACTTGGCCTGGGCCATCGGGGATCTCATTGGGCTGGAGAGGACCGTGTGGTTTGGTGTGTGATGTTTTACCACGACGGCAAGTGTCGCAGGTGTCCACATAGTCCTTGATAAACTTGCCCATGCCCGGCCACCAGTAGTTACGAGTAACCAACTCCGTCGTCTTCGCCTGTCCCGGGTGTCCTGCCGGCGGAAGGTCATGGTGGATGCGTACAATCTCAGCACGCAGTGCATCATCCTTGGGGACATAGACTCGGCCGCGATAGAAAAGCAGGCCTTGTTCAGTGTTCCAGTCCACCAAGTCGTTCTGGAGACGCGCTGGTCCGAGACTGTCCAGTTTGCTAAGTGCTTCCACCACCTCCTGCTCACGATCTCCACACTCGCGGATGCGTCGAAGCAGTGCCTTGTCTGGGACCACCGATAGGTGCCCTCGCTTGGCTGCCAAAACTCGGAAGTGTTCGGGTTGCAACAAGACCCCTCCGACATTGTCATCTGCATCATCTCGCTGGTGGTCAGGCCTGCGCGACAGTGCATCGGCCCTACCATTGGAGGTGCCAGGTTTGTGTGAGATGACAAAGTCGAATCGCGACAGGTAGAGAGCCCATCGTGCCTGCCTACGGGTGAGGTTCTGTGCTGTACACCAGTACTCGAGGTTTTTGTGGTCTGACTGGATCTCAAACACGCTGGGTAGTCCTTCGAGGTAGTGGCGCCAGGCTTGCAAGGCACGGATAATGGCGAGCATCTCCTTGTCATAGATCTCGTAGTTGCGTTCCGCGTCGTTCATCGATTCGGAGTGGAAGGCAACGGGGTGCCATTTACCATCCTCCCCCTCCTGAGACAGAACCACACCCGTTGCGAAGCCTGAAGCATCGACTTCAACCCGGGTATTGCGGTCTGGATCGTACATGCTCAGGACAGGGCTCTCGGTGAAACGACGTTTGAGTTCATCAAAGGCAGACTGCTCCTCTTCTCCCCATCGCCATGTGGTGTTGCCTGTGAGGCGATCCAAAGGTTTGCAGATAGCACTGAAGTCCTTAATGAACCGCCGATAGAAATTCGCAAAGCCGCGGAATTTCCGTACATCTGAGGTGTTCTGAGGGACTGGCCAGTCTGCGATACCCTTGACCTTCACAGGGTCCATCTCCACACAGTTCTCCGAAACAAGGACACCGAGGTATTCGACCTTGGGCTGTTCGAACTCGCACTTCTCTGGCTTACAGAACAAGTCATTCTCCTTCAGCCGTTTCAGGACCTCACGCACCAGAGTACGGTGCTCCTCCATGTCATTGGTGAAAATGAGGATGTCGTTGAGATAGATAGTGACTTTGCCTAAGACAATGAGGTCCTTGAAGATGTCGTTCATGAGTGCAGAGAAGGTGCTGGGTGAATTGGCTAGCCCAAAGAACATGACATTCGGTTCGAACAGTCCCCGGTTGGTCACAAATGCGGCCTTCCACTCATCGCCAGATTTGACTCGCACGTTGTTGTACCCCCAACGGATGTCAAGCTTCGTAAAGTACTTGGCCTTCTTGAGTCGATCCATCAGGTCCGAAACCAGCGGCAGCGGGTAACGGTTCTTAATGATGATCTCGTTCAGCCGTCGATAGTCCTGGACTGGACGTAAGCTGCCGTCCTTCTTCTTGACAAAGAAGAATGGTGAGGACATCGGCGACTTTGACTCCTGAATATAGCCCTTGGCCACATTCTCGGCAAGAAACTTGTCAAGCTCAACTTGTTCGCTTGGTGATAGGGGGTACACCCGGGAGTGGAACATTTTCGCATCCGGCACTAGTTCAATTGCATGGTCGTAAGGCCCGTGTTCTGGTAAGCATTCAGATGCTTCCTTCAAGAACACATGCAAGTACTCGTGGTAGTGCTTTGGTACGATCTCTTTGACAGGGCAAACCTTCTTCTTCTGGTACTCTTGCTCAGCGAGTTGTTGAGAGTATGTGTATGTCGCTGAAGCAAATAGTTGTGGAGTGCTATAAAGGCGTTGTCCGTTGTCCCATGCATTGAGAAGAGACTCCTCAGTTCCATCCCACCGTGGCAGGAATCCTGGCGGCCATGGCCATTCCTCGTCTTCTCTATCCTCCTCTGCCATCACGGCCGCACGTATCCTTCCAACCTTCCTGACCTTCCTCACCCGTTGAGAACCTTGGCGTGCCGTAAGCCGTACCTCCGTATCACGCGCTTTGGTCTCAACAGGTTGGGATGCCTTCGGGTTGGCCGGACACGTCTCTGGACATCTCGATAGACGCAGTGAGCCACGTTCCCAATCTACTTCAGGGTTGTGCTCGCGTAACCAGTCCAGGCCGATGATCACATCCTCCTCTCCCATGTCTGTCACCACAAACACCACCTTCTCCCGGTGGTCTCCAATCGCCATATCCAATACGGCGACCTCACTGATTGTCCCATCGCGGTTCTCTGTACCGTCGATGTTGTATAGAGGAATTGGCCTTGCCAACTTCCTCGTCGTAACACGATTCTCTACTACGAAACGTCTATGTAAAAACTTAGTTGTAGCTCCACTATCTACTATAGCTACAATGTCCTTGTGCCGCTGCTTGCCGATTAACCGTACTGGTATGTGAAAGTGTTGACCATCATGATTCACTTTATACACGAACAATGAACCTAGTACAGAAAACTGACTATTACTACAAGAGCCAGCACGCGCAGTGTCCAATGCGGCTCGAATCAAAAACCCTCCTTCTTGTCCGCCACCGTAAGGGCAGCGATTTTCTCCTCCATCGCCTTAACCTGCACTCGCAGCGTGTTGATCTCCTCGGTCCCGGCCGACGACGACGATGCGGTTTGCGGTTTGTTGACCCTAGGCTTGGGGCACTGGAACAGACGGTGTCCTTCTTCACCGCAGTTGAAGCAGGTGCCTTTGAAGGGCCTCCTACTTGTGCCCGTGGCTGCTGCCTTTTCGCCCTTCTTCTTCTATCCAAACTGCTTCGGCCATTCTTCTTTCCGCATGGCCAGAGCCTGATTGATCGACAGGGCCACCTTCTGGATCTTCTCGACGGTGTCGATGTCGTGGGCTCCCTGTGCGAAGATGTCCTTGATCTTGTAGGGCAGGCCGGTGCGATAGTGTTCATGCTTGTCATAGTTGCTGAAGTCCGTGTGGGCAGCGATGGCGTTGAACTCAGTTGTGTAGTCTTTGACCGTGCCAAGCCTGTGCGAAGCCTTGCACAGCTTGGTGAGTTCTGCAGTGGCAGCCTGTTTATCGTCTGCCGCACAGAAGTGTGCCTTGAAGTCGGTTTCGAAAGCCGCATAGTCTGCCCAGGGCATCGTGCCCGTGGCGACCTTGACAATAAATGGACCGGCCCATGCAGCAGCTCCCTCCGTTAGCTTGTTGAGAACCGTGACCCAACAGATCTGTGCATCAACACCTTGGGCCGTTAGAGTGGCATGATAAATTTGGGCTGAGGCGATGAAGCGGAGGCCATCTTGTGCGGATTTCCCATTGTACTCTCATGGGGCGAGCTGGTTGAGGAGTTTGGAGATGTCGAACAATGCAGGCGCGGGGGTGGTCATAGCTGGAACAACCCTTGGTGCGGGTGATGGTGCCCTACTGGGAGACGATGAGGATGAGGATGAGGATGAGGGTTCTGAGGGGGTGTTGAGGATAACGGTTTCTCGTTCCGACTTCGGTTCGACTACAGGTTCCTCTGGCTCTTCCGGCTCCGGTTCCCTTTCGGTCTTTGGGAGTCTAGAGGTCGAAGCGACTGGCGATCGGTCTGATGAGGATGCAATACATTGTCGAACAAGTTCTAAAGCAACAGGAAGGGAAATTTCTCCGGTACGAGGGGATCCGGACGGGGTTGCAGTGGGAGTGGGTTTGCGACTCACAGGTCGCGAGGGTACACGGGAGGGTGGCCTTGACGTTGGACGTGAGGCCGGTCGAGATGAGGGGTTCTTGGCTGCAACAGTGGCCGCTTGATGAACTGGGGGACGGTCTGGGTCTCTTGGAGCGGGTGGCGGTGGATTAGCAATGTGCGCAAGGATTAACTCCTTCTGGTTGTTGGTCGTAGCACGTCGAGGAGCGATGGCTTCGACAACTGTCGGGTTCTCCTGAATAGTGCAGGTTCTATGTGGGCACGGTTGCTGATCGCAGACCCTCCAGTTGTTGTGGTCCTTGTCCCAGTGTTCGTCGTGAACCTCGGCCGGGTGAAATACGTGTGCAGACCTCTGACAAGCCACGGTGTCCCAGGGGTGAAGTTGGTAAGGGGTAGGGAAACTCGCTTCCTGTCCAGGAATCAAACGGCAGGTGCACGATCCAACACTGTCTGCTCAGCCTCCTCGGCCTATTGCTGTGTCTTAACCTCCAGGGACACGAGCCCAGGGGAGTTCTGCCTTGGCTTTGTTTCGCCGCCTTTCTCTAGCCTCCCACGCCGTGAGGCGGACCACTTCTGTCAGTGCCGGGGTCTCAGGTTAGGAGCTTTCCGCGCACTGTACCACTAAAAGTGGCAAGCCTCAAGTTGAATCAAGACCACGTCCGATGGTGTGACTAGAGCGCGCACTACGCTAGGCCAACACAGAGGATCTATGTGCGTACCGTACGAGAGGGAAGTGATAAACGTGTATAAACTCCAAGGAAAGGGGGTGTTGCGCTGGTGCTCGTGTAGGAAGTTTCGACCTAATGTTACGACTGAACACCGAGTAAGGATCAGGGATACGCACGAGACGAGCAGGAGCGCCGACGAGCACTTGTGCAGCGAGAGCGGAGCAAAGCTCGACGGTCAGGGCTGGAGACAAGATGTATTGAGTGAAGTATACTACAAACGAAATACAGTGAGGCTTACCTGGAGACAAGAGGTCAAAACTGAGGTCTCCAGGTAGTAAAGTACAGGTCTTATATACATGTACGCAACAATGGAATGAGCGGACAATAGGTAACTAGGGTCGTGAGAGAACAGGGGAAAACAATGGATGTAAGTACAATAGCGACAGTAGAACAATGGTCGTAAGTACAATAGCGACAGTGAGACAATGGAAGCTATTGTACTACGGGACAAAGGACGGGTTACAATGCAACGGAGGACAATAGGAACGACGTGAGAAGTAAACAGTCCGAAAAAGGAAACTCAGGCGCTGGGTAAACGGCGCCGAATGGGAGCGTTCGTAACAACTGCAGAACTCACCAAGTTGTGCAAGACCTCGCACAGGCTTGGCACGGTCAAAGACTACACAACTGAGTTCAACGCCATCGCTGCCCACACGGACTTCAGCAACTATGACAAGCATGAACACTATCGCACCGGCCTGCCCTACAAGATCAAGGACATCTTCGCACAGGGAGCCCACAACATCGACACCGTCAAGAAGATCCAGAAGGTGGTCCTGTCGATCAATCAGGCTCTGGCCATGCGGAAAGAAGAATGGCCGAAGCAGTTTGGATAGAAGAAGAAGGGTGAAAAGGCAGCAGCCACGGGCACAAGTAGGAGGCCCTTCAAAGGTGCCTGCTTCAACTGTGGTGAAGAAGGACACCGTTTCTTCCAGTGCCCCAAGCCTAGAGTCAACAAACCGCAAACCACATTGTCATCGTCGGCTGGGACTAAAGAGATCAACACGCTGCGAGCACAGGTTAAGGCAATGGAGCAGAAAATCACTGCCCTTACAGTGGCGGACAAAAAGGAGGGTTTTTGATTAGAGCCGCATTGGACGCTGCACGTGCTGGCTCTTATAGTAATAGTCGGTTTTCTGTACTAGGTTCATTGTTCGTGTATGAAGTGAATCATGATGGTCAACACTTTCACATACCAGTATGGTTAATTGGCAAGCAGCGGCATAAGGACATCATAGCTATGGTAGATAGTGGAGCTACAACTAAGTTCTTACATAGACGTTTTGTAGTAGAGAATCGTGTTATGACGAGGAAGCTAGCAAGGCCAATTCCTCTATACAACATCGATGGTACAGAGAACCATGATGGGACGATTAGTGAGGTCGCCGTATTGGATATGGTGATTGGAGACCACCGGAAGAAGGTGGTGTTTGTGGTGACAGACATCGGAGAGGAGGATGTGATCATTGGCCTGGACTGGTTACGTGAGCACAACCCTGAAGTAGATTGGGAACATGGCTCACTGCGTCTATCGAGATGTCCAGAGACGTGTCCGGCCAACCCGAAGGCATCCAAACCTGTTGAGACCAAAGCGCGTGATACGGAGGTATGGCTTACAGCGTGCCAAGATTCTCGACGGGTGAGGAAGGTCAGGAAGGTTGGAAGGATACGTGCGGCCGTGATGGCAGAGGAGGATAGAGAAGATGAGGAATGGCCATGGCCGCCAGGATTCCTGCCACGGTGGGATGGAACTGAGGAGTCTCTTCTCAGTGCATGGGACAATGGACAACGCCTTTATGGTACTCTACAATTATTTGCTTCAGTGATGTACACATACTCTCAACAACTTGCTGAGCAAGAGTACCAGAAGAAGAAGGTTTGCCCTGTCAAAGAGATCATACCAAAGCACTACCACGAGTACTTACATGTGTTCTTGAAGGAAGCATCTGAATGCTTACCAGAACACGGGCCTTACGACCATGCAATTGAACTAGTGCCGGATGCGAAAATGTTCCACTCCCGGGTGTACCCCCTATCACCAAGCGAACAAGTTGAGCTTGACAAGTTTCTTGCCGAGAATGTGGCCAAGGGCTATATTCAGGAGTCAAAGTCGCCGATGTCCTCACCATTCTTCTTTGTCAAGAAGAAGGACGGCAGCTTACGTCCAGTCCAGGACTATCGACGGCTAAATGAGATCACCATTAAGAACCGTTACCCGCTGCCGCTGGTTTCGGACCTGATGGATCGACTCAAAAAGGCCAAGTACTTTACAAAGCTTGACATCCGCTGGGGGTACAACAACGTGCGGGTCAGAGCTGGTGATGAATGGAAGGCCACGTTTGTGACCAACCGGGGACTGTTCGAACCGAATGTCATGTTCTTTGGGCTAGCCAATTCACCCAGCACGTTCTCTGCACTCATGAACGACATCTTCAAGGACCTCATCGTCTTAGGCAAAGTCACTATCTATCTCGACGACATCCTCATTTTCACCAATGATATAGAGGAACACTGCACTCTGGTGCATAAGGTCCTGAAACGGCTGAAGGAGAATGACTTGTTCTGCAAGCCGGAGAAGTGCGAGTTCGAACAGCCCAAGGTCAAATACCTCGGTGTTCTCATTTCGGAGAACTGCGTGGAGATGGACCCTGTGAAGGTCAAGGGTATCGCAGACTGGCCAGTTCCTCAGAACACCTCAGATGTATGGAAATTCCGTGGCTTTGCAAATTTCTATTGGCGGTTTATTAAGGACTTCAGTGCTATCTGCAAACCTTTGGATCACCTCACGGGCAACACCACATGGCAATGGGGAGAAGAGGAGCAGTCTGCCTTTGAGGAGCTCAAATGTCATTTTACTGAGAGCCCTGTCCTGAGCATGTACGATCCAGACCGCAATACCCGGGTTGAAGTCGATGCTTCAGGCTTTGCAATAGGTGCGGTTCTGTCTCAGGAGGGGGAGGATGGTAAATGGCACCCCATTGCTTTCCACTCCGAATCAATGAACAATACGGAATGCAACTATGAGATCTATGACAAAGAGATGCTTGCCATTATCCGTGCTTTGCAAGCCTAGCGCCACTACCTCGAAGGACTACCCAGCGTGTTTGAGATCCAGTCAGACCACAAAAACCTCGAGTACTGGCGTACAGCACAGAACCTCACCCGTAGGCAGGCACGATGGGCTCTCTACCTGTCGCAATTCGACTTTGTCATCTCACACAAACCTGGCACCTCCAACAGTAGGGCCGATGCACTGTCGTGCAGGCCTAACCACCAGCGAAATGATGCAGATGACAATGTCAGACGTGTCCTGTTGCAACCTGAACATTTCCAAGTATTGGCAGCCAAGTGAGGGCACCTGTCAGTGGTCCCAGACAAGGCACTGCTTCAACGCATCTGTGAGTGTGGAGACCGTGAGCAGAAGGTGGTGGAAGCATTTAGCAAACTCGACAGTCTTGGACCAGCGCGTCTCCAGAATGACTTGGTGGACTGGAACACTGAACAAGGCCTGCTTCTCTATCGCGGCCGAGTCTATGTCCCCAAGGATGATGCACCGTGTGCTGAGATTGTACGCATCCACCACGACCTTCCACCGGCAGGACACCCGGGACAGGCGAAGACGACGGAGTTGGTTACTCGTAACTACTGGTGGCCGGGTATGGGCAAGTTTATCAAGGACTATGTGGACACCTGCGACACTTACCGTCGTGGTAAAACATCACACACCAAACCACACGGTCCTCTCCAGCCCAACGAGATCTCCGACGGCCCAGGCCAGGTAGTAACCTGCGACTTCATCACCGGACTGCCAGACGTAGATGGTTTCAATGTGCTGCAACTTATCGTTGATCGGCATAGAAAGATGATCCATCTTATTCCATGCACCGAGGAGATCAATGTAGAAGGAGCTGCAGATAACTTCATCCGAGAACACTTCCATCTGCATGGACTACCACAAAAGATCATTTCTGTTACGAACGCTCCCATTCGGCGCCGTTTACCCAGCGCCTGAGTTTCCTTTTTCGGACTGTTTACTTCTCACGTCGTTCCTATTGTCCTCCGTTGCATTGTAACCCGTCCTTTGTCCTGTAGTACAATAGCTTCCATTGTCTCACTGTCGCTATTGTACTTACGACCATTGTTCTACTGTCGCTATTGTACTTACACCCATTGTTTTCCCCTGTTCTCTCGCGACCCTAGTTACCTATTGTCCGCTCGTTCCATTGTTGCGTACATGTATATAAGACCTGTACTTTGCTACCTGGAGACCTCAGTTTCGACCTCTTGTCTCCAGGTAAGCCTTGCTGTATTTCGTTTGTAGTATACTTCACTCAATACATCTTGTCTCCAGCCCTGACCGTCGAGCTTTGCTCCGCTCTCGCTGCACAAGTGCTCGTCGGCGCTCCTGCTCGTCTCGTGCGTATCCCTGATCCTTACTCGACGCTCAGTCGTAACATTAGGTCGAAACTTCCTACACGAGCACCAGCGCAACATCCCCTTTCCTTGGAGTTTATACACGTTTATCACTTCCCTCTCGTACGGTACGCACATAGATCCTCTGTGTTGGCCTAGCGTAGTGCGCGCTTAGTCACACCATCGGACGTGGTCTTGATTCAACTCGAGGCTTGCCACTTTTAG
Organism: Ganoderma lingzhi; assembly: GCA_026283605.1. Classification (NCBI taxonomy): domain Eukaryota; kingdom Fungi; phylum Basidiomycota; class Agaricomycetes; order Polyporales; family Polyporaceae; genus Ganoderma; species Ganoderma lingzhi. The sequence continues at coordinate 1,067,924 of JAPJYM010000001.1, forward strand.
TGGTACAGTGCGCGGAAAGCTCCTAACCCGAGACCCCGGCACTGACAGAAGTGGTCCGCCTCACGGCGTGGGAGGCTAGAGAAAGGCGGCGAAACAAAGCCAAGGCAGAACTCCCCTGGGCTCGTGTCCCTGGAGGTTAAGACACAGCAATAGGCCGAGGAGGCTGAGCAGACAGTGTTGGATCGTGCACCTGCCGTTTGATTCCTGGACAGGAAGCGAGTTTCCCTACCCTTACCAACTCCACCCCTGGGACACCGTGGCTTGTCAGAGGTCGGCACACGTATTTCACCCGGCCGAGGTTCACGACGAACACTGGGACAAGGACCACAACAACTGGAGGGTCTGTGATCAGCAACCGTGCCCGCATAGAACCCGCACTATTCAGGAGAACCCGGCGGTTGTCGAAGCCATCGCTCCTCGACGTGCTACGATCAACAACCAGAAGGAGTTAATTCTTGCACACATTGCTAATCCACCGCCACCCGCTCCAAGAGACCCAGACCGTCCCCCAGTTCGTCAAGCGGCCGCTGTTGCAGCCAAGAACCCCTCATCTCGACCGGCCTCACGTCCAACGTCAAGGCCACCCTCCCGTGTACCCTCGCGACCTGTGAGTCGCAAACCCACTCCTGCTGCAACCCCATCCGGATCCCCTCGCACCGGAGAAATCTCCCTTCCTGTCGCATTAGAACTTGTTCGACAACGTATTGCATCCTCGTCAGACCGATCGCCAGTTGCTTCGACCTCTAGACTCCCAAAGACCGAAAGGGAACCGGAGTCAGAAGAGCCAGAGGAGCCAGTAGTCGAACCAAAGTCAGAACGAGAGACCGTTGTCCTCAACACCCCCTCAGAACCCTCATCCTCATCCTCATCCTCATCGTCTCCCAGTAGGGCACCATCACCCGCACCAAGGGTTACTCCAGCCATGACCACCCCCGCGCCTGCACTGTTCGATATCTCCAAACTCCTCAACCAGCTTGCCCCACGAGAGTACGATGGAAAATCTGCACAGGATGGTCTTCGTTTTGTCGCCTCAGCTCGGATCTATCACACCACTCTAACGGCTCAAGGTGTCGATGCACAGATCTGTTGGGTCACGGTTCTCAACAAGCTAACGGAGGGAGCGGCTGCATGGGCCGGTCCATTTATTGTCAAGGTCGCCACGGGCACGATGCCCTGGGCAGACTATGCGGCTTTGAAACCGACTTCAAGGCACACTTCTGTGCGGCAGACGATAAACAGGCGGCCACTGCGGAACTCACCAAGCTGTGCAAGACTTCGCACAGGCTCGGCACGGTCAAGGACTACACGACCGAGTTCAATGCCATTGCCGCCCGCACGGACTTCAGCGACTACGACAAGCACGAACGCTATCGCACCGGCCTGCCCTACAAGATCAAGGACATCTTCGCACAGGGAGCCCACAACATCGACACCGTCGAGAAGATCCAGAAGGTGGCCCTGTCGATCGATCAGGCCCTGGCCATGCGGGAAGAAGAACGACCGAAGCAGTTTGGATGGAAGAAGAAAGGCGAAAAGGCAGCGGCTACGGGCACAAGTAGGAGGCCCTTCAAAGGCACCTGCTTCAACTGCGGTGAAGAAGGACACCATCTGTTCCAGTGCCCCAAGCCTAGGGTCAACAAACCGCAAACCGCATCGTCATCGTCGGCCGGGACCGAGGAGATCAACACGCTGCGAGCGCAGGTTAAGGCGATGGAGGAGAAAATCGCCGCCCTTACGGTGGCGGACAAGAAGGAGGGTTTTTGATTCGAGCCGCATTGGACGCTGCGCGTGCTGGCTCTTGTAGTAATAGTCGGTTTTCTGTACTAGGTTCATCGTTCGTGTATGAAGTGAATCATGATGGTCAACACTTTCACATACCAGTACGGTTAATCGGCAAGCAGCGGCACAAGGACATTGTAGCTATGGTAGATAGTGGAGCTACAACTAAGTTTTTACATAGACGTTTCGTAGTAGAGAATCGTGTTACGACAAGGAAGTTGGCAAGGCCAATTCCTCTATACAACATCGACGGTACAGAGAACCGCGATGGGACGATCAGTGAGGTCGCCGTATTGGATATGGCGATTGGAGACCACCGGGAGAAGGTGGTGTTTGTGGTGACAGACATCGGAGAGGAGGATGTGATCATCGGCCTGGACTGGTTACGCGAGCACAACCCTGAAGTAGATTGGGAACGTGGCTCACTGCGTCTATCGAGATGTCCAGAGACGTGTCCGGCCAACCGAAGGCATCCAAACCTGTTGAGACCAAAGCGCGTGATACGGAGGTACGGCTTACGGCGCGCCAAGGTTCTCGACGGGTGAGGAAGGTCAGGAAGGTTGGAAGGATACGTGCGGCCGTAATGGCAGAGGAGGATAGAGAAGACGAGGAACGGCCATGGCCGCCAGGATTCCTGCCACGGTGGGATGGAACTGAGGAGTCTCTTCTCAATGCATGGGACAACGGACAACGCCTTTATGGCACTCCACAACTATTTGCTTCAGCGACGTACACATACTCTCAACAACTCGCTGAACAAGAGTACCAGAAGAAGGAGGTTCGCCCTGTCGAAGAGATCGTACCGAAGCACTACCATGAGTACCTGCATGTGTTCTCGAAGGAAGCATCCGAACGTTTACCAGAACACGGGCCCTACGACCATGCAATTGAACTGGTGCCGGACGCGAAAATGTTCCACTCCCGGGTGTATCCCCTATCACCAAGCGAACAAGTTGAGCTTGACAAGTTTCTTGCCGAAAATGTGGCCAAAGGCTATATTCAGGAGTCGAAGTCGCCGATGTCCTCACCATTCTTCTTTGTCAAGAAGAAGGACGGCAGCTTACGTCCAGTCCAGGACTATCGACGGCTAAACGAGATCACCATTAAGAACCGCTACCCGCTGCCGCTGGTTTCGGACCTGATGGATCGACTCAAAAAGGCCAAGTACTTTACGAAGCTTGACATCCGTTGGGGGTACAACAACGTGCGAGTCAAATCTGGCGATGAGTGGAAGGCCGCGTTTGTGACCAACCGGGGACTGTTCGAACCGAATGTCATGTTCTTTGGGCTAGCCAATTCGCCCAGCACGTTCTCTGCACTTATGAACGACATCTTCAAGGACCTCATTGTCTTAGGCAAAGTCACTATCTATCTCGACGACATCCTCATTTTCACCAATGACATGGAGGAGCATCGTACTCTGGTGCGTGAGGTCCTGAAACGGCTGAAGGAGAACGACTTGTTCTGTAAGCCGGAGAAGTGCGAGTTCGAACAGCCCAAGGTCGAATACCTCGGTGTCCTCGTTTCGGAGAACTGCGTGGAGATGGACCCTGTGAAGGTCAAGGGTATCGCAGACTGGCCAGTCCCTCAGAACGCCTCAGACGTACGGAAATTCCGTGGCTTTGCGAATTTCTACCGGCGGTTCATTAAGGACTTCAGTGCCATCTGCAAACCTTTGGATCGCCTCACGGGCAACACCACATGGCAATGGGGAGAAGAGGAGCAGTCTGCCTTTGAGGAGCTCAAACGTCGTTTCACCGAGAGCCCTGTCCTGAGCATGTACGATTCAGACTGCAATACCCGGGTTGAAGTTGATGCTTCAGGCTTCGCAACAGGTGCGGTTCTGTCTCAGGAGGGGGAGGATGGTAAATGGCACCCCGTTGCCTTCCACTCCGAATCGATGAACGATGCGGAACGCAACTACGAGATCTACGACAAGGAGATGCTCGCTATCATCCGTGCCCTGCAAGCCTGGCGCCACTACCTCGAAGGACTACCCAGCGTGTTTGAGATCCAGTCAGACCACAAAAACCTCGAGTACTGGCGTACAGCACAGAACCTCACCCGTAGGCAGGCACGATGGGCTCTCTACCTGTCGCGATTCGACTTTGTCATCTCACACAAACCTGGCACCTCCAATGGTAGGGCCGATGCATTGTCGCGCAGGCCTGACCACCAGCGAGATGATGCAGATGACAATGTCGGACGTGTCTTGTTGCAATCCGAACGCTTCCGAGTTTTGGCAGCCAAGCGAGGGCACCTATCGGTGGTCCCAGACAAGGCACTGCTTCGACGCATCCGCGAGTGTGGAGATCGTGAGCAGGAGGTGGTGGAAGCACTTAGCAAATTGGACAGTCTCGGGCCAGCGCGTCTCCAGAACGACTTGGTGGACTGGAACACTGAACAAGGCCTGCTTCTCTATCGCGGCCGAGTCTATGTCCCCAAGGATGATGCACTGCGTGCTGAGATTGTACGCATCCACCATGACCTCCCGCCGGCAGGACACCCGGGACAGGCGAAGACGACGGAGTTGGTTACTCGTAACTACTGGTGGCCGGGCATGGGCAAGTTTATCAAGGACTATGTGGACACCTGCGACACTTGCCGTCGTGGTAAAACATCACACACCAAACCACACGGTCCTCTCCAGCCCAATGAGATCCCCGACGGCCCAGGCCAAGTAGTAACCTGCGACTTCATCACTGGACTGCCAGACGTAGATGGTTTCAACGCGCTGCAACTCATTGTTGATCGGCATGGAAAGATGATCCATCTTATTCCGTGCACCGAGGAGATCGATGCGGAAGGAGCCGCAGACAACTTCATTCGAGAACACTTCCGTCTGCATGGACTACCACGAAAGATCATCTCCGATCGTGGACCCCAGTTCTCAAGCAAGCTCTTCCGTGCGATTCTCAAAGGCCTCGGTATAGAAAGCGCAATGTCAACTGCCTATCATCCCCAGACAGATGGCCAATCGGAACGATGGAACCAGGAGATAGAGGCTTACTTACGAATGTACTGCTCTCGACGCCGCGATGACTGGGTCAAGTGGCTGCCGATTGCAGAGTTTGCCTTTAACTCACACCAACACTCGTCGACGGGGTACTCGCCATTCTATCTGATGTATGGCTTCGAACCCCAATTCCACATTCCGATGTTGTCTACGGCAGTGCCCACGGCAGACGAACGAAGAGAGGAGTTGCGGCAGGCAAGGGAGGATGCAACCGCTGCCTTGACTCTAACGGCCGAACGGATGAAGGAGCACTACGATCGCTACGTCCGCGAGGCCCCGGAGTTTAAGGAAGGACAGAAGGTGTGGCTCGACACGAGGAACTTCCGTGTTCCAGGAGTCTCGAGGAAACTGGTGGACCGGTATGCTGGACCGTACCAAGTCGAACGCAAGGTGGGCAACCTAGCTTATGAGCTCAGGCTCCCCAAGGACCTTGCACTCCACCCCGTATTCCATGTGTCGCTCTTACTACCACACAAGGAGAGTCGACTCCCTGGACGACACCCTCCAGAGCCACCCGCAATCGAAGTAGAAGGGGAGGAGGAGTATGAAGTGGAAGGTGTTCTAGAGTCGCGGCGGTATGGGCGGTGGAAGAAACTGCAGTACCTCGTGCATTGGAAGGGTTGGGGCCCAGAGCACGATAGTTGGGAGGATGCAGCAGACTTGGTGAATGCGCCGCAAGTGGTACAAAAATTCCATTCCACGCATCCAACGGCCCCTGGCCCTCTCAACAAGACTTAGTCGTGAAGGCACGACTCTTAGGAGGGGGGTACTGTTACGAACGCTCCCATTCGGCGCCGTTTACCCAGCGCCTGAGTTTCCTTTTTCGGACTGTTTACTTCTCACGTCGTTCCTATTGTCCTCCGTTGCATTGTAACCCGTCCTTTGTCCTGTAGTACAATAGCTTCCATTGTCTCACTGTCGCTATTGTACTTACGACCATTGTTCTACTGTCGCTATTGTACTTACACCCATTGTTTTCCCCTGTTCTCTCGCGACCCTAGTTACCTATTGTCCGCTCGTTCCATTGTTGCGTACATGTATATAAGACCTGTACTTTGCTACCTGGAGACCTCAGTTTCGACCTCTTGTCTCCAGGTAAGCCTTGCTGTATTTCGTTTGTAGTATACTTCACTCAATACATCTTGTCTCCAGCCCTGACCGTCGAGCTTTGCTCCGCTCTCGCTGCACAAGTGCTCGTCGGCGCTCCTGCTCGTCTCGTGCGTATCCCTGATCCTTACTCGACGCTCAGTCGTAACAATTTCCGATCGTGGACCCCAGTTCTCAAGCAAGCTCTTCCGTGCGATCCTCAAAGGCCTCGGTATAGAAAGCACAATGTCAACTGCCTATCACCCCCAGACAGATGGCCAATCAGAATGATGGAACTAGGAGATAGAGGCTTACTTATGAATGTACTGCTCTCGATGCCATGATGACTGGGTCAAGTGGCTGCCGATTGCAGAGTTTGCCTTTAACTCACACCAACACTCATCGATGGGGTACTCGCCATTCTATCTGATGTACGGCTTTGAACCCCAGTTCCACATTCCAATGTTGTCTATGGCAGTGCCCATGACAGGTGAATGAAGAGAGGAGTTGCGGCAGGCAAGGGAGAATGCAACCGCTGCCTTAACTCTAACGGCCAAACGGATGAAGGAGCACTATGATCACTACGTCTGCAAGGCCCCGGAGTTTAAGGAAGGACAGAAGGTGTGGCTTGACACGAGGAATGTTACGACTGAACACCGAGTAAGGATCAGGGATACGCATGAGACGAGCAGGAGCGCCGACTGTCACGAACAGGGGTTCGGGGGCAGGTTGAACTACATATATAGTACCAGCCAAGTGTCAAGCCAAGCTTGACATTGCGCCCTTTTGGCGTAGCTGGTTCAGCGGCTGGTCTGTTCCTAACATAATGTCAAGCTTCCAGCAGTCGAGGGTTCGACTCCCCTTGTGGCAGGATCTTTGTGCCCGGGTTGTTATGAGCCGTGACGTGACTTGGGATGTCACGATCACGTGCTGTGCTTGGCCATAACAACAAGGCAAAAGTAGTCACGATAGGGGTCCTTCCGAATCACTCACTAAGGCTGTCAAGGCTCTGGACCGTCCGGGTGTGGGCGGCTAACCCTTGGGACCAACTATAGTATGAGTTCCACATGGAGACCATGTGACCTTGGAAGGAGGTACTGTCACGAACAGGGGTTCGGGGGCAGGTTGAACTACATATATAGTACCAGCCAAGTGTCAAGCCAAGCTTGACATTGCGCCCTTTTGGCGTAGCTGGTTCAGCGGCTGGTCTGTTCCTAACACCGACGAGCACTTGTGCAGCGAGAGCGGAGCAAAGCTCGACGGTCAGGGCTGGAGACAAGATGTATTGAGTGAAGTATACTACAAACGAAATACAGCGAGGCTTACCTGGAGACAAGAGGTCGAAACTGAGGTCTCCAGGTAGTAAAGTACAGGTCTTATATACATGTACGCAACAATGGAACGAGCGGACAATAGGTAACTAGGGTCGCGAGAGAACAGGGGAAAACAATGGATGTAAGTACAATAGCGACAGTAGAACAATGGTTGTAAGTACAATAGCGACAGTGAGACAATGGAAGCTATTGTACTACGGGACAAAGGACGGGTTACAATGCAACAGAGGACAATAGGAACGACGTGAGAAGTAAACAGTCCAAAAAAGGAAACTCAGGCGCTGGGTAAACAGCGCCGAATGGGAGTGTTCGTAACAGTACCCCCCTCCTAAGGGTCGTGCCTTCACGACTATGTATTGTTGAGAGGGCCAGGGGCCGTTGGATGCGTAGAATGGAATTTTTGTACCATTTGCGGCACATTCGCCAAGTCTGCTGCATCCTCCCAACTATCGTGCTCTGGGCCCCAACCCTTCCAATGCACGAGGTACTGCAGTTTCTTCCACCGCCCATACCGCCGCGACTCTAGAACACCTTCCACTTCATACTCCTCCTCCCCTTCTACTTCGATTGCAGGTGGCTCTGGAGGGTGTCGTCCAGGGAGTCGACTCTCCTTGTGTGGTAGTAAGAGCGACACATGGAATACGGGATGGAGTGCAAGGTCCTTGGGGAGTCTGAGCTCATATGCTAGGTTGCCCACCTTGCGTTCGACTTGGTACGGTCCAGCATACCGGTCCACCAGTTTCCTCGAGACTCCTGGAACACGGAAGTTCCTCGTGTCGAGCCACACCTTCTGTCCTTCCTTAAACTCCGGGGCCTCACGGACATAGCGATCATAGTGCTCCTTCATCCGTTCGGCCGTTAGAGTCAAGGCAGCGGTTGCATCCTCCCTTGCCTGCCGCAACTCCTCTCTTCGTTCATCTGCCGTGGGCACTGCCGTAGACAACATCGGAATGTGGAACTGGGGTTCGAAGCCATACATCAGATAGAATGGCGAGTACCCCGTCGATGAGTGTTGGTGTGAGTTAAAGGCAAACTCTGCAATCGGCAGCTACTTGACCCAGTCGTCGCGGCGTCGAGAGCAGTACATTCGTAAGTAAGCCTCTATCTCCTGGTTCTATCGTTCCGATTGGCCATCTGTCTGGGGATGATAGGCAGTTGACATTGCGCTTTCTATACCGAGGCCTTTGAGGATCGCACGGAAGAGCTTGCTTGAGAACTGGGGTCCACGATCGGAAATGATCTTTTGTGGTAGTCCATGCAGATGGAAGTGTTCTCGGATGAAGTTATCTGCAGCTCCTTCTACATTGATCTCCTCGGTGCATGGAATAAGATGGATCATCTTTCCATGCCAATCAACAATGAGTTGCAGCGCGTTGAAACCATCTACGTCTGGAAGTCCGGTGATGAAGTCGCAGGTTACTACTTGGCCTGGGCCGTCGGGGATCTCATTGGGCTGGAGAGGACCGTGTGGTTTGGTGTGTGATGTTTTACCACGACGGTAAGTGTCGCAGGTGTCCACATAGTCCTTGATAAACTTGCCCATACCCGGCCACCAGTAGTTACGAGTAACCAACTCCGTCGTCTTCGCCTGTCCCGGGTGTCCTGCCGGCGGGAGGTCATGGTGGATGCATACAATCTCAGCACGCAGTGCATCATCCTTGGGGACATAGACTCGGCCGCGATAGAGAAGCAGGCCTTGTTCAGTGTTCCAGTCCACCAAGTCGTTCTGGAGACGCGCTGGTCCAAGACTGTCCAATTTGCTAAGTGCTTCCACCACCTCCTGCTCACGATCTCCACACTCGCGGATGCATCGAAGCAGTGCCTTGTCTGGGACCACCGATAGGTGCCCTCACTTAGCTGCCAAAACTCGGAAGTGTTCGGGTTGCAACAAGACCCGTCCGACATTGTCATCTGCATCATCTCGCTGGTGGTCAGACCTGCGCGACAGTGCATCGGCCCTACCATTGGAGGTGCCAGGTTTGTGTGAGATGACAAAGTCAAATTGCGACAGGTAGAGAGCCCATCGTGCCTGCCTACGGGTGAGGTTCTGTGCTGTACGCCAGTACTCGAGGTTTTTGTGGTCTGACTGGATCTCAAACACGCTGGGTAGTCCTTCGAGGTAGTGGCGCCAGGCTTGCAAGGCACGGATGATAGCGAGCATCTCCTTGTCGTAGATCTCGTAGTTGCGTTCCGCATCGTTCATCGATTCGGAGTGGAAGGCAATGGGGTGCCATTTACCATCCTCCCCCTCCTGAGACAGAACCGCACCTATTGCAAAGCCTGAAGCATCGACTTCAACCCGGGTATTGCGGTCTGGATCGTACATGCTCAGGACAGGGCTCTCAGTAAAATGACATTTGAGCTCCTCAAAGGCAGACTGCTCCTCTTCTCCCCATTGCCATGTGGTGTTGCCCGTGAGGTGATCCAAAGGTTTGCAGATAGCACTGAAGTCCTTAATAAACCGCCAATAGAAATTTGCAAAGCCACGGAATTTCCATACATCTGAGGTGTTCTGAGGAACTGGCCAGTCTGCGATACCCTTGACCTTCACAGGGTCCATCTCCACGCAGTTCTCCGAAATGAGAACACCGAGGTATTTGACCTTGGGCTGTTCGAACTCGCACTTCTCCGGCTTGCAGAACAAGTCATTCTCCTTCAGCCGTTTCAGGACCTTATGCACCAGAGTGCAGTGTTCCTCTATATCATTGGTAAAAATGAGGATGTCGTCGAGATAGATAGTGACTTTGCCTAAGACAATGAGGTCCTTGAAGATGTCGTTCATGAGTGCAGAGAACGTGCTGGGTGAATTGGCTAGCCCAAAGAACATGACATTCGGTTCGAACAGTCCCCGGTTGGTCACAAACGTGGCCTTCCATTCATCACCAGCTCTGACCCGCACGTTGTTGTACCCCCAGCGGATGTCAAGCTTTGTAAAGTACTTGGCCTTTTTGAGTCGATCCATCAGGTCCGAAACCAGTGGCAGCGGGTAATGGTTCTTAATGGTAATCTCGTTCAGCCGTCGATAGTCCTGGACTGGATGTAGACTGCCATCCTTCTTTTTGACAAAGAAGAACAGTGAGGACATCGGTGACTTCGACTCCTGAATATAGCCCTTGGCCACATTCTTGGCAAGAAACTTGTCAAGCTCAACTTGTTTGCTTGGTGATAGGGGATACACCCGGAAGTGGAACATTTTCGTGTCCGGCACTAGTTCAATTGCATGGTCGTAAGGCCCGTGTTCTGGTAAGCATTCAGATGCTTCCTTCAAGAACACATGCAAGTACTCGTGGTAGTGCTTTGGTATGATCTCTTTGACAGGGCAAACCTTCTTCTTCTGGTACTCTTGCTCAGCGAGTTGTTGAGAGTATGTGTATGTCACTGAAGCAAATAGTTGTGGAGTGCTATAAAGGCGTTGTCCGTTGTCCCATGCATTGAGAAGAGACTCCTCAGTTCCATCCCACCGTGGCAGGAATCCTGGCGGCCATGGCCATTCCTCGTCTTCTCTATCCTCCTCTGCCATTACGGCCGCACGTATCCTTCCAACCTTCCTGACCTTCCTCACCCGTTGAGAACCTTGGCGTGCCGTAAGCCGTACCTCCGTATCACACGCTTTGGTCTCAACAGGTTGGGATGCCTTCGGGTTGGCCGGACACGTCTCTGGACATCTCGATAGACGCAGTGAGCCACGTTCCCAATCTACTTCAGGGTTGTGCTCGCGTAACCAGTCCAGGCCGATGATCACATCCTCCTCTCCCATGTCTGTCACCACAAACACCACCTTCTCCCGGTGGTCTCCAATCGCCATATCCAATACGGCGACCTCACTGATCGTCCCATCGCGGTTCTCTGTACCGTCGATGTTGTATAGAGGAATTGGCCTTGCCAACTTCCTTGTCGTAACACGATTCTCTACTACGAAACGTCTATGTAAAAACTTAGTTGTAGCTCCACTATCTACCATAGCTACAATGTCCTTGTGCCGCTGCTTGCCGATTAACCGTACTGGTATGTGAAAGTGTTGACCATCATGATTCACTTCATACACGAACGATGAACCTAGTACAGAAAACCGACTATTACTACAAGAGCCAGCACGCGCAGCGTCCAATGCGGCTCGAATCAAAACCCTCCTTCTTGTCCGCCACCGTAAGGGCGGCGATTTTCTCCTCCATCGCCTTAACCTGCGCTCGCAGCGTGTTGATCTCCTCGGTCCCGGCCGACGATGACGACGATGCGGTTTGCGGTTTGTTGACCCTAGGCTTGGGGCACTGGAACAGACGGTGTCCTTCTTCACCGCAGTTGAAGCAGGTGCCTTTGAAGGGCCTCCTACTTGTGCCCGTAGCCGCTGCCTTTTCGCCTTTCTTCTTCCATCCAAACTGCTTCGGTCGTTCTTCTTCCCGCATGGCCAGGGCCTGATCGATCGACAGGGCCACCTTCTGGATCTTCTCGACGGTGTCGATGTTGTGGGCTCCCTGTGCGAAGATGTCCTTGATCTTGTAGGGCAGGCCGGTGCGATAGCGTTCGTGCTTGTCGTAGTCGCTGAAGTCCGTGCGGGCGGCAATGGCATTGAACTCGGTCGTGTAGTCCTTGACCGTGCCGAGCCTGTGCGAAGTCTTGCACAGCTTGGTGAGTTCCACAGTGGCCGCCTGTTTATCGTCTGCCACACAGAAGTGTGCCTTGAAGTCGGTTTCGAAAGCCGCATAGTCTGCCCAGGGCATCGTGCCCGTGGCGACCTTGACAATAAATGGACTGGCCCATGCAGCCGCTCCCTCCGTTAGCTTGTTGAGAACCGTGACCCAACAGATCTGTGCATCGACACCTTGAGCCGTTAGAGTGGTGTGATAGATCCGAGCCGAGGTGACAAAATGAAGACCATCCTGTGCAGATTTTCTATCGTACTCTCGTGGGGCAAGCTGGTTGAGGAGTTTGGAGATATCGAACAGTGCAGGCACGGGGGTGGTCATGGCTGGAGTAACCCTTGGTGCGGGTGATGGTGCCCTAGTGGGAGACGATGAGGATGAGGATGAGGATGAGGGTTCTGAGGGGGTGTTGAGGACAACGGTCTCTCGTTCTGACTTCGGTTCGACTACTGGCTCCTCTGGCTCTTCTGACTCCGGTTCCCTTTCGGTCTTTGGGAGTCTAGAGGTTGAAGCAACTGGCGATCGGTCTGACGAGGATGCAATATGTTGTCGAACAAGTTCTAATGCGACAGGAAGGGAGATTTCTCCGGTGCGAGGGGATCCGGATGGGGTTGCAGCAGGAGTGGGTTTGCGACTCACAGGTCGCGAGGGTACACGGGAGGGTGGCCTTGACGTTGGACGTGAGGCCGGTCAAGATGAGGGGTTCTTGGCTGCAACAGCGGCCGCTTGACGAACTGGGGGACGGTCTGGGTCTCTTGGAGCGGGTGGCGGTGGATTAGCAATGTGTGCAAGGATTAACTCCTTTTGGTTGTTGATCGTAGCACGTCGAGGAGCGATGGCTTCGACAACCGCCGGGTTCTCCTGAATAGTGCGGGTTCTATGCGGGCACGGTTGCTGATCACAGACCCTCCAGTTGTTGTGGTCCTTGTCCCAGTGTTCGTCGTGAACCTCAGCCGGGTGAAATACGTGTGCAGACTTCTGACAAGCCACGGTGTCCCAGGGGTGAAGTTGGCAAGGGGTAGGGAAACTCGCTTCCTGTCCAGGAATCAAACGGCAGGTGCACGATCCAACACTGTCTGCTCAGCCTCCTCGGCCTATTGCTGTGTCTTAACCTCCAGGGACACGAGCCCAGGGGAGTTCTGCCTTGGCTTTGTTTCGCCGCCTTTCTCTAGCCTCCCACACCATGAGGCGGACCACTTCTGTCAGCGCCGGGGTCTCGGGTTAGGAGCTTTCCGCGCACTGTACCACTAAAAGTGGCAAGCCTCAAGTTGAATCAAGACCACGTCCGATGGTGTGACTAGAGCGCGCACTACGCTAGGCCAACACAGAGGATCTATGTGCGTACCGTACGAGAGGGAAGTGATAAACGTGTATAAACTCCAAGGAAAGGGGGTGTTGCGCTGGTGCTCGTGTAGGAAGTTTCGACCTAATGTTACGACTGAACACCGAGTAAGGATCAGGGATACGCACGAGACGAGCAGGAGCGCCGACGAGCACTTGTGCAGCGAGAGCGGAGCAAAGCTCGACGGTCAGGGCTGGAGACAAGATGTATTGAGTGAAGTATACTACAAACGAAATACAGTGAGGCTTACCTGGAGACAAGAGGTCAAAACTGAGGTCTCCAGGTAGTAAAGTACAGGTCTTATATACATGTACGCAACAATGGAATGAGCGGACAATAGGTAACTAGGGTCGTGAGAGAACAGGGGAAAACAATGGATGTAAGTACAATAGCGACAGTAGAACAATGGTCGTAAGTACAATAGCGACAGTGAGACAATGGAAGCTATTGTACTACGGGACAAAGGACGGGTTACAATGCAACGGAGGACAATAGGAACGACGTGAGAAGTAAACAGTCCGAAAAAGGAAACTCAGGCGCTGGGTAAACAGCGCCGAATGGGAGTGTTCGTAACAAGGAACTTCTGTGTTCCAGGAGTCTCGAGGAAACTGGTCGACCGGTATGCTGGACCGTACCAAGTCAAACGCAAGGTGGGCAACCTAGCTTATAAGCTCAGGATCCCCAAGGACCTTGCACTCCATCCAGTATTCCATGTGTCACTCTTATTACCACACAAAGAGAGTCGACTCCCCGGACGACATCCTCCAGAGCCACCCACAATCGAAGTAGAAGGGGAGGAGGAGTATGAAGTGGAAGGTGTCCTAGAGTCATGGTGGTATGGGTGGTGGAAGAAACTGCAGTACCTCGTGCATTGGAAGGGTTGGGGCCCAGAGCACGACAGTTGGGAGGATGCAGTGGACCTGGCAAATGCACCGCAATTGGTACAGAAATTTCATTCTACACATCCAATGGCCCCTGGCCCTTTCAACAAGGCTTAGTTATGAAGGCACAACCCTTAGAAGGGGGGTACTGTTATGAATGCTCCCATTTGGCGCTGTTTACCCAGCGCCTGAGTTTCCTTTTTTGGACTGTTTACTTCTCACGTCGTTCCTATTGTCCTCTGTTGCATTGTAACCCATCCTTTGTCCCTCAGTACAATAGCTTCTATTGTCTCACTGTCGCTATTGTACTTACGACCATTGTTCCACTGTCACTATTGTACTTACATCCATTGTTTTTCCTTGTTCTCTCATGACCCTAGTTACCTATTGTCTGCTCGTTCCATTGTTGCGTACATGTATATAAGACCTGTACTTTGCTACCTGGAGACCTCAGTGTCGACCTCTTGTCTCCAGGTAAGCCTCGCTGTATTTCGTTTGTAGTATACTTCACTCAATACATCTTGTCTCCAGCCCTGACCGTCGAGCTTTGCTCCGCTCTCGCTGCACAAGTGCTCGTCGGCGCTCCTGCTTGTCTCGTGCGTATCCCTGATCCTTACTTGATGCTCAGTCGTAACAATGGCAGTATTGACCCTTACGGCAGAGCAAATGAAAGAGCACTATGACTGCTATGTGTGGGATGCTCTAGAGTTCAAGGAAGGCCAAAAGGTGTGGCTCAACACAAAGAACTTCCATGTTCCAGGGGTATTGAGAAAACTAGTTGACCAATATGTAGGTCCATACCAAGTTGCACACAAACAGGGCAATCTGGCCTACAAGCTTAAACTCTCTAAGGACCTTATGATTTACCCTGTTTTCTATGTGTCACTCCTACTACCATACAAAAAGAGCCAACTCCCAGGCTGACACCTACTGGCACCAGCAGCAATTGAAGTAGAAGAAGAAGAGGAATATAAAGTGAAAAATGTGTTGGACTCATAATGGTACAGGTGGTAGAAAAAACTGCAGTACCTTATACACTTGAAGGGTTGGGGTCCAGAACACAACAGCTGGAAAGACACTATGAACATTGTAAATGCTCCATAACTTGTACAACAATTCCACTCTACACACCCAACAGCCCCAGGTTCACTCAGTAACAAGGCTTGATCATGAGGACATGACCCTTAGGAGGGGGTACTGTTTTGAACACCCTGTTTTCACTTACTTACACCTGGATTTGGTTTCTATTTAGACTGTTTACTGAATGCGAAAAAGTATTCACAATATATAGAGAGCACTTCTGATACTCAATTATTGTTTACAGTCTAGCCAGATTAAATCAATCTCATATTGCAGTGTGCAAACTGCAAAGTACAAATACCAAATGTATGAATGAGTTTTATCTCAAGTATCCAAGATGCCATGCTTCAGACGATCCCTCCACCTACTTCCTAAGCCATCCTCTCCACCATCAATGTCACTTCTATCTACCTTGCGTTGTACCACTATGCTAGGAACCAGAGAGAAAGCCTTGAGACGATTGCTCTCTACAAGCCATGAGAGAGCTTGATCCAGAGCACGAGAGTATGAAAACGGTGGATAAAGGAGGTGTTGGAGTAGTCGATGAGCACCTGTCTGGCTTAGGGCATAAGCATGAGTGCATTTCGGTGCAAATGAAGGATGTAATGTGATCTCCGATGATGATCCTTGCGATATCTTGTTCAACGCTGGATAGTGTGATTCATTAGACCAGCAATGGCCTACGTAAACATACCCGTAAGCACCATGCCGAAGCGAGACGAGAAACAACTTGCCCAAGAACACGATATCCCATCCAGGGGGTAGAAAACTCCAGACGAGCTCTACACTTTGACGTACGTCGCGTTCCATGTCGATGTCGTCCTCTAGGAATAACGCGGCACCTTGTAAATCATGGGCGTGACCAGCAAATTGCGCAATGGCAGACATATGGGAAGACCAACATGCGAGCTTCGACGGCGTCAGCATCATGTGAGTCGGTAATGAAGAATGGAGTTCAACGCCGTGGATATGGTTTGCGACTGCGCAAGTCAATGGGGCGACGGCCGATGAAGTGGTATTGGACGACCTATGGAGACGAGGTTTCGAGGTCTTTGAGAGGGAGTCCTTGGGAGTTAAATAGTCGTTGAATCCAACTATCGGGGCGACGGCAAGACTACCGGTGGAGACGGGTGTAGCGCAAGGTATAGAGAGAATTGAAGAACTGGTCTTGTCCGTCAAGGATATGGTTGACGTTAGGGTGGCCGTGCCGCCCAAGTCCGGGGGCCATTGAAAGAAACAGGCATCGTTCTGTTGTCGAAGATGACGCACACGTTCAGAGACCCCAGCTACGAATGCGTCTTCTGGAGACATGGCGTCGACGTAGGTCCAGTTGAGCGCGAGAGTTTGACGTAGTTGTTCCATAGCAGCACGACGATCAAGGCGTGTAGCGCGAGAGATGACGAAGACCTGGGAGAATACACCAAGCGCATCGTCATGGCCTTCGTTGGAGGATTGTGGCGAGAGTGGGAAATGGGGGCCGTTAAGGGCATGACGAGGCGAGCTGCGACCATCAGAGCTAATTGAAGGATGAAGGCGTGGTGAAAAGATGTGGGATGAGCGAGCATGAAAGCTGGGAACGACATAAACCGTAGAGCCTACGTAGAGGCAAAGCACCACACACAACGCGAAAGTTACAAAGCGGAGTTGTCGCCAAGTCTGTACAGCCAGCATGTGAAGGAAGATAGGGTAGCGTCGTGGAAGTCGAAGTTGAGCCTCGGGAAGGTAAAGCGTGGTCCAAATGCTGGGCAGTACTTGCGATTGAACGTTGGTGGTTGAACCAACGGCTGACTCATGTTGAGGGTATTGAAGGTCCATGTTTCCGGTCCGTCCCGGTCCGGTTTGATTCACAGCCAAGAAATTTCAGCGCCGTCATTCAAGTTCAACCTCCGTCTCCTGCCTCACCGGCCTCACCTCCGACCTCCTCCATCTTGCGACTAGGCCTCAAGATGGGAAAGCACGCGCGGAAGAAGCAGAAGATATTCGACGAACCAATAGCCCACCCTCTCGGTTTGTCGGCCGACTTTGGAGACCAGACAGAGAAAGACGAAGAAGAGCTGCTCCTTGAGAGCTTCCTTTTCGGTCCAGCCGATGAACTCGTCCCCTCCGTCTCCTCTAATCAACCCAGATTCGTCGAAGACGCCATCCTCAGTGTTGGAGATGCCACTCAAGTTCGGTCCAGTCGAAAATCGTCTGCCTGGACCGATTCCGATGACCTCGACCTTCAAGTCTCTCTTGCGGCGGACAAACGACGACGCAAACTCCGCGACGCTTTCGCAGAAGACACCGTCGATGGTGGCGAGTACGAGCGCCGCCTCCGGCGTGAGTTCGAGAAAGCGAATCCCTCCCCGGTGTGGGCCAGGGATGCTCGAAGCCTGCCCTATACTGGCGGCGCAGGCAAGCGTACGCGAACGTCGATAAGATCCGATGGAGAAGAGGAAGAGGACCCCGCACGCGAGGGGCTGGCGTTGGACTATCTGCTATCTGGAACGGATTCTATCCTCGATAGACACCGCGTCCAGTCACTTTCGCAGGGCACTGTCGCGATTGAGCGGTTGCGCGATGCGAACCTCTCTGCTAAAGCCGAAGGAGAAGTCAAGGTTGTGCAGTTTCATCCTTCGCCTCAAGTGTCTGTCCTCCTCGCGGCGAGCTCAGATCGACGGTTACGTATCTTCAATGTACGTGATCCATTTTTCTCTATTCTACTACATCCTGAGTCCGTAGAAAGGTCGACGGACATACCAACCCACATCTCCACACATTACACATTCCAACCCTTCCGTTCACCAATGCCCTTTTCCACCCCAGCGGTACATCCGTCCTCCTCACCGGCCCCCGACCATTCTATTACACATATGACCTCCAGACCGGTGCCACCCAACGCTCTCCCCGCGGCTTGTGGGGAACTACATTTGCGGACAATAGCCAAGGTGCCCAGGATGGGAGCATGGAGGTGTGTGGGTTCGATCAAACTGGTACTATTCTGGCCATCGCTGGTCGTAGGGGACACGTGCACCTCGTCGACTGGCGTGCCGGAGGTGGACAGGTTGTGGGGAGCATGAAGATGAATGCAGGTGTCCAGTCCCTCTGGTGGTCGGGCGAGGAACTATTGACCCTCGGGGAGGATTCGGAGATTTATGTTTGGGATGTTGGTCAGCGCAAATGCATCCGACGGTGGAGGGACGATGGGGGCTATGGCAGCCAATTGTTGGGCGGGGATCGGTCAGGAAGATATTTGGCCGTTGGGTAAGCAAACTACCTCTTTTTGTCATGTTGCTCGCTGTCTGAGGCGATGAAGGTCGAAGGTCGGTTTTGTCAACGTTTACGGAAGCGATGCGACCCAAGGCACTGGCAGGGACCGACCAAAACCACTCAAAACCATAGGTAACCTAACGACGACAATCACTTCACTGCGATTCAACCATGACTCGCAATTGCTCGCCATTGCTAGCAACGTAAAGAAAGACAGCATGCGTTTGGTATGTATTACTTCAGTTCTCGTTGTACGTAGCATTTTTGAACCTTCGAACTAGATCCATCTGCCTTCCCTCACCGCGTTCTCGAATTGGCCAACTTCGAGTACACCGCTGGGCCACGTTACGAGTGTGGATTTCTCGGCCGGAAGTGACTATGTCGCCATAGGTAACAGCCGGGGTCGAGTTCTGCTGTATCATCTACGGAATTTTAGTACGTCGTAACTCGCCCTATCAGACACGACGGGCAGGGCGTTATTAGTCGCCCGAGAAAAATGTTTGAAAAATTGGACCCTGTTGTAAGACTTAGCTCTATGACTTGTCGGGACTAATCGAGATTGGAAAGGATATCGTGACTACCGGCATTTTTCGGCCACTTTCTTCCGGTCAAATGAGATTAAATGGCATAAAGGAGAAATATGGCACTAGTACTCACCAAGATTTTTGGACTATTGGATGCTACAAACTGATCACGAGAGTTTTATTCCTCAAGGAACAAAGGATTTCTGTGAGCTTTTCAGGAGGTCACCGGGCCGGGACATGTCCCCATAGACGCCTCTCGTTCCGGTGGGCGCTCCGACATGTTATATCTGAACTCGACAGGCCGAAAAGTCTTTAAATTTGTGCTCAGTTTTTATGACCTACAGTATTTAGACGCCGGACGAAATCGCGATTTCGCGAGTCGTGTACCGTGACGTTGGACAGGGAGGGCGGTGGTCTGAGAGTATAGCGGTTCTATGAGAAAGTCTATTGACTACAATATGGCAAAGAAAGCAAAGTGTTATGTTGCGTGTGCCAGGGAGGAGAGAGATGTTTCTCCAGGGATGGCTTTGTCACGTTTTCGGCCAGGTGAAACACGTCACACTATGGTCACGGTGAAGCCTTGACTGGGGACAGAAGAATGCTGCCAGGCAAAAAAGACATCAAGTATGTGGTAAGTAAGTCTCTCCTTATTGTGAGATAGATTGCGCATCAATTGGCTCAGAGAAAGCGCATAGCGGCTCATGAGATGAGGTGGGGACTAGTAGACCTGTCCAATCGCGCGGGACAGCAAGTGTTCCGGCACGTGACCTATTCTCATGCGCGCAAACCACGATTTGGGCCGCGCATCGCGAAGATGGACTTCGTGTCTCTTCGAAATTCTATCTATGAAACACCCGAACAATGCTACTTGAAATATTATTCAGAACAACGGAAGGGCTGCCAAAATATTCAGAGCCTTCAACCAACACAAATGAAATATATTCAACTTTGTGGGAGAATACGGAAACAGAAAAAAACCGCGCTACCCGTAGCCATGTACTTCAACCTAGCTACCAAAAAAGGTGCCCAGGCCGGCAGCGGCAGTCTAGTTCGACCAAGACCGCCCGTTTTCTTACCTTCCTAAATACGACTTTTTTGATTCGGCACTTCCCCACTATCAACCGGGCGTGCCCGTCGCCCAAATACATGGGTTGTCGCCCCTTTCGCGCTTAACGTACGAAAGGTGCGGTGATAGCATGTTATGGAGAATGTCGCGATTTCACCTGGCCGTTAAATTTCATCTGGCGTCTAAATACTGTACCTGCCCCTTTTCATGCTGCAAAATCTTGGTAGTATCGAATTTCGCACAGGGTGTTATTTAATCTGATGTATTTAGATAAGACTGGAGGGTCTGTTGGGATTATCGATGGGGCAGTAAATGCTTGGTCGGGATTGGTCTGGGGGGCAAGTCACAATACCTTTCCGAACTCGGATTATTCCCGACAAATCCTGGCACTGAGTACTGAGTCTTACAACAGGGTCCGATTTTTCAAACATTTTCTCGGGTGACTAATAACGCCCTGCCCGTCGTGCAGACATGATATTCGCATCGCGAAGCACGAGGCCGTGAGCAGTCGTTACGAGCCCTTGGGTAATTTGACTTGGAAAGTGCCTAAAGTCGGAGAGCTCTATATCACGAATACGGACTTATGGTGGACCAGGCAGACTTACATTGTGGCAATGTTGTAATTTCGGGTACCACTGTAGCCTGGAAACCAAGCCTGGCTAATGCGCCGCGGATAATGCCAGCGGGCATCGTGACATACTACATGGGATATGAAAATGCGACACTGATGGGAGGAAGCAAACCAAGGACGCACGACTTTGGCTTGTTTGAGGGACTCCGCCCTGCCTTCCCACCCAGAGACACGAGCAAGGGGTTTGAACGAGTTATCTTGGAGAACGTACACGCCCTATGAATATTTGAGAGGCAGGCACGACAGCGCGAATGAAAACACGTACCCGGTGATTTGTTCTCAAGTTATCCACTTGTTTTTCCCAACAGGCATTCCACAAGTCTTTGCATATGAACTTGATGGCATCTAAAGTATCTGAAAAAAGGCCACGGTCATGGCACAAGCTAGAGTGATGTCAGACGGAAACATGGTGGGTGGATGATCGCATAAACATACCGCTCAGCCATGTTCGCTCCAACATATATTCCAATGGCTTCAAGCCGAGCACGGACTTCCTCCTCCTCGTCGTCTCTATGGTCTTGGGTAATGGAATTACGAGAGATGTCGCTGCCAACCGAATCCCGGAGTTGACTCTTCTTGAGTGCAGGAGGTACATGGACGGTGGGGGGCATGAGGCCAGCATCTACCAGCTCCTTCTCGACCATTTTTGCGCGAGCGACGGCGACGGCGGAAGAAGCTCGCAAGGTGTTTACCATCTCGATCACGAAGTAATCCATGGCTGGACCGTCGACATAGCGGGCAGGAGGATCGGCGACGGCAGCGAGGGACGGGACAGAGGAAGTCGACGAGCTTGGGCGATTGGCCGGGTTTTGGAAAGAATTTCGCGAGGACATGTGTGGGAGGAAAGTGAAGGGGGAGGGTGGTTAGCAGCGAGTGGCAATATTGGGATGGGTCCCGTTGACGCCTGCAGCTGCAGCCTCTGGTGGCGTTGGGCGTTGGACTCTGACTGAGACGACATTCATTGTGTTCCTCAATCCTTGTCCCACTCCCGTCTTCACCGTCTGCTACCATGAGCAGCCTCTCCTCTTTCTTCCCTTCGAGGCTCCTGGGCTCCATACACTCCAACCCTCGCGATCGCCAGACAGATCCCCTCTCTCGTCTCCGCTTCACCCTTGAGACCATGCCGGGCTCCAGGAAGTACAATTTCACCGCTGCCACAAGAGCTGAGATCCTCGCCGAGCTTTACGACGCGTTCTGGGGCTCCTACGCCCACCTCTTCCTACCTAATTCCAACTCGTCTCTTCCCCTCCATGCCACTCTCAGCGAAGTACAGGCCAGCGTCGGGCAATTCAAGGATCCTCAGGTCATCCCAGGCAGACCGTGCGGTTACATCTTTAAGAAAGGGGAAAGCTGCTTCCGCTGCAAGTGAGCATGTGTGTTTACCCCACTGTTTCGTGTTTCTAAGAACGGCCGCCTAGGGATTGCGCCCTCGACGATAGCTGCGTCCTCTGCTCACGGTGCTTTGAAGCCACCGACCACGCAGATCACAACGTCAGTTTCTTCATTGCTCAGCAACCCGGCGGTTGCTGCGATTGCGGAGACGTCGAGGCCTGGCGTCAGCCTATCAACTGTCCCCACCATCCCGATGCTCCCGAAACCGTCGACTACATCTCCTCCTTCGAGTCGCGCACCCTACTGAACACCCCCCGTCCTCATCCCAAGACTCTAACTGGCCAAGATATACCTCCCGTGAAGAACTACCCTTGCAGAGTTTCCGTACCCCCCGAGCTCAAAGAGAGCATTGGTCGTACAATCGGTTACGCCATCGACTTCGTGCTCGACACTCTCGATTCCTCTCCGGACGAAACCGTCGTCCCTATCAGTGAAGATGATCTTCGTCAGCAGCCCTCTGGGGATCCTCTTATGCACGATCTATTCGCTGTCATCGTATGGAATGATGACAAACATTCCTTTGACGAAGTCATCGAGCTTCTTCACGACATTACGTCCCGGCCTCGGGAGGAGGCTGCTGAGGTGGCTGACCGAATCGATGAGCATGGTCGCGACATCATCGAAATGTCGACCAGCACTGTCCGCTTGCTGGAGGTCGCTCAAGCCGTCGCTCAAATCGACCTAGGCGTCACGGTTCGCCGAGCGTTCGACACCTTCCGCGAACAGGTTTCTGCCGTCATCATCGAGTGGCTTTTGGATCTCACTCGCAGTCGGCTCAGCTCCGATGCCCTCATTCTTCGTGAAATTCTTGCTTCAGAACTTCTTTGTCCTCGACGGAACTCGTCCCTGCTCGCCGGTCAGGATTCCAGTAACGCCCTTCCGGACATCCACGAGCCTACCAGGCTTGACTGGCTCTTCCTTTATCATGCTCGTCTCTGGAAGAAACCTCGCCTGAACCTGAAGGAAATCTACGCGTCCCTCTTAACCTTGAGCCATGCACACAAGCTGGCGATAGGTAAGCCTTGCCACTTTCTGGCTATCACCTCCAATTGTTGATGGACCCATACATAGCGTCTCATTTTGCCAGCGTGTATCATCGTATAATCGATGCATACCTTCTCAGCGACCGTGAGGCGGAAACATCCATCAAGTACTTCGCGCTTCAGCTCTTCACTGTCGCATCTGTCGCCCTATACATCGTGCGGCATCACAACATCGTTTCCCGCCTCCTCGCCATCATTTCTGCTTTCTTCACGAATCAGATCCAGGAGAAACGCATCACCTTCCCCCCAAATCCGGAGGCCGAGATCGATGTCGATACCTTTCCGTTCAAGTCGAAACGTTTCATGCCTGTCTTTAGTGACTTGCGATACCTCTGCCATAACGAACCCGTTCAGCAGCTTATTGCTCACAACCACGACTTCATCAACCAGTTCGCCAAAACTTGCCAAATCTTCATGTGCATAAACCCAAACAAACGTGCTGCCTCTAGCCACGTCGAATACGAGACCGACGCATGGATCAGTGTCTTCAACGTGACCCTTTCGCTCTCTCGAGTCATCAAGGTGTATGGAGAGGCGTACTCAAAGGCAGCCGTCGGGGAGCTTGTCGCTGCCATCAACACCGTCATGCACCATATCCTCATGTGTATCACTGTGGTCGATGAGCGACGTGATATGACGCGCTTCCCCCCTGTCGAGTTTCACGAGGTACTCTATGGAGAATTGACTTACAAAATCATCAACTTCGACATCATGGACGGCTCAATCAGCTTCCACCATTCACTCCAATGGCTTCTCGCAGAGCTTTTCAAGCACGTGGATATCTTGGACGAGTCTTCGTTGAAGACAGTTGGTCTTCAAAGTCTCAGGGACGTATGTCTGAACAAGGCAAGCGAGGAGGCAATGCTTACCATCATAGATTACCCACTTCGAGGTCTGTGTCATACTAGATCACTCCCTAAACGCTTCCTCACAATATATCTAGTGCTTGCCATGATTGCACAGATCAGAACCGGCCTTTGGGTTCGAAACGGCTTTGCCATCCGAGGACAACTTCTACATTACCGGGACTTTATGCTGCGCGAGCTCTGCTATGACCAGGACCTTTTCATCCTCCAGACCGCTCTCGTTGTACTGGATCCGAATACCGTCATAATCAGCATGCTCGACCGGTTCCAGCTGCTTGGATATTTTTCAGGCGCTACACTCCATCCATCTTACGACACATCTCACCTTTCTGGAATGGTCGAAGAGTTCCTCTATGTCCTCGTCACCATCCTCACCGAAAACGCGAGTGCGACGAAGATGCCGCTAGCCGTCGCTGTGCGGCGGGAGATCGTCCATGCTCTCGCCGTTGGCCCTTGCACGTTCACCGACTTAGTCAAACGTGTCGCAGAACGGATGGTTGACGACGTTTGCTTCGAACGTGTTCTCAAGGAGGTGGCCACCTTCAAGCCCCCAGAGTCGACAGCAGACTTCGGGACATACGAGTTGAAGGATGAAGCATACGATGAAGTGAACCCTTTCTTCTATCACTACACCCGGAACAAGCGCGAGGAAGTGGAGGTCATCCTTCGGAATCGGTTGCGGAAGAAGCTGGGCGTTCAAGACCCCGTCGTCGTCCCCAAACCTCTCCATATCGCGAGGGGCCCTTTTGTCACTCTACCCGCCGTGTTTGAGTCCGAGGTCCTCGTTCAAATATTCTTCTACGGCATCTACAACATAATCACCCTTACTGATGCCACTGGCGCTGCCCCACCATCGGCGGAAGCGATTCTAGACCAAATCCTCCACCTAACGATGGTTGCCTCTGTTGAACGACCCCAAGTCGTCAGCAGTCTCGCAGTCTGCAAGACTTACGAGGAGGGCAAGACTCTGTTGGAGATACTCTGTACGTTCGAGCATCACGAGAAGTATCCGACATACAAGGCTCGCGTTCAGTGGGTTCTTGACCAGATTGCCAAGCACCAGCCAGTCGGGGTCAATGCTCATCGCCGCGTTCCCGACGCTTCGGAGGGAGATGTAGAGGATCCCAACGAAGCCAAGAAGCGCGCAGCGAAGGCGAGGCAAGAAGCCATCATGCGACAAATGAAGGCCCAACAAGCCAGCTTCGCGGTGAACTTCGAGGACATCGACGACGAGGATGATGAGGAACTGACCGATACCCCCGAGACGCCCGTCTCGTATGGAACGTGCATCGTGTGCCAGGAAGAGCTTAATAGCCTGAAGTCTTTCGGTTCCCTTGGTTTCATCCAACCCAGCCGGCTCCTCCGTCGCCATCCTGATGGCCACCAGTCCTACACGAACGAGGTGCTGAGTTATCACGAGTCGATGGATAGAATTCCACATCATATCTCCGAGCTAGTATTCCCTCCGACGAGTTCGGACATCAAGGCAGCGAAGCGCGTCCATGGGACAAGTTTTGACGCCTTTCCCTCTCAATTCACTCGTTTTGGCCTCCATGCGTCTATCTGCAGCCATATGATGCATCTCGACTGCTTCACCGTGTACAGTGGATCCATTCGTCAACGTCACCGAAATCAGGCCACGCGAAACCACCCAGAAAGCATCCCTCGCAAGGAGTACATCTGTCCCCTGTGCAAGAGCTTAGGCAATGTCATCCTTCCTGTAGTTGCGTCGAAGACGCCAGAGGTCAACTCCATACCCTTCCCAGACTGGATTCGAGCAGCCGGCATCAGTATCCTGAAGTCGAAACCAGATCCTATCCTCGAGTCGTTGCAGTTCCGGACAGGAACCGGCGAGTTCATATTCTGGGCAGCTCAGGACTCTGCATATCAGTCCCACCTACGCGTAGGCGATCGACCAGATAACACGGAACTACACAAGATGGTCGATACCATGATGGTAGTGGCGAAGAACATATCGCAGCAGTCCAGGCACTTGCGGGAGCGTACCGAGCCTGAACCTGGCGATCGTGGCGCGGGTATGTATCTACCTGAGGAGCTTCTGGGTTACACGGTGTCAACGTTGGAAGTCGCTCTGCGTGGGCAAGACACATCTAGCAAGACGGTCGCAGACGGCGTGACCGATTCACAGTATCGTATGGTGCGCGGCTTGCTGACTTGTCTTACGAAGTTGGTCGCTTTGAGCTTCAAAGGGAGGCCGGATGGAGGACGAGAGGCGGTCCGCCAGGCCATCATCAAGCGATTGTTGCCGGAATGGAGTCGAACGTCCTTTACATCCTTCTCGCATCCTCTCCTCCTCCGAGATCCATTCACCATCCTCATCGAGACTGCTGCGGTCGCGCCCGACATGCTCAAACACGTCCTTGTCCTCACGTACTACGCACACCTTGCTCGTGCGGTTGTCGGCCTCGTATATATCCTCAACAAGAGCAGAAGCGGTCAAACGATGACAACCGAGTCACGAAAATATGAAGACGTGTTCGGTGACACTCGGATGTTCTTCATGTCCGTAGTCCGCCATTCTCCTCTCTTCGAGCAAGCGGCCGACAGTGTCTTTCTGTCCTTTGGGGAGGCTCGTATAGAGCAACTGCTCTTTGCTTTCACACTACCATTTTTGCGACGCGCTTTGATCCTCTGCCGTGCCACGTTACCCAATTCCTTCAACGCACCCTCCGACCTTGGTTCTACCTCATGCGAGTACCGCCGACTATTGCAGATTATGGAGATCCCTCCGCTTGCCGACCTTCCGAAGCACGACACCCTCCAAAACGCTCTCTCCGGGTGGTGTGCACACTACGGTCACTCACAAGCGGCTTCTCAGCTGAACTGTGGCGTCATGCTTGAATATCCACTGCCATATCGCCTCGCATGTCTTCCACTTATCCTTGACCACCTCTACCTCGACCAAGACAAGACAATGGTCTGTTCGCGATGCAAGACTGTTCCCCTTGACGCGGCCATTTGTCTCTTTTGTGGAACGACATGCTGCTTCCAGAGTCACTGTTGCATGGATCTCGACAATCAAAGTCGAGGTGAATGTAACATGCACACACGAGAGTGCGTAAAATTGAAGATTCTTGTATTCTCAATCTCTAACTACTCCGCAGGTGTTCCGGGCCTATCGGATTGTACTTCCTTGTCAAACGCTGCTCGTTATTATATCTCTATGCCAACGATGGCGCCTTTGGCCAGTCGCCATACCTTGACGTCCATGGAGAAGTTGACGTATCAATGAGGTACGAGTGTGACCTATGACTTCTGGGTCTTTACTGACGGCAAAGTTAGGCGCGGACGGCGACAATACCTCCACCATGCGCGGTGGGAAGAGGTACACAAGATCTGGCTGAATCATGGAATACCGACATTGATCTCGCGACGACTGGAGGGGACGGTTGACAATGGGGGTTGGGAGACCCTTTAATGGCCTTACACGTAGACTGCACAGATTGCATCGTTATGATTGGAGGATCAATGCAATGTATCTTAGTACTCAGCGTAACAGTACGCGCATTCCATAGTATCAAATGAGTCGGGACATTCACTCGGCCAATGCTTGTAACCTCGTAATACTGCGTTCCGAGCCAAGGACAAAAAGGACGTCGGCAACGCTAGGTCCAGTCTATGCAGAATGAATATAAGTTTAAGCTTGACACGTCAGAGCAAATGCAAACGCACTTTCATGCCCGTCAACGCATGCCGGAGGATGGTCATGTACTCCTTCTGTTTCAAAGCGGTCTTCCCGTTCTCTTCATGAAGGACATCCGCAAGCGTTGCAGGGTCCCAGCTGCTCAACACGCTACGCAGTCGGGATAACAAACCGCGAATGACGGTCCCTGTGCACAATGTTATCTAGGGTAAAACTGAAGCAACGAGATTCGCTTACGGTATTGATCTGTAGGAAGCGATCTACACATCTTTTGCGCCTCTGCGGAAGGATAGTCAGGCTCGACGAAGAAGAACGGGGCTAGAGCTGGTATATCGGTCAATTTAGCCGTCCGGCCCTGTGACGTTGTCAGTAGATCCACGAGAGGCGACATAGAGTTGATCGACTTGCCTGCAAAACCAAGATAACCTGTTCCAAATAAGGTACCGAGGCATGTGTGCTGAATCGAAAGGCCTCGTCAGTATTCTGCAGACGACAAACTTTGGGGAAAAAAAAACTACCTGTGTGGATATGCTTCTTTGATGTATGGTTGTGCACGCTCAGCCAGTGTCCGGAGGCCACCGGGGCTGCTCATGAGCTGCATAAGATGGTGCTTGTTAATGTACTCGAGTTTCACGGGATCCAACACCGAGCGTCGGTGCGTCACCACCGAGAAGTCGAACTGAAGCGCACAGTGCAGGATCAACAATCATCGTTCTACTCTTGGCGAGAGCAGACTTACATCTCGTATCATTTCTTCGACAGACATGATTGTAGTACTATCCGGAGCCTGTTTTAAAACACCGCCGGATGACGTCGCCGGACACGATGTATCGTGCTGCACGCCCCAACCTGCAAGGGCCAGCCAGTTGAGAATGGCATTGGGTTCCCAACCGCGTCTCTGATAAGGTTGAGCACGTTCCAGATGAAATCAAACGGCACGACTTACAGCATAGTCGAGCACCTGGACATCGCCTTTCCTCTTCGACATTTTTGTCCCGTCCGGGTTGAGAAGAATCGGGAGATGAGCAAACTGTGGCGCGGGAAGACCCAACGCTGCATAGAGATCAAGGTGCAGTGGGAGGGAAGGGAGCCACTCCTAACGGAAGAAAAGACGTAAGGGGAATTGGCAGACGCGATGTGGATGGGATCACACACCTCACCACGGACAACGTGGGTGATGCCCATCTCATAATCGTCGACCACGGATGCTAGATGATATGTTGGAAATAGATCTGATTTGAGTAATACGGGGTCGGTCGGCAAGGAGGCGTGAGCATCTTTGAGACCCTTGAATACAAGGTCATAAGCGGGGGGGCGGACAGGCAGCCTGCCATCCTAGAGCGGGTGCACGTCAGGCGAAAGAATATTCGAGGATGAAAGCCATGGCTTACATTCAACCGAACGACGAACTTCTCCCCGGCATGGACCCTTCTCGCGACCTCCTCCTCGGTAAGATGCAAGCAGGTCTTGTCATAAGTGGAATTTGAGCCAGTACGGGCAAGTTTTTCGCGAGTGGCCGCTAATTT
This sequence comes from Ganoderma lingzhi, assembly GCA_026283605.1. Classification (NCBI taxonomy): domain Eukaryota; kingdom Fungi; phylum Basidiomycota; class Agaricomycetes; order Polyporales; family Polyporaceae; genus Ganoderma; species Ganoderma lingzhi. The sequence goes on from JAPJYM010000001.1 coordinate 1,097,043, forward strand.
ATCCGGGGAGCAGAAACAGCGATACGCATGTCCGGACTAAACATTGAGTGAGTAAGGGAAGCATCACGGACAGGTCTGGGAGACATACATCGAGCAGTTTGCTTGCGTACGAATGATAGAGGTCGAGACGTTGCGACTAGATGCTGCGAGGTGAGAGCAGGGAAATGATAACACAACATTAACGTACTTGGTAGTACGGTCCATGGGGACCAACCTTGCTAGGACCTGTAGAGATATTGTTCACAGAAAGGAAGGGGAATAGATGCTGAGTTGCTCACCGTAGTCGGACTCCAGCCCTGCCCAATCCAAAGCACCACGAATGCCATCGACTGCACCAGGGACTGCGCGGGACTAGAGCAGGTTGAGGACTGGTCGAGGGGGAAGATGAAGATGGACCAAACCCTGTCTGTATCCTCTATTCTTAATATCCACTTGCCACCCGTCTTCTTGGCGTATAGGTAGTTGTAAAGGGCGGTGCGGAGACCACCCAAATGGAGCGCGCCTGTGGGCGACGGTGCAAAACGCAAGAGAGGGGCCATGGGTAAATGCAGAAGACTCTGAGTCTGGCCGCGACAACAGTGGGCAGGTTCAAGTTGAGTGCAGCAGCAGAGTAATCCGAGTCGTAGTCGCACAGCTGAGAGTAGTAATAGTACATATATAATTATAATTCGTGGCGCCAGCCGGCTTCTCGGCCCGCCCACCATGCTAGCAGGACTACGACTAGGCTGAGGCTCCTCGTCGCTATCCTCTCCTCCTCCACCACAGCGGACGGGGTCGGCGCTCATGGCGTCCCCCTACAAGGAATCCGTTGACCCCGAATCCCAAGCTCTCCTCGCTGACCATCCCGACCATGTCTCTCCCCCTCCTTTCTCCCCCTCCTTCCCCACCCGCCACGTCGTCTTGGCCTACACCGCCGGCATCCTCTCCACCATCCTTGTCCAACTCTTACTCTGTTCCCACTACTCTATCCCATTCTTCAACTCCCACCCTCAGTCCTCATACAACGCCGACTTGGCTTCGCCCGACGCTGGCTCCACTCAAGTCCACCACTTCCCTCCCGCCTCCCCTACTAACGTCTTTCCCTCTCTCTTCCCTACTCATGTCGGCCACGCAGGTCCTACTCCTACAGGTGCTGAGCCCGGCCTTGTCGCCACCGCCCCCGCCTATCCTATCCACTCTGGCGCCCCTCACCTTGTCTCCCCTCTATCTCTCGATCACAACTCCTCCAACCACCATCCGCGCCCTTCCTTCGATATTTTCAAGCATTGGGGCAATCTTTCCCCATGGTTCACCGTCGAGCGAGGCTCCTTCGGTGTCAACGCCGGTCCTGAAGCTCCCGACACCTGCCGTGTCACCGGTCTCCATTTACTTCACCGCCACGGAGCTCGTTACCCCACCGAATGGGCTTCCTTCGGTGGGCCCGCAAACTTCTCCGGCCGTCTTCACAATGCTGCAGCAGGTTGGACTGCTTCTGACCAGCTCGAGTTTATGAACGATTGGTGAGCAATGTCGTGTCTTTCGTACTCCGTCCATTGACAACGTACAGGACATACAAACTCGGGGAGGAAATCTTGACTCCATTCGGTCGTCAACAACTTTGTACGTCTCCATCCATCACGCTTTTTTACACTAGATCTCACCTCGAACCAAGTCGATTTGGGTGTTTCTATGCGCATGAAGTACGGTTTCCTACTCCAGAATTTCACCCAAACCAACACGCTCCCCGTCTTCCGCACCGAGTCTCAAGACCGCATGCTCGCGTCCGCTCAGAACTTCGCCCTGGGTTTCTTCGGCTACCCTCTAGATGGCCAATACCAGCAGAGTATCACCATAGAAGATAACGGCTTCAACAACACCCTCGCCCCGTACAAGACCTGTCCCAACGCCCGCGATCGCAACAAGTCTGACCGTGGCGTCGAATATGTGAAGCAGTGGTCGACTATCTACCTCAAGGATGCTTTGGAGCGCCTTAGGCCCCAAATGCATGGATACGCCTTGACCATCGAGGATGTGTACACACTGCAGCAGATGTGTGCCTATGAGGTATGCGTTCCTCAGTAGGTTCTCCCCACATATGGTGCTCATTACTCCTAGACCGTCGCAATTGGTTATTCCAAGTTCTGCGAACTCTTTACGGAGGAAGAATGGAAAGGTTTCAACTATGCGTACGCTCAGTTCCTCCTCGTTCGCTCGCATAGTATGCTCATTTAGGCCTGTGTAGGATGGACCTCTTCTTCTGGTATGGATCGGCGTTTGGCTCGCCTGTCGCACGTGTACAAGGCATTGGATACGTCCAGGAGCTTGTTGCACGCCTTACGCACACACCTATCCCTGTTCACAATTCGTCCACCAATGCAACCCTCGACGACAACCCTGCCACGTTCCCCCTTGGACAAAGTTTATATGTCGACGCTACCCATGAGGTTGTCGTTCTCAATGGCCAGTGCTCTCGTAGACTATTTTATGTCATCTCTGACGTGTCCCACAGTAATCACCGCATTAAACTTGTCCAACTTCGCCGAAGGAGGGCCCCTTCCCGCAGACCACATTCCCAAGCACCGCAAGTTCAAGTCTTCTCACCTCGCGCCATTCGCGACCAACATTCAATTCCAGTGTACGTTTTCCGAACCATTTTGCGCTAGACCAGTTTGATGATGGAATTACAGTGTTATCATGCGAGTCCCACGCTGATCCACAGATCCGGATAATCATTAACGATGGTGTTGTCCCGTTGACTGGCGTTCGCGGGTGCCCGGAGGATGAGGACGGCAAATGCCCAGTCCCCGTCTTCGTCGAGGCGCAACGTGACATCATCGCCAAAACGGACTGGAACTGGGCTTGTCATGGTGATTGGCACGTTCCTTCTGGGCCTGCGTGGAACACGACGACTGGCGACGCACCACAGCGGGGAACGGTTTGAGAAGCGATCGACCTAAGTAGAGTAGGTTAGCACTTTCCTGCATGGACTAGCAACATTAATGCTTTTGATAACATCAATTCTCGATGAGCGATGCAACGGGATGAGCGCTGAGCCAGTTACCCGTGGACGGTGGAAGAAGGCAGAATGCCTCCAACACTCAGGCCTAGAATAGAACAGGAAAAGAATCTGATATCGTGTGAGAAAGACTCTGGTATACATGGGATGAGCGGGCGTACCTGATATCGTGTGAGAAAGACTAGGGGAACACGATATCAGGTGTGCCGAGACTATATATGAGAGTAAACGTAATCAAGACTGGAGCCGAGTAAGGTGAAAGGAGCGTGAACCTTACACTCCTCCCCCTTCTGAAAAAAAGTGTACTATGACGGCGGGAAGAAGGGGCGGAGGTCAGGATTGATATCTAGGTAAGTGTCCAAAGCAGCGAGATCACGGCATTCAGAGCCAGGAAGCCACGAATCATGAGAGGAGGGAAAGCCTTTCCAATGAACTAAGAAACGGAAACCACGGCCACGGCGCTGATGGTCGAGGATAGCTTCGACTTCCTGTTCTTCAACGCCGTTTTCAGTAAGTATGGGAGGAGGGGGACGAAACGCGCGGGAGGGAAAAAGGGAGTCATCGTTTGGAATGTACGGTTTGAGAAGCGAGGCATGGAAAGTTGGGAAAATTTGCATGGAAGGTGGGAGGTCAAGAGTATACGCGGACGAATCAGGGAAGGCACGGAGGATCTTGTATGGGCCATCGTAGCGAACCATGAACTTGGCGACACGATTGTCACCGCGTTGCATGTAAGCACGACGCCTGTGGAATGTGGAGAGAAGGACGAGGTCACCAACAGCATATGCCGGGTCATCAGCGCGCCCGCGGTTAGCGGCACACATCTGAGCAAGCTTTGCAGCGGCGAGGTTGTCCTGGGCCTCCATGACGTCCGAGTCAATGCGTTGAATGACGTCTGCAGCGCGCTCGGCATCTGCAGGTGAGTCAGTGTCAGCCGCAGAGACATCAGCACGAAATAGAGGTGGCAGAACGCGAGGTTGACGTCCGAGATGCAGTTGGAAGCGCGAGAACCCGGTGGACGAGTTCACGGCCGACATGATCGCAAAACGTACACGGGGGAGTGCCCGGACCCATCCGCGCTGGTTGCGTGCGACATGGTATCGCAGAGCTTGGACGACAGTCTTGTTCGTGCGCTCGGAACTCCCGTCCGTCTGCGGGTGGAACGCAGTGGACATTTTGAGCTTGACTCCGGACAGCTTGTGTAGCGCCTTCCAGAACGCTGATACAAAAAGCTTATCACGGTCGGAGATGATCTCGGTCGGGAGCCCGTTCTCGCAGTACCAGTGGTCGAAGAATTGCACTGCAAATTCTTCGCCAGTGACGTCCGTGCGAGTGGGGATGAGGCGGAGGTCTGCGCCGAGGCGATCAGTGATGGTGGCGACACAATCAAAGCCTTCGTCGTCAGGGAGTTTCCCGATGAAGTCGATTGCGATCGCATCGCCGCGCGCATCAGGGACGGGGAGGGGATGGAGGGGTCCAGCGGGTTTTGTGGTGCTGGACTTGTTGCGTTGGCAGTCGTCGCAGGAGGGAATGTACATCAGTGCAAGTTCCTTCCGCATGTGCGGCCAGTAATAGGCATCACGGAGGAAAGCGTACGACTTGTCAAAACCGAAGTGACCCATGGCGTCGTGGGCGCAACGGAACAGACCTTCACGAACATTGGTGACGCGGGGAATGGCCAGTCTGTCGCCCACAAACAGGAGGCCGTCGCGTTCAGTGATGCCCAATGATCCGACGTTGTCTCGGAGGCGTCGGCACCACGAGTCCGAGTCATAACCGGTGCGGATGGTGTCAAGCCAGGCAGGATCTGTCGCTACACGGAGGGTGCCGGCCTGACATGCGGCAACAGGAGGGGGAGGGTCAGGACGGTCACGGATAGCGCGGGTGACGTCGCGGACGGCAGCGACTGACAAGCAGGTAGCAGGATCAACAAGGTCGACACGGGAGAGGGCGTCAGCCACAATGTTATCCTCGCCCTTGATGTACTTGATCCGAAAGTCATATTGGCCTAGGAACTCTTGCCAGCGCGATTGGCGACGGGACAGATTCTTCTGGCGGTTGAAGTTCTCAAGGGTACGGTGGTCGGTGTAGACTGTGAAGGGTACACCGAGCAGGTCGACACGCCATTTCTCGAGGGCTCGCACGATGGCCAGGAGCTCCTTTTCGTGCACCGGGTAGTTGAGCTCGGCACCGGCGAGAGGGGCTGATTCAAAGGCGACGGGGCGGGCGGACTCTAAGTCGGGACCGAATGACAACATCGCGCCCGTCCGGAAGTCACTAGCATCGCACGAGACAAAGATCTGGTTCGAGTCGAGCGCGTTGTGGTCAATGGATGTGAGGCATTCGCGGCTGCACACGAGGGCCTTGATGCGGTCAAACGCCATCTGGTGATCCCGGGACCAACCGGGCCATGAGTCGTCGGCCTCTTTACTTGTCAGCGGGTTCAAGATACGAGTGTATTCGGCAAGGTTCGGGAGGAATGCAGCGAGGTAGCGGACAAGACCTAGAAAGGAACGCACATGGCCTGCTGAGTGGGGAATGGGCCAGTTGATGATCTTGTCGACCTTTTTGCCATCAGGCTCGATGCCGCGCTGAGAGATATGGTGACCGAGGAAGTCAACCTCGAGGAGGAAGAGGTCGGTCTTCTTATCGGACACGAACAGATGGGCAGCGCGGAGGGCGAGAAGAATAGTTTCGACGTTTGCACGGTGTTCCTCGAGTGTTTGTGACCAGATGATGATGTCATCAAGATAAACATGGCAGATCTTTCCGATATACGGGCGAAGAGCATTGTTCATCCGACGCTGGTGGGTCGAAGGCGCATTTCGGCAGCCTTGAGGCATGACAGTCCACTCGAAGAGACCAAAGGGTGTGGTCACCGCGGTGTATTTGACATCGTCTGGATGAACTCTCGTCTGGAAGAACGAGTTAGTCATGTCCAGTTTACCCCAGATCTTACCCTTAGCGCAGTCAGCGAGGATGTCACTGATGAGCGGGAGGGGGTGCATGTCAGGGACGGTGTTGGAGTTCAATACCCTGTAGTCGTTTACCCAACGCGGCTTGGCGTTCGGGTCGGACTTGGGGATGAGGAACGCAGGAGAGGCGAACGGGCTGTCTGATGGGCGCAGGCGGCCCGCAGCGAGATGTTCATCGAGGAGTGATTTCCAGACTTCCCTGTATTTCTTGGGACAGTCGTATTGACGACGAGAGATGACCATGTTGGCGTCCTTGAGGACGAAGCGATGGTAGACGTCTGTGGGAAGATGGGTGATGTGGGGGATGTCATCTGGGAACCGGTCCGCGAATTTAGCCTTCATGGCTGCGTTCTCGCGAGCCAGCATCTCTAAAGATGCGAGCTCTTCGACGCGGGCACGCACAGCGTTCACGGCAAATGCAGCGGTGTCCACCACGCATGCATCAGCGGCGACACGGCGGTCCGCAGTTCGTTCCTTGAGCTCCCGCAGGAACCCTCGGCGACGGATTCGGTCGTTGTCGAGCTGCACGATCTCAGCTTCGCGTATGGCTTGTCGGCGGGCGCGAGGAGAGGAAGCAGGTGGGGTTGGGGGCGGAGGCAGTGGGGCAGGAGAGAGAAGATCGCGGCCGGAGTGTTTGTCGATGAGCGTACGGGCAGCATGATCTTCAACAATCGAATTTGATTCGAGCCAGGCCTTGCCTAAAAGTACAGGAGCGCAGAGGTTGTCGACAACGAGCGCACGACAAACACGAGATGACCAAGAAAGATCTGGCAATGACACAACAAGTTTAACCCATTCTTCGCACCTAACGCCACCGGAAACCTTGTTCCCCCACGCGTCTCCCAGTCTATGGGTTGAGGGTAGTCGACGAAGGCGAACGTTCATGGCGAGTGCGACATCGCGCCTAATCAGAACTGGACCCGCACCGCCGTCGATTAGCATGTCGTATAGGGGGGAGTCAAGGTAAGGGGAGGTGCGAGCGCGAAGAAAAGTCTGATCCGCGAAGAAGGGGGAAACGTACGAAGGCTCAGAGTCGGAGCCTTTGTTGGGAATGCCGGTCGAGTGCTCCGGTTGCGACAAGGCGGTATCGACGGAGGCGACGGGTACCGTCGGGTTTTTGACGGGGGCGGGGATGAGGTTGGGGTAGAGCGTGGTGAGGGGAACGTAGGTCGTTGGATTGGGCGCACCATTGGGGCAGATGGTCGAGTGATGTTTCATCTTGTCATAGACGTTGATTTTGCGACACTTGAAACAACCGTTATTGGTTTTCAGGATGAGGCGTTCGTTCGAGGTGAGACGGGGCAGCTTGCTGACGATGGCGGGGGTGATCTTCCCTTCGTTCAACGTTGGCGAGGTCGGCATCCTGGTGTGACTAGCGAGAGAGTGACAGGAGACGAGGGAGGTGAGGAGGGGGCCGGTGCCGCGGTTGAATTTGTGACAGGTAGTTCGCTGGACGCGCAGGGTTCGGGTGGGGCAGGGGCAGGTTCAGGGTATTGGGCAAGCGAGGCAAGCGAGACGACGGATGGGAGAGACTCGGAGAGCTCAGAGGACGAGAACTCACTGTCGTCGGACGTCGGCGTGAACAGATCTAAGAGGTTACGTTGTCGAGCTCCGCGAACGATGAAGTTGGCGGCAGGTCGGGTCCCTCGTCGTCGCCGGCAGCGACGACACAGATCTTTTCGATGTTCAAAAAAAAGTGGAAGAAGGCAGAATGCCTCCAACACTCAGGCCTAGAATAGAACAGGAAAAGAATCTGATATCGTGTGAGAAAGACTCTGGTATACATGGGATGAGCGGGCGTACCTGATATCGTGTGAGAAAGACTAGGGGAACACGATATCAGGTGTGCCGAGACTATATATGAGAGTAAACGTAATCAAGACTGGAGCCGAGTAAGGTGAAAGGAGCGTGAACCTTACAGACGGTGGGGATCGATGGGCTGGTATTCAATCACCACCCATCGAATACGCGGCTTAACATGTTTCTCCAGATGCCTGCGTTGAAATTGCTATCATTTTGTACTTCGGTAGTGTCCGGGTGCATATCGTCACGGGTGAGGTCTATCCCGATGCACAGGCTTTTTTGTATATCCCATGTCCAATCCCGCCTATTAGTTTTGACTTTCAGCAATTCCCGTATCACCGTCCTAGAATGTTTTGGTGGTAGACCTTTGTTGGTTGTGTCTTGCTTGGTTTACATGGAATGAACATGGGTACTTAGCAGACTGTACTACACTAGTACTAAATTCAATAAGAAGCAAGGTAGGAGACGACATACTTGGGAAGGAGGTCAAGTCTTGCAAGGTAGATAATCTAGCTCTGTAGTTGTTGCCATCAAGCATACCATCCGTATACAGGCATGCATTTAATCGACCATGTTTGTAGTATATGCGCTATCCACGCGTGTGGAAAGTTGACTGCTGTAAGATCGGTTCATCCTTGCGAACTGCAAAATGAGACAAGAGAGTATATAAGGTGCTACAACTGTACGGTATTAGGAAGGAATTGTCATGATGCATGCCAGTCCATATCTACACGCAATTGAGTCACTGCGTGCCCATTGTCCGTCGCTCACCAACTCACTCCACCCCACTTCCAAAAATCAGCTCATCCAAAACCCAATGTCTCGAACATATCCAGTCCTCCACGCTCAGCCGTTCAGAACCTCTCCATCGCGGGCGGGTATCCACGACCACCGGACCCGTTCCCATACAGCTGCTTCCCGCTCACACCACCCACAAGACTCGCGGGGGGGCCGCCATGAGTGTAGTTGCTTGCGGAATCCTCGTCACCATAGTCAGTGCCACCGGCAAGGAGCGGGTCTTTAACTTCCCAGACAGTGGCCTTGGAGCCGACAGAGAACTCGAGGTCTTCGCGCTACAGAGGCGGGTGAGCACCCTCAAGTATACGCGCGTAGTGACGCAGCGACGCACCGTAATACTGTCCCAATACTTGTAGACCATCATCACGCTGAGAAGCATGCAAAGCGTGAAGAAGAAGAGTCCGTCGATGTAGTGCTTGATGGCGTCGCAGATCGTGACTGAGAAGGCGAAGAGGATGACCTGGGCAACAGTGAAGAATGCAGTGCCGAAGACAATGTCTCCGATCGGCCAGCGGTCCTCAAGGGTGCGGAATACGAGAATGAGTTGCGATACGATATAGATAACGCTGCAGACAAGCGGCCAAAGGATATAGATGATCCAGAGGCCAATCGGCTTTGCAAAGTCGAACCCGGCAATCTTCTTGAATGTCGCAATTGCAACGAAAAACGATACGCCGAAGACAACAAGGGTGGATAGCCGCAATAACTGCACAAGGGTCAGCCAGTGAGGAAGAGTAGCGTGTGGGGATTACCGACCCATAGTGAGAGGGGCGTGCCGTCCTCCGCGAATTGGAAGCCAACGAAACCGTTGATAAGGAGACAGGTGTATGCGCCTGCTACCAGGGCGGTGTAAATTGCGGCAAACCACTGATAATATGACCGGCTGGGGATTAGAGAAGAGTTTGTGCGAGCCGGGATTCGAAGCACTCACAGGATAGCTGACATTGGCGGTCGGAATGATGCCGGAGTCAAGAAAGATGGCAAGGAGCTCGATGATTGCGTAAAGGTAGAAGAACATGAGAATTTCCTTGCGACCTAAACGTCGCACAAAGCCGCAGGCGACCCAAGGAGGTAAGGGCAACATAATGCAACACGGAAGACACGAGCACGCACCCACTGCTGTATACTTGCTGCGAATGTGGAAAATCATAATTCCCGTCATGAATATCGCCACGATGTGGACAAAACATGTCGCTTCGAACGCAGGGCAGGAAGGGGGTAAGCGTGAGATGGACAACCACGAGGGGAACCTCGGAGACAGGAACTCACAGGGCTGGAAAATGAGAGTCCCAGAGATCTCCACATTCCTACTGTAGCAAGAGGGTTCGATGCCTTGGCTAGAGCCGATGAGTGGGCAAATGACGAGAGCGGCAGTTTGGCAGATCTCGTCGAAGGAGCCAAATTGGATCCCCATGGCGGAGGGATAAGGAGGGACTCAGTCGGTCAAGGGAGTGTATAAAGGCCGAATGCGGTGCGCAGGGCGGAGAGCGGATCGGCCGAGAGGGGCGGAGAGGGAGGTAGAGGGATGAAGTGGGCGCTGTCGGTGTCGAGGTCGTCGTGTGTGATGGCGAGCAAGGCAGCCAGCAGAGGCCCGCTGTGGTGACTCCGTGACTGTGGGTGACACAATTGTTGTCACGGAGGCTGTCGGTGGACCCTCCCTTGAAGTTGAAGCTTTGAAGCTTTGCGTTTCTTCCTTCAGTCCCCGTCGTCCCGCAATCCATATCCATTATTCTCAATTCGACTACTAGGTTCCCTGACTCCTCTCATACGCGACAACGTCAGTGGCGGCAAGGCCGCTTTACCCGCTCCAACTTGTTCCATGACAATCCTAAGCATCATCGATATCTATGGCACGATTCAAAATAGGTATATTTTTCGGTGACTGACTCGCATTCAACAGGCCGTTCGCTATCTTTCAAAGGATAATAGCGTCCCTCGGACAACCCTCGGACGCCAAATCCTCTCTCGGACGAGGTACGTACCTGTCTTGAACTCGTTCTCTTGCACAATCGCTGTGCTAAAGGAAACTGCTATATTCCATGAGCCGTCCTCCCTCGTTTTGTCTCCCGATTTGTACCCAATCAGACACTTCCACTCATCAGAGAGCCGAGGGAGACATCTTCACCCGGATAGGGGGGTTGACAAAGCCACCCCGACATATTCATACGTGTTGATATTACAGGCTCTTCCAGCTTGCATCAGGGGGCCGAACTGGACGTCGAACATTGATATCCGTATCCAATCGAGATCGACCCGTAGGAAGCAGTAATCTCTGAACACATGCGGTGAGGATTCGAAGCTGATTCGAAGCAAACGTTAACGTTGAACGTCCCCAATCTACGGATAGCTGCGCAGTGCATGCTAGGTGGCCACTCCGGCGAATCAGGCAAAATAAGCAGGGCTAATCGCCTCGAAACACTCCCGAGCCTAGAACAGAGCATTTGAGAGCAATGTGCAGTGCAGATTAGATGCGGTTGAGCGCAAGGCTTGCTGTTCCAGGTTGAACGTTGAGACCTTGCACACTGTGGAGAAGATCCTGATCCTGCGATCGGACAAAACTTTGCCTAGCTAGTAGCAGTCCTATCGAGTGTCCGGGTTTGAATCTCACAGGAGAGGGAGCACGGCGGGCATTTGGTTATTTTCGACTGGAGAAAAGTCGCTGAAAAGGAGAGGCAGGTGAAAGACTTTTCTCTCCACGTGGCTAAACCAGACAAAAGTCGTTCAAAAGTCAGACTCCTCCCAAAGGAGAACTTCCCTCCCAAATTTTCTACCACTTTTCGGATACCAGAGAAAAGGTTTTCACCTGCCTCCCCTTTTAATCGACTTTTCTCCAGTTGGAAATAGCCTCATGCCCGTCGTGGAGGGAAAGCCAAGCCCTCTGATCATACACTAGGTGCAAATCAGGATACTCCATCCGAAATACGGTAAAGATTACGGTAAAATTAGTCTGAATAACTTTACCATTCTCCGCTGCAATAACTGTATCACCTCATTGTAGTGGTATACGGTCCTATCACCACGTGCACCACTTTTTACCGTCGCTATACAACGGGCTTTACAATGTCCATGGCGAAGGATGGTAAAGCTATTCAGACTAATTTTACAATATTCTTTACCGTAATATAGGGCACATTACCCTGACATGCACCCCGTGATATGCATGACTCCGGCGTAGAAATGGCGGAACAAAGAACGATTTGGGATGCATGCCCGGCGGGGATAACGACAGGTACCCATGGGGCTAGTCTATGTAAGCAATACGCACGATGCCACCTAGCGGTTCCTTACCAAGCGTTGTAAACAATCGGATTGAAAATTTACTTATCCCTGAATGCAGCAGGTGATGATCCGCTTTTCTGCCGTTGAAGGTCTTCTGAGCGCTGGGCGGTGGCCCGGTGAGACACATGTGAGATGTCCAAGCAATACTTACTTATCCGGAAGCGAAGCTAACATCCCACTTGACTATCCAATGATTCCCTAAGGCATTGTTCGGGTGTATCTGGGTGTGTGGATTAGCTAAGCGGTATATATACCGATGTGAAGCCGATGTCGAGGGGTAGATCTCTTGTCGCCGTGACCGCACAGGCACGATCTACGTCCAGATCGGGATCGTAGCTAGTTGGCCGGTCGCCTGGCGATTCGCAGTAGTGGCTACTTATGGAAGCAGAGCACGGACAAGCCGGAACGCGGCTCGACGGATGGGCGTTGGCGTCGAATCTCGCCGTGTTCTGGCGAGGCCCCTTCCGCATTTTGTCATCACCCACCCTGCGCGAGCTTGTACGACACCGCAGATTTCTCCGGTCGGTCGTTTCCGACGTCTCGCCTTGATTCTCCCCAGCCCCCAGCCTGCCATACTTTTCGAATCGCTGCCATCGTCAGCCAATCCCAGGCCGATTAGCTGCCGCCCCCTGTCTACATCCCGCGCGCCAATCGACTACTTATGTCATAGGCTTCCGGCGCGCTCGACCTGTCCACCAACCGCGCCCGATTGTCTCTAGCGCACGCTCCCCCATCACCGCAGCTCGGTACATGGCTCTCCTGGTCCATCCACGGCTCTGCATCATTCCGTTTTCCTTACGTCGCAGCAGGATATGTATTCTTTCCGTTTCGTTTCCAGTACTAAGTACTGTATCCAGCCAGTCTCATCAACGCTTATGCAATCTTCGTGCCCAGCCTGACCTCTTGATAAATTCTTTTGTATTGTGTCCCTCAAGCTTCCCCATCATACCCGCCCGGCTATCGGACGACTACACTGTCTACACCAGCTAAGTAGCTTAAGAGCCTAAGACAATGGACGTCACGGCCTCTCCCAGCCATGGCCATGGCAGGTCATGGCGCGTGTAGTTCCGAGACGTGCGGTGCTCGTACCCAACTCGAACGTAACCAGCATGGCACTCACAATATTGACGGATGAACACTTGTCTTAGACCCCAGCATGCGCTCTCTACTGGCGATTGTACTCGTCACGGACTCGGAGCGCGGGCACACGTTCCGAGTTATTCTTGAGTTCTTCAAACCTCTTCCGCCGCTACTCACATGGAAGGACAATTCCCTCTGGGACTCCGCGGTCAGGTTTCGATGGTTAGCGCGGCGCCGAAAGGGTTTTATATTGTTAGTATATATATGCAAGGTACACTTCCCGGCGAGCGTGGACGGGGTGCAAACCGGCCGATCAAGCGCTCGACACTTGCTAGCTCCAAAGATGAACGATGGAGTAAAAATGTGGCGAACCTTTTTTAAGTTCGGCGAATAAAGGCGTAGGTTATTATGCGGTCCCATCTCCGGGAACCCCGCTCGTATCCATAAATGCCGTGCTCAGTGCGTGGTTCTCCGCCCTGTGAGGATCCGATGTCTTGTTCGCCGCTATGACTTGAAAGGCACCCTCCGGCAGTCCTGCGGCACCATCATGACAACCAAGTCCGATGTACATGGTGCCACTCGCGTACAAGGACTGGGGAAGTATATGCATATTCTTATTCTCAGTGAAGTCGCGATCGCCGCTTGGGAGCCGGTTACAACCCTTTGCTCCGAATCCTCACCTGATGCCATCGAAATGTACGAGAACGAATCAGCCAAAGGAACGTCTGGCGTCTCCCAAGTCCACGGCAGCTCATCTTCCCCTTGCGCTCGGCCGGCACCTCATTCGGATGGTATCAGGATAATGGCAAGCGGGAAACCCGGAAGCGACTGGGATCTCGAATAATGAAACGCCTACTTATCATCACCATCGACATATTCGAGCGTTCCGACCACCTTCCAAACGCTCACATGAGGAGAATATGGGACGGCGTACGCACATCGTAATCGGAGCTTCCTGGTTCGACTCTTGTCCGACTACCCAGCGTGGCACTACTGGTAAGCCTGGTCACAGCTAGCTTCGACTTCTGAATATCTCGATGAGCGGCTTGTGTCTGGCTGATACTAGTGCTGGGCGGGGAGAAACACGACAGCCGCCGCGCACGCATACGGACGTAAAATCGCCCAGCGCCGTATCACCCTGGATCGTCTGCGCTAGGTGCGGGACACAAGTGCCGATGCATGTCTATCGAGCCCGAGAAGGTAGCTTTCGAGTGAAACAGGCCAAGGTGGCCGCATTTTCCCCGAGCAGCGCGCGGGGCGCCGGACCACAGGAAGCAATTGGATGAGATTAACATCTCTTCGCCTCGATGTCATAGCCTAGGATTCGGAAGGCGGAATTACGGGATAATTTGGCATTCTGGACTTACATATAAGGTATTATCCTCTAAGTAATAAGAAAGGTTTCGCGTGAGATTATGTCAGAAGCTCGCCAAACTCTGAACGGATCACAGAAAGAATGAGGCGATCCGGAAGCCCGGGGGCAGCAAGCTTTTGTCGAATTAATATTGCCCGCGTAAGCACGGCGAGCCTTGCAAGGGGCTGACGCCGCTAGTAAATGGTGACGTGTAAGTAACCCGCTAGGTATGGTAGCAAGTTAAAGCCTGGGATCAGAGACCTTGGCAGTTGGTGGCACCCGCCCATACGTAGTAAGTACGCAGGATGCGTCCTAACGGCCGCCTGTCCATATCTCGCCGGGCTGGAACGTGAACGCGTGAACAGCGGCGCGGGTTGATCCACTGGGGACATATGTTAACGTCGCGTCGCAGAGTGGGTAACGGAAGACAGACATCTGAAATCTTTGGTCCCCAGTGAGCAGTTGGGTTGGAGAGCGTGAGGGACCTTCGGAAGATTCGCACTGATTTCGCCTGCCGGTCGGCGATACGGTGAGGTTGCGCGTCGGACATGCATTCTTATTCTTAGCGCGTGGATGCCACGACCAGCCTGAGGGAGATGTTGGGGAGATGCGTCCAGCAGAGAATGAATGGCAGAGGCGGCGCCTGTCCGGATGCGGATGGTGGCGCAAGCGTGAGGCGCCGAAGAATGCCACGGCTCGTGTGCGCGGTTCGTGTCTGTCACCGGAAAGTTTCTGCTGAGATCACGGGCGCGTGGAAGGAGACTTGCCAGTTACCGTGCTTCGCAACTCGAGTCGCCATGTTTCTGGATGCCGCACCACACCACCAACCGCGCAACGAGAAGGGGTTCTTGCGCGGAGCTCAGTCGGCGAGGCAATCCAGGGCACCAACAGGCCCAGGGCCGTATCGACAAATTGCGTGGCGTTCACCAACGTCATGATGACCCTCATGAACATTTCGCGCGAGCGTGTGATCTTCACCGGTCGGCGGCGTTGCTGAGCATTTGAATCAGCGTGTTGGAGATGGCTCCGTCTGAGTCTCACTGCAACTGCAAACGACTGAATGATGCTCGAAAGCAGTCAAATGTTACGCTATTGTCTAGAGAGCATGTGGGAGTTAAATACATACTGTACTTGGATCGTACCTATGCCTGAGCGAACTTGGGTACGTCTCAGTCAGCGACCAAAGGAAAGCTCCGATCAAGTAGATGAAGAAGAGACCGAACATACGGTAGAGAACGAACGCGTCTCGTAAATGCTAGAACCCATGCGAGCGCGATGACGCGGGTCCCACACTGGGAGTAGCGAGGGTAAAAGCAAGCGTGGTCTGGGTGTGATTTCTATTGAGCAGTGCCTTGGTTTGGTTCCACTGCGGAGGGAGAGGGATGGACTACGGCGAGACAACAAAGGAACGGGAGCTGTGTTGGATCCAGAGAAAGCTAAGGACAAGCGCGTGCTATAGTGAAGGTGACGGATATCAGAAGCGGAAGGGAATGAGTGGAATGTTCGCATCCGAGCCGAGCGTCTAGGAGGGTGCGAGGACAGGCAGAAAGAGGATTATTATCTTACCGTTTCCAAACCCGGCTGAGTTGCAGACAATAACCCAAATCCGGGACAATTGGGCAATTGGGCAGCGACAAGTTGGCTGCGGCGCCTTGGCCGCAGGGGAACGACGGGGCGGTGGCGAGGGAGATAGCCAAGCGGCATGGGCCGGACCCTGGAGCGTACAAGGTTGTGGACACCAGAAAAGGACAGCGTGGACGATGAATCGATAACCCGTCGGATGAACTGATGGAGGAGACATAAACAGAGCCCGCGCAAGAACCAGGTCCGAGACTATCCGAGACTCCAAGGGGCCAATAATTTTCATTAATGACAGACAGCCTTCCGAACCGCTCAGCGGATAGGGCTGATGTTAAACGCAGGCTGCGGCGGTTACTTATCCCAATTCAAGATTATCCGCACAAATCCAATCTTGTGCGAAAAATCCCTGCTCGGGCCACGTCCGAACAACCCTGTGCACCACAGCCGTTCGCGTCGGGAGTTGCCAGGACGGCCGGGCCTCGCTTCTTCGTAAATCCGGCAGGTGAGCTGTCTGTGTCTGGGACGGCGAGGGAAAATATTGGAATGAAGGCGTTGGCTGGATCCGAGTCTGCATCCGGGCGGACGGGCCATGAGGCTATCATCCAGCCGGCACGTCCGTTGTGATGCTAAGCGGGATCCGTTAGCCAACGGCAGCAGGCGGATAGAGGACGGGTTGGTCACGCTGGGCGAAAATTGTGCCACGGAGCCACCGAGAAAGGGGAGGCAGCTATTTTGGCGGGTGAGACGAGGGATATTGGTAGCGAGATATCCTCGATTCGAAGCGAGGTTGGGAACGCGGGACAGGACCACGACGGGGGCGCCATGACAAGCACAGGAGAAAGGGTAAGTATGCGGATGAAGATGGGGCGATGTATCGGGAAGCAAGCGAGTTACGACTCTTACGAGAGGAGGACGAGCGGGCGGTAATACTACTGGTGACCAGGTGTTGTGTTGGAGCAGGCGTGCAGAGTCGGGCAGAGAACGCCGACAGAACGAGAACGCGACGCCTTGGAATTCTTCGCGACGCTTTGCTTGCGACTCGCCAACCTTGCGGTCTTCATCGTGCTGCGTCTCAGAGCAGAGTCAGACAGTGGCAGATGCACCAGATCCATCCCACTCCGGTGCACTCGTTCTCCCATCCCTTCCATTTCCTCTCTTTTCTTGCGCGGGAATCGCGGAGCCCACCCCCACCCGCCTGCCTATTTGGGGCGACATACACAGGTAACGTGATATCCACGCACAAAACAGGTCTCGTGGCCTGCAAGATGCTTCCACAATAGGTCGAAATGGGGGGTAAGGCTATGGGGAATCCCCATCAGATGGGAGTCGCGGTGATGCCGGCGGGGGGACGGGAAGAGCCGGCCGGGAGGAGGGGCTGGAAACCGAAGGAGGGGGAAATGGGGGGAATTTTGCGGGGCGTGAAAAGTGGTGCTGGGAGTGATGGGAGGGACGGCCTGATTTGGAGGGTGTGCAGCCCCTGTTTGTTTCGAGGTTTAGCGTTTTGGGCGATGAGGAAATTGCGGTAACGGTACCTGCAGAGGTCGATCTGCATCTGCATCTGAGTCTGCATGCTCGTCCACTCCGTTCTTTTTTAAATCCTGTCCTTTCCTGCCCGGCCTACTCTACGCTTCGTCTACCGTACTTATGTCCTCTCCTTATTACCTTCCGTCTCGTCTCCCGCCCTCTCCAGAGCCTTCTCCGATGTCCACCGCGCCCCTCCTTCCCATCGAGCTCGTCCCATCCCTCGCCTCCTGGAACCACTGGAGGCCAACAAAGTCCGAGGCTCCTCTCACCCCTCCCCTCTCCTCCGACCCTCCAAGACGCGTCCTGGTCTCCCACCAAGCACCCACCGTGCTTCCTCCCATATCCTACTTTGACAGGACCATCTCGCGTCATTCACCTAGTGCGTATCTCCTCTCTTCCTCTTGTCCCTCGGTCTCCTCTCATCCGGCCACCAAAGTAACGCCACCACCCTCGGACCAATACCACCACTGGGACAAGTCTGGCGCGTCTTACCGCCTTCCTTCCGTGGTCGTACCCTCCCGGTCTCTGGAGCCGTCCCCATCGTCCTCCCAGAACGAGCCGCCGGAAGACCCGTTCTCCTCCGCAACATGCACCCTGGACTGGTTTGGAAGTGACTCGCACCGCTCCTCGCGTTTCATCGCGGAGAAGTTCTGTGAGATGATTTGCTACCTCTGGTTCTCCACCATATCCAGCTCCTCCGCGTCCCCATCGAAGCGCAACCGCGTTGCGCCTACCCAACCCGACTCTTTCTCTCCTCATAGTAATGCCTCCACCGCGAAACTCCAGTTCTCAGTCTCGCCCGCGTTTGTACGCTTCATGCAAAAAGTACTCGAGACGACGCAAGTTAGCCATTCGGTCATCGTATTGTCCCTACATTACATTTGTCGCCTCAAGGCGCGTAATCCTTTTACTTCGGGGCAGGCTGGCAGCGAGTACCGCGTCGCCATCGCGGCACTCATGCTTGCGAACAAATTCGTGGACGAGTAAGCGTGTTTTCCTCCTCCCTAGTGACGCGTCGCGCTGACCTTGCCTGTGCTCGCCAGCAACACATACACGAACAAGACGTGGTCGGAGGTGTCTGGGATCGAGCTTGGCGAGGTGAACCGGATGGAGCGGGAGTTTCTGCTGGGGTTGGACTTTGACCTCTACGTGAACAAGTCGACATACGAGTCGTGGCTCAAGTTCCTAACGGGCATGGTGATGAACAAGGAGAAGGACTCGAAGCGTTGGCAGCGGACGCGTTGCGCCGTCCGCACCTCTCATCTGCACCGAGCGGGCTGTCACAGGCACGTTCAGCTCACTCCGTCACGTGCTTCGTCACACCGCGCCCGATCCACCTCTCCTCGTCGGGCCTCCATCTGCGCCGTCTCCCATCCCGTCCCCTGTCCCCCCCTCGTTGGACACTACACCCCTCAGCCTCCGTCTCCTCCCCGCCTTCTCCGACCCTCCCGCTCCAAGCGCACTGCCGCTGATGCCTTCTCTCCCACATCCGCGTCCTTCTCCGCCGCCGAACTCCCTCCCGCCCAAGTCCCCAGGCGCATGCACGGCCTCTCCCTCGACATTCCTCAGTTCACTGCTCACTCCCGCGAGAGCTCCGCATCGCCGCTGGAGTCCCTCCAGTCTTTCTCCAAGCTCTCTCTCGGTGCCTCTCCAGTCGACAATCGCTCCTCCCCGGCTTGGCCCATCAAGCACGACGGGTACCCACGTACGCTTGTCTCCTCGTACCAGATCGATGACCAGCGTCCCCCCGTCGCACCTCAGGTAAGCATACCTCTCTCGCTGTCACGTCTCACGGTTTCCTGACACAGGACCCTTTCAGCATCTGTACTTCTACTCGCTGGCCGGTTCCCCTCTCGAGTCCGAAGAGGACCGCAGGACCAAGAAGGCGCGCCTTCGCGTCCACCAGGCCCCTGCACCTATCACTGCCGTCTATCAGTACCCGCCTTCGATACCGATGGTCGTGCACTCAGCGTCGGCTAGCCCATACGAGGTCCACTCACATGTCGCCGCTCCGCAGCCCATCTTGCCACCATTCTCCCAGGTCTCTCAAGCTTGGCAGAACGTCACCGGAGCGCAGGTCACGGAAAGGATGCAGCTACCGCCTATTCAGATCGCCCCTCAGGCGCCGTCGGGCTCAGCTGTTCCTTGCGCGCCGTTTGCGAATGCTGGTCCTCCCGGAGTGCATTTTTACTCTACTTTAACGCCCGACCCAACCCCGCATTATTACAGGGCGCATGGGCGGCAGGTATAATTCATTCGTATATAAGATAAGTAGTATAGGGATAGAACACTTCGGCATTGAACACGGACACTATTGCAGAACACATCATTTATCACGCTCATCGCATACCGTACCACCAGCATTTTGTTCGCACTCATCGTTACATCGCGTCGTCATCATCAATTGTAGTCGTCCATCAGGTTCAAGTCCCGCATTTGCATTCATTGTCGCATCGCATACATACATTTTTTGCCGCATTTCGGTTAGACTCGCTCGAGCTACGCACAATACCGTGTCTGCTCGCAGTTTGCCACGTAGGGCTTCGGGTTCGCTTCCAGCCGAGGAAATGAAATAAAGACCAGGCCCAACGAACCAGAAACACGGCCGCGTCCATGGATCTAACAGCGCTCTCAGCGTTCTCGTTTCGACAAGGGCGGTGAAAATCGTGTATATCTATCCGGAGAACCGCCAGAAGTATCGGTAAGCGCCCTCCCCGGGTGAGTCGACCGTACCTCAAACCTTGTTGGCAGCATCCCAGGGTCAATTATGGATATTTATTCACCATCAAATATGGGAAAGGCCATCGCCATCGATATAGATAAGTATATGGTCGTGTAACCCCCAAAAGTAATCCCCGCGCGGCTGAGTTCTCTTCCCGGCGGACTGTCGCCATTCGGTGTCTGTTCCAAGCCCTGATCGCGCTCATGCCACAGCACACGCCCCGTCTGTTGCAACGAGTCATCGGCTCCGCTACTAAGCCCACGCCGCTCATTATGTAGCGCTATAGGCATATCTCGGCACATAAAGTTCGTCCGGAACTCTAGCACCTATCAAGACTACGCGCAGCAACTGTCTCCCACAGCCGTGACCTACAGACCATATGCGTGCCGTACGTGTACGCCGGTCTAGTCCTTCTCCGTGTTTGGCTGTGCACGATACTCAACCGACAGTAGGCACAATGTCTCAAGGATTCATAGGTTTTATGTCAATCCGCCTGCCTGCAGCAGACTTGGGCAGTAAGTATATATGTTGTTGGACACCTCGGTGGCGCCACCTTGGACTTTTCTTTATCCCCCACTTAATGCCTCCCCCGCTCTCCACGAGTAAGATGGATCTAAGTTACCCCCATTGCAGGCCCTCGTATGGATCCGCACCCAGCCGGGTGAGGTGCCTTCTCCACCCCCACCCGGGAGCCGATATTCAATGTGCACACAGTTCGGACACCTAGATAGATAAAGATCGGTGGCGGAGGTAGACTCGGAGGCGGAGGATGTTGAGGATCTATTGAGCCACTATCTGCGTCATTGCTCAATCACGCCCTGGTCTTCCGAATACACCCGCTGTACTAATAGGTCGGCCTGCCTCTTAACCGCGGTGCGAGGCATGGAAACTCACGATCAAGTTCTTCCGACTTCAGTTACCCGACGGCGGCATCTGCACGTAACTTTGCCCGCGGTGCAACGGCGTGGCGGCCATAAAGTGCCTGACGAACACGTTAGTACGCTTCGCGACTCTCTAAATATCGTGATGTCACGTTCAAATCCGCATCATAGGTTGACCACATCGGGCGATGTCGGCGCTGATGGTGGTGTTAAGACATGAGTGCGAGATCCAGAAAACTCACGTTCAGGCCAAATTACGACCACCAAGTGAGAGTCGGCAGAAGAATGCCCCTTGCTTGGTGGGTTGTTCACATGTATTGTGCATCTAACAAGATATACTCGCGCTACATTGGGTTCATCATTATGTTATTTTCCTTACAGACCTCCGATGGCGGCCGATTTGAACGTTTAGACCCATCTTTCATAAATTTCATCCACCGCCCGCGTGCACCTAGCACGCATGTGCTCCGGGGTGGTGTGTCAGATCTCAGATATGAATGTATGCAACTCTTGAGCGTACCGGACGTGGTACTAGCGCTAAGACCTCTTCGTTCTACTTGGATCGCATCTGTTTTACGCTGGAGGCTAATGGGTGCCCATTTGGGCTGAACAGTGAAGACTGCGATTCTGCTCAAGTACAGCGGCGCCGCACGGGACGATCGTCGACGTAAGCATCAGATCTAGACGTCCACGCATGTCTTAATGCTGCGCACTTCTCAGCTAAATGGTCTGTCGAGCTGAGGTTGTCATCGGTCATGGAGGTAACATCTAGTGAGCCTCGCTACGCGCCATTCGATGTCGCGAAACCATAAACAACGCCCCAAACCCAAAACGCTACCCCATTTCGAGCGTCGGTCACCACTTGTCCTTTGACCATGCCGAGTGGACAATGCAGCCCAGTGATTTGCACGAAATGAAGTCCACGGGGGGCATTTGCGTAAGATTGGGGCTAAGTACCGACGGCGACTAATGCAAGGTGACAGTTGCGCTCCGAAGCCACTTGACATTTTAGTGCCCTCGCATTGTCCCTTTTTGCCGAGGCGGTGAGATCAGCGTCGACGGATGCGACACGCTGCGCATTCACTGGCACGAGGCGTAGTATGCAGAACGTGCTCCCTTCCTGGGTGATAAGTGGCCTGTTTGATAACAAGGTCTCATGTGTTTCTCCGTTCAATGCAAGATCACAGTGTAACGTCTCGCGGAAGCCTTGTGCTGGGTCCTGGGGGTTTGGATCTGGGCTTGACAAGCGCCATGCATGACAGGAGCAGCGACAAGTCACAACGGGCGAGCTCTATCTGAGGCTCCGCGGATATCGACATATTCGGCAGAAAAACAATTCGACGTACGTTGCAAACGCAGAACGGCGACCAGGGGCCAAAAATAAACGGAGGGTCCGGCAGTTGTTAGCTCTGGGCAGCTGAAGCATCAAGCGGCGCGCGGTCAGGACAGTCGTCGACGATAGGCCTCAAAAGGCACACCTCGGTCGCCGCATGGGAGCTCCTATGGAGGTAGTGTTCCGTAGCTGTAGTGGCCATTTTCAGCATCGGGTTCATCGGGGTCCAACGCTACTCACCTGGTGAACATTCGGGGTACCCATTTAGTGCGCAAGACACATAACAAGGCTGAACGTTGTTGAATATACATGCGATAAGTAGGTGGGGGATAGATAAATCGTCACCTTTAATCCTCAATAAGTGCGCCATTTGAAACTTCCTGAGCCCCTGCAGGAAGAGCAGACGGCGCTTCTGCCGCCAACGTGCGATCGTGCGAATCAGGACATCTATTTCAACATCTCTGGGGGGGATGGAAGCCTGGCTCAACCTCAGATGGCTTCTGACACGGATGGCGGTCGCCGGTCGGCAGGCGACACGCAACCGTGTGAGTGCCACTGTAGGCTCGAAAGAATTCCGGTGCTCGGTCTTGGACGTGCCTTCTGGAGGATGGGGGAAGTTGTGGGACGAGGAGATGGGTGGATGGTCCTCCGGCTGATCTGAACACTGTTGCAGGGGACAATGCAGGGCACTGCGAGAGCAGATTCGCGCGCGGATGTGCGGGATCATGGGGACTGGAGGACGTGGGGCCAAGGGCTGGCGCCTTCGAAGCTTCTAGATAACTTAGTATTATAATAAGGCATTTGGATTAGGAGGCAAACCCAGAAAATATTGCGCTAAAATAATGGGGATAGCTTGTACGTACACGCGGCATGGTGACCGTAGTTGGTGACCAGCGATCAGAATTGAGCTATGTCCGTGGGCTGCGGCAATTCGTGACAAGGACGGGGTGAGAATTAGAATTTGGTTGATACGCTTGGGTCTTGCTGGGCGGCGAGGTTGCGCAGCCTAGCCTTTTCCGCGTCAAGACGGGCGATGTTGGTGGCAAGGAAGCCTTGCGTAAACTGATAGCCCGAAATAATGCCAGTCACTGCGTGGTGGGTAAGTAAGAAGACGTGGTCAGTGTTGGAATTCCTGGGAGGGCACTCGGAAAGGGCTCAGAAAGATGACACGAGGACAAGGATAGAAGTACCGTGAAAGAAGGGGAATAGCTGTGAAGAATCCTCACCAACGCCGCATAGGATTGTGGCATTCCTGTTGAGACGGAATATCTTCGATCCAAGGATGGCTAGATGAAGACGGGTCAGAACGAGATGACGATGCGGACCATGCACAGTTATGGGCGACGGGGAAGGTACATACCACTTACAAGACCCGAAGAGAGGCCAGCGAAGGTGCCGTCACGCCGGGCTTGCTGGTCGGTGATTGTGAGAGGGTTGGAGGAGGACGCATGGAGAGACACGTACACGTGTGGCCTGGGCGACGGCTTCGACGGAGAGAGCGTGGTTGTTGTCAACGACCATCGCGATGCGCCCGTCGTGGTTGGCGTCGTTGTCGTCGCGGTCACTGTCAGGGTTGTGCTCGGATGGCCCGATGCCGTCTGGGCGTCAGGCGCTCGCACGCGTGACAGGAACACGCGTCGCGTCGCGCTGTGGACGCCCACGTCCTTGTCTCCGCCCAGTTCCATCTCCGCCGTTTTCTCGCCCCTCGTCGACAGAGACGACGAACAACATGGCAGGCCACAGAAAAAGAAAGCCATCCCCAGATGCCCGTGCAGCATACACCAGCATTCAATGTCCGTGCAGCCCTTCTGATGCCATTCAGACCCTGACTTCCTCTCTCTTCCGTAGCCGCCCTTGCCAGAATCAAGCCCAAACTCCATGGCAAGCATCCTGAGTGGTCTTCCGTCCGTATGGATCTACTTCAACTCGCAGAGCGTGCCGAATCGCTCTCCAAGCATCGCCCGCGTGCGATGGAGGGGGAATGGTGCCACCGTGCCGATGAGTTGGATAGCGAAGGTCAGCTCCAGCCCTGTGTCCATCGGCGTGCCCATGCCGAACCACACGTCCGCATCCAAGGGGTCGCTCTATGGAACGCATCTTTAATTCAGAGAGACATCCAGGACGATGCATATCGCACCGTCGGCGCAGCACGTGCGTCTTCTCTGCCTTCTTTCTCCCACCGGCCCTCATAAAGTTCTGACACTGTGACAGTCAGGCTCGCTGCTTTTCGCCTTATCGAGACCGGAATCGATCAGAAACCAAGCATAGATTGTGCGTAATATTTTTTCCGACTATTCCTTTCGCTCATCTAATCTTCGATATTCCCGCCAGCTCTCATCCACGTGCTTCAACTGGCCAGCAAAGTCGGTGCGAGTTTGGCAGGTCAGGCCAATGTTTTGCCACCCTCGTTTGTCTCTAATATCCAGCTGTAATAGACGTGGGAGAATCCAACCTCGCCGCTAGTGTCTTAAGTTCAGCGGCCAAGGTTAGATTCCGTGTTTACTTTCGTTCTCAAGGAAGCTTGAGCGACATGTAAGCTAGTATGAAGAATTTCTCCGCGCCGCAGAAGACCCCAAAGGCGAACATGCGCAGAACAGGGCGCGAGCGGTCATACTTTACTATACCAGCCGAATGGAGGTCGTATGCAGCGAGTTTCTCTTAACACGCATTCGTCCCCTCTTGACACCGTTCCCAGGCGTGGCAAGAAGGCAACACTGGTGTGGCTGAATTCATGCTGGAGAAGATTATAGGTGCGCCACCTGTTGTTTGATCACCGCGCACGAAAAATGACGAACACCTGTTCAGAAAGTGATCAGTACCTCTTGCTTCTAACCCCATCCGATGTGAGAGCGCCACGTCGTGCGTCTCCAATTCTGGGTGCTGATCATCCACACTCAAGAGGAGGATGCTTGCCGGAAAGCTCCTAGCAATCGGAAAAGGAGTTCTCAAGACAATTATACCTAGCGATCCCTCCGGGGATAGGACGAAGGATTCCATTAAATGGATCCAGCGCGCGTTTTCCATTATCGAGCCGCTCGATAATGCGGCTGATCCCGGGAATGGCCAGTTGAGGGTAAGCCCCAATGCGTTTCCCGCTCTATCATTCATACCCACCAGCGAGGCGTAAGTAGCGATCAATTCTGAGAACTCTGTGTAAGCCAGCTATTTGCGGTACTTGTCTGGAAGCGGAACTGAATGGCATGTGCGCCCCTGTGAATAGCTCGCGCCTACTTTCTCGCATCCGCACAAGATCCAGAAAACTTAGCAAAGGCGGAAGCGGCATTGCAGGAACTGATCGATTCCGTTGACACCTCCCTAGATCATGTAAGTGAGCCTTATGCTATTGCTGACACCTAATGGTCCCAACTGTTTCAGACATCTGCCGAGTATCAGCAACTTCGATGGATGACCGTTGCAATTCTCAAGCGGCGCGGAGCGGCGCACGTCCCCCTTCTTGAAGGTAAACTTGCCAGCCGGGTAACAGATGCCGACCGCGGTCAACGCATCGAACACAATAGCATTTCAGTCCATCATTGATCATATGGAATTTTCGGAACGTAACATAATAGAGTACGTGTTCTGAACCTTCTCGATAATCAACCAAAACACACTGACATATCCACGGAACTTGGAAGCATATTACAGGAGCTACGGAGCCTCGGGCATGATCAGTTGAGTTCAGCGTCCCCTGGCCTAGTTCTCGCCGCTTTGCATCGCAAGTTCTCAATCTTCTACGCAGCGAGTTGGTCATTGCCGTCCACCTCTACTGCATGCAGCAGGGACTGGAACCGCGGAACAGCTTGGGGCTTGCGTATATGGATCGTTTATTACTTTCGTTGATCTTCCACAGCTCCAAGGACAGGGAACATGCACAAGCGTTGCAAGACGTTGCAAAGGCTCTGAGTCGTATGTCTGACATACATTTTGATACGCGGCTGTTCACTCACAGGGGCTGTGTTCCCCATTCAGTGCTCGATGAGAAGGCATTCGAGTTTCCAAGGATCCCAGCAACTGCTTGTCTGACTGTAAGGAGCGCGCGCTTTGCTCCCGGTCGGCTTATCTGAACCTCCGATGTAGCTGTTCTGGCAGTTCGGAGATCGGCTCTATCGGGCTAAACGCTGGTCGGAGGCTGCTGACTGGTTTCTCGTCGGAACACATCGTGTGTTTGGATCGATGTCGCAGGTATCCAACCCTAAGTGTCGCCGCAAGGCGGCGTTATGTTATGTTCAATGCGGTGAACACGCCCAGGCTTCCGCGATCATCCGCCGCTGTCCAACTACGGATGCGGCGACCCATTATGTTGCACTATTAGTTGCGGCTCATCAAGGTAGTATCTCTGCCAGTGGTGCCACATTTAGGAGCTGAAGTCCACAATTCTTATAGGCCTCGAGGACGAAGGTATCTTGATAA
The DNA here is from genome assembly GCA_026283605.1 of Ganoderma lingzhi. Taxonomy (NCBI): domain Eukaryota; kingdom Fungi; phylum Basidiomycota; class Agaricomycetes; order Polyporales; family Polyporaceae; genus Ganoderma; species Ganoderma lingzhi. Next base: position 1,123,778 of record JAPJYM010000001.1, read on the forward strand.
GTCGAGGCCGCCATCCTGTGAATGATGATCTTTCTAAATTCTCATAGCTGTGACTGCGGTTCACGCGATGGTGCATGCATCGAACTTCAACAAGAAGATGCTACTCCTTGCCACTCGGCTGGCTAATGAAGCTGGGATGAAGGGCTTGCTCCTTTCGGTGCTTCAAGCGCTGTTAGACGCGTCCATCCGGGACGGAGTTGATAGTCAGGCGGAGGCTATTACGTTGATTCGTTGTATCATCAGGCTGGTTCTCAGAACGATGTCAGAACCCGCGGCCGATCTGTGAGTTACCTTCCCATTCGCACGAATTATTTTCTCTAATCATCTGGAATCCTGTCAAACCTTAGTGCAGCGTTTGTTCCTATGATTATACGTCACTTTTCGACGGGTGCGTTATTTACGATAACCAAGTGCCCTTCCTGCGGTCTATACTGAAGCGCTTTCGGTACACGTTCCTTAGCCTTGTCACTGGTTACAGCGCTCCATTCGAAGCCCAGCACCACCGTCGGCGTGAGAGATATCTCGTGGTTATGGCGAACCGCCTACAACACCGCCGTGCAGGGATGTACCCAATGGGAGAACCATGAAGACGGCGTATCGGACCTGTTTGATATCGCCAGACAAGTCAGTGTAGCGGCCGCCCTCCCTTCCCGTGCTCCGATCTGCTCACATGCGTGGAACTTGTAGTTGCTGGAATCATACATGAAATTCCCGGCGGTCGACGCCGAGATGGGGCTCCATATGTTCCTGATTAATGCGTCCTTTGCGGGCGCCGCCGGGAGAGGTAAGAAGGCGGTCACGTTCTCACCTGGCCGCTAGTCACGCGCTGCTGCTTCCAGTCTTCGCATGTCGTCATCGAGTGCCAAACAACACCCCCCAGGAGGTATTTGCGCCTACCTATGAACTCCCCTCTGGCTGAGAGACTATTCTTTGTCGTGTCTAGGAGGAGGATTGGCAGAGAATCGCAATAGCTATCACGGAATCCAAAAATCGGATCCAGAAAGTGATGGGAACGATGGATGCGCTCGGCGAGGAAGACGTTCAACGCGCGCATTCGTTCCTCAATGTTCTATCCATATTTGAGACGGAGATTGCCTGCCAAAGCAAGACGTGGAACCGCATTTTGGAAGTGATAGATGTATCGCCTCAGCTCATCCGTACCGTCGAATTACCCGAATACTGACTAGGTGCCCCTCAATAGGAAAGCACTAGCACGCGAAACGCGGATTTAGGAACTTTTGAAGCAATAACAGACCTATTGGTGAGTCCTTCCCTTTGCTCTCATGTCAGATGGCCAACATCGTTCCACGCCGCTCTACCAGTGGGTTCAGAAAGATTGCCCTGTAGAAGGTACAGCCATTTTATTCTCATTCTCCCGCAGCCTAATACAAATCTTGAATGTTTTCGACACATGAAACGAATCTCGCACATTCCCGCAGTCCTGCTGGCCGCCCTCGAGGTGCGTTGACGGTCCCTGTCGCCTTCTTCTTCTGGGACCCAGTTGATATGACCTTTTCTGTTGGCCGACCGTTGACCATGGCTTCTCCCACCCAGGCTATACTGCACGCGAGTCTCGATCGTGCGGTTCTGTCGGTTGATAAGTTCTCAAGATGGCTGCGGGCGATATGCACTATCTTGCTGTCGCGAAATTCGACAATCGATCGGACAAGAGCCGTTGGATATGTCGAACAGGCGGTCGGGGTGCTCCAGGAGCACGGTGCGGAAGGCGATCCCCAGGTACGACTCATCATGGGGACATGCATTTTTGCTCAGAAGTGACAACCATTCCCCGCTTTCCTTGCAGGCATATCCAATGGACGAACGGCACTGGCTTATGGGAACTGTGTACAATACTGGCATTGAATGTCTACAGTTCGTCCAATTCGTTTCCCCATGCCTCGCCCTAGGACATTGACGCTTAGAGGCCGCCGCCAGCATGTCGTTCCTTGACGAGGCAAAGAGATGGTTTGAAGCTGCCGCCACAATCTGTCGGTATATACCCGACGGAGAAGCTCGCGCAGAAAGGGTGAGGAAACTCCTTACCCTGTCGGCTGCGTCGTACTCAAAGAGGGCACACTCAGATATCCAAGACGTATGCCTCCCTTCTGGCCCGGTATGGCGGATAGGGATCCATGGTTCTTCTTGACGAGACATGTGATGGTCTTAATGCCGGGCACCGATAAGTTTCACTCGTCTTGCTGTGGCTCTGGAACTTGAACCTCCCTTGGCGCATCCCACCTAGCCTCGTGCAAGTCGACAACTCTGGCTTACTGTTTTCGTCTCGGGTCGCATCACCTAGCCATGACACCTATCGTCAATGTCGGGAAGCCCGTCTACAGCAGGAAAATCCTCGGACAATTCCAGGGAGGTCGCGGTAAATGGGGAGTTGTCGAATGTGCTGTTGGGGCGTTTGAGCTGGTGTAGATGGCTATCTCCTATTGGCCGCTGTATAGTCGTGAATCGTTTAGTCCTTCTTGCCTCTGGCCATTGCGATAGATATTATGTAAGTTATAGGTCTCACCATCGGAGTCGTCAGCACTGACGAGATACGATGTGTGTGGCCGGCGAGAGCCTGACTATGTATATTATTAGCAACAATTAGCGGGCGGCATCAGTTAGCGCCGGTGTGGTCAGCGAAAGTATTGGCACTGGCAGTTGGCATTGACGCGCATGCTTGTCCTTGCCGCCGCCGCTGCATACGCATGAGGACTCCCTACCGCCCTTAATACTCCCCATGACGGACGTTTACACTCTCTTAACGTTCCCTTCGACCGAGCGCGCATTCAGCACCTTACCTTTGCAACCCCAAACGGTTGTGAAGTCTAGAGACACATCCCGGTCCGCGTCTCCCCCGCGCAAGATTCCTCGTCTGGATGGCCTGTCTGATCCTCACTTCGCTTCTACCCCCAGTTCGCGCGCAAGCATAGCTGAACCTGCGGACAGGAGGGGTCCTACCATCTTACGCGTAGCTGGGCTATCTGGTGAGCAATCCTCGACTTACTGTCTCTCACTGTCAACATGCTGAAAGAGATTACCATAGCCAAGCCAGCGCGTGATACTGCGAAGGATGATGACTACGCCCTCGTCCGGCGCACCATCAATGTCCTCCTTACGCGGGGCGAGACAAAGCCCTTGCCCGGTACATACGAGCGTATTTACCGCGCATGCCGTGCCGCAGTGGATGAGGCTGGCAAAGGGGAAGGGCTTTATGATGCCGTGAAGATTGCCCTAGAGCAGTGTATGAACGAGCTAGTGGAGGAACTTAATAGCGTCGCCCGCCAAAGTGTGGAATGGCTTGTCCCTTTCACGGATGTATGTGCGTGGTATGAAAAGCAAGTGGTGAGTATCCTTTCCTTTCTCACTCCTCGCATCATCGCCCACCCTCATCTGTGATGGTGTAGGGTTTGCTCCAGTCTCTCTTGGCCTACCTCGACACCCGCTATGTCGCGGATAGAGAGCAGTTGTCTGGGACCAAGTACGCGTGTCCCCTCGAACGCTACCGCAGTTGGAGACTTACGCGATCTCGTAGACAACTTGCTTACACTATGTTCACCAACAAGGTGATCCAGAACTCCAGATTTACCGACGCGATCAAGTGTGGGATTGCAGACTGGCTTGATTGGGAACGGGCGAACAAGTGAGCCATGCATGTTTCCATCACCTCAAGGACAGCTAGGTGCTCACAATTCGACTCAGAGTAGCACATCCCCTCCGGCCCTACCTCCCCAGGCTCGTTCGACACATTCGTGCATACGGTCTCTACATTGACAAGATAGAGACGGTCTATCTCAACCTCACGCACACCTACTACACCAAAGAATCGAACGATCTGGCTGCAGGCAACAGGCTGAGTGCCGCGGAATTCCTGGACCATGTCAAACGCCGCTCTGCGGAGGAGCGGGCTCGCGCGGAGGAGATTTTGTTTGGCGGCAGCGTGGTGTCGGCACACGATACCGCAGACAATGCACTTTTGGCGGGCAGGCTCCAGTGGCTCGCCGATGACGGTGAGCCTTTTTTTCATTGCCTTTCGCCTTCTGGGTATCATTTTTAACACTCTGTACTCTACAGCTCTGAGCACGCTCATCAAGGGAAGAAACGACTCCCAAATCAAGTCAATGTATGCGCTGTTCGTCAAGGTTGGTGGGCTTAAAGTCCTCAGTGCCTCGTTCAAGGTGCACATCCAGGTACGACAAATACAGTGACATCTCGTTTGTCATGCGCTCAGGATTACCACAGAAAGAGGTCAAAGGCATCGTCACGGACGTTGCAAACGACGAAGAGATGGTGCCTCGTCTGCTGGAGTTCAAGGCCTTCGCCGACAAGCTCGTCGCCACCTGCTTTGTCGACGTAGTCTCGTCGCCTCCCAGACCTGCAGCCTCCCAGCCTCAAGCATCCTCTTCTACGGCTCCCGTAGCCCCCGTTCCACAACCTACCATCCAGCCTAATCGCGAATTCTCGTATGGCCTCATCGACGCATTCCAAGCGGGCTTCAAAGCACGCCACAACAAGCCTGCAGAGATGATCGCAAAGCACATGGACAAGGCCATGCGGCGCGGGCAGAAAGGCAAGCGAGACGAGGACTTCGCCGCCGAGCTCGACGGCGTCCTCACTCTGTACCGCTTCACGGACGACATGGATGTCTTCCGGACGTTCTATAAACGCGCACTGGCGAAGCGGCTGCTCCTTGGCCGTAGCGCGAGCGACGACTTCGAGAAAAGTGTACTGAAAAAGCTCGAGGAACGTGAGTACCCACTCCAGCGGACCGACCCGACTATATGCGCACATACACTCATGTCAACGGTCAGAGTACGATCCCGAATTTGAAAACGGGGACAAGATGTTCACGGACCTCGGTCTATCCCGGGAGTTGATGGTTCGCTTCTACGAGGAGCTGAAACTGGACGAGGCGAACTCGCTACGCAAGATGACCGCTATGGTCCTACAACGCAGCTCCTGGCCGTTTGCTGCGCGCAAGACAGACATTCTTCTTCCAGGATGGGTAAATGGCACATTTGCTCGGCTGTGCTCCCTACGCTGACGATTGTTTCCGTGTTCACAGATGCAAGACGACCTTTCTACATTTACGCAATACTACAAGTCCAAGCATCAGGGACGGACCCTTGACTGGGACCATGCTCTCGGCACCGCGGTCCTCAGAGCGCAGTTCAAGGCTGGAGAGAAGGAGCTTTCCGTCAGCCTGTATCAGGCTGTCATCCTGCTGCTCTTCAACGATGAGACGAAGATCGCGTATGCGGACATCAAGGAACAGACTAGGCTAGGTTCGTCAAGTAACCTTTTTGGACGCGTTCGGTGTCTTGACTCCAGCATCACAGACGACGCGGAGCTACAACGAACGTTGCAGAGTCTTGCCTTGGGGAAGAAACGGGTGTTGACAAAGGGTTCGGGTGGGAAGGACGTGGCTGCGACAGATACGTTCTCTTTTAACGTCGACTTCACGGACCCTCGACGTGCGGTGCACATTAACTCTATTCAGTCCAAAGAGACGGTAAGTAGGCTTTCGGCTCCCAACACGTACCACGTTTTTGCTGGACTTGGCCGACTGATCGCCTGGCCGAAACCACACAGCCCGAAGAGACGAAGAGGACCCAGAGCTCGATCGAGGCGGACCGGAAGCACGCGCTGGACGCGGCAATCGTGCGTGTGATGAAGGCAAAGAAAGAATTGACATACGAGCAGCTGAAGACGGCGACGATTGAGGCGGTCAAGAACCACTTCGTGCCCGAGGTTGTGATGATCAAGAAGCGCATCGAGGGCTTGGTGGAGCAGGAATACCTGAGGCGGGACGAGGACGACCAGAGTCGGTTCTTCTATGTCGCGTAGGTTTGTTGCTACGTCTCGGAAGGTTTGAGAGGATGTTACGTGCACTAGTTATATTTAGGGTAACGGATCTTGGATGGTGAATTGACAGATTGCAGGATGGGAACCGGGCAGGCGGTAGCGATATCGATGTTGGCAGGTGGGGCAGTGGTGGGGCGCATCAAAAGGATGATGAAACGGAGAGCGACCTTTGGATTTTTGCAAGTGCTCTGGTGTTCAAGGATACGGATACGTGAAGAGGGTATACTGTATACCATTGATTGGTGTGGGCTAAGGCTGTCGGTCGTAATATTAATACTACTGTAATGCGGACCCGATTCGGATGAGGACCGTGACGAGGAGAGCGTGGGACCGACAGAATGGAACCATCGGGACGCGATCACGTGTGATGCGCCTGTCCGAGAATGGAAAGAAAGTGACGAGAGTGTGACCTGCCTGCAGGCTGTAGCCTAAGCAAGTGACCTTTTCCTTTTGGAGAGTGCGACGACGACTCGAGGAGCGAGCGGACGGTGCGCCCCACTAATCGTACTGCCCAGGTGCGCCCTCGGCCCTTTCCCTTCTTCCAGCCCACCCACCATGGCCGTCGTCCTACCACGCAGCCCCTCCTTCGCGTCCCTCTCCTCCGCCCATGCTACCCCAACAGACACCGACACTCCTCGCAGCCCCAAGGTCCGTTTCGACCACGACTGCGTAGTTATTCCAGACCCCGCACCCGCTTCAAGGCTCCCTCGCCTCGTCACAAAGTCTTACAGCCTTCCTCTCTGGAAACGCAAACGCGATCCATCCCAAGTCTCAGAGTCCGAAGATGAGGCTGCTGAAGACCATGTTGTCTTCAAGGTTTCTGTTCCCAGGTCCGTTTCCGCCCGCCATCGTCTCGGTGCTCACTCAACCCACCTCCTGTCCCCTCATCCTTCCCTGCAGCATCACAACCAAAGCCCGTTCTCCTTCCCGCGAACCACCTCACACTCCCCTCGTCTCCTGTCTCATTCACCAAGACCCCTCCGCTTCCCCCTCTCCTGCCCGTACGGGACGTCCAAGGCGCGCATCTTTACCGCAACCAATGGCCACCGATGCCGTCACCGTTCCTTTGCGCTCGTGTTGTCCCCAGTGCTACTCCTCCATCGACAAGTGCATAAGCGAAGGCGATCATTGGCAGGTTCACTTCTCCCGCGGTGCTCTCCGTCGCCGCAAGTCCGTCTCGGATGCCCACACTCCTTCTCGCGCTCGCCATTGCCTGCGTGACGCCATGCCTGGCTTCGATGCTATTGTCGCTGTAGACGAAGTCGACCGTCGCCGCAAGTCTTCCGAAAAGGACGCGCTCACAGCCTTCACCATCGAAATGCCCCCCACGTCCGCCGAGACGGGCTCCGACCCGGAAGAAATACCATTGCGGAGAGCCTTTTCCCTTCCCGATGCCGTCTATCCCCCCAGAACTAGACTTCTTCCCGACCCCCTCCCCCGCGCTTTCTCGCCGCCTATTCAGGAAGAAGACGAACAGCTGTCTCCTCGGCGCACTCCAGTTGCCACCCCTCTTGACTCCCTTACCGACCTTAGGGCGACCCGGGTCATGCATGTCGCGAGCGCAACAGACTTCCCGGATCTTGAAGCTACGCCACCCATGAAGCATGTTCTCTCGGAGGACTCGAATTCCAGCACGGATAGTAAACTGTCATCTTCACTCATCTCAGGCCTCCCGGACGACGACCGAGAGACAATCTCGTCCTGGTTCTCCAGGCCGGCCTCTGGCCACCATGAGCGCCCATTTTCGGATTCGCCTGTATCATCGCCGTCCTCATCGCCGCTCATGGACCATGCGCGCGCTCCGTCTGGCCTCGAACCGTCTCTTTCTCGCAAGAAACCACTTATGGGAAGCATCTTCCGCGCGTCGACGTCCGTTCTGAAGGGCTTCACCAGTATGGGTGGCGTGTCGATGGCCGTATAGGCGGCTATCCCATCTGGTGTACTCCCTTTTCTCTCTTCTGTCTCGCATGCGCTGTCTGTCATAACATCACTGTACTATACTCCACTCGTGTCCTTGTTTTTTTATTGTCCTCTTCGGCTTTCTGGCGTGGGTTCGCGGCCAGGTTTCCTTCCTCATCCAGGGTTCGGACGATCTAGCTGGATAGTACGCCTTCTCGTTCTCTCCCTCGGCCCTTGTGTTCACACTTACCCGCTACCGCCACCACATTTATCTCTAGTGTTTTTCCTCGATAATGGTATTGATGCGTGCGGGGATATGTCCATATGTGTAAACTAAGCTTTACAGACGTGACTTACTCCGTCGATGTAAATGTACTGTACTGGCACATGAGCAGTTTCACCATCATCCGGTATTCGGACAAATGAAGTTTGGTGCGCACCCCGACGCGATGTCAAGAAGTGTCGGCGCGTTGACGAGTTGCATTCATGCGCCTGGTGTGGCGTCGGCCCTGAGGCCTGATCCCCTTCTGGTACATTGCGCGACCTGACGGTGCATGGAAATATTTCTAGGACACGATGTCGGTCGTACCGAGCAGCTTAGGTGCATTGGTGCCTAAGTAAGCACGATGGATAAGTACTCTGGGTCACCGTCCAACTCATCATTCAATTTTGTAGAAATGACTTCGCTGATATCGAATTTTGGGATGTGCAGTGGGCGCCACTTGTGGGGAGATATATTTACCTCTTTAGCAACATCCGCCATGTCGGACCTGGACAGCCAAATCTGAAATTCGCCTATGCCAAGCCACACTTCATCATGCATATGGTCTCCAGGGCCTAAGGGGCAGAGCGACCGTTTGGATCGGGGCTCCTCCGCCACTACACGTTCAACATTTCTCATTCATCTAAGTACGGCGTGTGAAGGTGCGGGTTGAGACACGGACAATACTTATGCCAAGGTCTTAACGAAGAAATAGCACGCTGTATCTTAGTCTACGTCTCAGTAATACAGTAGTGACGACTCCTGATCGTAATTGAAGGTCTTGGCCGATCTTCGATCATTACAACAAGTAGGCGTGTACTAAACGCCACCGTCGTGAATTACCAGGGTACCGCACACTGTCCTTATCGGTCGCAAGTCACAGCCTCACTGCAAGTTCCCTCGACCGTGGCCGGGTCGCTCTCAACAACTCCAGGTAGTGTGCGCCAATCTGTACTACTGGATCTCAAGCACAATTGCATTTCTCAACCCAGGCATGGATATTGGCTCGCAGGAGCTCAGGCCCTCAGGGATGGCATCCTCGGAGTTATCAAACACAAACCACTTTGAGCACAGGCCGAGGCCAGCGTAGCGTGCGCCGTTACGACACACTTCGGAGGACGGTAGTCTGATATACATTAAAATAACGCCGTCATTCAGTCCGAGTCCGATCGCGGACGCGAACAATACAAAGCGAGGCGCTTTGTATTGGCCACTGCGTAATGCGGAGGCCTAGTCACTGAACATCTTTCTCAAGAAAGCGATCCCTCACGCGCTCATGTCCCAATCGCCCGCATATGGAGCATACACACATCCGAACCAGAGAGCGTCTGCTTCACGTCCGAAGCTGCTACTTAAGTATGTATAGCTTTTGCTCCGGGATGGGAATTTGATCCGGATATAGGTTCCATGGCAGCGCTCTGAGCCACTGAATCTCGAGGGCTCCGGTCGTCGTTTCTAGATCGGACATGCAGGGGAAGAGACCGACTTCGGAACAAGATATGGATAGGCACGAGGACCAGTCAATCCCTTCCCGGTAGCCCCATGACCAGGTGGATGGTACCCTCGCCGAATGGACGCATCTCTAGCGATCCGCAGAACTTCCGTAGGGCGTGGATCCCTCCTGGGCCTGTCGACAGTCGTAGACTCGAATCCGCTCCGGCCCGAACGCAAAGGGCCAGACCTCTGAGCTGAGAAAGCAGAGGTTCCAACGTTAATAAAGTAAAATTTTACTCAAGTCAGGCTGTACATTACATACCTCGAACTTTGGTACATAAGTAGCCGGCTTCAGGAGGGTGAAATGTTTTGTGGGCATGACAACACCGCGTCGGCTCCCCCACACTAGCGGCGAGAAACACGTCAAGGTTATCGGCTAGGGGCGGTAAGTACTCTGCTTGAACATTCCATCCGTGGAGGGCGAATTGAGAGGACCGAGTGTCAAAAACAATTACTGGCTGCCTGTATAAAGCATTCTCTCAAGACCTGCCGTTAGGATTCAGAAGATGGGACGCCTCCAAAGCCTCCAGGCTGCGGGGATGCGCCTGGCTATGATGACGTTCACAAACCCCACGCGAAAGGTCTGCTGCTGCACGATGAGGGCTAATGAAGGGCCCATTCCGCGGACCGTATCAATTGGAGAGTCGTCTACAGAATAGATACTGATACTCGCGGTCGGGTCGTCACGGTCCCATCGCGAATACTGATTGGAAGAGATCGTAATTGATTGCGTATCCAATGTGTAAATGATTTACTCACGGAGCGGCAGAAACACATCTGAATAACCTTACGAAAAGGCACACGGACGACCGCGTGGAGGGCATCCTAATAGATCAGCGCAACGAACGGTGAACGAGCCGGCAACTTGAACGAGCCGCAACCTAGACCGGTCGACGTTGGAGGCTACAGCTCATTTGAGTCAGATGTTCGTTCTGGTTGAACGTTTGCTAGCGATGCTGTCCCGACAGGAACGTTAACTAGCAAGCTGACGACTTTCATGACTTGAGGGGCAGGCTAGAAAAGTACGCACCTGTATCCATGGACGCGAACACGTCCATGTCAGGTCTTGATGGAAGGGGGTGGCGACTCTGGCGGAAGGCGAAACATTTAAGAGATCTGAGGCCAGTGGAAGTTTGCCGACCAATGTGATAGATCAATGAGCATCGTCAGGGGCACGTCGTTGCGATTCGTGAAACGACGGACGTTTGTGAGGTCCGCGCTGGTTTGAGTCTGGTTTAAGTACCGTGCACGCACGGATGGAAAGACACGAACGATGAACGTTTGAACTACCAAGCGGCGACGGTGGCAGAGACGCGGGCGTTGGGTTGGTTCCGCTGTCAACGTTGGAACTTGGGCTTGGACCTTGGGGACGAATATCAACATTGAATTAATGTTTCGAATGCACATGGGCCGCTTCCGTCGCAGCGCGCGGAGGCATTTTAAAGCGGCGCATGGGGGGGTTGATGCCCTCAGTAACATCACAATAACCCGCAATATATCTGCCGTTCAGACTCCGATAGGCGAGGTCACAAGCGGAGCGAGATTGCGATCTGGCAGGGGTGAGAGTAAGCTTAAGTCAGAAATGACGGCAGTGGCTACATACATCTCTCTTTCCCCCCTCCCACCACACCCGTCCCATCCCGCTCCAACGTCGTCGCTCGTTTCCTCTGTGAGTCTTCTCCATCTACTGCGCCCGTTCCTGTGCTGACGACAGATGTGTTTCCTGTTCCCATCACCGCCGTTCCACTTGATCTTCCGGTAGGCCCTGCTTCTGACGCCTTCTCGGCATACGAGGCTTTTCTCTCCTCCCGTTTCCTTTCCCACCACCCCTTCCTTTCCTTCTTCCCCACCATCCCCCAGCCATGGGTGCCTGCATGTCCTCGGGCGGTATCGAGGTCAGCGAGGAGGACAAGAGGCTCCATAGGGAGGCCGAGAAGAGCCTCAGGGAGGTGCGTCCCTATCATCTTCCGGTCGGGTACCTCCACCAATACGTCCTCTTTCCATACACTAGGCCAAGCTGAAGATGCAGAAGCAAGTCAAGGTGCGTCGCCATGATGTTCCTACTCCCTTACCCCGTCAAACCCCTGCCATCTAAGGTTCTCCTCCTCGGCTCCGGAGACTCGGGCAAGTCCACCATACTCAAGCAGATGCGGCTGATCCACCGTGTCCCTTTCTCGTCACAAGAGATCGAGTCCTACCGCCAACTCATATTTAACAACCTTACACATGGCCTCAAGAACGTCATCGACGCGATGGAGGACATGGAGCTAGAGGTTTCTCCAGAGAACCGGGATTTGATACCCGTTATCGAGGACGCGTCCGACATTAAGGACGGCGAGCCTTTCCCTACCGAGTTCCACACCATCCTCAAACGCTTATGGGAAGATCCTAACGTTCAGGCCGCATATGCCCGTGGTAACGAGGCAGCGTTGCCAGAGAAGTCCGTCTATCCCTCGTACGATGTCACGACTGCGCTGATTGCTCGCTCGCGTTCAGTCTGCTCTATTATTTTGCAGATCTGGATCGCTTATTTGATACGACATACGTACCCAACGAGCAGGACATAGTTCACGCCCGTGCACGGACAATTGGCATCACCGAAACCGTCTTCACCCTCCGCGACCACGACATGCTTATGGTCGATGTCGGCGGTCAGAAGAGCGAGCGGCGAAAGTGGATTCACTGTTTCCAGGACGTCACAAGCATATTGTTCCTCGTGAGCCTGAGTGGATACGATCAATGTCTCGTTGAAGACAAGGACGCCGTACGTTGCCCCATCGATGGCCCCTTCAATTGGCTAACTGAGTGCATCAATTTCACTAGAACCAAATGCAAGATGCTATGACAATCTGGGACTCAATATGTCATTCGCAGTGGTTCAAGCAGACTTCAATCGTGAGCCCTAGTTACCCGCATCTCCTACTTGTTGTGTCTGAACGGCCCTTGTCAGATCCTGTTCCTGAATAAGAACGACCTGTTTGAGAAGAAGGTTCATAATTCGGAGATCAAGAATTTCTTCCCGGTAGGTCTGACAATCCCTCGTCGTGTATGTGCTGACCTGCTCCGTGTAGGATTATGATGGTGAGGCCGGTGACGCCAAGGCAGGTCGTGAATACTTCAAGAAGCGATTCGCAAGGTTAGCACAGAAGGCCAACGCGAAGGAGAGAGAGATTTATATCCAGTGCGTTCGATTGCAATGCTGTTCAGCTCCTTCTGCCTTTGCCGCTTAAACTTTACTAACCCCATGGTGGCAAGTGTGACCACTGCAACGGATACTGCCATGCTTCGAGTAGTCATGGCCGCGGTCGAAGGTGCGTCTCGTCTCTTTCTTGTTTCACGACCTCACCTAACTGAGACTCGTTCGCAGAGTGAGTGTCCCTTTCTTTTTCTCGCAACCCCTTCGCTTCTGCCCTCTTTGGAATCCTCCACCTCCGACCGCAATGGTGCGCTTACGGTTGCGCCGTCTTCCTCAGCATCATCCTACGACAGAGCCTTGAAACGGCCGCTCTGATCTGACCACCACCCGCCCCCTGGCTTGTACCTTTTTATGTTTCATTATCTATGGGAGGTTTTGTAGGATTGTAATTTCGACGGATTTCCGCGGAGGACCGCCATATATGCCCCATCTTTCGCTCTTCCCTCACACATTCTCCCTTCTGTTCGTCGTCTTTGCTCTTGCTGTCGCATTTTAACTCATCATGACCTGTTTCTATTTCTGCGTTGGTTCCGACGATATCCGGCCGGTCTTCTCCCGCACGCGCCCCCCTTCTCTCAATCATCCGCTCCGGCTAATCCCATCTTACTTTCCACGGCGAACATCGACACCTCTCTGGGGTAACTCCGTCCCCGAATGCTGCATTGACTACAACTCCTCTTCACGGGCTGCAGTACGATCATCAGCAAGAATGTGAGTATTCGCATTTATTGCTGCGTCCGGGGTAGTTGCCACGTGGCGGGTTTCAACAACCACCCGTGATCGTCTACAACCCTAGTCCCTCGTTACAAGCACGCTGATCATGCTTTTTATCGTTTTGGCTGCGTCCGCGCCGTTGGGCCTTGCTATAGATCCGCGAAATCATGCTATGATTGGCATCACTATGCCATCGCGCGAGCCATTGCCCCTCCATACGCCGTGGGATGACCTTCTCGTTGGCAGCGCGGTGGTGTTCGGCGTTTGGGGCGCTGGGAGAGAGCCAGGGGAAGGGCAGGGACACGATTTATACGCGCTACGCGCGTCAGTTTTGCAGCTTCACACATGGAATTCTGTCGGCTGCCCGTGGCACAGCCGTTATTATTGCTGGGCGTCGGCGGTGGCCCGTTCTCGCGCTCCCCGGCCGCTTTCGACATTTGGTGGTTCTGGATTACATCCGAGCGACAGCAACCACGCATTCTCATCCTTGTCCGCTTACACACCCCACTTCCCGATTCCTCCGCATCTGCGTCCGCCTCTGCTTCTCGCATCCTTGGCACTCCGGCCCAGCTTTCGCCTTCGTCCTCGCTTTCGGACCCGTCCCGTATTGCTCCCTTGGCCCGCGTCCCGTTTCAAAAATCATTCGTCCGTCTTCGGCCCGCATGCTTTCCCGATCCGCTGCAGCCATGCTTTGCGTCCGCCTCCCATGCACCGAAGTTTATTATTATTGTGCGGGGGTCGTCCACCCGTTTGCATTGTTGTTCTCGTTGCTATACATGCCGTTTGTCTCCATACCTTCCTGTCTTCCCATACCTTGTCGATTCCCTCATCATCCTCTGCCTCGGTCTCGGTCGCTGTCCATCACAGTTTCATACAGTCTTCTCTTATCGAACCGTTCCTGCAGCATTACGAGCATTACCACTGTACTGTACTTGCACACACAGCTTAATGACATGGTACATACGGATGCATCCGTGAGCTCTTCTCGACGTCAGTCCCCGGTCTTCGAACATGGTAGGAACGACCATCGGTGCGCCTTGACACACAAGGTTGTGATAAGGCGTGGAATCCATCAATCTGTTCTACCGCCGTGGTCCCTCCAGAAGCCTCCACGGATGTTCATCAACTGAATGTCGCGTTCGACCTCAGCTCGGCGTTGTGCGGGGTGGTGAGAAGCGGTCGAGCTGCTACGTGGACATGTCCGCCGACTTGCCCAGTGCGTCGGCAGCCGATTGCGAGTTCATCCAGACCACACGCCAGAACTACAGCCGTGGGCCACTCGGCAATGGAACATTGTCCTCCTGTCCTCATGTTAAATTTGGACACCTACTGCTGGCCACCGCTTAGCATCAGCAAAAGTGAAAAAATGTCCTGCAGGCCTGCCGGCATTGCCCTAATTATGAATTGATGCATGGGAATTTCAGGGATTGCACTGCCATGCAATCCCCGCAATCCTCGCAATCTTCGCAATATATTTGGGGATTGCCTGACACCGTTTACATGCCAGTACAATGAAATTCAGGTCATGTATGGGCATTGTCACCATTGCCTTAAAGCACACTCCAGCAGGACACTTTTACACTTTTGCTGATGTACTAGCTACGTCGCCGCCGAGAGCCAATCGAAATCCAACCGTACTGCCTCGATTGGCCGCAGAGCGTGCATTTGGGTTCGAACTGTCAGCGGCGAGGCTCGACTGTCTGACACACTTTACCACTGGTATAGGCATCGACTCCATCTCTCCAAGAGCCTACTCTTACTTAGAGAGCGAACGTGGCCAGAGCAGGCACACACAACGCCCCGGCGAAGGGTCATGCGACGCTTAGGGTTCGGACTGGGCGGCGGGGATCTGCGGGCACGAGGACTGAGGATAGCACGGGATCGCGCCCGGGGTTAAAGGCGAGTGACAGAGACAGACAGCGGCGGGCCATCGGACGTGCAGACGACGCTCGATGACGCGCGCGGTTGTACAGTACGTCGGCCTCCGTGCAGCTGCCAGCGGCGATGCAGTGTTCGTCTGCTAAAGCGCGACAACTGCCCGCCTTGGCTCGATAGGCCTCCTCTCTCGACCGAAACGTGTCTTGTATGCCCAGGGGGAGAGGCTTCCGATCGGTGCTCGACGCTGGCAGCCTCAGACGTCCGTATGTCATCCTACACTCAAGCTCATGTCTCCCGGGACGCTACATACGACGTGCGGTGGTACAGCCGCCGCTGTCGTCCAGCCGCATCCAAACTTGGAACGTCGGCCGACCGCTGCGCTGCAAAGTCAAGTTCGAAGGTCCAAACGCCATGCATCCAAGAA
This sequence comes from Ganoderma lingzhi, assembly GCA_026283605.1. Lineage (NCBI taxonomy): Eukaryota > Fungi > Basidiomycota > Agaricomycetes > Polyporales > Polyporaceae > Ganoderma > Ganoderma lingzhi. The sequence goes on from JAPJYM010000001.1 coordinate 1,139,504, forward strand.
TAGGAAAAATCGAATCGGTATGCGCACAGAACATGTCCACGTACAGACGCACACATTCGGATGGACACCCTACAACACAGGGACCGTCACTTCGTTCGTCGTCTGGCGGACACCTTAGATGCCCGCGCCGCCGGTAACCTCGAGCGTGTGGCCAGAGACGAACGACGCAAGCGGAGAAGCCAAGCTAGCGGTTGTGCGTCAGCCACTCAAACTCTGTCACGGACATAGTCAGGAACAAAAACAAAAGAGCTCACAAGAGGACGCCACCCGCTGCCTCCTCGGGTGTCGCTGCACGACCGAGAGGGATAGCCGCGAACGGGCTCGGGCCCTTGCCACCAGCCCCCTGAGGGATACCGAGGGCCACCTTCTTGCCGTCGATCTCAATCGAAGCGCCTGCTTCCTTCGCCGCCGTCAACCTGTCCATAACGCCGCGTCAGTACTCGTGTCTGCGGGGGAGGATGGCGGAAGCGAGGATCGCACGAACCGTGTCTGGACGAAGCCGAACGCGACGGTGTTCGCGCGGACGCCGAACCCACCCCACTCCTTGCAGATCGTCTTGGTGAACCCGACGACGGCCGCCTTGGCGGCGGCATAGTTGGCCTGGCCGACGTTCCCGTGCAGGCCCGATGTCGATGAGACGTTGATGATTGAGCGGTTCTCGGTGTTACCCTTCAACCCCCCCACGCAACAAGCCACACGGCGATCAGGACGGCGGCCCATGCAAACCATTGAGCGGGCTTGGCTGACCTTAATGCGCAAATGCGGCGCGGCGGCGCGTACGAGCCTGAACGGCGCGCGGACGTGGACGCGGATGATGATGTCCCAGGCGTCGTCGGGCGTCGTGTGCAGCATGCGGTCGTACGTGAAACCCGCGTTGTTTACGATGTGATTGATCTTGCCGAACTTCCTGCAGACGGGCAGGGACCACAATCAGCGTCCGGCGTCCCGATTCCAACTTCTGCGCCGCGAGAAGCGTCAGGGTGGTTGAGGAGACGCGGTACGTACTGGATGGTGGCGTTGACGACCTTGTCGGGGAAGTCATCGGCGGAGACATCACCGCCGACGGCAAGGGCGTCGCCGCCCGCGGACTTGATTTCGTCGACGACGAGTTGTGCCTTTTTCTCGTCGAGACTGGTGAAGAGCAAGAATCACGTGAAAACACGGGCAAGGGGAAGAAGACATGGCCGGTAGTGAAGAACTTAGTCAGCGTGTCATTCGGTGGGCAAAGTACTGGTGGCACAGACGCACTCAGTGACGACCACCTTGGCGCCTTCCTTCGCAAAGAGCAGGGCGACGCTACGACCGATTCCCTAAGAGGTGGTACGACTCGTAAGTTTCGGACGCCCACAATGGCATCATGACTCGCGAGCCGCCGGCAAAAGCGAGCTCGAAGCATACCTGGGCAGCACCTACACGACGGGAGAGACGGACAGTGAGGTTAGCGGTCCCCTATCAGACAGAAGCACCGCGACAGGGCTTCTCGCCCGCCCGAGCGGGGCGGTGGGCGCGATAGAACGCACCAGTAACAATCGCAACTTCGCCGGCGAGAAGACCGCGGGGGTGTGCGCCTGAGAGGTGGCCAGCGACCTGTGCGAGACGATCGGCCATGTCGGTGCGGTTTAACGGAGAGTTTGAGTTTTGAGTGGTAGCGAACGAATAAAGATGGTCAGAACGTGGAGGACGGAGGAGGAGGTGACAAGTCGGGAGACAGGGGTCTATAACGGCCCAGCCGGTTACCCCGCAGTGCCAGATCCGGAGCGCATGTTTATGCACAAGCGCGCACATCCGGATCCGGCCTTCTCTTCATCCCGTTCGCGTTCGGACATGATTTTGTCGACAACTTTGAGACAACTCACGACAACCGACTCACATGCCCAAGATTCCGTAGAGTACACAAGTGTTTTCAGGACAGATAGTCAAGCAACATACAAAATACGGAGCAATTCTCAACACATCTGACCACTCCAATGCGCGGTTCCTCGGACGAGCAACGATATTACTCATGCGCACGCCGCTGTGCACTTCTGAGTACTAAGCACTTGACGCATCCAGCCCTCCGAATCGCGGACTGCTAGGTCAAGTGAACAACTACAAGAACCCACCACTCTTGCCCGACCCGAACCTGTCTCCGAGGCCCCTTGCTTCCGATATAAACTTGTTGCGCGTCTTGTCGTCCATGAGTCTACCGCCGAGCCCCATGTCGCGATCCCGGTCCCAGAAGGCGGGAGGCTCGTCCTCTTCGCCATGGCGTGCCTTTTCCGCGCCCTTGGCCGCAGACGCACGCTCGTGTTGTTTCATGAGCGGCGCACCCCGTACTGTTTTCTGTTCACAACGGCGTGTTGTTAGATGGCGGTGAGAACGGACCCAAGGGTCTACAGTAGACGCACTGTGTGTTCCTCGACCCCTTTCCGCACCTCCTCTTCATATCGCCTTCTCTTTCTCGAGTCGGCCCCGGCATCCTCTGTAATATCCACGTCCACAGCCCGCCTTCGCTTCCCTGCAACTTCGTCCGCTATACGCTGCTGACGTTCGGCGGGTGTCTCAGTCCAGAGCGACGTATCCGTGTTTCGTGAAGGCTGGGCCGTACGTGCAAACTGTCGTGGTCGGTTCATCTTAGTGGGATCAATCGCTAAGTGAGAGTCGTCAGAATAGCACATCCTTCATGCGCATTCAGGAGGTGATGCTTACAGCCAAGAAGGTCCGACGAGGATGGCGGGACGAGCATCCACTCCTCTCGTTTTGGCGCTTTGGGTTTGTTTGCTTCCTACAGACAGCGTTAGTCTCTTTGCGTGCTAGGTCGCGAAGTCACAAGTCGTCGAGCCGTGTGTCGAATATCTAGAGAGGAGATATAGGATAGAGTTGATGCTAGACACGAGCAACATACCTCTAAATGTTTCCTTCGTCGCTCCTCCCTCTCCATAAACTCCTGGACGCCATCCTTTTCCTCGAGCATAACGCCCTGAGGCATTGGTCTTGGTCCGATTTCGTCATCGTCGTCATCGTCGTCATACGCAGGCCCAGAAACAGAAGGAGGAAACGAAGGCCCAAGGACTTTCTTGGCACGAGCTGCAACAAGTTCCGGAGGCAAGGCAGGTGCATAGTCGTCCTCTTCTTCTTCTTCTTCCTCTTCTTCTTGGCCGGTAGAACTACTTAGAGCCTTGGATAGTGATGATGGGATCTGGGGCCCAATTGACGAGGGGATTTGGGGTCCTATCGACGGTGCCGGTTCGGGTCCTTCATCGTCTGATGTGTCGTCCCGCTCAGCCGACGAAACTAGAGGTAGCAGGTGTGCAGGAATATCGGGTCCTACCATGGCGAGAGTAATTGGCAGGTAGACGAAGAGCAGGTCCTCGGTGGGTGAGGGTCAGAAGCAAGCTGGACCATGACACTAGGCGCCAATGTGGTGAAGTTGGTCTTGACCTGTACGTCCTGCCTTCCACTGCTGGTATGTTTTTCCGTTGCTTGCTCGAAAGCAATATGCTCTGTATTCATGGTGGTAAATAAACCAGATTTTGAGGCGGTGTGCTTGCACGCGTCCCGTATAAAACAACCTTGGTGCCAGACGGTTCTGACCCAAATACGAAGCAGCCTGAGCACTTCAGTTCCCGGTACGGCGTGTGTAGCAGTGGTTTGCCCAAATGGCGCATATCGTCCATGGACCGGCTGCAGAGGCACTTGCAACTCTCACTCCTGCGCAACTCGAGTTCCTCAAGAATGTCCCGAAGCCTGAGCTGCACGCACACCTCAACGGATCGATCCCATTTCACCTCCTTCAGCAACTCGCTCATGAGCGCACAGCGTCACCCACCGCCGACGGCCAACCTGCCACTCTTCCAGAGAACGTACGCGCGGGGCTAGAGAAGCTCCAAGCCGGCATCGTCCTCGACGAGCTGCACGACTTCTTCGACCTCTTCCCCGCCATCTATGCCCTCACCTCCAACCCCGCCACGCTCGCGCGCGCCGCACGCGGCGTCCTCGAACACTTCCTCGAACCGAAGGGCCCGGACAGCTACCCCGAAGCGGCGTACATCGAGCTCCGCAGTATCCCCCGCGAGACCCCGGAGATGACGCGCCGTCAGTACATCGAAACGGTCCTGGACGAGGTCGAGCGGTACCCACCCGAGCGCGCGGCGTACATCGTCGCGCTCGACCGCAAAATGGAACCGCGCTTCGCCGCAGAGTGCGTGCGCCACGCTATCACGCTCAAGAAGGCCGGCCGCCGCGTCGTCGGGGTCGACCTCTGCGGAGACCCTCTGGTGAGTGCACTTGCTATACAATGCCTTATCCTACCTTATTTTCGTCGCTTCATCGCTTCTGACGGGCTGCTTGAATTCTTCATTTCCAGGCTGGCAACATGGCCGATTTCGAGCAGTTCTTCCGAGCTGCCAAAGAGGCCGGATTGGGAGTTACGCTGCACGTCGCTGAGGTGGGTGTTTCGCCGGTGGTCGGATGACCATGTCCGAGAAGCTCGCTGCTCATGAGCCGCATGCAGGTGAAAGACTGTCCGCCGGCGGACACGCTCCGGCTGCTGTCGTTCAAGCCCGACCGGCTCGGGCACGCAACGTTCCTCGATGACGAGGCGAAGAAGATCGTGCACACCGAAGAGATGTGCATCGAGCTGTGCCTTTCATCTAACCTCCTCTGCAAGACCGTCGCCACACTGGACGTCCATCACATCCGCTACTACCTCGGCCATAACCACCCTATCGCAATATGCGTAAGCTTCCTTCCGCCGAACGTGCAAGCGGCCCACGCTGATCCACATTTCACAATGTTCGATTAGACGGATGACATCCTCCCCTTCCGCAACTCGCTGCTCGGAGAGTACGCGCTTCTCATGGCTGCGCCGCCATTAGGACTGGGGCTGAAGGAGGCGGAGATTGAGAAAATCGCGCAAATGGGCATGGACTCTCGTTTCCGATGAACGGACCCGAGCAAGAACGACGTCGATGTTAGCTGCGGTGTGTATTTCTAGAGCACAGGGGACAAGGACCGATCCTCCGCGGCGAAGACACCGGCTAGACTACTTCCCTCTACACGAAGATACCAACCCCACTCATATATGTACACGTACCACCCCTCAATGTATCCACCACTCACAACACGCACGAGTACCTCTGAATGCGAGTCCTTACAGAAACATTCACATGTGGTTATCTTATGATCGGACTCTTGTGCGACAGGTTGCAGACACGGCTGCGTCCATGACTATCCCTGGAAGTAAGGTTTCAGTTGGTCCAAGATTGTGTCGACCCGCTGCCACGGCGCGGCGACAACCCCGGTAACTACGGAATCCGGAAGCAGCAGTAAGTCATGGAACCAAGCGAAAAATAAGCCAACATGTCCAATAGGCTTTACGCTCGAATCCTACATTACAACATCACCAACAACCACAAGGGCGTACCGTCTATACAAATTTGTACTGTACCGAGAGATCGTGCAATCGCAAGCAATATAGCGCCAAAACAATATACTACTATCAATAAACACGAAGGTAAAACAACGTGGCGTAGCGTGTCATGAGGAGCCTTGATCCAAGCCGTGCTCCTTCAGCAGCGCCGCCAGGGTCTCTGTTGCCGTCAGAGGCATCTTCCGCCGTTTCGGCGGAGAAGCTTCATCCACGTCCATAGCATGTTCGCGGTGCTGGCCCTTGCGTTTCCGGGCAAGGTGCGCGAGATACTTCAAACTGTGCCGAGGCGGCGGCGTGTGCACGATGTCGACGGGTGGCCCGGCGAACCAGAGCACCTCGTTCGTTTCGGGGTCACGGTCAAAGTGCCTCGCTGGGTGGAGAAGATAGGCGCAAACTGTCAACGACCCACCGGGCGAACGCGGATTCCCAAAAACGCACCTGTCTCCGACGGCAGCTCCTCCATCGTAGCGCTGCTGCCCAGTGCCGAAAGCCCGCCAGCGGCCGCGACGATCGAGCGGTCCTCCCGGGGCGGCGGGTAGTTCTGGGCGTACTGGGGCTGCTGCACTTGCTGCTGCTGGTACGACGACTGGCTCGTCGACGGCTGCATCGGCACGGCGGACACGCCCCTGCTTGCAGCTGCAGCTGCAGCCGCCTTGTCAGCCTCGGCCTTCTGCACCACCGTCCTCTTGGGCCGTGTCCTGCTCCTCGTCCCGGGGCCCCCACCAGCCCCGCTGCTGCTGTCCGGCTTCTCCGCCTCGCCCCTGTCCTTCTCTGCCTGATTCGCGTTCGCATCCACCAGCCCCCCAGGCGCGGTTATCTTCGTAGTGCCCAGGAACGGGCTGGGGTGCCGGCGAGGGAAGACTGGCCGTTCGAAGGGGTAGATCGGCATGAACTCCTCGTTCTTGCGTACCTCCTCGGGGATGCACGAGTTCCAGTTCTTGATCTTCACAAAGACGCGCTCGCGGTCGTTGTAGCGCGAGTCGCACACGTACAGCGGCCAGCCTGGGTGCCAGCAGGGCGGCCGAGGCCGGCCGCGGACGTGCCGCGCCGTGAACTGCACGGCTATCTTCTCGACGATGTCCTCAAGCGGATGATCGGCGAAGTGCCCTGGCAGGCGGAAATGACGAGTGTTAGCGAGCCAGCCTATGCGCGAAACACACTAGCGGAGGACAGTACCGGTCTTGAACACCTCTTGTTCCCAGAACTGTCTGTCTGACGGGTGGAACGTCTGCAGGGCGCCAACAAGTTCAGCCATGCGCCGTCTGTCCGGTAACACATTACCAACTCGCCTGTTCAGGGCGGTAGTACCAGCATACTGAAACGCCAGGCTGTCCTTTCCGCTGACTGCAAGCCGTATGTTCCGTTAATTCGCTTGGACCGTGGGCGTCAGACCATGACAGAATCAGTGACGTACGCGTCTTCCGATACGAAACACCTAAACACATGCGCCACGATTGGCCTGCTGGAATCGTCCGGATTGCTTGAGGTGCAGCCAATCCGCGAGGCGGACCGTCCACCCCTTGTAGTTGACTTCGTCTACGATCTTCTTATCTTTCTCTGAAACGCGGAAGGTAGTTACCCTCGTGGCAGGGTCTCCCTCGCCGGAATGCAGAGGCGTCGCGGTGCCCGGTCCTGCTGGAAGTGAAGCAAACTTGGTCGGGGAGCTATGCGGAGATGCCGGAGGTTTTGGGGACGCGAGGGCTTGATAGAATCTCTGATCGGGGGAGAATTGAGAGATGAAGTGGGGTAATAGAAGCATGAACACACACTTGTAGCGCGAGGATGTTTCCATAAGCGTCTGCGCCGAGCTCATACCACCGACGCGCCTTCAAAAACAGCTGGGACATCTCCTTGTCGAACGATTGTGATGTCTCATAGTAGTTCATGCGGGAGCGGCTCTGAGGTTCGGTCAGAATCCTAAAAACAGAATTGAGCGGATATGGAAAGCTGACCTCAACAAGGCGGAGCGAGAGAGGGTCCTATGAACAGTTAGAGGTGGTACGCGGTGAACATGAATGGCGCTTGCGCACATTGAACGACAAATCCGGTATGTTCGTCTCCTCGGGGACGCCTTCCAGGCTGGCCGCAGGACGTTCGCCGCTGTAAAAAGGCCGTATGAATCTCACACCGGGTTGGACGGTTCGCAGATTTGGACCCAGAGCGTACCTCTCATCCCTATACTTGGATAGAGTTGTTACAATTTCTGCCATGCGGTCCTACCAAGCGTGTCAGGAGACGGTCCGATCGCTTTCCAAATATGAAAACGATGGTAGAGGGCTCGGGTACTCACGGGAGAGATGTCCTCCGCCCAGCCTACGTCCGCAAAACCGTCCCACCGAGGGAGGCCCTTCTCCAGCTGGCGAATAATCTCTTCGCTCTCACCGTCTCTGGCCAAATCCTGCATGACAGGCTCGGGCTCGGGCGTGCCGCCGATATCGACGTCCATATCCTGGGAGGGTTCGACTTCAGGGGTGGCCGCGCTCGCAATCGTCTCCTTCACCTCTTTGGATTGTGATAGCGAGACATGCATTGGGGTCGGAACAGGGGTTTGATCGGCAAGGGAAGGGGACGTAGGTTTGGTTGATGATCGAGATTGGGAGGTGGAAGAGGATGCCGCGATAGTTTGAGACTTGGGTGGGGGCTGAGCAGCTGCGGCACGTTCCTTGTGGTCTTTTAACGCGTTTCCTTTCTGCGTTGGGGGAGCAGGGGTAGGCGGCGCAGGCAATACTGAACGCTGGGACCATTCGCTGTTGAGGATGCCCTTCACAGTAGAGGGAGCGGATGGGCACGTTTGTGGGAGAAAGGTGGAGATGAATAACAAGGTTGAACGCACCTTGAGAGTGTTGGCATCCTTCGCTATCTGGCTCGCGTCCTCGTTGTAATGAAGTGCGTTGAGAAAAACGAGGTTGAGGTCTTCGAACACGTCGAGGGGATTCTTGTATTTGTTGTGAGCTAAATTGGCCTTGATGCCGTTGATGCAACGAGGCTGTGGGATGACCTGCAGGCAGGAGACGTTGAATAAGCGCAGCATTAGATTGTGTTGCGGATGGCAGAAACCTGGTAGTACTCGGGCCAAAATTCCTTGTCCACGAGTTCGAAGAACATGTCTGCGAGGCGCCGTTTGGCGCGACGACTGGACGCGCTTGTGATGGCCCTGATGACCTCCTCGATGGCCGTCTTCTGAGCTGCTGTCACCGGCATCGAGGCCGAGTACGTCGATAGGAAGGGCGAAGGATAGGGAGGTGAACGTGGCGGGGACCTGGACAGTGGTGCAGGGTCAGTGACACTGTCACACTGACACTACAGTAAGTCTACTGACATGCGACAATAAACCCGGAATATATCTATCTATCTATCTATCTACTGACAGTGGCGAGTTGCGCGGGCCAGCAAGCGCCAATAACGTAAACCCCGGGCCGCGAAGCCCGGACACCCAAAGGCTGGCGGGCATTGCCGTGATCGACGCACGTGGGAATGTGCCCGGCAAATACGGACCTAGAGAGAAACCCGTTGTCTGAGCAAGAAAACGCTAGCAAACTTGACTGGGCCTCTTTTCTTGTTCGCGACAGCGACCATGCACTGTGCAGTGACCGGCAAACACTGATGAGACAGCCAGGCCTCACTAGCTCAGAACCTCCGCAGGACGGCTTCTCCACGGTTATGATGTCCTAACTCCGTCTTGCTCCAAGGAAGCATCCCCGAGGGCCAATCCCGGCCGACTTGCACTGCGCACAGGCAGGAGGATGGCCCCCCACGCGCAATTCATCCAAGGTCCGACGACAGCGTCGGTAACCGCCACCGCCACTCTCTTCCAAGATGCCGAACCCACTTGGCCACGGGCTCAGATCTCGGTCCATCTGACTGAGATTCAGACGGTAATTGCCATCTCTCTCATCCCTTGAAGCAATTCCCCTCCTCCTCCTCCTCCTCCCTCGACTTCCGTCGCAATATCGGCCCAATTCGTCCTCTTGCACGTTCCAATCTGTGGCGTCGTCCTCTCTCGGCGTCCATCGCTTGGTCCGGTTCCAAGGAACCTAACCCCATACGTCGTCCCAGCGTAAGCACACGTACTATGTATTACCGGCGGAACACTGACAGTTGCTGTTGACATGCCTTCCACTCAACCAGCGTCCCCCTTCCCCCACCACTTGCTCCGCGGACCTCCGTGTGGTACAGCCATTACCGTCCGAGAAGTGCGTGGCGACGCCCGGAAGCCGGCATATATCAGCCCGGGATCCATTGGCGCGCCACATCTCGAGCAGAACGGACGTTCAGTTGCCTCTCTGGGTGGCCGTGCACCAACTCGTGAGTGTGTATCGTAACCCTGGCGTACGGTGGCAGGCTGTAACTGTTAGGGTTGTCATTGTCGCTCGCCCATATCTCGTGCTTGCAGAGATGCTCCGACTATCGACGTCCCACTGCCGAAATGGCTCAATCCACGGTCACCTTCTTTCATATGCCCCTTTCAAGTCATGCCGACGAGCCCTCGCAAACATGTGTCTGAGAGTGCACCATATGCGTCCGGAGCGAGATGGGGGGGCATCATGGTGGTCTCCTGTGGCGCAGCGGGACTTGGCCCAGGGCGCGTCGAACAGCCTCTCGCAGTACTAGTGGCAGGCGGGAAGGAGCTGAGCTATACAGTAGTCACCCGCGTGTGGGGGGCTGACACTGAAACCTTGCATATGTTAAGGTTTTGCCCGCAGCGACCGCGACCGCGCTCTCTCTCGCGGCGTCTCGCAATGAGTGGTACTTACGTGTGAGTGTCTGGCGGAGCTGTTCCCTGTCAGCCCCAGAAGCCTCCAGGGTGCGGCCAGCGTCTGCCGAGTCAAAATCGGATTCGGAGCTGCCCATGAGCCGCCCGAGAGCGAGCAAAGGCCACAGCGACCACCATCCTGTAGGATCCTCGCCATCGCCCCCCGCGCCGGCTACGATGGGGGAGGACGTGTATCCCGAGGCGTCGCTCGGTCCTTCTCGAGCGTCGTCGGATGATGGATCGTCGGACGCAAGGATGGCCATGTTGCCACGATGCGTCTCAGCCCGTGCGTCGAGCCCCCCGCAGGCTCTTCTGCGCGGGCTATTGGTGCTCAGGATGGCCATATTTGGATAGAACGGCCACAAGCCCCGGCGGATGGTGGCCCCCATTCGAATCCCAACAACCCGTGCGCTCGCGTTCGTCGAGCCCGCTGACCAGCCGCGCACCAGGAACCACATACAGTTGCTCTGGCCGCGCGCGAGCACACGGACGGATCGACAACGGTCGCAGTCGGCTGGACTCCCAGCGCAAGGCGACGGTGTGAGCCCGCTCCGTTATCAGAGCGTCTGTCAGGGGAGGGCCGCATCCGGCGAACTGGGAGGCAGACGGAGGATGGGGGAGGGGGGGCCCGAGCGAAAGGTATGCACCGATGCGGATAGATGTCTGCGCGCTGGAAGGAGGATGTTCCATGTTGAGTCTAAGCTTGCGAATGCAATGTTGGGAAGCCCCCTCTGATTGTCCAGCAGTCCTCTTTCGATCTCCGTGTTGCTGCAAAACCCTGCATAGGTACCAGTCCTCGTTGCTGACAACGTGGGCGTGCTTCCTGAATCCAAAATTCCTCCTCCATCGCACTGGATATATACCCGCCATACGCCTCTCTCCCGCCCGTGCTCCACGAGCCTCCGTCCGGACTCTGTTTCGTTTGCGTTTCCACCCCTTCCAGCGCCCCCGACCCCAGCTCCATGGCCATGTATTGTAACGTCTACACCTCGACCGGTACGACGACGCCACAACCCCCCTCCCATGCCGCCCACACGCCCTCACGCTTCTTTACAGGATCCCCACATGATCATGCGGCCTATGCCCAGCAGGGCCCATCTCTCGTCCCCAGCGCTCCTTCCCAATCCGGCTACCTCTATGCCTCATCCAGTTTGCCTGCATTGCCCCTCTATCCGGTGCCACCGCCGACCTTCAGAATGGGCCCGCAACATAAAACCCAGCTCGCAAGCACTGGCTGGACACCAACAGCGACAGAAACTTCTCCCCCGATGGCCATCACAATCCCTCAGAACGACCGCATTGCGCCCACTACCACCGCTTCGACTTCGGGGCGACCTTCGCGAAGCAACAGAGACAGCGACGGCTCGGACCAAGGAGGCGACCGAACGCCGCCGTCTGGCGGGAGCCATCCTCCCAGAGAGTCCAAGAAGAAAATCCACCCGTGCTGGATGTGCCACAAGTCATTCGACCGGTAAGTGCGCGCGGAGTCCACTTTCCCTCGGGTTCTCCCGCCGCACAAGCGGAGCGGCTGACACCGTCCTGTCTCTCCTCCCCACCAGACCGAGCACGCTAAAGAAGGTGAGCAAGACTGTGAATTCTGGTATCGTCGCTGCATCGCGATGCTTATTGGCCTTGCAGCACCTTCTTGTCCACACCGGAGAGAAAGGTACGTAACGCGGGACCCCCCTGGCCCTTAGCCCCGTGCCCTATCCCATTCACTCGTTCACTCACGGCGCTTTTGCCCCAGCTTTCGCGTGCGAAAGCTGCGGTCGACGCTTCGGCGTCGCCTCCAATCTCAACCGGCACACGAAGACCTGTCGTGTCGCCCACGCCGCCACCACAGGCTCCCGGACGCCTGCTGCGGGCAATCCCTCTCGCGACGCAGGCTCCACCTCTCCCTCGGGCACCAGTGCTACCGCCTCCTCTTCCCCTGAAACTAACACAGGGACCCCAGCGCCGGCCGAGGCGGTGAGCCTCATCCAGCGCCGCACGACGCGCAAGCGAAAGGGCACTGAGGATGAGGCACCGTCTCCGGACGCGACAGGGACCGCGACCGCAGTGGAAGCACGTCCGCGTTCGCGGAAGCGAGCGCGCCGCGCGCCCTCCCCGCACTGTGGGTCCCCGAGAGTCTGCGGACGTTCGACCTGACCCCGATGACGAAGGGCACGCCCGTCCCCCTCCCTCCCGTGCGTCCCTTCCAGGACTCGCAGAATGTCGAGGAACGAGACTCCTTCGACAAGGGTGCGTCGCTGACGCCATACCATCCGCAGGGCTGGAAGGGCCGGCTTCCTGGCCCCGGGCTGGGAGCCGACAACGTCGCGAATAGGAGCGGCGGACAGATCCTGATCTTTTAACGTCGGTATGCTTCTCCCGTATGTATGTATGAGTAGGGAACTCTAGGGCATGGGCACCATGGGTTATCTGCGTTGGTTCAAGGTATGACGTGCTTGCTCGCACCTGCATGTTTTTTGTTGTATTCCTCCTAGGCGATTTTGTCATCATCTTCCGGCCGTTGTTAAACATATCTTCACCCATAGTATCCAGCATCTCAGGTAAAACTGCATATAGCATGTAGCATGACTTTCTCTTGTCCGTATTACTCTACTATCTTATACTCATCGATCTCATCACACAAGCATCGCTTATTTCGCTCCGTAGCATAGAACGCGAATACAAAGTTCTTGTTCCACGATAAGGACTGTCTGGGGTGTACATCATCGATCGCGCCTGCAACGTCTATTCGCATCGTCCAACCTTAACCTTCATCTCCGTGTATACTTGTTGAATAATTTGGATCCCGCTGCGCAGAGCATGAGAAGCCATGATCGTCATCGTCGACGGCGAACAGCAGAAAAAGGTACTCACTGTTGGCCAAGCTCTGCAACGAGTTCTTTGCACCCGGCCCAGCGACGTTCCCCACCAAATTCAGCGCACTCCCCAGGGGACCACCCGTACTGGGTCCGCTTCCAGATTGCCCATACCCATATCCACCGGATGGCCCTCCGCCGTAATACGGCCCCGCGGACTGTCCATAGCCTGACGACGTGTGGGCTGGGTGGGACGGTGGCGGACCCGGTGGGAGCGCGTACGATTGCGACTGGCTGCCATAGTCGCTGTGCTGCTGATGCTGCTGATGCGAATGTTGAGGAGGCTGGGAATAGTGCTGGTGCTCCGAGGGGCCCGAGGGTATGATCCCCCAGGGATCGGGGGGGTGCCGTAAGGCGCGTGCGGGGCTGTCACTGTGAGGCGGGGTCAGTACTCGGGAAATTCAAACGCAGGACGCAATATGTCAAGAAGCGCATATGCAGGCAGTGAGTTCGGGTGGCACCCCGCGAGCAAGAGGCCGAACGCACGTTGGCGCTGGGAGACAGATAGAACCAGGGGCTCAAGCTCAAGGATCGATGAGCGTCGTCGATTGCCACGGCGGCCGCGTGCGGGAGCAGATGACGACAGGGATTACCACATTTGCGCTTCGTCTTCCTTGGCGAGTCAGCGTGTCCGTGTTTGACACTGACTTCGAGCCACGCTGCGGGCGCGAGCCGCGGGAGAAGACGGGAGAAGAAGAATAAAAGAAGTTGCACTCACGTGGCCCAGCGTTGGGTGGAGGTCCTGCCGACGGCGCATACGAGCTTTCTCGAGGGAAATGTGGAGCGCCGTTGTACGGAGATGAAGCATACGACGAATGCGACGACGGCCTCTCGTAATAGCTGTTATCTGATTTATTTGGTATATGCGCTTCAGGAAATGCAAAGCCTCCGACATAGTCGTGGGGACTACTTGGACCTTGGACTTGGCTTGGAGGTGACGTCGGCCGGGTATGATGAGATACAGACGGCCGTGGTCTGAGAGACGGAGGTTGCGGTGGCGGCGAACTAGTATTGGGGGGTGGGCGGTATGACGGAGAGTATCCTGATCCCTGTTGCGGCGGAATATGAGAAGAACCCTGGAAAATTTGTCCGATGACCGGAATCGCCATTGGTCCTTGTGAAGAACTCCATTCTGGAGGAGGCCAGGCCGCTTGGGACCATGGTCCTGGAGGACCATTGGGCGGAGAAGGAGCGACAGGAGTGGGGAAGACGTGAGGCGCGAATCCAGGCTCTGCTGGACGGTATGCCGCTGAGTGTGAGGATGTATGCGAATGGTGCGAATGGGCGGGGGAAACCGGACGAGGTGAAGGATGGGGAGACGGCGAGTGAGAGTGAAGATGGTGCTGAGCAAACTGTGCTTGGTCAGGTTGAGGAGAAGACGGAAGCGATGAGGATACGGCCAGCCGGCTGAGCTCATCCGTCTGGACGAGATGAGGGGAAAGCTGAGGGCTAGAGGCTTGGTTGGCCCCCAGGGAATTCTGCGGGGCTAACGAAGGATTCTCCGGACGGGAGCTGCTGTTGATAGTGGGAGCCGTGGGGCGGGTTGACAAAGGTGCAGAAGGCGGAGCCTGGACCTGGGTCGACGGGCGCCGCTCGAGTGGCACAGGAGGAGGATCGGTCGTGAAAACACCTTGACTCTGAGGCTCCTCGGCTTCAAGGCTATAGGGCGGCGGAGGAGGCTCGTCGCCGGTCTCCTTGGATTGCATCATCTTCTCCCATTCTTCCCAAGTTTGCCCGTCCTGCTTCTCCTCCGCACTACCCGATCCCGACCCAGAGGCCCCGGACGACGAACCCGCCACGTCTTCATAATGGGGTCTTGATGACCAATAATCTTGCAGTTCCTTCGACGGGAATGTGTCGAGGATAAGACGCTCTCCACGAAGACCCTCCGCAGCAAATCCACAAATGCGCATATACCAATCGGGAGGCAGGTCAAGGCCATCCTCATCCAAGGCCATGAAGCGATACTGCTCGTGGACAGGTACCTGTCTCCTGTGAGAGACAACCGGCATGAACGCGGTACCCTCGTCGTATCTAAAAATACTATTTAATAAAAAATCCCCTCATACCGCTGACCCTGACTCACTCGTCCCACATTGCGCCGTAGATCGTCCGGACGTTGTGGCGACGAACATTGTATACTTGGCGCCACAAATACCGACCACCGTTACGAGGAGCATCGTTCCACTTCCACCTTCCCTCAGAAAGGTTGTATCCCTACGTAGCGCTCAGCAACGAGAACATGGCATGCAAAGTTGGGCGGGAAAATTCGTTACTCACCGAACCACCAGGATGGATGACTGGTATATAGTCAATCTTCCTCATCGTCGTTCTGTTCGTCTCCCACCTGTCATTGTGCTCTTTTATGAACTCCACATCGCCTTTAATCTTCTCCTCCTCGAATCGATCCGCGCCAGCTTCGTCACTGTATCGCCCGACCGTCCATGGGGAGATGGCGTCGAAGTCCTCCATATACACTCGCACAAACTCCGGATTCGGGTCGGCATCCATGACAGATGTCCGCCAATGCGCCGGTACGCCAGCCATGATGTACGCACCTCC
The DNA here is from genome assembly GCA_026283605.1 of Ganoderma lingzhi. NCBI lineage: Eukaryota > Fungi > Basidiomycota > Agaricomycetes > Polyporales > Polyporaceae > Ganoderma > Ganoderma lingzhi. The sequence goes on from JAPJYM010000001.1 coordinate 1,155,096, forward strand.
AGGTGTGTTGTTGCGGATGAAGCGGGTAACGGCACGGATGGTTTCTGGAGAGTGGTGCGCATCCGACATTCCAAATCCCCAAAGCACGACGACAGGCCGCCCCTGTTCGCGAAGGTAGGCGGGCGAGTCCAGGACGCCTCTGCGGCGGATGAGATGTATCCAGTCGTGCTCGAGGACGCGCTGGATGCGGTCGGGAGCGACTCCTGAGATGTCGTACCTGGTTGTGGCATAAGCAGCCGCCGCGGACCAGGGCGACCAAAACATTATCCAGAATGAGGAAGACGCACATGATTGCGAAGACGCGGCCCTCCTTCTCAGCTGCCTCTCTGACCCTATCCCCGACCTCGTCCCTCTGCCTCCGGATGCCCTCGTTCCCCTGCTCCACATCGCACTGCCCCAGAAACCTCTGCAAGAATGCCCCATCCACGCCATGCAGAGCCATCCAGTTGAAGTGCCTCTGCACCGTCTTCGGGTGTCTCGAAGAGAACACGAACGCCTGCTCGCCATTCGGGTACTTCAATCTGGGAGCGGCGAAGAGCTCGGAGGGCGTGTACTCGGAGGTGTCGGGCCAGAGATCGGTGTTCGGACGTCCGCCGTCGGGTATGGGGTAGTGGAACCAGTGCAGCCAGCCGTGGTGGCCAGGCCCGACAGGCTCTCCGTCACCGGGGCAGGTGAACCAGCCTTGATACCCGACGAGGAACTTGTCGTGGATGGTGGAGGGATCGGCGCGCTTGAGCGTCCTGCCCTTTGTAAGACTGGCCATCTCCTTGGGTTCTCACTGGGGGAGAGAGCTAGTGTGGCGGAACAGATGGAAGAGGGGGAAGGTTGTGATGGTGCTCCTGAGAGCAGATGCTGGTCAGGTTGACTGTTGATATTGGGTTGATAACAGACGCCGCACGCGAGGTGTTGCTCCGAGGCGATGCCAAACTGCAAAATCGGTGCTGGCGTTTGGATAGGGGAGCAGCGCCAGAATGCAAAGCGGACGTACAAGAATAAGTTATCTGGCCATTGCCATTTGATTGGCAACAAGTCCTCGCTGTGCACGCCGCCACAGGGCAGTCCGCCCAATTTGAATCCAGCTCCGGTGCAATCATAATGACGTCGCACGTGATGAGCGGGGAGGCAAGATGTGCGTATTTCTATCGGACGCACTGGCAGTACTAGTGCTGGTCGAGGCTACATCGATAAACGTCGTGGATAGTGCTCAAGTAGTGGGACGCGCATTGGCAAGTAAAGGGAGGAGACAACGAGAAGACGGACTATTTAATAGGCCGCCGGATCCGGATGGCGACCGCCTGGGAGTGACGGAGTACATAACTAAATAGTCGCGCGTGCGTGATGAGATCTGCAAGAACGCGTCAAGCTGAACGCGTACACACGCCCAAACAACGCCCCTCTCCCTCTCCCACCTTCGCCATCCTCTCCTTCGCGCCTCCCGCCCCACTCCATCCTCTCTCCCTCTATTGCACCCCTGCTCGACGCGTCAATGAAGGTCAAGATCAAGAAATGGCACGCGATTGCCCAGTGGCGCTGGGATACGGGCACCAACGACCCAGAAGATGATGGGGAAGGAGACGTCTGTGGAATCTGTCGCGTCCCATTCGAAGGATGCTGTCCCTCGTGCAAGATGCCTGGCGACGACTGTCCACTAAGTGCGTCTTCTTCTCTCTCATACCACGCTCACTTACCAACCGTCGTCTCCCGTCGCTCAGTATGGGGCGAGTGCACACACGTCTTCCATATGCATTGCTTACTCCAGTGGATTGGAACCGCGTCGTCCAAGCAGCAATGTCCAATGGATCGAAGACCATGGGGTGCGTACATCTTCCGTTTTCTGCAAAGCCCGTAACTGATGGATAATCAACAGTTACGGCTGAGAGGAAGGTGGACGGGCGGTAGCCCCGAGCGGTCACCCCGTCTTCACAGGACATTACACATGTGTAATCATATCGCATGCAGTTTGGATTGTATACTAGAGTGCCCTCTTCCCTTATCGTTCTCGCTGACGATGGATGAGTTATGTCTCTTGATAAACTGGTGTGCTCGCCCCTTCATAATGTAAAAATCACGCTCTATTCAGTTACTCATCCGTGCTATAGATTGGGTCTTCTACACTTTGAATAACCCTTGTAGGCTCCATCATATTCACTCGAATAAATCGACCGTCTTTCGCGCGTGCGTCAGTTTGCTGAATGGAGGAAAGTGCTCATGATGGCTTACTTGGTGCGTCATTCTCCCTAGACCTCCATATTGCCTCTTCCATATCCTTTGCCACCCCAGTCTTGACATGACGGACGACTAACCTCTTCTCTGCAGCCTCCTCGCTGATGTCTACCCACCATCGCTCGTCGAGCAGCTCGGACGCAGCAGACCATGGCTCAATCTTGAGGAAGGTGTACAAACCTTCTAGAACGACGAGTCTGTGGTGTGGGTATATGGGTATGGAGTCGAAGACGGGGTCTTTCTTCGCGTGGTCGAAGGAAGGAGCGTAAACTGTCTGGCTTGCTGGTGTGGGGGACCCGTCTGGGCTAGATGTGGCGTGGATGGGGTGTCTAAGAGCGCGAACGAAGGTGGCATATCCCTCTCCGTCGAACGTCCAGTGCGCACCGCGGCGGTCATGGGCGAGCTTGGGATCTGGAAACGCGTCCAGTTGGGCACGGGTGAGGTGCCAGCCGTCCAGTCCGACGTGCACCGCGACAAGTTCGGGGCCATGGATGGGCGAAGTTACGGCATCGGTCGCGTCCCGAGGAGATGAAGAAGGCAAACTCGGGGCTGTGGCATTGACGCGGTCTGTGATGAGCTGTGCGAGGGTGGATTTGCCCGATGCCGGTACGCCCGCGATGCCGACGATGAGTCGGGCATCTGGCGGTGAACTTGGCGACGTTGGAGTCAGTCACGATGTCATCTGTCTGGTAGGCGCGTCACCCACTGTTTGAGACGGTCGAGGAGGAAGGCAGCAAGCTCTTGTGCGATCGGATCCATGTTCCAGCTGGAGACGAGATTCGTGTGGGACCAGAACGTCTCAGTCGCCCAGACTTGATGGCAGATCGCTATCTATGAAGATTATAACCGAGGACATCGCGCCCACGTGCTGCTTTCGACCAGTCGCGTTCCGTGACGTCACCCGTCAGGCTCTCAGTGCCGCTGACCGAATACTGTAAGTACTGTCTGAGCTTTTGTATCAAAGACAGGCGGCACTGCGCTCCTGAAGCCGGTTCACTACAAGTAGCTGCGGTGGGCATCCGTGGCCGGTCGACGCGTCAGGGGAACTGTCAGGGGCCGACGGTGGAGGAAACCTGCAAGGGACCGCAACCAAGGTAGTTTGATGAATCAATTGATCTTGAGGAGGGCTAACCAAGGCTACTTACATAAGTCATTTCCCCACAGCATCGAGATCAAGAAAACACACAAGCATTGAGCCATTACTATGGACTGGCGATCAATTTTTACCCCGGTGTTGTGACTACCTCCAAGCCGAAAGGCGGTGTGCCGTTTCCTGGCCACCACTTGGCCACCCTACGTCCCTTTCGTTCGTACCTGGAGCGCAGGAGGCGGGGCGCGATTCTTTTCCATACGCCATACCTCCAATAAGCGGAGGGTGCACCCGGTACCTGGCCGACACCGCGATGTGACGGGGTTCAGCGTGTGCCGTGGAATTCAAGGGCCGGCACAAGTCTCATGTCTAGGCTCACTGTAAAACCACTCTGCTGCCGCGAAATCTTTGCGACGTTACATCTGCCGGATCCAGATCTTTGCAATTCTCACTATGCCCAGCGAGGATGGTCTCAGCGCCATGGACCGATTACTATAAAGCGGCGGCGATTCTGCTTGTATTATACCTTTCAGCTTCCAACAGCCCAGCATGCGCTCCTTCACCTTCGCCGCCGCCCTCGCCCTCTCGTTCCTCTCGACCACCTGCACGGCCGCCGTCGCCCCGCGCCAGATCGTCGAGTCCCAGCACGGAACGACGGTGACTCCTGCGAGTGGGAGCGCCATCACGCCCGGCTCCGCCTTCTCGTTCTCCTACACCAACGAGAACCTCTGCCACTCCGGGTACACCCCCATCTCCGTGTACCTGAGCACCTCCGCCCCGACGTCGTCGGACGTGAACACCAGCGGAGGCCTCGCGGATGGAAGCTACGTGTACCACTTCGGCGACTACTTGATCGCCAACTTCGGTCGGTGACTCCGAGCCTCTTATACGCTCCTCAACCTCTGACCTTTACTTGCGCAGGTCTCCCGACGAAGGAGACGCCTCCCCCGTCGACGCTGACCGCGCCGACTCTCAGCGGCACGTCGAGCGGGCAGACGCTCTACTTCTCGGTTGTCGAGACCTACAAAGACTGCCCGGTACGTGTTGCAGCTGTCCCGCTGCTACCACCAGAGTCTTATTTTCGATATGTGAAATATCTATAGGGAGGGATCCCATTGGAGTACGGCCTCGAGACGACGACGGTTGTCTACGCTTGAGGGTCTGGAGTTCGGCCCGATGTTCGCGTTAAATTTGAAAGACGAGTTAATAGTGTCAACGTACTATGACCCCTTATAATCCGTGTAGAAGATAGGACCAATGGACCCAAATCGAAGAAGTTTTCAGCATGCCCTTAGCCATGATGGTTTGCACGTACAGCTGGACTCGCGCATCCACCCACAAGGGAAGTGCATATTGGTTGTAGTTATGTCTGCAGCGAAGCCTCAACACTGTTGAACTCAGGTACGCAACCCAACAGGACCTCGACGAGTGTCATTGAGTAGACGAGGAATACTGATGCACTTGGTGGACTGAGTGTTACTGTACTCGGCACTAGTGGTATCCTCGGACAGACCGTCGAGGCCGTTCAGAGTTATGTATTGTTCACAAGTCACTCTGTTTCAAAATGGCCTCTCTCACGATCACATTTGCAAATCAGTCGAGATCTATTAGTGTTTATAAATGGTTGGATTGTCGAACGATGAATTGTATTGGCTTGTTCGCATGTCTCTATGATCTCTTACAGCATTGTTACACTTCTCGGTGTCGTCTAATATCCTCTCTTCTTCACTCAGACTTTGAAAGGAGTGAACGCCCGGTCATCTCTGCAAACGAATCGTCAGTATCGGGCAACTACGGACGTAGCACTGGAAGAGACCAAGCTCACCTTCAGGCTTAGGCAGACCCTAGCGCATACGAAACCTGGATCAGACACTTTTCGACGCGCATATACCCACAGAGACATACCATGATATCAAGCACAGTCGGCGCAACATCCGCAAGCGCGCCCTCCTCCTCCTCACCGTCCTTCTTGTCGACCGTGAACGCGAACTTCTTCGGGTCGCCCGTCATGATGAACGGCACCGCGTTCGTCGTGTGCGCCGTGTGCGGCGCGCCCGTCTCGAGGTTGATCATCTGCTCCGCGTTCCCGTGGTCGGCCGTGATGAGAAGGATGTAGCCCGCCTCCTCGCACGCCTTGTACACGATGCCGACCGCCTCGTCCGTGTTCGTGATCGCCTCCACCGCCGCGTCGTACACGCCCGTGTGCCCGACCATGTCCGGGGGCGCGAAGTTGCACATCACGAACTCGTGCGTGCCCGCCTTGACGACTTCGGCGACCTTCTCCGCGACGCCGTGCACGGACATCTTGGGCTGCTTGTCGTACGTTGCGACCTTTGGCGAGGGGATCATGTGGCGCTCTTCGTCGGCGAACTGCTTCTCGACGCCGCCGTTGAAGAAGAACGTGACGTGCGCGTACTTCTCTGTCTCAGCGATGTGTGCCTGTTTGACGCCCTGCTTGGAGAGCCACTCGGCAAGAACATTTGTCATTGCTTGGGGCGGGAATGCGATGTTGAAGGGGAACTCCGCGTTATAGCGCGACATGGTGGTGATATGCTGCCACAATTGGTAAACATCAGGGCATTCTGAAGAACAAAAGCAACGTACCAGATCCTTGGGGACGTTGACCTCCATGGGCTTGTCGGGAAGACCAAAGACGGTGATGATCTCCCGCATACGGTCGGAACGGTAGTTGAAGAAGAAGAGGGTATCACCGTCTATTGAACTTGTAAGCGAGTGATTATTTGACAAATGATAAGCAAATATGGGTCTGGCTCTCGACCTGACCCCTACCCGGTTTCCCAGAGGACAGTTAATGATGAAGCCGAAGAGGCTAGACACCCAAATAACCATGTTCACCGGAAGCTGGCACTCACCCTTGATCCTGCCAGCATCGCCATCGACGATGATGGGCTTCAAGAACTCGTCTGTCTCGTCCTTCTTATAGCGCTCCTCTATTGCCTTGACTGGATCCTCCGCCTTTTCGCCCTCGCCCTTGACAAGACCGTCAACGGCGACCTTGACGCGCTCCCAGCGCTTGTCGCGGTCCATGGCATAGTAGCGGCCGATGACGGTGGCGACCTCGCCGATCTTCTCCCTTTCTATGAAGGCGAGGAGATCCTTCATGTATCCCGCGGCGGAGCGTGGTGCAGTGTCGCGACCATCGCCGAAGAAGTGAATGTAGACATCCTTTAGGCCGACTTCCTTCGCAGTTTCGAGGAGCGCATATAGGTGGGTAATATGTGAGTGCACGCCACCGTCTGAGATCTATCAGAGGCGAAATGAGTATAAGGGGAATGAGCACGTTTGACCGATGGGGTACTTACGAGACCGAGAAGGTGCAGACGGCCGTTGCCGTCCTTGGCCCTATTAAAGCTCTCGAGGACGGCTTCATTCTTGTGGAACTGCCTCTTCTTAATCGACACGTCGATGCGGACGATGTCCTGCCACACTATCCTGCCTGCACCGATGTTCAAGTGGCTGGACGAAAAACGTCAGGCGTGGGTGCAATTGCGCGCGGAGAACGAATGGAGACGCACTGACCCGACCTCCGAGTTTCCCATGAGCCCATCGCTGAGGCCGACCGCGATCCCGTGTGCGTGTAGGGTGCGGTGGCTGTGGTCCTTGGAAATGGTGTCCATGTTGGTGGTGTTGCCTGCCTCGATCGCGTCGCCCTTCATGCCCTTCTCTGGGGCGATGCCCCATCCATCGTGGACACTGATTGAAACGGAAGGACGGTGAGCTTGGTTGAGGTGTGGGGTGAAATGGGATTTGTCCTACATGAGGCAGACTTTGTTCTTGACTTGGACCATGGCGGGGAAGAGGGGACGGGTGGGAGGACAGAAGGCGGTTGGGGAGGGTCATTGACATCTGTATCTCATCAGTCGCTGAGCCTGAGCCTGAGCCTGAGGCTGGTTCAGCCGAGATCGTCCTTCGGCGACGAGCGCCTATCTATGTAATCCAATGGATCGCAGTGGTCCAAGTAAGTACTACTACTAGTCGACGCTCACCGGTCCTGAATCGGTCCGGTGGTGGGTTACGCGGTATCCTCCGAGTCAGCCTGGGCGGCCAGGCTGGGCCCAGTCTAAGAAGTTCATGGTCTGGCAACGCCTCCGAGTCAGGCATTCTTCCCAATCTTCCCCCTGATTGCAGTGCCCAACCTACACGCACGTATATAATATTAGCTTCAGCCGTCCTCATGCCTCTCCAAAACCCCTACCCACACGTTACGGTACGCGTACACCCCAATTTCTCCTAACTAAACGACTTGGTGGAACCCAATCGCTTCAGAGATGACTATCCTGCATGTAGGCAAGTGCCACGTGCAGAGTCTGCACGACGGTCGAGTCGGGTACTCATCGACTGCTCTCCAGCCTTAGCTAAGCTCGACAAATCGCGCCTTAAACAAACCGAGGAGGATATATACAGGCAGATACATTTCATGTTAGATGCCGTTCCCGTACCCAAGCACGACGTCCGTGTCGGCCCCCCATTAATCCCCCAGTCAACCCGAGGCTACGACATCAGTACGTAGAGTTATATTTTGTTCAGAAGGCTCGCTCTCTCACGCACCTAGAAAGTGCTTTCCATCAAGTTCGATGATTTTAAAATTTCAAGTGAGCTGCTCTTGCAATCGTCTTGTAACCTTTTCTCAAGCTGACATGGCTCCTACTAGGGCATACCTTGCGCATTCGAAGCATATCGAGTACGTTATCATGGGTTCCCAAGAGGATTAGGATCATAGGTTGACATGCATCAACAGGATGCTCAAAGTATTCGGACCGTTGCTGCAAGGTCGGTTCTGATTACCTTCTACACACCGCCTCCGCTAAGACATCGGGGCAGATATGATCACATACCAAGTAGATGGAGTAGCTCCCAGGAATAAGTTGTGAACGAACTTGTCTATATCCAGACTCGAAGTCTCTTGCTTTGATCTCTCTTGACTGATAGCGCTTCGTCTCCCTTCGTTTTGTTCTGTGTAACGATTCTCGAGCAAGCTATATTGCGCATGCAATTACGAAGTGTGGCAACTACATGTCAACAAAATCCCCTCCGCAAGAATAGGATACCTCTACGCCGATGGAGAATCGCGCTTTCCCAGAACGTAAGGACCAAGGCACAAATCCTGGGCAGGTTCCTTGTTTAGTGGCGCCGACACGTTATCGTAAGGGACACTTATACGCGGAGTTATGTGTTCGTCAAAGTACAATTCAACATCTTCAAAACGCGCCATCAGTCGAAAGCAATGGAATGCGAGAGGTGATAGGGACACGTGAGGACACGTTGGGTGTGCATGTTGCCGGCGACGCCCATGTTGTCGACCGAAAAGTTCTCCTGGCTAATAGGCGACTGAAGTGTAAGTGTATTGGCATTCTATGTTACGTCCCTGTGGATCGATGCTCATCAATGACCCTTGTACGCAAATTAGGTAGAGTATAGGCCAACGGCTTAACAATGACGATTGATAAGTAGGCTCAGGTGAGCGTAACCACGAGACGGACTTGCCATCTGCATACCGAAGGGCCAGGCGTGACTGTGGCTAGTATCATGGGGCAACGGTGAGCTGCACTCTTGCAGTTGCTCATCGAGCGAGCTTACTCCTCTAGATACCTTGGCACAATTCACAGTGTCCTAAGTTGCGGCTCGTCGGACGATTTCCTTCATACCGTGCATATGCTACGACGTGGTATTTTACAAGTTCCGCCAACCTACTTACAACCTTTACGCGGAGGGGGAGTCGCGCTTCCCCAAAACGTACGCAATGGTCTGGTAGGCGGCCCAAGGCACGAATTCTTGAGACCGAGTCAGCCAAACGACGAACAAGACTAGAGCAAGTAGCAACGTACGGGGCGTCATATGTCCACTGTAGTAAAACTCCACATCTGGAAGTCGCACAGCATGTTATGAATGATGGGAAGAATGGCGAACGAAAGATCGATGACTCACAAGTCAGGCCACGCTCGGTGTGATAATTGCCAGAGACACCCATGTTGTCCACAATGAAAGACTCTTCCTCAATAGGCGTCTGGAAACCCTGCTTCCCGTTCCAAGTCATGTTCCTGCACAGTGCCAATGAGAACAAATCATGTCAACCGCGTGTATCGTTTGCACTGACTGAATCGCGATTCTTGTGCCTTCAGCGATGATGACGAGATCCTGCAGTTTTGAGTAGGTCAGCATCAAAACCCATGTTCAACGAGACGCAGATGCTATGAACCTCGAGGCCATGGACGATGGCAGACCTTTCGCTCTTCTCTATCACGTTCGAGAGAACATTGTTGGCGGCCGGCGGTGCACTGTTGTCCGATTCGTCGACGTAAACATCGATCTCAGAACAAGCACTCCACTCAATGTGGGGTGCGTGTATGGCGTCCTGCACATCAGTCCTGGAGGGTCCGAGTGACAGAGTAAGCCCGTGCATGCAAAGATTGGGAAGCCACTCGCCTGTTGAAGTAGATGAACTGTTGTGTAGACTGAGGGAAGCCGACAACACTCCCTGGGAATCTCTTCAGCGAACAGCCAACGTGGGAGCAAGGAGATCTTACAAGGACTTGGGAACGCGTCTGTCACCCGGTAGATATCGAACGCCGGATTGATGCTGGAAGACACGATGAGAAATGTAAATAGAAAATGGATCCTACTTACTCTGAGACGGCTCTCACGATCAGGTCTTGGATGTCGCAATCCTCTTTGTAATCCACAAAACCGTCATCATCGAAGAACCCTCCGATGGGCAATGGCAAGGGTCCAGTGGGAGGATACTTGACATTGTCGAGGTAGTTGGTGTAGCCACACGCATCGGATACGTTCTGAAGCTTTGCACGGAAGGTGGAGTTGAAGGGGAAGACGTTCTGGTTCGCCTTCAAATGATGTTTTAGTGAGTTTCAGCATTGAAACGACGTGGTGAGGAGTACCTGAACAAAGCGAAGAGCTGGAATTTGCGACTGCACGAGGAACCAGCCTATGGTCGGATCGGCAATCCAGATTCCTTTGAGGTTGAGACCAGGGTTGGGTTTCTCATAGAGGTAGTTTGCGATGTATGGAACATCTGCACATAACACTGAGTTCGACAACTAGTGTCGTGCCAAACTATCGACGATGACTTACAGTAACCCGCATACTGAAAGCAAACCCCAACCACATTATTGATTGTACACTGAACGCGTAGATGTTAAAGACTCACGCTCTCTCCGCTGACGTAGAAGTTACTTCCTTTCAGCTCCTTGAACACCTCCATAAATTGCTCCAGGAAGCCGGCGACTTGCGCCGCCAGCTCGTCGTCGTTGGTGATGTTCGGCACGCCTTGGGAGAAACCGGTCTTTTTCATAATGAGAGAACGCCAGGGGGAGAAGCGGCTGCACATACCCCAACTGGCTGCTCCACCCAAAGAACATTGCTCAAATTTGTCCAGCTCCAAGGATTCCTATAGGTCAGTCGATGAGAAGATTATTCTGGTTGGTCTAGTTGCGTCGCGACATACGGCGTTGGTTCCGATTGACCCCAGGACCAGGCTGTGTTATTTTAGTCAAGAAACGCGCCGGTAGGTATCTGAAATACTTACAAATGGGACCGTTCTCCTGCAAGAAGCCCTCCATCGAAGAGCACCCGGGCCCACCTGTGGGATTTGAATCTTGGACGTAGCGGACAATCACTGGGGATGGAACATACCGTTCGTCCAGAACAAAAGGTCATTCACGTTCGAGGCATTGTTAGTGGGCCAAAACCTTGATTGTGCCAGCTCGTCAGCATATCGCATTCATGGTCAGAAAACACCCACCAGAAGAAGAGTTTCCGCGTCTCATTCGCGGCCCCAGAGATAGGCATCAGGCCAGCCCAGGATGGACCAGCATCGAAGTTAACTATCAAACGACAACCATAAGCGGATGGAAGTGAGTCAACAGTCCAAACGTTCGTACCATCGGGAATCTTTGTTCCATCAACATAGAAATCTTGCGCCTTCGGGTTGCTGAAAGTGATTGGGGCCTCCCTTTTCACGACCGCCGCACTGTGGGCATCAGCCTGAGCGAGGCCCATCATTTCTTGCAGTCGGTGCATCTGGCCCCGTCGAGTGTCCATAGCCTTTCGCATGCCCTCCAGTGAGTTCTTCGCGAAGACGCTTGCGCCAGCAGCATAGCATAGAAGCGTTCCTAGCAAAAGGTGAAGGCGGGGTGAAGGCATGATGCAGATGAAGTCTGGGGATGGAGACGGTAATGGCGCACACGTTATATAGTCCGAGTGGCGCCTTCCAAGTGTCCGGTTGTTCTGAACTGGAGAAGTCAGCTGCGCATTTGAGTTATGGTTGACAGACTGTTGTGCGGGACCTTGAAGCCGAAGGTTGATAAGTAGAGTCGTTCATTCACAAGGCGCGAGCGCTTACATTTTTCGCGTCTACGGTGGCGCTTCTATGGGTGGCGCATCGTCTCGGGTCCAGGAGCCTGATCTTGAACGTTTGAACAGCCTCCAACGTTGTGCGGGTACTTACCGACACCGGTTGCGCGCACCGCCATTATCAGGAAATCATATCTGTGCAACTTCCATGGATGCGTTGGAATGATCTGTGCGACTTGCGATGGATGTGTTGGGATGATCTAATAGTACAGAGGTTGAGATACATGTGAACCGATAAGCGTGAACAAGCGAAGCATGATCAAACACGATTTCTCTTGCGCTGTTGACTTTGTGATGCGTCCGAGCCAGATGTCCTACAACCAATCGGTCATCAGCCAAACCATGGAAAACTCGTTGTCTCACGCACTTACTTCCGCCCCTTGCCTTTGCTGTCTGCGGGTTCGTCGACGTCCATCCTATCCTTGTCCTCCTCTGCCTCCTTCTGCTTTTCCCGCTCTCGTTCCCGCTCGGCCTCCTCACGGGCACGCCTCTCTCGCTCCTGTTGCCTATCGCGCTCCGCAATACCGGCAGGGGTGAGACCCGTTTTCCCCGAGTACACAGGCTGCTTGTTTGCGTTCCGTTGCTCCTTCTGCTTGTCGACCACTTCCTTGAGCGTTGCTTGATACTGCTTCTCATATACATCCCTCCCTTTCTTAGAGACTGCAGTGCGACTTGAGATCTGGGAAAGCTTGTCGTCAAGGGTCGCAAGGATAGCGGAGGTGGTCGAAGCCCTGATGCGTACTAGATCAGTCATGAGTCCCAAGATCCAACACACGCGACGCACCAGTTCTGGAGTGAGACAAGAAGTTGCTCTAGTTTACCTGGCTCCAAGTCCCGACCCATGGTATATTCGACCTCAAACTGCTGCTCCCGCTGATCTAGTTTGCCTCGGACGATGTCGAGATAGATAGCGTCGATGATCAAATCCTCCAAGTCGCGAATCGTAGGCATCTCGAGAACACTGAGTAGTTGGTCATATGGAAGGATCTGAAGGTGAAATGGTATCGATGATGAGTTCAATTTGTATTCGACACAAAAACTTACCCTGCTATCCTGTGCAAGCGAGACAAGAGTAAGTTGCTTCAGCTTGGTGATTTGTGCGTCGTTCAGGGGCGGAAGGGCATCCTTGTACTCTGGGAGGGACAAAATACATTCAGTGAGCAAAGCATACGGGCGGACAAAAGGGATGTACTCAACGGAGGTAGTCTGAGTACGTCTTGTAGGAGAAGAGCTGGAGCAACGAGTAGAAACGGTCGTGTTGCTCGTGGCCCGACAACTATTTCACCGCACACATGAACTTGCACCTCCCACCTTCATTTAAAACTGTTGAACACATACCTCCTGTATGTTGGGCTGCTCAAGGAGCTCGGCGAAGACGAAGACGCCAGGCGCGGTAGTGGCGTCCTGTACGAGTTTGGCTGCAGCTGCACCCTTTGCCGCTTTGGACATGAGCAAGAAGGGCTCAAGCTTTGCGATGTGCTGTGTTCCAACTTCCATATTAGACGGTGGTAACAGCGACAAGTGAGGGACGATAAACGAGGATTTCAGTTACGAGTGGGAGATGGATGCAGCGGGGTTGCGGAGATGCTTAGTCCACCTTGCCCCTAAGCGCTGTTTGGTTTTGTTGTGAATTGACGCTCACCAATATCGACCTGGCTGCGATGTCAGGCAGTGGCCGGAGAAGCGCTATCGAATTCCTGCGTGCTGGTGGCTCCTCCTTCGAATCCTCCCTTCTCCGTTTCCTTGGCGTCGCCAGCTCCAGATAGTTGTTCCTGCGAGTGGGAACACTCGGCTACAGATCTCATTCACCAAATGCCGAAGTACTAGTACTCACTGGAGAACTAGCTTTCGATGACGCAGCGGCCAGCCTGAGAGACTCGAAGGGCTTTTCGGCAGCGTCCCTGCTCCTTCTCTGATCCTTTCTTTCTTGTTTGCCTTGGTCTTGTCTGCTTCGGGTCCCTATACATGCGGGACCCGTCCGCCATCTCCGACTATTGGAATTGCCAGCCGTGGAACAGGACTCGCTCACCACCGTCTCCCGGACTCTCACTGCCAGTATTACATAAGTCTGAGAGGGCTTTAGTCGCATTCGAGCAACTAATCAGTGAAGTCACTCACTTGGTAATCGTTGAGGTCTTCTTGAAAGATTTGTTTCTCGTTCCTGCACATCTCTAGCCAGGTTTCCGTTTGCATGGTCGATGTCTTCATGATCTTGATCAAGGAGTCCTTGTGGAGCCTGATAGTGCTAGTGGTGCCCGGTTCGCTCATCGTACTCTTCTTGTTCTCTCATAGACCGTTAACTTGCCTCCAGGTTGAAGTTGGAGTAGTCAGAGCGTGATGGGGCGTCGGGTATGTTCCAAGTCTGCGACGAAGGCAGTGCGAGGGTAGTGGCTGTTTCTTCGAAGATTATACGGACGAGGTTATCGATGGACTTTCGAAGGGAAATGGCCTCGCCAGCTTGGAACCATATTCCGCCAGTCACATTAGGGTCAGAGAGATATTCCTCTTGGTCACCATTTTCACAGAGGGGACAACGGCCGCCGGAGTGCACAACGAGGAATCAGAGAAGAGAAACACGCGAATGGGGAAGGCCACCGCGCGCAGGTAGATCAGCGCCCATTGCACTAGTGGGAGTGGGGTTAATTTGAGTTCAACAATTGGACACAACATAAGTACAACATATCAAAACAACAACGCGATACGACACCGCCACGCTCACATCAGTCACCCAACGACTTTGCCCTCGTCCTTGCACTCGTCTTCGTCTTCGTCTTCGTCCTCGCCCTCGCCCTCACCTTCACCATATCCAATTCCCTCATGAATACAGAACGCTTCACAGTTCTCGATTAGGATTGCCTGCCAGTGTGACACCGAGTTTGATGCACTCCCGGCCTAATCCCCCCTAACCCCCGGCTTCAACCTCCATCGGACTCGAAGTCAATTTCCCCTCATACACGGCGATTTGGTGTTGTTTAGATGGATCCGGTCGTGATGATGAAGGGGGCTGGTGTCGAGAGGCGGAGGCTCTGGTGACAAAGAAGTACCTTGTCTATCTTGAGACAGTAAGCATCATTGTGCTTCAAGCTACATCTTCTCCTGAAAATCTCTCCTTATATTATGTATCTCCCCGTGTCCAACAGCGAATGGTGCCATTATCATGTCCCCCAGTCCCCACCACCCTCCGTGCAGAGAATCCTGAATGGGGTACCACCCGCGAGATGGTCCTGCCGAAACATCCCAACACAGCTCATCTCGTGGTTCCTAGCCCGTTCGTATGCCCAACAGGTTCCTACACATACTTTCGAATTCAGTTTCAAGAACTGCTTATGGGTGGAGAGCGATATGGTCTCCGCGTCAGGCGCGGCAACGATATCTATGACAACAGCAAGGCCGTCCCAAGGCTGACCTTCGGACAACATTTCGAGACAATAAACAGCTTCGGGCCTTACCTGGACTGCATCACCAAACACCTTCAGAAACAGGGTCAGAAGAAGGCTCCTACCCGTCCTTCAACTGCTGCGCGAACTGGCACTCCCTCTATTCCCCCTGACCCTCAGTTCGACGCCATGGACGGCCGTCCCCCTACCGTTCTCCGTTTAGATGATCATACAGAGGACGACGGACGTGATGATATGTCGTCGTCGCGCGACCCATCCCCATGGACTCTCGACCTCTCCCGGCCCATCAAGTACACGCCTTTAGTGAATTGTTGGCTCGAGCTTGAGGAACACCTCACCGAGACCACAATCCCAAACCTTGTCAAGCTATGGTCGGAGCAACAGAGAATTAGCGCGTGAGTATGAGCCCTATACCAATAGCTCTTGAACGTATCCCGAATTTGAACTTGCACCTTAGAATAAGTAATCGACGATGCAATCGCGAGGCATAACATGGAAATCAAAACGCGCCGCATGGAAAGAGCTATAGCCAAGTCTCCACTGCGCCAGCCTCTCCCACGAGCCTGACCCATATGACCGGTAGCAAGTCTCCACCTCTTTTGCGATGCCAACCGAAACGACTAGCCAAACGCCTACGAAGTCGGGTCTACGGAAGTTGATCTCCGAGGTCACAGCAGGGCTAAATATGTCTCCACATACATCCTAATTCCTGGACACGAAGTAGCCCAGGTCTCGAGCGCCGTAAATAAATACGAGTCCGTGTGGGGGGGTGCCAGTCTTCTCTTGCGTGGTTTCGCATTTCAGGTGCTCGAACGAGGCAAGTGTATCGCAGGGGGAAGATGTCTCAAGTCCTCGGACGGCCTTGAAATAAATCCTACCACCAGCATACTGCAGTATGATGGTGCATTGGTATGATACCCGCTCTCTTGCTTACCAGTGAATACATCGACACGTGAACAGGCTGGAGGAGGGCAACGCCCGACCGCAGCCACGATGGGGCTTCGACAGTCTTACCGACTTCTCGGTACAAAGTAAGCTGACGGTCGATTCAAACCGTGGCTAGGATTGCCCGGAGGTCCTTAGCCTATATATGCGTGTATTCACTATGGAGTGTTTCATAATAGTGCGTGTCTACTATATGTCTACTCTAAGGGATATTGGGATTCCAGGAAATAAGGTTTGCGAAACATGAAGCTTGTACTTGCTTGTCCCAGCGAAGTGCATTCACGCTCTCGTCTATGGTATATAGTATAGCTCGCTTCGCTGGAAATCATACAGCGCTGAGCAGAGGGAATGAGTTAGTGTCACGGATCGTTAACGATGTTCTTCTCTCTCGTGGATATTGGAGGGCAGGAAGCTTGCTGCGTGGGTGGTAGGTTGGATTGGAGCCGTATGATTCGCCGGAACCAGCTCTTCAGGTAGGAGGACTATACAGACAGACAGAAGGAAGCCTTGTTAAGCAGCGAGTCGGTCAGAGTGGAAAAACCTCAGACACTTACTTGCTCGATCAACTGCAACCGGTAGACCACGATGTCTACCCCGCACCATTATGATGATGACCACCAACTTCGAGAGCGGCCTGAAGGCACCGGAGAACGAGAAGTTGTCTGTGGGCAAACCCAGTGATAGTCCGATTCCGCCAAACGCCGAGACTAGTTCAAAGACTGAAAATGTGACAAGAATCGTATGTGAGAAGACCGAGGATTGGGGTGGACGCAACAGGGAGTACGCACCTAGCCGGAAGATGTTGAACCACGGTGCGTTATCGTTGTCCGTGAGCTTGGTGCGTTCGATAATGCAGATGAAGAAGATGCCCCACACGAGCCACCATATATCGAACGAAAGCTGACGACGGAAATGCCATCCGAAATACTTGCTTATACGCTCGCTGCGCGGCCGCTTCTCGTCAATGTTTGGTTCTTCTTCATCTTCGGACTCGACTTGAAATACGCCAAGACTCTTCTCTTCGTATCTGTGAATCAATTTGGGTCATGACGATCATTGAAGCACGATATAAAGAACCCTACACGTTCGTCGAACGTATACTGAGGGCGACCTACGGGGCGGATAAGTTACACCCGACGGCCAAACACAACGCTAGCACTCACGGGGTAAATAGCAATGTACATCATGATGATACAAAGGAACCTGCGTCGCTCGTCAACACCAACAGACAACCTCAAACAAAATGGACTGACTGGAACGCGGGTGCAGCAGATGCTAGAGATACAATTGAAAAGCCTGAGGCACGAACAGCAAAGGATTGGAACAGCCCAGCTAAAGCACGAGTGCCTGGAGGAAGGGAGGAGGTGACATCCAGGCCGATATCAAGGACGATGAACAACGTCCATTCGATCGCTCTATTGTGAATAAGGGTTGTCAAACACAAACAGGAAGTAGGGGTATTGGATGACGTACGTGAAGAACACTAGGACGGCGGCAAGATACCAGGTAACATGGGAGGGGAATAGGTACAGAAAGCAACTGGAAGAAAATCAGTCAGTTGCTTGCTTCGAATACTTGATCTTGTAGAGGGAGTCACCGTCTAGGATGGTCTAACAAGAAGTGCAACACCTGATCTTTGGGGCCACCGTCCTTAACCACCTTGGTGCACAACCAACTGGAGTGCATGAGACACAGTCACAGTTGACGGAGCCGTTATGGACGTACATGGTTAACCGCAAGCTTGGAGACAATGCTGACGTCAGTAGGGGCTGAGAGATGGATGATTTTCCGCTCACAAAATCGGCTGTAACGAAAATCAGAATGGGAAAGGAGAACCTATGGGTTAAACACTAACCAAACCATGATTCCCGGCCAGGATTACAAAAATCATAGCGACTGCGAGAGGGTCAGTTTATCCCATACGAGTCTCAGGACAGTTGAGCTTACATATCATGAGGTACGCCTGCTGGAAGGGTACCATCCCCCTAACGCCATCTCCTTATCAGCAAACGAGATACGCATACAAACGAGACAAATCACACACGCATCAACCAAGCTCATCCCTCCTCCAGTATATGCGGCGGCTACCTGACTAAAGTACGCTTCAACACCTAGCATAAATTCTCCGGAGCAGCTTCATTGATACTCACAAGAGCGAGAACCTGTGCTAATGTCAGCACGGCATAGAAATAGAATCGTCAAGCGGTAGACATACCATGGCTTGCTCACGAGGCGGAATTGATTGTTGAAGACCGTATCATAGGTGGGTGTGGTCGAAAGCCAGGGTGCGATTAGGATAAACGAGACTAGCTGTGTTCCGATGAAGTACTGTACAGAATAGTCAGGTCCCATGCATCCCAAGGTCCTCTGCAGACGTACTGAGATTACGATAATACTCAACGCGCGTAAAGCCTGGTATCTATGAGAAGCTCATCAGTGCTGCGCCCTAGACTACGTTTGCAAACAAATATACTGACTCGATACCACCAAGCTCCTCGAGCTGTTCATCGCTGAGCTCATCGGTGTTAAACTCGGAATTGCGGCCAATGACCAAATCCTTGAGACGCTCGCTGCCCCACTTCGTATTCTCGCTGGATGTAGGTTTCTCCACGGGTAGCAGCATGGTAAGCCGACGATAGAGTGATGGGAAGTAGTTCATGGCCAATCGTCTGCTCAGCCTAAACGGTCCCGGAAACCCACCGAGCCCTTGGTCCTTGTTACGCTGGCCAACAACAGGGCGACCATCTTCCGTATACTCTTTGCTGGGCGGCGGTACGATGATAGTGCGTCGACGAGGCACAGGTACGCCTAAATTGCTTCGCGCCGTCAGAACTAAATCGTAACACGAGTTCTGGTCAACCCACCAGGCCGACGCCGCATATTTCCGCCCATACCATCCAGCACCCCGGCCGCGAAGCGTACGCTGTGAGGCGGGGGCGAGACTGGCGACTGCAAGTGGAGAGCCGCCGAGCGGGGAGAAGATGTGAATGAATGAACGTCGGCTATGATGCCCCTCTCACGGTCTTCCGAGCGCGAAATCGACATGCGAACCGGGGATTCAACGTCGATTCGAGTGCGCGAGTTCGAATCGCTCCACGGGGTCTCGGTGTGCACCATCACCTCGCCCTGCGCCTTCTCCGTATCACTGTCACTTGTCCCCAGCGCGATTCCTAGCCCGACCCCGGTGGTTCCACCGGCCGCAAGCGCGGCAGCGATGCCGTCCGACGCTTGGATACCGTGGCTGCCATACGCCCTGTGCTTCTCTAGTCCGTTCTCGGCATGCCTTGATGGGAGAGAGCGACCAACGCCGGAGACGATGCGCGCCATACGGTCCCGCACGGATTGGATCAACGTCTTCTTGCGGTGGGTGGCGATGATGTGCTGCCGGAAGAAGCGCAAACGTACGAGAACCATAACCCAAGCAACTATGGTCTAGTATTGGGAGGATTTGAGTGACAGTGCAAAGAGGTAATTACACTGTTATTGTCCACTCACCATATCGCCCATGAGCATAAGGATGAACAGGATGACTTGTTGGAATGCGGTCAAGGTACTGAGGTTTACTGTGGATAGTCCTGTGACGGTGAGGGCGGAATAGCACAAGAACAAGGCATCGATGAATGCTGTTGATATACACTAGTTAGCTTCAAAACAAGCATTGAACTGTGGACATTCGAGAGGACAATTAAAGGATATGATCACTCGAGCTACAGCCTGGATGGCTCACGGACGAAGACCTCACGTATAGCTACTTGAGTCTTGGGCTGGACGAGCGCCTAGCACCACCAATTGAACCTCTTTGAAGCCGCAAAAGACTCGGCTTAGACTGATGGAAAGCCACCGGCGGGTTAGAGCGGTGCTGACACGTTACGCGCACGGGGGGTTTGTGAACATGTCTCGAACAACATGTAGATGGCCTGGCCACCCAACCACCTTATCAACCCGGACGCAAGGACGACTCACGTATGTGAAACTGTCCATTGACACCATAGAAGATTCCAGCGGCAACCAAAGGGACAAGAGTGAAGTATAGGAGGTGCAAACGGAAAAAGTTGGCTTCATCTTCGATCCATTGGCGGACTTGTGTGCATTGGTCCGTTAGCGACTCGAAAACGGACATGTGGCTGACGCCAGAGAAGGACTTGGTAGCGGAGGGGAGAACGAAAGCCAGACGCGAGCGCAATGAGGCCTACTGAGGACGAGCGTCGGTATGTAGAATTGTCGACGAAGCGAAGGGAGGCGGGAAGCAGGCAGGGAGACACGTGTGGTGAGTTGTAGCGGAGGTTGGATCATGGTCGTGTGCCCGCTTTCTGGATGCACTGCATGCGCAGTTCCCGAGGGCCGAGGCGATGTTAAGGCTACATACATAAGCATCTATTTACCCATTCAAATTGACCAACAACAAGCAGAGGCGAGCAGAGGCTAGCCGGCTTCGTCTTCTGCGGGTGGAAGGTGGTGGCTGGGTGGTGGTTTAAACGACTCGGACTTTTACACTTTGCCGGCGTGTACTTAATAATCCTCCTTAGTGTCCCGTAAGCATCAATATTGGCAGGTTTCAGTAGAAACCAACGCGTACTTGCAGTTAAGTAGCGGCGAGTGGGCCATGGAACTAAAGCACGTGACCGCGTGAAGCGGGCCGAGGAGGAGGAAATCATCATCACCGACAGTGACTGGCCGGAGACGATGAGGAGCAGGGGCGCGGTGTCGTCGTCCTTGTGCGATTGACGATGCAGTCCCCGGTACTATAGCTAGTACCGACCTCCTCCTAGTACCGACCTTTCTCCCGTCTCGGCCGTCTACGTCTATCCGTGCGAGCCCACTTTGACCTCCCGATTCCTTTGCCGGTATTCTTCCCACAGACGCTGTCCTCACCTGCTTACCGCTCTGAATCGTCCTCTGTCTTGCCTCATCCCGCTCAACTGTACATCTCATGGCCGGCCCAGCATCCCCCACAGTCGACGAGGCCATTCGTGTCGTCGTCGCCCCCTCCCAGGCATCCTACTTCGCAGGCGAGCCATTCTCCGTTACAATCACATTCACAAACACACGTTCCCCCGAGGCTCCCGCCCCTCTTCCTCGCTCCTCTTCCCAGACTCATCGCCGAGGTGCTCACTCTATTAGTTCTGTCCCTCTCGCCCGTCCCCCTACCTCCCCTGGCACTCCACGCACCGCCGTCCCCTTTTCCTTCCGCCTCGTCAAAATGGCAATTCAAGCTCTTCCTCATCTCGCAAGGGTCTCATAGGCCACAGTCTACTCACGAAGCCCATATCTTCGGACGAACCTCCTTCCGCCGAGGTCCTCAGGAAGAGGTTTTTGGCTTCCCGCTCCCTCTCCATATCAATATCTCCCAACGGCCTTCCAGTGTCAAATGAATCCAAGGAGCCCTCGTCTCCGGCGAATCGTCCGGCCGTGAATGGAACGAACAGCAGTGAGCTTCCCTCCCTCCTTTGTTTTACTAGTATGCAATCCGAACCCCGTAACACCCCTTTTCCGATAGCTTCAGTCCCTGGACCCTCCTCTCCGCGAGTTGTCGCCCCACTCGCCAGAACGCCTACCCTACCACCTAATCACCCTCACGCTCGAAAGCAGTCCCTCCTAGATGGCCAATTACAGCTTCAGGACCTTCGCCCACCGCCTACAATGTCGCCCTTCTCCCCCTCACCCAACGCCTCTGCGTCCACTTTCTCGCTGTCCCTTGACCCCATAGCCGAAGCGGGGTCCACTTCACCCAATGCACCCACGACACCTTACGTTCATTCACCTATGCTCGATTCCGACCTGCCAAATGTCCGCAAACAGATCCCACCCGGCCCCCGGTTCCTTCAACCTCGGCGACGGCGAACGCGAATGGTCACCTGTATTCCCTAGACGAACATCGGCCTCGTCCTCCACCACGTCGCCCCCCACAGCTTGGTTTAGGTTACGGTCCCCCTCCACCTCCACCAACATCGCCTACGGCTTACCAGAAGCCGCCACGGACAGCCTTCTCGTCCTCTTTCCCGATCGCAAACACGGAGCTAATTCTATATGCCTATGCGCAACTACTCGGTACGCTCACCATTACCCCGCTTCCCGACGGACCTTCGTCTCCGGACCAATCTCGGAACCTCAACCGCCTTCGCACACGTCTCCTGAAACGCAAGGCAGTTGGTGGGGGAAGCATGGATATTCTTCGTCTCTGAGCGCACAACCCGGCTCTCCAACTAGCCCTGCCCGGCGGGTCTCACACGGGAGGTCGTCATCCCTCTCAGCCGGACTTCTTTCCATGCTCTCTCCCAGCTCTCCCGGTCCACAGCCAAGCTCCCAGCCATTTGTTCCCGGGCATCGCGCACGCACATCATCAGTGTTCTCCCTCTTTTCCAACGGGCAGGGTCCGCCGACCGCCTAGCCGGTCGGCCGTGGGATTGGGATTCAGCACGTCAACGTCCGAAGACGACGGGATCGACCCTGACCAACCTCTCCCGACACTGGAGGTGCAGCCGTCGATGCTTGCTGTGGATCTCAGCCTTGGTCCGGGCGAGTCGCGGACATGTACGTGCCTTCGCGCCGTTTCCATTCATGCCTGACCTGTGATTCGATCTCTAGACATATACACGCTGAATCTGCCGGAGAACCTTCCGCCGACGTTCCGGGGGCGCGCACTGAAGTTCTCGTATCAGTTCATTCTGGGAGTCTGTCGTGCGGGTGGGAATACGCCGGGAGCCAGTCTGTCGAGTAACAGCAGGGTGATGAAGGTGCCTATTCGCGTGTACAACAATGTTGCAGGTGAGGTCGCAAGCTCTTGATGTCCATATCACGGGACACTCACGTAAGTGCGACGCAGTGGGTAGACCGCTCGTGCCGTACGACCTCCTGTGGCCCGTTGTCTCCCAGCGCGCACCAATCCCCCCGGGCAAGGTCATAGAAGGCTCCAAGGAGCAGAAGAAGCGGACAAGCCTTCGCGCAGCGCCGGTATCCCCGACCAAGCCTGGGACGTACGAAGACCTGCAAGGGTACACACGCAACCTCCTCGCGACTTTCCCCGATCCGAAGGCCACTGGCGTCCGAATCAAGCTGCCCATCGAGGCCATCCAGCGTGGCAATGGGAACCTGGATCGTGAACTGGAAGGCGACATGGACAGCCCCGCCGGATGCCGACAGGCGGTTGAGGTGTTAACGCGGAATCCTAAGAAGGGTGCGTCGCACTTTAAAGCTTACCGCTGATGTCAACTGAGCTGCCCCGTCTAGCATCTTACGATGTCAACAAGGACGGAGTGAAGGTGGCCGTCCTCACGTTCCCGAAGAGCGCCTACCGGCTTGGAGAGACTATCCTAGGCGTGGTTGAGGTCAACGAACGGCACCATCGAGCTCGAGTGCTCAAGGTATTTATTTATGGTGGTGCTCGGAAACGCTACAATCACTGATACGAAACTTGTAGCTATCTGCGATGCTGGAGGCACACGAGTCCCTCCCGAGCAGTATCGCCTCTCCAACGCTCTCCCGCCACATGCGGCGCGTTCACGCGGAACACCATTCATGCTTCATGCCCGCCACGCTTCGGATGACTTTCTCCCTGGACATCCCGCCAGACGCTAGCCCGGCGTTTGAGGCAGCGTACGATGAGCCACACCTCGATGTGGACCCCGTGAATGCCAGGAAACCCAATCCAAAGTCAGGTGGATTGGAATGGAAGGTCCGGCTGTGTCTTCTGGTCGCCATCGCGTCTCCGAACGCGCGCGAAGGTCCTGACGGCGTGCGCACGCGACACCTCGTCCGAGATGGACCGCGGGGACAATGGGGTTCATCGTGGAAGGCTGCACAAAGCATCGCCCCGCTGGAGCGTCCCGCCCTACCCTCATCGTCCGGCCCTGCGGGACCCAACGCCAACGGAGAAGCCACGCCTGCGCCGGCAAACACTACGCTGTCGTGGGTGTCGTATTTTGCCTCGTCGCTCCTCGGCCCGTCCAACGTCGGGTACCACGACGGAGACGAGGATCTCGAGGACGCGGAAGGCGAAGATGGCGACGATGTCGGACCAGAGGAGGCATGGCGGAACGTGAAGGTGGAGATGGTTGAATGCGAGGTCCCTGTGAAGGTGTGGCCCGGCAACACGGCGTTCAAGGCAACAGAGGTCGTCTTCGACGTCTGAAGTTGGCGCGCTATTAGAAGCTCGCTCTGGGGTAACGCCGCGTCCCCGTCCCGCGTCGCGTGCCCGCTCCGAGCTTGGCGTCGATGTCACCGCAGGCTGTCTGTGGCCTCCACCTGATCAGGACCGCCGGAGGCATTGTGGCGGACGGTGGTCCGGGTGGAGTTGGCAGAACGCAGACGCTCCCGTATCGAGATCGATCCACCCGTTGTGTTGGTCTTGGATCGAATGCACTATGCTGCATTTTGCATGCCTTGTGGGGTGCGGGGTGGACGCAGGCGCCCGTGTGTGGAGGCTGATCTCGGGCGCTAGCTGGATAGAGCTGTGCTGCGCACGGAGCCGGGGTCTTGTCCCGACCACTCGCGCCCCCGATGTATGGGCGGATTATGTCCTCGCCGGCCGACAGCTTTATCCATCACCGGTGCATCCCCAACGACCGCCGAACTCCAGGCACGGCAGCGTGACGTCGGTCTGTGGCCTGAGGCCTGAGACCCAGGTGCGAGCAGGGTGCGAGGTTGCGGGAAAGGCTGAGAGCCTATAGGTCGACGCAAGGCTAATCCCGAGCGGGTGTCCCACCTGGCCGGATCATTGGGTAGAACAGAACGTTTTGAGGGGGTCAGCTGGAGGGCTCGCTGTGTGTCGAGAAGCTCTGTTAGTGATGGGGTGTGTAAAGTAGTTTAGCGTTCATGAATGGGAGCAGATGAGGGTGATCGGGTGCAGCCAGTGCGGGCGAAGACATGTGGGCCTTGTGACCATGGGCTGCCTAATCGGGGACAGGGGTGACCGAGCCACCGTCTTTCGCGCCGTCACCTGAGCGAGCAGAGCCTACACCCCGATGGCCATGGCCCCGACCGAGCACTGACATTCTTTTCTCCTCTCCCCCCTCTCCGACATAGACGTCCTGTGAGTCCCGCTCATCCCCTCCTGCTACCATCTCTTAGACCTGCTTCTTGTCTTCTCTAGCCTTGCCCACGATCCCCTCTAGACCGCTGTCGGAACATCGTAGAGTCCGAGACGCGTGTACAACAGCAGAGCTCACGACCAACTGTGCGTATCCCCCCATCTGTCGCAACGCGCAAGCTGACCGCGTCTCTAGACTAACGACCCTAGAGGAGAACGCGCGTGTACGCTATAGTCGTCTAGATCCCCTTCACCACATCTTTCCGCAGTGTCTCTCTCCCCAACCCCCTCACACGAGTCCTCAAACTGGCGACGGTCCAAAACTTCGAGCAGCTCGCCCACCTCGGCCAGCCTTCGTTGACCCTCATGCAGTCCCCCAACATCAACCAGCAACACGCGTCGGACGACGACGCCGATCGCCAGAACCGCTTCCTCTCCACCCAAGGTGCGGAGACCCCCAACTCGCTCAGTCTCCGCGAGCGCGCAGCCAGTCAGCCCCCCCACTCCCAAAGCTTCGTCGCACCCCCACCCCAACCGGTCCGCAACAACTCTGGTGGCAGCGGCTCTGGGGCCTGGGGCCGCTTCTCGTCCGGCCTCAATCCACTTGCCCAGTCGGTTCCCACGCGCAGTGCTTCCTTCTCTTCCTCGCCTTTAAGTACCCATAGCCCCTTCTCATCAGCCATGCGCGACTCCCGCTTTGCGTCCACCTTTGAGGACGACGAGTCCGAGGCGCTCAGCGACATCCAGGACCCGTACGACCCGTACGACGAGCGCTACCCGCGCAACAGCATGTCCCTCAGGGGTCGCACCTACGCCGCTGACCTCACCCGGAGCAGGTCCCAGTCCCTCGCGACTACGCGCCCAGGTGCGATCGGCAGCGGCTTCCCCGCCGGACAGGCGTTCGGACAGTGGGACGGGTCGTCCCCCCAGAGCATTCCCTCGCGGTACGACATCAAGACGCCAACGAGTGGGAGCCGGTATGGATCCCTTGGCGCTCTTGGCCGCTCGCCGTCGAACGGGTACTCGCAGGGTGGGATCACGGATCCGTCGAACATGAGCCCGTTTGTGCGGGACGTGGGCCAGATTCTCCTGGACGACGGATCTGCGTTCCGGGAGCTGTGGGCGGGAATGAACCCTCCCCGAGACGAGAACGGTGGAGGCGGGAGTGGGACGACCAGCCGACGCCACAGTGTCAGTGTCGTGCAACCGCGTCGGCCGATAGTAGGTTTTAACGCTCCCACTGCGGATTTACACGAGGAACCGTCCTTTGCGCATACTTCGGGTTTCGGTAACAGGGGCGGACTCATGCTCACGGACGACGAACTTGCGAGCGATCTCGGTCTGCTTAGCATGAACGAACCGCGCCCCGTGACGTCCGTGCAGCCTCCCTCCCAGCCTTCCTCGCTGCCGATCTACGCGCCTTTGTCGAGGAGCCCGCCCGCCGCCTCCGACCGTGTCTCCCCATACCAGGCCTTGCATCTCAACATCCCGGGCGGCGCGGGCAACTCGTACTCTCGCCAAGCGATCGTCGGTTCGCCGAGTGACAGCGGGCTGTCTGGTGGTAGCCCTTCGCGCGGCCATATCGACACCTTCGTGCAGGAGGGCGCGCTCGCACGAGAGACAGGGCGACCAACCGCAACTCAGCTCATGGCGCGTTACGTGCCCGGACACGGCATCCAGCAGATTCCCGAACAAAGCGTTCTGTCGACATCCATCTCCCCCACGTCGCTTCGGAGCGCCGGTCATTTCGGGCAGCCGCAGCAGATGCAGCGACGGCCGTCCGACGCGACCAAGCCTATCAGCGAGCTCGGGAAGGGCATGCCTCTGCACGCCGTGCCTACGTCATGGCCGCTGTACATCGTCGAGTTCAAGGCGGGCAGGACGGACCTGTTCTACTGCACAGACCTCTCGCAGGACATCCGCGTCGGCGACCTTGTCATCGTGGAAGCGGACCGCGGCAAGGACTTGGGTAAGGTCGTCAACGACACGATCACGCTCGCCGAGGTCGAGGCGTTCCAGAAGCAGCAGAAGCTGATGAGCATGGGCCACGCGGACGTGCATGGCGTGCCTACCAGCCCTGCAGGCGCGTCCGGGGGAGCCGTCAAGGACATCAACCCGAAGATGATTTACGGCAAGGCTCAGCATCGAGATATGCAGTGCGTTTGGCTCGCGTCAGTTAGAGTGTGCAGCTTATTAAACTTTGAATAGGACCCTCGCGGCAAAAGCCCAGGACGAGGCGAAGGCGCTGGATTTGTGCCGGAATAAGGTTCGGCAGCGGAAGCTGCCCATGGAGGTCGTTGATGCCGAGTATCAATGGTGCGTCTATGGTGGCCGTAGTTTGCATTCGCGAGTGCTCATGTTGCATACAGGGACCGCCGTAAATTAACTTTCTATTTCGTCGCTGAAAAGAGGATCGACTTCCGCGAACTCGTGCGCGAACTTTTCCGGTACGTTTTGTCGGGGACGGTCAACAACGCGTGCTAATATCACTGTCGACAGTTTGTATAAAACCCGGATCTGGATGGCCTCCCTTGGAGGGTCGGCAGGCCTCGAGCAGTAGTTTGTGTGAGACCTACTTCTCCAACTCGCACTCTTCAAACTGGACTGTATCCGCCCGCCCACCTGACTCCCTTAACTGGTATACCTTATTGCTGCCGACATGCCTACCAGCGCCATCTAAGCTGGTCCTTCGTCCCCTTTGTGAACTCGTCCAAGACGTCGTGTACGTTATCGCTGGCGCTCGAAGTTAGCGTTCATTATTTTTCTGCGATTCACGCGCGGACTCCTCATTATCCGTATATCTTCTATGCTCCGCACCTCGCACATTAAATGCCGCACACCGTACTCAACTCGCGTCGCCCATTCTTCTCGTTGTCGCCGATGTACCAACAGCACGGTTTTTGTTTCCTGGTTGTGTCTTGTTGCCCAGACGGACATCTCACCCATTCCGCATGACGAATGAATCTGGCCTGGTCGGGCTTTGGATACCCCTGGCTAGGCGTTGTTGAGGAAACAAATATATCATTACCTGTAGTCTACTGACATATATATGCGCATATGTCCTGAATACCGAATGCGTGCGCCTTGAGCGTGAACTGATTGGTATATATGATAATAATATCCGAAGTTCCTGCTGCTAGTCGTACCGGTGAATGAGACTGCTCGAGGGGAGCTGTTTTCATAACAATAGGCCCCTGGGACTAGTGGCTCACCCTTGTGTTAATATATCGGTCGACACGTACCTATTACGAGCGAAGCCTCGGAGTAAATCGTACAAGCTATTTGTCGACGTCCCTGAGGTCCGACAGTGCGCCAGCGGCAGACCACGAGTTGAGCGTGGGCGAGTGCCGCGTTCGTAGATTGGCAGCTGCTGCCGCGTGCAGGCTCGATGTGACGCTATTATTACAGTCCCATGCCGCGTTGCAGTCACACACAGTCGTTATACGGGCCATCGCCGTCGTTGGCACTCGCGGCTGGGATACGGGCAGACCTAGGCGTGGCATAACCATGCTGGGATGAGTGGAGCTTGTTAAGCATGAGTAGTGGAAAGAGGAAGCACCTTGGCCGCCGCTGTCGCGGTTGCGGTCCCGAGCGGTCACGTCCCGCTCATGACACACTTCACCAATCTGACGACTGACTGAAGGAGAAGGGGTGACCTGGGAGGGTATCCGTGATGTGGACGTGGACGTCGTGGACAGGTCCACTAATGCAGCATTCGAAAGAGCGAGGGTGCAGCCTGAGCCTGAGGCGCGCCGGACTGGGTGGATCGCGGCAGGTTGATGGTGCAACCCAGCCACGTTTCAATCGCACCTGTATATTTAATTAGCCTACAAGGATTAGCGGAAGAATGCATCGGACGCATCTGTCGTGCGCAAACGGTAGCAACGCCTTCGAGCCTGGGACACCAGACAGTGCTGGGATTTAGCTGGCACCTCGACTGTCGGAACCGCAGACAGCGTTTAGGGCCTTGGAGAAGCACACACGATGGCGGCAGTACATGGCGAGTGCTATATAATATACTAGAACAAGGCAAACTATCTAAACACAATACAGCATGGATACATTATGCGATACAATGGCTGGAGTACAACTCAAACTCAACGTTACAGTTCGCAAGGAATACACATAGGGCAGGCAGCAGAGCGCATTTGCAACAGCGTCAGTTACCCCTGAGCCTTTTCTTCCGTGGAGCGTCATCGAGCGTAGATGCAGCCACTACTTGTCTGTCCACCCCGTCGCCGAGGAGTCGCTTTCTCGAGCGAAGCTGCCGCCCTGATGAAGTCGAAACGCCGGATGCAGCCTCAGGTGGGACGATATTGTGATGGTCAAATGGACGGGAAGGTTGCGCATGCGGAGGTGGAGGGGCGAGGAACTAGGTCGACGGGCGAGGAGGTGGGGCAGGTCGTGAGGCGGCTGGGCGCTTGTGAGCGAGGCTGGATGCGAGGCATGCATCGAAGCTTCAGGTCTACCGTATGTTCATCTACCTTCAACTCGGAGGAGCGAGGAGAGACCTTCGGGATAGCGTGGGAGGGAGGACGATCGCGTTCGAACAGGCCAGATTCGCGGTCTACGGCCCCCTCGAGGAGCCAGGCCTGCCAAACGATTTCGCGAGGGATGCTCGGAACAGTGGAGATGGAACCATGCAGCTCGCGGGCCTGTGTTTCGTGGTACTGAAGGAGCGCCGGATAGGGGCCAGCTTGATCGCCGTTACTGAGGCCTATCGCTTTGCCATGGAAGCGGGCTTGCGAAGGGTTTTCGGTAAGGTTGACGAAGATAGACTTATGAGTCTGACCGATTTAAGGCGTCAGTAAGTACGTTGGTCGACCAAAGTTCAAAACGACTCCGACTTACACTAGGATCAACGTGGATGTAAAACAAATGTGCCACAAATAAAGTGGAATGTAGCGCACACAACACCAAAGCGTTCTGAGGGCTGAGGCGTAGCTTGGAGTGGTCTGAAATGACTCCGCCGTTCTGGAGCCCCTTAGTAAGTTCCACGTACGCTGGTACATATAAGCGTCGGAAGAAGTCAACAGACTGATCGTGCACATACCGCGCCTTCCTTCGTCCAGGGAATGATAGCTGTAACACCTAATCCGCACTCCTCGGCCTCCCCACAAACAACGCATGCTGGTTTCCCAAGGAAGCGGTCTCAGTGCCGCATGGTACGCATAAATGGCGTCGTGGAGGACCCAGAATTGGTCAGAGGAAGGTAGAATGTCGTTCGGAGGGGCATTGCAAGCTAACACTAGTGGCGGTAGGACGAAGTGGAAGTCGCAGCAGGGGTTGGCTGGTTAAATAATGCGGGAACTCTTGGGGCCGACCGCGGACACCAAGTGGGGACGGGCCGCGGAGCGGCCCAAAGGCGCTGAAAGGTTTTGAATTATAACCACAGTTAACAGTCTCCAGTCACAGCGGCTACTCGCCTCCTTTTCAAGAAGGACTCCTTGTACTGTGCACCCATGCCTTCGCTCGAAAAGAGCCAGCCAACTTGAACCTTATAGTATCCCTGTCGAATTCGACTGAAGTAGGCAACCAACACGCCATCTGGGGACTGCTCGGACGTGACGCGTGACGGTGTGAGCGTACCTCTCGGAAAAGAGACGTGGCACTGATCGTCGCCGTTTTCTGCTCCTTTCCGACCTCTCCTGGCGGATAACCCATCAGGGTATGCCAGGCGTCAAGCTCAGTGATAGGTCGACGTCCTCTAGCGATTCCGAACAACGCTGTGAGTGGGCGGAGAAACGGACGCAAGGTAAGGAGCTGTCGCACTGCATTACATACTGCGGCGCGTTGCATGATGCGCGTTGTGGAAGACACGCGTGGCCATAGAAGGCGATCGCTGCGTCGTAGCGCGCTCCACTGGCACCTCTCGAAGCTGTTCGGGTGACGTTACGTCCTGGAGTTTGGAGCGGTTCTCGGGAGGGCTCATTGGATTGGTATTCTAGAAGGCTCAAGTGTGCGTACTTGTGTATGCTTCTGCGTGCGATGTGAACTGACATGCTGGCAGTTATGTGAGGCAGATCTATTTGATTTGTGCCGGGACATCCACCACCAGGTAAGTGCCGACCACGGTTGTCAAGCAGAGGGCGGGCGCAGGTACTTATTCACAGGCCGTTCCAGAAATGGTTGTGATTCATGTGCTCTACAAGGCGGCGAAAACAAGTTGCGGTGCTTGGGCTCACACGGTTTCCATGTTTTGATGCCTGTGCGTCCGTAGCAAACTCGTGGAGCTGTCGGCGTTTTGGAGGGCGAGAGGAAGGGTGGCTAAACGATGGCAGCAGCCGGCGGCATGATGTTCGAGAAGGGCGTGGTGCAAAGACTTAGTTGGACTCGGCGGCCCACGACCACGTCGGTGGTCGGTGGATGTGGATGGGGTGTGGGAGAGATGATCCCAGCAAGATGGCGAATTAAAGGTGGCATCCCGGAGTGGATCAGAGAAGGAGCTCGCGGCAGAAGGGCTGCCTGTATCGCTGGGTGGGCGCCGCACTCCGGTAAGTAGGATCTCTGCCTCGAATAGAAGCCATGTCCGCAGTGATTTGACCGTATTCGGCAGGTGTCAAGGCTAGACGTCGGGCGAAGCAGCCTTACCTCCCTACTTGTCACCCCCGTCCTCTCCTCTCCCTCTCCCTCTCCCGTCTCCGGCGACATTCCGCGCGCCTCGCCACCACTTGCCCATGTCCGTCCGGTGACGACAGGCCCATCTCGCTCCTCTTGCTCCCGTACCACCACCATCGTCCAAGCTCCTTGTTCTTACTCCACAGCTGCATATAATTCGCCCACCCTCTTTTTGCCTCCTCATTACATGTCGCTCACTTCGGATCCTCGTTCTCCGCCTTTCACAGTCCAGGAGTTTAGCGAGTTGGTCTGCTCCGCCTTCAATATCAACGATGCGGACCTCCACTCGCGTCTTGGCCAGCCTCTTCTCTCTCTTACTCCAGCTTCTCCTTCCTCTCCTTCTCTCGCTCTCGCTCCTTCTGACCGCATATACTCCCCTCGTCTCTTCTCTAACGTTCGCAGACGCGAAGGCGGTCGCTTCACTGTCCCGTCCGGAATGGATGCCCAGTCGCCTATTTCGTCACCGCCAACCCCAGCATCCCATTCTGGAACGATCACCGCGCGCCGAATGTTCCAACAGGTCCGCTCTCGAGCCTCGGCTTTCGTTCTGCGATCACGTGTTGGCCTTGCTTCTCAAAGCGGACCGACTTCTCCCCTTCCTTATGAGCCCCTTCCCCCTCCCTGCCCTTCCCCTACTACCTCCGTCTCCTCCTTCGCCCGCGCCCTCTCCCCCTGGAGCATGCTCGACCTCACCATACAACGCCCCTCCTCCCGCCCTCCCAGCCCCGCTCACTCCCTCCTTACCCCCACGCCCCGCCCCATCAGCCCGCCACCTCTCCCCAGACCCTTTGCCCACTCGTATGGCCCCTCTAGGACGCGTTCTCCGACTCCCATACTTCGCTCCTTTTTTGACGACTCCCCGGTGCCTTCAAAGCGCGCATATAGCCGTCCTACCACATCGCCATCCACTGGATACTCTCTTTCGCGCGTTACGACCTCCAGTAGCGTTCAGGAAACCCTTCCGACCGAGTCGTTGCCGTCTTTCTTCGACGACTCTGGCTTTCCCGTTGCCAAATCCCGCCCGCCCTCGTATTGTCGACCCGCCACACCGCTTAGTACAATCCACTCCCGTCTTCCTCCTTTGCGCAAGACGAAGAGCGGCGGTCATGGACTTTTGACTCGCGGGGATCGCCGGCCTAACTCTCGGTCGATGGACACTGCACATCCCGTCGGATTGGGTTTCAGGACTTTGCACTTTGGACTGCCCGCAAAGACAAGAATATGCCGTCTCCTCTCACACACCCGAGAGACCCTCCGCCCGTCCCTCGTGAAGGAGCAGTGCTCGGGTCCGGAGAAATGGCCGATTCTCATCTAACATTACCCCCTGCATATGTGTACGAGCGACGGGGTAGCGCTACCAGCACCTCCACGGTAGGCACCATTAAGTTCCCTACTCTCGAGACATCGAGCGCTGAGGAATATGTTGCAGGGAAGCACACGATCAAGCAGGAGCCTGTCGACTCGTCTTTCCAACCTTGTTGGACTAGCTCTTCCGAGCAAGATGCGTCTGCGCGGACGTTCCAAATTGAATCTCAGTATTGCAACTGATTCTGAGGAAGCGTCCGCCGACTCGTCGCCTTCCACTCTCTCGTCGCTTTCCCCTCCCTCCACTCCGAGTTCCCCCACCCCACCTTTCGCACGCGCTCAAGCGCAGGTCTACTCGGTGAATGTGGACGTTCCGCCGAGTTCTGGAATGGCAAACGAGGAAGACGCGATTGGACGCGTCCTAACTCCGGATGCTGATCCATTCGCCAAAGCAGACATTGTGTTGCCCATACATATGACGCCTAGCCAGGTGACACCTATCACTCGTAGGGCTTCGTCGCAAGGCTCTCCGCCCAGTGTCAACAGAGTCGTTACTTGGGACGATCAGGGTAAATCGCATCCCGTGAAACGCGTACGGAACAGCCTTCCAGCCCCCCTTGTGCCAAACCCGCAGACATTCCCGTCATCCTGTTCGGCGCACTTGAACGACTCCCCCGGCTCCGACACACCTTATACGTTCCCTGCCAGTATACCGCCAGCTCAAGCACCGAAGCAACATGGTCCTCCTTCAGCTTGGTCTCCATTGAAGCCTATTTCCGCGCCGTCTCCTGCGACCAGTTCTTCTCCCCCCTCATCCCCATCTAAGTCTGCACTGAAGCGTAGTTCTCAGATGCCTCCTTCCCCGACTCGCGCGACCCATATCGTAACCCCAGGCAGGGCTCCACCCCTCTTTCTTCCCCCTTCGCTGCCCCCGCCAGTTCGGGCACTTCCTAGTATCCCTTCGTCGTCTCCTCGTGCGCCCCCTGTTCCTCCGAAGGATCGTCGCGGCCACGTTGTTCGGGGTCACCAATCGTTGCCTCCATCTCCTCCCACGTCATACTCCCTAACTCGCCGTGGTAGTTCACGTTCCATGGCAAGTCCAGACGATGCCACTTTCCCAATCGAGACCCTCAGTCTCGCCGTGCGGTCCTGTTCGATCAAGGCACTAGCAGATCGTCGTCAGGTCGTAGAATCTAAAGTTCCGCCGTCGCTCGGGGAACCCTGGTCAGGAACCATAGGCAGTATGGACGGCATGGCACGCCCTGCAACACCTGTCTCGCGCTTCCAGGCGGAAACCAGAAGACGTTCTGCGGATTCGACGAC
This sequence comes from Ganoderma lingzhi, assembly GCA_026283605.1. NCBI lineage: Eukaryota > Fungi > Basidiomycota > Agaricomycetes > Polyporales > Polyporaceae > Ganoderma > Ganoderma lingzhi. The sequence goes on from JAPJYM010000001.1 coordinate 1,189,411, forward strand.
CACCATCACGGCTTCGCCAAGCTCGTCCGCATTGCACGAGGCCGCACGAGGATGGGACTATGGGATGTCCTTGGCAAGCGGGGATGAATCGGATCTCCACGAGGGTGACACCTGCTCTACGGAGGTGTCGTCGACCTTTCATCACTCGTCCGCGGCGTCGGAGGCCGAACTAGAGTTCTGGTGCCCCCGGAAAGCGTTGCCTGCCGATTTCCACGGCGCGCGTTCCTCTTTCGAGCCCGGAAGAGGTCGCGGAGAGCCGCCTATGGGAAACACTCTCCGCTCCTCGTAACTCAGATCGCCTTACTAAGAAAGCATCGAGTGCAGAAACGTATGTGTGATGGGGACGTTTTCTTGGTGGGTCGCTGGTCCTTCTCATGATCGTTTCGCGATACCCTGGGCTTAGCCGATACGCTTCGTTCATTTCGTCACTCTCTCATGCAGTCATTTCCTCGAGCAGCAGTCACTCTCTCATGCAGTCGCTCTTCACGAGCTGTCTTCTTGCACCGTTTATTCACACCCCTTGCTATCAATTAACCATACTCGTCACGTTATTAGACCTAAGTTATCAGCACGCCGTTCGCTACCATCGTCCGCACACCAGCACCTCCGGATGTGTTGTAATTCCGTAGAGATGTAACCATACTGTACGATAGCTCATTAGGTCGGGATCGCTCAATTCTGGAGATTAGTTTCTTGGCCGTGTAGTCGTACTTTCACAGTCAGCTCGCATAGCATTACATTGTACACTAATAATCAGTACTATTACAAGCGTCGTTCTTTGATCTGCGCCGGCGCGGAGACCGGACTACACAAGGTCTCCTCTGGACACTTTCCTCGCCACGATGTCGTATATGTTCCGACTCGCGCCCTCCGGGCGGGGAGGCACTGTTACCCTGTCAAAATCGAGAGCGTCTTGAGTATATCGCCCGTCATGCGACCGCTCTGGGCGCGATACCGAGACTAGTTCACGACGTGGCTGCGCGGGGGACAGAAGAATCGAGAAGAGTTCGATGTCGCGCGCCATGACGTCGTCCAGGTTGGTGGCGGCGTCCTGGTAGTCTTCGCTAGCTCGATCATGAGCGCGATGCGCTCTCCTCAGGCTGCCGTCTCTATCTCTGTCTCTTCGCTGCAATCGGCCATGCTCCTCCTCTTCCTCCTCGACGTATCGCCGGCGTCCGTACGTGGCGTACTTGCTTTCTCGGTTTAGGTGGTGGTGGTGGTGGTGGAGATGCTCCTCGCCGATGCCGTCGCGGGGATACGGCACGCCAATGGGCGACTCACGGAACATGCTCGCGGGCACGGTCGTGCGCCGCGGCTGGCTCCTGCTCGCGCCCGTGCTCGCGTAGAACGGTGCCTTGTTCGGGCGCCGCGGCCCCCCGGACTTCAAGGAAAGACCGGCCCTAGAGTTCGATACGACGCTCCGCCCGTCGTCGGATCGGGCCACGTACGTCTTCTCGTCCGCATCGTCGGGAGGAGGAGGGGCGCGGGGAAGAGAATGCGGCCCCGGCTCGTGGCGCGAGACGTCGCGCCGCCACGCGCGCATCCTGCTCATGCTTGCGCTAGCCGACCGGACGGATGCGGGTCCTGGTCCTTGTCCCTGTCCTTGGCCGCGTAGGGACGCGGACCGGGCGGTGGGGGCAGGCCCGTGCCCCAGAGTGAGGACACTCAGTCCCAATCCCACGGGGTCGAAGGCAGAGTGTCCGCCGGAGCCTGGAAGTGTCTGCATCCGGCGTGCCTTGAGGGACTCTTGCTCGCGGAGGCGTTCGGTGCGGAGCTTGCGCCGCTGGTGTATGGCGAGCCCGCAGGCGGCGACGAGGATGGTCGAGACGAGGGAGAGGGGGACGGCGTATGCCGCGACCGGGGTCGGGATGCGGGAGTCTTCGAGAGACAGTGCCGCTTGGGAGGGGGCGGACAGCTGGGCGGTTGACGACTGCGGGGGAGTTGGCTGAGCGGAAGGTAGCGCAGAGAACGCTGCGGGGGAGGGGTCGGGGACAGCCATGGCTTCCGCATCTAAGCCTGTTGGATTCGTGCTTGCTCTTACCGACGCTTGTGTGGCGGGCGGAGTGAGACGTGCGGAGACGGTGGGAACCGTGTCTGGATACTCACGCAGGTAGGAGAAGGGAGGCGAGGCAGAAGCCTTGCCAGAGTCGTCCTTCATCTCCAAATAACATCGCGATGAAATGGTCACATTGGGCAACACCCTACATCGCTCGATGCGTGTCTCCGTAAGTGAACGTCAGTGCATTGATAGAACCGTGATAGACTCACATATGGATGACATAGGAACCATCCGCCTGGGACTGCTGCACGGTCGGCCGGACGGCTGCGCCACAAACCTCTGCAGAACCAAGGCCACGCTTTTTGCCCGCACCGTCATTCACCATGCAGAGTCTGAACGACGGGGAGCGCAGCGGCTTCTCGACGTCCCATTGTCCTATAATGGTGTCCCCAGATCCGTACACATCGCCGCGGAGAGGACTGAGCCAAGTGACGTTCGCTCCCGCCACAGACTTGCCCAGCCAAACGACGTACAAGAAGCCAGAGAGGAAACGCAGCCAGGATGCGTCACAGAGCATGTAAGGAGGACCGCCAGGGCCGACAGGAAAGGACAGGAAAGTGAGGCCAGCCCGGTATGAGCCTGAGTTTAGCACAAGGATGAAAGGAAATCTGGCGATAGGAATGGAAACGCAACCGGTGGCTGACAGTGTGCCTTTGGGGTGGGCCCTCGTCGTCCAGGCTGAATCGTGAATACGAAATGGCCTAACCACAACCACAGTGCATGGCGACTAGTTCGGAGACCTTGTGGTTGATACTCGAACTTGGGTCACGCCGGGGTAGATGCCACGGAGTCGACCTCCATCTTCATGTTCACTTGAGCGGAGGATATGCGACCGACCCTGTCTGCGAATTCGGCCAACTGTTGCCTGCGTGGTGCGTCACGAAAACGAGTAGAGACAAGTGAAGAACGACGAACCTCTTGCATTCTTTGAGCTTCTCCAGCATCTGGATGACTTCGTCCTGCTCTTCCATGGAATGGTCTCCACCGGGTAATGAAGTGGCGTAGTCGTTGGCCTCCTTCAACGCGTCTTTGAAGTCTTTGGTCTGGTTCGTGACAGGGTACGTAAGGATCTGTGAACATGCACAAGGACTTGTCTGGCTTACAGAGCGGACGAGGGCCTGTCTTGCTTGAGGAGTCAACGAGCCTTGATCTTGAGTGGCTAATTCCACGACGTTGGCGAGTTTCAGCGTGAGGGATTCAAAGAGAGAAGTCATTGCACGAGCAATTGTAATCGTAATGAGATGAAGGGATCGAAAGCCTAAAGGCGCCCATAAAGGGTGTACATGATCTTAGATAAGCATCGGAATCTCACTTTAATATTATTAACTTATAAGGCTTCAGCTTCAGTAGCTTCCGACCTCGGATGGCACAACTGCCCCCCATCTCTCATTAATATTACTTGCCGCTCCTCCGCCCCCGAGGTCTTGTCCCTCACTCAGCTACGACATGCACGGGAAATGTTTCCCGCCTCCAATCAGAGCTTTTCTTCCCGCAGTGATGTCCAACAATCTGGACAGCCTGAGTCTGAACAGAAAGACGTTGAAAGCTTCCACCTCACCTTGGAGGAAGAACCCCTAGGAAGGGGATCGGAATCTGGCTTTGGGCACTACGGTGCACAGTTCGGAGAGGTCGTCGGCCCACCGGATGGAAGCACCAAGTATCATATCGAGCGAAAACGAAAACTCGGATGGGGACCTACTCTTCCGTCTGGCTCGCCAGAGAGTTTCAGTGAGTAACTGCCGCGATATGTAGCTGCCACCTGCCGTACGGCGTAACTCATATTTCCCCGTCCCCTCGACTCCAGGAAGGATCGCTTTGGCGGTGAAAATCTTGACCACAAACGCCACCCATTTGCATCAGAAGGCTGTGTTCATTGAAGTTTATGCATTGGCACTGCTAGCGGGGCATCCGAATGTCATTCGTCCCCTCCGCGACTTCACCATATCTGCTCATCCATCTGGTCATTCTGAGAAGGAGGAGCACATCGTTATTACCACTACATTATGCAATGGAACCCTGAGGGACATTCTCGCCGTCCCGCCGTCGCCCCCCCGCTCCCTTTCGTGAGGCGTGCTATGCCCCACGTCCTCCGTGGACTGGTTCACATACACGCGCAAGGCTTCGTTCATACAGGTATGCGGCGCGTTTTACCGTCTGATATCAAATTCGAGCTCAAAGTCGAGTGCAGATCTGAAAGCAGATAATATCCTGGTGGATTGTGGTCCGCTCACGAACGCCCATATCGACGCGGTGCTTGCCGCTGACCCTCCCCGACGCTGTCCACCGAACGCCAGTAGTTCATATCCTGTGGCCGTCTCGCAGCCGTTGTCTGTCCCCACTGTGGATGACGCCATGACAAGGACGTTCTGCATCTCCGACATGGGCGCCGGTAAGTCCGTTGCCGTGTGGAGTGATTCGTTTCCAGAGGGGGGGCCCATGACTAAGATTTCTGCCGTGCAGTGTGCCGAAAGGACTATCTGAAAGCCGGTATGAAACTTTCCCCGGTGGAACTTCAAGCACCAGAAGTCATTCTTGGCGCTCCCTTGGATGAGAAGGTAGACATATAGCTGTTCGGCTTGATGGTCAATCTGCAGTAACTCCTCCAATCACGAGACACTTACCATTCGACTTCATAAAGATGTTTGAGGCAGTCGCTGGAAAGGCACCATTCCACTATGCACGCTGTGTCGACCCTTCCATCTTCAATCCCTTTCTTTTGTGACAGATGTGTGTACTTCTCAGCGACGTGGATGCCTTTCCGCCTTACCTGCGTGGGGGAATCCATGCGGAGATGTATCTGAATGCAGATGGAGGTGAGTACCCAGTTCGCGTAGTCGACGGCGGCAAGAAGAGCTGAACATTGTTACTGGATTCCACCACCGCATGGGTCTTACAGTGCTCTTTGAGCCAGACTTGCCCCCCCAGGTGCATGCGACTTTGCATACGCTGCTGAGGACAACGATGCCCGGATTTGGATCCTGCCGAAGGCGATGCCATTGTGGCAATCGTGCTGTGTTGTTTGAAGCTTGATCCGTGGGAGCGGCCGAGTGCGGCTGAGCTGCTGGAGGACCCGTGGTGGGTGGGTGTGTAAGTAGTCGCGACATGGAGTGCTGAGGTGAAACTTTCAGTTCAGATGAGAGGGAGTTCTCGCATTTTGTCATGTATCCAGATCACTAGTACTGTATTTTGTCCATGTGTCCCGGATTACTGTGTTTTTATCCGTGTATCCGCTTGGGTATGGCACCATTGCCAACCAGGTCCATTAATGTTTAGACCAGTGACGCAAACCAGCCTAGTCTGATGACGGACCAGAGGCGGCATTGTACTATAGCACACCTCAGTCACTGCGATGGTTCCAAAACTCTTACTCTTTGCGGTTTCCATTTGCAAGCAACAGAAAGACGGCATGGCTATACCGAGCAGGAGACATTACGGGGCGATAACATGAGAATACGGCACATGTTGCATGATCAGGAAGAATCCAAAGATAACCACCAAAACACCGGAATCGAGGACATGAAGTGACCCTTCGACAATCCCGCCCTCAACGGTCTTCGGGAGGCAAAAACTTGTCCAATTTCTTGCGCAGCGGGTGGTCCACCTTGATGCCCACTGTGCGCAACGCGATGGCCAGTTCGCCCGCCAACCGCCGTCGCTCCTCCTCGTCCCCACCCTTTGACTCCAATAGCTCTTTCACCGCCCGTGCCAACCTCCCCCGAGGCATCGGCGGCTTGTCTCCGTTAGCAGGCGGCCTCTTCTTCTTCCCCCCTTTCCCCTTGATCTTCGGCACAGCCAGCAGCGGGTCCACCACCTCCGTCCTGAACCGCCGATACGCGGCGGCCGCGAGCGGCACAACGCGGTCGGTCGGGCTCGCCGCCTCTGCGTACGCTTCGATCTGCGCGACGCGCGCGGGCGGGTCGCCCTCGCGGAACCCCCATTTCTTCAGCTCCTCCGTGCGCCGTTCCCGCAGGCGCTTCTGCACCTTCTCGCGCGTGTCGTCCTCGCGGATCGTCTTCGCGACCGCGTCCAGCACGTCAGCCAACCGCAGCCAGCCGCGGTCCTCGTCTACCGCGCGCTTCACGTAGTGCCGGTTCACGTAGTTGAGCAGCCGGCTGACCGACTGCGCGCCCGCCGAGTAGCGGTTGAAGCACGGCACGAGGTAGTGGATCAGCGTCGAGTCGTCTGTGGGTGAGCCGAGGAAGATCTCGCGCGCGACGTCCGTGTAATAGCGGTCGAGCTGCTCGTAGAGATCTGTACCGCTCGCCTTTGCCTTCTCGCTCTGTGTGGATGCGGAGAAGCGGGAGAAACCCGAGAGGCCGTGGGCGGGGGACGCCTCGGAGTGCGTCGTGAAGTAGTTGTAGACGGCGGTGTGCACGCCCATGTGGTAGCTGACGTCGATCGCGGGAGCCTTGTAAGGGTTGTTGGTCGGGGTGCGAACTATGTGGTCCAGAGCGGGCTCCAGATATCCCCACAGCGAGTGCAGAGATGCAGCGGGGTTCGCGCTACCGGTCGAGGGGTTCGGGAGGGGAGGAGGACCAGCACACGGAGGATCGGCCTTTGCCTGCCCGTTGATGGGCGCGGCGGCCTTGTGTTCTGCGCTCTGCGCTGGCATCAGAGCAGGGCGAGGTCGATAGTCTGCTGTCGAGGCGTTGGGAGAGTGAGAGTCGAGGGGAGGACGAGTCGGAGGAAAGAGTCGGGGGTAAAAGTATGAGCGCGTCCATCAAACTTCCACACTGCAGTTGCGTCTGAGAGACTCAGACTCAGACTGTCTCCAGTCCCAGTCACTCGAGCGGCAATTCCTTCCTTGTCTTCCTTTCCCCGCTTCCACCACCGCCTCTGCCTCTTGTCCTTTCATGCGCCCCATGGACTCCGACTCTGAAGACGACTCCGATTACGTCCCCCCACCTCACAATGGCGAGCATTGTCCTTTCCCGACCCTCTTCATCCCTCATTGTGCACACCCACAGGAAACGAGGACGGCTCTGACGCAGACGCACCCGCGCCGAAACGCGCTCGTACCGACGCCGCGCCGGAAGCGACCTCCACGCAGGACACAGCCAACACGAAGTGCGTCCGCGTCCTTCCCTGCCTTCTACAGCCCCTCTGAGTTTCCCAGATCAGAACCGGCGACGAGGTGTATGCCGCCTTCAAAGCGTCCTTGAACGCGCCCCGCGCGCAGCCTCCGCCACAAGGCCCCGTGGTCCCGGAGACAGTCAAGATCCTCAAACGCTACCGGTTCGCAGGGGAGGAGACTACGTGCGTTCTTGTTTCCCTGTTCCTTCCATTCAGTCGTCATTCCGTCAACCCGCGTTGCCCCGCCACTGCTGCGCATTCTCATGCGACCGTCATCCAGAGAGGTTGTCGCCGTTCCCGCGGACTCGGAAGAAGCCAGAAAGTGGCCGCGCTGGACACCCCCGTCCGGGGCGGGCAGCGCCGACGCGCCTGGCCCGTCCACAGGCACCTCGGAGACGGAGCCCAGTGGCGGAGCTCCGTCTGCCTCCTCCGCGACACCTGCGAAGACCCCGGGTAGGCGACCGGGTCCCCGGAAGGCCAAGAGCAAGCTGGCGGCCGTCCCCGCGAAGAAGGAGCCCGTGAAGAAACTCACGACGCTGGACAAGTCTGCCATGGATTGGCGTGCGCACGTCCAGGGCGAAGCCTCTGCTGAGATGAAGGACGAGCTGGACGCTAATCGGCGCGGAGGCGGATACCTTGAGAAAGTCGAGTTCCTGCAGCGTGTCGAAGCGCGGAAGGAAGAGGTGCTCGAAGGAAGCAAGGGCAAACGCAGGAGATAATCATCTCGGTGATGCATTTGGTTATCTCTGGCACCTTCCCAATGTGTGCGTTGGATTAGTATGTACGGCGATGCGTTGTATAGGATATGTATGTACAATAGAACACCTCAAGACTAACATGTAGGGGGATAGTACTACAGATACACGAGATTATGAAAGCCAGCGGCACCAATACAGTACAGATATAACTTGCGTGCGGGCCCGGAAGCTCAGACAACTCCCAAGACAACCGTGGCTCTCAGGCTGACCTCCCTCGCGGCCGGCAGCACGACTGGCACAGGCTGGCCGTCCGCGTCGACCTCGAGGTACTCCTCCGTCCGCAACGAGCTCGACTTCCAGCCCCAGCTCTGGCTCACCGAGAACACATCCGGTGCGCTCGTGAACCGCGTCAGGCTCGCCCCCGTCGCGCTCGCACATGCGATCGTGAAGTACGCGCTGACCGCAGGGCGCGGGTCACGGTACGGCTGCGGCGGGGCCACGGGGGGTGCCGTCGCCGGCAGAGAGATGGACGACGTGACGAGCGTAGACCCGACACTGCTGATAGACGCGTGGAGGGTCGTCGACGAGCGTGCGGAGATCGGGGTGGCTGGAAGTGCGGTAGACAAAGGTGATCCCGGGGCGGCGACGGGGGTGGTGGGACTGGACGCAACCGTCCGCCCAAGAGGCGGGTGGGGGATTGACACGGTGGAGCCGACTGACCCGGTATGCGAATGGGCACTCACGGCAGAAGGGCGCGGGATAGAGGCAGACGAGGTGGCCCTAGTGAGGTGACCCCTATGGGATGGTGGTGGCAGCATGCCACCGGTTGGGGCAGAAGACGGCGGTATTGGATCAACCGTGGACTGGCGATGGAGGTATATCCCGAGTTGGACGCCTTTCTTGCGCACGACCTGGACGTAGACGTTGTACAGGCTCCCGGCGTACCAAATGGTATGCGAATGGAGACGACTCTTCTCCTTCAGCGCGTCGACGTCCCAGAACTCCACTGCGAATCTGTAGGGAGGATGTGCTGTCCACTTTGCCTCGGGATCCGAGGTCGAAAGTGAGGAGGCGAATGTAGACGCGGGTCGCCTGGCTTGCTCGAGCCCGAAGAAGTTCGCCTCTTCAGCCAAAGGGACATTCTTCTTTCCATTCCCGCTGCCGGGCTGCGGGTCGAAGAGTTGGTCCATCGAAGCACCTTCAAGACCTGTATTATCCCCAAGGCGGAGAGAAGAGTCGCTTGGAATGGGGTGGAAGGCTTTGTCTCTCTCTTCCGGATGGGATGCAAGCCTCTCGATATCAGCGGTACCCACACCAATACCCAACTCCTTGATAGTATTTGTTGGCGCGAGCGAGGGCGATGCAGACCCCGGAGGCCGATAGGTAATCTTATGGTACAACGTCGACTGGTTCCATAAAGACGCCTGCAGAGTTGCGAGGGGAACGAACGGCTTGCCAGTTGAGGGCGAGACGTCTCTTGAGATCGCCATTAGGTCATCCAAGTGCTAGGCAATGCCGCATGTCAGTAGGACTCGTCAGTAGAAATCGAAACGTCACACACACCATGTTGGCGTAGTATATCCCCTCAGTGAAGAGTCGTTCGAACTCAAGTTCCTCAACAGCTTCCTGTTCTCCTTCGCCGTCTGTGGCTCTAGCCGCCCTCCTAATCTCCATCACGCTCTTGGCCATCTCGTACCTCTCTTTCTCGCCTCTCACGAACAATGCATCCGACGAGAGGATCCCCCGCACCCAACGAGCGCTCAGCCCACCTCTCCACCATATGGTCGGGATAGCCGGCCTGTGAATGGACCCGCCCGCCTTCCCCGCGAGCCTGGATCCAGCCATGTCTGGCGGGGCGGAGCCTGGCCGATCACCAGCCCATTGGACATGATGCGGGGCAGGGAACCACGCCGAGTCCTTGCCCAGTTTCTCGGACTCAGATTCGACAATCTGCCCCTCGTATCGGAGGATGTCGATACCCCACCGGGTGAGCCAGCACGCTGCGGCCTCTCCGACCTTGTCTGAGACCGCACCATAGTAGTAGCAGGGCGCCGCATGGCGAGCGTGGGCCATCTCGGGGGACTCGCCCTTCCGAGACCCTGTACAATCCTCGGAATCCGTGTCAGATTCCAGGTCTGAATGCAGAGAACCACCGCCGTGCGTGTGTTTGCAGGGACCTCTCTTGACCCCGCTCGAGTGGCTAGTAGCGATGTCTGTTGCCGGGTCCCGTTCGCTTCGAAGGTCTTGAGGAACGTGGATTGGACTCGCTGGAGACGTCGTCTTCCCTGATGATGTCTGCCACCTCCTCCAATCCAGCTGCGGCTTCGGATTCGCGGTCGGTCCCGCCCTCTTTGATTCCTGGATCCCCGGGGGGCCCGATTCCATGCCCAATGGCAAAGTTGAGATATCGCACAGCGGTGTGAGGACCGACGGTGCGAACAATAGCAGATAGCGCCTGAGATGCGACAGATGGTATAGAGAGAAACACAGCGGTAGCAAGGAGCGAGAGTAGAAAGCGAGGACTGGCAGGGTGATGACCTGCAGGTAAAGTGGGGGACGAAGATATGTCGAGGCTGGGTGGAAGAAGGTTCCCGGGTTGGCTTGACGGTGGCTCGTCAGATCCGGTAGAGGCGAATACGGGGGTAAGTGGATGGGAGGCAGAGGGTATCATAGAAGGGGATATCCAAAGCGGCGGGCCTCCACCGTACAGTCGTGCAATACATACTCTGTTTCGGACATGAGTGGTTAGAGATTCGCTGATCAAATTAAGCATTATGTGGAACGTACTCGAAAGCTAAAGCAGAACAAGTCAGCAACAGCTTAGTATATGCATACAAGGCGAAGTAAAAGGTACGGAGAATCTACCCCGCGACGCTGAAGTATGCGCTTCGTTTTTTGTGGGTTTTCGCGAGTTTTCGCCAAGTGGTGAACGGGGTAAGGGAGGCCAGATGGCGACCCTACGCAACGCTATCAAGCCAGACATTGTACTCACCTGCTCGTGTGATATTGGGGTCATCAAAAACAATGTCAATACAGTCCGGGTCCATCCTGCATCTCGAGGACTTGGATTCGCTGAAGCCTGCCGTGAATAGCGACTGGAAGAAACCCTGCGTATTTGATATGAGACCGCCGTCGAGCACAAAGTATTGAAAGGGACATACCGCTTGGATGAGAATGACCCTGTGCAGCTTGTAAATGGCATGCCAGGAACCGGATATTCGGAGCGCTACATCAGCGGTCTTGCGCTGGAGGAAAGACGCATAGAGGTGTGATTGGAGGTCATTTGGGGATGGACGAGTAGGGCTTGTCGGAGGGGGTGTCATGACATGAGAGCGGAAAGAGAGGAGAGAAGGCTGAGGAAGGGGGTGGGAGTATGGGCGAGAGTCGAGGGAGAAGGCTGATATATCGCTCATTTGTATTGTCAGAAGATTAAGCTAGGTTAAGAGGCAGGCTTGGCAGGACTGTTTTGGTAGTGCGTCGTGGACCAAGCGCAGAGAAAGTGGCCAGAGTACTTTTGTATGAGCATATATATGTGTAGCCAGACACAGACGGTGTCGGCTCACCGCGCAATTGCCAATGCAAGCAGAAGGAGAGCAGCGACTCCCACTCGGAGAGCTTGCCAGAGAGCCTTGAATATTGAGCGCTTGAGCGAGTACCCGGCGCCTTGTTCGCGGCTCGTCCCAATGCAGACACGGATACCGGGCGGTCCGCGAGCGCCTCCAACTCCCCGTCCTCACCGTCGAGCTCACTGCCAGTGCTCACTCTCAGTCTGAGCGACTTCGACTCGGACATCCTTATCCCGGCATTGTCTCGCCTGAACGCGGATAACGGCAGCCATGCAACCACCGCCCCGATTCTCTGTGCTTTCTACATCTTCACTCTCGTCCGCGGAACATCTCTCCCCAGGGTCCTCGTCCCGTTTCTCCTTGCCTTCTGCTCCTTCAATCAACACCGCGGGTACCCCCAAGCCAGGAGCACGTCCAAATATATATGACAGACCGCTGAACAAATCGCGTACTTCGGAGGTATCTGCAGCCGCATTTGCGTTCCTCTTCTCCGAGGTAGTGCAGTATACCCAGAAGCGGGTCAGCGGTATCAACGATCTTGAACGCAGGTATGTCATCTTCTGTCCATGCCATAGTCTTTCAAACCCCTCCTTAACGTTCTGACCACCTCATCAGACTTAATACACTCGGATACCGTATTGGCACCCGTGTCCTCGAGCTCATGGCGTGGAGGAACGAATCCACGTCGAAAGCTCCAAAACGCGAAACCCGGTTTCTCCCCGCTCTCATGTCGATCCATACGCACGTATGGAGAGCAGTCTTCGGAAAGTCTGCCGATGCCATTGAAAAAAGTGTCGAGAATGCGGACGAATGTACGTCTCTTTCTCACGTTCTCAGCAGTCTTCAGCCCACACTCACCGGTGCCGTAGACATGATAATCGATAATGATCCACCTATTACACGAAACATCTCGGTCCCACGAGACATGAGCTCACTCAGTTGCTCCTCGTTCACCGCTGGGATCGTGGAGGCCGTACTAGACGGTCTAGGCTTCGTACGTGTCTGGATATTCATATTGAGTGCCACCCAGACTCATCTCCCTTATAGTCTGCGCGTGTCACCGCACACAACACTCCAACGGACCAGTACCCGAATAGAACCACCATTCTCATCAAACTGGAGAAGTCTGTTCTCGAGCGCGAGGAGGCCTTGAAGACCTAGGGCCGCCTAGCACGGACTCGCACGCCCTCATTGCGCCCATCCATCCTGTCGGTTCTTGTCCACCGTCTTCCAGCAGTTCTCAGCGTCCTGAACGCGTTACCGCTGCATGCGCCGTTAGGACTAGCGAATGGCCCTGGGAAAGGATTGTATCCGCAAGCCTGCATGACAGATATTCCAGGCGCTCCAATGCAGTCCGCTCGATCAACCAAAGGCCGAGTGTGAATCTACCTCGTCCCTGGATGCCGGTTTGGTTCCAGGCTGTTCAACCTGCGCTGCCAAGTGGGGTCCATTCGCATGCAGTACAGCTAGTGCTATTCAATGTGTTTTGGTACCACTCATCCCAATATGGCATGGCAATCAGCTCTTTTGAGTAAACTCGTGTTCAACGTAACTACGCTACCATAAATTTCAGGACAACGAACCGTCTGAAATGGGTCAGACTTCGAGTCCCGAAGATGCGGGCAGCGAAAGCTGCGAAACCCCCTGCCACTGCCAGTGCAGGCTGCTGTACGGGCGCTCCGGAGGCCTCTGATCCGGTGCGGCGTCTACCTTTCCTTATCTTGCGCCTAGCCACAAATCCGATACTGGCCACACCAGAACACCGTGACCTTCTCCTTCATTTGCCCTGTTGAACAATAAGCCTTAGCACTCGCGCGCCGAAGAAGAATACCGCACCTGTACTCTCCGAATCCTCCCTCTTCGGTGTACTAGTAGGTGCCCAGCACCATCCAGAACTACGTTTGAAGGTCTCGGACTGCGCGGTTTTCACCGGTGCTTCCAGGTAAGTTTTTTTCCAGTTTGGTATGGGCCCGTGTAAGCCTGGAACAGCTGGTTTCAGCTGAATGGCTCTTGAATCGAAAGCACTGTTTTAGGGTAGATAGACTCCTCTAGGCTCTTCTCTATTGTCACCCATCACTAGACGCCCAAGAACGGCCCAAAGTCCAGGCCCATGTCTGTGGCATCCGGACGCTGTTCAGTGTTCACCTAGCTCATCACTGGACTGTATGGGGATTCGATGATGAGAATTCTGCCTTGAACCGGGATCATTGTCTTCGTGACGACCCCCGGTTCGAGGCACCGCGGCATATCTACCACATTGCTACGGCGGAGTCCACGGCTTGCAGTCGCGGTGTGTTCTCGCTTCGACGTGTCACGCTGCGTTTCAAATCCTTGTGCCCACAGAGCCAGGCCGACCGAGGATCCCTAATGTCCCGTCTTCCGGTGATGCCTCCAAGGGCGCTGACGTCCTCGTTCCAGGCCAGTTCTCGCAGCACATATATCCGGTCCAATTTTGTGTGGGAGTCCTATCCCTCCATACCCCGCGTTTCCCGCCCTTGCTTCCCTCATCGCACCCCTGGCAACTAACAGGCCTCACCCTCAGCCAGCGAAGCTCCCTCGTACAATGGTCCGGATACACACCCTCAACATCGAACCTCCTGTCGTGAATGCTTCGTGCGCTTGGGCATCCGACTACGAACAACTACGAGACCTCTATGACTCGCCCTACACTGGTGCTACGATCACTCGCACGGCGACATTCAACGGTTTCAGCGAAGATGCCTCCAACACGGTATGTGGAAGTGAAGTCTTCGCTATTGCACCGCTCTGACCCGAGCTTGGTTATCGCGTAGGTCGCTCTTGCACAGTCGTCAATATCCTCGATAAACTCGTATGGATACTCGCCTCATCCACTTTCCAAGTACCTAGACTGGATTTACACCATCCTCACCACACCAATGCTTGATGGGAGTCCCCCAACAAAACCCATGATCATCAGCATTACCGCATCCACACCGACTGTGCTAGCAGAGATGGTGGAGAACATCCAGAGCCTTCGCAAGAAGCTCCGTGCGTCCTATTCCGCATCTGTCATGGGCGATTGCCCCCCCTCCAGCCCCGGTGGGGCAGGACGTAGCTCTCCTGTTGCGTCCTCGTCGACCCACGCACCAGTCACTTTCTTTCCTGGGGGGGATCCGGCTACACTTGTTGGCATCGAGCTCAACACATCATGTCCAAACATCAGGGACGCGCCTCCTCCATCGTACAACTTCCAGTTCCTCCTGCCCTACCTCGATGTCCTCTCCTCCGCCTTCTACGCAGACCCGACCCTGACGATCGGCCTGAAGTTGCCCCCATACCTTTATCAGGCGCGCTTCACCGAAGCCATCCGCTTCATGCACACATACACACGAGAAGTGCGGTCCGCAAGCTTCGTCGGGGGCTCGAGCACCCGTCACCATCACGGCACGCACTCCCCTGAACACGTCATGCGTTCCCTCAACCCCTTCGCGTACCTCGCGTGCACGAACACGCTCGGAAACTGCCTTCTCTTCGCCGACGACGCCCTGCCCACTCCCTTCTCCGACCCCGACGGGGCTCCCCCATATGACGACATGTGCATGGACACCGACCAGCCCGCCGCCGGTTCGCACTCGCACCATCAGATCCAGAACCACCAGAACCACCGTCACCCCTCGCCCTTCCGGCCCTCCCCGAGCCCCCCATCCCCGCACTCGTCCTCGAGCACGCCCCCACCGCACCCGCCCTCGCCCTCAATAGCGCTGTCGCCCTTCGCGCTGCCGACGCCGCTCGGCGGGCTGGGCGGCGAGGCGCTGCACACGCTCGCCCTGGGGAACGTCTACTCCTTCGCGCGGCTGCTTGCGGTGCACCCGGACGCGGCGATGCGGCGCATCCGCGTCGTGGGCATCGGGGGCGTGACGTCCGCCGCCTCCGCCGCGCGCATGCGGCAGGCCGGGGCGTCTGTCGTCGGGTGCGCGACGCTTCTGGGGCGAGAGGGCGTCCGAGCGTTCGAGATCGTGGCTGGCCACGCCGAGCCGTGACCCGGGCCCTTCGGGTCGCGAGCGTCGATCGGGTCGGGTGGCTGCGTGGTCCGCACGCAACCGGTCACTCCGCCGGCCGGCTGTGGGTGTGGTGAGATTACGTTGGGATGTGGCTGCGGGGCTTCGATCGTGGCTTAAAGATTTCGATGTTCTTACGTTTGTATTGAATGGGTTTTAGTCCGTCTTGCTCGGGAGTCAGTCGGGAGGGACCCAAGAACACACGCCGTTGGGATAAGTGGGCAGATGAGATGTATTTGCACATATACGCCAGAACGCGAGGTGAGGTCACGTCTCGGTATAGATAGAGTATACAGTAATGGAGAAGAGTACTTACGCGTAGTGGAAGATTGCTATGGCTACAATGGGAGGGAGGCATGTTTGACGAGACAAGTTGGTGGTAGGAGTGATGAGAGATAGGCCTAAGGCGAGAACATTCCGAAGCACGGAGAAGTGATGTTAGGGGTAGAAGAGAAGCGAGGATGAGATAGAAAGAGAAGACCAGAACATATCAAAGAAAACCGTCGCAGAAAAGCACATATGGAGTTGATAACGTCCGATCCACGACTCGGATGTCACCAAAGTCCCAAGCCGATTCGAAAGCACCATTACGCCCAGTTCTGCAAACCCATCTGGCAGTGCTGCGCGTATGCCGCCGCGGGCCAAGCGTTCAGGCTCTCCACGGGAGCAACGTACCCTGCACCTGGGACGCCAACGCTGCCATGTCTTGGGTCTGGAAACCTTGGAAATCGTTTGAGGGCGCGTAGGTCCACACGCTCGCGAGATCGATCATGGGTTGAGAGGGCTGGGCGATGGCGTAGTTGTTGTCGAAGGCCAGTATCAGCTGGCGCTCGAATGCCGCCGCGTCAGGGTTGGGATGTGCTGGCTGGCGAACGCCTGCTGGTGAGGGGTGTGGCGTACTCCTGGCAATCATGGCTAAACATCTGGCCGTAGGCGTGGGCATAGACGTCGCGAACGGGGACGGTGGCGAACGTCGATGGGGCAGTATCAACGTCGTACGTGTCCCCGAGAGCGAGCGCGCCCTGGGGCTGCGAAGGGTGGACAGCGTACGCGGGTAGCTGCGGCTGGGGGATGTAGTCGTAGGTCGGAGTGGAGGGATACATGAGTTCGAGGCCCTCAACGTCGGGTATGTCAGGGAGGGGAATGGCGTGCAGAACCGGCGCATGCTATTATACCGATGAGATCGTGCTAGGCAACGAGTGGCATGACGGAGAACGTACCTGGATCGGCTTGACCGTCAGGTCAACCGGGCTGAGTGGGCTCGACCCGTCGCCGAGTGAGAGGTTGGCGAGATCGGCAAGGCTCTCGAGCGAGCACGGAGGGAGGAGGGGGCTACGGAACGGCGTCTCTTCATCCGAGGACACGACCTCACCCGGGATCACCACCTCCAACGAAGGGCGCGGAGGGACCCAAGCCTTCGCGTCAAACACCGCCGTGGTGTACTGGTCGGAGGGGTCCTTCGCGAGGCCGACAGCAGGCTCACGGGCGTTCATCGCGTCGAACTCGTCCGCGGCATCCTTCATTGACGCGCCCTCGAGGACGGCCTGAGCGATGGCGGCGACGCGCTGGCGGGTGACCTCGTCCCTGCGCTTGACGTTGCGCCTCTTCTTGGGCTCCGCACGCGCCTGGGGGGAGAAGCGGTAGTGGGGGTGCTCGGCCTTGTGCGCGTCGGCGAGGCGCTGCGCCTCCGCGCGGTACGGGGCCTTCTCCTCCTCGGACATATTCTTCCAGATGCCGCCGACGATGCGCGAGATGATGCGGTTGTCGCGCTCGACGCCTGCCGCGCGGATCTCGGGGCACTTGTGCTTCCGGAAGATAATGAAGGCGTTGAGTGGTCGGGAGATGTGATTGGGGTCCTTTTGGGAACGCCGCGAGCACGAAGAGCGCGTCTTATGGGGGAAGGGGGAACAGGTGCGAGAAGTAGCGGGTGAAGAGGCACTAGACGGCGCAGAGGTGGAGGGGGAGGACGCAGAAGTGTAACAGTAGGACGCATAGGATGCAGGGGATGAAGGGTATGGAGAGGGAGGAGGGGAGGGGGACGCGAACGGGGACGAGGTAATGTGCCACTCGGGTGGCACAGCCGATCCTGCCTGCAGACGGTCGGCGATAGAGCTGGGCTGCCCTTTGGGGGAGCCGGCGGAGCGTCCTACGAGGAGATAAAACGTGAGCATGAAGCGGCGTGCATATAGAATAGAGAAAGACATACCGAGACGAGCCAGAGCACGGCCGGAAGCAGTTTGAGAGGTGGAGCGAACCATGGCTGATGGAACGAGAACTTGAGCTGGGAGGGAGAAGGGTAGGAGAGGCGGGGAGCAGCTGTGGGGAGACTGGGGAGAAAGGGAGGACCATGGCTGGTTGTTTTATAGGGCGAAGACTGGACAAGTGAGAACAGCGGTGTGACTGCCAAAGGTATTTGGGCGCTTTCTAGGATAGACGCGGAGTAGACGTACCCCTTCGTAAGATCACCCTGCTGCTCGCCTCGCGTCGCCAATCGGAGCCTAATCAGGCGGGGCCATCAAACCGTCCCCAGTGCCTGCGTTCCCATTTAGGCGATGAATAGGACCGGGATGCTATTGTGGCATTGCCCTCCCCTCAGAGTATGGTTCCTCGTCCGCACCGAATTGGCGAGGAGGCGGTCCGGCAAGACCGTCCAGCAACGAGGGGACGCCTGGAGGTACAATGTCCGCAATTAGCTTGCCGTCGCGTCACCAAGGATTAGCATTAAGTTGCAGTTTCATGGCGATAACTTGGTGACATGGCCAGGCGGCTGGCCAGGGCTAGTGCTAGTCAGGTCACCGATGTATGAAGGCTGTATGCCATGTAAGTACTTACGATCGGGATTCGGTGCGAGCGGATGAGGGAGTGGGGACGGCGCGTTGCAACGGTAGATCATGAGAGAACAGCCGAGGGTTTCTCGAGTGGCACACAAAGCCAGTCCCGACGTCGCTTCCCAAGCACAAGGATGGCCCTCCGCCATATCGGGCAATTTCATCACGGACGCATGCCCCCGCTCTTCAGTTGGGACACCGGATGCGATCAATACCGTGAGAATATTTGGGCACCTGTTTTCGGAACCCCTTCGTATAATCACCCTGCAGCTCTGTAAATGCGTCACAAATCCTAAACTCAAACAAGCCGAGTGGCGTCGTCCTTGGCCTGCATCTGCATCACCTCGCGCCGATCCACTGAGCCTCAGGCCTCATCCGGAACACCAGGTTTCCTAAGTACTTTTTAGCCGAACTAGATAGCTCAGGCATGGACGGACTCCCTGTGTAAAGTTCAGGATCAGTGTCGGAAGGACATTCAATACTAATCAAGTGGATGCAGCACCCGTGGTGACTCTCTCGAAGCCTGGAACTGCTGCGGGTTTGTTCCGAGTCTCCGACGTTTGCGGTCCCCAGCACCTATTTTACCGTTATTTGTTGCAGAAATTAAACGAAGACATTTGAGGATTCACGCGCCAAGAAAGCATAGTCAAGTAAGCACGCGAAGATATTACTGCTCATCGCACGACACAGCGTTTTCAAAACTCACAACAGTTTCACGAATTAATTCTCAAATATCCCTAAGAACGACTGATATAACTCCCAGCGATTTGGGGAAGACCCATGTCCGGACCAAACGGTGGTCGGTCCGCAGATTTGACCCATTGTGGTGGTGCGCCGGACTTGCCGGACTCGGTCTTACCAAATATGGTAAAAACGACCACTTTAGCGCCGGCTCCAGGCTGAGGCCTGAGGCCAAATCCGGACCAAAACTTAGGAGCAAAATCGGTCCGGACCAAATCACTCAAACTGATGGATCAGCCATGGGCGCTATCGGGGACTCCTCGCGTGATCCACGTGGCCTCCCATGAAAGGCACGGTTTTTTGGGTAGAATTACATAACATCTTATAGATCTCGGGAACTCACCCTGATCGTAAGCACGCGAAGATATAACTGCTCATCGCACGACACAGCGAACCACGAGCGATGGAGATCGAGCTCTTACATTGAAACTGTGAAGGGTTACCGGAAAAGGTAACATAACATCTTATAGAGAACTCACGATCGTGCCACGACGTGATCTTACGAAGGGTTACCTTTTCCGGTAACCCTTCGTAAGATCACGTCGTGGCCTGGGTCGCTGGCCATTTTCAAATTGAAAGGGGAAATGCTGCTGCGGCGTGCCAAGGAAACTTGAAATTCGAGCCCTCTGCCTGGTGCCGCTCGCATCCATAGAACAGTCGTTGTCGAACCAGATGGTACATGACTCACGGATCCATCCATGCGGTCGCTGCAGTACTTTCCCTGCACTGATCAGAATCATCTTGTCCAGATGTCCGAGGACGTTGACGAACCCAAACTTAGTCCTCATACGCGACATATGCTCGGGCATCGTAGACGATGGACCATGACTAGTCCATGGACTCAGCGATTAAGACCATAGGAGCCTCCGGAATATCCCCGACTATACAGTAATTCTATGGTCTTGTAATACTTACTGTATTGTGTGGGCGGGTCCCGGAAGGATCACAACGCCACTTACTTACTTACGTCCGTTGACATGAAGCGCTAGTATATGTATTTTTTTGTGCCTATCTGGGCCAGGATCACCTCTATCAGCTCAGATAACACTCGCAAAATAGCGCGCTTGCCAATGCTATTGAAGCTTAAGCTCTGAGTCTTAAGGCCGACGACTGGACGTCATCGAGTCCGACTCATTGGAAGCCCTTTTTGATTTCATCATCAAGCACGTCGTTCCACTGAGTGGCCCCTGGACCGTCACCTACGTATACCCACCCTGAGATTGCCCTAGGCTGGGCAGGACCGTTACACTCGCTGCTCCTACTCACAAGTCACCAAGAGCGGGCGCGCATGCCATGCATGGTACATGTCCATCGAATGAGTCAAGTCGTCAATTCCGAAGAAATTCGCTTTCTCTTGCTCCGTCTCGCCTCGAGCTTCCCGAACTAAGTTTCGATCATCGGCAGTCAATATATTCTTGAATATACACCGAATGCAACCACTTCCCTTCATTCGCTTTAGGGCCACTTGCTTGTGCCACTCGGCCACTGTCAGGAACGGCGATGTTGGGTCAACGCTGACCAAATGCGAGGATTGATTGCGCCATGGATACCGATGTCCGATGCACGGCGCGCAGGAGTTTAACCTCGCTACAGTAAGTTTTTGGTTCTGCCCAACACCGTCGTTGCGGGGCTCTCGTGTTGCAGATTGGGAGTGTCTGGAGTCCTGCCACTGAGAGCGCGGTGGTCGGAGAGGACCCGGAGGACCGATGTACTCCCAACGGACGATCACGACATCATTCCTCCCGACTTGAGAATGGCTGCATCCCTATCCTCCACCGTCATTGCTTCCAGCATCACCCGCACCCCTCCCCTCGTCCCCAACGTCGCCCTACTTGCTCCAGCCCCCCTTCTTCGATTCCAAACAGCCGCCAGTCTTCCCACTGTGACTTAGCTCCGGCGACGCCCAGCTCCGGACTCCTCGTGCTGTTTCCAAGCCGCTTAGCAGGGCGATACCTGCCCGTCCTGGGGCACAGTACAGCCCTAATCGTTTAGGCTCACCGCACACCGCACACCGCTCGACGCACCACTTATCTACCACCCCTCCCGTGCAAAACCTTGCGAAAACAAGTTCTCCAGTCGCCATGCCCATCTCCCTCGGAGAATCGCTGCTTCCCCAGCCGCCCTCGTTCCAGAAGAAGAAGGCATATGAGATTCACAAAGTGCTGGGCGTCGGAAGCTTCGGCAAGGTCATGGTACGCGCACAGCTGTCCTGTCGCATTTGGAGGACAGAACTGACTTGCCTTCCCCGCCCGCCGAATTCGCTCGCACGACATGGCCCGTGATTGCGCCTGGTGCTTCTCGCATCCACGTCTGATAGCGCGCGACATGGCACGTCCCCTCCGGCCAGATGAACGTCGCGCTCCGCGGGGCCGCCGCGGGGGACACGAGCGCGCCCCCAGGCAGCAAGCCCATCATCTCTCGCACCAACTCGAGCGGCGGCGGCAGCCTTAGTCCTTCTTCACACCTCGCCTCCTTCGCAAAGGCCGTCAAGCACTCCCCACCCGCCAATGACGAGGGCTTCAGCGTGGAGGTCGCGCTCAAGGTCATCCCGAAGAAGAAGGTCAAGGGCAACGAGAGCAGCGTCTGGGGCGAGATGGAGGTCCTCCGCGGGCTCGATCATCCGAACATCGTCAGTGCTGTTATTTTTGGTTGACGTGTGGCATGACGTCACTTCTGGGCCCTGACCTGAATTGGTCTTCAGGTCAAGTTCTACGAGTGGTTCGAGTCGCGCACAAAGTACTACCTCGCATTCGAGCTCGCGCAGGGCGGAGAGCTGTTTGAGCGCATCACCAAGAAGGGCAAGTTCACCGAGTCAGATGCAGTTGACGTCCTCCAGTGCGTATGTTTTCTGTTGCTTTTGCGAACCGCCGACTGTGTAGATGTCGTGGTGCCGCAACAGATCCAGATGCTGATAGTTGTGCAGGTCAATACTTTCGGGTGTCAAATATCTTCACGATCACGATATCGTTCATCGAGACCTGAAGTAAGCGTCTATACGTGATTCATGTAGTTGTTTAGCTCACCGGTTCATACCAGACCAGAGAATATCTTGTATCGAACGCAAGATGAGCATTCCGACATCGTAATCGCAGACTTTGGCATGTGAGTCCTGCATTTCATATCGGCCGATGCTCGCCCGCTCAACATACGTGCCTACCAGTGCAAAACATCTTCACTCACCGGGAGAGCAGCTACACTCGCTCGCGGGCAGTTTCGGCTACGTCGCCCCAGAAGTGCTTAACAAAAAGGGTCATGGCAAAGCCGTCGATATGTGGTCAACAGGGTGAGTGCCAGCATCCCATACTCATACTTCGCGCTGTCAAGGAGACTGGTGGACTGAGTGTATCGGCCCCGAAGGATTATTACATACGTCATGTTATGCGGCTACTCGCCTTTCCGGTCCGACGACATGAAAGAACTCATTCGGGAGACGACGGAAGCCAAGATCGAGTTCCACGAGCGGTACTGGAGTAATGTCTCCGACGCCGCCAAGGACTTCGTCAAGGCGCTGCTCAACCCTGACCCGCTGAAGCGTCCTACGGCCGAAGAAGCCCTCAACTATCACGTGCGTATACTCATCCACCGTCCGTCGTTGTAGATGCTAATCCTGTCCTCAGTGGCTGACTTCCCACCGACCGTCCACGGAACACGACCTCTGCGGCCTGCGCGAGCACTTCGACCCCCGTGCACGGTGGCGCGCCGCAATCGCCGGCGCACGCGCCCTCCACCGCTTCAGTTCCGCCGCCTCGCGCACCCCCAGCGGGAGCAGCAGCGGTGGCTGGCGCTCTGGATCCTTCGTCGACAGTGATGACGACGATGACGACGGGCACCCGCGCGTGGTGCATGCGGCGCCCGAAACCCATGACGCCGCGGCGTCCTCGGCGCACGAGGAGACCCACAGCGAGAGCGAATACGTCAAGGTTACTGCGCCGGAGGAGGACGAGCAGGAGCACCCGAAGTCGGCCCTTGAGCTCAAGCGCGAAGCCGAGCTCAGCGCACCGAAGCCCCCACAACAGCACGTACCAGCAGCGCCGCCTCCCACCTCCGCCCCCGCCCCCGCCCCATCGCAGCCTGCGCAACCCGCGGAGCCCCATCCGGCAAGCGGGCGGGTGACGCCTGAGCTGAATATGCCGGGGTCGTTCGACGTGCCCGAGGCTCAGTACCACCATAACCACCACGCCTGGGAAGGCGGTCTCATGGGCCTCTTCAAAAAGATGCACATCCGGCAATGACCGTCCTGCTTAATGACCCCCCAGTCCGGAAGTCCCGACCGTTGCATTATGCGTCTGCGAACCGATGTTAGACGTTTCGCCCCGTCTTGCTATCACTTATCTCTATCGGTAAGGTTGTGTGTCTTGTAGACCGTTGTAGTCCGTACTCGACTTGTGATCTGTGGTCCGCGGTCGCAATTTGTGGTTCGTGGCCCGTTCGTTTGTGGTTTGAGATTTGCTTGCTGTGGTTGAGCCGGTGACATCTAGGTGGTTGGGTGGATAGGTGTTGGTTGTGGAATCTGAATCACCGTTTTTACTAGTAGATCAGCCGTGCTTTCGTGTATGAACGCAGTCCTAGTACATCTTTTATCATACGTGGATACCCTTCGCCGTTGCTCGCTCGGCTGCGATAGATTGAATGCCAGCCAACATGCCGAAACCGCAACGAGCGCGACTCTTGAAGACTAAGATATTGATATTGGTGGTTCACATACCCCAATCGGAGTCGTTTACCAGTAAGGAAAACTGATCGTCTCTTAGTTTTGCCTTGGTTTTGTGGGACCGCAATCTGCGAAATGGTATGTGGCAACTTGCGTACATAGGGTGTGTTTATACCCTGACCCATCCTCTACAGCTCTCCGTCCCGCAAGTACATTCCTTGGCGCCCTCAGGCCTTGCCTGGACATGTTTGCCCTTGCCCTCCTGGACCTCTAGCGCGCCTTGAGGTTCGTAGTCGATCGTCAATTCCGTGCGGGCAGGAATGTCTCTTGAGGCGACAAATGCTAGGTAGGGCTGCTTGAGCTATCAGGGTTGAGGAACGGGTGAGTGTCAGGACGCACGAAGGAGATGCAAGAAAGTCCTTACTTCTGGAATGGTGTCCCAGACCACGGGGACGACCTGCATATTAGGCTCGCATGAATGGCTGCAAGGTAGACGGTCAACAGGAGCGGTTGAGATAGTGGAATAGCCGGCTTACTTGACAAATCTAGTCCAGTTTCCTGTATGTTCATTTAGCTTGCGAAGGACGGGCAGGACTGTGAGACAGGAATACCGTGTGCATACCCGTCGACCGAGTATGTCCCAGTCGAGTCGTCGTCGCTCTCATCGTCTCCGCCCTCACGCACGTCCAGGTCAAATATGTAAGACTTGCGTTCATGACCGGTTTCCTGACGTTCTTCAGCGGCTGCACGAGGTCTGTGTCTTCATTTAGCCTGAAATATGCCACTTCGAGAGCGTGTGGTCACACTAACATCAGCTCTCTTGAAGGACATTCATTAGTTGCATCCTAGAGCTTGAAAACGAGACCTTACCCCGTGTAAATACCAACAACTTTGCCTCTTTTGAGAGGGACTGTCGCTCTCGCACCCCAGCCATGGGCGCGCGTTAGGAATATCTCGATAGGCACATCCCTAGGGAGCTGCGCGACGCGGTTGGGACACGAGACCTCGCATGAGCAATTCTAGGGCAACATCAGCGGACAGTCTTAAAAGCTTTGAGCCACGAGCAGTCGAGCTTTACGTCCGTACCTCATTACACTCGATCACTTCCATCCCAGGAGGTAATTTGAAGTTAAACAGCTTTTGCTTCGTTGAGGCGTGAGCACGTTACCAACCAGGTTAGAGATTGGAAGACACAAACCTTTCTGATATACGCGAATGTCTGATGGCCATTGCCGTTTCGCAAACCAGATTCCTTCTGGCATTCGCACTTGTCCGCCTCCAGGCAGAGTTCTTCGCATTCACAGCCCACGAGGAAGGCCTTTTGATCTGACATATGAGTGCCGTCAGCGCTGGGGGAAACATGTGGTCAGCCAATGTCCTGCTCACCTGGACTTCAGGTACCAGATGCTATACTCACTATACGTAGTGTCGCTCGAGGTACTGGAAATCGGAGACAAGATTTGGGATCTCCTCGTGATTGATATCGTTCACGAAGGTAACAGACGCAGCGCCATGCATGGTCTCCGCCCATTTCTTCTCCAGTGCCTTGCGCTTGCGGCCTCCGACGGTCATTGCGGGCAGTGGTGGTGTGCGCGATCCCTTCGCATGCTCCTCCTTCTCCTCCTCTGAGTCCGGGACCGGAGAGGAGGCAAGCCTGCGCATGATGCGCTTGGGAAGGGGCTTCACCGGCCTGTGCGATGGCCCCGGAGTCGAGCTCGCAGAGCCCGAGGTGTGTTTGACCGTGACTTCTCCCTTGACGCGTCCCTCGAGGTGGATGTCCGTGCCGCTGACGCGCTTCTTGATGACAGCGTCTTGGAGGACGATGCCTGTTCTGCGGCGTTTGAGACAGGCTTCAACCGTTTGAGCTGCCCATCAAAGTCGACTGGTTGTCGCGGATCGTCCGAATCAGGTCCGTCGCCGATGTACAACTTCTTGAGCTCCTCGTATCCCCGTGCGCGCTCGATCGTCCGGTCTTCATGGAGCATGTGCCAATCCTCCACGCCTATCTCGATGGCAGGGCTCGCCTTGGCCTTGGCCATCCGCTTCGCAGTCTGTTTCCGGTCCCATTCTTTGATGAGCTCCTCGAGGTCTTCTCGAGGGTGCTCCCACGTCGTGTTCGTGCCGTCTTTGCGTTTCCATCCCTCTCCCCATTTTACCTGTCGAATTGTGAGTATTCCAGTGGAGGTGGGGAGGTCAAGACGCCAGAACCTCGTATCTAAATGGAAGCATGAGCGACCGCGCCATTAAATCAGCTTGAAACAGGAACCCCATACCTCTTCTGACCAAAAGCATCGATGCTCTCTCCGACGATTCCATCAACGACCCATTCTCGATCACTTTCGCCCCAGTCTTCCTCTGGCGAAGGAGACGGAGAGTATTCCTGATCAGACATCTGCAGTAACAGAGCGATTGAAGGTGGACGTCCGGTGAATGATCGGAAGTGGAAGCCACTTCAAGGGCGTCGGACACCGTTGTGCGGCACCCGTTTCTTCAACTTTCTAGATCACGTGGGAAATATCGGTGGTTTCGAACCTTAACGACACATACCAAAACGATGTCCTGGACCTAATCAAACGACTTGTAGATTGCAGAATAAGTACAGGATGACAAACAACTAATGCTCTCGATATACTATAAAAACAAATTACGGGGCCTAGGAATGGGCGGGAGGATGGGGGAAACAAGGGGGCTGGTACGCTGTACAAGTGTGAAAGAGTACGCAGTACAAGTGTCAGGTAGGTGCGGACGCGCGGAGCAGCAGACAGTGCAAGGCAAGCAGCAAGCGATATAAAACGGCGAGTAGATGTTTAATGGGGCGTTTCTGGTTGTTGTTGGGGGTGTATAGTGCAAGGAGCGGAAAGCGAGAAGAGCGAGAGAGTTGTATGTGACGAAACACCTGTTGGATGCGGATGTGGCAAAATACAATTGCGCGATGCTGGTAATATATTCGAGAGAGCGAGCAGCCCGGAATGCATAATGGTCCGCGAACGCGGGCCAAAAGGACGGACGGGCCCGGGAGGGATACTAAACAGGGTCCATACCGAACTGGCATAGGTATAATCCCACACGCGTCGGGAAGGCCGGCGTGCGGGAGCGATTAAGAGAGCAGTACGAGGCCAAACGAATGACGGGATATGCATACGGTCTTGTTTTCGACAGACTGACGAGACGACTGCTTGCGGGAGTCTGACGAGGCCTACCAGGACCAAGGACAGCTTCACATGCCGTACGCGAACGACTGGCGTTGGTAGGGATCCGCAACGGCCACCGGGAACCCATTGCCGTAGGAAGACATTCCAGAGAACGCGCCAGCATGCGACTGGGGAGGGGTGAGGCCCGGACTGTGGTTGTTCGAGCCCTGCATCACGTAGCTGTCGATGGAGTGTGTCTGGAGCCCAGTGTGCAGCGGCGCCGCATGGAGGCCTGGGCCGCCCTGCAGCGCGTACAGACTGTTCTGCGCAGTATACGCATCCGCCAAGGCACCGGCCTGCAGATGGGACATATGACGGCCCGCGTTGTGGCCGTGGGCCATTCCCATGCCTTGGTTGCCGAGGGCCATGTTCACGAGCGCCTGCTGGTTGTGATGGTAGCCTCCGCCCCCGTACACGTCGTTGTGCTCGCGCTGGAGCTTGTTCTGGATCCGCTTGCCATACGGCGTGTTGCGGATAAGCGGGAGAACAGGGCGGATACCCTCAACGAGGAGGACACGTTGCCCGGGCTCAGCGTAGTCGAGCGCAGTCTGCAATACAATACCCACAGTCAGTCCGCCCTGCACGTGCAAAGCAAGGGGTATGATGGACGGACGTACCTGCACACAATAATTGCCATAGGAATCTCTCAACAGTTTCTCCAGGCGAGTCCGGTTGAGAAGCTCTCCAATCAGCATCTTGCGCGTGCTGTGCTCAGCTACGCGGATGCACTTTGAAAACGGAACCCCATCTGATGAGTCCAGAAAAGACGCGTCCACAAACGGTATCCCCGCACCTTCTCGATCACGTTCGAGCTGAACTTCTGCACGGACAGGGCGCACACGTTGCCCGCGAACTGGCGGATAACCGCGTCGCTGAAGCGGTTGTCGTTCAAGTCGAGAATGTATTGCACCACCTGGCAGGTTTAGCAACATCAGCATCAGAACATACAGAGTTTGTGCGGGGCACCAGGCATTGATAACTTACATAGTTGCCGTAAGGGTCCTGGACAAGCGTGAGCGCGTTGTACGTGATCTCGTTCACGAGCTGAACACGTTGGTGTTCGGAAGCGTGGTCAATGCAACGCTGAAGCACGCAGCAGCCATGCCGGTGCGTAGCGACCTCAACGCAGTTAGCCGCAACGGCATTGTAGATGAACTGTGCACCCCATATGAGAATTGATGAGAGTTCTTATTATCATAACGCCGATACTCTTACCTGGTTGTCCTCCGGTGCAAGCTTGTTGAGGCACTTCTGGATGACGTGGTTCCCATTGAGGTCCTTGATGAGCACCACGACGTGCAAGCTCAACGCGAGGATGATGGAGTGGATCTGAAAGTCAGACGGTCAGTCCGCAAAACCTAAGTAAATAGTGAGAACGTATTGACTGGTGTGACACTCGCCTGCCTCCGGGTGGAAAGGAAGTCGATCATCTTCTGAACCGCACGCGTGCCGTGCATGTTGAGCGAAATGTTCACGAGGTCCTGCGCGACGGACTCGCAGATGACGTTCCGCTGCTCGTCCGTCGAGTACTCCAGCAGCTTCTGGCAGAGGTAGTTGCCGAAGGGATCTACAACACGGGGCACACTCCGTGAGTAACCCCACGAACGCCGCTCCGAAGATGATGCAACACACTCACCCGTCATCAGATCCGCGAAATGACCGAACGTCTCGCGGAAAATCATGTCGCGGTGTTCCGGCAAGCCCTCCTCGAGCTTCTTCTGGAGGTAACGACACCCATGCTGGTCCTTGCAGAGCTGCGGAATTTCCCCCACGAGGTCTTCCAGACGCGTTCCCGCGAACCTGTTGACTGCACACATTTGGTCAACACGCCGTCCACACCCAAGTTGCGCAGCGCAGTGGTGTTGTCAAGGACGTACACTCACGGTCGATATCACCGCGCTTGTGCTTGGGCCCGTGCAAGCCGTTCATCTTCCCATCCGCGCCCCCATTCGGACGTCCGTTCATGTTGAAGCCGTACTTCGCCCCGTTGTGGTGGTACAGCGCCGTCGAGCCCGTCGAGCCGACAGCAGCGGCGGCGCCACGGCCGCCCGCTTCGAACCCGTATGAGTTGAAGCGCCCCCCATCCATGCCGCCGGAAAGCCCATACACGCCATCGCCGCCGTACTGCTGGGAACGATGATACAAGTCAGACATCACGATCCGAGCCGGGACGCCCGTCAATCGCCACACACCTCGTCGATCCCCGACTGAATGGAGTTGAAGCTTAGAGGGCTCCCGTCGAACTGGCCGGAGGGCATGCGCGACAGCGAAGGGTTGAGCTCGCTCTCTTCGCTGAGCTGACGCGACATCTGCGCACTCAGGATGCCGTTGATGTTGTGCGGGTCGCCAGAGAGCGGGGTGCCAGGGGCCTTCGCAAGCTGCCCAGCAGAGTTGGGCATGCCGGGGAGCGGGGTGGCGGGAACAGAGCGGGCAGACGGGATCGACGAACGGGCGTCACCGAGACTCAGTGGCGAACCACGGCGAGACGAAAGACCTTGTGCGAGGCCCTGGGACACCTGCTGCAAGAGAGGCGTCGTGGTGCCCGACACAGTGCCATTCACCTTGGAACCAGAGAGGTCACCCAGCCCAGGAGACAAGCTCATGGCCGGGTTCGTCACATTCCGGCGGTCGGAACGGCTCAAACTCTCTGGGATACGACCGCTGCCGTTGAACTGCGGCCACTCGGAAGACTTCGGCTGGCCGCAGGAAATGAAGGCCAACATCGACGCGAACAGGAAAGGCGGGGAAAGGGAGAGGTCGACTCAGCACGCAAGTCCCGTCGCGAAGAAGAGAGCGAAAATATGACGCACCTTGTTGGCGAACCCGTTCGAGAACTTATCCTCGTCTGAAGTAGGCAAGTGACGCATCGCATCTGAAACAAATGAGACCCGGTTGATTGCGGTGAGACTACGCATACGCACTGTGCATCTCCTGATCCAACTGCTCGTCCAGCATCATGCCCGCGTTGTATACTCCCGCGTAGTCGTTGGCGAACCGTCCGCTGTTCGAGCGGAGGATGGACTGAGGGACCACGACCGACGGCGTAGGACCGCGGCCGCGCTCTCGCTCCGCCCGCTCACCTGCAAGGGACAGCCCTTCCAGGTGGTTGGCGAGTTCCTCGTCGTGCTCGCTCGCAGAGGTGCGACGGCTAGCGGGCATGCTCTTTGCACCCCCGGGGCGGGCGAAGGACTGGTTGCTCGACGGCAACTCCGGGGAATGGTTGACGGAAGGAGCGTAGGTAACCGACTTACGCTTGTCCGCCTTGCCAACCGCCTGCGACAACGCGTCTGGATCCATCGCCGAGCGAGAGAGACTGGACGGGTATGTCGGCGAATGGTCGTCGCTCAACACGGCGTTGACGCGGGGAGGTGTGGTAGGCGCCGACACCGCGAGATGTTGGGAGGCCTCGAGGGGGATGGTGAGCAGCTCTCGTGCCTGCTGTTGCTCGAGGGCGCGCATCTGATCCTCGAACATCTTGCGCTGGAGGGCGCGTTGACGCTCGTGTTCCATGCGCTTGACCATGCGCTGATGTTTGCCGAGGAAGAACAGAACAGGTCAGCTTACGCGAACATAACAGGTTCGCCCAGGAGGTGAAGGACCCACAGCAGACACTTCCGAAACATTACCACCAAGCCTCGCGGCCTGCAGAAGAGGCAGCGGGGCAGGCAGATGTCAGTCGGCATCTGCTGGGCCGATGACGGCGGGGAAGGACAAGACGCACCGAATCCGCAAGGTCCAAGAACGCAGGGGGGCTCTGAATCCTGTCGCCTGGGTTTTGACGAGAGTCGGTGGGGGAAGTAGAGGCGTCCAAAGTAATGTTCATAGCGAAAGAAGAGGGAATACTTTTGCTCCAAATTGGTCGAGAGAGAACAGATTGAGCAGAACGGTTAGAGTAGTGAGTGAGATAAGCCTAATTGCACAAGGGTAATCCTGCGTTGCACGGCCAGCAAAGACGTGAGTGGGAGGAGTGGGGGAGGAGTGGGGGAAGGGGGTGATGGGGACTGACCTGCCAGCTGATTTTTAGCCCGTCTATAACGACTATGTTGGTACAATGTATGGGGAGTGCTGCTGGGGGCGGGGGTGAGGATGAGGAGGAGGGCAGAGAGAGAGTGGGGGACGCACGCTGGGCGAATTTTGACAGCAGTCGGATGGGTTGGGAGGTGACAAGGACTATTAGCGGTGTACAGGAGCGTCCTTACTGGGGCAGAGCAAGCAACTCTAAATGCAACGCTCGCCGGACTGACCCCCGATTTTAAACCTCCGACTACCAACGGCCGAGCCCTTGGACTTAACGCCCCTTGAAACCCCCATCAAGCCTTGACTGTTTGCCGTCTCTTTGCCTTTCCGCCTCGCCAAAACACTCTCTTACGCCCGCACCTTCATAACCGGCCTTCTTCCCTCCAGCCGTCTCATTATTGCCTGCCTTCTCGACTCCATCTCTTGCAGATCTCCGTGTCGTCCACCCATCGTGCTGCACAGGCGCTAACTCACCCCCGATTGCAGTCTAGCGCACGTCACTGCGTTTACACATAATCTTGCCACTTATACAACTCACTTGTCCGAGTCCCCCTTTGAACTTACCTGACTGATAAGTATACCGCACGCTTATAGCAAGGCTTGAACCAACAATGCTAAACATTCGGCGTTACTGGGCAAAGACACTAGTACTGCAAGACGGAGCCAGACCAAGATAGCAATTCGCTTGTAGACACGTTGGGATGCACGTCTGCTGCGATGGTACACGCCGACTGTGACTTTAGCGGATGACTGACCAACGTAAGTAAGTTCTGACGTTCACATGCGCCCACAAAGATCCCCCCTCTCGTCCACCTTTTACCAGACCCAATTTCGCCAGTCAGACTCGCGACGCCCAATGCAATTTTCTGCATTGCATTCAACCCGCTCGATGGCCTGGCGCGCGGCCTATCGGTCCTCCGTGGCCACTTCTGTCTTCGCGAACACGCGACGTGATTCGTGAGGCAGCCACATGAAGACCCTGGCGGCGTGCGCGGGAAGCCCCAGACGGAAATCCCGTTGAACATCTTGTCCCCGAGGGCGCCGTCCGGCCGGCGGCCGGCCACCCGACCTGCTGCTGCCCTTGGGTCAACGCGTGCAGGCCACGGCATGGCGGCGCGTCGGAAGCTCTCCGAGGCCCGGCCCGGCCTGTGCGGGCGCTGGATTGGATTCCTGTTCCTCGGACCCTGATGTCTAAACGCATCTTGATCGCTCTCTTGGACGATCCACGATGGGCTGCGCCACATGTCCAGGTCCTCCATGTGGGACGCCGCTGCCATAGGGACAACCGGCCAACACGAACCCGTAAGCAGCTAGTAAACCAGCTCCGCCGTCAGTAAACAATCCTGATAGCGACTTGAAACTATCTGACCGTCCGGACTCAATGTATGTCCGTAAGAAGACGCGGTGACGTCGAACGGAACCTGGCAACTTGAAGCTCTCGGCCAAAGCATGCCAGAACCATTCAACCGTAGTGGCAGGACAGGCTTACGGGGAGACGCCACAATTTTACGCGTT
Source organism: Ganoderma lingzhi (assembly GCA_026283605.1). Classification (NCBI taxonomy): domain Eukaryota; kingdom Fungi; phylum Basidiomycota; class Agaricomycetes; order Polyporales; family Polyporaceae; genus Ganoderma; species Ganoderma lingzhi. Next base: position 1,221,769 of record JAPJYM010000001.1, read on the forward strand.
TGCTTCCGCGCGCGACGTTTATACGCGTTAGGCCATTCCAAGCGAGCCAGCCCTGAGCCAGATGAGCTCCAGCTCCTGGGCCCTGGACGTGATCGAATCGGACCTGTGTCGCCGCGGATGCATCGCAAGCGGCCGGAACGACCCAATTTTAATCATGTTTGTCGTCTGAACCCAAACAAAACCCATAAGTAACAGTGGATGGCACTGCGAAGAAATGAACTTTTGCGCAGCGAGGAAAGTCTGTGGAAATGATGAAAAATTCCCAAAAAGTTCACAGAGGAGGAAAGTCTTCGGCAAGACGCCTTTCCTTGGGCACAATAGGCCCATGAGCCTTGCCGGGCTCTGGATTGGCGCCTTTCCAAAGCCTTTCCGTCGCGATGAAATTTTGATGGAAAGGGTCCCTTTCAGAAGACTATCCACACACTTTCCATGACGTGGAAAAGTTGATTTCTCCCCAGTGTGGGTAGCTCGGCAAGCCCTCCCCGAAGCTGCTTCTGAGTCTAATGGACATGGAACGCAGAGCATGCATGGTCTTTAACGTGAAGGTAAAGGTCGAACATATGTGACTACTCGTCAAGCACAACAAAGTACGGTGGGGGCACAACCACGAAAAAGCGCGTAAAAGAGCGTACGTAGTAGCGTATCCCCGAACGCCAGCAATGACAATATATAGGCTGTGTGCCCGCGACTGCGCCGCGCTCGCGTCTTCCTTCGGGTGGGATGATCGACAGAACGGCCGAACCGTTACCATAACCATAGCCTAAAGTCAAAGGCCCATGAGCTCATGAGCTCACGACCAGCGGAGGGGACTGCGCCACGGGACCGCCGCCAACCTGCGCGACCTTCTCCCGGCCACGCGACGTCGCCGTGCGCCCTTTCGACAACTCGTTGCCGTCCTGATGCTGCCCACGCTCACGCTCGCGTTGAGGCTCCTGGCACGCGTCGGCATCCGCATCCGCGATCACCTTCCCTTCCGCGAGCTCGTCCTCTTCACCCGCGTCCCCGGTGCCGGTGCCAGTACCAGTACCGACCCCACGAATCGTCCGCCGATCGTCTTCCTCATCACCCGCCTCGCCCACGTCGACGTCAGCAGCCTCGCCCTCGCCTCGCGCCGGGCTGCCATTGACGTCAAGCGACGCCTCCGAGTCGGGCGCCTCCGCTACGGGATGCACCGACGGCTTCTGGCTGGCGGTGGAGCCCCGGCCGCGAAACGTCAAGAACCCGGTGAGCGGCGCGAGGTCGAGGAAGCCACTGGTCCGCGACTTGCGCGGGGTCGCCTTCGTCGGTGTCGACGTTCCGCTCGCCGGCGGGGTGCTGCTCCTGCTCCTCGCCGTGGCGTCGTCCGATGTGGACTGCTTGCGCTTGGCAGAAGACGGGTCTGAGTCTTCGCCGCAAGCACCCGCGCTCGTGCCTGTCAGCGATAACGGTTCGGATGTCGGCTTAGTGGAGAGCGAAGAAGATTTCGCCGGGGTGGAAGTGTCGGACTGCAGGGACGAGATTGACACCGAGGACGAGACGACGCGGTGGCCACTGTTGGCAGGGGGCGCGACGCGACGCGAGCATCAGAAACTGGGAAGACCAATGTACCGTAAACCGAATCAGAGGCTTACGGGATGAAGCGCTGCTCGTTGTCGGTGAGAGTCAGCAACAGGTTCTTGATGTTCGGCAGCGTGTGGCGCATATCCAGCGCGCGCAGGTTGCGCTCGCCCATGAGCTAATCGTCGACGTGCGCCCAGGCGATTAGCGGGTGGCATCCGGAATAGAACGGGTGCAGGTGCTCACCATCTCGATGTCCTTGTTGAGTAGGAACACACCATACTCGAAGCGGTACGTGTCGACCCCTTTAGAGAAGAGAGGGAAACTGCCGAGAAGGATTTAAAACCACCGTTCAATGCAGGAAGCAGAAGGGACGCGACTTACTTCCTCGGCCCCACCATGGCAGAGATGCCGTCCTTGATCATGCTCCGGCTACCCACGCATGTCACAGGATAGACGAGTCTATGTCCTGTGTATGCGGCTAAAAGCTGAACAAGCTGGGCGGCGTACCCTAACGCCGTCGCGACGCTGTCTTCTGTCACTTCTTTGAATGCCGGGAGCGACAGGGGTGGCGCAGGGTCGGTGGCCGCCACAGGGATGGGAAGGGGAACGTTTAGAATGGAGAAAAGTAAGTCCGGAGGAGAAACGAGCTCTATGGGGTATATGAAAGAAACAATGGATATCAGGTTGCTGCGCATAATCGGGAGGACGTTGCGCATAGACGACAATCGAGCCCTGGACGAAGCCTTCATTAGCGAGCGAGAGAAAAATAGTGGGTAGATTGGCATACCGCTCCTCAGCGATAGTCTCTTCTGTTCGTGCCTCCTGTCCCAGATCTTGTTCATGCTGCTGTTGTGCTTGCTCGAGGAGCTCGCGTCGCCTTCGTAAGGCTTTGCGTTGGGCGGCTATGTGATTTCGCACTAATTCACGGCGAAGTCAGTAACAGTACACTGGATGTCAGGCGCGGTACTGACAGGACTTCGCGTCTCTGTCGACCTTGGATCGCTCTTCGTTCACTTCTGCGACCCGAGCTTCCCGCTCAGAGGCCTCCCGAGCCTTCACACAGATAAGTCAGCCACATTCCTAACGACGTTGAGAGGAGATGCGACGTGGTTTTCGTGCATGCCAGAAACTTCGGCATTAAAGGCTCTGATACTTACCAGAATATGCGCCTCATTGCGAACAACCACCTTGTCGATCTCACGGACCACTTCGCCCAGTGATTGCTCGGTATCCAATATGACCGATTGGAGGTTGATGAGGCTAGAATATAAAGTAGCTTAATAGCTAAACTATCGCGTTGACCTATCCCGAGCACGTACTTGAGAAGGTCCTGCCAGTTCGCGGACTTGACTACGCGCTTCCGTCGTAGTGGGGTGGTCCCATCGAGTTCGCTAATTGTCGGACTAGTGGGCAAGCCGACCAAGCCTATTTCAAGTCTTGGGGTTTGCAACCCCGCCTCCCCTCCCGACCCCCTTACTTTGTGCACCTCCGTCTCGGGATCTGAGTTGTACCCAACGGTGGGACTCGGTTCCCGAGATGTGGAGCGTGACCGCAGTGAGCGAGCCGGCAGGTAGAGCGTCTCGCCGGAAGACAATGAGATCAATAGCGTGTTTGAGGGCATGTGTGATGGATTTTCAGCGAGCTGAATGGATATGATTATCAGGAGGTGGAATGTAAAACAGCGTCACGGAGCTTACATCCTGCGGCAAAACCTTCAACTGGCTCAAGACAACCTCCCAGGACTCCAGCATCTTCCACTGAGAATCGCCAATCGCGGCATCCGACTGCTTCTCCTTTCCTTTGCCCTTCGCATCAATAGACATCCTCGACAATGAGCTACCGAAGGCGCGAAAAGTGCTCTGGCCCTCCTGATCTGTGCGGCCCCAAATATCCACCCGCATCCTGGCACCGCTCAGATCAGTCCCCGACGCGAATTCATAGCGACTAAGTTGAAAAGTAGGATTGGTGGAAGGCCAGTGTATAGGGGAAATATAGTCTGGGACAGAAAGGTGGTCGTCCTGATGGGATGCTTTTGCAACAGGAGAGCTTTGTGCTGGGCCGGAAGACGCAGACAGGGCAGCCGAGGAAGAGGTCGGAAATCGGGCTCTCTGGGGCGAAGAGGTAGAAGGCGCTTTGTGGTGTTTGCCATTTGGCAACGAAACCGATGGCGACTTCCCATGGGTGTTCAATATGCTCTTGGCAGAGGGAGAAGAAAGTGAAGGAGCATGTCGTGTTGCGGTTGGTGACCGCGGTGTGGTGGAAGGGCTCACAGAGCCTATGGTGCCACGTCTTGGCATACACTTTGCCAGTGAGCTGTTCTTCATAGGAGTCTTGTCTTTCGCCAGTCGGGATGGACCCGTGGGTCGTGGGGGAGAAGGTGAAGATTGCTGTACCAGCTCGGCGTTAGGGGAGACTGGTTGTGGATGACGAGCATGCGACTCCCCCGAGAGTAGGGTAATGGTGACAAAAGATTCCACAAGGCGCGACTGTAGTATATTCTCTAGGCTCTTCTGAGAAGTGTCTCGGAGTAAGTCTGGGAAGAAGGCAGAACTAGCCGTGCCGAGGTTGCCGGACGATACGGGCGCGGAAGACGCTGCTTGGAGAGAGTGAGCGGAGGCGATGGACAATGCACGAGGACGGTGGGGAGGTCGTCCGGGTCCAAAGGATCCAGCGTTGGAAGGGCGTCTTGCGAGCTTGGGCCCCGAGGAGCTCGCAGAGGTGGAGAGTCGTAGACTAGCCCGGGAAGATGTCCGCCTATCCAGGGTGGGCTCACCAGAGTAATCCAGACTACTCGATGCGCCATCGTCATCACTCCTTGGTGCGGAATAAACAGAGCTAGTGGTTGATATTCGCCTTCCGCGTTTCCTGCCAACGGTTACATCAAGGTCGTCCGAGAAGTGACCGTATGGAGTGAACTGAGGTTGTGGGGAAGGTTTTGTCAAAGCAGAAGCGAAGGCATCGCGGACGGGGAACGGGGTTAAATTGCGGACTTGGACAGACGTAATATGGCGAATGCGACGCTGGTAAAAGGCGTCAACGTTCAGTGGTGAACCACTTGGAGGACGAGGGGGAGCTCACCGACAGAGTGGATGTCGTGTAGGAGGCAACTTCATGATCATGATCGCTACCATTCCATGACGAGAACGACGACGCTTGCATATTCCGGGGCTGTCCGAGCTGAAATACTAGAGCGCAAGGCCGAGAAGGCGAAAGATATGCAGACAATCAGCTGGGTATGACGGAAGAGCACTCTAGAGGAGCATATGGTAGATGTAGGGCAACGATCGACGGCAATTAATGGCAAGCCTTGGTTTCAGAGGGATGAGAAGCAATGTCGCCGCCGTTGCGGAGGATGTGGAGGAGTGCTGGGGTGAGGCCAAGAAGTCATGGAACGGAGACTCGGACAGTGGACAGAGCTGTCAGTGCTACCCGCGTGAATTTCGATCTCCCCGCAGCGTTCACGCGTAGCCACACGCCACTTGGCCACAGTCGCGTGTATGTCATATCTGCTCCCCGCTTGCTCTCATCCTCGTCAATGCCACCTAAACCTCGTCCCATCCGCAAACCGACCTCAGTTGCTGGAAATGCCCCGCCAGGTCCTGGACCAGCACCTCCCAAAGATGGAGCCACGAATGCCTCGAGTACCTCCATGCCCCCACCACCAGACCCGGCTCCACCACTTGGCTTATTGGAAGCAGAGATCACCGCTCTTTCGTCATGCCTGCAGGTCAGTAAAGGTACTCCTCCTTCGTTCTCGTCCATTCAAAGCGATGTGCATATGCGCAGGCGGCAGTCATCAAGAAAGGGCAGATCTATGGCTTTTACACGGACGTAAAGAGACTGTAGGCACTGTCTATGCCCCCCCCTTGTGCCGTTCTTAACAGTCTTCCAGTGGCATACAACAATACGCACCCAAGCCACCTCGTTCCCTCACTTCTGCCCTCGGAAGAGAGATAGTCAAGTACGACCAACTTTGTGACGCTATGGAGTCCCATCTCGTACGTGCTCACTGTCCTCCCATGTCTCCTCTCGCGCTCATCCCCTCTAAGCTCCGCGCGATCAGCGTCCTCCAACGCGACCTCGCGCGCGAAGAGCAGCGCATCAAAGCAGAGGAAGAAGCGGCACAAGCCGCAGCAGCAGCGGTCCCAAAACCATCCTCTCCAGTCCCTGCGGTAGGGCCCTCCTTACCCGGTTCCCCGATGCAGACCCAAACCGAGACCCTGCCCGACGGTAGCGTCCGCCCGCGCCCCCTCGCCGGCGCGGGAATCAACGTCGTGCGGCGGCAGTCGACCATCTCGCTCTCCTCGCTCTCGCGCCCGGCCGCCCCGCACAAGCTCGACCTCTCCGCCTCCGCGCTGCGCATCCACCCGGACGAGCTGCTCCCGAGCGGCCTCTCCTCGCCCGTCACGCTCGCCCCACGCTCCGCCCGCGCCCCATCGATACCCCCAGACCTCGTCATGGCCGCGCTCACCGACGCCGCGAACCGGCAGGTGGACATCGACCTGACCGTCGACGGCGACATCGACATGAGCGGGGCGGGCGGCTCGCGCGGCATGGTGCACATCGACTCCTCGCTCGGGAGCTCCGCGGACAAGCCCATCGAGCTCGACCTTGACATGGATATGGACGTACAGTTCTTTCCGGAGGACACTGCGGCCGGGCACGGGGCGAACGCGGGCATGTTTGGGTCTGTGGCGATGGGCCAGCAAGGCCAGATGGTCAAGCCGAAGCAGGAGGAGCAGCTCGACCTGGACCTGCTCGGCTCGTTCCAGTCCGTCCAGTCTTCAGGTGGGGGGGACGACCTCTTCGCGTCGCTTGGGAACTCCGCACCGGGTGGGGTGCCCGCTCCCTCTTCGTCCGTAACCACCGATGGGCAGAGGGTACCAATTGGCGCACCTTCCCCTGGGACGATATTGGCGGGTCTCACGGGAACCTCGCAAGCGGGCCATGGCCAGGGCTCATTTGATTTTGACATGCACTTTGACTCCAACTTTCTGAACGAACAAGGTAGTGGGGGCGACATCGACATGTCCGACATATTTAATAACATAGGGGGAGTCCAACCCTCAGGCAGCTCAGGTACTGATGGTGCTGCCCCTAGCAGGAGTGGAACTTCATAGCGATTCCTTCCTGTTAGAAGGCACTATACATTATATTGTCATAGCACTAGCGAACTAATGATACTGAGCAGTGGGTTTGAGGGCGACAACAGGGAGGGCGGGGTGTACGCTATACGGCAGCGCAAACAACATCGCGTCCACAATCAACGCGCTTGTGAAGGACATTAGAGACACGATTCCAACTATACAACCGTAAACAATGTCGCAGTTCGACGCGGGAGAGAACTTTCGATCCCGAACAGGAGCTCTCGCACTTCGCTACGTTTAGGCTCACTTCGAACAAGGGCGTTCATGAGCGACCACTCTTCTTCTTCTTGTTAACGACTTTGAAGCCTCCCCATTCGTTCTGTGCGGGCTTGGGCTGGGTCTTGACAACATCCGCGATGGAGATGACCTTGGTAGTGCCAGACGCGGACGCCCCCTTCGGTCGCGACATGGCGTCGGCCTTGCGCTTGCTGACGAACTCAGACGCAAACCGACGGCCGTCGAGTGTCGTGCTGCTGGCGTAGATCAAATCGGAAATGATCTCAACCGTGCTCGGATCTGGATCGAGCGGGAACGACAGGAGCATGGACGTGATCTCCTCGACTGAAAAACAAAACGCATACACGTCAATCCACGGCACGCAACGACGCAACAGGACCACTTACGATTGACTGAGTTATTGAGGCCTTTCAAAGAGTCGCTTAGCCACTTCATGAACTCGAGGGAGGGTCCGGGCGCTGCCAGGCTCTCATCTTTTGACGAGGTAGACTTGACGGCAACGGCCGCGGGACGAGCGGCGGCGGCAGCGGTTGAAGGTCGGGAGGTGTTTCCCGACGACGCCACAACCGCAGATACCGTTGGGACTGCCTTCGCAGATGCGGCGGGAGTAGCAGCAGGGCGGCCGGCGGTAGCGGCGACGGCGGTGGCACCAGCACCAGCAGCAGCTATTGTAGCCGCTGAAGCCTTGCCATTGGAGCCGACAGTCGTCCACGCTCCACCGGTGGGCTGCGTAGGACCAGAAGGCTGTGGCGCGATCAGTGTCAGTGACTAGCCGAAAGGTGCGACACATTATACTGACCTTCGTGGTGGTGTCTGCGTAACCCCGACGAGCAGCAACCGCTATCGACTCCTTCTCTTTCTCTTTCGCCAGCTTCCGCTTCCGTTCTTCCTCCTCCTGGATCTCCTTCATCGTCTTCTTCGTCACCGGGGTCTTGGCGGCGTTCGTCCAGACGGCAGGAGCAGGAGCGACGGGAGCAGGCGCGCTGAACGGTGACGCCACCACGGGAGTCTCCTTCGGGCCATTGCTGTTAGAGCGAGCGCCAGCCTGCGAAGTGGGCAGACCCCACGACGTAGTGAACGACTGGAACTCCTCGGGCTGTGAGTTCGTACGAGCAGCGCGCTCAGCACGCTCGCGTTCACGCTGCTCCACCTTGCGGGCCTCAATCTTCTTCGCCTCAGCCTCCTGGATCTCACGAAGGGTGGGTGCGGCGCCCTTCTTCTTGTCTTCTTCAATCGCCCATGCAGCCTTAGGTTCAGCCTGGGACGGTGAAGGAGCCTTCAGAGGTGGAACAGATGCGGGCGCAGGAGGCGGTACAGGGGGCGCGGCCTTAGGTGTTGGTGGGGCAGTTGACGCGGGCTGAGCCGTTGATTTTCGTCGAGGCTTTTGAGGGGCAACATCAACGGGCGAAGGTATGGTAATGGACATAGGTTCGACAGCAGCGGGGACGGAGGGCTGAGGCTGGGGTTCTTCGGCGCGGACGCGGACCGGTTCAGGTTCAAGAGCGGGAGCTTGCTGAGGCGCCGGCTTGGCGATTTGCTGTCGGAGTTCAGCCTGACGCTGCTGTTCATCGTGTTGACCCAGATTCGCGGCAGTGAGACTGGCGGTCTGCGCGCCCCAAGGGGGGTTCTGAACAGGTTGGGTGGGTGTATGCCAAGGAGACTGGTCAGCCTGGACAGCGCCCTGTGGAATACGCAAAGGCTGTGAAGGCGCCATTGGTTGAGCGACGAAGGTATTGGCTGAGGTGGGATGATTGACATCGAAGGGTCCAGGACGACGGAAAGCAGGAGCTTCCTGGGTATGCCAAGGCGACTGATTGTTGGTAAAACCTGGGGTCTGAGCAAACGGCTGCTGCGTGAAAGGTATTTGCGGGCGCTCAGGTGTCATGGAGTGCAAGGAGCGATTGTCCTGCCCCGCAAACTGCGAGAGAGGAGTTTGAGTGAATGCCGCCTGGGCATGAGGGATGAAAGGAGAGGAGTGGTTAGAGAAGGAACCCCCCAATCCTGCGCTCTGCTGAAGCTCTTCCTGTGCTGGTCGGCCAAATGGATCCCGATTGAGGACTCGCGAGGGGGTGCCCTGATTGGAATGAATGCCACCAATGGGCCCGAACTCTGCCCCACCATTCAACGCAGATTTACCACCGAGACCATTGAGAGTGCTTGACTCCTGCACGATTCTCTGCGCGAATGGACTCGCGCCTTCGTTGAAGATGCCGGGGCCTTCTGGACCTGAAATAGGCGAAACATGTGAGGTATGAACGTTTCGTCGGAATAACTCGGTACGAACCACTGAATCCCAGCCCATCAGTTCCCGAAGTACGTCCAACGGCATAGCGCGACCCCAGCATGGACTCCACCGGCTCATTCTGTGTGGCTCGTCGTTGGGGCGTCCCAATTGCACCCGCGCCGGGGGTAGCGAAAGGCATTCGAGACTGTTCGGGTTGATCGAAGGTGAACTGAGCCCCCTGTCGGTTTTCGAAGACAGCAGGATCGGGAGAACCATTCACAAAGCGGCCACCGAAGGAGGAAGACGGCGAGTCTGAAGCATTAGAACCATTTTGCAGGTAAGAGTCTAATGTCGAGCTTCTGACAGACCGCATGGGCACAGGTTGGTAAGGCGAGTGTTGATTCCGTTCGGGTACCGCGCGATCAACCACGTTTTCTAGAGGACGCGACAAGCCGGGTGGTGCGACGGCGTGGACGAGAGGCGACAGAAACACGGGCTGGCCCTCGCCAACGCGACGCACTAGTTCGCCCACAGGTGTCCATTCAGTGTCCAGATGAGTGCGCTTCATGAGTAGGGTGGCTTGGAAGTATCCTTCGTTGTACCAGCGTTGCATGAGATCGGCTTTAAACGGTCCTGGATGGCGACGTCGTGAGGCAACCTGCTGCAGGGAAAGCTTAGCAATAACCCACCTTGTATCTGTCCTTGAGGATCGAGGTAAGACCAATCGATATTGGAAAGGTCTGTGAGACCGGGAGGTGGTTGATTTGGGGCCGGTTGTCCATCCTGTCCAGAAATCGACATGTTGCCTATTTGTCCGTTCATCTGCTCGACTCCGTTCGAAGTGCTGTTACCATTGACCCCACTCGACGTCCCCCCGGAAGGTTCTTTAGCGTGCTCCGATGCGCCAACCGCGTCTTCCTCCTCTTCTTTGATATCGTGGATCCTTCGGGTCTCCATCAGTCTCCTTGTCGCCCTTCCCTCCACCTTTCGGCACGTTCTCGGACGTCCTCCTTCGAGCCGACCATGTATCACTCAGCACTCCATCGAACCCCGGCCGGACTCGAGGCGAGGGTAATGCGCCTTCCCGAGGAGACGCCAGTCCTCCCTGCATGTTGGAAAGAGACAGCTTTCGAGGGAGAGCGAGCGGTGCTTGATCTTACAACCCTCGTCGTGTCAGCGAACATCGAAAACACTAAGCAGATTGCGTAGCCGTCACCTGTGCTGTCCCCCCTCCTTCGTCCCATGAAGCTCCCGATGCGCTCCCGCATGGGGCTCCCGGCGGCCGAAGTCGCGTGGTTGAGCTTCGGCCGCTCCCCCAGTCCAGAGGTATTGAGGGGCGATAAGAAATCTGTCGACTGGCGTCGACGCACTTCCGAGTTGAGCGGGCCCGCGAACAGCTGTACCCCACACGACGCCAGACGAAGACAGCATCGAAGACGCAGGCCAGAACAGAAGAAAGAGTTTCAGTGCCACAGCCTCCAAGTACGCGGGGCGCGTCGGGAACGTGCAAAACGAGCGCACCTTCTTCTCAGCGTCGCCCATGTCTTTGAGTCCGACGGGTTCATAGCCCACCTCACGGACGATTCCCTCCCAGCGCTCGACCTCGAGCCCGAGCCCGCCGCGGCCGCCGCCCTCCTTGTAGATCCTGAGCATCTCCTCCTTCGAATAGCGGAAGGGATGCGCTACGTCACGGCCCTCCTGCGGCGGGTTACTGGCCGGCGTGACGAGCGCAGAGTATGTCGAGTTTCCGGGTGGTACCGGGGACGATGCGAGCGGCGGGGAGGGAGCAGGCCGTGAGGAGCCTTTGGTGCGCATCCACTCAGGCCCAAAATGCATGGTTGTGGCAGTCATTTTGCTAGTAGGAGCTAGTACAGCGGAGATGCAGAGTTCCTGGAGAGGCTCGGGAGAGGCGGGGGTAGGTAAGCTGGACAGAGTGCGGAGACGCAGACTAAGTGGCAGCAGATATGAAAAGTTGAGAGCACTTTCCTTCCTAGTGGGCCTATAACTGGCAATCAGCGCCTCCGCCTACCCACGGTCACTCTGGCGCCCGTCCACACGCGTAAAATGCGCCGTTTTCAATACACGTTCCACAGCACGTTGTCGGGTGCGCCACAATGTCGTAGAGTCCGACAGGAACACAATAATGTAGCGGGCAACACGAACCCCATCTATCCCAATACATTGAACGATAGAATACGACTACTTTTACAATGTCCATCGATGCGACCTAGAGGAGGACTGGTCACGAGTATACTCTCCACTTGCTCGTGGGGACAGCTGCAGCACGCGTCAGAAGACTGACGCCGCAGCAGCGATGATGGGAACATACCTTGCAGCTTCTTGGCGGTCGGAATGAGGAAGAAGATGACCGAAAGGAGACCAAAGCCAATGCATATTGCAGAGACAATGTAGTAGCCGTCTTGCACCGTAACGCAGTCCCCTCCCAGCTTCTGACATGCAGCTTTACCATGCTCCGAAACGCATTCTTGAGCTGTAGAGAGGTATGTTTAGCTTGCGTCAAAATCAATTGATAGCAGAACGGCCAAGCGCACCCTTGACTGATAGACTGGACTCGGGGATGTTGCACGTCGCCACACTGAAGTAGTCGACTCCTGAAAGGCAGAGCATCACATCAGCCTTATCCATTCGGATCTATCAGGGACAACACAGACCTTTCAACACAAAGTAACGGGGCCAAGTCCCTCCCATGTTCGTGAACGTGTTCAATAACTAGCACAGGGTCAGCTTCTCTACGACCATGGTGGACAGAAGGTTCTTACAGTCATATACGTCCCACCAACAACGGGGTCGGATATACGGGTGTGGAAACGCTGACATGGCGCCAAACTGAATCGTGCTACGGAGGAAAGTGAATCAACGTCAAATAGTTTGTATGTTCTTCTGCACAAACCTCGAGAATGATTGCATGACAGTGAGGATCACGAGTCCCACGAAGAATCCAGTCGAGATGGGAGGTTTCGGGAACCAATAGACCATCAAAGTGATGAGGAGGGTCATGAACAACCGAGGCCAAAATGCGTAGATCCAAGCTCGGAGTGGTTTGTCGCCTCGCGCCCATTTACCGGCAAGCCAGCCGCCGACGATTTCGAAAGGAAAGTCGATGAGCACCGTGATGGCAAGATCTTCCCTCTTAAGACCTTTCTCGACCATCTTCAGCTGACTCACTGCGTCAGACGCTTGCCAACCGATTTTTGCGAGCAAATGCACTACAAGGAAGATTTGCACATCTGCAAGTCAACTTGTCAGCATAGGAACACATTGGACGTCGTAGTAGCACAAACGTTTCAGCTTGCAAATTTCCCACATGGTAACGTAGACGGCTTTAATGCCGATATCTTCGGTAGTCGCCTTCTCCTACATGAATAATTCTTTAACTTGTTAGAGCAGACGACGATAGCACTATTCACGAACCTCTTTGATGAAGAAGAGCCAAATCGTAACCAGGAAAGACATAGATGCACAGAAAAAGAGGTACGAGCCCATAGACAGCCTCGGGATACCCCATTTCTGGCTACGGGCGTGTCAGCGAACATGGCGCATGGCGATAATTTCATGACATACGCAAACTCTTCGCTGTTGAGCGCAAGGAATACAGTATATGACATAAGGTAGCCTGTGTTCAAACCGATTGTCTGACACGTGGAGGCATACGCCAGGTTCTCCTCCGAAAGGAGTGTCAGAGCCCAACCTGTATGCACCATTCGTAAGCGCCAACTACGTGGTCAACTGACAGACAGCGCTGCTCACCGTCAACTGCGATATCTGGAAGGAAACATTGAGCAAATGAATAGTTGTGGGGGACAAAGATCTCTTTGAACTCACCCTGTGTTGCAGAGAAGAAAACGAGAGAGGTAAACGCGAAACTGAGCGCGTACAGATGTTTACCGGGCTGCGTGCGGGTAAGCTGAAGCAAGTGCGAAGAGAGTAGACGCGTTATTACTGACGTTCTCCATGAGCTCATCTGCTTTGAATGATATAACGAGCATCGTCGTCCCTATGATTAATTGCATAGGTATGATCCATGACTTGCGGCGACCGATGGAGCGGAAGAAGACAGAGTCTACGATGGGTGACCAGAAGAGCTTGAGGGAGTATGGGTAGCCAGAGAGCGAGAATACGGCCAGTTCAGAGTAAGATAGATGTTCTCGAAGAATGAATGGAACGGATCCTAGGGCAAGGCCTAGCTATGGACACGGTATGTGGTGAGGAACATGCGCTGGGAACGACGTGTCCGCACTCACTGGGAATCCTTGGATCAGGTCTTGGGGCCAGTGACGCGTCAGAGACAGCGACTTGAGGAGAGGGTGGAAGAAACGCACAAAGAATGATAAGGAGGACTATTGCCTGCTTGTCGCGTGCAGAAATGGGCCGCTTCCCGTCGGCCTGGGCCAGGTACACTTGCTCCTCCTCGAGAGACAGGTCTGCGGCCGCAGCGCGGCGCTCGTCCTCGTTGAGCAAGCTCAACTCTACCTCTTCCACGTCGTCTGGCGTGCGCCCACCGTGACCGTGGGGCGGCGGGCAGTCGCGGGGGTCCTCGGAGTGCGTGGCACGATTTCGATGCTTTCGAGCGAGGTGGTGAGGGCGCGACGGGGCATTTGGTCGGCGTCGACGGCAACCGCGGCGTTCTTCTTGGCCTGACGGCGTCGAGGTTTGTGTTGGGAGGTAGAAGACGGAGACGTCATGCAATGGCGAGAATATGTGGGGGACAGGATTAGGCGAATATAGCGCAGACAGAGTTCTGCGTCGCCTGCCAGAGCCAGAGGTGCTTCCACGTCCTCGGCTGTCCATGGGCGATCAGCGCTTCCGTCGGGGGCGTCTACAGAAGACTTTGGCGCTCGACGGAGGGCTGTTTCCGGAAACGAAGCACCGCCACCGGATTATAGTGGTTTGTCAGCGCCTCCACGAAGCGGATAAGCAGTCACTAAGTTAGTACTGGCAGTGCCGCAGTGAGTGACCACATACTACTGTATAAATACCCGCGCATCTTGGAATCGCCCGCCGCCATGCATCGCTCGTCCGAGTGACTTCAAAATTCACCGTGGAGGCCCCCAACTTTCATCTAGCTGGGCTGGCATCGTCTAACTCTTTGTCCAGGTCCTCCCTCAGGAAGAATACTCCAGCTGTTGGCATGCCATCGGATGACACGATCGCAAACGAGGCTTGTTCCCCGTCGCAGATCACCGGTGAAAAACATAGCGAAGCACGACCACCGTGGGGACTCCGATGGAGAAGTTCGATATGGTTTATCACCTTGGGTACAGTGCTCCATGATTGCAGTTATGTCGGTCGCGCTTCAACCAATACCTTCTATTTCCTTTGCAGCTGTCAGCATAGGTTCGCAATAACCAAACGCGATCCGATATTCTACTCTGAGCCTCAGTTGGTTACATGGTGCAGGCATAACGACCGACATCCTTATATATACCATGATCGTACCTGTCATCCCCTTCCGCCTCCAGGACCTTGGGTACACCGACGTCTCCAGTCTCGTCGGCTGGCTATTATTCGCATACGTGCGTAAATAGCAACTATTATTGCTCCTTCCGCTTGTCTGAGAAAGTCTTTCACCAGTCCGCAGCCCTCGTGATCTGTACGTGGAATACCCGGTAAGTTCCTTTACGCTATGGCTGACATTCGGATCACACAGCAACACCTCCGATTGCATATTACTCCGAACGACACAAGAACAGGCGGATTCCGTTGCTAGGCGGCCTTGTCGCTCTGATAGGCTCGCAAATCATGCTCATGGAGGCTCCCACGTACTGGGTGATGGTGCTCGCACGCATTGCCCAAGGAGTCAGTGGGTCCGTCATCTGGGTGGTCGGTTTGGCCCTAATGTAAGCACCCCGCCATATGCCTGGAACGCTGGATACTTTCGGTCCGCTGAATTGGCTCGCAACAGTTGCGACTCCGTCCCCGAGGCGATCGTCGGCAGTAGGTCCGCTCCGCACATTTTCCGCTATGGTGAAAGTAACAGGGGTTTGCGACGCAGAACAGCTGGGACTGGCCATGATGGGAATGTCCCTCGGGTAAGGCGGCCTGGATTTGTTTCGCATTGAGCGAGCGCGTTGAGCCTGACTTGTTCTTCCTCGAGCTCTTTGGTCGGTCCCCCAATCGCAGGCGCCCTGGACAACCGTTTCGGCTTCCGCGGACCGTTCATCTTTGGCGTCATTGTCACAGGCATCGAGCTCATATGCCGGTTGCTCATCATCGAGCGTAAGGAGGCAGCCCGCTGGGATGCCTCCCTCAGCGCCTTGGTCCAGAGTAACACTACTTCCCATGAACATGTCAATGCGTACGGAGCCACAACTCAAGCCGAGAAGAACGAAGACTCACCAGCGGAAATTGCAACCCAACCCCAGAGCGAGACCGCCGACCCTTCCGCAGAGCCCACTGCTCAGCGCGTCGTGACCGCCCCGTCTGGAGTGGCGGAAACCGAACCGCAAACGCAAACACAACTGACCGTCATGGGCTTGCTCCTGAAAATGGCCAAATCCTCGAGAGCAATGGCGCCGATATTCTTGTCTTTTGCATATGGGTATGTCGAGTCTCTGCACCACCTTGCGCACCTACGCTCACAGGAGGGACAGCATCATCATAACAAGCCAGGAGCCCGCACTGCCCCTCTACCTCCAATCCACGTACAATTTCAATGTCTCCAAAATCGGTCTGGTATACATCGCGGCCGTCGTCCCGTCGCTCATATGTGAGCATCTCGACCTTGCCTTCGACCGTCCCTCTACCATGCTCACACCCCAAAACCCAAGCATCCCCTTTGAGTGGCTGGTATGCGGACCGCCGCAGTACAGTCGCGAGCATGCTCATCTGCCTCGTCCTCTCGCTTCCCTTCTGGTGTCTCATAGCGTTCAAGGGTAACATCGCGTACTTCATCGCCATGTTCGCCTGCCTCAGTACGTCACCACGTCCCTCCCCCCGCGCAACCGCAGCCGATCTAGTGACACCACGCCTCTGCCACACAGACTTCTTCTTCGCGGCCGTCATTTCCCCGATCACGGCCGAACTCGCTGCCGTCACGCGCACCATGGATGGCGTCGGGTGTAAGTCGCAACGCTCTCGAAGGCGTTATAACTTGTCAGACAAGCTCACGCGTCCACTGGCACAGACGGGCACGTGTATGGTGCCTTCAACATCGCGTACGGGATTGGCTCTGCAAGTCAGTGGGTTCAGCTTTTACGTCGTTTGCCAGTCTCTGAGCTTTACCCCCGATCATATTCGTCCAGTCGGTCCGGTTATCGGTGGACAGGTAAGCCCGGCGCAGTGGTCTGGCGGTATCCTCTCAAGCCTAGGCTCACACCTATTTTCAGTTGTATGACCATACCTCGAACGGATGGATGACGATCTCGTTCTTCGACCTGGCGATGATCAGTATCTGTACGGTCATCACAGCGTGCTTCCTCGGCGACCCAACAGCGCTGAGAAGTATCATGATTCGTCTGCGCGCGCGCCGGAGATTAAGGGAACGACGAAGTGGGACTGCTGCCGTATGAATGTTGTATGGATGCGGTATTAGGTGCAGATGGTAGGTAACACGTAGAAGCGAGAATCACCACTCTAATGATAGAAACAAGTTAAAACCATGTCGAGGTGTATGAGGTGTGAGACATGTCTGGTACTAGATGTGGGGACAAAATCTACAGAAGATTTCGTAACGTAGTTTAGATGACAGAGGATGCATGGGGTTCACTCAAGGAAATATCACTGGCTACATGTGAGTGTTGATGTAAACGCGACGGAGAGGAGGTGTCCCGGAAACTATAGAGGAGCTACTAGTACACTTATGTCGATGATATTGAGATGATGGTGGTACATTTGGGATATCGTAACAAAACGGCAGAAACACGACAGCTTAAAAACTTGAGGATGACGGCGTGAACAATAATGACATGTATGCGACGAATAGCAAGTAGACGAGAACGCTGCATGGAAAGCAAGACGGGTCAAGGCGGCGTAAGTGGCGGTGAGCCCGAGGTTGGCGGGATAATTGGTGGGCCAAACATCCCAAGTAACGAAAGGAGATCAGCTATCACCAACGGGTGAGCACCACGATGGATATTCAAACCAGCATGGACGTACTTTTTCTGAGTGGCTTGCTGAAGAAGCCGTTCATTCCCGAACTAAGACACAGCTGTTTTGTGGATTCTTGGCAGTCAGCGCTTAAAGCAACAACTAGCCTCGCATTAGTAAATGCAAACTGTAACAGATACCATGTTTGAGACTGGAAGCTCACTGGGCAAGAGCACTGATACTCTGCGCTTCCCCTCAAGAACGCGTAGTCGCTTGCAGGCCTCGACACCGTCACATATTGGCATGTCTAGACAGGTAAGACGTCAGATGAGGAAATCGCACGAATGTTATAAGATACCGACGATGATCGAACAGCGCGACACTGAAATACCCGGGCTCGTGACGCTCCCATTCCGCGAGGGCCTCCTCCCCATTGGAGGTGGCGACGACGTTGAGGTCGTACCGCTCCAATTGCTTCATGAGAAGCTTCTGGGCGACCGGGTTGTCTAGTTGTCCACCATCAGCGACTGGTATACAAATCGACGTTATAGGCACGAACCTTCAGCGACCAAAACATTACCAAACAATGTGCGTTGTGCTAGTGCTTCTTCCTCCCGTAACTCGGTTGGATTGACGACAGGTCTGATCGGGAGGCCATCGAGGACGTTCTTGAGGCCGGCCAACATCTGTAAGAGTTTGAGCCGCCTTGGCGGTTTCGTCATCCTGACGAGCCCCGGTGGCGTCTCCATGTCGCTCCTGAGCATCGGTGCGCCCGCGAGGTTGTCGGTCGTGGGAGTGAAGAGGTGAATGACCTTGGTTTCTTCTAGCGTCTGGTATGGCAACGTCCGCAGAACTCGCGTCAAGTCGTCCGCTCGACTTTCCGATTGGTCGTCTATGAGGATGAAATCTAATCGTTGAGAGACGAGATCGGGACTACGCAGGCGTTTCTCCACGTCGTCGATTGAGCTGGATGTGATGATATCGAAACCGTCCAGCATTGTGCGCAGCATGGAAAGCGTCGAAGAAGAGGCAGAACTGATCAACACCCGCAAAGGTTGCGGTTGATTGAGGTGGGTCTTGAACTTGTCCATGGCCGCTTGAACCTCTTGAGACTCCTCGGACTCGAAAGTCTTGACCGGAATTGTGAACCAGAACGTTGACCCGACTCCGAGTTCGGATTGCACGCCGATGACGCCTCCCATCAACTTGACGAGCTGCCGTGAAATCGAGAGGCCTAAGCCTGTTCCCCCGAAACGCCGCGTCGACGAGTTGTCGGCCTGCTGGAATGGAACAAAAAGCTGGTCGACGTCGCTACAAGGGAGAATCAGTAGAATGCCATCACCGAGACGCAATGAACTCACGATGCGCTCAAGCCAATGCCAGTATCCCTGCCAATCAAACGTTAGCGAAGTACTACAGCATCCTTCATGGGGGAACATACTGTATCGAGAACTTCAGAGACACATCGCTTGGGGTCCGTGGTGCGGTCCAATCTACCGAACATGTCACTTCAACGAAGCCGTGGGCTGTGAACTTCACGGCATTGCCAATAAGGTTCATCAGCACTTGACGAATGCGAGCGTAGTCGGCTTTGACCCCTACAACAATCATACGTTCAGCAGACGAACAGCCTCAGACCAAAGTTAAAACGTACAAGGTGGAACGCTGGACTCAATGTCGAACGAGAGATCGAGCTTCTTCGCAGCCATGGGTAGTAGGAGTTCCATACAGTCCGCAAGCAAGTTCTCCACAGAAAAACCGGAGTACTCCAGCTTGACGGCATCGGCCTCGAGCTTGCTATAATCCAGGATGGAGTCGATGATCTACCAGACAGTGGAACGTCAACATTGCTCGAGGATAGAGCGTTTTGATCAAGACACCTTCAGCAACAGCTCGCACGACTGCTTCGCAGTTTGAACTAGAACAACCTAGTGAGCCCCGCATCACGACTGACAACTGACATTAGTACCGATCTCTCTTTGACCCGCGTTGAGCTCGGTGCCGCTGAGGATATCCAGAAGGCCATAGAAAGAACTGAAGGGCGTGCGCAACTCATGACTCATGGAAGCCAAAAAGTTGCTCTTGATCTAAGCAGAAACGACGAGTAAGCTCCGGCAACGAGATGTACCGAAATCGCCAATCTCACCTTTGTGGCCTTGAGAGCATCTTCGCGACTCTTCCTAGCAGCTTCCAGTGCATCCCTCTGAGCCGAAATCATCTTCAGGTTCTCCTTCGTCCCGGCTTGCACCGATCGAAATAGAAGGGCATTCGAGATACCGATACTTGCTTGCTGGCAGAGTAACGTCAACATGGTCACGATGTTGGGGGAAAAGGCGTATTTTGAAGCGAGATAGACGGCGCCAAATGTTTGACCACGGTTGCTGAAGATCGGGATGCAGATGACCGAACGATGGGGACTCTGCTGAGCCTCCGAAGCGAAGCGAGGCTCAGACGCAATATCCTCGGAGTAGACCCGCTCCTTCGAATTCAAAGCTGGATGCATCGAAAACTGTTAGAAGAGATGCCGATGCTGATGCGTTCACAGCGGCATACCATACTGAATAATTATCCTACGCAATGGGTCCGAAATGGAGCGAATGGGGATCGGATTGCTGAAGTACCTGTTAGCAAGTGTACTGAAGCTGACATCGGAGGCAACATACTCATGAACCTTGCAAGGCTCCGGGGGATTCATACTAGTCGCAACGGTGTAGTCTCCAGCCTCGCGCGCAATGACCACGCACGTACTCTGACTGACCGCGATTTCTGTCGCGATCTCTGTCAGTCGCTGCAGGGCCATCGATAGGTTGATGTCGCCTGAAATCTCCTTGCTCCATTTGAGGATCGACGCAAGATCGGCCGCAGTCAACGTAGAGATTTGTTCCTCTTCGGAAGCGTCCAGGCTAGTGCGCTCGAAAGGTCCTTGCAACGGAGCCTGGGTGGCAATGACAACGCTGTCCGTCTGCACGGCTACATCCGCGGAAAATATGTGCCGCTTCAGAGCTACAGGCTGGGCGCGCGTATCGAGCAGCGACGAAAGGTACGTACTGTATGCGCGTCAGACTGGAGTACTCCGAAGAAACGGATACGAGAACTTACACGAGGCCTCTCGCTCCCCATTGGGCCTGCTTAGCGATCCCGCGACGTTGCAGTTCACCCCCCAGGCCTTCCACGCCACATCGCACAAAATGACTGCCTTGCTACTCGGGATGTCAGTTCTCTGCATTCGAACATGCACCGCCACGTACGAAGAAAAGACCCAGACCGCCCTCGAGCAACCAATCGTTGTTGACGGCGAGTTTGACGGCGACGTCGTACAATTTGAAGGCATCAGTGTTGCTCGTCAGCGAAGCCATCTCGGCGTCGATGAGGGCAACCCAAGTGCTCGTATTCACGGGGCTTGGAGACAGCCACTTCCGAATGTACGATTGGTTGGTATCGATCTGCTTGAAGTAGCGAGCGCGCTCCTCTGGAGGTAGGTGACCTTCCCGCAGGCAGTGGATCAATGCGAGACTGTGGAAGAAGAGAGAATACCGAACATGTCGATGGCTGTGGAGCACGCTCATTAAATTAACATCCAAATCGCATGGAGGCCAAGTAGTGACGTACTTCGGATTGCTGTCGCGAGTTTCGTACACCGTAAATCCAAGGGCGGCTGCTTCTTCCACAAAACCGAGACAGAACAAGCCGACGACCTTGAACGCATTGTACCAGTTCATCGCGACTCGTATGTGGCTGAGCCCTTCCAACTGGGTCAGGTATTCGGACTCGGTGAAGCTCTCGGTATCGAACGCTGTAGCCGCACTATTGGCTACGGTGTATCCGCCAATAGCGCGAATGCAGCTCAATGCGGCTTGAGCCAGAATCGATACATCACCGCTCGGCGTCCACAACGTGATGTCGGAAAGGGCCTCTTCTGCAGCAATGACAAGCTCGCTGACTATAACGACGTCAGTAACCATGAAGTATTAAGCTGTCAACGCAAAAACACGTACGGTGATCGCCGATGTAGAGCCTCGTGACGATCAGGTGAGCGGTAGAGAAGCTCGTGTATATCCTGTCGCCCGCACTCTGGCCGTACTTGATCGCCTGCTCCAACCGCGGGACGTTCGCGCGGATGTGCACGTTGTCGAAGCCAGACACCATGATCGAGAACAGGAACTGGGCGCGACTACACCCCAACAACGAATCTCGGCGAGTGCACTTCAACCGACAAACCAAATCCACTCACCACTTCTCGAAACTCGTCCCGTACGTGTCCGCGATCGCAGTGCTAGCTTGCCAAGGTCCGCGGAGAATCGGAATAGCTCTCGTCGCTCCGCCGCGGCTATAAATGGTGCCTGTCAGCGACGATGGAGCTGCGCTCTATAACGCCCACACACCTCCCAAGGCCCAGAAAAAGCCCAAGGCGGTTCCTGGACACATCCCACCTCTGTTGACAGCACTTTAAGTTTCCGAGAGCAAGCATGGATACCAGAGAACGTACCGTAGCGCCTGTTGAATCGTCTGCGAGCAATATATCTGTCAGTCCGCATTCCAAGTGGCGTATTCCGGCCGCACACTCACTGTGAGTCCGATGATGTCTGCAAACCCTTCGCCCGTGCTCCAATAGGCGTTCGTCCCTGTGTCAGCGTGAGCATCAAATCGTGGGGCGACGCGGAGTTTAAATTGCACGAACCAGCATCATTGAGCAACGCAATGGCCAAATCAGTGCGGCTGTCCCGCGCGCGGGGTATCGCAAGAATGTTGTCGAACCCGACCGCGAGGATCTCGTTTTTCACCTGCTCGAACATGATGTCGGCCTCTCGTCGTGTTGGCGCCGCGTTCACCTCAACGCCGAGGAGGTGCAATCCGAGCATATTGTCATTCAGTGCCGCGTTGTAATTGCCCCGCATCCAATGGTTACGAGAGCGGAGACGGAGTAAGCGCGCCTTCTCTTCAGGAGCTTCGCAGTGTTCTAAGCACTCCTGAAGAAGGTTGTCGGATAGGGTGAACTCCGACTTCCAGGTATAGAGCCTATAGGATTCTACTTAGCCTCGAAGTAATCGGAGTCGGGTCATATGTACGTACTCTGCCAGCCGCATATACAGGGAGGCCGTTCTCAGCGGGTCAGTCTTCCAGGAGTTCTCGTCAAGGAGGGAACGCGCGTTCATGTATGACTGGAGCGCAAGCTAGCGGCAGGGGAAGGACGTGGATTAGCACCGTCCAAACAGTGAAAACATGATTACGAACTTCATGGGCGCCTCGTGCTCGCGCAGAGTCTCCAGCGTCCATAGACATTTCCATGAGCTCGTCTCGCTTCGAGTGCTCCCGGAGGAGGGGCATGCACCTGGGCTGATGTCAACACTACGTAACGATGTATCCCTTGATAGAAATTTACTTACCTTTTTGCGTGTTCGGCGATACGATAAACATCCGGCGTCGCTTCGTGAAGCATCATGAGAATAATCTACCACAGCAGAAGCTAGTCAGCCAAACGAACGGAACTAATAATGAACACCGGAGAAGCTGACCCTGAAAGACATTTTGGCAATGGCCTCTTCACTCTGAGATTCTGCCTCGGCCTGCGCAGCCTGGCGGTACCGATCGTGTGGGAAGCTACACATGTCACGAGCACGCTGGATGAGCCAGCCCTCCGCGATGGCAGTCTGGAGGCCACGGATGGACCGTCGCGTTGAGCTGGACTCCTTGTCCTTCTCCCTGAAAGTGCTGACAGCCTTAGAAACGTTCCACTGGTCCTTGGAGAGTTCGTCCTCAGTACCGCTGCCACTGCTATCGCTAGAGTCGTCCCAGTCCATGAGCAGCGCGACCTCTGTGACTTTGAATCTGGTACGTCCACGTGAGCGATGAGTAGAAACATGATGCGATCCACTAACGTTGGTCCAAAAAACGCGGCCCAGATGACAAATTTTCTTGCGTCCTCTGGCAGTTCGCGGAGGTGGTTGACGAGGAAGTTGAGGTCGCCAGGGGCTGCAGTCATGAATTTCTTGTCGAAGAGCGTCTTCTCTATTTGAGCGATGTCAAACCTGGGCCCCGTGGTCAAACGTGAGGCTATCGGACAGGAACGGGGACGCTTACTGCCAGTTGTTCTTGTCCCAGTCGTACCAGATCTGCACGAGCACCACGGCTGTCAGCTTCGATCCCCCATGAAGCCGAACTGTGGCAAAAGGTACGAACACATGACTGCCGGTACAACGTCGTCAGGATACTCCGGGCAGAAAAAGGATTTCCTTCCGAGGAGCTATGGACTATCCGAGACAGATGCGCAATGTCTTCCTTCGATCGATGCAACGTGCGCGCGATGAGGGTAGACACTGCGGGATAATTCAGTGGCTCGAGCGTGATCCATGTCGTCGACTTCGAAGAGAACGTGCGGCGGATCCGATCTAGTTTCTCCCTGAGAATGGTGTTTGAGCGCGTGTAATTCAAACGGTGCCAGCCAGCTTTCTGACTTACGGCCTATCAGATCGGACGGTCCCAAAGATGAGCTGTGAACATGTTAGCACAGAAAACAAAATATGTCATAAATTCCCCGCTCACTAGTCTTGTGCGGGAGTTGACGAGAGCGTTGATTAGCTCCAATGAACTAGAGACGACGGGTAAGGCGGTTATAGAGAAGTTGCGTTCCAGACAGGGCCACTCACGAATCCGGTGCTTCGTGCAGATCATCTAAAAACAGCGCGAACAGTCGTATCCCCGCAAGGACCGAGAACACGTTCTCGACCAGCGACTGGAAGCGGGCAGGCAGCTCGTTCGTCTCCAGAGTCTCTCGTGGCGGTTCGATCGTGATATCAAACAGCGAAAAGATGGTCTTCAACTCCGGCGCGCCCTCGTAAAGGAGCGGGACGTTCTGCAGCTGGGGTCCTAATCGATGCTTCAAGTCCGTCACAAAGCGATGGAGGTCCGAGTGGAACACGATGAGTTGTCGGAGGACGTGCGACAAACACGCAAGCTGAGCGAGGCTTCCTTTTGAGTTATGCTGCTTCCCGTCGATCTCGATGGACTCACCAACGACGCGAACGGACCAGTCTCGACCTCCGAGAACTTGGCCTGACCCCACAGCCCATGCGCTATCAACGGTGTCAGAACGTACGCCCTTCCACAGAGCGATGATTCCGGGCGGACGTACATCTCCACTTCGCCTGCTGCGTCAAGATCAGCGAGCTCTTCCCAGCCCTGCGAGCGATCAGTGAGCCTCGGCCACAGAACGACACCCTCGACGCTGTGAAAACCTACCCGGGTGGACCCAAGATGATGGCGGCATTCGTCCTAACTCTCCCATGGGACGGCGCCAACGCGACCCTCCTCAGCCCGTCGCTGGTCTGTATCGTCGACCCGGATGCGACCGTGCCCGATCCTGGGCCCATCTGCAGCAGCGGGAGATCGCCGATCGACGACACCTTCGAGGCAGGCGAATCCGGGGAGGAAGCGACCATCTGCCCCGACGTCCCGCTTTTGGACGACATCGTCTCGCTGGGATCCTCGGCCGTGCCTACGGTGCCCGGGCTTCCGCTCGATCCACTGGAGCCGACGACGAACGACCCGCGCGAGGTGGCAAGCTGACGCGAATAGCTCGTGGCAGTATGGCGAATGATGTTCCGGATAGTGTCGAGCTCCTTGTCGCGGCCGAAGAGGGGGCTGGGGATCGTAAATTCCATGCAGCGGTCAGCGCCGGCGATCTCGAAATAGGGAATGAGCTCGGCCGGTTCGTCTGAGGAAAGGGCGACTGCCGCGAGGAGCCGGCGTTGGCACTCGAGCAGGTCCTGCTTGAGTCCATACGCGCTCTGGTACCGCGCATCTGGCGGTTTGGAGAGAAGCTTCTCGATGATCATCGCGAGCACCTGTGGGATGTCCCGGCGGACTTCGTGCACCGGCATTGGCCGCTTCTGCACTACCGCGTGCAAGAGCTCCAGAGGCCCACCTTCGAAGGGCATAGTGCCCCGACCTACCAAGAGCGTCCAGAACATGATCCCCAGCGAATACAGGTCTGTCCGGTGGTCTTCCGCCAAGTTCTCCATACTGCCCGTCTGCTCCGGCGCAAAGTAGCACAGCGCCTCCTTCACCTTCAGCTTCTGTCCCTCCTCGAATGCATCCGCCTTGAGCACGAACTCCGAGGGCACGCCGAACTGTTCTAGTGAGACGGCCCGGTTGCCGAAGTGGACTATGCGCACGAGGCCGCTGTGGTGGTTAAGGTGAAACGCATTGGCGCGTACCTCCCGGTGAATGAGTCCGTGCCTGTGCATCATCTCCAGACAATGTGTCGCCTGAATGGCAAACTCCAGGAACGTCGCGAGGTCCATGATCTCAATGGCTTCCATCTCTTCCATGATGTACGGCTCCTCAACTCCGGACATGTAGATGTCGCGGTGCGTCGACGCCGGCCGGGCGCGCGAGATGTCCCCGAGCAACAGATTGTTCACTTTCGCGGGGGGGAAGTAGCGACCGAGGATATTTAGGCCGGGGTGGAAAAGGAGGAGCACAACACAGTCGCCATTCGTCTTCGGAATCGTGAAAAAATCGATCGTCCGCAACGTCGCGCTCGAGGACTCGGGGAACCCCGTCATCTTCTCGAGACTGTCCCAGAGCGCACCGTCAGCATTGAGCAAACCACCCCGATCTCGATTCTCGAGCTCGATGTCGGGCGCTTTGAGAGGAGCAGCCAGGGGTCGCGACCGGGACAGCGCCCGCCGCGATAATCCCCGCTCCGTGTCGCGGAGATTCAAGCGAGATGGTACTACTCACATGTGGGCCTCCCGTTCGAGCAGCATGGACGCATTGGAGTGGGCCGGCACGATTTTGGCCAGGACGCTGGTCCCGTCCTGCAAATTTGTCCCTTCGGCGAGAAGGGTCATACTTCCAGTGTCCTCCCATGGTACCGCCTGGAGAGAGAGCAGGAGAACACGGAGAACGACTGCGTTAGCTTCTGGGAAGGTCCGATAGGGGGTTGTCGCACACGCACCTTCTCAAACGTGTACCCCGGGACCGAGAGTATGCCATCCTTGAAGTAGAGCGTGGGCAGGGCGGGCTGCGCGTACTTGCGCCGCATCGCTGAGCGGACTCGGAGGGCCCGAATGCGGACGGGGAGCTGGGGCTAAGTAGGTTTTGAGAGAGGAGACGGGTAACGCGTGTGGGGGATGGGAGTCAGTGTGGCCGACTGGGAGATGGGCGCGAGGTGGGAGGCGAGGAGAAGCAGGAGATGCGACACGGCTGGTTGGGCCGTGTTTCCGTTCGGGGCAAGACAGTCCTCGGGCTTGCTTTGGCGCATCGTCGTTCGCGTCTGCCTGGGCGGTTCGGCAGCTCCAGGCCCCCACAGATTCCCCCGCTCGCGGACTCAGACGTCATTCTCCCTCAGGATTCTTTCCGTCCTGCCCAGTGCCACCGCTTGTCGCCCTCACATTTTGTGGTTGCGCTCAGTGCGCTGTCCCGCTGATCTCCCTCGATGGTACCCCTGAACTCCAATTACCTACCCGCGAACCAATCCATGCACCTTCTACTCACATCGTGCACCTTATCATCTCCCCCCTCCCCCCTCCTGCCTCCGTCATCTCCTTCTGCTTCCCCGCTTCTCTTCTTCGACTTCTCCTTCAGCTCCCGTTCATTGCCCTCAACGAGCCAACCTCATGGTACCCAAGTGCACAAGTCAACGATCCAGCCGTCCTGCCCGAACGACCGATGCGCGTGCCCTGAGAGAAGGTGCAGCGAAGCCTACGAAGCTGCTGGGGTGTAGTGGGAGCATAGTGCAAGGTGCCGAGCAACCTAAGGGGCTCTGGACGATCAACGTAACGAGGATGCTGCATCGGTGACCCCAATTCGCGCAACGTATCAGTGACCCCAATTCGCGCCACGTTCATGTTCCAATCTATAGACCCAACCACGGGTACGGGCAAGTAGCACACTTCATAGGGTAGTACAGATTGGCTCGACGCATCGCCAAGAAATATCATCCATTTGAGGAGGTACGGCAGAACAGTATGGTTACAAAAACGCAGCATAATCTACGACAGGAGAGCGAGCGACAGTACGAAAAGCGAGTCGAGGACTCGAGTGTTTAGGAGGTCACTGTGGATCATCGTCAGTAAAGGATATTGCAACACAGGGGGGATCTAAGGCTCACTGTAACTAGCAGGGTCGATGTGGTCGGGCAGCTCAGGCACGGCGACCTCAAAGCGCGACTGGATAGCCGCCATCACCTGTTGGTCGCTTTCCGACGACACGAAGGTGATCGCAAGGCCCTTCGTACCAAAACGGCCGGCACGCCTAATAAGAAGTGATTAACATATTTGCAACAAAACGCGCCGACATCACACTTACCCGACACGGTGAAGGTAGCTGTCCGCGTCAGGGGGGCAATCGTAGTTGACGACAATGTTGACACGCTCGACATCGATACCACGACCGAAGATGTCAGTGGCGACGAGGATACGCTTCTCGAATGCCTTGAATGCGGTGTATCGTGAGATACTGGTAACAGGTGCGATCAGATACTCGTAACCCCACAGCGACGACACAACTTACCGCTCCTCCTGCACAAGGCCAGAGTGGATCGCGATACTAGGAAAGTTGCATGATACAAGGAGCTTGTCGAGCTCAATGGCGCGCGCAACGGACTTGACGAAGATGACGACCTAATCCAGGTACGGTCATGATATGATATCGAGCAAATCGCACTGAAGGCTCACCTGGTTGAAGTCGAGGGTGTCGAGGAGTTCGTTCAGCTTCCTGTTCTTGCCGACTTCCTCCAACTTCACGTAGTGTTGCTGAAGACCGTGAAGGGTAAGCTTCGTCTCATCATCGACGAAGATCTCGAGAGGCTAAGACACGCAGTCTGGTTAGAATGGGCAAACAAATGTTCGCAAGAAGAGGTGCTCACGTTGGCCATGAACTTCTTGCACGTGATACGGATCTCCTTCGCCAGGGTAGCGGAGAACATCATGACCTGCTTGTGGTGCGGTGTCGCCCGGAAGATCTCCTGGACATCACGGCGCATGTCTGGTGGACGGTGGCGGATATGGTAAGATGACGTCGCACGTAAAACGGAGCAAATAAAGGAACGAAGAATGAAGGCGGCGGTAATTTAAGAGAGGACAGTGTCGTCAGCTTGAGGGTTGCCCCTCGGGGACTTGCGTGTTCGCGCGGGATCCACGCGAAAATCGCTGCCTTGACCGCCGAGATCGTGGGTGCTTCATCCGCTCCTCCTTTCCATGTGTCGACCACCCTCAACCACAATCCCGAGTCCACCGAAACCAAGGTCCAGATCGTGACAGGAGGTCGCTTGGCGCTGGCGCGCCGTATTGCGAGACAGCCCGACGTAAAGCGTGAGGTGTGGAAACCGGACAAGGCCGACGCCGCGAGGATAACAAACGATTCATGAAGGATGGAGGCCGAAATTCGCAGAGACTAACCGAGCTGTTCAAGCATCTTGTCGCATTCGTCCAGAATGAAGTGCTTGACCTTCGAGGCGTCGAGGACTTTATCTCTGACGAGGGCGTTGAGACGGCCGGGGGTGGCGACCACGATGTGCGGGCACTTGGTCTTGTCGCGGAGGAGGTCCGCATCCTTCACCACAGGCGTGCCACCGAAGAAGGTGCTGACACGGACATCGGGCATGTACTTCGCGAAACGCGTGTACTCGTTTTTGATCTGGAAAGCGAGCTCACGGGTGTGGCACAGAACGATGACCGACACCTCGCCGTTGACCGGCTCGAGCTGCTGCAGGGTCGCAAGAACGAACACCGCAGTCTTGCCGTGACCAGACTTGGCCTGACAAAGCACATCCATTCCAAGGACAGCCTGGGGGATACACTCCTGCTGGACTACAAACGAGAATGGTGTCAATCGGAATAGACCGCAGCATATATATGAAGCTCTACGAACCTTCCGACGGGTGCTCGAAACCCAAGTCACTGATCGCACGGAGGAGCTCTGGCTTCAACAGGAAATCCCTACGCGTCATCAAGTGGCACGCGTAAATACGTGATTAAACCACAACGAAGACGCGTCCTACATACCTGAATCCTGTCGAGTGAATGCCAGAGAAGTTCTTTTTGTCCTTTTCGCCGTCAATGTCGCCCGCAGGTGCCGCCACTGAGGCACCATTGGCCGCCGCTGAGGGGGCGCCGTTGGTGACGACGTCGTGCTCGTCCTCGTAGTCGATGAGTTCCTCGTTGTCGTGAGCGCTCATGGCTGTTGTTTTCAGGTCGGAAAAGCAAGAAGAGTGAAGCTAGGATGAGAAGGGGGACAGAGCAAAGGGTGGAGAGCAGAGGAGGTGGCGGTGGGAAGGAAAAAGGGCAGCGCGGACCCGGGGTGTCAGGGCGGCGCCAAAACCGCCTCGACTCGAACTTTGTCTGCACGGACCCCGGTCACGCCCTCGAGCCGCCATAGTGAAGGCGACTCATCTGAAATGTGGGCCTCCCTATTCCGGTGCCGCGTTCTTGCGACCGTTGCCAATTCGTGTAAACCGTGCGGCATGCTCCCTACCACCACCACGTTCGTTTCTAAAATGCAGCCCGTTGCCCCACCCTGTCCTGAAAGCCCCGTATCGCGCTTACTTGGACGGAATGCCGCGGCATGCCTTATTTGTAATGGAACAATTTCGGCACTGAGGACCGTCGGACATACGCCAAACGAAACGTCCCTCTCCGGCGCAAGCTCTCGCAGCAGTCGCCGTATATCTTCTCTCACATGAAAAACACGCCTCTCAGTGCACCTTCTCTCTGACGACGACCATACCGCCTTCACTACACTCTCCACCATGCCTCACGCAAGTTATCCCTTCTGGTGAGTCTCCGCCTGGGCTTGTCCTCGTTATCTTGCGCTAACTGCAACTTGGAATCGAAGGCTTGGGGGTATGTTTTCTCTTCTTGTTGGCGTCACGGGTTAATAGAAAAATACTGGGCTGCTGTGGACTATAGGTGTTGGCGCGACAAGTGAGTACCCGCTTATCTTAGCTACCTTGTCCCTCGAGCTGACGAGGTTCGCCGTGACTTGTAGTGGCAGCATGCTGTACGCATCCATTGGATCTTACCAAAGTGTCAGTGACGGTTTCTGCTTGAGCTATCATGTGCATGTGTTCACTCGAGGGCAGTCGGATGCAGACCATTCAGTCGGGTTCACGACTGTCCACTCTTTCCATCTTACGCATGACTGTCGTCGAGGCTGGCTTCAAGAGCCTCTACACTGGGCTGAGCGCATCTGTTATGCGACAAATGTCCTATTCCCTCGTTCGTCTCGGTTCCTATGAGAAGATGAAGGTGCACCTATCGAAAGATGGCCAAGCCCCAGCTAGCCACCTTTTCATTGCGGCGATGGTGGCCGGCGGCTTGGGTGGTATCGCTGGGAACCCCGCCGGTAAGCGTCACACAAGGCTTGCATACGGGTCATTGACTCTTGCTCGAAGACATCCTCCTCGTTAGGATGACCAGTGACTCCGTGAGGCCGGTGGAGCAGAGGTACAACTACGGCAACGCTCTCACTGGTCTCACCACACTCGTGAAGGAGGAAGGCGTCAATGGTTTGTTCCGAGGAATGGGCACGAATCTGGTAGGCCCTTATCACCACTTCCTCTAATGACAACCTGACACTCTGACCAGACACGCGCGGTACTCATGAACGTGAGTTTTAAGACGTCGCGAACCCATGCCCTCATGGCTCTCACCGGGGTTTCGTAGGGTTCACAGGTTGGATCGTAAGTGCACCGACCTCTCTAATGACCTGTTCTACTAATACTTCCCTCCCAGATATGACCTTTTCAAGCAACTGCTCTTGAGGAACAGACTACCCGTCGTCGACTACCAAATGCAAGACGGCTTGCTCCTCCACTCAGTTGCTAGCGTTCTGGCGGGGACCTTCGCAACCAGTGAGTGAACGGTATATCGTACTCGGAAAGAGCTAACATAGTTGGAAATTCACAGCTATAACGGCTCCCGCAGATGTACTCAGGTCACGTTTGATGGCTGCAGTACGTGCATTAGTTATTACCGCTTCCTTAGCTCATTGACCCGTCCTTGGTAGCATGGCAAAACGCATCCGCTCCAGGTCTTGACCACCGCCCTTAGAAACGAGGGGCCCCGTTTCCTGTTCAAGGGGTGGACTCCGGCATTCATTCGGCTTGGCCCAAACACAGTCCTTATGTTCATATTCTTCGAGGTGAGCCGCGTAGAACGGTGTATCTAACTAGTGTTCTTACCTGGATCTTCAACAGCAATTGAAGAAGGCATGGAGATCCACCTTCCCAGCCAACTATACCGTATAGATAGATCTCTAGAGGCCCCGCACTATCATTATTTGTATCGGCAAGACTCGCTCGTCTGTTCATAGACTAGAGGGATCGTTTAGAGCCAGCTGCCTCGGTAGTTAGATCTAGAGCTCTTCCTGCATTACTCTGCTGAAAGATCATACCCATGTATATGACGGCCACGTATATGCAATGCATTTGACATTCTCATGTTATCACTGTACGCAGGCGTTTCACTGCATCCGCAAGCTCGCCCTGCGGTTTGGGGAGTGGGCGTTTTGTGGCACGTGATCAATGTTTCTCGACGCGCCGCGACCATCGCGTTTCCCCCTTTTTTTTTCAGTTTCTTGCGCTGAAGCTTCTCTTAATACCGAGGCCTCACCTGTCTGTACTGATTCCTTCTACTACTGAGGCCATCCTGGTTGAAGTGCCGGTTTTCGACTCGACCTCCCAGCTTTAAAGATAGGATTATCTTAGTAGCGCGATGGAGGCATTCCAGTTACTGTCCCGAGGAGGGGCCAAGTTTGACAAGCAGAGGTTTAGGTCGGACGTCTCGATGTTCACAGTACGTACCATGCTGCCAAATCTTTGCGACCGCCTCTAATCCTAACATCAGGGTAACGGGGCGAAGGAGCCCAAGCCTTCTACCTCCACCCGCGCACCGGAGGGCGAGCTTCCGCCCGAGCTCGACTTCTTCAAGTACGCACAAGGCGGCAACCCGAAGCGGAAAGTGTCTGATGTAGAGGTTGACCCGAAGGGCAAGAGGCGGAAGGTCGAGGATTATAGCGAAGACGAGGAGGTCGATGCGGAGCATGTGGGGGACGACCCACCAATGCCTCGGCATCGTGTCACGACGAAGGGAAAGAACGTGCCGGAGCATGTGGAGACGTTTGAGGCTCTCCGCGACCGGTATAGTCTGTCCTCACACCTCCTCCAAAATCTCGCGCAACATGGCTACAAGCGACCTACCGGCATTCAGTCGTATGGAATTCCTATACTTATAGAGGTGCGTGTAACGCCACACTTTATCCCGCTTTCGTTGGTATTGACTAGTCGCAAGCGACGAGACCTGGCTGCCATTTCTCCAACGGGTACCGGCAAAACGCTCTCGTATTTGTTGCCGGTGATGGCTATGCTTGGTGCACCCGCGGGTAGTTCGAAGGGGGATTCGGGGGCAGGCGTTCGCTCTGTCATCCTCGCGCCGACGCGTGAGTTGGCGCACCAGATCCACAACGAGTGTTTGAAGCTCGCACAAGGCCGGAAGTGGCGGATCGTCCTGTTCAGCAAGGCTACTGCGTTGACCCTCGCCGACAAGAATGTGCGAGAAAAGATTGGTGGGTACATGGAGCTCCGCATATAGGCTCGCTTGTGCTTACTTTCGAACCTGGCATCGCTAGACCTAATTATCAGCACGCCTTTAAGGCTTGTAGCATCTCTTCAAACAGGAAACCTTGAGTTAGACAAGTGAGTTCGACATAGACAGTTGCGCGGGTAACGAGCTGATACGAGAGCATGTTTCAGTGTCCGACACCTTATTCTTGACGAAGCTGACCGTATGCTCGATGCGGAATTCATGGAGCAAGTGCAAGAGGTCATTGCCGCTTGCACGCACCCGGAAATTCAGAAAGCCGTCTTCAGCGCCACGCTCCCTGCGAACGCCGAGAAGGTCGCCATGTCCATGCTCAAAGACCCCATCCGAGTTGTCGTCGGCTTGAAGTATGACCTTACGCTTCTTTGGACTATCAATCTGGCTCTGATCTACTTTGCAGAGACACCCCCCTTCCTCTCATTGCTCAGTCACTCACTTATGTCTCCGACGACCAGTCCAAACTCCCGACACTACTGCAGTACTTGTCGCAACCATATAATCCCCCTGTGCTCATTTTCGTCTCATCCCAACCTCGTGCGACTTCGTTGGCGGAAGAGCTAGTGATCTCTGGTGTAGCAAACGTCGATTGCTTACATGCCGGTATGACGAACAAGGAGCGAGAAGACGCTGTATCACGGATGCGTCGTGGAGAGAGCTGGGTCATGATCAGCACCGAGGTTATGGCTCGTGGCATGGACTTCAAGGGCGTTCGAGAGGTCCTCAACTACGACTTTCCGCAGAGCGTTCAAAGCTACGTTCACAGAATTGGTAAGCTGGTGCGATGATCCCACGAAGCGAACCCATTGATTGTTCGAGTCAGGCCGTACTGGGCGTGCCGGACGCGAGGGCAAGGCCATCACATACTTCACAAACCAAGACGCGCCGTTTCTCAAGACGTAGGCGCCACATTGTTTGTTTTGCACAGTGTGAGAGACTGAGATCTCTTATTGTCCTCAACAGGATCGCGAACGTGCTCCTACAATCTGGATCTACGGTCCCAGAGTGGATCTTGAAACTTCCCAAGCCGTCGAAGATGAAGCGGCGAGAAATGGGCAAGGTGAAGCGGGCCGAAGCTGTCAATAATGCAAGACGTATTGGTCGCAGCGACGCTATGAAGAAACGGTGAGTCACCTGAGGCAGTCTTGAGGCTCCGGCGCGAACATCTTCATCTTCCGCCGATCTGTGAACTCACACCATTGTCCAGGGAAATGATCGCGGGATCGAAGAGACGAAAGGAAAAAGAGCGGCAGAGAAAGGAGAAGCAAGCCGCAGCACCTCTGAGCGGGGACGAAGCGGTCGAGTCATCGTAAATGAATTTCTAGTTGGTGGCTCTGATGTATTGTGCACCCCAACGTACGTTCTACCCGTTGCTTCTGCACACGATGCTCTGGACAGGTACCCTACAGCACACTTGCCACTGTCGTTCGAAATGAACATCCTGAGAACGCAGAATAGCCGAGTGGCACAAGGTCAGGTCAGTTATCGGCAGGATGTGCGTCTCATCGCAACATGGCTCAGGCATTACACGGGGTTGATGTCCTCGATAGGCACCAAAAGTTGCAACGCTGCAGCGTTTCTAGATCGGTTGTCTATACGGACGAGTGGCACAGTTGTAAGTAGGGGAGCCCGGAGCTGTGCTGATCCCACCTTGCACTCAGACGCCAGGGAACACATGTCACGCATGGCCATGCGGGTCGTCTCAACCAAACTGGGCGACATGCCGGGGACCGTCAACTTGTTCGACGGCCTTGTCCCCCAGTGACAGGACGACGTGTTTGGTTGAAGCCAATTACGTCCTCGTGGCTAAATGCACAGCGGTCCGACAACCCTAGGGTTTGTTGGGCCCGGGAGTTGTTTCAACGCAACTGAACTCGATGGTTTCCCACGTCCCGGTGCTCAAAGTCGCTTACCCGCTGTCGGGGACGTTGTGCTCTACCGAGCGACGTCCTTCGGCAATTGCTAATGGCAACCTATAGCAACCCTACACAGCAGTTTCAAGTCGGTCCCTGTCTGGTCGCTGCCGAGGACATGGTGGCCCTTGTTCAGCCATGAAATAGCCCTGAATAGGCCTGAGGAGCGTCCTAAGGATTTGATTCCGCGAAGGTGATTGGAGGCGGCCGAAGAAGGAAATAGGCCACGCGAGGCAGGAAAACCTTAAACCAAGTACGAGGGCTGGGGACGGTATGCGGTTGCGCCGCGAGGCAGACATGAGGCCGTCCCCAAACAGTCTCGTCGCTTTTTGCAATCGTGTTTGCGTTCTCTATCGGGTGGCACATTCTGCTATAAACCTGCTCGCGAAACGGTTCCATGTATCCCTTGCAACGCTCACACCCACCCCTCGACCGACTTCGTCTCGCGACTCACGACCTCCCTCGACGTTATTCAGTTGTCCTTGGACACTATGCCGGCTTTTCGTAACATCAGGCGCTCTCGCCGCATTTCGAAACAGCCGCCCCGCGATCCCAGTAAGTCATCGTGTTTGATCCTAAGTCCGGCCGCGTGTTCTTCCTCCAGCACGGGCCATCCACGATTCCAGCCGCACACTGACATACTCAACCGGTTAGGTACCGACGAATATGACGTCTACGATCTAGAGCTCATGTACCCGGACTCGGACGTAGTGGACTCGGACGTCGCTCCGTCTTCGTCTCCCCCGACGCATGATGCGCCTCTGCCGCTCGTCGATCTGCAATCTCCCCTTCCTTCCCCGCTCGGCTGCTCCAGTTCGTCCCCCGCGCGTTCTTCGCACACGCGCAAGAAGAAGCCTGGCCACATCCCCCGCCCACCGAACGCCTTCCTTATTTTCCGCTCCGAGCTCTGGAACAAGGAAAAAATCAAGAGCTCTGTCGAGCGCGACCACCGACAGATTAGTCGCATCGCCGGCAGATACTGGCAGGAACTTACTGCCGACGAGCGCGCTCCCTACCACGTCCTCGCCGAGGAGGCGAAGCGTCTTCACGCGCAGAAGTACCCTGATTACAAGTACTCTCCCGTCTACCGCAAAGACAAGGCTACGAAGCGTAAGACGAAGCCCGAAGACACGGACAAGGTCCTGCGCTGCAAGCGCGTCGCGCTTCTGATGCGGCAGGGCTTCGAGGGCGATGACCTCCAGAAGGAGCTCGAGAGGCACGACGCCTCCGGGGACGACGATACGTCCGACGCCTCCGATTACGTCGAGGCCCCTCGTCGGAAGAAGTCGAAGCCTCGCAAATCTTCCGCCAAGAAGGCATCCTCCACCCAGCGTTCCCGCCGCCCCCGCGACCTTCCTGGCACACCGGTGAAGGCCGAGATCTCGCACGAGGAGGGCGGTCTTCCAGCGGAACACGTCGACTCTCCCATGGTCGATGTTCCCATGCCCGACGCTGACGTCGGTGTATCTCCCGTTGTCGACTTCCCAGTTCCTATCGACCCCGTTCTTAGCCCCTTTGTGCTCGACGTCATCCCTAAGCAGGAGCATTCTACGCCCACCATTCACGACCACGGAGCCTTCGTGCCTCAGGACGAGATTCCAGAGCTTTGTCTCGGTCCACCCGCTTTCAGCCCGAAGGTATGCAGCATCATCGGTGTGCCTATAACGAGTATGTTGATATACCCGTGACAGGTGGAGTTCACGAACCCCTTTGCTACAAAGTCAGACTCGCCGCGCAGCGATGACGCAGCGTTCATCGGTTGCGATCCCTCGAGCCCGGTCGCACCCCCCTTTCACTCCCCTCCTTCTAGCGACTTCCTCGGCGTCCCCTTTGACGGACCTCCGACCTCAATGGAGGCATCTGACCTCCTCGACAGCGTCTACGACATCGAGTTCTTCGACTTCAAGGGTGATCTGCTGCGTCCGGCGGCTTCCGGCCTGAAACCGGATTGCAGCACGACGTTCGCCGCTGAGGACATCTTCGGCTCTCTCTACATGCCTGACTACGTCGCTGACCAGTCAGGTGATCACGTTTACTCCGCCTGGGTAGACATGTAGAATTATACGAGGCGTATCTTCTGCTCTTTTCAGCTTCGCCACCGTTCCGTTCCCTCGTTAGAGGGTTTTTCATACCCTATCTCCGCTGTCTATGCTGTCGTCCTCTACGCCTCCTCCCCGCCCCTGTCGTACTCCGCACCTCGCACACCAAGTTTCGAATGTCATACCCGCATTTCCCATGCCCATATGCATAGCTACCGTCATCATTTCCTGTACTACTACCACACTCCAAGAACGCCTTAGAATCAATCGTTCGCACACTATTTCCTATGTATCGATATTGACTCGTCATCCCGCCCTCCCTGTTCCGTATTAGTAAATGGCACTCAACGAATTTCATTATCATCCACATTGTGTGCCACGAGCCAAGGCCTAGAGTCCTCTAATCATCGGAACCGACATCGATAGCATGACAATCCGCCTCCCGAGTTCTCGGAAAGGCGCATCATGAATGTATGATGCACGACCATTGACCCGCCAGTGAAGCACGACATACACGCGTACTACGTGCTGTCCGATCGCCCCCCCCCCCCCGCGCGTTGGCACGCGACACGCCCCCGGCGCACCTCAAGCCAGGGCTCTTTTGAAGTCGCCGAGCCTCCTCGTCGGGGCAGCTTTACCATCACCGTTTCGCCTTCTTGGTTTTCGCGTCCGCAATGCCGCCCTGCCCACGTTTGACCGTCGCGTTCGTCGTCCTAACCCTGCCAGCCGCCTGCTCCTCCTGCAACCACGCCTTGCACTCCTGCTTTGTGCCTTCGGGGTGCTCGAGCTGCCACTCGACGACGCGCGCGAGGACCTGGCCCATCCACGGGCCGGGAACCGCGCCGAGCAGCTTCATGATTTCTTTGCCCTGCATCAGACACGACATCAACGCGTGGGGTGAGGGAACGAGGCCATCAGCATGGGTCAGACACCGCCGGGACAATGAAAACGAGCGTTGTGGCGCGGGAACTGATGAACAGGGCGGAAATGAACTTACGTCGAGGATCGGCTTTGCGTCGACCGCCGCCGGGAGACCGAGCTCTTCAACCCGGGCAGCGAACTTGTTGTACGCTGCCACTCGGCTGGATGCGGCCGCCACTGCAAAGGAATCATTCGGACACACGTTCCCCGCATTCCTGACGTGAGATGACCTGCCATCGATGGAGCTTGCTTCTGAGGGCCCACAGGGCCGTGAGCTCTTGGATGAGCGAGAAGAGGAGCGACGTGGCCCACATGGACCCGGTCACCGAGTTGTGCACGGTCTTCTCTCGGAGCAACACTCCTGTAGAGAGTTTTAATTAAATGGCGACAATGCGACAGGGGGCGTTTCGCACCTATCCATGCCCGTTCGGGTTTATCCAGGTTCCCGTTCTCCCAGTCTACGAGGCTCTTCTGAAGTGCCTCACTCGCGAGGAACAAGGAAGGAATACCGTCCAAATAATGGCATTGAGCTCCCAGTTTGAGCCCTTCCCGGATGACCGCTTCTACAGCTGGCCGTTCCTTGTCCTTTTGCAAGTACGTAACCTCTCGGTATGGTATGAGAGCGCAGGCAAGGTATAGTCGGCGAAGTGAACTTGCAGAAGTGAGATTCTCAGGTAACAAAAGAGGGTGTAGTGGAGGGAGATTTGGGAAAGCAAAGCCGGATAGTGCCATGTCCGCCGTAGTGGAGTTCGTCAACACACGAAGAATCATAGCTGCGTGAAGAGCGGATCGTGGCGCAGAGGCGGGGCCGGAGAGCGTGATGCCCGTGTTCTCGGGCACGTAGAAGACGGTGTGATAGAGTAATAGGCTATTGATGAGGTCAATCGATAGTAACGGATTTCGGCCTGCGGGCGATCTCAGTGAAGGAACTCAGAAAGAGATTTGATATTAACCATTACCTCCCATCATTTTGTCGAGCTCCTCGCCTACACGTTCACGGCTTATCTTGACTCTGAGAGCCTCCTGCACGAGAGCACGGGAGAAACATTCGGTCAGCGTACTTCGACAATGGGAGGAGGATGAGTGAAGTTTCGCCGTTCTCGTCGCACGTCGAGCAACAAGCGAATTGCATAGATAACCACTAATTACGGGGGCCAAAGAATGCCACCCTCATCAAGCCAACACATACCTGTATTGTTGGATCCTTGGCTGCCTCTTGTAACTGGGGCACCATGACGAAGCCGAAGCGACTGGCGAACCGTATGCACCGGAGTATGCGTAGGGGATCGTCGTTGAAGGTTTCTCGTGGGGATAGGGGTGTGCGCACTGTTCCGCTTTGGAGGTCGTCGAGTCCCTACTTTGATTGAACAAGGTTCAAATAGAGCGCATTATGCAAGGGACTAGCTCACTTTGCCAGTATGGTCCTCCACCAGTCTTGTATGCACGTTGTAAAACAATGCATTAATGGTTATATCTCGCCTCACGGCATCTTGGAGAGGTGTTCCGAACGCCTGATAGTGTCGTAATTTCGACGCATATATGTATAGGATTCCCGACGCGGACTCACCACCTGGGTAGGTATTCGACTGTTCTCTGCGTACTCTTCGCTCCGGAGGTTAACAAAGTCCAACTCGATACCGAGGATAGTTGTCCGTGCGGTTTCCAGATGTTTGGACTGGTCTGGGTTGCTCTCAATCTTGGCAACATTCTTCACAGCCAGGTTTTTCGTCTCCCGACAGAATTCCACGAAGCGTTCCGCGAATGTCACACCCATCATGTTCTCAAGCGCGATGTCGATATCGTTACACTGTGATCCCAGCAACTAACACGCAAAATGAAGAAGAACCGGTTGCTATGCATGAGATATGGGGCGGATCGATCGTACATACCTTGTCCCGAACCCAACCTCCAGCTATCCTGCATGACGTCTGCACCCCTTCGGCCTCCTTCATAGCGCGTGTACACTGGTCGAGAAGCGTACATAGCTCTTCTTCTTCCGCAGTCAGCCGGATCTCCATCTTCTCTGGTCTCCAGACGCGGTTCCAGTAGAGCCTCAGCGATTGCGGTACAGTGCGTCTGAATGGCGGAAGTTGGGCGAGGCGGTGAAGACCAGTTCGGCCAAAGCGCATCAAACACGCACGGTAGCTCCCAGAGGCAGTTACGAAGATCGCAGGCGGACAGAGAGGAAATACGGGTTAAGTGTGCGCTCGATGTGGTGGAGTCAAGTTAAGGAGAGGTGACTTTGGGTCCGGTCTAGACGCAGATCTGACTTCATTGTGGCAGTGCAGAACATTAGCCGATCTGTTCACCCGCACAAACCATACAAAAAAAGCCTAATCAAACCGCATATTCCAAGGTGTCCATTTCTACTGTACACATAACATGATTCATAGCATACCAAACAAATCTAAATCCATGGAGAGAAGAGATGGACATCACTACCGCTATTTGATTAAGACACGATGTTCGCCAGCCACATCGCAAGGTCGTCCAGCTCTGCATCGTTGACAGAGTGGTCAAGCTCGTCGTACGCTTTGAATACAACTCGCTCGGGGGGTATGCTAAGAGTATCGCGAAGGAAGTATACACATTCTTCCGCGTAGGACAGGGGCACTTCATCGTCTGCCCGACCATGAGCCCAGAACACCGGGAGACTGGGTTCGATTTGTTGCATAGCCTGGTATGCCAGTCGTGAGTGACTTTGGGTGCGTGAGCCGCGTGATCATCTACTTACCGGCCTCGATTGTTTGGGTATCCATCCAGATAGGCTAGCAACACCGCCCAGCTCGTGCAGGGTCGTCAGCGCTGTCATGAGCGATAGGGACGCTCCTTGGCTGAAGCCTACCAGCACGATCTTAGAAGATATAGTGCCTTGGCGAACCTCGGAGATGATCAGGTTCTCCAACTTAGCTACCGAGGACGAAATGCCAGTTTCGTCGTAGCAGTTGCAGGGAGGAAGGCTGGCGATATTGAACCAGCTAGGCCGAACTCGCTCTTGACTATAGGCCACCGGAGCGTTAGGTCTACCAAGTCCTGGTATTAGCACAATGGGAAAAAGAAGGTAGGCTCAAAGTGAGTCGGACTGACGCCTGGGGTAGGATCCATTTCACGCCAGGAAGTCGTTGAACGACTCGGCGAAGAATGGGGACCCAGTAGCTGTTAGACTGGCCCAAGCCCTGTGTGCATCATTTAGTAATTATGAACGATGTCAAGGAAAATTGGCACTCACATGGACAAAGATGACGGTGGCCGCATGCTCCGTGGTAGGAGTGACGACGATGAGTTCGGTAGATGCAGACCTCGTTCCTTCGGCAGCCATAGACTTGACTCGGTTGCTCTAAAGCCCCGACCGTTGGGCAATGCATATTATATGCCTCTCGGAATAAGCCAGGAGGGGATATAACCCTTGTGCGCAGCACGCATCGCCATCCACTGTGCATCGCCTATGGATGCCGCAGTCAGCGTGAGCGTTCAGACGGCAGGTAGGCCTTAGATAGGTTGCGCTGCTCGGAGTGCGTGCGTTGCCATTGTCTTCGCGGGCGCGCGGCGGTAAGCACTGG
The DNA here is from genome assembly GCA_026283605.1 of Ganoderma lingzhi. Taxonomy (NCBI): domain Eukaryota; kingdom Fungi; phylum Basidiomycota; class Agaricomycetes; order Polyporales; family Polyporaceae; genus Ganoderma; species Ganoderma lingzhi. The sequence goes on from JAPJYM010000001.1 coordinate 1,262,994, forward strand.
CCGCAACGATGACATAGACCTTCTGATGAGAGCTGTGTGCCTGGAGGTGAGGTCGTCGTCGCGCACGACGAACGGAGGAGGGAGGCTCAACAGGAGAGGAAGGCGCATGGCTCGAAATGGTGCGGCCACAACATGGCCAAACACATTGCCGGCGGCGCTCAGCCTGCGTCGTTGAATTCGAGGTCTCGCTCTTCATTCTGTACAACTTCCCTCCTCCTCGTCCGCTCGTCCTTCCCCTCCGCTCGTCCTCTCACACACGGATCTTTGACATGGGTGTCGTCTCCAGTTGCTGCGATTCCTGCTGTGGGTGGTTATTTTTTCTCAAATTTGACAGTTTCTCCATCTCGCGCCTATTCTAACGACGCCATGCAGTCCGCTCGCGGAGGTCATCATACGAGCCGTTGTTGTTGGAGAACGAGCGGGAGGCTGTGGCAGATCTTCTCCAGTTCCTTGAGAGTACGTGTCTCAATGTCCTCGACGGCGGAGCACCCGCCCTCTGTGCGAAGTTCGACTGACTCTGTCGCGCTCTGCCCTCTGCTACAGATCGTACGACGACGGACTTCTTCCGGGATTCGCCCTCGCAGCGTTGACTACACTCTCATTCTCCGACAACGTCGACCTCCAACGCAGCGCCGCACTCGCGTTTGCCGAAATCACGGAGAAAGAAGTTCGCCCTGTCGGCCGGGACACGCTCGATCCCATTCTCTTCCTCCTCAGCAGTCACGATACCGAAGTGCAGCGGGCTGCAAGTGCGGCCCTGGGAAACCTTGCTGTAAATAGTGCGTACATTTCCTTCTTGAGCCGACTCCTGTGCTGACGTCGCACGACAGCTGACAACAAGTTGCTCATCGTCAAACTTGGCGGTCTTGAGCCTCTCATTAGGCAGATGCTCAGCCCCAACGTCGAGGTTCAGTGCAACGCTGTGGGTTGTGTGACCAATTTGGCTACGCATGGTGCGTGAAGAGTGCCGATTTCCTTTCTCGCACACCTCTGAGACGTCTCTCCATCTCTCGTAGACGACAACAAAACGAAGATCGCCAAGTCCGGCGCCCTTGTTCCCCTCACCCGTTTGGCACGTTCGAAGGACATGCGCGTTCAACGCAACGCGACTGGCGCACTCCTGAACATGACGCATTCCGGTGCGCATTACATGACATCCCTTGCTGGTTCATTTCTCTCTAATTCGCGCCGCAGATGAAAACCGGCAGCAACTTGTCAATGCCGGTGCAATTCCCGTTCTCGTCAGCCTGCTTAACTCCCCCGACACAGATGTGCAATATTACTGCACCACTGCGCTTAGCAACATTGCTGTTGATGGTAACGTAAACTTCAACCCAGTCCCACGTCGTGCATTTACTAATCCCTGCATAGCGCACAACCGGAAGAAGCTCGCGCAAACCGAGCACAAGCTGGTCTCGAGCCTCGTGCAGCTCATGGACAGCCCTAGCTTGAAGGTCCAGTGTCAGGCGGCTCTCGCCCTCCGCAATCTTGCTAGTGATGGTATGCCATCGTCTTTTCGATTTGTGCAGTTAGGAGCTAACGTATCGATCCTTCAGAGAAATACCAGCTCGAGATCGTCAAAGCCGATGGCCTGACATCCCTGCTTCGGCTGCTCCAGTCTACATATCTGCCGCTCATCCTTTCTGCTGCCGCTTGCGTTCGAAACGTCTCCATTCATCCTCAGAACGAGTCCCCGATCATCGAATCCGGATTCTTGCAGCCGCTCATCAACCTCCTGTCGTTTAAGGACAACGAGGAGGTGCAGTGCCATGCCATCTCGACTCTTCGGAATCTTGCTGCGAGTTCGGAGAAAAACAAGCAGGCTATCGTGAAGGCTGGTGCTGTCCAGAGCATCAAGGAACTCGTTCTAGAGGTCCCCATGAATGTCCAGAGCGAGATGACGGCATGCATCGCGGTATTAGCTTTGAGCGGTACGTTTAAGTGCCAAATACCAACGGCTGGATATTGACTGTTTACACAACAACAGATGAGTTGAAGGGGCAGTTGCTGGAGATGGGCATCTGTGAGGTCTTGATTCCTCTCACGAGCTCTGCAAGCTCCGAAGTACAGGGTAACAGCGCCGCGGCATTGGGTAACCTGTCTTCGAAGGGTAAGTTAATTTCCGCGTGACGTTGTAGGGACTCCGCTGACGATATCTTTAGATGGACGCACGACCTCTGACGACTATTCGGCCTTTAACGATGTCTGGGATAAGCCCGACGGCGGTATGCACAGATATCTATACCGTTTCCTTACGAGTGCGGACGCCACTTTCCAACACATCGCTGTATGGACCATTGTTCAACTTCTGGAGTCAGGAGGTATGTTGGGTTTCTACCTCGTGGGCTGTTTTGGCGCTAACGGTTGTACCAAGACCCCCAACTCATCAGCAACATCCGTAACTCCCCCCTTCTCATCCCTAACATCCGCTCCCTCGCTGAGACCCGCACTTCGACACCGACATCATCAATCGGCGGTACTCCCCACTCCCACCATTCCCAGGCTCACTCATACCAGGATACCGAGACTGGTAACGGCCATGGCGAGATACAAATGCTCGCGCGGCGCATCCTGGACTTCACCGACAGCGAGGGCGTCATGACACCCAGCGCCCTCGCGTCACAAATCCAGGCAAGCTCGTTTTCGCAACACGACGAGAGCGTGAGCGGGCGCGACCACGAGGAGCTTCGGAAGAGCGTACGCGAGGCATTCGCAGGCTCTGGCCACTGATCTAGAGGTGACTTCGTGGGCTGCTCCGGACAGTGCCCACGCCGGGGGTCCACAGCGCCCCTGGGTTTGTTGGGCAACGGACCATCTGGGACTTCATACTCTGTTATCACCCCCTCGTGCGTCGACCGTTCGTCGAGCGCACGGGGTGCACGCTTGCATTGATATTTTTTAACACTGGTTCGGTGTACGCATACTCATTTCGGCTTCCCCTTCTTCGTCTGTACCGCATCTTTATTACCTCTATTTCCCGCCATCTCATCTTCTTGCTGCGCTTCCGCGTTCTTGGTCTTCTCTTGCCCTCCCCCCCCCCGCCTTGTTGTTTTCAACCCCTATTAGCTCGCGCCGTTCCTCCATCTCCTTCTTTCTCCCTCTCATATATTTGTAGGACGAGGTATAATTCGGCGCGATCGTGTACATATATATGCCGCCCTCACTGCTTCCCATCCATGTATGGTCGTAGATATCTGCAATGCACATTCCTCATCACCATCACCTTCCTTGCTTCTCGAGGGTCCTGTGGTCTGTTCGCGGTCTCGTGCAACGCTCGCGCAAGTTCCGCTGAATGTGTTCGCTTTATGGGCGGCGCATCGCCTGTTCAATACAACCACAATGTGGACCCTGAGCGTACCGGATGCACGCGCATCTGAGCTACTTCTCGCCCCGCATGTGGCGGAGCCTGCTGCTGCGGGATTGCACGATCAGGCGTGGGATGGGAGAAGTGGGTCGTCCCCCGAATCAGGGTAGCATTGTCAGGAAGGGATTCATGCGATGCGACGAGCGGGGGCAACTGTTACAGGACGCGGTGCAATATGGTTTTCGAAGCTTCAGACAAGGTTCCGGTCGTTTCGTGCTCGCGGTGCTGCGGCGTCGCACACAAGCAGCAGGGAACCTTGACCGCTGCGTCGCCAGTGCTGAGCGCTGACCTGGCTGACGACTGACACGTGCAGTGCGTAGACCGTACGGTGTATACGACGCAGCACGATCATTTCCGAATACGAGGCCCTGGCCACTGCTTGTTAGACGACGATGTCAGGTATGTAATACGACCGCACGTACAGCATTGGTAAATCCTCACAGAAGGCGCAAGCGCAGGATAACGCATGCACACGTATGAATTCCCGACATTGTTCGTCGACCGCCATTCAGAGCGGTGCGTTGTCTGCATTTAACAAGAAGAACGTAGAGAAGAGAAGACTGGGATATTCGCCGCTCCGACACGGTCTCCCGGAGGCCATTCATCGCTTAGTCTTGGCCCGCGAAGGACAGCGGTTCTCCCATCCGTACATCCGTTCATAGACCTATTCATTCGACCGGTGACCTGACTGGGGCCCTGGGGGGTGGATGGGCTATTCGTGGCCAGGAGGGCATTGGATGGAGATCGTCAGGGGGCAACGGGGGCGAGCTTCCTTCCGGAGGGGTGTGGTCTTCGGCCTCCGAGATTAGAGACGAGAACGAGTGAACGGATCGAACCTGCCGGATCTTCACCGGATAAGAGAGATATCCACGGACACCAGGGCCAGGTAGAGAGCATGTTTGCTAGAGACATGAGGAAACACAAGAGTACATTGTCACGAGGAAGAGGTACGAAAGCAAGTTGAAGATTGGGGGCCAAGGGTATCCTTGTGGATGCATGGGTCTGGGAGACGCGGGCCTGAGCGCCTGTATTTGGGCGGATAGCGCTTAAGTTAGCCGGTCGATGTACCCGGACGTTGGTCGAGGTTGCCTCTTGACCGAGAGCTTCTCCAGTCTCGTCGGAGCCCTCGTACAGTAACTCTCCTCTGGTCTGTACATATACCCCCGTCCCTCCTCTGCAGCCCTCTTCCCGTTTCTTCCCCGCCTCTTCCCCGTTTTCTGTCAATTGTGGTGCTTCCACGCGAGCCTGGCTGCGCCTTGGTCAAACTTTGTCCTCCTGCAGGTCTTAGAATCCTCCTTATCTCTCCCCACACCTGCTGCCTCCACGTCTGCATACGACTGCAATGATTCTCCAAGTACCACTCACCATTTTCTTACTCGCCAATGTCGCTTCCACCGACGCCGCCATCTTCTCTCCCAACTCCGACTCTCTCTTCCGCGTAGCACGACACGCACGCCGTCATGTCAGCAAGCGGAGTACGGGCCTCTGGGACGACATGCGCCTCGCCTACACGGGCATCTTTCAACAGAAGCCGCAGGTCCTCCAGTCCAAGCTTTACTGCACGCACAACACGGACACTGGACTGTCCGGCACAGGTTCGGGCAAGGGGGACAGCGCGAACGGGACGAGTACAGCCACACGCGGGTCGAGTACGACCAGTGGGTCAAGTGCGACTCGGAGTGCGGCTCCAACAACTGCTCCGAGCCAGCCTTCCTCTCCATGGAAGGTTGTCCAGACCTATGTGAGTACACAGCACCCTTTTTGCGGACGAGGAGCAGGGCGTTAACTCTATGTTACAGGAGGGCAGCTCGTTCTTCGATGGATGGGTTTTTACCGATGAGGCGGACATCTGGACATCTGGGATCGCGCAATACGTGGACCAGGGTACAGCTGTGAGTACCAACGATAGGTCTCACCTCAGTCCCTTCTCATCGCCTTTACCAGCAATCTATGGACCTAATCGAGATCAACTCGGCTGGGAATGCTGTCATGCGGGTAGAAACGACACCGACCGTCTCGGGGAACCGAAAGAGCATCCGCATCACCAGCCAATTCGCATTTACGGGCGGTCTCATTGTCTTGGATGCCGTACACATGCCCACAGGGTGTGGGACTTGGCCGGCATTCTGGAGCGATGGTACGTTTCATCTCCAAGATGTTTTTGTTACCCCTTCCTGATTGTGGGTGTAAGGTCCCAACTGGCCGTCGGGTGGAGAGATCGATATCGTCGAAGGCTTGAATGACTACACGAACAACCAGGTCACCGTCCACACGATCCCGGGCTGCACAATGCCCTCTACGGACTCCAATGTGCTCAACATGACGGGGTCTTTCGTGACGGGTACCGACTGTGAAGTCTCTTCTACCTCGAACACTGGGTGCGGTATCCGGGCGAGCCAGACAAACTCCTTTGGTGCCGCATTCAACAGCATCAACGGTGGCATGCATGTTGGTGAGTCTTATCGTCATGCTACCTCGTCCCTTGAAGCTGACGATCTGTTGACAGCCCTATGGGATTCTTCCGGCTGGAAAGTCTGGTTTTTCCCCCGCAGCTCCATCCCGAGCGACCTCTCCGGCGGTGCCCCGCTTCCCACTACGTGGGGCAAGCCCATGGCGGACTTCCCGTCGACGTCGTGCGATGCTTTCAAGTACTTCTACCAGCATTCTATCGTCTTTGACACAACTCTTTGGTGAGCGCAACCCTTGACCCCAGCCTTGATGCGTTTCTCATCCATTCATTTTGATAGCGGCCAATGGGGCGACGGCGTGTGGGCGTCCGACAATTCTCCGGGTCAAGCACAGACCTGCGCGCAGCGCACCGGAGTAGCATCGTGCGAAGACTTCGTTAGGGGCAACGGCGCCTCCTTCAGCGAGGCCTGTGAGTGACCCTTCTCTTGCACGATCTGCATTCACCGAATTGACCACCCGATGCGCAGACTGGGAAGTGAAGAGCGTCACGGTCTACCAGAGCTCATAAAGCGATTTTCCACCTATTCCCGCACACTCTTGTGATCTTTCATTCCTGGATACACAAGTGACAAACCGTCACAGACACCGCAGTACGCCACCACGATCGGACGCCCGGACAAGTTGGTGTGCCTCATCGTCGATTCTCCTCGCTCCGGACCCAGGATTCGAATGCTGCATCCGTCCCTCGTCATGCCGATACCTGCACACACCTGTACCACTAGATCGCGAAAATCACGACCAGCGCCCAGGACCACACGAGGCTGGGCCCCGACCTGTTGCCCCCTGTCGCCACCACAACTACACTTATGCATGCTCACGAACTTTTTTAGGCGAACGTCAGACTGCGTGCACATTGCCCGATAGCTATGTATCTAGTCCCTCTAACATATACATAGAGCAGATTTAGGAGCGTTTCTATGTTGTACAATATTGCTTATTGTATTCTACATGTTGCTGTCGCGTCCCTTTACTGGGGGACGATCCCCATCTTTCAACTTCCCCCGCTAAACTTAAACTTGCGGTTGCGACTCTTGGATTCTTGACGTGACATCTAGTTCCGATTTCAAGGTCGCCGCTGAGATCATAGGTGACCCACTGGCCCCGAAAGTCTTAAGTGTTGACAGCCTGCCGCCCCTCTCGAGACAATCTATCCTCCCACGTCCATTGACAGCACGCCATTCTCGCAGACTTTTCCTCAAATATGTTCTCAACTTCTCACTCTCCTCCGGATGTGGAGAGCGATGTCGTTGGGCGTTTGATTAGAAGGCCGGTTTGATTGCCGGGCCATGTTCACCTCTCGGGCGCGGGCGCCACTGAGCGCAGTCGAGTCCCTCTTCAGACGCGTCCAGCCACTGCAGACCGTCCCGGGCACGACCGCCTCTCCTCTGTCACCTGGCTGGTCTTGAATTGGACTGTACGTTTCTTCTTTGTGCACCGTATGCTACTAGTTAAATTAAATCGCTTCTTTTGTTCACTAGACCTTCTGAATCGTAGCACAGATGCAAGCAGACCAAACACGTCCCAGTGGCGGAGAACCATCACGAAGCGCGCCGCGGTATACGCGTAACCTCAAGGCGCATTCAAGCAGGAGCGAAGTATCGGATAGCGAGGAGGAACGCCAAAAGTGTGTGCAACAGCTAGTTCTGAACTGCGGCTTTCTCACTAACGAGGCAGCGCACCCAGACGCTTGAAACTTAAACGGGCCGCACTTTCTACTGTAAACCGAAACAAGCTTCCGGTAGTGGTGATCTCCTCTGATGAGGAAGATGAACCCAGGTGTGTTATATCAAGTTTACGGGGGGCACTCCGTTGAACTTGAACAACCCTTCGTAGCCTGTCTGTGATTGCACAGAAGGGGTCACAGTCTACTCAGCCGGCAGAGACTGCACTTGCGTATGTGCCTGCTGAAGAGGTCCGCTCAGATAGGTCCGTAGATCACTATTTGTCTTTGATGGTCCCTGAACCCACAAGTTCGCTTTTAGTGAGCCCGATGACCTTCCACCTGTGACTCCGAGACGCAGGCCTGGACAAGCTCCTCACACGCGCCGAATAGTGCTCAGCTCAGACGAGGAATCCGCGCCCGTGACCGAGACCCGGACCCGCAAGCTCCTGCCGTTAGACGAGCCCCCAGAATCGCAGACGACGATGTCATAGACCTCACTCTCAGCTCGCCTGAGAGCACGGACGTGGAGTCGCCCGCACCGTCTCCGACGAAGGCTACTCTGCCGTCGAAGAGGAGTGGTAACGACATAGCTCCGAAGACCACCCGAGTCTCCCGCTCACATGTTCAGGAACCAGACGGGATGCTTCCCCTCTTCCTGGACGACTCGGAAAGTGAACATGAAGATGGCGAAGAGGCGGACCGCGACGGCGAGCAGGAAGGAGTGCCGTATGATCCCTTCTCCGTGGACGATGGTGCTATTCTGGTTCTGTAGGTCCCCATATCGTACAAGCTTGCGCTCAACTGACACATGGCATTTTCAGAGATGAGCCACCCAGCGCACAGAAACCTACCCGTCGGCCGACTCCCTCGTCGAGCACCAACATCGTCATTCCCGATACGTCGCCGCCTCTGCCCGGCCCTAGCAAGTTGCGATTCGCAACATCCTCCGATCCGGACTCAGAGGAGGAGGTTGGCTTGATCGTCCAGCCCAAGCCCCGCCGGGCGGGAATCCCAGCGTCGGGGCCGACAACAGCCAGCATGCTCACACCTAAGACCCCGCGCATGACGAAGAAGGCGCAGCACGAGCGCGAGCTGCAGCGACGGCGCACATACGCGCAGGCGTTTTTCGACGAGCTCAACCAGTCGATCTTTGGGGGCGGGATCCCTGCGAGCACGGAGCTGCAATGGAACAAGAGGCTGCTGACAACCGCGGGTCGCGCGCATTGGCACAGGTCCGTCGTATTGTATACTACTCGGTGTCACGACAACCGATGCTGACAAACAGAAAAACTCAAAGGACAAGGGATGGCGTTCACGAGACGCACATACAGCTAGCTGAAAAGATCTTGGACTGCGATGGTAAGCTGTTGCACAACTGTTTAGAACTGTAGCGTCGTTCTGTCGCTCAACGAAGCTCTAGAGCGAATACGGAACACACTATCCCATGAAATGTGCCACTTGGCGTGCTGGATCATTGACGAGGCTCCGACGGAGAACCATGGAGCGCTCTTCAAACGTTGGTGGGTGTTTCTTTAATGGATGGACCAGGTCGCGAGAGACCTATTGACGTCGTGCACTGTCTAGGGCCAACAGAATCATGCGAAAGAGGCCCGAGATAGAAGTCACTGTGTGTCTTCACCTTGTTTTTTTTGCATCCCTTCCCGGAGGGATGACGTACGGATGACAGACCAGGCACAACTACGATATCAAGTGCAAGTATGAATGGAGTACGTAGACACATCCTAACGTATCCAATAAGCACCAATGCTAACGAACACAAACAGAATGCGCGAGTTGCGGAAAAGTGTACGTCGATACCCATTGCCTCTGGTGGTACAGTACTGCCATCCTGACAGTTTAGCAGTTACGGCAGGCACTCGAAGTCTATCAATCCCGACGAACAAGGTTTGCGATCTCCCTCTTCTCTGCCGTCATCCGCACCCTGAACGCACCACAACCTCCAGCGTGCGGCGTTTGCAAGACGGGTACGCTCGTACCCCAGTTCGAGACCCGGCCCCGTGCGCCGCCAAGGACCCCCAAGCCGAAGGCGGATAGTCTGAACGCCGCAGCTCGCAGCCGTGGTTCGTCTCCAATATCTGCCAAACCTCCACTGTTACTGTGTGTGCTGAGCAGCCTTGCGTTCGTGGCAGATTCTCCAATTGCAATGCCTGGAGCATTCCCGTCACCCTCTCCTGCCAAGAAGGCTGTCGCAAAGACTCGACCTGGTCAGCCTCGCGACGGCGCTTCCATCGAGATTTCTGGGGACGGTGATTCGGATGTCGAGATCCTGGCTCACACCTTGATGGGCGTCCGCATTGACGGCAAGGGAATCTGATTTAAAGAAGTGCGACGGCAGACGAGTCAAAATGTCTGTGCATCATTGTGTTCTATTCATCGAAGATATATCTCGAGTAATATTGGTTTCTTTCCTTTCTTCTTGCATTATATACGTACCATATACCATTACCATAGTAGACCTAGAGAATATCACAGTCGCGTATCACCAAGTGGATATATCTGTCATCTGATTATGGGTGTTCAAGGCGGCATGTCGGAGTATAACAAACAAGGCAATTGTCCTCCCTCGCGCTGTTCCCGTCTTACATCGGTCCTCCGACAACCCTCTCCACAAACGACCTGGCCCGAACCATAGCAACTACCAGTCACGGCCCTAATCCAACCCACCCCAGCCCTTGCCAAGGCTGAAGGGGATGAGGGAACCAACCTATCGTCGGCCCTCCGAGCCAAGGACTGCAATCCTCACTTGCGCGTATAGATGTCTGTCCCTAGATATCAGCCCAATGATCGGAATGCTGGAATATGAAGTAGGTGCTTACGCGGCGAGAGTGCTTCCCAAAGACCAGTACGCGGCTCAGGCATGTATACCTACCCGGCTCTGTACTTGGTGGGGATGCTGGGCTCGTCGACATATACGCGGCCTTCGCCACCTTGAACGTGAGGTCAGGGATATGTCGGCGAGGAGATGGTGGGAGGGCAGTGCTCACCGGTTGCTTCCTTCCAGATCGCTGCCATGCCTGGTGCACGGCCTAGCCTAACGCTGGGTGATCGGGGAAGGAAACTGGCTCGGTGGCGAGGAGGTGAGGCTTCGTCCTTGGTATCGATGGAGTAGGGCAAGCAGACTGGATGTCGCGATGGATATAGGCGCTGGGTCGTCGAATTATAGGAGGGGGATGTGGTGCCGAAAGCGGGTCCCCGCCAGGGACGTGAGGTCACGACGTCCGTCCCCAGCGGTACCAGAGTGGGTCGGGAGGACGAGTAGGGTGGAAGAGGAACCGAGGCATGAGAGGCGGGTCTTGTCGAGTCTTCTTGCAAGTATGTGGAAGGGGGTATAGTAGATCCGGGGACGTGATACGGTCGATGCAGGCGATCAAGACGAGGCAAGGGATGAAACTGGCCGTGATGGGCGTAGAGTCGATGCAGGCGATCAAGAGGATAAGATGGACGAAACTGGGGGTGAAGATGATGGTGGCGATGGCGGCCAGGAAGGCCATGAGGCTATTGCTAGAGAGGTAGTGGCTCGAGGACATGGTAGTAGTAGTGTTGGTTCCAATGGCTGTGGATGGCGGTTTGGAATGGGGAGCTACGACCATCGTGGGTGGTCTTTTATACCTTTAGGGTGGTGGCTAACCAACCACCCTCCAGGCTATGTTTAGAAGGCGGCTGGCGATCATCCCAACGTTGCCGGGGCGAAACTTGAGTTGCCGGACATACCTTCACGGAGGCTGAGTTGCCGGCCGCGTGACGTTTAGTCAATTCTACCTGATGAGGAAGGAGTTGTGGCTGGCATGTTGAATTTGTGTTGGCCTCCCGGTTATCCGACTCGGATGCGAAGTGAGAAGGACCATTCTGCAACTTGCATGTGAATGCGTAGCTTGAACAGAGATGCCGTGGATTGCCGTGAAAGAACGACGATGGCATGGCCGCCCCCCCATCCGCGAGCAAATGTCCAGGACCGATCGCATGGGCGTTGGCTGCATCCAGATGTACGGCGAGCAGGACTGCGAGGTCCAAACTGGTCCAAAGCTACTGTATTCCATGGGCGGCCAAGGCTTTGCAGTTCCAAGTTCAAGGTCTGTGGGCAGTAAAATTAGCTCGATGGTTTTCGTTCTACCACGTGAATTAAGCTGCCAGTATCCGAACAGCGTCCGAATGCGCGCCGGTGTTGGTGCCCCAGATCGGTCTACTGATTAGGGGAGCCGAAATGTACACTACTGGAAGCTTGGTGCAATAGGGCGGACTTCGAGAAGTTTAGCGGTCGGACCGGGGTGGTCCAAATCCTTTCCTAACGAGCACGGAAAGAGGATAGATTGGTAATAGACTGTAGTGACAATGGTTGGAACGGACTGAAGACCTGAACGGAGGGAGGGTCATTGGGATGAGTTCATGCCTGTAGCTATTTGATGTATGCCTTCAAAACACTAACTTCACTTCAGTGTAGTACCGATGAAGAACACGCAGTTGAATGACTCACAATTATGTGCATCCGGAGGGTGGTGTGTAGGCGGATATCCGTGTTGTTGAAGTATCGTTGAAAGGATGTTGAAAGGATGGTAGAGTCGAAAACGAGCATTCGCCGCATCGATTATATTACTACTAATACAGTTGGGACGTCCTCCTCGGCCTGGAGATGGAGATTTGAGAGCGCCCAGTAAGCGCCAGCACTGCATGGTCGGACGTTCGGCACATTGCGCTGCTAATCCCGGCGGTCACGAACTTAACACTAAGGCCTAAGGACTGGCTAGCGCGGTTTGCCCGCGAGCTCAACTGCTCTGGCCACCACCTTCTCGACCATCCACCCCATTCCGATGGCTTACGGTAACCGCCCATCCGCCTCAACCGTCAACAACAGCAAAGGCGGATAGCAACGCGTGCGGAAGAACACGCCCGGTTTCGGCATGGAACAAAAACGAAAGCCTCGTGTGGGTGGGTCCCCCTTGTCCTTTCACGCCCGCACTTCCTTTTTGTGCACAGGCGCATCGCTCTTTGCCCCGCCCCGCCCCACCCCACCTCCTCGCGAAAGCGGCTCTGTCATCCCGGACAAACCGCTTTGCCTGTGCTAGATAAGACTCGCACCGGAGCAACCTCGCGCTGGGAGCTCCACATTTCCGCCACCATCCTTTCTTCTGCCGGACCCTTCTGTCCCACACAATCTTCTCTTGCTAGATCCCCGGCTGCGCCTGGGCTCTCATTTTTACTTTCTTGCCACTTCAAGCTTCCTCTTCCAATAACTCTCTTCCCTCCTTCAGCACATAGACCGCCATCGACTCCGTCCCCCACCCACTCACCGACGGAATGCGCCCTCACCTCCCAGTCCTCGCCTTCCTCTTGGTCAATGCAGCCCCATCCGATGCGAACCTTTTCGCACGCGGCACGCAGTCCCTAGCCCGCACGGCAAACCGTCTACACCACCGCGCCGCCAAGCGCAGCGCAGGGCTCGCAAAGGATCTCCGCCGTGCGTTCTCGGGCATGTACTATCACCAGGAGCTCGCGGAAACTAGTGGCTCGCAGCGTGTCTACTGCGTCAACAACGCCAGCGCACCCTCCCTAGGGAGCGACGGTACTGGCTCCTCGGGCAGCAAGTCGAGTCCCAGCGGTAGCAATGGTACAGCAACATCTACCTCGGCTCGTGCGAGTTCGTCCGGAACCGCTAAGCATGCCTCGTCAACAGCCGCGTCCCCTTCGTCAACGAGTGCCGCCTCGTCCCCGTGGAAGCTGGCAAAGTCTTACGTACGTCTCTCCTTTTTTCCTCGCCCGTCCCCCTGCGCCCCATGAGCTTATTTGCCGTGTAGCAAGGGAACTCGTTCTTTGACGGCTGGGACTTTTTCACCGGCGACGACCCTACGCACGGAATCGTCGACTATGTAGATCAGGGCACCGCAGTACGTCTCTCCCCCCCAATTCTTCTCCCTCTGCCCACATCCTCAACGCGTATATAGCAATCCTCGAACCTCATCGAAGTGAACTCGGCCGGGCACGCCATCATGCGCGTCGACACGACGCCGACCGTCTCGGGCAACCGGCAGTCCGTGCGCATCACAACCACCTTCTCGTACACGGGCGGCCTCGTCCTGCTCGACGCCGTGCACATGCCGACCGGGTGCGGCACCTGGCCCGCGTTTTGGAGCAACGGCCCGAACTGGCCCGTGGGCGGCGAGATCGACATCGTCGAGGGCGTCAACGACAACGCGGACAACCAGGCGACGATCCACACCAGCGACGGCTGCACGATCCCGTCTTCGGACAGCGGGAAGCTCGGCATCACGGGCAACGTTGTCGGGGGCACGAACTGCGCAGCCGCGGAGACGGGCAACGCCGGGTGCGGGATGACCGCGACGCAGAACAACTCGTACGGCGTCGGGTTCAACAACAACGGCGGTGGCGTGTATGCTAGTGCGTTTCCTCGTCAGTTTGGGTTGTGAGCTGGCTCGACTGACTGACACGAAACGCAGTGCAATGGGTGGACAAGGGCATCTCCGTCTGGTTCTTCCCGCGGAACAACGTCCCGTCCGACATCTCCGCCAACGCGCCGCTCCCGGACAACTGGGGGACTCCCATGGCCTTCTGGCCTGCAACGGACTGTGCTCCGTTCAAGTTCTTTGACTCGCACTCGGCGATCTTCGACACCACCCTGTGGTGCGTGATGTTTGTCTTTCACGTTCCGAGTTCGCTGACTGAGCTTCTGTTTGACAGTGGTGACTGGGCAGGCAACGTCTGGAACGACGCAGGGTCTCCTGGGCAGGAACAGAGCTGCGCCGCCCGTGTCGGCGTCTCGACGTGCGAGGACTTCGTGCGGAACCATGGCTCCGCCTTCGCTGATGCATGTGAGTGCAGCCTCCCGTCTCCGCCGCGAGGTACTGTCTCGACTGACTGCGACCATTGTAGACTGGGAAGTCAACTACGTCAAGATCTTCCAGTAAGGTATCGGGAGGGCCTCGCCTCTGCGGCTCACGTTTGTATTATTTCCTTTGGGTCTCAGAGGATTATTATTCCCGGGGGGACATGAAAGTCATGGCGACGACACGACATAGATCACGACAATGGACAAACATCTCATTGGGCGTTCGCATATAACATTTGACATGTACTTTTACCATAGAATCCATGTAATATTATTGTTTGGAGTTCCCTGAGTGAGGCGCCGCGTTGTCTAGCATCCGGCACCAAGTCGACGTGAAAGGCTTTGCGGACTGGGGAGTATGGGCAGACGTGCATCTCGCGCATGTGTGTCACGGCGAACGGCAAAGATTGTCCCATGCGCGATGTCTTGTTCAGCATATTCATACTACTGCATACATGAGGGAGCCGTTTTGTGGTGCGTCGCCGCCGCCGCCGAGGCGGATGTATGATGATGGCGAGACAGGGGAGAGCAGGAAGTGAAAATATCCGATAGCGATAGCAGGGAGGATAGCAGAGTGCTAAAGGAGTTTCACCGGGTCTATGAAGCAGCAGCACCGTCTGGTCAGGACACTATACGCTATGGTCGTCGCAGCATGAAACTGGGCGCACCTTCTGGAAACCGATAGCAGCAGCCTTCTCGCGGAAGCACTGACGGCAGAGGTCAAGGCCGTACTTGCGGATGAGACCGGCCTGGTGCGCGCAAAGGCGGCTGGTGGACCAAGCATCAGCATACGTCTCCCTTCTGCAGTTTCCTCCCGATTCCTCCTTTCTACGATCGAAATGCATGTCCAAGGCCTCCCATCCAACCCGACAGACCGAAGAGAAGTGCGAGAATAGATTCTCACCACTGACGGCTGCCCTTGCCGTACTTGCGGGGACGAGAGAACCAAACGGCGTCGTGGGTCATTTTGGATGGTCTTGAAGAGTGGAGAACTGCAAAGTAGCACAGGGACGATCTGATGAGTCTTGCTGGACTCAGGGAGCGTAATAGCGGTCAGACACACCTTGTCCGAAGGATGAACGGAGGGCTTGCCGTCTGTGTCGATGAGCGCGACAATTTCTGTTGTCCTGTACAGTCAATCGCCTGAATAAGGTTCTGGCGGAGATTGAATTAGGGTGGCTGATGGTTAAGCGCTCTTATGACGCTGAATACATTGGATTACGTAATTCTCTTATCCAGCAACAGAATAAGAATAAGTACCGTTACGCTCTCCGCCGGGAAGGAAAGTCGACACACCAGGTCCTGTTTCGCGTTTCCCTGCTCGGGGTTTCGGTTTCGTTGTCATGTAGTAGAGGACGACTACAGTGGTGCGTACTATGCATAGCAAGTGCCAAGAAAGCATCCTTTCCGAACCTGGAATCGTAAATGTATGTAGCACGTAACATAGGCAGAGGTCGGCAAGCGAGGTAGCTTCATTAGACGTCGTGGATTGAATGCGTGGAACGCGCCCTCTCTCGTATTCCGTCCGCTTCATCCAAGCTTGACCTCGCTGAGGGCGCTGATCGATCCGACCAGGAGAAAGGGTATGAAATTAGAGAGATGGTCGGAAAATGAGAGAGGAGCCGGTGGGCGACAGCCATGGGAGGCCTGCATCTACTAATATACGAGGGTCGTAGATCTGAGGATGTGTATGTGGCATTTTATATCTTTAACATCGACCCCTTGCAATCTCGCATCCACGGTACGGCAGTTTCATGAGCGCGCACGGGGGCGGAACTTCATCAAGCAGCCGTCCTGGGGGAAGAGCGTGGCGATAATCCTGCATGAACACGTGGTTAGCCACCTAATACAACCACAGACACAGAACCAGGGGAGTACTCACTGGACCTTGTCGCTCTTCTCCGTCCGGACATGGTCCCAGTCCATGAGCATCACAGCATCCGCCAGCACGAGTGCGATGTTCATCATCGCATACTCGAGCCCGATGCATTTGTGCGGCCCGCTGCCGAACACGAGATAGTTCTTCGGGTTCTGGTTCGCGCTCCCGTTCGGGTCAAGCCAGCGCTCGGGAAGGAGCTCGTCAGGCTCCGGGAACACCTCGGCGTCGTGCAGCGAGTTGTAGAACGACGGGATGACCATGCTCCCCGCGGGCACCGTGTAGTTCTCCGAGATCGGGAACGCCTTCGTCGCCTTGTACGGCACCATCGTCACGGGGGGCTTCACGCGCATGCTCTCCTTGACGAACGCGCGCAGGTACGGCATCTCGTCGAGCATCTCGAGCGTCACCGGGCGGTCGGGGTCGCCCCCGCGGACGCGCTCCTGCTCCTCGAAGATTTTGCGGTAGATCTCGGGGTGGTCAGAGATATGCTGGAAGCCGTAGATGAGGCCGGAGGACATAGCGTCTTGCGAGGCGAAGAGGAAGGAGAACACGACCATGGCCATCTCGAGGTCCGAGAAGTCCTTCCGGCCCTTGTAACCCGGCTCCTCCATCGTGCGCACCCAGTGGTCGAGCATGCACTCCGGCTCCTTGCCCGCAGCCATGGCCTGCTTGCTCTTTGCGGCAGCATTCTCGAGGTGTTTGAGGGCGACCTTGCGACACTGAATAGCACGGTAGACCTTGGTGCCTGGGAGCGCGAGAGGGAAGTTGACGAGCTCGAGGGCGACCGTGATGTCCCAATACCTGTCAGCAATCTGCTTCGCCGCGACATCGTCGATGTGGGAACCGCAGAACACTTTAAGAGAGGTCTCCATGTTGAGGTCCCGGCAGGTCATCATGATCGGCTTTGCCGAAGAGTCCTTGGCAGCCTCCTCGAGCCAGCGGTTGAAGTGTTGTCTGGTGATTAGGTCCTGGATATTAACGTAGATGCTAAAGGTTCGCGGGTCAGCGCAATTTGAAACGCTCATAACACGTCCCAGAATAATGATTGTGGAATCGCCGCAGGCCTAAATTCTAATCGCAGCGAGGGCGTTATTCCAAAATGTCGTTGTTGCCAACCTGCTGACGACGCCACTAATCCTTTTTGCACTGGTGTTTCCAACTCTAAAATCGTAGAGTTCCGCAGTGACATTCCGGTAGCGGGACCGATCTGCAAATGCGGTGCAAACTAATGCCAGCACGAGACAGGCGAGGCGTACGATCGCATATAAACACCATCGCCTGGATGTCATGTCACCGCCGCTTTCACAACGCCCCACAACCACGCCCAAGGTGAGCGCCAGGATCGAAAATCACTCTTACAGTTGGGTGTTCTCGGTTCTGTGATCCAAATGTGCGCATATATGCAGGCACCGTGCAGGCTACAGCCAAACTCGGAAATGAAATAACAACGGGTGCAGACTATGCACATGATTCAGGTAGCCGACCCCGCTGTTCCCGAAGAGAGTGCATGCGACCAAGAAGTCAGAAAAGAAGACGGCTTACGTACCCAAGAGCCTTGCGGGTGAAGAGGGTGTTGAGCACCTTGCGGTATTCGACATGGACTTTTCCGGTAAGGAAGACCCTGTGGTGCGACAATGCTTATGTCTAAGTCTCTAGGCGAAGACGGCAAACACAGCGAAGGCTTCTCACCAGTTCTCGGGGCAGAGGATTTGCTTCGCGGAGTGGACGAGGCAGGGCTCGGCATGGGTTGGCGAGTTGAGAATCTTCCGCGAGTATTCATTCGACGACGCCATGACGATGAAGCTGCGCGCGGGACCGAGGGAGCAGCGTCATCCCGCCAGTGGGTAGGTTTGACATGTCGCACGAATCCAAAATCGAGCGCGCAACGGAACGGACGGGGGCAATAGCAGGATATAAATGGTCAGACGGTAACTATAACGGGCACAGCGCGCTCAGCACAGTGAGAGACCTTACATGTTGAAGACACTGATCGCTGAGAGCGCCCCCGAATTCCACTGCTTCATGTAGCCCTCCATCGTTGGCTTCATCGAGTCCGCGAACTTGCCGATAATTGGGATGGTCCATTTGTCGCCGGGGAGATGAGCCTTCTTGTAGCGATATACCGACTGCTCAATGACGAGAAGCGTGGCGACAATGGCGACGGTCGTCCAAAGCCATGTTGCGGATTCTGGGGAGACAGCGAAGAGAGAGGGAACCGCGATGTGGCCAGGAGCGTCGGCGGTGTAGGCAGGGATGGACGCGGAGGCTGAACGTTCTCTGAACGCGGACGCCATCGGATAGAGCGGCGATGAGGCTCGTCGAGAAAGGGAGTGAACGAGAGGACCACAGGCGACGACAAGTGTACCCAATGCCGTGGCGGATAAGTATACGAGGCGTTGCTTACAAGCAAACCCGACCACCTTCTCGCCCTCCCATTGGCCACAAAAGAAATCGGTCGATGTGCGACCACCAAAATATGTCACGCTAGATTCCGTCGTCATCACGTGGCCGCGTAACCCGACTCACCATCCACACTCTTTGGCCACGGTCTCAGGCTCGGGCCGACCCTCGGAAGCCCGCGGAGTCTCGGCTCGGAGGCGAGTTCTGCTCAGAGCACACATAATCATGATCACATCATCCATGCCACTGCTACCACGTACAACTTGAAACACAATAACCACTTGTCCTCTTTCGCCGCAAGCTTAAACAATCTCTTGCATGCCCCAAGCCACAAGTACCGAATCAGCAGTAGTGCTAATCAAATACCCCATCGTAACACACGAACCCTTCCGACACGACTCTCAAAAACACTCAAGCCGAGCTTACCGTCCGACCTGCGAGACGGCCCGCTTCCGTGGCATTCGCGCAATCTTCCCTGCGCTCCCGAACACCAGGCTCCGAACCTGCAAGCTCCCGACATCCTCCACCAGCGGCAGCGGCAGCGCGCTGGGGTAGAACGGCGTCGGCGAGCCCCACATCGGCCGCTCCGTCTCCGAGCTCTCGGCTCGCTGGTGTCGTTGGGCGCGTGGCCCGCCGTCTCGGCCGCTCCTCTCGCGGCGGGACCGCTCCAGAGGCGGCGTTGGCGAGTCTTCTTGGCGCTCGAGGGCCTCGTTGACCCGCGTCCGGAGGCGCACGCGGACGCTTGAGTCGTTCCAGAGCGACCCAGGTGCCTGCGTCGTCGGCATGAACGACAGCGGGCGAGTCGGAGGGGGAGGAGGAGGGAGAGTGGTACCACCGAGGGCACGGCTGGGGGTGGTGGCGGACAAGAGAGCCTGGGCGCGGGTGCGCATCGCTGATAAGTCGCGTTCGTACTGGGCCTCGCTCTCTGCGAACAGCGCGTCCTCTTCAGCGTAGGACAGCCGCGCTACGTGTTGAGTCAGTTGTTATGATACGAATATAGGGCATGTACCAAAGAACACTTACGCCACCCTCTCGTACTCCGCCTTCCAGTCAAACTGGTAGGGTACGCCGGAAACGCGGCCGGTGCAGGAGCAGCCGTCCCAAGCTGCGTCCCACCCCTCACCATCCTCGGTGGGTGCCACGAGTCCTCAGGCGGGACTATCCTTGCCGCGCTCCGCCGCGACATCGTGTCCAGCCTCGAGATAGCCTCCATCCACGAGTCCTCCTCCCCACTATCGTCCTCCAACTCCAATGGCGACCGCCGACGGTCCAGTGACAGCCCGGAACCAGGCGGTGATGACGACGACGTCTCCGGGCGGAGCGGGACGCGGATAACCTCCTCATCCCCATCCGCGTTGTACCGCCTGCGGACGCGATAGCTCCGCGAGTCCATAAAGTCGTCCTCATCGTCTGCGACATCCATCACGCGCATCTGAGAGCGAGCACGAGCGATCGCGAGGGCAGCTCGCACGGAGTTCGCACTGGCGGGGCTGTAAGACTCGACTTCGAAATCGTCCAGGACGGTGCCCGTCGCAGACATCGACGTGCCGGCATCTCGGAGTGCGCCCCGGTTTCCCGTCGGGGCGATCGTGCGAGACGGGGGCGATAGCGGTCCGTCCGTCACACGCTCGCGCCGACTGTTCCATGGCAACCCACCGGAGGGATCCTCGCGTGGGTTGGAGGCGGTCGAGGCGGTCGCGCTCCAGCTCGTCGGCACGTTCTGACGGAGATAACGGGCGCGGACGGCGCCTTCGGGGGTCCGACGCGACCTCGCAGGGGACGTATCGGCCGGTAGCTCCCTCCCGCGGACTGGCTCGCTAGTCCGGGGTATTTCTGAAAGCGGGACCATCGAGGGTTCAGGGAAGAGACCAGTGGTGAACCGGGAAGGAGGCACGAGGTTCGGTATCGGGACAGGCTCATACTCCTCGCCCAGGATCATCGTCGGGTTTGGGTCCATCCCGATCGTGGATATCGGGCGCGCGCCGGTGAATACGTTGCGCGTCGCAGTGACGGAAGCGGAGGGGCGGAGGGCGTCGAGGCGTGCGTTGCGCTCGTTTATCCACGACCTGAGGGACTCTGCCTGTTGGGTGATGCGCGCTCCTTCCTGCTGGATCTCCTGCGCAAGCCGGGTGATGCGCGCAGTAATGTTGGAGGGTAAGACCCGCGAGGGAGGGCGTCCTCCTGTCGCCCTGTAGGGGTCTTCAATAGGGAACGCGACGGGTCGGGGACGGTCGCCACTAGACCGCACAGTGGCGGAGATGGTCGCGGGAGTGATGGTTGGGGTATCTGCGACCGAAATGTTGTCATTCGACGACGCTGCGGTGCGTGCAGCGACGAGCATTCCAAGCGACGTCTCTGACTCGCTCCCTTCGCGGGGTCGGAGCAGAGAGTTGGGTCGGTTGGACAGACGCATCTCGCCGCGAATGGATCGTATCCGTCCGTCAAACCTCCTTGGTGCACTTGTGCCCGATGCAGCCTGTGCCGTGCCGGTGGGTGCCACCTCGGGGGAAGATGAACTGGCTTCGGGGTATAATGGTTGGTATGGGGCGGGGTTGTAGGGATCACTCGGAGGGGGAGAGCGTGAGCGAACGCGCTCCGCCGTAACACCACGGCTGTGTCGCTCCAGTGCGTATTGGGTGATGGCGCGCCGAAGTTCGTCGAACTCGCCAACGCGCTCGCGAAAACTCTGAGTCATGGTCCGCAGTTCTGAGCCGAGCGCGGCGAGCGCGGGGTCGGACGGACGAGGTCCGCGCGGGGAGGGGGGAGCGACAGTGGAAGAAGCGGACGTGCGAGGTTGCGTTTGGGAAACAGGCACAGAAGTGGAAGTGGAGGAGGGAGGAGGGAGCGTACTGTTTTCGGCGGATATCACGATAACGTCGTGCCCAGGGTCCATAGAATTCGGGAGCATAGCAGGTGACCTGGCTCTATCTTGCGTGGACTGAGTGGAAGAGATAGCTGAAGACATATCGGTCGGAGCGCGTGCTGGGGGCGACGGCTCTGAGACGCGGTTGTGCAGCCGTTGGAGGGTGGTGAGGCCTTCAAAAGCATCTTGAATGATCGCAGCGGACCTGCGGATTTGCCTCTGGGCCTCTTCAATCTCGTGCTCCATGGTTCAAGTCGAAGGTGCGAGGATTTTGAGCGTACTAATAGGGTAGGGAGACGGTGCAGGAAGTGATCTCGAGGTGGCTCAGACACTTTGTGGTTTGGATGAGACGAACCACCGGAGCGCTCTTGTTCCAGGTTCTGAGGGACCGGGAGGAGAAGTGGAGGGAAAGACCAACCAGAGGTGTCGTGCGCGGGACTGTGTGTTCCCAAGACCGAATGGCGATGCCAAAGAGACCGAGCAAGAGGGTCCGAGCGCGATACAATGAGCTCTGACCGGGATGCCGTCAGCCACAAGGTCGTCTTCGGTGAAATGGCAGGACAGAACGGTGTCGCAGTCCGGTGTGTCGTAGCTAAGGGCAAGCACTGACAATTCAGGTGAGTATACCCGCGACGGCCACGAACTACCGCGCCCTCTGTCGGTGCACAGCGTTTGTCGGTCGTCACCGGCCCGCCACCAGACGATCAGACTCGTTCAACGCTGTCACGGTTGACCCTCCAGGACAACTCTGCATGGCAAGGCATAACTAGTACTCCAGCCTGGTTGGCGTATGCATTGCATGGAGAGTAAGTATGCTGTCACAATAAAGATACTTTTCAGATGCTGCGGTACCGCAGCTGTAAAACCCCCCCGGTATCGATCATTCGCTCTCATCCTCATCCTCCTCTTCGTATGCCTCCTCCGCCTCATCGTCAATAAACCCACCAAAGGTCGGGTCGTCACCCTCGTCATCTTCATCTTCATCATCGTCTTCATCCTCATCCTCGTCCGACTCCGACTCCTCAATCGACTCGTTGTCGCTCCCACCCAGCTCGACATCCTCCACGCTTCCTTCCTCATCTGCGCTCTCCACCTCCACCTCCATCTGCTCCTCATCATCATCCTCGCTCTCACCCTCGACGTACCGGCGGGATTCTCGCGGCTTGTTGGCCTTGTTGCGGCTCTTGTTCTTCGGTATGGGCAACGGCGCGGGCGGACCAGACGAGCGCATCTCGATCTGCGACATGACCATGTCCAGGCGACCACTGAGCGACAGGAGGCTTTCCTGAAGCGTCAGCCGCTGGGTGAGCGCCGCGTGCAGACCGGACAATCGGGCGACGAGATCAGGCATCTGTGAAACGCGGACGTTAGTGCTTCTCGTAAGCGTGCGTTCAATGGAAGGACGAAACCGTACTGTCATGAGGTGACCGCTGTGAGTGGACAAAACGGCCTTCACCCAGTTGATGAGAGCCGTGCCGCGTTGCGAGCTCGCTCCGCCTCCACCGCCCTTCAGTGCGTTCCCCCTCGCACCTCGTCCTAACCGCTCTACGCAGGCAGTAACGAGGGGTACCGCGAGCTGTGGCGGCAGCCTTCGCACGGTATTCCGGATGAGCGTCGCATCCGAGTGCGCGAGACACGTCTCCAGCAGACGCGTGTCGGACGAGTGCAACGCTTGTATAAGTGTCCGCGTGAGAGAGCTCGCAGGCACTGCGTCCACCAGTGCGCTCTGAGCTTTGCCATTGGGCGCCGTGCCCCCTTCGCCGTCCGAGTCGGATTCCGATTCGGATCCGCGGACAGCCGCCCCCTGCACCGCAGTGAGACGTTGACCGAGGCTGAGCTCGGCAAGGTCGGCATCGAGCACGCCGTCGACGTCCCGCATGACGAGGTCGTCTAACTCCCGGTCTTGTCCAAGCTCCGCACCAGTGCCAACGGCAAGAGAGGAAGCCTCGTTGTACCGTTTGTTGGGTGCACTCTGCGGGTAATTCAGTGCACTGCGCGAAAACCGCGATGGCGCGTACGTACAAGGTCCTTCCCGTCAGTTTGTCCAACAGCGGCGTCTGGTGTGGCAACCTGAATGGCGATGTCAGGAATGAAGTTCCCAGACTGGTCCCGATAATCCTACAGGGTATGTTAGTTCGGGCGACGTTGGTTTTGCTAAAGCCCAGGAGGACGTACCACCGCGTCAAACGCGAGCTGCACACCCCCGGTTACGCTGGCGATTCGTAGCCGTCCAGCATTATCGTCCACGGAAGAGACAGTAAGGACAGTTAATGCGGCCGAGCTCTTCTTCGACGAAGGTGAAATGACAGATTTCGGTGCAAGAGTAGGGATGGCACTCTTGCCTTTGGTGGGGCTTGACACCGCAAGGTCGCATGCAATGGTGAAGATCGAGACCTTGCCCGACGCGGACAAAGTCAAGAGGAGATGATCCGCTGATGATTCCGATGGTGGGGGTCGCGAGAGGTGGATGGCGCGGGAGTCCGAGTCCAAGGGTATCGTCGCCACGATTTTGCCATCCACCTTCGGCGCGGAAGGTACTTCCCAAACGTTGACGAAGCGGTCGGCAGATGCGGAAGAGAGGAAATGTGACCGGTCCATCCACCTTAACGCGTTCACTGGAGAGGCATGACCCGTAAATTTGGCCAGGGTTTTGGGCTTTTGCGAGTCGGATGCGATAGCGAGGAGGTGTATTGAATGGTGTGCGGCCAGCACCTTTGAGACACCCTCCTCGTCGGACGAGCGTAGTGCGAGGGCGGTATATGGTATTCGATCCTCGCTGAAAAGCGATTGTAAAACCTGGTTTGTCCTGGCATCCCATATCCGCAACGCGCCATCCGCTCCGGATGTCCAGAGAGTGTGGGGGTCTACGGAGTC
Source organism: Ganoderma lingzhi (assembly GCA_026283605.1). NCBI lineage: Eukaryota > Fungi > Basidiomycota > Agaricomycetes > Polyporales > Polyporaceae > Ganoderma > Ganoderma lingzhi. The sequence goes on from JAPJYM010000001.1 coordinate 1,287,365, forward strand.
GGAGTCGTGACCCGTGACTGCAAGAACGGCGGACGAGCTCGAGGGGTCGGAGAGCGTGCGAAGGAGCCTGCCATGGGTAGGCGAGAAGAGCAAGAGGGAGCCGTCAGAAAGACCAAGGACAACAAGCTGAGGCGCAGCATTACTGGAGGTCGCTGCTTCCGCAGCAAGACTGCTCCTCTTCTTCCTCTTGCTCTTCCTAGAGCCCTCCTCGTCCCCCCCAGCCTTCCCTCCGCCCTCCGCAAGGTCCAGCCGCGCCCAACATAGAGAAGTAACGCGCGCCGCATCCACGACATGTTCTGCAACGGATCGGCGCGTTGCGGTGTCGTAGACCTTGAGAGCATGCTTGTCTATTGCTAGAGACAAGAAAGCGAAGAGGTGGCCATCTGGGGAGAAGGACGAAAGGTAGGTGGAGGTTGTGGCATCCTCAACGGCGGGCTGAGAAATGGCGGACGTTGCTTGTGGTCGTCCACGGGGTGGTTTTGTGCGCGATTTCTTCGCTTTTGATGGCGCAGATGCCATTGTCTGTGGATTTTCTGGAGTAAGTTCGCCTGACTGTGGGGAACACAAGAGGATGAGGATACGCACCTTGTCCTGGGGGAAGAGCTTCGCTCGGCGCAAAAGATTTGCTACGCGCCTAAGATTGACCCAGAGCACAACCGACCACTATGTCACAGCGTTACGGAGCACGTGATCCCGGCGCTTTGGCTGCCCATCTCAGACTTATCGCAAGCGAAATAAACATATCATCTCCACACAGGCTCTGCGAAGTCTTTGGACCTCGCCCTTGCTTTGATATTGACGTGTGCACAAATTACGCCTCACAAGACAACTTTGGACTCGATTTTCACTTCATCAGATGACAGGGGATGTGCCTGAAGTTCAGTCGCTCTACCCTGGGTTTATGGGCGAGTTGGGCGGTTTTTTGGTTTTGAGGATATATCCTGAGTATTAGACCTATAAAATACTAGAAATGAACCCCAGATAATCTCTGTTTGGCCAAGCTCGTAGGGAGAACGCAGAGGAGTTTACGGTCTCTTGGTCGCAGACAAGTGCCTTAAGCGCCTCAGGCGAGATAACCCGAGTCAGACTTATGCTGAGACGCCCATGCCCCTCGGGCAAAGCGGATGCGTATCTACTTTCCAACAGCCCCCTAAATCGAAAATCGAAAACCGTAACTTTGTAGGACTCATGTTGGTCCACGAAGTTACGGTTTCTGATTTTTGATTGAGGGACGCAGTCCTGAGCCTATAGTTTTCTGAAGTTTCTTCCCAGCCAAAAGTGACCAAGTGTGACGAATTTTGACCACGTGATGTGGTTGGTTGTGCTCTGGGTCAATCTTATTGCCTACCGGCAGACACGTGACATGTCCGATCGCCCGGGATGAGCGCCTGTGACTGTCGCAAAGAACAGCGTTGTGCCCGACGCCGAATCTCGACTCGGACGGGTGTCTACCTTATCCCTGCTTCCCGTCTATCTTTCCCCCACGCCTCAGCTTTATAGTCCGCCCTAAGTCTACATCTTACGCCCTTCATCTCCTCAGCCCCTTCCACATCCACGAGTCTTCGACTATACCTCCAATCCGCTCGGCTTTAGCCCCCGTTTCCTCTCAACGATCAAGTCATGAACTACGTTCAGGTTAGTCTCCATGTTGTTGTGTACGGACGAATCGGAATACTGAACTCCTCTTCAGCTCGAGAAGCTAGGTATAAAGATTTGCCGAGAGCGCGACTGAGGCGGGCAGGACTAATGAGCTCATGTAGGTGAGGGTACCTATGCAACTGTATACAAGGTGTGTGGCATGCACGTTCGCAATCTAGTCCCCACTCAGCAGGGAGACTTAGGGACGATCGAGGACGACGAATGAGATCGTCGCGCTCAAGGAAATCCACCTGGATGCTGAGGAGGGGACGCCGTCGACCGCCATTCGCGAGATCTCCCTCATGAAAGAGCTCAAGCATGTCAACATCGTCCGCCTCTACGACGTCATCCACACCGAGACCAAGCTTGTTCTCATCTTCGAGTACTGCGAACGCGACCTCAAGAAGTACATGGATGTACACGGCGAACGTGGCGCCCTCGATCCAGTCACTGTCCGGAGTTTCATGTACCAGCTTCTCAAGGGCACTGCGTTTTGCCATGAGAACCGAGTTCTCCACCGAGACCTCAAGCCGCAAAACCTGCTCATCAACAGGAAAGGCGAGTTGAAGTTGGGCGATTTCGGTCTTGCTCGTGCATTTGGTGTCCCCGTCAACACCTTCTCCAACGAGGTGAGTTTGTGCGCTTGATGCCCTTTGTCTTCTTATTCACATCCATGGCCCATACACCAGGTCGTCACGCTTTGGTACCGCGCGCCAGATGTTCTCATGGGCTCACGTACATACAGCACCTCGATCGATGTCTGGTCGTGCGGTTGCATCTTCGCAGAGATGATCTCTGGTGTCCCGCTCTTCCGCGGACGTGATAACCAAGACCAGCTATTACACATCATGCGCATCATCGGAACCCCAGACGATCGTATACTTCGCAAGATTGCCACTGAAGGGGTGCGTAGCATATATACGCGGTTCAATTCAGCCCACTCATATCTCTGAACGATCTATAGCAAACAGAGGGCCAGGCACAAAAGCAGTACCCCCGATACCCTAAAATCCCATTCTCCCAAGTCCTTCCGAAGGCATCACCACAGGGTACGTCCTATACCTGCCTAGTCACATGCTTGGTTATCGATATGAACCTCTCGCGCAGCTCTCGATCTCCTTGAGCGACTCCTCCAATTCGACCCCTCGAAACGCATATCTGCCGCTGAGGCCCTCACCCACCCCTACTTCAGCACCTCTCAGCCCATCTACACACAGCCCAGCCCCTTTACCCCCGCCGTCATCGCGCCTGCATACCAGTACCAGCAGCAGCAGGGCCAGCCGCAAGGACAATTCCAGTATGGTCAGCAGGAGGCGGCTCGCGCGGCTGCTGCTCAGGCCCAATTGGCCTTGGCTCAGCCGCAGATCCCCGGCGCCGGGTACGGCATGCAATACACCCAACAGCAATACCAGGCGGGCGCACGGTAGAGAGTGCATCGCTGTTTGTCTTGACGCGCTATGGACGCTCGAAGTGAAGTGAACGACTGTTATGTATCATGACCTTGAACGAGCTTGTCGCAATCCGGTATCGGTTGTCCACTATTGTACTCTCCGCGTTTCGCGTTCCCGGATGTCTGTCTCGCAGTATGCCAGCTAGCTTGTGTTCGCATTGTAAAGTGTCTCTGCCCGTTAGATTTGTCGTCGTAGCGTATGTATTGTACAGAGGCGTAATATATGATATCCGATCGCAGGGGTGTTGTACAGTGGCTCTCTGGAGCTGTAGGTATCAAGGTGGCGATTGTTTCCGAGACTTTCTCCGTCTCGTCGATCTTGTAGGAACCGCATTTGTTGCCTTTGCCTGTGGGCGAAGTTCTCATTAACATTGACAAGCATCCTACAGAGGTAGGACCGGGGCTCACCTTTCGTTTGAGTTTGCGAGTCACCTTCTCTACCTTTTCCTCTTCCTCCTCGCCGGATAGGGGTGTCAGGTCACTCTCGCCCGCTTCCTCGACTTCGCCCTGTGCGCAACGCGTGTTGAGATCGCGACCGACACCGAAAGAAACACCGCGTACATTGACGACTGTAGCTCCGCGCTCGAGCTTCTGAAGCTCTGCAACATACGCGGACGTCCGTCCCCCGACCGTTATCCACTTGATCGTTGCCGGTTTTCCGTCTGGCTACGATTCATCGCCGGTCAGAGGGCCTATCAGCATTTATTGCGTCCACAGACCATTCTTGGCTGGCGACTAACCAATTTCAGGGTATGCTTCTCCTTCTTGCCCTTCCCCTACAAGTTGCATATTATATTATCATGACATCAGCTCCCACCTCGCTCAAAATACAGAACCAGCGACACACCCAGCGGTGCTGGAATAGCCAGTCTTCGGGGAACTTGGAATCGTCAGCGTTGACCGATACAGCGAAACGACAGACTTCGGCGGTCTGGGCGTGAAGCGCCTCTAGCTGGTCTCGGTCAAGACATTGCAGCGCTCTTCCGGATGCACTTGCGCATGGTATAGTATCTCGTCTGTGTTGCATACACGACCACTTGATCACTTCCCGATGTAAAGTTGCACTGATGCGTTGTGGACGAACCTGCAACCCAATTCCCAACTCCAGCGCTGAACGACTGGTCCAGCAGGAGGGCCTTGATGGGACAGGACCGCTTCAGTACCCCCTTCTTGAAGTACTCAAAGTCGGGCATAGAGATGATGGGATCGAAGCCCAGAGTGGAGATCGGCGGTTCGGTGAGCGGTGTCTTGCAGAGTCGGATGCGGCCTAGTCTCCTCGGGTCGATGAACGCGACCTGTTGGGCCTCCTCGTCAGCGCCTCCTTTCAAGTGGAGGATGAACTTTCCAGTATGTTTGTGAGCGTTGACCACCACGCAAAGCAGGAGGACATGGCGTCACCTTCATGAATTTGGGAGGCCAATCAGTGGACGCTTTCTTGGGTCCCTCCCGATAATGTATCGGAAGCTGCCCCTTGACCTACAACCGAGTTGAGTACGGCAAGGTGGGTATGTCGACTCGGCTGGCAAACCTGAAGCATACCAGTCATCCCAAAGTGCATGACTGGATGTCGTCCATCGCCCTCAAGTTCCATGTAAAAGACCTTGCCTGTCAAGTTGTCAATGTTCCGCGCTCCATCATGCTTTCACGAGATCACCTTACCGTATCTCTGAACGTCCTTGACCACTCTTCCAGACACTTCTTTTGCCTACAATAACACCGTTGGCAGTTAGTCCTGTGTAAACCGCGACGACTGTACACTTACGAATTCTTCATGCGTGACCCCTGCGAAGACGATTGTATCTTCCACCGTGTCTACGGCCGCGACCGTCTTCCCTTGTGCAAGTGTTCGTAGGAGCCTAGCAGCACGTTCGACTTCTGCAACCACCAAGCAGCCCGGTGTTAGTATGAGTTCTGGACACATGAGGATCCCGGCTACAAGTGGCCCTGGCAACACACCGGGCAATTCAGGCATCGATGGACACGTGCCACCCTGACCTTGTGAGGCAGAATTAATATTGGAATCGCGAACACCAGCAGCTGGGCCAAGTCTTCGAATTCGGAACTCTGTCAAGTGGTGGTCACCCAAGTTCAAGTAATTAACGGCGCTAAGTAGCCGCCGCGTCGGTCACCACTGAATTACCGCTCAGACCTGGGCGGATTTTCAGCCCGGATTCCCAGTCCACCGGATTTTCGTCACGGCAGGCTCAGGCTGACCGTCTTTTCAAACTTAATGGCGATGATGTAACGTGGCCGATAATTTCGCCCGATGCTGAAGCTGGGAACAAATTTGGTGACTCTAATCGACCTCCGAGTCACTTTTATGACGGGCTCAGGCCAACGCGCAGTGGTACAGTAGTCAGTCGTTTGCATTATATACTATCTGTTCCATCGATGGTTTCCGAAAGGAATACATGAACGCCACTTGCCAGGTAGGAGCGCATCAAAAGGGTGAAAAGGCCATGACGAAGGGTAAAGAAGATTCCCAACCTCGGGTGGCCGTTGATAACATATAGTTATGCGTGCGGTATGGATATGATACAATAGTACACTTCCGAATCGAGTCCTCTCTGTCGACGGCCAGCTTCTTACTTGCGTAACTCCTTCTCGACATTCTGCTTGAAGTCCCGAGTGGCTTCTTTTGCGCCAGCAGCGGCCTCATGAGATCATTATCAGTATCGTATCCAGGCAAGTTAGGGACGTTCAGACAGAACTCACTTGATTTGCTTTCTGGCCCGCGGCGGTCGACTTCTCGGCAGCCTTCTTCTTGCCTACACCTATTGGGGGGAAAGTAAACCAGAGAGCCATAGTGTTCTTTTTTGGGGGAACACGCACCCAGAGTCTCTTTCGTGGCGTCTGTAGCCCTTTCACCCTTCTCGATTGCCTCTGCCAAACCCTTCCCGACAGACCTATTTACCTATACGAGTAATTCCGGTGTTCAGTTCAGTACTTGACCCACGCGGCTGAAGTAGAGGCGTACCTTATCTGCGACCTCTGCGACCTTTTCTGTTGCAGTCTTGCGTGAAATAGCCGAGGCATGGAATGTACGCGAAGACGATACAACGGCAGAGCGGGTAGAGGTGGTGAGCGCAGTGCGAAGCATAGTAGACATGGTTGCGGTCCGAGTCGTGCCAGTGGATGTGGATGAGATGGTTGGTCGTCGGTCGTAGTAGAGACTTGAAAGGTGAGCAGAAAAGAGGTTATAACCCCGGGTCTAAGTAGGCCTGCCTCGCTTTCGACATGACGTCGATGTTGGGGCCATGTCTGTGGACCATTACGCTCTCTGAGAGCACGGTGGCAGAAGGCGCCGCCAGCGCTAGCCTTACCCGGGCGTCATCGATTCATCCACCGCATATGACATCATCGTCCATTCGCCCTCTCGCATGTTGCAGTTCTCGGGCGCTTGATTGCTTTTCTGCCACCAGTCCACCACCATGCTGTCTACGATTGCCAAACTCCATTGCTCCGCGTTAGCACTACCAGTGTGGTATCGGTATGTGCCTACAAGCTACTCCGAGTTTCTCCTCGCAAATACGTGTCTCCTCTTGCCCGCCGCGAGATACCGGAGGCATCCGATCTCCATGCGCATGTCGTACGGTCTACTGTGACGTTCTCAAACACGTTCACAACATGCTCACGGGCTAATGGCTCTCGCATCTCTCCAGCCAATCTCCGATTTGGTGTTACTCACGCACTAGCATTATTGATACTCTGGTATAGTTGTTCCTAGCTGCAGAACGGCAATTGAATTCGTCTTCCGCCTGTGCCCGCGCACACAATTTGTCTTCATCCCAACGGTCTTCTTTCACCGCCAAGGACACGCACCGGTGTGTATAGAAGCTGGAGACGACATCGATATTAGTCAATGGTATGGTCCTGTACAGTCCCACTCTTCTTTTCAGCTCCAGCTCTGTCTCGCCGCTGGGTGTGTCCTACACTCCACCTTCCTGTAAGGCTCTTTACCGCCATCCTTTTCGATTTCTCCTGATCGTTCTATGCCCCAAAACCATTAGGCGGCCAGACGACGCGCGACGACACAGTCCGAGCATAGTCAAGCATGCGCCCTCGCCCGTCGACCTACACCGTCCTCTTCAAGCTCTCACTCTTCCTCTCCCCAGCATACATCTTCTCTCGAGCCTCCGCACAGCTCGTCAATGCGACGATCGACGACGCGAATGGCGATCAGCTGACTGGGAGAACCATCCAGTACGATCCCCCCAGCTTGTGGCATTCCGGGAACCAGAGCCTTTGCACGAACTGCACCGCGCACCCTGACGCGACCCACATGTCTGGGGGGACGTGGCACGAGGGCGCGTCCTTGCCGTCGCCGGCCGGAAGGCAGAGCGAAGCTTTTTGAAGTTTGAGCGCGAGTGTGGGGTTCCTCGGTGCGTCCCGGCCTACCTATCTCAGCAGGAGCAAACCAGCTGAACTACGGAGTACACGCACAGGCTCAGCGGTGTATGTGTACTGCATCGTTGGTCCCTTCTGGCAGACGGACCTTACGCTTTACCTGGACGATGAGCACGTGGGGACGTTCGCCCTCGCGGCGAAGACCACGCGCGCGTACGAGTACGACGTGCTGGTGTACGCGGCGACGTCGCTCCGATCCGAGGAACATATCCTGACGATCCTGAGCGGAACCGGAGGGGGGAACGACACGCTCGTCCTGCTCGATCGCATCGTGTACACGTACGTCCCTCTCCTCCACCTACGCCAGTGCGATTAGTATCAGCTTTTGTGCGCATGCGCGGATGCTCACACCACCTCTGCGCGCAGGCGCGACTCGGCGGAGACACCCATTGTTAGTACCGACAACGCCACCTCCCTCCCCGCGTCCTCGACGTCGATATTCGTCGGCCCGTCAGCGACGCCCAACTCGCAGCCCAATCTATCCGCTGGCTCAACAACATCGCACAGCGCGATCCTGATAGTGTGCGTGCTCGTCGGCGTGCTCGTCATGACCGCCGTGGTCGGGGGGTCGCTCAAGCTCTGGAAACGCCAGAAGCGCAGGCGGCTCCCCCCGTCTGCGCTGTACCGCCGGAGCGTCGGTACCGGTGGGACCCAAGTCGCTCAACCCGAGACCCGGGTGGTTGGGGGAGACGGAGGAGAAAGAGGGGATCTGGTGACGAGCGCCAGGGGAGCTGGTGCTGGGGCAGATCTGGAGGCGGCGGCCGTGGGCGGGGAGACCAGCCCGCACGAGGTTGAGCGCTGAGCGGACGCGGAGTGGACGGGGTGCGTGTTGCCCGGCGCGGCGAGACGTTTGTTCCCGCCGTCTTGTGGCTCGTTGGTCTCCATGCTGACCATGTGTTGTTTATCTTGACAGGCACGCCGTACCACGAGTCGCTGTCGGCGCCGCCGGACGAGATCGAAGAGGTATCCAGAAGTTGAAGGGATTCGCAGGGGAAGGCGGCGATGGACGATCTCTGCTCGCGCTTCAGCTTCAGGTCGCACGCGTCGCACGCCAAGTGGTCGTGATCACGCCGCTGAACTTCGGACTTTAAAGGCAATTTACTTAAATTTAATTGTGGATTTTTATTATTAAGCCAATAATGCAGTCATAGGTTCCGAATGAGGCACGCGAATCCAACCCAGCGCTCACGGTACTGAGCTCAAAGAAACAGATGAGTGGGTGGTTTAAGGAACGTGGTCGGGAGTGACCTGGAAAGTTGGTCGCATGTCCGTGTCATTCGGTGCAATTTCCCGGATGTTCAAACGTTCAATATACGCATCTAGTACGCGGAAGCCATTGAACGTGGACGCGGTGGCATAGGGACCAACGCGATCACGTGTGCGCGTGGGCAGTCTAGTACGGCCCCATGGTTCTTCCGGAGGGTTCTTGCGGCGACCTTCCGGGAGCCCATGCAAAGTATGCAACGGTGTGTCCGTTCGCGAAGTTCTAGGAAGTTCTAGATATTTGATTGCGCCACATATGCATGGCTTCCGTACTATCAGTCACCAATCAGTCACAACGAAGTTATCAACTTGGATGGATAAAATATCAAGCTGAACAAGATGATGGAGTATCTGACAGAATCCGGCGCCACCGTTTGGATATGGATCGTAAACACCCCAGTTAGCCTCGTCTTGACAAGACGATCCACTGATCCTGATGGAGGCCGCTTTCGACCTAGTTATGCAGTCGATGACGAACGATATTACGAAGACGGGAACGGGACAGCCATTCAAATTCGGCTGACAATCAGAGCGGAACGCACCTATTCGTAGGAGGTTCGTTCCAGTTTGGTTCGGCCACAGGAATGCCGCAGTTATGCTTCACTGCGTGGTGCGGCTCCGTCTCAGCTGGAGGCAGAAGACGGGTGCTGTGAGGAGGTGCAGGACGCCTCGCGCAGTAAGCGTAGAAGACACCAGGAACGTCAATTTGGTAGGATGCGAAGCGCACGGCGGGGGTTCTTGTACTCGGTAAACTGAGCTACATATTGAGCATAGGATCCCGTGTAGACGGAAGCCTAAAGCCAAAATACTTACCAAATAAGCTGGATTCAGCGATACCAGGCTGTTTGGATGCATGCGCAGGCGGCGTACCGACAGCGGGGAGCTCGAGGGGCTGGGTATGTCTATCTGACAAGGCGTGAGAGGAGAGATACGGCGTTCGGATAATACGCGCATTGCTCTGTAGGAAGTCGGGGAAGGCGGCATCGTGCGGAGGATGTATCGGGAGACGGTGAAAGCGTTCATCCGAGCTTCTTATGTCCACGCTGTACTTTGGACGGGCGGGGATGTGTAGGTTTGCATGCGGATGGTGAGGGGGTAGCGACAGCCGGTGCGAAAAGCGGTCAGAGATACGTCGTGAGGAGGACACAATTGGCTCCGTGGCTGTCTTGAGGACTGTTCGGACTGTGAATATCGACAAGCGACTGGTAGAACAACCGCGTTTTTCGCGGACGGTTGGTATCAACTTGACAGATAGATGACACAGCATGTACAGCCAGACGAAGGGATTGAATATGCTAGAGTATACGCCGCAGCAAAAGAAGGGCGGAGCTGCAGCTAGCAGAAGGTCGCCTGCTGTGGCCGACGACGATGAGGAGAGGATGAGGAGGGCGGACGTGTGCGCAGTGGAAGGTTACGGAGGGGGGGTGGCACGTGAACGGGGGCGGTTAGGATGGGCGCCTGGAGGGTGTTCTGTGGATGATGGGGAGTGGGAGAGCGTGCTTTGGGCCCTGACAGAAGTCTCCGACAGAAGTCTCCGACATGCGACTCGAGCCGTCCCCGCAACAACAACAATCGACTCGTCCACCCAACAAGCCCATGCCTCCCTTCCCTTCCCGCCTCTCCTCGCCTCCTCCCCCGCCACAACACCGCCCTCCGCTGGCTTCTTACCCCTCCTTTCCTTCATAGACCCCCCTCGGGGCACGGCCTCCGTACCCCGACGGCCGCCTCCCTAATCCCCCGCAATGCTCTTGCCCTTAGACGTCCTATCTCTTCTCTTTCTTTCCCTCTCCCCTTCACATCTCGCCCTAGTTCCTCAAGCATCCGCGGCCCTCGTCAATGTCACCGTAGACGATACCTATGGAGACCCGCTTACCGGCAACCAAATACTATACGAACCCCAAGAAGATGGGAATCTGGCCAGTCCTGCAATAATTGCACCGCTCATCCCGACAAGTCCCTGGCTTTCAATCGCACCTGGCACGAGTCCACTTTCAACGATGTTGGCGTACCGGACGCGAACCAGCTCCCCAACGCAACGTTTTCGTTTGTTGGTGCGTCCCTCATTCGCGTTTTGCTCCTCCCCAAGCCTGCCTGCGGCCCTCATCTCATATACTGTTCAACGCAGGTGTGGCAGTATATCTCTTCTGCATTGTTACAGAGTCTTTCCTTTCGCCCTTTGGAAACTCAGACATGACATTTCTCATCGACAATGTTCTCGTCGGTACATTCCAGCAACCTCCAACGGGCAACCCCAATTACTTCTACAACGTGCCCGTGTATGTCAACGAGTCTCTTTCTCCAGGGCAACACACCATCACCATCGTTAACGGCGAAATAAACGGCAATGGTTCCCTTACATTGCTTGACTACATCGTTTATACGTCAGTCCTTTTCCCACAAGCTGTCTCTCGCCTCAACTGTCCCCACTGATCCGACACGCCCACAGACCAGTTGATAACTCAACAGAGAACGGAGCTCTGCCATCTCCAACGCCCCCAGCCTCCATGACTGGAGCAGACATCTCCGGTCTCTCATCTTCAAGACGTACTGTCATTATTGCTGTGGTTGCATCTCTAGGTGGAGTCTTGCTGCTTGTCGCGCTCATTGCCGCTATCATCTACCTGGGACGACGGCGAGGCAGGGCAAACACGCAACCTGGATCCCAAAACGGCGTTATCGCCTTGGATGCCGCCCCAATAGACCAAGAGGACCCAGACACTAGCGGCTGGGTGGAGGGAACATGGACAGGAGATGACGACGCTGGGCAGAATGGGGCACGACGTGCCCCTTCGAATGGTCGGAGGAAACGCGGGCCCTCAAACGCGTCTGCGACGTCTCTCCCCACCACGCCCTCGACGAGGAGTCTCAACAAGCCTCTGCCTCTTTCCTCAGTGAGCAACATCCAGACTCGTCTGCCGTATTCCCGCGTGGAGCCCCTGAGCCCATCTTCGTCCTTCGGGAACCTCGGGAGCGCGCCCCCAGATTCTACGACGTTCTTCATCCCCCCATCCTCCGTCCCCCCCATGCCCCCTCTGCCTCCGTCCGCAGCAGCCCTAGCCCCCGTCCGACCGCAGCGGCCCCTCGCCGACAGTGACACCTTCCTCGACATGGGCCGCTCATCATTTATCGATCCTAGCCCCCCTACGCGCCCAAGCCACCCGTTCGCGACTGCACAAGCGTACTCCTCCTCCTCCTCGTCCATCCAAACGCGGCAGCGCTCCGACACCAACCAATCGGTCACCATCCCGCCCCCCAGTGCGTCCTCGACCGCACTCGCTGCCGCGATGCGCGGGTACGCCTATGCCACTGCGACCGGCGGTCCCACGCGCAAGCGCTCCGACTCTGATCTTGAGCGAGAAAGGCGGCAACAGCAGCAACAGCAACAGAGTTATCCCCGCACGAACACAAACACGCCCTCACGACAGCGTTCCGGCTCGGACCTCTCCAACTCCACGTACGCCCGCGCCACCCCCGCATCAGGCTCACGACGGCGCGCGGGGTCTGATCTCGAGGTCAACTACCCCCGCGGGGGCGCTCTTGTGAACCCGCTCGCGCCCACTGTGCCGCTAACAGTGACGCGACAGAGGTCAGGCTCGGACCTGGAGAAGGGCGGATACGCGGACGGGTACTCGGGGATGCAGTCTCCCAGCACGTTCGTGTCGACGCTGCCGTCGACGGTGACCACGCCGACGAGCATGACAGCGCTCATGCCGAAGGCCTCGCGGAATCCAAGCTCTCAGGGCCAGGCGAAGCAGCGGGATGGTGAGAAAGAGAGAGAGAAACCGTCTCCGGCGCGCGCCACGCCCCCGCGCAGTAGGAAAGTGGACCCGATCGACCCCTCGCTGCAGCCCCCGCGCGACCCCCCGGCAAGACAGGGCTCGCAGTCCCGCTCGCGCGTGCGCGAGGAGGAGCCGCAGAGCTCGAGCTCGAGCCGGAGCGGGCGCCGCGGGGGCATCGTCATGTCCGACCGCGACCGCGAGCGGTTCGGGTTCCTCGACGTGCCGCAGGACGCGAACCTCCGCCTCAGCCTGGACAGTAGGCCGCCGTCGTACCACGAGGCCGACCATTGAGCCCGGTTCCGAGGCGAGGCGTTTTCGGGGACGCAGTACAAATACTGCGTCCTCACCCGCCCCACCCGCTCGCCGCCATCATGGGCCCCCGTTGTTCTGGAGACTGTGATCCCTGCGCGTCGGACAGGCCGGGCCCCAACCACCTGCCCGAGGGCGCAGGCCCTTTGAGCGTAGTGCTCGCGACTCGTCACGACCCGGGAATCCGCCATCCTACCACACTCGCTGTATTCGTTCCCAGCCCCTCCTGGTCTCTCCCCCTCCATCTGTTCAGTACTAGGGTAAGGTTCTGTGTTCCGCACTCTGTGGTTTGTGCTCTACCAGTGCTGTATCTCGTAGCGCATCGCATCATCTAGTAGCACATATTACTTGTTTGTGTCTGTATCTTCGAAGCTCGCGGGACCGCCGCTGGCCCTCCACCTTATCATTATGCCTTCTGTGTGTTTAGTCCTTCGTAACCCCGCCGCTCATCGTTCGCATATGTACATATAATCTTATTCACACCTCTTACTTACTAGTCACGCACACGAATCATCACACGGGGAGGTTGAAGGGGGGGTCTTGGTCTATCTGCTTTGCTTGCTCTCGTTCTGCCGGGCGACTTACCGTGTGTACGCTACCAATTGGGGCGGTGTTCGTTGTAGATAAAGACGGGTGTGAGGGGAAAAGTAGTCGTTAAACGGCGCAGTATGTAGTACACGGATATCGGAATGGGGTATAGTTACATTGAACATCATGAAAATAATCAAACAACCAGCAGATCGTAGGCCGGCATCATCACTCGTTATCGCAACCGAGAAACCACAGTCCGTTCGGGCCCCTAGGCCTAAGGTTTAGGTGACCCGGTGGGGGAAAGAAAAAAGAAAAAACCGGGACGGGCACAGGCAGGGAGGAGAGGCGAGCTGGTTAGTAGCCACCCGCACGCGAGGTCGACCTCGAGCGCGCCCGCTTCGATTGAGCGTGTCGCTGTTTCCGCGAAGGGCGGCCCCACGCGAAGTTGTCGTCGTCGAGCATCTCAGCCTGTGTGCATGCAATGTTCTGCGGTCAGCGCCCAGTGTGGCCAGACACGGATAGGGATGATGATGGGGGCGTGGGCTGATGAAGGGAGTAGTTAGTACTCACCGGGTGAGACAAAGAAGCGTCCGACGTGGAGTCGGCGGGCAGTGCTGGCGGTGAGCACATGGAAGGCTATTATGAGTGCGGATAAGATCAGTATTCAAGGTGGTCCACGCGTACGTTGCGAGGAGGCTCACCAGAGAGATAATGTAGGACTCGCCGGACTCGAATGAGTCGATCGAGGTCCGCCGGTCGGAACCGCTGGAGCGCTATACAATCGTACGGGTGGGAGGAAGAGTTCCAGGAAACGCAAGCGTACGATCAGCGATATGTTTCATGAGGGGTGCAATAGCCTTAGGATGTAGTACGCACTCTGGAGCTCCGGGATGGGAACAGCTTCGAGAACATGGAAGTGGATGGTGGCGGTGATGTGACCTTAAGTCGTCAACGTTGATCGACGTCGGAGCTGAGTTGCGTGCGCGATGGAGGGGTAGGTAGGAGGATGCAGGTGGTTACTCGAGATGAGGGCAGGGCTCGGAGCTTTGAGTAGGTTCTGGTGACGGCGACAGGAACGGGGTATGGTTAATGCTTGCGAAGGAGGATGCTAGGCGGGCAACGAGGCCATGCCAGCACCTACCCCACAAGCTATATACCTCACGATTCGCCACATGACGCTCGCTAAAACAGCACGAGAAGACAAGTCATTGGACACAATTGGTCAATAGGGGATCATGCATCATGCCCTATCAGGAGTGGACAACGACATGAGCGGCATAACTGCTGACGGAGACCCACATACCGTGACCAGATTGCAAGAAGGGCGTCATTGGAGTACCGCCCACGTCAACGTAACGCGGAACCACGACCCGACGCCACCGCTTGCCCGGGGGGGAGAGAAGGAGATCATGCACCAGCTGACCAGGTCAGCGTCTGACGTACTTGAATATTTTGACAGGCTGGGGCAGCTGGCAATAGTGCGGGGCAGTGAAACATGCGGGGTCGGCAAGTGGTCTATGACGGGCAGGACGGGGGCGGCTGCGAGCATTATTCCGTGAGCCGATCCGGTTACAACGAGCCAGTGAGCTATTGTAGTTTTCCGTACGCGTTTAGGCCAGCGTTCCCAGCGTTTCTGTATGGCCGAAAGCCCGACCAAGAGGCGCGAAGCGACATCCCTCGTGATTGGCTTAGTAGTGGTCTGCGTACCTCATATGCGTTAGAAAAGAGGTAGTAGAAGACCGGTTGGGCATTTGTCAGACTTACTAGAAGTCACGCGCCGCGCCTTTTTAGCCTTCTCGTGGTGGGAAGCTGGAGAGAAGCTGGATGCTATGGGAGAACCCAGGTCAGACGCTCAGCCTGGAAGCTTCATGGCCCCTTCGTTAGCTAAAGGAGGGCCGCGCATGAAAGGAGTTGCATGCGGACCGTATCTTTTATCGGCCTGGCTGCCAGCTAGACTTTCATGAATCAGAGAAGTGGGAAGGCGTTGAAATGTATTCAAGACACGGCACCAGACAAATGGGAATCGGCGGCGGGGATTTGGGATGTTCGGATACCACGAACGCAGGACGTATCCGTATACCATCTGGAGGGGGATATTGGAGAGAGGAGGATGTACGGTATCAGCAGCGGACGCACCAAGTCACATGAACAGTTAAAAGATGGGTAAGACGATGGTTGGAAAACCTCCGGATCTCAGTCCGTCGCTGACAATCTTGAGCTGCCCAGCCAATCTGCTAGCTGCTGCGCCCATGCATGAGGGCGTTTAGACTCTGGCTTCACCAGAGTCGATAGCCGTCCACCCCTGCAGAGGAATGACGGGCTAGGGAGCCGTGCCTGATGCTCGGCGGCCTTGTGCTTTGACGGAGGTGTTACGGTGCTAGTTGGAGGTTCTGACGATGGTGACATCCAATAGAACCATGGCGCCTCTTCCATTCCGGGCTTGCAAGGTTCGCCGTACCGCACGATGATGGGTGAGCGGCGCTGTGTGTAGGACGACGTTTGAGGTACAGTGGCGCAAATTATCAGGTGGCGTACCGTTATGTGTGAACGACAGCGAGCTTTAGGTACCTTCTGTGGTTTCTCCCGCCGTGACACGCGCTCCCATTCGCTGCGTCGGCCAGATGTCAATAACAAGATAGTACAGGGTCGGCACAGCGCTTACATCGACTCGAAGAAAGGATGTGCCTTGATTTGTGGCCAGGTCGCCCGCTTGGAGGGGTCCTTCACCAGCATCTACGGCCAAGTTGGTGAGTTGCCAATCCATTAGAGGACCAGGATGAACATACCATTCTGAGCAAGTTCCTTGCATCCGCATCCTCGATGTTGCCGAGCTCCAAGGGAAGCATCACTGTCCTTTGCATGACTTCAATCGTCTCCTGGAGCGGTTCAATACCAAAAGGCAACTGAAAAGCAATGTATTCACACAGACACAATTGGTGGCTGAGAAGGTGGGTATACGTACTTCTCCGGATAGTAGCCGGAAGAGGACAACTCCTGCGGACCAAACGTCGACTCCGTACGAGTGTCTGTCGCAATAGATTTCGGGAGCGACGTAGCCGGTGGTTCCAAACCAGCCTTCGGTCTCGTCCCCGAGCGGGCGAGAAGATGGCGTATCCTGCGGACCTGCAGACCAGGGTAGTTCGTGCTGGGGGCAACCGAAATCCCTAGCAAGTCCAAAGTCGGCAAGGACGATATGGTAGTCGTTGTCGACAAGGATGTTGGCAGGCTTAACATCACGATGGACAATGCGCATGGTGTGCAAGGACTCGAGGATGACGACCAACTCCGCCATGAGAGACCGCGCTAGAACGATGTCGCACTTCTTCATGAGGTAGCTGGTGAGATCACCTCTTGGGGCGTAATCCTATCTCCGAAGCCATCAGTACGAGTGAGCGTCATGAGGCATGCTATTTACCATCAAGAGGTAGAAGTATCTTGTGTCTTCAAAGCTGCCCTTCAACTCGGTAAAGAATGGGTTCCCGGAGAGTTTCTTCAGCATGTGCTGTTCGGCGTAGATGGCAAGGCGATCGTCTCCTTTGAAACTCTTCTTCTCAATGGCCTTCATGACCAAGGTCTCGCCGGTGACGACATCCTCGACAAGGATCACGACCCCGCCGGACCCATGCCCTAGAAGCTTGATCTGCTTGAAGTCATTCGTACGGAGTATTCGAACGGGTGCGGCGTGCGGGCGTGTTGTATCCCTGGAGTGGTTGTCGATACGTCGATCGTTGCGAGACGTGGCAGATAGGTCGGGGGTAGAGGAGGAGCGCTGGTAAGTCTCCAAGAAGGGAAGAGTCTTATCCCGACTCGCTCCGCCGTAAGGTGAGGTTCTGTTGATGGCGCTCACGTTCACAGGACCCTCGGAAACTCGAGTGGAGGCAACCTCTTTGAGCGAAATCCTGGGCCTCGTATCGTGTCTTGATCGTGGAAAAGTATTCGTGTATTTTGCGATGACAGGTGGAGACGTCGTATCGCACAGCTTCTCGATCTTGCAAGTAAGCTAGACAAAAGTCTCAGTACGATGACGTCAATAGACCATCACGAAATCAACGCACAATGTTTCCTTGCGGATCCAAATCCATGGAGACATGAACATCATCGACTACGACGGGGTCATCTGGGACGAGGAAGAGGTCGAATGGCTAGGCGATCGTGAGACAAAGGAGGGCGAACCATGCTTGCACCGGCTCACGGGTAACACACGCATTCCAGACAGTCCGGTGACAAGTTCCTAACATGAAATATGGTCAGCATTGGCAGAGAATCCGAACAGCGGAGGGAACCATACCTCTGAAGGACATTTATGGTCGAGATCGACCTCGATAGACTTCTGCAAAAGACGTTTGCCGATAGCGAAGACCCCTTCGAGAACCATGGAGGGAGTAAAAGTTAGTGAGACGCGAAGCGGGAGACGAAGAGACAGAGAATATACTGTAGTCTCCCAAACTTATATCCTGTAGTGGTGAGGCTGACGTCGTGAGGGCCTCTTATCGCTCGAGAGCCAACTGGCCAGCCCATTACAATGCTGACTGAGTGTCAAATCCTCGCCGGGTGATCTATATCGGCAAGTCAACTGTCATCTAAAGGTCGGAAAAAGTTCATAGGAGACATACATATGAGGATGACTAGAGATCAAGGTCAGAGGGGATGTATACCTTGGTGCAAAGATTGGCGGTCGAACTACCAGTGGCCCCTCTGGCAGAACAACCCGCAATGTCAATATGATAAGCATCGGCACGCTTGCAGTGAATGACAAGTGCTCGTTCTTGCCCTCCGCCGTTATATCGATGCGCATATACCCAACTTTCCGAATCTGTGGTGGACGGAAGGGAAGATTGACATCGCTAGATGACGAAGCGCATATGCATGGTTGGAAGCAAGGCTGTGTGGGCGCTACAGATCGAATGTACAGTAGGCGTCTGCCAGTCGAAGCCGAAATTGGTAAATAACGATGCTGGTTCAATCCACTCCATGGCAAGGATGTATGCTACGGAAACATCAAAAAGATTCACATTTTCCCGACCAAGTTAGATTCGTACCCACTGGCGCTCATAGGATCCAACTATGTGGGGGCTGCGGTATGTGGAGAACCTTCACTGTTCGTGCCTGGCTAGAGAAAAACCCATGGGTTGAGTCGTTGTCCACACTTGATCTTCCCAACGCCGTTGCCGAGAAATGCTTAGGTTTGAGAAGTTGACTGGAGCGTATCACGACGACCCCAGCGTGGATCGGGTCTCGTTCCCCGGGTCTCATCCCCAGCGATACTTGATTGTCAACTTCATGTGAATTATTTAACTTTTGGTAGCCTATGTATTGCATTCATTTATGAACGTCACGCGGAGGTGCCACCTGGTGGGGATGGGGCAGTACAAGCGAAGTGTGAGAATAGAAGAAGTCACCGGACGCCGTGGGAGGAAGCGAAGGAATTTGCCTTGGGACGGCGGGGCATTATGGAAACTTGCGCAGCATGGGATGACCCAAGAGCACCGCACTCGGAAACATTGTAATACCCTCTGGGCACCACACAAAGTTGTCCCACTCAAGCTAAAGAAAGAAGCTGGGACGCGACGTGCCCAGAGAGAAGCGGAACCGCAGCAACCTTGGCATACTAGCCTTCGAACCTTTCAACAAAGCACATATAAGCATGTGGGGCGATAAGACTTGACTGACCAGACCTCACACACAACCCACTGCAACTGCAAGAACCTGAACCCTCCGAACAAGGCGACATACCACGCAGACTCTTCGCTTTCATACCCCAACCTCCCATCCACCATGTACTCAGGATCCAGCATAGATCTGCCAGTGCCTGCATATCAACTAATCGTGAGTCATCGTGCGCATGAAACCATATTGGACTCACCGTCCACATATCCAGCAGCCCGACAACTACCGTTTGAGGCTAAAGGGCTTCATCCGTCGGTTCGGTCGACACTCCACGGAACAGAGGGTGAGTGCCAAGAACCCTGCCCCACGCATTCGGTGACCAACCTAACGGCGTTGATGATAGAACACAACCCACCTGAAAGACTCCAGAAGCGAAATGAGTTCCGCTAGTCCGGCAAAGAGCTTCGCGACATATGTGGGTTTCTGTTCTGCGCTCAACTGTACACACAATGACTGAGAGGTCGATCTACTAGGCGGCGGCTAACACGTTCGATAACGATAATATGCTCTGGAGTAGACCATCCAGCAGGGCCACGACATCCGAGCCATCCGTAGAATCGAAGCGCCACCGAACAAAGTCTGCATCTCATCAGGTATAGTCAAGGTTCCCAATGAAATCGTTGCCTCATGTCGTTGACGAACAATTCAAGGGTCAAGCTGAGATGCTTGATGACGACAACAACGCCTGGACGCGACCACCCATGGACGTTTCCAGTTATGGGGTCTGGGGTAGGACTCGCGTGTAGATCTTTGAAGCGCAGATAGGCATCAGGAAAGGATGGTGGCACACTGCATCCAAAGAGCTCACTTTGGATCCGTTCGTATGAATTAATCGGTCGATACGTTAGGACTCCTATTACAATTGGACATTAGTTCAACTCTTCCTTCGACTTATATAAGTACTTACCTGACCACCTCTGGACATTGTGGATGTTGCTGATTTAAGCCATTTGAACCGATACAAGTGAACGGAGGCGGAGGCCTAGTGGGAGAGCCTGAGACCGAATGAAATTCACGGCGGACGGGATCGAGATAACGTGGGATTCTGTGCAACGCCTTGACAGCCTATACCGTGCTATCCCCAGACTGTGGGGGACGGATTAGAAGCGTTGAGTAGGATGGGCTAATGGGACAAAGTGTTCCGTCAGTAGGGTCAGGCACTACATAGAGGGGTTGGAAACGCACGTCCTATCAGCGGTTTATACATATCCATCCCGGCGAAGCAAAATCATGGGGCCCTTCAGGAATGCTCGAACGGTATTGCAAACAATCCAGCCCTGATGATAGCATATGACCACAGATAACAACATACATCAATATCCTAATAGGCGGAGATTACAGCATCTATCCGCCAAAATCCAGGAGAGACTGTCAGGATACAGCTTACAGCTTCGCCAACTGCAGAATGTACGGTGAGTTCTTCTGCGCCTTGACCTTATCGACGTCCTGGCGTGTGATTGGCCGGCACTCGTGACCATGGTTGTAACCAAGCCTGTCGTAGCATCGGCAGAAATAAGCACCAGGTCCACCGGTAAATGATGGATAAGACCGGCCGCACCTCTTCCGCCCATCTTCGCCGCCTTCTTTGTAGAACTCGGGCCGGCGCAGCAGGCTACACACTACCGCACCGCCCAGACCGATGTTGTGAATAAGTCCGTACTTGCCACGCTTGTCTGGGACGTCGAAAAGGCCGTGTGCTTGCATCGGTCCAGCCCCTGTGATACATGTCAGCACACAGAAGGTTCATATAGGCTAGGGCCCGTCTTACATTGGCGGAGTTGCACTGGTTGGGGCCATCGTATCAGCGCAAGGGCGCAAGGGCAACTGGATAGGGAACGTACTCGTGATGTAGAAGTGCATGCCGAGACCCGTTGCACCCAACGGATGGCCCTTCGCCTCCAATCCACCGCTTGGGTTGACTACGTACTTGCCACCATACTAGGATTTCGTCAGCATTGTCCTATTCTCGGGGGACAAGTCGAAGACGCACTGTGTTATCTCCCCGTTCAACCATCTTGTGTGCTTGCCCGTGCTCACAGAGACCCAGGGCATCGTAAGTGAGGAGCTGAGCTGAATAAGTCGCCATCCCTGGACAAACGAGAAAACTATCGACCATACCTCGTTCGCAGCGAAGCAATCATGTAGTTCGACAACGCCAACCTGATCCCGGCCGTCCCCTTCCTTGAAGCCCGCCTGTGCAAAGACCTGGTCGGTGCAGTTCTTTGACATGGTATAGCCGACGACATTCATAGGACTCCTGCTTTCGAAAGTGGTCTGGTCATCGGTCGTTAAAGCCTGAGCAACGATCTCGATGGCTTGGTTCTCCAGCCCATGCTTGTGGACGAAGTCCTCGGACGCAATGATGCAGCAACCGCCACCATCCTGGAAACTGGGGTCAAGAGGCGTGCCAGTGAAAGGACGACAAACGCACGGAAGTGGGGCTGCACATGAACTTAGTCAACTGCTTCGTGATCTTCGGTGCCGCAAGGACTTGCTCGACCGACCAGCCATCGCGGAACTGAGAATACGGGTTGTTGACGGAATGCTTGTGGTTCTTGCTAGCTGCGTGCGCATACACTTGGTGAGCGAATAATACCACAGACGTTCATGTATCCAATCTCACCGATTTGCGCAAGATGATTGACATTTCCGCCGAACTTGTCGAAATATTCCTGAGCGCCATTAGCGAACATCCGAGGGGCGCCTGGACCGTGATTCTCTCCAGCGCTCAGCGTCTCCTCGAGTTCAATTGAAGCGGTCCCGAATACTGCCGTAGGTGGCTCTCTGTCTGGGAAGTTTGAGGTAAGGCTGCCGCGAGCCATGCGCTCGAAACCAAGGGCGAGCACGCAGTCATACAAACCAGCCCTGACAAGGGTGTTTGCGTTGTACAACGCTGTGCTGCCCGTGGAGCAGTTGTTGTTTACGTTGGAGATTGGGATGCCAGTCATCCCAAGCTGGTATAATGCCCTCTGGAGCACCTGTAAGCATGCCCGGCATACGCGTAGTTGAAGCATACTTACCTGACCGGCAGTCGAGTCTCCATAGCAATAACCAACGAAAGCGGCCTGAACCTCGTCGTAGGTGATACCTACGCATGGATCGGAACACCGTAAGATGAGGGCTCAGCAGTACGTTATACGTCACGCACCAGCATCAAGCAAGGCCTTCGTCGCGGCCTCCAGACCCATCTGGAGTGTCACGACATCAGCATCCCGTGCACCAACATGCCGGTCATGAGAAATAATGCTACCTACCTCTTCTGTGGTCCTTAAGCCTCGAGGCTGTCATCAAAAGCAATCTGTTTCGACAGAGGTCGACCCAATCAGCGCATGCGGACATACCTTGGTAAACGCCGTGCACCCAACGCCTACGATAAACGACCTCTGTCCCTTGGATGGCATCTTCGAGGGCCAGCGGATTTCAGGACTTGCGGTTTCAGCGAGCACCGTCGTCGTGACTCGTCAGCACCAAGTGCGCATGGAGTTCGCAACAGGAGACTATGAGGCTGTTACTGTTCGCTTCACGGCGTGCACGGTGCGGGGAACTTGCGAGGCCGGTGACAAAGGTGGCATGACATTGATTATGGTTTCCGGCTGGCGATCACTTGCCGAGTCATGGGGTCACCGGTCACCCGCGGGGCGCCTCCCTCAGGCGTCCGTCGCCTCCGAGTCCGAGTCCCGCACCGGTGTCCTCGCTGCAGGTCCTCGCAGTCTCCTCCCGCTGATCTGCAACATGAGCCTACCACCTATTTTCTATCACTGCTTTAAAACTCCTGTGCTTTACACGAAGGCCCTTGCACTTCAGGAGCGCATCCATGCCCACCAGCTACTCGCTCGAAAGACGTCTCATAACCACAGAGACTACCTACTCTTGCTCGAACATCGGCCCGTGTACACGTTGGGAAGGCGACAGCTCGAGTCGTCTGAGGAGGTCGCGTCGGAGGCCATCCGGCTCAGAGGTCTCGGTGCGGACTGCGTCTCGACCAAGCGTGGCGGCGAGACGACGTACCACGGACCTGGCCAGGTCGTCGGATACCCCCTCATAGACCTCGGCCGTACATCTCCACCCATGGGCATCCGCGAATATATCTGCAAGCTGCAGAAGACACTCGAAGCACACCTATTAGAGGCGCACGGCATCCAGCACTCTCCCAGCGAGCACACCGGTGTCTTCCTCGATCCCCACACGAAGGTTGCGAGCATTGGCGTACAAGTTCGACATAGACTCACAACGCACGGCTTCGCCATGAACGTCACTGACGAACCCCTGGCCTGGTTCGACAGGGTCGTCGCCTGCGGCCTCACGGATGTCAAGGCTGGTAGCCTCGCGAAGGTTTCGAGCACAGGCGGAGATCCGAGTTCCATCTCCGTAGCTTCCGAGCTACCGGGGCTCATTTCTAGGTTCGGACAGATAACGGGGAGGAAGCTGGTCGAGTTGGACGTATCGGCGAGTGGAGAGGTTGAGGATGCGATCAGGGTCACCGACCAGGAGGCAGTCAAGATGGGCCCTTGGTCTCATATACCAATTCCTTGACCACTTGTGCCCCACGCTGGTGATAAGTAACCAACGTTTCCCTAGTGCGTACTTGCGATATTAACCGAGCCCCCTGGCGATAAATCCTATGCTGCGTTTAGTGGATGATTATCCGTAAGACTCTGCGGGTTTAGAGTCGCCGTAAACCCATCAGCGGAGCTTTAACTGGCCGGAAGATCTTGGGCGCTCGACGACGAGGCCAAGTTTTGCGATGAGCGTCTATGAGGTGCACGTGCATTTTCTCGCATTATATCAGCACCAAATCTAGTAGTTCATCAATGCCACCATCATTTGTCAGGCCAACTCTTGCGTTTCAAGTCGGTTGCGCCTCTAAGCGAGGCATCTGCGGACGCGTTTAGAGCTAGAAGGGGGGGTCGACCCCCCTTTCTAACTTTTGGGCGCTTGCTGTGTCTACGGACGTCGGTCTCAGGAGCGGAGTACGAATCGGCCTCGGCATCTCGGCGAAACGACCTGATTAAAGGTTTACGGACGTCCCTAAAGCCGCAGACCCTTACGGATAGTCATCCAGTATCTACCAAACCACCTTTCCTTAGCTTTGCCGTCAAGACCCTGTTCGTCATGAGGAGATGGTAGGAACCCTCCCGAGCTAGTCATACAAAGCCGTACCAAGTGCACACGACGCCGTGCTGCGATGCACACTGTATTACTTACATACATGTCCGACCCGTGGGATGCACAGTCAGTGTGTCCTGCGGGTGCCTAGGTTTCGCGGACACGCCTAGTGCATGGAGTTCCTCGTGCTCCCATCAAGCTCTGCTCAAAGGGTAAGATGATGGCGACTGATACTCGACTGATCCACGTATGATGGTCCATGTTTCTCGCGGTTTATCGCTCGCCATCGCACCATCACTGGATGAGACGGTCGAGACGGGGCTAGGGGCAGCTTCAGACGATCCGTGTCGGAGACCGCGTAACGCTAACACTGCCAACCCGACTGTATGATGTTACAGTGTATTATTACAGCCATCAGCGTTCACAGTTATGAACACTACACAGCAAAGGAAATCAATAGCATCTCCGCAGACGGTTTGAATACACAGGATTTCCTTTTCCTCTTCCATAGGAGGAAAGTGTCTGGGTAAGCTTTACGACTCGAGCTTCCCTACTACGAAGCACTCTTGACGCTTTTCTTGCGCAGGAATACCCACCGCGAACACCTCAGAGCTTAGGGCGGTCACCATTTTTTCAAGCCCACTCGAATGCGTCAATTGTGTATGTATTAACGCGCATCTCTCTGATCTTTTGGAGCGCGTTTCGGATTCTACCTCTTACTTAGACCACCGTGCCGTGCGGAAGCAAACCGCCCGCGTGTCACCCGGGTGGGTGGGAGCTTCAGGGAGCTCAACCGTTTCTCACTGAGCCCGACTCCCCGGCGTCAGCGAGCGTTGCCTTAAGTGGCGTATCAATCAAGCGGCGTTCCGGAATCCGGGGACCAGAACAGCGACTGCAAGGAGATGAACTTTTCCACAGCGAGGAAAGCCTATGAAAATGAAGAACATTCCTCAATCTTTCACCGCAACGGAAAGTTTTCGGCAAAGCGCCTTTCCTTGGCCACAATAGGCCCATGAGCCTTTCACGGGCTCTAGATTGGCGCCTTTCCAAAGCCTTTCCGTTACAATGAAAGGGTCCAATTCAGAAGGCTATCTATCGACTTTTTACGACGTGGAAATGTTGATTTCTCCCCAGTACTAGTGTAGGGTCCCCGTCGGTCAAAGCCACTCCGAGTTGTGCGCTTTGACTTGTTTTGACCTTGGAGATGGAACAGGGTTCTGCCATCTCGTGCTATCGCTTTGCTCCGCATACTTACGCCGCATGGTTTTCTCCACTTATTGCTGCGTCCCCTCACCGCATGTCAAGCGGCTACTGATCGTTGTTACTGTGTGCAAAGGCCTTTGACTGTGCGCGATACGCCAAACCGCCAAGAATGCATCACAGAAGATGATCCGTCTTTGCCACGGCCCGTGCGTTATGGCCGCCGAGCCGCTAGATCATGACAAAAGATCAATCAACCGCTCAGGTATGCTCGAGCTCGTATATAAGGAGGGACGAGCTGACCGTGTTTCCTCAGATCCTGTGGATTTCACCCTTACGCTCACTTACGTCTTCCTCCTGTCTCTTTCTCGTCATGCGTTCTACAGCTGTGCTGTTCGCTGTCTCTGCTCTCGTTTCTTCCGCTCTGGGAGCCACATACCCCAAGAAGGACGCCTTTGTCGGTAAGGATTTCTTGACCGGCTTCAGTCATGAGGCGATCGCCGACCCCACCCACGGTCGGGTGTAAGTGCAGTCCTCACTCTGTCAGTGATTCGCTATCAATTGATATATTCCATTAGAAACTACGTCGACCAAGCCACCGCGCTCAAGACCAACCTCACGTTCGCGACGGATAACACCTTTATCATGCGCGCAGACGACTTCAGCACCCTCACTGCGTCCGGCCCTGGACGTAACTCTGTTCGCATCAAGAGCAACGCGCAGTATGGCGCGAACCACGTCACCGTGTTCGACATCCGCCACATGCCGCAGGGTTGCGGTACCTGGCCCGCGGCCTGGGAGGTCAACGAAGCGACCTGGCCCAACACTGGCGAGGTCGACATCCTCGAGGGCACGAACGACATCGAGCCCAACCAGATGACGCTCCACACCAGCGCGAACTGCGCGCAGCCCGCCGGCCTGACGATGAACGGGTAAGTGTATCTGCGTGCCTGTTCGCGCAGCATTCGAGTTTCACCATTTCAACTGCGGCGCCCGTACCGTATGCTGATCGCGCTCTACTCGTGTTACAGGAAAGCGGTCTCGAATAACTGTGATGTCGCGGCCAACGGCAACACCGGCTGTGCTGTCCAGGCCAGCGTCCCCAAGAGCTACGGGAAGTCGTTCAACGCGGCCGGCGGAGGGTTCTACGCGATGGAGCGCACGACCACGTCCATCAAGGTCTGGTTCTGGACCAGGGACGACCCTGCCGTCCCCGCGGACGTCAAGACTGCCGGTGCTTCTGTCGACACTGACAAATGGGTGAGTACTGTGCCCGAATTCCACATTCCCCCGAGCGTATCAGATTCGCGCCTTCGTGACCGCCGTTGCGCCCTGCGCCGTTATGCCCAGCGCCGTTATCGCGCCCAATATTAGTGGCAGCTGGCGCGAATGAAACGAGGATGGCTGAAGCTTGACGCGCTCTGCTCTGTTTCGTCCGTTTCGGGATGCTGATATCACGCGTTATCTCCGTACTTAGGGCACGCCCACTGCGCTCTTTGTCAACAACCAGTGCGACATTGCAAGCCACTTCGGCTCACACAACATCATTATCAACTTGACATTTTGTAAGCTTTCATGACGCTTCTCGAACAACCTTGGGTGATGCTGACTGTTCCCCTTCTAGGCGGCGACTGGGCTGGCATCCCCCAGTTCTTCAACACCCTCGGTGGTTGCGCAGGTGACTGCAACAGTGTGTACCCTTCCGTTTTATATCCGAAGATGTCATATTGACGGAGGTTTCGTAATCATAGCCTTCGTTAACCAGAACCCCAAGGCGTTCTCCGAGGCGTTCTGGGACATCGCTGGTGTTCACGTCTTCGAGGCTTAAGCAGAACGAGCAGAGTGAGTGTTTTAGGTTCTTCTTGCCCGATATACCAGACATTGATGCCGCCACGCGTTTAGCGCTGTAAAAACGCTGTATCAAGACTGTTGAAGAGTTCATGCATTCATACCATACGTAATCAGATGGCTGGACTTCCATCTGGCACGATGTACACACTCCGTTATACCTGTACAATGCATGAGAGCTCCAGCTCCGCCTTGATGCCGAGAAATACCCTCACAGATAGCCGCAGCATTTACCCATTCCTATACAGACGCAGAAGCTCGAAGCTGGCCCGCGGATATACACCGGCAGCCACCCAGTCTCTGAGTCCCCGCTGGGGGACAGCAGCATGCTGAAACTCACGGTTTCTGCGGGCACTTTCAAGACGGTTCGGCGCTTATTACTGGCGATGGACAGTCGCCCGGTCTTTAGCTGGACTGGATGTCGTCGTGTCCCGTCCCAAAACGTTGATGGACTTCAGGAATAACATTGGCGTACGAGATCCTCTAACAGAAATCCTTCACAGTTAGATATGTAAGTGATCTATGGAATGATGTATGTAGTAGGGCCCCTCGGTCCGGACCTCAGAGCGCTCTTTGAAGGTGCGTGCTCTCTGTAATACTTACTTCAACTTTGAGGTACGTGCACAATTCTATACCTCGGTCCCCATTCAGGTGCGTTGTCCATCGCATTCGCGCATTGAAGCGCAAGGTACGTGTTTGTGCCTCATTCTCCAAGCCTCCGAGTGAGATCACCCACCCAAAACCTCCCCCATCTTCTGCGCTCGCCGCTGGCGAATCTGGCGCGCCTTCCGCCTGTCCGAATCATTACTGATCCGGCGAGTTTCCGTTTATTGCACCTCAGCCTTACGTAATCCGGACCGGTGCCCCGGTGTTCCGTCCTTCGCGCGCCTCGTTTTCCTGATTCAGCCTCGCTGTCTCATCCCGATTCCCCGTGTCCGTTCTCTCCGCCGACCACGGTGCAGGTCAGATTACAAGCCCCTACAGGACTTCGCGCCCTAGGTTCCTATAAGGTCCGATCTCTGGTTACCCTTCTACCCTCCCTGCCCTCTCTCAGATTTCTCGTCTCGTCTCTCGCGCTGCATCCCCGCTGGTCTCTCGGTGCCATGCTCTTTCCACTCGCTCTGCCGCCCGGCCCTTCGTGGCTACTTGGGCCCCCGACTCCTTTTCCGCTCGCGCTCGTCGATCGCGCGCAGCCTTGGCTGCGTCAGCTCTCTCGCAAGCTCCCCCGGACGAGTAAAGGCTCGCACAAGCCAGCGAGCCCGCGCCACTGGTTGGGACGACGGGAGCGCGACGCGTCCAGAACACTGGCGCAACACGCCCATGTGACCGCGTCCGCCGCGCTCGCCTCGCTCCACCCGGCCATCGCCTTTCTCGGTGGGTGCACGGTTCGACGCGACACTAGTCCATCGTTAGCTTGCTCATTTTCCAGTGCTCGTTTTCCGGTCCCGCTGTCCCATTGGTCCTCGGATTGTTGTTTCCAGCGCAGTTCAAGTTCCGGCGGTTTCCGCGATAGATTTTTCAGTGTCGAGTCCACGTTGTGTATATACATGTGAGTAGCTAGCTTCCGAGAGATTTAGATCCCCCCCCCCTCTTGTCTTTCTTCCCGCTGCGAGTCTTGTCTTTTCGTGCGTCGTGAGTTTCCCCCGCGCGCATTCTCGGATCTTCAAGTCGGACTGTGTGCCCAGCTGCGTACCATCCCGCTCTGCGTGAGCTCTCCCGTTGTGTACAAATTCGACCGCGCGCTGCATGCGCGGTCTTCATTCGTCTCCGTCCATCCGTCCCGTCACTCGTTCCCTTCCTCCACTTTCGCACCATCCCGGCCCCTATACCCCGGTTCCTCCACGTCTCGAGCACCCGACGCGCTCCTCGCCTTCTCAGGCGGCGATCTAGCGAGCCAAATGGAATGCATTGAGTTGCAATTCCCCCAGTCGTCCGAATCGTAGGATTCGTAGCAATCCTTTGCTTGGATCGCTAGTGATTGGAGGGATTGCTAGAAATCGGGGAGGTGAATGCAAGTCAATTGCAAAATCGGCTGGATGGGCTGGATTGCGTGCGCACGTAAGTAATTGTCAATAACTTGATTGAATTTGACTACGATCCGTTTGCATCAAAATTTGGGCGCTGCCGGGAAACCAAATCGGGGTCGGCTCCACTGTGGATTCCAAGTGTACACGCGAAAGCGCTGACTTGCCGGCGGAGTGCCTGTGCCCGCACCCGCTGCCACTTGCTCCCCGATGGTGCTGAAGGCGCTATAAAGCGCTTAGACGTCTGAACACTGACCTCGAACAGCACACTCCATACTCATACTGCGTAAACCTCGACAAGCGGACGACCCCACCACACTGATGCATATCTTAATCCTTGGCGGCACTGGACCCTGCGGAATCCAGCTTATCCAGCAAGCACTGGAATTGAACCACACGCTCGTCGTATACGCACGATCCCCTCAGAAACTGCCCGCTGACATCTCCGCCAACCCCTCCGTCACCGTCGTGCAAGGAGAGCTCACCGATGCGGAGAAGCTCTCTTCCGCGATGCAAGGCGTCCACGCCATCCTTTCTGCTCTAGGTCCTGTCGTGACGAGCGTCCATCCCAGCAACACCCCGCTGGCCCACGCATACGCCCTCATCATCGAGACGATGAAGAAGCAAAACGTCAAGCGTCTCATCTTGCTGGGGGTGCCCAGCATGAAGGACGAGCACGACAAGTTCAGCCTCGTCGTGTCTTCGATGGTCGCGTGCATCCGGACGTTCGCCCAGAACTCATACAAGGACGTGGTGGCTATCGGGGAGATCATCCGAGCGGCCAACCCCGACGACGTCGTATGGACCATCGCGCGAGTCCCTTTCCTGACCGATCGCGAGGATAGGTCCGTTATTGCCGGGTATATTGGAGATGGGAAGGTTGGGATTCGGCTCCCTCGCCCAGCATTTGCGGCGTTTATGCTGGGAGAGCTGGAGCAGAACAAGTGGTGTCACAAGGCACCTCTCATCTCTTCGTCATAGTAAGCCGCCTTAACATGTGTTATCTGGACGCGGAAGGGGAGCTGACTCTCGCATAGGACCACGCGCGGCCGATCTAGACTCGCATCGGGCGAAGTTCTGTGCGTATTCGCGCACGGATGCCTCAGAGCAGGCTAACTGACGGTGATGTGTGCACAGCTGTATATACAGTATCGGTTCTTCGGACGGCCTGTATTTCCCACTTCCCCCCCCCCCCCATTCTCCTGCCTTCAACCTGGTTGTGGATACGTTATAATGTCTTACTTGTGCTCAAATGTTAATTTTCGGCCCGTAATGTGGTCCCGCTGTTGTTCGGTGCCCAAATTTTGGTTTTGAGGGCAAAATGAGTTCGACCAGAGCGTTGCTCAAGATCGACAGCAACTCGAACCGCGAAATTTCACTCGGGACTCACACTTGTATGTACACGTCATTTTTCGACGATTCCGCGCCGTTCCATGCCTGTACACACAAATGGTGTATATGTTTTGTTTTGAATCCTGGATGCAACGCTCTTTCGGATGAGCGCTAACTGGTTGATTTGCCGTATTGCTCGGGTACACTTATATTGTCGGCCACCTTCGCTTAGATAAGATCCTCGCTGCATTAGGCAAAATCAAGGCGTCCGAAGGAGGGGTAGGCAAATTATATAATACCCCTCGACCTGCTCAGAATCCAATGCTGTTCAAGTCCGATTTCGGGGAAATTTGCATGGGGCGGCTCAGGAGCAGCGAATTTACCGCCCTGCGCACGTTCACGACGCCGCTCCCAGTTCTTATTCTCTGAATCGGTGGTGAGAAATCCCCAATTGATTTCATTAGTCCCTGAGAGAAGGCTCATAACCTCATACAATCGCCCCAGGGCCCTGCTCGTCATTCAGACGATCGGTCTTCCCATGCATGCTTCCGCTTCCATGGGTCTGGACGCGTCCCGCCTCGACGTCCTGGCCCGCGTGCTCTTCAGCTTCACGAAGCTCATCCAAGAAGCTGCTCACCACGACGGTGACCGACTTGCTCGCGGCACAACTCGGACAGCTCGGCCACGTCAAGATAAGGACGTCGCTAGAAAGGAAGACGAAGATTTGAGGGATGGGAGACTCTGTCCGTTATAGTCTACTTTGCAGTGAAATGCGTGGATGCTTCTCGGGGGTAAAGTGCAGGAAGGGCCGGCAGTGTCACTAGCTTAGAGCTACTACACGGACCCCATCCCGCGGCCCGCAGGTCCAGTTTCTGTTCATCGGCTCTCCGTCTTCCCGCACCCATGATAATGTGGGGGGCATACAGTACACGGGGATTGTGCACGTACCGTGTTTTCCAACATGAGAGTCCGTCCCTGGACTGTCACATGTGTATGTCACATTGTGTGCTTGTGAACATATCGTGTAGGTAGGAGACAAAGGGAGGCTTTAAACAACATGACCTTGGTTGACCAAACTCGCGGCGGGTACTGGTGCCCTGAGCGCACTTCTATGAAGCGCATGATAGAAGATGGCACATCGCGAAGAAGTTCGGAATGCGAATGCTAGAAGATTGACTGAAAGCGGGAAGCGTTTCATGGCTCTTGGCCCGAGATGCGCCCAAAAGATCGGATTCGGAGTATGACGTTCATGATTGGAGGCAATCCATAGATATACAGTCCTGATTGTACACTGGGAAAGACCCTAAAGCGCGGAAGATACTGGAGTATTGGCCATAGGAACGGATACAACGTAGTCGACTTCAACAAGGAGCCGAATTAAGATCGTCTTGAGGCTTTTTTGGGTTTCACCCATGCCATGTCCTCCTCGTCCAGCATTTCAGCCTAGAATGCGCCAAGCATTCGGTCAATTGCTAACTCATGGAAAAGTAACACAGCAAGTGCTCACATATCCTCCCCCATTTGAGCTTGAGGTTCCCGACTGTGTCGGGCCTGGCTTTTGGGCGGGTCTAGGCGTCAGACCGGCCTACAAAATGCCAATTATGAGCGAACGCGTTACGTTACGAAGTATAGCATGGAACGTACGAATTCAACGTATGAAACTGGTGATGGATCGCCTGTCATGGATGCGGAGGACCGCCGGGAGCTTGAGCTCGAAGACGCCTGACGACCACAGGTCGCTAAGTCGAACCGCTCGACGAGGCGGAAGATATACGCACCTGGGACGACGTCGACGCTGAAGACTTGAACAGGGACTGCAGACGAGACATGGAGATGACGGGGCGGAGCACGGTGGTGGAGGGTGAAGTGCAAGGTGCGCAGCTCGCAGTGGCTGGCTGGGGGAACTCGGTTGGCGAGCCAGGGTGGAGTCGACGGATGCAGGCTGCAGCAAGCCCTAAGAGACAGCAACGATGCACGGCGCGGAGAACGTGCTTGGCAGAATTCCCGTCCGCCGCCTTCTTATACGCCGCAAGCGAGTGGCCGATTGGAGAACCACCCCATCTGGGGATCTTGCACGTATTCCTCTTGGAATCTCGATGCCCTCATGGACGCACTTCCCACGGCATGCTTCGAGTCCGGTATGCCATATGCATCCGTGGCCAGGGCGGACAACGCCCACCCTGGTCGAGGCCCGAGGCGAAGGACAACGGCATAATACGGGGAAGTTGCGGGGAAGTCGTGCAGTCAGGTTGAGGCGTTGGTTGGCCGCGCTCAGGTCGCGGCTCGCCCGCCGAGGGCGGTGCGCGCGCGGGGGGTGCGGAATAGACCGAGGGAACGTGGATGCACATGGAATCTCTTCTCAAGGAACATCGTTGTAAAGCGCACTAGTCCACATGTACAGTCCGGTCGGAGAGAATGAATTTAAACTTATGCCCGCGCGTCTAGAGCATTCCGACCGTCAAAAGACCGACGTCCCAGGCGCAGCGTTCGCATGTTTATTTTCGACCGGCGCGCAGCGGCTTCTTGGCTGAAACCCACTGCCAGAGAGAAAACCATATTGGAAGAGATACGGAGAAGGCGGAAATAAGAGGGGCCCACATTGTCACCACAAGGTGGTCGAGAAAAGATGGGAAGTGTCTCATGAACCAACAGAACAAAGCTGAAGAGTCATTGAACATTGATGCATCACAATAAATGAACGCTGCATCCATCAGAGAGGTCTTCCGAAGGGGAAGTGGAGTTCAGCGAAAACGGAATTCTGACGAAACCTTGCACACAGTAGATGTAAAACGTCAGAATGCATATGGTGGCAGCAGGTGCCACATTTGCCACACGACGCAATCCACGTTCGTAACATGTGGGGCGCATGATCATTGAGCCTTTCGGAGCGAAACCAAAATCACTCCTGGCATCTAAGTAGACGCATGTACATGGCCGATTGCATGCGGTTCGGCAAGCCGAGGGTAGGAGTGACGCACGGGGATAATGAGGTAGCATCCAGAATCAAGGAAACAACAAATTGCTGATCAGAATCCGTCAAATTTCACCACCTTCTTCCTGTCGCCTCGGCACGAGTGGATGAGTTTGAGCGTGAACAAGATTGACACTCGGGAAAAGAAGAGGATTTGATAGGAAGCCTCATTGGGCCGATGATATTGGAACGAAGCCTGAGCGTATGATGAGCAAGGAGCCTATCACGGAATCACCGACAGAAGACCTACTTACCCAACAATCTAATTACGATACGTCCATATTACCGTAGTTAGAACCTTAGCCAAGCACCCGACGGTCAGGCTGAGAAGTCGGTATGCTTCAATAGTTCCTCCCACTTAAACTGCTCGGGTGTCTCGTGGAATGCCTTGAGAAGGGCGGCCCTCTCCTCGGAGCCCTCGTTCTGCAGATAGAACCGCTGGACGTGAATAGCAAGCAGTTGTGCATCGTGCTGGCTGAGCATGTAACGCACGCCATCCTTGCTCGACCCCGTACCTGCGGAGGCTCCCGACGGTGTGATTTCTCCGCGGAGGAGGACGAGGCCATGCGACTTCACCAAGTCAGTATAATGTGTCAGGACCAGATAAGGAGTGGCGAACGATTGGCGGAGCTTGTATTCCTGGAGAGGTGTGAAGAGGATCGTCGACATTTGCGGGTTTGAAGAGGCCTTAGCGGTAGAGAAGAGGTCGCCCGGCGAAGCTGGCTCCGGCGGAGGGCCATGGAAGCCCCATTCCATGAGGTAAAATTCGTAAGCGGGCTCCTTCGGCACCCCTTCGCCCTGTGCACCTTCTCGCGGAAACGGGGAGGATGAATGTGGGGTACTTGCCCGCGACCTCCAGCATCTTCTCGTGGCTCTCGACGGGCACCGTTGCGCAGAGAAAACCGCGGCCGGTGCCTCCAGCGCGGGATTCGTGGTATGCCCTCCAGAGCAGAGAGATTTGCTCTGGCGTATGGGGCGTTTCTAAGAGCTTGTCAAGGTTGAGAATACTTGAAAGTGGCTGGTTGCTCTTGTCAAATAAGCGAAGGAAGTGGATGACGATGTACGCGCCTTCACAGGAGAGCTATCCTTTCTAGACGCGCTTCCAACAGATGATGATGCTGAACTGGGCGAAGAAGGAGAAGGACTACTCGCAGAGGAGGTTTGGGCGGCCTGTGGGGTTTTGGTGCGCTCTTCTTGGAGTTTTTGGAGACGCTGCTGCCTTGCCTGCTCCTTCAGCTCGGCAAGAAGGTCTGATGCACTCATTCCTCGCCTAAAGCCTCGTCATTTTCGAAAGAGTAGGACAACAAAGAATATGCTCACTCTTTCGCCCGCTGTTGCAACTTGTCCGCATACTTCTCATTATAGTTCACCCTTGGGGACGCGATGTCGCGGGTCAAGCGGGTGGAAGAGAAAAGACAGGACACGGTCGGACCCCTTGGTGGACCGGCACGCAGAGTAGTAGAGAGCCAGTGCCTGGAAAGCATGTCGACGTCGTCGAACGCGAGATGGCGGAGGAAAGTGAAGCCACTGGCAGAGGCAGCTCGACGGCCGGTGAAAGGTGCATATAAGCGCACATGACTGGGCCGGTTTCCCGAAGATGCCAGATGGCGAATCAGGGCGAATCTCGACGTTACTTACGGTTTCTCTCTCAACCACCATCGTTTGCTCTCTGGACACTCCCTCTGCTGCAATAGGACTGTGGAAGCGAACCATGGGCGCCGGATTGATCTTCAGACTAATTCAGCTTTGCGTTTGCCTCTACGTCCTTGCGGCTATTATCTTTACAACCTGCGTCTACGTCTTGTCGCCAGTCTCTCGTTTCTTCTGGTCCGGAACGCATCACAGTCCCGCCCCATCTCTCCATAACCATGTCGATGATAATGTTCCAGTACGGAGGTCCTCTTTGTTTTTCCAAAACCCGTCGGAGATGCTTCTAGACTTTTCGGAACTGGTCAAACCTCTGGACGAAAATCACTGGGCGGACAACTGGCCATCGGGGTATGCATCTTCGGAACTGCTCTATCTCCCTCGCTCCGGGGACCTTCCGGCGGGATATCAACCACGAATGGATTCGGCGTTCACCAAGAGACCCTCTTGTCCAAGGCATTTTCAGAGGCTATGCATCCGACACGCATCATACCCTTCTACTTCAAAGCCTCCAATAATGTCGATCTGGACGACGTGACTATCGCTACTCTCGTCACCAACAATAGATTCAAGGTATTCAAGCAACTGGTTGAAAGATATCGCGGCCCTATCTCCGTTACGATTCACATCCCACTCCCTCTGCACGCGACCTTCTCATCTCTGAAGCCAGACCATCCGTCTAGAGTGGCTCTCAGCAATCTTCACGCGCTGTACGCGTCCTCCTCTCTCTTCGCTCGCCATGTCGATGTACACCTGGCCCTCTCTCCCTTCAACAATGCTTTTTCTATTGGCCTTAACTCTCAAACGGAAGGCGATGCAGAAGGAGCACGTCAGTTCAACGTTTGGCGGAACGTCGCACGCCTCTTCGCACGCACCGACTTTGTCATGATGCTCGACGTCGACTTCGCTGTCTGCACCGACTGGCGCGAGTTCGTCCGGGACGCTATCCGTGCAGCGGCCTCCTCGAGCCCAATCGGTCTTCCCTTTCGCACAGGACGTCGGCCCCAAAGGACCCGCGACGCCGTCCATGCCAGCGCGAACATCACCGAAATAGTCAAGAAGCTCCGCGATGGCACCGCGGCGCTCGTCGTGCCTGCGTTTGAATACACGAAGCAGCAGGACGGAACCGACCAGCGCACCTTTCCTATGGACAAGGAGGTCGGTGTCTTCTTGAGCTACTCGACGCCGGGGGACTTGAGCTTTCGGTCGTCTTCTATCACATTTCCCCTGCTCCCTGAAACCTTGAGCCACTGGCTGACGAATGATCGCTGTCGCCGATATCAGGCTTACTCAAGCTGGTGAAAGCCACCCCACCCGTCATCGCGTCCTTCCATGCATCCTGGGGTCCCGGGCACAACGGCACCGATTACGAACGCTACTACGCGATCCCACCCGGCGCGGGCGCCGTGTACAAGGTCGAGCAGTACCAGAGCGCATACGAGCCCTACGTCATCACGAGCAAACGTGTCAGCTGGTCAGCATCTTCTCGAACTCAGAACCGCGCAATTCGCTGAATTCGGTGGCCGGCAGGTGCGACGAGCGATTCGCAGGCTACGGAGGAAACAAGGCCGCTTGCCTCTTCGAGATGTACCTCAGCGGGGTTTCCTACTATGTCCTTTCGGACCACTTCCTGATCCATCAGAGCCACAAATATGAAGAAGAGGCGAGAAGAGAAGAGGTACGGTCCATCACAAAGCCTCGCCTGGCACTCGGCTCACACCCAAGCTCTAGCGCAAGTCGAACCGGAAGTTGTACGCAGACTTCAAGGAGGAAACCTGCCTCCGGTACGTTTCAATTTTGCCCCCGTCCAGCTGACCCATGCGCATGAAGCGTTACAAGGTACATCTACCGCTATTTTCGGGAAGGCAAATTGCACAGCGAGCGGGCCGCGAACGCGCGTGAGGAGTGCAAGAAGGTCAAGAATATCGCGAAGACGGTGACTCAGGTGACTAATATCTATTTTCTTGGGCTTTATGTCGGTCACCTGCTAAGAACCATGCTACCAAGCTGATCAACTCGTCGAACGGCGACCTTTGAAGCTGAAGCATCGATTCATACTTAGACTGTTTCCCCCAAAGGAGTGGTCCCGAACAGTAGGATCCGTGGTAGAGACGCGCTTTCCCACATGCACTCTTCTGATGGGCTTGTGTTTGATGACTTATACTGTATATGCAATGCAATGCATACATTAAACTCTTCGTCCGTATTACGCTCCCACCTGGGAACTCTAGTAGAGCACTTCTCTTCATACCTAGCATGTATGGTATGGTATGAACCCAAACGCCATCCAGGTAAGCGTAGGGCGGTCGAGATACCCACAGCGGTCGCCCCCCGAAGAGATGGACCGACAATACCGTCCCTGCTTCCTGCTCTCCACGGATGGCTGGATCGCGGGACTGGGCAAGCATCCCAGGATATCTGCGGCGCGGTCCCAGAAGTCGGCTTACAGCGCCCAGATTTTGACGATAGAGTCCCGTCCGCCCGAGACCATGTACCGGTCCATATAACGGAGCCGTTCTACCGGTCGCGTGTGGCCGTTAGTCATGAGCGTGGAGTGCTGCATGCTCGTGCGGTTGTAAATCTGGGAAAGAACGAAGGCGAAAGGTAAGCATTCATTCCAGCGGCAGCCGGCCAAGATAAGGGAAAGCGTCAGGATTGCCGCATCGGGGAAACAAGCGCACCTTGACACCGTTCTCGCCCGTGGCAGCAACAATCTTGCGGGTATCGAACTGCAGGGCGGTTACGGCATGGTCATACTTGAGCGTCTCGAAGATCCCGCCCGTGCGCACATCCCAAATCTATTCGGAGACAGCGACGAAAGGGTCAGAAATACGTGAGCATATATCCATATCGTAACAAAACGTACCCGAATGGATTTGTCCAGGCTCCCGCTGACAATATGTAGCTCGTCGAACTGGAGACATGTGACTGGGGCCGTGTGGCCGAGAAGGGTGCGATGTGGCTGGCCAGTGCGCACTGTGGACACGGTCAGTCACTTAAGCACATTCGGTGCCGCCAGATACGACACTTACTGTCCCACATCCTAACGGCACCATCACCGCTACCGCTGACGAGAGCGTAACCCCAGAACTGGAGAGCGCCGACAAAGTCTTGGTAGAGTTCCCAAGTACCATCAGCATAAGGAGGCGTCGGCACCGCGAATGCTCCCGCGGCAGCCACGGCTCCGGGGAAGAGGTGAGCAGGAAGTGCGTTTCCGGGAGCGGTCGTTGGTGGATGCGAGATCGCCCAGAGGATGTCCATGGTCATTATGCACTGACCGGTGTTGAGGTCCCATTGTCGCATTGTCTTGTCCGAGGCGCCAGTAACCTATATTGTTGTGCGGTGAGTATATGCGCATGTGATTCTAAACTGAGCACCTACCAGGCAGTCATCCTCAAAGTACATCGCAGAAACCGCTTTCGTGTGGCCCTCTAATGTTCTCACACACGGACCGTCCCGCTCTATGGTACTTGATGGTCGACTGCTGGTGTTGCCATCTTGTCGCATGCCATTCGTGCTTGC
Organism: Ganoderma lingzhi; assembly: GCA_026283605.1. Classification (NCBI taxonomy): domain Eukaryota; kingdom Fungi; phylum Basidiomycota; class Agaricomycetes; order Polyporales; family Polyporaceae; genus Ganoderma; species Ganoderma lingzhi. The sequence continues at coordinate 1,326,059 of JAPJYM010000001.1, forward strand.
GTCGGTGCTCTCGTCCTCCTCGGCAACATCGCTCAAGCTAAGCATATCGCCCGACTCCCAATCCTCATCCTCATCCGCCCGCCGAAGGTCCCACACCCGCACCGTCCCATCTTCGCTACCGGTTAGACAGATATGGTCTTCCACCTGAACGCACTTCACCGCCCCGCGGTGACCACGCAGCCGCCCGATCTCTTCACCCGTGAGTAAGTCCCATACCCGCGGCTGGGTATCATCTTGACTGGCAGTAACAAGCGTGCCGTAAGGCTCCGAGAAGTCGAGTGCGCATATAGGAGTCGTATGGCTCTCGAGGGACTATTTACGGCATTAGATGCGGGGTTTTAGGGTAGTGAAGAAATGAATCATTACCATGAAGGCGACCCCTGGAGGCAATTCGTCATGTTCTGAGGGGAGGAACGCTGGACCTTTCCGTCGCCTGGAACTGGGTGGGATATGACCAGTACGCGAGGTGCTGCGTGAGGGTTGGCTAACTGACTCTTCTAGCTCGAGACGTTCCCGGACGCCTTCCACTGTGAGCAAGGTTCGGTAAAGGATAATCGAGTACTGGAAAGGAAACACGCACGCTCATCGTCCAGTTCCAGGTCTTCCTCCTGCAGCCTAAGCAAGTCCTGTTCCAGCTTCGCTCGGATTGCATCTAATGCATCGATCTTGCGCGATACCTCGTCTATCTCGTTGTTAATGAGAGTCTATGGAGTCGTGTCAGCGTATAAACTGGAATCAAGGGAAAGCCGACCTACCCTACGGACATGGAGATTCTCCTTGTCCCGTTCGATCTCGTGGGTTTGTCGAACGAGTTCGTCGGCACCGAATGTCTTCCCTGCGCTCAGACTCTGCCTTCCTCTCCTCTTGCCCTTGGCCTTCTTTCCACGCCCGTTCCGTTCTGACCGCCCAACCATCACCACGTCCTCCTCACTGGCCACGCTTTCCCCGTCCTGATCCTCCTCGTCTCCCAACAAACCTCTCGTACCTAAGCTCATCCTCTTCAGGCCCAGCCTTGGCGTTTCCACGTTCCTCGTTTGTCTACGCCGTATCCGACCCTTCTCGGCACTCGGGATCGTGGCATTGAATCCCCTGAGTAGCGAGACGTTCTCAGCGACACCTTCGGGTTCGGGGACGTCCTCCTGGAGCAGCTCTTCCGTTGCCTCGACGATCTGCAGGTCGCGCGACGTCACTCGGCGGGAACCGAAACCAAGCCGAAGCGGCGCGCGACCAAGGGTTGCGAAGTCGACGTGCGCGCTGCCGCCTGCGAGGGAGGCACGCGGCCGCGCCGACACCGTCGCGGCACTTATCATGCGTGGTGTCATGATGACCGGGGCGACTGTAGAGTACCCACCACCGGCGTGTTGGCAGCCCCTCAACCACTCAGCGCCCGAACACCCGGAGACGGTCACAGAGAGAAACACGCACGCTCTGTGAGGATCTTCGCGGAGTCGTGTTTGCGGGACGTGAACGGCGACATGATGGCCCTTGAAACGGCGTCGAGCTTGCTGGTCCCAGATGAGGAGCTCCCGCTACCTTCTCCAACAGGGTCGGGGCTTGTGCGATGGCCACGTCTGCTGTCCTTATGGTGTCCATGGGACTTGCTGGAGGAGGTCATGGGTGCTCGCGCCCTACACGGGCGGAAGAAAGGGGAGCTGGGCGTGCTCGCGGCGGTGGATGATGAGAGGGAGGTGTTTCCGTCCGCGACGCGTCCGAAGCGCCGTCCTCCCCTGCACGTGCGCTCCCGTCACTCCCGACCGCGCGCCGAAGTTCAAGGCGGCCTCAGCCGACCAGACAGCAGGCTCAGCCGACATAGGCCATGCCTCTGATTCTGATTCATCCATACACGACGTGCACCGTAAGTTTGCACAGAAAGAGATGCCCACGGTTGGGGGGCAGAAGGCACAGGGTTAACAAACGCCATAAGAGTATTGCTCGAGAGTACTTATGCGTGTGGCCATGGGTGATGCCTTGAATAGTACAAATATTAAAATATTCCTACAGTAAGTATGCTACCTTTCCTCGTCCCATATGGTCATGAATGTGATGCCGGCCAACCAAAGTCCAAGACCATCGCGAACCCAAATTGCCGCAGATCATACTCCCGGCGCAGCCATGGTTGGGGAGCTGTGGAGCGGCAGGGAATGGCGGCCACCTTTACGTCTCGCGTACTTGAGTCCACCGCGTCCGAGGTCGACGGTGATGTAGGGGGTGTGTTTGTGTTCGTATCGTCCTCGGTGGACGAGACATTGAGAATGGATGGGGTTGACGTGAATTTGAATCCGCGCAACATATCCCAGATGTAAGGTCGCCTATCCACGGAGCTCTCGGGGAAGGCGGGCGCGAGGGTCGTGGTGTTGGCCTGGTGCCTCTCGAGGATCTCCGCGCAAGCAGTTGAATTAGCGGTCTCACCTTCACCCTTTTCGCACTCTTGCCTCTCGCTCTCTTCTTCCTCCGCTGCCATCTGCTTCTCCAAACTATCCTTCAGTCGGACCACGCTCTGCTCTTCCCATTTGGTAGTGTTGAATGAAGTGAAGAAGCCGTTCGAGAGGTCGCACCAGCAACGGTCTGCGACAGGCATTGTGGTAGGTACCCTCTCTTCCGGGAGATTGGGCATCATGAGGTGAAGCGCATCAGCGAAGGTAGTGACGTTCTCCGTCCACGGTCGTACGAGAGGTGTTTGATAGGTATGGGGGGCCAGTAGCATGTCGACATGAACATGGCAGTGAGGAGAACCATGCAATAGAAACTGTGAATACAAGGTCAGTCAAGGATAAGAGGAGCAGGTCGACAAGTCGGCCCGTATGGCACTCACCATGGTCGTGCGTGCATCGTAGTCGAGAAGAGGAATAGCAACAGAAAATATGGCGGCGCGACCGGCATGGGGAGTAGAACCAGCGGAAGGTACCACCGTGTACACCTTAGAGGTGTCCGTTGGTACTAGGTCTGCAGCGTATTCAACAAGGACGTACCACATTCTGCAGCTCCAGTATGACAAAGGACGCCTGGCGGTTTGCGGCTAAGGTTCGAAATAAGGAAGGTATTTTGTAGTTTCGCGTGAGGAGAGCGATAGCGTAGTTGTGCGTTTGAGTAGACAGAGCTCGCGACGATGAGGCGTGGTTGTCCCGACGCTGGATCCAAGTTGGCCTCCGAGTCAGGCTGCCAGTGAGCCTGAGCCGCGCCTTCCAAGACAGATTCTGTGGGTGAAGGGACGATTATGTAAGCTCCGTTTCCCCGCATTTGGACACGTGGGACTCGAGACGCGACGTGAGTGACGCGGGAGCGCGTCGCCGTGAAAGCGCCTGCGGAGATTCTCCTGGATTCGAGAGCATTCCTCCAACCATCCGCTTTTAATTCCCCTCGCTCACCACATCGTCCAGCACATCGCCAACGACCTCCAAAATCCAAAATGCTGTTTCACCCAGAAGTCCTGTGGGCACAGCGTAGCTCCGAATCCGATGAGAAGAAGGTATGCGATCTTCAAATACGCGCGTCCCCTCTTTGAGGCGTGTATGCTGACCATGGCATCTTTCACATCGGATCCCCATCTTATAGAACGTTTTGTATGTCACAATCAACCTCCCGGACATCCAGCAGGACTCGTTGAAGTATAACCTCTCGTCAACGACACTGTCGTTTGTGGCGAGGGCAGGCAAGTGCGTGCATATAATGCGCTTACGCGATGTGGACGCGTGCACTGACGCGTTTCATCCAATCCCCATAGCGCTGCAAAGGGGATCGAGGAGAAGGACTATGAGTTCTCGATCAACTTGTTCGAGGAGGTGGTCCCGGAGGTGCGTGCGCCATTTTTTTCGCTGAGACCAACTCAACTAAACACAATTTGCACGCACCACAGGAGTCATCGCAGGTCCTGACGTCGCGCCACCTCGCGCTCCGCCTGCGCAAAAAAGAGCTGAAGGCTGACTACTGGCCCCGCCTCACCAAGGAGAAAGTCCGGAACGCGTTTATCAAGACCGACTTCTCCAAGTGGGTCGACGAGGATGAGCAAGATGGTGAGAAGGCGGCCGTTGAGGACGATTTCGACATGGGCGGCATGGGCGGTATGCCTGGCATGGGTGGTATGGGTGGCATGCCTGGCATGGGTGGAATGGGCGGTATGCCAGGTATGGGCGGTATGGACCTGGAATCCGTAAGTTTTTTCTACCAAGACACTCCTAAGACCACGAACTCGATGCTGAGCACACTGTTACCTCACTTGACAGATGATGAAGTCTATGGGCGGTGGCGCAGGCGATTTTGGTGGCGCAGGTCCTTCAGGTGCGGGCGAGGACGACGACGACTCGGACGACGACGGCCCGCCGCCACTCGAGGAGGCAGAGCCTAAGGCATGATTTTCTTGCAGGACTACACCAAAGGTGACGAGGTAGACATACGGAAGGGACGTGCATAGTTTACCGCCTTGACGGTTTGTATTAAGCTTCGCTGATGCTGCAATGTAATCTTGAGCGATTTCGTACAGCTCACTCCGCGGGTTTAGTGCGCTAATCGATGGCATCCCTGCCAGCCACAACTATAGCTCGAACGTTGACAAAACATAATTCGGCTTGTCCAAGCTCGATGTATCTTCAAACAACGAACAACAGACTGCACATCTCATCCCGCCTCAGTTATGGCCTCGTAATACACCATGGCAAGACCCGGGGTTTCGAGCCCTCACCAACTGGCTTCAAATCATTCCTCTTCATCTCAGTCAGGTCCGCGTCGACACGGATCGTGTCCTTGTGGAACACGTCCTCCCATAGCTCCTTCCAGCTTATGGGCAAATGGCGGAATATTTGTCTCTCATGCGAGTTCGGCACCCCAGGCCCTCCTCAACCATCCTCCTCTGCAATCTAAAAATGATAGAGCCGGGCTCAGGCGAGAGGAGGCCCACAAGCGGGTTGATAGCTAATACGATCACGAACACAAGCCACATGTCTATTCCGCGCGACGACAAATACAAAACAGTTGGGATAGCCCATCGTAGTTGAATACCTACAATCTATTCGTACAAATGCATCCATCCGGAAAACCAAGCACATTGACATCTGCATGAAGCAAGGTAAGTACAGTCCCGCCCGAATGCTCAAGGTAGCCTTTACTTACGTTGAGATGCCCGTCTAGCAGCACATTATATTATCCATGGGTCAAAGCATGAGCTCAGAGCCTCGTCACAGACCACCAAAGGAAGTAAAACTTCGTATCCTCCGTGATGTGCGTCAAGTCGTTCCTCTTGATTTCAACGAGGCCCGCCTCGACCTTGACCGTCCCCTTCTCGAACACCTGCCCATCCCACAGCTCCTTCCAACTGTCGGGTGAGTGGCAAAACATCATGATCCCGTGCGAGTTCGAGCGATGCATCTCGGTCCGTAGCCCTTTCTCCGGTCGGCCGCCGTGCGCCCCAAGGAGCATCGATCCGGGCTCAGGCGAGAGGAGCCCTGCGAGGGTCCGTGCGAGCTGGAGCTGCTTCTCCTCGTCGAAGAGGTGGAAGAATGACGAGGCGTGGATCGCGGAGACGTGTCCGCGGAGGGGATTGAGCGAGGTCAGAGTGGAGAGGTCGGGGCGCGTATCGCTCGGAGGGGTGTAGAGGGGACCCGTGGTCTCCAGGAAGGCGGGATCGAAGGCGTCCCCGGGGATGAATGGTACGGGGAACGTCTCCGGGGTAGACTTGAAGAGCTTGTGCCCCAGCTCCCAGAACTCTGCCCAGGTCAGCCCGTTCGGCATTAGCACTAGCGATGTTGGGAGATGAACGCAGATGCAAACCCACCGGGGTGCAAATCGGAGGTAATAGCTCCCGCTTTCGGGAAACCGTCTTGGATTGCTCTCCTCATATCATTTCCAACTGTGGCACCAGATCACAGTCAGTCCTGCGGGGGAAAGGGAGGAGATGTGAAGGCTTACAGCAGCATCCTATGTCGAGGAAGATGGGGTCTTGTCGCTCCTTGCCTAAAGCTAGCAGCTGCTTGTACGCAGGCAACCGCGCGAGCTTGCACCTAAATATCAACGGTGTTGGTTGCATCGTGAACTACATTGTTGCATGGCGCACAACGAGCACTGGGTAATACACTTACTGCAGGAAGCCAAAACGCCGAATGCACGGATAGGGGTGGATCTAAGATTGCACAATTCCGTGATTAACATGATTGTTAAGGGGCCCGCTAAGGGAGAGTAATCGAAACCGACCTCGTAGGCTTCGGCCTGGACGGCAAGAATATGCTTCTTGAGCTCTTCTTCATCGTCGATGCTGGTTTGAGTCTTCATGAAAGCGAACCCTTCCTCGTCGAGCTTGTACAGACTCTCGTCCAAGGGGTTCAGCTTTCCGAGCTCCTTCTCCAGGTGTGCGTTTGTGGACATGATTGGATTCGGGATGTGCACAGACGATGAACGTTGAGCGGCGGCGTGAACTTGATCAGGCAGAATCTGCTGCAGCTGGGCTCTGCGAAGCTCGTGGAAGTGTTATATGGGCTTGAGACAAAACCGCTCACACACGGTCACCATGATATATACGAAGTTGAAAGCGCTGAATCGATGCTTTCGAGCGTCGGTTATGTTACAGCAGATTCACAAATGGTTGACGTGACTCCAAAAATTTCGACGCGTTTGAATCTTCCGACCAACCTTCCGAACCAATCTTCCAGCCCTTAGGCGCTGGCTGGTCCTGCCCAAAATGGTATGCCAGAAGTTTCCCCGAGGTCACCCAGCCCCAATTTGGGTCATTCCCTGCCTTTCTAGGTAGGTGGCCAAACATGCCACGCCGGTTGAGGCAGGACCGGCGAGCGTCTATGCTTGGAAGATTGGGTCGGAAGATTGCTCGGAAGATTCGAACGCGTCGTTTTTTTTTCGACTCGCGTCATCCATTTGTGAATCTGCTGTAAATCTATCGAATAATTAAGACCTACCGTACCCAGCGAGCCTAGAAATGCTCACGCGTCTCTCACGTGGGGACCATAGATAGAAACATATTATTATCCAAGACTCCAGGGCTCTGACTCCCGTCGGCGCTATACTTATGGATACCCGGTCACGTAAATGATTCGAATATGACTCGGAGAACATAAGGATAGAACTACTTACGTGGAAGCGACGTGTAAGGTCAAGGTTGGCAGGAAGGAGTACGAACATAGTGGAATATCAGGACGGCGGTCCCGGCTGGCACTGCGTATCCGGGTCCCGCGGGCATTCGCAGGCTATCAGCTTCTGAACCATATGAATGATTATTGAAGCGACTAGGATTTCCTCTCCATGCTGTCTGAACCGTCATCATCCCTGACCATGCTCGGCATGGAGACACCGAGAGTGTTGTGGCGGGACTTTTTGGTGCAAAACATCACTTCGCACGGGATTCGTTCGAGCAGCTACTTTTGGGGTAGAGCTAGGGTCGATGGAGTGTCTCCCACAGTCCCACTGACGTATAGGCTGAGGAGAAGACCGTCCGGCGCGCTGTGCTGAGGCGGCGGCGTCACGACGAGAGAATGTGACATGAACCGTGACGCAGCGCCGGCCGTGACAACGTCCTGACTCGGTTATCGGTCTGCTCCACGCTGCGACGTATTACGACTCGGACTACTCCAACCAGTACAGCGATGACCCGCAGAAACGGTTGCACACGCTTGACACGCGGCCCTCAAGTCGGCCAGCCCCATGAACAATGGTCACGCCTACTATAAGTACTAGTAATTAAGCACGTTATGGGTCCGCCGGTACTAGTACCCGTTCAGGATCGCCTCATCCAACAACTTCCTTAATTTCTGCACGACACCGGTGCCCCACATGCAACTTATGGGGGGGAAGCTCCAGTGTGTGTCGCCCCGCTGCCGTCGTGTCGGTCTTCAAGTTCCTCCAATTTCGCATCCCCGATGAACGGCGCGACACTGACTGACGGCGAACGCAAAGAAGTTCATGACAGCCATGGAAGTACTGCATGGGTGTATCGATCCGAACGAGAACTCATTCGCAGCTCTCCTGAAGGGCGCGGCAGCGATCTACACTGCCGCGAACCATCAGCAGTATTCGTATAGTACATCTGTTCGGTAGAACCAATCAAATTGACCACTGGCAGCTACACAAAGGAACGTTGACCAAATTCCGACCCGAACGCGCAACATAGGATTTACTCACGTTAAGATCCCCAACCAGCAGCACATTCTACTCAAGGTCCGGAACGCCAGCTCAGAGCCTCGTCACGGACCACCAAAGGATGTAAAACTTGTTCCCATCCGACATGCTGACCAAGTCAGTCCGGTTGACCTCATGAAGGCCCGCCTCGACCTTGACCGTCCCCTTCTCGAACACCTGGCCGTCCCACAGCTCCGTCCAGCTCTCGGGAGAGTGGCAGAACATCGTAATCTCGCGAGCGCTCGGGCCGAACGTCTCGACCTGCAGCCCCTTCTTCGGCTGGCCCCCGTGCGCGCCGAGCAGCATCGAGCCCGGCTCGGGCGAGAGGAGACCCGCGAGCGCCTTGGCGAGCTCGAACTGCTTCTTCTCGCTGAAGAGGTGGAAGAAGGATGAAGCGTGGATAGCGGAAACGTGTCCGCGAAGGGGGTTGAGCGAGGTCAGAGTGGAGAGGTCCGGGCGCGGGTCGCTCGGGGGGCTGGAGAGCGGCTCCGTCGTCTCGAGGAAGGTCGAGTCGAAGGCGTCGCCGGGGACGAACGCGACGGGGAACGTCTCTTGGGTGGTCCTGAACAGCTTGTGTCCCATGTCCCAGAATTCTGTCCACGTATTTCGACTGTGTAAGCGGTGTTCAAAGGGGATGGAAGTAGAGGCAAACCCACCGGGGTACAGGTCAGAGCCAATAGCACCTCCCTTCGGAAACCCATCTTGGATGGCTCTCCTTATGTCATTTCCAACTGTGGTTAACTGATTAGCCCCGTAGCGACATGAGAGGAGATGTCGGGAGGCTGACAGCAACATCCTATGTCAAGGAAGACTGGGTCTTGTCGCTCCTTGCCCAAAGTCAAGAGTTGTTTGTACGCAGGCAACCGCGCGATCTTGCACCTATAGGTTTATCATATTGCTTACAGTTGCGCGGCGATCAGACAACACACTTACAACAGGAAGCCGAAGCTCCGAATGCACGGATAGGGATGAATCTAGATCATTATTGAAACGCTCTGCGATCAGTACGACTTTCTAGGACGCCTGTCAGGAAGAACCCAGGATAAACTAACCTCGTAAGCTTCAGCCTGGACGGCAAGGACATGCTTCTTGAGTTCTTCTTCGTCCTCGATGCCGGCTTGGGTCTTCATAAAAGCGAGTCCTTCTTCGTCAAGGTCGTACAGACGTTCATCCAGGGGGTTCACCTTGCCGAACTCCTTCTCGACGCATATTTCTGCAGTTATAGACATGACGGGACGATCGGCGGAGAGGTGAAAGTCGGGCGGAATGACGTTGAGTCTGCTGAGCCGTGACCACTGACGGCAAGTGTTATGTGGGCCTGGGACAAACCTCATCCTACACGTGCGGCTGCTTTAAATACAGCATTGAAGAGCGCTGAATCAATGGTTCCACTTGTCAATTATAGTGAAGATACCTAATAAGACCTCACCGAGGGAAGACTAGGAACGCACCTGACATACGTGGATCACAGATAGAAACATACTCAAGTCTCTGATATTGCATTCCGTTACGATCTGCCATAGAAAATGGGCGCTACACAGGCCGCCGCGAGCGTATATGACCCGGAGAAGTCAAGGCTGTACGTCGAAGCTCAAGATTGGCAGGAAGAAGCTCGAGATACGAATGACTCGGACGAGTGGAAATTTATCAATGCGGCGGACCCGGCTGGTGCTGCGCATCCGAGGGGCGGATATGTTCGCATGCGCAACCCTATTACAGGTATTGAACCCCATGTGGGACTATGTGGGATACGTAGCTGCATATCCTCTCCGTGCTGTCCGAGCCGTCAACACGGTCATAAGTAATCGACTCACCTTTCGGAGCGCGCTCGGCCGGATACAAAGATGCCGAGATTATGATTATTCTGCCTTAGATTGCTCTTGGTGCGAAGGATCACGTTGTCTGTGTGTTGCTCGAGTGGTCCGCTATGCCTTTGTACAGAGGCCGCATCCACGAGTGTCCCTTTGAACGCGTTCTGGTCGCAGGGAGGCGGCGCCTAAGCGCTCACTTTGCCGCAGTAGCACGTCACGTTGAGAGAATGTGACACCGACTGTACGACACTGACGAAGCCGTGACGATGGTAGGCGCTTGTCCGATGTCACGAGCAAGCCAATTGCGCGCGCATGCACCGTGACTCTCCAGCTCCGACCCCGACCAACTTCCCCGAATTTCAGCTGGCCACACAGCCCTCTCGCAACTGTGCCGCACCGCAGAGAATGACCTAATAAACAGCGAAAGTCTACGATGCAATGTCGAGCTGGTTCAGTTCGTCATTAGGCCCGACCCTCCGATGTTCCCGGAGGGGTTTGTATCGTCAGTGGATGATCATCATCCGTCCAAGATTCGTCTTCACCAATTCGACTCAGAGTCGTGCATATACTAATTAGCGTCCTATAGTAAGTTATCCCGCGTTTTCTAAGCATTCACAAATATGATATGTCATTCCTTCCGGTGCACGACCAGCCGCTATGCAGGTGATCAGCCCAAGACCTACAGTATTCTCGTTTCTCACCTACATCCTCCACGATTCCGTAGGCCAAGGTAACGCGGTAGCAAAGTGTGGGCCCCATCATCATTCTACGGGTGCTAGGCAACGCATTAAACAGCTATTAAAGATGAATTTCTTAGCGACCAAACTCGACCGATCAAAACGATGTTGATGTTGAGGGATTTCTGCACCCGTAGGATGTTCAAATGGCTCCCAAAAGACTTCAATATCAATATCTAACTGGTCCATTTGTCCTCCTAAGTACAGGCAGCTACAGGCATGGTCGGGTTCTAACTGTCGTACGCCATCCCTGATTTGACCTAGGCTCTAACCCGGCCGAGATCCGCGTCATGAAACACATCGTTTTCGATCGTTCCACGCGACCGGGTTCGAATGTTGTTAGTATGTTGTTTTGGCCAGTGTCCGCGGTACATTGTCAACGAATCGTTCTCATCATTCGTCTTGGTTTTAGTTCGCCATTTCGGACGCACGATCGATAACGCCGTGCGCTAACATCCGCAAAAGTCTCTCGCGTCGTCATTCGAATGTCCTCGTCCTGCCTTCTCCACCAAGGTCTAACAAAAAGAACTTCGCGATTGCCTGCGCGTTGCAGTGTGCAACCCTCATCGCCACATCGCTGGTGGAAATTATGCCCAACGGCTTTGTCCGATACCTGTTTCCCCACCTGGAAGTAAGTACATTTTCATGGCGCTGGTTGCTACTTATTCAAATGTTTTCGCTACGTTTCCCGGTGTTTTATCGGGCCGCTCCAGCACACGAGATCTCTGATGTCGCCATGCGCTGTCTTTCCTAGCCCGCACGCTCCCATTTTCGTCTAAATCAGCAGTCGCATCACCGAAAGTGGTTTCCTATCATCCGATACCGCCCATACCGCTTTCGGTAATGCTGGTGCACTCATATATGCGCCGACTTTCTCCCCTCCCTTCACCGTTCGTCTTCTTGAACGCTAAGGTGAGCACGCTCTGCTACAATATCGCATGCCTACCGTCACCAACGACATGTAGCAACATCGGTCCTTTATTTTCAGGTTCGTCATCCACTGCTGTACTTCGAGTTGTTCTGTCAGAGGCTAACCACTCGCCTGTTGCGTACAGGCTTCGCAGGCGGCTCAGACGCTTTCATAGCAAATCACACTCCTTTGCCTCGATCCACACAAAGTTTTGGTGAGTAATCAAATCACCGAAGAAACGGCCATCTTTCTCTCGCCGCATGGATATGGATTGCTGACTAGATAACCCTTTCTTACAGCAGAGCAGATCGACCACTATGAAATACTCTACCTTTGTCGCCTTCTCCTTCCTCTTCGCATCGGCTGTCGCGCGCCCCCAACGCCTCGGTCGTCGTGCCTCTCTCTCAGTCGAAGACGGCGGCGATGGGATCGCTTTTGAGTGAGTTCTGTCCTACATGCATGGTCCTCGTGCGCGTCGACTTGTTCCATATCAACAATTATTTAATTTCCGCTCCCCGTCTTGGCATTGTGCGACAACGGCAGCTACAACAACGACCCGCAGAAGTCACACACACTTCTGAGGTCGGTGATCGCGCACGGCTTCGAGAACAACGGTCAAAGCCCACCTACACCAGGCCAGACCCCGTCCCTCACCTCGCCTAATAACTTCATCAACTTCTGCGCGACGGTGCCCCACCTGCCGCTCACTAATGGGCAACAGCTCAAGTCCGCGTCGTGCAACCCCGCGCCGATGGGCATCATCGCGTCCGTCGCGAACATGCCCGGGTCCAAGTTCGTGTCCCCAAAGAACGGCGCGACGCTCACGGCGAACACGAACTTCACGATCACCATGGCGGTGCAGCACCTCGAGACGGGTTGGTTCGTGAACCCCGATGTGAACTACTTCGCGGCCCCACAGCAGATTACCCCGCAGGGCGACATCATCGGCCACTCGCACATCGTCATCGAGGCGCTCCCGGCACTCGACTCGACGGCGCTGACGGACCCGTCGAAGTTCGCGTTTTTCAAGGGCTTGAACGAAAAGGCTGAGCAGGGAGTCCTCACCGCAGAGGTTGCGGGCGGGCTCCCGAAGGGCGCGTACCGGCTTGCGTCGATCAACGCCGCTGCGAACCACCAGCCTCCCCTCGTCGCCACCGCGCAGCGTGGCGCACTCGACGATATGATCTAGTGAGTATTTTCAGACCGCTGGTGGACGAGACCCTTACTGACGGATGTCCCAGCTTCACTGTTGCATGAACTTCACACTCAATCACGACGTTACACGTTTTGACTTCGTTCACCCAGATGTACTATCAGGAGGTAAACCATTTGCAGCTTACTCCATTTCGTATCCTCGCCGCTTTCTAGTCTCCATTGCTACCATATACCTGACGCATCTCGTCATGTAGTAATTGTAGTTTTGTTGTAAACTTTGCCTAAATGTTGTTCGTTTGTATGTGCGATATTTGAGCGTCGGTCGTGCTTCGTTATCCTAATCTCGGACTTGCGAGTCCCTCGGAGTAACTGACCGCATTGACCGCGGCGCTGAATCGGATTTTTAATCCACTGGCTACCAGGTGTTCGTATTTGTTTTATAGAGAAACTGACGGCTGGCATGGACACATGGAACAGGTGACGTTACGGAGGGGATCGAGTCATGGCAGTGTTACGCTGAGCAGACAAATCGTCTTGAGGGCGGTCTAGCGCCGAGAGATTCCCATTGGAGCTCCCGCAATGTCGTCGTCGAACCCAAATGCACGCTCGTTCACCATCCGCGTCCCCGCCACCTCTGCCAACATCGGCCCCGGCTTCGACGTCGTCGGCCTCTCCCTCTCCCTCCATCTCACCCTCACCGTCAAGCTCTCCCCCTCCCCCTCCCCATCCCCGGTACCCCCCGCGATCACCTACTCGGGCGAAGGCGCCGACGAAGTCCCCCTCGATGCCTACAAAAACCTCACGACCCGCGTCGCGCTCTACGTCCTCCGCTGCCACGGCATCGCCAAGTTCCCCTCCGCCTTGACCCTGCACTGCGCGAACGAGATCCCCTTCGGGCGCGGGCTCGGCTCGTCCGGCGCCGCCGTCGTCGCGGGCGTGCTCCTCGGCAACGAGCTCGGCCAGCTGCGCCTCTCCCGCGAGCGCATGCTCGACTTCGCGCTCATGGTCGAGCGGCACCCCGACAACGTCACCGCCGCGCTCGTCGGCGGCTTCGTCGGCTCGTACCTCCGCGAGCTCGATGCCGCCGCCACCGAGGCCGCGAGCGTGCCCCTCAGCGAGGTCCTCCCCGAGTACCCGCCCGACGCTGGGGAGGACTGGGGCATGGACCCGCCGCAGCCTCCGCTCGGCATCGGGCACTTCGTGCGCTTTGGGTGGGCGGCGAGCATCAAGGCGCTTGCGATCATCCCCAGGTTCGAGCTGAGCACGGCGACGGCGCGGAGCGTGCTCCCGGACCAATACTCCAGGAAAGACCTCGTACGTCCTTACCATGCTCAGCTTATAGCCCCTATGTTTATCTGGTGGTTGGTCGATGGCGTTAGGTCTTCAACATGCAGCGACTAGCGGTTCTGACGACCGCGCTCGCACAATCGCCGCCCGATCCGGAGCTCATCTACGAGGCAATGAAGGATCGCGTCCACCAACCTTACCGCAAAACTCTGGTGAGTGCGATGTCCTTTGCCATCTTATCCCCATTTTATCCCCTAGGCCTCCTTGGCGCTGACACTCGCGCCAGATCCCCGGCCTACCGGAGGTTACGAACAACATCACCCCATCCACACATCCCGGTCTTCTGGGCATCTGTCTCTCGGGCGCAGGACCCACTATCCTCGCGCTTGCTACAGGCGGCTTCGACGCTATTGCCGAAGATGCTCGCGCGATCTTCAAAAGTCACGGCATCGAGGTCGACTGGAAGGTGTTGGAGGTCGTTGGCGGCAGCGAAGTGCAAGAAGAACCATAGACCTAGATGTAGAACAACCAACTAAGTACGCCTGCTAGGGCGAGCTAGCAATCTAACGGAGATTTTTGGATCATGACGAAATCGTGAGGTTCATTAGGCATTATGAAGACATAGAGAGCGAAGGAAGGTATGTATGCTATGGTCGGGTATGCGTGCGTATATACGTGCGGGAGGTCTACCAAGTTCCATCCAAGATCATCAACCCCATCTATGTGCACCCCCGCTTAACCGCCAGCGGTCAAACAGACGGCACGAGTCGCGACCAGGGCCCCAGCGGCGGCGTCGAACGGCAGGTCGACGGTGAAGAGGACGTCGCTGCGGTCGCCGTTGAGGTAGACCGGCAGGTTGACCCTGTTCGGCGATGCCTCCTCGGACTGCACCCAGCGGACCTGGGACGGGCCAAGCCGAACGGTCTCGCCGTCATTCAGGACGAGCTTGTCGGTGGCCCACGCTGCGCCCTCTAGTACGAGACCTGTGACGAAGGCGTCAGCCATATTCTTGGATGCCGTACCAGGACAGGACACTCACCATCAACAATGAATGCACCAGGATCGTTAACCTTCTCGATGTCAAGCTCGAGCCGCAAGGTCTCCAAACTCCACCTCTTGCGGTGAGCGACGGCCTGACGGGTCGCGGTGATGTACGCCTCGGGGAAGAAGAGACCGCCCAGCCAGACTTCGACGTCGTTGAGATTGTCTAGTTGAGCGATCTGGTCGAGCTGCGCGAGACGGCGCGCGAAGTTCGAGATCCATTCGGATACACCCATCGCCTTGTGGACTTTGTAGCGGCTCCAGTGCGTCGGGATGGTACCTGTAGGGGGGGTTGAGTTAGTAACACCGACATGCAACAGTGAGAATGGCTGGCTCACCCTTGGTGAGCGAGCTCATGAGGGTACGCAAGTGGTTCGTCTGCTTGAGCGCGCCCTCACAAACCTGGACGACATCCGCCAAGTCCTTCCGGACCTGGGACAGAAGCTTGCTACCGATGCTGCCCTCGCGGAAGAATAGGCGGTACAACGGATCCGAGTGCTCTGCGCTCTGCTTCTGCAGAGTATGGAAGTTCTATAACAAGAGTGTAAGCCATGCTACTCATATGCCACGTGATGGGTTTGCTCACTGCAGGCAGCTGCTGAAGCCATTCACGGCAACGATCGTGGAGGTTCCGCATCCAAGCTGGCTGCTGAGATTGAGCCTGACCAGATGGTCCAACAGCAGGCGTTGCCTCATCGTCATCGTCAGCCAACATACGCATCTTGCGCAGTTTGCCAAGCAGCTCGTTTCCTTCAGGGCGATGAGTAAATAGTTTCTGTGTGCCGAAAACAACAAAGAGGATTTACCTTGAGCAACGGCGATAACACGTTCGGCAGTGGGAGGAAGGCTGAGCCACGAGGGAGGTTCCCGGTCGGGCAGCTGCTGGACCCAGGATAGGAAGTGCTCAAGCTTGGTACCATCGGGCACAGTGAGCACTTGAGAGCTGGTGACGCTAGGAACGAGGTCGAAGTCGACATTGTATGCTAATGGCGTGAACAGTCCATCCACAAAGGCATCTACGATCCTCTGGTCGAAGTCGCTGTCAACCCTGCCGCCATAGACCGACTGCTTGATGAGAGCACGGATGGCATCCCAAGGAATGGCCGCAGGATCGATGTTCGCACGGCCCTTCGCGACGCTGTTGAGCCAAGTGTCGATCGTAGTGAACGCGGCAGCCATGTCGGAGTCGTTGAAGTCGTACGTCTTGCTCCATCCGAGGGGGACATAGCGCAGACGCTCCTGCACAACGGCGTGGAACCATGCGAGGAGGAAGTAAAGACGGACTTTCTCCGCAGGGCCCTGGCTAAGGCGGTTGGAAGAAATGTTGCGCAGAGAGTCCGACAGGTTGGCCTTAACACCTGGAGGCGGTTCATTCATGAGGATGCGGGACTGGCGGAGGATGTTTACAGGGATGCTCGGGTTCGCCTCCATCGTGAGGAATAGACGGAAGTTCCTGTGTGGGTTGAGAGTCTGCAACTTCTTTTCCAGCTGTCCCAACCAGGACGGTGCAAGGTGAACATTCTTGAGCAAGACCCAAGTCCCTTGACGGGCGGCCAAGGCCACAGCCTGATCCGCGAGGGTGAAACCTTCCTGGGAGCCCATGGCGACGGAGGCGCAGCGAGAACCGGTGTTCTGGACGAGGTTCTCAACACGGTAACTGGCATCGTAGCCGGGTACGGAGACAAGAGCCAAGGGAGTGGCCGGCTGAATCTCGTCAGTGACGATCTTCGCAAGCTCGTAGGCAGCTTCAGCAGCAATATCGGTCTGGAACACCGTCTTGACGAAACCGGCAGTAGACTGCAAAAGACGATCTGGCCGCAAACACTTGATGATAATCATGTTCCTGATAGCTTCGACAGCGGCTAAAGAATAGTCATTAGTAATCGAATCATATCCACCAAGAGGTTATGGGCTTACGTGTGCTCGGATCCCAAGGCGAAGGAACACATTGCTCTGGGCTGACTGACTCTAGGAACGGAATCCATCCATCTTCGTGTTCGGTGAGATGGGTAAGGACAGGTTTGAACATCGGCTGCTTGGCAAACGTAACGACGCGTTGCACTTGGTCAGGACTGAGGATGGTGGATTGGATGGTATCTGCGGCAGCAACAGCACCATCACCGCTCTCCAGGAAGAACTCCAACTCGTCTGTGATCTCCTCCACACCGCGAAGTTTCACTTGCGCGAGGAGCACCGCAAGCATGACGTGGTCGCGATGGAGGAGCGCGCGGGACGTCCTCTTGTAGACAATGACGAATAGATCGTTTATCAAAACCTCCCTACGCTTGGCATAGTCAGAGATGCCTTGCAAGTTCGGGTTGTGATGGAGGATGTAGTCGAAGATGTCGAGGAAGAAGCGCAGGGAGAACTGGTAGAAGTGATTGACGAGGTTCAGCTGTTCGAGAATGAAGAACACAGAACTGCAGGCTTGTGCGAGGGGAAGGTATTCGGCGGTAACCTCTTCAACCTCCTTCATGACGACATCGGTTTCCTCCACTTTGCGAGTGATTTCGGCGGCCTCTCGCTTTAGTGTCTCCAAGGTGTTGATGACTTTGTCGTCGTCCAAGATGTTGCCTGAGGACTCGTTGAGTGCTTGTAGAAGCAGCTTCTCGAGAGTGCGGAGTCGGAGACGAAACTCTCCCTGCATCTTCATGAGGTCCGTCCGTTTCCGCTCCGTGTCCGAGCGCTCGACCTTGAGCACTTGATCCAGCGACTGACTTTGTAGACTACTCCTTGTCATCGTGAAGTTGACGAAAGTGACTCGACTGCAAATGTCGGGGGAGAACTCGACGGAAGGATCGCGGGTGGAGAGGAACATAGTGAATGATGGGGAGAAGTCGATGTCCTGGTTACCAAGACGAATGAGAACTCGACCACCTGTGCGCCGGATCTCCCTGTTAAGAACGGGGTTGAGGATAGGGTCGAGATGCTCGACGTCCTGAATGAGAAGGGTGTTGCCAAAACGGAGGGCACTCTCTAACACTTTCAAGAATGCTTCGTCGAGGAAACTCGTGACGGTGATCTTCCGGTCCTTGTACTCGTTCAGCAAGAATGTTGTGGCCTGGCCGGTAGGATCGATGATGAGGGGGTAACGACTGTAGCGCTTGATCATGATAGCGTTTTCCGTGCACAGGTTGTCAGAGGGAAGAGACTTCGACTGCCAGTTGAGACGGTCGTCCGCGGTCGACAGGTATTCGGGGAGAGAGAGCTCCGTCTTGTACTTGATCCCAGCTTCGGCAAGGTGGGAGGACCATTCCTGCCACATCTGCTCACGGTACTGCTGATCGAAGAAGCCGGCGTACGCCAGGAAGGCCGCGGACAATAGGACATCGCCGACAATAGTGCCCATCTCTGTGTCGAATGTGCGGCTGCCATCCTCCCAACGAGTCTTCTCGGAAGACAAGCTCTCCAGCAACCTCATGCTACGATCCACCTTGCCCTCGACGCGCTCCATCTCCCCTTTGATCGCCTCAGTCTCGCGAATGAGGCCGGCATATTCCTCCTTGTAGCGCTCGATGCTGGTCTCAAGTTCGGCGATCATCGTCACCATCATCGCTGCCTGCTGCTTGGTCGCCTCGGCTTGGTCCTCGAGAGATTGTACCTCGTTACGCAAAGGCTCCACTTTGTCGAGGATCTCCGAGAACCGAACTTGTGCAATCGCCCACTTGACGAGAGGACCGCAAGCCTTACTGGCACGCTGGACGGTCTCGAAGTTGAAGGACGGTCGGCTGAGGAAGTCCCTCTTCATGAGGTCTCGCAGGTGCTTCGTCATCTGGTTCGCAGTGTCGAAGTTGACGATACGCTGGATGAAGTCGTCACGACGAATGATACCCTGGACCGTTCGCCAGCTGTCGATCTTGTGGCCTAACAGGGTGCATACGGATTCCATCGCCAACTTGACAGCTTCTGGTGGATTGGCCATCGTACGGACTTCCTGCAGGTGTTGACGCTTGATGTTACTGACAGCAGACTGGGCTTCGAGGACAGCAGGCTCAGCGTCAGCGAGGTCAGCCATGACGACCTCCCGCCGTTGCTTGATATTCTTGTCCTGTTCTACAAGGGCAGCTTGGATCTCGATAGAAGCCGCCTTCTTCTGTTCTGCTTCCTGCTGGTCGGCAACCATCTGCTTTAGCTTCTCGTTCGCCTCCTTGTTCTTTGCTTCTAGCTGGGTCCGCTTGATGGCCAGACTTTTCCGAAGCTCCTCGACCTGTTCGACGGTCTCGCGAAGCTTATCGAGACCAACATGTAAGTGACGTTGTTGCTCCTCAAGCTCTTCGCGCTTCTCGTTGTGCAAGCGCACATAGTGATTGATGCTAGGTGACAACGTTTAGCGATAACAAGACACGAAGAGCATATAATAGGAACGTACAAGTCGAGGTAGTGACGTGGGGTCACATAGTTGTAACGCCCCTGACGGCGACTGAGACGTTGGTTGATGTGGTGCATCGACTGATGAACATGAACCAAGCCGTTGACGACAGCAGAGCGATGGGTGGGAGGCATGGACAAGTCGCGGTAGGCGATCGGGAACATTGTGGGGGGGTTGTACGTCTGGAGGTCCAAGTCGAGAGTGTTTGTGAACTCCAAACCGACTTGGAAAAATGCCTGATCGGACCAGTCGCCGAACCAGTCGAGTACGCAACGGTTGAAGAGCGCAGGAGAAGTAGCTGCACGAGACGCAAGCCCATTCTCGGGAGGGTTCATCGTGAATACGACGTGGAGGTTCTTCGCCACCTGTTGCGTGAACCAGCGGTAGAGCTCCTCGTGCGAGTCGAGCATAAGACCATCACGCTGCGAACCCTCTTTACACGCTGTCATGAGCGCAGCGTGTTCGTCTCCCTCGAACAGACCTGGAACCTCAGCGTTGGCAAGTAGAGTGTTCATTCGCTCCAGGAAACCAGAGTCGAGAACGTTCGACTCGTCCATGATGAAACAGATCTTCTCGCCTTTGCACCCAGAGCGACGAAGGACAGTCCTCAGGTCCTCATCGAAGTCTTCACCAGTGTACTTGTTGGACACCTTGATCTGGAAGATGCTGAGTCCGTTCATCCAAGCAACGAAACGCGACAACGTCGTCTGAATGGGCAAGATCAACACAGTCCAAACAAACAGGACACAACTTGACGTACCTTTCCGCTACCGGAAACGCCGATAAGGAGCAAGTGTCCTTGAACTTGTCGGAAGACACGATCGATACGCAAGACGTGGTCCAAGACGTCGTTGAAGAGGACAAGCGGAACGTCTAGCTCTTCCTCGTAAAAGACGCGCAGACGAGCCTTCGTGTACTCGCGGAGAACCTCGCGATCAACGGGGATGTAGTTCTTCGACGTCCAGTTGGAGAACAGGATGGGACGGGAAAGCGCCTCGTCACGATTGATGGTTGGGAAGTGCTCCATAGCGGCCTCGTCAATCGCCTCGTCTGTCCATCGCTTCTCCTCCTCAGTAACGAGACGATCCTGGAAGAGACGGAGCGCCTCGTGCGCCCAGACACGAACCAGACCCTCGACGGACAGGATCTCCAGGGGTCGAATAGCCTCGTAGATACCACGCACCCATCGAGTAAGCTCACGTGGAGAGTAGACGTAGTGGGCTTGGATATCGGTGGTGAATCGCTTCTGGGAGGCGAGGTAAAGGGCGACCATTGCGTCCGTGAGGGGCTCGGCATAGGCGCGGAGGTTGGGAACGACCTTGAGCAGCGCGCGGTTGTAGGTTCCGTAGATCTGCTTGAGTGACAACTCTCCGGGGTAGTCGACCATGACCAAAGGCGCATGACGAAGGAAACGGTGGCTGAGCGGGACACGGCCAGGGTCGGTTGGAGGGTTACATGCACCAACAAACTGGATGCGCTCGAGCTTGACCCAAGCCATATCGCTCGTCCTCCAGTAACCACCGCACTCGACCAATTGACGGATGAATGAAATGACGCGCTGCGTGCCGTATTTGTCTGTAGCGGGTAGGTTGATTTCGTCGCAGAAGACGACGAGCCATCGGCCAATTTGGGTCGGGGCAAGGATAACTCCGTTGGGTGTCTTGCGGTACTCGCAGTACTGCTCAAAGGTCTTGAGAATGAGCTCGGGAACGGTAGCACTGGAGAAGTTCAGGCCAACGACTTCCATGTCTGGGAGCTTGCGAAGCGCGCTGAAGAGTGTCATGGTCTTTCCAGAGCCCGGAGGACCACAGAGCATCAAAGGCTTGTGCTCGGAGAGCCACGAGTACAAAACCTCCTCGTGGCGGACTGTGTCGACAGTGGGTACGACAACGTCCGATGCAGTGACGGCGTGCGACTCGATCTCGATGACCGGAACACGAGACTGCCACCCAGTCCACTCTCCGTTGGCAACCTGAACGTCGAAGTCCAGAAGAGACCCGCCTTGTGTGAGAGGCGGAAGGTCGACACCGGTGTGCTTCCGCAAGAAGTCGCCGAGCTCAGCACGGAGCTCCAGGCGAGCATCTCCAGAGAACGCCCAGATGATATTGACCAACAGGCGCTTCGTGACGTATTGCTCGACGCGCTCGTGGCTGAGAGGGAAGTCGGAGTGTTGGATGTTGTACTCCACAACGTTCCGCACAGTCTTGTTGATGAGTGAGAACAACGTGTTAAGGGCGCGAGTGACAGTGAAGTCCATGATGTGCTCGATGGTCTCCGCATACTGTAGCGCGGACATGATGAGCTCCCCTTCCGCGAAGAACGGTTCGAGGATGGTGGCAATCTCCTTCTGTGTAGCCAAATGTGGTGATGCTGCGCTCTCGTTTGTGTCGGTACGACGACCCGACAGGTCGATGCCCTCGTCGTCTTCGGCGTCCAGAGGCACTGTCGAAAGCGTTTCGAGATAGTGACGGAAGACCATGGGAGGTTCCACAGCATCGTCACTGAACCAGATCATACCACAACGACTGACAGTAGCGAGCGTCGCGTACTTGAGGTGCTCGACCTCGAACATAATGCGGACGTTGGGCGGCAGGTTGAGACGTTCACCATTAGGGAGAGTCAGGAGCTTGTTGTCGTCGAGGACACTGACAGACTTCTGTAAGCCCAGTAACCAAGTGTGAATCCTTGGAAGGAAAGACATACCTGTTCAAGTTCTCGACCCATTCGGGATCGACATCACCATCGAAGATGATCCAATGCCTCTTGCCACTTTCACCACGAACGTCGTCGACGATCTTACGCAGCGTGTGCGTGAAGAGACCATCGTTCCACTCGCGAGTCGTCGGGTCGAGAGTACCATAAAGCGCATCCTTGTGCATGGCCTTGGGGTCGATGACATACGAAACACCCTCGACGCCGTCGAGACGCTCGAGAGCAGCCAGCAGGACCTGCCACGCGTTACTCTTTCCGCTTCCAGAAGGGCCGACCATCATGAGACCGTGTTGAATCTTCTGGATCTGGTAGAGCTGCAGGATCTTGCTGATCCAGCGCTCGCCCTCGACGAGGCGCCGCTCGGAGCACACCTGGCTGATCTTCTCGCGAAGCGCATCCAGGTTGACAGGGACGTAGTCGACGCCGGGGAAGACATCGGCCAAAAGACTAGAAGCCAAAAGGTTCATCTCGGAGTCACGATGCGCACATATGAACATACCTCGTCAACAGAGGGACATCATCTGCGACCAGCTTCGGCACAATGGTCTCCGTGACACTCTGGATCAAGATGACCTGCTCAGAGACGGCATCCGAAAGGCCAGCAGCATCGGCACCCTCCGATGCAGAAGCAAGCAGACGTTCACGCTTGAGAATACCAGCGGACGCCAAGACAGCCTTCAGGGCACGCAACCCGAAGTCGTAGTGAGGTTGGGGAGAAAGCTGCTCGTCGCAAAGGTTGAAGAATGGAACAATCTTGGACGCAAGAGATTCTGCCGTACGGAAACCTTGGGAAAACAGCATGACCTGAGCGATGAGTTCTCGGTCGGGTCGCGTCATAGCCATGGGGCGGAACAACTTGGTCAAGTTGGGAGGGAGTTGTGAACGACCAGCGTAGTTCGGGTTGGTGGTGATGAAGATGCCCATGTTCTTGTTCAGCTTGACATTCTTGCCTACAAGCTCGATCTCCGTATTTGGGTTCTTCACCAACGTCGCAAGACCCTGCTGGATACTCTGGACCTGCTGGGAGACGGCAGACAGGATACGCTCCTCAAGACGGTTGAACTCGTCGAAACAGCCCCACGCGCCGACCTGACAGAGACCAATGAAGATACGACCCATAGCTTGGAAATCGAAGGTCTCGTCACAGCAGAAGACCAGGACGAAACGGCCAAGCTGGACACCAAGTGCCTTGACGGATTCGGTCTTGCCTGAATTCCAATTAGTATACAGCCATCTTCGTATTCAACCACAAGACTTACCAGTCCCAGCGGGCCCGAAGGGGGCGCCACCAAGCTGGGTGCCCAAAGCTTGGGTGAGGGTCAAGTAACACCTGTCCGTGAGCGGGGTCTGGACCAAGCGATCGGGAACACCGAGGTACTCCCATCCATACGGGAATGATGCATCCGCGACCCGAATAGCAAGTCGCTCCAAGGGATTCTCAGTGTTCCTGTTGAGGTAGAAACGCATCTGGTACAACCAGGTGAAGGAATGGTTGTTGGTGATGTCCTGCTGGAGCAGTTGGCGAGTAACATCACGTTGATGGACGAGCTCAGTGATAAGATGCTCGCACTTGCGACGTGTGACCGCGGTGAGCTCCGTCAAAACAACGTCGGCTAGGAGATCCAAACCCTGACGGATGGTGTCTAGAGGTCCTTCCAAAGACTGTGAGCTCTCGAGGGCGCCCTCAACGGAGGCCGTCCACGCAACCTGGACGGCGAGAGTGACAAGCTGTGCGGGGTACTTCTCCAGCCAGGCCATGAATTGAGCCTGAGGAAGAGGTGTAACACTGCCGTAGAAGGATTGTAGTTCCCCGACAGCGTCGCAGAGAAGCTCTGCCAGCGATACTCGCATCTCCGACTCGAGCTTGCTGAGCCAGTCGTTTATCTTCGGGTAGTCCTTCAGAAGGATGGGAGTCTTGAACTGAACTTCCTCGCCTTCTCGAGAAGCCATCCCCTGGATCTGCGTCAAGTCATCGTCCAGCATGATGGTCGAGATACCGGCAAACATCTTCTTGAGATGCTTCATGATGCGCAGGATCTCCTTGCTGTTACCGATAATCTCAAGCAGGTCCTCGTCACCAACGAAGTAGAACCGCGGGAAGGAAGCACGCTCCCGCTCCAGGTACTCTCCGAGCGCCTTCTGGATCTTGTTGAGCAGGTCAGCGAGACGCTCGAGGGACTTCTGGATGCCCTGAATGTTCATGACGTCGACGACGAAGGGCGACTTGTACACCTTCTTCATGACCGCCAAGAACTCGGTGTTGATGTTCTGGAAACGGGCTGACTCTACTGGGAGAAGGTGCTTGATATCGGCGCTTCCAGAGAAGATGCCCTCCAAGTAAACCCATTGTCGTTGGACATCAATCCAAACATCTAGGTGCCATGATCAACAAGCGTCCATGCGGTCCCACGAGAACTTGCTCACCGAAGAGAACATGTATGCGGTTGAGTTTCTCTTCCCAGGACCCGGCCTATGCACGAATCAGCATTGTTCTAAATTCCCTGGCTAATATGCGCTACCTCTTCCTCGAAGACTATGACAGATGTAAGCAAAGATGGTACGGTAATAGAATTAGAACGCACTTACCCTTATAGTATGGGGACAGCTTCATGGCAGTCAGTGAATTCAAGTTCTCGCTGCACTTGTTGAATAGGTCGTCCCATCCTCTACAACCTATGTCAAAAACCTGATCCCGGAAAGTCTGGGCGCGTTACATACCTGATCAAACGACACTTGTTCTGGTAGTTGACCAGATCTAGGGTATAGTTGGTCCATGTCTCCTTGACTTGCCGGATGTACTCCTCGAGAGCCATCTATGCCGCAATGGGTAAACAGCGCGGTGCCACCCACAACAAGTCACTCACCTCTCCCTGCGCTTGTATAATGACCTCCTTGATAAGATTCTCGTTCTTCCGCAGATCCATATCGTAGACGTGGCCAAGCGTCATCCTAACCTCACCGTCAACAACCCTTCCGGCTCAGCGTGTGTGCTTGGACAGTACTCACAAAGGCAAACTGATCTGCGATGGCACCCTCAACACCTTGAACAACTGCTTCCAATGCCTATCCTTCAACGCCTCCGATTTGAGCTCGCCAATGAGAGTGTTCGACTTGAGAAGCCCCCTCAACACATCTTGCACGTATTCGAACGCGGCGTACTGGCGCATGCGTGTCGGCATCTCCTTCGTCGACGAGAGCAACCCATCCAGCTGTTGTCTCAGCTTCCTTGGCTGCACGGTGGCCCACGCCATCTCCCTCAGCTCTCCAATCTGGTTCCACACTCCCGACAGCGCCGTCCAGACGGCCTTGAGGTCGCGCAACTCCTCGAAGACGGGCTCTAACCGCGTGTGGCGGATGAGTTCCAGGTCGAGCGCCTCCTTCGCCTTGCAAACGAGTTCGTAGTCTTCTTGTACGCGTGTGAGCTTGCCCTCAAAGATGTTGATGGTGTTCAGCGCGGTATCGGCGCGCATGCTGCCTTGCACGGGGCGAGTCTGCTCCCATTCCTGGATGATGTCGTTAATCTTGTTCTCGACAATCTTGTCCTCCGCAACAATCTTGAGTTGTAGCCCGGCTGCCACGCAGTCAGCCATGCTCACGTTCCTCCCTCCCACTACAGGCAAGAGCATTGGCACGCACCTAGTTGCTCCTGGATAGAATCGTTCTTTCTCTTGAGGATCTCGTTGAATGCACTCCACTCTCCACGTAGCTGGTCGCTGTACAGCCAGTCGTCGGGGAACTGGTATCGGAATCGCTCTAGCGTCTTCTCTCCGCCTGCGCAGAGTTCGATCATAGGACCCCATGTCTTCGTCTTGCGTTTGAGGTCTTGGACGAAGGTAATGAAGGTGACCGCCGCAGCGGTGGATGAATTGGAGGGTGCCAACAACTATCATCGATGTCAGCGGGTCCAGCATAATGGCGAGGGCGACGAAAACATACCTCCATGTTGTTGACACACTGGTTGAGGACAAGTTTACATAGGACGCGTCGCGTCGCTACAGAGGGGGGTCGGCAATTCCCGAGGCGTCCTCGCGGCCCCGCGCCAAACACACCTCGTCTCCAACCTCTCCCTCTGACTTCCCTCCACCTGTTTTACCCGCCCCTTCACAACTCCCCTGTTACGTTTCTCAAGACACATAACCGATCATGTCAGGCCGCCAACAGAGGGTGATGGTCCAGCCCATCGTACGTCTCGTGTTCATCTGTTTGTGCAATGCTCTTAGCGGCCTCCTCTAGAACGTAATCTTCAAGAACTTGCAGCAGGTATGTTTCTTATTACAATAAGAGGCTCAAGCTAACCTAGTCTTTCAGAAAACAAAAGTCGTGATCTGGCTGTACGACAACATCGAGATGCGTATTGAGGGGACTATCATTGTGCGTGTCCAGAATGCACCTTCAAGCACTCCGCGTTGAACTTCAGTATGAACGAAGGCGACAGCTTCTTCATTGCACACATACTACTGCGCGCGATGAGTGTTCCTACTCCATCTCTCTATATTTCATCAACGCGGCCAACTTTGCTGAACTCCGGGCTGATCGTCCTCTTTCCAGGGTTTCGATGAGTTCATGAATGTAGTAATCGACGATGCGGCGGAGGTATATGTGAAAGACGCAAAACCCAGGCGAGAACTTGGTGCGTGATTGTCCCTTCTCGTTTCACGTCGATGACTAAAGCTACCCATTCGTTAGGTCGTATCCTGCTAAAAGGTGACAACATTACGCTCATCCAGCAAGTGGTTTGAGCGATGGGCTCGGTTTCTCGACTCTTGTAAAAGTGGCCTTCTTGCACATCTGTTGTACGTTTCTCGCTGTGATATTACTCTCGATGCCAAGCTATCGATCGCGATGTTGGATCCAACTTCGGCGAGTGGCATAGCATGCAACGAAAGTAATACGAATTAGACAGCAAATATCAAAGGTTATACACGGGCAACAGAGAGGCGAGATTCAAAGACTGTCGACACAACGGACATTCAGCCTGTACGACGCTTGAGGTCAGGTTGCAGACTGGGTGACATACATTGTTCGTGGCTCACCTTCTCCCGACCCCACCCAACGATACAGTTCCAACAAAAGAGGTGCCCACAATCCGTCGCACAACTCGCCGTCCGCTCCTCCAAACATAACGTACAATTCCTTCCCGCTCGTACCGTAGGCGGGATCTTCGACACGTCCAGGATTGTCCGCTCGTCCTCTTCAGCAGGCAGCGGTGGCGCGTCCTCAATGTGTGCTGCAGTTTCAAGCATTGTCGAGACTCGACGGTCATCAATGAAGATCTCGTCGTCACCGTCTGCCATTCGCTTCCCCTTTCCGTTCGCCGGATCGGCCTTCGTAGAGCGCGACCGAAGATAACTAAGAGCCCGGTGCAGTAGCCGAACCCCAAGCAGTATACCGAGGAGAGCATATGAAGGCGGTCTTGCATTTGGGTTCTCCGGTATAGCAGATATCTACAGAGAAGTGAGAGGGGTCCAATAGGCTGGCATGTTTGCTATGCACGTACGTATTTGATACCAAGGAGTCGTTTGACGATGTTGTAATATGTTCCCCGCAAGTAGAATATGGCCAAGTTAATTTCGGAGAGGACCTCCAGCACAGTCGGGATTTTGCGAAGAGCTGCACCTGTCAAGGATGTTTGGGAGAGCGAAGAGCTCCACCTTGATAGTAGATATGATGGGAGGGTGGGAAGCAGGATGAGGGCCGCTCTCAGACGGGGGGACGGTCGACGTCGGTCCCGAGACGAATGGAGCCAAATGTCGGTGTATTCCTCCCCAAGGGTCTGCGAGCCTGCAAAGTGGATGAGCGTTCGATACTACCCAGAGTCGAAACACATACCGAACCCCACTGTCAGACCATAGTAGAGAACGTTCGCCGCGAAGTCTATTTCCTTATCCCATCGTGTGAGCCACCGCGTCCCTAACACATCCTCGTTCAGCTACCAGGATCTTATAACAACACGCAAACCACTCACCTAACCATGACCGCAACACGTTCTCAGTCTCTTCTCTCAGCGCAGACACTTGGAATAGGTCCCGTTGATTCGACCGAACTGTCGACCCACGTGAAGTCAGCGCGTTTCCTCCCGCATTTGAGTATCCATTTTGCACGCACTGATTTGAGCCTGCTGAGCATGAGGAAATGTAGGAAGTGTTCCAGGCATTTCGAGGAACGATTACCGGTAGAGGATGGGGGTACGCCGTGCGGCGTTGTGCGGGAGGATGGGAACCAGGGTGATCGGCGTCCGGGACTCGGAAGGGAGCCATGGGCGTTCCGCGGCTCGACGCGTCTTGCGGACAACTTCCACGACGTCAGACCTACTCTTGTCGCTGCACGCTTGCTCTGTATATCTTTACCGCTGCCCTTTCTGATCCTACCACATAATGCCTCCTGCAGCAGTTCCTCAGCAGCATGGAATGACTGTATGGCAGAAGTGTAGGTCGTTACGCTTGCTCCACGCGAGTGACATTGCACACTGAACACCTTCCTTTTCAACAGTGAAGTGCGTGATTCCCTCGGTCCTGGCGGCGTAAACGAATGACTAAGGCTTGGATAGGATGGGTGCGGCAATGGGTGCGGGTGTTGGTCTTACCATGGGCTTCCTGTTTGGAGGCTTGAGCATTCTCCGGTGCGTCACAGAACGTCCATTTCATGACCAGCAAGCATCCTGACTTTTCTTTCTTTCCCAGAGGCGGGGCAGGACCTCGTGGTGTTCTCCCCACCTTGTCCCAATATATGCTTGGTAGTGCTGCGACATTCTCATTCTTCCTTGCTATTGGTTCGGTATGTGTTTAGCGGCCTGTACCCATTTGCTTCCTCATTCATGACCTCTCGTATAGGTGATTCGAAACGACGGGGAGCTTCCGCCTCATCTTGAGGCGGCACGCTCGCAGCTTTCCTCACCCATGATGCGGACGAGGTCCGAAGGCTTGTCGAACTTAAGGTTACGTTGGGAGATGGAGAAGGCGCAGAGGTCGGATCCCCAGTAACTCTACCTCTTTTCCCTACCCATCCACAGCTCAACACCAAAATTAGAAGACTCCTCATGTTTCCTTCTGCATTCAGAAGACCCAACAAATCGATGGAATTTTCTTGCCCTTTGTTATGACGTTTCAACGTAACAACTCAGACACCGTCTGCAAGCGTTCACTGCCCAGCATGGCTCAGGTCATGACATGTTGACAGATGATGTACCGTCACTTTTCTTCAATGCTCACTTGCTTACTCTCGTATGTCTTCTCGCCGGCTTGCGGTGGCCTCGTCTCTGATTAATCTTTCCGTAGCGCACGAAGTTTACATTACCACTGGCAGCCCATGGACACCTGGTTCATCGGAAATGCCATATCGCTGTATGACGTGTTACAATACGGCCTCTCATCAGAGTCATTACCATGCGTACCCACCTGTCCGCTT
The DNA here is from genome assembly GCA_026283605.1 of Ganoderma lingzhi. NCBI lineage: Eukaryota > Fungi > Basidiomycota > Agaricomycetes > Polyporales > Polyporaceae > Ganoderma > Ganoderma lingzhi. Next base: position 1,355,597 of record JAPJYM010000001.1, read on the forward strand.
ACAAGCCTTCGATTTCTGGACCCAGTGCTTCTAGACTTGTGACGGGCAAACCCGCATACTTCTGGACCACCTTATATGGATACGCCGAAATGACCCTGAGTGGTGGGCGGCAATGGCCGAGACGAGCATTCCGCCCCGAGGACCGCGTTTTACGCACTTGGGAAGCAACCATCCCCTCGTGTTGCGGCCCCTGTCAAACGCGGAGCCACGAGTAGGTCTATATATTGGGCACGCCGTCGCACGGGACTTCTCCACACTTCTTTCAACTCTCCATCGCGATGACCACCGCTCTCGAACAGGCCGAGCGTCTCAAAACGGAGGGCAACGCCCTGTTCGTCAAGAACGACTTCACTGGCGCATACCAGAAGTACTCTGAGGCAATCACACACGACAAGAAGAACGCGATTCTGTATTGCAACCGCGCTGCGTGTGCGTTCGGTTTGAATAGGTACTATGAGACTTCGCTTGCCTCGTCGAATCCGTCATCTAGGACTTATCATCTGGTTCAACCTAGGTACATCGATTGCTGCACGGATGCTACTACGGTCGGTTTATATCATCCAGCGTAAATCGTGATGCTAACATCCTCCGGGGCACAGGCAACCGAACTTGATCCATCGTACGCGAAGGCATGGAGCCGCCTAGCCCAAGCGCAATCGGTCGGTCACGCACAATGCCTCTGCTAGATGCATGGATTCGTGTAGTGCTAACATTCCGCCAATTCAAACAGAGTCTCAACAGGCCAGACCAAGCAGTCCGTGCGTGGAAACGTGCGGTCGCCGCGCTCCCTGTCGAGAACCTCACGCCGGCACAGAACAAGCAGCGGGAAAACTACACTGCTGAGCTCGTAGTCGTCGAAGCCAAGGTGGCGGATCTCGAAGAGAACCCCAGGAAGCCCAAAGACGCCGTTACCATGAGGAGGTCCGAACAACTCCCTTGGAACCGCGCGGCGGCCTTGATTCCTGGATTGAAAGCCACCGGACAATGGAATAGCAGCGTAAATCGATATTCCCGTTCGTTGGATGGCAGTTAGTGACGACATTCACATAAACTCCCTATAGGCTTGGGTCATATCGAAGGCGTATCTCGTATGTCCGTCTTGTTGTACGTTGTGTACATGTGTGCTGACACCCAAGTAAAGGAATGGCAGGACGCGATCGAAAACATGAAAAAGGGAAGAGTCGTCCGGAATCCTGCTGGTGCTCCAGCCGGAGCGCAAGGCTACTATGGGCAGTTGGGAGTCAGTCCTCCCCGATCCTCCCAGGAGCAGTGCACTCAACCTGATGTTATTTAGGTCCTCAGTGGACTTACGAATGCCCTGCTTTCCGATGACCGCGTCTTCCATATTTCTGACGAGAACTTTATCAGCCTGTACAACAAGCAAAGTAAGATTTCTTGTATGTTCGTTGGAGACTCATGTTGTCTTACCAGTTCATCTTAGCCATGTTCGAGATGACCCAGGCGAGAGCTTGGGGTGACAGTGGGGCCAGGAAGGTGATGGAGCAGATCCCCGGGAGGCTTAGGATCGGTGGGTGGGACGCTGTCCGTCCAGCGATCTCGGTCACTATCAGGTATGTCCTTCAATTCTCCCAATTATTTCGATCAAACTTGAGAGTTGAACCCAGCTGTGCTCAACAGAGCTTGGTTGATGCGCGGTTTCATGGAAGAGAAGCTCAAGAACAACATTGAAACCGCACTGGAGTTCTACACCTCCGCCCTAGATGTCCTCCAATGGGGGAAAGAGTTTTGGAAAGACGTCCCTTATGACGATAAGGGTGTAGTTTTCAGGGACGCCTTCATGCGTGGCGTCAAGTGCTTGCGCCTCAACGCGTTGATCGGGGTAACACCGTCCCCTTTACATACACTTCGCCGTATCTCTAACCGAGCGTCTTAGGCCTATTACGACAATCCTGGCGAGGATTCCAAGTTTCCGCTGAAGGAGATCCTTGCAAGTGCAGATGCATTGTTGGCAGAGCTTGATGGTGCCCCGGAGGATCCGGGAAACTTAAACGGAGCTGAGGACATTGCCTTCTATCTCTCATTCTTCCAGTATCCTCGTGGTCAAGCGCATGCGTAAGTGCAATTGCCCTGTTCTTTGAATCCCCCTCTTGCTCAATTTCTAGGCTTGAATAGGGTACGCGGCTTCTACTACCATCACATGGCGATCATAAAACGGAAGAAAGAAGGCCTCAGCCAGGAGCTCGTGACAGACCACATCCAAGCAGCGAAGGAGTACATCAAAGCTGCATGCTGCTACCCTATTGACGACCAAAAGCACGCGTGTCAGTGGGCCCAAGCATACTTTTAAGATCAAACCTGATTCTGACCTCTGTGATCCCAGGGTACCTGCATATTGCGTTCACTGTGCAGAACGAAGTTGGAGGACCCGTGCCTTTCCTGCTCATGATCTTGAACAAGCTTCACGACGCAATTCCCCGCATGAAGCCGATCTGGGAGTTCTCGGCGGACGCTCTATCTGGCGCGAATGCCGCTCTGGAGGACAGTATGAAGACCAGAGACGAGCTGTTGCGTGTGGCTGAAGGAAAGACCGAGGACGAGCTAAGTGGTATGGTTATGAAATGTGAGAGGGTTTAAGAGGGGTCAGTTACTGCAGCCACAGAACCTGAAATCTAGTACTATGGCTTGTATGCGTATGTTGCACACGCTCATGTCCAATTTACGCTGCGCTGGAAGATGACATGAAGGTTCATTGGAAGAACTTCAACCTAAGTATGTCACGGTCGCTGACCCAATGATGATTAATATTGGTGGCGTACTAGCTTGGCTCGTCTCGTCTCGACTGCCCGTCTCTCCAAATATTAATATTGGCGCCACCGCGGTGCGGGCCGGCGGCATCCCGGCTCCGAAGCTGCGTCCATCCTCGCCCACGGTCCGCCACCACCTTCCAGACCAACACGTCTTCCCCGACGCTTCGTCCAAACTGCTCTATGTCACCCGCTCAAGAAATTTTGAACCGCCATCCTTCTCCGGACACCATCAGAGCGCAAAAAGAAAAGGCAAAAAATAGATTGAGCATTGTCTGGGTAAGTCGCCTGGGTATACAATCTTGATTTTGCACCGAAAAGCGGGATCTGAAGGGTTTTGCAGATCACCTAGGGCTGGCGAGTAAGGGAAAACAACACCACCCCTACCCATTCTTCAGAATGGAATCTCTTTCCTGGAAGCACGCTCTGACACTGGGGGCAAAGCCCTGCTGAAAGAGTACACCGGTGTATTCAAATTCCAATCCTTCAAGGACAAGTCACGAGGCACAGTGGTTCTGAATCTCTACGAAACTAGGCGCAACTTCCACCACTATCCGCCCAACCGTACGCGTCGGGGGTGGTGGTCCGTGGACTCGCGCGTGTGCAATTAGAGCTGAACGGGGACGCAGCCGATGGAGATGAGGCCACCCTGTGTGGAAGAAGAAAGGTGAGCATGTCGTAACTAGCGCAGGTCCCGACCTGGGGAAAGGGCACTCACGTTGCTGTTGTCCTGGCAGCACACTGCATTGGCAGAGCAGGCGCCGCTGCCTCCAACGCCGATGACGCTGATGGGGGAGCAGGTCAAGCCGACGGGGATGCTAAGGTCCTGGAGAACGATGCCGAGCAGACCGAGGACCGCCGCCGCCGCCGGGTTGCTGGCCTAAACAACGGGTAATGCATGAGTCTCTGAACAGTACTCGGAGAGGTGTATGTTGGTAACTGACCGTCGTGACGGTGTTGCAGCATTGAATGGGGCCGGTGGTGCAGGACGAAGGGGGCTCGCCGCCGCGGCCCTCGAGGGGGGTGGCGGCCGCAAGAAGGGGCAGAGAAGCAAGAACGAAAGTAGCGACGTGGGAGAACATCATTGTTTGGATGAAGAGAACGCGGACTGGAGATGCTAGTGGGCTGACTGGTGTAGACCTGAAGGCTGAGGATGGTCTCCCTCACCGTTGGATCCCTTTTATACCTAGGTGGCCACTGTACGAAGACCGAAGCAGGCGCTTCATCGTCCAGTTTCGAGCAGTGAAACGCTACCAGGCCTGTCACCACCTACATCATCGATGTCATGCAAATGAAATACCTGGTGCGCATGGGAGGCGAATCCCGTTTTTTTTTTCCCTTTCAGTTGAGGCGTGCTTCCCGTCCCCAACCAGTCAAACAGAACACAGTGGCAGTACGTCTCTTCGTAATCCGTGCGCGACTAAACGTTAACCCTCTAGGACGTTGTGGGATCGTTGTGGGATCCTGCCGGTACCGACGATGAGCCTTGAAATATCCCAGGGAATTCGCATTGACATACAATCACCGCCTTCCCCGTGTGAGTCGCTCCACCCATTGTCCGCACAAACAGCGCTTCAACTATGCCTGGACTCAGCTCTAGCGGTCATGAGGCGGTCATCGCCAGACCGAAGCAACTTTCTCTGGGGCGCCAGAAGCACCAACCGAATGAAGCAACAGCAGCGCCCGCACTGCTAGAATAGTGATTTCTGTCTGTGCAATCTCCGTTAGCCTTCTTCAGCTTACAACAGTTATCCCGCTCACCCGCTAGGGGCCACTGTTATACGCTAATTGTCAGTGGTTCTCTCTCTACCTCCGTTCAACGTCCCACCTGCAGTCATCCCCAGGTGACCGCATATCGCGTCGGAAGTCGCTGTCGTCGCTGAAGCCTTCAGCGGAGCTAGGATTCTATTGGTGGTCATGCGATGGGGCCCCACCCGGGCACAATTGCCCCTTGGTTTAGCCATGTCATCCTCAGCCTCCCGCTAAATTTTCTGTCGACGACAGGTCGCCGTCCTTCTCTCGCGTGTCGGGCTCGGAAACCCAAGTTCCACCCCTTCACAAAGGAAGGTGATCTGATGTATGTGGTGCTCCCTGGATCCTGCAGTGCAAATTTTCCGAGAGGCTCGTCATCGTCCGGCCTGGCTTTCCAAAATTTCCTGCCACGGCGATCTACTGTTCGGACGGAATTTTTCACACTGACAGGATGGCCCCAGGCTGTATGGAGGCGGGCACTGCATTCCGGGACCAACCCTGAGGCCTGCCAGTGAGGCATGACCACATTGGGGCGCCCACCGTATGTCCGCACGGCTGACGTATGCCATGGATCAGGCGACGGACAGATTGACGCAGTACATCACTAGTACATCGAGGTCATCCGGCACAATAGAAGGAACAAAATTCCGTATTGCAACTACATAAGAGGCTATGCCCCGTGCGTCTCCGTCTTGAACGTGTGCTGTCACATTCGACGACGTGACTCGTCAGAAGCATCAATCAGGACTCATCATAAGGTTCCAGGCATATCAATTCCTGCACGGGTGGGACCGTAATCCGTTACGGTCGGTTCAAATCATTGACTGGCGTAAGCCGCGATACTGATGTCCTCAATGGCATTGGCACAGATGCCAACCTCAGGTAGTGATCCTTCGTACCCTGAGTTCAAGGCATTGGCACAGATGCCAACCTCAGGTAGTGATCCTTCGTACCCTAGTTCGAAGGCATGAGCCCCTGGGCCTTAGATGTATAGTGTACTTATGGGATGCTAACATTCTGTCAATCCGAGCAGAGTATCTACCGGAAAACAAGGCGATCGGCTCCTGGAAATGTGCAATCGCTGCGCTCCCAGTAAGTAGAGAATCCGATACCGGGGCAACTTGAAGAAGCAGAGGGAGCACGTGTGACCAGTGCTGAGCTTGCGCTGGTTGTCGAAGCTAAAGTATTTAAGTAACGGATCTCGAAGCAAAAGTCTAGTATCGTATCTTGTATGCAACGCATTTTTATGTCATTACTATCTGCTCCCCAGTAGTTTGAGTGTTTCACTAGCGGTACTGGTACCATCCACCGATTGAACTCACTGTTCGAACCACCGTGACAGCCGCGGCCCTGCCAGCGTGACTGTTGTGATTGTGATCAGCAGTATCCGAGTCGGTGAACCGTGACATGCATGAACTTGGGTATGTAGGTCCCAAGAAGATGATCTGATCAGAGCACGGACTGGCAGAGTCGATGACTCGGAATACGATTCCCAAAGTTTAACCTGTTGAGCGTTGAGACGACTCGCTCGTTGAAAGGCTGCCTTGAAGGTAGTCTCATACCAAGAACCATCCGCGTGCCGCGTGGACGTTGAAGCTTGAAGGCGCTCAGGTTGTCGAGGGCGCATACTAAATCGGGACGCGGTGCTTCCCGGCAAAAGCCGGGGTAAAAAAATTCACCTATACCCAGCGGTCAGACAACCGCTGGAGCTTAACACACGTTCTCCTCATCCGTCCTCGCTGTTCTCTACTGCTCTCTCCGACGGTCGAGGTCGCGATCGGATGCTTTCCCCCTCAGGAAGGGCTCATGCCCGAGGAGTTTGAGGGGGTGGTTTGCCGTGTCAGAGTGAGGCGGCGACCGCAATGCGGGGCCCCCCTCCTGTTGGGAAGTCAGCTCGTCGTCCCTGACCAGTGGGAATGCAGAGCCTAGACGGCACGAGACATCATCTCTATCTCTTGGTTCGTTTTCTATCTGTATTAATGTCTTCTTTCTTGGATGTGCTATGGGTCAAGCTTCAAGTCGGTGGGCCGTTGTCTGTAAGTACAGTGTATGCGAGGTCGTACGCGGCACGCTAATGTAATATCTATTGTATGTATTGCGACGACTCGAATGCTACACATGTGATTTGCGCTACCAACGCCCAACTATGACATATGAACGAAGCGAAGGTTCAGTAGTAGGAAACAGAACAACGGAAGTAGCTGGAAAGTAATATCAGATCGATTAAAAGCCATAGGTACCTCTAATATTACACTAATAATGTACTGTGCCCAAATACTCACCCAGATGCCAACCCGATGTTCCTCTCACCGAGTTGCAGCGTACCCTCCGTAGTATCCACTGAAAGTGGGAACGACAGCGGGCGTTGTCGGGGATGGGGTTCCAGGCGTTGAGGCCCCACCGACCGCCGCCCTCATATGCGGGGGAAGTGGAGGGGCGTATGTCGTGCTCGTTGCCCCAGTCCATGTCGGGGGCGTGTATGCAGGCTGAGCCTGCTTGGCAGAGGTCAGGACCGTGTTCGCCACAGCGCGCTGGGCCTGTGGCTGCTGCGTGGCGCCATAGTAGCTTGTGTAGTTGCTTGTCTGTGCAGGCGGCTGAGGCGTCGAACGCCCCGAGTTCGCGTACCATTGGGCATAGTACGCGTTTGAGCCGTGGCACCGTACTGAGCGTTGGGGTAGTGTGCGGCCGCAGCGGTTTGCGGCGTGGTGGCGCTATAGGTGGCACTGGGGTAGAAGCTGGTGCCCTGTGTGGTCGACGGATATGTCCCATAACCTCGGTACTGCGACTGGTAGCCTCCCGTGTAGCCATATGGGGTGTAGGGCGGAGCCGGGGTGGTAGCTTTGGGTGCAGGTGTCGCAGGCGCGGGAGCGGATTTGGAAGACACGACCGAGCTGGCACGCACGTGCACTGTCGTATCATCACGGAAGGCAGTGGTACGACCCTCTGGAAGCGTCCCATGCCACCCTTCTGTTGCCTCCAGAGGAAGGGTGCGTTGCAGCTTGTGGAGGACGGAGGCGGGGGGAATGAGTGGTGCTTGTTCTGACTCGCCATCGGAGGGCCGTGGTCTCAAGGACGCCAAAAGACCCAGGGAGTCTGTTATTCCTTGAGCTGTTGCGGAGATATGAGTAACTATGATTATTCCCCAACAGAAGCATCACGCACCAATGTCCCACTCTTCCGATCCCACTTCCACAACACTTGATCCTCCACCCTGTGCACGTAACCGTTCCAGTTGAAGCTCCTCCAAACGCTGGAGCGCTTTCGCGTTCCGGTGTAGTAGCTCGTCGACCGCCTGTTCCATCTCCAGTGAGCCTAGGGTTGACTTGATGGTCTTCACCTCTTCCGGTGAGAGTAAAGACTCCAAATCCTTCGTCAAGTCTTCGCTTCCGTTCGATGGCCCCGTCGCGGTCGCCCCACTGCTACCAGAAGCGTCTTCCATGACAACATCTTCGGATTGGCGGTCCGCTTCAGCAAGGAAAGCTCGCCGCTTGCCCTTTGCCAAGGACCTCAGTCTTCGCTTCATGTATTGTTGGAATATGACCTCGCCCATGCCTATCCGCCCCACCTCCACACCGTCCTGGTCAAAGCTAGGTGCAAAGCTGGCGTACGGACCATAGTCGAGGAACTTGCCACAACCGACTTGGCGTGGTTGCGGTTGTTTGTGAGGAGGCACCCCCGAGGCACGCTTGACAACGTAGTCGCCCAACGTACCCTTCTGCCCGAGCTGCGACCCGGACGCGGATGGGAAGATTGAAACCAAGTCGGCCCTGGCAGTGTGGAGGCCCTTCAGGTCCTTGCTGCTGCCGTCCGCAGTCATGACACCGGAACTCGCAGACGTCCACCAGTCGCCGCTGGGGAGATGCTGGACAAGGGCATACTTGTGGGGCCGTACACCAGCGGAAGGCTGTGAGAAAGCGGTAGGGGATGCTGCATCATCATGGAGGTCGACGTCAGTGATGATTGTAGCCGCGTGGAGGGGCACGGGCGCAGTGTTTCGAGATGCTTGGTCTAGTAGGGACGTGATGAGATTGCAAAAGCGGAGTTGTTGCGCCGCGGTCTCAGAAGGACGGAAGCGGGGATGGGAGGAAATAGGATGGAGATGCTCGACAGCAGTCTTTGAGAGAATGATAAGCTCATGTGAATGGTATGACAACGAAAATGAAACATACTCGGAGTACTTTGAGCGGGTAGTGGAGGGGCTCTTGAGCAGCGAACGCAATGAGAGCATGGAGGACGTTGAGGCTACTCCGTTGCGGGCCACACCGGAGTCGGTGGGTAAGGGGAAAACGCGGTCGAGGAGACCCTGATTGTCGACCCTGGAGTAAAAGGGGAGTGCTTAGAGAAAGTGAAAAGAAAGAACAAATGTATCACGCACAATTCTAACACATCGAGCATGTCTGCGGCATCTGCACTCTGAATGGGGACGTCTCCGCTACTGGGCAGCTCGTCTGGCCTCTGTTCGGTGTGGCCCTCGTCGGGACCAGGAGAGGCGTCGTCCTTGGAGTCGGTGCGAGGGTGCTTTACGGGGAGGGTGTCATCGTTGTCGGGGTTGGAGATGCGCTTGCGCTTCTTGGACGCGCCTTTACGAGAGGCTGGGGGACTGTCTGCGGGCTTGTCCTTTTCGTGGGTGGTGGTCGAGCGAGTCGCACGCGCCATGGCGAAGGGAGATTCAATTTTGAGGCACGATTGACGCCGCTTTGGCGAGCAAGACGCGCGAGTGGCTGGAGCCTGAGGAAAGCAGATGCAGGAGATCCAAACGCGTCCAGCTCGACGCGTCCCGTGGCGAATTTACGCTCGCCTTCGTCGCTGCTTGGTTGGGAGACAAGCGCTGTCGCCCCGCAATCCCTCTCGCTTATCCCTCCAGTTCAAACCCAGATAGCCCACCCTCATCAAAAATATTGAATCTCCGAAAGGCCACTTACAGCCATGTCTGATCGGCGCCACAACGCCACCTGCCCGCTCACAACGCTGTCCTCAGCACCGTCCTGTTCAGCACCCTGCCCCAATGGCTTCCAAACTCTCTTCTGTAGTCAAGCCATTCCTTCGAGCGCAGCAACACTCGCTCCCTGCCAATGGTCACGGCGCATTCATCCCCCAAATCCGAAAACTAGTCTTCGAGTTCTGTGACAACTGGGCTTCCTCTGCCAACCTGCGAACATATATTCATAATCATCTTGAGGATGTCGCGCGCGCAAACCCTCATGTCGAGTTCGTGGTTAGGCAGAGGAGTTGCCGTGAGCCTGTGATCCGCGGTTTCTACAGTGTGTTTGTTATTTGTCCTTCCTCACGCATCGTGGTCTGACAAGTACTCTAGTTAACAACCGAGACAAAGTTATTGGCCTCAAGAATTTTGAAGTCAATGGCATTGACAAGAAGGTCCAACTACTGCTCGACGCTTCTGGTGCCAAAATCAAGCCTCTCAAGCGGCTAACGGTCGAGAGCAGATCCGAAGCGACTAGGGGCATTTGGAGCGGGCTGCATGTCGAGGAGCCGTTTAACATATAAGAGCGCCTTGCTCTATGCGCCTTGGGGATGGTTGCAGTACGTGTAGACTTACCTCATTTCCTACTTAATAACATATGGTGCGTCGTCCTTGCTGTTCCAGCCGACCTCATGTTGATATCCATCTTCTAGTAATGGGCTAGGCATGCTCCTGGTGATACGCCAGGCTCTTCGTACGGCTCATACGTCATCAGTGCGAATGCTCGGGCTCGGAATTCGAGGTCGATAGGAAGTTGTCCACGAAATGCTTCTTTACGCAAAATCCTGTGTCCGCCCGTGCAAGATGTCAGGCCTATTAGGTATGCCGTTAGCCTCAACCACCGGCATTCGTGGTTCGTGTACCGCCTGTAGATGTCGCTTCACGCGACATTCTGAGGCGAGGTCTCCGTCTCATTACACTGCGCATCATTACCATCCCAACATTTCGCCTATTATTCTCAAATTCTCTTACTTAATGACGGGAATGAGTGAACTCTTCCGCTGGAAACTTCATCCTGTATTGGGTAGCGTGGTAAAGTGCGGAGAATGGCATTGGAAGACTTGCTGTAAATGCGGTGCGTAGCGTCAATCGTGTTCTTCGCTTCAGCCCACCTCGTGCTGATACGACCCTAATAGGCATTCCACCAACTCGTTTTGTCTTTTGTCGCATGGTATTCGTGCTGCCTTGGAAGGCGCAACGGCGGCTTCCCAGTACAATCTGTTGGGGCAGCCACAGGCCATCTCCTAGTCAGCTGCTTCAGGCGCCCCTCCATTCCGCTCCATGTCACGATACCCAGTCCATTTTCTCCCCACAATCCTTTCGAGGCAGGCACATCTCCTGGCACCTGCGAGCGAGCATCCTGAACGGCATATGTATTCGATTCCGTCCGGAGTGCCATTTCCCAAGGACCCTGGCAATGCCCCCAAGCGGTAATTTCACCACCACCACGTGCCTCGTGCTCGCTTCGATGAAACACGCCTTCGCCACGATGCCCCCTTCGAAGCCGGTGACTCGGAGCGTCCTGCTATCTGTACTTCATCCTGACGCCTGCCTGACGCATGCATAGTAAAAGCCCGGCTGACGTCCTAAATGGTGGGGTTGCCTCTTTCCTCAGACCATTTTCCCCCCTGCCCTCGCTTGTGTCAGTTCTCGACCTGTTTTTCCCTCCTCCGCCATCCCTGACTTATTCATTGGCTCTTCCCAGCGTTCATATCAAGCTATGCAGAATCCAAGCAGCTATTACGCCGTACCTCAATCAGACGGGCGTATATGGGCGGATTGGCAGAAGTCAGAGAGGAATCGAAACGTGTGTAACATGCCTCTTTTACCTCTGCTTAGTACTCATGGTCCCTTTTTGAAGTATTCCTGGAGCAGTTCTTCCTCAGCGACACTCGGAGAAGGATCGTCATCATCTTCGGTGTGTTCCTGTCCCTTGTGCTATTGACAGTAAGGTTTCGCTGACGAGGTACTGCGCGTATGACAGCGCCGCAGCCCTACGAAAGACATCACGCAAGGCCGTCCTACTCCCATTTCTTACTCATTGGTGAGCGCATCTGTTCGTCCGTCTTTTTTATATATCGACGGCACTCAATACCGACTTCGAAGACGCCACCTACGCCCTCTGCTACGGATAGTGATGCATCCTCATCACAGATATCGATGGAATCCATTCCGGAGTACGACGAGTTCCCAGAGATCCCCTTTGTCTCCGCCGCGATCGCTAGTCCGGATAGCTGGATGTCCGCCGAAGGTCCGGCCGGACGCGCGCGTGCAGACGACGGAATCACCTCGACGTCGTTCTGGACCGGGATCATCCGCATGCGCCAAAGCACGTCCAAATCCTCGACCGACTCCAGTGCTAGTGTTCCTGTCCTAGGCCACACGAGCGAGCGCGTCATCGCGCCCTCGCGCACGCGCAAGCGCTCAGGGTCCGTGTCGTCCATCGCGTCGTCGCGCACGCGCCCCGCGCCAGCAAAGTCTATTCTCTCCTCCGGCGCGTCCGTGAAGACCCGGAAACACAAAGCCCCTTCGGTCAAGTTCCTCGACATGCCCACGATCCACTACGAAGACGACGACTGTAACGATGACGACCTGCACGAGCCGAGCTCGTGCACGTCCCCGCCCCCTCCGAAGAAGGCCAGGGGCCTCTCCGGCTTCTTTTCGTTCACATGGCTCTTCCGGTCCTCCTCGTCTGCGCCAGCGCCCGCGTCCCCGTCTCCCAAGGCTGCGCCAACGAAGACGAAAGCGAAAGCGCACGCGGCGTCCAGGACGGCTGGGCCTACAAGTTCCAGTGGACGGCCAGATATCTCGGGCCCGTTCCCGCTGCTCGACTCTACCGCACGGCGCGGCCGTGGCGGCGGCAGTGCAGCGAGTCTGCGCTCGATGAAGTCCAGCGGGAGCCTGAGGTCCGTGCGGTCGTGCGGCAGCAGGTTGCCCACGCCGACGTACTGGCCGAGGTAGCATGCGCACTGGTCGCGGGCTGGTCTTGTGCGCTGCCTCTGTGAGTTCCCTCCGCACACGACAGTACCAGCGCTCCGAATGTTCTGACGAACGCGGTTTCGCGCGCTTACTAGTTCTTTTCAATTGTCGCTTCAAGATGACGCTTCGGCTACATCGTCGTCGTTCATGACACTCCCACGTCCTCATCCCCGTCCTTCCTTCCCCCGCCCCCATGCTCCTCATGTCTCACGTGCTCCCCCGCTTGATCACCGGGGGATCGCTGGGCTTCCGAATCCCACCACCATCCACGTCGATTTGACATCGCGGACTACCCTCCATGCTTGCTATATGCACTATGATGGACTCGGTTGTTGTACGCGGGCGGTGGCTGTCGTTGCGCATTTGTGTGTACTGTGTGCACGGCGATCGCATTGACCGCCGCGTCTGCTTGTAGTCTTGTCGTTGCTGCATATAGGCATACTCTGTGTCCTTCCCGAAGCATCGATGTGTGACTGGTGACTGAGGAAGAACATTTGTGGCGTCGTGTGACTGTGCCACGGCAGGCGCTAACGGCACCGCTTCGGGTCGATCTCAAGTTCGCGTTTTTGCTGATCGCGACAACGCTTGAACATCGTCGTTGCTCCGGAACCTCGTCCCTTCCTCCCCATGTCTTCATTGGAAGTAGATGGAAGTCGCGCCCCAGTGAGCCCTCACTTACCCATTGTTTCCGAATTATTAGATACGAAGAACAAAATAAGTTCGTCCGTCCATATGCCATTGGGCCACTCAGCAGGACTCTCCCAACGATATAAATAACGGGTGCGTGGCTCTATATCGATGCGGTACTTCCGTAAGTGGTTCTATTTTATCTGACGTTCCCCCAGTTAGATAAGTTCTGCGCTCGCACGCCACGAAGACAAGACAGCTCGAAGAACAAAGCATGACGGATGGGCATTGCGCGGGGATGATTGTATTCCTCAGGAACTGTTCAGAACACCCGTCGCGATTGCTAGATTTGCCAGAAGTCGGTCCACAGTCGGCACACGAGCGATAAGAAACTCCCCAATATCAATATCGCAAGATAGGCCGGAGCCGCCGGGCTGGGGAATAAATCGGGCAGGCTTGCGTGCGGGCGTGTCTGCGGTGACACGAAAGCGTTTTGATAGTGGAATAGAGATAACCGCGGCGCGGAGCAGTAAGATAAACTGTCATGCAGAAGCTATATAGGCACCCGTTGTACCCGTTATCGGTGGTCCATGCTTGCTCAACCTCCCCCCCCCAGTACTACCTACCGCTGTGCTTGTCGCTAGCTTCGCCATGCGTCGCTGCCTTCCTTCCTCGTTGTTTCCCTCGTCTTCGTCGCCGAACAAACAGACGTGTCGCGTTAACCTCATCACGTGGGAGTAGGCTTTTGCCTTTGGAGGCAGGTGTGGTTCAACGGTTATACCATCCTTCCTCTAAGTTCTACACCTCCCCCAGCCCAAGGCGCGGTCCTTCTGCTCGGACGCTAGGTTCAGGAGCAGCGTTTTGACGGTATAGTTGGTAACACGACCGTCGGTGAGCAGCTCCTGTACCGTGTGCGCGCGCGGTCGAACTCACTTCTGGGTCTTGCCAGCCTTATCTCTGACCAGGGGCATGAGCGCCTAAGAAGTGCTTATCTCTGGGCGTTGGAGATTTTCCTTGCCGAGGCCTCCGATCCGCAATCGGGATCAGGCCAGGGCGAAATCAGGTGGCGAGCATTGGCTGTTGCTATCGTCTCCTCCACGTCCATTTAAATTCTCTCTTCCGCCCGTGCGACTGCGGCTCCCCCACAGATAGTGCGAATTCACATTACACTACACTTCTCCACGACCCTGAACGCCCCCGTTTGCTCACGAGGACAGCAAATCTACCTCATAGGCAACATTTCGCAGTCCTCAGCCTGGCTTCAAGGTGTGCACTGCATGGCATGACGTCAATCAGGCCAGGGGAAAATGGTGGCAGACCTGGGGCAGACGACTTGCGGCTGCAACTTTGTCAAGCGGTCCTTATCTGCAACGCCGGCTGGCAGCCTGGCACATCATCGATCGGTGTCGGGGAATGTGCGGACCACATTCTATACCTGCAACGCCCATCAGGGTCTCATGCCGTGAAGCCTGGACAGACATTCAAGCGGAAACTATCGGGTCGCCGTTCTCAGATCGCCACTCCAGAACCCCAGAACCTCTTGCATTCTTCTTTCATGCACCCCGTCTCCTTCGTCTCTGTCCCACCCACCCTCACATCCTCCTCGCTCCACTTCTGCCCCTCATCGTGACGGCGGCCATAAAAGCAGCCTACGATACCCCACACCGACAATGAGTCTTTCGCCCCTTTCCGCACGAGCTGAAATTGTACTCCGTGAGTCGTTTTCGCTGACGATTCCCAACCCCGGACTGACACCGACGTGCGACCTACAGGAGATGCGAACAGCCAGTGAGTTCGTTCAAAGCCTCACCTTACGGAAGCATTGGAACATTCTTGCCTAGGTACAACCTTGGAAATGTCTCCTTCATCGTGGTTGCTGGAATTTTAGTGTTCTTTATGGTCCCCGGAGTCGGTGAGTCGGTCGCCCTTGCGCTCATTGACGCTCGTCCGACCTCATCGCCGTTACCCCGTTTCAGCATTCCTCTATTCTGGACTGTCGCGACGAAAGAGCGCACTCTCGTTGGTGTGGGCGGTAGCTGCAAGTAACGCCATCGTAATCTTCCAATGGTGGTTTTGGGGCTACTCCCTCGCCTTTTCGCCGACGGCCACCAATGGGTACATCGGAGATCTACGTAGCTTTGCGCTTCGCAAGGTTCTCGGCGATCCCAGCCCAGGATCTCCTCTCATCCCGGAGTTGCTATACAGCTTCTACCAGATGGAGTTCGCCTGCGTTACCGTTGCGATTCTTATGGGTGCGCTTGCGGACCGCGGACGCGTGTTTCCCGCGATGATTTTCACGTTCATCTGGATGACTTTGGTGTACTGTCCAATCGCATGTTGGGCGTGGAATATCAACGGGTGGGGATTCAAATGGGGAGTTCTTGACTACGCAGGTGAGTCTGCGTCTCTCAAATTTTATGCTTCATCATGTACTTAAAGAGGCTGGCGCAGGTGGTGGTCCGGTTGAGATCGGAAGCGGTGTGTCAGGCTTGGCATACTCGTGGGTTCTCGGCCGGCGAAGCGAGAGGGAGCTTCGCAACTTCCGACCCCATAACGTATCGCTCGTCGGCCTCGGGACGTTCATCCTGTGGTTTGGGTGGTTGGGCTTTAATGGCGGCTCCGCGTTCGGCGCGAACCTGCGCGCGATTATGGCCATCTGGAACTCGATGATCGCGGCCGCTCTCTCCGGCATCGTTTGGTGCGTGCTCGACTTCCGCATCGAGCGGAAGTGGTCTATGGTCGGCTTCTGTTCGGGTACTATTGCTGGACTAGTGGCCGCTACTCCTGCGTCCGGATTTATCCCTCAGTGGGCTGCCGTGATCATGGGAATCGTCGTTGGCGCCGTCGCCAACTACAGCACAAAGCGTACGTCTGCCCTCCGTCCCTTCAATTAACACGAATTGCTAACAGCGCACTT
Organism: Ganoderma lingzhi; assembly: GCA_026283605.1. NCBI lineage: Eukaryota > Fungi > Basidiomycota > Agaricomycetes > Polyporales > Polyporaceae > Ganoderma > Ganoderma lingzhi. The sequence goes on from JAPJYM010000001.1 coordinate 1,371,618, forward strand.
CAGTGAAATTCCTTCTCAGGATTGATGACGCGCTCGGTGAATAAAACGGTGCTGTCGTCTCGGTCTTCGATCTTACTATTTCATGTTTAGATCTGCTCGCCGAGCACGCTATCGGCGGTATCATCGGCCTTCTCTTCAACGCCATCTTCGCGGACAAAGAGATTATTGCTCTCGACGGTGTTAACACCTCCGCAAACGGCGGTGGCTCAACCGTAACTGGAAGCAACTGTACATCCAGATCGGTTACATCGCGGCTTGTGTAGCATACTCTTTTGTCGTTACCGCAGCCATTGCGAAGGTGTTCAATTACATCCCGCGCCTACAACTACGAGCCTCCCCCGACGAGGAGGCCTCTGGTATGGACGACATTGAGGTGAGATTTTGCTCTCATTGTACCTACCTTTCGCACCGTCTGACAATTTGTTTCAAAGATTGGCGAGTTCGCGTCCGACTACATCGAGGTTCGTCGTGACTACACGGACTGGACACCGTTGTACTCTGGCAAAGGCCAGATCGACTATGGAGCACCTCCTCCGACAGCTGCTGGCGATCGCCACGGCGTTCCCGACAGCCAAATGCCACGACAACATGTCGACGGTCCTCCGGCGAACGGCCAACCCAAGCCGGCTAATGGCGCCCTCGCACCCATTTCGGAGAAGTCGGAGGGAGATCCTGTCTCGTCTGATTCTTCATCTTGACAAAAGTAAGGTGTGGACGGCCACATTAATTGCTGCCACGCACTCCACACCGATGTGTATGCTGCCTCTACGGCGGCGTGGCTAGACGTGCCATTACCTGTAACGCGATGGATCTCCATCATCGTGTGTTGTGTCGAACGAGTTGACCTAGAGCTTTAATAGTTATTCAATCGGATCTGGACTTATACCTCATCTGGTCTGTATGAGTGTGGGTGTCAGTGTGCGTACATCACTGCCACGAAATGGCGAAGACAAACCTGATGAAGGCGAAAGGTCGAGCGAGTGGGTGCATTGCGATCGCCGATCCGTAGATGATGCAAGACTCCGGGCGCCTTCGTATGACACCCAGGTTGCCCACCTACCACCACCCTTCGATTCCACATCTACACCCTCCAGTTCAAGAGGCAGGGCGATGTCCCCCATTATCCGCACAAGAGCACAAAATCGGCGCAAGAGCGGGGTGCCCCCACCGTCAACCCCGCCCTGCGAAGCACTGCAACCTCCAGCGACGCGTCCCTCGAAAATCAAGAAACCCGCCCGCCGTCGGACTTTCAAGATCGAGGTGCTTACCGACCGCACGTCCGAAATTCTCAACGTCGCTCAGCAGAGGAAGCGTCGCCGAATGACTTCCTTCCACCCCGAGATCGCTCCTTTGCCCATCGAGTTCACCCCCGTCGACGAGCTCAAGAAGCCACCTTCGATGCAGACCGGATGAGAAACGGCGACGTCGTAGCGCTCGGACGAGCCCACGGGCGAGTCTCCACGTCCACTGGGCGAAAAATCTCAGAAGGGTCGCTTCGATCTCACCATCCCCGAACCTGGCTGTCGTCCAACATGGCCAGGTACGTCCATATATGCGCCCTGCGGATGTCTCATTCACCCACTGGATGGACCTGACGGGTGTATCCCAGGGCGAGCAATCGGGCGGGCACCCGCGCTCCATACTACGAGTGTTCCGTGACGAACGACTGGCCTCCCCTACGACCAATCTCCCTCCCGATGGCGCCAGCGCAGGCGTCCTCAGTGGGACACCACTGTATGCGCTCCCAGAGATTCCCCGTAGCATCACATTGCGGCGGCGTGTGCGGGAACCTCGGGCCGGTCTTCAACCTTGCTCTTCGCGCTCACAGATGCTCTCTATTGACGATTCGCCCTCGGACCTAGAGAGTGCAACTCGGGAGGGGAGTAGCTTCACTCAAGTTCATCCGTCTGGGTCCCGTCAGGCGACACGAACGTCAGGCACGATCTCTTCTGGGGTGCACGGGCGCGCGACTGTCAGCGGTCCTCCGACTGTTGCGAAGTCTCCCGTATCCATTGGACGGACTCGGACGAATGCTAGGCGTGTTTTCAGTTCCACCAGTGACTACGCCCCGGCACCAGCACCTCTTCCAACGGAGACACCCGTCCTCCGTCGTGAAGGCTGGATCAAGCTTCCAGAGAATCGCATCGACCGATGTATCATGATCTTCTACCTGGTTTACACGCCTATCATCCTGCCCTTAGTCCTCCGCGTTCTGGGTCTAGTCTGAATGCGGCTGTTGTCCGGCCCCTTAATGACTTTCTGGTCTTTGTTCTGAAGCTCTTAGCTTGTCGCGACAACTTCCTCTGGCTTTCCTCGCTCTCTTGTCTGGATCTGCTCCCCCACGTTCTGAACTTCGTCTCTGTAGCCTCTCTCGCCTTGTTTTCGTTCCAACCCTGTTGGACGTCTGTTCATACGCTCGTCAAGTCGGACGGTTGTTTTCTCCTCGAGTTCCAAATCCGATGAATCGCGAAACGATCACCACAAGGTTCCCTCGACGCTCGGCGCATCCAGATGGCTCTTGCTACGTCCTTCCGGTGAGTTGTGTATCCATCATCTCCCTCGCGCCGTGTCTCTGACTCTGAGACCATGCTGTCAAAGTCGGAGTTGGCGTGAACCACCTTTCTTTCACTACAGTCCATCTTGGAGGTGGGCCTTCGGAATCGCATCATATTAATATCGTCTCCTAGAATGTATACTCTTTTTCTACAGGCAACGTTATGTTGCTACTACCCATGGTATGGCGACAACGTTACGTTTGGGGGAATGCACTTGGAAAGTAGCTTGGGACAAATACATGTCTGCAGTCAGTTGGTTGGATAGGTATGTACGGCAGTCGGGGTGGAAACGAGGACATATACGCGAGTACCTTAAAATTGTGGTGATTCGCGTGCACGCTGGAATGTACTCGATACAGTTTGTGCAGACCGTCGCCGGTCGGTGTATAGCAGACTCGGACATTAATATTGTGGGTGCTCTCCCTATCGGTACCCAGTACTCGCGTCCGAGATGATGATATCAATGTCAAGCCGAGAACGGTCTGGGAGCACATCGCGCTCGGATTTGTGTTCCGAAGATCCGCCCGTCACATCACCCGAGGTTCCCATGCCTGGTCAGAACGAATCGACCACTACGCCGCCACGATAACGTGCACATAAACCACCATGACCATCCCAGACACAGCTTCAGGTGCATCTGAACCTGCGCTATCGACGTTGCTATCACTCCCCGCTGAGGTGGTCGAGCGCATTCTGACTTTCAGCGACCCTCGGGATGTCTCGGTACGAGTAATACTTTACTGTCACCTATACGTTTCAATGCGTCCGTTCGGGCTACCGCTGACGGCCTCTGTAGCGGTTCGCGCGCACCTCTCGTTATGCGCGCAGGCTTGTGTACGAGCCCAACGACCAGTTCCTCTGGCGCGAGCTATATCTAGGCCGCCCATTCGACGACTTACGGAACGTAGTTCCCGTGCCCAAAGGGCAACCCGCCGTTCCCTTCGACGCGGAGATAGAGGGGTCACCAGTGACACACGACTCTTCAAGCTCAACAGTCGACGAAGGGCAGCCACAATGGCAATCCGAACTTCAAAGGCGGATACATGCGGAGATCGTGGCGGGATCGGGCACCCGCGACGCGCGCCGCCTCCAGGCGGCATACGAAGCATTTTTGGCTGCGATAGACACTGCGGCGCCTGCAACGTCACTGTCGGAAATCGACGTGGAAAGCAAAAGCGCGGACGGGAAAGCGACGGGAAAGGACTCGCACGGCGACACCGCGACCACTCTCGATACCGCGGCGCGCTCCGAGAACATCCGCTGGGTCGATCGCGTCCTTCGCAAGACCAAGGTGCTCGACCTCGTGCCCGCATACACGGGCGCAATTGTCGACATCCTGTCTTTGGAGGAGCTGCAGACCGCGCCCACGCCTTCGGAATCGGAGTCGGCGAGCCAGTCCACTGCGAAGGATGCCCCACTCCATCCCGGGCCGACCGCGAAGAAGTCTGGCCCCGAACCCGTTCATCAGGAGAAGGTGAACGACGCGTACGACGCATCGGACGTCTGCTGGATCCCCACTCACTTCCGGCAGGCGCACCAGCTGCGGAGCCGGCTGCGTGCGTATGTCGCGTTCGCGCACGAGAGCAGCTTCGATGCAGCGTCCCTCGCGCGCATGGAGCGTCTGCGGCGCGCGAGCCGCACCTTCGTGTACGACATGCGCAAGTACCGCCGCGAGACGCTGTGGGGCCCGTTCCGCACCGCGGACGACGAGCGCACGGTGCTCGTCGACTGGGAGCACGTCGAACACGTCGTCAACGTCATCGGCCTGAAGCTGCGCGAGGTGCCCCTCGCGCGCCTCGGGTTCTACAAGCAGCCGCTGTTCCACCTCGATGCGCTGCGCGCGGACTCGATGATAGGCGCGAACGAGCTTCCGGAGGGCGACTGGGCGGGTGTGACGGGCAGGTGGCGGCGATTTGTGTGCTTCATGGATTACAGGTAGGCATTCTGCGCAGCCGAATCCTTGCCAGCTGGGTTAATGCACCTCCCCAGGGATCTCTATATGTTTAACGTGAGCTTTCATCCATCGCGAGCGGAGTCAATCGTTTACGTCCCACTTTATCCAGTACAGCCTACTCCCCCCGGGACCCCACGACCCCTCATTCTTCGACGACCCGTTCGACGAGGCCCTCCGCCCCGTCGAGCTCCAGCTCACCCTGATGTCGTCCGAGGAATACTACAGCGAGCCGCAAAAGATCCCCATCGACCCCTCCGTCCCGGTCGCCTCGCCCGAGGCAAAAGTCCCGGGAAAATGCCCGATTGCGGACTGCGAAGATCCCGCGTTTCCTACGCTCTATTTCAAGGGCGTGTCCCATGGCGCCGCAGCGGCGGTCCGCGGGAAGGTCAGCGTGCTCTCCGATGGAGCCATGCGGTGGCAGTTTGTGCGTGAGGTCGTTATCGGCCGTAATACTTGCCAGCGCGAAGGCGGAGCTGACGGCGCATATAGGTTACATCTTACGATGGAAGGAGGCAGTGGACGTGAGTACTGTCACTCCTAACGGTTTTCATCATGACCTGACCAAATTTACAGTGCGGAAGGGGTTCAGCTCGGCCACGCTCGCAGCGCGGCAGGCATTGCAGGAATCTGGACGGGGGCTCACCATGACAGAGGTACGTCAAACAAGGGTGGCTACCGTCGTCGATACTGATGCGCCTCGTAGATGATCCTGCAGGTCCGTTCTGGATGGTCAAGGTGAACGATGAAGTCCCTCCCGGTATCTTGAATACTTTGCATTAATGACCCATGCGTCTTTGGCTTCTGCGTTTAACATGCTATCGCCATTTGACTGCGCTAATCTCATGCATGTTCTCCAGCTACTACAGGATCAATGACATTTGTACAAAGAATGATCGTCGTGGCAACTTTGGATAATGTACATCATTTTCATTCTTCTTCCCGCAACTGTATCCTTACTTGCAAGGAATTCCACTGACATTAGAAAGGAATCCGCAGAGGCGGCTGTACAGGTCCTCGTAGCTGAGGTGGCATTAGACCTAGTATGGCATGGATATTGAGGATTGGTTTACGCACTGTTTCTTGTTCTCAGGATCGTCGAGGTTCGCACGAGCCGCTGCGAAGCCATGGAAACTTATCGAAGGATGTTGAATGAACTAGTCGAAAGCAAGGTATAGAAAATTAACGCACGAGTCGTAGTGCTTGTAGTCGCTTTTCGCGGAAATGGGTTTCTTGGAGATGATCTCGCGCATTTTGTTGACCTCATCGGTCGGCTCGTCGTTGCTCGGGTACAGGCCCAAGGGAATATTGAGGTGCTGAATGTCGTCATGGGACAGCATCCTGCCATGCATGCACCTCAGGGTGCGGTGTCAATGTGCAAGGGCACGAGGAACTCACGCAGGGTGTACGACTGAGACGGCGTCCAGAGGAGTCGATTGCGCAGATCCAGCAAGGATGGTAACTTTGCCTCCTATAGACGTCGGTGTGAACGCCAAGCAAAACGTGGACGGACGGTGTAAGAAGGATGTGAACGAACCCCAACAGAAGCCATAGGCACCGACGAACTCGACGCCCTCCATCTTCAACGTCCTTGCGACATTGATGAGCTTCGCGACAGCGTCAGCAGGCTTGGCAAGGCCGCCGAAGAACTCTTGCAGCTTCTTCTTATCCTCGCCCTGGGGCGGGAACTTGTCGAGAGGCCAGGGCTCGCCGGGCTCAAAGAAGTCGGGCATGATGATTTGAGCCTTCAGCTCTTCGGCGAGGATGTCCGCGCCCTGCTGGGTCTGCGGCTTGAACCTGAGTGCCCGCCACTGTGAATGCTAACATCCGTCGCTGTATGCGCGCCACTTACCCGAAAATGTCATACACACAGATAATGGCGACTTTGCCAGGTGTCTCGGGCCCCGTCACATAGACCTGCGGATGCATTGAAGGTCAAAGCGTCTGGCTTCCTCGCCATGTGCTGACAGAGCATTTCTGACCTTATTGAAGCCAGCGTACGGCTTGTACTTCCCCTTGGGCGTGTAGTCAGAGTGCACCGGGGGGATGGTGCAGCAGGCGACGTTGGTGTTGTGCACAGTGGACATATTGGACGCACGGAGGGTGGGATAGAGATGGTGGGCGAGTGCTCTCAACCGTGTAAACATTTCCGTGAGTCGCCAGTCGACGATGACGACATGGCCGCCCTTTAAGTATCCCTTCACCGGCCCGGAGTGTCCTTCTTCGGCATTGCCCGAGACTGACCTTATCGCCGCCAGGCGTCTGCGGACGTTTTCTCATCTGGACCCTCACCACGGCTTGGTGCTTTGCTTCGCCTAGCAACTCTGCGTCTCTGTCTTCGCTACAAGTGACCTGGGGTACCCGTGGATTAAGAGGGCAGATTAGGCATCTGCCTGGGCTCAATTAAGCCGGAGCGCCTTCCAGTCCGCGTCGCGACTCGTCGTGCGCGGTGTGGGAAGTGCTTGACTATGTAGCTCGCACATTCTTCTAATACATCTCTGCTTTTCTCACCATCATCCACACTGTGCGCCGTCGTCCCAAGTCCGAAGAAGAATAGCTCTTGGCTTACGGACCGGAGGACAGGGCCATGGGGGAGGTTTTGGGCATCCTTGTACGTGGCACAACAAACCATTTCGTCGCGTTCGTTAAGCCGTAAGGACTACAGTACACTAGTGGATGATTAAACGGGTAGTCAAGTGGGTATGTGGTCGTAATCTAAGGTAGTTTATCATGCTCCCGGGAGGATGTGAACGAAGATGGGTAAACAGGACAAAGAGAATGAATCGTGAGTAGTCCATCCGGGATGGTGTTATGCAAGCGCCTTCAAGCAGAAGACATCGGATTTGCTGCTCTGAGAGTCGCCATCCTCCTTGCAGTCTCCTGCGTCCACACGCCTGTCATTCTTCAGTGGCGTGAACAACCTGGCGACAAGGTAAATGATGACCGCAATCCACTCCATGAGCACCGACATCACGAGATAGATGTCCCATTGTGAAGATGCTGGACTGAATTTGCCTAGTCCAGAGTTGCTCGGCTCGACGGCCACTTGTTCGCCATTCCGGAACGCGACGGCGGAGGGGGCGAAAGTGGAGAACACCCCGTAGAGCATCCGGACGAGAAGAAAAGGCATGGCGAGCGTGATTGCGATGAGGATCTGTCGAAAAGTGCGTTTCGTTAGGTTTGTCCACGTTCTCAGCACCACGGTGGGATGGCCACTTACTCGTCTGCGGTAGAACAGGATAATCCTCCAGTGTAGCCAACAGTAGATCGTGAGAACCAAGCACCCGGTGAAGAGGACGACAAAGAGGATCAGGCCGGCATGACGGAGGTTGACATCGACGTTGTACTGGTCGAGGGTATGCGCGGATCCTGACCTTGCCCCTCCGACTATGGCGAGGACAACTCCGCTGATACCTGAGATCGCGAAGACAGCCATGCCCTTCGCGAAGAGGAAGGTCTGGTCGAGTGAGTGTTGTGATCTGTGCGACGGTTTCCCGTCAGGTCAGAACTTTCTCCCTCTATTAAGTATTGGTTATGGCTTACACCGTATGCAGGAACCCAAGCGTCGCCGCCAAGAGAGGACCCTGACCTGCAGCCTCCATGATATTGTATATCAGACGCGCTGCAATGTCTGTAGGATCGCCCTCGGAGATGATATGCGAAATTGCGCCGATGAGGCGTACTGAAGCCACCGCGGTCAACTTTTCAATGGTCATGCAAGGCGCGACTGGATGTCACTTACGGACTGACATCAAGGCGATGAAGGCCCACGCCATCCTCCTTTCCGGTTCCCTTATCGCAAGAGTAAGGCCGGTGAAGAGGAGAGGTCCGTACGTCGCGAGTTGGACCGCCGCAATGATTCCCCGCTCGTCGAGATGCATATCGGCAATATCTCCCGGGTCGAAGCTTTGGTGGACAGTGGCTATTGACTTGCGAGAATTGAAATATTGAGCGAAGGAAGGCTAACTACCCAGGAAGCGAGGCGGAGTCAGAGACAAGCCGGAGAGTCCGTTGGAGTTTGAGATAGAGGGCGAGGATGGACGATTGGGTATTACGCATCTCAAATATATAGCTCCGGACCACAGAGGACCCACAGTGCTATAGCAGCAACTCCGTGAACGCATGAACCGCAGGGAATGTAAGTATCTGGGCTATCGTCGGTGGCGCGGACTGTCAACTGGTGGCATGAGCGTCCGAGCACGTCGGACGCGGAGCGCAGAGCACGCGGGCCGGGTCAAATAAGCACCGCCTGTCGAATCGTGACTCTGGTCTCACTTGGCTCACCCTTTCGCGAGCAGGAAAGGCTTTGGAAGTGAGAGTGCGTTGGAGGAGATTGAAAGAGCCAAGGCACGTATCACGGCTCCTTTCCTTGCACAGGGATTTCCTTTAGACTAAGTTTAGATCTCCGCCGATGCTCAGGCTCGCCCGTCTGAAATGCGTTTGCGGTAAATTGGTCCATATCTATGTATATATGCGCTAAATCACTACTTTGCAAATCCCATATCTATGCTTGCCACAATAGCAGTTGCGGAAACACGTTGAGCACTAACCAGCGAACCACACTGTGGGCTACAGTGCGATCGTCGCTTGCCGGTTGTACGCGTACTACTTGGACCAAATCTGTTTTAATTTAATTCCGTGGCCCGGCCAGCAGCCCATAGTAAGCAGCTGAAGGAATAGTAAGCAGGAAGAATGTGTTCATCATCGACCTGTTGGTCGTCTGACGGCCGATTGAACATCTTCCTACTGTCTTTCTAAGAAAGGACGTTATTACTAACCGATGAAGACTTCTGGCCTCCGACAGAGGTACCTCACCTAATGCACGCATAGCCCCCCGTCATCCGCATTCTTAACCGGGATGGGAGGACCCGACGGAGATCGGAAGACTTAGATCCGTTCAACTCCTTCGATTATTTTAGGGAGGCGAATAAGCATGCTGATGTTCCCCATACTTAATGTGGGTCAGGGCGACCTTGATTGCATGGGACCGACAGGAAAAGGCAAGGCTGGAAGATCGGACCCGGAGGTTGCTTGGAGGCTCAGAACTTGAACTTGGAAGGACTCCGGGGCGTAGGTGCTGCTTTAGCTTTAGGATTCAACCCCACGTGGCGTCCACGCGAGATGGGCGCCGGTGCTGGCGAGTCTATCCAAAAACTCTGGATCTTTGGAAACCAAGTTCAAGCACCCAACCACAGCCCTCGCGATGCGCCTCCCGCGACGCGTCCCTTGGGAGCACCTCGGAGAGCTAGAACAAGTGTGCTCCTGGATATACACGGACGAAAATGACCTCGACGCAAAGCAACGCGCCGTGAACCGTGTAAGTCTTTTCACCCGTACTCTCCCATAACCATCCACCGATCCCCCATACAATACACTCTCAAAACAGCTAGCGGCATGGAAGGCGGCAGTGCCTCTTCCTCATGCATTGGAATCCACGCATTCCATACTGGTCGTTATTTTGCAAGACGGCACAGCAGCGACCTCGTCCTCATACTTGTCCCTCCGGATGAGCTATGCCTCCGCAATCATCCGGCTCGTCAACGGCCTCGTGGACCCGTTGCAGATGGGGGCATACGCCCGATCGATACACAGTATCGCACAGCAGCTCGGACTGCCCGCGTGGTTTGTCGAACTTCGGCATGCTGCGACCCACGAGGATCTTCCGAGCCTAGAAGTTTTGCGGGATGCCGCGCGACAGGTAGCCAAACTCTATTTCGGAGTTGTTTTTCCTTTGGGAAGTACTTAATGTTGGCGCATTTGCTGCAGGCAATGGGATGGCTGCTCAACAACTACTTTCTCCCAACCCTCAGCCCGGCTGCTCCTTCTGGCGGACCTACGCCTCCGCTGGGCCCGCTGGCCCCGCTTCTCAAGCAGTACAAGGCCATCATGAAAGCGACTACCCGGGACGCAACGCTGCATGTCCACTATCGAGCCGAGATTTCCAAGATAATGCGAGATATAGAACGCTGGATCGCGGAAGCCAAGGTCGCCTCCGCATCCGCCACGGGAGGCGTCGGATGGGAAGACGGGCAGGAAGACGGGGACGAAGAGGACGTCCAGGAGAAGTGGGCTCTCGATAAACTAGCGGACATACTCGTCGAGAAAGGCATGCTGGTCCCGCTATCTAAGAAGTCAGTCCGCCGCCGTCTCGATCTCCGCCCTCCTGTTTCACGCACTGACAACCGTCCCAACACAGAAAGCGGATATCTCCTGACCAAGGCTCGCTAGCGCTCCCTCGTTCCTCAATTGCGATATGGTCCCCGCTCTTGACCCACCTACAATCGCTTCACCCGACGTTGGCCCTGCATCTCGTCACGGCCATCACCTCTCACCTCTCTCGGAGCCCCCGCCTTCGCCGCCCAATGCCGACTTTGGGGCGGAGACCGTCTCTCTCGCCATGGCCATAGATGAGCCCAAGGCAGATCCCACATACGACCTGTGTCTCGCAAGCTGGGCCAAGTGGCTTGCGGACAACTGCGCCACTACCGTGTCCGACTCCGAAGACGCTTCAGAACTCAGAGAGGGCGTCATCGTACGCATCGTCTCCACTCTGCATCCCGACCGCGTCGACAGTAGCGGGACCGCTTCAAAAGCGTGAGTGTTACCGTTGCGCCGGCCGTCCTGGACACTGCAGCTGACAGCCTCCCTCCCCCCCCACACACACCAGAGTGAATGCGTTGCTGCAGTTGTTGAGTGCAGAGCGGCCAAAGCTCGCGGGCGTGCTCTCGATCTTAACCCAGACACCCGTACAAAGATCTGAAGGTTGGGACGACACCGTCATGCACGTGATGGACACCCGCCTGAACGCGCTGCTCGACCTCTCCAATGCCGGGGACGAAGCCAAGGAGGGCTCCCCCGCACCCTCGGCGGAACCAATGGAAACGATCGAGCTCCCTCCCGGGTGGCGGAAACTCACCGAGCGCGATGGCTGGCGACCCGTTCCGATGGGCGTATACGTTGCTTGTCCGTAGAACAATGTATGTTAGTTTGACGACGCGCGGAAGCGCGAGGGAAACGTTCATTAGAATACAAGCATGTGTGTGCGTTGTACAATGAATGGGGGACGGGGACGTGCCGTCACTGTAAGCTTATAAGTACGGGGGAAGGAAGGAAGGTAAGTAAGTCGGCGCGAAAAGCTAAAGTTAAGCCATGGTCGACGCGATGGATCCCCGACCCATTCCCGAGGTCCCAGGGACATAGGCAGGAGTCCCATAAGTCCGTTAGTTAGATGGGAAGTATGGTACGGTATATATGTAGTCTCATAGTATAACAGCTCCGCGGGAGAAGGGGGCAGGAAAGACGGAGAGTCCATTCATACGTGAGTGAGGGAACGTGACGAGGCGTAGAGTGACTCGGAAGCAGCATGAGAAAACGGGGGCGACAACTCAGAGCAACGAAAGACCGACAACAGCAGAATCAAGTCACAAAGAGAGATGCGCGAATATATGCCGTCGGTGCGAAACACTACCTCCCGAAAACATAGCAACATAATAAGAACAGAATCCAAACCCAAACTATGAACAACATGTCCATCTGCCGGCTGCCTCATAATCATGACCCCGGCGAGACCGGGTCCCCATTCGACGGCACCCTACCCACTTTCGCCGGCAACGCCTTCGGCTGCCTCCTCGGCCCCCCGGCGGGCGGCGGTTGCACCTGCAGCCCAGCCGCTCCAGACGATTGTCCCTGCCCTCGACCCTGCGCCGCAGACTCGTACTGCGGCGGGAGCTCGACGACCTCCGTCCCGTCCGACGTGAACACCGTGACAGGGGGTGGGCGACCCGCGTCGTGGTGCACGACGTACACATGCGCGGCGTTCCCCCCGCCTCCTCCGGTGCCCGGGCGGCGCCCCATCGAGTCCGAGGGGGACTGCGAGCCCGCGGCAGAGTTCAACGAGGGCGCGGGGCGGTCGGACGCCCCCGACGACGTGCCATAGGGGGAGGGCGAGAGCGGCGCCCCGCCGCCAGAGGTCGGCGAGAGCATGTTCGCGTTCGCGTTAGAATTAGCGGAGTCCCCGTGCGGCGGGAGGACGAACGGCTCGACGTCGTACGGGCCCCAGCGGCCGGAGGAGGGCGAGGGCGAGGTGGGGTGGTTGAGGCCGAGCATGTTCGGGTCGAGGGGCTCGAGGGACTTGCGGCGCGGGTCGGGCGAGTCCCATTGCTCGCGCTTGCGCATGAAGAATATGTAGGCGCTCAGAGTGCCGACGAGGACGCCGGCGGCGAGGGCACCAACGGCCACGCCGACCGTGGCTTTTGTCGAGAGAGAAGAGACGTCAGATTTTCTGAAGGTTGGTGGGCTCAGTGGGGACCTGGCCAGAGGTCGTAGAATGGACTTACGGCGGGGTTGGGGACAAACATGACGAGACGCTGCTGCTGCCGGAATGGAGGGGCCCGTTTGTCCAGGTCCATCCATTAGAGTCAACGACACTCAGCCAGAAGGGCAAGCCGAAGGCCTGCAGGTTGGGGTAAGTTTGTCGCCTGGAAGGTACGGGAGGTCATTTAACACCCACCAGCGTCACAGTCCAGTCCTGCGTATCCTTGGTATCGGAAGTAAAGTTTATTGGTGGTCGGAGGGTTGGCGCAATCTGATAAAAGAATCTCAGATCAATAAGAAGGAGTAAAGGAGAGAGCCATCCACTCACAGTGTACGTGTACGGAGGGGTGCCGTTGTTTGGTGTTATAGCGATGTCGCTGCACTGTAGACAGGGGTCCACCGTTCCACAGCCGTTTTTGAGGTAGAGAGTGCAATAAACTCACCTGCGATATCCAGCCGTATTGTGACCACGAACCATCTTGAGTCTTCGCAGTCACGTCCAATGCGCCCGCAGGGTAGGTGAGATTCTGACATGTGGGGGCTGAACTGCCAGAGGCGGGATATACGGTATAGATCGATTGGCAGCCTCCTGTTGCTCCGTTGTTTGCAAACTAGGCAAGGGTGAGGTACTGAATAAAGCAGCAGCATCGATGGTTTACGCACCATGCATATTTGGAACTTCGTAGGAAGGCGTCAACACCCTATTTTTACACAACAGGAGCCACTCACCTGTGTTCCGGGAATAAACGGAACCGGCCAGTCCTGCGGATGCAGAGAAGCCCAGCTCAGAAGGTGGTGGTCATCACAAGTGATTTGAATGAAGACCACATACGAATGACGATCCGCTTCCTGCCGGGATCACGAAAGGCACAATAAACGCACTTTGTGTTGCCCCGATGTCAGATCAGAAATATATGTTGTATGCGTGGCAAACAGTCAAATTCACTCACGATGTGTACACCTGGAGATAGTATGGGGCTTCCGGATTTGGTCTGAGGTGTCCGAAAAACATTCGTCAAGCAGAGAAAGCAACGAAAAAGAAGGGCGGGATGATGTACCCAGTGGCAGATCGGCGACCCCATGTTATGTGGAGCGTATCACATTGGGCTGCGGGTGGACGGAGATGGCGGGTAAGGTTTGAGCGACAGAAGGTGGGAAGGTAATGGACGTACCAGCAGTGGGGATTGGTGTGCTCTCATCTCCGGCCCAGTCGAAGTAGAAACCCTATATTAGAAGACAGACGAGCGCGAAGGGTCAGTCCTGGCAATGGCTGAGGAGAAGTCGAGGCTTGTGGGGACACAGCGGAATGCTCTTACCTGCTGCATCTCAGTAAAAATCTCCGCCGACGCACTCCGGAACAGACTATGGGTCCATAGCAAGCCGAGTGTTAGGGCAGAGACGAAAGCATGTGGTCGACAAGTCCGGGCGGGCATGGACGATTGGCTGGACTGGGATGCGGGCTGGCGAGGAAGTCCGAGATTCCAGGACGGCTGTGGGTGGCCGAGAAGACGAGAACCAAAGGCGAGGCGAAATCAGAGAAGCAAGGAGTGACTACAGGGGGCCAACAAAGATTGGTCGGAAGGTCTTCCGGCGGGAGAGCAGAAAGAGATTCTGGCGCGCCATCAAATCGAGCTCAAAGATTGAGCAAGCTGAGCGTCTGGACGTTTCCGTGGTCGGAAATGTAAATTTGATCGCGTGAATACCAATAACGTCTTGTCAATCGACCCTCTCCAAGGTCCCGATGACATCTTCGTCGCATTTACCGAGCAGATCCGAGCGGGAACAAATATTCCAAGCCACGGCACTGAAATGGCGATATTTGGCACCACTGACTCTTGTCATTCATTCTCCAAGTCCAATATGGGACGTCCTTCAAGCGTGAACCTCGTGGGGCCTTCATTTCGGCTCTGGTTACCTTCCTCAGGTCTGGACAGTTGATAGCGCGATATCTACTGGCGATCTGGATCTCGCCACACCTTGCCAGCTGTCCTGGGTGCTGGGTGTTTCTGCTTTCTCTGTCTTGGATGTCATGACGTGTCTGCACTCTCCCTCCCCATGTTCCGTCTATCTGGTGTTGGATCATCTACTGAGGTCGCTCCGCTTTCTACTGTGACCGGTCTTTTGCTGCTGCTGTTTTTGCTGGCGTCTTGCTTACCTGGGCTATTTTTTCGATCGTTCTATCAAATCAGTTCTCTGTCGGATCCCGATCAGCGCCAGCTCGCCTTCCAGTCCGCGGGTACTCCAACCGCAATGGTTTGTTCATCGACCCCCTTGTATGTGACAATTGTGTGCATTATCATAATCCGTTCTCTTCCCTCTGGACAATTCTCGACGATCGAACTGTTGCTACTTGTATTGTATGTACCTGGATCTGTTTAATACTATGGCTAAATTGAGAATCATGTGTGGAAATATTGATTCTCTGTTCAACTGTTTGGTTTGATGTCGCTGGCGGTGACTTTCAAGCAAAATCCAGAAGGCCGAGCAGCGCACCAACAGGGACGCATTTGGTATCCACGGACCATCCGACTGAATGGTGACAGACGAGGTCACACCAATTCCATGTTAAAATCGGATCAGGCCGGAAAACGATTATTTAGACGCTCGTGATCTGATGTTGAAATGATGCGATTCGGCATCAAATCGACAAAGCCTCTCATGTCATTCTAAGGCTTTCCGGTCTGACCTCCCTTGAACGTTTTTCCTTTTGGGCGGTGTAGCTGAATATCGACATCGAGGGAAAAGGGCTTGCGAATGGAGAGCAGGAGGGACTCCAAACCCAGTTGCCAAAGGCGGTAAAGATTGAAATCCTTTTCGTTCGAAATGGACGCCCTCCGTGGTCGGACACGGAAAGCGTGTTCGCGTCAATACCTGACTGGCTGTGGTTCCAGGCCAGGCCCCCCCAGCCGATGACATCTTCAAGTTGCATTCTCCCCACCGAGATCCTTTCGCGCAAGATATTCTTCTAAGTATGTGTACACGAAACCTGATTTTGAGCCCGACCCCGAGACATCCACGCCTCAATTGACAATTGAGGGACGTCCACCGCGAGCTCCTCTAATTCATGAGCGGAGGGCATCAACCCGTTGCGTGCGGTCCTAGCGGTGACGACCAGTCTGTACAGTTGATGGCGCGATCACATGAGGGACATATTATAGATCTGGATCTCGCCACACCGCCAGCGCCGTGCGGTGAACCCCGAGTCTGTCTAAAGGGTTCGATCAGCGCCAGCGCCCACTCAGCGCCCGAAGGGCCAACGTCCAACCTGTGCAATGGTTTGTTCTCGACCCCCTTGAGTTTGTGGCTTTCCTCTCGTCCGTTCTTTCGGGATCCTCAGGCGAATATGGACATGTTCGGGGCGCGTTGGGGGCGGGATCTGGGGATCTCGAGAAATGGATCATGCCAATCGGGCTGGGATTCCCTCCAGGGGCGGATGGAAGCTCCGCCGAGTTTCAGGTCGGTAAAACAGAGGCCAGCACGCGTCCACCGCCAGGGACGTATTTGTACAGATTGAGCGAGTTGCCATAAAAGTCATTCAAACTTACAACTATGTATTAATTCCAGGAACAGATTCTTGTCAGACGCCGTGAGCGGTGATAGGTGGTCGGTCGAATTGGCTCCCAATCACTGGGAATGGGAGGGGTTCTGACTGGGGCTAAGGCCTGAAGTGTCCCGATTGAAATTCCCAGCACTCGTCACGGCGAGCTCGCCGAGGAAGCCTCAAAGCCTGTATCTACGCTTTACAGCCCAGCTATCCTACTATTTGCGTCCGCACCCGCACCCCAAGTCCTTTTACGCCCAACGTAGCGGTCGCCATGTGCCACACATGCCATCGGCGGCACCTGAAGGCACGAAGGCCCGAGTAGCGGCGAAATGATGGCGATGAGGGGAGATGTCGAAAACGGTCCACAACAGCATCGCGTCGTTGACCTCGCGCCATGCATGCGAGGTGTTGCTAACACAACCAAATCCTGCCCTCAGTGTCGTGCCGTGCGGCGATGTCCAATCGACGTGACCTGAATGTCACGCTAGTAGTACTTCCTGAGTCCGTACTGTAACTTCCGATCTTATTCGCATTCGTCTTATCGACCCGAATGAGGGGCTGTGCCCGCAGCTACAAGGTGGTTATGGTTTTGCCTTTGTCAACATCGTTACTCTGTTGACTTCGATGATGCGAATCAATCAAGGTTTCAACAACCGCAATTAATGCAATGCATCCATGTCGGACAAGCTGAATCATATTACAGCCATTGCAGATCAATCTAACTACTGTCAGCATTCCGACTTCCGACTTCCGTCACTTGAAGCTGCCCTGCTGCCCGGAGCTTCGGCAGAGACGAGGAGATCATCGCCTTTAGATCACCGAATAGCTCCCCGCCTGCGTGCGGAATCACCTCCACATTCACCCAACACAAGTCCGCGTAGACTCGAGGTCGCGCGAAGGTTGCGTCGAGCGCAGGCAAGTCCCAAAACTGGATCCCAGGGACATCTAGGTACCCGACCGCTCTGGAGGAGTTGGTTCCCAGCCGGGCGGTAACCTCGCGGATGCTTGGCGGGACCGAGCCGAGGATCGTTTCGAGCGTCGCAAACGTAGCGAGGAAACCATGTATCCCCTCGGTGAGAGTTTGGGTGCCTGGTGCATGCAAGCGCAGTCTCTGAAGCTTGTTGCAGCATTTGATCGTCTCGCCGAGCAGCTGCCAGGTGTTGTACAAGTCTACAATAGTACCAAACGTCAATACGTGACTATGTGATAGGAGAATGTATGCTGATACTCACGTTCCTCAGGTTGCACTCTATCGGCGGGCCAGATCGGGATGTCCCGAAGCCAGCGAATCTCCAGGTCCACCACGTTCATCGCAGAGTCCTTGAAGAACGCGTGCATTCGCGTTACGGCACCCAGGGCGGAGTAATGCGGGACGGAGAGCACGACGCTCTGCAGCGCGCCAGGGACGACGACCCGGTGGAAGTAGTTGACGTGTACCCCTTGTGCCGCACATCCTTCGAAGACGAGGCGGCGTATCCTAGCGGATGACAGGCGCACGGAAGGATCCAAGGGCGTATAGCCGGAGAACGGGTTCAGCGCTTCAAAGACGAGGGTGTCGATCGTGGCAAAGCGCGACAAGAAGTGGGATAGAGCGGGTAGGCTCCGCGCGACATCTCGGTTGGTATACGCAAAATGGAGCTTCTCGAGCGCAACCGGACACGACTCTGCCAACGGGTTTTTCGCCTGGACAGGCAGGTCCTCCCACGCTAGAGCGGGGGCGACCCAAAACGTTAATCGACGCAAAGTTCGTGAGCTTTGGGACGGCGACCGAGAGCAAGGCGAGGTTCAGTGTCTCTGTGTTATCCCCGGCGGACGCCGATGACGTGGGCGTAGGGTGGATCGCCAGGTCGCTGATGCAGGTGCCTACGTCCGAGTGACGTTCTACAAGGTCGCAGAACTGGGAGTACTGGCACTGTCCTCGGATGACGATGGTGGAAAACAGACATTGTCGTGCGACATCGTGCCACTGTTTGGAAACGCGAGTACAAGCCGAGAGCGTGTGGCGGTCATCTGGGAGGAAATGATAGATCCTGTAGAATATCTCTGGGGGTACAGCAAACGTGAAAGCAGGTAGACAGTCGCGGGCGGTGCAGTGAGCATTGAGGTAGAACATGCCAGCGAGGTGAGCGCACCTCGAAGTACTGTCGCAGTGAGAGAAAGATGGGGTGACCTCTATATGTTTTGGGTCGTCTAGATCATACGTTTATCGGACACGCGCCGCTTTACCGAATCGGCAACGACGAATAACGATAACCGGCCGATAGGTACCTCGCGAGAGGCCGCAAGTCTACCAGTCGCCTGGAGGATTTAAATTCCTACCGTTGGGAGGGAGTGCGATGCGACAATCGGGGTAGTGCCGCATTACGTACTACGACTCGGAGGCTGCCAACGCGCCCGGAATAAGTGAGGATGATTCGGACTATGCGTTTTTGAACGTACCATACAATTCTTCGTGTGCGGATCCGCCCGCATCGTTGGTCCAATGCACGCTTCGTGAAACAACGGTTGGGGGAATTAAATGGTTCGAGTCAAAGCTAGGTTCAAGTTGAGGCAGCCCGAATGCGCGCTTAACAACAACAGGGTGTTACGTAAGTTTAACAGCGCTACTGTACCTACAAATTGCTCTTCAAGTTTGTCCCAACGGGCCATCGTCGCTCTTGCACAATTCGGAGATGCTCTGTAGTACATTTCAAACTCGACTTCACAAGCACACCAAGCAGAACGAGGTTTTCCGAGTTGACAATTTTATATTATTGTGTTTTTTTGTACCGGCTGTATGGACAACAACGAACTCGGTGATCGTGCGCATACAGGCCCGGGGCTTTTCCTTTATCTCCCGACTGACATCGACCCCCCGCTGGTCTCTCCAAAATCAACCCGCCGGAGAAACCACCACCGAAGGCCCGTAGGCCCCAGACGCATCCCTCGGTTCCACCCCGGGCCCCGGCCGTCGGCTGGGGGTGGGAGGCAATGCGTACGCGACCATAGAATGAGGCCTGTGCCGATCCTACGATAGGCTGTCGTCCTTGGCCGACCGACCTCTGTGGTTCGAGCGTCAGATGGATTCTAGGAATAGTTAG
Organism: Ganoderma lingzhi; assembly: GCA_026283605.1. Lineage (NCBI taxonomy): Eukaryota > Fungi > Basidiomycota > Agaricomycetes > Polyporales > Polyporaceae > Ganoderma > Ganoderma lingzhi. The sequence goes on from JAPJYM010000001.1 coordinate 1,391,061, forward strand.
AGAGCTACGAACCGAGAGGACCCTTCCAACGCGCTGCCGCCGCGACGCCGTTAGCAGCAGGAGCATGGTGCCTTGTGCGCGTTGAAGAAGGGTATCCGTGCTCGAGGAACGATGTGGGCACGATGCCGCTGCGTCGCCTCTACACCAAGCAGAGGCGGGAGCGGTGCCAACTCGTCCTGTGGAAGTGGTGGTCGAGTTAGCAACTGAGCATGAGGCAGGAAGCAACTAGAACACTCACCAAACATCCCTCGACGATCGCTGCCTGGCGGCTGAGCCTGACGCTCAATGATCGGGAAGGGAGGAGGACGAGAAGGCGGAGCGACAGTAGGCGTCGTCCGTATGGTCGAGGGGCCTGCGCGGTCTTCGGTGGAGCAGCTTCGCGACGGAGTTGAAGTATAGGATGAGAAGGGGAGATCGAACGCGGGCGCCGGGAACGAGGCATGCAGACCTGATGCCCGAGAGGCCAACCCCGGCGGAACACGACGAGTCTGGAGGCCGAGTGGGGTGGAACAAGAACCGAGGCATGAGAGGCGAACAATCACGAGTCTTCTTGCAAGTAGGCGAGGTAGGATCGAGATTGGGTTTTGTCGTTTTCTGAATGCAGAAGAACAGGCAGGCAAGATGGTGAAGGATGTGGTGAAGTGTGTTGGTAGTGACGAAGATGGTGATGATGATGGCAGAGGCAATTGCAGTGGAGAAAGTCGTAGTGGTAATAGAGGCAAGGGTATCAATCGCGGTAGTCGCGGTAGGAGTGGGAGTGCTAGTAGCTGCAGTAGTGGAAGATCGTCGTTGTTGATGAGGAGGGGCTGTCGAGGGGGGTCTTTTATACCCAGGAGGATGGTGGCTAACCACCCACCCAACTGTCCAGATTTGGAATGTCAACTTCCGACGAACGGGGGCTGACCGCGGCCGACGACGGAGGACCCGATCGCAGAAGTAGAGGCTTGAGTTGCCGGACATATCTTCACGGGGGCTGAGTTGCCGGCGGTGTGAAAGATAGCCACTCACGCCTGATGAGGTAGGTGGTGAGTCTCATCTGCTGTGTTTGCCTCCCAGAAATCCGAGGAACCGACGTAGAACGGGACTGTGCTCCTGCATGTGATTCTGCAGCAGGTAAGAGCCAATCATCACGTTTGTGTGGCGCGCCGGTGCGATGTCCTGTTCTGTTTGCCTCCTTCAGAAGCCCGAGGAGCCGAAGGAGGATAGAGTTCTGAGGCGGGCGGTGCATGCCACCTCGGCTCGCTCCTGAGTGTGTTGCTTGCTGGCGAGTAACTGTGTAAAATCTGGAATAACACTCCGCAAACTAGATATCAGTTAAGGAAGTTCTGCGAAGTACATACAGGCAAAACGCCGAGGCTACCAGCTATGGTGAGAAAAACAGATTCATCGCTAGTATTAGAACGCGATTGCAATACCGCTCACCACCGCTCGTCGCAACGACTTAGGCATGGGGGTTGTCGTTGACTGAGGGTCTCTGTTGCATCCGGACTCATGGTGGATGTAGTTGAGCGCTCGACCGCAGCAGTCCAACTTATCAGCCTAACAAAGAAGCCAGTCTCAAGACAGTCAAGTAGTATATTTAATGTTTCTTACTCACCTGCATTCCACGCCGATGACTATCCCTGGACGTTCCTTCGATCTGACCTTGCCACGTAATCCTCAATGCGGCAGAAGCTATCGATGTAGTCAGTAACCAAACGAGCGCAAGAAGACTCACTTCTCAATACTGCCACTTTCAAGCAACGGGAAGGCCCACATAAGATGTTCCAGACCTACAATCGAAGCGAAAAAAATTCAGACAGAGTCACGGTGTAGTATTATCTAATGTACATAGGCAGAGAGCATCCACGGAAGCGCAGGCATGCATGTGAACGGGCGGGCTGCGGCAAGCGAATATTGGCATGGGGATGTGCATGAGCGTGAGTGGGGATGTGGTAGGAGTGGGGCAGCGCAAGGGGCGGGGCAATCGGTGAGGGCGGGAAAGCGATATCGACAACAACAACGTCCGAGGCAGTCTCAGTGAATCGAGAACATCCGAGCATATCCACATAAGGACAGGGGCATGAAGCGAGGGGAGGGGAAAAGTGATGGATGTGGGTGGTGAAAGCAGAGGTAATCAAGAATAAAAACGGCAGCATGGGAGGGTGACGGTGTTGAAACTAATTCAACCTGTCGGCGCGACTGCGATGGGGTAGCCTCCTCGACCACGTCCACGTCCCCGAGAGGCCTGCATGTGTGCGGGGGCAGTGCCAGGAACCCCGCCGCGGAACGACCTTGGCCTCTGTTGTGGCCACGCACTGCGGGGCGGAGCTCGGCCCAACCGCGGGAACCCATCGGCGTCTGTGGAGAGCATGGGTGGTGGTGTGGTGACAACATTGTTCGCGTGGGGGAACGCGGAGTGGGAGCGGTAGCCGGGCCCAAAGCTCGGGACGGGGCTGGGTGAAGGTGAGGGCGAGTGCTCCTTGGCGCCCGGGACAAATGATGTAGCGTTCGGGGAGAGCGGACGCTCTGGCCTGGAGCGGTTGTTCCGAGAGAAACGGAAACTCCGAGGAGGCCGCTGCGAAAATTCGTCGATGTCCGCCACCTTCGGGGGTTTTGGGGGAGGTGGGGGACCGGGATCGTAGTAGGGGTTGAACGGATGCCATATGGTACCAGAGGATGGCTGATATAGCATACCCGAGATGGTATCGAACGAATACCAGACCCGGTGGGGTGCTGGGGACATCACAGCAGCCATCTCTGCGAGACGCTTGTACAGCACAAGTCCTGCATGACAATCGTTGGCAGCGTCTACAGGAGCGAAATCAGGGTTAGCGCTGAAGAAGTTCGAGAAGCTGATGGACGACGCACATTCTTGCTGCCGGAGGTCAAGGGGCCTCTCCCAATTACTCGTCTGAATCCTACCCTTATTCAGGGTGAGCTCTTCGTATGCCTCACAGAGTCGTGAGAGGCCGATAGGGTTTGCGTATTTGCCCTTCCATCGGGCGTTGTCTACCGTGCGAGCCAAGAGAGAGAGGTCAACGCAATTGCGCGTATCCACGCCGTGATCTGTCCACAGTTTCTTACAATCCTCTAGTTTGGGGACGCGAGAATTGGTCAGGTGCGCCGAAGTCCAGGTGGTAATGTGACTCACTCTGTATTCCTACACCAGCCTTGACCACAGTTGGATCAAGCAGTAGCTCCTTCAGCCTCTCAGGAAATGCTGGGTCGGAGTATAAGGTAAGGCCCTCGTTGGAACGAACAAAGACGCACCTTGGATAAAGGAGACGTGTATGAGGAGGATGGTATCCTCGCTCGCGAGCTGTACGAGTGCAACGGGATTCTCGGGGTTGCCTTTGATGAAGTTGGGCCTCCACTCCAAGTCGAAACCGAGGACCTTGGATTTGAGTTGAGAAATGGCAACATCCGCGGTGGATTCGTTCTGGATGTAGACGAGGCGTATGTGGGGAGACTTGTTGGCATAAGAATAGATGTCGTAGACCCGAGGAGGCTCCTCGGGCTGAGGTGAGTCGTTGGAAGGGGAAGGAGTCATCGCGAGCATGTCGGACGACATGGGGGAGGGAGCAAAAACAGACATTTGAGGAAGAGATTGAGGGGGGCGTGTTTATAAGGAAATCATGTAGCTGGAAGTGGGGAAGGGAACAAGGTATCCAGTGCGACCTGACCGGAGCTGTGCTAAGCGGAAGACGGTTGCGAGATGGGCTGGATGGGGTCTTGGACCGTGATCCGCTGGGGACGAGGCGGGCAGGGGAGAGAGATGAGAGAGCAGGAGGGTTTGAATCCAAACGGAGGACGGAGAGAGGTGAGAGACTGAGTCTCAGTGTTGGCTGCAGCAGCGGCAGAGCCCCCACTTGCACTCTAAATGCGCGCTAACCATTTATAGGAGCGTCACGTGCTCGTGCTGAGGGCTCGGCTTACGTAATGTGCACGCGACGCGTCATCGGGGAGGATTGAGGTCATCTTGATCTGCGCAACACAGACGCGTCCTTCTCTGCTCAGCCCGTCCACATCCACCTTCCTCCCCAGCCATGGTCTGTTCTCTGCCCCTTCTCATATCCTCCTTGATGCTTATACGCGTTATATCAGCTTATTCGTTTGCGATCCAGAGATGGCAACTTCCGCTTTCAATTCCAGCCCACAAGCGACATTTCGGAGCTGATCGCAAAGGTGATTTCTTTCCGCACAAGGAGCGCACATGGAAGCCTCACATCCACAAGATCCTAGAAACAGCGCCGACAGCAGACCCAAACACTGTCACAATATCTAACCAACCACGCGGAAATGAAGTCCCCGTTACGACGTTGACTGGTCGTACCCTGCAGTCACTGGGTTTGAAGTGCGTTCCCATATTCCCCACCGCAGCGCAATGCTTATGCCTCCACATATCACAAGTCATGGCGACCTTCTCTTCATTGGCTACCAGACAACCTCAGCTCCTGCCCCAGAACCCCCTGCACCCAGCACTGCCGCAGCAAATCCAGCGCCCGGTGGAGTCGCTCGTCCTTGGGAGGCAGCCGAAGAAGACGCGGTCGACAAGTATTGGCGCTCTCAGGACGGCAAGATCCCCGTGGGCGCGACAGCCGTTTCTGCAAGCACGGTGCCAACGCCATGTGCGATTACTGCATGCCTCTAGAGCCCTATGATCCCGAATACCACACCAAGAACAACATCAAGAACCTTTCGTATCACGCCTACCTTAGCAAGGCCACCCCCAAGGCTTCCTTGTCGTCCTCTGTCAACTCCATCCTTCCTCCTCTGAACCCGCCATCATTCAGAGTCAAGGACCCCTGTCCGACCGGTGGCCACGCACCCTGGCCTGCCGGTATATGTACCGCATGTCAACCTTCAGCCATCACTCTCCAGAGCCAACCCTTCAGGATGGTTGACCACTTGGAGATCGCCTCGGAGCTCATCATCGAACGGTTCTTGCAGGTATGGCGGGCGACGGGGACACAGCGTTTCGGCTGGCTCATTGGGCACTACGAGCCGTACCCGGACGTGCCCATGGGCGTGAAGGCCGTGGTAGAAGCCATTCACGAACCGCCACAACAGGGGGAGATCGACGGTTTGGAGCTTGGTCTGCCTTGGGAAGATGAAGCGCGGATACGCGCGCTCGCGACTCAGGCCACGACCCCGTTGCAGGTCGTGGGGTATATCTTCACCGACCTCGAGCCCGAGGAAGAGGATAGGACAAAGGTCAAGTATAAGAGGCATCCGCAATCATTCTACCTGTCGTCATTGGAGGTTATATTTGCTGCCTTTGTCCAGAACGCGAATCCAACACCCAGCAAATCGTCCTTTACAGGCAAGTTCGGCTCCCGAATGGTGACCGCGGTCCTCACGGGTACCAAGGAGGGTGGAGTGGATATCTCCGCCTACCAAGTCTCTGAGCAGGCCTGTGCGATGGTTGATGCCGACATGATCGAGGCAAGCGTCGATCCCGGCGTCATGCGCGTAAAGGAGGAAGACGCCTCGCGTTACGTCCCCGATGTCTTCTTCCGGTACAAGAACGAATACAACCTAGACGTGCAGAAGAATGCTAAGCCTTGTTTCCCCGTGGAATACCTTCTTGTGAACGTAAGTTTTCTTACACTATACTCTTCGTCTACCGTATCTTCATCTCCGCTTCACATCTCAGGTCTCCCATGGCTTCCCGCAAAATCCATCCCCCTTGTTTTACTCAGTCGATTACAAGATCGAGAACAGACCTGGCCTGGAGAATCAGAGCATCGAGAACGTTCTCCACCGTCTAGCCGAGATCAACGCATTCGATGTCCATGAAAGCTCCCAGGGTGGCGATCTCCAGAGGCGACAAGCACTGGCACGGTTCCTCAGCGATTGGCACCTAGTCGCGTTCATCGGCACCACTGGTCTCGTCAATCCGGTAAGCCCGCTATGGTATATCCGAGGAGACGGCACGCGGTCTGACATTCGGGTAGAATGACATGCAGGTCCTCGTCCGAACGGCGACTGCACCCAATTTGGAGGATGACAAAGTTCTCGACAACCTCGTGCGCACAGAGGGGTGGCTCACCCTCATGACGTTCGCCCGGGAAGCAGCACGTAAGTCTCCTTCCCACGACGCTCCTTGTTTTCCTACCGAACCGCGTTCTCTCCCAGCGAAACCGCCATCCGTTGGCCCACCACCGTCTTCGAGTGGCCATGTGCCGATGGACACGGACATACCTCCGGAAGTGTTCGACCAGATCGCGCGAGAAAGCGGACCTTCGCCAGGGCCAACCGGTGGGGGTGGCGGTAACATCCGCATCTGCCCGCATTGCACCTTCGAGAATACCCACGGGGGCCACGATTGCGAGATTTGCGGGTTGCCATTATGAGAGGTGGGATTATTGACGTCCCTTCGTCGTTCCCCAGATAGTAGAGAAGCCAACGTGTATTTCTGATTGAGTATGTAGTACATTGCATCTGTACACTACGAACCCACAAGCAATTACACTCTTGCATGCCATACCTGGTTTCGTGGAATAAGTATTCATTGTAGGCTATGCGTGGACCAACCCTCGATCCGCCTCGGATCAATAACGCACGCGTCGCGTCGCGTTCCGACAAGGGCGAGGCACGTGACGGCGTCGCGCACCTCAGTTGGCCTTCGAGTGTCGCCATCGTGACATTAAATGGCGCATTCCGCCGATCGCCACCTATCAGGACCGCGCTCGGTGCGAATGCGGTACGACACCTTGCGTTGGCGTTGCGATGTCTTGCGGCTATTGCAAATGGTCGGAATGGCGAGCCTTCGCGCTATTGCGTAGACGGGGGCGTGTCCTTCGCGAGGGCGAGGAATCTCGACTCGCACACTCGCATTCGCCACGGAGCCTTTCGCAGTCGTGCTCACAGTTCTGCCCCGCCCCTTCCCCCGCGTCGCAACCCCCACGGCAGGGCACGAGCTGACCAGACGGGCACGACACGCGTCGTTCGTCAGGCCGGATCTCGCATTTGCAATCTCTCGCGCATCACACCCTGCCTCATATTTCGACGCCAGAGCTCGAAAGACGACATGCCTGGGCTACTGCTCGAGGACCTGCTACACCCAACCAACGTCAACCCAACCTTAAACCCAAGCCGCACAGACGAAAGCGCAGAGGACATCGACATGGACCCGCGCCACCCCTCCAACAACCCCGCCGGGGGTGCAAGCAAACAATCGGGAAGGCAGCGGCGTGCGCGATCGCAGAGCCAGCCAGGGACCCCAGGAGGGATCGGTAGAGGTAGTGGTCAGCAGCAGTCGCAACCGTCCGCAGGGCCGAGCACACCCAGGGTACGTACATCTCCAATTCCTGGGCCGTCCGTCAAAGTCCAATGCACTTGGCGGGCGCGCTGACAGATGTGCGTGAGGCATTCTCTTATCTCTATCCACTCCCAGCTGTCAGAAATAGACTTTGGGCTTATGCAGCACCCGTTTGGCGGGGGGCGCGAGGGCGGTGGGATGTTCCCCGTGCCCGCAGGATACGACGAGGACGCGATTGGCCGCGCACTGCGCGCGATGCAGCAGGACGCGCCCGCGCCTGGCCATGGGATCGCCTCCGCACAACAACAACAGACGCAAGCCCATCCCAACGCGAATCCGCCAAACGTCATGGGCCCGCCGCCCGATCCCGCTGCTGCCCTCGGGAGCCAGTGGGGGCCCGCCGGTTACGGAGATGTTCCTCGCAGCGCTGCCGTGGCTCCAGTATCTGCAAATACAACAGCAGCAGGGGCCCGGGGCCGGCCAGCTGCCCTCATCCGCCGCAAGGACCAGGACCGATGCCTCCCCACATGCACGGACAGCAGCATACCCAGCACGGTCACCCCCTCCACCCACACCAGCACCAACAGGAGCTCTCTGGGCACCAGCACCAACAACATCAACAGCGCGGGCTCTCCCCGTCCCAGTTCGGCGGCGGGATGCCCCCGCGCCGGCCGTCGTCGCAGCCCCAGCAGGGAGGGTTCGCCTTCATGCCACCACCACATCAGCAGAACCCAAGCTTCTCCGCAGGCCACTTCGGCACCCTGCCGCCTCTCGGGGCTTCGGGCTCCCAGATGGAGGGCATTATGCCCCTGCCGCCGATGCAGCGCTCCACGTCGGCGGGGAACACGCCGTCGCCAGAGGCCGGGCAACAGCTGGACCCCACGGAGACGGAGACGGTCGCCATCGCGGAGGACAAGAGACGGAGGAATACAGCGGCCTCAGGTGCGTACCCGCTCAACCGTCCGCGCCTTTTATATCTGTGGCGACCCTGTTGCCCTGCCATATATAGTAGAGCATAAAAACCCCTTGAGCATGACACGCATTCGGAATTGCATGAACCTTCGTTGTGCGCGTGCCTGCTTAGGCATGGCGAACATTTGGAGTTGCTTAGAGCGTCGTTCGCATGCCACCGTCCCCGCTACCATCCTATCGCGCACCCGCGCCACGCGTTAACCACCATCTCGCGGGTACTCCATTCAACCTCAGCGAGCATGCGCTGACCCGCTATGCTTCCCGAGCGTTGCGTGCATTCTCCTTCCAGTAGAACGGGGACGGCCGTCTGAATCCCGTCCGTCCAGTTCCGCCCGAAGTATGTGGGAGCGGGCACCTCCATTGGTATGCCGAAGACATCTGAATTCGGGATCTCAATGGAGCGTGGGACATCGAGCGGTGACCGCGTCAGACTCGGTCGTGAATTCGGAATTCGGACCTTCTCTGCTGCTGCTACATACCACGGAGAGATGGGGCGACGTACCGCTTGCTTCGTTGCCCCCGCCCTTATCCCGGTTATATTTGTATGCGCTGGAGCATGTTTTCTGACGAGTCCTGTTCTTCACACAGCGCGGTTCCGAATCAAGAAGAAACAATGGACTCTGAACCTCGAGCGCACGATCGGGGACCTGTCCGGGCGGGTAGAGGAACTCGAGCGGGAGGCGTCAGAGCTGCGCCGGGAGAACGGCTGGTTGAAGGAAATTGTCATGTTGAAGAGCAAGCGACTCGCCGGAATTGTGCCCGAGCTCGAGCCTTCGCCGTCGGGTTCAGGCTCTGGTTCTGGGGGCGGAGGAGGAAGTGCAGGTCCAAGCGGGAGCGGAAGCGGCGGGCCGAGGGTGGAGAAGACGCCAGAGGAGGAAGAGAGCGATGAGTCGGACGAGGCGGAGGAACCAGAGGGTCAGCAGCGTACTCGCAGTGGCAGAAATGAGAAAGGGAAAGGGCGACAGCAGCCTTGACGATGCGCGTGCGGGGTGTAGAGAGTCGAGTCAGGGTCTGGGGCGGATGGGGGAGATGTTCTGTGCGTACGAACTCTGCTGCGAGCCTATGTACTAAGTACTACTGCCGAATTCCGAATTGCGCTGCCCGGCCAATCTTCGACGTTCCCCAACTCCGAATTCGGAATTGCCACTTCTAACGTCATGGCACGTGACGACATAGCATAATAGTGTAAGGTATCACGTGCTCCTCCTCCCGCTCTCTTCCGGTATTGGCGAGTCGTGTGCAGCCCTCCGCCCCCCTCGCTTCAACTTGTCGGTCTCTCGTCTCTGATACCCTCTCACCATCCACCTGTGACCATGTCTTTTGGCCGACCACCGTCTCTGTCGGGAGGGTTTTCAGTGGCGCCCCCAGTGCGTCCTTGCACGTTATCATCATGCTGTATAAACTCAATCCGTCTCGCAGGACCGAGGGTCGTTCCCATTGGATCACTACGGTGTGTCAATCCGATCCCTTTGTCACTTCCTTGGGGCAATGCTCAATGAGTGTATGCAGGAGAGTGCAAGCAGTATATGCAGACATACTTGGACTGCTTGCGTAAGAACACTAACAATTCCACTCCTTGTCGCCACCTGAACAAGGACTACCTGGAGTGCCGTATGGCTCGGTGAGTTCTCTGCACAGTTCCCCGTGGCGACCATCTACTCACTGTAGAGCTGCTCAGCGGTCTCATGGACCGCGACGAGTGGAAGAATCTGGGTCTCAACAACGTCGAGCAGACAGAAAGCAACCCCACGGTCTCCAAAGACAATCCGAAGAACACATCGACAGCCGTGTGACCTTTACTCGTCGTCCTGTTTGTCCCTTTCTACCCTTACTACCGTCATAACTTCTGTTTCGCGTAATATCACACCTCCCTTCTCACTATATCTCTGTGGCTGTCTCTGCGTGAGCCAACTGTGCTCAGTTCCACCTCCCAACTTGCGCTCTCGCCATGCTGCTCGTGACTCCGTACGTTTTCCGACTTTTTTTCTATACATCGGTTGCTGAACGAAAGTGCCGTATCTTCACAAGGAGAATCGCACACCGTCCAGGGCGCGCCCGGCCCCAGACGCCGATAGTCGTGGTATCCGGGGCATCTCGGCAATCCATGCGTAAGTGTTCAGCACGTTCGCCCTATGAATACGCCGCGTGCGGCCATCTCTCTCGCAGCACTGGCCACCATGGGATGGAGTCTAACAAAAAAACTGCCACTTGGGTCTATGTGGCTGTGTCGGCTTGCCTTATAAGGCCCGGCACCTGCCGCATAGGGCGGATCTCCATGAACGTTCGTTCGAATGTAGCCAGCGGACGAGCATGCAACGTGTGATGCAGGACCACTCCGTCGAATACCTGTCGCCGTGTTCGCGCTTGTGCTCATGAGTCTATCTGAAACCCGAACTCCCGGAACGGATGGGATTAACCCCTCGCTTATATTCCCGACCGACAAGCCGCAAGCGGTCCACCAGTGCCCGTCTCACCCTTTCGTCACAACCCACGTTTCCGGCCACTGCCAGCATGCTCGCCCCCATCGCCTTCCTAGCCAACCTGGCTAGCGATGCGCTGCTCATGGTCGTGTCAGCCTCGCCCGCACAACGACCCCTCAACGTCTCCCCGAGCACGGCACAGCGCCACAACCGTTTCTATGATGTCCAGGTCTGTGGATAGATTACCTCGTCGATGTGTTTACGTATTCATCACTCCTCCCCACGTCGTACGCAGGCCCACCGAGGGGGTCGAGGGAACACCATTGAGAACACGCTGCCCAGCTTCGCCTGGTGAGAGCCATTTCTGCGGTACATAGGTAGCTCCGTCTGACCGGATGCTGGGGATCGCGCCCGTGTTTGTGCTGACAGGGGCCTTATCGACGGCACGTCAACGCTCGAAATGGACAACGGCATCACCAAGGTGAATATTCCCCCCACGTCGCTCCGCCGTGAGCACCCTTGCGAACTGCGATGCAATGTGGCAGGACGGGCACGTCGTGGTCTGGCACGACGAGGAGATCACCGCCGCGAAGTGCCAAGACACGCAGCCTGCGGTACGTTCCGCTCCTTCCGCCCCCGATTCTCGAGTGGCGATGTCCTGAGGGGGTATCCCCGGCAACCTAGTTCGCGGGCGATCCCGACTTCCCTTATGTGGGCAAGTACATCGCAAACCTTACGCTGGCGCAGCTTCGCACGGTCGACTGTGGCTCCAAGCGGCAATACGGTTACCGTGAGTCTGTTATCTTTCTTAGGCAGGTGGCTGAGGTGCTGAGCACGTCATACAGCGATGCAGCTGACGTTTCCCGGCACGCGGATATCCACTATGGAGGAGGTTTTCGACTTCGTGGAGTGCGCAGATCCCGCGCATCAGGTTCTTTGGAACATTGAGTCTAAGATCGATGCCCGGTACCCGAATAGAACTTTGGGCGTGCGCGACTTCGTAACCAAACAGTACGCGCTGTTCAGCAAGAGCCCGTACAAGCACTCCATCACAGTGAGCCGCACTTCCCTATCGGTGGAATCTGTGGTGAGCGACGCTGACACCGTGATCAGTACCAAAGTTTCGACTGGCGGACAATCGTCGCCATGAAGGAGCTCGACCCTTCGATCATCACTTCCGCTCTTATCGAGGAGTGAGCAGGTTTCCTTGCAAGGAAGGGAAATCCTTTCTCATGCGATTCTGTCACAGCGAAACCGCGTTCAACCCTGATAATGGCACTAGCCCATGGCTGGCTGGTCTGCGCCTCGACTCATTCCCTGGGCCTTCGATTTCCAGACAAGTCGCACAAGCTGCTCACAGCATCCGCGCAGACATCCTGTCCCCCGCTGCGGCAGCGTCCGAGACTCCTGTGCCTGATCCCGACATGGACGGCTATGTGCCTTTTACGACGAGAGAGATGATCGAGCATGCTCAGCGACTCGGCCTGAAGGTTAAGCCATGGACGGTGAGCTACAAGTTGCTCGAAATAGAAGGGCCCATGCTGATATGTTTGTTCGACAGGTCAACAGGCTGAATATCGTTGAGCAACTTCTGGACTGGAAGGCAGATGGCATCATCACGGACTGTGCGTTCGAAATCGGTTACGGTCTCGAAGTGCATATTCACCACTGATGTTTGCTCGTTAAGATCCCAATAGCGTCCGCCGATTAGTTAAACACAGAGGGCTCCCGGTTGCCCCGAAACACCCCAAGCAGCGTGTCTTGTCGTGTTTAGACGTGCACCTCGCGAGGCAGCGTTCTTTATGAAATGTACATCGTTTATACCACCATGCAGCACAGATGAACAGGGGAAGCTCGCTAAACTACTGTACTATATACTAGATGCCATTTTTCATAGACTATATCCCTCGAATTCGATACCATGCCTCACTCTTAAGCATACACCGGGATAAGTCCGTTGCGGACACTGGTTTCCCCGCTGCGTGAGCTTCGAGACGAAGTCTGGCCCCGACTGGCTGAACATGGCCAATGGGAAGGCTCGGAATTCAACAAGCGCCTGCGGGAGAGAACGGGAGGTGGCGTGGGCGCCTGTATGAAAACTCCGCCCCCGTTTGAGCTCGTCACTGCCGACATCGAGCTCAACACCTTCCTTACCGCCATGGCTGCCGTCCACCTCTCCAAAAAGGCCGTTACCATCCCCACCACCGTCCGCACCCTCTCGTCGGGCGTCCCCGTCGCGCCCCTCGTCAGCCTCTCCGTCCGCTCGCCCGCCGGTCACGGGCACGGACATGAAGCCCGCTCTGACGTGCCCGCAAAGTGGGCGACCAGGGTCTCTCGGACGTCCTCTGGCCTTGTCTCGAGGTCATTTGTCTCTGGTGAGCATTCATATCCACGTCTCTGCATGCTCTACAAGTCCTGTAAGGCCTGCGCGGCAGGAGCCGCACCATTCAGTCATTCAGTCCTCCCTGCTTCCTCGTTCATATCTCCGCATCCTCTTCCGACCTTGGCCCCCGCTCACACATACCTCGTTTTGTGCGCTCGCAGCCCCGGTGACCGGCATCCACCAGAAGAGCCTCCTGCACACGTCCGCCGCCGTCCAGGACGCGCCAAACGTGCCCAACTTCTCCAAGTACCAGGCCAAGTCCGAGTCGACGAACCGCGGGCTCGCGTACCTCATGATCGGCTCGCTCGGCGTGCTCTCCGCGACCGCGGCCAAGTCGACGGTGGCCGAGTTCCTCGCGACGATGGCGGCCTCCGCGGACGTGCTCGCGATGGCCAAGGTCGAGCTCGAGCTCGCCGCGATCCCCGAGGGCAAGAACGTCATCATCAAGTGGCGCGGCAAGCCCGTCTTCATCCGCCACCGCACCCCCGACGAGATCGCCGAGGCGCGCAGCACCGACCTCAAGGGCCTCCGCGACCCCGAGAGCGACGAGGCGCGCACCAAGAAGCCCGAGTGGCTCGTCATGCTCGGCGTCTGCACCCACCTGGGTTGTGTGCCCATTGGTGAGGCGGGCGACTATGGAGGCTGGTTCTGCCCGTGCCACGGTTCGCACTATGATATCTGTGAGTGTCGCGCGTTTAGGCTGTCAGAGTACGTTGGCTCGTTCGCTCACCTTCTGCATAGCTGGGCGTATCCGCAAGGGTCCTGCTCCTGTGAGTTTGTTGCTTTTTCTCATAATGTGTGGTGCTCACATGCCATTCAATATACAGCTGAACCTAGAAGTGCCCCAGTACGATTTCAACGACGCGGAGGGCAAGCTCATCATCGGTTGATAGACTTTACCTTGAATATACATAGAGCGTACAATAATTCTAATATTGTCACGTTCATTGCTATCATCAATCGTTGCATCCCTTCAGATGGCAACAATAGAGCGCTGTTGTACTTGTACACACACAAAAGCCCACATAGGTCATCACACCATCAACATCATATTCGTCAACTACGAGGACTAGTCCACAAGTTGCTACAGCAGCGAAGCGCAATATGGGTTTTATATCGACAGGAGGAAGGCAGAGAAACTAGGCAACAGACAAATCATCGAGAGATACCGAGAAATCGGCGTCACCAAGACCGTACCAGGGGTGTTGGATGGGACTCGCCCGACCGCGACCCTCTAATAAAGCCCTTTGAGTGATCACCACAGACATAGAGACAAAGCTAGACGGCGCTATTCACAACTCGTTCGCAATCTACAGCAACAGCAAGCCAGGACGATTGACATGGACTATGGCACAGTGAGATAGGTAGCGCGGAGAGAGGCTCTTGAGACTACGTGCGCTCTCACGCGAAGACTGTTGCCAGCTTAGGAACGCCTGTAGCTGCCAGCGGGTTCGACCTCCCGAGCGCGAGAAGGCGGAGGGTAGTCGCGGGGGCACCAGAGCTCCTAGCAGGGGCGCCGCTCGAGTAGCTGGTGTTCGGGTAGCCTCCAGAGCTGCCATTGTAGGTTGCGCCGCCAGAGCCAGCGCTGTAGCCGGCGGACTCGTAGGGGGCCCCAGAAGCGCCGCGCGAAGGAGGGCTTTGAGAACGACGACTGCGGGAGAAATGAACTCATAAGTCAACGCGTTATGCGCAGCAACCGGAGAATGAAACTCACCGGTAGCGTTCGACACTCCCAGAGCGAGGGGGAGGATAGTCGGCATAGCGGGCGGGAGAAGGGGCCCTGCCACGGGCCTCAGTGGCGGGATAGTCGCTGAAGAGCTTCTGTCAAGACACAGCATCCGAACCAAGGGTGATGGACATACCGAGCAGGCGGGCGTTCGTACTCTTCACGGGTGGTGCGCGCAGGCGGAGCACCAGGGGGAGTCCTCGGCCTCACAGCAGGAGCCGGATACGTACCATATCTCTCGGGTGCGGGAGGCCCGGCCCTCCTGTCATAGCGGTCATAGTACTCCCTAGGGGGCGGAGCAGGGTAACCACGAGGAGGATAACCAGGCGGCGCAGCTTCACCCTCAGGATAGTAGCCACGAGATTCAAACCGAGCCGGAGGCGGTGGCGGCGGAGGCGCGCCCCTCATCCTGAAATCATCGAAGTCCCTAGCAGACCGCATGGAGGGCGGCGGAGGGTAATCGCGGAAGTCTCTGGGAGGCGAGGGAGGCCGGCCATAGTACCCCTCCCGCCTGGGGGGCGGGGGGTAATCATAGAAGCGAGGATCGCCTGGAGGCGGGTAACGCGCGTATTCACCGCGGTATGGATACTCCCGAATGGGAGGAGGATAGTCTCTGGGGGCCGCAATACGATCAATAAGCGCAGGTTCACTTCCAGGGTGGCTCGGACGACGTCTGAGCAATCAAGCAAGTGCCTCAGTGACACCATCCGACTACCCTACTGAGACCAAATTGAAGACTTACCCGCTCGCAAGGTGGTTGGGGCACTCCCTAACGAAAAAAATGATCAGTTTTAAGTGACGCCATATTGTCCTTGGGGGAATGCTAACCTTGCCCAATGGCCCATCTGTCCGCACTTGAAGCAGGCACCAGGGTCACCGCTATACTTGGCCGTCCTGCCACCACCATGAGATATTTCAACGCGGATCTTGTTTCCCATGAAGTAGCCCTCGTGGTACTTGGCGACACTTTCCTCCGCGGCTTCGCGGCTATCGAATTCCTAGAAAGAAGGCGGCGGTCAGGCCGAGAACGCTGCTGGCAGGCGTTTTTTCGCCACGTACCACGAACCCGTACCCCACTCTGTTCACACGATGCATCGCCTTGGTTAGCGTGACTATCCGAGCGCTGCAGACTAATATAAACTCACTTGAGTTCGATATTCACAATGTCCCCGATCTTGCCAAAGCAGCTCTCTAAGTCCTCCTTGCGAGTGTGCTCGGGGAGACCGCCAATGTAGACCTTGTTCGGCTGTAGTCCCAGAGGAGCGCGAGCGGGTGCCCAGAGACGGAGGACATGAGAGCGGAAGCCGTCAGTGATATGAAAACAAACCAGAAGCCAGCAGGGGGGAGAAAGAAGAGCAAGAGAAGGCGGAGGGGCGCTCGGGAGAGGAGACAGGGGCGCTTTTTTCGCCAACAGGTAGCCCAAGAACGCATTACGCGGCCCTGCAGGATAGGTCCCGATGCCGCCCCGTACTGTAGCGGACGCTGCGAGCGCATTCGCGGACGATGGTTGCCATGTCACAAGGCCCTGCGTGTCCTAAAATTCATCAAGTGGGACATGGCAAGCTCCGGCCACGAGTGAGAGTGCAGTGCAGCATGATGTGTGAGCACGAGGAGGGTGGCGGTGGGCGAGGAGACGAGCAGGGCGAAGGGCGAGCCTCCTGGGCCGAGAGAGCGATAGGAGAGGAGGGGAGAGGGAGAGAGGGCAACAAACGGGGCACAAAGTAGAGAGACCGACTAAGCACCTTGATAATCTTCTCGCCGCGCTGGGCAGCGTCAGCGCGGGTGGTGGCACTGGCACTGTCTGTGCCATTTCCCGTGGCGGGACCGGGAGCGTAGTCTGCTGCCTCTGGGGCGGGAACGGCGCGGTCATCTGGGGGAGGGGCTGCGCCATTGAGGTCCAGGTCTCCGCCAGGACCCATGTGGTGGTCACGGGCGGAGTCGACGTCCATAGGATTCCAGGTACTGGGATGCTGATGTTTGGCGGACGGATGGTCGCTGTCTTTGGTCGGGGCGAGAGGAGAGGCGGCCATGGAAGAGAGGTGATGACAGGCAGGAAACAAGTGGGACACGCCTTGTGTGCCCAAAAATCGGTGTCATAATTTTGGCCGACCGCCGCGAGCGGAGCTGCCCCAGGGGCCAGAGCACACAGCCCCGGCCAATCATCACGCTCCTCCCGGCCCCTCTCCGAGTCCGAGTCCCAGCTCCGCCAGCCCCGCGCGGTGTACGTAAACCTTTCCTCTCACGCAAACAAATCGGTGACACGTCAATACACCGGGCTGCACCCTACATACCGTTCCCCGCAACCACTGGCATTTCCAAAATACGCGAGTACAATGATACAATGCTGCATGCCGCGGTAGGACTCGGAGATCCCAGGGACTGTTGACCACATTTCTCATCGCAAGATGGGCGCCAGTTGTTGTGGTCGCTCCATGTTCTCGTTCCTTCCAGTGCTTCTGCAGCTTGCCCTTCCACACGTATATGAACAGTTAACCCCTCCCTCACAACTCCCACTATCACTGTGCCCTTCCATATCTTTCTGACAGGTTTATTCGAATGGTATGGTGCCAGTATCATAAGTATTTCCGGCGCACGAGGCTCCAGGAGGCTCCGTACCCCCGTCTGGGAACGTCGAAAGGGACCGGAAAAACTCCGGGAACATGGGAGAAGCCTCCCAGGACCTCCCAGGACTCGGCGATTGTCACAATAACTTTTCAATAAGCTCTCGAGACCGCATGGAGAGCGTCAAATGTGGTTTGCCGTACCTTATCTGGACTAGTACTAGTACTGGGGCTCGCCCTGTCGGCCTGCAGCCTAAGGCGCCGATCTAATTCAAACTTTGATATTCGCCTATTCCTGACAGTGACAGATTCGACTGTCTCGAGTAAATTACTTAGTAAATACTAGTGTAGTATACGGCCTGTACGTGTGGTTCTATTGTTACTAGCGTCAAGAAGCTAGCGCTTATTACTTAGTACTGCTCTTTTTGAACTTTGAAGAAACGCCGGAGTAAAAGTGGCAGTTATTGCAAGTTGGAGCGCCGGGCGCGTGGTTCCATCTTACCGCCCACGAGTCAAAAAAAGCACACGAATTCCTGCATGTGCATGCCGTAACGTACTTTTGCCTGATATCCGGATTCTATATCCAAGTAGCGTATGTACATTAGTTACAACCCGTAAGGATGGAACCGCAGCTACATGCAATGCAAACGAACAGCGTAGAGTGGTTCGCCGCAAATGCCCATCACAGAGCGTGCGATAGATAAGTATGTGGACGTCGCGAAAGGAAACTCGGACCTATTTGGGGAATGTTCAGAAATACAGGATGGGAGGCAGACACGATTGCGGATGGGATGATGTGGAGGAAACGGAGACAACATACATATGAGAGAGACGAGAGAGAGCGCGAGGAAGAAAAAAGAGATACGCATATGTACAGCCCTATAAAGATAGACGAGAGGGATTGCATGATAGGAATGTGGTATGCGCAGATGGATGGTAGCAAACAGTATGAGAGCACTTGGGATGAGTGGGATCGCAGGAAAGCGCGAAATTAGCGGGGGTTACGCATTAAGTAGGGGAGGTCGATGCATGGGGTGGGGAGCGCTACGGGATGGGAATGGGGAACTGGACGCTAAGCAAATGCAATCTAAAGCTCTAGCATGTAAAGATGGACACCGAGACGAAGCAAAACAGACACCGAAACCAAAACCAAGCACGGTACGGTGTGCGCCAGCCGCGAAGTAAATATTGGTAAAAAGTCACCCCGAGCCAAAGCAGTCCGGGCGACCCAATAGGCGTATTAAACAACACACCCACCTTGAACAAACAACGCAAGGTGGAAGGACAAACATCGGCACCACCGGCAGAGTCCACCCACCACCACCACCACCACCACCACCACGCAAGCGAAGCACGTCAAGCTCGAAGCATCACGCCATCCGCACCATCGCTCGCCACTCTGGCTCAGCGCTATGCGCATGGGGAGGATAAGAACTGCGCACGCATCACTCGCGGGTGCCGCAATTCCCCCCTCCTTGCGACCTCTGTGCGCCTGTGCGTGGCCTCGAGTGTTGTTGCTCGTGATAGGCGTGAGGTACGTAGGTCGACCGAGTTCACCAGCCCCACAGATCCTCGCTGAGCGGATCGACCTCGAGCCACGGGTGGTCCAACATCTCGCGTGCGTGCTTCCTTTCGCGGTGGTCGATGACAAGCATGGGCTCAAGGAACGCGCAGACCTTCGCCGCGTCCTCCTCCGCCCAGAGGTACTTCTCCACCATTACGCGCTTCAGCGGCCACGGCTTCAGGTTCCGGATGTACCGCAGCGAGCCTGCGCGCAAAACGTCCGTCAGTAAGTGCTGCCAGCGTCGCGCCGAGAACATCACCAAAATGGGAATATGAAGGAGATAGCAGGGAAGGACAGCGACCCCGAAAGGGCAACATGAACAACTCGGCATTAGGCCCGCTGATCAGCCCATCGACACGTCGATATCAGCGCACGCCCCACCGATAGCTTCGGGCGCAGGCGTTCGGACACACAGAAGCAGAACGCCTGTGCCCGGCGCATGCCACTACCGAGCAGCCATCCGAATCCGGACACATATCGCAGCCACGCTCGACAAATATAAGGCGCTCCCCCCACCCCCCTTCCCCTATCTCCCTGGCCCAGAACACAAGTACAAGACACCCTGCGATGCGACGTACCTGAGCTATCGAACAGCTCCCTGCTGAACCTTCCGTTCCACTTCGTCTCACCGTACTCGCCGAGGAGCTCGATGATCTGCGCGACGTGGTCGTCGTCCTTGCCGAACAGGTCGCCCTGGCTCTGCGGGTCGAAGAGGTACTCCGCGGTGAGCAGCTCGAACACGACACACGCGACGGACCAGATGTCCGCCGTCGCGCCCCAGTCCGCGCGCCCGACGATCGCCTCGGGCGAGCGGTACTGTCGCGTCTGGATGTCCTCCGTGTAGTGCTTGTGCGTCGGCGTCGCGTTTCCGAGGTCGGCAATCTTGATGGACACGGGGAGCGGTGGGGGCATGGAGTCAGGTTCGTGTGGTTGAGTATCAAGGGGTGGGGTGGGTGGGGGATGTTGCGAACACGAGGAGGCGGCGAGGTCGCGGGGGGCAGTCTGGGTAAGTAATGAGGGGCCTGGGGCGGGTCGTGTTGAAAGTTGAGGACGCGTTTCGCTATCCTCTGCAGCGGACTCGGCGCCGCATGTGCAGGTGCATGTCGAACCAGCACCCTTCGTCCCCTCGGTTGAGGGGGCGAACGTCATCTTGAGCACACCGCTGGTGACGCTAGCAACGGATGTAGGGGCGGTATCGTTGCTCAACGACGTCGCGACGCTCGAGGACATCAACACGGAGTCGTATACTCCGCTCGAGCGGCCGCTCCTGCTCGAATCTGATCCTTCCGGTGTTGATGTGGATGAGTCACTGAACCGGTTCGTAGTCAGAGCGAGCTTGCTGACGCTCTTTCTGCGAACCTCATTCATCCTCGGCGACGACGATGATAATGATGCGAGCGCGCTCTGTGCGGAAGCTACTCGGGAAATGTAGCTTAAGCGTGCGGGGGAGTTGGGACAGCTGTAGGAGGACGGGCTTGGGAGCGGCCGCGAGTCGAAGATTTGCACCTGACGCTCGCGACCGCTCTTGTGGCGCGGTATCGCGATGGAGGCTCGCGTCATCTGCTTCGGGGGGACAACGACCTTCCTGGATGTTGGGGAGGGTGAACGCGAGAGTTCGCTTTGGATATGCGCCTCAACGTCTGGTATCGAGATAACTATATGCAGATCATTTAGCATCCAACCTCTGCGCAACATGGCATAGAAGCACTCACGAATGTTCTCGGGCTTAATGTCTGTGTGGATCAAGTCGCATTCGTCGTGAAGGTATTGCAGCCCAAGAAGCGTCTGCTTCGCAATGACCCTGACGAGATCGACAGCAACGCCAGTCTTCTTATGACGTTCGATGAGCGTCAGTAGGTTCTCGCCTAATGGCTCAAATACAAGACATATGTGGCTATCGGGGGAGGCTGCATGGTCGAAATTGTCGAGAAAGGAGACGACGTGATGACGTCCCGGATGAGAGGGATTTGCGTCCATAACTTGTCGCAAAAGCTTGATCTCGTCGCGAGCGGTCTCTGCATAACGGCCTGCTGATTTAACCACTTTCAAGGCGGTGTGTTTACGAGTCCTGTATGAAGAACTGTCAGCTCAAATGTCCACTTTCCAATTGCATATATGTACAATCCAAGTCCTGACATGAATGGACGGGATAAGGCTCGCAAAGCCTTCCATGATACGCATTCGCCCTGTGTAGCCTTAAAAGCGCTGCCCGTCCGCGATCTGAAACCGCCGCTAGCCGCCTCAGGTGAAATCGATCAAGCCTTGTGATGCCATGAATGCACCAAAGTGCATAGCGGTGGGATCCCGAGGCCGGTAAGAGTATACGAAAATGATACGCTCATTCTGCGGTCTAACGGTCTATGGCGCCACTACACAGATATATTCAAAAAAAACATGGCGAACGATCAGGAAGGTGGCGGCTAGGCAGGTACAAGTGGCGAGTGCATATTGACCGAGGACCGCCGAAAAAAATAGGCACCAAGGGATGTGCCAGCGATGCCGGTGTTGGGAATGGGCACCGAAATTCGCGACATCGCAGAAAATCAAAAGACGGGAAACTGTTGAAAGGAAGGAGACTCACTGATTATCCTTGGCGAGCCATACGGTAGAAAAATGTCCCCAGCTGGTCGTGTGATGTGAGCGTGGTGCTGTCAATCGTCCGGAGGCGCAAAACACCTGCAGGAGATAGATATAATAAGAGGCCAAGGAGACATACCCAAGTTTGCGGAGAACGAGATATCTCCCGTCCTTAAAGGTGTCGTTTATCTTGACCTGGAGATACCCTCCGGCGTTGTAGTCTGAAGGGGCCTCCTCGTCCTTGGAATAAACGTCTGGGACGGGCACGATCTTGGGACCGGAGGAGGTGACGACGTATTGGTATTTCGCACAGGGCTGCTTTGGCGCCATGAAGGGAGGAAAGGGGAAAAGAGAGGAAGCACCGAGAGCCGGTGCAGCGATGTGGCAGGGAGACGAGATAACAACCAGCGGACGCCCCTCAGTACTCAGTCCTCTCCCCCATCCGCCACAGCTTACCTCAGCATTCCTTATCCGGCACCGACCCTTCGCTCCGACCTTATCGCGGCCATTCCAGCCAATCACTGCGCAACGATTAGCCCAGGGATATCCCGCGCCTCTCCCATTGGCGCCTTACGTAACGCCTACACCCTTCGCTCCGCCTTCGCCTCCCCGCTTCCGACTGCTCCCGACCCACTCCTCCCCCATTCATCAGCCTTCATTGCAGAAATACCACATGCCGCACCGCGGGAGAAGTCTTTCAAGCTGTTCCTCGCACTCTCCATCGTCCTGATCTCCTCTGCCCAAATACAACACTGTGGAGAGCTATCCTCTCGAGTCAGCGTAACGTGGATCCGGAGTCAGGATCCTCCGTTTAGGTCCCGCAACTCCCGAGCTCTGGAGGCGGTCGATGAATTCCTTAGTAAGTCTCGTTTCGAACATCGGAAAAGTCGTTGCTGCTCTTCCCGTTATCCGATCTCAAGCACAAGCGGAAATTTCGGTCTAACAACGATGTCACCACCTGCGCGCGTGTCTGACGATGTCGAACCGTAAATCGTCCGCACGACTTAGTAAGAGTAAGCCTGTAACGGCTAAATGCCTCGACCTATGTATAAAGCGACTGTGCCTCCCCCAATTCGTGTAGGTGTGGTGCACTGGAGCTCCATACCGTCCGGAAGGACCTTGCGGCTCCTGTGTAACTGTCAACACGATTATTATACCGCCGTCACCGTATACGGCCTCCATCGTGCCCGCAGGCGCTCCGGGACTAAAGAGAAGATGAGAATTTTGAGATTGGTACGTTCCGTCGCCTAGTTTGGTATCTCCGCTGCTACCCAGCGGAAATCTACTAATCTCACCTCGAGCTTGAGCTTTGTCGACGTTGCTGTGAGCCTGTGACTTCGCGCGAATTGTATGAATGAAGGCGTCACGTCATGCCGTGTGAAGCCAGGACACTGATCAGAAGGTTTGTGGCGTTTGCGCCAAGTGTGGATTGACTTCCGTCTGAGTACTGCTACTTCCTTCCTATCAAGTTCACAACATTCACATCCAGCCCAGTCCATCCCATGAAGCGGATGAGGGAGTAGGCACCCGCACAAGTCCGTTGAATATGAATAGTTCACTGTCACAGATGTCCATGGGAAAGACAATCCAGACAGTACTTAGGTGTTTTACAGGCCCTCCGCTACGTATAATGCGTGCGTCATTCGGATGCTAGGACGTAGGTTCCTCCGCCCGTTAATGAATATTATCTTCACACAAGTCCGCCACTGTAAAGAAGGTATCTGGTGTGTCTACCTGCCGGCCCCACTATATCCTTATTCGTGAACGTACCGGTCTACTTTGAAGCATCGGAAGATGAAGATTCGAGTCGGGGATCCTGCGCTAAAGTATCTTCGTAACAACAATCCCTCTACAAATCAATTGTGGGCCGCTCCTAGGCATTCTCAAAATCTGGTCTGTGCGGGGAACATCATGAATGTTGTGGATCAGAACCAGTAAGAAGTAGATGGAATTAGTATTCCGTCTCTCGGTGTTCACATGCAACGCTCGGCTTCATATGGCTTTGGTGGGTAATAGATTGAGATACACTGATAGTGATGTGCCCGCCCAATTAATATTGATGAGATTACAGTGTGCAATATCTTCCGACTTCACGCAGAGTACGAAGGGATAGTACATAGAGTAGCTCAGCGATGCCCCAGAATGGAAATAGGATTGCTGTTCAGAGAGGTGCAACTTAAGTACTGGCAACCTGGCGTTGAGTCGCGAAAAGGGCACTGATGAGCCGGAGCAACGGGCCCACGACGTCATGTTCCTGAGAATCACAGGTGTAAGCTTGGCTGCCTGGGGAAATTCATGAACCCGATGGAGACTGTGACCTGCGATTGAGCGTTGAACTTTGTGTGGTCGTTTCTAGTTTCGGCCGCCGTAGGCAACCTCGCCTGCGAGTCGCTGTCCGCATCGGATTCACCGCCAGCTGTGACTTTTGTTGTCTTGGACGCTCTGTGCGGTCAGCTTGGGTCAGTTCTCGCCACGCGGCGGCTGGCTGCCCCATCCGAACTTACCGCATTTGGATAGCGCGCGCCAAGACCAGGACTTCGCTAGTGTGCCACCAATTGCGTGTGTGGCTCATCCAATGTTCATCATGTCCATTGTCTAGAGTGGCGACTCCTTGCTTTTCTCTATCACATAACTACCTGCCGCTTACCCATGTGCCCCCTGCTTCTTCCTCTGCGCCTCTTGTAATCTGCTTCACGCCTCTCTAACGTGCCATTATACGGCCTGGGACCCAGTGGGAACACTCTATCGGCGACCATCTATCCTTAGTACACCTACGAAGCGGAACTGCAGCAGCTCTGTACTGCTCTATATTCTGCGCCTCCTGCTTCTCGAGCTCCTAGCGAGCTATTTTTCACCGATACTTCGCACTCCCAGCTCTCGTGGCTGAGTAAATCGCAACCATGAACGCGGTAGCCGGCCATATTTCAAGAAAGTTCATTGGGGCGGTCGAGGACGAGTGGCAACTCTACAGGTCTGTTTTTTGTCTGCAGCCATGGGCCTCCCTCCACCTAACCCGCTGTACAGTAATAACTCCTCTGACTATACCATCGGGCCCCCAATTGGATTTGGGGCGTCCTCCGTCGTGTATGCTGCCAAGTACCAGCCTCGCGATGGCACCACCCCAATCCCTTGCGCTCTCAAGGTCCTAGACCTTGATCGCCTGCCACCATCTGCTCTCCGACTCCTGCAGAACGAAACACAACTCATGTCCTTGTCCAAGCACCCAAACGTACTTCGAGTTCGTGGAACCTGGGTCGACGGCCACAAGCTGTATATTGCCATGCGCCTCATGAACGCAGGCTCCGTTGCCGATGTCATGCGCTACCAGTGGCCTGGGGGTCTTGAAGAGGAGGTCATACGATGTATCCTCAAGCAGGCCTTGCAGGGGCTCAAGTAGGCATATCTTCTATCACCGCGTTACAGGTAGACTGACGGCCGGCGCGCCGCTCTACAGTTACTTCCACATCAACGGGCTTATTCACCGCGACGTAAAGGCGGCCAACCTTCTCATTGACGACGACGGCACGGTCCTGCTCGGCGACCTGGGAGTCGCCGCGTTCCTGTGGGACTCGGGAGGCCCGCAACCGAGCAAGTCCCGCACCATCAACTTCGACCCATTGATACGGAGCGCTCAGAATAGCCACAACCTCACCCACCAGCGGACACCAGCTCCGTCAGCGACTCTCCAGCGGCCGTCTATTCTGGGGAAGCGGAAGTCGTTCGTCGGCACACCCTGCTGGATGGCGCCAGAAGTTATCAACGGGAAGACGTACGACGCGTCTGCCGACATCTGGTCGTTCGGCATCACGGCGATCGAGCTGGCGCAGGGCCGCGCACCCCGCTCTCGGCTGGACCCTCACAAGGTGCTCGTCATGACCGTCACCGACGCCCCACCCCAGCTCGAGCGCAGCGCGGGCCCGCATTCGTACTCGAGTGCGTTCGCGGAGATCGTTGGCATGTGCCTGAACAAGGACCCCGCTAAGCGGCCCACAGCGGCTGATTTACTCCAGACGCACTTCTTGAAGAACACGAGGAAGCCCAGCTATTTGTGCAGCGCGATCCTGCGTGGTCTACCTCCGCTAACGCTGCGCCAGGAGCGCCGGAAGCAGCCGTCCATCCACACGCACCTCACAATGGACAGCTGGGACTTCTCCAGTCTCCCTGCCTCGCCCACGACCTCCGTGTACAGCCACCACCGTCGGCCAATCGGCCTGGTCCCGCCACAGGATCTCTTCGAAATGGAAGGGGAAGCCCCGCCTGACTCTGACGGCGGCGGGGGCGAGGTGGACGTAAGAGACCAGGCGGAGGGCGACCACGCCGCCATCGATGGGCACAGTATCGCGGAGGCATATGCGGTCCGGATTCGGGCACGGCATCGAAGCTCCCTGAGCGTCGGGCGCAGCTTGCATTCGCACAGCCGGTCAGGATCTCACCACTCGCTGCGCTCCCACCACTCCCACTCGCGACACCAGTCGCACGACGATCGGCCAACGGTGCATTCTATCCAGGAGGTGGTCGTCTCAGGCGCAGATGAGGATGAGGACGAATCGTCCGATACGGATCACGACCAGGAACGACCGGAGGTCGAAGGTATCCCCGCAGTGATATCCCCGGCGTCTGCAACACTGGACGTCCCTGCCGCGTCCCAACTGTCGACGTCGCCTGCCGCGTCGACGCACTCGTCTGCATCCGCCGCATCGTCTGCGAGCTCGCCGCTGACGCCGTCGACGCCACCCTTGTCGTCCTCGTTGGGGAGCACCACAGGCGGCGGGAAGTCGCAGCGCGGTAAATTGTGGCGCAAGCTCACCGGCAAGCTGGATTTGGGCGAGCACGATGGCTGGAACGTTAATGGGAAGGAGAGGGATCAGGCGGCGACATCGCCGCTGCCCCCTGCGAGTTCGGGCGGTGACAGGCGCAAGAAGTCGTTTGGGAACGTGTTTGGGCGGACAGCATCGATGAGCGTTGACTTGGTTCGGACAGCCAACCGGACGATGTCTCGTGAGCACTACCAGTGATGCTGGCTGTTTTTCGGGAGCGGCTGACATCTCCGTCTTTCATTCCTTTGAGTAGAATCCAAGCAGACCGGATAACAATGTTACGTTCTAATCAGGATTAGGATAACTCGTGTCTAGTACGAGGACATTCATTACCACTCCTAACAGCGGTCTTACTCTTGGATATCTGGTTCGCGCATGGCGTCATGACAGAATCGAATGTACTATATCCTTTAATGTACTTTGATGTATTTGTAGCGTTAGCACAACCTGTTTAAATTATTCCGGTGTAGCTTGCGCAGCAAATCCCTAGTCGTCGCACCTTATGTTATGCTCGCTGGATACAAGCCCGATATTCTCGGCCGGACCTCGTGGGTAGGGGCGATTTTCAGGAGATGGCTGCGAAATGAACCGACGACTGCGTAAGCGGATTTCCGAACGTTCGGAGCACAGACGAGCACAGCGTGCGCCGCGGTCCCTGAGGCGAGTTTGCGAGAGACATCCGGAAGAGGGAGGCCAGATAGACGCCGAGATCGATAGCATCCGCATGTGACGTCTTTGCACGTGTTGGTTGATCTCCGCATAGACGCTGGTCACCGGTTTCGGCTTCGGCGTTGGAAGACTCTCTCCAGTGCAACGGTACTTACCCTCGGACCTCCATATCCGCCGTATCGTCCTACT
This sequence comes from Ganoderma lingzhi, assembly GCA_026283605.1. Lineage (NCBI taxonomy): Eukaryota > Fungi > Basidiomycota > Agaricomycetes > Polyporales > Polyporaceae > Ganoderma > Ganoderma lingzhi. Next base: position 1,418,185 of record JAPJYM010000001.1, read on the forward strand.
CCCTTTCTTCTTCCCTCTCCTGCTTCTTGACTTCTACCGCCATGTCCTCCACCGCGGAGGCAGCAGCGGCCGCAAGAGCCGCATCCATAGACGCCGCTCAGAGCGCGACAGCGCTGTTCGACAATCATCTCAAGCTTCTCAGCGAATCTTACCTCGCCTTCTTTGTCGAAAGGTGCGCGGCGTTCCACAGCTCTCGTACCTATCCTCAACCCCTTGCAATGCCTACAGGAAACGGATAGAGGAGCAATAGTGCGTAAATTTGTAGGCATCCATTGGTCGTGGCGGCGCTCACACGTTGGTGCAGTGTTGCATCCCTCATGAAACTTCACCGCAAGTCCAAAGCTCTCGATGCCTATATGGACGATCGGATGGAGTTGAGCACTACGCGGATGGCGTGGAACGAGATTACCGACAACGTCGAGCGAGGTGCGTACCCCGCCGTTGCACTTGCAGTTCCCATTTTCGGGCATGAGTTCATCGCGGAATAGAGGCCGGCGCGCACCAATCGTTCCTGGATAGTCTGGGAACCCAAGTCATCGACCCGCTGAATAAAGTCAAGGTACGTGGTGTGTCTTCCGGAGGCTGATATGGGTGCAAGACGGCCGTACATGCAGGATGAACAAGATCGGATACGCAAACGTATACGCGAGGACGTCAAGGGTGCTATTTCAGCTCACAACGAATACGCGGAAAACACCCTCCCCCGTCTCAAGCGCAACTATCTCAAGAAGTGCCAGGAGGCCGAGGTTCGTTCACCCCACGTTCATTCCGCGCTGTGGCGGCATATACCTCCGCGCCTCATCCCGCCTGTATTGACATCTTCCCTCTCCCTATTTGGGGTATACAGGAGTACAAGTCAGCGGCATCAGCAGCCATGTCTGCGGGCCCTACTTCACCACAGGAGCCGAATGGCATGGCACAACTCGCCAAATCGTCCTCAGCGCAACCCACTAACGGCGCACGGCCTGTGGTCACCGGCCCTCAGCCACTCCGCCCGCTCGAGCGTCGCGCATCGCAAAGCGCACATCGGAACCGATCACCCTCGGCAGCGGCATCGACGTCCACCGCCCTTCATGATCTCGCGCACCAGGGGAAGAAGCAGCTCAACCAGCTGATGACCTTCTTGGATAAGGGGGGGAACGTCAGGGATGGAGGGCGGTCCGATAACGCGCTCCGCCAGGTGCGCGCAAAGCGCGAGGCGGACGAGGCTGGTGTGTCATATCTCATTCCGTGGCGTCATTTCGTGGCATTGAGTTTGTTGGAACGTGTAGACAAGGAGTATCGGAAAGGCGTCCATTGGCTGGAGACGCTCCGGATACGGCGAGTGAAGATCCTCGAGTCCGGATTCAAGGTTAAGAGTTCACCAATGTGCGTATCGCAATACTAACCGTACGACCTAGTCGTTGGAGGCGTTTGTGCGCGATTCGTCAGATATGCTGAGGAATGTTCTCGACGTGTATATCGACAGTCTAAGGCATGTCTCCTTTTGGAAGATATCGCTCGTCTCGCGTACTCACTGGGGTGCAAACAAACAGCGCTGCCGCGACAATAGAAAGCCAACTATGTGAACATGGCCGACGAATGGCGGACAAGATTGTTCCTCAGCAGGACGGTGCCGCGATAGCGGCCAACATTCCCCGTATGCTCGCTATCATGGTCCCCAGGCCGATCTACTACTACAACTTCACCGTTGGCGAGTGTAAGGACCTCATATTCGGTGTTAGCCTGGTCGACTATGCTACTGCTCGGGGCCCGCTAGAAGGCGACATCCCGAAGATTATCCGCATATGCATTGAGGACATCGACCGACGGGGGCTTGACGCCGAAGGTATTTATCGGGTGAGGAAACACCTTGTGCATTCTCCATCTTACGTTCTGACTCGCAGGCCGATCCTAGGTTTCTGGAAGGCACGCAGCTGTGCAAGAGGTATGTGCCTTCCTCGAACCTGACGTATACGGGGTTGCTGACTCCTGTTATTAGTTGCACCACAAGATTGAGCGCAACGAGGCCGCATTTGCATTTAATCCTACAACGGACGACGTGTACTCCGTATCATCGTTCTTAAAGGTGCGGCGAAACGATATTGTGGTGACCGAATGATGTTTGACGACGAAACACAGATGTACCTTCGTGAATTGCCCGAGCCTGTGTTCAGATTCCCGCTGCAGGAGCGAATGCAGCACACGGAGGGTATCGGTGCGGCGCTTATTGTGGTCGATGTTAGTGGATTTGTGTCTAACCATGACGTAGATGACCACGTCGCGAACAACTTCTCAGTGCTTCGATCAAAGATCCGGCGGCTGCCACCCATCCATCAAGCGACCCTGCGGGCCCTGGTCGAACATCTCGCTAGGCTCGCATCCCACTCCGATAAGAATAAGATGGACCCGAAGAACCTGGCCATCGTATTCGGCTCCGTGATCTTCGGGGAGGATGAGATGCCCAAAGGGGCCGACATTCTAGGCATGCAGTCGTGGAAGGTTAGTTCGCGGTTCTCGACCCCGTACATACCCTTCGTTTGCTGACGGCAGCCTCAGGACACCGTAATGGAGGACCTCATCACGAACGCGCACATCTTGTTCCAGCAGAGCGACAGCAACTCTCCGCCACTACCCTCTGCGCCGCTCAACGAGGCCGCGGCCCCAGTCACTTATGGTTCGCAGCATACGAAGGTACTGTCTAACATGCCACCACCACCTGTGCCCACATCGCCGCGGAGGGGACACCAGAAGACTTCCTCGGTCTCCACCATCCGTTCATCGCTCGATGTCCCGCGGCCCCAGGTGCCGCCGCAGGATTTCACTCCTCAGCTCCCTCCGCGGCCGGCGAACAGCATCCATCCCTCGTTGCGTGCGGGGCCGCATGCGTCGCCGGCGAGACAGATGCCCTCCGTTCGCACCGGGCAGTTCTTTGATGACGACATGCTGATCACATCCCAGAGCTCCATCTCATCGCGGGAGAACGGGAGCTCAACTTCACTCCCCGCGCCTCCACTGCCCCATTTCGAGGAAGAGGCTGAGTCCGAAAGAACTGCAGCTACAGCCGTCGAATCCAGACGAGAATCGTCGTCGAAACAGCCCTCGCGGCAAACAACACCCGAGCTCCTGCCACGCCCGATACCTTCCCCAGTGCCGCCCAGAAGCCAGGATTCCCCCAATAATTCGTCAGCGGAAGCCTACACTCCCCATCCTCCGCCATCCCTCCGCTCTGCGTCTCACGAGACCGGCATCGAGATGTCCTCGACCGCCACAGCAGCAGCTTTCGCATCCGCGACGCCCTCGCCGACGTCTTCGTGCCACACCAGCCCGTCAAAGCGGTCTGCGCACTCGCGCAAGGATTCGGACTAGACACTTTTGCTTTTTCTGGACCTGCATGACCATGGCCACCATCTATCCATCTACCAACTAACGAATGCGCCAGACGATGTTGCCACGAGATGTAATGACCGTGTTGGATACTCCTTAGCAACCTTCTCCGGTGTGTGTACTCAATCTTTATATTGCATAGTTAGTGTTCGATTTGTAGTACACGCCATGCATGCGCTCTCTCCCCTCCCCTTCTTGACATTGGTTCCCGCCAGGCGGTCTATGTAGGCGGCTGGATATTCTTGTTGCACACATACGTATATCTATGATGTTTGTCTCCATCCTTCGTACACGATACCATGTAATGTGTCTAGCGTATGTGTTGTATGAATCTATTACCTATTTTCGGACTTCTACAATCCTCTGTTGCATGTGTTGGCAATGTACATGCGTCATTCATATCAGAAGGTATGCATTGGTCTACGTGGACGAACTCAATTGTGGGGTAGTGATGTGGGGATGCGATGTAAGACAGATGTCGATGCACGGAAAACAAGAGCTAAGAAAGCAAGAAAGATAGCGAAATACGAGGAGATGAGGTTCCTGATCGATCCAGTAGTTCAAAGGATGTCCTGCCACAACTCGAGTTCTTCGTCGATATCGACCTCATGCCGGTTAGAGACTTGCCCGTCCGGCGCATCTGGAACCTTGCTATCGTGCTCGGCCATCCACTCCAAGACGCGCGGGTGTGCGCGGACCCTACATAACAATCAAAGTTCAAGCTTGAACACATATGACATTCACGTACTTGGCTGGATCGAAGTTGAGGACTTGCAAAGCCTCCATGCGAGTCGCCCTTGACAATGCCACATACGCTATGCATAACAGGGGTCGGTATCCGGCAAAGATAAAGCACAATCACGCTCACCTTGTCCTTTCTCGAAGATCCTGTTCAGGTCCACACGCACGCGCTCTAAGGTCTGGCCTTGTGACTTGTGGATGCTCAACGCCCAAGCCAGAATTAGTGGCACCTTTGCAACTCCTTAGGGTCTCCATAAAGACGTACATAAGAGCAAAGGGCGTACCTGCTCCCGGACAGCTTCGATGCCTCCTTCAGCATTGACGACCTCGAACGGCAGAGGCACGCAGAGCATGAGCGGCCCACTAGCGAACTGCACCGCCGGCCAGACAGTGTTTAGCGCGAGGATCTTCTTAAGCTTTAGCTCGACCTGCTCCTTCTGTGCGGCCTGCAGCTCCTTCTCCCGCGGGCCCAGCGGCTCGCCGGTGGGCGGCTTCTGTACGAACTCCGGGAGTGCGATCTGCGCGCCCTTCGCGACCGCCTCGCGCGGCTTGTAGAATGCAACGACCTTGCCGATGGAGCCGTTCACGAGGAGGCCCTGGATAATGTTCTTGGATGGGACACAACAAGAGTATGAGACTAGGCCGAAAGGTGTGTCACACAGTAGCGGACGCACCTTGATGAGCATCACCTGAGCCCCGACTTTGAGAGGAAGTGTCTTGGGGGCAACCATGTCTCGCAGCGCGCGCTCGACGCGCTCGAAGGGGAATGGGTTCCCGTGCTCGTCGCGCCCGGGAGAGTCTATCGAACGGTAGTTCTTCGGTTGGCCCTCCAGCTTGTTTAGGCGGGCGGTGTTGGCAGAGTCTACCTCCATGCGTGTAGGGTAGCTTTTCACGGCAAGGTGGGGAATAGTATCAACACTCCCACCGAGGAAGGATTTGTGACGACACTAACAGTTCTGTGGGCTCAATGCCATCGTCATACTGCACGTGGCGAGAGAGCTTCCTGAATGAAAGCGTGGCCTGTGCATCCATCTTCCCGAAACGCATGGCGTTTAACATGTCAACGAATTCTAGCGAATCCCTTTAGACATGACGCAGAAGAATAGAGATGCGAATATATGCTGACTCTGATCTTTCTGCCTGAAGACCTTCTTGAGGACGATAGGGTCACCCACACATCGCGGCCAGGTTTCGGAGTCGAATGCAAAGCAAGCAGGGATTTGTGCTCCTGTGGATGACTTGTCCGGAACCGGGGGTAGTTGACAGAAGTCGCCAGAGAGGACAAGCTATGAGACCCCGTCAGGCAAGTACCGACAAGAGCACACGAGCTGGTGCTGACCTGGATCCCACCAAACGGGTACTCATTCTTCCTCAGCTTCCGAGCGATATATTCCTGCCACATCAATGTCAGCTTGCCAGCAGCAGGACGAAAGGTGGGCTGAAGGCTACTCACCAGCTTATCGAACAGCTTCCCGTCGATCATCGAGACTGCCCGACGTCAGCCCCTGCACGCATACCCCATACGCAGAAAAGAACCCGGACGCACTCTCGTCAATGATCAGCGTCTCGACCGTCCTCCACCGGTCCAAAATCTTAGACTTCCTCGTCTCGTCCACATCTTTGCTCAAAAACTCCATCTCCTCCGCCGTCAACTGCAACCCCCGCCGCTTCTTCTCCCAGAGATCCCTCCGCTTTTTCTGATCCTCCTTGTACGCCTTCTTCGCGATCCCGTAAATTTTGCCACGAGCGCCTCCTTGTCCTCCTTGCCCAGCCCGATGCCCGCCCATGAGTGCAGCGTGCACCCCCCGATATTGATCGATGCGATCCCCGTCGACGCCGTAATGCCTAAACGCAGGCTTGGCCGGCCGCCCTTGGCCTTGATGATCTCTCGCAGGAGCACGGACTTGCCCGTCCCTGCGGACCCTGTGAAGAACACGCTCTCGCCCTGCTGCACCTTCGACAGCACGTACAGCTGCTCTGGGGACAGCTCGAATTCGTGCACGGGTCCCGCCATGAGTATCCCCTGAGGCGCCGTGAGTGCCGGCGCGTCCTCCTCCGCACCCGCAGGTGATCGTGCACCCTGTGTGCGAGCCGGGGTGGCTTGACGGAGCGGGGGCATACTCGCTCGCACGGCGCTGGGCGGCGGCCCCTCGAGGATCTCAATGTCGTCGTAGTCCTCGTCCTTGACATGCACGTTCGCAGGTGCGGTCTGCGCCCTGCTACCATGACTTGGAGGGCCATCGAGCATCTCGATGTCCGAGTCCCACTCGTACTCGGCGGGATACGGCTGAGAGGCGGACTGTCCGGCAGTCGGCGGCGGTCCAGGGAGGATCTCGATATCGTCCATACTGTCGAAGTACGTGTCGTAGTCGTCTTCCTCCTTGACCTCTTGCTTGACAGCATACCGAGGGACGCTGTGCTGCTGGCGTGCTCCGGCCGTGGAGGGGCCTGGGTCACCGTATCTTTGTGTGGCGGGTGGCATCGCCGGGACAGCGGGTTCTATCGCAACCGTGAACAATGAACAACAGTCAGAGCCACAGTCCTATAGATGAGAACGCACGGCGATATGGCGGAGAAACGTCATTCGTAGTTGCATCCGCGATACCCTCCAACCACGCTTGTGCTTCTTGCACCGAACGGAAGGCCTTGTAGATCACATTCGGCACACGAGAGACCTATCACAAAGGACCATGAACACTAGGATCTCGCCGACGCCGATGGATGGTAATGATCATTCACATTGGCCTTGCACTGACAGCACCAAGAGGACAATCAAAAGTCAATGGGGTATCTATGGCAGACAAACGGAAAGCACGGCGCACCTGGTCCCAATCTGTGTAGATCTGGGTGCCCTCTCGGCCGTTGTGGACGGCGTAATACTTGACCTTGACCATAGTGCATACAACTGGCTTTCACCAGAACATGAATGGGGGACAGAGGGGAAGTGGGTGTGAGGGTCGTGGACAAGAAGCAAGGAGGGTGCCGCAGCTCGCCCGTGGTGCATGTCAACACTGCAACGCGCTCCGTGCTCTGGCCGACTCTGACTGTCAGTGTGTTACTGTGTCAGTGTCACTCTGGCACGCCGTATGCGGCACACTCATTCGCACGACGCGTCTCGCGTACCGTCACGTGGGCCCGTTCCACGCGCAGACACTATTAATATTGATACTAATAGTCTTCTCGAAGACGCGGCTTACAAGGCACTCTAGGAATACGCTGAATGCGAATGCGAGGCCAAGTCAAGGGGAGTGTATCATCAAGAGCAGTGTCTGGTACAGCGCAATAACGTTTGCTCTGCTGCGGTTTTCGTATGCATACACCTGTATCAGAGGAGAGATGTTCTGCAATAAACCAACTACGTAGTCCAACAATTCATGATCGAAGTCCAAACTGCAACCGAGACCAGGTACGTGTGCGTATGCAGAACTTTCCAACGATAATGATAATGAAAAATGGGAGGCGGATTGGGGGGGTGGAGGGTAGCGCGGTTGAAGGCGATCATGGAATGTAACAACACAATGGGGAAATCGTACAACTCTACATGGATGAGGGGCCGATGAATCAGGGAACACATGGGGAGACAACATTCGGAGTGAGCGGTGAGGGAAATGAGATGACAGAACGAAGAACAAAAAACACGCCAATCACAGGGATTACCGCATGAAGATCAACCAGCCACCGCATAGCAGACCCAGGAGAACCCAGATTGCGCGCACGATAATCACAACCACAAGTGCCTTGCGGACTGCGGCATAAAACGTGGTCAGAGCGGAACCCGTCCAGTTGATTCTAAAACATTTCATCAGCAATCCCCCCCTCAAACTCGCACCCGACAACAAGACACACCTTCGGTCGTTGGTCCCGCCAGACCGCACGCTCGCCTCCCAACCTCTAATCACGGCCCTATACCTCTTGCCAAACACCCAGATCCAGAAGTTCACGTCGGGGTACCCGAACCGAGGGAATACGCTGGCCAAGCTTGGTGCCATCACAGGTACCCTCAGCAACTCAGACTCCACGTCCGGTGGCAAGAGCAGTGCTCCAGCACCTCCCTGCCGCACTTCAGATGGTGCCATATGGGCCAGCAAGTCAAGCGTCATGCCGAGGGAGAGTCCCCAAAGCTTCAGCGTTTCGTCGTCATGCCCGTGCCGGGAACGGAAGGAGTGTTGCCGCTTCATCGGCGACGGCCCATTGCCCTCCAATTGTGCCCTCTTCGCGTCAATGACTTTTTCGTTAGCCACTTCGGAGGCGAAGAGGACAGAGAGCCGCCGGGGATAAGAATAGCGGGGAACTTCATACTGCCGACCAGTAGCCGCACCAATAGGCGTAGAACGGTCGAGTGTCTAGGTGCCAACCGCGAGGACGCATCGACAGACACCGACGACCAACGTGGACCATCGCCGACAGGACGAGGAAGAAGCGCGGCCAAAGGAACCCAGTGGAGAGTGGTGCCCGGTGACGGGTCCACCGGTGTAGTTTGGGGTGACAGCTGGAGGAAGACGAATGGTGAAAGGATCATCAGCAGACGCTTTCCGAGGGAAGTCGTAATTTCGCGGTCATCCAGTTGGCCGATTGGTGTGTATGACGACTCCGCGAGGTCGAGGCCGATCTCCTCCCATGTCTGGCGCATGGCTATCAAAGGGAAGTTTTTAGTATCCAGAGTGCGTGAAGCAAGAGAAGCACGAAAACAAAGATAACCCGCGCGCTCGCCGTAGTTTATGCGTCATCCGTCGACGGCATGCGGCACAATCCACAGTTTGCGTGGATAAACGGACGAAAATACTCACCAGTGTAGAGACCGCCCTCGTCGCCCTCCTCCGTCTTCCCACCCGGGAACGCGACGTGCGCCTCACGCGTATTGGGCCCGATCCCGCTCATGCGGCCACTGTCGGAGGCGGGTCGGGCTTGTCCCTGCGGAGGAAGAGGATTTCGGGCCGCGCGCCCGGTGCATTGACCCAGTCCAGTTGGAAGAATTCCGTGAGAGAGGGCGCGGGGACATTAGCGGGCGAGCCACCGTCCGTAGCGGGTTGTTGGGGAAGGACGTAGGAGGGTGGAGGTGTGACGCGAATGATGATTGCTACCGCTGCGCGACGGGGCTCTGTCAAGAGGTAATAAGCGAAATGGGGAGGTTATGTGCTCGAAAGGTGGACATACGAGTAGCAGGTGAGGCGATAATGCGCGGGGGAGTTGAACGGATGCGATGGAGTGCCCTGGAGAGCAAGGGAACGATGGTGCTAGGTTCTGGGTAGAGAGGGTCAGATTGGACCATGGTCGCGTGGGCGGGTGGGTTGGGAGTAGAGTAGGGGCGTAATAGCACGGACCTTTATTTGCGGCCATGGTGGTGAAGGTCGGAGAGGAGGCGGCGGCGTTCCCCACGGGTCGCGTCCGAGCTCGTCGTGGTCGTCGCACGGTTGGGCCAGGCCTGCAAATTGAAACTCTCCGGCCATGTCCTTTTCGTTGGGGTTCGGGTTCCTTCCTCTGACGTCGGCGCCCAATTCCCGCTACCCCTAACCCCATTTCACACTTCCCCAAACTCCCCCAAATGGAAACCCGCTCTAACTTCACGCTGGGGCCTCCCACCCGTGACGACAATCACTCCTCAGTCTCCTGCCCTTATCGACCGGTTTGGCCGACCCAGCGACGCTCATCCACAGAGCTCGCAAACCCAAGAGGACAGAGGCGGCCATGGACAAGCGTTCCTGACTCCCACTAAGAAGACTCGGAGCGGAACGGCAGAGCCAGTCGTTTCCGAGATGCCGCAGGTCTAGACCTAATACCTATCATACTAGCTGAAGGACCACATTGCACACCGCTCCCCACTTGTTCCCCGCCCCCACGATTTGATGCATCATGCTCCAAATGTCACCATAGGTCGCCATTTGGGCCTCCACAAGCTCAACGATCTTCCTACTAGAATTTCTAGTGGCTCTCGACACGCGGCGGCCCAGGAACAAAGCTGAGCAACACCATCATACTTAAGTTGCGATAAATATTAGATCATCTGTCTAAATGTAGATGTGGAATGGAGTATGGGCACTCAGGTAACCTCAGTCATGCATATGCATCCTAAGAACGATCTGTCTTCAAGCTTCAAAGCTTCGTATCCTCGCTTCCACCTATCTTCTCTCCATCCTTCCCGAGATCATCGACATTGGCTAACTGGTCCAGTCTATCGATCATCCGTGCAGGCCAGAACGGTGTGTATACCGCCACCGCAATTAAAAGCGGCAGCGAATCGAGCCCATAGAAAAAGCCCTCAGTTGTCGCGAGATAACCGCGGTATCCTTGCGAGAGCTCCGTCACACGATACACGCAGCGGATCTAAGATAGATAGGGGTTTAGTGATTGGGGTTCAATGTAAACACCAATGTTTGCTCACCATGATACCGATCGAGCTAATGATGAGCACATAGGAGAGTGTACGCCAATCCTTGTGCCATGGTTTTTGAGCGTCCATGTGCCAGGTGTGGGGCTCCAGGGTGGCTACACGGAGGAGGAAACGTAACACAACCACGAAAAACAGGAAGAACGACGCAAGTTGCAGGGCGAGTCCCGCCAGGAATATCTTACGTAGAACGTGGAACGTCAGCAAGAATGCGATGTATACTTCAACATGAAAGGGCCCACATGCTCTCCGGTCTTCGAGAGATTCTGATTCTTTGATATGGACAGTCCTGCGCCAGCAGCCTTGAAGATAAACAATGATCAGTGACCCATATGGCAACACAAAGAGTGTTAGACATACTTGGACCAGAAACGTGGAGATGTCAGAAACGACAAAAACGACCGTAATCTTCTGTGGTGGGATAAGGAGATGATTATTCGACTTGATGTACCGCGCGATGCGTCCCATAAGCATATACTCGGATGCGATGAATGCACATGGCTTTGCACGAATAGCTGAGGTTCAGCGCATGCCCCGAGGATGTCAGGGTGGGGATGGGGTGGCTTACCGAGAGCACGATGAATAGATAGTACGCGATGTACTGGCCCACGTTATCAGGATCTGAGTGGAGGCCGAACCGGATACCAAAGCCGATCGTCCACGCTTGAATGAACCCTGTTCAGTTATAGTTCGAATAACATATCCTGCAGGGTACGCACTCAATTCTCCGATTAACATAGACAGCATACATCGGCCTCCGTACTTCCAGAAGAGCCCGACCTGGATGAGCGCAATCAACAGGACGAGCGCTGTATTAATGAGGCATGAGTGAAAATTCACGATTCAACCATAAACGCGAATCGGAGCTCGAGAAAAGCGAAGGAGGGATGAACCCAGCCTAGTAGTACTAACCACGGTGCCGGACTATACCAAATTGAATGTCGTTACCCGGCCACTATACCGCATTGGCGACCGTGACAGCCTTCAGGCTCGCTTCCGAGCAGGCTTCCCTGCCTTCGACAGAAGCGCACTTGCCACTTCCGCCGAGAAAGGCAACTGTAGTATTCAACGACCGAGGGCATCGCGCACCGCATGAACGACAGACAAGAAAAACACACTCACATATCGCGATCGCCGTGAGCGTGTTGCTCGCAATGTACTGCAGGGGTTGTATGGGTCGTGCTTCGGGTCCGTGAACACCCACGGTACGGGCATGTACGCCCCTTTGGCGGGAGAGACGAGCAGCACGAGACAGGCGAACATAGCGCAGAGACAGGCATTGACCATGAAGGAAAAGTTCGACTTGGAACCATAGACATCCTATAAATTTTGTTTTAGCTGCTCTGGTCGGATCTTCAGGGGCCGTCCTACAGCTTCGGTCCGGATGGCGTTTCGACAGAGGGTCTGGAGGGGCAAGGCTAGGCAGAGCAATCTGGATTCTGGAAGTGGGCATTGGCAGGAGGCAAGCAGATGTGTTTGTCATTATCACAAGCACTTGAAGCGCGAGCAAGTCGTGGTTTTCGGCCGAGTACATGGGTCGTGAGGAGCGGCAACTTGGCGGTAACAGTCAGTGACAGCAATGCCGCTGCGCTCATCAGCCCGCCGAGTGTCAGTGACCCAAACTGGCACGCGGGCCCCGAGGCCTTCGGCCACATCTCACTTCAGGTCTTACATCTCGAGGGACATGTGCAGTCCAACCCAGAGGTGAGTGAGTGGATGCAGATTTCAGAACACGAAAAGTATCCGAGGCTACGATGATGAGCTTGTAGCGGCTCGAAGAGCAACAACAAAGGGGAGCATTCATTTAATTTCAGCGCCTAGGATAAAACATACCGCAAGATCCTAAGTACATGTAGTACACGGCCATACGGGGCCCGGCGTACCTGACTGACATCAGCAGGCTTGCCCAATTCACCCAGTCCAGGCGCCACGGCTTGCAGAGCTTGGAGCCCTTTCGAGCCTCGGGGGATTGAAGGGGATTGATCAGCAAAGCTAGCGGCGAGGGCGCATACACATAACAAAACACTGAGCAATACAGTAAGGAAAAGGAAAGCCGAACGACACGACAAGCAACAGCCACGGCGTTTACAGTGGATTTACGCTGAGCCCCAGATCCTGACCTCGCGTCCGGCAACGCCCCAGATCTCCCTGCCCTGCGCCCCGAAGACGACACTGGAGACCTCTCCGCCTTCCTCGAACCGCACGAGCTCCTCCCAGGTCTTGTGCGCGATGACGCGGAGGCCCTCGCTGCCCGCGACCGCGAAGAAGTTCGCGCTGTAGTCGTATGCGACCTTGTTGACCTTGAATGACTCGCCGAGCGGGATACTCTTCGCGATCTTCGGTTTCCGCAGGTCCCAGATCGCGACCGAGGCCAGCGAGTCCGGGGCGACGAGGTGGTACCCGTTCTCGGAGAACGAGAGCGTGTTGACCGTGAACGGCGAGACGTCCGCGGGTACGAGCGACGCGGCGAGGGCGCAGGACCGGACATCGAACACTTGGACGGCACCTCCCGGAGTGCCGAGCGCGAGCAGGTGTCCGTCGGGGTGGACTTCGAGAGTCGTGAAAGGATCCTCGAACTCGGGGGAGCGGAAGACTTGTTGGAAGGTGCTCAGGTCGTGGAAGGACCATGTGCGGTCTGTGGAGCCGAGTGCCAGATATTTGGAACTTGGGTGCACACCGAGACCGGTGATCTCGCCCTTGTGCACCCTGATAGTACCAGCGGTCTTGTACTCGCCAGAAGCCGTATCGTGGGTCCACGCCTTTGCAATTTTGTCCGCACCGGAGGACAGTATGAGCGTGGCGTCACCCTCGCGCTCGCGGAACTTGACATTGAGAACCTTCTTTGTGTGGCCCTTGAGCGTTTGAACAACCTTGTCGGTGTCCCTGTCATACAGCTGCACGACCTTGTCGTTTCCACCGGTGAGGAACTGGGAAGGGTTCGCGGTAGAGATGGCGAGGGAGTTGATGCCGGAAGGTGAGGGAGAATGAAGGGAGGGGATAGTGTGCTTAGCGGTGTAGCCTTTAACATCCTCAACGGTCGCATATCCCTCGGGAGCCTTGCGCTTCTTGCGCGTCGCGGAGAGGGTAGCATGAGTCTGGTTCACCTGCTCGACCACCTCCACCGCCAATCCCCCAGCCTCTTCGGGCGACTCGCCCATCTCCACGTCTCCACCCGCTGGTACCTCAACATTCATCGTGGCAGCGACGCTGCTCAGCGCTCTGGAAACCAATTTTTCAGACAAACATGGTCGCCACGGCTCGTAATGGAACTCACTCTCGTGCCGCGTCACGCTCCTTAAGGAGACGCGCCACGACGCGTTGCGCCGCGTCCTGCGCGTAGAGGGCATAACTGAGTTCCTGACGCAGAGAGTTGTACTGTTGCCTGAGCGCGAAAGTCTCGAGCATGGCTGCGTCCCACTCATTTTGGAGGGTTTGGAGGAGAGCAGGGATCGAGCTTGCATTCGGTGGCCGCGGCGGCGCCGCTTTTGGGTCTGTGCGCGAATAGTCTCGGTTAATATAACTTGTCTTTCAGTGAAAAAGGTGCATGGGACACAAAAACACGAGGACGCACTGGGTTTGACCGTCACAAGGTCTCCCTCCTCCAACTTGTCTCCCGTAATTGGGTCAGTCCCATTCTCCGTGATGTACTTCAAAATCAGCCTCCTCTCGTACACTTGACCAGACTTTGAGGACACGACAGGGTCCTGAGGTGGTTCGCCAGAGATAGAGCAGAAGAAGGACATTTTGGAGGAGAGCTTAGGTCGAGTGTCGAGACGAACCTGGTTACTCCGGGAGAGCGGCAGGCGCCAGTGCGTGCCACCGCGCAGATTGCGAGGCCGTGTTTGCTCTTGTTGGGTGCGCGCGCTTCTCTTCCCTCGCCGACTCTCTCTGCATACCCCCACCATGTCGAACAAGCAGCGACTCGTACTCTCAATCCTCGAGTTCCTCAACCAGTCCATCAGCGACGGCACCGTCAAGCAGGATGACCAGGAGAGCTTGGAGGTAGCCAGTGCGTCTCGGAGTCTGGCATCGGCCCGCGAGCGCGTATCTTGACCCTTCTCCTTTCCCCTCCTCTCGGCTCCTCGCAGTCCAATGCATCGGGGAGGCCTTCGGTGTCAACCCAGACGACCAATCCCAGGTCGACCGCCTCTCGGTCAAGCCTGCGAGTCTCCTCTCCATCTTCGAAGTATTCCTGAAGACTAGAGACAAGCTTGCCTCAGGTTCCGCTGCAGAGAGCTCCTCCGCGCCTGCTGCTCCGTCCGCGGCGGACAAGGCGGCCGCAGACAAGCATAAAGCTGCCGGAAATGCTCAAATGTCCGCGAAGAAGTATGACGACGCCATCAAGTCGTACACTTCGGCCATTGCGCTCGATCCCACCAACTCGGTCTACTACTCGAACCGGGCTGCTGCGTACTCGAGCAAGAATGAACATAGTTCTGCCGTCCTCGATGCGGAGAAGGCCATCGAGACTGACCCGTCGTTCGTCAAGGCATACCACCGCCTAGGGTGCGTGACCGTACTAATTATGTTCGGGTTCCGAAGATGAGAAATTTACGCTTCGGATTCCTGTATTTGCAGACACGCGAATTACTGTCTCAGCGACTACAAGGCCGCAGCTGCAGCCTTCCGTCGTGGTCTCGAGGTCGACCCCTCAAATGCATCCCTCAAGTCCGGACTTCAAAACGCCGAGTCGCGTATCCAGCCTGAAGAGAACTATGACGACATGCCCCCTCTCGATCCGCCTACTCGTGAGGGCGGTGCGGATGTCGCTGGAGCTGGGGCTGGCGGTGCACCGAACATGGGAGGAATGGCAGACATGCTCCGCAACTTGGGCATGGGCGGCGGTGGCGGGGCAAGCGGTGGCGGCATGCCAGACTTGAGCTCGCTCATGAACAACCCGATGATGATGCAGATGGCCCAGCAGATGATGGCAAATGGCGGTATGGAGAGGCTCATGCAAAACCCATCCGTCGCGAACATGGTATGATCAGATTTCGCCACACGCCGTTCCCCATTTGGCTCACTTGTGACGGCTGCAGATGAACCAGATGCAGTCCGGTGGAGGTATGCCGTCTATGGCGGAGCTCATGAGCGACCCCTCCCTACGAGACCTGTGAGTTTGTGATGCGGTCGCCTCGGATTCCACGATCTCTAATTAACCTTGCTGTTTAGTGCGAGGCAGTTCGGTGGCGGCGCTGGGGGTCAGTGAAGGACGACTGGACGACGACGGGCGCATACATCTATCATGTATACTCTTGGGCTCAGTAGATAGTCTTTTGTTTAGTCTTCGGTACAATCCACGATCGCAGTTGTTTCCTGGGCGCCGAAATGTTCGTCTCGGTGACGACCAGATGATACACTCATGATTTGTTACGGCGATCTAGGTTGATGTTGACTATGGTACAACACTCGTGTCTCCGGGACAGGTAGTATGAGGGCAAAGTACATTGAAGCAGAACGCTACTTACTGCAGTGTGCGCAAAGAGTGGAATTAGAAAGTTCAGCGGTTAGCTCGGACGCTGCGACGCAATTGTCTTCCGGACTCCTGCGAGCTCCCTGCGACCAAGTGTACGATCTCATCCTCGGTCGCGATCTTCTTCAGTATCCTGCGAATTTTATATTAGGAGTTCGGTCACTGGAACTCTCACAATGACTACCAATCACCGTTTCTTCTTCCTGGCACCGTCGACCTCGCCTTTCTGCGGGACATAGACTACGCCAGGACCTGCCGCTGAGATGGCCGCCGCACGAGCCTTCATGTTCGGGATAATGAGAGTCGAGTCTTCCGGGTCGCCGCCAAGGGAGAGGTCACCAAGCTCTTGTTCGAGCTCCTTGACCGCCTTCGAGTTGCGAGTCGACTTACGTCCCCGTGCGGCTTGCTCTTGGGCACGCTTCGCCTGAGCGATCGCAAGCGGTTTGGAGGGGGCGGCCTTCGCCGTTGCTTTCCCCTTCGCGATGGGCCGCACGGGGGTCGCTTCGGAGGCTTCCGATTCCGTCCACTCTTGAACCTCGTCCTCTTCGCTTTCCTCATCAGGGTTTGGCTGGGACGCCTCCTCAATGTCGTCGTCGATGAACTCGTCATCATCGTCGCCCTTGGCTTCGTCGGGACTCGCAGTCTCGATCTCGTCTTCCGCCTCTGTCCCGTCAGCCTCGGACACGATCTCGGATGCCTTCGATTCTCGGACTTGGCGGGCGTTGAGAGTAGATTGACGCTTGGGGACGGGTTTCGCCTTCGCTGCTAGAGGCGAAGGCGTGCGGTCCCGCGCGTCAGAGTCGGAAATGCCGTCTTCCGACTCGTCGCTCTCGTCGTCGCCTTCGTGCTTAGAGATTGGTCGTCAGCTGGGACCATATGATGTCGATGAAGGCAGCCACATACTCCCGCGACGGATGAAACCATCTCGTCATATTCGCCCTCTCCCAGGTCGCTCATCCTCAGTGGCCCTACATCGGAATCGATCGAGTCTGCAATCGAGTCCGAGTACCCGCCTTCGGAGCGAGGGACAGCGACTTTGTTGAGCAAGCGAGACCGTTGGATCATGTCGAGTTTCGCATCCATCTTCTCGTCGTTGTGCTCCATCTAGAGACAACATGTAAATATCTTCATCATCAGCATGCGGAAAATCCGACGTACCACTCGCATGAGACGACGGGTGAACATATCCTCCATACTTCGCATGCGCTCTTCCATCTCGACCATGACTTCTTCGCGCGTCTCGGCCTCGACGAGCGCACAACGGAGACGAGCATCATAGAGCTACGAATAGAGATAATTCTTCAATGCTTGTGAGAAAGAAAAGCAGCCATTACTTGACATACCTGCATACGAAGCTCCTCGACCTCGTTGAAGAGAGCATTGACAAGAGGGTTGATAGGCTCATCATCCTCAACACTTGTCTCCTCCCCGTCGTCGAGGAGCTCTTCATCCTCTGGTTGAACGGTCAGTTGCATCCTCTGTGCAAAGTGATATGCTCACCTTCGAGGACCTCCAGATGGGCCTGGCTCGCCTTCCTTCCAGGACCTCCAAGCGAGATCGTGACCCTCCTCCTCTGTGGCGCACTGGGCCTTACGCTTGCTCCCGCTCTTGGTTTCGTCGGGCTCGGGGGGACCTTCGAAACAGCCTGTGCGGGGTTCGTCATGACCTCCCTCGCGAGCGCCGCGAACTTCATGACATGCACGTTCTCGTCGAACCCCGTGTCGTACGGGTTCACATTCACGATCATCACAGCGCGCCCGCCACCCTCGCTCACGAAGTAGTCCATCAGGATTTCTGTCAGCTTCGAATGGCGGAACGGCACGAGCGCGAGTCCGCGCTTTACGTCGCGCGTGTCCAGTTGGGTGCCGGGGCGCACACCCTGTTGCAGCGATCGCGCTAAGGCGCGCTGGTTCGCGCGGAGGGTTTCCATACATTGACCAAGCACCATGAGCGACTTGTTGATATTGCCTGCCTCGCGGAGGCGCTCGCCTGAGGTGTGCGTGTGCTTCGTGCGCTCGGACCCTGCAAGATCGACAAGCGTGAGGCGCGCGGTTTGGATGCATGTCGGGTCCTGTCATTCAGTGAGCTCAACACCAGTCGGATCGTGCGCATAAGATGAGGACATACATTCCTCTCTCCACGGTGGACGCGCAGGACCTTGATCGTGACGAGGGCGTGGCTCCGGCTACTTTGGCTGTTCGCAAGCGTCCCGAAAACGCGACGGTGCAGCTGGCCGATGCGGAGAAGCTCTTTCGCCTCTGCGGCACTCCGTACGCGAACCTGTCGAAGACCGGCGATATACTTGCCAGCGCTCGTTGCATCCCCGTCCCCGTCGCTGGCAGGGCACGGCTTCACAGTAAGCGCTTTCCGGGTGAGTAACAGAGGTGGCGCTTTGTTCGAAGGCAGCGGCATGCTCAAGAACGTTGACGTCGGGCGTGGTAGTCCAGAGCGAGCGGCACCTGTAGATCCTGACTCTAGAGCACTGAAGAGGTCGTATACCTTCTCGTTGTAGACCTCGGAGTAAGAGAGCCAAATGCTATACTCATAGTTACGATCGAGCTTCAGGATGGTTGGGTCGGTATCTGTACTTGATGTGGATGACGAAGGCTCGTCGTCTTCTAGCACATCAGCCAGTGCGGGAGTACCGGCCTTGCGAAGACGAATGGATATCGGCTCCTCGGATTCGGAGGCGAGTTCGACTCCATGCAAGCGTACTGGCCTGTACTACACAGAGTATCAGGTCTACAAGCGTGATATTTCGTAGCAAAACATAATAACTCACCTTGCTATCCCCGTGTAGTCCCTCTATGCTGTTGAAAATTACGTCAAGGGTTCTGGGTAGAATGCCTGCACTTCCTTGCGAGCCCCCTCCCTGGATGGTGTACGTCTTTCCGGAATTTGTGACGCCATACGTAAACAGCAATCCGCTCTGTCCCTCAAGCACGTCGCGGACTAGTGGAAGCGTAGTTTTCCCGAAGAAATCGGATTGGGTCGTTTCTGGGAGGAACACGTGCGAGAAGGTGTAGAGGGAAGATGGGCCGATGGTCGACAAACGTGAATGGGTCGTGGACGACGACGGGTCGGTCATCTGGACGGAGGTGTCCGAGAGCGGTTCGAGGTAAGGCTCGTATCCCGCATCGCTATCATCTAGATGAGGGCGAATTCTAAGGAAGGCCTAGCAAAGGTATCAGCATGCATATCGCGATGAATGGCTCACATTCCGGGATGAGGGAGGTATCGCGGATTCCGAATGAGCAATTGAAAAGAGATACTAAGTCGAGTCAAAGTTAACTACATCTACTTCATCTCAGATTGTTTCCGACTTCGAGGACGCTCCCCCAAAACTCAAATGACTAGCCGCATGCACGAACGGGTGGCGAACGAACGGGGACTGGAACAAAGGATCTGGACAGCATCAGGGGGAAAAGGTGAACATACCTTGATCGGTTCTCTATCTGAGTCCGGAGGTACGTCCGCCACGATTGTGGAAGTCGGCTTCAATACCGCTGCGGGCTTTACGGTGGTACTACGGCTGGACGGTTTCGGATCCGGAGAGGTGTTTCTGTTCACCAGCGGCTTCCGCGCAGTGGTCTTCTTCGCGGGGGCAGCAGCTGGAGCACCTGCTACTGCTTTGGACACAGCGCGCGTTGTGCGAGTGGGTGCAGGAGGGTCAGCCACTTTGGGGGCGGTCTTTGTGCGGGAGGAGGAGCGAGTGGCCTTTGGTTTGCCCGCCATAGAGTTTGAGGGGAGAGTAGATGTGCTCGAGAGTAGTGATGCAGAGGAGTTGCAATCGATGGTGGGGAAGGGAAGAAAGGCGGGGGAGGAGGAAGAGGAGGGATCGATGCCGGCCTGCGTTTCGCGAAACTTGAAGGAGCAGGCAGCCACGCGGGTCGCGTCCGTCACGTGCAAGACGCGTATCGGCGCGGTGGTGGCAGTCAACACGCCACCGCGTCTTCCCTCCTCCCACCACCGCCCTCCGCTGCGCCTGCGCCCGGTCTCTCTTGGTATTTCTTGGGTCGGTTGGATATGTCGAAGAAGATCTCTCCGAACCGAAGACGATCAATTGCTACGCTTGGACACGGCCATGTCAAGGGCACCAGCCACAGACGGCGCGCCTACAGTATTGCACCAGGGGAGCGAATTAGTCCTGCTGCCAAAGCCCGACGACTATTGGTGAGTCTCCTGTCGTTTGCGAGCACGGAAATAGGCCGCAGTGCATTGCATAGCGGGATGTGGAGCTGCACGGTTTGGGAACAAGATGCCTTGACAATGGGTGCGACGGCACGATGAAAGACGCAGTTAGATCAGTCACTCTCTTATCGAGGTCTACTTCCGCCTGAAGGCACTCTAGTCTCATACTCGGAGTTTCTCATGGTTGGAACACAGTTTAGATGCTGATGTGTCTTTCCAGGCCCCACGGAAGAGTATTCTCAAGGCTTCTCTCAATCTACCAAGACGTTCGGATGCGACCGAATCATCTACCTCTGCCGGGGCAGATGACACTAACACGACACAAACGATGGATATGACTGAAGTTCATGGCGGGCCTCGCAAAAGCCTCGCAAGTCGCCGCGTCAGTTTCGCTGCCCACACGCACGTCCGCCTCTTCCATATCCGGAGTCCCGACAGCGCCAGTCCCAAGGATTCTTCTCCCCCCGGGTCTTCTCCTGCTGAACCATCTGCCCCTGCTTTCATCACACGAGCCGAGAACGATGAAAACGCTGTCCCAGGACGGCGGCGCAGCTCTATCCGTCGACGCTCCTCCGGAGTTTATAGCGAATTCGGGGAACGTTCGATGGACATGGACATGGATGACACAGCCCCTCTCCCTCAAGACTTCCTACCACAGAGGGGAGAAGTGGTGGATGGCTCTGCCGTGGAGGACGATGAGTTTACAGAGGACGAAGAAGACGAATCGGATATGGAGGTTACAGAGGCTATCGCGCTCAATATCGAACGTAAGCGGTCTCTATCCCTCGGTGGCAATAGAGCGTCGCTCGCTGGTCCAAATCGCCGCCGGTCCTCAGTCGTCGCCGTCACACAACAACAGAGCGAAAACCAGCCTCCTCCAGAAGACCCTGGTGAGACGTCTGTGATCCAGGAAGAGGGCGAGGGTGAGTCGTATGCGGATGATGTAACAACATCGTCGGCGCACACAGGGTCCTCGTACATGACGGAAGGCTCTTCCGGGGAGCCAATGGAATTCACAATCCCAGTGCTTCAGTCGATGCGCCAGCCAAAGGAGCCAGATCCAGTATGGCTACAGCTTCGTGCTATGACCCATGCCGGGAGTGAGCCCTACGAGCCTCCCCCTCCGGAGTCCGACGATGACGCGCTGCTCATCCAGCCATCACCTGAGGCAAGCAATTATGGACCATCACACCATAGTCAGTCTGAGGCGATGGACGAGGATGATGACGGCGAGCAGGACATGGACCTCACATCCGCAATGACCCGCCTGCAAAAGGCGCGTGCGTCATACGGTATCCCGCCCTCTCCTGGAGGTGGCCCTGTGGCCGAAGAGGATAGCTTCAGCGAACAGGAAATGCGCGACGATACGTTCAGCACGGAGGACAGTTTCGGGAACAACTCGATGGATCTCGACAACCACACCATAAACGTCACACAGCGCATTAGTCTTGCGACTACTGAGGACTCCTCGATGGACGAGACCGACATACATGACGGTGTCGTGAGAGTTCCCATCACTCCGAGTTCAGCTCCTGCACAACAAGATTCTCCTCCCGTATCGTCTACCTCACAGCCTCCCGCACCTCCGCCACCAGCCCCGGTTTTCGCTCCAGCACCAGTAGAGACACTCCGTAGCAGTGTTTTCAGCGCCCCCGCCTCCAAATGGCTCCCTTTCGAATAGTGTTTTCAGCGCACCTCCCCCGAGCGGCTTATCCTCAAGTGTGTTCTCCGCCCCACCTCCTGCTACAACGCCCAAGCCTCCTACCAACCGCCCCCGATCTCCGGCAAAATCGCCTGGACCTGCCACTGTCCCAAAGCCGTTCACGTTCGGCATACCACGTGCAGGTTCCCCTTCGAAAACCCCCGCTCCAGCCAAGACCCCCTCCCAACCACAAGCACAATTCCACCGAGGCACCGCCGCCTTCGCCCCGCCTTCGATGTCCAAATCGCCCAAACGTCCCGTCTCAGCTCTCGGTGCTCCAAGCGGGCTCAGTTCCACCCAACACAGCGAAGTCAGCCATCTCGACGCTTCGCGCACTGCCGCGTCCGAGGCGCCAATACCAGCATCGGCAGAATCCTCCCACTCCGCCCCTGGGACGACCGTCAATCGGCGAACGAGCACGACCCTCCGCCGCCCGTCTGGCTACTTCGCGCAGCGGAAGAGCCTTGGGGCAGGCGTCCTCCCGCCGGGCCCCACCGCGACGCGCGCCGGTAGCCCGGAGAAGGTTTCGAGTGGAGTGGGCCTGAGGAAGCCGCGCGCGAGCGTAGGTGCGCAACCTTCTGGCGCGGGCCTCGGGCTGCCGCTCGCGGGCACGCAGAGCAATCTTGGGCCTCCAGCCGAGAACCTGGACGGTGGTGGGACTTTGTACCCGGACCTCTCAGAGCTCGCGCAAGAAGCGCAGCAGCAGCGCGCGGCGAGCCCTGTCCCGCTCCCCGACGAAGGGAAGGTCAAGGAATGCGAGAGGGAGGCGGCGCGTCAGGCAATCGCTGCGCCGAGCCCCACGCGGGGCTCGCCCGCTCCCTTAACCAGGGTGGGTTCACCCGCCGCCCTCCAACGCGCTGCGTCCCCTGCCATGAGTTCGCCGGCTATGCAACAGCGCGCCGCGTCGCCTGCAAATGATCTACGTGCAGGACCTCAACGTCCTGCTTCGCCGGCGAATGTATTCGCGCCGCGGCCGGCCGTTACCCACATAAGCCAACGGCAGCGCGTCGTCGACGTCTCGATGGCTATGGACATCGAGCCTCCAACACCCAACAGCATGGGCGTTTCTCAAGCATGGCGGGAGAGTGTTCCTGAAGAGCCACAGGATGAGGACGGGGTAAGTGAACCGCACTTTCGCGGAACATGACATGGTGGGGTGCTAATGTTGATCGCGCCTTAGCCCGCCATTTCGATCGAGCAGTTCTTCCAAATGACAGGAATCCGCTTTATGGATGAGCTGACGATGCCCCGCCCCCGACGGTCAACGGTTGGACCTGGGCAACTGCGCCCCCGCGCGCGCCGGCGGTCGTCCGCTCCAGAGGACCTCGCGACGAGCGGGGCAGAGGAGGACCCGATTCCGCTGTCGGAGTTCGCGATCGCGATGGCGGTCGACATGCCGCGTATTGACCTGTACACGGCCGTCGCGCGGGACCTCACGGCGTACATCCAGGAGTGCAAGAAGATTTACCGGGAGGCGGAGGCGGAGGCTCTCAAGGACACCCCGAGCCTCTTCCGCGAGTTCGCGATAGTCGACGAGAGCGAGCAGGCGATGCTCATCGTGCGTGAACACTGTTACAGGACAGAACAGGATGTGGGCTGATTGCGGAGCGCGCTATAGCATCAACTCAAGCTTATCAAGGCGAACAACATCGGGGCGGCCAAGTCGCAGTGGTATGACTGGAAGCAACAGTGGGTCGAACAGTTGTATGAGAGTGCCTCACAGGGGTTCGCCCACCTGGAACAGGTGAGCTCCAAACGGTACACCTCCTGAGCCCATGGTTGAACGTAGTCCGTCCATAGGATGCGACATACCTTGCGGGTGTGATCAAGGAAGCTCAGGAACTTCTGCCCGAACTCCGCAAAGAGTACGATGAGGTCACCCGCCTTCTCAAACAAGAGCAAGCCGACATTGACGAAATCGAGAACTCGGATCAAGACTACCTCAACGAGCTGAAAGCTTCAATCGCGGAGCAGAGGTGCGTCCACGACGGGTGACTCGGAGAAGGGGGAGTGCTGAGGGTGTATATGCAACAGCAACGAGATCGAAGCCTTCCGGGCGGACGTCTCGGAGGCGAAGGCGAAGCTCGAACGTCTCGACGAGAAGCTTGCGGAGATCGAGTCTCAGAAGGAGGAGGTGAACACTGCTATCACCCAGGCTCGCCACATCGCCCACATTCAGAAGGAGAGCACCAGTGTGGAAGTGTTCAGGCTAAAGGGTGAGTTCCACGCTTCTCCGCTTTCGACGAGGGCCAATCAAATTTTAATGGGAATGGAAATGCATGTAGCGGAACTCGAGGCACTAGAAGACCTTCACCTGTGGCACGCAACTAAGCTATCGCCCGAACTTGTCGAGTTCACCTATGCGTCAAAATACCATATTTCGCTACCATGCACCAGGTACACTCCCGTATGCTCCCACGTCCAGGTCCGTAAGACCGAGCAAAACAAAATGCAAGAGAAGGACTCCTTCCCGCACTTCACTGAGCTCATCGTGAAGACCGCCTGCAAGATCGTTGCCGAGTCCCAAGAAAAGCTCAATCTCAAACAGGTGCGTGCCCTCCCACCCAGAATATGCCGGGAAATGGGCTTGACGCAGGATGCATAGGTTGTCGAGCGGTTAAGCGACTTCTGGTCGTCGTGCGCGCAGTTCCGTTCCCAGCTTACCTTCCTCGCCATCAAGTACCCCCTCTCGGTAGAAGGCATCTTCGACGATGACGGCGAAGAGTACCTCAAGGCGACGGCTGCTGTGATGTTCCCGAAAGCGAAGGGCAAGGCGTATATCTCGTTCCTTTTGGATAAAGACACGTATTCCCGCTGGCCATTGTCCGTTCGCGGGCTCAAGTCACACGTCGAGGTTGCCTATGGATCCATACAGTGCGTCCTCAGGTCTATTGCATATTCTTAGTCTGACTTCGGGGGCGTCCGTGCCAGGGGCGATGCCATCTTGTCGGCGATCCTCAACCGTCTATCTCAAGTCACCCCAGCAGACAGCCATGGGTGCCTCTTGGATGCTTGTATCGAGGCGACGGAGCAGTACGAGTGATTATGTTATGAGGTTATATATATGCACTGTGTACACTGTACAATATCAGTCACTCAGCATTTCCAATGCTGTTGGAACCAGATGCGGCGTGAGGATATCGAAGTCCAGAGATTGAAAGGAGAGGAGAGGTCATGGTGGGAGCATAAATGTCATGAGGTAGATGGGTACAATACCGAGATATACAGACAGAAGTGTGATGGAACAGAACGAAGTGAATGGTGGTGACCTGCCACACACCTATCAGTACGATTGCCCTGCAAAGCCAGACTTATCCAAGACTCACAACAAGAAACGTCGCGTCGAGTACACACACGTTCACCGGCCGGACAGCTGTGCGAGCGTGTGGTCAAGGCCAGCCAAGAGCAGCCCCAGCATCTCCTTGTTCGTGCGCACGAGATCCAGCTCGCTCTCCGCGGTCTCCCTGACGCAGAACCACGCCGCGCGCGTCTCCCTCGCCGCACCCGCGAGCTCCGCCTTCGCCTGCACCTGGCGCACCTGGAGCGCCGCGGCCCTCGAAGAGGCCAGCGCGTCCTCGGCCTTGCGTGTGGCGTCCTTGACGGACCTGTCCTGCACGGCCTGCGCGTCGCGGAGCATCTCCTCGAGGACGGCGATCTGCTCCGTGCGCTGGCTCTCGACGGCGAGATTCCCGTGGACCTGCTCCTCAAGCTCGGAGATCTGCCGCGCGAGGTCCTGCGCGTCGCGCATGCGCGCCTCCTTCGCCGCGTGCAGCTGCTCCTCGAGCGACTGCATCTGCGCGAGGCGCTCCTGCGCGCGGCTCTCCGCCGCGGCGAGCTGCAGACGGAGGAGCGTGAGCGACGCGCTGTCCGCTTGCGCCTGCTCGGGCCTCACGTCGCCGAACAGGTGGGTTGTGCTGTGGACCGCGGGAGAGGGAGTGACGTCCGGAAGGAGCACCTGAGAAATCGACCCATAGCCGGTGGGTGAAGGGAGGGTGGACAGGTTCGGACTGTCTGGGATGTCGATGACGCTCAGACTGGGGGAGACTGCACCAGAGCGGAACGGTGCAGGAATCTCGGATATCATACGCTCCACATCCTCGTCCTCCAACGTCTTGCTGTGCTGCGCGAGCTGCTCCCAAGATAGGATCGAGCCGCGGTCATTGCCCTGGAATCGCGGCTTAGGCCGCAGGAACGGAGAGCTTTCTGTAGACGATGGGGGCGCCGGGGAGGCGTATGAGAGATTCGCGCGAGTGGGCAGGAAGCCAGGACGGGAAGGTGTTTGGGGGTTGCCTGGGTCCCCACCCTTCGGTCGCGCTCTCGGGATGGCGGGCGTGGGCGCTGATGGGGAGGCAACCGAACCGAGCATGAATTCAACGTCGTCCGCATCAATGCTGTCCACGCTGCTATCGTGCGTGATGATTCTTGGGGTGGGCGTGGCTGGTACGGACGCGCCGCGTGCGTGGATAACAGGGCCGGAGCCACCTTGCTTACGAGCCGACTTCCGACCAAGAGGGGATTCTGGAGGTGCAGGAATGGAGCCGCGCAGTGGGCTGGGGCTACCGTTAACATTGTGCAAGCGAAGAGTGTTCGACCCCCTGAGGACGTTGCCGAAGATTGTGGGTGTAGATGGAGAGTTCGATGGACGACATACGCCAGACCCAGAGGATGAAGAGGATGGAGGACGGGGAACACCAGTTCGCACAGATCCTGATCCCAAAACAGGAGGAGTGGAAGTCTTACTCAACTTCGAAGCTTTGGTAGACGTCGTGCGTATAGATGAGGGAGATGACTGGGATTTCGGCAGACCCTTATCTTTCTTCTCGGGGGTTGATGGTCTAACGTTGATAGCAGCGGTCAGATTGACCTTCAGCGCGTTAGGATGGGGAACCGGGGAGATCGACCGGCTGGACTTGTTGTCCGTAGGGGGCACGTTGAACGGGGTGATGTCCTTGGGGGTTTTGACCTCGTCTGTCTCGTCATCGGAGCTGCTCTGCCGACGGCGGCGGGTTGGGTTCGTGGGGGATGGGGTCTTCCTCGGCGCCACAACCGCGGAATCGCCCAGCATGGAGCGTGGCCTGTATTTGGGCAGTCCTGAAACGACGAGGGAGTTGCGGTTGCGTACCGACCGTGCACTGATCGACTCCTTGCTCTCCTTGCCCGATGGGCTTGCGCTCTCCGAGGGCGACGAGGACTGCTCATCGCTGGCGGCTGCAAGCTTCCTGAGCGCGGACTGTCTGCGTGAATGGCGGGTGATGGTCTTGGCGTCTGGAGAGTCTTCAGTGAGAACCCTTCGAGTGGAGGGCGGCTTGTCGGTGGATGAGCGGGCAGGGGGCGCAAGGCCGACTGCGCTTGTGCGGCGGGCGGCGGTGTCCTTCTTCTTGGCCTTGTCTCTCTCCTTCTCGTTCTCCTTCGAGTCCTTGTGCATGACGTCCGCGAGTGCTTTCCCGACAGAGGAGAGGCCGAAAGACTGGCGGATAGAGCTGCGCGTGGTTGGTTTGGTGCGTACTGACGCGCCACTAGCGGGCGCGACGTGGGCGGGCATGGTGAAGGGATGTGGGGGGACGGGGATAGAAAGGTTATATGGTGTGAGGGAATAGAGTTGTTTAAACTGTTATATCGTGGGTGAGGGCATAGGGATGGGGGTGCGGTATGTCGATTGGCGGTCGTTGCTCCCTACAGTCGTGAAGTCGGCTTGCCGTCCATCGTGTGAATCGCAGTTCGAGTTCAAGTTCAACCACTCGCCCTCCCCTTGGCGCGCGTCCACTACCCGAGCTGCTCCCCGTCACGCGGTGCCACACAAGGGATGCGCAAGTTCCGCTTTGTCCCCCCTGCAGGCAAGAGCCAGGCTTGCTCGGAGCTCCTCCTTCCAATGCGTGAACGTGTGCTTCATTCTCCGTCTGTCTACCACATGAATCGCCCTACCCCCGCTCGAGGCTGGTACAAGAACACCCACATCGTCACTCCGTTGATCGCCGCGTACCACAGCCATTCCAGTGCGAGTCCCCACAATGGCACATCCTTCACCTGCGCTCTCAGGAGGATGTACGGTATTAAGAAGTAGCGCGGCTCAAGAAGCGGCGTGGGAAGCAATGTAGGCACTACCAGCACGGGTAGAAGCAAGTTCTGCAGCAGAGTTTGGTCGTGTCCTGTGAGCCCGGGTGGTCAGCCGCGGCTCGCCTCCGGAGAAGGCTCCCCAATACAAACGATACGTACCGATACGGAGGAACCACGCCCATGCACAGGCGATGTACCCTGGAACGAGGAGGTACGGCACCAAGGGGTGTAACAGAAAGACGCGCCGCCAGATGTAGAACGTATAATGGCGATTGTCCGACAGCAGGAACGGGTGCTGGATCCTGGTGTCAAAAGGGTCAGTCGCGCGCCATGGGTTTCAGAAACAGCCGTGACAAACGTGAACTTGTAGATTGTGAAACTCATGACGGCCGACGCGACGCAGGTAACGAGCGTGTTCCTGGAAAAAAGAAGTCAGACATGAGACAAACATGTCTTGCACCACAAGGGATCAGGACCTCCTGCTCCCGAACATCCTCGCGTACACGTCGTGGGCTAGTGGGACGATACCCCCCTTGCCGCTCACCAGAGCCGGCCACCCAAACGCTGTTGCGAAGCCCACGAAGTAGTACAGCTGCGGCACATGAAATGCAGGGACATGGTTCGACTTGTCGCCTACGATCAGAGTCAAGCCGTCAGCTGTGTTTTCCGATTGGCCACCAACCTCCCCGAACCGACTGACCGAGAACGATCCCTCCATTCCAAACGATGAACGCTCCGAAGACTGCGAGGACCAGGGTGTAGGGAACAAAAGCGGGCAGAATGTCCGGAATGACCTTCGGCGCGCTGAGGATCGAGTAGATTAAGTCACCTGTAAAGTTATGAGGGTGCCTCATGTCGGCAGAAGGACGACATATGATCTGCGATCTGCGACGAACCGGGGCGCGCCTCAAGGGCGGGAGGATCGTGTAGTGTCACGACGGAGCTTCGCGCCCGGGGGCGCGCGCCGAAAACGGAGGGCCATGAGCTGGCTGCATGCGTAGGCGTAGAGGACCCATATAATGTTGTTCTGCCGGAACGTGCAGCTGACCAGACCTAACTGTCATGCTTGCCCTCCGTGAATCATCCTCCGACATGACGCTTGGAAGAATCGAAACGTACCAAAGCTGCGAACCAGTGGTTTCCTTCAGAGGCCAGTACTACGCTTGAAAGAACGGACACCAGGCTCGGAACTTCCGTGTAGTAGAGAAAGCCGTAAAACCAGGCGAGAGGGAACGAGGCCAGGACCACTGCTTCGAGGAGGGGGGTTGCCAACGACGATGGGGGTCTTTCGCGCTTGTGGTATGCAACGAGAGGCGTCAAAACGATGGGAAGCGCAAGCAAGGAGAGCATCGCGGTCAACCGAAGCATAGAGAGGTTGCACTTGAATAGGAATATCTTCTTCAAAATCAAGCTAAACGCATAGCTGTCGACAGTCTCTCAGCATACGCGTTTGGTCCACACAATACAGTGTATACTCACAGTCCAGGGGGTGTGGTAATTTTGGGGTCCCACGACCAATAATCACCGTTGCAGTACGCCTGCGCCTGCGGGACATGGAACGGCTCGTCCTACAACCCACCCGCCGCTTTCCGTAAGCGTTCAACCACATAACAAGCAATGACGCACCATGTACGGCTCCGTAACCTCTTCATTGACTGCCTTCAGAACCACGACCGCGAGCGTGCAGAAGATGACATAGTACGTCGGCGCCGGGGACGTGGACGACATGGCGGCGCAGTGCCAGATGTGTGCTACCGCTTCCGGCAACGCGCTCAAGTCCACGTTGGACGCGCATTGGCGCTTCTTCACGCGTCGGATCCGGACCGCGACAGTCAACTCAACTTGCCCTTCTCCTTCTTCTCCTTCGCCGTTCAGCCTGCATCCGCCTCTAAACATGATTCCCACCCCAGACTTATCCCATCTCAAGGCTGAAGATTACAGACACGTCTACCAACCTGCGGGTGCGTTTTCCATGACGACGTTCATGAAAGTTCCGTCACCTTATATCCGAACAGAGGATACGTTCATCCTCCTAGACGCGTTGGAGGAAGATGCGGACGCGCTCCGGGACCTCCAACCTCGCGTTTGTCTGGAAGTCGGGTACGTCGTGCGTTCCGCGGACATACCCCCGTCCCGAAAGCTCCGTACAGGTCTGGCTCTGGATGCGTCAGTGCATTCGCCGGGAAGATACTAGGGTCCTCAACATGCCGTGCGACCGTCATTGCTTGATCCGACGGACCTTATGGCTCATCCATTGTCAGTATATCTGGCCACAGATATCAATCCGCACGCGAGCAGAAGCACTGGAGCAACGGGGCTGCGGAACAAAGTGGGTCTATCCTTTGCTTCAGGTGCACTATCTTGAATCAAACGGCCCTTAGTAGGTCCCCATCCAACCAATATTGGCTTCCTTAGCCGGTCCACTACGCAGCCGCCTTACGGCGCTCCGTGGATATCCTGCTGTTCAATCCACCGTATGTTCCGACCGAGTTGCATGAGGCGGATGAAGC
Source organism: Ganoderma lingzhi (assembly GCA_026283605.1). Classification (NCBI taxonomy): domain Eukaryota; kingdom Fungi; phylum Basidiomycota; class Agaricomycetes; order Polyporales; family Polyporaceae; genus Ganoderma; species Ganoderma lingzhi. The sequence continues at coordinate 1,448,607 of JAPJYM010000001.1, forward strand.
GCAACACATTGGTGGCATCGCAGGTGCTTGGGCGGGCGGCCAGGATGGTATGGCCGTTACCGATATCCTGTTAGACGAAGTGGAGGTTTGGCTGTCCACAATTCTATCCCGGTATCGGCTTGACGCACAGTTGAACCTGTCTTGCAGGACCTATTGTCTTCCCGTGGGCGGTTCTATCTGGTTGCTGTCAACCAGAATGATATTCCAGAAATCTGTCGCCGAATGCAAGAACAGCATGGCCTCAAGGGGGAGGTGCGCGTTGTGACATGCCATTTATGAACTCTGCGTTGAACAGGTCCTCACAAAATAGGTCGCGCTGCAGCGTCGAGCAGGGCGAGAACACCTATACGTATTGAGGTTTTTCCGACAGGCTAATGAAACATGATGCATATACACGCTACAAGTACACGACACTATCAACTTAGAATGCACTTTGACTCTTTTTCGCGCATATGCAACCTATAACTTCAAGTCGGGGTTCGCGGGGATGGGGCGTTCTGCCTGAGGGGTGATGCGGGCGCCGTGGCGGCGATGGCCAGTTTTTTCGAAGTCAAGGATCGCAGACTACAGGCAACGTCAACTGGTGCAGGGTATATGCGCAGTGTGAGCACTTACGTGCGCGGTGATACGGTTGTCCCACAGAACAACAGTGTTCGGCGCCCACTTGACGCGAGCCTGGTTGTCGATGCTCCGGTCGATGTGGTCGTAGAGGAAGTTGAGAATGGTGTCTGCCACCGTGCCAAGTCAGTAAACAGTCGATGTCAATCATGTATGTGATGACTAACTAGACTCCTCGAGCTTCAGGCCGACAATGCGGCGCGTGAACTGACGGTTCACGTAAAGGGCCTCTTCACCAGTGACAGGGTGCCTGCGGACGAGGGGGTGCACGTTCTCCACGGGCTCGCGACGGACGACACCGCCGCGGCGACCGGAACGCGAGTACTCGGCCTGCTCGAAGCCGGAGTGTGTCGCCTTGAGGGTCTTCAGGAACGCGACGAACTGCGGCGAGAGCCTGCTCAGCGTGGACACCTGCGAGGTGAAGATGGTGTCGCCGCCGGATTCGGGCGACGCGAGCAGGAAGAACGTCGTGAGGCCGGGCGGCTGGAGCTCGTACGACACGTCCGAGTGCCAGGTGGTCGATGTGATCCGGTCATCGAGCTCGAAGTTGTACGTCGTGTTCTGGTCGCGGTACACGAGGTGCACCTCGGGCACACCCTCGGGGTGGCCGGAGGTAGGGTGGATGTGCAGGCGGCCGAAGTACTTGCCCCACTCGCGGTAGAACTCGGGGCCGCGGTCGATGAAATCTTGTTGGTCCCGGAACACCACGAGGCCGCGCCTCGCAACCTGTTTTGTTCGCCGCAAGAGGAAGGTGAGGAGGGGACGCACAATGAGCGGGTTGGTCGTCCATGAGAATATTCCCAGAGAAGCAATATACGCACCTCTAGGGCCAACTGATCGCGACCACCGCTATCAAGTTCCGCAAGGCTAACGCCGCGAACCTCGGTGCCCAGGCGGGGAGTGATCTGGCTGACGCTTGTTGCATTGTCGAGGAAGGACCGAGGGTTCGGGTGTTCCAACGCACGGAAGCCCGGGTCGACGTGCTCAAAAGGAGTCAAGGGCGGGTAGTGTTCGTCCTTGGGGAAGACAGGAAGCAGGTGAGCATACTTGTACTCTTCCTTTTTGGGCTGTTGTGATTCGTCCGGACGCAACGTAAGGGACGGGAGGGATTCGGTAATTGTCTCGACGGTAGACATGGCGATAGGTCAGTGCAAGGCGCGTTCCCAAACCGTTGTTGAGGAAGGAGCGGTGGCGGTATTAGCCACCGAGTCCTCCTCTATAAACTGTTCGCTCCTCGTCATATGCCACGGCGAATGCGCAATGCTTGCGCTTTGTGAGCAAGCATTCGTTCACTTGGCTCCCACAGAAGAGCCCGGCGGCGGCCCGCAAGCCTCAAGGAGAGTCACGATACGATGGTGGCATGGGAGGCGGTATTTATGTGCTCAGAGATAAGATTGGACGCTGCATCCTTATCTTTGCTGCCGTCGGCATTGCAAAGAAAACACCGTTTCTCCTCGTTTCTCCTGCAAAACGGGTGACGATGCAGTGGGCCGAGTGTCTCACACTTTCTCAGGCGAGGAAAGCATTGCCCCGACGGGCAGTTCCTGGCCAGGAAAGGGCGGGGACATGCTCCTTCCGAGACGCTTTCCCAGTGTGGAAGGCGCAAAGAAAGCGTGAGCGTTTCGTGTGGGCGAAGATGATTCGAATTGCTTGCTGTGCGGCATCGGGGATAGTACTTACTTATAACACAGATAGCGATTCTTCCGGGAGGGCGTCTTCGCTCGGGTGGATCGGCGGGTCTAGACGCCTGCTGGGCGTAACCTGTGACCAAGCTCAGACACCTTTATTGTCTCGGCTCTATCCGGCTTTCGTCTTGGAACCTACCTCCGTGTGCGTTCACAATAACATAAAACTTCTCCATCTTCTGCGTACCTGACTGCAATGGCCCTGATAGACACTTCATCCAGGCTCATTTCCGACAAGCGGTGTAAAGGCGTCACAGTCAATGCACCAGGAGGAACGCCGGCGCCGCGCTGATGAACCCTTTCAAACCAGCTTGCTGAAGCATCTGCAAGAGCAGCACCCAGATGACTCGATGACTTTTCAGTCGATCCATTACATCTTCGGTTAGGATTGACTTTAACAGCGCAGCGCATGGGCCGCGCGGGAATCAACTTCACACTCCGCGGTCTTGTGTCGGGTTTGTGACCTCACGCCTTATTGTCTTCCCCCTTCCCGAACGGTCACTATCCAGACTGAGATTGACACCAGCCATCTTGACCGGCTGTCGCCTAGCTTTGCATGGGCCGACACGCAGAACAATTGGACCGGGCACGCGTCCCTCTCATAAGACCAGCGTTTTCTGCAATGTAGAAGCCCCATCCCTCCCCGCTCCCCGCCCTCACTCTGCGGAGACTCCGTAGTCCGGTACTGCCATCATGGAGGCGAAAGCTGTCAACCTTGCTCTCTCGTTCTCGCAGCTGCGCCAACGGCGCAACTCCTCTCCTGATGTCCCCGAGGATATCTTGATGGATCACTTCAACGACCCCAACTGGGACTACTCGGCACCATCCCCGACGGCGAGTACTACGAGCTTTGACGACAAGGGTCAGACCTGCTCGTGGGCCGAAACTTCCTACCGCACGTCCGATATCGAGACGTCATCGTACACCTCTACGGCGGCGACTCCTACCAAGTTGGAGCTCCGCGAGGCGGCTGTAAATAACATTAACGAGTGCGTATCTCTGGTTCTATACGAGAACTTGGCATCTGACTCCAATTTAGGGACTCGCCCTATGCTGAAGTGAGGGCGGCTGTTCCCAATTATGATGACCCTTCGATGCCCGTTAACACCTTCCGAACGTAAGCGTCACATCCCCAATGATGTTTTCGATGCCATGCTGATCCATCGCTGTAGCTGGTTCCTCGGTATTACGCTCTCCGTTCTTCTCTCCGGCTTGAACCATTTCTTCACTTCGCGCTGTAAGTTTTTCTGATCCCGCATGCTCGCTTCTCGTCTAAGCTGACCTTCCGCAGGGCCGTCTGTCGCTATAAGCGCTCTGATTGCCCAGCTTATTGCTCTCCCGGCTGGCAAGTTCCTTGAATGGGCCCTCCCAACCACAAAATTCCGCACGCTCGGTTTCACTTGGTCGCTCAACCCCGGTCCTTTCAACGTGAAGGAGCACACCGTTATCACCGTCATGGCCAACGCCGTTTACTCCGACACGTATGCCACGACGATCTTCTCGGCGCAGCGCGTCTTCTATAACCAACGCCCCTCCGTCGGCTACCAGCTCCTCCTCTCTCTCTCGTCCCAGATGATCGGATACGCCTGGGCAGGCATCGCGCGCCAGCTCCTCATCTGGCCCTCGAGCATGATCTGGCCGTCCGCGCTCGTCTCGTGCGCGCTGCTCAACACGCTCAATCGCAACTGGGGCAAGAAGGAGACGAAGCACATCTCCCGCGAGAAGTTCTTCCTCCTCGTCGCTGTCGGCAGCACGCTCTGGTACTTCGTCCCCGGCTTCCTCTTCACCGGCCTTAGCGTCTTCAGCTGGGTGTGCTGGATCGCTCCGGAGAACCAGACCGTGAACACCCTGTTTGGTTACAACACCGGGCTCGGCTTCGGCTTCTTGACGTTCGACTGGTCGATGATCTCCTGGCTCGGAAGCCCTCTGGTCTCGCCTGTAAGTGGTAGTTTTGACATAATTCTGACTCAACGCTCATGTTTGCTTGCAGTGGTGGACGGAAGTGAACATCTTCATCACATTTGTGGTCGTTTATTGGGTCATCGCGCCGATCATGTATTGTGAGTCAAGCCCAAGTCGCTCGAGCGCACAGGTCACTAACGGTGATTCCAGTCACGAATACCCTCTTCACGGGCTACTTCCCGATCTCAGCTTCAACCTCGTTCGACAACACTGGCATGCCGTACAACATCTCGGCGGTCATCACCCCCGACGGTCTATTCGACGAGACTCTGTACAAGGCGTACTCGCCTCTGTTCATGTCTGCGACCCTCCAGCTTGCGTATGGTACTCAGTTCGCTGTCATCACCGCCGTTGTTGTGCACACTCTCCGTAAGTGGTGGTACCTCCTGCAGTTTGAAATCCCAACTAATGTCGTCTTCCTCTTAGTCTGGTACCGAAATGACATCATACGCCAATTCCGTCGCTCTATCAGGGACGAGAAGGACATCCACGCCCGCATGATGAGCGTATACAAGGAGGTCCCCATATGGTGGTACGGCGCCATCTTCGTCGTCGCATTCATTTTCGGTGTCATTGCCATCGAGATCTTCCCGACTCAGTTCCCCGTCTGGGCACTCGTTCTCGCTCTATTCATTGGCTTCATTTTCGTCATCCCGATCGGCATCATCCGCGCTGTCACGAACCAGCTCCCCGCCCTTAACGTGCTTGCCGAGCTCGTTGCTGGCTACGCTCTCCCCGGTCGTCCCGTTGGCGCAATGGTCTTCAAGACATTCGGTTTCGTCCCCACGTACCAGGCGATGTTCTTCCTCAACGACCTCAAGATCGGTCACTACCAGAAGGTCCCTCCCCGCGTCATGTTCATGGCCCAGGTGGTCGCTTCCACCCTCGCCGTGTTCGTTTGCGTCGGTGTCCAGGAGTGGCAGTTCGCCCACATTGAGGACTTTTGCATGCCTACCCAGAAGGACGGCTTTGTCTGTAACGACATCTCCACCTTCGCGACCGCCGCCATCATCTGGGGTGGCATCGGCCCGCAGCGACTCTTCTCGCCCGGCGGGATGTACAACTGGGTCCTCTACTTCTTCCTCATCGGCGCGATCCTCCCCATCCCGTTCTACATTCTCGCCCGCCGGTACCCGACGCGCTTCTACCGCTACGTCAATATCCCCGTCTGCTTCGCTGGTCTCGCGCAGCTCCCGCCCGCGACCGGCATCAACTATTCCTCCTGGGCGATGGTCGGTTGCTTCTTCCAGTGGTTCATTCGCCGTTACCACTTCCGCTGGTGGCTCCGGTTCAACTACATCCTCTCCGCCGGCCTCGACATCGGCGTCTCGCTCGGCATGGTGCTCGTGTTCTTCATCCTCCAGTACCCCAAGGGCGGCTTCACGCTCAACTGGTGGGGCAACACCGTCTGGCAGACCACCGCCGACGCTCAGGGCCTACCCCGCCTCGTCGCGAACGGCACCTTCGGCCCCACTGTGTGGGCATAGACACCCTTTCCCATCTCTCCAGCGTCATCTTCAGGGTACCCTAAGCGTGTTAGACTCGGACTCGCTCCTCTTCGATACCTTCACCCACACCCTCTGGTATGGTGCATGTAGCAATATTCAGGTTCAAGGTCCGGCAAAGATTACCCGCGCGTCGACAGGGCGCTCTCCCCTTGTTGCACTATTTTTATGTACATCCACCATTCTGGTCCCCCGCCCCCTCACTCAGATTGTCCCTCTCTTGACTGTCCTCCCACCGCATCTGATTCCTCACGGTCTGTCTTCATAGCATCACGAACACTTTACCTCTTTGCGTCACCCCCCAATCCGACCTCACGTCCTAATGTCCCGACCACGGTCGCATGTATCCCTCTTCATACCACATTCATCTTCGTCACGTACAGGTCATACGCACGCCCCCCTTGTACACTTCGTCACGCCTCATGATTCTGTACAACACACATTCGAATGAGATTTACGTTTGTTACGATCGAAATCAGCTGGTGGAAAGTGTGCTCTGTGTGTGTTGAAGCGTTCCTGATTTTCATGCAACTCATCGCGCGCCGCGCTTCGCACCGGCTTGTAGGTGCAGGTGCAGGCGACGACACGATGTTCAACCGATTGGTAGCCACTAGAGTATTAGCAGCTCTTCACCGCACCAAGCTCGAGTTATGTGGAAGACCTATAATTGGGGTAGATAAACAAAATAACTAAATATGAGGAAATGCTGTGGCTAAACAGTACTAAGTACAAAGGTGCACAGGACAAACCGAACACGAAGAGGATGCTATGGAATTAATGCCAGGAGTCCGCCGGACAGTCAATATCATAGTAGATAGTAGATGTAGATCACACTTCAGTCCATGTGTGTTCGTCCTTCGTCCTTCAGTCATCCCGTTCACCACGCCGCCTACCGCTGATCGAGAATCGCGACGGGGATAGCTTCTCGCTGCCCGCTATTGAGTGGAGGGACATGCGGGAGGGGCGGTTGGAAAGCGGCACTTCTGCGTCGTACTCGAGGCGCAAATGCAGAACACCCTGCCCCTCCGAAGTTCCACTGTCAGCTCGGTCGCCGGAACGGATTCGTTTGGCTTTAAGTGTTGCCAGATCTGCGCCCGTCGATATCGTTAGCTCAGAAACGCAACAAAGTATATGGTCAATGAGTAGCGGCTCACGTCAATCTCAGCCATACCGAGCATCTTATCCTTTCCGAGGGTCTTATGATCGTACACCCAGGCAAAGAGTTTGGGCTGTGTCCCCGGCGCCGCAGAGAACGCGAACGACTCATTCCTGTTCGGAAAATGATCATCGGTTTATGATATCAAGCAGAACAGGGTCAATTTACATACCACTCCGGGGTGGCAGTCTTATGCCCATGCTTCGTCTTGTGCTCCTTGTCGCCGACACGAATAACAACATAGGGCTTGATGTCCGCAATCGACAAATCCTTCGCATCCTTCACCACAACCCGAAGAGTACCTGGCTCCTGACCGTGGCCATTCGTTCCGTCGGTAGGGAAAGCCGCTGCACCCCCTTCAGCATCAGACTTCGCCACAACGCCCGCAGGAGGCTCGCGAGCTTCCTCCGATGAGCCCGAGCTCTGGCTGTTCCTCCGCCTGAATACGCCAGTGACACCGTGGATGACACCCTTTCCAGCGCCCATGGGCAGCGCACCGATCTGCGTCATAGCACGGCCTGCATTGGAAAACGTAGACGTGTTCTTGCGCGCCTTCGCGATGATCTCCGGAGTGAACAGGAGACGGAGGCGGATCTGGCCCTTCTCGCCATGCTTCGCGTGCGATAGCGACACGGTGCGCTCGACAGCAGTGAATGGCTCAAGGTCGGCGAGCTCGACCCTACATGAGCCCAAACTCTTCGCCTGTTCGATCTGATTCCAGTCGAACACCTCGAGCACGAAGTTCGCGCCTGTACGAGACGGCTGATAGATCGAGTTCAGCTTCCTCTTCAAACACACCCGACTATATTCTGGCGGCTTACCACAGCGGTGGTGAAGTTCTCGTTCCACTCGGGGTTGAGGGTCTTCTTCTTGGTCTGCGACTTGAAGACCCGCGAGCCGTTGAGATGAAAAACGACAAATGGGTCGGACTTGCCACCGCGGTCCACGCCCTGGATCCCGTGGCCATCGATGAGGTCGACCCGCACCATACCCTGATCTTTGCAAGTTCTGAGTAAAGGAGGAGAATCAGATGAACGAGCAACGCACTGTTGACACTCTCCCTGGGATCAAGCTTGATGGGCACGGGCAGATACTTCGCCTCAATCCTGACAACCGACCGCTTCTCATCGTCGTCCTGGTTCACGAGGGTGAATTCGGTGGGACCATCCTACAGCGGCGTCAGCGCTCGTCTATGGTCATCCCCAAAATGGGCGGAGGACAACGCACCAAAGTCTTCTCCAAGAACGCCTTCGAGTCACCTTTCCATTCAGCGATGACATCGTCCTTGTCACCCTCGTCCGCTTCATTGAGACGCAGCCAAACGCGGCTGAAGTCGAGCTCCTTAACGACTCCCTCTCCAATGTGCTCCCACATGGCGTTCTGGCTGCGTGCGCGAGCCGTGCTGAATGCCGGCCAGTAACCTTCGTCGAGCAGCACCTCGAGCCGCGCCTTCTTGTGCAGCTGCCCGGAGACGACATTGAAGATGATGACACCCGCCTCTGCACGATCGAAACGATGTACGTCAGCGGCCTTGGGACCAGTTGAAGAACTTCGCTGAAATACGCACGGTGCTTAAGTAGCTCCTCCCTGCTCATCTCGATACCCTGAGGCTCTTGTTGCTCTTGACGCTTCTCTTCCTCCACGGCGGTCGATCCCGACGTACTCGCTGACGACGTGGCGACAACAGACTCCGTCTTGGCGTGGCCCGGGGGGGCTGCGCCATTGCCATTGGCTTCTCCTGTTCCGTTAGCAGGTCGTTCGTCATCGACGGGCGCGCTGACGGTGACCCGGCCCTGCGCGATCTCCATGTCGACCTCGCTCTCGTCGTCGTCGCGAACGTGGCCACCCCCCGTGCTCTCGGGGGTGCCCGATTTCGACCTCTCGGCCGCCTCCTGGATCTGGTTCGGGCCGGAGTCGAAACGAATGCCGCGGAGGGCGTATGCAGGGACGAACTGGGCGCTATAGATGAGCCTGCCCTTGAACGAGTTGTTACCGATCTTGATCGGGTCCTCCGCCTCCTTGAGGCCGGTGGACTCGTACAGGAACTCGCCGCTTCCACCTTCAATCGGCTTAGCGAGGTCGGAAACCTTGAGCTCCGTGTATCCGAGAGAACGATCCTGAGGAATGCACAAAAGGAATCAGATGTCCGCTATTGAACGCGTCTAATGTGGTCGCGCACTTTCGTAAGGTGCTGATAGTCCATGCACTCGAGCAACATAGTCTGAGAACGTCCGTCAAAACATGAACTTTGGAGGTGAGAACAGCGTTAATAACGTACTTCTTTCAGGGAATGCACTGAATTGGGATATATCGTGTGAGCTCTCAGAATATAGGGACAAAGCATTCACACGACGATCATACGTACCCGGGATATAGATAATCTGGTCCCATTCGGGGTTCAAGTCTAAGAGAGGATCCGCATTCAGAATCCCTGTGTTCCATGCGCCACTCTCGCACTTACTGTTGTTGACCACTTCCGTGCGTCCTTGGGTCGTGTTGTTAATTTGCACGCGGACATATGGATCGCTCTATAAAGCCGGCGCCGTCAGCAGCTCGCCCTCGACACACCCTCTCCCATGCCACTGGCTACATACCTTGCCACCCAGCGCGGCCTCAACATTCCTAAATAGATTGAACAAGTCGTTAGAGCGCTTCCTCCCACCGCAAATCGCCGCACTTACTTGACGTCCCTCGCGCGCTGCAGCCAGAGGCGCACAACACCGATCGGGGGCATGTACTGCTCCGCGCCGTGCAGGCTGCCCGCCATGTCGAGCGGCTTCCACTCTGCGGTGAGCCTGATCTTCCCGCTCCTCGCGCGGCTGAGCGGCCACCAGTCCTTCCCGCTCTGGCGCGCCCCAAGGATGTCCGTGAGGCGGATGGACATGAAGCCGACTACGGGGTCCTTGAGGAAGTCGCGGTCGTCGATGACCTTGGCGATGATCACGCTCGACGCCTTGTCCGTGCAGAGGAACTCGGTGCTATCCTCCCACACGGGGCTATTCGTATGCTTGACCTTGCGCGTTACGTACAGCGGGTGAGTCGGCGACGACGCGGTGTACAGCTTCACGAACGGGTTCAGGTCGCCGGTCATGGCCTTCGTGGTGTCGAGGTCCTTCGCCTGGTGCACGGTGAGCCGGACAATTCCCACCTCTAGAGAGGGCGCAACCTGGTGAGCATCGTGCCATTCCTTTCACACTCAGTAACTTACTCGTATCAGGGACCACCTCAGCACCGCCAGCGTCCAGCTCGGGCTTGAGCACAGGGAAGAAGTTGACGTCGAACCGGAGGGTACCGCGCTCTTTGCCATCTTTGAGGACCTGCAGCTCGAGGTTCTCCTGGGTGGCATCCTGCTGAAGCGCCTTAAGGTCGAACGTGGCACACCCGAGGTCGGTGTTCGCGCGATGATCGTTGTAGTCCCACACCCGCAGACACAGATTCTCGGTGAGCGAGTTGACGAGCAAGAACTTGGTCTCCGCCCAAGTCGGGTTGATCCTGCGGGCACGAAGAAGCGCCGATGGAGCGCATCAGAAATCGGCAACGAAATCAAACCGCATACGTCATGCCCGCCGACAACCGCGCAAAATGAAAATGACGTACGTGTTGCCCTTGTACTTCGTCTTCGCGAGCTCGACGCGCTCATTGAGGCTGAGGCTGACGAAGGGGTCGGGGCGGCCGCCACCGAGCTTCGCACCCTTGAGGTCGCGCGCGCCATGGATGGTGACTTGAAGAACACCAATGGCGGTGTCGATCGGCGCGCCAGAGAGCATCTGCTCGAGGTTCAACGTGAAAACGTTGGGCTCGTACATCATAGGGCCAAGGACGCTGTGAACGGTGTCGCGAATGAATGCGGATAAACCGGGAACCTAGAAAATCCTGAATACCCATTGAACAAGGACGACAAAGGGACAAACGCACGTTGGCAACATCGAATCCGAAGGTCTCGCCACCAATTGGCTTCAACACATAGTCAATGACGGGCTTCTCCACAAACGAGACGTCGACCAGTTGAACGTGCGGGAAGTTCGTCATCAACTTCATGCGGATCTTCATGTGGCCGGAGAACGTCATGTCCTCGAGCAAGATCGGCATCCCCGCGCTCGCGAAGCCCTTTCCCAGGCGAACGCTCAGGATGATCTTGGGGTTGACCTTGCTCAACTTCTGCTTCTCGGTCATCTCTGACACGTCGTTGGGCGTGAACGAGAGCCACCACTCCATGAGGACCACGTCGTCCTCCGTGCGCGGGAACGTCTTCACCTTGTCTATCCGTGGCGCCTTAGTGCCGAGCGTGAACGTGCTCAGGCGGAGCGAATCGAGGAAAGGGGGGCAATTTTGAGAGAGGATCTGGTCGACAGAGGAGACAATGGTGCGGGACAAGACAGGTTCATAAATGAGCCAGAAACGGTCGAGGAAGTTGTTCATCCACTCCGCGGATTCAATCTCGTTCTCCGCCGTGAAGCGAGTCTTGACCAATTCGCGCTGGATGTCGTCGCGCACCGCTCGGCGGTTGCGGAGCATAGAGGTTGTGTAGTAAGTGTTGCAGAATGCTAGGATTATGAACACCCAACCGAACCCGAAGTTGAAGCGTGTTATGAAATGTGTCACCAGTACGGCCTGGCAGACATGAGTACGCAATCTCCTTCACCCCTGAACACATTCATGCACTCACCACAACGACCATAGCAGCATTGTGATACCACTCGCCATAGTATTGTTCACTCAAGAACAGGCCTAGGATCTCCCTGTGCTTCTCGTCGCCAGCCGCCATCGGAAGGTCGATACCAGATACGTCCCGCCATCCGACCTTGTACCAGTGCGGTATCTCCGGAGCACTTCCGTTGGGCATGTCCCCGGGTATCTCGTGTTCTGGGGCAGTGGGTGACGTCGGAGAAGTGGGCCAAGTGGGCGATTCAGGAGCTTCGGGCTGTTTCTCGGTCTCAACAGGTTTAGGAGGGGGTTTCTTGTTGGGACGGCTGGTGTCCTCCACAGTTATAGTGGGGATCGCATTGCCTGCCGTACCAGTATCGACTTGGACCTCTGCGGCGAAGTGAATGGCGATGAATTCAGCGCCAAGGTCGACTGCGCGGGACGGATATTTGGGGATTTCGGAGCGGGGCAACACATACCTTGGGCACTGGCCTCAAGCCCATCGTTCCCGAGGCCGAGTTTCTGCTGGCCCTTGCCCGCCGCGGCAGCTTTCTCTTGAGGAGAATCATCGGGGCTGAAAGTGTGTACAGGGACGCGGCCCTTGGCAGCATCTTGTTCGATGATGCCGTGGACCTTCGCCTGGGCTTCGGAGGGAATGAGTGCTCCGTCGACGGTAGCCATGAGGGGTGTGAGGAGAAAAGGAAGAAGGGAGGAGACGAAAGGGGGAGACTATAGTGGTGTACTTGGAAAGAGCGTGGAGGGATGGGGTGTGTTGTGTGAGGCTGTAGATGAATGAACGCTACCCGTGCCTCGATGACGTCCCGCCACCGCACGCGCCCTATGTTCCCCGGTCACTCCGAGTCCGCAGTGCGTTCACAATAGGCCGAGCAGGCGCACTGTAACCGCGGTCGGGGCGGGGTGGAGTAATAGAGGTGGAGGTTGTCAAGAGGGGACTGTGGGCTGCGCGGAAGAGCTGTCTCGCTGTGATATCCCTCACCCGCGTCCGAGTTGTGATCCCCGAGCGTCGTCCTTCCCCGCATGCGCTCGGGGTGCTTCCGGGGTCCCGGCGCGCGATTCAGAGGCTAACGCGACAGCCTGCCAGCTGAGGCTCAGGAATTCGAAGCCGCAACGTACTCGACTCCACCCGCGGCTACCCATCATCTATATCGAGCGGCCTCCTATATCGTCATGCCCAAGAATCGGAGAGTACTCACTTATGCGTCTGGCACATCGTCACTCTCTCCAGGCCCGGGCCCCTGTTTGCCCACTGCCCCTGGCGGACCGTGTGGACGTTCTAAGAGTCGCACACGGTGTCTCAGATTGGTCCCAGACGCTGAAACTCGTTCACACTTCGGGGTCCCAGCCCAATAATAATGTTACGCGTCGGTTCTTGCATGGAGCATCCCGACATAAGAACTTACTTTACGGTACTAGTTTGGCAGCGACATGATCTGGCATGGTTTGGCATTCAATGCATCGATGGACAGGATGTATGGTCCATTACTATTATATAATACATATGCTGTAAAAATGCCCGACTGTGATCGTCTTTCGGGAACCTCCAGCATCGGATTTCCCGGTTCACGGTCTCCCGGTGGACCTTGCATCTCTCAAGTTTTCTCCCGCTCGCCACCTTCAGCAAGCTTCAGCACCGCCCCAGTTTCAAGCTTTCAAGTTTCGATTAGATCGTTGATCTGTAGTGGCACTCATATTAATAAATGAATGCAGTAACTTGTCTTTGATCTTGCTGAGCTCGGATGGGCGGCGCTATGAGGGGAGATGATGGGCGGACTAGCGGATTGGGCAGTGCAAGTATACAGTAACATAAACAGAGGTGCTGATGTTCAACCAAGCAAGCTACACAAGAAGAACGATGTCGACTGGACGAACTGGCGACCAGCGGTGGCGGTGGACATCCTACTATAAGTACGAGGAGACGTCGGAACCTGCCGTGGGCGTCTATAATGAGTCCGCCTATGGCTGCGAGAAGAAGGTTTTTGGAAACTTTGGGAAGGCGTCGGCTGAGAGCCCCTGCAGGCACTCAGAGTGGACGGCGTCGGCCAGGTTCGAGTTGACGTTGACCAGCTCCCACTCGCATTCCCCGCGAGTCATCCGCGCTTTCAATGAACCTTCTCTCCCGCCGGCTCTTCAATGGCGGCTTCAACCATCTCAAAAATACCTCGCACCTTCTCCGCAAGGCTCCCCGCATCGTCTATCCTCTCCTCGGCGCGACGAGGCCCTGTTCCACCAGGGCTTCTCCAGGCGAAAGTAACCATGTACGTGATCCAACCTGCTTTCTCAATGTCTCCGTTGCCTTTTTTCGGTTTCATCGAGCGGACAAGTTCGACGAAAGTGAAGAGGTTTATCGGAGTGGGGTTTAGTGAGTCTGGGTGGCGTGGCGGGCAGCACCAGCGATGAGACAATTCGCAAATCTGCATCCCACCGTTTGTGCCTTCGCACAAAATGATTCTATCAGTCTCCTTCGAACGGAACATGCCTGCCACCATTCTAGTGCGCGTGGACCGACTCACTTGAGGTGTTCTGGATTCCCCCTGAGACTCACTTCCTGAACGCTGTGGGAAACACCGCTGCTCCTATTTAGCGATGACATCGGTGCTTTTTTAATATTCAGTTTCGGTGCCGTCATTCGATGTATTCGTTCATCGGATGCGAGGGGTGAATAACAAACAAATCGGTCCGAGTTATGCATGCAACGGCACACAATGCGGCTACAGTATGAGACGCCGTAAGCATTCTCTCCTCGAAGACGATTTCTATTCTTGCCGGGATGGGTCGGACTGTTCCATATCCGAGGGCACGACTTTCTTTCCATTCATACGCGCCATCCTGTCGCAATAACTGCAACATATCGCCTCCTCTCTGCCGCTTCACTGCTGTCAGCAACCGCTCATCATGAGACTACGTTTGTGGCACTGCATCGTTGTAGAAAAGCCCCGCCCCCGCGGTAGGAGACGAGCACCAACATACAGCTCCAGGCCACCAGCAACCACTGAACGGTTCGCATATGTCGGCGTACAAGGATTTTGCGAAACACAACGAGGCGTACGTCGCTAACTTTGGTGACAAGGGGAACCTCCCCCTTCCCCCTGGCAAGAAGCTCTTGATCGGTGCGTTATCTTGTGCTCGTCTGCGCGCGCCAGGTTCAATGACACGGGAACAGTCACCTGCATGGACGCACGTATCAAGTGAGGTGTTGAACACCCTCTGACAATCGCGCTGAGGCTGACGGGTCGCTGACAGCGTGTACGCGGAGCTAGGCATCCAAGAGGGCGAGGCCCACATCGTCCGCAACGCAGGCGGCTCCGCGTAAGTCCTCCAGTCCAGGAAGCGAAAGACCCGACATCGCTAACCCTTCCCTGTCTCCCCTCCCCCTCCCCAATGACAGCAAGGAAGCCCTGCGGTCGATCGTGATCTCGCAACGACTCCTCGGCACCCGCGAGATCGCGGTCTTCCACCACACGGGCTGCGGCATGTTCACGTTCAGCACGCCTGAACTGCGCACGCTCGTGAAGGAGTCGGACCCCCAGAACGCCGCGCTCGGGGAGGTCGACAAGATCGACTTCCTCGAGTTCCAGGGCTTGGAGGAGAGCGTGCAGGAGGACGTCAAGTTCCTCGAGGAGCACCCGCTTGTGCTGCCCGAGACTAAGATCACCGGGTGGGTATACGAGGTCGAGACGGGAAAGGTGCGTTTGATTTCCATTGTCCATTCCAATGTCTGTATTGCGCGACGTCGTCGGGGACGGTTTGAGGGGCGTTGTTGATTGTTACGGGAGTCATTGAAGCTGCCATTCATCGGTCCGGCAGACTTGGGTCGCTAACAATTGTTCGTTCGCAGATAAGACAGGTAGTTTGACCTGGAATTCTCCCATCGCTGGTCTGCGGCGTCATCGTATCACAAGTTCTCCGGGTGAGTTGACCTCCTTCGGTAGCGCCGGAAGTTTGCAGAACAGCTAGCTCAATCGATCATTCCTTTCGTCTAAGCTCTAGTTATTGCCGATTGCAAAAGAGATGTCGCCGGCGTCTGTGCGTGGGGTTTTTTGCGCCATCGTGCTAAGCGACTCGCTTAGCACTTTCTTGCCCGTCCTCGACTTGCTCTTGCTCTATCTCCCTTGTTTCTTGACCGACCTGTTGGATTCTTGCTGAGACACGCTCTCCTCTTCTATAGCTATCTTGTGGTGAAGAGTATTTGTGTCCTCGCGTCCTCAATCTCCGGCTCGGCATCAACCGCCGATTTTCAGCCACTCCAAGTTCCAACGGGGACTTACAGAAGGAATGGGTGGAATTGGATGGAGAGAATCGTTCTTTTTCGATGTGAGGGCTACCATAGTACGTTTCCACATTTATTCTCGTGAACCCCTGCTCTTCGTGTTGCAATACCCGCTTTCCCTTTCCCTACCCCCACTTTGTGCGTAGCCGCATTAGACGTACATTAGATGTATGCAGGTTTCTTTACCTTGTGACAACAACTTAAACCTCGATTGATATTGTTTGGCCATCCTGGAAAGTTCTCTTGAAGGACCCGACCATATTCGAGTCATTTTGCCTAAAGTCTTAGTATTTTATGCTGCCGCACTAGCCCACTACCCGTTTACCCACACAGTTCCTACTCTAACCAGCTCCCGTATTACACATGATAGACACTCCAGCACTAAAATAGATGTAGGATGGATGTCGACATTCATTTGAAGCTCTACGCGGACTGAACAAAGTAAGCTACAAGTAGTTCGAACCTCGCGTCGACCCACTATGTCCAACGTCCGCGTCCACAGGAAGACCGTACCAAACTGCATAACGACTCATCTCAATTCTCCATAACCAATAACCCTCCTTTTACACCCCTGCGTGCGCTCCGGTCGCTCCAGTGCTGTCGTAGAACCTGTCGTGATCGCCGGACACTGAGACCGGCGACAGTGCCGCCTGAAGCCGAGGAATTTTGAGGCACTTAGTTATACGATAGTGTCCATGGGACCGAAGCGAAGACAATGGAACAAAATTGGGGGAAATGGGGAACAACTGACGCAGATTGAGAGCAGGAGAGGAGAAATACCATCGGTTCGGCTCGCGAGCGGCTGGACTTGCTGATTGCTGACGTGTACCGATAAATTGTTTTCATCCCGAGATAGCCAGAGAAGAGGGAGGTGCGTCGCAGGAAAAGTGAAGCAAATTGGTCAAGAAACGACGGAGGGAGAGCAAGTCGAAGTCGAGGATGAGCCTGGATGAGCGGGAAAGTGCTAAGCGACTCGCTTAGCACGATGGCGCAAAAAACCCACGCACAGACGCCGGCGACATCTCTTTTGCAATTGGCAATAATGGTTTCGTGACAATGTATAGTGCCTCTCCACTCACGAATAAATCTTAAGACCAATCCACTGGCAGAGAATGAATTGCCCTCCAAACATACTCGCTCTTAGGTGTTGAGTTGCGCGTGGTGCTGAAACGAGAGGGTGGTGAACAACCTTTCTAGGTCTTGATTTTTATCTCAAGAGTGGGTGTTTGAGGAGATTGCTGTCCTCTACAGTATGCAACCCAGAGGTTGAGTACGGTCAGAACACGCGACGCGACGCGTCAATGACGCTATAGGACGCGACGCACGTGCCCGCGTCGTCGGCTGCTCTGTGCAGGAAGAAGAGCTGATCTGTTTCATCCTCTTCTGCCCCACCATTTACGCCCATCGCCATTGATCGGTCTCTGTCCTTGGGCTGACCCGTAACTTTTGCTTGCCATGGCTGCGTTTTTGGAACCGAGGGACGACCCGAAGAAACACCTTACTCTGTCCGGACATGCTACCCCGAGAACTGCCGCGCGTCCTGGGACGGCTCTCCAAGAATTCGTGGATGACGGCAGGCCTGTGATCGCGATAGACATGGACGATGTCCTCTCTCAGACTAACGAAGCCGTCGCCGAGTGTGAGTAGCAATGTAGCTCGCGGAAGGCATTGGAAGACGGAGATTGATGTCCGCCCTGTTAGGGCACAACTCGGCATATGGGACGAAGATGACCATTGCCGAATTCTACTGTGAGTAATGAGTTCATGATGCAATAGAAATGATTAAAGCAAGCTGCATGATGTAGACTACTACTACTGGATGGTCAGCACCAACCCGTCGTCCTGAGTGTCAAAGACCCGTCCGCTGACCTGGGAACGTTCGCCCAGAACCCGTACTGGGGCAATCCCGACGACACGGTTCGCAAAGTGGAGGAGTTCTGGAAGACTGACTACATCGACATCGCGCCGCAGGTTGAGGGTGCATACGATGCGCTCGTGAAGCTCACCCAGAACGGCTTCCGGCTTGTCATCGTGACCGCGCGGCAGTTGCGCGAGCTCGACAGGAGCCTAGCGTGGGTCGAGAAAAACCTCCCGGGCCTCATCGATACTTTCATCTGCACGGGGCAGTCGCAGGAGACGCTTTTGGACGGGAAGGATCTGGTCACCAAGCTGTCGAAAGCTGACGTACGTTTTCTTGTCTCGTCTTGTTTACACTCCATCTTCTCCCCCTCGCTACCACTAAGCACGACCATTTGTCCTGACGTGGCGTTGACCATGCACGGGAATGTAGGTGTGCCGCAAGATCGGCGCGAAGTTCTTAATAGACGACTCCATGGAGAACACCCTCAAGTGCGTGGTGGATGCGAACCCGCCCGTGCCCGTGCTGTTGTTCGGCGATTACCCGTGGAATACTCGCGTAGGCCGCTACAGCGACATCTCCAAGGAGACCAGTTTCGAGGAAAAGCTGAAGCGCGAGGGTGGGCGCGAGTTCTGGAAGGAGGATAGTGTCGCTTTAGAGAAGGAGATCCCGCCAACTGCGCCTTTGACGAGGGTGCAGGGCTGGACTGAGGTCCTCGAGTGGGTAGAGAAGAAGACTGCAGCAGGTGAATTGTAGAAATGCATTCCATGTAGATGTACAACACGGATTTCGTGGTCGTGGTGGTTTGCAGGAAAGCATCCAACAGCGCTCAGGCGCCTATCCGACTTGCCTTGCACGCACTGAGTACTGAACAGTGAAAACCCTGTATCTCTTGGTCCCTGTCCACCAACACCTATCGCGCTCCACTCCTGTTTGCATTGATCCTAATGACATCTACGCAAATACGCACTCTCTTGCAACCTCCGGACGTCAATGAATCCAACGCACACGCGCTCGCGTACCTGAACTCCAGCTTCAAGTCCCTGGATGACCTCGAGAAGGAATCCGATCTGGAAGGCCTAGTTGAACAAACACGACAGAGACTCGAAGACCTCGATACAAAGGTGCGGTGCATCGTTATATACATTCTTGAGGACACGTCTCACAGAACGCTCGCCGTAGCTCAGCTCGCGCAATCCCAAACGTCTCTAGATGAAGTCATCGCGCGCACCCGCCAGAAGGCCACCGAGAACCTGCACACCGCCCAGGAGCTATCATTACTCCGGCATTCACTTGCGGATGAGCTCTCGTTCCTGTCAGGGGAACTTGAATCCTCCCTTGCCCCGAATCCCGACGATGGCCCAACCCTGCTGGAGGACCTGGAGACGCTCCATCGTAGTTTGAAGGAGCTGGATAGCGTGAAGGGCTACGTGCAGGTTATTGAACATGTTCTGAAGCTCAGGTGTGTTGTATTACTTCGCCTGTACCACGCGGTGGGAGCTCAACACGAGATGATACGCATAGTGAAGCCGCCGTAGACCAAGTGCGGGGCGTGCATACAGTGATAGTTTCGGAATACGAGAGGCTACAGGTGTTCGTAACCTCTGTTAGCGCAGCCTGCTCGAAGGTCGAGACCGTTGCGACTCAACCTGACCTCCATATTCTTGCCTTCTTGGAGTCTGTCGCTGAACAGACATGGAAGGACATCAAGGGTGTGCTTTCGACGTGAGTGTCTTTATCCACAAGGACGTATGCATTGTGAACCTTATGACACCATACCGCAGGACACTTTTGGAAGCTGCGGAGAGGCTGAAGTGGCCGATGAAAGTCGATTACGCCTCTGCCTCCCCAGAAAATCGGAAAGCCTTTGAACTCGCGTTCTACAACCTCCTAAAGCTGCAGACCATTGGGGAGAAGATTCGTGATTCGCCGAAGCGTAGAGCTGGTACCAAAGAGGGTCTCTACCCGATACAGGCTCTTGTCCGTGGTATTGCATTGCGCTTTAAGTTCCACTTTGAGGGGACACGACCGACAAACAGGTTGGACAAGGTCAGTCAATCAACACTACCCATTTCCACGGAACACTGAGAGGAGTGCGGGACAGCCGGAGTGGTACTTCACCCACATCGTTAACGAATCTCATGACCACCGGCCATTCATGGAATCCATCGTCCAGGCTCTCCTTTCGTCAACTGAATATAAGACGATTAATGCATGGGTGCGCCTTTTCATCAACTGGCACAACTGCGATGCTCATCCTGTATGTGCAGCGAGAATTCACTCTCCAATTGCTCCCTGTCCTCGAGGGCAAGCTTCGCCGCACGATCCCTGCTCTGCTTGCCCATCCATCCATCCTCGCTCATACGATATACCAAGCGCTTGCCTTCGACACTGCACTCCGAGATGAAGGCTTCGACCTCCATGGCACAACCGCTGTCGCTGTTTCGTCTATCACAGCGGATGGTGATATGCGGGATGGCTGGGAGGGCATTAGTGAGATCATCCTCGGCCAGAAAGAGTGGCTCGAGACGTGGGTGGAAGGAGAACGGAAATGTAAGCGGTTTCCTAGAACCGCATTCCAACGGCTAACAATCTCATTCCTGACAGTCGCCATGGACCAATACCTGGAAATCATTAGTGCGTCGGACGCATGGCTTATTGCCGACGATGATGGGGAGGACGAAAAAGACTCTCGCGCTATCGATCGGGAACTTCATCCAACGAACTCTGCTCGACGGGTCAAGGCATTGGTCGAACAAGTTACAGGTGGGCACAACGAAAGCGTCGCATACAGGCGACTGTGCTGACCAGAACATATCCAGATCGTTATTCCCCACTCCCTCAGTACTCCTACCGCACGCGTTTCCTCATTGTCGTGCAGCTTCCAATACTGGAGTCTTACCACGGCCGAGTGTCGTCATCTCTGGATGCTTTCGAGACCCTGTCCTCTACGCTGTTGCGGGCAGTTCCTGGTGCTCTTGGTTCCGGGAGTACTAGTGGGGATGGGCGGCAACTGACTGCAGGCGTAGAAGGTGTTCAACGTCTATGCAAAGCACTTGTAAGCGCGAAATATCTGGCTGGCGCCATGGAGGCTTGGGGTGAGGACTTGGTGAGTGATTTCCCCAATCACATGTATAAACATATCCTGACTGTGGTGCAACGGGCAGTTCTTCCTGGAGCTATGGGCGGAGATCAACCACAGGGCTAGCTTGCGAACGAGGGCGGAGTCGATCCCTTCCCTACCCAATCCAGATGCTGCTGAGGACGAGCCGCCTGAGGGGACTATCTTCGAGGAGCTAGTTCGGCATTACCGCGACCTTGCACGAAGAGCAGAGGAGATGATTGTATCTACCGTTACTGGAGAAGTCGAGGGCGGGCTCAAGGCTCACCTTCAAGGCAGTTCTGCGTATGTATTCGCCCCACCACACGTCCATTCACTCTGTTCTGACTTGAACGCCATAGGCAAGCCACCCCAGCCAGTACATCAGACGCACCAGAGGAGATCGCGTTGGCCCAGAGTCTTCTTGGACCTCTGGCCCTGTTTTCCTCGCATCTCACTTTCCTGCGTGCCACGCTGCCTCGTGCAACCGTCACCACCATGTACCGACAGATCGCAACGCAGATCGGCTCGTATCTCATGCAGAAACAAATTCTCCATCGCGGCCGCGGGCGCACCACGCTCCCGGAAGCGAAGACCGTCCTCGCCGAGGCCGAGCTGTGGGTCGAGACGTGCCGCGTGGCTTTAAAGGAAGAGCGTGGAAGAGTCGAGGCACCATGGCGACCGCTCCTACAGGCCGCGAAGCTGCTCGCTGCTGAGGGAGATGTGTGGCAGAAGATCGTCGACTCGACCTTTGGACTTTCGAACGACAGCGAGTGGGAGGAGGCTGTTTTGGATATGATTGGCTTGTGCGAGTTCCCGAGGGAGGAAGTACAGGGCATTTTGAGACGCAGGGAAGATTGCGAGCGTTGAGTGGGGACTGGATCTCTATTTGCTAGTGTTCTTCTTTCTTTCTGTACTGTCCCTATGATTCATATGGATCCACATCATAACCGCCTTGTTTGAAAATGCGACTTTTTGTTCTAAGTATGGATTTTTGAACCACGACGCATATATCAAGGTAGCACAGGTGCAAATACGTGTCAACAAGCCTCCCGCCGGGCGTCACGGTGGCCGTCCTGCCGCGCGCGGTCGCACTTGCCCTCACCGCCTGGCATATGGCGACATTCCACACACCTTTGAGCTAGACATCCCCGGCGAGGACTAGGTGACCGCCTTGAAGGATGGCTGGCTCTGCTCCGGCCTCTCTCCGTGACCTTTACACGACCCCTTCTACCGCCTGGTCTTTCGTGCCACCTTCCTTGCCCCAAGACCCCGGTTCCAACTCCTCGCACTTGCCTGTCGCGGGACCATCGTCTTCTGGACAATGGGCAACACGCACAGCACCTAATCCGCTGTTCGACCTGTCTTCGTCGTTGAACGGTAACGACTCCGGCTTGGACATTGTCTCACTGGCGAAGGATCTCCTGGCGGCCGCGCTGTTGCAATACGCGACGTCTGCTATCGCTCAACCATGGGAAGTTGGGAAGACGCTACTCCAAGTTCAGTGGGTTCCGCGAGATCCAGGAGACTTACTGGGTGAAGTGGCGGCGGACGCTGTGGAGGATGACGGCGAGGTACGTCCATGCACCGTTGTGCCTTACGTTCTCTTCACTTTCACTCACGCGAAGACCGTCACCGTCTCATCGTAGTTGAGTGATTCATCTTCGAATGAGAACGATTCGTATTTTGCAGATCCCACTGCCGAGAAGCCGCCTCGAGCACCTCGGCCAGCGGACGAAGGTGGTTACATCATCAGACAATCTTTACTGGAGGAAGGCACTCAGCCCGAATATTCAATCCCCGTTGGGAGTGCGGATGGCACATGGGGAATGATGAAACGTCTAGGTCGTTTCAGAGCAGAGGGATGGCTTTCGCTGTGGAAAGGTATGTGCCATCGCACCCCCTACGTCATCCTGCCTTGGAAAGTGAACATATGGGCATTGCAGGTCTTTTAACCTCAGCCGTAACGGCGAGTCTCTCTGGTGTTTTGCAGCCAGCCATTTACTCTCTTCTCCAATCCGTCTTCTCCCCGCTGTCCCCATATCCGTATCCGGGAGATACCGCCTCCGTGCTTCTCCCTGTAGCATCACAAGTGCTCACAGGCTTTATCCTCTCTCCCCTGGACCTCATCCGCACGCGGTTGATCGTGCAAACTTCCGTTCCGAGACATCGCACCTATTCAGGGCCTATAGATGCCCTTCGCCAGATCCTCACCCACGAGGGCGGTCTCCGCGGTGTCTACCTTCACCCCCACCTTCTCATTCCCACCCTGTTCGACTGCACGCTCCGCGCGCTCGTACCTCTCACCCTTCCCACCCTGGCAGCGTCGTACATCGGGCTCGGTTCAAATCTTTCCCCCGAAACGACGCCAGTGCAATGGCAAATCGCTCAGCTGCTCGGTAGCGTCGTCGGGGCACTCGTCATCCTCCCCTTCGAGACCATCCGCCACCGGTTGCAAGTGCAGACACGAGGAACTGCGCGTCCTCTCAAGGCATGTGTCGAGCTGCGTCCTGCACCGTACAACGGCATGGTCGACGCGTTCTGGCACATCCTGACGGAGGAACGCTCGGACCTCCCTATCAAGCCTCCGACCCACAAGCGGAAGCGAAGACGCAGCTCTGTCAAGGGCAAGGAGACGGCGAGGGAACGCGAGGCGGAATATGTCGAGGAGGAGAGCGAGAGCTGGCTGAGGCACAGCGGTATCGGCCAACTCTATCGCGGGCTGGGCATGCGTATCGGCGCGGGCGTGGTCGTCTTCGTGCTGTCGCTCATCAGTGGGTCGGACGAGTCGGATGCAGGATGGGCGGAGTTGTGAGACGGCCTGCACGCAGGAGGGTTTTGCAACCTCTAGCCAAATCGTGCATGAGGTTGGTAAAATGCTGACTGAATGACACTTACGAGTGTACATACTTTTGTTAATGACCCCCAACTCTAATCGCTTTCCTTCTCATGTTGGATCGTCCCTTTCATGTGTTTGGCTGATTGGGGGTCGCTCTCACGATTCACGGAAGTCAGAAGGTTCTACAGGGCACAGACGGTGAAGATACTCGTGGTGGATCAGAAGGAATTGGGCTCATATTTGACGTCTTTAGACTTGGATTAAGTTCCTGAGTTCTGACGTATGTAGGGCGCGACCTATTACTTACGGCAGTGCTGCCTTCTTGGACGGGCTGATCGGTCACGCAGCAGAGTTATCATATGAGGGATGTAGAGTAGAACGCTATAACCCTTTGCCAGAAGTTAAAATGCTATACTTATGTCAGTTATGAGGGTCCATAGGGCTCCTTCCGTATGGTCACCGATGCGGACGCAATTTCATTGCCGACTTGTCAAATATGGTCACAGCACCGAATCAACGCCGGGTAGACCACGGCTATCCACCGTCAGATCCCTACATGGGAATCCGAAGGTGTCGTGGAAGAGGCGCCGTCGAACGAACATTCCAGCTGTTCCGGGTTTGTCTAACGCCTTGTCGAACACTCCTTCTGGGCCACCATGCGCGCGAGCGTCGGCGGCACAACCTCGAGTTGCAAAGGCAGCGCGTCTGTGTGACCCTGAACATGAGTAACAGATTGCCTCGTCAGACCTACTGAAACATGGGCGGCGCAGTGAAGTGGGAACCCCCAGCAAAGAGCAGGCGCGGAGACGGACGCACATGAGTCAGGTGGTAGCGCAGTCCACTGAGCTGCTTGTACTCCTTGCTGCATCCAGGGTGGGGGCACACATGGAGCTTGCGCTTTGGCTTCTCTGACACAGGAACGGTCCCAGGCCCCGTCTTGTCTGGGGTTCTTTGAGGCACCAGCGCTGGAGGCGTTCGGGAAGGTTCTGCGTCTTCCGCTTCTGTGCAAACGGTACCGTGTGGAGGTTCGACCGCCCCGGAAGTTGCCATTTCGTTTCCCCCCGCTTCCCGCTCGGTTGAGGGGGTGTCGGGGGCAGCAGAACCTCCATGATCGGGGTTGTCGGTCCGCGTGGCAAGGGCCTGCTGGAAATGGTACTTCGATCTGTGCCACCAGAAACGGTAATTCACCGGGGGTGGATATGAGTATTACCGTCCGTGAGCCGGTCCATCTGCTCGTGGAGCAGGGCCAGCAGCAGTTGAAGTCTGACGTACATTTGCAGATGGTATTGCAGACCGTTGATGCTCTGCGCTATGCGTGTCAGGGCGGCGAACAGGACGGGAGGATGGCCCTGCGTCTTGGGCCTAGCAACGCGGCACGCACCTTCCAACTCTTCTCACAGCCCGTCAAACCGCACCTGAAAGGCCTACTTCCGCCGAGATCGCCACCGTGGTCCGTCTTGCTGTGGTCGGAAAGCTCCTTAGATGTCACATATGCGTTCCTGCTCGTCATAGCGCCTTCGAGCCAGCAATCATGGTGACCACATGCGTACGCCAAAACACTAGACTGGACGAAGTCCGACAGATAACAACGATGAATTGCCGCGGCTCAGACACATGAAGTGAACTACGCACTCTGTCGTAGCCGGCAGTGACGAAGATAATCGTGGGACCAGGGGGGTCCTGGCCTTCCGCGTAGTCTGGGGCCTGATCGCCTTTTCGGCATCCGTGAGGTAGTACGGTCGCGGGGCAGTAACAGTGTCCCCGATAGGAAGAATATTTGAAAAATCGGCCAGGTCACCGCCCGACGAAGATACTGGAGACCCAGGCGGTGAAGGTGAGCCAGCCTGGTAAGGTGAAGCAGGCGACTCGGGGACGAGGACAGAATGGGAACCAACAGATTGCGCAGAAGATGAATTGCCGGCAAAGTCGTTCACCGACGAGATCCTAGTAGCTGTATGTCCACTGGCATGCTGGTATGGCCCTGGAAGGGCATTGGCATCGTGTCCGAGGTACTCGTAGTCACGTGCCCCGTATGCTCCGGGACGAGTATCCGAAGACGGAACGTTGGTGGCCGATAGCTCGGAAGGGCGATGTCGGGGAGAATATGCCTCGGAGGGATCGTAGCCATGAGGATTAGGAGAATGTGTGACGGAACCGGGATGAGACAGGGCGGCACTGAGAGATGAAGAGGTGTATTGGAAGGGAACTGGAGACCGGGGCCTGGAAGGCTGGCCTACAAGGTGGGCACCTGATAGGATTTGTTCCGGAGAGAAGGATGTAGCATGCGGCTCCTGGACGTGAGGGGGAGAGCCTTGATAAAGAGCGGAAGGGGCGACATACTGTGGGCTCCTGCCATCCCAGAATGACGCTTCGAGGACATGAGCGGGAGTCCAGTGCGGCGGTGTAGAAGAAGATCCAGAAACCGTAGAAGCAGGCTCGCTCGGACCAGCATGGTCGCGAGACGTCGCCACTCGCCTTCGCTCCAGCATTCTCCATCTGCGGATGCCCTCAATAACTGATTCTTACAAACGTATTCGTAGATGAACATACCTGTTCCTACAGCCCAAGCCGCTTCTGTTCAGTTCCTGACCGATAAGTCCCCATTTACCCCCAAGCCTGCGGTAGGCATCCAGGAGCTTGCAGTCCTCTTCTCCGGTCCAGTCGTCGCGTTTCAGTGAGGGGTCTAATGCTTCTCTATAGCGCTTGGAACATGCGTCATCGGTCCTCCCGGGAATGTTACGGGCGATTATGGACCATTTCGTCCCATGTGTTGCGTACAGGGACAGAAGGAGCTGATCTTCTTCCTGGGTCCATGCCGTCTTCTTGACATTTGGCGACAGGGAGTGCAGCCAGCGCTACAGTACGCAGCCTGAGTTACGCGGTGGGATACGATTACGCGCTGCGAACCTTTCTGCAAGCTTTGTTGGTGCGCCC
The DNA here is from genome assembly GCA_026283605.1 of Ganoderma lingzhi. Classification (NCBI taxonomy): domain Eukaryota; kingdom Fungi; phylum Basidiomycota; class Agaricomycetes; order Polyporales; family Polyporaceae; genus Ganoderma; species Ganoderma lingzhi. The sequence continues at coordinate 1,475,196 of JAPJYM010000001.1, forward strand.
TGGGACCAAAGACGCTACTGCCTTCCAGTTATCGTTCTCCCCATGAATAGCCACCGCCTGGATGAGGAGGTTATCTTCGTAAGTCGTCCATGGATTTCCTACGCCTCTTTCCCCCATGGACCCCTAGGCGAGGAGGCCGTTGAACCGAGTGTGCAGCCGCCACGAGGACCACGATGAGGAATTGAGTGAAGCTGGGTCGGACTCGGAGGAGCTCAAGAAAGCGGGACGGACTCGAGGAGCGCCCGTGGAATGAGCCACCACGGGCACTGTTACGTAACGTGTCTTTGCTTCGCTCTGCGCACTCATGTCTCTCGTCCGGGGCTACTCTTCCGACGAGGACGACGGTCCTCAGGTCCCTTCCAACGATGCCTTTGGTCTCAACTCTCTCCCTCCGTCGAAGAGGCCACGAGTCGGCGCGCCATCAACATCCCTTGTTGCAACATCTGCGCCAGATGTACTTGCGGAGGCAAGTTCGAACCTCATTGTCCATTGCAACCATGGCTGACTTGTGGCATTTGCAGGACCCATTACACCAATCGTCACTGGTCACCCGACCTACAGATACACAAATGAATGTCAATATCCCGTACCAGGACATGATATTGCCACTACAAGGTCCGGAAAACCCCTTCAGCGACCGCGACCGGTTTATCAACCAGAACGCGCTCGCGGGGCATGTCGAGGAGCAGGCCATGACTGAGCATGCTTTCCGACAACAACATCTCACACATGCTATCCTGGGCTACTCCGCCAACCCCTCCGTGGATCCTAGTGCACCCGCAGTAGTTGGTTCGGTGGAGAAAGCACAGCAGAATGGGTTCTCTACCATTGACGAGGTGAAGGCGCCAAAAGCAAAGAAAAACGAGCTGAAGCGGAAGCGGAAGCCGAAGGGTGACTTGGAGGTTGTGGATGGGGACGGTGCGTACGAGGGTCCTTGGGCGACATGGCAAGGAGACGAGCCGGACACGAGTATGCCGGAAGTCGCGGACGAGGCAGAGGAGTCGGGGGAAGAGCCGGAGGAGGAGATACAGCCGAAGAAGGCGAAACCCAAGCGCGGCGCACCAGGCTTGGAGTCGTCCGTGTTCCATGGCAAGTCGATGCGCGACTACCAAGGACGGACGTACATGCACCCACCTCTGTCCGAAGCCCCTCAGCTGCAGCACGAGTCCGGATCGCAGGAGTGCTTCATTCCAAAGGTGTGTATCCACACCTGGACCGGCCACACTCAAGGCGTCTCTGTTCTCCGGTTGCTACCTAACACCGGACATCTCCTGCTGAGTGGCTCGATGGACACGAAAATCAAGGTGTGTTGAACGACAGCAAAAATATCACAGCGGTACTAACTCTGCTGTAGCTGTGGGATATCTACACCCATGGAAATTGCCTTCGTACCTTCCATGGTCATATGAAGGCGGTGAAGGATGTCACTTTCTCCAACGATGGTCGAAGGTTTTTGTCCTGCGGTTACGACCGTCAGATGAAGTTGTGGGACACGGAGACTGGCCAGTGCATCAAGCGCTTCAGCAATGGCAAAATCCCATACGTCGTGCGCTTCCATCCTGACGAAGATAAGCAACATATATTCCTGGCGGGAATGTCCGACAAGAAGATCATTCAGGTACGCAGCGCAATTCAAAGTTCCTGCGCGCCCATCCACCGTGAAGGCAGGCTGCTAATTATCATTTCCTTGCAGTACGATATCAACTCGGGGGAAATTACGCAGGAATACGACCAGCATCTGGGACCTGTGAACACAATCACCTTTGTTGACGAGAACAGGCGGTTCGTGACGACCTCCGATGATAAGACCATCCGCGCCTGGGACTTCGACATCCCTGTTGTCATCAAGTACATCGCAGAGCCTCACATGCACTCGATGCCCGCTGTCACAATCCATCCAAGCAGTAAGTTTTCTCATTTGAGATGATTCCTGAGCGACCCGGCACTAACGACATGGCCGTATGGCTATCCAGAGAAGTACTTTGCCGCGCAGAGCCTCGACAATCAGATCCTGGTCTACAGCACCGACAACTTCCGGCAGGCGCGCAACAAGCGCTTCGCTGGCCACTCTGTTGCGGGTTATGCTTGCCAGGTCGGGTTCTCGCCGGATGGCAAGTGGATCAGCAGCGGCGACGGCGAAGGGAACGTGGTATTCTGGGAATGGAAGACGGGTCGTATCAAGTCGCGTTTGCGCGCGCATTCGAAGGTCGTTATCGCACATGAGTGGCTACCTCATGAGACGGTGAGTGCGCGTTCTGATGACGTAGTGTCTGTCGGGTCGGCTGACATGCCGTATCGTGCAGTCCAAAGTCGTGACCGGGTCGTGGGATGGTCTGATAAAGCTTTGGGTACGTCAACCCCCATATTGCCGCAACGTGCAAGTACGCCTACTGACATGTGCGACGATGTTCTCCAGGACTGATAGACGTATCGCTCGTGTAATTTCGTCATGCATCGTGTAGAACGCACTCAGATCGCTGAAACCTGTCTAATGGGAGTGCATCTCAGCATGCCTTCGGAAAAAGAACTCTGAGAAGCATTCGTCGACTCCGCCTTCCATCGCTAGTCGCTTGCTGGTCAGATATGCACACGCAGCATTTGTGCGGTATATTTATATCTTTACGTGCTTCTGAGCCGCTGACCGTTCTCTCGCTTGCAGGACCATGCTCCAATTGAATGTGGAAGTGCCTGATTGCGTCCGATTCTCGAATATGGTTAAGCAGTCGGCGCGTACCTCTCACGATTCACTTCGCCTGACGTTAGCCTTCCAGCGCGAGAGCTGACCATGTGCATTCAGAATTGCGGGGTTCGCGAACGCTGGGCAGCCTGGGCCCGTTCCTGGGCTCCTCGTCTTGTCCTCGTCAGATCTTCAGAAACGAAGCGGGTTTTTCCAGAGTGCGTGGGCGCTCTCAAGCACATGTTCATCCAGCACCGCCGCTTTGAGCAATTGCTCCCCGAGAGATCTAGACGGCGATCGGCACATCCGATACGCCGAAGCTTTCCTCGGGCTTCTGTCATCTCATCTTGCATCATTGCACAAGTGCGCGCTGCATTACTTACGTGATTGGGCGGTGCGCAGGCACCCAGGGCCTCTTCAAGTTCTGGCCTCTTGCCTTCGAGCTCCCTCCTGCTCCATCGTCACCGGGACTGGCCAGTCCTCCGGCACATGCCCGACTCGGATCTCCATGGCCAGCGCTCATGATAAGTCACTCGTGCGGTACTTACTTAGTGGCGCTCGCTGGTCGTCGGGGAACATCAACGCATCCTTACGGGCGAGCAGGTGAGCACACAGGTGACCAAGACATATCGACCGTGCATGGAGCCTGGCTTCATCATCACCAACGCAGTAATGGATATCATATCAACCTTCGAGCACCACTCCTTCCAACACCTCCCGCTCAAACACCGAGACCACTCTGAGTCCGTCAGGTTCGTCGTATTCTATATGTTCACGTTCCCACTGCGAACTCCCGTCCCACAGCGCCCCGCGGACTCGGAGCTACGGCGCAGGACGTCGCAATGCCCAACAGACCCCCGTTTCTTGGGATACACGGTATCATACACGTGCATGACAATGCGTTTCGCGTTGGGTCGGCACAGGGATCTGTATCAGTGTATGGCCCTCGCGATCGAACAAGGCAACGTGCGTGAAGGTCAGGATTCGGAACGACGATGCCTGCCCCTGTCGACGCAAGATTAATAATATTAATATTCAGACCTTGCGCGCGTCGGAAGACAGCCGCGACCATACTGGACGCCAGCTGCGCGGAGGGGTCCTCGGGTGCCGAGACGTCGTGTCACTCAATTTCGCGAGTGCAGTCCAGGCTCCAGCGAAAGTTTAGTTTACGGCTGCTGCGACTGACATGACATGACGTCGACGCATGCTGCGCTGCACAGCCAGACGGGATCCGGAAGACGAGCAAATCCCTTCGGGTTCAATTGGCGATTTGGCTGACATGGGAACTGGAACTGTCACATTGGACTTGGAACCTGGAAGGCGTCGAAGCTCAGTCAAGCTGGTAGCGCCGCCGTTGTCGTCGGCCGTAGCACGATACACAGGATACCCGACTGTGATTGCGATTGTCGTATGTAGGCGATGGGCGTCGGTCAACGGTATATATAATATGACTGCGCAAGCCGGGAGTTTCTTGACATATTCACCATCCGCGCGACCGCAAGGAGTCTGCACAAGCGATGGCTGGTCGGGGTGGCTCGAGCTTCGCAGGCCTGCGCTCGGCACTGAGGCTGGTTGCCGGGACTCGCGTGGTAGCGATGAGTGAACGTCCGACCCACCTCTCGCACTCGGGCTGGCGAATCGGCGTGTTCTCAGGACGCATACATAGCTAGACTGTGGATAGATAGAACGAATTGGAACGCATGGAATACACTCCGATATCGTGTGGCGCGTGTTCAGTGTTCAGAGAAAACGACCGAGCTGCAGGTCGTCGGAAGCATGCTGGGCCAATGCTCCGAAGCATTTCCTCCTTCTCCCCGGGTCTGCCAAACATTCTTGGCGAGTCTATACCCAAATGGATAACCGGGAAGCATGGACAGTGGATACAGTGGACAGCAAATCAGCCGACCGGGGAGGAAGGGGAAATGCCGCCACACGAACCAAGGAGTGCCAGGTACCGGGTATTACTGTGCATCCCGACAAAGGTGCGGAATGTGCTACTCAGCGCACAGATTCCGAATAGCTTTGTCGCCTTTGGGACCAAACAGAGCGAAGAGGGGATGTGTGTGTTTGAGCCAAGAGGCTCTAACGAATGCCCAGACCTGGGCGCGCGGTAGGATCGTCCTGTGCCAAGCAATTATGCAATTATGTGTGAGCCGTCGGGTTCTGCAGATCTCATAGTTTAAAACGCACTTATGGTGAGTTGCCGGAGGAAGATTTGCAACGACGACAGGGACGGCAGATGCCCACTTGGATTACAATTTTATATGACTGGAAATATGGAGTGTGAACATGTGAACGTTGGGGTGTCCAAAGTCCAGATCGAGGTGCAGAGGGCACGTATGGGTCAGATAGAGATAATCAGAGACTGGTCACTGTGACTGTTTGCAGGGTGGCAGCAGGTGCCTACCTGTGCCTTGAAACCAGGTTGCCAATGCCACGGGACATGTGTGTTGCTTGACCCGCGGTAGTGCAGGGTGGAGGAATCTGTCACTAGCTCGCGACCACGGACGTTAGCGGGAAAATATTAGCAGGCGTTCTAGACTCTAGAGACGAGCTTATTTGCTCGGTACGCGGTGCACCGAGGATGCGGAGAGCGGGAGCGGAGGGCAATGACGCACAACAAGTGCTTCAGGCTTTCGACAGGCGCCCAAATGTGTCGTGCGGAATGGGAGCAAGAGATGGCGAGATGATGGGGCGCAGCACGAGACAAGGGCAAGGGGAGACGTGCCATCAGTGGAACTCGAGCCCCGTGCAAGGTCTCGGGTTTCCGCTGGGTGCTTGTGGCTGAGAGGAGGCACTGCTGATCTGCTTGGAGGAAAAGGAAGGTGCGCAATGGTCACGGCGGCGATAGTGCATGCCGGAGACAGGGCTGGACAGGGATGGACGGCCAACAGGGACACTGACGAACGGAGACGGGCGCGGCGGATACGGGAGACGAGTTGTGGGCGTCGCGAGGGAGCGCGAGGGTCGGGTTGACGAACGGGCTAGGATTTGTTATGGGGGAGGGAATGAGAGTACGGATGTGGCAAGACTGGGACTGGGTACCTAAGCCAACTGGTAAGTAAGTATCGGTATCTCGTTCCAACGGGTGCCCAGACGCCGTGTGGCGTCTGTCGGAGGATGGGACAGATCATCGAACATCTACCAACATGCATGCTAGCTCCATTATCATTCAGGGCAGACAGATAAACTTAACCCTCGCCTCGCGCCTGGCGTCTCCCGCTGCGCGGTCGGGGTTGTGAAGGGCGCTGGCTGTGGGCGAGAAGAGAAGAGCGCGGTGTGTGTGTGTGTGCGGTGCGGAGGTACGGTAATCAGAAAGGAGGAGCACGGCGAATTTGAGCCCGAAGGAAAGGAACCGAGCGGGAGGACGGTCGGTGCAGGTGCAGGGTCAGCCCCGGTCGGGAAGGAGGAGAAGACACGGCCGGACCGGAATGTGTGCCTGGCACACCTCGCGCGCACACGGTTGCAATCTTGATGAGGTGACAATGGGTGACAATCCACTGATCGCTTTTCGCCTACTCCCCACGTGCTCGTCCCCCGCCATTCCGCTTCTTGTCATAAATGTTCCCGTCTCGCTCCACTAATCGTCACGTCCCCCCGACCCGCTCCTACGATACCCTCCGCTCGACTTATCCTCCTCATGCGCTTCTCCATCTCCCTCCTCTCCCTCGCCTTCATGGCCACCCTAGTCTCTGCCGCGCCGGTGCGTATCCTCCTCTCCATTCATCCTCACCTTGCTGACAGCCTCCGTTAGGTTGACTCCGTCGCTCTGGTACGCCCTATCTTCAGCCCTTCCAATCCACCTTCCCTCACCCATTTTCTTCCATAGGCCAACCGCGGTGACCCCGGAGGCGGAAACTCCCCTGACTACAAGAAGCGCACATGTCCGAACGGGTCCGCTGGTTGCGGCGAGGGGCCCCACGCCCGCGCAGTTGTCCAAGTCCGCGAACCTGAAGTCGTGAGTACCCCTTGCATCAGCCAAACACCCATACCCCGTCTGACCCGTCCAGGCTGCGCGCGGTTGTGCACCCAATGGCAGCAGCTGCGCCAACTGGTGATCACTGCTAGTGGTCCCATCCTGCACATAGTATTCCCTGCGGCACGCGCCATTCTGGTGAGTCACCCCACAGTTCAAGACCCTTGTTCGAACGTGCCCTCACCTCAACTGCGCAGGATGCTCGCAACACCCTCCTTATAATCTTTGGTCGGTTCTGTAGCCTGTGCCCAGCGCACGGTAGTGTATGCCCCTCTTGATAGTTGCTGTTCCAGCTCCGTGTCGCGTCCATTCGTTTATTGCTTGATTTATTTTGGTCGATTAATTCGTGTCTTGTAACATACTGTACACCATGAGTCTGCAGTCAAAACGCTCTCCCGGACCCCGATGGAATGTGTCTATTTGCTTTGCTTCGAATTGATATTGTCATCGCGACCAGTGGGCTGACCGGATGTTTTGGGGGGGGGGCCTGCGGAGTTGCCCCACAACGGCTTTCCTGTCGGAGGCTGTTCAAGTTAAGCGTCTCGTTATTATTGGGTATAGACTTTAGCTTCAGGGTCTGCTCCGAGATAGGACTTCACCGCGACTCTGGGTGCGGTAAGGAGTTGAGCGTGTCGTCCGAAATAAGTATGAGTTGCAATGAGGAGCTATGCATAGTATGCAAGAGGGTGTGGAAGGTGGTCTTCATGCACGATCCGCGGGCGATAATTACGTTATTATGCCCGCAGCCGGAAAGGTTTTGCGTTGCCGCGATTACATAAACGGTCTGGCCATTGAGTCACATGAGGAGTTTAAGTTTAGGGCAGGTGATTTCGCGGATGTTCGCGTTAATTGTCGCTGTGGTCGCTCGCGTCGCGTACTGTCGCGTCTTGTCCTTGTCCTCTTCTTTGACTCTACCACAATGTCTCTACTCGACGACCCAATCGCTGCCGATGACTTGCTGCAGGACAGGTCTCGCGTCTTTGAGGAGTTTCTCGACGCAGAGACACCCATCTACAACTATCGCGATGACATTGCTCGCATGCTCCGTAACGACGAGCGTCGCCTAGTCATAAACGTCGACGATCTCCGGGACTACAGACGCGATTTCGCAGATGGCCTGCTCAAGCAACCCGTGGACTACCTCCCCGCCCTCGAAGACGCGCTCACCAAGGTAATCGAGCGCGTGCACGACCGCGAAAAGCACGAGATTGAGGGCAAGACCTACCGCGTTGGTTTCAGCGGGTCCTTCGGCGATCACCACGCCAGCCCCCGCCACCTCCGCGCGTCGCAGCTGGGCAAGATGATCTCCTTGGAGGGCATAGTGACGCGCTGCTCGCTCGTCCGCCCCAAGATGCTCAAATCGGTCCACTTCTGCGCGGACACGGGCCTCTTCCACGCACGCGAGTATCGCGACGCGACCACCACGACCTCGAACCTGCCGCCCACATCATCGGTTACGCCCCAACACGACGACGACGGCCACCTTCTCGAGATGGAGTACGGCCACTGTGAGTTCCAGGACCACCAGCGGATAAGCATCCAGGAGATGCCGGAGCGGTCGCCCGCCGGACAGCTTCCGCGGTCGACGGACGTCATCCTCGATGGCGACTTGGTGGACAAGTGCAAGCCCGGAGACCGCATACAGCTTGTGGGCGTGTATCGCAGCGTCGGAGGCGGTGCGAACGGATCGTTCAAGTGAGTGGCTATCATCTGCTCATCGGAGAACATGGGGCTATGCATGTTGGATGCACTGTCTCCGTGGTTATTCCCGGCCATTTGTCGTCCGAGAAGATGGGTATACGCTTCTAGCTTGCGGCCGTGGTGTCTAATTCTACGGGGAAGCCCCGAGCGGAGCCATGCTATCCTGCTCCATGAATGCGAGACGTCAATTCTCTCGGGCTACATCGACGTGGAGGCGCCTTACTAGCTTTTGTTGTGGTTTCATCCCGCGCCATCCTCCGCTAGTGGTCGGCCAACGTGGGACCGACTCAGCGACAGGACGATGGGCTGAACGCTGTGGTGGATGAGGGGAACGGTTCCAGTTCGCTCAGATGTTGTCGGCGTCCATGGGCTTGCTTTCTGTCCTGTTGCTGGTACGAGCTGCCGCCACAATGCACCGCTGGCGACTAGTCGCATCAAAAGGTTTCGAACATTTGCGAATATAATGTAACACTTCAAGGGGGCGTCTACCATTTGCACATTCCACTTCACTCCTCACGGAATGCTCCATTATTTCTGCCCCAAGCAGCTTCTCAGAACACCTGCCATCTCCCCATCTGTTTCACAGTTGACGCATTACTAACCCGCGTGGCGGCAGGTCGCTGATTCTCGCCAACAACATCAACCTGCTTTCATCCAAAATTGGTGGGGGCATTGCCCAAACGCCTCTGACGGATTACGACATCCGGCAGATCAACCAGCTGTCGAAGAAGGCCGGAATCTTCAAACTTCTCTCACAAAGCCTGGCCCCGTCGATCTACGGGCACGACAAGATTAAGGAGGCTATCCTCCTGCTCCTTCTGGGAGGCGCAGAGAAGAACCTTCCGAACGGCACGCACATCCGCGGGGACATCAACATTCTCATGGTCGGGGACCCTTCGACGGCGAAGTCGCAGATGCTTCGCTTCGTGCTCGGCACGGCCCCGCTCGCCATCGCCACCACCGGTCGCGGCTCGTCTGGCGTTGGTCTGACTGCGGCGGTGACGACGGACAAAGATACCGGCGAGCGAAGACTGGAGGCGGGCGCGATGGTGCTCGCCGACAGAGGCGTGGTGTGTATCGACGAGTTCGACAAGATGTCAGACATCGACCGAGTCGCGATCCACGAGGTGATGGAGCAACAAACGGTCACTATCGCCAAAGCGGGCATCCACACCACCCTCAACGCCCGTTGCAGCGTCATCGCGGCAGCGAACCCGATTTACGGACAGGTGCGCCGTCCTGTCGTTATTTCGATGCACTTCGGCTAAAAATAATGATTTTTTTGCCGCGCCGCTTTGTAGTATGATGTGCACAAAGACCCGCACAAGAATATCGCGCTGCCGGACTCACTGCTGTCGCGTTTCGATCTGCTGTTCGTCGTCACCGACGACGTCGACGAGAACAGAGACCGCCATATCGCAGACCACGTCCTCCGCATGCACCGATATCTCCCTCCAGGGGTCGAGGAGGGCACTCCAGTCATTGACAGTCTCTCACAGCAACTGTCCGTCGATGGGCCCGGCGTGGCGGGCGACGACGCGGACAGCGGCGATGCGGATCCCTGGGAGAAGTACGACCCGCTGCTGCACATGGGCATCGCGTCCGCGCTCTCGAGCACGCGGCGGGGCAAGCTGAAGAAGCCCGAGATCCTCAGCATCGCGTTCGTCAAGAAGTACATCCAGTACGCGAAGAGCAAACACTCCCCGAAGCTCACGCAGGGCGCCGCGAACCACATCGTGAACGTGTATGCGACCCTCCGGAACGAAGACCTCGACGGGACGCGGAAGAAGCGGGTGCGTTGTGTGTTATTCGTATCGCTCGTTCGGCTCCGGTGCCGGACGTAGAAAACGATATGCTAATGCTCGGGTGATTCGCATTTTCCAGACGTCCCCGCTTACGGCACGTACGCTTGAGACTCTCATCCGTCTCGCCACCGCGCATGCAAAGGCTCGTCTGTCGACCGAGGTAAAGACTCAGGATGCGAAGGTAGCCGAGGAGATCCTCCGGTTCGCGCTGTTCAAGGAGGTGCTCAGGCGCCAGCACCGGAAGAAGCGTAAGCTCAACAACGGTGGCGCCAACGCTATCGATGACGATGAGGAGGGAGAGGGCGAGGAAGAAAGCGATAGCGAGGACGAGGAAGAGGAGGAGGCACCCCAGAGAATGGAGATGCCTAAGGCGAAGGGCAAGTCCCCTGCTCCCGCAAAGCCTTCACCTGCCCCAGAATCGCAGGACGACGATATTCAGATGGGCGATGGCGAGGCGGGGGGGTTGACGAACGGCGGAATCCGTCCAGACAGGTGTGTATTGATACAGCAGCTTTTCCGAGCGGACGCGTAACTGACGTTCCTGTCCCCCTGTTTCAGATTGAGACTGTTCAGGACACGTCTTGCCAACCTGTTTGCGACGAAGCTTCGTGATGAGGACCAGATGTACCTCAACACGCTGGTTGAGATGATCAACGAGGGTCTCACAAACGACCAGCTGTTCGGCACATCGGAGGCGACTGCTGCGTGTGAAGTCATGACTGACGCAAACGAGGTCATGCTCAGCGACGGAGTGGTGTATAAAATCTAGACTAGCAATACGTGGGTGTGCTCTTTGTACAGTTCGCTCTCGGGTATTTCGCTCTTTGTCATCCATGCTTTCGCTACTTAGCACCAATGTCTTGTTGTATACCACATCGTGTATTCTATCTAGCACCTCCTTCAGACCATCAAGCGTAATGTCATCGAAACGTGAAACCTCTCGTGAATAGTTTGATCGTCATAAAAATCATCGTGCAGAGCATCACTGGCACCCGTTCATGACAGATCTCGTCCAAGGGGAGTCGGGGGCCAGTGTTCTAGACCCTCCCTATCGGAGAAGGCTGAGGCTTCCTCTCTCTCTTCCTCCGCCGACCCAGGCCGCGTACCGAAAGCCTCCCCAGGCACTTCTGGCCCGCCAACGCGGAACTCCCGCTCGGCCCAGCCGAGGACGTACGCCTTCTCGCTCTGGTGGAGCGTGAAGAACGAGCGGAGATGAAAGGTCCCCGGCGCGTGCTCCTCCAGCAGCATCACCCGCACGTTCTCCCTGTCGCGCGCAGCGCTCATCCCCGGGGTGTAGCGACTGAACCAACCGAGGAGCGCCGCGTACGCCAGCGGGGACCGCGATCCTGGGCCTGAACGAGAACCCGGTCCAGCGCCCGAGTGGACGTCCTCGAGGGGCGTGACCGGGTTCGACTCGTCGTGGACCTCCCATTCGGAGCCGTCGAGCGCCGTGAGGGTGCGCCGCGGCCCCTTCGAGCCCGAAGGCGAGCTGATCAGCCGGAGCCGGAGCGCTTTGGCGGAGAACGTGAGGTGGCCGGCGGGATCCATCGTACCTTGCGGCAGAGGGACGAGGGCGGCGCCGATAGGGTAAACGGGGTCGAGGAGGTCGGAGACTTCCTGGACGCGACGTCTTGATTGCACGAGAGCGACCCCGCCGGGGTTCGGATGGGGGAAGGTGGGGAAGGTGGAGAGATACCGGTCGGGTTGTATGCGGTACCCGACCCCGAGCCAGCTTGCACTCCCGCCGGACTGCAGGATGGCTTGTGCGAGCGCGATCATGGCTCCGTGTCGGTCGTCCTCGTCGAAGAGCGAGGGATCGAGGTCGACGCCGAACAGACCCATGATGCTGAGGATCGTGTCTACCGGACGGGAGGAGGTGCGGAGGAGTGCGCTTTGCCAAATGGCGTAGTTCTGTGCGTCGTCGTCGGTGGAGAGAACGTCATCCATAGCAATTTTGAGAGCAACTGCGTTCGTGATACACGCTCTGCGTTGTGGACACCAGAATGGTTTATCGTTGAACGTGTTCTTTGGAGGGAACGTGTTGAATATGGACGCCTCGAGGAGGAAGGACTTTTCGGTGCCTGGAGAAGCGGCTGCCGGTGTGAAGGATATCGAACCGGCCAGGCATGCATCGAGGATGAACGGCAGGGGTGCAATTGCGGATTCCCCAGCAATGACCTCGTGGATGGTTTTCGACTTTCCGCCGCTCTGAGCGATGCCCGAACCCAGCCTCCAAGCGAGCAAGACGACCACTTGAGGCGGGGCCAACGCCTCCTGTAGCGTCCATGTTCGGTATATCCATGACGTCTCCTCGTCTAGGCGGGTAAGTCTTTGAATACCTCCTGCAAGCACGATGCATACACGACAGGAGCTGTATACCTTGTGCATTTGACGGATGTGCCAGTCCTTGTCGTCGCGGCTATCCTGGATGATACACAGTCTGTCCAGCCAGAGGTAGGGGCACCCTCGATGCAAGGACGCCGCACAGGCATGGCGGAGCGTGTCGACGCCGATAGGATCCGCATGCTCGGCACCATGAACGGCAAAAGCGTGTTGTGCAAAGGTCGACTCCACGCCGACCCCACACCACGGGTAGGAAATGGTGGAGTAGGGAGCAGTGGGGAACTCAGAAAATTCGATGATGCGGATAAATCCCTGGTCTTTCAAGACTTGACAGTCGACCAAGCGGAGATGGCCGGGAGTCGCAACAGAGGAAATATTGAAGCTGTGTTCACGGGTGTCGACCGTTCCGACGAAGACATCGCAGATCACCCGAGGACCGCGCCTGAACGTTCGACTCTGCCGTTAACGGACGAGTAGGAGAACTACTCGGAATCAGGAGACTTACGTTGCCGCGACGTCCATGGCCTTCCTCTTGCAACAAGCTTGGCCCATGGGTGCACTAGTGTGGACGAGAGCAAGAGGAGGGATCGTCCATGGTGCCTTCCCCCGAACTATAAATGCCACGCGGTTATGAGAGAACCATCGACACGAGACCGGCGAAGGAAGACTTCGCACGTAGGCGCACTCACAAGATTGAGCGCTGCCGGTCTTATAAACTCAGATGCGTCCAATGAAGGGAGACGCTATGGCGCTGGCACAGGACGGCTTCGCCAGGAAGCTGAAAAGGGGGCTGGAGGTCTCGCACAAGTCAACGGGTGGGAGACGGAGCTGTTCTCGGACTCACAGCAAGTATGCCGGGTACATTATGCTGTTCTTCTTTGGGAGATATGAACGACCACGCGGTGCGGGAGTTCATAATCTTAGGTTGGAGGAGCACAGTTGCCGTTTTCTGCACGGCCGGCGACGGGGTTTACAGTTCGAGGTTCTTAACATGAGCGTCAATGGGCATGCCATGGCGCTAGACCGTTTCCAGCCCTTTAATGGACTCTGGAGGTTCGCCTGTCCTCGAACGTCAGTCAGATAGCATCATACAAAAAGTCAGAACTGCACTCCCACCGCATTGAGCGTCTGTGGTGCCTTCATGATTCCTATACTGTAGATCCAGAGGCTGTTAGGATTCGTATGTGTTCAGATATCAAGTCATTCGGTGTTTTCACGAGCTTTGTGGGCCCACACGGGCTGTCAAGATATTTGTGATCAGTGAACGAATTCAAGGCTGCCATCGTCGACGTCGCACATCAATGCAGCCGGGCGATGACTCTGCGCTCAAATGCCGCCGTCGTAGGCCCGTCCGGTCCGAACTCCGGTCTGTCTCACTGTAGTTACTCGCACTGCCACCGTCGCACTCGGCGCTTGATGATATTAGATGATATTCGTACTAGTACTGGCACCATCTGAATCTCACTCACAGGCATGATGACATCTTGCCACAAACCTCGTAAAAACACCGTCGTGCGTGCCCCCGCAAGAACCCAGTGGGTGTTTACTTGCATTTTCCGTACGCTGTAGATGACAATGACAACGGCATAACAGAACTCACTTGTTAGCTGCTGAATCGACCACCAACCCAGGCAGACCGAGGTCAACTTATCTACATCACACCCAACATTGCGAATGATTATTTGCCTTGTTCACGGCTCCCCCGCAAGACCACCTGCCCTTCGCTACCGATTTTCCTTTGATGGGCTCCATATGCCATCCCTTTTGAAGGTGCTTCTCTCGTTCCTGATCGCTTCTACTCTTAGCATCCCAAACGCCCGACCCGACGCGTATGACCACCCCGACGCGCAAGAGATGGGGCGCGTGCTCACCTGACCTCCTGGCGTCCAACGCGTATAAAATAGCCTTCGGACCGCGAGCGACGTCGAAGGCTCCTTCTCCTTGGTCTTGCTCGCCGTAGGTCTCATACGGCGATGATGGTCCACTTCGCCGCCCTGCTCGCATTCGCGAGCCTGCTCCCTGCTGCCGCTCTCGCCAAGCTCAAGCCCACCCGCTGGCACACGAATGGCACATACATCAACAACGCGACGACCGCCGCGGCGGATCCCTATGTTCGTTGGGACCAGAAAACCGGCGCGTATTGGGCGTACAGCACTGAGGGCGCAGACCCCGGTTGGAACTTTGCCATTTACACGTCCCCCGACCTCGCGACGTGGTCGAAGATTCCCGGAGGCGCGATCAAGAACGACTCTGCAAACGTGTGGGCTCAGGACTGGTGGTGGGCACCAGAGTGCTATTACAATGTACGTCTGTCTCCTACGGTTGGCGAGGTGCGAAAGTAACGCAACGCGTTGATCCACAGGAAAACACCGGCTGGTACTTCCTCTTCCACGCCGGCCGATTCCTAAACGCTACAAAAGTGGCGGAGTACTTCAAGTACCCCGACTTTGAGGAGGCGTCCAAGATCGGCGTCGCCGTTTCCCGCTCGCCCTCCGGGCCTTTCGTGTCCATCGCGGACAGCCCGATTGACTACTACCCTTTCGACCCCGACTACGACGATATCAACCTGCTCATGGCGCCCCCTTACTTCGTTCCTCCTGCATCGCACGAGAAGGGCGAGACTGCCCCCAAGGGCACGTACATCCCGAGCATCGACCCGAACGTGTTCTGGGACGACGACGGAAGCATCTGGCTCTTCTTCTCGCGCAACGCGTATCGCAACTGGGTCTGGTCGGACGAGTTCGGCAAGTACATCGAGGAGAGCAATATCTACACCGTGCGCCTCGACGACGCGTGGTGGCACGACCCCCACGCGAAGACGCTCCCGGCCGTACACAAGAGCTTCCGCGACGTGCACAAGGACGAGCCGAAGGACTGGCAGACGTCCGTCAACGCGTCCTTCCCAGGCCCGACCCGCAAGGACGGCTGGGTCCCGGTCATCTCGTACAAGCTTCAGCCTCAGGTACGCGTTCGATCGGTTTCGAAGCACGGTATGTGCGCTATAGAGCTCGCGTTTTGATCGCCGCACGCGCGCAGGTTTGGGAAAACGCACACGTTAACGACTACGCGGCGAGCGGCGGGACCCTGAAGGACCGTCGGTGGTCCGAAGGCTCAACCACGATCAAGCGCTACGACTCCAGCGGGAACCCGGTCTACTTCCTCACGTACTCGGCGAACAAGTAAGGCGTCCTCCTCAATCTCTCTCTCGATTAATGTCGTGAGCTCATCTCCGCTCCCGAAACTCAGCTTCGAGTCCCCGGACTACGGCATCGGCTACGCCGTCTCCGACAAAGTCTCGGGACCCTACTACAAGTCCGGCTCGAACCCCGTGCTCTCGCAGGACGCCTCGCGCTCGATCTACTCCACCGGGCACGGCTCCATCGTCGCCTCCGGCGCGGACCCGCTCGAGCTCTACTACCCACACCACGCGCGCCCCTCGCCCTCCACAGCACGCCACCTCTACACTGCGCGCCTTTTCGTCGAGCCTGACCTGCTCTACCTCGGCTTTGGGGCCGATGCGGGCGACCTGCGCTTCCCGCTGGGCGTCGCCCCATTGTCGATCAAGGCGGAGCCGGCCGCGGGCGGGAACGGGAGCTACGAGGTCGTCGTGCGGAGCGCGTCGGGGGCCAAGTTCGACCTCACCAACCCGATCAACCGCGTCCGCGTCGAGGTCGCGAGCGGGGCGAGCGCGACGGTCAACGGGCCCATGGTCAGCATCGACAAGGCCGCCGCGAAGACGACGGTGCGCTTCGTGTACGAGCGCGCGCGCTCGAACGCGACGCTGCCGTGGACCCCCGTCTCGCAGGTCCGCGGTATTGGGGAGGGTGATGTGGTTGATCTGACTATTTCGGTTTGAGCAGGTTACGTACCTGTACCTTGTGTAGATGGGTCACTCGTGGTTTTGTACGAGTCCTCAGGTAATCTGGTAATGTTCACATATACGAGTATATGAAACCGGACGGAGACGTGGGATTGCGCACGTAGTAAAGAGTACAAGCGGAAAGTCCCAACACAGTGACGGAAAGAGCTGAGGACACGATGCCGTCGTACTTGGACAGGGTCTCGCGGAGGCTTTGAACGTTGGGTAAAAGCAGGTAGCGCCCACCAGATGGTTGGAACCAGGATGAGCGCCATTAGGAAGTTCCGAGCGGACGAGCGATAAAGACCAGGGCCGTTAGACACCAGAACACTAAGAAGGCAGTCAAGTAGCAGGTGCGTTTTGGACAAGGAGCCTCGGCCTGAGAATGTGCTTGTTTGTCGTCAGTGGGTGAGGCACGGCGATCGGGCCAAGTTATGAGTTCCGAAGTACATGTGCGGCGTCGGGTGGTCGTGCTTGCAACAACGAAAGTTTGACAAGTGTCGCGATCTGCAAGTGGGCAGGTGTTCCTACGCGTCAAGACACGGTGAGGAGGAACCTGAACGTAATCCATGATGAAGCGCGATCCCCGTGAGCTGCGCGCGTCCTGTTCAGGGTGTTGAGACGTGTCCGAAGTGAAGGGGAAGGGAACGGCCTTGAGCCGCTGTCGCCCCCGACGGGGACCGGGATGAATCTCAGCATTCTCCTCGAGATTAGGTGCGGCGAAGGTCTCCAGGTCGGGGGGAGGGGTGCTAGCGCGTTTGTCGCAGGCCGCCATAGACGAAGAGCCCGTGGACCCTTTGGACGAAGGCTGTCTAGGACGAGGTTGGACAACCACGCCGACGGGAGAAGGGTCGACTAAGACCACATGTTCTCGACCGTCCTCTCCAGTAAAATGGAAGAAACGGCTAGAACGAGAACGAATCTTGCGAATCGGCGGTCGGCGGGTGTCTCGTGGCATCGAGGTACTTGCAGTGGAGGGGTCTGTGGTGGGGGCTGTCACCGGCTGGGAAGCCAATTCAACCGCTGCTGCCTCCGCCGCGTGTTGGGCCCGCTGTCGCTCTCTATAAGCCCGAGTCCGGATCGGAGACATGCTGTAGGGAGGGAAGGCGCCGGGAACGGAATTGAGGCCTGAATGGATAGGCAGGTTCCAGCGGCCGCGGGATGGATGGAGGTTGGTTCGATGAACTTGGATGAGCGACGGCGTGATTGCGCACCCGGTCAAAGTCTCTTTTATTTTTGCATGAATATCCTTCACATCCATGCCTTGACCCCTTCTGTATGAAGCGAGGAGACATGGAGCGATTGGGTGAAGAAGGGGAGCTGAGGTTAATGGTAGACCGTACCGAAGTCCTGGCATATGCAACCTAGCCGACGTTTCTGTAGCTTCGTGTAGCGGAATCGCACGTGGGGTTACGTTGACGAGAGCAATAAAGAGTCTAGAGAGCTTCGTCCGTTGTGAGCAAAGCTACATAAGAGTCAGAGCGATCCGGGTGTGGGTGTGGACTGGTCCAACCCGATCTCGCGGAAACATACACATACCCCACACGTCGCGATCTAAATATCACATGCAAACGCTCCTGCGAGGGCCTGAGC
Source organism: Ganoderma lingzhi (assembly GCA_026283605.1). Taxonomy (NCBI): domain Eukaryota; kingdom Fungi; phylum Basidiomycota; class Agaricomycetes; order Polyporales; family Polyporaceae; genus Ganoderma; species Ganoderma lingzhi. The sequence goes on from JAPJYM010000001.1 coordinate 1,493,150, forward strand.
ATGAGCCTGAGCCTCGGTGGTTCAAACAACGAGGACAGTGCTCTTCGTCCCAAACACTACTCAGTCTCCAGTCTCGTACTCAATCTGGCGTCCAAGCAACCCAATCGTCTTCTTACATAGGCCGCTGCTCGGGATGGCTGTCCAGTCTACCCTCAGGCCTTCCAAGGAGCGCATCGCCCAGCTCGTCACCGCCTACGCCAAGCACCGTCCTCTCGTCCAACGCGGTCTCACCCTCGGCTTCATCGTCTATTTTATTTCCACAACATACCGGAGCCTTGCCGCACGTCCAGCTTCTTCATTCTCATCTCCGGCATCGAAACGGAAAGGGAAGGGCAAGGATGGTGACAGCGCGGGCAAGCCTCCGAGAGTCGCGGTGAGTCCCTACACACCCTGTTCCCAACTTCACCTTCTTGCTCAAACAGTCTCGTGTCGTATAGGTAGATGCGCATTTCTACCAGAGGCTATCGCGCATATTGCGCATTGTAATACCCAGCTTACGCTCCAAAGAGGCCATGCTGTTGGTCATGCACTCAAGTCTACTCATCTTCCGTACCGTCATTTCACTCTACGTCGCTGCATTGGATGGAAAGTATGTGCTCGTCTTCCCACCACGTTACCCCTGCACGCATTTTCCAACACGCATCATTCCCCAGAATTGTGGCCTCGTTAGTGCGCGCTCAATTCGTCCCCTTCCTCCTCAATCTCCTGCGCTGGTTGCTTGTTGCCATTCCTGCCACATGGACAAACAGCTGGCTCAGCTATGTTGAGAGCAAACTCGCATTGGCATATCGCACACGGTTAACGCGTGAGGTCATGGGTCAATATTTTGGTGATGGGAGCGACCCGACAGACCTCAAAACCTTCTACAAGCTGGCGAACCTCGATGATCGTGTAAAGAACCCGGATCAGTATGTTTCAGTTCTACATTGTTTCGGGAACGCACATGGCTTACGGTCAATGAAGGATGATGACCGAGGACATCCAACGGTTCTCGACACACCTTGCGGCCATTTACGCTAACGTCGCGAAACCCGTGCTCGACGTCATTCTATACAACTACCAGCTCTCCCGGAACGTCGGTGCTGAAGGTCTTGTCCTTCTGACCGTGGTCATCCAGGCCTCAGCCGCACTACGTGAGACCACAAATATCTGCATTCCACGGCATCTCGATTGACATACGAGCTCCTCATGACAGTGAAGGCCCTCACTCCCCCCTTTGGCCAGTATGCCGCCATGTCCGCGCAGCTCTCCGGAAACCTCCACCATACGCACTCGCGGCTAGCCGAGTTCGCCGAAGAGATAGCCTTCTTCGGCGGGGAGGAGACTGAGAAGATGCTCGTCGAGCGCGAGTATGCCGGGCTTGTGAAGCACGAGAACCGCGTGCTGCGGAGACGATGGTGGCACGGGTGCGTCGAGGAGGGCATCATCAAGTGGCTATGGGGAAGCTTTGGGGTGAGCGTACCTTCCTGGAGCGTATTGTGAGATCCTAGTAACGATTTACCGTTACAGCTATGCATTTGTGCCATTCCAGTGTTCTTCAAGCTGCCAGGAGCGGCAGTTCTTGACATGGGCGGCCGCACTGAAGGCTTCGTAACAAATCGACGGCTTCTACTCGCTGCGTCTGGTGAGTACCTACTTCGCTGCCTGCCTGCTAGCTCGTATGACTTATGCTTGTATAGATGCTGTCGGACGTGTGATGTACTCGTACAAGGACTTGTCGGAGCTCGCGGGATATACCACACGTGTGGCGTTTTTAATGGAGACAATGGATGATGTCCGCAGGGGCAAGTTCGAGAAGGCACTCGTCAGCAGTGCGAGCATCGAGGAGAATGCCAAGCGTTCGTCGCACACCATCACATCATCGTACCCTTCGCTCACACCTGGAATACATAGTTCTCAAGGGCCGCGGGGTCGTGCACGAGTCGGAAGAGATCGAATTCGAGAACGTCCCGATCGTGACGCCGAACGGCGACATCCTCGTCAGAAGCCTCAGCTTCTACGTCAGGCCCGGGGTGAGTCGGAGTCCTAACCGATCCCGTTTCCATTACATCGCACGCGGCGCCAGTGTTGACGATATGTTGGTGTACAGCAACACTTGCTCATCGTCGGCCCCAACGGGTGCGGCAAGTCCTCACTGTTCCGGATCCTGGGTGGGCTGTGGCCAGTGTACGGCGGGATCGTACGCAAGCCCCCCGCAGACCAGTTCATCCTTATCCCGCAACGGCCTTATCTCTCCCTCGGGACGCTCCGGGACCAGGTCATCTATCCGCACGGCGTGGAGGACATGGATGCTCGTGCGTTGTCTTGTCTTGTCCCCCTCCCGTGTCTCCGATCGTGCTAGAGCTGACTGATGCCGGGCGTGTACAGGGGGCGTCATGGACGAGGATCTGCTCGAGATCCTCGCGGTCGTGCAGATGGAGCACATCGTCGAGCGCGAGGGCGGCTGGGACGCGGCACGGGAGTGGCGCGAGGCGCTGAGCGGCGGGGACCAGCAAAAGATCGCGTGGGCAAGGTTGTTCTACCACAAGCCTAAGGTGCGTTGCTAGGATCGGCAAGATTGATGGGTATGGATCGTGGACTGACGGCGGTCGTACTTTCGCTTTGCAGTACGCGGTCCTGGATGAGGCGACGTCGCTCGTTCCGCCGGACATGGAAGGCATGATGATGGAGCACGCGACCCGGCTGGGTATCACGCTCCTCACGGTGTCGCATCGGCCGTCGCTGTGGAAGTACCATTCGATGATCTTGCAGTACGACGGTCAGGGCGGATACGTCTTGTAAGTCCGCAGATGTGTCGTAGGAGTGGACGTGCTAACGCTTGGTCGGGAATCCGTAGCACCAAGCTTGACGCGGAGAAGCGACTTGCACTGCAGCAAGAGAAGGAAGCGTTGGATTTGAAGTTGCTAGAGGTGTACGTTTTTTTTTTCACTGGATGATGAAGGTGAAGGAAGGGATGCTCACGTCACCTTCTCCCCTACAGGCCTAAGATGAAGGCGCGGCTTGCGGAGCTGCAGGAGATCGCTGCGGAGCGGAGTCGGGTTTAGAGCGTTCTCTTCACGCTCTTTGCACAATCCCAGGTGAATACAGTATATTCATTGTATGTATTCTGAGCGTGGATCGGAGCCTCACGCATCGGGGTCCGTGTGTATGTTTAAATGCTCGTTCGTTGGACGGTGTACTATGTATATGGATGTAACGTTGTGCATCTGCATGCCGATCATGAAATTTTTGTGCTTGGGATGATGTGTTATTCTGCTAGTATTTCGCCATTGAATGTAAGGCCTCTGCCCCTTCGTCCTTACTCGCTTCCGGTCTTGATTACGTTTACACACAGTATACGCCCGCCCACATATTCATGTACATAGTTTCTCTCACACGATATCAGATTATTTTCCAGTTCTATTCCGGGCCTTAGTGTTGGAGACTCGCGGAGCCTCCTTCCATTGAATCGGAAAGCATGTGGCACGAGTGGTATCGGCGATCGCACACGCATCACGCTAGCACATACTTCAACTTGTCCTGCACTCTCTGGTCCCATGAGACGGGGTACAGGTACGAGTACCGCAACGGGTTGTCATCGATTCGGAGGCCCGCCGACGGTCTGCGGAGGGAATTCCGAAAGATATATACGTATACTGTTCCTTCCTGTTTTCGGCATGTCCGCCATATTTCCGAGATTGGAGGGTATATCGACGATCATTGAATGCCCTCGCATACATAATGCGAATGCGAGTCGCATTCATTCATTCAACGGTCCGATTGGGTGTCGAGCAAAGGCGGCGATGGCCCAAAAGCGGAGAAGCAACCCCGCCTTAGACATCATCGCAATCAAACCCGACCGAAACAGGCAATCGGGACGGAGATCGGCGGGGTCCGGAACGGGGGTGGGTCGGCACATTTTTTAATATCACACTCCAAACGAAGACGGCGCCTGATTGGACTGCCTCCACAGTCAGTCACTGCCAGCCGTCGTGTGCGCTCTTTCGCCTCTTCTCCGCACGACCCTCATCATCTCCCTTTCCTCCACCTTCAGGACTCAAGACTCGTCCGCCTCGTAAGACCGCCAACCGCTTCTACACTCGCCCAGACCCCGTTTTCGACACCGAGCTACCCTCTAGACGCCCCTCAACTTCATTATGCATTACTTCTCGCAGTTCTTCAACTACGAGTGAGTCCTTCCTAGTCTGCTCGTGTGAACAGGGCTTGCGGCTGACAATGCCCTCTCATTTACCCTCGCTGCTATCGGTTGTTGCTCGCCTACGTCTGGATAACCGCAGTCACCCATGGTCTCACGTCGTCATCGGGATGTGGCATAAATATCCCAATCAGCACTGCACCCATGTAGTCACCATCGACGTCGTCGACCGCTCCGTTGACCCAAACACTGGCATTGTTCGGACAGAACGGATATTGGGGTGCAAGCAGAAGGCACCTACATGGATAGTGAAGGTGCGCATACTGATCCCCCTTGCATCACTCGTCTGTCTCCTCTAAGTCCCGTTTCGTACATACAGTTGTTCGGCGGTTCAGAAGATGCGTTTGTGCGCGAAGTGTCCTTCGTCGACCCCTCCACACAGACCGCAACGATCACGTCCGTTAACCTCTCCCTCTCGCAATTCGCGACGTGCTACGAGAGCATCCGCTACTCCCCCGCGTCCGGGACCAAGACGACCTTCCATCAGACAGCCGAGATTCAGGCACGCTTGAACGTCTGGCGGGCTGCGTCGGACAAGCTCGAGAACTGGCTCGTCCAGCGGTTCGAGCAGAATGCACAGCTAGGAAAGCTCGGCTTCTCGGACGTCCTACGGCAACTCTGGGAGAACCGGGAGCAACAAGGCCAGTCGGCATGACCGGATCCTTCCTCTTCCCGTCGTGCCCCCCGGATCCCTTGCTGCTTTTCCTTTCGGGTTCCGGATATGGATTATTGCCTGTCTTATGGGTATTTGGTGGAGAGTATCTAAGCGCGTAGCCCCCTACATGCGCGATTATAGACGGGTTCGAGGACGTTTGTAGATAGTAGACCGCCGACCAACCCCCCATTGTTAAAAAGCACGGCGCGTTGGCGTCTCCGAGGCCGGATTATACGTCATGATATTACGATACATTCATTGTATTCTACTCCCCGCATATTTTCATGATCCTCACCACACAATCCACGGGCCTCCTTACATAGATGCAGGCTCGTACTTTTCCCTACCCGCAGTCCTTTTCTAGTCCTCCTTGACCCCCGCCGACCTCCCCCCCTCCACTGTACCACCGCTCGATTATTTCTGGAGATGTTGAGTAGTGTCATAGGCCAAAATTTGTGAATTTCCCGAAGTCTGGTGCAACAGGCGGCCTGAATGAATGTTGTCAGTATAGACTGTGCAGCCTGCGGCTTGGCCTGAGGGTTGAGAGATGTGATTGGTCCGGCTCCAGCCGAATGCTTCCAAATAAGGAAATACATTGGGGACGACACGGTGGCGTAATCGCTAAACGCGCCGAAGTCATTGACTTCTTCACTGACTCCAATTGCAACAAACACATCCCCGAGACGTTGTCTTGCTCTTATTTCTCGTTCTTCTTGTCTCTTGGTCAAATCATCCTGGAAATATTGGCGGTAAATTCTGCATTTTCGCCTTGGCTGTTTGGAAAAATGCGGGCTGAAAAAATGACCCATGTTCTGTTTCGTCAGGGGTCTCCTCCGAAAACGCTATGGACGATCTCGTCCGTCACTGTCTACGCGAGCTATCGTTTGACGGGGATCTGGGTGAGTGGACGCGACTTTTTAATCCATGTGATCGTGTTTCGACCTCGAGATGGGATGGCGAGGACTTGGTCGTCGAGGGGTTCGAACCCGCTCCAGGTCGTCTCTTTTCTATCTCTTGCAGTGCTCTCCGCTGGGCTATCATACCTGCTTTCCACTCCCAACGTATCATAGCAGCGCAGAACTGAATGCATCGCAGGTTGTGATGTCTCTCGACTGAGGGACTTCATCTCCGACTTCTATGGCGCGTCGTCGTCGTCGTCAGGCCGCGTCGAAGTGCAGAACGTTGACGACACCTTCTGCGCCTTCGTTTGGTCCGCAATTATCCAGCAACCTGGCGTTCGCGTAGGGACTGTCCTTCCCGGGAGCTCGACAGACGTCTACATCGCCCCGCAAGCGAGCGCCATCAAGAAGGCCAAGGCCAAGGGTGGGGACACCACCGCGGCAGAGGAGCCCGCACCAGCTACCGGGTTAGATATCGTCGATGACGCTGCGATTCGACCGCTCGAGGACCTGACGAAGCAGTATGGCAACGCGTTGCGGGTCGCTGTCGATCCTGAAACTACTTTTGCGGCGCTGACAGGGTCGCATATACGGGTAGGTTCGACTATTGGGCGCGAATGGATTGGATCGTTAACATTTTTCGCGCATATATAGCCCTCAAAGTTGACTCCGATGATATATACGGGTCTGCAAATCATCACGCGAGGGAGAGAGCGTGGCGTGAGCGTTCTTGACCTGGGCAAGCAGTCGGGGTACGACCAGAAGACGTGTTTCTACATCATCAAGCAGCTCGTTGAACTTGATCTTGTGTATGCCATCGCTGTGTATTGAAGCTTTGAGTGTACTTGCTGATACCCCGGTTCTTATCAGAGTCAAGCTCAGACAGCCGGGCGTCAGCACCAACATCGCCGTGCACAAGTACTTTTATGAGCGGAGTCCTATCTGGCAGCAAGTCGTAGCAGAAGAGAAGAAGGCCGTGTCGGAGGCCCGAGCGAAGGAAGAGGATGGAGACTCCGAGGAAGACGAGGAGGCAGAAGAAACGAAGCCGTTCACCCCGGTGCACTTTGATCCCATCGACTCGCGACATCTGTCTAGCATGCCTGTGCTCAGGTCGCGGTTGACAAAGCTCTTGAAAGCCTGCCCGCATAATATGCATACTTCAAACAACCTCATGCTCAAGATCGTATGTCCCTCTGTGCGTGACCAACGAGTGGGTGCTGATGATATCGTGTGTTGTAGGGATTCGTGAATCCAACCAGGACGGAGCGGCGCTTCTTCAGATCACGCCTCCGGGAACTCATGGATGAAGGCTTCATTGAGAAGGTGAATGTGCCGCACGCCGATAGAAAGCGCTTTCCCGACAAGAAGGTCCCATGCATCCGTTTCCTGAAGAACGATGCCACGTCGCAAGCGCAAGAGGAAGTCGTTCCCGAGGACACTGATATCGAAGGCGAGTTTTGTCTGTAAACGGAATTTCCATTGGAAGCTTATGTGAACTACAGAGGTCGAGAATTTCCTTGTGGATGATTTCACCGGCCTGAAGGCGAACGTCTCCCTGCATAAGCAGATGATCGACTGCCTCGCCGAGGCTGGGATTGCCGGCATGACACTCAACGAGCTCTCCGCCGCGCTAGGCAACTTCGACAAACGCACCATCGACCTCCTCCTCAACCGCCTCGAGAAAGACCCTCCACCAGTGCATCTCGCCGACCTCGGCATTGCCCAGCTAGCAGAGACACATGGGCGTGAGCGGCGGTACAAGTACTACACTGTTGCGCACTACCTCGCGCTCGCCGAGCGAGAAGGATTCGAGGACCGGCGGTATCGCGATGTCGACATGTCCGCTGTGGGGGCCTTCTTGGGCATCGAGGCGGGCGCGTTCTACGAGGACGAAAATGAGCTCGACCGGCGCGTGCGTGCGATGAGCACCTCGAAGGGGGGCAGCGCCTCGGCGAAGGCCAAGGGGAAGAAGTATAGCAACCCCATCTTGCCTGACGGGTCCATCAAGAGGGGGCGGCCGAGGAAGTCGCAAGCGGTGGACGAAGACGGAGAGCCGATGCCAACGCTATCGAAGAAGGGCAAGGGCAAGAAGCGGAAGCGGGAAGTGACTGAAGGCGAAGACGGCGGTGATGCAGAACCCCCTCCCAAGAAGAAGCGCGGCCGACCGCCCAAGAACCCTGTGGCGAGCGTCGCGTCAGAAGGAAGTCCATCGCAGGCAGCTGCGGCTCCGACTCCCAAGAAGAAGGGACGACCTCCGAAAAAGAAACTCGAAATCGAGGACGAGGGAGCAAACGCGCCTGCTGGACGGTCGTCTGAGCTGCAGGAGAGCGTATCTGCTGCTTCTGCGCCGAAGAAGCGTGGACGGCCGCGGAAGGTCCGTGAGCCGGCAGTGGATGTTTCGGCTCCTGAGGAAGCTCCCGTTCCTTCTGAGGGTCAGGAGGAGGATATGATGATGGTTGAGGGTCGTGCTTCATCCCCTTTGTCCTCTCTACCCTCTTCGCGAGCCCCTTCACTCCCGGTGGCTGAAACAACAAGCAAAGATGCCGAAGAGGCGATCCAGATCGCTCCTCTATCCAACCCGGCGGACGAGCCAGAGGACCCTCGGACGATATCTTCTTCGCAAGATGTCCATGAGGAAGGGCCCAGCAGCGGTCTTCGACGCTCCGCGAGGACACCGAAGGCCCGGAAGCAAATTGAGGCACTACCCTCGCCGCCAAAGAGAGATATGCGACGAGGGCGCCCTTCCACGGTCACTCCTACGGTCGACAAAGAAAAACAGACCAAGGTATTGCGAGTTGATGAGTCTACATCCTCCCAATCGCCAGCCAAGGATGCGGCCTACACTTCTGTCGAACAGGGGCCTTCCGGAACGGCACCCATCGAAGCTGCCGCCGCCATCGACATTCCCATCGATCCCGCTCTCCTGAGAAGCAACGACTTGTTGCGCCTTGCACATCTACAAGGACATTCGTTGATGGCAATGGTCTGTACATTTTTTGCTTTGAGTATCCGTGTCTGGTGTTCTAAGGCCACTTCCAGTCACCTCCACCAGAGTTCCCTGAAGTAGGCCCGAGCACCCTTCAGAAGCGCGATCAGCCGGACACGGCCTCAGAAACACCTTCAGCCAAAAGGCCCAAGGCCGGCGACGGCAATAGATTCCGCTCGAAGGGTAACATATCCCAACCCCGCAGGGAAAATGAAATCCTCCGGATCCTCACTGAGGCCGATGGGATCGTCAACACTAGCACAAAGGAGTTCTACGATGCACATGCAGCCCTGGTCGAGAGGCTCGTCAAGGCTGGCGAACCCGCGAGTATCCCTATCGGGTCGCGGATCGACAAGAGGACGCTGGAGGCGACGCTCAGGGACCTGGAGTCGAAGGGCAAGGTCAAGCTCCTTACGACGTCAGTGCCCACGCTCACGGGGGGTACTCGTATGGCCCGCGTTGCGTACCTCTCGGAGACCTCTTCGGACGCGCTGAACGTCTTCCTTACTGACCTGAGCCAGCATATTGGTTTCCTTCCACCCATCCCCAGCGCCGGAAATCTGAAGACCTTAGAGGAACCGGTCAACTATGGTGGGGGTCGGACGACGGCGCCAGAACGCGTTCGCCCCTCGCAGGCTCCAGAGCAAATGCAAATGGTCAACAACGGCCCAGAAATCAAGCTTGCCGATATAGCGACCCTATTCCAGCATGACGACACGGTCATTCACGAAGCACTTCTTACCGAGAAGAACACAGTGGCGCAGCTTTACGGGTACATCGTTGGTAAAGCCGCCAGGGCGCGCACTCTCCATACGGCCACCGTTGTACTCTTCGAAAACAACGCAACGTCTGCACAAGTCGTATCCAAAGAACACAAGATCATACACCTCTCGTACTACTTTACAGATGTCCCTATCACTCTCTATTGCTCTCTTGTCGCAGTCCTTCAGCCCAATCAGGAGCTTTCGGCACTCCTCCGCTCCCCAGAAGGACGAGATACACCGGCGAGGTCAGTGAGCGACTCCCTTCGGATTGCACTTGCTCCCACACAAGCGAAATCTCGCGCCCGGATACTCTCCCTCCTCGACCTCCTACAAATACTTGGCCTCGTGACTCCCCTCGTCCCCGCCGAGTCTGATTCCCCCGAATTTGTATGCACGGATAATGGGAAGCATCCTGCCGCTTTCGACATAGCGCCACCTGGACCCTACACCCCTGCAGTCGCTCCTTCGTACTGGCGATTCAGCGACGCTGCGCCTATTCGCCTTTGGGCGCTCGGGGATGGTCTTCCTCCCGTCTGGAAGACAACATCGGTCTCTAACAGCCAGCAGGCCGCCTTGTTCTGGGGTGATCTTGAGAAGGTCTGTACGGACTTGATATACGCCCAGGAGGTCCTTGGGGAAACGCCCGTGCCGACGGGACCGGTCGGCGGGGAGGTCGCTACTGCGGGCAAGTCTCTCAGGCGCACGATTTCTTGGAATGCCGTCTACAACCTGTCGTTCTACCAGACCGAGTACTTGCGCCAGCATATCGATCCTGCCACGGGGAGCACACCGCTGGAAGATGAAGACCAAGCTAGGCGCGAAGCGCGGCTGGATCGTCTTTCGTGGGTCGTCAGCGCCTCTAAGGAGGTCGTCGCGAACTGGTTCGAGAAGGCACGGAAGAAACACTTGCGCGATCTCAAGAAACGCAAGCACTCTACGGCAAAGGGAAAGCGCAAGGCGGAAGCAGACGAAGATGCCAGTGCCGTAGTGTCTCGTCGCGCAGCCGAGGCGAAGGAACAGCGCGAGCGCGACTGGGATGACATGGTCCGGCGCGTGCATCCCGGAGAGCTCCGACAGTCTGCAGCACAACGGGTCCATAGGGTGAAAGGCAAGTTCATGCAGGGCAACGCGAAGGCGAGCGAGAAGTGGGAGGCGCGGATCCTGGAGGCGATCAAGGAGGCGGATTTGGTCGCCGAGAAGCTGCTGTCGACAGCGCGCGCGCCGCTGTTTACGCCCTTGCCTGTGGCCAAACCGGCGTTGCCTGCCCCGTCACCATCCAGTCTACAGGAAAAGGACGTCGACGAACTCATCGCCTCGCAGGGTCCAAGGGTGTCCCAGGACGCGCGGACTGGGAAGAAGACTAGGAAAGGGAAGGAGAAGGACACGGGTAAACGGTTTTCACGCTTTTTGGGATCTCTGCACTCATACAGTTACTAGGCGAGAATGACATCAAGGCGCCCCGACGGCATCGTTTCCTCTGGAATAGGGATTACGACGAGCTTGTGCGAGATGCATCCGCCATTATCAAGGCGCGATGTCGTGGCCCGACCCGCCTGGAGTGGGGCGCCATGGAGCAAATATTCCCAGCTGTCCCTCGAAATTCTGTCAGGCAGCGCCTCGTACATCTCAAGGAGGTCCCCGGCACGGAGACCTACCTCTCCCGTCTCGAGGACAAATGGTACGAGTTGTGGGTACAGCACCGAGGCACCGAGGTCCTGCCAGACCCAGATCCGGAGAGCGCGACGAATTTCAACCTGGCAACGCATGTCAAGTTCCTGCGCAAGCACATCGACAAGAACGCAATGTGTGTTCGGTATAGTATGCCTATTTTAATCGCTGATGTGCCTTACGTTTTCTATTAGACGCGTGGGGTTCGTAGAGGTGCAAGATAGCCAGAAGATCGACCTGCCTGCAAGTCTCGAAGACATCACGCAATACTACGAGGTCGTGGAGAAGGTGCCAATCGCGCCACAGTGGGACTTTATGTGGAGTGTGGTTGCAGAGGAGGCCCGCGAGAAACAGTTCGCACATCGCGCGATTACGGCAGAGGTCGGTGACATGCCACCCGCGCCCGCGTACGAATCAGATTGGTTATATGTGGCAGATGCGGCGGTCAAGGTGAGTTTCTTTGCAACCCAATGGGGCAAACGATGTCAACATCCGTCGTAGATGGCACTGGGTAACCCCAATGAGACTTACGACGCGGACGTCGCGTCTCGGCTCCTCAAGGGCGTCGGGGAGGAACCAGTGCGCCAGTCCACAACTGAACTACTGAATCGCGGCGTGCTGGCCAAGACGATTCGGGATCCAACAAAAACAAAGCCCGGACGGACACTCAAGATATCAGACAAGTACGTAACCATTCCCCCCTCGTGACACGCCGAGTTACCCGTCCGAATTTCCCGGCGCTGACTCCCACCCATTCAGCAACTTCAACTCGCTCAGCGGCCAGCTGCATCGGGAGCCCTTCCAGGATGCATCTGCGCTGGAGGATCTCATTGTGGAACAGCAGCGACAGCAACCAGACGGCCCTGACGCTGCCTCTGGTACAGCCCCAGCACAATGGCAGGAATGGCCTCTATTGGCAACGGATGGCGACACCGCCTTCCTCCTCGAGCTTGCGTCCGAGAACAAGGTGCGACGCGCTTCTATTCAGTAGAAAGGGTGTACAATGCCCGTCTATCGTGCGTGATGACGATGGGGTCTCCAGGTCCGGTTTGACGTCAACACCTCACATCTTCAGTCAATGCGCTCCATTATTGACTGGAACAGTAAGAAAGCAGGTACGCGCATTAACACTTCATTTCTTGCCTTCCATTCAATTTAGACTGGCTTTCCATTACGCGTTGGGCAGACGACGACGATATCGAGACCGCCATCCGGGTGCGCTACGTGGACGTCTCACGTCCATCCCGAGCACTGTCCCCATCTCCCCAAGAAGCCCGCCCAGAGGCTTCGGGCATAAGCGCGGGAATCGATGTCGATGTCGATCAAGCATCTCTCGCCCTCGAACACGGTAGGCTGGCAGATGGGAAACTCGCGTTCTGTCGACGCACGTCAGAAGGCGTGATAGACTGCCAAGCGTGTCTCCAACAGGCCCGGGAGTCTCTCTTGCGGGAGCTGAACGCAGACGAACAAGCCACGGTGGGCCACATCTTAGGCATACTGGACGAGACTGGACCGCCGGGTCTCACGAAGCAGGATCTATGCGTAAGTCGTTAGCAACGATAACGATTCTAGGTTAAAATGCTCATGTATGCAATACAGGCGAAGCTAGGCTTCGTCCAAGAAGACGCGCTCTCTTTAGTCGTTGAACGCATGACGGAGGGTCCTGTTCCCCTAGCGCACTGGACGGGATACAACGTCATCGTCCTTGTGGCGTCCTCTCACATCCAAAAGTGGACCGTGACCATTTCCGGCGGCCAAGGAGAGGAGCCCGAGTCGACCTCCGAGCCCCCGCAGAAGGCGATGATCTTCCCCCGCCGGTGGCTGGACATCTACGGGCGGAAATTGACGGAGATGTGGGAGGCCGCGTTGCGTGCGGTCCTGGGCTTGGTTCTTCTTCACCCAGGCGTTTCTCAGGTGCGAGCCATCTCTCATCCTTGGCGCGTTCCCAGGCCCTAATACTTCCACCTCGGCTCGTTCGTCGTCGTCGTCATTTTCGCTGGGTGATATCTCGGACATCGACAGGCAGAGATCCGGTGGAGGCTGCGATCTGCGTACGACCGCCAGGAGGTGGGTGAGGTGCTGCAGACGCTTCACGACGCGGGATACATCACCGCACGCGTGGATACCGCGCATGTGCACGGGGGTGGCGCATTCGGAGGTGCGCTTCCGGACGAGCGGGAGGAGAGGTACATGTTCTGGTTCCTGGCGGATGTGGGGAGTGACGGTGGGTTGGGCAGGCGTTGGTACCAGGTGTAAGTCGTTTCCGCGATCATGCATCATAAGGTTGTATGATGGCCTAAGTTATGTCACTGTGCATTGCTGCGGGGACTTGCTTATGGAGGGTGCCAAAAGTATGTCGTGCCTCAAATCAAACGCTAAAATTTTTAATCTTCAAGGGTTCGTGAGCAACACGGATCGGCGTGAAGTACTATTATATATTCTCTATAGGTAGTGTGCGCGGCAGAATGTTGCCAATCCGCCAGTGGCAAATGCCAGCCGGCATCTGCCATTCTGCCGGTCGGACGGCCTGGCAAATAAGTGGCAGATAGAGGCGCCTATCGGGCGTCAAAGGGGTCAAGGACTGCCGAGGTACCTTGACGTCGAGGATGGCAAAGATTCCCCCTTTGCTAGCAGGAGGCTATTGGGGCGGTTTGTCGAAAGGTTCTCAGCCCGGGCTCGATAGGTGTCCTCTGGGGAGGGCCTTCCAAGCGCTGAGTATTCTGCCAGAATTTGCCAGGGCTGGCATTTGCCATATCTGCCATATCTGCCGGCAGAATTGCTCAAAACAATTCTGCCCCGTACACTATCTATAGGCGGTAAAATATTGTAAGGCGAGACTCGGAGGACGAATAGAGCTTGCACAGATCTAGAGCAAATCTAGAGTATCAACTGTGCATCTGCCATCGCTGGTGCGTTCGAGGATCAGGACACACCTAAGACTATCAAGTTATCACATTCTCTGATTGTTGGATAATCCGCTATAAGTAGTCCGGCGGCAGCTGGCACGAGGCCGGATTTTGAAAAAAAAGATAATTCGAGAGACAGCATGAGCTTGTGGAGGCGGGCCGAGAATAAGTATTATCAAGGTCGGCACCGGAGACAAGGCCGAGAATAATGTTAGCACAATCCGGTGGCCGACTGAAACAAGGGGGCCTTTTCACTGGCAACTCTTAGTCTACAGTGGCGCATGGTGCTGCGGAGGGTAAATCGTACCTACATAAGTACTTGCGCCAGTTTGGACGGGCTGCGTGGGGAACCGAGATCTAGCCAGGGTCTAGCAGAGGCATCGAGGCAGAAGCGAGAACTGAATGGCGCTGAATGGTTGCAGACAGCACGCTGGAAGGTGATGTTGCGTTGGCAGTGGGGGCGCAGCAGAGGATGATTGAGTGCAGGCGAGAAGCGGGAGGGTTACGGTATGATCTGAGGGGTTTGCGCTGTGCGGATGACGGAGAGGGGTGGTTGCATGCATGTGGTTGCTAAGAAAGTATGTAAGTATGGCGACAACGGGGCTTCCTGATTGACGGCAGCCAGAGAGACGCCGGGCCAGTCGGGGCGTGCGGACGATCGGGATTCGAGGGTCACGGTCAGGCCTCAGGCCTGTCAGGGGTGGGAGTGGCCGGGAACCACAGCCTACTCATGTTGGCCGCCACCCTCGTCGTCTCCTCTCTCGCCCAGAGGTTTCTTGGGTTCTTACCATCTCCACCACCCCTCCCCTCCTTTTTCCTCCTCTAAACATCCTTCTAAGGATTGCAGCCGGCGGGCAGGACCGTCGTTGCTCTCCGCCTTCAAGACCGCTGAAGTTGCACTGGTTGGGCTTCACGTCGCTTCTCCTGCCCTAGCGGCATCTTGATCTCCTGCCAAGGTTTCTAGTCTCGACAAGCCTTGGTGAGTCGTGGCCTGGGCATCCTCTCCGCGGCACCAAGTACTGAAGTGATTATATGCGCCTACAGAGCTTCCACCATGCTATCCAATGTGCATCACAACCCTGTCGTCCATTGCTTGAGGCTTTTCGTGAGTAAACGTGCCGTTCTCTACTGAACTCATCAGACCCTTGCATCCATGTCCCCTGCTACTGCGCGAGCAATCTCAGAACGCCTTTCTTCTTCAAGTATCGCATAGGCGCCCGTTATCTTGGAACCGAATGCTGAATAGTTGTCCTACAGTGGGATCGCGTCACCTTCTCCCGGCTCACGAAGATCTACTTCCTCTTTTCGATTCTCCACTGCATCGTCCAGCTCGTTTTTCAGATCCAAGCATTCGTTGCCAATGCAGATGCTGAAAGCTTTCTCAAGAGCCTCATTGTCCAGGGCAACGCCACTGACAATGGCTTTGCCGTCTACCAAACCGACCTTCGCATGTGCGAGACCGTCCCCAGGAGAGCATTGGACGTCAGCTCGTGTCCGGTTGTTTGGGATGGGCACTCCACCGCGAGCACCGTCAACATTAGCACTGGTAACTACGCTGCTAATGTCTCGTCGTCCGCGTCGGCATCTACCTTTTCTTTGACCTCCGCATCCATCGCTCCCAGCTCTTCGATCATCTCTTCATCATCGACTGGTGCAGCTATCTCCGTGTCGAACGTTACATCTAGCGTGTCATCCCTCTCTGTGGCTACCGCTCGTTCATCGTCTGTCATTTCGTCAACTGCTTCCACCAAGTCTCCGAGCTCAACAACCCTCGTGTCCGCTGCCCAACAGACGCAGTCATCTTCCACGAAGGTCCCCGTTACCAGGACCACCACAATCACGATTCAACCTAGCTCGACTCAGGGCAAGGTAGCTGCCCCGACTGGAGGGCACTCTGTTGGTGGGAATGATGACGAGGACGACCTCGAGAGCGACTCGGACGGAGAGGATGAGATTCTTAGCTCCTTCCATCACCGTCGGGATATTGTCCTCTCCGAGACAAAGATTCGGCTCGCGCTTGACGGCAATAGTTCTGTCAATCTCGGCGGCCTCGACGGTAAATTCGAGACTGAACTGCCACGAAAGTGCTTGTATGCTCTGAACTGGCCTCTCGATATGTGAGTAGACGTCCTTGTATGCCCAAACCTATACATGCTGACGGCGATACAGCGTCGGGAACACGAAACGCGAGGATATTGCTTTCATCGCATTCCAGATTTGGCTTCTGGGAATGTCGTCGGTCGCTCTGTTGAACGAGTCGATTCCTCACATGTGAGCCCCCATGTTCTTGAATCGCTTAATCTCCATCTGACAATAATATACAGCGCCGCTTCGCTGCTCACGCACATCCTTGCTACTGCTTGGGGAGGGTTTCAGATCGTACGTTTGGCGCATTGCTCCCCTGAAGATGCACCTTAACGTCATGCCGTTAGTACAACACTGAAGTCTTCCACCGCAAGTTCAGCACCTTGACTACTCAAGGTGCATGTGGTATCAACCTCCTCCCCAATTACTGGAAGGACCGTTCAAACGCTGAGATTCCGAGCTTGGCTCTCAATGTCTTCGCCCTACTCGTTTCTGCGTTCCTCAGCTGGAGGCTCATGAAGGTAGGTTGGCGCCGAACAAGTTTGTTATCCGCTTTGTTGGCTCGACACTCACCTTTCGGGTGTTAGACTTTCGGCTGGCAGACGTTCAAGCGTGTCGGAGCGTCGCGCACTATCAACCGCATCTACAACCTGGTCTTGATGTTCTCCATTGCCATCCAGCTTGCTCTGTTCTTCATCGGCGCATCGGCCGCAATTTGGGTTGACCAGGTGTACAACGGTAACATCGGCCGTCTCACTATGAGGCCAACCGTCTTCAAGGCAGTCATGGGCACTGTGTTGGCGGTATGTACTGAGTTGCCTTCTCGCATGCATCCGTTGCTGATCACTGTCTATCACAGCTCCTTATCCCGTGGCTCTCAGCGGTGCGTAGTCTTAAGTTCTGCGTAACTGGAGGTTTGAGCTGATTTATCTCGCTGTTGAATAGGGATGGATCTCCGTCCGCAAGGAGTACAAGATCCGGATGGCGATCTTCCTGGGCGTCGCTGTCGTTGTCCTCGCTGGCTGGGGCTCAATGTTCATTGCGGCGACGTTCCGCTGGACCTACGCCACCTGGTTCTTCTTCCGGGTCATGACGACCGCCGCCGTCGTCCTCGCACTCCTGGTCCTCATCCTCGGCATCGTCTGCCGCATCAACTTTGGCAAGGGCCTCACGCGCTATCGTACGTTACCGACCCCCTTTTTCATCCCTGCTGCGTCCCGTTAACGGCGTAATCCCGCAGTCAGCGCGCACGAGGAGCTGGACGACGACTACCAGTCGCCCGTCGAGAAGACGTACGACTCGGAGAAGATCGACTTCCCGTCCAACTTCGAGCCCGTCCCAACCTTCTCCGCCATGTTCGGCTCCGGGCCCGAGGTGCCCCCGCCCGCGCAGACGCGCTTTGCCCCGCGGCACATGGGGCCCCGCTTCAACTCGTCCGCGTCCTCAAACCCATTCGACACCCCGACCGAGTCGCCCTCAGTGAGCTCGAGTTGGCTTCACCCGAGCACGGTGTCGAACGCGTCACACTCGGGCTCGGGCTCGCCACCGCTGAGCTCCGTCGGGTCGCTGCGCTCCGACTCACCCGCGTCGCTCGCGCGCCAGGCGAGCGTGAGCAGCCAGATGAGCGCGAACTCCGCGCACTCGGTGGGCTCGGTGGGCTCGGGGCGTGGTAAACGCTGGGTGATCGAGTAGATATCCGCGGAGTCCGACTGTAGGTAGACGCGTCTTACTTTTAGACACTGAGGTCGAGCACGAGCAGACGGTGCGGCTGCCATGTATTTAGGATCGATCGTGCGTGTGTAGACACCGACCCCCGAAGTGGTTTTCTGACATGAGAAGGTGCACGTGTATTCTATTTTTTCTTGCTTTCTCCGTCCATCTCTCCATCCAAATTCAATTCCCGCATCGCCAGGATACCACCTCACACGTGCATTTCAAGTACTGTACATTTTTGGATTGTTTTTTCATAAGCTTCTGCTTTTTACCCCGTTCTACGTTCTGCTGTCGCTCGCTCTGTTGATCACCGGGTGGTCCCCAATTGTTGCGTGTATTACTGTAGATCATCCAATCCAGCCCCCTGCTTTGTGTGCTAGTAGTAGTACATGCATGCGGCGTGTCAACGTGTATCAACATTAAGTAGTGCGGAGTGATTGCGTGTATGCGAAACCGGAGAGAGATATGGGCTGGTACATGTCAAGGAGTCAAACAAGCCGTGAGCAGCAAACAGTCTGTGTCAATCGGCGTATGGGTGTCAGGGAGAGGGAAGAGTAGGCTACACATGGTACAGGTCTCAAGAAATCCGGGCTAGGGATATAGACAACGTCCGTCGGGGCGGCGTAAAGTCAGGAGGCGAGCCCAACGAGGGAACTCATGTATAAACCTGCGAAGTCATGCCGAAAATCCCCTCACGGCCGATTTCTTGTAGCGGCGGCGAGAGCGACGCGCTCGACGCCCCGCTCTCTGGGGTTTGTATGGGAGACATGCTGGGCGACTGGGCCTGGATGAGCTCCGTCTCCTGCTCCTGGAGGATCGCGGCCTGGCGCGCGACCGACGCGACCTCGTAGGAGCCTTCAGCAGGTATCGGAATGCTCGTGGCATTGACGTTCTCCGCCTTTTCGTAATTCTCGAGCTTCTCGCGGAAGTCGAGCATCCATGGGTGGTCCATGAGCTCGACAGCAGTCGGACGGGCCACGGGATCGATCATGAGGCACTGGCGGATAAAGTCGATGCCCATGTCGCTGAGCTGACCCGGGTCCGGAAGTGGAGGATGTTGGGTCGCGACACCGATGTGGAACATAATCGCCCTGCCGAGTGGACGCCCGTGAAGCGTAAGCTCGCCGCACATCAAGTGACAAAGACTGCAACGTACCATTCGTTATCGAGGTTGCTCCAGGGCTTCCGACCTGTGGCGCATTCGAGCACGACGCAACCCAGTGACCAGATATCCATCGCACCATGACGTCCGTGCTTGTTGTTCCGGATTACCTCGGGCGACATGTACATCGGCGTTCCCGTCAGGCTGTTATTGACCCCGAGTAGACCGTTGGCTTCTGTTTGACCCGGGACAACTGGTGGGGGCTCCGACCCACGACGGGTGCGTTGTAGGGTCCGATGATTCTTCGCGATGATCTTGGCCGCGCCGAAATCTACGTACTTGATGACGCCCATGTGATCGAGGAGGATATCTTTGAACATGTGTCTATCAGTACCGCCCGAGAATGGTCATCGAAGCCAACCCACTGTCTGGTTTAATGTCACGATGGACAACACCTTGAGAGTGCAAGTACGCAAGGCCTTCCAGCATCTGCAGCGTGTAGACTTGCAAGATACCCTCGTCCTCAATACGTCCGTGCTCCAACAGCGCCGCCAGACTGCCGCCCTTACAGTACTCCTCAAAGATGTAGACCTTGTCGCGGTGGACCTCGATGCCATAGTACTCCACCACGTTTGGATGATGCAGCATCTCCATAACTTGCAGCTCGTCGCGGATATAGGAGTATAAATTCGTGAGCCCAGCCGTCTCCTGGAACTTGATCTCCTTGACGGCCATGAGCGTGTTCGAGTCGAGGTTGATCGCGAGGTACACGGACCCAAACGAACCAGCGCCGATGAAGGTGCTCTGCTGCCACCGGATGGACACGTTGGAGCTCGACCCTGCAAGGAAGACGACCGACCGATCGACCAGGACGCGCTCGTCTAGAACGCGGCCGATGATATGGTACTCGGTTCCTATTTGTGCACGATGCTCGTCGATCTCCCGTGCAAGCGCGGACGCCTTCTGCCAGGCCGCGCGCAGCGCGGGGTCGGCGTACGCGAGGACCGAATCCTGGTCTTCTGGGCACGCTTGGAACGCAGCTTCCTCCTCGTCTTCGTCCGATCGCTGGTGGGACGCCTGCTGCCGCAACAGCTCCTCCTGTCGCTCCTTCTCGCGCTTCGTCTCCTGCGCCGATCGCGCGCCAAGGATGTCGAAGTGGGAAATGAGCAGGGTCATGCAACTCGCGACCTTCTGCCGGAGCATCTCGAACTGGTCGTCGGGGAGGTGGAGGATGTTATTCCGCCGCGTCCGGTGCAGCGCGAACTCGAGGGCGGTGACAGCCCAGCGGAACGTCTTGCGGTCGTTCGGGTCACAGTCGTCGCAAATGAACATCACCCACGAGATGGCGAGCGTGACAAGAGACTGGTTGTGTTTGAGCAGCGTCTGCCGGTCCATGTACTTCTGCACGTGAGCGCCGTGGTCGGACGCGAACACGTACCAGTTCTCGAGGAGCTCCTGGTAATTGCTAGCGTCCCGCAAGGTGTCGCGGACGTAGTGCACCGACTCCACGATGGACTCGGATAGCCTGTTCGTGGCGCGCCCTATCTTGCGCAGCTCGCGATTCACGGATGGCAGGTGGGCCTGCTGCTCGACTAGGCAAGCGGGCATCGACATTGGGGGTTCGAGAGGCTCTCCCGTCTCCTCGTCCTCGCCGGGTCCAAACAGCTCAGCAAACTGACGCTTGGCAGCCGCCAGTCTGTGTTGGGAGCCGTCGGCGATGAGGCGTATGCGGTTGTCATCCGGATGCAGATCCATCTTGGGTATTTGCAACATCAGCACAAAGCCGTTCCAGAGGAATCGCGTTCGAGGAGATAGAACGAGCAAGTACGAAGGACTCTCCTCCACTTGCGGTTCCGCCTCCCCAAGGTCCATCAGCCAACTAGTCTCGTCGATCTCGTTGACGTGGAAGGCGTCCATGAGAAGTCGTCGAATGGTGTCAGGACGATCACGGAGCGCAGGTGGCGCTACGATGTAAGTACCCTCTTCCTCGAAACTCTGGGTGTAAACAAGGAAATGGTCCGACTCCACCAATGTCGCAATGAACAAGTCGATATTGATATCTTCGAGCTCGTACTCGGCCGAGTCGTTGAAGCGATGCGAAAGGACGCTGAAACATCGGTTCAATTCATAAGCCACGAAATGATTACAGTGTCTTGAAAACATACCGTGCCAGTCGTTGCAACTTTCGCGAGCGCTGCTTCACTCCATCTAGGATCTTGCTATACCAGCTGACCAAACGATCCTTCGAAACACCGATATTGGTCGGTTGAGACCCAGTCGTGAGGGATGGCTGAGTTGCTGCTGGTGTGCCGTTGAGTCCATTGGCACGAAGCGTTTTCCGGACGCGATCGGTGAGCGCTGATAGGGAACCGTCGCCCATACCAGGAACGCGGATAGATGTATCGAAGTAGTTGGTGACACGGACAATGAGTTTGTTTGTCAGCGCGCTGTGAAAAACGGTGAACATGCCGCGTAAGGCCACGAGACGCCACGAGATGCGTACCACAATTGCTCCGCGACCAAAGTAGCACCCCCGGGGATGGTTAGGCTGACGTCGCTGAACGTCGCCCATTGGGCCTCGATCACGTCGGTCTCCTTGAAGTGGATCCCCTTCGTTCCGCTTTTCAGTTTCCAATGAATGAGCTTGAAGAAGAAGGTCAAGGCTTCGAGGATCGTCGAATCGTAATCGGCACTGATGCACGGAGGAAGTTTCCAGTTACCCCCGGGATCGGGCACGAGGAACGCTTCGTATTGCCTCTTCAGCGTGCAAGCAAACCCAATCTTGACTTTGAGGTCATCGGTCATCTGGTCGATGATGAGGACGTCGGGGTTCTTCAGCTTCTGCGCATACGCGAGCCGGACGCGGAGCACGGCTTGCGCGAGGTCGGTCAAGAAGGTGACAAGCGGTACCAGCTCCTGCTCGAATGAAGGAAGATTCATCTTCTTGAACATAGGAGCGAGGTTGACATGCGCATCACGCGTCGTGCCAACAAGAGCATGAATGGTGGTCATGGAGCCCTTCTCAAACTGCCTCTGGACGCCCTCCTCCTTCAGCAACCTCTCGACAAACCTCGTACGACTGGACGACGCGGCTTCGCCGTGCGGAGGGTGGGGTGATACGGGATGCGATGTGGGCTCGTCGACGTCCATGTTCTCACTCCCGGTCCACTTACGCAATGTACCAAGAAGCTGTCGGAGGGACGTGAGGACCGTGGACCAAGTGTTCAAGGTATCGCATCGCGACTGGAACTCGACGTCCGTCGCCGTGGGACAGTCCAGATAGAACGCGCGCAGACTAGGATATAGGGAGTGCGCGATCTCGAGGCGGCGGAGGACGGCGTTGACCTGCTGCAGCGCGCACGTCTCGCGGTTGTGCGACGCGCCCGCGGGCGTGTCCTGGACGCGGAAGTTGAGGATCTCCTGAATGACGGGCTCGACGGTCCTGAGCCGCCGCTCCTCGAGCTTACTCCGCTCCTCCTCGACAGTGCGGCCGTGGAAGTGCGCGCGGATGCCAAGCCAGATCCCGGCGCGGGGGTTGTTCTCCTCCTCGGAAGACGAGTTGAGTGCGACGGCGATGCGAGTGCTCTCCGCCTTGAGGACGTCGCCGGCGAGGACAGAAGCGAGCATCGTCTGCCACTCGAGCCGCTCTTGATCCTCAAGAGTCTGCGGCTCGAGGGCGTCCTCATCGAGCACATGGGACGACATACGGTCGTGTGGCTCAACCGTCCCCACACCTCCACGGACGTCTTCGTCCTCACTGTCCGCGCCATCGAGAAGGATTCCGAAGCCACGCTGGTAGTAGTGCGTCTCGGGGTCGTTGCGTGGGTCGTCGTCCGTGTTATGTCCGGTCCGGTAGCGGCGAACAAACTGGTTGTAAATGTTGGTGTAGTCCCCGCGCAGTGGAGTGGGGAGGCCTGCGGCCGCGGCGGCTGAAGCGGAATTGATGCTGGGGGCGTTGGGGTTGAACGTGGCCCTTTGTCTGGCCTTCGTTCGAGCCTTGAGGCTACCTGAGTGCACGCCCGCAGTAGCGTATGTATGCGAGCGCGTACTGGTGGTCTGCCAGGACTCGCTGTCCTCATCGTCTGCATCGCGCTCCGGGTGGGTGAAGAGGGTGGGCTGGTGTCGTTTGGAGGGCATTGGGTGGGGATGGAGGGGAGGAGGGGGCGAGAAGGGTGAGAGGATGATGTATCGCCGGCGGAATGTCCAAGGACGTCTAAGAGCCGCCCCTTGCCGTCCTTCGTGCCAGCGCTTGTGCTCGAGCTCTCATTCACCTCCAATCCTCACCACCTCCCCCGTGTGATAGGAGCATTGCTCTGCTGAGAACACCGTTCACACTCTTTAAACTCATCAATACGTAGGCGAAGATGGGTATCGTAGAGAAGGTGAGCCGGGGTGCCTTCTCAAAGGCGCGTGTGGCTCAAGAGGTGTTCTTTGGGGCTGTAGATCAAGGAGATAGAGGGTGAGTTCTTCATAGATGGCTCTCAAATTCCCCCAGGACATTGAAAATGTCTTCGCTACCCAGAGGAGATGGCTAGGAGTGAGTCTTCAGTGCCACCCCATTTTTATGTTTGAACTCAGCCTTTGAATAGCGCAGAAGAACAAGGTGAGGACTTACGCCGCCCAGAACCCCTCAGTTGTTCATCTGGAAGCGAAGTAGGCCACAGAATATCACCTTGGCCTTCTAAAGGCCAAGCTAGCCCGGTACCGCGCGCAGCTCCTCGAGCCGACAGGCAAGTCTAGCGGCGGGGGGACAGGCTTCGATGTCCAGAAATCTGGGGACGCACGAGTCGCCCTCATCGGTTTCCCTTCAGTTGGCAAGGTCAGCGCCTGGATGAACAGGAATTCCGTCATCTATGGTTTGTCTGACATCCCCCGTCGCTCTAGTCCACGCTTCTCAGCAAGTGCACGCACACCCAGTCTGAATCCGCAGCGTATGAGTTCACCACCCTCACTGTGGGTCTATCCGTCTTCCACACTATTACGTCCTAATGTGCATCATGCCGTTATACCGTCAGGCCATCCCCGGCGTCCTTGAGTATGAAGGCGCGCGGATACAGTTGCTCGACCTGCCCGGTATCGTTGAAGGCGCGAGCCAAGGTCGTGGCCGAGGACGCCAGGTCGTGGCCACGGCCAAGACGGCCGATCTTATCCTGATCATGCTGGATGCAACCAAGTCGGACGAGCAGCGGCGTTTGCTCGAGATCGAACTGGATGCCGTCGGCATCCGTTTGAACAAACAGAAGCCCGACGTCGTGTTCAAGCGGAAGACTACTGGAGGGGTGCGTTCCGCGCCCGCTGCCGTAACTTCATTGCCTGATGCATCCCCCGTTCTTTTTTGCGCAGATTACGGTGGGATTGTTCAGCCCGGTACCCCTGAGCCTCTGCTTATTAAAATTCAGATAAATAAAACGGTGCCGTTGACGAGAACTGACGAGAAAACTATTCGCTCCATCTTGGCTAGCTGTACGTGGACCCTGTATGTGGCAATGCGTTAGCTACTGACGGTTTTCTGGAGCACAGACAAACTGCACAACTGCGACGTAATGATCCGTGAAGACGTGGGTTCTGTCTTTTCATCGCCGCGCAGTTCCGTAACATGCGAGACAGATTACGACCGACGAGTTCATAGACGTCCTGATAGGTATGTTCCACAATTCGGAGCACTATCCATTGTACATACCCATATTCTGCCATAGGAACACGCAAATACATGCCATGTCTATGTAAGCAACCCTAGATCCTTGTACGCCGGATCCCGTTAAGAAGGTCCCTGAATGCAGATGTCTACAACAAGATAGATGCCATTAGTCTGGAGCAGATGGACAAGCTCGCACGAGAAGACCATACCGTTGTGATCAGCTGCGAACTCGAGCTCAAGTGCGTCAGGGAACTTGTGCCTTGGAGTACCACGGAAGCTGATATGGCACTACCCAACATAGCTTGAACTACCTCATCGAGAGGATTTGGGAGGAGCTTGGCCTAGTCAAAGTGTACACCAAGAAACGGGGGGCCCACCCCGATCTCGCGGACCCAATCTGCTTACGGAAAGGCGCGACGGTGGAGGTCTGTAAAGATTGCGACTGGCCATAGCGAAATGGGCGTATCTGATGTCTGAGTGTATAGGGCGTTTGCAACGGCATTCATCGGTCGCTGGCGGCAAACTTCAGATACGCACTAGTTTGGTGAGTGTAGAAGCGCTGTCCTCGCCTTGTGTTGCTTGCCTACTGACGAACGCGCGGACCAGGGTGAGCGATTGAGGTTGTTGGACCGAATGAATGATGTCCTGATCTGACGCCTGTGCGATCAGGGCAAGTCTTCGAAGTTCAGCCCTCATGCCCAGAAGGTCGGGCTCAGCCATCATGTCGCGGACGACGACGTTGTGTCAAGTACGTATCTATTGAGCGTCTCGAAGTTTGCGTGTTTTTCCTCAGCCTCGTTTGTTTCGTTTGACAGTTTTCACGAAGTAGTTGTAAGTGGTTGTCTGTGTGGCGGTATGCTGTATTACCTCACTGTCAGTCGGCGTGGAGAGATTGATCTGGGTATGCGGCGTGTATGATATAGGTAAATGAATACATAGCGTTAGAAGTGTGTTTTCATGAAGCAGGGAAGACGTTGCTGAGGTCATAGGTGAAGCGACAAAAGCGCGGGACGTCCTGTATGCCATGGTGTTGCCGCGGATCGATATCAGCATGGGAATAGAGATTTGTTGAAAGCGGGACCGGGGTGAGGAATGCGGCGTTCTGATTCATTTGTCCGTTCGGTATCTCCGCTACCTGTGCCACACTGCCCTGCCAATGCTTTTACCCTGACCATTGACATGCTATCGACGTTCGCCCCACGCCGCTGCACCCAACATGCCTCCAATCCTTGATCGCTCTTACTCAGACGCCATCCACGTGCAATTTGTGGAAGATAGCATGAGATCGCACCGTATTCCGTCGACTGGCATCACCAACAGCCCTAGTGGCCGCCCTCAGACATAAAAGCTCGTCATCCTCTCGCTGCCACCGTCCTCAACCATCCGTCCCCTCCTCTCAAACATCCTCTCGCACATAGACATGGGCTCTATCGACGCCTTGCACGCTCCCATCACTGACTACGATGACCCGGTCGAGCTCATCCTCCTCGGCACCGGAACTTCTTCAACCCTCCCCCACGTCGACTGTCTGACCGCCCCGCCAGGCGCGAAGCCCTGCAGGACGTGTCTCTCGACGCTCACCCCTGAAGGCCGGAAGAACAAGCGGGTGAGCAGCTCATTTGGTCCCGCCAGAGAGGTTCACCATCCCTGACGCCGGATCGAAATAGCGCAATACTTCCGCCGTCCTCAGAGTCCGCGGGCGCGATGGCCAGCCGAAGTGAGTGCGACAGTTCCTGGAACGAGTGCGCGGCTGTTTGACAGAATTGGCCGCTTTCCGCGACCGACTCCACTGCCAGGACCATCGTGATAGACGTCGGGAAGAGTTTCCTCCCTGCGGCCGTAGAGTGGTTCCCGAAATACGGCCTCCGACATATCGATGCCGTCCTCATCACACACGCACACGCGGATGGTATGTTTGAGCTGATTTGTGCGCGTGCGTGCTCAGCTTACACACTGTGGAATTGCCCTCCTCAGCAATGAACGGTCTGGACGACTTGCGAGGTGAGCTTGCCTGACATATCTCGTCTGCGAGAGGTGGCGCAGCGGCCGTGGACTGGACGCGTTTCTGACGACGTTCCTATTGCCCTAGGGTGGACCCTGCACGGCGCGATCCAGCCATATGTCGACATTTATCTGTCCGAGGAGACGTTCGAAGCGGTCAAGGTCGCCTTCCCGTATCTGGTTCAGAAAGAGTTCGCATCCGGCGGAGGCGATGTGCGTCGATAGTCGCCGGTTTTCCCATGGTCGTGAAAGCTCACCGGAGATGACGCAGGTACCGGAGTTCAGGTGGCATCCTTATGTTACTGATCGGCAACCTTTCGAGATTGGGGACACGGGGATCACTGTCAAACCGTTCGCGGGTATGTGGCGCATAATTCCGGGTGCGTGTGCGTGGGACCGTGGCTAACACCCCTCGGAATTTCGGGTTTTGTGTAGTCCCTCACGGCGTGTGCGGCACGAAGCCGGTCCAGCATGTCGCGAGCATCCCAGACCACATCGCGGCCGTCGCCCCGTTCTCGACCGAGAGTCCGTGCGCTTCGGGCTGTCCGGGTA
The DNA here is from genome assembly GCA_026283605.1 of Ganoderma lingzhi. Lineage (NCBI taxonomy): Eukaryota > Fungi > Basidiomycota > Agaricomycetes > Polyporales > Polyporaceae > Ganoderma > Ganoderma lingzhi. The sequence continues at coordinate 1,520,314 of JAPJYM010000001.1, forward strand.
CTCCTACTGCGACTGGGGCGACGACTCCGACGGAGAAGAAGCAAGACTTCATGTGTCTTGGGTTTACCATCCAGGGTGCCGTTACATACATATCCGACTGCTCCAAGATCCCTGACGACATACTGGCGGACCTGCAAACCTCTCCAATACCCGCCCTCGTCCTCGACTGCCTACGCCTAAAGCCGCATCTCTCCCATCTGAGTATGGAGCAGGCGGTCGGGTACGCTCGGCAATTGAAGGCGCATAGGACGTATTTGCTGGGCTTCAGCCACGAAGTGTCGCACGAGGAGTATGAAACGATGTTGAGGGCGGTCGGCGGGCGTTGTGTGCCGCCGAAGGAGCTCACGGAGGTGGTCAAGGTGGGCCTGGACACTCTGGATCTGACGGGCGAGAAGGTCTGGGTGCGTCCTGCCTTCGACGGTCTCCAGGTGTTCGTCTCGGAGAAGGGCCAGGCGAGAGATAACGAGTACTACGACTACTCGAATGGTTATTGAAGTCGCGCGTCCCTCGCGTCGACGTCGGCGTCCGGCTGGTTTCAGCTTCTTGCATAGATATTGCTATTATCGCTGCAGAGAGCCGTCTGACGATGTACAGTTATACAGTACCGACGATTATAGAGTACCAGAACTTGTATCATATTAGCAATAATGCATTACGCGCCATGTCTTTTTGTGTCAGCGCTGTGGCTTGTCGCGGGCCGCCGCGCGGTCTCATACTTGGGCAAGAGAGTCCGTGTGCCGCGCGGACTCGGAGTGTAGGGCGGTTGGTAAGAATCTAGCCGCGCCGGAGACTGACGCATGTGCTGTTTTCGGGCCGGCACACGAGTCGCAAAAGGCTGTTGAGGCCGTCTTCAAGACTTGGATGAAAAACTAGCAGTCTCTGTCGATCGCAGGATGTTCACAGTGCCATCGCAGGAGGCGGAGGGGTCGAACAGAGAAAGGAGGTGGAGCTTGTGACCATATGTGTGGCGTGTGGTAAGTAAACTGTAATTGCGGGGTAAAGAAGCAGAAGCCCAACGAGCGCCTAGACTGGGGGCTCGCTGAGGCTCGTCCTCTCTCGCTCCCATCGCCTCCCTCTCTTCCTCCCCTCAAGTACCCATACCTTACGACCCGTCCCCTAGTTGTTTCTAATCACACTGTCTGTCCTCCTCAGCACAGTCGCCGGGATCGTCGTTTGCAATGAAGTTCTACTCCCAGTCCTTCTTGTATGAGTGAGTTGACGCATCCTCTTTTTTCGCCTCGCCAACCCCTCGCGCTCCCGCCCTGACTGTTCGCGTACCCAACAGCGATCCCTGGTCCATTGTCTCCCTCGCGTATCTCCTCCGATACCCCAACCCGTACGCATCGCATATCCTCTCGTGCGACGTCATCTCCCGCGAGGTCACGCCGCAAGGCTCGCTACGCACTACACGCCTCATTCTCAAGACAGGCTCCCTGCCGCGATGGGCGCCGAAGGGCATGATCTCGCGGGCGGAGTCGTGGGTACTCGAGGAGAGCGAGGTCGACCCGCTGGGAAAGGTCATGCGCTGCACGACGAAAAACCTCGACCATGTCAAAGTCATGCGCGTCGAAGAGCACATCCACATCCACCAGGCAGAGGATGGGTACGTCATGCCTTCGTTGGCGTTTCATTCTGCGCGCACAGGGGCGGCGGTACTGACGTCGTCTTTTGCGGCAGTAAAACATTGCAGACCACCGAGGCGAAGTTCTTGTCTGGTATTGGCTGGGGCCTCACGAGGAAGATCGAGAACTACGGGCTGGCGAAGTTTAAGTCGAACCTGCAGCGGGTACGTAGAACGCTTGATTACTGTCTCGTTTCAAACGGTGCTGACGAGTCTGCAGTCTCGTGAGGGATTCTTCGTTATTCTTGACCTCATACGCCAGTCCCGTATGCAGCCTATGACCCTGGGTGCCCCCAGCTCCTTCCTCGCCGCGCGGTCCTTTTCGGGCTCAGATACAAAAGCTCCCGTACATCACGAGGTGCCGGCCAATGGTGATGGCAGGGAAGACAGCGCATCCAGCGCTGGTCCTGCAGGAAGAGGAAGTTATTGGGCCAGGTGGAGGTCCTGGCTTGGTTGAAGTTGAGGTTTCGACTTCCTTCGTCTTTTAAACTCATAGCTAGTAGTAGTATTTGGACATTGTTTATTCTCATCCATCATCCGACTCCCTGCTCCCTACTCAGTACTCAGTGCCTGTTTCGTTGGTCCCACGTTGTTGGTCGTGCATGTTTCCAACTGTACCCATTCGTGTATTTGTAACATCGTTCGTAGTCCATATTGCCCACGTTGTCAATTGCAGCTTCATAGCACGTTCACTTTCACACTGGTGTGGTAACGGTCGCGAGTGAGTGTGAGAGGAAGTTTGCGAACAGTATGGTAGCGCACACTGCCGCGAACGGGCCACGGGACGCCTACATCATCGCCCGGAACGGCTCCGAGAGATCGAAAGCGGACGGGGATGTTCGCCGTTGTCCCATTTCCTCCTTCATGCCACTCCTTCCCAGCCCAGGCCGACACACGCGACTCGGACGATATCCCAGCTTCCTTCGCGTCGGTTGCCTCGTACTACGACTGCCGGAGCCATGTACTTCCCGACCTCTGCTGCGCGGCAACTCTCCAGTGTCCCGGCCCTGCCCCTCCCAAGCGAGCTCGTGCTCGCGATAGCCTCGAGCCCGAGGAAGACGCTGTTCGCAGCCGTTACCAGGACCGGGCTGTCGCTATGGCGTATTCGGGTGCGTGCAACTGCATATGCTCTAGGTCCGTTCAGAGATCGCATATTCAACGCCATATATTGTGGATTTGCAAATATAGCCCTCCGCGGTGATAGCGCACCTGTCGCGCACACCGACGTCAGTCCAGGAACACGGGGAGAATCTACACTTGCAGTGGTCTCCGGACGGGACGCGAATCGTTGTCCAGGTGCGTCCTCCCTTCTTGCGTCGACTAGGAGAGGTCATTCACCTCGGCGGACCGGCAGACTACACTGTCTTACCTCGCCCTCGTCTCCGTCGACTATAATGCCGAAGAGGTCCCTTACCAGTCCCCACCCCTCGCACCGAACGCTGCGAGACACTTCCTGCCTGGAGCAGGCGAAGCTCTACCATTCCAGTCCCTAAGCTTGCGACTGGATGGTGTCATCCGAATAGAGGGTACTTTGCTGAGGTGGGTCTCATCACCCCTGCGATCGGTGCCCACAGTTGCTACATCTACCCCGTCGCAGTGTTTCCCCCCGCAAGGACTACATCTTGTTCTCTACGAGCAACCCACCTGCAATACAGCGTGTGCCATGGCCCGAAGTTTCCGGCGGCAGCAGTTCCAGAGGAGGCTACGACACCTGGGTAATTACCGACGAGGAGTTCCCTTGGCTTATAGACGCAGATGGTACGTATAATATTTCACGGGCATACAACAGGTCGTGTAACCAACCTTCTGTCAGTCACCGTGTCGCATATCTGCTACCACCGCCAGACCGGCTTCGAGACATGGATAACGTCTGACGGACGGGGGTATCTCGTCCAGCTGTATGAAGAACAAGATGCGCAACCCTCGGCTTCAGAAGCGAGTACGGACGACCCTCAAGCAGACATAAGCCCGTTCCAGCAGTCTCGGCAATCTTCAGATAGCGCGAGCTCAGCACGGCCGTTCCAGTGGCATGGGACATGCATACACCACATTGACCCCCCTCGCTGGGTGCAGAAGCGCAAACAGGTTGACCCCGGAGACGTCGTCGGGTACGGATATAATGAGCCGAGGCGGGCCATGGCTATTGCTCTCAACCCGAAGTTCTCCTTGGTTGCTGTTGGGACGTATAAGTGAGATCAAAACCGTCGACATCTGCGCAGAGCATAGATGCTCACCGATCGCGCTTGCAGTGGTACAGTCGAATTCGCGAGCTTTCCGTCCATGGACGGGGTTCTCCCGACGCCTCAAGTGTTGCAAATACCAAATATGTATGCCAGAGAGGGAACAGGGTCGGTGTGTACGATGGAGTGGAGTTCGGACGGATACGTCCTTGCCGTCGGATGGGAGAAGGGCTGGGCTGTGTGGAGTGTCGGAGGACGTTGCTTGGCCTGGGGTTTTGGCGTCGAGTACGAGGTCGATGAAGAGAGGTTCACGGACTCGTTCATGTATGGGGTCAGGAGTCTGGTGAGTGATTGTCTAGTCACGTTCTCCCCCGCCTGATTGGAGCGCCTGCAGTTCTGGGTTTCGGGAAACTTTGAGCTCGTCATGCTGGCGCAGAACTCGCCAAACAGTACGTCGATGGTTTATATGCCATCTACGCCAGAAGTCTGACGTCACGCGCAGAGCCCGATGGACAAATGTTCGTTCTGCCATTCGCTAAGAGTGCAACCACCGGGCAGCATTCTCCAGTACGTCCAGAAAAGGATCGTACCATCCACTTGCGCTGACATATGCGGGGCAGGACAACACCCAATACGGGTTCCTTCAAATGGATGATCGCGTTCTTGTCTATCGCGGTGCGGACCAACCAGATATGAGCGTCATCAACCCCGAAGCGGATGTATGGCAGCATATCAAGGTCCCCCAGAGCTACATGTCTGCGAACTGGCCCATACGATATTCTTCCTTGAGCTCCGATGGCAGGCTCATCGCCATCGCTGGCCGGAGAGGTCTCGTGCACTATAGCTCGACATCGGGCAGATGGAAGATGTTTGCAGACGAGCGTCAAGAGCAAGCCTTCACAGTGAAGGGCGGACTCCTGTGGTTCCACCACGTCCTCATCGCCGCTGTAGAAGTCGCTGGTGCTTTCCAGGTACGCGAGAGGGTTCATGTGCAATGTTTGGACGTTCACTCAAGGCCCCTGTAGGTCCGTTTGTACTCGCGCGACCTGGAGCTGAGCAATCAGAACGTCCTTCACCGCGAGATGATCCCTTCCGCCGTCGTCATCCTGTCGCTCGTCGACAACTCGCTGCTTGTATACACAGCAGAGAACACGTTGTATCACTACCTTATCATCCCGACGGCTGACTCGATTAAGCTGCATCTGTGCGGTAGCATCACCTTCGATGGGGTCATTGCTGTCCCTGGAGCTGTCCGAGCTCTGAGCTGGATGATCCCCTCGGCGCAGAAACGTATGTTTCACTTCTTGACCTCACCACTCTCCAATAGCTAATATATCTCGCGCAGAATTGGGAGACCCCGTAGAAGACCTTGCTGTCGCGACAGTGCTCATGATCGTTGGGGGAAAACTTGTCCTACTCAGACCAAGAAAGGTACGATACAACATCTCTCTCTCTACCGTCTCCCGTATTCATCTTGCGTGCAGTCTGAAGAAGGCGAAGTCAACTACGACATGCAGATCCTTGCCGACCGTATCGAGTTTTGTTGGATTCATCTGCGCGGTATCGGTACGCTGGAGAACTCGTTATGGGGCTACGACGGGCAGGGTATCCGGGTGTGGTTGAACGCCCTGGCAATCGAGGCTGTCGCTCCCCCAGCGGAGGATGGCACAGTTGCCCTGGGCCATGTCAAGGAGAGTGTGAACATCCCCCTCGACTTTTATCCATTGTGTACGTTCATTTGTTATGACTCGGATACCATAGGTCCTAACGGCATGTTCAGCGGTGCTCATGGACAAGGGTATCATTATCGGTGTAGAAGTGGAGGCTGCAACGAGGACAAGCCTGTCCTTCACAATGTTCCGACATGTAACCAGCGTACGCCTTTCCTGATGTGCTCTCACCTTTCTCACGAACTCATCCAATGTTGGCAGTCACACCTCTTCCTTCACCACATCCTGCTCTCTCACCTAGAGAGTTCGCAGGGCAAAGAGGCTGTTTCATTTGCGTCACATTATCAGCACTTGGTCTACTTCGCACACGCTTTGGAGATACTTCTTCACACTGTCGTGGAGGAGGATGCTGCAGCACCCAATTGCGAGGGTACGAATGGTGCAGTCAAGGACGTTGGGCTACTGCCCATCGCCATCGAATTTCTGGACCACTTCGATGACGCTCTGGACGTCGTCGTTGGTTGCGCCAGAAAGATCGAAATGACGAGATGGCCACGATTATTCGACATTGTGGGTAATCCGAAGATCCTTTTCGAGGTATGGATGCTCACTTGACTCGCATATTATTTACCTCGCTCACGTTATGATGTCAGTCCTGTCTGGGTACCGGCCGATTGAAGACTGCAGGCTCGTATCTGCTTGTGCTGCATGGTCTAGAGCAACTCGATGGAATGAACGGCGACGCGACCCGCTTGCTTCGCAGTGCTATCGCTGCGCAGGACTGGCAACTCTGCCGGGAAATCTTGCGTTTCTTGCACTCTATTGATGACACTGGCATCGCCTTGCAGAGCGCATTAGTGGAGACCCAGATTGTCCCCCAGGCTGCTTCCCACATCGGATTCGGTAACGGCACAGCTCACTGAGATCTTCCTGCCCCAACGTACTCAGTACAGACTTTCATGGGACATTTTCTTGGGTCCGGATAACTTATGTAGATTGTAGACATGTATCGCTTGGTTGTTTGCTCGTTATCCACTTGAATCACCGGTTCTCGTGTGTCAATGGCAGTGTCGTGTCATGTAAGTATTCGTATTGTCCAAGGGGCCCGGCCCGGCCTACAAGTTATGGGTAACCGAAGATCCGAGCTCGATTGTCGATCATCTGTACAACTTAAGGCGTCCCATCTGCGTCCCATAGTAAGTAACTTGACCCGAACCCTGCCGCATGTTTTTCACCGCACGAACTGTCCTCAGGAGGGCCATGGCCACCGTTGCTAGTAATAGCTCTAACGTTACGTTCACAGCCGAAGGAGCTGTCTCTATCTCCTACAATGCACTGGTCTCCTCTCCGCTCTCGCTGACGGCCTCTATTGGTAGGTGATCTGCAGCGGGTTACAACAAAACAACATCGCTCACTTCTAGGCATGTGCAGAGAAAGCCTTTGGCTCTCATCCAGACAGCTTGGGCATTATTATTGTCCGCGATCTGCCTTCCACATATACTCCGGCTCGAGAAAGGCTGCTTCGCCTTGCGTACCGCTTTGCGAACCTAGAGCCTAATCTCAGGGAACACTATGCGGACGCAAAGAGCCGATACAGGTCAGAATGAACTTTCTTTGTCTGTGTTGTGGGATGCTTACCAGGTCACTAGTTTTGGCTGGTCCCACGGAAAGGTAACTCAGTTGTCTACATCTTAGATTCCGCACAACGGAAGCCAATTGCTAATTCTACCGGCTGAAACAGGAAATCATGAATGGCAAGCCGGGTAGGTGGCCACACTGTAATTCAGAACAAATCCAAGCTCACTCCCGTTGTCGCAGATACCATGAAGGGCTCCTATTATGCCAACCCCGTGTTAGATGAGCCGAATGTCTCCGCCGAGCTACGCCAGGGATACCCCGAATACTATGGCAAAAACATCTGTAAGGCGAGCTTAAGACACATTATATAATACAAACCTTAACTCGGTATTACTAGGGCCGACTGCGACTCCAGAAGTCGGCGAGTTCGAACAAGCATTCAAGGACCTCGGAGGGTAAGATCGAACTCAGCTAGTGGATCACCGTGATAAACAAACGAGGTCACATATAGCTTCGTCTTCAAAGTCGGCTGCCAGCTTGCTGTTGCGTGCCAGCCTTTTGGTGATTACGCTGGCCCCATGCCAACTCGGTCACTGGGGCTCGCTGACAGAACCCGCTTTCAGCCTCCTCATACATGTCGGACTCTTCGCTTTCCTTGTCCAACCTGATCAGCTCCTCGCAAACGGTGAAAGCACGCTTGCTGCACTACTTCCCTCCTTCGCCAGAGAACCTTCAGCCTGCTGAAGACGAAGCCATCGACAGCTGGTGCGGCTTCCACCTCGACCACTCGCTCCTGACGGGGTTGTGTTCCGTGCGTTTCCCCCTATCTGCTAGCTAGCCGTCTATTTTCTAAATATTCGAACTGCACTGCAGGCCATGTATCTCCACAAGCAGCCCGCTGGAGAACCTACCGTGGTTCAGTCTCCTTCGCTGACCTCAGGGCTTTACATCTGCACGCGTGGTGGGGACCTAACGAAGGTTTCAATCCCGGCGGACTGTCTTGCCTTCCAAACCGGCGAGGCTCTCGAGCTCGCAACTGCAGGAAAGCTCCGCGCAACGCCCCACTGTGTACGGGTCGGTGCTGCACCTGACGCAGAGAAGATCTCCCGCGAGACGTTCGCATTATTCATGCAGCCAAACGTCGACCAGCAGCTCTCCGCTACGGAGAACTTTGGGCAGTTCAGCAAGCGGATCTTCGACGAGCACTACAAGGACGAGTCCACCGGGGCAGCTATGTGAATGGAATGCGCATATAAACGGAGAGCAGTCAATTATACAGTAGGGTGACTATACAAGTGGTGGGGGGGCATCTAGGTATATGTACAGGGTAAATAGTGCTCGCGCAAGATGTTGCGGACATTATAACGTTGTCCATCAGACACAGGGCATGCTAGATATGCATAAGAGCTGTCCAGGATTCTAGGTGGCGTGGAATACTGTTCGTGAAGTCGCAGCGATGATTAAGGATCTTGAGGGTTGTCGTCCTCCTCGATGACGCTCCAGTCGCTGGCAGCACCAGAGGCGGACAAGCAAGGACTCGGAAGTTCTGGAGGTATCGTTGAAGCGGGGTAGTCTCGGATGGTCGCGTGTTCGGCGTCGAAGTACTCTTCGTCGTTGCGTTGTGTTGCGCCTTTAATCAGAGAACGAGCATACTCTAGGTCGCGGTAGATGGCTTCTATAGCAGTGGCAACACCATTCTCCTGTGACAACAATGAGTAGTCTGAAGTCTCGTATCGCGGGGAGACATACAGCTCGGATTTGCTCGCCGACTACTCTAGCACGATCAATGAGCTTCTGGTTGGTCGTGGCCTCATGGAGGGCATGCGAAAGGCTCTCGACCGTCAACTTGCGCACAGATGCACCGATGCCCAGAGCTTCAACCCGGTCACCCCAGAAGAACTGGTCGCCGAAGAAGGGCTTGATGATCGTAGGAATGCCGGCTGGTTATGACTAAGCATGAGCAACGTACTCGATGCGGCAATCAATGAGCACATACCTCGTAAACTCGCTCCTGTGGTCCCAGCTCCACCATGATGGCAAGCAGCATCTATCTGCTTGAACAGCCAATCATGTGGAACAGATGAAACGGGATAGATCTGCTTTGGCAGAGGCTCCTCGGGTTCGGTTTGAGCAGGGGCATTCTTGACCAACCGGTCAGACCAACCCTTAGATAGGATGGCATACACGCCACTCTGCACGATTGCATCGATGACACAACGTGTCATGGCCTTAGGATCAGGGACAACGATGCTTCCGAAGCCGATGTAAACAATCTTCTTCTGAGCCTTGCGAGCTTCGTTGATGAAGTCCAATAGAGCTTGTGGCGGTTCCCACTTCTTGGAGCTCACGTCCGCGGCGTCGAGGAACCAGTAGCCTAGAAAACTGTTAGCTCTTGTTTCTGTGCACCTTTTGAGCCGACCTACCGGTGATGCGAATCCACTCAGGCCAGTCGAGCGGCGGCGGCACAATGCTTGGACTGAAATTGTAAAGGAATGGAATCTTGTGCGGTTCCATCTTGTCCAAGCTCGTACCAGGGAGTCCGAGGGTATTCCTCCGCCAGCGGTTGATCTGTCCAGCGGTCCCACGCCAGAAGACCTGGTCAAACAATACATACGTCTAATATTCCGAGGTGAGTGAGTACGAATTTCCAGAAACAAGAAAAAGAGAAACACCCACCATGTAGTTATAATTGCCGCCCATCTGACAATACTCGTCAGCGTGCATCATCTTCACTGTTGCCAACAAACTTACCTTGTGCTCGGGAACAGCGAATGCATGAGGGTATGCTCTACATCATCTTTGAGTAAAGGGTGCATGCAAGGTTCTGACCCAAAACGCACCGTGTACGGGACCATGTCATAGTGAACGCTCGGAAGTATGGGATCTTCAACGCCTCCGCAATGTGATAACCACCCATCGCACTGGGGCTCTCGATGAGGACGTCTGTGCCTTGACACGCTTCCCAGGACGTCTTGAGGAGGTCGTCTATCCATCCGCGGAACTGTTCTCGGTGTAAGTTGCACGATCGCGCACGACCATGGGCAAAACACAGCTCACCTTCTGTACACCTTCCTTTAAGAAAGCCACAGTAAAGGTACCGTTCTCAACACATATACGCATGAGCTCCGCCGGATCACCGCCAACATAGCCGAATTCGATCCCGTGCTAAAACAGCCTTAGAAGTAATAACAAACTATAAGCATATTGTACTCACCGACTCGACCCACTCCTTGAACTCGCCGTGGGTTGCGATACGGACGCGGTGGCCATCAGCCAGGAGTCCCTTAGCAAGCGCAATGTATGGCTGGACATCTCCGCGCGAACCGATGGTGAGGAATGTGAAGTGGAGAGGCTTCTCCGGCTTGAAGGAGAGGAATGTGGACGACTGCGAGGTGAACATATGTGCAGGGGCACAATCTGACGAGCTCGACCGAGACCCGCTCATATGTAGAGGATTGCGAGGACCGAGCTCCTCCAAAATGAGAGCGTCGTGCCGGCCATCCGACGATGTGCGGGTGTCACTAGACGTTGTCCGTTGCCGGACGTCGTCCATCTGGCGCTGGAGGACGCTGATGAATGCATCACGGCGTTCCTCGTCGACAAACTCGAAGAAAAGTTCCTCGTGTCCCTTGACGATGACGACTAGGCCATGGTGTCCGAAACGGAAGGACTTCTGCTTCTCTGTAGCGAGGACATCCCTGAGTGGGAGGATCATCTATACAGGCATATCAGAGATGAGATGAAAATGAACAATCGATGAGTAGTGACATACCCTCGTCCTGGAAGTCAGGGGACCACTTGACTTGAAGCAAAAGTAGTTGTTCGAGACATAGAGGCGGCCATATACAGGAAGGAGCCGGAACAAGTACCCCGGGAAGACTGTAAGCAAGTGAGACAGCGTTTAAATGTAGCTTTATGGGACCACTTACTACCGAGTAGATTCTCCTTGTCGTCGAACGCGAACGCCTGGCGGAACTTCTCGATCGTCTCGCCGTCCACCGTCGTCTCCGGGGTTTCGAGGATACTGAAGAAACCGAAGTCACCGCTAGCCGACGCGCTGGCAGGCATGCTCGAGGAAGACGCGCGAGACGACACGATCTCCGTCACCGCCGGAGGTGAACACGGGGCAACAGGCAAAGAAATAGTGGCTGCATGTTCCAAGGTCGGCTTCTCGAAGGTATCCGTGCTTGCGGTGCTCGTCGACGCAGCCCCAAATAAGCTTCTGGAAGGCGCGCGAAGCCAGGCAGGGATCGAAGGCATCGAGGGTATGCCCACCGACCAGCTGCTCCCGGTGGAGGGTTCTTTCGATGAGCCCAAAGCGATGCTGCCGCGGACATCTGCGATCGACGCGCCAGTTGATGGGGGATATGTGTGGTCAGGGATGGCGGGGGTAAGGGTGGGTGTCAGACTCGATGTCGAGGTGCGGAGAGAGCCGGGCCCACCTTCCATTGGAGAGGTGGTCTCATTAGTCGTCACGATGGGCACGAACGATGAGCCACTCTTCTTGACAATGTGCGTAAACCCCTCGTTGCTGGCTTCCGGGACTCCACTTGCGCTCGCTGACCGGCCGAGTGGAAGAGTTTGCAGTAATGAGGCCAAACGGAAACCAGATGGGGACTTGGGCGCGTGCTCGATTGATGGACTGGTAGGCGAGCGTGCTGTGGAAGAGCGGCCACTCGTAGTGTCAACCACGGTTGGCGAGGACTGGGAGAAAGGCACTCCGCGGTACGTGCGGACGGCATCCCGGATTTGTTCAAGCGCTGTTGGAAGATCTTGGAAGTAGGCGAAGAAGTAGGAGTCGAGTGCCAAGTCTGTCGTCTTATCCTGGACTTTGATCTCAATGGTCTCACTGAAGTCCATCGCGCTAGACATCTCAACGTCGACGACCGTTGGGTATGGGATAGCGATCTTTGTCCCAACTTCAGCACCAAAAAATCGCCATATAAACGGAGACTGTTCACCTTGATACTATCGCCCATGTTCTGTGCCTTCAACATAACTCTCCTGATAGCTTTCACCCACTCGTCCCGGTTTGGAACGGAGTCTGCAGACAATCGAATAGATTTCTGGTTCGTTCGCAGGCGAATGTCTTTCTCGTTTAATGGTTCGCAGCTAATCGCGTACCGGAGATCGACGACACCGTGAGGGAAATATGGATCCTAGCGTGAGGTGTCAGCCAGTCCCCAGTACGTGACACTGAAAAGCTCCGTACCGATGCAGACTGGTACCATGATAAGACGTCGTTCTTGAGAACGAACCAATGCCTTATCCAACGTTTTGTCCGTTGGGCCTTCTTGAACAAAGAGCCTGACTTCAGCACTTGGTCCTATTGAGAAATAATTAGCCAATATGTCTGCTAAGTAGCAAGATAGACACACCTCTCTCGATGGAAGATGTGCGAAGAAGCAGATGTATGCGTCCGTCAGGTACATATATCCTTGAAGCACTAGTCGGGTTGTAAGCTCAATACATGCATGAAGTGCGATAAATATAACTCACAGACTGATCGGAGCAACCAACATGGCATCTCTGGAGGGAACCATGAATATTTTCGTCTGTGGATGATTGCAATGGAAGACAATATCTTACCAGCCACGACCTCGTTGATATTACTCAACTCAAATACGTCTCGCAACTTCTCCGCCAACTGGGCGCGTCTGTTCCGACGTACGGTAGCCATACTGCCAGACCTGGCGGTCCCTCGTGAGACATCTGGCACTGAAGCATCCAGGTCAGGTATCGTCTCGGGCGATATACGTCCAGAATGGGTGAGGTCGGTAATCAAGTGACCGTCATGCGGCTCAAAGTCGCCCTCGGTGTCTTCATCCGATGGGAGACTGTCTTCTGGCCGCAGAGTCTCTTCATTGTCAGATAAGCTCGGTAATCTGGGGCTCCTGGCCGCACGATGCGAGGACGCCGAAGCTTCCCCCTTCCGGAAACGGGCCAGCGGTCGGTATATAGCGTGTATCGACGAGGTAAGCCGGTTCACTATCGGAGCTAGCGTTAAAAAGAAACCAGCAGACTCTCATGAGACGTGCCTACCGATTCTGTCGTCGTCATCGCTCTCCGATTCGCCGGGGGTGGCATCATGGTCCACCTGGTCTTCGTCATTGTCCTGGTCTTCTGTCCAAGGGACTGCTTGGAGTGCTTGTATAAAAGTCTGGGTTCCGGCATGCATCTAGTTCATTGCACATGATTAATGAAGTCAGCAACGGCTGGAACATCACTGCGCCGGACATACCGAGCGGAATCCGCGAAATATAAGGCTCTCTGGGCGGCTGGGTCCTAGAGAGGGGGAAGTAGGCGTGATGAATGGAGACTCATCATCTCCCGGTACACCCGGAAAACGGCGGTGCTTGCGCGGGGAGTGGGGAGGGGAGGATGGGGTTAATTGATGCGAATGTGAGGTTGGTTGGTCCTCTGAAACGACCGACAGGTCGACATTCACTTCCTAGATCAGCGAGAAAGGCGAAAAACGCACCAGCCTGTGTCTGCCTTTCCTTCCCGTGTCCCCTAGTAAGGCCGAACATGCGTTTAGGGCTCAACTGCGGCAAAGCCGGCTGGCTCTGCGAAAGGAGAGACTTGTTCTTTCCCAGCCTGTCCGAGGTCTTCTCAATGAGGCCCTTTACAACGCTGCCCTTGTTATCGGTCGCAGTCTGCACAGAAGTTGAGGAATGGCCGGTGGAAGGGGAAGCCGAGATAGTCGGAGAAGATACTGGGGTGGTGGATGGAGAGTCTGGCCGTCCGTCTTGCGCCATGGCGGGAAGAGTTGAGGTGCGGACAGAGGTGGAGGTGTCTGAAGGAGGAGGGCGAGGTGAGGTAATGTCAATGTTGAGGCCCGTGGATCAAAGCGGCATAGCTGGGCGAGTGAGGGATTGGAGGGGACGCGCGAGCTCGCGACAGACACACATTAACGGGTCTCGGCAGGCGCCCAAACGCGACCCTGCGAACTCGCCCAGAAAGGAAGGGCGCCGTCTCGGGCAGGTGACCTCGGACGATTGGGCGTGTTTGTTCGGTGCCCGTCGCGTCAGGACTCCTCGAGGCTTTTGTGATTTGTCTCCGCACGCAGTACGTCCTGGATACCCTAATCCCCCGCTTCTTCCTTGCTTCTCTCTCCAATATACCATGCGAGGCGAAATATGCATTGGCTCCGCCTCCTTCCTCTCGTAAGTCCCGTAATCCTTCGCACCCGTCTGCGCGTGTTCGTGTTCTGTGACTAAACCCGACGCATGGCGAAGCTTCGCATCCCTAATTATGCTCATCTTCATACATGTGAGTCATTACATCTCGCGCAGATCATCGTAATCTGGGGCTGATGGTTCACCCTCATCAAGGTTGGCCAAATCAACACCTCGAAAGTACCTCGAGGCATATCCATGGTGATTCGAGACCACACATCGACATGAGAGCCGTTGGGGTTGACGCCATGAGCCGCGCAGATCCAAGTTAACATGACTGGTTATGGGTGCGTGTTTTCGCGTCTCCTTTTCCGATCATTAACACTTACTTCACCCAAGGCAAGGCCTCGAAGCTGCGCTAGGTGACCCCATTGGTGGACTTTACGCCGAGAACGCTTCCGCTCCGTTGCAAGCCATGGAAGGCATCCGCGACATCTACAAGTTTGGGCTGTACTCCTACTGCGGTTACTTGAATGGTTCCGAAGGCGTTTGCTCCAACGTCTCCGCCGCCAACAGGTTCCAGCCGTTCACCGTCATTACTGCGGACATGCTCTCGAACTATACCAGGGTGACGACCGCGCTCATCACCGAGGGCACGTTCATAGACTCGACCTACTTGGGGAACTTCACCAATGGCGCGTACTACCTCATCCTCATCGGCACGGTCGCAGCGGCCCTGGCCTTTATCACGTAAAGTCTTTGCCTGGTGCTGGTAGGTTATATGCACTCATGTCTCCTCTTTACAGCGGTTTCCTCAAGCATACCCTGTTGTTCCTGCTGTCGACTGTTTTCGCCGTAATAGGCGCATTGGCCCTGCTCATTGGCGCAACAATATGGACGGTCATAATCAAGAAAGCGGAGACTATCAACAACTTTGTCGTTGGGTCTGCCAGCACGCCTGTGCCCTTGGGTATCACTGTCTCAACGGGCGACGCGCTGTTCCTGCTGTGGGCCTCATGGGCCTGTCTGCTGGTGTCGATTTTGCCATATCTGATTAGGTATCGTACCTTCTGCGTCAAGTTTGAACCTGTGTTCACATGCTCACCCTAACTGCGCAGCTGCTGCACGTACCGTGGATGACGCATCCACCGATGCTGGCCATCCTAGATCCTCTTTATTTCACGGCACGGCACGGCACTCACGCTTCTACGAGGACGTTACGATGCGCTATGTATTGGATGCGTGTGTATTAATGCAATAGACAAGAAGTTTCATGCCTTGAAATTTCATGCCCAAATCGTACCATGGCGTCTTATGAGAGGCCAGTGGTGAGCTGAGACTCAGAGATCCGCCGTCCTCTGGTTGTCCGGATTTTGAGGGTGAGCGTGTCCTTTAGAAGCGGAATAAAAACGCTAGCCCACCGCGAGGGTCGAACTCGCAGCCTTCAGATCACCCGCTAGTAAGAGTCTGACGCTCTATCCGATTGAGCTAGGCGGGCGATGGATGTTGCATGCCAACACTTTATGTGAGTCATTTTTGGTTTGGACGCCCAACGGCCAGCATTCCCCGTGAGCGCTCTTGGCGTTAATCTATCCGGGGGACCCTGAGAGTGTCCGAGGCTGGCAGGCGGTGGCATTAACGCTGAGTGGCATCCTCGCCCACCCGATCATCATCTATTCTATAAACCCCCCCGCCTTCCAGGGCCAGTCCCTCCTCTCATTCCCTCCTCCCTCCATTTTTCTCTCGGCTTGTCCGTCTCCCCCCATCTCCTACCCTCTTCCACACCTCCGCTGAGGTCTAATGTACACCAAAGGCTTCTCGGGAGCTGTTGCTCTCACCTTCGGTGTTCTCGGCATTGCCGCTGGTACACAGGCACTTCAAAAGGTCTCCCGCGCTGGACGTTACCTCTACACAGAAGACGGCAATCGCTTCTTCATCAAGGGTGTGGCATACCAGGAGCAAGGTACGTCGTCCTTGAACTGCGATCATCGCTCGGAGTGCTTAAAAGGAATCCGGTAGGCGCTACCTCCACCGACCCTAACAACCCCTTCTCTGAGCCCTCAACGTTCATCGACCCCCTCCAAGATGGCACTGCTTGCAAGCGGGACGTCCCTTTCCTTCAGCAGCTCGGAGTCAACACCATCCGCGTGTACAGTGTCAACTCGTCTCTCAACCATGACGATTGTATGAGTGCTCTCAGCGCTGCTAACATCTATACCATGTACGGGCTCTTTCATGCTCTCCTGAACCTAGTTTACTTACGTCCGTCTTAGTATCGACCTTGCGCTTCCGACGAATGGTTCCATTGACCGTCTTAGCCCCTCGTGGACGACCAACCTACTCGACCTATACCTCGGCACCATTAACGCATTCAACAAGTACGACAATGTCCTGGCCTACAACGTTGGTAACGAGGTCATCGTGAACCCTGCTGGAACCGATGCCGCCCCTTTCATCAAGGCCGCCGCTCGAGATGTCAGGGCCTACCTGTGAGTTCAATCCGCGCGTCTCATGCCTTCGTACGCGTCCATTCTGACGGTTGATGGTCGCCCTGCAAACGTGCCGCGCATGTACTCCCATACAGCAACAAGATCAGTTCGTCTGCACTCGTAGGTTACGCCGCCATTGATGGCGACGACAACTGGGTCCTCCCCTTGGCGGAATACCTCTCCTGCGATCCCACGAACGCTAATTCGGGCGCCTCGTCGATCGACCTCTTTGGCCTGAATAACTAGTAAGTCAGCTCCGCAGCATCTCCTGTGAGCGCGCTCCTAAAACACATTGCCTCCGCGCCCTTTTTGCTCCGAAGCGAGTGGTGCGGTAATGACACGCCGGCCGCCTACTCCGGGAAGAACGGCGACTTCGCAGGCTTCAGCGCACCCGCGTACTTCTCCGAATTCGGTTGCGTGAAGCAGCCTCCCCGTCTTTGGACAGAGGTCGGCACGATTTTTAGCCAGCCCATGTCCGACATCTGGTCTGGCGCTGTCGCCTTCAGCTACTTCCCCGCCGAGTCCAACGACGGCGAGTTCGGCATGGTCACCATCAACGGTGACTCGGTCTCGACCAGCGACGACTTCAATCGTCTCAAGGCTCAGTACGGTAACGTGACGTTCCCGACTGTCCCCAGCCAGTCCTCAGCTGGTAGCAGCCAGTTCCCGAGCTGCCCGCCGAACAACTCGTCTTGGCTCGCGTCGAACTCGCTCCCGCCTACTCCCAACGCCGACGCTTGCACGTGTCTGGACGGCATCCTGAGCTGTGTATTCACGCCCAAGACGTCGAACACGTCCGCCATCGTCGGCTCGCTCCTCGACTTCGGGTGCTCGTCGTTGGGCCAGGTCGGCGGCAGTTGTGCGGACATTTCGGCCAATGGTTCTTCCGGTACCTACGGCCGCGTTGCGTTCTGCGACCCCGGTACGTTATTCCTCTGATCTCCGAGCCCTCGTGCCGTTTATTTACTTTTCACATGTGGCGTGCCCCATCACAGACACCAAGCTCTCGTTCGTGATGTCCGAGTACTACGAGGCTACCGGTCGCAAGGCGACGTCGTGCGACTTCAGTGGGAACGCGACCGTCAACCAGAACGCACCCTCGTCCGTCTCTGGCGCCAACGCCGCCGCGAGCTCCTGTCTGACGAACCCGTCTGCGGTCTTCACCCCATCCGCGCCCTCGTCGACCGCCGCCGGCTCGACTGGCACTGGCAAGAGCAGCTCCGGCGGCAAGAACGGTGCTGCGTCGCTCTCCGGCGAGAGCAACGCACTCGTCGGTCTCGCCGTCGCGGCTCTATTCAGCGTGCTCGGCTCCGCGCTGACGTTTGCATGAGCGACGGAGTTTCGAGAGATTATTAGCCAGGCTTCTCCGTACTGGTGCACGACCCTCTTACCCAGCAAATATACGGTTTCTATCTATGCACGCAACGCCACCTTAGGAGCACACTGAAGGACTATTTCGACGGCGGGAGTATGCGGTGCTCTGCGCTCCTCCAGGCGGCGTATGTATCTGAATCTGATCATTCGTGACAATGGACTTGACAACACGACGTCTCACGATTACCCTTAACCCCAATCCTACCCCTCTCTCATCCCCCGATATCCTCATACCCTACTATCCTGGACTCCTCTTAGTACATACCTAGTACTTGTATCTCCACATCATTGCTTTTGGACATATGTAGGACATCGGCTCCGCCGTAACGGGGACACAATGGACTCGCCCTTTTTGGACATGGGCTTCGGATTCGGGTCCGCGAACTTCCTTCTCGCTTGGGTCGCCCCATGTCCACCAGTGTCCACCCTACAGTATGCTCCGCCCGCGCCTGGGTGACATGTGTACAAGCCCCGAATCCTTCCCCCGAGGTAAGTCCGGTGCACGAGTGTACTTACCGCCGTCGTGCCGCGGAGTGACCAGACCACTGGCGATGGCTCCATGACTTGCCCTTTCCGCCGACGACTTCAGATCCGTCAAAACCAGAAGAGTTCAAACTGATCAAAATATTAAGTACTGTCGCACTGGTTTGTATATATACACATAGCGCCTGGATGCCCGCCGGGTAAGCATGATGCACGCGTCCGGCGGCCATGAACGCGAATCTGCAATTCTACTTATTGCCGTAACTTCCCTTTAAATTTGGTGTTGATTAGCGGTATTGGTTTTAGCGGTGTTGAGGGGTTATCGCCGTTGATTGGATGGACGTGCAGAGTATGAGGCCTGAGGACTGAGGCTTGAGGAGAATACTTCGCCAGTCACGGACCTCGGCCAGCGGGTATGCCTGGCCACGTTAGTGGTCCAGGTCTCCTGCAGTAAATGCAGTCCATGTTAGCGGTGCCATCAACACGTGGAGGATCCTCTATTTCATCATTCAGGACCCCTGGCACGTCTCCTCCCGGTCGGGCCGATTGTTCACTCTGACCACTGCGACTCCTGCAAGTGGACGAGACCGAGATTTACGTCTTTCATATTCTATGTTTAAAAACATTCACCCCATTACTCACGCAATGAAGGCGAAAAAAAAACTTACCCACGGATTTGCCCAATACCTAACATGATGACAGTGATGGACTCGGAGAGGGCGGGCGTAAGCCCGCCCGAAGTGCGAAGTGCGTTGCTTCTCGGGACCCAGGGCTTGAAAGAACTAAGGGGTAAGTAGTATGTGATAGCGCATCGTGCTGAGACAATCTAGAGTGAGCACATATATAAACTGTACGCGCATGCATAATACCTTGAAGGGCGGCCGCGGTGGCCAGGTCCGACCGGAGGGGCAATATCTATTAGATAAAACGTTATGAGTATTGTCAGGAGTCGGGAGCTAGATAGGGCTCCACCTGAAGAAGATCGGTTGCTAACCATCTCTCGCGCGCGCCCCGAGTGAAATGGTTGTCTTATCAATCGGCGACAAATGCAGTTGCTACGAACGATCGGACGGAGGCACAGCATTGTCAGTGGGGCCGGTTGGAGCCCGTTGAGAGGGACAAAGGTAAAAACTGTCCGGCATTACATACATGATTTTGGCATGATCAAAGGCGTGTCAAAGGTGGAGAATGTAGGGTATTAGTTGTGGGAACGGTCCATAATACCGACGGGAACGTACTATGTGTGTGCAAGTACATCGTGCGACGGTGAGAAGCAAGCGACAGAATAGTATCAAGTTGTGGTTGGGATGGCAACAAGACATTCGTGACCGGGAATGACAATGGTATGTACGGGAGCGGGATATTTTAGCGTCCAAAGAGTTCGCGGTCTTGCATTGCGCGACCAGGACAATGCATTTACGACACCAGTCTAGGCGCCGACGTTTCGGAGGAACATAGATCGTAAAGTGATTAGTTGACTTCAGCCAAAATTGCGATAGCTGTCCGTTGGTGACACAACAACGCGCATTACATCAGGTATATGAAGCCGACAGCGCTCTACAAGAAGAGGGCGAACGCGCCAGAAATGGCGGCGAAGGCAACGGCGCCGAGAGAGCTTGGAGCGGAGATTGAGCCCATCGCACCGTTCTTGCCCGCGGCGGCACTGCCGCTGCCAGTAGCGGCCGCAGCGTTGCCAGAAGCAGACGCGCTCGCTGCAATAAAGCGATCAGATCTTAAGAATTTAATGACGACGTCATGCAAGTCAGACTTACAGCCGATGGGGTTGGACTTGTTGTCGTTCGTCTCAATGTAAGCGTCCCCCATGGGCTTGTTAAGGCACGAGATGATGGGCTCAATCTTGAACGGGGGGTTGTGCGCGAGGGCATCGGGAAGGATGTAACCAGTGGCCATGTCGACGCTCTGCTGGAAGAGATCGTGCTCGAGAACGATGAAACCGTGGTCAATCGTCGTCGCGTTGCCCATGATGCTTTCCCAGTTGTTGAGCACCTGGGTCGAGGTCGTGAGACCGCCGGCAATATCAAAGTCTGGAACATGAATTGAAAATCAGCTGCGTTCGGGGTTTTTCCCTTAGGTGAAGGATGGAAAGTGAGCGGATGACAGACCTCCAGTGTCAAATGTAGCTGTGGCGCTAATGCGGGTCCAGATGGAAGTCTGGAGACCCATGGCCTTCGCAATCGCGCGGACACGGTTGTCAACGTCGCCGTAGGGAGGGCGCCAGAAGGTGGGTGTGACACCGAGCACGTCCTTGATGATCTTCTTGGACCATCCGAACTCGGCGATGATCTGCTCGTTGGTGAGCGTGGTCATCGGAGGGTGGCTCCAAGTGTGGACGGCAATCTGATGCCCAGCCATGTACTCTTGCTGGAGAAGGGCGGGGTAGGAGATGGCACGAGAACCAACGACGAAGAAGGTGGCCTTGAGGTCGACGGTGTCGAGGTACTGAAGCAAGTCGCCGGTGTAGAGGGCAGGGCCATCGTCGTAAGTGAGACCCCAAGTCATCTTATCGGGGCACTGGACGACGTCGTCGGCATCAGTGCATCCACCGCAGGTCCACCAGCATCGACTGGAGTCTGCAACCGCCTGTGGGTTGGTTGGGCATCCGCCAGCAACGGTTGCGGTGATGTTGGGAATGGTAACGCCAGACGCGGCGACGTCCTTGATCCACTGTTGGACCTCGGGCGAGTCCGTTGGGGGGGTCTTGTCCAAGGTAGGATAGTTGGAGGGACTCAATGCCAGGGCTAGATGAAGCGAGCGATGGAAGGATGAACGAATCAACAACTTTTGAAACGATGAGAGATGGATGGGACCAACTGACCATTAGGCAAGGAGGGCGCGCCGGAGATAGCGGAGGGGGTGGAGCCCGTGGCGTAAGTGGTGGTGGCAGCGACGGTGGGTTGAGAGGACGCGCCAGAAACGATCTGGGAGAGCGGAACGGCGGACGGATTGGTAGACGCCAAAGTGAAGGTTAACGAGACAGCTGAGGTTGCAGCCGGGGAGGTCGTAGCACCAGCAGCGGAGGAGGAGGCAGGAGGAGCAGAGCTGGAGGCAGCGGCAGCTGCAGCCTGCTGGCGGGCGTGGTGAGCCTCGCGGGGGGCGTGTGCGGAGACGAGGGCGGGAAGGGCCACTGCGGAGACAAGAGCGAGCTTCATGGCGTGTATGTAAAGAACGTAAGGTTTGGGCTGGACGTCGGGGAGAATGGTGAGCGGAAGGCCGTCGAGGGCAAGTCGCCTGGGAGACTGGACGGGAGGACGGCGAGGACGGACGGGGGAGTGGAGGGAGGCGTGGGCGAGTTGGACCGGTGTTTTACACGGACGAGGTTCTGCAGGACAACAGACCCAAACAGAGAGCCACCGCCCATGGCCGCGTCCACGCCCTGCACCAGCCTGAACCTGCACCACTGCCAGGGCTCGATTCACGGTCCCAACAGAGACGCGAACATGTCATATGCTCTGCCGAACCCGGCCGCTCCCAAGAACGCGTCTCCCAATTATAGCATCCAATACACCACCGCATATATTTAGTGACATCATGCACTCAACATCCACAACATTTTCATGCCCCATCCAAGAAGCTGTCAGGGCCTATTACGGCCGCCCTACTGCCGCCCTCCCGGCCTGTCTCCGGCAACCCCCAACGATCCATCCAGCGCCGGCATGTTCCTCGCCGCCTACAGTCCACCCCCGGAGGCACCACACATTCCAAGACGCACCCTTACGCCTTCTTCTGCTTTTTCGGACGCGGCTTCTCCAGGTCAATCTCCTCCTCGTCATCGTCGTCGCTGTCCTCCTCCTCGTCGCTGTCCAGCTCCCCGCCACCCGCGTGCCCAAGGAAGTATTCAATTGCCTCAGGGAAGACGTCATTCGCAATTGCCACCCCAACCTACAACACCCATCGCCAATCAGTCTCCGTCAACCTTGCTTGTATGCCCGAAATAGCACTTACGTCGAACGGATCCTCCGCGATTTCGAAAAAGTTGAAGAAGCTCCCGCCCTCGGACGGCTCCTCGTTCTCATCGCCCGCGACCCGCGGGTGCAGTTTCGTCAGGTTCTTCGAGTCGTCCTTCCAGTCGATTTTCGTCGCCTGCACGTATGTTTAGCACCTAACGTGACCTTCCGCGAAACCGTGACGGCGCGTAAAGCGCGCCTTCATGCCGACGGCAACAAGCCTTGTCGCAAGTATAAACGGAATGTCTAAACTTACCTGGGGCTGCACGTCCCGCTCCCAGGAGAACTCCAACATCGTCTCCGTGATCCCATCAGCGTCCGGCTTGTCCTCCGATTCCACAGGTGGCGGGATGTATTTGTATTCCTTCTTCAGCACCGTGTTCGAAAAGTACGGGTTCTCCTTGAAGTGCTGTCATCCCCAACACCCCGTCAGCTATCTTGTCCCTGGTCACAACACGACAGAAAACACCCCAATCCCATTCCTCCGACAATGAAAGCCATCGTGACGAAAGGAGGGAGGGAGAGGTGTGTGTCCAAGTAAACGTGACAGCAGACACTCACGAACTCGAGGGTGAAGCACCGCGACTCGACCGCGTCGCGAACGAGCCAGACGTCCTCCAGGTAGCTCAGCGCCGCCTGGTCCGCGTTGTGCTGCGCATGCACGCCGATCATCTCGTGGTTCATGAGCGCGACCGGCCAGAACTTGCTGATCGCCTTCACCACCGCGCGCCGCTTCTCGTACACCGGCAGCATCTTCTCCTGCGCGCGTCGCTCTGCAAAAACACACAAACAGGACGCGTCGGGGGTCAGCACGCCCATCATGTTACGCGTCGGGTCCGCGTCCCGCCACCGTGGCAGCGGTATTTGGGTTAGGGGGCAGGTTCGAACGTACCGACCGCGAGCTCCACACGGGCACTGTCCTTCTGGATGCCCTGGAGCTTGACGGCATCCTCGTCGGTGAGCTCGACGTCGCCGAAGGGGTTCTTCTCTGTCTCGGCGCCGGGGGATGCGCGTTTTACGCCTTTGCTGCTCATGGCGGTCGGTGTAGGAAGGGTGATGGGTAAATTTGTGGCTTCGCGCGCGCCGTCGTCTCCGCACCGGGGCTCTCGTCGGAGTTGTCACGCTCGACTTTCGCACTCCGCTGTGGCGTGGGAGTGCGGCGGAGGCCCTCCGGCCACCCGACTCCTAGGTTCGGAGCAAGCCTACCCGACTCCGGTTTCGTGGGTATACCTCAGCCTGAGCCGGCCAGCATCGTCGTTGGAAAAGGAACGATTCATGGAGGCATTACCATAAATACATAGAATGGACCGGGCTGTATGTACCAATGTTCCCCTCGAGACCCACGTGAGCCTGACCCGGCCCTGCATCATCAACACCCTAATCGAAGTGCTCCTTTGCCGGAATGGACCCCATCTCAATCTCGTCGAGCTTCTTGCTCCTCGCACGCCGGTGTTCCTTTTCACCCACGCCGTCCGAGCCCGCTTTTTCCAGGACGGGGAGGCCAAGCCCTTTGCCATGGTGCGCGGAACGGAACCCGGGGCCTTCATAGTAGATGATGTCAGTGGGGGGCTGCAGGCGCGGCCAGCTGACGTAGTCGATGCCGTGAATGAAGATGAACGCGGTAGAGACGACGACGAGCGCGATCCAGAGGAGGAAGTAGTAGAAGAGCGAGTAGTCTGTGCAAACCGAGCGAGCCAAGGTCGGCACTGTCAGCTCTGGGCACCCGCGGAGATGAGGAATGGACAGGCAGACGCACCGGATGTGCGAGGGAGCGTGAGGCCCGCACAGATCATGAATAGCGAGAAGAACAGGATGTATGGCGGCTGGAAGGGAGGTTGTGAAAGAGGAAATGAGCATGCATGTCTTCCGGTGCCTCTAGAAGACTTACCGCGCGGATGACGAGCGGCCTTCGATCGACCACGAGAGTTGCCGGGTTCCACCCACGGCGCGGCCACCACGCACCGGTCATCAAGTCAAACGCGTCCTGAACAGGTTGCTTGCGGTCAACACGCCGGCGCCTAACCAAGACATGATTCACGATGTGCTCCTCACCTGTCGCGCACCATCGAAAAAGTTATTTTTGAGGTATCGCACCACGGAGTTCCAGCCATCCTCAAGCAGGCCTTGTCGGGTCCTCTTCCCCGTGCGTGTGAAGTCGGTCTTCAGCGCCCCTGTGCCGGAGTACGCAATCGAAATGAAGTTCGCGTGATCGGTCCACACTGCCGCGTAGAACGTGGAAGCATAACGCGCAAGGTGATAAGGTGGTGAAAGGTCAATCAAGAGGACTCCACGACTGGAGGCACGAGGGACGGTGACGCACTTTCACGGAAGTCACGGGTCAACTCGTCGTAGTTGTCCATGGAGTCATTCTCTTGGATCACCCGAAGCTCCTTGAGCTGACGGTTCAACATCCATTTTGCGATGGCGGACTGCGCTACGTTCGTGCGATCGAGGTTGTCCATGCAATTCGTCCGAACAACACCGGTCTGAAGCTTGACGGGCTCTGGCTTGTTCGAGGCGAGGTGGAAGTAACTGGCAACACTGTTTCAACACTGCCCATCTGTTTCACGGTGAACAACAACTCACCCATTCTGGATCAATTCTTCCTCCAGTTTCTCAACGAGGACGCTGATGCGGTCCCACCGCATGTTGCTGCACTCGTTGTGGAAGTCGAAGTACTCGTATCTGGTTTGGGGCATATTTGACTATAAAGACGGTCAGTCGACCTGCTAGCTACGGACATATCCCGGCGCACCTCGGCCATATGCTTCTCGAACGCCTCCTTGACCGGCTTCTCATGACCCTTATGGTTCACCAAGTTGACGAGAGTCTGTCCGCCATACAAGTTGAGGTTCTCCTGCAGATGTGCGCGCAACGCGTTGACCTGTGTATGCTTTCAGTATCATTATTGACCAACAGACAACTACCAGTGGCACCGACCGTATCCTGGAGTTCCATCACCTGTACGTCAGGCTTGTACCTCAACGTGTTCACTTCCGCCCAGTACACCGGGATGCTGCCGCGGATTTGAACGAAGCTGAGCTGCGTGCCCGATTCGTCCCCGCCGACGAGAAGGATCTGCTCCGTCTCGTTGAAGTTTGCGACATGTCCATCCGAGTCCACGCCACGCCGGAAGTACCGCGTCCCAGCCCGATAACGAGACCGGCGACTGATGAGCCCGAGGCGAATCTGCCAGATGCTGATTTGCACTGGGCGGATATCAAACGCTGTATAGAGCACACAAGTGGAAGTGGCTGTGAGTGTCCGAAGATAAGAGCGCGGCGCGCCAGGGTGACGTACTGCCATAGATTACGGGGAGAATGTAGGCACTGAGCTGAGGAGGAAATCAGCACTGACGTTATCCCATGAGACTCGGACGCGATACTAACATTCTGGTCTGGGTTGGTAGACGTGATGTCTATGAATCTATTGTGCAGGAACCTAGACGGTGGTTAGTCAGAAGAGGTTACTGAGAAAGCCTGAACCACACGCACTTGTTCCAGAAGAACCTGTCGTCAGCCTAGCAGAACGACGTCAGCACCTGCGAAAGGGGTCTGTGCAGTAAATGGCCACTTACAACCTCCCAGAGAGCCTTGTCCCCGTCGTCCTGCAAGGTGTTCCACTGCGCCTGTAGTCTTCTAGTGATATCCCAGCCATAGCTGAAAAAGAACGTGCCGCCCTGCAGGTGAGACTGTACAAGGGCTAGAAGGTGCGACTCCACATTGTTTGGGGGACTTTGGACGGAGACGTCGGGGTTGAGAGGAAGGATGTCGTACTCCGTGGCGCGATAGATGTTCTGCCGCATTATGTGGCCGCGCAGCTCACGGCCAGTGATTACGATAATATATTCGGCTGCAAGACGCGTTGGTTCTATGAAGGGACAGAAAGATGGGTGGACGTACACATGGCCAGCGATATCATCCCGTATATGCCATATATTGTCTTCACGGAGCGTTCAGCATTGACGGGCAAGGGTGTGTTTGGTGCTGGAAGCGTTGGTTCGTCGCGGCTCCTCCATGGATAAAGATTGGAACGCACCATTGAGCACAACATCTCCAGAGTTACGGTATATCGTCAAGGACCGTGCTCCTACTGGCTCGACGGGCACAAAGGTATACGTCTCGTTGCCGTCTATGTACCTGTCATGTCCTGTCAACACATATATACTTCAAAATCTCAACCATCTCGCGCACAAGTTCAGCCTCTGGTGTACGGGTTTCATGGTGGAGATGGCGAGCAGCAGGGAGCCAGCAGGAAGGTGGGAGGGAGGGTATGGGAAATGATACAGCAGCACCTCGAGCGGCCAGCCCACCAACGCGCAGGCCCCGCGCGGCGGCGCGTCCACGATCCAGTGGCCAGATGTGTGATTGCGCGCCCCACGTGCGCAAAAGGCCGCCAAACTCAGTTTCGCTTCGTCCTTCGACGCCTCAGGCTCGTTCCTCGACGTCCCCCGCCCACCATGAAGCTCACCCCGGAGCTCATCCAGTCCGTGCCATCCACACTCAGCCCAGTAAAAGAGCGGCAGCTCGACCTCAGAGGTGCGTTTTGGACCCCACACGCCGAATGGCTCACTAGAAGTTCGGCTCACAGGATACACCATCCCTGCCATTGAAAATCTTGGTATAACCAGGGTGCGCGTCCCCGCTTCACCATGCATCGCTGTCGGGGTAGATACTCACGGGGCCTCCGTGGTCGGGCGCGCAGGACCAGCATGACTGTATAGATTTCACAGACAATTCGATTATCGTCTTGGGGAACATCCCCCTCCTCCGCCGCTTGCGCACGATCCTGCTTGCGAACAACCGAATATCCTCCATTTCCCAATCCCTCCACCTGTCCGTCCCCAACCTCACCACGCTTGTGCTCACGAACAACAACATCGCCGAGCTGGGCGACCTCGAGCCGCTCAAGGACGTCAAGTCGTTGCAGTACTTGTCCCTGCTCGGGAACCCCGTACGGGAAAAGAAGTGGTACCGGGAGTGGCTTGCGTGGCGTATCCCTAGTCTGAGAGTGCTTGATTTCCAGAGGATTCGCGACAAGGTGCGTCCCGCCGCTTTTGTTTCTACATGCACGATCCTCACGCGACACTGGGACCCAGGAGAGGCAAGCTGCAAAGGCTCTGTTCTTGACGGCGGATAACCTCCCAACACAGCTGGCGACCACGATCTCGCAGACCGTGTCAAATCACTCGTCAAAACCGCCGGTCACGACGGACGAGCCTAAGCCCGCACCGAAGGGCAAGGCGGGAAGACTCATGTCGAAGGAGGAGGCGGACAAAGTCCGGGAGGCGATCTCGCGCGCGACGTCCGTAGAGGAGATCAGGCGATTGGAACGGATGCTCAAGGAGGGGTTCTTGCCGGGGATGGATGCGGTTGGTGCTTGAACTTGTATTATCAACGTGTATCATTCTGTCGATGTTTTCATTTTGTTCTCATTCACCCTCACGATGCACAAGACATTGCTGGCGTGTGATGATCCAAATCCCAATTCCATTTCCAAACAAGACGAGTGGTAGCAGGAAGACATGTACAGATATATGCAAGATAGGCAGCACAATAGACGAGACGTCAAGGATTGGTTAAAAGACGTTTTTGATGCCCGTTCCAACGTTGCCAATGTATAGACCATGGAATGCCAATGCAAAGAAAGCAGTCAAGTTCGCAAGAGAACTCAGACCATGAAGCTGGGCGAAGGACTTGTTCAGTTTCTTCATCTGCTCGGAGACCTACGAGATGCACGAGTATTTGAGCGGACTGAAGTTGCAGGACAACGTAAGAGACTCACGCCAGGCTCGTTGTAGGCTTTGCCCTCCTCTTTCTCAAGCTTGTGCCGCTTGAACATGGTCCTATACAACCGATAAGTGTCTTCGTGCAAATGTTCCGGGGACTATTATCTATCGAACGCAACACTCACTTGCTGGTCAGTGGGCCAATGACAAGGTGGTTAACCATCTGGCACAGCAATACAGTTGCGAGGGTGTACGCCTGGGAGACGTCGGCAACCGTAGGTCGGTGATAGTAGGTAAGAACCACGGGATGACTCCAAGACCACAGAGCAAGGAGCCCCGAGGATAACCCTATGCTGATTGTGAAATAAATGGGGAACGTGCGGTGCTGGAGGGTTCCAAATTGTTGCCTGGGAAGAGTCCTTACGGCGATAACGCCTTTGGAGACGGCGAGCGACGATTATAAGGGCCGAGCTTTGCAAGAGCCGAACGAAGCGCATAGGGGGTGCATACCTCCAATGAAGGTTACCCAGAGAGCTGCGCTCGAGGTGTTAGTTCCGCAATACTCAAATGGAGAGGAGTAGCACGTACTCATTCCAAACAGCCATGCGAACCCAACTTGATATGCTCCTTGCGCGCTGAAGAGGGCGCGAAGCGAGGACCAGGAGAGGGTCGAAATCTCAGCCATGTTGTCAGTGTAGAGTGGAGAACTAGGCGCAATCGCTCAGGACCACTGAGAAGCTTATAAAGAGCAAGCAAGGACGGGAAAGAGACGCAGGCAGGATGTGGTCCTGGGAAGAGGAATTCTGAGGCTCACTCTGCGCGAAATCACGCTCACGTGTGCGGGGCGCGGCGCCCCAGATCGTCCCAGCCTGGCCAACCGCGTTTTGTCTTTACTGCACACCTCACCCTGTTTGCGAACCACGTTATCGTAAACTAAGCTGACAGAAACGCAAAGAGATGTCCGCGACATGCTGTAAGCCTCGTATGCTATTCAATTGATTGATCCTTTCAGAAAACCCAACCCACCATACGAACTGGCAATTAGGGCGAGCGAGCGTCTTCCTGCTTGATTCCTCGGGGTTGCAGGATCTGCACAGCGAAACAAACATTTTTCGGATACACTGGGAGGCTTACTACTACTAAACTGCCGTTGGGCCCTCGGTGCGGGCAACACCAGAGAACCTCAATGCATGTCTTGCAAATTGGAGGCGCTATGTTCAACTCTGTTAAGAACAGCTTGGTATTTGGCCAGTTCGGTGGCGGTGAGTAGTAGGCAAAATGCACGATCGAAGACTACCTTTTCCTCTACCCTTTCTTTTGACGTACGTCTGCCCATTCCATTACTCCTGAGCTCTTACCGTCCAATCTCATTGCCTCCGACAGGTTGATTAGAACTCTCACGATCCTCGTTGCGGACCCCATACCTGCGCACGGACGCGCGCGTTTCGCGAAGCTCAGGCTTCTTGACCGCAAGTGCCGCCAGAGGCTGCAGGCTATCATCGAGGAGATATCCGTTGACTCGACCTGCGTAGTCCAAATCTGGGTACCGTATGGCCTCAGTATATCATGGGCCCCAGAGGCTCTATCGACTCATCAACATCACTTTCTCATTTATTCTTTCTTTCTAGGGACGATATGGATCCTATGCTCAACGAATTTCAACAATTATTTGCTCTGTCTTATGCGTCTATGAGTCTCAATCCCTGTGTTCCCGAGTCCATCAACCCGACCAACGAGACCGACGTCTTCCCCTGGTTCGAGGCAGGTCCTCTGAGCGCTCCTCCTCCGTCCGCTCCTCCTAGTCTGTTATCCGTCCATGCCCCCGCCAGCTCTCTTCATTCGAGCCATACAATATCACAGGACGATATTCCCTTCCACCTTTTCATGGAGCACTATCCGCCACTTCCGATGGTCTACCACTTCCTACCGGCGGAGACGTACCACCATCCGGGCTGGCGGCGACGCGTCATCTCCAACCCATGTCAATGACCAAACACTTCAGCTCTTCGAGGAAATCTGGCATAGCACCCTCCCGCCGGACTACCTACTACCGATATGCGACACAGTAGGATGTCAGTCCAGCGGGATAAATGCGCCAACTCCTTCGTCTCTCAAAAGCCGGCAGCTCTCTCTCGCTTTAGGCGTGCTGCCCTACAGCGTCCATACACTATCCCCCACTTCACATTTCTATCCTCCACCACCGCGACCCCTCTCCACGTGCGTTTCTGCTCATCAACCTTTCATCGACAATGACGGAGTCAAGAAGTTTCAGTGCCCACGGTGTCCAAAGCGTATGCCCTGCGCTCTTCCTTGATCTTCCTCAAGTAAACTTTGTTCGCTATCCACAGGGATCAGAAACCGTCTATACAACTTCCACAAACACCTTGCAACCCACAGTCCTGACCGAGTACTGTTCGGCTGCGATTGGCCCGGCTGCGGCCACCCGCCGTTCACCAGGGAACGCAACCTAAGGCGTCACATCGAAAAGGATCACCTCGGGATCCCTCACCAACCTGTTGCGCGGATCTGGAGGGCACCCCCAAAGAGCAAGGGAGTGCAAGAAAAGACTCACATGTGGTACGTCCCCGCTATTACTATGCTTGATTGAGCTCACATCTCTTATTCCCATTAGACGAAGGAGGTTCCTATCGGAACCCTCCTCACCAAAACCATAAGGTTCTCGCGCGACGTGCAAATCGATCCACCACGTCGATGTTCCATATTGTGGGAGAACCATATGTTTTTGGACAGGCGAGGCTACCCCACGAACTTCCACATCTACTTGCTCCCTGCACCCCACTAGGTGTCGCGGGTACGAGCAGGTGCGAAAGTTCGAGGCTGGTGGCTACGCATTGCCTTGTGCACTCTTTTCCCGCGAAGTCTCGGATTGTTTACTTCCCTCATTGCGCTTTTGTTGTCCGTGTTCGCCTCTGTCCCGGCTTTGTTTTTCACGTCTCTTGAATGTCGTCTCTCCCATGGCCAATATAGACGCAAGTATACTAGTCTTTTTCGCTGTCATCTCTCGGTGTTGCGTCATGTAAGATACACTAAATGCCGATGTAAGACCTTTGCTGAGGTTTATTTCTTTTGGTGCCTGCCTGTCGCGGTCCGGTCTACATAGGACATCGCCAGACATGGAACGATCTGCCGTCAACAGTGAACGTTTAAACCGCGGGAAACACAGTTAATGATGCCCTATGAACACAGTGCGTGGGATGTTGCAAGGAGATACATTTGCGTCCGAGTATGCGCGACAACATGCGATGGCTAATACACACAACGTGATACAGTTCGATTCACGAAGCATCTGCGTGGGAATGACTGACAACGGGAAAGGCGTGAAGGGGAGACGGAAATCGCGAGCAAGAGGATCTAATGGAACCGGTCGAAGTCGGACGGCCGGCCCATCATGCCCCGTCGCCTGGGTCCGCCTCCTCGCTCCTCTCGGGTTGCCGTCAGTACGACATGTCTGTCAACAAGCTGCAAAGCGCAAAGTTATGATATACAGCACGAGGTACCACAAGGAGGACATACCTCATTGAGGATGTTTGAAGACTTGGTGAGGGTTGCGAGGTAGGCGGTTAGCTGGACGTCCTCGTATTCGGTGTCGAACTCTTCGCGGAAGCCCTTGTTCTCGCTTGCCGGTAGCGAGGCAATGAGGGCCGAGAGTGCGCGGAGCGTGGCATGATCCTTCTTTCCCGAACCTATTACACGTTCAGGGGGGGGGGTTTACAAACAGGGGTGCAAGGAAGCCGACCTGCGATGACCTCTACAACGTATCGCGTGAGAAGCATGATACGGTCGTGGAGCATTTTCACAGCTGCACGCTGTGTTGCTAGATGTGACTCCACTATCCAACGTTGAGCAGGTTTTCAAGGCATATGCGGAAATGCTTCAGTACTCACAGCTCGTGCCCCCCTCCCCGCCCTTCGCCGTCCAATCCACAGCAATGCGCTCCGCCTCACCGGTCTCTACGGAGTATGTGGCCTCGATAAACACGGAACGCGTTTTGCGATCGCGGATCTCGATAGTCGGCTCGTAGGCTTTCAGTGGCAATGATTGGCCTGAGGCATCCGCAGATGCGGCGAATACCGTCGAGGGCTGCATGATCAGGAGCAGTGGCGTCGAACTGTAGGCGGTAAACTATGGGAGTGATAAGTCCTGACGCGCACGAGACAAACCTTCGAAACTTACCTGTTCATGGAGAGCGATGTGTCGTGATGACGGACGTTCGGCCACGGTGTACCATCCGATGAACTCTAGGGAGGGGAAGACCTGCTTGTCTGTGGCACTCGGGTGCTAGTCACCTTTCGGACTGGGGCACATAGGGCTGGAGTACACGTACATTGCTCTTTCCTAGTGATAAGGAAGCCTTGGTCAACGGTGACGCTATCGGGTTCGATGGCAAGCTCGAAACTGTTGACAATCTCGACATCCCGACCATTTTGTGTTCCAAGGAGTGCTCCGAGCACTAGAGACACTTTTAGTCAAGGGACAATAATAACGAAGATATGATACGTACCAAAAGGAAGTTGTGTCTTGGTCTGGAGTCGTAGTCGGGTAAGATGTTCGGAGATATTGAGAATGGGTAGGGGGTGCCTGGGGATTACGCGTCAATGGCTGCGCCACTGGAAGACAAGGGCGGAGAGGACGCACAGAGCAAGAGAAAGACCAGAGGTTGGTTGTGGATGGCAGAACAACAGGCAGCTCATCGGTGTCCATCGAGGCCATGGTCGTCAGTATCGAGCTCTTACTAAAGATGTCCAGCCCCAGTCTCTGGTCTGCCGGTGTAGGAGTCCATTAGGCGCCCAGGTATCGGATGGATGACGACACGTGCGGACGGAAAGGGCCGAAGACGCGAACGAGCCTGCCCTAAACGCTCATTTGTCGCTCCGAGTCGCGTCGCGCAGGCTCGTGTCCAAGTCCGCCTTGTCCTTGTCCTTGTCAAGCTTGTCCTCCCCCGACTCAGCCCTTTCAAGTGTACTCTCTCCCTTCTCCCTACCACCATGTCTGGATTCGACACAGATCGTACCTACTCTGTTCGCGGAAATCGGCCGCTCACGAAACCGCCCGACACATCCATCGACCTCCCATCCAACACTGAGAAGCTCCTCCTTGACTTCCTCTTACAATACCGCGTCGGCAACGACTTCATCTACCGGTCACTCCCTCTATTACCTGCTTTAAACTGAGCTGCACTCTAAATATGGCCCGCAGTGACAAATTGCGCGCAAATCTCCTCCTGAAGCAACACCAGATTGAGGTTGACCTTCGCCATGTTGGCTTGTACAACGACGAACTAGCCCATCTAATCCAAGAGCGTCCAGCAGAAATTCTACCCTCGGTATATATCATGTGCTTATCGTGCCCAGTCCCATCCTCACTCGCGCACATAGTTCGAGGCTGCAGCCGCAAAGGCAGCACGGATCATCCTCTTCCCACTCACCAGCAACTCCGACGACGCGAAGGAGTCCATACCAAACGTCCAAGTCCTTATTAAGTCCGGACTCAACCTGCAGCAATTCCGCGACCTGACCGCGAACACTATGAACAAGCTCGTCCGCATCCCCGGTATTGTCATCTCCGCATCCGTCCTCTCTTCCCGGTCCACAAAGCTCCATCTCCAATGCCGTGCATGCCGGTCGACAAAAATCGTCTTTCCCCCAAGTGGGCTCGGTGGTCTGGGAAGTGGCTCGGATCGGGGACTGCCCAGGCGGTGCGAGGCCCCGGAAGTGGACGGCCAGAAGAAGGATTGCCCCCTCGACCCGTACCTCATCATCCACTCAAAGTCGACGTTCACCGACCACCAAACTTTGAAGCTGCAAGAGGCGCCTGATATGGTGCCTGTCGGAGAGCTGCCAAGGCATATGCTTCTCTCAGCCGACCGGTACCTGACAGGACAAGTCGTTCCAGGTTCGCGAGTCATCGCCACGGGCATCTACTCAACCTTCCAATCGGTAAAAACGTGAGTGGTCTACCATTGGAGTGTAGACAAAGCCCATAACGTGACATCCTCTTGCAGAAATCAAAGGGCGCTGCCGCCTTGCGCGATCCCTATCTCCGCCTAGTCCACCTCGAAGTGTCGTCACCGGCTGCTGGTGGTGCCGGCGGCGCGAACCCCTTCGGTGCACAGTTCACGCCGGAGGAGGAGGAGGAATTTGGCGAGATGGCCCGTAGCGAAGGCTTCTACGAACGGTTCGCGAAGAGCGTCGCCCCAAGTATCTTTGGCAGTCTAGGTTCGCAAACGGGCAATCCTGTCCGCGTCTTCTCTTATTCACTGATAATCTGCGACAGACATCAAGAAGGCCATTACGTGTCTGCTCATGGGTGGCTCGAAGAAGATCCTGCCGGACGGTATGCGACTGCGAGGCGACATCAATGTCCTTCTGCTGGGCGATCCGGGTACTGCGAAGTCCCAGCTGCTCAAGTTTGTCGAGAAGGTCGCCCCCATCGCAGTCTATACATCCGGGAAGGGTTCTAGTGCAGCAGGTCTGACTGCATCCGTCCAGCGCGACACCGTCTCGGTACACCTGTTCCCTTCTTATATTGAACTTGGACAGTCTTTCTGATGGTAATCCATTAGCGCGAGTTCTACTTAGAGGGCGGTGCGATGGTGCTCGCCGACACTGGTGTCGTCTGCATTGACGAATTCGACAAGATGCGTGACGAGGATCGCGTTGCGATCCATGAAGCGATGGAGCAGCAGACGATCTCTATTGCGAAGGCGGGCATCACCACCGTCCTCAACTCTCGCACGAGCGTCCTTGCCGCTGCCAATCCTGTCTGGGGTCGTTACGACGAGGGCAGGAGTCCTGGAGAGGTGAGCTTCCCCTAGTTGGGTTTAGTTGTAAGGGTGAAGCTCACGCGTCATATGTAGAACATCGACTTCCAGACCACCATCCTGTCTCGGTTCGACATGATATTCATCGTGAAGGACGAACACAACGAGCTGCGTGACAGGGTGCGTGTGTTTGCCGGCCAACATGTTCATTAAGGCCTTCCCTGAAAAAAATTTTCTGCAGATGATTGCGAAGCATGTCATGAACATCCACATGAACCGGCCGAATCAGAACGGCGACGAGAACGGGGAGCTCGTAGGAGAGATCGACATTGACAAAATGAAGCGCTACATCGCCTTCTGCAAGGCGTAAGTTCTCTCCCGACAAAGCATTCCAACTACAGTGTTAACCGTTCATATTTACATAGAAAATGTGCCCCACGCTTGTCCGCCGAGGCGCAGGAGATGCTAAGCAGTCACTTCGTCTCGTTGCGGAAACAGGTGCAGCAGGTCGAGCAGGACAACGACGAGCGCAGTTCGATCCCCATCACCATCCGGTACGCTCACTCCCATCCCCCACATCCTTACTCGCTCACCCACAACTAACGCCGCGTATACAGTCAACTCGAAGCGATCATCCGCATCTCCGAGTCGCTCGCGAAGCTCACGCTCTCGCCCGTGGTGCAGAACCATCACGTCGAGGAGGCGATCCGGCTCTTCAAGTTCTCGACGATGGACGCCGTCTCCGCGGGGTCCGCCGACGGGCTCTCGCGCGGAGCGCTGAACGAGGAGATGGGGCGTATCGAGAAGGAGATCCGCCGCCGACTACCCATTGGCTGGAGCACAAGCTACCAGAGCCTCGTGCGCGAGTTCGTTACACAGCAGGGGTACTCGAGCCATGCGCTCGAGCGCACGCTGTTCGTGCTCGAGAAGCGGGAGATCATCCGGTTTTCGGGGCAGAAGAAGGTCGTTCATCGGTGAGTGTCTTAGTTGCTGGCAGTGATTGTGTCCGTTCGCTGAATGAATGGGCTTGGTTTAGTGTTGGGGTTTGAGATATCTTTGGGTGCTTGTCGCGGTTCTTTCTTTTCGGCTCGCTATCTCGTCATGCTGTAGAACCTCTTGTATCTGTATTATCTCCATGCGTAATTGTAACACTATGCATCGTTCCCATACGGTGCCACGTCACTTCAGGAATGGTCGTTGGTCGTTAGCTGCATATGTGATACGAGTATCTGCGTCTATAGTGAGTGGCGTAGAAAGGGAAGGCACAAGGGCTCGCACGCAACAACTCGGTATTACTCGATCGTCCGCGACGTCTGAACCTCCGGGTCGAACTTCCTCGGAGGGAAGTTCTGCAGCGGTTCCCTAACAAGCAATCGGGACATGCACATCATCAGCTCTCTCCGCCTTCTGCGCAACACATAACGCAAAGAACACCCACGTCCTAACGTCCCAGACGTCTTCACTGCTCTTGTGTGCGCGTCGACGGGCCCACCATTCTGCTCGTCGCCGAATCCACACGTCGCGCTTCTCCTCGGGGTGCATTCCCTTGAGGCTCATGCAGAACTTGAACTCCTCCAGTTTTGGCGAACACGTCGCCATCTCGCCGTAGCGGTACAACGACCGCGCCTGCGAGCTGATGACTACCGTTCCCAGTCAGTCCGCTGCCGCTAGACTGTATCAAGTAGTAAGCACTAACCATTGCAAAGCAGGAAGTCATCGAACAGCTTCATGCATCCTGGAACATCCTCCGGCGTAGGGTGGAGCTTGCGCAGACTCTCCTCCTCTTGCCTGACGAGCTCAGGGTTTGGTTCGCTGTCGGATGCCATCTGCGAACGTTTGCCGATGTAGAGCACAATCGATGTGTTGTCCGAGTCCTGGCACAGTAAGTAACTTGAACTTGTGCTCCGTAGTGAGCACGCTGGCCGTGACGTAGGTTGCTAATAGCTATGCACGTGATATATACTTCAAAATTTTGAGAGATAGCATCGCCCGCCTAGCTCAATCGGATAGAGCGTCAGACTCTTACCAGCGGGTGATCTGAAGGCTGCGAGTTCGACCCTCGCGGTGGGCTAGTTTCTTTTGTGACTTTTTCATCTCAACGATGTTGCAATGCGACACAGATTCGATATGGACCTCGGGAGGACTACACCTGTGCCATGAAATCCGATACTATTCATACAGTCGCTTAAGCTACGGATACAACGACATACACAACCCTGCTATCGTACACGGCAACCAGCCAGCCAGCTTCAACGAACCATGGTCCGCATTTCTCACAACATACACAGCGCTCAGTAGGAAACCTTAGCTGTGAGGCCTTCGATCTCTCGCCGGAAGCAACGATGCTGGCTAAGCTCGTGCGCGAAGTTGGAGACGAAGCCCTTCTGGCCTTCTTTGATGGACAAGATGTCTGCCGCCGCCGACCCAAGGTCGTATTGGCCAGCGGTGACGACGCCGTACGAGCTGGTGACGTCGTCGCTATTGAGGTCGGCTGCGAGCCGCACGCTTGGCAACTTGACAGCTTCGCGAAGGAAGACAACCCCTAATAGAAGATGTCAGCGTTCGCGACGAACGGCGATACGATTCCCCGCGAGGGCTAACCTTCGCCAAGGGCACCGATGGTCTTGCAGTGTCCGAACGCCTCTCGCACCCAGTGCACGCAACGGCCGCTGTCGGCCAGCGCTTGAGCGTGCTTCGCTCCACCCGGGATAATGAGGGCGTCGAAGAGCGTGCTGCGTTGACCCTCCCAATGATGGTCCGCACTATATCCTATACCCTTTCCGACCTCCTCTCCGGCAGGATAAACGGGGCCGCGTCGCGGCCCTATGATCCAAGTAGTCGCCGAACCAGCCTTGAGCAAGGTGCGCATTGCCATGACCTCGTCGAGGTTGAAACCGTCGGCAACCAGGATGGCAATCCTGCGCGATTTGATCGTCGGCTCCTTCGGCGCGAATTCGAACTGCGAAATCCTAGTAGCCTTGTGACCAGGATTGGGGTGAATGGCTTTCTCTGGAACCGCTCCTCCAACATTGATCGCAACTTGCTTCGCCAAGTCGAAGTCGACGCTCTGAAGTAGCTTGGTGTACGATTCATATACGATAGGATCGTCGCAATGGCTGAGCTCGAAGGAGTAGGCGGAGACGAGGTGCGCCCTCTCGATGTCGGACACAGAGTTGAAGAACATCTGCGCTTGCTTGAAGTGCTCCTGGAACTTGGCACCACGCACACGTTGCTTGACACCAGCTACCTTCTGGGGATACCTACAGTGGCACCAATGTCATTCCCCCCCGCGGCGATGATGACGACAAAATTACTCACTCGACATAACCTCCTTCCTTCGCGGAGACTGGCCCAGTTTGCTCGAAGCGGTTCGGCCAGTAATTCACGCCTTTCGTGATCTTGTGTCTCTTCTGCCCGTCGCGATGATGGTTCAAGACCGGGCAAACCGGACGGTTAATGGGGATCTCCTGCCAGTTCACGCCCAAACGAGTGATCTGCGTGTCGAAATAGGAGAAGTTGCGGCCCTGGAGTAGAGGATCGTCGCTGAAACCGATGCCAGGAACAACGTTGGAAGTACAGAAAGCCACCTGCTCGACTTCTGAGAAGAACTCGCTGACTGTGCGGTTGAGGACCATTTCCCCAATGATTTCCACGGGTACTAGGTTCTCCGGCCAAAGCTTCGTAGCGTCCAAGATGTCGAACTCGAAGTCATTCTCCTTCTCTTCGGGGATGATCTGTATGCCGAAGAGCCACTTCGGATACGCGCCGGTAGTGATCGCCTCTTCGAGATCCTTGCGGTGGAAGTCTGTTCCATGATTAGCTAGACCAGGATATGACCGGTTCCTTCAACGTACCAGGGTCCTGTCCGTTGATCTTGAGGGCCTCGTCCCAGAGGAGACTGTGCACCCCAAGCTCAGGGATCCAATGGAATTTAACGAAGAAACGCTTTCCTTGCGAGTTCACCAGAGTGACTATGAACGGGGATGTGAGGCAACGTTTGCATCGCAGAACAGACCGCCTCACAAGTGTTGACGCCAAATCCCTGCATCATGCGGAAGGAGCGGGGTATAGCGCGGTCAGACATAATCCAAGTGACCATGTGGGCAGCTGTGCGAAGAAGTGGGTTACTACATGTCCTTGCACTGACAACGTTGAACGCACTCTCGGGAGTCAAGGCAGCAAAATCCCAAAAGTTGTTGTGCGCTGATTGCCCCTGGGGGACCTCATTATGGGGCTCTGGCTTCACTGCGTGGACGACATCGGGGAATTTGATGGCATCCTGAATGAAGAAGACGGGGATGTTATTGCCGACGATGTCCCAATTGCCCTCCTCGGTATAGAACTTTGTTGCGAAGCCACGAACGTCACGAACGGTGTCCTGTACAGGTAGAGTATGAGCTCGTAGCTCAAGGGAAAGGTTATAAGGTGTGCTCACGGCCCCTCCTCGAGACGATTGGACAGTACTGAACCGGACGAACGTCGGGGTGATCCTCGATGGGTCGGTCAAAACAGGGGCGTAAGTGTATTTAGAGGCGCGGTTGTCATAAACCTGTATGTGTTGCATATAAGAGTATAAACATCAACGAAATGGGTGAACGCATACCTTGAAGTAACCGTGGGCACCTGCGCCACGGGCATGGACGACACGCTGCGATAGATTTGAGGACAGATCACAGGATCATTCCAAATAGACCCGACTCACCTCTGGGATACGTTCATGATCGAAGCGCATGATCTTCTCCCTGGCAATCTGTGAAACATGTTTGAGAAGGCTCGTACGTGAACTGTTCGTACCGTCGTACCTGGTCTTCCACGAGCGACGGCCCCGTGCCATTGCCGTCGGCCGCCTTCAACCTAAGCGCATACATTCGGATGTAGAACGGGTTCACATAGTGTACGACGCACCAGTTGTCTGTGTCTGATACATAGACTCCATGGTCGGTTGTGATGCCCTTGCGCGGTGGATTTCCGAGATCGACGGTATCCTTGGCGAGGTCCGCAGCCTTGGCGGTCTCCCCGGTGAGGGTGGTGTAGGCCTCTTTAATGGCACCGATGGCGGAAGACATCATGGTAAAGTTGTGAGGAAGTTGTGCCTCGTACGTGGCGAGCGAGGTATATAAGTGCCCAAGTACGGTGGCTGAAATCGAGGCAACGACGTCACCACGAATCACCGTTGACGAAGTGTTTCCGCTTTAGGAAGGAGAGAGTAGCCATCCTGTCGGTCGTGTACAAGCTATGATGACACACGCCATCAGGACTGCTGCCGTTAGCTCCGATTGGCTCCCGGAATGGGCATGTGAGCCATGGAGGTTCGGAACCTACAAGAACGTAGGGACGACATGAACCTGGAATATAACGCTCGATATGCTTTAGAATCCGCGAATTTTTGTGGCCACACGTACCTATTCTGTATATCCACGGCTACCGCAGCCCAATGGTTTCCAACCAAGAGCAGCACAGACGCACATGTGTGGCTTCTGCGTACTGCAGCCCACCTAAACATATATTCTTGGTAGAGTTGAGGGGAAGCCATCTCATGCTATAGAGATTTAGTCACGTCGCATGGGCACCTCTAGATATATCAGCGTTAAGACTGTATTTAGGAAAAATTGTACCGGAAAGCTAAAACGACCCACTGGGCAAGAAATCGCCTGGATTTGCTGCATATGCGTCACTCACCGGTCTTGTCAAACCTATAAATGGCTTCCCGTCAGTGAGCCCTGTGACAACACCTCGACCGACAGTCAGCTTTACTCATACCTGGATGAGGTACAGAAATGGCAGTTGTCTGCGGAGCCGCAGTACACTCAAAAGCTTTGGAATGCGGATGATACCGCGGTACTAGTTGTGCTTCGTTCAAATGGTTGACGGCTTGACTGCGCCACCAAGACGTCCGCAGGCTGAGATAGACAAACGTATACCATCAAAGTGGCTGTGGTCCATATGCATCACCGCTCAGCGGCCACGCGAAGTGCGAAGCACCTGACAAAAAAATCAAGGTCGGAGAATCAAGCTAACGACGAAGCACCGGTGTACTTACACAATGAGATTAACCAAAATACGCGGCAAATGCTCCCAGCCGCCTCTTGAGATGGCACAGCGCGCTGTGCCAGTGGGCCGCCGGGATGCGCGCAATGCCGCGCATCGTGCCAAAAGCTTTCTGGCCGATTTGTTCGCCAGACCATATGTAGATTTGCAATATTTTTGCAGTGCATGACCACGGTTGTGCACTACGGAGATCAATGCACCATGCAAAAGAAGTTCTCTAAGTAGAACCAGAGATGATAACGAAGTTGTGTGCATCCGCTCACCTCCCAGTCGAAGACACGTTTGAGCAGTTCCAGTTCTTTCAACACGTGGATCCCCTTGAGGCGATGCAACAAACTTCAAGGGGCTCATCGCTTGCACGAATATAGACCGACCTGTCCAGACCGCGGGGAATCCACCGAACAGTTCGGCAGAATGAGTCTTTGAAGGTCCTTGACGCAAGCATTGTTGAAAGGGCTTACTACGAAATCTGAGACATCCTAAGTTCGACGGCGGGAAAATTAGTTCTAATATTGGAATATTCAGATGGGAAGAGTACCAGTCGTCATGTCCACCGACGTCGGGAAATGCAAGTCGGTCAGCGTCGAATTCCGTCTGTCATTGAGTCTGTCAGTTTCAATAGTCAACAGGAACCCGGGTGCTGAAGTGCTCACATGCACAGGTCGGAGGTCATACCGCGGCACCGGGTCCGGCCGATTCGACGAAGACGGCGTCGGCCATCAAAAATCCCCTAAGGAGGGTGGCAGGGTTGCACATCGGATCTGGAGGCGAACCTGAGATCTCGACCTGCAAGGCCTTAAGGCCTTATCACCTGTTTATTCTATAGTATCAAACGGGTCCATCTGGCTCCATCTGGTCAAGGAGAGGGGTCGTGGAGGGTCGTGGATGGCACTGAATGCACCTCATGATGCATGATGTCTTGCATATGCATGGCGATCGTGTTCGCCACCATCCTGCTATCCTGCCACCATTCGCGGATTCAGGTCCATCATTATGTTGTCAATGCTGCTGACGTAGCAATGTACATAAGCTTCGTTCCAAGGCGGAGTGGATATTCTGGCCTATCTTGGCCCATCACCGAAGAAGTACGAGTCATGGGTACCATGATGCCGTCGCCTGAAAAACAGTTTAGGAACTTACGGAGTTCCTGATGTCGCTCAGCAAGCAGTCTGACTGCGATATCATCTCATATTGATACTAGTAGCATTGGCAGAAGAAGCAGTAGCAAGGGCGTATTGTGGCACTTGGGCACTTGCTGGCAACTGTGACTGCATCGGCTCGAGATCATGAGTTGCCCGCTGTCACGGTTGCCCGTCTTAGTCTACCGTCAGGCGACAAAGGGTGCAGTGTGCAGATAAATATTGAGCGCGACCATCGCACCTGGATATGTGTAATGCTATGAATTGTGTCTTAGCGATCATGATTTTCGGGACGACGATTCCGCAGTTGCTCAGGACGGTAGGGTACTAAGTATACTTAACAGGATGGCACTCACTGGGGACGGATATGTTTAGGAGCAATAGCGCCAAACGACCAAGTCTCCGGCCGACCCTCGGCCGACCCTGCCATGAAATGAAATGAATCGCATTACGTCCGCAGTCGGCGCGTGGCAGTGCCAGAAGTTCGACGACATTGAACGGCGTCCAGTTGAACCAGCTGCAAGACTTGCCACTTTTACACCTTTACTCGGCCACCGACCCGTGTATCTATCTTCGGTCTGCATCATGGACACTCGGCTGATAATAGAATATATTGTCAGAGCTCTGTATCATACCAGGGCCAGTACCTAATACAAAACCCCATAATTATGTAGATCGTTGATGCTCTACTTCATTGATATCGCGGTCTATCCTGGTCTATTCGCCTGACGATGGCGGAGGACGCGAATGTGTCGCAGGACCTTGCAAAATACATCAGAACGGTGGAAATCTGGTTATGATAATTTAACCCGGCCAGCCGCGCGGCAACTTACGCGGTCTATGGCATTCCTGTCCTGGGCTGTCTTCCCCCCTGTTCGTCGTTGTCCATCTCTCCCCGGTTGAGTGCGAAATATGGGGTAGGAGCGCACATGCTCCCCCGCGTTATCCTAGCGTTTATTAATGTCCCAATATATCTGGTTCAACGCCGACTTACTCAACGGCGAAATGTCTCAATCGACAGCATCAAAACCACATTGCCGTGGCCTGGCCGTAGCTTGCACGCCTATCTGCGGGAGTAATACCACCGGCAAGGTAAACCTTGACATTGTCATCTGGTATGATAGGTCAATCCAGGACGAGTAGAGGTCAAAGGTCAAAGGTCGTGCACCCGTGATGATCGCATGACGGCGTTGGTTCCAACTTACCTGGGCAGATTCACACTCCGTCTGCTCCCCAGGCTCCAGGCGCAGCTTCTATCACCGCCCGGCGCACGCACCGTTACGTACGTTGTCGTTGGTGCCATTAAGCCCCCTCGACCGACCGGGTTGTCATACGACCCTGTCATGCGAAAGCTTCTCCTAGCCCGGGTCGGCCCACTTCCCGTTTTGCTCAAGGGTTCAGACATGCAGACGCCAATGTTCTGTGAACGAGCGGTCCGCCTCCGTATGAAAGACGGCGAATCGCACCCTGACGCACCTGAGCCTGCAGACACCGGAGCAGGGTACGTCGCCTAGAGCGTCCGTAGGGTCTTCCGCCTCGTATCACCATTCATACGGGGGAGGTGCCAGGGGATCTGGGGCTTCGCCCCCACCAGGTGTACTGGTCGTGTTCGATGCGTGTCATTGTCAAGGGTTTGGAAGCGGTTGAGAAGCGGCCCTGTTGACCGATGGTGTACCGCCTGCGTCTCACGTTCGAGGTGCAGAACTTTGTGATCTCTTCACGTGTA
Organism: Ganoderma lingzhi; assembly: GCA_026283605.1. Lineage (NCBI taxonomy): Eukaryota > Fungi > Basidiomycota > Agaricomycetes > Polyporales > Polyporaceae > Ganoderma > Ganoderma lingzhi. Next base: position 1,564,214 of record JAPJYM010000001.1, read on the forward strand.
TCGTCTTTCCGAACACGGCCCCAGGACGTTCGCCCGCAAGAGACCGTTTCGAGCAGTGGCTCCTCGGGAAATACTACCGGCCTCATTCGCACGGCCGGGGTGCTGGATACGCACCGATGCATTGCGGCCTTCGAGAAGAGCCTGGTCAGGATCCGGCGGCGTGTCGTGAGGAAGGAAAGATGCTCACCAATTTGACGGTACGGTCGTGTTCAGCGCACTGCCCAGTCTCCAGGCAGCAACGTTGCCGATGCGCTTCTCACTGGTGGTCGCCTGCTACGGAGGCAGTTGTGACTATCTACCGATACGTCAAATGATCTAGAGCACAATGTGAGAGTAGATCACCCTGTACGTAGAACGATCTAACGATACCTGACATGTACCGCAGCCCCTAACTACGGTTATATCGAAGTCTGTAAGAACTAGATCATCGTAAACCAATGTACAACCACCGCCAAAGGGCCGAATGCGCTCACCTGCCTTTGACAAGTCACCGTCATCAACCTCGCCATCTTAAGACTCTACGTAGCCAGTATCGTCGTCGTCTTTGTCCTTTGCCTTCGCACCGCCTCTCATCTGTGTGAACTCGGAGGCGGACGTATCAAAGAAGGACTCACCCGCAGCATCTGCAGTACGGGGGCCGCATACATTGCGCTCCCCAGATCGGTACAGCCCTCGAACATGCTCAGCCACAACTGAATCATAATGGCGGATGTTGAGACGGCCTGCGCACTCCACTCCTTGGGACTCGGACACGAGCTTTTTCAATGATGGGTGGGCGCCGCTGCCCGTCGTTACGACTGCGTCTGTCCCCGACGCCGCAGCCGACCGCTGGCTGCCTGAGGAGGAAAACAGCCCTACGAAACCATTAGAAGAATATAGAAGACGTGGAATAGTGACATGTTCACACTAACGCGGCTGCGGCGCGGTCGCCGCCGCCCATCGCCGTCCATCGCCATCGATGTCAACATGGACCCACAACTTGGCTGGTCCAGTGAATTGCTTCCGGACGTGCGCGAGATGCATACCTGACAGATTTCCATCTTCGTCTCCGTCGTTCTGCGGATCCAAGGACTCCAAGACACAGGAGAAGATCTCTGGTCGTTCAGTTAGTACCTATGTCCAAGAGCAACTGACAACTTAGCTTCGGAACAACCAAGCATAGGGATCGTTTCTTGGGAGCGTTACGCACAAAACCAACCGTCTTGTGGAGAGCATAAGCGCATAGTTCACATGGATTACGCAGACAAACTACAAGGACCATTGGAGAATACGGGAGAATATATAATGAGTATGGCTGCAGCAGACGACGAGAGGAGAGTACTAGTACGAGCAGATACGAAAACAATATATCCAAGGGAACACATGACGAACACCGACGGTCAACCAAACGGCTCGGGTAGGGCGGGGATGGGGACATTCGACCTGAGCGGAGACAAATACGGACAGGGCACTGGAACATAAACCCTGTCGACGAAGCCCACACAAACATCGAACATCATCGTCGTCACAGTGAGAGCGTACCACGGTCGGGAACCATAAAGACCTTGAAGGGGTCGGGTCTCTACACCGCTAGACGGGCGTGATTGTTGCCGACGCTGCAGTTGACGAATCAGTACAGGATCCCAGAAGACGGTGAATGGAAATATACTCACGCAAACCAGGGGGGGTAGATGCATAGAGGTACCGCGCGTCACCACCGCTTACTTGACATCGTTGCACTCACAGCCCTTCTCCTTGCCTTTCCCAACCCAGCTGCGACCGCACTGTTCACACCACGCACGACGTCCGTTGTCAACACCAATAGACCGGGGCGAGCTCGCCGCCGTGGCCGCCTGCAACGCCGTCACGGACTCGGCGCGATGGATGGAGACCATGTGACGAGTGAGATCGTGCTTGCGGCTAAAGGAGCGGCCGCAAGACTTGTGGTGGCAGGCGTAGGGCTTGAGGCGGTTGGGGTCATGAGTCTGGATGTGGGTCTTGAGGTTGTACGCACGAGCAAAGGCTAGACGACACAGTAGTCAGCACGAGTGGTTGCTATATGAACGGACAATGGACTACCTCGGGGGCAAGTCGGGCACTGGTACTTCCTCTTCGGGTCGTCATGCATGGCGTCGATCTTGGTCCTTTGGGCGGTGAGTGAAGGATGGGATACGGCTGATGGGTGGGACATGGCCGCCGACAACTGCGGGGACACGCTCGCCGTTGAACGGGCTTGAGGAACCTGCGCCTGGACGACGCGACCAGCATACTTGTTGAGCTGGACCTGCGCCGATGGGTAGTAGTCGGAGGCCGCGGAGCTGCCAAGCCGGACCTGCTGCGGATGCGCAGGCTCGTAGTCGGAAAAGGAGCCGCGAGGCGAAGGGTAAGGAGAGTACTGAGAAATGTTCGGGACGCTGTTTGGAGAGCTACGGATGGAAGGGGAGGCAGGAAGGGCACCGAAGGAGTTGGGGTCGTCGTGAGTGGGCATGGCCATGCGCTGAAACTCCATGTCGAGCTGCTCTTGGGTGAGGGAGTAGACGCTGGAAGTGTAGTTGGACGTGGGTGACTGGGCGTTGAAGTTATAGAAGCTCTCTGAACGACTGGAGATATTGTCGTTGTAGGCAGAATCATAACCCGACACCGACTCAGACGAGACGGTGAAGGTCGAAGGAGGCCCGAAGGTGGGAGTTTCGCCGCGGTAGAAGGTGAAGTCAGTGGCGTCGATGGGGATGAGGCTCAGCTCTGCGTCGAAGGCGGCAAGGGAGTTGTCGAGTTCGAGCTCGAACTGGTCGGGGTGAGGCGCTACGACGTCGAGTCCGGACTGGGAGCAGGAGAAGAAGTCGAAGGACTGCTTCTGGTTCTCGTTGCCGTCGAGGGCGATGGTGGGGTGGGCTGCGGGATCGAGCTTGCTGTGGTAGGCCTGGGGCTCGAAGGCGGCTGACTGAGGGTAGAACTGGGCGAAAGCTGGGTCGGACATGGTAGAAGTGGGGGGAGGTTTATAACTGCGGAAGGAACGTATATGAGGGGGGAGGAAGGAGGTACGGATGGAGAGGGCAGATGGTGGTGCAGAGAAAAGGGAGGGGTGCTGCGGATTAGGCACACGTCTCTGCCTTTCCCACTCCCCGCCCATGCTGTGCCGTTCGGCAACCTCCCCCGGCAGAGAGACACAGAACACAGTCCGAGTCCCAATCCGGCTCCCCATCATCCCGCCATCCCCTCCTCACAACCAACCGACCTGTCCCTTTAATTTAATTTCCCCTTTTTCCGCCTCCACGTTTCTCCTTTGATTTCAGTTCGTTTTCGCCCTGTTCTGTGCCCCAGCCAGACTCAATATTCGTATATTCAGACCCCGGTGACCTATCTCCAGGCCTCGGCACCGCCCACCGCCCACGCGACGGACGCCATGACTCATTGTCCGGCGCACACACCAGTACTTTGACAGCCCGCGCCAGAGCTTAATCGCCTCTATCGCCTTCCAACCCCGCCTGGGAGCGAAGTTGCGATTCGAAACATTGTCCTGATCTCAGGATAAGTATTCCACGCCAGACAACCCGGATCCGGGAGGTTACCTGGGGTTACCCACCTCCAAGCGCCATTGTAAGCCACTGGCCCGCGAATCACATCATCAGGTTCGCTGCCTGACGGTCTCCTTCCTGCTATCACCAGGTCGGCGGGGTCGCGCCCTGTCCTCCACCCGCCTGGCACAGCCTTTCGCCCTCTGTGCCCGCACCGAGTCCCCGCATTTTCCAATTCCCATCACGAAACACTCCTCGCCTTCCCTCGCTACTACCTTCCACCTAATTGTGATCATTGGGCTCCATCTCGGAATTCTTCGTAATTTCTTCCTACCCCTTCTGACCCTTGGACTGACCTAAGCCTTGACCCACTTACGAGACCGCGCTCGGGGCTCCGCGACTGATCGGATACTTGTTCCAATGACCACTTCACCATTCGTTTCCACCTTTTGCTCCAGTCCATTCTTGTGAATGTTTTCCTGAACTTGCCGTATACCCCAAGCTTCGCTCACTCCGTGTTTCAGAATCATGCGGATGCCTTCTCGAGACCGTATAGAACCTACCAACATTGTCGTCTCTAGGTCCGAGACACCATGCACCCTTTGTCGTGGGGGATGCGGGTTACCATTCCGAAGGGGCGTTCATCTCCGCGTAGAAAGCAGCCCTTGCCCCCGGAAGCCAGGGTGCCAACCGTCCGCGCGATTGCCCGAGAGCAATGAACTTTCGACCTGTCCAACATGCGGTTTGTACTGCGCTCTCCGGTACGACACAGCATGGCTGCCTCGAATGTTTGTCCGGCACGACGGTATCTGACGGTATTCCAAACCTTCACCGCGGATCCTTCGAATTCGATGATCTCAATATTCCTATCTTCCAGCCAGATATCCAGATCACCCTCCACATCGTCATCCATCAAATTGTTCAGCTCCTCCTTGTGCATCAAAAAGCTTACTGGGACGCTGTAATCGGGGAGTTCCAATCACGACATTACCTCTTGTGGCTTTCACAAATGTGCCTGGGCACGCATGGTGAATGAATTCCCCAAGCGAACTCATGAGGTCTCAAAAAGTGGCAACGATTCCGTCAGCAACAAAGATCAAGCGATATGAGCTAATATGAGACATCCCAGCAAATCGCCATTGCAGGTTAGCAGGGTTCAGTCTGGTTCAGTCCGGCTCCGCCACTCCGGTGATCTAACTCGACCTGCCATCGACGTCGGGATTCATGCCTGACCTGGTTAAGCCGACGGCGTCGACGATGTTCAACAATCGGGCGTTAGTGCCTGTGTGTCCCCGCAGCTGAACGGCTTCGATGCCTTGCGGCCCTAACCGCTAACTCTGCGTCCGTAATGCGCGCTGCGCGCGCAGTTTAGCAGCACCAGTATATGAACTCTCAAGGTCGGTGGCCCCGCTGCGGGGTTTGCGACACTTCTCTGGCTCTCTCCACCATTCTCACCGCTTCTCGGAACCCAGGCAGCCTGACGAAAGCCTGACTAACTGTTGATCTATCGATCCGAAACGAAAGCATGCGCGTCGCTAAGGAGGTGATGGCATGGCATGGTCTCACCATCGCGATGGTAAGTAGGTGACTGCTATATGCCCTCGTGCGGTACCGGAATAACTTACCCGAATACCATAGCTTCCAGGTTTTCAATTCGAAATAAGTAAATTCCAGTCCGTGCCCTCGTTTCGCGCGATCTTGGCTGGATCACCTTGAACAGCCGTATCATCACGATTACGGGGGGCCGAAAATCCCGGACAATGTTCATGCGAAATGTTCATCATAACCGGAAGGTTCAGGATACAATACGACAATCACCGCAACGGATATCCTGAGACTGAGAACATATGCTGTACCATTGCATCCAGTCTAGAATGCCATGGCGCAGGCTAGAGCTACACTCGGAGCCTTCGAGGAATGACGGTTCATCGGTGAGCTCAGCCAGCGCTCTTCCATCCGTTCTGTGAGCCTCCGCCTCGTCCGCAATTGGTCTCGTATCCAGAGTGTTGAACTGGTTTCGAGCGGTGTTTCTGTCACTTTGTGTTTTCCCGTGGCAGACGTTACGTATCGGTGGCCACCACGCCTGGGCGGGGGTGCTCTGCTGACCAGGCTCCGAGCGCGCGATATTCAGGCTTGGCGAACAGGTGTAAGAATTGCCCTTCTATTTGACTCTTGGAATCAACTTGGAATAAGCGAAGTCCTCAAAATGGGAAATCCCGACGGGAGATAAATCTCCGCCTTCGATGCCTAGACCATGGAAGGCCTGTTTCCATGGTATTCGAGACCCATGCCGTTGACTTCGGGGTTCAGATGGTGGTACGGGAATATATTGATCCACCCCGACGTCAGGGGACTGAACAGTCACCATGCCACCACGCAGGGCCGACCGCTCGCGGTGGCGCACTTTGTGCGAGGCGCGTCCGATCCTGAGGGGGTATGTGCGCCAAACTGGTGCGAATTACGACGAGCCTGACTGGCCTTACAGCGCTCACAATAGACCCTCGCGGGAACACGAATCGCGCATAGCTGTCATCGAAGAGGATAGCCCACCCATAGGATGCTATACAACGACAGGATGCTGTAAGTTCAAGTGTAAAGCCACGCAATTCCTTCCGAGGGACATCGGAGGGACCGAGATGGCCGCCGCAAAGTGTCCACGGAACGACCCCATGCCCGCACGAACCTTGATCCGCCGTTCAGCCGCCATCTCCTCCAACGACTCCCCCCCCCATACATTATCTTACTGCATCCGGGCTGGCGATCCTTCTCGGGGCGCTGATTATTCCTAGCCTAAGCCATTGAACGTTTCAAACCGTCTGCCACCGGCTAGGACACATTCGGTCGTGGCGAGGAGTGGCGAGGCTCGTGAAGTCAGTAACCAAGGTACCTTCAAGGGTCTTCAAGAGGTGGCCGTATTTACTTGGTTGTACGGGGTTTGAACGGTGTTCGTGATCACGATGTATAATCCCGACGGGACCCCATCTGAGGTGCAACATGGCATGGCTAGACCAAAAGAGTGTCAATGTTGACAGAACATTCCCGCGCCCCATCGGAGTACTCTGCCCTCCCCAACGTGTGACAAAGTGTGTTTGTTTGGATAAGCGGCATCGAATCGCACTCAGTTATAGATGAGGGACGTAAGCAGTGGCCGATGTGCGCCATGGTGCTACTCCGCAGTTCGCACGACGAAGGTGCGCGCGGTGGGCCGTCTGGCAATTGTACTTGTTTGAAGAGGGTTAGTACAAATTGAGATAGCCCGGTCGTCCGAAAAGCTCTGGTTGCGATGCGGGCGGGAATTTAAGTGAATGCTGAGGGGAGGGATGTCTGTAAGTATAAGTATGGGGTGGGAGAGGGAGGAGGGAGAGTTTGATGAGGCGGTGCCCGATGGGGAAAGAGGCATCAACAAGCATAGCCATCTCATCTCGTTGATGACACGTCCTCGTCCCGCCAGCACCGAGACTGAGTCGGAGTAAGTTCACGTCTTCTGTCCTGGTCCACGCACGGCCGCTCCTTCAAGACCCTCTGGCTCTCTACCAGCCACGCGTTGAGTCGGTCCTGCCAGCCGGGCAATATCCACTCCTTGCTACCATCTTGTTGGGCTCGCAACGCCGCACATGCTACTCATCCCGCCCAAGCGGGCTCTCCTTGTGGGGCTACTCCCCGCACTATCGCAGGTTCTTGCCGGCCAGGTTCCTGTCCACAACGGCGTGATTGGCGGAGTTCCAGAAGCCTCGACTCGTGTCTTATCCAAGACCGGTGTATTCTCCACTATCGGAGATGGGGCTGCCGTGCAGACCACCCCGGGCAAGTTGCGCGTCGTCGAGAACAGCGGCGTCTGCGAAACTACTCCGGGGGTCTACCAGGCCTCAGGTTACGGCGACTTGTCCGCTAACCAGAGCTTATGGTAAGCGAATTCGGTTTGGGATACAGCGATTTGGCCGATCATTTGAGCTTTTATCTGACGGCTATCTATTCCCCCGCTACCAATTCACCCACCCAGGTTTTGGTTTTTCGCCGCCCGGGAAAATCCCGATACCGCACCTTTAACGATATGGCTCAACGGTGGAGTGCGTACCAACGTCCCTTGTGGTGTCCTTCACGGGACGCTCACTCAAGCTTCGTCGCATCGCAGCCCGGAAGTTCCTCTATGATCGGCCTTTTCCAGGAGAACGGCCCGTGCAGGATTACGAACGACAGCACAGGTGTTACGCTCAATCCCTTCTCCTGGAACAACGTATCAAATGTGTAAGTGTCACCTCATGCCGGGTCGGCATCCCAGCGTGTTCTCCGACTCTTGGCTCACCCCATCCTCCACTACAGGCTGTACCTTGACCAACCCGTCGGCGCCGGTTTCTCTCATGGCACTGCATCCGTCTCTACGTCATCAGAGGCTGCAGCCGACATATGGAAAGTACGTATTTATAACGTCTTATTATGATAGGTTAGAGACAACGATGATTGACGTGTATTGCCGTTAGTTCTTGCAGATGTTCTTCGCTGACTCGCGGTTCTCAAAATACCAGAAGAACGACTTCGCCCTTTGGACCGAATCGTAAGACACACCCACCAAGTTGGTAGGCATTTTGAAGTGATATTGACCTTCATCAATGTAGGTATGGAGGGCACTATGGTCCTACGTTCGCAGCGTTAGTAGAACCGCACTTCGTTTTTTATAATAAAACACCCCGTTTTTAATCGCCTATCTTTCGCCAGGTATTTCCTGGATCAGAATGCGGGCATTGCAAACAAGACCATAAACGGCACAGCCATCAACCTGAAGTTTTTGGGCATCGGGGATGGCCTGACAGTCAGTGTCTTGTCCTCATTTTCTCCAACCACCGGATCTGTAAGCCCACTGACGGTATCCATCTGGACGACAGGACCCTCTTTCTCAGTACCAAGGCTATCTCACGTACTCCGCGTCAAACCCGTACGTCCGCACACTGACCGTGTTATAACACAATTCTCAGTGCGTATGCTCGGTCTGGCAGGTACCATCCGTTGGTATCCAACGACGCGCTCCAAGAGGCTATCACTGCGTGGAACGCCACGGGCGGCTGCAGGGACCAAGTTGGTGGAACGGAACTTCGCGAAGAGTATCCAAAACTAATTGATCGGTAGATCCAAAACTGCTACAGCAAGAACGACAACTTGACGTGCTCGCAAGCCCAGAATTTCTGCAATGCGAGGATCTTGACCGAAGCGTTGGGGCCGTACGATCCCTACTTCGTTCTGAGCAAAACCCCGGATGCTTACCCGCCAGACCTCGCTCCATACCTTGCGAGTACGTCGCTCATGTCGAAGATCGGTGCCGAGTCAGAGTGGGTCATGAGTAGCGACGACGTCTACTTCAATTTTGCCGACTCGGGTGATTGGATGCGCGACTCTCGACCACTACTCGAGTCGGTGATCAACGCTGGTGTGCGGACCATTATTTATGACGGCGATGCAGTACGTTTCGAATAATTTTCAAGTATCGTGCCAGCGCTGAACTGTTTCTAGGACTACATTCTCAATTACGTTGGTGTCGAGGCCATGGTACGTTAACCGGCATAGTGAATTTATTCCGCCCGCTTGATATTCGTATCCTACGCAGGTTGACGCGCTACAAACCAAGTTCACGGCCGATTACGCCAAGCAGCAGTTTGCCAACTATACAGTCGCCGGCCAGGTTGCCGGTATCTACAAGAACGCGGGTACTTTCTCGTACGTCCGCATATACGGCGCGTAAGTGGTCCTGTCGAAGTTCGGCGAGCGAGGAAGTGATTATTGATCCCGTTGCGTTGTAGCGGTCATGAAGTTCCCGCATATACTCATGGCACCCTCAGTGTTGGTCAAGCTGCTTTCCAGATGTTTTCGCAGATCATGAGCAACAACTCACTCTCGCCCACTAACGTGTCCGCTAATGGTACCACAAACACTACCACACCATCTTCCGAGAACTCGTCATCTGGACCTCAGTCCTCTATCTGGATATTACTGACCACTGTTTTGGGTGCGATCATGCTTCTTCCCTTCTGACCCTCTCACGATGTTGTAGCAGTTGATGTTGTTGCTTTCACTGGATTCACCGGATTGTTGTTAGACTGCTCCTTGTATGTAGGTGGTATTGTGGTTTTTGGGTTTTTGCGAGCGATGGGCCTTCTGATTGTCATGGAAAGAATTGCGATACATTATTTAGATGATAACTATTTACATCGCCCGCCTAGCTCAATCGGATAGAGCGTCAGACTCTTACTAGCGGGTGATCTGAAGGCTGCGAGTTCGACCCTCGCGGTGGGCTACTATTGTTTTCATTTTTTGGATTTGATGCAACCAGGCAGGGGTTCCGGAAACAGGGAGGTACTATAATTTACAGGGAAGCACAGGCACATCAATGCATCGGCATCGAGAAACATCAAATACGACTGACCACATAACGTCGTCACTAGAAGTATAAATACATTCAAGTGCTTCTGGTCAACCGGTCCTGCCCAAAGCAAGCATCACGATTGCGTATACGTTAGCAGCTAGGATGATGAAGAAGACGAGATACGAAAGACCGGTCACCACCCGGCCGGATGCAAATGAGATGTACGCATCCTCGCCGAGCGAAGCTTCTTCCCCGACATCATCCAACCTGTGCTCGTGCTTCTCACCCAATACCCCGACATGTTTCTCATTCAACGAACCCAGACTGCGCTCCGTGGACAAGTCCACTTCTTCGATGACATTGACATCGGGGCGTGATGGTGTGGCGTTTGACGTAGGTGCTATCGGAGAGCCCGTTACTGTCGGCAAATTGGGCTCTTCCATAGACCCCACCGGAGTCCTCACGGACATCACGGAATTAGATGATGTCAGCCAAATGAGTGGTGCTGCGACGAAAGGAAGCACGATGGCTAGTGCCACCTGGGACGCGACGAGGAGCGTGTCGATGCCAGGCCGTCCCACGGCTATGGCGACGACGACGGACGGTATCAGGCCGATGAGTCTGGTGATAATACGTCGGAGGAATGGCTGTTAGGGCGGTCCCGTTCGGTTAGTTACCGGGACCTTTGCTTCCGCGAGAACGCGCACGCACCGACACCCGCCATTCGATGAAACCTTCGGAGACAATTTGGCCAGCCAGAGTCGCCGTGATACTCGCGGTCTGTCCAGCACAAAGCAGTGCGAGTGCGAAGATGAAGGCAGCGGCTGGAGAGCCATGATGCGATCAGCCCACGTCGGTTTCCGCTTTACGTGAACTCCACCACCGCACCTTTCCCAACGTGCTCCTTGATCAAGTCATGTGCATCGAAGAGCCCCGCGGGGATGTTTTTCGATGATGAGCCTGGATCGTCTCTAAAGAAGACGGTCGCCGCAATCACGAGAATCCTGGAAAAAACTCGCAACTGAGGGACCTTGCGCTACGCAATGCATGACTGGGTACTCACGCGGAATTGATTGGCACGGCAACAGCCAACAGGCTGGCGATGACGTCCACAAGCCCATGGGAAAGGTGGGCCCGAATAAAATCGAGCTCGTTATTCTGGCGACCGTACTTGTCCCGGTAATTCCTTGAGGTGGCTATGCGCTCGGCACGAGAGATTGTGAAGAGGGGTTGGACCCATGCGCCTAGCCTGGCTCGAAGGTCCGAGGGTCCCGACGCCGTCGCCATTGCAGGGTCCGGAAGAGTCGGCGCAGGGCCAATCCTATCTTGCGTTGCGAGGTACGACCCCAAGAAGAGAGCGTGCGGCATAACGGTGGCACCGAGGATCCCCACAGCTGGACATGCACGTTGAGTAAATTTGCGATCATCGGAGGCTTACGAATGGCCACGTACCAGTATAGAGTGCATCAGGCTTCCTTTCAAACAGTGCTTTCGATGGGACAAAGCCCAGGAACGTCTGGGGCCAATCAGGTCCCACTCGGACCAAAAGCACAACGAAGCATACGAACACCGCTGCCACCTACGAGCTATTCAACAATGTAGTTGCGAGGCAAAAGGAACTTGGACATACGAGCGCCATAACTGTATATTCAAACACTTTAACTGGTCGTCCATGGCCACGAGAAGGATCCCCAAGTATCAAGAATATCAAGACGTCGGATGCAGTTATCAACACAGCGACCCAGAGTGGGAGGGCTGGAAACAATAGACACAGGCCAATCGCCGAGCCAAGCAGTTCTGCAAGATCGGTGCTGATTATGGCGATTTCGGAGAGTGCGTAGAGCGGATAAAGAACACCATATCGAATGAGGCGTCTGTGTCTCGGGCGGTCATGGAGGAGCACTCTACAATGAGAAGCAAGGTCTGTACGCAGTAACACATCAGCTTCTCATCACTGAAACAGGCTAACAGGGGCGCGCACCTAAACCGGTGACACAGCCCAGTCTAAATGCGAGAGACTGGACGATATGGTCCCGTATTAACAACAGGCAATAAACGCGTTCTCATGCGGCAGCGCGCACCTGCAACACCATCGCTCCAAGACCGGCCATGAGGATGACGAAAAGCATGGGTCGGTATCCAAATAGAGATCCAGCTTGGAGATCAACGCTCCAGTTGCCACTATGAAGCGTTTCAGCATATGTGGCAGTAAACCGGCGGACAAAAATGAATGCATTGCTCACGGATCGAAATAGGCCACCGCGCAGATAATGCCTACCCCCACATGCTTGGTGACATGATGAGTAATGGCGTGAAACCCCAACGCGACGCGAGCACGCAAGCTGGGCGCATCGCTCAAGGAGGGCGTGCGGTACACCGCGGCGCGCTCGGGATGGTCCAGGAGGGACATGAGGGAATGAAGGGGGGAGAAGAAGAGATTCCCGCGCAAGCATGGCGACGAGGAGTACTTGTCGGTGGAACCAAGAGAGCGGGGAGAAACAGCAGAGCGGTAGCGGGCGTATTATGGTCTGGCATTCTCACTGGAGCGAGCCTGGTGGTGGTCGATGGGAACGCTTGGGGAACGCTGCCGTCTGTGGTGAGAAGCGCCGACGTCCCGTTTGTGCGACACGCCGCCAATTGCGTCCCAGCCACCTTCGTCTTCGCTTACTCTCTAGCTACGACCACTCATCTCGCGCTGCACACCTGGCACCCCCAACAAGCTATGGACGTCAATCTGCATCCTCCGGACGACTACAGCCATCGGTTCTTCATCTGGCACGAATGGATTCAGGTCTGAACTGTGGCACAGACGCGCACGCCCTGTCGGTACTCACATCATCTATCCTAGGCACATGGTCCTCTCACACCGGAGAATGCGTTCGAGTATTTCACGACCTCGATGTTCTATGACAAGCAGAGCAACAACCAGGTCCTCCGAATGCAGACGATGCACACTGGCGCGCCGCTCGTGAATGAGGCCGAGGAGCTTCGGTCAGTTGCAGTCCGTACGTTGGGTTTACTATCTAATTGGCCGTATCTTTAGACGTTTCACTGGCATTGAGTTTGCCCTCGTGCATTCCGAGGCCCCGTCACTCTTCATCATCCACAAACGCGAACGGCTCTCACCAGACGAAGGTGAGTGCTCGAGGTGAGTCTTATCCTCCCACCAGTCTTAAGGCACGCAATGCGCAGTCCGGCCTCTCGCCGTGTACTTCATCATGAACAATCGTATATACCAGTCTCCAGATGTGTACAGCCTTACATCGAATAGGCTTGTAAGTGGCGCTCTAGTCGTTTCAAGTGACCACGCTTATACCATGCAACAACATAGCTTGCGTCCCTGCATTCATTACAAAAATCTCTGGATATTCTCCGCGCCCATAGGCCCGCCTACACACCTCGCACAGGCTTTGTCTGGCCCATTGTCGAGCCGTCATCCGGTGACACTGCACCAAAGAAGCGCAGCCAGGACATCGAAACTGCAACCGAGCCTGCCAGCACCCAAGAGGCCGAACCACTCTCGGGTGCCCGCGGTATTTCCGGTGCTTCTAGTGACTCCAAGAGGCGACAGAACAACATGCTGCTCCTCAACGCCATGCGGACGACGGCAGTCCATGCCCACCAATCGTTTCAATTACCGGCAGCTCCTTCCGAGGAGACCGTCCCGGAAACGCCTGCTACCGCCACCGCTGGTCGATCGTCCGTCACGCCGGCTCCCGCGCCCGGCGGCATTGCGACAAGGGCGCCATCTATCGCTCCTACGCCCCAAGAACCTGCCAAAGGTCCGCCGGGCGGCGGTAAGAAGAAAAAGAAGAGTAAGTCTCGAAGGATCTAATTTCCCAACTCCGAAAGTGACTTGCTTTCGCTATATAGGGACCGCCACCCTTCCCCCACCGGCACCGTAAATGCGTAGCATGTTCCTGCTCGTTGTTGCAACCCCTGTTGGAGAACTGCATATGGGTTGCCCCTCTCGGCCTTATCTGGGATCACCCGTCTCACCATCGAAAGGTACTTATGAACTCAGGCCGTCGTGCGGCTGTAGCATGCAATACGCGATTTGGCAATGTGTTACGCAACTGTATTCCCCTGTGTTGTGCATCTTCACATGGACATAGACATTTTGAGTGCGCCATTATGCTTCTAGAGTCCACGATCCGGCCGCCCACCAGCAGCCTCGAGAATCGTACAGTATGCTAGGGTCCTCCCAGCCCCTCGGGTGAGTGACTCGGTAGCCATATCCAGTGCCAGTGTGTGAAAAGTTCCGAGCGCGAGGAACTAGGCACTAGAAAGATGACATAACAAGGCGCAAGGAGAGGATGCAGGCAACTCGCTCTCGCGTTCCGGCAGGAGTCAGCTACCTCCCGCCAACTGCTGTGAACCTGCCGGCCAACCATCCCAGCGGGGTTTGCAAGCCGGCACCCCGGGAACCGACTGCCCCGCCGCCGGTAAGGGAGAGCGGATTTGCAGATGCGAACGATTCTTTTCGTGCTTTGGCGGCGTCTTGCACTGGATATGCCCGGGCGAGCATGGTCGGAGGAACGTTGAGCTACATGCATGGCGCGGCGTAATATCGGGAAACACTCACCAGCACGGTCGATCTCAAGTACGTTCGTCTCGAGGACGAGACCGCCTTGAATGATCTCGGCGAGGATGTGGTGTGCCTTCGGAATAGGAAGCTGGCGTGAGCCATATGTAGTCCTCGGGCATGAATGCTGCTCACCTCGTCGAAGTGGAACACGAGATCGAGCTCGCATACGTTCTCGAACGCGCTATCTAGCGACTCGACGAACACCTGTAGGAGCGACGCACATGCGCATCAGATCCCCGTACTTCTCGCACATCTTCCTCCCCCAACGGTGCAGAAACTACCGCAAACACTGTACCGTGATGACCGCTCACCTGGATCAGGTCCAATATCCCGAGCTCGCTCTCCGCGCTATCGACGACGAACACGAAGTAGAGCGTCGCATAGCTCCGGTACACGACGCGAAGCTTCTCACCGTCACCACCCTTAGGGGGCTTGAGGAATGCCTCGAGCTCGGGGGCGTCGAGGAAGTTGCAGAGGCCCGCGGGCCGCGCGGACACGAGCGCATAGATCTTCTCGATGAGGGTCTGTTGTGACTGATGGATCGGGGAGTAGAACTTGGTCAGGCGCGCCACGCCTGTCGTGTTGACTGTAGTTGGGTGACGAAGAGAGACAGTCCCGGGATAGGACGTCAGCGCGTGGAGACGGGACGAGAAGGGAGGACGAACGGACAGACGAGCACCGCGTGGATCATGCTGTCTTCTGGCCTTCGTTATCGAGGCCGTACGTGTTCGTGTCAAGGCAGGTCAGACGAAGTTAGAGCGCTGTTCACGTCAGATCGTTGTTGTTGATGCGCATACGGTCGGAGTAGAGACCCCGTCAAGGACGGTGGATTATATTAGGAGGAGGAGGCCAAAGACAGTCGAGGCTGCCATCAACCACTGAGCCACAGCGTGTCCGGGTGACCGGACCGCCCAGATGTCCGCGTCAGCGTCGCTTCGAGCTAACATTACTTATATGTACTGAGCACAGTCATACTTTGAAGCAATGCCTCCCATCCTCTGACCTCACAGGCACACCAGATATCCAGTAGATGGCGATATCTGATTCATTATCGACAGATTAGCGGCCTTAGGCACTCTATAATCGGGAAGAAAATACTGTAATAGGAGTCCTTTAAATGATAAGTATCGTACAACGCCGCAACCCGTGCCACAGCCGCTCCGAGTGACTGATGGCCACAAAGATGCACCTGCGCCCCGACAAACTAGGCATACACGCTCCCACCCAGGAACCACACAGCATCCAGCTATCCAGAGCCCAAGCAAACTTGCGCGACCGCTCAGTTCCCTCAAGGCCATGGGACAACCGTCGGGTTGTTGATCGGATGCTGAGGCGTCGGATTTGGAGCATCACCTCGAGTTGGTTCGCAGAAATGCTAGAATCAAGACAGATCAGTACAGGGAATGAACGTGAAGAGTCAACGATATAGATGGGATCATGCCACGCACATTGAGCTTCAAGGCGTGGGCGGGTTTGTGAGTCATCGTCCGACAGTTGTAACCGTACCTAGCAGTGCCGTTAGGCGGTACGGTTAGCATCGCATGGAAAGCTATGGGAGGGAGATTGACTTACCAACAGTCCTCTTGGGCAGTCGACCCATCTGCAACAGCAACCACGAGCATGAACAACGTGGGCAGCTCGATGAACAGGCAGGTACTCACCGCCTTGCTTCGTCTTCTTCCACCATGGCAGGAAGCGCTGCCGAGACAGCTCCTTGGTACAACCGAGGCAGTACCACTCGTCCTTCGACCACTGTTCCCCCGTCTGCGCATCTTGCTCCTCGGGTTCCAATTCAAGATCGACCATCTCATGGAAGACGGCCCTCTCTCGATCCGGGGCCTGAGGTTTCAGGACGCGTCTCTCGATTCGTCTACATTCCTCCCTATTACGAGGAAGGAGACCAGGAAATGAGGATACCCTCTCCCAAACTGGGAACAACCCAGAGAGAAGAAACATGTCTGACCGATGGAATGGTCAGATCGAACCAACTCTGTGCCTCGAAACTGCTTACTCTGCGTCCCCAAGAGATCAATCCCGCCGACAGCCTGGCAGCGAGAGCCTGGGTAGACAGAGCTATCAGCACGGGTCATTTCTCGTATCTTCGACCAACGTACATTTGTCTCCGGTGCCGATGACCGTCGTCACAATCGCGCTCGCAATCTTGTCGTGCAGCTGGTCGGGCTTCACGTTGCGCGATAGCAACACATCCTTGATGAACTCTTGGACGGGGTCCCAAGACACATAGTGGAAGGGATCTGCGAGATCCATATTTGCGAGGCTTTTGGCCAGCAAGCCCGGGTCTACGCTCGAGGTATGGAAAGATGTCAGCCGGTTTGCTGGAGATAGGAGACAGTTCAGAATCTTCTTCGATGGACAGGAACCGGGCGGACTTACTCCACGACGCTCTCCATAGGCGCGTCTCTCCGACAAATGCGGCAATATGAAGTATCTCTAGTAGTTCTTCCGTGGATAGGGCTTTGACGATGGCAACGAACTCGTCGCGAAACTGTGCCACGGATTCTTGATCGTAGTCAAAGTCGTTGTCGTCGCTGGGGTCCTCCTCCTGCCAGACGGCATTTTCCTGTACCATGTCGAGCCACAGCCAATAGCGATACATCGCCCTGTCGAAGCGCAGAGCCTCTTCAGGAGCCAACACGCACTTGAACGATGTGCGATCCTTCCTCCTAGAACCGCATTGTGGCGGATGAGAATGTGGTGTACGGGAAGAGGAAAGGAACAACCATACCTCTGGCTGTAGAAGTTGCGCAAAACCCCAACTGACCACGCATTCTGTTCCACTGTCGGTATCAGCTTCGGGGACGTCGTGAAGTCCAATGTGGCGAAGTGGTTTTCATCAGGAAGCCCGGTGATATCACCTCGTATTACTAGAAAATCTTGATCCCAATGTGAGCACTGATGCTGGTACTCTGCCAGACGCGCGGCCGGGTGCAGACCCAGGGCCGACCCGACGACATTCTCGGCCACGGCGCGCACGATAGACTTGGGGTGGGCTTGAAAGACTTCATGGTGCGCCTTCGAGATCCGGATTGCTACAGACAGGGTGGCAAAGTCAGGCGCGTCTTCCAATATTTCGTGGATAACGTCGATAGGAAGTTGGGAGTATGACATGTTCGATTCTATGGCGCGGTGATGAGCTTGGGAAGTCTCGGACGACCTTGCTCCTTTATACCTACCAGCCGCAGTGGTGGTTGTGAGTCAGCCGCGGTGAGTTGAAGAAATGCTGTGCTGGAGTGCATCAAGTCACTCTCGATGGGCGGTTAAGTATTCGGAGCCGGTTCAAGCTTAGCTACTTGAGTCGATCCCGCCCGTAGACAATATTACAGTAATGCATAAGTCAGGCATAAGTAGACACTCGATCCGAAGACAGCAGGAAGACACTGTTATGACTCCGATCTACTCGGATGCAGTAGCCCTCAGATTGCCCTGGGAAAGCGGTGACCCAAACGGGAATCACATGTCAAAACAATTCAGTTTGCCCGGAAGTTCATGATGATGCTACATAGTCAGGTTGACCATGCCGTCAAAAGGTCCGTTATGCGTATCCGTACGGCACATACTGTATCTCACGCCCGTAGCACTCTAGAGGGTAGACGAATATTGTATATACGATTCGCATCGTGTTGGTCATGTGGTGGCAGTCATATATAATTCCGCCACGGGAATCTACTAGTATTATGGCGGAATAGTTTAGGGCCTGGTCGGCGAAAATGTGAGGTGTAGAGGCACCAGTGCTTCATGACGTGCCGTACTTACGACGGGGGAAAGTAGTAGTTGGGGGCCTGAGATTTCGTTATTTCATACCGGCGCTGGTCCGTTCCCCTTGCTCGTGAGCAATGCCCGGTTGTGTATATCTTTCCTGATACTCGCTGAGGCGAAATATGCCAGCGATTCTCAGGTACAAAGAGATAGCGAGTGTGTAAGATGGGCGCGCGTCAAGTTGCGCCAATTCTAGTGGTCGATTGGTGCCGCTTGTGGATGGCCACCAGGTGCGCATGCAGCGCATTGGTGACGTCCACGCAGCGCGAGGTTGGCGGACGACGCACGTCTTTGCTAACCGCATGTTATCTTGTTCAAGAGAACAACTGTTGTGGGGACGGAGCGGCGCTATAGCTGCCTTAGTTCCAGCAGTGGTAACTTATAAGTAAGTACTGCAATCTGAACGCATGATGTCTTGGCAAAATCTCCAATTTCCCGGACGACAACTTACGTCTAACATCTTTTCCATATAAGGCGAGAGGCATGCCTCCTGCCAAGCATCCCATAAGTCAGTGCATTTTGCACCATTACTTACTGTACTGGATGACTATCCGTAAGACTCTGCGGGTTTAGAGTCGCCGTAAACCCATCAGCGGAGCTTTAACTGGCCGGAAGATCTTGGGCGCTCGACGACGAGGCCGAGTTTTGCGATGAGCGTCTATGAGGTGCACGTGCATTTTCTCGCATTATATCAGCACCAAATCTAGTAGTTCATCAATGCCACCATCATTTGTCAGGCCAACTCTTGCCTTTCAAGTCGGTTGCGCCTCTAAGCGAGGCATCTGCGGACGCGTTTAGAGCTAGAAGGGGGGGTCGACCCCCCTTTCTAACTTTTGGGCGCTTGCTGTGTCTACGGACGTCGGTCTCAGGAGCGGAGTACGAATCGGCCTCGGCATCTCGGCGAAACGACCTGATTAAAGGTTTACGGACGTCCCTAAAGCTGCAGACCCTTACGGATAGTCATCCACTGGCACTGACCAGTACTGACCTATTACCGCAGATCAAACTTCTACTTATGTAAGTATTAAAGGAGGTTTATGTTGACTCGTTCGGCGCGGCGAACCGCATGATGCACGGATGACTTGGCAAGGGCTTGTCAATTTGTACGTATGATAGGCTGGCGCCGAAGTCATGTTCCGACCGTGGGCCAAATCAAGTTTAGCTTTAGCAACCAGGCAACATACACGTTGGCCCTTGCTCGGAATCAGAAAACACTGCATAGAGCTGCATTGCTGCAACGCGGTTGGGCATGACGCCAAGACCGTGCGAGATCGGTGCGCACTTTGTTCGCTGTTTTAACCAACGAGCGAGCGCCGGAAAGAATGAATAGACGTGGATGGATGATCGGAATATTGGAGGGATTAAGGAAGTGAATTGAGGAGGACGGCGCAGTTGGGATCGTCCGCACTTGACCACGGAGGGTGTAAGAATAGGATGAGCGGGGAAACGCGGCAGGGGAACACTAGGGAACACTATGGAGAAGAGCACTTGGCTTGAGCTTGGCAGTAACTGAACTAATTCTGGATCCGGATGGAAAGGTCATTGATGCGTCAGTGGGCGGAGTGACTGCGGAGTGGGCGGACGTCGGGTGTTGTTGTGGATAGCAGGCCACACAGGGCAGGCATGGGGGCCAACAGGGCAGCAGGAGGTGGAGAAAGGGGAGCAGGAGGGGGCGCGACGGAGGTCAAGGCTTAGGCGGCCCTCAACGAGGCAAGAATAGGTACGATATATTATATTGATGGATGGATAAGTCGAACGACAAGCCTCCGCCTGCTTTTTTGGGAATGCCAAGCCAATATGGTACAAGAATAGCCACACCGCCGTTGCTTATTTTCGGCAGACGCCATCCTCCTCTTGCTCCCTCCTCCCCCATCGCGTCCTGCCACCACTACCACTCGATTTGACATGCGCCTTGCGGGCTCGGCTACGGAGCCAAAACGGCCTCCTAGGTAGGCTCGGTTGCTGGAGCGAAATGAGAGGGCGGGGGGAAGGATATGGGAAGTGAGCCCGGTGGGACGGGTTCCGAGCAAGTCTTGGCACTCTAAAATTACTCTGTGGGCTCTTGAGAGTGAGTGTCAAAGATAGCTGTTTCTTGGACTTGGCTTTGCTCAAATACGCACATCTCCACAAAAATGCCTCATCACCCAGCCCGACCAGCCCCTGCACACCCCTCCTCTGCCCATGAGCATCCCGCCGCACCTCCCTCTTTCCCCAGAGCCCGCTTACGCTCTCAACCCCACTCTTGACTCGACCATGAGGACTACGCTCTCCTCTTCTTGGCGCGTCTTGGAACAGGTCAGTAGCCCAGTCTCTACGGACATTTCCATATCCTCTTCTGACCGCGTTCGTTGGCTAGCCCCCACCCCCAACTCTCCGTGAGATCCTGGAGGCCTACAAGGCCAAAGGCGACGGGGACCGAGAAATGCTGCTTGCCATGTTGAACGCAAAGAGCTCCGAAGACCAGGTCGGTCCACTCTCGCGCATACACAGCACCTGTCATCTTACTGAACAACGTGCCGTTTTAAATTGCAGCGTCTGGCGTCTTTTGCGACGCTGCATCGCACAATGCTTGACATGTATCAGGCGCCCCACATTCAGCCTCCCCCGCCGGGTTTGCCGCTGCGCATTCCAGACAACCACCATTCACAGTCATACTCGCACGCACATCAGTTCCCCTCGCCACCTGCATCATATCACCACTCGCCGCCTTCGTCTTTCTCTCATCCGTTACACCATGACGTTCCCCGCCATCAACGAAGACGCTCAGCATCCTCTATGCCCGAACAAAGTCTCGAGTCGGGTGCTTCCTCCAGCCAGCAGATTCGCAAACGACGTCGGGCGTCGCGGTCACCTCGACCACATTCACGCGTGCGCCTTTCTCCACCGCAAGTGACCATGGCGGCGCACCCGCACGATCTCCCTCCCTCCCCATATTCCTCCGCCTCCTCGGCACACAGCGGCGGTGGCTCGCCCCGCTCTCGAGAATCCATGGCTATCAATTCGCTCTTGCTGAATTCCCATTCAGCCTCGCGGGACGACGACGGGCCGAAGGGGAACATGAGTTCCGAACGGAGCACGACATCCGCGTCCAGGGAGCGATAAGCTTTGCTTGGCGTGGTATTTATTCTCCCTTGCTACCGCCGAGTGTGCGCTATCCTGCTGTAGGATGACGTTAATGTCGCCTAGTGTATGCTGTACGTGACCACCGTCCCCTATCTCGGTTTGCTGTTGGTCATGCTTCTGGTTCATGATAGGATGTAATGTGTTGTCGGCCTCGGGCTTCCCAATGTCGTGCTCTTGTGCATATCGCGGGCTGCGCGCCCTGTTGTACTGTCTCGTTCGTCATCGCTACCCGCTATACAATGATACGGCTAATTCTCCCGACGGTCCTCTGCGTGCTGACTCCATGGGCTACAAACAGATGATATGCAAGGATGCTAGGCGGTAACATTGCGCTCGTCAATGCCGACTGACGGCGATAGGGCTTCGACGAGGCGCGCCCTCGCCGGAAGAGTGGCTATTATTGTTACATCTTCCATCGATTGACTCGTGTTAGACTCCGGTAGCCAAACTCAAACGTGGGTCGCACCAGTCCATCCCGGGTTCCATTGCTACGTCGGTCATTCCCACCGCGGCACTTGGCATGTATACGTATCGATACCGACCCACCGACATGCTCCGACATGGCGCCCCACTCCCGGTCCTTCGCTTCGCACCAAAACACACATGGGGAGACTGGCATAATCCGCGCGTAGCGATTCGACGATGCTGCGCGGTCGTACGAGATGACGGTGAATAGCTACATATGTGCGTGAAGGTCTGGCTCAAGATGAGCTTCTTGTAATAACTTACGTTGTGACCGCGGGAGGTAGTGTGTTGGGTGCTGCGACTGCCGCAGCGCATCGACATATCATATCCGGGACTTATCTTCGAAGGGTTTTGGGATACCAGATGTGTGTTAGAAGCAGACCCTCGCTCACGGGTAGTACGTTGATTTATCCTCATCTGGGGAGCAACGCCATTCCTGCCAGTGATGGTATTCAGGCGCGCCATGGTACGAACGAGATATATGGCCCCGGCTCGACTCTGTGCATACGGCTATGCCATTCTCTGATGTCTGCAACCCGTTAACACACCAATGTCGCAAGCTACAGGAATGAGTACGCGTAAGTAAGTCGGCCTTCCGCGCAGCATATGTATACCCTGCCTCGCTATCGGAGCGACACTGACACAAATGACTTGGTCCACTACATTTTTAGTCCTACATGGTTCAAAGGTTTAGGCTTACGGCGAAATTCAATGACCACGCCCATGGTAGATTGAGCAAATCACGATGAGCAACCGCGTCTACAGGCTTGACTCAGCGGAGAAGGAGCGCATATAACCATCCTCGTGCCATCCTGGGGCGCCCTCTACAGTACCCGTCGACTCCTCTGCAAAATGTTCCAATTCCCCGTCTGTGGACGAGCGGCCAGTGATGATAGACAGAAGCAGAGAACCTCTATGCCGATGTCCGACGAGCCTGTGTAAAGGTATTTGACAACGTTCTCGAACAGAGCGTCGACGTTCAGCCGTCCGAGTCTCGCTCGGGCGCGCCGCTCTTCTGCCACAGTCCTTCAGGGACTCCCGCTTTACCAACGGGGGCGCGATACCTGTCTCCACGGATACACAAGTCAGCCCCCAATCCAGGGCCGCTCCGCCCGCGACACTGTCAGGGAGTGTGCTGATCGCGCCGGGCAGGTAAAGCGGACGAATTGCACCTGATGGTGGCCGTAGGATGCCTACTTGGTGCGTGTTTCTGCATGACATGAGTGATGACGGGGAGTCAGGAGCGGTTACTATACCACTTGCGATCCTGAGTACTGCCTCCAGGTTAACCATAACGCGCCCCGCAGGCGTTCACTGTAGCGCATCCGCAGCGGTCAGCCAACCGAAGAGAACTTGAAGGTGTGGTGTATACCTGCTGCGCGCATTGCGGTTCAGAGGGGTGGCTAGCTGCTGAGGCCTGAGGCCTGAGAGAGGGCGGCTGTCTAGCAGACGCTGCAATAGCGCTGCCTGCTTCTTCCCATCCTCGTGAGTCGATTTCATTCTTGAGAAGTGAGGAGGAAACCCAATTCCTTCGAACCAGGCTCGGATCCACTCCTGTCCGATTCGACACCGGAGCGCTGTCTTCCTAGTCTCGTGGTGGTCGCATGAAACTGTTAACAAGAAAACCCGATGAGACCCTCGACTCACCCGGACACGTTATGACTCTGGAGGTAAGCAGGACCCTGGAGAGCTCGCTGCATGGGGTGCACCATCTACCAAGAACGTCGTGAAGCGGTGATTGCATATTCATAAAGAAAGGTGCCGCTTCCAGACGAAAGACCTTTCCAGCATAGGCTCTTGGCGCATCCCCCGATTCGCCTTCCACTGCTGGGTAGGGGAGTGACTTGATAGGAACGAGCGAGCCAACAACTTATCTCCATGAGCTGTCAGGTAAGCACAAACCAACAGAAGAGAGGACCCTGACCCTCTTTTCCTGCGAAACGGAAATGAAAGCCCGCTCGGTCCGTTCGCCCTCACCAGAGGATCCTGCAGCAACGCCGGAAGTGGGCATTCGGGTCCGGTTCTCACAGCTCTGGAAGTTCCGCCATTGCGATCCAAAGGGGCCATTGTGATCGGTCGGTGGTCGTGTGGCACGTCTGCTATGAAAACATCCCACGCGAACCCGGAACAGCAGGAGCGTATGCGCGTAACGTTCGCTTGCGATTTCTTCTGCGAAGGCGGTCTCCAATCTGGACGATCCGTACTCCCGGATCAGCCTTCTGGCCTCGACGAAAGGTTTCAGGGGTCGAGGCACGCCCGTACGTCATTGCGAATGCGCTCTGAGACGACGCAAGTGATTGACGTACCCGGATCGTTTCCCATCGGGTTTATGGCGGAAGGCGGACATCGAGACCTATACGCGGTGCGAACTTCGGTACAGACTTGCAGGGCTCCTATCCGGAAGACGATCCTTCCACAGTGGTCGCTGGTGAGACGACCGAGGGGTTTTAGCCCATCATGGAGGTCACAGTATGCGTATAATCCGTGTCATCGCCACGTCCAGAAGCGTATAGTACATATGCGTGCGGGCACCTGAGAGGAAGCCCGCCCTGAGGGTTGCCAAGAAAATGCCATAACAGCATCAAGAACCGGCCCCATCCTTCATTGGAGCCCTCCTGTTGGTCATCCGGGTCGTTCTCATCAAATACTTCAATAAAAAAGGAACTGCAGATGGCCTGTTCAGCATCCAGCCCTCGACACCCAACTCTTCTTGAGCTTAAGTGACGGTACAAACCTTGGGGTTGGCGATTTGCCGCCCTAAGTGCCACCATCGAAAGCGTGGCCGGTCAGAAGCGGAAGAAGCGGGAGTTCTGGAGGGGCCGCGCAGGCTCTGCGAGGGCCGCCCTCTTGCTGGCCCTCTTGCTGGAGGTGCACGCCCCATCGTCGGTCCAAACTCCGCTACCACCGGCTACAGTGATCAGCACGTTAGCGAACGAGGCAGGTCATCTCCAACGGGCAAAAAGCTTACTACTGGGCGTCTCGTTCTGAGTCCACCATTTGGCGGTCCAAAGGTGGCCACTGGCGTCGACGGAAATGTTAATGTTGAGGTCACAGAGTTTGGGACCGACAAGTGGGCAGAACGTACTTGTAGGTGACTTCATTGCCACCGGTGTAAACCGTCGAGGAACTCCATGCCGCTACGCCGGCACAGGACCCGCCGGACGTCGGGGAAGCACTCGAGGATGTAGTCGTTGTTGTCAGGGTAGAGGTCGTAGACGACCCGCTGGACGTGGTCGAAGACTTAGTGGTTGTGGTTGGTGACGTAGACCCATTTGCCGAGCAGGCGCTGACTGTACGCTTCCTCAGCAAGGAACGGGATGGAAAGTGCGGTTTACGTACTGGGGCTCCAATCACTGTTGGCATCCCCACTAGGAGTGCTCTGCGACCACCACTTGGCCTGGCAAAAGAACAATCGAAGTTGAACATCGTGGCCTTATTCCACGGAAAACGAAGATTTCATACCTCCCAGATGTATCTGGAGATCACGGCGATATCGTGCGAACGCGGAAAAGGTGAGTCCTTTCACTGAACTTCGAGGTCTGGCAGCGTGGCTTACCCGTTGTACGACACCTGGCTGTTCGCGGTGTAAGCGGTCCCCGATGAGAAGGCGGGAGCAGAGCAAGCCGGGAAGGTGAAGCCAGTTCCGCCGGCAGCGACGAGAGCGTTCTTAGCCGCCAGGTCGAAGCGGTTGTTCACTGCCGACCATTAAGCCAAAGTTAAAAGTTTTGATTTTTCAGTAAGTATTTTACTCACCGTACGCTTGCGAAGCATCCCACAACATGACACCTATAGATCGATAAGAGAATGCCCGCCATCAGAGCACACGAACCTCACCTCCGAAAGATGGGAACCGATTACGGGTAAGGGTCAGTTCGTTCGCAAGGGTCGCGGGATCCTGGTATCCGCTGCCCGCGGCGGTCGGCGAAGCAGGGGTTCCGATGAAGACCTTGACGTTCTTGTTGGGGCTGACGGTCCTCGCCCAGATGTCCCTATCGTACTGCTTGTGAGTCTCCGTGTCGTATCGTATCAGACGGTGGCGGAGAATATTTACCAGACGCCGAAATCGAAACCCTGAAATTCATAGAAAGTATCAATATCCAGCATTGCGAGCAATATATATGAGGAAACGACTTACGCTAGGGGAGTTGAAGACCTGCAGACTGCAAGGGTTGTTGTCTGAAGGAAGCGATGGTTAGCATGTGCGTGCTATCGAGTCGTTCGCGATAATAATAACTTACAAAACTGCACGTAGATCGCATCGAACTCGACGGCATTGAGTACAGTTCCGAGGTTACCGTCCGGGTAAGGGCACTGCGGCGCAGCGGTGATATAGTAGCTGTGGCGTAATGTCAGCCCGCGAATTCGGAGATACATCCCGCATTTCATAACTTACTTCTTGCTAGCGCCGCTGAAGTAGGAACGGAGGCGAGTAACGAAAGGAGCAAAACTGTTACCACCCGAGCTTTCGACGTCGAGGTCAACACTGACAGTAGGCTGTTAGCCACACCACCAGAGGCAACGTTGAAGAGGAAGCATCTTACCCGTCGAGGACAGCGCTGCCGAAGGGACGAGTTGAACTCGAACCGCCCAAGAATTCGTTCCAGATGGTATCGGCGAAGGACTCGGCCTGAGAGTCGGAGTCGAAGCCGACGTTGACGCCGCCGCCGCCAAGACTGAGGGTGAGGATCTTCCCCTTGGACTGGCACGTCTGGATATCGGACGCCAGAGAAGCACAGTTGGCGAGGGCGGTGCCAGGGAAAGTGGCGTTGTCGACGTTGTTGCAGATCTGTAATGACAGAACGTTGGGTTGGACGTGGATTCAAGCACTATCCGAAGAGGAAACTCACGTTCGCCAGGTTGAGCACTGGCGCCCCACCAGTGCTGAAGAAGTTGTTGACGAAGGAGATGGGGATCACATCGATGGCATCATCCTATGTCGGCGCCGGACCAGCCGTAGGATTAATTATAGGAATTTATGGAGCAACACGCATCATCTGACCTGGCAGTAGTACGACAAGGTCTTCTGGAAGTTGGCGGTGTCGGTGTGGGTGGCACCGTACGAGTTCTGCCCCCAGTACCTAAAGGAAAAAGAGGTGCATGAGGAGGGGATACATTCGCATCGGCACCGAGTGTCCTTACACAACGACCTGCGGTCCCGCAAAGTTAGCCTTTAAATCTGAAAGCAGACCGCGAAGGAGCTTACGTTGTCGTATCGGCTGTTATCGTAGGCCGTCACACCGACGGTCGCAATGCCCACGGCAAGTGCGGTCAAAATTCGGAGAGCACGAGATTGCGTAGTCCCAGCCATGGTGAATGCAAGAGCGACCAGTGCGGTGGATCAGTGGGAGGCCAGCCGATGCAGACACAGGCTCTGTTCCGTCGTTTATAATGGAAAGCGTTCGGGGAGACCGCCGCACATGAGCATGCAGAAGATTCGCCAGAAGGTACCGGCATCGAACAAAGATTTATCACGGGGTGAGTGGATGCACTTGGAAGCATGCGGCGCGCAGTCGGACCAATGTGCCCCGAGGGTGGCAGAAGCCCAGTTAGCAGAGAAAGTTTGGTCACGGACAAGTTACGGAGACAGATAAAGTGCACGGCGACATAGAAACCATGCGTACGCCTCTGATCGCGAAGGGCAACGCGCATCATGCACCAGGTGGGAAGGCTTGCCTCCAGTACTGGGTGTACCACGTGCCCATGCGGTCGATACCACATCGAGATTACAACATCTTTAGATAGCCTCAAACGCCTCCCGAGCTGTCGTAAGTACACGGCAATGCAGACAACCTGGGCCTGCCACGAAAACGACAGATCCTGCGGCCAGTCGCCAGGAACGTCGACTCAGCTCTAACCACCACGGCCCAATCACGAGGCTGCGCCGTTCTCGGCTTCAAGTTCATGCAATGTAGCGTTCCTCACCGGTTCTAAGGGATATAAAATTGAGCCTCCCGGAGGATTAAGGAGTCGCAACAAAGCACGGACCGAAGTACGGGTGTGCTTGTGCTTCACGCGCCGTAAGACGCTCCTGATGGTCGTAACGGAGCAGCCGGTCCAGTAGGTCGATGGCCTCGTTGGATATGTATCTTTGGTTCTCCGAAGTCGTGAAGCGTGCCCAAGCTTTCTTCGGGTAGCTGTTCGGAGTTTGAGACGTGACATTCGGGGTGTCTCAACGACATCACTCACTTTCCAAGGAGATCATCGTACTGCGGATCCAGCGCGATATCGTACTTATCTATGTATTGATACAGGCCTTCGGTGCCCAGCACCTTGGTGATCTTGACCAATTGGTCGTAGTTGTCATGGCCGTGGAAGAATGGTTCCTTTCTGAATATCTAACAGGAGGTTTAGCTCAAAGACCCGCACGGTACGCAACGAGGCAAATACCATAGACGCGAACATGCAGCCAAAGCTCCACATGTCGAGGCTATAGTCGTACTCCTGGAAGTCGACAAGAAGCTCTGGCCCCTTGAAGTAGCGCGATGCCACTCGGACATTGTAAGCCGTCCTTGGATGGTAGAACTCGGCCAGTCCCCAGTCAATCAGACGGAGCTGTTCTCGCGATTAGAGGGATAAATGCAGGGGGGTATATCTGCTGACCTTCCGCCGCTCATGGTCTATCATGACATTGTGTGGTTTGACATCGCGGTGCATGATGCCCTTGGAGTGACAATAGTCCAAGGCCTACCTAGTCATGAGCCTCGAGACGAGTTAAGCATGCGCCACGTACCTTGAGTAACTCATACATGTAAAACCGCACATCGAAGTCGGTAAACCGGGGGTATAGTACTTTGAAATCCACATTATGCACGTATTCGGTGATGAGAGAGGGAATTTTTGACGAAGGGTCTCGGACGACATCGAGGAGTGCGACAACATTTGGGCCCCCGGCGAGGTTTTGGAGAATCTTGATCTCTCGCTTAATTTTCTTCTTCTTGACAGGTTTCAGCACCTTGATAATGCACTTCTCTTCGTTAACGATGTTGATACCCTCGAAGACCTTCGAAATTGACTCTAGTGAGTGGCGACTGAACATCCTCCAGCAATGTGGCTACGCACCTCGGAGTACTTTCCCCGCCCAACCTTCCTCACAATCTCGTAGTGATCCTGAGACCCCCACTGCACCTGAAGGTTGTCTATTTGGCTCGCTTAGGACGAGTAACGAGGGCGACGAAGGAAAAACGACCCGACCATACTCGTACCATGACGAGCCGAGCTTGCTGTTGACGTCTGGGTAGACACGCGCGACGGACTTGGTGGTCGATCTGCCCATGTGTGACGGGGTGTGCGAGAGCGGTACACAGGTATAGAGGAGATGAAAGAGCAGGAGTGTCGCGCGGTGCGAGTGGATGAATGCAAATGCAATCAGTCCTCGCGTCCCGCGCATGTTCAGGCCTACTCGCACGGCGCTTCGTAGCCCAGCCTACCCAAGCTAAGCACAGCCATCCAATCGTTCCCTCCACTGCAGTCCCAAGTGAAAGTCCACCGTCGACCGGTACCTTTGGTCCACCTCCATGCCTTCAAAACCTCACTCCAACAGGCCACCCCGCTGGCCACCCCATCTAACCTATCTTTCTCAGCCCCAGTACCACTCTTCTGTCCCTAAGCATGTTCGCGCCATTATATGCCCAAGCCCCAAGGAACGCGCCCAACCACCGCAGCATGTTCAGAAGCCTCCAGTCGCAATCCAGTTCATTTCTGACCCATCGCACCCCGCTCACGGTCAGTCTGGTCTCTTCGCGACCAAAAAGATACCCCCGCGCACGCTGATCCTCGACTACGTCGGCGAGGTCCACTGCGACGAACGGCCCGGCTCTGACTACGACCTCTCGCTTTACCGCACTACCAGCGACCAGCTCAGCGTCGGCGTAGACGCACAGCACGCTGGGAATGAGACCAGGTTCATAAACGACTTCCGCGGCGTTAAGTCGAAACCGAACGCGTTCTTCCAGGAGCGGCGGACCGAGCGCGCTGAGCTGCGGATGAGCGTATGGAGCGGGAGCGAACCCATCAAGAAGGGCGACGAACTCCTCGTGTCCTACGGAAAATCCTGGTGGCGCGCTCGAGACAGCGCACAAGATGTCGATGAAGGGCTGGAGTGTGTCGAAAGACGAGAAGCTTCCGAATGAGAACCCGCAACCACCATCCGGTATCTGACATATCCCCAATCGGACTTCTTTGTTCAGTATTTGTTCACTGACGTGAAGACAGAATGAACTCGTGTACAGTCTCATGCCTCCCCGCAAGCTGGTGCTGGAGGCAAACTGTCACACAAAGCCAGCCGCTAGAAGAGGTGTTCTGGTATGTACATCGTTTCCGTGCCCGTATGAGTGTATCTTGGGTGACCAACTTCCCCGAGCGTGAGAATAGCCTTGGACATACATAGGCTACCCCTTGCTCCCATGCCATCGAGATGCTAGGATGACTCGCATCCTAGGACCTCTCCCGCGAATATTTATCCAGGTGCTGATACGAGTACCGCTCGACTACATAGTGAGTATCCATCTTCTGGTGTTGGATCTCCATATGCTCATGCGCTTCGTGAGGTCGCGTTCCTGTGATCGGAAGGAGTTACGTATGCCCATTGTATTGGACGTGCGATCGAATCCGTTCATGAAAACACACGTTCTCCGTACCCTCCCAGAAGACTCGACTCGTGTGCAGTCGCAGCATTTACTCAACGTTCCGCATCCACGGAAGCCTGTTCCTTCCCCTGGCAGACCATTGCATCCGTGCAACACTAGTATTGCGTCTTGGTGACGCACGGGAACTACTCCCGCGGTCCGTCGAGGTATCACACAAAGGGGGCCCTTCTTATTCTCTTCGACGACTGGCAAAGATCATGGTACGCCATTTAGCCGGTTTCTCCTATTGCCTAGATGCACCTCAAATGTGTATTGGAGCCGACTTGTTCCAGAAAATCAGACTATCAATAGTTCACAAATCTGTCCTCTGTACGTGGGCTTTGCCTGGGAACCCAGACTGCTCGACTCCGGCAGCCAAGCTGGACACGAGGGCAAGCCCTGGTTCGACCGAGCCTCACGTTGAGGAACCACGGAGTTTAAAGCATGTTTTCATCGGGCAGGCGTTCCGACCTCCAAGTTCGCAGGTGCACGTAAGTAGTCGCGAAGACAAAGAATGAAGACTCAAGTACTCATCCACCGGAATCTGCACCATTCGAGACGTCATTACAAGTTTTTCTCACCACTGCCACACACTACGCTAGTTGGTTGACTGGTGGGCAAGTACTTAGTAGTACAAGCAATACTAACCCTAAAAATAGAGCTGTCTTGAGCAAACAAGCAAACTAGATAGTATAAACCTATACCCCGGGTTTGGTTTTCTTCACCCGTGAGGGGCGCATAGTGCTCGCCTCGGAAGAGTCTGAGCTGAACCAACTCTGGCTCGCGCGCTGCTCCGAGTCAATGCAGGATACGCGAGTGAACAAAGTGACAGTGGTTGGAAGGGGATGTCCACGTGGTGTCACGTGAACGAAAATTCCCGGGATGCCGACGCTGCCGCATGCGGCAATTGCAAAGAGGGACGTCGCCGTTGGTCGCCGTCGCCACTGGTGAAGCTGCTGCTCGCACACTTAGACTTCTCCCACTTCTACCTCGGCCTCCTGTACTCTATAGACTACCCCTCTTAATGCCCCATAGACTGTCCTCCCGCTTTCTTTCGCTCAACTCACTCCATGCTGTCTGTCGATCTCCGTCGGTAGCTCACACACGCTCTCTGGTCACTCGTGCCAATCTCCGTCCAACGTACCATGGGAAGTCGAAGCCTCGGTCATTCGCTAGAGTGGGCCCAGCGGTGAGTTACATGTGAGTCGTACAGACACCTAGGCTCATGAGTACAGAGAGCATTCCATGCGTCGACCCCGCGTGCAGCACCTAAGGACCCTTACCAGGTGCTAGGTGTCAAGAAGGACGCGACACCGGCAGAAGTTAAGAAGACATATTTTGCAGTATGTCTATAAATGTTTATTTCACCTGCTTCATTACCGATGATCCCGATAGCTTGCCAGAAAATACCACCCCGACACAAATCCAGACAAGAATGCCCAGGCTAAGTTCGTCGAGATACAGGAGGCGTACGACGTGCGTCTGTCGTTTCCCTGTCCACAACTTCTGGGCGTTGATTCTCGGGCATTTCTAGATCCTGAAGGACGAGAAGAAGAGGGCCGAGTATGATAAGTACGGCGCCGCGTCCCAGCAGCCAGGCTTCGACGCCAACGCGTTCGAGAACGCACGCTCCTTCGGCGGCGGCTCTCCCTTTGGGTTCGGTTTCCAAGATTTCTCCGGCGCGTTCGGTGGCGGCCGTACTGGAGGCCGCGGAGACCTGTTCGAACAGTTGTTCGGCGCGTTTGGCCCTGGGATGAACGCCCAAGCCCCAGTGCGGGGTGCCCACGTCGAGACCACCATCGATATTACTTTCATGGAGGCCTGCAAAGGTACCTCACGGACGGTCAACATTACCCCGATCGTACAATGCGACAAGTGTTCCGGAACCGGTCTCAAGAAGGGTTCGGCGCGTTCGACTTGCGGGAGTTGCGGCGGGCAGGGTACGAGGTCATATGTGATCGACAGTGGGTTCCATATGCAGACTACATGCACCACCTGCCACGGTACCGGGTCCGTCGTTCCTCCTGGCAGCCAGTGTGGCACTTGCGCCGGCGTCGGTCAAGTGAAGGTCAGGAAATCTGTTCCAGTAGACATTCCAGCAGGTGAGCGGTGGAGCATACTTTTGTAACGCGTTTCAAGTCTAACTTGGGGTGTGTTCCTGGTAGGCGTCGAGGATGGCATGACCCTCAAAGTGCCTGGGCAGGGCGACGCGCCGTTAGGCGGTAGCGGTCGTTCGGGCGATCTCCTCGTCCGTATTAACGTCGCTCCCTCGAAGATCTTCAAGCGCCAGGGTGCAAATTTGTATCATGACGCACGGATTCCAGTGCATACCGCTCTTCTCGGCGGTAGGGTTCGGGTGCCGACGCTTGACGGGGAAGTCGATGTGCGCGTTCCGCCTGGAACGCAGCCCGGGGAGCAGATGATGTTAAGAGGTCACGGCGTCTCACCGACGTACGCCTCCGGAACAGGGGATATGTACGTGACCTTCAATGTGCAGGTCCCAAGGTCGGTCGAATCCTCCCCTAGCTTAATGCGCTTGCGCCGACGAGATTCTTCACAGAGCGCTCACACCGCGGCAACGCGAGTTATTACAAGAATACGCCGATGACGTGGACGGTCGGGTGCCCAATTCTTCACGTCAAAAGGCACGTCAAGACCCGCCACGGAGCACGTCCTCGGATGGAGCGACCTCGCCTAAGAGCTCGGATAACCGAGCCTCGACGGAGACGGCAGCCCCTACAAATGGTACGGAATCTTCTCCGTCTGCGCCCCCAG
This sequence comes from Ganoderma lingzhi, assembly GCA_026283605.1. Lineage (NCBI taxonomy): Eukaryota > Fungi > Basidiomycota > Agaricomycetes > Polyporales > Polyporaceae > Ganoderma > Ganoderma lingzhi. Next base: position 1,597,412 of record JAPJYM010000001.1, read on the forward strand.
AAGGCTGGGTATCTCGTACGTTCCAAGGGCTTAGGAAACTCATCGGATTCTGATTTACATGTGGACTTCCAATGACATGCGCATCATCGGACGACCGTGCATTCCAGAACCGTCTGCAGACTCGAATGAGGGCGACGCTAACCACCAGCGGAAACGAGACCAGGACCGCAAAAAGAGGGCAACGACGGCGTGACGATACCCCAAGTTGGCATACACCCCGAGGGTTACGACCATCGGCTAGCGGTTCCGCCGATAGCTGTCTGTTTTCGTAGGCTACATTCTGGAACTAATCGTTAGTACGTATTCCACTGATCAGGAAACGAAGCCCTGCGGGGGGTCATGTGTGGGCCTCGAGGAGTTGTCGGCTATGCTTGCACGGCAATTTGGATTTGGCCATCGTGTCCGTTGGGCCGGAGTGCAGCTTGCCCGAGGGAGACTGCGGCGCGTCGCTCAATGACCGGAAATGGAGGGGCACAGGACTCGAATCGCCTCGCCGCCCTCGAATATTCTCGTGGGCATAGGAAGCGCTCCGCGACTGTGACACTGCGACGCATTCTGATTTCCAAGCTTGATTGAGCTGGGTTCGATGACCGGGTGGCGCATCGTGGTCAGTGGCTTCTTGTGTTCGCTCTGTCGAAGCGATCGCCAATATGACCGCCGGTTTTCCCAGGTGCTGTGAGTGATAGGAAGAGAAGTACACGAGACCTGTTGTGCTGACCAGAAATTTCTCAAAAGCCGATAACGCGCTGCATGGCATTTGGTGCAAGACCCACAGTTGCCATACACGGCAGTCGACGGACGCCCACAGCGGCAACCCTCGCCATTCCCTGCCATCATACTCAATTCTCAATTCTTCCTCCACCCCTCTGCTCCCGCGCTGAGTGTGCCCTTTCCCGTCTGTCTCAGATTCGCTCAGATGCATCTACGTAAACCCCTGTGACTGCTTAGTTTCAGCGCCCCTCGCACACTCTCCGGTCTTCTCAAAGCCTATACGTGTGCGCAAGTTATCATGTCCGTCACCAACATGGCCCGTTCCTGGAGCCCAGATCCATGGTACTGGGCAAAGCAGCCTTTGCATCCCCAAACCGGGCGCCGAAGGGCTTCTCAGATCTCTCTTTGGCGACCTACCGAATCTCCGGAAATGAGGGTTCAAAACTCCTCCGAGATTCCTGGTGCGTTCTCAATTGCTAGGATCCTTTTTGCCTAAGTTCACACAGAGATGTCTCGGACCACAGATCATGGCATTTCCTCGCCAATTCTGCAGCGTGGAGCGGGCGATCGTTCAGCCCTTCCTGCGACTACATTACATAGATGACACGTCAAGGTTGGGACTGCACTTCGTATAAAGCTGTTGAGCAACCATGGCCTCCCCGAACACACATCCTGCAGCTCACTGAACCGGTCAGAGAGTCTCCCCTGCCGCTCTCAGACATGACACCAAGTCTGGTCTATTCTGCATCTCTCACTGAAAAGGACAACGTCTTGCCCATGTCCAACTCTGCCCCGTCGGTGTCGGGGTGCTCCTCACAGACATCCACATCCCGCACATCATTCCAATCGTCACACGCAGCGAGCGAGTGTTCTTCCCCCACTGTCACGCCGACCCCGACTCCCAAAACGGCGTCAAGCGATACGCTCGTATCGTATGACGCTCGCAAAGCCTCGCGGCCGTCGACAGCACGGCTGGCCATAACGCATGCGGGGTGAGTGCCACTAGTCACTGAGCGCGTAACGGCCGGAGTTCGCTGACCGGGACGCTCGCAGCGCTGCCCTAACTCTATTTCTCGCCACGACAGACGCTGTGAGATCTGCATCCACGTCCAGACCCTTGTTACTCGTCGGCTGACCCGGCCCGACAGACTATCGTCTCCACGACCCTCCCAACGATTACGAGCGAGTTCGACGCCAATCAGGCGGAATACACTTGGGTCTGTGTGACGTATATGCTCACCCAGACCGCCTTCCAACCTCTGTATGGGAAGCTCTCGGATCTCATAGGTCGAACGGTCGGTGCTTCTCCATAGGCCACGATGTACATCGTTCTGATGCGACGGCTTTTAGACGGTCTTGTACGCTAGTATTTTTATTTTTGCCGCAGGCTCTGCGCTCTGTGGTGCCGCACAGGTACGTCTATGTGTCCTAAGGTTTATGCGGCCTGTTGGCTGATATCCCCTCGAATGCCAAAGACCATTACGTGGTTAATACTTGCACGAGCAGTCGCTGGTGTAGGAGGCGGCGGCATCGTCTCCCTGGTCTGGACCATTACGTCAGAGATCGTCGACGTCCGCAATCAGGCCAAATGGTCCCAGGCGCTAAGCCTCACTTGGGCCTGCTCGGCCGTCGCGGGACCGCTCCTGGGCGGAGTCTTCAGCGGTGAGTGAAAGTAAAACATCACACAATACACTGCTGACTCGATGTCACGCAGAAACAAGCGGCTCCCTTAACTGGAGATGGGCATGTAAGTCTCGGTCAATTGAGTGATGCGCAATCCACGACGCTTGCTGATTCACGTCGTACGCCCAGTTTACATTAACCTGCCGGTGTGCGCCTTCGCCTTCGCGGTCCTGTGGCTATCGTTGCGCCATACATACATCGGTGGAGCTTCCCGTGTCTCGTGGAGACATTTTGGACGAACCTTTGACTTCGTCGGACTGTGAGTTGGACTACTACCACGTACCGGAGCTAACGCAGCTGACCGGGTGGTCCGGGCAGGCTCCTCTTCATGGGAGGAAGTAGCTGTATTGTGATCGGGTTCAATTTCGCTACCGAGATCGGATGTAAGTTTATTTCCTGCTCCCGTGACGCGATCCTATTGACTTTAGAACCTCAGGGGTCTGCGCTTCGACGCTGGTATTGATCGTTACTGGTCTTGTAGTTCTGCTTCTAGGCGCCGTATATGAAGTTCGTACGAAACGCGACGCGCTGTTTCCCCCGATTGTTTTCAAAGATCGCACGATCAGTACGCACGCGATTTTGAGTTCTTCTTAGGAAGCATTCCCTCACATTGAGTTACAGTGATTACCCTTGTAGTAACCTTCCTCCATAACCTAGCATTCAATGCTGGGACATTCTATCTGGCGCTGTACTTCCAGGTGAGAGCCTTCCTCTCGTTCCTCGTCGCCTGGCCGCTGATCGGCGCGTAGGCTGTAAATGGGATGTCTCCCCTCGAAGCGGGCATGACTATGCTGCCATACTCGCTTGGATCCTCGCTCGCCTCGATGCCCAGTGAGTCAAGCTCGTCCCTGCAACACTTTACATCAATACTGACGCCAGCGTCGGTTCAGCTGCCTGGCTCATTGGGTACTATCAGCGGCGCAGCCTCGACACCGCGTGTCAAAAGTATATCATCTGCTCAGGCCTCGCCCTGTCCTCGGTCGGGTTCGGTACGAGTGCTCCATTGTCTTCACCACCAGGCCGGCGGGTGCTAATGAAGCGCAAGGCCTCATGATGCTCATGTCTGACGCCAGCCCAAGGAGCATCCAGGTTGCGTTCCCACTGATTGCCGGCGTGGGTTTGGGCATGCTCTTCCACGCGCCGTACCAGATCTTTACGCGTGCGCTGAGGCGTCAAGACGTCGCAGCAGGGACGAGTGCGTTCTTCCTCGTCCGGTTCACAGGCGCGACGGTCGGCCTGGTAAGTTTTCGCTGGCTCCTTCCCTCGGAACGTCTGCCGTCGCTCACTCCAATACTTCGTCTTCGCCAGGCCGTCGCGGGGGCCGCCTTCCGCGGCCAGCTGTCCGAGACGCTACCTGCTGGCGTCAGCGCGTCCTCCGTTCTCGAATCACTGGACATGCTCCAATCCCGGGGTGACTGGCCAGCCATCCTGCGTGCGCTGACGCTCGCAATCAAGGTGCGGGTTCCGGCCTTCCGTGGGATTCCGCTGTACTGAATTGCGTGCCCCCCTGCGTGTGTGTAGGCCATCTGGGCTGTCTGTTGTCCATGCCTTGGCGCGGCTCTGCTGGTCGGTCCTTTTCTTCGTATGTCATGCCTTGAACTGCAAAAGCTGACTGGATTCCCCGCCGCATGGGCTAGATCTCGCTGTTTACACGTAAGATCTCCAGCGACGAAAACGCGACTCTGGAGGGGAGAAGTCGCCCCCCGCGCCTCTAGGGGGGCTGGCGCCCGTCATGGCGTTGGAAGGGGCGTGAACGGCTGGCTCATCGGAATGGGTTAGTCCGCCTCGTGGTCTTGTCCAATCAACGCTTTGGACTTCTTCACAATTCTCTGGTATCCTTATTGCCATTCTCCTGCGCGTTGACGGACGCTTCCAGATTCCAGCAGTATAGAGCTTTCGTGCGATAGATAGCCAAAATACAGGACTGCTGTAGCAGCAGACCTCCCACACAGCGTGTCGTAACGGCTGCGGGGTAGATCGGAGAAGGCAGAGCTTAGAGCTTAGCTGCCTGGGACAATTGCAGAGACCCGGAGATCGCTATCGACGCCTGCGAGCCGATCCGTGGTAATGCAGGCCGAAGAATTTGGGGCCTTCTTGATCGTGAGTTGTAGCGGTGGGCCCGGAACAGCGGGGCGAAGCCCCAGACGAATTCGAAGCTGCGCACGGAAGTTTTGGAACGTCGCATAAACCCCATGAGGCTACCGTCCAACTATCGCCTGCGAAGCTTTAGGCATAATCGTCGCGTACGCTTCCGCGAAAGTGATGCCTCGTGGCGCGCCTCAGGGGATACAGGAAGCAGCAGAATGCAGACCCCTGTGAATCGGGCGAGGAGGGGACGCAGTAGTCGGTTGGGGCCCCCGCGGCCGTGCGCGGGGTCTGGGTGGTCCGCGCTCAGCCCAAAGGGGCGGCGGTGAATTAATTGCGAGCAACTTCTCGAGATTGGCATTGAGATAAAGTTCGAACAGAAGTAAGACAGGCAGGGCACCGCATAAGCCGTGCGCGTGAGCATCACAGACCCAAGAGGATTGCGGAGGTGATTCCGGTCGGTGTACGAGATTCGATCGTGCGTGTCGACGCAACCCCCGTTCGGGGGTTTTGAGAACGCACAGAGGAGTCGGCACGAGCGTATACGTAGGGAGCGTGCGTACAAACCGCAACGGTGTCTTGGCAGCTTGTACTTACGTGCTGGCCCCAGGACATGCCTCGTGAAGCGCAGGGAGGTTTCATTGATGGACAGGGCTACACGTGCCTAAAAGAACGACTGCTAAGTATCCAGAATTTGCTTGCCCATCCAATGATGCCTGGCCCGCGACCGTCGTCCAGGGCGGCGGCGTGGAACATGGATGCCGATGGCATAGCGAGGACGCACGCATAGCCGACTCGGTCATGTGGATGTTCGATAACCGTTCGAAGGGGCCGCCGGGGGCAGGAACGGGGAGGTCTGGGCTCGGCGAACTACGTTTGACGAAGTTATTGAATTGGCCGGCGCCGACAGCTCCCAGAACTGACATTACGGGAACGTGACGCCAACAGGTATGCTTCCGACATGGGGACGTGTGTGATCATGAAGGCCCAAGGGCCGAACACTGGAGAGACACCGGATGTCAGTGTGTTGACAGGCTTCCAGCTGACCCCTGGGCAGAATGCAATGCAGAAGAAGACCGGCAGTCAGAGTCAGTCCGCGACAAGGCGACACTGACTTGGTATGATCGTCCCTCCTTGATCCCGTACATAGATCATCTTATGTCTGCCTAGGGTAGACCAGACCTTTGAGAGCATCGCCGCCCGGGGAGGCGGGTGCGGAGGAAGAGTGCTCAGAGGAAGGGTAAGCTGGAGCAGATATCGATTGTGACCCCGAACCTATTCTCTCGAGAAATGAATGCACAGGAACCGATATAAGTGCGTAGAAGTTCGAAAATGGAGGACAGATGCCGGCGGAGAGAAGGGTGATGGCTGCATCGTGCAAGAGAATGTCCGCACAACGCTCGTTACGGGCAAGGGACCCGGATTGGCACCTGGCAGTGGAAGATTACTGTAATCTGTTCCGAGGGGCGTGCTACTAGTAGAAGCGTAGTATGACGCACCACGCGACCGCACAAAGGCTCAAGATGCCGTTCTCCGACGTGGGCATGACCGTGTAAGTTACGTTGTGTGTCCATGGGAGATGCGTGATGAAGGATAGGACTCACTGCTTGACTTGCTAAAATGCGTACAGTACTTACTTAGAGTCTTATTAGATAGCAGCTTTTCGGGAGATAAGACGGGGATGGACTAATTAGGACTAACATGGGGAAATGGAATGTTCCCACGGGGTGGAGTAGTGTAGTAGTGGCCCCTGCCTGGCCATGGTGCCACTGGCAGTCCCAATATTTGCACCTTGCCCTCGTCCCAGCTCGTGTGACTCTCCCCTTCGCCCCCCCTCGACCCCCGCACTCATCGAATTACCGTGCAGTAGTTACCTGGGTCACTGTCCATGACCAAGGCACCACCTAAACCCCATTCGAGATCCCCTTCCCTATTCAGCAAACTTCTCCGCCTTTTTCGTGAAGCACGCGTTGCGCCCCGCCCAAATAAAAAGACGATGCCGCCTACAATCGGCCCTGAACTCGCTTCTGATCCTACAATCAGTCCATTCAGGCCCCCCGGTATTGCTTTCAGCAGGTCCTCTACCAGCTCTTCGCATATCTTACCGGACAACAACTCTGCTGGATCCGTTTGCTCGTCCCCAGCCTACTCTTCCTCATCCCTCTCCATCCCATTCGAGGACGGCGATGTCGATGTCGTCAGGGTCGAAGGGCTCAGACACGCTCCATTCCGGTTAGAGGCACGGTGAGTATATTGACACTCTTCTTGTCATGGCTCCCTCCGGGGAAGCCCACCAGCAAGCTAACCACTTGTGGGACAGGACGGGGCAGGCATCCTGGTCTGGCGTTCGCACGTCTCTATCCATCTCATGTATGCTGACCATCCGCCTACAGACGTTACAAGACAGCACCTTTCGCGGAGCAGCTGCTAGAAATCCTGCACTCCATCCGCACCCTATCGTGGTCCGAGCCCCAAATCACCCCGAACCTCATTAGCATTCAGAAGGTGTCGGGCTCGTTGACCAATGCCGTCTTTTTCGTGTCGTGCCCTTCCGTGCCAAAGACCCGCACAGTCCTCTTACGCATATACGGACCCTCGTCTAGCAACCTCATCTCACGGCCACACGAGTTGCATACCCTTCACGTGTTATCATCAAAGTATCACATCGGTCCTCGTGTTTATGGCACGTTCGAGAACGGGCGCGTGGAGGAGTACTTTGACTCCACTGCCCTGACGGCCTCCGACCTGCGCGACCCCGAAATTAGTTCCTGGATCGGCGCTCGGATGGCCGAACTGCATGGCGTCGACATTGACGCTGTGGTTTACGACACTGAGCCCGCCGACACTTCCGAACGAGGGATACAGTTAGCAGTTTTCAAGAACGCGAAAGCTTGGCTGCCCTCCGCGCGGGAGGTGCTGGCTTTGCCCGGTGCGCCCGTCGAAGTCCGCGGGCGCCTTGACTTGGATCGTTTTGAAAGGGAATGGGATCTATACTCGAGGTGGCTGCATCAGAAGGAGAAGTCTGAAAGCGCCAGCAGACGAGTATTCTCGCACAACGACACGCAGTACGGCAACCTGCTGCGTATGCGAACGCTCAAGCCAGGGTTGCCCTCGCACCGCCAGGTGAGCAGACGTCTCTACAAAACCCGCGAAGCTGCTCGCTGAATGTACCCGGTTCTTCTCTTCTCGCCTCATGTCTCGCCCTCGCCCAAAACCCCTGGTCGCACGCTCGCGCCATACGAAATCGCCTCCGGGGCCCCATTGTTACGGCCACAGATCATCGTCGTCGATTTCGAGTACGCGTCCCCCAACCCTGCGGCGTTCGACATCGCGAACCATTTCCACGAGTGGACCGCGAACTATCACGGTGCCGCCCCGCACCTCCTCGATCCCGCGCGCTACCCGTCCGCGCGCGAGCGCCGGAATTTCTACCGCGCGTACCTCACCCACACCGACTGCCACCTCGACGCGCCCGCGTCCGCACCCGTGCCCGCGGTCGCGCCCGACCTCTCCGAGGACGCGCTCGCGGCGGCGACGGCGGAGCTCGAGGGCCACGTCCGCGTCTGGAGTCCCGCATCGCACGGCATGTGGGCCGTCTGGGGCGTCGTGCAGGCCCGCGAGGCCGTCGAGGGCGGGGACGGCGGCGAGCCCGAGTTCGACTACCTCGGCTACGCGCAGTGCCGCATGGCGGGCTTCCGCCGCGAGCTGCGTGCGCTAGGCATTCCGGGGTTGGACTCGGAGAAGGACGACGCGCTCTCGTAACGCGTTTTGCGGTTCGGCGAAAAATTTTTTTTCCTGGCCCTCAACGTTCAACCCCAGGCTCTTTCCTCGCTCCCCCAAGGCTTCTGGTCTCTGTCTTGGAACGTTAACGTTTTGAAATTTATCATTGCTTCTGAATCCCTCCCTCCTCATTGACGCTTCTGCGTCCCTTGTATGATGTTCTCGAGCTTCGCGTCCGATGAATTGTCGCTTGGGACACGCGACGCGTCTGATTCTTGTCGATTACGGATCGCGAATGAGGCGTGGCCTCAATAATTGCTCGGCATCGTGATACATCGCAAGCACTAGCTGTAGACTTCTATGCATCTTACGTGCAGCTTCTCCAGAGCCGGTTTTGAATATGGGTTAGACTCCGTACTGTACGCAATCCCTGTACTTCCATCATACAAATGTTTTCGCAATGGATGGATAGACTTCACGCAATTGCGACCTGGTCAGGCGACGACGCCAGCGATAAGCGGCAGGGGCGAAGGTGAGAGGGAGGCATAAGCGTGATGTATTAATGTCATAAGATAACATGTGCGGAAGGGTCGACGTTGGGTGATGCGGCCGAGAGATGTGGTGGTGAGCTATCCGGATTGTCAAGACAGGAATAAGTCAAACTTGCTTCGACGACGGCGACGAGATGAGCGGGGACACAGGGAACGGGAGCTGAGCGACGAAATGAGGAGCGGGAGCGGAAGGTGGCAAAACAAAACACAAAATACTACAGAGGAACACACGAGCAAAAAGGACGGGGACGTGAGTAAAGGAGAGGAACGGGGAGTGGGATGGGACGGGATGGTATGGGAGGAGGGGGATGACGTGACGGTCGTGTGTTATGTCCGGCGGGTCCACGTTTCTAGATATCAAGAGACCGAAAGCACACAACCGAGGGTCCCGCGACGCAGGCCGCTCGAGAAGCACCAGCAACGTTAGTGCCAGCGCGCCGGAGCGGCGGTTCGCGGGTCGCCCTATGCTCCGGCACGCGTCGCCTTCAGAAGGACTCGACTCCGGCATCCACCAGCGAGCCCCCGCCACCCGGGACCGCGAGACGACCTCTCACGCCCAGTTTTTCTCGGCCAGGCGGGACGAGCTGACATTGTAGTCCGCCCACGGCGAGTTCGTCTTGAGTTCGTTGCCTGGGATCGACGAGAGCGGATATGCCGTCAGGTGCGATGTGCGCGTCGCGGTCGCCCAGTTGCCCGCGCTACCAGAGCGCGCGTGCCCGTTGATCCTCGATACCGTCTTCGCGGCGGCCTCGGGGGACGCGTTGAGCTGCGCCTGCGCCACGGCGGGATTCGTGGCCGTGGGGGTATTCGCGACGCTGTTGAGGTCGAGCTGGATATCGCCCCCGTTGAACGAGTGGCGGACGTTCGGGTTCACGGCGGTCTTGGGGCCCCCACGCTGCAAGCAACGCAAAAACGTATGTCAGCTACATGTCGCCAAGAACCACGCGCGCCCAGCAAAGAACCGCGAGCATGTACGGCATGCGCACTTACCTGCGAGCCCACGATCTCCAGCCTAGAACTCGCGTGCCTTCCAAAGTCAGGGCCCGCGGTCACAGGGCCCGGTGACCGCGCCGCCGCGTCGTCCCCAGAAGACATGAGCATGCCGTTGTGCGCGAACGCCGGAAACGCAGACTTGTTCTGCTGTTTGGAGATCGACACATCGGCCACGTTCGTGTTGACGCGCAGCCCGTCGGGCCGGCCCCCGGCCTGGAATCCGGCCGACGGGGGAGTCGTACTGAGGCTGCCCGAACCGGAGCTCATGCCGCCGCTCTCCTGCGTGCGCTTCGCGGAGATGCGTGCAAGCAGCGAGCTCGAGACCTGGTCGGCCGGGTCGCTGTTGGTGCTCGACGAACGCGCGCGGCCATCCGGGTTCGCTGCCGGCGGAGCACCGTCCGTGCTTGGGGGCCCACCGGCAGCAGGCAGCTCGGTGTGGATGAAACAGCATCTCTTGCCGTACGGGCACGACCCGGAAACCCAGAACGTCTGCGATAAGGCGGAAGTCAGCCGGCGATTCATTGAGCATGGGCACTACAACGGCCGCGCTGCGGATGAGAACACGCACCCTGCAGATCTCTGTCTTGTACTGTGGAAAACACACAACAGAACGCGGGGTCAGAACATCACCGGAGTGGACGCTAACCGAAACGCTGAGAAGGGCAGGGACGAACCTTGGGATGCCGCTGAACCTTGCGGAGCTCTTCCTCGCCGTGCGCGAACTGGCACTTGGCCCCGTACCTGCAGCTGCCCTTCTCCTCCCAGCTCCTGCACAGCTCTGTCTTGTACAACCCCAGCTTGCGATTGTTGGCGCTCGGGCCGGAATTAGTGTTGGTATGCGACGATCCGGTGTTGTTGATGGCTATACTCTGGCCAGAAAGCGGGACGCCGTACTGGCCGGTATACTGAGCCTGCAGCTGCGCCATCATCTGCACAGCAAGCTCGGGCGATGGGTATGGCTCGGGACCAGAGGGATAGAACTGGTTGTTGAACATCGACAGGGTTGGAGGCGCCATTGTCGGGTACATCTGACCCGCGGCGAAGGCATTGTTCAGCAAAGCGAGAGTTGCAGGGTCACGGAGAGAGGCGGGATCCGAGGCAGAATGTTGGTGAGTACGCTGGAAGACGCCAGATTGTTGTTGAAGACGTGCCATCGTAGGATTATCGAGCGGGGGCGTGGGCAACATCATGTTGTACAGTTCCTGCTGGGGATTGGCCACAGGCGGCATCCCGTTAGGGTGCACAGGCGCGGGGTAGCCCCCGAAATTTGTGGGACTCGGAACAACCGGGGGAATCGCAGGGTTGAAGCCTCGAGGCGGCTGGCGGTAGGGTATGTTGGTGGCCACGTTTGGTGGACGCCCGTGGACGAATGCCGGGGGAGCGCCGCCTGGAGGTACGGGCACGTTAGGGCCAGCATTGAACTGTCGCTGCTGGCCCTGGTAGTCCGCTACAAGCTCCTCTTGCGATCGCGTGAGGGCATTTCCCTGCATTTGCTGCTCCGAAAGGCGGGACGGGGTACCGTTATGCGAGGCGAGAAGCGACGGGTACGTCGGTTGATCAGCTTGGGGCTGTCTTTCCGGTGTGCCGTGTGGGGACGACCACGCATCCGCGTTTCCGGGGCTTCCTCCCGCCTGTTGTAGCCGAACGAGGTCAGTACTGGACAGACCGCCGCTGTAGGAATGTGGGCGGTTCCTCGATTCGCCAACGGCGCCTACTTTGAGTGGGGTCACGGGCGGAGCGCGTAGGTTCTGGCCGCTAGACGAGAGTGCCGAGCCATGGGAGCCCGTCGTGTCCACGGAGGATTCGCGCGAGTGGGATACAATGCCGGGCTGGGATAGGTGATTAGTTGAGGATGAGTCTAGGCTCGTCTGCGACGATGTGTCTAACGGAGATTCCTGGAAAACACAGCTGCAGGAGGGCATTCCTCGAGCTAAGAACAGTACGAACCTGGGCCTCTGTTCCGTCGCTGCCGATTTGCAGCTTGACGATCTCGTCCGCCAGATCCCAGTCTGAGTGATCCACCAGCTGCCCGCTTGAGTTCAGTCTCCAGTGACCGGCGCCGTTTGGCGCTTGGATGGTGTCTGGTGTGTAAGACGATTACGGAACCGCGGCGGAAGATCAATTCGAACGAAATGACATACCCTTGACGAGACCAGAGACGGGAGTGCGACGTGCCGACATGGTGGAGGGTAGCATGTACAGAGAACTGAAGCGAGGACAAGGTTTTTTGATGATAGGAACGTCGTAGGTCGAGAAGACGGTTGCGTCGAAGAAGGGAGTCGTAACTGTTTCGTACATGATGGACATCGGGGTAAGTTTCCGGGAGATGGGGAAGGAGGAGGGTATAAGAGGGCGGAGGGGGTTGTGCTTACGAATTAAGGATAAATTGCCGATACCACGTCCTTAGCTCTTGAGGGATAAAAAGGTGGAGAGTAGGCAAGAGATGTGATGTGCGTGAGTCGTGCGGCGCGGGTGTTGATGGCAAGAGGCTACCGGCCCTGGTCTAGGTGTGGGTTAATCGCCAAGAAGCGATGAAGCCAGCTGGACTAGGAAGGGTAGAAGACGAAGGGTGGAATGGTATAAACAAGTTGAAGTACCGCGCGGCCGTGGGTCGTGATGGAATGCGCCAAGTAGAGAGATGCTGGATAGATAGGATGGATTGATGGAACGATGCTGGGGGTGCTGTGAGAGCGCGGCGGAAGACGAGGTGCGTCCTGGATGGTGGCAGACGGAGGGAGGGAGGGAGGGAGGAGGCAGCGGTGGGGTGGGCCTCGCGCCTGCCTGACGGAAGAAGGTCAGGGTCTGATTGCAACGTGCCCCTCTTGCGGCGGCGGCGATTGCCAACGCTAAGCTCGCTCCTCGACCTCAGACTCAAAACCAGCCACGCTCCCGACTCCGTCTCCGTCCATGCTCAAACGTCGTGTATCGACAACACATCGATCTCTTCTCTTCCCTCCCAATCGATCCACGCCCAACAACCTCCCTCAACTCCAGTCAATGCCAATGCTCCCACCGTGCGCCCAAGCGTCTGCCACGTGGGGCGGTGTACCATAGACGCACATTCAGAATCACCCTACGTAAACCGTATACGTGCCGTGGGCCGTGGCGCGTCCCTTGGACTTCGTCGCAGCCCCAGCCCGCTCCGTCTCTGACGTACTGTATCGTGTCGCCCAGGTCGTAAGCACTGACACTGAAAAAACTAGGAACCACAACAAGCACCGCGCGCCCCGAGCGCAGGATGCAAGGCGAGGGCAATGGACAGGGTCCTGATTACGGACTTGAAGTTCGTCTTCGTGGCGGGGTTACCGCTTTCGGACAACTAACAGTGATTGCCTTTCCAGCATGCGAACAGCCTCGCATCCTCCTCGAGCTCCATCCCGCTGGCATATACTGTGCCATCCAGCTTCCACAAATCTTCCCCTCTTCACAACTCCTGGCCTTTGCAACGGCCACTCGTCAAGCACATTGACAACATTGCTCTCTACGTACTTAGTCGCATAGGGCAACGACGGTGCAGCGCCTCTCCTCGATCGCCCCTTCCAAATTCGTGACCAAGTCTTACCCTAATTCCTGAGAATTTCGGCATCAAGCTTATCTTTCTCGACTCGCTTCTCGTCGATATGCTCCCCGTCCGTTTTAGCGTGTATCAGTGAGGCACAAGGCTCACTTTCGTGTCTCTGCGAAGTTTACGTTTCACGGACCACCTCCTGGACTTGCCGTTTGGCGAGCGCAGCGAAGCCTGCGTGCCCCCGAATCGACCACAGCGAACGCCGAAAGGCCAGCACTTCCTTTCGTGGGGAGGTTGCCTATTAATTGTTTCGAGGCCGCCCACATTTCGTGTGTTGATACGCGGTGGTCTCCGTCTCGAGTCTCGAGACGCGAGACGACAGCACTGCTTGACGAACAGTCGTCAATCTCCGCGCTCCCCGCCCCACAATTGCTATATGTAAGTACGTGATCACGCGCACGATCGACTCGCATAAGTAAACTAATGCATCCGCGAATGTTCCAAAACATAAGAGACCGACGGGCTGTGCCCCGCTGGCGCTAGCGCTAGCGCTCCCTACCCATTGGATATCGAGTCTGGACCGTGGACGGTGCACCTGTTGTGCCGTCTTCACCTTCACCGTGGTTTTGGCCCCTTCGGCGACGGCGTCGGGACTATCGCTGGATCCGCCCCGCTGAGGATGTCGATCTCATATGACGGCCTCGAGTTGGCCGCATGCACTCTACTTCTGATTATGTAGTGGCATCCAGGCGCTATTGCACGTGTCAGACACGATCACGACTAGGCATGCGACGCTGGGATCGACTCGAACGGGCACGCAGACTCGTATCTAGCGCAATCCTCGCGCAACGGCAACGGGTTGCCAGTGGGGGGGTTCGTCTGATGCCCATCCATTCGGGCAGTCGCGTTTCCCATCCTCCACCCTCTCATACGTAGATTCTGACAGCATTCGAGTCAGGTTCGAGACGAAGCGCGGAGGACGAGGAGGGGGTGCCTTCGCCTGATCGGCGTATACTCTGGTCGATCGACCATTTGTGCACGCGCCGCCGAGGAAGCTTTCTTTTCGTGAGTGTGTGCTGATGAGCCTAGGCTGGAACCCCAACTGTGTATCACGCTCCCGCAGCGTCAGGACTCGGATTCGCTCGTACCTCTTCCGAGCCTCGGCCGCAGTAAACCAACCCTCCGCTCGCCTTCGAATCTGGAGGTCTGTACGTCGCAATCTGTGTACATCCGACTGTGTCGAGCCGATGCGCACCGTGTCACTGTACCCATTCAAGAGGATGTCGTCTATCCCAGATCGGGGGCTAATATATATGTCTTTTCCATCCCTCCTACTCCACCTTCGAGGCTTCTCGCCTTCCAGTCTCGGCGCCCCGTCTTTAGGCCTACCCGGTTGGGCGGCTCGTGCTCCAGTTGAACTCTAAAACGGACTTGAACATATAACCAGTGTTAAATTGCACCAAACCTTTACGCTTCGCGAGGCCGTGATGCGGGGCCCTCGCAGTGCAAAACCTCGCAATCGCATCAGCAAAAGCGCTAACCCGTGGCAATGGCACTGCCATGCCCGCCCGGGTTTGCCTACCGTAACGGGCCGGCCGAGGTTTGCAATACATCACCTTGCCGTTGCAATCCCTAGACCTGACGAGGTTGTAATCGCCACGTTAAGGCTACGGTATTTATTCGTATTGTATGAGTATAACTTCGGTAAGGATTTGTTAGTCAATTCCTTGGAATTAGTTCGTATCCCAGGGCGGCGCTTTAGTCCTCAGGCCTCAGCGCTCAGCGCTTCATCGCTCAGTGCGACCTTCGTTCGTCTCTCATTTGTACCACCACTGCGGATGCTCCGTCTAAAGCACATACTCATATATAGGTAGGAGGAGCATCCGCGCGCCTCCAGATCAAACCCTCTCCGAGTCGGGGCACACTGCGGTGAGTGATGGTTTCATTTGTTCTTGTATCTGTCTGGGCTCCGTAGGCCGCGCAACACGAAGAGGAGAAGGATACGAGGATTATCAAGGGGGCTATCTGCTACAATCGGATGAGGTCCGTGCGCTTCTGTGAGGGGTCCGTGCGTTATCACGAGCTCCGAGTCCTGGTTCAGAGCTGTCATTCGGCTTCCCATCTGATAAAAGGCTGCTCGCCCTCTTCGCTGTTGACTTCAACACTTGGACTCGCTCGCCCACCATAACCCTACTTCACCTCAAGCCATCCGGGCACCGCGCTCACCAGATGAGCGGCGCGGTCAGCCACCTCCCTCCAGCACGCACAAAGCTCCCCCGGAGCGCGGTCCTCTACAGCTGCTGGTAAGTCATTGTATGCGTCCTTCTCTCATTTAATACTGTTACAGACTATATGCGCTTTGATGCCCCACCAGACAGATGTTCGGTCCGTGAGGGTTTGTGTTTGCGAGGTTCACAGGAGTCAATGTCGTTGCTTTCATTCATTCGCCGGGGGAAGCGCATTGCAACGCTGTCATGCAAAGGTCCGTTGTACGCTGCGACCATCGTCGCCATCCATCTTTTCAGCTCGGTCTTGCCCTCCCCCTCGCCTTCAAGCTTGGAGTCAGTGGAGGTTAGTGATTCTCCCATCTTGTCCACAGACAGTGACCCCTGTGCAGCGTCCGTTTCCTGGCGGCGAAGTTCCTCTGCATCGCATTTCCGGCTCTTGTGTATGTCGTGTAGCAAACTTTAATAATATAATCTATTTTGCATTCTCTGTTCATCTGGTATTAATGTTGGGTGTGAGCTACTATTTGATAACTATGTATCCCGTGCTGCCGTTCCAATCCCTGAATTGTGCTCGAATTTTCACCTTGCATGGCGAAGTCACAAGGGCTGCACCCGCCAAGGTTTGCTGCACCCCGCCAAGCCAATGCGATTTCAATGCCAATCTGCGCTTTGAGACAATACAAACTTAAGATGGCAATCCTGTTATGTAATGCTATTCAGAATTATAATCTATTACATTGGCGTTGAACGGGAGAACGCCGCCGGATGCGAGCTTTCTATCTGCGCTGAGCTGGCCATGAGAACAGAACGCCGCGGCGGAGCGTTCTAGTTCGCGACGTGCTCTAGATCTTCGGCGAGAGCTTCTGCTCGCTTGTAGGACACACGAAGCCTCGCAGCGTGCATCCTCGGGGCCATTCTGTCTTAGGCGTAGCACACCCGTATTCGCAGAGTACTTCGCCTACGAGTCAGCTGCCAGTGCTACTGAACGCCGTGCTACTCCGGAATATCGAC
This sequence comes from Ganoderma lingzhi, assembly GCA_026283605.1. Taxonomy (NCBI): domain Eukaryota; kingdom Fungi; phylum Basidiomycota; class Agaricomycetes; order Polyporales; family Polyporaceae; genus Ganoderma; species Ganoderma lingzhi. The sequence continues at coordinate 1,613,902 of JAPJYM010000001.1, forward strand.
TACGGCAATGAGAAGTCTGTAAAGATCTGCCGACGCTCTCTCGCAGTCCGAGTAAGGTTCCCTGCCTCAAGGCCTCATAATATTGAGCCCGTGATAGTCGCAATCTTGATGCGTGGTCTTATATCGCAGCGATGAGCAAAGAGAGATGGTACTTCTCAGGTTGTGTCTTCGGGAACAGACATACAATTGCATTTGTGCGATGTCATTATGATACAGGTGTGCAAACGAGGCATTAATGAATGATACAGGGAGAGGGGTGCTACAGTTATGCGTCTAGAGCGGAGATGATGTGAGTGCTGATCTGTCAAACGATGGATGGAGACGCGTAACATACAGTACGATGTGCCAACAAGCATGGTGGATAGACTCTGGAGCTGATCTTCGTTGAAGGCGAGCTGGTCCTTGTGCCATGTATCCTAACACAAGGAAAGAGTTTAGATGCAGCGAAATCGAGAAAGAAGTCTCTGGAAGCACACCTGGTGCGTCTACAAGGGGGGAGACATATGTGGTCAGTCATCCTAAACACCATGCTGTAAATGTTACGTAGAAACGGACCTTCTTGAACTCGGATGCGCATTTCCGAATCGTGGTCGAGATCGGCACCGGGTCGGTCGCATGGTTGGCCAGAACTGTAAAACCGGGGTGAGCAGTTGAACTCACATCACCTGGTCGTCGTAGGCGTACCATCAGTCAGAGGAGGCATCCAAGGCTCTACAGAGTACGGGAAGCTTTCGATCAAGGCACATACACCCAGGATAGCGGAATGCAGCGATCGAAGTGAGTCCGCGTACGATGGGTCTCGGCGGTTGGGGAGTTTCGTGCGGCGCAACATGTTCACAAACCGATCCTATTCAGAGGTAACTTTAAGTTTGTCAGCAATGACAGCGAGCTGGAGATCCATACCCTCAGTAGGATGATGCTCTGTCTTTGCGAACATCTGACAACCCCCGAAAGCATCTTCGAGGCCATTTCTCGAACCTCAATGTTCTCATCAGACAGGCACTCTTGGAGAACGTTCATGAGCCTGGAGACTAGAGGGCTAGACATGCTCAACAAGTTCCGATAGAAGAACACAATGAGCGTCGGCAAAGCATTCACTCGGATGCGCCACGACTGCCGTGCGGTGTCAATAGTCTGCGAAGCACCGATTACGACATAGTCTACTTACCGTCGAAGACTTGATCGCGTTGATGAAATTGTCTGCAATGACCTCGATGTACTCCGGCGGAGGTGTCACCGCAGACAATACGTAAAGGACGGCGGCACTGTACGTTTGCAGCTCGGAACTATCGTTTAGCTCTGACATCCGGATAATCTCGGGCCTGAGGGGAATGTCAATATGGAGAAAGGGTGCAAGACAGGGAGACCCACAGCAGGACAATGACATATGGGAAGATCAGAGGTGCTTGAGGGCCATGTGCGAAATCCCAGACCCACTGCAGGACTAAACACGCGTCAGTATCGGTTCATACCGTTATCGTGCTCGGCGACTCAATACCTGTCAGTCCTACTTTGTCATACTGCGACTGACTAACGCGAGGAGGCGGGAGCCGTTGTTCTTTCCATGTTGGAAGCTGGTCTACTATCTCAATCACGCGGTCAATGTATCGCCCATCCCTAAGGGAAGTGTCAGCACGAAACCACCGTCGTTTCGGATTGTTGGGCATACCGGATGCGGAGAGGATCGGGACTAGTGGCACAGGCAGACGTGAATTCGCTCGCCGAGGGGTATACTGGCCGCCATTGGATGGTGATGATAGCGTAGATATTTTGCGCGATTTGTGAGCGTATCTGCCATTGCTCATGAGTCCCTACTGGTTAAAATGAGGGGGGTTACAATTTTACACACCTCAGCATATCCAGTGTTGGCATTATCCAAGAATAGGTTGATGTACCGGTCAGCCAAAGGAAGGAACCGCAGATCCAGACAATCGACCAAAATATTGAAAATGGACAGCGATTTGCTCACTGCTACGAATAAGATGAAGCCTCATGGAATAGGCGAGGTCACGTACTGGCAAACGCAGAGTCGCCGTGGAACTCAAGAGGCAACGATAGAATCCACCTGACAAGCGGTTCCGTGCGACGCGGATCCCTGTCCACCAGTTGTTCCTAGCCGTATGAACGCTGATTGAGTGCACGGTCAAGGTGGTGTAGAATAAGCTTAACGTACACTCAGGAGGTTCTCCCAAAATGAAATCGTGTCCGGCTTCATTTGTCCGTAGATGCGGTCGAGACGAGCGGTGATCCATGACCACAAGTAGTCCACATGTTGCTTGGGCCAATGCTTTGAGCCTATCGCAGTTCAGTGACATCACAATGAGCTATCCATGGCGACCCTGCCTTACCTCTTGACAACCCAGCCAGAAGCTCTGCCCCCGACCGCTGTTTATAGCGGTCATTATCTGCCAGAAGGGGGTCGATCGTGTCCAAGATAGCCTGTAGCTTCTCATGCTCGAACATCTTCGCTTTTTCTCTGTTCAGTAATGGCGGCAGGGTCGAGCTCTATCCACGCACCTATAGACTTCATGAATGTGACGTTCTCGGCGCGCAGCTCTGGTGTCGTACTGTTCTTCATGGACTCCTGACCCCAAAGAAGGGCTAGTACTGTGAAGAAATTGCCCTCGTCCATCACTTTGCTCATGGCGCTGAGAACAGGTACCGAAACCTCCTCCCATGAGAACGCTGACGAGCCAGCGGGTACCGCTTGGTAAGCCTTCACAGTAGGCGTCCAGACCAGGAACCCTGTCTCGAACTTGTCGACGCGAAGGTCGCTATCAGGGGAATCTATGAGTAAGATGTCCGATCACTGGATACGCATGGATACATACCCCTGTTGTTCTGGAGGATATCCAGGCTGTCCATGATGCCGCAAGAACTCCGCAGGGTCTCCCACAGGAATATCCCGCCGTAAGGGATTCGCCCATTCGTCCAGCCACAGCTGCTCGCTTGACTTCGAGAATGTCCGGATCTTGATATGGGCGCACACCTTGACGACAGCCCTGTGGATCGTAGTTTGAGTGACCGCGCTTCAACCTTAGATCGCTCACTTACTTCTGAGCTGTCACGCGAATGGTTGTGTGCGGACTGATGCTTTGACGGAGGAAGAACGCTGCTAGAGCGGGCGGAGGGGCGGCGTCTCTCCGCAGAAGCCCGTACAAGAACCGAATCGCGAATTGGACATATCGCCACTTGGAAAATAAATCAGAATGCAAAATAAGACTAGCGATCGGACATCTGCTTACATGCGTTGTCGGTCGTTCAGCAATCTCGAGCACTGCATTCACCTGTTGAACTGAGACTCAGTTACAGAATAGGTTATGCAACTACCTGCTGCTTACCGTCTCTGTGTAGCGCTGGTGTTTCAGTGCCACACGAGCGTCACTCTTGCTTGCTGCAGCTCCCAAGATCGATTGGTCAACAACTGGTGACGAGAACTCTTGCTTCAGGCCATCGAGGGCCTGCAAAACACCTGGCACCGGCTCGGTAAAGGCATCGGTGTGACAGGACTCTTCATTGAGGTAGACGAGGGCGTCTTGAGCTACACTACCGATGAGCTTCTGAACGGAGGGCTACGTATGACGTCAGCACAGATACAGATGAGGGTGCTGGAACGCGGCTACCTTCTCCTGATGTTGACATTCGAGTAGCGATACGAGGTACTGCCCATGGAAGTTGATATCTGCCAAAGTGATCAGTGGGACGCGGTGACCAAGTGTTTCTATGTTATCCTACCGGCGAGTGAATATGCTGCCGTGCCCTTGTTCCATAGGGCATACAGCGCGCCCTTCATCCGATCGGGGTCGGCGTTCTTCTCCAGCGCGCGGAACAAGTAAGGCAGAGTGAACCTGGTAGAGCGGACGAAGTACTGCGCAATACTTAACCAGCCATCAACTGAAGATAGGGCGAGCTCCTTACCCCACAAGCATTGTGGAGGATAGCTTGCGAGTGCCTTCGCACTCTCGTGTATTGCGACAACGACATCTCAATGAGATCCTCAATGAGCTGGTCATCAAGCGAATCACGCCGACGGTACAGAGCATGCATATACAGCCTGCCTGCGTTGTACACCTGCGCACGCTTCAGGAACACCACGCGAGAGTTATCCTTCTGCTTAGGCCAGATGCGGTTGGCGCTGGTGCGAGCATATCAGTGAACATTCGGCTTTGAAGGAGTAGGTAATGCTTACTCGCGTGCCTGCCTATATGCCTTAGTCAAGCTCTCGAAATTGCTGCGAGTCATGGCATACTCGAGCAAGTACACGTCAATCGCACGCGAGACAGCAACAACAGCGTCGATATGGTCCTCGCCTTCGCTCTGATGCGTGAGCAAGCTAGCTGCCCTATGCACAATTGCGCCAAAGCGCTTGCGGTGTTCGATTGCCCGCTGGTACTGAGGGTTGCTGGGGTCGGTGAGGACAAAGCCTGCCTTGACCTCGAGTGGTGTTACGAGCAGCTCGGGCACCTCAATGTCGTAGTTGAGACAAGAACTCTTGACATCCTTGGATTCAAGGTGCAAGAACGTCGGGAGCCCTCCCCATACGGAACGAGCAGCATGCAGGTAACTGGGAGTGGTGGTCAGTTGCCAGTTGCCAGTAGAGAGTCGCCATTCTGCATGGACTTGCCGACAGAAATCGTTCCGCGCGACGCTGTCCCACTTGCCCGCGGTCTCGAGAAGTGTTTCGACTTTATCGAGCGCTGGCGCTGCAATCTTGTCCAAGACATCCAGGACGAACTCGATCTCCTCCTGGTTCGGTACTGCTGGACGTCAGCATTTCACACGCATTGAGGTGGGCGAACATACCGTGCCACGCCACTTCCGCATCATCTGCTTCGTACATCTTGCCCCACTGCGCCGTCAGGTTCCTGTTGAACTCTATCACCACGGACATGCGTGAGCGCAACTCCGCGATTCCATCGGCCTTTCCTTACCAGGTGAGTCCCACTCATCGGGGTTGACGTAGCGCGAGTTAAGAGTGTAGATCGTTGCAGCCGTATGGAGGATACGGTTAATCAGACGGCCGGTGCCTGTGTAGCCACGCTCGCTCTTGGTCTTCTCGACGAGGAGGGCCATCAGGCCGAGCAGTTGGTTCTTATACTTGAGGATCTGCGTAGATTGACGTCAGATGTGAAGCAACCTCTATTCAGCGAACATGATTCACCGTCGATCCGCCATAACCGAAGCAACCGCGGAGAATCGACATATCTGTGCGCGCAATCAGATACTACCGACAGAAATCTCAAGGAAGACGAAGACGCACTCCAGTGCAACGTCGTATCAGACGGGACGGCCTCGTGCGTCGACGTCGTCCGGATGCTCGACGCGCCATGCTTAAGCTCGTCCTGGATCTGCGTGATGCAGAAGGGCAGGAACCTGTCAATCGTCTTCTCGGGCTTCACGCGCGCGAGGCACGACACGAGCTGCCCGAACGCGCGCACCGCATTCGACTTCGCATTCGTGCTCGCGTAGTCAAACACGAGCTTGAGCACCAGGTCGAAAAGTGAGTCCGAGAGGTGCAGGCACACCGTGTCGAGCGTGCCCTTGATCGCCTTCAGGACCGCCTCCTCGACCTTGCCGCCGGTCGTGCCCTTCTTGCCGCCCTCCTCGGGGAGATTCTCGAAGAGCGCGAGGACGCGCCGAAAGAGGGACGTAACCCAGTCGGCGAAGCCGGCGGTGCTCTCGCGAGCGAGGGCGCGCTCTTCTTCACGGCTGAGCGTCGGCATGGTGGGGGAGTCGACACCGGCGGGGAGTTCGGTGGTGTCGGTATCCATGACGTCCTCGGCAGGTGCGTCGCTCGATAGGTCGACACCGACCTGGTGCATGGATACATCGGCAATCTTGATGTGCTGAACAACGGAAGAGATAAACATTGTGGCGCATATAGTCTTGACAGGGTCATTCTGTTCGGTCAAGATGCGGTCAGCGCCACGGGCCTGCACTTGGAAGGCACATTTACTTACGAGGTCAATGCCGGGGATGCAAAGTTCCAAAAGTGGGACGACATGCTTCTGTCCGCCGAGGTACAGCCGCTCTGTCACAAGTGGTAGTGAGACTGCCGATAGCATAGTCATCACGGCGGTAGTCCGATGGGTTTCGTTTACAACCTCTAGACCACTATAGGCTCGCTCGAGGATCTCGGGCATGACCAGATTGGGCTCCAACAGTGACATAGACCGTATGGCTGCCTGAGAGTAACTGATGGTGAACGGGTCTTTCGAGAACATCGAGAGCAGAACAGGTGTGCGCAAGATCAGAATGAAGTTTCGTTTGATCTCAGGGGTTAGTCGTCGCGTCTGCATGGGAGTCAGCTCTGGGAATGGAATACTTAATTTTCATTGGAGCATACCACTGGTGTCTTGCATAACGGTTGTTGTTCATCCTTCCATCTCTTGCAAAACTCCGCCATGAGACGTTGGACGAAATGGGTGAGCTAAGAACGTAATGAAGATTCAGTATGTCGCCCCGCTCAAAAGCAAGATCCTCACGTTGAGACTCCAGATCCCATAATTCGATGGGTGGAAGAAGGATTCTACACTCGTGACCAACTTGTCGAGTGAGTCAAGTGCTCTTGACCCCGCAACAAATCCCTCAGACGAAGGCGTGCCGGGGGCGCTGCCACTCCCAGGACGGATGGGCCCATCCAGCGATAACGAGTACACGATGAGCTTGGCTAACGCGCCTGCGAAATATTCGTGAGATGTCAACCTAGCGGGTGTGCTTACGAAGGGCTCACTGCTTCGGTTTATGAGTTTCTTGATTCGCAAAGACTGCTTGTCGGCCATGGTATCCGCATGCCCAGCAGTAGTGCTTGCGCCCTAACATCAAAGTTCGAAGGGTCAGCGCAAAGTGGGCCACAGACTTAGTTGTGATCGTGTTTTACCCTCGTTGCACCGACAGGAACGTCTAGAAGGAATCAGTAAAGATAGAGCCAGTCAAACGACGCACTGACTACTTACTCATGGACCCCAAGGCCTTCCCAGTCAAAAATGTCCATTCGGCTTCACTCCAGATACCGACGGCTTTCCATTCCGCGGGACCCTCGGGACCGGACTCTCCAACCCCCCCGGCAATGTGCTCTTCCGCTAGTTCACCACAGAGCTCGACGAATCTATCATCGACCACTGATGAATTGAACGCCTCCCACAACTTGAAGATTGTTGGGAGGTAGAGATGAGTGTGCGTGGGAGGGATGAAGGACGTCAGCGCGGGGATCATAGTAAGCACAGTCTGCAATGTCTGGATCAATCTCTCATGCACTTGAGTACATCCACAGTGTGCACGTACGTCCTTCGTAAGAACCGGTAAGAATGTGGCCATCATGTCAGGGATCTCGCTCGCGGGGAAATATCTCTTGCACTGCTCTGCGACGAACAACAGGATGTTTACGACGTTCCGTCTACCGTACACATGAATTATGAGCACACGACACGGACGAGGACCGGCCAAAGCCAAAGAATAAACATACGAGGAGTCATGCATCCTTTTCTTCGGCCAGAGCTCCTTCTGAAGGACACGCCAGAGCGGCTGCCAGGGGAGCTGCAGATCGGCCGCGTCGAGCTTACGCCGACTGTCCGGCTTGTTGCAGATGAGGCGGGAGAGCATGTCTGCCCAGGAGCGCATGACGCGCGGCTCGATACCGGGAACGAGACAGAGCTCGTAATAGAGGCGGGTAAGCTTGGCGCGTGTGGTCTTGGGCATCGGGTAGCGCATAAGGAGCCAACTACAGCATGAGATGTGTTGATCATATATCCATCATGAATGCGAGGATGTTAATAGGTACGTACCATTGAAGCATGCCGTCCCAGGTGGTGAGGACGAGCCAGTTCTTGGTCGCGGCGCAGATGCATATGCGACCAACTATGTACTCTAGCTTGGCCTGCATATCCTGCGGGGCCTCGCATTCGTACGGGAGTTGATTGAGGTAGGACTGGAGAGACGCGCGCTGCCGCTCAAGGGCATCGGGAGAAAGGGTGCCCGACTCCGAGGAGGGGGAATCAGGGACGGAGACATCGTCTTCATCCATTTCGAGGTAGGTGGAGGCAAACGAAGCTAGGTCGAAATCACTGAGGTTAAGCATAGTGGACGGTAGTGGAGAGGGAAGTTAGAGGTGACGCAGAAGGAGAATGGAGACGCGTACTCACCTTGGGCGGTATATAAGGGCAATGAGGGAGTCTAAAGGTGACGCGTACAGGGATGACGGTGTTATTAGTGGCTGAGATGCGCGAGCCTCCCACTGCTGTCCTTGACAGGGGACGCGTACCCACCCCGCGCAAAGTAGACGCTCATGGCGTACCGCGTCACATAAACCACGTGCCGTGGCCGCACACGGCACGCAACCGCGATCGCCCGGAGTCCGCGGCTGTCCGTGTCTGTCCCGACCTCGATCCTCGTAGTCGTACACACTTCTTCTGTCTGCTCGCTACATACAGCCATGAGTTGGCTTCAGGCAACACTTGCTCGTAGGGTCGTCCAAGGCTGTCGCTTCTTTACCGTCTCCGCGCCGTCACGCCTGATGGCCAGCTCTAATGGCCTCGCGAGTAACCTTCTAACGCGTCGAAGGTCTTTCGCAAATGCCGCGCTCTTCTGGGGTTCTGCGCTGGCCGTCGCCGCTGGTATAACACTGAGCTCGACTGTGCACGCGGATGCGGCAGCCCTCAAACCGCCGGCAGAGGAGGAAACGCGTGGTGCGTCTTGGAATAGTTCAACAACTCCCACCACCTCAACCGCGTTTTAGTTGACCCAGCAACATGTATTGCATTCCCAACTACTCTGAAGATACAGTCGAAGACGCCTCTTCCTACGTTTACGCTCATGGGCGTCGGCGCCAGGACGGTGTCCTTCCTAGGACTCAAGGTCTATTCCGTAGGATTCTATGCTGACCTCTCGAACCCTAGTCTTTCGGTATGTCGCGTTCCGATATATCATCTTAGGCTGCTGAACACTTTCTTCTTCAAGATGCTTTCCAAAGACGCGACTCCGGAGGAGAAAATTGAGTACATAGTCAAGAACGCTGCATGTGTCCTGCGGATAGGTAAACCTGACGGCTTTGTCCTTGACGAATGCTATACTAATCTCCTGCCTCAGTCCCGACACGATCAACGTCGTACAGTCATTTGCGTGATGGATTTATGCGTGCCATGCAAGCTCGCCAGGTGCTCTGCCGCCAACGTGGAGAACTGTCGCCCGATGAAGAGCTCGCAATCCAGTCACCCCTCCGTCAGCTCAAGTCCATGTTCCCGAACACTCCTCTTACGAAACATTCACCGCTCGATATCTTGGTTACCGCGCCCTCTGCCAAGTCCCGTACGCTCATTGTGCGCGACCTTGGATCTGTACAGAACGACTGGTTGGCTCGCGAGTTCGTCCTCGCGTACTTTGAGGGCAAGGGCCTCAGTCCACCGGTATGTTGACGCCGGTTTGTCATGTCGTCCGTGCTAATGTTGCTTTAGCTGAAGGAATCCGTTGTTGAGTACGTTCAGACTCACCTGTGATTGAGGCGTGCGCGGCGGGTGCACTGATGGATTAACGTATATGGCCGGATTAATACAATTTAATGACCGGATCTTCGCGGTATCATTTATTGTGTTTGTGTCTTATTAGTACCGAAGAGTGTCGTGCAGGATCGCGACTCGACGCGTTTTCTAGTGCAGTACTTACACTAAACTCAATGGCCGAGGGCGGCGCGTCTATGACGCATCGCGATTGGTTCCGGAAGCGCGCGTGGAACCCCGCGTCGAAGCTCGTATTCACTGGCAGTGGCACTGGTTCCTGTCGACCGGGCCCTCTCCTTCGATTTGCCCGCTGTCCCGGCTCCTCCAGTTCATATCAGCACCGACTCTCACTGTGCCCCTGCATCTCCCTCCCGTCACCTTCATGTTATCGCAATGAACCTGCCCAGAACACGAAGGTTATTCAACCACGCCCGGCGACTACCGTCATTACCCTCGTCGTCACCAAGCAATCCGCGGCTGCGGGTCCTAGTCCTTCCTGGTTTCCAAACATACGCGACTCATGCAAACGTGAACCCCACTTCGAGTGTAGGCGGAAGTAAGCCCACGGCTGCGTCGTTGCTATCTAGCGCACTCGACCAGAAACAACGTGCAGCGAGACGGGAGGACTCCGCGGGCCCGTTCACACTGGGAATCGTCCCTCCGCGCCCGGACGAGGTGAAGCCGGAGAAAAAGTGGTCCGAGCTGAGCGTCGGCGGGAAAGGTGCGTCCTTCCTGTGCTGTCCTAATGCATTGGACCATGACGCCTGTGAGTACTGTATAGTTGTAAGGACGACGGCGCGAACAACGAACCTCGTCGTGATCCTCGCTGGCGCGGGCCTCACGGTCGTCCTTATGTACGCGCTCACGTCAGAACTGTTCTCGCGGAACTCGCCTACGGTGCTGTATAACAAGAGCTGCGAGCTCATTAAGGCTTCGCCGCAGGTGCGTCTACTTCATCGGAGTACTCGTGCGCGGTCGACCTTCACACTTCATTTGGTACAGGTGCAACAATATCTGCATGGACGCCTCGTCTTCCACAATCACCCTCCCACGTTGTCCCGTCCTCGCCATCGCAATCACTACGTCTCGTCACAGATTTTCGTCGACTCCACAGGTCGGGAACATATGCTCCTGAACTTCTACGTTCAAGGCCGTGCACCAGGCTCTGCATCGTATGCAGGAGAGGAGGAAGACGGCTTCTTCACCCGTACATCCCACAAGGCGCAGCTCGCGGCTATGAAGCTAGGGGAGATGTCCTTTGAGGACATCAAAGAGGAGACCCTGACAAGAGGGACACGTCTAGCCGAGTTGACTAAGGGTATGTTCCGCTTTCTGACCGGGGAGGAGGATGTGCGCCCCGTAGCGCCACCTGTGCCAGTCCAGGAGAAGAAGGTGGAGGAGAAGAAGGGATGGATGTCCTCGGTCACGGGCATGTTCTCCGGCATCAAAGGGACGACGAAGCCGGGAGGCTCCGCAGGAGAGGTGTACAATGGTCCCGGATTCACTGAGGGTGAAGTGCATGCCGACCTTGTCATGGTATGTCAACATTGCAGTGTTTCGCAACAAGGTTGGCTGACCGCTGCCGCAGAATGACCAGGGGTACTATCAGTTCCGGTATCTCCTCATTGACATGCCAAATTCTAACACCAGGAACCCTCGTCGAGTATTCATTCAACGAGCGGACGGTGTTCAGGAAACGGAACCTATAATCCGATGGCATCGGTAGCTCCACCGAGGAGGGCGGTTTTAGGCCCCATTCTTGTGTGGCCGTCACAATGTTATACACTCGCCGTTCACTCCATCGCCGCGTGAGTTGGGGTATAACATTGTTGTACATGTACTGGAATGCAAATTACAATACATATGCAATGTGTCCGTGACTAGCTTGCCACACATATGCGTTGCATATGTGAAAGGGGTTGCATGCTCATTCGCCGAAGAGTTTCTGGACGCGCTTCAAAACCGAGTCCTTGTTGGGATCTAAAGGGAGCCGTTAGTTTAGAGCCGAGCTGGAAGGCATTCCGGACAAACCGTATGGATGGTCCTTGGACGGGATCTCCAGGAGAGCGGGGAACGGTGCTTGGTACTTGTCTACCATGGGTCTAATCTTCTCGGCGACCTGGAAGGGCGATTCATAAACGTTGAAAGTTTGCAGCAGAGGACAATTAGAGAGGCGTACGTGCTGGTTGATGAGCAGGATAGCAACATCCTTCCGGGAAGTAAATTCCTCGAACGCAGCTTCGATAGAGGGTATTTGTGTTTCTAGATTCAAAGTCGTGTGTGAGCTTCAATAATAGTGTGCGACCTGGCCACGCACTCGAATCTACAACAAGGAAGTTCTTGGTCTGGTTCTGACCAACGTTGCCTATGCCGGCTAGTAGGAGCCCAGTGACAGAGTCCTGGGCGACTCAGCATACATACAAATAATGGAATTGTAGACATACCTCATCCCCAATGACCGCAAGCAAATTCCGATCCTGGTGGCCAGCCATCGGGTCCTAGGTCAGGGTCGTTGTGGCCGAAGTCGCGCTCGCCGCGCCCCCCAGCCGCGGCCGCCATGTCCCAAAGAAGGCAGGCGTCTCACCACGTGATCTGATAATGACGCGTTTTGAGATCGTGGGCGGCTCGTCACTTTCAAGTTTCTCCAGACTCGACATCCACCATATCCGGTCGAGACCTTGCTTGCGATCCGCCCTCGCTCGGAACAGGTCACTGCCAGCGACGACCTCAATAAGCATATCGACATGGTATCTGTGAACGATATATTCAACAGGCCACCAACCATCTCTGAGGATACTCTTCAATACACGCTCTACTTGCCGTCTGGACAATCTGACCGTGTCTCGGCAACAACACTTGCTGCACTCCTTACGGAACACGTTCAATCTCTACTCCCTGAACATATATGGCATCGTGACGCCTTTGAACTCAAGGTCGTACCAGATACCGAAGGAAATGCAGACGTTTGGGTTCTCGAGGGCTGCATGCGCGTCGGAGATTGCATAGACGACGAATGGTGCACCGTCTGGCTTCTCAACGAACTCAGTAGTAAATGGGACCTGGTGATTAGGTGCGTTGTGCTGGATTTTTTACAGTGAACGATGGCACTGAAGTCGTACTTGAAGTGTTTTCGATTCCGATGGGGAGTTCCTGCTCATTGAGGCGGCGGAGGAGCTACCTTCATGGGTAACCCCAACTAATGCTGAGAATAGGGTGCGTAACTGTGCCCCTGTATATAAAGTTATGAGCCTGAACACTTACTCTCTAGGTCTGGATCCATAATTCCCGCCTACATCTCGTCCCGCTCTCACACATCTCCCCACCATCTAGCAAAACTCGACGCCGGGAGTACGCTTCACGTCGAGATAGCGACGATGAGGACAATATAACTGAGGGTCAAGACGAAAACGAGTTCATTACCGCTGCGGATGCTATCAAGCTTGTACGCGAACCATCGGTGGATACTGCGGTGCCGCAAAACGTTCAAGACGTGGTGTGGAAACGCATCTCCGGGTACGTTCAACACTTTTTCACGATCCCAAAATGCCCATGACTTTAACGAAAACTTGCTTAGATATCCAGCCGCTTTGCGTCAGCATACACATATAACAAAAGCGCATTTGCCTGTGGATATAGCCAAAGCTCTCGCCGTCATCCCGTCGTTTGTCCAGAAAGCTGTTGAAACCTTCTACACCCGCGATGCTCTTCAACTCCGCGTAAGCGATAAAAGTATTTATGCCATTCAGCATTTCTAATGTCCGCCTAGTCTTCTCAAAAGATGGCCCGCTTCCCACCAGAGCCCGCCAATCTTGTCGCAGTAAAGATGACACGAACAGCGTATGCGCAACTTGTCGGGCAAAGGTTTCATCCGCCTAAGGTATTTGGGTGGTGGGAAGAGCGGGAAGGGACGAAGGAGTGGCGCTGGAAAGATGTCGGAATGAAGATTGTAAGCGATTCCGATCTTCTGTCCCACCATCAGTTTGACTCTGATATAACTGTTCTAGGCGTGTGGATTTGAGATGCTTTTCCAAGAAAGCAGGAGCAAGAAGGAGACAACGTCTGTCAACTTCGACGGTTCCCCCGCATCGGTAAGCTATTTCACCGCAATCCTATCTGTCTGTCACTGATTCTAAGCAGCTCGAAGCACTGAAAGACAGCCTACGCCGGAATCCCGAATACATGCAGTACATCGAACGCTTGGTCACAGCCGGTTTCTTTAAGGGCGAATTGGAGGGCTCACGGCTCTGGATAACGCTTGAGAACCAGGCTGCTTCCGCGTTCGTTGCTGCTCGCAAGGATGAGTACGTATATTCTTTATTGGTTGTGTGGTCTTTTGCTGACAGATTCTCAGCGATGCCTCGCGACCTTCGTTTGCGACCCTCGTGCAAGGAGCTATCAGCCAGTATGCGGACGATCGGGCTCCGCCGCCGCGCGAGGAAGACTCTGACGAGTGGCTGACCGTTGACGCAACCGACTTCGATGCGATGCTCGAGAAGACGTTGCAGCAGGGCAGCACGGTCGCAACGGCGGACGATGAGGATCACATCGCGAAACAACAAACCGAACGTCTACGTGACCTCGCGCACAAAGTTGAAGACTTTATCGAAGGCGAAGGAGACGTTGAGGGAGCTCGGTTTGCTGAGTAAGTCCTCATTCCACGAGAGTTAGAACCTAGACGCTTATTCGCCGACAGCGAAGCTTTCTCGGACGACGAGGGCGAGGACAGTGACGACACTGAAGATATTGAAGAGGATGACATAGCCATGGATCAAGATCAAGATATGGCCACGACAAAGGTCTCCACGTCCCACTTTACAGAAGAAGAGCTCGCCGCCCGTCAAACAGCTTTGGACAAGCTCGTACCTGCGCTGGATCCGTCGGAGTACGGAAAGATGCCTCCCTCCTACCACAGCAACTCTCAGCGGGTCGCACCTGTAACAATGGAGACTGATATTCGTGACACTTCTGATGGCCATCCTACGGACGCGAGCTCCAGTGTCCCCTCCCGCCCCATAAGGCCCCCTATCTTACAGCGTAACGTCTTCGACGGCGTTGATTCTGACGATGAATCGGACGAGGACGACCTTGTGGTGGACGAAGAGGACGAAGAAGAGCAGCCGCAAGTCGTCGGCGAAGTAGAGATCGACATGGGCGAGGAAGAAGACGAATTTATCGAGTTTGCGCGGCAGGCCCTCGGGGTGAGTGACGAACAGTGGAAGGAGATCCTTGAGGAGCGGCGCGAGCGGGGGGGTATGTTTATATCTCAATCTTCTCAATGGTCAAATATTCATCGCGTGGAACAGCATTTGTGCCAACGCGAGTCACGTCGAAAAGCATTCCTAGGAACAAACGTACGCCTGAGCCGCCAAACGGGGCCGATACAACGTCGGACCTTCCGTCCGACGGCGGTAGCACGCTGACTTCTTTCGACGAAGTCATGAAAGCCATGGATGCGGAGCTAGAACGCGCCAAGAGAGAACGCCAGGGGGCTCAACGCAAACAGAGTTCGGATACCAAAGGCAAGGCGAAGGCTAGAGAAGGCGACGGCGATGACATGGACATTGAAGCCGCAATGGAGGCGGAGCTGGAGGGACTACTCGAACAGGGACAAGCTGACGATGACGACGATGGGGAAGAGAATGGAGAGGTGGACTACCAGCTTATCAAGAATTTCCTGGAAAGTTTCAAGAGCCAAGCCGGGTTGTCGGGGCCCGTGAGCACTCTCGTGGGTCGACTACAGCAAGGCTGGACTCTCCCTAGAGACAACCAGTGAAACAGTTCGCTTGTGTCTATTCGTACGGCCCGGATGTACAGTGTCTCAATATTCTTGCGCAAATATGATACATTATGGGCCATGGAATCCGAATGTGATAATGTCTTTGACATTGGAGAAGTCCTCGAGTTCCCCAGTGCAGCTTAGTCCTTTCTCATCCACGCCGCCGTAAGTATAGTCTTCTCTACCCATGTGGCCCTATTCACAAACGCGTTGAGGACCCAGGGTGCGCAGGGTACTATAGAACGGGTTGATTCCAGCGCTGAATAAGCGCCGCAACGTGACTGCCTCGTGGCGTTATTGACAGCGCCAACTCGCCTGTGACGCGCGGGTCCGGTGGTTAAGGATGATGCCCCGCAACCACCAGCACAGCACCACGCCTCTCTTCCGCTCACCTCCATAACTAGGCGCACCATCGGCCCCGTTTGGCCTGTATACTTCACTGGGGTCGGTAGCATGCAGAGTCCCATAGCGCCTACTCAATCTCTCGACGAATTTGACACCCTTCCTGATGACTTCGACTTCTCCGCTGTTGAGGACTTCCCTCGCACGATCCCGCCACAGCCAAGAACACGACGTGATCTTGACGAATACGACCTCTATAATGAAACGGACACATTCGCAGACATCAATCTCGACGCAATCGCAGAACTTGGCCCCCCTGCGCCTCCTGCCGCCGTGGTGCCTGCTACTCCGCTGGTGGCGCAACCAACAATCAACGCCCAACCTCCCCCACAGAGTGACGCCGATATGGGAAGCCAGCGCAGACAAGACTCCGGTGGTGTATCCGCCGGCTCCACGCAATATTCGTTTGACGAAATTGATTTGGCCTTTCTCGAGGAAGTGAACGCTATCGAGCACAATGCTGTGAGAACTGTGGCCCAAGCAGGTACGGCATCCCTCAGTTTCATGACTACTGAATCGCTGTTAGCCTCTTTACCTTACCGATCGTTGTTACTTGTCTAGGCTCCGTTTCTGAGAGTCCCATTGTGTCACAAGAACCTCGTAAGTTTCCATTTTGAGATGATCTTGTTGCCTCTAACATCTAATTTATTTCCAGCGCCAACGCAGCCCGCACCACCGAGTTCTGCGGTATCCAGGACAAGTACGTATTTTGTTCACCATGCCCAAGCCCTCGCTCACCTGTCTTTCTAGCTACCACCACCTCGAGCCTCCTAGGCAGCCAAATTACGAATGTCACATCCGCCAAGCGCAAACGGTCTCTTGTTGACGACACAGTATCAATATCGAGCAAGAAGAGCAAGGGGAAGAGCAAACCCAAAGATCCTCACGCTTCCGCGCGTGTTATTCTCACTGAAATGGAGGAGAGCGTGCTATGTCCCATGTACGCATTGACCACACTGGTTGCATCCACGGACGTTGACATACCAAGCGTCTGTTCACAGCTGCTGTGAGATCTTGTAAGACATGACGGCCTATCTATGTCGAATATGCTCTCACCTCACCTTCAGCATCGCTCCCCACATTGGTGTCCCATGCGGCCACTCGTACTGTGGCGACTGCTGCATCCGATGGATGAAGCAGAACGTATGTTCTGTCTCTATATCCTTCACACCCTTGCTAACGGAGGGCTGATAATGGTCCCAACCATAGCCCGAGCGACGTCCATCATGCCCCACGTGCCGCGCCAAGCTCACGAACAACATCCTTGTTGTCCCCAACTACTCGCTGCAGCACGCCATCGAGAAGCACGTCGCTGCGCTCAGCGCGACGGGCGTCGTGGACTGGCAGCCCACGGGGGTCCGTTACCAGGAACGCCAGCGCCGTCAAGGGTAAGTCGCATACCATCGCCCTTCCTTTCCTGCTAGACGTTTGAATCTTATATGTTTCTACGCGCGCTAGATTATGGAGGGAGCTGTCGGCAGAACTTCCGGTCCTCCAGAGCACGCAATGGGAGCTTTCGAACCCGGAGAGCCCCCCGACCTCGCAGTTAATCGCATTTATCAATGCCCAGGCCCAGGCTGCCCTAGCAGAGAGCAGCTCCGAGTCGAGCGAAGACGAGTCTGCCGACGAGGGCTCCGTGCAGTCGTCGCAAGATTTGTTCGCGTTCTTCTCAACCCCACCCCACGAGCCGTAATGACACGCTACCGATATTTAACGACTCGGTTTCACAGGAAAGAATGGACATTCGCTACACTTTGTTGTCGTCGCTATCGCCCACTTTGTACTCAAAGGTTTGTATCGCTCCGTGTAGCATAATTTGTTACCTATAATTTTCGTTCGTTTGAATTGCTGTGACATGCTGCAGAAATAATATCTATACATTCATTGGACGTGGACAATCGTAATAGCATACATGGTTCATGTGGTCGTGCATATCGTAAGGTTATATCAGTTCTAAAATTCCAAAGTAATACAGGGGAGATGGATACATATTGAAACGGATGAGGTGCGCCACTCCGGACCCGCAGAGGTAGGGGTACAAGCACAAGGAAACGTGCGTGCAGCGCAAGCTTGAAGCATTCATAGCCGGAAAAACACCTTCAACTCTCCTTCGCCATCCACTTCCGGGAACTCGACGAGGAAAACGCCGTCCTCCAAAGACGTGACAGACGGCGAAGGCAATAGCTTCCCGTCGAATGTGCCACGCAGGTCTTTGAGAGGGTCTGGGCCGCGTGCGAGCACAACAGGGGACGACCGCCCTCGCAGCAGTCTGGCGGACACCACCACGCGCGGCGCTTCGCCCTGCTCCTTCGGACACAAGGACAGAGACCGCGAAGACGAGGATGCAACAGAAACGTCAGGTTCGGGGTGTGTGAGAGTCTGGGTCGTGGGCGGGGTGCTCTCGTTGCCTCCTCGACTGGACTCGGAGTCGTCGGTAGGGGATGGGCCGGAAGGCTCGAGCGGGGAAGCCCGCGTCGCATCAGATGGCCCGACGCCGCTCGTAGGCCCGACGCCAGATCCCGAGGACCTCCGAGATGCCGCCGTCTTCGCGAGCACAAGGCTGAGGAGGCGGGTGATGACCCGAGGGATGCCCTCGCCTATGAGGCGCACCGCAAAGGCCCTGATGAAGGCACTCCAGAACCACAAGATAACGTTGAAGATCGCGTGCAGGTACGCGCGAACGAGGCGAGCGGGGAGGCTGCGGACTAACGCCATGGACAGGGATCGGCGTCGCCGATGCGCAGAGTGACGTGGTACTCCTCCATGGCTGGTGGACGGAGTGGGAGAACGCACAGGGGACGTGGCATTGTCCAGGGACGGCTGAACACCAGATTGGTGCACGCCTTGGACCTCTAAACCTGTAAGGCTAGAGTCGAATGATGACTCGTAAGGTGGAGAAGGTGGAGGAGTCGGAAGGATCTGGGGAGCGGGGGGCTTTTCGGTGCGTACAGTGAACTCTTTGGACGGGGTCAGCAGCGTAACCAGCCACGTCCGGTCGTTCTCGCAGGTGATGCTGACGGGCGAAACAAGCAATTCGCCACCAGAGGGACCGAGGTGGAGAATACCGTCACTTGGGAGAGGCGCGTTTAGCAGCTTTGCCTTGCGCAGTTTGGGAGAATATAAGACCAGTCCTTGACCTTCAGAGGTCAACACAGTCGGCAGCTGCAGTTTCCGCAAGGGGATGGCTTGCGCTTCCGGGGCATCTGGGACTGGCAACACGACGATGTGGTACGGGGCGGCGACACCAGATTGACGAGTCGCGACCACAGCAGCCATCGAATCGAATGAGAGGACGACGCCATTGCACAGTGCCGCCATTTGCTCGAGGAGATCCTGTGCGTGTTCCAAAGCAGCCAGAGAGGCTCGCCTGGCGGAGTCCGAGTCGACAGAGTCCACTGTGATCTTCCCGTCTGCACTGAGACGAAGGCTCGACGACTCGCCGGCAATAAGCACCAACGGCTTCAATGAGTCGCCGATATCGGTGGACTGGCTAGGGAGTAGCACCATAGCCCTGCCTTCGCAAGGAACAGTCCCCGCAAACTGTGCCGGGAGGCTAAACAGCGATGAGCACTGTGCCCTTGTCATCCAATCGTTTCACCGTACCTCGCCGACGGTTTCCACACCCAACCCGACCATTCCTTGGGCCTATTGAGACGCACCAAGGGCTTCCCCGTCAACATCTCTCCGAGCGCGAACATCCCATCTTCGCGTACGCCCCAATCCTTGGACAGAGTGATGCCAGGGAGGCCCTGCTCCACCACGATGGTGCCGTTGTTGTTGTGACTCCCCAACCACTCGACATGCCCAGACGCATGCACGAGCCGGAAGGTGTACGAGAACCGCGCACCGATATGGTCCTGCAGCGACGCCCGGAGCCGGAGATACAGCGTGTTCTCCTCACGCTTTCCGTCTGCGTCGGTGTCCGCCAAGAGGGAGAAGGATTGCGCCGATGCCGATAGGGACGCCGACGTCCCTTGGACAGGCTCCGGCTCCGTGAACCGCACCGCTCGCCACTCTCCGCCATGTCGCGCGGGCCCGTGTACAGGGAAGTTCGTCCAGAGCTCGACCCGGAACCTATCCGAGCGCGCCCGAAGGTAGGATTGGGTGGAATCGAAGGTCGCTTTGAACAGGAGGGTATGTATACACGATGCCCGGTCGATGTGGGAGGGGACGGGGGCAACCCTGGCTTTCGTTGTGTGACCTAAGTCGGGCGAGAAGGTGAGCTTCATGGTATGAAGGCGGCCAACACCGAGGGGTATGCGGGTCGAAAGTCGTCAGTAGGAGAGGTCAAGTGAGGAAGCAAGTTCGCCGGAAAACTCAACACTCAGCGCCGAGCATGGAACGGCCGAACAGCAGAGGAACACAAGGCATCCAGAAGGCCGACAACGTGCTGTGGTCAAGCGAAGAGTGTGTTGTCAACGAGGCAGGAGCCAGGTCGGTGTTCATGACGCCGGCGCCCGCGTCTCGATTCTCAAACATATTATGTCCGCTCAGCAACTTATACCTGCCTCACTCATCTCACCGTTGAGGATAATCAGCACCACGACGGGCATCAGATAGAGTGTAGGAATACAGGTGAAAGAAATCATCGAAGACGAATTAGCGAAGCATCCCGGTTCTCCTAGTAATCGTCAACATAATCTGTCCCTCTCGTCCTCCTAGACTCCTCGCCGAACCTATCCCTGTCTGTGGTGTGTGACACCATTTGTGCAACGAAATCGTCCAGCATCTCTGGCGGCAGGTCGAATTCCGAGGTGCGTACGGCAACCGCATATGCAGCTGTAGGAGAACCCCATGTCAGGTAAACTTCATGGGCTAGGGAACGCGACTAACCATCCTCAATCTTTTCTAGTGATTGTCCCGTGACGTATTGTTTCTTCCTGAGCTCCTTGAAATACGGAGTCAATGCCTCGAAGTCTGCAAAGATGTCAGTGCCATGCGATGTTGTGTATCAAAGCATCGCTCACCTGCTTTGCAATTTCGGACGAAGTTGCAAACTTCGTTGGCCTTCTGTCGACCACCACGCCGCGATATCGCAGCAATAGCGAATCGCATAAGCTCTCCGGTCAGGTCGGAAAGGCCAAGCAGATAATCCTCTAGCGGCAGAGGGAAGTACTAGGGAATGCATACAATCAACACTCAAAAAGATATGACGGTTGAACGGCAGGAGTCACTTGCCGGAATGCCATTCTCATCGGAGAGGGAGGTCTGGACTTCCCCGTAGGATATTAATACCCTATGTTCGAGATAGTGGGCGAAGCTCAAAGCCTCGATGTATTCCTGCAACCCTGGTGAGACGTTCCGCTGGTATCGCGCGAACCTGTCGCCGGTCAACTCTGGGCGGATGCCCGCAAACAGGGATTGGATTTCTTTCAGTTTGGGTTTGGCACGCGCAGCAGCGCGACTCCCGAGTGCGCGGTCATCGGTTTCAGTGGTGTCCTCTGTCACGGCGCGATGAAGGAGAAATATGACCTTCTTCGAGAGGTTCGTTATGTCACGACTGGACTGTGAGATATCAAAGGTAGAAAATATTAGAACTACACAACGGGTGGAGCATAATTCCGGGGTGAGAAGGATTCATGACCTCAAGCACCGGGTACGGACCTTTATCAGACGTTCTCGTCTGTCGTTGTGGTCGTCAAGGTCCTCTCTGAAATGGTCGAACACGCCGAGAATGGAGTCTCTGGAATTGAGGATCGACAGGGATGCCATATTCGTCAGTTGAACCAATGCTGGGAGGGTGTTCAGGCTTGAAAGCTTCACGACGGCGACGAACTACAGCACAAGTCAAATGAGCGTCAATTCCCCATGCCTCTCACTCAAGACAAGATATCCAAATATTGTCTGCTACGGACATTTGTGTGGCGGACAGGTGAGCGTAATCAGGGTAGTAGTCCAGGAGGGCGTCAGCAACGCTCGAGAGTTGGGCGTAAAGATAAAGCTAGCTGGAGATAAGCTTCGAGGTCACGGTGTTGCTGCAGCCACAGATCTCTCTCTGAGTTTTGAGTAGCCACAGCGGTTGATCTAAGCGCCACATGGGCGCCTCGGAGGGGGTGGTGAGCGTCGCTGTGGGTCGTGGTCGTTGTCAGATCCCAGTTGCGCCGTCCAGGGTCCTCGCCGCTCGGTCCTCGCTCACCTTTTCTTCTCTGCGCACCCTTCTCCGTCCTGCGTTTCCTGCCCTTCCTTTCGTGCCGCAAATCTATCGGCAATAGAATCTATACTCGCCGAACCTCCCTTCATTAGCACCCGCCCATGGCGTTCGCCCCGAAGCCTGGCTGCCCCATGTGCAGCATCGTCTCTGCTGGCAATAATTCTGCCCCGGGGACTCCCAATTCACCCTCCAATGCCGCAAAACAACACGAAATGCTCTGGAGAGAC
Source organism: Ganoderma lingzhi (assembly GCA_026283605.1). NCBI lineage: Eukaryota > Fungi > Basidiomycota > Agaricomycetes > Polyporales > Polyporaceae > Ganoderma > Ganoderma lingzhi. Next base: position 1,635,949 of record JAPJYM010000001.1, read on the forward strand.
GACAATTTCACCGTCTACCGAGAGACCGCATACCCCGTCTCCAGTAAGGGACACATCGTTGTAGTATTCAAGTGCGTCCTTTGTCTCACCGCGCTCACCCCCGCTCACGCCCGGTCTCGTCGCCCCCATAGCCTCCATGTCCCGTCAATATATACCCTGGTGCGTCCCCCCGCAGTTGACGACATGATACACCGCCCGCCGATCCGCTCAGTTGTCATGAGCGAACACTGACCTCAGGCTGCCGCCCAGTCCTCAAGCGACCTCCCCCTCCTCGTCACCCTCCGCGACGTCTCGCACCGTCTCTTATCCACGCTCCAGTCGCAGTCCACACCGCTCTCCTCGCCCGCCGCGCAGCCCCAGCACCCGCTCACCACGCCCTCGCACCTGCGCAGCAAGCGCGAGACGTTCCGCATCGGCTTCATCACGCCGCCCTTTCGCGACAACAAGATCCCCGTCACGGACCACCTCCACGCGCACGGCTACGTCCTCCCCGCGGACCTCATGGGCTGGTGGCGCGCCGTCGGCTACAGTGCTATGGCCTGGTACGACATCGACGACCTCATCGCCGAGATTCGGTGAGTCCCGCTATTTTTGTCATCCCGTGTGCGCATCACGTTCTCAGCGCGTCCGCTCTATCTATGCGCGCCCGGACCGGACTGCCCTTTTGATGTTCTGTCTTGCAGTGAAGAGACCACGAACAACCGCGTGCGGTCTGGCGTAAACCCTCGACCCATCGACTTCGTCCCTGGGGCCGGATCGCGGAGGGGCACGGCGGATGGTATCGAGACGACGGACGCGCCTCTCGGGGTCGTGGACACGGACGTCGAGCAGGGAGAGGGCGCCCCTACAAGCCCGATGTTGCTCCCGCCTACGCCAACTACCGTTCGCGCTCCCGGATCCATCCCAACAACGCCGGCCGCGGACGCTTCTATACCCCATTTGCAGGTCTGAGGGGAGGCTTCGTCGATATACTGCTGCTGCTAGTTGTATCCTCCTTATAATGACGTCGGACTTTCACGGTCTGACATTGCATTATATATCTTCGCATGTATCGGACAGGTTCCTAGATAGTACTTGCATTGCGGGCTCAGGGGCATGTACATTGCAATTAGTATTGTAGGCTACATGCGGAGTGGGGAGCTATTATATTGCGAGCAATGTCTAGACTGATGGTATTCAGATAAAAACTGCGATACATTACGCATCTGTGCGCGCGAAAGGTGTAAAAAAGGTCAGCAGGCTCGAGTGCTGAGCGGGGTGGAGGAACGTACAGTATGACGAGCCAGATAGAAGGGTGGACAGCGCGGCTAGTTGTTCTTCGGTGAACTTCTTGGAATCTTCGTGCCAGGTATCTTGATGCGTCTTCCGGAAAGTGCTCGCGCACTTCCTCACAGTCGTGGAGATCGGGATCTAGTGGATCAGGGTTAGAAAGAAGAAAACAGCTTGGAAGGCCGCGAGCTCACAGGATCGTATGTATGTTCCGCGAGGACATTGGTCAACAGCTCCGGCATCCACCGTTCTATGGTGTACGGGTAGCTGTCGATGAGCGCGCACACGCCGAGGATGGCGGCGTGCAGCTGGCGAATCGCCGTATTGTACGCCGGCGACTTCCGGTCTTGGGGAAGCTTGCTATTCTTGATGAGGCGAACAAAACGGTCCCTCAAGGCAACCACGCTTCTCCGTGGTGACAAACGAAGGATGCCCGACAGCGTACTGCGCACGTTTGTTCAGCTGTCGTCTGAGACGGGATGTAGCTGAATAGACTTACGTTGCAGCCATCTCTCGCACCTCGACAACTTCGTCGTCGAGACACCTGCAGACAACCTCCACCATCTCCACCAGCTTCACGTCGCTGATGAAGAACGACTGCCGGAAGTAGAACACTTGAAAGTATTGGCATATAAGTGAGACGTTGAACCATTACGAATTGGGGAAGAGCGCACCTTGTACAAGCGGGATGATCTTCAGGCGCACTTTCCACGACTGTGGGATGGGGTTCGGTCAGCATGGGTGACGTCGATACCGAAGTTTGACCTACCGGGAAAGTCTGGATGGCAGAGAAGAACTCGTCCAACAGCGGGTTGATGTACTGGCGGGGGATGATCACTCCGCACATGCGCACCATGAGAAGCTTGGCGCGGTACGCAAACTCGTCGTTGTCGTTCACTTCCGTGAAATGGATGAGTTCGGGCTGTTGCGGAAGTAGTCAGCTACGATTTATGGAGCAATAGAGAGATGGTTACCATGAGCGGTAGGATGTAATCGAAGGCCGAGACGGCGTTGACGTCGTGGACCATCTGGAAGAGCCACTTGCAAACGAGTATGCCCACGCTGAGCACTCGGCGCATTAGTATCGATGTCTTTGTCTTCGGATAGACTGGTCTTCACCCACCGATCATATGTCGACTGGAACGCGCGGACACCGGGCAACCTCTCGGAGCGCCAGATGGGAAACTGTTTGACGAGTTCCGCCACCCGATCCTGGTGGAATGTCCCTCTGATGCCCAGGATGTCGGCACTGCCAGATAGTGTTCTGCACTCTAGGACGAATGTCTCGGGTGTCAGAAGAGAGGGGTTCGGGCGCCACTGATGTACGATGAGATGAGGCTCGATGGTAAAGAAGATGAGTGGACGAGCGGGCTCACCATGATCTTGCCAGTGAAGGCGAGGATCTCACTAAAGTAAGCGAGAACATCATCGTGCTCGCACTTGAGCTCGGCCCAACACCTGTCGAGAGCGTCTTGTACCCAAGGAGTGAACTTGACGCTGAGCTGCTCGTAGAAGGCGCGGAAGAAGCAGAGAACTTGGATGATCTCGAATGTGGACTCGCCGTTGAAGTCGACAGAACGGAACTGGTCGATGATCTGGTCCACGAGCGGCTGCAACCGGCGCGGATCCTTGTTGTAGAAGACGTGCTACAGAAAAGAGTTGTGATATATGATGACATCACTGGCAGGGATCGATCGAACCTCGAAGAAGGACGACCAGACGGACAAGGTGTCATTGCTCTTCTGGTTGAAGATGGCTTTCGCGTGGGGCATGAACCACGTCCAAAACTTGGCCTGCGAATCGCTTGGCCAGTGCTTCGATCCTGCCCACATTCCTTCAGCATCCCCGTCCCAACTCTGCTCTCACGATCGACGTACCGGTCAGGATGCCCGCAACGAACTCGGCAGCCGCACGCTGCTTGTTCTTGTCCTTGTTTGCCAGCAGCTCTTCTAACGTAGGCCTCAGTGCCTCCAAAGGTTCGTCACCGAGCAGCTGGACTGTCTACAGCGTCAGGGATGACGTCATACGAGATGCAATGGATAACCTCACAGACGGACTTGACGGAACAGAGGTTGTCTTGCATCACGACTTCCGTGTTGTTCTCCGTCGAGTAATGTATCGAGAGCTTCTTCCAGAACGCTGGATCCATCGCAATGGTTCGAATGGTCGAGACCACCTGTTCGCTACTCGCGTCCCATGCCGCGACAGGAGCCTTCGCAGAATCTGGGGCCAAGAAGCGATCGATTGTCTTCCCCCACACGAGCCATCCAGAATCGAGCTTGTCCCGAATTAGTCTCAAGACCGACGGACGTCAGCATTAAAGCATCCGTCTACGGAGAGTTAACTTACGGTTCGTGACGAGCTCGCTCCAGATCCAACGGTGTCTTATACTCTTCCAGCGCGCTCACAAAGAACACCCGTGTGGGTTCTTCCACGGCTACCTTTCTCCGCAATGGATGGTGGTTCTGTTCCAATGCAAGATCCACCGGGCCATCCGCGAGAGTCCGCAGCTTAACATAACGGGAGATCTTCATGATACCTCGTTGGGCGTACTGCGGTCGCAACTTCCGTCAATAACACCAGTCAGACAGCTAGCGCAATCACTGCTCACATATCGCTGCGAAGGGAACGGTAAGCACACATCTCGAGTTATTGTGAGATAGAGATACTTACCATGCTAGCGTTTGAATCATGGCTCTTCGCGAACATGTACTCGACGTGTGTGGGATTGACCGGCACATCCCGTCGTATGAGGGCGCGTAGACACCGAATAGCGACGATAGCGTATCTCCAGTGAGTACGTTCGTCGTTGGCAATGGCCAAGACCGCGTCCGTCTACAAAGCGATGAGCAACGCAACACAGAAAGATGCAGATGTTACCTACAGTCTCACTGATCGCCTTGTCCGTGAGGGTCATGCGCTCGACGCGCTGCTTCTTACACTTTTCCAAGACGTCATCCGGAGAAGAACTCGCTCGCTCCACCATTGAACGCAGGTTCTGATTCGCAGCCGCCAATTCTGCATTCTCTACCTGGTAGACAATATGGTTCGGCTCCCCGAAGTTGCTGAGACCTGAACGAGAAAGAAACGATGTTGGGTCTTTAAGCCCTTCAAACAGACTTCATACGCACAGGTCTCTGCCAAGGATGCAACGCAATCCTGGATAGAGGACTACAAAAAGAGCGTCAACTCGAGAACACGGTCTAATGGAGATGGAAGCACCTTCTCGTTATGCTGGCAGGCAAAGAGCTTCTGAACAAACTCCGTGGCCAGTGTGGGCTCTGCGACTAGATGAGAAACCTAGACTATATCGTGGTTACCTGGTGCTTACCTCCAATGGCGTACTTGGCTGTACAGGGTTGGCATTAGTGATGGGTGTGGCGCACAATTGGAGGCACGTACCAAGGGTAGAGAGGTTCAATGTCCATAAAGCGCCCTTCATACGATCATCCTCCGTCCCAGGTTCAAGCCCCTTGTATAAAGCCGGAAGACAACGACGCCTCACGCCGTCAAAACTCTAATAATGACCACTAAGCAAAATAAATAGCACAATGTCCATAAACGTACGTTGCATAGACTCTCAAGGAGACCTTGGCTCGTCCTGCGTTTCCATTAGTGTGGAAGACTGATACCTTGAGACGAATCACCTACTCTCGAACTGCGCGAGAAGTCAGCGATAAAGTGCTGCAAGGAGAATAGCTAGACTAACCCGTTGCAAAGCTCCACATCGCCCACTGCGTGACGTCGTCGACCAAGCTATCTTCCAAAGGCCCTCGTCGCCGCTCAATGGAATTCCATCGAAGACGGGCTGCGTGGTATAACCTGTAGCCAGTACATGACTCAGTCTCCACTTGCAATGGTAAAACAGGGGTCTTACCTTGCTCGACGAACGTAAAGCGCCCTCGGCCACTCCTTCTGTCCTGCGTAGTGCCGCGCGATATTGGACTCATTCTGGTACCGGTCCAACTGGAGATAGTAGCTATGTGGGAGTCAGTCATGAATACATGTCACGTTCCACGATTCTACATACCTGTCTCTGCTGTCTCCGTATTCTAGAAGGTAAGTTCGGATGGAGCGGAGCTGCAAAAGCGTTGATCGGTTTGATTCGTTTAAAATGAGACGTGCGACGACTTACGAGCCCGTGTACAGCGTCCACAGTATTCTCTTCACCCTGCTGCCGGAGAGAAACGGAGGCCTTGTGAAGGAACTCTCCGTACTTGCGGTGCAGCCCAGTGAAGTACTGGTGACGGGGATCAGTCGGGTCGGAAAGAGCAAAGCCCGAGTTCAGCGGTTCGATGCAGGCGATCATCTCAGGTATTTCGAGCCTATAGGAAGGGCATAGTCAAGGCAAGCGCGAAGCATGTGGATGATACGACTCACAAAATATCGCTTGTCTCCATCGCTGACCTCTGCTCTTCGGGGGGTATGAACTCCTTGGCCAGTGTCGGGACTCCGGAGAATGCATTGCGAACAAAGCTCAGGTGCCTGACTTCTATATGAGCCCACATCCTATGGTAAACCAGAAATCCAGACGCACCTGCAGAAATCGTTCCTCCAGATCTCATCGCGAGCGATGCCTGTAAAGAGTGAGGACAATTTTGACTGGCGTCACAGCAGACAAACAAATACCTGATTCAAGTAAGCCATGCAGGGTGTCGAGGATGGGCTCGATGAACTCGCGGAAGATCTGCAACACGAAGTCTATCTCTTCTTGTGTCGGGACGTGCCATGTGAGCTGTCGATTAAAAATGAGTATTGAAAATGTAGAAGCAAAGGCGCAGCAATACCTTCACATCCTCGGGCTTGTACATCTTGCCCCAATACTTATGATGGTTGGACTTGAAGTCTTAAAAACCAAATTACATGAGCAGGTACCCAGACTGGAAATTTTATGACCCAAACCTTGCGAGTGCCACTCATCGGGATTCACGAACTTGTTCTCAAGAGGGTACGTGTGGCTAAGCGTCAGCAACGTGCTGGAGAGGAGTTTGCCGCTCGAAGAGTACCCCCGTTTAGAGAACGCTTTATCATGCAGAATCTTGAACAGAGAGATAAGCTGATCGCGGTACTTCAATGTCTTCAACTACTAGTCAGCGGGCGTGCTTCTCACAGACTATGAATGTCTCACCACACGGCCATCACTGCACAAACATGTAGTGTTAGTATCGTTGGAGAGACATGCACCCGCGCACAGAACTCACTTGTACATGCAACCTCTAAGAATGGCAAGGTCTGCAGAACACTAAGTCAAAGGCTCCTAGGATGATAGATCTGCAGACTCACTCCAGTGCAAGGTAGCGTCGGATGGGAGCGGGGTTGAACCTCCAGACGTGATCCTCATCGAACTCGCACCGTGCTCGAGTTCTGTCCTGATGTTGCGGTCACAGATAGGCAAGAAACGATCCAGGGTCTTCGCAGGGCTGGCGTTTGCGACACACTCGACGAGCTGGTGGATAGCGCGCACGGCGTTCGACCGCACGTTCTGTGTCGCATAATTGAAGACGAGGTTCAACACCATGTCGTACAGCGGCTCCGACAGGTGTACGCATATTTGGCTGAAGGCGCCGGATACAGCGTCCACGAGTTGCACTGCACATGCCGGGATGGTTTCAGCGACACATGCCGGAGGGATCTGCACGGCATAGGTTATGGACTAACCTTCTGTGGCCCCGCCGGCAGCGCCATTCGGACCCTCCTCGGGGAGGTTCTCGAAGAGCAGGATCACGCGCCGCAAGAACGCGGCGACCCAGTCCGCGAACGCGCTCGCGCTGTCCCTCAAAAGCGCGTCTTCCTCTTTCATAGTGAGGTTCTTCTCCGATCCTGGCTCTATGCCGTCCGGGAAGCGCTCAAACTCAATCATGGGCGCGTCGCTGGGGGGCGTCCGGACGACAGAGTGTGGTCCGTTGACGAGGTGTGGCTCAGTTCGAGCAAGTTCGCCGAACTTGATGTACTGTGCAACCTCCGACACAAACGAAGTAGTACAGAACTACGACAATGCCATGAATTCGCCAGTCCAATATCACTAGCCGAACTTGGACATACCGTCTTGGGAGGATCGTTCTGCGGCGCACACAGTTAGCGATAGCGACAGCTCAGAACATGTGGATGACTAACTAGATCGATTCCTGGAAGTAACAACTCCAAGATCGGGAGGAGATGCTTAGCCCCCGGGTAGTACACGTCGCGACACACCATGGCGGGAGCGATCGCCCCAAGAGCTTTGATGACTGCAGTCGTACGATGGGTCTAATACAAGATCACTAGTCAACTCATGAAGCCGAAAACCAAAACTAATTACTCGCCTCGACTAGCGCCTCGAGGGCGGGCTCCGCTCGTTCAAGAATCGGGTGCAAGATGATGTCGGGTTCCATGACACTCATCGACTTCATGCAACTCTGGATGTTAGACACAGTGGTGCTGTCCTGCGAGAATATTGCCAACAAGGTCACCGTCCTGAGACTCTTCACGAGTTCTCGACGGATCTCTTTTGTCAGGCGACGGTGCTGTGCCACAAATGTGAGACGACCCTTCCCATAACTTAAACAAAACAACTTACCATCGGCGTCTTGCACTCAGGCTGTTGCTCCTCGTACCATCCTGGGAAAATTTGGGGTTACAAATGGAAGGATGGTTTAACGGAGAACTTTACGCTTATTAAAATCGTAGACAATGTACTTGATGAAGGCGCTAAGCTGCAAATAGAATGTTTAATAGCCGTATAGTCAAATGCGTCCCAGCAGAACGTGGTGAGACGTACATCGGATGTCCAACTCCCAGAATTAGTGGGGTGGAAGAAACTCTCAGTTGACGCGATAAGCCTTGCCAACGAGTCCAACGCTTTGCAACCTGCGAGATACGTCTTGGCCTTCAGGTGGCTACCCTTACCAAGAGGTGAGGCGAGATAATCTCCGAGACCACCATTCTGCTCCGGCAGGGGCGTACTCGTGCCAGAGGCCTGAGGTGTGAAGAAGGGTGTGGGATCGTTGGATCCAGGACTTGGCAAGGCGTCCGGAGACATTGAATATACGATAATGCGTGCCAGGGACGCTGTAGTTGTTATTAGCCTACCACCGAATTCCCAGTTTATACACGTACGGATCCGCCAACTTGACTTTGGCAAACGATTGATTTCGAAGGACGCTTGGCCGTCTGCATTCGGTCCAGTCGTCAGGGAACCTTGATCCGCGAGAGGGATTTCTGGGTGGCGTTCCATAATAACTCAACCCCGTCAGAAACTAAACCTAAAGGTTGACAAACGCACCCATCGAAGACAAGCATTTGGCCATAATGTATGCCCAGTCCGCCTCCGAGAATATTCCAACGTCGTCAAACAGACCCGTCCATTTCCATTTGACCTCAAGATCGTCGGTCGGCCAACCCGGACGACCTTCTCCTTCGGACCGCGCGTCATCCGGGATATCCTGGATTCTCTGAGGGTCACTTACGGAAGGGTCGACGTGCATCTCGGCAAGACGCGCCGAGGAACTGCAGCATGCGGTCGTCGAACATGTAGGAATTCACCGACTCCCATAGCCGGAAGAGCATGGGGAGGTACGATTGTGGGTGAGAGAGCGGGAGGAAGGTCAACATGTAGTATTGCGACGCTAGAAGGCTCTGATGCAGACGCGTCAACGGGATAAAATATATTTGCACTTGTACCGTACTCACATTCAAGCTGATACAGCTCATGGAGGGTAGGAAGGTGGATAGCATTTCGTCAATGGCGGCAGGATGAAAGAACCGGCGAACGTTCTCAGCAACGTAGCCCATGTACCAAGAGGTCTGGCTGGACGAAGGATGAGCAACTGACATACTCCCGATGCGCGCGGGGCCACTCGCCTGATTTCGTACTGGCGCCTCGTGAGGAACAAGTCTTTGCTAAGGATCTTGTATACGGGCTGCCAAGGAAGTCTCAGATCGTCTACAGAGAGCTTCTTCTTGGAGCGGGCGAGTGCTTGCAGTCCATCTGAGCAAGCTGCGATAATGTGGCTGGGCATGCCTGGGGTCGTGCAGACATGGTAATATGTCTTGATGAGTGCAATGCGTTTTTCCTTGGGTATGGGATATTTGAGCAGGCACCAGCTTCGTGGTACACCCGTGAGTTGGGAATAGAATAGTACGCAAGTACAGCGAAAGGCGCTCACTATGTTAACATACTATCCCATTGCAGCAATCCTGGATCGTAATCCTTCGCTTCCACACACTGCGTAAGACGCAGAAGGATGAAATTAAGCATCTCCTGCATCCTCGAATTGGGCTCGATGGAGTAGGGTATCGACTTGGCGTGGTTTCTAAGCTTGACCATGTAGCGGTCATCTGTCGCGTGCATGATGTCGTCCGGAACTGGCGGCGGGGCCGGTGGTGGCCGCGAACTGGGGTCCTGGAGGGTGAGATTGGAGATATCGAGTATGTTCATGACGTGTGCAAGAACAGATGAAACAGGCTGGGAGCGCAGGGAGTAGTGATTGCAGGGAGGAGCATGCGGATCGGAGGGAGGCTTTATACAAGCACTCAAGGGTGGCGCGCGTCTCACTTTGTGTGGCGCGCGCGAAAGAGAGTGCCACCCACCAGTCGTTCTTGTCCGCGACTCTCCGCGAGCGCGAGCCTGCGTCGGCAGTGTGCTATTCTTCCCCGTTTCTTTCCTAAGTTACGTTCTTGCGCCCACGAGCCCCTGGCGAGCCAATGGGGCTGATCACAATGACTCGGATCGGCGGCGGCGCCTGCGCAAACAAGGTGCATTCGCAATGGGCGCGACGATCGCGAAGCGCCCTCTTCCTGGTCTCTACGCGGCATTATCGTTATATATCGCACAATCTACACTGGAACTTGAAGGCTGTCTCGCAGTCAGGATACTCCGACGGCGTCGGACGACGCGACCTCCTGTAGTTCCTGTATCGCCTTCCGTCGCACCAGTTCCCAGACACCGTCCCTTTGTGTCCTCGCGTCCCCTAGTCCTTCTCGAATCTCCTCCAGACGCTCCACATACTCCCGACCGTCGTCTTGTAACTCCCGCAGAGTAGACAGCGACTTCTCCAGCTTGTCGAGCTGCATCTCCGCACGGGAGAACTGCGTGTTCTCGAATATGGATTCTTGATCCGGGGAGAGGAACAGCTTGTGGACGACCGGAGTAAGGTCCGGAGCTCGCGCGAGCCGGTTGTCCGCGTCGTTGTCCTCGGCTTCATCTTCGCGCTTTGGAACCAAGGAGGTCCCCACTCCGACCTCATCGGGGTTCTCGCTCATAACTTGCCATAACCTTCCAAGCGCTCTCCGCAACGCCGTCTCGCCTTCGATCAGCATATTTGTAGAATCTTCCAGTTCATCGAACACGCGCGATCGGAACGAATGAGTTGTCGCCTTGTCGAGTACGAAGGATGTGTAAGAGAGGTGTTGGGTATTGGGGTGAGGATAGGGTGCCATAAGAGGCGGGGAAGGTGAGCGCAAATGGGGAAGTGTTAAAGGCACATCTTGCTCTTCCTCCGGAGGGAGAAGCTGTCGTATACGCTTTCGGGCGCGATCTTCCGCCTATCAAGACCGTCAGCAGGCCGTTTGAGGATTGACAACGTAGCAGGCGCACCTCCCAATCTTCCATCCATGGTCCCCAAGCAGTCATCTTACCCTTCCGTGCCCACTTCGCCTCGTTGTGAGTTTTGATACCCCAGTTTCCTCTGAATGCGGGGTGTGGGAGATCTTCATCGTTGGGCTCAAAACCATAGGAGGGGTAGTACCAAGCGTCGTTGTCGTTGGAAGGGAGGCTCACAAGGCTGCTCGACGACAGGTCAGTGCCGTGCGCAATGGTGAAGGCGACACGTCAACGCACCTAGAATCCTCGTATCTGCCCTCATCAAGATGAGTGAATGATCGTTTCACGCCATTCACTGGCATCACCATGTGTTGTCCACTGGTTGACGGCCGCGAGTTCGGAGCGTCTAAGACGATGGCGTCGGAAGCCATCAGGATGTGTGTCGTTCGAGAAGATTGAATGTCGTGTAGATGGAAGCTGGTGGCCGGTGTGGACGGCGTTGAGGAGGACGGAGAATAGTGTGGGGGAAGGTGGTCTAAGGTCTAAGCTGAGGGATGGACAAAGGTCAGGCAGGAGACAAGTCTGTGGAATTCGGCGAATGCCGCGTTGCTGCGATTGGAGGACGGAGTTTTGGCCATGGCTCTGGCTCTGGCTCTGGCCAACGGAGTTCCACCTTCTGCGAGCTCTCCTTCAGCCTGCAGTCGACGCCCCTCGACTTGCTCGCCTTCATCGCCTTTGTATATTCTCCACGGCCGGCCCTGTCTATACTTGCCCGCTGGACTCTCTGTGGATTACCTCGCTGCACGTACCCCTCTGTACCTGCGTCTCTGGGCGCGTCTATGGCCAGTACCGAACTCAACAACTCGGTCGAGCATTCTGAGAAGGAGGACAGACTCGATGCCAACCACTCCGACACCAAATCCACCAAGGAACTGACCTCGGGCACGGATGGAATCTCAGATACCCGCGCGGCTCCCGTTGCACGCTCTAGGGACGCAAGTCCGGCCTCTCTGTCCTCAACATCTGGCCTTTCTTCGAGCAAGGGTGGCACGCAGTCCCCAGCTCCATCTGCTTCGGGTAACACGCCACCGCTCAGCATGCCACACCCCAAGAAGTTTAGCCATGTCAATATCAATAAAAAGTTCCTTGAGAAGACGTCTTCTACCTCGGCTCCTGCCCACACCATCGCATCCTCTCCGGTGTCGAAAACAGTCAACTCGAGCCGTACGTACCACGATGTAGCCTTTGGACTCAATGTAACTTTAATATCATCCAGAGAAACCTGTCCTGCAAACCACAACGCCTCATCCGCGTCTAGTGACCACCAAGCTCACGGCAACACCGCAGCCTAGCAGTACCGCTGGCTGGTCCCGATCGTCTTCCACGGTCCCCTCGTCTGCACCAACTCCCAACCCTACCTCAAACCCGAAACCATCCACAGCACCCGCCACATCGTCGACCGCAGCACCTCTTCCCCCTCCTGCAGGCAAGGTCATCCAGCCACAACCGCGTAGCACTCAAGATGCTCTCTTTTCGAAAAAGGATGGACCCGCTAAGTCTGCATGGGGTAACGCGAAGGGTGGCGCGGTAGCATCTTTGGACAAGGTTCAGGCTGACTTTCCGACTGCTGCTGAAGTAGCACAAGGTAAGTCACGAAGTCATCGCGCGCCTTGGCCTATATGAATGCGATATAACGGGTAGGTCGCGTACCCAAAGCGTCCGACAAGGCCACGTCCAACGATGCCAATGCCCAGAAACAAGCGGCTGAAGCGGATACCTTTCGTGGTGTGCACTTGGATCCTAATGCACATCACTGGGATGAGGTTCGTCCTCCCTACCCGATTCCAACTACGGTGGTCTCATGTACATTCAGATGGAAGAGGACGATGACAACTTCCTTGGTGGCGTGATTGAGTTCGGGGATGGCCGTCAATACAAGGTTCAACCTAGTGAGGCTCGGGCTACTTCGCCTCCCAAGGATGGTGCCAGGTCGCCGACAAGAGGAGGGACGCACGAACCTGGGCATGCCGGCACAATGGAGCAACCTGTGAGCAAGGAGGACCGTTTCGCGGATGATTTCGACAGGAGCTGGCCTCGTTCCCGTCCAGGACCCCAGTCAGCTACCCTACCCCGCGACCAACGTTCTAACGGTACGCCTACGTCGCCTGGCTCAACTTCTGTCCACTCTCCCCAGGAGCCGTCACGCCAATTGTTCAACGAGCGCTCGAACCGGTTCGAACCCTACTCTCATCAGCGGTATGGGACCCCCGGAGCCCCATCCCATTTAAATCGGAGAGGTGGTCGACCCGACTATGTGACCTCGCCGACGGAGATTCGTCGAGACACACCTCCCCATGCGCATGGTGTCCAACTTCTCCAGAAGAGCCCGAACGACGGGGTTGCGGATGGCCCTCCTTTTGCTCGAGCCCCCGGTGAGCGTTCGCCAATATCGCCTGCAGATTCGCGGTTCCGGGACCGTCAATCTCACCGACAGGACCATCCACCATGGCAGACCGATGGACCGCCTGGTCCGGGTCGCGGCCACGGTCCTTACGGTGCTGCTCATCCACCCAGACGTCCTCGTGATGCGCCTTTCGACGACCGACGTCGCACTTCCGGCAGCGAAACGCTGTCTCCGCTCGGCATCGATAACCGTAGGCAGCTTCCGCCCCATCTCTCATCTCCAGGCCCTAGGAACGCTTCATTACGGTCGGAAGGAGATGGCCAACCTCGGTCACCTGTGCTACCACCCAGCGCTCTCCCCTCCGCCGAACCTCACACACCAACTGTAGACGGTCAGGCAGCCCCATCCCCGGTCGATTCTGAGCAGGCTCCTGGCCCCGTCGTGGACGTCGAGGAAGTGCGCAAGGCCGCGATGCACAACGCCGCGGAGCGTGCTCGATTGCGCCGTCAGCAGGAGGAAGAAGAGCGAGAACGGGAGAAGGAGCGAGCGCGCAAGAAAGCGGCCGAGATCGAAGAGCGCATGAAGGCCATGGAGCTGGAGAAGGCTCGTGAACGCGAGAAAGCAGAAGCCGAGAAGCAGAAGACGGATGCCCAGGTACCTACCATTTCTCATCTTCATAGAGAATCTCCTTGGCTCACACTTTTATAGGTCCTCGGACTGATCGAGGAAGCCGTCTCTTCTGTCGCAGCCCCCGAAAAGAGCACGGACGGTCTTCCCGACGATCAGCGCGGTGCCCCTGCACCTCCGACGTTTGGTCGTAGCGCCTCATCTAGGGGCACGCAACGAACTGTTCCACCACGGAGGACGTCCTTCCCCGCCTCTTCAGCTGTACCAGTGGCGCCCTCCCCAGCCTCGGAAGCAGACACGTGGCGGCGCAAAGGTCCGTTATCCCCGCCTCGTAGGCCAGATTCGGAGGAATTGCCCGCGCCATCTGTCCTTCCCCCGCCTGTACTGGCGCACACAGATCTCGATGTGAAGGAAGGGGAAGATGTTGACGTAGTGGACTTCGCGGACCTGGGCAAATTGGTCGGTTCCGAACCTTCCTCGCAGCCTCAGGATTCTGTGCCTTCAACTCGTCCTCCTCGAGCTATTGCTGCGGACTTCTTCGCTGAACAGCCATTAGTTGTGCCACGACCACAACCCCCGCCGTCAAGAGCGGACGAGGGCCCATGGAGACGACAACATGCGTTCATCAATGGTCATCCATCGCATGTCGAGAAGCCCTCCCCCACCGAGGGTGTTGTGGATGGCGCTCAAGTCGCCTCCGAGTCTGCTTGGTCGAATGAACCCTCGGGACCGAACTCTACTGTCTCCCCACCCCCTTGGCATGATGAGCATCATCGTCGCATATCTGGTCACCCGCAGAATGGCATTCATAAGTCTCCGCAAGGGCCGTATTTCCGTGAGGCTCCTATGTCGACCTTGAACGATGTCATGGCGCGTATCAAGGGCGCAATTGATGGAATGCACCACGACGCCGACGTTCCCAAGGAGGTTCTCAGGGATGCCCCCAAGGAATCCAAGGATATGTCGAAGGACCCTGCCCAAGACATCCCGAAAGAGGCTCCAGAGATCGTCCCGAGGGAGGCTCCCCAGCCGCAGAAGTGGCTTCCGCCTGCAAAGCGATCTAAGTCAGCTCTTGCCAACACCTCTCGTCCTACCGAGGTATTCGACGTGACGGCGACCGAGCCGCCCAAGTCCCCTAAGAAGGCATGGAACGTCTTCACGGTCAAGGTCGCGTCCGACTCTCGTCCCGTCCGGCCCGAACCGACGACGCAGCTCGTATGGCCCCGCACCGCCCGTTTCGTGAGGTTGGAAGTGGAGTCTTGGAACCCTCCCCTCGACACTCGGCACAGGCGCGCGTCGAGCGTTAACGATATCATCTTTGGTGATCCACATTATAGCCATGGCCAGCCCAAGTACCCGGTCTCGTTGCCACGAGGAACGATAATGCGCAACCTACCCCCCGGTGCCGAACAGACATCAACGCCGCCCATCGTCAACCTCCCAGCAAGCCCACCTCGGGTGCGTAATGCCGGTCCGACGGAGACTGATGGTCCGAGCTGGCGTAAGGCCCTAGTGTCCCCCGCGCCGTCGTGGAGGCCATTGGTTAAAGATTCGGCACCGGACGTGGGGCTCGATACCGTGAGCCGTTCACCCCCTCCCGAGACACCATCTACGAAGCCTACACTTCTTGTACCCGACACTACTGGAGCTTCGTCTGCGGCAGTCAACGCAGCGGCAAAGAAGATGCCGACAGGCTCCGATGTTGCGTTCTATCGGACAGCGGTTGAACCTCAAGGCCAGGTGCAGTTCATTGTCACCAGTGAACTGGAGGCAAAATCGGCGTATGTTGCAATGGAGACGAAGCCTGTCCCAAGCGAAGTACTTTCGTCTGTACCGACTGACCCGAAGGTGGATGGCACGACGACCATTGTACCCGTAAGTTTCTTGGTTTCTAGCCGGTTTTGCTCGGACTGACCATCATCCACTCAGAATGGTCTGTCTACACCGCCCCAACAGACGACAAGCTTGGCTTCACAGTGGTCAAAGTCACCGAAGGCTTTAGGTTTGAAGGAGTCCCCTTCCCGAGCACCCGATCCGGAACATCTGAAGGCTGTGTGGTCGCAAACGTCGGACAAGACACAGAACCCGCCAGTCAACTCATTGAAGGGCATCGTGGACGATCTCACCGGGGTCCCGTTCTCGTTTCAAGATGTCAAGTCAGACGATGGTGAAACCCCACCTCCATCATCGGGTTCAGGGCCATGGACGAAGTCTAAGATGTCGGCCTACGATGTCACGCGTGCCTTTCAGCAGGTGCCTTCGTCATCTGGTGGCTCGTCTCAACCACGCCTGGCTCCAATCGCTCCTTCGATGGGCCATTCGTCCTCGACAAACGGCTCCGCGCCACGCCATCCGGGCTTCGCCTTCTCTCCTCCACCGGTCAACCAGCCCGGTTTTCGGCCTCCTGCAGCCTATCCGACTTACTCGCCTATGATGGGTCATGCGCAGGGCGCAACGATCATGTACTCTCAGCCAAGTCCCGTTCCGCGACCGATGGTCGTCAATGGTCAGCCTTCGCCCTATGGCCAACCCGTTTGGATGCCCGGTCCCACCCCTCCGCCATCCTCTGGGGTTATGCGTTCGCCTTATCCCGCGCAGTTTGTCCCGTACCCTTCGCCGGGCAGCACCGTCCCCATGTACTCGTCCCCGATGCCAGGCATGCAAAACCCTCAGATGCAGCCACCACCACCCCCACAGCAGAATGGAGCGCACGGCCGTCCCATGGGTATGCCTTTAGTGAGCCCTGTGATGCAGCACGCCATGCCCCCCATGTACGCTGGAAGCCCGGTACTCATTCACACGCCTCAGCACGTGCCGCCAGGGCAAGCATATCCTGCGCCCGGCCATCCAAACCGGGGACCCATGCCTCAACATCCGAGCCCGGGTACCCCGCACACACACCATTCTCCGATGCGCCCGCAGAACGGTTACAATCCAGTCCCGTCGAGCTATCCCAGTGGCCCCCGCCCGGCTTGGTGAACTTTTTGTAGTTTATGCATCACGCACTTGACTTCCCGCCGCATTGTATCTTAACTTCACCTGTTTTCGTTTGCTGTCTTACGAGTATTTGCAGTATTTCTATTTTTGCGTAATTATGCTGTCCGGGGCCTTCGCGCGTACTCGCACATTATCACGAATGGCTCCGGCCGCCGTCGTCTGCTCATTGAATACATCTAATGAAACACAAAGTCCGGCTTCTATGGGGGAATATGCGACGATCAGGCAGCCAACTTGACCGCGTTGTGCGCGGCCTCGTCGAGGTCGTCGAATGGAATGATCTTAAGACCGGATTTGCGGATCATCCTGGGATACAAGTGTTCAGCAACAATTCCGAAAATGGACGTAGAGCGGACTTACTCCTTCGCCTCCGCCTCTTTGGTGCCCTTGAGTCGGACAATCAGAGGGACCTTCAGGGACAACTCCTTCGCGGCGTTGATGACGCCCTCAGCAATGTAATCGCACCGCATGATACCTAATCAATTCCAATCAAACTCCACGACGCTGAGGCACAAGAACGGGATGTAGACGTACCGCCGAAGATGTTAATAAAGATACTCTTGACCTTGGGATCAGCAACGATGATCTCGAATGCCTTCTTAACGGTCTCGGGGGTAGCACCTCCACCGACATCGAGGAAGTTGGCTGGGTTGCCGCCATGCAGCGCGAGGACGTCCATGGTGGCCATGGCGAGCCCGGCGCCGTTGACGAGGCAGCCGACGCTGCCGTCGAGTTTGATGAAGTTGAGGTTGTACTTCTGCGCCTCGACCTCGGACGCCTCCTCCTGCGTGACGTCGCGGAGCGCAAAGATGTCCTTCTGACGGAAGTCCGCATTGTCGTCGAACCCGAACTTGGCGTCCATGCTATCGCATTCCGAGGTTAGACGGCAATGAGGCGGAAAACACGGCTCCCCACGCACCAGAGAGCGTGACCGTCCGCGGTCTCGCCGAGGGGGTTGATCTCAATCTGGGTCGCGTCCTTGTCCTTAAAGATCTTGTAGAGGCGGATGAAGATGTCGGAAGCCTCATCCCGCGAGGTCTCAGTCTTGAAGCCGAGCTTCTTCGCGAGGTCGAGGGCCTCCGACTTACTGAGACCGTTCTCGAAGTTGATTGGTGTAGTGATGATCGCGTTGGGGTCCTTCGCGGCGACCTCCTCAATGTTCATGCCACCCTGGGCCGACGCGACCAAAACAGGCCCGCCAACATTGCGGTCGTTGAGCACGGCGACGTAGTACTCGTGCGAGGGATCCCGCCGCTCCGCCAACATAACCTAAACAAGTGAAGATGCGTGTACGTCAGAGCTGTCGGAGACATGACCGCGGCGTAGTGTCATACAGCGTTGCAGATACGACCGGCAGCACCGGTCTGTTTGGTGATGAGCTTCGCGCCAAGCATCTGGCTTGCGAGTTCCTTGGCTTGTTCGGGGCTGGGAATTACGTCTCAAGGAGTGTGGACGGAATACGGGTGGAACGGAAAGCACTCACGACTCGACGACATGGACACCACCCTTCAGGCCATTGTCGAAGTGACCCTTCCCTCGGCCACCTGCAAGGACCTGAGCCTTAATTACGCTACCCGTGGAGCCTACAGATGCATTAGCGGAGATGCGGACTCGAAGGTCGGGTAAGTACTCACTAAGTTGCTTCGCCGCGTCATAGGCCTCCTGGGGTGTCTTGGCAGCAATACTTTTTGGCGTGGGTATACCATACTAGACGCATCAGGTTTATTGAGAGGCATAGGGAGTGCGGAGAGGACGTGTGATAAGTACCGAGTTGAGCAGGCTAACGGATTGGTATTCGTGAATGGAGAGGAAGCGCTTCTGACCCGCAGACGCGGCCTAGAACTGTTGCGTCAGTGGGGATGCTCCGCAACAGCGAAGGGTGCGTACCCGAGCGACTGAGCCAGCCTTCCGTAGTGAAGCAAGCATGATGGTGAGGGAGTGCGGGGGGATGTGGGGGCGGATGGTGGCAGCCGGAGCGGCGTCAAGGGATAGTTTAAGTATTTGAGTAGAGCTCGAGGGACGCGATTCCGACTACTTTGCGAGCGAGCGGCTTAGTCAGCAGCCTCCAGCATCAACCTGCCCAACTCGGAGATCTTCAGCTTCATCCAGGACGACGACGACGGTTGAATTTTCTCTGCAGTCTTCCTGTCTCTCACCTTGGTCTTCACGATCATCGGAGCAGTCCTGGAAGATGGACCATATCCTCGCTTTGAGTTCGGACTGCTTATGTACGTATGGGCCGTTCGAAATTATGCGGAGGAACATTCCCAAATACACAGGTGCACGTACGAGTCACTCCATGTATGTCTCATCGTATTCCGCAGTAATCCATTCCATATCCACATTCTACGTTTCCTGCATGCTGGTCTCGATTTTTGACCCGTTTGCGCTGGAGTGGTTCCCGCGAGCCGGGCCTCGTGGGGCCCGTGCATTCACCTGACGTCTGCGCTGTCCCGGTGGGGGCGCGGAAGCCCTCCCAACTACCATCATGTCTTCCACATCTTCCGCCTCTGCACCACCGGCCGTGTCTTTTGACCAAAACACTCCCCAGGACGAAACAACATCCCTCGCACGCTTACTGGAGACGTCAACTGCTATCCTCCGCCAAGCGATTGATCTCGTGGAGGACGGTCTTACATCCGACGACCAGCTCTCAATACAATCCAACTACATTCCGGGCTCCACAATCGGTGCGCCCATCAGACCTTTCAATCAATACCGTATTTAGGTACTCATGATATATTCTTTATGTCAGGGAAACACCTCAGACATGCCAGGGACCACTTCGCGTTGCTCCTTGACGTTGCGTCCCAACCACCCCCTCACGTATTGAACTATGACAAGAGAGCGCGCAATACTCCCATGGAGACGAGTCGTGCTGCTGCACGAGATGCTCTCAATGAATGCATTGCCCATCTGCATCAGGTCGTCCCACATGCAAAATGGTCAGGACCCATAACGCTCCATGCCATCACGCCTTTCCCCCAGGTTATGGAGACTACATTTGGCCGAGAGGTGTGTGTGGAGCATGTCTTTGCTTCCTTTGCTGATTCATGCTCGTAGCTATGGTTTGCTGGCTTGCATGCAATCCACCATTGGAGCATGGTAAGTTTCGTATCTGCTCAGACAATCCGTTCTCGATGTTCTAATCCTTCCTAGGTGCGGGTGATCGCTGGTGAGCTGGTACGTCACAGATTACCTCAAAATCTAGACGTTTGTTTGACATGTTTCCTGCAGGGAATCAAGATGGAGGACTCGTTTGGATTTGCGCCGTCGACCCTGGTCTACAAGGCGTCCAAACCTAAGATGTGATGTTGTCGGGATCCCTTCGTCGCTTTGATGATTCTTGCAATCTCTTTTCCTGGAGGACATAGATACGTTGACATATGGGACACACAACCGTACGATATAATTGCGCCTTGTTAATGCATAATGCCTTGTTTCTCGCCTTCCGAGGTCTGTGGCTTGACCGGGACCCTGTCAGTGGGAGGGAGCGCCAATGAGGCGGCGGCGGAGCGCGCACGAGATTCATCGGGTTGCGCTCCTGTGGGCCAGTGGTGGCGCAGGGAAGAGTCTCTCGAACTTGCCCCCGTCGAACAGGCGTTTGCCACCCCCGCCTGCGCTTTCCCGTATTACACCTCACTCTCTTTAATGATGGCCCCAGAAATGATACCCATTGAAGGGGAGGGTCAGCGTAAGAGGGTGGTAAGCTCCATTTATATTTTTGACTTGCCCGTTCCTCGTCTTACCGTCTTCCCCTCCTAGTGCTATTTCTTTGACTCCGATGTCAGTGGGTTCCACTATGGCCCTGGCCACCCGTAAGGATCTCTTAAATCACGAACAATGGTTTTCTGACTCGAGGCATTTTCAGAATGAAGCCCACGCGTATCCGGATGTGCCATTCTCTTGTCATGAACTACGGCCTATACAAGCGGATGGAGATTTTCGTGAGACAATTCCTCAACCATTCATATCCTCTGAACCGCCCTTCTAACTCTGGGCAATTGCTGGCAGCGCGCCAAGCCCGCAACAAAGCGGGAAATGACACAGTTCCACTCAGACGAATACGTCGACTTCCTGAGCAAGATCTCGCCGTCCAACATGAACTCCTTCATCAAGGAACAACATAAATGTGAGAGTCGTCTATATTCGTGCAGAAACTCATCTCTGACGTATCCCCTTTGAAGACAACGTCGGTGACGATTGCCCCGTCTTCGATGGCCTGTTTGACTATTGCGCTATTTCCGCTGGCGGATCCATGGGTACGCAAGTCACGGCGCCTCTTCCGCGGCCGTATTTAACTATCCCACAGAGGGCGCTGCACGTCTGAGTCGAGACAAGTGCGATATTGCTGTCAACTGGGCCGGCGGCCTCCACCACGCCAAGAAGAGCGAGGCTAGTGGGTTCTGTTATGTTAATGGTAGGTCACTTGTCCACAGAAATGCCTTCACATCCTCACATTCGGCTTCTGTAGATATCGTTCTGGGCATACTAGAGCTCCTAAGGTGAAGAGCACCTATTGCCACTCGTATAAAATCACGGCTAATGTCCCTCCTCAGGTATCATACACGTGTGCTCTACATCGACATTGACGTCCACCATGGAGATGGCGTAGAGGAAGCGTTCTACACTACGGACAGGGTAATGACCGTCAGTTTCCACAAATACGGCGAGTACTTCCCTGGAACTGGAGAGCTACGAGTAAGCCCCCGCATTCATTCATCACGAACTTTACTTGACTTGTGGTTGGCATCAGGACGTCGGCATTGGAAAGGGCAAATATTATGCATTGAACTTCCCATTGAGGGACGGTGTGACGAACGAGAACTACAAGAGCGTGTTCGAGCCGGTAAGTGCATCCCTTACTAGACGTTTCTCGTCGACGGGGGCTGACCGACGTACAGGTCATGCGCCAAGTTATGGAATCGTATGACCCAGGTGCCGTCGTACTGCAGTGTGGAACCGATTCGTTATCAGGCGACAAGTTGGGTTGTTTCAACCTGTCCATGAGAGGTGGGTAATGTTCCTCACTAGAGCCAGGGGCGAAACCAAGGGCTGATTCCGGATTATTCGTAGGACATGCGAACTGTGTCAAATTCATCAAGTCGTTCAACAAGCCATTACTGCTTGTTGGTGGTGGGGGTTACACTATGCGCAACGTCAGCCGATGTTGGGCTTATGAGACCGGTCTGGCGGCAGGGGTTGAGCTCGGGAAAGGTATGGTTTCCCTTCACGTATCCATCCTCAACTCTGACTAGGGACAATGTCTGGTTTCAAGAGATCCCAATGAACGAGTACTACGAGTACTTTGGGCCAGACTATGAGTTGGATGTGAAAGCATCCAACATGGACGACATGAACTCGCCCGAGTACCTTGAGCGTGTGAAGGGTATTATCCTAGACCACCTGCGTCAAGTCGGCGGCCCACCAAGCGTGCAGATGCAAGGTGTGTACTCCCATCCCATTGCGTTGTCGACACCTCTGACAACCATGTCAGACGTCCCTCGCCTACCGGTGGACGAGATAATCGAAGACGACCCCGACGAAGACATGCTCGACCCGAACGAGCGCCGGCCCATGCGCCTGCTAGATTCTCGGCGGCAGAACGACGGCGAGTTCTCGGACTCGGACGATGAGGGCGAGGGCGGGCGCCGCGACCACGCGAGCAACAAAGATCGCGATACTGTCGGAACCGGGCGGCGGTTCGGGGCGGCGGCCGTCGGCATCATGAGCACCGGCACAACGCACGGCGTCGGGCCCAGCGTCGCGCCGCCGGTCGCTGGCACCTCCACTGCACCTCTCGCCGCAAATTCCGCGGACCAGTCGGACATGGACGTGGACGAGGTCCCTCTGGCACAATCGTCCAAGGCAAAGGCCCCGGCGGCAGAGAAGACGAGCAGAGTGGCGTCGTCGGGGGAGACATGAGGTCGGAAGCGCACGTCTTTCGTTTTCCTGTTGCTGTCTATACTCCAAGTTGTTGTTGTTGTATTTCATATGACTCACAGGTTACATAAACTCGAAGATTTACGTTTTCTTTGCCGATGGGGCGCGGTTCTTAGTAGTTCTTAGTCTTAGTCTGAGTCTGTCTCTGGGTATGTACGTCACGTGACCATAAATGAGTAAGGACGCGTCGCGTGGGTGGGTGGCTTGTGGGTGGCTGTCCCTTGTCCTCCACCGTCATCGTTTTGCCCGACTTGTGCTCGACCTTCCCCCAACAATACTGCAAGCTAGAGATACCCATGGAGCCGGTCGCGTCTAGCTCGCGCTTCACGACGCCCCCTCCACAGGAGCAGCGAGGCTTAGACCTGACCCCGGAGCAGGTCAAACGCATCGAGCTCAATCGCTTGAAAGGTATGTTTCTCCTGTTCGTTCAGTTCATCTCTTTCGCTTACCACGACTCAGCTAAGGCTAGGCAACGTGAGCGTGAAGAGCAAGCGTCGTCTTCGTCCTCCACCAATGCAAACAGCAAACGGCCGCTTGGGGTTACCCCCGCAAGCTCCACATCACCTACGAAACCTGCTCCCAAGCTGAAGCGAGATTCACGATTGGGGAAGTATTTCGAGTATGACCTATCCAAGATGGTCAATTCGAAGGGTGGGTTCTTAGTAGAGGACGACAAAGAGGTGGACGAGGACCTCCGGGCGAAGGAGAAGGAACGGGAGCGGCAGAGAGCACAACAGAGTGCCGAACCTGGTAAGCATGACCATGGACTCTTTTCAAAGCACAGACGGGCAGCCGCTTATATTTTGGGCAGCCATGTTCTTGGACTCCAGTCTTAATCCTCGATGCCAGGAGTGCAACTCCATGGACATCGACCAGCAGTTCCGGAAGGTCTTTCGTTGTTTTGTTTGTAACAAGTGCCAGAACGAGAAGCCGGAAAGATACAGTTTGCTGACGAAGACGGAATGCAAGGAGGTGCGTTCATCCGTAGTGAATCTGCCGTTGGTTTACTAAACAGTTTCGGTCAGGACTACCTTCTTACCGATCGTAAGCCGCTTCCCCGGACTGCGGAAACCCACAATAACTGAGTATCTGATTTCAGCGGAGCTCCGGGATCAAGACCTCATGCCGCATCTCCTGAAGGCTAATCCACATAAGTCGACTTTCGCGAACATGATGCTATTCCTCCGGTACCAAGTCGAGGAATTTGCGTGGAGGAAGTGGGGCTCGCCTGAGGCTCTCGATGCTGAATGGCAACGGCGAGTGGACGAAAAGAAGAAAAAGAAAAACAAGAAGTTCGAGGAGGGACTCAAGGAGCTGCGGCGTCGGACACGGGAGACTGTATGGCAGAAGCGAAAAGACCAGGAGCACCAGCACATGTTTGGAGGGGTAGAGAAGGGGCTGAACGGTGTTGGTAAACAGATCTGCCACACATGTGGTTTTACGATAGATGTGGAGGAGTTCTGACTCCTTCCCACACCACTCCTACCCTGCTCAGTTAATAGTTATACCCTATTCTTCGATAGTCAAGTGCGATAACAAGCGCCCTTTCAATTGCTGTTTTAGGCAGGTGCATGTATTGGAGACCCCCGCCGACGCAGACAAGTTTAGGTAGATGTTCTGATGCGATATGCTGTTTCCTGTACACATTATCTACATACCCCAGTAGTGCTTCTGGTCTCTACTTCTGATGTTGAGGCTCGAGCTCCACATGAAAGTGGCCGATGCAGAAATGTGGCTGAAGCGCCCAGCACAATTTTGGCGTTGCCGAATAGACTGGCGACGGAACGCTCAAGCCTCTACGTATACTTGACGTATACCCTCTACCCCGACCACCAGGTCCACAGTTGTTCTCCTGCTCACTGGCTTTCACAACCCACTTCTCAGTTTCTTCAGGCTAGCCATGTTTCATCGACAGTACCCTCGCGTTTCGACCGCCCTTTACGAGCCGCCACGTTGACTCGAGCCTGGTTCAGCAGTCAAGATGATACTTATTCAGCTGAGTCCTGATCCGGACGGCGCTTTATGCCATGGTAAGTGAGAAGTTGATCTGCCTGCGTTGCGTGGCTTGAATCCAAGCTACAGTATCTCATACCTATGTTTAGACATCGCGCGAGAAGCCTTGGCCGGATGGCCGAGGTGGGCTGGGTCACGGGGAAGAGGTACCCATCAAGTAGGCCGTTCTCGAGGTCGTCCAGAAAGAGCATGGCAGAGGGACGAGGTTCAGCAGACAACCTACAAGGTATGTCAACTGCATACATTTGCGCTCCGACTTTCTGACAGCGCCAGATGCTACATTGCAGGTAGCGCAACGGAGCATAGTCCTTGTTCACCGGCCATGTGAAGAACCCATTGTTGTGTGAGATTAGGAGCACGGCATGCAACGATCTGGTGGCTGATCATTCCGTGTCATACTGATTTTCAACGTAGGCAATACTTTTCCTGCGCCATACCATATGCGCATAGCTTTAACGGTTGGTGAGTCATCTGTGACATATTTCACATTAGATGTGTGCATGAATCTGAGGTACAAGTTCTAGAGTTCAAAGGGCCGGCCGCGCGGGAGGAGGCGGGAGGATGGGACTGAGACAGGTCGGGCGAATGAAGTTAGGGCGAGTCAGAGACATGTTTCGGGCGTGGCGGAGCTAGTGAGGTACGTCTATAGTGAACCAGCCAATGCCAAGTCTCCGCAGCGCACCTCCCCATGGGCTCGGACGTTGGCATCCTTTTCGTCCCTGACGGTCTCTGACGCTGTCGCATTTGCGAAGCGCTGAGCTGTTCATCCAGACTCTAAGAAGGGCACGGCGCATTGTCGAGCTCGAGGGCGGGCGATAGCCCGGCCGATGTGCGCCGCGCGATAGCGTGTTGAGGTTTGACATACTTAGTCCAAACTTAGTCCATACCTCTAGATCTCCCCGTCTCGAGATGTACAGGCATTATTGTATAATCTGAAATGTGAGACTTGAGCGTAGCAGCCTGAAATCCCCCTTCCCCGGGGCAACGGCACGGGAATCTGCTACTTAGTGTCTTAGTAGTGTCAGGTAGTGTCTCGATTACACATGCATCCGATGCCTGCATCTCGAACATACGATTCGCGAGAGCGTCTTGTCCGTAGTAGTTCCGGCAGTCGGTAATGTGTTATCCGGATCTGTTTATTGGTCGCATGCGGTCATGATCATTCTCCCTTTAATTTCTCTGAGCACGAGCACTTAACGTTAACGGGAACCGTACAAACGCCTACAGGACTAATAGACTCCACATCGATACCTTGCACTTTAGACGGAGCGCCAGGCTTGCGTTTATAAAGGCTCAACCGCTGGGCGGAACTGCTCTAGGTCTCTCGTCTTTTCCCTTACAATGGCCGGCGCCGACTCCCATGAACAGATTTCCGATGCCCTAGAAGTCGAACAGCTCGACGTGAACCTTTTTCGGTCCAAAACTTTGTACCTTCCCCCCCGCGCGAGAGGTGTATTTGGCGGACAGGTTATCTCGCAGGCCCTGGTGTCTGCCACCAACTGCGTAGACCCGGCTTACTATCTACACGTACGTCTGAACCCATCCTTGCTTTGTCGAGCGCCATTCTGATGTATGTCTATGGTTCTATTTCGCGACATCGCCAGTCCCTTCATGTGAGTCTATCTCCGAATGTTATTCGTGTGCGTTCTAAAGTAACGAGAGTGCATATAGTGCTACTTCCTCCTCAGCGCATCCCCCGTTGTCCCCATTCTCTACCATATTGACCGCGTGCGCGACGGTCGCTCCTACGTCACCCGCGCCGTCCGTGCAGTCCAGCGGGGGCGCGCCATCTTCACGATGATGTGCTCGTTTCAGAAGCCGGAGCCGCGGCAGCCCACCTTCCAGTTCCCCATGCCCTCCGACGTCCCTGCGCCCAACGCGTGCGACAGCATCGACTCGGTCTATAGGAAGGCCTTGGATGAGGCGACGGACGCGAAGGTCAAGGACTTCTGGCGCGTTAATATTGAGGTGAGTCCTACTGTTCGTGAAATGTGGGTCCGTAGAGGCTGACGCCTCGTACTTCCTGCCCGTGTATCATATGTGTAGGAGCGTGCGCGCAGTCCTATTGACGTGAAGCTCGCTGGCGTACGGCACCCCAAGAATGGGATGCCCATCTTCATGTACTGGCACAAGGCGAGAAACACGCCGAAACGTTATGACCCTGCCTTCCAGAAGGTTGGACGTTTCCCGTAATATACGAACGTTTGTTGTGGGCTCATGTCTAGCAGTGCATTCTGAGCTACATCTCAGACGCCCAGTTGTGCGTGCTTTCATCCTCGTTTTGCGCCCATACGTTGACGTTTTCCCCCCTTTCTGGAATGTAGCATTTCGGGTATCCGTCGGACGATGGCCATCCTTCATAAAGACTGTGAAACGGGCGCGAACTTGAAGGTCGTCATGCAGGTATGTCACCGCTCGTTGTTGTTCGCGAATCCTCGCGCTCACTTCCGTTCCAGACATCCCTAGATCATAATATCACGTTCTATGAGTATGTGCCTCAATCGCTGTCTGCAATGTAGTCGTGGCTGATGAGAAACAGTGACGATTTCGACTGTGGAGACTGGATACTCTATGTTGTAAGTTCCAGGCCTTCTGTCTAACAATCGACCTGGCTCATGTGTAGTGTAGGTCATCAGCGAACGAGCTGCCAGTGGGCGTGGGGCCTTGCATGGTCAGGTGAGCCCTGAGATGCTTACATGTCGCCGCCCTTGCTCAACGTTTCACAGATGTACACCCCCACCGGTTCTCTCATTGCAATATGCAACCAGGAGGGTCTCACACGAGTCGACGCCCGTCCGTCGAATGCCTTCTCTAAGCTTTAGATATCCTCTAGTGCCGTTGTGCCTTAATGTACCCATGGCGTATCCATTGTACCGTCTCAATAGACCTCCCATAGACGTGCACATAATGAGCTTGTATGTGGCATTGCATAGAGACGACATACAACATGCAAACCGGGACAATGATACTACGGCAGGTATTCAATAGAAGAACCCTTGCCGTAGGCCATAGGATTTGCGCGCGACGGGAGGAGTTGGCGGGAAATAGGTGGGGCGATAGATTGCGTAAGAATACACTACCCGCGGCGGAGAGCTTTTCGAGCGTGACAGAAAGCGTGGTGAGAGAGATCGATGCGATAATCCGTGCGGCTAAGCTACTGCATGGAAAGCGAGAGGACGACGAGGAAACCAGGGCCCAAGGAAGTCTTCAGTTCTTCCGACGGTACGAGCTCCCTGTGAGGATGGCGCTTAATCAGCAACAGGCAGAACGAGACAAGGGGAGCATACGTACCCTCCGTCAGTCTTGCCTTACCACCAGTGGGCTGGCAAAGAACGCTGCCGCATGCAGCGCAGAGAACGACGGTCTGCGCGTGCGAGAAGACGGTCGTGATGGCAAAGCAGCCTAGACGTATCGCGTGCGCACATGAGGATTGACATGCTATGAAACTACGAGATGTCTGCGCACCAGGACACTTCACGTCCATGAAGTAGGAGTTGGGAGACTGTACGAGACGCTTGAGCTTGTGGCTGCGCTTCTCGTGCTCAGCAGAGGGGTTCAGGAGATCGATGGCGAGAGGCTAATGGAGAACGCATTGGGGGTCAAAATGTCAGCATTCTGGCCCATTTCTTCGAGCACGGCCAGAAGGCATAGCTACTCACCATTTTGAGAGTGCGAGGTGTGCTTGAATACCTTGAATGGGGCGGCGAAGGGAAGGGTACTTTTTGCGCGGCGCCGGAGGTCGACCTTGCGTGGATGAGAGGACAAAATAAGGTTTGGCCGCGTACGATGACTACAAGTCGGGGCTTCAATTTTTCGCTCCCGGGTGGCTGAACGGGCGCTATCGAGCTCCCTCCTCGACTCCGACTCGGCCAGACCACGCGGTACTGACAGTGAGTCTGAGTCTGGCAACGCCCGCTGCCTCCGAGTCCAACAGCTACTTAGGTTCGACACGCAGACCACTTCCGCGTTCTCCATTGCTACGCAACGCAGGACACAGACCCAGGCGACAGCTCGTCAGCCCTCAATTGTCGGAAGTGCGACTTGCGAGCAACTGTCAAGATACATACCCATTCGACGCGCAACGTTTCCGAAGTTTCGCAACGAATTGCAAGGGACGTTGCACCAGGTCCGTTGTCGTGTGTGCGATGGGAACGGGGCTGGAGGGGGCGTTCCGAGTAAACTCGTCCTCGAAGGGTACTGTATTATGGCACGATGCGCTGGCGGCGGGTCTTCTGACACTCCAAGTGCTCAAGGTCCAACTGGACTTGGTCCGGACGGCTGCGCTCGGCGATCTACATTCCAGAGACACTTGCTCGGCTGTCTGGGAGTGCGATGGTCTCTGATACATATAGAAGGGCACCTTGGAAGGCCGCGATTGGATTTACTTCCGAGGGTTATTGTCAGTGGCGTGTACCACCACACGGATCAGCTTCGCGGACTTGGGCAAACAGACGAAAGAGGTAGCGGTTGAGTGTCGATGCGAAGACATAATGATTGCGGGCTGTGTTGGACGTAAAATGAGGTCGATTCTGGGAGTTGCTATTGTTCTCGTTGTAGCGCGCGGGACTTGAGCGGGTTCGGGGCCACGTGCGCCTGCAGCGTGGAAGCACACGTCCCTTGTACCCATATCAGGCAACTGTTGAGGAAGGCTTTTGTTGAGGCTCCTCCCTTTTGTTCTCGGTTACGAAGCGAGCCCCCGTCCTTCACGCAGTACCAGGCCCCATTGTCTCCACAGACGCGCTCCTTATACTGTCATGTACTATAAGAATGCCGGTCAATCCGGCTTACCGTCTCCTCATCCCGGACTTAGTTCCACTCAGCCTCTCTCCTCCTCACACTCACATTCCCTTTCAGACCAGCTTCTGTTAGGTCAGTCGCCTCTAGCTCCAGCATTGCATCTCATACTAACGTTACCATTTAGACTTCGGTTTAAGTCGTCTCTCGACTTAGTGTCCACTACACGCTACACGACCATCTTCGATCGCTCATACACAGCATCGTCTCCGTCTCTTTCGCATCACATTCAGCGAGCCAACACCGCGCATTCCTATCGCAGGTCGATCCCACCTTTAACGACTACCGCCACAGCCCATAGCACCAGCATCTTCCATCCTTTAATCGTATCACATCTATCGTCATGTCTTCCAACGTTGCCTTCGGTTCCCTCTCTGTCGCCCTCGCTCAGGCCATCACCTACCTCACTCGTCCCCTCATCGCCTGCTACTCTGCGGTGACTATCATCAAGCTCCAGCTCGCCCTCGAGGCCAGCCTCACTGCGCAGTTCTCCCCTTCGTGGAACCCCCGTGAGCCCCTCCGTGGCTCCGGGCGTCGCTGCCTTACCCTCACCCCGAACGGCCTTCCCCCTCGCACCATCTTCAACGCATGCAAGTCTACTGGCGTCCAGTGGTCCGAGTGGATCGCGCTCCTCGGTAATGTGGAGTTCGACCTCTTCATTGACCCCGGCTGCGTCTCGATCCGCTTCGGCAGCTGGGAGTCCGGCAAGGTCGGCAAGTTCTTCACCATCTGGTCGGAGGATACCATCGACATGGCTGAGCAGAAGAAGGCCGCTGAGGAGAAGGAGGCGCGCCTTCAGGCTGAGCTTAAGGCTCAGGCTGCTGCACGCGCTCCGTGCAAGCCCGCCAAGACCTACGCGCAGCAGCTGCTCGAGGTCGACCAGGACGACGAGGAGCTCTTCGCTCTCATCGCCGACGAGATCCGCGAGCCCACGTGGCTCACTCCCATCCTCTGCGAGTTCCCCTCCGTCCCCGCACCGCCACGCGACATCACGTCCTCCCCCATGTCCACGATTTCCACTCTTTCTTCGCATTCGCGCTCCAGCTCCAGCTCCGGTTTCACCTTCTCCTCAGTCGACAGCGACGACTCCTACACATCGACCTCGACCATGTCCTGCGCTGCCTCGCCCTCCGACGAGAAGCCCAAGGTCAAGCTCTCCCGTCGTGAGCGTGCCCGCCAGGCGCGCGTCTTCGTCGACTCTTCAAAGAATCAGGTCACGAACTACGACGGCGGCAAGACCACCGTCCTCACCGGCGGCGTCATGCTCGGCGGCGGCGCTACCCCCAAGGCGAAGCCTGCTCCTGCCGCTGCGCAGAAGAAGGCGACCGTGTCTGGTTTCCTGAGCGCGAACTGGCGTTCCCCCGCTCGTGCCTAGATGCGCGACGCCCTTTCTTTCCTTTCCTATTCGGCTTCCATTCTTGCTCTGGACGAGATCCACGACCCTGGCCTGCCCCGGTCACGCCAAGAAAATGGCCCCTTCACGAAAACCCCCACGAAAAGCATCACATTCCCCCCACGCCTCGCATCTATACCCTACCCTACACCCTCGCGCACCACGCGCGCAACTATTCGTCTCGTCTTCTCTCCTCTGTTTCAATTTCTGGTCGAAAGTGTAGCATGAACAAGAACTATCTCTGTCGAACACTGGACTCTCGCTGACTATATCTATATCACTAGCTAGGCACGTTGTAATTTCCCCTGCCTCATCATCGCTCCACATCCCCTTCTGTCTTCATAGTAACATTTCCACTTTTATTCTTTCGCACATGCATGCATTGGCACATTGGTCTGGAACATTCACCTTCTTTGTATATTCCTATCTTTATATGTTGCCGTAGCTCTCCTCGCTGTAGTATAACTAACGAAGTTGGTTTTGGTCTGGAAACCCCGCACAAACTTATTCCTCTGTGCGCCTGCGACTGTGGAGCCTCCAGCCAACCTCCGGCCTGAGTGATTCGAGATTCCAATTGTGACTCTCGTGACGTCACTTTGGTGACGTACTAGTAAGTATGTAGTTGCGCCGCAGTGGAAGGTTTCAATCATTCCAACAGGCGGGTAATGGTCTACCTAATGTAGTACTTATGCAGTGGTACCGGGTTTGTCCTCGTCGAATGATCCACTTACACCGTGCCAGCGATTGGGCGCAAGTACATGATGTTCTAGGTCGAATGGCCGACTTGCCAGTGTCGGAGCACCGCTTGGTCTCCATTGTGCGATGAATTTGCGCTAGATCAGTAGGTGGTAATTAAAGGGATGCTGCCGTTGCCACCGAGGCAGGGTGGGGCAGAACTGTCGTTTTTCGCCACTCCGATTCTGCCGTTAGAATCGGCAGTGTGGCCGACGCCGACAAGTGACGGTCAGAGTCTGATGGAGAGGCCCGACTCGCCGACTCAGAGCCTCCCAAATCTAGACAGAGTACAAAGACGCGTGGGGGCTAGGTCGTCATTTTAATTGAACACTTGGGGCAAAACAAATGACCATGCCGGTGGGAGTGTGACAGGCTGATCGGACATATACATAAGTAACCGCCACTCGAACTTCAGGAATTGCCTCGTATGGGGTATGTCGTCATGGGCATTGCAGTGGTGCTGCTGTGGATTCGAGGGCCAGGCAGTCACCAACGCTACATCATGCTCTTTTTGTTGTAAACACCATATATGCTAGCCTCTTTCCTCCGCCCCCCCTCGCTCTCCCACATGCCCGTTCTGCACTTCCACGAACCTCGACAGCCCTCCTACCCATACCTAAACTCGCTATTTATCCTGTCTCGATCCCTTTTGAGAAGGATGACTGTCTTCATGGACACCAAATTAGTCGAGGCTCGCAAAGCCATATATTCCCAGGAGCTCGCTGCCTACACTCTCCAACAATGGGACGTGGTCCGCCGGACCATGGAAGATGGAAGCGGGTCACAGGCTGCGGGTCAGCCGGTACAGCAGCAGGAGAGCCGGAATGTGCTGCCGGATTCGGGGACGTCGTCGAGAAATCGCCACGGTATGAGGGGCCGTTCGCCTCCTAAAACTCGACCTGACAGTCTACACCCCAGGGGTCCGAGCGCGCGATTACGCTCAGGGTACCCCAGGCATATCAATGGTCCGCGAAACATGGCTACTGGGAAGGCGTAATGACTTACCAGGTGAGTGCGCACCTGCCATCATTACTCGTACCTTGCGTTAAGTATCCGATGCTATTTGTCTGGACGTAGTGGGCCGCGGCCCCAACGCTCGTACAGGCTTTGCCTCTGGATGCAGTGCGGACGATGGTGTGTTTCTGTTTATCGTAGTGCCTCCCCTCCACCACCTCACGAATATCAATGTACCAAGAAGTGTTATCCTGAACGAGTGCATTTGAATGGTCGCCGAGAGTAGCATACTTCTTTGAGGGTTTGAGGCTGGCCAGCGATATGATCGGCGGTGAGCACTTGTCCCATCATAATTGTATTCGTATCCTGCACCTATCGCCGGGTCAGAGAATCGGGGGCGCGACCACGGTATGAGGCGGACGGTCAGTCAGCTCCAGGCTAGGTTTCTGGCCTGTACCCAAACTCGCGATCATCGCACGCGCCCTCCGGGGGCATATATCCTATCCCATGGCTTCCTGAGAAACTTGCCAAACCCAGTCATTCTACTGTCACGATGGCAGAGGCCCTCTGCGGCGCAAAATCTTATCACTCCACATCAGTACCTCGTCAACAGGGAGAGAGAAGGGTGCTTACGCTCACCTGGTGAGATTGAAGATAACCGCCTGCCTGTGTGATTGGTCCGGATGCGGCAGATTGAGGTTAGCCAATGCGCGAACCTTCGAACCACAGACGCACATAGCTGACCAGAAAATTAACTTGATCTCCTTGCAGAGAATACCTTGTTATGAAATTCGCTGCACTTACACTTTGAGAACTCTCTGACCTCATGAGCCACTAGCAGTGTCACGCGTGAGACCTTGCGCACTGAGCGTGGAGGACGCACCTCGTGCTCGTGCGCTGGCAGTGTCCTCTATTAAGGCCTCTTGGGTACAAGCACCCTCTATGTTCGTAATTGCATGCGTTTAGTTCAGGATATGTTGATGCTGCACCGCAGGCGGCAGAAGGAGGACGCTGTGCAAGACGAGGTTTGCCAGTGGAAGTCAATAGTAATCTCAAATCGCAGGTCACTGGTCAGTGACAGTTACTCGCTGTAGAGGATCACGTGGGCGTCGGGTAGATAAAGGATCTGAGATAGCGGACTAGCGGGAGGGCTGCCTTCCCAATTGCCCCAATGGCAAGCACATGCATGTCCACTCAATCCCCACCAGATTCGATCCCGTGTCTCTATCCTTGAGTGTCCTGAGGTCTCTCTCAGTCCGACGCCTGCGACGTTCACGTCTGTTCTTTCTTTCATCCGCGATCCACGATGTTTCGACTCGGTCCTTCAGCACGCCTCTCCGCGCACCTCAGACGTGCTCTCGCAACCCATGCATCCGCACCTGCACCTCCCCCTACGCGTCATTCATGGACCAAGCAAGAGATTAAAACAATTTATGATACCCCGTTGCTAGACCTCGTCTTCCGCGCGGCCTCCATACACCGCCAGTACCACGATCCGAGCAAGATCCAATTATGCACCCTCATGAACATCAAAAGTACGTCGTCTTTGCCGCTCATATTTTGTCCCTTGTTCACCGAAAACGCGTGGTGTATCAGCTGGGGGCTGCTCAGAGGACTGTAGGTCGGATTCATCAGGGACGCATGCCTCCACCTAATTTCCGGCCGCAGGCTCGTACTGTTCGCAGTCCTCGCGCTACACGACCGCCACCAAAGCGTCGCGCCTGGTGGACATCGAGCCCGTCCTGGAGGCCGCACGCAAGGCGAAGGAAAACGGCAGTACCCGGTTCTGCATGGGCGCCGCGTGGCGGGACCTTTCCGGGCGGAAACGCGGCTTCGAGCGCATCCTGGCCATGGTGCGCGAGATCCGGGGGATGGGCATGGAAGTCTGCACCACACTCGGGATGTTGAGTCCGGAGCAGGCACGGCGGCTCAAAGAAGCGTACGTAGGGTCCCCTCCCCTCCTGTCATGTCAACTTTCCGCCCCGCGTCTGCGGCTGTCCAAGTGACTCAACCATTTGATATCTATCGCACAGGGGGCTGACCGCGTACAATCACAACCTGGACACGTCCCGGGAGTATTATCCCGAGGTATAGTGCCGAAACGAATCTTACCTCGCGTATACGGATTGAGCCCGACGATCATTGCTCTGCAGGTCATTAGCACGCGCTCGTACGACGAGCGGCTCGACACCATCTCCGCTGTTCGCGATGCCGGCATTAGTGTTTGCTCGGGTGGTATCCTCGGCTTGGGGGAGACGGACAAGGACCGCGTGGGCCTCATCTGGGAAGTAGCGAAGTGAGTGCTCTCTGCGACCCTGCAACGTCGTACGTGGGGCGGGGCGGCGCTGACTGATCATTCAGCATGCCAGAACATCCCGAGTCGTTCCCCGTGAACGCGCTCGTCCCAATCCCGGGGACCCCGCTCGAGGGTAACGAGGCGAGTGGAGTACGTCATGACCGTAAGGTATATGCGCTTACGAGGATCGATAATGCAGCCCGTGCCGTACCAGACCATTCTTCGAACAATCTCTACCGCCCGGATTGTGATGCCAGGGACTATCATACGCCTGGCGGCAGGGAGGCAGACGCTGGACGAGACGCAGCAGGCCATGTGTTTCATGGCTGGCGCCAACGCGGTCTTTACCGGAGAACAGATGTTGACCACGCCCTGTGAGTGGTACCGACGTTGAGTATGGTGGTTGACAGCGGCGCTGAATGACGCCCGCAAAACAGGCTCGCCGTGGGATGAAGACAAGGCGATGATGGGGCGGTGGGGCCTAGAAGGGATGGGCAGTTTCTCACAGCCGAACGTAGCGCGGAAGGAAGGGGCGCGACTCGGTAACCAAGTGGGTGATGTGCGGAGGGCAGCGCCGACGAATGGTTCCAAGGAAGACGAGACAGTTGGCGTCTGAATCTGCGTGCGGCCTGCGAAGAGAAGCATTCATACGGGGAACGGCCGGCTGGAGGGCGACTATAAGTTTTGATAGCCAACGGCATGGTGGATAGAAGTGGGGAAGCCTTGTAAATGTATTCGTGCTTGGACAGGTCGGGAGAAGTTGAGCCGCTGGACGAGAGGGATAGTAGGGAGTGTATTGTTAGCCACGTCCGAGAGCGAGTTTTGGGTAGATTGGACGGTTGAGTTGGAGATTTGCGTCTAGATCTGTGCTAGGCGGTCTATCTTGATCGGGTCCCGCGACGTGGAGGGATGTGCCTAGGGACGGACTGCTGGGGCCTGTTCGACTGAACCAAACATGTTGATGACTGCCACAAGCGCCCAACCTGCCTGTTTGGGACACGGACGTTCCTCCGCAACGTACGCGGTCCGCCACTGGAAACTTGAAAGCGAAGGGCAACCGAGAGCCCAGGCTGGCTGCCACCGATGCCGCGACTCCAATCTGGCACATTTCTCGCAACGTAACACGCCAGCACACCGCTCTGTCGTCTGGAATCCCTGCGCCACCGGCCACTATGTCCTCTGCGAGTTTCAGCATCGTGCATTTAGGTAAATTGCTTGAGACCGGTCGTCGAAGCTCACCGTCCGACTAGAATAAGGCCTGTGAAAGAAGCCTGGAGCTCCGGCTTGGAGCTCGAGGCCCCAGCCCTCCCCGCCCCCGGCGGACCTGACGGATCCCAACAATCTCCTGGCGTTGGCGCGTGCATCTCAGATGCAGCAGCTGGAGGCCGATAGCACGGCCAGGACCTCGGGGGCAGTCAGGGGTCGGGTGGGATAGTGGGAGAGGGCTCTGGGTAAGCAATGCTTTGTTCTTTGCGAGCTATTTTGACTGATTTGTGCAGGAAATGTCGCAGAGAAAGCTTCCCCGACTCGGGGCGGCTGGGTGCATGGAGCATGGTCCTTCTGCGAAGCCCCGATGGCACGGAGACAGCGCTGGCCGAACCTGAGCAAAAAAATTGCTGGGCATAGTGATGGGTCCACAACGCAGGCTTGCACCGCTTCTGACGCTTCTCGGGAGGCGGCTCGGGAGCGTCTCCACCAGTGTCCCCTCTGGCAGGGTCCAGCGTGAAGTGGGCGATCGAGAGCGTCAACGCCGTCTTCCGTGATTGTCCTGGCCGTTGATCTCGTCGTTTTTTTTCCAATGTCGTCTGCCGCCAACGCGTGTTCCGAGACAGCCATGGCCCATCGGACCAATCCTCTCGCGCTCGGCACGTCGTCTCCTGCTCCTCCACGTCCCCCCTCCCGGCCTTTACCGCGTCTCGGACCATCTGATTCCAATCATCTAGGCATACCAGCTGCCGCAGCCGTAACCCTCCCTGGCGTCCTGCGCGGGGCCACAGGACCCGACCCTCTCCTGCGCCTAATGCCCGAACGTGGACGTCGCCAGTCCCCGCTACAATCGCACTCGGCGGTTCATGCGGTTCGATAGAAAAGGCGGCGCTTGCTGCCGACTGTCCTCCGCGAGTTCTGTGCCCATGGCGCTTCATCCACTGCACGGCCCATGTCTGTTCCAGCTCCCCCTGCTGGCGCTAGGCATGGCCTCCCCCTCCAGCACCCCAGTCTACCCCACACCCCCTCCTCCTCAGCCAGAAACTATCCCCCGACCCCCCCAGTTCTTCCCTCCAGTCAGGTCCGTCGTCCAACAGGCCATCTGCCAGGATCTTGTTTGGGTACTCACCTTCCCTTCATCAGATACGTCGCCGCACAAGCACAGATCGTCTACTATGGCATAGTCTCGAGATTACCCATGGTGGCGTGGGTGTTCCCCCTGCCTTCTGCTGTTGCTGGAGCTTATCCTCACGGCTTGATGCCCGCCTCGCAGACGTGTAACATTGACCGACTACAGAGGCCGCATCCTGCTCGACAGTTTCGTACGCCCTACGTGAGTCACGCTCCCCATGGCCTTGCCCCTGGCTGCACGCTGACCGCATTCACACCATAAGACAGCCCGTTTGTGATTACAGAACCGCCGAGACGGGGCTCCAGGCCCACCACCTCACCGATGGTACGAGCCTCTTCATCCCCGACACCCCCTGCCGCCCACTATGGGTGGCAATCGCGAGGGGGAGAGAGCTGATCCCGGACCGTTCGTGCAGCGCCGGTCTTCATCGACGTCCAGCGCCAAGTGGCCTCTCTCATCCGGGATAAAATTCTGGTCGGCCACGGGCTATGGGAGTTCCTCTCGGTTCGTGGCGGGCTGCTCGCTGACGAGCGGTGGGACGCTTACAACCGCTCCGTTGCAGGTTATGGGCCTCGCACACCCGGCGATCAACACGCGCGACACCGCGCTCTTCATGTCCTTCCGGCGGACGCTGGGCTACAAGCCAAATGAGACGGTCCCGTTGACGACGTTGGTGAAGCAGTTCATGGGACGGGAAATCGCGCAGAACGGGGACATTCCGGTGAGCGACAGAGGAAGAGCGAAGGATGAGTCTTGTATGGCTGAGGTGCTGACCAAGTCTGGAGCAGGTGGAGCGGGCGCGGGCAGCCCTGGACTTGTTCCGTTCGTGCGAGCAGGTTTGGGAGGAGATCATTGCGACCGGGGCATGGCCGTGTTCTTTGCCACCGTTCGAGTTTCGGCGATGCTTCACATAGCGGGTGGCTTCCAGGCTACCTGGGCATCGGTCGGGAAGAAGAGCATCTACGCCCCACGGATTCCACGCGGCTCACGACGTGCAGGACGGGACCGACGGAAGATGTACGAGTGTAATCATGGACTATCCTATACATGTGTTGGGCCACCCCGGGGACGGGTATCCCTGGCATCCTGTAATTTTCCTGGCTGACAGCGTCTGCGGATCTCGTCTCGTATATATACTGTAACCGCCAATTTATAATTGTCCAGCTTGATTATGATTTGGAAATGGTGCAAAGAGTGGAAGATTCGATTGAAGAAAGCAGGAGTGACGGGAAAGCTAGAAATAGAGAACGGCGGAGGGAGAAGGAAGGGGGAGGATCAGAGGGCGGCGGCGAGGACTACTTCTCGCTTGTTGAGGCGGTCGATCTCGGCCTCGAGCGCCACGTTTGCCATCTCGATCTGGAGGATGCTGGAGATGAGTTCCGTCCACCGCGTCTCGAGCGACGTCAGCTGTGTTCCCAGCCGCATCTGCTCCCATACCAAACCCAAACGCTCGTCAATATGCTTATGGCAGCCCGGGAGCGTAGCCGTGGGCCCTCCGCACCTGCTGGTTCTTCCGGTCCCGGTTCACCTCCGTCGTCAGATGCTTCAGCCCTTCTAGTGCCTGCTCCACGTCCTTTGCAGTCGCCTCATTCAGGTAGTTGTGGATCCGCCACGCGTTGGATCCATATTGGTGCAGCAGCGCAAGGTTCGTTTGCCTGACATCCCCCCCCCTTAGCTCGGTCCAAAATAAAATATTGCACAGCACTCTCACCGTAGCTTCTGGTGTTCAAGCTGTGCCCGAGCGTTCTTCAAGGCTTCCTCCCACTGCTCCTCGTCATCAAGCCTTGTGGGTCCTGGCAGTTGGTAGCGCGTCGTGTCCAAAGGAGGCAGCAGCCGGTGGTTCGAAATGCGTTCGAGCTCATCCTGCAACATCGGCGAATTCTGGCAACGGGGTCAGTACACATCCTAGCGTGCTACACGATGAGCGAACGTTGCGCACGAACAGCAAATAGTGTCGCTTCTGGTGGCACCTTCGGGTGCAGCGTTTGTGGCGGCCTCCCCTCCCGCGCCAGCTCCTTCTCTACCTTCTCCTTCAGAATGGAGAACTGCTCCATGTCATTGTCATAGTATGGCAGAGAGTCGAAGATCATTGCCGGCTGCGTGTCGCCGTTGGTCACCGAGGACATTTTGAGGGAGGATGTAGTAGGAAGCGAGAGTGGCTGTAAGACAGGCGCCCGTGCGCGTCAAGGTCGTGAGTCTGTCGTGAGTATCCCCGACGTTCGTTCCGCCCACCCTCGACGACCATGTCTCTCCGCCTGGCTTGCTCCACGGGCCACCTCCTTCGCCATGCATCGTCCGCCCCGTGGTGGCGGGTGCTGCGCACCTAAACCGCGCTCTTCATTCCTCTAGACCGACGAAAGGTATGAATTTCGTCACGATTGCCCATTCTGCCCGAGTCCAACCGACCTCCCCCTCCCCAACACTCAGCCTCGACGTCCCCGTTCACCGAGCAGACCTCTCCCAACCCAACTGTGACCAAATACGCTGAAGCGGTCGAGAAGCTGCACACGTACGGCTCCTACCTCATCCAATGTCTCCCCAAATACGTGCAACAGTTCTCCGTCCTCAAGGACGAGCTCACCCTCTACGTCTCTCCCGCTGGCGTCGTCCCCGTCCTCACCTTCCTCCGCGACCACTCCCAGTGCCAGTACAAGGCGTGCATGGACATCAGCGGTGTCGACTTTCCGGAGCGTGACCAGCGCTTCGAGGTCGTCTACCACCTCCTCAGCGTAAAGTACGGCAGCCGGATCCGAGTCAAAACCTACGCGAGCGAAGTCGACTCCGTGCCCAGCGCCACGTCGGTCTTCAGGGGTGCAGACTGGTGCGTGATATCTATCTCTACCCCTTGTGCTTGTGTCACGTAGCGCATGCTGCGTTGCGCTGCGAAACGCGAAACATACGCTTCTTTGCGACAACGGCAGACTGCTGACCTGGCCGCCTCGTGCAGGTATGAGCGCGAAGTCTGGGACCTGTACGGCGTGTTCTTCAAGGACCACCCTGACCTGTGCGTCCCGTTCCTCACTATCGCCTTATACGCGTTGTCTGACATGTGGCCCGACGTACCCCCACTGCAGCCGCCGCATCCTCACCGATTACGGTACGTGAAACGGCAGCGGGAGACAGTTTTTGCAGCGCGTTGTTCTCATGCGGCCGCCATCTTCTCGCTTCATTTTTACAGGCTTCGAAGGGCACCCCCTCCGGAAGGACTTCCCGCTCACGGTACGGATCTTCGTTTCAACCTTATTCATTTGCGTCTGCGTCCGAGTGGCTTCCCGAAAATGTCCATCAACTCACGCTTCATATGTCGATACAGGGCTATACTGAGGTACGCTACGACGAGGAGCGCAAGCGGGTCGTCTATGAGCCTCTCCAGCTCACTCAAGCTTTCCGGTACGTGTGTCTGCGCGGCCCTAGCCCCTTCCCGACTTTGTCCGAGCACAGGCTGAGAGCGTTTGCGACTACACCCGTCCAGGAACTTCGATTCGCTTTCGCCCTGGGAGCAGATTGGCGAAGGCACCGCGCCCAAACGGCCGGACGAGTTCAAGCCAGTGCCTCCTCCCCCACCTCCGCCCGAGGAGAAGAAGTAGATGTAATACGCGTACACGAGCGGAGCACTATAATACATACAGACCCGTCCTCGACGCGGCTTTCTCTGCAGTACGCTTAAGTCGCGTGCGGCCTCAGCGAGAACGATATCTGCAAGAAAAGTCCAGCGCGTGCATGTCAAACCACCCGCCATTTG
The DNA here is from genome assembly GCA_026283605.1 of Ganoderma lingzhi. Lineage (NCBI taxonomy): Eukaryota > Fungi > Basidiomycota > Agaricomycetes > Polyporales > Polyporaceae > Ganoderma > Ganoderma lingzhi. The sequence continues at coordinate 1,676,974 of JAPJYM010000001.1, forward strand.
GCTCCTGTCAATGGTATACAGTGATCGTATATATCGTAAACGCAAACGCAAACACGATCGTGTCTGTCAGTCGTAGGTCACCGTTATCAAGACGCCGCCGCCGCCACCTTCTCGGCGGCAGGCTCTTGTTCGATAGCAGCGAGCTCCTTCTCCCTCTCCTTCTTCTTGCCGTCCCAGCCCATCCGCTGACCGATGTACTCCTGGCCGACGACTTCGACCCCGACCCGGATGGCCTCCACGACGAGGTCCTCGACCCAATCGTACTCGTCCCAGACGTCCAGCCACCGGCCGGGCACGGACTGCGTGACGGTCGCGTGGATAAGGTTGTGGTGCGGGTCTGACAGGGAGATCAGAAACTGAAGCGAAGATTGGGTGGTTGGGTTTGCAGACGCGGACGCAGCCGCCGGTGTTTCGGCACTGGGGGAAATCTGGGGAAGCGCATGTGTCGTGGAGAAGGGCTGCACGCGGAGGTAGACGTAGGAGTAGGTCGTCGGGTTCTGGGCGGTAGCTTCGGGGATCTGTTCTGGTTTGGCGTTGCGCTTGATTAGCTCGTCGAGGTTCGCCTGGACACGTACGCACGGTATTTGAGCAATAATCATTAAATCGTCGTACGGGATACACATACCTGAGACAGCTTGAGCGCAGCGTCGTAGCCATCGACCGCATTTAGGTCCCTTTTGCCATCTCCTGCATCCTTCGGCCGCGCTTCGTCTCCCCGGTTCACAACGAGGTCGCCGCCCTCTACTTGCTCCATAATCTAGAGACGCGCGGGTGAATGACCGCAGCATGTGGAACACGAAGGAAACTCACGCGTGAGAGCGCACGGTAGACGAGACTCTCGATCCCCTCGTAGCCCTGCATATCATGGCTCAGCCACACCTGGATGACCTCATGCTCCGAGATGGGAGGCGCGACGACGTTCAATATGTCCGTCAGTGTCGAGAGCCCGACGCGCTTGAAGTCCTGACCTGCACAGCAGCAGCAGCGTCAGTGTCTCCGACCGGGCCACGTTCGAGCTTGAAGTATTGACAGATGGGGGGACGTACCGAGTTTGTCCAGCTGGGCATTCTTGGCGTACTCAAGCACACCCTCCCCCCACTTTCGTGCCTGCTCGTTCTTCGGCAGGTTCTTGACCTGCTCGTCGACGACGGACCGCGCCTGCTGGAAGGCGGTACTGGCAGTCGACCAGACGTTGCCCCACCCCCATCCCCCACCCCTGGACAACGTCGCCGAAGCCGGGATCTGCGACTCCTGGGCCGGGGTGGACGGGTCCGTCCTGGACGAGGGGCCGACGCTCACGCGGGAGCTCGAGGACTCCGTCCGGGACAGAGGTGCGGCCCCAGGGAGGAGAGGCGTGGGGGTGCCGACCTTGACGCGTTCGGTGCTCTTGCGCACCGTGGGGGTGCCCGCGCGGGAGAGGGGGCGGTCGATGTGCACGCTCGGGCGCGCGGAGGGCTCTGAGCTCTTCTGTGTGATCTCGTCAATGAAGGCGAAGACCTCCGCCTCGCCCTCGGTCGAGCCGGCGGGCTGCGCGGAGGAAGGGGGCGGGGCGCCGCCGCTAGCTGAGGGGGGTGCGAGGTTGTCGAGGTCGTCGAGGAACTGGAGAGCCTCTTGTTGCTTGGACTTGGATTTGGACATGGCTGGAAGGGGAGGTCGAGGTGGTTGTGTACGAGCTTGGATCTGCGATTTGGTCTGAATAATGAGAGGACAGAGACGCCCATATATAGAACGCGTTCTCGCGTATTTGTATTTGGACGCGTGCCACTGCCACCGCTCGTCAGCTCCTCCTGCATATATTTCGTTCTGCTTGGCCACGCCCATCCTGCTTGGACCCGAGAAGATCTCCGCCTGTCGCTTCATCAGACCTCCTCAACCGCCGACTATCCACGCAAGGTGTTTCAAACGCCGAGTGTCCTGAAGGTGGTAAAGCATACGAACCATACCATGGGCAAGAAGAAACAGCCAGTGATAGTGGAGGACGATTCGGATGAGGAAGATGTGCAGTTTGTCGTTGGTATGAATTCTGTCTTTCATTGCCTTCTCAACAGGTGTAAACCCGCTTCTTCCCATCAGAGGTCGTCAAAGCTGCGAAGGTAGAGGACGGTGAATGGGTACGTGTTCTACGCCGATGTCCTCAACGTCGGTATCTAACGCACGGGCATAGAAATACCTCGTCAAGGTGCAAGAACATTTAACAGGTGAAATTAACCCAATATCTCACCTCCGTTACATTGCAGTGGGCGAATTATTCCTCCTCCGAAGACACGTGAGTAACGTCTGCTATTCATTCTCTACACTATCTTACTTTGACCAGGTGGGAGCCGCATGAAAACCTCGAGAAATGCACCCGTCTGCTTACAGATTTCTGGGGGGATGTGGGACTCGATAACGACGACTACACCGAAGGATATGTAGTCCATGCCAGGCCTTCTTGGATCAGTTGGTGGTATTCCTCCCGTCATTCCGCTCGTTTCTAATCAGTTTACGTAGAGAAGGAGAAGAAGATGTTTGCAAACCAGAACAAGAAGAAGGTAGAAGAAAGCAGCGAAAGCGAGGACGAGCCGATGCCCTCTCTCCCCCCCGAGAAACGGAAAGGGAAAGGAAGAGCGGCAGCTCCACTCATCAACAAGAGTGCCAAAGGAAAGGTACTCGTCATTGAACACTGTGAATATAGTACCGGGTCTCACCGTATTCGTAGGCTGTGGCTAAAAAGCCAACAGCTCCCAAGAAACGAAGCAAGCCGCCGAAAGTGAAACATGAACGCGTTTCGGTCCGTTAGTTAGCTTAGTGCGGAAAGTATATGGATTGACTGTCTTTACAGGACGACTCGGACAATGTTCCTTTGGCCTCTGTGCGGTCCAAAGGCAAGAAGCGTGCGAAAGCTCCGGTCACGTCGGTAAATCCAGTAGTTCCCACTGACGATACTCGACGGCATTGCATACTGATCCAGTTTTAGTCCGATGGCGATGAGGCAGACGAAGATGAGAGACCGTTAGCCAAAGGGAAGCAGAAGGCGACCATCATCATCCCACCGGTACGGAGCTCCGAAAGGTGCACACACACGAGAACCTCATGCTTTTGTCCACCTGCAGGCTGGGTCCGCGAAGAGAAAACCGGTCGACCCCAACCTCAGCGACTCCGCTGGTTCTCTCTTCTCTGAGAAGAGCGCATCATCGCCTGAGGCAGCACTGAAGAGGCTCCCCGCCCCAACCCCACCTACGATACCGATGAAGCGACCGTCGATCGACGCATCTGCCCAGCGCACTGCGAAAAGGCAGATCATGGAGATGCCCATGCAGATCACTGGAACGGCCGGAAACGCGACCAAGGCACGTATAGCGCAGCGAATGCCTCCACCTCCTCCAGCACCAGGGCCATTGGCACCTCAAAAGCTTGACTTGTCCAAGTTGTCGTTCAAGAAGACTAGCGCTATGGTTGCCGGTATATCACCTGCGCAAAGCCCGGTCGTTCCATCACCGGTTATCCCTCCATTGCCCCGGCGGTCTACGTCAGCCTCTGACGGTCAGTCTCCGGCACCAGGAGGAGGCGTGGCACGCCCACGCTCGAGTCGCACACTCCAGGAAGTATGGTTCCTGCGGAACCAAGGTAAGTCCCTCTCCGGCCTTCTAGGAGATGTCACACTGAGAACTGGCAGTAGACGACCGTCATTGCCTCTTCCCCGGCGGTCGTTGTCGGGGCTGGCGCAGCCTCCAGGACCTATGGCAGCTAAGAATCCCATTACGGAGACCGACAGGTTCTTAAACGACATCATGCCCGCTGCGTGAGTGATCCAGAGGTTTTGTATGACCAGAAGCGGCTAATCGTCCTACAGGATGGCTTCTCCTATGGAGTACGTGCTAATCGTGGGTTAAATATATTCGTTCGCTCATTGTGATTGTAGGGAAGACGTGGGCGAGATGCCACCTCCTCCTGTTCCGATTCGAGCGACGCAAACGAAGCCTTCTTTGCCACGGTGAGCTTGACGGCCTGCTCCTCTTGCCGACGGCTGCTCATACCCTTATAGCATTCAGAAGAAGTGGAAGTGGACAGGCGACCTGTTCATGGATGTCAGCCGTGACAGGGCAGAGCATGTGTGCGAAATTATGCTCTCGGAGCCCACGGAGCCCCTCCCCGGTGGCCTGCGATTCAATATATGCCTGACCGGCGACAATATTCGACTTTCCGCCTTTCACGATCTCTCCGCGCTACATTTATTTCTACTTGCTTCGGCACGCGCTCAACAATTTGCCAAACTCAGTCCGGCGGGAGATAAGGATGCAGACGTGGTCAAACAGTTGGGCACGTTCATGCAAAGGCGGTCCTTCGTACGTGATGCTTTTTTTTCGAAATGATCTGCCGCTAAGTCGTCTTTGGTTAGTTCTCTTTCGCGCATCTGTACATGGACGACGATAGCTCGGTCGGCCTCCTGATCGTCTTCCCCACTGGCCATGAAATCTCCGAGAAGCTGCTCAAGGTTCCCCCCACACTGGCCGGGGAGACCCCTCTGCAGGCTGCGCTGGTACCATGGGAACTAACGGCGAAAGAATTCCGCGCAGCGACCTGGAAATCAAGATCGCCAACGCTAGAACGCACGCTTGACCCTGCGTTCGCAGCCGCTCTCGAGGCCGCCGGGCGAAAGGTCACCACGCAACGACGCTTCTATCAAGCGCTGCACATCCTGGGCTTCCCCAAATCCCTGTATGATTTCTTGTTCCAGACGCAGTCGCCCCGCCCGTACTGCATCTGGAGCGAGCCGGCTGACACACCGTCGGCCGGGGCCGTCGGCTACGAGACGTCGCTGCTCAGGGAGATTCTGGCAGCTTGCCCGCAGGCGCGGGACGTGGGCCACAAGACGGACGTGCGCATCGTCTTCGTGCATGTGGGCGCACTGGAAACGCTGCAAGCGCTACCGGCGCTGGCGTTGCGGCGGATGAAGCGGGCTGAACTGCGGTTTATGACATACGGCACGCACTCGTGCGTCCCCCAGGAGCGGTGGGGCATCCGGGAGATCTATGTTCTAGGTCAGTACGAGCTGTCGTAGCCGACATATCAGTTCCCGCGGCCGCTATTCGTGGTGACATTTATTGACGATCTGCCAATTTCATTCGTAAATGCACAGGTGGTATCGTGACATTCACGCCTTCTGCGATCATCGAAGGACATTGGAAGGCCTTCCGGTGCATCAAGGATATTGCAGAGCATCCGATATGGGACTGTTACATCCTTCCTTCTGTGGTGGCCATGGTTGCGAAGCTGACATGCCAGGGGCAGCACCCTTTACGTGTCTATGATGAGTAAGTTGGTACTCTTGTATAATCCTGTGCACTCGCCCACTCACCACTGTACAGAGGAAATTTCGTCTACGAGGATCTTCTCAAGGCTATTGAACAAGGCACCATCGCTCTCCTGCACGCCCCAACAATCGCACGAAACCCGACATCCAAGGGCGACGCCTCGCTCTTGTGGACACGGTGGCAGCTTCGCCTCCCGTCCATGAAGGCAAGACAGATCCTGGAAGAATGTCTTCGCATTGCGGCAGAGCAGTTTGCAAACGTGTCGGATGCTGACCTGCCCATGGCGATCGAGAAGGAGATTGCACGCGACACCCTCCGGATGCAGCTGCAGCCCGTCATCATGGACCAGTACCGGCGGTTCGTGGTAGTCAAGGGTCAAAGCGAGACCTACTTCCGGGAAGACAAGTGCGGCGTGAGTGCAGAATACCTTTCGGGTATGTTCTGGTTGATGAATGACCTTGAACCGTGTCGCGCAGATCGAAACGACCACCCTGTCGGAGCTAGACTTCAGGGACGACTTTTTCACGACCTCGACCAACCCAGCGAAGAAGTAGACATCACATTGCGTTATTGATGTACTAAGAGTTTCCCTGTTGTACTATATTTCTCAAAGAACATAGCGTTGGTCGTCGTCCCGTACCGTGCCACGGCCTTGCCAGCTGCCGTGTCATTGACCCGGAATCCCGGCCCGGGACTAACACCGGCCATGTGATTGGGAGGGCGGGCGTCTACTTCCGGGTTCCTCAGAGCGGTCGTTGCCAGCAGGGTTTCAGCCACAAATACTATCCTGACCGCTTGCACCGTCCATTGGCGACGTACTTGACCCTCCTAAGCTTGAACCATTCCTGCACCAGCGAGATGTCCACGCTAGAGGCCATATTGTCAAATCCCGCGTATCACGACTACCTCGCCATCCTCAAGGGTGCTCGGAATGGCTTCGTTTATGGCGTCAAAGTGCGCTTCCCCCACGCACTAATTATGGCCATCCTCTTTGGCCGGGGAGAGTCAGTATTCAATTGAAACATAGTGTCTTTCTCTGGCTTATGCCTCTGAATCAACCGCACAGTTGGTCAACTCGGCTCAGGACAATTTACCGCGCCACTAGGCAGCATGCGCTGAACCTCGCGAAGTTTGTCTTTCTATACAAGACTTTCCTGCTCTTGCAGAAGAAGATCAATGGCGGCAAGGAGCGGAGTGCCGACACGTTCATTGCGGGGTTGGTTGGGGGTTATATCGTGTTCGGGGAGAGGAATGCGGTTAACGAGCAGGTGCGGTCCGCTTATTTCGTATATGTGAGCATTCCCTCACCGAATCGCTCAGATTGTATTGTACGTCTGCTCTCGCGTTGTGTCCTCCTTCCTCGCCCGGGCGAAATCGCCATACTCGAACTCCCCCACCGCACCGGGACGACCGCTCCCGCCCGATCCACGCCAGTTCTCCATCTTCGCCGCGATCTGCTGGGGTGCGGTTATGTGGCTGTTCAAGGAGCGCGGGGAGACAATCCAACCCGGCATGTTCAACTCCATGACATACCTGTACCGGGATTCGGAACATTGGAATAGCTTGAAAACGCTGCTTTGGCACAACAAATGATTTCCTCGTCTTACCGGTCGGGCCGAGCAGACGGGACATTGGACGTAACCTCATACGTAGATATACCCTTGTCGGCGTACCACAATGCATGCGGTCACCTGCCGTAATATACATACTGTACGTCGATTTTTTTTCACTTCTGGTGGGTGAGAAAGACAGACAGTTTCATCAATATTATGGGTGTGGGCAAGCGTTCCGTCCAGTGTTTTTCTTTCATCGTTGTTCTCAGTTTCATTTACTGTGGTGAGCCGCTCAAACGTAGTAGTAACGTACCGGCACCGCGCGCGCGCCCTCCTGTTAACATTGTTACGAGATTAGTCTCGTTCCCATCCCCTCTAGCGCTTAGAAGGGGACCGTCGCCAGAAGCAGAAGGGTCTGGCGCATTTCGAATTTGGGCCTATCTTGAAATATCTCGCGGGTACAGACAACCGCGATCCCACCGGAGGCCGCGCATACAACGATTAGGGAATTCGAATGCAACCCCAGTTGCTTGGCTGCTCTGACTCCTCTGAGCTCCTCGAAACGTGGTGAGGCCTGTACTTACCCCCCTATATAACAGCCCAGAGCACTCTCCGTACACGGAACTCCCTGAGCTCCGAGTCTGGTCCCGGTTCACCAGACCCCACCCGTCATGCATCCATGCATCATGAGTCGACTCGATGTTTCCAAAGGTATGTTCCGGCTGTACGAGAACGGCGAGCTCTTGGCCACATATACAAATATCTGCAGATCTCCTGCCACGTCCCATTTCGGCTATCGCGCGAAAATGAATGGGGGACAAATCTCGGCCGGGTGAAGGCCAAGGATACGCCCACCGTAAGTACCTTTCCGACGCGAGCAGGCTGTTCGGGCGCGGATATTAGCGCAGCGCACGAATCAGCACCCGTACGCGGCCCGCCGCATTCCACCACCACCAGTCAGTGCCACGAAGCTCCTGTAGTATATGCGTATATACACGCATCGGTGCTACACCTCGCCCGACCTTGGCCCGTGGGCTTGCAACGACGCGCGCGGGCGGAGAAGTCCTGGAGATGCAGTCGTCGGCAGCATTTGCATGCAGGCGTACGACAACAACAACCCGCGGATAGGCTCGAACAGGAACAGGGCTCGAATCAGCTCGCGCGCAGCAGATTCTGGATAAGATTGGGCTCATCCACGATCCGCCACTTCGCCTAGATAAGCGTGACTGGCGTGCGCTTAGCTAACTCCTCCTCGACGAGGGCGATTTTTTCAGATCGGCTTCCTATAATCTGTAGGGAGGGGACTTCCCCATCGATAATAGGTTGAATTTTCGCGAAAGGAGGAGATTTGAGGGACTAGTTAGCTTGCCGCTCTTCAGACGTGACGACAACTTTGGCGTGGGTCACCCCCCGTCACAGGATAAGCGAAGTGGCGGATCGTGGATGAGCCCAATCTTACGCGGGGAAGCGTTGCGCGGACGCACGGAGGCCGCTTCCGTCGGTCACCGACAGAAGCCTCTCGGGGTTGGGAGGGGTTCTCTATCCGAGCCACGGAGTCCGACGTTCTTGCTGTGGGGATATGCATGAACCTTGAACAGGCCCCGGAGCCGGGACCCTAGGTTAGGCTGGTAAAGTGGTGAGTTACCAAGTCTTCCCTATGTCGGCGCAATCGCTAGCACAGTAGGTAAAGGAGCGCTAACTAGGCACAATAGTCACGAAAAGTATATTGTAGTCAATTTCAGGCATAAAAGATGGCGTTGGGCGCAGTATCTCCTAAAGACGCTTGTATACCTGTGCATGCTGCAGGCAGTATATCGGTGAGCTCACTGAGTCACTCACCTCGGAGATGCGTACCGTACTCGAGCAATGTCTCGCACGATGTTGATGTTTCGAGCCGTCAGGAGAGTAGACGTCCAGAGCACAATGTACAGCCACTTAACGTGAGAGGGGATATATGTACATTGAGAAGCAAGGGGAGAAGATCGTCGTGTTAGGGGCACAGATGGCCCCGAAACAGAGCCCGAAGACGTAATAAACCCAACCAGAAAGAAGACGAAGACGTGGTATCATAGAAGGAGGTAAGTAGGCGGGAAGATGGGTCAGTTCTATATAGTCCTGAGGGAGCCCTACATGATAATACACTTGCGCTTCTTCTCCTTCTCCGGTGACCGAACAGGGCCTTGTACTCCTTGTTCCTGCTGCTTCGTCGATCGAAGTAGCCGGACGAGATTCATGAAGAGGCGTTCCACGTTATGCGCCGTTTTTGCTGATGTTTCTAGGAACTCGCAGCCAAACGACCTCGCCAGCGCCGCACCCTCCTCCCGCGAGACCTCCCTCTCGTACTGTTTATCGCACTTGTTCCCGACAAGCATGAAGACCGGCTTCTGTCGCTTGACCTTCAGCATGGCCTGCCGGAAGACGTCGAGCCGATCAAATGTCGCCCGCGATGCAATCGAGTAAACCAGGATAAAACCCTGTCCTTCCCTGCAAACCAAGTCGGACCGAAGGACGCTGGACAGAGATATGAATAATCATACCTGACCCACTGGTCTCGAAGCGTCGCATATTCCTCTATTGTGCCGCATGATCAGAGTCGCCGGGGACAAACGACGGAGTTCCAACGCACCTTGTCCTGCCGTATCGATCACTTCCACGAAACACATTCGGTTGTCGACTACAAGCTGCTTCCGATATGCATCTTCTATCGTCGGATCGTATGTCTAGAGCGAATGAGTACAAGGTCCACATGCGGTCACGCCATGATGGGATTTACCTCTGTTAGATAGTGGAAGCCGCAAGGAGGCAAGGGGCTTGGGAGTGTGCCAAGAATGGGGCTTAACGGGACGGCTTACCGACGAAACAATTGAGTGTGAACTGAGAGGACTATGAGCTACTGTGGAGGGATAGAAAAATGGTGGCAAGTACCTGAACAGCCAGCGCAGTCTTTCCTACACCTCCATCACCAAGAACGGCAACTCTCCAGCTATCCATGTCTGCTGGCACGCTACCTCAGCCACCGGGGCGGCGAATGCGCGGGGTGAGGATAGGGAACGAACCTCAAAGTAGAAGAAACGAGAGTATAGAATGTGGAGATCTGTGAAGAGGGGTCAACGGGGAACAAGAGGACAACAATAGAGGCGGGACGTGCCTCAAGAGTGAACGATCGAGGACGAGAGGGTCGTGGCAGGCGAGAGAGAGAGCAGATACGAGAAGAGGAGGAGAAAAGATAATAAGCAGATATACGTCGTGCAAGTTCGTGCAGGTCGTAAAGGGAGGCCGGGGAGGAGCCTTGGGACAGGACAGAGAGCAGTGGTGGACGTAGACAGAGTACAGATTTGTCCTTGCACGCGCCCAGGCGCCCCCGCCTATTTCTATCAAATCACCCAACACAGCCAACTATATTCCTCCGTTCGCCCCAATATAACCCCATATCAGGAAACACCCCTCCCCCTTTCCCCCCCAAAACACACTCCTGCCCATTTCCGGGAGGTTCAGGTTCACACCCGGATACCCGGCCTGCCATTCAATATCAATATTCAACATTAATATTAATATTCAGTCCGTCTTATTAAGTAACCGCTTGTGCGCCTCCTCGCCGCTTCTCCCGTCCCCGGCCTCTGAATACACGCGCTATATTGCGCACCTTCCGCCCACCATCTCCGGCAGACGCGTCCTGCGCGGCCGCAGCTAGCTCGACGCTGCCTTTGAGCGAGACTCCGGGCATGAGGCATCGGCCATCGCCGGTGGGCCGGGGCGCATCACCACAGCTGCCACCTCTCAGGCACGCCTCCTGGCTGCACTCATATTCGGCGTCCGTCGCCACCGTGCTGGTACCGGTGCTCCCTCGGCGCATGCAATACGTTCTCTTTCTTGCTCAAATCCTCCAATGCAATGCAACGTTGATTCCCTGAGCCATACTTCTCAGTTCTATCATAACTGTCCCTCTTCCGCCTCGAGCGACGAGCCCCCTGAGGCCCTTGGGCGCGCCTGAACAACGAACATCGCGATCGTACGCGTCTCCCTTTTCAGAACGTCAGCACAGTCATCACAATAATTATTCTAGCCGCGAGCCTCGTGTGACAGTCCTCGCCATCGTTCCCATCCTACAAAACAACCTGTACGTAATTATAAGATCGCAGGGAGTCCCTCTTGCAACTCACTTACCCCAGTCGCACCCATTCCGCATGCTAGCTATGTAGAGCTCCTCAACCTTGAACCTGCTGCTTATCGGTCTAGACGCTGGGCCACGCCGTCCGTAGCACAATGCTCTCCGGTCCAGCTCGGAGACAGTGGACGATTCGATGCACGAAGTCGAATGACAAACATGCAACTCTACATTCTTGTGCCACCGTGTAAGATGTCAGTGCAATACGAGGCGCGCAGAAACAGCATCTGACCTCCGACGCGCACAGTCTCCTGCTCAAACGGTCAAACGCTATCCCCCCATTCTCCGGACTGCCTTTAGGTCTGATCATCCATCACCAGATGACTCCGGCCGCGCTCCGAGGCATTCCTGGACGCTTTCTTAAATCTCGGGGGTGTCCTATCAGATGGTGGGCATCTTGTTTGGATGCCGCCACAGTTTTCCCCTCCCTGCATCCGAGCCTACACTGGTTGGCCCAGCACGCATTGGAACCCATCGGACAGCGTGGCGTCGCAATCGAGCTGTAGCCACGTCGAGTATCGCCAGCCAGCTATGGTAGCATCCCTGGACTCCGCACGCTTCAGCACCGGGTACCGATCACCCGCGAGGCGTTATCTGCCGCCAGGTGTTTAGTAGGCTGTATCGCTAAGGGGGTGACAAGTACTCGGCGTATCGCTGAGGTCTAGACTTTCTGTGGAATGTGGGGCAGGCGAACGGAGCCTTTGGAACTGCCCTTGGGGCTTGGCCGTAGCGCTGCGTGTCCTGCGTGTGGAGCTTTTGCAATCGGTCGCGTCCGACTCCGCGAGCCGTTGGCCGTACCTCATCGATATCTTGGCAAGATCTCCGAAAATTAAAAGGTTTGGCTGTGGCGGAATCCACCTGTGGGGTCGACGGGTTTGGCTGTCATGCGTCAGGACTCGCCGCAGTCCTGAGAGGCGGGCGGGGCTCAGTTGACGGCCACCGCAGCCACCCACCGTGGCAGCAGACACCAGCAGACGAGCGCGGCGACACGAGCAAAGCACGTCGACGCCGACGCAGAGGAAGGTCCTCTTTTATGTAAGGCCACGCTTACACGCTGAATGATAGTGCGCGTGCCGTGCGCGACGGACGACTTACACGACTCTTGAACAGCCGCCGTCTCGGGCCGATTATGGGGCACATTTTCCGCTCTACTGCCAGCGAAGGAGGGACGAAGCGAGGCGTAGAAGAAGGAAGACGCGGCGCGGTGCATGCCTCGGAGGGTTGACTCGAGCGCGGAACTCCATTATAATTAAGGATACAGATCCGTCCCGATAGAAGGCGCGAGCGGCCTTGAAGTGAGCAGGGACGCTCGTCACTGGGCGGGTAAACTTCCGTGACCGTCGTGGAACTTGAAGTGGAAATGACTTCCGACCTCCATAAACGGCCGCGGGGTTCCATACAGCACGGTGAGCATCCATATGGTCAGATTACTCGCTGCTCCATACTCATACCCTCCATTCACCCTCGGCCGCGCGTGACCAGCACAACGACCGAGCACTACATCCTAAGCTTGCCCACACACGCGTGTGCTGCACGGTGCGCCCTATTCAGTCAATTCGTAGCTCGCCGAACGTACTCTGCCCGGGTATCCAGCTTCCTCGCGCTCAGAAAATTTGAGGCCGCCACGGATTCCCTTCGCATACTCGGTGCTTTTACGCCGCGAACTACCACTAATTGTTTCTTATGGGCTCTTGTAGGCACTCGCCCTGCCCTCCTGACCGCCCCGCCCCGCGCCCGTGGGTGTGGACACCTGAGGAGAGTGCCACCCTCCTAGACTCTCTGGAAGCTCCTCTCGCGCAAGTACGCACTCTACAGTCATATTACACCGCGTGATCCTTGGCTATATCACCGTGAAATGCCATTCACGTATGATCTCCAGCGTTCTCTGCCACGGAATGTGGCACCGCCGACGAGGCTTCTTCTGAACCTCTCCCAAGCATTTGGCGGAGCTGGCCGGGGGTCCTTCTCCCATGAAGGCCTGTTCCAAGACTTCCTGGGATAGAGGGCCCGAGAGAATCCCTCACTTACCCATCACCTTTGTGCTTGTTAAGGTGGCAGTGCTTTCCAACTTTCCCGAATATACTTTTTCTGATTACCTCCAAACACACGACTAGGAGAGTCGCCTCGAGGATGCTTCCACATGGTACAAGGTGTTCATGCAAGAGGGAAGAAATCCGAGGCTATCGCCGTACGTCTGTATATCCGACTCAGTATATGCGTATCAGTATATCCGGCTACCACCCACATTCCGAGGGTGTCGTGGCGCCCACGCTGCAAGTGACCTCCAAGCTGGGCGACTTTGTTCTCCCAAAGCCCTCCGGAATTTTCCCTAGTCACCCATTTACGCTCCAGGCGGCGATCACCAGGTGATAACCGGAGCGACCGGGTCCTGCAGAGCGGTCGATTGACGGCACACTACCTCGCCCTGCCCTCTGCCCTCTGGGTTCTTCAACACACCACAAGGTCGCTCGCCGGATGCTATACCACTCTTCGTCGTACGTGTTCCGTGGATATGCGGCCACGTCCTCAACATGCGCTCCCAGCACCTCTGGGAAGTGTTCTTGTAGCTTACAGGGCGGCGCGCTCCCCGGCACAAGTCAGCCTGGTGACGGTGAGTACCCCCGAGCATCCCTTCTCGTGTACGGAGGCTTAACTGACGTTACAAGGTTATGGGGTGTCTCGTCGTCGGACCGCGCGCGATCGCAACGACCTAACTTGGCGCAAGCTCTCAACGCCGGACGCCCGCGTGGTTTCCTTCAGTCCATTCTGACCCGGTGGGTGGTCGTAGGTTTGCGCCCGTGTCCGGGTCCACTGAGTTCGTTCGCAGCCACCGTGTCGGTCACCTCACGGCGGCCCGACCACACGCCCACGGGTCGTCCTTTCCCTTGTATGGACATTATCTCCGTCGTGTTTTGTCGTTCGTCCGGATGTCCATGGAAACACGTCCAACATACCATCGCCTTTTGTGCGGGGCTCGTACGCCTCGAAGCTGAGGATCGAGTGGCCAACGCAAGCGCAAACATTCTACCCCCTTGCGCTCAGCATGGGCGACTTATCTCCAACTCAGCCTCGTCAACTCCGTACACTATAGTCTCTGATTCTTGGACCCTACTGCCCCTGCTACTAGGCGTAGTTCCTGCGCTAAGTGGCGTCTACCGGCTCGCAACGATCCGTTTCTCCTTGCCGATGCCGTTCGTCGGCACTATCCCAGAAAGATTCGTTGCTTTGTTCCACTTGCCCTGTAGCTAGCAAGCTGACCATCGCGAGGGGCGTCCGCAAACGGTAGGTTGAAGACATTCTATTATGAGTAACTCGGAAGGAGTGTCCGGCATAGACGAACATTGATACTTCCTGTATCCTGCGCTGCTGACGTACGGTTGGCTGACGGATTGGTTGATCCCGTTCCGTTGAGCGTGGACGGCGACCCGGTGGACTGTCGACGGATGCCGTTGGTTTCTGTCGACCCTGCAGTTCGCTGCATTCCGCAGTACGAATCGAATCGCAGAACTTCCCTCCATTCGAATCGACTGACGTGAACGCCGTGCAGTTACCCTTTTAAGCTCACGGAAACGCCGTCGCCTGCCTCATTGCGCATGGTGGCCCGGGTATTCTCACACGTCATCTTTTCTTTCTTCCGCCATTGTTGGTGAGTGCAAAGTGGTGTTCTTCATCTCACGTTATGTTAACTATATCACCGTCCCGTAGCTCATACGGTAGTGCTAATTACGGCAACGTCTCATGCACATCCACAAGGGGAATGCCCGCCAATGACTCACAGCCATACATAGGCTCGGTCACGCTTGAAGGAGCGTCTTGGTTTCCATTGCCGGGCGTCCTCCAGCAATGATCCGGCCAGGGGAGTGAGACAGACAGACCTTAGCTGAATCGGTAATCGGCACACCGTGGTACGTTAATCTTCTCCGATCGTGCTTAATACGGAGAAGGCCACAATTTCACTATCCACCGAAGGCTATACACTAGCAGTCTATCTACGACTGCCCGGTCGCGTTCTGACATTCGCACGTATCAGATCCCACGTCGATGTTCAATGGGATTCGAACCCCGCGTACAATGCTTACCCGTCTGTTTTTTGTCTTCGGGGAAGGCTGATCCATCTTATTTCAGCCGAAGATTCATTCTTCTGTAATCAGAATATTTGCCCCGCAGCGCATCGCCTCAGTCCTGACCGCTCGGGCGATCTACCACACCCCAGAGAGCGGCCGTTCCAGTAAGTTCCAGGCAGTCCCTGTTGATCTACATCTACTAACCTTGGCCACTCAAGGCTGTTCTTCGGCCCCGACTCGGTCATGAGGCTCGGGAACGTGATTGTGGCTGAACTGCAATGCACCACCACAACATACCGCAGGATGACGGTATTATTGTCCGGCAAGCGCTTGAGCGTCGCGGAATCTTTCGTTCGGCGGCCGTTCAGCCGTTCATCTGGCCACTGCGCACATGCAATCACCCACCTCAATCGACGCCGAGGGCGCGCCAGGTGAGGAATTGTTTTTGCATCGGATTCCCGCTGGCGGACTGAAACCCAAAACAGGAATGCGCGCGTCATACGTTCGACCGTATACGGGGTCACTCCCAGTTTTTCTGTCAATCACAGTTAAATGGCCCCGCCGGGGCCTCCCTGATAAGGCGCTGCGGGGAAAATTAAGGAGGTGAATTGCCAAACTGTACCCTGACAAATCTGGGAGACACGGGCCCAGATCGTAGGCCTCATGGACGCACATCAAGGCGCATTGCAAGACCCGCAGAATTCCCGCAGGGGTGAGGGGGGGATCCTGTCCAATTCGTTGCCCGGAGGGTGCCTGGCGGGCACCGCTCTGGAGACGATCATTCACATTTTCGCCCGCATGTCTATCAACCCATCCCCCCTGTCCCTGGAACGCGGCAACGCCACATCCTCCCAGAAACCGCAATATATTGCCGAGCTTCACGGCGCCATTTAACTTCAAGGTTGGACGATATTACCGTTGCACCTACTTCTCACTCAAATTTGCAGTGACGCGCTCGCGCTCGCTCTCTTGCTACACACCCATTTTGCGGTTTTGTCAGTCGGAGGTCGCCCCCCAGATCCGGCGGACCTCCCGCCGGGGCACCACGGACCACGCCCAAGACATCCCGCGGACGTCCTTTGTGACCAGATCTCCGCAGACGTCCGAAAGGCGCTTCTGAAAACCCCGGCGTCAATGACATCAAAAACCACATTGCGGCCTCAAACGCGGGCTGTCGGAGCTGCAAAAAGCAGAGCCTGGCTCGATTGTACTATTAAACTCTGACCCACTGTCCTTTTCCCGGAGAGCGGGATGGAAGGCGTTGAAAGTCTGCACATGGGCTTTGAAGTAGGTGATCACGTGTGCGGACGTCCAGAGGATGTCCTGATTCCGGAGGACGTCCGCTGCGGGGAGGTCCGCAGGATGTCATCACGGAGGTCTGCCTGAGATCTGGTCACAAAGGACGTCCGTGGACAAAATCGACAGTTGGGTGTGCTACCCCCGATATCGATATTGGGTTTCGACCACATCTCTTCTCGTCCTTTGACTGGGATCCATGCGAGTGGACAGACGCCTCAGTGCTTCGATCTTGTTTTCATCCGCCAACGTCATGCAAGCGACCGTTCCCAAGCGACTTGGACAACGCAACCTTCTCACCACATGTTCTCGAGGCTTCTGTATCACCGCTATGCGTTCTCAAGTCTGATACGGCCTCAATTCCCCCGCCCCGGACGAAGTCACTCGGCGGCGTTGTGGTCTCTGAACATATGAATACATACCCTCACACCGCTGTCACGATCCCTGATATCCCCTTGCCGCGTCAAGCACAGGGGCTCTTCTTGCCCACAACAGAACATCCGTCTCCTCGTAATAGGCTCGTATCCCCTCTGGGTCTTGTACTGTTGCCTCAGTCGTCCCGCGTTCTTCTTTAGCCCCCCATCACGATCATCATCCGACCTAGTAGTCACCAAGTGCTCGCGCCCGCGACTGTGGTCTGTCCGAGTATGTCCTCTCTCTCTCGCTCTCTGTCAGCAGGCATTTCATATATGCTATATCCGAAGCTTGAAGACTGACCCACACGCGCCTCCTCCTTATCTGTACGGAAATCCAAAATCCAGGAGCTATGTAAAGCCAACACCTGGTGCGTGCCTGTCCACAACCACCGCCTTGCTTCGTGCAATACTCACTGTTTATCGAACTCCAAATATGTCAATACGCCCAAGTTCTGCCGATTCGTCGGACTCAGACTCTTATCCAAGTCGTCTTATGCCGGCTTTATCTTGGTTCCAAGGACAACTTGACACTATGGAGGTCATGCGCGCTGCGTTGCGCTCCGTCCGACGGTTGACTCAGCTGTCGACCCACCGCGAGGGCGACGTTCACCCCAGTATGGCTACTCACGACGTCTATCTTGGACTAGAATGCTCGGAGACATCACTTCCGGCTATACAACTTCCTTAATCCCCGGGTTGTATGTCGAACTGCGTCCTCGAGAAGCTTATCAGCAGCCCAAGGCGATCCCAAACTTCGAGTGCCGCTGTCAATACCGCCCGGCGGACGTGTTTGGGACCTCAAGCTAGGCCTCATGGCGGGTACAAACAAGTTCCTTAGGTACTGACGAGGCAACGATAGCCAGACGAGCGGGATCTATTCGACCCATCTTCACTGTATGTGTTACAAGATGTCGTCCGTCCATGCATACCATTTCCAGCCTCGATTGCAACCGAAATACGACCACTTTGATCTAGGGGCTCTCATTCCAAATGCCGAAGCGTCAAGATTTCGGGTCGTCGGCACTCGAGCTGAGGAGGTCAAGCCTCAGTCTGTCTGCGTAGGTATGTTCGTTTTTGAAAACGTCGCGATACGCTCAAACTGCATGCCATACAACATACATCTGGTGAACTTTCAACTACTGCGTATCTCGAAGCCGCTAAGTGTAGTAACCGTTATTCGACTACCGTGTAAACAACAAACCCCATGAAGTGCGAATGGCGACGAGTAGGAAGGCGTCTGCGTCGAGCACGTATGGAAGGGAGGGGATGGAGGAGGATGGAGAAGGAATGAAAATGGCCATGTACAGGAAGTGGTTAAGGAGTAATAAACATTTCGTACCGAATACTTTCTATTATACAGGCGTGTTTCGATACCCATTGGAACCCACGGCGACGCAAGGCAACTCGTGGTGGTCGGAAGTAATAATGCAAGGGGAGGGCCCGCGAAGCCCGGGGGTATGTATGGACGAAGGTCATGACGATATGCAACGCTACAGGTCTAGAATCACCGAAGCGTACGGTCAATACAACGGATATACCGAGAGAAGAAAGAGAACACACCTGGATACATCCCTGAGAACTGTCAACAAGGCAAGAGGGACCGAGGCGGAAACCATAAGGCGAGGGGGTTAGTCTTGCCTGCTGAGCTCGGCTTGTGTAAGGTTGAGGACGAAGGCTCCCTTGAAGTTTGCTGGTGGCTCAATGATCTTCACGGGTTTCCGTGCGGCGGTGTTGGACTTGGCGACGACCGAAGGGAATGGGCGGAGTGGGCGCGATGTGGGGAATGAGTGTGTGCGGGAGGACACGGGTTTGGACTGGGCGGACACGGCGAGTGGGGAGGATACGCGTGGGCGCGAGGCAAGAGGGTTGAAGGGGGAGGGTGCGGGGGAGGCAGGGACCGTCATGAGGGAAGCTGTGGTTGGACGTCAGAGAGGCTGCGAGGGATATGATATAAGAATGCGTCGGAATTTAGAAACTTACTCATTGTCAGCGGAATGATAGGCACGGGGAAGACTGGCGGCTTCTGGACTAGACGGGGGGGCACCGGGCACGTCTAAGAGGGTCTATGGAGGGGAGAGGATGGAGAGGATGGACAAGGAGAGACGGGACGTGGGGGAGGGGAGGGAGAGGAGAGGAGAAGTATGGGGTATAAAACGGGTTGAGCGGGCTGGTGGCCGACCAACGACGAGCGAGGACGATCCCCAACGGTTTGCGTTGATGATCCTGCCCTTCCCAATCCGGCATTCACGACGCGTCCCGGTGGCCGAAGCCCAGATCCTTTGCTGCGCGTCTATCTCCCATCCCCAACCATCCCCGCAAACGTCCTCCGACTCCCTCCTCTCAATTCGCCCGTGCCCCAACACTCCATCTCTTCTCCTCAGAAAACCCGTAGTACTCTTGACCACTTCCTCTCCATATTGCAGTTCCTTATAATAGATGGTGCACACACCTGCCAGCGACGCCCTGATTCAGATGAACGACCGTTTGACGACCGTTCATTACGTTGATATCAGCTTCCTGCGCCCGCTGCTTCCCCAACACCGCCAGCCCGAAGGCACATCGCATCGGTCGTGCGGACCCGACGACGGCCGCGTGTTTGCAATGGATTCCTGTTCGCATCTGGACGTCGACCGCGGCCGCCCATATAATTATTTCCTTCCGACGTCCTTTCCGAGCCTCCTCTATGTATGTAAGTAGAGCGCAACCCCAAGACTTCTCAAAGCCCCCGATCCACTTTCTCCGCTCCCTCGACGCCACACAACGTTCAACGTGGCTCAAACGTGGCTGCGTCCTAGCCTCATCTTTCGGCATCCCGCTCCAGGAACGGTTACATTTCCTGCGACGGTCTTCCGGACGTGTTGGTCATCTTGCATGTCATATCTTGCATGTCATCGTGGCGCCAAACGTCTTCCTTTCCTTGAGTATGTGTTCTCGTAATACTAATAGTATTGCGCGACTGGATAACGTTCTGTCCTGTACGGTATTCGTCCAATACATCGTTATGTAGTACTCCTCAATGTCACTCAAACATCTGCGCGTTGTTCCCCTAGCATTGGCTCAGCCGTTGCATCAGCCTCTTTGTGCAAGATCGATATCTCCGTCACCTCCGCGTGCGCCCTCAAGGCCAGTCAAGGCCTCACCAAGAATCTGTTTACGCTCCGCCTTTCGCGACGCATGGCGACCGAGGTCGCCGTCACGTCGTCGTTAGCGTAATCCCTCGTCTAACTCCCCAACCCAGGCCCAATCCTTCCTATTCCGCCACTCGGGTCTAATCTCTCGGCGACTTCTTTGATGGCCCCGTACCCTCCAATCGTAAAGCCCAGTGAGAACCCCTTCCTTTACCTAGCTTTTCTGTCTTTTTCCGTCGAATACATAGCTGAATATTGCTCCATATTGAGGGGAAAAGACGCGAATGGGTACATATGGACTCCAAGCCCCAGTTGTCCACTATCACATTTTGCAATATATTTAAACCCTTTTCCTTCAAAATGAGCCTGTTTCCCTCTGTGCGCTAGCCTGAAAAATACTGGAAAGGCTCGATATCTTCAAAAGAAGCCTCGATCGCGCCGGTCGACCGCGTTTATTCGGTACACTGAATACTTCTATTGGGGTCCAAAAATAGTTACACAGGACGGGCGTATGCTACTACTCGCGCGCTCACGCGCGGGACTGTACGGGCTCGCGCCCGACCCACCCGCCGCGCGCACACCAAAGTGTTGCGCGCGCCTTCCCGCTCGTTCTGCCCTGGCGCCCACTCAATCCGGCCGCGCTCCTTCCCACCGCGCGCTCCTCTGATTGAGTTCCGCGCACCCGCCGCGTGCGGTCCTAACGATGACGACCATTAGATGACGTCATAGAGCATGCGTCCGCATCACATACCTGTATTGCGCGCGAGGCGCGCGCCCGAGAGAACAAAAGGGAGGGAGGAGGCAGAGGGTAGCGGAGGTCGCACAGTGGGGAGATGGTGGGGGGAGGAAAGAAGGCGGGGGACAAAGGCGACCATGTTGGCCCGCCTTATATATGTCGGGGATTCCGATGGCGTCGCGTTGGGGGCGGGATCGGAGGACAGTCTAAAATGGACATGTCGGGCGCGCGTTGGGGGCGGGATCGGGGGAGAGCGAAAATGGACATGTCGGGCTGGGGCTAGTGGAGGGGCGGATGGAAGAACTACTAATAGTTACAGGTCGGTATGTTATAGTTAACGTTTAAGCACGCGTCAAGCGCCCGGCGTAGTTGTACAGATTGAGCGAGTTGATATATAAAAGTCATTCAAACTTACAACTATGTACATGAATTCGAAGCGAAATTATGTCTGTTAAGCGCCGTCAATGGGGCGCAAAAGATGCCAATTGTGAGAATTGGCTCCCAATCACTGGAAATGGGAGGGGTTCTGACTGGGCGTAAAGGGCGATCATCTCATCCCGTCCCGACCATGTCGTGAATATTAAAACTAAATTGATTCAGATCGGCCAACACTGTACATACGTCATTTCTCTACACTGCCGCTGCTGCTACTTGTGTATACTCCTAACAACATACATACGCACACGCCCTACACGAGGGCGAGAGAAAGGATAGTTATGGATGCCAACGCCTGACCTGGCTCGACATGCGTGCATCAACAAACGCGGGGAGGATTGCGTCCACGAAACACAAGTCGAGTCCCGCAGAGAGGGAAGGCGTTGGGGGAATTAACGGCAATGAAGGAAACGAAGTGGAGTGGAGCTCTAAGGTTGTATAAAGCGACGTTCATCGATGGGAAGCGCCTCAAGAACCAAGGAGAAGAATCGACGAAGGGTTGGGAGGGGTGGGGCCCGATTATCTATGGGGCGATGGGGTTTGAGTTACAGGCAACTGGACTGCCTGGCAGCGCGCGCGTATCGCGCAGCCTGGCACATGCGTCCCTAGGAGTTCGCTCGACGGCATGGTGTCCGTGGGCTGCGGCGACACAGCTCCAGTTCTGCGGATGTGAGCTGGTTACGATAGGGGGTTGGCGGCCTGTGCATTGTGCACGTGGGCAGCGACTCGTCGAGGCCTGTCGCAGGTGGCTGGCTGCAGCACGAGGGGCGTTGACGAATACGTGGATGAGAGACGGGGATGGGAGGGTATATGCGATGCGTGGCGACGCAGGACCGAGATCGTAGTGACCGACGACCAATAACCGTGAATGGCCGTGCGCCCGGGCGAGACAAGACGAGGGAAGACGTGAACGGGCGCGGGATGCGAGCGTCCACCTCGTCAGGTTCTTCGCGGGCGGAGACGGCGAGAACGCGGCGCACGGGCCGCCGCGCCTCATTCATTGAACGTCAACTAGGAGATTGCGCTCCAGGATGTACTTGCCCTCCTTGTATTTCTGTGAGGGTTCGTACGCGTGATCCTACGTCCGCAGGAGGGGTCAGAACTGCCCAAACCTAAATGATCGGTGATGTCACCGCAAGGATCACATACATATTTCCAGCCGAGCGTCGTGCCACATTTGCAGCAGTAGATATCGCGCACGGTGTGGTTCCCGGTCGTCATCTGCCTGTCGTTGGGCTCACCCTCGACCACATTCACACTGCGGAAATGGCGTGGTGAGTATGCAGTGAGTGGGTCGATGTGGCGAGGCGCAGCAACATAGCGTCCGACAGGACGTTCCCATAAATAGGTAATTTCCGGACGCCATAGTTCGTGAGGCAGGGAAAACGGGCGTACGTGAGGCATGGTGAGCTCATGCCAAGAGCAATAAACACGCGAAATATACTCACACGCCGTCAAAGAGGTATGCCCTTCCATGCTGCCCGTTGAACGCCTGTCAGACAGTCACAAGTTGGTGAGCATTCCAAAGTCGGAAAGGGGTGCCGCAGTAAGCGGGGAAACAGGGGGACGTACTCGGGAGATCATTGAATGGATCGTGGCCAGATGTGTCCTGCAGCTCGAGCACCCGTAGATGCGTGCTCCGGAAAGGTAACGGCGATAGCTCATGCCCATCTTGCTTGAAGCCTTGGAGGTTGAGAGGGTGACGGGGACGGTGAAGGTCGGGATAATCAGGGGGCTGAAGGTAGTCGGTAGCTCGGTCGAGAATCAGGAGATTTAGCGGATACACAAAGAGACGAGCAGTTCGAGTTCAAGCACACGAGCAGGGAAAGACCTGCGGGGTCGACTGAAGGTGCTCGCACAGAGATGGACGTACAAGGACAACTGTGGTCGGGACCGGAACTCGTGCTTCAGGCTCGGGGCGCTAGGCTAGACCCCGTGAGTTCTGGATGACTCCTGACGACGGGACTCGGTGTGCCAATGGCTGGGGAGTGGCGAGGGTGACTATGGGGAGAGAAGAGGGATTAGACGGAGGCGAGAGTTATATATGCAGGCGTCGGACGTGTGAAGTCAAATGATAAGCCTGGGCAAGGAGCACCCTGGTGCCATGATGATGATCAGGCAGTGGCCCGTCGCCCTGTTTCGGGCAGTTGACCCTCGGCCCACGGCGTCACCCCGCTCCGGCTCTCGCTAGCGCTCTCGAGCTCTGTATCAGTACGTACTTACATGTCCAACCCCTCCTTCCTTCACGAAATATCCAGAACATATAATTAATTCCATTCTACCGAGCTCTAGCCCCGCCCATATCAAACCCTCCTGGCCGTCGGGCAGTTTCTAGGCGGTTTCTGTCAGAGGGGAGTAGGCTTCGAAAGATCATCGCTCTATTTGGGTGTCTCTGATTCCAGTCCTCTTTTTCTTTGTCCCTTGCCACCCAGATGCGTCTGCGGAATGCGCGACCGTATTGGTCCGGAGCCTCGCACACGACCGGTCCCCGCTCGCAGCGAACTCGCAGTTCCAACTTTCCGGGAGCCTATATCTACACTGCCCATACGTCACAGGCGACGTATAAAATGGATAGGCATCCTTCCACGACTCGCAGTCCGGTCGCGCTGTTAACACCGTATTTGTAGCACGAGGTCCAATCCAGAAGACCGGAACTTCCAGTACATGTTGTCATATCCCACAATGCCGTGCGGTGCATGCGGTTATCAACGAACGCAAGATGTGTCGTCTTGTCGCGCTGTTGGACACGCGCACCGCTGTGAAATCAGCCTTTGTGAGTCCGACCGCTTCTTGCCCCGCTTCTTGTGGTCTGTTGACCTGACTCGTCCCCAGAATATTTCCCGACCCTCGAGCGTTCCACCTCTGCACGGAGCCGTCTTTGGCACTTTGCTCCCCAGGCGACAAATCACAACACCCCGGAGAATTCGCGTCCTGCTCGGCGCGCTACATCGTTCCGCGGCCCGTTGCCTGGACGTCGTATTTACGCATTAACGCCATCGAGGGACAGCTTTCGCGTGAGCACAGAACACTCCGGAGTGTGTCTTGACAGATCGGGAAGCAATCGCTTACAAACGATAAATAATTCGTATGGGACCACTCGCCTTGTCGTGACCCCTCCGTGGAACTTTACTCAATCCTAGTCCCAGGCTCCCGATCTCCTCCGGGCCGCTGTCGTGGGTGAGAAGAACAAGGTGCGCCACACAGTGGAAGCCCTCAGACATTGTGCGGAAGCATGTAAGTTTTACTGACTCTTGTGTCATCTGCGTTTAGAAGCAAGCAACTATCCACTCCGGGCAAGGAAAGGATCGCCAAATATTTTGCAATGCCATCCGTTAGCGCGTGAATTCCGACGGTCTACGGGTCGCCTGTTCTCCCGCTCGAGTTGTGTCTCAGGCTGACACTCCCGCGGCGATAGAAGCTGAGCGGCCGGCCCCGTGGCGCAGGTTACAAGGATGCTTGCGCCGCTCCTTGCCACAATATGACCGCCGATGGTGACTCCATGGCGCCATGAGTATGCCAAGGTGAAGGTTCTGAAAACAAGCACCGCAGCGATGTCTTTTGATAACGTTGTACCTCTAGGGTCCTCAACGTGCCTCCTGGGTTTGTCCACGGCCACTGGGCATCCGCACCGTAAGTCCATCCGAGGACGCCTTCGAAACAGTCCTAAATCCAACGACGAGTGGGTAGATGATAGCAATGCTAGCACCGCTGTCCGCATCGCCTATTATTGACGCTTCTTCCGCCAGATATCCGCAACTCCAAGGCGTTGAGATTGCGCCACCGGATGTTCACCCATCCGTACTCCGGCGTATGGCTTTCCCGTGGTGGTTAACCCTGATACAGGTAGCTTAATAGTTAGTGAGTTTTAATATTCTTCCTCTAAGAAATACCCGGTTTTTCACCTCTTCACTTCATCGAGTCATCGAGTCAGGAGCACTAAAAAAGGGTGCATCTAGCATGAGTTATATAATCTACGCTGGGCAACGCACCGCGCTTTAAGCGGCCGTAGTTGCGGCACCGTCACTGGCACGTAGTCAGGATTGCAACAGCGGCTGCGTAGCCCTGCATGGCCGGAGCCGTTGCAATCTTGACTAGATGCGGACTTCTGTGATGAGAGCTACTTTTGACTTCCGTTGGCCGTGTCAGGCCTGCAGAGTAGTCTGGGTAAGCTCTGCCTGAGATTCTGCTACATATGTCTATGCTGTCACATCACGCGAAGCAGCGCCCGTCGATGGAGGCATCGACAACTCGCAGAAACACCTTTCCCCTTTGCTATGACACACGCAAGCGTACATAGCTGAACATCTAATATTCGGGCTGGGACTACTATTGCTTCGGGAGTATCGAGTCTGTTTCCCCAAGTTGGTGGAGCAATGTCGGCTGTACGATGTCGGTTGTCGGTTGTAAGGCTTGGTTCTTTCTTTGAGTCGTTTCTAGCCATCGGGATCGAACACCATTGGAAATTTGGCCACATATAAAATCCCCCACGCACCTTCACCTCATCGATTATTACTCCCTCTCGAAGAACACGAGCCAAACATACCTTCCACGGAGCCGGCCAGCTTTCTAACATGTCTCCGACTATGCCCGATGTTATCGGCAGCGTCGTTGATGGCCGATACGAGCTGCTCTCGATGCTCGGCTCCGGAACGTTTGGTGTTGTTTACAAGGCGTTGGACTTGAAGGCCGACACGCATTCCTCCCGAGCTATCAAAATCATCCCCAAGGCGTACCGCAGCCCTTGGGAGATCGAGGCCGTCCGCAGGGAGGTCGAGCTCCAGAGTCTCGTCACAGGCTATCCCAACATCGTCGGTATCCACGACGCTTTCGAGAACGACCACTACTCATACCTCGTCCTTGATCTTTGCCTCGGGGGCGACCTCTTTCACCAGATCTGCTGTCAGAAGGCGTACGCGCACAACGACGAGCAACTCCGTACAACGTTCCTGCAGCTTGTGGGCGCCCTCGAGACCTGTCATGAGGCGAACATCTTCCATCGCGATCTCAAGCCAGAAAACATCATGACCAACCTCGATGGCTCTGAGATCTTCCTGGCTGATTTCGGCCTCGCTACTCAGTGCACTATGACGAATGAGCACGGCTGTGGTACCGAGATCTACATGAGCCCCGGTAAGTTGTTATCACACTAGTGCTCATTTTGACCGTAAGACTTGCTGACGACGCACCTGCAGAGGCGGTCGGGCACTTGACAGATCGAAAGCCCTACAATGCTCGCTTCGCCGATATCTGGGCCCTTGGCGTCATTCTAATCAACATGATCACCGGCCGCCAGCCATGGACCATTGCCTCTCCTGACGACTGCTGCTTTTCTCGGTGGCTCGAGGACCCTGACTACCTCAAGCGGATGCTCCCCATATCCGACGGGGCGAACCTCATCATCCAGCGCATGTTCCGGCTCGAGCCAACCGACCGCATCACCCTCACGGAGCTCCGTCAAGAGATCACAGAGCTCTACACCTTCTTCCTTACACCTGACGAGTCCGCCAAGGCAAGCAACTTTGGGCGCTGCGTCCCCGCCGACTTCCATCAGCCGCGCGTCCGCCGGGCCCCCCGCCGTCCCTTTCGCAGGCCACCGCCCCAATCGTTGCATCTACCAAAATTGCAGGACATCCAAGTTAGGACCGATTCGAGTTCTACCAGTCCAATCTCGTCACTCACCGGGCAGCGGGAGTTTGATATCCCCACTCCGCAGAGGTACTATACCGCTGTGGAAGGCAATTGCTCGACTGGGTATGCCGCCGACCAAAGCGCCTCCGAGGCTTCTAGTTCAAATCTATCGCAGGCCGACCCAACAAGTTATAACCGGCGGGGAATGTTGTGGAAACGTACTAGGACAGGAAAGCTAGTAGGAACACGAAGAATGCACTCGGTTTGTCGCTAGTCTATGGCTCAATTTGGTTCTAGGCTGTACGATTACTACGAGACATAGACGGTGCGGAATGTCATGTCATGTAGTATATTATATCTGTCCAATTGAACAAAGCTACATCAATCAGGACGTTTGCCAAAACCATCGAAAATTAAGATGCACTGGTGTCTGTTTGAATTGCCATACTGGATAACCCGCGAGGACTAGTTTGGCAAGAGACGCGATGTCACGGGATACTCGACGGTGAGGATGGTTCATCTGCCGTGAGAGAGCGGGAGCTGCGGATGGTTGGTACACATGAGGGATCGACGAACCACGACGACCTCACCCGGCGGGCCGCAATCGGTCGGCCACTGCCACCTGAGGGTGAATAAGCGCCTGCCTCGGAGGTGGCTTCGGGTTTCGGGCGGGCGTCTGGTGACCTTGTCACGGATCCGGTCTTTGCACGCAACTTGAACAAGCCGCCAAGTTCGCCTTCCCCATCCCGACCTTTTCTCTCCTCCGCCCCGCCCAGTCCGCCCCATCCATCTCGAGCCGACGTCCACGTCCCACACAGACATAGACATCCGTTTACTGCGGTTCTGCTTCGCTGCGCTTAGCCCCGTTATTTCAACGTGGTTGGCCGACCACAGCTTCACTGAGGACACCGCCGCCCTCCCTCACTCGTCGTCCGTTTCCATCGTGCCTCCATGCCTGCAACAAAGAGACGGAACTCCGACGCCATCCTCCCATTACGCGCTCCAAAACAACAGAAGACAACTGCGAACCATCCGTTGGGCGGGAATAGCTCTCCGTCCCAGTACGAAGCCTTGGTGTCGCGCTGGATGCAGCTTGGCAAGGAGTTCGTGGGTGCTGTTCGAGATACCGTCTCAGTTGTTTTAGGTGGGGGTGAGTGCTTTGTCTTGAGCGGAAGTCTGCCGTTGTTTACGAACCTGCCACCCCAAGGTCGCCGAAACACTCAGGATACCCTACCAGTTTCCGCACCACCCCAGCAGCTCCCTTTTGAAGATGGATACGCGTCTGGCCACATACCTTCACCCCCACCAACGCCTCCCCCTGCACCTCCACCGCGTGCGTCAACATCAACGCATCGACTCCCAGCACGGCAGCCCATCCCTACGTTCTCGGCCGCCCCAACCACTTCAAAGCAGCTCTCGACATCCGCACCTGCAGTCCCCGGCATCCACCAACGTGTGCACTCTGCTCAACCCAACGGCGACATCAGCTTGCCGCCCTCCCAGCCCGCCAAGTATGTGAACGCCCGTGCAAACGCTGTCGCATCTACGTCAAAGACCACGCTACCCGCTCGCGAGGATCCAAAGGTGTCTGGGTTCCCTGGCGGCGCAAAGTCGACTGGACTCATGTCCCCGCCATCTACACAGGCCTCTGAATCCTCAATCGTTACTACAAGGAATGCCGTCGCCCAGAGGTATCCAGAGGTCGGTGCTGCGCTTCAAGAACGCGACCGCCAGCGCCGCCGGAAGGTGTCCACGAAAAAGTACATCCAACGTGAACATATACACGCCAAACAGGTGAGCGAGACATCAAATATGGCAACGCGAGCAGCGCTGACGGCCGCGATCAGCACAAGGCACGGGTGCAAGAAGAGAAGAAGAGGACAAGAGAGGAGATGGAGAAGGATTTGAAGGAGCTGTATCATATCAAGCGTTCTATAGGTGAGTTCATCGACTTTGAGCGTTATGAATGAGGCGTTTGACAATAGACGGGCAATCCAGGCTTCCGCTCCGACTTTGAATCCTTCCGAAGTACGTTGTTGTCACGATGCATCGGTGTGAGCTCATAGCTAACTGTGATTCAAGGTCTGCTCGATTACCGAGCTCGATTAGAAAAGCTGGACGAGACTGGTGCTCTTTCCCGTATGTTTCATGTTTTCCGTCGCCGTTCAAGCGCTCACCAAAACTTAGCGTCGGCTTCACTCAAGGATTTGCGGTCAAGAGCCAAGCAGGATGAGAACCGGAGACACTCTTACCCTGACGTGAGTTGGTTTCGGGCAGCCGCCGACTCGATATCGTGCTGACCGGCACTCTAGCACATCGATCCGGAATTCCTTCAACGCGCGATTCAGAAAGCGCAAGATGCTTTGAAGGCGTACGTAACATTCCTTTTCCACTTCGCACATCGTCAAACCATGTCCTCTCCAGCCCCAAACCTCCCAAACCATTCGCTCCTACGTTAGAGCAACTCCGTCTCAATCGCCAGCGGATAGATGAGGAGATTGAGGACCGCCTCCGGCCCAAACGAAGGCCCGTGCCCACCTCCCTGCCTCCCGAAGACGAAGCGGCAGTCGATGCGTTCTTCCGTCAAAGGGGCGTTATTGCAAAGTGCGTCAAGGAGCAGGTGTCGAATGAAGACATCATGCGGTTGCGACCTGCACAGTGGCTGAACGACGAGATCATCAACTTCTACGGCCAAATGATCCTATCACGCTCGGAGGACTCGAAGGAGAATCCGGGAGACGGGGCCAATGGCAGGAAGAAGCCGCTCCATGCACACTACTTCAGCACATTCTTCTGGGCGAAACTGAAGGGGCAGGGGTATGAGAAGGCGAGACTGGCGAAGTGGACAAAGAAGGTGCGCGACGAGTTCAGGGTCCCGGTGACAAGTCTCTGACGGACTGAACGTGCAGATCGACATCTTCTCGAAAGACGTCATCCTCATCCCTGTAAACCATAATAATGCCCACTGGACCGCCGCTGCCATCAACTTCCAGAAGAAGCGGATAGAGTCGTACGACAGCATGGGCATGGACCGCGGCACGGTTTTCAAGCTCCTGCGTCAATACCTGGACGAGGAGCACAGGAACAAGAAAAAGAAGCCATTTGACTTCACTGGCTGGGAAGACTACACACTACCCGTACGTCTGCTTTGCCATCTGCTGCCCATCCGGTCTTGACGAGAGTCTGTGCAGGATACCCCACAACAAGAGAACGGATACGACTGCGGTGTCTTCACCTGCCAGTTCCTCGAGTCGCTGTCCCGCGGCGAAGAGGAGTTCGGGTTTACCCAGGACAACATGCCCTACCTCCGTCGGAAGATGGTCTGGGAGATCGGGCATGTCAAGCTTCGGGAAGAACCATAGCCTCCATTTCTCTGCATATTTTGTAGACGTCACATCGTCCTTGCTCGCTCGTCTTGCTTTGGGATAATCTTGATTTGTGTATATCTGACTGGTGCTTACCATATCCTCTGGCCACAATGAATGTCTTGGAGTGTCTCCGCTTGTGGAGCACATCCTTCTCCAGCTACGTCGTCAAGCGTGCAGATGGTTGAGAAGCGCGAAGGAAAGGCTCTGTCATCTCCGAAACCACCATACAACGATGAAGAACCAGAAGACAACGATGAGGAAGACTATGTACCACAGCCAGCGACAGCCCTGGCGCGCGGCCATGTTGTTCATACGGCGGAAGGTGCCTGACAGAATGCCGGAGGTCTCGGAGAAAGCATCATTCTAAGACAGCGCACAGCATAAGACGGTGCCCAGCAAGGGTAGGAGATGAGGGGGACGCACCATTTGGCTGACCTGGATGGTCGAGTCCTTGACCTCCGACCCAATGGCCAAGGTGATCTGCAGACCACCATTGTGCCTTAGAGAATTTCAGACAGAATCGAGTGGGGTACGCACGTCTTTCAATATCTTGACCTTCGCAGTCAGCCCCTCCAAATGTTCGTCATTCTGACCCTCCAGATCGTCGACATAGCGCTGGCTCATTGGGGCGTAAGGGTTCTCGCGTCCCGCGGCGGAACCCCCGAACGGCGACGAACGTCCAGAGGCGGGTGGGGTGGTGTATTCGGCGGTACCAAGGAGCTGGGATCGGTTGTGCACGTTGGTTCTATACCTGAGGACGAGAGGACGACGAGAGGGGCAGTTCATCAATCAGCATGAGGGAGGATGTATGTAAACTGGCAGTGATTGTGTGCGCACCGTTGCGACATGTTGGGTGAGCAGACCTGCTATACTCAAAACTTCGTAGAAGTCGCGAAGGGAGAAAGAGAACCAGCCAGAGATGAGAGAGCAGTTTAGACGAAAACAATAGCAGGTTCGACGTGTTCCGCCACCTCAATGGCGCCGACAGCGCTTTTCCAACTCGGTTCTGTACTTGTACTCGTCCAAATTTCAAGGCACATACTCGTGGTCCGTTCGCGCTCTTCGAAAAGACACTTTGGGCGAACGTTGCCCACCTCCTTCCGATTAACACCTCTCTATTTAGGTCAAAAATGAATAATTTCATGTCAGCGAAAGTCGTGGTGGGATTGAAAACATGCGACGTAAGGCGCGGCGAGTACTGAGGCTGGGCTGAAACATCCCATTAGGCTAGGGTTCCTACATGATCTACGGCCTACTCGTCTCTTATTGTTCAGGTAAGAACTGCGTTGATTTATTTTCAATATCATAAGGCTGGCATGCCAAACTTGTGTAGTACATATCGCTCGCCCGGGAAGAAAACCGCTGCGCTTGACGGCACTGTTCCCAGCTCTACAATCAGCTGCGGCGCTCATGGGGCGTACATACACGCAATCGCGGCCTTCTTCCCCAGTACCACGACCGTCGTATGTGCAGTCAAGCACAAGTACAAGTACGCCAACTCAGAGCTCCTACCGCCGCGGATGCGAAGCATTCAGCGAGATGGTGTCTTCGCGACTCACCCCACGGTGCCCGCGCTCCAGTGCTTAGTGCGAGTGTCATGGTTCCCCGTGCCCCGCCACCGCATGCGCACATCCATGCAATCATCGTGCACCACGCAGCAACATATCCGGAGCTCGCTTGTACACGACCGCACAACGAGCTCCGCAGTTCCCTGGCGGTGAGGACCTGCCGAGATCGCGTTCCTCGCCGCAGTCTGTGGCCGCACCCTTTCGCCGCAAACCAGTGCGTTGATACTCCAAGACGAACCACTCAGCCTTTCCACGGACTCGCGGGCTGGAGGAGGTCCGCTCTGGGTCCTTGACTACGAGGGAAGGAGGCGTGTGCGGGTACACTTACTCCACCGGAGGTCCAAGAACATGTCGGGGATCCTGATCCGAGATGAACGAAAGTTGTCGCCAGCTCATCGGAGGCAGGAGAGAATGGACGCGCCCCTGGAACATGCCATCACTATGCCACATGAAAATTCAGTCTCAAGCAATCCAATCTTTGATCACAGGCAGTTGTAAAGCCAACTTCGGAGCGGCGGACAAGTGTCGTGGAATGCTCGTCGGCGCCGTCGGCATACGCACAGACGGAGATGATCCAACCGTGAACGTTGCATTGGGCTAGCAATACAATATTGATATCGGCGAGGGTGACACCGAGAAAGATTATGTAGGCCATAACTCGCGTCGTGACTGGTCATGGATAACGAGAGCGAGAGGGGCCATATTACAAGAAAAAATGCGAACGAGGTAAAGCGAGATCGATGCAAACGGCATCGACGTGAACTAAACCGCGCGGAACGAGGTCAGCAAAACAATGAACATGAACAGCGAACGTGAATGCGAAAATGGTGTATACAGGAGCACAGATAGTGTATTGAGCGCCGCCCGGTTTGAAGAACCTGCAAGCAAGTCGGGCGTGAGATATGGTAGGGAGTAGGTTCCTAGACAGATCGGATGAGGAGGTGCCGCGGGGATCTGGGGGATACAACAACGACTGGTCGTTGATCACGGCTGAGTGTATGATGGTCAGACAGGAGGAAAAGGGGGATTCAGGTGCGGGAGTCGACGAAGGGCAGTAGGGGGGAAACGAGGGTACTATGCAAGAAGGTTGTAAGTACGTCCGTGAACAATCAGAACAAAGTCGCATCCTAGGTCGCTCGTAGGTAGGAGACGTGGTCGAGTGGGCTGGAGGGAATGATACAGCTGGTTGGGGGATCAACGTACAAGCGAGTCCGTTCGTGGGTTTGGCATAACACTATACATCAATCAATACTCATCCGGTTTGGATGAGTACTCATTGGGCCGCGATGTACGTATTGTGACTTCCCACGAGAGAGGCCACTCTGGTTCTTGTGCTTGTTCTTCGCAACTGGGGAGGGAGGTTCGGATGAGATGACGGATGCCTATGACCACAACAGGGGAAGACGCACTCTGTTCCTTGAGGCCGCGGCCGAAATTGTTCATGACAAGGAGGGCGAAGACAAACGTGACGACGAGAAGACCGATTGCAATAACGGCTGGAGGAATAATGGAGGTGAGAAATTAAGCGTTCGGGAGAACGCGCTTAACGTACAGAATGTGGTGAGCGACTGCCACACTTCTTTGAATGTATCTGAATCCTTGAGCCGTAGTACATTGACCAGCTGCCGAACAGTGTCAGTTCCTGGGCCTCTTGCACCAGATGTGGTCCAGGGGTGTGGTGCCACTTACCTTGTAAACGAAGTAGACCATGGCGCCACCGCAACCGGTCAAGAAGCTGAGCATCATCCACTTGTTCTCATGCCGTGCCGCAAGGTGGCCCTCGATAAGAACGATAATGGACAGTGGAAAGGCTGCACAGGTAAGGTAGAACTCGGCGTCGTGATGATTGAGAACCAGCCAGATGAATTGCACTGAGAAGCCGACCCAGAAGAAGAGGTCGAACTTGACCAGGCAGAGGAAGATCTGGTGGTGGGTGAACATAGTCTTGATCCTGCGGTCGGCCCCAAGGAACTTGTAGACTTTCCAACCAAACTCGGTGTAAATCTTCCACCCCAACGCGATGTAGGCAATTTCGGCGACGGAGATGACAATGGGGATGATGACGGCAAGGGTGTTGATTGAGACGGAGGTGAGACCATCGGTGGGGGCGAGTGTAACATTCTTGATTTCGGTGATTTGGATGATGGCGTAGCAGAGGAAGAGGGCATTGAAGATGCTAGAGCGGGGGTAAGTCGGGGACGTTCAGCGTGTCGGGAGCGAGGGAACGTACGCGAGAGTGATGAACTGCAGCACGTTCCGTGCCCATACTGCATCCAAAGCCAATGCAAACTGGAACACGCTGGGGAGAAGTCAATGATCGTGTGGGAGGTGGTGGGGGCAGTGGGTTACGACTCACTGAGCCAGGGCGAATATGCCGAGGTACACGGGCATTCGCCGTTTGGCCATGTCTTGGCTGTCAGAGGAACCAGCTTCGTGAAAGCGCAGGATAATGTCGCCCTCGATTGCCAGATCAATGGCGGTCTCGATGAGGACGGTGAGGAGGTATAGGCGGCATGCTAAAGAGTCGGGGATATACTGCGGCAAAGGACGGTCTCGTTCACAAGCACGGCGGCGAGATATGAGCAGAATTGGACGTACACTTCGCCATGTCTTCGCCTCCTTCTCCACGATCTCTCCTTTGGCCGGTGGAGGTGGATACTCCCAGTCCGGGGGATCCTGTTTATGGCCATCGGCACTCTTGAAGTCTGTTGAGGTATCGTACGAGTGTTTGGACATGGGGAAAGAGGGCTGGCGACCATGGCGTGACATGGAAGCGGGGTCCACCGCGTATGTTGTATGCGCTTGGCTGCCGTAGGTGGCAGCATACTGGTCGATTAGGTCGTCATATGGGGCTTTGGTCTCGTCGTCGCGCGAGGTGGTTGGATAGACGGCGGGAGGGTATTGGGGATAGGATGTGGAGGGGTTGCTTGGTGTGTGGGGAGACATGGGTAAGGAGTGACTGGCGGTTGGTTGTTCGGCCTGCGAGCAGTGAACGGAGATCGTCCGAGAAAGTCCAACGGCGGACAGAGACTACCAGGAGAGTCTGAGGAGACTACCAACGTCCTACAGCTCTCGACAGACGCCCATCCCAGTCACAGGCGCCGGTCCAGAACCCGTTCCGCCACCGCGGAGTCGTTCCCGTAGTGACAGCCGACGCACCCCGTCTCCGTGACTAAGTCGACCTCGCTTGCCGCTATGTACCACTTGCAACTTGTAGTAATACTCGCACGACAACAACATCCTTTCCAAAGCAGAGCAGGCACGAAAGGCGAAGAAAAGAAGTACTAGTGGCGCCATGGATGAATTGCCCTTGCACTTCCCCCGGTCATTCCGATATTCTTGCGCAGCCGCCATTCGCATTTTGGTTGTGCAACGAGAATAGCAGCAGCAACCTCGTTATCCCTCTGTACGCAGTATCTGTCGTATATAAAGTGCCATGGGCCTATCATCCGCCCGTCTGCGTGCCCCATTCACTCCTCAACCAGGCCCGTCATGGCGAACACCACTACCTGGCTACTCACCGGGTGCGTGCATCATTCGTTCTGAGCAATAACTACCTACTGTTGAGCCTTCTCTTTCCATCGTAGTGCCAACCGGGGAATCGGTCTAGAGCTCACTAAGCAGTTGCTCACCGTCCCCACCAACATCGTCGTCGCGACGTGTCGAAACCCCGATGGCGCAACCGAGCTTCACGCGTTGAACGATAATGCGAAGGGCACGCTGCACATCGCGCCGATCGACGTTTCCTCCGAGGCATCGATTACGAGCTCGCTCCCGCTTGTTCAGGCCGCCCTTGGGGAGAACGGAAGTATCGACATCCTCTACAATAATGCTGCCATCGTGCGTACCTTCCGTTCTCCCTGCCAGTGGGCGACTCACGAGACTGGCCCTCCGTTAGAACGAAGGAAATGACTTAGCCTCAAACACGGAGGCCGAGGTGCTTATGCGCACAATGCAAGTGAACGTCGTTGGTCCAATGGTCCTCTCGCAAGTGTACCTCCCGTTACTCGAGAAGGGCAACAAGAAAACTATTGTGAACGTGTCCAGTGGGCTGGCGAGCATTGGAATCAACGCTGGAAACAAGTGCACGTCGTACAGCATAAGCAAGACCGCGTTGAACATGCTGGTAAGCCGCTCGTACAAAGACTACGACGGCCTAGTTTGACTTGCTTGCCATCACAGACCTACAAGCAGAAGGCGGAGCGTCCAGACTTCACAGCAGTCTTGGTCGACCCTGGTTGGGTGAAAACTGGTAAGCCCGTTGACTTGATCCACGTCATGCTGCATATCATACTTATCACAACTACGACCATAGCCTTGGGTGGTGAAGGCGCACAGCTGGAACCTGAGTTCAGCGCATCGCACATCATCAAACTGGTCACATCGCTGAGCAACGAGGACAGCGGGAAGTTCTTCCGCTACGACGGCAGCGTCATCCCCTGGTGAACGAGCGACAGGACGCATCTTTCGTTGTACAACAGTAACTAGAATCACAATACATTTGTAACTTGTAGCCATTGATACAGCACAGAATACAACCAGAAGTGATGATACGCCCACACACACGCTTATGCAGACTCCTCCAGCGTCATCTCGTCGAAGTCCTCCAGCAGCTCGTCCAGTTTCACGTCCGGGAAGTCCGCCTCGTCCACCTCCCCGTCCATCTCTTCCGCTCCAGCATCAGGATGTCCCGGCGCAGCTGCCTGCTCGTGCTCGTCCACCTCCATATCAAACTGACCCTGCCCCTTCCTCCTCGTCTTCCCGCCCGCCAGTCCCGAGCCCGCGTCCACCTTCTGCGCGCGATACAGGTTGACCGCCCCGCGCATCTCCTCGTCTTCCTCCAAGTCGCGCAAAAACAGCTCGTAGTCCTCCTCGACCTTGCGTTGATCGCGTCCGCCCATGCGCCCGACGACCCCGCGCCCCGCGCCCGTCTCGCCCTCCTCGCCCGCCTCCTTCGCGATGCTCCGCAAGCGCCACGCGCGCGGCCGGTTCTTCTTGCGCCGGTTCGGGTACGCCTTCTTCACGAGCACGACGTCCGGCACGCGGTGCGCCGGCAGCGCCGCGAAATCGTCCGAGTTGAAGTTCGCGTGCGTCAGGAAGTACCCCATCGCGCTGTCCCCCGGCTGCAGGATCCCGCCCAGGTGCGTCCGTGTGTGGAAGATCTGGTTCCCGATACCGCTCCCACCGTCGTGGTCCATAGCGTCGTCGTCGATGCCGCCGCCTAAGGCGTGCGAGCGGAACGCGCCGGAGAGCGCGACTTGCGCGTCCGCGAGCACCCACTTGCCGCGCGTCGCGCCCGAGGGCTCGACGTCGAGCACGGTGAACTCGACGAGGTCCGTGTGCGACGCGAGCGCGTCGAACGGTGTACGCCAGTAGACGGTTGCGGTGATTTCTACCGTCTGGAGGGTTGCGGGATCCATGAGGTGCAGGGAGTTCCCGACGCGGACGCAGATAGTGAGGGGCGAGATGTTAGCAAGCGAGCGCGCGAGTCTGGGTGGGACGCAGACGAGATCGTCCTTGCAAATCGGGGCGATCTCCACGGAGAACGTGTACTTGAAGTTAGCGGTGTTGGTGTGCGTGTCTGCGGAGAGCAGTTGCTCTGACGCTTTTGATCTGGGACGTGCGCGAACGTCATCAGCGAATGGTAGATAGTGAATGCCGGCAAGGGGAAGACGTACCGGATGGGAACGACCCCGGTCAGGAACTCAACCATCTTCTGCGCATGGCTCCGCGAGCTGTAGAAGAAGTCGAGCCCGTCGCGCACCTCCTTGACCGAGATGGTGTCCTTCTGCGCGCCGTGCTTGAGGATAAGCTGCTCGAGGAAGAGAAAGGTCCGCTTGTGTGGGACCTTCTGTCGGACCTGCACAAGGGCCTTCCAGGTATTCTTGGCGGCGAGCTTGGTACAATCTGGACATTGACCATGCTGGACGAGGTACTCGATCTCGAATACCTGCTCGAGGATCGTCGCAGTGAGGACTTCCTTTTGAATAGTGAGCGATACGCGGAGACGTTTGGAGTGCGGTTCCGTCCAGATGAAGTGTGCTTCTGTAAGGCGGACTTTGTTAAGGCCTTTGAGCTTCTTCAGGCAAATTGCGAGGAGTTCTTGGGACTCGGGGCGAGCGATGGTCCAACTTGAAGGCGGAGAGAGAAACCGCTCGCAGTTACGGCAGAAGGAAACGGAGGCTGCGAATTTCAGTCAGTACCGACTGACAGGGTCCAAAACACGGGGAGAGTTTAGACATCATTAAAAAACGTGAATAGCGTAATAGGCATAATAGGGACCATGAGGGTCTGACAAGCTACGCTACAGCCTATCAAGCAATACACCTTGCAGCGCTATTGACCCGAGCAGGATGGGTTTGGGATGGCGAGAATGGCGATCGAGGGGACGTACCTTGTTTTGGGATACCCTCTGTGATATCTACGGTGTTCCTCAAGCATGCGACGCAGAGGTTTGCAGAATTCGGGATGATGGGAGTTCCACAATCGGCACAGAGTACACGGTGGACTGCAGGTGCGGGGACGAACTCCATCGTAAACTTGAGCGATCGGTTGTTGCGTTGAGGGGCACGATTTGGGTGAAAAGGCTGGAGAGCCTTCTTTCCTTCTTCTCTGGGCGAAGATGAACGAAGATAGAAGTAGGATTTCGTCAAATGAGATCTAGAAGGCCACTGGCAAGTTGCTAGCAGCGATATAGTAAGTCAAAGACACAATTGTAAGTCAAACTTCCGACGTTACTGTCAAAGACACAATTGTAACCGGAGAGCGACTTGACAGGCGGCACCCGGGCCGGATCCATGGCTGACTCGGAGTAAATTTGTTTAACCTCGTTCCGCAGCTGAGCGCCTGCCAAGCGTTACGCTCGTCCTGCCTCTCTCCCGTCGACTGCCACCAACTGTCTACATCGGCCCCAGAATTATGCATGCGCATCTTAACGGCGCGCGACATGCCTCGTTTGCGGCAAAATCACTCGACATTCTGCCACGCGCAGTCAGTAACGTCCGGGTCTCTACAATGGATCATAACCGTCTCGAGCATCACAGGCCCGTTCCCTGACACAAAATTTTTCATTCGGGTAACGCGTATTGCGTATACGGAGCACCGATACACTGAACCGGAACAGATCTGACTGGCAAGTGACCATACACTTTCGGATTTTCCGTGATTTTAACGTCACTCTCGGTCACTTGATCCACGCTGCGCTTTACACAGGTTTGACATCCGTACTAGCTCAAGCTTCAGCCCGTGTCCAAAATCGAAGCAATGAGCGACGCGCTCAGCCATCTTCCTTAGACAGCCGATCCTTGTGGCTGCCATGCGCCAGTGTTTTCTGCGCTTGTCCAATCGGCTTTTTTTGGCTCTTCTCCGGCATCAGACCGTGGCCAGGCGGAGCGCTACAGTGTTTGTACGTGTACACAGGGTACCAAGGTCGACGCGGTCGAGGTGACACCAGGCTAAGGCCTTCCTCAATGGCTGTTGTAGCGTCGCGCTCCGTGTATAAATTTCGTGGTCCCTTCAAGGCATGGAGAGCTTTGTCGAATCTCCTCCAAAATGCTGCCGCCAAGCGGATCTTGCACTACATCTGAATCTACTCATCCTGCTCAGACTCCAGGATCCAAATTCGCTCCTGCTCCAATCCCTCATGGGGACTCGGACTCTGTCAAGGAGAAACATTTACGTATTATCCCTCTTTCGACGAGCAGACCTCCCCAAAATCTTCTGTCTGAACGATCGAGGATACGACTGGCTTCGGCGTTTTTCGCCCTTCTAACTCTTGGTTGGGGTGATGGAGGTACGTCCTGTATATTCTTTGTTTTCGGCATATCGACGATACCTTACTGCTGGAGTTAAGTTACGGGGACTCTACTTCCTTGTCGGTGACTTTCCTATCTTTGCCGTCGTAGCCGCTCACTCACCCTTGCCTTTCCAGATTTCGAACACGACTTCAACCTCAGTTTCATGACGTCCTCCCTGCTGTGGGTGACAAGTGCATCAGGGTCCGCCTTCTCGTTTACTCCGAGTATCGGTGATCGAAAACCGACATTGCTTTCTCAGATATGCACTAGGGACTATCTCAGTCGAGTTCATAATGCGTTTCCTTGGTCGGGGACGTTTCTCTGAGAGCAAGGTTCCCTCCCTCCTCTCATTCCCATCTATTCGAAAATCGACGGCGCACTGTCAGGAAGAAAGTGTCTCTATAGTCGGCTTTTCTATCTGCCGTTGCAGGTTTTTCACGATGGTATTAGCGAGTATCTTGCATTCGACTTTCTTCGTTATCATGGGATGCCGGCTCGGTTTCCCCAGCATGCTGGTCGCATACGCTATCTCTGCCTTTGCAAGATCGTTCATTTTAGGTGCGTTTTCAACTTAGCCCGAACATAGACTCGAAAATAACATAGCCTTCCTCAGCTACGCTGTATGGAAACTCACTTCCTCTCTACCTCTCCCTTCTGAAGTCGGTGCCTTTAGGAATGTCTACGTATCCTCTACCTCCAAACGAGGGTTGGGGTACATGTACGGATCGTGGGGTACGCGAAAACGCTCCTTCCGCTTTGTCTCCTACTGATTATCTGTCTGTAAATCAGCTGTCGGCGCATTCGCAGCCCCCCTCGTTTGCCAGAGTATCATTGCGACAGGTATTCGTTGGGCGAACTTCTACTTCGGCTCTCTCGTCCTCTCTGCCATCAACACCTCCGTGATCGCTTTCGCATTTCGTCCAACTCCTGGGGAGCTACGGCGCGACGCGGATTCTGCTTGGAGTCGCTTGCGCTCTTCACCCCCAACACCCGATGCACTTAGCCCTACCGCAACAGCTGTATCTCATTCGCATCTGTCGCCTACAGACAGCTCTACCCCGATAACGTCCAGCGAAAACAACGAATCCCACAGTAGGTTTTTAGTTGCATTGCAGGAAAGTGGAAAACTGACTTGGCTAATGCCCATAGCATACTCGACCGCCCTCAGGAAGCCGAGGCTCTGGTCGTCAGCTATTTTTTGTATGCTCTACACTGGCAGGTGAGTGGTCCCATGGGATACGTGTATCTGACATGCTGACACAGGGATATATAGCGAGAGTTCCACGCAAGGATTTGTGAGTGGACATATGATATGATCGAGTTTCTTCCGTCATGTTACTGACGCATGCTATCCAGATCGTCATATATTTGCTGAACCTTCGCGTACGCCACCGTTGAAGACGTTTTTCGTGGCCGCATACTGATTTATCATCCAGAACGCGGATCCTAACACGGTCGGCTACGTGACGAGTGGCTTCTGGGCTGGGATGGCGATCTCCCGTTTCTTGTGGGGATATCTAGGAAATATGTAGGCGTTCGTCCAACCTACGCTTGGTGCGCGTAGTTCTTATATCTTATTCCCCTTCCCCCCCCCAAACAGTATCACCTTCCGTCAACGCAAATGGATTGTGCAAGGATGCATGTACGTAAGCCTGTAACCACCAGCTACTGCGCCGAATTACTGATCTTATCCCCCGCTTCTGATGCTTAGATGTGGGTCCTCTGATTTCGGTGTCGTGTCATCCAGACTGACAATTTTATACGCTGCCCAGTAATCGCAGCTTGCATGCACCTCCTCATCTGGTTCGTCCCCTCCTTCATCGAGAACGCAGCTTCGACCGCAATCGTCGGCTTGATGTATGGACCCATATACCCGGCGAACCTTGCCACCACGCGAGACCTCCTGCCGACGCAGGTCCACCTTGTCTCCATGGCCGTCGTGTAAGCTTCCAAGCTTCATCATCCTCGGGGGAATTAATATCGACTGATGGGGGATTTGTGTCATCTACAGCGCCGCTTTCGGTAGCTTCGGGGCCGCCCTTTTCCCGTTCATAACCGGAACACTTTCAACCGTCGTCGGTCCCCGCACGCTCCCTTACATCACCGTCTCGCAATGTGTCGCCATGTTCTGCCTGTGGTCGCTCTTCCCCTCACAGGTTCCTGCTCAGCTCTGATCACCACGTCCCGTTACGACACACCTGCTCTGCTCTCATATCATGGCTACCTTCAATAACATAAAAGTTTGTTCCTCCTTGTTGTAGAAGTCTATTGCGTCGATTAGGATACATAGACTTACGT
Source organism: Ganoderma lingzhi (assembly GCA_026283605.1). Lineage (NCBI taxonomy): Eukaryota > Fungi > Basidiomycota > Agaricomycetes > Polyporales > Polyporaceae > Ganoderma > Ganoderma lingzhi. The sequence continues at coordinate 1,718,719 of JAPJYM010000001.1, forward strand.
TGTAAAGTCACTAGTCAAGGATACCGTTTAGGCGACAGCGGGTCTGTGACAATAGAAAGTCTTCTTTCAGCATACCAATTTCGCTAGATCGATCAAGAGCTCGAGTGTGAGTGTCTGATGAAGCTCATGCAGACAATCGGGGATACTATAGTGTACAATACAGATGTACGGGGTGTCCTATCCTGAGCAACAAATTTACGGAAACATGCGGTACATACCGAGATCGATAAGACTGTGGAGCAGAGACGAGCGATGAGAAAGACGAACACAACAAACGACGCCCAAGAACGAGACAGAGCCGAGATGAAGAGACCGAAATGGTCTCCTGCCTGCTGTCGGAAAATCAGTCGCTGTCAGTGTCCGTTGAAGAGCCCGTCTCGTCGCCTGGGCCATCGACATCTGCGGCGAGTCGTCAGAACCCACGAAAAAGGTAGGGCAGAATGGGAAAGGGTGGGACACCTACCGACGAAAAGATCCGTTTCGTGCATCCTGATGACAGGCACAGGAGGTGGCGGTCGAGGGGGACTTGGTATGCGCGGTGGGGGAGCAGCTCCACGACCTTTGCCGTTTGTTTGCTTGGATTTGAGCGTCGCGGCACCGATCGCGGGACTTCGGATGACGGTGGACGCTTGGGTCGATATTGACCGTGCAGGCGAGGACAGTCTGGTTCCCGATTCGGGAGATGAGGAGCGTTGTTCTCGATGCAAGGAAGAAACTGTGGATGAAGCTCGTAGCTTTGACGGCACACGAGAAGCACTGGGTAGGAGCTACAGGACCGGGAGCTCGGTCAGCTTGACGGCGATGGGAGGTAGCATAGTCGCGTGCTTGTGCTTACATTGTTGGAAGGTTCGGGCTCGGGTTTGACGCGAGCTGCAGGAGACGCTGCGTTCCTCGTATCGATCGATAGCTGCATCTCGACGGCATCGTGCGATAAGCTTACCCGCTGTCTTCTGCTTCTTGGTCTTCTTCAGGGGAGAAATCGACGGAGAAGCATTCTGGATATGGATAGCCATTTTACTGTCAGCACAAGGCAAGGCCGAAAGAGGCCATATCAAGCAAGCAAGCGAGAAGCCACGTACTCGCTTCCCATTCGCGTTGAGTGCCATTTCATCTGTCCAAACAGCTCAACCAGCCATGGCCAAGGAGAGAACAAGCATGTGGCGACATACCGGACTTCTTCCCCTTTGCCTTCCCTTTGCCCTTTGGCGGTGGCTTCGGAGACCCCTCCTGTGCATCCCCAGCCTCTGACCCCAGACGTGGTGAACCGGCCTTCCCCAGTTCGTTCCCAAGCCTGCGCGCGGGACAGTCAGCACCCACATGCCAACCGATCAGTGCAAAAATCAAGTACTTGGTCTTCGCGGACGCAATCCTGGCGGCCCCCCTCCGGTTCCCGATGCCCATACAGCTCGCCAAATGTGGGGCATAGCGATTCGATGCCATCTGAGCAGAGATCCAGTATGGACTCTCAGGGTTCACAAAGAGAGGCGTAGCATACGCACCGGCCGCTGGCACTCGAGGCACTCAAAGTACACGTTCCCGTCCTTTCCGCTGACCGGCGTGTTCGCCCCCGTCGCAGATGGGCTTTCGCCAGTCCTCAGGTCCCCCGTCGGAGTGGGTATCCTCGAGCCGCTGGCTGCGTTCGCACCCGACGACCCGGGCACATGCACTGCACGTATAGGTCGTGTTCAGCTGGGCACCACAGCAAAGCTCCGAGCGAGCGCACCTGCTCCACATCTCCATGACGCGCGACACGAGTCAGCCTTGCCCGAGACACAAGCAAGACGCACGCACCTCGTATGACAGACATCGCAGACGGCCCTGGACCTCGCAATCTCCTTGTGCGACTCCTGCACGACGTCCATGAGGATCTCCTCTAGCATCGCCGCGAAGATAGTCGAACTCTAGGTCCCAAACGAAGCTGTCAGCACATGTCCCGTGGTTGGGCGCGGAAGGACTTCGCGCTGAGAGTGCGGGGAGGGGCACTCACGAGCTCGGCGACGGCCTCATCGCGCTCTCGCTTAGGCATTGCTCCAGCGCTAGCTCTAGATAGTCATGTAGGGGGGGGGGGGTCAGCGGCCGTAAAATAGACGTCGGTGGTACAAGGATGAGGTGCGGGAAGTGGCGGCGGAGGACACGGTTGCGTTGCGGCGCGTCGGTGTGACCCGATCGACCAGACGCGTCTTCGACACATGGAACCCACGCGACTGCACCGCTCCCAAACTTTGTTTCCGCCAGATATTACGTAAGTATCTACTTCATTTCATCACCCTCCTCGTTCCTGACCCTTACCCGTACCGGCGTGAGCAGCACCACATTGCGAAGCGAGTCCAAGGAGGCATGGCATTCTAGTCATTACGCGTTAAAACAGTCGTGAGGCGACCACATGAGCAAAAGTCGTGAGCGAAGATGGATCTCATCATATAGCAGGCCCAAAGCGACAGGGCACTGGAGTTAAACTAAGGTATTCGGGGAACCTGCATGTGCAATCCAGACCACCTCACCTGCATCCAACCCGCACGCCTACACATCCAGCACGCAATACTTATCTACCTTGTCAAACGAGAGATGGTGAAAACGCCAAGGATAACGGCGGCCAACGCCCCAATACTAGCCGGCAGTAGCAAGTCCTTCGGGATGCCCATGACCACCTCGGGCTGCACGGACACAGGCGGTTGGGCGTACGGCGGTGGCGGAGGGTACGGACTGGGAGCGGGGGCGGGAGCCGGAGCAGGGGCAGGAACCGGAGCAGGAGCGACCACGGACGGCGGTGACGTCCACTCGGCCTTCAAAGCTTCAAGCTCTTTTGCTTCCTGCGCAGCCGCGGCCGCGACTGCCTCAGCCTGCTTCGCGCTCTTCTCCGCCATGACATCAGACCATCCCTTGCCACCCTGGATGAACAGGACAACCCTGTCGGCCTTCGTCGACCGCGCGATGTTCACCGCGTCGGTGACATCGGCATCCGAGGTGATAAGGACGACATCCCCGTCGGCGTCCGTATACGAGAGGGTGAAATCAGTCGGGTCTGGAGGAGGCTCGTTCGAGTCATCGCCCCTATAGTCGGTGAAGAAGGGGTCGGTGGCAAGCTTGTTGCTGACGATATCACGGAGCGTCTCCACGTTGTCGTTCCGTGCCTGGAAACGATGCGTACGACCACTGGGCGTGCGGAACTTGAACACGTAAGTACCATCGTCCGCGGGAAGGGCGAGAGCAGGCGGGGCGACAATAGAAGGGACATCCTGCTTGCTGTAGCGTGCCAGGGCGGACTCCTGGTCATCGTCGACAACAGACGCGGAATCGTTGGGGTGGACCTCGGAGTGAGGAGACTGCAGCAGCTGGGACATACTCCGCGAGAACTTGTGTGAGTGCGATACGCTCTCGGCGTTGTAGTGCGACCCAGAGACCATTGACTCGGTATCTTCGTTTCCAAGGGATTCGAAGAAACGGCCCCACATAGGGCCACCTTCCGCCTCATTCTCGCCAACAGCCTCCGTGGACACCGCGTTCATCTAGTAATTGCGTTAATAAAATAAGGGAAAGCGCTCGGCATCCCGAAGAGCTTGCCTGTTCAAGTGTAGCATACGTCAACTTGAGGACGTCAACGATAGCAACAAGACGGCCATCCTCCCCAACAACAGGCAAGTTGAGGTAGTGACCAACTAAATGCACTGTCAGGCAATTCGATCACAATGACGGTATGCGCACATACCGTGCATCTTCTTAAGCGCGTCGTGAATGGTTATGGTCGGAGGAGCGGTGTCCGGGTGCGGAGTCATCACCCGAACGACGCTACACCTCGTCGCGTCCAAGCCTGCCGCAATGACACGGAGGACAACGTCCTTGCTCGTGAAGATACCCGCGATCTTCGCCGCCGTGGTCGGGCCAGGTGCCGCGGGCTCCATCACACAAACGGCCGTGGTGCGCCGCTCCTTCATGAGCTTCGCGACCTCCCGCACCGTCGTCTTCGGGCCAACGGTCGCGGGCTGGGTGCGCGAATCCATGACCGTCGTAAGGTCTGGAAGCGCGGTCTTCTCGCGGAGGGCCTCGACGTACGAGAGCATGGCCGCTGCCTGCGGGTTGGAACCTAGACCCGAGCCGAGCTCCGACTGGACCCCCGCAAGGGCGTGGTAGAGCTTTTCCGACGCCGAGGAGCTACGTTCGACCTTGTCCAGGGCTTCGTGGAACACTTTGGTGATGTCGAGCAGACCGACGACGTTGCCCTCTTCGTTGCAGACGGGCTGAGGACACATTCGTGTCAGCTGGACCACCACATTGCATACTCTGGTCCCAACTTACTAGGTGCCTGAAATGCTTCTGCACCATCAGCTGGAGCGCTTCTGTGGCACTGGTCGTGTCCCGAGTGACCATTGGGTTCCTGGTCATGATCGCGCTGACTTGGGTTGTATGCGGGTCCAATCCCTCAGCGGTGACCTATCGCGGCATTCAATATCCATGTCCACCCCGGAGAAGAAGACTTACGCACCCTGTAGGCCAAATCCTTAGCAGTAAAGATACCACTCAGACCTTCATCCTCGTCCACGACAAGTACACAGTCCGTCCGCTTGGCCGCGCAGAGTTGACTCGCCTCCGAAACGGTGATGTTCTCCGGGACGGTCAGCGCGGGGCTCGGCTTGAGAGCAGCGACGGTGCCCTTCTGGACATTGGGCTTCTCTCTACGGCGGCGCCCGCTGCTCTGGTGCTGCTGCTGGTTCGTGGTCGAGATCGTGCGCTTGCGGGCGAGCTCGCCTTCAATCTTCTTCCTGATGGCCTGCACGTAAAGGTTATCAGTAAAGGTCGGCAAACGCGACGGGAACCGGCGACGCGAAGTCGTGTTTGCAGGTTTGGTGGGCGAGGAGGAGACGCGTTCCGGACGCGAGGACGTGGGTGTCGCAGACATGGTGTAGATTGTACACGTGTATCCCGTCCTCGCTGAAAACGCAGGTCCTTTGACATATCACAACCTCTCACAGGGCTCCGTGGAGATGGGAGTCGCGCGGGACCAGTTCCACACGGGCAAGTAACACGTACCTCATCCCTCTTGCTCTGCTTTTTCCGAGTCTCGGACATGGAGCCAGAGAGCGTCGACATAGACGCAGAGGACTGATAGCGAGAAGGAAGAGGAGAGGCCGAGCGATCTGGAGGGAAGGGGATGGGGGAGGTAGCACGAGGAGCGCCTGCGCTACGGTTGTAGGAGGGGGATGGCACAGGGATTCGTGACATCGACCAAGGCAGGACGTTTTCAACAACGCCAGCGCTCAGCCCCAATATCTCGTCGGTTTCAATTGAGCGTGCCCTGTTTGGCCCGATTCCCCGCCATTGGCCATCCCCGCCGCCCGGCCCGTCCTTCAATAACATCGGCAGGTTTAGAACCGACGCTTATACTGTACACTTGAAACATCCCGCTTCATTACATATTGCTTTCTACAGTGGGGAGTATAATCTACGCACAGGTTTGTATCGACACGTATGTGTATGTACGTCATTTCAGAGGATGTTCACCGTATGACGTATCCTTACGAAACTGCGAAGCACGACGGATGCAAGTGAACGGCGAAGGGGAAACCCGTCTCTCCACGCTTTTGCGACGAATCGTCCCAATACCACCCGCCAACGGAACGACCCTCCCAAGAAGCTGTTTCGACACCTGGAGAATATTCTGGAAAGTTTGGATGACCATAATCATCGCGGAAAAACTAGTTACATAGGTTACCGTGCCTGATAGCAGATCTCATGAGATGGATGTCGATGAGGGGTCATACACCCTAAAAGCGAGGAGAAATGACGATGCCGTGGCACTGAGCGTCCTTCAACGGAAGGAACTTCATGCGAGGCGGAAGAAGCAATCCGGACAATTATATGGGACGTCGAAATATAGACAACATAAATTGCAAGTTAATCTATCATCCTATCGAATCCACTGTTCGAGCAGAACTCAAGACCGGCCGTTCAAAAGAAATCATACTGGTTACATAGCTCACTGACGGCGTGCACCAGCACCCGCCCCCGCAGCCCCCGCACCGTTCCCATTCTGAGCAGCAGCATTGTTGAGAGTCGACCCCGCCCACCTGCCAACAAGGCCGACCAGTTGAGTGTAGACCTGAGCAAGCACAGGAGGCCTGCCAGGGCTGGACACGAAGGCCAAGATCTTGACGTGGACGTAGGCGACTGCCTCGCGCGTGAACTTGGACTGGTACCAGCGCTGACGAAGGAAGTGCGCGTAGATGACAGGGGCAAAGAGAGCGAGACGCCATGTCAGGGCCCCAAGAGTGACGCGCGCCATGATCAGGAGCTCGGTGAAAGCGACAGCCCTCATTGCGTTGTCATAGTTGGCTGTGCGTAGTATGAGAGACCCGCTCTAATCATAAAGAAGGCGAAAGACGAACCCTTCACCCAGACCTGGAGCCTCTTGGCAAGGGGATGCGGGGTGGGAGCAGCGCCTTGCTGCGCGGGAGGACCAGGAGGAAGGAACTGGGGCATCAAAGTCGTGCGAGTGAAAGTGAGGGCATGGAACAGGGAGAAGATGGCGTAGGGGACGAGCGCAACTAGCCATTGGAATTCAGCAGACCTGAGGGGATGCAATCACTTGAGCACGTACACGTTACGGGGCGCGAAGTCCACCAGAAAAACGCAAGGAGGAAGTATTGCACATTCTGAAGCGGGCAAATCAGACAGATGGGGCATCATAGGCTTACAATACGCACCTCATCCAGCAGGGCGCGCCGTATCCAGGCGGCATTGGGTTGCGGCACCTATGTCACCATGGTTTGAACTAGTCCGTATGCAATTCTATGGCAAAGACATACCCCTAGGGATTTTCTGGAGACGGCTTAATCAATTTTCTGTGCACACAGGGCAGCATGATAGATGAAATGCGGACTTACTGGCACACAATGGCATAACTGACGAGTGCCCCCGTGAAACTCGCTGCGCCCCAAGCATCTCAACAGCCTCCTCGGATATCACGAAGTACGGATACGCACCTCTGTACCAGAACGGCGAGACTGTTTGGAACATCAACTTCGCGATGAAAAAGCGAAGGGAGCATATGAGGAGCAGGAAGTGGCCTCCGGCCCACAGGTAGTGCTGTTTCGGAGCCATTCCGTTCAGTACCTCGCTCAAAAGACGCAATAGATGTGCATAGAGGTGTACTGACCTGCGTCGTAGCCATTGCGCTCTTGAGGGTCGTCGTACGAGGGCGAAATATATGGGGATGGGCGGGACGTGGACAAGTGACACAGAACACCGCGCGGTGACGCACACGAGGTTCAGCTTTAGGGCCGGCGCGCGTACCTCAAGAAGCGCCCAATGTCCCCATTATCAAGTACACGTTGGGGAACACCATCGCCAGTGCCGGCGGCCATCTCAACGTTGCAGGTCATGCCTGGCCATTTACAACATGAACATGATGAAGCATGGAACCGATACGCATGTAATCTACGCGGTGGTACGTACACGGCACATAGACGAACAATAGGAGGACTCGGGAGGAAAGGTTCAGCGCAACATGAATCCCGCGAGGGAGGCGAGAGGCCAAGGAAGAGATCATCCGCTCCACTGCATGCCTTCGCCCTTCTGTCTTTTCCTCTCCATGCCCTTCCGGTACACGTCCTTCTCGGCCCTCTTCCGCCCGAGCGTCTCCTCCCGCTTCGATCTCGACTGGTCGCGCATGCTCCTCCGCGAGTTCTGCCCCTGGTCCTCCTCGGCGTCCTCACCGCCCGACTCCTTGTCCACCGCATCGATCTCTTGCCAGTCCTCTTCGTCGTACCCGTCCCGCTTTCGCTTCTTCTCGGGCTTGCCGCTCCCGGCGATATTCAGGCTCACGCGCGGCGGCACAGTGAGGCCGAACGACCTGCCGACCTTGGTGAGGTCGAGCTGGTTGACGTCAAAGATCTTCTTATGCGAGTACGACGCGTACGCTTGGAGATACGACCGATAGCCCTCCTTGGCGGACTGCCAGAGATGGTAATTCTTTTGTAAGAGCGTCTCCAGCTGGACTCGGCATTAGTCAGTTCGCATGAACATGCATGATTGTGAGTGCACCTGTGACTGAATATTGCTAATCTTGTTCGCAGGGAAGGTATACTCGTTAAGCGGGACCTTCGCCTCCTTAAGATATCGAAGGAAGCCAAGCTCGCTTGGAAGGAGGAACATGAGACTTTTGCCGGCATTGCCCGCACGCGCTGTCCGTCCGACTCGATGTATGTAGTCTCGGGGATCATCTGGTGGGTCATATTGGATGATCCAATCCACCCGTGGGATGTCGAGTCCTCGTGCTGCGACGTTCGTGCAGAGAAGGATACCAGTCTCCGCGTTACGGAATTCCATGAATGTGGCTGTCCGCTTCTGCTGTTTTTGGTTGCCCTACTTACGGTCATTAGCACACTTCGTGGAACGATCATTGATAGAAAAAACATACGTGAAGGTCAAGTACCGGTACATCAATGTAGTTGAGGAGTTCGGCGTGGTACTTAACAGATCTACAGCTTGAAAAGAATACAATCATCTTCTTTTTGATATTCTTCTTGAGGAACGTGTAAAGGAGGAGGAATCGTCGATCCGACAGGCAGACGACGTAGCCCTGAGTCAACGTCGAGACCGTGCTCGTATTCTCGGTCTTGTCAACGTCGATAAGAATGGGTCCAGGGCGAAGCGACATCCGTGCAAGGTCGGAGACCTTATTCGTCTGCGTCGCAGAGAATAGCATTGACTGGCGTCCCTCTGCAGCGTACACTCAGTCAGACTTTTGAGCGGAGATCACAGGGACACATACCGCTGGGGAGGATCGAAATGATTTTCTTCATCTGTTCCTCAAACCCGACTTCCAATATCCGGTCTGCCTCGTCGATTACAAGACTCTTGAGATTCCGAAAGACGAATCCCTTCGTGCCCTGAACACAACCAATTGTTACTCCGCAAAGCCACCCCCGATTGAACGAGACGTACCTCCAGATGGTCGATCAGGCGACCTGGCGTCGCAATGAGAAGATTTACTCCTTTCTGTAGTTTCACCTCCTCTCCCTTCCGGTTCGCGCCTCCCATAAGGATACCGAATGTTTGGGAGTGGAATTGCATGAGTTCCCTCGCGACATCGAATATCTGCAGCGCGAGTTCTCGTGTGGGAGAGATGATGATGACGCCGGTACCTAAACACGCAAAGCCATGAACGTCAGCTCGTCAATGGATATAACACTGAGTGAAGGCGTACCATTCCGGGGTTTGAACTTCAGCCGGTGCAGCAATTCCACGGCTGGAATGAGGAAAGCGAGAGTTTTGCCAGAACCTGTCCTCGCGGCACCTAAGACGTCTTTCCCGGCGAGAAGTGGGGGTATAGAATGCTCCTGAACAGCCGTCATGGTCTCGAACTTCATTTCTTTCAGGGCCTTCATGGTTGGCTCGGAAAGGTCAAGTTCTGAGAAAGGTTTGCGGGAGGGTCCCGCCGGGGCGGCGGGTGCGCTTGCATCGTCGGAACCCATTAGTGTGTCGCCTGATAAACTAAGTCGTCGGGGAGATGGATGGGCTAGGCAGGGTAAGAGAGAAGTAAGCAAGGTCGGGAGCCTGAGCCTCGAGCCTCGAGGAGAAACGAAAGAAGCGCCGCACGGCAAAAAGTCGAGAAAACGCTCTCGGACTGGAGGCCCGGCAAACTCCGTTCCACCATGTCCTCTCTCCCAACATCCCAAAACGGTCTGAACATATCTCTTGTCCTTCACCGTGAACTGGCCTGACATGGATCTGGATCCTAGTAACCTTCGCTGTCTCTCTGGCCACCTCGCTCAGTGCGGGATTCGCTCTGGGAGCATGGTCTACCTACAGGGAGAGAAATGCCGCAGAACCTAGTCCACCTGTAACGACGAAATCGAACGAATCGAAGGATGTCCAGCAAGATAGCGAGGTCGAAGAGGAGGAGCTGGCCGATGGGGACCTCTCTGCCGTAAAACCAGGTTTCTTGGAGCCGTGTAAGATGGTGTGTAATATGCTCGTGCTTCCGGAGAAGGAGACCTTGACCTCGTGTTCAATAGGTACTGGTCGTGCGAACGGATCTTGGAATGAGTACCGGCAAGATTGCTGCTCAGTAAGTATCAACTCATCTGGACTGTTCCGCGTGTCTTACCGAACGTCTGAAGGTGCGGGTAAGTACACTGGCTTGTCATTATGGTCCAGGTACTCAATTATAAGCAAGCCATGCGACGCTCGCATGTTATAAGGCGCTTCAGAAGACGAATCCTGCTGTGAGTCTCTTCGATCCCGAATGCGCCCTTCGAGTTGATGACTGGTTGAGCAGTTGTTGAAGCACTGGGAACGGACTGGGTGAGCGACTAACTCGCGGCTGGGCGACGTGTGGTATATTGACGTAACACCCAGTCAAGCAAAGATTGCACTGAAAGCAAGTTCAGAAGATGAGCTTCTAGAGCTGGAAGCGATAGCAAAAAGCTTGAACCTGGCTGCTCGTTCGATCCTCGACGCGTCAGTCACCGTTTCCTTGTGCTCCATTTACCAAGCTCAATGTCACATTACAGAGGACGAACACAAATCGCTGCAGGCTCTCGCACTGTGCTTGGTATCGGCCCAGGTTCGTCTGTTGAAATCTACACTGATTTTTCAGTGTGTGACATCTCGCTGCGACAGGCCCCGTAGAACTCGTCAACAAAGTCACGGCCAAACTACGGTTGCTGTGATCGTGTTCTGTGTGTCATCTCCGTTTGTTCTTCCCTTACCTACCTGAGTGATCGCTTCTCGTCACTATACCAATAGGATGCATTCGCCAAATGTTTGTTTGATTCCGGCGTGAAGGGTCTCGAAGTTTCCTGCTTGGGCGTCCGGTGTAAGACAATTCTTTAGGCGCCGGGATGGATCGGGGGTGGCTACATAGACGGCGCACGTCCGCTGGACGCATTTGAGGAGCTCTTGTGGAGTTCTCATCACTATTTCTTTTTGCGACCTCAGAAATCTCCTCCCACTACTGTCTCTACTCACGGAACCTATACCATCATGGCTAGCATCGCACTTGCTCGCGTTTACCAGCAATCCTTCGCAGCTCACCCCTATTTCACGCTCGCAGTCATGAACGGCGCACTCAACGCGTTCGGCGATGCTGTAGCACAGGTCACCCAGAAGCTGGTTCGTATCCCGGTGCTTTTTCATATGATGTGATGTGCTTCCCACCCCTCGTTCCCTCCAGACTGATCCAGACAACGGCCGGCGGAAGCGACAGTATGATTTATTGCGAACGCTGCGCTTCTTTGCGTTTGGTTTTAGTATGGGTGAGTTGACGTACGCTGTTGTGCATGGACTACGTGCTAAAGCAACCGTGATAGGCCCACTCATTGGTCGATGGAACTTCTTCCTGGAGCGCAACTTTCCTTTACGACCAGTAAGGCAGGGCAGCGGCGGCCGAGTCAGCTTCCGTGCGCTTGCGCGTCGTGTCGGCGCAGACCAACTCTTCATGTCAGTCGGGCCCTCAGTCCCTTATCTTCCGTGACGCTACTCCGCCTGCGCATGCTTATGCCTGAGATAGGGCGCCCGTCGGCGTACGTTTTCAGTCTAATTCGTCCACCGCAGGCCTGCTCATGCTCATCAATCCTTCAGCTATCGTTATTCATCAGCTCAATGGGGCTCATGGAGGGCCGTGACGTGAAGCACGTCCAACAACGATTCAGCGACATGTACAAGCCGGCCCTACTCGCTAACTGGCAGGTCTGGCCCCTCGCGCAGGTACGTGTCCCGCTGCCGGTCCTGTCCACAAGGCGTTGACAATGGTTTTGATTTGCAGCTGATCAACTTCAGATACATGCCCCTGCCATACCGTGTCCCCTTCCAGTCCACATGTGGTGTGTTTTGGACCTTGTACCTGTCGCTTCTGAACGCGAAGTACGTCTACCCTGCCGTGACTTTGTCATATCACTAACTTGGGTCAAGGGAATCGGAGGCACAAAACCAAAAAGAGTACCTGGAACGGACCGTGAGCTCAGGGTGAAGATCCATATGGGACAGTCTTCCGTCGTCTCGCGGACCACTTGTAGCCAGTTACCATTCACGATACTGGTGATGCATGGCCCTGGTTGACGTTGAAACCATTGCAGCATTGACAACATACCTTAGACCTTTCGGACAGCACGTTGATGTCTACATTATTTCCCGCTGTGCATAGAAATTATCCTTGGCGCATGTGTATAATGCTCATAGATGATCATCCACTTCATGCTTTTCGACTTTCGTTATGGCGGAAGGGTTCGGGGTAAATAACGGCATGATGTATCAAGCTCGGTTGGGGCGTAAATGCGAAGGTAAGCAGCAAAAGCCACCGCTTGGGTTGTACAGGTTTACTGTAATACTTTTGAAGCAGAGTACATCCGGTGACGACCCGTGCCTTGACCACCCACGAAACATAGAGTGCAGCCCAACTATGTCGCCCCGTACTTCGGCTTGAAATACGCCGGCGGCAGCTTCGCAAGTACGTCCACCAGTGGCCGCTCAACGACGACAAGCTCTCCAGGCGCGACGAAGTCGACGAACAACAGCGGCCGGTAATGCGTCACGAGCTTGAAATTGCGCTGTGGCACCTCCTGCTGGCCCTCCTCCACGCTCACCTCGACCCGCCTGTTCTCGGTGGCATTGGCCTCTGGGGCCTTCCGCTTGCCCCGTCTCCGCTTCTCGAAGCCCCCGTACCCGATACGCTCGGTGAGCATGACCTTGCATATCCATGTCGCGCCCCAGAACAGCGCGGTCTTGGGGGGCAGTGGGGAGCCCTCAGTGTCCGCACCGCGCGAGCCGGGGTCGAACGTGACCCCAAGCACGGGGTCATGCAGGTGCGTGAACCGTTGTGGCACCCCGTTGACGAGCGAGCGTGCCCAGCGGGGGAACTGGCGCGCCTCGACGTCGTACACTTCCAGCCGGTTGTCCGCGAAGCCGAGGACGAGGGTGTTCGGCGCGGAGGGGTCGAAGGAGAGCGCGTGGACGGGCTGGGGGAAAGTCGGGAGCGCGGTGTGGTGTTGAATGGCGTCGAGGTTGAAGATGTGGGTACGTCTGAGATTGTCGGACGTGGCGAGCCACTGGCCATCCGGGCTGACGACCATACGCGTCACGGTGGTGCGCACCAGTTTCGACTCTTCGACATCGCTGTCTTCGTCTGACGATTCTGCGTCATTCGCGGCATATGCCCCCTCGTTATCTGACCCCATCTCGACGTCATCGCCATTTGTAGTCGTGGTTCCCTGACGGCCTTTAACTAGACGGCCCTTGATGAAACTGTCTCGCAATCGATGCTGCTCGAATTTGCGCAAGACACGCGGGGCAGCGTCTTCTGAGCCAAGATCTATGATGACGATGACTGCCGAACTAGACGTAGCGATGACAAGTTTCGATGAGTCGGGGGTGAAAGTGAGGGAAGATGCGCCAGTGGATGCGTCGCTGAGCGAACTCTGGAGCATAGCAGAGAAGTCGCGTTTTCGTCTCGGCTTGAAATCGCCATTCTTCTGTGGGGCTTCATGAGAAAGGGAAACCAGGCACACACGCAACTATGTCGCTTACCTCCTCTAGAAGCTGGAACAATTTTGTCTCGTACCAATCTGAAACAGCTATCCACCGCCCATTGTCCGAGATGGCGCCGGTCACTAGATTTGTCTGTACGCTCAGGTCCATATCCAACACACGTTCCCACCCGCGGTCCTGTCCACCCTCCGTATCCAGATCAAGGCCATCTCCCCGAGGTTTCCTTTTTGCAATACGCCACACCGTCACGCCCGCATCCCTCGTACAGAGCATAAGCCTGGCTTTTCTTGCTAAATGCACTGCAGATCCACTAGCAGCGCCGCTGGAGTACGCGAGTCGTCGGTGATACGCATCTTCGAACGTCGCCTGCGTGCTCGTCGACAGAGGGTTCATGACCTTCCCAGAAAGCGTCGCTGTCGGGAGAGCAGCGGGTGTTACAACGACTGACATGTCGAGCCCACCAGAAACGAGCACGGGGGCGATATTTGTGGGGAAGAGTCGCTGGTGCGAAGAAGGAAGCGGCGTGTGCGGAGGCCAGATGGCGAGGGCGCGGACGTCATGCGAGTGTAATCGGCGAGAACCCGACTGGACCCACCGGCCGGTGGCGCGAGAGAACAAAGGGGACGGGTTCGTGGAGGTCTGGGAGGTCTTGACGTAGGAGAACTGGGTAACCTTCTGGTCGACACCGGAAGTGTATACGACTGTGTCATCCTAGAAACATGGTTAGGACTCCATGGATACGGCATAGTAAACGAGTCGCTACTTGCAGGACTAACGGTCAAGCAGAGGACGTCTGCGGCATGCCCCTGGAAGCTCTGCAGTTGGGTGCAAGTACTGGAGTCCCAGAAGTTCACGATGCCCATAGAATCGCCCGATACAATTGTGCCGTCGCTGGCAATAACCCCACGTTAACAAGCTGCGTCACCAGTAACGTCAACGGTGATGACATACCCTAATACTCCGACTGCCCAGACTAGGGTACGCTCTCCACGAATCTTATCCGTCCCCATCCGTTCAAGCGCGCGGCCTGACGAGAAGTCCCATTTCCGCAGACTACTATCAGAGCATCCGGTAACCAGCCAGGAATCCGACCAGTCATCGTCATCGTCGTCAGAGTCAGGGTCCTTATTCGCCGTCTGAGCTATTGTCTGTCGAGGAACAAGCGGGCCCCATGCTATGCTGAGGATGCGGCTTTTGACCCTGTCTAGGCGGCGCAAGTGGTTGAGCTCGTCGTAGAGCAGTGATACAAGACGGACGGCGCCATCTTCACAGCCCAGGGCGAGGATAGTAGACGCAGGGTTGGGCGAGAGGGACCATATGGGTCCTCCTTGGGAGGGAAGTGTACGCTGCGAGAACCATGGGTATATGTTGGTCCGACAGACAGAAAGCAGAACGCACTTTGATGCAGCCCTTCTCAATATCCCATTCGACCAGTTCGCTACCTCCTCCCGCACTGAAGAGTCTGAGATTCGACCATGAAGGTATCTCCTCTTCAGAAGCTTGCCTCAGGAAGCGGAAGGTGAGTGCAAGTGACTCTACTTTTGAAGGGCACGGCCCCATCAGGGTCTACAGGAGAGGTTCTGCATTAAATTCTGGCTGCATGGGCTGAGGCAGGAGAAAAACACACCTTGCGGACAACCCAAGCCTGTGGTGCTTGACTGCGAGGACATGAGCCAGTCCATTCGCAAAGCTCGATGTTCCCGTTCGCACGCCCGACAACCAATGGGCCAAATCCGGGGAAGCCGTGATTTTTAGCTGCCCTCTTTCCCTTAACCGAGGGGAGTGGAAGAGGAGGGAAGGCGAGAGCAGTGACTGCAGAAGGCGTGAAGTCCACGAAACGGCACCGATGTACGGCAAGGGTCGAAGGTGTCTCGACCATAGTGTCGGCGTGTTTTCCCCCTAAAGCGAAGTGCTAGAAGCAGACTCAGACTCAGAGAGAGAGCAGAGAGCGTGCAGAGCTCACAGGCACTGGAGACTTGCAGGAGACTGTCCCCACTGCAAGTTCAACTGAGATTAATATTCAGAAACCCCGAGCATTAATGGCAACGGTCACGCGCAAATTGAAACTTTTCCTCCGACTCCGAGTCCCAATCGGGAAGCCGGTCATGACGCGCTGCACGGCGTCTCGCACTCTGACTCTCGTCCAGCGACCACCTCACTTCCAGACAGCACTCGCGCGCGAGCTGTCTTGCTTCTCCCTATTCACCTTCCTTAACTCCCTGCTACACGGATATTCCTTCTAATTCACCAAAATGTCTTTCCTCGGCCGCAACTCCACACCCGGCGCTGGTGGTATCAACCAGGAGCGCGTAGACATGGCTACTCAAGAGTGAGTTCACCTCAGTCCTTCTTATGTGCGATAGCGTGTCCTGACTTCTGGTTAACAGGCTCGACATGATCACTGATATTTTCAACCGCCTAGTCTCGTTAGTACTTCGCGGTTGACGCGTCCAGCAGCACCGTGTCCCCACGTAACCTAACCTTCGTCTTCTCTTCCAGGTCATGTCACGCAAAGTGCATCAGTACACGATACGCGGAGGGCGACCTAAACAAGGGCGAGAGCGTCTGCATAGACCGCTGCGTTGCCAAGTTCTTCGAGGTCAACAAGAAGGTCGGAGAGAAGCTGCAGTCCGTTGGTGCCGCGGCCGGAGGCGCCGGACCCGGCGCATTCACTTCGCTATGAGGACCGCCATCTCGCCGACCGCCGTCAAACGACCGTTTACCACCCGCATAGACTCCGGATATTCCAAGTCGGACCCCTCCAATCGCACATAAGTTCCACGCTGTACCTGTATCATCGCTTAATGCATCACACGACGCGCAGAACCAACTGCCCACTCCGCAAAACCCTGTTGTATAGGCACCACCCACAGCAAGTACATGCCTACTGTCTAATATCTTGGACAAAACGAAAGCGAGATAGAGAGGCGGAAGGAGAATGTTACTTCCCATAAGTGGGGAAGCACTCCGCCAAAGTCTTGCTGTGCTTGTTTTGCGCATGCTCCTCGAGGCTGTAGGGGGCATCGTGAGGCTATGGATAAAGTGAGTGCCACCAGTCGGTACTCACGCGGGAGCACGAGTGGTCAGGAGCTATTGAACGCGGTCAGGGCGTAGATGCCGCCAATTGACGGATTGAGGGACTCACGAAGGCCTGCCTGCAAACGGTGCAGACGATATTCATCGCAGCCTGGTTGGTCTTGGTCTGACTCTTCGCGGCGTTTGCGGCCTTGCCGGCGTTCCTCTCCCTCTTCTGCTGAGCCTTGGCACCCTGCAAACAAAAGGATGGACAAGGGGTGAGAGACGACGTCGGGAGAGTGCCGCAAGGCACATACATTGCCCATCGTGAATGTGACGAATCAGATGGAGTGTACAAGAGACGATGTCGGAGAGAGGAAGACAGAAGGGCAGACAGACCTAAGAGAGGCTGGAGGGGAGGCCGGGGTAGCTTGGGCAAGACCAGGGGAGGATTGTCGATGCTGTCGAGAACGAGGACAAAACTCTGTAGGCCGGCACAAGGCCTCCGAGTCCTGGCAGAGCGAAGCACGCACAGCTCCGGCACGTGAGAGATTGACATAAAATCTAGCGTCTACTGAACTGGAGCCACTCAGGCTATAATACATTCTCTGAGTAGCACTGAGCTATATATTACACGCCAGGCATGACCAATCCGTGAGCACGGAACTAGAAATAATCTAAACTTTCTCTCGAGTCAAAGCGACTCGGAGCCCTCCTCTGCCCATGTTTCATCCCCCCTGCGCATGCTCTAGATCCCTCAATCATCTCCTCCGCCGCCGATCCAATTTTCGTCTTCAACCCACACCTTATCCAAGACGAGGCTTAGTACAAGCCATGGCTGCCGCAGACTTGAATGTCGCTCGTGCGCGAGTCGCTGAGCAGGTCAAGGTCGATATCTTAACCTCGACGCAAGAAGATGTAGGTGACCTTCCAGTACCATTTTGGTTCGTACGGCTGATCGTTGGGCATCAGGACAACAAGAAGGGCTTCGCGGCGATCACGAGGAGCTTCATCTGTAGGGAATTCGCTCAGAACCGTTGACTGTGAAGGCTGACATCCGTACAGCCGATACCATTACAGGCTAGCAGCGGCACTCCGATCCCTTGTAGTGTCGTGCGTCTTATAGTAGTTTTATTCCGCAGTGCCAACGCCAGACATGTATGTCTACGCTGCAAAGGCATCCCTTGGCGACGATGTGTACCACGAGCCAGCGACGGTCGCACTAGAGGCTCATGTTGCAAATATTACCGGCAAGGAGGCAGGGCTGTTTGTACCCTCTGGAACAATGTCCAACCAGGTTGCCTTGAGGACTCACCTTCAGCAGCCTCCCTACGCTGTTTTATGCGATCACCGTTCGCATATCGTCAGGTCTGTGTATCTGAGCAGGTGAAGATAAGCATACGCTAACGGAGCATACAGGTATGAGGCTGGTGGACTTGCATTCCACTCCGGCGCCCACGCGCAGATGGTCATCCCTTCGAACGGTATGACTCGATGAACCCGACGATCTGGCGGCGTTCTCACTGTCGCATTGCAGGCCATCACCTCACACTTGAGGACGTACAAGGTCACGTCGTACTCGGGCAGGAGCTTCATAGGTGAGCGCCATGTTCCAAATGAAGAGCACATACTGACTGACCGGTATGAAGTGCTCCCACGGCTATCATCTCATTAGAGAACACTCTGAACGGGACCATTTTCCCCCAAGACGAGATCATTCGAATCTCCGAGCTTGCGCATGCCAACAACATCAAGTTGCACCTTGACGGTGCTCGTATCTGGCATGTTGCCGCTGAAACCGGCACTCCGCTCAACGAGCTCCTCGCGCCCTTCGACACCGTCAGCCTGTGCTTCAGCAAGGGTCTTGGTAAGCTCCGAAGAACTTCTATCCATCCAATCGCCGATATCGTTCTCAGGTGCCCCCATCGGTTCATGCCTTGTCGGACCGAAGGACTTTATCAAGAAGGCCCGCTGGTTCCGAAAGCTTTTCGGTGGAGGCATGCGCCAGACGGGCTTCATGGCTGCGTCCGCCGCCTACGCGCTCACCCACAATTTTCCTTTACTCCCCAGCGTGCACGATCTCACGCGCAAGCTCGAGAACGGCCTACAGGAGATCGGTGTCGAGATCACGAGCGCTGCCGAGACATGCATGGTACGTGGACGAGCTTCCCGTTCATTCACTTCCGAGTCTACCTACGCCTCTGCTGTCGATACCTTGCTAACTGAAGGCCTTGGCGTGCTATCCGCCTTTTTGCTGGCAGGTCTTCTTCGATCCCTCTCCCGTCGGCGTGACCTATGAGGAGATCATTGAGAGGGCTAGTCAGCTCCCCGAGCCCATCTCCGTCGGTAGCTCTCGACTCGTGGTCCATATCCAGACCTCGCCGCAGGCTGTAGAGGACCTCCTAGGCGTGATCCGGAAGGTCGCGGAGGAGAAGAAGGCCGCTGGGTTTGTCGCCCCCGAGAGGACGGTGTATCAGAACGGCCGACCATACAGCAGCGTCTATGTGAAGAGGCGTGTTCAGTAGATAGAACTGAGGAAGAATCTCTCGAAGGCGGATCGGGGGATAGGGCCTGGACCTAGGGCGGTGAAGTAAGGCACTGAGGGGGATGAGACGGTGTGTGCTGTATCGAGCGGCTTCATATCCGTGTGGCCCTGCCCGCCGGAGTGTGTAAATTGGTACCGTACCTGTATACCACATATGCAATACGCCATCCCACGCCCACCCCACCACTAACCCTTCCCAACGTATCGCTGCTTCTCGTACTCTCTCCACAGAGCCTTCATCGTCGCCTTCCCGCCCGCGTCGAGTGCAGACACCATCATGGCATCCCGGTTGTGCTCCCCTAGCATCTCGCACAAGGCGAAGAGCCCGGGCTGAAGCTCCTTCCGAATGCCCAAGGACACGAAGCAGAGCGGATCATTCACCGCATCCACGTACGCGGTCAGCACGTACGCCGCGTGCTTCGAGAACGGCCGCACCAGCGACTCGGGCTTCTGCGTGTCGGCTGTGGCGCCATGCACCCGGATTATGGTCTTCGTGGTCAGGGTCGTGAGGAGCCGGGCAAGGGCCTTGCTCTCCTGGCTGGAGAGCGGGCCGGACGGAGAGATCCACCGCGGAAGCGTGTCCATGACCAGGCGTGTCTGCTTCCCACCGAGTTGGGGGCGGAGGCTGCGGAGGCACGCGACGAGCTGACGGAGCACGAAGCCGAGGTGGGGGAGAGTATTCAGAACGAGGTCCCGGCGAAGGCGAACTAGGGCGCTGAGGACATTTACGACACCATGGAAGATCGTCGCGTCGGTGGATGTTTCATGTACCGTTGACCTTGCAAGCAGGGCTCGTAGGATCGACCACAGGCTCGAAAGGTCGATCGTTCGCATGGAAGCAGGCTATCGCGAAAGTCAGATGAGCCAGGTACGAGTGTTGTGAAGGGGACCGACTCTGTCACTGCATTGACGAACGAGGAAGTCGAGGACTTCGCCGCGGAGAGGAGGGCTTGCGGTGAAGTGCTCATCATCCGCAAAGAGATTTAAACATCTGGTCGTGTGGGCTTGACATATTTTTGAAGTTCCTTGGCATATTATCAACGGCTTGTCACCTCATCTCATTCCCAAAGGAAGAGGCGGCACTCACCTTCTGGTGCTTCTCGCAGAAGGACTGATGATAGCCGGATCAGATTGGCGGCGTCCTGTGTCGATAATCCTTTTTGCAATGGGAGCCCATCGTAGACAAGATCTAGAAAGGAAGAGAAAGACCCAGTAGAAAGTGTCCTGCTATCGATAACGAGCTTCGACTCTAGATTGGTTATGGCTGTGGAAATGTTTTCAGCACGGAAAGCAGGCAGCTGACGGTATCAAACGACGGAACTTACCATCTGGACCACCCCTACGGACCAGTGCCAGATACGCGACTGTCGCATATTCGATGCGTTCTCGCGACTCGCCCTCAGGTGAGCTCTGAAGTTCCCCAAGCAGGATAGATAGCACTACCGGACCTAGAGAGACAGCGGCCCGCTTGTTTCCGACTGGTGATAGCAGCCTCCGCGACAGTTGTATGCCAATGTTTGGTATCTCTGGGTCTGTAAATAAGAAATAAGGTTTCAAATCGATCGGGGAGCTCGGGAGGAGTACATACCGTCAACACCCAACCACCGTCCGAGGGTTCGAAGATGGGCCCAGATGTCCAGCACGTTGTATTCCAAGGGTAATTCACGATCGTCGGACTCCGGAGACAGTAGGGGCAGGCTAAAGCGAAGCATGCTCTTCAGTAGATTGCGCAGTGAATTTACGCAGGAGGCGAGAAGACTAGGGGGTCATTAATTTTAAGTAATGTATCCGGTATAAAAGGACTTACTCAGAAGGGGAGGTATTTTGAACCAGAGCGTCGACGAGAAGAAGAGATGGTCGGTGGCTAATGTCGGCGCTTGAGGTGCTTGCGGCGTCGTAAGATTGAGCGTAACGACGGGCAAGGTCGATGACAGAATCAGCTTCACCCTTCTTCGCTAGCCGAACAAAGTATCTAACTGAACGTAAGCAGTTGCGAACACGGGATCACGACCCAACGCACTCCTGGTACACGTCTACCAAACCCATGGTGGTTGCATTGACATCGCTGCTAACGTCAACTTCCGCACCTTTGACAGTACCTTGTTCTAGGAGGTAGTTCAAGAACTCCTTTGAAACCTGCGCAAGAGGTGAGCAACCCGGCATCTGTCAGTGATAGTAAGCACGAGCGTGAACGTACGATGTTCTCGACCGTTCCAAGGTGCAATATGATCCGACGCAAAACTTCACGGATGGTCAGCAAGTTGCGCTCGGACAGGTCGCTGTTCCGCGCATAGCGCAACGTTAGATACACCACGATATCTGCAACAAAGCCTCGCTTGAGGAATTCAACATGAGTCGCCCGTGGAAGGTACTCCGGTGGCGTTATGAGAACGACACTGTATACGGATGCAATCCGGGAGACAGCATCGACGGATGGGCGGGGGGTTTTCGCGGTCAAATGAGATACAAGGTTTGAAACGTCAAGTTCTGCCAAGGGGGCGGTTTGCTCGATCAACTTTGCGATGAACGCCTCTGCCGCACCAGACCTCGGTTAGATAAATTTCGACGGGCATGAAGTCGGTATGGGGAACCTACCGCGTAGGCGGAGCAGTTCCCAAAACTGCGCGTCGTGTAGCATTCTAGATAGAATGGACTGCACGCTCATGCCAAACGATGGTCGCAAGTCATTAGACTCCCGTCTCGCATTCACGAGAATCGAGGCTAGCCTTTCTAGCTGCATCGTGGTTGCCTGTGCACTGAAGGCCAGCGTTATCAGGCATCCTTGACTGCCATGAGATCGGGGGAAAACTCACTTGAATTCAGGTAGCCATCTGTCCACCAGCAGATGTAGGACCGCCACGCCACCAGTAGAGCTTGCATCTACATCGTGGGATCTACCCGTCCAGATGGCATTCTGGCACGAAAAGTGCATCTCCAGGTAGTCAAGTAATTTATCGAAGACTGCCGCCGGGTTTAAAGAACCAAGGGTGCACTGATGCAACAATGTCCGAAGCTACGCGCGGGTGTGAGGATGCTATGCGCGCTTGGAAAATCGCAGAACATACCATTTCCACGACGACTTCCGGCATTACGCATGAGGAAGACACGCACTTCAGCATATCCGAAAGCACTTTATCTGTGAGTGGAAGCCCTAGGTGCAACGCCGGTGCGCGAACGAGACCGTAGTGCAAACGCAAGGTCCCCGTCACAATGAACTGCCAAGGCTGCGAACCCGACCGATCGATGTGCCCGAGCCCGTCCACCAGCGCGCGAATAGCGGCGGAAGCATACACTTCCCGGACCGACCTTTCCGCCTCCGCGCGGGTGTCATCCGTGAGGCTATGTAGCGGTAGGGAGCGCAAGACCACCACCATGGTGCGCGCCATGAGTCCGAACGAGATAGCGTGGTATTCGGAGTCCGAGCGGACGGTCGATGGCGTTGCGGCGCTCCTTCTCCGTTTTTTCCTCGGGCCGTCACCGCGATCGGCGGATTGCCCCGCGTCGCACTCTACAAAGCACTCATATGCGTCCTCGAGGCTCCGCGCCACATTGGAAATGGTCTCTAGGACCTGTCCGGGGGTGAGGAAGCTATGGACGGCTCTTGCGAGGTCGTCGAGGAAGGGCTGGCTGGTCAGGGGGCTTCCGGAAGCGACCCGATAGGCAGCTTGAGGGCCATCGGGGATATGCTCAAGATGCGGAACCGAGAACGCCTCAGAAACGTGTACAATAAGCGAGGGCAATTCCCTGGTCTTGGAGTTGTACTCCAAAAGCACCTGCAGGTACTGCAAAGCAGACGAGATCGAGATAGGGATCTGGACAGGAACATCTTAATGAACGACGTGTGAACATGGTCAGAAATGGCAATGCTCACAACCAGGAGCCTGGGGTACACGACATTGAATGATGCGGACATGAGATCATAGTCGATCCGAGTGAGTGCTGCAAGCACCTTCACGGCACAGTCGGTGCGTGTAGCGTGTCGTACTACCAACATTTATGAATTGAGTGTGAGGTCGTGTACACAGACAACGTATGTACGAACCGTCCCATGCGGTAGCGAGTGCTTCCACGGCCAAGTCACCGTCCCGACGTAGAAGAATCCTAGCCTCGTTGTCTTTTGAATTCAGCAGGCCCTCCCGCTCGACGACCTCAAGCAGAGAGACACGACATTGCCATGATGGATCGTCCGCCGTTGTCCGAGCAAGGGTATTGCACGTGGCGTAGAAGGTCATAGTCGCAGCCTGTACTTGATCGGTGATATGGCCCGGGGTCTGACTGGAGCCTTGGCCGAAGAGCGCGGTCTTGTAGCGCTTGACGTTCTGAACGTAAGACGCGAACAAGCGAGGCAGAGAACGGAACAAGATAGCCGGGGAGTCGTTCAACGTGTCCTCAAGGGCGTCCGAGAGCACCGAGTCTTGCTTATTGTCCGCTGTCTGCTTCACAATTTCTAGCCCAAACATGGATTCGATGCCGGCATCATATACGTCGGAGACGATAGTTGGAACGTCGCCGTCAGACTGCACGAGGTGGATCCAGCGCGGAAGGTGCTTCTTGAGAAACCACGTGTGGAGTTGCTAAGCAAACGCTTTCGTTAGCCAAATACCCCACTTTGCAGAAGTCGCACCCGCGTTCCGCACCTTTCGTTTCGAAGCCGAGGCTGCCAAGGAGGTCCGGTACGACGCAACCACGCTCGATGAGACTCGGTATTCGTCCAGGACCTGCAAGGTGTCCCATGACCTATCGGAGGCAGGAGAGACGCTCAAGTGGACGACAGCACCGAAACACTCGAGCAAAGTTTCGGGACTGAACTTGGGAACTGCCGAAGGCCAGAGGATCGAGACACATCTCGCAAATAGCTTGTACTGCGTGGTGTCAAATCGATCGCCTGCAGAAGCTAGTTCGAGGTAACAGAGGATAATGGGTGCAATGGGTATGCGATTGAGTAAGGGGACCAGCCACGGTCTTAATGTAAGACCGTGATCGCATTCACGCGCAGGGGTCGAATGAGTTAGAATGTCGGCAAGTAGCTTCCAGTACCGCGTGTCGAGTACGGGATTCTCATGCCTGCTGTGCAGGTGAATAGTCTGATGAACGGGCCCAAAGTCACCGGCCTCACCTGTCTTTCGACTTGTCCTTGAGTAGACGGGACAGAAGCCAGTCCACAATGGCCTCGGCCTTGTTGGGGACATATAGGAGTTGGTTGTCCCATGCCAGCCGGGCAATTTCCACCTTGAAGGGACCTCCTGCGTGCGGGGGGTCGGAGGAAGCTTTGAGAGCGCGGATGAAATCTTGCGCGTTTTGCGGACCCAACATGGGGTTCTCCGATCGGTGGGCTGCGGGGATAGAAGGGGAAGATGTGGTCCCTGGGCAGACCTAGATGCACCTGTATGCGAGAGAGTGCGAAGAGAAGGACGGGGGAGGGCAGCGGAGCATGAGGCTGAGAGACTGGGGCGGAGCTGACCGCCAGAGACCGCGACGAGACGGACGCAAAGTTTAGCGTGGCTTGCCTTTTGCGGCGCGACCGCCGGGCACGTGGCACCAGGGACACAGCCGCGGAGGTTGAAGGCGCCGAACATCCTCGACTTTCGCAGCAGTCGGCGTCTCCCTCCTCAGTCCTCTAGATCTCCCCAACACGCAAGAATGCTCCTTCCCAGGCCGTCCCTCGGGCTATCCGACGGGCTTTCCTCGTCCTCGTTCTCTGATCTGGCGCTATTCGACATTCTATAATAGCCTCATGCTGAAGGATAGCGAAACCTCACCTCCCCATGTTCTCCACCTAGCTCTTCTCCCCCGGACAACACCCGCGTTCGCTCAGAGCCAGTCCGTTTCTGTTTTATGCGATCCGGCATTCAATAATCGTCTTTTACAGTACACGATACGAGTCGCGGGCTCGCGTCCGGGACATATTCACCTCTCCTAGTCCTGATATCCTCCACGGCTCCTCCTCGCTCGGCTCACTTCGACCTCGTTACCACAGATCTCTACATATGACCGCCTATCTTTGGCTGGTTTGGTATGAAGCGCCCACGAGGAGCACTCCTCGGCACTGGACTCTCGCAGTGAGCTATGAGGCTAACGATCGGGCCTACGCGACTGTGTACGAGGTTAGCATTATTCTTTCTGTTCAGCATCCGATAATCTTACGCCCCGCAATCTAGGTGACGGTCGATTTCTCCGGGCAGTATCAGTCGCGGGTGATACGACGGGTCCACTTGACGAGCAACCACCCATCCGGCGCGTACAGCGGCAAGATCTTGCTTGGCGAGATAAACGACGGCGTTCTGTGCGCTCTCGAGGCCTACAGCGAGACTGCCGCCGAACTGGTCAACAGTCGCAACCACAAGCGCGGTCCTGGTACCCAGAACTGCCACGATTGGGCTACAGCCATTGTCCGCAGTCTTGAGGACGCCATGCTTCTACCACAGGTGAGCCAGATGACTTCGGACAACTTGCTGGTACGTACGGATGACTAAACTTTGGCATGTAGGGAGCGGTCGCCCGCGTAGAGAGATGTCCGCGGCTTGGCTGAGCTAGTTATCGTGCTGGATCACCGTATCCATAATGTTTGACTGCAGCTTTCGGCCTCATCCGTCCATGCTTTCGGGTTCGTGGGACAATGTGGTTTCTTCTCTGGGTTTTATGGCGCCGTCGTATTTGGTATACTCTAGGACACGCTGTTGTACGATTAATATTGGGCTCCTACTGCTTTACATGTATTCGTATTATTCACCGTGGTCATAGTATACCTCCCATTTCGTTTATTTACATCTCTCGCTTCTCTGGTTTGGTCGGTGGACTACACTATATCTGTGGCTTCAAGCCTCAGGACAACAATACTACGGGGGTGAGCTGCAGCAGGCCTGCTGCAGTTAAGTACCTCCAGGTTGGCTCGGCCCGTCCTTGTGCCGATTCGACCAAGAATCGGTTAAGTATCAGCGAGCAACTGCAAAGTTCCGACTCCACCTCCACACCTGGAATCGGGAAGGTCTGACCCGGGCAGAGCCTCGCGTTCACCCTTAAGTCGTATCAGGTGCAAACGCAGAACCCGGTTTCCCCCGCTCCATTCTACGACTCCAGCCGCATACATGCCGTATACACCCCTTCTACGTCGTCCGACTACTACTATAACTCACATTAATATTTAATATTCCTTCAAATGCATGCAATAAACCTGGTTTCAATAAACGGTATATCCTACTTAGAGGCACTGTGTCTCCTTCATTCGTTACTGTTAGACTAATAGCATTCAAGTTCAACGGCCAAAACGAAACGGCCCTCAGCATTGAGCGCTTGAGCAAGCCTGCAGCTGAGCACCCCTCTTTTATGCTTTCTCGAGCTCCTCGGTGCGCTTAGATAGCGCAGGGCGCGACTGATGCACCATGCGAGACTTCTTCAAGCTAGAAGTTCCTGAAAAACCTTGGTGTTTCTGGAAGCCCGAGTAGTGGCATGAACTTGAAGGTTGATCAGTCTGTGTGCCACTGAGCGAATTGACTACAGTGGCACGCCGTATACCGTATGCCATGTAGTTCAACCATGGACAAATCAAATTATTACTCTCGCCGAGCAAAACCACGGGGCTCCAGGAAATTGAGGAATGTCAGTTCTCAATGACTCTCTCACTCTCTCATACGCTCTAGATCTCATGTTGAATGGCTCCCGGTCGGGCGCGTGCCGCTGCAGCGCTATCATGTATCGGCTATTAGTATCACAGTCACAACGGCAGCACTGGTGTGACCTGCGTCATCGGGCCCGCCCTTTGCAGCTGCAGAGTCACAGTGACAGAGACTCTCCGTCTCAAGCCTGTTCCTCCTGCTCTCCAGCCTTGGGAGCTGCCCAAGGCCACAGTACACGTTGCGTTGTCTATGTCTCGTTTCTAGAGCCAGCATGCGGGCTGCCTTTTGACTCTTCACCCACTCTAACTCGTTTCCGGATACTTATCTATCGCATTTCCTGACTCAGCGACCTGGCACTTCTACTTGCCATATCATCAGTCTTCTGCCTTGCACTCCGAATCCGCCATCTCTTCACTGTTGCAGCCTATGAGCGTGGTTTCGGGGCAGTACGACTTGGAGGTATGTGCAACGCTGCAGCGAGAGGAGTGCGACGTGCTCGAGGTGTGTGAGTTAATTCGCTTCATTCAATCTGCCAGCTGACTCCGGTTATACCTCCAGTCTATCCATCCAGATTATTTGTCGGCAGGAGCGTCCAAGGGTTACGTTAGGCTCGAAGTGCCCGTGGACTTAGCGCAGCCGACGGTGGTGTCACTCCAGTCTGGCTCGGCGGATCACAACCTACCCAATGGCTTAGTAGCAATTAGTCCTACGTCCCTCTCGCTCACCGCGCTCCCTCCGATCCTTCTCGACGTCTCTCTACCGCAGGCATATCCGTACGTGCCGCCACAGATACGGACAGTACATGCGACACACTCTTGGCTACCGCAGGTCGGCTCCCAACTTCGCGATCACCTTGCCGAGAAATGGGAGGCGGGCGAAGGCGTCCTGTACACATGGGTAGAATGGATACGCACCGGCGAGTTCCTTGACGAGCTGCATTTGACGGAGGTCGTAGACGGCCAGCGGACTATCTGGTTTGTACTCCTCCACACTCTCAATTTCATGCCCATTTTCGTCTCATGCCGAGTTCAGCATATCCCATCCCACGCCGAGTCTTCTGCACCCCATACTTGAGAACTACAACATGTCCACTCAAGCGGCGCGCTTTTCCCAGAATTCGTACGAGTGCCAAGTCTGTTTGACGTCGATCAAGGGGGCGCGATGCATAATGCTCGAGTGCGAGCATGTATTCTGCAGATCCTGTCTGGAAGATTTCTGGAAGCTCTGCATCAAAGAGGGTGATGTGGGGAGGGTGGGGTGTCCAGATCCTGAGTGCGTAAAGGAGCACCGAGAGGCCATTGAAGAGGAGGTTCGGCGTGTGGTCACCGAAGAAGAGGTTCTCAGGTGGAGGTGGTTACGCACGAAGCGAGCTCTGGAGAGAGGTATGACGGCCAGTGGCTGTTCAAATAACCCTGAGCTGACGGTTTTATGTGTCTAGACCCAACCTTTGTCCATTGCCCTATGGCGCTGTGCCAGACTCCAGTGCCACGAGCTCCGAATGTAGAGGAGGATTCGCCTTGGGCGCGATTGCGGACATGTCCGCAGTGCGGCTATTCATTCTGTGCATACTGCAAACGGACTTGGTAGGTCCTTTATCTCCGGAGTCACGATCGATGGCAGCTGGAGCATTGCCCCCACAGGCATGGACCCGTAGGCGAGTGTCCTATCTCCGCCACCAAGGAAATCCTGGCGGAGTTTATGGCGCTGGAGGAGGACTCGCCCAAGCGTCGAGAGATGGAGGCGCGTTATGGGCGGGTCGCATTGAAGAAACTGATAGAGGAATCGAAACAGGAGATGGACTTCCTCGATTGGCTCGAGCGGTGCACTGGGACCCCATGTCCTGGCTGCAAACTACGTGTCGAGAAGCACTCGGGCTGTAATCATGTGCGTGGAGACTGTTCTAGACTGCTGAGGGCTTCGCTGACGGACTGCCCAGATGACGTGCATCAGGTGTGCGACTCACTACTGCTATCGGTGCGGAGCGAGGCTGCACCGGAACCAGATATACCAGCATTTCTCGACGCCGGGGGGGACGTGCTACATGAAGCTGTTTGATGTTGAGAGCATCGATGACGAATGGCAGCCTGTGGAGGGCTTCAATGCGATATGATGCGTGTGGTGTAGAATAGGCAGTGGAATGGGCATTGGATGTCATCTCGGAGTCAGCTCGGACGGAGAGAGACTAACGGCGATCGATGGTGGGGACCGACAGGGGCGGGCGTGGCCGGCCGCGGCCGTAAAATTTAGCTTGAAGTTCAAGTTGTGGGCGGATGGCGGGGGCGCCGCGGGCGGCAGATGGGCGTCTGTAGCCGAGTGGACGGCGCCAGGCGCCCGGCGTTGGTTGTTGCGGATATTTCATCGACGTCGGTCTCGGTCTCGAGCGTCCTCCTCTCCTCTTTCGTCCTCCTATACATTCCTCTCGCTTTTCGTCCTTTATTCTCGACGACGACCAGCCTCCTTCTTTCTTCCAGGCTGCGCGGGGCCCTCTCCTCGGATACCACTTTGTCCATACCCCACATCACCCGCATACCCCCCTGTCTCCCTAACATCCGATCCGCTCTCGCTGCTCGCTGCTCGCTGTATTACACTCGCATCTATCCACACACGCTTCAAAGTATCAGCAATGGAAATCTACACGACATCTTTCACTTATCCTCGTCGTCTGCGACACGCTCATTCGCCCACCAACTCCCTTGACTTCCCTCCTCGCTCCAATGAACTGCGCCGCGCTAGCTCCTACTCCGCCATCCAGCAGCCGAATGGTCTCGACCCACACGGCGGTGCGTCTCAAGCCGATTATGAAGCCC
This sequence comes from Ganoderma lingzhi, assembly GCA_026283605.1. NCBI lineage: Eukaryota > Fungi > Basidiomycota > Agaricomycetes > Polyporales > Polyporaceae > Ganoderma > Ganoderma lingzhi. The sequence goes on from JAPJYM010000001.1 coordinate 1,748,181, forward strand.
TCCAGAAGCTGGCCATGATGGCCATGAGCCTCCACGGCGTCCACATCTCCTTCACGCCGGCCGACCAGGGGCGCGCTTGGAACTTCCAGGTCTCCGGAACCTACCCGCAGGTCATGTCAGCCAGGGGTATGCTTCTGAAGGGATGTCCAGTCCAGGTACGTTCCTCTGTCGTCGCCGCCATGTCCGTGCCACTGAGCGACCCCTGCGGTGCCCAGAATCGCTCGTCCATCAAGGTCGTGCGGTCGGAGATTCTTGACTCCCCCTCTTCGAAACCGACGCTTAAGCCCGAGGTTCGCCGTCGCCTCGACGACATTGCTTCGCAAACCTTCGCCCACATTGCCGTCGTCAACAGCCCGTTATCATTGTCTACGCGCACCCTTCCCGATGCCATTACGAGTAGCGCCGGGTGGACCGGTCTCGAGTCTGAGCGGGTGTGCGAGCTCGTCATCACCGGGCATGGGGACTCCGTAGACCTCGCCCGCGTTCGCCTGCTTGTCATGCTCGACGAATTGGTGGGCACAGGTCATTTCGTGGCGTTCTCATTCGCGTCTAACATGATGCACAGAGCGGTCTTCACGCTGAGTCGTGCGAAATCGACAACACTCTCCATGCTATCATCGCAGGCAGGAAGCGGGGTGTGCTGCAGACGATTCAAGAGGAGACCGCGACAAATATCTATCTTCCTTCTCCGTTGCAGGGGGCCTTAGGCAATGATCTCAGCCAGTCGCCGTCGAGCACGTCGTCTAACGGCGCCGCGAACAAGCTTAACACGAACACGATCTTCATCACCGGCGAGTTTTTCGGCGTCCAACGCGCGCGCGACATGCTGTACCAGATGTCCCTGAGCAAGGTTCGTGTTCCCATGACGGCACTCGCGTCCTGTGCTGAGTGCCAATGCTTGATTTGCATCATAGAGCAAGCAGCTTGTCTCTAGGGACAGCGCAGTCCTCCCGCGCAAGATGGATTGGATGGTCACGGAACGTGCGGAGGACCTGAAGGCCCTCATGCACGACAACGCAACCTTTATTCAGTTCCCACCTATCGGTAGTTCTACAAGTTTAATTACGGTGATCGGTGACAACCGAGTCAACGTTCAACGGACCATCAGGTCCATAATGCAACTGGTGTGTTTCGACACGTGCACGTTACCATGCGCATCGGATTTGTTGAACTACTTTCACTTCACAGGCTTGCCAGTTCTACGTCGCCTCATTGTGGCTTCTGCCCGCCCAATTCAATGTTCTTATGCCCTCGACGAGCTTGAACCCTTCCCAGGTCTCGGCGATCCTGAAGCAGGTGTCCTACGCCTCCGGAGCGGAGATAGTCTTCAAGGGCATGTGTTTCGAGATGCATGGCTTGGAACACGAAGTTCGCGCTGCCGTTTCCATGCTCCTTGACCTGGATATCGTCAAAGTATGTTTGGCTCCCACCTTGTTCCTGTACATGAACATCATCTCATCACGGCTTTAGACTTTCCATCACGAGATCCGCTTCCAAGTCGAGCTTGCGAACGAGCACCGCGAGTTCATTAGCGGCAAGAAGAACGGCAAGATCAACAAGATCATGCAGACGACGAACGTTAAAATCAAATTCGAGACGTTCAACGAGCACAACTTCCTCATCGACATCGCGGGAAGCGACGCTTCCGTTCTGCAAGGTCTCACGCTGTTGCAGGAGGAGCTACCAGCGGAGATCTCGTTCCACGTGCCCGAGTCGTACCATAAGCGCATCATCGGCGTCGGTGGTCGTAGTATTCAGCGTATTATGAAGAAGTACGGCGTCTACGTCAAGTTCTCGAATGCCGAGGAATTCGCCGCGATGGGTGGGTATAATGACAACGAGGACAACGTCATCGCTCGTACTCCCGCGAAGAACGCCATGAACCTTGATAACCTCAAGCAGGCCGTCATGGAGTTGGTGAACCCGAAGGTAAGCCTAATTCCATTTTTCGGCCATGACTTGTCTGACGTGTTGAATAGGACAAAGACTATATCAATGAGACGGTCTCCATCCCGAGGCGATATCACCGCACACTGCTGGGGGAGAAGAGTATCTTCATTCACGACATCGAGACGAAGACCAACTGCTCTGTTCGCTTCCCCGACAAGGAAACCGCTTCCGACCTCGTCACCATCTTCGGGCCCGAGTCGCAGGTCCAGATCGCAGCGACCATGCTCTTTGTTTGTCCATTTCGCCCAGTTCGCGTTGTCACATTGTCTAACCCAGTTCTAGGATCACGTTCCGTTCGAAGCCGACATGGCAGTTCCACCGCACCCTGACCTCGCCAGGATATGCTCCTCCCCTGACTTCGTCAGCTTCACCGAGCGTGTCAAGCGCGATCTGCAAGTCGTCATCTCGCCGAATGTCAAGACGACCGTCGCGAACGGCTCCATCCCGGAAGTGCCGACCGAATGCTCGTTCAAGTTCCGGTGTCAGCGCAGCAATAGCGACTTCCTCGTCACCGCTCGCGAGATGCTCGAGCAATTCCTCATCGAGCACAACGTGCACGTCTATCCCTCTGCTACGTCTCGCACGCATCAGCGCGGTGACTCGTTTACGGACGCCTTCCCGCACTTCGACAGCAAGGTCCTTTCGACTGCAAGAACACGTCATCAGAGTATGTCGCATTCGGCCTTGTGTCCCGTTTCAGCTGAACTGACATATTGCACTCAGACTCCGCCGACTTGGGCCGCCCGTCAGAGTCTATGATTGACCGCCGGCTGCGTCTCGCCAGCTCCTCGCCCGATGTCAAGGCTCTATTCAACAACTCCCCGTCATACATCTACCATTTGGAGGAGGAAGATGACTACGAGCAGTCGAACTACATGCCCGGCTCTTCGGCGAATGACTATTGGCCGCCGATGCCTCCCATTGTAAGCGTCCTGGACCTTTGTTTCTTGGACCATCGTTAATAGCATTCTCGATGCTTAGGGTTCGAACGTCCCTCACCGGACGCATCATACCGCCGAGGACGCCCTGAAGCGAGGGTCTGATTCCCTCCTCGAAGCGAAGCTGAAGGATCAGCTCTCCAAGCCGCGATCTTTGACCAACCGTGCGCAGTCACTTGACTTGACATTCTCGCTGAGTCGTATCAGCGAGGCTCCCCGTGGCTCTGGACTTTCGCGCCCCGAATCACCGGACACTTCCGTAACCGGTACTGGGACGAACGGGACGTCAAGCCCGACTTCGGCGACGGCGCCGCTCTTCCCTAGTGTCTATGGGCCTCCTGTGGGATCTCGTGGCGTCGTCGGTGGTTCTGGCACGACGCTCGGTCACGCAAGGGCACGGTCAAGTCTGGGAATTGACGAAGACCCCGTGGACGACGTGTCGCGGGTTATCTCAAACCTGGGTCTGTGAAGTTGCACGACGTGCTACGAGAAGGAACACGCGCTCTGGTAAGAAGTACCTCTGGATGGTCGTGTCAAAAGCGCTCTTCCCAACCACGGACTTCGTGCCCCAAACGCGGGGCTGGGTGTATATAGTCTTTATCTCTTCTATATGCTCCGCTTGCTTCGCCAACCTCACACCCTTCCTCCAACCGTACCCCCCCCCAATTTCGGTCTCATTCATGTTCATATCTTCGCTTCTTGCTTCGCCGTTGACCGCCGCCCTTCGCTAATTCAGGCAATTGCAGAGTTCCGTCCCACGCGCATTGCTACGTTACTAGCTTCTAGACTTCGAATCCGTTCGTCCGCTCTCTCCGCTCTGTTTTCTCCCTCTTCTCTCCAACACTTCCGAGATCTGTCTCCCATCTGTCGTACCCATCTTACTGCTGTGCGTTTGCCACTACATCTGTCGTACTTACTTCTCTATTTGCATCTGTGTAACATAAAGCAGCAGCAGCAGCAGCTAAAAGATGTGTCGATACGATCCTACCCTCTATCCTATCTAGTCACTAGTTAGTAGGGACTGGGGCTGGTCGGCCGTCCAAGTTATTCGTATCATATCACGCGCCAATTGACTGCTTTCGCTCTACCCCGACGACGCTCGTGTGTATGTATGAACAGGTGCTCCTGGCTCGCGAGCATCGACAACATTCGGGGTTTGAACATTAATATTCCTACAACCACCCTGGGTACCCGTCTCGCGAGTCTTCGATTGTCGACTGTAATCCACTGAGCTGTCCATGGAGATCGTCGACTTCTTACTGGATTTCTTCGATTCGAAGAGGGTATGTGGGCAGGGCAGTATCGACAGGTAAGAATACGCAATATTGTAGTACATGTCCGCGGCAGAAGCACAACGCGCTCGCTTCAGTGTTTGACGTCGTATCGCCACCGCACCGCACTTCATCCGCCGAAGCAACGCGTGCCTGTCTAGAGCACGATCCAGGGTATCTCGAACAGCACGAAGTCAAAGTATTCCTGCTCTAGAACGTTCGCATACTCGCCACCGAAGTCGTCTCCGGTGCCCCCGGACGCGGCCTTGGCCCTGTCGGGGTTGGAGCGTCGCCCGAGATACGCGAATTGTGACTGTAGTGTCGTCAATGTCCGCTTGGTCGCCTTCGGCTCGGGCTATGAGTGCATGAGAAGATATCTGACGATGACCCGCGGCGTAAGACACGAACCTTGATGAAATATCCGGTGTAGTGCGCGGGGAGACCGTATCTGAGAACACTCTCGACAAACAGCTGGACGACCTTGAGGTGGGCGAGGATTTGAAAGGATTCTGAGAAGTTTGTTCTCGACAGTTGCAAAAGTTCCGTCTGTGATAGGAGACGTTGAGTAGAGGTTCCATAGGACTGGACGGTTTTCATTCATGTACCCAAAGCTCCTTTTCTGTCGTATCGGCAACTTGGAGTTCGTCTCTCTGCTTTACGATGGCCTCTTCTGAGAACGTGAATTCACGGATCATGAACCTGGAGACGGACGTCGGGAGAATAGAGAGAAGCTCTTGTCAATGTCAAAAGCATCCAAGACTTAATTAAAGGACACACTTATTGTCACGACATTTCTGCGCGAACTCGTCCTGTACACGCTTAAAGATAACCACCGAAAAGAGGCTGAAATCATCGTCTGACGCGATCAATCTAGCCGGGCTCAGGTCAACTGAAAGCCCAAACGTTGCGAGGGCAAGCTAAACTCACGTTGACGATCGGGGAACGACCATCGACGCAAGGCGTTCATACTTCGTGTTCCAGTCCTTGACAATATTCCTGGAAATGACCGTCTAAACGCGTCCTATACCTGGACGATCACGATTCGATTGAAAACGGCACCTACTTTGGTACGGCCACGATCACGGTTTGAAGGTATTCCGAATCGTTGATGAAGTGCTCCTTGCGCACAATGTCTACAAGGGACCTCACGGACAAGTTTCCACTACCGGAACGTTGGATATGTGTAGAAGCAACGAAAACCCATGGTCACGTACGTCTTCTTCCGTTGCATTTGTGTCAATGAACCTTTCGCGAGGTTGTAGTTGTTGAGCTTGCTCTTCATAACGTTGTCAATGGATGTCATTTCCTGCCATTTTATGGTTCCCCCAGTCAGACGAACGCAAATGTGTAGCAAAGGAGTGCATACCTTGATCAGGACGTCGATCATCTCCCGAAGCGACCGCTGCGTGCCATAACGTCCCTCATTCCATGCCCACCCGGAGAGCAGATATGAATCAACGGGTTGCTCATTGACGAGTATGTGTTGCAAAAGCTTGGCTGGGTCGTTATTGAGGAGGTTCCGGAGGGTGTCCACTGTCTTGGCGACAGTGGCCGTAAAGAAAGTGTCCTGCTTTGGAAGCTCTTCAGACAGAGCAACGAGAGACTCGAGCGTTCCTGTCTTTATGCAGATGCATAAGTTCCACCAGTATTATCCTACGATTATGAGGACAGGTTGACCTTGAATGACGGGATGGAGAGTTGCGCGAGGTTGGAGGGAAGAACAGACTTGGAGCTTGCGGTTAGTTTGGTCGTTAGCTCGTGATGGAGACCTTCGATGTCGCCAGTGTCTGGGACAGAGATGAGCCAGGTGCTCTGGTCGGATGGCATCGCGCACGATGGTCAACAGCGACTTGTAGAGAGAAGCGAGGGCAATGGCGGAGACGGCAAGAGACTCAGAGCCAGAGTCTGAAGCCCAGCTCTGATCAAGCGCGACCCCAGGTTAGGGTTAGCTCCCTCGTCGGACTCCAAGTTGAAGATGATCCACCGCCATCGTCACCGTCATCTCTGCCCCCCATGTATCCTCGAGTGTTCGCACCACGCATGGTCTCTTCTGCCAGTCGCAGCTTGAGATTCTACGCTACTATGTTCGGCGACCATTGTCCTTTAGTCATTACTCCCGCTCAGCTGCACAACCTCAAGCATGACCCCAACGTCAAACAACAACACGACCTCGTTGTCCTCGATGCGTCATGGCATATGCCCAATTCCCCCCGCAAGGCTGACCAGGAGTACCTCGCGAGACATATCCCATCTTCGAGATTCCTCGACATCGACCGTGTCGCGTCCTCTCACCCACTAAACCTGGCACATATGATGCCCGAACCCCAGATGTTTGCTAGGGCATGCTGTAAGGTTATGCTTATTCGTCCTAATCATGATGCAAATGTGTCTGCCTGGCTCTCCAGCAGAACTCGGTATTAAACCCTCGACACATGTTGTCATGTAAGTTTCCACTATCGAGAGCTTGTTCGCACAAAACGTCGTCTAATGTCTACCCCGTCAGTTATGACACGCACGGTGTCTTGTCCTCGCCGAGGGCGCTCTACATGTTCCGTACTTTTGGCCACCACAGGTCAAGCATCCTAGACGGCGGACTTCCAGGGTGGTTATCCCACGGCGGCCTCACTGAGCACGAACACCAGAAGATCATGCACACGAAGTACGCCATGCCCACGTTGGATCGGAGCGTGGTTAAGCGTAAGATCCTTTCGCGTTGACCTCATCTTGCGAGTCTGACATCATGATCAGACTACAAAGAAATGGTGAACAATGCAGAACTTAACCCGACCGAGAACGCCGAGGCGTACTACGTCCTCGACGCCCGTTCTAAGGGCCGGTGAGTTGAGCCACTTACTGACATGCCCATTTCCGAAGAGACTCAGTTCAGAACGTTGTAGTTTCCTTGGGTCCGATCCCGAACCACGTCCTGGCCTGTCTTCCGGGCATATGCCTCACTCAATCTCTCTCCCCTTCACCGCCTTCCTTGAAACCCACAACATCCCAGAGGACGTGGCATGCAAGGTCGAGGGCGATCTTCCTCTAACATATACCCGCTTGCGATCCACACAAGGCATGCTCCTTGCTCTTGAGGAGGCCCTTGGCCCTGAACGTGCGAAGGAAGTCCTCGAGGGGAAGCGCCAGGTTGTCACTAGTTGCGGCAGCGGTATGACGGCTGGCGTCCTCTGGTTGGGACTCAAGTTGCTCGGCGTGGAACATGTTGGCCTCTACGATGAGGTACGTTCTGCGACCGACCTACCACGCGTTTTACTAATTATCCATGACTAGTCATGGACCGGCTATGCGATGCGCCCCGAGAGCAAAATCGCGAAAGGAGAGTAAAGGCGTGTCTGAAACATCCGTTATAGCGCGCACGGAGGCGACAAGCCATCCTTGTGTCAGTCTGGACCTTCGGGTCCCTTTCTGTTTCTCGGAAGCCAAATGCTGCCGATCGGTTACCGTTTCTCCTAGAGGTGTCTGCGCATGGCTTGCCACCGACATCCATCATTCAATCAAGTACGAGTATAACATTATTTTTACAATGCTTGATACATGGCTACATCTCGATCCCAATATATTATGCAGAGGTGCCGCAGCGAACTCCGCCGAAAATAACCTCGAAGACTCCTAGAACAAGATAACCACACCTTCTCCCATGCTCTAGACACCACGGCTGTCCAACATCGCTAGGAATGGGGCCATTTGTCTTCGAGGAGCCGGCCTGTTTGCATAGGCTGGTCGACCCCAATACCGAACCTCGGCGCGCTGCTGCTTTCCTCGACGGAGCCGTGTGACTTTCCATCTGTAGGACGTACAAAGATCGGCGCATGTGTGTTATGGCCAGACAATGAACAACATACCCCTCTGACAGGAATATGTTGTACCCCTTCGCTGCGGCGTCTTGCAGAAGAGTCTTTCTCGCGAACGCCACCGCTCCCCGCAAGCTCACCACCTTCTTCAACTCGAAGATGTAGACCCCGCTCATCGTTGCGTCGTATACCCCGACAATGTCGAGATCTGCGCCCGCGGTTGCCGCAGCCTGTGAGCACACGCAGCGCAGTCGGATACAGGGAAAGCAAGTACCTTCTCGTTCCTCATCCGTGAACATCGGAACAGCATCCACGGACTGCTGCTCGACGACCTCCCAGGGTTGGACTTTCCGGTGAAACAGGTTCATCCTCGTCGACAGAAGGGGAGCGGGGCGAGGTGTGTGGAAGTGACTGTGGAATGGGCGGAGAACGCGAGGCAGGCTCTTGAAAGGTGGGAGGACCGAAGGTACAGCCACAAGTAGTAGTAGGCGCGCTTCCGTAGATAAGGTCAATGAAAGCCTTGGCAGCGACAATGTCTCGTGGAAGGCGGTTGTCTCCTGAAGTGGTCTATGGAGAAGATGCAGGGTGGAAGGAGTGGGTAAGTAAGTGTTGTAGCCAAAGAGATGATGAGCCCCGGTAGCCGGCCTTTCGCTCAGCATCCACTGCGCTTGTCGATCGTAAGCCACTTACGCAGCACCATGACCTGTGCGAGACATCCGGCTGTATATGTATGGGCTCCTTACGCGTGTCTGCGGCCGCCTGTATCGCATCGAGTGTTAGCTATCTGCCAGACTGCCACAAAAGCAGGAGGGAGGCGTTAGGCCCATACGGCCCCGGGCTAGAACTCGTCGGAATGATCAACCGCCGTCCAAGCACGTCCGTCATCCAAGTCTGTCATCGGGCCGCACAGCGGGAAGACAAGAAGTGTTCCGATGCGGTGTATCAGGGTGTATCTAATGATAATATGAAACATAAAATAGACGATTGAGCATAAGCGGCCCCGGAAGTAAATGTCTGGAGTAGTCACAGTGTTTTCGATTTCGAGGGCGGCGGGCTGACCACTGGCACTGGCAGCCGAGTCGTTAACTTGACAGCCCAATCGGGGTACCGAAATGCTTGCCAAGGGACGTCGAACGTTATCGGAAACCCCGCGGCAAAAGACTTTGAGAGCTGAGTTTGGTGAGTTCAAGTCACCGAGTGTCAAAGACTCACCGCGACGCGGAGGTGGACAAAGATGGTATGCACCCACTGCCTCCTATTTTCGATATCGGGGTCAAACCTTTTGGGAGCCTGGATAGGAGTAAGCATTGGCTGAACCGTTCAAGGAACTGGAGATAGAGAACGCGGTGCAAAGTGTATATACACCACACGGCGCATGACTCAGCCAAAAGTAGTACGTACTCTCCATATTGCCGCGACTCTAGACCAGTGAGGATCGGCTTCCTGTCCGCAAGACATAATCAGTATTTGTTGCATAACCGCGTGCACAGACAGAATACTTACAAGATGTCTGAATTCACTGATCGATTTAAAGGAGACCTTGGCCCTTTAGGCCACAGAAACTGTCACTAAACCAGTGTAGACAATAGTACAAGACGGTAGAGATGCCTGGTCAATGCGCGAAGGGGCGCGAGAAGCTGTGCGAGCTGGAAACCTTGCGCGCGCCGGGGAGTGATCGCGACTGGTTCTGCAACACAATGTCCACTCAAGCACGGCGCGCGAATATGAAAATATGTACAGAGTATTGGTGCACAGACAACCGCGCTCTCGCGCTCAATGTTGGAGACCTCCTTGGTGTTGGAGTGATCTCTTGGGCGCCTACGCTGGAAGGTGGCTCGGAAGATCGGTCGGAAGGTTCGACAAGTGCCAAACCTGTGAAGAAAAAAAAGTTGTCGTCTCATCATTTTCGAAATCAGCTGTAATTTAATTAATTTTCTCTGGCCGCGCCCACCTATGTTCCTACTGCCTGAGGATCGGCTTCCTGTCCGCAAGACATAATCAGTATTTGTTGCATAACCGCGTGCACAGACAGAATACTTACAAGATGTCTGAATTCACTAATCGATTTAAAGGAGACCTTGGCCCTTTAGGTGCGCTCGTCCCAACGCTAATATTACATAATACACTTAGCAGTGACATGTCGCAATCAGAAATAGTCCACTAACCGAAGAAAAAAACCAAAAAGTTGCGTTGAATGAACTGCATAGCCGTTCCCAAGGACAATGAAGCGTATTGAGCATGAGATATCGTCCCGCTAACCTAGATAAGAGAGTAGACTCTCCACTACTAGAGAATGACCCGGTCCGCATCACACGAGTCTTCCAACGTCCTCCAGCGGTGAGCTGTGTTTGTGATATTTTGACGAAGTATATAGTAATATAGGCACAACAAAACACCCATATACATCCATGATTTCGTTATTCATCGTTCGAGTCATCTCAACATGAAAGATAACTACCGAGAAGAAAGCTGCCTATGGGTAGGACAGACGCATGTCCATTCAGAGAAGGGCAGCGACGGCAGCAACGAGACCAGCAAGGCTCGAGGCACCGATGGCAGCCTTCGCGACAGCGCTGTTGCCAGTAGAAGAGGGCGTGGAACCAGACGAAGTGCCGGAGCTGGAAGGAGACGTGGCCGTGGCAGCGAGCGAGGTAGAGACGGGCGTCGCTACCGAATCGGTTGCATTCTTGCAACTAACGCTGGACGGGATGGTAGCGTTGTCCGAGAGGGTGAGATCCGCGCACTGGGGGGAGACCTTCGTCAGGACACTTATCGAAAGAAAAGATGCATTTTCATACCTGGTAGAGCTGACCGTCGCCACCGTCGAAGATGAGCTGGAGCGTGATGTTGGCACCGTCCTTGACACCGCTGATGTTGGAGGCCGCGAGGTCGATGTTGATGCAGAACGCGCCCTCACCAGTGGTCTGGAAGAACGGTAGGAACTGCTGGAAGTTGCCAGAGCCATCGCGGAACTGGGTGAAGTTGGTAGGGTTCTGGACAGTGGCAACGATGCCACCCACTATTCATATAATGTGAGTATAGACCGAGGTATAATCGGTCAAGCGTGCACTTACGAGTCCACTTCGGGTGCTCCGAGTTGAGCGAGATGATACCCTTGGAGGTGGGGAACGTCGTACGGTTCGAAACAGCATTGTTGTAGCCATCTAAATATAAATGAATGTAATTTACAGTAAGAAAAGGGAACCTGTGTCAGTAAACACATAACATCCGTACCGCAGAAAGTGGGCTCCTGGTCTTCGACGAATACACCGCGAGGAGTGGGGAACTGAAGTTGGAAGTGGGCCGAGACAGTGGTCAAAAGACCGGCAAGGAGGCAGCAGTCGTGAAGCGCATTTCTAAACAACAAAAAGACCTGTGTCGAAAGACGATGTAGACTGTGAATGGGGGTAAAGGCGGAATGAGGGGGTCGTCTTTAAATGCTTGGTGCCCCCCACCGGCGGACCCAGGTTGAGCGCTAGAAGGAGGTGAAAGAATTTTTTCCCTCTGTTTGGCCGAGCATCCCGACCGGAGCTTCTCGTTGTTGGGGTGCCTGTCGCTAGTGCAGCCGTCATGAAACGTTCACACCGCACCTGGGTGAACAAATACTTTCCCTTACAATCTTTTCGCACATCGACCATTCTCTATGACGTCGCGTTCTAATGACAAAGGCATACATACATTCGGGACGGAGTTACACAACTATCTAATAGGTGGCATGAAATCGGCATGGTGAGAAACGACAAAAGTTTAATGACCAGGGTGGCCCTTGGCACCGAAACGTCCGAAGAGTACCTCCCCAATCGTCAGACCGGCAACAATCGAAATGAGATACCCGGCTTGGAACGTCCTGTGGGAAATTTTCAGCACGTAACAATCACCTCCGAGCTGTTCTTGGACGCACATGACAGCCAACATCAGGACATAATACAGCAAGGCCTGGAAGGCGAATAGTGCACCGCGTGGGATATCGTGAGAAAGAATGAAAGGTGGGATCGTTCGGATGGGGCGCTGAAGACGACGACCAGGCGACGACGGCAGAGGGTTGACGTCGGTCTCTTCGACGCCGCTCGTCCCAACTTCCTCTTCCTTTAGCTTTGATGACTCAGAAAGGGTAGATGGAGAGCCAGAGGCGGAGCACTCGGTAACTGGGGTGGACGATGTCATGGTTGCCAAGGCCCTGAACATAAATGATGGGTTAGCATCGCGCCATGCATGAGCGGAACAGGGTACACACAGCTGCCTCCAGTGAGCCTCCAAAACACCTCGCATGCCATTCACCCATCTCTCGAAAATGGCGAATAAGACTAGGCCGATGCAAGCACCAGCGATAGCGCCGGTCGAAGAGGGATGCCAAGCTTCGAACAGCAGGTTATCGCCTCCCGCGAAGTGAAGATATGGAACCATCATGCCCATGACGGAGGAGTTCGACGAAGAAATATCCATATCCATTGTGATGTGACGAGTCGTCGACGGGCCAAGTCGTAGTGAACTGTGGTGGTATCGATGAAGACCGCAGGCGACGCAGAGGGGCAGTGGGAGTCGAAGAGAGACAAGGCTTTCGGAAGTTGCCGGCTGAGACCAAGCACCGACAAACATCGATGTAGTCGGGCATGTCGGCGACAGCTGCGCAGATGCACGAGACCAGTCGCTGAATTGCGCTGAACACGCAGATATGAGCTTTGCTTGACAACGTGGAAGTGTGAGACAAGGATCAACGTACGTGGTCTAATCGGTAACGTACGTCGTCGTCCGCAAACAACAGGTAGGCGTCATGGGTGGCCCAATGGGGGGAGGTCTCGTGTGGCCGCTCACAAGAAGAAAACGCACCTTGAAGGGGGGACAGATTCGGAGAACTGCGCTCGCACGTCCCCCATAAGCCCGGGTCAGACTAAACACGCACTTGCAGTCAGACGGACCGTAGCCCGTGGACTTGATGACACGGCGATGACATGAGGGACGCTTCCACCGATGAGGCAGGGTTGAGGGGACGGTCAAGGGATAGGACCACATCATTGAGGGGGATGATAACACCAGAGGACCACCAGGGGACCCGAACGAGCTTGTTAAGAACTACGCTCCCACTCGTTCTGGCCGTACAAATATGAGATGCTAGAGAGAGGAAGTACAACACAGAGATGAGGGGAGGGGAAGGGCAGGCGAGGAGGAGAGGTGACGGTTGGGAGGAGAGGGTGGGGGAGAAAGGGGGATTGGTTGAGGCAATTGTGCCCAGCCAATCGCAAAATGGCGCAGCCCAGGCTGCGTAGATCTTTCTCATGTGATCGTTTTCCACGCCTCATGGCGCCTAAATGTCCTGACGCGATAATAACGACGCTGTGACGACGTGACTTGACCAATTCCGAATCGAATCGTCGTCATTTGCTTACTAGTACTCACTTGAGTACTCATATGCTTGAGCGGCTCGTTCAGTCGCGTTCTACTGCAGTTTCCTCTCGAACGGCCCTTTCAACGTGCCCTCGTCGACATGTGGCGTCTCTCTTTTGCCCGCTTTGCCGGTGTAGCGCGTGTTACTTCCCATGTCAGGCCTTCCGCTTTCTCTGTTCGCATCGCACAGCAACAATTCCGATGCCAATCTACTGGGTCCCCTGACGGTCGTAGTAAGAAGCCCTGGGATGATGCAGAGGCGTTGAGAAAGGATTGGGACGCCCCGATCATCACCTACGAGGAGCTCAAACCCAAGACCACCCAACCTAGTGTCGTAAGTCCTTAGCCGCTCCTGCGACACCACGACTTACCTCGAACGATCTCAGGACAAGTATTTGATCGATGTTCGGGAACAGGACGAGGTCCTCCAGGGTTCCATTCCCTCAGCGGTCAACCTCCCACTTTCCCAGCTTCCCGGCGCCTTCCACCTTCCTCCGGCGGAGTTCAAGGCGAAGTTTGCCTTCGAGAAGCCACGACCCCACCAGGAACTTACGTTCTACTGTCGCAGCGGGGCACGGTCAACAACCGCGTCGGACGTTGCCAAGAGGAACGGTTTTACTAAGTGCGTCAATCTCAGTCGTACGCTTCTTCCCATGCTGAAGTTCAGTCTCAGTATCCTCAACTACAAGGGGTCTTGGCTGGAGTGGACTGAGCGTGAGGGAAAGAAACCTGCAGCTTAGATACTATCTTCCCGCTTGATTTACCAGTGCTATAGATCTACATGACATTCGGTGCTTGTCCTCGTTGCTTATAGGCTTCATATAGCCGAAACGACGTGTAGTTCTTTGCTATGTAGTGATCAGGAGTGGGACCAGGCAGGTTTTGCGACATCCCTTCCGAGAATGTCGACTCCCGACCCTAACCCTAAAATGAGAGGGCTAAACACAGCGGCGGAGGGAACTTATGTCAATGACGCTTCTTGTCTTCAGACTAGTTCCTCTTGTGCCCCGCTGCGCTAGCCCCCCAGCCAGCCGCGTCAGTCTAAGCTCTTGTTTGAAAGCGCAGCGATGCTTACAGCTCTTCGACAAGCTTTGCCACCCGCTGTACGTTCACTGTCTGCCTTTGGACGAGTGTCATGTCCTGGTGCGGTTCGGACTCTACACGTCCTTTCTCGACATCGCCAGCCACCAATATCATGGCCCTCTTCATCACTGCGGAGACATTACGCCACGCCAGCACCGCGGGTCAAGGAGAGGTCCGCTGGCACCGAAGGCAATTCATGTGGTATGGCCAGAAATAGCTGACTTTCTATCCGTTGCGCAGTAACCTTCCGGTGGATGTATACCACCAGTATTCGGATGCAACCATGGAGAAGATGCTAGAGTCCCTCGAGAACCTTTTAGACGAGGCGGGTAAGACCGAATACGAGGTTGACTACGGGGTACGTATTCGGGTCCCTCTGAAGCGTGTCATAGTATGGTCCCTGACCGCAGCCTGTTAGAGCGGTGTCTTGACACTGAAGTTGGGCACCCACGGAACCTACGTGATTAACAAACAGCCTCCCAATAAACAAATTTGGCTGTCTTCGCCATTCAGGTGTGTCCCTCGCCCTACTTCTTTGACGGAGCTATCGCGTGCGCTGACATTGATCCGTAGTGGTCCGAAGCGGTACGATTACACACCTGAGGAGGATGATTGGGTCTACTCAAGAGACGGGAGGTCACTTAACGAGCTTCTCAATCGAGAACTGGCCGAGGTCTTTGGGAGGAAAGTAGACCTAGGTCTAGCGGATGTCTCCACATATGTCGATTGAAGAGTATAGACGCGTTGCAAGGCATCTCTGCCCTGAGCCTGGAGGAGACCAGTCAACGTCCCTACGTTCGGGCAAGCTGTCTTATGCTGCAACACTCTAGCATTGCCATGATGCAATAATAAGGATATGTTACAGCTGCAGGGTTCTGAGTGATCGTTACAGTTCATGCAGGTAAAGTGTAGGCCGATGCGGACAGCATTGTGGAGGTATGTACACCAACACGGACGCAAGTGTACGAGGGCAGTAAGCTGCGATAATGCCGAATGGACAGGCACACACTATGAGCAACGAGAGCCAGAACGAGGCGGAGGCGAAGGTCTGTGAGTCAACGATGCAAAGCCAGAATAAGGTTGAGGAAGGGGACGCTGCGCGGGTATTAGGTTTGATTCTGACTGTTTTCGCTGTCGTAGAGTCTCCGGCGATTCAGGAAAAGAGCTCCCAGGAACCTTGCATCGTGATGGCGATAGTGAGCTTGGAAAAGACTGTTCCGAAGGCGATGTGGACGTACCGATTCGTGTCCTCGTATTGTTGGGTCACACGCTGGACCTCAACGTGATCCACGATAGAAGCATCCTTGGAAGGTATGGATATCGTGAACGAAGTTGAGCTTCGGTGCGACTCTTGCGACGGTCCGGGATAGGTGGGAGGGTCCGGCGCCGATTTGATCGGGGCAGAGGGGAAGGGGTCGTCGAACCCGAAGTGAGGTCGCCCGTGAGACGTAAGCGGTAGTTGGTCCGGTGGCGAGGTGGTGGAAAAGAGCACGCGATGTCGCTGCTCTGCGTGAAGGTCGTGGAGGAGGCTGTTGACATGCTTATACTCGCCTGCATGCTGGAGGCGTTGGGCGTGCTCAGAAGGCGCTGAAGGTCCAGCGACTTGCTCGTCAACCTCCACGTCCTCCTCTCCGTCGCTCTCACCCCCTCTCCATGGAGCCTTGCCCTTGCCTGAAGCTCGGAATTGCGACTGTAGTGGGGGAAAATGTCGCATGCGCTTGACCACCCTCTCCGGCATGTCGATCGAAGGCTCCTGAGGGGTAAAGGCATCCGGGACAAAGGATGGGGTGGACCTTTGGCGTTTCAGCATGGGAGTGAGGTGCAGGAGGATGTTATGTGGGAGAAAAGACCAGCGAAAAGATCTTATAGGAGTCGACCTGGGCTTTGAACCTCGCAAAGTCCTGGAGGAAGCTGGCCTGCCAAAGCGCCTCGAGCTTTACTTATGTAAATGACGCGTCTCGGGAAAACGCGACTCACGTAAGCGCGTAGGCGCGCATTAGCGTCAACACATAGCTAGCTCAGGCTGCATGCTCCTGCCCTATCTTCATTCCAGCGTCCTAGTCTTGCAGTGCTTTCGTCTTACTCTAGGCTTCCATCATGTCTGAAATGGATGTTTTCGCTGCCATGGGCATAGCAGGATTCGGCAAGAAGCCGAAACAGCGTCAACTGGACCCCAATCGCTTCGAAAAGAACAAGCGAGGAGGCACGGTGAGATACGGCCCTAGGAAACTGTGACTCGGGTTTCACTCAATATACATCCTAGGGTACCCTCGCGTCGTCCACTGCTGCGACTACAATGGGGGATAATGATGCTGCCCCGGGTCCCGGTGCTTCGGCCACACCTCACGCCAATTCGGAGGAACCCGACTTTGACCCCAACGAGGTTGGGCCCCCACCTCCTACCAAAGCAGATGGGGGCGACGAAGCAGAGCCGGAGTTTGACGTATCAGACGACGAGTCTGAAGAGTCACACTTCCCGATCTCGCACGAACTCCTTCTCAAAGACCATACCAAAGTCGTCTCCGCCCTGACAATGGACCCGTCTGGTGCCCGGGTGTTGTCCGGCTCGCACGATTACGACTGCAAGTTGTGGGACTTTGGTGGGATGGACTGGAGGTGTAAGCCATTCAAGACTTGGGAACCTGCTGGCTCTTACTATGTGCGCCATATATTCAGTTCGTCCTGGTCGAACACGAGGTTGACTTCCGTCGCGTGGCCGTTCGCAGATACATGACGTGAAGTTCTCGAACGACGGGCAGCAGTTCTTAGTCATCTCCGGCACACCGCAGGCGAAGATGTATGACCGAGACGGCGAGGAGCTGTACGTACCGTCTTACTCGCTTCAGGGGCGGACAGTCTGACCTGACTGGCAGGGCCACTTTCGTCAAGGGAGACCAGTACATCCGTGACATGAAGAACACTGCGTTAGTGGGCAGCTTCCACCGTAGCTTCATGGGTCTGACATGTGGTCTAATGTTTAGAGGACATGTTGCGGAGCTGACGTCTTGTGCGTGGCATCCGAAGGATTCCCAGACCTTCATCACTAGTTCCTTCGATTCAACAATTCGGTACGTTCGCCGCTTGTCTCTCGCGCGGAACCAGCAGGATTTTACGTAACTGCAGCATTTGGGACGTTGAGAACAAACGGAAGCAGAAGACTGTGATTGTCGTGAAATCGAAGGAAAGAGGTGCGCGTACTAAAGTGAATACGTGCGCATATTCTCCTGACGGCAACCTAATCGGCGGTGGTAAGCCTTCCAAGAATTGCATCACATCGTACGAACGAGCTCATCGATTGCGTGCCAATAGCCTGTTTCGATGGCACGCTGCATATGTGGCAGACTAAGTCCAATTTTGTCCGTCCTAGCATGACAATTGAAGGCGCGCATGCCAAGAGTTCGGAGACAGGCTCGCTTGTGTTCTCTGTCGACGGTCACACTGTGCTCACTCGTGGCGGCGATGACACCGTGAAACGTACGTCTCCTGCTGACTCTCATAAACGTGCCAGGCTGACGCTGTGACAAGTTTGGGATCTGCGGTCGTTCAAGAAGCCGCTCGTCGTTCGCTCCGGACTTACAACATTATATCCGAACACGAATGCTATCTTCAGCCCGGACAACAAATATGTCGTCACCGGTGCAGGCGCGACGGCGAAGGGCGGCAAAGGTCATTTGTTGTTCATGAGGAAGGATACGTTCGAGACGGTCAAAGATCTTGAAGTGGACACCACACCGGTCAAGATGTTTTGGCACTCGAAAATTAATCAGGTGTGCGAATATCGAACCACATAATTCCATTCGACGCGGCTCATTAGAGAATCATAGGTCGTCACCGGTATGTCAAACGGGCAAATCTGCGTTTTGTACTCGCCCGATATGTCAGTCAATGGCGCGAAGCTACCCCTCAACAAAGGGCCACCGCGGAAAGCCACCATTGAAGACATGTCGGACGCGGTCTCCGCACCAACTATCATCACACCGCATGCCCTGCCTATGTTCCGCGACAGCGAAGTTGGCCGCAGCACAAAACGCAAGCGGGAGAAGGAGCGCATGGACCCCAGGAAGAGCCGGAGACCGGAGCTGCCCGTCACAGGTCCTGGCCGTGGTGGGCGTGTCGGCGCAAGCGCGACGCAACATGTCGTGCAGAACCTGGTGCGAGACACGACAAGAGACGAAGACGTACGTGCAATAGCTGGCTCCCTTTGTGCTGTTCTGGCTCGGTCTTTTGCGCGTCATCTCGGACATCACCTCGCTTCCCTCTGCGCTGACATCAGTAGTCCATCATCTATCTATCGGATACTGCCATCGCAAGGATGGCCTGGTAGCCGCTGCGAGAGTGCAGGATGGTGTCGTTGTGCTGCTCGTCGAGCAGAATGCGCAGAGGGACGATAAGTATCGGGAGGGGGTTGGACTGTCGGGACCTGGAAGGATCCAATCAGAGCGGGTTAGGCGGTTGCCGTTGTGACACGCCGGACACGCGTTGCCATCCGGAACAGGCCCGAAGCTCCAAATCTGGGCGAGTCTCCTGTCTTCCCATCTTCCTCTCCCCCACGATGTTCTCCGTCGCTCGCTCGCTCTAAGAGCCTACTTGTACTGACGAACGCTCTCTGCTTGCTAGCCACGCGAGGCCTTGCTCAGACTTGCCGCAACTGCCGACGAGAACCCGGTTTGGACCGCTGGTGAGTGGGATAAATTTTCTTCTTGATGGAGCCATTCTTGTTTGGTGTTGTTTGGGATCGGGCTGTGGTTGCTGACGTGTGAACTTAAATCTTCAAACTCAGCTTGGCGCGCGAACCAGCCAAAGCCCGTCTTTGCGCCCGTGGAGGGGAAAGAAGAGGAGGAGGAAAAGCACTAGGGCGATGGCGGCGGGCTGGAGGAGGACGAATGGAGTGTTGAGGGATGAGCGGGAGGGAAGGGAGGGAGGGAAGCGGGATAGGGAGGAAATTGAGGACGCAGGAGATCGAACCTTATTTCGTTGAGCGTATAAAGACCTCTAGCCCAACTTCGGATCTCCTGTCCCCCCAAATCTCACAGCTCTCTTTGCCCTCCCGTCACTCCTGCGTGACTGTCACGCGCCTCCCGGCCCCATACGATGCACGACGCGCTCTCCTCCAACCTCAACGGCGTCCATCTCGAACCGGTTTCTGCCCCACACTCCCCTGCCGTCGACTCGGCCGCCACCCCCGTCAACAACTCTCTCGTTCCCGACCTCAAGATCGACGTCGACTACAACGAGCAGGAGAGTGACGCGCGCCACGAGCCTGCTCCTATCAAGCTCGACAAGTTGGACAACGCGTCCATTGTCCCCCACTTGGACACCCCTCCCGTCCCCGGTACGTTTTTCGCCCCGTTTGACGCGTCTTCCCCCCCTTATGCGCGCCAAGATACCATCCCCATCGCGCCTCACACCCCTACACCCCCTCCGCCATCGGGCAAGCCTCAGGACGACGTAAAAATGGTTGAAGAAAACGTGCCAGCTCCCGGCGGGGACGTGGAGATGTCGGAGTCGAGTGGTAAGGCAAACGGTCTCCCTAACGGACAAACGCACGAGTCGCCCATTGCCACTCCGGCCTCTCCCCTACCTGCTGTATCATCGAGTGAAACCGCTGTCGACTCTCATCCCGCATCATCTCCATACGCTAATAATACGAATGCTAATAACGATGATCATGATCATGATAAGCCTCCGCCCGCTAAGAGAGCACGGAAGTACTCGGATGCAGAGAGAGCATCACTGGCAAATGTAAGCACATCTCCTCTCCTGTGCGCCGCTATGGGCGTGCTAATCCGCCTTTTCTCATCGCGTTCTGAAGACCGGTACTCCACCTCCAGCCTCCGTGTCCCCTCCTCCAAATGGCAACGTTCCCGCGGAGCCTCCTGGCCCCTCTACGTTCTCCATGGCTCAGTGGCGATTCTCATCGTCCACTGTTCGGACACTGAAGAAGATGAAGGATGCTAGCCCTTTCCTCGCCCCCGTCGACCCCATGGCACTGGGCATCCCTCACTATCCCCAAGTCATCAAGCGTCCCATGGACTTTGCCACCATTGAGCGCAAACTTTCCGCATCGAACCCTTCAAAACCGGACCCGAACCCCGCCAATCCTCGCTACTATCATGCCGATCAATTTGTGCAGGACGTTCGCCTCATCTTCACGAACTGTGTCACATTCAACGGTCCGGAGCATCCTGTCACTCAGATGGGTAAACGGGTGGAGGGCGTTTTCGACAAGCAGATCAAACAGATGCCGCCGCCAGATGAGGTACAATTCTTCTCTCTACACTAATCCGAACGTTCCTCATTTCTCTTAGCCCAAGGTTCCGACGCCCAAGAAAGTTGCAACACCGCCTCCGCCCCCTCCTCCGCCGAAGAAGCAAGCCCGACGACCATCAGTGCCTGTTGCGCCTGTCATCCGACGGAATGAGGAACCCGTTGGGCGACCGAAGCGCGAGATCCATCCTCCTCCGCCGAAGGATCTCCCTTACGCTGAGGCTCCTCGCAAACCAAGGAAGGCCAAGGCGCCGAAGAACGCGGTGGCGGCGGAACAGCTGAAGTTTTGCGAGAAGATCTGGAAAGACCTTCACCAGAAGCAGCACTACCAGATCGCTCATGCATTCTATGAGCCTGTCGGTGCGTTGAATTTTCCCGCGAAGCTAAGCGTTGCACTTACATTGACGCCTTCACATTCAGAGCCCCTCAAAATGGGCATCCCTGAGTATGCGAAGATCATCAAGAAGCCCATGGACCTCTCGACCATGAAGAAGAAGCTGGACGCGGGCGAATACCACATAGCAGAGAAGTTCCGCGACGACTTCAGGCTCATGATCAAGAACTGTATGACATTCAACCCTCCCGGCAACCCTGTCCACGAGGCTGGCAAGGCGCTTCAAAACCTGTTCGACGAGAAGTGGAAGAACTTGCCCATTCCTCGGTCTCACGACAGTGATGAAGAGAACGATGAGGACGATGATGAGTCGGACGAAGAGCGTGCTCGTACGTTGTCCGCGTTCATTGTAGTCTGATCTGACGCTGAATTCACAGGCTCAGGGATGGAGGGCATGATCGCAGACATGGAGAGTCAGATTGCGACCATGAAGAACAACCTCGCCGCGCTCAAACGGAATGGCAAGGAGAAGACGAAGAAGGAGAAGGAGAAGCGCGAGAAGCCAGCTCCTCCCGTCGCGTCGACGTCGAAAGCCGCCCCCAAGCAGTCGAAGGCCCCTTCCGCGCCCAAGGGCAAGAAGGGCAAGAAGGCTGTTACTGACGACGACGTCCTTACTTTCGAGCAGAAGAAGGACCTCAGCGACACCATCAGTAAGCTTGACGGTGCCAAGCTCGAAAAGGTCATCCAGATAATTCACGACGGCGTGCCCGAGATTCGTGACGTACGTATACTACCTTTGCATACGCCACAACTCTCACTAACGTTTGGTAACAGAGCACGGAGGAGATCGAGCTCGAAATCGACCAGCTTCCTGCAGCAGTGCTGACGAAGTTGTATAACTTCGTCATCCGACCCATGAAGCCACCTGTCAAGCGTCCACGTACCGGCAAGGGCACGGGTACGGGCGGTCTGAAGCGTAAGAGCATGGACGAAGACGTCGAGACGAAGAAGATTCGGGCGCTCGAAGAGAAGCTCAAGTCGTTCGAGCAAGGCGGTCGCGCGTCGGGCGGCGCTACCAACGGTGGGGTGGCGGAGATGAGCGAGCACTCCTCCGCGGAATCGAGCTCGGACGAGAGTTCGGCGAGCGATTCAGAGTGAGCTGAGTGCGGGCGGGTTTATCTCTATACTCTGGATCAATATCGATGTGTGCCGTCGTAATCCGTTCGTCCTTGACCGCATTCGTCAACGTCTTCTGCTGGGTGACCTTGTCGATCGGGCTGTTGTCGTACTCTTACTGTTTGTTCATCATCAACTTATACTCTTGTTCAACTCGTCCTTCGTAAAATTACAGAACTCGACCATGTAGCTAGTTAGTACCGTACGTTCATATTCCATATCCTTGGATCTCCACTCTGATAAAGCTAGTGTAGCGATAAATAAGGACTGGACGATGGGACATGCACGAATGAATAACGACGGGCGGTCATTGGCGACGCCCCGGTGCACCTGCTCGGAACTTTTGCCATCCAGAACGTGAGGCCTCCTGCCGAGCTGGTTCAGCAGGCCCTGATGGCGGAAGTGGTCGTGATGATACCGCAGTGGAAGGTGGAGCTGGCGGCGGTAATGACGCAGAAGGCCGAGCCAAAGGTGGACCGCCTGCGGGAGATATCCTATTCCACCCACCTCCGCGAAATGGTAGAGGCGCATCTGCCCATTCCTGATGAGGGCCGCTGGATGGAAATGGGGGAGAAGCCGTAACGGCAGGGAGTGGCGGTGGCAGCGGAACACCGTAGGACGAGGGTGCTGCAGGACCGCCGTATGCTGGGACTGGGGAAGGAGGCGGCGCACCGCTACTCGTTTCGAGAGATGTCCAGCCTCCGGCTCTGAATGCTGGGGCACTCGTATAGTCCACGCGTGGAGGTGCTGCAGCCGATAGAGAAGGGTTCGCGGGCGCGGGCACTGAACTGGAGGCAGCAGAGACCGGGGCCCAACCGCCACTACTGGGGGTTTCGGAGGGGGGAGTTGACGTGTCCGCAGCGGATGTCGCGACTGTCGCCCATCCGCTTTTCTTGAAGCGGCCACCATTGCCAGCAGGACCTGCGCCAGGTATAGACGGAGTCTCGCCGACAGCGACAGGGGGCTTCGCCACCTTCACACCGGCCGCCTTCGCGATCTTGCGAAGCTCCTTTTCTTCACGCTTCCTCTCCTTCTCTTTCCGCTTGCTGACCTCCTCTTCTGTGTTGCGACTGGCGCGTTGGGCGAGCTGCATGTCCCGGAACCGGACTTTGTGGTGGTGCGCGTACGAGTTGGTGTGCTCGTCGTATTGTGCGACGTTTTGAAACTGCTTCTCGCACACCTCACAATAGAAGGGGCGGAGGACTGTGGTGATCTCCGATTGGACCGCGGCACGGCGCGCTACGGCGTCCTGCCAATGTACAAGTGAGCGAACGATGCAGCGTTCGCCACGATACGCTGACGCACCTCGCGTTGTTTCCGCTGATCCTCTGTCTCTTTATTTTGCCGCTCAGAATCCAATTCTCGGCGTTGAGAGACAGTCGATTCAACTGCAAAGTGTTAGCTCGTGCACTAGCTTCTGAAGCAAAACATACGCACTCATCCGAACGTCCTGACTAACCTTCCCGAGACCCGTCAAATCGTTCTTCACATAGAACGGTACAGGGTCAACACGACCTGCGGATCCTTTGTGAGACTAGCAAAGCACAAGCCGAGCCGTGTACGTACCATCGCCCGAGAGCCCAAGGGGAGTACCTTCTACCCATCCCATCTTGGCAAGCATGGAGAAACCAACGTTGGAGCTCTTGATCTTCGTCTCCACGGTTATGACTTCGCGCGACGGCTTGCTGGCGTAGTATTCGTCGTACTTGTCGACGTCCATTGCATCTGGAGGAGGGGGAGAAGGGGTACGGGAGACAAGAGAGACATTGTCTTCGCTGTCGTCATCTCCGTCGTCTTCATCCCGTGGTCGCTGGGGGAGGTGGAGAAGGGAAAGAAGTATGCAGGGCGTATTCCGGGTGCGAAGAATGCGCAACGGGTACCTTCAACGATGCGGAGGCTTCGTCAAGCTCTGGACGACTGAGGGGAATTGCATTCCAGCGTGCGACGGATTCCGCGGACATCGCACGCTAATGTAACAGGACTGGGGGAAAGCAGGTGAAGGGAGTGCTCAAGCCAGGCTCAAGCTTTCAAGAGTGGCGAGCTCAAACCTCGGTCGGACTCGGAGTCGGCTCAACATCAACAGTTGATACATCAACTTGAACTTTGAGCGCTGGGACAGGTCCCACGTGACTGAGACACGCGTTAATGCGCGCGTCGCGTCGTCGTCTCAGCCACAACCATCTCTTCTCCCTCACCTCCTCATTTCCATCTTTCTCCCCTCTCTCGCTCCGTCATGGACTCCGACGACTATTTCGACGATGAATTTGACTCCTCATTTCTCCACGCTGTCGACGCTATCGAAGCCGCTCATGTTGCCAATTCAGCTGCGGCAACTCAACCTCCTGATCCTCAACCCTCTGGGTCCACGACTCGCTTCAAATCTGCTACCCTATCGAAACCTCAATCCATACCTACTACTACCGCTAAATTTGTCTTTTCATCTCAACTACGGTCGCCACGCAGCGCAGCTATCATCCCTGAAGGCGACGATTCTAGCGACTACTTCGACGATCCTATCATTCCCAACGAAGCCGACCTTGCCAGAATAGACGCAGAGGTAGAGCGTAAAGATGCGCCTAATGCTCCAGGGGTTTCTGTTCAATCCATTTCGGAGCCGTCCGGACCTAGCAGTCTCGCTGACCGACACTCTATTCTCGTGCAACGGAACCTCTTTGGCGAAGTCGTCCATGACGCCGAGCCCCCCAAGATTACATCGAATGCGCGACCTTTTCAGAAGACACGATCTTCTCTGCGCCAGATGCCACTTCCGGGACAGGCGAAAAGGACCAAGCAATGGGACAGGACTGCCTACGCGAAGACGGGCTGGCGGAAACCCAAGCCACCCCCGGAGAAGGACAAGGGGAAGGGTCGTGCCTCGGACAATGATGACGACGAAGAAGCGATTGAGTTCGAACAGTTCCCCGCGCCAGAGATTTCTGTGGGGTGAGTACGCATCCGACCTCTAATCGCGACCTCTAATCATGCTCGTCATGCGCGCCGATCTAGTCCGGTATGTCCAAACACGACATTCCTCTATCCATTCGTTAAACATCTGGCGTAGATACCAACAATGAAGCTGTGTCCAGACCGTTTGGCGGCGAGGACTTGGATATACCCTCTTAACAAGCCGAAACGCGATTACCAATACAACATCGTCAAGAAATGTCTCCTCGAGAATACCCTGGTCGCGCTCCCTACTGGGCTGGGGAAGACCTTCATTGCTGGGGTGGTGATGCTCAACTGTACGTGATGTCTCACGAGGTGTACTAGTGATATCTATTGACTTATGAACACTAGTTTATAATTGGTTTCCTCGAGGCAGAGTGGTGTTCGTCGCCCCCACGAAGCCGCTTGTGGCCCAACAAATTGACGCTTGTCATAAGACTTGCGGGATACCAGGGTCCGCGGCCGCCGAGTTGACTGGGAATGTAGCCAAGGACAAACGTATCAATGCGGTATGGTAATTTGTTTGCTGTCTCCAGCGCATACATTCAACTCGCATGCTAGTGGAGGACCAAGCGCGTATTCTACGCCACGCCGCAAACATTATTGAACGATCTCATCCAAGGACATGTTGATCCACTGGACATAGTGATGATTGTCATCGGTAAGCATCGAAACCGTTTCAAGTATGACCTCAGTATCTCACGAAGCCGACGTATTTACCGCAGACGAGGCGCATAGAGGCACAGGCGACTACGCCTATGCGCAGGTTGTCCGTTATATGATGCAGCACAACCCTCATCACCGTATTCTAGCCCTGACCGCCACCCCAGGTGGCAAACCCGAGGTCGTTCAGGAGATCGTCGATGCGCTACACATCAGCCATATTGAAATTCGCAGCGAGACGGACCCCGACCTTAAGAAGTACCTTCATACTAAGCACGAACAAGAACATTTCGTCGACATGACCGAAGACATCGCCGTGCTCCGAGATGCACTATCGGCCGTCATGGTGGTACGTTTGTCACAACAACGAAGTCCACTGTTCGTCTTCCGACCCGATGTATTCCGCAGCCCATCATCAAGAAGGTTCAGGGCGCCGGCTTCCTGAAGAACGGGAACACGTTGCCCACGATGCTCCATCCATATCGATGCCAAGCGACGCTGGCAGAGATGAACAAGGCGCGGGCACCTCAGTATGCCGTCAGCGCTGCCGCTCAACTTGGGCCATTGGCACGAGCGATGGGTTACCTGGTATTATGACACCCATTCTCTCCTTTCGGTCGAGTGCTGACACGGTCCCAGATGGAGATGAGCGTCAGCATGTGCTATGGTTTTCTGAAAGAGATCGTCGACGACCAGGATACTAGCAGCGCGAAGAAGAATCTGCGCAAGTTGGACACTTTCAAGAGCCTCATGGCCAAGTTCGAGGAACAGGCCGCGCGTGGATTCTCGATGCATCCGAAGATGGATGTTCTCCGAACCCTCCTGATCGACCACTTCGCTCAGCGGCTGCCCGACGAGACTGGTGGAGACGGCGCGCAACCTAGCGAGTCACGCGTCATGGTGTTCGTTTCGTTTCGCCAATGTGTGGACGAGGTCGTGGAGCTCCTGAATAAAGAATCTCCGATCATCCGAGCGAAAGCCTTCATCGGACAGGGTACGGACAAGCAAGGGAAAAAGGGCTATGCGCAAAAGGAACAACTTGAGGTTTGCACGATGTTCTCTATTATTAGGTTCTAGTTGTTAACTTGTTGCGCTATCTCAGGTCATTGAGCAATTCAAGGCCGGGAAGTACAATGTCCTCGTGTCCACTTCGATTGGCGAAGAAGGTCTTGACATTGGCGAAGTCGACCTCATCGTGTGTTACGATGCTCAGAAAACACCCATTCGCATGGTAAGCCCATGCTACGGAGTATGCCAAGTCCGAGAACTCAAAGGCTCTACCGCAGTTGCAACGCATCGGTAGAACAGGTCGTAAGGCGTCGGGCACTGTCCACGTTCTCCTGGCGAAGGGCCGAGAAGAGCACAATTGGCAGAAAGCACAGTCCAGTTACGCCGAGGTGCAACATTTCATCGTGCGCGCCTCGGATCTCGAGGTTTACGGCGACGTAGACCGCCTTCTTCCCCCGGATATAGAGCCCGAGTGCGTCGAGATGGAGATGGAGATTGAGCCCTACGTCCGCGAGGAACGCCCCTCACGGAAGGGTTCCAACGCGACCGGCGATTCCCCCCGGGGCAAGAAACGTAAGCGCAACGAAGACCCGATGCGCAACGTCCCGATGGCTGCAGCGAAGGGTTTCGTCAGCGTGAGCGAGCTGTTGGTGAAGAGCGGCGCGACACGCAAGAAGACGGCAGCGAAGATAGCATCCATGGATTGGGAACACGCAGACGAAGATGACTCGGACGATGCAGACATCGAAGCTGGGGTCTTTGCGCCTCGGAGAGTCAAATCGACATCAGCAGCGGAATATCCGAAGGCTAAGGGGAAGGCGCGTGCCAGAAAGAGGGGTCTTGCCCGGAGTGCGACAGTCGCTGGTCCCAGCAAGAAAACCTCTGTGCGGAAGAAAGGCGAGAAGCAAGATGCGCTGGCGGAGCTAGACCTTAGACTAAGCGACGACACGGAGGACGAAGCAATCGAGCGAGGCCCCCTTTCTTCCGCGAATCTACATATCGGCGAGCACAGTTCAGTTCCTAGGTCGCCATCCGCGAGATTGGCTCGAGGGCGGTCAAGCTCTCCCGACATACCGCTGAGCCACTCCATCATCGACATCACTAGCACTCCCGATTCTCCACCTACCCGTTCTGCTGCAGCTATGCTCGCTTCTTCTCCAGACCGACCGCTGAAAAAGGTCCGCCGGAGGGTCGTGGACTCTTCGCTCGAACGTCCTCTACAGTCGACTCTTCTCAATGTCAATGGGCACGACGACAGCGGCCATCCGTCACAGAGTTGGGAACCACCCAGGTCACCAGAACGCTCGACTTCGCCACCCAATCACAGCGATAGCATGGCATGGTTGATCGAGGACGACGAAGATGCCGACCTTCCTCTCCCTGCCGCCCCCTCTTCTGATGAGCATCTGTTTCTCGATTCGTCTCCCGTTTGTCAGGCGACTCCACTGCGGTTACCCTCCGATGACGAGCCCGAGTTTGTCGACGACCCGTCTCCCAATCCATCCCCCCGTCGCCAAGCCAGCCGCTCCTCCCAACCACCCAAGAAGTCAGGACCATCTCATAAGACGGATATGGGCCCGCCAGCCCTTCCATCCAAAATCATCCACGCCTCTCCATCCTTTTCTGACGACATGGGCCCCGAACCCTCATTTGCCATTCGCCCATTTGGCAAGCAAGCCCGAAAGCGACTCGCACCAGACATCCTTGGCCCCGAGTCCTCTCCATTGGCTCCTCCCGCCTCTCAACGGCGCCTTAAGCGCGACCGTTCCAAGTCTCCTTCTCCTCTGCCTGCTCAACGACTCAAGAAGAAGAAACTCAAGTTCATGGACACGGCAGAAGCTCAACGCCGTAATCCGTGGATCGATGTCGAGGCGACGCATTCTGGGGACGAAATGAGCGTCGGCTCCTCCGAGCCGGACGTCGACTACATTGTACCCGACAGCGACGACCGCTTGTTCCTCGAGGAATCAGCTGACTCGCAGATGTCTCCATCCTACGACCAGAGCGCCATCTACCGTCGGAGCCTCATGACGCAGGCTCCAGGGAGTGGCGGGCCTGTATTTGCCAACAAGCCTGTCCGCCGTGGCCAGACATCGTTTGAATTGGGCCGTGCTCATCCGCCGAGGTATCGACATAAGACGTTAAGATCTCCGCCTATACCAGACGAGGAGGATGAGTATGAGTTCGGAAGTTTCGTTGTTGATGACAATGCAGAAGTCTCATTCAATGTTCCTTCCAGCGATAGTTGACTTAGATGTGAATAGAATTAGACCTAGAGCACTGTATATTATGCATAGTCAATGCGCGTAGCATCTCCATCTGAGTCGTCGAGAAAACGAGGCGACGACAGCAGGCTTCGAACTCACGACTACCATTAGGTCAGCACTTACAATGCGCAGCATGTTGAGAAGCTTCAGATAAGTTAAAGTTGACGTTGGAGTCCGGCTCGATCACCCCGCTCTTCGTTGGTCTACATCCAGCTTTACATTCTTGACCCTTTACTATGCACTCTAAGGCCCCTTACCCCTCTCCCCGAGAAGTCCAAGTTGAAAACCGCCGTATTTTCACCACTCACCCATATTCTTCCTAACTCTCCCATGTCGTCACAGTCTTCTAGGAACCGATCGCCACCTGGCTCTCACCAGGGTGGATTGACCGCACTCATGAAAATGATGTCCAACATGAGTGTGAGGGAAATTGACGACATCCTCGCAAGACGCGGGAGCTCCTCTGACACCGCGGGCACGGGCGATGTCGACCTTGCGCTCTCGTTGTTTGCAGAGGAAGCTGAGGGTCTTCTCAATCTCGTCAAAGACCATCGCGTCGACGACGTCGTGAACGACGGGGGACTTCTAGACGAGTTAGTGGAGATCGAAGAGACAGCTCATTACGACCACCTCATGGCCGTCGCCCTCTCAGAGGGCAGGCCGCCCCCTCCCAGACCCCAAACCCGTAACAGAATTAGGTCCGAGCGCACCTTTCATGCTTTCTGTTTACATTGCTGATACCATGGTTTGCCGCAGTGCTTCTTCCACACTGCAGCCAACCCTTGCATCGTCATCAGGTCAATGCGACGGCGTAGCACCAAGACCTGACTCGGACGTATCGAGGGGTTCCAGGTATGCTTCTTTTCGTAACTGAAACGCTTGCACCCTCATTCATTGGCTCACTATTTTGTATAGTCCGCAGCGTGTTGGCCCTTCCCCCAGCTCGCTATCGCGACTTTTTTCCGCCGCAATTTCGCTTTGTAGTCGAGTATCAGGTGTTGAAAGGTATTTGCCATCGCGCCCAGCAACCTCTACGGACAATGGCCGCAGTAAACCCTCAACAGAGCTAAAGCCTCTCCCGTCTTGTGTCATTTGCGGAGACGAGATCGAAGGCGCGATCAAAGCACCGTGCGGGCACTACCTCGACGTCACTTGTCTCCGTCGCATGTTCGGGCACTCGGCCCGAGACGAGACCTCCTTCCCCCCAAAGTGCTGCCAAGAGCCGATCGAGTTCGAGAGCGTAAAGAAGCACCTCAACCCCTCCTTGAGAAAGCTCTTCGAGCGGAAGAGCCGAGAGTTCACCACTAAGGACCGCGTTTACTGCCACATCTCTAGCTGCTCCACCTTCCTCGGCGGTGCGTCCAAAGAAACACCCACGGCGCTGGCTTGCACTTCACGTTTCTGCCGCGCGTTTACTTGCGGAAGCTGCAAGTACGCGGCCCACCCCGGCAAGGCGTGCGCGGACCGCCTTGACGACATTGTGCTGGAGCTTGGCCGGAAGCGGGGCTGGCAACGGTGCCCCTCATGCCGCTACCTCATAGAGCGCAACGGGGCTGCCGCCACATAATATGTCGGTGTGGGATGCAATTCTGCTACGGGTGCGCGAAGCCATGGGGGACCGGAATTTGCGCTGACAGCTGCCCTAGTATGTAGCACACGCCGGTTTTACTACGGAAGAAATCCCTACGGTGTAATGACCCTTTTGACGGCGTTTTGGCGGGCTAGGGGTACAAAGCTCAGAACACGAAAGCCAGTTGATAAAGTACATTGACGGAGTATGAAGGGGGGGGCTAAAGTGTATTTTTGACGAGGTACTAGGGATTCGAAATCACCCCCGAGTGTCAAGTATGTACTTACTTGTAAGTAAATATGTACTATATATGGCTCAAACTCGTCGATGTTGACCCCGGCATACGGACCGATGACCCGATTTCAGATCACGTGGTCTCCCTGGTCTGGCGCTGGCGCTGGCGCCTTTGACGGTGGCGGATGCGAGTGCGACGCGCAAAGTTCAAACGGCTCACTGGAGTCGTCGTCTTATTACTCTCAACCTCGACCTCGAATCTCCCGTTCAACCCATTCTTCCACGTTTCCGATGAGTAACTCCAGCCAGTATGGGGACCTCGCAACCCAGCTCCTCACCGAGTCCCGCCGGTCCACAGCCACGAACACCCTTCTCAAATATAACGACGTCCTCGTCCGCTCCATCATTCGCGAGCAGCGCGACCTCGAAACCGCCATCGAATCCGCCCTCACCCGCTCCGCCGTTCCAAACCCAGACGACTCAGACGCAGATCCGGACGCGACGTTGGGAGATGGGCCGCGCAACGAGAAGGGCGAGCACGCGCACATGCCCACCGTCCTGCTGTATCAGACCGCGATCCTCCGGAACAAGCGCTGCCTGCTCGCCTACCACCACCATCGGATGGAGTTCCTGAAGGATCTGTATTGGTCCGTCGGCGGTGCGCTGCCCCTTCTCCTCTCCTTGCCCCCTGCGCAGGCTGGTGCGGATGCGAACGCAGGTGCGCAGGGCGGGGTCGCGTCGTCGGCGCCGCAGGATATCCGTTCCAAGCTATCGCCGCACGAAGTCGACTTCCTGCGATCGTACGCTGCATCGCTGCTTACGCTGCGCGCGGAGGCGTTTTCCTCCGCATCGGGCTCGGGGGCTGGCTATGGATTGACGGAGGACGTGGACCTACTCGCACCCATCTTGCACCCGCCAAAGGATTTGCAGGTACATGTTCGCGTAGTGAGGGACTGTGGGATCGTGCATACAGAGCTGGGGGCGATCGACTTCAAGCGGGGGCACCGGTTTCTGGTACGCCGGTCGGATATAGAGCATCTCATCGTCCAGGGATATTTGGAGGAATCATAGCATCAAACACTGAGTAGTAGGAGGGGTCCGTATGCACTGGTGAGTTACTGTAACTATCGGCACCTTTGCATTGAATGCGGACGTTGCTCCCCTATTGATTGTACCCGATGTTGTTGCAGTGCGAAGTCAAACCTTTGAAATTGTATTCCTGAGCCATGTATATCACCACATTAACAAATTCATCTGACTAGGGGCCCTCTGGGCCTGACTATCTAGGACATTGGATATGGCACGCACAACCAACAGATAGTCCGACTGAACTATCCACAAAGTAAAAGACAATTGTGCGCGGCAACAGATAAATGCACATGGTCGTGCGGGTATGCAGGGTGAATGACAAAACGAGAACAATGTGTAGGGTAATATGGCTGCCTGTTACCTCACGAGAGTAGGAACGCAGGTATCCGCGGGTGGGGTAAACGAACCATGGCTGCACGGAAGGCGCCACAGATGACTAACGAAAGTCATCTAGAGCTCGTCACACCAGGGAAGCTCCGTCTCCGTCGTGGCGGGGGCCTGGCTGCTCGTCGTAGGGACTGAGAGGCCTGCCGGGGGTGCCGGGGCAAGAGCAGCGTTCGCGACGCACATGACCTATCAAGGAAACGGAACCACGAGACGAAGTCAGATACAGTATTACGTGGAAAGTTATACGTGTCAACATACCTCGCCAATGTACATATTGTCGCAGGCCGAGTTGAGCTGGGGGTTGTTATGGTAGAGAATGGTGGAGTTGATACCATAGGTGTTGTAGAGTTGGTCGCACGTGTCATTGGCCTCGACGACATGAGTGTTCGAGCAGTCCTCGCCCTGAGTGCCAAGGCAGAGGTTCTGGCCGACCTCAAGATTGTCGCAGAGGTTGTCGATGGCAGTATTCACAACAGCGAGCTGGTAGCTATACGATTGCCAAACCAATACCGTGAACATCCATGAAAAGCGCGAATGAAATGAGGACGCACGTTGAGACATTGTTGGCAGCGGAGATGGTATCGCACCAGTCACCTTCCTTGACGGTGTACGTGCGAGTGCACGACGCGGCAAAGGCAGCTGAGGGCGACATGTCGTGTTAGTGCCGTGAACCTGGGGTATGTGCCAAAACTTGGGACGAACGCAAAAAATACGTACTGGCCAGGAAGGGAGCAGCAACAAGGGCAGCGACGACAGAGCGGGAGAACATGGCTTTGGAAAGGGAGGTAACGAGTGTGGTTGCACGGAATGCAGTAAGGACGGACTTGGCCGCTGAAGTCGTCGAGGACGTCGTAGAGACTGCTGTGGATGGTGGGAGGGAAGATGAGCGAGAAGCTCCCGAAGAGCCCCCACCTTTGAGACGGGCGCTTCCAGCGTACTGCTTGGCACTGGCAGCCTGCGCACAACGATCCGAGTCCGTTCCCGACCTCGGCATGGCTCCTAGCCCACCAATATCTCCTTGGCGACGCACCGTAATAAGGAGCGCATTCCGCCGTTGAACCGGCGGTCGGAATCCGGTGAAATTGCGCGGGTTCAACGTTTAGACAGACCGCAACGCAACTTGAGTCTCAGGCTTTCCACTCCTGTGCTTCGTTCGCCCTGTCAATGAGCACCTACAGCGTCCGAAGCAGACCGGCCTTCCGGGAGATGCGGCAGATGGCTGAGCGATGCTACTTTGGGTTTCCAACAGATGAGACCATGAAGGATGGGCGTTATTTCACGGGATGCCGCAGTGGGTTTTGTAAGTACATATAACCACCCCAGTCTCGAGGGCCACCCGGCCAGCCAATCAGCATGCAGTAACCACGCTCGCTCGTGCCTGGCAGGCTGGCACACATTAATTAATATTGGATACAACACGACGCACGTCATGTACACCTCAGACTCGAAAGGTTTGAGTTTCCAGAGGCAAATGGCGTGCACATAAGACCCCAAACGGCGACAAGTAAGTAATGATAGACTTGGAATGCTTGGAATTGCTCTACTTATAAATCGCTTCCTTTGGACGCCTACATGGAGGCGCCCATAATCATAATCACTCACGTCATAAGTATATATATTATAGCGCCGATCACACCTCAGCCATCCCGAGGACGACGACTCAGGTCCCTCAACTCAGGCACCGCAAGCCTTGCCAATTGCAATGTTCTTTTTGTATGGGAGGATCGCGGTACAACAATGGTCCATTCGACGAAGCTTTTCCTCGTCACCATTTGTGAGACATGAAAATCCTCTGGTGAGTAGCTTCGCTCTTCTCTGCACGTTGCGTTCTAACCCACGTAGGGCCTCCCAAGGCGACCTGGGCCGCCCCCCCAGATGCCGCGCAGAGGCGGGCCAATACAGAAGCGGTCATTGCCCCACGTCAAGAAAGTGCTTGCCGTTGCCAGTGGCAAGGGAGGCGTTGGCAAGAGCACCGTTGCCGGTCAGTTTTGTCATGCACCCTTCACGTTCACACGTAAAATTGGGAATATGTCTTGGCGTACAGTCAATCTTGCATTCTCGCTTGCACTGGATTCAGAACATGCACCGCGACCAAGGCCGCGCGTCGGCGTGCTCGACTTGGACATCTTCGGGCCATCGGTGCCCAAACTCATGGCCCTTGAGAAGGCGGAAGAACCTGAACTAACCCAGGGTTAGTGTGAGGTTTCCCCGTTGCATCTCCTTTGAACT
Source organism: Ganoderma lingzhi (assembly GCA_026283605.1). Lineage (NCBI taxonomy): Eukaryota > Fungi > Basidiomycota > Agaricomycetes > Polyporales > Polyporaceae > Ganoderma > Ganoderma lingzhi. The sequence goes on from JAPJYM010000001.1 coordinate 1,782,781, forward strand.
TAAAACCTCTGCAGCGGGAGCGATCGTTCCTATTGTCAACCATGGGCTCCCGTGCATGTCCATGGGATTTCTGTTACCCAAGACGCCAGGAACGGACTCATCCGCGGATACAGCCGTTGTATGGCGAGGGCTCATGGTACAGAAGGCCGTCCAACAACTGTTATTTGACGTAGACTGGCGTGACGCTAGAAGTGGGGCCGAGCTCGACGCCCTCGTCATCGACATGCCTCCAGGGACTGGCGACGTCCCATTAACGCTCGGGCAACTGGTCAATGTTGACGGTGAGTACCTGGTTAAGGTCCCAGTCTGGCATCCGCAATATAACCGTGAGATGCATTACATAGGTGCCGTGATCGTATCGACACCCCAGGACGTCGCTCTGACAGATGTCCGAAAGGGCGTGTCGATGTTCCAGAAAATTTCCGTACCGGTAAGTGGCCGTGAAACTATGTGGAATGAGCTTAACGTGACATGTTGCAGATTGTTGGTCTATTGTTGAACGAATCGCACTTCATCTGTTCATCATGTTCAACACCTCACGAGCTCTTTGGGTCCCCTGCCTCCTTCAGAGCTACAGCTCAACGTTATGGAGTAGGCGTACTTGGCGAGCTCCCTCTCGTCCCCGGCGTGAGTCGCGGCGGGGATCACGGCGTTCCATACGCACTATACAGTCCGGATAATGGCGGAGTATCCGATCCTGGGGGAAAGGAGTGGAAGGACACGATGGCGGATGTCGCGTCGAAAGTTTGGCAATTCCTGTCGAAATGAGCACACTCTACTTTCGTTACGCATGGAAATAGGCATCTCGTACATATGCAGCCTCATTCTCGTTATATCTGGTTACCCATGTTTAGCGAGTATTTCTGCGGATAATCGAAGGTCCTCTGACATGACGTCCTGGAGAGACAACGCCCAGCGGTTTGAGGCACCGGATCGGTGAGGTGCAATACGGTCGTGGGTTCGAATCGCACCCTTGCTAACGATTTTGTCATCCAACCGGACTAAGCTTCAGCGCTCAGTTCCAACTCAAGTTAGGAAGACTCTGAACGATTTATGTTGCACACAATTCACCGAACTCCTCCTGACAACTCCGAGCAACGCCACCATTAACTTTCCAAGTACATGTACAATAGATGCGGGTTCGAATCCCGGCTGGTCAAGAATACATAAGTTACTCTCCCTCATGCCTCGTTAGCCTGTACTCTATCCTCACAGGACCAAGTTCAACTTGGATCCGTACCCGGAGCACCACCAAAACAGTGAGAAAACTTGGGTTTCTTCCATATAAAAACTGGCGCGTACTACATCACATTAGGGCAGCTGTCAATGCAGATTCCGGTCCCCCATGGCTTCGCGCACCCGTAGCAGAATTGCATCCCACACCGACATATTATGTGGCGGCAGCCCCCGTTGCGCTCTACGAGGTAGCGGCATGAGGGGCACCGTTGCCAGCCCCGCTTCCGGCCAAGCTCCAGCACAATGTCGTCAAGGCGGTCCGCGCACGCCTTGCCGGGGTGGGCCGCGTACTTGCAGCTTCCGCAAGTAAACGCGCGGCAGAAACGTGAAGTGCAAGCCAGCGCCGTGGGTGTTTCTTTGGACGCACCGCCGAGGAAGGTGGAGCAGCTAGAGATGTGGCAGTAAACGCGGTCCTTGGTGGTGAACTCTCGGCTCTTCCGCTCGAAGAGCTCTCTCAGGCCGGAGTCGAGGTACTTGTTTACGCTCTCGAACTCGATCGGCTCTTGGCAGCACTTTGGGGGGAAGGAGGTCTCGTCTCGGGCCGAGTTCTCGAACATGCGACGGAGACAAGTGACGTCGAGGTAGTGCCCGCAGGGTGTCTCTATGATGGTGCCTTCGATCTCATCTCCACAAACGATGCAAGATAGGAGAGGTTCGGGCTCTAGTGAGGGTTCACCGAGGTCGCTGTCGGTAGGGGTGACTGGTCGCGATAGATACTCTAGATCTGAAGGAGTCTCTTCGGGGCTTGATGCTCGACAATAAAGCGAAATTGCGGTGGAAGAAGTTCGCGATAGCGGGTTAGAAGAAGGGACAGCGCGCTGCGGACTGTATAAAATTGTGAGCCAATGGAGGCGCAAGTGTTTCAGTTGTGCAGAGATGCATACCTGCGACCCCTCGATACGTCCGAGTCAGGTCTTGGTGCTACGCCGCCGCATTGACCTGATGACGATGCAAGGGTTGGCTGCAGTGTGGAAGAAGCACTGCGGCAAACCATGGTATCAGCAATGTAAACAGAAAGCATGAAAGGTGCGCTCGGACCTAATTCTGTTACGGGTTTGGGGTCTGGGAGGGGGCGGCCTACCCTCTGAGAGAGCGACGGCCATGAGGTGGTCGTAATGAGCTGTCTCTTCGATCTCCACTAACTCGTCTAGAAGTCCCTTGTTCGCGACGTTGTCGACGTGATGATCTTTGGCAAGATTGAGGAGACCCTCAGCCTCTTCTGCAAACAACGAGAGTGCAAGGTCGACATCGCTCGTGCCGGCAGTGTCGGAGGAGCTCCCGCGTCTTGCGAGAATGTCATTGATTTCCCTCACACTCATGTTGGATATCATTTTCATGAGTGCGGTCAATCCAGCATGAGAGCTAGTTGGCGATCGGTTCCTAGACGACTGTGACGACATGGGAGAGTTAGGAAGAATATGGGATGAATGGTGAAAATATGGCGGTTTTCAGCTTGAACTTCTTGGGGAGAGGGGGATAGCGGGCAGGCAAACTAGTCAGGGGCCCTAGACCATTAAGTATTGTGCATTCCTTGGCTTCACTGCATTGGTCACGAAGAACGTGGAGATCAACGTAGATCAACGAAGATCAGGATTAATAGGAAGGTCGGACCTTCATCGTGTTGTTTGCTGCAGTTAGTGTTGTATGAAAGAAGTACGTACCTGCAGTACTGCGGTAATATAGTGTTTAGGTCAGAGCCATATTGCACTCCGCTGAGAAGGGACTGGTGTCCTTGAGTAACGTATGACATTGGAAGCCTACGATCATCGGTTGCTTATGGGGGACGGAGCCGGCGACAGGTAGGAGGGTTGTGACGTGCAAGAGGAGGGCCTGCGAAATGGAAGTTGTCTTCTGTCTCGAGGTCATTTCTTCAGCTGGGGCCATGATCGTCAGAAACAAAGGTCAAACTCGGCGTACAAGTTACTTACACTGCAGTAAGTTACAGTCTAAGTTAGATCTGTTACAGTGGCCACTGATCACGGCCCCGGGCCGAAGCATCGTTCGTCGGTCGGTCATGTCCGGCGGCGTGACGTCAGGGACAAGCACGATCTGCCGAACTGGGCGACGGGAGCGCCTGTCCTGTTGCCTGCGACGACGACTCGTCGCGATCGGAGCCTGGGCCTGAGACTTGGATGTGCCGTACAACGAGCCCCTCAGGTATATAACCCATCCCTAGCATCCGCATGCCATCGGCAGCCCCGACCTGCAGCACCTGGCACCTGCTCCTCTGCTCAACCAGCGGACCGCTCTTGTTGTCCAGCCAGGTCACGCCGCCATTCAAGTTTCTTCTACCGAATATCAGCGAAGACGAGCACGCTACTCCGTCCGTCACGCTCAATACGTTCGCCGTCATCTGACCCTTGTTGAGACGCGTCTCGGCGCCCTTCTCCCCTTCCATCACTTCCTTCTTGGCAGACCTCCGCTTCTCTGCCACTCTCTCCTCTCGTCTTAAATCCAGTCACTCTCCCCCGCCCTGGCCCCTGGTCCATCGAGTCCCGCCACCTCTTCATACCCTCCATGGCGCGCAAGCTCGCCACCATCCTCTCTGCCCTCCCAGCTGCCCTTGCCCTCAACAATGGCTTGGCAATTACCCCGCAGATGGGTTGGAACACCTGGAATCATTTCGGGTGCGGTATCAACCAGGACACCATCGTGAGTGCTGCCCAAGCCCTCGTCTCCAATGGCTTGGACAAGCTAGGCTACAATTGTCAGTCCATATTCCTGCATCAGGGAGATCCAGGTTCTCATGGTTAACATATAACCCGCACCCCTTTTTCTAGACGTCCTTGTCGATGACTGTATGCGCATGCCATTCATAAACCGTCGCGCTCCTGTCCTCATGCATCACGTCAGGTTGGCAAGCGGATGCTCGCGACCCCAGTACCGGTGCACCCGTCGAAGACAACAGCAAGTTCCCGAACGGTATCAAGGCCGTCGCAGACCAAGTCCACTCCCTGGGTCTCAAGGTACGAGACCAGAGGAGTACGCCGTGCCCCCATTTCTCACAAGCGCACAGTTTGGCATCTACAGCAGCGCTGGGACGTAAGTGTCTGGATTAGTGAAGTGGGGTGACGCTGCCATGAAACTGACCGAATAACGATGTCAGCTACACTTGCGGCGGCAAGTTCGGCTCCCTCGGCTACGAGGATATCGATGCGAAGACCTACGCATCATGGGGCGTCGATTACCTCAAGTACGACAACTGCTATAACGAAGGCCGCGCAGGCACTCCGCAAATCTCCTATGAACGGTTCAACAACATGTCCCAGGCGCTGAACGCGACTGGGCGTCCAATCCTTTACTCCATGTGCAACTGGGGCGAGGACGGGCCCTGGAATTTCGCCGTGGTACGTCACCTTTTATTTTTGGAACTTCTGCAGACCCCGCTGATCGTTACCGGTTACCGGCAGAACATCGCGAACAGTTGGCGCATCTCTGGGGACATTTACGACGTGAGTCTATTGTGCGTGCGCGTGGTCTAGAACCACTCATAACCATCTCCGCGCAGAACTTCGGTCGCTACGATGACCGGTGTCCGTGCACAAGCATGCTGGACTGCAAGCTTCCTGGGTTCAGTGAGTTGTGAGCGGAATCCTGCGGTTGACACACTGACCGTCTGCGTCAGTCTGCGCTATGGCTCGTATCATCGACTTCTCTGCTCCGCTTGGGCAGAAGGCGGGCAAGGGTCACTGGAACGATCTCGACATGCTCGAGATCGGCAACGGTGGTATGACGTATGATGAGTATGGTGCGTATATTCTACATGATGCAGGCTTCATGGTATATAAATTCTGGGTTAGTCACACACTTTTCCATGTGGGCTCTTGTCAAGAGTCCGCTCATCCTCGGTAACGACATCACGAACATGGTGAGGCATCCTGTTTTAATTTGTGAGGTGTAGTGCAGTATTGAAGGATGCCGTCTAGTCCAACGAGACGAAGGAAATCATCACCAACGACGCTATTATCGCTGTGAACCAGGACTCGGGTGGGTCTGCCGCCAGCCGTATTTGGAAGCACACCCTTCCCGAAGGCGGTGACATCCAACTCTGGGCTGGCAGTCTCGTGAACTAGTACGTTCTATTCCTTTCAACGTGCATAATACATTCCGATCTGGTATCTTTCACAGCCATTTCGTCTTCGCCGTCATGAACACCTCACCCAAGAACCAGACCATCGATATATCCCTCCTCGACGTGTTCAACGACCAAGGCAAGGCCTTCGGGTCTGGCACGTTTACGATATCAGACCTATGGCAAAAGGACTCATCTGGCAACTGGGGCGCCAAGGTCGGCGACTTCCAGGGCAAGATGACCGTCTCGGTCAACACGCATGCGACCCGCGTCTTCATGGCGGTCCCAGCATCCATGGCAGCGGTGAGGCAAGAATTATAAATCCTGGGGATCTTCTTATGGACGACATTCGGAATCAGCATCGAGACAGTAGCCTTCGTGAAGCGGCGGTCGACGAGGTGGCCCAAATCTTGGCGCAAGACGAAATTCGCGTGAGGGGGCAGATGAGATTATCGACTGGGAGGTGGTAAGGTTCTGGTGTTTGTTGTATGCTCTATGTACGCATACGTGCATGTACGACTGACGTTGTGGGTATGAAATCATTGTTGGATTGAAAGCCAGCGACTCCTTGTTGAGACACCTCGTCGTGTGATTGTCATTCTGCATACCCACGCTTGAAGTACTTCCCCCAAAGTATCAGGATTGTAGTTAACAAGGCCCTTTTTCACAAGAAGGTTACTGTACTAGTGTACTTGCCAGAGATTTTTGGAACACTAGGCGAACGGAAGTTTAAGGAGGTGCGGTTGTCAGGCGCGTGTAGGGCGGCTACATAAAGGTGGAATGAGGAAGTTTGCGGACAGGCGCCGCTGTCACTTTGGTGAGTGTGCCGGGAACAGAACGTGATTCACCTCCTCCCGCCTCTTCCTCTTCCTCTCCTCGACGGTCGCACCATTCACCTTCAGGCCGAGCATGTTCTACGACCCCGAGACTGCAACTCATCTCAAGCCGTGGCTCATCCGCACCCTTGAACCTATGTCCGTGGCGCCTCATTCACGTTCTCCTGGAGTACTGGAACTGATCATTTCGTTTCCTTGTTCTACAGATGCGACGCAGAACCTGGCGCGCTTGCAGACTACATTCTAGCCCTCCTCAAGCACCAGGCGCCAGAGCCGGAGCTACGGAAACAGCTGATAGCACAGCTAGAGGAGTTCTTGGAAAAAGGTGCGTGGTTTCACATCCGACTGGTCGCCATTGATGCACCGACGCGAACATCTCGTACACCATGGCGCAGAGGGCCCCTCGTTTGTCGACACGCTATTTACGGCACTGCGTACCAAGTCGTACCTCCCCTACTCCGCGACTCCATCCTCCCCTGGCTTCGCGTCGTCAAGTATGGCTGCTGGCGACGGCGGCATTCCAATACCCCTGGGCGCACTCCCTACGACCAACTCCAACCCAACATCCTCGCCATCAGAACGTGGCCGAAAACGCGGTATTGATGACGACCATGACCAGCACGGGCCTTCGAAAGGTGCACGACTAAATCACGACGGCCAGTTCTCGCGATACGGTGGACGCGGACATGGCGATGACAGGTCATCATGGGGCGGCCGGAGCGACCGTGGGGGGAGGATGGGTATGAACGGCGCACGGGCAGACTACATGGACGGTGGGATGCAGGGGATGGATATGAACGTGGGCATGAATGGCGGCGGGATGGGCATGAACGGGCGTGGCGGCCAGGGCTACCGACCCCCAGAGATGCGGCGTGGGATATGCCGGGATTATCACAGTGAGTAGCGGTCTGCCTTCGTCTCAATCGTTTGGCACCTTACCGTGTTTTTCTTTTGGGTTCGTCTGACCGTCAGATAACGGCTACTGCGCGCGGGGCGCGTTCTGCAAGTACAGCCATGGCGATGACGCGGTCATTCCCTCGCAGTTATTCCCGATGGGTCCCGGGGGGATGGGTTTCATGCCGATGATGGGTCCTGGAGGGATGTCGTTTCCTATGGGTGGAGTGGGTGCAGGCGGGGCGTATGATCCACACGAGCGGATGGATATGAGACCGATGGGTATGGGTGGCGGACGCGTGCAGAACGCGAGACCAGCCGTATTACCGCGGACGGAGGACGGCGACGTCTCCATGACCCAGAACCCCGGCGAGCTGCCGGTCATCCAGGACCTCACACCTCAAGTGCCTATCCAGGACGTTTCGCCCCATAACACTGGCGAAGGGTTCCAACAGCAGCAGCAGCAACAACAACAACAACAACAGCCGCCGCTGGGGAGCCCAATGGAGGGCGTGGCACCCATGATGGAGCTGAATGGCGGAGCCCCAAACCCCTACTTCTCTGGTCCTGGTGCGGATGTACACGCCCAATCAAGACCGCACAACATGAATGGGCGTGGAGGTGGTAGGGGGCGTGGTCGCGGAACCTTCGGCGGCGATGCGCAGAGCTTCCGTCCCACACAGAAGCGGGATGATAAGACGCTTGTCGTGGAGAAGATCCCGGAGGACAAGTTGTCGCTCGGCGCTGTGAACGATTGGTTCTCCAAGTTCGGTACGGTCACCAATGTCGCCGTTGACGCCGCGAGCGGAAAGGCCTTAGTCAGTTTCACCAACCATGAGGATGCGCACAAGGCTTGGAAATCCGAAGAGGCGGTCTTCGGCAACCGGTTCGTCAAGGTCTTCTGGCACCGTCCCATGGAAGGCCATGGACAAGTTGGCCAGCGCCTGCTTGCTGCGTCCGCAAACATCGTGGCCCAAAGAGCGTCGGGAAGCTTAGCTGTTTCGGCATCGGCTGCCGCACACGAAGGTTCTCCTGCGCCGCAAACCCCCACTACTCCTGCAGCACCCCGCAATGGTTCCGCGCCGTCTTCTGCTGCAGCGGCACTTGCTGCAAAACAGAAGCTTCTAGAACAGCAGATAGCAGAGCAGAAGACCCTCATGTCCAAGCTCTCTACCGCGTCACCCGAGGAGAAGAAAGATATCATGGCACGCCTGCGCAACCTTGGCGAGGAGATGAAGCCTTCTTCTACTTCCGCAGCAGCATCGTCCTCTTCCCAGTCAGCCTTTTCGTCCGCAACGCAGAAACGCGTTGCCTCGACATCGCGCACAGGTGAACAAGAGCGGGTGGAGCGGGAACGCCTGGATAAGGAGCTAGAGTTGCGTTACGTGGAGGGCGGCGGGGAGGAGGAAAGCACCGAGGAACTCAAGGCGAAGCTCGAGAAGCTCAAAGCCGAGGTAGCTTCTTCCTTCCTTGCCAAAATGGACTTTGCCCGCTAACGTCTGTCTTCTGTTAGGCTGCGAGCCTTGGGATCCCAATTGGCTCAGACGCCCCACCTTCGTATGGCGGCTCAACCTACCGTCCGTACCGCGGTCGCGGACGGGGCGGCCCTCGTTCCTTCTATCGTGGTGCCATGCGAGGTGGCCCACCGCGAGCGAGCATGAAGCTTGACAACCGCCCGAAGAAGCTATTGGTGAAAGGCGCTTCTGTGGACTCCCTGCAGGCCGTGCGCGACTGGTACGAGGTGCGTACCATTTCCTGTCATCCATACGCCATGTATCTTGCCGGACGGGCGTGCGCTGATGTGGGCCAATGTGCGCGTGTGACAGACGACAGGGCAGGTCGACTCGGTCGAGACGACGGACGGCGGTGATATCCTCGTGTCCTTCCGGAATCGCGCCGCTGCTGAGCAGGTGAGCGCTTACACGTGAATCACATACAATTTGATGCTGACTTTTGTTCCCTGCGTGCTGCAGGGATTCACGAAGGGCACGCACATCGCTACGGTTGGCCCCGTGCAGCTGTCGTGGTTCGCCGGACAGGCGGCGGCGGCGACCCTGCCCCATGCGCCGCCGACAGCGTCAGGACCTTCCGTCTCGGATCCGCACAAGGATGCCGCCACGACGGACGCGCCTCCGGACGACTCGGTCTCTCACATGCACCACGAGGAGGCGGAGCCGGATACCGGCGGGTGGGGTGGAGACGACGATGGGTTCGGCATGATGTGATTGTGCATGGTGCGTGCATGATGACCCGCAGCTTGTTCTCGCATATCATAGGCCCGGGGTGGGCAATGCCTTCGGGCATCCTGTCGAGTTCGCGACGGAGAATGTTATGGCTTCTGTTTCTCTCTCTTGCATTCCCGCTGTCATGTAATTCTTTATTGCTCTCCGGTCAGACCATGAATTCGAGACCCACGGTGGCTCCGAAAGTGGAAGCCATCGAACGCCTCTTGGCGTATCTACTTTTCTGCCGTGTGCCTGTGCCCTGAAACTCGGTGGAGGCCTTAATCGGCTTCGTGAATGTGTGGATTCTATGATGTGGGTAACATTGCGATAAATACTACTGATAATGTAGTGTGCGATAATGCAATATTGTATGATGCAGCAACTCTCTTCTTCGAATGTAATGCAACGACAAACCAACCAACCACCCCAGTCCACCACCAGTCCACCCATCCCCTCTCCTTCCTCTCTATCTCCTTCGCGCACATGCTCGGGGGTAATAGCGACAATAGTCCTACAGTAAACAGGAAATGCGTGTGTAATAGTGTACGGATGCAAACGTCGTGCGGTGTAGGTATAACAGCAAACAAACCCCAGCCATCGAATCAGCGTCTCTCTCGGGCTCGCGCTCACGACTCACGATCCCAGTCCAAGCCTGCGTGTGCTGTGTATGCGTGTGTGTTGTGTCTGTAAAATGTATGCGATGCGATGCGACGAGAACGAAAACGATCCCCACCCACCCCCTGTCCTTGCGATTACCGTGAAAATGCACACTATGACCGCGCGCCATTCCTCGGCGTCGACATGGACATGGGCACCCCAGGAGCCATGGTGAACGCGGACGGCGGCGGCGGCGATGGCCGTGTCCCCGGCCTTGGCATACCCATACCCATCATCCCTATCCCCATATCCACACCCATGCCCATGGCATGCTCGGGCAGCGGTGCAGCCACGGGGGGCCGGCCACGCTGGGGCTCCCCTCTGAACAGCAGAGGTGCAGCGGACGGGGGTGGGCTGAGGTACGGGGCGTGTTGCTGAGGCGGGGCATAATGCCGGGGCGGCGGTGTGGTCCTGTATGGGCTGGGGAGCGGGGGGACTGGCGGCGACGCGTGTGCGAGTTGGGGGACAGTCAACGCCGAGGACGACGCTGCGCGTGTATGGGCGGGGTAAGGGGAGCGGCGCCGGGGGTCGCCGTGGACGGCGGATTGCGACTGGGAGCGACGCGCTTTGTTTAGGTTTGCGCTGGCGACGGACAGGTTGCTTCGGGAGTGGTTGGAGGATAGCCTCGATCCGGCTGGAAGAAGGGAATAACAAGTACATTAGTGGCTAAGCTACTGTAAGGTTGAAAAAGGACGCACTAGACTGCATGGACATCTGGGACCGCGAACCCACCATGACCCATTGGTCGGCCGCACTCTTGCGATCTGCTGTGGTGCTATAGAGACTGGCAGAGCGCCGCATTGGTCCGGGGACGCCTATGGCCAGCCCCTCCGGAGGCGAATAGAGCTGAGGCGCGAGGGGAGTAGGAAGCACGATCTGGACACTGCTGTGGATAGAATGCGCGGGCCCCCGAAGCGTGTTACCAACCGAATGGATAGAGTTCACTGTGGCAGACGACGAGATGATGGACGTTCTTCGGGTATGCGACCTTGACAGGCGTGGGGGGCGAGGGCGAGGGGGCGGAAGTGGGCTCGACATGGAGGATTCCGCAGAGTGGGTAGCATCAGAGGGCGATGGGGGAACCCCCAAGGCAGGGAACCCGTGGACCTCTGATATTCCATCATCAGACGTGCTGGCGACGCTGCCGAGACGGTTCTTGCTGCTCGGGACGAAGGACGGGTTGGGAGGGAGGAGGTCGGTGGCCATGAGGGGGGTAGGCAAGGGAGAACTCTCGGTGGAAGTGGCATCTTCGACTACCCAGCTGTTCTCGCGGGTCGGACCGCGACTTGGGGTAAAGTCGGGGCTGTTACGGATGAGAGATGCACTGCTGCCGCTGACGGAGAGGAAGTGGGAGGAATACACGCGGGGTTTCTGGGAAAGAGGATCGACCCAGGTGGTAGGGCGTAGGGAGCGGTCTGCGAATGATACTGTCTGGTGCTCGCGATGATGGGCGAGGTCTTGTACGGGGGGTAATGGGACCCTGGAGCGGCGGAATTGGCGAGCGAGGAAACGCCAGGCGAAAAGGGCGAAAAGGAGAGCGACAACACAGGCAGCGACGATAGCTATGATAATGACCGTGGACGAGGTAGGCGCGTCCCTGCGGACGATGGATAAGACATTAGGCATAGTCTTTGGGATGAAGCGTGTGGGCGCGAGAGTAGAGTGTTGCTAGATGATACCAGGGACCGTGGCCGAGATGGCCAGAAGTCGGATGGGATACGAACGAGTGTGCTGGCGAAAAGAGCGACAACGGGATGGAGGATATTAATACATAAAAACAAGAGGTCTGTCCGCGGATGTCGGCAAGGGCTGTCAAGCGTTCTCGAGGTTAGGTGGCAGTGAGTGGTGCACTTTCAGCCAAGAGGGTGGGGGGGGAGGGAGACGAGAAAAATGGTGAGGAAAGGGGGCTGAAGAGCGCAGAGGGCGGAGGCTGGCGGGAGGAGGAGGAGGAAGTGACAAGTCAGCCTTGGGATGGACAGGCGGGCTTGGGCTGTTTTGTTTTGAATGGTCAGTACTTTAAGTTAGGCTGGTCGACGTCGGGCACCGTCGGGGGCCCATGCCGGCAATTGCCCGACTAAATTATATGTAAGACAAAAGTACATGTTCCCGTCAGCGCTTACCTTGCAAGGCGCTCGATATGCTTCGATATGGCATCATGCCGGGCAGATCCCAGCCACCTCATTGATCTGATCTGAACCCGGTGCCCAGGCACCGCGCTCCGGTCCGCCTCGGCCTCCCCTCATTGGTAATAGCTGAGCGCTGAGCGCTGAGGCCTGAGGCTCCCCTCCGCGTCCCAACGCCCGACGCCCGCCAGCCCGAGTTCGACGCAGGGGACGAATGCCATATGCATGGCCACCATCCCGCCCTCTGCTCGCCGCGTCGGGCCCCGCTCCATCCGATCTCTCGCATCATCCGCCGCAGAAGCCAAGTCCTCACCGTCCAGCAGGCCCTCTCCACCAAAGCCCGTTTCCCTCGCGAAGCGCATCCTCTTCCCGACCCTGCCCCCCGACGCCCGCCTTCCGCCTCTCCTTCTATCTCCCGGCGCAGCCCTCGAGCTCAATGACGAGCTCTATGACTTCATCGCCCTCGCCTTGCGTGCATTTGTCAATACCTGGTGGACAAAGATCACGCGTTACGACAAAGAGTTCCTCCCCCAAATCACCCGCATCCTCACCATCGTAATCCGCAACGTCGAGTCTCGCCTCCTCACTGCAGACCTCTCCCCTCTGGTCTTTCGTAACCTCCCCACCCTACTCACCCAGCACTGGATCGACTACCGCAATGCACACGCCAAGCTACATACCTCTTATGCCGCTGGCGGTGCCGCCAGTCTTCCTCAGCTCTTCCACCAGCTCCAATCCCATATGGCCGTCTCTGCCGACGGCGCCATTGACCAGGTATACGTACGCCAGGCTGTAGACCACATCCTCAAAGTATGTCTGCCCCCAGAAGACTACGCACCGGAGACCGAGAGGTACATTGTCCGGGAGATCATCCTCAAGGTCCTCTTGGACAGTCTGTTCCCAAGACTCACCCAACCATGGTTCATACACAAGCTCATACTAGACCAGTTGGGACCGGAGAAAGTGGGTGTCGAGCCCTTGGAGGTGAGTCGTCCCTCCTGTTGTATTCGCTGGCCCGCCCAAAGTCCATGCGAACAATCTGTTGGATGGTTAGTAAGGCACACAGGTGACCATATTTACCCTGAATGCATTAGGTTATGTCGGTGCCAGGAATGCATACATTACCTCTCTTCTTCCATCACCTCGCCTGACTTTGCGCATTAGGCAATAGCGTTGTGTAATTGGTGCTGACCTCTAGCTTTCCGTTGCAGCTTCAGAACTCCGTCGACGGTATCGCCAAACCTGAACGGCCAGCCTTAGAGCGGCGTTCGTCAGGACATTTCTCGTTCCAAGCACTCGCCATCTTGGTCCTTTCGGCTGTGCAATCCGTCTCAGGAGCATGTCTAGCTCTCCTCCACGCATACAAGCAAGCTCGGGACACAATCAAGAAGGTCAACGAGAGCAAAGGCGTACATGAGACAGACGAACAAGCACATCCTTCACGCGATGGCAAGGACCAGCCACACGTTTTTTCTCACATACGAGGTGGAACAGTCGCACAAGCTTCGCCAGAGCTTCCGGGGACGCTCAACATTCCGCCGAAAACCCCGGCACCCGCGCCGCTGCCCCCAACGCCCTCGTCCGAAAGCACGTCATTCATCCACCCGCCTTCGCAGGCATCCATAACCTCCAGCTTGCCCGGCCCCTCGCCCTCCCCCGCGCCAACACTACCACCTCCGCCGGCGCCAATACCAGACTACGTACATCCGCCTTTGATGTTTGTCCTAACCATGCTCTCCCCGCCTCCACCTACTCCGTCTACGACATCCGCCCACGCGTCGTTCACAACTGCACGCGCGCTCTCACATCTCCTCACCCTCTTTGCATCCCTCGCTTCGCCGTTCCTGGCACGCCTCCTTCCCTACCTCCTCTACGCACACGTCCTCTCGCCCGCGATGCTTGCGAACATTGTCTGTAATGCACGAAAGGCACTCTTCCCCGAAGGTTGGCCAGGACCGCCGCCTGTAGATCCTACACCGGAGGAACAGGTCGAGATGCGCGAGACGCTGCGAAGACGACTGGTGGAGCGCACTCCTGGTAGGCATTTATACATTTTTTCTAGTCAAGAGTCCGGATTCCACTGAACAATGTCTTTTTTTCAGGCATTCTTGCGCCCCTCCTGGGCCCAACGTCTGCGGCACGGGTAGCGACGATCGACGCTGCTCTGGCACCGCTGGACAACGCCGCGTGCAACGCTCACCTTGCGGTGTTCATCCTCGACCTGGTGCTGCTGACGATATTCCCGGAGTTGGGCGTGAAGGATGAGGTGTAGGGTTTCTTCCTTCCGCTATTTGTTGGTGCGTTCGAACGTGCTGTAACCGACATATACCCCGGACATGGTCATAACTCACCTTTACCATTACGAATACTGACGAGCCCTAATACACGTCTAACGTCTTCTGATGCTACAAGTCGGTCCTATTCATAATCATAAAAGATGATATTCAGATACAAACATCGACAGGACTACAAAGAGCTTCATCTCCTCCAGCACGGCATACAACACAGGCGCGAGATAATTTTGGCTCTTCTTCAGCGGACACCCCAAGGAGCCTGCTTTGCAGCATGCCCGCCGACGCTCCGACCCACCAACCAGTCTACAGCTTGAATGGTGTTCGTGCGTACTGCGCAGTCGCCGAAGCGGCGTCGTCCACGAACCAGTACAGCTGCCCCGGGTGCGCAGGGCGCACGCGGCTGGCGGGCAGGCCCTTCTCAGGCTCGTCGAGCGCAGTGCGGAGTGTGTCGACCTTCCCCGCGCCCGTCGCGACGAACGCGATGCGCGATGCGTGGTTGAGGACAGGGTACGTGAAGGTGATGCGCTTGGGGGGCGGCTTGGGGCTGTCGTCGATGTACGCGACCCAGCGGTCCTCCTCGCTGAGGAGCTCGTGGCCGGGGAAGAGGGAGGCCGTGTGGCCGTCGGGGCCAAGGCCGAGCAGGACGAGGTCGAAGATGGGGAAACGCGCCGAGTCCTTCATGGCGAACTCCTGGATGAGCTCCTTCTCGTACGCGTCGGCGAGCTCCTCGAGGTCGCCGAAAAGGTCTGGGTTGATGGTGTGGATGGTTGGCTGCGGTCCGCCGGCGGGAAGCTTGGAGAAGAGCTCGCGGACGCAGAGTGCGTGGTTCGAGTCCTCGTGGTCGAGCGGCACGACACGCTCGTCGGCGTAGAAGACATGCCTGGGGGACGCCGGTAGAGATAAGGTACGTAAGTAAGGGCATGGGGCCGGGGCCAGGCAGGAAGCACAAAATCAAGGCGGGATTCGCGTCGATCGCCGATTGCGGTGTTTTCAGGGGTGGAGTACAGTAGCCGGAAGTATAAACACATCACATGGATGTCCGGTACGCGATTGAGAGTGGAGGAAAGGTGAATGCAGATGCGTACCACTTATCCCATTTTACGCCGGGGTGGTTCACGAGCGCTGAGAGCTGCTTGGGGAGAGAGCCACCGGAGAGGGCGACAGTGAAGCGGCCCTTCTTGTCGATAGACTCCTTTTGGGCTTTGAGGATGAAGGTGGCGAGGCCATCAGCAAGCTCGGGGTCGGTGGG
Source organism: Ganoderma lingzhi (assembly GCA_026283605.1). Taxonomy (NCBI): domain Eukaryota; kingdom Fungi; phylum Basidiomycota; class Agaricomycetes; order Polyporales; family Polyporaceae; genus Ganoderma; species Ganoderma lingzhi. Next base: position 1,798,367 of record JAPJYM010000001.1, read on the forward strand.
GAATGAGTAGAGGATGGGGGCACTTGGTGCGGTATTGGGCATAGTTATGACGGGGATTGGCGTGGTGGTGGTTAGAAGGCAAGAGAGGGAGGCCTAAGAGTTGGATAAGTAAGTTGAGATGGAATCTCTCGCACGGCGGAGGCTATGAACCAGTCGGAGGCGAGGAGGAGCTCAGGCTAGCGCTGAGCCCGATGGTGTAAGCGCTTCTGATCATGACTGATGTCATGCACGCGATCTCTAATCTCGTTATTACTCAGTGCTACATAGTACTCAGTATTCATACCTTAAAGTAATACTTACCCGCTACGCTACACTCACACTCATGTCTGCACTCTTTTTCTCCTCGTTCGACGTTACCCGCCAAGCCTTCTACCGCTCCGGCCTCGCCGCCGCCATCGTCAACCTCAAGCCCATCGTCCCAGGCCGTCTGTGTCCAACTCCCTCGGGCCGTCTCCCACCGCGGACTGGGTTCTCACATCTTGAACTTCGCCAATAGATGTCCTCGTCATACCCACACGCGTCGTCCCGCGCCTCGCTGACCTCAAGCACGACGAGCTTGCATCCTTGATCGCGTCAGTACAACATGTTGGACGCGTTATTGAGCGTGTTTATGGCGCAGACGGCCTCACCGTCGCCTGCCAGGTGCGGTCATTTTCTCTGATCTAAGAGCAGATTATCGTAGCTGTGTTTATTTTATTTTTCGTTGGTCTGGATATGGAGATAGGATGGGAAAGCGGCAGGCCAGACAGTGCCCCACGTTCACTTCCACCTACTCCCTAGAAAGCTCCAGGGCGACGCATTCACTAGGAACGACGATATCTACCCCGCCCTAGAGAAGTCTGAGGAGGGTCTGGGTGAAGGACTTTACCGAGTCCGCCAGCCGCTCCAGATGGACGCCGATGAAGGTCGGAAACCTCGTACCCTGGAGGAGATGGAAAGAGAGGCTCTGTGGTTGAAGACATTCTTCGACGCCGTAGAGGCGAATTGAAACACCATGATCCGTTGGATGGACCATATCAACGTACAGGAGTCGTAGACGTGAGTGTCGTCTGTGTGACTTTCTGCGGTCCGGGCCAACCTGCTTTACTATCAGCTTGGTTGTAGATCGCTCTTTTTGAATAAACATGCTGTAGATCACCTACAACCCATCCGACAGAGATATACAATGGTCAAAATATGCCGTTGAGTCTGCACGGACCGCAGCGCGAAGTCAAGCAACGCGGACAAACCTGTGTCGGGAGTAAGCTCTCCACATTGGTTCCGAATTTGCGACCCGACTTATCCCGACTTCAACGTTTGCACGACCACAACGCCAACATGGGCGTACCAGCGGGCCATGGGGGTGTTGGTCTTGAACTCTAACATAGAGCCAGTCACCATCGTCTGCAACTTGCTTGCAATTGCAGTCGTTCCGCCCATTTTTCTTCCGTATGATCGAGTCCTACCGGGACGATCGCCAGGAACCCGCTAGCGGTGTGGCCGATCTGCCAGTTACCGATATCCGCGCGAGACTTCGGGCTCCAGTTGAATGGGGTCAAGACCGAGGACAGGCGACGGATGATCGTAAGTTGCAGTCGCATCATGGCGGCCGATCTCCTGGTCTTCCTCGTGGCCATCCCCGCCTGGAAGACCGTCTACGAGGTCCATGTTCCTGTCGCCCAACGGCCGCCACTGCGCCGCATCCTCAGCGGCTGCACGCAACCTCTCCTCATGCCGCTGGGGGCAGTTGCACGTCTTCCACTGCCCCCCGCAAACATAGCAGAACTCAAATCTGCACCTGAACGTTCCCTCCCGCTCCGCGAGTGCGGCCAGCTCCACGTCGTCGCGGCTTGTGCAACGGGCGGACCTACTGTGCACGCCCCGAGCAGTTGTGCGCATGTCGTCCTGGTCCCGCACCTGTGGCAAAAGAGCTTAGCTGGGTTGTCCGTGGCGGGGCCGAGGAATACCGAACACGAAGGGACGGCGCAGTACACGCGGTGGCGCGTCTCGTGCTCCTGCTGCTTCTCCAGAAGGAGCGCGACGAGCTCGGGCCCGACGTGCGCCCGGACGAGGGCCAACGAGAGCGGGCGGCCGCAGCAGGTCGGGGGTAGAGGGACTCCTCCGTCGTTGCGCGCTGGAAGAGCTCCGAGAGACGGGGTACGTCCCAGGTGTGCCCGCATGGAGCGCGGACGACTTCGTCAGTGATGTCGGCCATGCAGATGGCGCAGGGGACGCTTGTTGAAAGAATTAGTGAGCATTTTGGGAGCCGGGTCACGACATGACATTCCTCTTACCTTGGGCTCACTGGAGAACGAGCGATTGCCTCGACCGGTAGCAGCCGAGGCTCAGAATCCGCGGCTGCCTCCGGACGAGGTGCCGCTCCCTCGAGTTGCACAACCTGCCCTCGAGATCCTCGGTTGCTATGCTCTGCCTCCCGTGCTTCCCTGGAGGTGTCTAGACATGCTATGCTCGCCGCGGTGACGCTCTGCGTGAGCACGCCTCTTGTAGCTCGAGAACCGCTGCAAGCGTCTCGTCGGACATGGCGGCCTCGCCATATTTTTGTGGGTGGCGAGGTCCGCCAGTCGCTCGTTCGCGCGTCGGCGATGCGGAGGCGTGCGATCGGGGAGACCGAGGCTAGGTCATCGTCGTATGCCATAGCTTGTCCTGTTCCGGCAGGGTCAAGGCCGAGAGGTATTTCCGAGTCTGGCGGCATGATTCGTCGAAGATGGTGCTAGAGATGCGGTGCCGCAGGTGGAACAGGGGTGAACAAACTCGCATTGGACTGGCGTGAGGTTGTGATTCCCCGTCAGCCCTGCGACTGGGCCCATCTCGAATGGCACTGGGCTTTCCAGGATGTGGGCCACATTTCGGGAGACGCAGAATCATTGGCGGACTGAACCCATCCAGTGTATGGAATGCAAAGCCATTATGGCTCAACGAACTCGGGGCTGCCGACAAACAATCATCGATTAATCATCCTTTGTCGAGAGGGAGCTACGAATAACAGTTGCGCGAAGGAAGCTTGCCGACATAATGGATGATCATATAATGAGACAATCCAAGGTGAAGCCAAGAGGGGTATACAAAGGAGGGAAACTGTCATAGCTAGCCGTAAAGTCATAACCTATCGAATCCGCCCGAGAAGTTGCTTTCGCGAATACGATTTAAATAGGCGACAAGTGGGGAGCGAAAAGGGAAGAGGATGACTCAGTAGGAGCGGCGGGAGACGTCGGGTTGGCAGGCATTGGGCTAGTGGGAGACGTGGGGTCGGTGGGCGTCGACGTACTAGGAGAAGTGGGTTTGGTAGGGGACGTGGGATTAGTGGAGGGTGTGGTGGACGGGTCGCTGCCGGGGGCCGATGGATCGCTTGTCCCTGGGGTGGTCGGGTTGGTTGTGCCAGTCGGAGGAGTAGTAGGCGCGGGTGTCGGGGAAGTCGAAGGATCGGTGGGCTTCGGAACGTCCGCATTCTCCCATGTCCCTGGTATCAGGGCGATAGGAAGGAGCCATGTCGCCGTGAGCGTAACCCCATTCCCGATGTCGAAACCCTTGATGGCACTCCAGGACCACGCCACGAAGCCTCCGATGTAGCCGAGGTAAGGAACGAGACTCTTGATGAGCAGCAGCGCGGGGCGGAGGGACGCGGGCAGTACGGTGTCAGGCACGTTGTTGAGAATCCACGTGAGGGCAGTTGTGAGCATCGCGCCAAGCTTCGCTGCTTCGATCTCCTTGTCATTGAGCATCGCCAGTACGGGAGGAGGAAGCCATCTGCGCAAAGGAACGACCTCAGTGCCGGCGAATACTGATCGAGGCACAATTTCACGTACAGTCTGTAGCCCCACCACATGACTTGAAGGGACAGCTTGGTGGTAGAGGGAACCCAAATACGCTTCTGGGTCGTTTTCGGCGGCACTGCTGGCGCGTCACGATGGAAGGGCCAATGCCAATTGAATCCCGCCACCTTCACGTTTCCTGTCGGGGATGACGGGCGTGAAACACTACCTGGTGGTGGGGCATCGTCTATAATGACGTTGACGATCGTGCCGTTCTCATCGACAGACACAATCTCCGAGCGTGCGAGTTCAACCGACGAGCTTTCGTCGGGAACAAGGGGACCGTAGAGCATAATGCTGTCATCGTCTTCTACAAAGCTGACGCCTGGAGCACCTCCTGCAGTGTTCTGGCTTGTTCCCGCGGATGTGCCGGCATTCGGACTGAGGGCAGTCGAGCGGATGTTGTCAAGTAACGTCCAAACGCTCTGGCGGCCTTGCGTCAGGGAGCCGTTCATCATGGAAGGGGAGGAGAGCAGCGAGATGAGGCGCGAATTCGGGATCGGGGAAGGTGTATCAGTTGCAGGAGCCGTATCTCCGTCTTTTCCATTGCTTCCACCTGATGCAGGGTCCTCAAGGGTAGGAAGGAAAGGGGGAAGGGATGACAAAGGGAATGGATCTTGCGTGCGAGGGGAAGTGGCTCCGGGTTGGCGGTCGGAGTGTCCTCTGCGGTGACCTCTTGCCCAGATGCCATCGTGGTCGGGGGTACGTCGACCTCCGGGATCGAATGAAGGCCTTCTCCGTTTGGGGGAGTCGGAGCAGACGACTCAGACGGCACTGGGTCGAGCGTGACAGGGATAGGTGCGGTATCCACATCCTGACTTTTCTTCGCTCCCTTCTTCCCGAGTTTCCCAGTGATCAACCGGCCGAATGCATTGGATTTCGCCCGCGTCGATGAGACTACAGAGGCGGCCTTCTCTTCTTCCGTATCCGACGGAGGGACATCGGAGGCGGAAGAGAGTAGGGTAGGAGACGAGACCGAGGTGTGCTTGGTGCTGAATGAGCGACGAAGAGCAATACGATCCCGGAGGGCCCGGAATTTCCTTGCCTTGGCTTTCTCTGTGGCAGAGGCCGTTGAGTTGATCACAAATCGTGAACGCTCTGAGTAAACGTCCCGTCTCACCCTCAGAGTCCATGCCCGCAGTAGATGTAGAGCCGGCTCCGTTCGCGGCAAGCGGAACCTGGTCTACGTTGGCCATGAGGGACACTGCGACGACAGAGAGACGATGGGCCGGCCAGGTGGTGGAAGGAGAGACGGAGAGGTGGTGACAAGTGGCATGTAAATATATTCTAAGGGGGAGCTCGAGGCAAGAAGATGGACTCAATTAGACTTCATCCGCCGATGGTGTCGTGCACGTTCCCCCTTCACCGCCCTCCCACGAGACCAACGTGACGCGTGGTCCGACCGCCGCATAATCAAGTAGTAAGTAAGTACTATGCTGCTTCCTGCCTGTCTGGCACAAACAGCGTGTCGTCGACTCCTAGGGAATATTAATCACCGGCCGCCGTTGGGACGGGTGATCCCGTGTGCGGAAGTTGAGAGCGTCCGTTCAAGTTGCCAAGCCTCTCATTCGCTGGCATTCGGCCGGCTCGTGTACAACCTCCGTCGGACTCGGCAATCGTAGATTGTCGTAGCTTAACCTTATTTCACGTTGAACCATCGGACGCGCAGACATCTGTGAAGATACAGTACCCATTTGCACAAAGGTGAAGTGGACCAGGTATTCCGATGATCGACGGTACTACATCGTCCTTCCCATATCATGTCCACCATGCCTTGCCGACGCTTTTGCCTCATCACTATTACTAGTACCAGCGGTTGCGTCTGCACCTAGCACAGTTCCATGCATAACAGTCCCGGCAGTTCTAGATCAGTAGTTAGCCAAAGGTCAACGCGCGTCGTCGATAACCGATACTTACAAACAAGAAGATGCGAAGATAATGACCGCACCCATCGCAAGTCCCGGCACCCTGGACGTATCGCCAACGGTGCGTGCAGTGGTGGTTCTCCCGCAGCCTCTCCGCTTCGACGCGGACCGCCCGAGCGATGTCGAGAGGCGGTGCGGGAACGTTGGGCGCAACGACAGTTTGCACCTGCTGCCGCCGTTGGACTCGGTCCTGGGCCGCAGTGATAAGCCGAGCTTCGTCCCATTGAGTACACGTGCAGGTCTTCCATTGTGCCGTGCAAAGGTAGCAGAACTGGTGTCGGCACCTGCATGTCATATGGTAGCACCCGATCGTGAGCTCGACGAGGTGACCGCAGCCGGGGCAACGCTTCCAGCCCGCTCGCTCCGCGAGCTCGACGACAGTCGCATCTTCCGCAGCGGTGCAGCGCTTAGACGCCAAGTGCTCGGCAGCCTTGCAGTGTCCACAGGTGCTGTACCCACATTGAGGACACGGGAGACGGGAGGGGGACGCTGTCGCGGCGCCGAGGAAAGCAGAGCAGGCGGGACGATGACAATAGACCCTATCCTTGGTCCCAAATTCGACCGCCTTCTTGTTGAACAGTGTTACTAGATCTCTTTTCAGGAATTGTCGGACCGCCGCGATATTGAAGGGCTGGCGGCAGCAGGCAGGTGGAAAGAGAGATTCGTCGATCGCCGCGGCGCGAAATAGCTCCACAAGACATCCAATGTCGTAGGCGTCCCCGCAAGGAGCGCGGACCAGTGGCCCGTGAATTTCGTCTCTGCAGATGACGCATGATTCGATTCTGCCCAGATGTTGTGAGCAGCTTGCACTCGCATCTCACTGTCAAATGAAACCCTACCGAACTTGGGAGCTGCCCGGTAATTGCTTGGACGATGAAGATGGCTCTAGACTTGTGGTAGATTTGTTGCGGTTTATTCTGCAGTCTTCGTTCGATTTTGTCCGGGACATCAACAATTCAGGACGACTCACGTGCCAAAAAGTGCTGTAGAGGACTCCGTAGCACTCGTGAAGGTCGCGAGGGTCGATGGACTAGACCTCTTTGAAAGTGATGAGCCACTGGGCTGCGCAGCGGGCCTTCGACCTTCGGCGAGAGTTCTTGCTACCTCCCTATCTCCTCTTGCGACCTCCTCGATCCTCTCGTGCTCCTCTAGAAGGTTCGTGTCAGTTTGCAACGCTTGGTCCAAGCTTCGAGCGAAGACGCTGTCGCTAACGAATGTCCGCAGTGCCTGTGCTTCCTCCGCAAAGAAGTGGAAGGCAAGTTCTTCGTCGCTCGGTGGGCCATCAGCGGCCTTTCCGTTGCGGCGCCCTCCGATTTCGTCTACATCTCGCAGACCGTAGGACGCGATGAGCGCGAGGAGGGCTAAATCCTCGTTGGATACTTCGGGAGGTGGATCGTCCTCAAGCATTCGCTCTAGTGAGAGGAGGGGAAGATGGGAGGCAAGACGTTGGTGGCGATGGCCTCTTTGTGCCGACTTATGGCCAGCCGTTACTGTAACTGAGCTTCTCGTGGGTGGCATGAACTACCGCAGCACCGTTAAAGTGCCAGCGAGGTAATGGCCAGGCCTGGTATCTGATAAGCCTCGTTCAAAACAAAACCTGCCTGTGGGCCGTCGATGACCATACCTTTGTGTATCGATGGACGGGTACGTACCGGTTCGGGCCAGAGCTAACTTTACTATCGTTGTCCCATTGGGTGCCATTGGAGCTCTTGGTACACTGCGTCGTCTATAAATCTGCGATGGATCCTGTAGATGTATGTCAAAGGACTCGCGCCTTTTTTGAAAGCAAACGACCAGTACCAGGCTATATGTTGTCGAAGGTTACCAGAGAGTAGAGATAGTACGGTGGTCATTGTGGCCACACTCAGCGATGTTACCGTGAGTCGGATGACTTACTACAGTAGAGCCACACAAGCGCCAATACAGCCTTCCACCTTGACCGCCACGGGCTAACAATGTCGTCTTCTTCATCAACACTCCCCCCAGACTTTGTTCTTGACGTGCATGACCTGGCTGCAATCATCCTCGACACACACTCCCGCACAGAGTCCCTGTTCCCCAACGCGCAGCTCGTCGAAGTCAATCGCGGTATCACATCCCCAACCACTTTACCGTCGCACCTCTTCCCCCCTGAGTGGCATAGCACTACCAATGACCAGACACGCCTCGCATATATCCTCAAGAAAGACCCGCACGCGATCAATCGTGTGTCCATAGACACTTTTGCGTCGCCCAACGGTGTCAAAATGCCGGCCGGACGCGAGCTCACGCGCCGTGACCTTGAGGATGCGTATTGGCGATGCAAGACGTTCAACAACGGCTACGTTCTCGCGTACGTCGCCCAGCACATCTTCGACCGTCTGCCCCCCACCGCGAAGCTGCGCGCCCGGACGTCTGCGAAGCACGAAGTCGTCTGCAAGCCTAGAGACGTGACCGTGGCGGAGATCATCATCGTGCCCAAAGAGGCGTGCCTCATGCTCGAGTATGAGCCGCTTCCTGACCTGGGACCCGACAGCATCACCCAGAGCGTACACCTTTCTGGCTTCGATAGGCATGGCATGCCGTGGGTGTACTTGCTCGTCGGCGAGTCGAAGTCAGTAGATCTGGTGGACGACCCTCGGGTTGTTCTCGACCTCGTTACGTCGCAAATTGGGGGCCGTGGAGCGGGCGGGGAGATATACTCGCTCGAGCGTGGCATTGACTACCATCAGAAGGTCTTGCCGAAAGTCGCTCACGAACAGGAGCCTTACAAGCTCTCGGGGAAGCTGCAGCTGTCCCCGGATCCACTACGCCTCTATGCGGATGGGCTTGTCGAACTAGTCCTCGAGAGACTGGGAAGGGTTGCGAACGGGCAAGACCACTTCTGCAGATACTGCGGGAAGGATGGCGTGGATCTGCGTTGTTCCAGGTGCAAGACGGCCTATTTCTGCACCCCGTGTCATTCGTTGGGTTGGAAATATCACAAGGTTTGGTGTTCGTAGATATGTTCGAGGTTAACGTTACGGTCCTTGTTCGACGGCCTCACCGTACGATATAGACAAAGACAGTGTAAAGATCGCATCTAGTGATATGTACATACTCGGGTACTCACAGATCTAGACGTGGAGCATGCGCACGAATGACCTTAAAAGTTCGCATACTGCCCGATAGATTAGACAGATGTCTATGTCTAGCAGTAACAGTAACATGGCGAGTAATGAATCGCATACAAGACATAAGTATAACCAGAGAAAGGATAAATCAACAAATCACATCGGGTTTGCTATACCCCGTCGGGTTCCGACGCAGTACGTTGAGGGCGTGCCCCTCGGGACCCTCACCAAGATAATCAGACGAATATTTGCCCTGCGTAGAGGTAGCAGTCAACGAGGAGGGGGTGAGGAAAGTGGGGATCCGAGCTCGGCTAGTCCGCGAAGCGCTAGTTGAGCTACTACTCCCCCTCAAAGACGCGAACTCCTTCGTGACGGCGATGCGGACGACGATAAGACATTGCGAAATTCCGAAGAAAACCGGGAGGACGGAAGCCATTACGAATCCGACGTCCAGGTTAGTCTGCAGGGAGTATGAAAATTAGCGACCAAAACTCGGCGATTGTCATTGGTGCAAAAGAGCGTACCACGACACGACCGTTGGGCGCAAGGGAGCAGATCTCGTAAAGGAGTAGGCCGACCCAGGTGACGAACGCAGACTCGATGCATGCTCGTAGGACAGTCTCATACACGTCCAGATGGCCGCTCAGCTTGGCAATGTAGCTACAAAGTCAGAGTCAGCAATGTGGCTACAAACCCAACACCGTGAGTGCGTACAAGACCTTGCCGAAGATGGCAGCTGTAAGGACGGTGTTGATAGTAAACATGAGCCACCCCCACGCAACTGTGATCTTCAGGGTGACCTCGAGAAGGACATTCACGTAGAAATCGTAATGGTGGTAAGCTGCAAGATGTTGTGCGTCTGCGGACCAACACAACACTGTCAAGAAGAGGAAGCTCATATGAGCTCAACCGCCAAAGTGCCGTGGGGAAGGACGTACAAGCGTTGATGATGACGAACGTCATGGGAATATACAATGCCCATCGACGCTGGTCAAAGATGATGTAGAACCGCCAGGCGAGAAGCCCGTCCGAACACAAGCCCGCAAACGTAGTGGTGACGCTGGAGCCACCTGGTGAGCGCCGTACCAAGTGTAATGGTTAGGTGGCAACTCACTTTCCGATTACCAGGAGGGGGATGTCCCATTTGAAGAACTCATCTGCCGGGGGGTTCATGATCCTCGCTCGAGCAAATTGGAGGGAGCGTGCAATGAAATGAGCGCAGAGGTCGACAAATCTGGAACAGGGGATAAGTCGAGGGTGCTGGATATCGGCGCGCACTTGCACACGCCGCCCAGAAGTGGTACACCCTGGCACTCACAGGATGATGGTCACCAGTCGCAGCCTACGAGATGAGATACTACGCAACCTGTAGCTGGCCCATAGCGCGATGATGAACAGCACGAAGTATACGCCTTGAGGGTTGAAGGAAACGAGCATTGAGCTTCCCCCCTCATGTCCGAAGTCGACAGGAAAACACATACCGAATAATGCACAAAGGACAGACTGGATGATGCCTGCAATCTCGAGCTGATGCCAGACGGCAGCTAACGCTGCTGCCTCGTCACTGCTCGCATCTGCCATCTTCAAGTTTCAGCGGCCAGAGGCGAACTGAAACTCAGCGCAGCGGCCGCCTCGAATGTTTAAGAGGATGAGCAGGAGATGCGAGGTATGCAAGCAGGCGACGGAAATTTGGCGAGAAGGTAAAGGAGGGGCGGGAGGTGCAGCATCACGGCGGAGGACTGTGGTCGATACATACTTTATGAGCCCCATGTCGGGGCTCAGGCCTCAGGCCTCAGGTGCGTATAGCTGCCAAAGGATATTATTGGTCCTCTGCGGATGGGATGATGGAAAACAGTTAAACCCAACGCGATAAGCCTTATTAGTCCATTTCTTGATCACGATTCAGTGTCACGTCACGAGTCGGGAACAATCCCCAACAAAGCCGACGGCGCTAAGATTCGTCCACGCTAGGCTCAAACTAGGTTCCCCATTTTGGCAGTTGGAGCGCCACCCCTACTTTAGACTGATACCACGATCTACCTGGTCGTATGCAGGAGATGTATTCAAATTTAATGACGGATTTAAGTTTGAGTCTCTCTAGCCTTTGGTACGAACGCGCGGACGTCTGCACACGCTCATAGTCATTGTCAGTCAAGCGTGGTTGCAGGTATGGCATTTTAACTGCAGAGCGTAAGGACTCGACTTTTCGCGTAGCCAGTCTCGCAATAGCCTATTCGGCGGCGGGACGGTAACTACATCGCAGGAACGACATTCCACAACACTCCACCGATAACATCTAAGACCCTTAGGCCACAGACTCAAAACCTCGCCTGGCCTCGTCTCTGTTCAACGACTCGGACGGAAAATCGGAGGTCTGTCCCAAGTCTGTTCCTGCGGTTTTAGGGCGACGTATGAACAACAACGAGCGCCCACATGATACTGTTGATCGTTCCCCGCCGAAGGATGGGATCGATGAGAAGGCAGCGAAGTGTCACTGTCAGCAATCCTAAGTATGTACTGCAATCTACTACAATCCCCTCGCACTTGGTCGGTTCTCCAAGCCCTGGGGGGGAGGTGGGAAAGATTTTGGCTCGGAAATGGCGCCCGAGGTCACCGATCATGGTATTGTACCAGATTGTACCTTTCGACAGGCCGTTTCGATCTACGATTTGACGTGACATCAGTGATGTCTTGATCTGGCCAACGTAAATATGATAAAGTAGCCTTTCTTGAGGCTTGAAACTATGATAGATTTAGATTTAGATTTAGACTTCGACTTCAAAAGTCCATGTCTGTTACTGGCAACTGCACTGCCAATCATAAGTACGTGTCCTATACTGTTCACCGCGAAGCCAATGAGTGGGCACGAGTGAAACTTACCTGACCGATTGCCCTAGGCGTTACGGTGGTTATCTAACTTCAGGCCGGGAAGGCTGAACATCTGATCAAGAGAGAAGAGAGGATGGCATGTTAGAGTGCATCAACAAGCAGCATAGCAAGCCATCACCACTGATTATAGGCTATAGCTTCACCTCAAAAATCATCTCCGCGGGCACGCCCCATCCCTTGACCCCCTCTACCTGATTGACGAGCTGCGTGCCGAGGACGACGCCAATGACTGAACCACTTTCCTCGTCCACGATTGGGCTCCCGCTCGACCCATGTGTCGGAGGAGGGTCGAAGTGCAGGTGCGCCAACGAATCATACGTCCCTGGCTGATAGATACGGCACAGTGTTCCAACAGATGCCAGGGAGCGGATCAACGCCCCAATCAGCCCCCGCCCTCCTGATATTGCGAACAAACACAAATAAGCCACGTACCTTGGCTTCTCTACCGGCATAATCTCTGTAGCCCACAACGGTGCCCTTGACCCACTTTCGCCACGTACCACCGACCCATGGGGTCCAACCTTTACGGTCACTGCCCGCGGCTGGAGGCTTATCCGCGACGAAATGTGCTCGGATTGGAGTGCCCGGATGAACGGGATATGGGTTTACGGGGAGTGATCTCAGCCCAGAGCTTGAAATGGGGCCAGTTGCCAACTGCCATTGGATGGCGGAAAGGAGAAGGAGGTCGCCCCGATGCATCGCAGAGAGGACGGACGAGACGGGGCGGAACACCGGTGTTGGGTTCGCAGATGATCCCGACCTCAATATCACAAATGACCCGGAACGGAGGACGTCCGCAGGCACAGCCGGACTTGGACGGTTTGCGCGTAGGAGTGGATCATGCCGGATCTTGATGTGTTGTTTTAGCGTAAGGACAAAAACGGGCCCAAGGGCCAGAACCAAACGTTAAGATCAAGGAAATGTCCAACCAGCAATCCACGCAGCTACTCACCTCCTCCAACGTATGCGCGCAGGTTAGCAACGTCATCTGGCCCTCTGGGAGACCAGGGGACGCCACTGCGAAGCCCATGCTGTACGTGACTTTGTGCCTCCCCGACTGATCGTGCGCTGCGTGTGCAATCATAGCCAACGCGTCGTCCGCGCTGCTCACCTCCAATCCGTTCGCGTCCGTGGTGAACCGGATACGTCTATCCGCAGTGGGTCGCGACTCGTATGGCAAGGCTACATCAAGGACGTGCCCGGCACTCTTCATGTACTGCTCTACAAGGTCGGTGAGCGAAGGGGATCTAGAAGCTCCATCTTTCGCGAGTTCCGCCAGAACCACGGCATCATACGGTTTTGCTGTGGGTGGCGCTTGCGTGGGGGAGCTTGCGCCCTGGGCCGAGTGGTTTTTGCTACCGCCAGTAGGTGGATTAGGAGCTGTTGGTGGTTCCCCAACGTATGTTGTCGAGCCGACTTGAGCGTACCGCCTGCGTGTATAGTAGGTGACACCTAAGCGAGGCGCTAGACCCCGAGTGCCTCGGCGGATGAATGCGGCAGTGGAATGGGAGGAAGAAGCTACTTTAGAGCTAGCAGAAAGTGGAGGAGACATGAGGTACCGACATGCAGAAGGCGAGGCAGGCCCTGCGGATTATCGGCTACAACGGATCCATGACGTCATCCCCTGCAGTAGTACAGCCACTGGCCAAGGGCCAAAACGACCGGTGTAACATGTACTCAAGCTCATATTCACGTTGTAAACGTCTGTATGGCATCTCACTCTCGGGAAAAATTGTGGCAGTCGCAGGCAAGCTCAACACTCACAAGCTCGATCTTTGCAGTGCCAACTTGTTAACCGCTGGCCTCGAATTGGCTCGCATGATCAAGTTACACGGCTGTCGTACTCCCACATGCGACACCAGACAGTTATACGTCGCCTGAGCTCGAGGATGCCCTCCGGCAAGCAATGTCGACGCCGCATGGCTTTTGTATATTCAAACATTCAAAAACGACAGGGTGTATATGCAGCGGGCAGCGGGTCCCTAAATCAACCAACAGATATCATGCGCGTTGCCGCCAATAGTGGCGCGCGGGTGCGCATTAATACCCAACTCTAGATCCCAAATCCCGCCCCGCGTCCCAGCCCGCATCTCAAACCTCGACACTCCAAGGGTGCGCAATCGCGCCCGTCTGGATGCCCGTCAGGTACTTCCACAGCGGGCGCGACAGGGGGCCCATGCCGTCCGGTCCTGTCGGGATGTGTAAGTCCTCGCCGAGGTAGCCGATCCTGTCGACGGGGCTGACGACCGCAGCAGTGCCGACCCCAAAGAACTCGACCAGTGCGCCGGATTGCGCGGCCTCCTTGACCTCAATCATCGTGACCGGGCGCTCGGAGACGACGAGCTTGTCCGTGAGCTCGGGGATCTTGAGCGCACCTGCGACGTGGTCCCTGGCTAGTGCTAGCACCGAGTCGCGGGTCACGCCAGGGAGGATGATGCCGTCGAGCGGAGGCGTTACGAGCTCGGTCACTGAGGGGAGTTGTCGGCGAGGCGTCGTTGTTAGTTCAGAGTTGTCAAAGTGGGGAAAGGTGGGGGGACACACCTCCGTTGTCGCGTTTGAACGCAACAAACGCGTTCATAGTGCCCACCTCAGTGATGTGGTGCTCGGGACCATGTAACCAAAGGTTCTGCACGTAACCCTTATGCGCAGCGGCCTTCTGCGCGGCGACACCAGCGGCGTAGTTCGCGCCGAGTTTGTATGCACCAATACCTGCACACGGATATGATGCATATGTTAAGCAGACTGATACGACGAGTGGGGGATAAACGGTTGCTAACCTCCGTGAGATGCGCGGGTATACTCAGTCGTACCATAGAGCGCGACGGGTTTGAAACCTTTGGGAAAGTACGGACCGACGGGGCTGCAGATGACGAACAGAAGGGCTTCCCTTGGTGGCGCGATCCCCAGGGCGGGCTGCGTTCCAACTTAGAGATGCCCATGTCAGAATTGCACCGCATCACGCCGAAGAAGATTCAGTGATCGACATACTCATTGTAGGACGGATATAGAGACTGTACCCCGGTTCATTGGGGATCCAGTGCTTGTCTAAGCGAACGAGCTGCTTCATGAGCTCGATAACGGCGTCGCCGTTGAATGCCTGTGTACCGTAGACGCGAGTTGAAACACGTGAGGAGTCAGCTGAGCAGGTAAGGCACGTACGGGCATTGCGACGCGCTCGGCGCTCGTATTCATGCGTTTCATGTTCATGTCCGGCCGGAACAAGGTCACCTTACCACTGGGGTCGCGGTAGGCCTTCAAGCCTTCGAAGAGACAGTGTGCGTAGTGGAAGACAGTCGCGCTGGGCGAGAGCGGGAGGGGTGCGTCTGAAGAAGCGTGAACGACATCCTGAGAGAGACGCACATATGCCTATGGGAGGGACTTACAGGGTTGAATCTTGGGAGTGCCCCAACCGCTGTCAATATGCCATGGGATAGCAAGCATGTGGTCGGTCTTGAGAAGCATTTAGGACAATGAGGCTCCGCTTGCGGGAAGAGGGCAAGGAATTGACTCACGAAGGTGTGGCCGAAGACAAGCGTGGAGGGAGGGGGCGGCGTTTTAGGGTCTTGGGAGCGCGTAACCTCGACTAAAGAAGCCTGGGAATGCTTCGTGTTCAACCTGCAAGTCGAGAAGGTCGCAGTTGAGCGTGTCCCACCTTAATGTCAGTGTCAGAGAGGGTAGCCAGCTCGCGCCGGATAGGACCCTGAGGCGTGGAAAAGGATAAACTGGCGCCGATGGAGCTGAAGAGATTGCTGGCGTGCGAAGGACTGATACCGAGAGACCTGCATCGTGAAAGGATAGGGCGTACAAGGCGTAATGAGGAGGCCATTCGGAGAGGGAGAGGCGGGATGGAAGGGGCTGGGAGAGGCTTGCGAGCGCCGACTCGACTTTCCCATTAATTTGGCGCCTGGCGGCCCGCTGAAGCGTTGTCCGCACGTCCGATAAGTCCGGAATTATCCGACGCTGGCATTGTCAATGGATATTGAACGTGAATGGTGTGTGTAGCATCGGCAATAGTACTAGTAGTAGTAGAGCGACATGCTATGCGCGGAAAGGACGGAGTGCGACCGTGATGCATCCGAGACGGATTCTCCTGTGGGGGGTCACAGACGCGGAAGTCACAGAAGGCAGAGATCTAGATATGTATGAGCCCCATCGGAAAATCAAAGAGGATCTGAGAAGGTCTTATATAGGCCTACAAGGCATAATAAGGTCAATAATGCATGGAAGTTGTATCATTCTTGTAAAGGGATAGATAATGCAATATATAGCTAGGTGGGCACCGCGAAACGATATCTGGCGTAACGGAGGGAATCGGACCGACTTCGCCTGCTCTCGGAGACGCCCCTTGGAAGCAAATATCTGACAGCGGTCAGAATGGTACCTCTGACATTGTCTGCCAAGTACGTTGTCAATCTGGTGGGGGTCTGATATTTGTCAGATATGGGCAGATAAGGGCGTTACAAGGGATAGCCTGCCGGCATTCCCCAACCAGCCCTAACTCGGCATACCGGGCTCCCTCCAGTTTTCCGATGCAATTGCGCCTTTCGCCACGCGTTATCGATGGACGGCCGCCCGACTTGGCCACAGATTCGGCGTGGTCGTGGAGGCCGCTCGGGCTTAAATGTGAGACTGCGCGGCGAGAGAGGGTCGATAGGATTGGATTTGGCCCTTAGGCTTGTGGGATGCCGGGGATGGTGGCTCGCACGGTCATGCCACGGTCCGCACCGGGAGTGACAAAGACGTCAGAGTCGAGGATTACATATCTCATCACCATCATCCATCCCCAACGCTCCCAACGATCCCTCTCCTTTACCACCACCATCCTCCCTCCTCTTCCGCTACTGCCCCACGATGTCTGCGCCCGTGTATGCACCCTCCTCGCAGTTCTCCATGTCCTCTCACCGTAACCATCCTTCATTCCAGCGGTGACATTGGCCTCATCGGCTTGGCCGTCATGGTAAGCCCCTCCCTCTCTCAAAGCATTTCATACTTTCCTCACCAGGCCACTTTAGGGCCAAAACCTCATTCTCAACATGAACGACAAGGGTTTCACCGTTGTCGCATACAACCGCACAACCAGTAAAGTTGATCACTTCCTCGCCAACGAGGCCAAGGGTCTGTCCAACTTTATCTAGCCGATGTCTCCGTAGCGCTCAATCTTCTTCCTCCTCACCCCATATACGTCCTCTTAATGCAGGCACCAAGGTCCAAGGCGCATGGTCGATTGAGGAACTCGTCGCCAAGCTCAAGCGTCCCCGCAAAATCATCCTTCTCGTCAAGGCTGGCGATGCCGTTGACCAGTTCATTGCCCAGCTCGCCCCCCACCTCGAGAAGGGTGACATCATTATCGATGGCGGTAACTCCCACTACCCCGATTCAATCCGCCGCACCAAGGAGCTTGAGGCCAAGGGTCTTCTCTTTGTCGGCTCTGGTGTCTCTGGTGGGGAGGAGGGTGCTCGCTTCGGTCCTTCACTCATGCCTGGCGGTTCTCCCGCGGCGTGGCCATCCATCAAGGAAATCTTCCAGAAAACGGCTGCTCAGGTCAACGGCGAGCCGTGCTGTGACTGGGTCGGTGAGACTGGCGCAGGTCACTACGTGAAAATGGTCCACAACGGTGAGAGGATTCGCACGCCTTCTATCCCCAGCGTTCTGACATTTGTCCAAGGTATCGAGTACGGTGACATGCAGCTGATCGCTGAGGCGTACGATATCCTTAAGCGCGGTCTGGGTCTCTCTGAGGATGAGATTGCAGACATCTTCAACACCTGGAACAAGGGCGTTCTTGACTCCTTCCTCATTGAGATCACCGCGAACATCCTTAAGTTCAAGGATGATGATGGCGAGCCGCTCCTCACCAAGATCCTCGACAAGGCTGGCCAGAAGGGGACAGGCAAGTGGACAGCCATCGCTGCTCTCGACGCTGGCATGCCTGGTGCGTAGATATGACGTATGCGCGATCGAGCAGATCTTGATCGTCGTCTATAGTGACCCTCATCGGGGAGGCCGTCTTCGCTCGTTGCTTGTCTGGTCTGAAGGAGGAACGTATTCGCGCCAGCAAGCAGATCGCTGGTCCTCAGAAGGAGCCGTTCAAGGGCGACAAGAAGCAGTTCATCGACGACCTTGAGCAGGCGCTCTATGCATCCAAGATCATCTCCTACACCCAAGGCTTCATGCTCATGCGCGAAACCGCCAAGGAGGTCAGTGACCTTGTTGCTCGGAGCTCAACATTCAATCCCAACGTCTGCCACTTCACAGCTCGACTGGAACCTCAACTACGCCGGCATTGCGCAGATGTGGCGTGGTGGTTGTATTATCAAGTCTGTCTTCCTTGGCGATATCACCGCCGCGTACCACAAGAACGACAAACTCGAATCTCTGCTCTTTGACGACTTCTTTAACAAGGCCGTCCACAAGGCGCAGCCCGGTTGGCGGCGCATCGTCGCGCAGGCGGTTCTCTGGGGTATCCCTACGCCTGCGTTCTCCACCGCGCTCGCGTTCTTCGACGGTTACCGCAGCGAGATCGTCCCTGCTAACGTCCTCCAGGCGCAGGTAGGTTGCAGGCGTGATGTTTGCTCTTGGTAACAACCATTACTGAAACCCTCACTCGCTGCAAAGCGTGACTACTTCGGTGCCCACACCTTCCGTGTGCTTCCTGGCAAGGAGAACGCCAAGCTCAAGGCCGGCGAGGACATTCGTGGGTATAATCTCGTCGACTAACAAAAATGGGGCTGACCCTGCTCATTCAATCACACAGACATCAACTGGACCGGCCGTGGTGGCTCCGTCTCAGCATCTTCATACTCTGCATAAACGCATCCCGTTTGGCGTCGACGCCCGAAATCCGGCCAGCGGTGTCCGATAGACGTTGTATCATTGTGTACTGAACCGCCGCCCACACGGTCCCAGCTGTGTGTGTTGAGTTCATGCTGGGCGTGATTCGCGGGAAAGTCAGGTAATCTTTGGCAGTAGTACGATAGCGTGTATTCGTGTGTCGTGTGTAGCATGTAGATCAGACCGAATTTACAAATATCCGTCGTCTGTGAGCGGTCCGCTGCAGTGTTTCTCGGGTCCCGGCTCCAGCGGTGCTGCTGGGAAAGCATGCAAAGGACGTTCTGCTATTGGGCATCGCTGCCCCCCCCCCATGTTCGTGACCGAGGTATATGAGCGATTACATGGATGTAAGCACTAATTGCTTCTGATCCTCTCTGATTGGAGGGAGCTCCCATCCCTGTGGGCCAAAATGCGGGATCACCATGGACTGTCCGTCCTTGTTTTTGAATGGCTTCGAATAGGTGCACAGCGACTTGCCGAGCGTGGACAGCCAGGCACCGTTCACGACAGTCAGACCTTGACAAAGCCCGGCGGGTCAGGCGAGTGGTTCGAGCTGACAAAATGCATGCTCACTCACCCTTGACGTACACACGTGACGTGCGGACGACCTCGAGGCACACGATGTACTCCGGCGGCGGCTCCTGCGCGAGCACGGACGAGGGGTGGATGAATACGTCCTCGCCCGGGATCCCGAGCGCCTGGTACGCGACGCCGCGGGCGGTTGTGTACTGCGTGCCCCCGCCGCTGTCCCTGCCCTTCTGCGCGACGTCCTTCCGGACGGCGACCTGGTCGATGAACCCTGTCGCGATGAGCTGCCGGAGGACTTTGAGCTGCAGCGCGGCCGGCGGGCGCAGGTCGGCCTCGAAGCCGGTCTGGATATCAGGGAAGTTCGTCTGGACAATGCTGCTGATCTGCGCGCGGAGCTTGTGGATCTCTTCCATCGCCTGCGAGAGTGAGGTCGAAGTATCAGCGAAGGCGCCGTGCCATTAAACAGGTAGACAGGGGGTGAGAGGGAGAGAATGTGGCGCACCTTGGGCCGGACGAAGTGCTCTTCGCAGAACTTGTGTCCGCCCCCCGCAAACTCGTACGCGCCGACGACGGACAGGATGCGTAAGATATCGCTGGAAGAGTTGCCGAGGGAGGAGTGCAGCTTTTGGGACTGAAAGAACGCCTTCCGCCGAATCCGCTGTGCCTCCTTTGCGCGCACAGCGTCGCTCGTGAGATGGCTGAGATCCTCATCCTCGTCTTCGTCCGAATCGCCATCCTTCTCCTGTTCGAGAGCTTCCTCACGTAGGAACGGGTCGCCTACAGACAGCGCAGCCACAATTGTGATGACATATGGCAGGCAGGCATGCTGTCGCCCGCTCACGAGCATGCGCGAGAACCGGGGCGACAACGGGAACAGCGACATCGTCCTTCCGATGTCTGTTATCGCCGCACCGAGGGTAGAACCCCCCTTGGTAGCCGCTGGGGATAGCGCTCCGAGATGCGTTAGAACTTTCTCGGCCTTTTGGAGGCTTACGCGGTCGGGTGGGGTAGGGAAAGGGAAGTTGACCACAGCATCAATGTGCATGCTCTTCATCTGGAGGACGACGCCCTCGATGGGCATGCGGAGGATCTCGGGTTGGGAGAAGGCATCGAAGTAATTCTCAAACAGAGCGGATGAGTACAGACGGTAGCAGTGTCCGGGGCCGGTACGTCCTGCACGACCTGCGCGTTGTGCGGCCGACGCCTTGGAGATCCAGCTCACTTGGAATGCTTGGATGCCGTTGGCCACGTCGTATCGCCGCTGTTCAGCATGTCAAGACTAATACTAGTGTGCAAAGTGGACAGAGAAAACGGACCTCTTTCGCACGGCCACAGTCAACCACATAACGGATCCCTGGAATAGTGAGCGACGTCTCCGCGACGTTGGTGGAAACGACTACGAGTCGTGTGCCTTCAGGTGGTGGCCTAAAGACCTGCATCTGATTTTCGCTTGGCAGGAGTGCATATAGCGGGACGATGTGCATTGGAACTGGGTTTAGTCAGTGCATACTTCAAAAGAGGAGCGGCATCGTAGACCCACCATCGGTCTCTTCCGCCTCGATGCCCAACTCATCGTTACTGTCAGCCTCGTCATCCGACTCCAACGCCTCCGTATCGACGTCCCCATCAACGTCGAAAGCTAGTGCCTCGTCCGCCGTTTGCGAGTCGCCAAGATCTAAGTCTTCCGCTTCCACGTCAGCTATGGGACAGTGATAAGCAGGTACACCCATAGTATCCTTGTGGCCACACACCATGTGCAGGAGCCACCGCACGACTTGGTTGACTGTCTTCCCCCCCCAAGGAAGTGGCCAGATTGCTGAGCCGGGACTGTAGCGGCTGCCTCGACTTGCGTCGCACCTCTAACGCCCCCTTTCCGTACCTTCCCTCCAGTTTCCTACACACGCCAGTGATCTCGTTCTGGCCAGTGAGGAAAATGAGGATCCCGCCTGGAGGCAACCGAGCATGGATTTTGCTGGCCTTCTTGATAGCCTCAGAAATATAGTCGGAGTTCGTCCGACGACTGAAGTGGACTGTGACGGGATGCTGACGGGCAGGAACGTTGATGATAGGAGGGGGAGACATGAAAAGAGTCTTGTTCTCTGCGAAGTCGGATACACGGAGTGTGGCAGACATGATGATAAGGCGGAGTGGCTGGGCAAGTCGTCGATAACAGGACCTTGGGATTGACGAGAAATTAAGACGAACCTTCATGTCATCCTTGCCCTCCTTCCACATCTCTTCTCGTAGCTTTACGACACGACTCAATACGCCAATCAGAATGTCGGTGTTCATGCTCCGTTCGTGCGCCTCGTCGATGATGATGACCGAATACTTCTTCAGCAAGAAGTCTATGGCTAGTTCGCGCAGAAGGACACCGTCCGTCATAAACTTGATCGCCGTCGATGGAGACACGGTCGCATCATATCGTATCTGGTACGACACCTTTGTAGAGGTCAAAGATAGCTCGTGCGCAATACGAGATGCCATGGACATAGCAGCGACTCGTCGTGGTTGAGTAACGCCGATCATCCCGGGGTTGTCTGCGGTGCAGTTAGTACTGCGTTGAGGCCTCCGTTGAGATTAGTGACTTACCACTTCCCGGAGAACCGAAACCTGCTTCATAGAGGAACTGGGGCACTTGAGTAGTCTTGCCACTGCCCGTCTCTCCGCAAATAATGACGACGCTGTTCAGGACAATAGCCTCCATGATCGGTTGCTCCTCCGCAACGATCGGAAGTAGGAGCCTCGCTTCCTCCACCTCCAGTGGCCGCGTGACAGAAACGAACTTGCGTGCTTTGGGCGTCACTCCGTTCTTTGCAGCGTCTTGAAGTTGTTGCGCGAAGGCCGTCTTGGGAAGATGCAGGTCTCCACCAAGCGGCCCGCGCATCTCTCTGGGACCATCAGAGTGTTCCACCTTGCGCTTCTTCGAGGGATGTTCAGGTAGCGTGAGGACAGGGTTTGGAGGGTCCTCGGGATTTGGCAACGGCGCGACGTATCCCTTTGCTGCGCTGAGTTGCCTCACCGCCCAGTCTTTGAAGCCAAGCCTCTCGCGTTTTTTGTGCCCCAGCTCCTCGATTGAAGAGTCTTCAAGGTCCTTGTCAAGATCCTCGTCAGATGACCTTTCGTCAGAGCTTTCGAACCTGGACTGCTCGGAGTTATGCTTGCCCTCGTCGTCCCTCTCTTCCGAATCATAGGCAGAGTCGGAGCTGTCGAACGAGTCGTACTCCTCCTTTGCCTGCGCTCTCTTGTTGATGCTTCGATCTTTCCAACGTGCGAGAGCTCCCTGTGGTATGTGCAGTGTCAACGCATCCGAACTAGCTTGAGACCTAAATGACCGGACTGACCTTTGCACTCTTGGGCTTCCGTTTCGATATTCGAGGAGCCGCAACGGAGCCATCAGCATTCCGCTTGAGTGCACCACCAATCTCAGGCACAGTGGGCGGTAGGGGTGAATGTTCCGGTTCGGGGGATTGAATAGTCGTAGAGAAACCGGAATCCACGATCACGACAGGCCTGGAGCGAGACATACCCTCCTGCATATCTTCGTCTTCATCTTCTTTGCTCTTTGGAGCATCCAAGTCCATTTGGAAATCATTCGTGTCGTCGTCATCTTCGTCGCTAGCACCACCAGCAAGGGTCTGATTGGTATTGCGACGGCGTTTGCCTTGACCGGAGTGACCGTCCAATGCTCGCCTGACCTCCTTATCCTCCAACTGGTCGAGTCGATGTTGGTGAGTGGTCGCCTTGCCGGTGCCAAGAGTAGCGGAAGACTGAAGATTGAGGGCCGACGACACTTGAGCCTGGCTCTTCCTTGCAAGCCATTCAGACCAAGTGTAGAGAGGAATCGGGATGGACGAGGTACACACGACAGTTTCTCGAACAGCACAAGCCGCTCATCCTGCTTCAACTTCTTGTCCTACAGAGATAATGAGATTCTTGGGAATTGTGACATGTTGAACGTGTTCCACGAACAATGTACTTGTCTAGCCGCTTCTTCTTCTTGGTATTTAATTTGGAGTTGGACTCGGCGAGCATCTATCCGATTTTTCAGCCAAAACTGGATCAGGCTGGAGGTATGACAGCGTACCTCTTCCCGCATCTTTAACTTCCTCTCGCGCTCCCTCTCCTCCTCGCTCTTTGGGACGACAATTGCAGCATTAGGATCTGCATGTTCCTCGGCTGAGATCTCAGATTTGTCCTTTCTGCGTTTCGCCTTCTTCTTGTGAGAGCTCCGTGCATTCGAGTTGTATCTGACTCGTGGTTGCATTGTGGGTGCAGAGAACGTAAGCTATGCACGAGATCAAGAGCAGAGGCAACACGAGGAGGGGGAGTCGGGTTGGACAGACGGACAGACTGAGACAAGCTTAGTTTGATTCTGAAGCCGCAAGTGCACCTGGCTAGACGCCCAGTAAAATTCAGATCTCGATCCTCTCCTCACGTTCACGTAGAGATCATCGTTCACAGATCTGATCATGACACCGTGACTGCTCTGGCTTCAGTTGGACGAAAACACTAGTACTACCAGGCTTAGTCTACCACCAACTCCGTCGTGGGCCGTTCGTCTTCGATACCCTTCAGTAACACCGGTGCAGTAGACTCGCCAACCAACAGAGAATGTGCGGAATACTTTTCGCTCTGCGGATAACGGAAGATAGCAACCATTCGCAATCAAGCCAGCTCGATGAGGTTTTGCCCAGAATTCAAGTAGCAACCACTTCGCGAGGTAGGTATGTACCTCTTTCACGCGTCAAAAATGTATTGAAGATTTGTAGGGCCGGATGCACAAGATACTATCTACCGCGAAGTGGAGCAGCTCTGCTTGAGCTTCAGTGCCTCGGAACTTCGCTTGCGGGGCACTACGTTTATTAACCAGCCCCACGCGGATGAGGCGGGTAATGTCCTATGCTGGAATGGCGAGGTATGTCTACGCAACCTTTCTTGGCTAAATAATTCTCATATGACTGCATAGATATTTGAGGGCTTAGACGTAAGCGAGCATGCCGATGATCACATGAATGTAAAGGGTCTGAACAGTAACGCCGGCAGATCGATGTGGATGAAAACGACGGAACGAAACTGTTCTCCTCCTTGACAAGAGCACACACCCTAGAGGATGTTAGCCGAGTGTTTGGCAGCATTGAAGGACCGTAAGTAAAAGAGACCACGCGTCCATACTAGGATTAAGTGCTCACCATAGTTCTAGATACGCGTTCTTATTCTATGATGTAAGAATATACTTTCATGACAATATATCCCATTAGTTCCCTTAATCATTTGACAGAGAGCCTCTCAAAGAGTTTACTTCGGCCGTGACCCCCTTGGACGACGGTCGCTGCTGGTCCACTATCCTAACGAGTCAAATCCCTACTTCCTGCTAGCATCTGTCTCTGCAGGCTCAGATGCCCACTACTCCCTCGAAGAAATATCGACACAGCATATCTACTGTTTGGATACTCAGAGATTAGCCTCCATGAGCAACGTAGGTGGCGGTCATTTTTGTAACAACATTGCCACCCTTACACTCTACCAGGTATTAGAATTGCCTTCGTGCATTACCCTGGTGCCTCGAACGAGCAGCATCGATCTCCCCTTTGTACGTGGCATGTCTCCTACAACCAGAATGATTTCAACAGGAACCAAGTACCGTATCCGTATTTACAGGCCCACCCGACTGCCGTGAATCGCACCATTCCGGACGATCCACCTAGGGTGCAAAGGCTAGACAATATACCCTCACACTTATCCCTAGCGGTGGACAATTTAATCGCGCAAATGGACCGTAGCGTCATGCTCCAAATCTGTAGTATTCCACAGAGAGAGTAAGTTCATAGTCCAATGCGATAGTGCCTCCCTTCGTCTTACGGTCTTTTCCGTGGCAGCACCGCACCAGGACGAGCGCGGGTTGCTGTCTTCTTCAGCGGTGGCATAGACTCTACTATGATAGCATTCCTAGCTGACAGGCAAGCACGTTTACTTCTACGTCGAATGCTGGTTACTCACTATCCTATAGACATGTCTCCCCAGATGAGCCGATCGATCTGCTTAACGTCGCGTTCGAGAATCCCCGGAAGATTGCCGTAAATGTTGAGGGTAACGTCTACGGTCTCCCCAAGAGGGAAAAGAAACAGAAGCTTCGTGATCCATTAGACTACTCGACGGTGAAAGTCACGTACGAGGTTCCTGATAGACTTACCGGTCTACAGGAGGTCGAAGAGCTCCGGCGATTGTGTCCAAGGCGGATATGGAACTTTTTAGAGATCAATGTTCCGTATGAGGTAAGTACCATCTTTTCGGCCTTCTCTAATCTGCTTACACCGAGCTATAGGAGTCTCAAAACGCCAGAGCAGCGGTAGAAGCTCTGATGTTGCCCTCCAGAACTGTCATGGATCTCGTATGACTGTATTCTTTGATATACTACGACTCCATGGAGGCTAACTAAACTTACAGAGCCTGGCCATCGCTTTATACTTCGCGGCTCGTGGGGTTGGACAAGTGCGACCCCATCCTGGAGCAGAACCCCATTCGTACACGAGCCCAGCCAGAGTTCTCCTCAATGGGCTAGGTTCCGACGAGCTACTCGGTGGATATGGGAGGCATCGTACTGCTTTTAAAGCGGGTGGTTGGGAAGCGGTCATCGACGAGGTAGATAGCTTATCCATGACATCTCCACGTTTCACCGTTAATCCCACATTTCATTTGCAGCTACAACTGGAAATAGATCGCATTCCCACACGGAACCTAGGCAGGGACGACCGTGTCATATCGTCCTGGGGCAAGGAGACAAGGCATCCGTTCCTTTCGCTCTCTGTCGTGAATTTCCTCGCGCAACTGCCAGTCCATCTTAAGGTAGATCCACGCCTGGAACAGGGTATAGGGGAGAAGCTTCTACTGCGCCTGGCAGCACGCAAGCTGGGACTCGTCGAGGCCAGTGGGAGGAAGAAGAGGGCGATGCAGTTTGGCAGCCATTCGGCAAGGATGGCTCCAGGCGAAAACGACAGGAAGGGAGACCTGTCCTTAGATGGCAGATAATACCACTATATTTACCTTGAAACCTCTGGTTCGCATAGCTCTAGGGAGAGGACGAGTAGTACTAGTCTAGCTGAAGTCTTGGCAGTCACAGTCAGCCTCCGTGACTCGGAAGTTGAACCGTGGCCGTTGACGGACCGTATACATGAACCCGAGGCGCTTGAAGGAGTGGGCCGAGCCACGTGGGGAATTGCCGGAAGGTGACGCGCTCTTCTCACCGCGTCCGACTCAGCGGAGTCCTTGAGCTCAACCAACTGCTTGTCTGGCAAGGTCTCACTGTGGCCCACCATGTCTCTCTCCCAACTGGCCAACCGTCTCATTGGTTGGTGTCTCATCTCCTCGCGTTGGGCTCCTATTCCCGGTCTCTGATCATTGCATATCTAGTGCCGGTCGCAATTGCGGCCGCCACTTTCCAGGCCAGCATTTATGACGTTCCAGGAGGGTACCGCGCCGTCATGTTCGACCGGTTCTCTGGTGTGAAGGACAAGGTGTGTAGTATCCGTGTGCAATTGCTGGGCCATCCTAATGCAAGACCACACGCGAAGGCTTCTCCTGAAGGCACCCACTTCCTCATCCCCTGGCTCCAAAAAGCTATTCTCTACGACTGCCGCATCAAACCGAGGGTACGCTGGACAATCGCCTAGGATATTCTAAACCTGACCTGGACAATGCTAGAATATTTCCACAACAACAGGCTCCAAGGACTTGCAGATGGTCTCTATTACCCTGCGTGTGCTCTCACGACCGGACCTCGAGCACCTCCCAAGGATTTACAAGAGTCTGGGTCAGGACTACGACGAGAGGGTGCTTCCTTCGATTGGAAACGAGGTCTTGAAAAGCATTGTCGCCCAGTTCGACGCAGCGGAGCTTATTACCCAGCGTGAGGTGGTGCGTGCCTTCACCTCCTGCAGCCGGGTTTCATGGTTGCCAATATGCTGCAGGTGTCATCACGGATCCGTGAGGACCTACTTCAACGCGCGGGCGAGTTCAGCATCATGCTGGAGGATGTTTCCATTACCCACCTCTCGTTCGGCAAGGTCAGTCGCATATCGTTGTTGGCGCTCCAATTCAAAACTAATTCACTTGTCACGTACAGGAATTTACGCAGGTGCGCATCCTGCGGGTAGGTGTCTCCGGCCGACTTGCTAATGTCTTGCACAGGCTGTGGAGGCGAAACAGATTGCCCAGCAGGGTGCGTTCATGTCGTGTCCAGATTCGATCTTGCGCTGACCTGTGTGCTGCACATAGATGCTGAGCGTGCCAAATTTATTGTGGAGAAGGTATGTCCAGAACAAGCTCAAAGTCCGAATTACCGCTGACATTGCTGCAGGCCGAACAAGAACGCCAGGCGGCAGTCATTCGTGCGGAGGGTGAGGCAGAGGCAGCTGCGACGATCTCGAAGGCGTTGGAAAAGGCTGGTGACGGGTTCATCGCGTTCAGGAAGATCGAGGCCAGCAAGGCGATTGTGCAGTCGCTGACGTCGAATCCAAACGTGACGTACATTCCGAGCGGTGGAGGGAACGTGCTGTTGAACGTGCCGACGCCGCAGCACTTTGGGCGCAAGTAGGAGTAGTAGTGCTAGTATTAGTAGGGTTAGTTTTGTCTAATGCGATATCACCACTCGGTGCATTCCCGGAGATGAGAAAAGAGGACGTGGCTGTCGTCGGGGGGCCGTCGGCGATGTCCGAGGGAGGGGGGAGAGACGGGCGGCTGGGTTGGACGCATCTTTCCAACGGTCCACTGTCTCCTGACTTGTCAAGGCTCAGCTCTCGTCTGTCCGTTTTTCGTCTCTCTTCCTCTCTCTCTCCGTTTCTCTCTCTCTCTCCTCTCTGCTCCTCTCTCTCTCTCTCTCTCTCTCTCTCTCTCTCTCTCTCTCTCTTACGGACTTGTCTCCTTCATCCGTCTCTCTCTGTCAATTTTCCCCTGTGCATATCCCCCGCATTCGTCCCAGACGCGATCCACCGCTCATCCACCATCGTCTAGGAGTACTGATCCCGTTTTCTGTCTGTAAACATGAATGCCATGGGTCCTATGTCAGCGGCAGAGGCTCCCGTGAGTACCACCACTTGAGCGCGACTGCCACCGCTGACGTTCCAGCTTTTGCTCGATCGCTCTCTTCACCCACAACCTTGGTCCCATCATTCGATGTCGTCATGCCACAACCCTAAACCCTCCTCGTCGATTCCCTCGTCGATCATGACCGCCAGAGACGGGCTCACCTCTATGTCGGAAACCTCAGCCCGCGGGTGACGGAGTATATGCTGACCGAGATCTTCGCTGTGGCCGGTCCCGTACAGCATGTCAAGATCATCCCAGACCGCAACTACCAGCACGGCGGTCTCAACTATGGTTTCGTCGAGTACATGGACATGCGCGCAGCCGAGACTGCGCTCCAAACCCTCAACGGGCGCAAGATCTTCGACACCGAGATCCGCGTCAACTGGGCGTACCAGGGCCAGCAGAATAAAGAGGACACCAGCAACCACTACCACGTCTTCGTCGGCGACCTCAGCCCCGAAGTCAACGACGACGTTCTCGCCAAGGCCTTCAGTGCGTTCGGCACCCTTTCGGATGCGCGTGTCATGTGGGACATGAACTCTGGCAAGTCTCGCGGTTACGGCTTCCTTGCCTTCCGCGACAAGACCGATGCCGAGCAGGCCATCGCCACCATGAACGGCGAGTGGCTTGGCTCGCGCGCGATCCGCGTCAATTGGGCCAACCAGAAGACGCAGGGCGCAGTTGGTGGTGCACCCCCATCGCGCAGTGGCATGAGTGGAGGGGCCCCCGCCCCCATGAACTTCCAAGGCGGGCCGCTCTCGTACGAGTCCGTTGTGACTCAGACCCCCCAGTACAACTCCACGGTCTACGTCGGCAACCTCGTCCCGTACGCTACCCAGGCCGATCTCATCCCCCTCTTCCAGTCGATTGGCTACCTCTCCGAGATTCGCATGCAGGCCGACCGTGGGTTCGCGTTTGTCAAGCTCGATACGCACGAACATGCCGCGATGGCCATCGTCCAGCTCCAGGGTCAGATGGTCCACGGCCGCCCCATCAAGTGTAGCTGGGGGAAGGACAGGGCGGATGGTGGTGCCGCGCTTAGCGCGGGCGGTATGAGCCCCACGCCTACTGCAGCCCCTTACGGCAACGTGGTGAGTTGTCGTCTTCGCGCAAAATTTGAGGTATGGTCTGACCCCATTTCTTAGCCCATGTACGGTATGCCCCAACCCAACACGTACGGTCAATATGGTTTCGGCACCTACGGCGGTTTCCCCAACCAGGCTCCTGCTGCTGGTACACCCGGCGCTGCTGCCCCTGGTATGGCGAGCCCCGTTGCGCCCACCGCCACGATGGGTCTTGGGGCTGGCCAAGCGCCTGCGGATGCTACTGCTGCGCAAGGACAGTGGCCTGGCGCAGATCCTAGTTCTTATTACTCGAATTATTGGGGAGGTGGGTCAACTCACGGCAGTTTGGACGATTTTCGTCGTCGCTTACTTCCGTTTTCTCTGCAGGTTATTATGGCCAGCAAGCTCCCGGAACGGGTGCGCCCGATGCTCAGGGCCAGGCTTAACGGATTATATCGACTCGGCTGTAGCATCACCAATCTGTGTTTCGTTAAAGTGTGCTATTACGACTTTATGTGTCATCATTGATTCTAATCCCACGTACAGAGCGTCCTCCCTCTTTATTGCTCAAGCACCAATATCGACCGTCCTAAGCATTGTCCGGAGTCGGCTCATCAATCTTATGACTGGTCCCCCTTCCTTGTTCATAGTTTGTAACGTTGGCAGTTGATTTTCGTTTTTTTTTCACCCTCTGTTTCTTCCCTTCTTTGCTAGTGTGTCAAGTAGGCTGATGTGCGTTTGTCCTATCTATCGTTTCCAATCATGAATGTGTTCCTCCCCTCTTAATAACCGACGTCCTACGTGACGAGTCTGGATGTCTATTGAGATACGCTGCACACGTGACACAACATCTGTCGTGGCTAGCAGGGAGATCCGGCCCGAAGCCACTGCCGGCGTCTTCAAATTCCCCCTCAGCTCGTGATGGACCCTTTCAATCTCAAGTCCCTGCTGCTCGCACCGATAGAGAGTCCAGTGTTTCCAGTTGGAATCTGCCAGCTCTGCGACACGACGTCCCATGTGGAGAAGTCGAGGCGCGACAGCGACATCGATACCGTCGTAGACTCGCCCGGAGCAAGGAAGACGCTGTCAAAGCCCTTCAGGTTGAACGGCGCGCTCTTGGCGGAAGGAGGAGGCGAGGTGTACAGCTGCGGTATCTAGAATGAAGCAGAGTTCAGAAAGAACCGGCGATAGGATATGCGTGCCCGTGGAGGCCTACCTCCGTTCCCGCGACCGTACCGTTGTTGGTAACGGTAAATGTCACCGTGACGACAGAGTCGTGGAGCCTTGAGCCGAGCCTGCATGAGCTAACTGTATCTCAAGGTCGTCGTTATGGTACGTACCATGGGTCCAGAGCAGCTCCGGGCCCGATAGGTTGGCGACTCCCACCGGCGGTGGACCCGCTGATCT
The DNA here is from genome assembly GCA_026283605.1 of Ganoderma lingzhi. Lineage (NCBI taxonomy): Eukaryota > Fungi > Basidiomycota > Agaricomycetes > Polyporales > Polyporaceae > Ganoderma > Ganoderma lingzhi. The sequence continues at coordinate 1,828,996 of JAPJYM010000001.1, forward strand.
TCAGGTCCGAGTAGTCGAACGTGGTATACGACAGACCGAAACCAAATTCGAAACGAGGTGCGATATTCGCCTGGGATCCTTAGGTAAGGATTTAGGAGATGAAAACACGTTGTGAAAAACGTACTTGGTCGAAGTGGCGGTAGTCGATGAAGATGCCCTCGTTGTACGGGATAGGGACAATTCCAGACCCGCTGTAAAGGACTTGAGCAGCATAATCAGTGACAGCTTTGCCAATGGTGAACGGGAGTCGTCCACTACAAACTGCGTATTAGTCCGGATGCGTGCGTTTTCAGGTTCTGTTGCCTGACCTTGGGTTGTATGCGCCATAGAGCACGTCTACCAATGAGTTTCCAGCCTCCTGGCCGGGCAGACCACTCCACACCAAAGCAGTCACTGATTTGAGCCAGGATTAGGCGACTATTCTCGCAAAACGGCCAGATAGAGCATATACACACCGTTCGGGTGGTTAATCCATTGTTCAACGAGGATTGGGCCGACACTATTGACCACAACAATGGTATTCTTATTTACGCTCGCGACCTGTTTGACGAGGGCATCCTATGATAGGCTCAACGCGTGTAAAAAAGTATTTCGGACGTTATACGTACCCCGCTGTGCCAAGCGTTCAGATCATTGCGGTCGCCTGCGTTGTTCTCGACCGTAAGGTAACCCTCACTACAATGACCGTCAACTTGAATCTCATAACATCCCGTGACAAAGCCACTTACCCGCTGTCAGCCGTGATGAAGACCAAGGCTACATCTTTGCCCAATGCCGCTTGCGCAGCTGCGTTCAGGTCAGTGTCACTCAAAGACGAAGTGACGGTCGTTCCGTCGGTCTTGGCGCGCGCAGTGATAGCATCGACAGGCTGGAAGAGAGGATCAGGTGGTGCGCATATACATGACGTGACTCACTGACCGCAATGAGGTAAGGAAAGTCATCAGTGCTGGTAAGACGAGGATTAGCGGTCTGTCCCCCTCTAACTAGGATGTATGCGTACCCGCTACCCCACCCCTGTGCAAGAACACCGTCGTCGCCTGAGCGATCGGAGTATCTGGAGGGAACGTTAGGACGCATCGACCCTCAAGGGGTCAGACATACCCGTTTGGTCCCCTGGATGAATTGCCTGCCCCGTTGCCTATGATGGCGATAGTTTTCGGTGCCAATGTCGCATCCTGCAGAGTCAGCTTGCACGTCATCGCCGAGGTTTCATGACGGGGTAAGAGAGCTGTTTTGGATGCTACCAACGGGAGTGCACCGTTAGAGTTCTTCAGCAACACTGTAGACGCAGCACCAATGGTACGGATAAGGCTACGAATAACCGTAAGCATCGATGCGTGAGAGTAGAAACCAGCCCTACGTCTTGTGATCTGCCTGTACATCTATATGTTGCCCTTCGCCGGTATTCCAAGAGTTGAAGTTGACATCTGGGAAGTTGGAGTCCTGGCCCAAAAGGTACCTGAAGAAGTTGTATATGATTAAATGCTTTGCGAGTAGCAGCTGGGATGATAACGTGACTCACCAGGCGGCCAGTATCCGGGTAGCCAGATCCTGAGAGATAATGATATGCAATATCAACATTATGCCAATTACCAACAACCACGATCCCACGCGTACGTCTATGCGATCTTCAGACACTTGCCCACTCTGAATTGCGCTGACTAGACTTTGGCCAAAGTACCTGAGGCCATCTTCAAACATTTGCTAACATCAATAGGAACGATGGCGGCCACTTACGTCTGTCCAGAGCCCAAGGTGGTGTCTCCGGGCATGGTCATCTACGAACATGATAATCAATTCTGGACACGTTGTCTTGTTAATGAAACTCACATCAAGGCCAGCATTAACAGCAGGAGCACCCGAGTGAGTGGCCCACCAGTCTGAAGTCACATCTAAAGGGAATCATATTAAGGAACTCCTCATGCTCACGAAAAGGTAGGAAATACATACATCCTTGGAAACCAAATTCTCCCTTGAGGATACCGTTCAAAGTCTTGTCGTTCTCACATGAGAACGACCCGTTGACTGTTGACACGTTTAAGGTCCGGCCTCCGGGAAACAATTATGACTGGGACTTACTCTGATCTAGGTTCGATAGCAGTATTAGTAACTAACATCTTGCCGGGCTTGGACGAAAGACTCACTGTAGCTGCACATCACGGAAGCGACATTCGCCTGTACGCTACGCAAGAACTGATGGACTATCAGGCGAGCCTTCTTGATACAGAAGGATACCAACGCACTGGGTAGCTGTAAAGCTCGTGTTGCTACATACGCTTCAGCGAGTAAAGTTCTCAGGCGTGAGTCTTGCTACTCACCGTTCTGTCGTCAACGTTTGATGAACTACTATCCCGGAAATGCTCCTGTTCACTGCAAGGGGGTTGATTGGAACTGTGGTGGCCCAAAGAAAACGAAGCAGGCTCACTTGTTGATATAGTGCTTCGCACATGCTTGCACTCCCTCGCTTTGGATTCCAGTAATGGTCTCAAAGGCGAGCTCGCCAGACAGAAATGGATCACCCCCTCCTCTACGGGCCCAAGTCAGGCGAGTCTCAGCTATATTGCGAGAAGAATCATATCTCACCCTTCCCAATTACGACCAGCTGCCGGGGCGCGCATCAAGTTCCTACGAAAATATTAGATCGGACTCCAGTCCATCAGGCGCTGAGCGACCTACATCATAGGCCCGAGGGCGACGTGAACTCCCTTGCCCTTGAATTCAGCACCCATCGCAGCTCCACGCTGCCGCATGAGAGTACGGTTGAATCTACTTCATGTCAAGAAACACACATGGACGATCTGACAACGGACTCACGTAGCTGCAACGTTGATCTCACTGCAAAGGAAAGGGTCAGATGCTAGAAGCAGGCAAGCCAATAAAACGGGCTTACGGTGGGAAAGTAGAAACCAAGTCCGCGTATCGCACTCCGACGGGACTGTCTATTATGCTTGGTATCGGCACTACGCTACGTCAGTGTGACAATGATTTTGGATACGAACCTTGGAGACAAAGGCCGTTAAATCCTGGGACGGAAGCGATTGCAGGCGTGTTCCCCACACAAGGACCTTGTTGCCACTGGACACCTGTTCCGAGGTTCACCTTGTCCATGACTGAAAGCTTTGTGACCGCTGCTTTCGCCTATCTGACCATTAGCCTTGAGTATGAGGCAACTTCGATGACAGCTTCACCTTGGTGTATGCGGTCGACCACTCTGGAGACACATTCGCCACACTTGTCTGAGCAGGCGGAGGGGAGGAAACGGTTGAGGAAGGTGCTGTGGAAGTCGTCGATGGGGCTGTCGAGGGCGCGGACGATGTCGATGATCCAGGGAGACACTGGGAATAATCTGGAAGAGATCCACCTAAGCGGCCATACGGTCCAAGCAATAGCCGTGCGTACAGTCGTTAAGTCTTGTGCAGACCGCCCCGGAAACACAGGTCGTTGAGCCGGTCCTATATGAACTGTGTGAGACGACAAGGACGTAACACGCGTCAAGGGTCCACGTACCATCCAATGCCACCGCACTGTTGGTAAAGTCCGGATTGGCCAAATACGAAGTTCGTTAGTAGCAACGAAATCGCAGCGAGCCGGCGGGTCATCCTGCCTCAAGACACTTCGGAAGCGACGAGCTATATCTTGGCCCACCAGTTCAGGTATATATACTGGGCACTGGCTCCGTGCATTCTTACTCTGCGATGAGACGAACGCTAGCTGGGGGATGATGTCTCTGCAGTATGGCGCGGGCGGAGAAGATGCGGATAATCGGCGGAGACTACATACAAGCGGTGACCCGAGCACTCCGGCCAATTGCAGGGAAAGCCGCGATTCTATCAGGAGCTGTCCGTCCAATTCTCGGGGTTCACAGGCCGCACGATTAGCGGCAGAAGGCAACGTTGGATTTCCCTTGGGTCGTCGCGGTCACGGGCCATATCGAGCGCGATAGGATGTTCGGCCGGACGAGCAGTGCCAGTCTGATGAGTGATACGCCCTCCGAATATTCATGCATAAACAACAGCAGGTGCGAGCTCCTCCTAGTATTAATGTAAGTAAGATAGTCCCATTAGATAATGATATATCACCAGAGCGGCTCAACATCCATCCAACCCTTCTGCCGCTGCTCCCAATAACCTCCCGCATATATCCATTCTTCACCGACCTGCTTGAACCATCTCGGCGAGCGCTCTTGTCCCTCGTTACGCCGTTGTCGTTGCAAGTCCTCTACGCGCTGCTTCTCATGCTCCGCAGTGTCAAGATCACCCTCCTCGAGTGCCCGCACGTCGGGGCGGTAACGTGAGTCAGTTGGGGGCAGGTGGCCCTTGAGGTCGGGCGTGACCTCGTTTAGAGTGATGCCAAAGGAAGTGAAGCCGTAGTACTCCATCACATTCTTCGGGAACGGGTTAATCCGCCACAGCACGTGAAGATGGGATGGGTCGAGCTTCCGAGACATTTGCTCATCCCACTTGCCCTCCAGGGTCGCAGCAACGTTCCCGGAAAATGAGCTGACGGTGCCGGCAACGACGTTCGCTGGACCCCAGTAACCGCCCTCTTTGAAATCAAGGGCACATGACAAGCCACTTGGCATGTTCTTGATCGTCATCTTGCCACAGTGCTCGAGGTATTTGGTGCCCATCATGAGATTTCGAATGAATGACGAGGGTCGGTTCCTAGGACGCAAATGAATCTCTGCATCTCGTGTCAACTATTAAGTTAGTGACGCACCATTCGTAACGCTCTCCTCCGAGGTTAAGATGGATGGTACCTTGCGGTATGATCTCCATGCTCTTCCCTACAAAGAATACTCGGTCCATCTCCGGGAAAGGAGGCAGTACGGAAGGTCTTACCCCAGAACTTCGTTTTACCAGTGGAGGTCGCGTAAAGCTCCCATCCTTCTCCTTCGGCATGCCACGCGAGGATGACGGGGTTGTGGCAGACTTTCTCCGCGATAAAACGCATCCGGGGATCTTCGAACGTTTCCGCCAGCAAAGGATTACTGGCATGCAGCTTAAAAAGGAAGCAGGGTACAAAAATGTTCAAATACTCACAAGCCTTTCCGACCAGTACGGTGTCTGGTGTTCGCATACGTAGAGACAGCGAACGCGGCCACATAGCACATCCGCTGAATGGGGTCGGTGGCCTGCACCGCTTGGGAAAGTAAGTCGAAGTATTCGAGCTCCTCAGCGATCTTCTGCAGCATTGTGAGAGGCTCGTTGAAAGTGACGGGCAACGCCACTTTCGATAAGTCCTGAACAATCCATGAGGCTGCTGGAAAGTGCCATATCGGCGAATTAACATACCTTCCCAACGTTCTTCTTCAGAACGCCGAACAAACTGCCTTCATCTCCTACCGGCCCAGAGGGTAAGGCCGTCCTGCGTTGAACAACCGCAGGTTCTGCCGTGGCAGACTTCGGAGTTTCCTCTTCGGACTCTGAGTCTGTCTCTACGCCCGTACTTGATCCGGCATCCGTCACGTCGGTCATGTCGGTATGCCCGGTCAGCCGTGAATCGGTTGACATAACTTTGTCCTGAGCGTCTTCTGCTGGAGTTAAGTCCAAAAGATACTCTTCAGGGCCGTCGTACTCTGGCGCGTCGAACCATATGCTGCCATCTCCGCTGTGAGAGCTAAAGATAGACTGGCGGTTCCTCCCAGTAGTGACCGTCGAGGGAGAGTGTACTTCATCCTCTTCTTCCGCAGTGGTAGGAAGATGTGGACCGGCAAGGTTAGAGAGACTGGTGGTATCAATGGTGCCTGGGTATGTTGGGAAAGTCTTGGTGAGGGCGGAATGCTGGTTCTTGAGCTGGCGTACAGCAGTTGATATGCGATCGACTAACTCGGGGGAAGGTGCGGTTGAATCCGGAACATTCAAGTTGGATGAGTCGTGGTGGTGTCCTAGTTCACATTGGCGAGAGGAACGTCATGGGTATAAGGATGGACGTACCCTTCTTGAATAACCCCAGCACCCCATAATCTTTCCCATTGTCCGATCTTGAACGCATGCCGCTAATCCTCCTACGTTTTGTTTCTTCCCCCAAGTAGTTCGAGAGCATGTCGTCGAGTTCGGCAATGGTCTGAGGTACCGACAGGTCAGTCCTTGGCTACTGCCGGGTCGCGAGGACGTACGTTGCCGATCTCGTCTATCAGGATGTTCGCTCGGTTATACTGGAGGCCGCCGCGCGCTGCCGAACGAGCGAGAGAGGACCTTCGTGACTTGGGCATCTCCTGTGCCAGCAGCTTACTGCGAGCAGTGTCAGCTCCGCACCCATGCGCACGACCGGGGGTCTCACCGGAACGCCCCCATCCACATATCAAAGTCGTCCATGCTCAAACACTTGATGTGAAACGTAGCAGTGTTTGAGTCCACATGGATGTCCTTCCTGCCCGGAGCGGTAGAGATGGCCGCCTGCGCGAGCAGTATTTCATCCCGAGCAGGATCCCCCGGCGCGAACGAATATGAAAGAACACCGCTGCTCTGGAGGGTGAAATACCGGCGGGCGAAGCCTTGAAGAGGAGTTAGGTTGGATATTTGCGCGACGAGTTGACTGGACGAACCTTGCATTCTCTTCCGCCTCTTTTTGAGCACCCATCCTTCACAGATCACACCACCCGACGCGTCGTGTGGCGTAAGAGGGCCCCCAAGCGGGGCTGCAGTGAGTAGGGAGGCGCGAACGAGTCGCGCCCCGCTGTGATGTCTGGACTCTTGTCCGTGTGGCATGACGTTCGGCGACCAAGGTGAATTGGGAGCGTGGAGACGTGCTAAGAGTAGTGTGACTTGAGTCGGATCACAGAAACGAGCGGTGGGTTGAAAGGATCTCTAGCACATCTCGAGAACGGATTAGAAACGGACTATGTCAGCGCGGAGCCCGCAACGCAGGAGAACAGGACGGATTCGGTCCAAGACTCAGCCGAGTGTCGACCGATCTCGACCGAGCGCCCAATCCCCGCCGAATGACCTCACCCACCCACCAGACCTCACCCGCCCACGAAAGGGGTGTTCCTCCAGTGTACCTCACTTATTCCTCCGTTGTACCAAGCTATGGTTCCAAAATCGGTACTCATTCAGAGAGTTGCCTATACGAATGTACAAAATGCGAGAGCGAAGAAGGAATCAGTAAATTAACATAAACCGCGGCCGAGGGTGACAGAGACATGGCTCTCGAATAAAGGGGTAACAGCTGTCCTCGAATGACATCAACAAACACTAGACTATACGCCGCGGAGGCAGAGGCAACAGGGACGACCACAGACGACACTCAGCAGCTGCAACCACCGTTCTGGGAACTCTCCGAGTCGATCCGAATTGGGTCCGGGTAGTCGACATACCTGACAAAGATGTTAAAGGGGGCATGGCGCACACGATACGGATCGACTTACAACTGGTCGTCTTGCTCCTGCTGCAACGCGTTCTTAGCCACCGTCTGGAATGCCTGCTCAACGTTGATAGCCTCCTTCGCCGACGTCTCGAAGTAAGGGATGTTCCCTTTCGACTGGCACCAAGTCATTGCACGCTTCTGGGTGACCTACAAGACACAACCACGTGAATAACGTCCCATATGCCAGTATGCCAGTGGCTCGAACAGTCGCACCTGACGCTTGCTCTCCTCCATATCAATCTTGTTGCCGAGCACAACGAAGGGGAAGTTCTCCGGATCGTGTGGGCTTGCTTGGATGAGGAACTCGTCGCGCCAACTATCGAGCGTCTCGAAGGACTTGGCGCTGTTCACGTCGTAGACGAGTACGCAGCAGTCCGCCCCACGGTAGAAGGCCACCCCAAGCGACTGGAACCGTTCCTGGCCCGCCGTGTCCCACAGCTACGCTAAAGTCTGAGAACCACAGGGACGCTTTGGACGCACAATTTGGCTCACCTGCATCGTTACCAGTCGGTCATCTACCATAACCTCCTTTGTCAGGCTGCAAGGCGAGTGAGTGGAGCCAATTCGGTGACGGGCCAAGGAACATCCAGCTTACAAGTCTGCACCAATGGTGGCCTTATACTGATTGCTGAAACGCTTGTTCACATACTGGTTCATGAGGGAGGTCTTGCCGACCCTGGCGCGCGGTGGAAAGAGATTGTCGGTTGAACCACCCATGGACGAGATGAACAGCCACGACCTACCCACTATCGCCCAGGATGATAACCTGCCCAGAGAGTCAGCGCTGGCACGTAGCGACAACTGCAATCAAAGGCGTACCTTGAGTAGAACGCGACCCATTATGAAGCGTAATGGACGAGAAGGAGAAGACTATGAGCGGGGGCGGTGTGGGTCGAGTGTAGAAACCGTGGATGTAAGTAACCGCCGTGGCCGTAAGACTCAGACGACGCGGGCGCCTCGGACCCCCAGCCGGATGATCTGAGATTCCTGGCGTCTGCAGCTGCCCATTTTGAGCGGGACAAGGGCTTTCCTCACCTCGGTCCATCGTCTTGCCCTTGCCACGAGCGTCCCAACCCTCCTCTCTCCCTCTGGCTTCGTGCCTACCCATCCATCATCATGGCCGAACCATCCTGGCAAGAGACACTGCGCTTGCGGCTCGTCGAGCGTAACGCGAGGGAGTCCTCCTATGCTCCCATCATCGAGCAATGTATGTCCGTCTGATATGTCCCTCAACTCTATGGATATACACGTCCTCCTTCGCTATCAGTCACATCTGAATCTAACCAAAGTGTGAACGCTGAAAAGACCGCAGGTTGGCGCAGCAAACGAAGCTCTTGAAGGAGCGCAACGCGTCTCTTCTCCGCGCGATGGGCACCGCTCGTCCCAATCCAAGCAGTTCAACCGTGTTTGTCCCTGGTACCGGTGACGAGTACGTCGTGATCCTAGCTCCAGTTGTGAACGATATACTGATCGCCCACACGTAAAGCAATCCCGTACGCGCAGCGTATATCGCTTCTCTTGAATCGCAAATCTCGTCACTACGAGACGAGCTGGCAACGGTATACAAGACTCAGGGTCAGAATGCTCAGCGATTGTTAGCCATGAACGAAACACTGCGAGAAAAGGAGGAGCTGTCGCGGATGGATGCCGAGAACATCAGGAAGTCGCGAGATGAGATTGCGGTTCTAAGAAAGAAGGTCGACCAGCACAGCGAGCTGATGGCGGAGAAGGACCGAACAGCGCAGGCGAGTTGAAATATGTCATTTCCGACGAGACATCCGCTTATGATGCTGGCTTCAGATCCTTCATGACGAGATCAACACGCTTCAGCTCGAACTGAGCCAAATCGAAGAGCGCAATCAGATCCTCACGAAGGACAATGCGAAGCTCTTGCAGCGCTGGCTGGACGCGAAACAGGCAGAAGTGAATCGTATGAACGATGCGAACGACTTCTACGAGGATATGCAGTCCCGCCGGCAAGCGGTTATGAATTGGCAAGCAGGACAGAAGAGCGAGGACGGGGATGCCCCAATGGCGAACACGAACGGGTCGGGAAACGGGGAGGAGGAGAAGGAGATGGGAGCCACTCCGACGAAGGATGGGACGCCATCTCTGGCGGAGACGGACGTGAATCTGACACCGAATGGCTAATGGTAGACGAGTCGGCAGGGTGAGACGCGTGTATCCTGTTCGCATTTCCCGTCGTTGTCATCTTTGACTCGTCTCTTACTGTCCGTTTGGATACCCAGCACTTTAGATATCCTTCACACCCCTACAGTGGTTCCCGATGTAATCTCTTACCGTCGTCCTCGCCCCGGGGACTCGTGCTAATTGCTGTCTTTCAACGGATGTACTCTTGCTGTGCGTATACATACATATACACCTGCTTTGCCTGGCTTATTAGCTTCTGTCCCCAATAACATGTTATGTGAGCGGTGGATTGCAGGGCAAAAGGTTTGTACACTGTCTGAGGCGGCCGCTGGGTCCTTCACGGATGTTCACATGGCCACGTATGGGTTTTCGGCGGACGCACAACATCCCTGCCAAGCCCTTCGAGACTAGTACTTACTCCTGCAAGTCGAATGAGAGTGAAGGCCGTGGCCCGGGTCGAAGGCGAGTACCCCCGGCCCGGGACACCCGCAAGGTTGGAAAGAAGGACTAGTATAAGCAACTAGTAAGTACTTACTAGTAGTAGTACTTACTCCAGGCTGAAGCTGAGCGCTGAGCGCTGAGGCCTGAGGTGGTGCCACTGCCCGGGCCGTGGAGGCTTTTGATCACTCGGAGGACGCTGGTGACGATCAGGCCGTGTTCAGGTCGCTACTGACACGGTAACTTGTGCTCGCCTGCCTGGTTGCTGGATTTCTGTGCTGTCCCTTGGGTCAACATGCGACAATCTACCGTATGCCCGAGAGGTCTAGTCCATTCCCTCCGTGGCTCCCACTTCTCTGTGCAGCGCAGGACTCTCGCAACAGCAACCCCTCCCCTTAAGAAGGACTGCACATCTATCACCCCGCCTTATAGCAAGCTCCTCGATAATCTTGCTATAGTACGGGAGGTCATTGGCAAGCGCCCTTTAACACTGGCCGAGAAGATTCTCTACAGCCACATTCATGAACCCGAGCGGACGTTGGCGAATGGTGGCATCCAGCGGGGGGTAACATACTTACAGCTCAGCCCAGAGCGTGTCGCAATGCAAGATGCTTCTGCTCAGATGGCCTTGTGCGTCCTCCCATTTGTCGTTCCTAGCTCGGACTCATGACTCCTCCAAGGTTGCAGTTTATGAGTGCCGGGATGTCAAGATGTGCGGTTCCTGCGAGCATTCACTGTGACCATCTCATCCAGGCCGCCGAGGGTGCTGAGAAGGACTTACAGGTGCGCGCAGAATCCACTTGGAAGTTTGCTCCCGCTTGAAATATTTTGTCTTAAGAGGTCTATCGTGACGAACCAAGAAGTTTTCGACTTCCTCGAGAGCGCCGCACGCAAGTACGGCATCGAGTTCTGGAAGCCCGGCTCTGGTATCATTCACCAGATCGTTCTTGAGAACTATGCTGCTCCGGGAATGCTCATGTGCGTCTTCTGATTTCTACAGTCCTTCTCAACCACGCTGACCGCCCTTCAGGCTGGGAACAGGTCTGCGCGAACGATATGAAAATGAATTCATGTGACTAACCTGTGTTCGCAGACTCACATACCCCCAACGCGGGTGGCCTCGGGATGCTCGCTATCGGCGTCGGTGGCGCGGACGCCGTGGATGCCCTCACCGGTACCCCATGGGAGCTGAAAGCCCCCAAAATCATCGGTCGGTTGAGTCAGTTTATGCGCGCAGGATATCTTTTGAGACGACTATTCAGGTATCCATTTGACTGGAGAGATGAATGGCTGGACTACTCCTAAAGATCTAATTTTGAACGTCGCCGGTAGATTGACTGTTCGAGTGCGTGTTTGATTCGATGCTGGAATTTCCTTTGGCCTGACGTTGCTATCCAGGGAGGTACAGGCGCCATCCTCGAGTACTTTGGCCCTGGTGTCTTCAATCAATCATGTACTGGTATGTCCATGCATAGGTGGCCTTGCACCAGCCGGCGTGCTCACCAGGCCCTTGGCAGGTTTGGCCACCGTCGCCAACATGGGTGCTGAGGTGGGCGCCACGACGTCAACGTTCCCATATACACCTCGGATGCGGGCATACCTCAAAGCCACCGGCCGTGCGCCCGTTGCTCACGCTGCGGACCACGCGGCTACGCAAGTCTATCTTGCTGCAGACGAGGGTGCGGAATATGACGAGGTCATCCAAATTGTCAGTCAACCTGTTACCTTTGTTCCCAATGCCATGTTAACAAGTATCGTAACAGGACCTCTCGAAGTTGGAGCCAACAATCAACGGACCCTTCACCCCTGATCTGGCCACCCCGCTTTCGAAGTTCGGCACGTTCATCAAGGAACAGGGCTGGAAGGACGAGCTCTCTGCGGCACTGATCGGCTCATGTACGAATAGCTCGTACGAAGATATGACTAGCGTTGCGGACCTCGCGCGCCAGGCGAAGAAGGCAGGCTTGAAGACCCGGGTTCCATTCCTCGCTACACCTGGCTCCGAGCAGATTCGTGCGACGATTGAACGGGACCAAATCACGAGTGAGCTCGAAGATGTCGGTGCTACTGTCCTGGCGAACGCGTGCGGGCCGTGTATCGGGCAATGGAAGCGCGAGGACAAGCAGGGCGAGGAGAATGGTGCGACACATGCTCCCCATGCACAATTTGTGGTCTGATGAGGCGCATATAGCTATCCTTACCTCCTTTAATCGCAACTTCAAGTCCCGCAACGACGGCAACCGGCTCACGATGAACTTCCTCGCCTCGCCCACGATCGTGACCGCCATGGCGTTCTCCGGGAAGCTCTCGTTCAACCCTATGGTGGACTCCATTACTACGCCCTCTGGCGAGCCCTTCCGTTTTTCGCCTCCGCAAGGACAGGACCTCCCCGCGGCGGGCTTCGCTGTTGGGGAGACGCAGTACTACCCGAAACCGATGCCGGAGCCGCAGCCCGAGACGGACGTGGTTATCCGGCCGGACTCGCAGCGGTTGGAGATCCTGGCCCCGTTCCCGAGCCACTTCGGGGAGGGCAGTGGGAACGAGAGGGGTCTGGAGCTGCCGCCCTTGAAGGTGCTTGTGCGGGTGCGGGGCAAGTGCACGACGGATCACATTTCGGCTGCGGTGAGTGTAAGACATGGAAGTGCAGAGAAAGAGGGGGTCTGATGGTTGGCTGCTGCAGGGGCCTTGGCTCAAATACAAGGGTCACTTGACGAACATCTCCGAGAACCTCCGTATGTGCTTTTCCCCGCGCGTTGTTCGCTTGCTAATTCTACGATTCCTCAGTCATCACTGTTTGTGCTCCTCGTAACCTCGGTTTTCATGATAAAACTGAAACTTCAACAGGCTGTGAATGATGAGGGCGGCGAGGTCAACGTCGCATACGACCACGATCATGCGTTGAGTGAATCTGAGACGGACACCATCCCCAACGTCGCCAAGCGGCTCAAAGCGCGCAAGCAGCCATGGGCTCTCGTCGTTGATGACAACTATGGTGAAGGTAGTGCGCGCGAGCATGCCGCTCTCCAGCCTCGATTCTACGGATGCGCCGCTATCGTCGCCCGGTCCTTCGCCCGTATCCACGAAACCAACCTCAAAGTACGTTCTATAGCTGCTAGACGCATCCTCACCCAAACTAAAGATCGACGCAGAAACAAGGCATTTTGCCCCTCTGGTTCCTGGACAAAGTCGACTACACTCGCATCGGCGCGGGCGACACCATCGAGACGATGGGCCTCGCTGACCTCCTGGAAGGCAGGACCGACGCCGTCGTCAGCCTCCGCGTGACAAGCAGGAACGGCGAGAAGTTCGAGGTTCCTGTGCGCCACACAATGTCCGCAGATCAACTCAAGTGGCTTCGTGCGGGTTCCGCACTGAACCGCATTCGCGCCCAGATTAGCTCAGGCGGGAGCTGAGGGCGTCATAGGAGGGACATAAAAAGTATATACTGCATGATAGAATGTACATATACTGTCTGCCAGCAGGGTTTTACGCGTTTTGCCCTAGCAGGTACCGTGTTTAGTCGTCTGGAAGGCTACAAACATGAATTCGTCTTTGAAAGCACACGAGACGATTAATGGGCACTGTGAACATAGGGATTAATGCGATTTGGACCAGCCACTGCGATAACGACATCTGGTGAGCATTCCCACCGTAGAAGCTAGTGTTCGCCTGTCTGGTCCTAATCCATATGACTGTGTGTACCAGTCGGTAGACCGTGGAACAGAACCCGAACAAGCCCCATTCTCGCGCAGATACAGCATATCTAGTGTCTTTGCCCTCAATCATGCTAACCACGGTCTGAGAGGGAGTGGTGAAAATGGCCCCAGGAGCCTTGACAACGTGGACGGATGCATTAGAAGCCACTGTATAATGTCGACACGGCTCGCCACTACCGAAAACATCAATTGTTACGCGGAAACATCCGACCCCGGTGGTGACACTAATGCTTTTCCTAGCGTCCGAAGATCAAGTCTACTGTCCTCTCGCTGCACTGACCGCTTCTTCAACCAGGCAAGAGCAGACTGTGCCACCTTAACAACGGACTCCGGCATGCCTGCCAACTGAGCGACCTTGAGCCCATGGCTGTCCCGGTTCACACCCGGCTGTGCCCTATGGGAATAGACAAAGTAACCGTTCTACGAAGAATTAATCACTACCGATATGAACGTGATTACAGCTGGGATCGCACCTCGAGCTCATCGACGCCTGTACAAAAGAATGCGACCTTCGAGAAGGCGCCATGCCCGTGGTGGCTTTCGGCATCATGACCCAGCATGTCGGCGAGCTCATGGAAATGGGTGGCGAACATAGCACGACACCCGTTCACAGATAATAGATGGTGGACAGTGGCGAAGGCGATGGCGAGACCATCGGCCACGGTAGTCCCTCTGCCAACTTCATCCATAATAACCTGAAATTGTTCAGTAGTTTACCCTCGGGAACAACAAGAGAAGGATACATACTAAGCTCCTGTTCGTCGCTCGCCGGAGGATGTCACTGGCCTCCAGCATCTCTACCATGAAAGTGCTTCGATCACGGAAGAGGTCATCTTTCGCGCCCACACGCGAGAATACCCTATCCACGATGCCGACTTCTGCTGACTCGGCGGGGACGTAAGACCCAATTTGGGCGAGTATCGCAATGAGGGCGGTCTGGCGCAACAGCGTCGACTTGCCTGCCATATTGGGTCCGGTTATCACCTGGAGCTGAGAGTCGGGCGTAAAAGTAACCGTGTTAGGTGTGAAGGTCCTTCCAGACGTGAGAAGGCCGAGCTCGACAGTAGGATGCCGTCCATTCACGACATGATAAGATGCGCTGCATTTACGTTAGAGCACGAGCGAAATCGATACAATGCTAGTTTCTTACTCCTCAGTTATGACTGGCCGAACGAAGTGTAACTCTACGGCGAGTTTGGCAAATGCTAATGTGACGTCAAGTTCGTCAATGATGCGTGCATTCCGACGCAGGGTAGCCGATTGAGAAGTGACCTATTCCAGCATAAGAAACGCGTACAGCTGGGAGGAGCATAGGACATACGTCGTTTCTCAAAATTTCGAAGGCCTCCTTCTCAGCCCCTGCGATAGCAATAGCGGTCTCGTTAATCTGCATCGCAAGTCGTGACCATCCCTGATGGAAGAATGTGCAGGTCGACCCGCTCTCCGACAGGCTCACGAAATTCTTGTCCTTCTTCAGATGCGATGCATGGGTCTTCCGAGCGACATGAACATGGATCCCCGACCCCGGCGAGGCACGCAGCGTCAAAGAGGGCGCGGCTAGCGCGTGGTCAGAGATGACCGCACTATGATTATGGAGCGAGCATACCATGGGTAATCTGCAAGTGTCGCTCAAGCTTATCCTTCTCCGCAAGCAGGGTCTGCAGTATCGAGTGTAGGTTGGTGAGGTGTTCGGAGAACCTGGGAAGCCATTAGGACTTCTTGCGTCGTCAGCGAAGGAGAGCGACGCACGTAGGCCTGATCATCCAGTCAACGATTCCCAACGAGTTTCGTGGATCAGGCGTAGACGAAGGGGTCATCGAGCCAACGAAAGGCCCGTCCGAGTTGACCTCGTTATCCGGGACGTCGAGATCGGTCTCCCGGGGTACAAGCGCTGTACGGACACGACTGGCCAACCATTCCAGATCGCTCAACTTCTCCATGAGGGTCTCAATGCTCGCCCACTCGGCGTTGCCTATCTGGTCTTCGCCTCTCCCCTCCATCTTCTTTTCCATAAGGATCCTCTCCTTGATAGACGACCAGATATCGACTGTGGTGCATATCGCTGTCAAATCCTGGAAACTCCCGCGACCCAGAAGAAACTTCTGGACAATGCGAGTGGCATCTTCGGCATCCCGAAGCGATTGTACCAAGTCCTGCCGAAGGAACGGCCGGGCATGGAAGAATGCAACCAAAGACTGGCGTGCATTGATTTCAGTCACCGAGGTACTTGGAGAACCTGCAGCATGCCGATGAGCGCAACACATTCTGTATAAAATTTGTTACTCACAAAGCCATCGGGCAAGCAGACGAGTGCCACTGCTCGTCGCCGTCCGCTTGATTACATGGAGCAAGCTTCCGGTCGTGCCCCCTTCTCGTAGACCCTCTCGGATCTCCAGCGCCTTCACAGTGTGAGAATCAATCTGCATCCTGGAACTCGACAGCTCTCTGTTCGGAGAAGCGAGGGACGGCATGTGCTCCATGAGGTTTGCATGCATGAATGCAGTTATAAGCTCGACTGCATGACTCTCCTCGGTTGTAAGTGCCGCCGGAAGAACCTCTTTTGAGGCGTCGATCTGGGCTGTAATCTCGTCGGGGGTGAGTTGTTCGCCAGGAGAGCTTTCTGCCATGTGGGGAGCCTTGTATGGAAGAGCGAAGTAAGATACGAAGGAACCCTCCTCAACGACCGCCTTTCGAACAAGGCTGGCGTCATCGCGACGGAGGCATTCATCGAGGACGACCTCTTTGGGGCCGATGCGTACGACCTCATCCCTCAGGCCGCCCACCGTCGTGGTCTTCGTATAAAATTCCCCGGTGGAAACATCAATCCAAGCAAGACCAATGAGGGCATCACATGTAGAGAACGTCGATGCACCCTCGCCAGGCGGTGCGCCTTGAACAGGCGATACAGAGAGAAGGAAGTTGTTCTCATAGGGATTGAGGAACGGTTCATCAATGAGGGTTCCAGGCGTGACAATACGAAGGACGCGTCTCTCGAAGCTAACCTTCGCGTCCAATGGGCGGTCGCGGCGTAGCTCCTCGCACATTGCGACGAAACGGTTATGGTCTTGAACGAGTATCTTGAGGTATTTATGCAGATGCATGATAGGAAAGCCACACATCGGGATAAGTTGACCGCCCCATTTCTTCTTTGCTAGCTTGATATTGAGAAGACGAGAGACTTCTGCGGCCTGATCGAAATATGACTGTCGGTTCAATGAGTTAAGCGAGTACTTGTAGTGCATGACAACGTCGGGATATACCTCGTAGAACTGGCCAACTCGGGTGAGCAGAATACAGTGAGGGTATCGGTTGAGATTATCCAAAACTTCCGTCGCGAGAGGGTTGGTTGGTGGAGATACTGATACTTCCGGTGCTGATGCATCACCTCTCGTTAGTTTAGAGCAGGAGTACATGCCAATCATCAGTGCCTACTATATGAACTCTGCTTGCGCTTCCTTCCTTTGGGTGTAGTGGACGCACTCCCCTCTGCACCCTCGAGCGTCGGGGCAGTGTCAGAAGGGCTCGACTTGGCGCGTCTGCGCCTCGTCTTCTTGGCTGGTGTAAAGGCGGAATCCTCACGCATTAGGCTCTCTGGTGACCCCGTATCATGACACGATTGTTTGATAGCCGCCAAATGCGCCTCTTCAGCTAACATGGCGCAGCCGACCAATGCGTATAGTCAGAAAGGAGATATATTGGTCTGTATGGAACTGCGCACGTATGGAAGAGGAAGCGTTCTCGTGCGCGACTATAGGCTCTCTAAGGCCTCCTGTCCACTCGTCAAGTGGTGGCGACAGAGTACCATCGGGAAGGACGCGTCCAGTCGGGAGCTCGGTGTATTTCTTCTTGGTGACTCTCGGTTTCTTGAGTGGTCGGGTCCCGTCCTCATCGAGCAGTGGACGCGTCTTGATGGTTCTTTTGAAATGCAAATACACCGCTCTCCTAGCGCAGCATGCAATAGAAGAGGAGGAGGGCGTAGAGAGCATCTGGGCAGAGACGCGAAGGAGGAGGAGAAGAGGGAATGGAAGTGGCCACCTATGGGCGCTAACTAACATGGAACGAGAACGAGACCACCCTGGAAGCGCCCGTCAGTCGGGCGGAGTTTGAACTTGCCAGCGACCCCAAGTTGGCTTCCCGTTCCACGACGAAAAAGCGGTCGTCGTTGCCCAGGTCCGACTCGTCTCTCCTACTCGCAGTCCATCCTCTCTCCATCATGTCGTTCGCTGGCAGACGTAGGGGCAACAAGGTCAAGAAGGGTGTCCAGTTCACCGTTATGGTCGTCGGTAAGTCGTACTATTCATTACTGTCGCGCGCCCCGCCTGCCAACATGCATAGGCAATACGTGTCGTCTCCACCGAATCCTCCGTTCTCCAGAGCTTGCTACCGGTTCTGACGATAGGTTAAACGTGTAGGTGCTTCCGGCACTGGTCGTACCACCTTCGTAAACACTCTTTGCGAGTCCGAGGTCCTCCCCCACAAGGTCTGCGACTCTCCGGAGACTGCCCATGTTGAGGAGGGTATCAGGATCAAGCCTGTCAACGTCGGTGCGTCCATACCTCTGGATCGCCTGAGTAACACCTCTGACCAATCATGCAGAGCTTGAGGAGGATGGTGTTCGCATCGCCCTCACGATTGTCGATACCCCCGGCTTCGGTGACAATATTGACAATGAGTTCGCGTACGCACATTCATTCGCTCATCAAAGCCTGCTCACTGAACGTCTTCTCCGATATTAGTTTCCAAGAGATCGTTGGCCACCTTGAACGCCAATATGATGACATTCTCGCTGAGGAGTCCCGTATCAAACGTAACCCCCGTTTCAGGGACAACAGGGTACACGCCCTCCTCTACTTCATCTCCCCCACTGGTCACGCGTACGTCCTTTCGTCTCTGCTCCTCGTTTAACATGTCACTCATATGCTTAGTCTGCGGGAGATTGACATTGAGTTGATGCGTCGGCTTTCGCCCCGTGTTAACGTTATCCCCGTCATTGGTAAGGCCGACTCGCTTACCCCGAGCGAGCTCCGCGGCTTCAAGAAGCGGGTGGGTACATAACTCGGTCCCGTCGATTAACGGAAGTTGATAGAAATGTTCTAGATCATGGAGGACATCGAGTACTATGATATCCCGGTCTACAACTTCCCGTACGACATTGAGGAGGACGACGAGGAGACGATCCAGGACAATAGCGAGCTCCGCGTTCGTACACTGCGTCCGTTTCAAACACCCATCCATTATACTAACCTAATTGCGTAGGCCATGATGCCGTTCTCTATCATTGGCTCCGAGGAGGAAATTGAGATGGATGGCCAGCCCGTCCGTGCTAGGATCTACCCGTGGGGCATTGCTGAGGTCGACAACCCTAAGCACTGCGACTTCAGTCGCCTCCGGGGCGCCTTGCTCAAGTGAGTTTCGGGCCGTTGCATCCCGATAGCCTGTTGTGGCTAATCCTATCTGTGAAGCACCCACTTGGCGGACCTCAAGGCGTTGACGCACGATGTCCTTTACGAGACGTACCGTACCGAGAAGCTTTCGAGGACCGTGCATTCTGACACTCAGTATGTGGTTTGCAATTGGCAGAGATTTATACTGAGATTAACAGGGGGAACAGGGACTCCTCGATCCTTCCGGAGGAGCTTGCCAGTCAGAGCGTCCGTCTCAAGGAGGAGCAGCTGCGCAGGGAGGAGGAGAAGGTGAATGGTCTTTTACGTTTTTCAGACTTGCGCGCTGACATTGTATCATTCAGCTGCGCGAGATCGAGCTCCGCGTCCAGCGCGAGATCAACGAGAAGAGGCAGGAGCTTTTGGCGAAGGAAGAGTCACTCAGGTGCGTTTGGCTGATGCGCCCATGGGGAAGGGTAGAAGCTGATGTCCCGGATTGCAGGAATCTCGAGAGCCGGCTCGCGGCACAAGGTTCTCAGTCGGAGTTCCGCGAGTAATTTACGACTTCGTACTGGTTGCGCTGGAAAATCCCATTCCCAACACTCCGGTACTTATACCCTTTGGATTCGGCTCACCCTCGTTGTTATCCCATTGGTCGTGGGTTCTCATACGAATGGTATACTATAACCGTTTCAATATCTAGCTCCGCGATACTTGACTTAGTGCCATCTTGCGTCTCGTTGCTCCGTCTTTCCGAACTTGCCAGTGTTGTGTAGCTTCCCATTGATAGCACGATGTCCTTCCGCTCTTTTCTTTTGGATCGCATAATCGTTTTATCTGTGGTCAAATGTTTGTTTCCCACAATGCCTGACAGTATGTTGGAAACACGAAACGTTTGTTCTCGGCCGGCGAGGCTGTGTTTTAAAGCGCGCACATGCGAGGAAGGTAGACAGAAGATTGGATGTTTACTGTGAAAGTGACATGGAAGAACTACAACTGAGTACTGATAGTACTGATGGGCGGAGAAGAAGGAGCGATGATCAGAAATAGACGAGTCCATCTGTTTGCTACCTTGCTGTGGGGATTAAACGACTCAAAACACATCCATGCGTGCCAGTGCATGCTTCGATTTCACACATGTCGATGGTATCCTACAACGTTGGATTGGGGGCCATGCGGGAGCTTTTATTATTCGGCATTGGCGGTTGGGGATTTGGGGGGGGGGGGAGGGGGCGTCGTGGCAGCAACTGGATATTGGCGAAACCGGCCGTCGTGGCGGCTGTGGATGGGACGAAAAGGAACAGAGCGTTGGACACGAGACGGCAGCCCAGTCGTCGTCGTCGTCGGGCAATATGATACGTGGTAATCCGGCGCAGCAGGTGAATTCGCGACTACGGTCCTCCTCCGCCATTTGTGTTGCCGATCTTCAACATTTCTTCTCCGTCCTCCAACCACATACTGCTGACGCTGCGCTTTCCATTGCCCACTTACTCTTCCTCCTCCTCCCCGTCCGTACTCCGCTAGCATATATGCGCTGAGACTGCTCGTTGATCGATCTCACCTGCCGAGCTTTAGTGCTTGTGGCGCGCGACGCGCACACTGTGGTAACCGATATAGTCCAGCCCGCCATCTCGGACCCGCACGACGCGCTCCAGCGCGCCCTCGCTGCTTTTCGCCGCCTTTTCATCGTCGTCTTTGCATCCAGATTCCAGCCGCCCTTATCTTGCTTGTGGACAATAGCGGACGCTTCAAGGAACTAACCTTAATTGGTTTCTTGTTTGCCTGAACAAGCGACTCCCCCGGTTAAGGACTGTGACCGTTGCTCTGGCCAGAAGGAGAACAGCGCGACGGGTTTACACACAGTCTACATCGTCCGCGCGACGCTCTCTCCTCACGGGTCACCGCTCGCCATGGAAGTCGACTACGACAGCCGTCCGGTGTCTGTAGTCCATCGAGGTCGGGACTGGACAACAGCGGCGCTTAATGGCTCGGGAACTTCGCTCGTTGCGACCTCTTCCTCCTCATCCAACTTCGCCTCGCGCCGTCGATCCACTGTCGGTCATACGCCTCCTCCCCCTGGCCCCCCTCCCTCCCAGCCCATCCCGAGCGTGCCTCCAGTCATGGGCCTATCACGCTATGAAGCCTATGATGGATTGCCAGATGCATCAGGATCAGGTCCCGATGTTCCCAGCATGAATACAACCTATGCGCGCCCATCGCCCTCGCCCGGCTTGGCTGCAGTCACCGCTTTCTCCCAAGCCAGATACGCATCCATCTCCAACAACGGTTACACATCCCCTACGCTCAGCAGCAACCCCTCCTCGGAGAACCTCGCCGACTCTCCGCCCCCTTCCATCCTCCGGGGCCCCCCGGTGCAGCTTGTCTCGACGGATTCCGGAAACAAACTCCTCTTACCCACAATGGACCAACGACCAGGGCAGCCACGGCCGTCGTCGCGACGGGCTCTGACGAAGGCGTTGGAGCTTGCGCGAGAAGCTGTAAGGCTCGACTCAACTAATGACGATCCTTATGGTGCGGTAATGGCTTACGCGAAGAGTGTGGCGCTCTTGAGTGAGGTGATGGAAAGGGTAATGAGAGGAGAAGACAGCACCGAGTCGAGACGAGGGAAAGGAAGGCGGAGGAGTGTTGTTGCACAGGAAGAGGAGGTGCGAAGGCTGAAATCAATCGTGAGTGGCAGAGCTTGTCTTAAGTGTGCTCTGACCTGAGTCGATCCCCCGCTCGCGCACTGCAGCATGATACATACGCGGATCGTATGAACATTCTCAGTGTGGTCTATGACATCCCCTTGCCACCGCATTCGCCACCCTCCGTCTCCTCTGTCTCTGTTTCGAGCGACTCAACACGGCCTTCATCCCCCGCATCCATATCGCCAACTTCCGAAGCCTCCGATGTCAGCAGCCACGCACGGTCTCCATCACGCTCGCGAGAAAGAGAGAACCGTTACTCGTCAGAAACTGCCAGAGGTGACAGTACCACGGATGACGAGTCCGGCGCACTAAGTCGCAATAGCAGCTACACAAGTCTCTCCCCGCTCTCCGGGCGCTCCCTACAATACGTCCACGGAACGGCCTCCCCCGTACACCCATATGCTGCCGCTGCGGCCCCAGTAGCGGCTTCGCCTGTTGGACCTGGCTCCCGACAGTCGCTGATTCGTGCGAACAGGCCCCGAGCATCGTCAACATTACCACCCCCTGCACCTCCACCGACAACCCTTCTTCCTCCCGCGCCTTCGCCGACAAGAGCTGATCACCCTGACCTCACGCCCACGCAAACACTGCGCCCAGTTGATATTGCCCGTTCGCGAGGCAACTCAGTGAGCCACAAACGCACTAACTCGGGGAGCCGGTTAGCTTTAGCTTCTCTCCGCGAGGAGTCGCTCGATGGCGGAGTCCCTCATGAACTACCCCATACTGTCGAGGAGTCGCCGCGGTTAAGGTCTCGTCTGAATGTCGTCCATGGGGCGTCGCCGCCTTTACCACCCCTCCCCATGCCCTCTCCCGATTCCCAGACCTCGCGAATGGGCGCGGCGGATCCAGCGTCACCTCCATCGCCCGTCAACCCAGATAACTTTACGACACCGCGACCCAGAGGTGGTTCGACACTCTCCGTCCGGTCAGAGGTTACGCCAACTAGCAAGTTGACGCTGATCAACACCTCACCGGCGATGGGCACCATTCACCAGCGACGAGGGAAATCATCTGCGCCGCCATCCTCCTTGGGGGATGCACCGTCGCCAACAGATTCGACGGCGTCTGCAGCCTCCGTTCCGAACGTGGGCAGCAGGATAGCGTCGGCCCTCCCCTCCAGCACCGTTAGCAGCCTTGGGATTGGTCGAAATCGTGCAGTGTCACAACCGGGTAGACGGCCCTCCATTGTTAGCGCGAATTCATACCCCTCAGCCACGCCCGGCGGCTCACCGGGACCGCGCAAACCCTCAATACCTTCCCGTCTCAATCCCTCCGCACCTCCACAAATCACTGTCAACACAGCGATCCTGTCACCACAACTGACGCTGTCGAGCCTTTCCCTGACCTCTCCACCACTCGTCCCACCACCCCCAATACCCTATGCGAATATACCCACCGCACCGCTCAGCCCCCTCCCTTCCCCCGCGCCATCGGATCCTCTCCGTAAACCGTACCACATGATGTCCCTCATCAGGCTAACTATGACGTCCAAGACGGGCGGGTACGTTACCCGCCGTCTCCATGTCCCGCAGGAGGTCTGGTCGCAGGGCGGCGCGAAGCTGACAAACGTACCCGAGAAGATCCGCGTCGTCGAGGTGCTCTGCTCCGCGCTCGAGGAGCTCGCGCACTGGTCCGCAGAGTACTTTGGCGCGGGGAACGTCAGCAGCGGAATGGCGCTGGGCATCGGCGCGATTAGCAGGAAGGAGGGCGAGCAGTGGGCAGCGAAGCTAGAGGAGTTCTCGAGCGTGTGCGATGGCGTCGTCGGCCAGTTCGGGAAGAAGCTAGGGGTCGGCGAGGGGTTCGTGACCAAGAAGAGCAGCGGTGTGAGTACCCCATCTCGTTCTTTTCGTGTCCTTTTAAAGGACCCTTTCGCGTGAAGTTCTGGTGATTGACGTGCGCGCGCGTGCCGATCTGCAGGTCACTTCATGGGGAGGCCGCCTCACCCGGCAGTTTGACAAAATCACGAACGGAAAGAAGTATGTGTGATGCGCTTGGCTTGATCGCGGACGGCAGACTGACTGACATTCGCTCCCGTCGACAGCTTGGACTCGCCTGCGCTGTACGTGCAGGGCATCTCGAAGCTCTTTCAGGCGGTACAGGTCCTCGACGAGCACACCAAGGCCGCCGCGCCACAAGGCATGGCCCCGCTATATGCCGCGTTCCCGATGGATGTGCGGGGTGCGCTGGACATGAAGCTGCGGCACGCGTCCGAGTTCTTCGCAAAGGTTGTGCTCACGTTCGTCATCCGCGACATGGCGCTCCTTCTCGACAAGTACGTGAAGAAGTGCGAGAAGTGGCTCGCGGAGTGATGGCGAGTCCCTAGTGATGCGCGGCGCGGCGCAGCCGCTCCTCGTGGTGGAGATAGTGTGGGTGTACAATGTACATAGGCAGGCGTGGCGTAGAGGTGGATGGATGATCTACGGACGGATGGATGGACAGACGGAGATTGAAGGCTGCGACGCGGACGTGGAACTCTAGTGTTGTTGTTGACGATGGATGAAGCCCCGCGGGCGGCCCATTTCCTCCTGCGTGTATTGCTCTTTCCCCCTTTTCACATCACCATACATACAAGCAAGTTCCCTCATTCGCACGACATACGCATAGCACCTTTTTGTTACGCACGCGGTGGGAAGGCAGTTTGATATCACATTGTGTAAAATTATGCTTATGGGATAGATGTCCGTTTCCTCTTATATCTTGTCATCCTCTTTCACTTTGGTTTCCCTAGCCCTCGCCTCATCGTTTTGGATTTTATTTCGTTTGGATGGCAACTGCCGTTGGCCGCTGTGCTTTAGCGAATAATGACCAATTTCTCCCTCTCTACGCCAAACAGCAGTTCAACTTCGGTCTCCAGTATCGGATTTGGAGCGGCTTTGGCGTAGCCGATATGGATTGTCTAACGTCAGATGAAAAAGTACATGCATGAATCGAAAGCGTGTCCAGACGATGGTTCCGAAAATACAGTGATGGGAACGAGCCATGCGGGATGCGGGGTGATACAGAATGGGGAGAAATTGGGGGTATGATTGGCAACACTAAACGACATACAGGTTTTCTGGGGAATGATGAAGGCTATGTGATATGGAGAGTGGTGAACATGGTCCGGGCACGATAAGCATGTGAGTGAGTGCTATATGTGTACAGAGGAGACGGTACGATGTGAGAGAGAAACAAAAGGCGACAAACGTTGGTGGGGAAGGGAGGAAGGGACTCGCCATCTAGAACGGCCTGGAACAAGCCAGCCCAGGCCGTCCAACTGTTCAGCTGAGCGATGGAGGAAGCCGCCTATCGCGCTTCAAGAGGCGGCGGGATCATTGGATGAACGGGGGTCAGGCGATAGGGACCTTGGTAGGGATTCAACTCCCGTGGGGGTGTGGGTTCCTTGCCACGCAGCCGACTGATAATGCGGAGACGCAGCACTGTGAAAGGTTCGAGGGGAGGATGAGCGGGCGCAGAATCGTGGGTACCCGAACAAGACAAGACGGACCGTAATCCAACCGCGTATTTTCGTCCGCGTACGTCTCATCGTCCGAGTCCATCAATGGATCGGTGTTCATCGAGACGTGCCAAGCCTCTACGGGGCCGACAAGGGTCAGTCGAAGGGCCGGATGAAAACGAAGGCTCTGACAACGCTTACGCTCTAACATACTTCGTTTTGGGGTGTGTGAAGACGACGGTGTGTGCTTCGGACCGTTACAGACAGGCGAGGCGGGCGGGTGAGGACATGAATAAGGTTCGTGGACGAAAAGAGGCGCATGGTGGGCATCCCCTCGATGCTTCCTTGATTGCGCTCGGACGGGCTTGCCGTTGGTGTGCAGGTCGACGTTGGGACTCAACCGTGGCCTGGGATAAGGATCTGCGGCTGCACGAGGAAGCGAACTGGTATCTGAATGGCCATGCAAAGAATGTTGCCGGTGCAAAGGAGGGTGTCGAGGCTCAGGCAGATGTTGAGGCCCAGACGACGAGAGGCGCTTCGACGGCGGCCGGCCGGGTCCTGCGAAATGATGGGCACATGTGAGTAGAAAGTAACGGCAGACGTACCCTCGAGCATGTCTTCGTCCCTGAAGGAGAACGGGACGGAAAACTGGCTATCCGTAGGCGAGGCTTCCCCATTCTGAATACGGAGCCTGTTTCGGCAAGGTCCCTTCCCTCGCCCTTGCCACGCCCTTTAGGGCCGCTAGCCTGGGGCCTCATGAGGTCGCCTTCTGGATCCTTAGAGAACTCTTCTTTGGCTTTCGTCTCCAAGAAGCGCCGGCGTAGCTCGGTCATGTCGAGACCCCGTCGGTGCTCTTCCGGGGTGTCAACGTTTTCGGCCTTGGCGTCGGCGGTGAAATGGACGAAGGGGGGGACCTTGTCCAGAGGGTCCTCGGAGTTCGCGTCGGAAAACGGGTTGGGCGAGGGGCCTTCGTGATAGTGATAGCAGAGCCAGAGGAACGCCTGTGCTCGAGACTTTGAGGATATGTGCACAGGGGTGAACAAATCCAAGAAGTCGATTACTGCACGGGGTGGGAAGTGGGACCGTGCGATGGACTACAAATATTCAATTACAATCGTCGTCAGTCACACAACCGGCGCAGATTATGCCTGACGGCGCACATACCGGAGAGTGGTTGGCGAAGACAAATATGAGGTTGACAATACTGGTTGGCGGTATCTTACCAGAGCGCTTGAAAACGGACATTAACGTCGGCTGGAAAGTCACAAGACAAAAGGCGAAAAGTTCCGACTTACAAGCCGTGCGAGAACATCGCTTGGGGTAGTGCAGTTTCCTTGCTCCTCCCCAGGCCTGAAGCAAGACTTGAGAATGTTCTTTATTCGGGGGGCGTCTTGAAGGTTGCCGTTTGTTCGCTGGAGAGCGGGAACTGGATGATATGTCCTGAGAGCGGTCTTCATCTCAGGGAAAACTAGAGAGAGAAAGCGCTAGTTAGCTCGGGAGTGTTCCCGTGCAGACCCCTGTACGCCACGAGGGAGCAGGACAAAGTTGTCGTAAAGTACTGGTTATATGCGCGACTCTCGGGGACAATGTATTCAAAATAAGCACTCACAAGCCATGGTAGTGTTGATGCGCCCGACATTCGAGAGAAGGGATATCATGGCGAACTCGTTACCAAATTCGGGAGATTCCCGAATCTTGTCTCGGGACGCCTTTGAGCATTTGGGAGAATGGATCAATGCGTTGACGTAGAGGTCGCGAAACGTAACCCTTGTGCCAGCGGGGTCACCACGGATGGTTGTATGGGGATCGGTGAAGGCCGCATGTCTGTCGGCGAAGATAGCGTGCAGCATGTCATACTGGAGGTCGACGCGCGTGAGGGGTTCGCCGTCCTGGCGTTTGACGGCGAGGTTCTTCTTGTGCTGCGACTGTGAACTGTGCGGCGCAATAGTGAGTGCGAGACGATGGAGGAGGGGGAAGATACTAACGCTGCAGGTGGCATTGTGTTATGTTTTGGGAGGTGGAGAGGAGAGAGGAGAGGAGAGAGGAGGAGGGGAGATGCTGCAACTTGGACCAAACGTTGTTTCCGCCACATTACGGCACGAGTCCCGATGCGATCTCGTAGCAGCACCCTACTTACTTAAGTAAGTACGGGCGATCCCTTACACCCGCCGATTACCTAACATTGACCATCTTCATGATCAATTACTACTATGCTCAATATCCCGTTAATACCATTCACCGAGCAGTGCCGGCCACTCCTTCACCGATATCCTCAACATAACTTGTCCAGACAATTGTCACACTTCCCCGTGCCGTCCTCCGAACTACCAGGTGTCTTTCAAGCCCGACGCCTGAGAATTACGCGTGCAATGTTCCATGAACCCAGTCCAACGGAAGTCACTTGCATCGGAATGGACGTCATGGCAGGAATGCCTCAACCAGCGATCTCCCACCTTCCCATTGCCCGTCCGTCATAGCTCCCACCCCTTCATCATGCTCGTCACCGTCTTGCCTGTTCCGAACAAGTCCGCGCCCTCGACATTCCCCAAGGAAGCTCTCTCGGTTGTTTGCAGGATGCCCATCGCATCCATCAAAGCAAAAGAAGGTTTTCGGGCATACTTGCGTTCGTTTGACCCTTCATCTACTCCCTCAGATGACCCGCTCACCAAGCCTATCAGTTGACCTGGGTCGGCTCCTCGCTCCCGCCAAACAGCGTTCCGTTCAATAGGCTGCCGCCAAAGGGTCGTCGTGATCGGGCGACGGCTTCCCATGCGACTGACGAGTTCTACGCCCGGTACTTACCCATATATATATACCAATTCCACGAAGCGCTGGATTCAAAACAAAGACTTCACCGCCGTCGCACTGATTGAAGCAGCAGCTTGACAGGTGACGTGAAGAAAGTTCTCACAGAGACTTTCACAGGGCGGAGTTTCCGTCGGGAAAGATTTAGAAAGGCCCATCTGTGACTCCCTCCTGGAATTTCGGAGGTGTGTGGTTCTCGCGACGGTTTACACAAAACTCAGAAGTGATGTCATCCTTCATCTAATGCATATGGACCGGCGACCTCAATCAGAACGTTCAAGAAAACGTCATCGATTCATCGTACACGGTTCAGTTCCGGGCTGGACTTGTACTCTATTTATCGCTCTTCTAAAGCATCCCCTGGAACAAGAATTCCCGACGTCGTGAGGAGCAGTCCATCGCCAAGATGAACGCATTGGTGGTGGTGGATGTAGAGGAATAACAACTGCATAACAGTGACAAAAGACGTATGGAGCTACAACCCTCGGTACTTAGTAACTTACGCGCAATGCTGGCCCAGAAGTCCGCGCTGACGGGCCGCATGTTAGCGATGAGCACTTCGCAAGGACAATTTCCGGGGTTACGTTATTCCTATATGGCTCCGCGAAGCCCGGCTCGGCCGATGCGAAAATAGCGGTGCGAGCTTGGTGCGAGCTAATAAGTACGCCATTCATGAGTTAAGTAGCGATCCCGGAGCAACACACATGGGAACGGGAGGTAAGTTATCACTTCGTTCATCTGTCTGAATGGCACGGAACGCAGATGATATCAATGTGGGACAGCCGTGCCGCGAGCATGTGTTCAACGTTCAGCACCGGCTTTGGCTCTCTTTGGCTTCGTGATCATCAGGTGAACAGGGGAAAGCATCTATATCTGTATAAGTATGGTCAGCTACGGAGACTAGGGGAAAGCGAGACCGTCTCGTTTCTGGCGTATGCTGACCAGTGTAAGCAATAAGCAAGTAGGTAAGTAAGTAAGTCAGTAAAATTCTCGCCAGCTGACCAGTGACGTCCTCCCCGTACAGTAGCCACGCTTTCGCAACAGAGAGTCTGATCATGAAGACCACTCGTCCTCCCGGCCACAGGACTAGATACTTACCAAAAACGCTTTTAGCGGTTGGGAAGGCGACGACGGGGATTATTTATTTTCGTGGTGACGCACGGCATTATCGCGGACAGATGGGTTTACCCCGAGAAGTGGAGGAAGAGCTCTCTCTGAGTCCGAGTCCGAGTCCGAGTCCGAGTCCGAGTCCGAGTCGCGTTGTTCACGATTTAGGTGGCTAGCGCTCATAGTTTTCATGGCAGTCGGAACATAGGTGGGCGCGACCTATGACCTGTCGGACTTTGAATTCCACCTACCTAATAGGAACAAACGGCAATGTTTTATCTTGATATCGGACGAGATGGTTTTAGTATGTTATAGAATAAGGAGGAAGAGAGTCAAGATCTAGACTAATGCACATGTTACTGTCCAGTCCGAGTCCTGAATTGTATCTCCCACATCCAAAAGTCAACATTGACCAGTCCGAAGTCCGAAAGTCCGAGTCGCGTTGTTCACAGGATTTAGCTGTGTAGCATTAGCTCAGCTCACCGGCGCGCTAGTTTTTATGAGCGCTCTTGGTTGAATGCCCATTGAACTGGGGCCCCAGATTTATTTCGCGCCTTCGGCGGATTTAATTTCTTTAATTTCTTACTATGTTCCTACTGCCGTTTTCATAGCTTCTTGAACCTGCTCAGAGGAGCCTGCTCAATGTGAGACTTGCCCAGTCGATCTTTGATGTGCCTATTCTCTGTCCCTTGTCCGTTTGAGTAAGGATGACCCAGGATGACCCAGGATGACCCGCATTTCAGTAGTATTTCACTAAGTACATACGCAATCAGGTTTCCTCTAGCCTCGGTTGAAGCACTACCATCTCAAGCTTGACGGTCAGTATAGCCATGTGCGCGCAGAGCCTAAGCGTCATCGTCTCGGACAACGACTGGCAACGAGCACTGGCAGTGCTCGTTCGCACATCTTCTGGGATGATCATCACTCGACATTGCCCGCCATTGGCCCCCAGGAGCACAGATAAGTGGGCGTGCGAGCCCGAGCCGTCCTTCTCTTCGTCATTGACTTCACCGCCGCCAACATGATGTCGACATAGCAGTTGTGCGCGATGCGAACAGGACACAATCTGACAGGCTTTCAAAGCCACGGTCGCCCCAGGCACACGCAACGCCCCCTCGCGCCCATCCCCGTCGACGTCCCTCGCGGACGTCCGCTCGTCCCCCTGGACCTCCCTCTTCCCCCTTTCCCTTTCCTTCCTTCTTTCAGCTTCGCGGAGAGGTCGCTTCCCGCGCTGGGATGCTGGGCATTCCCGCCGGCTTTTCATCTCCATGTTCCGCTCCTTCATTGCATATAGTCATGTTTTCGCTCTAATTCTTGCTTCGCTCCTCCTGCTCTCGCTCCCGGATGCCGCCAGCGGCGCGCAGCAGAACATCACAGTCCTCTTCAACAGCACACGGGTATCGTTCACGACGGGATGGCGTGTGGCGGAGTTCACGAGGGCGGGGAGGGTCGACAAGTTCGCGTTTGCGAATAATCCGGGCGAGCAGCTAATCGTCAAGTTACCGCGTAAGTCGCAGTGTACCCCTCGCCTGTCAAAATTCATAGAAATACACATTTATTGTCGAATATTGACCGCCGATGTTCGGGATACCGGGGGGGGGGCGCTTTCTGCAGGGAACGTCACAACGCTGTCTTACCGAGGTTTCAAAATCAAGGGAGGGGCTCAGTATTTCGTTTGTTTGGACTGCGATGAGGGCGCGAACGCGAATCCGATCTCCTCCATTGTGGATGCGCACGATGAGTCGGACAATGGGACCCAGCCTCCGGTGAGCACATACAGTCCACATATATGCTTCCGCGTTCCTGACAGTGTTGTGATGTAGATCACTTTATTTCAAGTCAAGGAGGTCGACCCGACGCAGACG
The DNA here is from genome assembly GCA_026283605.1 of Ganoderma lingzhi. Taxonomy (NCBI): domain Eukaryota; kingdom Fungi; phylum Basidiomycota; class Agaricomycetes; order Polyporales; family Polyporaceae; genus Ganoderma; species Ganoderma lingzhi. The sequence continues at coordinate 1,859,971 of JAPJYM010000001.1, forward strand.
CACGTTCTGAGGGTGATTAATCTCGAGGACGATCGGTTCAACGACACCAGTCAAATCACGTTCGATTCACTGGTCCTGACACTCATTGGTGCGGAAATTTCGTCATACAAGCATCTCGCACCCTGATTTATGTGAATCGACACTTACAGATGAGGATACCGTGAGTCCTAGTGGCCCTGCCGGCTCGCCCACTTCTACGACTTCTCCTGGTGCGACGTCCACCCCTCCCGATGGAAGTCACCCGACGACCACAGTCACCGTCGGTTCCACCGGCGGAAGCTCCGGTGCTCCATCAGGTACCTCCGCTTCGAAAGCGCCAACTCCGTCCGTGAGCGCAAGTCAGTCTACCACGAGTGAGCCAGCAACGACCAGTACTAGTTCCAGCAATCCGCAGGGACCAACAGCGCCAGTCAGCGGCGGCGGAGCCAGCGCCAGTCAAACTCAACCTTCTTTGAGCCCCAGCGCAACGTCGAGCGGTTCACAGCCTCAGACTGTGAGTAGCACAGTTGGGGGCGTGACAGGCTCCGGAGGCTCGCAGCCTGTTTCTACCGCTGGTTCCGATCCTGGCTCCGGTTCTAGTTCTGGCACCAGTTCTGGGCCAAATCCAACTTCAAGCTCAAGTTTGTCGAACACCGGATCCCCGAATGGTGGCGTGTCAAAAACGGTGATAATCGTGGTCGCCGTGATCGCGTCACTCTTCGTGTTGGCGTTGCTGGCCGCTATAACTTGGCTTCTCGTCCGCAACCAGCCCTCCCCACGCGGGGACGTAGAAGGCATCGCCGGGCTGATGAGGCAGGCCGCTCCCGCCGCTGGCACTGGTATCATGGTGTCTGGTCCCCTACCCCTCTCCCCCATGCGGCCGGAGATTCCGAATCCGTTCGTGGACCCGCTCGACGACATGATTCAGAGTCCACCCCCTCGGCCGCGTACGTGAACCATTCTTGTTGTGGCGGCCGGATGTGAGTTTGTCAAACTGACCATTCATTCACTGCCAGCGCCTCCTCCTGTGCCACCCCGCAGCCCCCTTCGAACGAACGCTTCAGGCGACCGGCCAGCGTGGCTAACGCGGACACCCAGAACGCCGTCGCCACAAGCCTCGAATGAATAGTACCCATCCCGGACTTTGTAGCTGAAGGGCTTTATTGTTATGTATTGCGTGCATGTACGGAGCACTTTCTTGATGAATCTCACCCGTCCTTCATTCCAGTCCTTCGGGAAGCGAATAGTGGCGGTCCGATCACGGCGAAAGAGTGTGTTGACATTTTCGGAGACGCTATCCCGAGTAATATGGTATGGTCCTGGTACTGTAATGGCCGCCGAAAGATTGTACACCAAGTTTGGTTAAACTAATTCCACCTATCCGAGGGGATCCTACAGAAATTATGAAGCGATGGTAAAAGGTATATATCTGGCCATTAATCCTGATTGTGAGGTAACGCATAACGTATCGGTATGTAACGAAGAGAGGGGGCGCAATGGTATAGGATACAGCGAAGGACAAGAGGTGGTATCTGCAAAAGAGCTAGCTTTTTAAGTAATCCAACAAAGAGAAAGCGAATGACGTTAGACGAAGAACAAAGGAGCGCGAGCAGACAATTATGATGCGTCCGAAAATCATTCCCCTGCGCGAAACCATCCGTTAGTGTCTCGTCAGATCGTGAGAAAGTCTACTTACAATTGCGCCAGTACTGCGTGAAGTGTTCCAACGCCTCGACGACGACGCCGCTCCGGTACATGAGCGCGTGCTCCGCGCCCTTGACGACCTTGACCTGGCACCTCTCGGGTCCCATGGCACTTTCCATCCACCGCACGGCGTGCTCGGCAATCTTCTCATCTCGGTCCCCGTACCAGACACGTACGCTGTGAGGGTACGCATGGTACGAGAAACCCATAGGCAGCCGATCATGGTTGAGGATCTGCAGGAGGTCGCTATGTGTGCCCTTCGAGGACTCCGAATGCGACGCAGCTAGAAGCGCGTTGCCTAGCGCCGCTTGAAAGCCTTGGCCAGTTTCGGGTGTTGAGACGGGCGTCGTCTTCGCCGTGGCTAGTGGCGATTGCACGAAGGAAAGGGATGGAGATGTGGCACTGTTGGCGCCAAAGGAGATAGATCGACGACCATCCGTGCGCGGGGATGAGAGTGAAGACAGTGACCCGTCCTTGGACAAATCCAGAGGAGGGAGATCTGGACGCTTTACCGGTGCCGGAGAATAACTTTGGGACATGTGCCCTTCTAGCAGTGTCGGGCTGGTCCAGTCGAACTGGTCAAGACCGAGACCGACTTCGACGCTATCATTCGTCGGGCTCGGAATCCAAGGCGGCGCGGGCACGGGAGGATCCGACATCTTCGGCGTGTTCCCTCTTGATCGACCCTTGAGTGAGCCCATGGAACGAAGAGCCTTAAGCTTCTTCGTAGGACCACCGCTGGACTTCTCTGGTGGCGGGCTTTGCGGCTGGTGGTGGCTCGAAGTGGGTTTAAGGCGCCCAAGGAAACCTCTAGACGGTTTACGAGTTGAAAGAGATGGGGGGTTGCCACATTTGCTTCCGCTGGCAGTCCGGTTGCGATATGAGTTGATGCTGTTGCGTCCAAGGGTGCTGTGGCTGTCGAAGCGGCCCTCGAAATCTCGTAGGTCGTCGTACTCGGAAAACACAGCAGATGAGATACTAGGTCGCGGTTCCGCCTCTTGCTGAACCGCCATCCTCCCAACCGTGATCGTAGATGCCGTTGCAGGTGGTGATCGAGGGGTGTTGAGGGCAGATGTTGATGATGAGGCGGAGTTTGGCGAAGATATGGATGCCTTGACGTCGAAACCGATGCCCTCAAAAGCGATAGTGGGTGGCTTGCCTAGCATCCACGCTTGCACTTTCCACTCAGCGGCCTGGGCGGTTTTCAGCAGTCCGTTCGGAACGTACTTCAACCATTTGTATCCCCCTACACATACCAGTGAGGCGTTAGCAGCACTCGCGCATATAGTTGATGTGTTGACTCACCGCCTTCACCTCCAGCCACCCAAGGGGCCAGGAGGCACAGTTCTCCACGAATCCGCTCTGGATACCTATTGGCGAAAGCCATAGCATACGGCGCCCCCGCTGAATGCGCCATTACGCTACACTGCCCAATGTCCAAGTGGTCTAGCACCTCCTCCACAACCGAAGCCCACTCTGGTATGCCTCGCGCCGACTTCGACTTCGGCACGTCGGTACGGCCAAGGCCCCAGCTGCGGATATCGATGAGTACAGAGTAGAGCCACGCTGGTAAGCCCGTAGCATACTCACCGATCGATGGTAATGAGTCTGATTCCCATGCACTCCGCCATCTCATCGTACAAGCCCATAATATGTCGGACACATCCCAAGCCCAAGAATACAACAACCGGGAAGCCCGTCGGACTTCCCAAATCGGACAGACTCACGGTGAGCGGAGTGCCGCGTGAAGCGTGCGGGGATCGGGTAAGACGGAGGAGCGTGGTCAGGCGAGTAGATCGCAGATATTGGGCGATCGTTTGCGAGGGTGAGTTGACTTGCACCTTCGTCAGCCCCATCAGGTCCAGAGGGGGGAGTGGCGGTTGATCGGAAATCGTGGAATACGAGTAGATGGAGGACTCTCGACGGCCATCAGAGCGCGGCGAGGAGATCGAGCGAGCCATGTCCGGAGCCGTGTGCTGCTGGTGATGCTGGAATGAACGCGCCCTGTGGACGATGCGGAGCCCGATCGAGGTGCGCTTTTCCGCCTGGATGGTGCGCTGGATCTCTTCCGCCAACGTATCCACCGAGGAGCGCGAGATGAAATCGCCTTCTTCGTCGACCGGAGGGGTTGCCACTTCCTGGATAGGGTCGCGAGTCTTCACATGAGAGCTGACCGAAGGAGCAATGCTCTCGTGGCCATGACTAGTGGCGAATGAGGTTTTGCGAGAGCGTACCTGCTGCTCTGGAGGAGCGTGCGCACGGATGATTTCCGAAATAGACGGGGCTACGGTCCTCTGCGGAGACGGTTGCTTGGGCAAGCTGACGGTGGACGGACTGGTTGAAGGACGTGGGGGTGTGCTGCTCGTCACGGTTACCAAAGAGGCAGTGCGTATAGGGGGGCGATGGGGGGCTTTTCGGGGCCGAGGGGGAGGGGAACGTGAACGTGCCGGGTCCTCGTAGTCCTCGTCTGCGTCAGAGTCCCGAGAGCGCGTGGAATGTTTGCGAGGCAGGGCTCCGCCAAGGGTCACTCCAGGGGGCGGCGTTGGCAGCGGTGGATGGTAAAGCGGATGGTGGAAGCCAGGTTTGGAGAACTTCGAGGAACGCGCCGACATCCCGCCCATACCCATGAAGTGGTCGTCGCTCCCAAAGCCGTTCATGCCGTCCACCAAGGCATCCATCGTTTCTACCCCCGCAATCGGCGCGGCGACTACGACGGGACCGCCGAAAACGGGATCGAGGAAGAAGGCGTCCTCGATGGGGGTTTGGGGCGTGTCTTCCAAATGGCTGAGCGTCGAAGAGTTGGAGTCGCGTACCGGATATGGGCCACCGCTGTCACGATGGGGCACAGTCCGCTTGGTGGGACCGGACCGCGCCCTCGAGCGCGGCTTCGTGCTCTCGCCACCTTTGGAGCGCAGTAGCCTCTCTTCGAGAACGGGAAAGTCAAGGAAACTTTCCTGTACACCTTCCTCCTTCGCCCATTCCTCGCGATCCTTCACTCGGCTGCTCTTCGGGAAGAGCTGCTCGTGCCTCGGGTTGACCGTCTTGGAAGGGCGCCGATTGTGATTGCGCGCACTGAGGTCTTGTGGGCGGGAAACTATCGGTTTTGACACATCGTGGAAGGCATGGAATGAGGAGGGGGATATAGACTTCTCAGCGTGGGATCGAGTTCCTCCAATCGAGGGCGAGGACTGTTCTGGGGACCGCTGTTCGCGCCGCAAAGAGAGAAACGAGGATTTCTTCTGCGGGACTTTCCATGTAACGTTCGGGGGCGGATGTTCGGGGGCGTAAAACCGTGTCGACATGTCGGAATATAGTAAGACCTGAGAGTGAACGTGGCGGAGAAAGAACGGACGGTGATGTCAGAAAGGGAATGTCAATGGGCCGTGGAGCGGGGCGCAGAAAGCCGCAGGTCTGCGTCGCTGTGAGCGACGGCGAAGAGGAATGAGTTGGGTATTTGGCCGTGAGAGGACGAGGAGGGACAGTGTAGCGGTCTGCTGGACGGCACATAACAAACCGGGCGTCTACGTAAGAAGTCGGGCGCCGGGCTCCGTTACACAGGGACAGGGACGCCGCCCTCTCCCACACCCGACACCGCCGCGTCCTAGAAGCACTAAACGACAAATATATGACAGTGACGAACTATTAGTACACCGTTGTACAGCGAGACAGGGTGGTATACAAGATCAGTACATGCGCGATAACAAAATGGCAAGTAGCAGAGCGAGTCCACTAGGCGAAATAGGATAACATATTGACAGAAGGGTGGGGACCAATGCGTAGAATTTAGTCATTGTCGTTATGAGAACAGTAGACAAGCGTTCGCTGCTAGGATTCGCGACGTCTGCGCATCTGAAGGGAAGTAGACCGCGGTCAGCCGTCCCGAAGCAGTCGCGAGAGTGCTAGCACCTACCGGCTCAGCATGGCTGTTCAAGAAAGCGGCCTGTACGTGCTCTACAAGCTAGCTCAATCCCCCTAGACCCACAAGCTTCTTGCAGAGAAGCAAGTTGGTCTGGGGACCAGAATGTAAAGGGCGGTACGTTTGTGCCCGCAGGAGTGACCAACCGTCGAAGGGAGGGTAGCTTGCCAGACTGGACGAACAATCTCCACTCCTCGGGGGGAATGCGAATTATGCGCCCAAGGACCACGAAGTCGACGAGATTGGGGAAAGCCTGCGCAATCGCGTGCAACGTCTGCGGGTTGACATCGAAACCCGAAACGTGGAGCATCTGGAGGTTCGGGGAGATCGGGGTCTCATCGCTGTCGAAGATAGATGGATGGATGGATTTGTCGACAGCGGCGTATTGGAGCTCCTGGAGATTATGGCAGAACTCCAACATAGAAAGAATGTGGTCATCCAAGTCAACCGTGGATGTTCCGACTACCTTCAGGACGCGAAGCGTTTCCCAAGCTCCTTGGCAAAGGTCGGGAAGGAATCCATCGATGATATCCACGTTGTTCAGAGTGAGGCGAGACAGCGTGCCCGGACGCTCCGAGGCGGGAGGGTATATCGTGAGTGCGACGTTGCTTAGAGTGAGGGTGCGAAGATGGGGGAACCTGAACGCGATGACATCGTCCCATTCAAGAGAAGGGAGCCTGTGAACCGCAAGCGATGCGCGGTCGTCTGGGGCGACGTAGCCATCGATGTGTAGGGTGGTCACTGAGCGGGTGTTGACCATGAAATGGAGGAACCGTTCGGCTGAAATAGCCAGATCCCCTCCGAGGGTGATCGATTGGAGGTCATTGAGACCGAGGATGTACCTCAGACTTCGCATTTCCTCTTCACCCAAGGCGCGTCGGCCATCCGCGATGGGGCGGAGTTCCAACCCACGGAGGTATGGGAGTAATGTGGGATTCTCGGTGAGAGTCCGCGCGAAGAGTTTGCACGCACGGAACGATCGAAGGGACGGCGTCGCATAGAGCCGCTTCCTGACGGGAGTAAGCCATGTGGGGGAGATGAGCGCGAGTCGCTGGAAGTCTCGCGGCCACCAATGGTCGTCGCTCTCCAGAATAATGGGGACGAGGTCGTCGACGAGGACAGGCGGCTCGCGGACGGAATTCATGGGGGACTGCGCGAAACAGCACGGATGTTAGTGGTTGAAGGACAAGGGAGGGTCAGGGAAATACCGGGGAGATGCTGGACGAATAGCCTGTGGTGGATGGGGCGTACACACGCCTGCCACAAGGGCCCATAACGCTCAAGACAAGCGACTCCGAGGCGAGACACGACGTTTGGACAGTCGGGACCCTCCCTACGTCCGCCAGCGTCTACCATCGGCCCAGCCATCTGTGGGCGCTCTACATCTCTATTACGGGTTTTCCCGAGCCCAGCCTCCGGCGACTTAAACACAACCACCACTCGGAATATCAATATCTACCATCTCCACTTTATCGAGCATCCGAGTCGTACATGTTTTGGTGCTGTCCTTCACAACCACAACGGGTGCATACAGCCTGTCTTTCGACGTATTGAAAGATCTAGCCAGGTCCCAGCTTGCACCCTTAGCCTTCTATACCGCAAGCCACTACCTGCTTCTCCACGCTGTCTCCTGCTTCCCAGCACCGTCCTTCATTTTTGGGTTATTCTGAGCCTATTACAACCTGATCTTAGTTGGTCATGGGACTATTATAAGGTATGTCTCGTGCCATCTCCTTCCGGTCACTTTCGAACGCTTTTCTAACGCCAACGACAATGGCTTTCTCAAGAACCCGAATCCAAGAAAACAAGTCCGTTTGGCCAAGAGAACGGGGTCCTGGTATTTTCGGAAATGAAGCGGACCACGCTATCGGATGCAATCCAGTTTTCTAGTGAATATCGGCGATCATATCAAAGCCGAGTCGAATCTGCACTGGGCAGGTTACATGGTTTTCCATGCTCCCGTTCAATCCGCGGCTGTACATAGCAGGTATGTGGCTCACGTTGACTCTTCCGTGATCAGGTATCCTATTTTCCGTTATGTGAACAGCATTGTTTGGCATTTTATTTGCACTCTACACCGCGAAGTCCTTGCTGGTCCAAGACCCATTATGCGGTGCACAACACGAACACCCCTCATTTCCCCGCCGGCGCGAGAAGATCCGCAAATGAACTTCTCAAAGTCCATGCGGGTATCATTATTTGCGACCTGTGAGTCGTGAGGTTCTCTCCGCGGGATCCCTCATCTTCGCCATCTTCGCAGTCCCGCCCCACGTTTCGTCGGTGTCAATACGTTCTATGATTTGTTCGTGCGGCGTTCCAAGGTTTTCTTGGGCCCCAAGGGTATAAAAGCCGGTATTCAATGCCTTGAAGGGTCTATGCGCAACAACAGCTGCTTAATCATATTCTCCGCCACACGCTCTGGAACACTAGCCGTCTCGGCTCGGGTACTCGTCACCATGCGCGAAGTCCTGGTTGTGGTCGGGGCTGGAGCAAACTCAGTTCCAGACCGCGTCCATGCAGCGGCCGTGTCGACAAAGTTCTATTGAACGCTTCGGTGAGTGGTCATTACCGGACCGGCATCTTGACCCGGAATGCCCCAGTGAGATCGTTACTGAGGGCACGACCTGTTCCAGGATTTGACTTGCGCAAGTCCATCGTATGTGCCGTCCTAGTGCTTGTGAAGAGCGGGCCAGCCAACGATTATCGATCGAGCAGGCCATGTCACGTAGGGATCGTAAGACTTCCCGCTTGAGACAGATGATCAAGTTGACAGGCTTCTCATGCTCCTCTTGAAAACGCGCCTGCTGCAGAACCCCGTGAGGATAATATTAATTTTAGGACTTTCCGCATCCTTTGGCCATCCCTGAGCCATGACACACCGTGGTGTTGCTCAACTGCATGCTACGCCGTTTTCGGCATTCCCGTTTACGGTTATATAAGGAATACAACTGCATCCTCATCCACCTTCTCCCTGCCTGCCGTCTGGACGAAGATCATTTACGGCGATGGCACGGCCAACTTCCTCGTGTACGTTCTACCTTGTGCTGCAGGTCGCTCATTCATCGTACTGATCTTCTGTGCTTCTGTGCGACGGGGGTGGGTTTTATATATCTGTTTTGATATAGACGGCACATCTACTCGTACATAGTAGTCGGGCGGTCAAGATGGTATGGGGTCCTCCCGCTACGGCGATCGTGTTCGTCCTTGGAAGGACCGTGCCGTCATACCTTGCTGGGCTCGAGCGTGCTTTTCTGCCTCATGGTGTTTGTCATGGACTTCCTTTGGTTGTAGGGCACTTGTTATCTCGACAGTGATGCAGAAACGCGCACCAAATGGCGGAGATTTGGTACTGCACCCGCCACATTCATCACGTCCTCTCGCAAATGTTTTGATATGTGTGCCAGAAACATCTCTTCACCGAGGTCTCAGGCCTCAGGTTTTGTCGATTGCTACAAGAAGCTGGAAAGCAAACGTCACGTAACGTGTTGTTGTCCACCGGGGTCAGTTGGTTCCGGTCTATGTCGGCGGCGACGGTCTTCAAGATGTTAGCGAGTCATTCACGTGTCGACAGCTGAAGAAGCCGCCATTCAATGTTTCTCGGGAGGCCACCTTGGAGTATTCCAGCGTGGTAGCGTCTGCTAGCCTCGATTTGTTAAATTGAGACGACCGGCGGACATACGATCTGCGCTGATGGACTGATGCCTAACGCCACCGGGTAGATCTGTAGTATTCACGCTTCATCTCCGAGGCCATTGCGACCCTGGCGGGGACCCCCACTGGTCCCTGGACCCCTTCACACTCTGATCAGAAGCTTCGGGGGCATTCGAAGGACGTCCGAGGTTATGTGTTGTGCCCAACACGTCTCGGAAATAGTCCAATAACATGTCACAGGACTATTATGTAGCATAGTCATTGAGATTGTCTCGCACGTCGCCGCATTACAGGTCCAGTTGGCAGGCCAATTCGCTTTCTTGTCTCCGGGTCCAGCTATCGAATGTTCTGCTGCCTGTGTATTGTTGCGTGAATGGTTTCATCTAAATTCGGTGGCTGAACTGGCTTGTCGGTCCTCGGAATGCCGCCAGCGACACATCTGAACATGATTTTGGCGCACGCTGACGAGGGCGTCGGCCGCACCGCAACCGTGCACGTCGCGCGACCCTCACAGCGCCCGGCGGTCTTCACCGCCTGCATCGGCTGCCAGGCCCCCGAAACCGAAACCATTGTCCAAACCGACATATCTCCTTACCGTGGCCTCTGACCGCCCTCATCTACTCATTCTTTGTCTCAGTGCTGCTGTACTATACCTGTGCAAACTTGTACCATCTCGGACTGTCTGTGTTCTTCTGTACAACCTAGATCCATCGACTTGGAGCATCGAGCCCCCGATGACGGCGATGCCTGAGCTCCACACGATTCCAATCCCCTCGCGACCACGTCCGACATGGGCACAGACAGCACACAGCGTCCTATTCCTGGTCGTATTCGTATTCGCATGTCTTATGATCAACGGCTCCCAGTTCGTGTTCCTCCTCCCCCTCAAGATTATACCCTCCCGTTACGCTCGCAAACTATACTACGAAGGGGTTCGGTATACAAAGGGCGCGTTCGGCGCGCTGCTTGGTACGTTTCTCCTTGAATCGGATGCTACGGGGATCTGAAGCAGGACGTCGCAATGCAGTGCTGTCGAGCCAGTGGTTCGGACACACGGAGCTCGTCATCTCATTCGAAACGGACGGCCAAGGCAAGTTCACCCCTGAAGAGATCGAAACCCTCGTACAGCGCGGCGAGAATGGACAAGTCGTCTCGCTTAATTTGCCGAAGAGGAGCGTTCTCATAGCGAACCACCAGGTGCGTGTGCGCAAGGCCAGCAGCAGAATTCACTAACCGCGCCGTGTGTCGCCGTGTGATAGATCTATGCGGACTGGTGGTACGCGTGGACACTAACGTACTTTATGGGAACCAGCAAAGATGTCTTCATCGTGCTCAAGAACAGTCTCAAGTGGGTGCCGATCCTGGGATGGGTGCGTCGCGCCTTAGTCTCGACTGAGATGTCAATGCGTGCTGATCCGTGCCGTGTTCGGAGTGCAGGGCATGCAATTCTACAACTTCATCTTCCTCGCTCGATCCTGGGCGTTCGACCGTCTGCAGCTGTCAGCGGGCTTGTCCTGGCTCGCGCGCCGGGCCGAGAAGGAGGACTCGCCCTTTACGTTCATTCTGTATCCAGAAGGTACGCTCGTAAGCAAAGACACTCGTCCGATCAGCAAGAAGTACGCGGACAAGTTAGGCATCGTGCGTAATGCGTTTCCCAAACTGTATGCACATCTACCATTTTCGTCTCCAGCCCGACATGGTAAACGTTCTGCTGCCGCGTTCAACTGGTCTGCATTACTCCCTGCGCTCGCTTGCACCACGCATACCCAGCCTCGAGCTGATCGACATTACCATGGCATACCCAGGCGAGTACCTCCGCGGGCATAGGGCGTACACCTCACTCACCAGGAGCTTCGAAACGCAGGCATTCCATTCCTCGGATACGGGCAGTCCTACTATACTCTGCGCTCCATCTTCTGCGACGGTGTCGCTCCGCCCGCAGTCCACATGCACATCCGCAAGTTCAACGTGAAGCGCGACATACCCGTAGGGAATATCTCCCAATCCAACCCTGACGTTCTGCCGAACGGCTCAGCACACGGCGCGGTGGAGATCGAGATCCCCAAAGCAGAAAGCGATGCCTTCGAGCTCTGGCTTCGGGACCTCTGGCGCGAGAAGGACAGGCTCATGGGTAGGTTCCTCGAGACGGGATATCTCAGCGCGGCGGCTGAGTCGAAGTCGGGGCCAGCTACGGTGACGCTGCCGGCGCGACTGAAGCATGGCTACGAGATCTTGGATGCGTTCTGTTTCTTCATACCGGCTGTCGTTGGATGGGCTTCATCCAAACGTTGCTAGCGGGGACTTGGCTCGAGCCGTAGACGAGACGACACATGAGGTTGTGCCGAGGGGAGACATTCTGTATTACGACCTTGTGATTCAAATGCATGCGAAGCGCGGAACCTCTATATCCATGATGATTATGGAATGCCGTAAGGTACTTCGGGACATGCAGCAGATGGGAAAACATTGCGAGATGAGCGTCTAGGAAGGGGGGCGCCGCTAGGGAAAGAAGCCGGCAGACGGAGCGGTGAATAGAGAAGCGGGGGTCGGTCGTTGACGCGATTTTTACTGCGCGCCGGCCATTGCCCGTTGCTGCTCGACCCTTCGGATGAGGTAGTCACTGGCGTCAAAGAAGCGGCCGACGCAGTTCTCGAGACAGCTTTGCTCCTTTCCCGAGAATCCAGACGAGATCGAGCCCACGCATCTAGACAGGGCAAAGACGGAAATGATTGGGATCCAGACAGAGCGAGAAGAAAGGGTGGGAAGACGCACTTGTCCCAGCATACGCTGGTGAGGTTGTGGATTTGGCTTTGGACTCGAGCCTGCGCCTGTTCTGTTTCGAGGAAGTGCTCGAGCTCCTTCTATTGGTGGCGCGTGGCTACTGTGAGCGTGGTGCGTTAGGGGATATGGGACCACTGTGCCTACCTGAGATGCAGCGTCAAGCTTGGGGCTGGTCAGGGCGTCGGACATGGTGGTGTGAAGGCGAGGGAAGCGCGGCAATGTTTCCCAGGAGAGCCTGAGTCGTCGGTGCCAAGTTGACAAAGTGTGACGCGTCGTTCCTGGCGGGACTCCCGACACGTGGCACGCACGACTGAATTGGGAACGCGTAAAACAGACGCCGAGTAAGAAGGAACATCGACGGACCCCCCTAAACCAAGCCTACGCATCCATCCGCTGGCCGCATACGGCTCTCAGGCTGTAGATTCAGAGCAGCTGCTTTCCCCGCGGATGAGAGCCTCGTGCTCGTGAGAGTTCTGTACCTGCGTACGCTAGAACCTACTCCTCCAGCCTGCACGTCCCATTCAGTACCGCGGAACCTGAGACCATCCATGATCATGGGCACCGCGAGACCAGCGATCTCTGTCGGAGTTATCTATGAAGGAGCTCAGGTGAGCCAGGGTTATGGGGAGCTGACAGGATGCGCGGTGGATGCCGTGGACCCTATCCCGGAGCCGAGTCTCCAAAGACACCCAGATGTCGATTTCGGAGACGGGAGAAGCTGCCCCGAAGCAAAAGTAGCGGTCTGGAATTTTCATGATGGTATCCGCGGAAACACCGCACGCCAGGCCGACACGATGCCTGCCGGAGGAGGGGTCCCCGAGATCGTCATGATCCTCATCATATGGCACGCGATTGAGTCGAACAGATCGGCTGGAACTCGTGTATGGCCAGAGAATTCTGCAGCTGCGATATGGTACGGCCATAAGGTCTATTGGAAGGCTGCAAGGGGGTCGATACAGCGGCCGACTTCCGTTGTTGGAACCGACCATCCATGTTGGGGATTCGAGGGGCCACAGGGCGTCATCTAGGTCCAAACCCGTAGAAGACACGTATGGAATATATCCACAATGCTGACATGTTTTGTACGTACTTGGATCTGGACTCGCCGCGAACTCGATGGAGTACAGCCGGGATGCAACATGGTGCGGGTGCGAGGACGGGCAGCATATGGCACCCTGGAGGTTTTAGATGCGGCACACGATCGATGGGAGTGCGCGATAGCATGCTGGTGTCGTTTGAATTGCCTCCCGCGACAGCCCGTGACGCGGGCACGGTTATCGGTTGATCACAGGTGCAGGGGGGGGGAAGTCGTGCCAGCATAGAATTAGCAGTTTCGAAGGCAAGGACGCGTCTATTGTTGATGAGGCCGCCGTGTTGTCGGAGAAGAGGGTCAAGAACAGCGGCTGCATTGCGCAGGCGATATGAGCAGGAAGCGACTGCATTGAGAGTTAAGGAGACGGACGACGGATGGGACTAGAGCGATGACCGCAGAGCTGAGCCTGGCGGGGCAGGTTACCGCGTACCGGCACGAATGGTGTTTCCTTTCTGGGCTGCACCGGGTGCCTTGTTTCTGAGGTGGAGTCGGTTCTGGTTCTGTGGGGAGAGTGACCTAGAGTGACCCGCTCCCCTTGCGCCATGTTGGCCACAGGGTGAGTGAGCGGATTAGCATCCGCGAATATGACTGGACGATGGTTGTCGAGGAGGGCGCGTGCGAAGATCTGGGTACGATCTGCGCGGTTGGCCACGAGCGCCTGTGTAGACGCCAGACGTCTCCGCCGTCGGAGCCACGGTCTCAGTCTCAGTCTGGCACTCTGGCACTGGCACTGGCACTGGCACTGGCACTGGCAGCTGTGCTTGACCCGGCATTTTTCATTCTCTCGACGACCTCGGGCCGCGCGTGTGCCAGACGACCCCCTCACCCTCCTCCCCGTGGCTGCCACCGCGTTCATTTGCGCCTCGGTTGCCTCCTCTGGACCCTTTCTGCCATACCCAGCCCTCTTTCATGCACCTCGGCACTTGCCTCTCGTCCTAGCATCACCCGCACCCCATCCTCGCACCCCCCCTCCAGGGCCAAATCGATCGTCGAACGGCTCCCGATGACAATCGGAACGCAGGACTTCTCGACCACTATTCTACACGTGCGGCCCCCATCCCCAGATCCGACAAGTCCTGGCTCTCTGTGGGCGACGATAAAAGGCGCATCCACTACCGCAAATCGTGTTGACGCCTCGTGCAGTGAGGGTCAGTACTTCCGTAATTGCCTCGTGCACCGCTCTTCCTCCTCTTCATGGCGTCATCCAGCTCAACAGACCACCGTTACTCTGCTACCGCCCTCCAAAACATCCAGGGATGGAACATTCACCAAGTCAACACTCCGTCAGTCGCCGCCGTCTTCGTCCTTTCCGTCCCTGCTTGCTCACGCCCCCACAGCGCACAGTACCTCGGTCGGAAGACGCTCCCAATCAAGCGCACCGACGCGGAGCCGTTGACCAGGGAGGACCTCCAGTATGATCTCCTCTACTACATCTTCACCGATCGCACCAAGGCCTTCATCGACTACCTCGCGCCCGACCAGCCCGTCGTCAATTTTTGTGACCTTTACGTCAACGCGCTCTACAACTCTCCCAAGTGCTCCAAGGTCCTCAAGGACAAGATGGTTGAGACACCGGCTTTCGCGATCGAGTTCGCCAAGATTGCCCTGCTCACGAACGTAGGTAGAATCAACACAACCATGGCGTGTGAGTAAAAGCTCCGAGGTTCTATTCGCCTCCGTATTCACCGTTTATATTCCGCAGTCTTCCCCGAGATGAAGACTGCCCTGCGAAGTTACCATCCGGTGCCTTCGCTCCAGAAGACCGATGGGAATTTGCAAGACGCTCCCCGGATCAAGAACTGCCTGAAGGCTGCCCTCCTGCCGTTTGAATTCAAGACCCCTCCTCCGTCTTCCCCCGGTGAGATCATTGAGAAGACAGTGAGTGTGAGCTCCCGCCGGTCTCTCGGTAGATCCTAACCATGCTCTGCAGCGACAGGGCCAGCTCCCGCCAACGAGCGTCGTCAACCTTATCTTCGTTCTGTCCAACTCTAATCACGCGATGGTAGGCTGCGCGCCCTTACAGCATCCGGTATAGCCTTCTGACAGACCGTGGAAACCGTAGACCGTCGCCCAACGACACTTCGACCCGCCCGTGGAATTCTTGGACTTATTCCTGCCAATTAATCTGTCGTCGTCCTCCCGCGCCCGTGTCTTTTTGTGGCTCATGTACCACTATCTCCAAGGTCCCGACAAGCCGAACCCTTTCGACGACGACTACTCTCGGGCGAGCCCACCGA
Source organism: Ganoderma lingzhi (assembly GCA_026283605.1). Taxonomy (NCBI): domain Eukaryota; kingdom Fungi; phylum Basidiomycota; class Agaricomycetes; order Polyporales; family Polyporaceae; genus Ganoderma; species Ganoderma lingzhi. The sequence continues at coordinate 1,875,332 of JAPJYM010000001.1, forward strand.
AGGTGCCGCGCATGCGGAGCCTCACTCGTGAGGAGCAGGCGCAGGAGAACGTCGATCCCCCGGACGAGGTCGAGTGGGGCAAGAGGATGAGCGCGACGAGGAGCAAGTTCCTGAAGGAGCTCGTTGATGAAATGGAGATGGAGAAGCGGCGCAAGAAGAACCCTCCGATTCCGGCGCCTCTCCCACAGTCAACCTCCTACTCGAGTAAGTGTCCGATGCCTTGCCGCCTTTTCTGCCGTGACGAGTCGGTGATGCTGACTGTTGGTGGCAGTCCAGGAGATGGCAGCCTTCCGACAGGCTCGGGCGCAGAGGCACGCCGTCTCAGAGGGAGGAACCGGGAGTCGTGGTTCGTCCCGTTCCCACGAGTCGCGCCCGCAGGGTCATTCTGGTTCGGGCGAGAGCAGCGCTCGCCCGCTCTTTCAAATGGAAGAATTTCGAGGTAACCATCCACCCATGGTTGCTCGTCCTCGTCAGGCGTCGCTAAAGGTGTTGTGGATAGGCGACACTTCTGGCGAAGATCCCAATGCCGAACGAAGCATGTTACAGCGTGAGTCTGAACCCGTTCACACGACTCGTCTCGTCCAGCCGACTTACCGGTCATTCAGAGGCGTGGCACGTCGTCAATGCCACCGACCCACTCGATGACTCTGACAAGGAAGAGGACCAGCATGTCCGAATGGAGTATAGTGAGTATCGTCTGGTCCCGCGCCCAACGTCCGTCTTGTCGATCACGTCGCTGACTGGAGCCCGTCTTCAGACCGTCGTCTGCGTGTTCTAGAGCGCTTGCGAGGGAAGGCCCCGACTCCGGAACCCGAGCCGCAACAGCTTCATATCCAACCACCTCCCCCGCCGTCCCGCCCAAGTGGGAGCGGCCAGGGCCAGGGCGAGCAGCCCTCCACTGGGAGGCTTCAGCAGGTCCAATCCTGGCGTTGATCGACAACGCGTCTCTCCTCACGACCTCATCTAGTGTGTCCTCGCGAAGCACATGCGACGCGTGTGTGCACTTGTACAATCTGGAAGATACAACTCGCGTGTCCGTGCTGTATGGCTCTCATTCTTCTTGGTGTTCAACGTTCCCAAAGGACCCGCAGCTTGTCGACATGTCTTTCATTTACCAATTTACCCCACCCGTCCGCTACCCGCCTAGTTCCGCTGTTTGCTATAGCAGTACCCTAGGTAATTTTTACGTCGCCATAATCGGCTCGTTCTGTATACGCCTCCCGTTTACCTCTATGCCAAGTGTGCGTGGATAGGTTACCCTCCATGGCTCCTGTGCGCCCCGAAATCATTGACTGCAATATATCACTGTATCCACCATCATTGACTCGAACGTCGTGTCGCACCGATGGCATCCTCCACTGACGCTCAGACACTCAGTTTTCGTTCCATGGTTTTGTATTGTGCGATAGTGGTTTGTAGGTAAGGGATCGATGCGGGCACGGCCCTTCCATCTTCCCAAGATGTGCGGTGTAGGTAAGTTTGTGCAGTAAGAAAACATTCGGGGGGTTGGATGACGATGGCAAGGAATGTTGGGAGTGCGACTGATGATGCGGGCAAGGGAGAACCTGCTCCAAGACGGCCACAGACGGCCACACGCGGGGACACAGCACACCGGGCACCGGACAGCGCAGGCTGGCTGGGCTGCACGACTGATGATGTGTTGTAGATGCTTGTTGGGCAGCTAGAGGGGGGTGGGCTGTTCGCCCGGGCAGGCGCAGCCCGCCTCGAGCTCCCTAGACCGCCTCGGAAGACGCGTACGCCAGCATCATCGTACAACACCCCCAGGAAAGAGCAGGTCCCAAACCGGCACGGTAGGAACGAAAAAAAAGGTACTGAAAAAATAAAAGAGAAGTAAACAAGAATGGACAACACAAGCCTGAAGTGTCTAAAAGGAAGTTACTAGGGGAAACATGGGAGGGTAGCCGAGGTAGCGACACAAAAATCCGGAAAATAAGAATACAAGCAGTATCCCTGTCAGACCATCCATGGGACGGAGCATTACGACGAGTCAGTCATGACGGCGGAAAGGTAGCGAGTGAGAGGAAAGAATGTCGGGCCGGTCGTCTGACGTATGATATCTAGCGCATCAGAACGCTCCTGGGAGCTCCAAGATGGGGTGCGAGAAGCCGATACGGTTTCGTTGTGGTAGCTCAGGCGGGGCGCTGTGCCTCCGGCTCTTCCGCTCAGCCTCGTCCTCGATGTCGATGTCGCCGGGGGCGGGAACAGCAATCTGTGGAGGAAGAGTGCGGCGGCGGAGGCGCGTAAGCATGTTATGTGCAGTACGCTCACGCGAACCCGCGGTGAACGCCATCAGGTTCGATTCCGTAAGTTCGATGGGAGAAGCCGACGCGGTGCGCGGGACCACCGTAGTCGTTATCTGCAACCGAGGCGCGATGGGAGACTTGGGCGATACGGGAGGAAGGCAGGGCGTCGGCTGGGCGATCTCGACCTTGGGCGCTTCAGCAGGTTCTTTGCTTGGGAACCGCAGGCGGCCGACACCAGCAAGCAGGGCAGCGCGGGCTCGCGTGCCTGGTTGTTGCGGTTCGGGCTTGGGAGCTTTGGCCTCAGGTTGCTCTGCGCGAGCGCGAGCGAGGAAGGATGGCAGACGCATGGATGGGCGCGCGGTTCCCTCTTGCACGGGTGCGGCGACATGGCCGTTCGTGCTTAGGCGAGCAGTGATCTGTTCGAGAGAGGGAATAATCTTCCTTTTCGTGGACGTTGTGGATGCAGATCGAGGGAGTACCTTGCGGCACCTATCACCGGGGAGGCGGAAGTCAACCTGTTCAACCCAAGGTTGACAGGTGGAGGTGTTCAGGCGGCCGAGAGTTAGGGCCTCGAAGACCTCGAGAGGAGACTCGAGACCAGGTGAGGGCAGCGAGTAGTGGAACACCGCGGGAGACTCGGGAGGGGTGACGGGGATGAGGGTAGCAGAAGGGGACGGTGGGGCCTGCACCTTGGACAGGAACAGAGCACGGCGTTCCACTGTGGCGACGCGCGGGATTAAGGGAGGAAGGACGTGACATTGAGGGTAGGACTCACTCTGCTTGCTCTTGTGCACCTTCAACGCGATCTCCTTACGAAGATCGGTCGGTGACCTCTTGCTTCCCAATGCAGCGTTCCTCTCGCGCTGAGCTTGGAGCAGTGCTTCGAATCTCTCCCTCTCCAGACCCTTGCCCGTCATGGGCGCGTCCGTAGGCCGTAGGGGAGACAGCTGCTTTGGAGTCATCGCGAGGGGAGGAGGCGAAAGCAGAGTGGGCCGGAAGCTGTCATAGTTGTCGCTGAGGAACGTGCACTCGTGGAAGGGAGAGAACGGCTCCAGGGTAGGCTCCTCGGGGGGTGCGAGAGAGATGGAGATCTCGGGGACAGGGGGGAGGACGAGCATGTTGACGCGACGGACGGCGGGGGGAGGACGGGGGTTACTTGCTTGTCGAATAAGAGGAGGGCGACCAGCACCAGTGAACACTTGAGGAAGAATGTTGCACCGGTAAGAAGGCCGGGAGCAAGACGTTTGGGAAAGGAAAGGGAGAGAAAACAGCGCAAGGCTGGGACCAGACGAAACCGAGAAGAGGAGAAGAAAAGAGAGAAGGAGGAAGATATGCGGAGGGGATGGATGGGATGGACGATCAGCGACGTCCAAGTTGTAATCAACCCCCCGCGCGGCACAGGTCCGTGACCAGGCCATGTCGCACACTCGGACACATCAACTCCCCGTCATCTCCTCAGCCTCTCATCTCCACCCCTGGGCCTCACCGCCGCAGCATCCTCTCAGTCCCGCCGCCCTCCATCATGGCAACCGCGTCCCTTCTCCGGGCCTCGCACGGTGCCGAGCCCCATCCAATTCTCTTGGCCTGCCCCGCTCAGTCCGACATGTGTTCTCGTCCCCAGTCAAGTTTCAAGCCTAGCCCCCCGCCCGTCGAGCTCGATGCGCGGCTCAACACTGTGGCTGCCCCGCAGCCACTGTCCCGACCCATATGCATCCATCAGTGGCTCTTACTGAGATCTTGAGCTTCACCTCACTTCTATCATCGCGCGCCGCGCAGGGGTCCGATGGACGCCTCCGCGTACTTGTAATATCTTGCGTGCTTGCATGGCGCACAGGGATCGCAGACGTTCTGGTCTAAGACAAGGGCACCTGAACATCAAGTCGGTGATGGGCATCTTCTGCGACCCCATGGTTATGTCCGATATAATCCTGTGCATTCAGCCAGTCCTTCTCCGGGGTTCTCCCATGACGGTCATGGACGTAAGCTGACGGGCGTCGCGAAGCTAAACATGGCATACATGAAAACGGAAGGCTGAGAAACATTCCTGCTAGATCACCGGAACGGTTACGATGTCGACACGCGACACTCCTGGAAGCCATTTCCTCCCGTATTTGGCAGATCGAAATGTCCAGTCTGTTGTACTTGTACTCATTGTCTCTATGGTGTTACAAGACTGTGCTTCTCGAATATACCCGTTCACAGACCCTGTGCCTTGGCGGCCTCTGCAAGCTTCGCGCGGTATAGTTTCTCCGCCTCGACCCACACTCGCGCAGTCTGGCGGTCGGGAAGTTCCAAAAGCGACGGAAACAAGTTCTCACTGAACTGCTCCGAAGCCTCTCTCGGGAGCAAGGTTGGGAGGTGGTCGATGGACACCACGACCAGCGGTGGGTTACCCGCACTGCGGACAACAGGTCAGTTCGCTCCATTTCCAATCCCCGTCTGTATACCTGTGCTCACCCGACCTCGGCAGGGACAGTAGGCTTCGCGAAGGTGGTATTAATCGAGTAAATCGGAATGGGATTGTGAGGATTCGTTGTGTCGCAACTGACGTCAACGACGACCCGCAGACGTCTGTCCTTCCCCGCAGCGGCGATCTGCTGCTCCGTCATGAACGCAGGTATGGGCGAACTGAGGTAGATGCAGTTGACGAAAATATCGGCCTCCAGGATCTCCGAGAAGGGACCGCCCTTGGCCGTCTCGTCCATGTCCCACTTGAGGATGTTGTCCCTGTACGCCAGTGAGCACTCTTGCAAAACCGTTCGGACAAACATGAACGCACTCCTCGAGTCCGATCGCGCGGAACAGGTCCACTGCGCCCCGTCCGCAGCGGCCCAGCGCGCCGATGACGATAGCCTTCAACCCTTTGCCGCTGCCTCCAAGGAGCTCCTTCACATCCGCGACCATCGCCTGCTCGTTCTCGTACGGCTCGAGCTGACCTAGTGGCTTTCCAGCCTTTTCCGCAGCAAATGCCAGTGCACCTGCGGCGGCACCTGCGAAACCAGCATGGTATCCAAATGCTGCCACTCGGCGGCCCTGATCGTCGGTAAGGAATTCGAGATCGTACAAGACCCCGTTGCCGCGGTGGAAGCGTGACAGGACCTTGGACCATCCGCCCTGCTGCTTGTAGCAGTGTGCAAACTGGATGTGAGTGTGTGGAAGGGGGTCCTCAGAAACGGGGAGCTCCTTGAGGCCAATGATAGGGATGTGATGGGGCGCATCCGGCCATGAGTTGTTCTCCACGAGCTTGCAACCAATCCTGTACATTTAGCATCGTCGTCTTAGCAAATGCACAAACACAAGCTAATGTTCAATCGCCTACGCCTCGTACTCCTGGTCGCGAAAGATTCTTTGGTCGTCGCGTTCGACAAAGATCTCGAAACCAGAATCGATCAGCTTTTTGGCCACTGTCGGCGAGATGGCGGTGCGACGTTCGAACTCCTTCTTTTCACAGCGGAGCCAGAGGGACTGCTTGGCCATGATGAACGAGCGTGGTGTGGGGGTGGATATGGATATCGCACGGACTGTGAGGGTTTTTGGGAGATGTATACTACTCCGAGTCATTTCGAGTTCCGATTCCACTCGAATGGCTCGGAACTCGTCTCACGTGCTTTTTCTTTTCTGGCACGGATCATGGGACGGATACATACTTACTTGGCTCTAATGTTTGTAATTGTAAGTATGTACAGTAATTAGGCGGTCCTTTAGACAGCACCGGACCTTTAGACAAACGAGGTTTTCGACCCATCCCGTCCAAAATATTGTACTTCAGGGTTTCTCATTGTATGCATATACGTTATGTTGAGCTGTGATCTGAATTTGAGGCTCTCATTCCCCCGAGAACTTGAAAGGGAGGTGATTATGTCGTGGGAAAACGGGTATTTTGCAGTGTATCGCTGATGCTGTCTCCAAAGCGCTTCTAATACCTCCAAAATCTCGACATGAGGTCTCTTGAGGGGTTTACCCTGCGATGCAACGTTTCCGGTAGGTCTTCTGCGAATGGTGCCCATATGAGAGGGCGAGGAGTAGGATGCATCGTTTCGTGAGCGCTTAGATGAGCCAAACTACCCGATATAGCGAAAAACATGCCTGTAATAGGAAATTTTGAGCCTTGCCGAGCTGTCTAAAGGACTGAAAGTGGGCCGATAACGCTTTTTGCAACTGATAGGCTTCGATCTCTTCGACATAGGGGAAAGAGGCCCTAGGAATTCAGAGCAATGTAGTACAACAACAGTCAGTGGCCCCTACAGTACCCGATTGTCTAAAAAATGACACAAAATGTAGCCATCAATGAAACTAGGATTTGCTGTCTAAAGGACCGCCTAATTACTGTAAGTATCAGTCTGCTGCACGTCAAATTGAAAGATAGGCTTAGATACCGATCATCGAGATTGGGGTGCGGAGAGCTAAGCCACGAGACGCCGCAGTGCATTTCGCAAGTACTCCAAGTTCTTCGTCTTTTACAACACAACATGCCAGGAACGGTTAAGAAGCGATCACCATTGAAAGCCCCCGGCAAGTCTCTGTGCATTCATTATATCGGCGTAGCGCTTATCAGGTGGATAGAGAGGCCGTACATCGCCCTTGGTCTCGAGGGCTCCGCCAACAAGTTCGGGGCCGGTATCATCAAGCATGATCCAGACGGTTCAACCCATGTTCTCTCCAACGTGAGGCATACGTATATTACACCGCCAGGGGAAGGCTTCCAGCCCCGCGACACCGCTCTACACCATCGCGAGTGGGCTTTGAACGTCATCAACGATGCGCTGAGGAAGGCTGCGGTCTCAATGCACCACATTGATTGTATCTGTTTTACCAAAGGTCGGTGTCCATTTTTAACCGCGATTTCTTTCCAAGTAAAACTCACAACTTTGCGCTTTGCACAGGTCCCGGAATGGGTGCACCGCTTGTATCCGTCGCTCTGGTCGCTCGCACTCTGTCCTTGCTGTACAGCAAGCCACTGGTAGGAGTGAATCACTGCGTTGGCCGTAGGTGGTGTCGCACCCCATGCGATAGAGTCCATGACTCACGCAAGGCCCAGACATCGAAATGGGTCGACAAGTCACCGGTGCACAGAACCCCGTTGTGCTCTACGTCTCGGGCGGCAACACTCAGGTTATTGCCTACTCACAGCAATGCTATCGCATCTTTGGGGAGACCCTTGACATCGCTGTGGGTAACTGCCTGGACCGTTTCGCCCGGGTCATCAACCTGAGCAATGATCCTAGTCCCGGCTACAACATCGAACAGGAGGCAAAGAAGTACGCCCGCCACACATCTCTGACGAGATCTATGGGCCAGCTCACATCAACGTTAGGGGGAAACGACTGCTTCCTTTGCCCTATGCCACGAAGGGAATGGACGTCAGTCTATCAGGAATCCTCACCTCGATCGAAGCGTACACGATGGACAAGCGTTTCCGATCCGATGGCCCGTCTGCCAAGGACGGTGAGGATATCATCACACCGCAGGACCTGTGCTTCTCCCTCCAGGAGACCGTATTTGCGATGCTCGTTGAAATCACAGAGCGCGCGATGGCGCACATTGGGAGCAAGGAAGTCCTTATCGTCGGCGGCGTAGGGTGTAAGTTCTCCATAAACTCTGTTCGACGTTCATCTCTGCTTCCGTGCGGACAGGAGTCCTCGTGCTGATCCTGTGTTGAATTGGCTGTCAAATGCAGGCAATGAACGGCTACAGGAGATGATGAGTGTCATGGCCACGGAGCGCGGAGGAAACGTCTTCGCCACGGACGAGCGGTGCGTAACATGGCCCGACACAGTGGTCGACTGGAAGGTTCATTGCAATGATTCTTCGCTCAGGTTCTGTATCGACAACGGCATCATGATAGCACAGGCTGGCCTCCTGAGCTACCGGATGGGCTTCGAAACGCCTCTAGCGAAGAGCATATGCACACAACGGTGACGCGTTCTCGCTGCTATTGCGATATAGTGGGACTGATTCGTCCATAGATTCCGGACTGATCAGGTTCATGTGGCTTGGCGGGCGTGAGGGGAGGACAAGAGGGCGAATGGTAGTGTCATGATTGTATCAATACGTAAAGTTTGTGTGTCTGTGCAAAGTATTTCTCTAGCGTGTCCGATGATTTACGCGGTCTCCAAGAATAAATCCGAGTGCGAACTCCGCCGGGTTAGTCGTATGAACGTGAAGTCAAGAAAGTAGAATAGACAAATGACGCAAGACGTCTATAGGCCCGAAGTCTGTGACAATGGCGCTGGACACGACTCGCAGCTGTTAGAGGTGGGCAACGTTTGCATCCACGAGCTCCCAGCCTGCGGAATCCGATTGCTGCATCTCCCGCCCCAGCTCCTCGTACAAATCCCACCACCACTCATTCACGTCTTCATACTCCCCACCCGTACCCCGTGGCGAGTTCCAAGGCTTGTCGTGCAAAATGTAATGCAGACAGCGGACTTCCTCGTCGCTCCATAGCGGCGTGTGGATGATCCGCAAGGTCTTCAGCGCATTGTATCGCCACGACAGTGGTTTCCATCGACCCCGAAAGTAGTCGGATAGCAGGTCCTGGTCGGGGAAGCTGTACGTCGCTATCGCCGCAGAGGTTGCGATCATCCCAGTGATGTCGTTGAGGATGTTCAGCGAGGGGCTCAGGACGACACTGCCCGAGTTGAGCTGCGTGTATGGGCGGGGGCTGGTCGGCTCGATTTCGGGTGGATCGCTAGTCGGGGAGGACACGGCGGTGTGCGCGCAGTTGGCTGGTATCCTGCGGACTGTGTTAGGATTTGTCACAGGCTATGGTTTCTAGAGACCTTCGCACCAATCGACAGGGTAGTGGGGCAGCCTTCGGGGGTTGCAGGCGCACACGTGGGCGGCCGCTATCCAGCCGTGCTCGAGGGACAGTTCCATGAGCTCGTCCATGTTCCGCTTCACGATCATGTCCGCGTCTAACAGAACCACACGCTGCAATCCAAAACCCATTGGCCATCCGATGCGGCAGTGGGAGTGTTAGGAGAACAAACGTACGTCATATTCGACTAGCTCGAAAGCCCTGACGAGAAGGGGTGTGAACGATCTGATGGCGAAGAGGTGTGGGGCCACTATACCGTAACTTCGTCCATGTATCGCGAAACCTCGCGTCGTGTTTCGCCAAATTGTGTGCTCCCTCCTCGGGATATAGGTGATCTATGTCTCGGATAGCGATGCCACGCTTCGAGACGACAGCTCGTACTTCGGCTGAGAGACTAGGCGTGACCATCGCCACCAAGGGGTACTTGGATCCAACAGAGCGCAACGTCTCGTGAAGGACCAGCACCCCTGGAAGATACGCGGGCGCTGTAAGAAGCGTCACGTACGCGGCCCTCGAGGACATGATGTGCTCTGCCGGAGAGTAGGGAGAACGCTTCAAAGGCCAAGACGACTGTCATGGTCTTATACGTGGCCACGACTGGCGAATGGCTTGGAAGCTCAGCAATTTTGCGTGGCTGAATGGTTTGGGCACGTTATCGATCGTCTCAAGCGTGACGCTCGTAAGGACACCCGTGCGTGCGTAGTACCGACGTGCGTGCCGTAGTATGAACGTAGTGTAGGCCTCATGAATGAACATGAGAGATGTAGTGGAGCGTGGATAGAATTCTTGCAGGAGGCAAAGAACTCAGGTGGTCGCTAAACGCCAATGCACAATGACGATATGAATCGCAGAAGCTCTCGGACGCAAACCTCACGCTGAGGAAGACGATCGAGCCTGACAATGCACACGCCGGAACAGCATCCAACCTCCGGTATGAGTCGGCATGAGGCTCATGCATGTAATAGCATTGGCATGGTCATACAGATGCATCGAATGGGCGAGAGGGAAAACAATACAGCAAGGGACTCTAAGAGACGAAAATGGCATTCTACCGAAGGCGGCTGGTAGAGGCATTGAAGGTAAGTATCAGGCGAAATCGGCGGTGGATGAAGAATACACACCGAGCTTCACGCTCACTCTCCAGGAGAGCCAGGATGTCCTTCTCGCGGACAGGGCCCTTCACGTTACGGATGATGGAACGGCTGGGATCGTCCATGAACTCGACACGGACTTGCGTGACACCACCACGGGAGCCAGTGCGTCCCAGGACCTATTGCAGTGAACAGGCGAGTTTAATGTCAGGGAATACACACATAGGAGTAATGGGGAGATCGACCTTGGTGACGGTTGCGAGCTTGACGGGGGCTTTTGAGGCATCCTACAACTCATTAATGTCTGCGTATGATATGATACGCGTCCAACACGAAGATGCTCACCATTTTTGGTTGTGGAAAGGCCGAGGGCGACGCTGGCGGTGAGTATTGGGTTGGTGGATTGGACAGAACTTTAAGGTTCACCAGTTGAGATCGAATGCAAGCCCCGACCGGCAAATGCCGACGCCCAGTCAATGGAGCGCTCGGCATCCTCGGTCGGCCCGTTTATCATCATGTATGTCGGGACCTCACGATTCGATGAATATCACCCCGCCCCCAATTGAAGCCTGGGCCCATGCGTGCAACGTGTAGCTAGAATGAGTATGGTAAGTACACAAATAATGCAATCAACCTAAGGTATAGATAGGAGTCTACGGGATGTCGAATATCTATGCCTGGAGTTTCTCCGACTCGAGAACCTGGTCAGCGACGAGGTTCTTGGCCCGCTTCTCAGTCGCCTTTCCCCTCAGTACATTCTCGATGAAGAACTCCCCAGCCTATGTCAAACGCGAAGTGAGCTCGGGAATGAACTGCCATGCAAAAACACATACCTTGTAACTGCTGCGCACGAGGGGACCACTCGCGACATACAAGAAGCCCATGTCTTCCGCCACCTGCTTCCAGCGATCGAACTCGGTCGGTTCAACATACCGGTCAACCTTCATGTGCCGCTTCGTGGGCCGCATGTATTGGCCGAATGTGACCACGTCCACGTTCACTTTACGCAGTTCTGCAGAGCGATAGTCAACAATGCTCATAAAGAACAATCCTGGTGAACCTACCCCGAAGAGCATCCATGATTTGCTCTTCGTTTTCACCAACTCCGAGCATTATGCTGGTTTTGGTAACACGAACACCCTCTTCTTTGGCACGTTCGAGCACACTCAGACTCTGCCTGAAGGTCGCACGGCGATCTCGGACAAACGGAGTGAGTGCCTCGGCAGTCTCGATGTTGTGCGCATAGACGTCCAACCCGGACTTCGCGACAACCGAGACATGTTCCAGGTTACCTGCGAAATCTCCCGTGAGGGCCTCAACTAAAATTTGAGGGGCTCTATAAGGGAAGGGAGGAGGTCAGCTGGGAAGACGGTTTGCTATATATGGATGCAGACTTCTGTTTGATCTTTATGATGGTTTCGGCGAAGTGGTGTGCACCTCCGTCTGCAAGATCTAGGAGGGGTGTGAGGAGCATCATAGAGCAGAAATATCAGGAGCTTTACCATCACGGTCCACACTAGTCAATACAATGTAGCCCAGTCCCCAACGGCTGATGGCTTCGGCCGTGTTCTCGGGCTCGTGAGGGTCCAATGGCGGGGGCGCCTTGGAAGTCTTGACAGAACAGAATCTGCAGCCTCGTGTGCACGTATCGCCCATAAGCTACGGCTTCCGTGAGGATCCACAGTGCACAAGCGGACAGTTCAGACTCAGCAGCGGCACGTACCATGATGGTAGCAGTCGCGGCCCTTCGCCCCTCGGCCTCGGTCGCACCCTCCTTTCCACCCCAGCAGTCACCGATATTCGGACACCGCGCTTCCTCGCAGACGGTGTGCAGGTTCAACCCACGAAGGTCCTGCTTAATCTTGGAGAAGGACGCGCCTGTGGGGATCTTGGTCTTGAGGAATGAGGGCAGACGGGGCCTGGTGTGGTCGCGACATTGAGCCTATTTGCGGCCAAGAACTCAGTGGTTACGCACGCTTTCGCATTTCCGAGCACGACGCGGTCAGGGACCCTGTCCGCAATGAAGTCGTCCAGTGACGGGCCGTCCTCCAGGCTCTGATTGAAGTGGGCCTTGGACGAGGACGGTGTGGCCATACACCGCATGTGCGACCGAGCAGCACGAGCAGCACGCAAAGCAGTAGAAACCGAAACCTGTGACCCTGAAAGACGCATGGTGTCTGGAGTGGGTGCAGAAGGGGTGAAAAGGCGTGGTCCGAGGATGGGCTGAGGGACAGAAGTCGTTTGACCCGTCGAGGTCGCGAGGGTCGCGAGCCTAGGTATAACGCAGCCACTGGATGGTCATTGATGCAGCGCGCTCGATCACGTCCAATCGCAAGCCTGCGGTGAGCCGTCCGCTGTCTTTCCCTTTCTCCGCCCGAAGGGGCCCGACTGGCTTGTCATGAATACCCTATCTCGCCGCGAGGAGGAGACGCTGCTGAAGCAGACAAAGGCGAGCGCTCTGAAGGAGTGTGATCCTATAGTAAAAGGTGAGGCATTGTCTTGCCCACCGCGTCTTGGGCCCAATTGCTGACTTCCCATCGCTTCAGAATTTGCACTATGCGCCGAAGGACGCACTTTATCTGTCGCATGGGAGTGTAGACAGAAGTACAAGGCCGTACAAGACTGCATGCTTCAGTAGTATGTCTTCATCTCTTGCGTTCACGAAAACAATCGTTGACTTGCTCTAGTACTGGTCCTGAAGCCATGGCTACCGTCCGCGCAGAGTATTTGCGCCTGCGGGACGAGCAGAAGAAGGCGACAGCTCCCCCATAACAACATATTCACATACGTCAAGGGTATGCGCCCGTCGCGAAATGCGAATCCTGAAGCGATCCTCTGGTCCAGAGCTTCGACCTGATGTAGTGCATCATGACTTCCCCCCTCATGCCACTTCACGCGACAGGTATTCCTGGTACGCGTCACAACGATTGTAGACATTGTAGCAATAATGGTAATATATCCGAGAGTATACAAGGGTACAGACGAAAGCATCTATTTCTTGCCTGCGGCAGCGATCCATTGTTGGCGGAGAGCCATAAGGGAGGAAACGAGACTAGCAAGAAACGTTAATGAGCGAGCTTAGTTCTGATGCAAAGGAAGCAGGACTTACCCAAATATACCAAGGATTCCGTCGTTGAAGTTCACGAGGCCGATGTTGGTCGCGGGGATCCAGACGTCGAGAAGATCGATGATGAACTGGTAACGTACTGCATCCCGGTCGGCCTGGAGGCTCTGAAGCTTGAGCTCGCGCTCTGCCTGCACACTCTTCTCTCCCCACGCTTGGCTCTGAAGCTGTTTGACCTCGTTGGCGAGGCGACCAGCCTTGAGGAGACCGTGTACAATGCTGAACACAATGCCGGTGAACCAGAACTGCGCGGAACGCTTGTTGACCTTCTGGGCGGTCGACGGCAACAGAGGGTAAAACTTGGCAGAGTGTATCTACGTCACAAAGAGAAAAAATGAGCTAATGACAACATGGACAGACCAACGCGACTCACCCAGATAAGACTGTCCAAAGACAGGTAGCCAACGTAGCCAAGCTGTCTACCAATTACAGTGATACGCTCTCCAGCGTCCCCTGGGGCTGCGATAGCTCGGAGTGCAGCCTGGGCATTCTCCACGAACCTGCCCACTCGCATAACTGACGGTAACATTTATCAAATGTTCAGCCTGACTTGGAGATAGATCGGCACTTACGCTTGCGGCCGAGAGCAAGTTGCGACTTCAGGGCGTCCCACCGTGCAGCCTGAATCTTGTACCCTCGTGAAAGCAGCAGCCAAGCGAAGAACCGCGCAAAGTATTGGACAGCACGATAGAGCTGTACAACGCGTTCAGTGAACGATACAGATCGACCATACTTGAGATCGTACCTTGTCCCTGCCCATGGTGAGGCTGAGTACCTTCAGCGACTGGGAAGTCACCGGGTGGAGAATGAGTTGAGACGCGATGCTCGCCATGTTCTACGCGTGAACAGGAGTGAAAGTGGAACGAGGAATGCGGGGAAATGAGGGGAGGAGAAAGAGGTGTTATGTGGGGACCCCCGGATGGGCTTGTGCAACGGTGCGGTATGAGGCCGACTGTCATATCACGTGTGCCCAAGAAGTTCCTGTGATATTCCGATGCGCAGTGTCCCAGTGGTAAGTAGCTGACTGCAGCACGCTATTCCGAAGGACATGTTTCTAAGTAGATTGCACGACACGCCATGGTTGCCCGCCATGGCGGAGTCCATTCTCCAAGGGAGTGTCGTTTATCCGCGGCCTCTTTGTACGTCGCAAATCCGTCGGAATCATGAATCGGCGGCGGCGAAGGTGTCGCGTGTACGGGGAAAATCGGGCGAAGGATCGGGAGTAGGCGGGGTGGCAGAATGCCTCCGCCAGTTGTCCGCCAGCGAATCATTATCGTCACATGCAGACTTACTTATATCCTTCCTCACCGTTCTGCGCATCTGCATACCTCTAGAGCTCTCAGAGCACCCCGTTACCCCTACGCTATACCTTAATTTTCTTATAAAATGGCCGGAATTCGCCTCGCGCGCGCCACCTTCGTGAGTCCGTAGCAGCAGTGTATTCAATGGATTGACGTTTACTCATGTGATTTACCCCACCACCCGGACATACATCCTATGACTTCAGCTCGAGTCCGCACGCGCCCCCTCGATGCGTTTATTCTCATCCTCATCTATCGCGATGGTAGGTGCACGTCAAAACGTTTCCGGGGGGATAATGGACCTCATCGTTCCGCGGAGTGTAGGAGCAGAAGTACCGTACCGAGCGCGACACTTTCGGTGAGCTCCAAGTGCCCGCAAACCGCTACTGGGGAGCGCAGACACAGCGGTACGCCACATCTACCTCATGCTTCAAGATTATTTGATCGATCAACTTGCTGGCGTACAGGTCGCTGCAAAACTTCGACATCGGTGGTCCCTCTGAGCGCTTGCCTGAACCTGTCATCAAGGCATTTGGTGTTCTTAAGAAGGCGGCCTCCGTCGTGAATATTGGCTATGGCATGGATCCGAAGGTTGGCGAGGCCATACAGAAGGCTGCGGACGAGGTGCGTGTACATAAATCTTGTGTGGAGCAATTCGGCCGACCGACCGTTTGGTTGTAGGTCATCTCGGGACAGCTGATCGACGAGTTCCCGCTCGTAGTGTTCCAGACCGGCAGTGGCACTCAGAGTAACATGAACGCGAATGAGGTGCGTGATGGACCTTTTGCCTTCCGAAGCGCTGTTCCAATTGGCCTTCTCTAGGTCATCTCGAACCGTGCCATTGAGATCCTTGGCGGCGAGCGTGGTTCAAAGAAGCCCGTTCATCCCAACGACCATGTCAACATGAGTCAGAGCAGCAACGACACGTACGTTTTCCTTGCGGTCGTGGTGATAGGCACTGCGTGTTGACCGACAACCTAGTTTCCCCACGGTGATGCATATTGCCGCGGTGACCGAGATTCACCGATCTCTCATTCCCGCTTTGACCGAGCTCCGTGACGCGCTGGACGTCAAGGCGAAGGAGTTCGAACACATTATCAAGATCGGTCGTACTCACTTGCAGGTATACATACACTTTGGAGCAGATGAGACCCCGAGCATTCTGACATTTTTGCCGCAGGACGCTACTCCTCTTACGCTGGGTCAGGAATTCAGCGGCTATGTCCAACAACTGTCGAATGGCATTGAACGTGTCAAGGACGTCTTGCCGCGCTTGAGTCTTCTTGCTCAGGGCGGTACTGCTGTCGGCACCGTAAGCGTCCCGCGTACCTTCAAGTTTACGGAATCCCTCTCTCTAACACCTTGAACAGGGCCTGAACACCAAGAAGGGCTTCGACGTAAAGGTCGCAGCCGAGATCTCCAAGTTGACCGGGATCGAGTTCAAGACCGCGCCTAATAAGGTAAAGTCCGCAATCCCTGTTCAGTACGCGGATCTCACCTCACGCAACCGCCATGGCAGTTCGAGGCACTCGCCTCGCACGACGCGCTGGTCGAGGCGCATGGCGCGCTCAACACGGTGGCGGTCTCGTTGATGAAGATCGCTAACGACATCCGATACCTGGGCTCCGGCCCTCGTTGCGGCCTTGGTGAGCTGCAGCTCCCCGAGAACGAACCCGGCAGCAGCATCATGCCTGGCAAGGTCAACCCTACACAGTGCGAGGCTATGACCATGGTGGCTGCACAAGTCATCGGAAACCACACTGTTGTCAGCATTGCTGGGTCCAACGGACAGTTTGAGGTGAGGCACACGAATCGAAACTATGTGAATAGACAGAAGTAAATCTGACATATGTTTCAGCTCAACGTCTTTAAGCCTGTCATCATCAAGAACGTTCTCCAGAGCATTCGTTTACTCGCGGACGGTAGGTGTTGTTGTCCGATAAGTCTAGCTTAGTCTGACGCCTCTGTAGCATCGCGCTCGTTCACAAAGAACTGTGTTGTTGGTATCCAGGCTAACGAGAAGCGCATCAACACTCTTCTTCACGAGTCGCTCATGTTGGCGACCATCCTTAACAGCCATCTTGGATATGATAGTATGTGTTTGAAAGGCGTCTGTTGCATTGACAAAGACATCTGACCCCCCTGTGCAGATGTTGCGAAGTGTGCGAAGAAGGCGCACAAGGAGGGCACGACGTTGAAGGAGGCAACTGTTGCACTTGGATTTTTGACACCGGAAGAATTTGACCAGAAGGTCCGGCCAGAGCTGATGCTTTACCCCGACGAGGCATAAGGAAGCTGCAAGTGCGATGTCATATCATGCTTGTATATCCCGCGGTCGGCGGTGTATGATGTGACAATGATATCTAGACAGATCGGATGAGCTGGCACTGGTTTCGGTGGATATGTCGGATTGTATTACACGCCAGCAGCGGAGAGGGCCTGTTTTATGCATGGAAATGTCATGTAGACTTTGGGGTTGCAGCGAGGATAAGCGACAGAGGATGCGCACGGACCCAGGCGTCGGGGTGTGACAGGGGATGTGACACGGTGGGGGAGAGAAGGAGCGGCATGGGCAGGCCAAAAAGGGGAATGGACATATATATTTGTGCAGACGAAATCCTATGAGGCTCGCTCGCTGGGCAAATTGCGGCAAGGCCGTCGTCGCTCTTCGGGCCCGGCCCCTCATCATTCCGCCTTGTTGCGTCTTCCCATCTCCACCGTCGACTGGCACAACGCCCCCGCCCGCCAGCGACCAACTCACGCCCGCCCCCGCCGCGTGTCCACTCCGCCCGATTCGACAACTCCTCCACGGGGCCTTCTTGGCTTGTTGTCCAGGGTTGTGTCATCCTGGGCGCTTCTCAGGCTGTCCAGCAGTCCACGGAAGCAAACCTATTTATTAACTCCCATCTCTGCACGCTCCCTCGCCCTCCCCCCACGCTGAACAATGTCGCTCAAACATATCCTCAACGACGATCCCCCTCCTCACTCCCCCGGCCTCGGCCCTCAGCCACCCGCGACCAACGGCGCCCCAACCCTGGTCGTAGCCCCTCAGCTCGCTACGCCTGTCGCGCCGTTGTCGCCCCCACCACAACACCAGCGTGAGCCTCGTCCACGTTCTAGCGGACACGATGTCGACCCGGCGCTTGGCGCACGCGAGTACACCTACCAGCACGAGACTCCGAGCTCATATCAGAGCCCCGCGAGCTGGGAGCATCACAATGGTGACAGGCTGCCACCCGACGACGTCCCGTCTGGTCCGAGCAGTTCGTACTACGCAGAGCAAGAGGAGAGCGCGACCCCGTCACCACGCATATCCAACGGAACGCCGGTTGGGAACCCGCAGAAGGAAGACTCGGCTCCGGCGGAGAGTAACGGACGGGTATTGAGGAAGAGAAAGTTGCGTGATGATGATGAGGATTACCATCCTCCGGGTCAGAAACGGGTGAGTGTGTTGTCTTCCGTGTTTGTCGTGCGATATGTTGTTCAACAGCAACTCTATGACCCAGCAACTGCGCCGGACACCCCGGACGCGTCAACAACATAGAAATGCGACCCCCGCTTCTGAGAGTGTAGATGAGCCACAGGCAGAAGAGCCTGCTGAGTCCGGTGAAGAAGACTCGAAGCCCTCGTCCGACTTGGAAGATTGTCCAGAGTTATGGTGGTCCGAGCTAGGGAACTACATTATCGAGACTCACAAGAGACAAAAACAAGTTGACGCGTGGTTTTCTCGCTGGATTATCGTAAGTCGGTCACCATTGTCCTTTGTTACCACGTTTCTCATTTATTACTGCAGGAACGCGACTCGATCACTGCATATCGCATGTCCCACCACTATCGTGACAGGCTTGCTCGGATACCCATTCCTCCTCCGCTACCACCCCCTCCTCCGCCTGTGGACGATGAGTTGATGTTGAAGATGCGTTCGCCTCCCTCTCCATCATCGAGTGTGTACGAGATTGGGCACCCCGACTTCAACCACTCTGATGGCCTTGCCTTCGTCGGAGAGGACGCCGGGCCGGAGATCGACGAACCGGCCTTCTCTAGCCGCCGCAAAGGGAAGGGCAAGGATGTCACCAAACGCGCCCCCCCTCCAGGATCAGACAGCGACAGCGACATTCCTATCGGCGCCATGCGACCTCCGATCAAGAAGAGACGCGTCGATAAGGACGTTGTGGATGATCGGCACTCCGTCATCGACGAGCCGATCCCCATGGGCCCATCACCCGCGAACAAGCTCCTCAGCAACGCGAAGGGGAGGGGTAAGGGAAAGCAGCGAGAGCAGAGCGTTGACAGCGCTGCTGCGACGCCGAAAGGCCGCAAGAAGCCTGGTCCTAGGAAGAAGCTGGATAACCTCCCACCTGTGACCCAAGAGATTCTTGGATTGGGCTCCAACGCACCCTCCGTGGCGGGTGATGTCACGCCCAGTGGTTCGCGGCCGCCGTCGCCTACGCTCACAAGCGTCTCCGCTACGATGTACGAGCTTGACGAGACTATCCCTGCCCTCAAGCGGGCGAGGAAGATCGACGACGCAGCGATGATTAAGCGTGTCAAGAATCTCGAGGATGCTCAGCGAAAGGTGTGGCAGAATATCGCGCGCCGTGATGTCGCGAAGGTTTGTAGATCGAGGTTGGTTTCGTTCCCTTGTACTGATCATCGGCTGGTCCTTGTAGGTGTACAAATACCACGTTACAGGCTACCAGATTCGTCGAGCTCAGATGAGCCGTCTCGCGACGCTTTCGTCCATCCAAGCGCGTCGACCATTTCAGAAAACTGCCAAGGCGACGAAAGACACCCAGGCGAAGGCCAAGCGTCTCATGCGCGAGATGCTTGTGTTCTGGAAAAAGAACGAGAAGGAGGAGCGTGATGTCCGGAAGCGCGAGCAGAAAGAGGCTATCGACCGCGCCAAGGTGGAGGAGGAGAAGCGTGAGGCGGCGCGTCAGGCCAGGAAGCTGGAGTTCTTGATCAGCCAGACTGAGCTTTACAGCCACTTCGTCGGTAACAAGCTCAAGAGTATGTTTTTTTTTGGGAAGACTAGCCGGACCGCGGTAGCTGACGATGATTACCATTAGCTGCCGAGCTTGAAGGAGGCGACGCTGCTGTTCATGTTCCCGCTGGTGCTGATGTTACGGATATTGACCCCGGGAAGCTGCAAGACATCGACTTCGACGATGGTGCGTGATGATTTAATCGAGAATTGTGTAGTATCACTTATTCGTACACTTTCAGAGGACGAGACGAACATGCACAGGCATGCCCGCAACAACGCTCACAATGCCGTCGCGCTTGCGAAGAAGCGTGCACAGGATTTTGACACTCAAGCTGCCCTCGAGCGCAAGACGAACGAGGCGCTGAAGCTTGCGAAGCGTCAGGCACATATTCGTGCGGACGAGGACGTTGAGACGCCTGGTGGTTCGGGCACTCTTCTTGTTGACCGTATGTATATGTGCAATCCTCACTCTCCATACCAGACTGACCTTTCGTAGTCGACTCCGATGAGTTGAACTTCCAGAACCCGACCTCCCTGACCGGAGAGCTTACCGTCGCTCAGCCGAAGATGCTTATGGCTACACTTAAGGAGTACCAGTTGAAGGGTCTGAATTGGCTGGCCACTCTTTACGAACAAGGTATCAACGGTATCCTCGCGGACGAGATGGGTCTCGGAAAGGTCAGTTGTTTTAATAGATTGCACCACGCCATTTGCTGAGCTCAAGAATGCAGACGGTACAATCGATTTCGTTACTTGCCTATCTGGCGGAGACGCACGACATTTGGGGACCGTTCTTGGTCGTGTCGCCAGCATCGACTTTGCATAACTGGCAGCAAGAAATCACACGTTTCGTACCCAAACTCACGGCGCTCCCGTACTGGGGTAATCCGAAGGACCGTGCGACTTTGCGTAAATTTTGGAGCAAGAAAGAGATCAGCTACGACCAGGATGCGCCTTTCCATGTCCTTATCACATCTTACCAGCTTGTAAGCTGTCGCCAGTATTGTTCAATTTGCAGCGGTGCTGAGCGTCGCCTGCAGGTTCTTCAAGATCAGCAGTACTTCCAACGAGTCAAATGGCAGTATATGATCCTAGATGAGGCTCAGAACATCAAGAACTCGTCGAGTGCGCGCTGGAAGACGTTGCTTGGGTTCCAGTGCAGGAACCGTCTTCTTCTCACTGGTACTCCTATCCAGAACTCTATGCAAGGTGGGTCGTTTCCTCGAAATTACATTGAACCCATATCCTGGTTCTAACAGTCTTCCAGAGTTGTGGGCACTGCTTCACTTCATCATGCCAAGCTTGTTCGACTCTCACGACGAATTCAACGAGTGGTTCTCCAAAGATATCGAGAACGCAGCGGAGAATAAGGGCAGCAAGCTGAATGAACACCAGCTACGCCGCCTCCACATGATCCTGAAACCATTCATGCTGCGTCGTGTTAAGCGTCATGTGCAGAATGAGCTGAGTGAGAAGGTAAGCCTATCTGATGTCAAAAATGTGAATGCTCACAAAGATTCTGACGTACCTCGTTTCATAGATTGAGAAGGACATCTACGTGGAACTTAGTGCTCGTCAGCGGGGCTTGTACAAAGCTCTTTTGGCAAACGTCTCCGTCCAAGACCTCCTGGAGAAGGCAGCGAACCTCGGCGATGCTGACTCGGCACGTTCGCTCATGAACCTCGTCATGCAGTTCCGAAAGGTTTGCAACCATCCGGAGTTGTTCGAGCGTGCCGACGTCGTCGCTCCTTTCTCGTTCTCCGACTTCGGTCGCTCCGGGCCCCTCAACCGCGAAGGCGACTTCGTCCAGCTTCCATATTCAACTCGAAACCCCATCGAATACACGATACCCATACTCTTCCTTGAGGATGGTGGTCTGGTGGATGTGCCGCAAGAAAGCTCTATAATGCGCACGGGCGACGGTCCTTTGGCTAGGATGATGAACATCTGGTCGACCGACTCGGTTTATCGCTCTTTGTATGAAGATGGTAAGCCTTTTCGGACGTCCCTGCTATGTGGGCTCATGCGTTTGTCCTCAGCTCGTTCTACCTTCTCATTTTTGAAGTTCATTGACGTTGCTCCGAGAGAGCTCAATGACTTCCATTCATTATCCATCCTTGCCCGACAGATTTGGTCCTTGCAGGCTGAGCGCCGTAGCATTGAGTTCGAGCCATTCAAAGAGTGTGTAGTCCTCCCCCTCGTCCCGAAAGAGTCTTTAGGTGACTGTTTCACAGGGATTCGGCGTTTGCTGCACATGCCACCGCCAACCCCTTCTCCATCCCCACCCTTGACCATCCTCGTGCTGGCGAGGATCTTCCCAACCTTCGTGACATCTCGTCCGCGAGATGGGCAACCTCATGCCTTTCACGCGCAGAACTTAGGTGGTACATCCCGCCGGTGGTTGCACCTCCCATTGTGGTGTACAGCGCAAATCGCACCTTCGTGGAGAAGCAAGCGCAGATCGTCGACGCTCCGGAAGAAACGCTTGCCTTGTACGGGCTGCCTCCCCACATGTGGGGCTCAGAGTCGGCATGCCAGACTTTCCAGCGTGAGGTTGGCGATATCCCACTCTCAGGTCTGCTTGGTAGCTCTCCACAAAACCAGCTCCCGCTATCGACAATGCAAGTGCCAGAAGCGAAGCGTCTCATATACGACGCTGGCAAGCTCGCGCGATTGGACGCCCTTCTACAGGAGCTGAAGGCCGACGATCACCGCTGTCTCATCTACTTCCAGATGACGAGGATGATGGACCTGATGGAAGAGTACCTTATCTTCCGCCAGTACAAGTATCTGCGTCTCGATGGTTCGTCAAAGCTCGAGGATCGTCGCGACATGGTTATGGAGTGGCAGACAAGGTGTGTTCCCTCCGGGATTTATGCCTCTTTCCCCCTTGCCTGACGTCGACTTTAGACCGGATATCTTCATCTTCATCCTAAGTACTCGTGCTGGTGGTCTGGGTATCAATTTAACCGCCGCCGATACCGTCATCTTCTACGATCACGATTGGAACCCGTCCAACGACGCTCAAGCAATGGACCGTGCTCACCGTCTGGGTCAAACGCGTCAGGTCACGGTGTACCGGCTGATCACGAAGGGTACCATCGACGAGCGTATCATACAGTTGGCAAGAGTGAAGAAAGATGTATGTATTCCACCATCGGCTTCGCCCGAGTTATTTCTTATCCGTTCTATAGGTACAAGATATCGTCGTCGGGAACAAGACCCTTACCGACGTCGCGAAACCAAGCGAGATCGTCCAGTTGCTCCTTACGGAAGATCAGATCGCCAACCTTGACACCAGCAATAGCGGTCCCTCTGCAAAAGCAGCAGGCAAACGGCCAGCCGGCGATGCTACAATCGACCTGTGGAACGAGGAAGGCGATGAGTTCTTTGGCGGCCCTTCAGCAGCCCAGGCTGTGAACGGGGATGGTGATGCAGATGCCCCGCCCGCTGAGATACCCCCTACTAATACCAAACGGGGCCGTGGCCGCGGTCGAGGACGAGGACGAGGTGCAGCAAGTGGTCAGTCCACACCTCGTGGAAGGGGTCGCGGAGGACGAGGTCGCAAGAAGGAAGTGGTTGCCGTGGACATGGACTCGTAACGGTTGTTCGCACCACATAATTGGAACTTTCGCTCATCTCTCGGAATTGCTCGCTTTGCACATCGTGTTGAGTCGCTTACAGGTAGTGTAGTATGTTTGTCGTCCTAACCCCCCTGTTCTCGCTGCAAGCTCGTACTGTACTCAAGTCTTCTACCTAGACTAGCATGTTTGATATGTACTCGTACATTACGGTTCTCGACCTGTATTCTTGTATATTGCATGTTACTGCATACCTTTTTGTATCGTGCACTTTCTTCTGGAGATGGAGGGCACCCAGTTCCAGGTGAGTTACGTCATCAGATAACTCAGGCGCTATCTGAGAGCTGGGCATGCAGGCTCGGAGTCGAAAGCTGAGAGCGTGGTTTCTCATCCACCACGGCGACCATCTACATGATTCTGCACATCTCGCACTTCTCCCTATTTATCTGCACAAGCAGCCCCCCGACGAACTAGTGTATTTAGAAAACACTCATACCCCAATCCCTCTTTGTCTCAGGGTACTCCGCACTGGGACGGTATCCCTGGCTAGTTGTCGGAACACTCCTCTAGAGCTTCTCTTGATAGCACTGGTTCTTCTGCGGCGACCCTTGGAGACATATTCGGCGTTTTACGCCTTTCCTGGTAGCCCGCCACGATGGCACCAAAAAAGAAGAAAACCCAGCTCAAGCCCATCGCGCGTGGCTTCGCGACAACATCGGTTCCGAAGAAAATAGTGGAGCCCCCAAAGGATCCGGAGACGAGTTCTGATCCCAAGGACAACCTATCTGCTGAGTCAAATGGTCACTCGACGGATGCCGCGGTTACTGCTCAAGCTGCCAATGCAGCAACCGCTCCTGCTCTGAGTACAACCGACCAGACCATGCAGAACTTCATCGACAAGTTTCAGGACAAAGTCGAGAAGGAGATAGTCCGTGCGATCAAGGCGAGTCTTTTGACCTGTATTCTCGAGTTTTCCGCTGACGCATACACCAGGCTATAGATCAGGAGCGGCGTTTCTCGGATACCCTCCTCCGTCTTGACTTGGATCCAGCCTTTGTTGATCGCATCCTTGAACTTGCATTGGAGTACGAGAGCTCTGAGTGTATGTTAAACATGGCGCTTCCCTACAATGATATTGACGCGGTTCGTAGCGTCCAAGCCCATTGACGAACCCGAGGACAAAGCCATTGTTCGGCTCGCTATCACGTACGGAGTACTCAGACGCCTTGGCTTCTCCGAAACGCGAGTAGAGGAATGTCTGCGTGCCATCGGTGGTGTTGACATGGATGAGGCTTTTGAATGGGTATGTCTTACATTGTCTTCGAAGAATGAGTCACCAACGTGCCATCCAGCTCCATCTCCACTGTGCAGAGGAGGAGCTGGGTGTTCAACTAGAGAAAGCCGAGTTGCCCAAGACTCCTATGACTCCCAAGACACCTCGTACTACTCGGTCCTCTCACCTCCGATCGGACACAGGTTCACTGTCCTCCAAGTCGACACCCCCTAGCCCCAGTATTAAATCCGCCCTCGACGCAAGTGCTCCAGCCTTCGTGCCAGGACGCAAGCTAGCCGCTGCGACGCCTCAACATGCGCACACACCCTCGGAAACAACAGATGACGCGTCCACACCCGGTTCCGTTGTTAGCGTCTCCGATAGCTCTCCCGAGTCCACCCGCTGGTCTCCTGTCGAAGACCCGAACGACGAGTTCGTCCGGCTTAAGCTCAAGATCATGGACCTCACCATCGACCGACGCCCTGACGAGAAGGCGAACGCGGCTTTTTTGCTTGATCTCCAACGCCGATTGAAGGAGGTTCAATCCGACTACTTCTTCGACGCAAAGGAGGCGCAGGCGATCTTTAAGGAAGAGCGAAGTAAGGTGGAGGCCGCGGCCTTACAGGCAAAGCTACGCGGATTAGGGAGTTCAGCTCCGACGAAGCCGCGAACCCCGGCGAAGAAGGTCACGGAGCCACCCTCTCGCGCGGACAGCTCTGTCACCACGTCTGACGTCTTCGATGGAGACGACGAACCCTCGACGGGGATGTTTGAGCTCCTTGAAGCGATGCCGCAGACTGAGACGATAGCGAACGGGGTCATCGTTCACGTGCGGGATATGGGGCTTCCAAAGCACTGGTCGGGTCGCACGCCCAAGCTCCTGCTACAGGAGGCCATCCGCAAGACAGACAAATACGCAGTCATCTCATTCAGCTGCATATCCGGTCCTAGTCGCGCCAAAAGAGCGTCTGTGGAGGTCCGATGGGATGGCGGTAAGACCCAGGAGTGGTCTATGGATGACGTCGCCTGTCACGACACTACGCAGGCTGAACAGTATATCGCGACCGTCGCGCTACACGCCCTGACCTTTTCAAACCCCTCCGGCTTTGCCATCGGCGGCACCGCTGCTTCCCAAAGTCAAACTTCGTTCCGTCTATTGCCTCCCGTCTTTCGCGATCTATGGGATGAGCTAGAGCAGAAACGCCGTCTCCATGATGATGTTACTAACCGCGCTATCTGGGCGAAGATCCATGGCATCCTGGAGCCGAAGCTGGCGCCTCCCGGAAAGGTCAGAGAACCTTTTCTGCTCAATGTGTCTTCTCTCAAACATTTTCTTAGACTGGTACCCGGCCATCCAAGCTTGTTACGGAGTCAAAGGATTACGGACATTCTCGCCACTATGATCAAGGCAGCGACGTCGCACCTGAGCAGATTATCGCCGACTTCCAAGCACGACAGGCCAGTCCAGCATACCAGGAGATGCTCGTATGTTGAAATTCCCAGAAGAGGTTATACGGGCTGGTAATGACACTTGTCCCGCAGAAACAACGCAATACGCTGCCAATGGCTCAGTACAAGCAGGACCTCCTGTCCCTTCTAGAGATGTCCCAAATCGTGGTACTGAGCGGTGAAACTGGATGGTACATGCAATCTTCGTTTAGAACATTCTTCGTTGCTGACTTTTCTCGACAGTGGCAAGTCTACCCAAGTTCCTGCCTTCATACTGGAGGATCAGCTCCTGAAGGGGCGTCACTGCAGGATATACTGTACCGAACCCCGCCGTATATCCGCTATCTCTCTTGCCCAGCGTGTGTCCCGCGAGCTCGGCGAGCCTGCTGGTGCAGTCGGAACGGGAAGCTCTCTGGTCGGATACGCGATTCGACTTGAGAGTAACATCAATCGCCGCACCCGCCTGGCGTACGTGACCAACGGCATCGCGTTGCGCATGCTTGAAGGAGGATCTGGCCAAGGCGGACAGGGCACCGCCTTCGATGAGATTACGGTACGTTCGTTGAAGTATCATGGGAAACTCGCCTTGACATTGATTCAGCATATCATAATCGACGAAGTCCACGAGCGAACCATTGAGTCTGACTTTTTGTTAATCGTTTTGAAGTCTCTCCTGGTGCAGCGACCTGATCTTAAGTGTGTATGCTATGCATTGTATTGGACGCCCTTGCTCACACTGCTTTTGAAGGATTGTACTCATGTCGGCCACGCTCGAGGCCGAAAAGATCTCAAACTACTTTGGTGGATGCCCCGTTTTGTCCGTTCCAGGACGCACCTTCCCCGTCGATGTCCGGTTCCTCGAGGACGCCGTCGAGTATGTAGACTGGAAGGTTGTCGAGGGCTCTCAGTATGCTCGCAGAGGCAAGGACAAGTTCTATCGCAACAAGTCTCGTCTCGAGTGGACGGAAGATACCGCTGCGGGTGAAGATGACGACGACGACAACGTTCAACAGGAGAACGTCACGCTGGAGAAGCGGTACTCCCCCCAGACTATCACCACTGTCAACCTCCTCGACGAACGCCTCATTCCATACGACCTCGTTATCCGGCTCCTGGAGCGGATATGCTTCGAAGATCCATCGTATGCGAGTTATTCCTCAGCTATCTTGATCTTCATGCCGGGGATGGGTGAGATCCGGAGGCTGAATGATATGTTGACGGAGCATCCAGCCTTCAGTGCTGAAGATCAGTTCCGCATATATCCACTGCATTCGACGATCTCAAGTGACCAACAAGGGGCAGTGTTCGACATTCCACCCACCGGTATTCGGAAAATCGTCATCGGTGAGTTGTGGCAAGGTTGCTATGTCATCCTGCGCTGAACTGAATGTTTACTTTATCTAGCTACCAACATCGCCGAGACTGGTATTACGATTCCCGACATCACTTGCGTCATCGACACTGGAAAGCATCGTGAGATGCGATTTGACGAGAAGCGGCAGATTAGTCGTCTCGTGGAGACCTTCATAGCGAGGAGTAATGCTGCCCAGAGGCGTGGTCGCGCTGGTCGTGTGCAGAGCGGATTGTGTTTCCACCTCTTCACAAAGGCTCGGCATGACACCAAGGTATTCCGAATCTTGTTGTTCGTTCGTTCAATGTTAACCTGAAATGTAGATGGCCGGTCATCCTGACCCGGAGATTATGCGTCTCAGCCTGAGCGATCTCGCCCTTCGGATCAAGATCATGAAGGTCAACTTGGGCACATCGATTGAGGATGTCCTTTCTCGCGCTCTTGACCCACCGTTGGGCATCAATGTCCAAAGAGCTGTGTCTGCACTAGTGGAGGTCCGTGCACTGACCTCAGCCGAGGACATTACCCCTATGGGTCGACTACTCAGCCAGCTCCCCACCGATGTGCACCTCGGGAAGTTCCTGCTCATTGCAACACTTTTCCGCTGTTTGGATCCGGCCCTTACTGTTGCCGCCACGCTTAACTCCAAGTCGCCGTTCCTCACCCCCCTTGGCCTGGAAGCGGAGGCTGAGAAAGCGAAGCTTTCGTTCCGAGTTGGTATGTAAGCCCAACGGGTGGAGTAGGTGCATTCCTAACAATAGTATAGAGAACTCCGATTTCCTCACTCTCCATAACGCTTTCGCGAGCTGGCGCCGCGCCTGCGGCAACGGCTTCGCGCGCAAGTTCTGCAAGACAAACTACCTCAGCCACCAGAACCTGCAGCAGATCGAGGAGCTCCGCCAGCAGTTCCTCAGCTACCTCGTCGACTCATCATTCATCCACGTCGACCGCGCCTTCGTCAAGGAGCTGAGCAGGGCACGCTACGGCCGCAGCAAGACGCGGTTCGTGACGGTCCCCCCTGATCTAGATGTGAACGCCGGTAACGCGGCCATCGTTCACGCCGCGCTCGCTGCGGGACTGTATCCCAAGATTCTTACGGTCGACGCGCTGAAGGGGGAGATGAAGACGATCACGAACAACCAGCCCGCGTCTTTCCACCCTTCGTCGGTCAACTTCAAGAGGCGTTTGCCAGAGTTTGGCGTGAACCATTTGAGCTACTTCACGCTGATGTAAGTTTTGTGGTATTGTCCTCTTATGTGGATTTCTTAAGCACTATATTCCAGGCACTCGAAGAAGCTGTATGCTTGGGAGACCGGTCCCGTCGAGGATATGGCCCTGCTACTGCTGTGTGGTGACGCTGAGTTCAAAGTAAGCGGAGGTTGTCATCCTTTCCGACTACTCAATGCTGAATTGGCTGTAGCTTACAGCAGATTCCGTGTCCATCGACCGTAAGGTCCGGTTCCATATCCCTCCGAAGGCCAGCATCGCCCTAAAGCTGCTCCGGAACAACCTCTCGTCAATCCTTGCAGCCCAGCTCCGCACACGGCCACTCACCGAGTCCCAAGTACGCTGGAACGAGATTGCGATGATGATCCTGGGCAAGATCAAACTCGAGGGACCACCCCAGTTGCAGGACGGTGTTACGCTCGTTGTAAACAATCGGACTTAGACACGGACGTCCCTCGACCATTGAGGGATCGCTGTAGTTACTGCCAACTGTCTTTACCTGAGGATTCGCGTCGCATCTAGACGCACACTTTAACTGACCAGATAAAAGCACATTTTGAAAGCAATTGCAGAGCATGGGACATAGTAGAATAAGGATGATGGTGCTATCCTACAACATATGCATCGAGAGTCATGACAGATACGCTTACTCCTCCTCCTCGTCATCACCCGCCTGGATGTTGTAGAAGCGGAGCTGGTAAACATCCTTGGAGGAAGCAACAACGCTGAGGTGATGGACATGAGTAACCAGAACATCCAGGAATATACCCATAACACGTACCGAATCCAGTCACGCAGGGTGTTCTTCTTGAGGAACTTTTTGGTGAGGTACTTGAGGTACCGCTTGGACAGGGGAATGCTCGAAGTCACGGTGATCTTAGTGTCACCTGAAATGGGAGAACGTATACACATGAGCAACGGCACCGGAGGAAACAGGGAAGAGTTGGGCGCACCATCGCGGTGGATCTTGACGTTCTCACCAAGCTGACCAGTCTTGCCCTCGACCTTGATACGGTCGTGCAAGAACTTCTCAAAAGCCGCGCCATCGAAGACACCATCACCGGCGGGACGGGAGTAGTCAATGACGAACTTGTGCTTAGCGGCAGAAGTCTTGGTCGCAGCCTTGGGCTACAGTCACGGAGAGTGCGGGGAAGAGGAAATACCAGAGTTAGCCTACTGAGAAGGTAACTCAGCAAAGCAGTACTGGGAGCTAACTAACCATCTTGACGGTGAAGAGAAGGAGGGTGGACGTCGAATCTTGAGGCGTTGAGGACACTTGCGATGGCGATCAACAGAATCTCTGTGCGACCGTGTCAACTGTACAGTTCTGACGATCATCTTCGCACGCTCTGGACAACAGTTAATATGCAGTACTAATATTAACGGCGATTAATATTAATTTCCCATTATACACAAACCCTAACCTAAGACGATCGTGGGAAGACGAAAAGTAGTTGTTGGTAGTAGGCTTTATAGCTATAAGTAAGGTAGTTGTGGTTACTGTCTCAGTCTCAGTCTGGATCTCGAGTCCGTCCTTGAAAAACTCCCTGCGACGATGGCGTCCAGCAGCAAACTCTCTCGCGGACAAATCGCATCCGCCCAAATCGATGGTGACTATGCCATCAAACCGGAAAGCTCCCAGCCTGTGCTTGACACCTCTAACTGGCCTCTTCTCCTCAAAAACTACGACAAGCTTCTTGTCCGCTCCGCTCACTTCGTCCCCATCCTTGCCGGATGCAACCCGCTGAAGCGGGATATTACATCCTACGTGAAGTGCGTGCCTCCGGTACCTGTCTGCGTGCATCCATCCTGATAGGTTTGTGTTCTCAGATCTGGTGTTATTAACCTCGACAAGCCATCAAATCCTTCGTCCCACGAAGTCGTCGCATGGCTTCGAAGGATATTACGGGTGGAGAAGACGGGCCACAGTGGGACTCTGGACCCTAAGGTTACGGGCTGCTTGATCGTATGTATTGACCGCGCGACGCGTCTGGTCAAGTCTCAGCAGGGGGCAGGTGCGTGTTTCTCCTACCTCTGGGACCTCGAGTAATACCTGAAGTCGCACAACAGGAAAGGAATACGTTGCTGTCCTTCGCCTCCACTCTGCTCTCCCCAACCCCACCGCCCTCCCTCGCGCCATCCAAACTCTCACTGGTGCGCTCTTCCAACGACCCCCCCTCATCTCCGCCGTCAAACGTCAGCTAAGAATCCGTACAATATACGAGTCAAAACTGCTGGAGTTCGACGAAAAACGTAACCTTGCTGTGTTCTGGGTCTCATGCGAAGCCGGCACGTACATTCGTACGCTCTGCGTGCATCTCGGTCTCTTGCTTGGTGTCGGTGGGCACATGCAGGAACTCCGGAGAGTGCGCAGTGGTGCGCTGAGCGAAAACGATGACATGGTCACCATGCACGACGTCCTCGATGCCCAGTGGGTATACGACAACACTCGTGATGGTATGTCCCATCCTCGTCCTCGTCTCTCACTCGCCCCCACAATTAATCCCACTCACCCGCAGAGTCCTACCTCCGCCGTGTAATCCGCCCTCTCGAGTCTCTCCTGACCGGCTACAAGCGCATCGTCGTGAAAGACAGCGCGGTCAACGCTGTCTGCTACGGCGCTAAGCTCATGATCCCGGGCCTGCTGCGCTACGAGGCGGACATCTCGCTGCACGAGGAGGTCGTGCTGATGACGACCAAGGGCGAGGCCATCGCGCTCGCCATCGCGCAGATGTCGACCGTTGAGCTCGCGACGTGCGACCACGGCGTCGTCGCCAAAGTCAAACGCTGCATCATGGAGCGCGACACGTACCCCCGCCGCTGGGGGCTCGGGCCCAAGGCGCTCGAGAAGAAGAAGATGGTCAAGGACGGCAAGCTCGGCAAGTACGGCGAGGTCACCGCGGACACGCCCGCGGAGTGGTCCAAGGACTACGTCGACTACAACCGCGAGGTGCGTGGTAGTTTGCTTTTTTAGGCTTTGCGTTCGCGTTCGGAAGGACAGGAAGGTTGACACACGCTCTGCCATGTCCGTGTCACGCCATATAGCCTGCTGCCAGCACGAGCACGTCCGCCGCACCCGCTGCTGTGCCTGCGGCCCCTGAGCCCCAGCCGGCTACGGCCGAGGCGAGCCCGTCGAAGGAGAAGGAGAAAGATAAGGAGAAGAAGCGCAAGCGCAAGTCCGAGGTCCCCGACGCAGACGGCGACGTGTCAATGGCTGTCGATGAGGAGGACGAGGCTGCCCGTGCGGAGCGCAAGCGCCTCAAGAAGGAGAAGAAGGCGGCCGAGAAGGCCGCGGCTGCGAAGGGCGAGGAGGACGATGAGGCCCGGAGAGAGCGAAAAAGGCTGAAGAAGGAGAAGAAGGCAAGGGAGAGCCTTGGTGGAGAATCATAGCTCATAGCTTGAGCTTGGGTCTGCCCCTGGGACGGGGGTTCGGCTGTGTATTGCGTCCTCGCTGTTTCCGTGGGGCGTTGTTGTGCAACACATACGGAGGCGTTGTCGATCTTACTTCGTATTTAGCACTCGTATTTCGTTCCTCGTATGCTCTCATTGAGAACGGCAGTTTCCCCCGACATCGTTCTGTGTGAAAGTCTTCCACATACTATTGGACAGTTCAGTTCGAGACTCGAGGTACCTGGCTGGTACCCGTCATATTTACTATGATGTTTGAACCTTGAAAGAGTGCATCACTTCACACCCGGAGAGCGAGGCAGAGCGAAATGAAATTCGTCTACAATTATAGCTACAATGAACCCACAGCACGGGCGTGCACGCACGCCATTCGAAGGAAGGCTACAATATTATGTACGAACAGGAGGAAGAACGTAAGCGTAAGCTCGGCGAGTCCGTGACAGTCCGTGTGTCGTTAGAAGAGAAAGCAAAGACCAAAAATAGAAGAGAGGTAATCGGGACCGCCGAGGCCGTGGTATGGGTGTATGGTAGGAGGGAGGCGTATGGAACAGCGAGCGGAATTGGCTGCGCTAGGCAGCGTACCAGTCAGCACTGAGCAGCGTCCGGGCAGCAGTCAGGTCGCGCAGTCGTCAAAACTCTAGTAGTATCGTGATCAGAGTCCACAGTCCACAGGAATGTCCCACCGCCTCTCGAGCTCTCAACAGCTCAGGCCGTTCAGAGGAGGACCGCGGCCGCGGCGAACACCGCTCCCAGGGAGAGCGCGGCATTGAACACGGCGCCGGTCGCAGCGCCGTTGCCGCTGCCGCTGCCGGACGAGCCCGACGTCGACGTGTTGGTGGTGGTGCCGTTGAGGGAGCCGGCGAGGGCCTTGAACGCGGAGAAGTTGCGGGGCGAGTCCTCGACGGCGTTGACGGCGAAGACCATGCCCTGGCCGCAGTGCGACGCGCCGGTGGGGGTGTGTTGGCGGCAGTAGAACCAGAGCGGTGCGGTGTCGTTCACGGTGACGTTCCAGACGGGGAACTCGGTCGCGTTCGCGTCGACGGGCATGCTGCAAACACACAGGGGGCAAGGGCAAAGGCGATAAGCACGCAGTTCATATTCAGTTTCACTC
The DNA here is from genome assembly GCA_026283605.1 of Ganoderma lingzhi. NCBI lineage: Eukaryota > Fungi > Basidiomycota > Agaricomycetes > Polyporales > Polyporaceae > Ganoderma > Ganoderma lingzhi. Next base: position 1,908,319 of record JAPJYM010000001.1, read on the forward strand.
CCGGGGGGGCATGATGCCGGAACCGGGAGAAGGCGATGGATGATAGGGAATGAATGACGTACAAGCCAGAGTCAAGGCCGACCACGTTGCCCGTGGTGGCGTCCTTGAGGCGGACGCAAGGCGCCGCGAAGGAGGATTGCGTCGCGGTGTGGTTCTTCTGGTGGCTGTCATGACAACGGAAGGCCGTTAGTGTCCCGCCCATGAAAACGTGCCGAAGCGATCTGAAAATGCAATCAAAAGCGTGACGTACAACTCGAACGAGATGATGTCCTTAGGCGAGGCGGTGACGTTAGCCGGGCTGAAGGTGAGCTCGCCGTCCGCGCTGCCGACGGTGACCTTGATGACGTTCGGGACAGACGAGGACGGGGTGGGGTCAGGCGAGCCGGGGTAGGACGAGTACGTCGTGGTCCAGATAGCGGAGCCAGCGGTGATCGTGTCCGTTACAACTGTGCCGGTGGGCTCAGCAGGGATGGTCGCAGTGCCGTAGTCGGCGGTCGTCCAGCCGGTGTAGTCGACCGTGGACGAGGCGGGGGCCGCGGATGAGGCGGCTGCGGCGGAGGCCTGGAGCTGTGCGCCGATGTTGAGGGCGGACTGCTTGAAGTTGGTGAACGAGTTCGCAGAGCCGTCGGGGCCACAGTTGACGGCAAAGACCATGCCCTTGCCGCAGTGGGAGGCGGCAGTGTTTGCGCCTTGACGGCAGTAGAACCAGAGCGGCTTGGTCTGCGAAAGGATCGTCAATCAGTCAAGTGCTGCTGCGACCGATGGGATGGACAGGGACCCACATCCTTGACAGTCACAGTCCAAGTGGGGAAATTGTCGGTCTGGTTAGCGGCGACGGGCATGCTGGACAATGACAGAGCCATTAACGATGTGAATCAGGGCGGATTGAGTGGGAGCTTACAATCCAGAGTCCAAACCGCCATCGACGAGGGAGCATGGGGCGGCGAAGGAAGACTGAGTGGCGGTGTGGTTCTTTTGGTGGAAAGTAAAGACGACTTGGTCACCGACATCGGCGAACTGAAGAGGTTGAGTGAGCGACGATAGGGTAGAGGAGAATGAGAGGACGGAAGGCTTACGACTGCCTCGGGAGTGTAAGTGAGGTCACCGGCGGCGGAGCCGACCTGGACCTCGATGGTCTTGGCGGCGACGGTGGAAGCAAGGGCAGAGAGGCCGAAAGCTGCTGCTGAGAAGAACATGGCTGCCAGAGGAGAGCTGAAGAAAGAAAAAGTGAAGGAGGGACGTCTAGCTCAGCCAGAAGCGAACCGGTATAAAAAGAGAGGAGGAAGGGGCGGTGGGGGCTTGGGTGAGACGAGCATGGGCCGAAGGCGGTGGGTTTTTGTGGGCGGAGGCGTTGGGCGAGCCGAGGAAGCGGTATGAGAGTGGATGGGAGAGAGCAGAGCGAGATGGACAGAAGCCGCGACAATAACCCTCTCGATCAGAAAGGCACATGTCACCAACCCCGTCCCTCATTGGCCCCGCAAAAACAACGCTTTCCCCTCATGGTCCCGTCCTGGTCTCCTCCGCTTTGTTTTCGACAAAGTTTCATGCTCCATGTAGCAGCCACCCAGTGTTGTCCAGTGGAGTAAACATTTCGTTCGGGCCTCGCACCCAGACAGAGGTAGGCCGTGCCACCGACATGCCCAGGACTGTCGTGACAGGGAGATGGCTCCACAGTGTGGATCTGGTAAGGGTGTCCAGTAAGAATAATATTAAGAAATGACAGGAGAATGTAGAGTAGGTTTTAAAACCGACCGGGAATCCCTGTACCCTAGTTACCGGGTAACCGATGTCGCCGGCAGCGCCGAAGGAGATAAGCAAGTTTGAAATTTATGCATGGGGCAGCCGGGAGAGGGCAGGGTAAGTGTTGGCGGTGTGTGTGCTCAAGGGGAGGTGCCAAGAAAAGGAAAAGCGTTGAGTATACCGCTCGACGAGCATGGTCCCTATGCGGTGTTTCCGCAGCCAATCGCACACCAACAAGACCCCGACCCGACCATGGCTCCGACCGTCGCTTGCGCACACTGCACATGGGGGTGGGCAGCGCCCGGCCTAAGCGATGAAGCGCACGTCCAGGCGTCTAGTCCTCGCTTGTATGACATTTCTCACGACTCGCTCGAGATTGGGACTCGGTTAGATGACCAGGGCACGAGAGATAACACGGCTGGTGGTCGGCATTGATGCAGTGGCTGTTGGGGATGGTCCTGCATCCTACGAGTGATTCCCCTTCGAAAAACGGCCCATTCGCCCTCGAAACAGTTGGAATAGGTGGGTAGGAACTTGTATGAATAGATTTCCGGGCTGGATTTTCAAAATTGGGCGAAATACGTCAAATACAGGCCGGTTTAAAACTGGCCCGGAGGATCCCTTCTCCAAACCCATTGAATCCCAAATGTAAATGTTTGAGGGGGGCAGCTATCGTCGATCTCTGGAAATAAACAGGTCTTTGGGTGGCCTTGGACGCCTAGGAAACATGAAGCGCCCGACACATCACAGAGCCGCCGGAAGCCCTGGTCAACAGAGACGGCTTTCCTTCGCTTTTTGGATGGATTGTCTTTATAACTATGCAACGTAGGCAGTTAAAGATGCCAATAGCTCACATTGAACCGCAGAGATAAGAAAACGGGTCCGCCTGCGAGTTCAATCCTGCCGAATGCCAGGCCACTGCCAGGCTGCGCACCCACTGCAGTCTGCTGCTACCTGTCATCTTTTCTCTCAATTAAGGAGGACTTACTTCAATGCGCACAGATGTAATGATTTTTGGAGAAATATTTTCAAGACTATTCCTACCTCACGACGACCCGAATTTTGAGTATGCACCACGGTCTACGGCTGACCAACGTCGGAGCTGAAAGAAGGTGAGATTAGTTGGTCTGCGCTTCGCTTAGATTTCGTCAGGTCGAGATAACTTGCTGATATCCCTCGGCACACGACATGCCGCGCTTGGGCGTCCGGACGTCGGCTAGCGGGCGCTGCCCACCCCCACTGCACACCGCCAAAGACGCCGCCGCGCACCTCGTCCTCAAGCCGAGGCCGAGGCCCGAGACGGCCGGATGGCGGACACACAGGCGTCTGTGATGGCCCTTACGAACTCCATGTGGTGGACGGACCGGACCGGGTAAGTGATCTGCAAGTTCCCACGGAGTGGAGTACAAACGGGAAGCGAGATTGTCCCAGATCGGTGACGCATGGCCGCCCTCCCGAGTCCCAGACTGAGCGCTCAACTGTCTACAGCCACCGTACCGCTCAGTACTTGGTGGACAATACAATATGAATATGGCCTCACTCAGCCTCCCCTGTATTCCGTATACAACCTGTTTGTCTCCAAGACTGTTCTGAATGTTCCTAATCCTTTCAAGGCCCTCGAATACCTGTAACGACAAGGCAGCGTAGGCGTTTGGTTGCCTCATAACACAGCATGGTTGCAATCCATCATGTCGCACTGGCTGATGTCCATCAGGCCTCCGACGTTCAACAGCGCGGGACACGGTCCACACTGGTCCCGCCTGCGATCTCCCCCATTGACTCCCACTATATCTGCGCATCACCCTCCCCTCCTTGCTCCCATATTCTTCTTCCTTCTTCCTACCGTCTTTTAGTACGCGTACTCTTTCATATTCCCTCCTTCTTCACCCCCATATTCTACTTGCTCCCTTTCTCTCTTAACTTTTCTCCCCCCTAATGTCTCGCAAGGCCCAGAAGCCCCTTCCTCCCTTCCACGTCGGTATGTCATCACTTCGTTTTCTTCCAGACAGCCGCCGCCGTCACCCGTCCACTTGATTAATTGACTGACGTACGCGTATCCATTCTCACAGGCGACGATTACAAGATTCTTCACGGCCTCGGCGAAGGTGCCTACGGCACCGTCGTAGCCGCCCTCCACAAGCCTACCAACAGGGAGGTCGCCATCAAGAAGGTCCTTCCTTCGAACACACCCTCTTCTGCCTTCGCACCCTCCGTGAACTCAAGCTCCTCAAATTCTTCTCCGAGACTTGTGTCAACGAGAACGTCAGTCCACCCTTTCCGTCTGCCAGTCGTGACCCCCCATGCCCATCTCCCACAGATCATATCTATCCTCGACATCGTCAAACCTGCCTCTTACGATGAATTCAAAGAAATTTACTGTATGTCAACCCTGATCATCCATCCCATCACCTCTTCCCGCTCAACGCGCCTTCGGGCCTTCCACCCAGTCATCCAGGAGCTCATGCAGACCGACCTCCATCGTGTCATCCGTACTCAGCAGCTGACAGATGATCATTGCCAGGTACGTCCAAACTGCTAGCGTCTCTACACACACAGCCGACTAACAGATCCTCTCCCTCTCAATCTGCTCGTTCCCCATTGCGCCCGCGCTCGTCGTTCCTTCTCTGCGATGTTCTCGATCCCGATTCCCGACACGCCATCTACGATGCTGCACTCCTGCGTCTCCGACTCCGTCTCACCTCGGATCACGGTCCGCCTGGATCAACAGTACTTCGTCTATCAGACCCTCCGCGCGCTGAAGACCATGCACAGCGCCGACATCGTCCACCGCGACCTCAAGCCCGCCAACCTCCTCCTGAACGCCAACTGCGACCTCAAGGTGTGCGACTTCGGCCTCGCGCGCTCCACGCGCTCCACGAACCCGGGCGGCAAGGAGGCCGGGCTCATGACTGAGTACGTCGCGACGCGCTGGTACCGCGCCCCGGAGATCATGCTCTCCTTCAAGATGTACACCAAGGCGATTGACATCTGGGCCGTCGGCTGCATCCTGGCCGAGCTTCTCAACGGCCGCCCCCTCTTCCCCGGGCGTGACTACGGCCACCAGCTTGACCTCATCCTCGACGTGATTGGGACGCCGACGCTCGAGGAGTTCTATGGCATCACGTCGCGCCGCTCGCGCGACTACATCCGCGCGCTGCCCATCCGTAAACGCCGCCCGTTCACCGCGCTGTTCCCCAAGGCGTCGCCCGACGCGATCGACTTCCTACAGAAGACGCTGGTGAGTCCTAGTGTCGTTTGCCGTGCCCCCGTTTCATTACGCAGCTCGCTTGGTGCGGCGGCTGTGGCGATCGTTCCATGCACGATGCGTATCAGGGCGCCTCGTGCTTCGCATGGCTGCGCACCCCGTTTTGAATACCTCTGGGCTTCCTTGGGCATCTCTCATCCACGCAACAACTGCTAGGTGCTCCAAGCCCCGCCTCGTGCGATGTTCCTGCATCACGATATTGGTTTTGGCCTTGGCGACGGCGCATGTGCAGTGACCACAGCCCAGCGCGGAACACCGCACCCGCGCCGCTAGTTACTCCGCCGCGCTCACACCCACTCGCACTTCCTTTCTGTTCGTCTTGTGTTCCGCGCGTTGCTGACCACCCCTTCCTATGCGCGCAGACGTTTGATCCGAAGAAGAGGCTGACGGTCGACCAGGCGCTCGAGCACCCATACCTCGCCGCATACGTACGTCCCATCTCTGTATCATCCCTTTGTTGCGCACTCCGGAGTCTCACCATGCCGCCCGCCTTGTTTATTTCCTGCACGCACGGTTTTTCCGACCGCTCGGGATATCCTATCCACCATCTTGCTGACTGGGCTCGATCTCCCTGTCTTGTTCCTTGCGGCCCTTCATCGCACTCGAAACGCGCTGCGGAATGCGGAATACCTGAAACGCATCGCATCTGCAGCACGACCCCGAAGACGAGCCTGCCGTGTCCTCGCTCGACCCGGAGTACTTTGAGTTCGATTGTATGTCCCACCTCCGCCGATCTTCCCATGATAGCGGCGCCCCGGTGTGTACTGACGTCACCCCTTCGCACCCGCAGACCAGGAACTCAACAAGGAAGACCTCAAGAAGCGTCTCTTCGAGGAGGTCATGTCCTTCCAATCGTCAATCTAGGCTTTGCGAGACCCCTTACGATTCAGATTCCCAACCGTACGGCGCACTGCAGGCCATCAGGCGCCTGTGCCGCCCGCCCTCGTCGAGCACTCGAACACCGGTGAGCGTTCGGAATCGACGTCGGCGGCGGCGGAGTTCACACAGACCGACCTCTTGCCTGCTCCGTGTTCGATCCTTCCTGTTACTTACTTATACCTTTTCGGGGGATACCCTTACGCGTACACCTCCTGGCGCCCCAGCACTCGTTGTCCGCTTTTCTCGTTGCGCGGCTCCAGCCCGCAACACTTATATTATTATGTCGTATATTTATGGAGGGAATAACGATTCGAACGAGCAATTTCTTTTCTTTAGCTCCAGAGAGTGCGATCGCGTTTGCCCGTGCCTGCATGTGTGCGGAGAAACATTTCGGGGAGGGCGGAGTTGCGGAGTGGGAGCACGCGAACGACATCGAACTAACTTTGGGAGGCCGCAGATGGACAGATATGCGGCGAAAGAACGGCGAGGTCTCTGGCTCGTGGTGGTTCAGATTGCTGAGCATAACGAGAGGGAGTGACATGCAGCTATAACACAACTTTAACTTTCGTAAGTACAGACTCGTAAAATTCATCAAAGTCCGTCGCGAGGGTACACGGATCACAAGCAGAGCAAAACGAGGCTGAAGGAAGGGAAGGAGGTAGGTAGGGTGGGGGTTCGCAAGAGGATGACAATCGGGTATACGACGCTGAGTAGCTGGACACCCGCAGAGGGAGAGGGAAGCGCCGACTGGGGGAGAAGGAGGGAGGAGGTATCACAAAACGTTCAATATACTGCAATAACGATAGCCACGAACTTCGAAGAGCCAGTCCGGACTTCGAAACTGACGCCAGATTCGAAACGACCCGTCTGGATTCTGCACCATCCGAATCGATATCACGAGCGCCGCGTCAGGCCCGCCCAGAAGCCCGACGCGACCCCTTCAACGCCGAAGTCCCCGAAGCGCGTGTCGCCCTCGAGCTCGGTGCCGTACATCGTCCGCTTCATCTGCGCGCCCGGGGTCTCGGGCGGGAGTGGCAGCGTGCTACTCATGCCGAGCTGCAGCCCGACGTCCGTGCTTGACAGTGTCCGCCGCGTCGGCATGAAAGACGCGAGGAGGTCCGAGTTGTCGGCCATCGCCACGCCCGGGGCGCTCGGTGGGCCTGCTGACGACGACTCGGACACAGCAGGCAGGACGGAAGCAGCTGGGGGCGCACTCGGCTCGATTGCACCGCTACTTCCCGTCGCGGTTCCGAAGTTGCTTGGCCCCGCGTGCGACATGGAAGACCCCGATGGCGCGCTCCGACTGTCAGGCCTTGGAATGGCTGACTGGGGGCGGGAAGGCGGCTGTGGTTGCGCGGTGGATGTCTGGGAAGGCGTGGGTCGTCGTAGCGGCTGAAACAGGTCGTTCCGTTCTATGCGTCCGCCGGCGCGTTCGACAAAGCCTCCCGACGGGGCGGCGGGCGAAGGGGACGTCGGCGGTTCTGGGCACCCAAACGGCGGTAGGCTCATATCGAAAGGGGTGGACGTGACTGGGTGAAACAGGGTCGGGTTGAACGCGAAGTTGAAGTTCGGATGGTTTGTCGCGTTCTCGTCCGCTCCCGGCGGGCGGGGAATTGCGCCCCCTGCGTTCGGAGGCGTCACTTGGCCAGATCCAGTGTCGAATGGAAAGAGGTCGGATAGATGCGTCGTCGGGGGAGGTGGGTCGACGTACGCTTCCGGAGGCTCTTCTGGACCCTGGAATATCGTGAACGTCGGCCGAGGAGCAGGCTGGCCCTCGCCATTCTCCGTCTCTGGGTCCACGTAACCATCCGAATTCCCAGATTGACCAGATGAACCTTGCTGGACTTCATCACGATTGGAGAGTTTAGGTCGTTTCCGTGTCGGCCTAACCAATTGCGTGTCTGGAGCCTCTTGACCATGGTTGCTTTGCGGATCTCCTTCAACAGGGCCCGTGGACAGACTATCGTTCGGGTCTCGTTGGCGTTTGCCAAGTAATGATTGAGCTTGCATTGGGGTCGTGCGTGACATGGCGTGTGATTCTTCGCTTTCTCCCACGACAGTCTGTGTACTGCCCTCATCTCTGCGACAACAATGTTATACAACTCAACACAATCTAGGACAGTCATTGCGTGTGTACGTACGATGCTCGAGCCTTCCCCAAGCTCCTGTCAAATGGCGTTGGGGGGACACCCGCAGTGGCCTGCATAAGAAACGACATCATCTCCTTCAGCTGTTCGACCTCCGTTCGTAGCTGGGGGACTAGGGCAGCCTGGGAACGCAACAACTCCACTTCTGACTGTAGCAAGCGTACTTGGTTAGTGAGTGCGTTCACCTCCGCTACCTGGTTTGGTCGTTGCTGCAGCTCGGTCTGCAAAAGCTGAATCTGTGTCTGAAGAGGTACGACCTAAAACGGCATGTCAATCGACCCTGATCGATATCATACAACAAGAATACCAACCAGATTCGTGATGTAGGTTCTCATTTGTTCAGATGTGTCTGGAGGCGGCATGGGCAGGAAGGCGAATTGAGCGGCGGGATCTAGCAGGGGGACAGATTCTGAAGGAGCGGGAATCGCGAGTGGCTCTGGAGGTGGGGATTCATGGGTTGTACCAGACGGACCGGCGTGAGGCACTGGGACAAATGAGCTGGGATCCTAACAGTAGGACATTGGACTTACCGTCACTCTGCATCGGATCGGGTTCTGAGATGAGAGGAGTGAGCGACAGCAACGGTCGGGAGGTGTGGGTGTGGGAAGCGTACCCTCTTCTTCCATAATCGCAGCTTCCATGGGCTTCATGCTCTTACTTCCTTTGCCCCGCTTCCCTCTTTGGGAGAGGGTGGTAGAGCGCGTCATGGTTCGCGCCCCGCTTCCGCCGGCGGCGGTCGGTCTACCAACACCGAGTTTGTATTGAGAGTTCTTTGCCCTCCTGGTGCGCGGTGGTAATACGGGTTCGACCTCGGGTTCGGAAGATGGCAGGGTAGTGAGGCTGTTATATGCGCCATCGGTGTTTACGTTGTCTTCCTCGTCCGTATCGTGAATTATGACCGAGGACGATGAAGCCCCTCGTAAACGCGATGCAGTACTCGAACGAGAGACAACTCTAGTTGATGGGGCACGTTGAGGTGCAGAGGGAAGTGGACGAGGTGGACCTTGAGTGGTATCGACAAGAAGGTCAATCAGAGCATCTGTCTTGAGGTTAGCTTTGATGCCGTAGTCCTAACGGCCGATGTGAGCGTAAGAACTGGAGGCGTACAGAGCGCAGGGGACGCACTTTGCATATTCTCTGAAGATCTGCGCGCTTCATAGATTTGAGCATCTCGCGGTCCAAGGGAACAGGCATGGTTGGGACGGCGGAGGAAGCGCGCGCCCCGGAAAGACGGATGAGGGGACTGTCGAGCAAGGGGACGAGGAGGACGAGCGGAGACGCGATGGTTGGAGGAGACGTTCAACTGACCAAGCCAAACAACGCCCAAACAACGCGAACCATTGCATCACATGACTCCCGCCAGCGCCTTTACAGCGCCTGTTCCGTCCACGCGCGCAGCCTGCCCCAGGCCTGCCCAGTGCCCACTGCCCACTGGTGCCCCGCCCGCTCGGCTACCTTTCCGCGTCGTCCATTCCCGTACCACCCGTTTGTCACCGGTGTCTAGTTGAACAGCCCCCGGACGCGCCAGCATCGTTCCGTCCTGCAGCTGGTCAGTCTGACAACAATCGAGCACTTACTATTATCAGTACCTACTTATGGACGCATCATTTTTCGCCCCGTCGGTCCGGAGACCCGAAGGGACTTGAGTGCCCTCGACTGTAGCGAGCGACCGATAGGCAAGCCCGGACGATCACCTGAAGGACGACTCTGAGGCGTCCCATGCCTCCACGGCTCGTCTATATAACACCTTTCTTTCTCATGCTCGCCCCTCGTAATATCCTTGTCCTTGGCCCCCCCGGACTCCCCCCATCCCTATCAGTCTCTCCGCCACAGGTCGACCGATGTCCCAGATGCCACAAACTTACTCCCTTGACGAGGTGTCGAAGCATAGCTCCCCCAGGTTCGTGGTATTGCTCAGACCTTTTAGACCCCGAGTATCTTCATGAAGAGCATACTGCAGTTCGTGTTGGGTCATCATCCGCAACAAGGTGTACGATGTCACCGAATTCCTCCCCGTAGGGTCTTCAACTCACAGTCTGAGCATGCACTCACGGTGCGGCCGCTTAGGACCATCCTGGAGGTACTAAGATCATCCTAAAGTATGCAGGCAAGGACGCCACATCCGCGTACGAGCCCATCCATCCTCCAGATGCACTAGACAAAAACTTGTCCCCGGAGAAACACCTCGGTGAGCTTGACAGTGTTGCCGCGAGCGCGGTCAAGGAAGCCGCCCAGAACCGGAAGAAGACCAAGGATGAGTTGAGGGTAGAGGCGGCCCACAAAGCGAAGCCGCCTCTCAGCAGGGTACTGAGCCTATGGGACATAGAGGTACGCATCTATCACAAATACACAGCTATTCAAACGGTCATGTCATCTTGTATGAATAGGATATTGCCCATAAGGTCCTTTCACATAAGGCGTGGGCGTACTACTCGTCGGCGGCCGACGAGGAGCTCAGTATGTCTTGTCTGCCAACGTGTCTATCCAGTCCCAGTCCCTGACCACATGAAATAGCCAACGAACAGAACGCACGAGCATTCTCCCGGATCTTCTTCCACCCCCGCGTCTTGAGAGAAGTGTCAAATTGTGACCCGTCAACCACAATCCTCGGTATTAAGTCGTCAATACCCGTCTTCGTCAGTGGCGCCGCTCTCGCGCGACTGGGCCACCCTCTTGGTAGGCACCACCTTCGTATACCTGTCATCCCCACCCTGACATACCCGCGCCCATGCGGACAGGCGAAGCGAACATCACCCGCGGCGCCGGCCGCACCGGCATCATCCAGATGGTCTCCTCCAACGCCTCTCTCTCCTACGCGCAAATCGCGGGGGCGCGCCTTACGCCGGACCAGCCGCTCTTCTTCCAGCTCTACAAGCACCGCGACGACAAGATCGCGGAGCAGCGCGTGCGTGAGGTCGTCGCGCTCGGGTACAACGCGATCTTCCTCACCGTTGACGCGATCGTCGCGGGCAACCGCGAGCGCGACGTTCGCGCGCCGTTCGAGCTCGAGGAGCAGGAGCGCGAGGCGGACAACGTCGCTGCGGAGGACGAGGCGGACAAGCTCGAGAAGAATGACCCCCGTCTGCTGGGCACCGCGGGTGCGTTGGTCGCGAACGATGATCTAGACATGACCTGGGAGCGGACTATTCCGTGGTTGAGGTCGATCACGAAGTTGCCCATTGTCATCAAGGGAATTCAGAGCGTTGAGGTGCGCTGCCCACTTGTGCGGTTTGAAGAGCTGGTGCTGAAGCGGACGCCAGGACGCTGTACTGGCTGCGGAAGCTGGCGTCGACGGTATCCTTCTCTCCAATCACGGTGGTCGACAGCTGGAATAGTGAGCTTCTCGAGAGGCTTCGCTTGATCAGACTAGGCTGATCACAGCCACGCAGCTCGTTACCTTGCATTGATGTTCTTTACCGGCTTCGCAAGCAGCGGCCAGATGTTTTCGACAGGATGGAGGGTCAGCCATCTTCGGGAGCTTGACCTGACAACAAAGTTGATGTTCTTTTACTTCGAACAGTTTACATAGACGGTGGTATCCGCAGAGGCACAGGTCAGTAAGAAACACCCTATCGCCCAAGGATGAGTCTCTGACACACGGTGACCAGATGTTCTGAAGGCACTTTGCTTGGGAGCGAAGGCGGTTGGTTTAGGCAGGCCATTCCTCTATGCGCAAAGTGTGGGTGTGAAGCCACTAGGCTATGAAGCGGTTACTAACAAAATTCACGCTTCAAACGCATAGGCCTACGGAGAGGACGGCGTCATCAAGGTTGTCGACATTCTCGAGCGCGAAATTATCAGGGGTATGCGGCTCCTTGGTGCAAGCAAAGTACAAGAGCTGGTGCCAGAAATGGTTGGATCCTTGTCGCCTTGTCGCCTTGCCCAACGTTTCGCTAACATGTCACTTGAACAGGTCGAGCAAGTCAACTGGCAGCCATTGGCATCCAAGTTGTAACACCGTGATTGACTAGCCCTACGAAATGAATACAGTGCTGTTCCTGTTTGCCTAAAGTCGGACATGTCCACGAGGGCTTTACAGCAACTGCATACCAAAATATACGAGTGATTTTCAAAATTGCTCGCCACGTTATCGTGCTTCCCTCCTTCGGACAGGGCACGAAGTCGATGGGAGCATTGAAAACAGAAGACCACACCAGCCTACACTCCATTAATTACAGCCCGATTTAATGAGCACAGTGGCTCGGCGAAGCAGGGTAGTGACCGCACGTGGGGAGGTTGTATGGCGATGAAACAAGGATGACCCGGGCCGAAGACGAAGAAACTGAGGTTATTGAGGTTGACGCAGTAGGTGTCTGGGCGATCATTTCCTTCGTCGTCCTAGAGATTAGTCGGAATTATTGTGTTTAGCTATAGTCTTGGAGGCGAAGGGAAATGCTGGACTGGCGTGAGCCAAAGCCTCAAGGCGTTGGACTATGCCCGTGCTTACCATTCGCAGGCTTGGGTGGTGCACCATCTAAGTCTCCAAACTTAGATGCCCTGTTACTGCCTCTATCCCTGCAAAAACCATGTAAGAAAGCCGTCAGGGGTGCTCAGTCATTGGGATGCGGAGGAGGGATAACATCGCCCTGGTGAATTGAATGCATGTCTTGCTTTTCCGCGAGGCGGTCTCGAAGTAGAGGCTTCACAGACATTCATTCATTCAGGATCGGTGGAATGACACACAACAGGTTCACTTATATGCTCGCTCGGATCATTTCTTTGGGGCGCTACGGTCCGACCGTCACTGTGTTCGTGTTCCTGCGGCACCCCAGGGGACATGATCAGGGGGACGCCATTTGGACTCCAAACCCATCGTGTTGCACAAGATGTTGAATGACGACAGGAGGACGGATGCTCACCAGCTGGGATTAGGTTAGGTCGGGGATGCAGAGTTTGCGAACCTCGCGAAGACTTCGGGCTCGTTGTCAAAAGCCATGAGTTCGCGGGCTAGGTGGTCGCGGCCGACCATGGCGGGGGCCCGGGCATATGTAGATCGGAGGGTAGTCCAGGGACCTGCCGGTGGCTGGAAGACTGGTGTCAAACAATGACACTCCCGTGCACGAGTCTGCCCATGTAAGAAGCCTTGGTAACCGGCGCCACTCTCGAAGCAAGCACAACTAGCCAAAAAGCTTTATACATACACGCCTTTCCCGGCTCCACTGTAAACGATGTGACGATTCCGCTTGTTCTCACCTTACTTGACTCTTGTTGAATCCTTCAAACCCGCAGCTGCGTGAAATTCAGATCCTATGGGATGTGCGACGGCCTGACGTGCAATCGCTCGGTCGAACCAGAAAGATGGACTCTGTAATAACGTAGTGTTGTCACAGAGCGAGGCTTGAATGGAGGCGGTTGGTACTGCATAGAGCAGCATGGTGGTTTCATATCCATGATCCGTTTTCCAACACATCCCGTTCCCTGTCTCCGCCCCGGATGCCAGAGATTCTCGTAGCTAGAGCGACGAAAGAACCGGAAGAGGATGGACACCGACGTCAGCCACGACGCGCATCGCGCGATAATCGACCACGGAAGCTTTCTCATCCTGGAAATCCCCAATACTTCAGCATTGGATTGCGACGCTGCCTGAAGCACACCTGGCGAATGTCGCGTCACTGTTATGATACAGACTGGCGTAAAAGCGTAAGCGAGCTACAATGCAGGGATGTGGATAGTTTACCTTGACCGGTGCTACTTCATCTAGAACTTTGGCGGTGCCCTCGACGATAATCTTCCACTCGACGCTGTGGAGCCTGTCTTCGAAAGCTTCGATGGACTCTCCGGGTAGGATCTCCACCTCCCTAACGAGCACCGGCTCCCCCCGATCGACCTCTTTCACTACTCGGTGGACCATGACGCCGGAGTGTTTGATCTCTCCCTTCTGAAATGCTTCATACGCCCTTTCGATGGCATGGGCACCGTCGAATGCGCCGGGCAACGCGGGATGCAGGTTGATTACCGGAATCGGCTTCGTTACTCGCTCCTCGCCGTCGTACGGTCGGTCACCGTTAACGACGTCCAAGAAACCGTCGCCCATGATGTGCATCCAGCCCGCGAGAACGACTAGATCTGGTCGTTCTTTAGCCACGATTCGGGCGACCTCGCGATCGTAGTCGTCTCGTGTCTTGCCGGGGTTGGCTTTTAGATAGGGTTGGAGGCCGAGGTATGCCGTTGGGATAGGAGGGACTGCCTGTGAGGCACGGGTGAGACCGTAGGCGGCCTTCCTATTGGAGAGGACGAGAGTGATATTGGCGGATGGAAGAGCAGCGGTGTTTCGGGCATCGATCAAGGTTTGCAAGTTAGTACCTACGGCCGCGGTTTAGGTATGACGGGGTGCAAAAGCTATGAAAAGGGTACCTGAGCCTGATATAAGAACGACTATGCGCCTCTCGCCCGTCTGTGGAGGTGTTGTGTCGTCCATTGAAGCTGGTGGGTGCAGGACAGGTTGTGGCTGAGATCTAGACACCGGCCCGGAGGAGGCTCAAGAAATTAATGAGAGTATCGCGAATGCCAAACTGGGAACACTATGAAGGGGTTAGGGTTTTTGAATCAACCAATAGACTCATGCCCAGGACGTCGACCTGGTGATGCCCATTGCCCCATCCTTACCCAATCCTTACCACTGCTTTCATGTCGCTTTGCTTCATCCCAGAATGCTGACCACAGTCGACATGGGAGCCCATCTTGGGTGAGCGACACCAGGATCAGAGTGGCGCACCGACAAGGCGTTCCACCGATACGATTTCGTATGGAGGCGGTGATTGGTCAGTGCTCCCCCGGACAGTGTCCGAAACGGTTGCGCAGATGTTAGGGGCAGGGATTTGTTTGATTTCAGCGGTGTTCGTGTGAGTGCCAAGCCAGATATGTCTTCAGAAATTCCACCGAACCCGGGTGACTGAGACGAGCATTCTACGCAGACCGACAGGCTTTCGAAGCCCTGGTAGCCATGGGAGTGTCCGGGCAACGGCCCAAACATGCTGTGGAACGGGGAGGCAACATGGGAGCGGACCTGACAGAAAATGTCGGCAGAACCTGGGTCAGATCAGGCGGCCGATTTTGCGATCGTGGGGCGGGGTAGGCAACGGGTGGAATGACATCCAAATCCCATCTGCTCGTCGCTAAGGACGCCCGCTCCGCCTTCATACATCCTCGGGTTGTATGCGGCCAGCCTCTTTAACCCGATCCTCGAGGTTCGACCCCTCCTCTTGACCGCCCTGCAGCGTCAAGTCCTCCTGGGTGCTTTCACATACAGGACCGGGTCCATTTCTGCTGGGATTGCATCTCAGCCTCCTCTGGTTCTTGTAGCGCTTCTCAGCCGGACTGACGCTACGTGCGTTCGCTCACCAGCTGGCTTTGTCTAACGTATTCCTTCCGGTCTTGTGTTCTCGCCACATTCTTTCGTCCCGCCCATTCCTTGCCTCACAGGCGACTCTCTCTGCTTTCTCCCCACCATCACTCACTATGGTTGCCCAAACTGCTGGTCCCGGAGCCGCCTTCGAGAGCCTGAGTTCGAGCGATGCGGTCCGTGAATGAGTCTGATTACCATACCTTGTGATTCTAACCGCTTCTTACAGATTCAATTCATCCTGGCCGACATCCCTGTCTATTGTGTGGGCATTTTGGCACTCGGAACGTTCACCTTCTTCTTCCTCATGAAGCGTGTGGACAGGTGCGTTACCACACTCGCCTATCGTGGCAGCCTTCCAGGAGTAACCTTAGTTGTCCCCAAAATTCAGATGGGTATTCTGCTTGCATATATCCGTGTTGATCTCGTTCCTCGCGGCCATATTCGACCTCTCCCAACTCCTCATCCAAGGCAGGTCTTCGAATGAAGATACTGTCCCTCCTGGTGTTGCTGGCCTTGTCACCGCGCGTGAGGTCTTCTACTCCTTCGCGAATGGCCTCCGTCTCCTGTTTTATTGGGGCTTCGTAGCTGTGATCCCTCTCGGCGAGACAATACCGGAAGGGAACAAGTTGCACAGCGGTAGTTGGAGACGTTGGGGATTGATAGGCTTGGTCTTGAAGTGGTTGACGCTGTTTCTCGTCTTTCTCATCACTCTACTTCAACTCATCTTCCGCAATGTCCCTGCTCTCGATCAAATTGGTCCCGTATACGAGACAGCAGCGACACTCGAGATAATCCTCTCCGCTGTCTTCATCCTCAAGCTCCTGCTCAATACCTGGGCCAGGTTTTCGGTTGGCTCTATTACGCTGTCCAAGGGGAAGATGCTCGTGCAGTATGCGCCGATCATCGTCGCCTTGATGTTCAGCTTGTGGATCTCTCTTGGGAACGCCATCCTTTGTGAGTTCTATTTATTTTCGCCACGATGACGATAACCAATCCTTTGTATCAGTCCAATTCACCGAGACCGCTCTGGGCCATTTCATGCGCGCGATAGAAGTCTATATTGCAGTGGTCTACATGCTCACAATTTCCTTCCACCACCTGCGGCATCTCTCATTCTTCCCCGTCTACCGTCCTCCTACTCGTTCGAACAGCTTCAAGCGTACCTCGATTGAGAAGTCCGGCGAGATGTTCTCGACCAAGGTTGTTTCCGAGCCGAAGAAGATGGATCTGGCGGAGGTCATCCAGAAGAACTACCGCATCGCCCAGGAGGTTCCGCAGACTGTTGAGAGGAATAGTGCGAGGTCCGCAAAGGTCGAGAGCGCAAACCAGCACCAGTCCATGGCTGCCCGTATGTCGACTTGGTTGGCTGTCGCCCAACCTCAGCAGGCTACCGTGCAGTCTTGGGATGTCGATACGGAACGTGGGCCCTCCCCGGTCGAAAAGGTCGTCATCACACCATTGTATGCGCCTCAACCGCAACGAGGCCTTACTTCGTCTGCGGAACTCGTTCCTCCCCAGGTCGTGGACGACGACGAACGTCGTGGCGCCACGCCTACTCCGGATTCACCTGTCGAGGCCAAGGCTGAAGGTCATTCACCTTGGCCGGCGACTCCGTACACCGCCCAACCCATTGACTTTGTAGTCGTGGAGCCGGCGAAGACACCTGTGCCCGATCGGCATTGGCAGGACCTGGAGTATTCAAATGCTGTCAGGGATTCGGGTATCGATGATGACGTTCTCGCGGATGCCCTCTCCCAGAAGTACTACGGGGTTCAGGACGGCTCCCCGGTTTCCGCGAACATCGAAGTTGTCGCGCCGCCTAGCGACAGCGACGAGGTCTCGGTGCGTCCAGATAGTATTGATGCGACTAGCGAGTACATCGGGTCTCCCTACCCAGCGTCGCCTCTCGCTTCCACCACGGCGACGCCCCTTGCGCGCAGCCGGCCCCTTCCTCCCATGCCCGTGCCGAACCGCCCGACCTCCATGCTCCCATCGCCTATATCGCCAATTGTTCCAGACTCAGCGCGCTCCTCGAATATATCCGTCCTCGTCCGCCGCCAAAACGAGCTTGACGAGTCGATCGCGGCTCTCAGGTTATTCTCGCCCTCGAAGCAACAATTCGACGTCGACCAGGCACCGGACACTTCGGCCACGTACGACTACCAATACTCCCAGGGTTTCTCTGCTGAGGACGCCGCAGACCCCGCAACTGAGGCCGATGGTGCTGCGTACGCCGAATCGTGGACTAGCCCGGATCTACCGCTCACTACTCCCCGTACGAAGCCGCAGTCGTCCGCCCGGAGCGAGTTCTTCTTTGACCAGCAGCCTCCGCTGAACCGCATGAGCGTGGATTCTGCCGTTATCCCTGTAGACAACCAGCTCAAGTCGTCGAACCAACTGGCGCCTCCCCGCATGCCCGTCTCCCGCTTCTCAGACGGCTCCAGCGTCGGTGAGCGCGAGAATCGCATCGACTCGATGGGCACACAGTACGACATCACGTCGTTCGTCGGTGACCTGACGGTCCCAATGAACCATGCCAGCATGATGTCCGCAACCTCCGCCGCATACTCGGAAGAGGGTTCGGTGAACGTCGCGACGATCGCGAACCCTCCCACCTTTGCTCGCCCGACGCTTATTACACATCAGGCTACGTTCCCGGTCCCCCGCAAGGAGCAGGGTCCGCCGATGGCAACGTCCTTGGCCGCGCGCCGCGCGCTCCCACCAATCCCGCAGCCCGATTCGTTGCTCCAGGTGCCGCAAGTTCAGGCTCCCAAGCCAGCTGCCGCCAGTGGACCCCCACGCTTCCGCCGCGCTGTTGGGCTCCCCGCTCACCCTCGCCCTCAATTGTCGGTGCGGAATCTGACACCAGTAGAAGAGAAGTCGTCGCCAAGTGACACTGCTACCACGCTTATGACCTCCCCGCTCAGTGGGTCTGGCACCCCTTTGACGGGGAAAATGTGATGCGCACCTCTCCCCACGAACAGTGTCACTCGAGGAAAGGAAGAGAGGGTGGGCCGTCTTCCTTTAGGGAGCCCACTGCCCCCTTCGTCCCAGCGAAACCCTCGCCCGAACACCCCTTGCTCCCCGCATAACGTCCGTTCCATCATCTTTGTACTCTTCTGCGCTCTGAATGCATTGTCATTGATCTACCCCACTCGCATTCTGGGACTTGGCACGCTCTGCTGTATTGTAATAGTATTCGGGCTTAGTTCCAGCGATAGCTTAAACAGTGCTCGCTTAGCTAGTGTACAGAAGATATTGCATATTATCCTTATTTCTATGGTATGTATTAGTAGACCGTATTTTTGGGGTTCAATTCAAATCCATCATCCGCGGGGAGTGTTTGAGAAAGTTCTTGGAGGTAAATTCGTATTGGCGCCCATGTAGATGGGCGCCAGGTCGAGCGGCTATTATCCTCAAGTCCCCTCCGTCAGACTGACTTGGGTCCCGAACTAGGACCTCTCTGTCCCCATTGTCCATTTACCGCTGCGGTCTACTGGGGCTCCTGATTGCACGAAAATTGCTCAAGGCCTCGCAAAATCACGCCGTCACGATGAGTGGAGGTGGGCGAAAACTTAATCCGCTCGAGCAGAAGCTCCATCAGGCTGCTCTCGCAGACCCTAAGAAGGTGAGTACCAGCACTTTCCGAAACCTCCAAGTCCACCTACAGTACACGTCTTGCATGCGCAGTGGTAATGGCTGAGGTATGACCTGCTAACGACCTTGCACATACTGCAGACGATCACCCAAAAAGAGTGCGAGGCCCTTATACCCGATGCCCCCCCTCGTGTGCAAGCGATCAACTTTCTTCTCGGTACTGTACGTGGTCCTATTATGACCTGGAGTGGAAAGCGGGAGTAATCGTTGGATGGCCCTGTAGGGATTATGGAAGGCCTTGAAGGATACCTCTGGAAACCTTTCTTACCGTGTGGTCACGAAGAAGGAACTTGAAGTGTGAGTTCTAGCGTTCATTTTGTCTTGCGTACTGTTTTTAATCGGGAACGGCTAGGAAGAAGGACATGAGCGGAGAGGAAGGGATGATCCTCAGTTATATCCAATCTGCCGGGAACGAGGGTGAGTTCGTCTTAGCATATACCGCTCCCATTTCGTGTCTGTGCATACATCCCATCCGTTCACACATACGCGCATATCTTCCGAAGTCTTGCTGTACTCACATGGGCGGGACAGGCATATGGACGAAGCATCTCAAAGCTAAGACCGAGCTCCACCAGACTGTCATCGATCGCTGTCTCAAGTCCCTCACACAGAAGCAACTAATCAAAGCTGTCAAGTCTGTTAAGGTGTGTGGCAGACGGCTTTGTCTCTGCTTATATCCTGACAGAGTGGCTGCCATGGCAGTACCCGACTCGCAAAATCTACATGCTCTACCACCTCGAGCCCTCAGTTGAGATGACTGGCGGGCCATGGTACACTGACAATGAGCTCGATACCGAGTTTATCAAGCTCCTCTGCTCAGCCTGTCTCCGCTTCATTCGCGACAGGGTGCGTCTCGTTTCCCCAACGCACCATTCTCTCTAACACCAATCTGGCCCATCGCCAATAGAGCACCCCGAAGCAAAAGGGTGGCGAGTCCTCCTCAGGCGACCAGCCGCTGTACCCGATTTCAACCGCACCAGCGTACCCGACGACACAGCAGGTGCTAACCTTCCTCAGCAAGAGCCGCATCACGGAGACGCAGCTCTCGACGGAACACGTCGAAATGCTCCTCAACGTGCTCGTCCTCGATGGTGAAATTGAGCGCGTGCCCGCATTCGGCGCCGCCATGTGGGACGTGTCACAAACTCAGGAGGATGAGGCGGACGAGAGTGAGCGTGAGCGCGGGAGGAGGGCGAAAGCGAAGGGGAAGGGAAAAGAGAAGCGCAAGCGAAAAGAGAGGGAGGACTCGGACTCGCCCAAGCGCGATCGCAAACGCAACAAGCGAAGCAGGTCTGAGTCTGGGTCTGTGTCTCACTCCGAGTCGGACGGTGACGATAGCGAGGAAGAGCGCGAACGGAGGCGGAAAAGAGACAAAAAACGCAAGAGCCGAAGTCGTGCGCTAAGCAGCGACGAGGACAACGATCAGGAAAGTAGGAAGCGGAAGAAGAAGCGGTCGCGGGATACCAGCGAGGACAAGGACGCGGATGGGGACGTCGATATGAGCGACGCGGACCGGAGGTCGAGAAGCAAGAGCAAGAAGCGCAAGAAGAGCAAACGCTATTCGTCCGGGTCTGAGTCCGATTCGGATGAGGACTCGGATGATGACCGTCGCTCACGCTCGCGCTCAAAGAGCAAGTCTAAGTCTGGGCGGAAGCGTTCATCATCGCCGGCAGGCGAGGAGGACGTGACGGCGTCGTTGCTCGGCCAGGACTACGGGGCGTATGTGTACCGTGCCGTGCGCCAGGAACGCGTCGCGGGTGGAGGGGGTGGGCTTGCGCAGACGCCGTGTGTGCGCTGCTCCGTGTTCGATTTCTGCAAAGACAGTGGCCCGGTCAATGCGCGGGAGTGCGAGTACTATGGTTCGTGGCTAGTTGCGGCGGACGTTGTGGAGGGGTAGGTGTATGTAGCTGCAGGCGAATACAAAGTGTAATTAGTTGACAGAATGCTAGTGTTTATCGTCGGCGATTTGTCCCGTTGCGCTGGGTGCGAGGCTCGTTCCATCGGCAGCCACTAGTACTTGCTCTTTAGTACTTGCTCTTCAGAGAACCGTAAGACTTGACGGAGGAGGCCCCCGACACGATCACGTGAGACGCGATCCTGACGTCATGCGGAGGCGGGGCTACAAAAGGCAAGAGCGAACTGCGGGACAACGACAGGCTCCGACTCGGAGTCGACCGTGACGATGTCCACGTTTCCCGACTACTACTCCCTCCTCAACGTCTCTCACAATGCCTCCACAGACGAGATTAGGACAGCGTACAAGAAAGAGTCGCTCAAGTCCGTCTCGTGATTCTTCACTCTCCCTGCTTGACGCTCATCCCTCTTCAATGTCAGGACTCACCCTGATAGACTCGTAAATGCGACGCCAGAAGAGAGGAGGGTTGCCACAGAGAGGTTTCAGGTGCGTTCCCCCTTTTGTACCACATAAACCCGAGTCCCAATTTCCTTTAGGCCGTAGCGGACGCCTACTACGTCCTGTCCGACCCTACTCGAAGGAAGGAATATGATCACCTATACGCTGCACGTCGTCCGTTCGAGAGGACGGCGCAGCCAGACGCGTCAGGCAAATTCTTCTCCGCTTTCGCGGACATGTTTGGAAAGCCTGGCGATTCTGGAGCTGGGGCCCGTACTCCTCCCACAGGGCGCCCAGACGCGGATCACGTCTTTGCCGACGTCTTCGAGGAGGTGTGTAGATTTGTTGCACAACGGTCACCAACTTAGGGTTAGCTAACACCACGCGAACCCGATAGTTGCTCCGCCCAGAAGTCGAGCGACATGCTCCATGGTGGGCATGGCTCGGGGCTATCTGCGGTGCCGGCATAGGCTTCATTATCGCCAACATACCCGGACTTCTAGTCGGGATGTATGCCGGCAACAAGCTGGGTGCAATCCGAGACGCCAAAGGCAAGAGCGTAGCCGCCGTCTTCATCCAACTCGGCGGCGACCAGAAAGCTCAGGTAAGAGATCAGTGCTTTCGATATGTTCCTTCTCTATATGACGCTTCCTTCACAGATTCTCCGAGCGTTGGCAGCAAAGGTTCTCGGTGCTGCCGCGAGCACTTTCTGACGTTTAGAGTCGAGGACATTCTTCCCTGTACTTCAAGTTATTCCCCGGATCCTTGGATATTTTTGGCCGTTGTATACGTGTCCCTTAGCTGCCTGTGTCCCCTTGTAGTCATCGTTACGGTACCTGGAAGCTCTGTGGGTAATGCTGGTGGTGCGTGTACGTCGCGTGTAGTAGTAGACAATCGCACATGTGGAAGAGGGTCGGAAGTTGACTGCTGAGCGCCAAGATCTGAATGATCGCAATGCTTTTTGAAGGGCTGCAGCCTGAATATTTGCTCTTCTCCCTCCCTCTCCCCTTCTGAACCCCCGAAACCAACAGCCCATAACTCTCGCTTTGCATTCTTTGCCTTCTCTTCTTTGTCTTTTCGCATCCGAATGGTCGACACACGACTTGCCCGGCTGACCACACCCGCACGGGCGCGTGACGGCCCTTCACAAGGTATACACCCTCCTTGGAAGCTACCTTGTATCCGGCTCGAAGGATGCTCTAGGGTCGCGATGAATGGTTCAATGAGCTGATATGCCTCATGTGTCAGCAGTCTCACGGCTAAGAGCGAGCAGCGTACCTGCGGAAGCAAGTAAGAGACTGGAGTGGCCACTCGGCGGTACGTATCTCCTTCCCTTCTCAACGTCGACGCTTATCGGACGAGAATCTCTAATCGCGTATGTTCTGGATGGCCAATAGATTACGCATCGACGAGTCCACGGAAGCGAAGTGAAAACTTTGATTACTCACACCCCCACCAGGACTGAATACTGACTACCAGAGCGAACAAGCATACATGAAGATTCTTTATCCAAACCGACGCTCCAGTCTCAAGGAACACGTACCCGTGAGTTACCCGAGACGCACCATTCTGTTATGCTTTTGCCGTGCCAACATTCGATATACGTACAGGTACAGTGCGTACATCTCAGAGGGAAGTGAAGAGGGCACCCTCCCATGCGGCCGAGCCCCGTGCCCGAGGCATGTCTTTCGCGGACAGGGAGATCATCGCTGCCGGCCTCGCGGTTTCTTTGAGGGCGAATTCGCGCACACGAAGCGCGACACGCTCGTCGTCGGTCGACGGCCGGCTGCGGCGCAGATGTGCTTCGACGTCGCGTGCGCAGAGCGAGATACCTTCGGAGCGGCCGCCACCACGGCATGCAGCTTCGCGGACACGGAGAAACGACCGGGGGTCAGCGAAGTCCGCGCCCCGAGCAGCAAGCACGCCACTCGCTGCCGCTGCCGCTTCGAGAAGAACCAAAGCCAGCGGGACCTCGAGAGGGAGGGCGAGGGAGAAAGAGAAGACGCGGGCTCGGTCGGAAGACCACGATACACCAATGGTTATCCCCATGAACAAGTCTTGGGAGACAGATGAGTCGTCCGTGAGTGGAGGGAGGAGCGCGAAGCGCCGCAGACTGTCCCCGCCACTGTCGCGGTCGCTCAGAATATCGAGAATGACGCTGGGCGACGAGGAGGACAGCCAAGAGACGGCTGCCGAGGAGGATTTCGAGATGCTCGACGGCCCGCAATCCCTCCCATGGATGCCGGTAAACCCAGCTTCCCAACACTCCGAATACATCCCCCCAGGGCTCAACGCGCTCATCGACGGTACGTGCGCCCCCTCTCTTGCTTGCTACAGTGGTTCTCTACCACCACCTTCGCCTCCGCACGCGCCCTCCTGAATTATGACGCTAACTTAATCTCATTGATCATAACGGGTACCATGCCCGTTTTGCAGACATGAAACGCGCCCTCGTGTTGCAGATATCCGCCCGCCAAAAGGCCGAGAATATGCACGCGGAGGAGCTCCAAAGGCGGCTCGACCTCGAGCAGGAGGCCGCGCGACTCGCCGCCGCCAACCGCGCACTCGAGGCCGAATGCTCGGCGTGGACCACCCGTGGTGCTACAGCCTCGGGTACACGGACGAGCGAGCCCGTGCTCGTGTGGTCGGATCGGCCGCCGCAGCTCGCAGTCAATACGGTCCAGTATGCGGCTACTTCCGCCGCTGGCCCTGAGCTCGGGGCTCCCGGATTGGCAGGGCCGAGCGGGATTACTGCGGACGTGGAGATGGCGGAGGCCACACGGACTGTGAGCGCGACCCGCGCTGTCGGCACAGGCGCGGAACACGGTAACGGGAGCCCGTCCGGAAGGCCTGTCCGTGGTACGACCACGACAGCAGCTACAGCGGCGGTCTAGGGCCTCCCTCGAGCTCGAGTGGCGTGGCGAAGAGGTGGCGGGGTGTGGCAGGTGCGTCTTCGAGTCTTCGATTGGCTTGTGCACGGTCCGGGCGGCGTGGTTGGAAGTCACGAAGCGTTCGATCGCTGATCGTTGGTCATGCTTCTAGGGCACTGCGTCTACTCTCAGAGCCTGCTGCCGTAGGCTCTCAACCGGAGCATATGCTGGGATCCACGTCAAGCCTCCCTATCCCCCCGACCTACTCCTCTTGGAAGGCTCGGCGATACGCTGTACAGCTTCCCGGCTGTTAGTCAGGTCAGGAGCCGCTCACAGGACCGCTATTGTGTATAGGCTGGGAGGTGGTAACTCTCAGTTAGGTCCTGCATGTTGGTGCGACCCCTGGGCTGGACGGTTCCGCGCGCACTGGCTGACTGGCCACACTTCGGCCAATTGGGGAGAGTAGACTAATTCGGGCGAGGGGGACAAACGTGCGATGCGAATACAGCTTCTATTGGAAGACTAGAACGTCATATCGTACTAGAAATAAATAAAATAGTACATGTGCTAGTTTGCTATTAGTTGGTGCACACACGCGGTCGGGCGTGGTCTTGAGGTCGAATGCGATGATGTGATATGAGGGAGTATGCCGAATGATATAGTACATGGGGTGGTGATAGTAGTGACGACACGATGGATGGATATGGATGGATTCCAGATAGTTCAATAACTTGGATCCGGCCGGGGCACGACGCGACCAGAAGGTCGCACTAAGATGTCAAGGGCTCAGGCGAATCGTGTAATCGACTGACTCTGAAGCCACACGGTGATCTAGGTTGAAGTAGCCGCCAAGATGGACGGATGAGTGTGACGCAAGGATTACTAGGTATACAGTGTCTGAGTGATCGTGAATATAGCAACTTTTGGGCTCATCTGTGAAGTGGGTCGGATGCTTGGTCGTGATAGTGTGGGAAGGAAATATGATGGGAATTGGATACACATGCATGGATGGAACGAGAAAAATAGTATACCAAGACGTCAGGGCAACTTGATTCGTGCTGTTTTTAATTCCAGAGTTCGCCTGCATAGGATTCGTCCAGCGTGGTGAGCTTCTCGGCCATGCGAAGAGCTTCATAATCACTGAGACCGGCAGCGCCGTTCGTGATTGCCAGTGTTAGTGCAGCAATGGCCTTCTCGGAGCGAGAAGCGGTCCGTGGCGGCGGCGGCGTGGACCTAGTGTTTCCGGGTACGACTGTCGTAGAGGATGGGAATGCGGGGGATATGACACTCTCGTCCCGAGTGGGCAGAGCAAGGGATACCAGCGAAGAGTTGGTCGATACGGAGTATGTATGCGATAAGGCGGGCGTGGAGAAGATGCCTGACGAAGACAGGTCGGTGTCCATGTCCGCATGTCCCTCGTCATCGGACGAGCAGGCCGAGGGGCCAGAGGAGCGATCTACGGGCGACGAGCTGCGATCGCTATGACCTAGGCAGGCAAAAGGCGAGGAGGCATCGGGGATGTCAACGTCCATGACGTTGAGGGATAGGGCCCTTTGCTTATGCGCAGGGCTCCCAGCGATTCCAACCGAGGACGACCCTCCGACGATGAAGATATCCTCATCATCCTCTTCGTCAACCGATTCCTCAGCGACAGCCGCCTCCGTTTGGGGGAGACCATAGCACGATGTGGGGCGCCGCCACGAACGCCGAGGAGTCTCGAGTGCGTGCGGAGACACAGGAGAGCGAGGAGCTCTGAAACGCGAGCGTTCCCAGTCGCGCATACGGTGGACGAGCCCCTCGCCGTTTTCCTCGATACTCCGGCGCAGCTCGCCGAGTGCGGATGCGCGCATACGGCGGACCTCGTCCGATGATATCCGGTCGCCTTCGCGCGGTGATGTCCCCCGATGTGAACCGCCGGGCCGAGGCGCAGAAGCATAGCGCCGCGACTTCTGCTTCTGCGGGAAGAACTGGAACGCCGCTGATGTGCATGGAAGTGCGGACGCGGATGAGGGTGATGGGGGCGCATCCATTGTGGAGAAGGCGGCGCCAAGGGCAGTCAGCCTGCCGATGCTGTCCCCTTCGTCCGAAGACTCCCCGGCCTGCAAGGTGCGGAAGGGCGCAAGGTTTGAAGTAAGCATAGAGAACGAGGGATAGGTTGGAAATAGTGAACTCACGTTGGAGTCTCTGCGGGCCCGCTTTCCTCTTCGCCACAAGTCTACATCCCATTTCTCGGTGGGTCGGTCGTGAGCGAGGTCCTTGTAAGACGAGCCGCGGATAGAGTTAGGACGAGAGCGTTTAGCAGATATACGCCATTTAACGTCGTCGGGCTGCCGGCAGGAAGTGGGGGAAGAGGTGGAGTGAGATCGGCAGCGATGGCGGTCTGTGGACGAAGACATGGACACCGGCGTAGAGGCTAATGCGAATGCGACAAGCGAGGTAATGGGTGGAAGTGCAATAGAGTAGAGAAGCGTATGTGCAATGTGGGACAGAAAGTGGGGAGGGAGGTGGAGAGGGAGCGGGCGAGAGTTGCAATGGGAGATCGACTGCTCGGACTGCCAGTGAACCCACGGTGCGCCTCCCACAGATATACATACAGCTACTTTCGGCAAACCCCGGTCAATGCCAAATGCCCCCGCGGCCGGGCCCCCAGTACTAGTGCCCACTGCCAGCCTTAAGCTTGCTAGATCTCCCACACGCCCCCAATGGCCTCCTACAACCCCTGCGGTCCGTTTTGTCAATGACAATGTCATGCTAGCGTAAATGCCTATCGCGCATCCGTCCTTAAGTTGGCTCTCGACCGCAGTGACTGCGGCCCGCTGCGACTCACCCATTCAATCTGAGCGCGTCCGAGCCGTTTCCGGGGAGACGGGATGGTCGCATCCTCCTTACGCCATGTCCAGTCACTCGGACTCGTGCACGCTGCGACATGCCGCTTACTATTTCCGTTGTTCCTAGGGTCCCCATGCACGTCCGGGGAATACATATCCATATCCAAGGGCCTGGTCCCTGTCCCCAGATCCGCATTCCGAATGACTTACAAGCTCGAAAAGCTCGGGAGAATGCCTTTGGGTCAAAGTCGTCGGTCCGAGGTTGTATACATGTTCGACTGCGAAACTCTGAGGTTGACTATTTCAGTTTTGACTCTGTGCGTCGTCATCCTGACTTCTAGGTACGATGCCGCATGTATGCGGGAGAACGGGTTAGTGGACCCGGGTACCCCCAAGGCGCGATATGTATACGACCTCCGGGTCATGGGTTTGTACCTTGCGCAATCCCACCAAGCATCTGTCATCATTCGACACAGCTCGAACGTATAATTCATGCTGACGAACACACGTTTGCCACCTCATTTCCACAGGACAAGCACATGGTCTATCCTCATCTCAACTAGACGCCATTCTAGTTTGTTTACGGAGTTGCGTCGGCCAAATTGGGGAAATGGTCAAGTCCTGGTCCGCCACCGCCTATCCCCCATACACCCGAAACCCCGGGCATCCATGGTACTGACGCAGATGAGCCGGGGCAACAAGCCCTACCCCGCACCTCCGCATTCAAACATCCAACGATACCTGCTCGTATGACTGCCTCCTTATCCCGTCCATCCGGATCGACGTTGGTCCGAGGTATAACCTGCCACACCTCTGGCGCAACTCGGACGCCTCGTGGCGTGCGCCGGGCGAACGTCGGTGAGCACGCCCTTCGCGCCTACATAAACCTCCCGAATGCGATACTGTATGCGAGCCCCCGACCATCTTGCGTGGGCCGCGCACTGGCACTAGTCATCCGTCGCAGCCATGAAATGCATATGGCCCTTCCTCCTCTCCGTCCTCGCATCGGCCGTGTCCGGCACCGTCCTTTGGGATGGAAGGTTCAACAATTACACGTAAGTGCGAACAAAGGCTGGGTACCTTTTACGTGCAATCTTTGTGCCGCGTTGTGAGAGGTGCAGCGACCAGAGACAAGCAGTGGCTTACCTCGGCTCTTTGCAGGACTGCTGCCGACTTCGACCAATGGTCCTGGAGCAACCAAGTCGGGACGTACCAGACGTACATCTACGTAAGTCCCCTGGTCCAGTTTGACCCCGTCGCACGCCTCATGAACGTTTGACTGTCGGACCCAGGGAAACCTAAACGTACGTGACGCAATGGCGTCCCTGAAATTAACACTCAAGCGGATGCTCACCGACTCCGCCGCGTCACCTAAGTAGGGCGAGACGGCGTCTTCGTGGTTGACACTTGGCAGCGAGTATGAGAACCCCGCAAGTACGTCACCACTCATAGCCTAGAGTGTTTGGCATCGCCCTACGTAGAGGTGGCGCACTGAGTCACTGACCGCATGTCGCATGCCTTCGACTGGACAAATTCAATTCTTGTAGCGACGGGCGAGAAGCAGGGCGTCAAGGTGAATATCAACGCCGAGTCGACCTGGAATGGAGGCCCCATGCTCCGGACAGAGCTTCTGCCACAAACGACGAACGCGCTCTCCGGACACCTCTTTTTCCACGTCTCGCTGCAGATCCCCACGGTCAACCCTCCAGGTTCGTGTTCGGGCTTGTCGCTTTGGCTTTGATCCGCGACTGACGTAGGGTGCTGTACTCTCGACGTCATACACGCTTTCCTGCAGATCCGGCATATGAGCACCAGGTAGGCACATTCCACGCAGAATGAGGTAGAAGGGAGACGCTGAGAAATGTCGCCGACGTAGATTGTGTTCTGGGAGGGCCACTATGCGGACATCAAGTATGGCCAGCTGTCTGGTGAGCGGCGATGTGTCTGACGAGCGTCGAATTGAACGGAACTCACACATGCGCATGTGATTGCGCAGGCCAAAATGGCATCGCGGATACCCTGCAAGTTATAACCGGAGGGAAGAGCATTTGGTCTGTGCAGCCTGAGAAGGGTACCTGGGTATGTCATGTTGTCTCCATGAAATGCGCGACATGCTATTTGCTCTGTCTGGTGCGAACCGTCGTCGCCGAACGCTGAGCTCACATAATCCTTTTCCAGTACAACTTCATCCTGGAG
Organism: Ganoderma lingzhi; assembly: GCA_026283605.1. NCBI lineage: Eukaryota > Fungi > Basidiomycota > Agaricomycetes > Polyporales > Polyporaceae > Ganoderma > Ganoderma lingzhi. Next base: position 1,937,599 of record JAPJYM010000001.1, read on the forward strand.
ACCGGGTCGCCCGGCGGGCTGTGGGTTTCCACCGGCAGCGACGCGCTTGAGAAAGTCTACGACGGCTCGCTGAACGGGAATGGCGGCACCGACTGGCACATCGGTACGTTCGTCTTCTCAAATTCTCTGTTTTCTCTTTTCCTCCGTCGTTCCGTCAGAAGGCAGGCACGCTAGCTCACGCCGGGGGGCCGGATTTGTCGTCAGGTGCGCTGAGGCTGCCCCTGGACGGGACTACTCAGCAGATCAACGAGACCGACTTCTACTACGGCGGTATCTACGTGGAAGACTCGGGCCCCACCACTCAGCCGTGAAATCGAGTTTGCGATGGATGCCATTGCCATATTGCCAAGTCCTCCCGTCTAAAGAAAGGACTCGGAGCGGGGGACGGTCGGTATATATAGCTTTCCCGGTCGATCCGAAGTCAAGAAGTAGAGCCAAATTGAAATATACCTTGCAGACATGCCGGTGCTCGCGCGTTCTTGCAGAGAAGGAGACTCTCATGCTATCCTTTCCTGGAGTGTCTTGCCCTGGAGAACACATCAGGCGCAGACGACTCGCAGACGTCACGAGAACGAATGAGCCCGCCACGGCCGCCGACTTGCGATGCGATGAATAATGGAAATAAAGCTCGTCTTTAAGGTATCATGAGCGCCAGGGATATTCTGCTCCACAGATACCATGTTTCGAAACATTTTGCGGAGGATTATAGGTAGGATTCTGTTCTCCGAGTCGGCGATAGGGCCGCCGGAAACGTCAGGTCGATTATTCGAATTCTGCAACCCGTCGATGAGCGCTCCGCTTTGAACACACCCCGTTCCATGCATCGACATGGCCGAAGCACATTTCCGCGGGTCGATTCGACGGCGTTCAAGAGGCCGGTCAATTAAGGTGTCACGGTTGGCGCAGTGAAGGCGGACGACATACCCAAGTTCGGAAAGATATGATGGAGGTCATGACATCATTGGCCGGCTGCTCGGCTACTACAGTATCCGGCATTATGTCGGTGTTTTCTGCCACGAAGTCATCTTGCTCACTTGCACCGCCAAGGGAACTCGTCTCTGTTGTAAGTACTACAGATCTACTCAAGTGCGAACTAATTGTGGCCAACCTCGCCGAATGACGGTGCCAGTTGCCACGAAGCATGGTCGATCATTCGGGCGTCGGCCACTGTCCCCCACGAGACCCGGTGGCCAGGTCAATCAAGCATACGAAGGCCTGGTGACCATATGCGCCGCCTTCCATCGCATGCAAATCGCATGAGAACTAGCGACCCAATAGCGACCCCGCTGCCGATGGGAAGATGTATCAACCGTCGAGTTCTTGATTTCTGCCGATTCCAGCTGGCACTCAATTGGCAGACGATCGTGCCCCTCTATCGGCGGCGACGCACTTCTCCCTTACGGTTCCGCGCGGATACCTTAAGAGGCCCGCCGAGGACGGTCGTCTGTGTCCCCCTGCTCGCCCCACTGCTTCTCTCTGAGTGCCTCTGACAGTGTTCGCCTGCGTGGACGGTGGACGGACATGGCCTTCGCTCTCACCCCCGCGGTCGTCGCCCTCGCGTGTGCGCTTGCATTGGGCCCGTCTGGCGGGCTCGCAGCAGCTGGTGATGCATGCAGCACTGGGAGCGGGTACGTGCTACGCGATCAAACTTTTATTTCATTCTGTGTTGGTTCCCCGGATGGGAAGCTCACGGATCGGGCCAGGTCGAATCTGACGACGTGCTCCCCCGGATACACATGCCAGACATTGAACAACAGTGAGTGCTACGCGCGATGTCTCTGCGGGGGGTCGTGTGCCATGCTCTGGGGTCGCTGATGCGCGTATGTGGGTAGCTTCTCTTTGTGTTGTTGACGCGCAAACGCCCTCGAGCTCAAGCTCGGGCTCCACTGCGACCACTGCGACGATCCACACTGGGGTCGCGAACATCGCGCCGGAATGGGCTGCCGCCTATGCTAAGGTGAGCAATAGCACATGAAGCTTTGTAGAGGTGACTGATGTTTCGTCCAGGCAAAGCCGATTGTGGCCAACCTCTCCAATACCGACAAATCCAATCTCGGCACAGGTAGGAGCTCACTTTATGCTACACCGGAAGAAGCGTATGCTGAATGACTACTAGGTCTCGGCCTGATCGGAGGTTTGGCTACTCACGATTCGTATGGAACGCGTGCTAAAAGGGACATGCCGGACTACCACAGGACCCTGCATTGGGACAACACCGTCCATTTCTGCCATTCCCAACTTCTCTGGGCTGTGTCTGCAAGGTTGATATCATTGTATCAGCGTTGTCACCCTACTGAGATGTTGTGCTGCACATAGATAGTCCTGTTGGCGTGCGGTTTGTTGATGGCAATTCCGCCTTTCCTGCGTACGTTTTCGAGGTTCTCTACATATTACAGCCTCGGGTGGCTAATTCTGAAGGGTTTTCTCTAGTGAGATCAATGCTGCCGCCACGTACGAACCCCTCTTAATGATAGCTGCCGTCCTGCTAGGTATCCTGACCGGAACCGCTGTAGGTTCAACCGCACTTTGATACGCCAGCGTGGCGCGGCGATGGGAGCGGAGTTCCGTGGTAAGGGCATCAACGTCGCACTTGGACCTATGATGTAAGTCCAAAGACGGGGCCATGTCATGTCCGTGACCTGACGGGCGACGGGTCACAAACTAGGAACGTCATGCGGGCCCCGGCTGCTGGCCGCAACTGGGAAGGGTGAGCCTGATTTCCTTCCATATCCGGTCAGAGGCCGCTGTGGGGAAGCTGACAAAGAAAGTTTGACTTGTGTGAAATTCAAATAGAGCGGGGGGGGATCCGTTCCTGACGGGAGAAGTGGCGTATGAGACGGTGACGGGCATCCAGAGCCAGGGCGTCCAGGCCTGCGCAAAGCACTTCATCAACAAGTACGCCTCTTCCAATCCCCTCCTCGTTCCATTCCCTCATCCTCGCCCCTAGCGAGCAGGAGCATTTCCGTGAGAGCAGTTCTTCCAACGTTGATGACAAGTACGTGCTGTTTATGAACATATGTTGTCCCGCCATACTCAACCAACACCGTACAGGACGGTACGATAGGTCTCGGTAGTTGGTGCACGGAACTAATTCGTCCCACCCCCCCAGCAACATGAACTGTATTCGCATCCCGTAAGTCTCCGGAATGCCCGAGATCGTAATATGTGCTAACCTCGGCCATGCAGTTCCTCCGCAGCGTGCAAGCGAATGTCGCCTCTGTCATGTGCAGTTACAGTAAGCCTCGTGAACTTGGAGCCGAGAAAGTCGTTGTACTGACTTCCCTTCTTCAACAGACCAGAGTGAGTTGCCCGACAACGCTTATGATGGACCAAGTGTGACACGACACCGTAGTCAATGGGACGTTCGCGTGCGAGAACGACAAGACAATCAACGGCATCCTCAAGGGCGAGCTTGGTTTCCAAGGCTGTAAGCAGTTTCATCTAGACCTTGCGCCTCCTGTTGATCAGTGCTTCTAGACGTCACGTCCGGTATGTGTCGCTTGTCGCTTCTGGCACAGCGGTGCATTCGTCCGCTAACTTCCATTGAAAGACTGGTACGCCACCCATTCCACGGCGCCCGCAGCGAATGGTGGACTAGACGTAAGTTCTATTTATCATCTGCCCCTGGCTGCTCTGAGGCTTTTGTGCAGATGACCATGCCCGGAGACGAGTTCTTCGCGTCATTCAGCAGGTAAGTATGCCGTTTTCGCCACAAAATATGCGCCTGATGATGATGGTCGTCAGCTACTTTGGGAGCAACCTGGTGAATGCCGTCACGAACGGGGATGTTCCGCAGGCACGACTTGATGTGAGTATGGTGCTTCTGCTTCGAGAGTATCTGCCTCACTTTCCTACAGGATATGGCGACTCGGATTCTGGCAGGATGGTACGAATATTCTCCTGCGTGGTGTTCGCCATGTTAACATTGAATAAACAGGTTTTTGCTTGGCCAAGACTCGGGATACCCGGCGGTCAACTTCAATTCCTGGCTTTCCTTCCTCGGATCCCATGTTGACGTCCAAGGAGATCATGCAAGGCATGTATCCATTTATATGCGCGCTTTACGGACACTGGTCTTCATTTACGTTCTAGCCTTATTCGTACCATTGGAGGTGCCTCTGCTGTCCTACTGAAGAATAGCGACCACGCGCTTCCCTTGAGTGCCCCCAAGACAATGGCTATTGTTGGCACCGGTGCTCGATCCGCCATCATTGGTCCTAATGAGTGGGTGCATGCGCGTGTTTGGAATCACTACATCTTACTATGCTGTTTAAAGGTGCCTTGACCACAGTTGCAACGATGGTGTGCTAGCTATGGGCTGGGGAAGTGGGTCAGTAGATCAGTCTCTTAGGTACACTGCCAGTTCATATATAACCCATTCATAGGACCGCATACTTCCCGTACCTTGTTGCGGTCAGTACTGTTATTCGCGGGCCTTGTGTCTGCAACTGACTGTTCTTGCAATGCAGCCGCTCGATGCCATCTCGACTCGCGCGAAGGCAGCGGGGACGAGCGTTTCCTCTTGGACGTTCAGTGACGATGCAAATCTGTCCAAGAATACCGCATCAGGCAAAAACGTTGCTCTCGTCTTCATCACGGCTGATAGCGGGTAAGGGTTGCGTACCTATTTCCAAAGGTTTCCTCTCACTCGAGTCACAGCGAAGCACAGTACACGGTTGAAGGCAACGCAGGAGACCGCAATGACTTGCAGGCATGGCATAATGGTGTATGTTGCCATTTTATCGTAAAGCTAACCGAAAACGCAACTAATTCTCTTCCTTCAGGATGCTATCGTTGAGCAAGTAGCCAGTGTCAACAACAATACCATTGTTGTGGTGAACAGTGTTGGACCTATCATCATGGACGCTTGGATTGAGAACCCAAATGGCATGTTCCCACTCATCTTGCATCGCGATTCATTAATTAATAATGCCTTCTGCTACAGTTACCGCAGTGGTAAGATTTGTCATCGCGCAACCTCGCCCACTTGCTGACTCTTGTTGATTTGCTAGATATGGGCAGGGCTTCCTGGGCAAGAGGCAGGAAACGCAATCACTGACATCCTTTACGGTGATGTTAACCCAAGGTGAACCTGTCCCGGTATATGCGTTCTGAATCATGTAATATTGACCGGTTAATACAGTGGGAGAATTCCATTCACCATCGCGAAGAACGAGTCCGACTACTCGGCTCGCGTCACCTACACGGGCTCTGGGATCGTGCCGATTAACTACACCGAGGGCATCTCCGTTGACTATCGCCACTTCGACGCCGTACGAATGCTTCCTTTGGCGTTTTAACCATACGGTTCCTACTAACGATGCCCACCATCAGGCCAACATTGAGCCCCGCTTTGAGTTCGGCTTCGGCTTGTCTTACACCACGTTCTCATACTCCGACCTCACGGTCAGCGGATCCACGGCGGGCGGCTCGCGCCAAAGCCTTGGTCCCGGCTCTTCGCTTGACCCATGGTAGGTGGACATGGTTTAACATCTCATCTCAGAACCAGTCTCACGAGGCATACTACAGGCTCCACGATCCAGTTGTGGCCGTCTCGTTCACGCTCACGAACACCGGCTCGAAGGCCGGCACGGAGGTCCCGCAGTTGTACACCTCACCGCCTGCGTCCGCAAAGCAGGCGCCGAACAACCTGAAGGGCTTCGACGCCGTCTTCCTGCAACCTGGAGAATCCAAGACGGTGACCTTTGAGCTCTCCCGTTACGATTTCTCGTACTGGGACGTCATATCCCAGAGCTGGCAGATCGCCAAGGGCCAGACCGGCATCTCCGTCGGCGCGAGCAGCAGAAATTTGAAGCTGAAGGGCACCATTACCAACTGAACTTGAACTGGGACCATGCTTAGACTTCAGTGACTCACCAAGGAGATGATGTGCATGCTTGGGTTTGATACGCTTTCTTCTCGCGCGTCTTCACAACGTGATACCCGTACCGTAAATCAGATTTGCATATTTTCGTGGACGGCATATTGGAGTCCATGTACTTAGTACGACGAAAATGAAGTCCCTGTGAGACCGGAAAAGCTTGTAGAAAGCAAGAAGATGGAAATGCGGAAAGTTGCTACCTACAGAAAGCACTCAACGTCAACAAAAGGGAAAGTGGGAGAGGGATCCAGAGAGACCTAGTCCTCAGTCAGTCCATGTCAGCACATGCCGTAGATGGGTATGTATGCGTACAGTGCGTGAAAAGAAAAGAAAGCTCTCGACGTAAGTACAGTAATAGCGCATTCCAATTCTAGTCCGTGATCGCTTTTCATGGAGCCTCCTTGTTCTTTCCGCCAGTGAGCTGTCGGACAAGGAACATACCGCGACCCTCACCCCCCTCGCTCTTCGTCCGCGCGGCATACCCAATAGCGGACTTCGGCCGGGGGTAGCGGGACGTATTAGGCCGAGGTCCGTCATGCATCTTGGTGGGACTCGACGTCAGCTGGCGTGTGGGACTGAGCCCTCCACCGGTGAGCTGTCGTACCAATGACGGGTCCGATCCACCGATGCCCGTAAACTGGCGTGCCAAGGTAGTGGTTCCGGTGTGCTGCGGGGCGACGCCAAACGGACCCCTGCTGCCTGTATGGTTGGGGACGACAGGTGTGCTCCGGGTCGGCGACGGCGAGCCCCGGCTCGCGAGCGGCAGGATGAGCTGCACGACATGATTAGATTGTCAGGATTTGGTGCAGGCAAGATAAGCAGGACACTGACCATGCATTCGCGACACCAAACACCACCGTCCTTGTCCGTCTTCGCGGCACTGTCGAGCTTCTTCCCGCATCCCGCGCGCCCCTCCTCCTTCCTGCGCCCCCGTGCCTCCTTCCCACCACAAACCAAACACATCACGTGCCATCGAGAACCTTGAGGGCCGGGCACGACGCCGCGCTCCATCGGGGACACGTTCTTGTGGCAGCCTGGGCACGTATTCGCGCCCCCGAAGCGCGGCTGCGGGAATACGAACGACTGCTGTGTCGGCGGAGCGGTCTTTGGTGGCGCCTCAAAGCGGGGCGAGCTCGCGTGGTATGTCGCCGTCGCCGTCTTCGGCGTGGAATAGGACATGGATGGCTGAGCGGCACCCATGGAACGAGGAGTCTGGATGGGGTACGAACGCACGATCGTCCGCTGGGCCGGCGCGCACTGCGGGGCATGAGCATATGCGCCATTTGAAACCCAACTTGATACGCGGCACAGGAAGACTCACCTCAACATGACACGCCCCACTTGGTCCGCGCACAAACACTGACCGCCCAACGTCTTTGTCCTCAAAGAGCCCATCACACACCGTGCACCGGAAGCACGACGTGTGGTACGTCTTCGGGGGTACGCCGCTGCTCGACGGCTGCTCGGGCACCGTCACAAACTTGCCCCCGTCCTTCTTGCTGAACAGCGGCTGGCTGCAGCGCGCGCAGCGCGAGTCCGCCGGGAGCGGCTCCGGGATTGAGATGTCGTGCGGGAGAAGCGTGCGCGCCTTCGCGGTGGGGGTCGTCGCCTCAGTCTTCGGCTTTGGTTTCGTCGGGGTCACGTGCTCGCGCTCGCCCGTGTGGTGCGATATGATACCGTCTCTCGCGTGCCCCCGCTTCGAGGGAGGGGAGAGCGAGGGAGGGGTGGAAGGACCGCTGGATTGGGTGGCTACGTCGGAGAAGTCGGCGGCGAGATCGGGCGTGGGCGGGATGGAGGACGAGGTGTAGTCCGTGGCCAACGACGTCCCCGAGATGCTCTTCCGCAGACCCATGCTGATGCCCAATCCGACACGCTCCCTCGGGGGTGACGCGAGCTCGCGCACAGAGCGGGGAATGCGCGACATGGGGCCATTGCCGGTGAACTCGAGTTCGATACTGCTCATCGAGGTGTCGGAGCTGAGGTCGATGAGGTCGCCGGTGGGCACTTTCGGGAAGGACCCAAGTAGCGATTCTACTTCTGCGTCTCCTGTGCGGTCCCCTTTGAGTGTGTAGTCCGTGTTTCCGGTGATATTGCGAGCGAGATAGCTGCCAGTACCGGTGCTGTCGCGACGGACTCGGTCATTATCCCCAGTCCGGTCTCGGCGCACATACTCGCTCTCGCCAGTCCGATTACGGCGCACAGCCTCTGTACCGCCAGTATTATCGCGGCGAACGCGAAGAGGTCGAGTTGAGCCTGGGGAGGAAGAGATGTAATCGTCGAGAGCGGAAGACATTGCCTCACTAGAACGAGGCCGGGACCTCGAGCGGCGTTCGTGGCGCGTCGGTGTGGTTGTTTCCGAGGGCGGGAGAGCAACACGACTTGGGGACGACACTCCGGGGGAAGCCTGTCGGAGGAACCGCTGTTTCATCTCCTCGATGGCATCGGCGGTGGGCTGCCGGGATACCGGGCTACCGTATCTAGGACTTCCGGTACCGGTCAACCTCGACGAGATAGGTGATCCTTGGTCGTCCTCTGGATCGGGAGACCGTAGCCTGCTGTACGGATATCGGGATGGGCTACCATCGCCAGTGTCGGAACTCTGATAACGGGTCAGAGCTTCACGGAGAGCGGGAGAGCCACCACTGGCCGAAGAGTGAGCTCTCGCCCTGGCGGCCAGGCGCTCTGAGATGGGACTCGAGTCCATAGCGGTGGAATAACGCTTCGACATGGGATTATGCGTGGTGGGTGGGGATGTGGTGGTATGCATGGGAGGAGACGTTGGACTAATGAACCTCGCACCACGGCTTTCTGTCGCCTTAACAGGTGTGCTGTCCCGACTTCGTATGCCCAACCTCATCTCGAGCTCCTCCAACGCAGGGCTCCCTTCCCGGCTCTTGCTGGTGCGCTTGTTACCGCCAAGGTTACTGCGCTCCTCGAAGGGCTCATCGTTCCTAGACTTGCGCGGCGTATTGCCTGGTGTTCGCTTGAGGCAGGTGTCGAAGCAGTCTGCGCAGCTCGGCCGGCCCAGAAGGTCGACCATCGGATGGTCGCCGACGTTCTTGAAACAGCCTTCACAGCAGAAGCAGCGCTTGTGCCAGACTTTTCCACTGGTCTCGACGAAGCCACCTTCACTCTTCAAGATGAGCACAGGTTTTCCGCAGGAAGGACAGTCCCCCTTCGACCCGCCATTGGCGGTAAAGCAGGGTCTACATAGAAATCGGCTGCAAGAACCAACATCCTCAATGGGAAGACCGGGACGGACGGATGTGGGATCGGGGTATATGGTCGCATCGGGAGGGAACGGTGATGAACAGAACGCGCAGATAAAGCTGGAGAGGGTTTCCTTGGGCTGGAGCACAGAACCATAGACCTTGGCAAGCCTGGAACCGCTGTTTAGGTTTGGCAAGATGCCTTCTTCTGGATTTACGTCGGAAGAGATATCATCATCATGGGGTAATGTTGTGGAGTGTTTGAGGGGAGACGGGGGTCGTGGAAAGGACGTAGATGTGGCGATGTGTTCGGAGACGCGGTGGTCAAGGGATACGGCAAGTGGTTTCTGGTCTGTTGGTCTGGGGAAGCGCTTGACAGGGGATCCAGACGAAGAAGGCGTAACGTTAGAGCTGTGGCTGGAATTGAGCTGTGGCTGGCCAGTGAAAGTCCTAGTGACTGATTTGACCGGAGATTTATCGCGAGGCTTGTCTCTAGTTACGTATGTCTTGGACCAGGGATCTTGAGACTGACCATCACCCTGATTCCACTTTACAACAGGTGCTTCACACGTGTTCAGAGAGACTCGGGGGGCGCTGGTGGGGGCTGGACTCACCGACGGAAGATCCTCCACATTTACAGCGGGGACCGACAACGATATCTCCACAACGCCTGCAGAATCCCATGATATTGTACAAGAGCCTGAGGGGAAAAAAACGATGCGGAGAAAAGCAAAGGGGAGCGCAGGCTTGAAGAAGTTGAGTTGGAGAGAGAGAGAGAGAGAGGCACGCTGGAGGCACGCGTCTCAAAACAGGCAATTGAATCATTGTCCACGTCCTTTTCCAACATCACCCATCGCGATCACGTGGCACTCGTGTGTCTCAAACGCGTCGCGATCGAGATCTGTCCTGGGGATCATTAACATTCGCAACCTTCCAGTCAAGTGCATATATCTACTTGTACTTGTATCTTGGATCCATACGGTCGAATAGAACCTGATTTGTTTCAAGTCCGTGGTAAAGCCAACCCTCATATAGCACTGCGTGGTAAGTACACCCAACGAGCCATGAAGTATACTACTTGACTCAGCTGGAGCTTAAATCGAATACAGTACATGGCGTATCATATATCATGGCCGACATAAATAGTAAATAGCCATTGTGAAGAGTACTTGTCCAAGGACTGTGTGTCCACAAACATCTACCAAGCCAACCTTGCAACAATGCTCTTCGGGTACTGCCTGACGATCAGCTTCCGCATCTCGTCCAGACTGACATTGCAATTCATCAGAAAATAGACTACAGCATGAATGCGAAGGAATGCACTTACACCAAGAGACCAACACCGAATGAAATGGGGATAAAGAAGAATTCAACCGGAATTGGGCGCGTTTGGAACACCTTCTGGCTGTGGGAGAGGTTAAGTCGAGTGGCTTCACGGGAAGGTAAAGAAGGAACTTACAACCAAGGAACATAGTGGAAGAAGATACCAATGCACAACGCCAGGGCGGCGGCCAGGAATACCCATGGATTGGACATGGGCGTATGCTGGACGATACTCAGCTTTCGTCCGCGGGTTGCGAACAGGTTCCTGCACTTATGTCAGTAAGGACAGGGAGAGTACTGCGGGAAGGACTCACCCCCACTGCATCAGCACAAGAGTGAAGAAGTACACGCTTTGCGCCGTGTATAGGAGCTCATCAGTCAAGCCGGGCCAGTTGCCAAATCCAAGCGCAAGGTTCGAGAACGGGACACCCTTGCGCTGGAGATACCAGAACGACCTGAATAGACGGAAGGCGTTTATCAGACCTTGAGGTCAAGTTGGACGGCAATCGTTACCCACATGGACATCGCGCACAGACTTTCCAGGATACCAAGGAAACCATACGCCTGCAGCAGCAACCTCAGGTCGGCCAGTCGTTCCTTCTTGATATTCCGCGGTGGGCGTTCGAGGAGACCTGTTTCGGGTTTCTCCAGGCAGAGACTGAGAGCCGGAAGGACATCCGTCTGTAGAAGGGAACGATGAGGGAGGTCCTCGAGGTTTGATGACATAATTGACGTACCGCGACGCAAATCAGGATCATCCTGTTGGGGTTGCGTGGTCAGTCTGATGTATCAGTGTATAGTAAAAATCCATACTGAATGTTGCTTAGCATCTGCGGCACACCGATGAGGATATTGAGGAGGATGGGCAAGAGCTCAGAGAAACTTCGAAACTGTCAGAAACACCTTGGTATCCCGAGGTGAAAGCAACGCGCTCACCTTCCGGCCGGAAGCAGGTACAAGACAGTCTTCTTGAGGTTATCGAAGACGAGACGGCCGTACTCCAATGCGATGACGATGGCGGAGAAGTCATCTAACAGCACCATATCCGCAGCCTCACGAGCGACATCAGAGCCCTCTCCCATCGCAATGCCACCTATATTCGGTGCCAAAATAAGCACACTGTACGAGGCCGCGAGCGGCGCAAATCCACTCACAGTCGGCTGCCTTCAACGACGGCGCGTCGTTAACCCCATCACCGGTCATGGCGACGACACATTGCCTCTTCTTGAACTCATGTACGATCCGCAACTTCTGCTCGGGTGTGGTACGCGCGAAGACGATCTCCTCATACACGCAAAGGCGCTCCACCTGTGCGTCGTCCAGCTTCTCGAGCTCAAGGCCGGTGATGACGATGCTCTCCCTCGTTACCTTCACGACTTCGTTCCCCACCATCGAGGAGCTGCAATCGTTCGGCTGCCTCTCCTCCTTGTGTTCTGTATACAAATCCGCCGCGGAATGTATACGGTCGACATGTGTGATAATACCGGCCTGTGCAGCGATGGCAACCGAAGTGGTGGGGTGGTCGCCTGGATCGTGGCGATGAGCAAAGGAAAAGGACAACCCAAAGGTAGAAGCGTATACCTGTGACGACGAAGAACCTAATACCCGCCTTGCGACAAGTCTTGACGACGTCTGGAATGCTAGGCTTCAGGGGATCGATGAGACCGACGAGGCCGACGATGATGAGGTTTTCCCGGAGAGACTCGACGAGCTCCCCGAACTCGTCAGACTGCGGGTTCGAGCCTTTCGGGACCTCCTCTGCCTTCACAGCCCTCCGAGCGAGGAGCAAGACACGCTGACCGTCTCGGGCCCACTGTTCCTGGACCCGCGTGATCCGCTCCAGGACCGCCGCAGAAAGCGCTGTCGGTTCACCGCCTGCCGGATTCGACACGAACTTGCAGCGGGGAATCAGGACCTCTGGGGCCCCCTTCACGACTAGAAGGAAATCTGATCCTGAGAAGTCGTCCCAAAGCCCTAACGGCGCCGGGCGTCCGGAGACGGTGGATTGGCACAATTTCAACATGTACTTGTTCTGTGCCCGTCTTCAGCGCAGGTCGCCCGACAGGAGACAATGGTTTCGTACCTTCGAGTTAAAATTGACCTTGTAGATTTCTTTCCATATTGTCCTCAACGGGTTAGCCGGAAGAACACTATCCGAGAACCTCAAAATAGCGGCATCTAAGACGCTTAGTGAGATGAGACCAGAGAGGGGAATCGATTTCGGTTTCTTACCCGTTGCATCTCCCGAGATGACCCTCTCCGACCCATCGCCCCTGTCTGCGCCAAACACGGCCGCGTTACAGAGCCCACCAACGGCGACGACTTGAGAGAGATTCGACGCAATTGCTGGCGTGGCATCCGCGAGGGCTGACTTGTATGCGGAGGGTGAGAAAACCATGTCGTCGACCGCAACGCTGACGACATGCATCTTGTTCTGCGTCAACGTCCCCGTCTTGTCCTGAAATTTGCGGCGTGTCAATTAATAAATGGGACGGATGCACGAATCGACTCACTGAACACAAGACGTTGACCGATCCCAACGTTTCGACGATTGACAAAGACCTGATATATTGTCAGGACTGTCGGATTCCAAAAGAAGCGCAGCGCTCACTTGCACAGAACTTTGTGATTGCTGAGCGTGTGCGCGACCTTTGCGAGAGACAGCGTGACGGCAACGGGCCTGAAAACGGAATCAGAACCACCATCCGACTTCTCGGTTGAATGTAACTGACAACCCCTCAGGAACGAACGCGACTATAGGAAAAGGATTGAGGTGAATTGCTGAGCTAGTTATCTCGAAGTCTGCTTACCCATGACCGAGACGATGTCAATGAGGAGGCCAGAGACATTGATGTACGATGGGAAAGTAGGGTGCAACCTAGCGCGACAATATTAGGACGAAGTAGCGTACTTCAAGGCCGTAGACGTACCATGCCACCCATAGAATGACAATTAGAATCGCGAGCGCAGTCGCGAGAGACGCTATAATGAGGACGAAGAACAAGATCTCGCGCTGAAGGGTTGTCATCCTCGAAGTTTCCATGGAAGAGAGCTTCGCAATTCGGCCGCTGCCCCGACTTTAACACAGGAGATAAAGGGGGACGGAGTCTACTTACAACACCGTAGAGTCTCCAATCTGAATAACTAGTCCCATGCCAGAGCCGCTAACGCAATGCGTGCCTTGAAGCGCGATATTCTTGGTCTGGACCGTGACGTGAGCAACCCACACCGCGTTATTAAAAAATATATCCTTACTTCGAGGAAGTTGTTATCCGTCATCTCAACGCGACCCGTAATCGGCTCGCTCTGTCGAAACCCAAAAGCATGAATGACAAGTGGCATCCTAGAGTAGACGTTACGCACCTCGCCCGTCAGGATACTGCGGTCGAACCGCAGATCTCCGCTAACTTGTATGAGCCTCAAATCTGCCGGGACCTTCTCGCCGAGGGCGATGTAGATCAAGTCGCCGTTGACTAATTCGGACGCAGGCAACTTGACTTGGTTCCCGTCCCTGAGAACAAGCACGTCGGAAGGAAGCATCCCCTTGATGGAAGACATGACCCTGGACGTCGAAAAGTCTTGCCATGCATTGAACCCTGCTTGAAGGAAAAGTACGACCAAGAGCACGATGGCGAGAGCCAAGTTGGAAGCCTGGGGATTTGGGTTGCCGAGGGGCTTCCTATCGGCCAACCGTTCATGCACCAATTGCGGAGAGAAATGAACGGCCATACCATGCAATGAAGCATACAATGCTGGCGGCGAGAAGGAGACTTCCAAACCCTCCTAGGACCCACTCCAACACCTTGCGCCACAAGTTGCTCTTCGGGGGAGTGATGGCATTCTTGCCTTGCTGCGCTTGACGACGCTTGGCCTGAGCATCATCGAGGCCTGTCAGCTGAGAGACACTGAGCCGCTGAAGAGCCTCTTCGGCTGTGATGGTGTGCCAGTCAAGGGAAACGAGTTCTAAACACCGGCGATAGGGTGAGGGGCAGTATGGGGATGTGGTTCGAACGGACGCACCTTTGACGGCATTCTTGCGGGTACCTCCAACGCCCTCGTTGACTGGAGCGGTACGAGTCTCGACATGAATGCTGAGAGTCCTGAACTCGGAGGCCAAGCGCGGGATCCCCTCACCCGTCACTTGCCGGGTGGGTGGCGGTCGAGGACGGTCGGCCTCGTCGGGGTCGAGGGTGACATGACGAGGAAAGTGCGCTGTCTTCTCTGGCTGAGCTTCTATGTCGGACTCGGAGGGGATATTGAAGGACGGCATGGGGACGTCGACAAGCTCGTCTCTCCCTCAGGCAGCTGAGAGTTAAATGCACGAGCGGTGGGATTGCCGCCAAGGAACGAAACCCATCGATCGCATGAGTATGGTGACGCCAAAAGGAGCGAGAAATTTAGCTATTGGACAGAAGCTAGGTGAAGGGGGATGAGTGGGTTGGGCTATTGGCGCGCTAAATACTGTTCAGTTACCAGTTATGGTAGTCACAGGAATGTGACGCTGCAGCGAGCAACGCTCGGAAACGAACTCCTTGCATTCCAGAAAACCGGACCTAACTGACATTTAAAATAAGACAGGGGGTAGAGCGGATGAAACAGAAGACCGGTTCCCAGACAGGAGACGGCGTATTCTACGAAATGGATGCCATAAGCGAGCCGCGTAGAGACTGGGACTCGACCTGTCCACAGACCTTGGAATCGGATGAATTGGAACGGTGCTCCAGCTGCAGACGAGGCGTCTTCAGCATACGTCATTCGCGGTGAAGATTGACCACTGCCACGCACATGGTTATAGAGGAGCTCGGCTGCTGGGCTGATCCGTCGGCTGAGGATATGGTTCTCACCTCCCTCTCCGAGCAACCGGATCTTCCTCAATTGGGTCATCAAGCACTTTGTCCAAGGGGAGGATAGGCCATAGCGAACTTGCTGGGAGCTTGAGTTTCGTCCTGCTCTAATTGTATGAAGGATGACATACGGGTATGGTCTGTAGCGATTTCCACTAAACTTAAGAGGGCCCTGCAGATACCTGGTGCAACGAACAAGCCAAGGGGCTCTGCTGATCCCGCCTCTGAAAATTCCTTGCCCAAGATAAGCAGCAGCACATCGCAGAAATAGCTCCAGGCATCCGCCCAAAGCAAATGATTGCTGCGCGAGCCGGCTGTCGCGCATACGTACGCCGCCAAAGAGGCTGTCCTGCATATAGGTGATTGTGGCGGGATGATAGGCGGCAGAAAGAACTCACACGCAAGGAGTAAATCGGTCGGATCCGCGCCGCTCGTATGTACCCATATCAATTGGTCTTCATAGTCCATCCGTTGAAAGATTGGGTCACCGCTGCGCTTCTCGACCACCGACAACAGACCCACGGCAGCGTCCCCAAACGTCCTCCACCCGTGAGTACCCGAACCTATTGCATCGCAGAGATACGAGAGAAACCGTTGGATAGCATCAAGATTGAAGTATGGGGGGGTTCCAGCCATCCACATCAGGGCTAGAAATTGAGTAGTCTGTCGTATAACTCGCGCGGATGAATACGTCAAATTGTCAAGCAAGAGCCTGACCAGTTCAGTGTGCGTGTACAGCCGCTAGTGTAGTAGACACACACCTGCTTGAGGTAACGAGTTCTAACGTAGAGAAAGTTACATCTGTCGAAGAATTGGCAATTCAAGCTATTGTGTAAGTACTCACTTTCATTTAACCTCCCACAGCATTCGGCCTTCGGGTCGGAGAATACATTGGCGGCTACTTTCAAACCAGACGGAAAGAGGGAGAGGGCTTCTAAGATCGAGTCCTTCGCTGCAGATCATTAGCGCGGGGTTTTCTCTTAACTTAGAATACCCATTCTCACCGTCAAGTTCAGCTTCGTCGTCGGGCAACAACGCAAACAGCTTGCACATCAGACCGTATATAACCAGAAGAGACGGCCCGTCAACCTCCGCAATCCGCAGAAGGTACTTCACACTCCAGCACAATTTGACTGCGAGATCTCCGCAAACAAAGGACGGGAAGTCGGGGTTCATGTCACTCGCGACGCGGAAGGCGTGAAGGAGTAGGCGCTAGATGTAGAGGTCTGAGCGAGATCAACAGTCTCGACCGGAAGAACTCACAGTCATCATCGATAGCGCGGGTAAGGGGCGACTAGCTAACGATACAGTCAGATCGTAATCCTGTGAGTCGGCATCCATTGGCCAGACGGTCGCGTCTGGGGGTAAATCCACGGCATGCAACCAGGCTACGCTCTAATGTTGCTTGATCAGGGAGCGTATACGGGGCAAACCACCTAATAGTGCTCACAAGATGTTCGATGACATCGGATTTGTGGAGACGACCGTCCATCCACCTAGTCCAGGACCAAGGAATAGTCACACCCCATTTGACCATAATCATCAACGCTTTGTCGGTGACGGCAGGCGGCGATATAATTGAGAATGGCGTTGGGTTTGATTCAAGGCTAAGAACGGCTTGGATCATGGCCACTAAGGTTGCGCATGACTGTGGTCGAAAGTCCAACGTAGCCGAAGCAGCGGATGCAGCCACCTGACGGAGCATCAGATGATCCCTCATGCATTAATTCGGGGAGCCCATACCGCATACAGAGACACGAACATCGCAAAAGCAATACGGTCGTGTTCGTTAGCACCCTCGACACTCATTTGAGCACTCAAAACGTCGTGAGCGACGATCCTTTTGATACGTTTGTCAAGGACTTTGAGAAGGTCATGCCCCCACTTACTGGGAGGTGGGTATCGTTAGCAAGGCTGGAGAAGCCATGACTCACACTTACTGGTCGAAAGAGAGCATATCTCCAGCCAGTCGTGGAAGCATCACGTCGACTCCGAAAATAAGACTAGTCGCAAGGCGGACCGCGGCCGGCGAATGGTGCTCAGAGCATAAGACCCCTGCTACGTTACTCCAGCATTCTAGAAGACGGTAAGCAGAAGACTTCTTGAAGTCTTTTGTCATACTAGTACTCACCAGGTAAATGCGCTGCTGCGCGCAGCATGTCGTCGTCCCTCTGTGCGAGTATCGTGATTGGATGATCTTGAAGCGGGGACGCGACCCCGCGGAGGCTCCCTGAGGCAGCAATGACGGCCTGTCCCAGTTTAGCGAGAATCAAGTCGGCCCAGGAGACTATCAGGGTGCGACCATCTGCGTTACGCGCTGCGATGTTGTAGATCGCCGCCCGATATTCGAATAGCAGGTTCAGGAAGGAAGGGTTAACTGCATGTACACAACGCAACTTCAGTTTTGACAACGAGTGAGAGGAAGGAGAGCTCGTACGAAGCAAACGCAGTGCCTCTTGCACATCAGCACGCCCACTTTCGTTAGAAGGAACGAAACTGATGACACGGTCGAGAGACCGCTGAATTGTGCCAAACGCGATCCACACTTGCTGGAGGGCGCGTTCATCCTGTTGTGGCAATGTCAAACTGGCGTTGGGAAGGCTCCGGACACAGAAAACGACACACTCACGTCTTTTATGGCGCATATAGTTATACTTGACAGCGTGTCCAGAGCGTTATGTAAATGGGAAACGTTTTGAAGAAGCGTATCTCTCGAGGGTTCGACCGGAGCAGGCATCTCCATGAACTCCGTAGAATTCCAACCTGAGACTGACCCTTCGCATTCGGACTCTGTGTCGCTTGATGCTGACATAGGGTGGAGAGGGTGATGGTGAGCTAGGGTTAGAAGTGAGTTCGAAGGCGCCCATAGCTCAGGTGGGGCACGCGCTTCCCAATGGACCCGAGCAAGAACGTACCGGGTACGGTTGATCCACGGCAGAACGTTGAGCTGGTCCAGCTGTACACACATCGAGAGAATATTGCACGAGTCATGAAACGGGTACGTCCCCTAGAAGACTTGTGATATCCGTTTTACATTCGAGCTCTTCGAACGATTTTGAAAAGACCAACTCGAACGCCTCATTCGCCTCCATCGTCTGGGATAATGCATCGTGAGGTTGTGAAGCAGAAGCATCGAGCAATCAAGACGACTGACCTCTCCGCCGCAATACTCATAATCGTCCCAATCCTCATCCTCCTCGGCGTGAATGAGTGTGAGCATCTCCCTCCGTATTTGTGTCATGCCGCCTGTGAAGTGCAAACCCTGGCTTTCTGCCGTCTTGCGAACAGCCACCTGCACTTCCTTCGCATCCCTAGCAGGTTTCTTCTCTTTCTTGGGTGCCTGAGCTGGCAGTGGTTCGTCTGGATCTGGGGGAGGCCCATCATCCTCATCTGAGTCATCCCCTCCGCGAGTTCGTCTGCTTTTCCGTAGATGCATATCCATGTAGGTCAGGGTTGGGCGAAATTGGTGAGACTCGCTAATTCGGTGCAGATGCAATCGGCCTTGAGGAACGTGTTAGCATTGGAACAAAGGTCTAGCATGTCAATGACTCGCCTTCACGGAGGACACCCAAGACGTACACCCCCACCTGTGGCACCTGCTCGCTCCGCATGCGCACTTCTGACAGCCTCGCTTCTTCCCCTTCCCTCTGCTTCACTTTGGGCAACTCCTGGTTCTTCTCCTTGTCGTCCTCCCCTCGTGCCGCACCCAGCTCTTTGGAACGCTCGCTATTCCATACTTCTGGACGAGTGTCGACTGGGACGTGGACCTCGAGCCGCTTGACCCTGGACTTTAGGCGTGCGCGGATGCACTTGCCGCTCGCGACGGCAGATGGCGGGACCTCTAGGGGGCGTGTAAGGAGGGGAAATTGGTGAAGTTGGATATTTGGTCGTAGGGCATTCGTGTAGTGAATCGGGATTAGGCTAACGAGCCGGTCCTCGACCTCCGATGCCATGGTCGCGACTCTGAGTGGGTACTGAATAGGCGCTGATTTGGAGAGAGGTCTAAGCGCGTAAATCATAAATATTTAGTTATTTAAAACACTTTGGTCCCACTCCACAATCGCCGTTACCACCACTCATACCCAACGCTACGTGCCACATCGCATGGCATGCCATCTATCCACGAGATCGTCTACTGTTGCGCTTACCCTGGGGAAGCGCAAGCGTCGCGATTCCCTGGTCATCCACCTCTCGTCTCCAGCACCAAGCACCGAAAACGACCCGACGTATACTGAGTCTGAGCATGAGCACCAACTCGGAAACGTGCCCCAGGTCCTTAACACTACCATTCGTTCCCGCACCCCGAAGTCTAAGCGCCGTTATCCTTGTACGTTCGAAGGGTGTACGAAAACCTATACGAAACCGTCGAGGTTAGCGGAGCACGAACGCTCTCATACCGGAGACGTACGTTACAAGTTACCCACCTGTTATCACACTTATTGACCCCATTGTCAGCGTCCATTTGTTTGCAGTGTTTGCAACAAATCGTATCTACGAGAGACACACCTTCAAGCACACGCTCGCACACATCTACCAAACTCTACAAAACCATTTGCGTGTGCCGAGCAGGGGTGCGGAAAGCGATTCTGGACTTCACAGCATCTTAATGTACACACCGAACTGCATCGTGGAGAGAAGCCTTTCAAGGTGAGCAAATCCGTACATTGGATCCTGTATGGCTCGACAAAACCTTATCCACCATTGTAGTGCACTGAGGAGCGCTGTGATGCTGCGTTTTCCAAGCACCACCAACTTCGAGAGCACATTTGCACTGTTCATTCCCCTCCGGGTACCAAGTCATACCGCTGCGAGCACCCCGGTTGTACGAAGTCATTTGCTACGAACCAAAAGCTCACGGCACACTCCAAGACGCACGACGGTCTGTCTCCCCTACATCTGAAGCACCCTCAAATCTCATATGTTCACAGACAAACGGTATACATGTGTCCACCGTTCCTGCCTGCCGCCGGAGGGAACGGACCCTACATACTATCCAACGTGGTCTGCCTTGCAGCACCACACGCGCACGGTGCATCCGCCGACTTGCCCTTATGCATCTTGCAACGGCAAGACATTTTCGCAGCAAAAGGGTCTCCGTGCTCACCTGAAGATCCACGCCCAACGAGATCAAGAGGAGAACATCGACGACGCCTCCGGCTCCGGTTCTGAAAACGATGGTGAGCAGCACCCGCGTAAACGACGGCGTGGTGGAGAGGTTGGGCGGGACTGGGTCTGCGAGGTTGATGGTTGCGGCAAGGACTTCAAATCGGTTCGTGGGTCGTCATCTGAGCACCAATGCAGCCGATTCTAACCTTTCTCGCACAGAAAAAGGCACTCGTGACGCATCACAACATCTCTCATCTCGGAAGACGCGACTTCGCCTGCCCTCACGAACATTGTAAACGCGCATTCGGGTACAAACATCTGCTCCAGCGCCATCTTGCCAAGCTCCATGCTCCCCAAAACGCCTTATCCGATCAAGAAGTTGCGGACGTGGACGAGACTGAACCGGAAACCGACACTGGGGCGGACATTGACGTCTTCACGGGCAAGGCGTACCTGACGCATGCCAAAGAGTCTCTGAAACAGGCGAACAAGTTACGATGTCCCTTCCCTGACCTCCCGCCCCTGCTATCTGGAGAAGTGGAACCGGTTGCTTCGGGCAGCAGGCGGGCGAACGCTTGCGAGTACGTGTTCAGTCGCGCATACGACCTGCGTCGCCACCTTCATGCAGAGCATGGTGTCGACGTCGAGCGCGAGAAGGTCGCCGATTGGGTCCGCGACGAGAAGGGGGCTAGAGTAACGGGCGGATCATTGGTACCCTACAACTAAACTTCGAATGTACCTTAGACCCATCTAGAGATAGCCTCCGTTGCTGACCTTGACCAAATGATGACCGTCGATCATTTACATCTAGAGCGCACCCAGAAGCCATGACGTTCTCACCCATGCGAATGTCTGTATTGCGTCTGGTTGACCTGAAGGGCATGCTAAGCTCGAGCTAACTATGGCAAGAGTAGTAAGAGTAGAAATGCATTGGGAGAGGGCTATGGGATATATTACGGGATGCTTGCGGTGGCGTGATAGTCTCTACGGAGTGCGTCCTATCGTCAAGGCGAGTATCGGCCGCCGAATAATACAGCAGGTATCGTCGGACATGTCCAGCGTCCATATTGCATAGTTGTCACAAGAATTAGAAGTTAATGAGAGCGAGAGAAGGGTGGGGAAGAAAGATCGTGGTTGTGATCATAGGTTCATAGATCATGGATCGTGAGGGATATCAGCCATGACGAGGAGCGCGAGTGTGGGACTGTAACCTGCCCACGCTATGATGCCGATAAACAGGGGGAGAGCTTCAGAACCCTGAACGTCGTGTTCGACTTCTCGCAGAGATACATCTCATCGCCTTTCCGCCCTAGGAAGATCACCTCTTCGGTATGTTCGTCTCCGTCTCCAGACATGCTGAAGTCGGTCCTTGCGGGCGACTTGGACGGGCCGGTGCTCTGCTTCTTGCGAGGACCCGTATTGTTCCTGGACATGATAGGCAGCGCGAACGGCCCTGAAGTCCCGTTCGAGGAGTCCAAAGGCGTGCCAATCTTCCATACGAACGGTCCACGACGGTTCGTGCTCGAGAGAGGTGGGTTGAAGTGGGGGAAGATGGTGCGAGAGTGGTCCGCTGGCTTCAAGAGCGCATCACCGAAGTCCACTGCCTCCAGGCCACCCTGACGCATGGCGACAAGGATTGCGCGGTCCTTGACGTCGAACGCCTCGAGTCGCTTGACGTCCCCGAGACGGCCAGAAGATCGCGAGTCATCACCGTCATCGATCGTCCACATGAATCGGCCCTTCAGCACGGATCTGCCACGCGAGTCGACGATCGTGGTACTGTGCCCACCACGAGACGAGTAGAAGAGGGCGGGAGGACCAAAGTGCGTCGGCTGAGAAAGAAGTGATTGCGGCGAAAGGAGGGGCTTTGAAGAATCTATTATAGGCGTAGGTGTGGGTGCAGGTGCAGGTGCCGGGGCGGGCGGAGGAGAGGAACGGAAGGGGTACGTGGGGTCGACGCATTGTAAGCGGAGTTCCCTCAGGAGGATATAGTCCGTATCCTCTTCTCTCCTGACGGGCAGGTCAAGAGGTAACAGGCCATCACGGTACCATGCTTGCATCAAAGACGCTTTCCAAGGGCCTAAAATCCGTGTGAGCGAAAGTCAAAGCGACGAATATGATCCATACTCACCATGAATGATGCCCTTGGGATCACGGTAGAACCACCTCGATGGCGGTGCAGGGGTTGGAACAGGCAAACCCGGAGGAGAAAACTGGACCTGTGAGAGGTCCACGCTGCCCGTCCCATCGGCCTCAGGCTCGTATTGGCTGCGATAATCTAAGAAAGAGCGGTAGGTTGGAGGAATGATGTATTCGTCCGCGATCGTTGCAAGCGGGAAGTTCGGCGAGAACGACAACTGCTGGAAGGTGGTGTACGGGCTCATCTGCGCGGCCGCCAACGTGATCAGCTCATCAGTAGAATTGGCATTGCTGTTCGCCGCGTCGACTTGAAGTTGAGTCGAAGACTCCGCGGGGGGTGAAGCGATGCCCGAGGACGCAGTCTGAGGCGGATCGTCCCCAGCTGGGGGAGTGGGTGAAATGCCGATGGTAACGTTTACGGAAGCGTCTTCCTCTGCGTTTGCAACACCGTCTGTATCCGCATCCCCGGGAGACGTCCCAGACATGTTCTCCCGTGCGCGACGACGAGCCGCCCTACGCTCCGCACGTCCAATCCTAACCTCGCGCACCCGGACCGTGGCAGGTTCCAAACCAAACACGTTCTGCGAGAAAACCAAGAAAACCTCGACGAGGTCATCGCCTTGCAGCTGCAGCTCCAACGATCGGGGCGAGTCTGGCAGAATGAACGTGCGCGAGAGCCCGAGCGCCGTGCGGTACGTGCCCGCGAAGAGCTCCACCTTCTCGCCATTATCACCACAGAGGATCGCAAGAAAGCTGCAAAAGCGGTGAGTGTCTCGGTTTGTGGTTCCGTGATACAATGCCTACCTCTTCTTCGCAGTCTCCACCGCCTTCACCGCGACAGCGCCCTTCGTACCTGGAAGCTTGACGTATTCCAACTTCGGAGCGGGAGCATGCGGTGGCGGTGGAAGATTTAAGGGCCTGTCAAATCCAGCCCCAGGAGTCCGAGGCAAGTGTGGAACATCGTCAGAACGCCGTGCCAGAGCGTTGGATAGGATGCGGGGAAAGAACCGAGAATGCGATGATCCTGCCAAATGGGGGTGTATCATGGACGGAGACGGGGACGCATCCGCAGCCATCTGGGTGATATTCCCATTGCTGTTCGGCCCTGGGGACGTGGATGGACGCCGCAGTGGTCTCCCCGGCGTCGCGGTCACGATGTTCGACCCCGCTTGGGGCACCCGGCCAGAGTGCGAGCGAACAAGGACGTTAGGTCGCCGTTCTCGCATCTCTGGGGGCGCCGCGGGCGGTTGAGGTGGCGGCAGTATTGCGAGGTCCGGCGCCGTCGGGATAGATGACTGCGAGTGGCTAGATGCGTTGGAAAACACCCCGCCGAGCACTGACCATCTTCGTCGCCGTCGATTAGACTGGTCGCCGGTGCTTTGCCTTGTGAAAACAGAAGTTGATTCTGACGTCCTGGGGCTCGCGGGGGCATCGCCCTCGTCGTTGGCTTGGGAGTGAATGATGATAGGCTCCTGTTCTCGCCGAGATCCAGCCGGAGGGATATCAGGAAGACGGCTCTCGAAGAGCGCTTCGGCGAGAGTGATACGTTCGCGGGTGGGAGTTGTCGGTGACGGTGGGTTCGGCTCGGCGTCTTCATCTTCCTCACCATCTGCATCCCCATCAAGCTCCGGTGACATCATGCCAACGTCGTCGCGCGGGTTTGACCCAATGCTGAGTGCCTGTTGAAGCGTCAATAACGTCGGTGTTGGAGACGGCGGTGGGCCCGAGATCATATTCGTGTTCGCTCTAGTCAGGGACAGATCCAAGTTCGCAGGTCTGCTTCGCCGGTTGGACCGTGAGCCTAGAGAAGGTGCGGTTTGTGAGCGGGTCATATCCGCGCGAGTAGGCCCCGTCGACGATGCAGAGGCAGCAGCCATAGCGCTAGTCCGTTCGTCGAGCAATTGGCTGCCACTCGGGGCTGCCATGACATTAATGGCTTCATCGTCACTTGATGCCCAATCGCCCTTCGTATCATCCTCTAGATCCCTTTCGCCGTTGGCACTAGTGTGTGTGTGGCGCCGCGACATCGTGCCAGCCAAAACTTCGCTAACCGACGTTGCCCTCGACCGCGTGCGCGGAGGAGCGACAGTGGTTGCTGCAGCAGCTGCAGCAGCAGTTGACATTGGCGGCAGATCATGCGATAGGGGTGGTGGAGAGTTCGAGTACGCTGGAGGTGGTCCCACTGGTTCTCCTGGGGCGGAGCGCGTCGAGGATGACCTGGACTTTTGAGTCCGGATAACGGGAGGGCGAGGTTGCCCCGGAGGAACGGCGACAGAGCTTCTGCGACCAAGTTGCACGGCCCGCTTGTCATTGACACCAGCAGGGACGATGGCGGACTGCTTTTCGGTCGATCCCCGCTTCTCAGAGTCGTCGACCTGGATGAGTGAAAGGGCTGTGATGGGCCGCTTTACTTCCTCCCGACGAGCTTTCTCCTTCTCGCGCCTGATCTCGACCTCCATGCGCCATTCCACCATCCTCCTGACCTCTTCCAGCGCATATACCCTGACACCATCCCTGCGGCCCGCTATTGCAACGAGGACGCCGCGATGTTCCATGACCACCACGCTCTTGAACGCTGCCCGACGCACCAAAGCGTACGGCTGCGGCGCAGGGGGAGATACCAAAGGCAGGACATCTAGACCTTGGGAGTGACATAACAGCAAGTAGCTGGGAGCCAGGAATGCGCCACTTGTGGGAGGATTACTGAAATGCGCAGGGGAGATGTGGGAGGTAAGGGGGGACAGACTTAGGCCTAGATCATCTAAGGACGGTGGTGGCAGCTGAGGTGGAGGAGTTGTTGGACGAGGAGGCGCAGGAGACGACGCGCGGGAAGAATCTTTGGCAGCCGAAGTCGAGGGCGACTGTTGCTCAGGTGTAGGGTTTGGGGGATGATCTCGGCGATGAATGAGGTTGGCCAAAAATCCAGAGAAGCGATTGGAAGTTCGGGTCTTGGCCTGGGTCAGGACAACAACCGCGACGGAAGCTAGATGGACTACTTACATCGAGGGTGGCCCGGTTTCGTCGTCGCCGGTCGTGATTACCGATGGCAGAATGTGTGGGAGGAGCCAGACTGGAATTAGAGACTGCAGTGGTCGAAGACTGGTGAGAATGGACACTCCGAGGCGTCGCGGGAAGGGTGGGACTAGTGGGTTCCGTGACCTGCACGACTGGCATGCTATGTATACTCGTGGTATCCGCGTCGGATGCACGTTCCTGCGCGTTACTGGTGTCGACGTTGGTGGGTGAAGGGGTTTCGATCTCATGTGTCTGCGTTTTGTCCGAACCCGGCGGGAGCTTGGGTGCTTGAACTACGGTGAGATCGTCGGCATTGTCCTCAACCTCTTCAATAGGATCGCGCTCGGTGTCTGATTCAAATGTATCATGCGCGTCGCTCCATTGCTCTTCCTGAGTGGCAGGGGGGGAGCCAGATGAGGCCGGGTCGAGGTCAAGGCTGTCAGTGGATAGGCCGGCGGGGTGTAGAGTTGCGGACATTGTCAGGGGCATGAGCCGGACGTCGACCAGGCGGAGCGGAAGGGGAGTAGCGGGAGTCGAGGGCCGCCACGATGAGGAAGCACGAGGCGAGCGGAATGGGAGGGAGGGAGTGAGTGGAAGAGAAGAAAGGCTCTCGGGGTGACGGGGAGCGCGCAGGTCGCAAATCGTGCCGCCGCTGCCGCGTTCATTTGCATCTGCCTCCTGAGTCGCCGCAGTCTCACGCATCAAGCCTTACGAGGTCGGAGAAACCATTCCTGTCATCCGCCAGTGCCACTATCCGCCACTTCAACTTCCAATTTTCCACTCGCCCATCGCTTCTATACCGTGTTCCTACTAATACATGCATAGCTTGTGGATCACCACCTGTGTTCCAGCGATGTCCCCTCGGTCGCCGGGAGTCCCAAATACCGTGCATATGCTGCACTACATCGCATCCTAGCGCAGCCACGTCATGACCGTTGCTGGCTGTACGACACCTGCATTGTAGGAAACCAACAGCGCCGGCGCATCACGATATCCGGAATCATAGTAAGTAGCTCAAGTAGAAGGAATCCACCTGAACCCTGTCAAACTTCGCTCAATTCGGGATACACGGAAATGAGCTGTGAAACGGCTAGAATCAACATGCAGCACGCCGTCAGTCATCGTCATCGTCATCGTCCTGCTCCGCGGCCGCCTTCTTCGCCAGTTCACTCCCAAACGGGTCGCCCTCTTCCATGGCTATACGAGCCGCTTCCGCCTTGCGTTTCCTTTTCTCCTCCGCTTTCTTCTCCTTCTCCTGAAGCTTCTTGTTGTATGCGTTACTTCCGACAATTTTCTCTGGGTTCTTGCACAATCGCAACCTTCTATCTACCTCGCGCACGGCCTCGACATTCGGCGGCGATCCGTCTCGGAGAATGATCGCCTTGATGGGTTCTAGCACGCCCAGCATGGGCGGGTGAGGTAATGACGGAAACTTTCCCCGCGCCCATGTGAACGCGAACGTGGGTGAGGCGAGGGAGAAACAGGCCAGCGCGATCTGAGAAGGCGTATAGATGAACTCGGCGTCTGTGAGCCGAGCTGCTCGGATATGAGCTGTGGCAGCTTCGTAGGCCTTTTGAAGATCGTCAATTGAGACATTCGGCAGCGTCTGAGATATGCCGGGTAGTTGGTGAGCCACAAGACATGTGCAGGTCACAAAATGCATACCTGCACGTCGAGCCATATTCCCCAGAGTGACCTATGGGGATGCCATACGGCAAAGTCAAAGCCTAAACTCTGTGCGACGAGGAACTCCAAGTCAAGGACATCGGATGGTGTTGTTCTCGGGATATGGGATGCGTATGACTCGAGGGAGATAGGGTTGTTGGTTGTCTTGGTAGCGAGGAATAACGCTGTGAGCCTGCAGTACACAAGCGTTCACAAACCACCCAATAGAAACAAGGTGGCACCCACTCACATCACATTCTTCGGATGCCAATCCATGACCGTGTTCTTCAAGTAAAATCTTTTGAGGTATGTGACTGCGGTAGCCTCGACTTCCTCTGGAAATCGAAAATGCCCACACAGTTGCGAGATCTTGCCAACATAGAGCTTCACTAGAAGGTGTTCCTCTTCAGCATTCAAGAAGGCGACGCTATTAGACGAGCCTGGCTACACTACATACATCAGCATTTATCGCGAGCAGATTATAGCGATACCTACAGAGTCATTCTCGAACGCGTTGCGGATGGCCGAAACTGCATCCACGTTGAGAGCGGATCGCATGTTGGTGAGGTCTTCCTGAGAGAAACGCCAGTGGCGATACTGAGTGCTGGCTTCATAGATGGACTGCTGCGCAGATGTGGAGGCAACTGGTTGGGATTGTGGGGCAGGCGTGGCGGTCATGGCGAAACCGAAGATGAGGAGTCGAGGACCAGACTGAGAGACGTTGGACACCGAATCTGTGGATCTCATCAAGATACCTCTCGGTCTCGGGCCGTAAAGGCGCCGGAGACGGGCCGTCATGACGACGACGAGCACAGGTACGTCTCTGAGTCTGAGTCTCATCCGATCGCACCGTTACGGCGCCTGGCACTGGGCAGCCCCAGAGGTGTGCGCTCCAGAAATCGCCTCGAGCTCGCTCTTCGGTCTGAGCCCCTTCTACTGTAGCATCTTCCTTTCCTTCTAGCCCGCTGGACGACCATCGCATCCCATGTGAAGCGATGTTCAAGGTGCTGGTTCACCATCACGGCGCCCCTGCCAACGCGCCTTTCCATTCAAAATCGCTGCTTCATCTACTTCTCCAACTGCTCTCTCAGCCTTGGCTGCTTTCATTTCTTCTTGCCACCCTCGCTATACCCCCGGTCGCCGCCGCCGCCCAGGGCGTCATAATCGCTCAAGCTGCCAATGACGGTCTCTCAGTTATAGATTCTCCGGCCGTCAATTCGTAAGAACCCATTTGACCAAGACCCTTGGCGGGAGCGCTGACAGTACTTTATCACCCCAGTGTGTTGCATGCAGGAAGCAACGCAAGTATAGCGATTGACGTACGTTCTGCTTCGAGTCTTTCGACGTCATTGTGTACTAGCCCTCTCATCTGCACCTATAGGTCTCCGCAGGCAACAGCGGGTCGTTCTCATACCAGTCCCTCGAAATCTACCTCGTCTCGGCTACTACCGGAAAGAACATCACTATATCCAATGGGTCACAACTACTCACTCAGGAGCCTGACAGTACTGTGAAGCATATCAATTGGCCGGTTGCCACATGTTTGCAGGAGGGGGAATACAATGTGCGCAATAAAAGGTCACTAGCAGAAAAACATCTACTCACGATCATAGCAGCTCACTGTCTACGAGGCCTCGACTCTCACTAGCAACGGTACGGGTTACTTCGCGATCATGCCTGTGCCCGTCCAGGTGCAGAACAACGGCGACGACGACAGCGACAGCGCCTGCACTTCCGCTCTTAATGTCCTTCAAGCGCAGCCCCAGGCCTCTAGCCCACCCCCCATAGACCTGATCCCCGGTCGTGTTCCTTCGAACAGCACAGTTGTTCCCTCCGGCACCGCGACCAATAGCGCAACTACCACCGCCACCCCCAAGCCCACAGGTGGGCAAGTAATCACAGTTACCGCGGGAGACGGTGAGATCACGATTCCTCTCACGAACCTCCCTGGGACGATTGTCGTGGAGCCATCTGGCGGTGCCCCACCCGACCCTACTTCGACCGACATGTCATCTGGCTTTACCACGGTCTTCAAGACGGTCGCACCGACGGCAACCGTCACCGAGATTATATCCCAACCCGTTACGGTGACGTTCGAGGAGACATTTGTGAGCACGATTACCGGACCCGGGCAGACGGAGGAATTCACGGTGACGTATGACTGCTGTCCTTTCGAACTTTCGTCCGTGCGTGAGCTGAATGCGGCTTGGTTGCATATAGGCAAACGCAGACCCTGATTTCTACAGTCGAACTTATTCAGACTCAGGTGTCGAGTCCTGAACAGGCCGGTCTTCTGCCTGTCAACGCAGGGATGATGGTTGCCTCACCGCTCTCTGCGTTCACCATGCTGTCCACCCTATCCGTGTCTGCATTTTTATACATTCTTCGCCCTGCTTCCGTGCTGTAGGGCTAATATTTGGATGGACTGTTCAAGTACGGATGTATGCATGGAGGATTATGAATGTTTCCCCGTCTGCTCTTCGGGATTTCGACGCTGCTTAAGTATTCCTATTTATACCCTGAAGTGTATATCGTCTAAGAAGATAGGCATTACAAAGATACGCAGGTACTGCATAGGAACTTGACCCAGTAGTACGCACGCGCACACCGGGAGACAAGACCAACGAAAGCTGAGCAATTGTCCGTACAGAACAGATATAATACAGAACAATCTAGTGAAAAGCGACAAACCCAGTCCCAACGTCAAACCACCTGCGCCTCGAGGACTTTCAGATGGCTCAAACCACACGCGCCCTTATGGAAGTCCCGCACTAGGCGATACTTCCGCAACGACGTGCAGCCTTGTACATCGCACTTCGGGGGGGTCGACGGCGGTAATCGTGGCGGTGGGCGAACAAATAGCGACCCGTGTCCGCCGTCGACCTGCATAGCATCTTGACCCCCTTCCTGTTGTAAAAGCACGGACACTGGTATGGAGAAGGATAGTGTCATGACACGCTCCGTCTTTTCTCCTTCATCTTCTACTGGTGTAGATGGAGAGAGAGCGCTGGACACCCATCGATACATCGTAGGCGGAGGGGCCGCGACCTCAATGGTCTCCTCCTCTTCGCCTTCGGCTGCAGCCTCTCCGGGACCGGGTCGATCCTCCGCTGTCGATAGAGCATTTCGTTTGCCACGAGCGCGGGATTGCTTTTTGAGCAACCGGTTGATCGTCTCAGCCTACAGGGAGAGGTAGATGGTAAGCCTTACTAGAAACACAAAAGAACAGATCAAAGCCCGACCTTTTCATCTTCTAACTTCTTCTCAGTCAAGTTACGCCGCTTTCGGGCAGTCTCCTCCCGCTTGAGTGCAATCTCAATCTCTGTGAGCGGTTTCTTCTTGCGAGGATTCGGCGGTTCCGCTGGGCTGCATGATAAGCGAGGCGATGACGGGTACCGGGCAGTTCACATACCCAACACTACGTGTGATGAGTCGACCACATTGGCGAGGACAGCTTGACGGGCAGTCAGTGCTCGACCTCCTGCTCCTGCTGTAGCGACGGAGGTCGACCGCGTAGTTCCACCCTCGTCGTCCTCGTCGTCTTCGTCTTCATCTTCGGACTCGATATCGCTCGCTCGAATCACGGGAGCGCGTCTACGTGCACGGGGTGGCATGGTAGCGACACTCGAAGGTCCAGCTGTCGGAAGCTTCAGCTTAATCTTGAGGCGCGTAGGCAGTCGTCCGGATATTGGTGCTGGGGATGATAGCCCGTCGGCGTCCGATCCATCCTACTCGAAGTTGTAGGGGGAGGCTACGCGGAGAGATGAAAAGTAGGACTTACGTCAATGAGCTCATCCTCCACATCCTCCTCCACAACGTCCTTGTCATCTACCACGGCCTCGTCGTCGTGTGTGCCATCCCCGACGACGTCGATGTCGTCCGCGTCCTCTGCCTCGGCATCCTCTTCTGCGTCTGCATCATCGTCTACATCCATCTCGAGCTCGTCATCCTCAATGGGCTCTGATTGCGCCTCTGCCGTTGGTGTGGATGTAAGCTCCTTTCATTCATGAGGATATATATACTGTCACGCACCGCTCGCCGCATCCTCTGACTCTTCCTCGTATACGACCTTTCTTCGTGGCGCCATGACTCAGTTGACTGTCAAGACGAGATAAACCTCAATGGTGGGGAACAATCGAAGTCTGGCCAAGGAAGATGTACAGGCGCCCGTCTACGAGTCTCGTGAACTTGAACGCTCAGCGCTCAGCGCTCAGTGAGCGCTGGCGGCATACTATACCAGTACTCGTACTTACTACAGTATTTAGACGCCAGATGAAATTTAACGGCCAGGTGAAATCGCGACATTCTCCATAGCATGCTATCACCGTACCTTTCGTACGTTAAGCGCGAACAATGTAGCTAGGTTGAAGTACATGGCTACGGATAGCGCGGTTTTTTTCTGTTTCCGTATTCTCCCACAAAGTTGAATATATTTCATTTGTGTTGCTTGAAGGCTCTGAATATTTTAGCAGCCCTTTCATTTTTCTGAATAATATTTCAAGTAGCATTTTTCGTCCGTGGGGTATTTCATAGATAGAATTTGGAAGAGACACAAAGTCCATCTTCGCGATGCGCGGCCCAAATCGTGGTTTGCGCGCATGAAAATAGGTCATGTGCCAGAGCGCTTGCTGTCGCGCGCGATTGGACAGGTCTAGTCCCCACCTCATCTCATGAACCGCTATGCGCTTTCTCTGAGCCAATCGATGCGCAATCTATCTCACAATAAGGAGAGACTTACTTACCACATGCCTGATGTTTTTTTTGCCTGGCAGCATTCTTCTGTCCCCACTCAAGGCTTTGTCGTGACCATAGTGTGACGTGTTTCACCTGGCCGAAAATGTGACAAAGCCATCCCTGGAGAAACATCTCTCTCCTCCCTCGCACACACAACATAACACCTTGCTTTCTTTGCCATATTGTAGTCAATATATGTCTCATAGAACTGCTATACTCTCAGACCACTGCCCCCCCTGTCCAACGTGGTACACGACTCGCGAAATCACGATTTCATCTGGCACCTAAATACTGTAGTACTACAGGTTTCCACTCAGGTCGATTTTCCTCCATGTCGGCATTGAAGTCGCTAACGTTACTCTCCATAACCGCAGTGTGTTCAGTAAATGCGCTCAAAAATCTCATCGCTTGACGGAGAGCGCATCTCTTACATAAATACAACTCGGATTGCGCGACACCTGCAACTTCGGGCTGTGTCTTTTGGCATAGTAAGTTGAAGCTTGTACCCAACCCTTATGACCGGAGTTGATAGAGTATTCTCGTTACCCAGCGGTAACCTCAATTTCAACAAGGGCAGCCTATAAGGTTCAGAATCATATCTCAACGCTTTCCTGAATGCGCTCGAGCCCCGGGCATTTGCAGCAACGAAAACAGAAAACATCCGCAAACCAGTTGAATTACCCTTGCTATTACCGATATGGAAATATATTCAGCATCCACGACCCTTCGTGATAAATTTGCGATTGAAATGTACACATCTGTTATGACTGAGCGTCGAGTAAGGATCAGAGATACGCACGAGACGAGCAGGAGCGCCGACGAGCACTTGTGCAGCGAGAGCGGAGCAAAGCTCGACGGTCAGGGCTGGAGACAAGATGTATTGAGTGAAGTATACTACAAACGAAATACAGCGAGGCTTACCTGGAGACAAGAGGTCGAAACTGAGGTCTCCAGGTAGCAAAGTACAGGTCTTATATACATGTACGCAACAATGGAACGAGCGGACAATAGGTAACTAGGGTCGCGAGAGAACAAGGGGAAACAATGGATGTAAGTACAATAGCGACAGTGGAACAATGGTCGTAAGTACAATAGCAACAGTGAGACAATGGAAGCTATTGTACTGAGGGACAAAGGACGGGTTACAATGCAACGGAGGACAATGGGAGCGACGTGAGAAGTAAACAGTCCGAAAAAGGAAACTCAGGCGCTGGGTAAACAGCGCTGAATGGAAGCGTTCGTAACAGTACCCCCCTCCTAAGGGTCGTGCCTTCACGACTAAGCCTTGTTGAGAGGGCCAGGGGCCGTTGGATGCGTAGAATGGAATTTCTGTACCAGCTGCGGTGCATTTGCCAGGTCCGCTGCATCCTCCCAACTGTCGTGCTCTGGGCCCCAACCCTTCCAATGCACGAGGTACTGCAGTTTCTTCCACCGCCCATACCGTCGTGACTCTAGGACACCTTCCACTTCATACTCCTCCTCCCCTTCTACTTCGATCGCGGGTGGCTCTGGAGGGTGTCGTCCAGGGAGTCGACTCTCCTTGTGTGGTAGTAAGAGCGACACATGGAATACGGGGTGGAGTGCAAGGTCCTTGGGGAGCCTGAGCTCATAAGCTAGGTTGCCCACCTTGCGTTTGACTTGGTACGGTCCAGCATACCGGTCCACCAGTTTCCTCGAGACTCCTAGAACACGGAAGTTCCTCGTGTCGAGCCACACCTTCTGTCCTTCCTTAAACTCCGGGGCCTCGCGGACGTAGCGATCATAGTGCTCCTTCATCCGTTCAGCTGTTAGAGTCAAGGCAGCGGTTGCATCCTCCCTTGCCTGCCGCAACTCCTCTCTTCGTTCGTCTGCCGTGGGCACTGCCGTAGACAACATCGGAATGTGGAACTGGGGTTCAAAGCCGTACATCAGATAGAACGGCGAGTACCCCGTCGACGAGTGTTGGTGTGAGTTAAAGGCAAACTCTGCAATCGGCAGCCACCTGACCCAGTCATCGCGGCGTCGAGAGCAGTACATTCGTAAGTAAGCCTCTATCTCCTGGTTCCATCGTTCCGATTGGCCATCTGTCTGGGGATGATAGGCAGTTGACATTGCGCTTTCTATACCGAGGCCTTTGA
The DNA here is from genome assembly GCA_026283605.1 of Ganoderma lingzhi. Classification (NCBI taxonomy): domain Eukaryota; kingdom Fungi; phylum Basidiomycota; class Agaricomycetes; order Polyporales; family Polyporaceae; genus Ganoderma; species Ganoderma lingzhi. The sequence goes on from JAPJYM010000001.1 coordinate 1,971,632, forward strand.
GGATCGCACGGAAGAGCTTGCTTGAGAACTGGGGTCCACGATCGGAAATGATCTTTCGTGGTAGTCCATGCAGACGGAAGTGTTCTTGGATGAAGTTATCTGCAGCTCCTTCTGCGTCGATCTCCTCGGTGCATAGAATAAGATGGATCATCTTTCCATGCCGATCAACAATAAGTTGCAGCGCGTTGAAACCATCTACGTCTGGCAGTCCGGTGATGAAGTCACAGGTTACTACCTGGCCTGGGCCGTCGGGGATCTCGTTGGGCTGGAGAGGACCATGCGGTTTGGTGTGTGATGTTTTACCACGGCGGCAAGTGTCACAGGTGTCCACATAGTCCTTAATAAACTTGCCCATGCCCGGCCACCAGTAGTTACGAGTAACCAACTCCATCGTCTTGGCCTGTCCCGGGTGTCCGGCCGGTGGGAGGTTGTGGTGGATACGTACAATCTCAGCACGCAGTGCATCATCCTTGGGGACATAAACTCGGCCGTGATAGAGAAGCAGGCCTTGTTCAGTGTTCCAGTCCACCAAGTCGTTCTGGAGATGCGCTGGTCCAAGACTGTCAAGTTTGCTAAGTGCTTCCACCACCTCCTGCTCGCGATCCCCACACTCGCGGATACGTCGAAGCAGTGCCTTGTCTGGGACCACTGACAGGTGCCCTCGCTTGGCTGCCAATACTCGGAAACATTCGGGTTGCAACAAGACACGTCCGACATTGTCATCTGCATCATCTCGCTGGTGGTCAGGCCTGCGCGACAGTGCATCGGCCCTACCGTTGGAGGTGCCAGGTTTGTGTGAGATGACAAAGTTGAATCGTGACAAGTAGAGAGCCCATCGTGCCTGCCTACGGGTGAGGTTCTGTGCTGTACGCCAGTACTTGAGGTTTTTGTGGTCTGACTGGATCTCGAACACGCTGGGTAGTCCTTCGAGGTAGTGGCGCCAGGCTTGCAAGGTGCGGATGATAGCGAGCATCTCCTTGTCGTAGATCTCGTAGTTGCATTCCGCATCGTTCATCGATTCGGAGTGGAAGGCAACAGGGTGCCATTTACCATCCTCCCCCTCCTGAGACAGAACCGCACCCGTTGCGAAGCCGGAAGCGTCGACTTCAACCCGAGTGTTGCGGTCTGGATCGTACATGCTCAGGACAGGGCTCTCGGTGAAACGACGTTTGAGCTCCTCAAAGGCAGACTGCTCCTCTTCTCCCCATTGCCATGTGGTGTTGCCCGTGAGGCGATCCAAAGGTTTGCAGATGGCACTGAAGTCCTTAATGAACCGCCGGTAGAAATTCGCAAAGCCACGGAATTTCCGTACGTCTGAGGTGTTCTGAGGGACTGGCCAGTCTGCGATACCCTTGACCTTCACAGGGTCCATCTCCACACAGTTCTCTGAAACGAGAACACCGAGGTATTCCACCTTGGGCTGTTCGAACTCGCACTTCTCTGGCTTACAGAACAAGTCATTCTCCTTCAGCCGTTTCAGGACCTCACGCACCAGAGTGCGGTGCTCCTCCATGTCATTGGTGAAAATGAGGATGTCGTCGAGATAGATAGTGACTTTGCCTAAGACAATGAGGTCCTTGAAGATGTCGTTCATAAGCGCAGAGAACGTGCTGGGCGAATTGGCTAGCCCAAAGAACATGACATTTGGTTCGAACAGTCCTCGGTTGGTCACAAATGCGGCCTTCCACTCATCACCAGCTTTGACCCGCACGTTGTTGTACCCCCAGCGGATGTCGAGCTTCGTAAAGTACTTGGCCTTTTTGAGTCGATCCATCAGGTCCGAAACCAGCGGCAGCGGGTAACGGTTCTTAATGGTAATCTCGTTCAGCCGTCGATAGTCCTGGACTGGACGTAGACTGCCATCCTTCTTCTTGACAAAGAAGAATGGCGAGGACATCGGCGACTTCGACTCCTGAATATAGCCCTTGGCCACATTCTCGGCAAGAAACTTGTCAAGCTCAACTTGTTCGCTTGGTGATAGGGGATACACCCGGGAGTGGAACATTTTCGCGTCCGGTACTAGTTCAATTGCATGGTCGTAGGGCCCGTGTTCTGGTAAACGTTCGGATGCTTCCTTTGAGAACACATGCAAGTACTCATGGTAGTGCTTCAGTACGATCTCTTCGACAGGGCGAACCTCCTTCTTCTGGTACTCTTGTTCAGTGAGTTGTTGAGAGTATGTGTACGTCGCTGAAGCAAATAGTTGTGGAGTACCATAAAGGCGTTGTCCGTTGTCCCATGCATTGAGAAGCGACTCCTCAGTTCCATCCCACCGTGGCAGGAATCCTGGCGGCCATGGCCATTCCTCGTCTTCTCTATCCTCCTCTACCATCACGGCCGCACGTATCCTTCCAACCTTCCTGACCTTCCTCACCCGTCGAGAACCTTGGCGCGCCGTAAGCCGTACCTCCATATCACGCACTTTGGTCTCAACAGGTTTGGATGCCTTCGGGTTGGCCGGACATGTCTCTGGACATCTCGATAGACGCTGTCATGCACCAAAGTGGATTGGCACATGGACAGGGCTTCTACCAAAGCATACGTGCAAAAACAAACCATAGAACGGAGAAGCCACAACACCCACCAAGTCCAGTGCTAATAAGCCACCCAACAAAAGAGTTGTGGCCTTGGCTTACCACAAAAAAAGCAGACATATATCCACTACAGAACCCACTAGAACCGGCATTAGCCTGGTTATTACTATCCCTCTCAAAGGAAACACCCCAAAACACTCTCAGCCCCTTTCATCCCAACTGTGTCCTGCCTAAAATATAGGGGCAGACTACAAGCAGTCTAAAGGACTTCCCCGGAAACCAAGAGAAGGTTCCGGAAGCGTATGGTCAGTCCTAGAAGGTTCTAGAAACAAATAGAACTTTCTAGTACCCTAGAAATGGCTAGAATGTTCCGGAATGTTCTGGGATGTCCTGGAATACTCTGGAATATTCCACCAGCTTCTAGAATTGTCTAGAAGGCACCAGAAACAACCACAAAGTTCCATGGTACACCACAAAAGTGTACTATACCGGATATGTCAATGTGCTAGAAAGCACTAGAATATTCCGGAAGGTCCTGGAAAGATCCGGAAAGGCATAGAATCAGCTAGATCTGTGCCAAGCCATGATTTGTAATCCAATTTGAAATGATTTGTCATGTACATAGAATATTCTGGAAGGCTTCTGGAACAGTATATATACTGGACCAAAGTCAGCCCCCAAATATCATCTGATCACCAAGCCATCAGGTCACCACAAGCAGCAAAGTGTAAACAAGTTACACTTTGGCTGAACAAGCATATTATTCCCTCTAAAGAGAGTGGAATAGTATAGCCAGAAGTATCTAAAGAGATACTTAAAGGATCTGATCACCAAGCCATCAGGTCACCATCAGTATCAAAGTGTAAACAAGTTACACTTTGGCTGAACAAGTATATTATTCCCTCTAAAGAGAGTGGAATAGTATAAACAGAAGTATCTAAAGAGATACTTAGAGGATCTGAACCGTCAGATCACATGGTGCAGTAGTGTAAACAGTTACACTTAGGTGAACTACCCGAGCGTAGTGCCGCTGCACAAGGCAGGTTTAGAAGCTACAAGTTCAGCTTCTTACCTAGGCCATTTGAAGAGTATCTATCAAAGAGGAAGATACTCAAAGTCAAGCACGTGTCTCCGATAGACACATAGTCACGGGACAAGAGGCCAGACCCCACAACCGCTGTAGGGGGAGACTCTGTCTGTACAAGCAGTGCTCCGAGCAGCACTAAAGACAAGACTTCACACATATCAGGCCTAACAAGCCATCAAAACAAGCAGTTTGGGTCTTGATTTCGATATCATCCCCCAAGAACTCGACGAGGTCACTTTCGGGAAAACTGGAAAACCCATACACCTTGTGGCAAGGGTGTTAATTGGTTACAACATTAACCAACCACAACCAATTTGATATCTATCCACGATATCTGGAGCCCACCAATTCCAACCAACACCAAAACAAACACCCGATCAACACGACATCTGGAGCCCACCGCGAGGGGGATTGTCGAATCATCGAAGCTTTAACAAACGACAAAAGTCAAGACATTACGCAAACTGCTTACACAGTCTAAAGGCATACCAACCTTTAAAAATGTGTAAAGCACAACAAGACGGGACACGAAGTCCACTAGCACCAAGTGATCTCTCATCTTTTGGATCCATACGCTCTGTTATGGATATGCCAATAGAGGGAGGGAAGCTTGCTCCACCAACATTTAGAGGCGACTCTGCAGATGTTGAGATATTTCTGCGACGGTTTGAGCGCCTAGCTGTGTTGCACCACCTGACCGATCAGGAGCGATGTGACATGGTAACCGACTATTGCGGATGGGTAGTCCGAGAGACAATAGAAGGGTTTAAGGCATACCAGGATGGAGACTGGGAAAAGCTCAAAGCAGACATCCGTCAATTCTGGAATGCAGACCTACAGTCCAAACGGTTCCGTGTTAAGGACCTAGAGGCATTGGTTATGCAATCCCAGAAGCAGCAAGTCCACGAACTAGAAGACTGGCGAAAGTATCAGCGTAACTTTATCCGTATAGCTGGTTGGCTACGTGGCCAACACAAGCTTACCGATGATGATTATGCATACTATATGTGGATTGGTCTACATCCACGCTTCCGAAGCCGCCTAGAGAGTCGAATCCTACTTGAGGACCCAAACCATGATATGTCAGAACCATTTTTGCCAGAGAGCATCTCCAAAGCGGCAGAGGCTATTCTAGGCATTCAACGGTTTGACACTGAGCGTTTAAGCTCAGACCGGAGCTTTATACATGGTTTGGAGGAAGAAGACTATAGGCATTCGCCAGCTGTCTTGCAGAAGAAAAGGCAGAAAAGATCTACTGAAATAATGTCAGACAATGACATTGATGACATTGATGATGAGGGGCTAAGGAGTCCTAGAACTCATCATCTACCCAAAAGATCACTGCCAAAGCAAGACAAGAGACGGGAAGCAATCAGTAGCCATCAGGACAAGTCGAGGCATAGTTCAGAGGATAACGAGTTCGACAAACTAGTCGACCGTATGCAGGCTCTATCACTTGATGATCCAAAATATGGCATCATGTATATGAAAGCCTGTAGGTTAAATCCTCTGGCAGTGGATTGTCTCCACAAGCCAACTATCAACCAGGTATCTCAACTGCCAGACCGAGAGGCAAGAAGAGATATACCACCACATATCCAGAGACAGAACCCAAATAGGTTTCTCCCACAAAGAGGACCACCTGTCTCAAAGCTAAATGGATGTTATGGATGTGGTGACCCTGGTCATGTCTTGAGAGACTGCTTTAAAATGCAGGACCTCCTCAGCCAACGAATTGTGCTGAAGGACTATCGTGGACGATTTATTCACCCAGATGGTGGAATTATTCGCCATGAGCCTGGAGAGACATTAATGCAAGCCATTAAACGTGTCCATCCAGAAGTCCACTTGATTACATGTCATCAGCAGTATGATGATGATCAAGAGGAGGATGAGCCGTATGCAGATGTAATGGTGTACCCAGTCAAACGCAGCCAACGGGAGACTAGGTCATACCGGAAGCAGACATCTGCAGGGCCCCGAGCATCACCGATAGCATCTCAAGATAAGGGAAGAAAGAAGGAGGCAGGAGCAGGCTATAAACATGCTTATAGTCCACCTCCCTTCCCAGTTGCAAAGCCAACCCCAGTGGAGACCCAACAAAGGGCATTCAATCCAGACAACAATATGGAGATGGTTGATGGGACCATTGCATCCAAGTATACTAGGCAGCCAACCTCAGGAGCTCAGACAGCCGAAAAGCCACGTCCAACAAACAGGACGTCACAGATTAGCAAAGATGTTAATCCAGGTGTAGTTCTAGACAAAATTCTAGACACACCAGTGACACTCCCAATCCGGGAGATAGTGGGCTCATCTAAAGAGGTCTCAGCTTGCCTTCAAGATGCAATAAAGGTCAAGAAAGTGGACCTTACCCAGCCAATCACCTCGAACCTGGTTACAAAGAACAAGCACGACTCCCTGATCCACATAGAAATGAAGTACAAGGATACACCAATTGACTTCATTGTGGATACTGGGTCAGAGTTGAATATTATCAGCCAGAAGGTTTATGACATGTTTGAGGGACTTGTCATTAACCCGGCTGAAGCTGTAACCATGCGGGATGCCAATGGAGGATCATCCAAGTTACTGGGCTTGGTACAAGAAATCCCTCTCAAAATAGGCCCCATTCATACACCAGTTGATGCCTATGTCTCTACTAGCCCTGCATTCTCAGGAGTTCTGGGACGGCCATGGCAGAGAGAGCATCATATTGGAATTGAGGAACGTGAGGAAGGAACCTTCCTTACTTTCCCTAATGATGATGGGATTAGCCGATCGCGCCTACGAGTACCAGAAACCTACACTTATGTTAGGGGACCTGGTCCACCTCCACTTTCACCGGAAAGTGAGGTGTTTGGTGTTGTGGCTGAATGGTCTGCTGATAAAGCAGAGGTCTATATAGATCAGGATATGCAGACAGATCCTGAGTCAATATCCAGCAATAGCCCTACTGCCGATACACAAAGTAGAGGCTCCAGCCCACAGAGCTCAGAAGATGAGCCTATGGATATTGATGACCAAGAAAATAGTGCAAAGAAAGGGAAGGTTAATAGGTGTAATGCCAGTAAGGCAAAAGACCAATTATGCCTTCAACGCACTACCTCCCTCAGCTCATCGAGTACTGAAAACAGTACTGAGGAGGAAATAGACCAAGTCATGCCTCAGCAATCATGGGATTACTGGCCCGATGAAGATGCGATATTCGAGAAGAGGACATATCACATTATAAAGGATAGACTTCAGCAGGATATTCCAGAGATACCAGCAGTCAAAGCTGGCCCATGCACCATTATAACGGATGCATCTCTTGAATTTTCTGGAGTTCTATCACCAGTGGATGGACAGACTTTTTTATTGAGGGATGCCAAAATCTTCAATAAAAAAGGAGCCTACTATGGTCATGCAGTGGTACAAATATTCTCATATGGTGAAAAAGAACTGGCACAACTGGAGCAGTGTAATAACACTCCACAAGAGCCAATGATTTGCCACCTAACCACTGCATCAGAAAATGAACCTGACATAGTAGCCGGACCCATTATTACTGAAAGTAATATGGTCCGCAGTCCAGTCATTACTCTGGATATTCACATAAAACAAGCACGTATTCCATTTGTGCTTGACACTGGATCAGAGATAAACTGTATCAGTGCCAAGCTATGGGAGCTTTTATGTGAAGAGTCATGTAATATTGGAGACTCCTGCAAGATTATAGGAGTAACAGGACAACAGCTGCAATGTTTAGGAGTCTGGGAAACAGCTATTGAGTTTAATATGATATGGTCTGCAACCAGACTTCATATCATTAAAGGACTCAAAGTTCCTGGAATTCTAGGATGTCCATGGCAACGGGCAAACCAGTTGAAGTTGGAGCATACAGCTGATGGAATTAACGTCCAAGTCAGGTCTCCAGAAAGACCAAATCAGCTGCCTATGACTACCCACATAGTGCAATCAGTCAGGAAATATCCTGAATATACAACTATGCCAGCTTCAAAGCTCTGTGGAATAATTGCAGAGCAGCCTAATGGGCTAGACCTAGACATTACAGAAAATACCATGGAATATGACCCATGGAGGCCTGATGCAGAAACTGGAGAAATACCTGGAGACGACCCTCTGCCAAGCAAGGTCAATATGGAGAACAGGCTATATCAGTGCCTGCTCGGGCTCTATGCAGATAAAGCTGGTCGAAACCTAAAGATGCCTCGACCAAAGCTAGAGCTTATTGAGCCATTTGAAGCCGATCAGGTTGATTGCCCTGCAACAACCTCACTTCAAATGTCCAGTGACCAAGAAACATTTTTGCTAAGAAATGTTCTTCTCAAAGTCAATGGGAAGTACCTTGAAGGACATGGCATTCTTCACATGGTATACTTTCCACATGAGACAGAACGTATAGAAGCAGCAAAAATGGAGAGGCCTAGAACACCTGGCTCAGACAAGTCTCTGGACCTTGGTGAAAACAATGCTGTGGAGCAGTTCTATGCTCAGTTCAGGCCATACCATCCAACCATTCATGACCTGGAACAGTCCATGATGGAAATGGGGTTTGAACACTCAAGATCCAAAACCTAGCGGTGCTAGTCACCATATAAATGAGTTATAGTTGTACCAACAGCCCAAGGTACACTTAACTCAAGTACAAGATATACTTATATCTTTGTACAACAAAAGATATATGGGACTAGGCTTACACAAGTCAATGTAGTGTTTATAACATTATAACACTATACTTACTTGGGTAACAAAAGAATATAAGCTAGAGGATAAAAGCAACTATAAGTTTATAACAAGTTATAAGCTTATTAGTTAATACTCCACATATGAGGTCATTAGACCCGCCAGCACAGCATAGGCCCCACTGGATCTACAGGCAAGATATGAAGGATATGCACCTGTCAAACAAGAACTAAGTATGGTTAGTACAAGGAAACTAACCAAAGTTGGTTAGTTTTTCTTATCTAGACCATATTTAGCATGGTGCCCAGCCTAGCAAGAAGGAGAACCACCTAGAAAGGAGCAGAACAAGGAAAACAACATCAAATGGATGACATCAGCCAGTATAGAAGAAGGGATAAAAGCCCACACCCACCACATAGGAGGAGGAGACCAAGTCACACCCACACTTGCCACAATCCACCATGCCCTACATTCCCATCACTTCAGAGAACACCCTCTCCCTCCTCCCTCCTCGTGGCCACCCGGGCCGCTTTGACTTCATGCTTGGCCTCATCCGCCAGCACGTTGAGCAGCCGCTCACCCGGGAGAACGATCCCTTCGCTATCCAAGCTGCCAACGTCTACACCGCAGAGAACATGGCCTGTCCTTGGGACCCGGCCCAGGCAGTCGACACATTCGTTATAGCGGACGCAGACATCCTCGCCGGAGACTGTGCTCGCTTTGGCCAGGGAGTGCTCTTCTTCGAGGAGGCCCAGCCGAACCTAGCCATTCACCCTCCGCCCCCTCCGTCCCCTCCGTCGTTGCCTGTGCCAGTCAGCACCCCGGAGAACATGGACATAGCTATAGGTGCGCCACCGTACCAAGTTCCAGCCCCTCCTAGCCCGCCGCCGCTTGTTGCCGCTATGATAGAGCGACACAACATCGGAGACCTTGGAGCCAGAGTGTCTGCCGAGAGGGAGGACTTGGGTGAGCCCCTTGAGCTGGCCAGAGCGCTCGTGATCGCACTCACCGAGGCACTGGTCCAAGCATTGACCAACGCGGTCATGAACACACCTCCACCCTATGGCAGGGCCGAGAAAACCCCGGAGATCACCTACGAAGAGACACAGGTCAACATGTATGAAGGACAACCCGAAGCCGAAGAAGACTACCCGGAGCAGATGGAACTGCAGCACCCCGGGTGGGAGACCATCTCTCCCATGGTCGGCAGTCTGACTGCCGCCGGAGAAGAACAAGACTCGTCTTCCAACGAAGAAGACACTGCCGTCACGGTCATCGACGTGGATGCCATCACAGACGATGAGGACGAGGAGAACCAACTTACCGAGCTGGACAACAGTCGGTACCCCTTCCGCCCTCCCAAGCCCACTCCGAAGACCTGCCCGATGTGCAGCAAGGAAATGTACGACCCGTTCCCAGACCGTGTGAACCTGGCGCTCCAGGGCGATGAGGCTGCTAACCTCGAGCTCCTCCTCGCTCGGCCGCCCAAGCACTGGACGGGCAAGGATCGCGTGGTCATCAAGACCGCCATCCAGTCCCTGACCCGTGCCCTCGACAGCGGAGTCGGGTACGGACAGGCCCCGCGGGCTCACCCAGCCCACAGCTTCTGAGCTCCCGACGTAGGGAAACACGCGCACAAAGAGATCCGGTCCGGCCTGTGTATGATAGCATACGAGGCAAGTGAGCGACCCGGTATGGCCATCTGTACGAGTACGCGAGGGGCCGAGTCGTGTCCGTAGGGTCCCAGCTGAGTTTCATAGCCATGCCCTGTACGATACAAAAGCAGTCAGTGTACTCAAACGAGCGAGTGCGGCAGAGACGGGCTAGACGGCTGGTGGCACAATGGTGTCACCCCTCTCAATGGTCACCTCCACACGGGAGGGGAGGACCAATCCAGCTGACTGCACCACGAGTAGTGCAGCAGACCCGAGCAGAGTTCTGGAGCTGTACCGCCGGCAAAAGGGGACGGAGATCTCATAGAAGAGACCGCCGAGTCGTCCCACCCCGCATGCACATCACAACCCAAGAGGACAAGCTGGAGACTCACCAGCGACAAGCCACCGACTGGCCAAAACCACCTGCGTACTCACCTGTCCACTACGAGGACAGGGAGCAATCGGGCACGATGCCCACGGATGACCAGGAGCCTAACAAGATGCGCGAGGCACCACACAACGCGACCGGCTGTGATGAAGCCGAGGATGGCGAGTGGATGCCGGCCGAAGAAGCGAACAAGGCCAGCAGGCCTGTTGAGGCACACATGGACGAAGAAACGAGGGGGAGAGAAGTATGTTATTAATACATACCCCCCAAGAGCAAAAGACGAGACGCACACACCTTCAAGCCCGCTGAGCACGAAGCTCAGGCCGCCGGGGGTTCCAAAAATTGAAGAGAGCTGTCGAGACAGCAGGCCGCTGTCCCGAGCTGCTCACACGCCGCGTGCCTCCAGGAATGGGCCTCCCTCAACTGGAGACACACAAGCGAGAACGTGCAGGGGAGCGACACTTGCGGAGAGACCATGGTGCGCGGAAATAGGGGAATGCAGGAGAACGAGTCGAAAAGAAAGCTGGGACGTACCTATTGGGATCCGAGATTCCCCAGCCACACCTCTCCACCCCGAGAACCTCCGAAACGCGCCATTGGACGCACCCAAGCTCCACCAGTTGAGCTCCGCATAGAAACCGAGTCCCTCGGACGAGGGACAACCGTGCTTGAGGATCCGAGAGGGTGGCGACCGTCTTGAATGGGCCGCCAGGGACCAAGTACCGGTCGGAACCAGGGGAAACGAGGCTGAGGGGACGCCGAGAGTCCACCCCAGCCAGAGAACGGGCCCCGGAAGCCGGAATTGAGGACAAAGGTCGATGGGGAAGGCCTCGGCGATATGACGCCACCTAAGCGCCGGGTGCACGAACCCACAAACACCAGAGATGACACGACCCGCTGTCCTCGAAGTGTCGAGACGAAGCAGCGACGAGGACGGGGAGGGGCTCGAGAACATCATGCAGGGGGCCCGAGACGGCAACCACCCTGCACGAAAAGGAATCACGTGCCGAGAACGTGCGAGAAACCCGTCCAAAACTATGGCCAGAACTGGGTGCGCCACCCCAAAATGTGCCGAGAATGCGTCATTGGACGCCAACCCACTGGCTGTTGAGCCAGGTAAAGGGTAGAGCTGCAGCGAGAACCCGCATGGGCATATGGGTGCGCACGGGCATACGCGCCAGCCACGTGCCCGCGAAGAAAGCCAAGAACACGTCATTGGACGTGTCGAGGTCCTGGGTCAACATGTGAGCCCAGCAAAAGACAACGGGGACCACATAGGGAGCGCGTTGGCGCATCCCCACAGTCCAGGACGAGAGAAGGAGCAGAGCAGGGCTTACCTGCACCTAGGAACCCAGCTCCACAGCGACCCCAACATCTTGAAGGGCCGCTGTAACAAGTCCATGGGACTCCCCGAAGGCCTATTGAGGGCCACGGAAGACTCGAGATGACGACAACGAGAGGCCGCGCACACGTGCACACGCATACGCGCGTACACACATACGCGACAGGCCCGCGCACGCACAAGAGACAAATGGAAAAGCACGTCATTGGACGTGTCCAGGCCCTGGATTGATGCATGAGGGCCTGGGGATGGGGATGGGGACCGCGTTGGGAGCGTGTTGGCGCGTCCTCGCGGCCCAAAATGCGAATGCAGGAGAAAAAGGAGGGGGCGGGACTTACCCATACCCAAGGGACCCAGCTTCACAGCGACCCCGATGTCTTGAGGGGCCGCCGAAACGTCTCCAGAAGCCTCCCACATGACCTGTTGAAGGTTGCTGGAGGACGGCGCTAGGTCGACGGACGAGAGAAAGCGAAGCAGGAGAGCCGGAGGACAGGAGACATGGCGGGAGGAAGAACGAGCGTGCTGGCACAGCCGTGCCAGCCGAAAATCGAACGTCAAGCGCCCGTAGAACGCCCAAGATCAGATACCGGCACACGGGCCGGTAGATAAGATAATGGTGCTCGGGCCGACAAAGAGAGATTGGACGAGGAGATGGCACAGGTGTGCCAGCTGGACGTCCAAAAAAAAAAAAAAAAAAAAAAAAAAAAAAAAAATTGAGCGCCCGTAGAGCGCCCGAGATTAGATACCGGCACACGGGCCGGTAGATAAGACAACGGTGCGCGGGCCGAGGAGATTAGATTGTCGGAAACGGTCCGACAATCACGAGACTTTTTGAAGTCACGAGGCAGGCTCATGTAACGAAAACCGTTACATAAGGCACCTCGACGGGTCGAAAGACCATGGATGACTTTTACTCAATTATCTAAGGCTGACATCAGCCAGATAACATCGAGATAAGTCCCAGCTGGGGCTAAACAGGCCCAATATGGAAGGATAGGGTTACATTTTGGCTGATAACCTCCCAAAGCGGGCGGGACAAGTCAGAAAGTTGCCGAAAAATGCCAGAAAAATGCCAGAAAATAGCCAGAAAATTCTAGAACCCTCGGGGAAGCCACTGGAAGGTTCTGGAACACCCTGGAATGGTGTAGTGAGCCCCACTCCACAGTGGCAGCACATATATATAGGCTGCAGAAGGCCACAGACCTGGCAACCATGAAGAACCCTACCCTCGAGGCGAAGCTAGCCGCAATCGAGCGCGCGGAGAAGAAAAGAAGGACTACAGCAGCCCGACTGCTAAACAAGCGGAAAAAGAAGCAGTCTGGCTCTCGAAAGGCTGTAATCCAGCGAATGATTCAGGGGTGCAAGTATAACAATGCACAACGGAGTCGGGAGCAACGGCGGCCAATGTTTGGAACACAAACTAAACGTGGCGCACTCCTGCACCCTGAACCACTTACGGATCACCCTTTGACGGAATAAAGTGGTGAACTGGATAAGCTCTAAAGCTTATTGGGTCTAAGGCACGTGATACGGAGGTCAGGCTTACGGCGTGCCAAAACCTTCAATAGGTTTATAGCTAAACCGATCACTGCTAACCGTCCACATCAAGAAAGCAAGCTGTGTTACTGAACACACACAAGACGGAGTATTTAGCGAGAACTGTGGGGCGACGACCAATAGGAGGCTAGAGGAGAAGTGTGTCTGTCCCCGCTACGACGTTAAACTGGCCACGCATAATAGTCGCAGACTATTCAAACAAGCTACACACTACTCTAACCAACTATGAATGCCAACACCAACCACTCAGTAATAATGGAGCCATATGACATAGAGCTCTATTATAAAACGGACGAGTGGCTAGTCGATGTCCCATGGCTCGAAGACGACGAAACAAGCTTTATCAGGAATCAGAGTACGGTGGAAACAAATTGTGCAAGGGTATTTGGAAGCAAATACAAGCCAGTTGCACAACAAGTGAAGCCAGTACCGGGATTATTCCCGGAGGGGGCTAGAGTAACTCGGCAGTTTCCCGAGGATCCACTCGACAGCCTACCCTTGCTTACTTGCCATCCACCAGAGTTTATTCCCACAAAAAAGCTCACAATAGAGCGAATTGAGGGAATGAAACTCAACCAAGATGGATTCCTATGGCCTGAAGAAGAAAAGCTGTTTCAACACATCTTTCAGATAAATGAAGATGTGCTTGCATTCACCGAAGCAGATAGAGGATCATTCAGAGAGGATTACTTCTCACCATACATCATCCCGACTATCCCACATATACCGTGGATGGAAAAGAATATTCCAGTGCCACCAGGGATAAGGGAGGAAGTAATCAATCTCTTACGAGAGAAACTAGAGGCAGGAGTCTATGAGCGATGCCAGTCATCGTATCGCTCAAGGTGGTTTTGCGTTCTAAAGAAGAACGGAAAACTCCGACTTGTGCATGACCTTCAAAAGTTGAATGGCATCACAATTCGGGAAGCTGGACTACTGCCGATCCTCGATGACTTTGTGGAACCCTTTGCCGGAAGACAGTGCTATACTGTCTTTGACTTATTCTGGGCATTTGATGGGAGAAAGCTTGACCCAATTAGCCGAGATATGACTGCCTTTCACTCACCATTGGGGCAGTTACGGCTAACATCAATGCCTATGGGTTTTACAAATTCACCTGCTGAGTTTCAAGCATGCATGACGTTTATCCTGGAAGACGAGATTCCTCAGACAGCTAATGTGTTTATTGATGACCTACCAATCAAAGGTCCTCAGACATGTTACCTGGATGAAAGTGGGAATCCAGAAGTCTTAAAGGACAACCCAGGGATTAGACGCTTTATATGGGAACACGCCCAGGATGTGCACCGCATTATGCATCGAGTCAGTCATGCAGGGATTAGAATCTCTGGCTTGAAGGCTCAAGTATGCAGACCAAACGTGGTCATTGTGGGACAGAAATGCACACCTGAGGGTAGAATTCCAGAGGACGACAAAGTCGACAAGATTCAGAACTGGCCAACCCCAATATCAGTCAAAGAAGTGCGAGGATTTCTAGGTCTTTGCGGAACCGTACGGGTCTGGATCAAAGACTTCTCAGAAAAGGTCAAGCCACTACGTGAGCTCACCGGACACAAGACAGAATTTGTCTGGAATGAGCGACGGCAAGCAGCCTTTGACGAGATGAAAGAATTGATCTCAACTGCCCCCGCATTGCGACCAATTGACTACACTTCTTCAAAGCCAGTAGTCTTATCTGTCGACTCCAGCAAGTATGCTGTGGGATATATCCTATCCCAGCTAGATGAAAACAACAAGCGTCGACCTGCGAGATACGGGTCAGTCCCAATGGGCAAGACAGAGTCAAATTATAGTCAACCGAAGCTTGAACTATATGGACTCTACCGAGCACTCAGACGGTGCCGACTCTACCTTATTGGCGTAAAAGATTTGCATATCGAGGTTGATGCCAAGTATATCAAAGGAATGCTGGCAGCACCAGACCTACAGCCGAATGCTGTGATCAACAGATGGATAGCCGAAATTTTGACATATCCACACAAGTTGATTCACGTGCCAGCTGCAAGGCATAAAGGACCCGATGCACTATCTAGAAGGCCAATGGGAGAAGGAGAAATCATCGAATATGATGAAGAAGACGAATGGAGAGAAAATGTGGCCCTATACATAGGATCACCAAGTGACATGCCAGAGGAAGACTCTCCAGACCAAGCAGAAACAGAAACCTCAAACAATGATCCAAATGTGCTGCTTGCCACTACGTCGACACAAGAGGCAAAGCTGTGGCAGATGTTTAAATTCTTACAAACATCAGAAATGCCCAAGTTTGCTAGCCAAGTACAACAGCACAAATTTCTGAAAAGGATCCAGAGGTATTTTGTGCAAGACAACTGCTTGTATAAACAGTTCCCTGACCACATGCCGGTATGAGTACTGTTGGATGAGCCTAGCCGGCATAGAGTCCTTGAAGAAGCACACAACCAGTTAGGGCATAGAGGTGAACAGGCAACATTTGAAACAGTCAAACAGAGATTTTTCTGGCCATTCTATCGAGGCGACGTCCAGCAGCACGTACGCTCGTGCCGAGAATGCCAGATACGGAGCACTAAAAAGACAGAAGTGCCTCTTACAATCTCAATGCCTGCCACTCTATTTGCCAAAGTATACTTGGATGTGATGCATATGCCGACTGCACAAAGCTATATGGGCATTGTTGCATGTCGAGATGATCTCTCCGGAGTGTCAGGAGCAAGAGCACTCCGTAGTGCATCCTCACAAGAGATTGCACGGTTCTTCTGGGAACAAATCATCTGCAGATATGGGATGATTGAAAAAGTGGTGACCGATAATGGCCCTGAGACCAAGGGTGCATTTGAAATACTCATGAAGAAATATGGGATACCCCATATTCGTATTTCACCCTACAACTCAAAAGCCAACGGAGTTGTAGAACGTGGTCACTTTATCCTGCGTGAAGGATTGGTAAAAGCTTGTGAAGGCCAAATCAGTCGCTGGCCAAGCTTATTACCACACGCGGTATTCGCAGATCGAGTAACCATTCGGCGATCAACAGGATTTAGCCCATACTATCTATTGCATGGTGTGCATCCTGTGTTGCCAATGGACTTATGTGAGGCAACCTTTATGGTCCAAGGCTTTAGAAGCAATATGTCACATGCAGACCTTTTGGCTCTTCGCATACGACAGCTACAGCGAAAGCCTGAAGATGTGGCAAAAGCCGCGGAAGCCCTACGCAAGACCCGACTCGAATCCAAGGAGCACTTTGAAAGACGCTTTGCACATAGGCTGCAAAAGACCACCTTTCAAAGTGGAGAGCTTGTTCTCATTCGCAACACTGCGATAGAGAAGGAGATGAACCGGAAGCACAAGCCACGATATCTAGGACCATACGAAGTCGTCCGCCAGACGCGTAATGGGTCTTACATCATTAAAGAGCTCAACGGAGACATATCAAGAGAGAGTATTGCTGCATATAGGCTGTTGGCATACCATCCATCCAACAAAGACCTTAACAGCATTACAGCAGACTCTATTGATATCATAGAAGACCATTACCAGTCTGATGAGCAAGCAGACTATAATGCCCAAGACTCAGGCATTGAAGACACCGATGAGGATGATATCCAGTCCATAACAGCTGATGAGTTATCTGCAGAGGAAGATAGTAATGAACCAGTCAGCCAGCGGACCCGGAGTCACACAAACAGATAAAGAGAAGAGACGTCTGGGGACGGCCGTATAACTGTGGGGCAGATGTCATGCACCAAAGTGGATTGGCACATGGACAGGGCTTCTACCAAAGCATACGTGCAAAACAAACCATAGAATGGAGAAGCCACAACACCCACCAAGTCCAGTGCTAATAAGCCACCCAACAAAAGAGTTGTGGCCTTGGCTTACCACAAAAAGCAGACATATATCCACTACAGAACCCACTAGAACCGGCATTAGCCTGGTTATTACTATCCCTCTCAAAGGAAACACCCCAAAACACTCTCAGCCCCTTTCATCCCAACTGTGTCCTGCCTAAAATATAGGGGCAGACTACAAACAGTCTAAAGGACTCCCCCGGAAACCAAGAGAAGGTTCCGGAAGCGTATGGTCAGTCCTAGAAGGTTCTAGAAACAAATAGAACTTTCTAGTACCCTAGAAATGGCTAGAATGTTCCGGAATGTTCCGGAATGGTCTAGAATGTTCTGGAATGTTCTGGAATGTCCTGGAATACTCTGGAATGTTCCACCAGCTTCTAGAATTGTCTAGAAGACACCAGAAACAACCACAAAGTTCCATGGTACACCACAAAAGTGTACTATACCGGATATGTCAATGTGCTAGAAAGCACTAGAATATTCCGGAAGGTCCTGGAAAGATCCGGAAAGGCATAGAATCAGCTAGATCTGTGCCAAGCCATGATTTGTAATCCAATTTGAAATGATTTGTCATGTACATAGAATATTCTGGAAGGCTTCTGGAACAGTATATATACTGGACCAAAGTCAGCCCCCAAATATCATCTGATCACCAAGTCATCAGGTCACCATCAGTATCAAAGTGTAAACAAGTTACACTTTGGCTGAACAAGTATATTATTCCCTCTAAAGAGAGTGGAATAGTATAAACAGAAGTATCTAAAGAGATACTTAAAGGATCTGATCATCAGCCCATCAGATCACAACAAGAAGTAAAGTGTAAACAAGTTACACTTTGGCTGAACAAGCATATTATTCCCTCTAAAGAGAGTGGAATAGTATAGCCAGAAGTATCTAAGGAGATACTTAGAGGATCTGAACCGTCAGATCACACGGTGCAGTAGTGTAAACAGTTACACTTAGGTGAACTACCCGAGCGTAGTGCCACTGCACAAGGCAGGTTTAGAAGCTACAAGTCCAGCTTCTTACCTAGGCCATTCGAGAAGTATCTATCAAAGAGGAAGATACTCAAATCAAGCACGTGTCTCCGATAGACACATAGTTACGGGACAAGAGGCCAGACCCCACAACCGCTGTAGGGGGAGACTCTGTCTGTACAAGCAGTGCTCCGAGCAGCACTAAAAACAAGACTTCACACATATCAGGCCTAACAAGCCATCAAAGCAAGCTGTTTGGGTCTTGATTTCGATATTATCCCCCCAAGAACTCGACGAGGTCACTTTCGGGAAAACTGGAAAACCCATACACCTTGTGGCAAGGGTGTTAATTGGTTACAACATTAACCAACCACAACCAATTTGATATCTATCCACGATATCTGGAGCCCACCAATTCCAACCAACACCAAAACAAACACCCGATCAACACGACAGCGGGGGTGGTCATGGCTGGAGCAACCCTTGGTGCGGGTGATGGTGCCCTACTGGGAGACGATGAGGATGAGGATGAGGATGAGGATCAGGGTTCTGAGGGGGTGTTGAGGACAACGGTCTCTCGTTCTGACTTCGCTTCGACTACTGGTTCCTCTGGCTCTTCTGACTCCGGTTCCCTTTCGGTCTTTGGGAGTCTAGAGGTCGAAGCAACTGGCGATCGGTCCGACGAGGATGCAATACGTTGTCGAACAAGTTCTAATGCGACAGGAAGGGAGATTTCTCCGGTACGAGGGGATCCGGATGGGGTTGCAGCAGGAGTGGGTTTGCGACTCACAGGTCGCGAGGGTACATCGGAGGGTGGCCTTGACGTTGGACGCGAGGCCGGTCGAGATGAGGGGTTCTTGGCTGCAACAGCGGCCGCTTGACGAACTGGGGGACGGTCTGGGTCTCTTGGAGCGGGTGGCGGTGGATTAGCAATGTGTGCAAGGATTAACTCCTTCTGGTTGTTGATCGTAGCACGTCGAGGAGCGATGGCTTCGACAACCGCCGGGTTCTCCTGAATAGTGCGGGTTCTATGCGGGCACGGTTGCTGATCACAGACCCTCCAGTTGTTGTGGTCCTTGTCCCAGTGTTTGTCGTGAACCTCGGCCGGGTGAAATACGTGTGCAGACTTCTGACAAGCCACGGTGTCCCAGGGGTGAAGTTGGTAAGGGGTAGGGAAACTCGCTTCCTGTCCAGGAATCAAACGGCAGGTGCACAATCCAACACTGTCTGCTCAGCCTCCTCGGCCTATTGCTGTGTCTTAACCTCCAGGGACACGAGCCCAGGGGAGTTCTGCCTTGGCTTTGTTTCGCCGCCTTTCTCTAGCCTCCCACGCCGTGAGGCGGACCACTTCTGTCAGTGCCGGGGTCTCGGGTTAGGAGCTTTCCGCGCACTGTACCACTAAAAGTGGCAAGCCTCGAGTTGAATCAAGACCACGTCCGATGGTGTGACTAGAGCGCGCACTACGCTAGGCCAACACAGAGGATCTATGTGCGTACCGTACGAGAGGGAAGTGATAAACGTGTATAAACTCCAAGGAAAGGGGTGTTGCGCTGGTGCTCGTGTAGGAAGTTTCGACCTAATGTTACGACTGAGCGTCGAGTAAGGATCAGAGATACGCACGAGACGAGCAGGAGCGCCGACGAGCACTTGTGCAGCGAGAGCGGAGCAAAGCTCGACGGTCAGGGCTGGAGACAAGATGTATTGAGTGAAGTATACTACAAACGAAATACAGCGAGGCTTACCTGGAGACAAGAGGTCGAAACTGAGGTCTCCAGGTAGCAAAGTACAGGTCTTATATACATGTACGCAACAATGGAACGAGCGGACAATAGGTAACTAGGGTCGCGAGAGAACAAGGGGAAACAATGGATGTAAGTACAATAGCGACAGTGGAACAATGGTCGTAAGTACAATAGCGACAGTGAGACAATGGAAGCTATTGTACTGAGGGACAAAGGACGGGTTACAATGCAACGGAGGACAATGGGAGCGATGTGAGAAGTAAACAGTCCGAAAAAGGAAACTCAGGCGCTGGGTAAACAGCGCCGAATGGAAGCGTTCGTAACAACATCAAGTAACTCCGCCGGAGAGTCCTAGTATTTCCACTTCATGCACTCCCCACATTTAATTCGACCAAGCGTTTACAGGTATGACCGACAAGTGTACCGCTCAAAGTTGGCGAATTTTCGAGGCGCCCATATTTTGGTGCACTCGAATTTTCAGATTCGATCGCCCCGCTGGTCACAGCCGCCCACGGCACCCAGTCACGGTCGTCACCGTTCAACGTTCAGCGTAAGTCTACCGTGGCAGTCTTGTATGTCGAGCATTGCTGTATAGACAATCTATTACTCCATTTATACGGCATCCTCCAGTGTAGGTCGCGCTGCGGTTCGAGACCTACCAATTGCCCAGCATGTCCGAGTTTCCAAGTGCACCCGGGACCGTAGTACTTACACTGTGCAGCCTAGGGGTTGTGCACGCTCCTTATGCTCACGCAATTCGCGCGCCCCACGCGCGACCTCTAGGACAATCTATAGAGGTTAATTTGAGAGTTCTGTCTCCGGTTCATAGGACCGCGGCAGATAGCCAGCCCATCATGGGGTCAATATGTTTTCTCGGGCTAGTAGGCGCCCGCCAGCACTCGGACTCTCAATCTATGTAATAGTAAAGAAGGGCCTACCGATTTTGCAGAACCACGACGCGAAGTGCAGAGACACGACGCGACGTGCAGCGCCGCGGCTATGACGCGCCGGCGCTTATCATCAGTAAAGAACGGGCACGATCATACTTCACAACATCTATTCTACTGAGAGTATCTGTAGAGTAAGTAATAGGGGGACTCGGATTAATATTGCTCCCTATGAGCTCGCTGATCACGCTGATGACCGTGACTAGATGCCGTAGGCGGCTGTGACCGGTTGACCAGCGGGGCGATCGAATCTGAAAATTCGAGTGAACCAAAATACGGGCGCCTCGAAAATTCGCCAACTTTGAGCGGTACTAGTGTCCATCCACCGAAGCACAAGGTCTTGCCTCTGACACACTCCCCAGGTTAATTGAATCCCATCCAAATACGGTGATCTGCATTGCTGCCCACGAACGCATGGCACTTGGGGGTGTTGGACTCCGAATGGTCAGGATAAGCGGGCTTCTATAGAACATGAGCAAGGTTTCCACAGATAATTTGACCACTCGGATCTCGTGCGGGGCGAGTAGTAGATTCGGTGCTGCGCGGAGACGGGATAGGACGGGAAATCCGGTGTGAGCAGCAGCTTGACTACCGCGGCGAACGGAAATTTGCTGACAATGGTGGGTTGATGGTAAGTGGTCGGTTTTCTGGTAAAAACACCACGAATGCTTACACCTCTCGGTCGTAAGTTCTTGATATGGTATCCTGCCAAGTAAAAGCAGCCTACAGTGGCTTAATGCATCCAAGGGGACATCTTCTGCATACATTTCGTGGTGCCTAATATACCGTGCGAGGGGGCCTGCTCACTGTCTTGTTTGTGCAGCATACATCATGACCTTCCAATCAGGATTTATCCGTACACTCCCTGTAATGTTCATCCTGCCAGTGTCATCCCGTTTCAACCCAAGGTCGATATGGACAACCTGGCAGATTCAGATTTACCACATATTACCAACAGCACTGTGCAGTGGGTGGGCGGGGGACACCGCTTGGGAGCCAGGATACACCTAGGGACCCGGGTACAGATAGCCGGGTGCATTGTGGTTTGTCGTTCGGTGTGTTCAGCTGCCCCATACCCTGGTTGGTATCTACACCCTGGAACTACTATCTCATGTGTGTTTCCTTGTATTGCCCATGGTCCCTGGACAAAGAAACTGCTTCACTTCTTTATTTTTGGGACCCATTACCTTGGAGATGGCGTGAACTTTCCCGGGGCCGCCGTGGAGACTTTGGGCGAGCGTCAGGCTTAGGCCAGATCACACTCTCAGGCGCATGCTGAAGATAATACGATAGCGTATCTTTCACGAATCTCGCTCTCTCAACGTCCGAATTTCTCCCGTGCATATGTGTAAACGTAACTGTACTTAGCTCAAACTGTGCCGCCGGGGCGCCGTGGGTTTGAAAGGTAAGTTTGCCTCTTAACGATGAATTGAACAAGTAATTCCCGCAACGGCTGACAGAAAAAATGCACGTCCTTGACACCATTCTTGTTCTGTGCAGCACATGGTGACAGTGGTCGCTGAGAACATAGCGGCGGGATAACCATTCCACTAATTTAGCAATCACCTGTCACCTGCCGCACGCGGTCACTTGACAGCGGATAAACGGTCGGGCGTCAAATCCCAGTTGCTCACTGTCACCCTTTGCCACCTGCCACCAGTCTGCCACCTGTCGACCTCCTCACACTCTGCTCACGCACCAGCAAGCTCAGCCCTTTCGACCGTTATCCACTGGTGGTACAATGCCTCCTAAGCGTAAATCCGATGCCTTCGAGACCCTCGATCCCCCCGCAGACCAGCCCGACGCGTCGGGCAGCAGCGGGGACGCGTCAGGTCCCGTCGCGAAGAAGGCGCGCGGGTCGGACGTGGGTGAAGGATTGTCATCGGCCAAGAAAGGCAAGAAAGCGGCTGAGCCGCCCAAGGAGTGGTTTGAAGTCGTCCTCGAGGGCGAAGACGAGGTGAGCCGGTTCCGCGACCTCTCTGTACACACTGCAGTGCCGAGTTCGCGAATGATTAATGAGGTTTTGACGATGCGTTTGCGCTGACAGGGGGACATTCCCATTTAGTGAGTCTTCGCATTTGACGGCTTCCGGACGTGATGGTTGATCTTGACATAATAGCGACGACTGCAACGATATTCGCAGGAAGATTCGTGCTCTGCAGAAGGAGCCCGGGTTCAAGGTGAGCTACTAGCGGGCCGCCGTCGCGTATATGCGCGCTGAAAGCGATTCCATGAAGGTTACTCAATGGCTCGAGAGCATCGGTAAGATCAACAACAACTCCTATCAGCGGTTCAGTACGTCTACGTGTGTCCCCTTGCATCCACGCTACGGTGTTCACCTGGACGAATCGTATAGTGAAGGCGACTGGTCCTTCCGGTGGCGCGGGTAATGGCACGTATTACGCTGCGTAAGGCCCACCAACGCTCACGATCTACGAACGCTGCTAATCCCCATTCTGCAGATACGTCTACTTTGAGAAGCGTAGGATTGCTGAAGGAAAGAAGAAGAGCGCCAAGCGCCTCCGAGCGGAAGAGGAACAGGCAGGCGGTTTGCCTCGCGAAGATCGCAGCCGTGGTTGGGTCATCATGCCCGTACGGTAATGGGGAGCAGAGGGTACGACCCCGAGGATTGCGCTTGGGTCCAACAGCGGGTTTGTGATCATCAATGAATTGTGCAATATACCTATACACATGCCTTTCTAGTGGTCTCCAAATGCTATGATGAATCCCTATCTTTTCTCCATGCTTCTATCCACTGGACGATGCGCTGCACATTGGACTCGAGATCTTCAGTTCCTTCGCTTTGGAGCTCCACCACGATCTCCTGAGCGTATGATGATCGGGCCTCGTCGAGAACGACTTCCATGATCTCGGCTTCGTTGTTCTCTTGGATCTTCTTTAGAGGGTAGCCTCTATGGAAGGGAAGGATGCGGTGAGTGGTGAGATGGATAGAGGATCGTTCGCACTCACCTTTTTTCCAAGCGATCCCAAAGTTTCGTGTGATTGCAGCGCAGGACGACGACGAGATCTGCCCAGCGCTCGGGAAATATCTCGCATGTGTGCCAGTCCAGAATGATGCCGCCCTCAGAGACGAGCAGCTCGAGCTCATCGAGTAGCTAAACAGACAGACTGTATAAATCAAACGCGGTGTTCGTGCGAAGAAGGCCAAATGGGCGTACCTTGTCTTCGTCGACGTTGTAGCTTTGCCATTCCTCGTCAAACTCTTCGTAGAGGTTCTTTTCTTTGACCAAATCGCCGACATTGACGTGCTTTAAGGGAATAGGCGATTCTTGTGCGAGAAGCTCAGCATGAGTGGTCTTGCCTGTACCCGGTGTGCCAGTGATGATGATGACTGGAGACTGTCTGGAGGAAGACATTTTTAGGTTGGAGGTCCACCGGCGATCGCGGAAGGTAAACGATAGGAAAAGGACAAAAATGGCGAGATCTGGTCGGCGTCCGAAAGAGAGAGAGCGGAAGCAAATGTTACGTGCTGCGGATCCGACAGATGTTACAGTACAGTAAGTAACGTTGTCGGACTCAGAGAGATCGCACACGGCGATGGATCGGCGACTGCCGTTGCCGAGCGTTGCCGCGAAATTGCCTGACCGTCTCAAAGGCGCCCATTGACGCGGACGAGTACTTGCAACATCATTTCTCCGAACATTGACCGAACTCCTCCTCTCCAAAACCACCACTGCGTAGTACTAGTGCTCTGGCAGCTTTGCATGGACGTGGTCGCAGATTCAACAGGTGTTTGCCTCGAGCAATTTTACGTCGGGCAAGCCGTTGGAATGCGGTCCGAAGTGCAGCGGAATTGAGACCGGTTCTAAGTAAGAGGGTGGGGATTTTAATTACTCCAAGCATGGGCATGGCCGCGTGGGTTGGGTTCTGGAGGCCATCGCTACCATTCATTTGGCCTTAGCAGACGCTTGTCTGGCCCGGCACAACAGCCCAATGGGGTGCATATTCCCCTCTCTGGCCGCCCTCGCCCTCTTCCTTCTCCATCTGCTCCATCCTCGCCACGGACCCGCTCTTTCTATCCCCAGTGCTCCTTCCGCAATACCCATAGACCAGCTCGCCGTTGCACAACCGACAGATGTCCCCCTCCTGGTGAGGATCACCCGCCCGACCCTTGCCTCCCCTCCCCTTCGCTCCCGTCGGTCATGAGTGCGGGCCATCTCACCTCCTCTCGACCGGAAACCACCACGTCCCCTTCGCACGCAACGCCCACGACAATCCTTCACGCTCCTGTCGCCATCGTCACGACCCTCTCGGAAGCCAACGCGCTCGCGAATGCCCTCCCGCATGCTACCTCTTGCACCGGACTCTCCAGTACGCCCACCGTCGTCCATGTTGTCATTCACACCACCGTCACGATTCCCGACTTCTACCACTACTACAAAACTCCCATCTCTTCATTCCAGCCTCACTATACGGCGCTTGACGATGGCTCCCTCATTAGCTCCGTCTACACACCCAATTTGCGCGTTTCCGAGGGCTGGCTCGTTATGGGTGGTGCGCTCATCGTCTTCTTTACGTTGACCACGTACCGCGCCATTCAGTACGCCCGTGTGGTCAAGGTGAAGAACAAGGGGCTCTTCTATATGCTCGTCGCAAGTCAGGCGATCGGCATAGTCGTGTCCGTTTTCTTTGTGCTCGCCGATTTCAACACGGACATAGATTGTACTACGTGAGGCGCCATGCGCAGTTCGTTCTCTCACTTGTTGCTGACATTTTGGGCCTCGTGCGCTAGGTCTGGTATGGTCAAGAAGGGCGGTGTGCTCGTTTCTTCCACCTTGCTGGTATGGCCCTTTGCGACTCGTATGTCTCGTCTGCCTGACCGCACGGACGTAGGTTACCGGAATTCTAGGCACGAAAGCGTACCGATGTCTCAACAACGCCGGGTTAGTCATCGTAATATTGGGATTTTTGCGGGCGGCAGTAATTGCCATCTCCGGGGTTGTGTTGGCCGAATATAAGGGTGGTAGGAGGTTCACGGGTAAGTTACAGTGTTCGACATCGTCCTGGTTCCAGTCTATTGATCGCATCTTCAAGGCACGTGTGAGACCGTCTCCGAGTCTCCATTAATGCCAGTTTCTATCGTGTTACAGTTTCTCGAGGCCTTTTTCATTTGCATCTGCTGTGAGTCCACATATATCCATTCTCCCTATTCCACACCATCCTGAAGTTTGTATTGCAGTTATGTCGGCCGTTTTCCGGTCTTATCGCGGGCCGGCCAACCACGCCCGGCTGTCGCTACCCTTAGACGAGGATGAGACCAGCTCGGTTGGGTCGAACGAGAAGGAGGACGACGGCGCCCAGGTCCGAACCACCAGGGGTTGGTGGGATTATGTCCCAAGCCCGCACGGGAAGAAGCCGACAGGTCCGAGTCCATCTCGCGGCTCCCGAAAAGATGTCATGGATCGCTTGCGCCGTTGGTGGTCGGGCGAGCCGATACCCCCTAGCAGCGTGTTCCAACGGAAACCATCGATACCTGGCGACGTGCCTCTGCCGCAACCGCCCCGTGTCACCTCCATGTCAAGTGTTGGCATGCGCGTGTCAACAAGTCGCGAGGGTCCTGACAGGTTGCGAGCGAGTTCTCCGCCTCCCCCCTCTGTCATGGATCGGATAATTCGCTATGTGCCTAGGGCCGAACTCTTCCGGAATATGCTGAAGAACGAAGTCGGTGTTCATAATTTTGTCGCTGTGCCCGAAAACTAAAGGAGACTCTCAGTTGCTGTACACCACTTTTATGACCACAGTCCTTTTTGTCATCGCCATTATCATGTTGGTAGGTGTAACCCAACAATTAGTCCTCGGTGCGAATAGCTGGATCCTCCTGGATTGTAAGTATTTTTGCGGAAACTCAACATTCCTCACGTGCTCATCTTACCTGTACAGGGCTCGTTGTATCGTTATGCACGATGCATAGTTTCAGTCGAGTCGCGAGACGTCACGAACGGGAATCATGGCTACAGGATCCTGCGAATTGGCGGTCTATACACCACGCTCAGGTAGAAGACAACACCGCGCTTCGTCCCAAGCACTCCCGCCGCGCCTGGTCTCCCGTCAGTGTTCGCTCGAGCTGGCGATACCGATACCAGGAGCGCAGCGAGTCCGACAGTACGAGGAGCGCCGCTATCCACCGTTCAACCGAATTGCCGGACACCTTCTCTGCATCCCGATCCTCCCGCGTCCGCTCCGCCTCATTCATCCGCCAATCCACCTCCACAGACCTTCCCTCCATCTCCCGGTCGACCTCCATCACGTCGTCGCCCATGCCTTCCATGGACTCGTACTTCAGGCATCCGCTCCCACCCCCAGGCCCCAGCTCGCCCATGGTGCTGCCCTCCCCCGAATATCCTCCGAGTGCGAGCGCAACCACGCCCCTGTCGGAGTCGCACGTATATATGCCCCGCACCGGCACGCGCCGTGTGACCTTGGGGGGCCTGCGGCCGTCCGGGCCCTCGGCATCAGCTTCAAGACAACGCAGCAGCTCACAGGGGCAGCGACTGGCGTCGCTTCCGCTTCCAGCCTCGCGACGCTCATCACAGGACTGGGACCCGGAAAATCCAGAGCCGCCAGACCGGGGAAGAGCACTGTAGGACTCGTCGTGTGTTTTCGCGCTCGCGTTCGCTTTCGCTTTCGATCGTCGTTCTCTCTCTTGTCGTGCCATCATGCGTTGGGATATTGTTGCTGGCTTTTGGGGGACCGGACTCAAATATTTTTCCGAGTCTCAGAGGTCTGGGTGGGGTTCACATCGGAATTTGTCGTGGGGAGATGAGCCTTACTACCACCTTAGCTCATGTCATGAAGACGGACGGAATGTTGTACGAGTACAGCTTGGCACGCTTAAATTTTATGTAGTCAACTCGCTTCGTTGTTTCGTTGGTGTACGCATTAATATCTCTTCCCCCGCACGCCGTATGCTGTGTCGCCCATTCCGAGCAACCGTATGTCATGCCGTCCGTCCGCTGTGTTGCACCTGCCTATCTTTCCTGGTCTTCTGAATCGGTCGGGGACGCGGCTAATCCTTGTGTCTGCATGCCGCCATCAGAGGCAGTATGGCAAACCTGAACAGGATCGAGTAGACAATTTCCATCAGTGGGTAGCAGGTGCGTCCGTGACACCCTTCCGAATATCGCACTTCGTTAAACCATCGACTAGGTATTGGGGTTCGTGGTCCGCACTATCTGATGCGGACACAAGTCTCGTAGTCCTCGGTCAACATAATCATATCCCCGCGCCTGTGAGCTAAAGGGACGTAAGGCTTGGGTATGTAACAGTGGCCTAGGTACGTAGCAACTGGTAACTCTTAATGCCTGGGTGAGTAGCTACAACTGGTCCCACCTAGACACGGGATCCAGAAAAAATGTCCTGTTGCTGTGGCTATCTCGGTAGGACTGCTCCGTGATGGAGGCACGCCGTCCCTCGGCTCTGTACGCTATTGGAACCACTCAGTGCAAACGTGTCCCGACCTATCAACCAAGACATAGTACGAGGTGTTGACAGGTTTCGTGCTAGAGGTTCGTTTCGTCCCATGACTAGAATTCAGAAGGTCTAATTACCTTTTGCTCACGGACTCCTGGTTTTACAGTGACGATGCTCGCTATGTGTAAATCCGGCGATACTCTTGTTCGACGGACAGCTGGCTTGGTCCCGTTTTGAACAACTCTATCTGAGATCGACGAGGACGATTCCGGACGGGCAGCCGCCACCAGATTCATGCTACCTTCCCAGACTTCTGGCGTTGTCTTGAACTTTCTTGACCGTTGTCGCAAGTCGACTTTCGTCTGTGGCAAAGCTGGGCTTTGTTCCCACTCATCTGTGCAGCTACGCTCTGGTGCTTCTCCGACAGGCATTTTCCGTCCAATCCATCACCATGCTATCCATGGCACTTGCTCCGAGGGCTTTGGCGGTACTCCTTCTGGCGACGGTAGCTGGGATTGTTGTTGGTACGTCTGTTCCCGTTCCACAATGCGAACAATCTGTGCATTATTGCTCCAGCGGACGGTAATGACTGGATCAACATCGACTACGTGTTATCACAGGCCAACGCCCCCAACACCGCTGATGCAAGACAGGGCATCCTTCAGAAAGCAAGCGAATACGCGAGGTCTGGTCCTTGGAGTCAGTGTCCTTTTCTTTGCATTCACTATCCTTGTCGTGCAACTATTTATTCATAGACTTTAGGCATTACCAAGAACAAGGACGTGTCCCCTCCAAGCGGCGACGTGCGCGACTACCTCAGCTGGGCCCCTTAGTAAGTTCCATATCTCGAGACTGGCGATCAGAGTGTCTGACCTTCTGGGTTGGCAGCCATTGGCCGGAGTGCAACTGGTGCTCCCATGGGACGAATCATTTATCTGGACCCAACCAAGACGGGAACACTAACGGCACCGATGATTACCCACCGGACCCCGACCCTGGAGCAAACGATGGCTCATCAGGTCCGGGCAACCCGTCCGAGGACCGCGGCGACTATCCCAGCGACGATGGCGACGACGGAGATGCATATGAGCGGAGGGCATTCCATCGACACCGTCGTATGATGATACAACGGCGCAACATTCTCTCCAGCCGCCCTTCCCATCTCGCCCGTCAAGACCCAGACGGCTACTCATCTGGAGGGCTTGACGATGACACGCCGTCGCTGCCTCAGGATGGTTCTCCCCCGCTACCCACCAGCCCACCAGATCCTGGCGACCTGGCCCCTCTGCCTACCACCGGGTCATCAAGTGTCAAGACTATCAACGGCACTCCTGCGCCAGCGGAAGCCCCGGCCCAGACCCAGAAGAACAAGTGCACACCATCCCCAACAAAGTCCTTGGTACCTTCTGCGAGTACGTGTACCAGACTGCCCTGCTGATGTGGATGCTTAACAACCCCATAGCCTGGACTATGTGTCCTTACGAAGTCCACGACGGGAAGGTAAACCCCGACGTGCGCGCACTCCCGGACTCGCCTGCAGTCGTCACCATGTCCCAGGCGGTGCTCTTCAACGCGATCGCACACGCGATGACGAAGACGAGGACGTACTCCCAGAACGCTGCGAAGTTCATCGACACTTTCTTCCTCGCTTCTTCGACTGCCATGAACCCGAACCTGAACTTCGGCCAGTTAGTGCGCGGACCCGGCAAGGCGCACCAGATGGGCACGTTCACGGGCGTCCTGGACCTACGCGGCGTCGTCAAGGTCACGAACGCGATCGCACTCCTCAAGGCCGCCGGGAGCCCCGACTGGACAAGCGCACGAGACAAGGCCATGACGGACTGGATGAGATCCTACGCGTCTTGGCTGGAGAGCAGCGCTATCGGAAAGGAGACCGCCTCGAAGGCGAAGTAAGTTCCCCACGCCGCATATGTTCTGTGGTCCCCACTGATACCGTCTCGTCCAGCAACCATGCCACTTTCTATGTCAACCAGCTCGCAGCAGCGAAGATGTACATCGGTGACACGCAGGGCGCCCAGTCCGCGCTGCAGAACTATTTCATGCATCAATTCCGCGACCAGGTCGCAACATCTGGAGAGCAGCCCTTCGAGGCCGTAAGGACGCGCCCGTTTCACTATCGCTGTTTCAACCTGGAAGCTATGATTGTGAGTCTTGAATTAAGTGATGTCCGAGTCGGTGCATTCTGACCGACGCACCGCTGCAGACCAACGCGAAACTGGGCGACCAGCTCGGCATGGACTTCTGGACCACCAAGTCCAAGTACGGTGCGACTATCCAGACGGCCCTGGACTACGTCATGGCCATCAGTCCGAAGAACGAGGATATCACGGATATCTTCCCCCACGTCGCCGCCGTAGCAGCAGCGTACGGCGACCCGCAGGGAAAGTACGCAGCATTCCTTCGCAGCAAGGCGAAGGGGTACACGACGCAGGCGTTCTGGTTCTACGACCAGAGCAGCGCCTTGTCACGTTCGCCTGCTCGGCAGGGCAAACGTCGAAGAGACCTCGGCATCGCATTTGACAGGACAGAGCATTCAAACTCGACATTCGCTAGGTCCAGCGTGATGGGTGCGATGGGCGCAGTGAGCCGGAAAGGTGATTTTCCGTTTGAATGCCCGGAGGTGTTCGAGACGGCGAAAGAGGTAGAACTGGAAGACGGGCTCTTCGTGACCTGCGACGAGCTGAAGCCGTACTACAACCCAGATTTGTTTCCTGTAGATCCTACGAGTGCTTGAAGTAGAGGTCGGAGATATGCAGATGTGGTTGTCCGTGTGGAAACGAAAGCGGGTGCGGGAGCATGGCCGCAGCGGGGAACGGGAGCGGAGTCGTCACGCGTCAGTACTCAGTGGCGGACTGTGGGCCTGGCACTGGCAGTGCCATGGCGGAGGCGCCGGAAAGCGGCCAAACAAGGACGAGTGCGAGTCGGGACTCAGTCCAAACTCAGTCACCGTGCGCTGTTCCTCCTTACGCCATCATCCCTTCCCGCCCCTCCGTGTATTCTATTTTTCTTCACTCCCCACACACTGCATAGACATGGCCGACGCTGCTTCCGGCTCGACAGAGAGGTCCGTTCAGGTGAAGCTGGTGCTCCTAGGTGAGGACAATCTCCTCTCCCAACCTTCCGAGGTCCACAATTCCACCACTCTCTCGCCAATGTCGTCTGGGTCGTGGGTCTACCCGTTTGCATCCATGCGACACCCCGACCTCTGAGTTCCCCATTCCACCTCATCGCTGACATGCCTCTTCGCAGGTGAAGCGGCGGTTGGAAAGTCATCAATAGTGCTGCGATTCGTACGTAGTCCGTGTTCTGCCCTCCCACAGTCCACCACAACTTGCCACGCAGGTCTCGAACGAGTTCCAGCCCAACAAGGAGCCGACGATCGGAGCCGCTTTCCTCACACAGAAGTGCCGTTTGGAGGACCGCGTGCTGCGGTATGAGATTTGGGACACGGCCGGCCAGGAGCGTTTCCACTCCCTTGCAGTATGTGCCACTTGCATCCCACATTTTTCCGTCGATAACCCGATATCCCTTACTAGCCCATGTACTACCGTAATGCCCAAGCCGCTGTGGTTGTTTACGACGTCACAAAGGCATCCAGTCTCGAGAAAGCGAAGACTTGGGTGAAGGAGCTTCAGCGACAAGCCAACCCCAACATCGTTATCGCCCTCGCAGGCAACAAGATTGATCTCGTCAACCCCTCCACATCCTCGTCCTCTTCGGCTCCCGAGTCCGAAGATGAGGCCGACGATGCGACCGCCACCCCTGGTGAGACAGCCACTTCGGGCGAGCCCGAGAGCCTCCGCCAAGTGCCCAGGGACGAGGCGGAAGCTTACGCACAGGAGGCGGGACTCCTGTTCTTTGAGACATCTGCGAAGACCGGCGACGGTGTGGTAGAGATTTTCACCGAAATCGGTAAGTTTAAGCGTCCATGTGGCCCGTCTCCAAGCAAACGGACTGCCCTCTCCATTCCGTATCGCTCATGCCCTCTCTCTCAACAGCCAAGAAGATTCCCATTGACCAGATTCTGGCATCGACCCGCGGTGGACAACGCCCTGGCGCTGCTTCGGGTCGCACACAGGAGGGCGGTGTCAATCTAGAGGAGAACAATGCGAAGGGCAAGGATGCGTGCAATTGCTAATTGTATTCCCTCAATGCCACGATTCCTCCCCCTCCTCCCGATACGTTACGAGTTTCACGCCCTTCTACACGCGCTTTTCTACCCTACTACTTACCCCTCCCAGCTTGCCTTTTCATGACTGTCCCATATATGGTCCTTTCCCGTACATGTATTTGCTGTCGTATTGAGTGGTATTGGACTGGCATATCATATATTGATGTTGTCTACATCTTTGTGCCGGTACCTTGGCAGCCGCCAACAGTTCTGTCATTAATGACTGTTAATCGGCCGTGCGGCGTGCATTCAGTGATTGGTTCCGATTCGGGCGTACAACTGCGTGTGCTCGAGCAAGATAACAAGGAAATACAACGGTACCAGTACGGTTCGTCCGTGAGCTTGGTTCCCTAATCAGTACGCGCTTAGTCTAAGAAAACAAAAACATTCCGAAACGACAACAAGAAACAGCACATCGCGAAGGCGAAGTCAATGGCTCTCGTGGACGAGGTCCATGTATGGCGGCGGATTGGTGACCCGCTCGTGGTCGTCATGTCCGTGGTCGGCGTGGTCCATGCCCGGCACCCGGTACGGCGGGGGAGCGTGCCCATGCGACTCCTCTCTCTCGTCATGAGGCGGAGGAGACATGATCGCATGCGTGTGTACATGCGCTGAAGGGCTCTGCGCACGCGGAGGGCTGTCGTGCGCTGCTCCCGGAGCCCGGAACTCCGCGGAGTCGATGGACGGCGGCGGGTCGGACGGATCGTCCATGGGCGGGGGTGGCGGGGGCAAGAAGTGTTCGTCAACCCCAACGGAGACACTCGTACCGCCCTCGCGCGTGTTGAGTGTGATGCTCTGCTGCTCGAGCGCAAGGCCGAGCGCCTCCATTGCGGCGGGCTGGTCGAGGTCCATGTTCGCGAGGCCGGTCACGTCCGCATCGTGTGTCGCCATCTCGAGTGAGGGCGGCGGGGAGAACGACCGCCGCGGCACGACGTCGGCGTACCCGTCAAACTGGTCCGCAGTGGAGAAGCCAAAAAGCGTCCCCTCCCCCTCGAACGCGAGTTCCGTCGGGGCTATGGCTGGGGGGTACTCGGCCGATGGGACGTAGATCTCCCGTTCGGACTCGAGGAAGGTCGGCAGGCGGGAGGACGACGCGTCCGCCTCGAGGAAGCTGGGCAAATGGGTGGAGGTGGACGCTTCGGCCGCTGCAGACCAGAATGGCGGTGGAGCTTCGCGCTCCTCGAAGGGTGGCGGCGCGCCGGGGGCTGCGCTCGGACCCGCTTCGTACTGCGGTACTTCAACGTCCTCTGCCCTGACTGTGCGCGTCGGTGGGCGGTCGTGCTTCTTCATATATGCGGAGTCCACGGATGACTCGACTTCTGGTAGTGGTGCAGAGGGTGGCAGGATGAGCAGAGGTATGGATACAGTTGATACGGTCTCGGTGTGGCTAGACATTCGTATGAAGGTGGCGTGAACAAGCAGGCGGAACGATACAGAATGAAGGACTGTGGACTGGGTGATGTACGCGCATTCGGCGTCCAGTTCGGTGGAGAGCGTGTCCTCTGAGGGGGGATTGTGTGGTGAGGAATCCGGTCGAGCCGATTCGTTGGGCTGGTGAAGAACGAGACGAACCCGGAGAGGACGGGAAGGATGTAATCGGCACGATGCGCCGGAGAAGGCTACGACCTTGCGCTCGCCATGTTCACCTCTCCGCACAACAACGTCGGGAGGCGTACGGGATGTCGACGGACCAGAAGCTCTCTTCTGCGTCTGGGACGAAGGCTGACCCCCCTCAATCGGTGTGGCATCCTCGAACTCGCGCTCGTCGAGCTCGACCTCCTCCGCACCGTTCCTCCTCGCGGTGATGACGCGAACAAGTTCCGCCCGCAAATTTCGGAGACGCTGGCCTTGTTCCACCACAAGGTCTGCAGACGGCGTAGGTACCGTTATGTAGATTGGAATGGGCTCCCTCGCCTTGAACATCGTTCTAGGGAGCTGCACCTCTACCCTGCTCGGCTCTGAGATGATCCGGGTCTCGGGGACCGGCTGAAGGTTGTGTGTGTGCGAAGTGTATCGTCGCGTATGGACGACAAGTGATCGCCGGAGAGGGGCGGCTTCTTCCATAGGCCAGACAGTCGCGGTTAGCGAGTATGCAAGCGACGATGTTGACGTATGGAGACATTGGGGGGTGTCGGGTGGGAGCGGTATTGAGAACGGAAAGCTGGACCGTTGCTGAGGATTCGGGTCTGGGGAGTCGGCGAGGACGAGCTCGGTGGACCCGAGCTCGATCTCTCGTCCATGCGCCCTCTCGACCGAGCGCAACGAGACGGACCTACATAACCCACGGCGTTCAGCAACGAGTTGGACGAACTCCGGTGATCACGTTGAAGCCCGTCTCAGGAACGAACCAGGGCGCAGGGAAGGGGGAGTATTCAACGCGCATAGGAGCGGAGTACTCACACTTTCCGCCATCTGAACTCGGCGTCGGCACTTTTAATCTGCAGCTCACCTTCAACGGCCGCCCGCTCGCCATCTGCTCCGAGGTAGCCCTTCTGGAAATGCACGTAACCCTCCGCGACGGGGATTATGAGAATCTGTGGGCTCTCGCCCTCAACCCCTAGGCCCTCATCCGCGTCCGCATCACCCGAGGCCGCCTCCAAGTGTGGTGAATCGGGATCCAATAGTGCGCCATCATGCGCCGAGACGAAGCTGCAGTCTGAGTCGTCCGAAGCGTGCGCGTCGTTCTCTGATGGTTCCTGGGTGTAGGTAGGTGGGAGGTCTGTTGGCATTGCGAGCTCGTAGACCAGGTGCTGATGTTCAGCGTTTAGCGAAAGCTCAGGAATAGGTGGTCAACGGGGTAGAAAGAAAGGCGATGGGAACATGGCACTAGGAGGAGATACGAACAGAGGGGGGTGTAAACGTGCTTGTGGTCAGTGCGCCTAGCCAGGAGCCTGTGGATGACACCAGAACCAGTGTGGCCCCCATCTTGCGCAGCGTCAAGTCCCAAGTCCCGATCGCCCTCGGCCTTTACCTATCATCCATCCATCCATTCATTTACGCGGAAATTTCGCTCAACACTTTCAAATCGGACACCATGCATTGACGACGTATTTCACTTCATGGACGACGCACTCATAGCACATTCCACATGTTAAATAGTCACGGCCAGAACACCCATGAAACCCAAGTGCATTAATTTGCGCGATCGGACGAGTCATCGAACCTCCGGTGTATTAATGCCTTCTACGAAATACGGCCAAACTAAAAGGTTTATGTTATTCTGCTTAAATACTCCTATGTGCACATGGCCCAACGACGTATTATTAGCAAACACAGAGGTGGTAGTACCAGTCCATTAGGACACACCTAGCGATACACTGCCAGCTAGGAAGAATGTTATTCCCTGAGAGTAGCATACCGTCAGTAAGGAAGCGACAGCACAGATTCGTATTATGGGAATTTGAGTTTCGCTGTTGGCTACACATTGACCTCGTTCTACCATCGCCGGAGCGGTAGATGAGGCTTCGATAGAGCCAGAAGAAACACCGAGGATATCAAAGAGGGGGACGGACGGGCGAATGGGGTACCTTCTCTTGATACAGGAAAGTGCACGGAAAAGATACATTCAGAAACCTGTCCGAAGAAGGGTATCAGATAGGATGGCGGTGCGATTGGATGTCACTCACAACATTGGCAGTCGAACGGGCACAGTGGGGTATCTGTAACGGCGACTCAGGAGGGCGATGGAGAGGCACGGCTCGGATAGCACGATACTGACCGCCGCCCTGGTCGGTGATGCCCAACTCATTTTCCTTATATATTGCGAATCCTTCTTCTGTTTTCCGACCTATAAGAATGGTGTGAGATGGAGCGTCGTGCATGTGACGAAGCTACTCACGAGGACCAGTACCCCGGGAGTCCTTGAAGCGGTCCTCCTCCTCCCGGGCCTTCTTGTGTTTCTTGGATTTGGCCGCACTGACCGCAGATTTCTCCGCCTGCGCAGCTTTGGTCTGTTTTGCAGAAGGGAGAGCTGCGGAGGGGTTGAAGACGGTTTTTGGCACCTCACGCTTGGTAGGTCTAGGTGCGTCGTCCGCCTCCCCGCGCTTCCGCTTCAGAGGTTTGTCCTCGCTGTCCTTCGTCTTCGTTTTCGCCTTCTTCTTGTCAGGAGGAGGCAGAGACGACGGGGAGGCTTTTGGAGGAGCAGAAGGGGGCAGTCTGCGCTTGGAGGCAAAGATGTCGTCTATTTCTGAGGTGGGCATGGAGGAGGAAAAAGAGAGTGGGAGACGCTGGTGATGGCGCTTAGGCTAAGGATAGCGAGCACGCGCGGCGTTGCAGTACTAAATATTAATATTAGTATTACTCATAGTCCGTCCACAGCCTGAGCGAGTACTAGTGACCGTCGATTCGGATTCGCACACAGGCTGAGGTCAACGCTCCGTCCGACGAGAGGACATCCATCCCATGTACGTATACCCTCGTCGGTGCTTGCGTTCATTCCCCCCAGCTCACTCCCCACCGTTTCCGTCGCCGACAATAGGCAGCAAAACCTCGCGCCCTCCCTCTCGCAGCCGTTCGCCCCGCATGCCAACGGGTCTGGCATGTCTGATGGAGGTGGTTCGGCTCTTCCCTTCAATCTCGACCCGTTCACTGCGAAGCAGATGGCCGCTCTGCAGGCCACGAGCCTCGCAAAGGCGGCGAATCGCTCTGCGCCAGGCGGAACCTCGGCGGCTTATTTCGGGGGAATGTCGACGAACCAGTCCAACTCGCTTTCCGCGCCCCATGACAGCCATCCCTTTGCCCCCCTCTCCGATCTCCAGGCGTCAAATCCGCCCATGAACGTCCGTCCTTCCCCTCCGCTCCCCCTCCCGCAGTCGCTTACCCCCTTCTCCCTCCTTTCGCAGGCCCCACCACCCCAGCAGCAGCCCAATAATGCTGCCATGCAGCAGGAGATGCTCAAGCAGCGCAAGCGCAGTTGGTTGAACGGCCTTGCCTCTCTCATGGCCCAACGTGGGATGCCATTGCCCCCACAGCTCACCGGCGTCCCCTTCCCGCCCAACTATGATCCCGCCAACATGCCATGGAAGTCTCTTGAGGTCTCCCCAACCGATCTCGGGTTCATCCGTTTAGCCGGGAAAGATGTCGACCTTTACAGATTATGGTCGGTGGTCACATCAAACGGAGGTGGGCAATTGGTGCGTCGTCATCATCCTTTGTCGCCCAATTTCAGTCATTCAGTGCAGCGCGTGTGCCACAGGTCTCCCAAAAGGGCCTTTGGCAAGGCGTGCGCCAGTCCCTTGGGCTGCCCGAGACCATCTCCTCTCCCAACACCATCGAACCGCAGCCAGTGGTCTCCGTCCTTGAGCGGTATTACACCGCGCTGCTCGGTCCATTCGAGGAAGCATACCGCAAGAACTTGATGGAGCAACAACAGCGCGCACGCCAGCAGGGCAACATGAACCCCCGCCCCGGTATGGTTGGACTCCCAGCACAAAACATGTCCCTCCCTGGCGGAAACCCTGTTGCGGTAGGCATGATGCCTCCCACCACTCCTGCTATGGATGGCCCCCTACCTGGTCAGCTCCATGTCCCCCAGATGCCCTTTCAACCACCTAACATGATGGGCGTAGGAGGGGGAATGCCCGCCAACGGCGCTAACCATCCAGCCATGAACGGCGTATCTATGGCGAAGCTCGCGTCTGGAGGATATCCGGGGATACCTGGGAGCACTCTCAATGGAGCTACCGAACTCGAGCACGACATGGAGAACCGGAAAAGGAAGATGCAGGAGGTCGTTGAGTCGGATGCGAAGCGCGTTAGACAGAAGACCGGTATGTTCGTGTTGAGTGGCGTTGAGGACATATAATTGACAAGTATGTAGGAGGGTCGGATGTGTCGGACCCCCGCGGCGTAAGTTATATGTCTTCAGTTCATCCCCGATCCTAGCTGATTTAGAGCTCCCTCAGTCTGTCGCCCCTGGTCAACCACCTGAAACTGTGGTAACGCGCACCATTCTTCAGCCCTCGCGACGCAAGATCTCCTACGTGCCACTCGCCCCCGAACTTGAAACTATTGGTGGCCGAAATCTTGACTTCATCCAGAACGAATGGCATCGCCTTGCAAACCGCCCCCTTCGCCACAGCGATGAATGGGGACATGTCGACATCGACGCCCTTACACTATCCCTACGTTCACGTATATCCACCGAAGTGTCATATTCCTTGACGACATTCGCTCTCCTCACACTCGCGCGCACTTCTCAACAACATGGTCAACGCGAGCGAGAGGGCGGCTTCCCTATCACGCAAGCTCCAGATCTGTTGGACGAAGCTGTGGACTTGATAGAGGACCTAGGATTCAGCGGTGTAGAAGATGATGAAGACCTCGAAGACGGCGCGCCACTACTCACGCACAAGGATTTAGTAAACACGATGTTAGAAGACGGCACAAAGCCATTTGCTGCGCTCCAACCCGGACCCGGGGTGAAGGACCCCAATCTTGGGCCGCGCCAACGTCAGGCGGACATTGTACTGACTGTCGTCAGTATCATCCGCAACCTTTCGCAAGGGGACGAACACAGCGCACAAACACTCGCAAAACATGGGAAATTGCTGCACGTGTTGGCCCGACTATGCAGTCTTGCTCCGAGGAACAAATCGTCTTCTCTTGCACCGCTTTCGCCTATTCTCTCACTTTCCGATCTCATCGTCTTACGGAAAGACCTCGTCCACATGATCGTCAACTTTGGCGCATTTGTCGGCCTATTGCCTACTCCTGTCCCCTCAAAGCAGATGCAACGCACCGTCAGACGTGCATACGAGGTCATAGCTTCATTCTTCGTCGACCCTTCCGAGACCGTTTCGCCCTTCCAGTATATCGTTCAAACAGGCATCCAGCTATCGCAACCTCAACCCAAACCCCCAACGCCGCCATCTCTCGCGAACCAGGCCCTCGAGGCCTTTGCACGCTTCACGTTGTCGGATGACAATCGCCGCGCGGTAGCGATGTCCATCCCGACGGCGTGGCTCTGGACGTCGTTCGAAGCTCTCGTGCACCGTCTCCCCGTCACTGACCACGACTTCCATGCGATCATGCGCGAGCCGTGGATCGGGTACGTCGAGCGGCTCGTGCTGTGTCTGTACGCGATCGCGTTCCTCGCGCCGCCTGAGCTCAAGGAGCGCGCGAAGCGCAGCAGCACGCTCGGCTTCGGCAAGATCGTCCTCCGCCTGCTCAAGAAGTTCGTCCTACAGACGCCCCCAGAGTCGCGCAACACGTTCACGTTCATCGTCGGCCGGGCGATCGAGCTCCTCAAGCTCGTCGACGACGCCGGCGACTCGTTCGACCCCGGCAACGCCGCGATGCCGCTCCTCTCGTTCGGGGTGGGCTATGGGGAGCACGGGGACAATAGGGTCAAGCGCGGGTTGGGGATGCTGTGCGCGTACCAGGAGGACGTCACACTCGGGCTGATGATGCACTCTGAGTTCATGGACCCCGCGCTGTTCTCGGAACTGGAGAGCCTCGTGCGTGTCGGACGATGAATGTCGAATATTGAACACGGCTGGTTGGGGACTAGATTTGATTATTGCTGTTAGCTTTGCTAGTGTTATACCAGTATTGTATTTTTGTGGTTGATTGTAACCTCCCTCGTTCTTGTTCGATTCTCCTTGCGCTATGAGCAAGTTTCAAACTCGATACATCGGTGGGCCGTTTCAGCATGAGATGAATAGTGCTGCTTGATCCGAGCAGTAGGTAAAGTAGGATGTACATATAGGATAAGGATAACAGATAATGCCGCGTTTTAATTGTAGCCTCCGAACCAGGATTGATGCCGAGTATCAGCGGGTGCAGGATGTCGATGAGAAGTCATACAGGGTGACCTTGCCTGACCGTTCTCCTCTAGGAACGGACAAGAGTCAGTACAGATATGCACCGGAACTAGTGAGTCTACATACACGATGATGGGTACTTCGCCTTTAAAAATGTCGCCTAAAGAGAAGGTCGCCACGTCGTAGTCTCCTCGTGCAAGTATCTTGCCGTTGACGGGATCATTGGATGCGAGCTTGGTGTCCCACAGACGTATACATCCTGCGCGCAGAGCTTGTCTTAAAGAAAAGTAAGCTGTTTTCAAGGCTGATCGTACCGTCCACTCCTCCCGAGACCAGGCCAAAGCCGAACGGGTAGCCATCGACCCACTGCGTCTTGACGACACCGTAAGTATCCGGTCCGCCACCCTCGTGTGCGAAGCTATGAAGCTCTCGGCGTTGCAGCATTCGGGAATCATAGACGTCGACCCAATTGTCAGACCGTCCAACAGCAAGGTAGATTCCGTCAGGGCTCAGCGAGAGAGAGTTAATCTCGGTGCATGCACGATCTGGCGAGCCGGCAAACGGTTTCAGTTTGACTTGTTGCGCGGCGGCCTTGCCATTACCACTGTTTCGCACGTCGTACTGCCGTAGCGTGTATGCTGGTACTCGTCCTGGGCCTTCCGTCGCAATGTAGAGCCTTTCACCTAGACAAGTTAAGTCAGTAGAATGCCTGCAGGATTTGGACGGGAGGTGACGTGGGCATACTGAGTGGATCCAGAGTAAGGGTGCTACACGCTTGCGTGTCGGCGTCGAACTCGATGACGGTCTTGTTCTTCGTGATGTCGTACGCCTTGTGAAAGCCACTTTCGCCCTCGCGGCAGGCTGAAGAGGCGAAGAGAAGCTTATCAGAACGACCTGTGCCCCACGCCATGTCCGCCGTGACGTGTCTCCGCTCGGTGGGCGCTACGGAGAAACAACGAGGCAATCTGTTACCATCGGTCACCAAGTATACCGAACTGATCTGGAGGTTCAGAACAACCTCTGCGGGGCGAAACAAGGGGAACTTACCCGTCGTTACATTGGATGGCTAGCAGTGAACTCCCTGGTTTGTACTTGATACATTCCGGGTTGTCTTTGCATGCCACTGCAGCGGGAAATTGGTCCTTGCGCGCCGAACGACATCAATAGAAACTCAAACCTTCCGTAGTCACTTTCCAGGCATGGGGATCGTCTTCGCCCATTGGATCCCAGTCCCAAATCAGAACATGGTTATCTCGTCCTGCCGATGCAAACCTCGCTGGCCTGGTAATTGACACCACATCGCTCAGTCTGCATCCAAAAAGCATCAGTATGAAACTCACCGCATAGGATCAAGAGCTACGTCGTTGACAGTAAAGTGGTGTCTTGGTGCTTCATATATTGCGTGTCAGACGAAAATCCCACGAAACATAAGGAAAGATTACCACACGCATCACCCCCGCAACCGTGGTCGTCCAATACGTGCCCTGAGACCAAGTCAATTATGGAACCCAACGTACGATGGACTGGAAAAGCCAACCATTCGATTGAAACGACGCAAACAATGACCCTTCCTTGTTGTATGGCCCTGGTGTATCTGCAAGCACTGATAAGCGCGAAGTGAACAGAAGCTTTTCGATATTTTCACCGTCTAGATCGCCGTCGAGAACAGCACTAGCAACCAGAATTACGTCGTTGGTCTGCACGATGGTGTTTGTATCTAGTATGTGCAACGCGTCAATCTCGCAATGAGTAGTAGGACACGCCGCCGTACCTCCAGGTGCCTGGTGGATAGTTGCGCGAGGGACCAGGCGGCCAGGTGACGGACGCCCTGGTGTCAAGTGAGTATGGGCTGCCGCATTCCTTGAACAGGCCCCCGATGAGACAAATACTTTGTCTCGAGGGGGCATCTGGAGAAGAAGGTCGCATCAGAGGTTATAACCACAATGGCAGCTCGGGGAACAACTTCACTCCTTCAAACAAATAAAGGGGTTTATCTTCCCTATTGCGTGGCGGTCGCCAGTCAAAATAATCCTTCGGGAGTTCGGATATCCGACGATACACGCGTTCTGATATCATCTGGTCAGTGGTCTTCGCTGCAAGACTAGCAGCGAGCTCGTTTTGAGCATGCTCTCTGTCGTCTACATCGAGCTGGACCCTCTGCGAGTAAGAATGATTTGTCCACTAGACGCAGACCCATCAGTAACGATAGAAAGCCCTGTCAGGTACAGACGTTACGTTGGGTTGATAGTTGAGGTTGAGTGCCGAGAGAGAAGTTATATAGTTCTCTTCTTCCTCCCGTTCGATCTCCCGTTGAATCTCTGCTTGAGTCTGTGTGAAGTTTATAAGCAGCTAGTTCATTGCACATCAAAATTATAGACTCCCTGTACCTTTGGTGGGGGGTCTAGCTGCCGGTTCCGACGTCTAGAAGTTCCTTTCTTGTCGCGAGGGTGGGTGAACCCTAAGGACTCCGGCACTGGGGAATGCTTCGCCTTCTACAATCGAATGAGGACTTTCAACTAGATGCTAGACGTTTGGGTTTGACTCGCTTTAGATGATTGTGGGTGTTCGTCATCGCTATCAAGTAGGGAAATGACCTCGCGCTTGGCTGGGACCAGTGATGGGGCTTTAAAACCGGCGTAAACAAAACCGTCGGCCTCAAGAGCGTCCAAGTGGGTTTGGCTCAAGTCTATGTTTCGTTTAAAACCGGTCATTGATAGCTCACTTTGGCTCGACGAAACCGAGTCCGAGTCCGAGTAAGAAACACAGCCAGAGTCATAGTCCGAGGACGCTCCAGTGAGGTCGATGACGAGTGGCACGTTTGAGGGACGAGCCATAGGAGAGATGTAGAGGGCGAAGAGTTGGAGCCAGCCTGAGAGGCTTGAAAGTTGGATGGAAAGGAAACGGGGGGGAAAGAGGAAGAGTGGCCCTATGCAGGGGTATGCGAGGCCACCCTGAGTCGGACTGCTGAGCGGCACTCAGTGGCACTGGCAGGTCGTCGAGCTCGAGCACTGCTAGCGCTAGCGTTCAAGTTGCAGTCTGAGTGAACGCGTCGCGTGATAGCGCGTCACGTGCACGACACGCTCCACTTACTTCTGAGTGACACTGACAACTGAGTCGGGAACCCCGCCATGCCAAGGGTGGGGACCAATTTGGTCCCAGGCGCCCGAAGTTTAGTCCTCATTGGTCCGCGCGACCGATTTAGGCGCTCGTTTGGTCGACCAATTTCGGAGCACGTGCAGCCGGCGAGGCTGCTCGAGAGGTGATTGCGGCTGCTTCGACGCTTGCGAGGACACGTTTAGAAGAGGAAATATATTATGGATAGTAGGCTAAGCACCTAGTGGTATAATTGAGGGAGGAGAGCCGGCAAGTCCAGGCGAGTAACAATGTGAGTGTGACCTCAACTGCAACGCAAATCACGGGGGACCGAGGATGCCTGGAAGAAAGAAACTGGTCTCGTTCGAAAGGTGTGCTTCGCACCTACCAAATGGGCACAAAATCAAGGAAAACTGTGGAGAACTGGGGGAGCAACTGTTGACGCAAACTGACAATAGGCGCCAAAATCGGAGCACCCGATGGCAAGTGCAATAGAGCACCATTGGAAGCTCTGAAAATTGAGAGAAATATATTCATAGAAAGCGAAGGAGCTAAAGTGATTGGGCAGAAAGAAGCGTAGAAATGCGATTATAATTGAAGGACATACGCAATTTGCACCAGGGGCCAATATTTGGAGTATATTTTCAAGCCCCAAAGCACCAGAAATTATTCGATAGTAGTTCTGAGGTCCTCATAAATCAAAGCTAAAGATTATGCACAGATGGCGATACTACAGGCTGCCAAAATCGAGGATGCGGAGTGGATGGAAGCCCGGAGGTGAGCCATCAAGCTGTAAACTGAATGTTGAGTAACAGAAGGAGACACGCCGCGAGAAGCGAAATAAACACAGACATATTTAGCGAGATTCTATAGTCTTCTTTTTGCAGTACAGTCGGGGGAGCAGGGATATTGGTCGAGTGGGGGGAGGGGAGCGCGCCTTCGGCGCGCGACCCCGCGCGAGCTCCCTGGGCAGCTTTTCGGCGCCTTGAGGCCGCTCCGCGGCCCAGCTCCACCCTTGGAATGACTAATTTGCCACTGAGTCTCCGCCCTTGAGCACGCCCCGCCTCTCTTCCGTCCCTCAGGCTTCAGGGCCGCCGGCCTCATTGACCCGTCCCTTCAGTATGTCCCTCGCTCGTCACCTTGCGCGAAGGGCTTTCCTTCATCCCCCTCGCCGATGGGCACATTCTCCCGCAACCCTCACCGGCCTCAACTCAGTCACTGAGGACGACCTC
Source organism: Ganoderma lingzhi (assembly GCA_026283605.1). Classification (NCBI taxonomy): domain Eukaryota; kingdom Fungi; phylum Basidiomycota; class Agaricomycetes; order Polyporales; family Polyporaceae; genus Ganoderma; species Ganoderma lingzhi. The sequence goes on from JAPJYM010000001.1 coordinate 2,016,112, forward strand.
GCGCACTTCTCCAGATTCCTCCCCCCTACTTCCATTCTCTCTACTCTATCTCCCAGTCCGACGCCATCGTCCGAGCTCGAGCCCTTCAACAATGACTGGATGAACAAGTACCATGGCAAGTCTACAACCGTTCTCAAGCCTCGCACGACAGAGGAGGTCAGCAAGATCGTCAAATGGTGTAACCAGCGGCGTATTGGCATTGTGCCCCAGGGCGGGAATACCGGTCTCGTTGGAGGAGGTGTGCCCATACATGATGAGCTCATATTGAGCTTGTCCAACATGTCCAAGATTCGCTCCTTCGATGACGTTTCCGGTGCGTCCTCCCCGTCCGTCAAGCGACCAATTGCTCACATGCCATTGAACAGGCATTCTTGTGGCGGATGCAGGCTGCATCCTTCAATCTTTGACGGACTACCTTGCTCCTCACAACCACATTGTTCCCCTCGATCTCGGAGCCAAGGGCAGGTACGCGAGTTCAATGTCGTCCCGACCGTTCACGAACGCATTCTCCCAGTTGCCAAGTCGGTGGGAATGTCTCTACCAATGCCGGAGGGCTCCGACTTCTCCGATACGGCTCCCTCCACGGTTCCGTTCTTGGCCTCGAGGTAGTGTTACCGGATGGCACCGTCCTTGACCAGCTGACTACTCTCCGGAAAGATAACACTGGTAAGCGATAGCCCCATGACATATTTCCGTTTCTAACGCCCCGCAGGTTATGACCTGAAGCAGCTATTCATCGGTGCCGAGGGTACTCTCGGTATTGTGACCGGTGTCTCCGTCCTCGCCGCTCCTGCTCCTCAAGCATCGAACAACGTGATGCTCGCCCTGCCAAAGTTCGAGAACGTCTTACCGCTTTTCAGGGAAACAAAGCGACAATTGTCGGAAATCCTTTCGGCCTTTGAGTTCATGGACAGGACCGTCTACGACCTCGCAGTCAAGCACGGCCAGGGCAGGGCACTGAATCCCGAGGACGTTGAAGGCGCGACCTGCTTCGTTCTCGTCGAAACGAGCGGTGGTAAACGGGAACACGATGAGGAGGTGTGCATTGCCGTAAAGAGTCTCCATAAAGCGTTTATGCTAATCCCGACCGCACGTTCCCAGAAACTCAATTCCTTGCTAGAATCTCTCATGGAAGCGGAGGAGCCGTTGATCAACACCGGCGTGATCGCGACGTCGCCTGCGCATTTCTCCTCTCTCTGGGCTATTAGAGAAGGTCTCACGGAGGCGGTCTCAAAAGAGGGCAAGGCATACAAATACGACATTTCCGTCCCGCTACATAAGTTCAAGGAGGTAGTCGATAAAACCAAGGACCATCTGGGACAGAAGGGCCTCTTGCGTCAAGATGCTGTCAAGTACGTGGTTGGCTACGGCCATGTAGGAGATGGTTAGTAGTACCCGTGACACGACATTTGAATTACTGCTCACGCTTTTGCAGGTAACCTGCACCTGAATATCATCGCCGCTGCATATACGCCAGAGATCGAGGCTGCTCTTGAGCCATTTGTCTACGAGTTGGTTGGTGAGTATCTGTATTCCGGTCTGCCCGGCATGCTCGATGCTCACATTTGGCGACCCAGCGTCCTACAAGGGCTCAATCTCGGCGGAGCACGGTATCGGCGCTATGAAGACTCATGCTCTTCAATACTCCAAGAGCGAGATTAGCATCGAGTGGATGCGAAGGGTCAAGGCATTGTTCGATCCCAACGGTATCATGAACCCTGGGAAAGTCCTTCCATAACCTCCAAACCGTTGTTTGTTTAGTTAGTACGCTTATGTATCATAGGCCTTCCTTCTTTCACGTTCTCACAATTGGATGCTAGCCAAACAAGAATTCGAATCCTCTGTTCTTCGTGCGCCCTCGAGCGAGCGTCTACACCGGGCGCCTCTGGGGTTTAAAAACCCTAACCCCGCCGTTACATAACTAAACTCTAACCCCTGCACAAGGTTACCTCTTTCTCCCGCCTCTCTTGCACTTCACTTCTTCGAGCACCCTGGCGAACCGAGAGATGGTACTTGTTCTTGTTCAATTTTTGCGCATGAAGGTCAAGGCTGACGTATGCAAACGGCCCAGCCGATCTTTCAAGATGTCCACGGGATGGCCGTCAAGTTTTTCGTTCAAAAGGACATCGCGCAGGAGATCCAAGCGGAGGTGTGCGAGACCATAACCGTGCGTGCCCCTACTTTCCATTCCACTCCTTCTTCCCCGCTCACAAGCTCGTCCATCATGCTGGCATCTCGACCATAGACGCTGGGCGGGCGCGTCGAACCGAAAGTGCCGCGCGCGGGGTTTGTGCTCGTGCAGCCTGGAACGGCCGAGGAGGAGCGCCTCCGCCTGTGTTGGTCGACGCCGGACCGCCCCGAACGCTACTTTGTGCCGTATACCTACGTCGAGGCGTGCAAGATCGCGGGGATGCTCCTCAAGCAGATCTTCGTTCAGGACGGCCAACCGGTCCGCATGCACATCGACTCGAGCATCGCGAACGTGAACGTCCGCGCCGCACTCGCGACACGCATCATGGTGAGTCTTTGTCCCCGGCCTCCTCTCTCGTGCGGTTGTTTGTGGTCGCGGGTGGGCGGGGGCTTGGAGGCGGAGAGTGGGCAAGGGCGCGGGATGGGCGAAGGGGTTTGGAGGGGATCCTGGGTGGAACTAGACTGAACGCGTGCATTTGCAGCATTCGGGGGGGGATCCCACGGCTAGCGCTCAGTCAGCGCGCGTCATACTCGCGGACCCAAATACGGAGATTTTTCAACACCTCGTCAAGACATATCAAGGCGAACCGGACAAATACGTGGAGTCGTATCTTTGGGTCAAGAGGTGTATCGACAAGGGACAAGTTATCTACACGCCTGTGGTATACAAGAACCCAGGAGGGCGCAGACCAGGAGAGGAGTACGCTCCAGCGTCTTGTTACCTGTCCTTTGTTTCCTAACACATTGGCAGACGCACTCAATTCACTGAACAGGATGAAGAGCATCTGTGCAACTGGATCGCTGCCAAGATTCCGTACAAGGAGACCGGGGGTAGGACAGGGAACCGATTGTACCAACAACTCTGCGAGATGGTGAGACACCTTGTACCTCAAGCGATCACACATTCCTCTCACCGTCGCGTATTAGTCCTCAGACCCGGAGTACGGGTGGGTGACGCGCCACACCTGGCAGTCTTGGCGCGAACGCTACAAGAAGAACGCAACTCGTCTCGATGTGAAGATCGCGGAAATTGTTGACCAGAAGAAGCCTGCGCTCGGGGAGAAGGGTCAATACGGATACGTCCGCAAGCCGGAGGAGAAACCAAAGCGTTCTAGGAAGAAGCGCAACGGCAATGAGGCAGATTCGCCAATGGCGGGTCCCTCGATGCACACGTTGGACGCATACTCCATCCCCATGCCAGTGCCCTTGCCAGCCCTCACTGGAGTCATTGGCACCGTTGGCGGGCCGAACGACGCGTTCAACGCAGTAGTGTACCCTGCGCCGCCACCGATGTTCCAGCAGATGTCGGTCCCTGCAACTGGGCGCATGGACGCCGCGACAGCACGATCACAAGCACGGGAAGAGGAGATGGAAGATGACGACGAGTGGCAGATACGCGAAGGCAACGCGCCGGCCCCAGTCTGGGCCAAACGGAAGCTCGACGAGGAAGAGGGGTCGAACAAGCGTGCAAGGTCAAGGTTCGTCGTCCCTTCTTGCCACATTCCAACGTAATCATCTCTGGATATTCCTCCAGTCCTCCAGAAGTAATCGCAGCGGTACCACCCGCGCCGCTCCATCCTATAGACCAAGCCGTGCAGGATATTGCTCGAGAATTCAGGTTCACGACTGAGGAAGTTCAAGAATATTACGACAAGTGCGGGGATCCTGAACGTACTAGGAACAGATTCAAGAAGATGCGAGATGTCCTAAACGCACTGAAGGATGATGATGACGAACCGGTCGTAGTCGCACCAGGACCGTCAGTACCAGGACCATCAATGTCTGCACCTGTTCCACCAGTCACGTAGCAACTGTAGTAGTATTTTACGCTCGCGTACGTTGTTCCATTATTTTATCTAGCTATCTGTATTGGTCTGCTGCAAATACGCTGGATATTTGACCTCTGGTGACGGTCAGTCAAAGTCCGTGAGCAGTTTGTATTCGGCAACTCTTGCTGGAGCTGAAGGACTGTCCGGCTTCCTTCTCCTAAGTCAAACGATCAGTAGAGCACTGTACGGACGCTGTATACACGTACTTTTCGCCAGCAGCAGCAGACGGGAAAGACCCAAAGAGATCGGGATGTTTCGGAAGAGGTGATTCCCTGAAAGAAGCAGAATGAGTCCTGACCATGACCACATAATACGAAGGCATACGTGAAATACGGATGTTTCAACGCATCCTCGGCAGATATTCTCATTTCTGGATCGTACGCGAGCAACTGTGAGAGTAGATCCAGGCCGGCGGCGGTGATATACGGGAACTTCTGGCGCAACTGGGAGGGTTGAGGAGAGGGCAGCGTGATGGTCTTTGCGAGAGGCATCTTGTGATACTCGGGCCAGGACTGGCTGGTTGGTGGACCGAGTAACTTGAAAATCATCGAAATCATCTCTATCTCGCCTTTTGCCTGGAACAAGGGCTCGTTTAAGAGTAACTCGGCGAAGATACACCCGACGGACCACATGTCGACAGCCGTAGAGTAGGTGGTCGCGCCCAGAAGGATCTCCGGGGCACTGGACACGATCGGGGGTGGATTGAAAGTGTGGACTTCGTAGTATACAGGTAGCGTGTTACATACCGATACCACAGGGTCACCACCAGTTGGGTCAGCCCGCCTACGCCCACCGGGTCTCCGTATCGTCTCGCCAACCCGAAGTCCGCAACTTTGATGGTACCGCGATTGTTCATGAGTAGGTTGCTAGTCTTCAGATCTCGGTGGAGGATCCAGCGTTCGTGACAATGGGCCACGGCCGCTAGGAGCTGGAGCATGAGCGTTTTGACCTCGGACTGTAGGAATGGCGACGGCATGACACTAAGCAGTGTTTTGAGATCATGCTCTATGAAGTCCATGACGATGAACACTCTGCCAAGTGTCAACAAAACTGTATCAAGTGCTACCCAAGACGCACGTACTGTGTCAATGTGTCCCCAACAACCACCTCCCGGATGCCGACGACATTCTCGTGCTTGCATACCATTAACGAGTTGATCTCGCGTAGTGCCGTTATCGGGAAGCCGTGCTTCTCCTCCTCGAGCTTGAGTTTCTTCAGAGCAACGATGTCTCCGGTCTCCTTGTCCCTCGCTCTGAACACCACACCGTACGAGCCTTCCTCGATCGAGTTCAATCGTTCGTAGCAATACACGGAGCGAGACGGTGTGAATGGCGGATGGTCTGTCCTTGGAGGGACATGACGACTGTGAGGCGGTCGTGATCTTTCCGTAAAAATCTGCGGCTGCACTGGCGGGGTTGCTACACGCTCTGGAGTGGGGGTCTCGTTCGGTGCGGTGGCCTTGGACTTGGAACGGCGCTTCGGGATGGGCTTGTCGACCTGGGGTGTATTGTCTTCTTCTACCTCCCAGCGAGAGCGTTTGCGAGAAGGCGTGGAAGGACCAGCGACGTGAGACATGACAGAGACAATAGAGGAGGATGTCAAAGGTCTGAGGGTTGACGTTGAGAGCGGGGAAAGCGCGCGTCGCGCGACGAGGGAAAACAAAAAGTCGCGCGCGCGTGTGACACGTGATCGGTGCGGGCTCGCTCTTGTTCAAGACTTCAAGTAGTATACTAGTCCTGCTCTCCTCCGCCACCACCTCCCCTTCCACCTTCCCCCACCCCTATGGCTTTCCGGTCTACCTTTGCTGTTCCCCAGAACTTTGCATCGACGTCCGCATCTGGTCCGCTTGGCGCGTCGGTCAATGGGAACAAGTTCAGACAGGCACAGGCTGCCTCCAAACCTGTCGCGTCCCTCGACCTCCCGGCTCTTCAGGCAGCGAGCCGTGTGTTGCAGGAGCAGCTGGTCAAGGATTCTCAAATAATTCCGGACCTTGGTGATATGCTTTGTGGGTGGTCTATTCGCGTTGCGATGGCGCATGGTGTTGACGTTCCATGTTAGCGGGACAGTCCTCGTCCAACTCATACACCGTATTTCCCGACGACTATCGCACGCCGTTTCAAAAGAGGAGGCACCTAGGCATTCCCGAAGGTTTATGGCAGTACTATACTTGTGAGTGATGCCATTACCAAACAATGAGGAACACATTGACTCTGGTGATATAGCCACAAACTTGGCCACACACATGGGACTGCTACCGGAAATCGAGCGCGTCTGGATAGCCATAGACCATAACCTCTTCTTATGGGATTACGTGGACGGGTACGTTCGGGGCTACAGTACGCTCGGTGCGATGCTAATAAACGCCAAAGTCAAGAGTTGAGCTCGTACGTCGACCAACCGGACGTTATTACCCATGTTTCCCTCGTGAAACCGAAAAATGGCGTCTTCATTGACGAAATCACCTCTCTGCTGGTCATTTGCACTCCCGTCACGGTGCTCCTCATCGGCGTCTCGACACATCCAGTAGTTGGCCCGAACAACCAAACCCGGAAGGACATCAAGTTATACGCCACTGATATGTCAATAGCCTGCGACGTTGAAATGGCCTCTGTCATTGGGACCCCGGAAGGTCGCATATTCATGTGCGGTCAGCAGGACGGGAATCTGTATGAACTGCACTACCAGGAGAAGGAAGGGTGGTTTGGCAAGAGAGTTCAGCTGATCAACCACTCCGTTGGTGGGATGCAGAGCCTTCTGCCTCGCCTCACCTCGACCAGTTCAGAAGGTGAGATCGCCTTGAAATGGAGCTGATACTCGTCTAGACTAATTTCGGATTCATAGATAGGATCATCCTGTTGGTTTCCGACCCGGCTCGGAGTTGTTTCTACTCTTTGGCGGCAAACAACTCCATCTCAGTCTGGAAGACAAACGGGGACAAGCATTTGCAGCACCTTCAGACAATTTCCAACTTATACAAGGCTGCGCAAGACAAGGCTCCAGGATGGCCAGCCCTTACGCCACAAAACTTCAACATCGTAGCTCTACACGTTGTTGATCCTAGCGAGTCGCGCGCCGGTGTTCAATTCGTCGCCCTCACAGCCAACGGTGTTCGTCTGTTCTTTTCGCCGTCGTCCTACGGTAACTACGGATGGAGCGCGACACCTGCGGCTGGTGCTCGTCCTCTCTCACTTGCACATGTGCGCCTTCCCCCACCGAACTTGATCCACCCAGACGAACAAGGCCGACAATTCCGCGACACCCACGTTGGATATGGCGTGGGTCAGGCACAAGCGGCTCCCGCTCGACCATTCACCGTTTCCAACCTGAACAATTCGTGCTACGACCGCGGGCTTACTATCGCTGTCCAGAACGCCGACGTTGCTGATACCGACTATGTTCTGTGTATGACTCCCGATCTCACCCAGACTGCCTCGCTAGGACAACAAGTTCCTCAGGTCCAGCAGCCTCCCGCGCAGTATGCCCCTCAGACCTATGGTGTTGCTGGCGTGCCAAATCGACCCCCACTCGTTGAACGTGCAACACTCCTGCCCATTCCTGGACTTACTTGGGGCTTAGCCCCTGTTCCTCGCTCGAAGTACTCTCTGGCAACTACAGCCCCGGCAAATACGCCCTCCCCTCTCGTCATAAACGAGCTCGCCACACAATTTTCTGAGCCCGCTAGACAGTACATCATTCTGACGAACGGTGGCCTCCATTGGATAGCCAAACGTCGGGCCGTAGATGCTCTCAAGGATTGCATTGAGGAGTTCCACATGGACAACAACGCTCAATCATTGAACCAGTTCCGCGATGGGTGAGTACTTTGCATCATCGTCTTGCGAATCACCGCTAACATTTTGCAGCTATGGCCGTGACCAGACTTGCGCAATGCTTCTCGCTATTGCTGGCGGGAACACTTTCTTGGACCCTATGGAGCAATCTCCATTAGGCTCCATGAGCCACATGAATGCTGAGCTAGCGGAGCTCGCGAAACAAGCGTTCTATGACTACGGTGGTCGACCGACATGGGCGGAGCGTGTGACATATGGTACCAGTAAGCCGGGACCGAGCACGATCTGTCTTGTAGCTGACAACTTTGCGTAGGTGGGGGCTCTGGGACAGCCACGTTCAGCGGAAGGCGGGAAGGTTTCGCGCTCTATTTTGCTCGCTTGGCCCGACCGTTCTGGAAGGTGCACATCACGAAGGCAGGGTATGTGCGAGAGTCACCGCCGAGATCAAACTCTGACATCTGGACCCTCCTCAGGGCCGGCGGCTTGCAGGACCTCAATGTGCCCGACGACGTCTTGGTGACGGCGCAGAAGAATCTGTTCGCTTTGAAGGACTTATTGGACACGAACCCCCATCTGTTCCACTCTGCGCCAGGAGATCATACCGGGGCCCGCTCTGCCGCTGCAAACGAGCAAGAAGCATGGAGGGTCAGTTGTGAAGCGTTTCTGGTGCGCTCATCCGATTGACGGGGATGTACAGGCGGAACAAAGTTCTGTAGCACAACTACTAGGCCTCCTCGGGCGGACCATCGAAGCGATCTCCTTCATTCTCCTCCTCAACGATCACAAGCTGGATGAACTCGTTGCTCGGTACATTTTCCCGAGATGTCCACCGTATAGCGAGTTGACAAAGACACAGATGTGAGCCTGACGTCCAGAAGCTTGTCAGTTCTCTGACCTTCGAAGACCTCGTCACGTCCGACAAGGGGGTTACTGCTTCTCGTTCACTTGTGAACGTCATTATCAACCAGCAGATTGGCCAACAGATCAGTGTAAGTTCGTTTAATTGCAAGAGCGATGCCTCTCTCACATTTCCTAGGTCGACACCATCAGTGAGGTGCTCCAGCAACGTTGCGGGTCCTTCTGCAGTACGGACGATGTCATGCTCTACAAGGTGAGTAACCTACCAACACCCTTCGGACCATCATACCGACGCCGTTCCCATATCTAGGCACGCGAGAATGTCCGCAGGGCTGTGGAGACTGGTAGCCCAGCAGAACGTCAAACATGGCTAGGGGAATCCCTCCGGCTATTCATGAAAGGTGCCCGTAATCTCGAGTTCGATAAGCTACGGGAGGTCATCGGTGACTATCAACAATTGAGCTATGCCAAAGGTAGGCACAAGGGTTCATTGTGATCATCATATTCATATTTTGACAACGAGACCTGCTAGGCGCTGTTGAGCTCCCGCTGTATTGCGCACAAGCTTTCGACACGGACGCTCAAGGCCAGGAATATTGGATCGCAGGATGCCCTGTTAACGATGCTAAAGCACCGTTCTGGGAGCGTCGGAAACACTGCTACGAGCTCGTCCTCGACTCGCTCTCCGTTTTTGAACAACAGTGTGGCCCTGGAAAGCAGCGCACTGGCCAAGTGGATGACCCCGAGAACGTTCGGGGTCATGCATACGAGCTGGCATTTGCGAGCGAAGATGAGATGTTCCATTCAACACTCTATGAGTGGCTGATTGGCCGGGGAATGGCTGATGAACTTCTTGAGGTGACGATTGTGACCGTCAAGCGATTGGAACTTGCTAACGTTCGTCAGCAGATGCGTCCAGCTTATCTCGAGGCTCATCTCCGCCGCGAGCCGGTTACTGTTGAGAAGTTCCAGCTGCTCTGGCAATTTTACGTGAAGGATGGTCAGCCACTCCGTGCAGCGGAAGTCCTTGCAGTGCTCGCCGAATCTACCGAGTAAGTTAACTCTAATGTCTAGTTCATCCATGGTATTTAAGTCTCTCAGGTTCAACTTGTCCCTCGACGCGAGGCTAGAGTACTTGACGCTTGCCGTGAGCAATGCGAAGTCACATCCGGTCTCCACGGGAGGCAGACACGAAACGGCCATCGCCTTCCTCACGGACCTCGAGGAGAAACTCGAAGTCGCCCAGGTTCAACTGGAGCTGTACAACACACTTCTGCCCCGTCAACACGAGCCTGAGATTGCGGACAGGTTCAAGGCGTTGTCATATCGTCTGTACAACATCACTGAGGTGAGTCGAAATCGCTTGGTTAATCTTTGTATGTAGCTCATGATTACTATTACTCGCGGCGTAGCTGTATCAATTATACGCCGATCCGCTGGACCTGCCCCTTTTGAAACTTCTCATTCTGCACGTCTCGGAACACCGCGATGACGGTATTGTCCGTCCTATATGGAATAGGATATTCGAGGAAGGTGAGATACACCATTTTTTTTGTTTTCCTCATGCTAACAACGTTTCAGCCGTTGAGGGCGTCGATGCTAAGGTGGCCGCTGACCGTATCATGGGACGAGTCATCCCACTTGGACAGCGATTCTACCCTTCTGAGAGCGCTTTCCCACTGCGTAAGTCCTTTTATGGCCAAGCAATGCGTGCTTTCGTTAAAACTCCGCGAACACGTTGTAGAACATATCGCGTCGCTCTTGGTCCGCTTTGCTCTCGCTCACAAGGGCGAGCTACCCTACGGATGGGCTCCGCGTATTCTGACCCAGTGTGGGGTACCATACCCGGAAGTATGGGACATTTTGCACGAGATGTACGAATCTCAGGTATGTGCCATTGTTGAATGCGAACACGGCGTCGAGGTCTCATGCTTTGCGCTTGCATGCAGGTCCCGCCCTTCAACGAACAGGCCAACGTTCAGGCGATCTCGTCCGACATCGCAGTTCTGCTGACCGACTGGATCGAGGAGGCCAAGCGACCGCAGTCTCCTGCCGCTCGCGGGGAGTTCCCCGTGTTCCGGATAGACCAAGCCGTGGAGCAGTACCTTGCAGAGCTGGAGCCCACTCGTACAGAAACGAAGGCAGCATACGAATCAATCAAGCGTCAGCTTCGGAGACACTGGTGATTCTATGGACGTCGTTGTCTGCTTGCGATCTAATTGTGTACATGTTGCCGTACTGTCCATGTGTTTCATCCCTCATACATAAGCATTGCTCTCTTGACTCTACTTAGGTCTATGGACAAAATATGATTGTATTAGGCGCGCGACTCAGACGCCGATGAAATGGTTCGGATGACGCTTGCGGCGTACGGGCCATCCCTTCTGTCGATCCTACTGGAGACTTGAAGCATTCTTGCCTCGTCTGCACCTCATCCTCCTCAACTCGAACCTATGGATTCTATCGCTAGCGACCCGGACCTCGGCCAGGACCTTCTTCAACTGCTGCACAGGAAGCTGCAGCAAAGGCGTCAGGAATTAGACGACCTACGGAAAGCGGTGAGAATGGAACGCCGAGTAATTGCACATAATGGGCTGAAGGTGCCACGTAGTCTTCTACGGAAGTGGCGTTGATAGATAGCACGATGATGCGTGCGGAAAATGAGGAGTTACGGTCGGAATTGGCACAGTTGGAGCATCAGGTGTCGACTACTCTGCGGCGTGATCAAGGCGCCAAGGCACCTCGAGAGCCGGTACATGCATGATGTCCACTGGTATCGTATTGATTCTAATCAACTGATTGCATACCGATTACAGTCATCGTTCGACTCCAAGAAAGCAGTACATCAAGCCATAGAAGATATGCGACGACGAGCGACGACTCAGGTATTAAATAAATACTCAACATGCTGTGACCGCTCTACTCGATCGTCCAAAACTGATTCATGAGCCCTTGACTAGAGCGAAACCATCACGGAACTACAAGGCAAACTGGAGAAGTACAAGGAGAAGTGCAACACTAGTAAATCGGACAATGCAACCTTAAACGAGGTGAAGTCCTATTTACAGTATTCAGCACGCGTGTCGAATTGACAGTATGTACAGACTTTGATGAGAGTCACTGAAGACCTCCGAACGGCCATTGAAAGGTTGGACGTTCTACAGAAGGACATATCCGCAGCGGAGATGAGCCTGGTAAGGCACATTGCGTAGACGTCGCCCTGACATCGTTCGACGTTCTCATACCACCGTACGCTAGGCACCGGTCAAGCAACCGGGCTCATCAAATTTCGACTGGAAAGCATTTCAAGACGGTCCTCCGGCCGAGTCTCCGAAAGGCACTCCCCGCGATTTGAAACCATTCCTGTCTTCAGCAACCTTTTCTCAGCTTCCGGAGGTGCGTACCCTACGTTTTGCGGTCTTCATATGTACGTATGCTTATTGTCCCCGACGAGTCAGGATATGTTGAAGAAATAGTATGAGGTTTTCTTCTAAAAGTTGTCTGCTCGCTGACAGATGCGCTGCGTGCAGTGGAAAACTCAAGTTACTCGTCCTTCGATCTTACGAATGCGAGTGGTCGCCAAATGGAATTTCCCGCGGCCTGCATCTTCTTCCCTCCTATGTGTACGACCCCACGGTCCGTTCCGGCGATGGCGGATGGATCAGAAACCACAAGGGGGACCAGCTTCGTCAGAACAAACGGCAAACCAAGTGGGAAGTGCTCTACCAGCGGCAGGATGAGTGGTACTACTCTGGCACGTATCAGTGCGTTGGTTGTTCGTGTATGACTACGGGAGAGTTAGAGACGGGTGGTTTACGCACAAAGGTGAGTTGGAAAGACCTTCACCGCCCCCTTGCTTGTCCTTCATGCGATACATACCCACAGGTAGACAAGGCCCTAGCACTAGATACGGTGGTTCTGCATATGGACCAAGTCGCACCTGTCGTTCTCAGCTTCATCTCCGCCTTGCGCGACGACGGACTTCTGACTTTCGACCTCGTGGGCCTTGAAAGGATAGGATTCAATCACTCCTTCAACGACAGCCTCAGAATGCATAAAAAATCCCTTCAACGGGTGCCATCAAAGCCGAAGAAGAAATCTCAAGGCAGTGGAGGCGATGGCGGTCCACCTAAGAAAAAGCAAAAGGTCAAGACTTGAAGGTCCTGACGTCGCGCATGCCCCCCGAGGCCCTCACTCAACCCGGGCCTACGCTTCTGATTTCTCGCAACCATCCGAGTCCGACCGGTACTTCCGTCTCCTGTCTGCTTCCGGTACTTAGATCGCTCCTCGCGGGCTGTAATAGTATCTGCATAAGGCTGCCCTGCCGCCAATAATAACTCAGAGAGAAACAAACCATGAGCCAACTATCCGGTGTTTACTGAAATTTGTCGCTCTTTGGGTGTCACCAATACCGGATGCAGTAACCACCGCCAGATCTGGGTATGTTCTAGCCTAGAATGGCAAGTCGTTCGCACACGACTCCGAGGCCGCGTGAGGAGGCTCCAGATCATCTAGATCTGGCAACTCCGACAACTTTGAACTTCGAGTTGGGGGCCATCCTCCCTTCTTGGCCGCCATTTGTACCAGTCTACGACAATCACCGGTAACATGGAGCCTTCACAATCAACCAAGGGCGATGCGGTTTTGGTCGTTGAAATGATTAAGCTGCTCTCCGACGAGCTGCAACGTGTTCAGAACGAAATCGAAGACCTGCGGAACAGCCGCCACCCTCCTAGTACAGTAGGTCGCATTGGCCGTAGTAGTATCAAGGGATAAAGAACAGATCAGGTTTGACTCTTCTTTTAGGCCCATGCGGGAAGCTCTTCTCTAGCCAATGCCGACGAGCTATACGCTCTCCAGGAAGAAAACCTTCGAATGAGATCACGGATTGAAGACGTCAAGGAGACACTGGACGACCTTCGCAGTGTCCAAGAAAGTCCATCTGTAAGCCACCGACTAGGAAGTTTCCCCGAGCATTTTCTCATATTAGATGTTTTTGACAGGATGGGGAGCATCATGATGAGCGACTCATCGAGCTCTCCGAGGAGGCTTCCAAGAAAGACGCGGGATATGTCTGTTCTCAGTGCCCGCCTTTTTCTTGAGACTTAGCGCTCAAATACGTATTCTGCCTAGATGAAGACAAAAGCGAAACTGTCTGCGAAAATCGAGACTGTGCGGGGGAAGTACAAGGAGGAGAAGGCCGTTGCGTCTAAACTACAGGAGGTCTGTGTCTTCGAACGTCGCTCAACCACGCAATGATGCCACCTCATCCTGCACTATAGTCGATATCACAAGTCGAAACGCAGATAACTAGCGTCGAAGGCGCACACGCAGAGGGATTGCAACGGCTAGAAGACTTGGCGGCTGAATTGGTGGGTGGCATTCCACAACAGCCTTGCATGTACTATGCTGATTTATTTACGTTTTCATAAGGCGAGGCAGAAGGCATTGGTGCCCCCGTTCGACTCCCTTTCCTTTCTCAAGGCGCATCATACCGGGGAATATAAGATTCCACACGCGACAAGCTTCGCAGCCTCTGGTACTAGACTCCTGTTACCAGAAGTAGGTCTTTTTACTACTGCCAGACGATATCCTAGGGACTCACTGAAGCCCGTCACTCCTCAGGCTGTATCAGCGCTTTGGTATAGTATTTGTTTGGCACACGGGGTAAATGTTCAGCTGACATGTTATACCAGTGTCCCGGGCGGTTACATCGCAAAGCACAACGGGGAAATCGTATGGTCCCGACACCCCCCCAGGACGCGTTGCCTGGTCTTGGGGCCTACGCACCGCTACAACCCGAAGTTGAGGAATTCCAAAGGTGGATGGGAGGCGATGGAGGAGACCTCACGGCACTCGGAGGAGATAGAATTGTTCTATCGCGAGAACCAAGCGCACTGGTGCTATGTGGGCACATTCCGATACGTCGGCCGAGAGGTCCGATCCGTCAAAGACCTGGGTAATGCGGTACAGAAGGTTAGTCTGGTCATCGTTTGGGACATACGCCAGCCTTCACGGAATATGGTTACAGGACTTGGAGACAATCCGGGCGAAAACAGTCCTCTTCGACTACATGATCCCACCGATCCTTATGGGCCTGCTGAAGAACATGTACGACAGTGGCTTCTTGAAGGTCGCATGCGTCGGATGGCGGCGTACCGGCTTTAACCAAGCCCTCGCAGAAGCGTTGTTCGCGATGCCCGGGGTCCGCTTTGATCAGGGACCTTCTTCCATCATACAAACCCCGAGGGAAAGATCAGGCCCCCAGAAGATACCTATGAAGCGAGATCGCGAGGAAGAGCTGGATTGAACCCCGACGGGGAACATAGGACCGCATGGCTGGCCACGTCTACGCAGTTGCTGAGTTGTGCGCAATAATTTCTATTCTGCTGCCTTGCCAACGCCATTACAACATTGCAGATATATATTATACAATTGCATATCATATGTGCCCTAGAACCGCATCGTTCAGCCGGCTTCGAGAGGAGCCGGAGAGTTAAATAGCAAGTGCTCACTCTTGATAAATAGTCGTGACGGTCATGAGGGGTATATGTAAGTCTAGCTGATTGTCTCGTTTGCGAGCCGTTGCTCCATTTTCATGTCCTCCTTGACCTCGTTCACGCTAGCGAGGCCTGGAAGTACGACCTTCCATGTGCCTTTGTCCATGATCACTCGACGTATCTATGGAGAACGTCCAGTCAGAAATCAAACATCAGGCAAACCAGAAGCGAAAAAATAAACACCTGATTCTGAATGAGCTCGTGAATTTTCGGCACGTCCTCGAGCTTCGCACGACTCCCCATGAGAGAGGTCGTTTTGATATCGAGGGTAAAATCGGAATGTGGGGGTGGGAGGGTGAATGTGATTGTTGGATGTGGTGAGTGGGGGTGCGGCGGAGTTAGACGGACCTGTGCCGCGCACGATCGTTAGTCTCCGCTAGACCCCATCTCCATAATATCATATACTTACAGATGACGCAAATAGGGATAATGAAATAGTGAGTGAAACAGGTAGGCGTGCAAAGGAAGGGAATGGGTAGTTGAAGAGGACGGATGTGGATATGGATATGGAGGCAGAGTCCATGTATCGTACATCGTAATCAATTTCCTACAGTGACGTTCAGCTTCTCGCCGGGTACCCTGACTTGAAGAATGTGCATACCGGGTTAGAGCCAGACGGCAGGTCGCGGCGGATACGCGCATTCGACAAGCGGGGCGCAGAAGAGCCTAAATTTACAGAATGCACCTTTATGTAGTCCTGAAAGAACGTTGGGATGTGCGTCAGGTGCGAAGATATTTCAAACGTACAAGCAAGCCCGCTGGCCGCATTTTGTTGACGAAAGCTTCCACGCGCCGCCGCGCCACCTCGTCGCCGTCTGCACCAGAAAGACCATCGCGGAGCTTCACACGGTATGCGTGCAATACCTAAACGAAGCTTGGTTATAGACGTACTGCTTACCAGGGTCACGCGAACACACCTGTTGAAGAACGACATTCAGCCATTCTGACGTCTCAGAGTCGCCTCCTTCATATCTGGTAGCCTCAAACTCATGGAAGTTGACGCGTGGGTCTGCGAGAGTTTCTTCGCTGCTATGATACTCGATCTTAGGAGGGTAAGAAGCTTTCCTGTACGGACGCTCTGGGTCGGTGTCGAAGAAAAGGTATTTGAGGGTCAGGAAGAGCAGGAAGAGGATCGAGGCCTGGCCGAGAATCAAGCCCTGCGTAAAGGTTGGCTGCAGTGTGAAGACATACGCCGAGGCCATACTGGGGCGGCAAAGGAGAGCGACGGGTTAGAAAGGCGAATGTGGGGATGCGGGGGAGACGAGGGACCGTCGACCGCGATGGTCGGAGACGGAGGAGAAGGAGAGGGCGAGATAGACGCTTGTCATGACGCGGTCGTGCGGGGGACGCTGGTGCGCGTCTAGATTGATTCGCCTTGGCCGCCAACGACTCGGACTCGGACTCGGACTCGGACGCGGAACATGGATCATTTCACCGCGTTCGTCTCCTGGCCATCCGCCCCTCTCTCCAAACGCCTTGTCCTTGATGCCCTTGGGTCTCTCACACCTTTACCTGCCGTTCAAAATACCCTTCCCAATAGTTCGACTCGCCAAATACTGCAGTGGGCAGCCTACGATGCGCTCGACCCCGACCTCACCTTCTCTCACGACCCTGCTTCTAAAGTCCTGTCGTCGTCGTATGTTATCCGAAAAGCTCTCATACGCAAGCACTTCCTCTCACGATGCATCCACAACTACCTGACCAAGCACCCGTCCTCCGTCCTCCGCCGAGGCGTGCCAAGAACTTGGGAGCTCGA
Source organism: Ganoderma lingzhi (assembly GCA_026283605.1). NCBI lineage: Eukaryota > Fungi > Basidiomycota > Agaricomycetes > Polyporales > Polyporaceae > Ganoderma > Ganoderma lingzhi. Next base: position 2,033,096 of record JAPJYM010000001.1, read on the forward strand.
ACTTAGTTTCGCAGACGAGCTCGACGAGTTATGGAGCGACGATCTCTACGATCTCTCTGAGGAGATCGAAAAGGGCGATGCGTCCAAGTGGTGGATCCTCAAGCCTGGGATGACTGACCGCGGCATGGGCCTCCGCTTATTCCACACGAAAGAAGACTTAGAAGCAATCTTCCAGGACTTTGAGCAAGATGAATCGGACGCGGAGGATGTAGACGGTTGTGAAGATGGTCGTGATACTGCCGTTATCACTTCGCAGTTACGCCATTTCGTGATCCAGGTGAGCGTTCGGATGGTATCGATTGCACAGGTTACCCAAGCTCAATCGGACGAAGGAATACCTAGGGAACCCGCTTCTACTCGATCCCGCTGAAGCGCCTCTGAATGATGCGCCCAAACCCTCCGCAAGCGATCTCCACGGTCACAAAGTCAGCTCATGATTCATTCGAACTTCAACACGTTATTCAAGTCATGTCTAGTTCCACCTCCGCGTATACTGTGTGGCGTCTGGCGCTCTCAAAATTTACGTCTATGAACGCATCCTGGCCCTCTTCTCTGCGGTTTCATACGCTCCACCTTCCAAATCGACAGATACCGAGCACGGAGCATCCGGTATTGACCTCGCCGCACACCTCACGAACACCTCGCTGCAGACAGAGCGGGGCGAGACTGTTGTTCGGCTGCTCGACGAACTCGTCGGGTGTCATGTGTTATCTGCGGCTCCGATGCTTCGACAAAGGCAATCGGCTCGGCCTCCTTTTGCGATGGGCCAGGCACTGGACTCGGAAGCAATGCGCGCGGAGAGAAGACAGCAGCCGCAATACCCCACGCTCACGGCGGAGGACATCGTAGACCTGAAGAATCAGATCAGCGCCGTCCTAGCCGAAACGTTCAAGGCGGCCGTCGGGATGAGTGTACACTTCCAGGTACGCTCTGTGACCACGACCTTTGGCACCGACGAGGTTGACCTGTTCTTAGCCTCTGCCAAACGCATTCGAGCTGTACGGCATCGATTTCGTGATCACTCACGACTCTTCTTCAGAAGTACCTCAGAAATTGCAGGTGAAACTTCTCGAGGTCAACTCTGAACCTGCGATCGAGTTGACAGGGCCGCGCCTTACGTGGGTTCTCGAAGATTTATTCAGGAGCATCGCCAAGACGTGCGTCGAGCCATTTTTCAGCTCGAAAGAGTCACTGGCGCGCTCAGAGGTGGAGACGTGGAAGACTGGGGACACGAAGGAGAATCTGCGTAAATGTCTTGATCTACAGATACGGAGTACCTGGTAGGATATCAGATACACGTACAAGTAGTATTTGTACGCTAGATGTATGAACAATCCACTTGACACCTTTGTGCAGCAACCGCTACAACACCGTTTCTCGCTTGTCGTTGGGTCCATGTTTTCAAACCCCAACCCCGTCCAGACGCTTGGCTAACAACGGCGTTACAAAAAGTACTGCCAAATTGAGTGGCTCGGGGAACGCCTAAACGTCTGCCGGCGCTAAGTACTGTATACAGGACAGTTGCCCATCCTTGGACTCAATCTCAGCTATTCCTTACTACCCTTCTCGTCTGGAACCTATAGATCGTATACTCGGATATTGCCATGACTTTGAATGCTTCCAATGTTCTCTTTGACGATATCTTCACGATCAACGCCATAGACAAGGAGGGCAAGAAATTTGACCGAGGTGCGCCGCGCCCCCCACCCGAACCTGGCCCGCCTACTGATTCTCCACTGTGTATTTACACGCACAGTGTCCCGTCTCTACGCGCATTCAAAAAACTACGACATGGATCTGACGCTCGACTATAACATCGAACTCTTCCCTCTCCAAAATGGCCAGTCCTTTGCCCTCGCCCTCGCATCTTCACTATCCCGTAATCCACAAGGCCCCGCGGGGACAACTGAGGATGAAGACAAAGACAGGGACGTATGGAGGCCAGACGCAAAGGGACGTAGAGGGCTGGATGATGATTATGAGTATGTGATGTATGGAAAGGTGTGTACAACCATGTTCAGCCGCGCGTCCTTCCCCAACCACCCACTCTCGAACGTCCTGAACGCAACCACCACTTGTCTCGCGTTGCGCCTTCTATTCTTCTTCCATATTTTCGAAACTCATTTGGTTTTGAAGGTTTATAAATTCGATGGGGGCTCGGCAGAGATTGTGTGAGTGCCTTCACACTCGTTGTGCCACATGTATCCTAGGCACTTACTCCACATCAGGACGGCATACGTGTCCTTCGGCGGACTTCTCATGTCCCTGACAGGATCATTCAGGCATTTAACCAGCATTGTGCTCGGGGACCCTGTATTCATACTTCTGCGCCGATGAGGGCGCGCGCGTACGCTGAAAGTTTTGTACTTCTACTCGATCGTCCAACCATGATGCGACATTGTAACAGCCCACTCATGGCATAGCAAGCTTTGAGGTCCGCCCTAGTCCGCCGTCGTTTGGATAGGTGTTCGCGACTGAGCACACGCGCATGCGCCAGAAACCGGAGAGTCAACCCGTACGTCACGTATTGCAACCACTGGACATTCCATGCATCATATCAACTTGCGACAGGCACATCGATATCCCTCTGCATCTAACCGTGACCATCTCCTCAATAACGCCAATGCAGCGCTCTTACGTGCGGGTTCGTGATGCTCGCCTGTTATTCCGGCGAGTGGCCAGCCTCAGACCGTTCACGTCCAACCTTATGGCCCCCGTCTTAGCGCCCAGTTGCGACCCGTGCCTCACGACAATAAGTATTACGTTTCTCGAAAGGGGAGCGCTCGTCGCTGTCATCTGTCTCCCGGCGGCCTCCTTGGGCGCGATCCTTTGCCTTCTGGGGCGTACGAGGGTACGAGATCGCGACCACTACATAAGTATGCGAGGTCGTCAGTAAAGTCAACATCAAGAGCGCGGGCAGAAAGGTGACACTATCCGAGGCCGCGCGTGCTCCGCTATATCACAAATGCATCAAGCAAAGGGTGGGAGCCGTCAAGGCTGCGTTGGAAGTTTGTTGGATGGAAGTACATAGCCGGGTTTGGAGTCGGGCGCGCTCGGAGAAAGATCTTGACAGTATCTTCCTGCAAGAGATCTAGAGAAAGTTAGCACATTAGCCGTGATGCTGTCCCAGCAGACTATGTTGTGTCGTTCTACACCAACACAAGACCCTCCGCGCGAGATTAAAAGAGAACTCGGCGTACCGCGCAAAATCTGACGCAACAAGACGAGCGAAGCGGACGTGATGGCTTTACGACGGCACCAGCGATACGCTGGAGCTCACTGCATATCTATTATGTTAGGCTGTGCAATGAAGTAGCAGGAGATGACCGTTGACTGGTACTGTTCCTCGTGGTCCTTGGCAGTCTTCCTGGGCAAGGGCGAACTTTTCCACTTGGTGTTGAGGAGATGAGAAAAAACAGTGGGATAGCCAAGGCGCAGAGATACAACAGAGATCATGGTAGCAGAAACCCAAGCGGCCATACATCGGAGAGGGAGAAACGAGACTCAGATAACGAGGCACGCGCCGCTCTACGGCCCCTGACAGTCCCGTCTACACCTGGTATCCGTGTGCTTGTTGCTGGGGATACGGGTTCGCCATCTGCTGAGGCTGGCCGTAGCCCGTCGTCTGGGACGTCATGGTGCTCGCGGGTGGGTACCCGTACTGGTTGGGCGCCATGGATTTGAGCTCCCCCGTGGCAGCGGGGGTGACAGGCGGAATGTCGCCGGAGATGGGGAACGTCTCCTTGACGGAGCGCTGCCAGATGTAGTTTCCACGGTTGGCCTGGATGATCAGGATCACGAGCAGCGTAATCTGGTATGCCCAAACTTGCGCGCAGCGTCAGCACCGCGTCAATACGTGAATTCGAGGGTATGTACTCACGTCCAAGCCAGCCGAGGAAACCGAACGCCGCCGCGGTCGACGTCTCGCTGCAAACGGTGCGTGCCTCGGCTGGATTCCAGGCGCTGCAGGTGACCCAGAAGTTGGCGGCGTTGTCGGCCGCTGCGCCACCACTTGCCAGAAACAAGATGCCAAGGAACCCTGCAAGAGTGCGTGACGGTCGACAGTTAGACGCGTCGATCTATGGGCGGAGTGGTGTGACAACCAAGTTAGACGCACCGATCCAGGCCAGATCCACGACAATCATCGATGTAAATGCTCCCGTCCGCAGGAGGTCAATCACAAGCCTAGAAAAGGAAATATTAACACTGGGCCGAGAACCGCGGGCATGACCTGAGCGGACGTACATGGCGGGGAGGGTGAGGATCGCAAGGACTGCGGTCGCGACCGACAACCCCGCCCATGCGAAGGAGGGCAGACGCAGGGTATCAACAGTGGAGAGAGCATGGGCGCCGACACCCAAGAGAACGAGAGCGCAGAAAATGGCCCAGGCTGTAGTGATTTTGTGAGCCAAGTGTAGTAGGGAGAGTAGGGGAACCATTTACTTACCCAAGGTCACGAGACGGAAGAGCGAGAGCCAGTGCATTTTAGACGTAGATGACTATTGCGGGACTAAATAGACAGCATATATTCGCGTGAGCGGATGAAAATGCGAACGAAGAAGAGTAAGCACCTGGAGGGAGAGAGGGAGGGGGGACGAAATGACCAGGCAAGCTCACAGGAGTACAAGTGCACTGGCAGGGCACCCACCTTTAATATTAATGGCAAGTTCCAGGGCTGTACGCTGCATGCCCAGCGTGGGCGAACCTGTGTGACTGAGACATCCGCGATGGCATTTGTCTTTGTCCTTGTAAGTCGGAACCCGCCCCCTATGGACGTCAGTTCGCCTCTCCCACAGCCTCAGCATCTTGGCTCGTCGATATACAGAAAAAGGCTAGAGTGCTCCCTCGTGTGTGATCGATACCAGTACCATCTTGTGAGACGTTCCTGGGAGACAGCGTCTGGCGGCAGGTGGCGGTGGATGAAGATGTCCACCGATTGGTTCGTGACTCGTCTGATTGAGGCGGGGTGAGGTTCAGGTCGGTGTGGAAGCGGGTACTAGGTAGTGCGTGTCACCGTTGTCGTAAGGAGATATTGAAGTCGGTATAATAAGTAATTTTGACCCCGGCCGATAGTCAGCTTGGCCGCGGTTCACTCGGCGGAAGAGCTGTATCAGGATGTGCAGGTGGACGAGGACTGCGATCGGGTGCTTTTGGGGCGTCTAGAGAAAATTGAGGGCCATCGATTCCTTAATAGATGGGGACGATCCTCCTTAGACAAGCAAGAGCCTCACCTTTGCGGCCCGGGCAAGTTCTTGGGCCGACGTTGTCCGATGTCAACTCTGGCGCCCAACCACACAGAAAAGGGAACCCAAGCGCACGAGAGCGCACGTTTGGTTTGGCCGTCTAGTATTTTCTGACGTCATCGGACCGCTCCTTAAAAGGCTATGGAACAGCCACATATAGGCAGAATAGGCAGATGGTTGAACAGGATTCGCTGTCTCCGGACGGCGGACCTACTTTCCTGCCTATGCATCGAACAAAAAAAAACCCAAACAATCCGATACTTAAAGGTTGGAATGATGTGAAACCCTCGAACCCGAACATTTTCGACAACGACAAGGACCTGAGGAGATTACGAAACAGTTGCCTCTCATATGGCCTTACTGTAACGATAAAAGCGCTCCATACGGCAGGCGGCACCATTTGGCAACAAGAACCAAACCACCGTCGAAGCAGCGAGTTGCAAAAAATCACGGGAAGGACAAGGAGACCACTAATCACGTATATAAATTCCAGGGGCAAGATCCAGAAAATGCGTGCGAGGTAGATAATGCGAGATAATAGGACCGATAGATGGGTGGATAGATGGATAGAGTTAACGACCGTAACATAACGATGGAACTACTTGAAATGCAGACTACTCGAAAGCGGGGTGGACACCATGAGAGCGAGCTGTAGGATACTGCGAATATAAAGGCGGATACTACACACATACTACCTGATCTTGCGCAGCTGTTTGATCGCCGCGTGCATCTCCAGCTCCTTTGTCTTGCCCAGCTGCCTGCTCTCCCGGAAGAAGTACTTCGGGCCACGGTACTCAGCCGCGATCTCGACCGTTGTCGAGCACGCCCGTTCGTGGATCTGCGGCCGAGCTACAGGTGGCGCCGGTGGTGGTGGTGCGACGACCTTCGCCTCGGGCTCGCTGTTCGACCGGTTACGGTCGAACGCTGGTAGGTGGCCGCCCGTAGATGACGAGCCGGAGGGCTGGCGGGTCTGTGACTGCGAAGGTTGGGGCTGGGGCTGACGAGTCTTGCGGGTACGCGACGCGCTCTGGCTCCGACGGGGACAAGAGCTCTTCCGCGAGTGGCGCAAGGGTTCCTCAGACTCCGGTTCGCTATGGCCGTGTGCGGAGTTCGAGAACCATCGGGAAGAACGCGGAGAGGATGGCGACGAGAAAGTCTCGACCGACTCGTTCCTAAACACCTCGAGGGGCGGTATAGGCGGGACCGGGGGAATCTCGTCGTGGTTCTGCTGCGAGTGCGAACGCGAGGTAGTGCGGGAGAGAGGGAGCGAGTGGGATGACGATGAGCGGGCAGATGGAGCGGCCGCGTGAACGCTGTCACGGTCGTCGATGGGGGCATCTTGGCCGCACGGGGCAGGTTCGTTGGTGACGAGCATACCCGTGATGTCGTTCATCCCAACGCCGAAGAAGCGGGAGAGCTTCGCAGCACGTAGGCGACGCATGCGGAACATAGGGTCTGAGGGGCTGACCTCCGACGCACTCAGTGGACTTGCGAAGCCCGGGGAAATTGGGGAGGGCGGAGGAAACTGGGATGTCGGAGGAGAGGCAGGTGCAGATACAGACCGGGAGGAACTACCCCATTGGAACATGGTAACGAAGGGAGGCGGGCTCACAGCACGGAATACGCCTCGGATCGGGGACGGTAAGGAACTCTGGGAAGTTAACGGTGTTTGGGATTGCTGTGAGGTCGGGGGGGACTGGGCTGGGATTGACGAGGATGACACGACGGAGCCCTGGCTGGGACATGTCAGGGGATTGATGAGGGATGGGAGAGAGAAGGGTGACGTTGGCCGGAGGTCTGTGCCGCATTCATGATCGGGCTTGAGGTACGGTAACAACTCTGACTCTGCATCACCAGTCACGTCGTCAGGATATGGCGACATCGATGTCGAAGACAGGCCTGAAGCGGGGTTGGCGAAGACCAGAGGAGAAAGATTGCCTGTCGAAGACCCTTGACTTTGGCGCTTCTCGTGATCATCCACGTTTGGTGTGTGCAGACCCTGGCTCAGCGTAACAGAAATAAACGTCGCGCGCGAATCGCATCTAACACGAGCAGCAAGGTTGAGGGCATCCGACAGAGAAGAATTCGAGACGTTCGTTGGAGGGCAGTTGGTGATCTGGAACAACGCCGGTGGGGGATCATTCCCAAACATCTGGGGTGCGGAATACAGCAAAAAATAAGTTTCGATTGAGCCCACGAACACACACAAGACGGCGGTAGAATAAAACGTGATGAATGGCGACCTACCTGAGCCATCTTACGCGCCCGCCGCGCATTGAGAGCGCGCTGCTTCTCTATCGTCAGTGGTCGTGAGAGGTCGTCATCATCCAAATCCGAGTCCGCGTCAGGGCCGAGTCGTGGCTTTCGTGATGGCGACATCTCTACCGCGCTCGCAGTCATTGACCGCATCTTCTCTGACGTTGATCGACTCTTCCTAAGCAGGACGCGTTGCTTGGCCTCCGCCTCCTTGTCAGGAACACGGCCAGCTGACGTGCGGACGTCCAAGCTGCGTGGACGTTTAGCAGGGCTGGCGCGGTCGCGGGGGCTGACACGCTTGGTAGACGTGCTTCGTCTGACAGCACCGTGGCGGTCCTGAGGTCCCATAGACGCGTCCAAAAACGACACCAATGACGGGGTAGGGGCGAATAGTCGTGGGACTGGTGAGGAGGCACGAAGGAGGACGTCGGGAGGGAGGTTCTCCCCGAGCTGGCGGGTGAGCTTGGCTGCCCGTGCGCGCTGCACTTGCTCGGGAGTCCGCTCGGGGGAGAGGATGGAGGACGTAGTGGAGTCCCTCCGGCGGGCGGTCGTAGTCGAAGAGACAGATAAAACGGAGTCTCGTCTGTGCAGGGAAGTCGCCGAGCCTGAGGCGGCCGTTTCGTGCGTGTTGCCCGGCGCGGGACTGACACGCGCGTCCGGCGGAGGCACGGGCGGAGGCATGTCTGGAAACGAGAACTCTACCGGCGAGATAGGCGAGGGGCATGTCGTAATCGCCGCGGGGGGGATTGTGAGTGATGTGCGAAGCGAAGCGAGGGAACGCGTGCGCTGCACTTCTCCCTGCCACCGGATTGTCATGATCTGATTGTGGCCCACGGTCGCGCTGCGCCTAAGAGAGGCCAGTCGTGCGACGCCGAGAGGTGGGGACTTCATCGACGAAGATGAAGCGGTCATCGACGGGGACGTGGAGCTCGAGAGAGCGGACTCCTCGCGGCGAAGGCCGGGCAGGCCGACATGCACGTCCGCTGGTGTGTTGGGTTGGGAACCAGGTTCGTTAATAGAGACGGCGATAGGCACTTCTCCAAGAATTCGGCTCAGCTTCTTTGTCTTCCGAAGCAGCTTCATCTTCTCGCTGGGGTCCAAACCGTCGGTGAGTGGGAGAGGAATCATTGGCTGCTCCTGTTTCAAGTGGAGTGAGGCGGGAAAGACGGGGGTGCGCGGCGAGCTAATCATCTCAGGCGGTAGGGACTTCTGGGACGCATCATGGTCCTTGAGAAGACGGGAGATCGAGGGCTGCCTCGACAGGGAAAAATTAAAACTAAGGGAAAAGCTCTTGCGGTTTGGGTTGGACGAGAGCATGGCGGAGACGGATGGTGGATGCGGAGTGTGATCAAAGGGGAGGGGTTGACTGGGAAGAGCGGCTGACAGAGAATTAGGGAAGGGCAAATGGCACGCCCGAGTTGCGTCGACTGAGCGTACATGCAAATAGAAGAGGTAGAGCAGAAAAGCAAGAAGGAGAGCGCGAGGGCGAGGAGGAAGGCAGGCTGAGGAGAGAAGTCAAGCTCGGGAGCGGACGGGAGCCATGAGTCGGAAGAGGCGACGGTGGGCGCGGTGAGCGCACTTTGAAGGGAAGAAGGCGGCTGGGATGGATGGCCGCAGCTTCGCCTTGTCCGACTCAGCCTGAGCTTGTCGCGTCCGATCCCGAGTCTGAGTCTGCGGCAAACATGCGCAGTGGATACCCGATCCTCTTCCTTCCTTCCTCCTTCCCCACATTAGGAAATTCCTTGCCACCAGATCATCCCTGCATCATCCTCCTCCAACTTAACGTACCTCCTTGATCTAAGCCTTTTATATGTCTGCCCCCTGGTCCCGTGCCTCGTCGCTTGCTCTGTCCAATAACAAGCCAGAAAAGACGCCGGACAGCCGTTGTCGGGTACCGGTGCCCGACGTCGTCTCAAGTCGTTGCCGCAATATCGCTCGCCTGACCATGAAACGTCGGGGAAAGAACGAGTCAATGCCAACGTATCTATCAGACGTGCGAATAGACAATGAGAATGTCAGAACTTGCAAAGCGAATGCAACGACGATGGATGAACAATGATGAAATAGTACTACTGATGCAACTGCGTCAAGTGAGCCAACAGTCCAACATGTGCGATGAACCATGAATGTACAGAAGCGCGAAATAGACCACCACACGAAGAACGACATATCCGTATCTACTGGCGGCTTCACATGTCTAACATGGTTATTGTGGGACTCGACGGATGCTCGTAAGGGTTCAGACTGCCTCTCCGCGAAGCTGGCGATGCGGCTGGCGTCATCGACGCCGGGTCCTCCGCCACCTCCGGCGTGCTGGTCTGGTCCCGGGAGTGTTTGCCAAACAGCATCGAGATCCGGAGGTCCGATGGAAGCTTCACGAGCGACACTCGCTTCGCTGCCCGCGTCTTGTTCCACTCCTCCGCCTGTTCCTCCGGCATCTCGGGCGCGGTGTAGAACTTCTCGTGCGAGATGTCCTCGGTGCTCGCCGTGCTCTCGAGGGACGCCTGCGCCGCCAGCGGGACCGCGCGGCGCCGCTCCGACGGGACCGGGGACGGGAAGGACGCCTCGGACGTTGCGGAGCTGCCCATTTCGACAGGAGATGTCAAGGACGACTCCAACGTCTTCGGCGAGCTAAACGTCAGGGTCGAACTCCGCTTGCGTCCAATCCATACAGAACCGTTCCCAGACCGAGCTGTCCGGAACGATTCTGCGGTCGACGGTTCTTGCCCTCGACTCGAGTTCTCCCGTCGTGGGATGGCAACAGGAGCTGACACCGCAGTTGGGGATGTTTGGTCCACATACGCAGAGAGCGTGAGTTTCGCCAGATCCTGGGGGTGGCTCCTCCGCTGCCGCCTCGTCTCCTGCTCCACGACACGTTCGGCTTCCCGATCCGCCTCCCGTTGGTCGGCAAGCTTCTGGGTCGCCGCACGCATAGCTAGATGCTTCGTCCGTTGCCAGTCACGTTCCTCCGCAGCTAGGTCGCTGGTGAGCACCTCCCGGTAACAGACCAGCTTCTCGATGTCAAGCCGGACCTGCATCACACGCTTCGCGACAAGCTGCACGGCGCCCTGCAGCCGGTCGCGTGTGGCTCGTTGGAAGGGGGTCAACACAGCCAAGTTGCGTACGAAGCGCATGTCCGTATCGAGCTGCGTCCGCGCCAGGGACAACTTGGAGTCCAAGTCCTCAACCTTGGACTTGATGATCTCGGGCCGAGTGGAAAGACGTGCCTTGGTGTCGCCGTTCGCATGCACGGCACCGGAAACGAATGGCGAAGCGAGCGTAGACTCCAGACTGTACGCGCGCTTGCGCGTCGACCGGATGCTCATCTGGTCTAGCGATTGATACCGTCTCGTCGCGAGTTCCGTCTTCACCTCGTCGAACGTAGCTTTGAACAGCCGCGCAGAGTTGTCGTACAGAGACGCGCTTGGATCCGAGCCAACAGAGCCCAACGAATCTTGCCTGGCCCGAGAGGCCTTGGCCTGCCCATTTGATGGTCGTGTCGGCTCCGAGCCCGCGTCAACCGCAACGCGGGAGGACCGATCGAAATCTCCTGACAACCGCCTATCCCACGTGCGGATGACAGGAGTGATGGTGTGGGCCAGGTTGTGCCTGATGTCCTTGAGGTAGGAAGCAGCCGCCGCAATCCCAGTGAGCTCGATGTCCTGGGTAGAGAGCCCAAGAGCCCGCATTCGGACTCCCGCCGTCTTGAACGCGCCTGCGTAGTTAATGCGGGAGATCCACTCGTTCATGTCCTTCTCGTCTGAGGCCTGGAGAAGGTATTGCCGAGAATCGGGCAAGGCTAACCGCAAGGTGAAAGGATGCTAAGTGCGCGAAGTTCAGTAACGTTGCAACTACGCGCCACGGACTACGCACCTTGACGTATGTCATGTCGAACACAGCAATCGCGTCTCGTACGGAATACGTCTCTTCTGGCTGGGGCAGGGAGGCGTGCGGGATAACCATGTGGCCGTTGATTGGACTGCTCTGCGCCTGAATTTGTGCAGCCAAAGAGGGGTCCCGGAAGAACATCAACTGCGAGCCAGTCAGGAGAACACACCATTCCCGCCACTTCCGGCTCATAGCACGCTTCCCGCTTTCCAGGATATCCTCCTTCCGGAGCATGAGGCCAACCTTGGTGACCTTGACGTTCCAAACGCCAGCGCTCGTCGGCGTTATGGGAGGCAACGACCCTAAGGAACTCTGGAACATCGGACCAGGGCCACCCGAGACACTGAGGCTGAACCAGGGCGAGCTCGTGTATCTGCTTTCCAGGCTTGCAACCCCAACGGTCGCCGCCAGCGCGAAGGCACGCTGCAGCTCGTCTTCATCCCAGGACCCGGCAGACCCACGATAGTAGTAGGGGCTTTCCGGAGGAATCTGAGAATAAACTTCGATCCGGAGGTCATCGAGCAAGTTCTACCATAAATCATGACACGTTAATGGATGCTTTCACAGGGGAGTAGAATGCAGTCATACCCGCGTTATGAGATAGTACGGGTCGATTTTGGTGTTCTTTCCGAGTAACGTCGAGCCAGAAGGATTCAGGCCCCCCGGAGAGGGAACGTTGACGGTCGACATCCGTCGTGACATTGCCTCAGGCACCAGGCCCCGTTGACCGTTAACGTCGAGAGGATCTTCAATGAAAATGAACGGCGCGAACACGATGTTGTCATAGAAGCACTGCATAAGACACCGTCAGCTACTAGCCAGGCGTTGTGCTGGTTCATGGAATTACGCCAAGCCACTTACGCCGAGGACCTCCGGGGCTACCCCCGGTAGACGTGTGTTCTTAATGTAATCCGATTTGGTCATCTTACGTTTATTGGACTTGTTGAAGGCGTCCGTGTGCAACATTATAAGGCTGAATGCTAAGATATATGGATGATCTATTGACGGTTGTCCGGTTAGTCATCCGAGCTTGTTGAGCATACACGACTTGACTTACCATCGGATGCGAATAAGTTAGGATTACATTGAACATATCGTGCAGCGAAGGCCTCGATGACACGATCAATTTGTTGTGTCTCGCGAGGGAGGCCGACATCCATGAGAAGCTTCCGTACGGCAACGTCGAGTGGGTCTCCAACGAAGTTGAAGCGCTCGATGTATGCGCGGAGCGCACGGGCGTGGAAAGCATCGGCACTATTGGTACCATTAGAGTTAACCTCGGTAAGCATGCAAGGCCATACATACCTCGATGCCAAGACGGTTGCCACCTCGCCCTTGCTAATCGCCTCAACCAGCCGCAGCAGATAATCTTCCGGAGTCTCCTCTTCAGAGTTAGGTCTGGGGATCTCGACAGAAGGCTTCGACAGAGACGGACGAGAGGAGCCAAGACTAGAGGGGGGTGACGTCATAACTGTAGCGTCATGTATATTGGGCGAACTGATTGAAGTCGGGGTGTGGGTATTGGTATTACTGGTTGAGGAACCAAACAGATTGACAGACAGGCGATGGAGAAGCGGTGGGTTGGTCTGTGCGCGGGTGCGTGGTTCTGGCGGTGCGGGAGGGAAAGCAGGCGCTGGACGTTCTAATGGGGTTGCGAGGGGAGAAGACGCAGGAGAGGAGACGAAGGGGCGCGCTTCTGAGAAAAAGGACAAACGGGGTCCGCCGAATGCACCATCATCAGCTGTTTGAGGCCGCTGGGGCCATCGGCGACGCGCGTAGGTGCTGCTGTTTGAGGGCCGCGGGCGCGGGGGAGGCTCTACACGATGTGTCTCGTCATCTTGTCTCCTGGAGGATTTGCGAGCTCGCTCGGAATGCCGTCGATATAGATCCGGTGGTTGATTGGACACAGACAATCCAGAAGATGGTACAGGAGTATTGATCGCGAAAGGAGAGACAGGCGGGAAGGTAGGGAGTGTGGGTCTTGGAGTGGGTGAAGTGGGGGCGGGTGGTTCCGGACGAGAGCTCGTTCTTTTCCGAGACCAGAATGAGCTTTTGCGAGTCAAAGGCTTGGCCTCTGTTGGTTCAGCGACCACAGGGAAATTAGTCTCACGTTGCTTGCCCTTCGCACCAGAAGACATAAGGTGCAGAGGTCCTAACGAAAGACCTCTGGTCCGTCTGCGCTCTGCGATAGGGGAAGGGGGAGGAGGTTCGTTTCTGGCGTCGGGCTCCTTGTAGAAGCTCCTCGCATGTCGTACCAAGAGATTGGGACGTCGAAGGTCGGTCGTGCTAGGTGATTGCTGAGGAAGGAACGCGACGGTGTTGACTTCGGAAGAGGACGAAGAGGCAGACACAGATGCTGGGGCAGCATGGGGGAGGCCAAGGCCTAAGGCCGCGCGGGCGAGTATAACAGTTGGCTGAGCGACTTGCATGGAATCGCTGGGAGCATACGAGGGGCGAGAGACACGCTGTAAGGAGGACGCACGAGAAGATGGACCCGACTCGGACCTCACGACCGTCCTCGCGTTAGGTGCTCTGCCATCGCCCTCTTGGAGGGGAGAAACATCTGGAGAGAGACGAGTAGGAGGCGTGAGATTGTCGGGGCTTAGCTCGGGAGTCGGAGGGAGGTCCTTGTTTCTGGCATGGATAATGGAAGGAGAGGGCCAAGGATCGAGATGGGAGGTGGTGACTCCAAGTTCATCCGTAGAACGTGCGTTGGAGGGGGAATATGCCGGGGTACCGCCGCGACGTCGCCATAATGGAAGGGAGAAGAAATGAGTGGTAGTCTGAGTTGTGGTCGTGACTAGGTGAGTTGTTGTTGTTGTGGTCGTCGCTGTGGCATACACTGCTGAATCGGGGGCGTCGGTGGGATAGGGCGGGGGCGGGCTCAGAGAATCGCTGTCGTGCGACGGCTTGACGAAGGAAGAGGAAGGCTTGGATGACAGGCCAAATAGGGCGACCATGCCGCGTCTACGTTTGGCTGGACGAGAGACGTGGATGGAGGAGGGTCAGGAGAGGACTCCAGGATTGCAGACGGGGACGGGTGAGATGGCGGCCGACGGTGGGGTCAAGACTGAGCTCAAGTTGGGGGCGCGACGAGGGCGCGAATTCGTTGCTGCGACTTCAGAGTCGGTCTGCCGACCTCCTAGCCCTGCCCATTGCCCCAAACGGGGCCCATACCCATACCCGTACCCGTACCGGCGCTCGCACTGGGTATTGCCGGTCCGTGGACGGCCCGTTGCATAAGAGATAGAGATGAGCCTCGATCGATCACGCCCGTCCAAGTCTTGCCTGCCTTCCTTTTCCCGCTCCGAGTCCGAGTCCGAGTCCGAGTCCGAGTCCCAGCATGGCCGCCTGCAGCTCTCCCTCCTCCTCCGCGCTCCCTTGCCGCTCCACATCCATCTCGCACACCGCAGGTAGCCCAGCTCCTGCATATGCTTTCCGGCACAACGACCGTCTCCTTCGTGAGTATCGCCGCCACCGCCAATCGCGATCTCCTGCGTCACGCGATGCTCATCATGGTCGTGTAACCACATTAGCCAGCGCCGCCTAGATCCCTGGCCTTCCGTCACCGTCTGCCGTACGTCTTTCACTCCTCCAACTTGGATTCGTCTTCATACCATTGCTGCCGCTCAGGTACACCATGTCCGATCACAACTCCCAAATCGTCCTCCATGTGACACAGTGGTGGCGGGGCAAAGACTCCGAAGGCAAAATCCTACCCCTTCATTGGGCACTAACCTTCAAGACCTCGGGTTCGGACCAACGGCCTGTCGGCAACATATACAACGCCGCCGGAAATATCGATACCTTCTGCTACGAGGCCGAGCGCAACGTCCCCATCCGGCACGATCTCTGGCGTGGTTCCCTCGCTGTCGGCCGCATCCCTATCGAGTCTCTGGACCACTTCGAGCACATCCTCTCGCAAAACCCTATCGTCCGCCACGACCCCGAATGGAACTGTCAGAATTGGGTCTGGACTGCCTTGCGCGAGCTGAGGCAGATGGGCTTCGCGATCGAGTACAACCTCACATGGGCTAAACTCCGCATCGACATGCTTGAACTGTTGGAAGCTTGGGAGAACGGGGATATCTAATGCACCTTCGTCTGGACGGGTAGAGGCATCCTGTCAGTGCAAAACTGTAGTCAGTTCAGATTCTCTTTCTGCTGTCGTAGTCCGTTCACTGACAGAGTCTAGTAATCACATTTTCTTAGGGTGCTGCGCCAAATATCTACGGCTCAGCTTGCGGGGTTACACATGGGTTAATATGTATGCTATACACGGGATGAAACAATGGACAATGGATGTGCTACAGTATGCCCAAGACGATAGCATGGAAACACAACGACAGGAGACGGGGATCAGCGTGGAAACCAAGGCATTAAGACGCTTTGGGTCTGCGTTTCTTCTCCTTTTCAAT
Organism: Ganoderma lingzhi; assembly: GCA_026283605.1. NCBI lineage: Eukaryota > Fungi > Basidiomycota > Agaricomycetes > Polyporales > Polyporaceae > Ganoderma > Ganoderma lingzhi. Next base: position 2,048,901 of record JAPJYM010000001.1, read on the forward strand.
CGCTCGCTTCTTCTGTTCCAGCCCTTGCCGCTACGGACAGACACACGGGTCACTTTGCATTCATGACAGCATCTGTCAAAAACACTCACCTCCGTGGCACGCTTTTTCTCGCCGTACTTCATTCGCTCGTACAGCTTCCGCTGTTTGTTGCTCATCATCATCTTGTTCATGTCCTGTTCCGCTTCGTCGGCTTTCGGTACCTCCGCTTTCTTTGCCTTCTTTTGCGCCTTCTTCGTCTCTTTCTCAAACGTTCCAAAGTCGACGCCGGCAGCCTCTGCTGCCAACTCCGCCGCGCGCAGGGCCGCCGCGTCCTCCGCGGCACCAGCAGCCTTGAGTGCAGCCTTGGCCGGGCGTGCATCCTCTTCCTCCTCTTCCTCCTCTTTTTCCTCGTCCTCGCCCTCGATAATCTCCTCGTCCTCCATCTCCTCGTCCTCCTCCGCGCCAGCGATACACGCCGTCGGGTCATACGCGTCCTTATGCTCGCCAAACGGAGACAAGTGCGGCGGGAGCGTCTTGCCCTGCGCATACAAGTCCTCAAGGAGGATCATGCCCGCGTTCACGCAGTCGACGACCCACTGAGGCTGCACGTGCTTGCGTCGCCGCCGGCGCTCGCGCTCGTCTTCGCTCTCGTTCGCGCGCTGCACGACCGGGCGGTCGATGATGACGTGCGTGATCGCCTCGTCGGCCTCGTCGAGCGGCGAGCCACTGCCCGACGTCGCGGGCCAGCCGATGCGCCCGCCGAACGCGCGGACGATGAACTCGAAGATCGGGCGCGAGGTCTCGCGCGAGATCCAGAACGTGTAGGGTGTGAAGAGTTTCGCGGACGTCGACTGGGGCAGTGTCGAGAGCGTTTTGAGGGTGGGCAGGGTGGCGGTGGTGAATGTGGGTGCGGATGGGGTGTCTTCTGTGTCCTCCTCAGCTGTGTCCTCGATGAACTCCTCATCCTCCTCGTTGGCGACAGAGTCCACGGCGGGCATGTCGACATCTGCGTCATCGGATGTCCCAGCGGCGATGGTTTTGATGGTTTGCCGGACGTCTTTGCTTGAGACACGCTTACCGTCGACCTCTACGACTTTTGGCTTCGCAATCGTTGCGGGTCGCGCATCCTTCGCTTCCTGAAGGCTGAACGCACCCACACCGGCCGCGCTGTCCTCCTTCGCGGTATCGAGAGGGGGAGGGTATATGAGGCCGGCATCGGTGTACAATTTGAAAAAGACGAATCCGAGCAGTGTCTGGTATAGCTCCAAGAACGTCAACATTACACGGACGTCAACGTCTGGTGGGATCTGCAACCAAATACGCTCAGCAACTAGTCTTCAAATCGGGGAACATTACAGAACGTACGGTTTGGGTAAACTGGTAGGGGACCAGCCAAGTGATCGTCTGGTCGAAAACTTCCGCCTGGTAGTACACGCCCTTGATCGAGAGGAAAACTTTCCGGAGGGCATGGGTATGCATCACGTACAGTTGCCATTCCGCCGCCAGCCGCGCACAGTTCTCAGTGAGGGTGGAGGAGACCTTGGAATCGGCGGGAAGGGAGGCGAAGAGAAAGACCATACAGAGGGCATCATCGATGTCCCGTACTGCGTCAACAAACGTCGGATACCTAGATTAGTGTTGGGTAAATGTCCCCATACCGACGGACGAGTGGAGAGTACACACCTCTCCTTTATGATATGGTCGAGCCGATAGACAGGCTTGTTCTCCTCCAAACTCTTTGCGCTACTCCACTCTCCCCTTCCGAGTGCGCGCGCGAGTTTCTTTGCGAACGCTTTGTGCTCCCGAAGTTTCCTGAGGACGGGCTCGTGAGCGAGGTAGGCAATATCCTTCGCATAGTAGAAGTTTGTGGGGGCAGAGGAGCCTTTGTTCGCCTTCTTCCTGCTACGAGGTTCGCGAGGGAATATGCCTGATGACACCTGTTTCAGACCGAAAACATGGGGGTTGAACGGAGCGAACGCACCCTTCAAAATACACAACCTCCGGAAGTCGGCTAGAGAACACTGCAGCTTCTTGATCGCGACTGAGCGAGTGATGTACGCCTTGGCAGCGCCGGCCTTTCCCTTTTGCTTTAATCTGCCCATTTTACGAGACGAAGAGGGGGAAAGGAGTGGAAGGAGGAAAGAGTCCGAAAGAGTGCCGTGGTGTCCACTGGCAATCAGGAAGCGCCCTCCAAACTTTTCGTGGCTGCAGGGGATGGGCGCCTGTTACGGACGCGAAGACGCAGGGCGTGTTGCAGAAGTTGCCATCTCCCCTCTTGTCCACCATGAGGTCTGTCTATATCCCTCTGCTCTTCTGTCTACGCTCAAATCTGACAATCTATCCTTTCTTGATGCTACAGCCAGTACGTGCACGTCCCGAAATCCGAACTTGACGAGGCGCAGCTACGCGCACTCGAGGAGCACGAGATCAGCCAGGGCCCATTGTCGGTTCTCCAGCAGGCGGTCAGGAACCATACGCAAGTCCTTATTTCCTTACGCAACAACAAAAAGCTGCTAGCACGCGTAAAGGCGTTTGACAGACATAGCAACATGGTGCGTGCTTCCATTGGTGTGGCGTCTCATGCGTTGTTCTCACCCCCTCTTTCCTCTACTAGGTTTTGGAGAATGTGAAGGAGGCACGTCGCGTCTTGGGTTGGTACTCGAGCGGGTGGAAATTAATCATAGGATTGTAGATGTGGACAGAAATGCCGAAGGGAAAGAACAAGAAGCCCGTGAACAAGGATAGGTTCATCAGCAAGATGTTCCTCCGGTGAGTGTCCTTCGTTTGTCCTTGGTTGATTGGAGCATTGATCTCGAGCCGCATGTGTAGGGGTGATTCTGTTATCCTAGGTACGACACTACCATTGGTTCTAGTCCTGCGATCTGGCTGACTCCTCCCCTAGTCCTGCGAAACACTGCGTGAGGCGCGCCTCGCCACGTTCCTCCCCCGCGACGTTGGAACGCTTCGTTTGTCAATGCTTTGTGAAATCTCTCGTGTATCACGTATTGTACTCTGCCTTTTGTCTCGTTCTTACATCCCCGTTGCTCTGATCAATCAAAAGATGACGCGTTCTCCGAAGGGTCGCCTCGTTTATCACCAACATTCCTTCCCCTTCCGGAGTATCGGTATGGTCACTCACTGTGCGAAACGTTAACAACTCGGGATGTCGCAGGTTGTAGATGCCATTTCCTCACCGACGAGATGTGCTGCGTTCCTCCTCTTCGATTTCCTTGATAGCGTCGAAAATGCCGCTCAGTGCAATCCATGCGAAGCTCCGCGCCCCGAATGCGTTGTGTTCTACGATCGCCAGGCGGTAGGCAACCCACGCGCGGTACAGTGACTCGTCAGGGAGAATGTCATCGTCACCAGCGATGGTCCCTTTCACCCTGGACACGAGCGTAGATGTCTGTTCTCTCATCTGCGAAATCTGGTCTTTCCTCTTCCGGCGCTGAGAACACTTCGCGACAATTGTCCCGACCTGTCCGGAAGCGGCGGTCATATGAATGACTCCTTGTGAAGCGTCGCGAGCGGACTTACCACGACCTCTTCCTCCGACAACATGGCGGAGCGCGAAGGGGAAAGCGTGAAATCGGCACATATACCCCGTAGCTCGGACACGTACGAGTTGTACGTCTCCCAGACGTCTGCGATCGTCTGGTCGTCGTACTTGTCCGTCCTAATGAATTCCGCAATGTGCCTCTGGACGGTACGTCCGACCACGTTCTCTCTGGGCACCTTTGTGAGATAGATCTGATCACGGATGTGTGCGAGTTGCTCGTCCTGGTTCATGTGACGTCGCTGGAAACGAACCGCCCGCTCCGCCGTCTGCACGGCAGGCAGGTCGATGGCGCGGAAGAGCTTCCCGACCGCCGTCTTACTCTCGTAATACGACGGATTTGTCTCGCCCATTGAGCGTCTCGGGTGCACTCCAGTCGGGCTTGATTCGCAGTGGCGGGCGGGGGATCTGCTCTATTGGCACAGGCTGGCCAGTCTTGGGGTAGTCTACTGCGAGACTATGAAGCTCGGCCAGCTTGAGGCAGTCTGGATGGAGAATGCCTTCTTCCTCATGCTTTTGATCCGCGGTGACTAGCCAATTCGTCGCTATGATTCCAAGTGTCTTGACGAATCGCGTGAGTACATCCTCTAGCCGCACAGACATGGGCACTCACGTCGCTGCTGATGAATTCAGCTACAAACTCGGCGACGTCAGTCATGGTGCTTTCGTGGTCCACAAGTTTCTTCGGCGCAGGCTCATAGGAGGCTGGTTCGTAGGTTTTTTGAGGCATGAGGTCGGGTCGCATAGTAATGTTGTACTCGTCCCCGTCGAGATCGCCGCCGCCTAAGCATGAAGGTAGAGGTCGCGAGCCTGCGTTTCTCTTTCAGAACAGGACGATTTAGGAGATTTGCGTCCAAAACAAGACACACCTCTAGTGGAAAATACCAGGGTATTTCTGAGTGACTCCTTGGCGAACGGAGACCCAGGGGGTGGCTTCCCGATCGCCCGCGCGACTTGAACATCTCCGGGGTCAATAGTGGGCGATCGTGAAACAAGGACCTCGCCTTGCAAGTAAAGGAGGCCAGACTCATTCGGAGAGTCGATGCACACAAAGACCTCTCCGGGCTGCAGGTATCCGTAGACGTCAGCAACACCGACCAACGTCCAACTGTCTCGACCGGGAACGGGTATCCTGGCACGATGCTTGAGTTCCCGGAGGACGTGGTTGATCGCGAAGTCCATCACCTGTCTCCAAAACACGTCGCGCTCGGGCGGACCCAGCCCAAGCTTGTGGAGACCCAGCATAGCGGCCGTGAGGCGGAACGATACCCCAAGCCCGTGGACTTCGAGTAGCCGAGCGGACCGCTCAAGAGAGGTGACGGAATTCTTTATGTTGCGCACGGCGTCGTCCTGGAGTTTCTTGAACGACTCATAGGGCACGCCGAGACCCTCGAGAAGCATGATCAGCGGGCGGTTCAAGTAGTACGCGCCGGGCCTATCGAATGCTCGAGCGATTTCGATGTTCATGGACTGAGGAGCCTCGAATTTGACCATGGAGGGTCGGAGAGTAATGATGTTGCCAGATAGGTAGTGGTCGACGCTCACAACGCCCTTGGAACCTTGGAAACGGATCTGAAAAGCTCGTGGATACGTCTTGTCCTTTTGTCCACGGCGACGCCTGCTCTGGAGGGACTTCCAGATGGCTTTAGCGAGCGAGGGTGAGATCGCGCCGACGCCGTCGGTGAAAATGTACTTCCCGTCTGCGGTTTTGATGTCGTGGCCGACGTTGATTTGGCCTACATCCATGGATACGGCAGCGTCCGTTGCGGTGAACGCTTGCGAGATGCGGGCGGCGTATCGCGCGGGGCAGTTTAAAAGCTTGGGGTCGAAAGGAAGCTGATGGAATCTACCCAGGCTCCCGATTATTGTGGTTGCGTCGACAAAATGGATGTTGTGCTGGGCATCCGTATGGCGGAAAGGTTTCACGTACCATACGGCATGCTCCTTGAGGGCGGACTGGGAATAAGCGAGGAATCGGAAATCTGCGCCTGCGATCTTGATGCCGTGAAGGAGAACATGCTTGACTCTGCGGTTGATGAAATCGCGTCCGTCCACTTCGCGGTCGAAGCGGTATTGAAGTCGATTCTCGTCCTGGAAGCTGACTCGCAGGAAGCAATCTTGGTTTTGAAAGTACTGCCGCATAACGCGATTGGACCGCTCCGGAAAGGGACCCTCCAGGATCATGGTGGTTGGAGTGACGGTGAGGCGGAGACAACTGAAGGGGGCAGAAGTATCTCCAGTCGAGAACACATCGAGGTGGGTATAGACGAACTGAGCCCGAACTTCCTCGAACAATTCGGCAACCCCGATGCTTGATCTGAGCGGGAGCTGCGTCATAGGGCTGCCGTTGGAACGGTGCTGATCCTCGCCATACCAATAGCATTCCTTTGCTTGGGAGCGAAATTCGCGGAGAAGGGCGGCGATGTAAGCACGTTGTCGTTCGACAGTGTAACCCGATGGTCGAGCTCGTAGGATATGGTTGATGGGTTCGCCTAGCGACAGCACCTCCTTCATGTCGACGAGCCAGGCTCGTATGAGGGCCTCGATATGAAACGCGACAATCCAGGGAAGCCTTGCTAACCACAGCTCGTACCGTTGGCGCGATCCGGCTGAGAAGAGGCCCCGCTCTTCTACTGGATAGGAAAAACTTGAGACGGGGACATGAGCTATGCGGGAGAAAGCTCGAAAGGTCTCCAGGTCGCCCTCCGATAGACACTCGAGCCGGATGGACATGGATGTGTAAGGAGCAATCGCCTCGTGGGTAGGATCGAATCCGGACCATCGTTGGCGAGGCGGAGGTTTGGGCGAGGAGGATGTTGTCAGCTGAGCGAGGACGGATTCGGTCTCAAATGACGGTGGGTAATCGAGGGAGAAAAATATGACGGGTCGTCCCGAGGGCTGGTGGACACTTGCAGAGACCATCATGATCTGGGAAACTCGGATGACGATAATGCGAGTGTCCTCGAGGGCCACGCTCGGAGTCTTCACCCGGAACTCTCTTCTGTCTCCGTCGAACACGAGGTGAGCGGTGCAAGCCTTGTTCCATTCGACGGAGTAAACATGATCGCGGCATTCCCGGCCGAATTGGATGGTGCTTATATCGACTTTGCTAGCTTGGAGCTGCCCAGCTTGAAGTTCCCGCACAGCTGCTTCACGAGGATCTTCGTAAGGGAGACTACGAACTCGCTCTACGACATCCCGACGAGCGGGTTTGCGACTCTTCTCGAACTGGAGTCGGGTCATTCCGAAGGAGACGGAGAGTCGAGAACTGGGTTGACCGTACGAAGAGAGGAACTGCTGTGCCAAGTCTACCGACGGGAGAGTCAGCGCGGCGATCTGCCATGCACCTTTCCTCGGGCGAGGAAAAATATGGACCTCGAAGTTAAATCGACGAGCGGAAGGTGTTAGGAAGGGGGGTGAGTGCAGGACTCTCGCAAGCTCTGATTTGAGCTTGTGGACCGATGTGCCGAATGGGATGTGGGATATGTGTATTTCCAAGTCCATGCTTGCGACTAGGATCTGGAAATATGTCGAACGGGAACGATTATCGTCTGAGCCGGGGAGAAAAATGGAGGTGAGGGCACGGGGGTCGGGTCTGTTATAAGTGAGAGGATGAGTACCAGGCTGACCGCAGCAACATAAAAAAAAACTGCAGCTGCAGCGGTGCTTCGGCTTAAGTTAGATGCCCTCCATGATCGGCAGCGATGTATACGTATTCTGCGGGAGAGTGTGACGTACCGGATGTCCACCTGGATCTGTTCGTTGAACGAGGGACAACAGCGAACGTCGAACGCGAGTATAGTATTCTCGTGGCTCCAGGGGGCGCGTTGTCAGAGGCCCGATGGACCTGCATATTTACGACGGAATGTCTGGAAAGACACTCTGTCAGACAATTGATCGGACCGGTACCTAGTAGTAGCATGATCTTCAATTGCCACGTGATAGGCGTAGTCCGAGGCGGACTACAGACTCAGTTGTGCATACTAAGTAAACTCTGCTCTTCTGAAGGTGCGGATCTATATTAATATTATACATTGTACAGCAACTAATGCCTCTAGTTGTACCGGAAACATTCCGAGACTTAGACACCACTAAAGTTTGACCAGTGTTTGACCGCTATCATCTATACAACGCGCATGCGCACTAGGCGGCACTACCCTATATTTATCACCTTTTCATACCGACTTGATTATATACGCCATGGGGAAATCAAATATCATATATCATCGCCGAGACACCGTGTATTCTTCCCCCTCGATCTCCTTGATCGCCTCGAAGATACTCCCCAACGCGATCCAGGCAAAGCTGTGTGCCCCAAAAGCATCGCCTTCGATATTTGCGAGACGATATGCGATCCATGCTCTCTGAAGTGACGTTTCCACAAGATCGTCATCGTCGCCAGTAATCTCGGCCCTAACACCGCTGACCAGACTGGCTGTCTGCTCCCTCATTTGAGACATGAGGTCTTTCCTCTTGCGGGGTTGTGAGCATTTCGCGACAATCGTTCCCACCTACCCTCGCCGTCAGCAAGCGCATTGGCTAGGACGAGCACAAGTGGATGTCTTACCACAGCTTCTTCCTCCGTGAGCATCGCGGTTCGCTTGTGCTCCAGGGTGTGGTCCGCACATATGGCCCGCAACTGAGAGGCGTAGGAGCTGTACAGCTCCCATATTTGGCAGATGAAACCGTCGTCGTACTCGTCCGTGTCGATGAACTCAGCGATACGCTGTTGGATGACGATCCCGACGTCATCAACGAGCAGTTCGTTGTAAAACTGCTCGAGGACATCGGCATGCTGGTCGTGCTGGTTCTCCTTCCGCATGCGTCTGCGTTGGGATCTTCCCGCCCGCTGAACGGTTTGAAGCGCGGGCAGGTCTATAAGTCGGAAAAGCCTCCCAATAGCTCGCGAACTCAGGTAGTAGTTTTGGTTATTCGCCTTGATAGTCTCCGGCGCGTTCCAGTCCGGCTTTACATTGAACTTGAGCCTCGGGATCTGGTTCACGGGCACTGGCTGTCCACTCTTCGGATAATCGACGGCATCACTGTGCAATGCCGCGAGCTTGACACAGTCTGGGTCCAGGATCCCGTCCCGACTCTGGTCCGCGAGGATCAGCCAAGTAATGGCGATGATCCCAAGGGTCTGTGGAAAGTGTATGTTCAGGTGAATTTGACACATAGTACTACGAGCGAACACTTACGTCGCTGCTGATGTATTCGGCGACAAAGTCGGCAACATCCTCCATGGTGCTCTCGTGATCTACGAACTTCTTCCGAGCTGGATCGTATGAGGCAGGTTTATAAGTGCGGGCAGGCAATAGGTCGCGTCGAGTAGTCACGTTATACAAATCGCCATCTAGGTCACCGCCACCCAAGCAAGAGGGTAATGGTCGTTCACCTGCACATTTCATTTTTCCAATAAGAAACAACGCCTAGAGAGACTCTACGTGGCAACACACCTTGAGTGGAAAAGACGACAGTGTTTCTAAGCAACTCCTTGGCCAAAGGCGTGTCGGCAGGAGGCCGTCCGATGGCGTGCACAACCTGAACATCGCCTGGGTGAATGGTCGGCGAACGTGAGATGAGGATGGGACCCTCGAGGTAGATGAGACCCGATTCGTTGGGGGAGTCAATGCACGCAAAGACCTCTCCTTCCCTAAGTTGCTTATGGACATCAGCGACGCCGACTAGTGTCCAGCTATCTCTGCCTGGCACGGGGATCCTCGCATGGTGCTTGAGTTCCCGAAGGACGTGGTTGATAGCGAAATCCATCATCTGGCGCCAAAAGGTGTCCTCATTGAGCGGTCCCAGGCCAAGCTTATAAAGGCTAAGCATAGTCGACGTGAGGCGAAAGGACACGCCGAGTCCGTGAGCTTCGAGTAGTCGGGCCGACCGCTCGAGCGAGATGACAGATTCCTGGGCGTCGTGGACAGCGTCATCTTGCAAGTGTTTGAACGTCTCGTAGGGTACCCCGAGGCCCTCCAGGAGCATGATTAGAGGTCGATTAAGGAAATATGGACCGGGCTTATCGAATGCGCGAGCGACTTCGATCTCCAGAGACTGGGGAGCTTCAAATTTGATCATGGAAGGACGGATGACGATCGTTCGCCCGGGAAGGGTGTAGTCGACGCTCAGCATCCCCTTGGATCCCTGAAAGCGGACTTGATACGCTCGAGGATATGTCCTATCCCGCCGCGACCGACGGCCCCGTTCGCTGAGTGCGCGCCAAATATCTTTGGCCACTTCGGAAGAGATGGTCCCTACCCCATCCGTGAAGCAGTATTTCCCGGTCGAATCCTTGATATCCGACCCCCAGACGAGCTGCTCGACGCCAACAGAGATGGACGCGTCAGTGGCCGTGAAAGCCTGAGAAATCCTGGCGGCATATCGTGCGGGGCAGCGAATGAGGTCGGGGTCAAAGGAGACGCGGAAGTTGCCAAGATTCTGGATGATGGTCGTGGCGTCCACAAAATGTTCGATGCCCTGCTCATCTCGGTGGCGGAAGGGCTTCACAAACCACACCGCGTGCTCCTTCAACGCGGACTGCGAGTAGGCGAGGAAACGGAAGTGTGCACCCGCGATGAGGATCCCGTCCCGTAGAACACCTCTGACTCTCCGGTTGATAAAGCTCCGTCCGTCGACGTCTCGATCGAAGCGAAACTGGAGTCGGTTCTCGTCCTGGAAGCTAACTCGGATAAAGCACTCCTGGTTGCGGAAATACGTTCGCATGACGCGATTAGACCGCTCGGGGAAGGGGCCTTCGAGGATCATGGTCGTGGGGGTGATGGTGACATGTAGGCATTGGAAGGGAGCGGAGGGATCCACAGTCAGAGATGATTCGACGGGCTTGTAAACGAATGCGGCCTCGACCAGAGCGAACAAATGCGTTACTGGGTCTGACCACGCTGCTTCCAGATGAGTCTCGAAGTCGGACTTTGCACCAGACTGAGTCCCACCATACCAGTACAGTGTTTTTGCATGCGACGCAAAATCACGGAGAAGGGCTGCCGCGTACGCAACCCCCCGAGCCTTCAGGACTCTGTCAAGGTCACCTCGAAGAGAGAGAACCTCTGCCATGTTGAGAAGCCACGACCTCAGCAGCGCTTCGATCTGAAACGCCACTATCCACGGAAGTGTCGTGATCCATAGTTGGTACTCCGCGCGGGTCGCAGGGGAGAAGAGGCCTCGTCTGACCACGGGGTAGGCATTGTCATCAACGCGGAGATGAGCCGCACCGATAAACTTGCGAAAAACGCGAAGATCCTCGACGGATTCGCATTCTAAGCGGATAGAGAGACATACGTATGGTGCGATGAGCGCATGCTCCTCCTCGTCGGTGTCGAATGAGGACAAACGATGACGAGTGGGCTTGTTTGGCGACGCATCCAGAACACTTGCTAAGATGCTGAGGGTAGACTCCGACTCGAATGCGGGAGGATGGGTGAGGGAAAAGAATATGATTGGCGTTCCGGACGCGTTGTCGACCGTGGCAGAGACGTGATAGACTGCATTGACACGAATAGCGATGATACGAGTATCTGAAAGCAAACCGCCTTGGTCCGCATAGATGCGGAACTCCCTGCGCTCTCCATCGAAGCCGAGGTGAGCGGGGGCTCTCTTCTCCCATTCGATGGAATACACTTGATCCCGACATTCACAGCCAAACTGAATGGTAGAGATGCGGACCTGCTGCGCCTTCAGTTCAGCTTCCATCTCTTCCCGGGCATGGGCTTCCCTGGGGTCCTGGAACGGTGTTCTGAGAATACGTTCGACGACATCCTGGCGGACGGGGCGGTCGCTCATTTGGAATTGGACGCGAGTGGTGTCTATGAGAAGAGAATGAACAGGGAACGGACCTCCGTAGAACTGGAGAAAAAGCGATCCGATGCGTTCGGAGGGGAGGGTCAAGGCACCAACCCGCCAAGGGCCACGCTTCCTCTGCTTGAACAGGAATATATCGAAGTTGAAGAGAGTCTCGGCGTGCTGCCTAAAAGGAGGCATGTGAAGAACGTTGGCGAGCTCTAGCTTGAGCTTCGAGTCCTTCGTAGAGGCAGGGATATTCTTCATAAATATCTCCATATGGAAGCGAGTCTAGCCGCTGAGCGCGTCTCAAGTCGTTGCTAAGTACTGCAGTAGAACTTGAGTGAGCATGAAACGGAGTAGACCAGCAGCAAAGAGATTGAGGGATGTGCCGTCCACTAAGATCCATCAACAGCAGTACTCACCTGAGGATTCAGTGACGTTTGCCTTCACTACTGTGGAAGGTGGGTCAGGTCAACGACCGATAGCGGAAACACGCCCGCAAAACGCACGAAGATATATATCTCTAGAGTACCGCAGCACAGGTGATTCCGCGGTTCTATCCCAAAGCCGGATGACAGCTTGGTGGCTTCGGAGAACTTTGATCTGCACAGCGCGTGCAGTGTGCGGCTCCCGCCAGTTAAGGTCTACCACTGTGCTAAAGGTCCTCAACCGTCGATCGATAGATGGCCGACCGATCTCGATGACCACCCACATGAGAACATGGCGAAAGGAACGAGGACTTAAAACTGCTTTCTCCGATGCTGGGCTGGTTCAAAGAGAAGTGAAGTTGCCTCCCGGGAAAAGCTGTTTCAGTTCTCTGCGGCACAAGGATATCTTGTCTTGAATCACCGCCTGGCGGGATATGCATTGAGTGAATGTCGAGGAAGGACCGCTCACGGCTCACCACATCAGGAATGTGCCTATTTCGCTCGAATTCTTCACGAATCCATAAGATCGTCTCCAACCTCGTACGGCTGTCGGGTATTGCTGGATTTTTCGTTAGCAAGCGAGAGAGAGGACAGGCTAGCTTGAGGGTTACATCTCGTCGCTCTGACAGCCTGGCGGTATAACTTGAGTACGCTTTGTTTGAGAATGAAATGCTTAAGCGTGAGCTGTTGCATGAATGGCGAACTTGGAACGCCGGAGGGCAGGGGGGGCGACAGAAGTTGAAGTTCAAGTTCAAGTTCAAGTTGGACTTGATCAGGACTTGACAAAGTGGCGGGAGTGGGCGCTTGGTGATGCGGCGCATGGACTTGAGCTGACACCGAAAGCTCAAACTTGTCTCCGTAGATTCCCCTCTCTCCCGCCCTCCTCCCGTCTACCCTCCCGGTATGGCCTCTCAGAACGTGATTTCCCCCCTCCCACCCACCAACGCAGAAACAACGAACACACCACCATTGAACGCCGTAGAAGATGTCGTCGGAGCCTTAGCCAAAGTCCTTTTGCACGACGAGGTGGTTGAGGATGTCGACGAGAAAACCGTTGTGACACCTCGAGCTCTGAACGTCTACACCCGTCACCAACTCCTCCACCTCTCCAAGTCACCACTTGTTCACCTTCCGGATGGCATACCACTTTTCAAAGACTGGTTCGGGTGCGTCCCACTTCAAGCATCACCATTTTCTCTATCATAATGGACGACGCTAGGGATTGGAACGAGCAAGTGGGAAACAAGAAGGAATCTGAACCGTCTACGGTCACTAATGCCAGGGATCGTCGGTATGTTCTACACAAATTTGGGATGTACTTTCTCTCATTCTATTTGCCTAGGTTCCGGAGAGACGTAGATGATGGAGGTATGTGTCGCTCTCACCTACTTTCTCCCTGGTACCCTCAAGCACTATATGCAGACACTACTCGCCAATCCTTCCGCTCGGGGCTCTCTCAGCCCTCGCAGATGGGCAATTTCCGCCATCAATCCATTCGTACGACCGACCGCACAGGCGACAAAGATCTAGACCGAGAACGCGAACGTGATCTTCGGGACCGTGAGGGACAAGAGCGGTTAAGAAACGTCAGTGCCATCAGGTCGCGGGTCAAGTGATATACTCATCCCAATTGTCGTCCAGCTCTCCGACAAGTACGACCGTGACCGTCTCGCTCTTTCGTCGGCATCTACAATTCGCAACAAGGAGCGCGACGTCGCCCCGCACCTCTCTGGTACGCCTGCTTCACGGCTAGGACAGGCCCAAGGAAACGGCCGCCGCGGAGACGGAAGAGATGCTCCAAAGAGGAAACCGGGTGAAAGTAGTGATGACTGGCGAAGAGGTATGTGACTCACAGGGACCTATCATCACGACATGCTATTCACGTACATTCTCAGGTGCGGAGCCAAGCAAAGCCGGTCGAGATGATAGTAAGTGACTGCAGACTGATCTCGACCTTGGTTTCTGAACGCTTCTCAGGAACTGACCCCCGTCGAGATCGTGACACTCGTGAGAGGCCACGTTCGCGAGCGCGTGACACTTCTAGGTCAAGGAGGGAGCCGTCTACGACACGACGTGACCGGGAGGACAAGGATCGACCTCGAGACCGACGGAACGATGGCGACCGTGACGACCGGAGAGACAGGGACGATAACGGCCGGCGCGACCGTGACGACTTCGCGCGCCGTGAGTGGGACGATGGCTTCGATCGCGACCGCGACCGCGATGATCACCATCCCAGGGACAGCAGGGATCGTTACGATTACAATCGCCGCGCGAGGGATCGCGACACTGACCGTGATGGTGAAAACGACTCTAGGCATTGGAGAGACGACGGCCGCAGGGATGAGCGAATCGCCGCACGGCGGGAGCGGGAGGCGCGCGAACGGGGCTGGGACCGGGCTGAGGAGCGCGACAGGGAGCGACCCTCCGCTGGCGACGAGCGCGACGCACGTACCCGTCGCGGGCCAGGTCGTGAGAGACGGAATGACGACAACAAGGATAGGGAGGACCGGCGGGATCGTGACAAGGACCGCGAAGTCGAACCTGCTTGGATGGAGACGTACATTCCCAGTAATCCTGGCAGCGGCATCCTGGGCGGCAAGGGTGCTGACGGCGAGCTGGATGGCATTCAAGCGTGGAAGAAGGGCATGAAGGAGAAGGAGCGCAAGGAGAAAGGCGACACTGCCAAAGCCGTGGACACCAATGGCGCTTCTGACGCTCAGCCGGCATCGTCAACTACGCCCACCACGACAAACAGCGAGGCTGCAATGGACGAGATTCAGCTGTTCAAATTGATGATGAAACGCGAGGCCGAGAAGAAAGAAGGCGACAAGTTCCAAAACGGCCTTTCGAACCACGCGTTGGCGGAGTCGGGCCCGCCAGGACTCTCCAGCAGTCCATCCCTCCAGAGCCAAAGGGGGGAGGCGGCCAGTCCCGAAGGTGCGTTGCTGCGGTAGAATTTTCGCGCAGCCCAGACTTTTGACATCACCCGGATAGATCCTGCAATCGTCGCCGAGCGCACTTCAGATGTCACAAGGACGCTACTTGCACCAATGCACGAGAGCAATAGGTCGTCTCCACGCCTCGATACAAACAACGGGATTCTGGCAAGCGGCATGGCTTCGTTGGATTCTGCTCGACCATCGGAGATGTCGAGCCCGTCTCTTGATCGTTCCTCCGACGCTTCCAGAGTTGTTGGTCCGCGGTTGGGACAGGGTGGTCTCAATGTCGTTTCCACCGCCGGCCTTACTGCTCTTCCTCCTGTCGATCTCTCCCTCGCCAACCCCTCCACCAACACCTTCAACCCTCCCCCCGGTTCTCGCATGCTCGCTCTCAAGTCACGTGTACCCTCTACGAACTCAGGCACGCCTCACGGTATCATTCCGCCTCACGCCCATCCTATTCAACCCGACGCCCCTGGCTTGCCGGTTCACCTCTCAGATGCAATCGCCAACGACATGCAGTTTGCTGGGCCGCGTATGATCCCTTCAGAGTCGTCTCGTGTGATCAGGAGCTTCTCGCCTCTCAGCAACGGATCACAACCCAACGTACCCCTAGAGGATCTGCGAGACGCTGTGCATCTTGGGCAAATGAACGAGGGTCTCCGACGGGCGTCCGGCTCTTCTGCGGCTGAACGAGCTATCCTCGGTCTCCCCGGAGAAGGCGGCGCACCATACGGCGACCTCGGCGGATCGCAAGCCAGTGTATTCCCTCCAGGTTCTCTGGACCCGTCTGGGAGCAATGTTCCTAGCGCCGTGGGCTACGCGACCAACAAAGGAAGTCGCTTCGCAAAGTTCTTCGACCAGAAGACGAGAGAGCCGCAGGTCGGTGGTCCGCGGCTTGCCCAACAGGTCCCGAACCTGCCCCCCGCAATGCCGCACCCAATCCAGCGACAGGACTCCATCTCAGTCGGTGGCATGAGTACGCCACGGGGTGAGCGGACCATGGAGGACATCTTTGCAATGCTACAGAGTTCAGCGCAGGTCAGTATCTACACTTTGGTCTTGATCACACAGGTGTTCACGTGCTTTCAGGGACATCGTAGTTCGCACATGCCTCAATCTAGTCGTATAACCCCAGGTGGCGGCGGCCAATTCCCACCATCCAACCTGGAACTGCAGCTTCTGCACCAGCAGCAACAACAACAGCAACACCAGCAGCAGCTTCAACAACAACACCTGGCACAAACTCGCCTCGACTCCCTTTACGATAGCCGTCTTGATGACAGGAACTTTGTACCCGATGGCCTCGTACCAGGTCTTCGCCCGGCCCCACCCCGCTCACGGAGCCGAGGAGATTCTAGCGGCGTACTCTTCAACGAACAGATCGACGACCCACTCCATTTCAACATCCAGCGCCTCACTCAGCAGCGGAACCTGGAGCAGATGTACAACGCGCCCATACCGTCGATGTACAATCAGCAACAGGCAGGTATGCTCCGCAACGGCGGTGGTCTTCCTGTCCAGCAAGGCCAATTCCGCGGTGCCTCGCCCATCTCTGTTCAGAACGCCATTACAGCACCGTCGCAACGGCTTCCTCCAGGGCTCGCGAACCTCGGCGGACGCCCGCCGCACGATCCGTCTCAGTATCTCGGCCCAGGCGTCGGCATCCCGGGTGGCCTGCACGGCGCCAGCCCCGCACAGCAAGTATACAATACCTTCACACAAGGCGGCCTCGGCTACAACGGGAATCCGCCGATGCGTGGCCCGCCTGCGCCTCAGAACACACTGTCGGTCAACCAGATGGGCGGCGGACTGGGCTCGAACAACATCGACCTCCGAGCGCAGAACCAAGCGCAGCTCCTGGGCCTCGCGCAGGGCAACCTGGGCGGGGGAGGCCTCCGCGGCACCGGGCCTGGGTTCGCGCCCCAGCATGGCGGGCCGGGGGCACAAATGTCGCATGCCGCGATGCGCCAGCAACTGCAACAACATCAGCACCAACACCAGCAACAGCATCTCCCTCCACACATGATGCAACAGCTCCTTCCGTCGCACCTGCAGCAGCAGGGCATCCCTGGGGGAACCGCGCAGACGACACAGGACTTGATGGCGCTCTTGATGGGCGGCCATAGAGAGTGAGTATCGTACTCTAGGTGTACTTGCCTGCCTGCCCGCATGGCATAACAGGCAGTAGTGAGCGGTTGGGTTCTTGACGCGACACGGACCTCGGCAAGCGAACGCGAATTTATTATTCTACTGTCCAAATCCCGTCCTTTCGTTCCTAGCATCCATTCACAACACCATTCCCTCTTCTGTCATGTCGTTACGGTTAACTTCCGATCCTTTGTATCTAATCCCGACGGACATCCAGCAAGCCATCGATGTCACCGCACGACCCTTCCCAGTGATTATGCTACCACCACAGACTGCAAGGACGGCAGCATGGGTGAAAAACAATGCTACGAAAGCCAGGAGCGACGATGAGGCTGGTAGTTGTAACCGAACTTATCCGGCGATGGCATACGCAGGCGCAAGAAGAGTTCACGCAAGGCCCGCCATTCAAGTCGCCGATGATCGTCGTCGTGCGCTGTCGTCACTCGCCGGTGAGTGTTTGCGTCGGGGAGGGACGTTCGTTGTTGAAGCTTAAGGACGACTCTGTTTGCTTGTCAACGCCGACGTCATGACCCCGGAATAGCAGGTTCTAGCCAGGGCTACACCCCGCCGGCCTTTGTTCCCTGATCAAGGATACCGCTTACCCGATCTGCATCCCCGCACCTTGCATCCCCACCCGCTCGCCCGGCGCCCGCTCTAGTGTGTGGATGTTTCCACACCGTTGCATTGAGGACTTTTTCTGCTGCAAACTTGTCTGATATTCGTGTTCATCACCTTTAAGCTGGCGGCGCGGGCAATGACTGGCACGGTGTACGGTACAGTCGTGTGGCGTCTGAGTCCATCTGGGGAAGGAATCTGATCCGCAAAGCCGGGCTTCGAGAATTGGAATTGGCAGGTGGGAGCCCGAATGTCGGTTTATGTGAGAACGGCCGGGTTTGTCAACCGACGGGCAACGCTTGAGGTTGCCTTTTATGTTAAGAGTCGGGACTGCACCCGCACCTCCCCGTTCCCGGCGTTGCTCAGGCAGCGCTCGCCCTTTTGTTCTCAGCAGATCTAGAGGGCGCCCGGTCATGACCTCGTTCTCTTTGTAATAACACCGAGGAAGTCAGAGCTTGTTCTATTTAGACATCCCACCACACGCACCTCCTCTCTTCTCTCTGACTGTCAGCCGTTTATTAGTATTACTATTGCCCTTCCTCGAATACGGTGATCGTCTCTCCTCGTCAGCACCTCGTCGTCCTTGAAATTGCACCCACAGGGACAATAGCGGGGTCATTTCGCAAATCTCCAAGCGGGTGGCAAAAGATTGGCAAGAGGGCCTGAAGTTGCTTGATCGTCCTCCAGTTCAGGTGTCAGTCTGTTCGATGTTCAGTTCTCAATCATATCTACAGCGCTCGGCTATCCTCTCCCGAATCCTCACGCCCTCTTCGTGCGCCTGCGATCATGTTCCTTCTTTCTCGCACGAGGGTCGCGAGTTGCACCAGGTTGCACCCACTGACAAGTTCTATTACTCCCAGCGCCTTCCCAGACAACTCTAAGTCATTCATTGGTTGGCTTCTTATTACTATTTGGTGTGTGATCCCGTTATAACCCCTCTTATGCCAGTCATCATATCACATACCATTGTGCGCAGCAATTAATAAACCCACCTTACCTACGACCACGAGCTAGAAGCTCCTGATGGACGTCCTCCCCACGTCCGCTGAATTCTTTGGTGGCGCACCCTCCGTACGAAGCCCAGGAGAGGCGTTCATACGTCTGGCTCGCTACCATTCCGGGCTCTCAGACTCACAGCGGCTTTGTCAATTACCTTCGCGCAATGGCGGGCGCATTGCAATTCCCGCCCATTCGACGCCATGACGGCTCGCGCGGCGGACGATCAATTGGCAACGCCAAGTCGGCGTCCGGCGGGCCAGCATCGCGCCTTCGGAAGATGCGCCTTCTGCGATTCCTGTGTTGGCGGACGAAGCGCCGCGGCCGTTGTGATTCCTCCCGAGGAAATGTCCGACTTGCACGCAAGGGCGACGACAACGAACAGCTAGGGTCGGGCACGTTGCCTTCCCTCGGACCCTCAGGCCTCAGGCTTTGGGTAACCTGAGACCGCCTTTGCCCGCACGGCGTGCACGGCAGATGTCCCCCGGCCCCGCCGCACAGCGGTGGCAGGAAATCAAAATGTACGCTGTCACCACCTCAGGTGTTCAGTTCCTCCTCCTCAACGTCAGGAATACGTCAGGCCTCGCACCGTCCAGCGCTCGTCCAGCGGCTCGATTGATTCGATAAGGTGACTGATGGGAAAGGCGTCCTGAGAGCGGTGGGTGGGCGGCGTGAAGAAAAGGCGTTCTGGCCTGGGATGATCCTTGTATTGGTAAATGTAATATCAGCGGACTAGACATCCTTGCGAATATTCGCAATACGTACACAGCACCGACATGTCATCTCTTACAATTCACACCTGGTAATTCGCAAGCTCCTTACGTCCGCTGTCGGAATCACTTGCAAAATTTGGGCGTGGGACCTAGCTGATTTTCAGATCTTCTTGGGTCGGCCAGCCCTGCAGACGTGATTGCCCGGTGCGGTGATTCTACTGACTGGCAGGGGACACCGAGTTAGAGGTTCTGCCCTGAGACGGTCCATACCTGCGAGAGCGAGAGACATGTAAGAAAGCACGCAAGATGGTCATCGCGGCGGGGTGCAGGTCATGAAGCAGTAATTGGATTACTGGGACGTCGGACAGAAAGCGACAGCGTTCCTCGGCGCACGAGCCTGTCCGACGGAGAAGCAGGGGCTTACCTAAATCATAAGATATGAGCCGGATCTGGGAGGGGTAGCTGCCTGCAGGCAGACAACGTGTTCAACCCCACGCAGCTCACGCCCGGAAAGGGACCAATTGGCAAAGGTTCCGAGGAACCTGCTGGATTAGACGGCGGGCAGGTCCGGCAGGAGATCTAAGCGGGCCACGCCTTTAGAACGTTGTGATTGAGCCAACCGCCTACGACGTTTCATCGGCTCCTCCCTCTTGAAGTACTCGCTGGACGTCCACCGCAACACATCCTCCTCTCTCCTCTCCTCATACCAGCGAGCTTCCCTTGGCGGCTTTCGTTGGTTATCGCCACCGAGCTCAGATTAGGTTCTCTCGCTCAGTGTTCGACACCGCCCCTCCTCCTGGCACCAACCCCGGCGTGGTCATTCGCTCGTCGCGGATAACCTCGTATTGGCCGCCAGGTCTCGATAGAAGACGGCAGTTTCGCCCGAAGTCCCTCCTTTGTTCCCCCAGTCGTTCGTTTGGTCCCGTACGCGGTTCGCCAGTATCCCAGAACACGGAGAATTTAATTGAATAAGGTCGGCATTTAATTCCTTGGATCCCGATTCCCTTGGTTCGTCGAAGGTTGTGCAAGAGGGCTTACAAGGACATCGGTCACTGTGAGTGCCGGTTGGGACGACGTGGAATGAGGTGTGGGCGATTGGACGCGGGCTGACGGGGGTACGTTTTTGCGGGCCAGATTTTACAGGCTCAAGACTGGTCGAATTTATCGCGCGTCGGGTCGATCGTCGATTGGAAGGTATCGATACTGGACGTGACGGAAAGGTTGCACAAGGGCAGACGCGGATTGGATTTGGACTTGGAGATCAAAGGTGAGCGTCGTTGGTCTCGCTTCCTTCTATCTTTGGGCGGCGCACGGGCGGGGCGGGGCCGCAGAACGTGGCCCGTGGGAAGAGCTTTCGGGGCGTAGTCTGCCCAAGAACGGCAAGGCGCGGGCAGGTGAAACCATCCACGCGCCCATGTCATAGGGGGCTCCATTCTTCGCTATCTCCCAACAGCAGTTCGCCGAGCGTATAGCTCGTCATGGGATGGCAGCTGGGCGAGGATGGCGATGCGATGGCAGAGGGAGCGGTGGAGGTCCCGCACGAGGCATCTGATGCAGTACTAGTGACAAGGGCCTGGACGATACCATCGGGATTAACGCTTTCACGACGCGGACTTATTATCGGATTATTATGCCTTGTTGGGGGCGGATAGTCCCAGCCAATAGTCGCCCACTGTCTCTGTCCCCTCCCATCACTGCGCGCCTATCCCGCCCGGTCCTCTGGTCCCCATATATGCTCTATTTCACCCGCCCTTCTTCTTGTCCTCCCCGCCTGGACCTCGACGTTTGCAACGTCCGGTCCTCATCTCCCCCCCCCCTGCTTCCTGTTTATATCTTAACGATCCCAGTCACGATCTCTCATAACGTTCTTTCCAGTCTCCTGCGACCATCGCCCGACTGCATCTCTAACCACCTCCACCAACTTCCTCATCCCCCCGGGAGTTGCATGATCACCCGGCCCTCCCGTGAGTTTTCCTCACCGTGTTCACCCTTCGCGTTTCAGTCTAGCATAGACTGCGCTCAGTCCTCCCCGGACCATCAAACCGTGATGTGACGATCGGACACTGTCCTCTTCGCGTGCACTCGCCATCTCGGCCGTGAAATGTTCACGTTTACCCAAATCCTTGGGATTGCGTCCGCTTCTTTTCTTGAACCCTCTGTCTTCTGCTTGTGAGCGAGCGTGGTGTCTTCTTGGTTACCCCCAGAGTCCGCCGTCTCTCCCACCGTGGCCGACGATCTACGACGTTCTTAAGCTCCGTTATTCCATACAACTATACAACACGCACAGTTTGAGTCGCATTGTGTCGTCATGATCTCTTCTGTCCTCCATGCTTCCGATTTGACGTCTCATGCCAACCCTTCCCCCTTCAGCATCCCAATAGCAGGCACCGGTCAACAACCCCACCCTTCCCCGGATTTCGCAATGAAGGACGTCTCGAACTCAACCAGGGCTTCGCGCCCCTCCGCTTATCCCAAGAAGAAGCCGTCTCCCTATGGCGTCTCCAAGTCTTCTCGGCGACAAAGCCCCCTTTATCCCCCACATTCCCTTGTCAGGAAGACCCCCCGCGCCGCAAAAGCCGAGTTGATTGCGCAGCGTCAGCGGTATGCACAGATCAGCGCTCTCAGGCGGGAAGGCATCTATTTGGAGGAGGAATACCACGAGGAGATTCGCGGATATATGCACGAGATGGAGGTGAGTTCTATTCGGTTGGGTCACGTCAAGCATTCGTAAAGTCTTACGTCTTGTTCGTCCCAGGGCTTGACGATGTGCTCGATTTCGTCCATGGATCAGCAACCAGAGATCCGGTGGAATATGCGCCCGTGTCTTGTCGATTTCCTCGTCGAGCTTCACTTCATGTTCCGGCTACGTCCCGAGACGCTCTACCTGACGCTAAACATCATCGACCGTTACGTCTCGAAGCGTGTCGTGTACGTGAAACACTATCAGCTTGTCGGTTGCGCCGCCCTCTGGATTGCCGCCAAGTTCGAGGACGCGAAGGAGCGTGTACCAACCGTGCACGACTTGGCGCAGATGTGCCAGGAGACGTACGACGAGTCTGCATTCATCCAGATGGAAGGCCATGTTCTGTCGACGATTCAGTGGGCCCTCGGTCACCCGACGGCTGAGTCTTGGTTGCGCATCTTCTGCTGTGGTCCGATCATGGAGGAGCAGAAGGTCCAACACGTTGCTCGGTTCCTCATGGAGATCACCCTCTTCTACCGCGAATTCGTGCCGTATCCATCATCTGCCATCGCTCTCGGCGCGCTCACCCTCGCTCGCTACCTCTGCGGCAAGGGTCGCCGGATTTTCGAGGAGACGGAGGAGTGCCTCGAGATCGTCGACCACCTGGACAACCGGTTAGCGAAGCATGCCAACGACCTCTCGGAGACGTTGGTCAAGAAGTACTCGTACGCTTTCTACTCGAAGGCTGCTACCTTTACGCTCCAGTTCTACCTGCAAGGCGGACGGTTCCAGCGTCAGCCCCTCGTGACGCTGCCCATGACGCCGGTACGCACCTACTCCCCGAAGGTCTGCACACCAATGAGTGTTTCGACTACGGCATCCGACCTCTCGGACGACATGCCAGCAACCCCCACAAGCCCTATCCTCTCGAGCGACGCGTTCTCGGGATCGTACATGTCCGACGACAAGGAGAACTTGCCCTCGCCCAAGTTCGAGCCCGTGATCAACAAGCAGCTCATCGAGCAGGTGCCGGAGCAGTTCTTGCCTCATGACTTCGTCGCGTACCAGAGGCAAGCGCTGCACAACCTCAACATGTCATCTCCACGTCCCGCCGCAATGGTCTCGTAGGATCGGCCGTGTCTGTCCCACCCTCACCCATCCCCCTTCGTCAACACCGCCGCCCTGGTGTCTAGGTTGTAAAAAGCTTTCCTCCCGCTGTCCTTATCCCGCAGTCCGTCTCGTCGCACAAAATGTATCAACACATCATACACGTCGCTCGTCGGCATCCCGCATTCTGTCCGGTCATCATCAACATCATCGACTCAATCATCCATGCATTCTTTCCCTGCAATAGTCTCGTCTTTCCTGTTTTTCTGCCCGACGCCGCCGTCGCCTATACGAGTACAAGAACCAGGTCGAATCGGACGGGTCGACACCAAGAAGCACCGCTTTGTACGCCTCCTCTCGTGTACGATTAGGACCCCCGCGCAGTCCCCTCGGTGTATCCGTCGTTCGACTGCAATCCGGCATCAACTCTTGTTCTCGCGCGCGAACATTTCCATACATAATCTAGCCTATGCATCCCCGACTTTCCTTTCTGCGCACCTATCTGGGTCGCTTTACGCGACGAACCTAGTCCCCCTTTTGTCCCCGATCCAACTTAACCGCCGCCTTCGTTCATATCTTATTCTTCACGTTTATTGTACATTTTCCTTCACATCGTCCCGCGTCGTCGTCCACCCTGCAATCCCCTGCGCATTGTGTCATATCCCCCGTTTAGTCGCCTTCTTCCGTACAATCTCGTCAATGTTGCAGCATCGAACCATCGTCAACAATCATCTGTCGTACTCTGGGCCTGACGGGTCCGTCGCACTGTTCCGCACACACTCTGTCGTTTACATTACACAGTCAATCGTGCATCGAAATGACATTATCCTGAACAGATCTCCTGCCACCACGACCGTCGACCGCACAAGACGTCGACAATAAGACGCAAATCCTGGGCGAGACCCCGAGGGCTCTGCTAATGTCGCTGGCTGTGGCGAACCTGAATCAAGCCAGGGCGTTGACAAACGCAGGCACAATACGTCCGAAATTGTCCAGGTCCATGCTCCCCGCCCCGACACCCACGATATATATGACGATGGCGCCATCTCCGGAGAAGCCTTGCTGGCCTGCAGCTGGCTATGCAAGATAACACGATGATCACGCTGCGGTGGACGTGTCGGACAGTCGGCCCCATTGCAGCACAAGGTGCGGGTGGGTGATCGGACGGCGACGCGGTTCTGTTCTTTCCATGTAACTAGGGTGAGGTAAACGCATCCCACTAGATCCACAGTGACACTGGGGACGCAACCTGGACGTCGCCCACGCCCCAGACGCCCTAGGCCTCCGGCGAATCGCGAATTAAGGCACACGCACGCCCAGAAGAATGATGCTGGGACGCCGGGCGGGCTCCCTGGGCGACCCACGAGGCGCGGCGAGCTCTTTGTCTTTCTCTGTCTCGCCCTCGCGCTCCGCCCAATGCGACCGAGCTCGAGTCCCGTGCGCACCAGCGTGGTCAGCTGGAGCGGGGCCCCTGGCAGTAGGAGGAGCGAAGCTTGTGGTCTTGTGCTCCGGACCCATGGCACGATCGGACAGTCTGCGGAGGTGTTTGTCTTTACTGGATCAGGGTGTGCGTACTTACCCACAGATATCTACCAGGGCATCTCAACAGGGCATCGACCACTAGTACTGGCACCCCCCGCCGGCCAACCGGTTCACCGGTGCAAAACGATGGATAACCAATGGATGTTGTTGACGCCGCTGATGGCTACGTCAGACCTCAGAAATACTAAGGACGACCATGCACAGGGAGGCCCAGGCGGTTCATCGATGGATCGCGCTGAAGATTCAGTGCGAAGATATTGTTCCCGAAGGACGTCCCGTGGAGGTCCTCGAAGTGCACCCGAAGTGTCCTAGAAGGGCCAATAAGGCTGATTCTAGTAAAACATTTCTAGATACAGCTGCGCCAATGATGCGCCCTTACTGCTTCCGCAGGCGATCGTCCACCAACGTTCGCAAAAGTGGACGCAGCTCACGCGCGGTGGCCGGATGATTCCCATACCGGTTTCAGGAAGATATACTGAACGACTGTTCACCCAAGCGACCAGTACAACGCTCGTCGTCCTCCGTCATGCTCTGATCGGTTGTGACACCGACAAGGCCTAAGTATATAATCTTCTTTACCCTGAGCTCTGGCTACGGGGCCGCGACGCGGCCTGTAGGTTAATCGCAGACAACCCTGATGATCACCATGAGCGTCACGATTCATGGATTTCCATGAAGGGTTTGGATGGTAGACGTCTTGTGAGGAACTCGCCGGTTATCATGGTGTCATACATCATATGGGTACTTCTTGGAATATCCTACACAAGAGCAATTCAATATCTTTATATATACACGCGTCGGTTTTCCTTGGTATAATCTTCCAGGGCACGTCTACCCTGGTTCCAGATTGCCATATTCTCCGAACCACGCCGGGCAGTGCCTGGCCAGTCGAAGAGCTCACTCGAGCACCCACTCGTTCCCACGCTGCTTGATACCGACTGAGCGCTTCTCGTCGAGACTGATGCGACCCGCGTTCAGAATCGCGGTGGTCAGGATCGTGTTCGCGATCGTCGGGAGCCCGTGCTTGTCGTAGTCGGCCGGCGTCGTCTGCTTCGCGTTCACACTACGCGCGGCGTCGATAAATTTCTCGATCGACACGTAGCCGTAGCCGCGCTGGCCATCAAAATGTCCGTCCTCGGATGGCGAGTACTTCATGCTGTGGTCAGTGCGGTGGTCATGTCGAGTGAGTAGAACCGATCGGCACCCGGGCCGAGGGAAGAAAATGATCAGGGCACCACGCCGAGGGAAAGATGTGTCGCAGGTGAAGGGGTGAAAAATGAGAAGCGACAGGCCGCAGGGCCAAAAAACACAGATCGGCAAGAGTGAAGTGTACAAGTGGCAGGTGAATATTGTGCCACAGATATGGTGATTGATGGAGCCAGGGTGAGCGAACGGTATTTTTCACCGGCAAGCAAGAGACCACGCACTAGAATGGGTTGTACCAAGTCTTGCCCGACTCATCGTTCACGATATCGTAGCCTCGGTGGGCCTGGTCGACGTTGATTTCGCCCTGCAAATGCGGACGATCAATGTTTACCTCCAGCTATGATCGCAGCGATGTGCATAATGAAAAGGGCGGGCTGTGCTGTGGCCGGCGTGGACCCGCAGCCATGTGCACAACACGTACAAGCCGGAAGTCATGACCGAAGTTGATTATGACGTACCTTCTCAGCCATGTAATACCAGTGCTGGGACGAGTGCACACCGGACTTAAGCGGCGCGGTCCATGATGCCGTGTACACAGCGGTACCCTTGTGCTTCGAGCTCGAAAGCGACTGCCAGTCGACGAGGAGGGTAATCGTGTCCTCTGTCTGGGGCACGCAGTTGAATGGCTCGCTCGTCGCAATGCCGGTTGCAGCACTAGCTGTAACCCGCGTCGGGACCGCGCGGCCTTGCATCATCCAGCAGTGGATGTCGATGTGGTGCGAAGAAAGGTAGTAGCTAGTCAAAAGGAGTTACAATACTACATTAAGTGGATTAGCATTGGAACGCACCTTATATCGGAGTCTTTGCCTGCCCATGCACGGAAGGTCTCCAGCTGGCTCTTCGGTTGGCTCATCCAGGCGCTGAAGAAGTTGAACTCGCCCAGACTAGCGGCCTTCGCCCTTGCATCGCTATAGACGGGATCGAATCTAGCGGAAAAATGAGGTTCAAGGTAGATATTCGGGTCCGGTTTATAACTCACCGCTTGTGGTGCTCAACGAAGCACACAACACCTTTCTTCTCTGCAGCAGCGACGAGCTCAGTGTGGTGCTTCAGCAGCTGCACAGCAGGTTTAGTGACGAGGACGTGGAGGCCACGCTCGATTGCGTAGAGAGCAATCGGGTAATGGGTGCCTTTTCAAGGAAGGGTGAGTTGACCTTCGTGTCTATATCGGATGCAACTTACTATCAGGCGTGAACACGATGACAGCGTCACCCTGCGACAACTTGTCGATAGCAGTTTTGTCTGAAAGTCGAGTCAACACTTTCGTTTTTCGCTCGGAAACACTGGGAACACCCACAAGCCTCAGGGTTGACGGAGGTATCCTCTGGATACCCGTCGAATCTGTGGATATTTAGTAACGCAGAAAACGTGTAAAAGAATAACTACAACGTACGAAACATCCATATCTTTGTAAACATTGCCAATATTTTCCTGCAAGTGTTTACGAATGGCGGGGAACTTTCCGCCGCTCACGCCAACCATGCTAAGCCGTTCGAGCTGCGCAGGATCGATAAGTATCGGGGGGAGCTGAGCAATATGTAGGTCCCTCATACCTTCCCGAGTCGTCGCAAATCGAAACAAGTCAATGCAACAACCTATACTGTTATTAAGTACGTATTCTGGTTATCTATAGCAATATACGCACTCCGATCTAAATGGATTTTTTAGTCCAAGATTCTGAAAGTGAAACGACGGTCGGGAATACTCACCTTCTTGTCAGATTTTGAAGCCCCAGAACCGGTCCATCCTGTGGTGTACTCTCCCTGAAGACATTAAGAATCGAAAGCTTTTTTATCAAGCACGAGTCCACACGTACTGTACCGCCTGTTCAATTGCATCGAAAGTATGTAGTCAGTTTAAGCGATCTGGAAACAAACGATGGTAGCTCACACATCAAAACATTCAGCTTCTTCAAGTCTACCATGGTGCAAGGGTATCCAAGGACAAGGAGAGGTGTTGAAGGAGAGTGCTGGGATGATAGAAGGTGACAGAAGAGATGGGCCTTCGCGGACGACGGGGGCTGTATATAAGTACCAAGTAAGTAGTTCCTCTCCTCCTCTTCTGATCCCGGCCCGGGCCGCCTTGGCCGTCGGACCGGGGAGGCTTGTCTTTTCTGCGTCTTGCGCAGTGATCACTGTCAGTGACTGTGAGAGTACTACATACAGTAGTCTCCGCCGCGGCCACTCTAGATCTGCCGCCACCGTTCCAAGTTTCGAGTCCTCCTCGGCCCTCCTCCTTGTAACTTGCAGCAGCGCCGACCCGCTCGTGCGAAACCCGGACCCGCCACGTTCTCATCCTCAATCAGCTTCGCCTTCCTTGCAAGCTGTGTACTTGTCCTTCAGATCCCCACACGCTCCCAGCACGCCACCACGGTCCTTTTCGCATCCGACGGCTCACCCAAGTTTGAGAAGGCATCTCGCCCTTCTCTCGTGGACCCCCTGCGGTCGCGTGATGGCCCATATCTAGCGCTCGTTCTTCTCTGGGAGAGGCGGATGAGGGTGAAGGATGCACTCGATCCAGTTCGTCGCAATGGCTCCGCCCTCGAGGTAAAAGGTAATGTTCCAGCGGAGCTATTACTGTGGGGGGACGCTCGATCGAGAGATGGAGGGGTACAAAATGTGAGGTGAGTATTATCGCACAAGTCCTCATGACCCTCGGCCGTCTTTGGGGATGCCTCTTCGAGCTCCCCACTCCTTCTCCGCAGTTTGAACGATGATTCCGTGGTTGGGTCGTGACGGCGGACATGCAGGATCCCCAACCTAGCGACGTGATACGTCTCCCAAGGACACGGATATCCACTGCTTGCCTGCCTAGCATGAGGCAGACCCTTCGTTCGCCTTCGAGAAGTTGCGCGTGCGGCACTACACGTCCACAGGGTCGGACCAACGCGCGTATGGCAGAGGTCGGTATTCCTTGAAGCATCATGCGGGGTGTGGCAATGAGGCCAGGTTGTCGACCTGGGGGCAGGGGAGGGCGTGTTCGAGGGCAACAGGCGTAGAGAGAGCGGTGGCAGCGAGGACAGGCTCAGCTTGAGCTCAGGTACACGAAGCACGTGGCTTTGGTGTGCGGTTTGGGAACAGTTGATGGAGCCGAGTGTGCTGAGGCTCTCTCAAAGGCTGAGCATGCGCGATATCCCAACACTCACGTCTTCCATGCACTTACCATGGCGCAGCCCGCCGCCTCTCCCACTCCGAACGTCCTCAAACCCCCACTCGCATCACCGCTGCCCCCACATCTCGCCAACTCTCTCTTCTACCCCCGCAAGGAGTTCCTCCCTCACGAACCCCGCGTGCCCTCATCTTTCTCCCTTCTCACCTTCGCAGGCCAAGGCTTTGTCCGCCTCTACGGTTTCCCCACCTCCGTCATCAATGGTCTTCGACGCCTCTTCGATAGCCTCTTTCTGACCCTCGATGTGCGCGAGAACGTCACCAATCACTTCTTCGAGTTCTCACTCGACAAGAAACCATGGGCAAATATCAAGAGTCTCACTTCCGAGAGGCTCATTGTCGCCATATTCTCCATCATATTCCAACATGGCTTTTCATTCCTTTCCACCATCGACTATGCGAGAGAACACGACGATCGCGTCGCCATTGCTTTCTCTCGCCCATCTACCACCCCGGTCAACTCCTCCTTACCCGTCGTCCCCAATCCTAATGCATCTGCAAGCACGCTTGCGCACCCTGGACCCATGCTCTTTGCCATTTCATTTCCATCTAGTTCTCTTCTGCGTGTGATTGACCCCCCATTGCCGTTAACTCCGGGCATTCTCCAGGCCGTGAGGAGTGCATGGCCTCGTGGGGTAGCCTCGGAGAAGAAGCTAGGAGACTCGTACGAATTCAAGCTCAACGGGAACAAGTGTGAGTGCGCAATGCACTTTTTTCCCATAATTGTTCCTCATGTCGAGATTATGCTAGGGTTCCAAGAGAATACATTTTCTGTTGACTCTTTGCAACAGACATTGTCTCTGCTCAACAACCTCGATCGACACTCGTTCACACTCCTCACTTCCTTGACCCTCGGGAGCCGTTCGCGAACGCGAGACTTTTGGGTCTTCAAGGGTCCTCCAGAGGAGTCTGACTCCCCACCCGCGAGCCCCACCGGCTCGACCTTCACAATGAAACGAGATGTTGCCCCATACAAGTGTTCCCCGCTCAAGCAGGTAACACCGAGCAATAGTTCGGGTGGCAACAGCAAACTCAGGAAACCCTGGCCGAAGACCGAGCTTCCCCGTGCATTTCAGTCCGTCAGTTCTTTCAATGATCAGTCGCTGAACGGGCATGGTCAGCTCCCTAGCGAGGTTGGCAGTGTAGATATGACTGGTGTCGGAGCCCATCGTCAGCCCACGACGCAGACATCTCCGCCCGACGTGTTTTACGCGGACGGACCAGTAAAGCCCGGGAATCCATACCAGCAGGACTTCAACCCTTGGAACAGGGCGCTATCACCCCCATCCCAGTTCTTGACGGCTCCCAGCAGCTGGGGACGTCAGCACTCACGACATCACTCCATCTCATCCATCGATGACCCCATGCTTCCTGGCATCCAAGAGTCTCCCTATGATATCGCCCGGCAAAGTTCAAGCTCAAATGACTCCAAGCTGCGCAGAGGTTCCTCGCCCCTGTCTGCGAGCTACCCTCCACAACCGTTGCAGTTCACGCCAACGGCCGAGTCGGGTCCCCGCGCGCGACATTCAGCAGACGGCTCACGACCTCGTCTCACGAACGTCGACTCGGATCCACCACGTATCCCTACTCCGCCGTTGCTCGGCACACAGGCGTTCCGCGACTCCAGCTTGACCACTGGCACGGGCTGGCGTTCTACCGAGGTACCCATCACCTGGACAGGCAAGGATTCCGAGCCCATCTCCACTGACGGCACCCCTCTCGTTCGTCCTCTATCCGCTGCCTCGCGATCCGTACCGTTCGGTCCGCGCGAGCGCAGGCCCAGCAGCGTGGGCCGCACAGAACATCTGCAGGTCCCCCACCCACCTCTTGAGCGGCGCGGCTCGAGCGGCCCGGTAATTCCTGGAGCGTGGGCGCCGACGCCGAAGGAAGAGCAGCCTTCGAATGACGTCGTCACAGCCCCAGCTAGTACCGGAGGCACTCCTCCACTTCGTACCACCAGTTCGAGCCAGAGCAACGCGAACTCAACGATGATACCCCCAACGATCAAGGAACAGCCGAGCCAGGAGGGCGACGAATCGACGGAGAAGCGGGGGCTCGTGCAGGCGCGCTCGCCCGAGCACCACCATGCGCAGGGAGAGGGCGCGCGGAAGAGCGAGGCGGCGGTCATCGTTGGGAACACCGTGGGCCACAACCGCTACGCGAACGGGCACAGGATATCGACCCAGGCGACCGCCGCTAACGCCAACGGGCACGCGAACGGCAACGGTCACCCTATGCATGCTCACCGGCCGCCGCACGCCCCGAGGGGCGCTTCCATCTCAGAGGGGTGGGTGCTCGTCAACGTCGATGGCAGCCGCAAGTCCAAGACGTCCTCGTCCCCGAGTCGCTCGTCGGGGCAGGGCTCCACGCAGGCCGTGCTGCTTAAGCACCAACGGAGCCAGTCGGACTCGCGCGTCCCGACCGCGACGGCGCGGGGGTCCCCGGCGGGCGCGGCCAACGCGACAATGTCAGCCGCGGCGAAGGCGATCGTGGCAGCTGACGCGATGGAGCAGGCGAGGGAGAAACAGCACTCTGGAGGGAAGCTGAGAAGGCTGCTTGGACGATCCTCTCCGAAGGACAAGGACAAGGACAAGGCGGCTAACGGGTACAACCCCGAGGCGAGTACGTCCTCGCAACAGTCGGCGGGGGCGCCGAGGATGAAGCAGGCCCAGCCGACGCAGGCGGCCAGGACGAGGAAGTGATGAACGATTTGAGGTGTTGAACTATTTATTACTTTCCTGTATTCTATGAACGTGCTCTTACGGAGACTTCATCTTACTAGATGGTGAGTGGTCGCTTTACTTGCCATCCTCTGCGGTTTGCTGATTCGTGTTTACTATTGACTAGTTCGGATAGCGCACCACCTAGTCTAGACTAGAATACATGCCATACCCTTAATACCCTTTCTCCTTCACCTCTTACGACCCCTAACGACAACAACTTGTATGACTCGCTTTTGGAGAGCACGCGCTGGTGACGGGCCATCGTCGGATTTTGCTTGTACTTGCGCGCATCCTATTACACCCTGTTGCTGTATCAGTACCATGTTATGCATTGCATGCTGTTGTAATAAGTCTGATGTGGTGGTCGGGAGCACTAAGTGCGAGGAGGATTGCCAAGTCGGCACGGGGACGCTCCGGCGCGTGCCTAACATGCAACTGAATAGGGTTCCGCCGTCCTGCTATCTACCGTGTTAAATGTATGCCATTCGTCGTCCATCCAACAACACACACTGGTCCATGGCAGTTCAAAACATACGGAATCATGCACGTGATCGTTCCGACGCGTCATATACAGCAGGCGGAGGCCGAGCCAGACATGGATCAGGATATCAACATTCGGTTAGATGTTCGGGGGAACATACTATGGCAGATCACACATCCAACACTCGCCGCACGTTGCCAGCAACGGGGCGGGGATTTGGGAATGGATGCGTGTGGCTCAGAGAGAGCACACGGATAGGAGCGCCGACATGCCTATAATTCGCCATCCTCTTCGGAGGAATATCGTGGCGGAGGACTGGTTGGGATCTCTCCGGTGCAATGGGCGTTTGGACAAGGCCGGGACCGCTTTTCTTCGGTCTACTGCATACTTGGGATATGCAGCGCGGGGTGCCAGAGATTCGACCACTGTGGTCATACCCTTGCTGTCCTGGCGCGAGCGAGGGTCGACAATGGCGGGATGGAGATGGGGTTTCTTCCGCATAGCATAGCAGCGACGATGCATGGATAAGCAGGCCATCCCAAGAACTACTGGATCGCAAGAGCAAGGAACGGGAGGCCGGGTGAGCGCAAGACCGCAAATCTAAGGATGATCTGAAGTGGACCTGGCTATCCGCCGGTTTCCTGCGCAGACACGATCGGATATAAGGCCGGCGGGCCCAGACACCGCAACCGCAAGCAAGTGGGCGTGCATAGGGATGCGGGGTGAGGTGTGGGGTGGACGGGTGGAAGTGGACGGGAGGAGCAAGAGCGCATGCTGAGTTGGAAATGGAGGGAGGAGCGGGGGATGGGTGAGCGTGGAGGCTCTCGGGAGACGCACTGCAGCAAAAATGCGAAGGGACGGCTTCACGCTCTGGGATCCCAACCTAGCCACCTGCCGCCCCCCTCCCCCCTCCCCCGTCCCGCCTTCCCTCCCTCCCTGTTTCCTCCCTCCCACCGTCCGTCCCCCTCCCCGTCCGTCCCGCCTCCCGCCATGCCCACCTGCAGGCGCAAACGCGTCCTCCTCACAGAGCCCTCTCTGGCCCTCCTAGATGCCCTCAAGAATGACCCCGGTCGCGAAGTCTTCTACCTCGCGGAGACCGGCGAGATCTTCGACACTTACGAGTGCGCTTACCATCCACTTCCTACTGCCTTGGTTCCACCCTTGTAACCCGCGTACCTCCCAGGGCCTACGCCGCACGCATGTCCTTCTACCGCCTCAAACAGTTCCAATGCGAGGTTACCGGAAAGAGTGGTCTCGACTATTTCCAGGCGTTGGAGAGTGAACGACAAGAAGCTCGTACCATGCACTCGAGGTTCCCGGACCAGCTCAAGTCTGCGGTCCTCAAAGCAGTCCAGTGGCGTAAGTTGTTGGCCTGAACGCTCTACGTGTCTCATTGACTGAAATAAATCCCCTATGTCTCTAGAGGTTATGGGGCGCCTTGACCACCTCGTGGAGGCCGTGTATGACCGCTTCAAAGACCGGTACTATCCTGACGAGAGTAAGCTGTTCCTTTGTTCTCGCACGTCTGCCCCCGGCAAGCGATTGTTTACCCACTTCCTCTCCAGAGGTATATATCGACATCAAGGGTGACAAGTACGTCCTTGCGCCCATGCGTTCGTGAACCACATTGACCCCTTCCTGCCCGGTAGATACATTGCTCGTGTCTGTCAAGTCATCCCGCCCAAGAGTCCTGTTTCCGCTCCGAGTCCCGTCCCTGTGGCGTCAACATCTACTGCCTCATCACCCCTCTCCGACGCACCTCCTGCGATCCATAGAGTCGCAGAAGACCTTAAGGTCGCCTTGAAGGACTCTATCGTCGTCGACGACCCCGCGAGGTATGTCTACCAGGTCCAAGTGCTGGAGGAGGAGAAGCAACCAGGGTTCGGCAAGAGTCACGAGAAGACCAAGGGTAAGGAGGCCAGCCGCGGTCAATGGAGCAACACGCAGATGGATGTACAGTGTGGCATCATGAGGTGCGTGGCTCTGTCGTCCTTGCATTATCATCGCACCTCTCACGCGGTAGGGGATATAGCCGCGACCGCCTCGCTTTCTCCAAATCGATACTCCGCCGCTTCATCCGCGACTGTGTAGACCGGGATGCTGCCGTCGCCTCTCCATGGACCGTCAAACCTGCCATTGCAGTGCGGTACGGCGTGAACACTGTCATGCCCGAGGAGATCAGAGTTGGAGTAGAAACCATTAAGAAGGGAGAGATCGACAAGCGGAAGAAGGTGTGGGAAGACAAGGAGGGTCCTGCGCAGAAGAAGCGGAGACAGATGGCTGAAGAGAAGGGTGCGTTCGTTGGCTCGTGCCCGTCTTTTCTCTGACCGCCATAAAACTTATCATGTATGCATACAGCTGAGAAGGAGAAGGCAATTGCTTTGGCCGTCGCAGAGCAGCGGCAACGGGAAGAGCGAGAAAGAGCAGAGCAGCAGCTAAAGGTGAAGGAGGAGAACGACCGTCTGGCAGCAGAAAAGAAGAAGAAGAAACCAGTCCGGTACCCGACAGAAGACCTGGATGTCACGCTGAACGACAAGGACAAGCGAACCGGCATGAAGCTGAAGCGACCCGTACCCAGCAAGCTCGCCATGCCGTTCGGAGAGGATCAACATGCCAACGCTATGTTCCTCATGTCGTGGAGCTTCCTTGTCGTTTATGGGTACGTACAGGTTCCGTCAACTTGTTCAGGTACTCATAAGATGTCCTGCATGCAGTCAACCACTACATCTGTCTTCGTTTACGATGGATGAGTTTGAACATGCTCTTCGTCACTCGGTCATCGAACCCTATTGCCAACTGCTTGGCGAGATCCATTCAATGCTCATCTACAACATGCGCACTGTCCCTTTCAACCGACATAGTGCTATATTATCCCTGATGGATTGGAAGGAAGAGAACGGCGATGACGAGTTCCTTGGTGTCAACATCGAGCAACTTACGACTGCCATGGCTGACGTCGGAAACAACTGGGAACGTGCACCCTTGCGCCACTCCGAGGGCCGAGAAGGTTGGGAGGAGTCATTGGTAGGATGTCTCAAAGACGTGCGTACGTTCTTCGGCTATGATAGCTCCATTGCTTACCCAACCTTTCTGTCTAGCATGCGAACCTTGAGAAATTCCCTCAGCTTCGCGAAATCCTAACCCGTCTCCTTTTTGCACCGGACTATACCCAAGACCCGTCAAGCTCAACAGCGCCTTCGCCGGCTACCAGTCCAGTGCCGCTACGACTGACTACACCGACAGCGCCCGGCCAGCTGTATCACAAACTGCCAGTAAAGGACCGTGTTGCGATCATCAACTTCATGTGCACCCTCGCCGTGTCAAGCAAGGCGATCCATGGTCACATGGAGTTCTGCGAGGAGCAGCTGACAGCGTTGCGGAAAGAGAAGATCGAGGTTAACCGCACGAAGAAGCAGTAGTATGTCTTTTCTCGCTCCAACGTATTCGCTGCCGCTGACATGCTGTTGCTGTCGTGCAGCCTCGAGGAGATGGCGGCCCTTCAGGGTGAGACCCAGAGCGAGAGCAACGGGAACAGCAACGGGAATGGGAAGTCGGAGGACGTCACGATGCAGGATTCGTCCGACCTCTCAGAAGTCCCTAACTCGGACAACGAGTCTGCCCCTCCATCGAAGGCGGTCGCGGCACGGCGCACAGCCGCGAAGGAGCGGGAGGCCGCTCGCGCGAAGGCGACGTCGCTTAAGGCGGCAATGGCCGAGCACCGGCGGCTCGACGAGGAGGTGAACAAACTCGAGCGGCGCCTTGAGGGCATCGAGCGCGAGTTCCGCAAGCTGCTAGGCTCGATCCGCGTGAAGCCGCTCGGGCGCGACCGGTTCTACAACCGCGTGTGGTGGTTCGACGGCATGGGCGCCGCCTCGCTCATTGGGAGCGGGGGCACGGTGCAGTACGGGACTGGGCGGATCTTCGTGCAGGGCGCGAGCGAGTTCGACCGGGAGATCGTGGACCGGCGCGAGGAGAACGTCGACGAGCGGCGTGTGGTGGAGGAAGGCCCCGAGGGGATGCTCGGGGCGAACGAGTGGGCGGTATTCAACGACCTCGAGGAGGTGCAGGAGTTCGTCGCGTGGCTGAACCCCAAGGGTGTGCGCGAGCTGAACCTCAAGAACCAGTTCACCAAGTGGTGGAACCACATCGCCCCTGGGATGCGCAGGCGCGCAGCGGTACGTCCATCCTCTCATGCCTTTGTCTTCGCTTCGAACCGGGTTCTGACTCGATGTGGCGATGGATTCAGGACCTCAATGCCAACGCCAAGATTCCTGAGGCCCGTCGGAGCACGCGCAAGCGCGGCGATGTGGAGCTCCTCCGCGAGCCTTACATGCAGTGGACGAACCGCAAGGCGGTCAACGGGTCCTGAAACTAGAACGAACTCGCGTGGTACTGTATAACGGTTATAATTATTCCGCTTCTCGTCTGCCTCATAGGCCTCATCCTCGATCATTTACTGCTCCCTGTTCCTCCATCCCCCGTATTTCCCTCGCACCCGCTGCATTTGCTCGCCAATAGCCCAGCGCATCAGCACATCATCGCAGCCCACGATCTGAACACGCCTGCCCCGCATATGGCATGACACGCCATGTCTTATCCACTAATAAGCGGACGAAGCCTTGCCCCATCGCATGCAAATCCATAGAATCTATATACATCATGTAGCCTGGTCGCCCGCAATCGCAGCTCTCCTCATCGCGCTTCTCTCCCCTGCGTCGGACGTACGTGGTCCCTAGATCGTGGACATTCCATAAAAGTAGACTAATCATTACAAGGCTCGATGCAGTACCATACGGGAATCATCGTCCGCTCCCTGAGACGTGCGAGTGTCCGAAGCCGTACCCGATCCATTCACAGTCACGTCGCAACTATGTACGAAGGTGCAGGCCTTCTCTCCTCTTTTGAGAGTACTCGTATAGATCGGCATGGGTATAGGCAAACTATCTATCTGCTGTAGCAGCAAGCATATTCTAGATCAAGATTTGACGTTCAACTGTCGTAGCCAGAGAGGGTATCCGCAGGGGTATTGTACCCGTCCGTCAGCTCGTTCGGCACCGCGCTCCCGTCGAACCCGTTCGTCATCTTGACCGCCTCCGCCAGGCGCTCTGGGCGGACGGCGTGCTCCCGGAGCGCGCTGATGACGTGCGGGAAAACGTCCCTGTGGATGTTCTCGCCCCAGATCACGTCGAGGTGCTCGTACCCGGGCAGCGCGCGCGCGCGCGTGTTGCGCTTGGGCAGCTCGTGGAGCATCGCGCGAATGTCGACGAGGGAGTCGCGGTCCCCGTAGAGGAGGACAATGGGGCTGACGATATTGCGTGTGGGGAAGCGGGCGGGGGCGTACGCGGTGACGCCGGAGGGGCGGGAGACGCGGCGGATGAGCATGACGCGCTGGACGTCGTCGTCGTACATCTGGAACTTGGCGTTGCGCATGATCTGGAACCAGTGCACGACGGACTTGACGGACGCAGAGGAGTAGAGGTGCGGGTACGCGGCGAGGCGTTGGAGCGCGGAGATGTTGTGCGAGTGCCAGTTGAATAGCCAGCGGAGCGAGGACGTGATCGCAGCAGAGAAGACGGGCGGGTAGAGGAGGGACTGCCAGGCGGGGACGGAGGACATGATGGATTTGCGGCCGAAGATGAGGAAGACAAGCGTCGGCCTGGGCCGGGAGCGTCCTCAGCAGGGGTCAAACAAGAGAGAAGAAAAACGTACGAGGCCTTCATGAGACTATCTACGACGGAAGCAGCAAGCCCGGCAGGCTTCATGGCGGGTGCGAGCGCGATGAAGACGTTGATTTTCTCATTCAACGGCGGGTGGATGGAGAGTGCAGCAAATGCCTGAGCGGTACCTTGGCTGAAGCCGACGTAGCTTAAGCTGGGTTCCTTGGTAACTTGTAGGATATATTCTATTGAGTCGGGGATATCATGCCAGGCGAAATCATCGATGCTGTAGTCCCAAAATCTCGTCGAGTTTGGGTTATGGTGAATGGACTTCTTCGAGTACTTGTTACCACGGTTGTTACCCATCCACACGTCGAAGCCGAGCTCGACGAGAGTGAAGGCAAGAGAGCGTTCGGGGCTGGTGAGGCATATCCAGACCTCGGAGTTCATGAGAAGACCATGGTGGAGGTAGACGACAGGCTTGTGGGTGGATGACCCAAAGTGCTCCCTGTCCTCTGTTTTCTTTGCAGGAAGCCGATGGAGGCCGAGGAGGTAGCCATCCTTTGTGAGCACGACGTGCTCTTCGTACTGGTAACCGAATATTTCGCAGAGTTTCTGGAAATCCTCTGCACGGCGAATGCGCTCGGCGAGACGCTGGTCGTCAGACTTGGGGATAGGTGGGCCGACGACGAGGTGGAAAATGGTGCGAGAGCGGTCGTAGAACCATTCGATGACTGTCTTTGGGAGGAAGGATATAATGACAGTAAGGATGGTCTCGAGAGCAACGAAAACACCGCCGAAAACGAGAGCAGCATAATCCCTTGACGTTAGGCGTCCAAGGAAGGGTAATCTCGCCATGGTTGTCAAGAGGCCACAGATAAGCAGATGCAGGGATATATGTCGGAGATGGGGAGAGAGACGAAGAGAAAGTGGGCAGGGACCGGGGAGGGGGGGGGGCGGCTTGGTCCGAGTCGGGTGGATGGATGAGGATGAGAACAGCCTGAGATCTAGAGGTGAGAGCAAGGTGAGAGCAACGATTTCGACTTCGATTTCGATTTGGGTGGATTACATAAGTAATACTGACGTCAGTCGGGGGATTTGTGCCGGCTTGCGCGCGACCGTGACTGGAGTCGACGCTGTACAGTCCAGACTGCAGGCCTTATCGATGTCCCGTAGCCTCACTCTGGCCGAGCCCCCCGCGGCATATACTATTACTACGACCAATGCAGGCATTCGCCTTCATCCGGAAGAGTCGGAAAGCTGGTGGGATGCATACGACAGCACCTTGACAGCGAGTGGGGACGAGAAGGTGGGCAGAGTGGAAACGAACTTGCTTGAAAACACGGATCCTGTCGAAAGCAGTCGCCGAACCGCCATCATGGCACCCCCCCACCCACTGATCTCCTCTCGGACCTTCCCCTTGGCCGCTTCTCTAATTAACCCTGCCTTACAAAAGGTCTTGTTCCCCCGCACGCCCCCGAGGCCTAAGGGCTCATCGACTTCTCCCTTTTCTTTCAGCTCCCTTCTTCCCTCCCGAGTCCTCACGTTTTCGCGACCGCCTTACGCTCCCTCATGACCTCTATACCAGCCGCAATCATCTCTGGCTCCTACCAGTCCGCAAGCAACGTTAGAGACGCTTGGGTCTCCTGTACGTGA
Organism: Ganoderma lingzhi; assembly: GCA_026283605.1. Classification (NCBI taxonomy): domain Eukaryota; kingdom Fungi; phylum Basidiomycota; class Agaricomycetes; order Polyporales; family Polyporaceae; genus Ganoderma; species Ganoderma lingzhi. The sequence goes on from JAPJYM010000001.1 coordinate 2,088,303, forward strand.
AAATTCTCTTCCGTGTTCCGGGCCTTGACCCATTTTTTTCGCCCTTCAAACAGACCGTCGCACTCAGACCCACCACTCAGAGTTCGTCTCTGGCTCCCGCTCCTGTTCCCCAGCCCGTAGTAGTAGTGCTCTCCACGATCCCGAGGCCGCCAACTCCGACGAGGACGATTTTCAGCAAGAATGGCAGTCCCGATTTTCGCGCGAGCAGTCAAGGCGCCCGGCCTTTGGGGAAGATGCTATCCTCCGAAACGGGGACGATGACTTGTCTCCGGAACCCAGCTCCCAGCCTCGCCGCTATGACTTTAGACGCGACATCCCCCGGCATATTCTCCCGCTGGAAAGTGAGGACGACGATTTCGATTTCCTGAACCTCCGCCCCAACTTTGACCTAACCGCGCGCACCCCGCTTCTCATCCGACCTCCATCTCATGCTTCCCTCGAACGTCCGGCCGCCGAGGATCCACAAAATCTCACAATCTCCTATGCTGCTATACAGCGCAAAATTTCCTTCTCGAGCGTCATGTCAAAGGCCTCCAATAAGATGAAACACCACCATGGCGGCCAGAGTACATTCGTTCAGACGGTACGTATTGATATCGGCGGTGCATACTCATTCCTTGAGCCCATTTGACGTTTTTGTAGCTTCTCAATGCCATCGGGGTACTCCTCGGTATCGGCATGCTCTCGCAGCCTTTCGCGTTTGCTTGCGCGGGTTGGATCTGGGGGACCATCCTTATCGTTGGCTATGGCATCGTGACCTGTTACACGTAAGTCCATATATCTCACCGGTATGGTACCACGCTAACTTCCTCAATAGCGCCAAGATCCTTGCCCGTATAGTACTCGACGATCCCCACATACGTTCTTATGCGGACATTGGTCGTAAGGTTTTTGGTCCGGGCTCTGTGCCTGTCATTACCTTGCTCTTCGGCTTGGAGTTGTTCACGGTATCGTACGTGCACTTACTCTATACGATGGCTGTCTGGCACGAATTGACGGCCTTCGTAGCGTCGCGCTTGTTACCCTCTATGGAGATTCCCTTCACACCGTGATACCCACGTATTCGTCAGATACTTTCAAAATTCTCGGGCTCGCAATGTAAGCATTCTTTCCATCTTCGATCTGCTTCTGTGCGAAACAATAAACGATCGCCTCCCAGAATCATACCCGCTGTGCTTATGCCGCTTTCTGTACTTTCGTTTGCTTCTATCATCGGGATTTTTTCTCTCATGGCTATCATCGGCATCATCGTCTTCGACGGCTTTACGAAGGTCGATAGCCCTGGCAGCTTATGGATCCCCGCTGCTACAAGCTTGGGCATCGACAACTACCGTGAGCTGGGTATAGCCTTCGGTCTCTTCATGGCAGGAGTACGCACCTTCCCCTCCTCTGTCCCCCCTGCGCTTCATTCTGATGTCCTTTCCTTTGGCCAGTTTGCGGGCCACGCCGTGATTCCGACCCTGGCTAGAGACATGGCCGACCCCTCGCGTTTTGATGAGATGATCAACTGGGCCTTTGCCACCGCGACTGGCATCTATGTCCTGCTCGGCGTCGTCGGATATATCATGTTTGGCAACGCCGTCAGCGATGAGGTGAGCTGCGTCGTTGCTCCTTGTTGGCAACAAGCTGCTAAAACGTCTCTACAGTTCAGTCTGGACCTTATGAAATATAACGTCCACCCCTCAATGAATAGCATTGCGCTCTGGGGTCTCGTCATCACCCCACTATCGAAGTACGCCCTCACCGCCAGACCAGTACGTGCCTTCCTTCCCCACCCATCGGAACCAACATCTGACCACCCATCTTGTACTGCAGCTCAACATCACCATCGAGATTCTGCTCGGTATCGATGGTGTCTTCGAGGTCGCCGCAGGCGTAACCCGCACGGCCTCGCAGCGCGTCAAGGCGGTCCTCGTCGCCTTCGAGCGCATCGCGCTCGCACTCGCAGCCGTATCCGTGTCCATCCTCGTGCCCGAGTTCGCGTCGGTCATGGCCGTCCTTGGGGCGACGTTCTCGTTCCTCATGTGCGTCATCGGCCCGCTGTGCGCCAAGATCGCGCTTAACGGCGGGCTCCGCAAGTGCGGGTGGACGGACGCCGGGCTGCTCGTCATGACGGCCGCCATGGCGATCTGGGGTTCGATCTGCGCGTTCGACAGTGCCACCACTGGGGACATATAGGCTGGTTGGGCTGGACGCTGCCTGTCGGAAGGTATCGACTCTCTCTCAAAACTAGCCCTCATATGGGGGCTGCAAAAACGTTTCCGCGTGACGTACATTTTCGTTTCCTTGGTTTTTCGCGTTATATCTATGCGGTTTTTGTATCCATCCCTGTGAAACATTGGAACGATCTTCTACGACACCTAGACACACTTGAATTACGCATCTGTAGTAGCATAAGACGTACCACACCGCTCTTCCACCGTATCTCCAAATCCATACTTAGAATTGTATCGGCAGATTCTCCGCCCTGTACTTAGAGTTTTCTTCTTTTTAGTGCTCCTCATGCGGTATCAGATCCAGAGGATGCAATATTTCTCGTGGTGTCTCATACCGGGCTGGACCGTGCATGATGCAAGAGATCTGTGACATACGACAACGGCGACTAGTTTACAACAGGTACAGCAGCGGGTTGCGAAGTCTGGGCGGCGTGCGCAATAACTTTTGTTAGCTCTGTGAAAGTGACCGTGCGTTAGCGACCTGCAGGGTAGAAGATGAAGCAAACTGTGACGTACGGAGCAGTTGAATGTTTTCTTGGACGACCGTCGACTCGATCTGATTTTCTGGGTTCGGCGGGATGCTGACCACCCCCGAGTCACTGGTCGTCCAACCGAGCTTCTCGACGTATGCGCTCAGGTCTGTCCCTAGATAATATAAACCCCGTGAGCTATCGAACAAGGACCCTCCAGATACAGACGGACGAACCAGAGAGATCGAGATACGTCCCGAGCCGCTCACACCCGATGCTCGAGAACGCAGCCTTGACGGCACGCACAGCGACCTCGCGCACGGCGTCCTCGAAGCCAACGCACTCGACGGTGTAGTTGTCCCGGAGGGCCTCGACCTCGGGCGAGCGGTAGAGCGCCCAGAACGCGGGGAAGCGGCACTGTTGGAGGAGGCTGTGAAGCGCGGTGAGGAGGGGGAGGAGCGTGGGCAGCGGGTCGGGCTCGTCCTGGCTCGCAGCGGACGCGGGGCGCTCGTCGAGGAGCGAGATGCAGAGGCTGAAGTCAGGGAAGGGCGAGGAGGTGAGCGCTTTGATGAGGATGTTGATCACGACGTCGGGGTTGTAGAGGTCTGGGTTGAATTGGTACCTGCGGGGAGGTGCGAAGATTAGTATATAGTAAGGACATCTCGGTACGGCGAAGAATTGCGGGGTTGTGCGGGTTGTTGGGGTAGGGAGAAGGAGAGGGAGGTGAAGCACGCACAACTTTAGGATGGCAAGGTTCGCGAGGCAGTCGTACTCCTCACTCCGGATCTGGTGATACAGGTAGTCCTCGAGGATGCTGACATTCGAGGGGTTGTAACGATCTATTCGAGAGCGATCTCGTGTTAATGGTAAACAAGTGAAAGGACATTGTTTGGCATACCGACGCCGGAGACGAGAGTCTCAATCAAAGGCGGACGCGTAGGAGGGGATGACCAGTTCGTGGCAGAAGTCATTTTCGGGATGGAAAGCAAGTCAGGCCTGAGCCAGATATATGGTACAGGAGATAGATAGAAAGCCCGAGGCGTCGAAATGGCACAATAACCGAGCGAGCTGTAGTACACATCACAAGCGCGCACAAAATCTCTTCGCTTGAGCCGGGCCGCACGACTCCGAGTCCGACGCGCCTCGCTTGTGGCATCGGCGCAACCACTTCTTCCTCATACCTCCATCGCGGTCACTATGGAGGTCGACGGCGAGGACCACAAACCTCCTCATGATATCCTAGAACTAGAACCCGTCCCCGTCCCCGTCCCCGTCCCCGAGCCCATCGTCGATCCTAATGGCCACGATGAGCCTCGTTCCCAATCGCCTCCAGAGACCAGGAATAGCGTCTCCCCGTCCGCTCGCTCTCCCCCACCTGTTCCAGACTCTTGCGCACAAACCCCACCCCCCATACCCGAACCGAAACGAATTGGGCCATACAAGCTCAATTACCGGCCCCATCTCATACTAAGCGGTCACTCGCGTTCTGTGTCCTCTATCAAGTTCAGCCCAGATGGGACTATGCTCGCTTCGTGTGGTGAGTAACTACGAACACACTCGCACAGTCTTGGCGTCCATCCTCGGGCTCACCAGTCATCGCAAGGAAGCCGCGGATAAACTCATCAAGTTGTGGGATGCGGAGACGGGCGACATCATCAGGACGCTCGAGGGTCATACGGAAGGCATCTCGGACATAGCCTGGTCGGCCAATGGGGACTTTCTTGCGTCCGCGTCGGACGACAAGACTGTCCGCTTGTGGAGCTTGGAGAGTGTGAGTGTACCTTGTTCTGTATCTGCTGCTCCTCAGAAATAACCCGCATGTGCCCATGATCAGAACGCGGTTCCAAGGGTTTTGCATGGGCATACTAACTTCGTCTTTTGCGTGAACTTCAGCCCGTCCTCCAATATGCTCGCATCTGGAGGGTTCGATGAGTCAGTACGGGTTTGGGACGTTGCGCGAGGTATGTCCACCCAACGTAGTACAGCGCCTTGGACTAAACGGAGCACAGGCAAGACGTTGAAGACACTGCCCGCGCACTCGGATCCGGTCACCGCGGTAACTTTCAACCACGATGGGACCCTCATCGGATCATGTTCCATGGACGGCCTGATGTCAGTTGGTGTCTTGTTGCCCTCCATGCATATACATGCGCTGACAACATCCCCCATGCTAGTCGAATATGGGACACCGAATCTGGTCAATGCTTAAAGACTCTAGCTGATGACGACAATCCTATATGGTTTGTGGAGTAGCGTTTATGCGTAGAAGATGTCGTTAACGCTTCGTCAAGCTCCCACATCAAATTCACGCCGAACTCGAGGTTCATCCTAGCCAGTACCCAGGACTCAACTGTCCGTCTGTGGAACACCCAGACGTCCAAGTGCGTCAAGACGTATAGTGGACACACGAATCGCACGTATTGCATATTCACGGACTTCGCCCCCGGACGGAAACACATCGTGAGCGGAAGCGAAGACATGAAGATCTACTTCTGGGACCTGCAGACGAGGGAGATCGTGCAAGTCCTTGAAGGTCACAGAGGTGAGTTCGGTGAAGGGTCTTACGCGCAGAGGTCTGACCTCGTCACTTAGATGTAGTCGTTGCTATTGCTGTGAGGATACATGCTCTTCGCTCCCTCTGCGCTCACTAACTGTTCCGTGGCCCAGTCACATCCCACACGAGCCGTCATAGCATCGGCTGCTATGGAGAAAGACCTGACCATTCGATTATGGATAGATCAGCCAACGAATGAAGGGTAGTGTGGTATATTCCGAAGCCCATTTTTATGGAGCGAGGAGTTGTGCGTTCCGATCAGAGAACTCGCTGATATGTATAGCCTATGTGTATCAATAGTTGTAATATCGCGCCCGACACTGCTTGTGGATATCCTTCTCTCGTTTAGGTCCTCATAGTTACGAGAAGTTATGTAATTGGCAACCAACCGTGTCCTGCACGCGGTGGAGTGGTGTATGGAGTCTGAGTGACCACCAAACAGGCTGCCAATTACAACTTGACTGACAGCCTGCCAGCTCTGACTCTGGGTATCCAAGGTTTGCTGCCTTGTATTCTCTAGAAGGTAGACTGTACAGGAATAAGTACGCAGCTTACAGTAAGTGACAAAAACGTTCAAGTTGCCTTCGAGAACGCACGACGAGGTTCGACGCGGCTCCGCATTTGGAAGCCGACGTGAGGCTCCGGCTGACTCACCATTTCAAACCCCGCGAAAGTCCGGTATATAAGCCTTGCCGCAGCCTCCGCCGTCCAGTAGCCCTACTCTCACCATTACACCCATCTATTACACACCCAATCCTCGTTCCACTATGCAGATCTTCGTGAAGACTCTCACTGGAAAAACCATCACGCTCGAGGTCGAATCCTCGGACACCATCGACAACGTTAAGGCCAAGATCCAAGACAAGGAGGGGTGAGTGGCGGCTTATCTCGGTCTCCGGTGGTGGGCGAACGACTCACTCTGCATTCCACAGCATCCCTCCCGACCAGCAGCGCTTGATCTTCGCCGGAAAGCAGCTCGAAGATGGCCGTACCCTCTCGGACTACAATATTCAGAAGGAGTCCACCCTCCACCTCGTCCTCCGGCTCCGTGGCGGCATGCAGATCTTCGTCAAGACCCTCACCGGCAAGACTATCACCCTCGAGGTGGAGTCGTCTGACACCATCGATAACGTCAAGGCCAAGATTCAGGACAAGGAGGGCATCCCGCCCGACCAGCAGCGCCTCATCTTTGCCGGCAAGCAGCTCGAGGACGGTCGCACCCTTTCCGACTACAACATCCAGAAAGAGTCGACTCTCCACCTCGTCCTTCGTCTTCGTGGCGGTATGCAAATCTTCGTGAAGACGTTGACCGGGAAGACGATCACACTCGAGGTCGAGTCTTCCGACACTATCGACAACGTCAAGGCGAAGATCCAAGACAAGGAGGGCATCCCTCCTGACCAGCAGCGTCTCATCTTCGCCGGCAAGCAGTTGGAGGATGGCCGCACGTTGTCCGATTACAACATCCAGAAGGAGTCAACGCTTCATCTTGGTGAGTAACTGTCGTGTTCTCATGTGTATGCACCATCTGATTTGCGGTCTAGTCCTTCGTCTTCGCGGTGGAATGCAGATTTTCGTGAAGACGCTTACCGGCAAGACGATCACGTTGGAGGTGGAGTCTTCGGATACCATCGACAATGTGAAGGCGAAGATTCAGGACAAGGAAGGCATCCCGCCTGACCAGCAACGCCTGATCTTCGCCGGGAAGCAGCTCGAGGATGGACGTACCCTCTCGGATTACAACATCCAGAAGGAATCGACGCTTCACCTTGTCTTGCGTCTGCGCGGAGGCATGCAGATTTTCGTCAAGACCCTTACGGGAAAGACGATCACGCTGGAGGTCGAGTCCTCGGACACGATTGACAACGTGAAGGCCAAGATTCAGGACAAGGAGGGTATTCCTCCTGACCAGCAACGTCTTATCTTCGCGGGGAAGCAGTTGGAGGACGGGCGCACGCTTTCTGACTACAACATCCAGAAGGAGAGCACGCTCCACCTGGGTACGTTTCTCAGTGCTCTCTCTCTAGAATTTTCGCTAACCTCGCTTGTGTAGTGCTTCGTCTCCGTGGGGGTAACTGAGGGTCTCGTTGTTTCGTTATCGCATTCGCGTGTTGTACTTGTAGAGCATCATCATCGCTATATCACATCATTCTGTTTCCGATATCACACTTCGCGGGCAACGCAACGCCTGAATGTGAGCTACATAAGTGGTACTTATACAGGAACGAGGCTAGTAGCGAAAGTCGTGCAGTTAATCTACTGACTCTCCACCAGTGGATCACCCCCTCCTGCATGTGAACCTCCGTGTTTCCTTTTCCGTTTTCGCTTATGACCTGAGCCTTCTCCTGGGGTTTCATCTGGACGATCGTCCTGTCGTCGACGCTTCTGCCCGGCCTGTGCTTGAAAATCACTATTTTCATTCTTGGCTGCAGTAACATCTCCGGACTTCGGTTTCTTCTTTTTCATGCTCAGAGGATTGGGACCCTTCGGACCCTTTTTCTTACTAGGCGGTTCCGTAGGGGTGGGGGTTGCGGCAGTGAGTTTCGCCGCTTCTGGCTCGGTAGGACGCAAAGCTCTCTCTTCTTCCTGCAGTAATGGATGTCAACTCAGCGGTATGTAGCGTGGAAGATGAATGGGAAGACGTACAAGAACCTTCGCTCGGAGGGTAGCATCGCTAGGTGGCTCGAGGATCATCACCGAGCGGTTCATGTGGACGATAGGGACGGCGGGGATGGCGCGCAGCTGCTGTCGCAGCCCGGACGATTGTGTCGCGAGGACGTAACGATGCTTGTTTGTCTCGCCTGCATTCGCATCGTAAACCGTCAATGTTCTGGCAGCGCCTTGGTCAGCGCACTTGGGGTAGCACTCACCCACGACACTGGACAAGCATTCGTCGCCGGGTATCGGCTGCCTGTGGTTACACCTCCGTCGTTCGAACGTCTTCGCGAGCTCGACGGCGGGCTTATGGTCCTTCTCCTGGTCATAGAGTTCTTGTATACTGCATTGGGTGATCACTGAAGAGCGGCTTCGCCGGGAGCAGGTCAGCGTTCTGTCGCGAGCACCCGGGTACGGGGAGGGAGAGGACTCACAGGGTTTGACGGTGCCCTGTAGGACGGAGCCGAGCTGCTTCACGAGCTCGATTTTGTGCGTCACGGCTTCCTTGCACATGTGCGAGTCAACTACAAGAGAATTCAGGCGAAGGTGAGCAGGGTGAAAAGGCGAGGGTGTACGTGCCCAGGACTTGATAGGGTTGGCGGAAGCCGAAGGACATGGAATAGAGGGACATGAGCTTGCGGTACGCCTTGGCTCGCTTTTGTCGCATGGTGGGTAGACGGATGAACGGGGAATATAAGAACCAGGAATAGTATAGCACGCGCGAAGGCGACGAAGAGCAAGAGCAGGCGGCGAAGGCGATTCGGGAAACAGAGATGTGCAAGTAGCGCCGGTCCGCCACTGGCGCGTATGTCGACAGTCCAAGTCCAAGTCCAAGTCCAAGTCCAAGTCCGAGTCCGAGTCCGAGTCGTCGCGTCTACCACCGCCTGAGTTGAAGTTCCATCTCCGTCTCCATCTCGTGTTCCAGCTCCACTACATTAACCACTATGCGCATACCTCTGGCCCTTCTCGCTCTTGCAAGGTCTGAATTTTCTCTGGTCCGTGGAAGGTTGTGTGGGCTGACCGTGCCCGGATGACATCGTCAGCTCGTGCGTATCGATTCTCGCATTCGATCTGAACGGTCGCGTTCAGTGGAACGAGCACTGCGAAGGTGCGTAGTACATTGTGAGGAGCTGTTCTCCCATTAGTTGACAGGACTGCTAGGCCTTAGTGACCTGGGCCAAGCTCAGGTTGTCTTGGATCACGGGAAGCTGCATGGAGGTGTAACACGAGACGGCACGTTCGTTATGTGAGTGCAAGGTTGCTGAGCCTGTTACCTACTGTCCTCACGGGGAGCATCTCCTAGACCCGACGTGCCTGCGGGAACCTACGTCCTCTCTGTACTTGCGCGCCACCATGCCTTTGAACAAGTGGGTTGCAACTCGTAACTTACCTCCCTTAGTGCAAGGCTAATTCCGTCCCCTTTCGTAGATGCAGGTCGACGTCTACGAGTCAGAGACCTTGCCAGAAGTACGCCCTTACTTCCCTGGAACACCCCTTTCTCCACCCTCCACCGTGACGCTGCCGTATCCAATCACGCTTTCCGCGCGAGCAAAGTTCGACTACTTTGTCCCCCGCGAGAGCTTTAACGTCCTCGCAATGTTCAAGAACCCGATGATGATGCTGATGCTGGTCGCTGGCGGGCTTGTCCTCCTCACTCCCACGATGATGGTACGTCTCCCTTCGGCATCTACACCTACCTCTCTCCGACCGCGCATTATGCGGCCTTGAGCTTACACCGCGGTGTGGCATGTGGGCTTGCGGCTAACACATTGACCCTTCACGCAGAAAAATATGGACCCGGAGATCATGGAGGAGTTCAAGGAGCGGCACGCGAAGATGGCGGGTGCCCAGAACGCGCTGCAGAGCGGAGACCTCATGGGCGGGTACGTCGGCTACTCGTGATGCGGGAGTACATCGTGTTCACACATCCTGTTTCTGCATTTCGGTCCAGATTCTCCCAGTTGTTGTCCGCAACGAACGAAGAGGTGAAGGGAGCCTCGTCCGGCGCGGCGAAGGGCCCAAGCCCTCAGCCTGCGAGGCAGCGCGGTAAGGGTAAGAAGCGGTAATATATGTAGTGTGTGCGTTTGTGCGAGGATATAGACACATGTTGCTGTTACATATATTCCAGGAAGGCATTATAACGGACCACGATATGAGAACAACCCACATAACCGACTGTTGTCTATAACGAATACTTGAAGCCTATGGCGTTACCGAAGAAGATGCTGCAGTTGCTTCATCGGTCTCATTCGTAAGTAGTACACCGTTTAGGCCGAGAGGCTTCGTGTTTGGATAGTCAAGGATCCGTCGCAGTATTGCATTTCTAGGTGCAAGCTACAGTTGGCAAGAGACACCCAGGAAGGACGGGGGGGGAATTTCACCTTCGCTTAAATTGCGTCAAGACTGCATGGACGTGGTGGTCATCATTCTCAGGAGCGAGACTGGAAGAAGGGGTCAGAGGAGGCACCGGAGCATGTGGGGAGACGACGGACTTTTGCGCGGGTTTAGGCATTGTCTCGATGACATACATACTGTTGTTGGCCATGGCCGACTCCCCCACAACAGCGGCTCCAGGGGCATCGGCGACCTTGAAAGCAGAGACGACGAGGTCAGGAGAGAGGCTCTTGACGACCGGCGCACCAGAACGGTCAGGGTCGTAGTCGAGCACGAGGACATGCTCCCCGATATGCCGAGGAAGAAGGGAGGCTGGCGGATCATCAGCGTAGTGGTACTCTATGATGGGGTGGCTGAGGGATGTGGATGTTGGGGCGCTGGGAGTGTTCAGACTCTGACTGTGAGATACGAGAACATAGTACGGAGGACCGGTGAGTGCGGTGGTTGTAATAGGGGAAGCCATGGAGACGCGGGTTAAGTACGTTCAGCTTCTGTCAATCGAACAAGAGCGAAGCTAAGGCGGTGGTAATAGAGACCGACAAAGACTCCAAGAGGGCGAGGACGATATCTTGGATTACCTTGTGTGCAAGGTTACTGCCCTCGAAAATGAAGCCAGGATTTCGTACACCCGGTTCATCCCGACTTCCCTATCCTTGCCGACAGCCCATTCATCAGCATGCTTACCTGCTCCCTTTCTCCGCGGCCGCTCAATGACCTCACCAGGACCTCACGCTTGCATGGTGAGCAGCCCTCGACGCGTATGGCAGCCTGAGTGAGCGCGCCTGCGCGACGCCACCTGTCCTTGTGCATCTTCCTCTGTGCTTCTCCGAATAGCAATCAGTTTGGTTTCGCCGTCCTTGAAACACGTTGTGCAAATATCTTGTGAATACAGTATGTTCGACTTCGAGGTACGCAGCGGAATGTTCATTACACCCAGCACTTTAGACGCCCTCCTGAAGCTTTTCGCACCTGCTGAGGGAGCGTGCGGAATGGCATCCATCTCTTTCGCGCCTTACGGTTAAGATCGCACCGGTCTCGAGCACAGACTGTCAATTGGTGCACGTTGATGTCTTCCTGTTGACGGCGACAAGGCTGACGCTCTATGCGAAACGCGAGCTTACGTCGGCATACATAACTCGGTTCCCATTTCTGTGCGCTGCAGCACTTTCGCACTCAACGGCCGCTTCACCATTTGGGACGACAGCCCGTTACGGTAGCACACATCCATCAACGTCAGCAACTTTCATCCCGTCCGCTCTGCGGTCGCGCTTTCCCATTTTGACCGCGCGCATCAACCACTGCATCGAAAGCCTGCTCGCAATAAGCTGCGGTCACAAAATTACGGAGCCCCAATTCAATAAGCTGTAGTACAACTCCTGCATCAATGGTGCTTGTCCGCATGATTCGGTCGAAGGCATCAGCTCTGAGCTCAGCTGCCAACCTCACACGGACGCACAGAACTTGGCCACCATGATGTGCAGGCTCTTCATCTACAGTATGGTGAGCCCTCACAGGCCTCACGAGTCACACTGTCCTCGTGCTCGCTCGCTCCGACATGCAATAGGTGACATCAACTGACATGAGAAGCCGTGGAGGCTCGTGCTCCGGGAGGCGAGGCTCATCATTCAGCTCCCAGTCAGCCTCCTCTTCCTTTATTCCTCTGCGCTGTTTATCCACTTCGACTTCAACATCTCCGATGCGTCCCTGTTTTTGGTGTCACCTGTCATTTGTTCATCGTGCACGCCTGCAGACTTCACCGGCCTGGTCCGGCCATATTGTCACCACACCGTTGCGTCAGGTCCCGAACCTCGCGCTCCTCGAGTGTGGAGCTCGCGTGCTCCTCGATTGTCTCCAAGGGTAATAGCAACCTTTCCGACTCCATAACATGGCACCGCGGGTGGTGGCCGACTTACGGTGGGTTGGTATTCTGCCTCGGGGGTTTAGGCGCCCATGGTGTCTGATGTTCAAAGGTTCAGACGCCGGAGGAATTACTGATGCAAGTACTGATGGCCGACCATCTCTGTCTACGACGACTGCCTACTGCGCGGGCATATGCCTCTGAAAAGTTCAGATCTCATCGCAGGATTCTTATTGGGGGCATCGTACTCACCACTTAATCACTAATCGGACATTTGGATGTTCTTCTGTACATGTTTGCCCGGGCCCTCACATCCTGATGAGACAGCCCAAGACACAAAAAAAAAACTGAAAAGGGAAAGACTACCAACAATGCCTGAATACCAAAAACTCTACATCCACTTCTATGTGCATCGGTCCTTGTAAACTGCTCGTGTGCAAATGGATTTATTGCAGTGCGCGGTCTGCCAGTGCACTGCGTTTCCCGACTGCACACAAGGTTGCTGCCGCAGAATGCGGCGCTCATCTAGTGATATCTATCTATCGATATTCGAATCGTCGTCGACCCGAACCCCAACCCCGAGCGCCAGGCACACCACATGCCACCATAGGCCACACCATAAGCTCACCGTGGGATTTCCCCTCATGTACACTGGGCGCTCCCGATCTGTCCTCACATGGTCCTTCTCCATCGGCGTCCATTATCCGCCGCGCACTCTCTAGCAACACCAAAGAGCTCGAGCTAGCTTTCTTTCTTTCTGCTACGATCCCTCTTGTCTGCACTACGTCGTCCACCAGCTTTCCAAATTTCTCTGTGATCCACCTTACTGACGCCAAAATGCAGAGATCGTGAGTCTTCAATGTGCCCGATGCCCGATTTAAGTACGTACTGCGTCACTTTACAAGCCTGATCTCCAAGTATGCGAGATGCGTCCCCCTGGTGACCGACACCTCCGGGACCCAGGTTCTGCATGATCCTTCGTATCCACGCGCTTGTCCATCCGTATGCACCCCGTCCCAGCCTGTAGCCCGGCCCCTACATAAGCCCCACCCTGCCGGCATGTCCTTTACGCACCTTCTCTAACGCAGCGCGCCCGTGTCTGCTCTGAGTCCCTTCCTTTCACTTCCCTTCGGACCCCTTCCATTCATTTGTACAGACCCTACCTCGGCTTTCCCAGCTTCCGACCATGAACCGCTTCGCATACATCTTGGTCTCTCTTCCCCTTCTCTTCGCTCTCCTCGGCGGCGTCGAAGCCAGTCCCGCCTGTGCTCGCCGTAGCCAGGGCACCGATGACTGCATCGAAGCTTGCGGGGACAACTGGGGTTGGCCCGGTCACGTCTTTGGCACAGACCGCTGGGGTCCCGTTGTGACCAAGGCCACCGGTGATGATGCTCTCGCAGCCGCCGCCACCGAGGCTTGCCGCGCCAAATCGTACGTGCTCTTTCAACGATCCCGCATTACATGCATTAGTGACCTTTTCTTGCTCTAGTTCGGGCACCACTGGCTCCGCCACTACTGCTCCTGCGAACGCTCAGGGTTCCGCTTCGGTTGCTTCTGATGTTTCGGCTTCGACACCTACTGCCGAGCACTTCTCTTTCTCCAGGCCTGCCGGATTCACCCACTCTCGCGCGTGGACCCGCTCTCCCGGCTGCTCGTGGTCCCACAGGCGCCGCCCCACGTCCTCGCCCGCCCAGTTTACCTCCGCGAAGCCGACGACCACGACCACCCCCACCACTGTCCTCACTACTAGCACCCCGACGACTGTTCGCACTACCAGCTCCCCGACGACTGTCCGCACGACCAGCACCCTCCACACCACTAGCACCCCCCACACTACTAGCACTCCCCACACTACCAGCACCCCCCACACGACCAGCACTCCCCACACGACCACCGTTGCAAAGACGACTTCGGCCGCACAGCCCTCGTCCACGTCCAGCTCCGGCTCGACGTCTCAGAGCGACATTGACGCTTATCTTACTGCGCACAACACTGTTCGCGCTCAACACGGCGCCTCCGACTTGACCTGGAGCGATGAGCTTGCTACTACCGCTCAGAACTGGGCTAACAAGTGTGTCTTCGAGCACTCTGGCTCCGGCGGTATGTCATAATTTGTTACATTGCCCCTGAATCATGTCCGTGTTCACTTACTGAATCACAGAGAACCTTGCTGCGGGAACCGGCGACTACGGCATTGCCGCTGCTGTCAAGTCCTGGACCGATGAAGTTAGTGAGTATCTATTTCATAGGATATCTTGGTTTGCGACGATGCTGACTGCTTGCCTCAGAGGACTACGACTCCAGCAACCCGCAGCCCTCCCACTTCACCCAGGTCGTCTGGAAGGGCAGTAAGCAGGTTGGCTGTGCTGTTGCGGAGTGCTCGGGCATCTTCGATCCCAAGTTCGGCGTAAGTCGCTTTGAACTTTATCTCGGAGCACATCGACTCATCAGCGTGTTACGCAGATTGCCAAGTACTACGTGTGCGAGTACTCCCCCGCCGGCAACGTCATCGGCGAATTTGCGTACGTTTCTTACGCCCATTCTCACTCGTCCTGTCGTTGACTCTTCGTTCAATAGCCAGAACGTCCAAGCGTGAGCGTCACCTGTTGTCGAGAGACATCAGGTCGCGACAAGCACCTAAATCACAAAGGCCAAGAAATTATCCCAGTTTCCTTCTTTCCTTTTGTGCCGCCGGTGCATCAGGAATGTCCGGCGCGCTTCTTCTGCTTAACGTACTACGTACTACGGCATTGCCCTTCCACTGTATCATGCTTGCCATTGGTGTCTCTACGTTCGTCGAAGCCAACTCAATGCATTACCATGTATCGAGACATTGCGAGGGCTGTCATTAAACAACCTTGTGTGGATGGGATCTAATAATCGTGGTAAGCGGGGTTCCGGATTCTCAGGAAAGTAAGGAGGATTTCAAGCACCCGGGTAATATGCATACAGTGTACCTGGTGAGTGGGGTTTATTCGCGGGCGCTTGCTTCATGTTGCACTGCCACCCATGTCACCTCGAGTTTAAGTAGGTTTAAGTAGTCAAACTGACATGCGGCTTACCATAACAACTTTACCTCCCTGCATCTGACCCCGTGTGGATACAGGGCTACACGGTCGCTTGGAACGGTGTCTACAACCCCCAGGGACATACCGTGTCGTTCTTCCCATCTTAGTCAGTAATCGCGGAGTCAAGTACGACCAGCGACCCCGGTGCGCCAGGTGCGACGTCGTCGACCGAGCCTGCCTCAGCGACCGCCTCACCCACTACTGCGCACAACGGGGCCAGGGCCGTTGTGCCCTTCTTTGCTCTCGGTATCGTTGCCGTTGTTATGACCCTGATGGCTCGACTGTACGAGGTTCAAGTTGTACTGTGAGAACGAAGAATGATGCACAATGGTCGCTGCGCTCTCCTCGGGTCTCGGCCGTATAAAAGCAATATCATGTACTCATGTACACTTCGCTTCGCATTATATGATATACCCTTGCTTGTGTGATCTTTCAGCCTGACGAACGTTCTCAAGGCGGTCGCCCTTTCATTTCTCGTGGAACTTGATACCCATATGTGCATCACGTGGGATTACCATGGAACTCGCCGAAGCGAGTCCCCTGAAGAAGATCGGCGCCGAGCTCAGTCGTCGACCTGCATGTTCCCTCAGTTCTCCGGGCGGTCGACTGTCTCCCAAGTCGTCTATCTCCTCATCGTCCTTCTCACCAGCTTTTTCGTTGCCATCTCCTGTGCGCTGCTCCTCTCCCAAGCTGCGCGCACTGCGCCGAACAGGTCATTCATCCAGAACTTCAATGCCGTCGTAATCGGGGCAGCCTATGTCATCCTGGTCGGTCACCTCGCTCGCTCGCTCACCAGCCCCAGCTATGTCGCTGAACCTAAGGTGCTCCCGGCATTGTGCTGTAGCTCATAGTGTCGTTGGCGTTCTGCCTTAAACGGAGGATCGCGGTGCACAGGAGGTTGACGAGGATATCGAAGACCTTCCACACACTCGGGAAGAATGACGTTCCCAATGTGAGTGCGTTCGAGTCGCATGTCTTCTTCCGTCTCTCATGTCCGTGTCATGTTTGATGCGCGGAGAGCAGAGCGTGTACCAGTACATTCAGCAGGAGTACACCCGCGCGTGCCTCATCGCGTACGAGTCGCGACCGAAGGACGGCTTCCAAGAGGGCTGGGGGAAGCCGGGCTCCACGCTCCAAGCGATCCCGTTCCGGTCTTCTCTCCTAGACACAGTCCGCGTGATCGGTGCGTCCTTTTTACCATGTACGCAGTGTCCTGTTCTCAGAACCAGCGCATACACTTGCTGCAGACAAGCTCGCGCATGCGGTCATTCCGCGACACCCGCCCCTCCGCCCGCACGCGCGCATGGTACACCACTTCCGGTTCATCCTCCCTCTGCTGGGCAAGGACGAAGATGGCTTGACTCCGCTTCACTACTATGACTCGGCAATCCAGTTGGTTCGGCATGCTTCGAGGGAGCCCACGGAACAGGAGTACATGGTCGGTATGAGGGCTGCGAAGGAGATCCAGGGCGTGTATGTGGTGTTTTTGATACTGCTGCCACAACCGCTCATTGAGCCCCCTATGTAGCTTGAATGAATGCCTAGCAGAGATGCGTGAGGGGTCATCGGTGGAGTTGAGTATATGTGAGTATTCCGCGTATGCTCAGAACCTGGTCCTGAGATCATGCGATGCCTAGATGCAGCAGACAAGGACAGTGCTATCTAATATATAACACATTGTTATTGCTGTCTGCATTATCGATACACCATCCGTGAAAGAAGACTGACAAGCCACTTCAGTGAAGCCCGTTCTGGTAGACCTTCTTGAAGCTAGGACGCTCAGCCCACGCTTGCCAGTACGCGACAACCTTTGCGGGGACGGGTTCCTTAGTCTCCTTCTCCAGCGCCTTGTATCCGTCCTTGTCGTTCGTTCCCCCGGTGAGGAAAGCGACACGCGCCAACCACGCAGCCAAGTGAAAGTCGTCTTCGCCTGGGGCCGCACCACCGAGAAAGCCGGACTCCGGAAGCTTGGCAGGCAGGTCTACAAGGATGAAGTTCGCAATCGTCTGCCAGTGGGCGATCGAGTGCTTAAAGAAGCCCTGCTTAGCCTCCTCAGGCACCACGCCTTTGTAGATGGCGAGGATGCCGCCGTTCGCCGCCTTCTTGGCCTCGTAGAACGCCCTGAACTCCACCGCCTCGGGGAGGTCGGCATGCTTATCGAGGGAGTTCTGCCCTGTTGAGTGCGGCGCACAGGATCGGTCCCGATGGTGCGAGGACGATGGAAGATTGCGCAACTTACGGTTTTGGACGAATTGGAAGGGGAAGCCCCCGGCGGCGGCTTTCAGCTCTTCATCGTTGCGCTATAGCACAAAGCGTTATTGATGAGTACGGCAATCCGTGCAAGACATGACGGTGTGCAAGACATGACGGTGTGTAAGACATGACGGATGTTGTGTGACACCTACCGAGAGGAGGAGAGGAGCGTTCGGGTCGTACTTGTCCTCATGGATGGTATCGATGAACGCGGTGCCCTTGGCGACTGTTTTCGGCGCGTTGTCCACCAAGTACGAGACCACTTCCTTGGTTGAAATGTAGGTCTTGTCGCCCGCGGCGAGCGTCGGAAGGGTGGCGTGGGGGTTCTACAGGACCCGGGCCAGAGCAGGGATGGTCAACTTAGACTCGCGGTGACAATCCCAGATGGACAGAGACGCACGATCTTGAGGAAGTCAGGAGAGAAGTTGGCGCCCTCGGCGAGGTTGACGACTTTGGTCTCGATGGCATCGTCGGAGTAACCGAGCTCAGCACTGTTGGTCGATTTAAGTTTCGGGCAAGTGTCAAGCTGTTGAGGATTTGGAAGGGATATTCTTACATTGCGAGTTCGGGGGCGGCTGCCCAGACGGACATGCCAAAGGTGTAGAAGACGGGCTATGGACCATTGTCAATTGACCCCCATTGTGAAAGAGAAATTACTGTGATGGCACCTTGGACATGGCTGACAAGATTTGACTATCGGTGGTGGTGGTGGTGGTGGTGGTGGTATCGGGGGTAGGTCGAGGGCTGTCAAGTCCCGATACGGACTCGGCACATTGGGCTTATATAGCACCCATGGGAGAAGATGGACGTACGCCGCGGCCGGTAGCAGCCAACAAATTTTGATCGAAATGTCGACTAGCTTCCTCCGATGACGATCGTGTAATTATAAGTATTCGACGTCCTTGTAGTACGTGCTCCAGCAAACATAGGTATGACCCGTGAGCTTTCCGGGCTCCGTGCCTTCTTTTCCGACTATGTAGCCATTTCTCAGAAAACGTGAGTAATCCAATTTGAACATTGTCAGTCACGTGGCCGCGTTGAATGCATGTGTTCGATCTTTTCCAGCTTCGTTCAAGTTTGAGTTCCACGACGTCGCGCAATCGGCTGACTGGACCTGGAGCACGTCATTGTACATACATCATATCCGCCTCCTTGGGTTCTCAGCACAACCAATCTCTTATCGCAATCCCCTCAAATACTACCGTGACGTATATAGAATTCGAAGAGACCGTAGCCTTCAAACGGCACGAGGGAATGTGAAGGGCATGACGGACACTCGATGAGGCACGGTAAGCCTAAGCACAACTAAGTGCTTCTCATCATCTGTGAGATTACGTACGTCACAATGACCTCTCGATTATGCCACTGATGTATAGAGAAATATATGTCGAGCATGTTCACAACGATACATGGAGTCTATTGCACCCTCGACACTCCCAGGCTCGCTGCTAGTGATTCGCTGTGATTTCACGGCCACTACCGCAGCATGATCATCTAGGTGCTCTGTTCGCTTCGGCGGGCGGGTGATTCGTAAATATGTTTGCTCACCTCGATCGTTTGTGGCAGACTTTGAGCGATTGCTTGTAGGCTGTTCAACGTACAGTACAACCCCTGCTGTAAAGCCTTTTCCCGCACTTTCCACACTTGTCGTGGAGACATTCAAGTTCCGGTGGCAGGGACGTAGCACCAGTGACTGTACCTGGTTGCGCGAGACAATGGAACCTCCATGGCTCAGTAATTCAGGCGACCTTGAAGGCCCGCCAGGTGCTGTGGTCCTCCAACTCGTCGCACGACCCGTCATCGCCCGTACACCTTCTCCCCATGACATTGCCGACATTGAACTCTCCCAGGTCTGCCAAGGCTGCTATCACCATCTTTCGCCTGCGCTCATGCAGTAGAAGTAGCTTCGTCAGATACGCGGTTTCGAGTCGATTGAGTACTGTCGCACTCCCTTCCGACAAGATATCTATTTCGAGCGTACGCGATGCTGCCGCCTTCGCCTTGTCTTCGCGATGTTGTAGACTTTGACGGGGGAAGCAGTGGGAATGAGGTGATTTAGGGCCAAGCGGAGGACGGCAATCGCCATGGCCATCTCGTATTTCTCTGCGGCGTATATGAGTGGTTCAATGACGTCGACGTCGTCGAGCGGGGGTAGAGAGATGCCGCTGATCATAGACAATAGATGGCCAAGAACCTGGGAGCTTTCGCTCACCGCAATGGGCTCAGGGCCACTCGTTTGTCGTGCATCTTGCGGGAGGGAGAACATGGCCCTGAACCACGGAGACGTCCGGCTGAGGGTACTAGATGAGATGGGAAAGAGGACGTCGACATGCGAAAGGAGGGCCACGTCCGCCGTTGGAAAAGCGGCGGCGAAGACTACGTGAGTTTCGCGCGACGCACTTGAGGGTGAGGTGTTTGATTGCTCTTCGCTTGTCTGCATGCTGGTGCCTTACATCAGAAAGGATGGGGTTGAGATAAGACTACCGCTGGTTTTCACTCACACGACGTCCTTGGGTGAAAGCTTGGTCGTTCCACTTGGAGAACGAGAAGTGCGATCAACAAAATTGCCACTGGACGTCGAGCTTTGCGATCAAGTTCAAGTTCAAGGCTCAAAGCGAAAGATTGATAAGAGATGAGAGGTTACAAGCGCGATGGCTGCGATAATAACACATGGCAAGAAGCTGCATGACTATGGCATACTGAACAATTGCCGCGGCACTGTCTCGGACCCCGCGTCACGACCACTAGGAAAAGTCGTCACGACACCATACCAAGAATATTGAACAAAAAAAAACTCACCTCTATCGTCTTGGGGAGCTTTTGAACCGCTCCCCTCAGGTTGTCCAACGTCGCTGTCCTGGAGTACAGGTTCCTCATACAACGTCCGCACCGGTCATCGAGCGCTGCCTCAAGCTCTGGAATGGTCCGGCCGGCCGATTCTCCCCCAGCAGCATCCATCTCGTCCAAAGACGCGAATCTCCACGGTTCCCTGCTCCAAGCGAGTTTGAGGGCCAACCACTTAGAGGGGTCAATGACAATGTCGCACGCTTGAACGTTGACATCGCGTGTGCTCCGGTTCCAACGCTCGTTGGCACTGAACAGGTTCTTGTCGTCCAGCGCCTCTGCCATCGCTTTCCGCCTGCGATCGTGCAGAGAGAGCAGTTTCAGCAGATGGGGCGCGTCCAGATGGCCTAGCTCTGCAACGTTCTCCGGCGCCATGAGATCCAGGCCCAAGGTGCGCGTCGCAGCCTCCTTCGCTTCCCCCTCCCACTCCATGCGGCAGGCGATCCCAAAGAGTCGGATGGGGGAGGCGTCCAGCGACGGCGACAGGAGGCGCGGACCATGGCGATCGGCATGGGCATCTCGTACTTCTCCGCGGCCTGGAGCAGTTGCTCCGCGAAACCGTGTTCGCGGAGCGGAAGCACTGTTATCGCTATCCCGCTGACCATGGCCAAGAGGCTGGCGAGGACGTCCGACGTCTCCGCCAGAGGGATGCATTCGGGCCCAGTCCTGGTGAGAGTGCGGGTGCCTTGCGGGAGGGTCAACATTGTCCGGAACCATCTAGACGTGCGAGTGAGGGTTTCTGGCGAGATGGGAAAGGAAATATTGTCCGAAGAAAGCAGGGTGATGGCGGTACCGGAGAAGGCTCCTGCGAAGGAGGGATGTATTGAGGACGTGACTGTTGAGGGAATCGATGGGGTAGGAGCATCCGGTCCCGTCATTTTGAGGGCGAGCGATACCTACAGGTGGGTTGTATGTCAGTATAATGCATTCGTGCGTCGACTAAGTATGAATGAACCTTCGAAGACGTTTGCCGAAAACCCTTGGGGCTTGACGTAGGATAGACACTAAAAGTCGCGATCACCTCTTAAGAATGGGGGGCGGACACAGAGGTGCCTCGGTGAGATAAGATGCATGCATTTGCCGCAGCACACATAAGTAGGAGCAGCGGCTTTACAAAGAGTGGCGGCGGGCGCGGACTGACACGAACCAAACCGTAACTGCGGTAGCCCACACTCACGTAAGTAGATAGCGTCAGCCCCCCGCCGACCTAGTTAACCGGGCCACTGTGCTGGGCAATACAATCAGTGACGAGGTCCGGTCCGTTCACCACACAGCAGCAAAATGCGTGGCTGAGCGAACTTACTGATGTACTTACCTCAACGCTCTTCGGGCAACCCCTTCACAATCTTCTGCAATTAGTTGAGCGTGTCCGGCACGTCGTATATGGTCCGCTTGCATGCGACGCAGTGCGCCACCTTCACAGCGCATACGCTAGAGGTCCGCATCGAGCACCTTCCCGACCGGGCTACGGTCGGCACGCTTGCGGAACGCGTACTTGAACGCAGACCGCGCGCCACGGTCCAGCGGTTCAGGGGATCGATGGGTTGCATGGCATGTTGTACAGATTTGCGTAAAAGACCGTGCTGCCGTCGACGGCCAAGACGAGTACGATGAGCTTGTCGCGATGTTTGGGGTCAAGTGCGACGAGTTCGGCCATGACCTCCGGGGTGAGGAGGTCTAGTGTGAGCGTGCGCGTTGAGGCGAGTTTAGCCTCCTTCTCCCATGACATCTGGCAGGCGATGCTGTTGAGCCGAATGGCCGACGGGTGAAGGAAGGAAGAGAACAGCGCCATGAGCATGATGAATATCGCGAGCCGGCATCTCGTACTTGTCCGCAGCAACAACGGACTTCGTGCTCGAAGAGAACGTGGGTTGGACCGCGTTAATGGCGAGATGTTCGTCGTCGGATGCATGCGCCATAATACGGGCCAAGGTTAAGAAGAGAAGACGTGGGCACTGATAGAAACGTGAAATTTAGGTTTACGGGTTCATGAAGGGATTTAGGAGCGCGGCACATATTACCTCATTGCCTTCAACCGCCTCTTCATTTCCTTCGGCTCTCTATGAAAGCGCAGCGTCAGCCTCGGAGTCGGTCCGATGACGACGCACCACCAGTCCGGAGCACTCCCTTGACACGCTTGAAGGATATCATAGTCACATGTCCCGCATTAGCGTAAGGTATTAATGACATTGCCATCGTTACACCACATGAAGCAATGCCTGCTCTACACGGGGGCGCGATCGCAAGGCGCCGTCTACAATTCTCAGAAGCAGAAGACCTGGCATTTGTCAGCCAAAATCGTGGAACGCGACGAGCCAAGAAAGCGCATACCTGATCCTCGAGCTTGCTGACAGTCCGGGGCGCAGGGTAGCTGAGGTCGGCAAGGTGTTTTCTGCAAACAGCCCGTCAGCAAGCGCGCACACTCTGCCTTTCCGGACCCAAACCTATACTCACTTCATCGCGGTGATCATGGGCGGAGGGCCTGTCGGACATCGCATCCGCTCAGTACTAGATCGCCATAAGGAGTAAGACAAGCACGTACCGCACAGCAAGACCTTGATGTTACTGTCCGTCGACGGCAAGTACTCCTCGATCTGCTCCTTGGTCACGAAGCCAACGCCGCCGGCCCAGTTGGGCGGGGGGTTGTTGAGCACGTAGTACACGTGGAAACGGTGACTGTGCTTGTTCGCGAGCTCGTCAAGCTCCTTCTTGAGGAGGATATCATCATGGTTCACGTTGGCATAGATGAGCGAGAGCTTGGTGCGATCGAGCGGGTTCTTGAGCGCCGCGTGGATGATCTGGAGCATAGGCGTGATGCCGGTTCCGCCAGCAATCATACCGAGCTCGCGCGACAGGGAAGGGTGGTACTTGAACTGGCCCTTTGGACCCTTGATGCGAACCTTGTCGCCGATTTTGAGAAGGGAAATGTACCGCGAGATGTTACCCTTCTCGTAAGCCTGGAAGAACACGTGAGTAAAGCGCACATTTTGTAAGAAACGTCGATGGAGGAGGTAAAGCGGGGACGGTCGGGTCAAGAACACACCTTGATGAGCAGGTCGAAGTGGCCGAGATCGTCGTCACTGCTTGTCGGCGTGTAGCTCCGCATGATGTCCTTGCCATTGATTTCCGCAGATACGGAGACGTGCTGTCCAATAGGAAGACCGAGAACATCGTCCGGACGGGGCAGCGCAAAGCGGTAACTTCGTAAACGGGTTGAGTGAGTCCATACGTCCCGGGCTCTACGGAGACAACGTGTACTCACATTGCGGTGTTGGACGAAATGACGATCTTTTCCTTGAGCGGGAACTCCTTCCATACCTGCGGGTCTAGCACTGGCTTGCGCTCTTTTGTGACGCGCAGCGAAACAGACGTCAGTCAGGTAGCATGGTATGATGAGCATTGGAAAGCGCAGCTAGAACGGAAGGACTCACTGCCTCGACCAAACTTGACGGCCAGGAAGACACTCGTGAGGAGTGCAAGGGCAAGAGCGACGAGCTGCGTGGATGAACCGTTGAAGAGGTCTGACATGGTGTCACTGGGGGATATGGGTTGCCTGTCGGGCTTCTTGCCAGTGCCAAGGAGGATGAGGTCGGAGACGTAGATGCCACGCTGGTGAAGCTTCCCCTTGACGAACTCTGTGAGGAGGACGAGGAGAAGGAGCGTGCCAACGAAGGAGGCGACGAAAGCGACCTGATAGCGGTTGGGCATGAAGCGTTGTAGCCGCACGCAAGAAGAACGTGTCACTGTCGACCCACTCAAGGCCGCCCATAAACACGCCATCTCTGCCGCCCGCCCGCCTCGATCCTTCCAGGCCGCCCGCCCAGCGCTCCGCACGATTTGCACAGAATAATGACTCTCATCCGGCGCGACGTTGTGGTCCATGCACGCGTTGGTTCTATTGGACAATGACCTCGTACGCGTTTGCGCAAAGGAGTGCACTACTTACTTACAATACAGTGACGCAAAGAGAGGGTAAATAAAGTAGCAGCCAACATCCACATCCACATGCACGGTTCGCGGTCACGTTCTCTGCGCAGCGTTCTCGTACCATAACATTCAATTGGCATGTGTGATTCTGTGAATAAAAATCTTCGGTCGTACACGCTGAACGTGCCTGACACGCCGACGGGGCGAGTCGAGTGACGCGTTGCGACGAGTCGACCATCCGAGAGAGTTCGGAGTCGGTCCGACCTGTGTCCTTGGCAACCATTGAACCAACGTCTCCGAATGGCACTCGTTCGATGAAGGTGCGACATCAGCGTGAGTATGTCAGACAAGCGAACGCGGCATCTCCGACGAAGCAGTTGGCTGGCCCACGAACATGGCCGACGCGACACGGACCGTCGTACTTGGTCTAAGAGATGAGCTCGAGGAGATGGCATGGACGAGATATATTTATACGTTCTCAGAGGGTCCATGGTCCCCGTTGGCCATATGACGTTGCCGATTAAGGACGCGAGGAACTTGAAAGTGCCTGTAGATCTTGTCGTGATTGCGCTTGATGGATGCACACCGTACTATGGCTTCGTAATTAAGAGTCATTGCAGATCGCTGTGGCAAGCCCTAGGAGGCCCTAGGCCTGTGGCACATTGGCACGATAACAACTGCGGGATCACAATGAGTTGAGGACGGATCGGGAGTGGTTGAGGTGAGGACGGAAAGGAGGGCATGAGAGTCGAGTAATGGGAGAGGGATTGATAGCCTCGGAGGCCGTCGGTGGGAGGTCCTCGGGGGAAAGACGACTGGCAGTACTACACCGTACACGGTGGGTGGCGGAGACGAGGAGACGAGGACGGCGTGGATTGTTTGGCGGCCACATGGGCCAAAGCCAAACAAATAGGAACAGGCGCTGCCTTGTCGGAGGCGCCCGGGTTGAGTTCATGAACGAGGACTGGACGTTGCACCATCGTCAGGCTTGTCCTTGTCCCCCTCTCCTCCCTCTCCGTCCTTGCTGGGCTCTCCTATTCCCGTTTCCCTCCCCTCTTTAATTTCTTTCTTTCTCGTTCATATTTCCCCTTTGCTCTTCTCTGGGTCCACCCGCTACTCTTACGATTCCAACCCAACGCTATCTACACGCCGGCGTGTCGAACCAGCCATGAGCATGGATGTCGCAACTCCTCGCCCTACTTTGGCCCTTCCCCCACGCCGCAAGGGGCCCCCAACCCCTCTTCACATCGACACGCCCATCCATAACCCTGGCATAGCGTTGTTCCCAAGCGACAGCTCCGCTTCCGCTTCCACCCTCTCTTCCACAACTTCTGACGCCGATTCTTTTATCCTTCCCTCCCCCAGCAAGCCTCGATCCCTCCGAAACATGAAGAAGCTCTCAATTACCCTCCCATCCGCTCAGTCCTCCGCGACCTCCCTCGGTCTCTCCGCCGTCGAACCTCATCCACCCCCCAACGTCTGCGATTCCTCTGCCCTTCAAAAGCGCCGACCATCGGTCATCTCTCTGCCGAATACTAGCACGCATCTTCTCCGACGCAAGGGTGAGGACGGTGATGGTTCCCCCACGGTTCCCTACGCGGACGGTCCCATCCAGATTTTGCCTGGCATTTGGCTCGGTTCTGAGGACAACGTTCGGGATTGGAGAGGTCTTGTGGAGCGGGGCATCAAGTCGATCCTGAACGTGGCTAAGGAGGTTCAAACCGACTTCGACCAGATCGCTCAGCCCCTACGACCGTTCATGTCTACTCCTGACTTGAGCGCGAGCGTCGGCGGTTCTTCAAGCCAGGACTCCACATATCGTCCCGCTCACTTACCTAGCGGCCGACCTGCCATGCACTATCTCAAGCTGCACTGGTCTCATGGCCAGTCCGATCTCGTCTCGCAGGGCTTCCCAACCGCATTTTCCTTCGTTGATCAAGCGCTGGAACGTGGAAACGGCGTGCTTATCCAGTGCGTATATGCGGTGCGCTTGCACGGTGTTTCCTTTCGTTGCTAATAGGTCCTTGGATGCTGCAGCTGCCAATGTGGGGTTTCGCGCTCAGCGACGCTGGTAATAGCCCTCGTGATGCGAGCAGCAGCACAACGTTCCCCCAGCGTGCCCTCTGAGGTATGGGCGCTCAAAGGAATGCAGCCTGCGTACTCGTTCGTCAAAGAAAAGAGCAAGCATGTTGGTCCCAATATGTCGTAAGCATATTCCTTTACACACGTTGATGTCCTCCTTCTCACGATCATTGGCGTGTTATAGCCTAATCTACCAACTGCTCGACTATGAGCGCTCATTGAAGGGCGGTAGCTCATCGCCGACTCCATCTGAAATCTCCGCTGAGGAAGAATGGAGTCGCAGGCGACAGACGATGGAGGAGAACGATGCTAAGGACGAGCGGGAGCGCCTGGACGTTATGCAAGAAGCGAGGGACCTCGACCAGGCCATGGAGGACCGTATCATCGCTCGAAAAGGTTCCTCGTCCTCAATCAGCTCTACCGGTACGGGTCAAGGACTGGGCATGGGCTCCGCATGGCGTTCCAAATATGGGCCTTCGCGCAAGCGGAAGGGATCTGCCGCCAGTGTTGTCACTAACAGCAGTGTCTTGACGGAGGATCTTGTGGAGGAGGACGAGGAGCAGGAACTTCTCGGCGTCACTCGCGACTTCGACGGGTTCAGCCTCGGCGCGCGCAGTTCTAGTACAGAGCCTACAGAAGATGAAGCAAGTGGGGACTCAGCTACTGAGCCGCTACCTCCGCCTGGTCCGTTGAGCCCGCCACAATCCGCGTGCTTGACTGCGCGCCCGATCACCCGTCGCCCTCCCGGCCTGTCGCTACCTCCCTCTGCGCCCGCCCACAAATCCTCATTCTCGTTGCCCCCCGTGCCGGCTACGGCAGTCAGGACCTCATTCGATATTTCAACTCGCTCCAACCGTCCGTCAAAGCCTCGTCGCCGTCCCCCGCCGCTCGGTATCCTTCCTCCTGTTCCCGCATCTCCCATCGTTCCCGTCAATGGCCCCACGGGTCAGCCTCGGGCTCGCACTGAAAGTCGCAAACCGGAAACTCCGCCTGCGCATCTCCGCATATACGTCAAGTCAACACCACCTAAAACCCCCAAAAACCGGCCGTCTGCCATACCCGCGACACCTTCGCAGACGCTATTCGTCTTCCCGCCTTCTCCCACTCTGGCTATGACCCGCACGCCCTCAACGCTAATGATTACCTCAAACGCGTATCCGTTCCCGTGTATGTCCACCCCTCGAGTGTCGACGTACAAGTCGGAGGGTCGTCGGAAGTCTTTCATCGGCCTCACATCCCCCGCTACGCCCACGGTCGCGTCGTCGCATGTCGACGTCCGTGGGTGGCTCGCTTGACCCGAGGTCTCTAGGGTTGGCTCACGCATCGGATGTCTCGCATGTTACATGTCTCCCTCTCATGTTTATGCTCCTTCATGCCTGAGCTCTCGTACTATCTGTTCCTGCATCCGTGCCTATCCCGGATCTCCCTCGCATTTTTATTTTATTTTCTCCCGTTTCCCCTCTACTCTCTCACCGCTCCACCGAACATTTTTTCTGTAACATATTTTCTGCCGTCTTTATATGCGAGGTCTCCGGCACATCTGGCATATATCATTATCGCGGCTCCGTTGTTCCCCTTATCCTCAGTATTCTCAATGTCCATCCTTTCACGACCTATCCCTTCTCATTCATCCCTTCAACGCCTCTGCATCGGTTCATTCGTGTAGATAGATTGGACTTTTGTTCCGTAGCATTGCATCGCACTTCACGTTTCGGCTTTCTATGTAGTAATATCGATCGAGCTCCTCGCATTTTGCCTCTCTTAGCATTGCACTCGTCTCCGTTCACATTCTGACACATTCACGTTTACACTTTCGGTTCGTCTCCGCAATTGTAACTTCGTCAGTCTCTCATATATACCGCTCCGCAGAGCGGACGAGAAGCAGTGAAAGAGGAAATGTTTCTAGCCAGCGAAGGGCGAAGCCTATTCGAATAGTTGCGAGATACAATAAATTACTCGTTTGTAGGAATGACGACTGAATGTTGACGGAATGACGACAATTTGGTATCCGATGAAATCGGAAGGTGAGGTGCATGCTGACTGCAACGGCATGTGCGTGAGCCTGCGGATCCGAACATCGAACTCAGCCGAAGACACGGCCGACGCTGTTCTTGACGACCCCAGTGAGAATTTGGCCACCAATGCCTCCCATGCCCATGCTCCAGCCGGAAGAGGCGAGGTTGTTCGCCCATTTCTGTTTGGCGTCGCGGTCGCTGTCGGGTCGGGGCACCGTCAATCGGCTGAATATAGGACGTGGAAGAGACCGTGGGTTCTGGGGTACGCACGCGTATGTGAAGCCGATGACGTTCGTGACGTTGAAGACGAGCGCGAGAACGACGATTGGCACGAAACTGCAGGAGGGCTCGGGTCAGATGACGCTTGCGGCGGAAGGGATGGAAACGCAGTCAACTCACGAGAGATTGAATTTGAGGATCGAGACGATAAGGAGGGCTAGCCAGAGGAGCGGGAAGGTGTAGACCGCGATCTGCGCAAGGTGCGGACGGAGGAGGAACGGCATGAGCGTGACAATGCGGATAAGTACGACGTGATCGGTCCGAGCAGAAAGGACTGCGATCTGCACTGACCCAGAACATCCTGTGGCGAAGGTGGGCGGAGAAGAGGCGAGGTGGGCCGAGTCGAGTGGATTGCATTGCAAGTGTGGTTAGATGATCGGATGTCCGTACACGATGAGAACGCATGTGAACTCACTTTGAGTCGATTGGGTTCGCTGGTCGGGATGGCTAGAAAGCGAGAAGCATGCCGGCGCGCGTGGGCGGGGTGAGATGATTAATAGAGATTCAAACCTGCGAGTGGCGGAATGGACGGACGCACGTCACGACTTTCAAACACCCAGTAGCTCTCACCATCATCGTCGACCTGGGGACGTGACAGAGACGCGTCAGGAGCAGGTCCGCATAAGCGCATGAGCACCTGGACGCTACCTGGTTCCAATATCGGAGGCCCACCAGTCGCCGCCCGGCTACATTCTAGAGGCATATCGTCAACGCGAGATATGGGCGCCGTGATGGGACACTCACTCTGCAATTCCAGAAATCCATGGCAAGCAGAACGACAACGATGACAGACTATCATTGCAAGAGAACCATGAGCCCATTCGATCAAAGAAGACTTTGGAGTAGGACTGACGGAAAGGACATAATTTGAGATGAAGAATCCGGACAGAATGTAGACAGTGATTGCTACTGTTCGGAACAGGTAAAGGAAGAACAGGACTGCAGGATGCGCAGACTATGTTGGGAACTGGTCAATGTCGATATGCGCATTCGTAGTCGACGTAAACTCGCCTGTCGGAGAATGCCAGCAATGCCTATGCCAAGTTCACAGGTAGTGCTCGTACACACCCTCACGCTGAGTTGTGGCAAAACACACCTGATTCCGCGTCATTGAGATTGGTCGCCATTGGTGGTGGTGGACGTGCATTGGCCGCGGCCTGGATTGGCCGTCGTATTGATGTTCCCGGCAGGAGCTGAAGTGCGTTGTTCATATTCAGGATCATCGGCTTCAATAGTCTCGAATAGAGGTGTGGAGGAACTCATGGCGAAGGGAGGGGAAGGGAAGTAAGTAGCATAAGTAAGTAGCCGTAGTGACAGAGTCGCTGCGCCTAGCCTTGTCTGCGCATACCAGCCAAGTGAGGCGCCCATTGAAGGTCCTCCACGTGCCAGGCAGATGGGACGCCAGCTGGCAGTTAGTAGTACGTACATATGTAGTGTCGTGAGTGTGACTCGGACGGCGCACCTCAAGGCCTCACCTAGTAGGCCTCAACCCCCGACTCTCACCGAGCCATCCACTATGCACAGCCCACGGCGCCGGCGACACATACACCACACACCCACAGAGCGCACCCCGCTTCTTGCGAACCCACATTCTACTCATTCAGTCCCTCTGCAACATGCAGCTCCAGTCGCATTGATAGACGGTTTGCCTCACATTGGCCCGTTTGTGGCCGAAATGCGACTGGAGGACCTCCCCAAATACACAATCGACAACCTCTACCCTCCAACGCTCAGAACTCGCCCAACACAGATCGCTTTCTCTCTATGTGCTCTCCTCTACCTCCGCAGTTACCTTCACGAGGTTTCGCTCCGTGGACGCGACGTGTGGGCTCTATGGCGCCAAGGATGCCGTAACGCTGCCGGTGTGCATACTACCGACAGTCTCCTTGGTCAGGTATGGGAGCGCTTTTTGGCTGAGGAGGGATCTTCGGAGGATGTTAGAGATGTCCTTTGGTCGGCCTATCCATTGTATCCTGATTCAACGCAGTCAATTCGAGGTAAGTAATCCTTCTCTCTTTCGAGACTTTACACTCGCCGACATGATCCATTTATAAGTTGTCGACTTCCTCGCAAGTGGAGACGCTCCATCGCAACTCCTCAACCATCCACTTATCCATGCCAGTGCCATAGATACCTGGAATTATGGACTTCTTGAAGGAGTTGACAACGAAGGCATCTTGTCTCGCTTACTGCACTTTTTGGATAGTATTGGCACACCTCGGTAGGCGCATAGTATCTCACCGAGGCTTATGTATGCTAACGCCGTGGTAGAGGGTTGCACCTCGTTGATCTGCTCTTCCATTTTGCCTTCCTCGGTGTGCTATGCAACTATCTACTAGATCCACCCATCCGAGCCGAGATCCCCTCGTCCGACTGCAGGAGTGTCCTCTTGTCGTCGTATGCTCTGTCAAGGCTATTTCAACCCTGGTCCTTGGCAACACCTCCTTTCGGTCTGGTGTTGATTTCCTTCCTTGCCTCCCTCCCTTGGACGCCCCTTCCCGAAACGTTTGCGTACACCCTTCTTCTGGTGGCTTTCTCCTGGAATATCTTGCTGCTGCACCTTCCGGTGCATCCCAGTCCGCTCTTCCTTCCACCGCCAGAACACATTCTCCCCTTGGCAGTTCTCGTATGGCGGAGCCTAGCACGGACGTTCATCCCGATTCTTTCGTTTTTCATACCCGGCCTGTTCATATCGTTTGTTATCCTTTCAATATCAATGAATGATGTATTCCTTCTCCCTCCCACGGTCGGTTTTACCTCCATCCCGTCCCCTTTGCAATCACGTGTGGTTTTCTTTGGCCTTTTGGCCATTTTCTTCTTGTCCCTTTGCGTTGCGCTTGGCTTCTCTCTCCTTATCCATCCGTTCCTTGCCTCAGACGTAGGACCAGCCCGTACATCATGGGATCGCTACTCCAACTATGTGGGCCTGGAAGCACGTCAGGTCCACCTTCACGCCGTGCAAACATATGCAGCGCCACGCCACTTCCCTGCGCCACTTAACCTCTTGCATGTCCTTGTCGTACGCATCCCGAGAACTTGGCTCATTGTCGCCGGACTTGAAGCTACGCCAACGTGGCTAGAATTCGTGGATATCATCATCTGGAGGGCGGTCGTGGCACCGTGTACTTTTATTGTGTCTACCCTGTGGCTGTGGAACCTTCGGACGAAGTGGTAGTTGGTCCGTCACGCTTTCCCTTCGCCAAGACAAGTCGATGAGGCTCATCCAGTTTTGTCTTAGACATTTCTTGTGGGCAAGACTACACAATTAGTCGCATGACTGGATGTGGATATGTACTGCCCATGACGATTGGGATGTATTTTGGAATTCACATCAATGATTTACCTGCGTAATAAACAGGACAGTACAATAATTGTGCGACCATTTATATATCCCGAGTGTTTTAAATGTCTAGCTTCGTAACGACAGTGGTTGTGCAATACGGTAACGAAGGAGTAATTAGATATGAACTAACGGTTTCAGGTAATGTTCGCCAAACAGCCACCAAGTATATATTTTATCCATGATGCGTCCACCCTTGTACCGTGTCCAAAAGTCGTCCATGAAAAGGCCCTGGGGTCCATCAACTCGGGCGAGCCAGTCCAATCGCATAAGCTGTTCAGGCTCCATCGCAGGACTCGCAGACCCGCGGCACAAATCCTGGTGTATGTAATATGGCACGAATACCAGCGGTACCTTCGTCTGCTGAAGACGCTCAAGCATTCTAACGGTGGCGACATGGTACAAATGGTGGAGCCCGACCAATCTTGTCAAGTACGCCGGTTTGATCAGCAGCGTCGTCCGAGGAGGCTCAATCCGAGTCTCGCTCAGGGTGTCTGGGATCATAAATGCCCATTAACCACTTGTGACGGTTCTATAGATTGACTACCCACCGATAGCCTGTTGGAAACTGGTGATCCAACCGGGAGTATATACGTTGCCGCAACAGCTGATGCGCATGGACTCCAGCTTAGGTGTCTGGTTGACCCACCGCTGGAAGTCCACATTCTGGTGCGCGTCCGCCACAATGTGCAATCGCGCCAGGACGGGAAACGGGGTGTCGAGGGGGTAGGTGCGCTCGAGAAGGGCAAAGCGAGGCTCGTCTCCGGAAATGGAGAGCTCCGTCAACATGGGGAAGCCGCTACAGGCGATAGCGGGCATGGTGAAACCATCCTCCCACCATTCGGTTCTCCCGAACAAGCACATCGAACGGAGGTCGCCGGAGACCAGATGAAAGAGCGTCTGGACGACTGCATAGTACTCGTTTAAGGCGTGTTGCCTGTAACGTGTCCAGCCCTCGTCGCCGTACTGGACCGCCGATACGGTATCAAGCCACTCATGTAGCTCGAGTACCTTCTCGCCCGGTCGGCACAAGAGGCGCGTTGGGGTTGTCGGGTAAAGAGCAAGACAGAGATGGTGAATCCTCGGCGTAGCGCTGCCCTCTACGGTGACCCTCGCCGCACCGCGCGCACGCTCAAAACATTCGATGAAGCGGCGCAGTTTCCTGGGGGACCCTACGAGGAGGGAGATGGAATGATAGCGAGCGGCGGTGGAGACGGCGCGTACCCGTTTGGAGACAAGGGAGAGCGAGCACCCAGTACGCCCACCATCTGTACAGGCTGAGCGGAAGATCTTCTCCAGGTTCTCCGGCGGAAGAGCGTGGAGGGAAGGGTGATCGCGTTGTGACCGCGGGGAGGTATCGAATGATCGCCGAGCGGTCCGGTCCAGATTCCTGTATCCCGAGCGACGAGGGACCTTTCCCAACAACATGCGTATGGTGAGAAGGAGCGTGTGTAGAAGAAAGAAAGTAAAGGCCATTATTACAGGAAGCTGGTGTGCCAGTGGGAAATTATTCGGTCAGCGCGAACGGTCGTACAACGATTGCGTATGCTACACGCACCGGATAATTACTGGGAATGAGGGAAAGACAGAAAGGTCATGTTGGGTGTCCCTCCTCACCTGCTTTCCAAAGACCTTTTATACGAACTGACCTGACTTGAACAAGGACAAGATTGCCGTATCACCAGCTGGGTATGATTTAAAGACAAGCACAGCAAAGCGTTCACGGAGGGTATTCATCAAGAACTCCCACAGACACAAGCATACAAGTAGTAGAACAAGGGAGCATCCGAGTCAAGTTGGGGCACTCAGTGGGTCGTGGCGGTGCGGGCGGCCAGCCTGGAACTCGACGTCGACGTCGACGTTGAAACGAGCCTCCACATGCATATGCGCAGCTGCCAGCCCTCCAGTCCAGCTGAGGGTACCGGTTGCCTAGCAGTGGAAACAACGCCCTGAGCTCAGCCTCCCTTATTCTCTTTATCGCTCTCCCCGCACACTGACTCGGATACCATGAGTGGCCGCAAACGCTCCCGAGGATCAGGCGGACCGCCTCCGAAACGGCGGAAGGCGGACTCCACCCAGGCCGATGACGACATTATTCATGATATTCCAACCCCCCAGTCCCAACCGACCGCCCCGTCGACATCCACATTCTCTATCCGCACCTTACACACTCCATCGGAGCACGAGCGCATAACGTCCCTGTCGACAATATGCGCGCGCACCTTTGCGAGGAACTTGCAAAAACTCTCAGGTGACCCAGAGACGTGGGAAGCCGTCAAGTACTCGCTCAAAGACCTCCCCGATGCTCTCGTGCAGAAGGTGTTCACCGTGCTCAAAAAAATCTGCCCGGCCTTGCTCAGCCATGGGTTCATTGCCCCCGTGGGTCTATACCATCTCCCGGCACATAGAGATATTGACAAAGCATTAGTACCTCTTGCGTGGTACATCCATCGCACTGAGCGACGATCTACCGGGCGTCAGTCGGGCGACCATATTCGCCATTGGAGACATACCCTCGAAGGAGAACCTCCGTGAACTCGAAATCACAGGTCTTGCAAAGATTGCGGACAAGGTCTTCGCTTCCGTCATAGCCAAACTTCCCTCGTTGCGGAAGCTCAATCTCAGGCACTGTCGCTTTATCCAATCTCGTATGACCGCGTTTTAATGGGGGATTTACAGAGGCAGCACCAAGGTTGGTGCTGATACGGCAACTGCTGTAGCAAACCATTGCCCTCAACTGGAGGTCGTGAACTTCAACTATACCTCAGTTTCTCCTGCGTCTATGGCGCCGCTAGTGTTCAAATGCACTCGCCTCGAGGTCCTAAAGGTCGCAGGGATAGCAAGCTGGGTAAGTTTTGGAAAGATATCCGTCCCCGCCTCGTCTCTGACTCACGACGGCAGACGGATGGCGCTTGCTATAGACTATGGGGGTCTTTCAGAACGAAAGAGGACTTCCATCTCCCCAACTTGCGCTCTCTGAAGCTTCGCCAGGCTCCTCTCAGCGATTCCCCAGTCAACACTATCCTCGAAGCTTGCCCAAACCTCCGACGCCTCGACCTATCCTTCACGCTCATCAAGAACCTAGTGTTACCGTCGAACAAGCTTTTTGAGAAGCTCGTGCTCACGTCGACCATGGTCCCAAGTGATAAAATCGTTACACTCATATCTGGCCAATCCAAGTTACAGGTATTATCGCTCGGTGCCATGGGCGGCAAGGACTTCTCGACCGCCGGTACATCGTCCACTGTATCAGGCACCACGATCACTGACAAGCCGTTACGCGAATTGACCGGTGCATTGGAGGGCTGTCCCGACCTCGAGCGAGTCAGTCTCGTGTGGAACACCAGAATCGGCTTCAATTCAAATGCAGATCCCAATGCTGCGCTTTCCTCCTTCGTTCGGCGAGTCGGTCGGAGATGCAAGGTGAGTAGCCTTATGGTCACTAGTGACGATTTGAAAATGCTGATGGGAAGCAGCGCCTCAATCTTTCTGGCCTTCTTTATCTTCGGTCCTCGAACCTCGAGGGATTGGCCCATCCCGACGGACCGGATGAGGGATCGCCACAACTGGAGTATCTGAATTTGAATAACACACCTGTAGACGATGTTGCCGTTCCCTACATATCCTCATGTGTTAATCTGAAGGTCCTCGAGCTCGCAGGAACGAGGATAACCAGTGCGTACAGATTTAATAGCCGATATGGCAGCACCAGCTAACGTAGTCTGCGCTGACAGAGGTCGGGTTGTTTCACATCCTCGACGCATGCCCATACCTGGAGAAACTAGACCTTACAAGCTGTAGAGGCGTAAAGGTCGGAGAAAGGCGCCGATTCTTCGAGGTACGGGTTGCTGCCCTGCTACACTACAGGCTGCTCACGTTGCCCGACTTCAGGTCTGGGAAGAATGGAAAAATCTGTAATTGGTTTCGTGTCATAAGTACTCGTGCCATCCATATGTATGACGACCCGATTCTCGACGTTTCCCAGCGTTTCACCATATCGACCCTATCTGAACATCTTCCACTCTACGATGGAACACATTGGGAGTAGTCTACAAATATATCCATCAGCTCAGGTCGACGCAGTTGCATAGAGGGAGAGACTCACAGTCGTTCTGCGCGACGCAAGTTCCGGCTAAAACAATTTACTCGTCAACAGACAACCAGATACACGCAAGATTGGATGACGCACATGCGCAGGCCGTTGGGCCCGTCCAACCTACGCCGCCGCACTGTCCATAAAGCGGGGCTGTTCCAGTAGCCGTGGACGATGGTGCAGTGCTGGTCGTAGTGGATCCCTTGGTGGTCGTGCTAGATGCGGCGGTGGTGGATGCTTTCGTTGTCGTGGCGGACGTGGTGGTCTTGACAGTGGTGGCTGAGGTCGAAGTTGCTGTCGTCGTCGGTGCTGGAGCGGCGCCAGACGTGTCGCCATAGAAGATGCCGCGACCATTGGTGCCAATGTACACACTATGAACAACGTCAACTGTCGTTCGTAATCCCCCAAACCGCAAGGTAGAGGACTCACCGGCCGTAAACCCTGGAATCTGCGGCGAGCACATTCGCACCCGCAGACCCGAAGCCGTGAGCGGCGTCATTGATCTGCACCCAGTTCACGCCGGCGTCGTCCGAGCGGAAGTAACCGACACCGCCAATGTTCGCGGCCGCAAAGATGGCTGGGTAGCCACCAGAGGTCTTTGGCGCACCAAGGGCGATTGACCAAGCTTGAGAAACACCGGAGATAGCGCTGAAGCTAGAGCCGCTATCCGTCGAGTGGAACAGGCCCTTGTCGGTGGAGACCCAGATGTCGCCGGTGATATTCGGGTGGACGATGACGCGGAAGGGAGAAGTGGAGGAGCCGAGAGAGCCCGCGGTAGAGAACGTCACGGCGCCGTCAGTGGAGACGTAGAACGAGGAACCGGATGCGCCGTAGAACACCGAGTTGTTCGTCTTGTCGGAGGCGATGGCCGCGGAAGACGGGAGCGAAGAGACGGTAGTGAAGGCGTTCGTGTATTGCGAGCGGAGGATTGAGTTACTGCTGGTCTTCCAGAGAATGGTGTCGCCATCAGCAGAGAGGGCAATTTTACCACCCGCGACACCGTCGGCAGCACCGTAGTCCTGGGACCTAAAAAAAGGGACTCTTAAGCAGACGAACACGTCTGGTCAGAGAATATGTGAGGCGTACCAGGTAACGCCAGCGTCGCTAGAGATGGCAATCTGCTTGCCTTGAGAACCGTCCGTCGTGGTACCAACACGAGCGATTGTGGCAGGTTTGTTCCCTGCGTAATCAATATCCGAAGAGCTGGAGTAGGTTGGGTTTGAGAACGAGACTGATGGTGCAGTGTCGAGGTCGTTGTGCACGAAGCCTATGGAGAATGAATCAGCGGAATATAAGTCGTCCAAGATAGAGGGACGCACCATCTACGTCGCCAATGGCCGAAATCAAATGAGGCCCAGAGGGAGGTGAGATGAGGCCCTGAACCGACGTCTCCTCAATACCGTCCGCGAGGGACTTGAGGGTAACGTTACGCGATGCGCCATCGTCCCACTTCAAGAGATCGTGGCCTCCATAGATGGTTTCACCTGTGCCGTA
The DNA here is from genome assembly GCA_026283605.1 of Ganoderma lingzhi. Classification (NCBI taxonomy): domain Eukaryota; kingdom Fungi; phylum Basidiomycota; class Agaricomycetes; order Polyporales; family Polyporaceae; genus Ganoderma; species Ganoderma lingzhi. The sequence continues at coordinate 2,125,845 of JAPJYM010000001.1, forward strand.
GAGCCAGTGGTTGGAGTCGAACGGATCAATCGAAAGTCCCTCCATCATCCAGCCGATCTGTTTGTCGAGGGTGTCGATGGTATCATCCGGACCGATCCAGGGAGCGAGGCTGTCGTCGTAGGTGTAGTACCTGTTGAGCGTGGGGTAGGATTGCCATGCCCAGAGACCGGTCCAAGTCGCACCGCCGTCGGTTGAGCGAAAAATCTGCCCGTCAGGCCACCAGGAGTTGAGGGCCGCAACCATAACGGTGCCAGGACGCTGCGCATCGATGGCAACACCACTGAAAGAGATTTGAAATCACTAAGGGAAATGGCGAATAGAAGTTCTAGTTCTACATACCCAAAGCCGAAGTAAAGATCGCTACCGGACACTGGAGTGACGTCCTTCCAGGTCCCAGCGGTGATGTTGTACTTCCAAACGCTCCCCTACACGATGCATTAGCAGTGTATCTACGTCTTCTAAGCAGGACCGCTCACCGAAGTACCATCGTAAGGACCAGAGCCGTCGGAGTACGAGATATACAGAGACTTCTCAGCGACCGAAAGAACACCCTTGTGAGGGAGGAATGTATTGTTCTGGCCAGCGACGGCAGACCCTGTTGTGTTCGGTTAGTTGATGTGGACGATCCGGGTTGAGACTCACTTACAGGTGGAACCTGCATCGTTGGAAACGAATACGTTGTCGGAACCCTTGTTCGCCACACCGATGAAAATAAGCGGGGTCGCTGTGCCATTCGTACCAGACGTAGAGTCGAATGTTATCCAAGCCAATCCCATGATGTCATTATTGTAACCGGTTGTATCCGTGGGATCGGCGACATAGGTTCCTGCCAAGAGATTGAGATTCTGACTACGAATGAACTCTTTGTGAACACCTTACCGACGCTGGGGAAGTCCTTGACTTGCGCCCAGGTAGCTCCGTAGTCGGTGGACTTGTACAGGCCGTGCCCGCTCCGTGCACCGAAGTACAGAATATTGTGGCTGTTGGGATCGATCGCGAGACGCTAGATGCATGCGTTAGGTATTAGGTCATAAGAATATGAAGAGCTTCACGAACCTCGCCCATACCACGACCGGGCATATTTCCGCCGACTTTGAAGGGCAGAGCTGAGGGAGTGAACGTCTTCCCTTGATCCGTAGAAATCAGAATCTGTCCGTTGTTAGGGTCCCACGAATTCGTATACATCCCCGTCGCCTAGAAGTCGGCGTGAGCCCCATCCAATAGAACACTCGCGGGATTGAGACTCACCAAGTACAGGCGATTGGGGTCCACCGGGTCCGTCGCGATGGCATCGACTCCCCAGTAGTTCCAGCGGGCGTCGTCGACGAAGTCCAGAAGAGGGCTCCAGGAGTCGTCGGAGTTCAGCTTGTACGCGCCGCCGATGTCCGTGCGGGCGAACGCAAGACCCTTTTGGGACGGATTGAAGACGATATTAGGGACGAAGCCACCGCCACCACCGATCTTGACGTTCTTCCAGGTATAAGTCTGGGAAGACGCCGCAGCGACGATGGAGATCGCCGCCGCGGCGGACAAAGTCGCCAGAAGTGTCGGGCGAAGCATGACTGAGTAGGATGCCTAGGATTTTGAGGTGGGGTGTAAGCCATCGACGGCCCGAATATATACATCTTCTGCAAAGGAGAAGAGAATGTAAGCCCTGGCGAAACACGTATACTGCCCCCGAGTATTCTGCGACGGACCGTTAGGACCCGCCGAAGAATACGCGGGGTTTACAGCGACAGAGCGAGTGCAAGCGAGAGGTGTGAAAGCGTATTTGGGAAGAACAGTAGGCAGCAGTGTAGATATTCCGAGGATCAGTTGCACGGGACAGGGTCGAGACAGCCTGGTTGCTGTAGCACATGCGATCGCGACTTACGAGTGGTTGGCCTGGTTTGAGAGCGCGGAGATGATTGGACGGAAGCAAGGAAGCGCCTCGGAAGGCTAAACTAACATGACCTCGCCAGGAGCTTTGGGCAAGGCACTCGGCGAATTCCTCCTCGCAGTGCAAGAGACCGCGACATAGAGGGATCGGAGCGTTCAGAGAACTGCCTGTACATGTTTGATATGGGGATATGGGAAGGCTTTAAAAGATTGTGCGGCTGTCACCACTATGCCTAAGTAATATTTAAAACAAGTCCTTCAACAATACCGCGTATTTGTATGCATCGCATGTGATGTTTCGAAGTTCGCACCTTCGTGTATAGCTATAGCTTAACCCAGGATTGCGTGGCGCATATCAATGACGCAAGTTGATAATAACATTCCGCAACGACAAGGTCATTTGCAGCCGGGGATACGTGGTCAGTTGACTGGATGTGCAGGAAAGCCCCTTGTGCTCTCTCTGCGCTGAAGTCTGAGAGTCCCGAGGATGGTTGCTCTACTATCGGGGAAATGATTGACCACATGAGCGTTTGCGCGAGATGGATGTAGAGAGGCGTACCTGAGCCTGACACCGACAAGTGGGTTATCCGTGGCCTGGGGTCATTCGAGATGACATGAGTAAACTGTAGCCCTGGGCAAAGTCGTCAGCGATGGGCAAAGTCGTCAGCGAAGGCATGATGGGCTTCGAGGGCCCGCAAAGATGAACGCCTTCAAACAGGGATAGCAGATTCATTCGGAAGGCTGAGTATGTGATCTCCAAGGAACATGGCAAGACTGATTGGAAGTTGAAACAACAGTCAAGGAATATTATAAGTAGGTAACTTACTTACTAGTACTTACTACAGGAGGTTGCCGATAATAAGTAACGTGGCCATAAGTAACGTGGCCAGCAGAACAAAAACGGTGCCCGGCGCCCGGACCGGTGTCTGGAAGTGCTCATTTCCTTATTGACCACAAGGAGACGAGTCCTTGTTCTCCTCATAGACACTGTGGGTGTCCGTTGGCCATGCCATCCCCCAGAAATCTACGCCAGGGCAATATGAGCATGCTACTTCTCCTCCTATTCCCAACGCATCAACACCCACCACTTACTCCTGCCCCGCCCTAAATGCCAGCAACAGTTGTGCCTCCTCGCCGCACCGTCCCTCGACCAGTTCCTCGAGACAGACGCGAGGAACAACCCACTGCTTCGCCATCTTCACCACCGCCGCCACCACCACCACCACCTGTCCGCGAAATCTCTCCTACATTCAGCATCTTGAATGGACATGAAGGTGACGGATCCTTTTCCGGTGCTACACCCTCCTGCGTTAAACTCGCCAGATCCAACATCGAATCCATCGACTGGGATCGTTTACGCCGAATCATTGCCCCACATCACGGCCGCATCCACCATTCGTCCCGCGGCGCGCCCGATAGCGACGCTCCAGCCCATTCGCTCACTCGACGGACAGATCCTACTGGGTTTTTCGACCTTCTAACGCAACCCTATGCCGAGCCGCCACCACCACCAACCCCCAAACCGTGGATCCGTCCCTCCGACAACTTCTCCTCGCACACCCCTAACCACTCCGCCCCCCGTCCGCTGCCAGAGCACTCTTTCAACGAAGACGAGTTCCCAGATCCTGATGCAGACTTGCCCAAGCAAATCCACTATGAAATTGCCTACACGCCACATGGGAGGTACGCTTGGGCGGCCGACCAACCCGCCTGCAAACTTCGTCTGCTAGCCCACCTTCAGAGTGAGTCCGGTTTCGGGTATATTCACTGGATCAGACTGACTTTGACGTTATGTAGCTGCCCGCCGCAATCGCGGCAAATGGAGTACAGATATGATGTTTGGAGTGATTGGTGGGCGACCAACAACATTCATATGCAAGAGGTATGTACGCTTCGTAGTTCCGGCGTCGAGATGCTTGCTCACGCGTGTACAGCTGGTCTCGTCACCGGGACAACACGAGGTTTCTCCCGGAGGTACGTCAAAACCAGACTTCGGCTTACACTTACTCACAGCTCCGTGAACCAGTTCAAGCTACTGTCATCCGACAGCTACCTCCGTCCCCTCCAGGGTCTCGTACTTCCATACGTGATCAACCTCTACAACACCCAGGACTCGATCCAACTCTTCATGGAGGTGCCTCATCCGTCCTTCTGGGTCGAGGCGTCTCCCTCTATGTCCGATGCGCTCAAGCAGCGTGTTGTCGACGCATACCGCAAGTTGCATGGGGCTGGTGTTCTGCATGGATCTGTCGAGACGAAGAACATCCTAATCGGCGGCGACGGCCGTGTGACCCTGGTGAACTTCTCGACGGCCCGCACGAAACGACCGATCAGGGAGATCGGACTGGAGGGTTGCACTGACAAGGAGCTAGCCGTTGAACTTCGGAAGGTCAAGTTCATCCTCGATTACGGACACGCACGGAGTCACGAGACGCAGGGGATGGAGAGAGGTGACCGACACGCTCCTAAGCTTGAAGTGTGGAATGAATGGACCCAAGACCTCGGTCGACCTTCGAAACGGTGGCTCGTTCCCGGCCAGACCCAAGAGCAGTACGCAGACGCGGTGTCCGCGTTCCGCGCGGCTGTTGCCCGTCTCGAACATCGCCGCTCGATCGAATCAGTCTCCCCGCTCCTCGTTTTGTCTCCCCATTCTCCCCTCCCTGTGCGGAATCGACTCTCTTCTCATGTAACCCTGTCGAAAAGCCCGCATAAGCGCAAACTTCTTCTCCTTGCTAGCGATGACACAGCCGCTCCCGCGAAGCGTCCACGAGTCGGTGACAAGGACCCCGAGCGGCTTGTTTTCTCCGGTCCGCTATGGAAATGTACGCCACATACATCTACTTTAAAATGGTGCTCTCATCTAGATGTTATCACAGACACAACCACATCGTATTCCGCCAGCACTTCCGACCTCCCCGTCGCATCTCAATCATCGGCCGAAGCCCCGGCACTCCCGACAGTCAAAGTTCGCGACTTCGCGTCCGAGCCATACGATGGTCCCCATGGCTATTATGTTCCCCACCCGCCAACCGAGCTTATCGTCTCTTCTTATCGAGCCGCCGATATCCGCAACACGAATGCCATCCGATGCGGTCGCCTCGGGCTGCCATATTGGCGAGGCGATGACGACGATGACAGTCTCGCTCCACCTGGGTACATTCGCCCTCTGCCGAGGGGGCAAGGGCTGAAGATTTCGCTCGGAGGTCTGAAGCGCCAGCGGGACGGAGTGGAACGGGGGGAGGAGATAAGGTCGCCTAAACGGACGCGAGTTGACGATCATCTCACGGCTCTGCAATTCACTGAGGACTGGGATGCTTTCCTAAACCAAGATACACGCATACGATTTGACGATCGTGTTTCGGTTCGTGATCCACCGACGTACAAGGAGGTCGCCGGAGAGCTCAGTGGCAGCATCCATGACTCAGACGAAAATACCACGGTCGACAGCTGCTCGACTGCGCCGCTCTCCAATCCTTGTCATCGTGCGACACCTACACCAGCCCGCTCTATCTTGAAGGTGACGTCACCGCCAAGAACCGTAGCATGGGATCTCAATGCATGGCCACATCCTTTGGACGAGGAAATCCTCACGACACCACTTCTAGAGCAGTGTGGCCTTCTGCCTCCACCTGGGGCTGTGCCGACACGCTGTCTGCCAGCAGCCTCCGCGTCTAAGGCTGCGACGCCCCCACGACTTGATCCTCCGACAACAGCCTTCGACTCCGCACCCTCGCATCATTTGCCTGCGGACGCCACTGGCACCTTCAGCGCCGGCGACGAAGCGCAGGTTTCTCCACCAACCCCGTCCCTTCTATCTCAAACAGGACAGATGAGCAGGACGCACCGCCGAGCGCCAGCCGTCGAGCTCCAGCTGACGCCTGAAGAGATGGAGGACTTCGAGGCGTGGCAGGTGGAAAACCTGCTAGAACCGGGTTCAGCGGGCTGGGACCCGGCGCTCACGCCACAGGCCAACCTTCTGGCGATCGCAAACTCGGAGGGGGAGACACCGTACAGGATGGACGCTGACGTGTGTCGGTGGCTTCGAGTCGGACAGGGCACGCGACGTCCGTAAGGCTTCCGGGAGCGCAGCTTTATCCCGTTTTCAGTGCCGTTCAAGCTTTGAGTCGGCCTAACGGCGGCCGAGCCTTTGGCTCGACCCCTTGGCAGGAGTTCCTAGAAACAAGATCGAGATGGACGATGCTGTGTGCAGTTGTAGATGTCGTGGTTTGCCATTGACTTTTTCGAAGTTGCCTGGCTTTTCTCGAAGTGCCTGGCTTTTCTCGTCCGCAGGCAGTGTGAGCGAAATTTCTGGTGTTTTATGCATATGTTACCGCCGTGCTGGGTCTTTCTAAGGATATTATTAGATAAGGCATGGAGAACTAGGGGTGTAGTATCCTAGGATTGCTGTGTTGGCGTGAGGCGGGTAAAAACTGGTTTGGTCAGTTGGACTGGTTTCCGGTTATCACGGGAGGGTGGCACTGATACGTCGCAAAACCCAAAGCGGACGAAATGGTGAGCGCCGAGCGGATAGGAGGAGATCACAACGATCGGGTTGCCATATGCACCGATCCCGATGTGCGCTAGTTGTCCGCATCCCCACTCGTTGAAAGGTGCGGGTGTCCGCTGCCCCAACACAAGTACAAGTACTACTGAGTACCATGTTCGCTAAAACTTTGAGGGTGCGTTGGCGGTTGATCTGACTGGGCAAGTGCATGGGCGCGATAGGTGAGTGTTTATTTTATCGATGCAGAAGAGGTGTTCGGAAGATGGTCGGGGGGCGACGTACGGGAATGCGCTTAGAGGCGCTCGCTTAAAAGCTGTACGGATGATACTTACGGTGGGAAGTTGCACATGATGGATGTACCCCGCATCGGCTAGCCGTTTATCACGCGTGTTCCACGCTTAACTCCTCTGCACTGGGCCAGGCGGTGGGCTGCGGTGGGAGGTTGACAGAATTGCCGCCCCGCATATGTGGGGCGATTGCCCGAATCCTCGAAGCGGAAGGCTGATCCTCTGAGTCTTTCCTTGGCTCTCGGTACTCTCGTGACCCGGGGCTACGAGCCCCGCAGCGGGGAAGGAGAAACGCCTGGTGCGTTGAATGCTGCTATGGCCCGCAAAATAAGTACATTTGCTAACGGGCGGAGAGGACAGGCGCATCAACGGTTCGTGTCGAGGTTGGGTGGCCGTATCAGGGCAAACTTTTTGCCTTATCGCACTCAAGTCCGGATTGCAAGAGCAACGGCGAGCGCCGCTCAAGGGAAGGAGCGCCAGGCACATGCTAGTGCATCACATGCGGGTCTGGTACTATTTAAAACGGGGACCGCACAGACGCACACCGAAACCAGGTCCTCCACCTGCCGCCTCCATCCGGCCCTCCTTCGTCTCCTCCACCGTCTCTCGTCGATCGCTCCTACCAAGCGCAGCCGACACCATGGGCGTCGAAGAAAAGGAAACCCCCCACTCCCACACCATCGTGGAGAACATCATGGAGAAGCCTCTCAACTACGACTCCGAGACGGGGTCAGCCGCGATGAACCCGGAGGGGACTCTGAAACGACAGTTGAAGAACAGGCACATTGCTATGATCAGGTACGCTCTCCCCAGTATCCCGCGGCAAGGCCACGAGCTGATCGCGGTCCACGACTTCCAGTATCGGTGGTATGTAGAACTTGAGTTTCTTACGATGGGATCTGTGCCAATTACGCGCGATTCTATAGGTGTAATCGGTACTGGCTTGTTCTTGGGTACGGCAAACTCGCTGGCAGCTGGCGGCCCCGTTGGTCTCTTACTCGGGTACGTGGTCGTCGGCACGGTCTGCTACAGTGTCATGGTAAGTTTGTCGCTGTTCGTGTACGGCACATACGCGCCCTTCCTCACCTTCGTTACGCATCACATTCCGTAGATTTCCCTCGGAGAAATGGTCGCGTACCTTCCTCTGCCTGGCGGACACATCACGCTAGCCGAGCGTTTCGTTGATCCCGCATTCTCATTCACCATGGTGAGTACTCGAAAACAATAATTCTTGAATAGTTCTGGATAGTTGCTAACGCAACGCCGAATTCGTAGGGATGGAACTACTGTACGTCAACATGGAGCGGTGCGTTGCATGGCGTGGTGCTTGACTGAACGTACCACAGGGTATAACTGGACAATTATCTTGCCCGCGGAACTTAGTGCGGCTGCCGTTCTAATCAACTTCTGGAATCATTCCATCAATAATGCGGTTTGGATTACGATATGTCTCGTCGTCGTCATTACTATCAACATGTTCGGTGCGGGTGTGTACGGCGAGTGCGAGTTCATCTTCGCGTAAGTGTTTAGTCCGGATTAGGTATCGAACATCGGCTTACGGCACATCCTCCAGCTCAATCAAGGTCATCACTATTACCGGCCTTATTATTCTTGGTATTGTCCTTGACCTTGGTGGTGGCCCCAACCACGACCGTATTGGGTTCCGTTACTGGAAAGACCCTGGTCCGTTCGCTCAGTTCGACTATATCAGCGGTGCGAAGGGTCGGTTCCTCGGCTGGGTGGCTGTGTTGGAACAGTCCGCGTTCTCGTTCATTGGTACGGAGATTGTTGCCGTACGTTTTTTCTTTGCGCCCTGAAGAGGATGACATTTATTTTTCCTTGGTAGATTGCTGCTGGCGAGGCGAAGAACCCTCGTCGCAACCTTCCGAAGGCGATCCGTCGCGTCTACATCCGGATCCTGCTCTTCTACATCGGCGGTGTTATCATTATTGGTCTCCTCGTCCCCTCCACCAACCCCGACCTCAATCTTAAGACTTCTGACGCTGCGAAGTCGCCCTTCGTCATTGCGATTAAGACCGCCGGCATTAACGGTCTCCCATCCGTCATCAACGCGGCGCTCTTGACTTCGGCCTGGTCCGCCGCCTCGAGTGATTTGTACACCTCCTCTCGCGCACTTTGTACGTCATCCACTGTGCAATATGCTTCGCGTTGTCGCTCACTTCTTGTTTGATAGATGGTCTCGCCTTGGCTGGCAATGCTCCCAAGGTCTTCACCAAGGTCACCCGGAATGGTCTCCCTATCGTGTCCCTCATCTTCTGTGCCATCTTCTCCGCCCTTGCGTACATGGGTATCACGAGCGGCTCTGGCAGGGTATTCAACTGGTTTGTTAACAGTGAGTCAACTCGTACGTCCTCCGTAGGAGTATCATGTTCTCACGTGGATGATTTAGTGACATCCATTGCCGGTTTGATGACTTGGTTTGGTATCTGTGTCACCTACGTCCGATTCTACAAAGGTTTCAAGGTCCAGGGCTTCGACCGGGCCACGCTCCCATATGCGCACTTCCTTCAGCCGTACGCTGCATGGTATGCTATCGTCGCATGTCTAGTCATCTGTTTCGTAAGTCCCCCGGACTCTGAAGCACGGCCATTTGGTAATCACTAATCGTCTGCGTCTAACAGTTCTCTGGCTGGAGCGTGTTCCTGAAGGGCCATTGGGAGGTCGACAGCTTCGTCACCAACTACCTTCCATTCGTGTTGTTCCCCATCCTTTACATCGGCGCGAAGCTGTATTTCCGCACACCAATGGTCAAGGCCGAAGACATGGACTTCATCAGCGGCCTGAAGGAGATCGAGGCAGACACGTACGACGAGCCTCCTCCTCGGAACTGGGTTGAGCGTTTCTGGGGTTGGCTGGTAAGTCCTCGTCCACATTGCAACCCTCTGTCGCCCGAATGCTGACCGCAACCTTCTCGTAGATGTAAAACGTCGTGTGCCGACAGTGATATCCCACGCCTCGCTCTAATGCTTTCAACACGTTGTAATGCACTTCACGCGCATACGCCCACTGTGCCCATGTTGTCATGTAATGTAATATAGACATATATCCGGCTGTGTAAATCTTGGATTATTGGATCACTAAGTATCGACCAGGAGAGCAATGTACTCGAATACTTTAGAGCGATGTCGGCATTGCCACAACGTGACGAGTGCCTGATTGTTGTATGCGCGACGTTGGTCATGCGTCGACGTTCGATTGCCACCGTATATGATACCACGGTTCCTCAGGGTTCCTCTTCGGTTGGATCAAAGCCGAGGGTAGATAGATATCGATGCCGATTGATGCTTCGAGGTCTCATGCCTTGTTTTACATGTGGACCCATAGGTACTCGAGGGCACGACATTTATGAGACATGCAAGGTCGTGAATGGTGGCTTTTAGGATCCTCTTCGTTAACGTTGTACTTCTAAGTACTAAGGATCGAGAGCTTCTGCAAATCAAAACTTCATGGCTCAACTTTATTTAATCCTGAGGTGCTGGTGTCTGAGCTGTGCACTTAGTCTCTCTGAGACTGTGTCTGGTCGAAATTAAAACAAGCACTCCGCATTCATGTCTCTTGGTTGTTGGCAGTACTCGTGGGCTGGAGCAATTTTTTATTTTGTAGACCTTCCGCAGGACTGCCGTCATGCCGTAAGTTACAGTATCCCGGATATCCGTATGGCACGGATGTGTGCCACGGTATATACTTATTAGTGCGCAGTCGTCGCGACGTCTCCATCTCCATTGCTCCCGGCAGCAGCGGACTGTCAGCTGCCTGCAGTAACTTACGTATGTCAACCGTAAGAGCGAAGGTACGGATATTTGAATGCTTGCTCGGTATCTGCATACTGCCACAGTGTCAGGTGTCAATGTCAAGCCCCGGAATGTGCGTCCTGATTTCGTGTCTGTGAGTCGAAGCAAATGCTGGATCGTGAACGTCAGAGTAATGAACTTCGGGATTAGGGCAGATGTTCTGATAGCGATGTTTCGTCGCAATATCACACAAACCGTACTTGCGCTGGGGCCCACTTCTCCGAAGGTCTTCCTTCTCTTTGGCCACACGAAACAGGGCGTGGTGTTGGAGCCCTCCTCACGCGGAAGATGTGTCAAATATGCGTAAATGGCAGAGTGTCGGTTTGCCGTCCTCTGACGTTCCTCTCATATGGAGGAACTGGATGATGTCAACGCCTGATCTGCTTACTAGATCCGGTCTGTGCTGAGTCTGCGCATTCTGTTTGACATGATTATCAATGCCATGATGGCCCTCTCTGATGCTGCGAACACGATACTTGTGCTTTCGTGTGTCACTGTCATGTTTCCTCAGCTCGTACTTACAGCAGTGGGCAGGTTTTGCAGGCTCGTGGTGGAAGTTGGGTGCAGGGTTAGGGATCGCGCGCATTACGGGATAACCGATTGCGTACTGACTTACGTGGTGGCCGGCGGGTCGGCTAAGGGGTAACCTGGGCTGAACTTTGGGTATACTTACATTCCCGCTGTGCGCGCTGCGGGATGGGCCAAAGTCGGCCATAGCGAGGTAACAGCAAGCGACACGGACTGGCCGGGGCGAGGCGAGCGCAGGGGGATGCAAGGGACGCCCGAATGGATGGTTCTTCTATCGGGGCCAGGGTCTGACTTCATGCGACCTCTATCGTCGCGTTACATCCTGACATGCGGTGGGGGCTCGTTTGCGTGATGATTGAAGAGGCTACTGACGGATGCGATGAGTAAGTGGTCTATCTGGGGCTGAAGAATGGGTAAACGGTATATCTCCAACTGCTCGTCAGACCGGGCCGGGGTAGACCAAGGATGCTGAGGGCTGTTGAGGGGCCAGGCAGAAGAGACCCGAGAGGGCATCGAAGCTGTGAAATATATATGGAGGCAAGGTGGGTTGTACCTGAGTGACACATTGATGGGTGTGATGGATGATCTCAGCGAGGGGTTCTGTTGGGCATGGGAGCCAGGAGCCTCATCATGGGTTTGCGAGCGGGAAGTGCTGTTAGCGACGGCATCTTTGGCCTGGAGGCTCTGACTGGAAACCACGCTGCGCCCCGTCTTCACGTCGTCCCCTTCTTCTGCACGTCCCCGACGTCCATCAAGACTTTGCGGCGACTTCAACGACGGCGAGCACCTCCGCGGCCGAATGCCAGGAACCAAGATTCGGGATGAGCTCTACTCGTCCTTCACAGCTCGAGCTGGGCTGCCCGGGCTGGACGACGGAGAGATAGACAGTCCGGTGCTCGGGGTTTGGGCAGACGTGGAGGAGAAACGGGTGCGGGGTCGCAGGACAGGTGAGTGCATGTTGGACGTTGGGAATGCAGTGGACCTGTGGTGGACGCTCGGCCCTTGCGCTCATGGGGGCCGGGAAAGACAAGAGGGCCGAGTCTGACAGTGAATCAGATTCAGTTGGATGAGCGGCCGCTGGCTCGTGACGGTATAAGCCGGGCGGAGGAGGTCAATGTCTCACTCGCACTCGCGACAGGCAACTGTCACTGGCCACTTCAGGCTCCTCCCTTCATTTCGTAACCACCGTCTCTGCTTGCCTTTGCCGACCCTCGCCAGTCGCGACCGCCTCCACCGCGCCACGCCCCCCCTTCCTTCCTTCGCCCCCAGAGTCTGTCTTTACAGCAACTGATACAGCCCCCCCCTCCCCCGCCTAGATCAGGAGTATTACCATTTCTCCGCTCTCTCCCCTCCCTCCCCCTTTACGCCCGGCAAGACTGCCATGCTTGCAAGACCCCGTGCACCGACCCCATCCAAGCTGGTTACTCAAGACGGCTGGAATTCGGATAACGACCCACATTCGCCTCGCCCCGTATCTCCGTCAAGTGCTTACGTTGTGGCCGGCTCCCCTCCCTCCATGCCTACCCCTCTACCTATCATCAACTCCCATTCCCTCTCCGCCCTCGGTTATACCGCCTTCAACTCCACCAACGACGAGGAGGGCGCGCTATCTGATTCCGGGTACTCCCAGTCCTCCTCTCAACGCTCCACATCCGTCCCTTCTCTCCCAGACCCCTCCCACTTCCCAGAGCCAAAGCCCAACCGCAGACAGCCGCGGCTGCAACCAGTGAATTCGACCCTCACTTTGTCGTCGGGCGACTCTTCCTCGACATCGACACGATCCTCGGCATATACGGGATCCGCAAAGTCAGGTGACTATGGGCATGTTCATGTGGCTTTGGGCGATGATGAGTCGGGGAAGGGCGTCGGGGTTGGGATAACGACAGACGACGTCGTCCAGCTTCTCTCAAAGGAGGCAGGTGCCCCACAGACCACAGCAGGTAGGACTCCCGTTGATCAGACGCGTTGGTCCGACTTCTACCGAGACGGCATCCGCTCCCGTTCATCCTCCCTCGCCAACAGCAGCAAGCCCGAGTCAATGCACGAGAAGGTCATCTCACCACAGTTGCGAAGCTCTCCCAGCTTCGACCTGGCCTGGCAACAGCCGGATGAGCGCGACGAAGCAGGGCTTGGGAGTGATGAGGATACCGATGAGGACCCTTCGTTTGATGATGACGAGGAAGAAGACGAAGAAGGCGCTGCGGAGGAGCCTACTAGTGCCGTGGTTATAGCGGAGGAAGGGCGCGGCGTTATTGTCAGAGGAGACGATACTCCGATTGTGCGGCTGCACGTTTTTCCAGGTGCGCCTCATCCTCCATCCGTACCTCACTTACTTGTTAACAAGGATTGGGCGGATTAGGAACGACGCACTTGCTCATTGGCTCCTCCCCGACGCCTAATTCTGTCCCCACTTTCCTCGCCTCTGCTCTTCCTCAAATCTGTTCTTCCCTACTGGCTCTCGACATCTCAGTCAACTTTCTCAGCGCACTCCCACCCTCACTTTCTCAATGCGTCAACCTGGAGGAACTCAACGTTGCTTCCAACCCCCTTCGGGCTCTGCCGATGTTCTTGTCGATGCTCATCAACCTGCGCGTTCTCATCGTCGACTCGACCGGTATCAGCACGCTCCCGGTCAACCTAGCGGCTCTCGAGAAGCTTCACACCCTGAGCATCCGGCGGAACAAGATGCATTCTTTGCCTAGCTGGCTGTGCGTGTTGCCAGAGTTGGAGACGCTCCTTGTCGATGGGAATCCGTTCCAAGGTCCTTGGAAGGCTCTCATGGAGCCCTTACTTTCCCGCGGGCCGTTGTCACCTACCTACCCGCCTTCCACTCCGATATTCCCCTTACCATCCGCAAGCATCAGGAGCACCATGACTTCCACGAGTATGGATACGGAAGACACGACCGAGTCTGTTCTCGCTTCCGACCGCCACATTCGCGAAGAGGAGGACGTCACAGTTACGTCCCCTAGGGCGCCCAGCCTTGCGCGGTCCATTACCGCACCATCTCCGCAATCAAGCACTCAGCTCGCTTCTCCCGGTCTTTCTCGAACAAGGACCACTCCGAACCGCACTTATTTCGACAAAAACCGCACAAGCAGCGCAGGTCCGAAGTCCATGTTCAGCGAAGCTGGACCCTCAAACCCGACTTCTAGGGGCACGCCCGACTCCGAAAGAGAACTTCGGAAGATGAAGAGCGCGGGTGAGCTGCGTAGGAATTACGGCGGGTCCATTCGCGCACCTTCGGCATCAGCATCCTCGTCGCCTCAGCGCCCCGCGCTCACGGAGTATGTTACTTCAGCTTCGAGCTCCAATCTGCTCAACATGTCTGTATTCCCTGCGGACAGTCAAGGCGGCGTTCCCCGAAGGTTCGCGAGCCTTGGAGTTGCTTCGGGTGCATTGTCGCCAACCGCCGGCCACCGTTCGCGACGGACGGTGGACAGCAGCATCTGGGACAGTCCGATGGAGGAGGAGACTGGAGCAGAGCCTGTTCCGCCGCTCCCCACGCCGAACCAGCTCATTTTCCCGCGGGATAGTCCTGTCCCGATGGATCAGGCCTTGCCTTCCCGACCACGTTCGAGCGACAAGGACAAGAGCAGCCGTTGGGGCTTCCTGAAGAAAATGTCGATGGGCAAGATTCGTACGGAGTCACCCAACCCCTCTCGAATCTCCATCAACGGCTCGCAAGCTCGGCATCCTTTCCCCGCCCAATATCCTCAATCTAGACAGCTGTCCAGCATCCCAGCGATCGATGTACGCATCTCGACTACCGGGACTCTTCTCCAACAGGAGCAGGCAGAGGTGCCGCCTAGCCTCTCGCGCAAGGCTTCCGCTGACCTCCTCAAGATCTCACCTCTCGACCAGCTCAAGAAGACTTCTAACGAAGCCGCTAAGCTCGCGCCGACGATTACTAGTCCCCATAGCCTCCTTGTCCCCACACCGTCTCCAACCTCTCGTGCTAACAAGCGCAGAAGTTTCCTCCCTATCGACATGACGCCGATTCCCATCCCCGATGCCTCCCAGTTCTGCCCAGACGTCACCGTAACGGATGGATCGGAGGAGCCAGGTGACCAGCATCTTGTGGCCAGCCCTATGCAGATCGAGTCTGCCGGCGACATCCAGCATCGGGAGGAGGAGCATGCAAGGGAAGCACGCATCCGTGCCCTGCGATCCGTCAAGGCGTACCTGCGTGACATGCACGACCTCAATCAATCCGTGACGCAGACAACGTCAATGTATGGCGGGCCCGCACCGGAGATTCCGCAAACCCGGTCGCGGCGCCCGACGATGGTCGACGGCGGTCCGGGTCGCATGCCTTCGGACGTGTCTATGTCGTCCATGTCTTCCGGTTCGCCTTCTTCACGGCCCGAGTCTGTCAACCTGCGTTCAACCCAAGGCCGCAGTCGCGGGAACGCGGGACAGACCAACAGTGTCGCGACCACGGACAGTGCAGGGTCTGGCGGAGGTGACGAGCGCAAGTACAAGGATGATAAGGCGAAGCGTGCCAGAGTCATCCGCGAGATCGTAGAGTGGGTGTCCTTTATATGTTCCGGACGGCCATGAACTCACGATTTGAATCACAGGACGGAGCGGACGTACGTCAAGGGTCTCCAAGAACTCGTCGACATTTACATCAAGCCTGCCTCTGCGACCGTCAACGTTCTCAGTGGCGTTGGTCAGAGCAAGGACACGGTCGTGCCTGCCCACGAGCGCAAGATCGTCTTCAGCGGTCTTGAGGCGTTGTTCTACTTCCACAGGGAGAGTTTTTTGCCAGCGCTAGAGCGAGCGGCTTCTGCCTTACTCGACATGCAGGGCGAATTGGACGGGCAGAAATCATTGGATGTGGCGCGGGATGTGGCCAACACATTTGTTTCACACGCCGCATTCATGAAGATGTACTCGACCTATATCAAGTAAGTACCCTGTGTTCCTTGACAAGACGATAGTTCTGACCCGCGTGTGCAGCAACTTCGATAACTCTGTCCAGCGCATCAAGATGTGGGTGTCTGACAGACCCACAACGCCGTCCCCCAGTTCTGCCCTGTCTCCGTCTTCGAGCAGCTCGCATGTTGCGGCATCGGGTTTGACGATGACACCTAGCACTGGGGCCCTCGGGGATACCGGACGAGAGGCCATCGTGCACATCCCGTCGAGCCAACGGAAGCGCATAAAGGCGTATCTGAAGCGATGCCGGATGAACCCAAGACATTCGCAACTTAACCTGGAAGGCTACCTTCTGCTTCCCATTCAGCGTATTCCTCGCTACAGGCTCCTGGTGAGTGCCACACTCGGCCCAGCACATGGAGCATCTGCTTACATGAAACGGCAGCTCGAGGAACTCGTTCGGAGTAGCCCTCCTATGTACGAGTACATGGAGGATCCGATCAATCGTGCATTGGCCGAGATCGCGTCCCTCGCGACCAACATGAACGAGGGGAAGCGAGAAGCCGAGTCTCGTCGCCGGCTTGTTCAGTGGCAGTCGAGGATACGTGGCAAGTTCCCTAGCCCGCTCGTGCAGCCGCATCGGTGCGTCTCAGCCCCAGATATCCCGTGCAACCAGCCGTGCTGACAACGTGTGCACAGACGTCTTATCATGGACGGCCCACTGCAACTGACGCGCGTGGTCAGGAAGGCGACGGTGGGCTTCGAGGTCATTGACCCGCAGGGCGACAGTGCCTCTGTTGAGGTTGAGTGCTTGTCGCCCGAGTTGACCCCCAGGTCCCTGGTCGGCATCTTGTGCAACGATCTGCTGGTACTGTGCCGGGACCCATCTGAAGGGCAGGACCCAACGTCCAGTGTTGATCTCTGGGCGGTGCTCCGGATGCAGACGCTCCCGCAACCAGCAAGTATTGTGCATGGTAACAGTGAGTGCACGTCCACCACGTTCCACGTCTCGACAGGCTGCTCACTTGGAGGACGTGGATGCAGCTCTTCGCCTGGTTGACAACAAGGCCATTCTTTACTTTGACGCCCCCTCCACGTCTGACGCCTTGACGTGGTTCCGAGGTAAGCCCCGACATTCAGCGTGCATGTGAAGGTGTTTTTAACGTAGCTTTGATTTGCAGCTATCAATGTCCACATACCTGCATCCAAAGCTTAATTTCGACCTTCGATCTTCATGTTCAGCCATCTGATCCCCGCGACTAACCAACCAACCGATACTGTTACAGTACTCCCCCTTCGACTATCCGCGTCTGCATTCATGTCTCTCTCTCACCCGCACCATGCGCACGCTCGTTCGATACTGTATCTTTTTCCCACTCACTGCAGACTTGTGTTCGTTCCTACTGTCGCCGTTCGCTCGTTACTAGTTCCTCGTTTTATTCTCTCATCTCTCTGCACATCATGGGTTGTCACTGCATTTTTATTCTAGACTGGTTTGTACTTAAGCTGCCGGCGCTGTCGATAATACACAGGTTATACCTCATGCCGTTCTAGGGAGGTTGAAGGGCACGGCGGTTTTCAAGTTCGGTCGACTAGGAGGCAAAGTGGATTTGATTTCCAACAGTATGCGAGCGTCTCTATGTGCACGTGAGTCAGAATTATCAGATAAGGAGATTGGGCGTATGACGCATCGGGTCGGCACCAGCCCCGCCAGTGTTACCGATCCTCCCGGGCCTACCCCACCCTCCCAACGGCCGTCAGAGTCGCTTGACTCGTCCCCCAACTTCCAAGCCTTAGCCTTCAGTCGTCTGTGCCCTTCCTTCCTTCCTTCCTTCTGCTTGTCTGCCACTAGACTGCCCAAACATCATGGAACCTTTTCAAGCCAAGCTTGTTGCTGCTGCAACTGGATCCACGGTCACGGCATTGACCAGTGAGCCATTCGTCCTCCTGAAGTGCCGAGAATATGTGCTAATGAGCTCATTCTCTTAGTGACACCTTTTGATGTTGTGAAAACGCGTTTGCAAACGCAGCCACCACCTCGATCGCGGCCCCTCTTCCCCAATCCCCCTCCAAATACATGTTGCCAGGCCTCACCAGCTTCATGTGTCCGGAATATGTCTTCCTTGGCGACTGCCGTAGAAGGCGAGGTTGTGTGCGTTTGGGATCATGGCATCTATAAGACGGAGAGGGTGAACGGGTTCTACGATGCCGTCAAGCATGTATGGCGAGCCGAAGGCATCGCGGGGCTTTGGAAGGGTGCAGGGACCTCATTGTGAGTGTGGAATCCGGGTGTCTATGAAGTCGCTACTCCTGACCTCATTCAATGTTCAGACTAATAGGCGTACCTTCGGCAACGTGCTACATGTTAACCTACGACCACTTGCTGAACGTCACGCTTCCACCATTACTGCCGTCCGCCGTCGTTCCTCTTTCCGCTGGTATCCTCGCACGAACAACCATTACGTCCCTGATGTCCCCTCTCGAACTCGTCCGAACAAATCTCCAGTCAACACCGCCGTCTCCCGACCACCCACATACTCTCCGTTCGGTTCTCACATCTATTCGTAGCCTAGCCCAATCCCAAGGCTGGCATTATCTCTGGCGTGGCCTTGGTCCCACACTCTGGCGCGACGTTCCATTCAGTGGTCTCTATTGGGCTGGGTACGAGGTGTGCAAGCGCAGGCTCCATAGGCTTGGGCATGACGGCGCAGGCGTCGCATTTGCCAGTGGCGCCGTTAGCGGAACAGCCGCGGCCCTCGTAACATCCCCCTTCGACGTGCTCAAGACACGACGGCAGGCTCTGTTGATGTCAGTGACTACTAAGACGACATCAACAATTGCATTGACCACCGAAATCCTCCGAACGGAAGGCATTGCGGCGCTGTACGCTGGTATTGCCCCGCGTATAACCAAAATCGCACCGGCGTGTGGTATCATGATTGCTTGCTTCGAGGTATGTGTCACATTGCAAATGGCCAACTTCTCATGAATGCTGCTGACAGGCGTTTACCAGGGTGTCGGACGATTACTGTCAAAAGAGCATAGACAAAGGGACTCGTGATAGATTCGTACATACGATACCTCTAATATGCACATTATCTTCATACACATACATCTCTAGCACCCCAGGAAAGCAATATACAGCAGGGAGTGTAATAGCAGATCCATATAATCCAGGACGTGCACCTGTATCAACCCAGTCTGTTCATGTCCCTCTTCGCCTTCGTTAGCTTGGCTCCGGCATGGTCCACTTCCGCCGTGAGAGCGTCCAACTCCTCGTTCTGCTCCTTAATCTCGTGATGAATCGCAAGCCCGAGACCCTTCTGTCGCTGGAGGATGGTTGATAGTTGCGCTAGGTGTGCGTCCTGCTGGTAGATCTGCGTTTGCTGGAGCTGTAGAAGCCCCTGGTCGTCCAATGGTCGCGTCTGCTCCGTCTCCGCTGGTTGCGCCTTCTGACCAAACACCCGCGCAACCGGTCTACTGAAGGCCCCTGGAATACCGCTGCTGCCGGGTGGAGACCCGAGTAACGCATCTCGGTCGGTCGCCAACGCAGGATTGCGCTCCGCCGCCGCCCCAATTCCCCTGGACGTCGTGCGCGCGGCAGTGACGATCTTCGCCAACTTCTCGCAGTCGTCCCGCAGCCGTGCGACCATATCCGTTCTCCTCTGCAGCTCGCCTTCGCTCATCCCACTAAGCCCAAGCGCCCTGAGGCCGTCCTCGAGCACGCCGACGCGCGTGAGGATCGCAGCGAGCTTCTTCTTCGCCTGCACGTTTGCCTGGTGCGAGCCGGAGACGTCATGCGCGTCCGAGAGCGCGTCGCGCCGGTTGATGTCCGCGCGGGCGTCGCGCACGCGCGCCTGGACGTCCTGGTGCTCGTCCAGCCACGAGCTCGCGGTGAAGCCCCCGGCCCCGGCCCCAGCGGCGTCCTGCTTGCCAACGGGGACCCCGAGGAAGTCGCGGAAGGCGAAGCTCTCGCGCCAGACGTCGTCCTTGGCGGCGAGGATCGCGCGGAGGTACTGCTCGAGCGCGGCGCGGCGCTCCTCGAGGAGCGCGGGGCTGCTCTTGCTGCCGCGGAGGAACGCGAGCGAGTTCTTCGGGGGCAGGGGCGCGGGCGGAGCGGCGCCACACGACTTGCTGAGCTCGACGTGCAGGTCGGCGAACTCGGAGTAGCGGCGCCACATTTGCCAGGAGCGGACGGAGGCTTGGATCTCGATGCGGTAGACGGTGTGCGGCTTGGGCTCGGGGCGGTCTTCATAGCCGCGAATGTGGATTGCTTGGATGGCAGTCATTGTTGGGTATCGGGAGGAGAAAGAAGGAACTTTAAGGAGGAGGAGGAAGGCGGGACGGTGAAGGGGCAGGAGGAAGTGGTCGAGTGCCAGAAGCAACTGTGCCAGGCCTTGTAACGCTCCCCTACCGACGGGCGCCTATCTGGCTCGAGTTAACCGCGTTCCAGTCGCGCGACCACGACCGAAGTCCGAATATCAACCATTAGCCATCCATTACTGGCGAAACGAACATCAAGATACTGGTACAGATGCGGTTCAAAGCCAAGAGCAACAAGATCTGTAAGGCTACATCTACTGTAATCTGCGCGCCGTGGCTATGTCTGTCATTCTCCCTCTACTGCCGCCTTCAACTCTCCCTCCTGTGATGAATCTGCTATTACTGCCGCAGGTGCCGAGTTCGGTGGTAGCTCCTCCCCCGGTGTACGCTCCTCGACGACTGGCGAAGTATCGAGTGCGGGTGTAGATTGCGCTGTGTCGGGAATCGCTGGAGTCTCTGAGGGCACTGGGGGAGGATCATGGTGCGCCTCGCCGATGATGACGTTGCCAACCAGGTAACGCAGCACGTCGCTCAGCGTGATGATGCCTAGCAAGCGGCCCTTCTTTCCACCTCTCCTCTCCTCCTCCTATGATCCGGGTGGTGCGTTAGTCGAACGGAGTCAATCACAAAAGGAACTTTACTTACTTCACCTTCCACAACCACAAGTCGGTGCACACGTCGCTTCTTGATGAGCTGCATGAGAGTACCCAAGGAATCTGAACCGGTGCAGATGACGACACCAGGGAAGTCAGGCGATCGTTGATTCAGAGCTTCTGAGATGGT
Source organism: Ganoderma lingzhi (assembly GCA_026283605.1). Taxonomy (NCBI): domain Eukaryota; kingdom Fungi; phylum Basidiomycota; class Agaricomycetes; order Polyporales; family Polyporaceae; genus Ganoderma; species Ganoderma lingzhi. Next base: position 2,146,844 of record JAPJYM010000001.1, read on the forward strand.
GAGGTCTAGCGACTGGTAGGCGCCAAGTCGCACGAGAGTCTATCGCGCGAAGCTCGAGCTTGAATCTGACATGCCAAAGAAACGCAATCAAACGTGACTTACAATGACATCAACGGTTTCATAAAGATTGACCACAATTCCTTCCTCGTCCACGATTGGGACAGCGGAGATGCCTCTCTCTGAGAACATGTGTACGACGTCGAACACGGTCGTGTCCAAAGTGGCGGTGGAGATAGGACGGAACGGGTTGTAACCTTCTGGACGCTCGCTAGCAGGAGAGGCCGGTGGTGCACTGACGTAGGTGCCAATACCCAACCTGCGAAGAGGTAGGTGCAGCTGCTGTATCTCCCTCCCGCACTAGAACACGCGTTATAACATAAGAATCTGAATACATACCAGACGCTAAAGAACACGCGTCGAGCCACGGGGGACTCACGTTTATGGATATGAATTTGAGGAGGCGATACTGGGTGAGTATCGATACGATGACTTCATGACCAGTCTCTGTATCAATGTCCAGGAGTGGGACACGGCGAGCGTGTGTTTGGATCAAGAGTTTGGCCGCGTCGAAGAGCGTGGCGGAGGGGTGTTCGCGGAGGAGTGGTGGAGGGGCGACACCGAGCTGCTTTTCAATGTCTGGATCGATGTGAGGGTGATTGAATAGAAGGAAGGGGGAAAGGGGTCGAACCTCTGAGTGACTCCAGACGGAAGGTTTCTACGTCTGCAGCGGCGGCGTCGTAGGACGAGCTCCGGTAGTAGTATTGAATGAGATGGATGATATCCGAGACGGTGAACATGCCCGCGAAGCGTGACCTTTCACTGTTCCATAATGGTGCCGAGACTACGCCTGAAGGATGATTGAAAGCGTGAGTTGTGCGAAAGGGGAGGGGACGTGAGGGGATGGGAGTACCGTTGAGGAGCAAACATTGAAGAGCCTTCTTGACCTCTAGCTTGGAATCCAAGACAATCAGCCTGAAGCTGACGGGAAAGGTGTCGTAAGATGTGCGGCCCTTGAGATACGTCCTGATTGCATTGAGGGCGGCGTCGTGACTTTCTTGGGTGAAAGGGGGGAGATGGGAGGCAGCTCGAGGTCTACGTGTCGAGCCACGTCTGCGTACCCTGGGAGAGCCGGTGGGGGAGAGCGTGACATTCATGAGGAAGGAGCCGCCATGCGAATGCGGAGGGACGATCTGCAGTCGGCTTGGTCTCTCAATCAAGCTCAAGCCCTGGCCCATCCCAAGCCCAGTCGATTAATATTAATATTGCCATTGCCTTAATGCCAATAATTATATTAATGCCAATGCACACTCCTGCTGACTCAGCCCGGCCGGCCCCTTCCCGCGGCCCTCCGGTGAGCACTGGCTGGGTAGCGGCGCAGCGGGCGGTGCTGGCCATAGTGGCTCCGAAAGTGTACGAACAGCGGTCACGAAGCGGAGAGCTCAGAGCCGGGAGTTCCCACCGTGACCTGGTTCCCACTGGCTCTCAGCTAGTCAAGCCTGCTCAAGCCTCGTCCGTCGTCTTCACCCTGCCCGCTCCGTTCTTTCTCTCTGCTCGTCTTCTCTGCTTTCGGCTCTCGCTTGCTTCTTCTGCTTTCGCTCTAGGTCATGAGCCGCTCCCAGGGGCGCGCCGCTCAAGTCGTCTATGCCAACTGGGACGAGGTATCAGAGGCCCTGTCAGCCGGCCTCCAGGCTATCCAGGACAACCTCCCCGACCCTCTCGTAACCCTCACCGCCGCTCACGATGACCGGCCACAACGAACCCCCAATGGCTCTCGCGACGCCTTCTACATCATCCTCCCCATGCTCATCGTCCTTTCAACCTTCCTCTTCCTCCTCCTGCTCTTCCTCATATGTGTCATCCTTCTCCGGAGACGGCGGGGGATCATGCTGCGGGACAGCGATGGTCCAATCGATATGAGCCGGGAAGACCTCATCGAGGGAGAGGGAGGCTTTGAAGGAGTCGAATCAAGATGGTTGGAAACAGCCACTGAACACGAACGGCGAGCCTACCAGCGTGCCAAGGGTGAGCTCCCAATCGTTCTCACACAGGCGCTGGTCAGACTTTACTCATCCCATGTACTTCAGAGTATCAGATGCAGTACCCGCCTAATTCCATGCCCACGGATATCACCCTGTCTCAATTCCTCTCCATCCAAGAGAAGGGCGTATCAGCATGGTCCTTCGAACCCGATTTCGAGGCTCTATCGTCTCTCTTGGTACACGCACGCACGGAGCTCACATTCCTTCCCGATCCTGCATCCGCATCCTCTGTGCAGTCGAATCTTCCGCTCCCTAAGCTCAACGAGGTTTACTATTGGGAGGCCAAGATGTTCGACCTCCCCGAGGCGACCAACGTTGCCATTGGCTTAGCCACCAAGCCTTATCCCTCCTTCCGCCTGCCAGGGCTCTGTCGACATTCTGTGGCTTATCATTCCAATGGCGACAAGTCACATAATTACCCCTTCACTGCGCAGGGTTGCGGCACCACCCTCAAGGAGGGCGACGTCCTCGGAGTCGGCTATCGTCCTCGGTCGGGCACAGTGTTTTTCACCAAGAACGGGCGGAAGATGGAGGATGCTTTCACCGGGCTGACTGCTTGGAATCTCTTCCCCACTATCGGGGCCGATGGACCTTGCAGCATCCATGTCAACCTTGGCCAGTCCGGGTTCGTCTTCATCGAAGCGAACGTCAAACGATGGGGACTTGCACCTAGTGTAGGGACGCTTGCGCCGCCCCCGGCATATGGCAGCGAGGTTGGCAGCATTCTCCTTGCCGCAGGCGGGGAGATCACTCCGATACCGAGTGGTGGTGGCTCTCCCGCCAGCCCTGCAGGTGGTTCAACCCGCTCCCGTCGCTTGCATCGATCGCGGAGACCCCGGACTGGTCTTTCCTCCTCCACGCCGATCGAGTCCTCACCGCTTCGTGGTAACCCATTGTCCTCCACCTCTCCTCCAATCACCCCACCACCACCCATTACTCCCATAGAGGAGGAACCCGACTCCGCGAACGGCGAGGAACCATCGACTTCACGGAGGTACTTCTCCCCAACTGACCTACCCTTCCACACACCTCCCAATGCTAACTTGCCGCCCTCTCCGACGCAAAGGGACGCTACCCCTCGTGCAGATGACGACCAGTCTTCTGTGACCTCCTCTCGGCCGCCCTCCCGTGGCCCTGCGGGTGCAGGTGCGAACCAGTTCAATGTCCCACGACCACAGCCGTTCAACATCACTCATTCGCGCACTGGCTCCCGCTCTTCGGTTTCAGGTGCCGACCTCGCGATCCAGGTGCATCCCCCACCAGAGTCGCCGATCGCGTCAGACCTCCCGACTCCTGGCCCCCGGGACATTCATCTGCAGGCGTTAGCTCCCTCGAATACTCCCACTGCCGGCCAGAGTGCTCATACTTCTGCTGATAGCTCCGTGGCGCAGCTGGAGGTATTGAATGCGGAACCCCCTGCCTACTCCCCACTTGACGCCTATGCGTACCCTGATGGTGCGCATATCGACTTGCCCGCGGAGGTCATCGCCGCTGCGTTGGAGAGGGGCTCGCTTCCTCCCAACGTCGTGGGGACAGGCAATCTGTCTCGTTCGGACAGACACCGCAGTCGGCGAGAGAGGAGAACATGACGCGGAGGTATTGTCGGATGGACGGAGAAGCTTAGGATTTATTAGAGGCGCAGAGCATGCTCATTACCTTTGGTTCGTCGCTACTTGCTCCAGATTTGTATTTCTATCAGGGCGCGCTGAGCCGTGGACGCTTGCAGTTATTTGAAGTCGGCAGCATCATCTAGCACGCACCTTGCATTGTACTTGCATCACAACACCCATCACCATTCGTCCACTCACGCCCCAAGCCCCCACCCTGCACACGCATAAGCGCCGACCGGCCTTATTAATAATTCAATGTTCTGCTGTTGTGTTATTCCTACACATAACATCACGTCGATGTTTTCTGTGATCTTCTGGCTCACGCTGTAAAATTCGTATTTCTTAACCCCTCCCCGGCACACCCCTACCCGGATCCTCTATCGTACGCATCGCCATTTCAACTAAGTAGTCTCCTTCATTGACTTGTGCAATCAGACCTCCTTTAGAAAGACTCCGTGCCCGGTGCCATATGGTCATGATTTCGTTTGCTACGGCTTGAGTTGTTCTGCTATAGGTATAGTGGTGATATTCGAGAGCTGGGATGTCTCGTACGCCGTAATACTGTGACAGCTAGAATCAAGCGATCGTAAGGTACCAACCCGCGGTATACCGATACAACAACACGCCAACTGAAGACGCGAAACCGCTTCCCGTTCCAGTCCTAACCACACATCCCCTTCAGTGTATGTCCACTCGCGCGGCCTGAGGTGGATGCGCCCTCGGCAGTCGTTGGACTTTCTCCTCCGAGCGTTTGACCCGATCCAAGAACTCCTTGGCGTACTCCGTCGATGCCTTCGAGTGCGCGGGAGGCTGGTCCCGGACCAGCTCTGGCACCTGCTCCATGGACTGCGCATGGGTGATGCTGTATCCCCGCTCCCGCCTGCGCGCGAACCGCTCCCGGAGCTGCGCCACTTTCCGCTTCGGCCACTGGCCGAAGGTCATCCACAGCACGAGTCCGAGGAAGACGAGGACCGCGAGCACGACGACCCCAATGAAGTTGCGCTGCCCGAAGCGCGTGATGTCCGTGGCGATGACGTCTGGTTTCACGGATGCAAGGGCTGGGGCGGGAGGTGCGACGCGGGTCGTGGTCCAGTGCGTGCTTGTGCTGGAGTTCTGGCTTGTGGCGGCCTTGTCCGAGTTTGCAAGCGCGGGTGGGGCGTGGTTGAGTTGGTCGCACTGCGCCTTAGACAGGGATGGGGTGCAGTCGGGGTAGAGGTCACTATACGAAAGCAGGTCGTGGCCGGAGTCGTCGTGCCCGCGAACGTACATGGCGTAGTGATGTCTTGGGAGCCGTGCAGGGGAAGGGGCGGAGGGAGTCCAGAGACCTGGGACACGGATGGCAATGAGAGAGACCGGCCTGGTTGAACTGAACGAAAGCGATCAAAGCGAGGAAAACTAAGACGTGGTGAACTGTGTGAAGGTAGGTGAAACGCACGGTAGATGTGGCGGCTGGCATGGCCGAATCGCAAGGAGGTTTAGATGTCCTGCTTGTCAGAGGAAGCAGGCAGAACAAGAATGGATGAAACACGCCACGCCCTTACCAACGAGAAACTCCGTGAAAGAGCCGTCTTCTGTTTCGAGAGCACAGAGCGAATGCGAGTCAGTGACAGTGTGGTTGAAGTTTACAAGAGGTTACAGGTAGTACACTGCTGGCATCTACGGCACACCTGGCTTCACACCCTACCCACTCCATCACACCCCCGACGTTTCAGCCGTGCATTGGTCACCTCTCCTCCGAATCCATGCAAAAAATCGCCCCACCAAATCCACGATCCTGGCCCACACCACATAAGCGAGGCTGACGACCGGAACCGAGGGGTGTCGTCTTCTAGGGTTCTAGTCGTTTGGGGTCTCTGGGGAAGAGCGAAGCGCGACGGATGTTGTTGAGCTCTAAGAACAGCATAAGCACACGCTCCAGGCCGATACCCCCTCCACCGTGCGGCGGGCACCCAAGCTGGAAGGCTTGGAGGTAGGGTTTCATCGACTCGGGTTCGATACCCTTCTGGCGCATCTGCTCTGCAAGGAGTGTTGCGTCGTGGACACGCTGGGCACCGGAAAGGATCTCCTCGCCGCGCATGAAAAAATCGTACGAGTTGGATACAGTCTGGAATGCGATGCGAAAGTAAGCTATTATGCGACCTAAGAAGTGATCGAGAAAGCTTACGGGGTCTTCGGGGTCGGGCATAGTATAGAACGGACGAAGCGCCATGGGGAACTTGTCGATGATGTAGTAGTCCGTGTCGTACTTCGCACGGACGATCCTTCCAAGACGCTTCTCATTCTCGGTGCTGTGGTAGAGGTCAGCTTGAAACACTGGGTTGCATCGGCCGCAGGCACACGCACTCAATATCGTCAAGTTTTTCCCGAGGTACACCGTCCTCAACAAGCAAGTCGACAGCCTCCTTGAATGAAAACTTGAGAGTACCTTCGGGACCCTCATGCCACTTGAACTCGTCCGCGGGGAACTGTTTTCGCACGGTGTCAATCTCCTTCGCGTACTTCTGCCTCAGTCCGCGGAACATGTGGAGGAAAAGGCCGTCCAGGAGCTCCATTACTTCGTGATAATGCTCCTCAATGGCCATCTCCAAATCCAGGCCGATGAATTCCGTCATGTGTCGGTGAGTATTTGAGTTTTCGGCACGGAAGACGGGACCGATCTCGTATACACGCTCAAAGTCAGCGGCGATGGCCATCTGCTTTGCGAGCTGGGGAGACTGAGCGAGGAATGCCTTTCCTGCGAATTCCATAAACTCCGTTACTATTGGAACACAGAAAAAAAGTTGATCGTGACGCACCCTTGAAATAGCTGACTTCGAAGACCGAAGCACCGGACTCGGTCGCCGTACCCTGCAGTTTGGGACTGTGGATCTCGATGAAACCCTGCCCCTCCAGGAATTCGCGGAAGAGGCTCCCAATCCCAGCCTGGAGCTTAAACACTGCTTGATTTGTTTGTGTCTACGCCATACTGTGTGAATGATGAGGCTAAAAATCGGCAGGTCGACATACCCTAAGATCAACAACACGGTTGTTCAACCGTGTGTCGAGGAGGACGCGCTTGTACTCAACATCCTCGTCGGCCTGCTGAGCCTGGTCAGGACGGTTCGCATCTTCGACAGTGAACGGAAGCTTAGTGTCTAGGCCGGAGATAAGGTGTAGCTATGACAGAGAAAACATTCAACCTGTGCGACAGGACAGCGAATGGAACGTGCCAAATTACCTGGGTGAGGTGCAGCTCGACGTCCTGGACAGTAGCGCTGTTGATCGGCTCGGGTGATTTCTTCACGACGCCCTCCGCGAGCACGATGCTCTCCGTCTGGAGGCCTGCGGCCCACTTGAGCATCTGCTTGCTGACCTTTCCCTGAGAGATGACTAGCAGAGCCTGGACGGAGTCGGTTCGCTGGCGAAGGTTCAGGAAGACCATCTTGCTGCCCTGCGCACGCGACGCCTGGACTCGCGCGCGCACGAGCACGGTCTGGCCGTCCAGGTCCGTAGATAGCGATGCGACCGGAGTGCGCTTGCGTCCCGGACGTGCCTGTGACTGATTGAGAGGGAGCTTGCCATAGAACTCGGTCGCAAAGTCCTACAGTAACAGACGGGGAAGTGGAGGATGATGAGTGCACTCTGATCGCTGAGCAGGTTATTAGGATGGAGCACGCACGACCTCTGTCGCAGCCTTCTGGGCCTCGAGCTCTGCTTGTTTGGCCGCTTTCTCTGCGGCCTTGCGCGCCTTCTCCTCCTCCTTTGCGCGCTTCTTAAGCTCATTCTTGGAGGGCCCCTTGGGTGCCTCGCCGTCCGCGGTCCTGTGGGATAGGTTGGCACGCGATGAACGAACGAGTTTGGAGCAAGCGATCGGGGAACTTACGGTCCCTGCGTGGGGTCGTGCGGTGGAGGTTGTGGTGGGGGAGCAGCGTCGGCCATGGGTGTTGTTCTGTAGAGCGTTGTACAGAAGTCGAGAGATTTTATAGAAGAGACGAGGGCTCCAGAATGAGTCCCGGTGAGTCGAGCAGAGCCAAAGTTATCTGATCTAGCCCTCTAGGCGCCCATTAGGGTTGGCTCGACCCTACATTGAGGTTAGGGCGTGCTCTGGCTACCCGGTTTGTTCCGGGGTCTCGCCGTTCTAACGCCCCGGGCAATCACTCGGAAAACGCTAGGGAAATCAGCGTCTTGGGAAACTGGGCTCCTCCAGACTCGCTGTCCGCCCTTGTATATTACACACCCCATCTCGTTCGTTTTAAATTCTCCCCACCACCTCTCCCTTCTTGTTCAAAATGCAGGCCATTGCCCGTCCCCTCACGCGCGTCGCCCCCAAGCACGTCCGCTACGCCGGTTCGCTCTCTGTCTGGTCTGCCGTCCCGGCTGGGCCCCCGGACCCCATTCTTGGTACGTGGCGATCCTCACGCACTCCCCTCCTCTGCGGAATTCTCCCGGAGAAGCGAATCGACGTGGTCTGGGATGCTCTCAGACTCGCTACCAGACCGGTAGCAGTTGCACCCCACTGGACGCTATTTTCGCTTGTTTGCGCGAGAGTCGGTCGCAATGCACACGGAATTTGGTTCTAACGTGCGGGGCCCCGCTGTAAATCGCAGGTGTTACCGAGGCGTTTAAGGCCGACAAGGAACCCCGCAAGATCAACCTCGGTGTGGGCGCATACCGTGACGAGAATGGCAGGCCTTACGTCCTGAACGCGGTCAAGAAGGCGGAAGAGACCCTCGCCGCGCAGAACCCGGACAAGGAGTACCTCCCCATCACTGGTCTCCCCGAGTTCACTGCGTCGGCAGCGAAGCTTGCCTACGGCGCGGACAGCATACCATTGAAGGAGGGCCGCGTGCGTAATGATTTTATGTGAGCTGGCAGGTTTCTGAGGCGGCGTGTGGCGAACAGGTCGCGGTGACGCAGTCCATTTCCGGGACCGGAGCCCTCCGCATCGGCGGCGCCTTCTTGGGCCGCTTCTACCCTCATGTCAAGACGATTTACCTCCCGGTACCTTCGTGGGGCAACCACACACCTATCTTCCGCGACTCGGGCCTCGAGGTCAAGGGTTACCGCTACTTCGACAAGAAGACCGTCGGCCTTGACTTCGCGGGCTTGAAGGAGGACCTCAAGGTGAGCAAAACGCCGTTTCACATGTCAATGACGAAGGCCCCAAACTCACGCGAGACTTCGATCGTCTTGTGAAGGCTGCGCCCGAGAAGGCGATCGTCCTTCTCCACGCATGCGCACACAACCCCACTGGTGTCGACCCGACGCCGGAGCAGTGGAAGGAGATCTCGGACATCGTCAAGGAGAAGCAGCTGTTCCCTTTCTTCGATATGGCGTACCAGGGCTTTGCGTCTGGCAACACGACGCGTGATGCGTTCGCAGTGCGCTATTTCGTAGAGCAGGGCCACCAGGTGGCGGTCTCGCAGTCGTTCGCGAAAAACATGGGGTTGTACGGGGAGCGTGTCGGTGCGTTCTCGTTGGTGACGTTCTCGCCTGAGGAGCGCGCCCGCGTGGACTCGCAGCTCAAGATCGTCATCCGGCCGATGTACTCGAACCCGCCTCTGCACGGAGCGCGGATTGCGAGCACGATCCTGCGGGACGAGCAGCTGTACAAGTTGTGGGAGTCGGAGGTGAAGCATATGGCGGACCGCATCATTCAGATGCGTGACCGTCTGTATGACAACCTTGTGGGCCAGAACACTCCGGGCGAGTGGAGCCATATCAAGAAGCAGATCGGTATGTTCAGGTACGTATTGAAAACATTCTGCTTCTGCGACGGTGAAACGGGGTTGACGGGATGGTTGCGATAGCTTCACTGGCCTGACGCAGCCGCAGACAAAGGCGTTGGCGGAGAAGGCGCACATCTACATGACCGCCGACGGGCGTATCTCGATGGCGGGCCTGAACGGGAACAACATCGACTACTTCTCGGAGAGCGTGAGCAAGGCGGTCAAGGGCGATCTCTAGACTCGAGTCGTGGGACGGTTCTGGATGGCAGTAGACGGTTATAGCACACCTGCAGACGGCGCTTGTCTATCCTTACCACTTTTCTAGACTAATGCCAATGGATGGGTCGCTCCGTGCCACAGTCCTTTCACATCCTGGTATGTGCCGCGCCGAGAGCGAGAGAGTGGCGACACGGAGCATCGTCGGGGGCGGTGCCGAGAGCGGATCCTGGTTGGGAGTCCTGATATATATGGTGCGTGATGGTCCATACATATCGTCAGCAAGCCATGAAGCCGTCATGGATTGGCAGCTCTGAGCGGGTCCATGTCAGTTCTCGGGGAGGGATCGACGAAGTCTTCTGTCCAAAGCCGATCCCCTCCGTTTCTGGTTTAAGTCCGTGTCGTCCCAAACCAAAACCCGCGTCATCGTCTGTCCTTGCCTTCCCCCTCCATTCTTCCCCTCCCCGCCTCCATGCCCCCCTCGTCCTCCCACCGTCAATCCCTTACCCCCTACGTTCCCGGTGCCTGGCCCAGTGCCTCTCGCGACCACCAGGACGATTCCACTCAGGATGCAGACATCTCTTCCGTCTCCTCGTACGGCTCTGCAATCAACCGGGCTCGCAAGGACGCTGGTCGCAAGGCCCGCAGGCGGTGGACGTATACAGGTCCTGTCCGCGCGTATAGCGCTACAATCACGCCTCCTGGTCTGACCTGTTCCAATCTCGCGTCGTTGAGTCCGACCATCTCGAACGATTTGCACCTGTCCCCCGTCACCGACGCGACTGTTAGTCACTCCAATATCGAGTATCTGCAAACGCTGACGATATCTTCTCTCTCTCTAAACATACTACAGGCATCCACAGCCACATCCAGTCCTTTGAACACGCCAGACCTCGCAGATTGGCCTACCCTCCTTGACACAAATCTCCTTCTGGACACTCTCCCGTCTTCCAGTACTCCACCTGATCCTGTCACTCGTTTTAACCATATTACTTCTTCGAGTTCCAATGTCAGCGCGCTCTATCATTGTCCTCCAAGGCTTTTACATTCGGCATCGAGAGACCGTCACTTTCCCTCGCCACATCTGGATCCTCCGCTTCTCAACTTCATTCCAAGCCTGCCTCCTCTCAAGCTTCCTGTTCATGGCCCTTCGCCTGGCTACCTTTTTCCGGATTCCCCACCTGCTCCTCCGTCTCCACCGTCGGAATCCTGTCCGACTCCTCCCTCGTTCATAATCCCTTCCCCGACGTGGGGACACACGCCACCTCTCCCGCAACTTGCCACTGAATTCTTCCCAGTCACCGAAGTCCTACACCTACAACCCTCTCCTCAGTCTATTGCGGCACCCACCTTCACGGATTCGCAGACCTCGGACGCCGATTCCCCCATCCTTCCTCCTGGTTCCATCGCCCAATCTGCGGGATCGGATCATGCAGGGTCCACCCTCACACCTCCGCGGGAGATAGACGCCTTTGCTCTCGCGAGCGCGGTCGCATCATCGGCATCCCCTTCATCGTTCTCTATTCCGATGTCTGTCCAGTCGAATATTCCACCGACTATGGTGATGGGTGCCAGGGGTGCCGAGAAAACAGATTTGGGTGCATATAGTCGCCCCTCCGGGACCACAGAGGCTTCCGTCGGTCATCTCGGACACGACGATCAGCTCGCCATAGGTCCCCCCAACGCATCGGAACAGACGGAGCGTGTTCTCGTCCGGCGGCTCTCTGCACCACAGCCCATCGTTTGGCAGAGTCCGCGGCCTCCGACGGCCCGTACCATCAGCTCTCGAGTCGATGTCGGTGAAGGCGGTGGCCCCGGGAAGAGGAAGACCGTTAAACAACCGGTCATGGGTAAAGTTCGTAAACTGGGCGAACGTCTTCGAGGGCTCTTCAAGGGCAAGGCTGATACCCCGCTAAAGACGAGGTCAGTCTTGAGTAGAGCTACTCCCGAGTACAGTTTGATGCGGACGACAACTGCAATCACGAACGTCGAGTACGAATCGGTAAGGTTTTCACCCGGTGGTACAACTATACCTTATTCAACACTGCTTCAGGAGCATCCCATACCGTCACCCAGTCCTCGCGCTAAGAACTTGCGGAATCACCGTCGATCTCTTCCGCTGCCCTCGCTGCTCCCATCGAGCATCGATCGGGTCCAATCGACTATATTCAAGCGTGGTACTCCTGAGCATAACGATGTTCAACATTCGCCAGATTCTCCATCCACTCGAGGTGCTCTCCACGCGACTAGCCACCCAGAGGAGGGCTCCTCATGGGACAATGTCTCCCCTCAATCGCCGCGTACTCCGAAACCGCGACGGGAACGCACTCAGACCGCACCGCAAACCGTCGAAAGCGAACACAAACTGGCTGGGGCAACTGTGAACAAGGTGCGAAGGTTCTCGTTGTCGTCGGCCCTCAATAAGTCGAAGATGGACTCTCTCCGAACAACCGTCATGCCACGCCCCCCGCTTCCTGCGAACCCGTCGGGTCAAGCTCCTATCTTGGAGCTCGGTCACCTTCCAGCCACGCTTCATACTCCCGGACAGGAACACTTCTGGGGTGGCGAACTTCCAAGCCCTCAAGCTAGCAGCAGTAATCCAGTCGCTCCTTCTCCTGGATCCGCTTCTCCTACGCGCTCGAGAACGCGCACCGCACCCCCGCAAGCGTCCTCCTCTCCCCAACTTATGGAGACACCTACCGCGAAAGACAAGCGTTCCCGTCGATTTTCGCTCTCTTCCATCATGGGTAAACGCTCGCCCCGTTACCTCACCACTGCTGCTGGACACGGGCACGCTTCGGAACGCTCCAGTCCGACCAGTCTGAAGAAGACACGGAGATTGAGCCGCCGTCGCCCCCGCGGGGACACCATCACTACGATCACTCATGCAAACGTACATTTCGACATGGTGTCACCCAGACCTGAAGTTGATTGGGGGAGCCATCTACCGATCCTCGAAGCGTCTCTGCCTAACAGGTCAAGCCAGGTTTTGTCTCTGATCAGCTCTAATGGCGAGTCAACATACTATGACGCTCAAGAACATCTGAGCGAAGACGAACACTCCCTTCCCTCCCTGGATCGGCCCTGCTCTCCTCGACCGGAATCGGATTTGGACAGCATGAGCTTCGCGCGGACCCCCGACTACTCCAGTGGAACGTTCAGCTTTGGATCGAGCACCGAACGCGATTTCACCCTTCACAGCAGCGAGCCCTTTATCTCAGGATCGTACACTCCTTACCATGGCCGCCGACGGTCTGGGGCGAGGTATACGCCTGGTGCCAGTGCCATGGCGCACCTAGTCGGCGAAAGCACAAGCACGCCCATCACCAAGACGCTGCGGTTCAGTCCGAGCCTGAGCTTGTCGTTCGATATGTCGTGCTCGGAAGCCGACTACGGGGACGACGACGAGATAGGCCGGCTGGAGCGCGAGGAGGAGCTCAGCTTCATGCGCGCTCTGGGCTTCGAGTTCGACGAAATCGCACGGAGGGTCAGAGAGGAGCCTCTCTGAGGGCCCGGACAATGTCTGGCACGGATTATGTTTGAAGTATTAATTTAATGTATGACTAGAGTAATCGGAGCACTGTCGAGCGGCTTGTTGTGTAACACTCGTTTCACCACAGGTGTGGTTGTACAATGTTTGTTGTTGTATCACTAGAGTAGCAATCACAATGTTTTCCGGGTGGAATAAGAAATTGCATCCAAACGGACGGCTGTATATCGCCGTATGTACTGCGACGTAAGAGATGTGGACATGAGGGCACTAAGCTTATTTTGAATCGACTTGTTATATATCCAGGTCGTCGTCAGGGTCGTCATCATCCTGATCATCTGCGGAGTCGGGGTCATACAGGATTGCTCCGGCAGCTTGGGGCTGCGATGGTTTCCCTAGAATCGAGTCAGTCCAGAGCTCTCAGCTTGGGGCAGAGTACACACCTTCATGTGCATATGGTAAAGGTACCTGCGCTCGCGAACGCTGCTGTTCTGGAGTGAGGTTGAGGTTGAAGGAGAGATTCTGAGTGGGGTCGGGAGGACTCTGTACCTGCTTCCCCTGTATTTCAGTAACCGCACGGTAGATTGTATACATACGCATACGTATACCTCGATTGTGGTGTTCTCGGACCAGAGCGCTTTAAGGCTCTCAAGCCGATGCAGCTCGCACGGGCCTTCAAGTGCGGCTGACCAGCCCTCGAGGACGCGCTGCGCACCTCTGCGCCTGCCCGTGTCGTCCGCGCCACCCCGAACGAGGACCTCGACGACGAACTCAGCGGGCGAGCCGCTGCCCTCAACCCCAGGCCCGAAGACGAGCTTCTCGGACTCGTAGTGGCGCTCTGTGATGGGGATGAACACGCCCCAGAACTTCTCGTCAGGCGAGAGCGGGGGCGGGGGCGTGAGATAAGCGGAGGCGATGTGCTTAAGGAGCGCAGACGGGTGCGCGGTGAGGTGCGTGAGAGAGGGGGAGAAGCGGGTTTGAATGAGGATAGGGAGGAGGGGGCTTGGTGCGAGAACGTGTAGGATTAGACGGGACGAGCCTGGGGACGGGTTGGTGAGCAAGGTGAGGAGGCGGGGGTGGAAAGGGACGAAAACGAGGACGGTGTAGACTTACCTCCCCGCTCGCGGACGAGGGCAAATGCCTCAGACAGCAGTCGGGTAGTCTCTGAGAGAGACCCGATGTCTGAGAGAAGGGTGTCAACAGAGTCGATCACCACACTCAGTGGACCTGGAGGAGCTGTACGGAAACGGGTGAGTATTTTGGAAAACGGCTGGCAGGGCAGCCTGTGAGCTCACCGGAACGGATGGTCTCGAGCAGCTCCTTTTTGAGAGCGTGGATCGTATCCTGTTCAGAACCCGATACATCGTCATATCCAGGCACACTTGCGGTCTTGTCTACCACGAGAATAACATCCGAGGTTCCGTGCGATGGGACCAGGATGCTAGATGGGCGGTAGAGGAAGCAAAAGAGGATGGTTGTCCCGCGCGTTCTTTGTGTTGCCTGTTTCACTAACGCACGGAGCACTGGCAAGCATGTCTGTGAAGTGGATGACTGGAGCAGAAGGAGGTGTTGGTTGCGCGATGTCTGCGCGAGGGCAGTGGAAGAGAGCAGCGATGGCATTTCCGAGCAGAGCTCTAGTCAGACGAGCGCTAGCGATGTGGCTGCTGGCTAGATCTGTGCACGGGATCTCCGGGCCGGCGACCCGGATGCTCTGTTCCAAGTCTCTCGGACTCAGACCCCGACTCGGACTCGGACTCGGACTCGGACTCGGACTCGGACTGCCAGTCACGGTCACTGCTCACCCACACCCACACATGTCATGTACAGACCAGACCAGACGGAATCCGATCCCGACAGGTCCTCAAACGCAAGATGTTCACACGTCTCCAGGCCATACATAGGCTCCTGTGGACCGTAGGATGCATTTCTCAACTCTCCACTTAACAGTCACTAGTCAGGATCGACCCATCGTCGCGGCAACAAGACCGACTCGAACCTCATAATGCCCAGTCCTACCGTAAGCCTTCTTCGTGTCGTTTGTGGAATGGATGGAGACATATACTGAGTCTTGCTCAACCGTGTAGTTCCCCATTCAAGTTGAGCCCTCCATGGAGGCACTATCGGAGACCTCAAAGATTCGCCAGCTCTACTCCGCGGACCTCTTCCCCAACGGTCAGTAGTATTGGAAGCGAAATGGCACGCAAAGCAGGCTGACTTGTGTGATTTTCAATACAGGTAATTACGCACCGCTTCTTTACGGACGGGTCCGATACTGGATCATAGGCCCCGAGGACGGTACCAAGGTGCGACGATCTTTTACCCTGCACTCTGGTGCCCTGCTCATGAAGGGCATCGTACCAAGGTCGTACTGATTCATGGGATATCCACACCTTCGGTTACATGGACGACCATTGGTCCCTACCTGGCCGAGCGTGGCTTCAGAGTGCTCATATATGGCGAGTACTTTCCTCGATGTGCCTGTTGGCGTGATGTACCATATCGCTCACCTCGTCGCAGATCTGTATGGCAAGGGCTACTCGGAGGCCCCGGTGACCACGTATGACCCATACTTCTTCGCCACCCAACTCGCTCTTTTGTTGCAATACGTCCATTGGGACTGCGCGCATGTAGTCGGGTTCTCCATGGTTTGTCAAGCTCCCGCTCGCACTCACAACAACGCGACTGACACGCTCCACAGGGAGGGGGGATCGCCAGCGCATTTAGCTCATCCCTCCCTCACCTTGTGGCTGGGAAAACCATCTTCATTTCCTCCGCAGGCCTTCTAGATGTATGTGTCTACAACGACGTTTCGGTGACCTATGGTCTGACTCTATTTTCTGTAGACGACTGCTGGGGTGCACCGGGTACGTGTGACCATCCCAAGTCTGCCTTCCAGCCATTCATACTTTTTGTTTAGTCTCCGCAGGATGGCAGGGTGGCCTTCCATCAATTCCTGGAGGTTAGTTGGCAAATACCGTTAAACTGGCGACTCATCTGACATCAGCCGTCATGAATGGCAGCTCCGCGACTTGCAAAGCAGGCACCTCCCTGGGTACAATCGCAGCTTGCAGTCGTGCTTCGACCACGGGCCCATCCGCCACCTCCAGAGCGCTTTCGACAAGCTGGCAGACATCTCCGTCGGACCTGAGGGGAAACCGCTCCAGGTCCTCGTCATACACGTGGGTCTTGTCACACATTTGCATGGGTTTTGGAACCTTGCCTGAGAACGAGAACATTATGCAGGGTACCGACGACGAGATTGTGCCGTACGAAGAGGCGAACAAGATCAAGGCGCGGATCCCGCACGCGGAGTTGGTGACCGTCCAAGGAGGGTTCCATGATGTCGTCTTCAGAGACGAGCATTGGAAGATCGTGGCGGCGGCTCTGGTCCGTTTTTTGAAGTGATGGGGGCATGCTAGACATACAGTGGCTTCCAAGGATATCGTGGTGCGTCCGTCGAGTTGGGTGAAATATAACGAGGGTAGTGCCAGTCATCGGCTACGGCTTAAAACCGATGTCAATGTAAATTGTATCTCATTGAATAAAGGAGAGGGCTTTTCATTCAGGGGGTATCGTACACGGCTACTACATAAAAGTCTAGAGAAAGCGCATTTTGGTTTCCCCTCCGCTCGCTGCCCCAGCTCGAGGGCCAGGGCTGCGAGAAAGAAGGTACTTATCCCGAGGACCACGAAAAGGTATGCGCCAGGGCCGGAGCCCCTCCCTCGGGATACATGCTACGGGAACTACATGATGTCCTACACCGAAACCCACAAACCGAAACCAAAGAAACCCACGTACCTTGAAACGGAACGAAAAAAATGCACCCACCTTGGAACCGAATAAAGAAAAACACGGACCTTAAATCAAACAAGAAGAAAACAACGCACCTAGAGACCAAAGCCCACAAACAAACGAAATTCACGTACCTCGTAAGAACAAAGACACGCATCTCAACACGAAAACCGAGACTACAACCCAAGCACAACGTACCTACAACTACCTACAGCCAAACCCGACCTACAACCAAACCCTACATACAATCGACCTCTACCTACGACCGAACAAGAGGGAAGAAGACAAGAGGGAGACAATGACTGACCGCGCTGCGACGGGAGTTATATACCATGCAGCATTCAGGAGCGGCCAAGTCAGCCCCATGGTCAGCCTACTCGGGACACCTCATGGCACGTCAGGAGGCTGACCCTCTGAGTGGGTCCGCTGTTGCATCATGCCGGGTGGCAATCTCACAGTCTAGAAGTCGGATTCTTGCCCGACCCTGAACAGGGCTGACGTGGACGAGTGCGCTTGAAATGTCTGCCATATCGTTTGCATCGAGTAAGTTATCCATTAAATAATGTGGCTCGTAAATGTACAGACGTGCAAGTACGTTACCGATTTTCGGCGGCGGCAGCCCACCGCTCTCTCGTCAGAATCTGGATGCTATTCTGCCACCGCAGCGCGCCGACTGTCTCTGTCTTCCTCTCCAGAGCGAACCCGTGCTTGTGCAATGATGCACTGACATATCCCTCCAACGGCGAAGCACGAGCGCGCATGGCCTCGACTTTTGTGTCGTTAGTGAACGCGTGTCGGAGCGCGAACTCGAGCAGGTCGTCCTCTGCGCCGGCCGGACGGTACTGCTCCTCGACGAAGAAGTGGCGAATCGTCGCGGCCTTGGCGGTGCCTTTGGTCATGGCAACCTTGCCGGACTCGTCCTTCTTGAACGTCTTATCCCCGACGGTATCGTCGGACTCGGCGTCCAGGGATGCGTCTACGGCGATGATTCCGACGAAACGTTCGCCGTACTGCAGGATCCAGAAGCCGGATGAGGGCGAGCGGGAGTAGTAGGCGGGGATGTCGACCATGTCTGGACGACGGAGGACGTGCGCGGAGCGGTCCTCGAAACCCCACCGATTCAGCCTGCGAGGAATGAACACATGGATTTAGGATACGGTGTGAAAATAGCACGTACCAATCGATGCCAAACATGAACAGGATAGCTAACGACCCGAAAGCGGGGACGGGCGAGAGGTAGCCGTATACGCCGTAGTCCGCTCTGGGCCACCAGTTCATGTACTCGGCGAACACGCAGGCGAAGGCGATCCACGCCGAGAGAACCAACGGGTGGAAGTACACTGTGTATTGCACGCACTGAGCAAAGGGACGAGCGAAACGTTCACGAGACATACATTTTTTGTTTGCGACCGTAATGGGTTCCATGCACGCCTTGCCCACCAAGAACCTGATGTACTTCTGGTCCGAGGCCTCAACTGTGCGGATTCTTGCTGCAGGTTCAGCCATGTTGACCGGCAGAGTTGGACGAAGAAAGAGGTGTGTGCGAATTGAGGCGACGTACGGGAAGCATGGGCTTGAGCTTGAGCTTCAGGCCGAGGGGTGCCAAAGGAGACGCACGTTCGTCGGTCCGACTCCCAATACACCCACGTGATCGACGGCTGCGTGGTAGGGGTGGGAGTTCAACGTTCTAGCACCGTGACCGAGTGTACCAGTGACTGAGTATGTACTGAGTACTGAGTGAGTGCCGGGGGGAAACTTGAAGGAGACCCACGCTTGGAATAATGACTAACTTGCCTCGCCGTGTCCTTAAGTTCGCAGCGCTTGGTAATACACCCTGGACCGTCTTGATCTCCTCCAGCCCTGCCCCAGCCTAACCCCCCTAACCCTTCCTAGGTCCAATCGCGCACAGAAAATGCTCATCACGAAGACCCACTACGACCTGCCCACCAAGCTCGACCCTAACGGCCGACCGATCAGGGTCTTCGTCATATCGCCCACAGTCCCCAACTACCCAAACGCCAAGTTTCCTGGTGCGTCGGCCACCACAACATCGCGATGCCTCGCTATTGACCCTGAATACGCACTGAATACGCAGGTGTCACTGTATTCAGGTGAACCTCGTCCCTTTTCTACTCTAAGATTGTTGCTGAACCTCAACAAACAGCGAAATCTACCAGGTGACTGGCCCCGTCGAACGGTTCGCCGGGCAGATCGCCAGCCAGGGATTCGTTGTTGGTCAGCCATACCATTCTCAGATGTGGCCCTTCAATTCATCTCCATCCGATCAGCCTGTCCGTCTACGTACCATGAGTTCGAGGGCCCTGAGCCCATTCCGTACGACGTCGAAGGCCAGTAAACTTTAAATCTCCAGATCGTTTCGTTTGGCGTCCTCTAGTGATATAGAACCTTTGGACCCCCTCAGGTACCGATCGCGGAAACAAGTACAAGGTACATATACGATCTGTGTAAACGTCATTCGATGTCTCTGACTGCTGGATCTGCTTAGATCGAAAAAGAAGTAGCTGCATACGACGAAGTGCGTTTGCTGTCCAGTCCTCGGCAGGTCCTAGAGCTCATGCACCTCCGTGTAGGATGCGAAGCTTACCATAGATCTCCTGTGCTCCTTGAAGAACTGCAATGGGCGCATTGCCGGTATGTCCGCGATATGCGAGTCCATTATGCACTATTATTTGACTGAGTATATAGCCACCGGAATGTGTCTCGGCGGCCATCTCGTACGTTCTCCTTCCCTTCGAGCGACGCATTACCTCCCCTCATGCCGCTCTCCGTTTTGCAGGCCTTCAGAGTACGCACGCAAGCAACTGCATCGTGCTTCTGTATCGAAATGTGAACATTCTCTCCACAGGCTACCTTCGACAAGCGCGTGCTGTCCGCGGTATGTTTCTTCGGGACGGACATCCACTCCGCGACGCTCGGCAAGGGCAAGAACGACGACTCTCTCGTCCGCGTCCGCAACGGCGACCTCACAGGGAAGGGCGAGCTCGTCGTACGTCGCCGTCGTTGTCTGCCTCCGCCCTACATAGACGACTTACCTACCGTTCTCATTTGCGCCAGATGATTTTCGGGAAACAGGTATGCATCCTGCGCCACGACCGGGACACACGGTCGCGCACTGTGCCTATTCAATGTACCGATCCGCTTCTGCAGGACACCCACGTTCCTCGCAAGGGTAGGGATCTCATCAGAACGACTCTCGAAGACGCAAACGTCCCCACCTCGGTGCGGCATGTACATCAGCTCTAGCTCTTGAACCTCGCTGACACTGTCTCATAATAGTTCCTCGAAGTGCAAGCCCAGCACGCCTTCGTTCGCGACGAGTCATCCAAAGGCCGCTGGGACGCTGCCCTAACGCGATCGTTGTTCACCTTCATGATGGAAGTCTTTGAGCGCACTGTTGGCAGAGACTTGGGAGAACGAGTTGACGAGGGCGGGAAGATAGAGCACGTCTGTTGACGAGGTAGCAGTCCACCATTCGGATTCGATGTATCAAAGATGTACTGTACGTTGTGCACATGTTTTACCTCGCATGTATGCACGTTGTTTGAAATCCAGACAGTTTCAAGGAGAGAGCAACGCTACAATCAATTCGTACTTCTCATCGTCTACACAGGACGCAACGACATTACAGAACATGGGCCGCAGCCCTGCAGGACCGTACGGCATGCTTCGTGATCGTGAATACAACAATGGTGGGGATGGTAAGAACACAGTTGCGACAGTTAGAGATACCATGCGAGATGAGGAGAAAGAAAGCGAGAAAGGACCGAGGGAAAGAGAGACCGCGTCTAAGTCGTTTACTTCTTCTTGGACGCCTTCTCCGCAGACTTCGTGACTGTGTATCGAAGACCGCCATGAGAATAGGTTTGTAATCGATAATGTCGGCATGGACGCACCCTTGCCACTAGACTTGTCGGTCTTGTCAACCGACTTGATGATACCGACAGCAACCGTCTGCCTCATATCACGGACGGCGAAACGACCAAGCGGCGGGTACTCGTTGTAAGACTCCACGCACATGGGCTTGCTGGGCACGAGCTTCGCAATGCATGCATCGCCAGACTTGACGAACTTGGGCTTGTCCTCGATCGACTTACCCGTTCGGCGATCGATCTTCTCGATGAGCTCGGCGAACTTGCAGGCAATGTGGGCGGTGTGGCAGTCCAAGACGGGTGCGTAGCCGGCACCGATCTGACCGGGGTGGTTGAGGATGATGACCTGGGCAGTGAACGACGCGGCCTCCTTGGCGGGGTCGTTCTTGGAGTCGGAGGCGACGTTACCACGGCGGATGTCCTTAACCGAGACGTTCCTGACACAATATTAAGTATGTGGTGAAGACAATCGACAATAAAAGAGGCACTTACTTGACGTTGAAGCCGACGTTGTCACCAGGGACACCCTGCTCGAGCTGCTCGTGGTGCATCTCGACGGACTTGACCTCAGTAGTCACGTTCGTAGGCGCGAAGGTGACGACCATGCCAGCCTTGATGACACCAGTCTCAACACGGCCAACGGGCACCGTGCCGATACCACCAATCTTGTAGACATCCTGGAGGGGGAGACGGAGAGGCTTGTCGGACGGACGGACGGGGGGCTCGATGGCATCGATAGCGTCCAAGAGGGTCTTGCCCTTGACAACCCCACCCTTGGTCTCCTTGGTCCAGCCCTTGTACCAGGTCATGCTAAAAGACAAAAAAAGTCAGGATGACGGTTCATCGGACGATATAGCGCATACACTCACTTGCTGGACTCCTCAAGCATGTTGTCGCCGTGCCAGCCAGAGATGGGGACGAAGGCAACCGCCTTGGGGTTGTAACCGACTTTCTTGATGAAGGTGGACGTCTCCTTGATGATTTCGTTGAAACGGTCTTCGGACCACTGCGAGCTCCGCGTCAGAACATCGGCGCATGAAGGCGCACGTGACAACGAACCTTCGTGGTGTCCATCTTGTTGACGGCAACGATGAGCTGCCTGACACCAAGGGTGAAGGCAAGGAGAGCGTGCTCGCGGGTCTGGCCATCCTTAGAGATACCAGCCTCGAACTCACCGGTACCAGCGGCGATGATGAGGATAGCGCAGTCAGCCTGCGAGGTACCAGTGATCATGTTCTTGATAAAGTCACGGTGACCGGGGGCGTCGATGACCTATGAACGTTATCCATAAGCATCGAATATCGACAGTTTCTCGTGCAAAAAGGGCAAACACTTACGGTGACCATGTACTTGGGGGTCTCGAACTTCCAGAGGGCGATATCGATCGTGATACCACGCTCACGCTCAGCCTTGAGCTTGTCGAGCACCCAGGCTGCGATGATGCCGCGCTTAGATTGGAGAGATGAGTGAGCGCTTATTGGCACTCACCATACTTGAAGGAGCCCTTGCCGAGCTCAGCAGCCTCCTTTTCGAACTTCTCGATGGTACGTTTGTCGATACCACCGCACTTGTAGATCAGGTGTCCGGTAGTGGTGGACTTGCCGGAATCGACGTGGCCGATAACTGGAGACGATGAGGATGGTCGTCGATTGACGGTGGCAGAAACGCGACTCACCGACGACGTTAACGTGGAGCTTCTCCTTTCCCATTTTTGATATGAATCTGTAAGGTGGAGGTCAGCACGTCAATACCATACCACGATCGAAGGTGTAGTAATGGCTCGCGAGGGTGTCCGGTCGGGTAGATAGTAGATGAGCGCGCAACGTCGATCTCGCGGGAGTCCTCGCTTTCAACCTCACACAGGACCTCTCGAGACTAAGAAAGAGTCGAAAAAAAGACTTACGCAAAAGAAAGTGTTCGAAAGCGAGGGGAGCGAGAGGGGGAAGATGAGGGTAAGAAGAAACTGGGGATGGCAGGGATCTTAAGGTTTATGTACCCGTGCGCGGGCTCGAAAATTTCAGATGATCGATACAGATCTTGCTGATTACAGTCCTCAGAAAAACCCTCCACCCATGGCCGGCCGGCTCCGCCGATCCCCCGGAGTCACCTCCGCTTGACCCTTGCAACCGATAGCGCTCATTGGCCACTTGTTGCGTTCCTACACGACAACTGTCAGTGTATCTACAATCGCAGCAAAGCCAGCGGGAGACATTACAGAACATCTTCTATTGCACAAGACGGACCTATGGCTAACTATGTGGATACATTTGTATTGATGACAGAGATGCGGTGTGGCGAAAAACAGATGCGTTCGGAACGAGTCGATGCGATGGTAGTGATAACATTAATGCGAGTACAGAAAGGAAAGGTCACGAGCAGCTCAAGATAAATATCGCCTCTTGGAAGATGGATGGGAGTGAATAGATAGCCCCAACGAGGCAGAGCTATCCTCGAGTATCTGCCTGCAGGACGAGAAGCCATCAGATAACATGGCATGCCTACAAGGACAGTGCGATTCAGTTCGAGGGGCACTTCTGATTGCGGGGGTACTCTGTCACTCGAACTCCACGCACCTCGCACGCGGCCGTCCAGCTTGGACATCCTGGTCATGAGTTCGATGTCCAGCCTCCGTTGCCACTAAGGAATCGACTCTGGAGGATCTTGGAGAACGTTGGCCGCGACTCAACATCGACCCGGAGACAGGCCCGAACGAGCGCTGCCGCGTCACCCAACGCTCCTCCGCCGTCCGCTTCTTCACCCTCCTTCTCCTTGCCTTCCATACATCGTTCGTCCAAAGCAATGGAGGCACTGGCAAACGGAGACTCGAGGCCGTCCTGAGCCTCCGCGGCAGTGGTGAAGGGACATTCGCCTACGAGCATCACGTACGCGACGACGCCGAACGCCCAGACGTCTTGCTCCTTACCAAAATATCGCTCGCCGCGCAGGATCTCAGGACCCGCGTAATCAAGGCTACATCGTCTCATGAATAAGGGCATCTGGGACTGATTGAGGGCGATATGCACTCACGTGCCACTGAATGTGTCCCATCCACCTTTCCTCACGAGGCCGGAACTCCCGAAGTCGATAAGGACGCACTTTCCTGCAGGTCCAAGTACGACGTTCTCGTCTTTGATGTCACGGTGTACTGCACAAGGCTATCTGAGCCCCACATGATTACACCAAAATGAGCCTCGCTCACCGATTCCTTTCGAATGCAAGAAGGCGACCGCGTCCGCGATCTGTCCGAGGTACGTTCGGATAAGATCTGTGGGTAGTCCGTTCGGATAGCTTTCGACCAAGTCAAATAGGTCCGAAGGTGGAGATGGTTCGTCGAGATTAGGTTCCGGTGTGGTCGATGGGAGGACAAGGTAGTAGTAGTGGTTGTCTTCGAAGAAGTCTAGAAGAGGGCAGATATTCGGGTGGCCGCTGACCACCTTACCCTCTACCCATTCGTTGTCGACGGCCAGCTTTTTGCGAAGCGGGTCCCAGGGACGTGGAGGCGGCAAGACGTAGTGGGTGGTGGAGATGGCAGACATGACGTAGATCTCTATTGGAATCGTACCAAACTTCGGATGTCGCTTCCAG
Source organism: Ganoderma lingzhi (assembly GCA_026283605.1). NCBI lineage: Eukaryota > Fungi > Basidiomycota > Agaricomycetes > Polyporales > Polyporaceae > Ganoderma > Ganoderma lingzhi. The sequence goes on from JAPJYM010000001.1 coordinate 2,171,174, forward strand.
CAGTCAGCGAGAATACGCGACTTGATGATCTGCTTTATGACGAGGGGCGGCTAGAACATACAGTGTCAATGACATGAATGAAGTATACTTCTGAATCTCACCCCTAGCGTCCCGTCATCCATCATCTCCCTTCCGCGCTTCACTAAACCGTACGCACCACGGCCGATTTCTCGCTCGATGACGAACTCGGATATGCTCCGATCACCTACTGACCTCGGTTGCTCGCCGGGAGTGGGAGGTCCTACACTGCTGGCCACGCTGAGAAAGCTTGCAGCGCTGCTCGTTCGCACGAGCTTTTGGGGACCAGCAGGGAGAGGGGAAGGTGGCTCTACAGGGGTAATGGAGACGCGTCCGGCCAGTAACGAGACGCGCTGCTGTGATGACCGGCGACGCATGCGGGGAAATTGAGTCGAGCGGGGGGATGAGGGTGTGCTCGACAGGGGAGTCCGAGAGGCAGTGCCCATAGGGGATGTGGTTCGAGGAGAGGGTGGTCTAGAGGGGAAAGGACGAGGAGAGGATGGCCGGGACTGTACCGGAGAACGTGTCAAAGGACCGGAGACATAATTGCCAGAACGCGGAGACGACAACGGTAGGAGAGGCACGGGAGATACAGATGTGGATATCATGGGTACACCGTTTGCTGCAGCAGACCTGGGAACTGCGGAATTGCTGAGCCACAACGGGACAGCGGGGCACAGCAGACCAGAGCGATCCTTGGATGCGGTGACGGTGGTGTCGGGCGCAACTTTGACGGCCTTTTCGGGCTCGCTCTCGCTCTCCTCGCCGCGGTTGTGGTTGTTCCACACACATCCACGTCCTATGGAGGTGACTCCCCAGCTGTTACCCACACTTGCCGCGCGGTAAAGCCGAGGACTGGAAGAGGGTGGTGGCATCCAATCGTCGTCATTGTCAAAGCTGAGGTCGACGGTCGGGGCAGCAAGCATGATGCCTTGCAAAGGGGGGAGGGTTCTTGCACGGTCAGGATGTCGTGAGAGGGACGGGGTGGATGATGGTGGTGCAGAGCGTGAACGGAATGACGGGTTGTGAGACCGCCTCACTGAGCCCTTGCACGTGCGCGATGGTTTGCCGCAGGGCGGCACCTGGAGCCGGCTGGCTGCAGTCCACAAATACTCGCCATCCTCCGAGCTCGAGTCGTATTCCATATCCATGACGATGGGGTGGGAGGGCGGCTGGCTGTCGGTGGCTGCACCTACGGACGTCCTGCTGGGACGGCTCCTCGCCAGGATCCGGGCCAGCCCTTCTTAAATCGCTGCTCTCTGCCAATGCCACAGATGATAAGCTGACAGGCGCCCACCGTGTGACCAAATCGGTCAATGCTCGGCAATCCCGACACCCACGTGGAATAGACGCCCAATCTCCCACGGAATTCTGGTCGCACCCTCAAACTCCAGTCCGCCCCCGTCAACGCCGTCCTCAAGCCTCACAAATCGTAAGTCCGTCATGCTGAACGTATTATACGACAGCCCGTTGTCCTAGGATCCTGCCGATATGATTCTGGAGCTGGGATTTTGGTTGGAAGATGATGGATGCCGGCTCGACACGTCGGATGACTCTGGACCTAGGCTGCCTCATCATGCTCTTCCTCAAGCTGCTCGGCCACTCACACCCATTTGCCTTACAGCCCACCATGGTCAAGGTCCCGATCGTCAAGAAGCGTACCAAGCCCTTCAAGTGAGGTTGCCATCTTATGTTGCGTCGATTATCTGCTTATTCTCTCTTAGGCGCCATCAGTCCGACCGTTACAAGAGTGTGAAGGAGGCATGGAGGAAACCGAAGGGTATCGATAACCGTGTACGGCGTCGGTTCAAGGGTCAGCTGCCAATGCCCAAGGTGCGTGTTTTAATCCCTCGTCTTCACATCGCCCTCATTCCATCCTTTAGATCGGTTACGGCAGCAACAAGAAGGTCGGACACCTTCAATTCTTACTCTTCCGGGAACCGGCTGACCGTTCTTCAGACCCGCCACCTTCTCCCCAACGGCCTGAAGAAGTTCTTGGTCAGCAACGTCCGGGAAGTTGACCTTCTCCTGATGCACAACAAAAGCTTCGCGGCCGAGATCGCGCACAACGTGAGCAGCCGCAACCGAACAGTCATCCTTGAGAGGTACGCACTGTCAATTCAATGCTACCGGCGCGATACTCAGTTGAGGCATCATCATAGGGCCAAGGTCCTTGGTGTGAAGGTCACCAACCCGACTGCGCGTCTGCGGTCAGAGGAGTAAAAGGTCGTCGGTGTCATTGCTGTCTCGCTCGCTGCATTCCATCATCCACATGTATCCATTTGACTATGCCGAAGATTATCGACATGCCACCATGTTCCAGGCCGATACGATATTCATTTGTGTGTCGATATGTGTTGTTTAGGCACTCCTCGCCCTACACCCCCAACCTGGTAAGATTTGTTCGATAAGCGGTGCGAATTCAGTCCAGTCGGGGTTGTCTATCACGTGTATCAGACAGATCGCTCGGAGTCTCCCAGCTGTGGCTATCGCAGAGGGTAGATCTAGACCATCGCACCTACCTCTACCACCTGCCCTGCTTGCATCCTGCCTCGTATTCTCTTCAGCTTCGCTAGATCTGTTTCCACGCCATCATACGCGGGTGATCGATGACATCTAGGTATGTTGTAATTCCTCGAATCTCCTGTCTACCACGGATCAGCTCATATGGTTAGACAAGCGACGCATGCGGACTCATGGTATACGGGAAACCCTATCAAATTGAACCAGGAGCTGTCGGGTTGGTTGCAAGATGTGGACGCTGCCGCGACAGATGAATATAAGCCCCCTATACATGGAACAAAGGCCATCATTGCGCCGTGAGATCGATCGTGTTTCTGGCTCTCGCCTTAAACCTGACTCTAGCCTGGTGTAGACACGCCGGTTACTCGTATTCGGGACGTGCAGCTGCTTGGGCATATAAGAGTATCGATACCACTGGAATGTAAGTCTCCGCAACTCCATAGGCATGAATTTATTAAGACCGTCGGGGTTCACAGTAAACGTGTTTTCGTCTTGGGACCGGCTCACCATGTCTATCTCGACGGGTGTGCGCTGACAAAGTGCACCGAATACGACACTCCGCTTGGATCGCTGCCCATAGATGTCGAGAGTGCGTATCCGTATCCCTCGTCAATACCCGTATAACTCAAATGCCAACACAATATTCCCAGCGACGAGAGAACTTAAACAGACTGGTCGTTTTATGGACATGTCGCTGCAAACCGACGAGGACGAACATAGCATCGAGATGCACCTGCCGTATGTCCGCAAGGCGTTTGAGGGGTGCGTCTACTGTACGCGGGGCTTTCAACTGTCTAACGCGGGGGCTCTAGTCTTGACATTAAGGTCGTCCCAATACTTGTCGGGGCTATCGACTACGACCAAGAAGTAGCGTTCGGTCGTTTGCTAGCACCATATTTAGCCCGCGATGACACTATTTTCGTCGTGTCTAGCGACTTCTGCCATTGGTATGCAAGAATCAGCCACACGCTTCTGTGTTTGTGTTTTTAGAATATTAACGTTCGAATTCTAGGGGTACCCGCTTCCAGTATACGTTCTACTATCCCCAGCCCCCGCCCAGCTCGATCGCACCCATCCGTCTCTCAAGATCCGAACCATCGCCCGCTTCGCTGAACACTCATCCTATCCACGCATCCATCTTAGCTTTGGATCACGAGGCGATGGAGCTCCTCACTTTGCCTCCTTTCACCGCTCCTCAGGCCCACCACGCGTTCGCGCAATACTTGGCACGCACCAAGAATACTATATGCGGCCGTCACCCCATCGGGGTGCTTTTCGGAGCGCTGACCGCCTTGGAGCAGGAGCAGAAAGTCCCAAAGGTCAAATGGGTGCGCTACGAGCAGAGCAGCGCATGCGAGACTATCAAGGACTCGAGTGTTAGTTATGCTAGCGCCTTCGTTACCTTCTAAACGAATACGGTGAGTGCGATAGACACATTTGCGCTAATTGTAGACTTGACTTGGGAATGTACGATGCCACGATGTATTACAATCAGGATGACTATTGCATTTTACGCCCAGAAAGTGATAGGGATGGATCTAGTTGACTGTGCCCGCAGGTCGGGCGGGAGGAGTTGGAGTTGGAGTCCGACCGGCTCATCCTTCTCATCCTCGGTCCCGGGCTCGCCGCCATGGTTAGCGACCTAAACACAATCAACATGCTATCGCAAAACGACGCCACGACAGTACAAACGTACTTTACCATCCACAATTACTGCATCTTCGAAGCCCCAGTCGCGCGACGCGCCTTCCTTCAAGTGGGTGCCGTCCACAAGTTTCGTGGCCTCCCAATTCCCCACAGTGTTAGACGATGGGTCACCAGGTCTGACGTCTGTGACTGTGATAGAACAGCAGCCGACCCTTAGAGGTAGGGTAGCATCATTCACAAGAGCCCGGATGAGGGCGATGCACGTCGCTGCGTGGCTGACAAGCAGGATGCGTTTGTGAGTCCCGTTGTACCTGTCCTCCACGGCGGGTATGAGCGCACGCAAAAGGGCATGGGCACGGTCATGGACTTCATCTATGTCCTCGCCCTTGCGAGAGGGGTAAAATATCGTTTCCCATGCGTCATCAACCTCGGAAATGTGGTTGCGGAGGTGAGCAGCAGGGCCTGGACGTGGGTGGAGGCCAGTGCCTGGGGCGACAGGAGAGTACCACTCGGAAAGCCCTTGAATGGCACGGTTATATACAGTGATGACCTGGGAGTATGAGATGCCTACCGTGATCGACGTAGAGCGGTAGCTTCAAAGCTTCCGCGGTGGGCCTTGCGGTCTGCAAGCAGCGATCTGGATCATTAAAACCATGTTCTCAGTCGAGACGTCATATCCCGTTAACAAACGCCGATCACTCACAATATGGAGAAGAGAATATCACTGTAGGCCTCTCTTCCTCAGGTAGAGAAAGAAAAAAATCGGCGAGCTCCTGCGCCTGTGACAACCCGACGGGTGCGAGGGGAGGGTCCCGTGCAGTTCCTACTCTCAGGCACGATAAACCTGCGATTGGAACCACATCTTCAGAACTACCATACCTGTAACGCTAGCCCTGTTTTCATAACAGTCAGACCTCTAGCGCGATGAAGTAACTGGCATGATGTTACCAGTCGTCAGTGATCCAGTTGATACGGAATCCTGGTACCATGCCGGTTAGAATGTCGGCCGTGGACGATAGATGATGACTCAACATACGTACCATGTCTAGCGATGTAAATGCGTTCTATGGTCATGTTTGGAAACGGCAGATGGCTACTTGTATGGATGTGATACTACAGCGGATGGAGTTAACGATGGTGAAGATTTCGGGATTCAATATTCAATGCGCATTTGGAAAAAAAGGCCGTTACCGCCATTTACTCGCGGCACATTGTAAGTAATAAAAATTGTAAGAAAACGAACCTATCTATGTACTAGTTGCATTGTGAGTAATAAACCGGAGAAACCTCCCCAGACGCACCTGCAACCACATTCGCGGTTGTCGGCGCGTAGCAACTCTCGATGATCGTCTCCCATATCCCGCAGACAACACGTGGCCATGGCGTTATATGTGTTAGAATTTTGAAAAGCACTGTTTCTGAACGCGGAATGCACCTCGATCTCGTACACCTCGTATACAACACGACTAAATATCGAGTCACAGAACATAAAATACCGTGGATAGTCTTGGATCATATGTCATGTCAGGGAATGGTGAGTGGAAGCGACCACTACTGGGAGTGGTGACAGGAGTACAGCAGGTTGGGTGGAGCAGTGGTAGAGACGAGGGACGAATACGAGGTGGAACGACGGGTGCAGAACGTGCGCACAGATACCAAGACAGACCAACTGACGAAGACCAATCGAGTTTAAGAGAAACGACTCCAAATTTTTGTCGGTACCGCCCTTCGAGGAGTCAACGGTCGCGTGAGACGCCGACCGACACTATATCTTGCTTCGATGTTCAGACGAGGGACGGGAACGCCGTCTCGTCGTCGACGTTTAGCGTAGCAGACGGGCCGTTGGCCCCACGGCCCCGCGGAGCCCCACGAGGGCGGGCGCGAGCGCCGCGCTCGCCGCCGCGGTCACCGCCACGGCCGCGACCACCACGAGCGGGACGCTCAAAGCGAGCGTCGATCTCGATGAAGACCTTCTCCTCCTTCTTGACCTTAGCCTTCGGGGCAGCAGCCTTGGACTAGGGGACCAGTCAAATCAGTACGAAAGAACCAGGATTTCACAACGCGCTTACCTTGCCAACGAAGTACGCGGCCTCGTCCTCATCCTTCTTGGTCACGAGGACAGCGCCCTTAGGGGCAGATTCGTCGACCTTGCGACCCTCGAGCTTGGGCACAATGTCGAGGCCAGCCAGCTTCTTGCGGTATTCGTCGAGGGTAAGCGTGTTGTCCTCCTCCTCGGGCTCGCGGGGCTTGCGGGCCTCGGCTTTCTCGCCAGTGGGAGCGCCCTCGGTGGCAGCGGCGGCACCCTCGGCGGGGGGAGCATCCCAGCCGGAAGCCTCGTTGGGGGCATCCCACTCGTTGGTCTCGGCGGCGGCGTCGGTAGCCGCACCAGTCTCGGCCTTCAACTCGGAGTTGCCCTCATCGCCGCCCCAGCCCTGATGGACCTTCTTGTCGGAGTCGCTGAAGGGCCAACGGCAACGTCAGTGGAGATCCGCATGGAGAGTCTGATCGAAGACGCACGTCTTGCCAGTTGCACTGTGGCGGTCGAACTGACGACCGCGGCCTCCCCGCCCGCGATCGCCACGACCTCTGCCACGACCGCGGCCTCGACCTTCGCCCTCCGCTACGGGTAAAAAACGATAGGTAGGCAGCAAGTATCAAATGGCGATCCGAGGGCATGGAAAAATCCAAGGCGAATGTCAGCCCTGAAACAAGCAAGATCCTGGATGTGATCTTACCGCGCTTCCTAGGTTCACCAGAGGCATCCTCAGCAGCTTCCGCATTCTCTTTGTCGCGGGGAGCGGACTTGCCGCCACGCTGGTAGTACCTGCCGCCTCTTGAGGCGGGGCCGCCGCGAGGTTTCTGAGTCCCGCGGGTAGGTGCGGGGGCAGGCGTAGCCTGTTTGTTCGCCGCGGCAGGGGAAGGGCTCGCCGGCCGCGAGGCATCCTCTGGAAAGAACAAAATCAGTGAGCCTTCGACCACGATTTTGGTGTTGATCATATAGGGCGATGCAGGGCGGGTCGCAGGATGCGTGAGGGACGATTGGAAAGGACTCACCATCGAGGAGGGCAAAGGGATTTCTGCTGGCCACCGACATCTTTAGTGACGGGGCCCTCTTTTGCAGTCAGTAGGGGGTAAAAATCCCTGAACGGCGGCGGTTACTGTCGAGTGGAGTGGATTGACGGCGGGGGCGAGAGGGGTTGAGCAACACATCTGGGCGAAATCCGGGCGTCCAAGGACCCCGGTAACCGCTCCCAGGGGTCCCGGTCAAGCCACCCGTCGATCGCTGTACAGTTCTTCACACCCATATAAACCTCGACACCCACCCTCTTTTCTTTTCTCCAACGCTTAAAACACAGGTGCGTCCCCACGTTGCACTCTCACCCCATCGCCCTCGACACTGACGCTTTCTCATCTAGCCCTCAAAAGCATCTCGACGATGACTCGCTCGCCGGTACGCCGGACTTGAGTGGGTCGAGGACCTTGAGACCGTCACAATGGGCTGGAGAACAAGAAGACCTTGGTTGCGAATGATGGGACTTGGGTGCGGCGCATTCGTGCTTTGTTGATGGGGCCTATGTCTTAGCAGTTGGCTTTTCGTGGTCACTGTATGAGCTGCGTCGCAATGTCTCGTTGTACAGACTTCTTTGCAATTGACTAAATTTGTTGTTCTTCCTGTGCGTCTTGACGCTGTAATGCGTGTTTGTGATCCATTGTTGGTGTCCGTGAGCCAGTTTGCATCGGAGTGGGAACTGAGGCCTGTTGGGGACTGGAACTTGAAGTTTGCATGAATACTGCGGCGCTGGTGGCCGACGCCAACGGAACGGGACGAAGGGGATGATTGACGGCGACCGGAGAAGCAGAAGTGATTGCGTTCGCGCGGAGATGGGCTTGTGACCTCTCTGGCCTGACGTCGTGACTTAGAACATGAATGCCACTGCCCGTCTCAGACCCTCCCCTCACCTCTAGCTCGCTCTCCTCACTTTCCTCTCGCCGCTCGAGGTTCGCCTTTGCTGGACGCTACTGGCTTGACGAATGGCCGGACGCCGACTCACGATCTCTTCCTTGCTCTGTGCCGACGACCAATCTCCGGACCGGTCCCAGCCCCCAGCCACACCTTCCCAGTCTCCTCCATATCCCCCAGTCCTCTCGGGTCCGGGCATCCCTCCGCCCACTGAGCTCAGAGAGCTCCAAGACCGAGGTTACCTCGACTCGCATTGGGATGCATCTCGTAGTAGATTGTTTTCAGAATATACCCAAGACAGCCACGATGCCGTGCCACCCTCATTGCAACCGGGCCACCTCAGGAGGCATACCCCCTCACCCGCATTTGATGACGCCATGACGCGACGGAGGAGATATACAGATGACGCACTAGGTCATCCGGAGGCCCTAGTGAGTAACTCGGGAGCTCTGCACTCGCACGTAAGCCGCGAGCACGACGCTGCATCGTACCCCCACCACTCCTCCCATCATCTACCGCAAAGTGCCCCGCGCCCGATCCCTTCCTCTCGTCGGAGCTCGGATCCCCACCGGGTCGAGTATCGATTGCCCGAAGGTCCTTCCTACTTTCCTCCTCCCATTTTGTCACGCAGTTCCCAGTCAGACTCTCTCGCGACTTCCCCATTTCCTCCCGCACTCCACCATTCCTTGTCGCGTTCTCCTCTTCAGTCTCCTCCTCCTCTGTACCAAGTACAGACGAGCAGACGTCCATCACAGTCACCTGTGCTCGGCTTGCGCCCTTTCGATTCCCCATCAAATACCTACCGCCCCCTGTCCCAGCCATCACCTTACGGCACCTTTCACCCGCCATCATTCGCCACCCCTGTACCCTCTTTGTCGCAAAGCCCTCCATCATTGGCTATCTCACCCAGTCGTGATCACTTGCCATCTCGTGCAGCTCACATCCCCTCGACATCATTTTCCCAGCCGGACGTTACATCTATGGCCCCCCGATCATCCTCTGCAACTGCGTTCAACAACCTGCTCAATGCAGAACCGACGAGGTCGCCTGTCGCATCTCTGGGCGCACGTGGTAGTACTGGAGGGTTGGGCGGACTAGAGGCACTGGTCCAGGCCGCGACGGAAGAGAGGCGGAGAATCAGCGGTGAGCATCCTACTCCTCTGGAGGCCAGAGAATCCGCACGGAGAGCATCCCTGAGCCCTGTGTTGGGCCGGGCCCCGCCGCCTCTCCCCCATCCATCCCAGTCACCGGTATTGCAGAAGAGCCCCATGGTAGCCTCTCCCCGTGACACCCGCGTCAACTCATTAGCAGTCATCTCTCTTGGCCACGACGGCGAACCGCCAACGAAGAAACGCAGACGGACGGGTAGCTTTGGTACCGGTGCTTCACGCGTTCCTCCCGCTGATCCACCACCCAAGCAACCTCCGCCTAGCATTCCGACCCTCACCTCGTCCTCCGCCCCTCCATCTGAACATGCTGACCAGCAACCGGTTGAACCTACCACCCCAGTAACCCTCCACCCCCAGGCACCTTCTGCGAAGCCGAGGAGTATAGCCCAGCTTCTCTCGCCAGAACCGCTAACCAAAGGTCCATCTGTTGGAAGCCATAGCGTGCCTGAGCCTCGATCCCCATCGCCCCCTATTCCACCGTCTCAATCACGATCGCTTCTTGTGGATGGTTCGCGCCCGCTTCGACAACCAATACTGGAGGAGAAGGGGTCGCCTACCGCGGTGGCTGAGGTTGTGGTTCCGGAGCAGCGGGTAGAAGAAGGTGAAGAGAAGGTGGAACAAGTGGACAGTGTGGAGGAGCCAGCGCGGGCACGGGTAGTGGAGATGGAGATCCGAGCAGTAAGGGCGGAGGCCCAGGCAGTGGAGGAGAAGGTGGCTGAACTCAAGGTCAAGGAGTCCCCGTCGCCCACCATAGTGGCAAAGGGATTCCCTATCCCGGCAGTGGAAGCGGACCCTGAGGACGTACTGATGTCCTCCGCATCGGTGGTGCAGGAACAAGTGGTAGTACGTCCGGTCGAGGTTGAGGTGGAAGACCTTCCAGCAGTGGCAGGTACCGCCAACATGCTGGGCCCTACGACGAACGCGGCCGAGGAGTCCATCGCGGTGCCGAATGCTGTGGAGGAACCAGAGCAACCTGCAGGGCCTCCCGTCGCGATGCTAGTGGAAGAGTTGACTTCGGCCTCCGAAGCTATGGTGGGAGTCGAGGATGTAGCAGGGCTGACAACAGGGCCGACAACGGTGTCCGAGGCAGCGCACCATTCCGACAGCGAACTCGTTCAGGCGGCGCCGCTTGAACCTCAACAGTCCAGATCCATGCCTGCGGATGATCCCCACGAATGGCTGTTAGAGCACTACGCCTCGCCAGCTCGTAGTTCACGTCGGTCGTCTCCAGCACCTGAAGAACCGCCCCAGACACCTGACTTCTCGGATGTCCCGTCACCCCCTTGCGAGTCTTCGGAAGAGGTGCCAAAGCGTGTCCCGTCACCAGCTCCACGACCGCCGCCGGAGTCGAAGAAGCGCCCTAAGAAGAAAGCCCCGAGCCCGTCTAGGTCGCCGACCCCTACCGCTTTGTTGGAGCAAGAGCTAGACAATATTGTGGCTGACGCATCGCCCGTCTCTGCGCCATCCCCTCGCTCGGATACGGATTTGGACTTTGGGTTGGAGCTTGATCTCGCTGCCTGTGCGACCTCCGATGCAGGTACGGATCCCGACATATCCATGGGCAACGACCTCGACGACGAGCTACTCAGCCTGGTTGATGACAAGCCTCGCCATCATTCCCATTCCCATCCCCACTCCCATCCTCACATGCACTCGCACTCTCATTCTCATTCGCATCATGTGCCCGCTGTCAAAGCGTCCCATTCTGCTCCAAGCGCAACCATTGTCCAGAAGCAGTCCCTGTCCGAAGAGCCAGAGCCCGTGGACAAAAAGCCTGTGGTTCAATCCCCGCTTCCCGTGCGTGCCCCGGCCGCGACTCCTGTCTTGTCGGAACGCATCGTTATGCCTCCACCCATCGCGCCTCCTCACGTTGCCAAGCAGGCGACGCCCCTGCCCCCGGCAAAATCTGACAAGCCATCTGATGAAGCAACTTTGCCAATCGGCGTGAAGAAGAAGGAATCAACGGCCAAGGTACGCTTTTGGCGGAATTGTTGTGGCTCATGGCGGCTGAATATGATATGCATGCAGCAGCCCGTACCTAAACCTAAGCAGCCCGCAAAACCTAAGACTAAGCCACAACCGAGGCCAAGGGTCAAGCCGACTAAAGAGAAGGAGGGGACTGCAGAACCTAGCGGTCGCGTCACTCCCTCCGGAAATGGCATGGTAGCGAGGGGCAAGAAGGCTCCTACACCGTCTGCGACTTCGGCAGCGGCTGCTGCGAAACGCGCTGTTTCTGCAGCAAATGGACCTTCGCGGTCGCGTTCTGCGTCAGAGATGCCTATGCCTGCGGAGCCTGCAGCGAGGCCCAAGGCTCAACCGCAAGAGGAGGAAGAGTCCGAGGACGAGGCTGTGGACGATAAGTTGTACTGCATCTGCAAGACAAACTACGACGAGGACAAGGTTATGATCGCTTGTGATAGGTGAGAGGGCGTTTCTGTGCATTTTGATAGGAATGGAGGGCTCAGTACAAGTGCAGGTGCGACGAGTGGTACCACACGCAGTGCTTGGATATGGACGACTTAGAGGTGGACCTCATCGACCAATTTGTTTGTCCATTGTGTATAAGGGGTTAGTACGCGACAGCGCTATCTTTCATGTCAACGCTAATACCGTTGTATTACAGCGAACCCTAATGTCGCCCTCCAGACGACGTACAAGCAGCGGTGCATGACCGGACTCAAACACCCGCACCCAACGTCCGCCGCCGCCTGTCACAAGGCCGCTCGTGGCGCATTCTCCAAGTTTTGCTCGGATGAGTGCGGCGTCTTGTATATGCAGCGACGTATACAGGACTGGGGTGGCAACAAGGAGGTACTCTGGGCGAGCATTCAAGATACAAAGCAGCGCGAGGGTGTCGTCGTCATGGTCCATGTCCACGGCGGCCCCAACGGGGTTGTTTCCAAAGACAACCATGCAGCCTCCCCAGTCCACTCTATGGCGCAGGAGTCATACGAGGTCCGGAAGCCATCCAAAACGCAACCAGACCGTGCGGTCGTTCGCTTGCAGGCGGAGCTCGACAAGATCGCGCCGAAGCGCGAGGAGCTGAAGCAAGAGCACGACGCGATAATTTGGCGCCAGAAAGTACTCGAGCTTGCTGCGGCTCGTGCGGAAAGGGCGGAAGAGTGTGGCTGGGACCAACGACTCATCTTCGACGAAGATGAGTATTTGGAGTTTGGGGAAGGCGTGCTCGAGTCCTACGAGGAAAGGTCACCCCAACCCAATAGCGCCGTGGAGGATCCTATGCTTGTTGATGGCGCCGACGGGCATGGAGAGTGGTGGTGTCGAGGCAAGAAAAAGTGCCAGCGTCACGCTGGGTGAGTTGCGGTTTTTTCTGATGCACACGATCGCACCGCTGACCGTTGTTTTGGTTTCACAGGTGGCAGAAGCTTCGTGCTAGCGAAATCGAGTACGATCTGAGCATGAACAGGAAATCTATGCAGGAGGTAACCAATCAGGAGCGCGAGATTCGGAAGAAGTTGGAAGACACGATGAGCACACCGGTCCGCATGGTCATACCAGGATCTTTCCAGCCATTGAACGGCCATCATACAACTAACGGAATCAAAGCCAAAGCGAACGGGACGTCCGGCAAAAAGGGAAAGCAGAAGCACTGACATAGTACCTTACCCGTCCATCTTAAGTAATCCATAGACACTGGATAATGGACTTGTCATCTTGTCCTCGTATTGCGACATTCTTATCGTTCTCAATCGCGGTTCTTTTGTATACATCACTAGTGCACCCCGTATATGTATTAGATGCTTGATTATGCAAACGCAATGCGACGCGACAGCAAGGACATAAATACAACGAATTGACGACTCCCCGGCGTAATGAATCTGCCTGGATTTGGAGTGCGTCGAGACAATGGGTGACTGGGGTGGACCGACAGGGCAAAACCCAGCAAACGGCATCCATGTCAGTAGCCGTCTCCCTCTCCTCCCTCCTTGCAGAAACCCTTCTGCTCGTATAGGACTTGAGACTTAACATCTTCACGCTTCTTCTTATTCGCCACGTCCTGCTTGTGGTAAGCCTCAAGGACGGTCCACTCTACCTGGCGCAGTGGAATGTCGTCTTCCTGATCAAGATCCTAAATCCATGACTTTAGCCATGACCCCGGCCAGCAACACACGAGACACTCACTATCTCTCCTAGCAACACGACATTCTCCCCACGGATAAGGAACAGGCCTCGCCAGGCTTCTGCGAAGGCATCCTGGTGGTATATCCGTTCCACGGTATCTTCGAGGACAAGATTCGCTGTCCAGTGGGGTGAGCAGTGACCACTACACCCTCTGGAGGATTGGGAACGCGGGTGTGCTCACCGAACTGATCATAGGATCTCAAAACACCTTGAAGCTTTCGGCCATCTCTCAGGACCACGAGCATCTTTCCTAACCGGAGGCAAGAGGACGCGAGGCCGTGTGGAAGGAGGGTGGTAACGGATATGGGCTCAGGGTGCACCTCGAGTATGTGGACTTGGGATAGACGTACTATCGACGCAATCCACAAGAGATCCGGAGGTTGTAAATGGAATCAGGGAGTCCATTGCGTTGAATGGGCACCCTGGCGGGTGGAGGGAGATGTCACGGTGAACTTGAAGTTGAGTCGAATGAGCGCGGCAAGGTTGGACAACGCTGCACACGCAGTTACTCAATCATATATTCTTACTTGGTCGTCTCCGTGAAGCTGATATGGCCGAGTCGTTAAGGCGAGTGATTTGAATCCGTTTCATTATCACTTGGGCATTGCCCGCGTAGGTTCAAATCCTGCTGTCAGCGAATATTTTTGACGTCCCCTCCTCGCGATGACTGCGGCCTATTCTAATCACAGAATCAAGATATTGAGAAACATATCGGACTTGTCGAGGCTGGCGCTGATATATACATTACGATTGTATGTGAAACGGAACCTTTGAAGCGAGTTCACATACCTTTACCGCTACGTACCAGTAGCAGAACTTGTCGATGAAGTGGCCGAGAGCACTCATGGAAGGCGTACGGGATAGGCGCAAAGTGAGAGAACTGGCCAAACGTTCGTCCGAGAACTGTGGTGACGGTGCGTCTAGAGCGAACTGAGTGATACATGGCAAGCACACCCATTACGATGATGTCGTCGCGTCCGCCTCCTTCCCAAAGTATCGCCATTGACCCGGCGCAGGCTTCTCCTCTAGTGGTTCCCAACTGCGAAGCGTTTAGTCAGGTCATGATAAAGCGAAAGCCATAAGACCACTCACGCCTTCCACTCTAGCATGTTGTTGGCCACTGAGAGCTCGTCCTGGGCGATATCCAGCGACTGCTCGATTTGCCCCTCATCCAGCTCCCTCTCTGCAGCGGCAACATCCCCATTTGCACGCTCCAAGATCTTCAGCTTGTGCTGTGTGAGTGCCTCTGTGCCTTGCCGGTAGACGGATGATGGGGGAATGGCGGAGAGCGTCTGGAGCGTCGCTTCGTATGTTTTCTTCAACTCTGGAAGCGGGTCATGATGCACTTTGAGGCCGGTGATGCCTGTGGACCTCTTCGTGGCCGCATTGAATAGAGGACGAGTTAAGCGGAGCATCGCGGGGTCGCCGACGGTGGTGGTGGGTGAGAGGACTCGGCGCTCGACGCACCAGATGAACAACGCGCTTAGACGCCCGCGCATTACATAGAGAAACCCGAGTCGACCGTGACTGGCGACTCCAGCGGACACTTGTCTTTCATCCTCGACGACTATGGCGGCGGCACTGGCTCTTCACCAGTCTCGGACATGGTTGTCTGCAGCGGCACGTGCGCCTCTTGCCCGCATATATCTTGCTGCGGCCTTTGTACCCGCCTTCCTCGCCTCACCGAAGCCGTTCACTTGGGCTATTCCCTCATTACCCTCTCTGCTCGAGCTATTCCCACCGTGGCTGCTCGCGGTGCCCAAAAAGAAGACGTCCCACTCCCGAAAAGCCATGAGGAGTGCGAATAAGGGCTTGAAGGATAAGCAGAGTGAGTGTTGTCGGGCACATGTCACGAACGCGATTGACGAGTCTTGGTCTTTCACAGACTTGGTACATTGTCAAGCCTGCGGCTCCCCGAAACTGGCACATCACATGTGCCCAAACTGTTACCGGGAGCTGAACATGGAGCGGAAGGCGAAGAATCGGACCCCAGAGCTCTGAGGCCTTGCCAGGTTGGATAGATGATGTATGCGTGAGTCTCGTTTTGAAATTTACTTCTGGTCGGTCGGGTTGTCTGAACGACTGTGTTCCGGTAGTATAGTTCTTAATGCACACCGCCCGTTTGTTCCATGGACCCCCCCTGTGTGCCTACAATCTTCGTTCGGGCCACGCTTGAGTTGGTGTTCTTTGGTAACATTCAAGCTGTTACTTCCCTGAGCACTCCTGCGGTATAGAATGCGACTCGTGCAAGGAAAACTCAAAGCACGTCGTTCGCCTAACATCTTTGAGGGAGTAGACCACCCACTCTCGTACAAGAAAGAATTCCTACGCGTACATGTTGCCATGATGGATACATACAAGTTAGATTTAAAGCAGACCAGGACGACCTTGACCAATATCTGTAGCGTCTCTTCTCCGGTTCCGCATCATCAGGTTTACAGCCTACAGGCACGGATGAGAGCTTCCGTGTCGGTGGAACGAGGGACGATGTCACATTCGAATTTCTCTGGGTACCTGATAAGTCAATCAGTTAGTTGACTGCACCGAGAACCAACCATCGGGCACGCACGTCACGACTCCGGAGACCATATCTCGTGGAATTGCGATTGGTTTGCCGTTGGAATCCCGCTTCGGACTGATGTCGTAAACGTGTAGAACGGATGCCACGTATATGTATATAGAGGCAATAGCGAAGTGGCGGCCTGGGCATATTCTGCGAAAGGATAAGGGCTTCAGATGGACAGAATGACTAAACGCCTTTGGGAGGGCAGATGCGCACCGTCTTCCGAATCCGAACGCGAAGGCAGTAGGGTCAAGGACATCGGTATTCCATGTTCCGTCGTTGTTGAAATAGCGGCTAGGGTTGAACTCCTCAGGGTTTGGAAATGTCTGAGCGTTACGAGATATCGCCCTAGACACTGTCAATAATCGTTGCGGGGATGATGGATTGGACATTACCAGATGTTGCCAAGTACGATGGAGCCTTTTGGAATGCGATATCCCTTGTATTCATCTTCTTCCATCACGCGATGGGGAATTCCAAGCGTGAACACGTTCTGCCAACGCAGACACTCCTTGATGACTGCATGAATGTACGGCAACCTCTTTGCATCCTCAAAATCAGGGAGGCGATTGGGGCCTACGACGGCCCCGAGCTCGGCTTGGGCCTTTCTCTGCACTTTTGGGAAAAGTGCCATTGCGAGGAAGAATGTTTGGAGGGTGGAGAAGCTCTAGTGCAATGATGAGTGCCAATGAAAATATCGATTAAGTTTCTCATATATCGCTCACAGTATCTGCGCCGGCTTGAAAAAGCCGTGAACTGTCAGTTGGACCTGAGCTTAGCCAACCGCAACCTAGACACACCTCCATACGTGACTGCCGCTACGTTTTTGGCTAGTTCCACTTTCTCGGCGCTGACCACCATCTCGTGTTCTCGAGCCATGGTCTTGCTGGCGAGCGACCACCCCCCAGTGCCGTTTCGCTAGACATGTAGACCGTGAGCATAGAGAGAGTGCCGATCAAAATGAAGAAGCTACCCACAAAATCAGACATAGCTTTCTCGAATGGCTCGTGCTTGAGAGCCGTCGCCTCTCGCCGCCAAGTCACAGCGTTCCTCTGATAGGAGGCTCCGGGCAACCAGGGTGGCAGGTGACCTAAAATAGGTATGAACTCAATCCATAACGCCCCGAGGACTAGGGCTTTAGTCGGCCCTTCCACAGCCCTTTCGCCAATGACAATATATTTGTCGTTGGCGTCTTCGGCTTTAATGCCATATGCTACCTCGAGAATGGTGGCGCCAAGGTCGCTGTGAACCCCGGGTTGAACAACATAAACGGACTGAAATGAAATGAAAGACGATCCAACGAGGTCGCGCTTACAAGCGAAGATCCTGGACGAAGTTGTCGGGATTGGCTAGAAGTCGGGTCAAAAAGTCTCGGGCTCCCGAGAGCTGGGCGGGTTGGTATTGGCGGACAACCCCGCCATGAAAATATTCATGGAAGGCGCGCCTGATTTGTCGCCACTTCGTGCCGTACCCCATGAGGGCTACGTTCCAGTCCCAACCTATGCTGTGGCGGCGTCGGGAACAGATGGTCAGAGGGGCCAACCGATTGGCGCCAATACTCACAGAGAGACGACAGTGGACTTGGGCCTATCCGAATAAATGGCTGAGCGTTTGTCAAGTAAATCGGAGGTCGCCTGGGCGGTGTTCAGGACAATAACAGATTGTCCCAGTAGGTTCAAGTAAATGATGTCACCTAAGCGTAGCTCAGTAAATCCCCCAATTTCATAGAGCATGTTTATACATACCATATTCCTCGGCCCAGCGCTGAAAAGCCAGCCACTGCCTGGACAGAGGTAAGTCGAGTGCGTTTCCGAGAATCGGAAGTCGCTTTGGACCTGGAGGGAGCGGCGGGTAACGCAGACGACGCCTGGCTGTGACTACGAAGACTCTGAATACGAGCAGAAAGATGCAGAGCGCGATGAAAGTCGATGTGAATGATGAGGTGATGTCGACCATCGTGAGGTGGATCCCATTTGGACCAACCTTTGACTAGAGAGCCTTTTATTCGAGAGGACAAGACGCCTTGATAGGTCGGCGGTGGTGCACTCGTGCATCCGCGCACGAGAAGCGCGATAACATGACCAGCGTGAACCGTGGAGGGTATAGACGAAACATATTCCCGCGGAGATGGCCAATCGCCGGCACGCAGAATCAGGCCAAGGTTTAAAGCCATCGGTCTGCGACGCCTACAGGAACAGGAATGTATTCTAGCGGATATTGGAAAGTGACAACACCAGGTCAGTTAGAATGGGGATGTAACGAGAACCAGAACTGGAAACGTACTCGAGTGTCGGGGCGGGCCTGCTATGTCTAGTTACAACCCGCTCTATAGCTAGTTATCCCAATGAGTAAGTATCCATGGGGTTACCCTGGCTAGACTTGTGGAGGTAGCCGTGGTGTGCACGCGTGTGAGTGCACTTGCGAAAACGACACGTTCTTGTTCCAACGGCCGACCGCGCGGATGTTCTGTGATGGTCTCCAAAATCTTCGGGGAAATTGAGCCGTCCGTTTGTTACCGGATAAGGGTCCATTTGGATCAATCTCGAGAATGTCAACTTTGGCGCCCTCCGCGCCCTCCCCAAGACAAAGCCAACGAGGCTTGAGTCTCATTCATGCGGCCCACGCTTACCATATTCACGTGCGCAAAGGAGCTGGAAGATTCATGAGATCTCACGGATAGAATAAGCCTTGTTCTCGCCGCTCTTTTCGCCTACCAACTGGGAATGGAAATGCGCGACACTGGCAGTCCGAGTCGCTCTGGGCGCTGGTATCCTGCAACGCCATTCTCCTCGGACTCGGCGCAAATACACAGCACTCCTCGACTGGTTTTTGCAAAGGTTATTCGGGGCCAGCTGTCCGCCGCGGATGGGGCAGTGCCTTCGGGCGCTAGTGTCAGCTAACAACTTCGCTACTTACTTTTGCAAGATGGTCATTTATTATCTGATATAATGATGGTCTCCAACGACGAGCTCGACGGTCTTGGGGCAGTCTCCAACGACGAGCTCGAGGGGCAGTTGGGAGCGCCCGCTTAGGCAATTGCAATTGTCGCAGTCACATGACAGACGCGTGGAACGAACCACGCACCAGTACTACGACGTCGCGCGGCTCGCGAGTACGGACAGCCAGTTCCTTCCTCAACACCTCTCGACGCGTCTTTCGTCCTCTTTCTACCCCTTCCCCAACGACTACCCACCATGGACGGTTCAAGGCCCGGAGAAGCAGGGGTGATAGCCTGGTGCAACTCGATCCGGTTCACGATGGCAAAGGACCCTGGCCGCCAATTCCTACACGAGCAAATACAGAGAGAGGGTTTTGATTTCCTCGACATGTATCTCGAGAACTTTTTGGAGGGACCTAGGAAGGAGTGCGCACTTCGTAGTTCTCTGAGTTTTTGCGGTCGCTAACGTGCTGTTCCAGACCAGTAATTGAGCTTCTCAAAACACCTGGACGTAAGAAGAATGCTGCTGGTAAGACTCGTGCAGCAGTAGCAGCTGCTGCCAAGGTTCAAGCTATCACCTCGATGTCCTTTGAGGTGTGTTACATTGTCAACGTCATCTCTCACCACTCACGAATACTCGAAGGATGGTGCTACCAAGGAGAACCTTGGCCCCATGAATGATTTCCAGAGGGCTCTCCTTCAGGCGAAAGAAGAGGGCGATACAAGCAAGGAGAAGACCAGACAGCGATCAGAACACCCCTCGTCACACTCGTCCGGGTTCTTTGGAAACACATTGAAGAACCAGAGGATCGTCACCATAGCGGACAGTCCAGCTGTCCATGTGTCCGAGTCCTCTATGGAGGTGGATGAAGTACGTGCACCTCTCCCAGCCCCTGCGTTTACTTTGACGCCGCCAACTTCACAACCCACGGTTCACGAGCCGTCTTTGCAAGTCCCCGTAAACACCGCTAAGGAGTTGTCCATGATCGCGGAGGACGACGAGGCAGCAGACCGGAGTCGCGCATCCCTTGCTCACACGCCGCTAGGCGAACCTGAAGCTGTGGAAGTGGTCTTCGAATCTCCCATGCATGCCGAGACCCAGGTATCTGCCGATGTGCACATGCAAGATGACGGTGCTGATTCCACTGGAGAAGCAGACTTCGAGGAACCTGCCCAGGATGATATATTTACTGCTTCCGTAACCACATTCCATACGATCCCGCTGAGCCCAAGCCACCAGTACGATCCAGACCCACAGTCCGCTCTCACTGCAGAGTTCCATACGGCCCCCCTTCCTCGAGTATCATTACCGCCCATCCCCGTGGAGGAAGAGGCACATGCGCATACAGCCCCCTTACCGTCCTCGTCGTCAAAGCACGAGGAGTACACTATGCCCCTGCGGGAAGAACCTTTGGCTCCAGTCCCTGGTTTGTCGCGAAAGCCTAGCGTTTCGCAGTTCACTGGACTTCCCGCACCTTCCCCTCTTCGCAAGTCCTTGCGGGCACCGGGCGATGCTGGTCTTCCCACAGGATCGAATGTCCCCCCTTCCATGGGTAAGCGTTCGTCAACCTCCTGGCTATCGAAGGCACGCGAGACGAAAGCCTTGGAGACGACCTCGAAGAGGACGAGCACTCTTGGTCCGGGAGTCACTACGTTTGCCGCGAACAAGAGGAAGAGTAGCGAAATGCTCGAAGCTGCGAACGCAGTCCTCAGGTCTCTCGAGGAGGAGGAACGCGCTGCGAAAGTCCCGAAACTGGGCAACTCCCCCGCCACGGATATATTTTTGGACCTCAAAGGAAAGGGCAAGGCGTCAAGTCCGGGCACGGTGGGTGCAAACATACTAGGTTATGCTAGATGTGTTGGATTCGCTCTGACGCAATCTCTAGTCCTCGGATACAGGTACATCGCAGCCTGCGACTGCAACGGAGGTCCACGACATCGCAGCCACCGTACCTGCGCCACCCGCTGACGCTGGCGACCGGAGTGATATGCTAACGACTATCCTGAAGAATCATGGATCGCGTGTGGCTAAGGGCACGAGCAAGTCTCTAGGAGGCAACGCTGCAGCGGCGCTTGCGGAAGCCCGAGCTGCTGCCGAGGCGCGAGTCGCGGAAAGGCACAAGCTCGAGATGGGCGATGTTTCCATGGGGTCTGAAGAGAAGCCCTCGGCGGTGGGCGCCCAACCCGCCATACAATCCACCGAGTCCGAGCGCAGACTTAGCGTGTCGGATCTTATCCCGTCGTCCAAGGGAGAGTCGAAGGAGAAGCCCCAGGAGGGTGTTGCTCAGGTCAGGCAACCGACGCCACCTGGCGCGAATGTTAGTAACTCAACGACGCCACCGAACACCCCGCCCCGGTCTCGCAACACAAGCTTCATCGTACCCACCGGACCCGTCTTCTCGAAGCCTGCGCCGTCGGCGGCTCGCACTGAGGCGCCTGCGCCCTCCTCAAATCGCGACTACAAGCTCCCCACGGAGAACCCGTTCTCCATCCCCGCTGTGATGGCGCTCGGTATGGGCATCAAGTTCCAGCCGCTGTCCGCACAGAGCAGCAAGGCGAGTGTGTTCTCGGACGTCGCATTCGACCGCTCCGATGCCTCGCCCGCGTGGCAGCCGTCCACGCAAGACACGTCTTACTCCGTCGCTCAGTCGCAGCGTAAAGGCGACGTAGACGACGACGACGACGACGCCGCGCTCGACGCGGACGACAGCTGGGGCGTGGACGACAAGTTCGGCGGCCACCAAATGTGGACGCCGTTCGGGTTCCAGAGCGCGAACCCGGACCAGCTCAAGGACGACACCATGACCTGGAGCACGATTCCGAGCCGTAGTACGAGCCAGAAAGGTGGGGACACTCAGGCGACGCGGAGCTTGTTCCCGACGACAGAGGAAGAAGAGGACAAAGAGGGGCCCGAGCCGGAGCGCGGCTTCGCGGAGCGGTTGGCTGCTGCCGACCAACACGCGTCTGACGTGGAGGACGGTGGGAACGACGAGGCGGACGTCGCGATGGGGATTGACGAGGATGAAGTCCCGGACAGGGCTGAGGAAGACGACATCGAGGGAGCGATCCTCGCGGGCAAGTCTACCGTCAAACTCGTCCAGGTAAGTCATTCCTTGATTCCAGGAAACTGACGGCTCGTTCACGACGCTTCTCTCATCGCAGAAGTCCGACCTGTCGTCACAACCCCGCAGCGGCAGTCAGCAGTCGATGGCGTCAACGGCCTCCTCACAGTCGAACTCGAACTTGGGCATACTGAGCCAGGCGAGCAAGCTGGTCAGCAGCGTGTTTGGCGGTGGTAAGAAGGCCAAACCGGAGGTAAAGAGCCTCCAGCTCGCCGCAGCAGCAGCGAAAAAGGTTGGCTTTCCGATTTTCCCTGGTACCGCACGAGCTGACATCGTTCTGGCCATACAGCAACAGGAGGAGCAGGAGAAGAAGGCGCAGCGGCTGAAGGAGATGGAGGTACGCCGTCAACAAGCTCTCCAGCGCAAGGCGGACGAAGAGAAGGCCCGTCACCTGGAAGAGGAGCGCAAGATCAAAGAGGAGGCGGAGCGCCGCAAGCGCGAGCGCGAGGAGCAAACAGACAAGCGGCCTCCCAGCAGGACCGCAAACGCGCCAAAGAAGGTACGCACTCGTGTTCACGCTGTGCTACGAATCGAGGTGAACCGGTACACAGAACGAGGACGACACGACCAAACGCAAGCTTGGTCTAGCGACGTCGCAGAAGCCACCGTCCAGGGACAAGAAGGACCCCGCGGCTCCCAAGAATGTCAAGCCCAGTATTGGTGCTTCCTCGAAGCCCATGCTCAAGTCCGCACTCAAGCAGCCTACCGCCGGCACGTCTGTCCCTGCCACGCCTGGTACATCCAAGGCGCCTGGACCCAAGACCGTCAAGCACGCGCCTTCCTCCAGTAACATCAAGATCCCTCCATCAGCAGCGTCCAAGGGCAAGGAAAAGGATGTTGTAGAGCCCTCCCAAAGCCGGCCCAAGACACCCGCGGGCCCGCCCCCGGCACAGGAGCCACCGCGGGTGGCGAGTGAGAGTATTGAGCTGCCCGACATCAACAGCGAGTACTCGGACTCGGAGGACGAGGACCGACCGAAGCCCAACCTGCCGGACTGGGCGAAGAGCCCGGACATCGCGGCTGCGTTGCAGCAGCAGAGCACCATCAACCCAGACGACATCTTCGGGCGGATCGGGCCCCTGCGGATGGAGGAGATCTTCAGGACGCGGCACAGCCGGTTCCGGGCGCGGACAAGCTCGGCCAACTGGACGGGCACGGACGAGCTCACGCGCGAGGAGGAGCGTGAGTATGCGCGGAGGATGGGCTTCAAGTAGATCTTGGAGCGATCGGTTGGTTATGGTTATGCGGTGTGTTTTGTCACTTTGACAACGTTGGGTATGAACTATGGTTTCGTATACTGTTTCACAACATCAAGCTCCGAGTTCAGCATCAAGGTCGTGGTTGAATTATCCCGCACAAGCAAACGCTGGGACCCATTACAATATCTACAAGCGTGTAAGTAACGTCTACTGCATGACAGTCTGATAAATATGATAAATATGTGTATAGAATCTCTCCACCGGGGTATATGTAGCCTGTGATGAGGGCAGAGTCCGCGTAAGGATGACAATTTCTAGAGGCCGTGACGGCAGCGCCTCTTGTGTCGTTCCCAGTCCTCCCTCTGGCCAATAGATCAGAGACAATAACTTTGGTAAATGTGGCTTACGGGAAACACACCTGGCAATCGTGAGAGCAGTAGAATGCACCCTAACAACAGCCCATGTGGTGAGCAATATACTGCGGTTTTAGTATCGAAGAACACTGACCTTGCAGCCTCCGCAGATTCGGAGGTCGGGGGTTCTAAGGAGCCCGTTGGCACACTTCGCCGAAGTCAGCGAGACTGACCCGATAGCTAATGAAAGGCGAGACATACCGAGTAGCTCCCGCAGCACATATCGTCCGGTGCGCCCAGCATCTTGAGAGCTTTGGCCTTCAAGAGCTCCCTTCGAACCCGCCGGACGCGAGCAAGGTTCTCACGACTAGCAGTGGTCCCCTTGAAGTTGTGAATGAGGACGCCGACGTCGATAGACTTCTGGAACCACTCCTCGGCGCCGTCGAGGTTGCCCATGTGGAAGTAGAGCTCTCCGAGGCCGCTCAAGAGGTTGGCGAGGCTCGGAGACGGAACGGTGGGGTCTACGAGATCCAGAGCCTTCCGGAGTAGGCGTTCCGCATCATAGTAACAGCCGCGGGCATCGAGTTGGCGTGCCTGTAGGGTGAGGTCGGAGACTTCGATGTCGAGCGGTGAGGTGCTAGGGGAGCTGTCGACGGGGAAGGTGAGTGTATCGGTGTCCATTTCGAGAGGGTGATGAGGGGGGATGGACGAACGGGACGCGTAGCGTTTGAAGCTAGGGGAGACGGTTTATAATAAGTAGTGCTGTAGGATCAGGACTCAGGAGAGGTAGCGGAGACGCCCCCTAGAACACCATGCATCATGCCACACTCGGCGGGATGGTTCATGCAGCCGACTGGGACTCGGCGAAGGGGGAAGGGGGAGACAAGGAAACGGTCACGTGCTCACGACCAGGAGGCTGAACCACACCTGCCCATCACCCTTTGATGCACTCTCTGACGGTAGCACCCCTGCGACTGATCTTGAAGCAGGAGGTTTGAAACGTATTGGACCCTCGCCCCCACTGCCCCACCCCAATTGCGCTTGCACTCGCGTTCTTGAAATGTAGTAATTATGTATTTGAGGATAGCGAAGGTAACAAGTCATCCATTAATATTGTCAGGATGGTGCCGGCGAAATATCGCTCCCACCAACCTACCGACATTGACATTGACCGACGCACGTCCACGACCATCACGAATGTATGTGCAATGTTCTGGTTCCGCTTCGAGACCCACGTCTGTATGCAGGCTACTTGTTATAGGTACAGTACTGTTTTGACCTTCGTGCTATGTTGATCACCCGCCACAAGAATCAATGTATTCACGTCTCCATGTATTACATACTATTGCTGTTGTGCGATCAATATCCGAATTCATCCGAGTCGAACCCGTATCTGAGCAGAAGGAAAGTCCGTCCAACGGTATGCATACATAGGGTATCCACTCTATTTGATCCTGTTGAGCTGTTGAAAGGTAGACGTCAGTGATGGAAGTGGCATAGCGGTCCATCCACATACCCTCTGGGTGTTCTTGAACAGGTGCTCGTCGAGACCATCGGTCTTCTGGGTGATACGAGTAATGCGCTCGTTCTGGGTGTCCAACTCCGACCCCATAGCAGTACCCAACGCCTTGAGCCTCTTCGTCACGTCCATGATCTCATCTAAGTTATCGTCCAGCTCGTCCTCGAGCGCGTCGTCGTCCTCGTCCGCGTCAAACTGGTACTTCTTGCGCTGGTCCTTGCGCTGCTGGAGCTGCGCCGCGGTGCGGAAGCGGCCACTGCCCCCGACGATGCCCTCGTCGCCGCCGCCCACGCCGTAGGTCGCGGCACGGCCGAGGCGGTCCTGCGTCTCGCGGATGTCGCGCATCGCCTCCTCCCGGTTCGCACGCTCCTCGTCGTACCTCGCCTGGATCTTCGCCTCTTGCGCCGCGCGCTTCGCGTCCTTGTTGAACGTGATGACCGGCCGGAAGATCGAGCGGTTAAGCTGCTTCAGCTCGTCTGTTTTGTCCGCCGCGCGCTGAGAGTACCCCTTCGACACGTCCAGGTGCCGCTCCGTGTCCGCGAGTTTCTCTATGTGCAGCGGCCATCAGCGTTGAGTCCAACCAGCAGAGAGGGTGGGGTAAAGACGCACCGGACTGGGTCCCGAGTTTACCGATTGTGTTGCGGGCAGTCTCCTCAGCCTCGCGGGCGAGACGCAGCGCGTTACGCGTGGAGTTGACGCTGTCTTGCTTCAGGAAGCGCATGTCCTGCTTGATCCCTTCCACGTCCTCCTCGCCCTCCTCGCCGGGGGGCGGCGTCCCGCGCCGCGGTGTACCTCTAGCCGGGCCATCATCGAAGAAGCGGCCGGATCCCTGCTTCTGGGGGTTGTAGCCAGAGAAGAGCTCGTTCCGATCTTGGTCGATGTTGCCTTGGCCGCGTGAGTAGGGGTCGCCTACTGCATTCTGGCGGACGTAGCGATCGCCACCGTAGTTGTTCTGCGGAGGAGCGGTGGCCGACTGGGGGGAGCTGTATGGGTCACCATCCCGGCTGGCGACATATGTGGATGAGGTCGAGCGGGGATAGTTGTTGGGCGGGCGGGGAGAGGAACTGTTCCCACTTGCGGCGCGTGAGCCCAAGTGCTCGTTCCGCTTGGACTCTTCTGACTGAACGGGCGGAATTAAGTTCTTCTCCGATTTGCGCCAGAAAGCCATGGTATCTGTTGAGCAGCGAAAGCGAAGGAAGGGGAAGGAAAACGAGAGCTCTGAAAAGGAGGAAGGCGATGGACGATGGCAAGGAGCAGTTGCTGTGCGCGACTGCCACAGCTTCACAGTTCACTTATGTACTAGATAGACGTCACGTGCACCGGCATTCTACTGACCAGACCACCAATTCTTTAGAACGCTCCCCACATCCAGACCCTACACGAGCCATAGCACATCGATTGAAGAAGAGCATGGTCAGAGGCAAGAATGAGGTAAAGGGATGGTACGGATGTAGCGAATGTAGATCATGTCTTGCCTCGCCCCCGCTTGCCCTCCGCCATCTCCTTACTCTTCTTCCCGACAACCGTGACGCCCTTTCCGCTCTTAACGAGTGTTTTGAGCGCAGCCTCCTTCTGCCGCTTCACATCCCCGACACCCTTTGGCCGTCCGAAGTTCTGTACGCTCTTCTGGATAGCATCGCGTGCCTTCTTGTTCACCTTCTTCTGCTTATTCCGCATAGTCCTCTTCTCCGCTGGCGTCAGCTCACTGCGCGCGCGCTGGCTATTCGAAGCGGGCGCGAAGACTTCTTCCGGAGCGAGCATGGTAGACGTTGCTTTCATCGTCGGGAGCGCTGACTCCAAAGTCGCGGCCGCGACGTTCGAAACACTACTAATAGTAGCCTTAGGCTTCAAGCAGATCAGTTATCAGGCTTCTAAACGACACAAACATGGTACTCACTGCCTTCGGAGTGAAGTGCGCATTACAGAGGGCGTCGAGCTTGCCACAGATGTTCTCCCACAGCTTCTCAATCTCCTGGTGGTCCTTCTTGAGCTTCCCGTCGTGATCTTCGCCAGCAATGCCCCCAGACTGGGCTGCTGTGTAATCGTCTTCGTAGATCTCAGCGAGAGATTGCTTAGACTTGCTATCCTGGAGCTCAAAGAAGCGCGAAGGTAGGAACGGCTTGTCGTCCATGAGGCGTTTCCGCACGACGTCGTCGAACTGGTTGTCGAGGATGCGTGCCTTGATCCGCTCTTCAAAGCTGTGGACGACGTCCTCCGTTATGACAGGTACAGACTTCATGACCCGCTCGAACTCCAAGTCCTCCTCTAGAAGCGAGTTCTGAGGTCGTGTCCGGGAGGTCGCCTCGCCCATAAGCGTCCAGTCTTTCTTGCCGACGTTTTCTAACTCCAAAGCAGCGATTTCTTCGCGCAGAGTAGCCATGCGCTTTTCGTGTGTAGAGAGATCTGGGCGTAAAACAACAATGAATACTGCACCAACCCGAAGCGAGCGAGGAAACGTACTTTCGTGTGGGCCGTCCTCGCCTTCGTCCTCCGCGAAGAGGTCGTCCTTGAGCCGTTCCATGGTCGCAAAACCAGCTTCGCTCCCATCCTCCTCCTCATCATCATCCATCGAAACATCACCATCCTGCTCGCCCCACTCGTCATCTTCCTCTGAATCCAGGGCCGCTATCTTATCCTCCATGTCTTCATCTTCATCATCAAACCCAACCCTTTCCTCGCCTTCGTAGTCGTCATCTTCGTCCCCATCCTCCTCTTCCTCAAAGAACATCGCGTTGATAGGGAGGTTCTTGCTCTTCGCCTTGATCTTCTTCACCCTGACCTCCTCGTGAAAGCGAACCTTGCTAGTAGATGGACCATCGTCAGCAGGTTTAGCGACCTTTTTTGCTTTGGGTGCCTTAGTGCGAGCTGGCGGTTCAAAAAAGTCCTTATAGAACAGTTCTGTGGAAATGCAATCTTGCTGAGCCATGCCGTGATTTAACGAGAAAAGAGCACATACCACTGCCGCCCTCCACGTCCTCCTCGTCAAACGCCTCGGAAGCACCCACGGAGGCGAAGTAGTCAACCTCTTCCTCGGGTTCATCCTCGTCCTCATCTTCGTCGTCCTGACTGAGTCTCCCCCTTGACGAGGTCCTCGACTCCGCAGCCTCAACCTCGGCATTGAACATAGCGAGGTCGAAGAAACCGTCGTCGAGTATAGGATGCCCACCATGCTTGACCTTGATCTTGAGGGTCCGCTTGCCACCGTTCAAGAACGAAGGCTCGTCGATCTCCAACTCATCTTCCACGTCCTCGTCCGACGGGTCGCGCAACTCCTCCACCCCTTCGTCAAGATCCACATCCCCTCCGTGTTCCTCGTCCTCCTCGCTCTCCTCGCTCTCCTCGCTCTCCTCGTCTTCATCCTCCTCCTCTTCGTCGCTGTCACCCAACTCCATACCCTGCAAGTCTGCTGGGTCGAAGCCTTCGTCAAGGAGTGCTTGCCGCAACTTCTTCATCCTCTGCACCCTAGCGGCCTCGTCGTCGTCGCCCTCCTCGTCCACGTCTTCTCGCTCTCTCCTCCCGGCACGGGTCCATCTAGCGCATAGTTGAGTACATCGCATACCGTCTGCGCGCGGAGCTCAAGCTCGGCCCAGATTTGCTCGTCGCTCATACCCTCTACGAGGAGCTCGGCAAGAGGGGTATCCTTTAGGATGGGGACGGTGGGTTTAGAGGTGGGGGAGGATTTGAGCCGCGTTTGCGTTTGCGACTGCCTTCGGCGTTGGCAGTCTGGGAACGGGTTTGGGGTGCATAGCTCGGGGAGATGGATACGAGGAGGTCGTTGATTTTGCCGCTCGCCTCTTTCTCGGTAGTGAGAGCTACATGGCTTCTTATGGGAGACGGACAACACTGAATACGATTCAAAGCATACCGAGGTCATAAATGAATTTTGTCGCGTGGAGCGCAGCCTCCCGAAGGTCTTCGCTGCCGGTGGCTAGAGCTTCGGGTTTCCCGCCAATAAGTTTGGACAAGTCCTCCAACTGAGAAGGGAGTGAAAGTTCTTCGACCACAGTGGAAGCGTCGTTTGAGTTCGTCTCTATCGTCATCTTTGGTCGCTAGGAAAGGAGGGACAATAAAGAGAGAATAAAGAGAGAGTTGGCCTCAAGCAGACGGTTTGTGAAGCGCCCAATAATTTTGGACGCGCAAAGCGTTGTTTGGCCCTGTTGTCCGTCCTCATCTGGCAAGTTCCTAACTTCCCAAGGACTCGTTCGCCTCTCGTTCAATTCGACGACATTTCTGCTATTTGAACGTTCATAGTGCATTTAGGTTTACATTGTAATGAATCGATTTAGGGCAGCGTCGACTACCTCTTCGATGCCTAGAACGACTTCCTCCTGAAGAGTTGGACCAACGAGCTGAATGCCTACCGGAAGGCCCTTACACTCCTCGGGGTCGTCTAGAGGAGAGTAAGCAGTCCGCTTCTGACATATTTTATAGTCACTCATACATGTTGTGGATTGCGTCATCGTCTTCACTCCAAAATATGTCACGAGCAGACCTCACGTCAATAGCAGGGTCGACTGTGGTGACTGGAATGACCAAGGCAGGGTAGTCCATCGTGTTCCATATGATGGTGTACATGGAAGATCTCGGACGCAGTCTGAATTTCAGATAGCCTACCATGGCTTATTTCTCGTTTACTCACCTCGTCTGCCCGTGAAGAACAGCTGCGTATGAGGTGACCGGGCAAATGAGGGCGTCGATAGGGCGCCCCGTGCCCGTCTGGGATGCGGTCGCCTGCCAGCGGTCCAGCAAGGCCTTACGCAGCGCCTTCCTCTCCTTGTTCAACTGCCACACCTGATACGCGCTGAGGGGCATGCGGGGAATGCGAAATGCGGGGACGTGAGTGGGGTCGGCCTCGGTGTCCATGGAGTTGATCATTGGTTCCCCAGTCGTCAGACAAGAGTTATAATCCTCGCTCCCGTCCGCAAGGAAGGCAGACCGCTGATGTCGTAGTCAAAAAGCATGTCAAGCATTTGCTCAGGGGAGGGATGGCTTACCGCGACAGCGACATACTCTGAATGCCTCAGCTGCAGCCTCAGCCTGCTTCCATTCAATGACTAGAGCGTACAAGGCCGTCAGAACACAGTGGTGGGGTGTTGAAATGATATGTGCGATACCTACCAGAATGGCCGGCAGCCTCGAGTGCTTTCTGGTCATCTCGAGTGCGCGACGAATGGGTGGTTGAGGCTTCACTGAACCTTCGTCCCACATCAAGCCCAAACACAACCCCTTCCCTCCGTCACGCAGATTAAGGGTGTAATCATCCTCCACCCATGGCTTTGGCACCGTGTTCGGGCAGTATTTCCAGGGTTCTTGGCCCAGGATGCTGCGGACTAAGGTCGTGATGCCCGAAAGGGAGGTGCTGAGAGGACCAAAAACACACGGAACAGATTCCTGAATCCTGGCCGTCGAGAGAATTTAGAACGCCGTAGGTCGGGAGGCGGTGACTGGAAGGTTAAAATCCATAAATGCCACAGAAATGCGCAGGGACACGAATGGACCTATGAACAGGCAAGGCATGACAATGGTGAGCGAAAGAACACTCGATCCACGCTGTTGACTGGAACTAACCCGCCAATATCGGAACCGATTCCTAGCACGCTGCCATGCATAGCAATCAGGGAGCATTCGCCGCCAGAGGATCCTCCAGGCGTCCTCCTACGGTTGTACGGGTTTAAGGTTCCTCCGAAGATGTGATTATGGGTCTCTCCCCACTGTCATAGTAGACTGTTGTGTAGTACCAGGTAGTACCCCGTCGCCCCCGTTGTTGGGTGGCAAGCGCCCACATCGGGCCGATTCCGATTCCGATTTTGGAACAATTGGGGATGTGCGCGGTTGGGTGGTCGGACGTGCTTTGTGCTCTATTCGAATCCCTGAGAGGTCTGATGCCTTGTCCTCTATTGTTTTTCGCGTCCTCTCCAGCATGCTTCTCCTCAGCATGGCGCCAGCATCGCCCTGCACCAAACTACAAGCGAATGGCTACTTAAGACCTCGAAAGCCTCCAACCCATCCTCCA
Source organism: Ganoderma lingzhi (assembly GCA_026283605.1). Classification (NCBI taxonomy): domain Eukaryota; kingdom Fungi; phylum Basidiomycota; class Agaricomycetes; order Polyporales; family Polyporaceae; genus Ganoderma; species Ganoderma lingzhi. Next base: position 2,202,342 of record JAPJYM010000001.1, read on the forward strand.
TTGTTCTTCAGAGTCACCGACTCCGGACGCCTACCCATCTCTCTCTGCCGGCAGGGTTCACGCTCTCTACCCCTAGACTTCACTTCACCTTACGACTAGACGGCCTTTTCAGCCCTCTTGACACGTCTTGAAGACCCCTCACATACATATCTTATTCATCATGATTGCCGGACTCTCCAAGGCTTTCCACCTCTACCTCGCGCCTCTGCTCCTCCTAACGTCGCTCATCCTCGTCCTTTTCTCGTACTTGGCGCCTGTCATCCTCTTCCCAACCCAGGTCTCCCTCCTGCAGGTGTCTCCCTCAACCGCCTTGACTCAGTCCAAGTCAAGTGATGGGGTTGATGGTCCATCCATCTTTCTTGGTGCACTTGGTAGGTAGCAGTAGGAATCTCCAACTCGAAGCCTCCTACTTATCAGGGTCACAGGTTCATGTGCTCGTTCAAAGAATGACGCGCCTGTTACCTGCACCCCGCCTACCGTATCGCCGACCTATGGTACGTTCCTGTAATTCTGGCAACCCGAGAATCCTTGTTCATGTGGCCCCAGACCTTTCCGTGTTGCCTAGCAGCGCCCCCGACTTGCTTTCGGCACCCACGGCAACAACCCCCGTGTTCATCGCCGTGTCCCTCGCGTTCACCATCTTCTTCTTCATCCTATTCACCCTTACGTCCTTCCGCGGCAAAATGGGCAAGCTCGGTAACACTCTCGACAGGCCCGGTGTTCAGCGTGCGACCGCCTGGATCGGGCTCCTCGGCTTCCTCATCGGTCCGTCCTTTTCAGCAACGTAACGGACAGTGTTTTGCTAACGTAACTGCAGGCATTACTTCATTCCTAGTAATCCGTATGTGGTTCGGGAAGGCCGTCGAGGACTTCAACGCTGGTATTGCCAAGGCCGGTTCTGATGGACCTCAACTCATTGCATCCACGTCCAACGGATTCATCAGTGAGTAGGCCCTAGCAACGTCTTATTGGTGCCGCGGTATCTAATGATCACACTTTAGTGGTCTGGGCGGGATTCGCCTTCTACGCTGTCCCGGTCGTGTGCTCACTTGCAAAGCTTCATGTCGCGGCTGGCAAGGCGTGAGCACTTCACGACACGTCTTGTGCTGATCCGCAAGCTATGTCCATTCATCATCCCTCCGAACTGCAGGCGCAGTTCGTCTAGTTTTGTAGCTGTACATCGACACTCAGGACTGTATCGTTAGCTGTAGCACTTCGTATTAATGGGACCACCGTCTGTCTGACCCCACTGCACCCGGTGTGCGCGTCGCCGCGATCACCGAGTCTGCATGTCCGTGAGCCCAGCTCGTATGTTTTAAACGGCTTCTGACGTGCCTTCGTAGCGTTGTGACTCCTTCATGCGGCGGGACGGCCGGAGATTAGGATGGATCTCAGTGTTGGGTTTAGGGTCCGACGCGCCCGACATCAGGCCTCAGGCACGGTGCTCGGGCCCCGAAGAGTGTGAGCGCCGCCGCTTGAGCCCGGCTCTTGGGGGGGGGGGGGCCGGACGGAGTATCTTGACCCGTAACCATGGACCTACACTTGCAGGAGCGCGTCAGCCTGGCGTCAACTCCCTCCGAGTCTTCTTCCGCCACCAACGCCCTTGCCGGCGCGATCCCACATTGGTGAGAATGCCTTACGAGTTCTCAGGCAACCAGAGTCTCTTCTGGTGCTCATCACCCTCTCGTTTGACGTAGCCAGGTCAATTCGCCGCCGGCATGTGTAGCTTCACGTTTTCTGTCTCCTGCAACTCAATTCTCGGGCACCCCTCGTAGAAGACGCACCTTCCTTACATGGACCCGGTGAGACAAGAACTCAGGTCTATGCGGGTGAAGTGCGGCGGACATGGCCATGTGCGCCAAGACAGAAGAAAGTGAGAGTGTTTTCAATGTCCGAGCGGACGAGACTCGCTGAGAAAACTCTATAGCTCGGCATATCCGGCTGCGGGGAAGGGTTTGGGTGTCCACGAGAGCTTGAGGCCGCTGGACGATAGCCCGGAGTCGTCGTGCTTCGCATCCCGAGTACGGCACGTCGTCTCTTCCAGCCACTGTGCCCGAGGTATCATTTGAGCCAGAGATATAAGAGACATGGCCAAACCTTCGTAGGTTTCTCCAGACCCTGGCGGCATCCTTCCTTCCTTACTTCCTTCCTTCGACCTTCCTTCGACGAGCATGTCCCGCACGCGCCACGGCCGCGTTTCACGTATGCTGCTCCCCGCAGTTTTCACGGCTTTGGCCTTCGCCAACTGGGCTGCCGCTTCCGTTATCCCCATTCGACGGTCCCTTTCCGACTCGGGTGTTTCCGTTGTTCAGGTCGATCAGGTCGATGTCGACATTGTTGATGACATCGAAATTATTGTAGAGCGGCGAATCGACATCATCGTCGGTGCGACGACTGGCGTGGACAGCATTTCCTCCATGTGAGTGGACCGTTTTATTTTTGGACATAGTTGAACGACGCATCGCTGACTGTCCTCGTTTCAAAATAGTTTGGGTAATTTGCGGTCCGACGGAACGTGGCCAGACGTGGACTACACTGCCGGCTGCGACGCCCCGACGGCCAACTGGAAGGCTGAGGAGCATTGGTCGCGCATCCGTAAGCAAGCTAGTATTCTTTCGAGAGCGAATGTGGCTAATCGTCTGCTCGTATGTGCGCATACAGTCACCCTTGCTTCCGCTTTCCACGGCGGTCTCGAAGGTACAGACCAGTTTATCAGGAACGACCAAGTTCGCTCTGCCATATCCTCCGCCATGGGCTTCTGGTTCTCAAATGACTTCTCAAACATCGCCTGTCTTGACCAAGGAGGCGAGGCCGCGTGTGTGTGTGGCACCTCGGGACTCTGGAACCGCAACTGGTTCTCAAACGTAAGGCACTTCACATCTCCGTGAAGCCCGAGTAGAGCCGTGCTTACACTGTTGACTTTAGATCGTTGGCATCCCCACCTTTGTCGCAGAGGTGTGTCTCATCCTGGAGGACTCGCTGTCCGCGTCGGAGATCGCCAGCTGCACAGAGATAGCTGAGCGCAGCTTCGCGACATTCGAGAGCGGGATCCACGGCGTTAGCGCCATCACCGGCTCGAACTTGCAAGCCATCGCCAGCATCGGCATCGACCAGGCGTTGCGCACGAAGGACTCTTCGCTCCTGACTGACGCATTCAATCGCGTGCACGGCAACGTCGTAGTCCAAAACGCTCTCAGGGCCGATGGGATTCGTGCTGACGGGTCTTTCGGGCAACATTCCGGGATCATCTACAACGGCAACTACGGGAGAGACTTGTACGTTGCTTCTCGCATCTCGACCGGCCCAAGTTATCGTAAACTGAACAAACGGACACAGCGAGGACGACCTCCTCATCTTTGAGACTGAAATCATCGATACAGAGTTCGAAGCCAGCGTCGATGTGCAAGAGGTCGTGGAGCTTTTGATCGAATCTGACCAATGGATGATTTTCCGGAACGTCTTCACCGATACCCTGCACTACGACTTTGTGAGTCACTTTGCTTCTTGCTTCTTTGACATGTCAGCGGCTAATACAACCATGATAGGGTGTCTTGGGAAGATTCCTGACCGACCCCGTCGCCGACAACCAGTCAGTTTCTTCACCACTCAGGGCATTCGCTCCGTTGACTTTTCATCTCAGTGCGTCCTCGGGCATCAAGACCAACCTGACTAATGTGCAGAACCTCGGAAACTCCTGGAACTCCAGCACCCTCCAGAATGTGTATGCCAACCTCACTATGAACACGACGTCGGCGAACTCGGGCAACCTGACTGGAAACCGCATCTTTTACTCAAACGACTACGCGGTGAGTTCGCCGTTCGTTCTCGGGATCTTTCAGTGTTCTGACTGGGCACGGCGCAATCATTAGGTGCAACGCGGTCCCGGTTACGTCACTTCCCTCCGGATGTATTCCAACCGGACGCAGAACACGGAGTGCACGGACGGTGCCAACAACCTCGGCTTCCACCTTGCGGACGGCGCCGTCTACCAGCACATCAATGGAGATGAGTACGAGGATATTGTTGCCGCGTGGGACTGGAACCTCATTCCCGGAATCACCGTTGACTACGATGCGACCCCGCTCTCGTGTGACCAGGCCCGCCAGACCGGTCTTCAGAACTTCGTTGGTGGCGCTTCTGACGGACGGGTGGGCGCGGTCGCCATGCGGTTCGAGAACCCCCTCACGAGGAACCTCAACTTCCGCAAGAGCTGGTTCTTCCTCGAGGAGGACGTCCAGGTCGTGATCATCTCCGACATCGAGCTCATCTCCTCCGCGCCCGTGTTCTCCGTCCTTGACCAGCGCAGGCACTCCGGAGACGTCTTCATCAACGGTAACACCTCGACCGGCGGAAACTTCTCCAACCCCTCCACGCTCTGGCACGGTGGTGTCGGCTACAAGTTCAACGCGAGCCAGCCTACTACGTTGTCCGTTAACGTCGCGAACAGGCAGGGAGACTGGTCCGTCATTGGCACGTCGTCGCAGCCTCCGATCTCTGTCGACATGTTCACGGCGTTCCTCATCCACGAAGAGATCAGTGAGGACGTCTCCTTCCTTGTCTTCCCCGGCACGACCATCGAGACCTTCGAGACCATCGTTGAGGAGACCCAGGTCGAGATCATTCAAAGCGACAGCTCAATATCCGTGGTGCTCGACGTCGTCCACGAGACTGTCTTCGCAGTATTCTGGGAGTCGAACGGCGGCGAGTTCATCATTCCCCCGCTCAGTTCGGGTGGCGCGCCGATCAGGGTCCAGTCGTCGGGAAGCTCCAACATCATTGTGCGCCTCGACACATTCGAGGTGACCGTCGCAGACCCCACTCAGCTGCTGACGGCCCTTACCCTCACTTTCACCGCGGATCTGGAGGTCGGCACCGCCCCCACTGGCTGGGGCTCCTCCGCCACTAGGTCACTGCAGTTCGCGCTGCCCACGGGCGGGCTTGCTGGCAGCAGCTTGACGCGGGGTCTGTTTGCCTAAAGGTCTCGATCTTCGTGCTATGCCTTAATTTCGGCCAAAGACTATACTTTCACAGTGGTCATTCGCGGCTAAGGAAGCCGCTCAGGTCTTTGGAAGGACACTGCCGTTCTTTTCGTTCGGACATTTCTGGGACTTTGCAACGGACTATATCATGACTCATCAGGACCATGTAAACTACGTAGTAGCCATAGTACTGCTGTATTGACATCACTGTCTACGCGCCACGTCGTGTCACGATTTCGCGTTTTATCACCTTATGCAGGTCAGCCAATAGCGGAGAATGGGGCACTGTCCACCTGTGCGGTTACTACTAATACTATTCTCTCAGCTATGTATTCGCCAAAAACAGGGATGTGGGCGTGACGCGTGACGCGCGACGCGCCAGACGCTGTTCATCATGCTCACTGCTCACTGGCAGCCTGCTGTGACTTGATGGGGGATGGCTGCGACAGGACCGTGATCAGGCTCGGGCCTTGGCACAGCTTGGCGCCGTTTCTCATCGTTGTGGTCGCCATGAATCGGAATCGGAATCAGCACCAGTATGTTCAGCAGCGCTCTGTACGGTACTCAGCTTTCCTCCGGGACCGTAAAGCTTTCTCCTCCTCGACTGAAAATATCGAGCTAAATCCGCCTCCTCTACCTCTAGGCATATATCTATCTAAGGAATTGAGGAGTCTCCCGCTGCTCTCAAAGTTGTCAGTAGCATGTTCAAGTTTTTCCGACCACCGTAGCGCGGCTGGCCGACGGATTCAGGGGACTCGCTGATTATCGAAATCGGGGCAAAAAACGACATCATGGCCACACGGCCCACACCTGGGCTCTGGTCTACTCCCAGCTGGCCCTGCACAGCTGCAATCTTTTTTTCATGCCATTGATTCCGTCCAAATTACATCCCAAGCGTTCTCACATCCGTGGCCACAACCATGCGCATGTGTGCAGTGCCCCTCGGAACAGAACACAGACGCCGTCGCGCCGACATGGTGCATAAAGTGCGTGTCTTGGCGCACCCTTCCGGTCTGAGCTGGGTCTCGTTCTTTTCGTTTCGTTCTCCTTTCTGTGTTTCTTTCCCTTATTCCCTCCCCTTCGCTTTCGGCGTTCGCGTCCGCAACCGCAGTCTGTTTCCTTTTCTTCCCTGGGCCGTCTTAGTCCATCTTTTCCGTTCATAGTTCACTTTCATAATATTTTTTCTGCGGCTTTATAGCTGCGGCCATGACCCTCAAAACGCTCGTGCTCACCTGCGGAATCGCGTTTCTCTCCACCCTCGTTATTAATGTTCCACACACTTATGCCGCTGCTATTCCTAGAGAAAACCCGTCGATCGCTGAGGCCTTCGCAGAGGAAAATGCTCGGATTATCGCTATGCTATCAAATGCCTTCAAGCTCGCTCCTGCCTCAGGGTCCAACCCGAACCCGAATTCGGCATCATCGGCGCCCGCCCCTCTTCCGTCGTCCTCGAGCCAGTCGTCGGAGTCTGATGAGATCCAGAGTATGCTGGAGCGCAGGCTCCCCCTGATCGTGGAAGACATTGTCAGCACGCCCAATGTGGGAGAGGTCTCCGATATTTCCGAATGGTAAGTTCAATGTTGACCAGCTGTCAAAAACGGGACGCTCACATACGCATAGGGTTTCGTCGCTTGGCGAAAATGGCAAGTGGCCTTCATCCGAAGTTGACTACACTACCGGGTGCAAGGGGCGACGCGCAAACTGGTGTGTCTGTGTGTTCCATACGCTATGCATGTTTCGTGCTTAACAACCTTGCGACATCAGGCCAGCCGAGCTCCACTGGCAGCGGATAGGTAGGCCCTGGCAGTATCACAGTATAGAGCAATGAAGTTCACCTGATGCATCTAGCCCTCATGGCTGCCGCTTGGCATGGTGGTGTGGAAGGAGGAGATGGGTTCGTGAACAACGCCTCCCTTCTCGACGCGACTTCGCGTGCCATGAACTTCTGGTTCAAGAACGACTTTACGGTCGCTAGCTGCCTGGGCGGAACCTGTCGTTGCAACAGCTCCGGCTTCTGGAACTCGAACTGGTTCTCGAATGTGAGTACCCATAAAGTCCATCTCTTGCAATGCCAACCGCTCACAGATCAACCATAGACCATCGCTATCCCAAGCCTAGTCGGCGAGAGCTGTCTTTTAGTTGGCACGGACAACCTCAGCAAGTCGCAGGTGGCCAGCTGCACACGCATCCTTGAGCGTTCTGCTGCGACTCTGACGAACGGCGTCCCCGGCGTGGGCAGAATGACTGGTGCGAACACGCTGGATATTGCCAAGATTAGCGTCGACCTAGGACTGTTGACGAAGAACAATAAGGCGATCAGCGATGCGTACACTGCGGCGCACCACGAGGTTGTCGTCCAGTCTGTCATCAAGGTGGACGGAATCAAGGCCGACGGCAGCTTCACTCAGCACGGCGGAGTTCTGTACAATGGCAACTACGGGAAGGATTAGTGAGTGGAGGTTCGTTAGCGTCGGGGCCGTCAGGGCTGAACCGTTTCACAGCGCGAACGACGTACTCGCTCTGGAGATCATTGCTGCCGGCACGAATCACTCCGCGCAGAACTCTCACAGCGGTGTCAACTCACAGAAAGCATTCGAGAACCTTCTTGACGCAGACCAGTGGATGATATACCGCGACATTAAGACTGGCGTCGTCCACTGGGACTTCGTAAGCAGTCTCCCCCTTCACGTTCCGATCCCATGCTGAACATGTCGACCCGCAGAGCGTTTTGAACCGGATGATTAGCTTCCCGGTGGCTGACGACCAGTACGTTGCCATACTTGCTACCTAGTCCTACCTAGTCTTGGGCTGGTCTCAAGTTGTCCTGTGCAGAGCGACTGGCAGTATCGACATTAGCCCTTTACGCATTCAACAGCTCGGAAATGCGTGGAACTCTCAGACACTCCAGGCTATCGCTAGCAACATCGCAGCTTCCGGCGACAATGCCAATGTTGGCAACCTACAAGGAAACCGCATGTTCTATGCCAACGATTACATGGTATGGTTTACTGTCACGCCGAGCTCTCAAATAGGACGCTAATCTGCCCCAATGCACAGGTCCATAGGGGCAGTGGTTACGTGACCACGCTGAAGATGTTCTCGTCGAGGACCCTCAACACCGAGTGTATCAACAGCCAAAACGTAGGCCATCACTTGGACGAATTTACCGTGGTTTACGATCCTTATATTCTCCCTTCAGCCCTTCGGCTTCCACTTGTCAGATGGGACACTCTACACGCACATGGAGGGTACCGAGTACAGCGACATCGCTGGTGCTTGGGACTGGAATCTCATCCCGGGTATCACGACGAACTATGCCGCGACGAAGCTCTCTTGCTCGCACACGCAGTTCACATCCGACCAGGCTTTCGTCGGGGGTGCGTCTGACGGCAAGATCGGGGCGGCGGCCATGCGCTACAAGAACCCGGCCACCGGCTCCCTCAGCTTCCAGAAAGCGTGGTTCTTCCTCGACGATGACGTCCAGCACGTGATGATCGCCGCCGCTCAGACCACGTCGGGCCAGAACCACCCCGTTATGTCCGTCCTCGACCAGAAACGGCTGAATGGCGCGATCGTCGTCGACGGCCAGCAACTTCAAGTTTCCAGCGCCACAGGCGGTAACTTCTCCCACGCGACATCGCTCTGGCACGACAATGTCGGCTACACCTTCGACAGCCAGTCGCTCTCCGTCAACGCCGGCTCCCGCGAGGCCAGCTGGGGCTCCATCGGCATCTCCAAGGTCACTGACACCGCCGTCAGCCTCTTCTCTGCATCCCTCGTCCACGGCTCACCCTCGGATCTGCGTCTGTCCGTGCCCGTCGCGTATACCGCTTACCCGGCCGTCAGCCAAGGCGACTTTACCGCAAAGAGCGCGAAGACGAGCCTGACCACGATCCAGAACGACAACACCATCTCTGCCGTCTTCGACGGGGCGAACCAGACCGCCATGCTCGTCTTCTGGAGCAAGAATGGTGGTTCCGCCACTTTCACCCCCTCGGGCAAGGATGCAATCACCGTCAAGAGCTCTGGCAATTCGATTGTCATATACAAGCTGAACGATGGCACCGTCACTGTGTCCGACCCGTCTCAAACCCTCAGTACGCTGCACCTCTCGATCACAACGGGCGGAGCACAGGCGCGCACACTCGATGTGGACTTGCCGCAAGCTGGAGAGGCAGGAAAGAGCGTGACTCAGACGTTTTGATACCTTTGCCAGAAGTCGCAGTTCAAACTAGTAGATACACACACTTACACTATTGCTAACTTATTCACTTTGTTATTGCTATCGCATCCAGGGCTTGCTTGGTATTTGGAGCGATCATTGCAAAGTACAATGGGGCATGAAAGCATCATGATTGCGTAGTGGAGCACAACATAAAACGTACAACAACGTCGAGAAATCAGAACGCAGCGGGTTGCTCGAAGGACTGCTGCTGGAAGCCCTCCTGAGCGGGGTACGCGGCAGGCTCCTCCGCGGCAGGGACAGGGGCAGCAACGACAGCGGGTTCGCGCTGCTCGGACGTGGGCTCGGCCACGATTTTGTCGAGAGGAGGCTCGAGGATCTGGACGGAGTCGGGGAGGGGCTTGCGGGGGCCAAGCTGACCCTCGGGATCCCAGCCCTTCATACTGAAAACCGACGTCAATCAATGTCGGCCATAAGACTGAGAGTGTAAGGAATACGCACATCTTGACCTTGATACCAAGGACACCCTGACGAAGCATGACGTGCCTGACGGCGTAGTCAACGAACTCGATGGCGGGTTGACCGGAGTGGATCATGAAACCGTCAGTGAACTTCATGGACTTGGCGCGGGCGGCGCGGAGCTTGCCGGAGACGACAACCTCGCAACCCTTAGCACCAGACTCCATAACGAAACGGAGGACACCATAGCAAGCACTAGAAACGGATGTTGGAAGCTGATCGAGGAAAGATTTGGTGGACGTGTGCTTACCGGCGGACAGCAAGGCCACCAAGGAGCTTGTAACGGAGGGATTCGCACTGGGCGATAGCAGAGAGACCACGGTACTGGACCTTCTCGGCGTAGAGCTCGAGGGAGTTGTCGGGGAACTTGAAGCGCTTCTGGACGAGCGCAGTAAGCTCACGAATGCGGCGACCCTTCTCGCCCAAGACCTCCTGGGTGTGGGTAGCACGGATGATGATCTTGTAGAAGACTAGAGTAAGGGGAGAGTCTTGGTGGACGTTGTTGGAGGCTTGCTCACCTCAGTGCGAGCGTGGGTCACACGGACATCGCAACCAGAGTAGCCCTCCTCGGAGAGTTCGCGAGTGAAAAAGTCGTTCAATTCGGCGCGGAAGACACCGTCAGCGACGAACTTGCGCTTCTTGCTGATTTGGCTGGCCATTTTGAGGGGGTAGTAGACTGGCAAAGGAGGGGAAGCGTGGTAAGCGTGGATCCAGCGTCATCCGATCGAAGGAGCGTCCATCCATCCGGTGGAACAGCGTGTTTGCACACAGTAGAGATCCAGTGTGGTCAGGACGTCCTCCGGCACAGCGTATATGCTCACCTTGTAGGGATACTAGACGAGGGACGCGCCGAGGAAGGCTCTTGAGGCGTTGAGGACGGGGACCGAGCTGAGCTCTGCAGCCAAATCTGCGATCTGAATCGGAGGGCGCTTCTGTATCCGGAAGGTAGTTCTCAGGGGTATCGGCGTCTACACCGGGCATAAATTTCGAGCGTGCAGCGTCTCTACTGCAATTGCCATTGGCTTCCATGCACCCTCCTCCTCCTCAGCTCTGCCTCAGCTCCTCGTTTTCTTATCCCCTCGGTCGCTATAACTTGATGGGACACCTTCGTTTACGCTAGGCAGGTGAGCGTGCTTTCTGGTGCTCAGTCATCTACCCTTTATATTTCCCGCTATGAAGAGTGTTGTGTTTCAACCGTCCTGGCACCTCTTAGTCGAATCGAGCCTTGCTACACGAGCTTTGCTCTGCTTGGTTTCGCTGACATGAATGACCTTCTGAGCTTTTTTCTTCTTCGGCACCTCTGCCTGTTATCGCATCCACTGACCACTATTTTTTCAAGGTTCTGTTCGGGTGGGAGCCCCGTAGGTCGGGCCTTCAACGTTGAAGTCAGTGGGGTAGCGATAAGGGGTTTCGAGTAGCTCGAACTCCTTTTTTTAGCTCGGTCGTGTTCACGGTCCATGCCACTATCTGTGTGCGCATGAGAACCAGGGACGGTTACCCAATAAATACCACAGTCCACACCTATCTCCAGTCGTCGTGCTCCCCTGGGACCTCGCGGCTTTTCGTGCGTCGCCCCCAACTATGTCTTCGAACAAGACCTGGGAAGACCTTGCCAACGCGAAGAGGCTCAGGCAGCAGGATGCAATTCCTACCGCTTGGAAGTTGACTTCACCTCCTGAACATAGCGTCCTCGACGTCCGACCGTTCCCAGAATCCCCTCAATGTGGGCTCCTCACCAGCCGTGAGATTGAGATAACGAATACGACCGAGGTCGACGTTCTCCTGAGCAACCTCGCCACCGCCAAGTGGTCCTCGGAGGAGGTGACGAGGGCGTTCTACAAGCGAGCGATTATTGCGCACCAACTGGTTCGCACCCATTTTGCCAATCCGACCGTTTGCCTGTGTTCACCAACGTCCAGGTTAATTGTCTAACGGAAATATTCGTGGACCGTGCGATCGAACGTGCCAAGGAACTTGACAAGCATTTGAAGGACACCGGCAAGACGTTTGGGCCTCTCCACGGCCTTCCCATCTCGCTCAAAGACCAAGTGCGCATCAAGGGCTTGGAAGCGACACTTGGTGAGGATCCCGTACCTTTGCTCTGCCTACCACCTCCTGAAAGAGAGACCTTTCCAATTCCAGGTTATACCTCCTGGGTTGGGAAATATTCTGATGACGACGCGGTCCTGACGAAGGTCCTCTACTCTTGTGGAGCTGTTCCGTTTGTCATGACGAATGTTCCGCAAACACTTATGGTATGTCCCTCATGGCTAGACCAGACCTCAATCAATGCACTAACCAAGCCCCAAATCCCACAGTGGCCGGAGACCTACAATCTCATCTACGGACGCACTGTTAACCCAGCCAACCGCACGCTTACATCGGGAGGCTCCTCGGGCGGCGAAGGCGCCCTCGTCGCCATGAAGGGTAGTCCATTGGGCGTTGGATCCGACATAGGAGGGTGCGTCCCATGCCTGCGCACCATTCTCATTATCGGGCTCATGATGCCGCCCAGGTCAATCCGCTACCCGAGTGTCTTCAACGGGCTCTACGGCTTCCGCCCCTCGTCTACCCGCATCCCCTACAGCGGCGCGGTGAACACGCTCGAGGGGATCGACACCATCCCCTCCGTGCTCGGCCCGCTCTCCAACAGCCTCTCCGGTGTCAAGGCCTTCCTCAAAGCCGTCATCGGGAGCGAGCCTTGGAAGCTCGACCCGCTATGCGTGCGCAAGAAGTGGGACGAGGACGCGTATAGGCTCGCGGACCGCGGCAACGGGAAACAGCTCTGCTTTGCGATCATGGCGAACGACGGGAACGCCATACCTCACCCCCCGATCCAGAGGGCACTCAAGGTGGCCGAGGCGGCCTTGGTCGCTGCCGGGCATAAGGGTGAGTATGGTGTCGTCCATTCGAGAATGGGTGGTTAACACGGCCGACGTGCAGTGGTTCCGTGGCAGCCCCACAAGCACCCAGAGATTTATTACAACATCGTACGCCCTCTGATCTTACTGTCGCTGTCGGCGTCGTGCTCAGAACATTCTACAGGCCAAGATCTGGATGGCTGGCGCAGCCGAAGACATCAATGCCGTTCTCAGCCAGACCGGGGAGCCACGCCTTACGACCATGGCCCCGGCGGGATCCGCCCCCATTGACGTCGGGGTGTCCTACACACCCACCATCTCTGCTTATCGGCTCTGGCAGCTGCAAAAGGCGCGCACGACCCTACGCGAAGAGTACCTCGCTGCCTGGCGAGCGAGTGCGGCGTACACTGGTACTGGCCGTCCGGTGGACGCGATTATCGCACCTGTCGCCGCGCACGCAGCAGCCCCGCACGGGAAGACGCCGTGAGTTCAAGTTCATGCTTCGCTCCCGCTCCCTAGAGGATAATAATTGATTGGTCGGGGTTCCGCAGGATCTCGATGTATTGTGCGGTGTGGAACTCGCTCAATTACCCTTGCTGCGTCTTCCCGGTGACCACTGTTAATCCTATCCTGGACCCAGTGCAGCCTCGTACCGAGTACTTGGGTAAAGTAGACCGAGTCAATTGGGAGATGTGTGAGTACGTTCCAGGTCGATGTGCACAGTCAAATATTCAGGCTTCTCCCTGCTTCAGATCATCCGGACACGTTCGAAAAAGCACCCGTCGGTTTACAGCTGGTGGGGCAAATGTTGGAGGAAGAGGCTGTCCTTGGTATGACTGAAATCGTCGACACGGCCTTAAAAGCATACGCGAACGCGACGAAGGCGAAGTTGTAGTCGACCAATGACATTATGTATCAGTTCATTCATGTACGAGTACGCTCCGCGAAGGTGAATGAAATTGTCGTGATGGAAGCGAAGCGTATACAGCTTTTAATGGTGTGCCTCGTTCACGAAGATTGCTGCACCACCCATGCCGCTCCCAATGCACATACTTGTGCAGAGCAGAGGGGCATTCCTCCGACGCAGCTCCGCGAGACCAGTAACGACTTGGCGGGTGCCAGCTGGATGTCACAGCCATTAGCCAGGGTACTTTCAGACCTGAACCACACTGAGTACTCACTCATTCCTAGGGGATGGGTAAGCGCGATAGACCCTCCGCTGTAGAACAATCAGCCGCCGTCCACGTCGGTTGTTGGCTGCGAAGGGGCACTCACTTAGGGTTGATCTTCTCAATGGGAATCTGGAGCTGCTCGACACAGTACGCGAACTGGGATGCGAACGCCTCGTTGATCTACCAGACACATGATGAGCATTCCATCCCCCTTCAGTTGGGTAAGACAACACATACCTCCCATACGTCAACATCCTCTTTCGACAAGCCTGTCTGCGCAAGAACCTTCGCGATAGCCGCGGCAGGCGAGATGCCCATATAGCGTGGTTCGACGCCCACGAACGCGCTCGCAACGTATTTACCGACCACATCCCAGCCCTCCTTCCCCGCTCTTGCGCGCGTTGTGAGGATGCAGAGCGCAGCGCCGTCGCCCACTCCGCTTGAGTTCCCTGCAGTCGACGCGCCGTCTTCCAAAAAGACAGGTTTGAGCTTCGCGAGTGACTCGGGCGTAACCCCTGGTCGGACAGTGTCGTCTATCGAAACGACGGCGCCTCGCAGCTCAACAGGCAGGATCTCCTCTGCAAAGACACCCTCTGAGACTGCCTAAATCGGTGGAACCTGGGTCAGCGGACATGGCAAATAAACGTAGATTTGTCTCACCTTGGAAGCACGGGTGTGTGAGATTAGGGCGTACTCGTCTTGCTTTTGGCGGGACACGTTGTACGCTCGTGCAACCATCTCCGACGTCCACCCCATAGGCTGCATCGAAATGAGAAGATGCATCCATAAAGCATCTTGGCAATCCTTACCTGGACACAATCGTGCGCCTGCGCGTTCTCTGATATTGCAGGGACGACTTCAGGAGTGGGACGGGGGCTGCAGAACCGTGTCCATTGAGCCTCGGTATCGAGGTCGATGCAGGAGGGCTTACTTGAGGGACATGCTCTCCACTCCGATTGCCATCCCAAGTTCGATCTGCCCGCCCCGGATCGAGTTGGAGATGTGCACAATTGACTGTAGTCCGGACGAGCAGAGGCGGTTGACGGTCGAAATGGGGACCTCAGCTGGTACCCCGGCAGCAATAGCCGCTGCACGCGAGACATACAGAGGGGAGGGTGGATGGCATGTCCCTGGATCCATGTCAGTATGTCGACTCCGACTCGCGTGCCGCCTGAGCAACCCACCGACACAGATGTCCTCAAGCAATGCAGGGTTGAGCTTTGTCTTCTCGAAGGTGGCCTAACAAACAATGAGTCTCGGGGTAGACGAAACAATCACACGATACCAATACCCTGAAGAGAGCATGGAGCAGCTCATCAACTGGGACATCTTTGAGTTGGCCTTTCTTGGCTCGCCCGAGAGCTGTCCTCTTTGCGAAGGTTATGACGACATCGTCCGGCCGTTTCGCCAAGATATCGGCACGACCTTTGAGCTGTGTGGCATATCCACGAGCCAGCGAGCGCACAGGGGAGCGAGATATCAGTCTGGGAAGCATAGATGGTCGTGGAGGTCGAGGAGAAAGACATGCGAGACCATGGCGGGATGATATATACAAGCACGGAGCTTACTTAGAGAACAGCTACTGTTACGTTACTTAAACCTGGCTGTTGCTCCCCACACCGTCCGCTCCCGCCTTCGCGCTAGATCCGTCGCCCCGGGCCGATCACTCGGTCGCGCACACGTCGTTGTTCGCTGGCCAGTCTTCAAGCTTCAAAGCTTCAAGCCGTAAGTTGCAGTACGCCAGACGCAACAAATTCCATAACAAGGGGCATGATAGCATTACAAAAGCAGAGCAGACAACAAGATAGCAAGGTATATGGGGTAAACAAGATGTTCAGATCGGAAGCATCCTATACTCAGTCTGTAGATCATGGCAACAAGTTCGTCCCAAAAAAATCACTGCTCTTCGGCAGCAGGACGACTTTACACATCATCGGCAGTCTTACCGTCGACGCCCTCCGGGCCTTTGACTGCGCCCGTCTCATCTCGTCTTAGTCGCTGTCTTCTTCATTGTCAGCGCCTTCGGCGGACTGCAGAGGCGGTTGTCCAGGAACACGCTGTCCCAAAATCCTTCAGCTCTCGCCGCACATAAAATAAGATGGAATAGGGTTGCCTTGAATGCGAATTTGCAGACCTTGAAGCCATGGAGGCCCGTCGCCAGATAGGCCTATGAGCCACATCATATTAATGAGACTTGGGGGATGATCGAAAGCACATAGCAGACGCACGTCTTCCACGGTGTACAGCCCGTCGTAGCGGTAGCCTTCCGCAGGGCCATAAACAGAGTCGAGCTTGTAGCCACGAATCACGCGTATAGGTTTCTTCGTCTCACAAGATCTCTTCAGCAGCCCGTTAGTCAACTGAAAAGGGGTATTGAGAGAAAAGGAATGCACCTTGAGCGAAGCGTTGAAATTATTCTCAAACGTTTGGTCACAGCTTTGAGGTGCCGTCCGCAGCTGATATGACATCCACGGTCAAGCCCAAACATACACGGAACGTTGGCAGTGAACTCACATTCTTTGGCCTGTCTTTCGTACCCTTTAGATCACGACCACCTAACCATCCTAGTCAACGACTTGAAGCCCTTCATGATACATGGAACAGCGCACCTGAACCAGTGAAGATGCTGAACAATAGTGAGCCGGGTGTTACAGATGGTAATCAAGTTGGGACGTACAACGCCTCTCCCTCGTCGATGTCATCCTCGTAGCCACCAGACAAGGCCACGGAGTACGCGCCCTTAGGACCAGGAGCGATACCAGCAACCCAAGGGCTAAAATAATAAAAAGAGCATGCTATGCGAGCAGTGGGGAACGGAACTTACGCGTGAATGGCGTCCTTACTGCATGCCTCGCTGTTACCTTCGAGTCAACACAGACCGTAGCCTATGGCATGGACAATTGTGCGACGTACCGAGTCTCCCACCACGAGCTGACAGGAATGCCAGGGATAGAACCGTACGTCTTCCTAGAAGTAGCTCAGCTCCACCCGTTTCATAAACCACTCCATAAGGATGTGGACTCACGGGTCGTGCTTCCTGATCATAATCTCCCTCGGCGCACTCACCATGCCAGCCCTCCGGGCATTCGCGCTGACCACTTGGGGGAGAGCGCGAGCCGCGGCGGTGGCGTTTTCCCCATTGTCGGTGTAGTTGGTCTCCTTGCCTCTGTTCCGCGCGCTGCGCCTGAGACCCTCCACATTCCCGTCTTCGCGCTGCACTTTGGCAGCCTTCTTTGGCGGCTCTTCGGCGTCCTCCTCTCCATTCGAAATAGGCTCCTCCTGGGGTATGCCGCGTTTTTTGGACGGGTCGGCCTTGCGCTTTTTCTGTGGCTTCTTTGCGAGCTGAAGCGGTTTGATGCCCAACGCGACAAGTTTGGCGTGAGCTTGAGCTATATTGATCCGTCGCTGTTCGTCATAGCTCAACTCAGGCATGATGGAGGACGGAGGATAGCAAGGACGGAGAGAAGGACTGGAAAGGAAGACTGAGGGAATATTAATGGCTCCAACGCGTCTTGCCCATTGACGCCCATTTCAACTTAAACGTTTCAATAGTCCACGTGATCGTGTCTCCCGCTCGCGACAATCGGACGACCGGAATAAAGGTGGGGATCACACAAACCCTATGCATATGCATATGGTTAATGAGCGTGCATGCATTCGTACGGGCAGTGATGATATGCAAAGTGATACAGTGGTCATATTCCTAAAGTCCGATCAATTGTCCTCGAACCTTCCTTGACCTCGTCGATTTGGCCAAGTACTTAGCTGTGGTTGCGGCGTAAGCAGACTTCCCTGTGACCCTTAGTACGACCCCGGCGCGTAGTCTTGGAACCCTAGAAAGTTCTGGGAGAAGCTCGGCGGTGAGAAGGGTCTGGCATCAACACCTTCATAAGTAGGGATCCGGAATGAGGGGTGGGCCGCGAACGGACTGGCAAGGGGGGATAGTGGCGTCTCGGACAGAGGCTGCGAGATGGGGCTGCCAGGCGCAACGCTAGGCGTTCCTGTCGAAGAGCTATCCCTATATCTGTCTTCCTGCCGATCGTGCATGTTCCCTGCGAGCGAATGAGAGCTTGGACGAGAGGATGTAACGCTCAAACTTACTGCCAACAAATTTGCATTTGCCCTGCTTCCGGAACACGCACTTCGGACCTTTGGGACAGTAGTGGTTCATGATGCAGTGATCGCCTAGAGGACACTTATTACCTGTCGCAACCTGTCAGTCAGCGTCCTGGATACATGACAAGAAACAACGTTACCGTTGTTTATCGCAGGACAAGGCCACTTCTTCGCGTTCACACGCAATTCCGCAACTTGGTCGGGTGTTAACGGGTAATTGTGTTCATATTTGCAGTGGTCTCCATTGTTGCACCTCGCCAGATAGAAGAAGTTACATGGCGGCGGTTTCTCTGTCACACGGATGCATCGTCAGCACCGGGTCGTAAGGCGATCCGTGGACACAATAAGACGTACGTTTGTGGAGAGGCTACGTCGAGACACATTCTTATCTCAGACATCCAAACTCTCATCAAACCAACGTCAAAACCCACACACCTGTTCAGGGTCCAATGGCCTTGTCTTCTTAACAGGGGTCATCGTCTTCGCAATCTGCGCGACCGGAGTGGCCGGCTTCACTGTTGGCCCCGAGCGACCTTTGTCACTGTCCGACGCAGAGGAACCGGGGGTCATAGGCTGCTTGGGCGGTTTAGGTGATTTGTTGGCCGCCGCGGATGCGTTCGCCGCGGCAACCGCTTTCTGCTTTCCATTTGTCTGCAGCTTCTTCTGGATGAAGACGCCGTCAATCTCGAGCTGTGGCAGGTGGAGGTTGTTGATCTCGTGCGCGAGCTCTTTATACCCCTTCAGCAGAACAACCTTATCGAGAAGGCCTTCATTCTGCAGGAGGTTGAGGGTCGAGGTGTAGCCATTGTCATGGGCACCTGACCGTCAGTCGTGTGAGCGATGCGTACGATGGTGGTAGAGAACGTGGACGACGTACCGCCGAAGAAGACCTTCGTGGTCTGCGGAAAGCGCGTGAAGACACGCAGATACTCTACTCTCCTACCGTCACAACATGTTCCAACCTACACATGGACATGACGCACCCTTAATCTTTGAGTCAGCAGCCTCCTTCCCATTACCGACATCGACGATGGAGAATAAAGGCGACGCTTGGTTGAAGCCCAGGATGAACCCCTCGAACTCCTCCGCGGTGCACACAAAGTTGTGCGTGAGGGTGTCCAACAGACCGTTTTTGTTGCAGTAGATGGTGAGCCAGATCTGGCCGCGTCCGGGGAAAGATGCTTCGGTAGGATCAATCGACGCGAGGTAGTCAGTGAGGCCTTTAGTGAGGAGTGCTGCAGCTTGCCGGCCGCCGAACTGGCCTTGCTTTATAAGGTCGGACGAGAAGATGTTGCCGTCGCCATCGATGAGACAGATGATCAGGGATTATCCTCCTGGAACGCAAGGAAAGGCGAAGGAGCGGTCGGACGGGAAGGGGAGTGTATGTCGGTCAAAGGGTATGAAGGATGAAGAAGGGCCGGATCCGACTGCGCACCTTGAGGGCACCGATGCTCCGCTCGAGCTTAAGGACGTTCTTGCTTAGGACCTTCCTGTCGCCATCCGCAGTCTTGAACGCCTCTTTCCACACCGACAGCTCCCGCTCGAGCTCCTCGACGCGCGACTTGAGCTCGGCGTTTATGGTAAAGGTCTTCTCAAAGAGGGCTGGCAGAGTGTGCGCACAAATGAAGGGATCCGGTGTCAGGTCATCACCGGAAAGAGAAGCAGATCACCCTCAATGCGACGCACTTGTTTGGTCTTCGAGAAGCTGTTTCCTGCAGCAGGATTCCGGAGAACTTGAGCCTGTGCCCGGGGAAGGGGTGGGAGGACAAAGGCACGCACGCACCAGACTTCAAGTCTGAGACTTTCGTTACGATGTCATCATCCATAGCCTGTTTCGGTGGCCAGGATTGAAGGCTAGCTTAAAGTGTTTGTATTTAGTTGGGGGGGTTGTGAGGAGATGTCGCGCATGAACGAAGGGGGAAAGGCTAGCTTTAATAGTTCCTGCAGAGACGCTGTGGCCGATGACCTCGACCACAATTGCATCGGGTAGTGAATCTAGACGCCCTAGGACAAGTAATTCGGCGGCTACAAGTGCAAGCGACAAAAACAATGAGTCGTCATGACACAATGTCGAGGACAACCGCTTTGTGGACTTGGACTACGAACACGCCAGAGTGCATAGAATACGATGTGCTGAAGTACATACGAGGCTGCTAAAGTGATGATGATAAACAGTACAACTTGACTGACTGCTGTGCAGTGTGAGGCGAACAAAACAAACATGCGCGGGACCCAGCCAGAGGCGAGTGGCCCAGACCATGCCGAAAAATCGTCGAGCTGTCGTACATAGAGCGGAGGTCACTACGCGCCATCCACCACAAGCTGCGCGGTCTGCAAGAACGCTTCTCTGGCCTCGCAATCCCCGGAGGTGGCACGCAGACCAGCCGCTTTACCCCTCGTCTTTTTCCACATCCTCCATACACCTTCCAGCGCAGCTCGGAGATCAGATTCGTCTTCGTCTACTTCTATCCCGTTTACTGCTACCACGACCGACTGTGTCCCTACGATGCTGTCCGGAGCGGGATCCTCGGCGGCTCCTGGTGCTGTCACCGCCTCGATATCGGCGCTCTCCAACCCCAGCGCTGGCTCGGACGACAGGTCGGAGTCATCGCTTCCACCCACCGTCGGCGAGCTCAGCCCCTCGTCGAGATCGGCGTCGATGTTGAACTGACCGTCAGGTGCCGGGCTGGGTGCAGGGCTCGCCCGGGGAGAAATAGTAGACAGCAAGTGCGCTAGCGTCGTCGGGGAAGCGGGGTCCCAACGAGTGTTATTCCGTGCAATGATGCCTGGAGGGATTGGCAGCGGCTCTGCATACGGGTCCTCGCATTCGTACGGAACGCGGACGGGAACAGGAAGAGGAAGGGGGGATTCCATCTTTTGGCCGTCCAGTTGCTGAAGCGCTGGTAGAGGTTTCCGACGGGGTGCAGGTGAGGGTACAGTTGAGTCGGCGGTTCCTGATAAAAAGTTGTGAGCATGGCATTTTATAGCCTCTGGCACGCGTACCGGCTCCCGTCGCATATCAGCTCGGAGCTCGTCGAACACATTCATTTCGGGGGAAGGGGGATCCGGGTATTTGCAGAAGTGCGAACTTACCGTGAACAGATGCATACTGTGCCCAATAGGCGTCCTCGGATGAGACGGCATCCTTGGTAGCCGCGGGAGCGCATTGGCCGAAATGGCTGTCCCCGATATCCGTGGCACCGTACGCATTCCAATAATCGTCGTCGTCGCTGTCGTCGTGGATACCGTCCGCCTCGAAGCTGTGAAGGTAGGAGGGACGGGAAAGGGTTTGGGGGAGACGGGATTGGGAGGAGGTGAGGGGATGAGCACGTCCTCGAGAGCCACTCGACTGCCAGGAGGGAACGGCATCATATCCGTGTTGTGGTACTTCCACTCCCCAGACTCGTCCCATTGGAGAATGACGCGGGGTCCTTGGTCTCTGTCGCTGGAGAGATCGACGTGGGCGAAGAAGTCCTCTCCATCGAAGGAGTATTGGACGGGGTAGATGGACGGCCGGTCGTCATCTAGGGGGCGAGAACGCGTCTCGAGAAGGTCGATGATGCGGGCCTTTTTCTCCGATGACGAGGGCCAACATAGGTAGTCGTCTGGGTGTTCTGGGGTGAGGTGAAGGAAGTGATGGCGTTGCAACAAGGGTTTGGACAAGAGATGGGAAGGTATCGGGTGGGTTAACTGTGACGGGGGCGATATGTACTGGAGAAGAACGTGCAGAACATTTGGTGAGAGGACCGAGGGTGCCATTGGGAGGAGGAAAGGAAATCAGACGTACGGGAGCTGTGTGCGGGGGACCTAATACGAGTCCCAGTTATTATAATTTAGTCAGGAAATACGCCCGAATGCGGATGCGGGGTGGCGGGCGCTGTGTATCTCATCTAAGCGCCGAACTCCTCGGTGATTGCCGCCAAAGCTCTCACCGGACCACGACCGTCTGGGCGCACAATCCTCACGCGTACACCCGGCGCAGGCAACACCTCCGCTCCTTGCTCGCACTTGCCTCGCTCTTTCCCCCACCTCTTGACAATATGCGTTACGCACAACTCTTTGTCCTCCTTCTGCTCCCACTCCTGGCTGTCACCCAGGTACGTAACTCTGCTCAGGAGTCTTACGTTCGCTTTTCCTTAGCTCCGCTCTTTCTCCCTCCCAGACGACATCCAATGGGTCTGCGACGTCAGGACAAAACACCCAGTCTGGCAGCACGCAGACATCCAATCGCAGCAGCGGTGGTTCAGCGCAGCCGACTGCAAGCGGGAACTCCACCGCGTCCGCCTCCCCCTCCGTAACCGTCATTACCTCTGTTTTTACGACAGTCGTCCTCGGCACGAACCGTGTCCTCTCCACAATCACCTCCACCAGCCTCATCACAAGCACATTTGGCGGCCAGAGTGGAAGCTCGGGAGCGTCTGGAGGAGGCAGCAAAAGCACCTCAACAAGCTCCACACCGCCTCCAACGACCGCACCGGCAAGCATCAATGGCGGCGGAAACCTTCCTGGAGGTGCGCCGAATCCTGGAGCGACGGCTTCAGGTGGAGTCATGGGTCCTGGCGACAGCTACATTGCTGCGGCATTTACACACCAAGCAAGTATGCTGCTCACCATCTTCGTGGGTGTCACAGCGGGCGGGGTGCTGGTGATGATGTAGGGTGTATGTCAGGATTCATGACGATAGATGGGGCTCGGTGACTGGACATCTCGAATTCTCGCATGGACTTAGGAAACTGTATGACCTTCATGGACGTTCTATTGAGTACCACACACCGATCGCTAGTCGGCGCAGGACAGCGGTCCTAGTTTCGAGGCATATTACGCTGTTGGTTGCACTCTTTTCGTGACTAGCGTATGTTGTCGTAGAGCAGGATAATGACTTTCAGTACGTACATTTTCGATCTCGATCGGTTGGTGTGCAAATGCTCGATACCCGACCCAGACCCGACCCGCCTGGGAAGACCTGTCTTGTAATGACACCGGTACCTCGACTCCGCGAGAGCCGGAATCTTTTTTTCGATCGATGAGTAGGTTTCTGAGATTGCCACGGGCCTCGCTCTCGCGTCCCCTCTTCTTTGCCAATCCCTGCAACCCAGCAAGTCCTTTGTCAAGAAATTATCTGAAATATAGGACAATGTCGACGGTTGAAGAACACCCTGCTAAAAGGCTGAAAGTGGAAGTTCAGGTCTGTCTAAACTTACTGATACGAACGACGTCGTCTCATCTCAAACGGGTTCTGTAGGTCATTGGGACCCACAATGGCACATTCCATTGCGACGAGGCCCTCGCCGTCTTCCTGCTCAAGCAGACTAACGTGTATGCGGAGGCTGGTGCGCACAGGTTGTGGACAAACACGCCGTCACCTCATACATGCCTTCTTCAGGTCTGAAGCGGACTAGGGACCCTGCAGTTCTCGACACCTGCGACATCGTCGTAGATGTCGGCGGCGTGTACGACGACAAGGCGCAGCGCTTTGACCATCACCAACGGGGCTTTACGGAGATCTTCGGGCACGGCTTCAGCACCAAGCTTTCCTCTGCCGGGCTTATCTACAAGTCAGTCCCTGGCCCTTCTTCCTACATGAGAACGTCTGACAGTTCGCGTTGTAGACACTTCGGCAAGGAGATCATTGCGAACAGGCTGCGGGCCTCCCAGGAGGACCCGAAGATTGAGACACTCTGGCTCAAGCTATACAGAGAGTATATCGAGGCGATCGACGCCATCGACAATGGTGTCAGCCAGTACCCTGCCGATCTCCAACCCAAGTACCGCATCAGGACTGACGTCTCTGCTCGCGTCGGACACCTCAACCCCGCCTGGAACCAATCTGCCGATTCGGCGACGGTTGACGTACGTACTTGGGCCTATCAGCCCGGTCTGCAAGAGGGCTGAACTAAAAATGCCCCTCGCAGGCCAAATTTTTGCAGGCCTCTTCCTTGGTGGGGAATGAGTTCCTAGACAGGCTCGATTACTACGCCAATGCCTGGCTTCCTGCGCGTGACCTCGTCGTCGCCGCTCTGGAGAAGCGCAAGCAGGTCGACCAGACCGGTCGCATCATCGTCTTCGAGCAGTTCGCCCCGTGGAAGGTACAGATGATCTGCTGCATGTAATTCAGGCCTCGCTCACTGGCATCGTTTTAGGAACACCTGTTCGAGCTTGAAGCGGCCCTCCAGATCCCTTATGCTGAAAAGCCCCTCTACGTCCTATACCCGGATGAGTTTGGGGGCAACTGGCGCATTCAGGCTGTTCCTGTCGCTGCAGAGAGCTTCGAGAGCCGCAAAGCACTCCCTGAGCAGTGGCGCGGTGTCCGCGATGACGAGCTCTCCAAGCTTTCTGGTGTTGAAGGGTGTATCTTCGTCCACGCGTCTGGCTTCATCGGCGGTGCGTGTTGCAAGCCGATTTCCCTTGGAGCACAATTTGAAGCTCATGCTCATATCTAGGCAACAAGACAAAGGACGGCGTTCTGCGTATGGCGAACCTGGCACTCGAGATGTAAAACGCCACAGATTATTGGGCGACAGTGGGGGTTAGGGATTCAAGTTCTATCCGGCGTGCACTCGACCCATCGAGGATATCTCAGAGTGACTCTGAGAACATATGCTGCCTAGGGCAGTATTCATCGTCCATCTCGGACGAGACACATGGCATGCGATGTGGCATGTCTGGCGCATTCACCGAGGGCGCTCCGAAGCCAAGGTCATTTGAGGCTCCGGGCCGATTTATGCCGGAGGACGCTCTGGGCGGTGGCGACTCGGAGGCTTAAGTTACCGTCTTACACCGGGACCACTAATCTGACCTCTTGCTTACCGTCGTTGCCATCGTGCTGTCCTTGCTGTAATCTGTCTACTATGTCATCGCTGTCTTCCAAACCAAGAGTGTTGTTGACTGCAAGTATATTCATCCCATAGTCCATGCGCGCGTTCCGGAATTGACCGAGGGTGCAAGAACGACGACGGTCCACCTAGTAGCCATGAATCGCCCTACATCTTCGGCTTGTACCGTCATTTGACTCAAGACCTCGGTAATGGCCCCAGTTGCTCTAAAGAGTGTACGGGTCCCCTCATCTTGTTTCTCTAGGCTGGGATGTGAAGGTCGTAATTCCAAGCTCGCAAAAGTCTTGGATCGGTGTGTAGTTCAGCAGATTCATGTCTACCTTGCTTTTGATGTTGTTTATACTACAGGCAAGGCGTACCACATCAAGGAAACCGTGAATGGCCGATATTATTATCCCAGAGAGCCAGGTATGCACTATGGAACTCTACTTGTCTTAGACATCTAAATGGCCCCGGAAGATGGCGAGGGAGAAATATCCGAGACCCCGCGTCCCCTGAAGGAAGGTGAAATCGCAGAATGGATCCTTCTCGATGGGGTATGTATATATGCTGTCCCAAGACGAAACATACCGCATTCACACCAGGTTGCCTTCCACAGACACCCGCAACCTGTGCTAATATTGGCCTTCATAATCTATACCACGGGAACATAGATCTTCTGGTCAGTGACATTAAACACTCCTGCATGTGACCTACAAATCTTTCGTGTTATTTCCAGTTATCTGGACCTAATCTTGGGCGCAACAGTTCCGGTAAAGACATTGTCATGAGAGTACAGCCCAACAGCCCCAATTCACAACATGCGTCGCACTATTTCTAGCCGCTTTCGCACTTTCGTCTGGAACTATTGGTGCAGCACTCTCTTCATCGCTGTCCAAAGTCCGCTCTATCGCTCTCTCCTACGGGACAGTCCTGCACCCTGTCCCGGTGACCCTGTATGACCCGGCCCACCGTCTGGGTGCGCGCGTCATTGAGCACCTGTGGGATAACTGGGGCGAGGACGAGGGTGGACTGCGCGCGGGCGAGGTCGACCTCTACAACGTGAATATTCCCATGGTCGACGGCCTCCTCGACAACCCAGGCCTGCCGATCTGCTGGACACGCATCTGGCGCAACTCGTATGGCCGCCTGTTCAAGGCCTACCAGGGAAGCGACCCTGCCACGAAGAAAACCATCTCTGCGGCTGGTCCAGACTCCCCGTCCGAGGACCCGCAGGGCACGCTTGCGGGAGTGTTGGACCAGCAGGCGACAACGAAGGATGTAGGGAGATTGGTGTTCAAGTTTGCACCGGATATGGGAGACCTCATCAACCCTGCTAGCGTACCTGTTGGTACGGATGGTTGGGCTATTGGGAAAGGATGGGTTAGCGTTACGCCTATGCGTGCGACGTTCGCCGAACCTATAGATTGGGCCGTAAAGACGGAAGAGGAGATGGAGAACACTCAGATATGGAAAATAAAGTTGTAGAATATAAGTATATCATGTCTGTCCCATACATCGTATATGTTCTATACCTGAATCTCGGCTCTGTCACGCATGCGCCACACATTCTCTTGTCTTCTATCTAGCTCATTCGGGTTGAATTCAAAATGTTGTACAGCATCTATTTGTAAAGAGTCCGTAGTTATGCATCTCGACATGAAGTCGTCAGAAACCGGGGTCTGCAATGTACCGTACTACTTCCTGTGAATGCGTATGCGGCGATAGATGTCTTTGGCTCATCGGAAGTTGAAGCAGTGGAGCTCAGGTGTCATGAGGCGTCTGCGCAGCGTCTGCTTTGGCATCCTACAAGGCATCCTACAAGAGCACGAATGCAAGCATGGGAACCACGAATGCCAGCCACTTCGTCTGTCGGAGGGCGTGTTCGCTCCCTGCCCTGTTGACGAGGCCAGTGAGGGTTTGCTTCCGATACACCTTCAGGGTGTTGATGTTCCAGGACGCGTTCTATGAGATTGACGACGTCGATCAGCCTCGGGACATAATATGACGTAAAACGCAGCGGCGACATACGACGAAGTTGCTCGGATCCATCAGGCGATCCGTGCATGTCCCTGGGCAGCCAGAGGTGGCGTACGAGTTGCCTGCCCAATCACCTGCGACACAGATAGGCGGAAAATGAAATCAGTAATGTCGGCCGGAATTTTTTCAGCGCGTTCGTCCGCCTCACCGCAGAAGGTTATGTCTGCAAAAAAAAAGAAGTTCCCGATCAGCCGACCGTACGGAGATGAAGGGGCGGCAGGCGTGTGCGCACCGAATACGATCGAGTGGTTCACGAAATTTGCGATGGGGTCACAGCCGCTCGGATCGAGCATTGCAACGGGCTCCCCCCAGGCCGAAGGATCGGGGCTACCCTCCAGGACGTCTGCCGGGACTGCCGCACGGTAGAATGACCCTAAGCGGACACGAGGATGAGCCGTGGTGAGAGAGGAGCATGACAGATGAACGGACGCACAGACGGCGATGCCTTGATCGTCCCACTTCATGGCGAACACCCCTCCACCCTGCTCGTCGAAGATGGGGCCATAGGACGCCCTGCTCCATTCCGTGACGCCACAACCCGCGTTGCCATTGACGTTCCCGTCGCAGGAAATGTTCGATCCTGAGGTCTTCGACGGCATGTGTATTCAGGATTAGGACAGGAAGCACGACTACAGGGACGTACAACTGGAGTGCCGGTGAACGACACACTCGTGTTGAGGTAACAATCTATGACCGATGAACGCGATGAGCCCGCAACATCGCACAGCTGCGGCGTCAAGGGACCTACCGGGACCAGTATGCCATGTCACTTGGTTGTGCGCATTGTCATGTACACCTTCAATGATATCAATTTCGCCGGTCTGGGCATTGACGTCAGATTCTTCAGCACACAATATATTGAAAGACTGACGTAGGGCCATTGACCACCGCCCAACGTCCACCAAGCAGGCCACACCCCTATTCGTTGCTGAGCACAAGCCTCGGTTCGCGCTGTTATGCAAACTTACCACAACCCCACGGCGCATGATTCAGATCGAGGACGAACAAACCTGCCTGTACGTTGAGCACACCACGCACAATGTCGAATCTAATGCTCGACTCACCGGTGTTGTATTGCTTTTGGCTCGAGATGCGCACACTAACAACGTACAGAACGGTGAACATGTGTAAATATCCGACATTCATCCCGGACAGACCTGTTGCGGTACACTCCGGAAGTAAGTGTGGTGGTGTTGTCTCCCTTCATGATGACTTTGCCATCCTCCGTCACGTAGACGAGGTTGTTGGCAAGGGCCGTTGCCCTATCAGTATAGCTGAGAGCGACGGATCGGAGGTAGGGCAGGTGCGGATGAGGAACTAATGAATGGCATGAGATGATGCAGACTGACTTCACCATGCCACTGAACGTCCAAGGTCAGTATGACATACAGATGAACGCAGCGGATAGCACGTACTGGGTAGGATCTTGCCCCGTAAAGAAGTCAAAGGTGCTGCGACGTGTTTTCAATCAGTGAAGCCCCCGAGGCGAAACCGAAAGGAATGCACGCACTCGAAAAACGTTTCCCCCTCGTACGTATCCTGGATCGTCCAAATGAAGCTGGATCCATTTGAGTCTGTCTGTAACTGGTTCACCCGTCTATTGAGAGAAGTAGCGCAAGCCAGGCGAGCATGTTGCGAGAACAGGAGCAAGAGCTGGCCAACCTGGACAGCGGAGCGCCGAGAAAGCAAACGAGACGAGCCGGATTCGAATCTAGTAGTGGTAGTAGTAGGCAGCAAAGACAGTAGCGTCAAAGGAAGGGCAGAAAGCATTGCGACCCGGAGATGAAAGAGAAAAGGAAAAGGGCACTTGGTCGGACGACTCAGCAGTTGCCCGAAGGACCGCTTATATACAGTAGCCGAGGCTTGAGGCTTGTGGATCCGGAGGAGATGAACAGCAAGGATTATGTTTCGGGATATGGGTGCCGGATGCCTTCTATGAGCAGTATGGCGACCTTGGTATGGCGACCTTGCTAGAAGCGTAGACTAATTAGACGTCTACTGACGGTGCCCTCGAGGAGGCAGGGGGAAGGCGGACTCCGGGGGCGACGAGGCCAAAGCCCCGAGGCTAGGATACAGATACATTATTATCTCGAGCATTCGATTTGGCACCGAGGCTGTACTTCTCAGCCTTCATCGGCTCTCTCGTTCACAGCTGCAGCGTGGCCAGCTCCAATAACAATAAGCATGAACGTGTCTGCCTCGTGTTCAGTTATTTCTTCCCAAGTTGGCGCGTCGTTTCCTTCTGGCTCCTACAGCGCCACGGTCTTGTGTATACTTGGAACGAACATTGACTTAACGGGCACGCTACAACGACCGATGTGGTTTGATGAAGGGATGACAGTACACGAGGCAGCGATCTCTTTTTCGCAAACTGCTCGGAGGCATACATCCATAGCGGCATGAGAGGACATGAGTATGGTGTGAGATATGGCTGGCAGGGGACGGGCATGACAAAACGAGTACAACAATAGATCATCGGTAGCGGCGGAGGCTGAGCGTGTTGTGCTTCTTCCAGGTCGACCAGCCCGGAGTGTGGTTGTAACGGTGGCCCTTGCCGAGTCCACGGTTCTGTGTGATGCAAGATGCTTCAGCATCTGCGAGTAGTGGTACAAAATATGGTTACGAACCTGCTTTCCGACAGAAGTGAGACCACGAGCCTCGCGGCGCTTGTGGACGGGCTTCGTGATCCAGTTGATTCGGGGGTCGCGGCGGATCTGTTCATACGTGAGCACACGGCGATGGACCCGCATAGAGACAGAATGCACTCACGGCCTTGTGGTTGGGATCAACGAGAATGACCTCGTAGTATTTGTAGACACCGTCCTGGTTGATCCAGTACGAGTTGAGGACACGAAGGTTGCCACATCTCCTCCCAACACGCTCCTCCGCAACGCTCCTCAAACCACGCTGAGGCTTGAGCTGGTTAACACCCTGGCGGACGGGCTTGCCGTAGGTAGCACCTGCATAAGATCTCAGCATCCCGTCCAGCTCCGCGAGGATGCAGCTTGCGTACCCTTGGGGACGTGCTTCTTGCGGTTGCCACGGCGGACACGGACGCGGTAGATAACGTAGCCCTGCTTGGCCTTGTAGCCAAGACGGCGAGCCTTGTCGGGGCGGGAGGGCCGCGAAGCGCGGTGGATGACGTTCAGCTGGCGGTACTCCCAGCACCTGGTGCCTTCTTTGAGGATGGCCCATACGCCAAGATAGACGTAAATACTACGCACCGCACACGGAGGAGGAATCGGAGAACATCCGACTGCTTCTTTTTGTACAGCTCGCCGATGTACTTGTAGGCACCCATCTTGAAAGCTAGGAGAAGAAAGCCAAAGTCAGTGTTCTGGCGGGACAGAGCGACATCCAAATCCAAAGTCGCCCATCCACCCTCTTCCGGCCATTCTCTCCCTTCCACCGTCCAACAGTAACGGATCTAGCATTCTTTGAACAGCCTGGCATAGATTTGGTCACTCACCTCTTGAGTCTTGAGGATAGTCGGGGGGTCGTCGAGCTGTTTTGCGTACTGCAGGCTGAGGTCCAATCTCCGGTGGGTGATCGGGGTTTGCCGGATGTGTCAATGCCACGTGCTCACCTTAGCTTGAGCGCCAACTGGGCTCTAAGTACTTACCTGCAGCCTGAGCTGAGTGGCACGTCCACGGGAACGCGTCGCGACGCGTCTTTTGCAAGTAAGTAAGTATAGCCCGTGTCCTGGAAGAACGCGCGAGGATGTCAGGCAAGAGGGAGATCATTCAACAGCACCAGTGCGCATATTGTCGCACCACGGTCGACTACAGTGTCATCAAGATGTGCGGCGGGGTGCGTCCCCGTTCTACCTATAGGCAGGCTGACTGAGAAATACATTTAATTTGGAATAGTACAAAGTAACGGGCTACGCTACTGTACTAAGGAGGTCTGTTGCTCCAGGCCTTCCTCGTTTGCTTGTTTCAAATGTTCCCGTTGTGGAATCAGTGCCAGAAGGGCGACTGGTAAGGATCACTGCTCCGGAGTACGGGGTACGGGCTTGCCCTTATCACTGTCCTATCTACCAGGAGCGTATACAAGCCCGCTTTGCAAGCGGGCTTGGGAATCGGCAGCGGTGACCCGATCTCCGTCCATCAAGGTAGCCATAAAAATGCTCCAGGACGACGAGCTCATGAGCAGCGTCGACGGTATCATCATCAAGTGCCTCGACCTCGAGCACCACCCTGAGAACCCCAACAAGTACGCCGTTACGCTCTCCTCCCGCGTCGAGTCGACCGACATGAAGATGGTCGTCGAGCGTATCCAGTACTACATTAACGGCCAGGAGCCCCCGCCCCTTCCTGAGAAGCTCCCCAAGCTCTTCCAGATCGGCAAAGCGGCCCTGATCCCCAACGATGCGGTCCCCGACGGGCTTAACGAGCTTTCGGAGAGGATGCGCAAGGAGTAGAAAGGGCAAGGTCTCGTAAAACCGGAGGGCAAAGGGATCCTCGTTCGTGCATTTTGGGTCGACGAGAAGACCGCTTCGGCGGTGTGCTTTTGCCCACGGCTGATCTCCAGGAGATGATCGATGAGGTCGCGGGTTGGATGAAGCCGATGGACGATGGTTCCGGACCAAGTAGCGAGCCTTTGACGACAGAGGGCCTCATCAAGTAAGTATGTCGAATTCGTTTGACCGTTCATTCGTTCTCATGGAGTGACATCCGCCAGGCTGTTCGACCTTCGTGCACTGTGTGAACCGGAGTACAAGAAGAAATTGACGATTGTGAGTGCTTGTGTCATCGTCATCTCTCGACGATGAACGTGGTGACCCCACATGTAGATGGCACCAACAGTCTAACCCCTCGATCGGACCTGACGACAGTCCTCCCATGCCTATGGTTTTGCCATGCGCCGTTACTAGCCACCCTTGGGATGGTACATTACACAATCAAGTTTCCAGATAGTGCGTACAATACTTCCTCCGTGTAGCAATGCGCGTTGTACTGGTACACTATCCATCTATATACAGTATGATACAGTTGTAGCCTTCCACGAAGGAAGTCCATTATGCATAAAAATCCGAGGCTCATGAGCACTATTGCCTGTCTCCTCCGCGCTCCTCCTTGGATCGTAATCGATACCAAGCCGTCCCCATGAAGAGAACCCACGCAGAAGCGATTAGTATTCCAGATACGATCGCGAACACTTTCCCTCTCCTGACTTCGCCTTTCGTCCGTGGAACCCTCTCCGTGATCGGTTGGTCGGCAGTGATGTCCGGGACGATAGATTCAATAGAATATCGTCTACCCCGCCGCAAAGACCCATGAGAGTTTCCCAGTAAGGGTATGCACTGCTCCGGAGACGACGTTGCCAGTCGGGGCGGGCGAGAGAAGGTGCTCCCCCTTCTTGATTGCGAAGCAGCACCGTCGGAAGGTTCCGCCTCCCAGCGATCCTCACCATCTTCTGTGCCGGGCTTCACGGCACTATCCTCTTCCTCTTCCTCATGGAGCTGCTGCGGCAATAGACCGCTCGCTCGACGGGCTACCCTCTCCTTCTCCCTGTGATCTAGGTGAGCCAGGCCCAGGATCGCGAGAATCTCCAGGATGTTGAAGAGCACGAAGGCATTGAGCAGGTACTGCACGTCGTCGGGATCCTGATTGATTGGCAGACTCGTCTCCGACGGCTTCTTTTTGACGTCTAACGTCAGACCAGCGAGAGTTTGAAAAATCGTGGACCCGGTTTGTTCGAGCTATGTCCGAAAGTCAAGCTGCGCAATTTCGACAAGGGGGATGTACGGCCTACCGCTTTGTGTGCGCCGAGCGTAGTTGATACATACTTCAGCGGAACAATGCGGGGGACCATGATTACCAGGAGCACTGTTCAATCCGTGAGTTACCGTTCGGCTTTCGATCCGACGAAACCGAGCCTTACAAGGGGAAAACCCATTGCCAAGCGCAAACGAGACGATACCGGGGATAGGTGTTTTCGACGACAAAGGAGGCAAGGCGAGCCAGATATAACAACATAAGGTCAAAAAGCCGGAGAGCAGGAAGAGCCGCAGGACAAAATTCCGCTTCTTCACTCTATCCACGACGAAGCCGGTCTACGGGTCAAAACGCGAGTAAGGAATAAACGCGCCATCACAAAATCGCATGCTTACGATAGGGTATAGGAAAACGCTGCCGGATAAAAGATATGATGCCTTCGTACCTGCGTCAGCTTCGGAAAGCTCAAACCGGCGTTGCAGAATATTACTGCGGAGGCGAACTTTAATCAACCTGGGTGGAAGAGCAAGGTACGGCCACTCACGCCGCGAGGTGTGTAAACGGCGCCCAGATCATTCCACACAATACGTTCAAGCCAATGTAACTGAAGTACATGTTAGGCCCATCCTGTTGAGTGCACATCTTCAAAGGTACTCACGCCCAGAAAACGTCACCAAGTTTAGTGATGTCCTTCAGGTTGACCATCCGCTTTTTAGCAACCTCTTTCAAAGCTTCGGCCTCGGAAGATATGCCCGAGTTAGCTGCCGCCCACGAATGCGCCTCAGCATGGAGTTCTGACGCCTCGAGCTCTGTACCCGACTCGCGGACCAGCCACTTGGAAGCGAGCACATAGACCAGATTGATGGCGAACGACAAGGCGGTCAACGTAGCCGACGCGAAGAATGGCGCGCTGGGTCCGAAGCGTTGCGAAAGTGGATACGAAGTGAGCGCAGAGATGAAAGAAGCTCCTTTCCCCGCGACGAGGCCGAGAGCGAGAGACACACCAAGACCGTGCGACTTGAAGAAACGAACGATGATCGTCTCTTGCACGACCGCTAGCGGGCTAACACCTAAGCCAAAGATGAACATCCCGAGGGTCATGATGCGGACGCTATTCCAGAGGTGCCCGACCAGGAGGGTTGCTTGCCCTAAGGTAGTCGCGTGAGTGCATTTCCCACACGTCTGTAGTGAGTGCCACGGACCTATGAAGATAATCCCAGTGGCCAGGATGCTGGTGAAAGTCGTCCCTAGGCGGCTTGCGAGAAGCCCTCCGACAAGCGGCGTCCAGGTGCTGTTCAGGGAGAAGGCGGAGATGAGGAGGGAGAATTCGGTGTTATTGGTACCCATCTCCCGTGAGAGGCGAGACTTGAGAGGGCCAAGAATATACGTTGCACTACATTTCGATAAGGCCATAGATCCGTGGCGGCGAGAAAACGTACGTACTAGTGACTCCCGACACTAAGTGAACATGCACATAACAATGCCAAGGACCGGATGAAGTATGCCCGAGCGGGCGTGGGCTGGCGGTGATGTTGGTTCAGCAAGACAACATCGCACCCCTCGTCCACTACGTCCTCTATTGCGTAGTCCGCTGGCGTGTCTTCACGGTCCGAGTCGCTGAGCAAGGGTGCTTGGACGGGAAGTTCGGGAGCGGACATGATGTCTGAGGCGGATGGCACTACACCTCACCAAGGCGTGTGTGAGACCTTATAGGACACAGTCGAAAAGGCCAGCTATGCCAGGCAGAGGAGCCTGAGGACGAGTTTGGCGATCAAGGGAAACGAGAGCCAATGATCTAATCAGATACGCACGCAGGCCGATCGGACACCATGAGCGTCTGCTTTGATTGGACACGCGTAGCCACAGACTCGGACCGCCACTGCAGACACTGTCCCAAAGACGACCGGTGACCTCACAGTCTGATTGGATTTGGGCCACTATATAGCTGTAGTCCAGCTGGTTAATTTAGATTAGGAGGCAAATACAGTTAGGTAGGGGAAGGGCAATGTCTATCCATCTGTATATCCATCCGTGAATCCAAGCAACACCTACCATCACACAAACGTCCGAGAATCTCTAGTCAACTTCTTCATGCCCAAGCCAGAGCGCATCCATATCAGCGTTGCGATGAGTGTCACGCAGCACAAGCTGAACTCTGTCCAACCCAACGCCTCCACAGTGAGCGTTTGGCGGCACCTGTTCGATACCCTAAGCTCGTGCCGATGGTGGGGAGAAGTCAGCCCCATTGAGCTAGACACTCACCGGGAAATGGGCGGATGACCAGCGCAATTTCCACCGCTCCGAGCATTATGCATGAAGCCAGCGCCGAGGCCCTATGAAATGGTCAGCGGACCTTCTCGAAGAAGACGAGTCGGGGCACATACCCATAAGATGGACGTGAGCAGGAGCCAGAATACAGAGCTTGCCACTTGCGCGAGCAAGTGCACTGCGCCGTCGACCATCCAGAGGACGTACGCCGTCGAGAACAGCAGCGTCCATGCAGAGGAGAAGCAGAGGAGGATGAGGCTGGAACGCAAATGGCTCTCCGTCAGCCGCGGACGACACTCGGGACGGGTGGGAACGGACAGTGAGTGATAGCTCGAGCTTGACCAACTTCGGGCTTCGTTTCCAGCACTGATGAGGAACGCCGTAAGCCCGAGCTCTGCGGCCGCCGTCAGGGTCATGAGGGTGAAGAGGAATGGATGGTAGTTGGCCCTCATTGCGACTCGACGGTATCGCATACTCAAAGTATGAGGGGTATATGTAGAGAGCTTGCGGATGTCGGCAGTGGAGAAGGAGTCTGAATGGTGTGTGGAACATGCATATATAATGTTGTGAGCAACATGGTGGGCAATATGTACGGTGGGAGGCGGGCTGTTGGGCACGCGGAGAACATGCGGTTTGGGAGTTGGTATGGTCTAGCCCCTGGTGAACCCTATTAATATTGTGACTATCGCTGCACTGGAGAGGTGCTGGTGAAGGTGCTGGCCATGGTGCGAGGGTGGCGAGTTGGGGTAGAAGACGAGAGTGTGTCACATGATCTTCATGGGCGCGGGCGGTGGTCTCGCGAGTGGTTGCAATTCCGTATCCGAGTCGGTTCTGGCGACGGGCGCGAGGCTCAGGACGGCCCCCATTTCTTTCCGTTGCGCCCTCTCCTCCTTTCGACGTCGCCCGCAGGGGACCGCCGAGTACACCCAGAGGTCTACTCCAGACATCCCCATGAACGCCGCCACCTTCGTCTCATCATGACTTCGTCAAAACCACCTCCTATCGACCTGCCGAAAATTCCCTCCCTCCCTCCCATCCAGATGCCTGACACCTCCAACCTTTTTGACCAGTCCTACGCCCAGAAGAGGCCCAATTCTCCGTCCTCCCACCACTCTTCACCCTATGCCTCTCAGGACACCTTCTTAACCGCTCACACATCCCTATCCCCGGACCAACCCACCTCGTCTTCTGGCAATTGTTCTCCGGTGTACTTATACTCTCCTGCGGCACCCATCATGACCACCTCTACCGGCCTCAGGAAGTCCATATCCGTCGATTCGTTCGTGACCACCAAACTCCCCGGCATGGCTACCGCAAGAGCCAAGCCTTCCAGCCGCCTTTCCTCCGATTTACACGCTTCTCAGGGCGATGCTGACCGTCGCTCGTCCCCGCCCTCACGCCAATCCGACGCAACCATTTCCAATATCCGCACAACCTTGGTCGAACGCGATAGACGTGCAACTGTGACATCTCACTCTACCTCATCACGCAGCCGTGGGACCAGCATCAGCACGTCTCCGGGCGACCGCGACCTAGGGCCAGGCTCACTAGACGAGTCGGACATGGAGCGCTCGGAAGACGTCCCAAGACGCACGCGCAAGGGCAAACAGCCCTCACGTCAGTCCGTCCGCCCTGGCGAGCTCCCTATGCCATCGCGCCTCCAGCCAAGGGGTTCTGTCCCCTCCATGCAGTCCAGTTCCACCTCCTCGCCAATCTCTCGCAGTAGTCTCTCCAGCATCGCCGCCAAGCACAAGAGTCTATCTCACGTGCAGACCTTCCGCTACCATGATCATGCCCAGGCAGCTGAGGTGAGCAGCCGTCTAGTCTTTATTTGTTGTCTGTGGTCCTCTGTCTGACCGTCTTTATCTCAGCATTCCCCGAGCGAGTTGACGCTCTTGGTTGTGGGCCCGCATGGATGCGGCAAGTCTACAGTCATTCACAAGGGGTTGAAACAATGCTATCTCGGGCCCCCGGAGGAGGTGACTGTTGACATTCAATCCGGTCAGGGAGCTTTCACTTGTGCGTCCCCTTCTACTTCGTCCATCCGCACCTCCATCTCACATCTGCTCAGACACTACACGGCGTGGTGTAATGTCTGCAAATCTCACGGGCGAGACGGAGTGTAGTCTACGCGTGCTTGAGGCTGACATTTCTCCTTTCAACCTCAACGATACTCGTGGGATTTGGAGCGATGTGACAGACGTTTGGGATGGCATCGTTATTTGCTTCGACGCCACGGATGCCAACTCGGTTGGCCATGTCGAGGACCTTCTTCGTGAGTCGTCATACCATGGCCGTCGGAGGGGCTTCTCACGTTTCAAACGCAGGGACCTTCAATCCCGCACCTTGCATTGTGGTTGCATGCAAATCAGAGCTGGAGCATGCTGTCCGCCTCGACGATGTTGATGCGCTGGCCAAGCGACATGATGCAGGTGTCATCTGCGTCACAAATGTGGATGAAGCTGGCAAGGAGAGGATGCGCAACGCCTTCCGGTGGATCACTGGATCCATCCGCCACAGACGAGGTGTGTGCCGTCATTGCGTTTGATCTGCACACTTTGTTCATGAAGCATTTCTGATAGATAATGAAGGCAACTTTCCTGTCAACCCGGCTTCTCCCGCGTTGCTCTCCTCTGCCTCGCCACCGCCGTGGGAAATATCGCGAGCGTCTTCTGCCACCCCGACCGCCTCATCTTCAAATCGCACTCACACACAACTGGTGTCCGCGAGCCACCGACTGTCCGGTCATGCGCCTTCCCAGTCTACTTCGCATGCAACCCGTGCTTACCGCCTGCCCGTCACCACCGCTTCATCGGAGCGCAACCCACCCCCGCGTCTCCAACGCGTGCTCGCTCGACCAGTGATTTGCTATCAGAGCACGAGAAGTCGAAGCGCGTAGAACGGGAGAGTCATGCTACCGTCTACACCACAGGTCGGAACGGCAGTCATGCTTCGCTTCAAGCACATGCTATCACTGGTCTCTCCACTGATGGGCCCTCAAGTGCAACGGACATATCAACGTCTGATGGCGCAAGAGAGCTTTCCATGAAAGAATCGTGAGTCCTTTGCATACGTCCTGGCTATCATTTCGATTGAACCGGATCGTGTGCCCAGCCGTGCTCCCCCTTGGATGGGTTTGGAGGACCTGTTGAACAAGCTCTTATTCATGGCCGTTTGTGATGACGGTATGTGGTGCCGTTCGGTTGGACGTACACGCCTCGTGACACTTCTCCACAGATCCCGTTTTTATATCCCATTTCCTCCTTACGTACCGACGCTTCGCAAGTCCACGTACCATTCTGCTTGCTATGCAGAAACGCATGCGCGCGCTTGACCACCCCACCGGCGATCCCATGTTTGCGTGTTACGCTCAGATGAGGTTTGTAGCATTTCGTCCTACTTGCAAACCAACGCTGATGGCTTCCATAGGGTCTGCCAATTGCTTGACCTTTGGATCAGTTTATATCCCACCGACTTCGCCGTTTCAGGCGCATCTAGCGCACTAGCCGCTCTCATCAAGTCAATCCTCAACAAGACCTATCTGCTTCACTACGGTGCCGAATTCCTTCCTTTCCTTGAAATGGTGTCCAGTCTCAAAGACAAGGATGCATCGTGGGGTCTTAAAGTCGAAGATGAGAGCTCTGACACGTCTAGCGTCTCGGACGAGGAGAACTCCTTCCTCGTGGACCAACCCGTCTCACAACGGTCTGCAAGCCCCTCACCGTTGCCCGCCGATAACGGGATCTCAATTCCTGCGGGATCTAATTCCGGCTTTGCGCGTGAGCGGAAGGCCAGTTTGCCTCTGACAGCGAAGGCCCTCATTGCTCCTCCCTCTACCTCCTCAGGAGGTGCTATCCCTCTGCAAGCGCCAGTGTCGTCCAGGGAGCCGGTGACTCTGTCGTACAAGGGCATTCTCCGCGCACTACAGAGCACAAGCCAGACATTACAGGCCTACGACCCTGCCGATATCGCGCAGGAGATGACGCGATTACAATGCCAGTTCTTCTTGCGCATTGAGGTGAGTAGGCTGCACATTGATCCGTATATTGACACTAACGGCCTTTCTCATTAGCCACGGCATTGGCTGCAGCATGTACTGGTGCAGGGCAAGAAGGATTCGGAGTCGGATCCGATCACCGTTTACAACCTTCTTTCGAATCATTTCGGCGAATGGTGCGTATAGTATCTGGCGATCGCCCCAGCGCGCCCCCACTCAACCGCCTCTCCAGGGTCGTGTCCCTGATCCTATGTCATGATCGGCCCAAGGGCCGGGCTAGACAGATCGAGAAGTTCATCGACATCGCAAACCGGCTGCGGAACCTGCACAACTACTCTGGACTTCGGGCCATCATTGCGGGTATCAACAGTGCCACGTTCGAGGGAGACGAGTCGCTCGAGCTACTGCGGACGAAGTCGAGCGAGCACTGGAAGAACTTCCAACAATGGGATCAACTCCTACAGTCCGTGCGCTCACACCAGAAGTATCGGATGGCGCTGCGCAACACCAAGGGAGCATGTATACCCGCATTGTTAGTTCTCGTTCGATTTCCGGCATTCGTAGACTGACGTCGGACTACAGGGAAATTCACCTTTCCGACCTTATTCGCGCTCACGAGGGAAACCCCGACTACCATGACGACGACCGTCCAAGATTCACTGGGCCAAGTTCAACATGATGGCGCGCTTCATTGATACCATCGTCCAGTGCCAGAAGGGTTGTCGGGAGAGCGGCGATTACGACAGGTTCTCTGAGCGTCCCAGGATCCGTGACTTGTTCCTCACCCACCAAGAGGATATGCTCATGGACTACGAGGTATGTCTCCCATTTGATGACGTACCCGCGGATATTGATCAAAATTCGTTAGATGCAACGTTCCCGCATAGCACTCCCCGACCTCGAATACGAGGACACCCTCAGGTCTGGCGGTCCGCGTGTGGCTTCTCGGGACCCGAACCACAAGGACGCTGCCATTTTCCGCAAGCTTCTCAACTTCACCTGGACGTAAGGTCTATTATCGTATAGCCTGTCTGCACCCGTCGCTCTCCATATACCTTGCTTTCCTACACCCGCACATATCTATTGACAGTACATTACTCGTGGATTTTTGTATTACCCTTGTTGTCGCCGTTTGCTATGCTGAATACGACCAATTGTATGCGCGCGCACATTATACGATACCCGGGTCGTGGTCTGCACGACCCCACAGTTTGCTCTGTCTTCTCAAGCTCTCCGTTCAAGTCGCGGAATTCGCCCAAGTGGTGGAAGGAGAGAGAGCGAGAGAATTGGCAAGCTCCCGATTTGATTAGTTAGAGAACACGGAGCCGAGACGGACCACTGACGGACCGCACCGCACCAAGCACGGGCGCGTAAATTATTTGAGCTCTCTGCACGCCGCGATGTCGAAGACACTGACTGCAGAGGAGGCTGTCGAGCTTAACCCTGATTTCTCTTTCGACCTCTCAGGCGATCCCTACAATGACTTTCTTAACGACCATCTAGACGTTCAGGATCTCGTCAAAAAAGGCTCCAAGCCGGTACGCTAGGAGGTGGTATGTGCTTTGTACGCCTGCTAACTACATCCTCAGGAACCCATCTCGGTAGACGACATCATAGCTCGTCGAAAGCTGCGTGGAAACAATGGCGGAAACGCAAACGACCTGTTGAGGATGAAGGGGATGAGGATGAGGATTCAGAAGGCGAGGACGAGGACAAGTCTGAACAGTCGGACGAGGACTCTGAGCCTGAGGGCTCAGAGGGCTCTGCTGAATCTGAGGGCGAGTTCGGAGGGATACCTGGGGACGAAGAGGATGTGGATCCATTAGCGACTTCGGACGAGGAGTTTGGCGTGGAGGAAGATGAGGATGAGGAAGCTGAAGAGCTTTCAGACAACGCGGAGGGCGGCGACGATGCAAGCTCGTCTTCTGGAGATGAGTCGGAAGAGGAGACCCAGGCAGAAAAGGAGCGCAAGGCTGCTTTCTTCGACTCCGAGTCCGGTCCTTCGGAGTCACATACGTCCTTCCTCTCCATGAACCTCTCAAGGCCGATCATCAAATCCCTGACCTCGTTAGGCTTCACCGCGCCGACACCTATACAGGCTGCCACCATCCCTGTCGCGCTCCTCGGCAAGGACGTCGTCGGGAACGCCGTCACCGGTTCAGGAAAGACGGCCGCCTTCATCATCCCCATGCTTGAACGTCTCATGTACCGCGACCGAGGGAAGAAGGCAGCTGCGACACGGTGTCTCGTACTTGTCCCCACCCGCGAGCTTGGCGTGCAGTGCTTTGAGGTCGGAACGAAGCTTGCGGCACACACAGATGTCCGGTTCGCACTGGTCGTTGGTAAGGACCGCTATATCCTTTCGAACGGATACAATTGCTTAAATCCATCACTCCTCATGTCAGGTGGTCTCTCCGTCAAAGCTCAGGAAGCGAATTTGCGAACAAGGCCGGACGTCGTCATTGCCACGCCCGGTCGTCTCATCGACCATATACGCAACTCTCCCACCTTCACCCTTGACGCCCTCGATATCCTTGTTTTGGATGAGGCCGACCGTATGCTGGAGGATGGTTTCGCAGACGAGCTCACGGAAATCATCAAATCCTGTCCGACTTCTCGCCAGACCATGCTCTTTTCAGCCACCATGACGGACTCCGTCGACGAGCTTGTTCGTATGTCATTGAACAAGCCTGTCAGGCTCTTCGTTGACCCAAAGCGCACAACCGCACGCGGACTCTTGCAGGAGTTCGTCCGTGTGCGGGCTGGCAAGGAAGCCGAGCGATCAGCGCTGTTGGTCGCGCTTTGCAAACGAATGTTCAAGTCCCGGGTCATTATCTTCTTCCGCAGCAAGAAGCTTGCTCACCAGATGCGCATTGTCTTCCGCCTGTTGGACGTGAAGTGCGACGAGCTGCACGGTGACTTGAGCCAAGAGCAGGTGAGATATGGCAAGCATCCCGCCAAGTGTTGACGGCTGACGCATGGGTGTCTAGCGGTTGAAAGCGCTTCAACAATTTCGTGACGGCCATGTCGACTATCTCATGGCCACGGACTTGGCGTCTCGCGGTCTGGATATCAAAGGGATCGAGACGGTCATCAATTATGACATGCCGGGCCAGCTCGCGCAGTATCTCCACCGTGTGGGAAGAACGGCGCGAGCGGGCAAGAAAGGACGGTAAGCTCGTCGTCTGACAGCGACTTCTACGTGCTTTTATCCGACACCGTTGACAGATCCGTCACGCTGGTGGGCGAAGCCGACCGTAAGATGCTCAAGGCGGCCATAAAGCATTCGTCCGGCGGTGAGGACCAGATTCGCCATCGGCAGGTCCCGCCGGAAGTGGTTAGCAAATGGTCTCAGAAGCTGGATTCGCTCAAACAGGAGATCTCCGAAATCCTGGCTGAGGAGAAGGAGGAGAAACAGGTCAGTGCGCCGGCGTTCTATCTCTCCGTAATCGCCGTTCATAAAGGCGGCGCCATTGACAGCTTCGCCAAGCCGAAATGGAACTCAAGAAGGGTCAGAACATGATTGAGCACGAAGCGGAAATCTTCTCCCGCCCCGCGCGTACTTGGTTCCAGACCGGGAAAGAGAAGGCCGAGGCAGAGAGTGAGGACAATGCCGTACTTCATTTCCGCCATTGCCTAAACCGACGATTTGTTTATCCTCTAGCGTTGAGTAAACGGCAGTATGAGGCTGGTTTCGAGGCTGGCGAAAAGGGGAAGGCGAAGCAGACAGCCGAAGTGAAGGTTCGTGAAATGAAGCCATCTTGATCGGTTTGCCGCTAACAGAGCGATCCCATCAGCCCAAACGGGACAAGTTTGCGGGGCTCTCCAGGCGGGCTAAGCGGAGGAAAATGGCGATGGAGGAAGACGATGCCACGGAGACTGGGGCAATCCGGGCTGCGGTACGTTCTGCGAAGAAGGCGTCTCGACCCGCCAAGATTGGCGAACCTGAGCGGCGAGCCACGTCATCGAAAAAGAGGGAGAGGAAGAAGGCGGCGCGGACAAAGAGCGCGACGAGATTGAAAGGTGGCGCGTTCGAGAAGGAGTTGGGGCAAGGGCCAACAAGGGAGGGTGTGCGGGCGAAGAAGGGAGACGTGATCGGGGGCATGGGAAAGAAAAAAGGTGGCAAGCGGAAGTAATAGAAAAGTGAGTTGTCTTGGGGAGTCAATCAGAGTCATTACGACTGTTTTGCTCCCGTTAACT
The DNA here is from genome assembly GCA_026283605.1 of Ganoderma lingzhi. Lineage (NCBI taxonomy): Eukaryota > Fungi > Basidiomycota > Agaricomycetes > Polyporales > Polyporaceae > Ganoderma > Ganoderma lingzhi. The sequence goes on from JAPJYM010000001.1 coordinate 2,245,209, forward strand.
CACAGAGGTTGTGGTTGTGTCGTGGAAAGTATTCATTGCCGTTTGATTCGGAAGCTTACCTGGATGGATGCGAGCAGTATGCCACACCTTGACAGCATACTCAACGTCGGCAAGAGATTGCAGGCATCGCCTGCGTTGATGGGATTATTGTTGGATAATTCGCCCCGGAAGGATCAACGTTTGTCCATGTTAAGATAGGGTCGGGCAGAGTACTTGGCGATCGTGTGGCCATAGCAGTACTACTACTACTACTACTACTACTACTACTACTACTACTACTACTACTACTACTACTACTAATACTACTAGTACTAGTCTCAGTCTGATTTGGATCGAGCGAATGAACTTGAATGCGTCAGCGCGTGAGAGATGTGACGGTCTCGTGACGAGACGCGGTTGTTGCGTGTGTGGGTGGGCGTCTGTGGTGTCTGTCTTGCTCTGGACGAAGTTCGTTGCCTTGGATTCGGGTCGCACCGTGCCCAGTCAGTCGAATGTATGCCTGCCTTTGCTTTCATACAGTCATTTTATTCTACGGGCTCAACTTTGAACGTGCATAACCACTTAGTTGATCAGAGTGCCCCAGAGTTACCCTCTTAGGGATCTCAAACCTGTTCGAATATCATATCTCCGTATTCGTTCTGGACAAACATTCAAGATTGCCTCAAGGAACGAGAGGAAACGTTTTCTAGGTCAGAGCCTCGTTCTTTGGAATATCGCGGTATTGCGTTAATCGTGCTATGAATCTAGAAGAAGTTGGCAGCCATGGCTAGCACGATTGCTCCTGTGGCGAGCATCCAGTTGCCAACCACGTCTCGCGTCTTGTCCACATCGTGGTGCCCCGACAAAGACTTGGTCGTCGTGACATCGCATGTCTCGCATCAAGAAAAAATGACGCTGTACAAGATGCAAGGATCCAAGAAGTGGGAAGTCACAATTCAGCCTCAGCTCTTGGGGAAAATGGAAGCAGAGGTAGCTGGCGTTGCCTGGAGTCCAGATGGTAGGAGCTCGAGCGCTCTCTGCCGGTCAGTTCCGTGCCTCATCGAAATCGCAGTCCAGAGTATTGCTGTCGCCTCAAATCCGTCCATGGTATCAATACATTCTATTCAGGACGGCAAAGAGTTACGCAGATTCCCCATCGCACTACCTCCCCACAAAGCGTCAGTCACTGGGATATGGTGGTTTCTGGAACAGAAGAAGGTGGTCGGGAACGGACTGCCTGATATCTTTAAAAGAGGCGAGAACCTTGTCAGAGTATCTGTACCTACAATGATATGCGTACTAGCTAACGTTATCGTCTAGACCGGCTCTGCTCATGCCATCCTCAAAGGTCTCCCGCTATTGGATCCTATCCAGGACGATACGAAACCGCTTGGGTGAGCCACTGTTGCCACAAAGTTATCAATCCCGGCCGTTGAATTCCTTCCAGATCAAGCGAACTCTTTGCCTTCCAAGGCGTCCGCAGCAAGCCATCTGAGTCCACCAACGTCATTCCGCCGAGTATTGACACCTGGCCACACCTTCCCTCGGACCTCGCTGCAGCCTCGATCGCGGCGAATAGGCCCGATTCCGAACAGACGTTCCCTGAAGCGGAGAACGAAGCTGACGATACGAACGTTAACAGCATCCTGGCTGTCGCAGACAATCTAGGCTACGTCCACTTATTCCTGGAAGGAAGTTACCCACTGGGCGCCGTATCCTTACAGAGCAAGTTCTTCCCGAGGTCGCTCTACAAGCTCCGAGACTACTTCTTCGCCCACATTGGCCCTGTGTCCCCAGCTGTTGACTCAGCTGTTGGACTGCTCCCCGCGGTGGTACAATTGCCGTATCTTACAGGAAGACACCTGAGAGATGTGGCAAGGGTGTCGTCATCGGCGCGTGAGCTCGTGTCGTACGCAATGCGTGTCGTCAAAGACATGCGGGCAGCGTGGTGGGGCACGGACGGCGCTGTAAGCGCTCGAGATTTGGGTCCGAAATGGCTACGGTCGCTGGAAGATAGGCAGAAGAACGAATTCGGTCGTGAGTCTAGAACCCCAATAACCTTCTGACAACATGCTCAACCTTGTTCGCAGACGAGGTAGCATATGCGCTCCTAGACCTCACGTGCTTACTCACAACAGGACGATCCTCCGAAGCGTTGCTGGACTACCTCGGCAGCGGTGAGCACATGAGCGAGAGGGTGCGTTTCCTACTTGTAGTGAAAGTTTGCGCACTGTCTCACAGGAAACAATAGAGCATGCAGAAGTGGGAGACCACCATGACAGATGCACTGGTCCGGTTGAGGGATCTTTCAGAAAAGCGGGTTGCTCCTGCATGCCAACGTCTGCACCTCCTATTGCAAGCTGTCCAGGGCTGGGCCGCATTGTAAGCTGTGTGGGTGCACTCGGGTATAGTGCTTTTTCTAACGCTGCTTAGACCACAATATGCCGTGTGCAACTTCAATCCGTCTGATGTACAGTCTTGCCTCGACCTCATCGCGGCTGCTATATTCAATTCCAGCTCACTCGCCTCCACCGCGCGCAAAGAGCTTCTCCGGTTCAAGGAGTTCATGAAATGGATACGTTACGGTATGTGTACTCCGCACTTTCGCATCCTGGTATCCCTGATGTGATTTCAGAGACGGCGCGAGCTAATGCGGCGGGAGACCATCACAACCCGCGCCCTCAACACGACATCCTCGAAGTCAACGAATACCTGACATCTAGCCTCCAGGCCAGCCCGATCGACAAGTGGTTCACAGGCCTTGCAACGCCGACCAACCGAGAAAGCATTGGGGTTCCGAGTGAGACGGCATCCATCGACGCTGCCATTGCGAAGGCCCTTGGAGCGCTTGACAAATGGGATCAAACTGTGCACGACGTAAGTCCGAGCCCTCCGCGAGCCCCACACCCCGGTAACCGACAGCTCACCGCATGCGACCTCGCGTTTCCCGGGATGTCGTACAGAACGTAAGAGCCCGCGATCTATCGCATATCGAACGGAACCTGGACAAGCTCTTGCAAACACTCGCGGATCGCTGCAGGGCGATCTTCGACGAGGCCGCTAAAGGAGCGGCCCGCTCTACAGTGCGCGTGTCGGAGTGGAAAGTCGCCCCGACGGTAGCTCCGGATGTCACGCAGTCGGAAGGGGCTGCGTCGAGTTGTGCCGCGATCATACGAGAGCGGACTGTAGCGGAGGAGGACAAGGCAAGCGACTACGAGTTTTCAACGTGTTCTTCTCAGACTCAGCGAATTGTGCAGCCGGACAATTTTCTGCAATTACTTGCAATAAGGCCGCCGCATGACGGTGGGCGGTCCTACTGTGAGCACACTGAGTCCCCTTCTTAGCACACCTGCCTGTTCCACGTTCACGTTCAGTGATCGCTGACGTTGCCGTCGTGCTTTAGTGTGCGTTGTACGGCTGCAACAGGGTCTGGGCGCTCTGAAGGGTGTTCCGACGGTTGAGGTGTCGGTGCTGGAATGTTGTGCCACGGAGGCAGGAAGCGATGCGGCAGTCTCGTTCGATCTCCTCGACTTCGAGTTCTTCGACTCGCAAGTGCTGGTGGTGGTCTACCGGCCGAAGGACCAACAGCGTACGTGCTCCAGACCTCGGGCGGCTCAGTTGCAGTTACTCATCACAATCACAGCCCGCATCGCAACTATCGGCTACGCCGACTTAATATACCACCCGATCCTGTCCCACGAGTACGTAAACGGCACGACTCGAAAGGCGCTGATGGACGAGGTGTTGGACCGATTGGGGAACGGACAGGTACGTAGTGTTCTTTACACGGCAGGCTGGCACAGCGCAGTCGTCGCCGTGGCGGCGTTGGTGGAAAATGTGCTCAACAACATTTTCCTTTTAAGCTTCCCTCTGTTCCCGCACCGATCACTCAATCACGGACACTGACTGGCTGTGCGGCGGGGGGCGTGACCTTGGCGGTGAACGGGCGGACAGGGCGACGGGTGTCGTGCGTACTGGACGAGGCTGGATTGAACTTGGAGGTGCTGGATATGGAAGGGGAAGAGGAGGAAGAAGACTTGGAGCTGGGGGAAGCGGAAGAAGACGAGGTTGCGGAGGGATCAGGGTGATTGTTGATAGCCTGAGACCGTGCGCTGGACGCGGACTCGGCTGCGGGTGTTGTGGACACGCCGCATTGGCGTGTGGCCGGAGGGTTGCTCGTTGGCAAAACGGAGAGCTGTAATGCGGACAACGCCAACGGTCGGAAGAGAGCGCTGGATGGTGGAGACGGAGGAGTGATTGTGAGGGCGGACACGTGCGCCGGGGATACGGGTGAAGGAGAGACAAGGGGAGGCGATAGACGCGTGTCAGTCACACGGGTGTACTTCTGGGTTGGCGTACCGCGCCCATGGGACGGGGATGCTGCAAGGGGCGTCGGTGGATCGGACCTGAGATGGAGAAATGTGGATTAGGCTCTGGGGGCGATTGATGGGAAAGGCGGGCGAAAGATGGGTATTTGGATTTGGATTTGGATTTGGATTTGGATTTGGGAGGGGGAGAAAAAGGAAAAGGATTATGGGGGCAAAGCGTGCCTCGTGGGTGGGCCGCGCTGCCGCTGTGTCCCGTACCCGGACTGCGTTGTGGTCTGGGTATCCGAATTTATATCCCATACCCATATCGTATCCACTGCCAGTCCTTGCAGGGCCCGACTCGACTCACTCCATTCTTCGTGCTCTTCGTTCCCTGGCCCTCTCACCACCCCGCCGCCCCATGCCGCCCTCCCCAGACCCTAAAGCTGGCTCTGACGACTCCTCCGCCCCTACTCGCGTCTCCGACGCTGCCCTCAGGAAGAAAAAGAATGCCGACGCCCAGGCCGCTTTTCGCGCTCGCCGCGCAAACTACATCGCAACGCTCGAGGAGACAGGTGCGCTTCCTCCCCTTCCGTCCTGCGCTACCCCCGTCCCAGAGCTGATCCCCGCCCTCGCCCGTCCAGTCACCAATCTAGAGAGCGTCGTCCTCCAGCTCCAGGAGTCATGTCGACACACGGAGTCCCAGCTCCAGGACGTCCGCCAGGAGAACGCGCGCCTTAAAACCGAGCTCGACCACAAGGAGAGCCTCCTGCGGATGTACGAGCAGCAGAAGAAAGTCGATCGCGAACCTCAGGATGACTACCCCTTGACCTCGTATGCCCCCGCCCGCACCCCACCTGTCACCATGTCCGCATCTATGTCCTCAGCTCCCGTCAACAACTACGCCGATGAATCCATGCGCTACCCTTCCAACAGTCATCCCTCAGGCTCCATGAATGGCGCTTCCTACCACAACCCCAACGGACAGGATTACCCCCAACGCTCGCCCGCCCTTGGGTACGTCTCCATCGCGGGCAATGGTTCAGATTCTCGAACAATACACTCCGACGCGAGAATGCCACGATACGACCCTTATTCCCCCTACCCAATTGACACCAATCGTGATGGCGGCTGGGTGGCGCACCCGGGCGCGGCCGTCAGCGACCCCGGCTCGATGGACAACAGTAGTGCGACTCATTCTCCCACATTTGTAGAGTCCCCCACGCTCACCGCATCCGATATCTCATATCCGTCTCGTTATGGTGTAGTTGAGGACCAAAAGGTTCCACTCACCCCTCTCGCGACTTCCCCATATATGTTCGCGCCAAGCCGCTCTCTCTCTCCAGCCGCATCTACACCGTCGTCTGCGTCATCTACGTCGATCGCCCCCGCCCAATACGCATTTACGTTCCCGGAGGGCACGTCCCTAGCAGACAGGCCCGAGTTCTACCGTCGGCCACACGCACCGGAGCTGACATTGCACGGCGGCACAGCCGACGTCACGTCTATTCTCCGCATGAGCGGCCGTGCAAATCCGTCCTCATCTTCTTCAGGCGATCGACCTGTGCAGGCTCCCTCGCCATATTCCCGCGCCGATAACGGTTCGCACGAGCGCGAAAGCGACGGCGAGTCGTCCTCGTACACCTACTCCTCGCGCTCGCGCACGCGCACGAGCACCGTGTCGCGCACTTCGCGCTCCCCGTCGCCTGGCCCGCCGCCGATTTGCGGGACGCTCGCAGTCATCAAAGCGCAAGCGTTCGGGGCCCTGCGGAGGACCCGGGGCCGGTCGAAGAAGACGTCGGAAGGCGCGGCGAAGGCTGCGGTGGAAGCCCTCGCCGCGCGAGGCATCGGCGTCACGAATCCTGCAAAACGGCCTCGACTGCACGATAGCGACGGGGATCTGCGGATTTGAGTCCGCGGAGGCCCACTGCGCGGGCGAGCTTGCGCGAGGCCGATGGCTGAGATTGCGACTGGGGACGATCGAAGATCGAGTATGAATATGAATACAGTAGAGAGGCCCTCCCACACTCATATGTACTAACATCTCGAAACAGCATTTCAGTGATCTAGCTCTAGCTCTCTGGTTCTGGCTTTGGGACACTGTAGACGACTGACCGGCTGACTGCTACCACCACGCTCTCGTTCGACTCTCTACATTCACTCATCGCTCTCTATGCACGCTGCACGCGATTACTTATTAGCTTTAAACATGTTCCAGGGATATTGATATTTCGTGTAGTATAGTATTGCTTGTAATATAGTGTTTGCTGCTTTGCATGTAAATATAGCTGTTATGCTTATGCTTTCGTCTCCTGTATAGAATCAGAATCACCCAGTCTGCCGCGCCGATGTCCGATGTCCTGCGAAGAGGGAGTGATGAGCGGGTACTCAGTACTCAGTACTCACCGCGGGTGCGGGCTCCCCTGCTTGCTCCGAAGATAAGCAGAGGATACGCCATTAATATTCTAGATCTAGCGCTTCTGGTGTTGCAACGGGCAAACAGAATACTTATTAATTAGGGCGCGAAAGAAGCCTTCAACGAACCCAACAAAATTCAAACTACGCCTCGGACACGGGCGAGCTGGAAAATGAACAGATTGGGAAGGTCGCCGCGACATTATCATTATGTAATCACGAAACCAGTCCTGCCAAAAGAACGCAGGCAGGAAAGTCGTCGACTCGACGTGCTATACTCGGGTCAGCGCACCATCATCCGCTGTGGGCCCCCCGGCGCTGCAGAGATGCAGGAAGTGGGAACCAAGAAGTCGGCGATAAGGGCAAACGCGAATCGCTGCCGAAATGTGACAAGATGACATCCATGGCGGTCCTTGCGTGTCCACGAGATAGAACTGCGCCTGGACATCGACACAGGCCCGCGAGCTTCATAGGCACCGCCGAAAATGATCGCACGAACCCGACTGGGGCAAAGGGAAGCTTGATTAAGTACCGTGAGACACTCAGCGGCCACTTGGGTCACCTGAAGTTTACGTTCTAAGTAGAAACATGATGGTGTGCGGATACGTAGGCGATGGAACGACACAGGGCGACTATTACAGAACCACAAGACCGCGACAGTGTCCACATCGCAAGCTCGTGGACAACCCCAAGGCATCTGATAGGATCCTGCAGGGTGGTCAGTTTCACAAATCTTAAGTTATATAAACCGCTTGAGCGTAGCATATCAACGCACCTGGTGGACCGTATCAGTTCGACCCCGGGCCCTGACCCCAGTCCGTAGACCCTACCGGCAGCGCAACACATGTGGAGATGACATAACGTGGTAACACGGACGTTGCCTCCCCCGCCGAGCGTTGATCGGCCGTGGTCGTAAGGTTAACGGGTCACAGACAACCGCCGATTGACTTTAGGCACAGCCGGATCCCAAGTGCCCCGGATTTCACTGAGGAGCGTGGGTATCAGCTGCTGAATAGAGAGGACATATTGCAGGCCGCCACGCACTTCTTGTATCTCTGGCCCCACACAAGCATGCCGGGAGCAATGAACGTCACGAAGATAAAGCATGTAGAGTAGATGTACGCGGCGGTGCTCGAGAGGGGGTAGGTGAGCGCAATCGAGAGCCCGGAAATGAGAATCGCGAGGAAGACCTGCAAGGTCTTTGCACCATTCTGCGATGAGAATAAATGTCAGAGACACTGCTGAAACACCGGATGAAGGCGTGACAAACATACCTGCACGCGGCGGCGGAGCATCGGGAAAAGTGCGAATGACTGCACAGAAAATAGGATCAACCCGAATACGGAAAGATCATCCGATAATCGAGAAGCAAGGACAACCGACGACGAGATTGCGGCATTCATGGAGAGGACTGAGGTCAACCTCGAGGTAAGAAGCCGACGGAGTTAATGTCAAAGCTACACGAGCATCCGGTGATATCACGTACCTCTCACGCTGCTGGCTTCGTGGCTTCATGGCTGTGTAGTCCGCGAGCAACGCGTTCAATACGAAGAGGCACGCCGACAACGCCCAAATCGAATCCGAAGACGTTGCTGCAGTCAGAGTCTTCAGGACGGGCGAGAGTGACATCAGCGCCAGAAAGACGAGAATGGAGGCTTTCAGCGCTTTGGCACCTGGGGAAAACTTTCGGGTCAGGGAACATGTGCATGAGGAAGCAGCACCGAGACGTACGATTGGTAGCCCGGGCTACCTTGTCCACACGATCGCGCTCCAGCAGCTCCCAAACGATAAACCCTACCAAGAAAACTCCGGCGGATATCCAAACAAGGGCCCGAGGATCAAGGAGCCGTTGCCGAAGTCTCATGAAGATGGCAAGGAAGACGAAGATGCTCGCGAGGTGCTGGCTTATAGGGCAGGACAGGACCACAAGGTGTCGATAGGTATATGGCTGAAAGTTTGCTGCACGTTTATACGTGTAAGAAATATATTCCCTGACACATCCAGAGCGTCGAACTCACGATTTCTGCTGAGTGAAGCCAAGAACGAACGCGGCACGTAGTTGTCGGGGTATGGCTTCTTCTTCCACAAGACACGTTCCCATTCCTCTTCCCATGCCTGCTTGTACATTCATGAGGCGTCGCGCAAGAGCCAGAACGCCGACCAGCGTCGTACCGGGCGTGCGTGACGGTGGGACGAGGGTGGGCGAGTGGTCCACGAGCGGACGGTCGATACGAAAGTGGCGGCACTGAGGTTGGGTCTATGTGCGCCTATGTGCCTGCTACATATGACATGGCGTTTCGAAGCGCCCACAGACACCGCACTGTGACAGCCATACTACTGGTAGTACTGGTGCTTCAACTTCAACTGGTTGCGGAGCCCTCCGCGAGCTGGAATACCTTCTTGGTCGAGTCATGACAAGTAATTCTCGCGGCATTGAACGGATTGGGCACAAAGATCTCGGCAATACACCTTACTCGTGTCAGTAGCTTCCAGAATAATAGTCATGAGGCATTCATCTTCGACAGCGTCGCACTGTCCATGAGTTACCGGAAGACGAGCCAAATGGCCGTACAGATCCAAAACAGGGTGCACCATAGCTTGCTTCGGAACTCCACACGAAGCATATCATATCTTCCCAAGTCCCCGACAAGCCGGCAAAGTGCCACAGCGTGTAGGGTCTCGCTGTCGTTAACTTCCCTCCAAGTCTGCGTCCGCTATCGTGGCAGGGCTCTATAACCTCGTGCCCGGACGGTTGAATCACCGCCCAGCCCCAGGGGTTGAAACAGCAAGGTTCAGTCCCACTTTGAATGGCATTGTCGTAAGCAACCAGCAGCGATCAGGGGGGTTTGGCCATGCACTCACCACGAGTCGTTCGGGCTGGCTCGGCTCTGGCGCGCGAGGCTCGGATTTCTGGGCTTCCAGTTTAGAAGCAAGCCGCCCCGCATTCGGATTTGTGGACTTGACCCCCCGCGCGTGGGCCTAGAAAACCGGGCACGGGTATCATCACCAGTGCTGGCAGGGCTATACGCTCATGGGGAACACGAACCTCTCTCTGCCGTCGCTCCGCGGCCTCCGCAGCTGCACGTCTGGGGTCGTCCGGCCTCGAGGATGGAGCAGTAGCAGCAGCGGTATCGGAACCCAAAGGTCCAGATCCTAGGACTTGATGTCCACCAGTGACGGTCCCGGACTTTGAACAAAGGGAACCCATTGATAGAGTGGGCGTTTGTGTTCAAGCTGTATCAAGCTAACTCGCCAAGACTTGCAGCGCATCCAACATAAGGCAGAGACTCAAGCACTCAAGAGTGTGTCGCCAACTTTGCAATCCATATCCACGCAGCCGTGGAAGAGTCGGCGCTGCCATAGCACAAAGTCGCCAACATCCAATTCGTCAATCCATATCCATATAGCCCATAATCCACTAGAAAAAGAAAGGTGCGGATCCTACAAAGATCACAATGCGTGGAATTTCGACGACCACCGCCTGTCTCATCCGACAGAGTGAAGTAGGAGTTCCATGTCGCCGATGTCCGCGGCGCCGCGATTAGGACGAGTTACGACAGATGAAAGTAGCGTATGTGATCTATATAATACAGATACAGCTAAGCCAAGAACGTCCAATTCGACCCTGCATGCCTGGTCCCCACGCCCAGCATTCACGCATTTGGTGGGGAATCGGACACACTAACATAGGCCCCTCGGCTGTCTCGGATGGAACGGCTCCGGCTTGTTTCTCCGAGACCAATATCTTCAGGTTGTCTCTGGGGCGTCCACGCCTGTGGAACATAACACGGATGGATCAGCATGGGGCTGCATCTGGGTACGAAGTTCAGTAGCGTATCATAACACACCTCCCACCACCTCCTGCTCGTATTCCACGGTAGGCTTGTGTTAAACCCTGCCTTCAGCATGCGACCCTTGATCCCCGCGCCGAGGAGAAGGGCGAAGACCGTCAGGAGGAAGAACGTAACGACAAGCTGATCGCGCGGAGAGTCGCGTTCTGAGAAGGCCGAGTCGGACATCCGACGAACGTTAGCCAAAGCGCACGGGGACTCAGGGTCGGGTGTACGCACGGAAACAACGAGCCTCGATATCGCCCTCCTTCCCGGTCGCGGTATCAGGATTTGTATCCCCGATTGTCGCCCCTGCACACTTCGGGAGGTTTTGATTGTGACACCACTGCTTCGTGCACGAGAGGCAGGGTTTGCTCGGGTCGTCGGGGGTATCCATTCGGAGGATGGTATAGTTCAGGCCGAAACAGATACCTGGGGCAAAATTCTAAGTTCAAGGAGGGGACGCGCGACGAAGTAAGGCGTACATTTACAGAAGTTGGTTGCTTCCCATTTGTGTCCCATGACGGCACCGACGGATGGCTACTTCCACGCGTATGAGTTACGGTTCCACCGCTAAGCGCAAACGAAGATCCTTACGGAGTATAGCAGTAGAAGGAACAGCCAGCACAACAGCGAAGTTGTGCGCGAGGTTGTGCCAGACATGGTCGTGGTCGTGAGCAGAGTTGAGAATGCCGACCGACGACCGTAGAACGCGCCGCAGGCGTTCAGATACGCGCGTCTCTCAACTCTCCTCCCGCCTCAGCTCGCTGCCGACCAGCCTCTCCATTCGTTTCTCCTTGCTCGTGCCCTAGCCTACTGTTGCTTTCTGCTAATCTGAAGACTAGCCTACTTGATACTAGACACGCGACATCCTAAACTGAAATTTGGTGACCTGGGATGTCGACTGAATTCGAGGATGTCCTCACGAACCAGCCGGTGGTAATCGACAATGTTCGTCAATTCAAGCTCTTATCACGACCTGTTTTCGCAGAAACTTAGCATGTGGTCAACCTGCAGGGCTCTGGTACTATCAAGGCAGGATTTGCCGGACAAGACCATCCCAAATGTTTCTTCCCGTCTTTGTGCGTCTTTCACCTCCCGACTGGCTCGCGACGCGTACGCCTCCTGTCTGACATCACTGTGCTCTTAATGTAGCGTTGGAAGGCCAAAGCATGTGCGGGTGATGGCTGGCGCGTTGGAGGGCGATGTCTTCATTGGGCGTAAAGCACAAGAAGCCCGTGGGCTGCTCAAGATCAAGTACCCGATGGAACACGGGATCGTGACGGACTGGGACGACATGGAACGAATATGGAGTTGGGTGTACGCCGAGGAGCTAGGAACGCTGAGCGAGGAGGTGCGTGGGGTTCCTTCTGGGTCGTGTACGCTGCGATGCTGAGCGAAACGCGTGGTTGTAGCACCCAGTACTGCTCACGGAGGCACCGCTAAACCCGCGGCACAACCGAGACGTCGCCGCGCAAATCTTCTTCGACACCTTCAATGTCCCCGCTCTATATATTTCTGTCCAAGCTGTATTGTCACTGTGAGTGCATTGCTCGTGTTCACGGGATGTGTCGACTCAGCCTGCCGTATGTCGAAGGTATTCTTCTGGTCGTACAACAGGAATCGTTCTTGATTCTGGAGATGGCGTCACCCACGCTGTCCCAGTATTCGAAGGGTTCTCAATGCCACATGCTATCCGGCGGGTAGATGTCGCAGGTAGGGACGTCACTGATCACCTCCAACTTCTCCTACGGAAGGCGGGCCACCACTTACACACCACCGCGGAGCGTGAAGTCGTACGGACGATCAAGGAGAAGTGCTGCTATGTCGCCTTGAACCCCGCAAAGGAGGAGAAGGATTCATTAGGCCGAAGTGAAGAGTTCCGGCTACCAGATGGGAACACTGTCCAGGTGCGTTTACGAATTATAGTCCATGACCCATCCCTCACCACATTCATGTCGTCTGATAGCTTGGCCCCGAGCGGTTCCGCGCACCAGAGATTTTGTTCAACCCTGAATTGATTGGTCAGGAGTATGCTGGTGTGCACCAGGTCGTCGTAGACTCCATCAACAGGGTAGACCTGGATTTGAGGAAGAGTCTGTTCTCGAATATTGTGCTTAGCGGGGGTAGCACTCTCTGTCGTGGTATGTGCCGTGCCTGTTTTGATGCAGCCGTGGCTCACGCTTCTTAGGGTTCGGTGACCGTCTTCTGAACGAGGTCAAGAAGTTGGCGTTGAAGGACGTCAAGATCAAGATATACGCACCTCCCGAACGCAAGTACTCGACATGGATTGGTGGCTCTATTTTGGCCGGCCTCAACACTTTCAAGAAGGTACGGGCTTATGATTCACAGATGTCTTCGTTTGCTGACATTTTTCATAGATGTGGGTATCGGCAGAGGAATATCAAGAAGATCCTGACATCATTCACAAGAAACTGGGTTTCTGAGAGGGCTTCGGCTTCATTCGCTTTTCGCGCTGGTTTGTCGGTAGACCATATCCCTTTTCGTACCTATGATACCCGACATGTAGTGTGCACTCCTAATGCTATCTTGCCAGTCCTCCATACACAGTGAGCTGTCACTTCCACTTCACCATGGCGGATAATGGCCGGGCTCAAAAGCGTCGGACGACGACTGAATGCATTATCCGCATGCGCATAATGTTCATGAGCATTGGAAGAGAGGGAAAGCGGACATAAATGATAGGATACAGCTGCTGAGAACAACTTTTGCGACGTGCGGATATGCATAGAGTGCAGTGCGAAGAAAGCCCGGGAATGATAAAGTGCGCCCAACCATTACTTGCCCTTCTTGGGGGGCTCCGCCGCCTTCGCCTTCTTGGTACCGCGGAGCTAGATGAACAAACGGTCAGAAACCGACCAGTAAGTCGCGTGAGGGACGGACGAACCTTCTTTGCACGGTTCTTGCGCTCCTTGCGAAGTTTGCGGTTGGTTTTCGGTGGTGCCACGGCGAGGCCGGACTGCACGACAGACGGGCGTGTTCGCGAGCGGAACTTTGTGATGCGAGAGAAAGGGGGGACGCACCCGAATCAACCGGTACTTGGGCTCGAACTTCTTCTGCGACGCCTCGTCGTCGTAGATCAGACCGAAGCCTGTGCTCCGGCCACCACCAAAGGCCGTCCGGAGCCCGAAGGTGACGACACGGGCCTTGTCAGTCTTGTAGATCTGCGCGAGCTTCTCGGAGAGCTCCGCCTTGGAGACGTTCGCGCGGTTGGGGTGGAGGACGTCGACGATGAACTGGCGGCGTGCCAGAAGACGGTTTGTGATGAACTTGCGTGTGCGGATCGTTACCGGTGCGTCGGCCTGCATATACAACGGGATTTGATGAAAGCCGGCGAGAAATGAGCGGGAGATGAGGGGGAGGGAGAGGGGTCGTCAGACATCCATTATCCAGAGGGTCAATCAGCCGCACGAGTACATCCAAATGCCAAACGATCCATCCACCCTTCTCGAGCTCTTCCTCCCCAGTCCAGCGCACCCAGCACACCTCCAGAGGTCTAGCAGCAAGACAGAATGAAACTCACCATGGTTGGTTGCCCGCTTTTGTGTCCTTTACCTTGATGTCGTTGGGCCGTTGGAGTTTGGCAGTCCTTGCCTGCTTGGGTGTCGACCAAACAGGGCAATACACCGATCGCCCAGAGCGGCAGAACAGACGCTCTTACAAACACCGCCAAATACTCATGTGGCTGGGAACGGGCGCTCGGCGCTTGCACCGGTCCGTCTCCGTGGCTGCGCTTCAGCCTCGAGTACGTACTACTACTAGTATAACGTACCTTACACCCCATTCTCTGCTTAAGCTGCTCTATTTATTCCGCTCTCGTCCTGCATACGTTTTGATCCACCATGAGCATGAGCAATAACACCCGCTCGCATTTCGCCTCCTTTGCCGCATACGTGAGCCCCTTGGTTCGCCGCCGACCGCTACATTGTTCGCTGAAATGCTTCGTTGGCTGGCTTTCTAGACCCCTCCTCCAGACGAGCCCTCCTCCACAGACTCGCATTCTAGAGGCACTGTGAGGGCATGGTTTCCCTCAGGGGCGGCCTCCGGATCCCCGCAGCCGACGTCCTACCAGTCTGGCGGTATACCCACCTTTAACACCTCACAAGCAGGAGGGGCTGGCGCGCTGGAGGATGCGGAGGCGGAGAACAGCAACAACATGTGGGAGACGCGGCATGGGTTCAGAGTGGACCTGCTCGCTGCGTTTGCGTATCTGCTGGGACCTCTATCTGGTGCGTGCCGCGAGCCCTTTCGTTGTCCGTACGAGGTCTGAACTGCGGCTCCTACAATGCGCAGCGCTCACGCTCCTGATCGTCGAAACGTACAATGACTTCGTCCGCTTCCACGGTACGCTGCATTCTTACACCATCTCACCCCTAAGGCATTGCTCACCGCCCTCGCCAGCCTACCAATCCGCCCTGCTTACAACACCCCTCGTGATTCTCCGCATATTGGCATCCCTCCTGCAGTTCGCACCATTCCTGCGCATCTTCTTCACGATCTGTCTGGTCATTCCATGCTGCTTAATGGCGTGAGTCCTTGAACACGATTTCCTTCCTGGAAGATACTGACAGACTGCAGGTGGCGAGCATACACCGATGCTTCGCGGAACGGCCTATCGCGCTTTCAGATACCCTTCATCGGACCCTTGGCAGAACGTTGGGTATACGAAGAATAATGTACTCAATAACTATCGGCTTTCGTATACATTGCTCCCACGTCACCCCCAATCATGAACATTCACGAGACCCTGACATCGTCGATTTGGAAATCAACCACCCTTCCTCCAAGGCGCTGCCATTCCGAGCCAGGAAACCTTCGGGCACGCATGCGGAGCACCGCTCATTGGCCACAGAATATTTGTCAGAATAAATATCATGACATGTCGGTCCAGCCTTCGGTGATGCATTATACAACGTAGAGAACCAACATTGCCCTTCTAGAAAACAGCGTACAGAACGGGAGCCCTATGGAGCCGGATCCCCGACGCAGAAACCCTGGGGGCTGGAGCCAGAGTTGCACGTTACCGTGACGGCTATCCTGATGACCACTCGCAAGCTGGCAGACAGGTCTGGGAGTAACGCGTTGATAACACCGTCCGTGATGTTCTCAATGAGGTCGAGGATTGCGTCGAGGATGCATTTCACTTCGTAGACGACTGTCTAGGCGGTTAAACGGTGCTGCTCGATGACCAGGTAAAAGCGACGACTCACTAGGTCCCAGGATCGGCCCCAGCACAGGGAATTTGTATACAAGGATGTCGAGGGCCTCCAAAGCGTCCTTAGTGGGATTGATCAGATTTTCGAGCATGACTTCCAGCGGATCGTTGGGATCGAAGTTCGCAAGTCCCTTTTGCTGGTCGCCGAGGAGATCCCTAAAAGCTCGAAGGGTGTCGGATATCTCGGCCGCCGCAACCACGGCTTCCTGCGGGGCTGAGGTGTTGTTGACAGACGTCGACAGGTCAACTGCCTTACGGTTAATCGAAGAAGGCGGGATGGATGGTAGCAACGTACTAAGAATCCCGACATAAGACATGAACGTTGTCAACGTGTCCTGTCGGTGTCGTACGCCAGACGAGGGGACGGGCGGTGTGCCTTCTACGGCCGAGGGATCTGCGTCAGGTTGACTTGGCGAGGTACCGTTCCCCAGGACTGGAACCGCGCCAGCGTAGTAGGTCTTGACGGGCGTCCGAGCGGCATAGTCTGCGATGTGAGGCGTCAGAGGCACAGGCGATGGGACGGGGGTAGCTCGCGCAAAGAGGGGAGCCAAGCCTGGGCCGAGGGTTACAAGGAAGGCGGCGGCCTGGAGCCCAAGGAAGACGAAACGAGAGAGGGCAGGCATGCTGGCCGAGTGCAAGTGCAGGGCGCACGACAAGGACAAGCGGCGAGCACCTGAGGGAGACGCGGCTTGCGCGAGTTGGAAGGATCAGTACGCTAGAGACTGTGAGCTAGAGATGGCGGAGACGCGGGAGGCAAGGCAGGCGGTCGACAGAAAGCGAACCACCTTCCTTCTTATACCGCCAACAGACAGAACCTTAACCGTGACCCGTCTTCAACGTACGTTCAACGTTCACGATTGGTCCCCGCCACCCAACATACACAGCCACCCGCCCTCTCCTCATCACACCACCGTACGGCAACAACAAAAGGATCACGTTTGGACATACGCTCAGTGTCACAACAGACAGATGCCCCGATATATGCATAACCCAAACCACTCCCCACCTCCGCCTCAGTACGGTACGAAAAGCATGAAGATCAGAACAATAAATAAGAGGGCGTCGTGCATGGGGAGCGTCAACGAATCGGTGTAAAAGTAGTCATAGTATCGTGGAACGTGCAAACCAACGCCGGAACAAGAAAGCAACCACGATGGCTCGATGCTCGCGCCGAGTCCTATAAAGTCCGAATATAAAGTAAAATGTCCGTTAAGTTATCCGATGCGCAAAGTGCGGTGGGACCTCTCTTGTGCAATCCAACGAACGGGAGTGAGTAACGAGTGGCATATCTTCATTTTCTCTAACCGGTATTCGACCTTGTGCGCGCGCACATACGGGGTCGCTGGACCGTGGGTGATGACCGCGATCGTGCCGCAAAACACTCGGAGAGCATTTAGATCTTGACGCAAGACTTGTTGTCGAGCGAGCGGAGGTAACCTTGGGCGCAAGTGAGGACTAGCAAGGCCGTGCGGGCGCGATCGTCAGCGCACCGCTCGAGGATCAAATTTCGCGAAGGGTTACGTACCGACACACTTGCCCGCGTTGCAGCCAACATTCCACGCCCCCTCGATCGTCGTGCAGTCCTGGCCCACGCCCGTGGACGCGCAGCCGCCGCAGGACTGGAGCTCCGAGGTAGTGTCGAGGCACTCCCAGTCGTCGGTAAGGCCCTTGAGGCCGGCGATGGGGCACGCAGTCATGTCGTTCGGGCAGAGGGAGACGTTGCGCGCCTTGTGGTTGTTGCGCTTCCAGCCGTAGTGGCCGGGCTTGCCAGGCTTGCTCGAGGGAGTGGCCGTCGGGCGCGTCGACGTTTGAGGCCAGCAGCACTTCGAGCCATCATCCCAGCCCCAGCCCCCGCCACACTGCGGGGGCGGTTGGTTGGGGTAGTGGGGGACACAGCACTTCTTGCCGCTGTGCCAGTCCCAGCTCGGCGGGCACGAGGTGCCACTGGGGGGTGAGGGCGGGTTGGGGTTACCACCGTGGGGAAGACAGCAAGACCTCGGCTCCCAGCTAAAGACGGGGTTAAACTTTGTTCACACGGGCGTAGTAGAGAGTTACTTACAACCACTCGCTGGAACTGCAAGAGCTGGAAGAAGTGGGCTTGGAGGGCTGAGTCGGGGTCGAATACTGGGACGTCGTGGGCTTAGAGGGCGGAGTCGAGTGGTGGGAGGTCGGGGTCGGAGTCGAGCGGTGCGAGGTCGATGGGGAAGGCTGCTCACAACACGTCTTGGAAGTGTTCCAGCTCCAGCCGTTGCTGCAAGTGGGGGTAGTGGTGGGGGGAGGTTGCTGGGGCACGCAGCAGCTCTTCCCATCGTGCCACTCCCAAGACGACGGGCAGGACGTTCCCGACGGGGGACTAGGGGGGTTCGGGGAACCACCGTACGGGAGACAGCATTCCTTATCCTCCCAGCTGTGCCATGGTCGTCAGCGTTGCTCTGACACAACCCGTTTGAAAAGCTCACTAGAATTCGCTACTCTTGCAGCTTGAAGAACCGGATGAGCCACTCTTCGTGGCAAACACGAGCGGGAACACAGCGGCAACAACCAACAGACGGGCAAAGAGCGTCATATTAAACGATAGGAAGGGCCTCGAGGGCAGAAGCGGAGATGGGAGGGGTAAGGTGAGGGGAGAAAAAAAGAAACCAACAGGCTAGCGAGAACAAGGACAGCCCTCCGCCGAGTTATATAGGGCTTCCATCAATACTATGGGCCTCAGAAGCCCTCCAGAAGCTTGAAGCCGTTCACACACATGTGCGGCAGAATTGATATCATCCGTTCTTCGTCCGGCCATCAGTATCCGTCAAGAACATCATGCTGACGACGATGGCTGCATCCCGCAAATCTGCCAGTGACTGACCCCGGGCCCGCTTCTGGGCTAGGATAGAGATGCACCCAAGGTTCATATATTCATCTCCTGCGCTCCAGCCTCCGAAACACGACGATTTGGTCAGTCAAGGAACACAAAGAATTCAGGGGTGAGCGCTGAGCAACGCACGCTATCCGAGTTGGGTGTGTTGGTGCCTGGCGATACTGGCACAACAAACGTGTGACGCGCACTGAGGCCCGGGGAGGCCCTCTGGACTCCCGCTAGCCCCGTAGCGCCTACGGGGATGTGTTCCATTCTGGTTGGGTGGCTTCACATGATCTCGCCAGGAGGGTCGTCCTCGAAAGATCGTGTTTGAACGAGACTGGGTCTATCAAGCCATATCTGTTCCGGGCGAGATGGAATGCAGCATGAGAAGAGACCGCAGTTGTTGCTACGCAGACCAATGAGACGCCGAGGACTCCACCGACACGACACATTGACAGTACTTAAGTACTAGTGAACACAGGCACTAAATTAAGCGGTCGGGGGCGCGATGACACATCCCGCGCCCTCGGAGCGCGCAAAACAGCCTCGAAACAGCTCAGTGTGCCAGACGTCGGGGACAGACAGTACGCGTCGTGAGGGCACTTAGTGTTACTCTCCCCGCCGGCCCTTCATCATAAACCCTGCAGTGGTTTCATTTGATGACCTCGCCAATAGTAGTGTTCGCCGCCGTCCAGGATGGCTTCGCTACCCGCAGAGCCACAGGCCACACACCCGTCGCCGAGACATAGCGAGTTCTTCCTTGCACAGAGAGTCACCTTCCCATCGAGCATCACAATACTAACTTGATACTAACTTAAGTATGCATAGTTCGACAGTGCGCCTCTGGCAAGCATCAACCAGCCACCGTTAGAGGCCGTGTTACAGCGTTGCCCGCCCATCTCGGACAGCTCCCAACGCAATACGCTGCTGGCGGAGGCCGCCCCCGACAAAGCAGTTGAGGGATGGCCCAGGCCTAGGACCCTGGCAGGACCCCGCAGGACGCGAATTGTTGGCGATGGGGAAGGCAAGGTACGCGAACCACCCATCGGGCTCGTCGGCGGCGGGGGATTTAGTGCGTCTGTTCGCGGGATGCCTGGTCACGCGGAACCCGTCAGCGAAGCCACAGTTCTAAGTATCTTCTCGTATTATACATTCATCTTGTTCTGAAACGCGGAGAAAAGGGTGGAGACGGTAGGACAACGGAACTAGACGGCGGGGTGCGGGAAATTCGCAGAATGTCCGAAGATGACAACGACCAGGTAGCGCCTTCTCCGCTGTCAATGTCATTGTTCTTTTCCGGTCAGTTCACCTGCGCGTACACATGGAGGAGAGCGGGCGTACCTCAAGCTTCCAAAGTTTGTGTTTTCCCCAGCGCACGTGTTGCGAAGAACCTCACGTCAGCATCTTGGTCGTTCTTGAGCGCCTCCAGAGCGGGGGCGATCTTGGTCTGAACGAGCTCCCGCCCAGCCGCGGTATCGCCGAACGAGGTAGCGACGTTCTCGAGGGCTTTGGCCACATTGAACCGGATGTTCGGAATGGGATCCCCCGCCAATTGGAGAAGCATGTCGAGGACGCTGTCGCGCACGACCTCGATCGTGAGAGATGGTGCTATGGTCTGTAAATGATCATCAGCTAATGTTGGTAGGAGAGATATCAGGAATGCGCAGCGCATCAGAATATACTGACCATGATTGCTTGCACCGTGGTCATCCGGTATAGGTAATTCGGGTGCTGCCCCATGCCCACAACCTTGGGCACGATCTGCTCTCGAGACCAGTCGACGCCGAAAACCTCGGTCAGCTTCTTGAGATTAACGGCGGCCGCTTCGCGGATGCTGTAAACATTATCACCGAGCCACGACATGCACAGGTTACCGAGCGATTCATCAAAGAAGGGTTTGCCGAGTTGCGTCGCAAGGAGAGGGATGTATTCGATAATCGCCTGTCGGACGCGCCACGATTTGTCCTCCGCGAGCTCTACAATCGCGGGCAGGAGGCTTTCGGACAAGAGCTCGATCCCAATCACTAGAATAGCATCCCAGATATAAAACGGCGGACAGGAATGGGAACGAAACACAGCAACGCACCGGAGTTAACGAGCTCCAACTTGCTGATGATGTTCAGCCGCACTTCAGGGAATTCGTCCTTGAGCAGGTGCAGGAACAATGGAAGCAAGTGCTCAATGGTAGCGTCCTTGCCCAGTAACGGTGCTAAGCCGCTGATTTGGTTGGCAAGGGCGGCGCGGACGTGCTGCGAGACGTCCTGGCAGAGGTCTCGCACGCAAGGGACGATCCGAGCGAGGACGACTTCCTTCTCGAGCAACTTCGAGAAGCCTGTGTGTAAAGTTACGGAATGCTCGGAGATAGCGCATAGCAATGGACGCAGACATACCTGGAACTTGGCCTGCAGCTGCCGTCCGCACCTCCGCCTCGTTGTCCTTGAGAAGCTGCACGAAGTGCCCGATGAGCTCCTCGCGAACAAGCTCCGTCCCGACGACCTCGGCGAGCTGGGAAAAACGTCACTCAAAGCACGCGGAACGCAACAATCAAGGGGCCACATGCCTCGTTGAAGTGGCTCGCCGCCATGTACCGCACCCTCCAGCTCTTGTCGGTCATCGTCTGCCGGATCTGTTTCAGTAGCTGCTCTTTGACTTCCGGAGGGGAGAGCCGTTGCGCGATCGCGATGAGGTCCTCTACCGTGAGGAGGCGGACGGAATCCTGGTCGTCGCCCTGTAGCTTCCTGTAGATCACTAGCCCGTCACTTAGGACGTACGGCTTCGAGAACTTCTTCACGAGGGGCTACGCATAGATCGGCCGCAATCAGCACACAGCGGACACGCGAAATCTGAGGGTAGAGATCGCAGAAGCCACGCACCGCAAGCCATTTGGCCGCTGCTCGGCGCACCATGGGTGTGTCGTCCGAGGCGAGTGCGGTGAATGCTCGGCGGAGTTCATCCTGAATGGGCGCAGCGACTTTGTCGTATGCGGGGGCATACAGGGCGCAGGACGATGTGCGGGATGTAAACCATTCGCCGCGCGAGAGTCTCTGTACCAGGGGGATGTAGGATTGCTCGATCTGTTCCTGGCTGAGGACGACAGATATTTTGGTGATCGACTCCGCGGCCTGAGAGCAACGGGCCCGAAGTCAGCACCGCGAGGGAGGCATACACACAGAATCGTTGGTGTCGTCTGGAAGCAGGGGCAGAGGGGTCGATAAACGACGTCGTACCTTGTCGCGTACAAGCGTTTCCTCCACCGCAGAAAGGTTCTCAAGCGGACCCAAAAGCACATGCGCGGACTCCGGCCCACCGATGTATTCCTCAAAGTTCCTCCCCAACTCCTCCGCGAGAGCCAGAAGAACCTCATCCTCGTCGTCGACCGAATCTTGTAGGAAGGGTATCAGTTCATCGCGTGCACGGTCCGGGCCCAGCGCGAGAGCAATGGTCGATATACGATGGATGGCGTTCAATCGCAGCTGGACGTCCTCCGACCGCAGCTCATCCATAAGGATGGCAATCGGAGCAATCTGAGGTTGCAGCGCGACACGGTCAGCGGATGACTTCAGCATACGACAATGCAGAGGCCACAGACATCGTCTAGGGATGTATTTGGGTCCATGTTGTGGTTGCTTGCAATGAACCGTCTCGGCAAGATGTTGCGAACTAGCAATAGGTGAGGGCGAGTGACGTGCAGGTGCTGGCGTTAAGCAGGGGCACTAGAAGGGCAGCGGGGAAAGAGAGCGTAGAGTACGAACAGAATGAATGGATGGATGAAATCGAGCTCGTTGATGACCTTGTTTGGTCACTTATCGCGCCCTCCATCCTTTGAACACGGGCGTCTCTTATACAGCGCTTATTCTCTGCCTCCGTCGCACAGGTCGCACAGCGTACGTACAATAACGACGAAATGCGTACGCTATGTAAGTGCAAACCCCAACGTCGGGTACTCAGAAATATATTGATTGACGTACTACATACATGTCACCATACAGCTACTCTATTCCTCAACTACGCAAATCTGCATCGCGAGGACGCAGCTACGAAGCGAGTCAACCCTTCGCGAAGAAGGGGGGTTCCAAAAATTGTGCGGACATTACAAGACGTGCTCAAAGCACGCCCTGGTAGTCGACGAAATGTCGACGCCGCTGCAGAACGCCATCGGGGTGACGTCCTACGGTGATGTGGGGGCTGGACAGCGGATCCGGCGGACGCAGCGTGGCGTGGTCCCGGCCTGTAAAATGGACTCAGACTTGTCAACGCACCAAAAAAACAATCAACATACCCAGATTGTGTCGCGCAGACGCCAGCACATCACGTGCGAGGGTAGAAGGGGGACAGACCCACACCTTCCAAATCGCCAGCGCAAGGCGCCGGGAAGCAGCGGGCAGCGAACCCGGAACACATTCGGACTGAATGGCAACGGCAACAAGAGCACGATGGCTCGACCATGAGCGCACTGGCTCAAACTGGGGGAGCACGATGGCTCAGTGACCGGAGCGATACTCGGCGGTCAACAACAGTTGGACTCGGCGGCATCGTGATGACGATGCCGCTCGACTTGGATTTGGATCCACTGGGGAGATGCTTCGTGCAGCCGCCGAGGAGGATGCCGAGACCGCGAAAGATGACCGGAAGGTCGTCCTCGTACGTCTCGTGTCGAAGCTGCCAGTCGACATCCACGTTCGTATTGGGCTTCCCAAGCCGTCATCCCAAGGCGCACCGTGAAGGCGCGCAAAGCCCTCGATAGACGCAACGAGCGTCCTCGTGGGGCTAACAGGGGACGGGCCTAGTCGGCGACAAGTATCTGAACGATCTCTGCGATCGTCGTTTCGTCTACGCTCGATGGCGTCTTTGGTTGTCACCGTCGTCCTTCCGGGCGGCGGATCGTCTTTGGTTCCCCCGTCGTCCTGCTCGGCGACAGGTTGTCCGTAGTTCCACCGTCGTCCTGCTCGACTGCTCGACAACGGATCGCTCTTGTTCCACCGCCGTCATGTTCGACGGCGGATCGTTCTTGGTTTCTCCGTCGTCCTACCGGGCGACGGTTCGTCTATTCTTGCGCTGAGCGCGGGTCTCGAGTTACTCTATCGTAACTCTGGAGGTCCTTGCGGCACCACATAGCTGATCTTCGACGTCCAGCACTGGTCCGTGCTCAATGCCTAGGCGCGTCGTCCTGAGCCTGCAGAACTCGATGGATCAACCCAAAATGCAGTTGATTCCATTTGCCTATCTTCATGGCGACGCCTCGCAGCCCCTCTTTCGAAGGACTGAGGGAGCCGATAGCGGTTCGGAAACGAACTGCCTCGTGCACCCGGTTCGAGGCAGCCATGCGCGCGAGGTCTTTGTGCCGTGCAGCGACGCGTGCGAAGTAGTCCAGTATCGTGGCTCGAGGAGCGATATAGTGCAAGATCGGGCCCAAGAGCGTGAACGAGTGGCGCGACGAGCTTGACGAGAGAACCCGCGCGGTACAGTAAAGGCCAGCCAATCCGCATGTCAACTCCGGAGCCGAAGGTCGCCCCTGAGAAACAAGAGGGAGAAAAGCAAGGACTCTTGTCTCGAAACGAGTATGGACGAGAAACGAGGCGTGGTCCGTGTCGAGGGCATGGAGGGTATAGCTGGGTGCAGGGAATGGGGAGGGAGGGAAAAGACAGGAAAAGGGTTAGAGAGAGGTGTGCTTAAGTAGTTAGCATCGTGCGGTTTAGGGCAGGCCACGGGACTTTCCGAGGCTCCACGGGGGACTGAACGGCAAAAGCAGAAGCCACGGCCCACGATGACGTTATCACCCACAAGTCCCACAACACAAATGCGTGTCCTCTTTCACGCCATCCTCCCATTTTACATAGTCTAGCACCAGCCTTAAGTCCTCCTGTGGTCATGCCCGTCGACATACAGAGAGATCGGGCTATTCTTAAACATACGAAGGCAAGTTCGGAATTACTTACCCCAACTCCATCGATTGAGCTGAACGTTGAACGTATCCTAGGGTCCTTCCGCCGAGGTTCTCTTTTATGGTGCTTCCGTTATCTCATGGAAGTCTGGCAGCGTCACGAATTCCGAACCGGTGGAACGCCTGTTCACGTCCGCAAAGGCTGCGCTCGATGGCAGCAAGCCTGTGCGGGGTGGTATCCCTGTCGTCTTTCCGTGCTTCGGCCCACCCACCCACCCCGACCACGCCAAACTCCCTCAGCATGGCTTTGCGCGGAACAACGTCTGGACTTACAATGCCACGGTCATGGACACGGATGCTGGTGTCTCCGTAAGACTCAGTACGTGTATACGGCATGGGTGAATCTATCTCGAGGCTCACCATGAGCGCACAGCGCTAGAACCGAATGCAGCCATTAAGGAGCAATATGCCCATCCGTTTGAACTCGCATATGTCATCACCTTAGCTGAGCATGAGCTCAGTACGAATCTGCACGTCAGGAACACCGCGCTTTCGACCACTCCGGCAATGGAATTCCAGGCCCTGTTCCACAATTACATCCGTGCCCCTGCCAACGAAGTTCGCGTTTCGCCTCTTCTCGGTCTGTCATACTACGACAAAACGGAGGCTACCGAGGAAGCGCGGGCGACGCCGAAGAAGGAGACCCGGGAGGGCGTCGACGTGCTCGAGTTCACCGACTCCGTGTACGAGGATACACCTGGAAGATACGATGTTCTTTGGGGCACTGGCGGCATTGAGATTGTGACGAAGAACCTGAAGGACGTCGTTGTGTGGAACCCTCAAGCAGAGGCTGGCAGTAAGATTGGAGATATGGAAGCCGGGGGATGGTACGTACTCGTTCTAAGAATTCTGGGGACGAAGTACTCATCTCATCGTCAGGGAGAA
The DNA here is from genome assembly GCA_026283605.1 of Ganoderma lingzhi. Classification (NCBI taxonomy): domain Eukaryota; kingdom Fungi; phylum Basidiomycota; class Agaricomycetes; order Polyporales; family Polyporaceae; genus Ganoderma; species Ganoderma lingzhi. Next base: position 2,270,650 of record JAPJYM010000001.1, read on the forward strand.
GTACATCTGTGTGGAGCCTGGTCATGTTCGGGGATTCGTCAAGTTGGAGGCAGGTGAAAAGTGGATCGGCCAGCAGGTCCTGAAAGTCAAGCTTTGAGCGTGTGTTGATGTTGATTGGTACGAGAGGTCAGAATATGGCGCGTTAGTGTACAATGAGTGTAGCAGAATGGAATCAGTGTAGACGCACGAGTGTTATTGTGAAGGCCAGAGTCACTGAGACTGAGACTGAGAGTGCCACTGCAAGTACATTGCGTGCACGTGCCCTCAACGGGTCGGGGTGGCGCGCGTGGTCGGAGTGATTGAACGTTACGGTAAGTACGCCGCGGCTTTCGAATTCTGGCTGCTACTAGTACATCCACCGCTCGTCTGTACACATATTCTTTCTTCCTTGGTCTCTCTTGTATACTATTTCTTGGTGGCTCATGGAACAACCTTGACATGTCCTCTCAGACCCCGTCCCTTCGTGTCAAAATCAACCATGTCGACTACACCATGGCTCCGCCGGGGCCACTGGACAATACCACCCTCTATCGCGTGCCTGTCATCCGTATTTATGGCAACTCCTCTGTTGGATCGAAATCATGCTTGCATATACACCAAGTGTACCCATACTTCTTCGTGGAGTACCTAGGGAAGATGAACCCGGACATCGGTGCGTTCCCCATCGCGTCCTGCAAGCTTCCGGCCTCAACGAAGACTTCCTAGTAAATCGCTATATCACAAAGCTCAAGCATTCGCTCAACCATGCGATTGCCATATCGATGAAGCGCGACCCCCAATCGCCCAAGTCTCAGTTCGTTCGGGCTGTTGTTCTGGTCAAAGGGGTGCACTTCTACGGCTTCCACTCCAACTACGCCCCCTTCCTCAAGGTCTACATCGCCGACCCCACCTTCGCCAACCGCGCCGTCACAATCATGCAGTCCGGCACGATAATGAAGACGCGTTTCCGAGTATACGAAAGCCATCTTTCCTATATCCTCCAATTCCTGTCCGACTTCGGCCTATACGGCTGCGGCTGGATTGACCTGGGGGAAGTCTGGCAGCGCGGACGGGACGAGTTCGCAGAGGATGAGGGCATCGACTCGGAGCTGAGACGCACGTTAAGTGAGTTCAAAGACTCCGCATACCATCGCCAGACGCGTATGTTGTTGGAAGTGGATGTGTCGGCACACCAAGTACTGAACCGGCACAAGCTTCGCGCGAGGAACATGCACCACGAACTCACCATCCCTGCACCCGACCTACCCCCCGAGCCGCTCGTTCTGAGTGTACGCGAGCTCTGGGAAGACGAGCGCGAGCGTCGGGTCGCAAAAGGGCTCACACCGTCCCCAGAGATCCCGAAGGACCTGAGCGCGAACTCGCGGGGCTCAGGGGGAGACTGGGTTTCTGAGGCGCGCTGGTGGGAGGAGATCCGCAAGCGTATTGAGCGCGAGCGCGGTCGCGATGCCGTGCCCCTGAGGATGTCCTGGGAGAAGTGGGTCATGACCACTTTCGAAAGCGTCGAGGCGCTCTGGGAAGAAGAGTACAAGACATGGAAACCGCATGGGGGTCAAGACGACGCGAAGGAGAGCCACACGGAAGACGAGCCTGCGATGGAAGAAGTCAATCCTTACCAGTCATCACAGATGCCTGCACCCGGCGGCACCGTCCGCAGTGAATGTTTTGGCGAGGAGGACGACGGCGACGTGGACGTGGACGAGGCTATGCTTGCCAGTCAGGACATGACTCTCCTGATAGAGCGTGAAGAGGCTGAGTGGCGGGAGGAGGCTAACGGGCATCTTGAACGTGAATTCGAGGAGGATTTGCCCGAGGAGGACGAGGACGGGCCATCTCCCGATCTCCAGTCTGAAGCCGGGGACATTGAAGATAGGTGCTGCACACCTTGTGTTCACACTGTCCTGCGCGTTTCTAATAAAATTGCAGATCAAGCGACCCATTCAGGGACTCTGGAGAGGCTTCGCCCTCCTCGTCTGCGACTGGGAATCAGTTCAAGGATATTTGGTCGAAGATCACCAAGTGGGCTGCTACATATGCTCGGTGTCTGAGGTGCTTAAATGTGTACAATCAGGTCTTCTTCAAGACAACGTTCTCAATCTGTTGTTTCGAATGGGCCAAGAACTCCTACCAAGTGAGTGGTTCCGAAGTCCTGGCAGAATTTGTGCTAATGCGACATCAGGGTATTTTATAGATAACTTCTACCATCTGGCATACTGACTGTTTGGTTTTTAGGGTCGCCAGTACACTCCGAGCTGGGTAACGCCGACGAAACCTAACAATACAGCCCCAACTTCGATTCGGATTTGTGCCAAGAGACCGTTTTCTAGCACTATGGGTAAGGAATTGGGTGATCCAGACTCGACGCAAATGATTGAGTCACCGCGAACAGTATTTCAACCTTTGCCTGCCAACCTCGTGGAAGACGACGAAGTGTTGCCCCAGTTGGACGTTGATGTGCTCGACCGTTCCCGAGAAACCAGCGTCCCTCTTGATGCCGACTCAAGACCGGCGAAGAGACGCAGACTGGATCCCCCACCACCTGAGGCCGGTTATTCGGCAAGTTCCCACTCCAGCTCGCCAAATCCAACACCGAGAGTACTCTCGGCGACCCGGCCTAGTTCTCAGCTACTGACGCTATCCCCCGCTTCAAACGTCTTGCGCTACGGCAAGCACGTCTACATCTACGCATCCCGACCTCCTACCTCAGCCGAACTCATCAGAACCACCGATGAGCACGGTATCCCGAGCAAGATTTATCGCGATCCCTGGTATTCGAAGGAGAGCGACGCGCCCGAACGGCCGCGCGAATACGCAGGGCTCATCTTCCATCTGAAGGGTGGCGAGGGTATCGGCAACCTCGAGGACTGGAAGAGTGGTGAAAGTGCGCCGGCGTCATCGGCGAGCGGAGAGCCTGCTCGACCGTTGGATCCGACTGGCGTCGGAGGCTGGGAATACGCCAGCACACCGCCCACGGTGCGGCAAGTTCGCAAGTGGCTGAAAGAGCAGAAGGGACGTCTCGACGAGCGCACCGTCCGGGTCAAGGACTCTTCCCAGGTACTTTTCATCCTGTTCCTGTTGAGACATACTTGTTTGACATCTGTGCAACAGATTGAGGGCCCGACACAACGGAATCCGTATGGGCTGCAGAGCACGCTCGCACCACGCTCCGACAAGGCGCAGCGCGCGGGGCAGAACATGACGGTTCTAACGCTCGAAGTCTTCGGTGAGTCGACCTTCCGTTGCAATTCACCACGAGTTTCACGCGTCTGCTTTCCTCAGCGCCGTCTACGGGCGATCGTGTTCCGGACCCAAACGATGACGAGATCGCCGCGGTATTCTTTTCCTTTCAGCGCCATGACCGAGAGGCGGGGGAGGCCTTCACCTGCGAATCAGGCAGCATCGCAGTCTACAGCGGCCAGCTCAATCCGCGCCGACTACGCAGCCTCAAGGCGGAGTTCGTGGACAGCGAACTCGAGTTGCTGAACAGGCTCATTGACGTGATCCTCGAGCTCGACCCGGATATCCTCTCCGGATGGGAAGTGCAGGCCGCATCGTGGGGCTATCTCAGCGCTCGGGGGCGTAGTTACGGTGAGGATGGGGATCAGACTCACGGTTCTCTGTTTCGGCTGCTGATGCGCTAGTCAGGGCTGGATGTAGGCGAGCAATTATCGCGGGCGCCGGGGAGGACGACTGGGGGATATGATGGGTGGGCTATGAAGACGTTGTCGACCTTCAAGGTGATCGGGCGCCACGTCTTGAACCTGTGGCGCATCATGCGCTCAGAACACACATTCACCATGTACACTTTTGAGCATGTTGTGTTCCAACTTCTACATCGACGGTATGTCATGCAAATTCTTGTGAGCATCCATTCCTTTGATGCCTCTAGTAGGACGCCATGGTACAGCGCCAAGACTCTCACGGAGTGGTACAAGAGTCCAGTGCCAGAACATACCGATCGCGTTCTACGCTACTTTGCAAGCCGAACATCAATGGTCCTGGAGATATTAGATGTGGCTGAAGTGGTGACCAAGAACGCGTTAAGTCTCAGATCTGCATATGCTTAGCAATACCTAACACGACGAAACAGCGAGTTTGCAAGAGTGTTTGGCGTCGACTTCTTCTCCGTGCTAAGTCGGGGTTCCCAGTTCAAAGTCGAGTCGTTCATGTTTCGCATCGCCAAGCCCGAAAACTTCGTCCTTTTATCCCCTAGTAAACAAGACGTAAGTCCTCCGACATGTGTTGGGAATTATACTTATCCCCGTGTGCTTTCAGGTCGGCAAGCAAAATGCCGCTGAATGCATGCCGCTAATCATGGAACCACTTTCTGCCTTCTACAGCAGCCCACTTGTAGTTCTAGACTTCCAATCACTGTATCCCTCCATCATGATCGCCTATAATTATTGTTATTCTACTTGCCTCGGACGTATCACTGACTTCAAAGGGACCTACAAGTTCGGCGTCACCGACCTCCGCCAAACTGCAGGCCTCCTCGATACCCTTCAAGACCACATCAACGGTGAGTTCATATATGCACGATCCAAGATCTCTCTTAGATATCCTATTTCAGTCGCGCCCAACGGGATTATGTACGTCAAGCCGACAGTACGGAAGGGCTTGTTGGGGCGTATGTTAACGGAGCTATTGGACACGAGAGTCATGGTCAAGCAAGCGATGAAGGGAGTCAAGGACGACAGAGTGAGGGTAGCACTTGCGATATCCGATACGAATTTCTCACTTGCCACAGGCTCTTCGCAGGATTCTCGATGCACGCCAACTTGGGCTCAAGTTCATCGCCAACGTCACGTACGGCTATACCAGTGCCACTTTCTCGGGGCGCATGCCTGCAGTCGAGATCGCGGATAGCATTGTCCAGAGCGGCAGAGAGACACTGGAGAAGGTGGTTTGATACTTTCCGCACTTAATTCCGAGTTACGTGCCCTGATCCCGTGTGCGCACCAGGCCATTCGCACAATCAATTCGACCAAGAAGTGGGGCGCAAAGGTCGTATACGGTGACACGGACTCCCTGTTCATTTATCTCCCCGGGAAGACGAAGGAGCAAGCTTTTCGCGTCGGTCAAGACATGGCAGATTCGATCACATCGATGAACCCCGCCCCTATCAAGCTCAAGTTTGAGAAGGTAAGTCGGTCCTTCGAATCAATTCGTCTTACATATCAAGTTCGATGTTGCAGGTCTACCTTCCGTGTGTTCTCGTGGCGAAGAAGCGCTACGTGGGTTTCAAGTTCGAGAACCCCGATGACAAGGAACCCGCCTTTGACGCGAAGGGCATCGAGACCGTCCGTCGGGATGGCACCCCTGCGCAACAGAAGATGACAGAAAACTGCCTAAAGTCAGCAACAAGTTCTTCTTCTATGTGCTGCTTCTGATTGTCTTTGAAGGATACTGTTCCGTACACAAGACCTCAGCGAAATTAAAGACTACTGTTGTCGAATGTGGGGTCGCATTCTAGAGAACAAGATTTCCGTGCAGGACTTCATCTTCGCAAAGGAAGTCAAGATGGGTACTTACAGGTTTGCCAATTCCGCCCGCCTTTCTAATACGCACGCCAATTGAAATTCGCTCCAGTGACAAAGTACCACCTCCGCCTGGTGTGACCGTCGCCGCGCGCCGGATGGTCAAGGACCCCAACGACGAGCCGCAATATGGCGAACGCATCCCGTACGTGATCGCTCGAGGTGAGCCTGGTTCCAGGCTCGTGGACCGAGCAATAGCGCCGCATGAACTGTTCAGGGATAGGTGATTCTGTCCACCTCAAGCATGTTGTTCAGAACCCTGGTGCTGATCTCAGCCGCTCAGTCACAAACGCTTGGATGCGGCGTACTATATCTCCCGTGTGTTGATCCCTCCGCTGGAACGGATATTTAACCTCGTCGGGGCGGATGTGCACAGTTGGTTTGATGACATGCCGAAGAGCTTGCGCGCCGACCAGCCCGATATCACCTTCTCTCCGAGGAAGAACAGAAGAAGTGTCATGATTGCGAACGCCCTCAAGATGGATGATCACTTCACGAGCTCACATTGTCTGATATGCGGGACGTTCACGCTTGACGGTGAGCAGTGAATAATGAGCATTTCTGTTCGTCTTGTAGTCCTTACTCATGACATCCACAGTGTTATGCGAGGTCTGCCGTTGTGATTATGCATCGACAATGAGCGAGCTGCTGGCTCGGGTGCAGAAGACGGAAGCCCAGCTGAAGGACGTACACCTCGTTTGCGGGTCGTGTTGTGGGACCGCCCCCGCGGAAGCGGTGCAATGCGAGTCGTTGGACTGTCCGTGGATGTATGAACGCAAGAAAATGGAAAGCAAAGCGGAGGCTCTGACGACTATTCGCGACCTGATTGAAGAGATGGAAGATGAATGGTGCATCACGCGTGCGGACGAGGACGAGGATAACGTGACAGACTCTGGGGAAAGCATTGTGTAGCATATATTCATGTTGAACGTTGAACGTTGAGAACCTCTCCCTTTACCTAGCTTTTCAGTCTTTTCCTGTTGAATACATAGCTAGATATCCCTCCATATTGGGGGAAAAGACGCGAATTATTATCTCCAAACCCCAGTTGGCAATATATTCAAATCGGTTTCCTTCGAAATGAGCCTATTTCCCTCTGCGCTGGCCTGAAAAAGACTGGAAAGTTCGATATCTTCAAAAGAAGAATCGACGCGTTTATTCGGTACAATGAAATAGCTCTGTTGGGGTCCAGAAGTAAACTCGCGGGCTCGTCAACAGCTCGCGCGCGGGACTGCAGGCTCGCGCCCGACGCACACCCGTTGAGGCGGACCGAGGGCCAGGGATGTCCCACCGCGCGCGGATCGAGCTCTGCGGCCCATTGTTCTAACGATGAAACGTTGACGTCGAGCGGCCTACGCGCGAGGCGACTGAGAAAAACGAGTCAGACTGCGAGATTTCAAAGCATCCGATTCTATGGTGTCGCGTTTCGATCGCAGAAAATGGACATGTCGGGCTGGGGAGTGGAGGGGCGGATTATCAGTTACGATATCAGCTACGATATCTCCTAGAACTCGTATATAAAAGTCATTCAAACAACATGGCGAAAGATTTCATTAAGCGCCGTCAAGCTCTGGATCCCAATCTGGAAAAGCTCGTCATCGTTGAGGCACTTGGTCTATATTGCATATTATTATACAGGGTCTCCAGTGACAGCTCCACCTCGTGCTGCGAGGGCCAGGTTCCGGTTGCAAACGTCAACGTCGATGCCGAACATCTGTTCCTCGATTCTACCCTTCATTATCTCGATATCAGGCTCCTAGAATGTCGCAGATTTCGTGACAAGCTCGTCATCGTAGGCACGGTATGTCTCCGACAGCTCCACCTCGTGCTGCCCAGGTTCCTGCTCTCATGCCTAACATCTGTTCCTCTACCTTCCTCTAGGCTATGTCGTTCGTGACAAGCGTGTTTTCCGCGCCTGTGTACAATCTCCCCATCTTCCTCTTTGGAGTCCTCGCACAGGAGAGCTCGGAGGCGATCCAGTCCTTGCAGGCCGTATGTGTGGTTCATTGCTAGCTTCGCGTGAACAAGTACATTGCCCACTCACACGCCGCGCGGGACATATCTGCAGTTCACCTACCTTCTTGCCGGGTCGATGCTTTTCGATGTCATCTGGATGTCGAGCAATTCTCAACACTGGTTCGCGAGGCTCATAACAGTCCTATTGCTCATCCTCAAGGTACGTACTCCTCCATGCCTGAGATGCTCGCACCCAGCCAAACTCGGGCACACATGCACCACAGCTTCCAACCACTTTCGCTTTCGCAACCGCCCTCCGCCAACGCGGTGGATCATTCTCCGGCCTGAATATCCGGGGAAACGACCCCTCTGGCGCCACGGGTGAGCCCCCATATACATCCGTCTTGTTGCTGTGAGTAACCTCCGGCTGTTCGCAGTATGGTCTATGCCTGGCGGCTTCACCTCCAGCTTTGGCGGGCGGGACGGCTACCAGAACGTCGAGGATCCGGTCCCGGCCCCCAAACCCTCCCTCAGCGTGCCTCCTCCCCAACCTGCGCCGCAGCCCCCTCAGCCCCAGACTGCACCTGGAGCGTACCAAAACGTCTAGAGACTCGCAGCCGCTGTGGGTTGTTCGGAGAAGATTGTGCGTTTCGAACGCTTGTCATATCAGAGAACGCTGTCTATACAAAGTTGAGGGTGTGTGTGCTTATGTTGCGCATATGTACAGGACATCAATCGCAAATAACGGCTTCCCATCTCGCTGTTTGCACGATGTGCACGCAGTACAACCATGGCCGTCATATGCAACCGTGAGCATGGCTCTGTGGCGTACTAGCCTCTGTGGCCTGGGTGGGACCAGCTTGTCGTGTCGGATCCAAATGTGATAATTTTGGTTCCCCTGCCCACTATGACGGATACGTGTGTACCAGTGGTTTGCACACAGAAGAAACTCATTCACAGATGCCGGTGGCGGAAGGAAAAATTGTCAGTAAACGGAAAGGGAGAGGGAGAGGAGGGGAGACAAGCGGTGGGCGCGGGCGTATGACAATCTCTCTCCGAGGATTCCGAGGATGGCGGGCGGGACGCTGGCCCGAGCAGTGCCGGCGACGGAACGCAGAGCGGGTGCCCGTGTACTGTAAGTGTATGTCAGGCGATCAACGTTGGACGGAGGACACAACGCGTGCCTGGCGCGATGCTTGAGCTTAAGGTGATTGAGCATCGAACATTTACTTCTTCTTTCCGTACCCTGACTTGAAATTTCCCCACTGGTTTCTGACCCCCCCCCCCAGGACTGAACTGCTTCACCCACCCCTGAAGCTCGAGATCCACGAAGATATGGCAACCACATCCCTCCTCTCCAGTGTTCGCTCTCAGGCAGTCGTCGATGTCGACTCGATGGATCCGGATGTTGCGGCTCGCCATACCACCGAGGGTGGCCCCAAGTTCTGTGACATGACGTCTAACCAGGCTATCGTCTATGGCGAAGCTGCTAAGCCAGATCGTTCGGCCCTCTTCCAGAAAGTTTGCGTTCAAATCCGATCCACCGAGTCCGAACTAGACATCGAGACACAAGTATCGGATGCCATTGATCTCCTCGTATGTCCACAGCTTTAATAAGTGCATCATTCTCCTAGACTCTAACTTCGTGCTGCAACAGACAGTCTTGCTTGCGAAGGAAGTTTACCCATACTTGACCGGTCGTGTTCATGCTCAGACCTCCCCATCAACTGCGTACGACACCGAGGCTACCATTCAGCACGCCAAGAAGCTCGTTTCCATCTTTGAAGCAAATGGGATTCCTAAGTTCGCAATGCACTGCACTTTCGTGTTCAAAACCGGATTCTAACGCCCTTCTTCTCCTTGCATACACCCCTGCACAGATCCCGCGTTTGCATCAAGATCCCAGCCACTCCTGAATCGATCGTCGCCTGCCAGTATCTCGAACGCCTTGGCATCCGCACCCTCTCGACCTGTCTTTTCTCTGTGCCCCAGGCGATCGCTGCCCATCAGGCCGACTGTCTCTACATCGCGCCCTACTTCAACGGTGCGCTTCCCATCTTTCAAGCATGTTGTGGCCCTGATCCATCTCCGTTTCATGTTCCGATAGAGTTGCGAGTGCATTTCGAACCCGGCGTGTGGAGGGAGTATGCCGATACTGCCAATGAACACCCTGCAGCGCCGGTGATCAGGTCCATCGTGCGCCTGTACAAGGAGATCGGGGCGAGGACGCTCGTCATGCCTGCAAGGTGAGCTCCCTGACATGGGTCCTAGCGAAGCCCCACCTCGCCCTTGAAGAAAGGGAGGATGTTCGGTCACTCGTCCTAGTTGCCCTTTTTCGTTCACCGCCACTGACCATCGGTTCCCCTTTTCGTGTCATTTACCGTGGGTAGCATTGTGACTGCGAAAGAGGTCAGCGTTCTGAGAACTGAGTTTGATAATCATTAGCGCATTGAACTAAAAAAACCCGCACGGCAGGTCGTGGCATTAGTGTCGCTCAACCCCGATCACCTCACACTTTCCGGTGCAGTGCTAGACCAGCTTGCCGCTGCAACTGGCTCGGAGGGTCTGGTTGTAGACCGCACTGACCTCTCCCCCAACTTGAACGCGTCTCAGCGTGAGTTCCGCATGAACAGGTGTCCATATCGAAGCCTCTGTCGGACATGTAACTGATCAGCGCACCATATTACGCGCAACAGTCCCAGACGTGAAGACGGTCAACTACCTGGAGAACGGGGCAGCCGCGCTAAGGGAGGCGATCGCTGCTGATGCGGAGACGACACGCAAGCTGGCAGACGCACTCAAAATTTTCGGAGAGATGGAAGCGAAGACGAAGGAGCTCGTTCGTGCTGTGTTGCGGTCTGAGTCTTAGTAGGGACGTTGCCGTCCTGAAACAATTTTTGGGAACTCGAGTTGTACCTCTGGCACCACAGATGTATCATACCGTCATTTCGAGCTCCCAACAATCATGGAGATTTTATAAAGCAGCAATACGAGATGGTCACAGCAAGTTCTCCTGTTTGAGGGTTTGAATAATAAGGTAGGCAGAGCGGCGATCTCTGTCCATCCCAATCCAGTCGCCTTTGCGTGACGACGGATGGTCTTCCTCGGATACGTAGATACCGTCTTCGGCTTCTTGCTCCTTCTTCTTTCCCTCAGCCTCCCGCTCCAATTCCTCTTCCGTGTCCCACTGGAGCTCCTCCCATTGCCACTCGCTGAGATTACCGGCGATCAATAAAGAGAAGGGGGAAGGGGTCTGGAAAAACTGACTCTAGAGCAATGGCCGCCAGCCTCGGATCTGGCACGTTTGGCAATACCGACAAAAGCAAGTTGGCGAGGACAGGCGGCATGTCCAACGCCGCCTCCATAGCAGGCAAAGGCATGTATTCTACCTGGTCCCAAGTGACGAGACAGTCAGATCCGAGCCGCTGCGTTTCCCACGAGCCAACTTGTACATACCTCTAACAACATTCCCTTCACGGCACCACCAGCCAAGTGCACGTTCCCCGCTCGGACGAGCCAATCACTCCCAATAGCATATACATGGCCATCCACAGTCACATGCGGGCCGGTCCCCATACCGACACCTTTCTGCCCCGAAGGGCCCACCGCGACGGTAGAAGATCCGGTCTGGCGGACAGACACCCAGCGCGCGCGAAGCTGGGTGAGGAGCTGCTCGAGGGCCGCCGGTGGGCTTAGCGTCGGGAACGTGTGGCGGAAGTGGGTGGGTGGTGTGAGGGTCATTCCGGGGTGCGTACGGGCGTATTCGGCCGCCTGCTGGAGGTAGTCTGCCCGCATCGGCGCGGCGGGGTCTTCGATGACGCAGAAGACATTGTCTGTGGGGAGGATTCAGTCGTCTCCTGGGTGAACATGGGTACGATACGGATGGTAATGAGGAGCATACCGTCCATGGTGAGCGTGCACATGGAGCGCTCAACTGGGACCTGGAAACCCGGTACGGATCCCATGATGGAACGGAAGGACTTCATGTGGAGCAGCCATCTGCCCTTGTAGATTCCCTAGGAAGCGATGAAATGAGTCAGGAACTCTGGGGTCGTTCTAAAGTGGTATGTACCTGGTGGTTCTTGACAATGTTTTGCGCAATAAGCTCCAGTCCAGTTGTGGGAGCGTTTGTCCACCTCACAAGTCTGGATGATGGAGCGCGGTGGTTAGAGCCGACCTTCCACTGGCATCGTTGGGACGCAACGCTTGGCACTTACCCCGAGTACCCCATTTTCGACCACAGCAGCGTCAGAATATAGAGGCACAGGTGCTAGTTTTCTATCCGCAGCAGGATTTCCATCTATACCTATGGGTAGCCGTCTGAGGCAGATGAACGTCACGGTCCACTTCAGACTCGGACTGTGCTGACGAGCGCCCAGGCTATAAGTACAACATGACATGTACGTCACATATTCCCACAACTCAAAATCCCTTCAGATCTGTCACGCCAAAAGCTCGGTCGACGACTCGGACGGCACCCGCAGAACGTTGCTCGAGTTACTCAGTTGCGTGACAACTTGCAGGTCAGGTATATACATGCCTTCAAAGAACCACTAGGTTTTGCTAACTGATCATCAGAATGCCAGGCTTTGACACAATTTGGCCTGCGGATTCCGCGGAGTTCTGTCCTCATTCTTTGGCCCAAGATATATTCGTTTGCGGAACATACAAACTTGAACAATCTCAAGATCCCAACATTGTACGGACTGGCGAACACAGCGGGGTAGACGACACCTTGGAGGCGACCTCAGCCTCTAAGCCACAACTCAGGAGAGGCAAATGTCTCCTCTTTCGTGTACAAGATGATGATCAATTGTGGGCGGCAAATCTGTGTACGTCGGGAACGGCTAAAACATATCTTACAGTGCAGTACTCTCCTCCATGAGACAGAGCTTCCTGCCATACTTGACATGAAATGGCGAGTGACATCTCCCTGTATGGACTCCTTGACAAAGCTGAGATGCATATTAATAGGTGCCACCGAACTACTTCAGTCTCCCCGTTCCTGGGAATCGCGGATTCAGAAGGACATATTACCCTCCATGAGCTGAATAACGAAGAAGTAAAGGCCGTTCTCAACAGCATATCCAGCCTGGATCTCACCCTTGCTAGTCACGACTCTGTCAAGTACAGTCTATATCATGTGTGTCATCCGATAGACTTTGTCTGTCTCTCGATTGGTCAAGTCGGAGGTATCCAACAAGGTACGTCCTAGGTTAGACAGCCCCGGATGTTTACTAACCGAGTCTTCCCAGTGGTCTCGGGGACCTGATCGTCTCCCTCTCCGATGGATCTCTCTCCCTCCTTCGTCCTGGAAACGACGGGCTTGCTCAAGCTGATAACTGGCATGCACACGATTACGAACCGTGGATTGCCGCGTGGGACTACTGGGACACCAATGTCGTATACTCAGGTCAGGCAATCGACAAACCTTGCAGTATGCTTGCAACTAACAATCATGCCTGCAGGTGGCGATGACCTCAAGATGAAGGGATGGGACGTTCGGCAAGGAGGTACCCAGCCCATATTCACGAAAAAACGGTGTGTCATGTATATCCCATGCCGCCCTCACCGGTTTCTCAAGATGGGCTTCAGATTTGACGCGGGAGTCACGACGATTCAGAGCCATCCCCACATAGAACACATCCTCGCTGTCGGAAGCTACGACAGCACCGTCCGGCTCTTCGACACCCGGAAGCCGTCCGTGCCGCTGACTCAAGTCGATGTTGGCGGCGGCGCATGGAGGGTCAAGTGGCATCCCTCTGAGACGCGCAAGGCTGACCTGCTCGTCGCATGCATGCACGACGGCGTCAAAGTCGTCCGGTTTGACCTCGGTGAAAGGGGTACAGCAAAAAGTACCTCTTTCTCAGGCGAGGTCCTGAAGCGATTCGACAGGCACGCATCGCTCGCATACGGGGTGGATTGGTCGTTCGCAGAGGACACAAGAGGAGATGATACATTAATAGCGAGCTGTTCGTTTTACGACCATACTCTACATTTATGGAGGGCTTAGCTATGGGGGTATGTGTCTCATATGCAATATAAAACGAGTAAACAAGCATCATGTATGTTTTATCGGGTCGTTACGGAGCGAGTCCTAACTGGTTGCTCTCTCTTGGCGGCGTCGGCGCCCTGGTGGTCGAAATAGGGGTAGGAGGCGCAGACAACCCCAGCCGCCTCCGCTTCCAGAAGCCAGCGTTGGGACCCTTGACGACGAACCCCAAAGTCCACTTCGACAGACCTCGCAAGGTATCGGGGCGGTGAATGGCGGCCGTTAGAAGCGTAGATAGGGATAAGATGAAGACCAGTCTATTCCCTATGAGAATTAGAAGCTGTGAATATAGTAACAACAGCACTGACGTACCGTTCGGCCCAGCGTACGCTTTGCATACCGCTCTTGACCCAACGGTCAGATATACAGGCTCGAATTGCTCGGGGTAGCACGTAAAGCGCCATCTCTCCGCGTCTCCGGCCACGCTCGATCCAGATACTTGCACCACAGAGAAGGCTCCCCACGAATGAACACCCGAGAGGGCCGTCCCAAACATCGTGCGGGATGCCAGGGAAGAGGCGCGCGAGCACCAAGGTGCGCGTAAAGCAGACACCGTACCACACAGCCGAAACGAATGTCGAGAGGAAGGTGGCGCTGCGCCCAACGTTCAGTAAGGTTTCAAGCAACTTCGGGCCTTCGAGAAGCTTTTGAGGCCGAGTAAGTATAATTGGCAGAACGTGGACCTAGAGGTCGGCATGTCAATGTTTGCTAGAGGCGATTGGATAATCGTACATACAGGGAGGTACAGCGCGGTAGCTTCCGCAAAGGCGTGTAGCCCTCGAATGGCTGCGTTAGCAGTACAGCTGTTGCCTGTGACACCACCGTGGACGATCTCGCAGGGCAAGCCGCCAATGCCATGTCTGTTAGGGACGGCTAACTCCTTCCATGCCTTGTCGGCTACTATTCCGCCAATTGCGGGCAGTTGCTTTGGGTCGCCCCAAGCGGCTGGGTATCCAAGGTCTGCAGACAGCGATGTGGTAAGATCCGGAGGATTGCATATTCCCTTGCTGTATGAGAAGTGTCCTGTCCGAATGGCCCGTAACGCTGCGAGTATGCGGGGGTCTATGTTGGCAAGTGTCATGATCCTGCAGCATAATTGTCAACATGACCTGACCTTAACACCAACCCTAAAAACAGGAAACATACCACTTGTTATATGAGCGAGGCAATCTAGAGCACGTTGAGCTCCGATTTCCGAAGGGCAACTGTGTGTAGTACTGACCTATCGGGTTCGTAAAAGAAGCACCACATTATCCTGCACGTTGTTCATTTTCGGTTTGATTTTGAAGAGCGGATTCAAGTCACAAAAACAAACGTACCTGGCGCTGCACGCCCAAAACGCTAGCGCGTCTAATCTAGTTGACCACTTGCGGCGATTTGCTCTCTTTTTTTCCTTCACGGCAGCGGGGAGGAGACGTTCGCTGGCTCGGGACGATTTGAAGAGGGCCAGCTGTACCAAGGAATCCATTGCACGTACGAGTAGAAGCAAGGAAATGTCAAGTGTTGGCGAGGGTCTCCCGACCCATGCCGAGGTTACGTGTCTCCGGCGTGAGTGTAGGAGCACGATGGCGAGGGTGGAGGAGACGACATTCGACAGGAACGTCCTTTGGCCACCTTTCAACGAGGCCAACCATATCCGCACCTTGCCAAGAGCACCCTCGGATGCGGGATCTCCCCTTTCCCCGGCCCACTCCTCCCACCTATCCCAGAGGCTGCGGATCGCGGCTCCGCCGGCCACGCCCACGGTAATGGACATCGCGAAGGCATTGATGGAGAGCTCGCGCTTGAGGATGTATAGGACACGTTTAAAGCCTTGGGCACGCGCCTTTCGCGTCGTCAGGAACGGGAGGAGCGCAGGGCCGAGCGCGAGCGAAAGCGCAAGGGAGTACGTTCTGAGTCCGATCTGGAGCGGGTGGTCGTCCGGGAGGGCGTGGAGGAGGTCTGCGAGGTCATGAGGTGCATCTTGGATGTGCTTTCGGAGGTCCAAGGACTTCATGTCGAGGCGTCAGGAAGGGCGTCGCGGTGTCGCGAGGGAAGAAGGGGACATGGCAATGGAGCATCGGACGCTATCCTCCAACTAACTGTCTTGAGTCTCGTCCAGTGCGCGCATCGAAAGCGCTTTCGCGCGATATCACATGCAATTATTCTCGAGTTCTTCGCTCTACTAGGCTCTACTAGGCAACTTGGACTTTCTTTCGTGACGTGGTTCGTTATGACGATGACGTTACTACGTATACCCCGCCCCGCCAGTCACTAGTAGTAGTCGTGCATGAAAGCTGATCTAGCAAAAGAGGCGTATTGAGATATCGATCCATGTTTCCATCATGCGTGTCACTAGTAATACATGAATATACGATGGCAAATGAAGCGAGGCAAGGCCACGTTTGTTATGATGAGACAGATGAGTCCACACCCCCAAAATCCTTGCTATAGCTCCAGAAATCCAAAACCTGGACGCTATCGGAAACATCCAGACCCGCTCGGAGTTCCGGCAACAAACCAACCCGTCCCAACAGAGACAGGAACTTCGCGCGTGAATCTGGGTATACGAACAGACCTAGAATGTCTGAACCCTACGGGAGGAACATGAATCAGCAGGTGGATAACAACATGTACGGCTCCATGCTTCCTCACATGGCGTCGTATGACGGCAGCGACATGTTCCCTGGGTGCCTGCATTAGGAGGACACCGACATCGGCGGAGAGCTTATCACCTCGCGTCTCTGGTGAACTCGTCGACGTTACATCCTCGGTCGAAGGTATCCCTGATGAGACCTGCTTCCCCGCTTCTCCGTTCTCTGAGGTATGAAGTAGCGGAACCAAGAAAGGAGAAACGACTGGGATTCGTGGCGACGAACGGAAAACTGTGGCTGCTTCCTCAGAAACCCCCAGCCAGTGGGCCCAGCTCTCGAGTATCCTCCCGTCCCTGGTGAGATGGCGGAGGGCGTGGTGGCATCGATCCCAATCGCCCTCGTCGCCTCGCCATACCCCAGCCTCCTTGCTGTCGTCCGATGGGGTAAACATGGCCGATGGCGGCCGCGTCGCCCCCTCTTCGTGATGTTCCAGCTCCGGGACGACGGAGACATTGCCGGTGTTTCCGAGTAAGCTATCGGCTTCGTGCATGAACTGGGCCGGGCGCATCATAAGGCGTATCCACCTTCGACGCCGCACGAGTCCGCGGTTGCTCATGAATCCCGTATCGGGTCCCCATTTCTTACTTCGAAAGGAGCGGGAATATTCGAAACCGTCGTATTGCACTTCGCCGTCGCCGCGCATATCGATCATCCAGGCCCTAGAGACCCACTTCCATGAGCCGTCCGGGAGTGGATAGTCCTCCAAAGTGACGGTGGGCTGGTTCTTGCGAGGAGACCTTGCCGCGGTGGGAATGGTGAAAGGGGGCGGGTCCAATGGCAGGAGAGTGAGTGGAGAATAGTACGCAGTAGAGAAGACCATGGCTCTGAGACAAAGTCAGTTGGAGGAACAACTGAGGCGAAGGTGTGAAGTCATTCACGCACCCTCGTTGGTTCTCGTACAAAACCGCCCATCTATAGACGTCTTTGTCGTAGTTCTCGTCGACTTCCGCAAATACATCTCCAGCAAGATCCACCAAGTTAAGGGAAGCAGGAGGTTCAGAAGTCGACTCCTCTGGTCCTTGAATATAGAAGCGGGGTATTGATGACTTCCGGGACTTGGTCCTTGAGCGGTGGAGGCGGGGTAGTTGGAGTGAGACGCTGGACAATAGCCCACGCTTATTTAGCCGTTCCCGGGCTGGATCCGCGGCCGCATAGTCGTCCCTTTCGAGGGTGGCAGGTAAAGGTGGTGGCAGAGATTGTGTAGAGTGTAATGAAGACGGACCAGCCGGAGAGGAAGCGAAGGAAGACACGTCGGACATGGCTCCGAGTCAAAGGTGAGTTGAGGTGATTATGGTTAGGGTTGACGTATATAATGCTTACCTTGTGGGTATCACATGACGTCATAAGCTTGTGGGTTCCTCGCGTTCACGGCCATGCACATGTTCCGCCTTCCTGCTCGCACGCTCGCATCACTCTCCCTGCAAACCCGTCCAGTGCTACAGCGACATGCAGGATCTTATGCTGCGCCCCTCCCAAGGCCACATACACCAACACCGCTTGTGGCATTCAAGCGAAATTTTACCAGCAGCTCCGGCAGGTCAAAGCAATGTCCATCGTGCTTGGCTCCCCTACCCTCCTCGCTTCCTGTTTGCCCGAATTGTTTCTACATCGCACCACTTCCCGAGTCCATGACATATCATGAAATGCTTGGGACGCCATATGAACCCAATCCATTCGTCGTCGATCTTCGGCAACTCAAGGATCAGTTCCGAGCTGCTCAAACAGTTGTGCATCCAGACCGTTGGGTCGGAAAACATGAGGTGTGTATCGCGCTTCGTTGGTATTGAGCGTATCTCATACTACCAATCGCAGGAGAACCAAGCGATCGCGGCCGCGATGTCTGCTCGCGTCAATGAGGCCCTCCATCACCTCTCGAACCCGCTGAGAAGAGCGGAATACATTCTAGCATGCGAGGGCCTTGGAGGGGAGGAGACAGACAAGTTGGAAGACATGGAACTTCTCATGGAGGTCATGGAGGCGCGAGAGGGCCTCGCCAATGCCGAGTCAGAGGAAGAGGTAGCAGAGATCCGGTCAGAGAATCAAGGTACGTGTGCAAGCATTTGACGTTTGCATTTCCCGCTTACTTCGTCTTTAGGTAAAACAAAGAAAACGTTAGAAGAGATAGAGCAGCTGGTCGGGTCGAAGGATTGGGAGGCCCTTCGTGTCGCGGCGGTAAAGCTCAAGTATCTGCAAGGCATCGAGTCGGCGGCGGCAGCTTGGCCAGCATCTGTCCATGACCATTAGATCCAGAGAGTAGACGAATTGCTGTTGGTGTTGGAAATTGTCTATACCTCACTACTCATCGATATCAATAATTTGGATACACTACACTATCTCATCTGGCTGAGAATGCGTATACATATATACTCATGTATTGACGTCAGGCGCTGAATTTGCATGGGCGACACTGGGGACGCGAGACGGTGGGCGCTTGCCACCGAGAGAGGCTTGACTGGGACCACCTCGCCGTCGTCCGGTCGTTGCTGCTTCACAACCCGCTTCATTCCCTCTCCCTCATCCCGCGACCTCTAAAAACCGCGCGTCAGCATTGCCGAGACCGTAGCGGAGGTTTGAACGTGGAAGGGGACGATCTAGGTTCGTTCGGCGTTCCCCTCAATTCCCCCTGCATTTACCGTCGCTGTGGCAGATTCGTCTGTCCTGTTCATATCCTTATGCGCCTTGCCTTCTCGTCAAGACTCAGGCGCGGCCTTTCTCTCATGCCATTCCACCAATCTTCGCCGCTCGCGTCACCTTCCTCTCCATCGTCCCGCCTCTACGCGCACTCGATTCCTGCCGCCAAGGAGTCCTCTGCTTCCCCTAAACGCACCTCGGACTCACCTCCCTTGAGGAACCCCCCGCAAAAATCCACAAGGCCGAGCATTCCCACCGAGGTTCCTCCAGTGCATCTGCCATGTCCCATCCTGAACGTATACACCCCCGTTCTGCCCGAGGCGTGTCGTCTTCGCTTCTCGCCAAAGCACACAAGAACAATGCTTCAGGGGGCGGGCGAGGTGGTGGCGGAAAGAAGAGAAAGGACAACCGAGCACCTTCGCTCCCCGGTCCCCTACACGACGAGCAGTACATCACCACCAACTACAAAGTGAAGCCCTTGAAACAGATTCACGAAACGAATCCAAAGTCTCCCCTGAACAACTATCTCATGGCGATTAATGGTGGGCAAATGGAGTTCACAGCCCTCCAGGGCGTGGTTGAAGGTAGCGGAGATCAGTCAATATGGAGGTGAAATCTCGCAATGCATTTGCTACAATGTTACACTTGTCTAATTAGGAGTTGCTGCCTAGATGCTCCATAGCGGTGAAACATGACGATGGCGCCATAATCGGTACTGGCGACCATCCAAATCGTAAAAGCGCAGAAACGTTGGCTGCCCTCTCTGCGTTATATCAACTGGATGCGATCGGGGCGGTATGTACTTCACGCGTGGAATCGACCATATGCTTACAGTTGCGTCCCGCACAAAGTTCGAGAAACGGAAAGAAAAGGTCAAGGAAGAACCAACTCCAGTCGAGACTGTCTTGTCTGACGGCTCGGTGGTCACCTATGAGCGCGCTCGTCACTTCATGGATTACTACTGTCGCCGTTTTCGGTTCGCGAAGCCAGATATCGTCTACGCCCAACCTCCCCGCGGTTCATGGCAGGCTGACATGATCGTAGGCGAGCGTCGCATCGGCTTTGGCAAAGGTCAAAGCAAGAAGGAGGCTATGACGAGGTGTTACACCGATGTCGTCCAATACCTGGAGAACTGTGACGTCAATATATGGCAGGACTTCTTGAAGGATGTCAAGACTGGTAAGGATCTCGGTATGGCTCCTTCTGTCCTGTTCCAAGCCGACGAACTGCTTGAGGACAAGATCGAGAACCTGAAGGACGACATCAAGCGGAGCACGCTCTACCGCAATCGGCCAACCATACGCTCTGGCGGAGACGAGCAAGATCTTCAACATCACCAAGGTGACCGATCCTACCGTCGAGGCCCCGCGTCTGTTGCCCATCTTGCCGAGAAGTCGGCCCGACTCCGTACTCGTCGTGAAACGTACTTGGCCGACCCCGCCCTAGAACCCATGCGTAACACCCGCTCGTCCCTCCCCGTCTTCTCGTTATCAGAGGAGCTACTCAAACACGTTGATGACCACGACGTGACCATCTGTATGGCAGCCACTGGTTCCGGCAAAACCACACAGATCCCGCAGCTTATTCTCGACCAGTGGATCGATCGAGGAGACGGTGCCAAGTGCAACATCATCTGTACCCAGCCTCGTCGTATTGCCGCCATCAGCGTCGCGGAACGTGTTGCAAAGGAGCGCGGTGAGGCATGTGGGAGGGAGGGCTCGGTTGGGTACCAGGTTCGATTCGAGTCGAAGCTCCCCGAGGACCACGGTTCGATCACCTACTGCACAACTGGAGTCTTCCTGCGCAAGATGCAGACGGCGCTGACGGAGACTTCCTCGCGGAGGAGCATGGACGACGTGACGCACATCATTGTCGACGAGGTACACGAGCGCGACGTCGACATCGACCTTATGCTCGTAGTCCTTAAACGACTGTTGACGGAGCGTCGCGCGCAGAAGAAGCCGATTAAGATCGTGCTTATGAGCGCCACCATCGACTCCACGCTTTTCAAGAACTACTTCCCGGACGAGCAGCGCCAACCCGCAGGTGTCGTCGAGATCCCTGGTCGTGCTTACCCTGTCCAGAAACACTTCCTCGACGACTTCGTCCCACAATTAGCCTCGAATCCGCAGACGTCATGGGTCTTCCGGGAAGAAGCGGTGAGGAAGTACGTCACTCAGGAATTGGGTCCTGGCGCTCCTGGCATCCCTCCCTCCTTACCTTCGTCTCGCGCACCCACCCCCTCCCTCAAGGAACACTCGCGCGATACAGACGACCTCGAATTACCCACTCCCCTCATCGCACTGACTATTGCACACGTCCTCAAGAAGTCGGAAGATGGCCACGTACTAGTGTTCCTACCAGGCTGGGATGACATCAGCGCCGTCCGGAGATGCCTACTCGACACTGACAGGGCGAGACCTTTAGGCTTCGACTTCGCTGACTCAAGCAAGTTCAGCATTCACCTTCTTCACTCTACCATCCCCGTCGCTGAGCAGCAAGCTATCTTCGATCCTCCCCCTCCTGGTGTCCGTCGTATCATCCTTTCTACAAACATTGCCGAAACCTCGGTCACGATTCCCGATGTCGTGTACGTTGTCGACACCGCGCGCATCAAGGAGCAGCGCTATGACCCGTCGCGCCATATCTCGAATCTTGTTTCTGCATGGGTTGGCACGTCCAATCTCAACCAGCGTGCCGGTCGTGCGGGCCGTCACCGCCTCGGAGAGTACTTCGGTATCCTTAGTCGGAGACACTCTGAGGAGTTGCACCCGCATCAGACAGTGGAGATGAAGCGTGTCGACCTCGAGAACGTCGTCATGCACGTCAAGGCGCTCAACTTCCCGAATATGACGATTGAACAAGTCCTCGCGGAGACTATCGAGCCCCCTGCTCCCGAGCGCATCGAGGCCGCCATCCAGTCTTTGCATATGGTCGGCGCGCTTGACGCGAACAACAACCTCACCTCGCTGGGAAGCGTTCTTCTGCAGCTCCCGGTTGACCCACGCCTTGGCCGACTCGTCCTGTTTGGTTCCTTCTTCCGCTGCTTGGACTCGGCACTCACCCTCGCGGCTATCATGGGTGCCCGCGAGCCATTCGTCGCTCCTATACATGTTAAGCAAGAGGCGCAGGCGAGGAAGAACTCGTGGACCCCTGAAAGCTTCCGGTCCGATATTCTCGCTGCGCTACGCGCGTACAAGGAGTGGTGGGCGCTTCAGAGCCAGAGCTTGTTCGTATCCGCGAACCGTTTCTGCCAAGATAACTTCTTGTCGAAACCGACGCTGCTCAACATCGCGAAGGTGAAGGACCACCTTCTGAAGGCATTGTATGACGTTGGCGTCATTGACATCTCTGCGGGCGGGCGGTTGCCGTATGTCCCCCCTGGAATGCGGTCTCGAGACATCCCCCCGATCCCTAACCAGCTTAACGAAAACGGTGACTCGCTTCCCCTTCTTACCGCTCTCATCGCGATCGCTTGCCAGCCGAAGTTCGCCATCCGCACCAGCGAAAGGACCTACCGGACTGCGGTGGATAAGGTGAGCGAATCACAGAGTGCCCATTGTCTTTGGCCCTAGCTGATAGTCGCTCGAAGACCGTGATAATCCATCCGTCGAGTGTCAACCACCGAAAACGGGAGATGCCGAAAGATGGTAGCCCCCACGTCGAGAAGCAGATCGTCGCGTACGCTGAAAAGCGCCAGAACATCTCGACGAGCGCAAATGCTGAGAAGTACCTGGTCGCGACGACCCGCTTGGATCCTTTGACATACGTGCTGTTCGGCGCGTACCGTATCTCCGTCACATCGCGCGGGCTGGAATGCGACGATTGGCTCCCTGTCGTCGGTCGCACGGACGTCTTGGATGACCTCGAACGACTGAAGGTCATGATGGAGGACTGTATGCTTCGTGTCTTCCAAGGTATCATGGCCAGCCGACAGCGCAAAGCGCACCAGAACAGGAAGCCTCTAACCTACGCCGAGGGCCGAGAAGACGAGTCTGGTGATGAAGAGGAAGACGACTTGACGAACGTGCCGTTAACGGAGACGGAAATGAAGGAGCTTGACTTGATGACGATGGACGTCGTCCGCATCCTCAATCACTACAGCACCTATCGCGTCGCGATGCAGTCACAGTCCAACTCGCGACCGGGCACGCCAATGGACTCTCCTTCGTTGGCGTCCGTGCGCCTTCCATACGCGCCCTACAGCGGAAACCGTTCGGGATACTCAACCCCGTACAACATTGCGTCGGCGTATTCGTCGAGGCCGAGCACACCGAGTCGACTTTCGAGGTATTAGACGATTTGTTTCCTGTGGAATCGAGCTAGAGGAATTGTTGTCTTGTCATCGTAGCATGATATATTAGTTGTCTATTCGCACAACAGTGGTATAATGGAAATCTTTCATTACTCATGAAGACGATGTGCGATGTGTGACGGCACGTGACTGGCGTGTATGGGGAAGCTGAGGATTATGATACTGTATGCGCGTCGATGGACCGCTGCGGCTACCCACTGCCAGTGCCCCCACTACGTCTCACTCTGTCCGCTCCAAACAGTCTTGCGCCCACGCATGAGCTGCCTGGTCTACTTATTCCCCCTACACTAACGGTTCTGGCTATCTGTTAACGCACTGCTCTGATCTGCTGTACACACTTGCTTCCACACAACTCACGACACCTGGTTACCCCCCACACCCAATATACCACCATGGCTACGAATATGCGAGGCCTGACGCAGGTATGTTTCATCTTCAGCTTAGGGTCAACTCGCCTTCACGCGATGCGTACAGTTCATCGCGGACATCCGCGGTGCACGCGTCAGGGAGTTGGAGGAGAAGAGGATAAATAAGGAGATGGCAAACATCCGCAAGCGGTTCAAAGGTACGTTTTCCATACCACCATATTACTGCGAATGCCTGGCTCAACGGCTCTCAGACGGTAACCTCGATGGGTACCAGAAGAAGAAGTGAGCCCATTACATCGGCGATGCTTCTATAACGTACTTACACACTCGGGCGGTTCCTACCGTACAGATATGTCGCGAAAGTCATCTTCACCTACATCCTCGGCTACAAGGTCGATATCGGACATATGGAAGCTGTCAACCTCATATCAAGCTCGAAATATAGCGAGAAGCAGATTGTGAGCACCCTCGCGTGTGGGCGTTGAGCGCAGCTATTTATGTTGAGCGGCTTCATAGGGCTACCTTGCCGTCACACTTCTAATGCACGAGAACTCCGACTTCCTTCGGCTGGTCGTGAACTCCATCCGAAAAGACCTCAATGACAACAACGAGATCCACAACTGTTTGGCCCTGCATGCTATCGCAAATGTCGGCGGGCAAGAGATGGCAGAAGCGCTTGCCGAAGATGTGCATCGTCTGTTGATCTCTCCGTAAGTCCCCCATATACATAGATCATGTCACCGCTTGAATGGAGGACTAGGACCTCGGAGAACTTTGTGAGGAAGAAGGCGGCTCTCACCCTGCTCCGGTTATACCGGAAACACCCTGACGTCATTCCTGCAAAGGAATGGGCATTGCGCATAGTGTCAATTATGGACGATCCTGACCTTGTGAGCTTGTTTAACGTAATGCAAGTAATGTGTGTGCCATAGCTTACGCGTGGACAGGGCGTAGTCTTGAGTGTCACCAGTTTGGTCATGGCACTTGCTCAGGATCACTTGGACGCATTCGCCGTATGCTACCAGAAAGCTGTTGACAGGTTGAACCGCGTATGTATGCCTCATACTTATATTTATTAACACTCATAGTCCTTGTTTAGCTCGTCGTAGAGCACGAATATTCAGCAACGTATGGATATTACAAGGTTCCAATACCTTGGCTACAGGTCAAGCTGCTACGGCTTTTGCAGTACTATCCTCCACCAGGTACGGTTGCCTTGCTGCATATATCGAGCATTATCATCTCATAATGACTCTTCCAGAGGATCTTACACTACAGACAATGCTCCAGGAGGTTCTGCAGACCGTCATGAACAACTGCAATGAACCTTCAAGGAATGTTCAGCACAACAACGCGCAGCATGCCGTTCTCTTCGAGGCTAT
Source organism: Ganoderma lingzhi (assembly GCA_026283605.1). Taxonomy (NCBI): domain Eukaryota; kingdom Fungi; phylum Basidiomycota; class Agaricomycetes; order Polyporales; family Polyporaceae; genus Ganoderma; species Ganoderma lingzhi. Next base: position 2,295,521 of record JAPJYM010000001.1, read on the forward strand.
CAGTCTTGCTATTCACATTGACACGAACTCTCCGCTGGTCAATACCGCTGCGGTCCTGCTAGCTAGGTTCATCAGCTCGAAAGAAACCAACGTCCGATACCTTGGCTTGGATACGATGGCGCACCTTGCCGCTCGCACTGATAACTTGGAGGCCATCAAGAAGCACCAAGGCACGATCATCCTGTCACTCCGCGACAAGGACATCTCCGTCCGGCGACGCGCGTTGGATTTGTTGTACAGCATGTGCGACACAGACAACTCGGAACTTATCGTTGGCGAGCTTCTACGGTACCTGAAGATCGCGGACTATGGGCTGCGGGAGGAGATGGTGCTCAAGATTGCTATCTTGACGGAGCGTTACGCGAATACCTATAAGTGGTATGTCGACACCATCCTGGAGCTGCTCAGTGCAGCAGGCGACCACGTCGGCGAGGAGGTTTGGTACCGTGTTGTGCAGATTGTGACAAACACGGAGGACCTGCAAGCTTACGCTGCTAAGGTCGTCTTCGAGTACTTGAAGTCACCATCGTCCCATGAAAGTCTGGTGAAGGTCGGCGGTGAGTAAGTTATCGAGCTCAACTGCCTGCATTATCTAAGGCATCATTTAGGGTATATCCTTGGCGAGTACGGACACCTCATCGCGAACGAGCCTGGCTACAGCCCTATCGAGCAATTTCAAGCTCTGCACTCCAAGTCGCAGTTCTGCATGGCACCAACCCGCGCTCTCCTTCTATCCACCTATATCAAGTGGGTTAACGTCTTCCCTGAGATCAAACCTCAACTAGTGAACGTGTTCGAACGATATCGCTATGTCCTCGACGTTGACCTGCAACAACGAGCCTGCGAGTTCTTCGCGCTTTCACAACGGCCAGAAGAGGATGAGCTACTGCAGAATGTTTGCGAGGAAATTCCACCCTTCCCTCCACGCGAAAGCACACTTCTTAGCCGTCTCAACAAGAAGCATGGTGACACCTCGGACCAACGGACATGGACCATCGGTGGCAAGGAGTCGAATCTTGACCGCTCAGCGTCGAAGCTTCTCCGCAAGCCCACGAAAGTGGACACGAACGGATCAACATCGACTGCGGCCACGGGCGACATTTCTGCAGACATCACGAACTCCCTCCTCGGCCTCGACATCACCAGTTCTCCGACTGCGACCGAACCAACAGGTGCCTTGTCTGCGAAGGGTATCCCACGTCTCACCGCCGTGCCCAATGTGGAGCGCTGGTTCGACGGGCTGTTGTACAGCGCGGACGGAGTCCTCTACGAGGATGTACAGATCCAGATCGGTGTCAAGTCGCGGTACCACGGGCCTCTCGGTCAGGTCGCGGTGTACGTCGGAAACAAGATGTCCGCCCCCCTCACGTCGTTCACGACCACGCTACATAACGACGAGTCTGAAGCCCTCGCGGCGTCGTTCGTGAAGATTGCCCCAAGTATGCTCGCACCGCGGACCCAGATCCAACAGATTGTGCAGGTAGAGTGCAAGAAGATCTTCAAGACACCGCCCATCCTCGTTGTCTCCTTCCTCGCCGGTGCGCACCAGACCATCGCCGTTCGGCTCCCAATCGTGGTCACCAAGTTCCTGGAGGGCGTAAAGCTCGAATCCGCCGACTTCTTCGAGCGCTGGAAGCTCATCGGGGGTCCGCCTCGCGAGTCCCAGAGCATTTTCCCGATCACGTTGGATGCCACGGGCCACATCGACCTCACAAAACAGCGGCAGGTCGTGTCCGGACACGGGTTCCAGGTCCTGGAGGGCGTCGATCCCAACCCGAGCAACGTCGTCGGTGCGGGCATTCTGCACACAGCTGTGGATGGGAAGGTCGGATGTCTGCTGCGTCTAGAGCCGAATAGGGAAGCGAAGGTGCGCTTCCCGTCCTGTCTTTTATCCCATCGGTCTCCCTCACGTTGGTTTTTGTCATCAGCTCTCCCGTATAACGATCCGCAGTACGTCAGAGGACGTCGCCTCAGAGGCACAGAAGCTCGTACAGAAGCCGCTCATGGCCAATGCATCTGGAACTGCAGAGAAGCGCAACAGTTGACTACGCCGCACTGTGTCATGATGCTCTCGTTTCGTAGCATGGACTTATCTACTGGATGGTATACAGTGTACAAGATATTGACGCCTAATGCATAATAAAATAAAACAAACGCAGACGTAACCAAGAGCATTGTTAATTCCGCCAACAAGCGACGGGAGCCTATCGTCTGGTCAAAATAGACCGGAAGATATTTCTACGCCTCTTTCCAGCGTCGTCGTCGCCCGAATTATCTGACATACGTGAGAGCAACGGTTCCGAGACGGGTTTCCTCGCCAGCGGGGAATCCGTGGACGTAGAACGTGGATGGTGAACGAGGGCCGGCCGTGTCTTGAGGCGGCCATCGAGCGTGGGCGGCGGCGACACGGGCAGAAGAGGCAACGACGCTGGCAAGGGCATTGGAGGATGGGGATGTGTTGCCGACCGAGGTTCTGCGAAAGATCCCGAGCTGAAGGAACGTCGAGAGCTGTTTTCAGATCCACGGTCCGAACTAGATGGTGCGGTAGAAGGACGGCTCGACTTCCGTCCTCGCGATCGCTTTATTGGCGAAATGAGGGACGCCGACAACTTGCGTTCACGTATGGGCAGTTTCCAGGTAAAAGACGGTGATATCGGAGTGGAGCTAATGGGAAGGGGGCTGGTTGGTACGGGAGGGATGGGCACGTTGATGGCTGGTTCGGAGTGCTGTCGTCGTGGCTTCGCGGCAAGTTTGCTGACCCGTGCGAGCGCCTGCTCCTCCACTTCAAGACATCGCGCACAGAACTCCGAGAAGTATTTGTCTTCAGGAGTTGTCTGCTGGACCGGATGGAAGTTCTGCGTCCTCGAAAAGCGAACGACAACCGAGGTGACCACTGCCAGATGTCGGGGTATATCTAGCAAGTGAGGAAGGAGGGGTATTGCTTCGCGGTGGAGGACAGGAGCGGTAGCAGTGCGTTGTCGTAATGCATTCATGACTCGTAGCCGCTCATGCTTGTCCGTGGAAAGAGGAGTTGAGAGCCCCTTACTCTCGGGTGTGGAGACGATGATGATGTAGTCTACCATGGCTTGCAGACTGTTCGTGAGGAACTCCTTTACACCACGCATGAACTCCTCCTTCTGCACGGTCTGGACGATTGTTGTGAGCGTAGCCGTCTTCCACGAAACTGCGTCTACTTACTGGGTTGAGGTTTGCGAGGCTCTGGATCACCTTCGCAATCAATGTGAGACTCCGCTGAACGGCAACTTCGGGAAGACCTTGCAGTACGTTGCGGGTCAGAAGAAGGTCTGGCAATACAGTGGAACAACTTACCTGGTAAGAGCCCAAACAAATGCGGGTGGAGGATAGCAGGCACGATGAAGCGTAAAAAGCAGAAGGCAGACACGCTCTGCCACGGAAGCTCCCGGTTGCTGTCATCCCTGATCCGATATCTACGCTCTACCAATCGCCGAATGTGCTCGAATAGCTTCCGAAGTTCTCTGAAACGGCTGATGTTTAGCAGCGTCTAGCTTCAGACCGCGGGACAGATTACTTACGGAGGACACTGGCGCCGGGCATCGTATATTCTCTCCCAGAACTCTTGACACCAGGCAACAAGGAGTTCCACGTTCTTCTCGATGGCTCTTCCGCCCTTCCCTATGCGCACGGGATCTACCTCGATGGCAACCCTCTCGGCACAAAGACGCCTGATAGAAGGGCCCACGCTCGCCTCAAGGAATGCCATACCGTACCATGACATGTATAGCTCGACGGTCTTGGTAAAAACCGTGTTACCTCGGCTGGAAGGAAGAGGGTTAGAGTGATTCAGATCACACGATTCTCTCTCTCGACGACTCACAATAACGTGTTATGGGCTGAGAAATAGCGCATACAGTCAGCCGAAATATAGAGAACGCGGTCCTACACTTACAAGTCAAAGTGCCATCCACTTCTCGGTCTGCAAGTTCCATGATGTTGTCCAACAGAGCATTCTTGGCGATAGCAATGGACATAATATCTCGGTTGACATTCTTCATCTTGAGCCGCGTCTCCAGCTCACGCATCCAATCGAGATGGTTGCGCGAGTGTAGTGTCTAGAAGGGCGACCAACACGCTCATATCAGCATACGCGATTTGGCCGTATCGGGACCAACAACATACCCGCAACATCCGGTTGTACGTGTGATAGGGCAAGATGATCTCCCTGGAACCAACATCGGTCAAGCCCATTCTGAATGACAGGATGTGACGTCGGAACTCACTCGTCGACTCGAATCTTCAGCCGCATCTCTCCCGCTTGAGTGCTAGAAGCCTGCCCGCCGTTCAAAACGGGGAACCAGCCTTCCACGGAGTCTCCTCTTCGGAAGTTCACCAACACGATCGCGACGCTTCCGATGACGGACGGGCGCGTCAACCTCTTCTCCCTCCAAACGACGATCTCCAGGTTCTCGAACGGCGGTAGATCGGTGAGCTGGAACCGCTCGTGCCAGTCGGGCGAGCCGATGCCCTTCTTCACCGTCGTGCGCCCGCAAATGGTGCCGTTGACGAAAATCTCGCAGTAGACATCCATGTCAATTGCGTCCCCTTCGCCCTTCGCATCTTGCTCCGCGCCCGAGGGGTCGTCTAACAGGGGGCGCGTCACGCCGAGGTTCCGACCCTGGAGGCAAGTCAGGTCCACCTGGCGCCACATCCTGTAGAGCCCGCCGTCTTCTGGTGACAGCCAGCGGCCGTACACTTCTGGCATAGCGTATGACCGAAGGAGGGCGAGCCATGTATTTGTCATATCCTCGTCTTCAAACTGGATATAGAGTGGCTCCGTCGTGGGGGCTGCGCCACGCACCTGACCGCTATGTACAGATATTAGCGGGCCGAAGTAAGTGGGTTGCATGGTAAGTTCACTCACGCAACAGTAAAGATGGCGATGCAATTCCTCCGGTCGAACAATGAGCGGTGAGCGAGCCGGATGTCCGTGTGGTTCAACAAATACATGTAGATAGATCGGTATAAAATCGTGTCCTGCTGCACGTTATCGCATACAAGAACGCGCGGAGAGGGGGCGAGGAAGACTCACATCCACGTAAATATTGAGCAAGCATCCTTCCTCTTCCTCGACTAGTTTACACCTGGCAAGCCGCCACTGCCCTGCACCGGCTGGGCTGCGCGCGAGACTGAGCCAGCTCGACTTCTCTGAAGTGGACACGAAAAGGTGAGCGCGCCCTGTCATCCTACACGCGCGTGCACATCTAACGCACCTTTCACTTTCTTCTGGGAAGAGTCTCCATTTGCAGGAATGACGCGTGTGCTCTCGCGTTTCTCTGAGCTCTTCTTCGTGGGCGGCTACACAGGGGATCTACTGTGTAATCAAGGCATAAGCGAGATCCAGGGGCAGAACATACCTTTCTCAAGGCTGAGGCTGCCTTTGCCGAAACATACAACTCCACGGAAACGTAGAATTCCTTGTCCATCCTCCGTCGCACGAAAATCGAAGAGTGCGGGGAAAAGCAACCAGGGTGGGCGCGACAGAGCTAAGAAGCGGGCCTCGCGCGCGTAGAGCGGCGCAGCGTTGTCTTCAGCACGTCCGCCGGCGGTCCTGAGAGCGTAGAAGATTGTGAAGAGGGAACGAGTGGGCGAAGCGGGAGAGGCGACGCGTCCCAGATGGCTCGGGCAGGTATAAGATCGCCGGGGAGAACCAGCGGAATGATGGATATATGCACAGCTCGTGATAAAGATGGGCAAATTGGACGACAGAAGACGAAAGATAAAGGGAAGGGCAAGGGAGGGCGGGGACGAAAAAGGAAGACTGGTGAGACCTTGATTGGCCTCAGAACATGACAATCGTACAACGCTCGTCGCGGTGCGCACACAAGCAGACTCGGAGCCGCCCACTTGGCGCTCGGCGCTCGAGGACGTCGGCGTCTTCGGCTGGCCCGCAACTGCAGTCTGAGTAAGTACCGACGAGCGATCTATACAGCTGACACAGTGACAGATATTTGCGCCACTCATCATCACCCCCGTCCAAGTCCCTGAGACATACGTAGCCTCTGAACAAGCCATACGCCGCGCGCGTTCCGACCTACTCCAACACCAGCTGCTCATCGCATATCAGCAGCGAAAGCTGGTCAAGAGCGGAACGCGTGGATATAGAGTTCCAACTTACTTACAGGATCTATACGGCCCCGAGTTAGGCTGGTGAAATGCACAACATCATTCCTCGTCACGACGCTTCGTGTAATTTGTCGCCGTAATCGCCCAATGGAATACAAATATGTCCTGATCTACTGTATCTCGAAATGATGGAGGGTGAGGGACGGATGCAAGCACGGCCAATACAGTGACGTTGTGGCTTTAGGGTATCAACATGCCCACAACGCCGGACAGGGGATGCAGAGTTTTGCGACCAATAAGTTAATATGGGAAGCAAATCACTCGGTTTTGTGGCTGCAAACATGTCAGTTTTGGTTGATGCATCTTACTGGTAGACAGAAGGACAACACTAACCCATTCGCAACACCATTCGCCTTGCCGTTGACAAGGGGCTTCTTGCCGACCGGTTTCTTGTACGTCTGCATGTAGAACTGGATGAAGAGGATGAGGTAGCTCGAGAGCAAAAGACATCCAAACACCGCAGCAGACTCGGTCCCTGCACAAGAGCCAAATGTCGGGAGACTTGGGAAGTATGTCGTGGCATAGTAGGAGTAGGCTTATACGCGAACCCATTCAGCCCCGCGCTCAACTGAGGAAATACTGCAAACTCACTTGCGAAGTACACAACAAACAGGTCGATGACGAACTGCACGATCTGGAAGGTCGTAAGGTATTTCTTCCACTGCAAAGCCGATCAGAGATCAATGAGCAGAGGCGAAAGGCATGTTTGTACATACCCAGATCCTAGCACCACCAGCCGTAGCAAAGTAGTAGTAGTCTTCGTGGGTAATGGGAATGAGCACATGGTCTAATACGACCCTTGGAGACGTTAGAATAAAGACTTACACATGATCACATGAACCGTAAGGTTGATGCCAATAGGCAACCATTGCTGCATACCGAACCTCAACATTCGCAGCACAGCACGGACCAAAATGCAACAGCACTTACGACACTAGTCTTGCCGTTAAGTTGAGCGTAGCATAGTAACGCAGTTGCGGAGTGATGGAAGACGTGCAGGAACGCTAGGCCAACTGTCAATACAAACTTCCGTCACCGTGTAAGCACATCACATACTAAGCGGCTTCTTCTTGGAGGCGATGAAGACCGTGTCTATGAGTTCGATATATTTGAAGTAGTAGTTAATCATGTAGTAGAATTCAAGTCTCTGTAAGCGGCATAAATACGCGTCGGACACGAGAGGGAAAGCGCGTCACTCACCTCCGTCCACATCTTGACGTTGCATAAGCCCCAGAAAACCCCGTTCTTATACACGAAAGGCAGGACCTCCTCCATCATAAGGTATACAAGAAGCAGGCTCCCGGATGTCAGGAAGGCATTGTGGAGGCGGAAGAGGAACTGGAGCTTGAGCGGTGGCCTGTTCTTCATCCATGCCTGAACACCGAAGATGATGACGAGGTACACAACGAGGGCCGGGAAAACCTCGCGCGGCGTCGACAATGGCGTCTTTCCAGGCACATAGTGAGTCCACTCGTAAGGAAAGCCGAGGGACTTGAGCGGGAGGGTAGCGAGCAAGAAATCCGCAAGAGGAGCCATGGAGGACGTGGTCGACGAGGGGAGGAGTTGCCAGCACTCTACGGCCGACTTTTTAGTCAAACAGGCGCGTGCTCGCACGTCCGGCATCGCCCGGCATCTTTGACCCCGATCCCCCGTACTTGACTTATGTAAGTACATGACCTCTCCCAATTTCCCGTGCTCGGTCCCAGCCATGCTAACGCGTTCAGGACGGCCTAGTCCTTCGGCGACAACTCACATTGTACCTTTTGGTAAAGAGTGTAACCCACACTCCGCTATGAACGCCCTTGAGAACGGACTCCGGAAATCACAGGACAATCCGCCGTGCCTTCGACGCCTCGTGGACTCGTCGGTCATACTGAGTTGCTCCGCATTTCGTCACCTTCCGTACGTGATTCGAAACGACTAGAAATTATCATACGCATTTCGACGGACATTACTCACACGAAGATCTCGGGATTCCCACATGTAAATCGAGATGGAATGGGACGAGGAAAGAGATGGAGATGTCGACAACTCGAGATGGCACCGCGCCGGGATTTACTCACATGATATCCTCAAACATTTGACAGCGAAATGCGATACATTAGACGTCGTAGATTCGACGTAGAACCTCAAGCTTTAACGTTCGTAGCGTACTTCACGCTCTATCGTCCAACCCCTGAAGCCAGGCCTCCGAAAGGGCTGGTTGACGCACATAGGGTTATAGAAGGGATTGGCACTCGCGCGGTGCATGGCATAAACAGCTTGAAGGAAACACGTTATGTTTCAATTGTCTAGATTCTTATGAGCTCGAAGATGAGTCCAACATTGAGCTTCGGCCCAGAATTCCAGAGAAAACCTTAGTAATAGATACATGTCATTGATGCAGATTATAGAGAATGCCATGATAGATGAGACGACATAAGAAAGAAGTGGAATCATGTAATGACGAGAGCGTAGCCGTCATGGAGATCCGCCAGCAGTGCCTTCTCCCTACATAACGCCATGAGCGGTCAGACCAACAAACAAACTTAGACTGGGTGACAGCACTTACTTGAGATCGAGCTTTGCATTTTGCACGGCAGCTAAGGCTGCCGCCCTAATCTTGGAAGCATCCAGGCCAGAAGGGAGTGCACAGATGAGGCACATTGGACAATTCGCCGGCTGAAGCCGGTAAGAAGCAGGAATCTGGGGAACATGCTCGTCGGACTTGGGGGCCATAGCATGGGAATAGAGAGGGACTCACGCCGGATGCACGGAGCGACTCCACGAGGTTATGCACGAACATCAAGGAGCGTGTGCGCAGATCATGAAGGTCGTGAAGGTCGGCACCTGAACCCCCACGATGAGCATGGGCTGGTCGTGTGACCGACCGGGGAGGAGAACGCACACGTAGAGGACGAATGGCAACCAGTGGGGATGGTGCAGTGCAACCGTACGGAGTGTCCGGACTTCTTAATCAGTCTACGGTAAGGATGTCAGACACGGACGACTACCAGTGGTAGAAAAGATGATACATACTGAGCGAAGGGTTCCACTGCGTCATCCAGATTACCCAGCTACAAGAGAAGCGTCAGTCAGCGTTACGCGAGATGACGAGGATCGTAGACAGACTTCGCTGAACTCGACGTCCTTGGTCGAGTGGACGGTATCAAGATGGACGGGGAGGTGGACAGCGGGGGCCATTACAGACATCATGGTGGAGTGGGGAAAGTGAGGGAGGGTGTGGAGAAGAAGCAGGGCGAGGGGGGGGGGGGTCGTTAAGAGTGATGAGGGGGTGGGGGTGGGGGTGGGGTCTGGAGGATGTAGAGCGTATTAAATGTATGGGTTGGGTGTAGCCTTCGCGGGGAATACCGGAGGAGGGAATGCCTGGAGGTGTGTGATCGCTATACCGAGGGTCATGTTCTCGGTTGCAAGAATATACGACAGCATGTTCAGCGCGTTACCGTGCGAGCCACAGCCTCGGCGTATCAGGCCGTCACGAGGGTGCCAGCTGGACGGAGCTCGCCCACGACTGGACTACCATGACAGGACTGACTGGAGGACAAACGCAGGACGGAGCGCCGTTCGACGCCGCGCAGGAAGAGATACATACTGTAGAGATAACTTAAAGTCAATAGTCGAGTCTCGAGATGCGGCTGCACTCTGCGGCATGCTATTGATGACATAACCCGAATCCGGCACAAATCCGGGATGGGTTCTAGACGCGGCTTCTGGACTCCCACCGGCGCGGTCGTGGTGTATTTCCCACGGTCGGCACCAGTTCCCAAAGCGGAGGATGACAGAGCATGACGTACTCACCGACGGACGACTCGGACCAGGGCACAAGTGGCAGTCGCGGCGCATCACAGCAGACAATTTGACGGCCTTCCCGTTACCTCCCACAGCCATATCCCCATCGACGCGACTCTGTGCGATATACCTCTACTGCTGAAACCGAGACGTGTAAGATATCCATTCCAACATGGTCTGGTGGTCAGACCCCGGGAAGGAGGTATTGAACATCGTGCGTGAACTTGTCCTCCCGTAACCACCGATTTTCTAACCCAAGCGCTAGTTGTTCAACCGTGTTCTGGCCCCGTATGTCGAAAACTTGGACATGAACCAGGTCAACTATGGTATTGGACAAGGTACGTGCTTGTATCCGTAATACCAGGTCCGTATTCCATATGCGCGCGCGCTCCAGGCCAGATTACTCTCAGCAAACTGCGGTTGAAGAAGGGAGCCTTGGACAAGTTCAGGCTACCGGTAGACGTCATTGACGGTGCGTTCATACCTGCTAGATATTCGTCATCATTCTGACAGGGAAGTAGGTCATTTGGGGAAGCTTTCCCTTTCGCTTCACTGGATGAACTTGGGGAACCAGCCCGTGGAGGTCCTAGTCGAGGATGTGTACCTAATTGTCGTGCCCTCATCCGAATCTACCTATGACCCAGAAGAGGAGGAGCGCCGTGCCCAGGCTGCCAAGTTTGAACGTCTGGAGAACGCGGAGCTCTTGAGCGTCCGAACCCAGTCTGACATGTCCCAAGGTCAGCACGCTCGGACATGCGTTCTAAGGAAGATGTCCTGAGACGATCATAGATAATCCACAGTCGCAGGGTCTAATTGCGTCACTGGTGACCAAAATTATCAACAATCTACAGGTCACCGTAAGGAACATCCACATCCGCTATGAGGACAAGCTGAGCGTTCCAGGCGTATGTGAACGCACTTCTGCTATTGTATGGAAACTCATGTTGAGCATCCCCTTTTTCAGCATCCATTCGCTGCCGGCGTGACACTCGCGGGGTTCACCGCAGTTTCAGTGAATGAACAATGGCAACCTGCTTTCATCGATAGCAAGGCGGGAGCTGTTCACAAGGTGAGGCTCAAATGAACTGCGCTAACATGCTTGACGTCCAACTGACTCGTTCCAATCAGCTTGCGCGTCTTGAATCCCTGGCTGTGTACTTCGATACAGACTGTCAAAGTCTTGCCGGGCTTTCGTACCGAGAATTCGTTGAGAAGTTCACGGCTCTGGTGAGCACTGTCAGTGACAGAGCGTTCTAGGGTGCGATGCTTAATTTAGGACAGATCTCCAAGGGCAGTCGGACCGCCCCCCACCAGTTCATCTTGAAGCCGGTTTCGGGAGAGGGGAAGGTATGGACGGCCATTTCCTGTCATCAATGCATCCTCATGACAAGACACGGTCATGCAGATTACCATGAACCACAAATTGGACAAGGAGACTCCACGCTTTGACGTACAACTCTCGTTCGATGAGATCGGCGTACTTCTGGACGACAACCAGTACCGAGATGCGATTTCGCTCATCGACATGTACCACTTCTACATCCGACAGCACCAGGTAAGCTTTAGCCTGTGTGCACACGACCAAAAAATAGATGCCATGACTTCACACAGTACCAAAAATACCGCCCCTCTGCAGAAGATCTCCAGGGAAATCGTTCCAAAGCTCTCTTGCGATTCGCCACCACAGCTATTCTGGATGAAGTTCGGGAACGCAAGCGGAAATGGACGTGGGCCTACTTCGCGGAGCGGCGTGACGATCGTCAGAGGTATGTCGACCTATTCAAGAAGAAGCAGCTCGGGTCTTTGTCTCCACCAGTAAGTATAGGTCGGTTATTCCGGGCGTAGCTCCTGACGTGCCTGCAGGAAATCGGCAAGCTAGAGGCCCTGGAAGGGAAGCTCTCGTATGAAGATCTTCGCTTCTACCGTTCAATTGCGCGTTCGCAGCTCCGGAAGGATATGGCAACGCGCAGGCAGCTGGAGGAAGAGCGGAAGAGGAACCAGCCTCAGAAGCAGAACTCGTGGTCGTCGTGGTTATGGGGCGAGTCTTCTAGCGACAACGTTGGTCCCAGTACCGAGGAGCCCGGGTTCACCGGCGAGATGACAGACGAACAGCGGAGAGAGTTGTATGAAGCGCTTGACTTCGACGAGAAGGCTGCTTTCGCGGAGTCATTGGACACCCCTCGTGATGCGCTGAAGGCACGCGTTAAGGCCCAGCTCAATCGCGGTTCGTTCGCGTTGAAGACAGACCCGCACGGCAAGAATAGCGACGTCATTTCAGTAGTTTTCGACATCTTCCAGGCCACGTTCCTGCAACGCCCCGACAATTTCGAGACCTCTCTTTCTCTGGGCGGGTTTGCTGTCCGAGATGGCACCACGGCGAGCACTGCGTACCCACTCATCGTGCATGTGCAGGAGAACCGCAGCCAGAGTCAGATCGTCAAGACCCTGCCCGTGGAGGACAGAGATCACGGCATACCCAGGCTGCCAGACCCTTTCTTCTTCTTGAAGTTCGAGCGGAACCCTCTCGACGGTCGTGCGGATAGTACGTTGACGGTTCGCATGCGGTACATGGAGATTGTCTACCACAAGGGCTACATCGAGGCGGTGTACAGGTTCTTCAAGCCGCCTGCCAGTCAGCTTGAGTCCGTCGATGCTCTTTTGGTACGTAAGGGCCTTTTGCGCTCCCCGTCTCATGCTCAAAACGTTTTCAGGATGTGGCCAGTCAAACGCTCGAGAACCTCCAGAAGGAGACCAGGATAGGTCTGGAGTACGCTTTGCAGGCACACAAGACTGTGGATGTGCAAATGGATCTCAATGCCCCAATCATCATCGTGCCCGAGGAGTAAGTGTATTGAGGATAACGTTTGTGCAAGTGTGGTCGCTGACGATGTCATCTCACGTAGTGTCACCACCACCCACTGCAAGCACTTGGTTGTGGACGCGGGTCACATATCAATCACCAGCGAACTTGCGAGCAAGGAGGCCATCCGTCAGATTCAGGCCAAGCGCAAGAAGCAGTACACGGACGCTGACTACAAGCACCTGGAGTCGATGATGTACGATCGTCTGAAGGTTCAGTTGGAAGCGGCCCAGGTAAGGCGAGAATTTGCTTGACCATCTGACCCAGTTCAACTTCGATGCTTTGTACGAAGTTCCTCATTGGAGACGACCTCGACTCTTGCCTCAAGGCACTCCGGTCGGACGAGCGCGACAATTTACATCTTCTGGAACGGACAAACTTTGACCTCCAGGTCCAGAACTCCATTGTTCCGACCGCGTATACCCTAGCCCGGTTCAAGATTTCCGGTCACCTTCCGACACTTCAAGTCAATATGTCGGATACGAAGTATAAGACCCTTATGCGGCTCATCGACGTTGCTATACCTCATTTCGACGATGAGGCGGAACCCCGAGCATACGCCGCACGGCGGCAATCCTTTGCTCAGCGGCGCGCTTCGGGCGCATTCAAGATACCGGCTGGTTTCTTCGGCGCTTCTGCTGAAGATTATGCGCTAGAGAGCGAGGAGGAGGACGGCCATGCCGTCATACCACGGTCTCACCAGGATCAGTTTGAACACGAGGATGAAGGCGACGAGTTCTTCGAAACGGACCCAGGGACTCCGACGGCACGTTTTGTTCCTCATGCCGTGACCTTCCGATATAATTCTAACTTGAGCCACAGAATCCCGCACTCCATCAACATGTGGTTGAAATCGACTTCAAGGTGGACACGCTCCAGGCATCGTTGTACAAGTCCGCTCAGGATGGTTCCGAGAAGCCTCTTGGCAACGTCGCGTTCCAAGGCTTTGGTCTTGGCTTCGCCATGGAGCAGTACGTGATAAAGGTTGCCGTCAACCTCAGGTGGGTTACAGGTTATGTTCGCGGGGCTCAACGGGGCTGGAAAAATGAACAATTTGCCCCAAATAGGTCGGCTTCAATACACATCAACCAGGTTGGAAAGGAGCCGCTTGAGTTTTTGTCCTCCATTACAGGGCTTACCGATGAGGATCTGCTCATCGTGAAATATACCCGCGTCCAGCAGGCTTCACCCGAGTTCCAGCCGGTGTATGAGGGCATCGACCAGAATGTCGACGTCAAAATATCGACCTTCCTGTTCCGGGCTGCCCCAGAGCCAGTCGTCACGGTCTACGACTTCATCATGACTACATTCGTCCCGCAGAATGGAAGTCAGGCCGAGGTTGCATCTACTCCGGGTTCTTCGAGGCTGAGAGCACAAAGCCTGAAGTAGTCGATGGCGGCGTAGCCCCGCAGAAGATCCGTGTCCTCCTGACACTTGCAAGCATCCAAGGTACGATCTTACAAAATCGCTTCACGTTGCGGACTCAGTTGACAATTGCCCAGTCAACCTCATTAATGACGACGCCGACATCGCAACCCTATCTCTATCTACGGCTTATGTCGCCATCCTCCTACGGTCGAATACCATGCGCATCAATGGCAGGCTGGGAAGTCTTGCGTTGAACGACGATTCGCCGGTCAAGACGGCTTCGCCTGATTTCAAGAAGATTTTGTCCATAGAAGGCGACAACTTCGCCGACTTCACCTATCAGACGTACGACCCCTCTGAGCGCGAGTCCTACCCCGGCGTCAAGTCGTCCTTCTCTTTGCAGACCGGCTCGCTGAAGGTCTGCTACCTCGAACACGCTCTTCGTGATGCATACGCCTTCCTTATGAAGCTTGCCAAGCTGAAGGGCCTGTACGATACAGCCACACAAGTTGCCGTACAGAGAGCTTCCGAGATCGAACGCATGGAGTTCGACGTCTCGGTCAACACACCAATTGTCGTTTTCCCCTCTGACGCTCAGCATTCTCTGGACGTTGTGATCCTTCGCCTTGGTGCCTTGAGTGCTCATAACAAGTATGACAACGACGATAGCTGCGTCACGGCCGGTCTACATGGCATACAGCTCGCTTCCCGACTCTACTACGCCAACAAGCCCGTAGAGCTGAAGATGGTCGACGACATCAATATCGATGCTGAGGTCACGCAGAAAGCCAACATTGATCGATCGCAAGGCAACGACTATCCTGCCACCCAAGTTAGTGAAGCTCAGCTATGTATTCCCTTCGTCGAAGACGCTAACGATTGTCAACTTATCCCTTTGTAGGTCGCTATCAAGATATCCGATGTTCTCCTCCATCTCACACAGACCCAGTATTGCTTGCTTATTGCACTGTCGCAATCAATTCCGAAGGTTTTCGCGAACATCTCGGAAACGGATATCGGATCTCCCCAGCTACCCTCTCCTGTTCCTACCCCTGGCGTCCAGAGCCCTCCAAGCTACACGTCCGAACCTACGTCTGGAGCTGCATCTGGCGTCAACCTTCGTCCTGAATTGTCGACCCACCCATGGACAGGCGAAGCGCGTCCATACACATCTTTGGACCTTGTCGTGACGATCGGTGCTGTGAAGCTGCATCTTTATGACGCCTTCGCGACGACACCAGCTAACGTGAAGGAGCATGGCATTGCCAGATTCGCGCTGAACGACAACACTCTTCGACTCAAGACGTTGTCTGATGGCGCTCTGGAGGCTCAGGTGGTTCTGAGGTCGATGACGATGAATAACACCCGCCCCGGCAGCTCGAAGTTCCGCGAGATCATGCCCGCCGCGCAGCACGAGCGGAACCAGGTCATGCTTCTTTACGCGTTATCTGGTGGTCACGAAAGCCATAGTCTTGCCATCCTCACCATCGACTCTCCAGAGGTGATCTTCGCGGTGGACCCCGTCATCGCGTTGCTCGACTTCTTCATGAGCGCCTTCACGACGAAGGCAGACGAAGGCGAAGTAGAAGTTCAAGACGTCCCTAGCCCCGAGACGCAGACTACCACCACCTCGAGCTCGATTGACTTCCGGATCGACTTGCATGATGTGTCCATTAGTATACTCGAAGACGACACGAACCCCGAATCGCAGGCGATCCGTCTGACTGTCAAGCAGCTGCTTGTTTCCCAACAGGTATATTCTCGCTTTGAAGTAGAAGAGTAAACAAGCTAACGCCACGCAGGGTGTCTTCGCGGTGAGCGTGAGCCATGTTGGGATGTCGCTCACTCGGATGGGGAAACCGACGGAAAGCGTCCGCTTTCTCGATGACCTGGACCTGACGTTCACCCTCGACAGTCGGGCATCAGAAGCTCACCACTCCACGAGTATCGAAGTCACGGCGCTGCCCATCGTTTTCCGTGCCTCTTACAGGGACCTCATGCTCATCACCACCATTGTCAAGAAGGCCGTTGAACTTTACGCCAAGTCCAGTCAGTCGCAAGATCAGCCGGAATCCGATGGGGATATTGGTCGACCAGCCTTGATGTCGAGAAAGATCTCAAAGCCCACAACCTCCCGCGCCCAGCCTCTCGGAAGTGCGCGTGTCGTGATGAACAAGGAGCAGGTTGGTGCATCTAGTAGTTGTTAGACATCCGCTAATACTGTGCACAGTTCAAGGGGTCTTTTGAAGGGTTCCGACTCGTTCTCATTGGCGACCTTCATGAACAGCCACTCCTGCATCTGAGGATCAAACCTTTCATCCTCGGCGCCAAGGATTGGTCCGGAGAGGTACGGTTATTAAGTTCCATAACTGGCACCTCCTGACCGTTGTGATCCAGCTTCAAGCGACGTCGACACTCTCTGTCCACATCAGCTATTGGAATATCGCCAATTCTCACTGGGAACCATGTATGTTTTGTTACTTCTGGACTGTACCTCGGTTACTGAGGCATTGTAGTTATTGATCCATGGACGTTCACGGCATCGGTATGTTCATGTTAGACTCGGGTTGATGATAGACTGAACCTCTCCGCAGATCGCGAAAGAAACCCCCTCCAGCGGCATCAAGATGTCATTCGACTCTAACCAGCGTCTGAACCTGAATGTAACAACGTCTTTCATCGAGCTTGTCTTAGCAGTGTCGTCGATGCTTGGCACTGAGGGAGAACTGCTCCAAGGTGCTCGAGGAAGCTATGCACCGTATAAGATTTGGAATCGGACAGGTTACCCGCTTTTTATATGGCCAGACACGGAAGGTGGTAGCAACGCCAAAGAAACAGGTGCCAAGCAGATTGCGAACGGGAAGACCGTGGACTGGAGGTTTGATGACTGGAAAACCATGCGCGAGGTGAGTCATCCGATTCATGTGTCTTTTGGATGCTCATCAGGTGACTCATTCCAGCACGTATCATCGAGTGGGCGCAACAGTATTGGTTTGCAAATCGTTGGCAAGCAATGGGAACATCTCCGCAGCGTGCCGGTAGATCGAGAAGGGGAATACACGTTCTCCCTGCGCCCTCGTACCGAGAAGTATGCGCATCGTCTGGTCTGTGAGGTCAGGGTGCAGGGCAACGTGAAGTTGGTCATCTTGCGATCTACTTACAAGGTCGAGAACAACACCTTGTATCCACTCGAGTTGACATTAGTGGACGAAACTGGGCAGCCAGTGTACGCGGTTGAGAAAATCGGTCGGTGCTTAGCACGTCACTGTCATCATTGCTTCTGACAACGTGGCGGATTGGTTTGTTTAGTCCCTGGCCAAGACTTCGCCCTTCCCCTTGAAGCGGTGAATCACTGTCGTGTCAGGGTTCAGCCTGATCGTACGTAATTCTTACTAAACTTTAACTTTGTGTTTTCGAACCTCACCGCGAACATCATAGAGGGCTTCGGGTACAAGTGGTCTCCAGCTGTCCGGTGGGAGGACCTCATTGCGAAGCGAGCGTTCACCCTCCGCTGCCCCCATACCGATCAGAACGAGGCCGCGTTCCGGTTCCAGGCTTGGGCGGAGGCTGATGCAAATGATATCACGTCTCGGTAAGATTCCTCCGTGTGGGCGAACGCTTCACCAACAAACTCACTGGCCGCTAGTAAACTTCCTCGTATCACCCTGAAGCTCAGAGCACCGATCGAGCTGGAGAATCTCCTCCCGTATAACCTCGAGTACCGTATCTACGACAAGGATACCGACCAGAACTGGAGGAGTTACCTGCGCAAGGGGGGGGTCATGCCCGTCCATTCAGTCGAGCTTGGGCATTTGATTTTGCTCAACATTCACGTTCAGGACACAGGTAAGAGGAAAGCCGAGGCTTGCGTCGAGTATTGAACATTAATTCGATTTAGTCTTCAAACCAAGCGACTTCGCCATCATCAATACAGACGGAAATTCTGACTTCGATGTTGAAAACAAGCTGGTCCTGAGAGACTCTCACGGACGCAAACTAGATTTGAAGCTGAACTACGTGTATGTGTCGTCACCACCGTGAGAAGCGCTTCAGGTTCTGATATATTCTATAGGCACTACCTTAACTCTGGGGGTTCCTTCAAGGTCCAAGTCTACAGTCCGTACATCGTACTCAACAAGACGGGCCTCCCGTTTGATGTGCGTCCATCACGGTCAACCCGAATGGGAGGATCTGCAGACATAGCTGGGGAGACACGTCTAGGTAAGCTGGTACGGCAACCTTGTGTGCCGCTACTTGACTCAGTTCATCCTAGATGTCCTCACAAAATCAATCCCCTTCAGTGAGTATACTAATTGCTTCACGTTGCTTCACGTTGAAGAGAGCGTCGACACCAATTTGTTGTAGTGTTGTCACATCCTACCGACAATGGAAAGGACTTCTCGTTCAAGGTTGGCGACTCAACGTGGTCACAAGTAAATATTCTTCTACTTTTGCCTCCACGTGCATTACTTATTTCAATACACACAAAGGGTACCAGCTTCGATGCTCCAAGAGCAGAAACCAGACTCGTCATGCTTCACCAAGAGAATAGATCGGACGAGATTCATACCGGCTTGTCATGGGCTGAGGGGCTTGGGAAGTATAAACTGACGAAAGTGATTACCCTTGCGCCGCGATTCATTGTCAAGAACAACTTCTCGCAGCCACTTGCAATTCGAGAACATGGTGTGGCCCCTCGAGGTCGCGCGGCCATGGAATCTGGAGAGCGACGTCCGCTCAATTTCTTGCGTGTCGGGGTAGACAAGTTGATGACAATAGCGCTTCCCGGTTTGAACGCACAATGGTGCGTTATGTTCATGACTTCACAGCCTTTGTGTGTTCTGAACCTCTGGACCAGGTCTGCCCCGATCAATTTGGAAGACATCGGCACGGTGCATTTCCGTCTCCCTACGTCGGAAAATGGCCAGCATTCGCGTTTGATGCGCGCAGACGTCAAGATTGAAGGGCCGACTATTTTCGTGTACTTGGACGAGGCAGCCGAGGGATGGCCGTTCAGGATCGAGAATGAGAGCGACCTCGCATTCGCAATCTACCAGACCGTAAGTGATCAAAGATGGATGGTCAAGCCACCCATCACTCACCATATATTCACAGGATCAAGCCCGTATCAATGCAGGCCCGGGAGCAAAATCTCCACCCTCGTACACAGTGGCACCGATGGCCATTCTCGACTACGCGTGGGATTATCCGGCCGCAAGGGACAAGAGGCTTGTCCTCGTTGTAAACGGGTCGCGTCGAGAGGTTGACATCATGGAGATCGGCGATCTCATGCCTTTCAGATCCGCTGTAAGTTGTCCTGCCTCTCGTTCGCTCGTCGGACTAAGTCCATGAGAAAATAGACCGAACGGGGAACGCGCATCGTTTCCTTGGACGTTCGAGCTGATGGCCCTAAGCAAGTCTTGCGAATCAACAACTACAATGCAGCACTTAGTCTATACAAGCCGAAACGTCGGAGTACCGCCAATGTCGGTCGGCAAGATTCAATGAGCGGCAGCCTGGATGCGTTTGAAGCCATTCAAGAGACTGTGGCACCTGTTCTGACGGTAACCTTGGATCTGCACGGCATCGGTGTCTCACTCGTCAACAAACGCCTGGTTGAGGTCGTTTACCTCTCCCTCGATGCTCTGAAATTCGAATATTCCAGTAACGCAGTTGCGCAATCCGTTAACCTATCTTGTGGGAGCTTACAGATCGACAATCAACTACACGACGCCCTTTTCCCCATCCTCCTTCAACCTACGCCAATTACGCAGGAATCCAAGACTGTCGCGGCGCTTCCCACTGTTCAGGCCTCGTTCATCTGGCTGAATGACGAAGGTAAGCTCAGATGTCTGCTTCGAGTATCGCTACTCAATTTCTCTGTCAGAGCATGGCGTATTCTTCGTCAAGTATTGCTCTGTGCTTTTGCAAGCTTTGACCATAGAAGCCGATGAGGACTTCCTGTTCTCAGTCTTCGATCTGACGAAGATCAAGGGTGCATCTTGGGACATGGCTCAAGAAGAGTGAGACTGCATGACATACGAAGATACGCAGTTACTGATTACCTTAACAGCGTGCTGCTCCAATATCCGGAAGATATTCCCGAGCCGCGCGACATAAGCTCCGGACAAGAATTGTACTTCGAAGTCCTCGAGTTGCAGCCCATTCAGTTGGCCATATCGTTCATGCGCACTGAGCGTGTCAGTGGCGAAGATCAGTAGGTTGCCTTAATGCAGAGAAATCGGAATAGCCACTCACTAGAGTCATTAAGGCTAATGTTGCGCAACCCTGTCGCTGTGGTGCTCAACGCTATCACAATGGCGATTGGCAACGTCAACGACGCGCCTCTGGAGATGAACGCGCTGGCGATCAAGGACATGCGTCTGGCCTGGCCGGATCTCCAAGAACGCATCATGCATCACTATCGCCAAGAAGTCCTTCGACAGCTGTATCGCATCCTTGGTTCTGCCGACTTCATAGGGAACCCTGTTGGCCTATTCACCAATGTCAGCTCTGGTGTGGCCGATATCTTTTACGAGCCGTTCAATGGTGTCGTCATGCACGGGAACAAAGATATTGGCATCGGCATTGCCAAGGTCTGTCCTTCTCCTTATACAGATGGACTGTAATTAAGGCTCCATCCAGGGCGCCGCAAGTTTCGTCAAGAAAACTGTTTTTGGATTCTCTGATAGTTTCACCAAGTTCACCAGCAGCGTTGGGAAAGGTACCGGCACGAATTAAGATTGCATTGGCACGAGCTAATTTTACTACCCCCAGGTTTGTCTGCGACGACCTTTGACTCCGAATATCAGCTGCGTAGACGGATGAATCAGAGACGGAACCGGCCTCGACATGCTATGTACGTGTGCGATTGCATCCTCAGAGTGCTGACACCGATATCCTGTAGCTATGGTGTCGCCGCTGGCGCTGAGGCGTTCGCAAGTAGCGTAGTCAGCGGCATGGAAGGCATTGTAGTACGTTTTTCAAGTCTCTAAGTCCTAACTACACCAGCCGATGCCTCGCAGTTGAAGCCAATAGAGGGCGCAGAATCCGAAGGTGCCAAGGGGTTCTTCAAGGGTGTTGGGAAAGGACTGATCGGGTGAGTTCCTCGTGGTCAGCGGAAGTTTGTAACTAATTCTGCTCGAAACAGCGTTGTCACTAAACCCGTCATTGGAGTGTTCGACTTGGCTTCTAACGTTGGCGAGGGTGCGAAACAGTTTCATATTTTATTGGGCTGATTTATTAACTCTATGGCCAGGGATCCGCAACACCACCACCGTCTTCGACAATCCCGCTCGCGATCGTGTTCGTTTGGTGAGAAATTCATTAATTACATCCACTGCCCTTCCTAACGGCCTCCCTTATTACAGCCGCGCCTGATCCCCGCGGATGGTGTCCTGGTGGTAGGTGTAATGGACTGGTCCTAGTCCTGTTCAATGCCATCTCACTTTCTTCTGCCAGCCTTTCTCCGAACGCGAAGCTCTGGGTCAGTACTGGATGAAAGACCTCGAACAAGGCGCATTCCGCGGCGAGACCTATGTCGCGCACATCAGTACGTTCCTGCGTTGTTTGTCGGACATCTTACGGTCACTGACTGTGGTGGCAGACCTTCCTGGCGGAGACAATGTTGTGCTGCTGACGACGACGAAGGTCCTCTCCTTCTGGTCCAACAAGCTCAAGCTCGAGTGGGAGTTACCCTTCACGCAGGTGCAGGGGGTGACCATCGAAGACACCGGGATTAAGTTCGCGCACAAAGCCGGCAAGCAGAACGACAAGTTCGTCTTCATACCCGACAAGAGCTCGCAGGCGTGGTTCTTCTCCCAGGTCGCGTCGGTGGTGAAAGCGTTCAATGCGAGACGACGCATGGACTCATAGATGACGGATGGCTTATCCCCACTCACCCCCATATCTCAGATGGACGCTTTCTTTTGACCGACGCTGTGATTCTCGATATCGACGCTGCGACGCTGTTGTTGTGTGGTATTACGATGTAATGTTAGACTGTATCCCAACCATGTACGATGCAAGATGTACCAATGTAACTTAAGACAGATATCGCACGCGGACAACCGGGGTATGCGCAATCGGTGAGAACGAAACTGGACGATGGATGGACCTGGACCCCCATGATCTAAAATGCTATGAATGCAACCGAAGGTCGAATGAAGAACATGCGGGCTGGATCAGCAAGATGGAACACGACTGGATATACGGATGAACGCGAGGGAGGAACTGAAAGCGAAGGAATGCAAGACACAAAAGATGGTGATGGTGGTGGTGAATGGCGGTGGGGTACTGCGACAAAGGGCGGCTGCTACCAAGCTGGGTGAAAGCGAGCCGGACATTAACCATAAAGTAAGATGATAAATAACAGATGAGATGTGCGCGCAAATTCGTTCCAAGCTGCGCCTAGTGGAACGCAGGGTGCTCGCTCGACTTACGCGCGGCCGCCCACAGTGTCCTCGCTCGTGCGGGACTTCAGCCGGTACTTGGCGTTGGTCGCCGTACTCGTGCTGAAGTTGCGCTCGCGGCCTTTGAAGGGTGCGTCGCGCTGGGGCCCGAACTCGTCGAGGTGGTCGGCAGCTCTGGCAATGATGGAGGTGGGTGTAAGTTGCTCGTCCGGATCATACGCCCTCACGGTGAAGTGATCCAAACTGCCATTGCTCCCACGCGGGCTTGTTGAGTACGCGCTCTGGAAGTCCGTCTCCTCATCGTCCGTGACTGCGCTTGCGCCGGGAGTAAGGGAAGGTGTAGTGGGGGTTCTAGCGGTGGGCGAGATCGCGGTGATCGAAGCTGAAGAGGGTATCCTGCGTACGTCGAGGGACTGCTGGGAGGTGAGGACATGTGGGCGGGAGGGCTTCTCCTCAGCTATCTCGGTTTTGGCCTCGCTCTCGGAGGTCGAGTACGAGGTATCTTTGACATAC
Source organism: Ganoderma lingzhi (assembly GCA_026283605.1). Classification (NCBI taxonomy): domain Eukaryota; kingdom Fungi; phylum Basidiomycota; class Agaricomycetes; order Polyporales; family Polyporaceae; genus Ganoderma; species Ganoderma lingzhi. Next base: position 2,318,624 of record JAPJYM010000001.1, read on the forward strand.
GTAGACGAGCCCCTGCCGCGACCCTGGGGAGTGGAGTGGCCAGTATCGGCGGGGGAATGGCTGATGGTCCTGTTGTTCCTCCGCGACTTGCGGGGCTGAGAACGGTGGCGGTGGGTAGGCTCCGACAGCTCGCTCTCACTGTGGTGGCTCTCGAGCGAGCGACGATACGCGTCCGAGGCGAGCGCGGACTCGAGCTACAGGCACCGAGGCGGTCAATCGCAGAAGAAACGCCATATTACATAAGGAACCGTGACAAACCTTACGCTGGATCTGCAGCACCTTCTGCGCGATCTTGTCGCTCTTCTGGCTGATGCCTTCGTCAACGGCCTTCATGCCGTCCTGCTGCTCGACGTCTTCGCCCGCAGAGAATCGCTTCTTCTTCTTCTCCATTCCCTTCTCGCCATCGTCCTCGCGCTCGTCCGACTCTGGCTCCTCATCCTCCTCCATGACCGTCCCTGTTACCCTTTCCGTCTTGATCAAGTCATCTCCGTGCGCGAACGACTCAGCGAGTGTCGACTCCGTGCTGAACGAGCGGAGCGGGCGCGCACGCCCTTCGCCGGGGAGGCGGTACCCGCCCCCGCTTGTGCTCGGGGCGGAACGCGTCGAGAGGCGGCTACTGGGGCGCGAGCCGCCATAGTCCGAGTCGTCGACGTCGACGGCCATGTGTACGAGGGCGCGCTCGATCTGCGCCTCGACCTCCGCGATCATCTCCGCCCGCTCCTCTTCCATTCTCTCCATCTGGCTACGCATGGCCTCGAGCTCTTCGAGCGCCGTCCTGTGCGCCTCCTCCGTCTCCGACAGTTCTAGCGTCGCGAACGCGAACAAGGCGCCGATTAGCATATTGCGGCCGCACTACCCTAGCGGAGAAGAGGGGGGAGCCGAAAACAAACACTCACTGGATTGCAACTTCGACTTCTCGGCTGCGGTCATGGTGATCATGCTCGAGAGGCGCTTCGTCTCCTTCTGCTCCTTGTTGATCTTGGAGCGGAGCTCGCTCGCCTCCACACTCAGTTTCTCCGCGTACTGCTCGAACGTGACGAACTTGTCGCGCCACAGGTCCGACTCGGTCATCAGGAAGTTCAGCCGGCGCGACAGCCGCCCGATCTTCGTCTCGAGGTCGTCGCGCGCGTCGACGAACGCGGACGCGCGCTTGCGGATCGACAGCTGGATGTGCTGTTCCGCGATGGTGAGTCGCGGCGGCGCGCGCACCGTGCCGAAGGAGCTGATGCGCTTGAGCAAAGAGGGCTTTTTCAACTTGTCGGCGAGGACGCTGTCGAATGCCTGGATGATGCGCGTCGAGTGCCACCACTCGGGCGGCTTGACCATGTCCGCGACGGCCGTGGATACTGCGCCGCGTTTAGCCTGGATCTTGCATACCGGGCGGAACCTGCCCGCGGGGAAGGCCTCTTTGAATTCACTACGGCACGATGTGAGGGCCGTTGCCAGTGCGGAAAGAATCGGTTGCAGCGCACCTGGGAACACAGTGATCTGGGTGGTAGTGAGGCTCGAAGGCGGCAAGGAGCCTCTGGCGGAAGCGATCGCGCTGCTGCTTGGTGGACACGACCCCGGGGGGAGGCGAAGCGCAGTTGAGGTAGTTGATGTCGCTGCGGCCATGTGCATATGTCAGAATCCACCATGTCGGCACCCGAAACGCGACAGAAGTAGACCGAGGGGGGATACGGAGATTACGGCACTCACAGATCCACCACGCAGACCTCGGGCGTGGGGCGGATTGCATACCGGGCCTCCGTTGCGAGGCCGATGATCCACGGGCCGGGGTCGTCGATGTAGATCTTGGCATCGCGCGAGTGCACGGCAGCCAAGGCGACGCCGCTCCAGCCGCGAAGCTCGACCAAGTACTTGATAGTGAGCACGGCAATGCCGAGCATCGCAGGGTGCCGCGAGTAGAACAGGATGCGGCCGGTCGGAGCAAGGGCAATCTATCACGAACTGTAAGCGGATGATGCACTGGCTGAACGAGGCAGGATTCTCAATTACCTCGCAGATGGTAAGGATGTTGTCAATGTTCAGGCACTTGAACAGGGGCCACATCGTGAAGTTGACGTCGACCAAACCGCGCCCGAAGTCAAGGCCGCCAGGGAAGCGGGCGACGACTTCCAAGCTGGTCTCGGAACCGCCGAGCTGGGTGGAGGAGGGGGCGGTGGCCGACGATGCGTCCAGCCGGACAAGCTCGCCCGGGCGGGGAGTGGGGTGCGAGAGGATCTTGGAGATCTGGAGGGTGTGCGACTGGACGTCCTTGGAGAACCGCGCCCATGAGAGCGTCAGATAGTCCCGCATCAGGTCGTAAATCGGGAAGCGCGACACCAGAGCTACAAGTAGAAGCGTGGCACGACGCCATTCCATGTTAGCTTCTCTTCTCTGCCGTCCTCACACGGCTACTCACTCAGCGCGTACGGCAGCCAGAACACCGCGTCCCCCGGCAGGAACAGCGTGCTCTCCCCCGGAGTGTGCCCCACCGTGCTCGCCACCTCGTAGTCGCTCTCGCTCACCGCCCCGCCCTCCCCGTCCGTCTCCGGGTCCAAGTCCGTCTCCCCGTCCGTGCCCGCCCCGCCCCACGGCCCCCGAGCGCTCAGCTTCGCCCGCCGCCGGGCCTGCATCGCTGGATCGCTAGTCGCGTCGGATGCAGTCGTCCCACCCCTGCGCCGCGACCCGGGGCGCACAAGGCTGCTCTGCGCGCTCTCCTTTCTCGCACGCCCTGCTTCTAGCGTGCGGCGGATGGCCGCCGACCGCTCCGCGTCCGCATGCGACCACACCGTCAGGCAGACGCCGTGATACGTTATCTGCCCGCCGGCCCCCCCGCCATTCAGCCCGGAGCCGAGCTCGGGCTGCGACCGCGCGCTCGCGCTCTGCCCGTTGGGCATCAGGAACGCCGTAGGGGGCCCGAGGTACGCTGACGATGGCCGCGCGTGGCGCGTAAACGGGTCGTCCGCATACGGGTAAGCGTACGAGACGTCTGTCGTCGTCGTCAGGACCGAGGCGCGCAGCACGTCCGTTGACGGGCTTGGCGCGAGCGGTGTCGACGGCGCGGGCAGCGTGAACGTGAAGTTGTGCACTGTCGACGCCGGCTGCAGCGTCGACGCGATGATTTCCACTTCGCGCGTGAACGAGAGCTGTGGCGGATAGTGAGTCGATGACATCGCCCCATTGGGCCAAAGCCGCAGCCGCAGCGGAAGCGGAGCGCGCGGGTGGACGAACGTACCTTGAGTGCCTTGGAGAGCATCTTCCCCACCTCCTGCTTGCTCATGTGGCCGGACGGGCTGAATATCGTCGACCCTTCTTCGACCTTGTTCTTCTTCTTGCGCTTCCCGCCCCCGCCCGCGCCAGGGCTGATGGTGCTGCCCAGCACTTCCGGGCGCCACCACCGGCCGACCGCACCTTCACTGTGGTGCAGGCCCATGACGGAGTCGGGGTCGGCAAGCGTCCATGTCTGGGGGCTCTTCGGGAGCCCTGACACAACGTAAAGGGAGGCGAGGGGCAGCGTCGGGCCCGAGGGCGTGGGGGGCGGGGCACTGACCGAGACGGGGGGCGCAGAGCGCGCGGACGCGACCGAGTTTCTGTTGCTGCCGGGGATGGGCTCCATGCTCTGACGGTGCTTGATGCCCAGGATGCGCGCGGCCTTGTCGGTGCGTGCAGGGACGACGGCGTGCGCGTACTCGGCGGGGGCTTCCGCGGCGTCGACGGTGACGTACTCAAAGTCGTCGTCGAGGGCAGAGTGGAAGGAGGAGTTGGTGGTGGATGGGATGTGGGAGCGGGCGTGGCCACTCAGGGAGGAGGGTCCTCCGGCCTGACCCTGGAAGTGGCCGGATCCGAAGTGACCGCCGTTGCCCTTGTCACTCCCTCCGCTGCCCGAGATGGTGATGATCGGGTCAGGCGCCGGGATTGCTCGCGGGCCTCGCCGTCCGCCTGGGCTCGAAACCGGTACTGCTGGCGACGTCGGCCGCGGGTTGGAGTGGGTGCTCGTCATGGACACCGACCGCACGCTGGGGTTGGACTTGAGGGTCGTCCGGCGCGATAGGATGGAGCTGGTGGGATTCGTTTTCGTCGCTTCGTCTTCCGAAAAACGAGAGTGAGACTTTGTAATCTTCTCGCCGATAGGTGGGCCTGGCGTGGCAGAAACGGCAAGTGGCTGTATTGGGGGTTTCGCTTTGGTGCGGGGACTGTGCATGTCAACGGTCAGGAGGAGTAAAGTGATGACCCTTAGCCAGAGGTGGAGGTGGAGAGGCAAAGAAGAAGAGTGAGACGGTCGGTAAGGACGGGTTTTAAGTCGCAGAGGAGACGAGTTAAATGAAAATGAGCGTGGAGGCAAGGACAGAGTGACAGACTTGTTGAAGAGAGCAGAGGAGGGGGCAGCGCGTTTTTGGTATGGGTCGGCGATGAAATCGAAGGGGAAAGGAAGCCATGCGTTCCTCGCCCTAGGCCGCATAAGTATGTTTGTTTTGTAAGTAGACCCCTCAAGGTTAAGCGGCCGGGAGACTAGCTGGCGATTAATAGGCGGTGTGATAACCCTGGCCGGCGTTCTCAGCCTCTCATGTCCGACCCTTCCAAATCTCAGCCTGTCTTCGGACCCTTGTACGCCACGTCCCCATGCCTACCCAAGCTGCTCTAAGTCTATAGACGAGGAGGGGCCATGGCCAGAAGCTCCCAGGCGTGCAACCTCCGAGTCCCTGGTCGGAGGAGAGTAGACTACGCGATCACGTGTACCGTACCGCGAACCATCACATACTTATTACTATCTGTGATCGAAATCTATATGATTGGCGCCCGATCCCGATCGGCCTGGTCGGGCTGAATTGTCCGCCCGGCGGCCACAGTCTGAGTTTAAAACATTGAACCTGCAGGCCACTGTAACATCCGCTTGGTTTTCCAAACACCTTCCGACGCGAACTACTGAGCGTTGCGCACAGGTTGCACACCGCGTTCTCTCCTGCTGAACATCTGCCTAAAAAGTGCTGGTATCAAATGTCTCCGTCAGCATGGCACACGCAAGATAGGCGGCGATTGTTAATGAATTCGAATTTCCAAGGTTGTCCGATGAGGTCCTCCCCCGCGCGCCTGGTTCCTGACGATCCATCGGGAGGTCTCATTCATTTTGGCCGTCCGGAGATCCTACCCCCCGGCGGTCAACATCTCAACACCCCAACTGGGCAGGCCCCGCACATGCCACGTGACAAATCCTCCGTTAATTCTAATCCCTCCTTCATCCGGACCTAAAAAGCGTACAAGTGCAATGCACACTCAGCCCGAGGTGGGAGTTAAAGCGTGAGTGTTACTCCAGGCTGAAGACGTGGTTGCCACATAACCTGCATCCATGATTCGAGGTACGCTTTTGCATCACGGATTTAACTCACCGCGGTAGACTAACTTAAGGTTAGTAAGACTTGTCAGTAAAATGTGTAAGGAACCCCCAATGCATTCATCGGGTGATGTCATTGTCATGGTGTAAGCCTAATTCGCCCTCTTGCGTACGGTAATTTACTCTGTACCCAATAGGTCAGTCTCTAGTGGCATTTTCCAGGTCCAGGGTTATAAGTCCGCAGCGTAATACTAAACGTCCAACGACAGTATGGTTACGATGTATGTTGTGCAATGAATGCGGCGTAAGTAAGTGTCAACACTCAACAAATCATGCTATCACGACGACCGGCATCATGATCAACTCTCCTCCGTTTCGCCGCCTCGAACGACGCGTCCCACCACGGCCCGCAACCACTTCCATCGCCCTTTCGCGGGGCGTCCGTCTCGACCGTACTCCTGATCATCCCGCGTCCCATCGTCACGGTCCTGAGTCTCACCCTCCACCTCACCTTCACCTTCGCCTTGCGCCGCACTCCGTTCCAAATCTCGGTCCGTCCCATAAGGCAACCCCTTTTGACCAGCAGGAACAGCCCTTCTCCTCTGCCTCCCCGCGTCCCCCTCGCTCACGACGCGCCGCATCCTCCACGAGGTGGCATGCGGTGGGAGCCGCGCCCCATGACCCATCCCACCCTGTGCATCTTGATGATTGGCATCAGCTCCGTCCGCCGGCGACGCCGAGCTCGCCGCCAGACTTGCCCCAGCAGCCCCCAAGCTGCCGTGCATGCTGTTAGACAAGCCCAAGCCGAACCCAGAGCCCGAGGCGGACAGCGGCGTCGTCCGCCGTCTTCGTTCCCTCGGCACGATGGAGAACCCGGGACTGAGCGGCGAGAGCCCGATGGAGAAGCCCCCCAGGGCGGATCCGCTGGGGGAGAGCGGGTGCTGCGCGATGAGAGCGCCCGGGCTGAGCGACGAGCTTGGCTCGACGGTTGTGCGCCGGCGCCGGCGGCCACTCGTTGCGCCGGAATGCGCGTCGCTTGAGATAAGGTGATGTAATTCGTCTACGCTCGAGCGTGAGCGACGTGGTGGGGATGTGAGCAGCGCGGAGTCGGTCTGCTCCCGACCGTGCCGGTGTGCGCGCGAGCGTGAGGACGTGCCCGTGGGGCTTGGCGGTGTTGGGGAGACTTGGGGAGCAGGGATGGGCGTAGGGGGTTCCGTGATGATTTGCAGGCCCAAGCCTACTTGCGTTTGGGTGCGGCTGTAGGCGGACTCCGGGTGCGCCTCGTCGTCCTCCATGGGCAGGGGCTCATCCTCGAATACCTCATCCTGCGCTTCAATGTCACTGTCGCCTGTGCGGAAGAGCTCGGTTGGTGGTTCGCCCTCGGTCCAAGCGCCAATATCGATGCCGCGACTACCTTCAGGTGGGAAGCTGATGACGTAGACCCCGGCGAGGAGTACGATGATGCCGAGTAAAACGAGGAGTAGATGTGTGGTCGACAGCATTGAGAACTGGTCGAAGTATACCAGACCATTCACGATCGACGACAGGTTGTAGAAGCAGAACGCCACTAAACGGTGCTAAGTTTCAACATAGGGGTATATTGGAACCATATGTACTCACATGGGCAAACTAGGGTGGGATCAGCGAGTACCAAGCCCTTGTGCATGTACCATAGCTGCAAGAGGGCGAAGACGATTAGACCGAGCAGCAAGACCCATGCCTGCCATCTCCAGAATTGGTTGTCACCGCCAAGGGTGAGTAGGAGTAGTTCTACGCCGCTCTTGGCGAAGAGTAGGCACATGCCGGACAGTATGCCCGAAATGGAAGCGTATGAAGTAGCAAGGAAGAGGGGCGTGCGTGGGGACCTGGATGCATATGACAGAGGATTTGTAATCATAGAGCTCGCAGTGGGAGATGGTGATGGAGAAGGTGATTTAGAGCGAGGATAGGGCTTGCGGTCGATGAGAGGAGTGCGCTCGGTGGGGGACGACGGCTCAACAGCATGGTGTGCGGTGGTAGCCGTTGTCAATATGGAAGGCGCAACGGTGGATGCCACGAGGGGGGAGAGGGGAGGACTAACGTCCACAGGCTTGTAGCGGCGGTGGTAGGAGTACTCCACCACATGGGCCTGGCAAATGGTTTAGCGTGCATACGACCAACAGAGCTGATCACGTACAGTTGCCAACCAGACAAAAACCGCAAAGCCAAGCAATGAGAAGTAGGCTATGAACGTTGGGCGATTGAAAAGGCGTAAGAGATCCTCGAGGGAGCGGGTGGGTTCAGGCACGATGCCAAAGACGGCGATGAGGACGGCGCCGCCGGCAATGAGGAGAGTGCCAAGGAGCATCCATGGGGAGAAGACATCGCCCAGTAGAAGGCGGGCAAAGAATGCGTTCCAAAGGAGAGAGACTGCGCCGAGGGGGGCAAGGATTACCACTGGTAGGGAGGCGATCTGGAAGATTGAGCCGAAGAGGTTTGAAGAGAGGAATATGGCTGTGAAGGATGAGGACGTGACCGCAGCGACAGGTAGACCAGGCACACATACCAAAGCCAAGAAGCCACAATCTATGAGACGGTGAGCGACGGAGATGAGCGCGGAACGGAAGGGACTTACGGCCTGCGGTGCTCGACCTTCTGGTGCTCCTCCGGGAGGGCTTGATTCAATACATGGCTCTTGCGCTGGATTGTGAGACCAAGGGATTGAACGAATGATGCGAGTAGGCCAATAGTGATGCCAATGGGTATAGAGATGCTGGGGTCGTCTGAGTCGACCGCCATAAGGAGGGAATGAGAAGTGAGCCTTAGGTATAGGATGTTGTCGTCGAGACAGACAGTCTGGGAAGCTTCAGGTCAGCTTCAAGTCCTCCGAGTCCAAGTACTAGTCGCGGACCTACTAGTACTAGTACTTAGTAAGTAGTACTGAGACCCGCAGCGGCACATGCCCCATCCATGCTATCGGGAAAATCCACGTGCCACTGCCACAGCCTCTGCAATTTGAATCAGAATACATATTAATGTGCAGAGCGACGTCCCTCGCCCTTCCGATTCGCCCATCATCGCAGACGACAACCACCCACCAGCTGCCTCAATGCCGTAACGTGGGTAAGCGTCGACTCCGGAGAGCCTGACGTGCCGCAATGTCCAACAAATTTAGGTCATCTTCATATGTTCCTTTGGAACACCTGCTGGACGAACCCTTCGGGCCATTCCCCGAAGCCTTCGCTCTTACGCCACGTGTGTCGAGCACGACGTTGAAGAACCCCATCGTCTTAAAGTGTGTGCTGTTGGAAGCAGGCCCGGGAGTCATTACAGGGTGTGTGTAACTCACAATATTCAGAATCCTATCTTACCTTTGGTTGAAGCCTTGACGAATGTGAACCATGCCAGCCCGCTCACGATACGGTCCGCTTCAACAATGACTGCTCAGTTATATTCACGGGCATATTGGATATCGATAACCTCTCGTGGCTCACGTTCCAAGCAATCACCACCATCGAAGAGACGCTTGGCGAGCGCGACTACAAGGCTAGACTTGCCATTGACCCGCAGGCCCGTCGCAGAGAAATCAAGCTTGACTTCTTGTACAAGTCGGTTAGGACGAAGGTCCAAGTTAAAATCCAAGGGATCAAGTTTTCAACCGTATCATTCATGCAATGTACGTCCAACATCGCTTTACACGCATTTTGTCGAGATGATTGGGATTCACGTGGCCATGTATTGGTCACAGCTAATGAGGTTACAAACGGCTTACGGTTGGCCAGCTCCCTCCAAAACCAACCCAAACGAGTGCGCAGATATAAGGTCGCTTCGCTTCACATAGCAACGTACGAGCGCAGCCGTTGTGTATGTCCCCTACATATTTCCTATGTCCAGCAGCTAACTATGGCTTAGTATCTCCGCCGTTGGCGGCTTTTCCGCCAACTTCAGGAATTACTCGCGCTGGATGCTAGCCCTGGAAAGTCGTTCAGAGACAATAAGACGCCCCTCGCCGAACGTACCCCCGAGTGGTTCGTTGGGCTGTATATACGGCACAAGGCATACGCCGACGAACAACGTCAATATCGCATTCACTATGACTCGGATGGAGACTCTGACATCAAATCTGGCATCGGTGGGTCCTTGAAACCCGGTCATCACCACGCTCTTCGCCATGTATCTCGGGAAGAGATTCGCGTCCTCCTCGAACGAGATGGAGAATGGATCAAGGGCCAAGCAACCATCAATTCGCAAGGCAAGTGGCTCGACGAGGGTGTCTGGACTGACTGGCTGGAGGATCGTAGAAGTGGGCAGTCTGACGTCTGTGCGGCTTTGGGCGACGCGAAGCCGAGGGACTGGTCTCGCAACCTCAGTCGGCGCCGACCGAAAGCGGCTAAGGTGAGTACTTACTTCTGTCCCCGATCGCGCTAGGTATTGATGACATCCTTTTACGGGCAGAGAAAAGCCTCGCGGCCAATCGTCCTCTCTCGTTCCCCTTCACCGGCGGTGGCATCTGACGATGGACTCGACGTGGATCCGACGATAATGCGAACCTACGACCCCGACTTCTCACCCGCCTCGACTACGCTCGGTTCCCCTATCAGCAGCCCTTCGCGCCCGAGCACGCCAGTAGATCCCGAGCTCCTCGCCTCGTTCCCTGAGGAGTTATGGCACCCGCCGAACGTCAACGCGCTGCTGAGATGGGACTGTCCGTGGAACGACTGCTCGCACACGATCGACCTTCTCCATCCGACGGACGAAGACATGGACCACCCGGCAATTTCGGAGGACGACAAGCGGCGTTTTCGAGGCGAGGACGCAAGCTGGGATGGCGATGACGTATGGGCGCGCGACGCGTTTGCGTACATGGCGGACAAACATCATTTCTGGCATTTGGACCTGGCAGGCGTCGATGTCCAGGTGACTGGTGGTCGTGTGAGTGCTACCTATTGTGATTTGGCGAGGCTGGCGTTGGGGCCAATGGTGACTTTACATGTTACACAGTACTCGTTCCGGTGGAGACATCCGTCTAGCCATCCTCGATCCCCGCAACTCAGGCTGGTGAAGATTGATGATAGACAGCTCAAACCCGAGACGATCAAGCGGGAAGATACAGAAACAGCATGTAGCTTGGTCCGTAAGGGTTGACCTACGCGCTTTTACGCGTGAGACCCAGAGCGATATGATTGTCAAGTTTCTATGTGATTTCACTGTGCATCAAGCCCCGGTAATCGTTGTCCTTTCCCCGGACGGGGCATTGCGTTGAGCAACGATAAATGCTCAGTAAGTCCACAAGATTACCTTCAGAATCGCGTAGTCGGTCGAAAACGGATGCACATCTCTTCGCTTCTTCGAAAGTTCGCCGTGTACGTAATATTTCTCACACGACAACCCTTGTCTCTAATTGTTGTCCGCAGTGACCAACACTATGTCGAGATCCCTCCTAGACCTCCTCAAGGAGCCCTTTGGGCCTTATCTAGAAGAAGAAGCCTTGACAAGCAGCGTCCCGAATACAACAGTGAAGAACGTCGTAGCTTTGGAGTGTCTTCTGCTCGAAGGAAATGGCAGGATCACAGGGTATGTACTATCTTGTGCGGACCCTGCCCACATGTGCTCAAGTTCGTGCTCGGCAGCCTAGACGAATGCGAGAAATTTCAGCCTGAGTACGACCAAGAGTTATACGAGGACAAGAAGGTCCCAGTGCGCTTCCGCGGGATTCTCGAGATTCAACGCCTGACCTGGCTTACCCCTGAGGCCCGCACGGCTATCGAGAAAGAACTGCGGGATCGTGATCTCGCAATACGTCTCAGGTCCAACCCGGATGCCCTCCAACTCCAAAGCAGCCTCACGCTGAAGAACATATATGGCCCGGGTAACCACCTCAAAGTAAAGGTCAAGATCCAAGGGACGCAAGCGAACTCGGCGGTCTATCTCTTCTGTAAGTGGCCCCGTGTGGGTAACGGCCAAAGTTGATAACCAATCTCATTCCTCATCCTAGCGAATGACGTTCCAACGGGCTTGTTGGTTACCACACAGTGTGTCCGCCTGCTATAACTTAACTTTGACCTCATTAATGAAATAACCGCAGCACTCGACGATACGTCGTCACTTCGATGCATATTTGTACGTACAAACTCAGCCGTCGTGTGAGTGACTACATTGCGTGAATGTGTTGCCTTTGTTAACGTTATCATGCAACTACAGTACCTTTCTCGCTATCGCTTGCACTACATCCTCCGCACCCTCCTCGCTCTTGATGCACGCTCCAGCTTCCACAGCAACAACCGAACTCCACTGGAGAAGCGCACCCCGAGGTGGTTCGTCGATCTCTATTGCAAACATGTGGCGTACCACGGCCCCGCCCGACTCCACAGGCCCATCTTCTCCGAGGCGGACTCTGACATCGAGCGGGGTGCTCCAGGACGGATGAAGCGCGGTCGTGAGCATGTTCTGCGCCATGTCTCCAAAGCGGAAGTGTTCTCGCGGATCGCGGAACACGCAGAATGGCTGATACACGAGCAAAGCATGGATAATATGGGCAAGTGGATCGACGTCGATGTCTGGGCGGCGTGGCTTCGCCGCCTGGACCGTTGGCGTAGGGCGGCCAAGGAATCTGGTCGAAGTTTTGGGGTTTGGGACGAGGTTGAGGTCGACATTGAAGACGGGATGGACATCGACGATCTTCCGCTCCCCCCGGACCCTACCAAGCGCAAAAAGAAGGCAGCGAAGGCAATTGCATTCCTTTTCTTATCATCATAGTACTGACTATTCACACTACACACTATTTCCGGTATGCAGAAGAACACCAAACGAACCTCTGGTGCCGCGTCACCTGCGGCAGTGGACGTCTACCCCCCGCAATTGCCTGAAGTAGACGTGTCGATGATGCGCACTTACGACCTCGACTTCTCCCCTCCATCTACTACGCTTGGTTCCCCCGTTGGCACCTCTTCACGCCCGAGCACGCCAACCGATCCCAGCCTCCTCGAAGCACTGCCTGTGGAAATGTTTCACCCACCGAATGTCAACTCACTACTCCTATGGCCGTGCCCGTGGGAGGGCTGCTTCCACACGATTGACCTCCTCTACCTGAAGGACGAAGACATGGATCACCCTGAGATCTCACAGGAGGACAAGCGACGGTTCCGGAGTAAAGACTTTAGTTGGGATGGAGGCGACGTTTGGGCACGCGACGCCTTCGCGTACATGGTTGACAAACATCATCGTTGGCATCTCGAAGAGCTGGGAGTTGCAGTTGACGAGGTCAAGGGACATGTAGGATTCCACCCTTTTGTGACATGTCTTTCATGTCTGTGTCTAACTGATCTCGTCTCCCTCTGCAGTATCACATGCGGTGGAAAACCCCAACCAGTCATCCACGGCCTGGAGCAGTTCCGACAACTCAAGATCGATGACAGGGACCCCATTCCAGAGCAGGTCAAAGAGGAAGATTCATGACTTTGCTTATGGTGTATAGAGAGCCACATTAATGAACACTGCCTTACCATAGTAGAACCTCGCCCCCAAATCATTGCATGACGGAAGTCGTAGTAAACAAAAGTAAGATGCAATTACGCTATCATACAGTGTTCGCGAGGGTGTTCTCTACTATTACAGGAAGTCGACTATTTGCTAAGTAAATCCGGAGGTCCGTTGTCCATCCCTCTTCCCTTTCTATTCGAGCATTCCGATGATATCGCCACCATTCAACTTCTTCAATCCATTTCCTCGATCTCGATATCGTCGTCGTCCATATAGTCGACATCCATCGCCTCGCCTGTCCCCTCGTGGTTCGGCACGACGTAAAGCCGGTTGTGCGGCCCATCGAACTGCACCTTCACGAGCTCCCCATCGCGGATACGCTCCGAGAGGATCATGACCGAGAGTGGGTTCAGGAGCTCCTGCTGGATCGCGCGGTTGAGCGGACGCGCACCGTACATGGGCGAGTAGCCCATGGACATCAGGTAGTTCTTCGCCGCATCGTCGAGCTCGAGCCTGATCTTGCGGTCCGCGAGGCGCTCCTGGACCTCCTTCAGGCGAATGTCGACGATCTTGAGCACGTTATTGCGTGAGAGTGTGCGCTAAGGACCACAGGTTAGCATATAGTATAGCTTCAAGTACTGCGGAGACACTTACGAAGATGACGATTTCGTCGATACGGTTGATGAACTCCGGCGGGAAGTGGTTGCGGATCGCGCCCATGACGAGGTCGCGGGTGGCAGACTTGACAGGGCCCTCGCCCATGTCGTTGAGGAACGCAGCGCCAAGGTTGCTCGTCATGATGATGACGGTGTTGCGGAAATCGACGACGCGGCCTTGACCGTCCGTGAGCCGACCGTCATCGAGCACCTGCAGGAAGAGCTGGTAGAACTCGCGTGACGCCTTTTCGATCTCGTCGATGAGCACGATCGAGTACGGCTTGCGGCGGATGTACTCCGTGAGCTGTCCACCCTCGTCGTGGCCGACGTAGCCCGGCGGGGAACCGATGAGGCGGGCGATCGAGTGTTTCTCGGAGTATTCAGAACCGTCGATACGAATCATCGCTTCCGGCGAATCGAAGAGGAGCGTCGCAAGCTATTTGAACCATTCATCAGCATAACCGTCCGTCAAATTAAAAGAAAGGGAAGCACCACTCACCGTCTTGCTCATCAACGTCTTACCGGTACCAGACGGCCCAGCGAACAAGAAGCTCGCGATCGGCCTATTCGCGTCGCGCAGCCCCGAGCGGCTCAGCCTAATCGCGTTCGCGACCGCCTTCACCGCCTCGGGCTGGCCGACAACGTTCGCCGCCAGGATGTGCTCCATGCGCAGCAGCTTCTCCTTCTCCGTGCTCATGAGCCGCGTCACCGGGATGTTCGTCCACCGTGCAACAATCTCGGCGATCTTCTCGGGGGTCACGCCGTCGTCCGCGCCATCGCCGTTGTTGCGCAAGCGGTCGTCCTCCGCTTTCTTCGACTCGAGCTGTTTGAGGCGGCTCTGGAGGTCGGGCAGAGCGTAGTAGCGGAGGTCGGATGCCGTCGCGAGGTCGTAGCGGCGCTCTGCCTCGTCGGCCTTCGCCTTGAGTTCGTCGATGCGGCGGCGGACGCTCTGGATCTCATCTCCGCGCTGCTTCTCGGCTTCGTAGGACGCCTGGAGCGGCCGCAGCTGATCCTCGACGTCAGCGATCGCCTTGCGGGCATTGACGAGCCGCTCCTTGGAGGCTTCATCCTTCTCTCGCTCGAGAGCATGGATTTCAACCTCGAGCTCGAGCTTGCGGCGCTGAAGCTGGTCGATGGCCTCGGGAGCGGTTTCGCGGGTCACGCGAACGCTGAAACGAGGAAGTCAGTTGACTCTCCGGGAATGATTCGCAGGGGGAGGCATAAATAACACGAACCTGGCACACGCCTCGTCGACCAAGTCGATGGCGGAGTCCGGGAGTCGTCTCGTGGTGAGGTAGCGGTGGGCCAATTGGGCAGCTGAGATGAGGGCGCCGTCGAGAATGCGCACACCGTGGTGGACTTCGTACTTCTCCCGAATACCACGGAGGATGGAGATGGTCTCCGGCACGGTCGGCTCGCTGACGATGACCTGCGCGAACCGACGCTCGAGAGCGGGGTCCTTCTCGACGTAGGTCCTGTACTCCTTCAGCGTCGTCGCACCGATGCACCGGAGCTTGCCGCGGGCAAGGAGGGGTTTGAATAGGTTCGCGGCGTCCATGCCGCCACCCCCAGCACCGCCGCCTCCAGCCATGATGAGGTGGAACTCGTCTATGAAGAGGATGACGCCGGGACCTTCCTCCGACGCCTTCTCGACTTCGTTCAGGACGGACTTGATACGTTCCTCGTACTCGCCGCGGTACTTGGCGCCAGCCATGAGCGCACCCATATCGAGGGAGTAGAGTCGCGCGATGAGCGAAGCGGGAACGTCGCGGTTTACAATACGCTGTGCGAGTCCCTCAGCGATGGCGGACTTTCCGACACCGGGTTCACCAATAAGGATCGGGTTGTTCTTGGTTCTGCGCGACATGAGATCATTAATCATAAAAACAAGCAGGGCAGCGTGGCTTACCTGCGGCAAAGGATACGGACAACACGACGAATCTCGTTGTCACGGCCAATGACGGGATCGAGCTTGCCTTCTTCAGCAAGAGCAGTGAGGTCGGTCGCGTACTTGTTCAAGGCGTCGAAGCCTTGCTCTGCGTTTTTGGTGTCTACGCGGCGGTTGCCTCTGATCTGTTCAATAGCCGTCTTGAGGACGTTTTCGGTGAGTCCTGCCTCCTTGAGGACAGGCGCGATCGAAGAGTCCTTGATGAGGGCAAGGAGGATGTGATCCTGGGCGATGTAGGAATCGTGCATGTTCTTCCGGAGAGAATCGGCCTCGCGAATGACCTTGGCGGCGGCAGAGCTGAGAGAGGTCTCATCGGGTGGTGGTGACTGGGTGGGTAGCCGGACGATGAGCTTCTGGAGACCTCTCCGAACCGCTGTCTGTAGCAAGGGTTAGTACCTCGTTTCAATGTGCGAGAATAAATTGTTCACTAACCGAATCGCCGCCCGCCTTTTCGATAACCGAGCTGAAGAGGGAATGAGAAGATGCGCCTGTTGCGTCACCTTGGCCCTCGTTGAGAAGGGCGAAGGCGATGTGCGGGGGATGGACTTGAAATACAGGAGGTCAATATGGTGATTCTAGGTCATAAGGCTCGTGGGGACAGATTGCTGGACACTTACCTTGTGCATTTGCGTAGTCCTTTGCGACCTGAATCGCTGCCTGGAGCGACTCCTGAGTCTTGTCGGTGAAGTTCAAGTTGTTCATGGTTTGAAGAGAATGCGAGAAGAGGGGTATCTAGAGGGTAGTTGCTGTCTGAATGAGAGTTGCGAGAGACGGCGAGGGTTGGGTTGATATAAGTGCTGGTAGTTGGGTGTTGTCCAGAGGCGTCCAAAGGCAACCAGAAGGGAGGGGAGGTGCCTGGAGCGCACCCCAAGAGAGGGGAATGTTCGAGTACTGTCCATGCCCAATCAATAGGCTGTAGCCATCTCGAGAATTTCAATATTAATGCGTCCAATGTTGACACTATCCTTGACGTCACTTGCCTTGCCAAATCAATCACCATAACTTGAAGCTTACTTATGATAATACGCTACCCCCGGTCCCTGCCGTCCTTTCTTCCCACGCTCCCGCTTGGCCACCCGACGGGCCTTCCAAATCGGGACCCGCCCAACTCTGCGTTGACCGCCATGCTTGCTCGCCGGGCTCTGCAGGGGCTTGCCCGCCCTCTCACCCGCCTTTCATCCTCCTCCACGCCTGTCCCTCCTCACGAAGCACACCCTCCTCCTCCTGCAGTCCCCCAGTCACCTAACTTCGCCAACACATGGTCGACCAGTCAGCGGCCCCGCCCTCAGCAACACTCAAGCCCACGTTTCGAGCAGACCATCATGGAACTCCAGCCTAACCCCCTCAGCGCCATGGATATGATCAATAAAGAGCCCATCCGTGTCGTCCATGGCCGCAAAGCAGTTTGCGACGGCGGTGCGTCGCGCTGACTGCTTCCTATCGGCGCTTACCCATTCAGGTCACAGGAGGCGGCCCTCTTGGTCACCCAAAGATTTTCATCAACTTGGTGAGTCTGTTTGCCTTGCGGGTCCATTGCCCCAGCGTTCAAGTGGTCTGTTACAGGACAAGCCAGGTCCTCGGGCTTGCGGGTACGTTTCTGTTCATCACCCTCTCTGTAACAATTCAGAGGCTAATGGTGTCGCTCTTCTCATGCGTCGCTTCGCATTCACAGTTACTGGTGCGCTCCTTTCCGCGTTTCGTTACTGTATGTGCCGCTGACGCTCCGTTCCTTTTCAGCGGCCTCCGCTTCGAGCAGGAACCTCACCACTAGATATCACTCCACGTTCTGTATTCAAATGTCTACTGTACTATCTACAGCTCAGTAGACCAATGCATCGTCTCTCTACAACCGCCCTCCTATTGACTCACCTTCCCCTTGTTTGCCCAAATCCCGAGTCCGACCGATCGTTCTGCACAAATCCCGACCGTTTCGCGTGTGAAGCCGGGCGATCGTGGACCTTGTACGAGACCTCTCATCAGCGCCCAGCCCAACGGCATGCCTCCGTCCTCGTTTAGCGGCCCCTGTCGCGAATCCCGAATCCGAACCACGTACGTCTCAAAAGTCAGTCTTGCCGCGACGTGCAACGCCATACGCGCCCCTGTCTGGAAGCCCGGTCCTGCAGCAGATATGGCACGATACACCCACACGTCTGCATGCGGACGTCGGGGTTCAAGCCCGTCAGTTCCGTGTCGCAATCAAGGTTAGCGTTCAGATCTCAGACCCCCGCCGGTCAACCCACGATCATCCACCCACTGCTGCCTCGCCGCTCGCACTCCGCCCTGTGCTTACGGCGGAGACGTAGATCGCCCTGATGCACCGTTCGGAGGGCAGCGTACCAGCCAAGGATCTTGAACATCCCCACGACTTTCATTGACGTCGGCCTCCCAGGAGTGTGTCTGTCGCCCACCAGCAGATGCCGTTGAAAACCTTCACATTTCGTACAGCCCGTCAGAAGACGCGCTCATATGAATGTGCTCATCGATGCGGTACACACCCAAGTTGTCCGCAACGGGCCACCTCGCGCGTGCAGCCGTGCCGGTACAGTAGCCCGCGGTGAATTCGTGACGTGCATTGTCCCGTCCACGTCCATGTCCACGTCCACGCCGCCGGCCTTGGAAGTCCTCCATGGCCGTGGACGGCCGCCGCGCGCGCCGACCTGTGTCCGTGTGCGAGGCCAGCCCAGGCCCTCGAACGTTCCAGCTCGCCCCATGGCCATGCGCACGAATTAGAACTCCTTCTCTCGGACGCTTCTGAGCGACGCCTTCTCTGCCATTGAGACTCGAGAGTACTGACACCTAACCGGCGTCCCCGCTGCGGGTCCCCCCGCGCCCCCTCTAAGCTCGCGAGCTCACACGCCAAGCGGTGCACACGCTCATGTTTGGGGGGTTGGCTGAGCTCGAGTCTGACACGCAGTCTACAGGAACAGGTGCTGCTGCTGTTTTAAGTTCTTTTCTTGGTTCGACCACCTCGAGTACTGTACAAATACACATGAGATGTAGTCTATGTATGATAAATGATAAGCCACGCTCGGATATGGGGGAATACGAGGACAGGGGGTAATGCGATGCGCGCGGCAAAAACGCCACGGCGCGCTGCCTGAGGAGCGCGCGCGCGTCGTCGAATAGTTGTAATTGTAGTGTACGGATACTTGTGAAAGCGAATGTAAGAGCGCGGATGGGGGTGATATCGGGTGAGGAGAGGAGAGAAAGGTACAAGTGTTAAGCGAGTGTGGGGGGACGTGCCAGCGCCGCCATTTCTTCCGTGGCGCGTACGCGACGGTCCGAGTGCGAAGAAGTGCGGGTGCGGATGCGGCGTCACAAAAAGATGGAGGAAAGAAGATGAACCGTGTGAACTTACAACCGAGTCCGAATGAGTGACGAGCGAGTGCAAGTGATAAGTTCTGAAGAGGAAAGCCAGACAGGCAAATGGAGACGAAAGGATGTGTATGTGCCGATGAAGGAGGGGACTGCGAACGACGTGGACGTGGAGCGGATGGGAATATTGATGGCCGAGACCTATGGTGCGGATTACAGCGGGGAATAGACAAGCCGATGCAGGTGGAGTGCGCGGGAAGCAGGAACGCTTGCAGGGCCAATGACGAAAGATGCGAGCACGAGTGAGCCGTTAAATACGAAGCAAGAATGAGTGTGATATGCGACAGGTGGCCTAGGGGGATGTACAACGACGGAGGCGTGACGACGGAGGACGAGGTAGCGGAGAGAGGATAGGCGGACCACAGGAGTCAGCCGAAATCGTTGCCGACGTCCTCCGGCGATGTGAAGGACATGGGTGATAATGGGGGATACTCGCCCTCCGCGACGGCCTCGAGCTGTGAGAAGGGAGGCAAAGAACCTGGTCGCGTTTGAAGTGAGGATAATGGCGGCTATAGGAGACACGTATTACAATCAGCCCGCATACACGTACCGTACAACCAACGAACTCACCACTTTGAATATGGGATTGATCGCAGACTTGGGCGCTATGCCAGGACTGGACGGATAGCTCCCATTTGCGCTCGTCTCGTAGGGACTCATCGGCCCTGAGAGTTGGAACCCTGTTGGGTGTGTTGATTGTGGGGGAATGGTCAATGTCGGGCGCTCCCCGTCTGCAGGGGATCGCCCGCCGGCGTTGTCAACTGTCGAATTACTGCCGTTCTCGCGCGACCACGGGATCGGCGACGACAGTGAGAGCATATGCATCGGAGGCGCGGCTGGTGACCCTCCGTCTGAGATAGACGAGGAGTCCACGGACGCGCGTAGGTGAAAGTCGTTCGCGAACTGCTGCTCCATCGCCAGTGACGTCGACGAGCGGCCACGAGGTGAGAACTCGTCGGACATGGTGCCCAACGACGACATGGATGTCATCCGACTGATACCCAGTGCGCTTGGTCGATTTCGTAATCGTGGCGGTCCGGGGTCGCTGTCGACCGTTGCGAACGAGATCACAGACACGCCGCTTGGCATGTCTGTTGACGACATGGAGTGATCGTCATCGAAGTCCCGTCGACGAGCCTTCGGTAGTCGTTCATCACGACCACGCCAGTCACCCCGTGGATGTGATTCGGCAGGGTTGACGAAGCTCCCTCCGGCCGCGTCGATGGAGGATACGCCGTGGCTCTGTGTCTGCCGTATGGGTCCGGCGGCCGCAGGTTGCTTGCCGTTCGGTCGGTGCGGGTTGGGGGCAGCGTGCATCATAGCGAAACTACTGCGCCACTCGAAGTCCAAAGACGCTGAAGGGTCGCGGAAACGCTTGCTCTTCTCCAAGACCGCACGCGCCTGCTCCTTCTGCATCTTCTCCGCAAGCAAACGTCGCTGTTTCTCCGACTCTCTCCGTATTCGCTCGGCCTCCTTTTTCCTTTGCTTGGGGTCCACGATACGAGGAGGAACTTCCTGTATTGGGGAGAGCTCGGACAGTGAGCGACTGTCTGTACTGGAGGACTGTGTGCGCTTGAGTGATGGCGTCGAACCCGCTGAACTGACAGGATGTGGATGCTCCGGCAAGGGTGGGAGAGGGGGTTGTACACCTTTGTCGCCGTGGCCGCCGAACATGTTTGAGATACCCCACTTGCTTGGCTTCTTGAAGATACCCGAGCGTTCGCGACCTTTGGAGGGAGGATGCGCGGTGATATCTGGGATATTGCCGTTCGTGATGTCGTGAACCAAGTCCTCGGCCTGGGGCCTTGCGAAGTCCTCCCTGAGCATGGGGGAAGTCTGGACATCGACCGACTGAGGAAAACCGTCTGGGGGGATCTCGACATGGGGGGAGATCTCCATTGGGTCTTGATCCCAGGTTCCCTGCGAGTCCGAGGCAAAGGAAGGCCAACCATGCGACTGCTCCGAAGGTGTACGAGATCGTACCGGATAAGAACCGTTGGGTAACTGGACATGGATGACGTCTGGAGGAGAAGCTCTGTCCGCATCTGAGACTTGCGTTCGCGATACAGGTGAGTCGTAGAAAGGTGTACGATGAGACGTAGAGGCATCCGGTATCTGCACAGTGGCTGCAGGCAATTGCTCCTCGAACGCGGGCTTGTCTGGAACGGAGTTGTGAGAATGGGAAGGCGGGATGCTGCGAGGCGTAACGGAGGGTAGCGACCGCGCCGGAGATGCGCCATTGCGTCGCGAGGTCCGGGCGGGTACGGCATGGCCGTTGGAAACCATCGTCGGTAGAGAGCCCAGCGGACCGGGAGGGTTGTTGAGTGGCGCCGTCTCGAGGAGGTACGGGTGCTCAAGGCATTGCTTGCTGGTCAAGCGCACTTCGGGATCATACTTGAGAAGATCTGCTATACACTCGACCAGTTTGATCGGGACTGAACGATCGAAGAGGGAATAGATGTCCCTTGGAGGGACCTAGTCGGGAGAATTAGTAAAAAAAGATTATCCCGACCATGTATGCGCACCTCTGGAAACGAAAACCCTACTTGTCGCGCCATCTTAATCCCCCGCGGCCATTTCCCTCCGCCGACAAGCTTCCCTCTCGCGTCATGGCCATAGTCTCTACATGGATCGCCCAACAGTTCGCATATCCTCGCCACTTGATCGACCTCTCCCTGACCAGGGAACAACGGTCGCAAGTTGACTAGCTCCGCCATGATAGTTCCGAGTGCCCACATGTCCACAGGGTTTGAGTAGTCCCTGCTTTTGAGCAGAACTTCTGGTGCACGATACCACCGCGTCGACACATACTCGGTGTAAGGGGGCTTACTCTTGGTCTCCCTAGCCAGCCCGAAGTCGGCAAGCTTGACAATAACGACGACGTCACTTTCAGGAGGGGCATCTGGAGAAGCGTGGGGCGAGACAGGCCGGTAGTCGTACAGGCCTGTTGTGGTGACAAGAAGGTTCTCCGGCTTCATGTCGCGGTGAAAGTAACCCGATTCGTGAATGTGGTGAAGGCCTTGTACGACCTGGCCGAAGATAGAGGAGACCAAGCCACCAGCCAAGGGTTTACCTTTGCGGGTCTTGATGAGCTGGTACAGGTTGCCCTCCATGGACTCGAAGACAAAGTAGAGCTCCTTGGTGTCGGGGAGGAGGAAGAAGTCGTAGAGGGGGATAATGTTCGGGTGATAGGGAATCGCACGGAGAGACTGTCGTAGACTGACATATGAAGAGGTGGATTTGTTAGAGAGGGGATAGGGACGCACCTCGAGCTCCTTGAGCTTCTTGCATTCATCCCAACCGCCTTCCCACTGCTTCTTCATCCTCTTGACGGCAACCAGCCTCTTGCTCGCATATTCGGGCCTCGCCCCAGGACCGCACTGCATGGCAGACAAGGGTGTATTGGGCGGTAGCGTCCCATGCCAATCGCAGAGCCAGACCGTGCCAAAGGATCCATCTCCGACCAACTTGAGCGGCGTATATGATCGCGTGGAGCCTGGAAAAGGGGAATGAACGGCGGGTGAGCAGGAGACGCACCATGGGGATGGTCGGTGGCGACAGGAGAAGAGGAGAGGAGAGACTGACTACTTCTGGCGTCGCCAACGAAGAGTTGGTTGTCCTGCACGGTGACCGAGGGAATGGCTTGAACCGTGATGCGTTCCTTCGCGGTCGGCGCTTGGGCGCGGTGGGACGGCGGGGGGTGATGGGATTGGTTTGGAGGGTGGGTGGGGTGAGCGTGGCCGTTTGGCATGTATGGGTGTTGGTGGACGTGGGGATTATGGCCTTGGTGGACATGGTTTGTGTACATGATATGGATGTGACTTGCATCGCCCGATGAGTTGCGAAACTAGGAGCAGCGCGAGGGATTCAATGGCGCATGGGGCGGGAAGGGGAATAAAGATAGGGCGAGGGGGCGGTGCGGGAAGGGGAAGAGAGCGACGGGGGAGGAGGGGAAGAGGATGGCAGGGAGAGCAGGGCAGAGAGCAGAGGGAGCGGCGAGCGCCGGGACGTGCAGTGGCCTTGGACGAGGACTGGACGAGGCTGAAGACGAGAAACAGAATCCTCGCCCATTCCGTCTCAGGCGCTTATTTCCTCTCCTTTATTTTCTTCATTATTTTCACGCCCATATCGGTCCCGCAATCCGCCCTTCTTCCCTTTTCGGGACCTATT
This sequence comes from Ganoderma lingzhi, assembly GCA_026283605.1. NCBI lineage: Eukaryota > Fungi > Basidiomycota > Agaricomycetes > Polyporales > Polyporaceae > Ganoderma > Ganoderma lingzhi. The sequence goes on from JAPJYM010000001.1 coordinate 2,341,545, forward strand.
CTTGCCCGATACAGCACCCGGCTGCGTTTCAAGCGCGTATTTCTGAAAAATAATGGCGGGTGCGGCGTGGGGCCCGGGCTTGGAGCGTGGTTCTCTCTGCTCCGCCTGCGCCCTCTGACGGCTCTTTGGCTACTTCCCTCCCGCATCCACGCTGGCTGTGTTTGTCGCCGCCTGCGCCTGTGCCCGATGCGGCAGTTAGTCCGGATGATCGCCGCGATCGCACTTGTTGCAGCACAAACGTCTCGGTAATCATGGCGAGCTAGCCACCGAGCCCTCCCGAGCTGATTAATATTGCGCACCCCAGCGTCGACCGAGGGGGTTCCATGCCTCGGCCTCGCACGACAGGGAGCATTACTTAGATGCGACCCCCACCCCGCTAACGCCACAGAGACCATTGACTCTGTGAATCTGATGGGCTGATTGGGTAGGTGCTTGATGGGACGAGAAGCACGGTGCGCGTGGACAAGGGCCTCTCTCTTCATCGAACCTTTCTTTTTCAGCCGCACCCTCTTCCCGACATGTGCCCCGGATGCGACCCACTTCGCCTCAGTCATGTCCCCAGCGGCCAGCCTGCATCCGCGTTACCCTCCAGTCCCCCGAACGCTCTTCTCCATCTCCATCTCCATCCCTTCCCGTCCTAGCCCCGTCGCCACCCAGCCCGACGCAGCAAGTCTAAGATCGCCCGCATGCTATCGTCCGCGACCCAATCTCCCCACCTGTCACTCTGATTCGCCGCGATCAGCGGGTGATGACCCGCAGCCGTACTGCCTTCTCAGCTCTTCCCATCTCGAGCCCGCACCCTTCCCCACGCGCACAAATGAGAACATTGATCGCGATTCGCATCGACGACTCCTCGCCTTCCGCACTCGCACAGTCCATGGCCTCGGACACTCTCCCGGCAGATCGGTTCACCCGCAAGTTTCCGCTCCCCACGAGGTTGGCCCATGATCTGCACTGAATACAAATCTCGGAATGATATACAACGCCTCGGAGCACAACTACTGCCGAAACTTTGTCTCGACTCTCGATCTGGTTCGCCTGGTTCACCTTCGGCACAAGGGATGGTATACAGACTAATGGGCCTAGCGTCATTATAGCTTTGCGTAAATAGTACAAAAATTTCCCGCATCTATATCCTCTCTGTGTCCACAAACCTGTTTGGTAAATAGTCATCCCCACCAGTCTCCACCCCAAGCATGCCAAAGTCTGACAATAAGGGTTTCTAGTATGGCACCTCGTCGAAGAGCTTCGACACGCTCTCTCCATAATGGCTTCGCCTAATTACCTCGGCAAGCACGTTTCCGATGTCGATAACCTCGATCTTCGAACACTTGGCGACGTTGTCCGCCTGAGGGAGCGTGTTTGTCACGATCAGCTTCTCGAGCGCGGACTCGTCCACGTTCTTGAGCGCGTTCCCGCTCAGGATGCCATGCGTGACCATCGCGTACACCTTCCCGACTCCCGCCTCGGACAGATGCTGGGCCGCGAGACAGAGCGTGCCGCAGGTATCGGCCATGTCGTCCACGAGGATCGCGACCTTGTCCTTGACGTGACCGACGAGGATCATGCGTGACACCTCGTTCGCCTTCTTCCGTTCCTTGTGGAACAGCGCGAAGTCGACGCCCAGGCGATCTGCCATGGACGTTGCTCTATCGGGCGGACACGGGGGTGCGAGGGGAGGACCCTCAGCATTCCAATCTTGTCATGCCCGAATTGATTGTGACTAACCGTTTTGCGCCGCCTGCATCGGGCGACACGATGACGATGTCAGGCAAATGGAAGTTTGTGCGAATGTACTGGATCGAGGACGGCTCCGCATACAGCTGCGACAAACGCCGGTGTGAAGGTCACCCGCACAGAAACAGACGACTGGCACTCACGCTACACGGGCGGCCGGGGAAGGATGTGAGCTCTCGCGAATGAAGTTGTCATGAGCGACCAAACACCCACTTGTCTACGGGCACGTCGAAGAAGCCCTGTATTTGCGAGGCATGGAGATCCATCGTCTGTTCACGTTCCACAGATGTGGCCCAAAATTGCTCGTCAAACAGCCGGTCAAACGCCGACATAAACGCAGCACTCACGATGACATGGTCGCACCCTGACTTTTGGAGCATGTTCGCCACGAGTTTAGCGGTGATGGGTGCGCGACTCTTGTCCTTTTTGTCTTGGCGGGCATAAGGAAAGAGGGGGAGTATGGCGGTGATGCGCTTCGCGCTCGCGATTTTGCAGGCGTGAATCATGATACAGACCTCCATGAGGGCCGTGTTGATCTCTCCACATCCTGTGTTGATGATGTAGACATCGTCCTCCCGGACGGATTCGACAATGCGAACATGGCTCTCCCCAACACCACTCTTGGTCACATCTGCCCTTCCAATAGGGACACCGAGTCTGGAAGTGGGGAACGTCAGACGTTCGCTTCCTGGAATGGTGGAGCCGTGAATGGGCACCGTCTAGCGATGACTTCTGCTAGCTCGGGGTGGCTAGTGCCTGCGAAGAGAATGAGGCGGAGGAAATAAGAGATCTCGATAGAGGAAGACGCACCGGTGAAGATTTTGATGCCGTTGCCAGTGAACATGGTAGAAGAATAAAAGAGTCGGTTTAGTAGAAGTGCATAAAAGAATAAAGATACAGGTGTAGAGGATGGAGGGAGAGGGAGTAGACTCAGACTGGTTTCTGGCGCAAGACCTCGAGGAGAGCCGTAACTCTGTCTGATTTCAGTAGGGTCGCATTGGCCATACATGGAACATTTGTGCAACCAGTTCCATTACATAACGTCCGATAGTCACGTGTGTAGAGAGGCTGACTTGTGTTCTTGCTTGTTTTCTACTGTACAGTATAGTACAGTATGTAGCTTGTGTTGTGGTGTCCGACATCTGGCCGCTCAAACCAACGCGCGAGGCATGACAGATACTGGCTCTGTTACAACATTCAACACCTGCTGTACTTGAAGACATCAGGGAGAGGACTGATGGAAGGTCGTCACCATCCCACGTCCACATTTATAAATTATCCGATGTTAAACTTACTCACCGTTGTTAACTTAGATTCCGGGTCGCGTATGCCCCCCGCGTCTCTGGATTCGCACCCGGCCACGGCAGCTCCCAGCGCACCCAGTGTTGTGAAGAAATCGTGGAATCGTGGCTAGAAGTCATCCAGCGGGTACGGTTGTCGTCCCCGTCGGCTACTTGCTTCTCCTTCTATCAGGTAAGTTATACAACATGCTGTTTCGGCGCGTTGCAGTTTCACCCTCCTATTTGGGTGCAGACTCTGCGACTTTGCCGGTCAACCCGTCTTCTTTTCTTCCGCGCAATGTACCGCTCCCCACTCCGTGCTCCGCAGGCCTACTTCTCGCGTTGCAGGACGCGTTCTGGATGGACGATTGACTGTGTGTGGTCACTGCCAGCAGTGCTTCACCCTCCCTCGCCCCTTTGGAAATAACCTTGTGCTCCCGGACAATTTGGATTACCGCGGTCGCATCTCTCTCTTCCTCGATGCTCGTGACGGGCCCCGTTCATCTTCCCATGCTCATCTGCCTTGGACTCGTTGCGCTCTTCAGTCCCCTTGTCACCGGTCTCGGGGCGTTTCGTTTTCCACCTCCGGCTGCCGATGTCTCTTTGTGGATGCCTGTTCGAGTTCTCCCGACTGCAAGGACAGCTCTCACATCTCCTCCACCCGCTTCCTCCCGGCCTCTCCATGCTATCCGCTCTCCGACCCGTCCGGCGACTGCTCACCGGCAATGGACCAACGCCTCGTTCAGGGCGACCCTTCCCGGTGCCATGCAGGGTTCCAACTTCGAGACGTTCGTGTTCAAGAACGGTACCATTAGCGTCTGTTACAACAACACGTCGCTCGGCGCCCCCTGCGAGCAGGGCAGCGTCGGCGTCGACGCGCGCAGCGACGCAGACATCCAGGCGGCTGTCAGGTTTGCTGCCACGCATAATCTCCGGCTTGTCGTCAAGAGTACCGGGTAAGCGGTCGCCATATGTCCTCGCATCTACATTCCTCGTCCGCCTTCCCGATGGTTCTGATGATGCGCGCCCGCAGGCATGACCTTTCTGGACGGAGCACAGCACGGGGTTCTTTCGTTATCTGGACGCACGACCTCAAAGACATCACATTTCACAACATTTTTACCCCTACCGGCGCACCTAGGTCGGAGACCCATGACAACGGTCAGGCGCAACCCCGCCTGCAGCGTGATTCAGCCCGTGGCTAATTGTTTGTTACGCAGTCATTACGCTTGACGCTGGTGTTCAATGGCAAGAAGCATACGAAGCCGTCAACGCGAGAAATCGGGTCGTCGTCGGGGGTGTTTCTGCCGGCGGAACCGTAGGCGCTGCGGGCGGCTGGGTACTCGGTGGCGGGACAACAGTGCACTTTCCCCAACATATGGGCTAGGTGAGCGTCCCCGTTCGGTCCGGTGCAGACGGTGTTCACGCGAGTGTCACGGGGAACGTCAGGAGTGGACAATGTGCTGCAGTTCACGATGATTAGCTCGAACGGGACGCGCTTCGTCGCCAACTCGCATCAGCATCCGGATCTGTTCTTCGCGCTCAGAGGCGGCGGAGGCGGCACGTACGGCGTCGTCACCTCGGTCACGTACCGGACCCACGAAAACCTCCCCCTCATCACCGCTGTGTTCTTGGCGTCCACGAATAGCACCTCGCCGTCTTCGTCGCTGCAGAGTCTCTTCACGCAGCTGGTGAAAGAACAACCTAGGTTGTCAGATGACGGCTGGGCTGGCTTTGTGTCGCTCGCGCCTGACGCGACTAGCGGCACCCTGGGCCTCTCCGCCATTTACGTCCTCGTCAACGGTATCCAGTCGGCAGCAAACGCGAGCATCCAGCCGTTTTTCGCAGCCGCGCAAAACATCGCGACCAACAGCTCGGGTGCGCTCACCATCCAGTCTGCGCTGACGATTCCAGTCGCCTCGTTCTTCGACTGGCTGACGACCTTCTTCCCCTCCGGCCTCGGGGATGCGGGCACGAACGACGCCCTCGGGCTCCTCCCGCGCAACTTCATCCAGAGCAAGCCAGAACTCGTCGCGGACACACTAGTCCCGCTCCCGGGTTTAGTCATGCTGTGAGTTTCAACGCCGGAAAACTTCTAAGACCTGGCTGCGATCTCTGACGTCATTCTTTACCTCTTCTCCGATGCCTGACCTCCAGGTTAGTGGGGCGGTGTAGTATCAGACGTCGATCCCGACGCGATGGGGCTGAACCCTGCCTAGCGGACCGCCCTCCTGCACACTATTTTCTCCACGAGCTGGGCAGAAGGCACCCTGGTTGATATCATGAACTCTATCATGGACGAGGTCCGACAGAACATGACCACCCTTCGCGCACTCGCGCCCCACTCTGGCGCGTACTTCAATGAGGTGAGTGATCTATTAACTCAACGTTGACTCAACGCGTACTTAACTTCTGAATAGTCCCACTAACAAAGATCATTCCAGGCGTCCCTCGTCGAGCCAGACCCTTTGCAGGCCTTCTTCGGCGGCCACCACGTACGGTTGCGGCAGATCAAGACGATCTATGATCCTATCGACATGTTTGTGGTCCGAGAAGGCATAGGTTCGGATGAGTGGGATGCTGAACTTCTTTGTAAACTGTAGATCAGAGTTGGGTATAGTAGCAATGATGTTGTATTTTGTATCTTGTACACTTGTATGGGCGGGAAACAAACACAACAGGTTGGATTGCGACGTTCGACAGACATAAGCAGACATTCGAGCACTACGCTACAAAACTACAGGTGACGTATGCGACTGGGAAGCTACGACAACGGAAACGAAACGAAAGGATCAGAAACAACGGCAGTAAAATAATCTGGAAAAGGACGACGCACGGAAGCTGTGTTAGTCTGGGAAGCTGGTGACGATAACGAGGAAAAGAGTGTGGTGAGAGTGAGAAGGAGATGAGGGGGAGAGACAAAGGGTAAAGACAAGGAGATCGTGGGTAGGAAACGCGAGCCATAGCTGACCTATGGTTGTATCGGAACAGGGGAAATATAGGCAAGGTGAGACACGAGAGGGGTTACGCGGAGGTTGCACTGTCCATGTACTGCAGCAGATGTGTTGAGTTGGGTTTGTGTGTGCGGGAGGGTGTAAAAGGGGGAAGGGGAAGGGGAGCATGGACATGCGATATGCGACGATGGACAGACAAAACCAATACTATGACTAACCATATCAATACACGAAATGAGGCGCACTGCTCAAATACCATCGACATTATCTAGGAGGGGTAATGTTATCGACTAGTTCACGCCCGGAATCCACGAGTCGGGGTGTTAAGAATAGATAGTAGCTGAGCGCCGTTGGAGTGCCGGATGGCATTATTATGAGCTGCAATAAACGGGCAATGAGCAATGGTAGTTCTAGGGGTTTCACGAATGGACTCACCAATATGGGGTGCAGGGTGCTGTGGGGGGACAGAGCGGAGGGGGCTAGTGGGTGCCTGGAGCTGTACAGGGTAGAGAGGTGGAGGCACGAAGGAAGGTGCGGGGCCGCCATTGAATGGCATCAAAGCGCGCAGTTGGTGCTCGTTCATGCTCTGGCGAGGGACGGCAGCAGGTGCAAAGGAAGAGGGGTGATAAGCGTGGCTAGTCCTGGGGCGAACCACGAAAGCATCGGGAGCCTGCGTTCGGTACGCGGAATGGTGTCCCATAGGGAGAGGCATGTGTGGAGCAGGAGAGGAATACAGGACCGATTGGTTAAGCTGTGGCGGAGGGACGGACGGCGGTGGCAGAGGATAGGCAGGATGAGGATGCACCGGCATGGGCGAACGATGACCCATCCGGGACGTAGCCCTGTCAGATTCCTGGGCGACGCTTTCCAGGATAGAGATGTACCGCATCTCCTTGTTGATGTTGCGGGAGTGGACGAGGTATGGTGAGATGTCAGCCGTCGAGCCACGGCGGGTATGGCCGGCGCTACCTGTGGCGCTGAGCGAGGGGGACGTGGCAGACGGGGCAACAGGAGCAGGAACAGTTTGCGGGGGCGGCTGCTCCTGGGGTCGGGGTGAGATGACCAGAGACGGTGTCACAGCAATGGACGGTTCCATGGGGGCAGACAACTTGGCGGGTCCGCGAGCAGACCAGTCGGGACTCACGAGAGGCTGAGAAGGTGTAGAGTAACGAGGAGAAGAGGCTCGCGCAGACGCAATCTCACTCGGCATCGACCGGGCCTTGGTGGTATCATCCAAAGCGACGGAGGCGGCCGAGCGCACGAGTCCGTTGAGGAGTCCAGCCAGATGAGAGTCTCCGGTGTCCAACGTGGCAGTAGGGACTTGTCGAGCTGGGTCGGGCGTAGCAGTGCCGATGGTCGACTCGAATGTCGAGTCATGAACACGGGCAGCACTGTACTGCGGAGACGGCGTATGAGGCTCCGCAGACGACGCCTGAGAGCTGAGCTCCTGAGCGTTCTGGTCATGCGTAGCAACACCATCCTCCTCACTGGAAGAGGGGAGCTCTTCCTTAACATTCTGCACAGGAGGTCTGCGCACTTTTCGTGGGAGGTTACGAGGCTTGCGGTCGTGAATGAAAGCTTTGAGGGGTCTGTCTCGAGATCAGTCGCCGAAGGTGTTCCACCTAAACCACAAACATACCCAATGAACGGCGAGATGAGATAGAACTTGCCCGGCGCTGTCTTGCTACGCTTCCACGTCGGGAGATCGGTCAATCGGAACCAGGAGATTTTCTGATCGGGCTTCAGATCAGTCTGTGTCGAACATGCCAGAAACCACACCCACGCTGATCTCTTTCCTCGTCTTGGTCTCGAATGGAAAGTCTTCCGGTACTCCTGGTACTATATACAAAGAAATCGACTGCTCCTTAATGGACAACTGGAGAACGTTGTCGGGGTCGAGCTGCTCCTCCAAATTGTACCCGGTCTCTTCGAGTACCTAGAGAACGATGGAGGGGTGAACGGAGCGCCGCTGAGGGCACAACAGAATTGACGCACCTCACGAATGGCACATCGATACTTCGGCTCCTGCTCATTGATTTTTCCCTTGGGAAAACCCCATCCTGCTGATGCCTTCCAGCCCTTCACAAGGACGACCTGCGGCAAGGGGTGCAATCCCTTTACGTAAGCGGAGAATCGCCAGTATTGTGCCGAACCTGGAGCTGACCTTATCCCAGGTGTCGTTGAGCATGATGGCGCCACAAACCGGGACGCGGGTCTTGTACTTCATGAAGGATTCAAAGGTGCGGTCATGATCCTCTGCCCAGTGTGTGAGGAGAGGACAAGCGCGGAACAGGGCTTCGGAGAAGGTCTTGAGCGTATATGATTGGAACTTGGAGGGGTTTTGTTCGCGGATGAAGTCCTCGTAGTACCAGTGACTGATTACAGAGGTTCAATGAATGACTCAGGATGGATGGATGGAAATACTGACGCTTGTTCGACCTGGAAGCAAACTCTCGCGACTGATGCGAGCTCCTCCTCAGGAAGATTGAGGATGAAACGACTGGTAGGATTCAGGGTTGCTGTGTAATGCATGATCGGGTGATGGAGACACACCTGGACAAGTCCTCGAGAACCTCGTCTCGACTGAGATTCGAGTACTGGACGGAGGCATATGCGTGTTCGTGTGATGAGGCTGGCGCCGCTGCGCAGAGTTCTGGCGATGAAGAAGATGAAGAAGCCATGTTGAGTGGCGAAAAAGAAAGGGAGAAAAGCGAGGAGTGAGGGGTGATATATAAGAAGGAGCGGGACAGAGGGCGAGTATGAGGGTAGAGATATGTTGGTGGTGGCTGGAGAATGAACGCCTACCGAGCCTAGGGCAGTTGGCTCCCTTGGCGCCGCCACAACAGAAACAAGTGCATACAAAGCTTCCCCAGCCACCCCCTCTCGGCGTCTGTACAAGTCTCGGGCTTGCTCTGGTGGAGCCCGTTACCATCTCCTCTACACCGTCATCTCACCTTCGATTTCCGCGTGCGTCCGGCATGGCTTTCCACCGCTTTGCTCATGTCAACCCCACCGATGAGCAGGCCGCCGCTCTAACCGACGGTCCCGAGCTCAATAATCAAGCGTTGCGTCTTGAGAAACAGGGGGATCTTGCTGGTGCGGAGCTCAAGCACCTCGAAGCCCTTAGGGTCAAGGAGGCGGGATTGGGCACCGACCATATCACTACCGCGGTGTCCTACAATGGCCTGGGTGAGCTTTATCTCCAGATGGGGCAGCTTGACAAAGCAGAGGAATACCTCAACAAGGCTTTGCGCGTGCGCGAGCGCAAGGGTCCCGCTTCGGACCTCGCAACGACTCGCGACGACTTGGGGAGATTTTTTGAGATGAAAGGCGACTTGCAGGCGGCACATGAGGTTCGGATGAAGGGCGCGCCCGACAACATTGCGTGCAGCAACTTCAGCGTGAGTCCTTGCATTTCGATTACGCCTTCACGTTACCCTGATGCACACCCTCATTCGCGCCTCCAGTGTTCGAAGCTGCAGAACTCCTTGAGCAACCTGTATCGGTGTTCTGCGTGCAAGGTAAGCTCCCATAGTTGAGGATACTATGCATGCTCACTGACATTTCAGGCGGCTTTCTACTGTGCCCAGGGTTGTCAGGTTAGCCCGCCTTCCGTTTGCTCCCTCTAAAATACGGGCCCCTGATGAGTCTGAATGCAGCGGGCCGACTGGAAGCGGCACAAGAACTACTGCCGTCGCACTGAAGGTGGCGTGAACAAGGAGTCTTCACGCCTTTGAGGTAAGCCTTTCAGCCCGGCACCGCTAACAAGCTAACATGTTTGTCTTACAGGCTGTATTCCTCTCAACGAACGCGTAAGTGATCTTGGACTTCTGCGTCGATATGGACAATGTCTGGCCGCCACCTGTAGCATAGTTTTTGATCAATACAGCATTCTTCTAGACCAGTGTCTTAACTTGTGCACGAACGATATCCTACGAGGAGGGGCTCGAGGGAACGACATCCACATTTGCCATCTGGGCTGACTCCGTCAGCCGCTGTGGGTAGCTGATTCGGATGCCCATGGTTGGCCTCGCAATGGTATTTTAGATGCGCACTCACCCGCCCGTTTTGCACTCACCCTATCTCCAGCAGCCATGTCTACCCCGTCGCATCTCATGCCGTCCGCCGTGAACACCATCGATCCCGCTATCGCAACAGCGCTCGGCGTCGGCAAGGGAGCAGAGCTCAACAGTCAGGCGTATCTGAAGCAGTGCTCGGGCGACCTGAAGGGGCCGAACGCGCGTATCTGGAGGCCATCAAGGTTAGAGAGCAGGGCCTCGGGAAGGAGCACCACCTCACCGCCATCTCCTACAACGGGCTTGGGGAGCTCTACGTGGCGATGGCGCAGCTGAACAAGGCGGAGGAGTACCTCAATAAAGCGCTGGAGATCCGTGTCGAGAAGGGTTTCCTGGAGGAGCTGGCCGTCACTCGGGATAGCTTGGGGAGGTTGTTCGAGATGAAGGGCGACCTCCAGGCGGCGGCGGACGTCCGTCGTCAGGGCGGCCCGGACAATGTGGCTTGCAGCAACTACAACGGTGTGAGTGCACTTTCCTCTTGTTGCGTTACTCGGTGCTGATCGACGACTGTTTCCAGTGTATCAAGTTCTCGAACAACCTGACTGATTTGTCGCAGTGTAACATGTGTAAGGCTCGTACCGTTTCTGTCGATAGCGTTTGCGGAAAAAGGGCTGAATGTTATGCATCCAGGCTGCGTTGTACTGTTCAGATTCGTGCAGGGTGAGTATCTGAAAGTGATGCTGGCAACTTGGTACTCACTTCATTGCAGGACGCCGATTGGACCCGCCACAAGCAGTACTGTCGCACTGATAAGACTGCGGAACCAACCACTTGGTAGTTAAATCGAGCAGAGCTTGGTTCACGGTGAGATCATCTCTACTCTGCGTCCCACACGCATCTACTGATTCGTCGGTATGTATTCGGTTCCCAGTCTTGTTGAGGCGGCATTGCTATTCGTGGTTTCCTGATCACTTGTCCCGGTTTTCGCACCCGATGTCCGTGTGGAATCTCTCGTTTCAGTTTGTACGGCGTCTATAAATAACACACCTTCCTTTCGCAACCAAATACTCGTTATTATCTTTGTGAAGGATGTCGAGGAGAGTCTGAGGATGGTTGTAGTGAATCGGATCGAGCCACAGACGCGTTCGAGTCGCGTCGCGGGTGGCCCACGTGGATGGGAGTGACGTCAGCAGCGTGCTCAATTGATCAAATGTCGACAACTGTGACGACGACCTCTAACGCTCGTTCCTGTTCTCCTGGCTCATGACGCGGACGTCCTCAAACGCTCCTACTTAGTAACTCATGAACATCGCAGTTGTCTCAAACGGGTGGGCGACACAGACTGAATATAAATACGACATCCCACGCTGACTTCCTGCTGTTTTTTTCGGTCTCGACTCCATCTGCCTTGTATTCATTCAGAACCACCTACACCACCGTCCAATAGGCCGAAATGAGTGGTAGCCGGGAACATGATGCCGAACATCTGCGCGCTCCAATGCATCCAACACGGTCTTCTGCTAATCTCTCGCCCACCTCTTCTCCTGGCACCTTCGTATCGCGCCCCCCTGTTCACCCTTCGCATCCTTCCTACCTCTCTCCTGCCAGCTTGAGCACCAATTTACCACCTGTTCCACCACCTCACCCGAGTCCACGATCATCGCCTCCGCTCCCTCCACGTTCTCCCGGTGCAAGTCCCAATATCTCTCCTCTTCCAACTCAGCCACCCCCACCTAGCTTCAACCTTGGCGCATTTCCATCCGAGATACCTCCCCAACGCTCCACCCTCCCTCCTAGGTCCACCCCGTCTGGCTCATTAGTAACTTCCTCGCCTGGTCTCTCGCCACTCGTCCAGCACGTACCAGTCGAGGGCCAGGGATCGGGAGGAGAATTTGAAGCCCTCCCTGCTGCCGCAGTTCCACTTGGCGTCTGTGCTGGTCCTTACACGGATACCTTGAGCTCTGTGGGGCCGAAGGACGAGGAGGAGTTGTCGGAGGTCCAGCTACGTGAGCTGTATGACGATGAGGAGGTTGAGAGGTTCTTGAAAGTCTTCTCGACGGTGAGTTCCCGCATGGCATCTGGACTCTTGTCCGAAAAGCGGCCTGAGACGATTCTAGTATGTTCGGGAGGTCCAAACGACGCAGCCTGTCGCTGTCGGACCCTTACCTGCCGGGGAGGATGTCGTGCCACCGGCTCATCCTGGTGAGGGCTCAGCCGGTCTATCGAAGACGGATTGGGATACGCCCTTGTCGGAAAGGATTGCAGTGGTGAGTTCTTTCGCCCAGCTGCGGGTCAGATATCAAACTCAAGTAGCCGTTACTAGGAGGTCATCGTTCCTCTGCTGCCTCGGCCTCGTGCTCCGCCACCCGATTTCTCTCTAGGAAGATTGAACCAAACTGCATCTCGGCTCTTTGTCGCTCTCGAACCAATCTATAGTCAGGTCGCGGTACCATTGCTCAAGCTGGCCACATGGCGGGATACGAAGAGGAGCTTCGGGTACTGTGCTGTTCGTGTCCTTCAGCCCACGATACGAGGTCGTTCTCTGACCACGCGTTTAGCTATATTGGATGCTTTGGTATCACGGTCTTCTGTTCTCCGCCCTTGTACTTGGATTTCTGGGCGAGCTTCTTCGGCGCAAGCTCCATCCCTACCCAAGTTTGGATGAGCTCCGTGCGCATCGGCGTACGATCGACCGCTCACAAGCTTTCGGCACTCTACTCGCCACACGACTGTCTGCTGCTCCCGCTTTGGGTCTGTATGACGTCTGGGGCATCTTGGGGGACTATCGACGTCTGCGCAAGGTCAAGAAGCCGAAGGAGGGTATGGGCAAGGACGGATTCGCAGGAACCGGCGAGGACCCAGTGAAGGCGGACGAAGCTTCCAGCCTCCACGACGTATCGACTGCGGAACAGCATGCAGAAGAAGATGCGGATCTGAAACGTTTGGGCCTCTTCCTCTTGAACGAGGTAGCAGACTTGCTGGAACGCCTCAAGAAGTATGTCCGCAGAGTTCGCCCGCGATGCCGCACATCTGATCCTGCTTTATTAGCATCTTCCTTTGGCGTGAGCCGACGGCTTCGGCGATCTGTGGCGCTGTGAGTGTCGGGCGTAGTCATAGTGAAGAATGAAGCCGATGTGATCACCTACTGACGGTCCCTCTATAGGTTATGTTTGGTTCGTTCGTTCTTGGTTTGCTGCCCGCCTGGTATCTAGTGAGGCTCGTCGGGCTTGTCACCGGAGGGATCTTCTGGCACGTCATACCTGTCGTGGCAGCGATTCCCGAGTCGGAGCGGCGCCGGTATGTTGTCTCGAACACAATGACGCACGCGTCTGAACTGATGTTACACCTGCCTTCAGCATCCCCTCTCCGCTCTCTTTCGTCCCGAGCGACACCGAGTACGCCATGGAACTGATCTCACGGCGCGTCGCTCGGGGATTGCCTGTCAAACCGAGGCGGAAGAGACCCGGAATGCAGTCATTCGACTCGAGCATGCCAGAAGCCGAGGCTGCGCAGGGAAGCAGCTCGTCTGTCGACTGGATGAGGGTCGGGGAGCGAATCGCCTCGACGAAGGAGATGGCGAGCGACGTTAAGGGGCTCTTCCGTGAAGGGCAGGTGAGTAGCTCGCACGGAAGCTGGACCGCATGACGCGTGCTGACTGCGTCGTGCGCAGTGGAAGAAGGCAGAAAACTGGAAGGCGCTTAATCCGATGGCACCAAAGGTCGTAGCATCGCAGAACGGCGATGAGCCGCGCATCGAAACCCAGAGTGCGTCCGCCTCGCCGCCTCAAGGACGTGTCGCTGACGCAGACTGGACTGGCAGCGTTCCCGGCGACCATGAAATCACATGGGCCTGGTTTGATCACATTGACACCGACGTCGCTCTTCTTCACCTCTTTGCTATCGCCCCAGCCCGTGATGACCCTCCAGTTGGCGGACATCACCGGTGTCAAGAAGATCACGATGACCAAAGGTCTCGAGGTTCGCTATTCGCACCAGGACGAGCACGGTGCGGTAGAAGAGAAAGACGTCTCTTTCCAGCTCGTTGGTGGCCGCAGCGAGTTGTTCGCCCGCCTCGTGAGCTCCGGAGGGAAGAGGTGGGCAAAGATGTAGTTACATGCAACTTCTTCTGTATGCGGTGTCGTGTACTGTACTTGTAAGGATCCTTCCGCTTACTGCTTCTCCGAACCTGACATCTTTGACGACAGCACGAGTGCTTCTGCTGTACTTTATATCGCGTGCAATCAACCTTGTGATGCGTCTTCCAAAACCTTCCCGCTGTGGAGCGTTCTATTCGGAAGCGAGACGCAGGGGTTAATTGGGTTGTCTGCTACCGTCTTCTTGCACTCTCCTGCCTCCTATCCGCCATGTTCTTCTCCCAGGACCTGTTGGAGCGGAGGGACGGCGGTTACGGTTTGTTGTGGTGAGTTCACCATGATGATACTTGGGTGTACAAGCACAGATGTCAGAGCCTGTTCGGAAAAGGCTCGCAGCTACCCTTGGAGCCAAGTCCTCCTTCAAGAAACTCCCCAAGCGTTCTGTCCTTACCGCCGACATCTCCCAACTATGCGGACTCATTGCGGAGCCTCCGGAGCCTCTAGCACTCAGATTGTCGAGCAATCTCATGATCGGCGTCGCTCGGTGCGTCCTTGCCGTTTCTATCCCCTTTCAAACGTGGCTTACGCAGTTGGCTTAGGGTATATAAAGGTGTGCGCGCTAATTATCGCGCGCAGGAGCAAGCCGGTGTTTACGCACAAGGACAGTCAAGCAGGAAATATTTATGGCAGATGTGACAACGTGTTTCAATGCTTTGAAGAAGGCAGTACAGGATCTTTCTACGCTATCTGCAGCAGCCACCGAGCTTCAGATGGGTCAACCGAGCTTGCGGCACGTCAGATCATCTTTGAGTCCTCTCTTACCCAAGCTCACGCTTCTTATGTAGCCCGGAAGCGTTAACTTTGGTCGCGGACCCAGAAGCCGTCTTCGGCCTTGCCTTCGACAGCGTGCTCGTTGTACGTCTTTCAAATATTCATCTTCCCGAGTTCGCTCTGACTGGGAGGTAGGCTTGGGATGAACGCATACAAGAAGGTATGACCAACGCTCAACTGCGGACGTACAATTTATGACAAAATACACAGACGAGGAGAGCGACCGAGGCTCTGACGACGAGTTCGATCCCCAGTCTAAGAAGCCGAAGTCGAAAGGCAAACAGAAGCAGAACGGCGCGCCGTCTTCGATTATCCCGGAGCATGCTCGAGCGCTTCATACTTTGGAAGAAGATCACAAGTACCTGTTGGCAGCTGCATTCGAGGGGTCGGTAAGCGGTAGTTGTCAGGGTGGTGTCGGCTTCGAGCCCTCCTCCTCTGTTATAGACGGGGGATTCGCGTTCGACGACGACGTGTTCGCGCTGCCAGCAGGCGCCGACGTTGCGGACATTGGTGACGAACTTGCTCGCGAGTTAGGAGAAGGCTGGGGAGGGTTTGTCGGCCAGATCGAACAACAGTGAGTGTTGTATGGTTATTAAAGGGCAGTACTCTGACCCATACCTCGCTGCAAAGACAACATGGCGAAGCGTCGGGCTTAGATGAAGCTGCCTTTGGGCTCGGATCGCATCAGGGTTTAGTCGACGACTTCAGATTCGACGATCAGCAGGATTATGGCTACAGCGACCCCATGAACAACGTGCGTAACTTGCGATGTAATTTCGGGAGAATAACTGCTGACGCCAATGCATAGTATGCACCCCACCGCGTGCAGGTTCGTTGATTGTGGACATGACCCCTTTCAGCGCGCGGGGTTCAGATGTCCAATCGAACCTTGCGAACAATCTCGCGGCTGAACAAGAGCAAACAGAGAACGGGCCTGTTCAGCGCAAGGGGAAACGTGTTCGATTGCTTCTAGATTCCCGAATCGAGCTTACAGATGAGGAGTTGAAGGTTGGTTTGATTTGCTTCCCTACCATTGGGAACTAGAGTAATCAATCCCAACAGAGAGCCCGCGCTAACTACGTTCAACAACAAGAGACCCTCAAGCGTGAGATAGCACAGAAGAGGTTCGACAAGGAAAACAGCAAACGTATCGAAGAGATGATTTATGGTGCGCCGCAGGGAGGTTCGTACCACACTGAAGACTACACGGGTATCACGACTCAAGCTCGTCTCGACAAGTCGAAGCCCCTGTTCTTGTAGATTTTTGGCTGGAGAACTTTCGATTGCATGTCGGAGCCCGCTCCGGGCAACTTCATTTAGAAGTCGAAGGTATGTTGGAATGCCAAGGCGTGTCACGTCTGCAGGCTAACTGCGAACCTAGGTGAGCCGCCAAGGAAACGGCGGAGGGTACAGGACCCTGGTGTAGAAGCACGTTTTGCGGAGCTGGGACGAGACGGATCCTCGTTTCGAATGGGCGATTTCGGGCTGGACGTGGACTGGGGTATGGGGGTAGAGGATCTCAGTGAGTGAACTAGTTCATTGCTTATAATGTTGGGCTCAACTTCTCAGACTACGGGGGGGAAGATATGAATCTTGACTCCAGAATGCGTTCATCGGAGGTTCGTTCTCGGTATCCCTGAGACAACGTGCAAACTACTAAAACAGTGTAGGAACCTGGCCAAGCCCGTCATGCATCGCGCCCACCGTCTGCCTTGGGGAGCCACCTATTAGATTTCGACCTAGGTCCTACTCAAGACGCCATCTCGGGTTCGCAGCGAAGCTCATTCTTCCCCTGGGATCATGCTGGACCCAGCTCATCTGCCGGCGGTGGCCCGTTTTCCGCCTACGGAAGTGACGGTATTAGTGGCTTTCGTCCTAGTAGCAAGCGAGGAAGCTCAGTAGGGAGCATGCGAGATAGCCTCCTTCTTCCTCCGGGCGGCAGCACCGTTCTGCGCTCTCCGATAGACTTGGGATTGAGGGGTTCTCAGACAGGCGGAGAGGATTTCGAGTTCAACGGTAAGACGACAATGTCCCCCGTCCACCGTGCGTAATTATTGACCCCTCAATAGTTCCCGAGGAAGAGACGCAGGAAGAGTCGCAACAATCTAACGTCCTAACTCTGGAGAAGAACTCCTTCAACTTCCTCGAGCGAGTAGCCTTGTCGCCTGCCTTTGCATCAGTACTCACTACGTCGATGTGATAGGTACGCCAAGATGCAGCTGAAAGCGTTTCCTTCAGCAACCGCCGAACTGAGCTTCGACGACATGGTGCCGAAAGCTACCAGTACGCGCCGGGTCGCTGCTGCCGCGTTCTATCATTGCCTCGGTATGTTTAAGCATAGCTTGATGAGTGTGTGCCGTGCATTAATTGGTGGACGGGACAATAGTGCTATCCACGAAGGACCTTGTGACCGTCAGTCAGGTGGAGCCCTACGCAGTCCTGAGAATTCGAGTGAAGTGAAATGGGACGACCTTGGAACGACCTGGGGAGTTAGTGGCGACGAGTCGGATGATAATCGCTTTCTTGTCACCGCCAGCTCGGCCTGCTGTATTGTGCTGCGTGGTGGTTTGTACTGGCATGTATTCGCTATATTGTGAAAGTAGAAGCTGAGGATTGTCCGAGCGTGGATAGAAAGACGGATGGGGTTGGGGCGGTACTGGAGCTTACATAAGGTACAATAGTAGGCGGAGGAGGAAATTGAATGCAGGATTTAAAGATGATGTCTGCCGATGGCTCTTGTGTCCGAGTCGGACCACGTCTGCTCTTTTGCGTCAACAATATATGAGCCCCCGCCTGGCTTCGCTCCTTTCCATCTCCCTTCGTCCTAGACTCGCCCGTCCTTTACCCGCATACACTCTACGTTGCACAATGACATCCCGCGCTGTCGAAGCCTCCCGGGCGATCCTCAAGTCCATCGACCTTTCTGCTGGATATGATGCAGAGCAGACGCGACTTATGGACGAGAGATGTATACTGGTGGATGAGGAGGACAACGCACTTGGTGCAGCAGACAAGAAGACATGTACGCCACCGAACTCCTTCCGTGTTTCATGAACCTAACCTCGTCCGGCGTGCTCGCAGGCCACTTGATGGAGAACATTAACAAGGGTCTTCTCCACCGTGCATTCTCTGCCTTCGTCTTCCGTCCGAGCGACGGCAAGCTCCTCCTGCAGCGGCGTGCGACCGAGAAGATCACGTTCCCAGACATGTGGACGAACACATGCTGCTCGCACCCCCTCGACGACTTCGAAGAGGAGAAGATCGAGAAGGACCAGCTCGGCGTCCGAGTCGCCGCGTCGCGTAAGCTCGAGCATGAGCTCGGCATCCCTCGCAGCCAGACACCCGTCGGCGAGTTCCAGTATTTGACCCGGATACACTACCTCGCGCCATCCAACGGGCTCTGGGGCGAACACGAAGGTGCGTCCTCTCTGCGTTTGCGTCTTCGCGCTTCTGCGCCACTCTCGCCGATGTCAGCTATCGCTGCGCGGCAGAATCGTACGAGATTCTGGAAATAGCTCCAGTTCCTTCTCCGGTGTGCTTGGGTTGCATGAGCTTACCGGAGCGCTCGGCGAACCTTGTCGCAGTCGACTACATTCTCTTCCTGACGGCCGACGTCACCGTCACGCCGAATGTCAACGAGATCCGCGACTACAAGTATGTGGACAAGGCCGAACTGCAGGCCATGTTCGAGGATCCCGGTGAGTCTTAGCCTCTATCGCCGCGCCACCTTCGTGCACGCGCTGATCGCCCGCTGTCAGCCAACTCGTTCACACCGTGGTTCAAGCTCATTGCCCGTGACTTCCTCTTCGGGTGGTGGGACGAGCTCTTGGCCCGCAAGCCCGCTGAGGGCAAGATCTACGCGAAGAGTCTCGCGGGTCTTGTCGACGGTAGCAAGGTCGTGAAGATGGCTTGAGGGCGGGATGGTCGTTGCTTGAATGCCTGGCTAACCACGGATCTCGGAGCTTGGGCCTATCGTACATAAATAGAGGAGAATTAACGATACTATGTCAAGGTCCCGGCTTTTATAGTAGAATGATCGTGCCATAATATCGACTAGAAATCGTGGTGATTTGTAGATGTTGTCGAGGGCATAGGGGACGGTGTGATATTGTTACAGACGAGAAAACAAAAAAGGGGGGGGAAGTTCTAGATATTTCGCGCTCGGAGTGGTGCTGGATCATCAGGCATTGGTAGATTGAGAGATGTGGAAAGCTTTCTGCAAGGCCACACCCAGTTGTTACAGATACATCCGGGTACCGTCGACAAATCCGAGCAGCTTGACGTCGGACGGATGTTCGACGTGGCTGTTGAACGCACCATTAAGGACGTGATTGAGATGAATCAGTCCTCCGACGAATATCAAAGCGAGGAGGATAGCCGGACTCCGGACGATCAATCCATAGAGATCAACGACCGCACTCAGAACGTGGGCTGCGAGGAAGATGATGGACCAAAACACGAGCCCACGAGGCAAGCAAAACGCCTGTGCAATGGGCTCGTAACCATATCCGTAGACTTGAACGCGTGCGAGGTGATTGGCCTGGATCGAGGAGTCTTCAGAGACTATCGGGCAGTGAACTCGGGAAGTAGAAGAGGCGTACCACATTGATGGCGCTGAGCTTTTCTGCTCCGGCATACCATTGTAAGAGTATGGCCCCGGAGGAGAGCCCTCCAAGGGCGAACACGACCGACACGGTTCCCATGCACTGTGAAACGGGATTGGTCTCCATGGTTGACATCGAACCAATCCTGGAGGCATATATGGCTAAGTAATATCGATGAGAAGAAAGGTCAGAAGAGGAAGCTCACAGAACTAGACCAACAGCCTATCAGAACAAAAGGAACCATCAGGAGGCGTGTACTGCGACCGCCGAATGGCAGTACTGTTCCACGTACCAGACAAGCTGACTCCCGCCATCCATTCAGCAATTCGATTGCAAACTCGCGCCAGTGCACGGCGTATGTTAGCTCATCCACGGAGAGCGACTCAAGTTCGGCCGCACGGGTCTTCGGCATACCGAACAGAAAAGCAGAAAACAGCTTTAACATGCAAGTGCGTTCAAGGCGGGCTTTGTCAAATCGCCTTTGCATCCTGGAGATCTTTGCGTGGTCTTCACCGTAGAAAGTGCTAAACTTGTGCCTAGCTATGAAATACCGCATGTTAGTTAGGGATTGTTTGTTTGTGCAATTAATGTTGGATTTGCTCACAGATAGTACCCCAAAGGCGGGCTGATATGAACTCAGTTATAGCAAAGGCTACTATGTGCGAGGACTTGCGGACATACCAACGATCCAGGTCATATATGTGTTGCATTCAGCTGCAGGGGGAAAGGGTTATTCTTGAGATTACCCCCTATTTTCATGAGACTACGCACTCTCAACATCAATGATTTCCAGGTACTGTTTGCATTGCTCAGCGCCGTACGGAAAGGTCGAATCGTTCGAAGTCAACTGATCTGACCAGGATTGTCGAGTAAGTCGGTGAATAGAGCCAGATTAAGGGATGAACCGGACCCGCTCTGCCTTGACGAAATATGTCCACGAGCTCCCTCCTTAAGCTGCAGGGTACCGCCCGGTGCGGAAAGTATTCGTTGTGAACCCAATATTGTTCTTGCAGAATGAAGCCTACGCCACCAAGGCAAAGTTAGTCGAAAGTTTGGCATTGTATTGCAGGTACACCATACTCAATTTTCTCGGGATATCGAAGGAGCGGCCTCGGGAACAGACGAGTGCTATCCCTTCATTCGAATGGTGACGTATCGCATCCGAAGGAAGGAAGATGACCATCGTGCGTCCCGGGGCAACTCCCCTCACGATATCCTCTGAATGTGGTTGTATCTTCGGGAATGGAACGTACGCATATGGGCGATACTGCACACCTGGGCAAGCTCCAGATCATGCCGTTCCGGATCAATTTCTTCCAGCCAAAATACGGTTCGAGTCGCGTGGTCGACGAAGTAGTACTTGCATCCGTCGTCCTCGGCCGCCACAGTGATGAATATCTCGTAGTCCTCCGGAAGCACTAATTCGTCGGTTTTGATCAGAATTTCCAATCTTTCCGCCCATCTTGTGATTCTGCTGGAAATATTTGGCTGACAGATGGGGTCGTCAGTGACTAGGTGCTTCGATTCGTTGACATAGTAAGGCGTTCCCTCGGGGTTGAAGGCCTGGACCCAACCCATAGCGAAGTATGGAGGTCTTTAGACAGGATGAGCCAATGGGACGGTTATTTACGCTCTAACGACGTACTCTGGAGACAACAGTGTCGAATGTAGTCCTCGTGGAATCCTGATTGACTCTGGCCAAACGCTGTGGCGCCACGATTGTTCGCAAGAGTCAGCGGAAAAGTCTTATGAGAAGTTACGGCCCACGACGTACAGCGCATTTCTACCGTAGCGACCGTTTTGACTGGGAGCCATTGGGACCAACGGCGCATTTAAAGAGTAGATGGGGAGAGGTTCTTCGCATGCAACGGGAGTCGCTTCTGTCGGGACTTGGTCCCCACATTCTGGACGCGAATCGCCAGGTAGTTGCAGGGAGTTGGGCATTTGCGAAGAGCGGCCGACAAGGTGGGGGTGCGCAGGTGGACACGGAACATACAACCCCAAGCCTTCTTTATGCATGCCTGCAGGCCCACCTTACGTGAGCCTACTATGCCACATGTGAGACGATAACCCTGCACCGATTATCCGGAGTGGGCGGCCACTTACAGTGATGGAAATCTCCCTGACTCGGAAGCGTCAGTTGCAGCTTTAAGAGGCACCTGCCCGGTGGCAATGGGCGTGCCTGCAGAGGTCAAAGATGTTTCGTGCCGTCCTATACACGCACTCAAAGAGGCCATACGCGACGATGGAGCGAGGATCGAACGCGTGCACTGCCCTGGGTTCTTTTACGGAGACGCGGGCCATGGGTAATGCCACGGAATGTCCACAGCAGGTCGAGGGGCTCACCATGGTCCGATACAATACTTATGCCGTGCAAGAAGTTCGGACCACTGGCATGTCAATGAGATGTGATCGATGGTCACAACTTAGGGTACTGTTCAGCAGTCCTTTCAGCTACTTACATATGAGATGTGGAACGCTAGATGCATGCATATGGCGGTGAACGTACTTGAGCGTTTCAAAAAGACGTGTTCCATGGAAGCGGCACTCGGAAGCCAGCTGGCAATGGCAAGTTGAAGGCTGTACTGCTGGCAGTGTGGTGGTGGACAGCCAGCGCGGCGGCTACCGCCGACGGCCAGGCAGTGATAAAAATTAAATTAAAATTACTACGAGCAAGACTGTGACTCGGAGTGGCGATCGAGGTGAGTACTCAGTACTCAGTACTCAAGTACTCACCGGTACCCACCCTCAGCTGGACGCTGTGGACGATTCCATTCATGCACCCTCGCCGTGTGTATCACAGGTCCGAGTCGGCCCGCGAACTTGAAGCTTGAAAAGTCCTTAAGCCGCTCGGGCCGGAGCTTGTGTGGCTCCCGGGCCGAGCCACTGTGACTCTAGACTAAGACTATCGAGAGCCGTTGCCGACTCGTTTTATCATGACGACCGTCACGACGCTCATGATCTCGAGCTCACATCCGCAGAGGCCAGCTATTTCTCTGCAGGGACTAGTACTAGTAGTACTCTCTCCTGATTCACGCAGATGCAACAGACTTGTGTTCTGGATAGCCCCGCTCATTGTTACCCTTCCTGGACCATTGGGCCGCTCATATGCGTATGGTCCCGCGCGTGGCGCCAACCCTCGGCTTCTGGGATAGATGTATCTTGGATGTATCCACCGCTCCAGCCGGTTTCGAATTTTTCTAGCTAGCTTTCCGATCCGACTACAAGTGCGCTCAACAGTTCCCTGAACTCATGCCGCTGTGCTCTTCCGATGCACCTTCTCGCGCCGATTACGAAAGACCTCCCCCTACCGCATGGTGAATGGGCCCATTGGATCCTAGGGACCCGCGCACAGCTTACGCCAGGTTGGTTGGGAGCGAACGTTAACGCCAACGCTTTCAGCTCATATATAGAAGGATGCGGACTTCGGTCAGCCCCGCTTCAATTCTTTCTACATCGAGCTAGCTCACGCCTACGTACCTGCTTCGTTCTCACCATTCTATCGTCATGTCCTTTCCCAAGCCCACTAAACAGAGCTCGATTGACGAAGCCTGTCTATCTCCGCCCATTGGCGAGGTCACGAAGGACATCTCGCGCCTCCAGGTGTCGACGGCAGTGCTACCGCACGGACATCTGGTCGCACTGTGGCACGGAGAAGCATCTCCGATCTCTTCTTCGTCGGCTTGCAGTACTCCTCTTGAGAAGTGAGCGTCATAGGGACCACTTCTCAGGATCTTCTGCTCACGATTCTCCCTTTCAGGCAGCCTGGAGATGTAATCGCGCTTGGAGCGGACCTGGGACTACTCGCCATTGCGGATTGCAACGAAAGTTTTCATGTTGTCCGCGCAGACGGCGAGCAGAGTCAAGACGACTACCCTGACACGCTGTATGCCATTTTGCTCGATCCCTGAGATTATTGGGTCTGACACATGTTTGCAGTGCTTGCGTGGGGACTGTCAAGTGCGTCATCCATGACCATTCTCTTATTGTCATCATACTCCAGGCTAACCCCTTCTTACAGCGGGCTCTACGAGTCTCAATCCGGCGAAGAGGATGACGAGGTCGACGAGTGGTACCAACCCAAGGGCGGTCCAAGCACCCCGACCCCGCACAAACCCTCGGTTAAGCCCATCACTGCGTCAGCTGTGGGCAAGCCTCCCAAGAACTAGTCCCCTAAAGACTTTTATGTTCCTGATACCACTCGTTTTACCTTGTACATTGGCATTGTAGGACGATAGCATCGTTATGTTCCATAGTTTGAACTCTTCCCACCTCATCAATGGACTATGTGTATCTTGCGTAATCTCGCCGTGGACTGTGTTACTGTGGTGGCGCAACTTGGACTCATGTCGCATGTTTCTCGTTGACTGTTTCTCGTCGACTCCATTATTGAACAAACAATCTTGTTCGCCAAACCTTCGTCTTCGGCGCCGACATTGAATGTCTTTAAGTTTTGACTCTGGAGTCTGGACACGGGGCTCGGGACTCAGTGGAGCGCGCATGCTTGATAAATTCCCTTGACGGGCAACCATATGCATGGCCCAGTAATCGTAGAAGGGGTGTGCCTCGGCGTAAATGGTTTAGGTTTTGGTTTTGTCTAATCCGTTGACACAGAAATCTAATCCGACCTTGGATACGTGAGTCGTGGCCGGGCCCGCAACTCAAACCTGAACGTCCACCATGGCAAACACCTTGCGCTCTACTCTCCAAGCTCTAGCCTCCTCGTTACTTTGTCGCTGTCTCCACTCTCGTGGCTGGAACGAAGGATGGCGAGACGATGGGTTCCTTTTCGCGTCCATAAGATCGGCATTTCACGAAGGTAAGTATACTTGGATCAGGTGCAGGTTGGAACGGTACCTGTAGCGATACATTATTATGTCTTTCTGCGGACGTATTAGAAGAATACAAATTTACTTCAGTGCAAAAATAATCGATTGGAATATTGAACGCGATTATTATGTCGGATAGGCGTTCTGTCTCTAAACCAGTGTTGCCTAAACTGGTTTTGAGTCTTAGATTGGGATAGCAGGTGCGTTTTGCTTATCCGCGACCCTCCTGCTGAATTGTGTTGACGTCTGAAAGGCTTTACAGGTTGTACACT
Source organism: Ganoderma lingzhi (assembly GCA_026283605.1). Classification (NCBI taxonomy): domain Eukaryota; kingdom Fungi; phylum Basidiomycota; class Agaricomycetes; order Polyporales; family Polyporaceae; genus Ganoderma; species Ganoderma lingzhi. Next base: position 2,366,161 of record JAPJYM010000001.1, read on the forward strand.
TAGTGGCGGGCCGGGCCGAGAGTCGGGTAGGAGATGCTGCGTCGCGGGTTAGATACGGGCGGAACGGTACCTGTAGCGATACATTATTATGTCTTTCTGCGGACGTATTAGAAGAATACAAATTTACTTCAGTGCAAAAATAATCGATTGGAATATTGAACGCGATTCGAATTCACGGGTATGTCGGATAGGCGTCGAGTAGCATGCGGCGCCGTCTCTAAACCAGTGTTGCCAGACCCTGGTTTTGACTGTCTTGCGCAACAAAATTAACCCCGTCCACGGCTATCTAATCCAGCCTTGGTTTAGATACGGACCACGTAACGCCATCCGGCCTAATCCGACCCAGGTTTAGGCAAGGTAAACACGCCCTGGATTTGTCCCGAATCCATGGTGTTGCCGCATCTAAACCAGCCCAGTTTCGAACCCCCGCAAACGCAGTGAATGGTTTTGGTTTTGCCGTTGGAAATCTAAGTCGTGGCCGCTAGCTGGAACGAAGGATGAGAAGGTAAGTATACTTGGATCTGCGGTGACCACTGAAGGCTACCGAACTGGCCCAGGATCGATGCGTTGATAAGGCGGTGAACGTCGTGGTTGAGAGGCTTTCATATCGCCGCAGCACCGGCAACGTCCTAGGATGCTCATCAGCTGTGCGTGGTGTCGTACGCCGCAACGTCTCAGCCCTAGGGGTTTCGTCCCGACCGTGCGTCCGCTTCAGGGCTTAGTAGAGTTACGTCAATCTTCCTGAGTTTAAGTTCATAATACCCTCATACGAAACGTTTTACTACTCTATTTGGTGTATGTGTTTCGCCAGTGTCTATGAGTGTATTTGCCCAGCCGCATGGTGGAATTTGACGTCAAGTAGCCAGACCATCGATACCCCAGGAACTCCACGTGCATATGCAGTGTTCGCGATCAGTCCTCCACTAGGAGGCAAGTTCACAGTGGCTGCGAAAACAACGAAGGAGGAATTGAGTTCAATCTATTAAGCAAATACGGGAGGGAGGGAAGCTTGCCAAGGCGTGGTGACTATTGCAGAGTGGTCGAGATCCCCACGTAGGCACATGTCCCTTTCGCATAGGCTCTTGCCATAGAACTCATGTCATTTTCAGGCTTCAGGATGAGGACGAGGACGAGGATGAAATCTGGATCCCTAAAGGTCCCGGCAGCAAACCCAATGCCTACCCGACTGGCACGCCCGCCAGGCCTACCAGGCCCAGTACCCAGACCAAATAAGAATGAACGAAGACTCTGACATCGGGAAGACATTGCATCGTCTCCCTCTCCCAATCCGAGTCGTTCTTTGCCATTCGACACCCTCCAGTCGCTTATGTATCTTGGACAATCCTAGAATTCTCGGATATTTTGGACGGTCACAGTCTTGTATACCTGTTTATCACGTCTGCAATTGATTAGATGTATGTCAGTTTAAATTCGGACCTTTCGCATGCTACATACAACACTGTTATCACGTCAATCTCCCGAGATAATTCAGTCCCATGACGTTGCTCAGTCAGTCCTGTAAACTCCGTATTCTTGATCCCCATGTGCTGTGTCTACGCAAATGCTGATATTCATTGGTGCCGCACTTACCTGGCGTGGTGGAATCTGATCCCGATGGAGTCGTCGACTGGAAACTCGAAGCTAAGCTCGCGGTGGTTTGAATTTCCTGGCACTGCGTCGAAAGCGATGAGATATAATTTCGATATACTGAGAAATTAAACACAGAAACCTGTGACTTCTAGAAGGACCCATTGATCATAGGCCGACGAACCTTATGGCTTTCATATTGACGAATCTGACTCAAACATGATAAGTATACGCCGATGCGCTGGTGATTGCGGGGTGGCACTGGCAGTGGTAAGGAGTCGGACATGTTGATGTATGTAAATCGTCCGGCGTTTGGTTACATACCAGCCGCGGAGACGCTGGCACGACTTTGACCGATGATGACCGTCACGCATGCGCATGCGCATATGAACCATGCCAGGTGAACCCAGAACTCAGCTTCAATGACTCGTCCCCGCCGGGCTTCAACCCAGCAATTGCCACCCGCGCAGCCTCGCATCATACAGCTGCCAAGTGTGCTCATACGTGCACTGAAAGGTAGTAAGCCAATTGCTTCAACTTAGAACAAACATCCACCACGCTTCCGACACGCGTTGGCCTCACTTCTACATCGCCTCGTCTCTTGTGATGTGGTATGTGGCGCAACCAACTGTTTTGTGTAATCGTGCCACTCACCTGTGCCATAGAATCCCATACTTCGTCGAGCGAAAGCGTCAATTGCGGCGCGTGCCTCGAAGTTCCGGTCTTCGCACCGTCGAATGGTGAGCCGCATACACTTATCACAGGGTTCGCCGTCCGTACCCGAAAGCGTTAACAGTAGACCTTCATAGCGTTTGTAAGGCCGTAACCTCTTCGCGATTGGGATCAGGTCTGTTTCCTTGACTCCCAAATCACGGTGGCACTTTGGGCTGAACGCGCCGTGCATAAATCTTTCAGAGGGTGTGCTCTGCGTGTTCTGAAGCCCACACACTGTGATAGTGATGAATCGGGTCAAGAGTAGGAGTGCCTCCGCCGCACCGCCTATTCAATGCTCCATCAACGAAGCACTGTAGCAGCCCAACGATGGGGTGTATAAAGGGGACAAGGGAGCTCGCCATTCAGAAAACATGTCCGCCTCTCCACCTCGACTACCAAGCTTTCCTCTAACTCTAAGAGCTTCACCTCCACTTTCGCTGCTGACGATGTCGGCAAGGACCAGGACGGTGTTCCGAAGAGCATCATTGAGCAAGTCGACGACAGCCTGTACGTGGAGTGCCTCTCTTTGGAAATGCTGGCTGACGTTCCCTTGTTGACAGGCTTGGTGGATCGCTCACCACTACTTATGATCGCCAACCAAGGTCATTCCACCCCGTCGTCTTGCGAATCTCCGCCAACAGTCAATGCTGCCCTCGACGTAGACCTCCAGTAAGTAGCATTGGTCAAACACGGTCGACATCACACTCAGACTATCTTTTTTTCATAGGGAGTCCGAAGTCCCCATGTGAGTGCACATGTCCTTCATTGCTGTCTGTAGAATTCATGTCTTCTCAGTCTTCGGGATGATGAAGAGAGCGAAGTTTGGATCCCTAAGGGGAATCCCGACAGGCCCAATGGCACACAAACCCAACCTACCAAACCTGCCAGGCCCCCAAAAAACTGAGGATCTGAATAGTTCCCCTTTGCGAACCCCCGTTCTGCCCTTTCGCCAAAGTCCGCTCCTGTCGACGCGTACGTCTCGACAAGTCTATAATTCTCTCTGGACGGTTTTGGACTTGCATACTTGGCTGGACAGTATGTTATGTCTGTAGTCTGATTGCACGTACCTAATCATCAATCTGGACCTTCCTCCTGCTATAGCCTCCTCCCCCATCGTTTTACCGGACAAGGTTTGGCTATCTTTCAAGAGGTCTCCCACACTCGACCACACGAGCGTCAACCTGTCAGCCGAATCGCCGCCAGTCTGTCCGACCATTATTCATTGCGATACGGTTTGGCTCAGCCCGCGAGTAGTCTACTGCGCTGGTCTATCTACCAGGCCGTGCGGACTGCCGCGCTATTCACTCTCGGTTTCTCTCTGTCACTCCGCCTTTTCAGTACCTCTGATTGCCTCCAACTGGTCACTCGTCTGTCTCGATTCGTATCCATGGCTCCAGCTGCTCTCGGGGAGGCCCCATCTGCAGTCAACGCCAACGGCCCCGACGGTGTCGTGGTAGAAGAGTGCGTGTTTCCCGAGTCATATCACGGGCAGCAAACATCTGAAAGGGATTCAGAACTCATCCCAAGGATCTGGTGGCGGGAGAGAGCGCATTGCCTGATGAGCCCGACAAGGAGAATGTTTTCGGACGGTTAGCATGCATTGCCGCTTTCCCGGGCTGTCTGCGTGTTCCAACCTCCGAGTCTGACTGTGCAGGCATGAGGACGCTGGATTTTGGGCGCAGTACGATACCCATATTTGCCTCCCGGCTCCGAGAGGGCTTGACTTGCAGTTCCAGGTCCACGATTCCGGATGACCTTTTTGACGATGACAGCGATGAGGATGATGTCAATGAGTTCGTCCCAAGGGGGAAGGGTGCTAAGCCCACTGAAGCCCAGGCCGCGCCGAAGCCTGCCCGTCCGGTGAGAAAGCCTACGGATGCGACCAGTCAGGCTGCAGCTGGCAAGGAGTTGGGTGCAGCAGCGACGACAGAGAAACCGAAAGTGAGTGACACGCCGCCTCGACAGAAGCTCGAATGTCTCAACGGAAGCTCACAGGACGCAAAGGCGCAGAAGAAGGGTTCGAAGGTCACGAAGTAAAGGTCCAGTGCAGTGGTTGGTTTGGAAGTCCAGTGTGTTGTTGACGTCGACAATATCATCTAGATCCTGAGAGAACTGCGAATGCGCATGTACAGTTTAAAGTCGGATGCCTGCCCACACAGAAAGAATCAATGTAATCTACGCAGCTCGACCTCGCATCCACGTCCGAGGTTTCTTCCAGTCTCGTTCTTGTGAGCCTTGATTTCTCAGACAGTTTTCCACCCGACACCGCAATCCACATTCAAGTTTCTCATGGTGTCAAATACTAGTGCGCTTGACATTCGTCCACATAAGCGTCTCCTAACGCCTTCCATGCCTCGTCGGCACCGGGCAGTCCTGCCACCCACCGCCTCTCGAAGAGTCGAGCGTCGGCGCGTGTAGCGGGATTGTCAGGATTCATAAGGCCTTGTCCCAGCCCATAGCAGACACAATCCTTATCGACCACAGTTGCTTGTGCTCATACCCCTTTGCCAATCTCCCCTAAACAACCACAATGTCTGCTCCAATAACACTCAAGTCTCCCTACATGACCGACACGTAAGGTTATCCGCGCGCACGACGAAACGGATAAGCTCACCGCTGGCAATATTAGAAATGGTACTGTGCAAAAGGACAAACTTGACGCCGAAATGCCAGCGATCTTAAAGTATGCCATTCAGTCTACTGTCTGATACAGCGGAAGATGATGATACATGATTTACAGCGAGCGGGGTGGAGATGGGTGCGTATTCCTCGTCCGGGAATTGGGAAAGTCAACTTAAACAAGACTTCAAGCAGAGATATCCTCAACGGCCTCCCCAACAGCCACCGCGCTGAGGAGGGGGACGAAGACGACGACGATGGCGATGACGACGACGACGGCGATGGGTTCGTTCCAAGGGGACCTCCTACACGCCCAACGCGTCCTCCCCTCCTGCAAGTTGCGGCTTCCAGGCCTGGGAAGACGGACGCCTCCGGGTCGACGGGCAAACAGAATGTGCCGGAGCCCACACCGGCAATTCAGGTAAGTGACGGTTTCGCCATAGCTGCATTCTATTGGCGTTGACGGGGGTCCTACCCAGTCGGCTGCAGGAGAAACAGGGACCCATCCGGACCCCAAAGTTCGAAAGGGTTTCTGCTGTATCCTGATGTAGTGGTGTACAGAACACAGAAGATAGGGATATACACAGCAAAAGGACTTACGACAGAAAACGCTTGCGGAATTCCCAAACAGGCGATGCCATGTCTCAGGTCCATAGCGTAGGAGACAATGCTGGATATATGATTTTGTCAAGGATTTTCAACGGACTAGTTGGCTACGCCGTACGCGGATGTACTCGCCGAATATACCCTTTAGATCGATAAAAGAGATGATGACGAGAGACACACTGCCGAGCCTCAAGGCACCGTCTGGTACCACGAGGCGGAATGGCGCGATTGTCGCCGCCGTCACGGATTGAACATTGAACATTGAATATTGAATATTCATTGTCAATGTGGGCAGTGTTCCTCAGCGCCTGGCATGGCAGTTGTTTCCGAGTCCACCGGCCCCCACGTCTCGCATTTCACCCACGTCCTTCGACCTAAGTTAAGTTAACGCAATCCGCGAGGCGGATGCGAGGTTTGTTGGGGAAGACATCCATGCGCTCGCCGGGCGTCGTCCACCAACTGCTATCCCATGAGGCAGAACCCAGCGCTTTCATCTAGTGCTTCATGGCCACCAATCGCCGCCTGACGTCCCCCGATGACTCGGAGGCTCTATGCCAGCTCGAACGAAAAGTCCGCCTACACCTGAGCTGGACGGCCCTTTCTGATAGCGTGGGCTCACGCCCAACGACTCCGAGAGTCTAGCTGGCGTGATGCGCGATGCATCGTTTGAATTAAATACCGACGCCTGCGCATCTCAGCATCTTTCTGGATAGTTCTTCCTCGTGGTGGATCCGTACTGGAAAAAGGCCGTTGGAGCCGCTGGGCGGTCGCCTGTAGCTCAGGCTCTGACATGTGCCTTCGAGAGCCTGGATGCAGGCTATAAAGGGCGAAGCGGGGAAGCGTTGGAGCTTATCGCCTCCCCCCTCTCATCCTACTCATGTCCGCCGCACCCACCGATCCTCACGCAAGCCTCGCGGTGGACCAGCATTCCTCGATTGCACGGGGCGACCCTGGACTACCGGGCTCGGATGCGGATAGTAGTTCGCACTCCCAAGATAGCAGCATTTTTTCGGAGGGACCACACACCCCAAAAGAGTACGCAGAACGATCCACCACCTTGCTTAAGTACCGGGAGCTCACGACAGACATAATGACGCACCCTATAGTGAGGGTACCGCCGATCGGACGGATAAGGTCGCCATCGCCAGTGCTACTGACGCATTGACCACGTCCCATGAGCCCGAGCAGAAAGGGTGAGTGTTGTGGTTGTTGTGAAGTCCTGCACCTCTGACGTGCGCCTTGGGATAGAGAGCTAGTCGGACCCAAGGAAGAGGACGAAGAGGAGGAGGACGACGACGACGATGGGTTCATTCCGAGGGGGCTACCCGCCCGTCCTACGGGAGCTGGGGCGGCCGGAGGTCCGAAGCCAGTCAGGGCTCGTTAGGCCGCCAACATCGACGAGTGGCAGTGCCGCTGCCAGAGCTCAGAGACCACAAAATACGGATAGGTTCCTAGGCCTCGCACCAGCGGACAATCGTTGTACAATATTTCTTGTTCTATCTATGTAGCATGACCGCCGAGATCATCGTCGAAATCACACAAACTATACGAAGATAACCACAGTGGCGGGCATTCGTGATGCTCTAGTACAAGTACAAGAAGGAACAAGCACAAGTACAACAAATGAAACGAGTAAGTACAAAGCCCGACGACGAGCACCAGATATCTGGATTGCCTGAAGACGATAGACCAGAGAGTACCATCGAGAGCGGTCGTGACTGATGGATCGTCAGGCACCGTAAAAGTCATAAACATGCAGAAGGATCCAAGAACAGCGACAAGAAGGGTCATAGTCCGTTTGCACTGTTGCGACTCTGACGGCTCGAAGGTCGCCTGCCACCGAGCTCCTTCGCGCGCGACCAGGCGTTCTGGAAGACCCATATCTCTTTCCGTTCACGGAGGCTGAAGAGGCTCCGAGTGCCCATCGGCACACTCCCGGCAAGTTTGAAGCCAGCACTTTTGAAGAACCGAAGAACGAAGGCGATGAGAATGCTCCTGTCTACCTCGACTACAAGCGACAGTCAGTTGGGTAAGGAGAAGGGAGAAGAGGCGTGACGCACCGCCATAGCTGCTCCTCTTGATCTCGAAGATGTGCCGACCATCCTCGGTGGCACGATCCGCGGTGATCTTCTTCGGGAAATATGCGCGCAATTCCACGCCTAACATTTCGCTCAGCTCGTACGGGGTTTCCATGAGTGTTAGTCTGTCGCCTGCTTTCGAGAGCATCATGAGGAAGAATTCAGGTGCGGGGTCGGATGGCGATTCAACGAAGATGAGTTGAGGAGGCTTCCACTAAAGAGGTTGTCAAAAGGACCCCAGAGAGGAGGATAAAGAATGGCGACGCACGATGTTCCCTACGTTCACTGTTGCGAGATATGTGTAGCCCTTTAGAACTCGTAAGCTGGCGAGCGACAGAAGAAATTTGGAAACACACGTTCAATGCAAGGCAATGATATAAGGCGAGAATCATCTTCCCCGCCCTGGCGCATTACTGTATGTCAGCGAGGCCGGCGAATGTAGAGGGGCAAGAAAAGAAGGAGGCGTACCATAATGCATCTTGACCGACCGCAGCCCACGGACTTCCCGCAAACTCGATCTTCCACTTGCCCCGCCGGCTATCTGCGCTGTTGTGGCCGCGCGGCCACTGCTGCAGCACGCTCTCCTGCAGCTCAAGTATAATGTGTTCATGGGGCACGTTTTCCAACCACAGCCCGTTTGTCGACCGCAAGGTGAGGATGATGTGATCTGCCCGATGCATGTCTAACCCACCCACGACGACAGCGAACTCAAGCGGAGCACGTACCAGCATCGAATGCACGCATCCGCGAGCCCGATCGCGTCCTGACACGGTGCATCCCATTTGTGTCCGTGGATCGCCCTCTTGAGACGGGCCTGGGGGGCGGAACTTCTGGCATGGGTGCACCATACTCTGGTGTGCGCGTGCGCTTCAGCGCGGACTTTAGTGGCTTGTGCCTTCCCGGAGTGGACGAGCGCGAGGCTTCGCGATCGAGCGGACGGGGACGACCGGGCCCTGGCGTGCCACCGCCAGGCTGCATGCTCCCGGCATAAACGGGGTACGGCTGGGCAATGGGCTGCACAGGTTGTCCATATGGGTAGCCGCTTGGGGGGTACTGCTGGAAGTATGGGGGTTGAGCCCCAAAGGGCTGTTGTTTGGCGTAGTAACCGCGTTCAGCTTGAAATTGCATGATGTTCCGGAGAATCCTAGGAGAGATGGGGAGTAGCACAGGTCAGATCGAGAAGCCCACGGCCGCGTTGTGGTTGGCGAGAAGGAGATCTAAAGGTCACAGGATGCGGGATGGAGAAGCTGGCTCAGGTGGACTGGGCGACTAGAGCGAAGACGGGGATAGGAGAAGGGGAGACAAGGGCGGGGACGGAGCCACAGTGGCGGGCCTCGAGGAGGATGAGGATTTTGCATATGAGACTAGCGCCTGAGAAGCCGCTGAGCCTGCAACGAGGCAGCTGTGCAAAAGCTTGCTGCTTGCGGTGCGCTCAGGCTCGACCCCCGCCTCGACCAATGTCCGTCTCGTCCTCCGAGCGAGTCGAGTCGCCGTCCCGGGCAGGAGAAGGGTTCATGCACATGCGCATACACACTCCAGCAGAGACGACGAGAGCAGGCTGGGGGCCCGGGGGGTGGTCAGAGGTAGAAGCGCGCGCCAAGCCTCAGGTGACTTTCCTGTAAAGGCAAGGGCGGCGGCAGAGTGGGACCCACAGGCGCCGCACCGAGTCGGACGGTTGCACAAATGCTGCTCGTCAGACTGGTGACTGCCTTGCACTTGCACCCCCACTCCCGTCATGGCCTCCAAAGTCGTCCAATGGATCCAGTCCCCCGCCGCTCGCGAATACTTCCTCAGTGCGTCCTAGTCTCCACTCTGTTGAGTTTCTCTCTAATTGGCTCCTCGTAGGCACGCATTTCTGGGGGCCGGTCCGTGCTTAACGCCCCAGGTTCTGGCCTGAGTCGACTCATTTAGCGTTCGTTCTAGGTCGCCAACTGGGGTCTTCCCCTTGCCGCCCTCGCAGACTTGAGCAAGAATGAGGAGGTCATTTCGGGGCCCATGACCACGGCGTTGGCATCCTATTCGTGAGTGCTATTTGAACGCGGACTATACCTCCAATTCACGCCTCGCGACCTTTCCCCAAAGTATGGTTTTCATGCGGTTTGGTACGTTCTCCGTCCGTTTAATATCGAAGGCTCGCCCTCTAAATGCGGTTTCTCCTTTAGCCTGGCGCGTACAACCAAGGAATTATCTCCTCTTCGCCTGTCACGCAACGAACGCAACCGCACAGCTTGCGCAGGGTGCCCGCTTCATGAACTATTGGTACATGGGTGGCAAGGAGAGCAAGGAGGCAAGCCGGCCCATCGCTCAACAGGTCGCGGCCGCCGCCGAGGCCGTCTCCGTCTCAAAATGATCGTCCTAGAACACCATAGAATGTATCCTACCCCCCATACAGTTCGGTTGCTCTCGGCGCACAATCTGCTCCCGAATTCGCTTCATACATACATTACCCTAATATTAGAACAGCGCGAAAGCATTATGTGCCAAAAGCATCGAGACGAGAAACCAAGCATCCGTGGGATGTGCGTATCCAAGGTCACCAGAAACCGTCGTCCCCATCCCCCCCCTTGCCCTTCTTCCCGCCCTTCGACTGAGCGAGGGCCTGGCGCTGGTACATTTCTGCGATCTGTGGGGTATTTGTCATCGGGCGTGACATAGTTTGGGGGAGGCGTCGGCATACCTGCTCTGGCCCCGTCGCGTCGTCGGCATCCTTGTCATCCCGAATCTTAATGAACCGAGGAAACCGGAGGGAGATTCCACGCTCCTCGACCTATATGGAAATTTGCGTCAACTTCACCCCACAGCTCGCCGGGCGGACGCGCAAACGCGGCACTTACCAAACCCTGCGCAGCGGTGTAGATGGGACTCAGACTCAGGTCGGCCGTCAGTACCTCCCATACGACTTTGGGCTCAAACCACACGTCGGGCTTTGCGCCGCCGACCTTCACGTCGCCGCGAGGAGTCTGCATCTCGAGCGGCTCGAGCGCCTCGTAGTGCGATTGCAGCGCTTCGTCGCTGAACCCGGTCCCGATCTTGCATATCGTCTGGTACTCCTCCGAATCGGAGTCGTAGCACGCTAGAAGGAATGCACCGTAGACGTTGGTTCGCTTGCCCTTGCCGTAGTAACCGCCAACGACCACGAGGTCGAGCGAGTCTCCGACGCCAGCAAGATAGTCCTTCTTGAGCTATGATAATATAGTCAGTTGCGATAGTTAGCCAGGGTGATTTGTGAACAATGCCAACCTTCAGCCAATTTACTGTCCGCCGGCTGGGTTCGTAGTGACTGAGGTCACCTTCGAGCATCTTGACCATGAGACCCTCGCAGCCGTCCTTGACGCTGTCCTCCAAAAATGTCTGGATCTCGTCGACAGTCTCAGCATCGGATGCCTTCGCGAACTGGAACTCGAGCTCCACAGGTTGAAAGTTCTCCTTGAGCATGCGCCGGCGCTCAGCGAAGTCCTTCTGCAGCAGCGGCTATTCGGTGGGGGGCGTAACGCATCCAATGGGAAGGCATATGCAGTCAGCCAACGGTCATAACAATCAACAGAACTCAGACCAATGGTCTGAGGCAGTGATGGAACAATCGGAGACGTGACGTACCTCGCCGTTCAAGTACAGCAAATCGAACGCAAAGAGGCACACGCGGACTTTGATATCTTCTACTTTCACATCCTTGCGTTTTCGCCTGGAGAGCTCCTGGAACGGAAGAAGCTTTGCCGTGTCCTTGTCGATGGCCACCGCCTCGGCGTCGAACACAAACGTGTCCGTGCTCTCCTTGAAACACTGTCCACAGCAATATAATCAGACGGAACCCGTCCTCTCGTGACAGGGGGAGCAGAACAACACACCCGAGGCAGCTGTTCCATAAGGTCCGGGTACTTCTTACTCATGTCTTCGGAATTGCGGCTGAACACCGCAATAGTGCCGTCCGCGAGTTTGTGAACCTGCGAATGCAACGCGGATCACGGATGGAAGCTCAGTACTCAGTGGCGGCTGTGGCCGATGGACACCGTACCTGTGCACGTTCGCCGTCATACTTGTACTCGCACGTGAACTTCTTGCCCTCGAACTTGTCGAGGACTTCCCCGATGGCCTTTGTCGGTTTCGCCAGCATGGGCTTGAGCGGTACCCCAGGGGTGAGCTTACACTCGTCCCGGAGGCCGTCGATCCCCGCGTTGAGAAGGGCGGGAATGACGAGGTCGTAATTCGGAAGGTTGCTGAAGAACATGTCACCACCTCATCTCCGGCACCCCTCGAAATATCATACCTGTACACCTGTTTGATGATTCCAGCGGCCTCTTCAAGCCGGACAGCAAGCTTCTCATTGTTCAGCTTCTTGTTCGCTGTTAACAAAAATGGCACCACCGAGAGAATCAGCACCGCCGATTTCCTCGTGGCTATCGGAGGGACTGACCACTCTCTTGTTCGGCGAGGACAGCGGCGTGGGCGAGTGCGACCAGAACGGTACGCTCGGCGTTGCCTATCCGGAGTTTGCCTTCCAGACTGCGGACAATGTATTTTGCCTCTTGGCCTTGGCAGGCTGCAAGCAGCTTCGTGATGATGGACACTTTCTTGTTCTGGGACTGAGATACCACCGCGAGTCAGACGGAGTAAAGATACGCTTCAAAGGGCTATGTGGATGCATACAGAATGTCCGCTGCTCATCGCGATCTCTTTGAGGTCCTTGAACACGTTCGGCAGTGTGAGCGGCTTTGGCTTGAACAGCGTTTTCTGGCTGTTCTTGGAGTTCTGTGGTGGCAGGGTTAGATTGACGGTCCTTTTTCGTTGTCGTTACTTACCATGGCTACCAATCCTAGATCACCCTCCTTCTTCAGGTCTGCTTTGACGATCGCCAAACTGCGGCCAGTGGACTCGCTGATGGCCTTGACCAGCAAACTCTCGCCAATACCTAGTTCTATGCCCATATAATCAGGGCAAAGCTGGGACATGATAAATCTGAGCAGTGTATTCAGGAATGGAAAAGGTGCAACGTACTCGGTTAATGCACAGGTAAACCGCTTGCAGCAGCGACTTCTTGTCTCCTTTCGCTTTGCGTTGAATGACCAGGAGTAGAAAAGATGTCAACAGAGATGTCTTTTCGATGCGCTTGGTGGTAGCCTCGATCAGCGAGAATACCTTAGCCAATGCAGCATAAGGCACACTGTGCATGCGGATTAGCCAGAAATCGCGAAGAACCGTGAAGGACACTGACGGATCTCCGACTTTCCATCCGTTAGGAAGGTCAACCTCTTTGGTCTTCAATAGTGCTGCTTCAGCACTGTAGGCCTGTCAGCAAGTCGGGTCGCTGAGATGCGAAGCTGGACCTCACTTTTGTGACGCGGTGCCCTCTTCCTCCTCCAGCTCCTCGTCTGGGTCAACCTCCTCCTCACCTTCATCTACATTCTCTTCGGCAGCCGAGGAGACTGCGGCTTCGTCCTCACCCATTGGATGATCCACTGCTTGGGCCACCTTGAGCTTGGCTTTGGGTTTGGACTTGGGAGGGGGTGATGATGCATTCTTCGACCCCTTCGTAACATCCGAGGTCCGTGGTTTTGGTGATCCTTCCTTCGCTTCCTTGATATTCGATGGACCGGCTTTGAAGAGCATAGCCCATTTAGGATGACCATGGATGGGCATGCAGCATTACTCACGTTCGGGGGCCTCATCATCCTCAGATTCAATCACTCGTCGTTTCTTCGATGTAGGGGCCTTAGCTTTAGCTACCAATGGGATAAATACGTGTTCAAATTACAACCGAGCCCGAGGACTCACCAGCTTTGGGTGGTGACGGAGATCGTGTGGCTGCTAACGCCTGGTTGACGGTATGATGCGTAGCCTCAGGAGAGAAAGCGCACCTTTCTCTGGTCTCGCGATGTCCGCACTAGAATGCTCAGCCTTATCGCCCTCCTCCGCCTTCGTGGTGCGTTTCCTCTTGCCGCGGAACGCGTCCTCCAACTTGGCTTGGACAGGGGGATCGCCACCTTTACCGAAGAACTTGCCTGCGTGCAGCGCCGGGTCAGGGGCGCGCCCCGATAGAAAGAATGAACTACACACCTAGCGTTTGCTGACGAGACATGCAGAACGCTGTAGACGTGCGGACGGAGGAGAGGGTTGCGAGACGGAGACGCGATCGAGGCAGGACACGCGGTATGGTGGCTTTGACGCGTGCGCGTGCCGTGACTGTGACGAGCATAAGTTACTCGACGCGACGACCGCGGTTTAGACAAGTCTGGAAGTATATCTATATCCTACTGATCCCATGTGTTTGTGTTTGAGCTAAGTAGGAAGATATCAGACGTCGAGTCGAGACAAAGGGTGTGAACAGGGAGGTCAGAATACGGTTGTCGGAGCCCCGAGTCGGGTTCAGGCAGACTGGACTCTATGACGTGCTGTCATGTCACTCCGGCGTTCCCCCTCACGCGCCAAGTGCGGGGCGCGACGTGACTGTCGTGGTGTCCACTGCGGTGTTTCCGACGTCCATGACCGCGAGTCCCGTTCGGCGAGCCTCAGCGAGGCAACCATCTCAGTTCCTCCCGTCTTCACTGCATTTGTGCCCACTAGGAGCTTGCCCTTGAATCAGAATCACCCACCACTCATGGTGTACAAGGCGCGGTCTGTTCTTGATGTTCGGCTCCATCCTGGTGACCCCACCGTGCTTGAACGTGTTCGCCGTCGTGCGGTGTTCTCTCGGATGCTCCAACATCTATGGCAGATATTTTACTGCCCAGACAGTTGGCACGTATGATCACCTAGACTGTGGTCAAACCGTATCATGTCGCTGTGCTTTGTGCTTCTCTTCCAACAGATTTCTCATGTCGCCATCCAGTCATAGTTAACTCATCCCTCTCCTCTCCTGTCATATCTTTCAATCATGAGATTGGCCGAGGTATCCAGTCAAGGTGCCTGTACCTCTCCCGCTCTGTGCTCCCTCCCTCCCACTCGACGGTGCACGGGCTTGTTATGTCTATCGTCGAGACCTTGACGACTCCCGTCATAGCTCTTGAGGTATGTTATCCTAGCTGCTCCCTGTAATCCATCTTACTGAACTGGTTCTACTCAATCCCTCAGTCCTGTAATATTTTCCTTATGGTTCTCCTCCTATTGACCCCGGCCCCAAAACATTCTATCGTCAAAGCCCTCATCATCTCATGTCTTCTTCGCTCTGTGCTCGGTATCCTACCTCCAGTAATGCACAAACACCTCCCTCAACAGCTTGGGGAGAAAATAACAGGGTCCCTAGAGGTAGTGCGTTTCTGTGTCGTCGACTCTATATTGTGAGTACCTGCTATCTCTGTCGCTCCTAGCTTCACGCAATATTCGATAGGCTGGGCTACGTTACGGTGGTCAAGGCGGCTTTTGCTGTGAACTTCACCTTGGTACGAATTTTCTTTCCTGTTCTGGCTACCCACTTACTTCTTCTAGCCGTTCCTTTGGCTCGCCCTTCTTCAAATCAGGCCGAAGTCCAGTGCGGACGACCATCCTCAACTCACCAGACGCATGGTCGTGATCCTTTGCGTTTCTCCATTCTGTGAGTTCAATCATGACCAGGTCGCTTCGCAAGTCCTGAAGATTTTACGTAGTGTGGGCTTTGCCCGTCTTGTTTACACCAATCGCCCGGATTGTACACGGTACTCCGGCAAATGTACAATTTAATATCGTGAGTAACAGAATCTTTGGTGCCTATCTTTCATTCGCCAATGAACGTTGCAGTCGTCGTGCTACTTTGACGATCCCGCCTTCGCAATAATTTCCTTGATTTTCACCCTCATCCCACTCGGCATCTCCGTTGTCATAACCATGGCCTTAGCATTCGTCATTTGGCGTTTCTCGGACACCATGCTCGAACACACGGGGTGGCTCTTCGTGAAAACGAAACGGTTTGCCCGCTTCGCAGCCCTCGTCTTCGTGTCCATGGTCTCAGCATCCCTTTATACGGTAGTTCTCTCGCAGTGGATTCGCTTACGCCGCGCCTGGCCCAACGACTGGTCCCGCTGGAATTCGGACGATGAGTGGACCGGTTTACTCCATGCCAGCGTTCTATGGGAAGGTCAGGGCCTGTTACCCAAACTACCCGCTCCATGTACTGACGACGGGACTAGCCATAACGCCGATATTGTTCTTCTTGATATTCGCAGCTCAGGAAGAAATTTGTGAAATGTGGCTCGGATGGTTGTCCCGCATCACCAACCTCTGTAGGAGATTACGGGTCTGGAAGCGTGATGGTTGCTCCGGGGATGGCCCTCGGGCGTCACAATGTGGTATGTTCCCAAAACATAACCCGTCTACATACATGCATGGAAGAAGTCTGACCGCCCTTCCCACCGTCACAGGCACGTCTGTGGCGCATGAACCTCACAGAGTCCTGCCTACGTGTAGCATGGTTGCCTGCGACGCCGAGGCAACAATCGCAGCCTTATCGCCCTTGCCACGCCCTGTGGCTCCTGGAAGGATCATCGCGCGCCCGTTGTCGTCCGCCTTCGTCCGCCTTTCTTCGTACACCGAGCGGGGCCGTACCCGGTCCCGGAGCGTCTCGACGTTGGACGGCCTCACTCCTGCACCTCGACGTGTGGCTGCTAAGGCGGATGCCATGGCAGAAACACCGCAGTCTGGCCGTTCACATGCGCGTCTCTTTGGAGGGCCGTCTTTGTTGACTTTCGGGAGCCAGAACTCCATGGGAAGTCGCGGCTTTGCGAGCTCCACCGGAGGATCGGACGAGGTAGCGGATGGTCGGCAGCTCAGCGCGACTGATCTAGAAGCTCTATCCAGACAGTGCACTAGAGCAGATACTCCAGCGTCCTCGACGACGTTTGGAAGGGTGGCGACAGGCAAGCGGCGGCCTACGACTTAACCGCGATAGGTTCTGTACACCGTTTTGGGCATGGAAACTCCTCCGTTTGTCTCCCGACACTTCTTAGGATGTAGTATCGGCTGGCTTTTTATACGTACTGTAATATTTTCTTAGTATCCGTATGCATCTAGTATCTCTGTACACTGAGTCTACGGATGGTGGAGGGAGCATACAGAAATGGCATTGGGAAATCGGACAACCGGGGGGGGTTCTAACCGGAAGAAGCCGAACTGTACAGTTCATTGATGGTGGCTTGCCCAGCCCCATTAGCGCCCAGAGCCTGGAAACTCGAAGGCGCCATCCGCCACCGCTTACCGCCCCCATCCTCAAGACTTCAACCATGGCCGAACAGGTGAGTATCTGTACGCTTGTCTAGAAGAAGAATACGCCTTTAACCTCCCTGTTTTTTTTTTCAGATCGAGAAGGCGTTCCAGAAGCAGCCCATTTTCCAAAACGCGAAGGCCCGCGGTATGTTTTAAGGACGGGAGTGCAAAGGAGATCCGTGGCTTATATCGGGATGGGCTATAGGCGGCAAGAAAGTGTCCACCAAGGAGAAGCGGTGGTACAAGGACGTGGGTCTTGGGTTCAAGACCCCCGCAGAGGCAATCCAGGGCACTTACGTTGGTACGTACCTTTGATCTTACAACTGCTATGCGTCGAGAGCCCTAACCTTCGTTCTAGACAAGAAGTGCCCCTTCACTGGAGAAGTGTCCATCCGTGGTCGCATCCTCACCGGTCGCGTCGTTTCCACGAAGATGACCCGCACTATAATCATCCGTCGCGACTTCCTCCACTATATCCCTAAGTACAGTGGGTACCGTTCCGCGGCCTGTATGCGCACTCATTCTTATTTCTGACGTGTGCGCTCTATGCAGACCGGTACGAGAAGCGTCACGGGAACCTTGCGGCACATGTTTCACCAGCCTTCCGTGTAGAGGTCGGCGACGTGGTGACTGTCGGTGCGTACGCGTGTTGTGGTTTTCGCTAGTGTAACTCAAATCCTACCAGGTCAGTGCCGGCCGCTGTCGAAAACGGTGCGTTTCAACGTGCTCCGGGTGTCGAAGAACAAGGCCGCGGCGAAGTCGTTTGGCAAGTTCTGAGCTCAGGCTGTGGAGAGGAGCAGGACCTTGACGGTGGGGGGCGTAGGATATGGTATTATTGCTTTCTCATGAGCTATGACTGCATCAAAATGACACTGCACTATGCGAGGACTCGAGTATTTTTTGTGTGCGGCAAGGGTGAGAGAGTGAGAGGCCGTGTGGGGGAGCGCGTGGGGAGTGGGACTCGGAGTGATGAAGGGGCTCGGAGTGAGAGAGGCAAACAATTCCCAAACAAGGATCTCGACCACGGGCGGTTGCAACCGGCGTTGGCACCGGCTTGGCTTTGGCGTCCATCCCTCGTCCCCGTCCCTCTTGACGCTCCGCCCTCCATCCTGGCCATTGTGTACCATATTTTCACGTTTTAACGACGCTCTCATACCCCCGGCCCTTTGCCATTCCCACCACCTCACTCCCTCCCAATTCCGTCAAGCTGGCGCCAACACTCCTCTCCGTGTTCACCTCCAGGCTCTCGAAGTCCAGGTCTCAGTCTCCTCAGCCCGGTTCGCCCGCACAAACCTCTTCTGCGCTTCCAATGGGCCAGCAGCAGTCCAAAAAGTCGAAGAAGGGCGCAAAGGACAAGGACAAGGATGCCAGCGCCGACGCAGTAGCTCCTGATACTCAGGGTTCCGATTCCAACGACACCAACCACGGTAGCCTTTCCCGCGCAACCGCTCCAAACGATCCCTCTGGTCAAGGGAACGGCCATGACGCTACCTCAACAGCCCCAGGTACTCCTGCAATGACTATCACCAACCCCGAAGGCAGTACCGTCATCCCGAATGGAAGTGGTTCGCGCCCTCCCGGCTCTCCCAGCACGTCTCCCAACGATGGGCTCTCCAGCACATCCCCCAAGGCATCGTCCCCTCAGTCTTCGCCACCTCTACATGGCAAGCCCGCTCCTCTTGATATCCCTATCACGCATACCATCCTCTCAACCTCGCCTGGTTACCCCACTCCAGGTTCGACCAACAGTTTCTCCATCAACGACCCGTCAAGCGTGACGAGCAAGAATGGAAAGGAGGCTCTGAAGTCGCTGGACATCGATGACATGATTCAGAGACTCTTGGACGTTGGCTACACAGGTAAAGTGAGCAAGTCGCTTTGCCTCAAGAACGCCGAGATCGTCGCCATTTGCCAGACCGCGCGCGAGGTGTTCCTCAGCCAACCCACCCTCATAGAGCTCTCGCCGCCCGTGAAGATTGTGGGCGACGTCCACGGACAGTACTCGGACCTTATCCGACTGTTCGAGATGTGCGGGTTCCCCCCCGCCGCCAACTACCTCTTCCTCGGCGACTACGTGGACCGCGGAAAGCAGAGTCTCGAGACTATCCTGCTCCTCCTCTGTTACAAGATCAAGTACCCCGAGAACTTCTTTTTGCTCCGAGGCAATCACGAGTGCGCCAACGTCACGCGAGGTAAGTTCCGAGTCTTTGCCTGGTTGATTTTTCCCCGTTCATTTGACACGTCCAGTATACGGCTTCTACGACGAATGCAAACGACGGTGTAACCTCAAAACGTGGAAGACCTTCATTGATGTCTTCAACTGTTTGCCGATTGCCGCCATCGTCGCGTCGAAGATCTTCTGCGTACACGGCGGCCTCTCCCCGTCTCTGCACTCCATGGAGGAGATCAAGCGGATACAGCGACCAACGGACGTACCTGACTACGGCCTCCTGAATGACCTTTTATGGTCAGACCCCTCGGATACTGCGGTGGACTGGGAGGATAACGAGCGCGGGGTCAGCTATTGTTTCGGGAAAGCCGTCATCAACGATTTCCTGGTGCGATACGACATGGACCTCATCTGCCGAGCTCATATGGTCGTGGAGGACGGGTACGAGTTCTGGAACGACCGGACGCTGGTCACAGTATTCAGCGCACCCAATTATTGTGGAGGTGAGTTATATTGGTCTCTCTGTGAACCCGCTTCTCAATGCAGAGATGCAGAGTTCGACAACTATGGAGCATGCATGAGGTTCGACCTTCCTAGTCTTCTATGACATCGCTGTTTTCTCACACCACAATAATAGCGTATCGGAGGAGCTGCTTTGCGCGTTCGAGTTGCTTAAGCCGTTGGACGGTCCCGCCTTACGAAAAGAAATGACGAAGGCCAAGCGGAAGAGGTACGTCGTTCCCCTCACAGTCACCTCCAAGTGCGTCATTGACCTCTTTACAGCATGATGGCCACGACGACCTGAGTCGCGTCACGATTTATCGCACTTCGGAGGGTCCTATACGAGTATAATTGCTATTGAAGTGCTACCCGATGGCTGTCCACGCACGGATAGTCGCGGCCCCCGTTGAGGGTCATATGTGCCGCTAGCTGGGTAGATTCGCCACCAGCATGGCGTGCGCCCTCGAGAATGGGAGGCAAAGACTGTCAGGGCGCGCCGCTATCACCGATCTCGTCCGGCTTAACTTAAACTATCTTTTCATTCACGTCTCCTTTAGTGCTACTGGCAATTCCCTGGGATTATGGACGGTCGTTTGTGTACACGCGCTGCTGCTCTTGCATTCCATGGTTACGTCGTTCCCTTCGTCTGCTAGTACGCGTCGTCATTCGTTTGTTCATGTCTCTGTCTCTCTTAGTCCTCTTCCACTCTCATCCAGTCGGTCACGGTTACCCTCGCCTGTGCTATAGCCAGTGTCTGTCAATTCTTTCGAAATCTGCATACACTTGATAACTCCGGCCCGAGGCCAAGGATGTCCGATAGCGTGTCCGCCCAACTCGATTCAGCTGTGCTTCATAGTTCTTGCATAATCACGGAGAAGGCTGTTATACAAACGCGGTACGGCCGGCTCGGCAGTACCTTCTAAGAACCGTGTCGTAAGAATTCGTGACCATTAAACCGTTAAACCGTTCCGATCATAATCCAATCATAAAACCCCGAGGTCAAGAGGAGCAAATCACCCTTCGTGCCGGAGAGCTGCCGTGGGGCTTCATCCGACATCCGACATTAGAGAAGAAACAGAGGCCGGGATCCAATGCCAAATTAAGACTCGTTGCGGGCGAGGTCGTTGACCGTGCCGGAGGCTGCGTGTGGAAGCGGAATAAGATTAAGCTTCTAGGACACAGGCACACGAGGCTTCAGTACTCACGGATACCAGTGAGCTCGCCTTGGGTGGACAGCGTCTGGATCGCCGTCGACACGTTCGCGGGACTCGAGTTACCGTCGCGGCTGATGATCGTGGCAACGAGACCAGCGATGTGGGGGGTGGCCATCGACGTGCCAGAGATGTCGTTCGTGGCCTGGAGGTACAAGAGTGATACAAGTCCGACGTTAAACATGATCGTCGCGTGAGGATCTTTCCGGGAAGTCCGCGGGACACTTACGTTGACACTGCCGATCCACGCAGAGATGACGTTCTGGCCCGGCGCGAAGATGTCGACGATAGAGCCGAAGTTAGAGAAGGACGCACGGGCGTCGGCGATCGTGCTCGCACCGACCGTGATGGCGGACGGCGCGCGAGCAGGGGAGAACAAGCTGGCGTCGGCATTATTGTTACCCGCAGCAACCGTGACGTGGATACCCTGGGCAGTGAGCTGAGAGGAGGCCAAGATTAGCCCTAAAGTGGGTGAGCGGCGTGTTGGAGGGACGTACAGAAGCGATAGCATCGTCGAAAGTCTGTGAAGCACTGCCACTCAAGCTCATAGTAGCAATCGAAGGGCGGCCAGACGCAGTAACCTGCTGGCTAACCCAGCTCAAAGCGGACACACTGTCATACCATCACATGTCAGTTCATTGTGACCGAAACTGAGTTCATCGTGTCTTTGCTTACATGTCGGAAACGAAACCATCGCTTCGAAACCGGGTTAAATGGGTCAAAACATTGAAATCTACTGGACATAACTTACCCAGCATCAGATAGGACTTTGACGGCCAACAGGTTTGCCTTCTTAGCGACACCGTAGGTCGCGCCAGCAGCAGTGCCCCTGTGGATATGATTAATCAAGATGAATGGGCGGAGAAGCAGGATATCACTAACGATACATGAGTACCGTGGCCGTTACCATCAGCGTCCTGATTTGTTTTGTCAGAAACGAATCGCTGATAGGATGTGTTGCTTTGGACTTACGGCATAACCACCAAAAGTAGCACCCCATGTCGCACGACCACCAAATTCGGACTGCTTCAATGTTAGACCACACGACTATGTTGATGTATGCGGGGTAGACTGTACACACGTGGTTGGTAAAGATACCAGTGTCGACGACGTAGATGTCGACGCCTTCCCCGGCAGAATCATCGTAGGTGTAGGTGAACGTGAGATCGCTCGTGTTCTGATTGGTGAGATTGGCGGCCTGGCTGATGCGCTGCAGACCCCACGGCGCATTGGTTCTACAGAACACAACGCATGTTAGTCTCTGCGTCTCTAGTCTAGACCGGTGAGAACCTGCTCACTGCGTCCCAACGATGGTCACAACGCCGTCCTCGGCGATGGACTCCACGTCGGGGTTAGCCCGAAGTGCGTTAAGAGCGTCGGAATCGAAGGTACCTGGAGAAGTGCGAGGGGCGGATCAGCGCCAGTCTGAAGCGTCCGAGGAACGCCTCCGATATGGCGGCCGACGACGCGGTCACGATACCGCGGGTCGGCGTCGCCTCAACAAGCGAGTACTAAGTCGCACTCACCAGCAAATCCGTTCACCACGTCTGCCGCCCAGTCGACGTGGGTGGCGGTGGCAGACGCGCCGACGCTCTCAGCGAGCCATGCGAGGTGGGCGTCCTTCGACACACCCTCCTTGAGCTTGACGATGTACGACGAAGGCTTGACCAAGCCCGCGTACTTCTCCACGGTCTTCAGTTGCACAGTCGGCGCAGCAGAAGCGACCGAAAAGAGTGCAAGCGCAGCGGCGACGGCGGCGAAGAGCTGCATGACGGAGAAGGTTGGCTAGGTGAGCAACTGGTAGAGAGCTTGCGAAGAGAGCACCGGAGCACTGACTTACCGACCTGCATACTGCTTCCTCTTTATACCCCGCCAGGGGGATAATCAACTTGTCCGAAGCGAGAGGGTTGGTTGGTTGCCGCCTACCAGTGTTCTAACGACCACGAGCCATACGGACACCGCCCATGTCCCCTCTTGGCGAGAATGTCGTGACGTTTGGCCACGATAACGATCGTGTATGAAACCTTGCTTAGGACTGTTGTACCTTTGCGCTCATGTGTTAGATGCAAACTCCGAACGTCTCGAAGGCTGCAAAGGATGCCACGCGAGATCAGATGGCAGATGGCCACATGAGGAGGGACGGAGGAAGTAGTCAGGCTGGCTCACGGAGAAAAATAATATGCTTCTGATGACAGAGAGCAGGCTCGCTGTGTCTTCGCTCCGGGAACTGGGCCTTGGTTGCACAAATTGGGGGAGTGTGAGTTATATTACTATTGGCTGGACCGGCACTCTCGGGAGTTGTTCCGCAGCATAGCAGGGGAAACAATTGACTGCTGCGGGGCCGCGATTTGGTGAAGGTAAGTAGGTGTTCCACTAAGTACCGTTAGCTAAGGGAGAGAAGGAAGTGTCCCAAAAATAGAACGAACAGATGGAAGGCATTATTGGTAGCAGACCAGGCAGGACCCCCTGGTGTTTCCGCAATCGGTCACAATGCAACCGCGGCGCCGATGTCAACCGAATGCCGTGGGCAACCAGGCATTGAGAAGTACTTGTGCGCCCTTGCATCTGGAAGGGAATATGCAGACGGAGACCCGGCATCCAGTTTGCTGAGGCTTGTAGATTAGAGGCGAGAAGGCGATTCGATTACGCAGGGGGGAGTTTGAGTATTGTACACTACAATACACAGACGGTGGTCGGACTGCACGTCAATATTCATGAGAATAAGTCTATTCATAATGAACACATGAGTTGCTCACCATTGTGCTGCGGAGGCTGCCTGGCGGCGGCAGTGTCAACGGCCCCAACGACCTGCATCCTGTACGGTACTGGAGTTCAGTTCGACAATAACTCGTGCCTGAGGCCTGAGGAGGAAGTCTCATTTCAGTCTGGTCAGCTTGAGAACATCTTTCTGTGCCGAGTGTGAACATCGCAATGGGTGAGGAGAAGGAGAGGTCGTAGGAAGAGGCGCCATAATAAGTTACTGTATGGTGGCGAGCACATTGGTCCATATAAGCGCTCCTGTCACAATGCGGCGTGGGCGGCGGCCCGGAGGGTCAATATTTTCTATAGGCTCTCTCGCCCGATTTTCTGGCCCTACTTCCGAGCTCGGTGGGTATGGTTCTCATTATCTAATTCAAATCTTCAGTCCTACTGTAAGCGTTCGGAAAACTAACAATTATGCTTTGACTCTTCAATTTTCAAAGTGCGTACAGAACATTATTTAATGTAAATACTGTACTTGTCGGGTCGCATCCGAGTCGTCAACTTCGATTGTAATTCATTCGAATCAGTACCCGCAATGTGCTCTTGTGATAATCCTCAAATTCAAGGATTTGGAAATCTTTGCTTATGCCGGAGCGCTTCATTCGGTATCAGAGGAAGAGGGCAGTCCCAGACAAGTCCCAGACCCCAATTCAAGACTCGCCACCAGGGGCGTGGCGCCCGTGGATATTCACCAGTTAGGATCACCTGCGGTACCAGTGATTTTCAGCGGAAACAGGTGAAAATCAATAGTTACACTTTCGTTTGTTACCCGGGATTTTCAACAGCAAAATGACAGTCCCGAAACGCCTGAAAATCAACAGTTTCAGTTGTGTTTTTCAGCGGTTTCTAGTAGGTTCATTAGGTTCATACTGGCTATTGCGCACACGGGCTGGGGACATACGCATATGGGCGAAAACTGATATATTCAAGTTGTAGTACCTAGTATATACGAATCTACATGGACTTCCTGCTATCTACACGCTACACGGCAGTTGCCAGCGCCAGCACGCCTCCAGACACTATACCCGCCCAGATGACCAGTAAATGCCATCCTAAATTATAGCTATAGATAAAGTAATATCAGTCAGGACTCGAAGTTTAGTGGGGCAGGACTCACGTTCACCTGTACCTGGGCGCATCAACTGTCTAGTGTTCAGTCTGGTCTATGCATGCACGACACCGCAGACACTCACCTGTGCAGAAAACCGGGTTGAGGCGGAGAAAACTCACCTTGCACACAAACGGGACACATATCCATGGCAGAGGGCATGTCACTTACCGATAGAGGCTCGGAGGTGAGTGGTGTCCACGCAACGGACTCCCACAGAGGCCCCGAGCAACGTGGATGGACACTCACCGGATACGTCATTCCAAACAATGCCAAATGCAGCATGTACCGAGGTTCAGAGGCTAATGGACACACCTCGCTCTTGAGCTCGAGTCCTACGCCATCGCAGCCCGGATTCCTGTTGGTGCCGTAGTAGTTGCGGGGTCGTATGGGAGGCGGGAAAACCAGATGTCTTGCAGAGATAAGCGTAGAGACAACCGAGGCTAGTGAGACAACAAGCAGCGCAGAAAGAAGAGAGCGATGTCATCCCGGACAAGTGAAACGTTGCAGACGACGCATAGAGCAAGACGAAAATTGCCTGTGGATGTCGACAAGCGCTCGTGTTTAGGGCCGGCGTTTGGGGACTTCGGTGGCGGTCATCCGCATCTCCCCGCCAAAAATCAACTGGTGAAAATCACTGATCAAATCACCAGTTTCCCAAATCACCAGTACAGTAGGTGATTATGAATTTTCCTTAGTTTAACTGGTGATTTTCCACGGTGCCCGGCTCCATAGTGCGCTACGGGCGAGGCCATTGGCCGTGCCGGTGGCTAAGCGGAGTGGAATAAATAAATTCCGAGCTCTAGCACACGGCAGTAAAATCATTGGGAGTACTCACGAAGGTCAGTGAGCGCGCCTTTGATGAACAGCGTTTGGATCTTGTTAGATATATCGGTCGGACTCAAATTACCGTCGGGGCTGATGATGGTAACGACGAGACCAGCGACGTGAGGGGTGGCCATCGGGGTACCGGAGATGCTATTGGTATCTTGAGAGACGACCACGCAAGAACTTATACACGGCCTTCACCACAGATCTTCGAACTATTCATAGTAATGCCGCCGATCCAGGTAGAAATGACGTTCACGCCAGGGACGAAAATGTCCACGATGGAGCCGAAGTTGGAGAAGGACGCGCGGGCGTCTGCGATCGTGGTCGCCCCATCAGTGATCACGGAGGAGGCGCGAGCAGGCGAATGAGCTTTGCATTGACGGTATTATTACCAGCGGCGACGGTATCATGAAAACCCTGAGTAGTGAGCTGAGAGCGAGACCTGATCAGCCTCATATGTGGTGTTCGGCGCCTAGTAACCACCTACAGCAGTGACACCATCGTCGAGGGGTGCGTAATATTGTATCGGTGAGCGAGCGCTTGCGAGTATCGGAGCATTGTTGTTGCCAGCATCGCGTTTTTTTCCTTTTACATGCCGTCCAGCGGGGTAATCAGGAAGGAAAATACTTAGATCCCTGCCGCCCGACGGAGGAGACACTGGCAATGATCCTTCTTGGAGGAAATGATGGCAACGTTAACGACTGTGTGGGAAGCATCGTTCTGGACTGGTGTACCTCCACACCCATGTATTGCATGCAGTGGTTCGACAATCTCGAAGACGGAAAATGGGTCTGAAAGTCAGATGGGAACACGTGAAACGACAAGAGAAAGAGCTCACGAAAAATACGATGTCTCCAGTGGCACCGACCAAGTCAGTTACCACCCCCACAAGGAGAACTGGGCCATGGCTGCCCACACTGAGAGAATGCCGACATTGATATGGTTAGACGAGCCCCTCAACGAGGGGTTTGAGATTTGTGAGAGCGAGCAGCACCCTCGTTGCTATTGGGAACTACGGGTGTAGGGCATGAGCACGCTGCCGGTTGCGAAGCGGCCAGCAGTAGTGAATATGAGCACACGTACTGTATCCGGCCGTCCTCGTATTGGACACCCCTTTGCTTCGAAAAGGTTTGCACCTGACGATGCTTACGGCGTTAGAGCACATCCCAAATGGACTTGAATTCGCGGGATGCCTGTGGAAAGTATAGGATCGACGCTCTCAGTCGGACCGGGCCCAGGTGTAAAGAATATACAACCCACCTCCTGTCGGAACCGGGGATCAAGTGCTTGCTGAACCACACATTCATTCGTAGTTAACCATGTGCTGATAAGTAACACACGGAGATGCCTTTCTTGGCTGTTACGATAGAAACTTTCTGCGCAGCAGAGGGACAACATCATCATACTAGCTGGTAAGCCACAATTCCGTCAGGCTACAGACAGTGCTGTGACCCACTGACTTCATGTGATCGAACATACGCAGGAATACCGCGCGTGATAAATGCCGAGGAGGTTATAGGATCACCACGGCGCACATTCCTCTGGATTGTTATCTATGCCGATGACAGAACTAAGTCAGCATTTCCCTAGACGGTTCTTATCATTAACACAGTGGCACATACGTACATCTACTCATCTACCGCCCCTTCATTACATCATATGCTAGAATCGCGAACGCGACTACGATAGCACTGCATCCCAGGACGCTCCAAATGGTGACCGTATCCACAGCTCCGCCCCAGATCGCGTCCGATAGAAAGACGAGAACGATGGTGAGCAGGCTTCCAACAGAAGTGACCACCGGGCCCCACACGCCGAGCAAGACCTACCAGGCCTCTGTCAGCATGTGCAGGCACGAAAGACACAATGGAGAAGCACATACCATGAATCCGGCATTGAATATTGCGCCAGACAACGCAATGCCGCCGATAGCTGCGTACGTGATGCCCCTGTGCGGAAGCTCAAAGGGCTCGATGCCAAGGATATGCAAGACAGGGATAGGCACCCAGAAGACGACCAATGTGCAAATGCCGATCCCCAGCGTGAGTAGGTTGGGATGGAGGCCAAATGGTAGAGGATCGATTATGTGCGCGTGGGACCAGATGACCGCGTCGGAGCCGGTCTCAAGGTCGTCGGCGGGTTCGTCCGGGGAAGCGGCGAGAGGTGAATACATGTCGTCGGACGCAACCTCCGGATCGTTGGGGAGTGCCGCATACGCCTTGTATGCGACTTGATAGGCAGCGTACATGAGGGACGCCGCGAGGGTCAACAAATCGCCGATGAGAGGGGCTCGTGGGCCCTCCTCTGCGGCAGAGGTGACGAGTGACTCGGACTTCTTGTTAGAGCCGGAGGAACCGTAGACCACAACGGCAGCTCCGGCTGTAGCAATGAGCACTGCGAGCAGACGTCGGGCGTCCCATTTGTGGCCAAACAGGTAGACAGTGAAGACGTACGCGAAAAGCGCGTTCGTATTCCACAGCGCAGTCACATCCGTAACTCTGTGTGCATGGATAAGTCAAGAGGGTTGAGCCGTGAACGCGGTGGCACTACTCACGGGGCTAGGGCTACCGCTATAAACCACAATAGTGAAGGGATGGTGAGGCCAGACGTGAGGTAAAAGACGAGCCGGAGAAGCCTCCGCGTCGGGAAGGTTGCGGCATTGGAGTGTGGTCGTAGATTTAGGAGACAGGTGTTGCTGTACCGCGACGAGGACGGTCTTCAATACGGTAGTGACCGAATGCTGAGTAGTTGCGGAAAGATAGAGGACATGCAGAGGGAATGATACTGCGAAGGCAGAATGTACGACATAGCTATACGCGGAGTCATCACATGGTCAGGAAGATGATACAAATTATCGTCAAGGACTCACAATATGAGATACGGCTGTCGGAAGTTGAGTTGCGCTTGGACGTACTGAGCAAACAAAGCGTTGTGAGCCTTAGATTAGTGGCAGATTTATTCCCGACATACTTGCGTGAGCTGCGTCTCCGTGACGAAGGCGACCAAACAGACAGCAAAGACGATGACGGCACGTTTTCCCCCGAGCTGGACGGCAGAATGGTGAGCTGAGGGCATGCAGAATAGTGGATGGATGAGAAGAGGGGAGTGAAAGCTATCGCGACGGCAGCATGAAAGGGGAGTCTAGGTCGTGATACAGAGAAAAGCGAGGGGGACGGAACGCTGAGCGCTGAGTACTGAGAGTACTGAGTGCTTGGTCGACAGCAACATCATAAGTAAGTACTAGTTATAGAGGAGGTAGGACTGCCAGATTAATATTTATGCAGACGCCCATAAACCACACTACCCAATCAGGACCCACAATTTTAATTTTCCGGCGGTGACAATCGGAGCGGCTTTGCCCCCAACAGGCAAGGATCCGGCACAGACTCGGAGCTGGCCGACCCAAAACGCTGTTGCCAGCGACTCCGAGCTTGCAGAGACGCACACCCCGACCGTCATGTTGCGCGCACTCCTCGCCTCCACTCGTCCGCTCCTCTCGCGCTTCAGGCCAGTAACACTACCCCATACACACCTTCACCACCATCCACACCATGCGCTTTCCGCAATGCCGTCAGCAAACGTCGTCCTGGCGAGGGGAATGAAGGTTCGGGCATCAGTCAAGGTCATGTGCGATGGCTGCAGCGTCGTGAAGAGGAAGGGAAGGGTATACATTATTTGCTCCAAGAACCCGAAGCACAAACAGGTGCTCTTGCTTTTTTGCTTGTTCGCGGTGAACATGGCTCGCTGACGCGTTCCACAGCGACAAGGTTGAGCCTGGAGATTTATCCCGTCTTCTTGCTTCTCCCTACGCCCGGCCACTACCAGTAGTTCTGACATTGCATAATCATATTGCGCGCGTTCAAAAGCATAGAAGTTGTCGATTTTATCTGAAGCTGCTACCGTACCCACATCTGGAACTCGTACTGTACCCCATTCTCCTCTTGCTCCCCCGCAGCCACCTCGGAACCCACCCAATCTTGCAACTCCTCGTGTGAAGCCTGCCGCCACGGGTGAGATTCCGTCCTGTTCGTTAAGAAGTCCGGCATGAAGACGTCGCAGTCTTCAAATGCCGGTGAGAGGATACGCGTCAAAAGTATACGGTCTACAAAAGAGCCCGAAGATGGGCTCAGAGCCAATGTATCGCGGTAGAGGGAGGCACCGCCTATAACGAATGTCCGATGTATGGGAACCTCGAGGAACTCGGGGAGTGATAGTCGGTTGAGTGCAGAGTCGAGGTTCGAATGGAGGTGTACCGGCGCACATGGTGTTGTTGCGTCTGAAGGCATCCTAAACGCGTTCCACCTCAGCACACTGCTCGACCCGGATTGCCTAGAATCGACACCTACAGCTGGTAATGCTCGTTCGTGCTGACAACCACGTTGAGTCTCTTGTCCAACGGTCTGAATTTTGGCGGTATGCTCTCCCAGGTGTTCCTCCCCATGACCACCGCGTTCATCGACCCCTCGGGTGCGTTCGTCGTGACGCGCTTGAAGTACGCCATCTCCTTTGACAACCTCCACGGCAGCCGAGAATTCTGTCCGATGCCGTTGTTTCGCGTGGAGGCGACAATGACTGTGAGGCGAGCCATAGCGTTTGGGAGTGAAGGTGTTCGGTCGCAAGCAAGCTCTGTCGGCATATTAAACTTGATATTTGACAATGAACGTTCAACTAGCGCCGATCGTGGAGAAATACGACGAGTATCAATGTAGGTCCGTGTAACTTCGATCAGGAATAATTGTGGGGATCCACAGACTTCTAGAGGTAAAGAGGAAGTAAGGTATGTGCATGTGCATATAATATCCGGGATAGTCCATTTGAAATATTCCCTCCAGGAGCTCGAGCCTACATCAGAATCACCCCCTCTCAGCTTTGCAACGGCCTTCGGTCAGTGTTGGTCAGAGGGTAAGTTTGGTCCCGCGCAGTAGCTTTCAAGAGGGTTCCTGGGTCCATGACGTTGAGTGTCGCCAGCGCCAGGAAGATCAACAATGCATCGAAGACGACTGCGCCCAGGACGAGCTCAACTCAGCCATTTCAACAATACAATGTGGGAGTAAATTGCTCACTGAACGAAGCCTGGTTGTGGGCAATGGAACCGTTGAAGCCGTCCGCGAACTCGGCGATACGATAGACGGACCGGATGTAGACGAGGAGGGTCGGGACGACGATGCCAACCAGGAGCATTTTCACTTGCCGGTCGAACGCCTGCGGGAGTTGGCTCGGGCTGTATTCGCCCTTGTGGAAAGGGTGGTCCTTCGAGCGGCGCCAGGTGTACTCGGCCATCAGGAAACCGAAGAAGCTCACAGAAACTAGACGGTTGGAGATCATGAGGACAGTCCGGGTTGAACGTTGTTGAACAGCGGCGAGCCTGAGGGGGAAGAAAGCTTACTGATCTGCACGAAGAGACCGGCCAATATGATATTGCTTCCCTATAAGTGGACGAATGCTTTATGAGCCGTAGTGCAACGCAGACGGTAAGGACCTGGACACTTACAAGGCGAGCCTTACCCGGGTCACTTGCAGCTTGTGTAGCTAAGCCACCACCACCACCCTGGATGAAAAGCGAGAAAATGTCGATCGTCAGAAAAAACCTTGAGTCTATTAGCAGTTGTCAGTCACTATTGATGGTAACTTCGAGAGGGTAAACATACACCAGGTGGGACTCAGCCGGCTGTACTGGCTTCCCAGACGTTGGACAACCCTCCCAAACCCCATGAACAAGGCCGCGACCAGGGGTGTAGGTGCCAAAACCAGTACCGTAGTCCTGCACGACGTCGTGTGACAATGGAATTGAAGATGCGTGATCAGCGAACTTACTGAATGATGTACCCAAGCCTCGCAGTCGCATCGTAGGAAGACTTCGTTCGTGCCACCCACCCGACTACTTCTGCGGCACTGGCTATGACCAACGTCGGGAACAGCCACCAGGCACGAGAACGACCTGCTTGGAAGACGTGTAATACTTCCGTGACGTTGTTAAATGGATGCCCTGAAAAGCTGAGGCACGAAACTTACGAGTTGTAGCAATAAACAAGATCACAAAGACGTAACCGGCTCCTCGCGAGGGCGTGTAGCCATATAGGTTCGTGTTGGGCGTGATATCTGTACAGGAAACGTTAGAGGGAAATGCACCATAAAGGGATACACGCAGCCTACAACTCACTGTCGGCCATCCTGGTGGTACCGCGTAAAGAAAGAACAAGAGTAGCGTCTCGAAGAAGCGAGACGAAGACGAAATGGTAGGTGACTTCATGTCAGCAGGGGGTCTGTAACCTTTATACTGCCCCAGAGGATGAAAACAGCCCGCGATCTGTTGAGTGGCATCGTCTACACGCCGGTGGGCGCGCAGTATGAGGCGGGCCGCACACCGAGGATGTGAGGGATACTCGTAAAGAAATGGCGAATAGTGCCGAGCCACTGTTCCTGGGCAAATGGGCGTTGACTCGGAAAGTGGTCCTGC
The DNA here is from genome assembly GCA_026283605.1 of Ganoderma lingzhi. Taxonomy (NCBI): domain Eukaryota; kingdom Fungi; phylum Basidiomycota; class Agaricomycetes; order Polyporales; family Polyporaceae; genus Ganoderma; species Ganoderma lingzhi. The sequence goes on from JAPJYM010000001.1 coordinate 2,397,974, forward strand.
CAAAAAGTACCCGCGTTATGTGAGACCGAGTATCTTAAGCTTGAACTGGAAGTGCATCCTACTAGTTAAAATGTCACCATGACATAGACAAATCCCAAAATACCCCCATAAATGCCGTTCATGTTTACGTCGCCCACTCATACGTCTGCAATCTGCAAAACTACGTAAGCAAAAGTAACATCGCAGCCCACTATGGTACTTACTTCTTAGAGGAACACCCCAGGACACGCCGTCTCAACCGTGTGGTTGCTGAAAGTAATCGTGCTTAGTCGAGACCCCCCGCGTTTACAAGCCAAGGCTCACCGCTCACCACGCACTCGCTCCGCCCACCGAGATGCTGTGCAGCCGGCGCCCTTCGGACCCGGGGACAACTTGACTGGTCTCATAGACTCATACGTATACCCATCCGTCTGTACTCACACCCCAACACCTCAGTTCGGAACAGACTCAGACGACTGGGTACGAGACCATACGGAGCTGTTCAGAGCAAGATGCATATCATGCGCAGTAATGTCGCCGTGTCTTCTCTATCAGTTATCCGTTGGCGTTGCCCTAAGCTCGGCGAATGAATGGAAAAGAGGTCGCAAACTGCTACACTTTGGTCGCACTGGCAGGGCCACGACGGAAGAGCTGCGCGCACTGCCACATCGGGGTCGACAAGTTGGTTTTATTAGCCTTGTTCTTGTTTTCGGCTTGTAAGACCCGCAGCGCGCGTAGGTGCGAACAGGAGTAAGTGAAGTCTCGCCGGCTCGGAACATCCGGATCCTATTTCCCCCGTAAAATGGGATCGCCAGGACTGTATTCCAAGTCACTTGCTGTGCTGCTGGGCAGAGAGAGCACGCACCAACCGGTACCCATCAAGATCGCTGAAATTTAAGAATCCACCTGAGAAATTGTAATGATTTGTGAGCTTTGCAGCCGAACTCGCGCGCATTAATATTACATGCGCGGCCATCGACAAGGCTTACCGCTACATGAAGAAATCTCCAACTGGCATTCGCCAGTGAAAAGGCGCAAGAATTGAGACAACAATGTACATACATCGAGAGCCCGACAAGCATGATACAACGATTGATACAGCATACATCTTTGGACCTGAACAGCAAGGATCAGCGACAGTCCTTTCCCCCTAATTGTAGACCATAGCATGCAGGGGTCTCCTTGAAGATGCGCCGACGATCACTCCGTCCAGATGATCATGCGGCCCACTTCTTCCACTCGCTTCCCTCTGGAGGTTTCACCTCAACCCGTCCCTTCCCCACCTCGTCCCAGTTCGTGCTGAGAGTGGTTCCGCCACTCTCAGAGTAGCTCTTCATCATAGCACGACGGGTATCCTCGTCCGCATCTGCGTAGAGCTTTTGGAAGAACTCGTTCACGGCGGCATCTCCACCCGCATTCGGGTCCTGATCACCAGTGAGTGGCTTGTCCTTGCCGAGGATCTCCGTGGTAATGCCGTCCCAGTTCTTTCGCTGTTTGCGGACCGCCGTGCTCGTAGGCGCAGAGCTCGCGGGCAGCGCAGCAAGAGCTGTACAGTGCAATCAGACAACACATTGCGAAGGATTGCGAAGGAAATGTGGGGAGCGTACGGTCTGGAGCGTCGCCGGTGAGTGCACCCCACCGCCCCTGGGCCATTTTGGTGAAGCGGACCTCGACCTTAACCTTTCCGACGGTGAAGCTGCTCTTCTCCGTATCGATCTGGCCTTTGAGGGGCTCTAGCACGAGAGACTTATCGCCGTGGGAGTAGGTGAACTGATTACGTCCCAATGGCGAGAACAGCAGTTAATCCTCGCATGCAAAGGCAATAAGGTGGGCCGGTACCTTCCTAGGCTCAAAGGAGACCTTGACTTGTTCTAGATCGGCTCCCTTGTCGAAGATGGAGAGGGTGAGGTTCTCGTCGGTCTCGTAGAACTCGTGTCTGGAGGTACCAGAATCGGCCGGGACCATGAGCCTAGTCCTGAGCATGTAGCTTAGATCGAGACGCACCGTGGAGTCGTCATGATTCAATCGGGGACAAGAAGCGCAGATCAAGAGCCAGCCCGAGAGCGGGAGGTAAAGAGCGTATGTGGAAGACAGGACGGAGAGAGAGGAAAGGGGACAGGAGCTGAGGACATGGCCCGATGCAGTCATTTGTGCTTTAGATGGAAAGCTCGGCCAGACGCGAATATTCTAGCAATACACGTGAGCGCGCAACCTCCCTTCGGGGTGCTCGGGGGGTGGGAGATGTATCGGGTTCGGGGGATCAATAGGCGCCTAGCCTGGACCGCCGGAGCCGCCGGCGGTTATGTAAATTGGGGTCTCATCCGCGACGTCATCTCACAGGTCATCTCCAAATTCGTAACTGACAATCCGCCCAACATAGTCCAGGCTCCCCATCATGTCCACCCCCCACCTTCTTCTTCTCTCTCGCACTACCTCCAGATACCCCGCTTATCGTCTGCTATACCTCTAGTCAACCCACTCAGCCCTTCGCAACATGTCTGCATTGCCCAAAGCCGCGCTGTACTACAGCCCACAATCGATCTGGGCCTCTGTTCGTGAGTGGTGGTCACTTATCACTGTGGAGAATTTTCGCTCAGCCAAAACGTAGCTCTCCTTGCCTTGTAAGCGGCTGTAGTTGTTCTAATCCGAGCAGCCTTTTTGAGCCCAGTGGGATTCAGAGAGGAGAAGGGGTACGGCAATGATGAAATCGACCTCAAGCAGGTGGACATCTGTACGTATTTAGGCTTGCACAAGGGTCATTCTGCGCATCGGTTAATATGTATGCGCTTTACAGCAAAGGGCGAGAACTTCGAGCCCACCTACTTGCGTCTCAACCCAGCGGGTACGTCATCCACTGTTCACCCCCCCCTCTCTGTGCCCATTCACAACAATGTGTCTCAGGCACAGTGCCTACGCTCGTGGTCCCCTTGGACAAAACCCTATCCCCCGAGATAGAGTCCCGGTATAAGGCCGTTCAGGACACCAAGGTAAGAGGGTATTCCGAACTCAATTCCAGCTGCGTTCTCATGTATTCGCAGGCGATTGTGGAGCTCCTTGACAAGTCGCGTTCTGCGCAGTCGCGGACCAATACCACATCTTCTGCGCCGTCTCCATCCTTAACACCTGCCACCATCGCATTCAGCGCGGCATCCAATCAAATCATCGACCTTCTCCATGGTCAGGTGGCTGACCCAAATGCGCTTTTCTACATGAATGCGCGCTCGGAGGGCGAGCTTCAGGCTCTCGCCAAGCAGCTCATGCCGTTTCTTATGGGCCGGCACGATACCTTGTCCAAGCTTCTATCCGACAGCGACACTGGCACGGTACATGTGTCCGAGAAAACCAAGGCGTTCTGGCAATTGAAGAAAATAGCGACGGACAAGTTCTTGCAGGTATTTGAGCAAGCAGAAAAAAGTGGCGCCGATCTTGCGGACGAGGAACTCCAAAGGCGCGAGGAATACCTCATATCATCCCAGGCAGCCTGGACAGGACTGAAAGATGTCCTCATCACACTGAATCAGGCGGTGCTCGGACCGTACACGCTTGGTATGTTCAAGTCCGTGCGTTCGAAAGTCAACAGCTTGATATTGAATTACAAATGTTGTATTCACAGGCGATCAGTTATCCATAGCCGACTTACATCTTGCGGCTTGGATTGCCCGCATCGCGTTGCTCTGCGGTGCGACAGCTTCCGAGAACGGCACGAATGTGCTCGGAAAAATTGAAGCGCATGTCGGTGACGCGTTCACGCTGCCCAAGGAGTTTTCCGTCGCTGAGGCGCGGCGACGAGCTGGACTCCCTGCTTCTACTGTCGAATCGCCGGAACATCAGAGCAAACTGGCCGCCTTTTGGGACACGATGAAGGAACGACCTAGCTGGAAGAAAGTCTATAGTGAGGGGCTGCACTGATTCGATCGGAACAAGGATCATAAACGGATACTCCGATACGTGGGTGAGGTTCGGGCTTAGCTTGGCAGCGGTTTTGGGGAACTGGCTTGGAAAACCGAGAACGAGACTGTAATAGTATACATTGTTGGCCGGAATGCTCGTGGTCTTTTTTTGTCTCATTGCGAAGAGTATCGTAATGATAAACTTTTAGGGCCTGGTAGGCAGTATCGACACTCAAGTGTCGAGACAGGGTGGGCCCTGCCAAATGCCAGCTGGGTTGATCAACTTGTCAATATTAATATTCTGTCGCCCGGAGGTCCTCCGAACGGCCAGTTCCGTGGTAACAGGTGGCATCGGTATTTCAAATCGGCTCCCACATTAATTTCGATAAATAACTCCCTGATCCCAAGTATTTGTTTTGGCTCCCAAACGGTGGTCGGCCCGCAGATTTGAATTTCTGACCTTGCCGGACTCGGTCTTACCAAATCTGGTAAAAACGACCATTTTGCTCCATGCTGTGCCCAAAATCGGTCCGGACCAAACCACCTCAAACGGGGGTCCGATGGACCAGGCATTTATGGGCGCTATCAGGGGTCCTGTGCTATGCCTCTAACTCGACAACGTCGTTCCAGAGTCTTCACTGAAACGAACTTATTGACTCTATACATGTTAATCTTTATCTTTTTTTTTCACGCGCACCTACACTGAAGCTCGACGCCCGAGAGTGGCGCAGTCACAGGTGCATCGTAGTGACATGAGGTGACAGGTCGCGACGCTCCGGTGAGCGCCAAAGCTGAGTCAGCATCCTCCGGAGCGCCCGACATGGTAGGAGTTCGATATTGCCAGGCCCGCATAGGCCCGCATGCAGCAGGCCCTGAGACATGGATATGCATGAGGTGGGGGCCAGGTATATATATACTTCAATATCGTTTGGCTGACAGGCAGGCGAAAGCGATGCATCGAGTTGTGATGGCACGCCGCACAGGATGGCGGGCGTGACAAGCTTCGGGCGGTCCGAACTGTGACGGTGGAGAGGGTGACACTGAACGGGCGCTAGTAGAGACGCCAGGAGTAGCGAACGGGGCTCCAATATTGTCCTGGTCCATCTTTTCCTTGCACTGGCAGTTGCTCTTGCCCTGCCCTGACTATCCTTCTCCCATCGCTCCCTCCGTCTCGTACGCCTCGTTCCCCCTAAGTAATTCATCGTCTTAGATAACTCCGTTCCCTCTTCGGACCACACGCTTCGCCCCCCAATACCTTCCATACCCCGCAACTCGAGTCCTGACAGCCAAGCTGGCTTTTGGCGTCCCCCACCCACTGGCGAAATCCCCAGCTTGGCAATGTCCTTCGTCCGCGACTTCTTCACGCAACAGACGCGAACTAATGTCCCCCTGACCCGCGTAACGAGCGCCCTCGAAACGGACTATTCTGAAGAAGACCGTCTTCTGGAGCCAGGTCCCTCGATGAACCCAACTGCGCGGCCAATCCATCCTCGAGCAGTAACTCTTCGTAGCCAAGTGCCACCATATGACGAGGACGAGGATTCAACTCCCGTGCCCCCCGCGGATCCGCCGATACCTCGCCTCTCTACCCGCCGAGCGCCGGCGAACCCACGAGTTCACTATCGGTCTGTTCAACTGTGAACAACACACCAGTCCCATCGCGCGCCCCCTCCCCAACTCCCTTTTACTACTCGGGCACGTCTTCATGCGATTCCGACAGCGAAAGCGAATCTGATTCCAGCGGAGACACACTGCGTCCCCGTTGGCGCGACTACGACCGCCCCCGCTGGTGGGCGTTCCGCGGTGGTTCTAGAGCCAACGGCGAAACATGGACTCGGCGGAGAAGATGGAGAGATGTTATCTGGGGCTTGCGGTCCTGCAAACGTCTTGTTCGCAGGCTGGTTCGACATCCGTTCTTTCCCAAGACACCCGTGACGATTGTACGTCCTATTTTTCTCCCGTCAGGCACCTCGACGGATGCGCCCCTCCCTCTCTCCCTTGCCGCTCCATTCCTCCGCCACGCCTATATGGTTGGTATCGGATAGGTGCCAGCAATCGGTTTCATCGGACGCGCAGCCGACGAGGCGATGGTTACTGTCTTAACTTGGGCAGGTGGTTCCCTATTTCCTGCGCTCGATCATAGCCCTATCCCCCTCTCTCCTCCATCGTATCATGCGCTCATATAATCTGTTTTACAGCTGCTCACGCTCCTTTTGCTCACTATTTTCGGCGTATCCCTTACCTTCCTGCTCATCTACATCCTCAACCCCGACAAGGAACCATTACCATGGCGGGGATATTGCACTCTGCCCCAACGTTCAGCGGGGCCACCATCTCTGTCGCTGTCTACGACAGCATTCCTCCAACGGCCTATACCGACAAACTTCAGCCTGCCAACATTCCCCCCAGATGAGTTGGATACCCTAGCACCGGCAGGTGTGTTCATTGGCGTGTTCTCGATGGATACTTCGGTGGAGCGGAGGATGTTGGTGAGGTCGACTTGGGCGAGTCACGTGCGGAGCAGGGAAGGTGCGGGGAAAGGTGATGGAGGAGCCGGGACATCGCGGACTATCGTGCGGTTTATTCTGGCCCAGCCCCAGAGGGATTGGGAGAGGAGAGTGAAGCTCGAGATGGAAAGTAGGTAACTTTTAGCCCCTTTGGTTCTCTCATTGTTCTCACAGTGCGTTCTGATCTCTCGTCCCCCAGTGTATAACGATATGGTGATCCTCCCGATTCAAGAGAACATGAACAACGGCAAGACGCATGCGTACTTCTCGTGGGCGGCGAACAATTCCTGGGTGCCACCAATCTACCATCACGGTGGCTACGACAAGGTCCCAACGAACTTCACTTATCTGAACACAACCAACCCGGCCCCCGCATTAGCGCAACATGACCCGGTATATGCTCATCATGATCAGCTCACCAATTCTCCTCCTCGACCTTGGGTTCGACCGGACTTTGTGGTCAAAGCTGACGATGACTCATTTGTCATGCTCGCGGAACTCGAGGCACGGTTACGCGTGGAATTATACAAGGATCCCTTGCCCCCTCCTCCGCCTCCCGTGTACCGCGCCCCTCAATGGCGACAGCAAGCGCAACGGGGAGATGATCCTGCACTCCTGGATTACAGCCAGATTGCGTCGTACTTCAATTTCACCCTTCCCTCGTACCTTACCCGTCAACCGACGCTTGCCACGCTGCCGCCACTGACGAACAACGAACCGGCGTCGCCGGATCCTTTGGTGTTCTGGGGCTATCTCGTTAAGAACCGGTTCATGGCTGGGGAGTTGTATGCGATCAGCTACTCGCTTGTACAGTGGATCTCGACGGACCCTCTGGTCAAGACCATGACCCGCGGCGCGGAGGACAAGCAGACCTCGAAGTGGATTCGCGCTCACCCGCGGGCTGGGCAGGTCCGGTGGTCGAGCGAGCGCTGTTGGATCCATGATCATCCGCGCGCTGGGACGGTGTACGTTTCCTTCCGACCATTCTTCTCCCCCAAGCTGACTGCGTCGTCTCGTTTCATCGATACCCACAGATATTCCCATGGGTTCTTATTTCCTTCCGAGGTGCAACGTGTACAGGAGGGCGTTATGCGTGACCTACAGCGGCTCGCCCAGCAGACAGTCGGGTCCGAAGTGTCAACCATTGGATACACGCCCGTTCCACAGCATGTCCCGGCTCCTGAGAAATGGACGCATTCGACAGTCACGAAGTGGCATGTGCGGTATTCGCCACCTGTATCGGATTTGAGTCTGGACTACAGCGTCGAAGCCCTCGTCGAGGGCAGTGACATGTCCCTGGTCCATGACGGTACGTGTGTGCTACTACGTAAATATCGCTGGGCGTCGTATGTTGACACATTACTGCGCCGTCGTTCGCGACGTGCTTGTCACATCTTTCTAGATGGCTCGATGACGCCCGACTTGGCCTGGAAGTACCGTGAAGGCCGACAGAAGCGGTACGAAGGCAAGCGCGTCGGCGGGACGGTCGTCGTCCACTTCATCAAGAAGAACATGTGGTTCCTCGAGACCGCTGCGGCGTTCTTGCACGGAGAGGACGTGACAGTGCTCGAGCGCGCAGTGGGACAAACGCGCAGTGAGCCGGGAGCGGAGCTAGGCGATAGCCCGGAAGATGGTGGCGTCGCGGAAGAAGACGGAGTTGAGGATGAAGTTGCCCTATTCCCAGACCCTGCACCGGCCTCGTCCTCCGCTTCTCTGCCCATCGCAACACATTCAGTGGACTCGAGCACGCCTACAAAAGCACGGACAAATCTCCAAAGGTCGCGCAGACGAGAGGAGGTTCACTAGCACAGCGTAAGCAACACTCTTTCTTTATTCTTCGGGGGTGATCGGACAATCTGCATTATGCTTGGTACTATATTCTTTCTCTTTTCTTGCATTATCATTCATCGTGTCTTCACATTGCGTATACCTCCTCCCCGTACCGCATTTTGCTTCTCATCTGACATTAATCATGTGTCCAACCCCGAGCCCCTGGCCACCCCACCCTTCGTTGCTATCGCGCTGCAGTGCACCTCGTGCGTCGGTGTACCACTCACATCTTACATCTAATTGGTTCCTCCAATACTCAGCATCTAACTGCTACCCATGTAAATTATCCACCGTATATCTCGCACCGTCGTTTCGCTGCCGATGGAATGAAATCAAAGGGTCTGTGCAGGTGTCAGAAATCCAACATACAGCTCCTTGTGTGCCAGTCCGATGCCGTCAACGCAGAGGCTGATAGATGGTATCACGAACAGTGTTGCCAACCGTCTGGTACAAGTCAATGTCATATATAGGACCACATATGCAAGAACGTATACTGTAAGGATGGGGCTACTACAGCTCACAGACTAAACATTCAGAAGACTATCGGTGGAGGACCCACATGGCTCGGCCCATATCCGTCCAACACTGGGCACGGGAAAACTTCCAAGGGAGTTTTGGACTGTAACCGATCCCGAACCGCGGCCCGGATCCTCCATTCCCACCGCTGGAACCATTCGCCCTCTCTCTCCCCAACGAGGTAGGCCCAGCCGTTAGGTGTCTGCTGCCAGCGACCATCGTGAGCAGAGGGCGGATGGCCTAGTGAGCCGGGCGGTTGGATCTGCCAGGTCTTGAGCGCATAGGCCCCACCGCAAACCTCCCAGCGTCCGCCTCCGCGGCTGTTGAAGCGCTTGAAGAGCCAGAGGAGCGGGTAGATGAGGAAGATCCATAGAAGGAACTTGAACCACTTGTTGGATAGCGTGCGGGAGAGTGTGCTGTCGGGGCGGATTCGGATCTTGTGATGCGACATGTCGAAGGATAGGCGAATATCGTGCCCATATACCGATCGTCGCGATTATCTCGTGCAGGTTAGCAGTGTTCCAACCATACACGATCTACGTGTGCGGGTGTTCAGTACCAGGTCCTCGCACAACGGAGGGGTCTTGTGTATACCTTGGTGTAGGTAAACTCTTTCAAGAGCTTGTCGCTCGCGCAGTATTCGTCGGCCCATTGCCGCAAGGTCTTGGACGACTGGAGCACAACAGGACACTGCGGCGTGTCCGACTGCTGGAACCAAGACTCTGGACCAGAGGCCACCCAAGGTGGAAGGCCATGCTCCTTGCGCAGCTTCTTCCTCTCGCGAGCAGCCTTCTGTTCTTCGTTCGTAGACTCGCGCCTCCCGGACGGAAGGGCACGTTCCCGGTCGTAGGTCACGAGCTCGTTCGAGTCTACTTGCATGTACATCTCGCCCCGATATGCGGGTTCGGCATCGGGCAAGCTCCAATGGACAGGGCCGTACACGATTTGGGGCGTGAGGTCAACGTAGAAGTCGAAGTCTGTCATCCCGACCTTCAGCCGCGGGGAGGAAAAAAGAGTTTACGTCATCACTCACCGGTCACAGTCTCGGTGTAAGTTTCTGAGCGGGAGGTGGTGTTTCCATTGCTATCCGTGCTGGTCACCGTCCGACTCTTGTGTTCGGTGTGCGTCCCGCGGGCGTGGATCATGTACTCCGGGCGCGTGGCGGATTGAGACAAGAGGAAGCGATAGAGTGCTTCACCTAATGAATCTTATGAGCAATACTTTATCCTCGACTGCACGCGTTCCACGCATTCGGGACGATGCTGCTACGATCTGCAAGGACCACTCACCGTCCTCGTTCAAATGCGGGTCATGAGAGATGATCTCGTTCCCGGATATGAAGAACTCGGCCTCGTATGGCGTGAAGTCCGGAGGAGGCTCCTCTCCGCCTGGGGGAAGGTATACATTCTCGAAAGCCCGTTCGCTGTACTTTGGAGCCTGCGTATCTGTATCTTCTGGGGGAGAGGGTCTACTAGACGGCGAAGAGCCTGAGGATGGAGCACAGTCCGAGTGACTGGTTGACACTGTGGAGCCGGCCGCGACTCGTAGTTCAGCCTGAGTGGAACCGTAAGCGCCTTTCGTGTCTACAGGTCGGGAGAGCATCTGGAGAGCATAGCAGTTGGTGTACACTAGACAGCTGGCAGTCACTAGTCACTAGTCAACGTTGGCTGGATAGTGTATGGAACACGTAAGTATATCGTCAAGGCTTAGGCCATGTTGGGAATATTCGTGCTCATCGATAGCGAAAGCGCAACATAATCATTAACATTGCTTCAAGGCGATGCAGGAGTTCGCAGGCTCCGGTCCCGCCCGGCGACAGGATCCTATAGCCAATTAAGCGTAATCATAAGGTGCGGCTGCGGCTTACAGGGGTTTATCGTACACGATGCGCCATTGTAGCGCGAGACAATTCGTACGCCGGACACGCCTGGAGGTTGTAAAACCGATGTAAGGCGGCCAGCGGATTACGACCAAGAATTATAATTATATCATAATATATGGAGCTATAGACGGTTCCTGGCCTCCCGGGCTCCGCCGGCACCGCTCTGCGACTCTGCGACATCCAAACTTGTCTCCCCTTACCGACAACCTGAGCTATTGAACCGCACTTCCCTACCCTTTCCCTTCTGTACTTGCCCTCTGAAATCTACCTTCGCGCACCGTCCACGCCGTCAACGCCTCTTCGCTCGCCTTCGAGCGCCTGGGCTGGGCCGAATCACTGAAGTACTGAGTCTACTGACACCTCGACACCAATGGCCTGAAGCCTCCCCAAATAACCAGCTGCTACAACATGGGGAGATGCCCTACCCCAACCACTCGCCGGTGGCCTGGAGCCTACTTATGCTCGAGTTGGGGTAAGTCCAGTATGATCTCATAATTGCGTCCCACCTGATAGAGGCGCGCCCAGGGCCCCAACTCTTGCTCCATGCAGACATCGTCAACTCCAGCGGATTCTCTTAGACAAAAGACCTCAACAGAACTCAACATCTAGTGTGGAGCGACCCCAAGGAACGTACACGTCGACATCGACGTGTTGGCACCTTCCATCCGCCGCCGCCACAACTCCAGCGCGCCCGTACGGCTTTGCTCCACACCAGCTATGAGGTCAGCGTTATCCAAGCTGAGAGACGGGAGGCTCGCTCTGTCGTTCAGTTAAATAGCGGGGGGGGCCATCAGCGAAGAAATCTACAACTCTTGACAAACGCACCACAACCCTATCGATTCTAACACATACACATACACACTCGCCATGTCCCGCCACCAATACTCTCAGGGCACCAACACCTTCGGCGACAGCCAGATGGACCCCGCCCAGCCGTTGTATGGCCAGCAGCCGGACCGCACCATAGCAGGTACGTCTCCGGCTAACACGAGGTTACTTATGATGAACTTTATTCGAGCTGACCCCATGTCCCCCAGGCGACTTCGGCGCGGCCCCGGCCCAACAACGTTTCGAGCCCGCCGCCCATGCAGGCGATACCTGGGACGAGGATACCGGTCGCCGCCAGGGCCCCGACTACCAGAATGCCGCCAGCACCCGCACCGGCCCCGCTGATGTCTACGCCTCCCACGCTGGCCAGCTTGGCGCCACGGACGGGAGGAACCAGTTCGACACCACCGGTGCCGTTGGAAACACCGGCACCGGCGCTGGCAGGCGGTTCGACGCGCCCGGACAGAACCCGCAGACGTACGGCGGGGGTTCTGGGCCTGTCCCCCCACCGCCGGCCGTCCCCCAGCCTCAGGCCCACGCCGTGCAGCCGAGCACGAGCGATAAGATCATGGGTGAGTCGTCTGGCTTGCCAAGTCAGTCACTGTGGAGCTGCCGCTGATGAATCGTCGTTTTTGCGTGCGTGCGCGCGCCAGGCAAAGCCGAGAAGCTCGCCGGGACGATTGCGGGAAACGAAGGGTTGGTCGAGCGCGGCCAGGCTCGCAAGGTTTGCATCCTCTCCACCCGAGGTCTGTCTGCATACCAGTGGCTGACGTAGTGGGACCTGTGCAGGACGGTACCTTGAATCCGGGTCAGTTCTAGACGCAAGTGACGATCCTATATACCAAGTACTAGATGAGCTGGATTTCCAGTCACAGTGTAGCGATGTGCACTATCTTCTGTGTTCTTGTACCTGAATGACCTATGCACGTCCATCATAAGCATCATATACGTGGGATGAGTGTCCAGTTGGGCCAGACTTTATAACGGGTACGCCAAGTAAGGATTCGCGGAGTTGCTATGACGAAGCGAAGGGGCCTCTAACGAGCTTTTTGAAGCCTAAGCGACGATGAGTGGCGAAGGCGGTACGTGGATCGTCCTCAGGTCCTTAGATGGGAGTAAGAGGATCAATGGGGGCGAGCAGATAGCGTCACGATGAAAAAGGAAAGATCGGGTTGTAGGGTAGGTAATACACAGTGGTTCGCGAGAACCAATACTCGAAGAACACAGCGTCCGGAGTCATACGTGACAGTGTTAAAAGCTACGAGTCCTTATGATGCGATAGTCTACGTGAGCGGGTACGAGTACATTAAGCGAGTGGATGGGGCAAGGGAACGACTGGATATGCAAGGCGCAGTACAGCAAAGTGTGGGTCAGGGTGGTGTCGACGGCTACAATCAATAATGAATGGGGAGGGATGATATGGTTCGGTATGTAAAGTAAAAGTAAAAGTAAAACGTACGGAGAAGTTAGAAATAACCAGGGCATTATCAGGTTCGTGAAAACGTTCAGCAATCATCCCCGTCTGGATGACTCCCTCGACAATCCCCCAACCCTCATACTCGGGGCCCTCATACTGGGGGTATTGTTTCGGACCTGGACGATCGCGCATGTTTGTGTTTAATGAACGCGCTGCGCACTTGATTAAATCAATCCACGTACCTCCAACCTCGGCCTCATCTCGGGCAACTCGGACTCGTCCGCCGAATACACGCTGCTCGCTGACACGCTCGAATCCCGACGTGCGCCGCCCTCGCCCGCCAGGTTGAGCGCCGTGCCCATGGCAGGCGTCGACGGCTCCGTGGCGGTAGGGGTGTAGTATCCCGCGAGCAGCGGCTCCGTGCTCGCGACACTGCCCTTAGCCGCGTGTCCCCAGCTAGCACTCGTGCTGGTGCTGTGCGTCTGTCTCCGTGCCCGATCGTACGCGCCGGGGGGAGGGCTCGCCGTCCTGGCAGGCAGGTACCCGTCTTTCCGCGCCTGGCTAGGGAACACCGCGGGCGGCGGCGGCGTTCCCACCGCAGCGTAAGGGTCGAAGTCGGGGCCTGGGGTGGACGGGCCGGCAGTGCTGCTGTCTGCGGTGGTGGGCCTGGCACCGGTGGCCATGGCGAGATTCAGGGCGCCGGAGCTGAAGCTCGAGTTCGGGAGCGTACTCATAGTCGCGGAGGGCGCCGATGAGCGGCGCGGGGACGGCGCCTTTTCCTCGTCGTCATCGAGGGGCCGACGGTTGAATCCTACTGCGGCGAGCGTTGACGCTACCGCCGCATCGTGTTCGAGGCGTTGGTTCCGCCGCCGTCGGCGTATGTAGAAGAAAATAAATAGCGCAATCGAGGCCGCAGCAAGGCCAACGATAAGGAACACCCCTGCAACTGCGCCTTTATTTCGGAAGAACCTAGGGGTGCACGACGTCAGTACATGACTGGCGCGCGAACCGTAAATGCGCGTAGACACCTACTGTGACGTCTGTGTCGCGTTAGAGTTGTTGGAGATGGGCGTAGGGTTCCCGGCGACAATGGTAATGACATTCGGAGAACCGTCACTGTTGGTTTTTGTCAAAGTCTGAGTTACAAACGGTGGTGCGCTGGTAACGGTCCGCCCCGCGCCGTTAGTGGTCGTCACGAAGACCGTCGACTGGAGAGTGGTGCTGTGAAGTCGGAGAACTGAGTGTCTCGTATTGCGCCACGACGGCTGTACTTACGTGACAACGGTACCGGGGAAGATGGGCGTGGTTGAAGAGGTATCGCTCGTAGTGATCGTGTCCGAAGTTTGTAAAGATGTGGTGGAAGTAGTCGAGTCAGTAGTCGAGTCAGTAGTCGATGTTGATGTCGAAGTATCGGTGGTAGAGGGCGTTGTTGTGGTCGATGTCGAAGTATCCGATGTGGATGTTGTTGACGAGGAGGTAGTGGTTGTAGGGGAGGCGGAGGTTGTCGTTGTGGTGGACGAGGACGAAGTGGTCGTAGAACTTGTCGTGGAAGTTGTCGTTGTCGAGCTCCCCTGAGTCGAGGACATTCGGGAAGACATCGTAGAGGTGGAAGATCTGCGACGCGTGTAAGGCTACAAGAAACGATAGATATAGATGAGGACTTACGATGATGGAGGGACCGTGGATGAGTTGTCCGAAGTTGATGGGGTGGAAGGGCTTTGAGAAGAGCCAGTATTATTTGTCGAGGATGCGGAAGCCGTAGAGGTCGGGGAGTCTTGGGTGGATGGTGAGGACGTTATGAACGATGGTAAGGGGGAGGACGGTTGTACAGATGTAGGCGACAAGGACGGCGAGTTGGTTGCGGTAGGCGATGTAGTTCGGGAGTTCGAGGCCGAATTTCGAGTTGTTTGAGATTGCATGGAAGAATCGCCAGTTGTAGAGGAAGAAGCAGAGGGCAAAGGAGTGGTGACGGGTGCAGTGGACATACGAGAAACAACGTTAGTGCCACTCAAGGACGGAATATTACGAGAAGAAGTGACGGCTGAACTTGTGGAGGGAGCCGTGGCCATCAAAGGACAGGTTCACTCCCAGGTACTGCCCCAGAATAGGGAGAGATACGGGCAATGGATTACGCTACGAAACGGTGGGGCCAGGGGTCGAGGTGAGTTGGAGAGGCAGGGTAGGGTAGACAGGCTCGACGACTCACCAGGCATGCGCGGCACGATGAAGAGATTGAGATTGACGGTGCAGATATGGAACGGACGATCGGCTCGACCGATGGGGAGTGGGAGAGGCGTGGAGCGGGGAGGAGAACGGGCTCACCTGGGGACGGTTGTCTTTTGTGGTGAGGCCTGAAGGGCATCATCAGCCTCAGTCGGATCGGCTAATAGCAGCCATACATACGGAGGAGGGTGATCAGAGGAGGCGGCCAAAGGCGATTTATTGACCGTGTCTGGGAAGAATTCGAATGCGATGCGGCCGGGGCCACGGGCGACGACGACTCGGACTCGGACTCGGACTCGGACTCGGAGGGCGTGGTCCCAGGTCGACGCGGTCCATCCGACTGGCACTTCCCATCCCTAGGCCTTTTCTGGTGCCGAGACGTCATCTCACGCCCGTGCGCAGATCCCATCCCTCCCACCTTCCGAGCACTCGCGGCGCATCGCTCGACGGGGTGTGTTCCCCGCCTCCCTCCCGAACGGAACTTCTACTATTCCTCCGGCCACCGTGTCTCCGGTCGCGTGCAGGCGTCCGATGAGAGAGGATAAGGAAGGCCTTGTAAAATCGGAATCCACAGAGTCGAAATGCCGCGGCCGTCTGCCGCCATGAGCGCTCAGGGCCTGTCGTCGTTATCCGGCACGGCGCCTCGATCACCACGCCTCGGACACATTTCGCTCTAGATCTCTGTCCTTTCTTGGCGCAATTCCCCCGCGGCCAGGTCAATATTAATCGCGCCCAAGGCTGTACAAGGGCAGTAGAAACATCTCCAAACCTTCACCTTCTTCCGTGCTTTAGACTGCCCGCCCGATGTCCTTCTTGTCTGCAATCGCTCTCATTGTACGTGTCAACTCGTCACAGAGCCACAGTTTAGGCCTCAGGAGTCTGCCAAATCCAGCTCTAAACGGTCTCTTTCTCCAAGCTTCACGTCAATCTAGACAAACTCTCCTTCGCCGTGTCGAGACACTGTCGAGACACTAGCTTGTGCAGTGGTCGCTTCGGAGTCGGTACGGACACTGGGGACTCGCGCTCCAAGCCTCAAGCTGATCCCAGTTGGCCAACCCCATTAGATGTAGATGCAATGTAGATGGCGAACATTCTGGTTCGAATGAGGCATCCGCTTTGGCGATTGTCTGTTGCTGCAACTTGCAAGGACTCGTTACTATATAATAAATTGATGCTGGTTATGGCGTGCTGCGTTGGGGGTTGGTACGGATTGTACGTTTGTCACGGTTCCTCTGGCGTGTATGCACTCGGTATTCAGTCACAGTGTACTGCGCCTAGGCTTCTAGCTTGTTCTGCCTCCTTCTACTCCTACCGCTGCGTCATTCATCGGCCCTGCTTCCCAACAGGGCGGTTAGCTCGTTCTCGACGGCCATAGCGGGCCCATCGCGTACCTACTCAGCTCGCTCGTGCTCACGCGCATTGCGAGCATGCTTATATGGGGATATGACGCGTGTGTGAACGCGTACCCTCGTCCTCCGCAGACTTTCTCCGTCCTCACTCTCCAAACACACCCTCATCTCTAACTCATACCCTTGTCGAGGATCTACAAACCAACCCACAATCATTGTCAATGGCTACCGAAGAGGCGCCAGCGTCCACCACCGTAGTACCGTCTAAGCCCGCGAGTACAACGATGAAGTCATGGCACGTCACTGCCAGCGGTGAGCCCGCCAAAGTTCTCCAATTTGGCGACGTCCCTGTTCCAAAGTTGAAGAAGGGCGAAATCCTTGTCAAGGTGCAGGTCGCGGCGTTGAACCCTGTGTAAGCTTGGATTTGGCGGGCGGTGGATATGCGCTTCGACAGTTCATCCTTACTTGCATCTAGGGGATACAAGTCGATCAAGTGGGTGCCCAGCTTCGTCGCGCGGCGCTCCAAGGCACACGAGTTCGACCTGACCGGCGTGGTCGTCGACGCGAACCACACAGGGTTCAAGGAAGGCGATGAGATCATAGGCGTGAACCCAGTCCGTAAGTCGCGCGCCCTTCCTGTCCTTTCTTGCACACGTCCGTCCTCATGACTTGTCCTGCTATCCCATGCCCGCGCTGCGCTCCCGACCCCATTCAAAATACGCGCATTCAGCCAGCGTATTCCTGAACGGCTATGGTGCTTTGGCGGAATACACCAAGGTTTCCGCCTCCCGCGCGGTCCTGCGCCCGAAGAACGTCACTCCCACCGAAGCGTCAGGTTTCCCCATCGCTGGCCTCACTGCCTACGAAGCGCTATTCAACATAGTTAAGCTCGAGGAGGGCCAGTCCGTCTTCGTTAACGGCGGTAGCACTGCTGTCGGATCCTTCGCCATCCAGCTCGCGAAGGCCAGGGGCGCGCGCGTCGCCACGAGCGCCTCCGGCAAGAACGAGCAGTATGTGAGAGGCTTGGGCGCAGACGAGGTTTGTTCTTATTCGCGTTGAGCACATGGCTGGTAGCTGACGTCGAGTTACCCTGGCAGTTCTTCGACTATACCAAGCAGCCGCTGCACGAGCAACTTATTGCCTCAGACCCGAACCCAAAATATCATGTCTTCCTCGAGGCGGTCGGTCTCATCGACCCCACCCTCTTCGTCGAGAGTGATAAGTACCTTGCGCCCGGTGGAGTGTTCCTGTCCACCGGGCCGCAGGGCAGTGGGTACCTCAAGTTCCTCTGGAAGGTGTTATTGCAGCCGTCCTGGTTGGGCGGGACGAAGCGGAACTGGAAGTGAGTGCTGCAGTGCATATAAGTAGACGTCTGGCTCATGAACAAAATCTTATTAGGTTGATTAGCGTTGACCCTACGAAGAAGGACCTGGAGAGCTTCGCCAAGTTGGTCGAAGAAGGTGAGCCCGTGCGATTCTAACGTGTGATGTTACGTCCCTGACGCTCAACGTAGGCAAAGTGAAGCCACTGGTTGATTCTATGTACTCCTTCGAAGATACGCTCAAGGCATACGAGCGACTTCAGACAGGGAGGGCGACTGGAAAGGTGGTCGTGAAGGTGGACCCTACCGCGAGCTAATCCACGGTTGTACACTGAACGTCTTTCCCTCTGTTCCTGTTCCTAATCTGTTTCCTACTGGTGCATTTCTGATATGCCCTTCTGTGGATGTACTGATAGGCAGTTTTCTTATTTCTATGTCTTTATCTAGGGATGTGCCACGATCGCGCGCACATACCTGCACACGTCGCAATTCCTCATAACGTCCGGCCGCGTGTATCTCTATCCCGTCGGCATACCGCTTCCAAACACGATTACGTGACCACGCCTATCAGAAGAGACCCATAGTAGATGTACAGTGGCCCGAATGGACTGTATGAATATCTCTGCGCTGGTCACAAGTGTTCCGCTCCCACCTTATCGCGCCATCTATAACTGTCCGCTGCCGTTATTGAAACTGACGCACGCGGCCAATTATGCCAACAGTGGCCCGCCTTCATTGCTCTCGGCAGTAGCATCGTGCCCTTGACGTCCGTCCGTGGCCGTCAGTCTCTTTCACTCCACTCGATCGCCACCCTGCTAACAAACAACTACTGGTACGACCTCAGACGTTAGCCCTCTAGTTGACACCTCCATCTTCGGTATGGTCCAGACGCCAAAAGTCATTGTCGCGACAGAGTACGGGAACGCCGCCTCGTTCTGGGTAGAGTACCCGAACGGGTTGGTGGACGTTAGCCGGACAACGCACCTGCCCAGGGGCGAGCTTGCGCCGGGGGACGTCGCGCAGGATCAGACGCCGGCGGGCGAGGTGCCCATTCCCCCACTCCTGAAGGACGCACAGCTCGACATTCCCGTGCACGGCGACAGGCTCGTGCGCGTTTCGAAGAAGCAAAGCGCGATCGTGATCGTCGACATGCAGAAGTGAGTGTGGCCTGGCGATCAGTACTTATTTGTGCGCTTGAGCCTTGGAGCTTGGCCCTTGGACAGGCTCGGGGGAAGTCCGCTGACATGTTCTTCTACTCAGCTTCTTTCTGCACCCAGATCTGCGGGACCACCCGAGCGGGCTCGCGTGCGTGATTCCGCTCATGAACGTCGTCCCGGCCTTGCGTCGCCATGGCGTGAAGATCCTCTGGGTGTGAGTGCTGCGCTCCTCCCTCGTGCTCCCCCACCCCGCCCACCTGGCCCTTTTTTTGGGGGGCGTGGCCCTGACTGACCCATTTTCCGCAGGAATTGGGGACTTACTGATCATGAACTTACGACCATTCCCCCTTCTCTCATCCGCGGGTTTATGAAAGGCGGCCGTGGTGGCTTCGGTGCAGAGCTCGCTGGGGGTTTCGGCCGGCTGCTCATGCGTGGGGAGTTCAATTCCGACCTGTACGGTCCCCTCCAGAACCTCTACGAAGAGGGTCGGAGGGAAGGGACCGACGTGTGGATCCACAAAAATAGGTGAGTCGGCGCATCTAGTCGCGCTCCGCCCGAGATGGAGCCTGCCGTGGCTGGCTAGGGCCCACAAGGCGTTCGCTGCTGTGCGTCCGTCGTGCGCGGGGTTGTGGCGGCTGCGGCTGCGGAATGCATGCATTGACGGAGATGCGTTTGCGCAGGATGAGCGGCATATGGGGCGGACAGAGCGCCCTCGACCTCTATTTGCAGGAGCATGGAATCACGACGCTGTTCTTCGCGGGAGTCAACGCGGATCAAGTTAGTATCCTTTTTTTTTCAATTTACTCCAGGACGTCGTGTTCCAGTACTGACGATTTTCCAGTGCGTGCTCGGAACCTTGGTCGATGCATACTATCATGGCTACGACTGTATTACCGTGGAGGATTGTACTGCAACCACCTCTCCCGCAGGTGGATTGGAGAACGTTTTGTACAATGCTGGCCGTGTAAGTTCGAACTCCAAGGATTATGCGTTCCAATACGCTGCGGCTGATTCCGTCACCAGAGCTACGGGTTCGTCACAAGCTCAGAGCGGATCATTGAAGCGGCTTCTTGAATGGGCGACATATATCCGATGGACAATGAGGAACCGGGAAGTCTCGGCGGGAACCCAATGTAATGTGTAAAATACAGTGCTATTCGTCCTAGGTGATACATACATACATAGCATGCACAGAAGGTGCGATGGGTACGGAAGGTCGTGGTCGTAAAGATGTCATTGTCGTGGAAGGGTAGTTTTATCAATGCTAACGCCACCTATACCTACAACTGCGGGCAGCCATGGAACGCGGTCGGGGCAGCATCTATGGGTAAAATGGTTCAGGACAAAGCGTGGTACGTAATGCTACATAGGGAGCGCATCCAGGCCTAAAGCATGCGAACTGGTCCCTCGCCGATAATTGTATTGCACAAGGTGAAGGGAGGGACCCAATTACTTAATAGGCTGAGGCATCTAAACCTCCTTCAATCGCGAGGCTGGCGCCATTCGATGCTGGGCCGGCGCTGCGCAAGTTCCTGTGAGCTTTTGTCCCCAGCTCGTAAGCGGTATGCACACGAACGTACCTGAGACCCGCGCGTTCGCGTGTAAAACGTCTCCCGTTTGTTGCCGCTCCTCGTCATAGGGAACGCTGTTACGATATCCGCGTGTGGAATTTGTTGGGCATGTGCGTCGCTGAAGGGATTCGCAGCAGCAATGGCGTCAGCAGGCGACACTGGGGTAAGCGCCTCATGGCCCGAGCTCGACTCAGCCGGAGATAGGGATGCGAACGATGTCGGAGGCGTCAACGGCTCATACGGCTGGAGCGTGGCATTGGCTAACTTGGAATTCTTGAACTGCGTCTGGATGTTCGCGAGCCGGAAGGGGGGCGGAGATGAAGAGAGGGAGCGCGATGTCGCGGTGCTGTTGCGTCGCAGCGGGCTGCGCGGAGGAATGACGGGGGGACTCGTTTGCTCAGCTTGCTGCTGCTGAGACGAGCGCGGAACGGGCGCAACAGGCTCAGGTAAATCATGAGCAGGAACCGGCTTGCGCGTAGTCGGGGAGGAGAGACGCGTTGCGCTGGCGTTGGTGAAGCGCGTCGCGCCATCATCATTACTGAGTGCGACGTTGACCAAGCTGTGATTGTCTTCCCCTGAAGGCGTTGGGAGACTAGGTGGATAGATCGAGGGCGAAGATTGAGCGGAAGAAGGTTCCCGCCTCCCTGACCTAGTTGAATCGCGTCTGATGTCCGTCGTGATCGCCAGACCAACAGGACCACGCTGGCTCGGTTGACGTGGTCGCGAGTGGAAGGACGACTGCGAACTGTCACCATAACCCCCTCCAGTACCTACGCCCGCGAGCCCCAGCCCACGGACATGCTCGCCGCTCGGACGCGCTTCTGAGCTGCGCCGTGATCCGTGGTCCAGGTCGCTATCGAAAGGGGTCGGGTGCGGCGTGGCGGCACCTGCGATCACGAGAGTGCCATCTACGTAGCCCGCGTAGGTCATTTCCGGCTGAGGTAGAAGTGTGCGGGGGTCTTCAAATGGGTCGTCTGGCATGGGCAACGGGCGTGATATAGACTCGATGAATATCGGGGCACGGCGGCGGCGGCGGCGGCGGAAGTAAAGGAATATCCCAGCGAATATTGCGGCAATGACGAGGCCGACGACCAAGAACACCCCGGCGACAGCCCCGCTCTTCGAGAAGAACCTACAAAATGTGTATGAGATGGCGGGAAATCTATGTGGAGGATGAGAAACCGTACCCATGCGAGGAACTTGCTTCATCAACCCCCCAAATACCAGTAGGGTTGGCCACCACATGCGTGATGCTGACTTGCACCCCGTTTGACGTCGTGACTTCGACGCTCGTGAACACAGGTGGTTCAGAGATGGTCGTGCGGTTCTGCGCGTCGGTCACAGTCAGGAATACAGGGGTCGATAGCGTAGTCTCCGGCTTGTCGGTGATAGTGCTAGTCGTCACAGGGGGACGGCTGGACGGCTGTGCGATGGCAGAAGCTTTAGAACCATCATCACTCGGTGCAAAAGGATTGGGAGAAGACGTGTGTGGTGCAGCTGGGGAGGTAGGGCCCCCAGAACCCCCGGAGGTCACAGTACCCTGGACATGCGGCGTTAGAATGGGCTGTGACGAAGATGGTATTGGGGGCGCTGGAAGCGCATCGATCCTCGTGGAAAGAATAGAAACAGTTGATGGTGGAAAAGAAGCCGTAGATACGGCAGTCAGGGAAGGAGCGACGGAAGTAGGAGTAGGAGGGAGCGGTAGGGGTATGGATACATCGGAGGATGATTGGGTATGGCCTTGAGAAACAGATGGCGAAAAAGAGCTCAAACTGACCCCTTGGTCCGAAGCGGTTGGTGCAGCCGAACCACTGTCTGTCCTGTGGCTCGGGATTGCGATTTGAGTGCCTGAGCTGGTGGTAGGATGAGATTCGGGGGTGGAAGTTGTTGCGGTGGTCAAGTCTCCACCTCCACTCGACGTTGCAGTCGAAGAACTCTTGGAAGTCGAAGATGGTGTGGGATTCTGGTCCGCCGAGACCGTCTGCGACAAACTGGTCTCCGTGGTAGCGGGCGCCTTTGAGGTCGAGGTAGGGGTGGTGCTTTTCGCGGGAGAAGCCTGCGAAGTGCTGCTGAACGTAGCGCTCGTTGAACTGGATGGGCCGGCCATGCCGGATTTCCTACTGCAAAAGTAACAGGAATTCAGTTCAGGATAGCGTTGAACGATTATCGATGAGCGTACTCAGACGACTTGGGCAATGGCGTTGACCGTGCAGAGGGAACCGGTGCAGAACTGCCTGTAGTGGAGATAGACTGGTCAAGCGATGTGACCGAGGCTGTCGATGAAATATGGGAAATCGTCGAGCTGCTACGTTCGGCGGACAGCGACAAGGAAGTAGATGATACGACGGAAGAAGCCTGTAACCGAACCGAGCTGGGGGATGTTGAGATAGCGGCACCGGAAGACGAAGCACTTTGCGACACAGAACTTGTAAGGGCAGGGGATGCCACTAATGAGAGGCTGCTCGAGCCGCCTGTCGATGACGGAGACAAACTGACGTTGTTTGAGGATGACAGCGTCAACGACAACGAGCTCACACCTGCCACGATAGATCAGCAAACGCTTCGCACTACGGGGAAACGCGATTTACGGCTGCGGCGACCGCTCCTCAAGGCAATCCTCGCACGTCGCGAGTGAGGGGAGAGGAATGAAAGGGGAGGGAGGAGGGCAAGTAGAAGGGCTAGATGGGCACTGTAACGTAAATAGGCCCACTGACGGGGCGCCTGGCTCTGCTTTCAGCAGGACACCGAGCTGGAGGTTCCTTGCGCAAGTAGCATGGAAGGGCTCGGAAGGCGCGAGACGCCAGGAACCTAACGTCACATACTCTTGTCGATATCGCGAATTGCGGCAATAAGAGGGAATCGACGGACTCTCGAAGCAACAGATAGCGCCAGGCGCCATGACTTATGTCCTCTGTAGCTGCGAGCGTCCCGTGCAATCCCCACCGCCGCACGCAGTATAACGGGATGGGTCATAGACCCCGGCACTGACATGAAGTCGAGCGGCGTCGCGCAATGCCCGCTGTTGGACAGCAGACGTTTGCGGACGTTAAAGCCGACTAGCTGGGAAACACGAGAGAGCCACATAAAGCATGACATGATGTGATACTCACCGACAGAGCTAACCATGACAAAGCGTGGGCCTTGCTTTTACAGTCCCACGGAAGCTGTACTTGTACTGAACTCCAGGTCCAGGACGGGCGCTTCTACCCAGGCAACCAGGTGAGGGCTTGGGCTTGGGACTGACGTAGCGAGGGTGCGGCAGTCAGTCGTAGGGCGCAAAGTTCCTGGGCATTCACGCACCAGCGGCTTATTATATTCTGTCTCTCAGCCGCCGAACGTCGGGACTGGGCTTGCTTGCCCATATGATGGGATCGGGGAAATCTCGAGTGTAATGCGGGTACCGTCGAACTGTAGGAATGCGCCCCCGGGCTTCGGTCGGGTTCTCACATCGCGCTCCCCCGTCAGCAGACCTGTGTCACGGCAGCGCGAGCATACACCCGCGCATCGCTTATCGCGCGGTTGCACGCAGTGGATAGGCATGGGACGCTTCCCAGACGAGCGAGAAGATGACTAAAGAGGCTGTTGGAAGAGGTCGAGGAGGTTCCCATCGCGGGACATGGACACGTCTCGTCTTTGGTCTCTGGGAGGATCCGTATGGCACAAGGGAGAGGAGCAAACCGACACAGGTTAGCATCCAAAAGGACTGTAAGCATGTGGGTTGAATGTCTTACTTACGAAAAGAAGCCTGCTTGCGGTGATGGCTAGTGATGGATGCTCTCTGGTGACGAGCGTAGTGCATCAGGCGGGGCTGCGCGAGCGGGTTGGAGCATATGGCCCAGGTAATAACGTGAGCTACCTCAACCTTCTTGACTCCCCGCCTCGTCCACTGCCAGTCACACGCTCATTCTCCTTCCACAACCCCGGGCCGCGACGCCACTCTTCCTCATGGGTCAATCTATCCAAGTACCACCGTGTCCTGAAATACAAGTACTGTACAGATGATCCGATACAAAGCCACCAGCGCGGACAAGATTAGACATAACTACTACAAGATAATCCGATGAGGCGCTTACAACTGGCGTGTAGATGTAGATTGCAGTACGGCGCGTCTGCTCCTATTCGTCTGGAGCCACTGGCGTGGACGACGCTCACAGGCGCAGTGAGAGTGCTAGGTATAAATGGTGGGAACGGGTATGCTGCAAACAAATACGATGGCTGGAATGAGTGGGAAGCGTGCGTAGACCAACGCGCTAAAGAGTCCGTTGAACGAGTACCCATCCGACTGTCATCAGCACGTCGAGAGGATCAATTAACATGGGAAATTCAACCGAGGAACGGGAAACGGAGACTCACGTATAAGACGATCTAGAAGCAGGGGTCCAAATGCAAATACGCCTAACAACAACGCAGGTCTGTTCCCGGGATCTTGAGTTTCACCGTCGTGCTCTTCCGTCGCGACCCGCTCAGGCTACCAAAGCTTAGCCGACTTGAGCTGTTCACCCGGCGAAGAGCCCGATCGCCGTAGCTAACCCCGCTGCCCGCCTTCTCAGGATCCAGAGTGCCTGACTCAATGGCGAGCAATATTGATCTTGCGCAGAGGAGGAAGGGCGCCTCGACATTGTCGCCTGTTAGGGAGGATGCTTCCAGAAAATGTACGTCTGATTTAGGGTGA
Organism: Ganoderma lingzhi; assembly: GCA_026283605.1. Lineage (NCBI taxonomy): Eukaryota > Fungi > Basidiomycota > Agaricomycetes > Polyporales > Polyporaceae > Ganoderma > Ganoderma lingzhi. The sequence continues at coordinate 2,423,116 of JAPJYM010000001.1, forward strand.
GCGACACTGCTCCAACAGACGGGGATCTAATGCAACACTCACCGTGTTCAGCCGCCCATCGACTGGCTTCTGCCCACTCCACCTCGCGCTCCTCTTCCCTGTCCGACTTATTCCCGACGAGGACCGTGACCAGGTGTTGACTCCCCAGCGCGCGTGCATCCTCAAGCCACCGAGCAAGTTTCGAGAAAGAGGCACGGCTGATCGATGAGCAATGCAATGTTTCAGAATCCCTGCATTATTGGGGCGGGGCGAAGATGAGACCGTTGCGAACCTGGTGATATCGTACACAAGAATAGCCCCTGCTGCACCTCGGTAGTAGCTTCGCGTTACGGAACTGGGTGGGCCGAAGGAACCGTCGTTATTGATGGCGAAAACTCCTTAGATCACACTCACCGAAATCTCTCCTGCCCTGCCGTGTCCCATAGCTGTCGGGCCGCCAAAATACTCGGTGCATTGCCTCCTGTTAGACACAGAGCGACTCACCTGCAGCTTTATCCGCTTCTCGCCCAGCTTGACTGTCCGACTGGAAAACTCTACCCCGATCGTATGTTGGGAGTGCTCCTTGACTGTCCTCGGCATAAGATAAAGAAGGCAGATGGGGACCGAAGGATGTGCCTCTTACAGGAGTTGTGGGTGAATTGGTGGAGTAAACACGTCTTCCCCGTCCCAGCTTCGCCTACATTCATGTCCTAGTCAGTTCATGGACGGTGGTGCAGGACAAAGACGGTACGTACCAATTATAATGAATTTCATGAGGAAATCTATCGTTTTGTCAGCCAGAGGACAGTATGCGGGGAGAGCATATTAGTTAACGGACCATAAGTCTCGAGTAGTTCTGTGGCATCTGCGTCGTAGTCAGAGTATGCCATTGGTAGGTTTAGTCGTGGTTGAGTGCGAGGATGGGTGCCCAGTGGCCGCCGAAGCGCTAGCGTTTGGCCTCTGCCGCACAGCTCCGAGCTCGACCGTTGTGGCTCCGGCCATCGGCGTCTCACTCGGCCACAGCCGCCACGTGTCGGTACCTCTCGGCCAAAACTCCCGTCTCGCGCCCTGCCAGGCCTCTTCAACTTCCATATGCCCCTCTCAATCTCAATGTATAAATAAAACGAGTGAGTAGCTTGTCCCTCCTACGGAGTAATGTAACTGAAAACAGGTGCCATATTTTCTCTATTTCAACAGGCGCACAGCACGCAGCACGCAGTACTTCAAAACTTTGGACTTTCCGCAGCTCGTTACCCTCCATGTTTTGCGCCGTTTCGTACCATCAACTTCATGTCGCCAGATGTCAAGCTGCCATACTGCCCACCGCCACGCTCGTAGTCATAATTCGCACCATTCATGGGTCAAAAACACAAACACGATCTTGAACCGCTCGCCGTACGCCCATAATCCTTGGGCTGGTGCTATCAATTGTACCGCGCTTGATGCCGGTGTAAACCGGCTTGCAAATAGCTTGCATTTACCCATGCTGCCCACGGATGGCACCGCTGATCGTGGGCGTGGCCAAGTGAACGGCGCAAGCGAGTTGCCTGCCCGAGGTTTGAACGCCGCCCGCAGTGCGGCAGTGCTTGTACGTCTTGCTTCTGTACACCCATCCCATAACCACTTATACTGGTGTTAAACACACTGGCAAAATTTGCGACCTTTCTCATACACTTAGACCGCTTTCGGGCGGTGTATGTTAACCATTGCCCCTTGGCGCGATTCATACGTTCCTAAGTTGTGATCAAGTAATTGTTTCTTATATTCTAACTCACCGAAGATTTACAGGGATCCGAGTCACAGTCTTCTTCCTGCTGGGAATTCAAAATCGGCAAAGTGGTGCAAACGCGCCCTCACAGCCTTGACCGTTCGTTGCCCGTGTTATCGCTGCGCTCTCAGAATCCGTGGCCGACATGAGAACGTAGTCTGTGACTATTTCGACGCTCGCAGTGGTTCACGGAGTACGCAGCATGAATTTCAGATTCGTCGACAGCGCTATAAAACCATTACCCATGGTCCTCCATGAACATTCCGTATCCTTCTTTCTTTCGTCCAACCAGGTATCACCCAAGGCATTTTCTCGCTTCTCTTTTTTTGAAACCGTTCTCATCCATGGGCCACCAAATGAGCTCCAACTTGGGCCACGGTATGTGCTTCCCAACCGTCATTCGGAAGATTGAACTAATCGTCGGCGGTTTTAGATGCTCCTCCTGAGTACGACGCCTCTGGCAACCTTATTTCCCCATTCTACGGCTACATGCCTACCCAGTGGGTATGCTACGTTTTCGCTGTCCTCTTCGTCCTCGCAACAGGTCAGTGCGGAAATGCTCTGATGCACTTGAGGCTGAAAATTATCGTGGTAGTCGTTCATTTTGGGCAAGCCATCCGGTATCGGGTTTGGTGGCTTCTCCCTACGGTGGTACTCGCGGGCATCGGCGAAACAATCGGGTGGGGTGGGCGACTGTGGTCCACTTTTCAACCTCTTGCCCAGGATCCGTATATGATACAGTACGTGGTCTGAATCCGGTGCTTCCGATTTCTGCGCCGACTCGAGGGCCATCAGAATCGTGTGCACCATTGTCGCCCCAACGCCGCTCATTGGTGCCATCTTCATCACGTTCGGTCGACTCTCCGGCCATCTCGGAGAGCAGTATAGCCGCCTAAGTGCCCGCCTCTGTAAGTAGGCCATTTCCAGCTGACATGACAATCGCTAACCGTCCGTGTCTGATAGACTCCAGGATTTTTGTCACAGCCGTAAGTGTTGTCGCCATGTCGCAGATATACGACTAGGATTGACACAAGGATCTTCTTGCTAGGACATTGTCGCCCTTGTTGTGCAATCACTCGGTGGTGGTATTGCCGGCACCACGCACGATCCGAAAACTGGCCGTTTGGCTGGTGCCCTTTTTCCTCTGCAATAAACCCTAAAGCTGACATCCTGTTTCCAGGGCTCCAATATCATGCTAGGCGGAATTGTTTTTCAACTTTGTGCGTCTTTCCGCATGACATGCATCGGGTGTGCGAGCCTTAACCTCATGTAGTCTCCCTGTCGGTGTTTTGCATCCTCGTGGCCGAGTACTTGGTTCGTTACTTCAAGGACAAGCCTGCGCGACCGCTGCTCTTGAACAACAACTCCTCAGAGTCACTTCGCGAGCAGTTCCCTCGACCGCCCTTGCACTCCTCGGCGAAGCTGTTGCTCATCGGCCTCTTTTTCGAGTCACTCTTCCTTTACATTCGGTAAGTCCACAATGAGTCTACTGTCCGACTCAGGCTCTAACGGCGACAACATCGCAGTTCTATTTACCGTACCATCGAACTCTCAGATGGCTTCCACGGCCGTATCATTGAGACCGAGGTCTACTTCAGTCAGTTTTCCTTGTCCTCCCATGAAGTTACGAGTAGGCAGCTTACAGGTCGGTCTAGACGTCCTGGATGGTGCGATGGTCGTGTTGGCGATGAATTCGCTCATGTTCTTCCATCCTGCTCGTCTCCTCAAGAAGATGGACCACAAGTTCGCAAGCGGCTCAACCATTCAAATGATGCTCAAGGACATTAACTACCCGGATTCGGTATAATGACTTACACTACTACTACTAATACAAATGGCTATTGCGAAAGTTCGGCCATTCTGCCGTTTCAGATTACTTGTTATACTCCGCTAGGGTGAATCGTGGACTTGTGATCACGAATCCGGACTTGTAACTACGGTGGTACACAATAACCAATATGTTTACCAAAACGCGAGAATGGTCGAGCGGTATCTATCTACACAATGGCGTCTTTCCCCAGTCATAAATGCTAACTGGTAGTTTGAAAGGCGAGGCTTGGATGGCTGCGGTGCATTTGATCCCAGTGCCGCCGCCCACTAACTTGGTCATCCAGACAGAAGCCTACTTTAGAGTTTCCTTCGTCTCATCTGGCTCGAGCAGCGGGGCTTGCATCGATATCGATTAGTCCAGACATCATGCATCACGCGCACGGACGGATCGATGGTCATGTTAGTGATGTATTCGCTCAGCTTCTTCCACCCCGGGCGCACCGGTTTCCCCAGGAAGATGGACAAGAGGCTGGAGTGGGACTCATCGGGCCATCCAGACGCTGAAATTGCAATGTGGTTATTGAAATAGATAGTAATCCGGTCATCCGTTCATTTTCATGGATGGTTCTTTGACTGCTGTAATTACTGTCTTGCTGGCGACTCGATAAACGAGAGAGACTTCAGTGATACAAATATTAAGACTTGCATTGGGGAAGAGTTAGCTGAGTGTTACGCGATTACTGAGTAAAGCCGACTCGGTACCACGACCAGATCGCCTCTAAAAGTATAATAGGCTTACCGTAGCGGTACTCGCGGAGCTGCAACCTTAAGTTCATCCTGTATAGGTCGTTAGCCGTAAAATCCTGTGGCTCGACGTTCACATACATATTTAGTAATAGGGTAATCACTAGATCAACTCGCCAGGTAAAACAGTACTCCAGAGGGTATACATATACGATACATACACGTTCAGCTGCAATAGCGCCAGGCTACGAAGCGCCAGCTCGGGTTCCATGTCATTTGTAACTGCACAGAGTACTCGTACGTTCTCCTGATGACGCCACATATCCACTCCTGGGATGCAAATACAACGCAAAGCCGCTCCACATACGCGGCGAGACGGCTACCAGCCCTTCCACGGCACCCAAACGTCGACGACAACGTTGCCCTCGCCCACGCCAGAGTCCACCACGTAATACCAAGGGTAGCCAGCGAAGATCAAGCACGCATGCTGCCCGACGATCTGGACCATATCACCGAGCGTCAGACCGGCATCGCCCTGGATGGGCCCAAGCTCAAACTCGGATGGGGGCATCTGCGTGAGGATGCCATGCTCCTGGGAGCATCGGCCCATCCGCCAGGGTTTGCCCATCACGTCTCCGTACCCCGGACGAGGACCGTGTCCTTGCTCATGGCGAGCGCGCCTGCGTCGCACATCGCCTCGTCCGAGCCGTTCTCGCCGCGGCCGGGGTAATACGAGATGACGGTCGCGAGCACGCGCTGCGCGATGTCACGGTGCGTAATGAGCCCAGTGTTCAGTTGCTGGAGATCGAGGAGAGGATAGTTTCCTGAGAATTCATTCAGTATGGGGTGCAGTCATGCCTGGCAGAATCAACGGACCTGCGTGCAACTCGAGAACGCCATGTAGAGAGGGTTCAAGTTGAGCCCGAAGCACGGCGGTTGCGGCATGGGCAGTCGGCGTCGCGCCGACAGAGAGAACATACGGTTCCCTGGGTGGCGAGAATGCTGAATTCGCCGCAATTACTTGCAGTGCGAGGCCGGCCGCGGTGTTGACGGCGTTGATCTCAGAGAGGAGGAAATTCGAGGCGTCGTCGAACGATGTCGATGCGTACGAGTTGCCGGCATGCGTGTAGAAGCCGTAAACGGATATAGAAGAGGAGGCGAGGGCGGCCTCGAGCAAAGTACGGAACGCGGGGGTTTCGGGTCTAAGTCCTGCTCGTCTGCTTGCGAATTTGTCGGATTACTCAGATGGGGAGATATGACTAGACACATACTGGTTGCCGCTATCGACCTTGAGGAAGACGGACCACTGTCTGTGGCTGGTCTTGGTGGACTCCCAGGCCTCGATGACCTTGACCTGATCAGGATGATCGACAAGGATGCGCATAGCTGCACCAACTGCGGACAGCTCGTCGGTGAGCGCAGAGAGATCTGCGATCTTGTTGGGCGCCATGGGCAACCCGTAAAGGACCTGGATTACGTACGCAGGAATACGCGGCCGTTGAGTATCATCAGAAATAAAAATGGATAGACGGACGTACATCCTTGACCGTTCCGTCCGCCATCAAGCCAGCACGAAACACTTCGCAAACTTCCATGACGGTGGAGACGACGATGGAATGGGTCTCATCCGCGGAGGAGTTCAACTGAAGCCTCGTTCCCTCCGGAGTCTACACCGGTGCCGCTATGAGATGGCGACAAAGGTTGGACGGGTCGCGTGCAAAGGCAGACGGACCTTGTGGGACTTGACATGGGCACGGAACCTAGCACCGAGGTCCTTTGCGAGCTTGTGCATCTTGGCGCAGTTGCGGGCGAAGACGGCGCGGTCGATGATGAGGGCTGGAGTCCTGAGGGCGTCGAGGTTCTTGCCCTTGTACTCATCGACGAGGTCTTGTTTCTCTGGCTTGCCGCTGATATGGTAGGGCGTGCGGGACTGCTTGGGTATCAGAGGGTTGGTCTGGGGATGCTCCTCCGCACTCATGATGGGCGAAAAGGGAAGGGGAAGGAGAGGCACGATGGGAGACAATGGGGGGTGAAGTAGGGGGAAGGTGTTGGCCGGGAGGTGAGATGGACAGAAGGGTTGTGGCAGAGGGCAAGCGGAGGAGGAGGAGGACTTGTACAAGAGAGCGCGATCGGGAGATCTATGCGGGCAGTCTCAGTATGGGCCGGGCTATCGCATCGGATTGATCCCCATCTGGCGCCCGCCTTTTCTCTCAGTCATGCTCCACTCCCGCTCATAGTAATATGCCATATGTAAGTGACTACTTTAACTGTACTTGGCAGAGGTACTTACTTTAACATCATCCCAAACTGTCTCAGACTCCAATCAATCCGAAACCATGATCCCGTCGGCACATGAGTTATATAGCACATGCTATCCCCGGCAGCCGGCCCGCCCACGCTCTCATGATTCACCTCGATATAAGTATAGACCTTGTCGGGCCAGTCTCTGAATCTCCAACTGAACGCCTACAGGACCTACCAAAATGACCTCAGAACGTCCCATCCTTCAGCCCATCTACCCAGAAATAGAGGCTAAGCTCCTCAAGGAGTACGCTGACTTCCACCGCCAACACATCCAGCACACTCCTTACCTCCAAGACATTCCCTGGGACCCTGCCATCCGCGCCGCCCCAGCGGTCCTTGGCGGATCTGACCCCGTTCCCGTGGCCAAAGTCCAGGACTATGCCCTCAGCAAGTTCTCCGTCCGCGTTTTTACTCCAGAGGGCGGCGCCCCAGCCGGTGGCTGGCCAGTCTTTATCTTCTTCCACGGAGGTACGCCATGGCCCCGCATGTAGCCATAGATACAGTATTGTGCGCTAATCTGTGAGTCTCCATGTCTTTTTGCAGGCGGATGGACTCTCGGACGATTGGACACCGAGAACTCGTTCTCGTCCAATATGTGCAAGCGTGAGCAGCCCGCATCATTGCCCACGCTATCGTCCACAATCTGACGGGTTGCTCCACTCTTCCTGACGTGCACAGATGCGAACGCCGTCGTCGTATCGGTCGACTATCGTCTCGGCCCGGAGCACCCATACCCTGCCGCCGTCGAGGACGCCGTAGAGTCCCTCCAATGGGTGCACAGCAAGGGGGCCACGCTGCTCGGCATCAACCCGTCCCGCATCGCTGTCGGGGGCTCCTCCAGGTCAGTTGACTGCCTCCGCATGCGTTTCAAACACGCCTCAGTGCCGCCATGCTCACGGACGTATTGCATATCGCGATAGCGGCGGCAACCTCGCCGCCATCTCCACGCACAAGGCGGCGGAGCTCGGCATCCCGCTTGCGTTCCAGCTCCTCATCGTCCCCGTTGTGGATAACACCGCGCAGGTCGAGGACGGTCGCTACCCATCCTGGAAGGAGAACCACCGCACCGTCTCCCTTGTCGCCCCCAAGATGCTCTGGTTCCGGCACAACTGGACGCCCGACTCCGCCGACCACACCAAGTGGGACAACTCGCCCATCTTCGCGCCCGACGACCTCGTCAGGAAGGCGCCGCCCGCCTGGATCGCCGTCGCTGAGCTCGACATCCTCCGAGATGAGGGCATTGCGTATGGTGAGAAGCTCAAGAAAGTGGGCGTTGCTGCCGATGTCAAGGTGTACATCGGTGCACCCCACCCGATTATGGCCATGGATGGGCAGGTGTTATTTTTGGTCTTGCAGAAGCACTATCTGACCACTTCATGACTAGCGCTCTCAAAGTGGGGAAGGAGCTTGTCTCCGACGCCGCAAGTGCCTTGCGCAAGGCATTCTACCCTTCATGATCATTTGTCTGAGTGGCAATGGACATTATACGGAGCTGTAGTAAGCCTAGACGTACAATGAAAGCTGTATCGAACTGTATGAGGGCACTGAGCTCGAGACAGGGATCGGCGGAAGTGGTATGACAAGGCAATTTCTCCCCAGTACCACGTCTCCGCCATGCTGTTGATTGGACCGGGGCTGGTGGGAGTGCTGGACGAGGTGCAAAAGAGAAGGGATCACGGCGCCTTCGCAGGTTGCCACAATTCAGCGAGGTAAGGCGGTTGCTGGCGAGCGGTCGGAAATTCTGCACAATCACTCAAGCTGAAACATGCGACAATGTGCAGGAAACAGGGATATCACCTGGAGTCTCCATCTGGTCTACGACTTGGATGACCGGGGACTGTGGTACAACCTACTCGGCTCAAAGTGTTAGAAGTCTCATCATACCGATGCAGCGGTGCCAATGGGCGAGGCAATCAAGCCATATCTATTGCAGAAGGGACAATTTGAGAGATGGAAAACGTAAGACGCTCGAGACGTCAGCAACAACCTGCCTATACGAATAGGACGACCGCAAGGGCGCCCGGACCTAGCATAGCAAGATAATGACGACGGTATGCGAATCTGCGTAACAAGAAGTAGGTTTGAGAAACACCACATAGACGTTCAACAATACGAGAATATAATGGCTTCCTTTTTTTGGAGGTGCGACACCTGCATGTCTGTGTCCAGAAGAGGAACATGTTCGGGTGAGCAGTTACTGGGTCCAGAAGAGGAACACGTTCGGGTGAGCAGTTACTGGTGAGCCTGCATGATGGCGTCGGAGATGAAGGCAGCGGTGATCTGCCTTCCGCCGAACCAACGGCCGTTCAAACCTTCGATGGCCTCCTTGGCGGCGTCCACGGTCTCAAACTTGACGTAGATCTCGCCCTGGATAACAATCAGCCTAGACTTATAAGCAAACAGAGCGTGCGTAAGCGTACCTGTGACTCTTTCTCGATCTTGATGGCAAGGACACGCCCATACTTGGTTTCGCACTCGCCCTTGACATCTTCGGCGAGGTCTTTGTCCCAGTCACGCTCCGTTTCCCTACATAGACATGAGTAAGCAGGCGTGCGGGACGATGAGAACGAAACATACTCCTCGGGATTGAACATGTTCTTCATGAGAACCGACTTCGACTGCATAGTCTGAGGAATGTTAGGCCGAGCCCTGGGAACCCGTATTTTAGACCATCCGAAGATCACGGAGAAGAAGCAATACTTACACGGGCTCCATCTTGGTAGGGGCAGGGTCAATTCTGGCAAGTTTCTGCATCAGTGCTTGGCGTGAAGCTGCGTTCAAGTTACCGCCTGCAAGCAATGCCAATCAGTTGACCTCGAACGTCCGAACAAACAAGAACACCAAGACCCACCGCCAGCCTCGTCAAGTGAGTCTTGCTGGGTGTATCGAGCAGAACCCTTCTCGTGGACGGTGTTGACACGGAGCTGTTCCGCGCCCGTCAATGATCGATGCGCTCATCAATCTGGGTCTACTCACAGTGCGGCCTGCCAACTCAAAGCCATCCATTTGCTCAAGAGCCATCTTCGCATCCTCAGCGCGTTTATACCTGTGACTTGGAGTTAGATAAAGACAAAGGCGGCATGCTTCAGACTCACTGTACAAAAGCGTAACCCTTGCTCCGCCCAGTCATCGGATCACGGTGAAGATCGACAAATTCAAGTTCACCAAATGGTTCAAACACTTGTTTGATGTCCGATTCCGAAAGGTTGAAGTGGAGGGAGCCAACATAGAGCCTATCGGAGGATGAATAAGGGGCGTGTTGCAGAAATGAAGAATAGGCTACTTACTGCATGCCGCCATGCGGTGCACTGACACCAGGCGGAAGGTTGAGATTACTGTGGGGTATTAGCATATATCCATGTATGTTCCATAACGACTCACCCATCGCCAGGATGAAGCCTGTTTCTCTCGGCTTCCGTATGTTGAATCTGGATAGGAAGTCCCATCACTACCGTTCCACTCAACCCGATAGCCTTATCAACGAGTTCAACGGTGCGGAATTCGACATAGCCGATACTGCCAACGTACACTCAATTTTGGTTAGTTAGAAGTCATATACGAGCACTCACCCCTTAGAACGACGGGAGATTCTGTCTGTCACAATCCTGGAATCCATCACGGTGTTTTCGCCAAGTTTGTCCTCGAAGAAATACCCCAGGTCGCGCGCAGTGAGTCGGGCGGCAAGCTGCGACACAAATACAGAGCGAGCCTCCGAGTCGTCTGGAGTGGGTTCCTCATTCATAGGATCGTCTTGCGGTGGCTCGTACGAAGGCGATGGACGTCTATATGCGCATTAATGCCAGATATTGGAGGCAAAAAGGCGAAGAGAGACACTGACTTTCGTGGAGGACTCAAAGGGCGGCTACGCTCTCGGTCACGGCGATACCGAGGGTCGTCGAAGTCATCCCGAGGGTCGCGAGAACGCCTAGGTCTGTCGCCATACCTGCGATCCGGTTCACGAGAACGGGTTCTACGGCGCGGACTGTCAGCCATAGGCGGAGGGGGTGCGGGTAGACCGGCAGATGGTGGTGGTGCTGGGAGGGACGACTCCTCGGCGCCCTCGTCAGGTCGCTTTCTCTTGACCCTCTCGTCGGCGGAATGACCATCGTGGCCATCGTCCTGGTCGTCTGTACGCTTTCTGCGGCGATCCCTGTGGTCTCGGTCGTCCCTATCCCGCTCACGGTCGCGTTCCCTGTCCCCGTCCCTCTCACGGTCTCGATGGCTACGTCGATCTTGGGGTCTATCTCTTTCACTGCGACGGCGCTCACCATCACGGTCCCTTCGCCGCTCTCTGTCTCTCTCGTGTTCTCGGTCACGGTCGGGCTCCCTGTCGCGGTGCGACTTGTCCTTGGACCTCTCTCTTCTTTCCCTGCTGCGGCTTCTTTTCCGACGGTCGTCGTAGTCGTCGCGGTCCCTGTGGCGTCTTTCCCTGTCCTTGTCTCTCTCGCGTTCGCGAGAACGAGAGCGATGGGAGCGACGGGTGCGGAGTGTCTCGGTAGAATGGTCGCGAGACCTGGGGGAAAAGTCCAGTACATAAGGGTAAATGGCAATATGACGACGTACGACTTGGACCGCCTGTCGAGAGATTTGGGTCTGTCGACTTCCATCTTGTCTCCTCGCGTTCGCGAGAACGAAAGGTAGAAACGTGGTGGATGGAGTAACGTACGACGGGCAAATGACGGGAGTGGTCTCGGTAGAATGGTCGCGAGACCTGGGGGAAAAGTCCAGCGTCTATAATACAAGTACAAGATATCTACAGGTAAATGGCAATATGACGACGTACGACTTGGACCGCCTGTCGAGAGATTTGGGTCTGTCGACTTCCATCTTGTCAGCCTTGCCGTTGGGAGAGGACATAGTAGAGATGGTAGAAAGGTAGAAACGTGGTGGATGGTCGGAGTAACGTACGAGCTTCGGTGGAAATGCAAATGACGGCTTCCGACTCGGAGTGGTTTTGCGAAATGAACCCAGGCTCTCGCCCAGTCCCCGCAGAGGGTCTCATTTTATGTAGCTTTTCTCACGCCCACCTGTTCGGGAGCATCACTGAGCGTCTATAATACAAGTACAAGATATCTACAGTTGATCTCGGGATCCTACTTATTGCCCAAGGGACAGGGAATCTTCATTGAGAAATCTATTGGGGATCCAGTACATTGGAGCTTGCTGAAGGGAAAGCTGAAAAGCCAAGTAAGATTCCGAATGAGGCACGGCGGGGACTGATACTAAACGTACCAAGTGGGGTTTGTGACGTCGATCTGGCCGCCCGGCGAGCTCAGCCGAGCTGCGAGTGGCAGAAAAGCTGCCCAACAGAGGGTTAGAAAGGGCCTATCTGAGCCGGAGCCAATGCATACCTGCATGGAGGACGGGAGTGAGGTGATCCGCATGCGCCGGCATGGGGACAGGAGAGGGAGGAAGTCAAGATGCAGAACGTGCAAGACGGGCCTGCCAGAACAGATAAGGGCTGAGACGCCGGACGTTATCAGGTTTCTGGCGAGCCATTTTTGGGATAAGTGCTGCTCAGTTTTCTCGGGATCCTACTTATTGCCCAAGGGACAGGGAATCTTCAAGAAATCTATTGGGGATCCGGATGTACCTAACGGATTCCCATCTCGGGGGAATCTGGGAGGGAATCCGGAAGGAATCCGCCCGGAATCAACAAATTCTGGCCAGATTCCTTTTCATCGTAATCTGGCGCTCCACGCAGTGTATGCTGCTACCGCTCCGTAGTATGCGCCGTGTTCTCCAAAATCGCTTCGACAAGAATGCGCCTAAATAAGGCCAGCCAGACGTGCACGGACCCTCTTCTCCGCCTGACCCAACTCTGACTCCTCAGATTTCTTGTACAGAACGTTGAGGGGGTTCGCGTCGCCCTCCTTCTCCAGGTCGTCCTCGATCTTACTGAACTCCTTTTGGAACTTGCCGTTTAGGACCTGGTTGTACAGGATGTGCTTGAAGTGTTCACGAGCAGCAGCGCCATCGAGGGAAAGGGCACCGTTCAACTGACCATATTGAGAGACCGTAGAATGATGCTTGAGCTGCAGGCGGTATGTGAGCAAAGCAAAACTATGAAAGGCAGGGCCGCATACCTGGTGAATAAAACCATCCTCAGCGGCGCGCTCGAAGATTTCAGCGGGCTCCTTGGACATCCACCTATCGATCAGACCACGTCAGTAGGCGTTAGTAGGAAGTTGTTCACTGCCCGGGCACTTCTTCTTACATTTCATAGCAAAGAGCCTCGTCTGAGCAGCCAGCCTCCTTGAGAACGCTAAACGCCTCCCTAAAAAGCAGCTCGTGAGGGACCTGATTGCCAGTCAATCAAGCCAGTTGCGCCTACCTGAAGAGCATGATGATGTTGGGCCAAAGCGCCTGCTCAGCGAACAGGTCCATCGCGGTCTCCTCGCGAGCCGACGAGGCGATCGCACCAGCCTTCGTCGCACCAATGACGCGAGACAGAGCGAGAGAAATCTCGAGTGCCTTGCCCGTTCCGTCTTGCTCTGAAGAGACGAAGCAAGGGAATCCCTTGCCCTTCACGAACAGACTCCGGACGGAGGAGCCGATCATACTGTGGGCGGATCTTAGCATCGGCCCGGCAATTATCCAAGGGCAAGCGTACCGAGGGGCGACCATGACCACGTCTTGGGAGGGCTTGAAGTTCAGCAGTTTGAAGAAAACGTTGTAGCCGCTAGCGACAACGATAACAGCATTGTCCTTCAAGTTCGGTGCGACGTCCGTATTGAAGAGGCGAGGCTGGACCTGATCGGGAACCAGAAGGAAGATGACTGTGGATTGTCAACCGACGCACTCGTCATAGAAGGGGCAGAAGACGACGAACTATCAGCCTGCGTGGCCGCCTTCGCGAAATCGTGCTCGACGGTGAAGCCCTTAGAGATGGCATCCTCGGCATAGGAGTCGCGGCGGTTGGCGACGATGATCCTCTCATTCGGGATACCGGAGTCACGAAGGTTCTGTGCCTGAGCTGCACCCTGGTTTCCGAAGCTGCAAAGCCGCCTGAACACACGACCCCGCTCTGTGATGCAATGAACCACGTACCCCAAGAAGACAATGGTCTTGCCATCGAGGAGGCCAAGGTTGGCGTCGGAGTCGTAGTAGCTAGGCATATAACATAAGCCGCAGGATCCAAAAGCGCGGCCGACTGGTGATAACACCTACATCTTAGCAGACATTGCGCTAGACGGAGTAGCTGAGACGAGGGATGCAGGTATAACTGGGCTGACAATCTGATTGCACTCGTGCGGGGTCCTGCCATCGAATTTATAGCCCCAGTTTTTGAGGTTGTTGGACTCTAGGTCCGATGGCCGACGAAACGTCAGCGACGGTGACCCGACAGAATGATTTTCCGTGGGCTTTGAGAATTGGTAACCAGTCTGAGCCTATCCCTGTGACTGTCCTGCGGCTTCGAATATGTCGTCGAGACGTCCCTCTGACATCTCTTATCGTCCCTGTGACGCCGGAAAGCCGGTACCGACGGTCCGTACACTAGAGCTCTCCCATTCCTCTCGGGTTCTGGGGCGGCACTGTCGACGGTGATCAAAGATATGATACATAAGGGGAGCACATACTCACAGGGAGAGCCGCAACCGATTCCCGCTTTTACGCTAGCGAGACCATGACGCTGCTCACGAACAAGATCGTTGTCATTACTGGCGCTTCTCGAGGTATCGGCCGAGCTTGTGCTATCGAGACAGCGAAGTATGGTGCAACCGGACTGGTCCTGCATTACTTTGGCGACTTGGCGACGACAAAGGAGATTCAGACCCTTAAGCAAGAGATCGAGAGCACATATACACACACCAAAGTCATCTTTGTCCCGGGGGATATCGCTCACCGGGAAACCTCCTTGAAGGTAGGCCGTTATTCACCTCCGGTCAGCCTGTTACTGACAATGTATATCTGTAGATTGTTGAGGAAGGCGTCAAGGCGTTCAACCGCATAGGTAGGAAACATGTCCAGGCACGATGCCTATGTACGAAGCTGAAGCATCACGTAGACGTGCTCGTCAGCAACGCGGGGATCTGCCCGTTCTCTGAATTCCTGACTATGCCGGCGGAAACGTGGGAGCGCACACGGCAGGTCAATCTGGACGGGTCATTCTATATTACACAAGGTTAGCCTGCGTCCTTCGAGCAAGAAACACTTACTCACCGCAATGAAAGCCGTTGCAAACCAGATGAAAAACCAGATGCCACAGGGCGGATCTATAATCGGCATATCCTCCATCTCTGCGCTGGTCGGCGGCGAATATCAAGTGTAAGCCGTCAGGAGTCTCCGCCACGGATCACGCGACTCATGAACTGAATGCCCCTTAGCCACTACACGCCCACAAAAGCCGGCATCCTCTCGCTCATGCAGAGCTGCGCGGTGGCGTTGGGCAAGTACAACATCCGCGCTAACGCCGTGCTTCCAGGCACGATCGAGACGGACATCAATAAGGACGACCTCTCTGATGTCGCCAAGCGGGAAGGGATGGTGAAGCGGACCGTCCTGGGCCGGCTGGGAGGTAAGTACTGTAAGTCTCGATACGTTGCGACTTTCACGCTGATCGCGCTTCGCGAACAGCGCCGGAAGACATCGCAGGGCCGGTTGTATTCCTAGCGAGTGACCTTGCGAAGTATGTGACTGGAGCTCAGATCTTGACAGATGGTGGATTGTTCGTCAACTTGCAGTGATAGTGATATATGCTTATACGTGTAGGAAGGAGCGCGACAACATGACCTGTAGGTTGTAATTCTAGAATAGTTAGTGACATATCTCATAACGATGTTGGTAAACCCCACCTATAACTGCATCTTGACCGGCAACGCGACCCCATTGATCATAGCTGGATCCGCATCCACCAGGATCGTTACCCACCGCGCCCATTCTGGGCCAGGGTTCTTCCAAGCATGGATGGTGCCGCGCTGCACAACAGTATCACCTGGCTTGTCGAGAAGGATTGCGGATCCGTCCTCCATGACAAGGATCAACTTTCCACTCACTGCAGCACAAGAAATGAGCTCAACAGGTGCGAGATATTAGGAAACCAACCCACGCAAAATGTTGTGGTCAAGTGAAGAGGTCCTGTGCTAACGAGCCGCTCAGCACAACGTAAGGCGTTTACAAGCACAAGTGGCAACTTACCATGGGAGCGGAAGCACCGGGAGCCAAGTCCGTGTATTGGAGGTTCGTGCCGTTCTTCATGACTCCAAGCCCGCCGTCGAGAGGGCGGGTCGCACCATCCGTTCTGAGAGAATGAGCCGCTATAAGCAAACCAAACGACATGCTTTGCTCATACTTACTCCTCGTTGTTATCGGGCACAGGCAATGCACCCGTCTTCCAGATAGGACCGACCCGCACTCCAGGCATCGTAGGGCCCATCTGAGAAGCACAAATACAGAAACTCACTTAGTGACAACGCATCTAACAAAGACCGGGACGATCAACGCACATCGTGTGAGTCAACGAAGCTATCAGTTTTCACGACAGCAATACCATTCGAAGAATGGCCGGTTACGATGCGCCGTATTCCAACGAGAGGCACTGTAGGCGTATCGGCCGACATCTAAGGCTGGGTTTGGCTGCTGCAGCTTCAATAAGCACGACAGAGGGCAACGCGGCAGGTATTGGGTATAACGAGCCTTTTGGTGACGACAACCCAGGGATATATAGCTTTAGCCGATTTCATCGATCGTCTTCTCAAGTCATATGTCCGAGTGCCAGGGCTGGCGGGCCGGCCGCTGCTATTATTTGATCTGTCGGGACTGCGTAAAGACACTCAGCTAAGTGAACGGGGCCGGAGCGAAGGCTCTTGTGTTGAACCTAGATAGTTCGTCGCTGATCAGTGATTCGAAGCAGCACTGTCGCTACATCAACATGGCCCTTCGAGACGCAATGGCGCAGTGCGCACTGTGGACGCAGCAGTCTGGTTGCGAATAGGTCTTGTATCGAGCCATGTGGATAATACACGTATATATCGCCATAGGACAGAATCCGAACCCACGATGCTAAATCACTACGGAGCAGTATCTGAACGTGCACGTCAGCATGTTACGAACTGCAGGAATCCCAGTTCAGATGAACTGCACGTACAATAATAATACTCGTCGATAAGCGGAATCCAATCCTTTACGAAAGCGCTGAAGATGCCCAGGAAGGGAGTGTGTGCGGTCTTGTCCGCGAACCCCTCCAGCCTTGGCCTAAAGTGGACGAAGACAGTCAGGTAAAACGGTCTTAGCGCAAAGGAAGTTGTACGTACCGAGTCCAGGTCTCCCAAAGCGAGCCTCTCAACAAGTACCATACGATGTCACGGTCTCTTCGTGCATACTCGGAGCGCTCTAGAGCCGACGACGG
Organism: Ganoderma lingzhi; assembly: GCA_026283605.1. NCBI lineage: Eukaryota > Fungi > Basidiomycota > Agaricomycetes > Polyporales > Polyporaceae > Ganoderma > Ganoderma lingzhi. The sequence goes on from JAPJYM010000001.1 coordinate 2,440,029, forward strand.
GGTCGGGACGCGACGAAGATTGAGAGCAAAAAGCTCGAGCGTGAGCGCAGTCATCAGGGCTCTGTTGTCCTTTCTTCCGGAGGTCAACAATACAACTGTATTGGCGTGTTAACAAGCAAGTGGGCGACGAACTCCGTGAGAACACCGCACCGTACGCAAGCGGGCGAAGCGTGTAAGTGACCTCGGAGAGCCATTCCTTTGGGCTTGAAAGAGGCCTAACGAGCGAGGTCGGGGCCTTGACCGATGCAGTTGTCAGGGCCTTCGGTAGGAGGAAGTCTTCTACAGGAGTAGCAGATTGTGTGGGAGGAGGGGGCGTCAAGAGGGGGTGAGGAGGTAGTGCAACGTGGTTGTTCTTGAGGTGTTCCGGGGTAGATGGGAGAGAAGAAGGTGGGGAAGACGCCGCAAGGGTGGGTGAAGATGTATCTGAGCCGACTGGGATGTTTTTGGGGTCGAACTCGCGCTCCGGGATGGGAGGAGATATCAACGGTCGTCGTGTGATGCGTAGTAAAACGAGACGAAGCAATGCCCTAAGCAAGGCTGAGTTCGTTGCCCGATGAAAACCAAAATTTTACGCACTTAACAACCTCAAGCAGGATGATACCTCTCCATCGAGTCTGACGCGAAACCTTCCTGCGCAATCCCATCTCGATGAACAATTCGGAAAATTTGATTAACTCGAGGGCGCGTCCGGTCCACTTGTAACGCGCATCCTTCTGGCACCAAGCTCTAGTGTAGCGGGTGTGGGCGGAAGAGGGAAGGAGAGGCTTGTATTTGGGATCCGAGTGTGCGACCTTTGCGAGGAGGGTATCGTGGTACATGCTCATGGCATTGAGGGTAGCCGAGACTACGTTGCTAAAGTCAGCCTGAGGGTTGGCGACGAATTCATGGTGGATAGACTAACGAGCTTCCGAAGCGAGCTCCGCATCCTTGAACCTGCCCGGCAGGAGCCACGTAATGGAGCGCAGTGTGGACTCGAGGCTGGAGATAGTGGAGACATGGGCGACAAGAAAGGATTCATATTGGGCCAAAAGCGACGACATGGAAAGTAAAGACAGAAGAGAAGAACAGGGGGGGCGAGGAGGACGAGCCGGAGACCGACCCGCACTGGAGGTTGCGGGGATAGGAGACTGAGACCGGGGTTATTGTAAGAACTGTACACTTTGCGTGGCGTGGCTTGCTACTGATCTGTGGGAATTTCCGGCTACCAACCGTTCCCGGTCTGTTTACTCCTGGTCCTGGTCCATATACATGTGCTGTTTGGCCAGCTGCAGCAGGTACCCACGCTGATTACTATATACCGCGACCACCCTAATATTAATGGCTGCAGCTATCCCAATTATCGTCCTCATAACGTAGATCTTGACAACTCAGGTCCGCTCGCCGAAGGTGTGAAACCCGTCCTTGGCTAGGCCACTTTGGTGAGGTCAGAAGGACTGCATCGATGGCCTGATTCGAGAAGCGGGGTGTGCTGCGCGCTGAAGGCAGTCAAAGAAAGGTAAGCCCAAAAGGGCCGCACAGCCTAAAGTACGTTCTCGGTCGAAGCGAGACTTAGACTAGCGGGGCTGCTGAGGTGTACATTCGCGGTCAGGCATGGAAACGAGGTGCGACACGCGCCGGCGGACAGGACGGGGCGTGTAGTACTAAGTAGTAGTAGCCCGGCAGCGAGCTCGTAAGCGCGGTTGATACGAGATCATACACGAGCCTCGTTCTCGCCGTACGCGTATACTTATTTTCACACCTGTCCCGGTCCCATTCCCCCAGCTGGGCCCTGCCAATTGTTGCCTCCCGCCTCTTCCTCCTTTCACAACCACTTTCTTTCCTCTCTCTCTCGTTCGTTCTCTGCAGTTCATATATTACGAAGGACCCGCCCCTGAGCACTCTATGGCTCAACCCCGACCCCCCGACCCGAGGCTCAACTACTACCAACAGAGTCCGGTTCGCGGTCAACTGGAGAACCCGGATGGGACAACCAGGTCGGGCTGGCGTTACATCCAATGCACGGATACCCCAAATGAACTGCGGGTGCGCATCATTTCAGCTTTCATGATCTCTTGATTTCAAACCGAACTCGCGTTATATTAGGTCCTTCTCCCCCCTCGCACCGCGCTCATCTATGGTCACATCCTGAAGACTGAGGTCGCGGAGCTGGCCAAGGACAAGGCCGCTAACTGGGAACGTATCGTGCAGATCCGCCACCTCAAGGACCGCATGATTCGCAAGTGCACGCGTCTCAGCCGTTCCACCCAACACAAGGACAAGCCCGTACCCCGCATCATGTTCCAGACGGTCCACGCACCACCAGACTTTAGGCTGAAGGAGATGGAGCGTTGGTTTAGGCTGCAGGGTGGAGACGTTACGAAGCCGTCCGCAGAGCCGGCCGCCACCCCGTACTGCAAGGAGTGCCGGGAGTGCATGGCGCATCAAGCTCGGGTACAAGCCTACGCGCAACAAACCTCGGTGCGTCGCAGTCCATCGTTCAGCAAGCAGGGCCCTCCAAGAGGGTCCACCCCCGAACGCATGGCCAGGCGACAAGTGGCGCAGCAAGCCCAAGGCGGCGCATACGGCCATCCAGCCGCCCCGCCTGTCAGACAAGACCAGCGTACGCGTGGTCCCCCGTCACCGCGAGGGCACGTACGCTATCCATCCGCTCCCTCCGTCCCCGGTTATCACCCGGATCCCCCGCGCCCTTCACAAGGGCGCAAGTCCTCGGGATACTTACGTGTCGAACATGCGGCCCGCGTGCAAGCCCGCTCCCCGGACCCCCTGCCCATCCCCTACCGGACGCGTCCCCCAATCGCGTCGCCTGAACCCGAGCAGGTGCCGTCGGAGCCTTCCGATGGAGTATCCCCCGCCGCGCAATTGCTCGATCTCCCCGTCTCCAGCAGCCCAGTGCCGTCGCCCAGGGGGTCCATCACACCTCCGAAGGTATCGAGTTCGCCGAACGGCCTCCCTACGATTCACGAGGAGGAGTCGGAGCACCGTCCGATTGTGCGTCGCAGGAGTAGCCTGAAGAAACGGGACAGCATGAGCCGACTGAGTGTTGTGAGCCAGTCCAAGTCGGTTGCGTGGGCGATGGACCGGGATTGGGTCCACCAGATGTCGACGTACATCAAGACCTCAAACGAGGCCGAGGTGTTAAGTAAGTTGTTCGCGCATTGTAGGCGCCGGCAGGTATATTCTAACAGCGATTCTTGCATAGGTGCTGAGCTGGAGAAGCTGCGGGTCGAGTACCACGACGGGATCGAGGCCATGCGCGCGCTCTGTATGAAGGTCGAGGTGTCCCAAGAGCGTGTCAGGCAAGAGACAGAGCAGCTGCGCGAGAACGAACATGCCGTGAAGATCCAGGAGAACAAAATCCTGGCCAGCAGTGAGCAGATCGAGCAGAAGCAAGCCGAGTTCCAAGCGAAGGGTACGCCTGTCGGTTGCATCAACATCTCAGTCGCATGCTAACATCGTTCGCAGTCCTTGCAGTGCTAGAGGAGAGCAAGCGCGTTGTCCAGCTTTGCGACAAGAAACGCGACATGCACGAAACTGCATAACCTCTCGTTGAACATGCCCGCTATTTGCTCGACGAATCGTATGTTTGCATGGCTTTCTTTGCACTTATGCCCACACTATGGGTCATGCAATATTTGCGCGTAAGCTATGGAGAGCCACGGCCCCCCTCTGGTAACTTACTTTTGGATGTAACATATTGTAGCATAGTTTTTCCACCCCGCGCGGGGTGGTCGGTCCCCCGTAGATGGGAAGTCCTTTGTCCTCCAACATATCCATACGTAACCCACTTAGATGTTATGATTTATTGTTGGACAGAATAGGAAGCAATTTCAATACCACGACTCAAATTCCATGCACACTTCAAACCTTGCGGTTGTGTTACGTTTAGAGTCCCGTTCCCTGCTCCGAATAGCAGATTGAAATCCATAAGCTTGCAACGCTTACGAGATTGCATCGAAATGCTCTTCTTGCAAGACGTCACGGCGGAGATCAGCCATACGGAAGTAGGAACACGGTCACCAATTCTAACCTGTGGTCCAATCGTCTGAGCGATTACCAAGGTGCCGGATCAGCGGTCGAAACAATAATTAAGTTGGGGACAAAGGTTCTACAATTAATTGCGGCCATTACTACATAGTCTGCAGCTACAATATACCAACAAAGCAAGGCGACGAGGTCAACAACCTTGACAAGCACATAGAGAACAGGCAATGCAAGACAACACGTCAAAGCGAAGCGAGCTCCATATCATGAGAGAACAAGGCAACGCGTACCCCTTAAAAACATGATTTAACTCTTCAGACTGAACCTGTGCCTTTTCGCTTTGATCCACCAGTAGCGGACGATGCTCGAGTAAATAACGACGATGACGACGGACCCAGCGAGAACGATGGCAAACCAGTCATACTTGGTACCAGCGAGATCGTTGTGGGGTACCTCGGCGTTCATGGAAAATAGACCTGGAGAGGCGTGAGGACAAGAGCCTTATTCAGTTGTTGGAACTCCTACCGATAAGCGTCTGCACGCAAACGACACCGAGGGAAATAACAGTTAGGAACATGATAGCCTTGTCACTGTCCGATTTCGCTCTGTTGACAGAGAAGCGGAGCTGCGAGAGGAACGTGGGGTGTGACTGGCTCAGCATCCGTTCGTAGTGGGCGAGCGACTGCTGGAGAGTGATGATGTGGTCTGGAAGGCAGGCCCAGTTAGCCGCATTGTCTGCAAAAAAGCCCAATTCTTACTTACCCTGGACATCGCCCATATACACATAAATGTCTAGATCGTCCTCCATCCCGGTTCCCAGACCCCACTCACCCTTGGTCAGCAGTCGTTTCTTCACCTGCGCTACGACCTCGGATTTGGTCGCCAAAAAGCGAGCCAAGGACGTAACAAGTCTTCGGACGCGTGCCATGCGGCCCACGGTGTGGGTGGGGTGATGGTATCCTGGAGCCTTGGTATCGACGGCCTTGAAACGAGGAACAGAATTGAACAACTCCACGATCGCGCGCTTGGCTCGGCACATGACCATTGAGAAACTAGAAGGAGAGACGAAGCGGAGTCGCGATCCAACGGACTTGATGGAGGTCACTTTGGAGAGGCGGGGCAGGGAGGATGGCTTCTCTTCTTCGTCCAGGTCTGCACTTATCGATTTTTCGTTCAACGTTGCGCCGGCGGATTTGAGAGATGATTTGTCCAGGATCGCAGAAGCTGTATTCTCGACAACTCCGCTCCGTTCACCAGCTGAGAAAATGTGTTGTTCCATCTCGGACACCTCCCTTTCTATGACCTCCAGGTACGGGAAATACGAGTCGACGATTGAATCCAGGAGGCCGTGTGCGATCCAGTCTGTGTTCACCAGATTTAATAAAGTTTTCTCCGTAGCAACTGAAAGACAGATACCAGACGAAGCATTGGCGCTCTCGTCGAGCAGCATGATCCGGTGTCGAACTCGGTCTACATGCTCTGGGTACGGAGAAAAAATCAATTCCCGGAGGTATCTGAGGGACCTTTTAACACACCTTCGATATCAGCGAAATGGAACTGAAAGAGGTTATGAGCAACGCCTTGAACAGCAGGCTGTGAGGCATTGTGCTTACAGAACAAATCCCTTCACGAAAAACTACGAGATACATGTTGACCTCTCCAACGATACCCTCGTCATCCGCGTTCACTGCATCATCGCTGAGCATGTTCCGCAACCGGTCTCTGGTCTTCCGACTCTCGATGGCGCGGAACGACAGGAAGTAGTACCCGAGCCTGGGAAACAGTTCCAGCTTCTCGCGTGGGTCTTGCGTCAGGATATCCTCCAAAGTCAGGGGATGCAGGCCAAGCAACTATTTTGCAAAATTTTCAGTGCCTATTGCAGTCATGAAGATAACAGCACTGGACGAACCTTGCCGATCTGGCACATATCATCCCAGGAAGGAGAGGAGACATCAAGCCACCACGCTTTGGCCACACGCTGGGGCTCAAGCTGAATGGAGGCCGTTTTGGGCGGGGGCAGCGCGGTGGAAGTTTGGACGATCGGCGGCTTCTGCTTTCCCTTGCCCTCCCTCTCCTTCTCCTTGCGCGAGGTGCTGCTGGACGCAAGGAGGGTTGGTGTGGATCGCGCGACGGCTGACTCATCCGATAGCATATAGTCCTGTACTGAGAGGGAAAGGGCACGCAAGGGAGGCAAAGAGCTGGGCGCAGGCATAGGTGCTGGGGAGGGAGCTGAGGGTAGAGGATCCGACCGCACTCGATGGGCTTTCGCGCGCTCCCTAAGAACGACGTTCAGTCGCGCGGTGACCTCCTCCAGGTCCGTCGTGCGGAAGATGGGGTCTTGATTGACGAGCGCGATGCGCGCAGCGCGCCGTTCTGCGGCGGCATGTGATTTGGCCGTGGCGGGGGCAAGCTTGGGCGTGTAGAAGACGAACCGACGGGGAATGGTGCGGAGGTCTTGACGGGCTCGGATGCGTGCAGCAATCTCTCGCTCCGATCTTGCGTTGTGGATCGTGGTCGCGATGCTACGGGGGCGCCGTTTTCGCCTCCGGGTCGTCTGAGACTTGCCATGACTGACCGAGGAAGAATAAGAGGTAGTAGAAGATACCGAAGACAGACTTGAACTAGATAGCCACGCGTGAGCCCATCGCGATATAGCATGCTCTACTCCTGCGGAAATCGCTCCGAGGCGGCCACGGAAGACAGATGCGCTTGAGGTGGAACTAGACGACGAAGCGGTGGGAACTGGGGAAGGTGTCCTAGGAGGTACAATCGTAGGAGGGGTACCGCGATAAATGTCCTGGTCTTCTTGCTCAATATCCGAGCCATCTGTGAGGTCAGCGGGGTTTTGGACGTGGCCGTACACCTCGGCGGGTTGGTGAGGTTGGAAGGAGGAACCGGGTTCATCCTGAGGCGACATGTTGGAAGATGGTGTACAGACACAGACCGCCTGGAGTGGGGGCTCGGGGTCGCCTACATTAAGGCCGCACGGGGGTGTGGTGCAGAGCAGCGAGGAAGGTACATGGAGGTTGAGCAAAAGAGACCGCCCAGCAAGTAGCCGCCCGCTGTGCAAAACTATAGCCGCTCGAGCTCACTGTGGGACGGGGACGGCGGACACTGGTGATGGGCAACCCCGCCAGCAAAAGTGTCCACGGCTATTCTGAGTCACGTGACCTGCCGCTGACAGGCGAGCTCTCGCCGAATACTATCTCTCATCTTACCGATATTTGCCAAGGGAGTTTGTCCTCGCTGATGACTCTCATCGTCTATCCTGAGCTATTCTTGTCTGTCTGAGCACGTCGAGGGCAATCTAACCGTGATCAAGAAGTCGACACGATCAACTCGGCAAGCTTCCTGTGGCTGCTCGATGGCGGCGTCGCGGCGAACTGCAGCAGTGAGCTCTGGTGCGGGATAAATGGAACCCGCGAGCACAGAGAAAGTGCGAGGTAATTATTTGTAGGATCACACACATTCTCTGTCCGGGTGACCTGTTGACATTTAGTGGCGAGGGCAGCCGCCGGCCACTGGATTCTTGTCCGTTGGAAGCAAGCTTATTGCAGGCATACTTATTCGTTCGGCCAGCGCGAAGCGCTTCCCCACTTGACGAATAACGTGTGCATGAACAAGATCTCGCCGTGAGGGTTGTTGATACTTTTCGTCGTCGGAAGCGGTCTCGGCCGCCGACTCGGAGAGGCGAGGTACTACTACTAGTAAGTAGTAAGTAATGGATCTTTCATACCAGAATAGCCAGTCCCTACAAGGATTTCAGTGAGAGTTGGAATATATATATATCGTATTTAATATCTTCGTCAGAGGTTTCATTCCTGGAGATTGCCCTGGCCGTATCGACTTCTGCTCTGTATTTTGTGGCTGTCCTGCGTGTTTTGGTGAGCGCTTGTCTGTATTACTAAGCATATTCCACTGAGCAGACGTCGTACTTACAGATAACACGATTTCTTGTGATCGCGCAATGTTCATGTCAAATTTCTTCCACATTCAGGACGCATAGTATGTTACGAAGCCATTCTTCGTTAAAAACACGAAATCACGATATCTCATTACTGGCGCGAAATTTTTCGATTCCCCACGAGGGACCTTTTGCCCCAGTTCATACGAACTTGTTTCTGCATTTTCAACACGAATAGAGGATTCCAACTGGCTACAGATACATTTCTTTCTGTCGCCATCCCCTCCAGCGCCTCCAGCCACACCAATGTTAATCGACGCATAGATATCTGAGGGAGCCGTAACGCCGAGGCGCACGGTCTCGACATCGTTTTCACCCGAGCCTAAAAATATGAAAGCTCTTCCCTTGGCATTCCTCATATCTCCGCAACCGAAAATTATCTGTAGCGCAGATATCGCCAAGGACCTGAAGCGCCCTTTCAGCGCTTGGACGGCGCCTCCCTCGGTAAGGCCGGGCGCTGCCCATCACCACGGACACATGTGCATGATCGAGTAGCCTGACGTCGACGGCGGACACTAGCCAATCGCATTTCCATAATACTTGAACGTGCAAAACAAATCTCGAACAGACAGGAGATAAACGGCTTTGAGGATCATGATGGCCTAGAGCGTTTCCGAGGCCCGCCCTCACCCCCAGAATGCGAACGTTTCAGATGGGCGGGACTTCCACCCGTCGAACCTGACGGCGGCCCCGACGCGAACGGTCGCCTCTTCTTTTCCTTCTGATTTACTTTCTTCTGCTTCTTCTCAATGGCCTTGCGCACGGCACTCTGGCCGCCCGTCTCCGAGAGGGCATTATACTTTGCGCGTAGTAGCAGTTCCTTCTTGTCCACTACACCACAGCAGTGCGTGATCAGCAATTGCAGTCGCATGGACAGTACTGCGTTATGACGTACCATCCTTCATGTACCACGCCTTCTTGCCTTGCTTCCGTTTCTCTCGCTCCTCCTTAGCAACCTTCTTAAGGGCTTCCATTTCGACCCTTTCCCTGCGGTCCTTGTTTACCAGGCTCTCGGCGCGCTTGACCGCACGTTCCAACCGGTCGACCTCTCCTTCTCGCTCCTCGCGGAGATCTCGCGGAGAATTGGCAAGTAGTTTGCGCGCGCGCTTGAGGTTGTCTTTGAGTGTACCTAGCTCGTCCTGATGCAGGTCGTAGAGGAAGCCGTATTCGTTTTGGAACCGTTTCGTGTCAAATTCTCCAGTAACTTTGAGGAACCGTGGATCGCGGGGTACCTGGTAGGACGTGGTGAGCAAAAGGCGCACTGGGCTGAGCAGTCCCATGGATACATACTAGTTTTCCTTCCGAGACGAACCTTGAACGCGATACTGGTCTCTTGGAGGACATTTCCACAGGTCTATGATGCAAATCAGCGATGCCCCCCCCCCCCCCAACCCATCAACTGCTGCTTACGCATGCTTGTTCTTGCGCTTCGGCACTTCCTTCTTTTGTCGACTAGGCTCCTTTGCCTTGCCCTTGTCCAAACGATGTATCTCGGGGTGAGGTTCCTCTTCGGGTTCCGACATATCCGAAGGGCCGTCCTCTTCAGACTCTGACATGGTAGAAGCTTGCGCCAAAGCCTTTTGTGCCTTGTGCAAAGCACCGAAGGATAGCGACTGCAAACCTGCTTGCTGAAGGGGAGCACAGTCTAGGTGAAGAATGTCGGAACATATGCGAGCGACATACCAAGCGGGATTTATGTGCCTCCTCGTCCTCACTGCTCTCGGACTCCTCCTCGGATACTTTATCCAACTCTTCCTCGTCTACCCATTGCGCCGCGCGAGGGGCATCTGGTTCCGCTCCATCCCCTGCGTCGAGGGCGCCTTCTCCAGACTCATACGCTTCGCTTTCAGAACGTGAAGGACCGGCATCAGAGGGTTCTCCTTCAAAGAATCCTTCGGAGTCCGAGTTCGAGTCCGCCGGGGACTCGTTCGGCTGAAGTTGTTCCGGGTACGGTTTGCCTCGAGGTTTTGGACCACTCGCCGATTTTTGACGGGAAACGGGCAGGGCCGGTTTCGCTTTGACTGGGGAACCTATGGCATTTTGTGGTGGCTTCCTCGAGGCGGGGCGCGGTCTGCGAGGCATATCGTTGTCGGAATCAAGGGGAACGTGGACGCCAAAGGGTGTGACGGTAGACTTGCGTAGACAACGGGCTTGCAACAGGCAGCTGAGAGTCCCGGTCAAGGCAGGACACAACAATAGATGGCCCTGAATCCTTATCAGATAAGATACATAACTGCCGTTGGTGTGGCCTGAACGTGACCGCGTCGCTCTCGCCAGCTCGCTGCCCTGCTGGGAAGCTCAGCCAGTCCAGCTTGGCGTACCTCCATCTGGCTCTCGACCTACTCCTCGCACACAAAGCTCGCCGACATCAACCTCGTGGACGCAATCTTGTACGATATATTGCACAGGGTGCGAATCACTTCTTTTACCGCGTTCAGCACGTTCACTTCCAACTCAAAATCCATGCTGCGGGAAACGCGCCCCGCGATGGCGACACGCGAAGCCTATATCGGCTTATAGGCCTTTTAATTGTCGCATGTGCGCGACGCATATAAGCAGACCCTTCAAACATCTTCGTGTTTCGGCCACACTTGCACCCCCGTTTCGCAGCCCTCCTCACCACCGCCATCATGTCTAAAGTCGCGCTTATCATGGGCAGCCTTCGCCGACCAGGCAATGGTATCGGCATCGCGAACTGGCTTACCCCCATCCTCCGCAAGAACCTCGACAATGCAAACGTCGTCTTCGTCGACTCTACCAAACCCCCGCTCCCCCTCGGCCCTATCGTCGACGGCTCTCACGTCCCTGCAGACATCCGCGACCCTACCCAGCACCCGAACCCTAAAGTGCGCGAGTTCGCGTCCCTCATCACCTCGTGCTCCGGCTTCGTCTTCCTCTCGCCCGAGTACAATGGCTACTTCTCGGGTGAGATGAAGAACACGCTCGACCATCTCTACTGGGAGTGGCTGAAGAAGCCCGCCGTGGTCATCACGTACGGTGGAGGCGGCGGCACGCGGGCCGCTACGCAGCTTCGTGGGCTCTTGGAGGGACCGTTTCAGATGAAGTTGGTTGAGAAGCGCGTGGCCATCAAGTGGCCGAAGGGTGCTGGGACCGTCCCTCCTGAGGGAGAGGCACCAGAATGGCTTCGAAGAGTCGAGCCTGACGTATTGGCGGCACTCGAAGAGTTCAACCGTTTGTTGGCACAGAATGCCTCCTCATGAGGGGTCGCTGGTACGTTAGGTCATATTCATGAGGTATAGATCCATCCTAATGGGAAATCCAAGGAACCGACATGGAGACGTAAAAGCCCAAGATATATACAGGATAATGTAGAATTGGGGTCGCAACTGTCATTAGATCGTCAAGTTCATAGATTTCTTGCCCTTCTCATCACCCGTCCAGCACCTTGCCCTTCCATGACCTTTGAGCACTTGTCGGCCCGTCCGCCTCCAATAACACATACTTCCCGTTCTCCAGCCGCACGTCCAACGATAGGCCTTTCGACGACTCGCCCGTCCGCCAAAGCGGGCTGACCCCAAACCAGACCGCAAGTCTTGACAGGAATCGCTGTTGATGTGGTCTCTGCTTACTGACAGGGTCGCCCAGAATACCTTCCCAGCGGTACGCCGGGCGAGCGCGGATCTCTCCGTCATCATATTCCGTCCCTCCCCCAGTCCCAAGGGTGGAAGGGCGAGGGAGCGTTTGGAGGTCAATCTCCTCCATGTCGAGCTCGGAAGTATCGTCCCCGAGATGGAAGATGATGGCCTAGGCAAGCTCGTCATCAGAGACATTCTAGGTGCTGGAAGCAAGCGAATAAAACCCACTCGATCCATACCGTGGTATACGACATCGTTCATGCGGAGGTACATCTTGTTCAGAAATCCGGCATGGAAGAAGTCGAAGAACCTGGGCTTCTTGTTCAGCAAGCCGCGCTGGGTGAGGACGTTCTCCAGCGCTGCCCTGGGCAGAGGCGTGTACGCGATAGACGTCGGGTAGTGCGGATTGAAGTCTATTTCATACTTCGCGAGCCCGCTGATTGCATCGTAGTTCCTCCGCCACAGGTCATCCTAGATCCAGCATGAGCGCCCATACATAAGTGCAACAGAAAACGAAGCACCAACCCAAAAGATGTACCACCACGTCGCCAGCTCAGACTTTGTGACCGCCTCTAGCCGTTCGTACGAGATCCCAAACACGTCCACGCTGGCCGCCATGAGCTTCCGCACCCGCGCGTCCCGCTCCGTCTTGACCGCGCTATCCGACAGCCCGGCCGGCTCGCGCGGACAGTCGTACACGTTCGTCAGGAACCCGTACGAGAGCGTGCTCTGCTTCCACTCGAACTCCTTCCGGTTGTGTCGCCGATAGTTGTGCAGCGCGGCCTCGATGTACGCGAGGCGGTTCGGGATGAGGTGCTCGTTCATCGCCAGGAATCGCGCGAGCGGCTGATTCAGGTCGAAGTCGTCCGTGAGCCCGATGACCGTCCCATTTACCGTGACACGCTTGGCGTAGCTAATCTCGACATCGAAGCCGCTGCCCAGGTCGAGGCCTTCCCAGGAGACGTGGCCGTTACGCTTGATCGTGAGCTTGCCCGCCTGGTAGTGGGTAGACGTTTGAGCGCCGTAGCGTTTGCAGCAGAAGCAGAAGGCGTCGTCATCGCCGACCTCCTACGCGTGGTGTGAAATCATGAAAAGAAGCAATATTTAAACCGCCAACCTCGACATGATTATAAGGCCACCGCACGAATTGCCCATCTAGCGCACGTAGGGCCATTCGAAGCTGTCGCTTGCGCATGATGTCCTCGCTAGAGTTCTGGCGAACGTACGCTTCCAGATCCTTTACTTCGCTAAGCACCACTTCGGGGCCGTCGTCGTACTCCAGGACCTGGGACAAATAGGGCATGATGATAGGGAAATTCACCACGATATCCTGGACTCACCAGAGTGGGCGGGAAAGGGATCCACCATGCGTTGCCGAAGAATTTGGTGCATCTGCGGGGCGTGGCACCGTGTGGTTTCCAATAGCAGTCTGGTCCAATGAAGTGCTCAAGGATCATCTCTTCCAGGTACCGGAACCACTCATAGTCGGGTCCCGAAATGAGCCGTGCTGCCTTGGTGTACGCGACACCCCCAACCTCTCGCAGAATCTACGTTAATCATAAGCTTCCCCGTGGCTCCGTATTGTCGGGTGAAACACGAACCTTCAAGTTCTCGACATGTCTCTCTCCGGGACTACCCTTGAAGTTGAGGAGGTACGGAGGATATTCGTTCTGCCGTGCCCGTTTGAACTCCATCTTCTGCTCCTTGGGTATGCGACAATGTTCGTCTGTGAGAAGCAACGTGGTGATGGCTTCTTGCCAAATGCGACGCTTCGTGTGTGGGGAATTAGAGGACAGATCCAGCCTCGGTGAAAATATATCAATGCCTGTGATTTCGTGTGAGGGAACAGGATAGTATGGGGAACGCTGCATGCGTACTGAAGTCGATCCGGCGTGCAAGCTCTAACACGGAAATCAACAAGTGCCCATAGGTCATTACACGAGACACGTACTCTTGACCCACCGCCGGAAGATGGACATGCCGATGAGGATGAAGTCTGAAAGGCGTGTCAATGGTCATCTCTGAGACAAGATAGACTGGAGAGTTACAAAAACTAAGGCCATAAGTTATGATATATATTCTACACATGGCGGTCAGATCAACATCCGAATAATATGTTACTGAGTCAACATACAAGTAGAGAACAGGCCCATCGAAAATAGCTTGTCCGGGTATATTGAGTGCGACAGCGAGAGATGTTGCAGAAGTCAAGACGTAGTTAAGGCGGGAGAACCATTCGCTAGCATTGTTGACAGGGTCCGTGAAAGGAGCGAAGATGCATTGCATGATGAAGAACACAAGCATGGCGATGACGAGCAAAATCTGGCGGGCAACAACGACCTTGTCTCGGGCAGCGATGTTGCGAAAGAAACAATTGTCAGGGCTGACCACAGCCGTGAGGAGCAGGGTAGTCAATTTGGCGAAAAGATACGTCGACTCGTACGTCGCCCAGCCCCTTCGGAAACCTGAATCTCGCTAAGCAATCCACCCAGTAGTACATTGACAGTGTGATCCGGTGACATACTTACCGCCATATATGAAGGAAAGAGGATTCCTGTCCCGGGCAAGAAGTCGTTGGTATTCACGATCCATGTCACTCTGGCTTCGCAATGCACCGAGTTCAGTATAGCGGTCCACCTTCGGGTAGACGCGCTTGATAGTTCGGTGGAGATGGATCGGATACCAAACTGTCAACTGCATGCAATCAGCAAACGTTCGGGAAGCTCAAGGATGTTGCACCTACCCCGAGGAAACAGATAAGTGCAAGGATTACGGCGGCGGGGGCCCAGTTGATCTCATTGCGTAGCATCGTCGTCGTATAACAGAAGTCCAGAGGATCCCGGTATTCATCAGGCGGTCCTAGGGGCAATGATGTCGGAGGGAAGCTTGTCGCATTGGTATAAGGGTTTGGGACTGCCCACAAGTCATCCGACCAAATGAGCACATGAACCGCCATTGTACTCAGAGGGAGGTAAATGACTGTCAAGGTAAAGCTTGTCAAGACGACGGCCCAAGTATTCTTGAGATACGTAGTGGGCTGCAATCCTTCCGGGACTACCACGGAACAGCAAGCAGCTGTCATCCTCATAAAAAAAAAGAGAAGGACGCCGGCTATGGCCATGAGGACAACCAGGAGGATGAGAGATTGCACCAAGGAGGAAGCAAAGTTGAGCGCAAGAACATTCGGGCTAGAACTATAGTTCAGTATCCCAATTCGGACAATGCAAGGCGATACTGACATTGTTTGGAGCAGAACCGTTCGTATTGAGTCCTCGTGCTTGATTCCATGAGAGACTACACAAGTAAGCCGAGGCAGACTCCTACAACATAAACGGTACGTACAGAATGTGCTGAGGAGTAACGCGAATATCTGAAGGGTATCCACCAGTCCCTGTACACTGTAAAACGAGGCGATGGCACTCGAGCCCTGCGGCATGAGTCCAGAGTGAGTGCCGTTTGTTACAATAGTTAGACATTGGACATACTGACAGTGATTCCGAGGGCGACGTTCAGCAGACTGGAGAAAATTGTGTCCCTGTTTCTCCATGCCGGAGGAGGGGTAGAGTTGTTCTCTAGGTCGACAATGGTCGTACCCTGGAGTCTCTCCAACGGAGGGAATAACGAAACATCGGAAGCGTTGCCTTTCCCTTTTCCACTGTCCGGATGTGTGGTGGGGAAGGACGGCGCTTCGAGGGTCGATATGTACTCGTCTAGCTTGGGAAGAGAGATGGGAGCAGCGTTCCGAGCCAAAATCTGTGACAGAGGAATCGGGGTATGCGGCCCCAGAATACGCGATGGCTGGACGAGAGTCATCGTGGATGATGACAGTGGGGGGTTCTTGTATGCCGTGGACATAGACGCGATTGAAGTAATTTCCGCTTGGTATTGTGACCGAGAATCGGAACGCGACCTCGAGGGTCCGGGAACGAGTGTGGTCCGCGATGACGAACCTGTTTCACCGGGAAGTAACGCGCTCAGCTTGATCGCTGCGTCGTCGTCGCGTTCATCAAGCTTCTTGGCCCAACCAGAACTGTACGTTCGAGAATCGCCGCAGGCGAAGACGCTCTGTTGACGGCCAGAGACGGACAGAAGCTCGTCCGTAACGTCTGCATCTACTGCTGAAGGGGTCTGCTCTTCGTCATCGGCACTGCTGAGGGGGGCATAGGCTGTCGAAGATCCACCAGAAACGGAGTCATCCGGGAGTGTGGGGTCATCCTCTTGGTCGGCCGAGCTGGGTTCCCGTCTACGTAAGAGAGGATGTGCGATGAACCTAGCGGGAGTGGGTGAAGGTATGTTAAGGGTATGTTGTGACGACGTGGTACGAGGACTGTGTGTGGAAGACAATAGGATGTCCCGTGACGCTCTGCGGTCTCGACCAGCTTGAGTGCGAGACGAGGACGGCGGAGAGTCGACTGAGCCCGATTCGTAGAGACCGACCAGGTCCTTGACCGCCATCCTCTGGGAAGGGTGCGAGATCGTGGTGCTAGGTCGATACGGGTATGGTTTGTGAGGAGAGCATTCCCAGAGATGAGAGGGAAGGTGTGTGGTGTGGGTCGAGCGTCGACGCTGCCGAGGATGTGGCTGGTCGGAGATGCGAAGCGAAGACGAGAGGACAACTTCGCCAGCACGTGGCCACATACCAGAAACACCGGCCTCGGCTCTTCCACTTCTTCCCAATTTAGCCCCGAGGCCTAAGTACTACGGAACATACAATACAGTATATATATGTCACTGTCGTCAGCTGATCATGACTACGCGAAGCACATTAATTGTGGTATAAATTAAAATTCTGCATCCACGCGAATGACGGGGATATGGACTCCATCCGACCAGAATAGCCTGACCTAGAGCAGCTCCTTGACCACCGCGCCAACGGTGCTCTCGTGGACCAGCTTCCCCAACCAATTGCCCACATGCTCCACGTGTTCATCTTGCGCGAGATGCTTGAGGGCTTCACCGACCTTGTCCCGTAGAGAGCCGTGTGGCTGCGGATCGGCAGCTGTGACGAAGACAGGCAGAACGGGGTTGGCGGTAGCCAACCGGTTCTCCAATCTCTGAGCCCAACGCGCCTTCGCTGTCACCTCCCATTGATGCAGAGGGGCCACAATATGCGGATGACCATCAAGGATCGCTTTGAGCGCCGGAACAACGTTCGCCTGCTCATGAAGGGAGGAATGGATGGCTTCGTGAGTAACGTCGTTTGTTTCGGTAGGCAGTGTCCTCTGGATCGACTCCGCAACAGAGTAGATCCCGACGAGGGGACTACATCGCGTATCAGCCGAGGTGAACCGAAGCATACGATAGTGTAGAACACGCACTTGTGAGGAGGCTGAGTTCCCCAGGGATTGTCCGGCCTGGGAAGCGAGAGAATGTACTCCACATCGAGTGAAAGAACATCTTGGATATTGGCCTACCAGATGGTGTTTCATATGACCGGATAACGTCGTAGTGATGGATGCATATTGACTTACAACCATCCAGTTAAATGTCAACTCTGAAAGATCGTGTTCCTCGTAACCACCACCAATCTGTCGAGGTCCAGGTTGAGGACATTGTTTCAGCCGACAGAAAAATCCCTACTCACGTCGCAATGAGATCCTAAACCCAACGAGTCGGGTCAGTCGGGCCATCTATCAACATCATATTTTTATGCGCAAGTTGCAACGCACCCGCAAACCAGCACTACAGAAGGACAGGTCAATGCGATTGCGATATGGCAAAAATATAGAGAATCGGGCACACCTGTTTGAGCACCTGACCCTTGCTACGTCCACTCGGAGTTTGCTCAAACTTAGCAACTTCCTGGGAAAGGTTGAGAAACGGGCCATCGTCAGAGATATATGGTTGCTTACAAAGTCTTTCCGAGTTTCGTTGATTGCCATAGCATGATAGGCTCGCTCAATATGACTTCCAAGGAGGTGGTTGGGGAACCCGAAGATGTTTTTCAATTTCTCACTGCGCATAGACAGCTCCTCAGGTAATCCAACGGAACCAACAGTGTCAAAGACACCGACGACTCTGAGTTCCATTATCAAACACGACTCCACGGGATATAAATGATGGGTTCTTACTTGACTGAGAACCCCTCGGGATTAATGGCGGCACGTCTCTTGCCATAGCCATCGGGGTCTGTCCACGGCTTGAGCTTCGCGTTTAAACGTTCGATCTCTGAATGAAATTTGAGCAACTGGGCGCCGAAGGCACTTCCAACAGATACACACCTTGAGGATCCTGAGCCTTTCCGCGCTTCTGGTACGCAAGGAATATATCAGCGAAGTGATCCATTTCCGTACGATCCAACACTCCAATGGCCCCCTTGACAAACGGTATCGTCGGATTGAGTAGGCGGTTGCACGGAGAGATGACTAAAACGTACGATGAACATCGCGACCATTCGCGCGGTGTACGCGCCCTACCGGGGATGCCAGGTCTTAGTCGTTGCTGAGATTCAACTATATATGGATAGCACGCACCCTGGAAAAGCCAAAGAGGAAAATCTACAAATGGTTTAGCTACACAGAGACACTGTGGAGAATACTGAATTTACCTCATCCCCCGGGTGGTAGTTCCTAATTGTAGAGCGATATATCAGTTTCAATTTTTTGGGTCAGAGGGTTAAGCCAACTTACTGTGCGATGAATCCATAGGCGTCCTCAACTTTAGTGGCTACTCGGTGTTAATGTTCAACTTCTGAAATTTTGTGATGAGGGCGCATCTCATTCACCCAAATTAGCACCAGTAACGCCTGAGTCGAACCACTGGTCATCAGTTCCCGTCAGCCAAACAATGTTGAATGATGATTTACCGTCCACAATCTTGTCGTACAGGTTTTCGGTCCCAATGCCGGACTGATAGAAGACGACCTGGTGGACGGGCGGGTCGCTAAAACATGTCTCATGAGTATCATGAGTTGTTGAAAAGGCTTGACACTGACCATCGCTCGTCGAAGTGTTTGATGGCCCGAGCGAGACGCTGCGTAGATTCCGTCAGCATTGGTCAGCATCGATTATAATTCGGGAGCTGCGAGGAGTAATCACGCACAGTTATGTTCGTGTACTTCCACTTCTGGTTTGCATCCAGGGCGTCCTGCCATGTTCTTCAACGGTTCGACAATAGTCAGACAACGGGTAACAATAGGCCACAATATCGAGAGACTCACCCATCGCAACAGACAATGATCCTCTTGTGAACCGTGGAGGTTTGTTTCGCCTCGGGTTTGACAGTGTTGAAGTCGAAAGGGCCAGGAGAGGTTTGAGCTGGGTGGTAGTTAGACATGGTGTAGATCGAGTGGTTTCGATGCGACGTGGTGGTCCCGCGATCTGTGGCGTTCTTATATGCACCAACGGTAGCTACGGCGTCCCACTCCTTCGGAAGAAGCGCCGTCGACCGGCACAACAGTGTGCGGTCTCCCCTCACGATGCTTGTACTTGATCCGTGGTACCGGTTCCTGTCAGTGGTGATAAGAATAAAGCAAGCCTACCCGTGAACGTGGGCTCGCACTTACTCCTACATTTGCACGTGAATGCGCGACGATGGGAGATGCCAGAGTACATGTGATGCAGAGTAGGTGGAAGTACAGTGTCAGTAGTACTTGAATGTGCCGGGACCACTATGGGACTGGGGTATCAGCGCTCAGCGCTGGGCTCCTGTTGAATGGACTGTCGGATGTGGATGGGCGGGGGCGGGGTTCGGTCGAACAGAGGCACTGTATAGCAATGCTAGTCCAAAATCAACAGTCCGATTGTCTCCGGGATGCTATGATACTTATGGAGTGAGGCTATGCAACAGATGCACCGTATGGCCCCGACACGTATTACACCTACTCGACACAAAAGTGCGCTACTTCCCAAGGCGCATTTGTGCACCTGCGTACTCGTCAAGTGCTCTTCTGAACTCAGCCTCTTTAATGGAGGACGCTTCAGGCAACCTTCTTGGCCACCGAGGCTTGATTCTTGGATATGCAGTCCAGCTGATCGAGACACGTCATTGAGCAGTATGCTTACATGGAATAAAACTAGACTCACTATATCTCCGTGAGGTGCAACTGCCAGGGTGGGAAGCCGGCAGATTCCACCGGTGAACGCAACTGTCCAGCAGGCGGTTTCCGGTGGACGATCATTAGGTCTGGCGAAGGAAAACCGTATTCGCCTGTGACAGCACCCGCTGAGCTCCCGGTGTTACAACATGAAGCGAAACTACCCACCTTCCAATATGTCATTAAGCTGCTGTATCGCTAGTCGCATCGACGTCATTGATCCAAATTCAGACGTCTTGGTATCCCTAGCATTGTGGAGGAGGGTCGAAGCGGCAGCAGCGATAGCGGGCTTGCCGGACTTGTGGGAGACGATGTGCAAGGTGAATGGCGATTCCTCAACCTTTTCCTCATGCCCTGCACACAGCGTTCGTGAATTGCGCGAGAGCCTAGAACTATTAGCTACTCACGATTGACTCGTCGGCGCTTCGCCACACCCCTCCCAAGGCTTGCCCTCTGTTTCGGTTTGGAGTTAGTGGGGCGTCGTATTGTGGTGACGCTGAGTTTAGGGACGGATAAGGTAGAGTGGGGCGAGAGCGGTCTGGACTCCGCGTCGTCAGATGGAGGAGGGGTAGGTGGGTATTGAATATCGCATTCAACTGGGGAGTCGTCCAGTTCCTGTCCTTGCACTGACGGCAACACACGTTGCCGGATGTCCAGAGAGCAATTTGCGAGGACGCCTGCGAACGCACACATCGATTTCAACCCAGACGATCTCAGTAAGACTCAGCGCACCGTCGCGATCGTAAACCGTCAGCCTCTTGATCCCGACCGCCTGACACCAGGCTGCAACGTTCTCCACGCTGTTGAGCATGTACTTTTCATTGCCATCTTCGTCCGTCTCCGGATTAGATATTAGGTTCAGAGCCAAGTGCGAGGGTACTTTTGAACGTTCTGAAACCAGTGGTAGGGGTTCCTGGAGGAAGCGGGCCGACAGAGACTTGAATGCAAGAACGAGTTTATACAGGGCGTGTAGCAGAGAGAGGACGAGCGTTGCCAACCAGGACATCGCGTTATGCGCCAAGCACGTTCCGTAGGACACGTCTATAGCCTGGAGGCGTGCTGAGACGTCTAGAAGGACAGGACAGGGTGGTTGATAGTGGATACAGGAGCACCGAAAGTGAAAAGCTGAGCCTGGTGCATCGCGGCCCTGCCGTGAAACCGAGGATCACGTGGACCACGACTCAGTCACTGTCGACGTGTCGCAGTCTGTCGCGCTCGAGGACATGATGTCAGATGGGATCAGTCCAGCCTGGACGAGCGGGCTGCGGGCGTGTCCGATGGAAAGGACTTTACAGTATAAATTCAAGGAGCAGAAAATAACACGGTCCCGTGGAGAATGTTCGTTGAATATGTAGTCGTGATAATACAAGAAACTATATTGTAGAATACAAACTGCTCCAGCTCCAGTGTCTCAGAGGATACCCTCCTCGTCTATACCCTTCTTCACCTTCAGCAATATGCTCGTCTTCCAGTTGTCCAACTTGGTCACTTGGTCGAACTCGAAGACTGCCCCGGTAAACGTCTCGACGTCTCCACCCTCAACCGCATCGGCGAGGATGCTGACGAATTTGGCCTCCCTGGTCGAAGGGAAGGTAGTATCGAGAGAACCGTATTTCGACAGGTTGCGCTTTGCAGTGACGGTATCCTATGGGAAATGGTTCAATATGGTGATGAACTTGGAGAGGACCACGAGAGTCCACGACGGACCTTCATGGCGAGAGCGCAGAGACTGGCGCGCAACCAGTACTCCTTCACGCTATACTTGGTGAGAGGAGATGAAAGCGAGCCGTTCGCGACCTGTTCATATAGAGCGATTGCCTGTGGGTAATCCTCCAGCTCGGCATGAAGGTCCGCAGCATCCTTGTAACACGCGTTCGCAGTCCTGTAACAGGGTCTGTCAGAGGTAAATCTCATGGCTCGCCTTGAATTAGACGTACGCATTCGCATCCTCCTGCGTATACCATTCTGCCGCGCGTTCATAGCTTTCGCAAGCTTTCCGCAGGTCATTCAGCTCCTGGAGGTATATCTGGCCGATCTCCTTCTCGCGGTCGGCAGCTTGCCTGAAGCGACCGGCCTTTGTTAGATGCGTGATGGTCTGTGCAAGAGCCTGGACGGCGACTAGGAGGTGTGTAAGAGATAGACTACACAGTTGGAAAAGAGATACGCACGACCAGGATCGACCCTCTTATACGCCTTAGCAGCATTCCACCAGGCGTTCGCAGCTTCGTTACCCTCCTGACACTTCTCTCTGCACTCCGCTTCCCTGGCGTGTGCATCTCCCGCCTGTTTGAATTCCTTGTCGATCTTGAAAGCATTCGCGGCTTGCTGGTAGAGATCACCGGCCTCCTCGTACTTGGTGGAGGCGGACGAGAACCAGCCGGTGGAGGAATTGGCCTTCTTATCGGCTTTGTCGAGAAGAGTCTGGCCCTGAGACTTTTGAGGAGCCATGGTAGGCGTTGCAGATGGATTTCGATTAGGATAAGAGACAAGGGTGGGCGATGGCACGAATCGAGACAGGAGGCTGAGCAGTTGGCGATGAGAGGGGGAAGTCAGGACTTGGAGGCGGCTCTGAGTCTCGCAGCGACAGCAGCATTGGCCGCAGAGGCATCATCGCATCGCGTCGCACGTGGCCAGCGCGCCCTCGCGATCGAGATCTGTGTTCGAAGAGCGCGTAACGGCACACCTTCGCACTTCCACCATAAATTGCTTCCCCGCGCGGCCTTCATCCCGTCCATCACTTCCTCGACAACCGCCATGACCTCGTTACAGGGCGAAGCCATTCGCTTGCTCGCTGATCAGCATCCGAAGCCATCCAACGTTCACTTCCAATATGGCACCGCCGGTTTCAGGACGCTGTACGTCTCGCATACCAATCCAGTAGATTCTTTGCTGATCAGTGAAATAGCGGAAACACCTTGGACCCTGTCATGTTCCGAGTCGGCATCCTTGCTGCTTTGAGGAGCAAGAAATTGGATGGCAAGACCATCGGCGTGATGGTCACTGCGTCGCACAATCCCGAACCCGTACGACCCTTCATAGTCGGTTCAGTTATGTTATAACAGGCTAATCACAATCGCATAGGACAACGGCGTCAAACTTGTCGACCCTCGTGGTGAAATGCTGGAGGCATCTTGGGAGGCGCACGCCACGAACCTCGCGAATGCACCTACCACCGATGCGCTTATTGAGGCAGTGGAGACTCTCGTGGAGAATCTCAGGATCGACTTGTCGAAGCCCGCGAAGGTGGTGTACGCCCGCGACACGCGCCCATCTGGACCTGCTCTCGTCGCATCGCTGGAAGACGGGTTCAAGGCGCTGGGTGTTGACGCGCGGGACGCTGGAGTGACGACTACACCGGTGCTTCACTACCTCGTCAGGGCCATTAATACCAAGGGAACCAGGGAAGCGTACGGCGACGATTCCGAAGAGGGTTATCTGACAAAGCTCAGTTCGTCTTTCAAGAAACTTGTGGTAAGTTCAGAGCATTCTGATTGAACGATGATCACTAACTTGGTCGTATTAGGCAGGCAAGCCAGCTCTCTCCCCCCTTGTGATCGACTGTGCCAATGGAGTGGGCGCTATCGTTGGCGAGAGGCTAGCCCAGCAATTGGGTGACTCCTTCTCAATCATCCTAGCCAACACCGCAATCAACACGCTTGGGGCTCTTAACAACGCTTGTGGTGCTGACTTCGTCAAGACGCAACAGAAGCTACCACCCTCTTTGGCCCCTGTGCTCAAGCCCGGTCAGAGGGCGTGCAGTCTTGACGGAGATGCCGACCGGCTCATGTACTACTACCTGGACGACCGCAGTCAGTTCCACATGCTCGACGGAGACAAGATCGCTGCGCTCGTAGCAGCATTCATTGTGGAACTCACCAAGTCCGCGGGGCTGGAGGGCAAGGTTCAAGTGGGCATTGTCCAGACCGCCTATGCGAATGGCGGCTCGACCAAGTACTTGTCAGAGGTATGTCCGTCAGTCTTTGAATGGACGGCGTTCATTCACCAGTCCCGTAGCGTCTTCCAGTCAAGTGCGTCCCCACGGGTGTCAAGCACCTTCACCACGCCGCGGAGCACTATGATGTCGGTGTCTACTTCGAGGCCAATGGGCACGGGACGGTTTTGTTCTCCCCCGAGACCCTCGAGACACTTTCCACCCATCAGCCTTCGACCCCCGCCCAGTCAACGGCGCTGAATCACCTCGTCAACCTCACGAACGTCATCAACCAGACAGTCGGTGATGCGTTTTCCGACATGCTTCTGGTGGAGATAGTACTGGCGCACAAGTCGTACAACGGTCTGGAGTGGGACTCGCTCTACGTCGACCTACCAAACCGCCTCGTGAAGGTCGTCGTGGCGGACCGTGCGGCCTTCAAGACTGAGGACGCTGAGCGGCGGCTGACCAGCCCTCCGGGGCTGCAAGCGAAGATTGACGAGCTTGTTCGGCGATACGAGGGAGGGCGTTCCTTCGTGCGGCCGAGCGGCACGGAAGATGTTGTTCGCGTCTATGCTGAAGCCACTGTGCGAAGCCAAGCAGACGGTGAGTTTCATCCATTTCATCATACGCCGCTTTGCTGATTGATCTTAATCTCCGAACAGAGCTTGCGTTCCGCGTTGCGGGGTTAGTCTACGACGAGGCTGGTGGGGATCCGGCGAAGCGCCCCCCCGAGTTCTTGCCAGTGTAAGTAGATGGTGGTCACAGGATTGGTCGCCCAGATGAACTGAGACACGACCTGGCTCCGGAGATGAAAAGAAGTGTATACCAGTGTATACCTGTCTGTATTTTACGTGTCTGAATTTAGCGCATTGGGAATTGTTGGGATGTCGTTGGGTGAAATTTAAGCCATCGGCGCTTGCCGCCGCGAGTCTCGGACGAACCCTCCAGGCTCCATGCTGGCTCCATGCAAGCCGGCGACTCCGAGCAGTTATAGCCAACGATGAGCCACTATGTCGCCATGCCTCATCTCCCGAACCCCATTGCGCCCTCCCACTGGCACATATCGTCATCGTCCTCCGGTTTGCCACTCGCTGTTACGCTATTAGCCTTTGCGTCTTAGACTTCCTTTGTTGCTTCTTCCTCAGAATGTGCCGCTTCGTCATATACAAAGGCTCGGATCCGGTGCAGCTCTCCCATCTCCTTACCCGTCCTTGCCACTCGATCATAAACCAGGCTTTCGACTCCCGGCTGCGGTTGGATCGTCGGAGACCTATCAACGGGGACGGGTTTGGCGTCGGTGAGTGGTGTGTTGTTCAGAAGCTTCGCGTTGTGGTGTTCACGAGGCCGGTAACTATAGGTTGGTACGACTCCATCCACGACGAAGAGCTCGGAAGCCAGCCGTGTATCTTTACCTCTGTTACACCGGTATGTCCTCACGTTCCTCTTCGGAGTACCCTTGTCCATTCAACTCCCCGGTGTACTTAGGCATGGAACAACGTGAACTTGGTACGCTTAGCCGAGAAGATTAAGTCGCCCCTGGTCTTGTGAGCAGGCTTCCTCGAGCCTTCTCCACAGATAATCTCACCATTCGTCGCTCAGTGCCCATGTTCGCGCTACCACTGCCGGGACCCTCAGTTTGGACAACTGTCATCCATGGTCGTATGGCAAGCTCATGGTACATATGTCCTGCTTGTCATGATACCACCAATACGCTAACCTCCAAGGGCCTTTTCCAGTTTATGCACAATGGTGGGATAGCGGACTTCCACAAGATCAAGCGTAAGCTCCAGACGAGTGTGAGGGATGAGGTGTTCGACTGGGTTACCGGGAACACAGGTAGGCCATACCAGCATCGTGTCGGTTAAAGTGATTTGACTCGCCACAGATTCCCAATGGGCATTCGCATTGTATCTGTCGAAGGCGAGTCGAGACATACCTCCATGCCAAGGGAATGGCGATTTACTTTGTGCCGCCTCTTAGTTACCCGACCCTATGGCGAAGAGTTTCACACCCGCTGTCTTGCAGCGAGCGATGCTGGAGACGATCGCCCATATCAACGCTTTAACAGAGGAGTACGATATCATGGAGGTTAGTCGTAGCTCGTAATCTTTCCATGTGCTGTCTAGGTCCAATGCTGACCCTCGTTCATAGCCTAGCCTCATGAATTTCTGCGTCTCCGACGGAGAGACAGTCGTTGCAACGCGTTATATCTCTTCACGGACGGACGAAGCGGCTTCGCTAGTAAGGTGCTCTGTAGCGATTGTACGTGCATATTGCTCAGCGTTTTACAGTGGTTCTCGTCCGGTTCCACGTTCAGTGAATACGCCGAGGGCGGTCATTACAGGATGTCGAAGACAGATAAACGTGAAAACTTGATTATGGTACGAAAATATCATCCTCGACGTCCATGACAAGTTCCTCATCTTGGCTCACAGATTGCGAGCGAACCGCTCACCTTTGAGAAAGGTTTATCATACTGCCTACCTGGTATACTCGTTACCTGCATGCTAATAGACAATTACCAGCCGACTGGATGGAGATTCGTACCAACCATATGGTAGTCATCACGCCGAAGATGAACTTGCTTCAAATACCTATCGTGGACAAGTTCTACGTGACCCCATCGGACCCTGCTGCGCTCAACAGAGGCGTCGAGTTCGCAGCTGCAAAGGGTCTCTTGAGCCCAGTAAGACGAGACACCATCTCTCGTCCACTGGATTCCGCTGCTGCCCATTAGTTACCCATATCATAAAGATTTGTTCCTTTGACGTTGGGACTTTGTTCGTTGGGATCGGGAACTTATTGCGCAAGCATTGATTGTGTACATGCCAATTACGTAGCTTATTGCAACATAATATACCATTGTTCTATTTGATGTTGGTTTGTGGATGTCGGTGGCGTAGGTGACCAGGTGGAGAAATGGAGGTACATGTTGCCACACGTGTTGATAGGTGCGCGCGAAGGGAGGCGCGATTGTCCCTTCTTTGCTCTTCACGCCATCCTTAGCGTGTACCACTCTGGCCACCGGCCAAGCTTCCAGGTCCCCAGTATCACCTGTTGGTGATATAGGTTGGCTATGGCACCCTGGTTTCTGTGGCACGCAGTGTCCAGCACAGCTCGGTGAGTGTCCGGGTGGTTCAAGGAGGCCCGCGAGGTCGAGGCAGAGCTAACCGACGCGCTTCAGACTGTCCACCGTTCTGCAGATCCTCATCTTCCTCCCGCTCACGCTCTCGACGCTCTCCAAATCCGCATTCCTCCTCCTTTCGCTGCTCCTGTTCCTACACTCCCTCATCCATGGCACGCTCGTCCTCCTCTGGGGCTCACCCGCGCTGAGCATCATGCAAGTCCCCATGCACCCCTTCCTCCTCCTTGTCTGCTTCAACGCCTTCTCCGAGGGTGTCGACCCATGGCTCACAATGGCCGCCGCCTGGTGGGGACGGATCCTACAGTGGTCCAGTCCCGGGTTTATCGTGATGGAGGGCCTCTCGAGTCTACTAGTGGCGCAGAGGTTAGGACAGGTTGGAAAGGAAATAGTCAGCGAGGGCGAAGTTTATCAGTTCGGCCTCCTCATCGCAGCCGCTGCGGCGTATGTCACGTCGGCTTTCTGGATCGTCGTAGTGAGTCTACGGTCTTCACGTTCCTTGAAGTGGTTAGTGGTTCATAAACGTGAACGTTTGTAGTCATATCCCGCAACCGCCGATTCCCCGCTGTCCTCCACTCTGCTCGGTGTCGCACTGACCACCGTGATCTTCCTTACGTTCATCGGATTCGCGCTACGCCGCACGAATGTGATCGAAACGAGCTGTCTCGCGCTCATTGTGGCGTACAATATATGGTTGTGCGGCGTTGACGATGCGCTTGTTCTTGATCCGGGCCTTCAATAGTACGTGATCTTGCTTCTCGAGCCTTGCCCATTTACCTCACAGACTTTGCTCCCTTAGCACGCCCTTGGCCTCAAACATACTTCCGCACCTCCAAACCCTTGCCAACTTTGTATCCAATACCGTCCCCAAACCGGTTCTATTCGCCCTCGTCTTTCGCCTATGTGTCCTGCACTTCGCCTCGCATATTCTTCCCACCATCGGAGCCGATAGCTGGGAGAATGAGACTGGCGTGGACGATGGATGGGAGGCAAGGCCGGTGGGTATCTCATGTTCTCTCACATAGTCCGAGGCTGATCACGAGAAGCAGACTTCGAAGTTGACATATCTCCTCCTCACGTACCGGCAATCCATCTTCGTGACCGTTTATTCCCACCTGCTCAGTAGGTTCCACGTTCTCTCGTCCTTGAGTCCTGCTCAGTGAATATCCTCCAGTGCTGGACCACTCCTCGCAAGTCTGGTGGAGATGGATGAACATTTTCTTCACGCTGGCTATGTGGTCTATAGAACTCCTCGTGAGCAACGAGGATGACGTGGTTACCAAGGAATGGAAAATCGACTGAGCCCCTGTAATCCGATGGAATGCTTTACGCTAACGACACTTGAACGATGATTGTAAGTGCTTCTTGTACTCGTGTGAGGCTTCCTCTGACCGGTTCCTAGACACATGAGTACCTGGCATACACAGCACGTACATTATATCACTGTCAATGCATACACAGCACGTACATTATATCACTGTCAATGATCCACGTTTGCCTTCCATTGAGCATCTTCTTCCCTTTCCCCTTCGTAGAACTCCCTCTTCCATATCTGCGCTCTCAACTTCACCCCCTCTAGAATCTGTTCGCATGCAGCGAACGCCTCCTTTCGATGAGGCGAAGACACTGCGATCACGATAGAGGGCTCCCCGACTGGTACGGTACCCAGGCGGTGGTGTACCGCTGTCCGAATCAGCGAATAGGGTTGCATGGCGCCATCAAAGGCGACTTGGTGTTCGAAGCGGGTATATGCGCCATGAGCATTGCGGATGATATCAGCCATCGTCCGGATGGCGAGCTTGCTGTACGCTTGGTAGTCTAAGCGGGTGACTACTTTGCCTACGCGGAGAGGAGTTAATAGAGTATAGGAGGTGGATCACTGGCGAGATAACCACTCTGCCTTTGAAAGAATTCCGCGTCGTGCCGATGAAGACTGCCGTTGCTCCGGCGCCGTCATCGGACACGGATTGTGTGATCGTTTGGGTGTCGAGTTTCTCGTATGTGAGGACGCATATGCCTTCAGGGATCTCGAGGCGTTCTTCGACCGATGCAGCGGGCGTGCTTGGTATGGAGGAATACATGTGCTAGTCTCGAGAATGGGAGCAGGTTGGGGTAGGATGCGGTGTAAGTCTTAGAGCGCAGGCCGCATAAATATACTATTGGAATCGGACTCGGACTCGGACTCGGACTCGGACTGGGAGGCTAGTGCCACAAGGGCTAAGTGGATGCGCGCGATCACGACTTGGCTGGAACTTATCCCGCGAATCGCCGTGACCGTATCATATTATAAGTAATGTACGTACAACAACATAAATAAGGCCAAGGAAGGCCAAGGAGCGCGGGCCAACTGGCACTGGTTCTGACTCCCACTCTGATGACGACTCGGATTGGCCCATGTCTTTCTTGCAACGACGCGCCGCACCTCTGCTTAGACATGCTACTGTTTCCCTGATATGCAGACGACCCATCTCTTCCTTGTCCGCCGCGCTCAAGGAGCACGCGCCGATTGACATCCATCCTGAGGTCCAGGAAGCCCTCGCACACAGCCAGCCTGTCGTCGCGCTTGAAACCACGATCGTCACCCATGGCATGCCCTATCCAACGAACCGGGAGACCGCGCAATCCGTTGAAAACAATGTTCGGAAGGCGGGCGCGATCCCTGCGACCATTGGTCTCCTCGAAGGGCGCGTGAAGATCGGCCTCGAGCCTCACCAACTAGAGCGGCTCGCGGATGTCAGCAGGAATCCTTCGGTTGTGAAGCTATCGAGGAGGGATCTTGGTGCAGCGATAGCTCTCAAGAAGGATGCCGTGAGTACCCATGCATGCGTCGTTTCCGGTGGGAGGACGGGGAGAGTAAATGTGATGGTTCGACCAGGGTACAACATGCAGCACCACCCTGATGTTCGCTGCATTAGCTGGAATTCAGGTGAAGATTTCTGAGTAGATGTGCCGGAGCATATCGTTGATCGAGTTGTAGGTCTTTGCCACTGGAGGGTACGGCAGAGTGGTCTCCTTCCATGACTAAATGACCCTGATTCATATAACGGCCTCAGTCTCGGTGGTGTGCATCGCGGAGCAGAGTCTAGTGAGTCCCTTGGAGTCCACTATATGGTATGGCATGATGTTGACCAAGTGATGCTATAGCTATGGACGTCTCTGCCGACCTTCATGAGCTCAGTCGATGCCCCGTAGGGCTCGTTTCCGCCGGCGTGAAATCTATCTTGGATATTGGGCGGTGAGCCCTTCGTGTTACGAGTCACACACAGTCTACTCAACACCGGCTTGTCAGAACTCTTGAGTATCTGGTTTGTAATCCGAACAGTTTAACATCGGTGGTTATTCAATGGATGCGCGCAGGAAACTCTGGGTGTGCCTGTCATCTCGTATGGACCAACGGACGACTTCCCCGCGTTCTACACCAGAAAAAGTGGCTTCAAGGTCCTCCCCAGTTCCCTTTACACTTGATCTATGCACTGACTTCTTTCAAGAGCCCCTGGCGCATAGATGACCCTGAATCGGCCGCTCGGATTCTTCGTACGTCTTGTACAAGATGGCTAACGACAATGGCCACTCATTCCTCCTTCAGATACCCATAAGCAACTTAGGCTATCGAATGGCGCGATATTTGCTGTCCCCATTCCGGAAGAGTATGAGTCTGTCGGTCAGGAGCTTCAGCGCGCTGTCGAACAAGCCATCCAGGAGGCGGAAGCCAATGGCGTGAGTCGACAAGGCAAGGAAGCAACTCCGTGGCTTTTAAAACGCGTCGGCGAGTTAACTTCTGGCAAATCTCTTAGGAGCAGTTGGTGTCAACTATCTAATAAAATGTGATGGAGGTTGACAATTTCGGGTTTACAGACGTTGCGCTTATTGAGAATACGGCGACCGTTGGTGAGTGGGGCTGGCATCCTAACGCTTACATGAAGTCCTCACGATTTTCTAGGCGGCCAGATTGCTGTTGCCTATGCGCAGCTGGCAGGAGCAACCAGTGCGTCACATCCTCATGTCGTACAGCCGACACCAACATCTGCCGCACGGGAACTCCAGGAGGCAACTGACTTGGTATGTTAAACCTCACCGAACCAACATTTGTTATTAATCTAATCATGTCCCCTTAGCCTCCCGCTAAGCTCATCGTTGTAGGTTCAGCTGCCGTCGATATCAACGCACGGGCGGATCCCGTCCCAGGAGGCACGCGTTCCAACAACAATCTACATACCACCACGCCCGGCGTTGTCTCCCTCACATCAGGCGGTGTCGGTCGCAACGTTGCAGAAGCGGCCTATCGCATCCTGGCCTCATACTCTAAGAATCTAGCCAACTGCGCGATGTTGGTTTCGCCCATTGGCAAGGATGCATTCGGACACTTGCTGACGTCAGAGACGGAGAGTATTGGTATGCGCACAGACGGTTTCATCCAGGTTCAGGATGCACGGACTGCCGTGTGCAACATGGTCTTGGATAGCGCAGGCGGGCTCATCGGTGGGGTTGCTGACATGGACGTGATCCGCACGCTCGACGTGACGAAGGTGAGACAACTTTGTTGGCATTCTCCGGCGGTGACAGTACTTACGAGAATGAAAGATCATCGAGGTCCTCGACAAACACCAGCCTACCGTTCTCGCTCTGGACGCGAACATGTCCCCTCAGAACCTGAAACAGTTGGTGACCTACGCCAACAAGCGGGAAATTGCCAGTGAGTAGATGAGCAATGCCTATGATCTTGAATCAGCCTCTCATCGCCGTTCTTGCAGCGTTCTTGTTCGTATTTTTCAGTCATATTCCTCAGGTCGATGCTGACTTCCTATCAGTGAACCTACGTCGGTACCAAAATCGACTACTGTCTTCCCGGCTGTGGCAGCATCTCTGAGCTCAGCCTCTCTTTCTCGGGCCCCCGTGACGTTCGCCACTCCGAACGTACTAGAACTAGCTCACATGTACCAAGAGGCGTGCTCGTCACCGCTCGAACTGACGGCGCACAAATACTGGTGGCAGGTCATCGACGACATGACCCTCGCCTCCGAGTTCCGCCTGGAACTCGAGCAACTCGCGCGGCGCCGGGCATTCGAGGACGAGGCCGCCACCGGAAACCTTTCTTTCCTCGTGGAGAATGGGATCGCCCAAATGGCCATCAACCTCCTTCCCTTCTTCCAGCACCTCGTCATCAAATGCGGCGAGCGAGGACTCATCGCTGTTTTCCGGATCTCGGGGGAGAATGCACAGTCGTCGGGGTGGGTAAACCAAACCAGCAACGTCTACGCACGACAGATCGTAGCCCACAACAAGACTGGGAGCAGCATTGTCGTGTTCAAGCACTTCCCTCCCATCCGGGTCGCGGACGACAAGATCGTCAACGTCACAGGCGCGGGTGACTCTCTGGTCGGCTCCTTGCTCGCGACGCTCTCGCAAGCTCCTGGTGCGTTCGAGAGTCCAGATGCACTGGATCGGGCGGTGCGCAGGCACAGCTGGCAGCCATCTACACGCTACAGAGCGAGCACGCCGTGTCGCCAAGGCTTTCGAGCTTGAGGAGCAATGGTTCGTTGCATTAGCGGCCAGTGGTCGTACAACTACTGTATGTATGTACTGTGCGATACGATGCATATGGTATTTACCAGATGCTTGTACCAACCTCACGATGCCAATCGTCCGACTTTCACATCCTCTCTAGCTTTCCGGCGGGCCTCCTTCTCGTTGGCAAGAATGGATTTAACTTGTGCCTTCCTATTCTTTTCGTAGCGTTTCTGGAAGTGTGTGAGCTGATACAGTCGTTGCACGGTGTTAATCGGACCCACCAATGCCCCATGCTTCAAACGAGTGATCAGGTTCGCAGCCTCTCCCTTCTTCATAGTCCGTAGCCCCTCTTCCGTCGCGGGTATGGCCTTCCCCAGTCCGCCCGGTGTCATGACGACCTTGCGACCTTTCCACACCTTCAGAATGAATTTCTTCTGGTTGTCCGACGCAGGTTCCCAACGCCAGTTCGCGTTTCGCGACAAGCCGCGAGAAACCTTCCCCGGAAGAACTTCTTTCTGCGCGTACGTGTCGCATCCGCGGATAGCGTCGGCGAGCGTGGCGGCGGTCAGAATCTTCTTGCTCTTCCTATACGGAGATATCTTCAATATCCGTGCCGTCGGCATGAGTAGCGTTGGTGCAGTGTAGTGTGCTATGAACATCGCTTCTAGGAGAATTTGAGCACTACGGGGCGATTGAGTCCAAAATATATCTCACCTGCATCCTCGCCATCTTCATCTTCTTCACCGTTGCTTTCTGACAGCGTAATGCGTATGTACCCTTTGCCCATGCATTCAAGCACGTACACGCCGCCGCCACAAGACACCCAGGAATTCGGGGTAAGCTTCCGGAGACCGGGGTCTCCAGAACCTTGATCCGCGAGGACGAAGGGATCTTCATGGTCAATATATGTGACAGATTTGGGCATCGGGACTTTGCCCGTAACGCCAGGGGCTGGGAGCTCCGTTTCTGCCGCCATGCGCTCAGCCATGGCAGCTCTGCGCTCTTCGAGGCTTTCGATTGTCTCATCTGCGTACTGTCAGCGAAACTCAACGAAGCGCAGTCTTTTCGGAGACGGACCATCTGTTAGCTCAGAAGGGTCCAAGCCGAACAGCGTGGGCGTCGAGACGACACCTGCTACGCGTTCCTGTGAATCAACGAAGTCGATGATTCGACAGTCCTTCTTGCCAGTGCTCGGAGACAACCTCATACCACGTCCAATCTATGACAACGGTGAGCGCAAAAGACAAGGTAGAGGAAACCCAACAGAAGTCCTACCATTTGCGCGAAGAGATTGCGAGACCTGGTCGGTCGCGCTACGATGACGCAGTCGATGTTCGGAATATCCGCACCCTCGGTCAAGACAGCTAGAGGTGGTGCTTTAGTCAAGGGCGCAACAACCTAGTCTGCATGCCGTACCGCAGTTGACTAGCACCGGGAACTCTCCCGCCTTGAAACTTTGGACCAACGCCTTGCGCTCGCCGGCGGGAGTCTTGGAGTGCAGATACCGCGCATCAATGCCGGCACCCCTGAACGCAGCGGTGAGCGCGGAAACGTGGGCGAGGTTGACGCAGAAGACGAGTGTCGACTTGCGACCCGCTGAACGACGTGACCAGTCATCAGTTTAGGGCACTGTTGAACTCGGGCGATACGCACCTCCTTTGTCCAACCAAGTGCGGACAATGAGCTCGTTCACTGGCTTGGTGTTGATGACATGCGCCAAGCTGGTTGGGTTGAAGTCGCCAGAAGTCGAATTGACGGTTACTCCGCTGAGGTCGATGTCTGCATGGACAGTCGTGAACAGGACACGACAGAGCCTGAAGGCGATTCAGGTTAGTTCATGAGCCATAAGCTGGCTATATGCGTACCATTCGTCCTTGATCATCTCAAGGAAGTCTTTGTGGTACACTATCTCCTCGAAGACCGAGCCAAGTGCCAAACCGTCATGCCGGCTGAAGGTCGCGGAAAATCCGAGGATGGGTACACGGTGAGTCAGCTCTGGAGGTTCAAAACCCTCGTCCGGATTTTTGATCGCATGATCAAAGTGAGATAGAATATGACGATACCTACAATACGCGTCTGTAAGCAAGCAAACTCGGGTACATATAGGGGTGACTCACGAGGGCGCGGCTGCATGGTGCGCTTCATCGACTATTACGGCCTTCAAATATTGAACTCCAAACTTGTGCAGTCGTTGAGAGCGCATAAGAGTTTGAATGGTCCCGATTGTGCTAACAGTGCAGAACCTCGGAATCAGCGGTAGGAGAGTATGGCGAGAATCAACTTACAGGTCCGCCAGCCCAGAGGCATGGTGCTTTCCCTGTTCAATCTCCACGGTCCATTGAGGAAAGAGCCTCCGAGCCTGCTCCGCGGTCTGCCTGGCTAGCTCGACGCTATTGACGATGACTAGTACTCTTGTTGCATCGGGGGTCTGTGCCGGAGAGGAGAGCCGTGCTAGAAGGGAAATGAAGACCATGGTCTTGCCAGCACCAGTGGGCAAGGAGACGCCAATCCGAGTGGAACCTCTCTTGAGGGCATCAACACAAGCCTGCAAACAAGACTCCTGGTATGGCCGCAACACAACAGGACTATGAACGCTGGTGCTGTAGTGTCGCCATGCACCAATCGACGACAACGCTGTCCTCCATGGTGGCAGCATGGAACCAAGCTGTGTTGCATTCGCCTTCCCGTCGCTTCCAACTTCCAACAAGCCCAGGCGCGCTTTTCTTTTCTCGTGGTATATGAAATCTCTGGATTTCGAGTCTATACGTACTAGGATAATATGCCCGACACCACGTAGATGCAGTACCGCAGAAATAACGACAAGGTCTATTGGATGTCGTGTAGCGGGCAAGGTAAACGATAGTACTACTAAGGAGCTGATAATATGTAAAATGTCCACTACATACTCGCTTAGCCAGAGCCTGAAATTCCATAATGAGCGAAAGCCAAGGACGGAGACAAAAGATACATACCACCAGAGTACACCTTGCCGAAGAGGACCTCCTGGAGCTTGTCGTAGAGGGACAGGACACCAGCGCCAGCAACACCACGGAGGATGTTGGCGCCCGCACCCTTGAACAGCGACTTGGTACCCTCCTTGGCGACGATCTGCGAACCAGCATCGAACATCGACTTGTAGTGAACGCCAGCACCAGAAGTCATCATCATACGACGACTACAAACCTGTCAGCCACGAATCCAAAGATATGCCACAAGTGAACTCACCGAATCGTGTCGAGAGGGTAGGACGCAAGACCGGCTCCAATGGTAACACCCCAACCGAGCATGAAGGAAGCCAAGAACGAACCCTGGAGGGCACCGACTAGGACAACAGGCTCTGTCACAGGCGTCAAAATCTGTGACGTTCACAGGCGAATGCACAAGACCTACTCAGGGAGTCGTAGACACCGAAGTACAGACCACGGTAGACGATGATACCGACGACCGAGGGGACAAACCCACGGTAAAGACCGGCAATACCGTCGGACGCGAGGGTCTTCTTGTAGACGTCAACGAGACCATTGAACTGGCGCGCTCCTCCGCCCTTCGCCGACTTGGCGTCGTTGGCGAGACGCGTACGAGCGTAGTCAAGGGAGTAGACGAAGAGCAGCGAGGCGGCACCAGCAGCACCACCGGAGGCGACGTTGCCGGCGAACCACGTCCAATAGCCATCCTGCTTCTTAAAGCCGAAGAGCGCCTTGAAATAGTCCTCTACGTGACACGTCTAACATCAAAAACGCTTCTGGAAGTGAGAAGCAGACAAAACATACTAAAGGCAAAGTTCAACGCCTGGGTAGGGAAGTACCGGATGACGTTGGCAGTGTTACCACGCCAGAGCGCAACGACACCCTCATCGCGAGTGGTACGCGCGAAGCAGTCCGCGATACCCTTGTAGGGCTCGGCGAGACGACCCTGCTTGATCTAGAGCACATGTCAATAAGAGACGCAGCCAACCCCGTCAACAAATCCAACAAACCATTTCATCCTGGTTCTGAATGAGCAGCTTGATACGTTCGATGGGGGCAGCGGAGGTCTTAGCAACAGCCTACCCGACGCAACAAAGCCAGTCAGTACGATAAAACACTACGAAAAGGACATACACGCACCGCAGACACACCACCCATCATGAAATCGACTGGATACAGGTGCCAGGTCAGCGTTCAGACGCCCCGCCAAAACCAGCTCACAGCGGGAAGGAGGTCGGGCAAAGACGCCTACACACCAAAGAACTCCTTGGGAGTCTTGACCTTCTTCACGTCGGCCATTTTGACGGAGGGAAAACCGAAAGGAGGGAGGGAACTGAGTGGAGGGGGAAGGACAAGTTGGAAGAGAAAAAGTGTCGCCTGCGAACGTCTAAGTACGTTTTCGGATGGCGCCGGGATTTTCAACTCCGAGTCCCACCGACGAGGCGGCCCGTCAAAAATTCGCTGGACCAATCACATTCTCCGGGCGATGTGGCTGCGAGCCAACCGGCCTGCACCATCATCGGACGTCGCACCGCTTCCACCGTCCCCGTCAGGCCTAACTTAGGGACTTCCCTCCCACACCTCTTCCAATTCCGGCTTCCTTGGCACTCCTCCTCTACATGTACATCTCAGCAGAAAACAGAACATGCTCACATTACAGTGGCCATTGGCGGACCGTATGGGACTACGATAATAATCTACGCTATAACATGCAATTGATGCAACCGACTCCCGAGAACGCAAGAAAACCCATCAATGACCGACCAGCGCAATCAACGTCACAAACACCCACGTCACCGCCAATTCGTTGGTGAAGAGCTGCCGGCGCCGCTACCGCGCTGTGATGTGTAAGGCGAAAGCGGCGGAATATTGTTTCGGTAACTGTCGTGTGGGGACGTAGGTTGTCGTCGGGAAAGAGTCGGCGGTAGGGGTGGTGGCGGAAGGCGTTCTGACGTGCTGAAGGATTGCGACCCAGATGCGCGATACGGAGAAGGTTGTTGCGAGGATGGGAATCGAGGTTGTGATGCGGAAAAGCCTCCAAGCCTCCGCTGTTCTTCGGCCATGCGCAATGTACCACTGTTCACCAGTGCGTCGAATCCTGGAGAAGACGACGGACCGCCGTCGGTCCGTGACTTCTTCCATATCTGCTCGGTGGGAGAGGGCAGGTCATCCGTTTCCTTCCGCTTCTTCGTCGGAGCCACGGATGGTCGTGGCGGTGAAGGCGGCTCGTCGTCATCTGAATCGAGCGTCAAGTCGATAATATCTGTGGCTTGAGACGCTTGAGACCGAGGCGGTTGCGAACCGCTGGCGGACTGGCTCGCGTGTGGCAGTACACTGTCGGTGGATGGCGAGAGTTCCCTCTTGACCCGTCCTTCGTCCTCGTCTTCGTCATCTGAGTCCAAGATGACGATCTCCGCGTTACTGGGTCGCGGCTTGTCCTTTGCATTCACGCCATTCATGCCGTTGGTGGCTGGCTTGACTGGAGAGGCGGCCCGTTTAACAGGCGCGGGTTTGGCAGGAGCGGGGGTAGGATGAGCCGCCTTCCACACAGGCGATGCGAACTTATTGTCTTCCGTGTGCCATTCTCCGTCCGCCTCGACGATAACGTCCTCGACGTCGTCAGGTGTCTGCTCCAGAATATCATCAAAATACCTAGGTCCGCCCGATAAGCGTTTCACACGATATCACAGCCAACACGAGCAACACACCCATCGATGATGAGGTCCTCGACATTCAGCACCTTCTCGCAGACTGGGCATAGCCATGTTGTGGTCTGCTCCATGACGGAGAACCACGACATGGCATCGAAGCATTGCGGATGCACACATGTGGACGAACGGCATGGTTGCGTGATTCGCATGTAGCTCAGCTATATGCGAGGTCAGCCGCGGGAGATAAGGAGTTAAATTGAGAGCAGGACTGACTGGACACTTAAGTGACATCTTCTGGTGGCCAGCAACGATATCGTCATCCTCCGAAGCAGCTTTGTTCACTTTACATAGCCTCTCAACCCCAGCACGACAATTCAAACGAGAAAACCACGCACTTTGCGTAAGGATATCATCCTTAGACTTGTACTTGCCCTTCCGAAGGCGGTCGATCAGCTGATCCACGGAGGTAACTTCGACCAGCATGACCACGAGATAAAACTTCTGCTTACAGCCGTGAGTTCAGTCAATATGTGCGACTAGCGGGAAGGAAGTACCTTGGGCGGTGTAGGCTGCTGGCTATTGACGTAAATCATCTCGACTCGATTAGTAGCGTTTGAGGCCTGCCGGACGAGTTTGCCCAGGTCTGGCGGCGGCGCAGTTCCGGCCTTCTTCTTTAAACCTTTGAGGTTCGCGCTCAGCTGCGAGCCGTTGACCCGTACTTCGCAAGTCGGAGGAAATTCTATCGGACATGGAGTCGCTCCCGGGGAGCGGAATGACGCGTTCGCGGTGTAGTATGTCGACGACGTGCAATAGAGCCGTAGCTGGTATTTGGGGCTGCGGCAATAAGAATGAGCTGGGTCTGGGTTTCTTCCGTGACAATGCTCACCTTGTAGAACTGAGTTTGGTCAGGACATCGGGCTGCATTAAAAACGTGAAAGACTGCGAGCGGCGGTCCACCGAGCTTGTAGATTCTGAAGAGCCATGAGACATAAGGCGGGTGACCACATCAAACGCCGGACGCACCTGGACATTCTACAACAGACGACACTATCCGCTCCACTTTGAAGAACGGAGAAAACTTGAAACGGATCGCGGGGATCGATGGTTGTGATGCGGGAGCGGTGGAGGACGAGGCGACGGAGACAGGTTGTGTGGGTCGTCGGGGTGGTGCGTACGGATCGTAGCGAGGAATCGCGCCAGAAAGCGAGGAGCTTCCCGACTGGTAGGCAGTAGTTGGTGGAGGAGGGGCAAATGAATGTGTATGGGTGTAGGACAAGTCGCCGTTTGCACGGTATGTACTGTAGCACCTGGAAAGATGGTCTCGAGTGAGTGCCACAGTCGCCGATGGTCCCGACATTATGGTGGTGTCCGCAGGTGACATAGGGGCGTACCAGCCTGGGTACAACATGGGGATCAAGGATGAAGAGCAAGGAGTGGCACTCACGAGCTTGTTCGAACGCGGTTCATAATGGCCTTTGCCCGCAACCACCGATCGTGGTTATCTTCTCGCCTCCAGGTGTCAAGCGACCTCGCAATCTTGTCAATAAGGTCCTGCTTTTTGCCGGTCTTGGTATGATTTGTGTTGCACTCCTCGTTGAAGGCGCTCAGGATCTGTTTGAGCTGGTCGACTTTGTTGTGCCTCACGTTGTGCCGGAACGTCTGTTGCCGAGGCAGCGGTCAGCTCCTTGACCAAATAAGACAACTGCCAGGTTTGCCGAAGAGTCAAAACCTACCTCGAAGTCTGACCAGACATCCTGGCTTGCCATGAATGATGGAGACGCACCGGATGGGGTGTAGATGGTCGGGGGAGCGACTCGGTGTGGAAGACGACAAGGGCGGACGGCGCTGCTGCTCACTGTGTCGACCGCGTGGGAAACTAGGGGACCAGCCATCACGTGGCATGACGCGCCTTCTATGTAAGCGCGCAATTTCCTCACCACGAAACCCAATCGCACTGCAAGGCTCGTGGTTCGTGTGTCTTGCCGCCCTCGAGGTCGCTGTGTTCGCTGTGTTCTCCTAGGGTTCCGAGCAAAGCCACTTGACCATCAACCACCACAATGTCTGCCAACGACGACTACGACAAGCTCTCCCCCGAAGAGCGCGAGGTACACGACAAGGCAGATCGCGCGCGCGAAGCGGCCGAGCAGGCTGGTGCGGCCCTATGCTCTGATTGACTCGTGGATCGTGCACCGTACCGAGACCTCTTTCGACAGCTCTGCCGTACAAGTGGACTCAGCAACTGGGCGATGTCGACATCACCGTCCAAGTCCCCAAGGGCACTCGCGCGCGCGATCTGAGCGTCGTGGTCCAGAAAAAGAAGCTCAGCGTCGGGTTCAAGGGTAAGGAACCCATTCTGGCCGGCGAGCTCTGCAAAGAGATCAAACTTGACGATAGCACTTGGACGCTTGGTACGTAACTGCGAAGCATGCTGTGGGGTCAATGTCTCATAATGTGTCGTAGAGGACCAAGAGAGCATCCTTATTCACCTGGAGAAGTTCAACCAGCAACAGTGGTGGGAGAACGTGCTCACCCACCACCCCAAGATCGACACTACCAAGATTCAGCCTGAGAATAGTAAGCTCAGTGACCTCGACGGAGAGACAAGGTATGTCGCGCACTTCTCTATAACACACATGGCGCCGACTATCCGTTAGGGCGATGGTCGAGAAAATGATGGTAAGTCTCAGGCCCTGTGCAATGGCGGACTGACCAACTCTCCGCACCAGTTCGATAACCAGCAGAAGGTACTTATGCCGTCACTTTTCTCTATTTGACAAATGTGCCTAATATAGACGCATACAGCAAATGGGAAAGCCTACCTCAGACGAACTCAAGAAGATGGAGGTCTGTTTCAGGTCTTGCTCTCGATCCATCTTATAAATAAATATCCTGCCCTCCACCAGGCTTTGCAGAAATTCCAAGCGGCGCACCCGGAACTCGACTTTTCTCAGGCGAAGATCTCATAAGCGTACATGACGAGAGACAACTATATATCAATGCACTTACGAAAACATGTATCACCAGTTGTAATACCTGGCATGATTGGACTGAGTTTTCGTCTTCTCATCACGTAGGCACATCCGAAGTAGTTTCCCGATCTCGAACCAATCATATATTCCAAAAGAACGTAAACCTTCGCAAGCGAAGGGTGGTGCCACGGTAGGGATACAAAGGGCGCAAATCTACGTAGCCAGCAACACCCAAAGCACATCGTCCATGTCCTGTTAGTGTCCGTGCTCGTCCTTTGTCGCCAGTCCCCTAGAGCAATGCTGAAAATAAGCTGGAGAACTCATCAATAAGAGTCTGAAAGAACATATAGCAACAAACCTACCTTAGTTCTTGCCCTTGTTGACGAAGGGGACAATCTCGCCGTTCAACGACATGGAGGGCTGGTCCAAGGGGACAGTGTTCACCGCGCGCTTGCCCTTGGCGGTGTTGACAAAGGGAACGATCTCGCCGTTGAGCGACATCGAAGGCTGGTCGAGAGGGACAGTGTTCACCCCGCGCTTGCCCTTCGCACCGTTGTTGACAAACGGAACAATTTGGCCATTCACAGACATCGAGGGCTGGTCAAGGGGGACGGTGTTCACTGCACGCTTGGTCTTGCCTTTGTTCACGAAGGGAACGATCTCGCCGTTCAGGGACATGGAGGGTTGGTCGAGAGGAACGGTGTTGACTGCCCGCTTGCCCTTGCCGTTGTTGACGAACGGTACGATCTCTCCATTGAGTGACATCGATGGCTGGTCAAGGGGGACGGTGTTAACTGCACGCTTGCTCTTGCCGTTGTTGACGAAGGGGACGATCTTCCCGTTCTGCGACATGGAAGGTTGATCGACCGGCACGGTGTTAACATCGCGCTTGCCCTTTGCCTTGTTGACGAATGGAACAATCTCGCCGTTTAGAGACATGGAGGGCTGGTCGACGGGGACCGTGTTGACGGCGCGGCGGTTAACCTTGCCCGAGTTAACGAAGGGCACGATCTTTCCATTCAACGACATCGAGGGCTGGTCAACGGGGACGGTGTTCACTGCGCGCTTGTAGGCAGGGATGGTCTCGAACGAGCCCGGCTCGCGGCTCGCGAGTTCGCGCTGGTGGCTGAGCTTAACGAGAATTCATGCGCTTTAATCAAGAGGTGGACTTACACGCATACGCATAGGCATGGGGGTAGCCACCGTCTGGCCGACAAAAGCGGCGACGATCACAACGGAAAAGAGCTTGGGGAACATCTCGT
The DNA here is from genome assembly GCA_026283605.1 of Ganoderma lingzhi. Classification (NCBI taxonomy): domain Eukaryota; kingdom Fungi; phylum Basidiomycota; class Agaricomycetes; order Polyporales; family Polyporaceae; genus Ganoderma; species Ganoderma lingzhi. The sequence goes on from JAPJYM010000001.1 coordinate 2,482,037, forward strand.
CGAGAGGAAATGAACGAGTACTGAGGGGAACGGGTGCGTTGGTCTGGTCGGTTCAACCGAAGAAATGCGTGATCCTGCGGCCTAGCGCGGGGTGGAACCTGAAAAGACATCGCGTTAGATGGCGGAAAGGAATGTACGGTGCAGGACACGGGCATACTGACGAGAAGGGATCGAGAAAGGGGAATGGGGGAGACGAAGGAGACGGGCGTATAAGACGGGCGTGGTTCGAACCTGTGCCTGTCGACGCTGATAGTGACAGGACAGCAGCCGGCATGGACGCGGCCGTATCATGGCGGCCGTAATCATGATACCGATACCGCCGCCGATGTCGCCAGGCAACGTCCGAGGAAGGCTGTCACGCTCCGCTTTCCATCCAATCGCGAGGCGTTGGCGCTGTCACGCGTAGAATTGGCTGGGACCTGTTGCTGATTGGTTCCTTGTTCACTCGGCCTCAGGCTCTATATCTGATTCTCTCCCCCATGTCCGACCCCCGTTTTGCTCGTCTCAAGACAGATCCCCGCTTCAGACCCATAAAGAAGGACAAGAATAAGGTCGTCGTCGACGATCGCTTCAAGCACTTTTTCGACGAAAATAGCAAGAACAAAAACAAGAAGGGAAAGCGCAAAGGTATGCCGACACCCCCGAAGTCTTTTCACATCCTTCTTCCCACTCACCCCCGGAGATGATCAGCGCGTGTCGACAAGTATGGCCGACCGCTTGCAGATGATCACGAACAGGACAACCTTCGCAGATTCTACCGCTTAGAGGACGATGACGAGGCCCAGCTTGAGCTCAAGCCGGGTCCCGACTACGCTCGCGGAGAGGTCCTGCTCGAGTCTTCCGACGAAGAGGACGAGCGCCAGGCCGGCGCGCGCAGTGATGAGGAGAGTGACTCTGGTGGCATCATCACCTTGGGAAGGGACGTCAATCAGCCTATACCTGTGCTCGATGATGCAGAGGTCGACCTCGACGAGGACACATACGCGGACTTGGACGCCCAGGCTGCAGCCTATGCTCAAGCTAACCCCGTGGTCGATCAAGACTCCCAGGTTCAACGTACTCGCCGCATCGCTGTTGTCAATCTGGATTGGGATCATGTACGTGCCCGACATCTTTACAAGATCTTTGCGTCGCTCGTCTCTTCTACGGGCGCACCCGTTGCCTCGGGGTCCAAGAACAATGGCGCATTCAAGAACCCCTCCAGTTCCGTAGTGCGCGGCAAGGTTCTCGGCGTCCGAGTTTACCCCAGCGAGTTTGGGAAGGAGCGCACAGCGAGGGAGGAGAAGGAGGGGCCGCCCCCGGAGATCTTCAAGAAGAAACGCGATTTGGCCCCGGAGGAGATCAACCAGCGAACCGTCTATGAGGTCGGCGACGCCGAGGACTACGATGAGGACGCTCTTCGAAAATATCAGCTGGAACGCCTACGGTATGTTAAACGTTCCGCTATCTGGCGGGCTTGCCGTTCATCTCGTTGTAGATATTACTATGCAATCGTCGAATGCGATACTGTTGAGGCCGCCTTACATATCTTCAATGAGCTAGAGGGAACAGAGCTCGAACGCTCCGCCAACATCCTCGACCTTAGTTTTGTTCCTGACGACATGACCTTCGATGACGACTTCCGGTGAGCAGAACTCATTCTGTGGCGCCTTTTTTCGGTGTTCCTCACCGTCTGCACAGGGACGAAGCGAAGGACGACCTGAGCGCGCCGTACAAACCACTGGAGTTTGTTACGGACGTAGGTTCCTTGGTCTTCGTTAGTGTTATCAAACTCACGAGCTATCCGTCGTCTGTAGGCCCTCCGGCACTCCAAGGTCAAGCTGACCTGGGACGAAGATGAACCCGACCGGGCACAGGTCACCCGCCGCGTCCTCTCACGCAAGGAGATCGAAGAGAATGACTTCCGCGCCTACATCGCGTCCTCGTCCTCCGACGAGTCCGAGCATGAGGCCGCCCCTGCCGCTTCCAAGGACACATGCAAAACAAAAGCGAAGGCCGCCAAGGCCACCGAACGCAACAAGCTCCGCATGCTGCTCCTCGGCGGTGGGGACGACGCGATGCCAGAGGGCTGGGGCACCGGCGCGGGCGGGAAGGACGAGGCCGATGTCGACATGGAGATCACGTTCACGCCCGGGCTGACTGCGGGCACGGGAGACAAGGACGAGACGACGCTCGAGAAGTACCAGCGAAAGATGAAGGACAAGAAGAAGAAGCGCAAGGAGGAGATGCTTGAGCGGCTGCAGGAGAAAGGCGAGGCATGGGCGGAGGAGGGTAAGTCTGCGAAGAATGCCCTCGACGACGACTTTTTTGGCGGAGACAGCGACGAGGAGAGCGTTGAGAAGGTTGAGGACGAAACACCGAGGGGGCAGAAGGGGACTGAGAAAGACAAGAAGGGCAAGCGTAAAGGCAAACACGATGACGACGAGGATCTCCCCAGTCGCATTGAGTCGACCGCCGAGGAACTTGCCCTCTTGGCTGCATCGGACAACCCGAATGGCGAGGTGAAGCATTTCGACATGAAGGCGGTCTTGCGCGCGGAGAAGAGGGGCGGCAAAAAGAAGGGCAAGAAGGGTAAGAAAGGCGCCGACGACGGGGAGCACGAGCTCCAGGAAGACTTCGCGATCGACGTTAAGGACGATCGATTCAAGGCTGTTATGGAGGACCATACGTTCGCCATTGACCCCACGAATCCTCAGTGAGTTTTCCACGGCCTAGACTAGGATGGGAAAGCCAATCTTCTTTGGACAGCTTCAAAAAGACGAAAGGCATGGCTGCTCTGTTGGATGAACGCTCTCGTCGTCAACACGAGCAAGCTTCGAAGAACCGCGAGTCGACGGTGGTTAGACGTCCGAATACCAATACGCATCAACCCAATCTCCAGAGCCTGGTCGAAAGTGTCAAACGCAAGAGCGTGGCAATGGAGGGATCTGGGATGGGCAAGAGACGGAAGATTTCGTAACTCTTCCATCGTCGATAACTGTACGAGTTTATGTGCAACGCTGTGACCGGTGTTACAATCGGTCTGCGTCACAAGCTGGCACCATCCTTCGCCGGCGCGGTCGAGTTCCCAGATCGTAAAAACTTTCATTCCTCGTTGCTATGATGGGCTCCTCGGTTGAGTCCTGTCAATGTGTAACTATTTAAAAACATAACAGATATGTGTAACTAAGGCTCCCCAGTAGATCACATACGCATAGATGGAGAGGTCTTCGACGTATGGGATTTTTCACGTATGTCTGGACTCCGGACTACGTGACAACAGTTTTTTCGTAGAGACAAGAGGACGTCGTCCGATACCACCTGTAAGTTAAGCCTGTGGTACAACAGTCTCTTTCCTCGCCCTCAACGTTCGGTTTTGAGACGCCAGGCATACAGAGTTCCCTCCTGTCCGATACCCACAATCCCCAGACCCTCGAACGCCATGGCGCACATCGTGATATCAGGCATCACGGGAGGGCCACCCCCTTGGGGAAGGTCAGCAACAACTTCCCAGCTTTCGACGCTGTCAAACAGTGCCGCAAGGGGGGCAGGCGGCGGATACGCGGTTGCGGGAATGAGGTCCTGCTCTCCGTAATCTCGCTCCGGACGTTCCTCCTCTTGCTCTCCTTCTTCTTCTTCCTCCTCCTCATGCGCCGGCGGGGCTGCGCCGCTCGAGCTGGTGTCGTTGTCGCGCTGTTCGAGCCCACTGAAACTCTGGTTTTCAGCTTGCTTGTCCGCCGCTGTGGGTCCTGGTGTGCTCGACTCGGATTGGTTACCGCTTCGGCCGAGGCTCAATCTGTTCGTTAACTCTACAAGACTGTTGTCTAGGGGAAATTTTGGAGGCCGACGAACGGAAAACCGCGAAATGTTGAAGATATGTATGACCTTCCCTAGCGGAATTAGGAGCAGTGGATCGTGGGTGAGGGATTGGTAGACATGGAAGCGCTTGGCGGCTGGTGGAATGTGGTATCCGGACAGGATTTTGAAAGACTCTAGAAAGAGTCTTAGAGATAAGCTTGGGGACTTTGACCGCAGGAACATACCACTGTTGCGCCAATCCTGATCGACAGTGTGAGTTGTCATGAATAAGGAGGACGAAAGGCAGGAGGACAAACGTACACTAGCAGTTCCCCTCATCACCTTCTGCGGAACTCTGCCGACTGGGAAGAAGCGATTGAATCCGAGCCACTGCCATATAATGGCTATGGGAAGTCGGTCGATGATCAGAAGTTGCAAACTGATTGACATACCTGCCCCGTCTTCCCAGTATGTTCTCTTCGGGTCTTCGGGCTTGTGCCGCATCAACGCAGGTGCGCTACAAGATGTCAAGATGTCGTCCGCTAACCTAGTATAGGCTGCGTAAGGGATACACCCTATACCATATGTTTAACGTGAAGACGTACCAGTGGATTGACAATATTCGAGCTTTATGTACGAGGTCGGTACTGAATAGGGGTTTGTCCTCCCTAGCCAGTATTGGTAGGTCTGGCGGCGATGCAAAGACGGTAGGAGGGATCCGCCATATCTTAACTGCACGATCCATCTAACAAATCATGAGTGATCCTTAACTTTCAGTGACAGCTATGGAATACTCACACCGCCGGTTGCAATCAATGGATGGGACGGGTGGAAGGCCTGATATCCGGGTTATGAGTACGTCCATTGATCTATGACACGACGCACGATGACACCCACAGAGCACAGGACAGCACCTGCATGCCCACCTGAGCGTCCGCCAACCATCACTGCAACTGCCCGCCCTATGCCTTCACCTTCTGGCTCGCACATATGTAACCCATGAGCAGGGCCAGCGAGACTGGGACCTTGGTTCGGAAACCAACGCGGATTGTTTGGGGTCTGCACAGGCGGAAGCGTAAGGTCATAGATCCGAGCAGTGAAATCCCTAGATGTGGTGCAGAACAGTTCTGGGCTAGATGGATGCACCGACAAAGATGTTATAGGCTATGAGACGGATGAGGTCAGTCAGCCCGATGAACTGCGAGCCAAGAAGGAATCGTACCCCTCCATGACCCCGCAGTTTCCCGACAATTTCGCGGGTTGCTACATCGTATATGAGAATGACACTGGAGACGGTGAAAACTAGCAGTGGTTTGAGTGGTTCTTTTCGACTGATAGCCCATGCGACGTTTGTGATCTCCGCATTGGCCTAGCCGAGCGTAAGCCAAGGAAACATACCGAGCAGTTGACCACTCACGTCGGATACACTCAAAACGGTTGACTTGCCGGTAGCTAGCTTAGGGAAGATATACAGGCAGCCTGTTCCACCTACAGCAATGGCCCCCATCCACTCTTTGGCCACATCCCGCCATCCGGACACCAGATCCTGCTGCATGTTGCCATCCCAGAGAACATTTGAAGACTGTGTTGTCCAGGGGAAACATGCAACGCAATGGAAGGCGCGGATACGGGACTGGTAGATGATTCAGTATGCCGTACTAACCTTGACTGAGTGAGGGACGCTACAGACATTCAGTAGGGTGAACAAACTGAACGGCGAGGAGTCAGTGGGACCTCTGAACCAGGGTTGAGAATCAAGATCCATGTTTGACGGGTATCGGGCATGTAGAGAGGTAGTTAGAGCAACGATATGTATTGCGAGGGATGAAAAACGCGTGGTACGAGGTCAAGGCGGGGACGGAGGCGTTGTGGAGGGGGAGGAGGACGATGAGGAAACGGGCGGTTGATTGTGATTGGTCGGAGCAATCCCTGTCGGCAGCCACCGCGAGCTCGTCTGGCGCCGGAAGCAGCAGCCGACAGTCTCAGCCTCAGCCTCAGCGTCCCAACTCTCATTCCGTACACGACCTCACCCGGCTACCACCTGCCATGGCCGACTCCACTGATACCACTCCATCTGGCACAACACCAGAACTGGCTGCATATGACCCCAAGCCTTCCCTCCAGTACGCGTCCGCCGTCGGTCTTCAAGCTGCTGGCATTGGTGCCCTGGTCAGCGCCGTTCAAAACGCACTAGGATCCCATTCGAGCGGTGCAGCGGGTGTCTTCACGCGGACGGGTGGAACTATCGGCTTCTTTGGTGCGCATGCTATGGTTGTCGCTGGTCTACACTAGAGCTAAAGGGTTTGCAACTCCATAGCCGCTATGGGTGCGACCTTCGCGTTGACCGAGTCGGTCGTGGCGAACCAGCGACAAGTCGATGACTCCCTCAATGGTGCTGCTGGGGGCTGCGCGGCAGGATTCTTAGCTGGAATCCGAGGTGCGTCCATGAAGCTGAATTTCTTGTCCACTTGCTGAGGCCGAGTTGCACAGCGCGTTCACTGCCCGTGGCACTTGCTTCCTGTGCCGTGTTGGGTACGGCCGTTGGCACACTCGATTACACTGGGCAGAATCTTGCGCCGGTAGCGTCGGAGTCAATAGAGGAGAGGAGAAAACGGTTCTTCAAGCAACCTCGACCATCTCCTGCCCAAGACGCAGAGTAGATTTCACCCGTTAATGTAGAGTTCCCATACTCGCATCACATTCGCTCCAACCAAACCAAGTCAGGCGCAGAATCCGTACCCGAGCTCACGAGTGACACTTCGCAACAAACGCCGTGCAACATAAAAATTAACCACAAACGGTCGTACAGTACGTGATAGGCGATGACTGAATTACGGGACAATCATATCATTCTGGCTCTGTTTTCGGGACCTGGGTATCTTCCATCCCAGTCAGCCGCGACACCTCCGCACTGATATCGTCGCTGTTGTTGACCCAAACCTCTTCCCACTGCTGTGCGGTCAACTGCGGGCACTAGAAGGGGCGCTATTAGCACGAAGTTTGACATTAAACCTAAGCAAGTGCATGTACCTGTCCCTCCATCATCCTCCAGACCTCTTCGTCGCTGAGGTTGTCTGCATTCCCTTGCGCGAAGAACGATGCGATGAATTGCAAAGGATCAACCTTCTGCTGCGCCGCGGGCAACTTCGATGGGCCCGCACGGTGGGGAGGGGACTGCCTACCCTCCCCGCTGGCGGAGCGTTGCTCGGCGGTCTTGCGATGGAGAATCTCTGCTCGCCTCCTCCAGCTCACCACCTTCTCGCGCCGTGTGGTATGCGATATATGGCTGGCCCAAGACTTGGCGCTGTGATGAGGCATCTATTGACAGCGAATACTCAGCGAAAGTTCCTGAGCCGGTAAATACGAACAGACCTTCTCGTTGAGCTTCTCCGAGATGAGCATTATGGTCATGGTGGGGTCGCGGTTCAAAAGAATGGGGATGTACTCGTCGCAATAGTCTAGATCCTCCTTCGTGTAGAGGTGACCCCGGTTGTGCGGCTCGGTCCGGGTCGGAGGCGGAGGGGACGGTTCCCAGTGTCCGGTCTGGGTAGGGGTAGACGAAGGCTCCTTGGATTTTGTTTTGCTCTTGGCATTGGTCTTGACCGGCTCAGCACGGTTTTGGATCTTCTTCTCGATCTTCTTCTCTGTTTTCTTCTCCGCCATCTTTTCCGCCTTTACGGGCTCCTTCTTGACTATCGTCGGCTTCTTCACCGCCATCTTCTCCTTCGTCTTGCCCTTCTGAGAGCGCGGCGGCGGTCTATCCATCTCCTCGTCCTCCTCAGATTCGTCGTCCGGCTCTTCCTCCTCAGAGGTCGTGCCTCCCTTGGTCGGAGATTCTACCACCTTCAAGACATATCGTTGACCGGAAGCGCCGGGGCGACCACGTTTCTTCTCCACCTTGAAGCCCTCGTAAATGAACTCGTCGAAGTCCAGGATTTCACCTTGTTCCACGCTGCGATGGACCCACTGAGGCTTGAGGGGGACTTTACCGAAGTAGTTAGACTGTCGGAGCCATTCTTCGAAGTTCCTCTGACTGGGGTGTGCCAAGATGACGAAATCGACCTTGGCTAAATCGGAGTCTATCTTGCCGCCGTTTTTCTGGCACGACACGCTGTTCGTCAACGGTACGGGAGCTGCAAGAGTGGAAGTGACGCACCTTGATCGCATCAGCGAGTTTTGTGCGATTCCTGGTCTCGATCTGGACGAAGAACGTGTACGGCGTCCCATCGTCTTTGGTGAACAAGCCTTCGACCTGGTCAGAGATCGGTCGGTGGCGCCGAGTAGGAGGAGGAGGAGAGGAGTCGGTGAAGGGAAGAGAAGCTTCATCGTAAGAGTCGCTGAGGCGGGCGTGCTTCGATGGACGTCTTCCTTCACGCGCTTTCTCTTTCTTCTTCAGGCCAGAGGGGGAGAAGCCAGACGGTCTCGCCTTGCGCTTCAGAGAAGGGGGTGGTTCATCTTGGTCCATAGGGCTCCCCCTGTAAGATTCTGGACGGCATGGTGAGATGTGTGTACGCAGATATCTTAAAGGGTCGCCTACCCGAGATGTCGTTGTTTCTCCGAGGCTGCATACCAGGTGATGCGGAACCGGGGAGCGGTGTGCCTAAAGAGGGCTGGGCATCCGTCGGCTGAGGCATAGGCATGCCCACCATCTGCTGAGGGTAGACACCCTGCGGGGGGAAACCGTTCTGAGGGAACATGCCAGACGATATGAGGTGCACGCCTTGTTGAGGGAAGGTCCCTTGCGCCATTGCTATGGGCATTTGGTGAAACTGCGGCATTGGCATTGCTAAACTCATGCCTGGCTGGTTCATTAACGACCAGAGGAGGTTGGCGGGGACAACAAATTGAGCGTCGGGCGATATGGCTGCCATCGGCATCGCACCACTATGCTGGCCTCCTGGGATCTGGAACGCGGCCTGGTGAGGAAATTGCGGAGGTGGTCCAGGAGAAACGGCATGAATGGCTTGAGACGCATCTGTGTGGAATTGGTGATCTGGCATTGGTGGCTCGTTGGGCGGGAGTTTCGCTTCTGATGGAGTGACTCGCGGGGTTGGCAGATGACTTCATGGTACAGTCAATTCCATGCGGAAGGACTGGCAGGTCATTGAAATACTCACTTCGCAACAGTGTCACTCGTTACGGACCCTCCTCCGACTGGATTTGCAACAAAGCCTCCCCAATTCTCGCCCGCAAGAGCAGCCCTTCCTCGCTGCACAGAATGAGACACCCAACCCGACTCGAGGACGACTTTCTCGGATCCCCAGTCTGCCGCAGTTGTATCGCCTGTCTGTGACTCAGTCTCGATGACGACGATGTCAGCGTCCTTGAGTTCAGAGATAATGTTCGCTCCTCCTTTCTGTAGTCAAGGATGAGGACAAAGGATTGAAAGTATAGCTCGAGGATACTTCCTTACCTTAAGAGCGCGACCGACTTTGACACGATTTACCACGGCGGCATCCACGAATATTCTGAGTGGGCGGCCCGCAGAGTCGACGAATAGACCACTTGCGACTTGAGTGGAGGGAGGATCTTGGTCCATCGGGGCGCCGGGAAATCCAGAGGTTCGGTTATGGGGATCCGGCCAGACCGTGCCGAGGTGAGCCCAAGTAAAAGATAAGTATGCAGTGGGAGATGTGTAGAGCAGAGGAGGCCTCTAAATACCGCGGGGTGGAGGAGTGTCGGGCTCGGTGTGGTTGTGGTGGCGGATCAAGCTCAAGCCTAGTTCCACCACGGCTGCGGTGGAAATTCAGTCTAGCACCAGCCTCCAGCCCAATGCATCGCGCGCACTGGCCCGTGGCATATACGATTCTTGCGTCTATTGTTGCGGCTACGACACTCCTCGCGAATCGCGATGTCCATGCTTACAGTAAGATTGGCCCGCTGCACAAATGACCTCATCACGTGGTTCCAAGCTGTCACATTTAGGCGATTCTAGCGGAGAGAAAACATTGAGAAACTATAGGCTTAAGACTAGAGCACTTATTCGAAAATTCGCGACCGTAACTTGGTGTAGCTACCTGCATACTATGAAGTTACGGTTTTCTATTTTTGAGAAAGGTCCCTCCGGTAAAGTAGATGGACTTCCGGTATGACCGAGCTTTCAAGCGTCTATATACAAGTCTAATCGGGCAAAATGAAAAAGGCAAAACAAACGTTCCGCGCAGTTCAACGGGAGCAACGGGAGGACCCCGGGGAAAAGACAAATCTGGGTGAACATGCTAAGAAAAAACCAAGGCTTGAAACCCCTCGCCGGCAGGGCCGCAGACATAGAATATGGCACCTCCGTTCCAGTTACGCCTAAGCAACCATGCCCCGAAAAATATTCATGATATCACATACTGGAACACAATAGCAATGATCTATATACATACAACCTTCCTAGATGTACCCAATAGTGATGTATAATTTCGCCTTCGATATCAAGGCGATATCGCCTCTCCGCCTGAGATAAGTCCGAGTTTGGTACCTCAAGCGCACAAATCACGTGAGCAGTAACGCTGTGACATAGTAGTCAGTTGTGCGGTGGGTCAATCTTACGACTCCGCTGAGATGTTGGACAATGCGTCACGGTTCGCAGTCTAAGCGTTGGAGCGTGCGTCCTCCAGCGCCGGATGCACCCCTGCCACACCTTGCCACACTCGCTTCTGCCAACCAGAGATCGTCCAACTCCCCGGGTCGATGCTGATGCTCGCAATATGGCGATGACGTTGATGTGATTCGGCTGTTCCGAACGAACCACATTCCACATACAGGCCCTCTTTGCGTTCTGGGCCACTAACCGTCGGTAAGTACTCATACAATGGTTATCATTGCACCAGCCCATGTATGCCCGTCATAGAATCTGCATGTTGCCATGGCATAGCGTATGGAAGAGACAATAGAACATGACAATGCGATGAAAACAGCCACGAAAAAAGACTCTTCACCGGTAGCTGCACGCAAATGTTCATCAGCATCCTTAGTCCAGAAACGCGCAAAATATGCATATACATACGACTTCTGCCTGCGGGCACGAGCACCGTGACCACCGAACTTCTTCGGCTCTGCTCTCCTAGGGTCGGCAATGAGGAGCGTACGATCGTATGCAACGAGCTTCTTCTTGAGCTCAAGCGCGCTCGCCGCGTCGAAGTACTTGGCGTAGTACGCAACGACGGCCTTCGCGATCGCCTGACGGAGAGCGTAAACCTGCGAGGTGTGCCCACCTCCCTTCACACGGAGCCGGATATCGATCGCAGAAAAAGCATCCTCGCCCGCGACGAGGACGGGCTCGTAGACCTTGAAGCGCAAGATCTCGGGCTTCAGGAGGGAGATGGGCGAGCCGTTGACGTGAATGAGGCCACGGCCCTCCTTGGCGTGCGCAACAGCAGTTGCGGTCTACGAAGAGCACGGGGGGTGGTCAACGATTGGGGGCTATGTGGGGGAAGACACGTAATCAGGACGATGGACATCGACTTACCTTCTTTTTGCCGAAAGTTTGAACGGCCTGGGTTGCGGGTGCCATTTTGTCGTGTTATTGGGCTGTTGCGAGGCCAATGGAGACAATGTAGGTCAGATCAATGTTCCAGAGACGTCGCCCAAAGTCAAGTGCAGGAAAGGGTCATCCGAAGTCATCCAAACCACGGAATGCAATCCAGCCGTCGTTCGGTCTTCCTCTACAAACTTCTTCCCAAATCTTCAACCATTCTACCCGAGGGACTATCCTGAAGCATTTGGAAAGCAGAAAGTGGGAACTCACCCCTCTGAGGTTTGAAGTTTGTTGGACGGCGGATGCGATGATTGACTGTGAAGCCCGTCCAAGAAATCACTTGTCACGTTCTCCCTAATCGAGTAATGTCACTAAGTCACGCGCTTGTCACTCGCATCTTTTGGCGTCAAATGCCGTCCTGAACGACTTCGGTGACGGTCATGCTGGCTGCTGCTCGGCGTGCACTGGGGCAGGTTCGTCTTTCAATGCGTTTTGTTACGCGCCGTTAACTCTTGTGTAGACCCATAACATTGCTCGGCGCCACCTCTCCACGATTGCGGTCGAATCCACTGGTGTCGAAGCCCTAGCAAGCCAGAGTATCCGACAAACTGCCCAGGCAGGTTCGTTGGTGGGACAACATGCATCCGAAATGTCGCCTGTGCCATTCGCAGGTACGTACTCATTTTATTATGCACGGTCTGCTGGATTGAACGAAAGGCAGGCCTCCGGCCCGTTTACCTTGAACTGTCCTCCCTGATTCGTCCCGAGGAAAACATTGACCCCTCCGACAAGCTTGTCGAGCTTGACCCTGCTGTCTTCAACCACCCCATCCGCCGTGACATTCTACACTTATGTGTCGTCCATCATCTCGACGGCCAGCGACAAGGAAGCGCAAGTACGAAGACGCGCGGCGAAGTCCGCGGATCCGGGCGCAAAATTCGCCCGCAGAAGGGGTCCGGTCGCGCACGTCTGGGTGACGGGCAAAGCCCTATGCTACGGGGAGGAGGTGTCGCATTCGGTCCCAAGCCCCGCGACTTCGCAACGAAGCTTAACCGGAAGGTCATAGAGATGGGGATGCGGGTTGCCCTCAGTGCTCGTGTCAAGGAGCAGTCGTTGGGTGTCGTCAACAGCTTGGAGTGGCCTGGGTTCAAGACGAAGGACTTGGAGGGACGGATTGAGGAGCTTGGCTGGAAAAGAACGCTGTTCGTTACCGGTCAGGAGACGATCCCGGAGGGCTTGAAGAGAGCGGGAGGGAACCTGTCGGGTGTGGACATGGTGACGGCTGAGGACCTCAATGTTTACAATGCGCTGAAGTGGCCTCGTCTTGTGCTAGATCTTCAGGCCGTTGAGTGGTTCGAGAGAGCTCTAGGTAGACCATCGGGAGTTTCCCCTCGGGGTTACGAGTTATGATTATGTTACAGATACAAACCGCGGGTAATGCCAATTCGCTAGAGACTACTCTCCTCGTCGCCTCGTCGGTCGGGCCGTAACTACATATACTATGATATAGCACTTTAAGCAGTGAGGTGGTGTAGATTGTGAGCGCCCAAGCAGTGGTCGCACACGTTCACGTGATGCAACGCGTTGGTCTGCAACGCGCAGTCGGAGTGGACTTGACTCCTTCCCCCGCCATCCTCATCACCATCCACAAGGCTCAGCCCCATCCTTGAATCCTTCTCCCCCCTAAATACACCGATTTTACTATGAGCTCTCCGTCTCCTTCGCAAGATCAAGAAGAGCAGGACGTTCACGTCTCCGGGCCATTACTTGTGGATAAGCTCTCGGAATTCGGTATCACAGTGCAAGACATCAAGAAGCTGACCGAAGCTGGCCTGCACACCGTCGAAGCCGTTGCGTACACCCCCAAGAAGAACCTCATGTCCATTAAAGGCATATCGGAGCAGAAAGCAGACAAGATTCTCACTGAAGGTATGGTACTCAACTTGGCCCATCTACATGAGGGAGACTAAGATTAATCTTGTGTGTAGCCTTGAAGATAATTCCCCTCGGGTTTCAAAGCGCTACTGAGGTCCATGCACGCCGCTCGGAACTTGTACACATTACCACCGGCTCGAAGAACCTCGACGCGCTGTTGGGCGGGGGAATCGAGACTGGCGCGATCACGGAGCTCTTTGGAGAGTTCCGGACTGGCAAGTCGCAGATCTGCCATACACTCGCAGTAACATGTCAACTTCCGGTCGACATGGGCGGAGGAGAGGGGAAGTGCCTCTACATCGACACCGAGGGCACATTCCGTCCGGTACGACTACTGTCCGTGGCCGAGAGGTTAGGCTTGAACGGAGAAGAGGTGTTGGACAACGTCGCGTATGCGCGCGCATACAACGCGGACCATCAGCAGCAGTTGTTAACATCCGCGAGTGCCCTCATGTCCGAATCAAGGTGGGCGATCATTCATAGCTATATGCGCTCTCCAACATCTTACCTCTTCGAACCCAGGTTTTGTCTCTTGATTGTCGACTCTGTCACTGCTCTATACAGAACAGACTTCAACGGGCGTGGTGAGCTCTCGGCGAGACAGTCCCATCTAGGGAAGTTCCTTCGCACACTGCAGAGATTGGCAGACGAGGTAAGCAAGGCCATTTCTCCTTTGACCATGTGAGAACTTACCATTCTGGCTTCAGTTCGGTATTGCGGTCGTCATTACGAATCAGGTTATGTCAAATCCTGACGGCGCGGCGGGGCCCTATGCAGCCAACGAGAAGAAGCCCGTTGGAGGCAACATCCTCGCACACGCATCGACGACTCGGTACGTTCTTCGCGTACCATGTGAACCTACACGATCTCATCCTTCCGTCTACTTCTAGAGTACAGCTCAAGAAAGGTCGAGGCGCGAACCGTCAAGCTAAGATCTATGATTCACCATGTTTGCCAGAGTCAGAATCGACATTCGCGATCCTCAACAGCGGTATCGGTGACCCTGAGGAAGAGTAGAGTTTTCCGTCCTCGCATCGGCCATCGAATGTGCTTCTAACGCTTCGTTCATCGCTGTACTGCCCGCACGCTACATTATTCTGTATGCCTACCCCACGGATCTCGACGCATGGACAACATTGATACATTTCATTCGTTACTCGTGAGCTATAACTACAGCGAAATACGCAGAAGGTTAGTCTACAGTGGCTGAACAGTCGAATGCAGTTGAATGTGCAAGGACGGGACCAGTTGAGTGGTCTCGAACGATGTCTACGAATGCAAGAGGTGCCGTCCATGTGAAGGCTTTTCAAGGAGGGCCCAGGATGACGGGCGTGGTAGGGAAGAGAGGCTCTACGCGAGCAAGCGCGTGAGGATGTTCGCGCTGGTTTTACTGATCTGGTCCTTGAGTGCATTGACGTCCCTCCCGCTGACGTCCGCGATATCCGCCATGAGATACGCGATCTCGCCCTTGGAGTCAGTGTACTGCTTCTCGACGTTGAACGGCGAAAGGACCTCGTTGACCTGGCGTAGCACACCAGGGATGTTGTTGTGGACGTAACATACACGGATGTGGTTGGGCTCCTCGAGCGTGATGGCACGGAGGTCAACCTCGGGGAAGTTGACGGCACCGAGGGTAGATCCGTAGTTGAGGTAGCGGGTAAGGGCTGACGAAACCTCCTCTCCGATCATCCGCTGCGCCTCCTCCGTCGATCCACCGATGTGCGGCGTGAGGATGACGTTAGGGAGCGAGCGCAGAGCGCTGCTCCACCCGTTGAGCTGGTCGTCGAAAGGCGCGCCGTTCGCGCCTGGCTCCACGGGGTACACGTCAAGAGCGGCGCCGGCGAGGTGACCAGACTTAAGGGCCTCGATCAGGGCGGGGATGTCGACGCACTTGCCACGCGCGTTGTTGATGAGGTAGGAACCCTTCTTCATCTGCGCGAGCTGCTCTGTTGAGATCATGTTCATGGTCTCCGGGAGCTCGGGAACGTGGAGGGTGACGAAGTCCGACTCGGAGAGAAGGGCGGAAAGAGATTCCACCTGGCGCGCAGAACCCAGGGGCATCAGGTTGAGGACGTCGAAAAACAGCACGCGCATTGCTAACGCCTCGGCAAGGACGGAAAGCTGCGAACCGATGTGTCCGTAGCCCACGATGCCGAGGGTCTTCCCGCGAACCTCCCAGCAGCCCTTGGACTGCTTGTTCCATATGCCGGACTTCATCTCGAAGCCCCGTTCGAAGTACTGGCGCGACAGTGCGATGACCTCGGAGATGACGAGCTCAGCGACCGACCGGGAGTTGGAGAAGGGCGAGTTGAAGACGGGGATACCCGCTTTGGCCGCACTTAGGAGATCGACCTGGTTGGTGCCGATGCAGAAGCATCCAATCACCAGGAGCTGCCAGACATACGCATCTGGATGAGTTGATATGCAATGAGGCGTGGCAGCTGGACAAACCTTCGACGCGGCCTTGAGCACGCGTTCTGTAATTTTCGTCTTACTCCGGATACCAATGGCATGGTAGGAACCAATCTTGGCCACGAGCTCGTCCTCGGACATGGCCTTGGTCGAGTGGTCGACATGGAAGCCCTGAGCACGGAAGGCCTTGACGGCTTCCTGGCTGATGTTTTCGAGGATGAGGAGACGGAGATCCTCGTTGTCTATGGGATGAAGAACCTTGGGCCGGCGAATGGTAAAGTTGAGGGAGTCCTTGCGAAGCAGCATGCGGTCGTGCAGACTACTGGAGGTAATAGGGGAGGTCGAGACGGCGCCGCGGCTGGTTGGGATGGAAATGGCAGAAGACATGTCCGTAATGGAGAGGGAGCGAGGGAAGGGAGATGGCGGTCTTGCGCGAGTTGGTGACTCCACCAGACAGGCGGTTATTATACACATAAGTACATAATTCGGAATGAGGGTCATCGTCCAGGGACGGTGCAACTAGTTTTATGGATGCGATTAGATTAGATGTCACTACAACTGTAATGTAAGTAAGTCAGATGTAAGTCCATTTGCATTTCTCTCCTTGACTCGATCCGGACGTCCTGCGCAGATCTTCAGGCCTCAGGATCATGATGTCCGACTTGTGTCCGACACTATCAACCGCGCTCGCACACGTTCAAGTTCTCCACGCCCACCATGGGTCTCTACCTCCTCGACTACGGCGCGGGAAACGTCCAGAGCCTTGCCAATACCCTCACCAAGCTTGGCCACCACTTCCGTTGGATTTCATCCCCCGCTGACTTCAAAAAGGCTACAGTCAGTCCACGCACCATACCCCGACATTACACCTCTCGCATCCTGGCTAACGCGTCCGTGTAGAGCCTCATATTCCCTGGGGTCGGTGCCTTTGGCAGCGCCATCGATGGCCTCGTATCACGCGGCCTCTTCGAGCCTCTGCGCGAATACATCGCGTCGGGGAAACCTTACTTCGGGATCTGCATCGGCATGCAGGTCCTCTTCTGCTCGTCCGTCGAGTCTCCCTCGTCCAAGGGCTTAGGCATCATCCCCTCCGAAATCGGCGTCTTCTCCAACGCGGATAAGTCCGTCCCCCACATGGGTTGGAACGCCGTCGAACCCCTTGACCCTGAAGAAAAAGCGAATGAGGGCCTCGACCCACGCTCGACCTACTACTTCGTCCACACCTTCCGCGCCGTGTACGACTGGGAGCGCCCTGAAGTGTCCCAGTGGGCACACGCGGTCACACAGTACGGTCAGGAGGTGTTCCTGGCAACCGTGCAGAAGGGCAATGTCTTCGCCTGCCAGTTCCACCCTGAGAAGTCGGGCCCTGCAGGGCTCAAGGTCCTCGATGCCTGGCTCAAGCAGTCCGAAGCCGAACGTGCGACGAGCCCGCCCACACCCCGCATCCCGCGCCCCCCCAAGCCCAAGGATGGGTTCACGAAGCGCGTCATTGCGTGCATGGACGTCCGCTCGAACGACGATGGTGACCTCGTCGTGACGAAGGGCGACCAGTACGACGTCCGAGAGCGGCCTTCCGCCACCGCCGACGTCGCCGGCGCGGTGCGCAACCTCGGCAAGCCCGTCGAGCTCTCCGCGCGGTACTACGTGGAGGGCGCCGACGAGATCTGCTTCATGAACATCACCTCCTTCCGCCACTCCCCACTCCTCGACCAGCCCATGCTCGCCGTCGTCCGCGCCGCCGCCGAGACCGTCTTCGTGCCGCTCACCATCGGCGGTGGCATCAAGGACTCCGTCGACCCCGACGGTACGCCGCGCTCTGCCCTCGAGGTCGCTGGAGCATACTTCCGCGCTGGGGCCGACAAGGTCAGCATCGCGACCGAGGCCGTCTTCGCGGTTGAGAAGATGCGGGAGCGGCCCAGCGCGGATGGTATCGGGGAAGGCGACGGGACGAGCGCGATAGAGACGATCGCCCACGCATACGGCCGCCAGGCCGTTGTCGTCTCCGTCGACCCGCGCCGGGTGTACGTGGAGCCTGGCTTCGCGGGCCCGTACGAGGGCGAGCTCGTGTTCGGGAAGCCCGACGGCCCAGAAAAGGAGCGGGGTAAGGCATGGTGGTACCAATGCACCGTCCGAGGTGGCCGAGAAGATCGACCGCTTTCGGTCGTGCAGCTAGTCAAAGGCGTGGAGAAGCTTGGTGCGGGAGAAGTCCTGCTCAACAGCATCGACCGGGACGGGACCGGGGCTGGGTACGACCTCGACCTCGTCGCGCTCGTCCGGCGCAACGTGCGGATACCCGTTGTCGCGAGCAGCGGAGCGGGCAGGGCCGAGCATTTTGTCGAAGTTTTCCAGAAGACGGGTGTGGAGGCCGCGTTGGCTGCAGGTATCTTCCATCGCAACGAGGTTGGCATACATGAGGTCAAAGTCGCGTTAATGGCGGCCGGAATCAGCGCGCGGACGGTTTGAATTTCGAAATGAATGTCATAGAACTTAATGTATCAACATCCACTGGCCTCGTACAGAGCTCGTCTTCGATCCGAGCTTGCGTGTTCGTTGCAGGAAACCGTTCAACTCGGTATACATATAGGGGGTACTCGAGGGCCAGGAAAAGATTTGTGACACAGTATAGTATGACGGGACCAAACGAATCAGGGAGCAGAGCTATTGGAGAGGCACCATCAAGGCTGGTATCAAGCGACAAGGATCGTGGAATCACTGGGCGAGACGAGACGATGGCAGAAATGGGCGGAGGGGAACGTCGAAGGACGATACATAGGTGCGAACGACGAAGAAGTACGGGAGAAGAGGGTAAATTGCGTGCGGTTAACACACGGGGTAGAGTCCCTCTAGAGATATACAGCCATGTGACGGTAATCTCGATGGCGAGCAGGACGAGATAGGCTCTGGAAACAAATACAGTCAATCGGATGCGAAGCATACAATGCAGTACTCGGTCATGAGGCGTGCGACCATGGCAGGAGGAAAGACAAGACCACTTTACTTAGCGCGACCCTTGACCAATCCAACCTTCTTCAGCAGGCTGGTCTTCCGCCCAAGGCCGGCACCTCCCACGCCCACCTCAGCACCGTCAAAGTAGCCCTCAGCGGACTCGTTCGAAGGAGTGCCGTCCTTCGGGGGAGTAGGGAGAGACTTGTCCTTCTTCGCTGGCACATGGTCGACATAGACGAATGGCTCATCCGGGAGGCTAGAAGCCATGTTGGTACTACGACCATAGCGTCCTAGAAAGGATCCTTGTGAGCGATGTGTCGGGCGACCAGGCGTGGGACCTTGTAGCGATGAAGGCTGCCGCGAAGATCGCCGATGCTCACCAGAAGGACCTGGGGACATCTCGCGTCTTCCGCTGTCCTCGTAGGAGCCTACCGGAACGTTCGGCGAATCGCGCATCTTGCGGATGCGCTGCATGAGCGACTTGTTTCGTCGAGGTGCGTTCCCGTTGGGGCTCTCGAGCCCTGCGCTTGGGGGCGATGGGGGACCGTTGCCGTCGAGTTCGCCCTCAGGAACAAAGATAGGTTGAGGCGGTGGAATGCTACGTTTGCCTCCACGGCGAGCAGGGGATGGGTGATTTTCCTCGAGATACTCCCGGTAGACATCTCGGGCGTCTCGCCCATCCCTGATCGTGCGCCTGGTGGTTCCGTTACCACCCCTAGCGTGCTCCCCGTTGTGTTGCGAGGTGGCACCGCCGCCCGCGGAAAAGTCCTCAAAGGGCTCCGGCTCATGGATTCCCCAGGCTTCCGCGATGGCGTCGTACTTCTTCTTAGGGGCCTCGTAGGGTATGAAGACGTCAGCCGACTTGGGTTGGATGGGTTGGGCGTTGTTCAAGGCCTGCTGATCGGCCTCGTGGCCTGCACTCCAAGCCAGCATGGGGGCCTTGGTCCGGTGGCGGTTACGAGACGGCGCGCATGCATCGAAAGGACCATCGTGGTGGAACACTGGTCGGAGCAAAAATGCGCTCAGCCCATCAGGGAAAGCGCTGAAGAAAAAATGGACGCGACGTACTAGGACCAACACCAGAGAAGTCTAGTCTATCGATGACATCAGCATGGGAGGAGCCCTTCTTCTTGCGGCTGGATTTGCCCTTGTCCATGGCGTTGGGGGCGGGGTCTTGAGAATGGGAGCGCCTAGGAGCGGGTGCGGGTGCGGGACGGGCGACAGTAGGACTAGGTGGATGAAGGAGGGGAAGAGGGGAAAGGAGGCGACGAGGGGGAGGAAACGTTGATATCAGCAGAAATCGGCGACTACCGCAGAGATGGTTGACTTACGGAGGGAGTTCGGTTTGACTCCGACCAACCCTGGCGCGGGGAATCTGATCTGCTCCCCGCACGGTGACGGTGTCGCGAACGGCGTCCATGATGTTCTCCCGATTGCCGGTTGAGGGGCGGTGAGGGTGCTGCTTTGCGACGAGTTTGGGGGGAGGAGGTGGTGGGCGAGCAGAGGGAGTCAAAGGGGCGTTTCTGGAGAGAGTGGGAATGCCATATGAGGAGTAGGAGATGTTGGAGGGGTCGTTGAACGGATCAGGGTTCGCCGTGGCGGATCTGAGCCGGGACTGATGCTTTGAGAGTTGCATGATCTGTTGCCTTGCCGCGAATTGCGACGGGAGTGATGCTTTGAGCAGCAGAAGATGGAAACTGGGTGAAGTGGCTGGGTCAGGAGGTCCTTCGGTTCGGCAGGCGCAATGCTCCCACGCCAAGGTCACCCTCTGGACCCTGGTATATATATCAATCTTTGTCTAGAACGGGGGAGGATGCACGGGTGGCAAGTGACGGAGTAGACCAAGAAAGAGCCTCAAAGAGGCTCGAGCGAGCACAGACGGTGACCGTGGACGTGGACGTCAAACAGAGAGAAACACCGAAAATAGCTCAGCGGCCGGGGTCCGACGTCCAAGTCAACCCTTCGCGCTACTTATAATCATATCGGTGCACAGTCAGCCACCCCATCCACATATCTGTCCTTCGCCCACTCTCGGCCCTCCCCGCGTTAGGAAATCACCCAGCGCTCGTACATTTCGTCCTCGTCGCCGTCCTTCATCCGAGCCGGATATGTATCCGACACCAACAAAAGATCCCGGCACAGGTCATGATGTCATCTCCGTATACGCGGCCCAACGACCTAGCCCCATATCTGCCGCGCTGCCTCCACCACCAGCCCCAGCTTCTTCTTCTCGTCCTGTGCACAGCCCCGCCGTCAGTACATCCATATGACGGTGCAGCAATTTGTGGGGCCCACCTCTTCGGTCAGAGGATTGCCCTCGAACACCGACGCAAATCCGCACTGTGGGCTGATACATATCCTGCACACGACGCCCTCAGCCGCAGAACTAGTGGCGTTCGCCCGCCACAGCTAAACCTTTCGCTCACTGTTGGAGTGCCTCCTCGTATGTCCGCTGCGGCTCGCCCTGCGAGATGATCTCGGCTGCTCGACGTACTCGCTCCTTGACTGTCTCAATATCCTCCAACTGGCATGGTGGGGTTCATCAGCCCTGCACGCCGCTGCCGGAATCATTACTCACCGTGCTGCTTTTCGTGGTAACCAGACCGAGAACGACATGCTTTCCAACTGGTAGGAAACGCAAGGGCTCCAATCCACCAGCACGTTCGGTATCGTACTCCAGCTGCGGATTTGGGCCACGTTAGACTTGATTCCCACTCCTCGGAGTGGACGCTCACATAGAACACATCTACGTCCAAGTTTTTGAGTAACTGCGGCGCCACGCGGTCATAGCCTCCTTCCGAAAAATGCATGCCCTGTTCAGACGCACAGTTAGCACAGAGCCCGTAAACACAATGTGATAGGGTTATGAGCCACCTTCATGTTCCCGCGACACGCATGCACCCCAATCACCAGGTCAGCCGGGCGGTCGGCGGTGATCTGGTTGTACACGGCGATATGGGTCTTCAATAGCTCCTCACGATCCACTCCCGCAGCTTCCATACCCCCGATTGTCACTTCCGAGCAATAGAACGCAAATCCAGGATCGTCAAATTGAACACGTCGGCAGCCATGGTCGTAGAGGTCCTTGATTTCCTCGCGAAATACCTTCACGATGTCGGCGAAGTACTCGGCTGTGATCAACCACGAATCAGAGTTGAGTAAAGTAAATAGGCTGTAAATAGCCACCAAGACAGACAGGGCTATACCGTCATTCTTGTAGACCGCGTGTTCGTAGGTATGCTCCGAACCGTGTCGCAAATGCATCCACGTTGGTCCGCACATCGTGATCTTGATGTTCGGGACATCCTACGTCACGTTGTGGGTCGGTCAATAGCCTGTCCGCTTTCCACAACTGCTACACGCACCTCGGGGGCCACATGCTGCTTCAACGACAAAAACTCGTGTGCGTGGACAGGCTTAGTGCGACGGAGCTTACCCTACACATACCATGGGGTAAAGACATGAATATAGAAGTGGAAACACCCTAAACTAACCGTGGTTTTGGTTGACGTAAAACCTTTGATCCCCATAGCGGAGAACATAGGTACGTAGGGCAGGTACGGCTATCAGACAAGGTAAGCTTCCTGCGGGGAAATTACTAGACGAATCTTTGACGTACCACATACTCCGTGAATGGACCTGAACCAACGATCAGCGATGTATGTCGTCACAGATAAACGTAGTATAAGACTCACGGTCGAGAATCACCGTCATTCCTTCGACTTCCTCGAAGATCCCATGGTTATAGACGGCTCTAGGAGGGGGCGTGAGTGTGTAAACTACATCATGCAGGTTGTGACGTACCTTCGAACTTCGCCGTCCGTAAGGACGATCAGGCCGAGATCCTTCTGTAACTTGACGATTTGAGGAACAACCTGGTCCTCGAGGGCCTTGATATCCTCGGCGGAACATTGTCCCGAATGGAAAGCGATGCGCTTGTCCACAAGCTCCTTGGGGCGAAGGAGAGAGCCAACATGGTCGGCATGAGGGAAGAACTTTGCAGCAACGCTAGCCGGAGCAGTCATGGTGGGAATGCGGTGATGGGGTGTCTTGCTCGCGACGAGACGAGGTATCGGTCCATAAGTACTGTCGGGGTGCCGTCAGGGTTGTGGTTCGCGTGTGGTCCGAGAACAATCAGAAGAACCGCAACAGGAAGGCCGCAACCGATACCGAAGTACAATGTTCCTCACCACGCTCGGATCGGGCCATGCGTCGCAGATTAGCAGGTCGATTGCCAGTTGATGGGTGCTCTCAAATACGCTGTGCGACGGGCTCGGACATGATAGACATGCGGAACTTCCACGCCCTGGCGAGAAGTCTCGCAGGCCGCACGTTGTGCACAAAGTCTCATATTGGCGCGATACTGTGTACAACGCTGTCATATGACGGTTCTGGTTGTTCCCAAGGTACTGTATATTTCGTAACAGAAGGCCACGAACGTGGTCATGACGGATACGGGGGTATTACACGATCGGATGCCTTTGCAGACTCGCCATTTGCGCGGGTGCAGGGAAGCGACAGCATCGGAACAGATACTGCATGCATGTCGTTGCTGGGCAGTTTGCAGAGCCTGGTGTCTGGTGTCCGAGGCCGGAGCGTATAAGTAACTTAGTACGAATTGACAAGCACTAAGAAAAGGTAAGTTCGGCGTTAGCTGAAGAATCCGAGCTTCCAATCCTGCTTGTTGAATATATTAATTCTGTCTTCGAACTGGATTACAAGGGAGACTAACAAATCGAAGGAGGCGTATGTTAGGCGTATGACTATGAACATGGTGGGGCGAGGAGAGCGCTAGGCCGTTGTGTGTGGGATGCCTGATCCCGTAATCCCACGTGTTTGAACTCCGCCGCCCTCTGCAGGCGCTTGGGTCTCGTACAGCAGCAGCCCAGAATTCGTGAACGCCTCCTCAAGACCCCCCCTTCAAGGTGAGTATGCCCATATACGCCCTCGAAATGCTGCTGGACCATCTTTGCGATTGTCGTTTGTACGGTGTATCCCGTCGTTTCTGTGGAAGCGGTGGAGAAAACGGGTGGATTGACCCAACTCGGCTTGGATGTAGAGACGGGCCTTCATCTGGCAACTTTCTGTCCCCTCATCTGCGCTCTTTGCTGATTTCCTTTCCCTACGTCTAGACTAAATCATGGGTTTCCGGCACAACAACGGTTCGTGAAGCGCTCTGTACATGCCAGCTTTGGATCGAAATTGAATGTTATCTTGTGATCTACAGTCCTTCACGCCAACCACTTCCGCAAGGACTGGCAGAGCCGTGTCCGCACCTGGTTCGATCAACCCGGTCGCAAGCTTCGCCGCCGCCAGGCCCGCAAGGCCAAGGCTGCCCAGCTCGGCGTCCGCCCCCTCTCCCTCCTCCGCCCCGCCGTCCATGCCCAGACCGTGCGCTACAACAGGAAAATCCGCGAGGGCCGTGGCTTCACCCTCGGCGAGCTTAAGGAGGCCGGCATTGGAAAGAAGGAGGCGCGTGGTATCGGCATTGTCGTCGACCACCGGAGGCGAAACCTGAGCGAGGAGGGCAAGGCCGTCAACGTCGAGCGCCTCAAGGCATACAAGGCTCGTCTCATCGTCTTCCCCCGCAACTCGAAGAAGCCCAAGAAGGCCGACTCTACCGTGCGTAATATTTATGTTGTGTTATTTTGGCTAGTTTATAATGGGCAACACAGGGCGGCGACCTCACCGCTGCCACCACCCGCGCACCCATTCCCCTCCCTCCCTCGTCCGCTCACGAGGCTCCCCGCAAGATTACTGCCGAGGAGCGCGAGTTTGAGGCCTACCGTACCCTCCGCAACGAGCGTGCTGCTGCTCGCAACGAGGGCAAACGCAAGATCCGGGAAGCGAAGGTTCGTTGATAGCACGTTGTATTCGTCATCCATGCACTGAATGTCGAACCCCTGCAGAAGGCCGAGGAGGAGGCTAACAAGAAGAAGTAAACTCCTTGTACACCACTTCTTCCTTCCTCCTGTACGACACCTGCACCATGCTACCACTCGCACATTTCATGTACACAAAAAGTTGGCACGCCCCGGGTCTTATAGCATCATATGCCACATGCACCATGAATACGATGATCGCACTTTGTTTGGGCATTCCATCCGTAACCTCGAGCGTGAATATTGTCATCATCAATGGGTATCATCGTATAGATATGATGCGCTCTATCGTTGCTTTTTCGTAATGAGCCATGATCAGCCATGACCATGTACAATCGCATTCTAGCTTTTCATCGCGTCTCTAACCTCGGAGTCTGCTACCATACCAATGATTTTGATTTGGTCGGCCACCTGTTTCAGTACGCCCCGCACCTCCCCGTTACCTTCCACCCAACCAAACTCGGCGTATTCGAGGCCACGCTCCTTCGCGAAGGCTTTCACGATCAAACTCGCCTCACGGAGGTTGTGCCTAGGCAACCGCGGGAAGAGGTGGTGCGTCACCTGCAGATGGAGTCCTCCATGGATGAACTCGATGCTTTCGGAACAGATCACGTCCACAGTCGTGCGGAGCTGACGCGCAAAGAACGACTCGACAGGACCAAGGTCGACGGTCGAACGGGAGAAGTGGGAGAGCACGATCTATGTCACCAAATGAGAGGGGGGAAGGGCCTAGGCCATAGAGAGTGGTACGACTCACCTGCACGTGTACGGGGCTCGCGGCGATGTGACTGACGAGAAGGTACATGAGGACGTTCGGCCACGAGCCGCAGCCCTTGAGGACGGCGCCGAACCAGGTGAAGAAGAGGCCGAGGGCGAAGACCTCGGCCCACCAGCACCAGCGGCCGCCACGAGCGCGGCGGGGCTCGAAGGCGGTTTTGAAGAGGTGGCCGTACGAGAGCGCGTAGAGGTTGAAGCGTGCGAGGGAGAGAATGACGTAGAAGAGCTTGTGCTGCATGGAGAGGAAGAACTTGCTCGGGGCGTCGAAGGTCATCTCGCGCTTGTAGTACGAGGACCAGAGGGACTTGAAGAAGACCGGGGAGATGGCGAAGAAGGGGAGGTGCTGGATGTCGGGGTCGCTATTCGACGACGGGTGTTAGATCGCCGTGCAGGGAACATAAAAGGGAGAGACGTACTGAGAAGGGTGGTTGGGGACCACTGTGGTTGCATACGCTCGTTACTATGATACTTATAGAGTTAAACAAACGACTCACAATGGTGCACATTATGGTTCTAGGTACAAGAATTGAGCGAGCGGAAACGTAGGACGGCTCGACTGTACTTACGTTCACCCACCAGCTGATGCTCAGTCCACCCAGGAAGTCGGCCACAAAGATTGAGATGAGACGGTCTAGCGTCCAGTCGTGCGTCACACCAGCATGCCCCAAGTCATGCGCGGTGAACGTGAGCTGCTGCCAAAACAGCCCAAGAGATATAGCACTCGGGATGAGCCAGCCCTTTGAGTAGCAGACCGCGGCCACAACGGCAAGCAGCGAATACCGTACAACCTCTGGCCCGTACCCAGTGACGTACCGACACTGATATAAGCCCGCGTCCTTGACCCGCTGGTGCAGCTCTCTGTACGCGTCAGAATGCAGCTTCTCGGTCTTCATCGAGAGGCTGTTCGGGGCCGGCTCCAGGTCCGCCATCGTGGGCGCGGGGCCCACGGGGACCGTACCGTCCCTGCTGACGAGCAAGATCGACGCTTCATCCTCCGTCGTCGCCTTCACCGCGTGCGCCTCGTTGTACCACTCCGTCTTCCCGTCCGCGCCCTTCCTGCGCACCCACCCGTTCGCGTAGGGGGGCATGAATGGCGCCCAGCCGTCCTCGCCCATCTCGACCTGGCCGACGACGTAGCCCTTCATGCGCTGGAGCGTTTCGGGGGAGTGGAACGCCTCCACCTCGTCCGTCGCATCGCGCCCGACATAATGCAGGATCGAGAGGTTGCCCCCAGGGTGGAGGGAGAGCCAGGAGGGTGGGACGCGGACGAGGTTGCCGTGCAGGATGAAGAGCGTTTCGCCAGCAAGAATCCGGGTTGCGACCTGCTCGCGGGTCCACACTTGCGCCGGGGGGAGACCCATGGTGGAGGTTGGAGGGCGCAAAAAGGAGCGTGGGGGGAGAAAGATAGACTGTGGTCAGTCTTAGGCGACGCTGGGGACAGGCTGAGGCTGGGGATGTCGTATTATGCCGCAGCTCTGGGGCGGTATTCGCGTCTAGAAAGGGCGAGCCGGCGCCGCAGTTACCGTGTTCGGCAGGGGCCGTATGTACATATAGCCTTCGTTGCAACAACGTTGGTTATATACATCTAAGTAATTATACTTGTTGCTTCCACTCACACTGCACGCTGATACGCCGATACTCACACATTGGTTCAAATAATGAATGATATCGGCATTAATTTGTCTACCGCATTCTCTCTGCCCAGCGCAGGCCTATAAGTAGGTGCTATCTGAATCGGTTGCGCTCGGCAAGTTGTAGGCATTACTTACTTAATCATAACGTACATTCGCAGCACCATCTACACGCACAAGCGTCGAGACTCGCTATGTACGTATCTGAGCGGGCGAGGGTAACAAATCAGCACTTAGCAAAGCGCAAAGTCATACTTATGGGCTTACCGGCTCACCGTCTGGTTTAGAGCTCGACCACCGTTTCAGGATCAAACCCATCCTCGCCATGCCGATAGCCTCTTGGGTTGCTCAGGACCCTCACCCCTTTCCTTTCAAAGTCGCAGGGCCAATGTGTATGGCCGAACATCCAGACCTTCACCCGCTCATTCCAGCATGGTCCCTCCGTCAGTTCCGTCGCGAACGCAGAGCTTATCGGGCTCCTAGCGTGTCTCTCATCGGATGTATCCGCGACCGTTGGCGCGTGGTGGGTCATGACAACAATCTTGCGATGTGGCTCGTCCCGGGCAATTTGCGCGATGCTCTGGTCGAGCCATTCGACATCTCGTCGATGGAGGCTCTGGTATGTCACGACATCCATGTCCGAGATCAGGCGGAAGTCGTTGAGGCCCCTGGCTACGATGTCGGCGTTGGCTGGGTCAATACGTGACCAGAGCGTGCACCCCAGGACGGTGATCGTGTTGGAGAGGTCATACCGCGTGCGATCGAGAACCACGAAGCGTCCGGTCGTCTGGCCCGAGGCTGGGTTGGCGGATAAGGATAACTGGTCGCATAGCTTGGCAAACTCGTGGAGTTTGCGATTTGATTCCTCCTAGGACACAGCGAGAGAAAGTTAGCCACTCAGCGCGATGATGCTCATTGCTGCCAACGTCGACTGACTGACCAGAGATGAGTGGTATGCCTCGTGATTGCCGGATAGGAAGAAGATCAACTTGAATCGCTGCAGCTGCATAGAAAGCCAGCTAAAGAGGCGATCCTCATGGGTCGTGCCTATGTCCCCCAGCAAGGCGAGGACGTCAGCGCGAGCGGGAAAGTCGTACTCGAAGATATGGCCATGTTCATTGTATCCTCGATAAGAAGGCCGGGGCGTCTCTAAGTGGAGATCGCTCAGAAGCTGGATGCGAACTGAAGGTGATGCGAGATTCGCATGAGAGTCGGTTGTTGTGGAGGATTGGATATTGGTCTGTGGTTGCATCGTGCTGTGACTGACAGTAGGGACCTTGTTATCGTGCGGGATGTGAGAACTGTTACCTTTTCGATTACAGTTCAATTGCAGACGAGTGGACGGCAGCTGTGGACGAGAACTCCTCCTCCTCTAATAATTTTTTTTTTTCGCGTGGTCGATGCAGTTTTGAGCAGACGTTGGAGGAGAGTCAGGAGACATGGCTGCGACCTGCATGAATTGACACGGGGAATGATGGACGCCGTCGGCGTCGGGGATGTCGATGATCCATTGATGCCATGCGTCAACCAAAGGCGGGAGATAGGCGCTTCTGCAAGGGACGCAGGGCCCGCCGCCCGCATGGCATTGGAATTTGGCCGTCGCCATCACACCCTCTCCTCCTCCTCCTCCATCCCACCCTTTCAGCGGCCAGCGCCGTGCAGAGCGGCTTGCACGCCCCTTCCACTCGTTTTCCACATTCTAAATATTGCCTCCATCGCGCCTTGACTCCACCTACTCCCTCCCTCGGCGTCTGCTTTCCCGCTCTGTACTCCTGGTATCTATCTTCAAGTCCATGTGGAAAATCCCTCCAAGCCTTTTACCGTCCTTACTCCTCTTATGGCCGCTCCAGCATGCTTATGCGGCCAACTTCACGTTCGCCTACAGTGCAGCGACGCAATGTGGTAACTTTCAAGTCTCATGGCAGGGTATGTCGCCTCACACCCTTCTCCCTTTCCGTATCTCCAACTAGTCTCTCTCAGGTGGCGTAGCTCCGTACCAGCTCACCCTTGTACCTGTATGTATTTCCCGCATTCTTCCGTAATATCTGCCGACCAGCGCTTTCTAGTCCTATGGAACGCCCAGGATCCTCAACATCCCCAGCAGTGCATTCAGTAACAATTACGGCACCTTCTCAACGACAGTGCCTATCCTGAAAGGCAAGGAATTCATGGCTGTCATGTCCGACTCCTCCGGATTCGCCTCGGGAGGTATTTCCAAAGTGATCACGGTTGGTGCTGCAGCCAAGGGTAGCACGTGCAATACCACCGACCCTGGTAGGGTTCAGGACCATTGGCGATGTTCTACACCACTCACATTTCGTTCCAGGCATCGATTTCTTCTTTGATACTCCCTCCGCTTTAGCTCAGTGCAGGTATGCCTCTCTGCACGGCTGTCGATGAACTTCGGCCTCATATAAGCATTCAGAGCGTACAGGTTCGATGACTATACCGGAGCCGTCCAACCCATCGTGATCACGGTTCGCCATTTAGCCTATTGCATTCGATGCACTTTATCTGACCCTTCGTAGGGCATCGTACCCGGTGGTTCATCCTTTGTCTTGAACCCAACCAAAGGTGATCTCTTCGACTGGACGGCCGACATCGCGGCTGGCACTACAGTATCCTTCATCATGCAGGACGCCAAGGGCAGACAGGGAGGAGCTACTGAGTTTTTATCTGTTGGCTTGTCCGACGACTCAACATGCCTCAACAAGAATTCGCCCGCCACTGTCTCTAATGCCCCTTCATTGACGGTGTCCCGTGCCGCCACCACTGCTGCATCCGCAAAACCGACTCAGACGGGTTCTCAATCCTCGCCGTCTTCCTCTACCGATCCAACGACCACGTCTAACGGTGGAACCATCGCAGCGGTGATCGTCGGCACCCTCGTTGCACTCCTTGTCCTGGGTACACTTATCTGGTTTTACCTTCGTCGCCGAAACGGCGGCACATCCGTCCTCAAAGGCAAATTCTTTGGTCGCCGCTTCCAGAAGCAGGAGATCGATCTCATGAGGGGCGACTCTCACCTGCCTCCCTCCACCACACTAAGCCCGTATCCCCTCTATCATTCGCAAGAGGGTTTAGGCGACATCTCGACCCCGAACTCATCCAGCAACCTTCTCGGTGGACGACCAAGCGACGCCGCGTCAGGCTTTGGCACACCTCCTTCCCTCAGTTTCGCAAACCCTCGCAACTCCGCGTATTCCTCCCAGCTCCCACCCTCTATGCACGCTGGAACCTTACCCGATGGATCACTGTGTGGTGAATCTGCATACGAGGCCGGATTTGGCCGAGCTGCGTTTGCGCCTGGCGCCATGGCCGTAGCAGCTCGTCCAGAAGGCAGCGTCACTTCATGGGACCAGAGCCTCACGTCCAGTGCAGCGCGCCGCAAGGCCGCTCAAGCTGGTGTCTCAGCGTACCAGCCTCCCGCGCGCTTCATCCTGCACACAGACATCGACGACGACATCCCGCCGCCACCGGAAGAGGAGGTCATCGAGCTTCCGCCGCAGTACAGCGAGCGACGCGCGCCACCACGTTCACTCAGCCCTCACACGGGCGGGTCAGGCAGGCCCGTGTCCCCCCAGGGCCTTGCGTACCTTGACAATGCGTCATAGCCTCTCCCCCGGAGCATGACGTCTCCTTTCTGGTTTCTCCTGTTTGTGACATGTGGTATTTAGGGCTGTTGACATCTATTCGCGGCAGGTGCCCGTGTTCGAGGGCCCGACTGCGTGCGTGACGTCTAGTGGCTGTTGGCCGTTTGTCGGAGCTAGCGTCTCCTTGCTTCATCCCCTCGTTGCCCTTTACGCTTCCTCTCGACGCACCGTCGGATGTATATACCTCCCCACCTCCTCTAGACCGAACCTTGTTCTCCCCCATCGTCTAAAGCAAACTCCTCCCCTCTTCTCCATCGCTCTCTCTGCTCGCGTCTTTTATAACGCGTTGTGTTCCGCTCTATCGGCGCACAGACCTATCCCCGTCAATCACTACGACCGACCGCATCCGCTCCCCGAGTTCCTTCCCCCCCTCTTTCCCCTCTGCGGACGTATATCCACTTTGGGTCCTCGTCATCTTCGTTATGCAGACCTCGTGCAGTACGTCTTATAAGTTAAATATAGTACTATATATTCCACCCCTTTGCCCTTTACCTCTTCAGACCTCAGCCGACCCAGCTGCCCAAAGATACCAGTACGTAGTGCTGTATAGGGTAGCGGTGCACTCGGTGAGCCTGGCACGCGTCATGCTGGGCTCGTGTAGTACAATGTCGTCTTCCCCACACGCACATCGGTATGCCTGCGGCTCTGAGGCCTCTCTGCGTACGCCACGCTCCACAAATATGGGTGGCATGCAGTGTGCACGCATGCGTGCGGCACAAACAATAATTCTAAAGTCGCCTGGTCTCCACCTGTAAGCATACACATGAGTGGGCATGGGGCAGTTCGACAGCCCATGTTCAACATTTATTGGGCAGCGAGGGCGATAGTGTAAGCAAGATGTGAACATACTAGAACAGGGGGGCGCAGACATGGTTATACAGACAGCGAGGCGAGTAGACACGACGTGAAATATATCGCACAACAAGAGCAGTGCCCCGCAGGCGGGCAGAGGGAACCTAGACAAGGGCGGGATGAAACCGGCAGGGATGACGATGTGATAGAATACATTAGCAATAACGCCTGCTCTCTCAGCACCCTCCCATCCTCTAAAGCAAAGTAATGTACGACGATGATAGTAACATGACGCACTGCGTGGGTAGAAGGATGTGCTATCGCTGTCTGGTCACGGTTGCGGGTAGCCCGCGAACATCTCTCCGGGCCCGGGTCCGGGAGCTGGGGCTGGGGCTGGCTCGGGGATAGGCATAACCACCGGGGCGGGGATTGGAATCGGTTCCGCGGGGGGCGGAGCGCCTGCATCGGGGACTGGGGGAGGCGTGTCCTCAGCATCCATTTCGCCGTCTAAGCCTGTGCGTGCGAAAGCCGCGACCATCGCGTCCTGGTCCTTGCGCCGCTTGTGGCGGCGACGACGGTCGTCCTTGATCATGCGCGCGACGCGGCGGCGGAATGCGCCATGCATGACTGGATCAACCATGGCTTGCTTGGACGCGTAGCACGCGAGCTCGATGCTTGCAAGGAGCCGAACTGTCTCTGAGTTATTGAGGGCCTGTATAGAGAGCGCAATCCATGGGATTGTCGTGGGTTGCCGTGGCATGGGGTGTATGCGGAAAGGAGATGGCAGGGGACCCAAGGCGCCATCGGGACAAGTTCAGAGAAGAGCGCGGGCAGCGTCAGTGCCGCAGCATGTTGAGGCAAAAGAGGCGGACACATACATTGAGCGACCAGGAGACGACTCGACCGCCCTCTACGCAACCGATCACGACGAAGTTCCCGCGTCGTTCGGCCTGAAGAGCAGCGCCCTGGATGGGGAGGATTGTTAATGGGACACGCGAGAACGAAGGGGGTCACGCACCTCGCCGAAGACAGTCAGGATCTTGGAAGATGAAGCAGCGCGGACAACTGAACGCGTCAAGCATGTCAGAGACGCGTGCGGTGGAGCGGAGAAGGGTGACGTTTGCGCACCTACTCGAGAGGACTGGCCCGAGACTTCCTGGGAGACAATGCCACGGCCCATGTAGGCCCAGGTGTCCCTCTCTGGCCTTCTGATGTGGACCTTGACTGGGATGTCGCGGAAGGGATCGCGGCCCTGGGGGACACCGACTACAGCTGCTCGTATTTGTTCGTAGAGGCGGTCCATTTCGGTCAGAACTGGCACAGCCAAGACAGGTATGTAGGCAAATGCGCGCGGGTGACGCAGGCCGGTACTCACGTGTATTGACATTGGTGCTGGGATGTTGTGTATTGAACGTTTGGTGGAGAGGTTGGAGATGCTGGTGGGATGAGGTTCCGATGTCCATGGAGGCGTCCATGACGTCCTCCATGTTCTGATCTTCAGCATGCTGCAGATGACTGGAGTGAACATACGAAGAAAGGAAGGTGTAGAGAGACTTACCATCTCTAGTGAATGGACTCGATTGTGACCAGGCGCGAGGTGGACGGGGAGGGGCAGAGAAGAGAGGAGGAGGAGGAACGGTGGCCAGCGACTGCAAGTCGGACCTGAACCCAGGCCAGGATGGTACGGCCACAGGGCACGTGACCCCATTAACGCGTACTATGCGGCATTACAGTAGTATGCGCGACGCGTCCAACTCTCTTTGTCTTCCTCCAAGTTCCATTGGGGACTCATTGGCCACTCGCCCATCTCCCTTGTCCCTTCTTTGGTCTCTTTGTGAATATGTGCCACCAACTGCAGTGCAACAATCTATTCCAAGGAAATCGTAGTTGTACAATACCACAATCGCTCTTCCACCGAGAACTGTAAACCTTATGGTTGTCCTCCGACGAATATATAACGCGAGAGACGATGGCCCAGCTCTCTACCATTGCGACTGCGGCTAACCTCAGCCAATCCTCACTATGCATCGCACTTCTTCGCCCATACCAGAACCGAGCCAAGAAAGCGTCGACTTCCTCTGCCACTCGCAGGAGAGAGAAGCATCGGCGGCAGCAATGGCCGAGGACGACAGAGCCTTGCGGAAGAAGGAAAAGAAGGCAAGCATGCACCTCGACTTGCTCTGGTTGACCAAACTGACTCCGGTAAACATCTCTAGCAAGAGGCAGACGATGGAGATTGGGAGCCCAGCTCTTCCCAAGAGTCTGTCGATGACGCGTACACGCTAAGAGCTTCCCAGAGGCCCGTCGATGAAGAGCCTGCGCGCACAGCTACCCAAAGTACCACCACCGACCGGGACAGCGACGGCACAGTGGAGGAGCACGACCGGGAGGATGACAACGACAACGACGTCAACGACAACGACGTCAACGACGACGACGACTACGACGATGACGATGACGACGACGACGACGACTGGCCATCAGAGACGGATTATCCGCCTAAGCTCACTATCTACCACGTGTTGCTCATGGCTAAGAGGCGTCACACCTCGATCGAGTGTGGAACGTATGGCCCTGTGGGGGGATTCCTCGACAAGATTTCTGGCCGCCGCGGGTTCCGCCACTTCAGTCGCGAACAGCTAAACATTATGCACAAGTTCATTATAAGCCACCGGGAGCTGAAGGAGTATGGCGACGGCTGGACTTCGAAGAAGAAGGCGCGTTGGCAGGTCACATTACAGGAGGAGTGGGGGGAGCTATGGAAGGAGAAGTATTGAGATGGCGCTGCCTGCAACAGAGAATCGGGGCGATAGGGTGATGGATTCATCGGATGTCCAGAGACAACTGTGGGCCAGCTACCAAGCATAGGTTTCGAGGCGTGAACTGCACATTGATGATTGACGTGCGTTTCGTAGGAAAGGTGGAGAGTAGGTCCGTACTGTAAAATAGTCAGCTACGGAGCTAATCACTCATAAAGACAACACCCACGTCTCAATGTTCTCCACATTCTCGCCCTTCTCCGGCGGATGGTCATCCGACGTACCGTTGACCATCGTTCCATTTTCGCGAGTCTTCGGGGCCAACCCTCCGGCGGCCTTGACATCCCAGCAGCGGACTGTCCAGTCCGCGCTCCCACTAACGAGGAGGCTCGACTCCGCACTGAAAGCGAGCGAGTACACCGACGCGGTATGGCCCAACATCTTCTTGATGCATCTACCGGAGCCCAGGTCCCATAGCCTGATCGCGAGATCCTCTCCTGCAATCGACTCTATAAATAAGCAGTTCACTCGATGAGAGGGGAGGCCACAGGAGGCCACATACCAGCTGTAGCCAGGTAACGACCATCTGGGCTGAACGCAAGCGTAGACACGATGTCGTCATGCCTGTAGAATACCCGGACACAAGCTCCGCGTTGTACATCCCACAGCCTTGCAGTGCCGTCACTAGATGCAGTCCCGAGGTATAATGAGTTCGGATGGAATCCAACAGCCTAGGAACACATGCTCTCGGGTCAGCTCTGTGCATCGGACTCTGGGGAAACGTAAAATAAGGAGACGCACGTTGACATCACTGAGATGCCCTGCATATATGCGAAGGGCGGACGTCCGATCAGTCGACCACAGCCGTGCGGTTCGGTCCCGGGATGCGGTGGCGAAGTAGATGCCCATGGGGCTCCATGTGACATCCCAGACTGGATTCTGGTGCCCACGATACGCTACGACGTTTGTCATGGTATCGAGCGACCACAGGCGTGTTGTGGCGTCTGCAGAGGCAGAGAGGAGGTATCTTGGTGGGCTTCCTGAGCCACCGATAGGGTCGAACGTAACGGAGTATACGGGCCCGCTGTGTCCGATTAGCTTGCGCGTTGTTGATCCGCCCCTTTCTCGAATCTTGCTCAATGAAGAGACTGAACGGACAGTTAATTACAGTGAGCCACGGCGGAGATGGCAACACAACGAACCGTCTCGTATTGAGCTCGTTTGGAAGTCACTCCGCATACCCTTCAGCTTCTCGCCTTTGAGGCTCCACAAGCGAATGTAGCTCTCCGAGAAGCCTGCCGCCAACAGAGAGGTATCCGGCGAGAACTCACAACATGGCACACTGTCCTCCGGTGAGCACATAACCTCCTCGTCAATGCAAAGATACACGCACCCGTCACCAACGTCATGGAAAGTATAAGCGCATATACTAGGTAATGCTCGCCCTCGTACGGCGACACCTTGTGGAGTGTTCATGCTCGCGGAGTTAAGAACGGAAGGATCGAGCCGGATGCGCTTCCGCGCATCGCGTATTTTCTCCACCTCGCGTTTGACATCGACACTCTTGAACGACGGTGGATGGGGTGGGAGATCTGAGATAGTGGGCGATATGAGACCTGCTGGAGGTGGTGGCCGAGCAAAGTGGAGGTCATATTGTGCACCTGGGTCGTGGTCCACAAGTGCCTGATCCCGGAGGGTTCGTTCTGTCTCTGTTCGTAGCTCCTCGGAGATAGGTGCAGGGCCAAGCTTGAGCTCGCCCTTCGATGTGTTGTACGCTGAAGCATCTGTTTTGCTTCCATTGGTTTGCGGGACGACGGCTGAAAGGAAACCCGTCGACTCCTCCCACGCTCGAGAAGCAACGGAGGTCGTGGTCGAGGTCGTAACTGCGTCGAAACGTTAGCTCAAAGCGGGAGGGGCAACCATTGCGGACGCACCGTCGAAGCGCAAATGGTTGTTCACTACTCTCATGATGGCTGCTCGCCCCCGCTTGCCCTTGTCACCTGAGAAGCCATCCCCAGTGCCCGTCGGCTCGCCACCAAAGCCTTCCGTTAACCAACCTATGAGCAGGCTGAACCCGGATCGGCTCATTCGTACAGTGTACTTTTCAGACCGAAAGCGTTGCGCAACTTCGTCCGTCTGAACATGATAAGGCAGGGTTATCGTGGAAAGGTGATGCAGTGTAGAGTGGTGGATAGGAGATAGTGAGGTGGAGAACGTGGTGTAGAAGTCTTGAGCTAGATTGTACAAAGAAGGGTGAGATGTGATCAGCCCGGAGAACGGGAACTACACACACCAGCTTCTCGGAAACCTTGCTGTACTAGGTCAAGGTAGAAATGACAGAATATGGGGAATAGAATGGGCCTAAACTCAGGCTAACACCCACGTTAACATAACGCCACGGAAAGCGAAGTCCTGACGCACCCGGTACATGTCCAACGATCCATCCACCCAGGACTCCAGTTCTCTGAAACCCTGGTGCTTGTCTGTTGGGTCAAGCGATAGTATCTCCTCAGCCCCGACAGGTCCTATGCTCGATATTAGGTTCTGGATGTTCTGGGGGTTTCCTAGGGTCGAGATTTCCTGAAGAACATTCGAGCTATCCTTCAACGCGTTCTCGTCGGGGAGGGCGGGCTTCTGTGCAAATATAGCGAGCTGTTTGACCAGCTCCTCCTGCGAGATGGAGTGCACGGTGGGAGTTTCGGGTTGCTTGCCCTTGTCATCCGAAGGGGGAGTTGTCGCGGCGGCGTTCCGTTCGATTTCCTCGAGTATTTTCTCTGGATCTTTGTGGCCTCGCAAGCGCAAGTAGTCGAGCACCATTTTATCAAGGACCGATGAAGTGCTAGATGAGCTCTCGGCTGGAAGGTTGGCGGAGGGTGGGGATACTCCATCTGGAGTTGAAGCTGCAGGCGTGGCGGCAGACATAGTAGAAAGTCGTACAATAAGCGAACGGTGGTCGTCGTGCCGTCAGAAACCCATCCGGAAAGCAGAGATAAAGCAAGGCGCGGTCAGCAAGTGGAATGTGAGTGGAAGCGGTTGTGGTTTGTTGGAGGAGTTTCTGGCCACATTAATCCCGTCTGCGCATTCAACGTTGAGCGCTTGAGCGTTCTAACGCCCGACCAACGCCCGCGTTTCTTCGGTGCGGACACAATCTGGCACAACGACAACCATGCTCGATATTTGAACGCAGCTAATAAAGAAATTGCAGCAGGGCTCTTGGTATGTACGGAAAATATACAGATGTATAATACAGCACTATCTCTTCAAGTTTAACAACCAGGCACTCAAACCTAGTATCTGCCTCTGCGGCCACGCTTGTAGCCCCCGCTGTATCCACCACGACCAGAGCCACCGCGAGAGCTGCTGGCGTAGTTTGAGGTTGTCTTTGTCTGGGTGTAACTGCGTTTCTGGGCCGTGCGTGCCGGAGCGACGGTCTCTGTCTTTGCGTATCCCGCCCTCTTGCATTCGACGTCGAACGCCGCCACAAGCGCATTGAAATCGACGTCGACCATGCTACCGAACAGGGGATGTGCCGTCGACCACTTTCCATACGTCAACCGTGGAGACGTGATTCCGAAAGCCATACGTGCGAGCAATCGAGGGTCGTCCCGTTCAGGGCATGCGTCGAGAATCTGTTTGAGACGCGTAGCATCCGGGATGGACTGCGCAATTGGAGAGAACGCTACGCCTGCTCCAGACGAGCAGAAGCTGCACGTTCCACACATGCCACCAGGGACGGCGTCCTCGTCTCCGAAATACGCGGCCAGACCTTGCGCCATACCTGCGGAGACCAATTCAACCCACGCTCCTCGATAAATGCTCACATAGCACCCACAATCATCGTTTGTCGCGAACTCGATTACTTTCCGTATCTTCTCGACAGCTTCATTCTCGCGACCAACCATCCCTGTGTACAGATGGTCTGCCAAGGCTTTGATGTCCTTGGTCCCCTTCGGCATCGGCTTCATGACCATGAACCGCTATGAGTGTTTGTCAGCAGAATATTAAGGAATGACGTTTGAGCAACAAGAACTCACAGCCCTCACTTGCGAAGCCTTGCTCGTAATATGGCCTGCCACATGTACATTCCACTGTTGGTGCTTGGAATCGAACACACATCAAACCAGCACTGACCATCCAATTCCCAACCGTTGACAGTTCGAGCGATATCAGACCGTTCAATATTTGCCCTCTCCGCTGTCAGGACCGTATCGATCTGCCATAGTCAGCTGGGAAGTATGTGCGTCTCTGATTATCAACTCACTTGGTATCCGCTTCCCTTTGGAGACCAATAGGTCCTGATAGCTTTGGCCGCCGCGGAGGAATCGGCCAGGACCTTGGCCCACCCGTTCGCGTCGCGTTGGGAGATATCGTATATGGAGAAGAAGGGTGTCGTCGCGCGAATGTACCCATAGTCTAGTTCTAGTTGAGCATAACACAAATTAAGGACATTTTGCTGTGGGTGATCAGCCTTGACGATAAGAAAGTATGGTGCTGGTCGGGACTTACTCTAATGTCGTAGCTGTCCCAAGGCAGGTCAGCATACACCCCGCAAAAATTCGCGGCGGACATACTCTTTAGCTTGCTTGTATAGGTTGAAGTCGAGAGTGCCATCCGATGCGGGTTGCTTCAAGGAAACCTCTTGGATCCAAAGTTCGATATCACGCTTGGCGCAGGTATCACCTCTAGCAAAGCCCTCAAGGACGGGCAAGTCGGTTGCGCAGAGGAACATGTAGCAATGAGACAATAGACCATCTCGACCTGCACGACCAACTTCCTGGCTGTAGTTCTCAAGGGTCTTCGGCATGTGGAAGTGGATGACCTACACCGTCTTAGTGCCTATGTAGGAGTCAACGCATGCATAAACATTCACCTGTCGAATATTAGCTGGTCGGTATAACTTTAAGCTTCAGTCACAGTTAATGCATTAAGGGTTATCCTTCTGACCTTTGTCAATTCCCATGCCGAAAGCAATGGTTGCGACAACGATGCCCTTGTCGGATTCCATGAAGCTCAACTGAACCCGCTCACGCTCTTCTGAAGGGAGGCCGGCGTGATAGATCTGAGCATCGATTTGATAAGAGCGCAAGGTATTCGCCACCTCCTCAGCGTGCTTCTGCAGCGTTACGTAGACGATGGCAGGCCCCGTACGCTCTCTCAAGGCGCTTATGAGACGGGTGGTCTTCTGAGTCGCGTTATCTAAGACAGCGACGTTTAAAGAGAGACTGGTCGGCCGTCGTCAACTGAATTATTCGACAACATGTGGCAAGGACGCACTTGTGTCGGTACACGGGGATCCGGAAGACGCCTGCGTTGCGGTCGATGAAGAAGCTGTCACAGATGTCTTTGGACACAGAAGCAGTAGCCGTAGCAGTGAGACAAAGGACTCGTTCGACGTCCATTTCTTCGGCAAAGCGAGCAATCTTGAGGTACTCTGGCCGGAAACTCGCACCCCACTACGTCGAAATGAATAGTAAACATATGCCCGTCTGTTCGATGTAACACCCAAGACTCGACGCGACAGACCTGAGAGATGCAGTGCGATTCGTCTACAGCTAGAAGGGAAATCCGCACACGACGCATCATGGTCATGAAACCCTCGTTGTTTAGTCTATGTCAACACTCAAATCACGACCGAAGGTTCCTATGACATGTCATACGATACTCACCTCTCAGGCGCGACATACAAGATCTTCATCGACCCAGTGATGACCTCGTTCTTGATCCATGCGGACCTACTGGCGTCTTGAGTGCTGTCCAAGTTCGCAGCCTTCACGCCCTTCGCGACAAGCGCGTCCACTTGGTCCTTCATGAGCGCAATTAGAGGCGATATCACCAAGGTCAAGCCCTAAACCCGGCGCACGTTATTCCCAATAGAAGAAGACAGAATGACGCGTGGAACGTACCTCCAAGCATAGCGCAGGGATTTGATACGTGAGACTCTTGCCTCCTACAGGAGGCGTCGGCGTTCAGCCTCAGGGGCAACGAGTTGCGCGATATGAAAGCAACGCACCTCCAGTTGGAAACAACACGAGCGCGTTATCATTATCCACGAGAAGGCGGCGAATAACCTTTTCGTCGGTCAGGTCAGTGTACGGTCAGGGACAGTTGGGAGAGCAAAGCGACGCGCA
Source organism: Ganoderma lingzhi (assembly GCA_026283605.1). Taxonomy (NCBI): domain Eukaryota; kingdom Fungi; phylum Basidiomycota; class Agaricomycetes; order Polyporales; family Polyporaceae; genus Ganoderma; species Ganoderma lingzhi. The sequence continues at coordinate 2,522,194 of JAPJYM010000001.1, forward strand.
CCGCTTCCTGCTCGAGCCGGAAAGACGCGAATCCAAAGGTGTTTTTGAGTATTTCGTGCGCCTTGTGCATCATGGGGTCACTGGGAGGCTGCACGTCCCCCATGTTGATGCGGGAGCTTAAGACAGGAAGACAGAGGTCGAGAAGAGGAGTCGACGACGCGTCCGCCGAGCTACTGCAGCTCTAAGCAAGTGCGTCAGACTGACGGTGACGGCCAGAGTCTCGAGGCTGAGCGCTGAAGCGCTGAAGGCCCGTCCTGCAGCGGCCGCGCGACAGGCGTCTATTAGGGCGTTTACGCGTTGATTGGATGGATGAATTGGAAATTGACTGCCTGAGTTAATCGCACACGTTATAATTACAGTCGTATTCGTACTTAGATATCCCCTCAAACTTGGTCCAAGAATTAAATTAAAGCACTGCTCAAACACACGATTGTGAACTCGACAACACCTCAACAGAACGTGAAGCATACAGCGGCATTCTCGGGCAACGGATAACACAGCCTCGGCATCGTTTGGCATCTAGAAGTGTTCCTGGAGAATTAGACAGCGTGAGTACGACGAAGTGACATCGGGGGCCGAAGACATGCTTCTCACCTTGGCGAAAGTGAAGTTGACGGTGGAGGTGGTGGCCTCCTGGGTTGCCTCCTTGATGGCTTTCGCGAGACCACCTGGACCACAAAAGTACGTCTGGTGACCATATGTCAGCGGCTCGGTCACCTCGGCCACGTGTGACAAATGAACTTACTCCGACGGTCGTCTTGAGCTGCGAGTTGGAGCCGGGGAGGTACTGTCCGCCTTGAATGGCCTGGCTCATGCGACCGAAAATGTTCTTCCAGTCAGGACGGCCGAACATGGTGCGGGTGCGGAGGAGCGTCAGCGGGTCGTACTCGGCGCCAGCATCGTTGACGGCGATGTTCCACAGCATATCCTCGGAGATCTTCTGCGTGAGGTAGATGTTGATACGCAAGAAATTGGCTACAGGTTCCGAATGTCAGTGGAAACAGGGCACGCCGGTTGCTAGTACTCACGATCGGCCTGGGCGGCTTCGACCTCCTGGAGAAGAGTCTGGAACCAACCGAATGACGGCGCGTCACGGCAAACCCAGAAGAACTCTACGCGCTTGAGGGACTTGAGAGTTCCCTTCTTCTGCCGGTACCAGATGTGCTTGAGGATCGACGCAAATGGAGTAACACCTGGTTCCATCCTTAACGTCTGAAAATCTTTCACGTCGATCGACTGTACGTACCAATACCGGCACCGACGAGTACGGCAACCTCCACATTGAAGACGTCCTCGGTAGGCGCGCCGTAAGGACCATCGATGCGCACAGTCGGGAGGGCGGCACCGATAGAGTCGATCTCGACAAAGTCACCACGAGTACCGTAAATACGATCATCCTTCTCGCCACCTTTCAACGCAGCCTTCGTCATAGCAGCAACTACCTGGGGGCCAGCACCAACACGTTCGCCCAAGGCATAGGTCCAATCACCGACTTGACGGATGTGTACCGAGACGTAGGGGTCCTCGGGAGCAGAGGTGATGGTAAACTGATAAACCTATCAGCGCCACCCTGCATATATGCAAAGAGTCGGTAAACCTACCGGGTGCCACTGCCAGCTAGAAAGTTCAGGAACCTGAATGAACAACCACTGGCCAGGGACGTATTTAAAGCTGGGCTTGATGATACGCAGCTCCATGGCACCTGAACATGGGGTTGGGTAACGTCAAGACCCTGGAAACAAAACGCTCTGACTCGGAAACAGGCTCACCACTCGGATGAACAAGAACCTTGGACAAGCGAGTAGCACGTCTCGCACGGATCTCACGCCAAATCCTCTCGCCGAAGTAGATGATACCAGGCCAGATAATGAAGCGCCAGCTCTCATATCCCAAGCAGTGATCGGTAGTGTAGAAAGGGAAGACAGTGGTGTAGGCCGGGAGAGCAGAGTCGCGGACGAAGCATCCAGTGGCGTGGCTGTAGAGGCCGATCATGAAGAAGAACGCGAGGTGGTGGGTGTACCAGAAGGCCTCGAAGCACTGGTTGCGGACCTTGTGGTGTGCCGTGGTATACATGAGGACCATGATGAGAAGCATAAAGTGACCAGTGATGCCTCCCGCCTGCGTGTAGTGGATTTGCAAGGCGATGTTGGGCCGAACCTCTGAGGGCCAAAGAGTAAAATAATGAGTGGCTCAAATCAGACAGCAGTTAAAGAAGACGGAAAAACATACGAGTACGCTCAACGTTGAAGAAGTTGACGTAATGAGCGGTGGTGTGGACCATAGCCCAGAAAGCCATGGAGTAGGCGACCTGTCGGTGGAACCAGATATTCTCGTCGGCGGGGAACAGCCAGGTCATGCGAGGGCGGACCACACGGATAACGTTCCGCAACATCGGAATGAGGATGAGGCCTCCATCGAAGGCAAGAACGAGCCCAGCTCCTCGAGACGTCCACACCGACCATGTCAACCCGTTCAAGGCGGTCAACTTCTTGTTGGTGGCCTACGGAGGGACCTCTCAGCCGCGGCAAAAGGGGAAAAAAAAAAAGAGGACGACAAACCTGACTGTACCAACCATAGGCGAAGAAGAAAAGGTGGAGGCCATAGAAGATGACGTTAAACGCGAGGCGTTTACCCTGGAGGAATTCGCGCTGGAACCAATTTTCGCCCATTGCGCCCCAGGATTACTGTCTCGGAGAGTTACAATACCAAACGAGCGACGTCCGGCCGGCCAGACAAAGGAATGAAGATGGGGGGGGAGAAGGAACGGAGGGGACGAGAGCAGAGACAGGGAGAAGTGAGAAAAAGGGAGGGGTATTATGGGCAACGCCGGGTACAAGCGAGCGGTATCAGACCGCTCGGTGGGCATGGCAATACGTGCCCGGCCGGCACGCACCGGCGGGCGCCAACGCGGCTGTACATCGAGGGGGCGCGACAGTGACAGTTCCCGCCCAACGCGCTGAGCCGCCCAGCAACCCTCGTCTGTCGATCTCACGTTCTCCCGGCAGCTCTCCTCCATTCGTCGCTCAAGATCCCTCCAATGCCTGTCAGTCGATTCGCCTGCATTGCCCCGTCCGATATATCTGTCACTCGAGCTCCCGCTCCATCCGGTCGTCTTGGGACATCAATCAGACAAAGACAAACCCTTTTCATTCTCGGAAACCAATCGAACAGCGTTTTTTTCCCAGACAGTGCCGACATTAGGGTAGTTCCACGAGAACCATGTCCGTCCGTCGTCCTGGGTCCGGCATCCCCTGCCACGGGCCCCGCGCTCCATCACCGCCGTCGTCGGCATCTCTACCCCTCATATCGATATGCAACCATAGCCTCGATCCGATGCACATCAGTGCTAAAACTCCGGAGCTTCACCTGCTGGCTCTTCGACGCTTCGATCGCGAGCGGGTCCGTGTCAACCCACTCGTTCGCGGGCACCTCGGCCGACTCTTTCGTGTACGCGAGGATGTTGAACACCGTCGGCTCGTCGATCACAGGCAGGAACGTCACCGTCGACACAATCTGTTTCAGGATATTCCGAATCTCTGCTTGGATTTCGCTCTCCGGCTTCGCCGGCGCTCTTGAAGGAAGTGTAGTCACAGTACAAGGAGAATCAGCGTGCGTCCCATTCAGCCACACATGTCTCGACGTACGATTCTGAGCTCTCAGCGGGTGGTTCAACAAGATTGATGTCGAAGACCCAGCGTTCGAGCGGTGTCCGAGAGTCCTTGGAAATGATCGCGAGTACGAGTTGGGTAATGGAACCCGTGAGAAGCCATTCTGTCATGTCAAACACCGCTCAGCTGTGCATGCGCGCGTTCAGTACCTGAACGAATGACTTACGGTTAACTTGCTTCAGTATCCTGTTCGTGGAGACCGATGTGATGCCGGCGAACATTGTTGAGATCTGACACAATCAAGATGGAGATGGCCGGACGTACTTCTCCAGATAGTTTTCAAGCGCAAGATCCTGAGTAACGAGGACGGTCTGCCCGTATTTCTTAACCATGTGGAAGTCATCTGCGGGATAGACACCCCGTTGGAACAGGATCCTACAAACCAAAATTTCTCAACCTGATATCTTGTTTCGGTGGTTGTTGAAATGCTTACGTGTTCGCGGCGAACTTGAAGAACTCGGTAACAAGGGCGGTGGAACCCTTGAGGGTAATAGCCTGGCGGGTAGGGGCTTGTTTGGCCTGCTTGGTGGGGGCCATCGAGGGAGTGCTGTAGTGTTCACAGTGCGATGTGGGAGAAACGGGTCAAGTCCGGTCGCAAGTAGAGGCTGGCAGGTGGCGGAAGGTCGGTGAGTGGCAACTGACAGGAACGCGGTTCGCGCGTTCCTCAATGTTCTGCGCGTGTCCCATAACCACGTGCGTGCGTCAAAGCGCTTTGCCAACAACGTACTTACTGTGACATCAACGGGGACTGCCTCTCAAGACATCGGAACGCAATGATGCATCGACCATGAGACATGAGGCGTCTGTCCGATGAAGACCGAAATAAACATGGGTATACATGTCCCTACATGTCCCCGTGTGGGTAAAAATCTGCATAACGACACGCTAGCAATTACGGTGGCGGCGGCGATGGGGTGTGCATTAAACGCAAATATTAATAAGTAGGGCTGGAGCCTGGGTAGGTATGGAACGGGGACGTAACCAATGTCCGCATATAGAGGATGCTACCAGAACGGGTCCTTGTTGTACGACCGCCACCGGGGCAACGCATCGGAGCGGCCGTCGTCCACGCAGGTTGGATCCAGGAGCTGCAAGTAACCTGGCGGACGAACGGGAGAATCGACACCAGACGAGGAGCAGTCCATGTCCGAATCAGAAGCGTCCGCTGCCAGCATCGTTTCTAACAGTGCCTCATCTTCTGATTCCGACGACCAAGTGGATCCATGGCCACCGAGGCGAGCGCCGGCCACGGTGAGCGCCGGGGAAACCAACGGCAGAGCTGAGGGGAGACGTGCACGAACGCGACCAGATGCTGCCTGCTGCTTGGATACAAGGACTTTGCGACGAGGAAGTGGCATAGCACAAGATCGAGTCCCAGGTGAACAGTCCTCGGAATCAGATTCTTGCGTCAAGTCGATAAGAACAACGGTCTTCGGGGTTGAGGGGGCCACTTGCACGGCTTGCCTTACGTTTGCGGTCACCAGGGCTTTGACGTGAGTCTTCGTCTTCGCCTTCTTCGCGGGCGAGACCACAACCTTCGGCACAACTGCGTCGATTGTCAGTCGAGAATAGCCACAAATACAAATACGAAAAGCTGCAGATACGAATATAGGCGACGTACCATTGGGGCTTCCCAAGACGGCGCGCTTGAAGGTCGGGCTCCGTGAGGAACGAGCCTTAATCTTCTCCACCGTGCGTAGCCGCTGCTTAATGCTAGCGACCTGATTGCTGGACCTCTTGGTGGGGTTAGAGGAGGCCGCCTTGGTAAGAGATGTGAACGAGAGACGACCGGGGGCGTGCCCCGATCCAGTCGGTAGGTATCTCGCCCGAAATTGTCCATTTTGGCGGGTACTAGAGTCAGGGCAACGTGAACGATAGAAGGAAAATGTGGCAAGGTTTGTTGATGCTTACTAGTCGTCGTACTCGTCCGCAGCGGCCTTGATCAGAGCCTGGTAGGTCTCGCTTACCCACCTGGCTACGGCTTCAAACCCGGAGTCCCAGTAATATGCGGCGACGATCGTCTCGAAAAGGTCGGCAGTCACCTTCACTTGACACTTCGACTTTGTGGGTGCCAAAATGCCCTCGCCAAATGTCCGCTTCGTCAGTCTCTGAAGGACCATACTACTGACGCAGTAAAACTCCATCTTCCCGGCGATACGAGAGAACGTGGCGTTGGAGTTCAGCGCGCCACGAAGGCACTAGTCGATCCGCATCAATTACCGGCAACGTACTACAGTGGGAAAGAAAAGGACGCACTGTGTAGAAGTGAGGGTTGCCGTCGGGATACTGCTTGTACATCTGCCTCGCGAGGGCTGCGTACATCAGCGCGTCGCCGACAAACTCGAGCCGGTCGTTCTCCTTCGTTGCGTAGTCCGACTTGTCCAAGATCTCCATCCATCTCTTCTCGGATAAGGGAGGGAGACCTGCGGTGTATGTCGGGTGGTCGATTGCCTTGTCTATGGCTCGTTGGAGTAAGGGGGTCGGCGCCATATTCGGGTTTACATGCGGGGAGTGGTGGCGCGCTCAGTATCAGGCCGGTGGAAATGGGGTTCGGTGTGATGGTATGTACGGATGCGATGAGAGGTGGTATGTGGGTTAAAGAGAGGGCATGGGCTGGTAGGCTGAGCTCGGGATCGAGAACTTGGTGGTGGTCTATCACAAGTGGCTGACTTGGAGAAGCGCTGGAATGCGGCTGACCCAGCCAGTACGACGTCGACAGTCCAGCCCCAGGACTACTGCGGTACACTTACTTACGCTCGACTAATAATTTGTCTCCTAAGGCGGACGATAAATGACCTATGCGCGTGAGGGGAGGACGGTTATAACCAATAATGGCGACTAGGAGGTAGTGTGCACTGCGTAGTTTATGTGAAGATGGAGAAGACTCGTACCCGTCAGGGACTGAAGGTAAACAAGTGTATAATCGGTTTGAATACGAGGAGTACCCATCTCCCGTTGGAATAATATACGGGCAAAGTACGAGATAAATATACAATGCATACCCGGTTCCATTATCGAGCCACCGCTGCACCTCAACCGACGTCCAGAATAGCATCCTCCGCACGCAAAAGTAATCGCTTGGTCATCTTCTCCGTGAGTTGGTAAACTTTGTACAACGCCCTGAATTCCGAGCAGTGAGCGTTCATACTGTTTGCCTTCCAGAACAAGGCTAGTGATTTACCTTGCAGCCCCCACAAGCACGACGGCAAGAATGATCAGCGCCATGAGATCCTTCGACCGGCGGTCCGTGCGACGAGTACGGAAGCGCAACCAGTGGAACGGGAGAGGGATTGACAACAGCATGTGTGCTATGGATCCCGCACCTACTACAGGAAGCCCAAGCAGGAACCGGCGGATGAAGCGACCGAAAATGCTAGGTGGACCTTGTGGCTGCTTAAGCTGATATGTACGTGTCCGCTGGCGGAGAATGCTGTCGCCGATCATGCCGTCGTCTGCAAGGATGCCGATCGTCATCTTAATGAGGTTTCGGAAAACTTCATAGGGGTAGTAGAAGCTGAAAGAGTAGGAATCGTCGTCGTCTCCAATGAACGAGGTGGTCACGAATGAGCTCAGGAGCACGAGGAGTGTGAAGAAGAACATGGACGCCGCGGCGATAACGACTTGGCACCAGGATTTGTTTAGCATACCGCGCGTAAAACTTGAAATCAAAGCTCACTTGGGTTAGTCGCAATGCCCATAACGCGAGTACGGGCAAAATGGTAGTGGTATCCGCATTGTGGACAGGCGTAGAATGCGCTCCGAGAACTGGAAGTATTCCGCCACCGCTGTAGACACTTCACATGGACATACTGCACGAAAATACACAACATTAACCATCAGGACGATGCACAGAAAGCAAGCAAGAACATACACTGATGGATCCCTTGCAGAGACAGGGCCGAATGAGCCTGCCCAACTCTGGGTCCTCACCATCCAGACAAATGCGGCACTGCTTAGCATCCTCTGGTTTCGTCTCCGCTGGCCCTTGTCCCCGGTGGTCAGACATGAGTGGACATGGATAGAGAGCTGGGCTGAGCTGTGGAAACGACCCCTGGTGCTTGGCGGTGCGGAGAGAAGGCATTCAAGGCAAACGTGGCCTTGGCTACGGGCGGCCCGGCTGTGGCCCGGCTACCCCCGGTGGCTCCCCCCAACCTCCAAGACAAGCAACGGCTCTCGAGGGCCGAGGCCACGCTCGATCACCCAGGGCCATCTCGCTACTTAGCAGCGGCGGGTTGTGCGCCACCAATTCTATTAGATGGCGTCTGACTCGAACGGCGGCCATGTCAGAATTGTAGGTGCTCTTGCTGGTCTGGGTAGCGGTGAGGTCTTCCAACTTGAGTAGTAGTGAGCTGGCGAGTCGGCCCCATTGACGTGAAATCGCTTCCTCTGATAGGGCTCACAAAGGTAATCATATTTCCTACCACCCCTGTTGTTCATATGGATTTGGTCGCGATGTTCACCATCCATCATGGGTTCTCCTCTAGGTTGCTGTTGGCCATGGGTAGGGTCTTTTTTTCAGGTAATGTCTTCACAATCTGTAGTCCAGGTGTAGTATGCGAGTCTAACCATACCCTGCCCGGCACCTTTGGACACGTAGTAACGAGGGTTACGCGAGTCTTACTCTATGCAGGTTTGACACTATAAAGACTCGTATGCAATGTTCGCCTCCTGGCACATACAAAGGCGCCGTGGACTGCTTTCTGAAGATCGTCCGGAACGAGGTAACTTACCACAGCACTTCTAGTGTGAGCCCGATGACTGAAACCCCGATGCTAGTCAATGTTTGCTCTATACAAGGGTGCTACGCCGCCCGCGGTTGGATGGGCTGCCATAGATTCCCTACTCCTCGGTTCCCTACACAACTATCGTCTCTTCTTGATTAGACAGGGCATGACGGAGCCCATCCCGGAGTCTAGTGGAAAGCGTCTAACGCTCGTTGGACATGGAGTCGCAGGATTGTTTGCTGGATGGACGAGGTTTTCGAATTCAACGCTAGCATCATATGGCCAAAACTGAACGCAGCGATTGCATAGTGCCCTTTTGGCGACTCCTGTGGAACAATTGAAAGGTGAGATTGCCATGCTACATTCACTGCAGTGCTGCGCCATGACTAACGTCGATCTCAGTCAAGCTTCAACTCCAGACGCAGAAGTCAGTCGCCGACCGCCTATACAAAGGGCCAATAGACTGCGCGAAGCAGATTGTGCGGGCGCATGGTGTACTCGGTCTTTGGACTGGCTTCACCGGTAGTCTTGGGTTCCGCAGCAACTTCTTCTGGATGTTCGGCTCTTTCGAGATGCTCATGAGAGGATTTTCAAAGTTAGACGGGACATCGCATGCAGTGAGTGGTTAATTGTAGACTAGTTGCGAAGGGTCGACCAAAAGCCAAGCTTAGGTGAACACTCCAACGGCAATTTTCCTGTCTGGAGGACTGGCTTCGTTTGTCTATTGGATCATGGCCATTCCCGCTGACAACGTCAAAAAGTAGGTCGTCGTACAACTAGTTAGGATGGCATCTGTTGACGGACGCATTTACAGCCGTATGATGGCCACACCGCACGACCAGCCCAAACCGTCCTTTACCAGAAGCGTTCGCCAAATTCTGGCCGAAGGGGGTTACCGCGGTTTCTATCGTGGGCTCGGCCCGACGTTGTTGCGCGCATTCCCAGTCAATGCTTCGGCACTATGGGTATACGAAGGCCTCATGAGATTGCTGGGGGCGGAAAAGGTGGGCAGCAAACCCAATAAGATTGTGCACCAACTGACCTAGAAACGCAGACGCGGCACTGACGGACGAACATGACCTAGTATCTACAACGCTGCTCCATCATAGATCGCGCTGTCTTATGAAGAGCGATGCCACTTATTACCACGTACGCAATCACGATATAGAAGAACATGGGCTCGGATATCGATGGCGCGTCTTGATTCTTAATCTGATTCCGATGATGCTTAACTACTGGATGACAACAACGAACGAAAGCGAGACAGAGCATAACGATGGCCTAGCAATACGCAACAGAGTACTTTCTATTATGTATCAGGATTGGTGGCGTTTCTCTTCCCATAGGCATTCCATGCATTATATCCAACAGCGAATAATGAAACAATAGATAATGTCAACCATATTCGCCAGTCGCGGAGAAGCCTCTCTGCCCTTTGCGATGGGTTGCGACTACCCATCCCCGCAGACGAAGCACGTCCGTTCTGTTCAGACGAATCGACTAACTTGATAGTGCGTGCAAAGAGGGTCTCCAAGCCTGTAGGCTCTTCAGGAGCAAAGAAGCGCTGAGGACGAAGCAAGGAGTTATCATCATTATTGCTGGGTCTCTTCGCAGGAGAAGCCAAGTCGATGTCCATGGCGTCAGGGTCGCGCTCGTCGTCACCGTCCAGGTCCATGTCCATGCCTATGCCTGGCGATGGAGAAGAAGGGCCACTTGACCGGGGCGGGGACAGCTGAGGACTCGTGGTGGATAGAGACGGGACACCGAAGATGGGGTTCTGAGCCGATGCCGTACCGAGTACTGGGTTGTTGGAGAGGGAAAGCGCGGAGAACATATCAGGTTCCGGAACAATTGGCGTTTGGTCACGAGACGACGAGATGGAGGGAGTCGCAGATAGTCGGTGCAAGTGCCCTTTGGAATCCACTAACCGGACGGGGGGAGGATGTTGAACCCTTAGCACAAAAGCGCACGTCAAGAGGGCCTAGGACCAGGGTCGTGAATGTCAGTATCAGGCGGGAAACCTCATAGCCCGCGTTTCCACTCACCCCAACTTCGCAGATCAGCATCGTCGTTGAGTAGATGCGCGCAGGCGGAGCGAGAGGATTTGTCCATAGATGGATCGTATCAAGATTTGGCCCCAGCTTTTGCAGAGCGAGCAAAACGGCCGTCGCCAACCTCGTGAGCCAAATCACTAACTGCAAAGTCTGTCACGGAGGTAAGTGGTTAGTAGAGCTTGCAGCTTGGGCTTATTACTTACGTTGTACTGCGTTTTGCCGTGCACGCGGACAGCTCTTCCTTGAAATTGATACCTCCGGACCGTTGCATATGTCGGATCCCATGCTGTCCAAAGTATCGAGACAACCACAAGACCAAGCAGTAGTGAGGGAAAGAAACATGGGAGCGAAACAAGACGATAGGAAGCGGCGACTGACAAGACGACATGAGACAGGGATTGCCGCCATTGCATAGTTTGACTTACTGGACACATGACCAACTACTGCACACCCCGCGCTGGCCGCCCACAGACCACCGCGAATACGCCATATCCACAACTCGCGGTTCAGCTTTTCTCTGTCCTTTCTTGTGGCTGAGGTGCGTCTCCGATCGTCCGTGCCCCGAGTGTTACGCAATGCGCTACCAAGCGCACGCACGCGGGCCATTTCATCCTTTTTCTTGATTTCTTGTTCGATGGTTGGCAGACATTTTGCGCACACAGGAGGATAACGAATTTCGATAGAGCGCTGGTACTCTGGGAGCAACTCTAAACGCTTGTCGTACTCGGGATCCTGGTGAATGATGAGGAATGGAATGGGTGCGTAAAGAGGAGGGCACCCGCAATAAAATACAGGAGACGTACTTCAGGCGACGGGAGGTAATTCGCCAACAAATTCTGGAGCAACATTTGGTTCGTCTGGCAGGTATGGCAGAATGAGGTATTTCCATGCATTGAAGGGAGGCGGTCTTTTCTTGGAGACGCTACGGGAAGGCAGACTTGTTGGAGATTGGTCAAAGTCAGAGACAGGGCAGTGTACGTACCTCGTCGCGCGAAGGAGTCCTTGTTGGACTTTTCGTCATGCATAGCTGGATAGTCCGAGACGATCTCTCCCCTAGCACTGTAATGGTTCATACAGTCACAATGGGGGCACTGAAACGAGCGCGGGTTTCGTGGGGCGGGAGTTACGCCGGACTGGCAGTAAAAGCAGAAGACAGCGCTGGGCTGCTTGAATATGCGAGACATTAGGCCAGACTAGAGGAGGAAGCAGATAGACCGCAAGACCGACAGCATCGGTGGCTGAGAGAGAGGTACAGTAAGTAAGGGCTGTCACTGTCAGTGTCTCCGTCCGATGCCGCCGCTTTGGTTGGTGCGGACGCACGTGAGTCTGACGCGGTCGCGCTGTTGTTTCTTGTTTGGTGCTGGTGACGTCTGTGGCGAGCCTCGAGCCCGACACACGCTCTTGGCTTCAAATTTAGCCATGTCAGTGGCCCGCGAGCCGTCTGCCTCGAGGGGAGAAGTCACTCTCCAACCCGGCTACTTCACCTCGTCGCTCTACGTGGAACCTCTCCGGGAGGATATCTCGACCCTCGTCACCCTATTTGCTGACCAACTCGACGACAACGTCCAGCCATTCGACTTATTCAAGAAACTCTGGACCGAACAGGGATGGTGCTGGCTTCACATGCGAGTATACGATGGTCGTGCGAGGCAGTCTTTCATATACACGACGGAAAGACTTTTCGCGGGTGGGTAGCACACGCTGCGTCTGCCCTCGACGATGATTGACGTCCATTACGCTAGAACGCATTGCAGATACAGAAAGCCCTTTGGCCCGAGTCATTGGTCTATTCGCTCTATACACGTTCCACACCACCCAACCAAGTACATCTGCGCCAGCTTTTTATCAAACAACAAATATCGCCGTCCCAATTGGTAAACATTCGGTGTACCTCCCTTGATTTCAATATCTCACCTCAAACCGCAGATGTTTACGAGGCCGTTGTGAGGCTACCAAATGCCCTGCATGACAACCATCTCCTTCGCTTGCGCTCTTATGTCGTACATATCTTGACGACTCTGCTCGACACTCAAGCTTTCCTCATCCTACCAGACTCCCCGCTTGGGGCCCAAAATCCAGCACGGCTCCCCCGAGAGATATTTGTGCCCGAAGGACAAGATGCTACCCTAGTTCTGCAGGCGGCCGGCGCCGTCGATACCACCGACGAAGTTAGTATTGCAGCCCCAGCAAAGAAAAAGGGCCGTCCGTCCAAGCGCGACAAGGTCCGCAAAGCGAAGGACTCGTTAGCATCTCTTGACAGATACGTCGACAAGAACGGCGTATCTCTGCCCGAACCGCATCCCCTTCATTCCTTTACTCCAACCTATGCAGGCAATACCCATATGGTCCTCGGCCAGGCACCTCACACCTCCCTCAAGAATTACGTTGACCGCAAAAACGAGCTGCTGGCCGCCATCTACGCTCACGTCCCTGACGGCTCTGGTTCCGGAGGTCCTTCGCAACCGCATCCATCAGACGCGCTGCAGCGGGCGAATGAGGCAGTTCTCTTGCGTTTGAAACAAATAGACGCGATGGCGGCGGAACAAGGGCTAGAGGTTGGTGGAGAGGGCGGCGAGAAGACTGGACTCAGTCGGGTGGAAAAAGCGGTGGGGGAGCTACGAGAATCTAATGGAATAGGAGCCAGTGGGGGCATCCTTGGTTTGTTGGAAGGCGCCGGTATTGATCTATGTTAAGATCATGGAGGCGAAATTCAAAGAGCATCTTCATCTTCCATCGCAAGCTCGAACTCTTTCCCTTCCCCGTCCAAGCCTGCCTTGAGTCAGACAGTGACGCAGAGCAAGTCAAAAAAACGTCCAACCAATATCCACGATTTCCCATTAGCCGACTCGAACGACTGACCTCGTCATTACTAGTGACGCGCTCTACCAACTGAGCTAAACGGGAGTACATGATGGACGTCGAATTTGAATTGATGGACATTTTGCACCGATACATATAGAGATGGCTGTGATCTCAGCATGTGGACCGCCATCAAATACGTCAGATTTGCCAACGGTGGCTGTTCTTGGCTGTTGCAGCCTGCCAACAACTGGCATGTTCCGTCCCTGTTAGGGAGTGTCATGTCTCCAAGTCGGCCAAGCTCCGCGACGGTGTCAAGCAGTGTATTTACAGCGGTGTATTTCAACGCTTTTTATACGGATTTGACTTTGAGTAAGTGATTGTGTTACATTACATGCGACGTTTACCAACTCCCCGTTTTCGTGTAGGTCCTTCTCGTACTGGACTATTTTGTCTACAACATAATCACTTTACAGACGAACTAATTCACTGTAGGATGCATTGAATGTTGCCTTGCAGGCACATCTGTCACTAAAGTATCTCGGGAGCGGATATGTTAGAACTCAAACCCCCATAAATCCGCTCCAGTTCAGGTGAGATGCCATCTCTGATGCCTCGATTTCGCCGTCCCGCCCAAGATTGGGATAGTACGCGTTTCAAGTTGTTTTAAGGCAGCACCCTGCGTAGTCGTTCCCAGGGCATCTGCATCGCCGAGGAAAGGGGTGATCCAGTCACTGGGCCGTGTGGGGGGCCCCACCATCCTTCCTTCACTTCACCACGGTCGACCTCGCTTGAGGTGCATACACGGTCATTTCTGGTGTTCTATAGCTTGTTATCGTCCTGCTGGCCATGGATCGAAAGGCCTATGGTCCACAAACCCGCTTCTATCCCTCCGCCGTCCATTCTAGCACCTCCTTGCTTCAGCCGCAGGGAAACGATGAGGTGAGACCTCCCATCGCCCGGTCATTACGTGCTTCCGCCAGCAACAGCTCTATCGTACGTGCTCAATTGTTTTTCGGCCGTTGTGGAACTCGTTCACGTACCATTTCATTCTTGCCACAGAGGACCTGGTCGACCGACGTACCAAACTCAATATCAAATAAGGTACGGGGGAGGAAGAGCAGTCGTCTCTTCAGTCGCCACAGCGTACTCATGCCGCAACGACGTCTCTTAGTTTGTCCTTCCCCTCGATCCAGCGGAGTTCAATGGCCCAGAGGCCGACGACAAGCTTCACAATCCTGATCCCGTGAGGGATCGCCGAAGCGACAAAGGCGGTAGTGTCCTAACGTCGCGCGGATGTATGAACCTCGGGTGCATTTTGATCCTCGTCGCTGGCATAGTAGCGCTCTTGTACGTTGGCTCCGCCACGCGCCGTGCCCAACGGCTCTAACTGACGCTGCGTCTTGCAAATTTCCTAGTGCCGGGTACCCGCTCATCTCCTATTTCACTCGGACGAAACCGTCGTACCTTGGCGGTTTCAACTTGGGGGGAATCAACGGGTCGGGCCAAGTCCCATCGATTCTGGGCAACTGGGGAGTCATAGATCTCGACACGCCCAACGAAGTCCGAACGAAGGTCGACTACGTTACCGGGCAGACATGGCAGTTGATCTTCAGCGATGAGTTCAACGTCGACGGCCGTACGTTTTACCCCGGAGATGACCCGTACTGGGAAGCGGTTGATCTGCACTACTGGCAGACGAACAACAAGGAGTGGTACGACCCTTCTGCGATTACGACCCGGAACGGTGCCCTCGAGATCACGCTGTCGAAGAAGGAGAACCACGACCTGAACTTCACGGGCGGTATGATGTCAACATGGAACAAGTTCTGCTTCACGGGCGGCCTCGTTGAGGCCAGCGTCATGCTCCCTGGATACAACAACGTCCAAGGTTTGTGGCCAGCCATTTGGGCCATGGGCAACCTGGGTCGCGCGGGTTACGGCGCCTCGCTCGACGGGATGGTAAGACATTTGGTTTTGGATATGGAGTATCGTTTGGAGTTTCTAATATTCCGTACAGTGGCCGTACACTTACGACGCGTGCGACGTCGGGACGATGCCGAACCAGACCCTGAACCATCTCCCAATCGCTGCGACATCGCAGGGAAAGAACGACAAGGACCACGGCGGTGTCTTGTCGTACCTTCCCGGCCAAAGGTTATCGCGCTGCACTTGCCCGGGAGAATCACACCCCGGGCCCGTGCACGAGAACGGGGAATATGTCGGTCGTTCAGCACCCGAGATCGACATGTTCGAAGCGCAGGTATTGCACAGACAACATTGCCCGCAGGTCGCAGGTTGAAAGGATTCCTGTTTACTTAGGTTGGTGACGACGGCGACGGTAATAAAGTCGGTTCTGTGTCCCAGTCTGGTCAATGGGCGGTAGGTTCATATTTGGTATATATGTGGCCCAGATTGACTGGAGCGTCGCACAGCCGTTCAATTACCAATATGTTTGGGACAATACCACGGACAATCTCATTATCCCGGATGGTACCAAGTCCACCCTGAATAGCTACCGTGGAGGGATCTACCAGCAGGCTACATCCGTCGTCACGGAAACTGGTACGTATCACACTGATTCAGAGACGTGGAGAGCAAGTGTGGCTGACAGCCTCGTCTTTTTAGTCCAGCAGGCATACGAGTTCAACGGGATGCAGTTCTCCACGTATGGCTTCCAGTACAAGCCCGGGTTCGGTGACGCCTACATGGCGTGGATCAGCGATGGGCAGCTTGCGTGGCGGCTCAATGTGGCTGGCATGGGTGCGGACAACGTCGTGGAGATCAGTGGCCGTCCTGTGCCTCAGGAACCAATGGTGAGTACACACATGTTCTATGTTTTCGACTACGACACCGCATCCTGAGCCTCTCGATTCCGGGCACGCTAGTACCTGATCATGAACTTGGGCATTTCTGAGAACTTTGGATTTGTCGACTACGACAACCTTGCGTTCCCTTCGACACTTCGTGTCGATTGGATCCGTGTTTACCAGGACCCGAAGAACATCAACATTGGCTGCGACCCGAAAGACTTCCCTACAGCGGCTTACATCGAAGAGTACGTCTTAATGGGCCATTTCTCCTCCGCTAGCCCTAGATCGCTGACATCGTGCATGGGCTTAGGTACATCGAGGCGTACACGAACCCGAACTTGACGACATGGGTGGACGATTACAAGCAGCCTATACCCAAGAACAAATTCCGCGGAGACTGTTGAGGTGTCCCTTGCATTCCATTTATGAAACATTTGACTAGGTTTCGGAAACTTCTGTTGATGCTATCTCGTAAGTCGCCATGTCCGACTCCACTTCTGCAGGCGATAGGGGACGACTATCAGTCGTCTGCCATACTCATGCGCTTGCCACGCAGGTTGTACTGTATATTCAAGCTTGCACATACTCTCATCGTTATGCATTATTTCATTGACATTTATCGCGACGCACCCGGGGAAGGCGGAGTGTGATGCGCAGCATTGACGTCGTGGAGAGCGTGAAGAAGGGGCGGCCTCGGCCGGGGTCAGGGTGGATGGACCGACCGTCGCCTGGGGCTTATTCTTGGAGACTGGACGCGATTGGGTGGTTGACGTAAGCGAGGGTGTTTCCCACAGTCTGTGTTGTTCTGGCAGTGGCCCAGTGCGTCTATGTACAGTAGCTTCAAGTTCCGCCTTTGCCCATCCCTCCACCCGTCACCATCCCCTCCAGCAGTCTCGCCGTCCAAACCCTTCCGTTCTTTACCTCCCACCATCTCTGTACCTCCACCCCCTCCACCCTCACAGCCCTCAGATACCCCCATTCACCGATTCTTCACCGACCTATTCTCGATTTCCCATCGTCCTAGCGACCCACCATGGCGTCCCAAATGCGCCAAACACCATACGCACAGTCGCCCTCGGCTGCGCCCTCCACAGCAAACCTCCTAGGACCCGGCACGCAGGGCGTTCGCGCCGACCCTAGGCTTCGTAGCGTTGGAAGCATGGCATCTCTCGTTAGTGATCATTCCCGTTGCTACGACGCCCAGTCCGTATCTCAAACTCCCACCTGCACAGAGTGACTCTCGTTATGCAAGCTCCGGAAGGCATGATTCCATGCCCGCCTCTCTCTCAGACAAGGTGCGTGCGCTGCGACACACCATGCCGGCGACTTGTAACGTGTTCTTTCTGTTAGTATTCGCTTGCACCGGACCCCTCGTCCTGGGGCGCAGACCTGTCTGTGGACCACCAGGAGGGAGACGACTACCTCCACAATCCCGACCCGCGGAGAGACTACAAGAGCGATAAGGGAGGACACATCTTCACCTCGAGAGGTCTTGCGAACCTGGGATGCTTGTTCATCCTCTGCACAGGGATGCTGACGCTCTTGTGAGAAAGCTGCGGTTTTATTTTTGTTTGTAATCCAGCGCTGAGCTTTCCTCGTCAGTGCGGGCTATCCCTTGATTTCCTACTTCACCCGTACACCTCAATCGACTCTCGGCGGGTTTAACTTGGGAGGAATAAATGCATCCGGCCAGGTCCCTTCTATGGCCGGCAACTGGGGCCTCATCGACGTCGATACACCGCAATCCGAGTATACCTATTCTGATTTTGTCTCCGGCAAACAGTGGCAGCTCATTTTCAGCGACGAGTTCAATGTCGACGGCCGTACGTTTTACCCTGGCGATGACCCTTATTGGGAGGCTGTGGATCTGCACTACTGGCAAACGAACAACATGGAGTGGTACGACCCGGAGGCCATCACCACCAGCAACGGTTCTCTCGTGATCACGCTTGAGCGCAAGGAGACCCATGACCTTCACTTCCAAGGGGGTATGATGTCGACCTGGAACAAGTTCTGCTTCACTGGCGGTATGGTCCTGGCGTCGGTCGTGCTCCCGGGCATTAACAATATTGTCGGTCTCTGGCCTGCTATTTGGACGATGGGCAACCTGGGTCGTGCCGGGTACGGTGCTAGTCTCGAAGGCATGGTACGTACCCCAATGTCTCATTCGTGGCCGACGTATTCATTTAACATTTCATACCTATCCTCATTACAGTGGCCGTATACCTACGACTCTTGCGATGTTGGCACCCTGGCCAACCAGACGCTTAACAATCTGCCCGTTGCCGCGACGAACACGGGTTCCAAGGATTATGGCTATGAGCTGTCTTACCTTCCTGGCCAGAAGCTCTCCCGCTGCACTTGTGCGGGCGAGTCGCACCCAGGGCCTGTGCATTCTGACGGCACCTACGTCGGCCGCTCTGCCCCCGAGATTGATATCTTTGAGGCGCAGGTATGCCAAGATTTGTTCAGCATCTCGTGCGCGGCGCGCTGATCGTCATGCTGAACAGATTACCGGCGACCCCCTCACCGGCCAAGTGTCTCAGTCGGCGCAGTGGGGCGTAAGTCATCCGTGGGCTCTTTAATATTCGAGTATTGACCAACTTGTACTGCAGCCATTCAACGAGGGCTACACCTGGTTCAATACCAGCGACAATCTCATCATCCCAGACCCGACCATCAGTTCTCTGAACGGTTACAAGGGTGCTGCTTTCCAGCAGGCCAGTTCCGTCGTTACCGAGACTAGTGTGTTGTTTTCGTCGCTCTACCAAACGCTAATCTTACCGGTCAATCATAGACCAGCAGGCGTACGAGTTGACCGGGAACGTGTACTCCGTCTACGGCATCCAGTATAAACCAGGGTTTGACGGTGCTGTAAGTTTTACGACGCATGTGCAACTCCTTGGGCCTCCATTGACGTTTCCCATTAGTACATCAGCTGGATCTCGGACGGCAAGCTTGCGTGGACTCTCCATCAGGCCGGATTCGCTGCGGACACCGTTGTCGAGATCGGGCCTCGACCCGTTCCCCAAGAGCCCATGGTCAGTCTCCCAATAGCCTGAACGACGATCGGTCCTGAGCTGACGCATGGTCATTAGTACATCATTGCCAATTTAGGCATGTCTACGAACTTCGGTACCGTGGATCTCGACCATTTGACATTCCCTACGGCCATGAAGATCGACTGGATCCGCGTGTATCAGGATCCGGACAGCATCAACATCGGCTGCGACCCTTCTGACTTCCCTACGGCGGCATACATCAACGAGTAAGTAGCATTGGCGCTGCCGTTGGAATCCTATCGAAACTGACCGGCTTTGCCAGGTACCTCGAGGCCTACACGAACCCGAACCTCACAACGTGGCGCGACGACTTCAAGCAGCCTTTCCCAAAGAACAGTTTCTTGGGCCAGTGCTGAGCCCTTTCGCCGCAGTTATCTTGTCGTTCGTGTTTTCGCAATCTCCTTTTTGTGAGGCACGCCAAGTTGAGAAGAACACTACCGGTTGGCATGGAGACGTCCGAAAGCAATTGCGGGCCATTGCAATAGTTGTCGCCGCCATCTCTGTCCGGTCATTACCCGCTCTATCATACCGCAATGTATTTCCATCGCATCATCGCCGCATGTGTTTAGTTCGTTCTTGATCTACAGCTAGTCTACGTTGTTCTCTTCTCTCGGTTGCTTTGATCAGACGCATTCACGAGTAATCAGCCCATCCTTCAGGCGGGTACCTTTCATACGCCGTTCCATACCACTTCGAAGCTGCATCCGTGTGGTGACGAAACAGCGGACCTTCGTGTTTCCTACCCCCAATGGACTTCAGGTTGCGTGCAAAATCATGTTACCCTCGGTCTGCAGTACGAATGTGTATCCCGAAGGCAAAAACAGTTAAGCAAAACCACACAACTCCCTGGTGGGGAGTCGAACACCGCTTCTGCGCGTGGCAGACCCTTATCCATGAACCAGTACCATCTCATGCTTCCACGAGGGAGTAACGGGGTCTCGACGATTATACTTCGCATATAGTCCACATACAGCATAATTGTAGTAAAGATACACGCCCAAAAGTCCAGCAAAACTGTCAGAGGAAGTATATCAGTCTAGATCCACCAGGCCAGCTACGGACCGTGTTGTGGTGTGCGCGAAGAAGGGGACCTGTGCGGTGACTGTACGTCCTCTCTGGTACGCACATCTAGGGTTACGGGTAACTCGTGGTATCGCTGCAGATCGATAGCCTCTGAGCGACCTATGCCGCCCACGTCATTCGGGAGCCAAATCATTGGCGGGGGTGCGAGGAGCTCTGGCGGGTAGAGTACGCCCGCCATCTCCTCAGCATGGTCTGCGAATGGGAGGGCAGGCAGATGGGGAGGCGCATCGGGATTCGTGCGTGCGGCACGCTCTGTCGCCGTCAGGTCATCCAATGTCTCGGTTTCTGCCATGCAACACAGAAGATTAGTGTGTCGATATCAGTACGGTAGAGCCAACTAGACAACGCTTACCGAGGGGCACTGGACCTCTTGTTTCCGACGGTGAAGGGGTGACCGCAAGCAGAGACATCATCTCCAACACGGATGCGAAAGAACCTCTGACGCGAGCCGTATTCCTCGCAGAGCTGACGAGGCTTGTCGTCTCTTCGTCCAATTCCCGGCCTATGCCAGGCTTGGCATTCTGCTCGAAGGTCTTCAACGAATCTTGGGTTATCGGCGTCAGCAAAGAGCGTATTGGGAGGCGTGTTCTCCAGCCGCAGTAGCTCTCGACAATGATGACGATGAAGACGGCAGCGCCGACAAGGATGCCTCCTTCGATCCATAGGCGTCTTGTGAGGAAGATCAGTCCCATGACCAGGGGCTGGAAAGCAAGGATGGTGGCAAGCCGGCGAAGCAGCCAGATCTGGAGCAAACCGCCGGTTTGCGAGTGGGTTCGGCCGTAAACGTAGCCAATCAGTACTCTATGGGCTATTCGGTAGTTAGTGGATTAGGAGTGTCATCAAGGCGTACGTAGGAATGGTTGGACTCACCGACTAGCGTGAGGAATAGCAAAATGAGGACAGCAGGGGCAAGTGGCGGGAAGATCAATGCGAATGCAGATGCGAAGATGACAGCGAGCAACGAGCAGCTGATCGCGTACGACGGGTCATACGTTCGCGGGTATACAGCTGGGGGGCCATATCATGAGAAACGCGAATACTGCTATGGGCGGATGTGCACAAACCTCGGAAACGTTGGCGGGGTGTAACGGCGACCTTCTCCGCTCTTGTGACCTTCCAGAGCCGAATAGGTTGGAGCAGAAGCAATCCAGGAAAAACGATTGCAACGGTCAATACAAGCACCAGGGCAAATACGCTGGAGTAGATGATGCCGTTGGCGAAGGAGTTGGTTACTCCACTGTCCGTGACAAGAGACTGCATGGAGAAGACGACGGCACCCGTCGCAAAAAGCCACACGGCTGCAACGAGGGTAAAAACCCAAAACACAGTCTTGAACATAAGCAATTGAGATCCAGATACGGATACGGAATTGTTGGTCCGGTTGGCATCTGGAGAAACGATCTAAGTTCGGGACGGAACGAGATGAGACAAAGATGTCTCTTACGGTAAAGGAGGAGGTACGCGAGGACGATGAATAGCGTTGCTGCGAGAGCAGGCGCCAGACATGTCGCAATGCCAGCCGCAAGCTCGTTGGTCGTCGTTAAGGGCCGGAAGAAGCGCAGATAGAGCGCGACATCGGGGGCAAGCGCGACAGAAAGCCCGGATACTGCCAGCACTGTAAAGTTCGTCAGCAACATTCGCTTCGACCGGATAGCTCTAAGACGTACGACCGACGATCAGGAAGAACCCGACCGTGATGACTGCCAGCCACCACGCCAGGCTCCTGAACCGGTGACTGGCCTCACTCTGGTTTTGCAGCTGGTCCCAGCGGATATCCTCCTTCGCCCGGCCCTCTATGAGCTGGATACCGGGTATATGGCGAACCCCACGGCCAATCATCAGCCATCCCTTGATCCTAGCACCGTCCGCAATGTCAGTGTAGCTGTCGCGCTGCACTTCGGCGATCTCGCTGTTGATGACCTTGAGCTTCCACCGCCAATGGTTGATATCCGAGTAGATCTCGCCCAGAGCGCCGTGGTCGACGCCGGAAAGTGGGCGCACGAACGGCTGGCGGGGCTGCAGGCGCAGATGCGGGGGCGTGATTTCTTCGGGTGCTGTGGGCCCCCGCGCGCGCAGTGGGAACGATTCGCGGTGCTCCTCGATTGGGGTGACGACTCTATTACCGCGCGTGCGAGGGGGGCGGGGGCGGAGGCGGGCCTGCCTCGGGTACTCCTCTGTGTTCAAGAACGCTTCCGGATCTTCGCGACCGACGTCGTGCCAGTCATCCTCCGGTTCCTCGACGATTGTGTTGGGGTTGTTCTGCTGTTGGTATTGAGCCCATTGACGCTGCGCCAATCCCTCGCTGAACGCGGCCGTGTCCCATGATGTGTGCTGGTTGGGTGCATAGGGGGCCAAGGTAGGGACTGGAGTCTCTTGCAAGTCAATAGGCTCAAGCTGCCCGCTGTCGGCCATTCGGAGCGGGCTGCCTAGCGGAATGCGACCGAGCGCCATAGAGTTTCGCTGCATTTCCTGAAACCTGCTGCCCACGACACGCTTGCTGACCGAGTCGGAAAAGCTCGGCTGCCGGGAACCCCGCCACGACGAGGATGAGGGGAATTGCTGGTCCGGGTCCGCAAATTCTCCACCGCTAATGCCGCCAAGTTCTGTGATCTTGTAGAACTGAGAAGGCATAACGTACGAGGTCGGGGGCAGAGAGGAGGAGCCGAAAGCGGGATTCCTGCCCTTGCGTCTACGGTTGCGGCGGTGTTCCTAGGACAATATCAGTATCAGTGCTTACGTACGTGTACCATAACACCATGAAGTACCGTAGAGTTTTTAAGCGGGCGAGGTCGGCTGATGGACGGTTTCGGGGCAAGCTCTGGTTCCTGCTTGAGCGGAACAGGTGGCTCCCAGTCCGCGATTGACGGGTCGGGCGTGCTGAGTCGGAAGCTCAGGATGTATTTCGTTTCCGCAACCTCGAGATGCTCTAGGACTTCGTCGCGCTCTTCGATAAGGAGCGCCAACCGGGTAGTATCACTAAGAATCAGTTTAGCATCGTTCTGGTACGAACAAGAACGGGCGGACGCACCTGACTGAGAACAGCGACTGGACATCAATCTCCAACTCGCCCTTCTCCTGGTGGTTCAGTTCTTGAGAGCGCCGCCTACGCTTCGAGCGCGCATTACGGTCGTTATTGATGTCTAGAGATGAACTGAGACCTATCTTGACCAGATAGTCCTTCAACCGCCTTTCTCCAAACCCTGCGAACCCCGGTGCGCATCGCGCCGGAAGCCACCCCATCTCAATGCCCTGACAACGGACTTCAGCCCATCGCTCCCGGTACGACACGGTCTTGTTGAACTCCTTGAGGATCTTCCATAAGGCCGGTAAAAGTCCAAGACCGATAGCGAAGGCCGTGGCAATGATGATCCGGATGCGCGCGCGTGGCGCAGCGTCGGTTCCATTCACTATCTCGCGCGCGGACAGCGACAAGACGCGTAGGTCGGACGTGGTCACCTGACCCGCGTCAAGGAGGTGCAACAGGCGCAGCAGACTTAGGTCCTGCAGAACCGAGTAGACCCCCGTGAAATGCGCTGGGGTCGTGGAATCCACGATGCAGGGGTTTGAGACCATGTAGAGGGGGAGGAACCCGCCGAGGGCGAGAACGGTCCACGCAGCGACGATGAGAGTGCATACCCAGAGTACACGCTGGCTGAGTTGTTCGTCGGAGGGGAAGAGGTGCGCGTCTTTGGCGGGCCAGCGTCCGGCGTCGGAGACGTCTGAAGGAAGAGATGGGACGAGGGGGACATGGGGGAAGAGGAACGCCCAGAAGGAACGGCCGAGCGGTTTGGGTCGATAGCTTGGGCACGTCAATTCGTAGCTCTATCTGCATGAATGGGACCGGTGCTCACCTTTGCTGTACAAACCACTCTCTAAGACCATAGACTTGGCGATAACGAGGCCGGAGGAACGCAAAGAGGAACTGTAGGCGCGTCAGTAATGCGCCTCCGCAGTATGTTGGAGCATGCAAATTTACCCATATCGACAAGCCGACCAGAGAGGGGATGAGGAGGGTAGAGAACAAGCCAAGGGACGCGGCATCCACGCCGTGGCCAATACAGACTGGCTGGAGGACTACATTTGCTTGTACAGTCGAGGTGTCGGGGAACGCTGTTACAACACGGGTAGCAGTGACAAGCGTAGAGGAGTAGGAAGTGAAAGTCGTCGAAGGGTTAGACACAATGACCGGTACTGAAGTCGTGAATGTCGTGAAGCTAGAACTTAGAAACACGGATGAAGAGGTAGCGCTTGTGGGTATGGGAGAAGTCGGCAACGCGAGACGGGTAGGAGATGGAGTCTGGGCTGTCGAAGGGGTTGTTACAGGTATCGCAGAGGAAGCGGGTAGAGAGACCGGAGATGAAGGGCTTGGTGGGGCCCGGGCTGGTGGGGTTTGGGTGGGTAGGAAAGTGGAACTGTTTGCTGTTGTCGGGGAGATTGGAGGAGGTTGAGAGAGGGTGGACATGGTATGGTCATTAGCTGGTCGTGGTAGTCGTGGAGTCAAACGAACGACGGAGGAAGTACGAAGGGTGAAGATGCGCGCCCTGGGGGCTGGTATACAAGACAAGATTACAAGGGTCTCTAAGCAGCGCGAACAAAACATTCAAATCCGACTCGGCCGTCTTGTCCCCATAACTTAACTCAACCGCCTTCCATAATAGGCAGGTTTCACCTCACAGTGACGTTATCCACGCCTCGCACAGTCCACCGGTATACAGAAGAGCGCATTAGTACTCGACAATCGAGTGGGCCAGGGAAGGAATGTGGGTGTGTATGTCCAAGCCATGTCCACAAGAATAAGACTATATACAGAGCGACCGGCATGCGCACATACCCTGTTAGCTTCGCCGAAGTGTAGCCGCGGGCGGAGCCGGACTCACCTCCAGGATCGGGAGAGTAATTTAATAAAGCAATAGTGGCCTCCTCCCCTCACTAAGGGTTATGAAGGACGAGAATCGGTGATGATGATCATCCCGTCCTTCTCTGACAGCTTTCGGCCCGTTCCTTTGACCCAGGGAGCTGCATCGTCTGCTATGACTGGGGATTCGAGGCCACGTTTCTCTTTCTTCTCTTTCTTAGACTTGGGCTTGACTGTAATCTGCGCGGGTGAGTCGGCCTCAAGGACCTTGCTTTTGCTAGGAATGCAGCCCATCTAACGGCATAGATATGAACGAAGGTCGTCCAGACGAGGAAATCGAGAGGCATACCGTGAATGACCAGGCACGGGGAACGAAATGAGTGAGGGATCCGGAGGGGGGGAATGAGCTATCCGTCACTCTGGACGCTAATAGTATATAGTGACATTGAAGAGGACCCCGTTCGTTGCGAGGGCACCACGATCTACGATCTGGCCATGCTACATATGTATGTATGTAAGTATTCACAAGTGATGCACCAAGTGAGCAGTGCCTTCGGTGCGACCTGATCATGCATATGAGCGAGTGCCGCGATGGGCGTGGGCGGTTGCCAGAGGCGGGAAGACAGCCATTGGCTGATGGGTACGAGACCAATCGTTGACCGCTGCTATCCAGTGCTACTTATCCTTGTGTTACCCGCTCAATCCGAGTCGAAAAAAATCAATATTACTTACATAATCCACAGTCGCAGTCGCTTCACGCTGTGATATGGGCGCTCAATATCAATGCCAACGCGTGGCGGTGTGGCATCATTGGAGCGCTTACACGCAGACAGTACTGTACTTTAACTTACACGCTTCTCGCACCTACTGCCCATCCAGTGCCCATCCGTCCGTTCTCGTTTGTCGTTCCGTCAATCAACTCTTGTCGTGTGCACCGTTTCTCTGACTGTTGGCCACTTGCGATGGCGAGCGTCGCGCTCAAACAGGTATGCGTCATCCTAGAACCCGAGCAATCTCCACGTTGAACATCATCTTAGGCGGGTGCAGCACCGACGACTCTCCAGGATGCCCAGACCAACGCCCTCTTGACATTGCTCAACCTTAACAACCCTCTCGAACCCTCCAACAGTGCCCCCCAATCCTCTGGAAAAGGTGTCGCTCCTCTGAAGGCTGCCTCCCCCGGCGGTCCTCCCGTCTGGAAGGTCCTAGTGCTGGACCAGTATACCAAGGATGTACTCGCGACTGTCCTCCGAGTACAGGACCTCCGGGATGTCGGTGTTACCCTTCATGTGTGAGTCTGTCCTTCATCGCCTTTTAATGACTGTGGTCATCGCGAGATTTAGCCAACTACACTCCAATCGACCTCCATTACCCGATGTGCCCGCCGTCTACTTCGTTTCGCCCAATCTCGACAATGTCCGCCGAATAACGCAAGACCTAGAGAAGGGCCTCTACGAATCATACCATCTCAACTTCGTGGAGCCACTACCAAGATCTCTGCTCGAGGAACTTGCTGCTGTGGTTGCGCGAGACGGGACTGGGGAACTAGTTGAGCAGGTGCGTCGCAAATGCTGGACTCATCGTCCCTAATGTATTAACGCGCGTGCACCTCTTAGGTTCTGGACCAATATCTATCTTTTATTGCTCCTTCGCCGTCCTTGTTTTCCCTTGTGCCACCACCAAATGCTACATCATCCTCACCACCTAATGCTGCCGGTCCCTCCGCACCATCCATGCCACACTCTGCCTACACCCTCCTCAATTCTCCTTCATCGACAGAGCAACAGATAGAAGAAGAGATTGAGCGGGTGGCGTCCGGCATCTTCAGTGTGGTAGCTACTATGGGTGAGGGGGCCTTTGTTACCTCAGGACGCACTCAGTTGGCTGAGTATTCCGGCAGGACACGTTCCAATCATCCGCGCGCCGCGAGGAAACGCAGGAGAGATGATTGCTAAGAAGCTCGAGCAAAAGATACGGGATGCCGTTCTATCCTCCGCGCGCTCCCATTCCGCCTCATTATTCGCGCAAGACACTTCGGGCCTCTCCAACCTTCAACGACCGCGTAATGACCATTTGCTACAATGTCCACTTCTGAATCACTGACATTTACTGCTAACAGTTCTCCTTATTCTTGACCGCAATGTCGATCTCGTCCCCATGCTTTCGCATGGATGGACATACCAAGCACTCGCATCCGATTGTCTCGAGATGAAGCTGAACCGTGTCGTTGTCTCCCAGCCACAGAAGCGTTCGTACGACCTCGACTCGAAGGACTTCTTCTGGACCAAGAACGCTGCAAATCCGTTCCCCCAAGTCGCAGAAGATATTGACACGGAGTTAAATAAGTATAAACAGGATGCTGCTGAAATCACACGTTCTACGGGTGTAAGCGACGTTAACGACATAGCTCAAATGTTAGTATCCCATTCTTCGATCACACCTCGACATACCTGTTGTACCATCAAGAACTGACAATAGATGACCTCCCCATGCTTCGAACCGCTCCCCACGTCTCACACATACGCATGCTCACACGTCTACTGTGCTCCAGGGATCTCTCCGCAAACGCAGCACACCTCAAGACGGCCATCACTGCGCTGCCCGAGCTCACCGCGCGCAAAGCCGTGCTCGACACGCACATGAACATCGCGACCGCGCTTCTCGAGGAGATCAAGAAGCGCGGCCTCGACGAGCTCTTCTCCACCGAGGAGGCGATCACCAAGCAGACGTGCCAGGCGCTTCTCGAGTTCCTCCGCCACCCCAAGGGCGACGCGGCCCCCACGCCCAGTGACAAACTCCGCCTTGTCCTCGTCTGGTACCTTTCCGCACCGGAGAGCGCGATCTCGCGCGAAGATGTCGTGGAGCTCGAGAAGGAGCTCAAGTCCGCAGGCGCGGACGTCGCCGCGTTCGACTACGTCCGCCGCACGCGCGAGATCTCTAAGATGATGGCACCGAGTGCGATGGGCGGTGCGACCACGCCCGTCCCCGGGAACAGCACCCCAGGCGGCGAGCTCTTCAAGGGCTTCAGCGCCCTAGGCAACAGGGTGCGCATTTCTCGTATTCCCTTGCACATGCCATGAGCAGCGACTGATCGGACGGCCGTGTGCAGCTCACGGACCGGTTGAAGGACGGAGGGTTGGAGAACCTCATCTCGGGCGTGAAGAACTTTTTGCCGGCGAACAAGCTCCTCGCCGTTACTCGCCTGACCGAGGCGCTGATGGACCCGTCGGCGGCGTCCAACCAGTCGCTTCAAGAGACCGATGACTACATTTTCCTCGACCCCCGAGCCCCGCGAAACCCGAACGCAGGGCTCGGCATATCCGGCGTCGGTGCTCCCGGCACTGGTGGGCCCGGGAGCGGTCGCGCACGCCGTATGGCCTTTTCTGAAGGCATCGTCTTCGTAGTCGGTGGGGCGGGATATGTCGAGTACGGCAATATAGAGGAATGGGCAAAGAAGACTGGCAAGCGCGTGACGTACGGCGGAACGGAGATCGTGGACCCTGGAGGATTTTTGCAAGTGCTGGAGGCTCTTGGGAAGGCTTCATCGTAGACGTTGCTCACGTAATGTGCATCCTCGCGATACACTGCAATGCATGCTCCCATGGATCTTCGGAAAACAAACTTGAAAAAAATAAATGAGCTGGATTACAAAATTACGATAGCGAGTTGACTATAAGACACTGAGCAGAATGCAAATGCGACAACAATGGTAATACAGTGTGGTGGCCAATTCCCTCACTTCCTATTGCTCTGGCGGGATGCAAGGATCTGCACGAGTCGAATGCTATTCACCGGTAGGTCAGTATGCATCTCAGGTGTGTAAAGCACAGACTCACAAGATGTTGATCATATCGAGTTCGAGACCAATTGACTCCTTCAGGGGATCGCGAGGCATCCTACCCTCCTCAGCCAACCGCGCGTGCTGAAGGATCTTCTGAGTGCTGTAAGAAGGAACTAGATGAGACGAAAGCACGGAAGGGATAGAAACAGACGAACGTACTCGAAGAGAACGAATCCGCTGAAGACTGCGAGACCGCCGTAAAGCGAAATCGCCTCCGAGATAGCCAGACCGCGCATACCGAGGGGAAGAGCCATAGGTGCCAGGGAGCTGAGGGCAACGACAGTTACACCGGCGAGCAGAGGGCCACCCATGTACAAGTACTTGTCGTTCCTGTGCAGAACAGTTAAGACCAACAGCATATGGAACACAACGTAGAGTAACTCACTTTGCGGTAGCACCAACGTAGGATAACGAGCCCACGACACCGCAGGTGTAGAGCGCAGCGCGCGAGAGAATAGCAGGGCTCATGAAGAACAGAGGGCTAAGCGTCGCCGCTTGGCACGCATTGAAACCCTATCTGAAGTCAACAACGCATCCTTCATCGCAAGGCATGTGAATCGCTCACCAGCCAGAACGCGTGCTTCAAGACAGTGTTCTCCGGAGGGGTGTACATGGCACCCATCATGGTGCCAATCGACCCGACGAGGCTGACTCCAAGGACTACCCACGGATTCGCAGACATGATGCGGAACGCAAAGCCGTTCTTGAACATAGCTCGGGCAACGAGCGCAGTGATTGCAAGTCCGCCGCCTGTATACTGGAAGCTCTCGTGCAGGTAGGACCGCTCGGACTGAGAAAGGGCATCGCGGGTTTCACGGTTCAGGAAAGCGTTAGTCGCGATAATTGTTCCAGCAACCGTTGCCTGCGAGCTACTTCAGCAAGACAGTTCTCGCGGAGAGGAGGATGGATTGCTCACCGCCGTTATAGCATATCTCTTCCATGCTTCAGACTGTGCTGGCCTGTACACAACGGGTTTCGCATCAGTCAAGAAGGCACGGGACGGCCTTGAGAACGCGTATATGGATGGAGAAGGTCGTTTGGGAGAGGGAAGAACGTTTGTCCGGAGGATGCTGTAGAACCGGAAAGTCTGAATGGAAGGCTGTCGGGCTGCTTGCGCGAAGGCAGAGTGGCCAGCAAGGCGCATTTGAGAGACGAAGCTCATACGCAGCATTTAGGATTAGTCGAGCGTATGGTAGAGAGGGGGGAGGAGTGAGGCGGGAGGAGTGAGGCGGGAGGAGTGAGGAGTGAGGAGTGAGGAGTGAGGGAGGAGGATGCGTGTGCACTGCAGCGGTCCAGGCGGCACAACTTCTTGGTTGACGAGCGTGGCCACCCGGCAGTGTTCACGATTACATCACTTTCCCTCGGCACCCGGACCGGACCAAAGGAATTATCATAGAGAGCATGTACTACAACAACATAAGGCTGAGCAATAACTAACGCGTTCCGCGTAGAGCGAAGCATAGGATCCAGGTATGGGTACATCTGCTGAAGGTTCTTAGCCGTTTCACTGCAATTCGGGCACTTTTGTCAAGTCGACTACGCCAACTGCCGCCTTCTCCATCGCCATCGCTATCCGGTTCAAGTTACCGGACTGCTGCCACTCGATCTCGAAGATACTGTGGTTAGTTGTCCCGGCACTCCACGACCATCGCTTCTGTTTTGCCTGCCCAGACTCATCAACCCAATAGAACGACGAAAAGCAAAGGGCTTGGACTTACTCGAATGTCATATATATGCAAGCAGCCGTCCCCCCCGGCCGTCGCAATATGCCGCCCATCTGGACTGAATGCCAACGCATAGACGTTCTTCTTGTGGTCGTCGAATGAGCAGAGGCATTCGCCGGTTACGCTGTCCCATATCCGCGACGTGCCGTCAAACGAGGACCTACATGACCACAGAAGCGTGCGTTAAATAAATCGCCTTCATGACGGATAATGTACCAACTCACGTTGCTACCAGTTCATGTTCACCGTTCGGTGTGATTGGAGACCATACTATATGGCTGACTGGGCCAGTGTGACCTTTCAGAACGATAGAGTGGCTGTCGTGGATATAACGGAGCGGATCGATGTTCTCTATGTTCCATATACGACCGGTCATGTCGTCTGAACATGATGCCAATCTTGTCTTCATAGGGTTGCATTTCACTTGGTTGATCTCGTTTTGATGGCCGCTAGAAAGACCTGTCAGTCACCAGGTAAAGGTACCACAGACGAACGGCGTCGCTCACAGTAGCGTCCTCAATGGTTTTGGAGAATCGAGGTCCATGATGTAAATGCGAGCATCAGATCCGCTAGTTACGAACTGCAGGTCTGACAACCAGTCGGCGTCCAAGCAGCATTCTGTGCGAACCCGTCTCAGCCTCGATTCCCAACTCATGGCCATATCACTTGCGTTTATGGAGCTGGAACTGCTTGTGGAGCTTCTTTTCCCTGACGTCCCATATACAAGCTGACCCGTCGAGGCTCGCAGACAAGAACCACCTCCCCGATGGGGAGAACCGAACGGCGAATATTGGACCCTTCTCAATCAGTAGTCAGTAAAGCGACTTGCACACGTGGGTCGTGGAAGCGGCTTACATCGTGTTGAGTATGCGTGAAGTATGCTTTGCCCTTCGAGTCGCATATCCGCAGAACTGAGTCGTAACAACCAACAGCGACCAAGGAACCATCATGTGACCATGTGAGAGAGGTAAGGTCGCTGTCGCTGCCCTTGGCAGCATATGCGCAGATGAGGGGAGGTTTTATATGCGTGTTAGTCACACCGTCCTTGTCAGGACCGGGGGGGATATTCCAGATGTGGACCATGCTGTCTTTGGAGCTGGAACAATATGAGGCTCCTTGATTATGCGCAGCACATTTCTGAACATACCCAGAAGCCAAAACCGTATGGTGAACTGGATTCCACCCACAAACGAAGACCTGGAGGCGAGAGTAAGCAACTGATGAAAGGACTGGCCCACGAGTTAACTGACCGCCGCTTTGTGGGCCTTAAGCAATTGAACAGCGCCGTCGGATTGCTCGCCAGCATCGGAGGAAGTTGCGTTGGTGCTTGTAGATGTCACGGTGGTGAGAGCATTCGATACCGCTTCTACTGGAATAGTTACTGTCGCGGGAGTGCGTGGAGTGGGGGCTGTCGTCGGGGCAGGGAATCTGGCTTGATGATGGTGCAACTTGAATGGGATTCAAATAGGACACGAGAACAATCCGACCTACTTTCTACGACGGAAGGAGACCTTGTATCTACCTCGGCTTCAAGCTGGCCATTCGTCTTTACCGCTTCTCCTTTGGAGGTTCATCCACCGGGACGGGTCCACTGGCTTTGCGTTTCAACGAGCTTTCGGTTGATGGGCCATTGACCTGAACAGAAGTGCTTTCGGCGCCGACTTGGGCGGTTCGGAGAAGTTCTGGCTGAAGATGAGGACGATGAGCCTCTGGGGGAGGTGGAGGGGGAAATTTGGGATCGAAGGAGCAGGTATGGTGTTCGAGGAGCTTGAACTGGTTCGTGCAGGCCATTGTCATGGTGTCGCCCTTCCAGTGGGCCTCGACTTCGCTGAAGAGAAGAGCCTTGCTGAGAAGTTCAACGAGTTCGCCTCGAGGAACATGTTTCCTGTAGTGAGGGGAGTGCTCGAGACGTCCTTCTGCGCGTAGAACGAAAGCGCTGTGTTGAAACCCTAATCGTTGGTAGGTCAGCTACAAAGAACACTGTCAAGTGTTGCCTGCGCGCACCTGAATCCTTGAAATACGCATGTATTAAGCAGTTTATCTCATCCGCAGTGATATGGAAGGGGTCAGCCATGGCTGCATAGAGTGGATAGATGTGGAGGCTCGGAGTTCGCGGGAGGGTCAACGGTCAATGCAACTTGGAGGCCTATTAGCCGAAGCCTTGTGCTGGATTTCCCAATTCCCAGCCACCCACATTCAGGCGGAGCTTGTAGTGGAAATCCCGTACGGTGGATCTCCGATACGATGATTAGATTGGCGTCCGAAGGAAGATAAGATAAGATGGCACCCGGCCATAATTAATATTGTCGGCGGCATGAATGCGGCATGAGCATGCTTTCTCAGCAGATGCATCCTGTTTCTCCGGCCGGACTTGGTCTTCGACCTTCTCCCGCGCCAGGGTTCAGCTCATCTTCGCCTCGTCTTCTGGCCATTTGCGAACAGCGAGCACACCATGTCTGACAACCCGGAGTCTCCCCACAGCAACGCGGCTGGCCGTACTCATCATCTTTCCGGGGATGGAGACACAGACGGGGGTCGGGAGAGGTTACAGACTGTCCTAGAGGGTGAGCTTGAACTCTCTCCTGATATTGCGTCCCTGACATCCATCTTAGCACTTCTAGGTACCACAAGTTCGAATGGCGGCAGTGCCACAGCTTCACTGTCCATTGAAGACTTGCAGCGCTTACTGAACATATTCTCCCCTCGCGATCTGTCCTCTCGCGGAGTCACGGAGTATTCTCTCGTAGAAGAGGAAGAAGGTGATGATGAGTATCTCGACGAGGAAGACGAGGGCACTGTCTACCACAACTGGGCTTCGGCCAGCCATGCACCCCCGTGGGATCGTTCTCGCGGCTGGTGGCCCAAGATCACAGAACCTCAGAAGGAGGGCTTGGAATTATTATACAGTGGGGAGTTCGGTCGGGCACTTCATCAAATCCAGTCACGCGAAGACCAGAGTAACGTCGCGCACAGCCTCCTCAACAGGGGAATGAGTTCGCGACCGACGCTTAAGGAAGACATTACATGTGTGCGCGTTATTCACCTCCCTAACTATCCCCTAGCTTAATTATGCAACAGGATGTCCTCCCAAATTCCAGCGGAACTGCTGTTGCTTCCTATCCCGCGAACGCCTATGTTGGACAGTTCTCGTCCGGTGCGTCGACAGGCTAGCTCTGTTTCTTGTCGTCTGACATAGGCCCCAGACTCCGCATTTTACTACACTTGTGTGCGAAGTGAGTAAACGGTTCGTTCTATTTGTAGCTAGCGCATGTGTTAACGGCCCTCCGTAGACTTCCGCCTTCACGTCTATGACACGGCCGCCCCTCTCAAAGGGACCGCCCGGCGGTCCAGTGACGGGCATGCAACGACCATGGAGATTATTAAGACAATCCAAGCAGCTCCCGGTCGCTGGACCATCACAGACTCGCACCTGAGCCCAGACAACCAAAGGATGATCTACGCGTCTGTTGTAAGTAATGCCCAACGCGTCGGCGGGAATTGCCCTCTGATGGTCTATTTAGTCCAGTACGGTGCACATGACATCAACGTTGGATGTATCGACGGAACAAGTACCCATATCTTTCAGTGATCCTGTCCGGCCTGGCGGAAGTCGAGGGTGGGATTGGGACGATGATAACGAGTACGACATCTGGAGTTGCAAATTCTCTGCCGACGGAAATGAAGTCATTGCTGGCGGCTGCCGTATGCTTTTCGGTATGTTTCCTTTCCTTTGTTCTACCCCAGGTCATTCACTAACCACTCTTCAGTCTATGATCTCGTCGCCGGTCGAAGGACGGTGAAAATATCGGGCCATACGAATGACGTAAACAGCTGTTGTTGGGCGGACACTGCGTCTGGAAACGTGCTCATCAGCGCGTCCGATGATACATTTGTCAAAGTTTGGTATGTCAGCCCCCCAGTTATCGCGCCGTTCTTACTCTCAACGAAAGACAGGGATCGTCGGTCTTTGGCCGAAACTAGGAAACCTTCGGGTGTCCTAATTGGACACACGGAGGGAATTACATACGTCTCAGCAAAAGGCGATGGACGGTATATCATCTCAAATGGAAAGGACCAGATTTTGCGGCTCTGGGACTTGCGTATGATGCGGAGCAACTCAGACTTCGAGGGTGTAGCTAAACAGCATTATGGTATTCCTCGGTTCGACTACCGGTGCGTGTACTCATTTCTTGCCCGCCGGTTTCCGTGGACTCAGAATCGCAGTAGAGGAGAAGGCTATCCCCGCCCGAAGGTGAAGCAGCACCCCCTGGACTGTAGCGTGATGAAGTACACGGGACACGAAGTCCTCCGCACTCTCATCCGGTGTCATTTCAGTCCGGCCGAGACGACCGGTCAGCAATATATCTACTCTGGCTCGTCCGATGGCAAAATACACGTGAGTAATGGGATTCCATCCTGACCCTGGGTTCGCACTAAACGCTACGCTTTAGATTTGGTCATTGGACGGACGGGTGGTTCAGGTTCTTGATCGATCATATACACTGTCCATGGCTCTGGACCCCTCTGCTCCCGACCCTCAAGACATCACGCCTGCGCGCGTACGGCCATGTGTCCGAGATGTTAGTTGGCACTCACAGGTATGTTGATATGATTGTTTTGCGATTTTCGACAGCTCATATTTCGATTTAGCAACCTATCCTGATGAGCACCGGCTGGCTTGGTCGCCACTGGGGCATGTCAGAAGGTAGCGTCGTTGCACGACACGAGGTAAGTAAATGCCCATTTATATGCGTCCAAATTGAATTCCGACGGTGCCGTCTTAGTGGAAGGGACTGTCCAAGTTGCGAAATAGCCTCGAAGATCACGTTGAGAGGCAGAAGCTTGAGCGCGCTGAACGAGCGCAGCGACGCTCGAAGCGCCGAGACGCCATGCCCGGAACCTTCGCGGCTGAGGCTGATGTCTCTGACGAAGATGGATGATCTGTCGGCACGGATATATGCTCCATGTCAGTCATTGGGGTGGTGGGACAACTTCACTTGTAAGTAATAGCATAACGAATGTTGTACTGTCTGTACGATATGGCCATATCTAGACTTCTTGTTGGCGTACTGAGTGGCATGGACCGGTTATGGACCGGTGTTTCGTCGAAGTTTGTGCGGTGAGTCACTGAGTGCTGGGTCACCGCGCTGCGGAGGCGCTACTGTATATGTCCTCCTATCTTAATGTGGCTGTACGCGTCTTGTACTCTTCTCCCCGATATTCGTCTCTGCGGTCCCTTGGCGATCCCCCCGAACGATATACGACCAAACACAAACACTATTAAACGCGATGCTCATCACCTCAGACAAGGAAGCCGCAATGGAAACAACACCGCCCCTCAACGCCGAATTGAACACCTATGGATTCCCCCAGGGATACTTCATGCTGCGCTCCCTAGCGACAGACCGCGTCCTCGATGTAGCACAAGGCTTGCTGGAGGACGAGACTTGCGTCATCCTGTGGCCCATGACTGAGACATCGCTCGTGGAATGTACGTCTTTGAAGTTTGTGGCGCCCCCATGAGCAATCGTTGATAAAACGGGAGCAGCGATGAGGAAACCGGAGAGCAACAACCAGGTATGTAGCACGGGAGCCCGTGGTGGTGAAAGTTCACCTCGCGCTCTTTGATATAGGTGTTCTTCATCGATACGTCTGGCGCGCTATGTTCCAAGTCTTCGGGACACGCCATCGATGTTCAAGGTATATCCTACGAATCATTCGTAGACCTTCCCACCTGACACAGTGAACCCCACTGCACACAGACGAGGGCCTTGTACTTCGCCACAGGAAACCAGTGACGTACCCCTTCCCCAACGCAGAATCTCACCCTCTTCCACGCTTCGCCTACCATCCGATCACGAGGGAGGTCACAGTGACTTTCGCTTACGACCCTTGCTACCCCGCCTCTCCGACGTCTCGGCGCGAAAGCGCATCCGGCGTTTGGAAAACGAAGGCCTACTACCTGAGCGCTGTCCCCGTGCGCAAGCCTCCGACGCTTATCGACAACGCGTCTTCCCTCCTTACCGCCGCCGTGACGGGAGGGATGTCGTTCTTTGGACCGACGAAGACGAACGCGACCCCAGACGAGGTCTTCGACGGGCACATCGATTTGAACGAGAGTGATCTCGCGGAACAGGACAGAAATGAGGCCGAGGAGATAGACGATTCTCCGGACTGGTTGCGCCCGGTGAAGGCGATTGGGCTCACTACAGAGGAGGCCTTTGGCGCGAGCGACAAGGCGAAGCTGCGACGTCAGTGGGAGATACTCCCTTTGAGGCACACGAAGCGGTTGACCGGCGGTATATGATTTCCGTGTTCTGTATAGGTTCCGAGTCCCGTTTGGTATTTGTTGACGCGGTCGTTTCATGTTCTCGCGTTTAGGTTTGGATGTGGATGGACTGCGGGTCAGCTGGATGTTCATGCGAATGTGTACGATTATCTTTCGATAATGAGCGATAAAATGTGCCACCCAAGGCGGGGATTTGGAACCGTTTGATGATCATGCAGAGAGACTTGGCCATCTCGCGTAGACGGGCACGTGTGGACGACAACAGTGAGCCTGACACAAGCGAGTGGCCTTCACTCAATTGGATTCGTTATCATCGTTTCCCGCGGGCACTCGCTCTGGGGTCGGCTGGCCAACAGTGCTTCCTATCATCCATGCACATCGGTTCATGCCCAAGATAAGTGCCCCATTTAAAAGCCTCGTCCAGAGCTCCCGCCGCCACGATTACTCTTGTTTTCGGCATAGCGATCTGACATTACTTCAACAACCCACTGTGTACTGCTAACCGTTTCTATAGATGACCAAGGCGTCCTTCCAAACGCTCGTAGGAGCGGCGATCGTCCTAGCCAACTTGCCCTTCGTGCATTCACATCGCAGCAGCGGAGAATATCACAGTGACCATGCTCAGGTCCCCTTAGAGGAATTCGCCCATCCAAGCTCATCTGGCTCCCAAACATGGCTGGAAAAGTACGGCAAGCAAGTTGACCAAGTATTCTCTGGCCCGTTGTCGTTCTCTCACCTCCCGTACTCGCGCTGCCTCGAGGATGAGAGTACGCAATTCGATATCGCCCTTCTTGGCATGCCGTTCGATACCGCTGTCAGCTACCGGCCAGGGGCTCGGTTTGGGCCGTACGCTATCCGCTCAGGGAGCAGGCGACAACGCAACGGCCGTGGCTATACCCTTTCCTGGAAGGTCGACCCCTATGAACTAGGCCCTAGTATAATAGACTGTGGGGATGTCAGTCGATTTCCATCATTCGTAAACAGGCATGAATAACTGACTGCAGTCCCCTTCGCTCGAAGATCCCTGTTAACCCCTTTGACAACGCCCTAGCCATCGATCAAATGGAAGTCGCATATTCCACACTACTAGCACGGTCACCAGCCACCGATAGCGGTTTCGCCTCGGCTACCCAGAAGTTCGCTAAAGATGGGAAGCAGCACCCTCGTGTTATCAGGTAGGGCCCTCAGCTTCTTGTCGGAGGTTTGCTAGTCAACTAACGGCCGCACCTTGTAGTTTGGGCGGCGACCACACCATCGTACTTCCTATTCTACGGTCTCTCAATAAGGTCTATGGCCCTGTGTCGGTCATCCACTTCGACGCTCATCTGGACACATGGCCTGCCTATGCAGGCTCTACGTCGGAGCAGTCCCGTGTCACCCATGGGACGTTCTTCTACCTCGCGAACGAGGAGGGGTTGATGACCAACACTAGCGTGCATGCAGGCATTCGTTGCAAGCTCGCTGTATGCCTTCGAATGCCAACCTTACCTCGATGCCAAACCAACTGATGCGATTATTGACTTGACAGGGTGTGGGGGACTTAGAGAACGATGCCTCTGTTGGATTTCAAGTGATTTCTACGGACGACATTGACGACTACGGAGTCACCGAAATTATCAAACGCATTCGTGAGCGTGTCGGCGACTCCCCCGTGTATCTCAGGTTCGCATCGTCCCCGATCGTGTTACTTATCGTGCTGACTTGCCGTCAGCTTGGACATCGATGTCATAGGTGAGCAGATATCGACGC
This sequence comes from Ganoderma lingzhi, assembly GCA_026283605.1. Lineage (NCBI taxonomy): Eukaryota > Fungi > Basidiomycota > Agaricomycetes > Polyporales > Polyporaceae > Ganoderma > Ganoderma lingzhi. The sequence continues at coordinate 2,560,855 of JAPJYM010000001.1, forward strand.
CACCCTCAAACTCTTCGGGTTTGCTCGCGGTCTCATATCCCAACCATAATTCTAGATCCTGGCCTCGCACCTGCTACAGGCACACCCGAGGCGGGCGGTTGGACGACTCGTGAAGTGAAGCGGATCATCCGGGGCCTCGCGGGCCTTAATTTCGTGTAAGTCCCCCGCTCCGCCTATGTATCCACTCTGCTACGTCGGAGCCGCAGTCGTTCCGGTAGCCCATCCGCAGCCACCCACAGTTGTACAACACGCCACTGACGTCCACCACACTTCCAGAGGCGCAGACATCGTGGAGGTCGCCCCGGCGTATGACAACGGTACGGCCCTACACTCCCCGCTCGCCGTGGCTTGGTGTGCTCATTGATATTCGCTGGTGTCTATGATCCGCGTTTTCCAAAACCCGCCGCAGCTGAGATTACGGGCATCGCTGCCGCAGATATCGTGCACGACTTCTTGTCCATGCTGTTGTCCTCACAGCCCCCCACGCCGCACAGCACGTTCGCACCTGACACGTTCGCATCCGACACGTTTGCACCCGCCAGGGACGAGTTGTGAACAACCAAGGGCGACTAAGGCCGCCATTGATGTGCCAAGAAGTCGATTGCGCCGTCAAATATAGAGTAGATCGTGGAGGGCAGTGGGAGGGGAAAAGACAGGCTTGTGTCAGACCTGTTGGGGTTCTCGAGTGCTGCGGGCTCGGATTATCAGTGGGTTCTTGACGAACGACGGGACTGGATGACATGAAAGCGAGTACTGGGTATGGATGCGTCTGTATATTTCGCGATATTGCCGTGGCTAGCATCCCGGTGGCTCTAAGTGTACATCGAATGTCAGACTGCATCAGAACGAGTGCCCAAGGTCGGATGAATAATTACGGCATATACTAGGTTGTCGCTATGGAGACGCGGGTGGGTTCGTGTTGTGTCCGCATTATACAAATCCCAAGTGAAAGGGTCCATGCGTACGTAGCACACGAAAAACAAAAAAGAAAGGGCAAGGGAGACGAGGATGAAGAAGTAGGGGTGAATTAGTGCTTCGCACCCCATTGCCCTGGAGGTTGCGCGGTGGCGGCATCGTACATAGGAGGAGCTTCGTTGTAGTGAGGCTCGTCCCGCACGGGCGACGCTACCAGTGATTGCGCCATGGACGTTGTGGGTTCGCGGGGACCCCGTGGACTGGCTGGCTGAGGCATAGGTGGTGGTGATACGCTCGTGTTGATTGGATACGTCGTCGCGGTAGTAGAGCTGTAGACAGACGAGCTGGGTGCGGGGGACGCGCGGTGCTGGTCGAGCGCAGGGACAACGTTGGCGCCATAGCCGCCTCCGCCCAGCGTGTAGTTGCGTTCGGGGGTTGCACGATACGGGTTGGTGTTTGTAGGGACGACAGGAGCGGGGGGTGGCGAAGCCTGGCCGTACATATAGCTCGAAGTATTGTAGGTGTCAGCGTTGAACTGTGTCTGCGAAGGCTGCGCGGCGAAGGGATCGATCACGTTATTGTAGCCAGCTCCGGTGTTGTACGCAGTGTTATCTTGTTGTGAGACCGCCGAATGGTCTAACAACAGTATCAGTGCCTGGTGGGGCAGCGACGCGTGCGGAAGACTTACAAGAAGTTCCCCGAGGTCCGTGTCCATAGCCCGAGACAGTGCTGGGCTGTTGCTGGTGGCCGTACTGCCCATACGCGTTCGCCGCTAAGTAGCCACCTGCAGCAGCACCCGCAGCGGTAGCTGGTGCAATTGAGGGAACGTAGGGGTCGCTGTATGCGCTCTGGGTATGCGTGCTGCCCTGACGAGCCGGCGCAGGAATCGCGGCAGGAGCACTGTTGTTGTAGTACGCATCCACGGCACGAGTTCCGGGCGTAGCCTGGGCATATCCGCCAGTGTACGTGGGCTGCTGGTTACCTTGGCGCGCATACGCCGCGGTTCCCGCGCCGAGCCCCGCACCGTTGGAAGGAGTCTTCGGGTGGTAGGGGACGATGTTGCCGGCCTCCTCGATGTATTGGTCGTGCTCGTCCGACTTGGACGTCAGCGGTTGGCGCTCGTACTCCTGGAAAGCGGGAAGGCCGACCTCGTTCTTGCCCGCAGCCTGACGCGCCTTCCTATCAGCCTCTGCCTTGACGGCCTCCAACCGCACTTGCTCGGCGTAGCCGTTGTCCACGGTCGGTCGCGCCTCTCGATCAAGCCCACGGGGGCGTCTCCTGATACAGCACCTGCCCAGACCGTAGAAACATCCGGCGAAGAAGAGAAGAACCCACGCGGCGAGCGTAAGCCAGAGTGCAGTACCTATCTCGGCGTGCCCTCCGCTATCGTTCACGCGAGTCCTGGTAAGGAAGAAGAGGACAACATCGAAGATAAATGCGACCATGGCGACGGCGGCGGAGAAACCGGACACGCATGTACTGCAGTAGGCCATGGACATCTCGCGAACGTGGGCAAGGAGACCAAAGACAGCCGAGATGCCGGCGAGAATGAGGGCAACGATATGGAGGACGAGTGCATAGGTGATCCATTTCACCAACACCTCAGGGATCTGAATTGTGGTCGTGTTGTCGAGCAAGGCATTGATATCTAACGATGGAACAAGCTGTAGCAAGCGGAGGCGAATGCAAATATCTTCAGCTTACCGATTTTGTACCCTACAGTTGGCTTTGAACAAGTCTGGTTACCATTGAGTTCTAGACAGTATCCCAGGGTGCCGAGCGTGATAATGCCTGTCTGACCCGACTCTGTAATAGTGGCCTTGAGGAAGAAGATGGACTTGATGATGGGTACATTGAAGGAGACGACGGCGAGGAGGATGGTTGCTACGAGAGTAACAAGGAAGCCAGGGGTGGCTGGACGCAAGAGGCCCATGATTGGAAAGTGATAAGGAGAACTGGGGAGGACGAGAGAAGGGGGACGAAACTTGAGGGAGAGATGGGAGACGGATGAGGGGATGTACTGTCTAGACAGGCCGCGGATGGAGCCTCTGACTGGAACATCCGCCTGTGCCAGAAGGGCTGTGCGTGCCAAGGCCACAGCGCCAACTCCAACTAGGCGCCGACAGCAGCCTTGTCCATGTTCTCCCCAACAATGGCACATACTGTAGTATGTACTGTACATACACATACACCGCCTTAAGCTTCCTACCCAGCCGCGTAGGACGCCGTCAACCACAATCTCAACTCTACCATCCATTATCACCATCTCTGCCCAGTCGCCATCGCTATCTTCCCCCGCCCAACTGCCACCACAGAACATGAAAGCCCTCAATTGCTTCCCCTGCGCTCGTCACTTTCCGTCTCCTCACCGTCTCCGCTATACGGAATCCCTGCTTCTCTAGAACACGTATGCTCCCTTGATTCCCAATAATCGTCTCGACTCGTATTTGTCTTGCTCCCATCCGCGGCACCACCCATGTCTCCACCAGAGTTCGCACAACGCAACTCATCAGCCCTCGATTATGCAATGGCGCGGCGAGGTAATCTGCATAACCCGCGCGGGATCATCTCAGCGTTCCAGAGGTGCCTGCCTGATAAGTATACTCACATCCTATGCACCATACTATGTCCGGGTCCCCCCGCTGTCTGCTGTCGTTGCTCGACACCACCCGCTCCTGTTCTTGCCGGTTTAACAAATCGGGGAAACCGCATCGGTTAAACTCGATGGCGCCGAGGAAAACCTCCGTCCCGTCCTCTTCTACTCTTCTCAGGCACCCAACCGGACATCCGCTCACAGCGACCGCGGGCCCTTTCGGTTGCTCCTCATCCGCGACCCGCAGCTCCCGCATTATCGCATCCGACTGCTCTAGGTTCTTCGCAACCCATTCTTCGGCATGAACGTCAAGATAAGGGAATGGTGGTCCATCGAGCCATTTCTTGACGGGATAGTCGTTCAGGATCGTGACAATGCGCTGAACGTCCCCTTGTCGAGGTGGGGTTACAATGATACCGTCATTTGGGGCAGGAAGGCGGATGTATGGCTCGCCGGTGAGTGGGTGCTGTCCCAGTGGGTGGAACTGAGAAAAGGACATGGAGGACAGGACGCGGATTGTGCGTAGCAAGAGACAGAGATCTGGTCCGGATCTCGACCATCTTATAACCCGTCGGTCGGTCGGTTTCAGGTGTAGGTCCATGTCGACGCAGATTCTGTCTCCCATCAATTTGTGTTGTCGGTGTCGATGGAGTGGCCCCGTTGTCATGTGCAACGACAGAGTGTGAGCGTGATCGTACTTGGGCCGAGGGATGCACAGATACACGACAGACAACTAAGTAAGGCGTCCTCCATTTACAGACACTCTCTCGCAGCTGTGTGAACAGCAGCCCCAGCTTCCATGCTATTGAACATGCCTACAGCTCACCGACCTATCCCCATCCACGGTGTTAGTCAGCGCGGAGAGTAACAGGGTATTCGAACTTACAGACTTCCCGTCTCGACATCGTCGTATCAGACTGCTACTGTGCTTCCCAGCATAAGATATCCATTCCGTCGATGGTGCGTCCCGAGTTCAGAGTCTTCCGTATTGGAACGGTCTTCTCATACTTGAACCCAAGCTTTTCAAACACCCTCCTACTTCCCTTATTGTCCGAGAACGTCTCCACGCGTATCTGGCGCACGCCCATCCGGGGGACGGCCCATTCGCGAATAAATGTTTCGATGGCAGCAGTCATGATGCCCTTCCCATGGTGAGAGGAAGCAAGGTAATCTGACCTCTTCGTCAGCAGCAACCAGGATAACGATCCTCATACGACGTACCGCCAATGCACCATACGATCTCGGGATCGCCCAGGGTCCTAGCCGCATTGCGTTCCAAGAGGGTCGTCTTCTGCTCTTTATCGTCCATGTCCGGGTATCGCTCACGCACGAACAAGACGTCGCCCAGGAAGAGGTCGCTTCCGTCCTCAAGGACTTCGCGTATGGCACGTACGGGTTGCAGCTCCAGGAGGATCGGGGTTCCATCCGGCTGCTCCTCGTTCGCGCGCTTCAACATCTCGAACGCGGCGTCCGTTCCGTGCTTAATGCTGGTCAGCCACTGGTCTGCATGATCTGGCAGATACGGGAAGGGCGGGCCTTCTAGGAAGGTGTAGATCGCGGGGTCCGACATGTTCGCTACGACGGCGGGCGTATCGGACATGCGGGGAGGAGTGATGATGATGTTCTCATGCGGGGCGGGGAGGCGCAAGAAAGGCTCCCCAGTTGTGGGGTTGAACTTCAAGGGGTGGAAGTGGGATAGCTTAGGCATGGTGGCAGTAGAGTCAGGCAGGCGTACGGACTGGAATGATAACCTCATAATGTGCTGTCTAGATGCGAGCGAGAAGCCGAGTCACATTGACTGCTCTGTCATGGGTGGGAGACAAGAATATTTAAGTATTATTGGCGTTTCTGCCTTCATGATTTCCATCCTCCGACGGTGGATGGAGATGAAGGTGGAGAAGGTTCGACTCGAGTCTCTGAGGTAAGTTAGAGTGGGAGGCAGAGGTGGCATTCATACAGTTTTATTGACCGAGCGGGATACGGAGATCATGGGGGCTAGAGACGGACCTCTGGTGGGGCTTGAGTCTGAGAGGCGAGATGCGGTTGGCTGATAGGAGGCACGTGCTACTGTGCGGGGGGCCTGCCCTGAAGCAATCGATAAGGGGGAATCCACAGACTTTTGAAAGTTTGCACACCTCTCGAGTTCTGCGGCCCCGGCGTGTCTGCTCGACTCAACTCTCCCCTCTATTTCAGACGACATCCTCGGGGTGTCGCCCCTCCATCTTCTATCCCTCCCTCCTGTAAAAGCTAGTCACCATGGTGTAAGTACTCGGTCTCCTCGCGTAGATATCGTTTCCCGATGCTCATCTACTTTTTTCGATGCTAGTAACTTTACCGTTGGTTCGTACACAACTTCCCGGAGCGTGCGCTGGCCTGTGTCGTGCTAACAATGGTTGCAATGCAGATCAGATCCGGGCCCTTATGGACAAGCCCACCAACATCCGTAACATGAGTGTCATTGCTCATGGTACGCCCACTCCTTTCGATTATATTCAGGGCATCACCTAATATGCGAGATCTAGTCGACCACGGAAAGTCCACCCTCACAGACTCCCTCGTCTCCAAGGCTGGTATCATTGCGAGTGCAAAGGCTGGAGACATGCGGTTTACGGACACAAGAGAAGACGAAAAGGAGCGTGGTATCACCATCAAGTCGACCGGTATCTCCATGTACTTCGAGGTCGACAAGGACGATGTCTCTGCAATCAAGCAGAAAACCGAGGGTGCGCGTCCATTGTCCTGCCGTCCTGCTTCATGGATCTGATAAATCTTTGCTTACTTCTCCAGGTACCGAGTTCCTGATCAACCTGATCGATTCTCCCGGCCACGTTGACTTCTCTTCCGAGGTTACGGCCGCCCTCCGTGTCACCGACGGTGCTCTCGTCGTCGTCGACTGTATCGAGGGTGTCTGCGTCCAGACCGAGACTGTGCTCCGTCAGGCGCTTACCGAGCGTATCAAACCCGTCGTCGTCATCAACAAGGTCGACCGTGCCCTTCTCGAGCTCCAGGTCTCGAAGGAGGACCTCTTCCAGTCGTTCTCGCGTACCATCGAGTCCGTGAACGTCATCATCTCGACCTACCACGATACCGCTCTCGGTGATGTCCAGGTCTACCCCGAAAAGGGTACCGTAGCCTTCGGCTCCGGTCTCCACGGTTGGGGTTTCACGCTCCGTCAGTTCGCTGCACGCTACGCCAAGAAGTTCGGTGTAGACAAAGACAAAATGATGGTCAAGCTATGGGGCGACAACTTTTTCAACCCTGCGACCAAGAAGTGGTCGACGAAGAGCACCGATGCCGATGGCAAGCCCCTCGAGCGTGCGTTCAACCAGTTTGTCCTCGACCCCATCTTCCGTATCTTCGACGCCGTCATGAACTTCAAGAAGGACGAGGTTTACAAGATCTGCGAGAAGCTCGACGTCAAGCTCGCTCAGGATGAGCGTGAGCTCGACGGCAAAGCCCTCTTGAAGGTTGTCATGAGGAAGTTCCTTCCCGCTGGTGACTCCCTCCTGGAGATGATTGTCATCAATCTCCCATCCCCAGCTACCGCTCAACGTTACCGTGTCGAGACTCTCTACGAGGGTCCCATGGACGATGAGTCTGCCATCGGTATCCGTGACTGTGACCCTAACGGTCCCCTCGTCTGCTACATCTCCAAGATGGTGCCGACCTCCGATAAGGGCCGCTTTTACGCTTTCGGTCGTATCTTCTCCGGTACCGTCCGTGCTGGCCCGAAGATCCGTATCCAGGGTCCGAACTACGTCCCGGGCAAGAAGGACGACCTCTTCGTCAAGTCGGTCCAGCGTACAGTGCTCATGATGGGTCGCTACGTCGAGCCCATCGAGGACTGCCCCGCCGGAAACATCATTGGTCTCGTCGGTATTGACCAGTTCCTGCTCAAGAGCGGTACCCTCACCACCTCGGAAACGGCGCACAACATGAAGGTCATGAAGTTTTCCGTATCCCCCGTCGTGCAGGTCGCCGTCGAGGTGAAGAACGCCGCCGATCTCCCCAAACTCGTCGAAGGTCTCAAGCGTCTCTCGAAGTCGGACCCGTGCGTGCAGACGTCGATCTCGGATTCCGGTGAGCACATCGTCGCCGGTGCTGGTGAGCTTCACTTGGAGATTTGCTTGAAGGTATGCATGTTTCCTATCAACCCCACACGACTTTTTGTATTCACGGCGTATGATATAGGATCTCCAAGAGGACCATGCTGGTGTCCCGCTCAAGATCTCCGACCCCGTCGTCGGTTACCGTGAGACCGTCAAGGCCGAGTCATCGATCGTTGCGCTGTCGAAGTCGCAGAACAAGCACAACCGTCTGTACGCGAAGGCACAACCTATCGACGAGGAGCTCACCCTGGCCATCGAGTCCGGCAAGATCAGCTCCCGCGACGATTACAAGATCCGCGCGCGTATCCTCGCCGACGAGTTCGGCTGGGACGTTACCGATGCCCGTAAGATCTGGTGTTTCGGTCCCGACACGACTGGCCCCAACGTCCTGGTCGATATCACCAAAGGTGTGCAGTACCTCAACGAAATCAAGGATTCGTGTGTTGCTGCGTTCCAATGGGCGACGAAGGAGGGCGTCCTTTGCGAGGAAAACATGCGTGGTGTCCGTGTGAACGTTCTCGATGTGACGGTAAGTTTCGCGGGAGAACCTCCAGAGAGGGTGTTGAGACCCATCTCTTCTTCTATGACAGCTTCACACCGACGCGATCCACCGCGGCGGTGGACAGATCATCCCGACCTGCCGTCGTGTCACGTATGCCGCGTGCTTGCTCGCCGAGCCCACCCTCCAGGAGCCCATCTACCTTGGTTCGTGAAGCATCATATCTGCGTCTCATCTAAATTGACGAACTTCTAACTTCTAATCTTTCATTTAGTCGAGATCCAGTGTCCCGAGAACGCGATCGGTGGTATCTACTCGGTGCTCAACAAACGTCGTGGTCAGGTCTTCAGTGAGGAGCAGCGTGTTGGTACGCCGATGTTCACGATTAAGGCGTACCTGCCCGTCATGGAGTCCTTCGGCTTCAACGGCGAGCTTCGTTCGCAGACCGGTGGTCAGGCCTTCCCTCAGTCCGTCATGGACCACTGGGAGATGATGAACGGCTGTGAGTCGTCTCCATGGTTCTCACCAGCCAGTGGGTATGCTCATAGCCGTCTATTACAGCACCACTCGAGAAGGGCAGCAAGCTCGAGGAGCTCGTCAAGAACATCCGTATTCGGAAGGGTCTCAAGGTTCGTTACGACTTTAAGTCCCCGGACGGTTGCACGCTTACTGACTGGGAATGTTTAGCCCGAAATCCCGCCTCTGGACACTTACTACGACAAGCTCTAGAAGGGAAGTTGAACGAGTGCAGAAGTCGATCGATGTGCCAATGTGTCCCACTGTCCTTGTGTTATCAGCCACGCCTGTCTTTTGTTAGCGTCCTCTGTCGTCCCACTGTTGTATTCTCATCCTCCGGCGATCGCGCAAATGTACGCTTTACGTCTTTCACGCAATGTCACGACCCCCCATTCATCGTATCTGTGCGTGAACTCCCACCGCCTCCCACGCGAATCCCATTCAGTGCGCGAAGCCGGGAGGCGGAGGAGCTGTCACGGGGCGCGGGGGGGAGGCTTCGATGGACGACTGTTCTCGACGCCGGATGCTGTCTGCGCGCACGGGGAAGACATCGGGGGTGCAAACCTCTTTCACTTCTCGCCAGAGCACACGGGATGCCCGCCTGAGGAGACACTCACAGCAGGCACAGGCAGCTGCCAAGGGCTGGGGCACACCCCGGGCGACCATGTCACTCCGCCATGACGCGCGCGGCGACTCGGGAACGCGCAGAGCCTTGGCTCGCAGAAGCTCGCAGACTGTGGGTCTCTGGGCGCTGTACGATACAGTATGTTATGGTCCCGTCGCGCAAGGGGCTGAAGCCAATGATGTAGGGGAGGGGTCCAGAAGCGGGGCAGATGACCAGATCCCAGAGGGTGGCAGGGCGCTAATGGTGGCCCGCGTCCATGTTCGCGGGACGCGCCTTCTGTTCTGAGCGCAGCTTCTTTGCACTCTCTCATGGCGCGTCCTTCCGCTCGCTGGTGATGACGTCAAAAGAACCCCTTCGCAGATAGCACGCGTCGCGCGATGCACCGAGGCCTGCGGCCATCACTTGCCCGGGAAGACGTTGCGTCATGGTCTGGTATTATGCGGGTACAATATCGGGATAGTGACAAACGGCGGGTGTACTCTATCTACTACGCACGATAGCTAGGATGGGACAGCACAGATACAGTGGCGATAAATGAGATGAGATGAGATGAGATGAGACGAGAGCCAGGAGGGACATCGTAACAGACAGCGATTCCGAGCAGTAACAGTAGCCAGCGTCGGACAGGGCGTGCGGGTGTGCACGTTGCTATGGACGATAAAGAGAAGAGAAGAGCCATAAGAACAAAGGAAACGATTTCCCCGACCAAAAGACGACCCACTCCGAAGAGCGTGAACCAAACCAAGAAATATGACGAGTGCGTAGTAGGAAAAGGTAGGCAGATGGTGTTGACATGCGAGAAAGAAAGGAACCCCGTGGGCGAGTGCACAGCACCGAACTAATGTCGCCGCAATCCCAGCGTTCCCTCGTGTGCTTCGCGGAGGAAGAGAGCGAGAGCGTGGTCGGACCCCACTTCGCTTCGGGCTATGGGCCGGAGTGCCTCAGGCCTTGCTTGTGGAGTATCGAGCGATCCACGAGGTGAACGGCGACGGTGGGGCGCTATGGTGGTCGGGGAGCGCTCGAAGGGACGAGCAGCCGGCGCCCGAGTGAGTGAGGAAGGGTGTGCTTCTTCGGTGTACGCTCGCGAAGAACGGACGAGACAAGTGGGGCTCCTGGCGAGCATTAGGTTGGTCCCCCGACCGAAGGTGGATCGCAGATGCGAAGATACCGACGCGTGGAGATATCATCTACGCGCGACGTATCGCCAGTAGAGGTTGTTTGGGGGCTGGCGGGAGAGAGGAGAGGTAAGGATCGGGGATGCGACAGGGGAGTAGACGCGGAGCATGGCTACATACCTGAGTGCCGGGGGTAGAGTTGTCTGAAACACGACGCGGTATGAGGGAGTGCAGGAAATGAACAAGATATGGATGAGTACTCACGCGGACGGATACACTCCCATACATCGACACCCTTTCCTTTAGGATCCCAGACGGCGCATTGGGCGTGCAATGCCCAGTAGAGGTTGAGCTCCCATACGCGGGTGGCGTCTGCGACAAGGCCGGGCATGATAGAGAAAAGATGGTGGCAGGGGGAAGGTTGGGGTTTGAAGATCGGGGAGGGGGGAGAGGGTATACAGGCAGTCGGTGCAGAAAAGGAGCGGAATGCAGGAGTGGTTTATATCCAACGGGGCCCAGGTCTCGGACGCCGGGGACTTGTGCCATTCCGCAATTCAATCTCCCGCAGATTTCGTGACACAATCTGCCCTTTCTCGTCCAATCAAATAACTTCATTTTTTCGGGGCTGATTTCCGCGGAGACTCAAATTTGCTTCCCCGCAAAGATGGCAGGCGATGGCGGCTCGACGGACCGCGCCGGAGTCTGAAATATTGGGATAAGTCCAGATTGAGTGGATGGTTACGATCGATAAGGCCCTGGGCGATTGGGGGCGTGGCGGGCTGGCAGGGTTGCAGTTGCGGTTGGTAAGTCATCCGACGTCGACGTCCTCCCTGCCCCGACCCCGCCCTCAGGCCTCATGCTCGTGCGCATGCAGCAGACGACCTCTTACCGAAACAATGCAACACGCCCCCCACTGAACAACGCTTCGTCGTGTTTGTGCCACTGCCACCCAAAATTTCTGGTTGCAATCAACCGTCCTGGACTGTCAATGTGCCCTCAGCGCTGCCTCTTTGACCCGTCCTCGCCACATCCTTGCCCATCATTCGCACTTCAAGTGCACCACGCCTCCGCCATCCGCATTCCAGCGTACCCACGCAATACCTACATTTTCGTCACGGCGCACGGCCGGGCTTCGATTTTGTCCGTCACCCCGCACGGCCGACGAGTGGCGGCGTCGGAATGGGGGCCAGACTGGGTCCACACCTCTCGTTCCGCTGGCTCGGCAGATACCCTTTACATATCGCGGATTCCTGCGGAAAAAGTTTTCATATGATATGTTTCATGTGCTGACATGATTCGCCCTGTTGTTGCCCCTCGAGATCCGTGCATGATGGAAGACGCCGTCGGGAACGAAACCGCTCGCAGCTCCAACGCGACCACAGTCTCGATTTCCTTCCGCGCAGAAGCACTAGTACTGCTCCGAAGCACATGCCCAGCCGCCCGTCCGGGTCCCTGCTTAAGCTTCCCTGTAATTTCGCGCGCTGTGGCCACGGCCACTTACACGTAAAAATCCGGCTTCTCAAACCATCAGCTACCACTACTCAGCGCACCGCCGGGGCTATGTGCTGATGATTCGTTTCGTAAACCCCACCGGTACCGTTCTTCACTGAATGCTTTATTTGCGCCCGCTCAGCAGGCCAATCCGATGGAGTATGTACTCATCCCGACACACAACCCAGACCCTTTCGTGCACTGCTCTACCACAAGGATCACTCACTGCCGCCCTGAGCCCAGAACCCTCCGGTGAGGCAGCAATGATGGACAAACCCGCTGCATTAATGAGCGGTTCAACGGCTCACGAATTCGTCCGTTGAAACATTTCTCCCGCATGTTCTATGTCGCAGCCAACCCCAGTTTTTCAGGACCTCGAGGGTTGCGCAGTCTGACTTGTCCTAAGGGATCTCAATGTTGCGAGGGGCACTGACAGCCAAACGTGCTTCGTACCTGACCCTCACCGGGCTCGTCGTAAGGGCCACGAGGCTATGTTTCGAACGGCATCGGGCGCGAGCTCACTCATACGTATGTTAGAAACGGAGACCGATCAGGTACGTTTCTTCCGGACGATCTGCGTTTGGCCTTGCAGAGAGGTTCCGATTACCAGCGAATTCGTCTAGATCTTCCAGGTCAAGTTCCCGAGTGTCTAACAACCGGTCGCCAGTTTTTCTATGTTGTGGTGGCAACTTCAAATTCCTTTCTCAAAGATGGATGCCACGCGGCGTGGCCTCCACACAACTCTACCTCTGTACCCCGAAACCAGTGTCCTTTCTGCGCAGCGGGTGGTTTCCTGTCCAGGATCTTACTTCTCTATCATATATCATTCCTGCAGGCTGAGCAGGGCAAAGATAATCAGTGACCTGGCCACACTCTCAAACTCGGACCGATGCAACGAAGTGAGTACGAAGAGTGTACGAAGTGCCGGGCGAGCGAAACGAGGGCTGATGGTACCTGCAGCCCACATCGACCTGGAAAACACTCACCAAATTATGCTGATGTGTTGGCCGACGGATCCGATATAGCATCGGAGACGGAACATGCGCATTGGAACGCTCTCGGGGCCCGGATCATTCACGTTTCGGCCTTCGTGCTGGTGAATGACCTAGAACGGCAACTGTGCTGCGTCGCGGCCCGACCTGTAGGTCACTTTAGCCTCACTTTTCGTCTTAACTCCAACAACAAAGCGCGATGGGCTGTTAGTAACTAGCTGCATTGTTAGGCTCGAACTGCCGACTGGTGTTCCCCTTTTTGGTGTGAATTCCTCGCTGCGCTCTCCGCCACCACCAAAACGTACGACTGCATGCACCGAAAATCGTCTTTACTGTCAGGCAGAGAAGCGGTTCGAAAAACAAAGACTGGGGGAGGCTGACAAGGGACGGCAGTCACGGCACGCCGTTTAGGTACAACGGCGATTGCTATTTTGAGCGATCGACTGCGGCGGTGTAGATGCACGTGGCTGCGGACTCGAGGATGGGCTCGAGCACCACACCCTTCTCCATCCCCCCGTCGTCGCCAGCACCCTTGGCACTTGCTTTGTCTTGCCTGCAGTAGTGCTGTCGCGTCTTCTCCTCCCGCTTTCCCAAACCACTTCACGCTCTTTATCCCATACTCCCCGCTGAGCTCACCATCACGTCTGCTCGCGCTCTCACACTAATTCGGAAATGAAGTTTCTGCAACCGCTCGCAACGCCGGTCGTTCTGTCTCTCCTTTCTTCGGTCGTGGGCATCTATGGGTTCGCTGCCACACGCAGGGCGACTGTGTGCAACGGGCATACAGAGGTGTGTCGTGTTTGCGTGCGATTTCAGCGAGGCTCATAACTGGTTTTGTTCCTCCGAACTGCAGCTTTGCGATCGGAGCTTTGGCAATGTCACCTTCGTCGGTGCCCACGACTCGTATGCTGTTGGAACGAATAGTCGTGAGTCCCAGTGGCGCACGCTTCTCTGTCGCTCTATCCCCGTCCCGCTAATTTGGGGCGTCCGCAGTCTTCGTGAACCAGGACTACAATAGTGCGTGTACACGCTGTCACCCTCACCTGATTCTCGTGTACCGACATCCTTTTTCCTCGGAACAGTCACCCAGCAGCTCAATGACGGCGTCCGGATGCTCCAGTCCCAGGCGCACAACCAGAGTGGTGTGATCGAATTGTGCCACACAAGCTGCGTGCGTACCGCTCGGAACCGCGGTACATGTTCTTGGATTGACGTAACTTCTACGTGGATGTTCTAGAGCCTGCAAGACGGCGGCTCGCTCAAGGACTATCTCACCGAAGGTATCTCCGAACAGTCACTCGGGAAGCCAGGGCCGTCAGAGCTAACAATGCCTTGCAGTGAAGTCGTGGATGGAGGCCAACCCCAACGATGGCAAGTGTGAAACGGGGTCAATATACTGGAGCCACAGCTGACCGCGCTCTGCATCTAGTCGTGTCCCTCCTGATAGTCAACTCGGACAATGTGGCACCGTCGGAGTACGACACCGTCTTCAAGGCCGCTGGTCTAGACACGCTAGCGTATGCGCCCAGCTCGGCGTCGCTGGCTGCGAGCGCGTGGCCCACTCTTGGGTCGCTCATCGACTCCGGCAAGCGTCTGGTCGTGTTCTTGTCCACCACCGCTGACTTCAACACGGTCCCATACCTTATTGACGGTGAGTGGGCGGCGCCAAAGGGCCCAGCGCATGTAATATCCGGATTCTCGGGGCTTATTTACTGAGATCTGTGGACGCAGAGTTTACGAATATCTGGGAAACGGCCTTTGATGTCACCGACACGACCTTCGATTGTAACGTCAACCGGACGAACGGAGACACTAGCAGCCAGATGTATCTCATCAATCACTTCTTGGATAAGATCGTTGCTGGTTTCCCAGCGCCGGACCCCGACAACGCGAACACTACGAATGCTGTCAGCGGGGTCGGATCCCTCGGACAGCAGGTGCAGACATGTGCAACTCAGCATAGCCGTAACCCTAATTTCATGCTCGTTGATGCAAGTTCTTCTCATTCCGTCTGCCGTAGCATCTTCGCCTATCTGACAATCGTTCCCGCAGTTCTATGAATACGGGAACGGTTCGGTGTTCCAAGTAGCTGCCACTGCAAACGGAGTTACGTATAGCCCAGCTACGCCGGTCGCGACACCGGGAGGATCTAAATCCAGTGTCACAAGCACGCCAAACGGGGGTGTGGACCTCCGCATCCTCCCCGCTCATCTCGCCGGATCTCTCGTCGTTGTTGGCGGGATAATGTTGGGTGTGCTGACCTTGTTCTGATTTGCCGCATTTTCATTTTCATCTGCAAAAACATCCAGTACCCTTCTGCTATCGACCATCAACCATCGGACTTGCTTGATCATCGTGTACTACTTATCGCTATCACACGCATGGATATGGATTCCATAGCTACGAGCCTTCGGGCCCTAAGTAATGCATTGCATCTGGACTTTCGTTTATGGGGCTTTGCCGCGTTGGAGGTCGGACCGTTGTGTGTGCTGTGTGGTGCACGAGTTGGGATGGACAGCCACGCGTTGGCCATGCAGCCGGCGTCCGGCGCGTCCGGTGCGAAATGCCTGCTGCCTCACAACATCGCTCGTCGTCCCGCCATTTCCTCCTCCTTTCTCCACGGCCTCTTCCTCGCCTGCCACCGCCAGCATGAGCTTTCAGAACTTCAGACTGGGCCCGCCCGGCACGCAACACACGTTCGCCGAGCTCGATACGCCGCCGCACTCCGCCCTGTCCGCCGGGGGGCAGTCATCGTCGTCGCTCTCTCCCCCTTTCGCGCAAATGTCCAGCGACTCGGGCACGCGCGTGCAGTCCCCGTCGTCGGCCACACACTACACGGAGAACCCGCGAAAGGGGCTGTATGGGTCCGGGGATGCGGATGACCGGTATACGCTCGTGTTCGAGAACATGGACGCGTTCGAGGCGTGGCGCCAGCGCGAAGAGGAGGAGAAAATGGTCGAGTTCGTCAAGGGCGACACGCACGCGTCCAAGGCGGTCCCCCCGCGGTTCAAGGAGCACACGAAGCTCGTGTGCGGCCGGCACTCGCGCGGCGGGAGGAAGAAGTACGTTAAGAAGTACCCGGACAGGGTCAGGAAGGTGCCCAGCAGAAAGGTTCGTCAGAACGGCCGGCCGGGGTGCACATGCGCATGCATGCATGCGGCGCGTTCTCCCCGTTCGCCGCCGCCGTTGTTGCTAGGAGAGAATGGCGACTGATGACGTCTAGGTAGCTTGAGGGGATAGGCTGTCCTGCGTCGATCAGCTACAAGACGTACTTTGGGACGGAGGAGGTCCGCGCATGCTGTGAGTCGCTTTAACCACGCCCGCGTGTTTTCTCTCTCAGCGATGACCCTCACATCCCCGACAGACGTCGCAGACCACTCGCACGAGATTGGGCCTCCCAACCTTCCCTTTACGAAACGTGGGCGAAAGGCACAGGCGGAGATGGACGCGCGAGCTGCTGCCGACCGACCTCGGGGAAGACCGCGTAAAGACCGCCAGCAGGTTCCCGAACAGTCGTCGGCGAGCCCTCAGTCCGCACACTTCTTGGACGATGCGCAGAACGCCATCGCGGGGCCGTCGTCTGTCCCGCAGATGGTGCAACAGCCTCCGCCGCCGCCTTCCCCCATGGCCGCCGATCCGCAGCAGACGTTCCAGTCGACCATTGCGATGCTCGCCCCCCTACCTTCCATGGCGCCGATGCAGCAGACTGGGGTTGAGGCGTCGCAGGAGCGGTGGGACAGGATGGGCGTGCTCTTCCAAAGCGTCCGGGATCACGCCCGGTCGTTCGAGTTCCCAGCACCGTCCGTGGCCGCGTTGGAGAGCGTTCTCATTCGGCTGTACCTAGAGAGCCCCATAGGAAGTAGCCTAGCCGCTGCAGCTATGGCTGGGATAGACGGACTCAATGGAGGAGGGGGGATGGGAGGACCGCAGATGGACGGAAACCACGACATCGGGCCAGGAACATGAACACAGGCCATGGACCGGTGTCCTGCACGCCTAGGACCTTTCGTAGTTGCTAATGTGTACATCACCCCGATTGTGTACTGTCCTGAATTGCTGGGACATTGTCATGTATCGCCATTCTTGCTCGTCTTGTCGATTTGGACTGCTATGCGGGCTGCGGCTCTTCGGCCCGGGACTGTGCGGCAGGAGACGCCCGTGCGGGGATTTTCATTTTGATTTTCCGGGTGTTGATCACTTGCACTCACCAACCCACTTCTCTGCCCGCCCGACCTCTGCTTGTCGCCATGTCCTCCCTCAGGAATTCACTGCATAGGCGGTCCCATAAGGAGCGTTCTCAGCTTTCTCACCGGTCCCGCCTAGGCATTCTCGAGAAGCACAAGGACTATGTGCTCCGTGCTCGGGACTACCACTCGAAGCAGGATAGAGTCAACCGTCTGCGGGAGAAGGCCGCGACCAGGAATAAGGATGAGTTCTACTTCGCAATGACCCGACAGAGGACAGAGGTCGGTTGCAGTAGACCTCTAAACAGTGCTCTCCGCCTCACTCCCTCTCGGGCATTCAATAGCGCGGCGTGCACGTCCAGGACAGAGGGAACGAAGCGCTCCCTACGGATATAGTGAAAGTGCTAAAGACGCAGGATGAAAATTACCTGCGGACCATGAGAGCCGCGGGGCTGAAGGTGTGTGAACGCCGCCCCCTCCTCGTCTCCACTTCCTCGGGGCCGGTATTGAACCTTGGCCTTTGCAGAAAATAGACCGGCTGAAGGCCCAACTCAGCCAGCTCGCGAACCTCGTGCAGCAGCCCGGCACATCAGAAGACGTCGACATCGACGCGGCGGAGGAGCTCGACAATCACGAGCTAGAAATCCTCGGCGAGGCGGGTGTAATTCCAGCAACGCCCAGGAGAGCACGGCGGAAAGCGCGCAGTAGCAGTAGCAGCGCGAAGGGGAAGCACGTCCTGTTCGCCGAGGATGAGGTAGAGGGTACGTCCTATCACGCGCCGCCTCTATTCGGGTGGGCTATAGGGCGGCGAGGATGACACGTTTGTGTCATAGCTCGGCAGCACGCTTCCGCAAGCAGACAGGCTTCCGGTTCGCACGCAGACGACCTCATGGACGTCGAGCAGCCAGTCGAGGTTGACCTGGGCTGGAAGCAGCCGGAAGAGACGAAGCGGAAGCAAGGGAAGTCGAAGGGTGCGGCGGAAGTGGAAGACGGGACCCTTGACGACTCTTTGCTGAACGCGGAGGCGAAGCAGGTCGGTTCGCCATGGTTCGTGTTTGAGAGTTAGGTTGGGGACTAATTGTTGCTTTATGCAGGAGCATCGCTCCCGACTGCTCAAGGAGCTCTCTGCGCGGCTTATTCGCGATAGGCAGCTACGTTATGCCGAACGTGAGCTCGAGATGCAGAAGCTCCTCATGGGCAAGGGTGCGTCAAGGAAGCTTAGTGGGGTGGAGAAGGTCGATAATGACGACGCCGATGATGCTGATGAGGAGGAGGAGGATGCGTCTAGACCCAAGAAAGTGGACGAGAAGACCTGGAAGCCTAGAGTGTATAAGTGGCGCGTTGAGCGCAAACGATGACTTTATATGCTATGATTCTATACACCCTTTCTCCCGGAGCTTGCCAACCGTAGGCTTCAACTGGTTGAGTTTGATCGAATTCAATTGAAACGCTGGATACATAGCGTGCAGACACTATAGGAACCTACGGGATATCAAGGATACATCACAGCTTCCGCGAGCCAAAATATGATAGAGCAAATAACGATGATACCAATGATACATGCGACTAATCGTCTCCACCGCCAAAGTTTGTTTAGCTTCGTATAACATACCAGGGAATGAAGTTTTCACATGCAGCTAGTCAGCGAACGGGTCAGCAAAGGGGTCCTCCTCCTGCAGCACGCCCGGCTTGGGATCGCGGCGCGCATCGTGCGACGATTCATTGTCCGAAACGTCGACGTAGTCACGTCGGCGCGATTGCATCCCCGACGAAGGTCCTGGTCGGTTGTGCGTTTCCTCATCGGAAGACTGGTAATCGCTGTAGTCGGAGAGGGATCCGCGGCCATATACGCCGTCGTTATCAGACGAGGTGCGGCGCGCTACGGTGGGCCGGATCGGTGGCGGTAAGTTACTGTGGAGGTGTCAGAATGTAAACCAAAATGTGTCCTGCATACCGGAGTGGATTTACCTCTGCTCGGCGCCAAGCGCCCCAAACTGGAGATCCTGCAGGTCAGGATGTACGTATGAAGGGCTCGTTGGGCTCGAGCCGCCGGATCCTGGGCTCATGCTCGAACCCGAACGCCCGATAGACCGGTTAATGGTTGCGCGCTGTTTGTCTTGCAATTTGCCAAGCTCGCTCGAGGATAGCTTGGCCGCAGCGAGACCCTCCTGAATCTCTTTGACCTGCGCTTCGGAGGTGTCTGGTTTGGTGAGCTGGTACAAATGCTTAGCTCCAACGACGCTCTGAATGCATGCGAGTCTGCCTCACCAGATCGTAGTTCTCAATGGCAGCAATGATGCGATCATTGGTCTCGATGAGAACACCAATCATATCCTCATTCTCCACCAACTATACACTTGCATCAGAATCGATTAGGAAAGTCTGGCGTGGAACCTCACCTGGACGTAACGGACGAGCTGCTTCCGGACTTGCTTCACATTAGCCAAACATTCCTGGACACGCTCGTTTGTCTCGTAGCTCTCTTGCTGAGGATTCACGAGCTATGTACCTTGTCAGCTGGGCCTCTGGGAAACGTTGGGCAAATGACTTACCGTCATGGCGTTAACGAGATTACTAGCGGCTTGCGAGGCATTAGCAATTGTCGTCAAAATTTGTGGCTTCTCCTGTAGGACAATGAATCTACGTCAGGAGAATACAACTTGAGGTTATGCACACCTGGTCGAAATTGAATGGCTTTCTCTTCGTCTTCGGTCGAGACCCATTTCGCTTCCGCTCCTCCTCTTCTCGCTTTCTCCTTTCCTTTTCCTCCTTCGCCTGACGTTTCTCTTCGTCTTTCTTCTTCTTCGCAGCCTCCTCCTTCCTCTTCCTCTCCAGATAGTCGGCATCCAACCCCATGCCCGCGTTCATGCCGTCTATCGCCCGTTTGTCTGCGTTTACACGATCCGCTTGTGCAATCTTGCACTGGTCGTAAAGCTTCGCGACATACTGCATAGAAGGATCATCGGCGAACTGGCGACGCCATCCCACGAGGACGGATATAAGCTTCTTCTTGACTTTATGGTCCGTCGCGGGGTCGGCGGCGAGGTGTTTAATTGCATCGAGAAGCATATGGTCATTGAAAGAGCCTGTGGAGCATTGCCTTCAACCTTTGATAGCCTCACGATCACATGTCGCTTACTCTGGATCTTTGGGCTCCCATTCTCAATTAACGCTTTCAGTATCTGAGTGAAGGATAAGAGGGAAAGACATGTGAAGCCAATGTTGCGACGCGTACGTGAAGAGCGCGGTATTGCGCGTGTGGGTTCCCATGCTTGATCTTCTTTCGAATGGCTCGCGCAGCCTCCGCCGGCCTATGAATGGTTCAAACGAGCTCTAACGAGGGGAGCGTGGAGCTCACCCGGTAGCCTGGATATCGATGGATTCCACAATCTCGGGGATGCTACCGGGATTCCTGTGAGATCGCGGGGGGTACCGGCACATGTAAAAATCTCACCCGTCGTAAGCCTCTCCCTCATAAGTGGTGGATGTGAGGATCTCAACCCATTCCGTTGTGGAGGACTGCGGAAGACGCGATATCGGCAACGAGATACGCACGGGTGACGGAGAGGAGACTTACACGGGGTTTCTCGTTGAGGAAGGCAGAGTAGGCCTGCTTGTAGAGGGATGTCATGGACACAGGCACAGGTAGGAGGACGAAGGCAAGAGCAGGTCGTTGTGTCCGGGACACTGCCCGGACATGCTCAAAGCACAGAGCCACATGCTCGTCCCGGTGAGTCGGAACTTCAACGTCTCAGGCTAGTCGCTCCCACCCAAGCGCCCATTCCATCTCATCCCATCATCATCCACATCGAGCCCCGTGTCCGTGACGGTGTGGACGATATCCTGGTCCACATCCACTCATTGCTTGGCATCCTATCCCTTCATTGGTACGAGCTGGGTTCTGCTGCGTCGCATTAACCGTGACTACATGTGCATGTAACAGTACCACTATCCAAGGTATCTTATACCCATTGTATCAACCCCCGCGGGTTGCCTCCGACCCAAAACGGCTGCAAAGCCTGGGGAAGCTTCAAGCCCACAACCTTCCCCGCATCATCGAAAACGGCTCCGTTCTCGACCAAGGCGACGATGAGGCGCGGGATGGCCGCAGCTGTCCCGTTCAGTGTATGCGCGAACGGAACGGATGCCTGCTCCGCAGAATGCGGCGTTCCTATTGCCAATGAGGCTGTTTGTCGGCGGTATCTGATGTGGAGGCGGCGGGCTTGGTAGTCCGTGCAATTCGAAGTGGACGAGATCTCTCCCCAGCTACCGCGGCCAGGCATCCAGGCCTCGGCATCGTACTTGCGGTACGCACTCGCGCCTAGCTCTTCCGTGGGCATGTCGAGCACCCTGATACGTTGTTATCAAAACGCCACAATCATCCTTGAGCAAACCTACGGACATACCTGAAGGACAGGCCAAGACGCTCAAAAATCTCCGCCTGCATCTGCCGCATTTCCTCCATAATCGTCCCACTTGACTCTGCGTCGGAAACCACGAAAAGCTCCAGCTTGGTGAACTGGTGCACACGATAGAGCCCCCTCGTGTCCGCTCCCCTAGCTCCAGCTTCCGCACGGAACGCATGTCCCAGCCCGACCACCTTCAATGGCAGTTCGCTCCCCGACAGTATCTTGTTCGCGAACATCCCAGCAAGAGGAATCTCCGCCGTTCCAGCCAGCACAAGCTCCGGGTGGGTGCAGGCGGCCGTTGCGCTAGGATCCGCTGTATGCACGAGATGGTACATCTGCGACGAAGCACCATCGACGGGGTCGCGCGGCTGGAAGCCACACCGACGCGCGATGTCAGAGCGGACGACATCCGGCGTGGTGACAGGCGTGTATCCATGCTTCATCGCGATGCTCAGTGCGTAGTTGGTAAGCGCGAGCTCGAGGAGTGCGCCTTCGTTCTTGAGATAGTACCACGACGAGCCCGTGGTGAGCGCCCCGGCTTCGAGGTCTAATATGTCGAGTGCGCGGCATATCGCGACATGGTCTCGTGCGGGAGAGGCAGGAAGAGTTTCAGGACCATGCGTGGATAGCGTCACGGCGACAGACTCGGGGCCAATAGGGACATCTGGATGTGTGTCGTTGGGAATTGCAAGGACAAGGGCGTGGAGGTCGTCTTCGAGTTTCGTGACGGCGTCTTCCAGCCCAGCGATCTCAGCCTTGAGCATTTGGGCCTGAGCCAGCGCAGCCTGCTTCATCTCCGGGTCCTTGGCGAGAGTGCGTATCCGCTCACCGATGACGGAACGTTCATGCCTCTTGGCGTTTAAAGCCTGCGACACACCCTTTTGCTCCTCATATAGGGTTGCGACTCGTGTGACTGCACCGAGAGGGAGGGGTGCCTTCCGGTTGAAGGCGTTGTGGGATTTGAAAACGACGTTCTCGGAGATGTTCCTGTAGTCTAGCCGGGGTTTTGGCAGACTGGTCGAGGAAGTGGTGCGCACTGGCGCGGTAGAGTAGGCTTGTGGCCTTAACACCTCTTGAATCATCAGCCCGAGCAGCATGGTCGACGTCTTCCTACTCACGACAAGAACGCTTCAGGCACACGTTGTGCACCCAGCGAGTCGAAGCCTGGTCGAACAACATCGCGCTCTATCGCTGCATATGAGATGGACTGAGTAAAGGTAGTAGTAGGAGCAGGGTAGGAGTTGGTAGGAGGCAAGGTCAAGGCGCCGGGGCTGAATCTGTATGTTCACGTGACCACCACGAACCGTGACACAGGCCCGCGGAGGTCGCGGCCCGCACCACACGTCAATACGGTCCGACGGTGCCAGTACCTAACAGTGACAACACGTAGACAATCTTGGCCATTAAAGCAGGCGGGATGTATAGAAAGGCTGGGTATGATAATTATGTCAGTCCTTTGCTAAGTATAAGAGAATGGGGTTCAACACAGCGCTCTACAGCTTTCTCTTTCGGAGAATGACGTCCATGTCTCCTTTTGGATGCATGATACCCAACCCCATCCGTTCCCGGACTACCTCAGGACGGGTCATGCAGCCCTCGTCTATCTCCAGAGACCCATATGTCAGCAAAATCGCAATGAATAGCCTGAGCTCAATCATCGCCATGTGCCTACGAGCGCTTTGGTCAGAAGGACAAGCTGGTGACACCAGGACGGAATTACTTGCCTGCCCTCGCACATTGAAACTCCTCCGCCGAACGGCATAGAGTGGTTAGGTACCAGCTTCCCATCCTTCGCGGGCCGTGGAGGGTCCAAGTACCGGCGGATGTCAAACTCCTCTGCCCCCGGATGGATCTCGTCATCGAGGTGGACCTGCCTGGTCGTACAAACGACCTTCTCGCCCGGCCTGAGTCGATAGCCCCCAAGGGTCGCGGGAGCGGTGACGCGGCGCATAGAGAACACGGAGCTCCGGTAGCGGAGGGTCTCCTGGATGGCAGACGTTAACAGTGGGACCCGTTCGGGATTTGATACGATCACTTCGTCGAAGAAAGCTAGTCCCAGGGGTGTGGACGGATGTACGGCTTGCCACTGTTTACGGACCCCATCCAACTCGACAACAAGGGGTGTGAGGCCCTCGGGTTGCTGAAGGAGCTCTGCGATAAGCCAGTAGATAGCCCACATAACGTTGGCTTCGAGGGCCCATAGTTGAACAGCGAGGATGGTGGCGATGTCACGACTCGTCTGCGCACCAATGGGGGGTTAAGATGCCGCAAATGCAAACGAGAGGGTGGCACGGGAACATACCCAGCTGTCTTGACGTCCGTCTACCGCCACCTGGACGAATGGACCCAATTCCTCGAGACGATCCTCGTTCTGCACGAGGTAGTCCTCGACGATGTCAACCACATCGTCCCATGCCTTGAGCGGTTTGCTCAGGAGGAACTTGGGCAAACCTGCGCTAAGCATGGGAAAGCTCTCATCGAACGTTTGAAATCCTTTCCAGGTCCTCTCCGCAGGGAAGTCGGGACCGAATGCTGCGTGAGCCCCTGAACGGTATGCCGGGGGGATGATGAACGTCTTGAGGGGACCCGAAGCACCATCCATGCTGGAGATGACACCGAGAAGCGTGTCGTGAATGCTGCTGAGAAATATCGAAACCGTCGGCCCTATGGTTGCTGGAAGGAGAGCATGGTGAAGGGAAGGCATGTAGGTGTCTAGCATGTACGGAGAAGCCCCGATTTTATCCCGGACGGAGAACACGTCCCGACCTATTTCAATGCGGACGGCGAGAAAGTCGAAACTCTTGAGGATGTTGTCAATAAACGCGTAATGTTAGCATCACGGCAGCAGTACACACCTGCGAATCTCGATATACTTGACTGATGAGCTAACGGGAGGTTAGAACATGGGATAAACTCCTCAGGAGTCCAGAAGATGCGCACCTGAGGCGATGTCACAAAGATCATCTCTTGGCCCAAACTCTTGACGCGGAAAATAGGTCCAAGGATCTTCCTAAACATCAATGACGTGGAACCACCATGCGCGACAACGGCGAGAAAACGCACGCCATATTGCTGAAAAACACATCAGGGTCCTTCCCCATCTCAATGGCATTCCCGACCCATGGTATCCAATACGGCGCTCGAGGAGGGCGCTCGTGATCAATGCCTCGGATAAACTTGTGCACCCAGTAAAGTCCGATGAGGATGAGGGCGAAGGAGAGGGGTGACTGCGTCACAATGCCAACAGGACCCGAGGAGGGCGCGGCGTCAGTGACAACGTCTTCTGCAGACATTGTGCTAGTAGAAAGCGCTAGACAAAAGGTGATTTGCTCTATCGCTTCAGCCAAGCATAGAACAGTATTGGATGCTCCTCTGGTTTTGAGGACTAGAGCGAATTGGCCTAGAAGGATGTGCTGGCCAAGGTTGAGTCGTAAATCGAAACCTGAATACAAGAATGGAAGGTTAAGATGGGCTGCGAGGAAAGCAAAGCACAAATGTCGTTGGAATGGGTCGTCGTGGGGGGGAGGCAGAAGAGGACAAACAGAGCAGCCTTCATCAGCCGACGAGATGCCAGACTCGAGTTGAAGTTCTCGTCACCCAGGCGTGACCGAGCCTTCAGGACGTAACGTGTCGGTCACATACTTGACGCGTCGGTCACGCGTCGAGCCAGGTCACGTCGACCGCGCCATCTATGCAGCCACCATCGCTATCGACCACCATGTCCTCCTCCGCTGCGAAAGGCAAGGTTCCTGCTAATGGCTCGGCTTCCACCATCCCCTATGAACTTCCTTGGTACGCGCGACACACTTTACGAACTAGTCCCTTTACTCAACCACATCCAGGGTCGAAAAGTACCGGCCACATGTCCTAGACGACGTTGTCGGAAATACAGACACCATTGAGCGGCTCAAGGTCATTGCAAGGGATGGAAATTGTCCACACATTATCATCTCCGTGAGTATGACCGTGCTTTGTCATGCATCCTCTCACGATGCGCCGTAGGGAATGCCAGGGATTGGAAAAACAACAAGTATACACTGTCTTGCGCACCAACTTCTTGGAGACGCGTACAAGGAAGGAGTGTTGGAGCTAAACGCATCGGACGAGAGGTATGCCATTGCCGTTATTGTCTCGTATCGTATCATGCACCGAGCATCGTGCAGAGGTATCGACGTTGTCCGGAATAAGATCAAGGCCTTCGCACAGAAGAAAGTTACCCTCCCATCCGGTCGTCACAAGATTGTCATTCTAGATGAGGCAGATAGGTGAATCACAAACTCTAGCTGCGCCGCCTGTATCTCATCCCAGTTTCAGTATGACGGCGGGTGCGCAGCAGGCCCTGCGGCGCACCATGGAGATTTACGCCAATACTACTCGTTTTGCGCTTGCTTGCAACATGTCCAACAAGATCATCGAACCCATTCAGAGTCGTTGTGCCATTCTCCGGTACTCAAAGCTCCGTGATACGGAAGTATTGAAGCGGCTTCTAGAGATATGCGACATGGAGAAAGCACGTACTCCTTCTCGATATGAAATCCGTGCATATCCTGACCGTCAATGTCGTAGGTGCAATACAACGATGAAGGGCTCGAAGCACTCATCTTCACGGCCGAGGGTGACATGCGACAAGCCATTAATAACCTCCAGTCAACATGGTCAGGTTTTGGATTTGTCTCCGGGGATAATGTTTTCAAAGTTTGCGACCAACCACATCCCATCACCGTGCAAGCGATGATTCGCGCTTGCTTAAAAGGGGACATTGATGGGGCCATGGACAAGCTCAATGAATTGTGGGACCAGGGCTACAGCGCTGTCGACATTGTGGTTACAGTCTTTCGAGTGGTCAAAACTTTCGACGAGTAGGATTGACCTTTTCTTCAGGTATCACCTTCCTAACAATGATTTCTCTACCAGAATCCCCGAATACACGAAACTTGAGTTCATTAAGGTCAGTCTATGCGTATCGGTTGCCTAGGTTCGCTATTGAACACTAAGCGCAGGAGATTGGCTGGACGCACATGCGGATATTGGAGGGGGTAGGGACCCTCGTCCAGCTTGGTGGCCTGTTGGCCCGACTATGTAGAATGTACGTATCATGAAGCCACGTCAGTTGACTTGCGAGTTAAATATCTGCGCTTGATAGGCACTACAAACCCGAACTCTTCCGCATATGAGCTGAATTGCACTGACATCATGATGATTCTGGACACTATCTCGCCTGTAATTGCTATCCTTGCTATGTATCAAAATATTCACAGATGTGCGGTGGCACACTGACAACTGTTAGCATTCACCTCAATTTCTGGTATCTGGCTATAAGTATGCTTGATCATTTTTGTCACCCAGGTCCAACCTCGGGTCGCACAAAACTAGTAGGCGCCAGGTAGTGCCGAGTGAGTGCCTGTGAGTGCCCTAGGTTCGACACAAACCCCTCTCACGTCTACGCTAACGCGCGGACGGTCTTGGTATGAGACTAGTGAGTGCCCGATGTGCCATGGGCGCTCCATCTTCCAAATGTGGCAGAACCTTGCAGATTGCGTCTCGATTAATCATCATCGTCTCCGGAGTCCGAACCATCCCATGCCTGTCTCGCTGACTCGACTGCTCTCTAGATCTCCCTGCTCGCCCTGTGATATATCCCAGAGGTGGCCAACATGACAGCTAGGGAGGACACCCCTGTGTCCCGCAGGCTACGCAGCATCAAACACATTATCATCGTCTGCTCTGGAAAAGGTGGAGTAGGCAAGTCTTCCGTCTCGACCCAACTCGTCCTTTCCCTTCGTGCATCCTCGTCGACGGCACGCGTCGGAATCCTCGATGTCGATCTCACTGGTCCCTCGATACCACGGATGCTTGGCCTCGACGGTCACCCTGTACATCAAAGCAGCGACGGGTGGGTCCCAGTGTATGCCGACGGGAGCGAGGCCCGCCTCGCATGCATGAGCGTCGGCTTTCTGCTCAAACGGAAAGAGGATTCTGTCATATGGCGAGGCCCGAAGAAGAACGCGATGATCCGCCAGTTTCTGAGCGACGTCCGGTGGGGCGAGCTCGACTACCTTGTAATTGATACCCCTCCCGGTGAGTCCCAACCAGCCCAGTCCCACCTTGTCCCCGCGCCGCCATAACCCCACCACCATCTACCATCGATGTTCCTCTTACGGACGTTTCTTTGTTGTTCCTTTGCGTTTGCACGACGCGCTTCCATATCCACCCGTTCCCGTCGCGCGTCCCTGATCCTTCCGCCCGGAGTCTCGAGCTTCGCTGACTGACCACCCTTCTGCGGCGCGCGCCGCCACCTCGTCTCTCCCTTAGGTACCTCGGACGAGCACCTCTCGCTCATCGAGCACATGGCGCCTGTGCACGCGCGCATCTCGGCGGTGATCGTGACGACCCCGCAGGCGGTCGCGCTGCTTGACGCGGCCAAGTGCCTCTCATTCACGCGCGCCACAGCGCTTCCCGTGCTCGGACTCGTCGAGAACATGAGCGGGTACGTCTGCCCGTGCTGTGGGGAGGTCAGCAACGTGTTCTCGACCGGCGGCGGCGAGGCGATGGCGCGGCGCGAGGGGCTGCCGTTCCTGGGCAGCCTGCCGGTCGACACGGAGCTCGTGACGCTGCTCGACGCGGCGGAGGTCGAGCGCCCTGGGGAGTCCGCGGCGCTGGTGGAGGGCGGGAGCAGGCGGTCGTTCGACCTCCTCGAGCGGTATCAGAAGACGCCGACTGCGCCGTTATTCAATGGTATCGTGGACAAGATTTTGGGGCAACTGTCGACCGCGCGCGAGCAGGCGGTGGAAGAAGCTTCGGGAGGTGCATCTTCGGGACCATCGTGACGAACAGGCAAGGAAGACGGATCTTTGTACGTCGACGTGATTCAATCTTTATGGGTACTTCGGTTCCCCAAAGGCTGTCTCGCAGAAGCTGATGTGTGTTTCTCTGAATAGACGTTTACCACACGCACGCCAGAGCAGCGGTAGCTACTGTCGTCGCTCCTTCGATCGAAAGGAAATGGCCCGTTCCGCTTTATCGGCGTCGTCGGGTGTCAACATGCCATTATCTGGAGAAGCTTTGGCGATGGCGTGTTCCCCGCACTCGATTTTGGCCGATTTGGTTCTTCAATCAGCCATGCTGTATTCAATCATGCAAATTGCAGGAGTCTAAGGCCTAAGAACATGGTCGGACGGTCCTCAAATCTGCTCCGCATTCTGGGATCGTTTATCTACCTCAGGCTATCGCACGCATTCTGCAAGACTGCTGCGCCAAAGATCTCGCCGCGCACTGTAGACTTACTACATCCAAGTAAGTAAAAAGCTCT
Source organism: Ganoderma lingzhi (assembly GCA_026283605.1). Lineage (NCBI taxonomy): Eukaryota > Fungi > Basidiomycota > Agaricomycetes > Polyporales > Polyporaceae > Ganoderma > Ganoderma lingzhi. Next base: position 2,589,612 of record JAPJYM010000001.1, read on the forward strand.
ATTGGGTTGGTAAAAGCCAATGTCCGCTTCAGCCACATATCACTGCGCAGTTGGATGAGCGCTGTATTTGTGAATTTTGAAATGGTATTGTGTGGGAATCATCATCGTGATATCTGAATATTGTTGAAGAGCTCCTTGACTGCAGACAAGGTGCGCTAAAGGAACACATTCTTGTCGGGCGAATTCTTTCACGGAGGCGGGGCCTCTGTTCCGTTCGGAAACCGTACTTACTTTCGGTGTTGACGAGAGCAGGGTCAGCCGAGTATGTACGTAGCCGAGAGCGTGATGAAGCAAGCTGCAAGCCCCGAGATCTGCCGCCGGCCCTGTCGAAATATTAATGGCTGTCAATCTGGCTTATCTGGATACTTAAGCGATGACGATGGCTGACGTCTGTTTGACCTTAGATCAGGTCTAGCAACTGATTATACGTGATCCCGAGAAGTCTCAAGATGTCATTGAAGATGGGCTCAGGTAGTTGCATTCACGTGTCACGTGCACGGACAGCTGCTGGCGTTGGGGCAATAAGTAAATACTTATTGAAGGAGCGGCATAGAGCGGCATACGTTCCGCCGCGCTTGTCATTTGCACAGAACAGGCAGGGGACTCCCCCTGGGCCCCAGGGGAAGGGGAACGACCAACAACGTGAATCACTCAACCCCAAACTGTTGACATCTCTACAGGATCAGTACCTACTTATCAGTACACGACAGTACACGACTCCGAGCAATGTCATTGTCATGACCGGAACGTAACGGAGCGCCATTGACGTGGCTCACGGATGCAAAGTAACGCGAAGGTATCGCGGAGGCAGTCCCATTTACCGACGGCAGGACTCGCGAGGAAGCAGAAGCAGAGTCTATTTACTTATTTACAGCCCGCCTTGGCCGAGCGGAGAACAAGGCGCATGTTGGAAAAAGGCACGTTGTGGTCTTATATGGGGCACTCCGAGTGGTGAAGACGATTCGACGAAGGCCTCGAGGAGAGGACCCGACGAAGAAGCGGATGAATTGTGCACGATGCTGGATAAGACGACGATAGAAGGGGCGGATAGAACCTTTGGTTGTGCCGAGCGCAGAGCGACGGAAACATGCTGCCGCGTGGCCACACCCTGTGATCGTCGGCGCCGTCGCCTGTGCTCTTACTCGCACTCTCTTTCCACTTCACAGTCCACACAAGACAGCGGAGAGCGGTGGGGGTCCGTGCCTTGCATTGTTCTAGCCCTTCGGGATGTCCAGGATACAGTGGCAAGCGGTGGACTCGGACAACGTCGATGGGAACAGGGAGCGCACGGGTGATGAGGAGCAACACGTTTTTGCGGCTGTACGTCAACAGCGACCAACTGGGAGAAACACGCCCAACATCAGGCAAGCCGTGCCACCAGCCTTGGCCTTGCAACCACTGCGGTTCACTAGCCGCATATAGGCCCTCTCTCCCTCCCCCGCCGGGCGTATTTATCCTCAACTCCTCCCCTGCCTCCCCAACCGTCTGCCCCTCCCCCGCCGCCACTCCCAATGATCTGCGCGCCCTGACTTCCATCTTCCAAATCGCCCCGCCCGGCCCACCACCGGAATGACAGCCACGATCATCGCAAATGCCATTTACGACCCTACTCTAGTGCAGTCAATCTCACCAATTTCGACCAACTTCCCTGTATCTGGCTTATACCCATCCAACCCCCGAGACACAATGCATTCCAGCCCAACTGTGACAGGTATGTGTCTTCCCTCTCCCTCCGTTCCTCTTATCCCCATTCCAAACCTTGATCCATGCATTGCATTCCTTTCCATCCCTGCTCAACCATATACATATCAGAGCCCCCAACGCCCTCTTCCACCGTTACCATCCGTGGTTTGAGCGGCTCCCCGAACCCAGACGACAACATCATCCCTACCATGTCCTCTCTATCACGCTCTCCAATTACCCGAAGCACAAGCAGAACATATCGCTGGATCGAAGACCAACAACATCATCTTGCCGCACCCCTTCACGACACCCCCCTCGGCCCCACGGCCCCCCTCGACCACCCTTACCCCTCACATACGCAGCCAAGCACAACGTCTCTGTCCAGGAGCCAGAACGACGATGATGGTCATGTGGATGAATACGTGGTTCCTGAGCTGGAACCGAGCGAACGCGTGCCCGCAGGCAGCGACGCGACCGTCACGCAAACGTCGCGAGCGCACGTGACGGAGTTTGGGCGCTCCGCTAACCAGACCCAGGCCGAGGCTGGTGGGAGGCCCGAGACACCGAGCAAGACATGCACCCCACGCAAGTCCCGCAACTTGCAGGACATCTTCCATGCCCCCTCCCCGCTCCGCAACCTCCACCTCACTTTCTCATCTCGTCGCCATCCCTCCGCACCCGTCACCGGTGCTCAGCGGCCTCTCAGCCCTGCGTCTACAGCCTCTACTGATACCTTCCGTCGTAATGAACGGGCACCCTCCCACAGCCGTGGCTCGAGCCTATCCACTGTGGGCCCGTTCCAGCAACACCAGCAGCGGAACGCTCGCGCCGACGTCCCCGAGCCAAAAGCTATTCCCCCCAAGCCCTCGGCATGGAAGTTTAAGCATCCCCCGGTCTCCCGCCCGTTCAGCCCCGCGCCAGATGAACCTTACGATTTAGACAACGCTTCCCCTCCTCCGCGGTCGAGTACCTCCTCGAGCGTAACCCAATCGGGCTCCTCGACAGCCTATACAGGCTCATCGCTCGATGCCCCGCGCAAGATGTACTTCGGCTCCATTCGCTCGCATTCATCCACGACTATTTTCAGCTCGTCTCCCTCACTGTGGTCGCTCCCTACGGATGCGTCCCATATCAACGACCCCCCACAATCCACGAATGTCATCGCCCGGGATCGAGACCAGCCCTCCCTTGACAGCACGCCCATGACCTGGAAGCCGACGCCTCCGACGAACCTCACCAACGTCACGAGCCTCTTGACGAGCCCGAGATCCCGCAGGAAGCGGAAGTTGATCATCGGCGGTATCCTGCCGCACGATGACCGTCGCTTCGATGCGGTCAGGAAGTGGTGCGAGGTGAGCCATTCCGCGGACCGTGTCCCTCATCCATCGAGCGAGATATTGACGTCGGTCCGTAGTCGTTCGGCGAACTGAACTCGATCACCCGCGTGCCCAATGGGGATCTGCACGTCGACTTCCGTAAGGCCGAAGTCGCTGATACCGTGAGTCGCCGGCGAGGCGTTTCGTACATTGCTTCGTTCTTCGCCTCACCTCGTGGCTAACAGGTATGCCGCCTCAACGCCAGAGTGCATATTGCCGGCGTCGGCAGCGTCTGCCTGTCGTGGTTTACAGGCAAACGCCCATGATATACCCTACCACAATCGGACGTGTTGTAAGTGCGATCTTCTACCGCTCCTTGAGTCTTCCTGTAGCCCACTCACCGTGCCGTCTCGCCGGACAGTGTACACCAGTGCTACCCTAGCTGCTATCGTACACGCCTAATCCGCATCGTATTCCCGGCTCTCATATGCCTCCTCATGCACGCCACCCTTCACGACGTTCACTGTATATGCACTTCATGCCCCCTCCGACGTTCGCACATCTTCGCATGACCCCCGCCCATACCCCATCCGCGCTGCGGCTATACTTGCCGGCCCCTGTGTCTGCTGAACACCGCCAGATGCATGCCACTAATGCCACGGACTCTGTTCAATGTCACCTGCACGCACTTGTACTTATGTGTATTTTTACCTTACTGCGGCCGCGCGTTTAGGACGTCCTCCTGCATGGTCAGGGGACGTAGTGTCTTGTACTTTCAGTTTGTAGTATGCTTATTAACTCCATCTGTTTGAGCACCGTTCACACATGACGACTGCTTGGACTGACTACACAAGCTTGAAACAACCGTCTACCGCGTTCCGACGCACTGAAGCCTTGAGGGCAACTTGAGCGTGCATGCACATGGCTATCCCGGATGGCGCTTGAGAGCTTGAGGTGACTCGGACGTCGATATGTACCAGTGCTCAAACTACAGTACTTGCACAGACTTACACAGATCGATGGTGCTGACAATGTTTTGAAATTTATGTATTTCAATAGTGTCCCCAAGACTGCAAGTCAGGCACTCGATACGCATCAAAAACATATGCCGTACAGTAACAACCGTGCAAATCAACGTGAAGATCGCGTAAACTATAATGATAAAGCGCTACGGCGACGCGCAGGCCCGAGGAGCGGAGTGCGCCTCAAGGCGGCGTCGCAGTTGAAGTCCCTGACTGAGGTATCGTAAACACAGACCGGCAAGTGAACTGAACACTACCTCCGATGTCCGTCGCCGACATCCGTCCGCTCCGAGTCGACTCCTCCCACGCCCGCACACCCTCGAAACCCAAACACGGATACGCCCGCAACGATCATATCTCCGTGTACTCTGGCGGCACCTCAATCGCCTCCGGCTCACGCGCCGCCGAGGCAGACTCAGACCCAGAGCCGGAGGGCAGTATCGGGTTGCCGTCGCTGTCGAATCGCACGCCCGAGTCCGAGTGGAACTGCACGGGCGGGTCGACAAGACCCCCGTCCTTCTTCTTCTCGTTCTCAGCCTCCGCGGCCTTGAGCTGCGCTGCGGTCAGTGCTGCGCCTCCACCGCCCACCCCAGCGCCGAGGTCCGCGGTGTCATTCACGACGGAGAGCGCGCGCGCCCCAGCTCCGGACGCGGAGCTACCCGACGCAACGCTACCCGGCCCCGTTCCCGCAGAGTAGGCGTGCGGGAGCGTGGCGAGCGCTACTGCGGTGCCAGCGCCCGCGCCCAGTGCGGACACGGAGTAGATGGACGCGTGAGGCGAGATCATTGTGGACGCGCGCTGGGAGAGACCCGGGATGGGCGGCGACGGGGGCCCCGTGGTGTCGGTGTATGCATACGACATGGGCCGCGCTGAGGCCGCAGCGGCGGGGTCGTACTGCGGGTACTGGGTGGAGAAGCGGCCGTCGTTGTACTGTGCGGAGAAGCTGCCCTCGGTGGCGGCGTACTGCGTCGAGAAGCGGCCGTCGTTCACGGCGGCGGTCGGCACAAATGGGGCGCTCGGGGCCAGATTGTGTTTCTCTGCGATCATCGCAAACGCAAAAACGGGTCAGCTCGGGTGCCCAACGCGGGCGGCAACGCAGCAGTAGCAGTTGGAGGCAACGCACCTGAATCGACGAGGTCGCGCGTGAAGCCCTGGTAGTCGTAGTCCCGCGTATTTCGCCGCCGCGTGTAGAGAAAGTAGAAGGCGAGCGCGGCGCCGACGAGGAGGGCGACACCGCCCACGACGCCGCCGACGATTGCGCCGACAGGAGGCGATGCCTTCGAGTCGGATGATACGTTGCTAGTGGTGCTGTTCCCCCGGTCTAGAACTGAGGTAGGGGCACTCGTACCTGTTGCGAAAACGGTCGTGACCCAGACAGCGGTGCTAGGTGTAGAGCCCTGGGGCTGGCCGACAGCTATAGCATCCAGTAAGAACGGGACGTTGTCCTCGACGCTCAGAAGGGTGATCTTGAGCGTGTGCCTTTCGGAGGAGAGGGGCCCGGAGTTGAAGAATTCGACATCGGTAGCGTTGGCAGCGTTTGCCTGGAAGAGAAACGCAGAGTTCTGGGAGCCATCTAGGACATATGATGTTATAGGTCCTGAGTCCTTGGGTGCATTTGGCGGTGCTATTGTAGCCCCAATGACAATGATCTGGGACGCTGTCGAGGGCGAGATGCGCAAGTTAGAGGGACGTAAGGCATGGCAGCGAAGGAAGCTTCACTAACCGATGAAGTCTATTGTGACCGTGGAACCAACGGTTGCTGTGAACGAGAGGGTGTTGTTGTAGACCCCATGGGCAAGAAAATCATTTGACTGGTCCAAGTGAGCGGTGTGGAACCAGTTGTTGGAGTAGGTAAAAACGTTGCTTGTGTCGTCGAAGTAGAGATATGGGGAAGACATGGTCGCTAGACCCGGGGAGACGAAGAGAAACGAAAAGGCAAAGGACGGGGCGGGCGGGAAGGATATGAAGATGAAGGGGGTGGTCAGCGACGGGGAGAGAATCTGAACATGGAGGGCGAGGCTGTCCTATCCGAGTCCCACACCTGGGAAAACCGGGTTAGAAACATAAACATGCACCGTCCCAGCGTCCCTCCCGCCCAAACGGGCCGGGGCAACGCGGCCAGCCCGAGATCACCTCCCTGTCACAGCACCATCTCCCCTCACATAATCTACCGCCAAACCCTCCTTCAATCTTTAGACAACACCAGTTCGCGGGATTCATGAGGTATATATCACACTACAACCTCGCTACGTCTTCCTTGGACACTCCTTGGACGGCAACGGTCGCAGGCGCAGTCAGCTTCCCCGTTCAATCCCCCATCCTTCTCGAAGTCAATCCAAATACACCGTCCAGTTCCTTTGAACTATATCTACTGTGGCGCAACCCTAGCATTAATGCCAAATCACAATGCAAAACAGTGCCTCCTTCATGACCCCGAGTCCAAAGGTGTCACGCGCTAGGTGTGGGCGTGGCTGTGCCATCACCATCATGGCGGCGACGTCCATCCTCAATAGCACGGAGCCAATGGCCCAAGTCCGTCCAGAACGCCTTCTGGCTCTGCGTCGCCAACCATATCGGCACTATCGAAAAGTGGTGCGAATTCTCCAGATGATGGACGTGCCATATCCCGGCCTTTGGTGATTCGTTGTACCGCGACTTGTCCGCCTCGCCGTCCAAGATGTTCTCCGTATGACTGAAGTGCTGACATCGCGTATACCTAACAGAACATTCATTCATCGTCCCGAAATGGACAGAATGGGAGCGGGAACACTCACTTGCAATCGTATGGGTGCCATTGAGAGAACAGTGGGACGACGCCATCGTTGGCGCGCAGCGCGTTTGACAAGTATGTGCTGTCTTCGTCCATGTCTACGAGACCGTCTTCGAGCCTACCTTCTCCGTCATGGTTGCTTTCGAGCTTGGTGGAGAGCATCGTTTCCAGGAAGGCGGGTACGGGGCGGAGAGCGGAGAATCGGAACGAGGAGATCGCACGCGAGGTGGCGTATAATGGCCAACCGGACATTCGCTCGAGCCATGTAGGTGTCCTGGTCGCAGGAGGACCGGAATGCGTGTGGTTCTGCGAGGGCAGTTGAGAAAACTTGGGAAGCTACCCAGCAACGAGGTCATCGTACCAGTGTAGCACAATAGCTACGATAGTAAGTGTTCGAATGGTTCATGCCCTCTCGCGCGGCCTCCCGCTCGTCCGCGGCATTGAAGGTCGTATCGTATGGCGTCGCATCGCGGCTCCCTGCCCAGTCGCTCCTCCATAACTGTTTGACGAAGGACGTGAACGAAGCGTCGTAGAACGACAAATGCCGCGCCTCGACGTGGAGATCGAATATGCGCGGCAAGATGGGCGACAGATATGACGCGACGTGGATCCCTTTGGCGAGGAAGTTCCCCACGGACAAACGACGGACATTGGGGGCATCTCGGGTATCTTCTCCGAGGGTATACACAAGCTGTGTGCCTCTGAAGGGAGCACAGACTGTGCGCGCCCCTCAGCGGTGAGGACATCGTGGAGGGCTATGCACGTACCTGTGTTGACGGAGAGTATCATGTTTGGATGGTACTTGTTTCCGAAGAATCCCTTCTCAATTAGCCATTGAAGTTTGATGATCGTCGGCCCTCCCTGGAACGATATGAACTCGCGTTTGTAAAATGCCAATATTGCGCGACTCACCATCGAGTGCCCGAGGAAGTGTAGAGGACGCTCTGAGGACCATTGGGGGTATAGGCCCTCCACATACGTGCGACCGTAATGAGCGTGTCCATGTTCATGCGAATGCTTCGCGCCGTAGTCCACTGTTCATCTCTAGCGTCAAAACGCGCTGAAGGATCGTGTCGTCTAACGCGCACCTGTGCCGCCAACCAACTGATAGAACAGCTCGCACGCTCGATCGTGCAAAGAGCTCACAGGCCCTACACTAGTGCGATTTTGTTCGACACGTTCTCAGTCCATGATTGAGGGATGTGGCACACCTAGCAAATATCGTGCGTCTGTCCCGCTCCCTGTTGGTTTGGCACGCGTAGTTTGAATGCTGCTCGAAGTTGCCCCAGATGAGCGCGCCAGCACTGCTCAGAAAGCCTTCGACAATAACGAGAGGCACGGGGTGAAGGGAAGTCATTGAGAGAATGGGGAGAGAAAGGGACGGCCGAGCACGCAAGACGGATGCATGTCGTAGGTGGAGGCGGGCTGTCGGTTGCTGTGAAGGCCAAGAAGGGTGGACGAGTGGGACTCTGCGACTCGGAGGCGGTTGGAGACGAGATGGCACCTGATGGCACCCGCAACTCTGCGGCCCGCCGCCAATCCGGAAACAATGATGCCATCCAGCGCTTCGATCGCGATCGGTAGCCGACTTCGTCATCCTCCTCACCGCCACTCGCTAAACATCCAAACAACTCCCGCCGATCGATTACATACAGTACAGAAAGCCCCATCCAAGAACTCCCAGCCACAACGCCGACATGGAACTGGACACCACGATAGAGCCCGAGGATACACAGTACAGTAGTCCGAATACTAAGTGCAAAGGATCACAACAACCGCCCTAGGACCGACTAAGATACTTATGCCCAGCATAAACGATAGAGAGGGGACATTGGAGCGGCTTGCACAAGCAAGGACGAGCCACGTTCAATAACCAGAACCCTGGAGACGTCGATAGTGGTGCGCATTGTGGCCATAGCTTCGTGAACCGGGTCTGGAATAGTCAATCGCCGTCATATTGTTCTGATAACCGTCTTCCGAAGTCCCCTGCGCATGGTAGTGATCTCTGCGGGCCAAGCGCCTTGGGGGAAGACCACCGCGATGAGGTCGGCACAAGGGCGGGGCGCGAGAACTCGCAGAGGCTAAGGAAGCAGGTAACAGAGGGGTCGAAACGGGAGCGTGACCGGACACGGGAAGCGCCGCAACGCCATAACGAAGAGACCCTGGAGCCCAGAACCGTTGTTCAACGGGGGGATGCAATGGCACAGGAGGGGCGACTGGGGCGACGGTAACGCCAGCTGGCATGTTGACAGGATACCCACTAGGGCACATGGGCAGAACAGGAGGAGGCTGCCAAGTCGTACCGCCTGCAGGTGCTGAAGTCGGGCCAGGTTGAAGAGCCCCTGATGGCGAAGGTGCCACCTGGCGTCCGTGAGCGTTCGCCATGTATTGGTCCAATGCTTCTCGTTGATAGACCGGAATCAGGGTTCCGTGCTCATTCTGAATGAACCCCGTCGCTCGAAGTGGTGGCTGCACTATTGAATGCTGGTTATTGACGTGACCGGAAGGACGACTGGTATTACAGCCTGTCGCATCCTGGCGCATCACTGTGGTGAGTCGTATGGGTGCAATATGTTTAAATTCACGTACTTTGTACATCCTTTCAACGATAGGCGGAGTCCATGCCGTCCCAGACAAAGTCGCTGTGGTGCCCAGGCTCGCTTCCCTCGTGAAGACTGTGGAAGCTAAGGAGTGGATTGAAGGATAGGGATACCCAGCATATCCGTAACCAGGAACCACAGGGACAGCGTAAGGATACGGAGGTGCATACGGCTGCGCCCAGGGCTGAGGGGTAAAGTAGCCCATATTCATTGGGTATGGGGCCATCGGAAGCGACGGGGGCGCGGAAGCACTGGAGGGAGGAGGAGTCGAGGATGCAGTGGTGCTTGACGCTCCCTGCAAGTTCTCGTGTCGTAAAGAGGAAACTTTCGTCGTGCTAGAAGACACGGAGGAGGTGCTAGACTTGGTGGCGTCCTGGAGACCTCGAAAGCGCACGAGATCATCCGTCAAATCCCCCGGAGGAGTAGAATCACGCCCGCTCCGGGGTGGAGTCGTTTCCTGTGAACACGTGGTGGATCGATCCGGAGGCATGGTAGGTGAGATTGTCGCCTGAACCTCACCAGCAACAAAATCCTGTGCGGACCCGTGGATCGAAGCCTGCCCTTCGATATGCGGAGGACCGAACAACGCCCGTCCGCGCGCGCGTCCAGGTCGCCACACCCCACGAGATGCCGCATTGCGATCGCGAAGCTGCACTCGAATGGGATATCCGTCGTGCACACGATTGTGCTGAAAAACGCAAGGCGCCTTGGTCAAAAGGGTTGGCTAGTGAAGAAATCTGCTCACCTCTTCCTGTACTGCACGGATTGCTGCCTCGGCGCTTGCAAACCGAACAAAGGCGAATGCTGTCCTCTTGTTGGCTGTGCACCTGATCAGAACCTATACGGCAGGTAGACGAGATGCCACAACATTACGCACGGGGTCGAATAATATGTACATTCTCAACAGCCCCGAATCGGTTGAAAATGCGACGCAGCTTGCTTTCATCCCATGTCTCACGGCCTGGCATATCGAGGCCACCAACGAAGACGGTTGAGGGATCGATCTCTCTGCGCCAATCCCGAGCGAGGACCGGGCCAAGATTGGTGGTGCTTTGGCCGGGATTGGGAAACACGGGAAGTTTGGGCTGTGTCGAGGAGTGGACGATTCCAGTAGCCCTCTCACTAAGCAAACAGTTGGCATCTGGCGGAGGATGAACTGCGCCCGACTGGGATGTGACCAAAGGATTGGCTGGAGAAGGGTTGTTGTGAACTGGAGATGACGCAACATTGGACCGCGAGACTGATGCTGTTTGTCCTGAGGTGGATGTAGCTAGAGATAAGGACGACGAAGATGCTGCGTTGCCTTCGTAGAACTCAGCAACTTGATCCGCCCACCGACTACTAGACGCGCCAGCCCTGCCAGAGCACATGCTAGGTGAGGGAAAAGTCTTTGCTGTCAGTACCGATGGATGCTTCCCTGGGCCTTTAGGACTAGGGGTGGGCGAGGGAAAGGCGTGCGATCCTATAGTAGACGGTGCATGCAAGATGAGGGGGCCGCAGGGCGATATGTGGGGAGCGTGACCACCGCTGATATAACGTCCATCGAAAGGTCTTCCTCGGCCGGGGGACATCCCCAACCCGGGAGGCGTAAGGATATTCGTTCTCAGAAACCCGCCGTTTGATGGGCCGGTCGGCGCAGGGTGATGAGCCCAGCTGACCGTCAAATGCGGTACACGACGGAGAGTCTGATGCTCGTTTAAGCATATGGAATCACCACAACGATATAAAACTCACAAGAAGTGCGACGACGCTGTCTTCTCTGTCTTTCCATTTAACCTCCCAGATTCCCATCGCCATCTCCGGAGAGCGGGGAGCGTCGTGGGGGGAAGGGTACAATGATGAAATACCGGATGTAACTTCCATAGCCGTCCCTGCTTGCTATTAGCCGCTGCGCCCCTCGTCGAACACAGGGAGAATGTACAACCTTTTGCCTCGACTGAGTGCTTCTCGAAACTCTCCAGCGGACCAAAAGCGCTGGCAATTTTCCGCAGCGTCTGCAGTCAAGAAGCATTAGGTATACATTCTTCAGAGGTCTCTCTATGCTTACCTCTGCATCATACTCGAGCGGTTGAATGAGTAATCCGTCCCCATTGAAGGGGTCATGTAGTGCACAGTCAAACGGTCCACCAAGAGCTGCGGCAGTGAAGCTGATAGCATCCGCATCGTAGAGAAGTCCAAGATACCTGGGGGACGCGCATATAGTAGATGTTTCAATGCATTCGTAAGGATGGCTCACTTTCCACTCTTTGGACGGAAGATTCGCATGGCGCTGGCTAGTCGTGGCTTCGGCGTTTGTCCATCGTCGATGGTGGTAGAACTACTGGAGCTCAAGGGCGTAGACCACGCAGGTGTTCTGTGTCGATTAGCTTTGTTAGAGACGCCACGCAAAGAGTCGAGCGACACATACCGATAGGAAATGAGGAGCGTGCGAAAGGCCTTAGCGGGTTCGAATCGTAAGAATCGCCCTAGAAAAGGTCTTGGTGGATCCGTTCGGAGCAAGTGCAAGAGAACACCCGCAGCAGAAGGGCTCTGGATAGGCGGCAGTCAGTGGAAGGAATCAACACGAGACGCCGCGGCACAGTACCTCGCATTGGACAAATGCGCAGACTCCTCCGCGACTGTCCCGCACGACCTTGATTGCCTTGATTTGGGAGTACGTGGAGAGGTGATCGGATAATCGTCGAGTCAATTCACCGTGGTCTACGGATGCAGGCAGACTGGCCAGAAAAAGTCGCGCAATAAGTGCGCGGTTCACTCAGTGAAGCATGGACTTACCTTCCAACAAAGATGCTGGCGTCATGAGGGGTGGGGCCTTGTCCTATGCCGCGGTCGGTAGTGGCGGTCACGCTGGTTTCTCCGTCAATGGGGCTTTGGCTTAGCGAATGGTCTTGATTTAACGCGGATGTGATAGGAGTGTGGGGAGGTTCAGTTGTTGCAGAGCGTTGTGCGGGAGGAGACAAGGGCGGAGAGATGTCGAGGGTGTCATAGCGTGTGCCCCAGGTACGGTCCCTTGGAATGTGGTTGGGTGACATGGGGGAAGGAAGAGTGTGGATAGGATAGCAGGGAGGTGTTGGAAGTGTGGTGGTTGTGGTGGTTGGGTGGGAGAGAGGTTTTGGATGGGACGACGAACGTTATAGCGGGGGCGGGAGAAGCAGCATGGGGCGCAAAGCCATACAAACTCCGGCCGGGGCCGTGAGGAGGACCACACCACCTCGTCACCGTGACAAGCCCAAGGGCCCGTCCTCGTCCGCCCGTTGGTCCCCCGGGGCCCGTCTCTCCTGCGAGATCTCCGCTCCTTTGAGACTGCGCCACATCTCGTATGCTCTCGTCCGCCACTCCGCCAGACGGATTGCGTCTTTGGCAGATACTGATCGGTTAGCGGTCGAAAACGGTGAGTATCGGTGGCAAAGGCGGCGAACGGCACTGGCGATGACCGAAATATTCATTCCACGAGCCAGTCACCGCGCACAGCGCCGAACTCTGCAGAAGGGTGCGGAACAGGCCTCGGCGCCTCCTCGTCCTAAGGAGAAGATCCCCCTCAATCGCAAAACAAACCTTACGCAGGCTTCCCTGCACAGTCTGACAGCAGAAGATCGATCCAAACCCACCGCTGCTTATCCTCTCGTGCATCCCTCTTTGCGGGCCCGATGGGGCACAAGCATGGGTTCAGTCCTCCCATCACACACACGAGGTGTATGGGGGCACCGAACGCATGGCAGAGAAAACGTCTGTGGGCCAAAACAAAGGTTACATTAGATCGCTGATCCATTCTCTCAAATGGAAACGAGGGGCTAACCCACCCAGCATGGACTCGACGTACGTCATGAATTAATATCTGTCAAAAATCAGAAGTCATCTATCCGGATAGGCATCGACACAGGAAGCGAACTGTGCACGCCGAGATGGGCGGATGGTCATTTCATTGATCAGAGGTCCAACCAAGACAATGTGAGGCACGTAACCAACATAACTTGAACACGCACTCTCCCGAGTCCTGGTTAAACCCACCCGCACTCTCCCGCTAAGCAGTGGGAAACATACTCCGAGTCGCACGTGTGTGCAAAAGGCGTAGATTGGCTCTAGTTTTCATGGACTGTGACTGGGTCACTATAGGTTACAGAGGAGAAGAGCAATGCCTGGATTGGACGAGAAGTCGGAGCAGACTGAACCTAAAGACATACAGAAGCAGCCAACGGACTTGCAAGTGCCACGCCGGCGGCATCCGTTTTTCAGCTCCCTGCTGTCAAACGGGGAGCGCCCACCTGCACATGACCCCCATCGCTTGTTTACGAGCGCTTACCCGGGTTGTCTTCGTCCCTCGTCCAGAGTCTTGATTCTGTCTACGCTTGTGACTATCCACTTCTCTGAGCTCGACGTCTGCGTTACTGTCCGCTTTTGAATCCTAATTAAGACATGTCCGACGACGGGTATGGTGGTGGCGGTGGCGGTGATGACTATGATTACGAGGGATCAGGGTACGTCTCTGCATTCCGTCGCTCTTGCCATCGGGAAGCTGAGTTGGCATACCATATAGTTTCAACGAGGATGCATTTGTGCGTTTAGACAGTGCTTATTGCACTGAAGCGCTCCTTTAATGACGATAAGATTGCATGTAGGACGAAAACTACGACCTACTCGCTACAGAGGTCCCAGACGGCGAAGCAGCCGGCGAGGGCGAGCAGGCGAACGGCTACCCCGGCGCGAATGGCGTAGACGTCCAAGAACAACCAAACGGCGAGCAGGCGCCAGCCGAGGCATCCCGGTCTGCCGCACAAGGGGAACGACAGCCCAATAAAGACCGGGTGACGACGCCGTACCTGACGAAGTATGAGCGTGCACGAGTGCTGGGGACAAGAGCATTGCAAATCAGGTGTGTGGCCTTCTGTTATCACTAGAAATTGGAGCCCTTACAGGTATTTGTCGCCAGCATGAATGCACCTGTGCTGGTACCATTAGATGGCGAAACCGACGCGCTGCAGATCGCCATCAAGGAGCTCTCACAACGCAAAATTCCCCTTATCATCCGACGCTATTTACCTGATGGTAGCTTCGAGGATTGGAGTGTGTCTGAGCTCATCAGCGACTAACCGGACAGACGGGGGCTCTTTCTGTTGATGCAGCGGCATAGGTGTGTTACAGTCGTTGCAGTACTTGTATGTTTGGTCGGTTTGTTATGTTGTCATACTAGACATGCTTCTCTCGTTGCATACTCGTTGCCCGCAGCATGGGGCTCCTAATCAATGATAGCGTACGACTGTACGCGGTTCCACGTTCCAGTACTCATGCGATTGTGTAGAGAAAAGCGCTGCACGTCACTAGAGCAGTTTTCATATACGCTATGTATGAATAATAATACACATGGTTCACGACGAGCAGCGAAGCGGACGAAGTCCATTCATGCGTGTGCTTTCCTCGACGGAGGTCTAGACTCCAGAACCACCTCGACCCGCGATGTGGGCATCCTGGGCTTGGAGTTCTTCTTCGCAGTTTTAGGCTTCCGGACGTTCTCTCCTAGGTCAAAGTCGTCCTCTGGCGCACCGCAAACCTTGGAGTTCGTGGTGTTGCCAAAGAGCAACCCGCGCTCCTCGAAATGTACGGGCTCACGAACAGCTCTTCCTCCTTCGCGTGACTTCTTCGACGGGCTCGACTCGACGTCGTGGTAGTGACACCGGCTTTGCGGCCGCTTGGAGGGAGAGGGTGGCGCTTCGGGCAAAGGAAGGGTGATGTCCCAGATCTCGTCCTCAGGCATCGGTGCATTCTCGCGCTGGCGGGCTGCCTTCCGCTTCGCGCCTGTGGTACCTGCGTCAACCTTGGTGCACTCGCCGCACATCCAACGCAAATTGACGCACCTTTGCCTGCCTTAGTGCCTACGGTGTTCGTGATCTCCTTCGCGACGTGGAAGCTGCCTCCGGTAGTGGCGTCGCCAGTGGCGACGAGGGTCTTCTGCACCTCCCAGTCGGACGGCCGCGCCTTCTTCCAGTCCTCGATGACCTTCTCGACCCACCGGTCCGTCTCACCAGCAACGTGATAGTCGATGAAGTCGTTCCACTCGCTCCCGGGGGCAGTCTTGTTAACGAAAATGACCTTCCCCGCGAAGCTCTTGGGGTTCTTCAGTGGCGAGCCTGCAGATGCGGAAGAAGGCGGCGCAGACTCGTGCACGGTGCGCGCAAAGTCCTTTACGAGCTTCTTGAACCCGTGCACCTTGAGCGACGTGCCCATGATGATGAGCATGTCCGGCTTCCGCGCGATGTCCGCGCTCTGAATACTCCCGATGTCGTCCCCGAGCGGATGAGGTTCGTCGTACAGCACGATGGCAGGACGCAGTTTGCCCACTTTCAGGGCACGGGCGGACCTGGCAACACGCGCGGTGGCTGGGAAGTGATACTGTGAATTCATACATTGCACGGAAGCGGGTATGAACTCACATCGCACAGCACACTCTGGACAATCTGGGGCCGTGCCAGCGAGGAAGGCCTCGAGTTGCTCAGGGGCGCAAGGGTAGTCGGCAGAGCAGAAGGTGCACCGTATACGGTGGATATCTCCGTGCAGCTGGACGTTGCGAACCTCCCTCGTCTTGATTTTAGATTTGCCTTTGCCGTGGGTTTTGACCTCGTCGCTAGAGGTGCCAATAAGCCCGGCTCTCTCCTCAAGCCCATCGATGTTCTGAGTGTATGAGCGGAGGAGCTTTCGCTTAGAATCTAGGGTTTTAAGGAAGCGATGAGTTGGGGAGGGTGTCGCGACGTCGATAGACTTCTTGAGTTGGGAGATAAATGTATAGAATACTGCGGTAGATGTTGGATCGCGGAAGAGCGACGCGTCGAAAAGGTCGCGTCCCTTCAGCACCACGTCTGGGTACTGCTGTTTGACGAGGGCATACAGACCATCCGACGACCGAAAGTCCTACCCAGCAGGTCAGTACCAGGAGACACGTGAGGTATACTATGAGCATACGGGAATGCCACATGAACACGAAATGCCAGCACCAGTGACTACCACAATCTTCTTGCATTTGGCCACAGCCAGGGAAAGATTGGCCAGCTGCCTGCGCACAGGCGCGTCCGAAGTACACGCGTCGAGATCGAGAGTAACGGTCATAGTTACTACGCGTGTGGAGGGGGGGGGTGACGCGCGGAGGAGGAGAGGGGAGGAGGAGGGGGGAGGTACGCGTGGTTAGAGAGTAAGGAAGGAGCGGCGCCTGACGCGAATGTGGCTGCGAGTTCAACAGCTCGCGTATTCCGTCGCGTAGCACACGTGATCGCTATGCGTCTCCACCCGACATGACCGTCTGCCATCCGATCCAGTGGCAATAATCCACGGTGTCCAGCCTTTTGTCCTCTCCAGCCATATCACTGCGCGGGCCTATATATCTTTCCAACTGATGCATACAATCGACCCTGCCACCCTCCTACCCTTGGCGGCCGACCATCAGGACTTTTCCGTCTTCTCACAACCGAGAAACCCCCCTCGCGCGTGGTGCTAGAGGCCGAGGAATGTGAGTCACTGTGCTATCATTCTAATAGAGGAAAGCCCACCATGAGAAATTGCACCTTTATGTGCCCTTGCGCCGTATCAAGAATACGTAGTGCTGCACAACAGGAGCGTACGCGCTACCCTCCATCCCAGTCGGCGCGTCTGTGGTGACGACCCTTTCCACTTCCCAACATTTGGCCACATGGGGCGGTGGAGTATCGTGACCTTGCCTTGGAGAGGATAGGAAAGCGAAGCGACTTGAGGAGAACGTCAGGGCAACCCATAAGCCTCCAGGACGCGTCAACGACGCCAGATGTATAGCCAGAAGCTCAACGGGAGGTATGCTCAGCTTCTCGCCCTCCTGCGCCGCCCGAATGTCCTCCATGACCGGATGAAAACCTGGGCTCGGGCTGAGGTACGAGACATCCTCTGCGCAGGAGATGGCGTCCGATGTGCTCTTGTCTACGACAAGGTCAAAAGTTCGTCCTTGTCCCTCCTCGCCGAGATCCAGGGCAGCCTCCAGGTCTCTCCACTTCAAAGCGTCTGCGCAGATCCACTGCATCCCAGTCCCCAACCCACCTGCAACACGCATCGCCTCCTTCTCCCGCTCTCTCCCGACCAGATTTTCCGCGAAGTCAACGTTCACGATGGCTCTTTCATCTACCCGCGGTCCGTATACGCCGTGATAGAGCCCCCGGATCTGCTCCGATAGAGACGATGTCCCTGCGCCGATGTGGAGGAGACGAGCAGGTCGAGAAGGGACGCGGGGATCTAGGAGATGCGATCGAAGGTGAGGAAGGATAGTATCCGAGCCATCCCCTAGCCATTCAAAATGTGACTCGTTTTGAAATCGCGCATTCCAGTAAGATTGCAGCTCGTAATCCGGAGGCATGTCGAGATCGAGAGGGGGATGGATGTTTGCGGAGAAATGTGTGAAGCGCCCAGGAGATGCAAGCAGGCAATTACGTTCTCTCGAGCAGCTGCGCGTTGCAACGTATCTGAGGTATCGCTGAACCAAGTGCAAAGACATCATGCTGATGTGCGCGGGGTATGGAGTAGGGAGCAAGGCACATAACACCGCCTGAGCTAATTACAGTCGTTTCCGAAATTGATGTCCACGCGCGTCTGAGCGCGAAAAAAATCGAAAAATACGAAAATTCATGAGGCATGAATGGGGGCCAGCTCTGCCACCCTAGACCACTATATTCTATACACGGGACATCCTTATGCATGATTTATGTCATATATATCAAGAGGAAGGAGAATTCAGCCACGCACGGCGCCGTTGGCGATCCTCGTCATCCGGAATGAACTCAACCTCATTTACAGAGAAAGAGTTACCTCTCGGGGTGGGATTAGCCGAGATATCACCTGTACCAGCTTCCGTATTCGTTTCTGATTTTTAGGAGCCAATTTTGAGGCTTGAAGGCAGCCGGGAGGTGCGAAACGCGACTGTCTCCTCGACGACCTTCCAGCGTCTATCTGGCTGAGAAGTCGATAGGATAAATTCCGTTCACCCTTCGATATTGAGGGCCTGTATAGTACCCTAAATAAATGAACCCATATATTAGATATCGAAGGAACTCAAACGAATTAACAATCGACAGGAATCGTGTTCGACTGAGGTGAGGACTTGAATTCCCTTCCTGATGACGCCCGGTGAAAATCGACAAATCCCCCAGCATTCCTGAGCGTGCGGAGTCATTCGTGGTCGTGAGCTTCTGCTGGGGCCAATTCTCACGATGGGGCACGATGGGGGATGCTGGCGCACTACTCCTTGTGCGTTTCATGATGGGGGATTTTGTAATTGATACAGTGCATAACAATACATCCTGCGTGACCATTCCCTATCGTCTCTCAACGTCCCCAGTCCTCCAACCCCATCCGACACGATCGCGGATGATCGCGCACGATGCTGCACGATGCCGCCATATCGCGCATCCCCTCCGCTGCCCATTGCGCGCCCTGCCCACCGCGCGCCCTGCCCACCGCGTGCCCTCCCCACTGCGTGCCCTCCCCACCGCGCGCCCTACCCATCGCGCGCCCTGCCCGCTGCGCGCCCTGCCCGCTGCGCGCCCTGCCCATCGTGCACCTCGCCCACTGCGCGCCCCGCCCAGCTCACGCAACCCCTCCCCACCCCGCGCCCTACCCAACGCGCACCCACCGCACCCCCAATCCACCGCGCCCCAAATCCACCGTGTGCTTTACCCGCTGCTACCCGCCGTGCGCCTAACACCCGCTGTGCGCCTTATGCATCATGCGCTCTAGTACTGACCGTGAACCCTACCCACAGTGCACCCTAAGGCCGCCCCGGACCCCCGTCATGCCTGTCACCGGAGCCAATGTCGCCAGCGTGTCCTCCAGATACCTCTCAACTCGCCCCGGCCGTGCTTCCGCGTGATCCCCAACGTCGCATGCATGAGATAAAAGGAATTGGGCGTACCTTCAGTCCGTAGCGAGAATCCGGGAACTTGAGGAAATGAACGCACCCAAAATTCCGAAGTACCCTGATGGGATCCGCGACTCACTTGAGACCGGATGCCCGTGGACTTACCTGATATGCGAGGTAGCATCCCGAGTGGGAAGGGATTCACCTGCATGCACTGGCCAAGTCTGCCGGATCTGGGGAGGGGAAGCCAGCAGCCAGAGATAGGGGATGGTGGGAAGAAGAAAGGAAAGATATTGAATGACGCCAGCGAAGATGGAGGAATATATGTGTGCTGTAGAGAGGGTGAAGACAATGGGTCACCTGAGCATGTTATGCAAGAAACGTTGAGGACTGTTATTGCTCCGTCGACGTCGAACAGGTTTACAAGACACTCGTTACGAGCGCTTGCAGGCGGCAAAGATGACGCACGATCGTCCTGTTCCTTCAACTTCGAACGCCTCATGATGGGACACGACGGGGCCGCTCTGGCACGACAGCTCACGACGGCGCACGCTCTGGGATATTAGGGCGCTTGTCGATTTTCACCGGGGATGACGACTCATCGCTTTCCTGCTGAGAAACTTGGTCTATTCTGCTGATTCAACTTCCCGTGTGCTTTCAGACGCAATGCCAAGCTCATATATGCACCTTCAAGGGAGTACAAGCAGTGGAAACTGTGAACATAAATTTTCGATTTTTTTGATTTTTTTCGCGCTCAGACGCGCGTGGACATCAATTTCGGAAACGACTGTAGGAGGCTCCGTTCAGGTTTAGGGAGCTTGGAATTACTGTACATAGGCTTTATAGCACACTGCCCCTCCGGGCGGACCTGGCCACATTTCAGCACTGTGCGCCGACCATCCCCTCGATGATTCAGAAATACTTTAAAATCCCATCTGTTCTCAATGCCGGATAACGCACAGCACGCCTCGGGCGGGCTAAAGCCCACCCTCGCGCACTGTGCTCTTGCCATGAGATCTCACCAACGGTGTCACATGTGAACATTTGAACAACAATCCAACAGTCCAACGGCCACTAGTTCGAATTGAAAATACATACATGGATTATGTATATGTTCACAGGCCAACACATACTTATTAATGGGCCTGGTTCTCAGATGCGGATGGAGGTACGCGGGAGGACACATTTGAAAGGAAAACGACCAGTCAACAATTCTGAGTGTCAGAGGTCCTCTTTGATATGATTTCCATAGTAAGGAATCGCCACGTGTTGATGGCACCACTGACATGGACTGTCGTTTACAGTGCAGAGTAGACCTGGACCACTAACGTGGCCAGGCAAAGTTTAAACTACTACGGCAAGTTGGGCATGGGAGTTGGACCTCAAAACGAGACGCCAGTAAAGGAGTCTACATAACGTCACTCGTATATTACGAAGTATTAATACTAGTGTACATCTATGTAAAAGTACTTTCAAGGCTAAAGTCTGACCTCCCGCTCGGAGGTGGGAGTACGCTCGTAGTAGTGGATACCAGCGGTGGGCGAGCAGGTCGACTTTGTGGTTGAGTCGATGGTCTTGAAGTTGCCGAATTGCTCCTATGCACATCATCAGTAATCCTCGCTGCAGCAAAGCCCATCGGAGCAGACTCACAGTGCCAATGACGTGATTGAAGTACCACACCTCCTGCAGGACGGTTCCGTTCGAGCCGCAGCCGAGGTACGGGATCGCGCCGGTCTGCGCCTTCAGAGCGGTCTGGATCTGGCCCAGGGAGTAAGTGGTCTTGTTCGACGGGAAGATGCCGGAGGCGGCGAGCGTGTCGAACGTGGGGAACATATTGAACGCGCGGACGACAGCGTCGAAGAAGTCCACAACATCCTGGTTCTTCTTGTAGTCGGAGCCATAACACGCGACGTCGAACGTAGACGTGCAGGTAGCGTGCTTAGAGAACTGCATCGAAGAGTCAATGATGCACATAGCAGGGCGGGGTTATGACAGGGCGTACCTCGTGTCCCCAGAAGCCGCTGTTGATGCTGCCCTGGCTGACCCAGTACTTGTTCACTGAACAGGGTAATATGTCAGTGGAAGTTGCAAAGTCGGTACGAGGATGGAGGCTTCATACTGTACTCCAGGAGGTCAAACCGGCCGAACTCGGCGACGAAAGTGTCGATGCCAGGGCCCTTGTACGCGGGCACCGGAGTGCCGTCGGGCAGATAAGAAGGGGGGTCAGGGTCATACTGGCGCGACAGATCGCAGTACTGCTCGTAAGACCTGTCACCGAACCCAGAGGTATGTAAGTGATAGAACCCAAGGTTCTTCAGGCATGGGAGCAAAATACCCACCCGTCGCAGTTGTCTGGCCAGAGACCGTGAATGGTCCAACTGTCCTTGGGCAACAGCTGGCCGTGCTTCTCGAAGCCGGTGTAGGTATCCCAGAACTGGGTCTGGAGGACCAAGCCACCTGGCGTGGGGGAGCAGCACGTGTTGCGGATGGCAGTCGTGTTCTCGCAGGAGTAGGCGATGGGATCGCTGGCGCAGCCCGTGATGTTGGGGTACGTCTTCGGGAGGTCAAAGAACGAGGCACTCGCGCCCTGGACGGTGAGGAGAGCGGAGATGATGAGACCAAGCGCAGCTGCCATGTCGGACTACTTCGGTGTGCGGAAGAGCGACGCCGGGCACGGATCCCATGTTACAAGTTTTATAGATGGGGACATGGCGTCGACAAGAACGAACGTGCTATCGCATGCCGTGAGGGAGGAGATTGTTCCACATGCACAGGGACGCCGATGACGGCCATCCAGTGTGCATCAACCAACCAGAGCCACCCATCACGCGTCGAGCCTGTTTCCGGTGGCCACGCGACGACGACTGACTCGAGTGCCTGAATGTGTTGATCACGGAAGTCGGGCGAACATTCGGGGAATACATGTAACATATTTCTGTCTATTTCTGTCCGATCGGCAGCTAAAAAAGTCAGTACTGTATCGTATCTTCCGTTTCTTGAGGCGGTGGGTTGAACTTGCGTGGCCAGCAGCCTGAGGCGTGCCAGAAGAGCGCGTTGTGGCAGAACGTCGATCACACCGCTGTGGCAAACATCACGTCGCCTCTGGCGCCCAGTTATCATGATCACTGCTGCACGAGCTTGCATGAGCAAGCTTTCAAATGGGGTCTTGTCAAGGCATAGGGAGTTCCTGTAACCCTTCAGCTACAGAATTCTCTTGATTTTGCAACTGTGGAGTATCAATAACATTTTCTAGCATGCCTGATACTTTTAGAGTAGAAAAATGGACCTGAGCCACGGCATGAACGCAACGGAGGGGTAAGGTTTGAAGCGCTCACCCATCGTCCCTTAGGCGCGTCTTCTGCGAGTCGTCAAGCGCTCATCGACCGCGACGGTGGCATATTACGCACAGTCCAGACGATTTGTCTTTTCAGGTTGTTTTTTGTTCGTTCGTGAAATACCAAGCTCAAGAACTGACTCGGAAATAGTCACTTTTATTCCAGAGGAGTTAATGTCAATTAATACACGTCGCCGAAACTGAACGGCCCGGAAACACTTCAATTCCGCCATGCCAGCCTGCCAATGTGTAGTAGCACTAGTCTACACCAGCCGCTCTGCTCACAACATTGGAAACAAAAAAAATACGACTGAACTGGCAATAAATGTGTCTAAGCAGTCAACTATATTCTTCAGAAAACCAAATCCTCCCCGGACCC
The DNA here is from genome assembly GCA_026283605.1 of Ganoderma lingzhi. Classification (NCBI taxonomy): domain Eukaryota; kingdom Fungi; phylum Basidiomycota; class Agaricomycetes; order Polyporales; family Polyporaceae; genus Ganoderma; species Ganoderma lingzhi. The sequence goes on from JAPJYM010000001.1 coordinate 2,612,575, forward strand.
CTCTTTGCAGCTCGATTCGCTCGAGTCTGAGCGACCTTTCGAGGCCGCGCTTGACCGAACACAACACTAGCGGTCTCTGTCCGTCGTGGCAAACCGCCTCTGGTAGACTCCTGCTCAGGCTGTTGCAACGGGGCGCGACCTGCGCCCATAGCTGCAGACGCAGCCGAGGCCGGGGGTACACGGAAATTGTGTCAACCATGATCTACCGTGCTATGTGCCGGTCCTCTATAGGATTATCGCAATGTTGAATGTGGTAAGCATTTGCGAGAGAGGGGGGCTAATGGAAATTTCGAAGCGTGGAAGATTTGGGGGTGGGCAGCGCCCGGCCTAAGTGATGAAGCGCACGTCCAGGCGTCTAGTCCTCGCTTGTATGATATTTCTCACGACTTGCTCGAGATTGGGACTCGGTTAGATGACCAGGGGACGAGAGATAACACGGCAGGTGGTCGGCATTGATGCAGTGGCTGTTGGGGACGGTCCTGCATCGTACGAGCAATTCCCCCTCAAAAAACGGCCCTTTCGCCCTCGGAACAGTTGGAATAGGTGGGTAGGAACTTGTATGAATAGATTTTCGGGACGGATTTTCAAAATTGGGCGAAATACGTCCAATACAGGCTGGTTTGAAACTGGCCCGGAGGATCCCTTCTCCAAACCCATTGAATCCCAAATGTGAATGTTTGAGGGGGGTAGCCACGGTCGATCTCTGGAAATAAATAGGTCTTTGGGTGGCCTTGGACAGGCCTTGGACGCCTAGGATATATGAAGCGCCCGAAATATCACAGAGCCGCCGGAAGCCCTCGTCAACGGAGACGGCTCTCCTCCGGTTTTTGGATGGATCGTCTTTTTAACTATGCATTGTAGGCTGTTAAAGATGCCAATAGCTCACATTTAATCGCAGAGATAGAGAAAATGGGTCCGCCTGCGAGTTCAATCCTGCCGAATGCCAGGCTGCGCGTGCCCACTGCAGTCTGCCGCTACTACCTGTCATCTTTCTCTCAATTAAGGAGGACTTCTTGAATGCGCACCAGATGTGATTTTTGGAGAAATTTTTGCAAGACTATTCCTACCTCACGACGACCCCGAATTTTGGAGTATGCACCACGGTCCACAGATGACCAACGTCGGAGCTGAAAGAAGGTGAGATTAGATGGTCTGCGCCTCGCTTAGATTTCGTCGGGTCGAGATAACTTGCTGATATCCCTCGGCGGTCACGAGGATTATCGCAATGTTGGGCGTCCGGACGTCATTTGCGAGAGAGGGGGCGGGAAATGCCCACCCCCAGAAGATTGCGGTCGACGGTGGTGAGATAATCTTCGGCAGCAGTAATCTTATCTCGGTGGGGTGTCCTGGGTCCTGACTTTCATTTGTTGGGGTTGGTGCGCTAGACACCCGCGCGAATGCCCCCTGCAGTGTATAATGCGACCCCCGTATGTCACCACCACATGGCTGAGATGCGGAGTAACCGCACACCAGGCTATAAAGCGACAGTTAACCAGCGAGGACCGAAGGTATGTCATCCGGGAGAAGCCGCCAAAATCGCGACTCGCGAGGAAGGTCTGAGAAACATTTGGAGACAGGGCAGGGGCAAGAGCAGAGCATAGCCGAGCGCACATACACATGTTAAACACGAGTCGTCCGTATCCGAGACGATATCTGCGAGCGAGAGACGAATCTAGACATCGGCCCAACCACCTTCATCAAGCTTGTAAGATGCTTCACTTTCCGGTTTGTCGGGGCTGTCCACAAGTTTCGCGACACGTTCCTCAGCGCGACCTGGGACCACGACGTGATAAGATAGTTGAGCAATGCGCGACGTCAAGGCACGAAAATTTATACGCTACCTTTTCTGAGGAACATTCGAGTCGCGGAGGCGTGCGAGAGGATATGACCTCCAATAGGCTTCAAAGCACCTCCGGCGACGAATGTCATGGTTGCTCCGGGATCGGCTGTGAAACCTTGGTAAGTGTCACGTTCATAACCCAGGAGCCTGTAGGAAGACGTGCACTGGACTTGATTGGTTATCAGAATCGCAATCTAGTATAATCGCTTCATGAGCAACGTCCACGCGCCGAAAACGCAAGAAATCTACGTTGTACTCTTCAGAGAGTTTACTCAGTTTGGATAACATCTATTGAGCAACAATGAGCATTGGTAATGGGGACAATAGACGTACTAACCTGAGCAAGCTGATTATGGAGAAGTGCGGTTAGGGAGCTCGTTATCTTACAGGATACACCTCACCTTCTGTTGACGTTCACTGAGTTCACCTCTGCCGGAGTAGTCGGTTCGGAACAGTGCCATAATACTGTCGACAATCTGAAACGTTGTCAACACCCTGACTGAGGTTGAGTCGCAGATGACCTACTAGGAGCCTAAAGTCCTTGTCTTCCGCAAAGCGTATGGAGCACTCGTTAATGAGTTCCATCTAATTAGTAGAAGATATAATGAGTTAACCAACTCGAACGTCGTCAGAAAACCGTTACCTGATGCTCGCTGTTGTGCGCGCGGGCTATTGGGTTGGAATGGGTACGTCAGTTTTCTGGCATGCATGGTAGATGTTCACCGTAGAGGATGTTCTCCAAGGCCATGTCTCCGTCAACTGGGGAAGATGTACCAGCGTTTCGGGAACGACATTAGTGCGGAGGTGGATTTCGCACCTCCGAAGCGATCAGCGATAGACCGAATACGAGCGGGGCGAAAAGTGCCTTCTGTATCTATGTACGCGACCTGAAATGCGATGGTAAGATGGCGAAAAATGAAAATGATCGGAGTAACATAGTCTCCCCTTTCCCGATGCACCGCCCATATCGGAAGGCAGCTGCGCAACGACGCTCATGGTGTGTGCCAGCTGGGTCTTCCCAGTCCTGAATTCTCCGTAAACTGCCGCGACTGTCAGCACACTTCCATGCAGAATCCCGGATAAATGTACCTTCAGTGATAGACTGAGACGTTATACCACCTACGACGTGTAAGTGGAGATCGTCGAGGAGAAAGTAAGAATCCTACCTCCTAGTGCTGTATCCACGGCCTTGCTTCCGGTACTTATAAACAGCACCCTCTTCCTCTTTTCTTGAACTTCCAGTCCGGTGGCAAAGGAAGAGCCCTGGTAAAAGGTTGTGTAGGACCAACAACATATATGCATGTGTGTCAACTCAAGTTACCAGAATTTTGTGGGCCGCTTCCTAGAAAGCGTAGTATTGGGAACGGGTCGGGCCACTGCGATGACTGCTTTTATTCACCTTTATCTTCTCGACTTTAGCTTCCGACATTCCCTGCAGGAGGAGTCAGGTACGATGATGAACGAGAGACAAAGAAGACTTGCCTTGATTTTTAGCATCTGCCTCCTAGTTGTCATATTGACGCCAGATATGGTATTAATCGCAGCGGACTTCGGAAGGGTCAGCGGGCTGGTCGTCGTCTACATGGGACGTTCTCGAGACCTTCAGTTTCAGAATGTCTTGCACGTTGATGCCCTGGGGCGCTCAAATCAGTTACCGTACGCGAGAAGGTATGTATGAGGTGACATACATGTTGCTGTAACTCATCGACGCTGTCGAAATACGGCCCCTCCAAAGTAAACAGTGACTATATGCGCCGCGTAGAACCAATCCGGGGTCAAAGGGTAGTACCTACCTCATCGATATCATCAGCAGGCGGGCTAGGCGGACGAGAGGCAGCGACACTTTGCGACTGAGCACGGCGGACCATCTGCGGGGGTGGGAGTAGAGGACGAGACACAGAGCCTGCTCGAGGGCGAGAATGCCGCATCAGCAAAAAGTCGATTCGCACGTACCGTATTGCGAGGATTGGCGCTTAGCGGCCCGGATTGGAAGCGCTCGCAGACGTGACAATCGCTTGCGTGCCAGCCGTGAGATTGCAAGACGATTGCAAGCTGGTGCAATCTGTTCCTCGTATTGCAACCTCCTGCATTCGTTTCCAATCCCCCTCTGCTCCAGACTCCATAAACTCATTCGATACACCCATCAACTACTAGTTCCCCACTTCAAACCTCGGAATATGGCATCTTTCAACATCCATGGACACCAGCTCGAGCTCACCAACATCTGTCGCCTCGGTTCATCCTCTGCATGGCTTGATCTCGTTCGCCCCGGTCTTCCCTCGGCTACGATGCGCGCTCTGAGTCAGGTGCATCGAGAACAATAACAAATTGTGAGTGTTTTTATTGTTCCTCGTTCATGCTGGTTTAACGCGTGTTCTCCCGTACAAAAGGTGTCCAACGGATTGCCCCGGATCTACTCAACCCTTTCCAACTCCAACTCCCACTCTCTCGCCACTCGGATACGTTGCCATTCAATCTGCTCGCTCTACTGCTGGTGTGCCGCTGGCCTCTCATGCATCGTGTACTGCGTTACGGTCTTCGAAAATTCAGGTAAGTGCCACCATTCTTACTTCCTGCCCATGCAGCGACTCGGACCCAGGCCTAGTATTGGAGGTGCGTGCAGAATTTTTTTGCCACTGCGGCGAGCTTTTTCGGATTTCCCCTCTGGCATGTTGTGACTATGGTAGTGGCCGCTGTACTCTCGCCAACTGCACACTTCTGCTGCTGCGAGGTTGAGATCTACCATTGAGCCTCTCGTCAGTCCCTTCATCCTCACCACCATCCACCCGCCCCGGCGCGCGATCTCGTCACAATCATCAACCGTAATAGTTCAACTCAGTAAGACTTGCCGTGGACCGCTAGCATCAGGCAAATGATGCTTTGCAAGGTGCGTTATAGACTGGAGTTGGACAAGCATGCTACAGCGTTGAACGTCCCGGGTGCGTGTTTTGGATAACGGTCTATTCCTGTTGTTCGGCCGCATGATAGATCCATCGTGCTAGCGTGACTCGGAGAACCTCGTAGTACTTTTCGATGTATTTGATGCGCACGAAACAATATACATGCTATTCAATATCTTTTCTGGTATCTGCGTGAGAGGCGCAAGGAGAGCATCCAGTCACAGCAACCAGGTCCCTCTCGCACACATCGTCCTCCAATCTTTCCAATCGCTTGCAATCCCAGCAAGGGATTGCAGGGATTGCAACTGATTGCAAGTATTGTGTGCGCTTACAGAAAACGGGGAGGTCGCTACAAGTCAATCACAAAATTGGCTGGATTGGCTGGATTGCGTGCGTATGTAATCGTATACGACCCGTTTGCACTTTTGCTGATGCGCGCGAGTGCCAGGAAAGAGAGCATCCACGTGATCGTGTTAAATAACGTAATCACGGGGACCAGAAGGACATGGACCGCCTACAGTGGCTCGGGGGTTGGGTACGAGACCAAGTACGGATTGGATAGTAGAATATGAGTTAAGTAGTCTGGACGACTACTACGCCCTGGATTCTGGCATTTCTGGGAACGGCGTGGCTGGATGGCACCACTGATAAAATCAATGAGTGAAGTACATCGCATATCCAGGTTGCCCAGCCAGGAAAGGGAAAACTCAAGTATCTATACCGACTTCGTCTTTGTCAAACTCCTCTATTCCACCTACAATCTCAACGTCCGCATCGCGTCTTGGTGTCCGGCTGTTCTTCCGCACAGCTCGTGGTGAAGCGTGAGCCGGCTCCTCTGCTTGTAATTCCGTGGACCGTACTGGAGTTGGTGCTCGAATCTCTGGTGTCGGGCCAGAGAAATCCTTCCCAGTCATGCGGGCCAATGTCGCGATATCTGACGGAGTGGTCATGAGCCTGCGATCGACATATACCAGGATAAAACACACCGTATGGTTTTCGGTTGGTGAGGCAGGACGTTATACGCGCTGGGTTTTTCTTATCTTCAGCTTTGAACTTGTTCTTGCACGCCTTACGGTCGCGGCCAGGTAGAACATACGATATCAATTCATAGTTCTCGCCAAATTGCGACAGAGCCTGAGCCGACCTTCAGCAAGAAGCGAGGGGCACGCAAGAAGTAAAAGACTGACGTCAAAGAAGAGCTCCGTCTCCTCGGCACTCCACCGCGAACCGCGAGCCTTCTTGCTGTATGTCGACGAGTTAACAAACTTCGTGAAGTCAGACTCTTCCACGTGCGTGTAATCCTCCGTGTGGTGTTCCTCATCTCGATTGACGAACAACGAATCCTCGTCGATGACGGTTTCGCCGTTCGCCCCAATACGGACTTGGACATTGTATCTGCTGATTGCAAGATTTTCGGTGTAGTCGAAACCATCCACGCCCGTGCCGCCTTCATCGTCTATTGTGCCATCCGCTTGTCGCGCTACGCCCCCATTCACGGCAGGCGTTCCTGAACGAGACGTAGACCCTGGGTCCACCAATTCGGTCGACTCTCCTGGCTGGGGGTTCGATGCAGCTCGGGCTGTACTTTCCTCCTCCTCGTCGAGGTTCCTCCCGTACTTTTTTGCCTCCATGACTGCCTTCATACGCGCGCGTTTCTCCCGGTTTGACGTTCGCCAAGCGGCATGGTTGCTCACGATTTGTGCAGCTCTGGTACTCACACGACCTCTCCCGGTGTCGTCGCACAGGGCAGCCATGGTCACGACGGTAGGGTCCAGCTCCTCCCCCGGATCGGCCTCTGGGTCAAACAGAGGAAGGGAAGGCTGGCGTGGGCGGGCACGGTCGGACTTGGACTCGGAGCCGGAGAGCCTCCGTTTCTTTGTCCGAGGTTCGGGCATGTCTTTGTTCCCCTCAGCGAGTTTCTTGTGCTGACGTCGTCTCTTGGACCGTGCGGCGGACGCGCCATCCTCTGTTGTCAGAGTTAACACAAACGCTGAATCAGGGTGGTGAACTGGACACTCACGGAAGGTAGAATCACCATTCGTCCCTGGACCTGACGCGTCTACCTCCGACCGTTTTCGTGAGGATCGTCGACGGCGTGATTTTTTTACGACGGGAGCATCGTCGGTAGACATAGGCCTACTATCCAGTGAAGGACCAGGAAGGGGAACGCCCTGTTGCCCTAACCCCAACGCGTCCATAAGCTGCGGGTCGATCTGATGGCTGTCAAACGGGAAATGAATGGCGGACAGATGTTCGGGCAGAGGCGGAGGCAGAGCACGGTAGTCATCGAAATCAGGATGGGGGCCATGCTCGAGAAAGCGGGGTGGTGGGGGGACCGCCTGCGGCACAGACAGAACGGAACTCCCAGAGGGCGGGGCACGAGGTGTATATGACGACGCGAGAGGGACTAGAAGAACATTGTGAGAGGAGATTTGTTGTGAGGAACCAATGGTGGGGGGCTTTCGGGACGAGCTGCGGGCTGCAGGCGTAGCCACAGTCACGCCCGAGGCATGGTCCGAGGTAGAAAATGGCTGGGGAGTCGGGGTTGCTCTCGATAGAGGCGGGCCATCTTGCGGAGTAGCGGTTGCGGAATGGGTATGGTCAGGCTCGATCGGAGGTTTATGGTGAACGATCGGCGGCGGGAGCATAGGAGCAGCTTGGGGGACGACATTGTCTTGCCAACGACCGGATAACACACTCGGGTTGGCTTCAGTAAGAACTGAAGATTGACGAGACTCGGTACCGTGACGGGCGCGTGGTCGAGCTACCGGCCGGAAGACGGTGCTACCCTTCTCTGGAGGATTACTTTCAGGGGACGAGTGGGACAGTGATAACAGATGAACTCACGAACGCGTTGCGACATTAGAAAGGCACCTCCTCGAGAACCTTGTCGTCTTGCGTCTGGTCGGATTTCTGATGAGTTCGCTGCGTTCAGTTGGGGAGCCTCGACCGCGAATGGAGGTCAGAAAGCAAAGCAAGTAATGCAGCCTAAGCGCCCATGGCCGGACCGATCTTTAACTCGTCTGAAGACGCGTGGGAACCTGACTCTGAGCGCTGAGCCACCGCGGGCCCTCAAGCTAGTGCTGCCTCAAGCTCAAGGGCCTTTCCCCTACTTGCTTGGGAATCCATTCGACTCTCTACTCTGCCTGCCAGAAATCCTCGATGCAACGGTCCGTCAACTTACCCACGCGACCCCAACCGCAATGGGAGCTCCAAGACCGAGAGCATGAAGCACCTACGGATGGAATGAAGCTTAGAAGCGTGGCGGAAAGGTCGGTGTCTCGCCCAGCAACTGTGCAATTTGCTGAGACCAACCGACTAATGCAGCCTTGTCCTGCTGCAATCTCTGAGGCAATGTGAGCCTCCTTCACCCCGTATTCTTAGGTGGCCTAACCTTTGTACAGCACGTAATAAATGGGTTACTTCGATGTTCCCCAGATTCTCCACCAAGACTCGCGGAAAGGCTGCAGAGGTCACGCCGCCTCCACATACCATCAAAGCTCATGGGAAGTACGATTTGCACATCGGACCTCACATATTTTCCGGTACTGCAGTCTACGAAGTCCACTATCTGCCGTCTGTGGACCAGCACGGCGCCCCCGAGACACAGTGTATGTCGCTAGCTTTTCGAAATATATTCATTCAACAACGACATCTACAGCCACACAACCAACTCCCTCCTCTTCATATTCTCCGGCGCCAGGTTACCCGCAAACAACCCAACCCTCACCGTCAAGTTCCTCGTCATCCTATGTCACCCCAGCTCTTTCATCCAGAGTAGCAACCGCTGCGCAGACAGACCCTATCTTGGCGAATTTGCTCAATGCAGTCATCAACCGCACCGCGACAGCAGAGCAGGTCAAACGGCTTGGTGTTCTGGTGCGTCAACTGGAAGGCGTCCCCGAGCTTGAACCCTCAAACGCACCTCCGGCTGCTAGTCCCACTGCACCAGCATCGTTCAGGCCTGTTTCGCCGAAACCCTTTGACATCATATTAGAATTCCACGAAAAGCCATCTGACAAATGGATACTGCCCCGAGGAGATGCCTTCTGCGAGCGAGCGGGCGTTGCTGAGGGGGCCTTGGCGAGGTATGCCGACGCGATCATCACAACAACCATGACACCATCTAGTCCGCTCGCCGACCCGTCTGGCAAACAGGCCCCCGAGGCACCCACTCCGGAGGTCGTAAGCTTCCGTTTCTCAAGGGTGTCGCGGCCCCTATGGGAACTACTCCTTACGTGGGCTGGAGGCTCGCAAAAGATGGAAGAAAGCAAAGCAAAGCTCGCAGAGATGGTAAGTACCGGCTTGATATGCCATACAGAGTTCTCGTTGACTGTACTCACAGGTGAAAGCGATTGCGCCTCAAGCTTACCTCCAGCATCGTCTTCCTGAAGGCGACCTGTTAACTGAAGTTCAGAACGTGAGTGTACGAAACACAGCTGCGGTCGTTCTCGAATATTGAATATCTGACTTTGCTCTCTAGGCTGTTGCGCCACCATACACGATGAAGTCCATCAAGCCTCCCGGAGCTGACAGCAATCGGTCAAAACGAAAATGGGTCTCTCGAAAGCCTACCCTCATCGTGTCGGATGCAGCCTCCCCCGTGCTAGTCAAGCCAGCACCGGTGAAACGACGACAGTCCGTAAAGGCAAAGCCGTCCGTGCCACCAGCCCCAATTGCGTGCCACGCTTGTGGCCAGACGGACGTGCCTTTGATGATGGGAGGAAGTGGGTACCAGAGACATTTTTGCATGCATCCGTTTTGACGTCGATTACGTAGGATATTGCCGGACATGCATAGATGTGGGCAAAGCGGTGGCCGATGTTCCTCAGGTTCCACCAGTGCGCGAAAGTATGATGGCCTCGCGTCCTCAGAAATTCTTGTTCGTCCCGATGGACCCGCCTCGACAAAGCGTTCCCTTCGCGGTCCCTCGTAATCAGAGCTCGGCACCTCCCAAGCCACCTCCCACACCGCTCACCCAGTCGACTATAACCCAACCACCAACACGGCCGTCGAACCCCGATGCTTCAGGCTGATGACAGTGGATATTTCGCGCCCTCAATGTTCTACTACACATTGGAATGATACAGTAGCTGTTATCGTGTATTAATACTATAATGACATTGATACAAGCATAGCATGATCGACAGCACTACAACCTACGAGACCAACTTGACGAGCCAGCCTAGCCACCAAACAATGACGCCCGCCTGCGTAACAAGGATGCAAAACTCGACCATCACAGCGCACCACTGGATTAGGAGAAGAATAACGTAAACGGGAATAATGATCCACCGTAGCCCCATATGCCTGATCCACGGCAGATTGATGTTGACCGTCAAGGACCAGGCGGCGCGCATCTGGAGAATGGCGACCGAGAAGCTGAGAAAGGAAAGGAAGACCAGGCCGACCCAGTGGCGAACCGAGCGGCGCGGGAACTGTTCGATGGGGTATCGCTTGGGCTCGCCGGTGAATTCGTTACGATACAAAGGTATGATGAGGAAGTCTTGGATGTCCTCGCCGATGACCTTGCCGTAGTTGCGCCAGAAGGGCGTGACGGTATCGAGGAGAAACGTGAGAGCATCCAAACCAATGTCCCAGAATTGCTGATAACGGTTTCTAATGTTTTCTTCCAGGGCAGCGATTTGTGAAAGCTAAGAGTGCGATCAGTAGTCGTCACATTTGGGTTCAGAACACCTAGACGTACTTCCGGATACACCAGCGACGTATGGGCCAGGGTATCGTTATACTCCCTCTTCACGTCGGCCTGTATCCCCTTGACGCGTTTCAACACAGTTGAGACGTCCTCGGCCTTGCGTGCAAGGAGCGCACGCTGGGCAGCAAGCGTGTCTAAAGCTTGCATAAGGCTCGCAACTGGATCTTCGAACACCTTGTGTGGAGGAGCAATAGAACCAGTGTCGAGGAGGGAGCGCTGGTAAGCCTTGAGTATTTCCTGCTGCCTCTGGACACGATGGTGAATGTCCTCGGCCGCCCGCCAGCCGTGTGCCCGCCTTGTCTTACCAGTGATCGCGGATGGGTCGTGGAGGAAGGCGTCCAGGACATCATGGGGTATCTTGGAGTATGGTATACCGAGGATGACCGATAGGTTCGCCTGCACCGAGTCGTACTCACGTAGACTGGTGCATACACGCTGCAGGAGGGAGCGCATACGGTAGCTCTGAGACAAGGTATCGCTCAGGACCCTGCGAGCTCATCAATATCGACGAGCTAGGCACGCCAATCCTAACACTCACTGAGCTTTGACTTCATATTCCTCGCGTTCCTTGTGCTCGTCTGCCGAACGCTGGTGTCTCTCTCGCTCCCGCACGAAAATGTCACTCGACGAAGGGAGGGACCTCCTATGCCGACGTCGAGGAAGAGTGGCCGGTACCTTGGAATGTGCCTGACTAACGTCTGGACGGGGTATAGGCTCGGCAGGCGTGGGAAAGACCGTACTACTCTGGGTAGCAGTCATGAGCGCGTCTGGTGTGTCGGAGTGTGCAGCACCGTTCGCCGAGGGGTTTGGGGTCAGATGAGGGAGTGGGGGAGCATCCAGGTGAAGACTGGCCGGCCGGCTGTGCGGTCGGACGGTAGCACTCTTCTGGTGACCGGGACGAGCAGCATCCTCTGAAGCGCTATGACCACTGTTCTCAGAGATCGAGTTTCGAGCGGAGGAGAGGACTTCATCGCTGACACGGGGCGTCAGTCGTCTCCCGAAGTCCCGCAATCGCTTGCGGCTACTATTCGGCGAGGCACCCCTAGAAATCATGGAGTACAAAGAGCTTGGCGCCGAACCCCCTCCGTTCTTCCCGTTCTTGTGATTGTCACTGCTGCGCCGAGAGTTAGGCTCTCCAGAGTCTCGACCGGATTCAATGTGAGGTCCGAAAGACACCGGTATGTCGTACGAAGACCGTTTGCGAGAGATGGCCGCCTCTAAAGAATGGCGAGGTGTGGTCCATGAGCTAGTGGTAGGAGAAAGCGTGTCGGAAAAGGAAGGGGTATGGGGCGAGGCCGGTAAAATAACTTCGTTCTCGGGGATGGTATCCATAGTGTGAGGGATCGAGTGAGACTTGACATATTCCTCCATGACAAGGGCGGTAGGACTCCACGTTGAATGGCCGCCAGCAGGAGTCGCATGCTTCTCCCAGAGATGCTTCATCCATGTGACCCGTTCCGTCTGATCTAAGCTGGTACGCACTTTAGATTCCTGCTTGTTGTACCAGCGAGCACCTCTAAGATGGTCACGGGGGGACTTTGGCCTTTCGGAACCAACAACGCATACTTGCGAGCGAGCTGGTCGCGCACGATCTCTGCTTTCCGGTGTGTTTGCGGGTGCACAGTTGCCCGAATCTGTTCCAACTTGCCTATGGCGCGTATAAGAGACTATGCGTTGACTAATTACAGTGAACTTACTAGCATATAAAGCTTCCTGTTTCTCAGCGACAGCTTTATTGGCCGAGAATGATGCATACTCTTTCGACTTCCGCTTGCCCTTGGAAAGCGACCAGCGTCGTTCTCTCCCATCGTCCATCATAGGTGTGGTCCAATCAAGTGTGCCACCACCATCGGTGGAAGACGGAACTGGATGTACGGGCACAACACCGACTGACGGACTGAAATCGATCTCGGAGTCGCCAGACACGCGAGGTTGACGCGGGAAGAGAGGGGGTACAGGGATTTGCCTAGGAAGGGAGCCTGCGGAAGCAGAAGATAAAGATGTAGTGTCGTTGGGAGTGTCAACATGAAAGGGAGCAGGATGTGCCTTGAGACGGGCTTCACGGCGAGCCTTGAGACGCAAGGCTCGTTGGACATCCTCCAGAACACCCGGGTCTATGGTCGTCGTTATGAAACTTTGAGAATACGAAAATGCACAACGAGAGACATGCCTTCTCGCGCTATAGAGAAACTGTTAATTGCCGTCGCAGAGTGTCGCGTAGAAGCACTCACATAGGTCAAATTCGTCAGAGAAGGTCTCGGATATACCGCCCGCAACCATGTTCATCGACTCCCTATAGTCTGCTCTCCTGCTGAAACTCGCAGTCCGTCTGGGGGATGAGCCTTGGTGGGTATCCCAAGGGCGTGCCTGGTCGAACCCATTGGAGGCATCGACGGACTTGACACGCCGCCTCTTGTCATCCTGCTGGAATGAGAGGGAGCCGGTTTGATTTACGAACTTCCGAAGAGCAGGAGGAGGTCCTAGGCCAAGAGAATGCAAGGCGCCGTATGAGCCGTTGTCGTTTACAAAACCGCGTTCGACGGGGAAGTGGATCCGTGTACCCCTCTGGTGTGGAGAAGAGGGAGGTGTAGACGTAGGCCGAACAGAGGACGATGGCCCAGCCTCTGCCATCAATCAATCTCCCTAGAACAGTCGGCCTCGAATGTTCCTGTTAAGAGCAGCCAGTTTACGGTGGGGATAAAGAGGATGGGGGTCGTGGAGGAGGAGCTTAAAGACGGCTCGGCAGGAATCACAAGTCATGCTGAGAGCGCCCGGAGCACAGCAACCTACATTGGGCAGCTACTCGGATCCAACTCTGTCGTCAACGTTCCTCAAACCCATTCTGCATGTATAGCACTATATACATTACAAAGTGCCGGGACTATGTTCTAGGACGAGGGTGTTTCCTAGCCCAAAAAGCACTTCAAGCTGTGAATTACGACGGCACCGTTGAGTCGGATTTGCATCTCCTACGGCATGCTTGCGAGCCCAACATCTTGCCCTTCTCTCGGCTTTCGTTATCTACAATAGCCGAAGTGGACTCAGCTCGGGAACGTTTGTACGGGTTGAAGCGAGGGAGAGGGGCAAGTCGCTTCACAAAGCTTAATAGCCTGTTAGCGCTCAGCGTGCGCTTCCTTGGCATGGTGTTTGCAGTTGTATCTGCGACGAGCGACTGCTGGGAGGGGGATCTGGAAAGACTCTGGCGTAAGGAGGATGAATGAGACCGTGAAGGACGATGTCCAATTGGGAGCTTGGGAGCGGGTGAGGAAGGCCTATGCGCGTTTTCGGACACTTCTAGCAACCGAATCGTTGGTCTCGGTACTGGATCAACCGCGGTCGTATGTCCTGTAGCAAGGGGGTGGTCAGCATAGATTGTTGCGATAGGATAATCCCAATGGATACTAACCACGGGGCGGACGAGGCGATCGTGAAAGCTTTGGGGTATCACGATGCACTATATCCACACTGGAGTTCGTAGGTTGGGGCAGACAAGTAGGCGCCACGGGAGGTAGGCTGAGGGTCGACATAGATGATTCTGGCGGTAATTTGGATGGGGAGTTACGAGTCCTTCCTGGCTTGCATGCGACATTGAACGTTTTCCAGGTCTCGTGCGTTTGTGTCCGGTGGTTATGCATCGAAACTTCACCAACAGTTCGCCCAGCTTGCAATGCGACATTGGTCAATAAACAATCGTCATCTGAATGACGAGGGCGTACCTTCCGAAGAACGAACGATAAAACTGTTTTGATCATCCGCATTCAAATAGGGCCACCAATCTCTAACCACCTGCTGTTCGACAAGTTTTGCCTGCCGAATGGCGCGAAGTCTCGCCTCAGCTGAAAGCCTGGCCACAGGTTGTCGAGGTTGTTTAGCCATTGGAGGTTCATATACCGTACGAGGGCGGGGATGGATGTAGAGCGAGGAAGGAATCATGTTGTGGTTGTCGGAACGGACGTTTCAATGAGGCGCTGGTCACCAGTTAGGGCAGAAGCAGAAGATAAAAAAATCAGCGGTTCAGGTGGCGGACGAAGTGATGCTGCCTAGTAGCTGTGGCGGGTGTGCAGAAGGGATCTAGGCGGGACGTTCGCTTTTTATACTACGCTCGTCTCCCTGGGCGCCCATCCTTGTCCAAAGCGCTACTCGGATCTACCTGAATAAACAAACACAGGCCTTGCCATGACCACCTACGTATGATGATTAGAGATATGGGGGACCATGAGGTGGGTGCGGCGACTCCGGAAGTATCCTTCTGCCTCTTCCCAGTGGCAGGGCCGTTGCTAGTCGCAAAGATATTTAGTACATCACCATAGACTAAGACACACCGCACACTCACCGACAGATATCTGTTTTGATGAGCGAAAAACATACCTATGTTATACACAAAGCTGACTAACAAGTACATAGGCGGCGATGGCTCCGGTCGTACACAGGTCTTCATGAGGGGTGAGGTATATCAGATTGGCGTATGACAATGTCTACCGAGGTATACGAGCTAAAGCGGCCCGTCGCCTCAGCAATAAACGGACAAACATCACGGATGTGAAAGCAGATAGTGAGTACCTAGTGTCATTTCAGTGCAAGCGCAAAAACTTTGAAAACGGGGACGATCTTACCACGTCACAATATATGAGACATGCGAATTCCTCACGTCAACCGTTGGTGATCGACCTATGGGATAACCGCGAGCCAATCGCGAGGATGCTTCTCCACCATGGCCCTCTGGGAAAGTATTAGACTGACGAGTGCATGAAATATGGGTAGTGCGTACCAAAGATCTCCTCGACAAAGACGGGCTGAACGCCGGCCTCCAGGCCTCCTGCGTAACCAGCCATAGCATCAATATCCGCCCAGTACCACTCTCCTTTCTCCGGGTGGTTATCAGGAGTGAAATAGTTGCGGACTTGAGCGGTGCGAAGCATGCCGAGGATTTCTACCTCGCCTTGTTCGTTGGTCAGAAGTCGTTTGGCATTCTGCGCGAGTTCCTTTGTTACGAAACCACGATCGACCAGTACGGTTGACCCGTCGGAGCGGATGAAGGGAACGACAACATGATATCCGTTGGTACCATCTCGCACTCGAGGACCAAGAAGCATGATAGGCGAGGTATCCCAGCGACCATTCAGAACAACTTTTCGAAAGGTAAAATCTCGGAGCGCGCCGAGGCTGACAACATTTACATGAGCGAAGTACAGTACCATGAGTCTGAATTCATCGCACTTAACATGCGGTGGCAAAGGCATGGCTTCTCGTTGCAGTTTCTCCTCCAACTCGTCGATGAACGCGACCTTCCACTTCAAGCGTTGCACTTGCCAGGTCCCCAGAGCGAATGTGAATATCGGTACGAGACCGACCAAAATCATGGTTGGAGTGACCCATGGTTCCCTCTTGGCTTTGTAGCTCGTGGAAGACGTGAGCGTCCTGTTTGGAAGTGTTACATTGCGCCGTGCCCTTGCAGCTGCTGTGGATGCACGAGAAAAGAGGCGTCCCAGGTGAAGCATTTAGAGATGAGTCCCTCGCCAAGACCAGGTGAGCTAGCAGCTGTAACGACAGAGAATGGAGGATAGTACTTGCGTCGAGGCGCAGCGCTCCACATTGTCTGTGCGGAGCGCCCTCGGTATGTCCGCAGCCGGAAGGCAAACACCTCTCAGTCTCGGCCACCTCCCCCTCATTATTCCTTCCTCTCTCCCTTCGCTCTCTCAGCTCGTCCAGGAAACATGTTTGTTGTTCCTTCTCCAAAGGACTGGAACGATTCTTACAGGTGTTGTCAGGTATTCGGGTTCGCGCTCTCGGCAGCCCGACTATGGCATTGACGGCGATGAGGTTCACTATCCCACTCGACCGGTAGATAAGGACAAAGCAGAAGGCGAACTTGTCGTCAACATCAAGAAGGCTACTAATCCAGATGAGACCGCGCCCAAACAGAAACACGTCCGCAGTGCGTACGCCAGTCGCTTGCGTGGTGTTGTTCCACGTTGACCCTCGACTCAGAGTGCATCGTCTACACATGGGACTATCATTCGTCAATATCGTTCTGGACCGGCCTTAGAGTGCAGCCTATCCTGTCCGATGAGGTGCAGACGTTCAAAGCCCTTATTACGGTGCATAAGGTGCTCCAGGAGGGTCATCCCGTGGTACGTCTATATCGTCGTCGTCTCACGCACAGGATCTGAGGGATGGGACCTAGACGATCAAGGAGGCGCATGGGCAGACAGGATGGCTGGAAACTTGTGCGCGGACGACGGGTCATGAGACGGCGCGAGGTGCGTGATCACACTTTGTTGTTGTAACACCTCAGAGCTTTGACACTCTTGCAGGATACGGCCCTCTTATCAGAACATATGTGCAATTCCTATTGGCGAAGCTTCGATTCCACAGGCTTCGTCCGGAGTTCAATGGCTTGTTCGAGTACGAGGAGTACATTACACTCAAGGGAATCGACGATCCGAACGAGGGGTAAATACAGTTTCAATCATATATGGGTCCAACTTACGCGATACGAGCAGTTACGAGACAATATCCGATCTCATGGGGCTTCAGGACCAGATTGACTCGTTCCAGAGGATGATCTTCGCCCACTTCCGTCATTCCGCAAGCAACGAATGCCGTATATCTGCGATTGTACCCCTGGTGAAGGAGAGCTGGGGAATCTACCGTTTTATTACTAGCATGCTTCGCGCGATGCATCGTCGTGAGTGCGCTCCATGCGATTACCCTGAATCGTGACTGACTTGACGGTAGGAACCAACGACATCGAGGCTCTTGAGCCATTGCGCTCCCGCTATAGTCAGCAACACTATGCGCTCCGTAAATTCTACTACGAATGTTCAAACTTGAAGTACCTTACTGGCCTGATTAATGTCCCCAAGCTTGGTCAAGTGCGTTCGTGAACGTATCGTCGTTGCTTGTCGCCACACTGACGCCCTTGGTAGGAGCCACCAAACCTGATGGATAATGGCTCTGCTCCCGACCTCCCTGCCCGCCCTACCACAGCTACAGTCAAGACACCCCCTCCCGCAACCCCCACTCCGGATGCCGCCAATGTGGCAGAACAAGCTCGTATGCTCAAGCAATACGAAGATCAGCAGGCAGCACTGCGGGCAGCACGGGAAGAAGAGGAGCGTCATCGTAAAGAGCTCGAGGAGCAACAGCAACGGGAGTTTGAGCAACGACAAGCTGAGCAGGCCGAGCGAGAGAGACTCGCTCAAGAGCAACTCGTGCAACAGCAGATGCAGCAACAGATGATGCAATACAGCAATCACGCGGCTCAGCAGGTGCACGACCTCGAGCGCGAGGTGCTTGCCATGCGTGGGCAGTACGAACGAGACCAGCTGATGTTGGAGCAGTATGACAGGGTTCGTTTTTGACTTTGGTTTTGTATCTGTCTACACACTCATGGTTCAAAACAGAGAGTCAAGGCGTTGGAGAGCGAGCTCAGCAGCGTGTCTACAAACGTCAACTCCCAGATGATGTCTAAGGACGAGCTCATTCGCCAGCTTCAGGAGCAGGTCACCATGTGGCAGAAGAAGTACGAGGCGCTGGCCAAGCTGTACAGTCAACTCCGGACAGAGCACTTGGACATGCTGTCGAGTTCAAGCAGATGCAGCTCAAGGCGAACTCCGCACAAGAGGCTATCGACAAGATGGAGCGCATGGAACGCGACATGAAGGCGAAGAACCTCGAATTGGCCGACATGATTCGCGAAC
This sequence comes from Ganoderma lingzhi, assembly GCA_026283605.1. Taxonomy (NCBI): domain Eukaryota; kingdom Fungi; phylum Basidiomycota; class Agaricomycetes; order Polyporales; family Polyporaceae; genus Ganoderma; species Ganoderma lingzhi. The sequence continues at coordinate 2,630,734 of JAPJYM010000001.1, forward strand.
GCGACCGTGCCCGTTTCGACCTTGACCGCCAGAAGTCTGCGCACAAGGACGAAATCGACAGGTTGCGCCGCGATATCAGCTTCGCCAACGAGCGCGCAGAAGATGCCACTCGCTCGAAGAGCTCCGAAGTCTCAGGTGTCCTTTCCAAGTACAACCGCCAACTTACCGAGCTTGAAGACTCGCTGCGGGTTTGTGAATGCAGAGCTATGGTCCAGCGGACAAGCACTCACTGTTCCGTAGGCCAAGCAAATGCAAATCGACGATCTGCTCTCTAAACTTGATAACGCCAGCGGCGACCTCGATCGCTTGCGTGATGAGAAGGATCAGGAGATCTCTCTCCTTCAGGAGGGCATGGACGCTACCATTCAACAGCTACAAGAGGCACAGCAGGTATGTGTGTCCCTTTCACCGTTTTGCATAGATTCTCATCAGTATCACAGAACCAAGGCCTCAACGAGGAAGCGACCAACGCTCAGATAGATACATTGATCCTGGATAATAGGAAGAAGTTGAACCAGATCATTGGTATGTCACTTCATATACTCATTGTAGTATTCAGCCCAACGCTTGGCCAGACTCGATCTTCAACGCATGCGTGGCGAAGATTGACGAAGCCATCTATGAGCTCGAATCGCCTGCGCAAGTGGGCAACCTCAACTCTACTCCCGAATACACTCTGTCGATGATCGAGAAGGCGGTCAACAATGCGACCGATTTCGCAACTGTCTTCAACCTGTATCTCGGTGGCGAGGCAGGTGGTGACCACGTCGAAGTCATCAAGGGCGCGAACGAGCTGGCCCAGTCGCTCGCCGACGTCCTCATCAACACGAAGGGCATCACACGTCTCGTCGAGGACGAGGTCTCCGACAAGCTTATCAACGTCGCCAAGACTGCGGGTGACACCGGTCTCAGAACCTTCCTCAACCTTCAGTCATACAAGCTCGACCTCATCGCCCAGCCAACTCAGCGCAAGGAGGTCGCGATGCGGAATAACGGCGAAGTCCGTGGTGCTCTCTCGAAGCTTTCCGAGGTCGTCGACGGTCTCGTACCGAAGGGCGGCAAGGCCGGCGCAGTTCCGAAGACGAACGGCGACCTTGGTGACCTCGTCGAGCAGGAGATGTTGAGCGCCGCCCAGGCCATCGAGGCCGCCACCGCGCGCCTCGAGCAGCTCCAGTCGCGCCAGCGCGACCCCTCCCGCTACAGCGCGGTCGACATCCAGGTCCACGACGCCATCCTCGCGTCCGCGCTCGCCATTACAAACGCGATCGCGCGGCTCATCAAGGCCGCCACGGAGTCGCAGCAGGAGATCGTTGCGCAGGGGAAGGGCACGAGCACGACGCAGCAGTTCTACAAACGCAACAACCGCTGGACAGAGGGTCTCCTCTCCGCCGCCCGCGCGGTTGCGTTCGCGACGAACCTGCTGATCGAGAGCGCCGATGGCGTGCTCTCCGGCACGCATACGCTAGAGCAGCTCATCGTCGCGTCGAACGAGGTCGCCGCCGCGACCGCCCAACTCGTTGCAGCGTCGCGTGTGAAGGCGAACCTGATGTCGAAGACGCAGGAGCGCCTCGAGCTCGCGGCCAAGGCTGTGACGGAGGCGTGCAAGGCGCTCGTCAAGCAGGTCAAGGCGATCGCGGCGAAGCAGGTGCAGGAGGAAGACGTCGACTACAAGAACATGGCCGTGCTCGAGTTCAAGCGCCGTGAGATGGAGCAGCAGGTCGAGATCCTCCGCCTCGAGAAGGAGCTCAACGCTTCGCGCCACCGCCTAGGTGCGATGCGTCGTGCTGGTTACCATACGGACGAGACGGATTAGAGTAGGAGCAGAGGGTTCAAAGAAACGAGGTTGCTCGAATGCCTATCTGTGACGAACTTGCTGGAATTCCAAGTTACTTTGTATATGTATTGTTTTGGTCTTGTGCGCTGTGAGAATGCACTTCAGTTGTGGTTGACCGTGATGTCCTAAGCTCATGTATTTAATACGATGTCCGAAGCCCGCGTGAGCGGTAAAGTACAGTGGCGGACGAGTGTGAGTAGGATCATGAGCCAGAGCAGCAGCATCAGCAGACAATATGGAGGGAGGTGCGTGAGGAGGTGATGACGGTCGGCGATTGCAGAAGACGTATGTTCTAGAAATTAATGAGGGTACCTCCGAGTGGTTGCGAGCAAACGTTAAGGTATGTGCAAGTGGGTACCTAGAGCAAGAGCATTGTGGGGTGTATCGTACTAATAAAAAGGTATAGATACCAACGAAGGGAAGGGGGCTTAGAAACGAAGGAGTGGGTGGGCGAGTCGCTGGAAATAAAGAAGCGACAGCAAGATGCAAAGCAACAATAAGGGCGAGGCTAAGTATGTTAATACACATGGGAAGCACTGTCGCAGCTCCGCACAGTGTCGAACGAGTTCTTCCCGCGGTCCATGTCCAGGAAGCTGCTCTCCATAGTCGGCGACTCGGGGGACGTCGTTATCTCGTCCTCGTCCGATCCGTCCTCCATGTTCTGGTCAAAGTCGTCCTCGATATCAAGGAACGACGGCTTCTTCATGATGGACCGCCGCTGCAGTGCCTTCTGTCGGTCATAGGCGCTGGGTGGCCGCGACACGACCGTCGTCGCCGAGTCCGTAGAATCCTGGCGCCGTAGCCTCGCGGCCCGAATAGGAGGCGGGGATAGCGGGTTCATAGGAACCACGCTGTTACGCTTGTCAGTGGTCTCCTCAATATCATGCAGGTCATGGCGCGACGGCCGCCGCCGGGGAGGGGGCGGGAGGCTCGCAGAGGGCATCTCAGGCGAGTGCGGGGAGTGCGGATCGCAGGCCCGCTGGGGCGACCGCGGCGGGGTGATGTTGGCCTGGGCGGTGGACGGGCGGATGCTCAAGGGCGGCGGCCGGCTGATGGGCTTGGCGAGCATGGACGTGGTCCTGGACGGGACGCTCCGAACAAGATCCGCGATGATGACCTTCCTTGGCGAGGGGTTCGTCGGCGACAGCCGCGAAGCGTTGGACATGATCGACGACCGCGTCGAGAGGATCGACGTGCCCCTCGTCACACCACCAGGCCTGTCCCCGAACGCCAGCGTGCCTGTCGACGAGTGCGACAGGACCGAGTTGGATCGCGCGCGGGTTGCGCTTGGGAGCGGGCTGTACGTCAGTCCAAAGTCGCCGGGGTGGAGGTCCAACGTCAGCTTGCGGGTCGGGTAGTCCTCCTCGTGTATGGAGGCGGTGGCCTCCTCGTCCTCTAGCTGATCCGCAAGCTTGAGTTGGTCGGCGGGCGACATGATGTATTGTGGCACATAGTCCGACTGCGACATCCTCTTGTCCTTCCCGTTCTCCCCCGTCCCGTCGTCCCACAGTGATGGTAGGGAAATCGATCCGTTTCGTGTCCCCTGCGAGAAATGACCTCCAGCCGAGTCAAATGACCTGCCAATCGTCTCCACCCCAGAGGACGTGAACGGACGGACGTCGCTCTCGAAGCTGAAGACGGATCGCTTGTCGTCCACCTCAGCAACGCTCGTTGGACCGTGCGACGACGTGCTTCTCCGCGCACTGGAAGCAGAGAACAGTCTTTTCCTGGGGCTCATGACGTTGCCCCGACGAGTTTCGACGATTGGAGAGCCAGGTGAAGGGAGTGGCTCGCTGGTAGAAGAGATCCCACCCGAGGAGGAGCGCAAGCCAGGTAGTGGTGGTAGAGGTAAGGGAATCCCACGAGGGGCATGGAAGGACCGCTGTTTGCGCGGAGTTTTCGCTGGCAAGGCATGACCGTTGCCGTGACCATTCGCGTCGTCGAGAGTTGCGGACGCTGTAGACATGAAGCTCGTCGCGGAGTGCCGCTGCGAGAAGCTCTGCTGTGAAGACGTCTTCTTGAGCAGCTTCCCAGCCCTGGGGTGCAGGTCTCCGTGTACAAGGGTCGGAACCGAAGGAAATTTGCCTAACGGCGAAGGGAGACTCATGTCAAAGTCCACTAGTCCATGGGAACTAGAGCTTGCGGCGAGAATGTCAGTGCTGTGGTTCTTGCGAGTCTTGCCTTTAGATGCTTCTCGAGGTGATGCCTGAAACGGGCCCAAGTCGTGATGGTCGTTCAATATCTGAGAAATGGGGTCGTCTGGCTCGAGATCGTGCGGACCCACACTGGGTGCAAAGTCCAAACTCGAGGAACTCGTAGACGCTCTGAACTCTAGTGGGGATAAACCATACGGAGAGGAGGGCAATGGCGGAAGACGACTCGGGGTTGGTGGGAGACTGGCAGTGGGTGGCGCGGCGGGAAGCGGGGGAACATAGACTCGAGAAGCGGACGCCTTGCGCACAAGGACCTTCGGGTGTGTAGAGTTCGGAGAGGCGGTGGATTCCAACGTCGTACAAGAGGCGTTTCGATTACGGGTGAAGACCACCGGCGACGGAGACGGGGTGTTAGAAGACGATGGAGAGGAAGAACCCGACTCCTTGCGATGGAGCTGCAGCAGTGGAAGATCTCGCACAGCAGGAAACGACGATGCGCTTGGTTGATGGTCAATGGCACTGACGGTCATTCCTCTAGGTCGTGCTAGAGAGGGACTAGACCGCTTGCGAGGTAGGACCATCCCCACTGGTGGTTCGCTCAGTCGGCTTCGGTAGTCGTGCTGTGTCACAGTCGAGTTTGACGAATTTGAACCAGACGGTGTCTTAGTTCGACGTGTCCGCTGCGCCTGTGCCGCAGGCGCATCGACAAAACATTGATCGTTTGTTTGCGAAAGATCGTACGCCGAACGACTGCACATTGCACAACGCGGCTAGATCAGCAACCAGGCACAACAATAAGAGACCCTCCGGCGAAACTTCCGGTTACTTACGTAGCAGTGGGCGACCTTCCAAACGGACTCGCGAACAGAGGGGAGAGGACGTCGGAATGATTGCCGTGTGAGTTGGATGAACAGGATCCGTACGAGACTCGGTGGGTCATCGGCGGGGGGATGTCTGGCCGCTTCTGCTGGGGATCTAGCATGGAAGAGTCTGAATAAACGGACAGACGATTGGGATCCTGAGGTAGAGCTTGCACGATAATTCCGCCGGATGCGAAGGGGTCCATCTCAGCGAAGGTCATGACAGAGTGCTGATAGGACAGTCTATCGCGAGGATGGTCGGAGGGAGTACGGGGCTCAGAATGGGGGTCGGAAGCGGCATCATAATCATATTCGGAGGACCGGATGGTCGAAACGGACTTCGCGGGGGGTCGGTTGGTGAAGAAAGATGTGCGGTCCACGACGGCCGGGGAGCTGGACCCACTGTTCCCGGAGCCGGGGCGGGAGTTGGTGTATGGATGAGAAGGGCCTCGAGGAGATGGGGGATCTTGGATTGTCAAGGCGGGAAGTTTCTTGGACCTGAGACCGATTGCGGAAGCCAGGGTGTTGAATTTGCGGGCGGGGAGGCCATCCTTCGGTTTCGAGGATGTGGATGGAGGGGAAGGGCACTTCTCATCTTCATCGGCAATGGTGGAGACTAAGCGGTGCGTGCGGAGGGAATCCTTGGAGGACTTTGTGCGCGGCCACCACGGCCTGCTTGAGGTGTGCGCGAGAGCGGGAGGCATAAGCAGAATGGAAGGAAAAGAGCGTGTGTTTCCGAGTCGGACTCCTGATAAAGGTACGGCTGAAGTGCAGTTCGGAATCAGTAATTGGAGGTGAAGGAAAGCAGCTGGACAGCTGTTGCAAGGGAGACGCACCGTAGGCTTGGGGATGATCACGACATAGAGTGGAGAGTAGGGACGCCGCGGAGGAGGAGGAGGTCGGGAGGGGAGTCGACCAGACTGTCTGGAGAGCAGGAGCTCGGACAGAGGCAAGGAAGAGGCCCGGGTCCGTGGCAACCGCCGCCGCGGATGTCGACCAGTCCCCCCAACAAGCGCCCACTCCTTGGCTGAATAATTTAAATCTGCCCCTGACTTATGTAACCCGTCGCTCCCGCCCCTTCTCCAGATCCCTCTCCCATCCCCAATCTTCCCCGCCCCGCCACAACAACATCCACACTCACCGTAACCGCTTTGACCCCAACGCTGCTACTGCTCTCAGCACACTCTCAGTCTCCTCTCTAGGTTCTCTCCCCTCACGGCTTGACCAGATAGATCCATTCTCGCTCATGGCGTCTGCCGCTGCCGCCAATCACCCCCATATCACAACGTGACCTTTCTCTGCTTGCCCGACAGACCTGCGCCCGCATGCGCCTCCGCCACATTTCGATATCGTCCAGGCCTCTCGACGTGCATCCTCAGCCATCCTCCCATTCTGATCATTCGCACTACTTATATGTATTACACTAATGCTAAGATCGTGCATTAATTTATCCATCAACGCACAATGTATTCAAGCGATTTCTGTCTCACCATCGAGCCCGCCCGTCTGAAACCGTCCGACGCGCTCGCCAGAATATGATCCACCGCGGTTTCGCGCATGTACTGCGTGCGGCGTGCCACCGTACACGTTCCCCGATAAGCGGTAGGTGGGCGGTGCGCCACGAAGCGCGTCGGGCAGGCGACGACGCGACGTGAGACGCCCGCTGCAGGAATGCGGTCATCGGAGCCGCTCAGCTCGCCGCTCGCGACCACCATCTACTTATGGTGTGGTTCGGGGCCATCAGGGTCCTGCCCTATGGAAGTGCGCCAAGTAAGTACTGTACCACCAAACCCTGGCCGACGCCCGTCATTCCATTCAACATCTGCTTTCGTCACAACTCAAATCCTCTGAACGTGCCTCGGCGCTCGAGAACTCAGCCTAAACGCCCCGGCCACGAACTCGGAAGAAGATTTGGCCTGGATATTTGCGAACGGGTCGGCCGCCCTCTTCGGAGAAATGGAGTAAAAATTTTACGAAGAGGCAACCTCCGGGGACCGGAGAGCCGTTGCATCTCGCGCGGTGCGATTGGATCCAGACGAGTCTCCAGGCTACGGACTGTGTACCCACGCCCTGAGCAGTATTCTCAGATGCGTCGGTCCTGAACGTTGTTCGAGACTGAGCTTCCTTCATCGTCGGTAGCATGGGTCCCATACACTCGCGTCGGGAGAGGGGCAATTTAAACGGCAAGTCTCCGCAGAATGAAGAAGTGTTCTAGCGTGCCCGCCAGGACCACGCGAGCAGAGCCTTGATTTAACTCATCACCTTCTAGTTCCCACGTCAAATACAAATGCGTGAGATCAACAAAAACAGACAAAGAAGCGTCAATGAAAGACACTGTAAGGACTCACTATATCCCCCGCAATTGCCACATGCATGCACCATTCGTGACAGCTGACAGGACTTGAGACCATCAACAATCATACACAGTCAAAACGTGGAAGGCGATATGTGGCCAAGGGATCGAACATCGCGAACCCGAGCGGAACAGCGATTGAGCACTGCTGTGGACGTGTGGCCGCGAACGACGTGCTGGCGGCTCGGGACGTCGTTCTGGATCAGAAAACTTGATAGGACGTCCGGCGTCCAAACTCAGGCAACCGGACTCCTCTAGACTCCGGGGTTATCGAACTGTGTGCAACGACGGAGATAAGTTCCGCAAGCATGACAGTGACAAAATGAAGGGGAACAACGCATATAACATAACACGAGCTTGTCGGAGGAGCGTAAGACGTTGACCTCCCAATCGCCACGTAGAAGGCTACTCTTGGTTCCGAATAAACGCGATGACTCCGGTTGGCCATGGACGCAATGGACTTCGACTAGTTAAGTAATCTTCGAGCAAGAATGTGGGGCATGAGAAATACGCGGGTAAGGTACACTGCATTAGGCCGCCCGAGGGCTGATATCTAATACTAGAACAGATCTGTGTGCAGACATCAGTGTCGAGGTACAACCAGGAGCCTCCGAAGCTGGAGAACATGGAACGAATACTCACCCGCGGCGCGCGAGTGGCAGTGCTGGGCGAAATGCATCTGTATGACTTGCGTCTATCAAGCCGTGAACAGGAAAACAACACGGGAGACTCGGCGCACATCATCGTCCTCGTCAACCCAAGGACGCCCACATGTCCTCCTCATCACGCTCCTGCGCAGCCTGAACCGCCCGCGGCATGTCCGTCATCGGTGCGCGCTGTGGACGCTCCTCGCCAGCATCGAACACGATGTCGCTTCGCATGAGCGGTCGCGAGAGCTCAGCTGCATCTTCCTCGTCCTCCATATCGATGTCCATCGTGAATCCGCGTCTCCGGGCGGCGTTGAGGTCAATCGGCTTCGGGCGGGTGAATATTGATTGGCCAGATCTACGACGGGGGTCTGTCAGCGACTGTTGGCGGCCATGCGGTCAAAGGGCGTTCGGGGGCACAGCGAGCGGACCGCTTGTCAGGGTCAAGGGTGAGGGAGACGTTGGGTATCAGAAAGAATACGTACTGTCGCATAACCGTGGCCAGTCGGCCGAACTGGAGGAAGTTACGAACGACAAGAAGGAGGGTGTCGAGAAGCTCTTCTTCTTTGCTCGTGTTGTCGCATCCGGAGAAGAAGATGACCAGGAGGGTGATGCCGCAAAAGGCGGTTATGACCAAGTCCATGATGTTCCAGACGGACTTCCAGAATTGCTATACGATGGACGGTCGGACGAGGCAGAGAATGGCATGGTAGAAGGGTACGCACCCGCCCGAATGCGACAAACCGGATTCCAACCTCGATAATCATCGCTGCGTTGATAATAAACTCCAGGATGTAAAATGGGAGCGTTGGACAGTCATTGACTAAACTGAGGACGACAGTCGTGATGGATAGCGCCGCCATAGCAAGGTAGAGGATGATGTAGGTCTGGGAGTGAACGAATCGGTTGGCAATATTCTTTGTGATCTCATCCCTGGTCATAGAATATATTGATCGAGTTGGTCTGTAATGTCAAAGAGGAGATGGGCAGGCTATTAGATGTCCATGAGTTGGCAGAGTCTCGGCGGTCAGGTGGGACGTACGTTGTGGGTGTGCCATTGGTGAGGGGCTCGCCCTCCCCCGCCTCGAGGTCCGCTAACTGTTGGTCGGGAGAGGAAGACATGAGTCCACGAGTGACTCCAGGCCGTCGACTTGCCATGGGCATCCTTTAGCCAGGTCCGCAGCGGCACCCTCGGCACTCCTATCGTGCCAAATACATACAAACGGCGCTTATTCACGCACTACCCGGTCTGCAACTTGGTCCCAAGTCCTGAGTTTGGTTGCTACTCTCATCTCCTCTTCCTGCTCCTTGACCCACCACCAACTTTCATCTAATCTTCGCAGTCAATTCAACAAATCAAGATGGGTGGCGGCGACTTGAACATGAAGAAGTCTTGGCACCCGCTCCTGTTGAAAAACCAGGAGCGGGTGTGGCTTGAGGAGAAGAAAGCCGTATGTGTTGTCTATACATTCCCAAAGAGTTGTGACATTGACGATGCCCTCTATTTAGCTCGAGGAAAAGAAGAAGCTGGATCAGCTCCGCAAGGAGAAAGAGGAGGAACGTCAGCTACAAGAGCTGCAGAGATTGCAGGAGGAGCAGACGGGGAAGAAGCGGACGGACAAACTGGACTGGATGTATGCCACTCCGGCGACTGGGAGCGGACAGAATCCGAATGACCTGGAGGACTATCTTCTGGGTAAGAAACGGGTTGATAAGATCCTCACGGCGGACGAGAACGAGAAGGTGTGCATGACCACTTACACTTACACATTTCGTTGCTAACTACATGCATGATAGGTCGGCGCCGCCCACAAGAACTTCATTGCTACGCAGTACGCCAACACCGTGCGGGACACTGCGGCGAAGATCCGCGAGGATCCCCTACTCGCCATCAAGCAGCAGGAGCAAGCGGCCTACCAGGCCCTCATGGCCAATCCTCTCCGCCTCCGCGAGATGCAAGAGCGTAACGGCATCAAACCCAAGAAAGAGAAGAAAGATAAGACGGAGAAGAAGCACAAGCACCGCAAGGACAAGCACAGGGCAGACTCCCGGTCGCATTCACCGTCTGACGACAGGGACAGACGACGACCTGATTCGAGAGATGGCTACTCCCGTCGACGTTCTCTTAGCCCTTACCCCCGCCGTTTTCGTTCTCCAGGTCCCTCACGTTCACGCTACGATGACGACCGACGGGACGACCACGTTTCCAGCCGTCGTGGCTACAGCCGCGAGCGGACTCCCGAACGCTATCGCGATAGCCGGCGGCGGTCCTCCGAGGCTGGGAGAGTCAGAACTTGGCCCCGATCGGACGAGTCGGATGAGAACGGATATCAATCTCGTCGTGGGCGGAGCCGCAGCCCAGTCTCCCGCCAGGACGACTACGACAGCAGGAAACGAAGGAGAAGCTCGAGTCGCAGTCCCGGGCGATCCGATCCTATGCCCCCGAAGCGAACACGAATGAGCCCACCTCCTCCTCGCGCATCACCGTCCACGAGGCCCACGGATGCCGCGGAGCATCGCGCTGCAAGGCTCGCTGCCATGTCTTCTAACGCGACGTCGCTCACGCAGGAGCGTCGCGAGCATCTCACGAAACTGCTTGAACGCGAGAAGGAGGAGCTGGAGGCTGAGGAGAATGCGCGGGCCAAGTCGAAGGGTATGGGCGGATTCCTCTCACACGAGCAGAAGAAGGTCTTCGGAGGTGCAGGCGGGTTGGAGGAGCGGATCAGGAGGGGACGAGGGCAGATGCGTGTTGGGGCAGACTAGACGTTAGGCATTGTGAGTTCGTGGCTGTGTACGATTTAACTTGGTTATTCTATATGTTGTGACCGCAGTGGTGCTTCAGCAGGCCCCGCGACGTGAAAAGACCCGGGGCAGACCGCCTATCGTGAACATGTCCTGTGTTGCCTGCTCTCCGGGGTGGCGCATGCATGTGATCTGCACTCTGTGGACCTTCGTATGGCCCGAGGTCGATCGGATCGGAAATCCGTCGGCCGAAGTGGTTCGTGGTGGTAAGACACCAGCAGGAATAGGTTCGTTGATGACATGCAGCCCGATGTCGGCACGAGCCCGAGAGAACCGTTCGATATAGGCGGCACATCGGTAGATGATAAGGCTTCCTTGAATGCTCGAGGTGCCGCTTTCCACTCTTCTACGTGGCCGTCCTTCAGGAGCCGGTCAACCAGTCACCCGCGACAAGCTCTGTCTGTAACCCCGACGACAGTATGGCTATGAACGAATCTCCATCCCCAGGTGTCCAAGAGAGTGAAGACCTTGGTGCGTTCTTCCATACCCTTCCGTAGCATTTTATGATTTACGGGCTGTACGTCCCCAGCCAGTAAAGGGCAGCAGCATCCCAGCTCTCAACGAGCCTCTCAGCCATATAGCGTCTACACTGTCGGAGAAAAGTGGTTCATCCTCGCAGTGGCCGCATTTGCTGCTATGTTCAGGTTAAATATTACGCTTCATGTCATCCCAAGCTATCGACCTGACCCGGTCGCCAGCCCTCTCACGGCAAATATTTATTTCCCAGCGATACCCGCTATTTCAAAAGCTTTCGGCAAATCTACTGAGCTGATCAACCTGACCGTCACGGTGTACATGATTGTGCAAGGGATCGGTTCGTCCTGACCACTACTTCTTGTACCCACCTCAGCTGATCCCTACACTTCCACCCCCAGCACCCATGTTCTGGGGCACGTTGTCAGACCGCTATGGAAGAAGACCCATGTTCATCTTCTGCATGGTCATATTGTCGTTATCCTGCGTCGGACTCGCGCTTATACCCGCAAACGCCTACTGGGGTCTCATGCTCCTTCGGTGCCTGCAGGCATTCGGATCTGCAAGCGCGGTTGCTCTGGGTGAGTGTCCCGTCCCGGTCGTCCGTGTGGGAAGGCGAAAACTGCGAGCTCGAGCGGTTGACGTGAGCGTTTCGCAGGCGCTGGAGTAATTGCAGACATCGCCGCCCCATTCGAGCGTGGCAGCTTCTTCGGGTTGTGGAACATCGGCCCGATGATTGGACCCTGCTTGGGTCCCGTAGTTGGTGGTATTCTTGCAGATAAGCTAGGCTGGAGGTACAGGCGTCGGTCAAATGTAATGTGCAATACAGTTTGGCTCATCCTTTGTCCCTTCTAGGTCTATATTTTGGTTTCTCGTCATCTCCTCGGGTATATGCGCGGTCGTCATGATTCTGTAAGTTGTTGATCTCTCGTTAACTGGGAAATGCGCCTGACAGGTGGAACAGCCTCATACCGGAGACACTACGTGCCATGTGTGGCAACGGAAGTGTGCCTCCTCCCGAGGCGTACATGCCTCTCATCCCTATCATCGGTGCGAAGGCACAGGAGCCAGACTATTCGAGTAGAGGGGCCCACCGGGGGTTCGCGAATCCGCTCCTGCTCTTCCTTTACCCTGACGTGACACTTTTGCTGTTATTCAACGGGATCGTATATTCGGAGTTCTACGCAGTCACTGCGACCATCTCGACTCTCTTCCAGACCGCGTACCCGTTCCTGGACCAGACCGATATCGGATTATGTTTCCTCGCCATCGGCGGCGGTATGCTCATCGGTGGTGTTGTTATAGGGAAGCTACTGGATGCTGACTATCAGCGTGTCAAGAGGAAGACACTGCAGAGGTTGGAACAGGATCCTGAGAAGAAAGTCGCGGCTGAAGACGTGACCAAGGAAGAGCACTTCCCCATCGAATATGCCCGCCTACGGACGATGCCGGTGTACTTGGCGATTTTCGTAGTTGCGACTATCGGCTACGGTTGGTGTTTGCATGCCAAAGTATCCCTCGCAGGGCCCCTGGTCTTACAGATTATTAGTAAGCCAGTCCTTCGCATCTCGCTGGACTCTGCCTGACTCTGTGCGTCCAGTCGGCTGGGCGACCGTGTCCATGATGAACGGCGCCCAAACTATCATCATCGACCTGGCCCCAGACCACGGGTCAGCCATCACAGCATGCGTACGTTTGCCCACGACTCGTCCTAAGCCGCCGTGCTGACGGCATCTCATAGAATAATCTCGTCCGCTGCTCCCTCGGTGCAGCCTTTGTCTCGGTTATAGACCTCATTCTGAAACGCCTCGGCACAGGCTGGACATATGTCCTTTTGTCTGGCATTTGCGTCGTGTTCTCCCCGACCTACTGGATCTTGATGAAGTACGGACCTAAATGGAGGGCAGAGCGTCGGGCCAAGCGACTGGCATCGGAGAAGATGACGTAGATGGAACTGACTCTGGATACGTTCTAGACTTCAACTTCTAGTCGTACGTACTACGAACGACGTCTCAGGACATGGACATGAATCATGCTGTAACCATAGACCGATATTAATTACTAGCGCGCGAGGGTTCTATCTGGACCGCAGCGCATTCAGGGAACGAAGACTCAATCTGACACAATGCAGTGGTAGGTTGGCTACGTTTGTGGGATGTGTACTACTATCGCCGTATATAGGTCGACGTGACAATTTCAATTCTGGCATAGTCGGCCCTGCACCGCTTGAGTGCCTCTTTGCATAACGTCTACTAGTAGCGGAAATGACAAATATGTATCGTTGATATTTGCGCAGGTTACATACAGATCAGGATGTCCAAACTACACAATGCAAACATAGAAGTATCCGAGAGACGCGTACGCGGGCGTACGGATGCTTGAAGATGATTACGAGGCATAGCAGGGTGAAAACAAACATTGTCGGTACTGTGGCCTCAGAATAAACTAGAGGGCGATGTGCGGCTATCCGTGCGATCATTGCTGAGGAGCAGGATCGTGCCGGGAGCCACTTGGCTGGGGGGCATAGTGGCGGTCGAAGTGGAAGGATGGGTAATTAACGCCATGGGCGTACTCTTGCGGCACATGGCCCTGGGAGAACGTGAAAGGCTCCTGCAAACCGGCGGATGTCTGCGAGATGTGCGACGGCGGTGGGTGCGGTGGGTGCCGCTGGGGCTGGGAGTAGCCTGGCAGAGCACTGTATGAGGTTGACGCATCTACGCCTGTCGGAGCCACCATCGGCATGTGCGGGAGCCCCTCCGTGGTCATCAGCTGGCTTGGCCACCATTGATACCCGGGGTGAAAGGATGTAGACGCCTCTGCCTCCGGTTCATGCACGCATAGAGAATGCGCGACCATACGTGCGTGGTGAGCGGAGTCCCGGTTGCTGTTGCTCGAGCTACTAGTACTGCTGTAGGATTCCACAGGGGGCATAGCGTACACATCGCGCACGGAAACGTCGGGACTGTTGTAGCCTCCCAGGGCGTCATCGGCATGACGCTTTCGCCCACTGCCGGTCTGTGGATAATACTTGTACTCGTTTAAGTGTGTCCTTGCGCCTTCCAGCAACGCCCGAAGACGGGAAGTGAAGGGCCAAAGCCTCTGTCGACAGTAAATGAGATGCGAACCAGGTACCGTGAAATGACTGAAACCAACCTCAATACGTTTACACGCCTCAATGCATCTTGTGAGACCAAGGGATGCCTGAGGATCCGTAGATCGCCGTGCCACTTGATCATAAATCCGTTAATCTCACAGCCAAATCAATAGAAGAATTGCGACGCACAGGCGACAACATGCATAATCCTGATATACGAAAGGTTTAAATCGGCGAAAGATAGGTAGGGCAGGGTAAGCAACGTACCCTGCACTCTGAAGGTAGATGCACATGAACGGAGGGGCTCTTTCGAGTCCATACATCTCGCTGTAGGACTCCGCTGTTTCCTGTTAGCCACGTCATCTTCTGCTACACCGGAGACACTTACCCATCGCACTGATTTGCACTGCAGCGCTAGTGCAGACATCGAATGCCTTCATGGCCAGTGGATCATTTTGGAAAGCTGATTGGTCCGTAGCACTTCTGCAGTGACGATGAGAAACCATTCATAGGCCTGCACACCCACTCACTCGTCGTAAGCAGGTAGGCTGTACATACACCGGTCAGCGATCGTCGACAGCGATGGGGCGATATGAACGTACAATGCACGATGAAGGAGTAGGACGGCCGCGTTGTACTCGATATGCAGCATCAGTATGTGAGGTAGCACAGTCGCATGTTTGTCGTTTGGCGAGTACCGGAGGTCGTGAGGAAGTTCAATCAACCATTTGTTCAATCGCGACTCGAGTTCTTCGAAAGAAACAAGGCGGGATGTGCATGTTGAGACCCGTACAGGGTAGATCTTGTCCATGATATCGGTGATGATAACCGCTGCAGGCGATGTCAGCCGAGGACTCGTAAAGGCCATATCCAGCCAGCTTACACAGGTAGCAAGCTTCTCGGAAGGATGTCATGAGCCTAGCTGTCTGTGGAACAAAGTTTCCCAGAACACCTGGTGGATACGGCTGCCATAGCTCAGTTTCATCAGCCTGTTCCGGAATACCTCGTCAACAACAACAAAAAATTCATTTATGTTAGAGCTGGTACAGACCTCGTTGATATCGGGTAGAGGTGTGGAGTAATCGTTCGCGCGGAAGGTGATCGGCCTGCCTAGCCATACGGCAGATAGCCTGACGATTCATGTCAAGGCGCACAACCATAGATGTTCGCTTTGAGATTTTACTCACTTGTCTGCAATACAGCAAGACCACCAAATGTGCTTGCGGATCTGCTTCTCGACATCCGTGAAAAGTGGTTGCTTGCCGTCGATCGTCCAGTTATCGGCGTTACGATTCATGCCTAGATCTACTGCCTACAGCACCATCAATTTCTAATGACTATCTCATATCATTACAAGAACGCACCATGCGCAACGCCGTACCTGCACGTAGGCCGGGGTAGTTAGTATGCGTTTTTGAGGGTCCGAAGACGAAAACAAGCTCATAGCTCACCGCTGTACAACCATCCCTTATCCATTGCACCTAGGCGCGAGTTAGCATTTCCATCTCAACACGGCGTGTTACCTTACACACCCATTCCGAACGCACGGATAGCTAGGAGCAGTAATGCTTGACAAGTAGACGGTCGACTATTCTGATACTTCCTATCTATAATACAATGAGCACCGAGAAGCATTAATGCACCGTCCACAATGCTAACCGAGAAGGCGATGGGCGTCCTGAGCATACTGTTGCCCAGCGATCGCATAGTGACCGTCCTGGGTCTGATGGTCTTCGGACCTTTCGGAGTACCTTGCAGCGATCGCGAACATGGAGAGTAACAACATCTTGCAAGGTCGCTGCATAAGGTGGTGGTTCATCTGCGTCTGGTGCGGTGGCGGTATATTGTGATCTCTTGATGACAGAGGATATTCGCATGAGCAAAATCAGATCAGAGTGGTGACATACGTACATTGCGTTGAGATTGCGCAGGAAATCCTGCTTGTGGACGATTGGGAAGAAAGGGTGAACGTATGCGAAGTAGAGGTGGAGGAGAAAGTTTTGCACGTCTGGTGGAGGCAATTCCACGTCGATGTCCTCTTCCTCCCGCATAGCATCGTATGAGGTTTGCTCCGAATCCCCATTTCCAGAAAACCTCCTGAGAACATGATCGAGGTAAGAGAACGAGTATGGTAGATATATCATTTAGACGAACCAGATTCTATTGGCTTGCTGGTCAACGGCACTTTTCCTGTGGCTTTGCGCAAGCAGTGGAAGCCCAGACGCAGGCCCGTGGTAGCGGAACTGTGGCATAGAAGTTATTGGGCAGTTCGGGATCGTAAGAACGGAGGACCAACCTCTTCGTTCTGATCAACCGAGAGATGTCCGAATGCCTCGGCAGCGTCCTCCATCGGCACGTTTCCAGGTGGGTATGTCGGTCCTACGCGCATTGTAAGTAAAGTACAACCCACGAACAGCATCTGATCACTTGCGATTGGCATCAGGCAGCGTATACAGGTCATCCCACCTTTGTTGCGGTGCAGGCCCGCTGTAGGCCAGTCTTCTGCGTGTCCGTGAGTAATCGGCTCCAACCCCGCCCGCACAAGATGAAGACCGGGATGTGGCGCTGACTGGAGAAGAAAGATACGGCCATTGAATATTGCGTCCAAGCATGCGAGACAATTGATCCTGCCACTCTCTTGTCGGAGTCGCGGACACGGTGGGGTCTAATGCAGATGGTAAGGGGTGCATACACAAAACGCTTGCAAGCGTACCTTGAGACACTATCTCCCGCGAAACACGAGACTGCCTCCGGGAGCGTCTATCGTCTCGCAAAGGAGTATGTTCGGGTACGTCGATGAGCGATGTATACAGACTATCGGCAGTCGGCTCTCGCTCCTGTATCCGACTCGCCGCCCCCTACACGAAAGGTCAGCGTCACATCGGCAATGCAGACAAGACGACGGACATATGGACCGGTTTGCACACGATCCAAGATGGCATTCGCGAAAGCATCGTGTCGAAGATCGGTTATGAGGTCTTGTGCCCGCGGTGACTCCATAACGGTTGCAAGGATGCATTCGACCTGGTTCCATCGTTGCTCTATCGAGTGGATGTAGCCTTTGGGAGGACCGCGTTTGAAGCTGGGGCCTGGAAATGCAGTTTGAGATATTCGGGGATGACGACGCAAGTGGAATGCGCATTCATACCTTCAAATGTACAGGCTACCGTCCGATCTTTTTTTCAGCACATTGAGCAGGGCGACCTGGGGATTTAACTCACGCGTATTTGCGCCCTCACAATTCTTACATTTGTCGCCGGAGCCGACTTCGCACTTGCTCTTTATCTTCCTACATCTGTCGCATGCTTCGGGTCTTGTTAAGACCATGGTGGTGGAGATCTATCGGATGACGTACCTCTGGTTCCTCGCCTGACTCCGAGCTGCTTACCGGAGCTGGGCTCGTTTGGGTTGCCCTCGTCGTCAGAAAGATTGAGAGACGGGTTGTGTGCAAGCTCCTGGAAGGAAGCCATGGTGGACGTAGTCTAGGGTGAGAGACGGTTGGCGGAGGGCGAGGAAGGTAAGTAGGCTCTAGACGATAAACCATCCTGTGGGCACTGAGTCCCCTGACATCACCGACGACGTTGGTGCAGAATTCGAACCTACTCCGGTGCCTCTGACGCCGCTCCGCTGTCCTGGTGGCGCATCCCCCACGTGGCCTGTAACCCCGGTCCCCTATCCCCCACACGCGCTCGACGGCAACTTCCGTGCCACGCGCTTGTCTCGGACCTGCAACCATTTCCAACGTTGAACGACGACTGTTCCCCAACGCTCCTGTCATCCAACCAATCACTAATGGCCGCGGCCCTACCACTCACTTTCAACCGTGAGCATGGTAGCTTATTTTGCAGTGTAATTCATCGCCAATACGTTGTCTAGAGGCTGTCCGCGGAATTGCAGAATTTAGTGAACTCTTCTCCTCAAGTTACTCCGTACGCCCCTGACGAACTGCCGTGGTTCAAAGTTGAGGTCGCAATACACACTATTCTCTATGTGCGCCAGGTCTACCCAGCAGAGATATTTGTCCGCAGGAGAAAATATGATACTCCTGTCTTTCAATCTCGGCACCCCGCGTTGAACGAGTACATTGCTGGGGCAGTTAAGGCCATCACAGATGAGCTCTCTCTCGTATGGAAACCGTTCGCCTTACCGTTTTCCTCGCAGCTCAAACATATCCAGGGCAATGTCGACAAGGTTGTCGTGGTCATCAAGGACACGGAAGAGCAGCCGCTCGAGCGTTTCATCTTTGCAGTGCATAATACACTCGACGTGGAGGGTTATAACAAGGACACTAGGTCTCACATAAGTGCAACACGGTCTAACCATTTTTGCCTTACTGACGGGCTATGATTAGCGTCGACGGTGCTCTTTCCGTAGACTCTATGGGACAATACTTCCGTTCTGCCCTCGCCAAGCTCAACATGATCGAAGCCCAGCTCGGCCAGATATGTCTCGAGGGTAGTTCTGCATTTTTCTCGAGCAAAGGACAATTCTGAGCCAAAACAGATCTTTCCTTCGCGATCCTGCTTGAATTGATGGACGACAAGGCACCTACCGCGAGTCATGGCAAGGTATATTTCCAACGTGACAAGCTGGGCATAACTAAATCTGTGGATGAATCGCTATCTAGGATCCTCCTCCTTGGATCCCAGCGACGACACAGCACACAACCTCTGGAGTTTCCGATGCCGCAGAACTGCACATGGTTCGGGCTGTGGATACCGGCATAATTAACGTACGCGTCACTTGTCATGATAGTTCCGTTTGTCCTACCTCATGACGACTCACATGCCCTAGTTATCTCTAGCAGTCCAGGAGTCGGAACATAAATTGAATCTGGAAAAGGAACCAGAAACGAAAGGGAAGGATAAGGCGCCCGGATGATGGCCTTCGGTCCCTGTCATGTAAATTAACCAAGCACAGGAAAGCTCGATAACAGTATGTAGGAATGTAAGCTAGTGTACAACGGACGTAGCTCAATCACGAGTCCGAACCATTAAACGTCCACTCGTATGCGCGAAATAACAGGTATGATCCTCTCCCACTCTTCCATAGCCTACAAGCGCCGAGTGGGTGCTGAGCGAGTATCCATACCACACAGAAAGAGAAAGCTACGCACCGCCTTGTAGAACTCGATTTGACCGTCAACGTAGTTTCCAAGCATCTCCTTCATCTCAGACTCCTTGGCGCGCTGGAAGACCTTCTGCTCACGCAGAGTTTCATCGCTGAATGCATCTGAGGTTTCGTGTGCTGTCTGAACAGCGTCTTGAAGCTATGCAACAAATCAAGTGGTTGAGCACGTAGACGAATAGGAATGGAGACGAGCATACTCACCTCTTTGATCTTCGTATCCAATTTGCGCATGCGCTCGACCCTGGTCCGATCGTCGTCCGCGCCGCGAATGGCATCGACCCTATCCCGGAGGTATGCGCTCAGACCAAGTCCAGTGCTCCCTGCGCGACCGCTGATCACCGCAGCAAGGCGGTCGCGCTCCGCGGTGACCTGCGAGAGATACTCTGAGAGCTCCTCGAAGTCCATTTGCTTCTGATCGCGAAGCTTCAGCACCGCGCGGTTCGCGTGCGAGTACTGCAGTAATGAATGCAGGTGGACGAGGAACGGGTCCGTGGTCATTTGCGTCTACGAGGATCACGGAACTCAACATTACACGTCCTCCAGCGGTAAAGGCGAGATGACGAACCGTGTGACGCAGTAGCGCGGAGAACTCCAAGAGTGTATTTGAGAAGTGGTTAAGGGGGTCTGTGATGCCCGACTCGAGGAACCCGAGGCCTTGTATGGCAACGGCGAGGTCGTGGTAGTCGCCAGTGAGATCTTCACCCGGTTCGGGGTTGCCGTCTCCTTCAGCCTCAGATACACTCGCACGCACAGGCGGTGTCGGAGAGCGACAGGGGGGGGGGTACTCACCATTGGTGCGGTTCCGCACGCGACTGAAGAGCCGCTCAGAGAGCGAGATGCCTTCTTCGAACTTGTCCACGTGCTCGCGCATAGCGAGGAAGCGTTCGTCGGGCTTGCGTACGCGCGAGAACGCGTTGAGAAGGCTGTCCGAGATGCTGTCGATCACGCCGGCGGACTGCTCTGGGACTGGCGGGTGCGCGACGTGTTGGTGCATGATTACATGCTGGGAAAGATCAGTAGGGAGAGACGTATTGCGACAATGTTGTGTGGCGCACCCATTCTGTCGACTCGAAGAAGGCACGAAGTAGTGTACTCCTCTGAAGGGTTGGGTGACGGGCGAGGCGTTGGAGGAAACGGTGCAAGCTGCGAACAGTGAGACAGTATTTCGAACACATCGCGCACAAGACTCACTCTGACCGTCGCCGCTCCATAAACTCAGGACTGAACCTATCTCCGGTAACATACTCTGCATGGTCCCCATATCAGGATGACGAAATATGATGATGATACGCGAGACTGACCAAGTCTATGCTTGTCTGGCAAAGGAGGCACAACACAAGCCGGGAAATCCTTGGCCAGGTGCGTTCGCAGGAAGACGAAGTCTTGGAACCGCCTCCTCGCCGAAGGATTAGGTGTAGAGAATATGGGAAGGTTCGTCTGCTGCGGTTGTGAGCCACTGCTGCAGCACGCGGAACATTACCAGACTCGCCTTCGCAGACACAAGATACGAGACGTAAGCATCCTTCGTCTCCGCTAACTCCTTGACTGGGTCCTTCACGCTCGTAATGAGATATCCTTCCCACTTGGGATCGTGTGGCCCGCGACCATCTTCGCTCTCGGATGTGCTCTGCCTGAAACCAGGCCCTGTCGAAGTGCCTTCGTATGTTATTGGCGCTGCGGGGGACTCCCAAGTAACACTGTCGAAGACGTCCTCGTCATCGCCAAGCATGTCGCAGACGTGGGCGAGGATACAAGAAAGCGAGCGCGCAGTGACGGAGACGGAGAGGGGCGAACTTGGAAGGCGGGATACAAGTGGCGGGGGATCGCTTGGGAGGACGCAAGCGCGGCGACGTCAGATGGACGCATCCGACCGCGGACAGTGCGCAGGCCAAGCGCAGGCAGTTCACCACTCCTCTGCACGCGTCTCCGGTCAACAACCGTCAACACTCTCCTTTCCTCCCTCACCGACCGCCATGGTCTGCAGATGGTCATGGCTCCCTTTCTTTTCTTTTCTTCTCGCTGTCTGGACTGTCGCAGCATACGAGGTTCCGATAGCCCACACCGACTATGACCGCCAGATATGTTCTGGCATGTGGGGAGACAAGAATACGTACATTAACGGTGTGTTTTAGCCCCCCCTATAACCATGAACACCACTAAGATGGGCTCCTTCAGTAACATTCGACACGAGGTCAGAGGGACAGCTTGCGACCGTTATATATGAGTGGGGGGACGTAAGATATTTGGGCAAGGACACGTCGCGCGATGGGGACCTACCTGTAAGTATACGCTCTCTCTCCGCAGCGCACGCCCTAAACGCGCATTACATAGCAGAAGACCTATGTCTGCACGTCCAATGCTAGGAAGGCCGGATTCTGCGAAGTTACTCAAGAGGGGCGTTTTATTACAAACCTACCCAGGAACAAATCCATGAACGACACGAGCTTCTGGACAGCACGAGTCAGCTTCTCTCAACCCAACACCTCCGAAAGTGGGTCGGAGGTCTCTGTCGGTGGCTTCTGGGACAACCCTGCCGGAAACCCGAAGGTGTCCCAGGAAGACGCGAACTACACATCCCCTTGGCGTAGGGACACCGAACTTCATGCCCGGCAGACCGGCGGATCCCTCAATCCGAGTCCTACGAGCATGCTTGTCTACAAGGGGCCCATTCAATATCTTGTGAGAAAGACTGGGTACTACTGTGTCGGTACGTATCGTTGCGCCCTTCCACTTGTTTCGCACTGAGCACCTTACAGCGGTTGTTCCTCTTACGGTTGAACCGGCGGGGACGACCCCAAGGCAAGCAGCCGCCAATGGCACCCACCACACCATCTATAACGGCACCGTACTCTTCCGGAATACCTTTGATGGCAAACTCCCAGCTTCAGACTATCCTAAAGTCAATGTATGCGCTCGCCACACGATCCCGGTGTCAACACTAACGATTTGCATGCAGTTCTACTTCTCCATGTTCCTAGTGTACTCCGCATTAGCCGTCGCGTGGGGCTGGCTTTGCTACCAGAACGTGCAGGACTTGCTGCCCATCCAGGTCTGTGACATTCGCTGGCAATGGGCTGTTGGCACGCCTAGCTCATACGCTCACAGTACTATCTGTCCGGTCTCCTTGGGTTCTTGATCATCGAAATGCTTGCCAACTGGGGTATGTTGCGTTTCATTCCGTACGATAGAACTGAATTAACCGTGTTCCCCTACAGCCTACTACCGTTACTTGAACGCACATGGAGAGGGAACGTCTTCGACCGTATTCCTCATCGTTGGTGAGTCTTGCCATAGGCGGTCTTGTAGTCATGTGCTCACAGCCTGTGCAGTGGCGATCCTCGATGCGGGTCGGAACGCACTGTCGTTCTTCCTGCTTTTGGTTGTGTCCCTTGGGTTGAGCGTTGTGAAGGAGTCCCTCGGTAGGGTCATGGTCAGATGCCAACTCCTCGCTGGCGCACATTTCATCTTCGGAGGTCAGTATAAGACATGCTGGGTTCCGCGCTCGAGCTGATAGGAGTGGCTGATTTCTAGTCCTCTACGCCGTCGGCATCGTCGAGTTGGAGCTCGAATCCAGCTCTGCATTTATCCTCCTCCTCTTCGTTATTCCTTTGGCCCTCACCCTGAGCGGTTTCCTGCTCTGGATCATTTACTCCCTGAATGGTACGCCTACCGTCTTCACCTATGAATATATATCCGGTGACTGACACGTTGGATATAAAGCAACCATCTCGCAGCTCGCAGCTAGGAAGCAGCACTACAAATTATCGATGTTTACTTGGCTCCATCGCATCCTGTTGATGACTGTTGTGGTCATCGCTATCTTCTTCGTTGTATCGTCCATGAGTTTCTCTGGACGTCTTGCTGAAGGTGCGTTCAAGTCTCACCCCTATCAAGAACCGGATTGTTCACCTCCACCACAGACTACGGATCAAAATCGTGGAGGTCTCAGTGGTGGCTGTTGGATGGCTGGCTTGCCCTTCTCTACCTCGTTGACTTCGTCGCTATCGCCTACCTATGGCGCCCCTCGCCGAACAACAGAAGATATGTTTTCCTCCACTTGTCCGCTTTTCTTCGTTGCCTGTGCTTACCTTCAGCCTTCTCCACGCTAGCGATGTTCGACGAGCTCGCCCAAGACCCGGCCGACGCTGAGGACTATGACCTCGAAGCCCTGGAACGCCGTGAAGATCAGCACGGCTTCAAGGAGGACGATGATGCGGCAACGCTCGTTGGCCGTGGTGTCGGAGAGGACGCAGTAGTATTTGAGATCGGCGATGAGGATGCGGACGATGAGGATGCTGTCACGCCCAAAAAGCGGCGCGACGATCGGCACGATGGTGCAGAGCACGAGAGACAGGGATTGATGAGGGACGATTAGGTACACTTATTGGATCCATATCTAATAAATCATATGTAGAGTACACGCATATCATTTCTATCTCGAGCGGGATGAAGAGATGAGTCTATGCATTAATCCCGAATCCGTCCTGTCGACGTCGTGTACAACCGTGCTGCAATGTTCATAGATTGCAATTCCTATCGAATGAAGTCAGCAAGAATAGGCGGGTTCGAGCGGTGAAGGAATCCTCACCTGGAAGAGCAACTTTGCGGCATAAGGAATGTAGATCTGTGAACATGCAGTCTTGTTCTTGCACGCGCGACATTCGAATGTTTGCTTTTTCTGTGAAAACAGTTAGCCCCCGTACGCAAGACAGTACAAGATTGAATACTGACGAGGTTGGCGATGGCTGTGAGGCCGCAACTGCCGAAAACACAATCAGCAGCAGGTAGGGAAAGGTCAAACATGGGTGGACGTACATGTCACAGACGTGCAGTCGATAGGCATCGCTCGCCTCAAACAAGCGCTCCTTCAAGAACGCCGCCACACCATGCGAAATCATACAATCACGCTCCATCTCTCCGAACCGCAGACCACCGTCACGACTACGACCCTCGACCGGCTGACGTGTGAGGATCTGCACCGGCCCACGTGCACGCGAGTGGATCTTGTCGTCCACCATGTGCTTGAGACGCTGGTAGTAGGTTGGACCAAGGTAAACTTGCGCCTGCAGCTTCCGTCCAGTGTGACCGTGGTACATGATCTCGAGACCTCGCGACTGATAGCCCTTCTGGCGAAGGAACTGCGAGACGGACTCTACGGTGAGGTCCGTGAATGGCGTCGCATCGCCTTCGTTCCCGATGAGCGTCGCGAGCTTGGAAAGCAGACACTCGACCAAGTGGCCGATCGTCATACGGGAGGGAATAGCGTGGGGGTTGATGATGATGTCAGGGGTGATACCCTCCGCGGTGAACGGCATGTCTTCCTGGCGGTAGGTAATGCCAATCGTACCCTTCTGACCATGACGCGAAGCGAACTTGTCGCCGATCTGCGGAATACGGGTGGACCGTACACGGATCTTGACGAACTTTTGGCCCTCCGCATTCGTGGTGATAAGAACCTGATCGACGATACCCTGCTCCGTGCTCTTCAGCGGTGTCGAGACGTCACGCTTCGTGTGCGTTCGTGTCCGCTGGCCAAGCTCTTCGCTGTCGGGAGGGATAGGAGCAGTTTTGCCGATAATGATATCCTCGCCGTTGACGTTCGTCCCAGGTGCAATGAGACCATCGTCTTCGAGCTTATCGTAGGTTCCATGCTTCATCCGCAACGTGGTATCGCGAGTGGGTTTTTCGAACTCCTCTAGTTGCTGAACGCCGCTCTTCTTCTCCAGGTCCATGTAGCTCCGGTAGTAGATACTGCGGAACAGACCTCGGTCGATGGAGCTCTGGTTCATGATGACGGAATCTTCCTGGTTGTAACCGCTGTAGCACAGAATAGCGACAATGGCATTCTGGCCAGCAGGCAACTCTCGGAAGCGGAGGTACTCCATGGAACGTGTGGTGGCAAGCGGCTTCTGGGGGTAGTAGAGAATGTTCGCCATCGTGTCCATCCGGATGAGGAAGTTCGTGAGGAAGATACCCATTGCTTGTTTACCCATGGCAGATTGGTAAGTATTACGAGGCGACTAGACACATGTCAGTATAACTCGACTGAAGGTGTTTCCTAGCCCCAGCTTACCTGGTTGTGGTCGGGGAAGGGAATGATGCTGGCACAGACACCTAAGATCATGCTCGGATGAATCTCACAGTGCGTCCACGTGTGGGCGGAGGTCGCCGCCTTCAGTCGAGCTGAGGGGTCGTCGTTTTCGTCGTCTGCATGTGGGTCGATACCGGCGGCCTGGAGCCTCGAGTTCTCCAAATCCTCCGATGTCATACAGATCATGACCGTCTCCTCTTCCTCGGCATCCAGCAGCTCGATGACACCGTCCTTCAGAAGGCTGTCCCAATTGTAGGACAACGTCGGGTCGTCCTTGGCACGGACTAGACTCTCGATATGTCGCTTCTGGATGAGGAGCTGTTGGTTTTCGACGATGAAGAGCGGTCGGCAGACGCGACCAGCATCCGTGTAAAGGCGGAGCTCGCGTTCTCGGATGTCACGGACGACGGACACCTCGCAGTTGATGTCGTCTTTGCGGCGGAGCTTCCTAAGCGTGCTCACGAGCTTCACAGGATCTCGGTGGACACCCATCCAGACGCCATTCACGAAGACCTTCGTGCACGGTGTTGATGCATGAGCGTTCTCCTCCAGAGACTCGAGGCCCCACTCCTCCAAGAACTCGATGACGGGTGCAGAGAGGGTACCGACGGAGATGCAAGACATAAGCGACAGGTTCTTGACGAGACCGCAAGCCTGTCCTTCTGGCGTCTCGGCAGGACAGACCATACCCCAGTGAGTGTTGTGTAGCTGACGGGGTTTAGCAATCTTTCCTTCACGGCCAAGAGGTGTGTTGCAACGACGCAAGTGGGACAGTGTCGAGGCATAGGTATACCGATTGAGGACCTGCGAGACGCCAGCCTTCGACGACATCGACTTCTTCTGGTCTCCCCAGTTGCCAGTGGCGAGGGAGTACTTGAGACCATTCGTGATGGTGTTGTGTTTGACCGCAAGGGAGATGTTGAACTCCTTGTGCGTCTCGACACACTACGCAATGATTTGTTGAGTTTCGACTTCAATCGAACGAGCGCGGCAACTAACCTTCTGAAGGTAACGGTACACGTCCTTGGTGAGCTTGCGGAACAGCATGCGGAACAGGTTCGCGAGAAGGGGACCCGCGAGGTCAAGGCGCTTTTTACCGAAGTGGTCACGGTCATCGAGGTCTCTGCGTTCCAGAGCAGCGAGCAGGAGACGATGGATCATGTAGCCAAAGAAGTACGCCTTCTTGGACTCGGAACCCTCGGCCATGGAGACGTGCGGCAACATCTCCTTCTGAAGAATTTCTTGAGCGTATCGTAGACGACGTTCACGGTTCAAGCCCGTTGTCGTCCCACGGTTGCCGATGTAGTCCAGAGCGATCTAAGAACGTCTCAATAGACAGACTATGATTTAAGACGTCCCCACCAACCTCGCGATCTTGGATAACGAAGCCCTCGTCGATACAAGGTTTCAACATCTCCAGCATCTGGTTGTCCTGCATATCGTAGCATATGTGCTCCAGGATGTCTCGGTCGGAGATGACCCCCAATGCACGGAAGACAACCCAGATAGGTATGTCGACCTTGATGTAGGGGATCGTAGCCTTCATTACATTTCCAAGCTGGGAAAGAGGATAAGGGGCGGCGCTGAGGCTCGCATACAAGACATCACACGTACCGAACGCTCCTGGCTCCTATGGTAGAGCTTGACCTGGAACTGGCTGATGGTCTTCCCACCCTTTTCGACGGCGCTTCGAATCTCTGCGAGGAAACTGATAGGAGAAGGTTGCGCCTTGGCGAAGACGTAGACATGATTTGTCGCCATACGCTCCTGGGCGATGAGCACCTTCTCGGAGCCGTTGATTATGAAATATCCTCCGGAGTCGTAGGGGCACTCGTTGAGGTCAAACAGTTCTTTGTCGCCGAGTTCGTGAAGGATGCAATATGTGGACCGTAACATGATGGGCACCTGGATCGAAGACCGTGAAGCGAACGTCCAGCATTTGGACCGCGTGATGACATACCTTCCCTATCCACACTTTCCTGGTGTCCTCAGGATCATCGTCCCGCTGCACCTCCCAAATCATATCCCCACCCCCGTCCTGATCCTCCCTCCCAATCAAAACTCTCTTCTTCATCTCGATGTACAGTGGCGCGGAGTACGTGAGGTTGCGCAAACGAGCTTCCTGAGGGAAAACTGGGACTACAGCACCATCCGCTTCCGTAACGGTCGGCCGTGAGAGGTAGATCTGCCCAAACTTGATCTCGTAGCGTCGCGTTACGTCTCCGTCGTGCCCGGTATGTTGGTCGGCCTGGTCGAGGATGAGATCCGAGTTTTCGTCTACAAGTTCCTGCATAGTATTTTGGACGAACTCGTCGAAGGAGTCTAGTTGCTGCCTGACAAGACCCTTTTGGTCGAAGAAGCTGGAAATGACCGTCCAGCAGTCTTCTTGCGTGATCTCCTCGTACTCGTCCTCCACCTCGCCATCCAAGCCATAACCGTCGTCATAGAGGGATTGCGTGTTATCAAAATCTATTTGGTCGCATTCAGCATCTGCACGTCTTCCAATGAATCCCGTAGACTCACCTTGGCTCATTTTTGAGGAAGGTGGATAGCTAGTCATCTGGCAGATAGACGCAAACCACGAAACACAAGTCCCAGGGTGGTAGACGCAAAAGTCAAGAAAGAATCGACCGAGCACGCTAGTCAGAGTTACAGCACTAAGACAGATGAGAGCGACTGGGAAGGGTTTTGCGGGCAAGGACGTGGGGAAGAAGGTGGACGTTGGCGACCAACGACGGTGAAGCGCGTCCTCGGACGCGTCTCGCTGACCAACCCCTTCAAGCTTCAGTAGGCGCCTGTGCTTTCTCGACTCTGACTCCTGACTAGTCCTGACTCCCGAGTCCCAGGTTCAAGTCCCTAGATCTGCCATGGCCCACCGTCTGGCATCCGTTGCTGGCATCCCCCATTTCACGCGCCCACCCATGGTCACCGACTCAACCGACGCGCCGCACTTGTACAACTCTACGTAAACTCCGTATACATGGCCCTCCTGCTTCAAGGATCAGCGAGCCAGCTTCCCTTCCAGCAGCTCACCGGGCACGCCCAGTTGCAAATGAGAACCCGAGGGAGGATCTTCCTCAGAAAACACCAAAGTTTTCTCCATTGTTGTGCAAGTAAGTCAATTGTGTTCTCCACCCGGCCCGTCCACCTATATCCCCCGGCGTAACAGTTACAAGATATCGAGTCTCTTGAATCCATGCCCAAGATCCCCCTCGTACCGCTGGCGATCGAGGTCATTAGAGATGGTGAAAGAGGTCCACCAACATGAATGCCGGGGCTCCATAAACGATGTCTTCGTTGGCTTCGGGCAATTGTGTATTGCCCCGATGTGCAGCTCGAACGTTGTAGTGCCTTCTGCGGATAGCCGATAGACATTCATCCACCCTGGATTTGCGCACTCGTGCTGCTCAACCGCTGAGGCTACGGCTGTGTGCTGGCTGGATTCAGGTTTGGGGATGGCGAACCTTGTCGTACAGTTAACCTCCAGGAGTCCGACCTCCAGGTATCGACGACCAACCCTCTCGAGGGAATGATCCCGTGCACCTAGCGAGAGAAGCTGAGGCAGATCGCTCTCATGCATCATGCTCCGTCCCGAGGCTGCACATGCGTCGTCGTCCTTGGAGCGGATTGTTCTCGGCAGTTCTTCTCTAGATTGCTGTTGTAGAAGCCTGAGCTGCCGAATTCTTATTCCCGGTTGTTTTTATTCGGAAACTTTCACTGCTGATCTCAGTAGACCTAGAGCGAACCAACGTCCTCGGTCGCTACTTCCGTCTTTACGTTGCATTGTAGAACAAATTTAATCAATCTTCATTACATGGGATTAGTTCTCATCAACCACCATCAATATGGGGACCCTGTATCGCTACTATGAAGAATGACTTTTAGATAACCACAGAATTTGACCTGGTCAGAACTGACATATGTGTACCACTGACTAAATTACGGTTGTGACAGAACTTGCCAGCCCATGCTGCTTGATCCGCCATGGTCCAGCTTGACATGGACTTGGCGGTCCTCCGCTTTCGCTCCGGGTCGCCGTATCCGCCGAAGCTCTTTCTCGCCGACGTCGACCTATCATACAGCGAGAAGTATTGGCATGCTTCCCAGCCCGACGCGCCAGGGTAATCGTCGGACGGATGCGAAGCATAGCGGTCGCCTCCATCTGCTCCTTGCCGTGCTCCAACGTTCGGTTATAAATATCGCAAATGCTTCGAGACCACATTACTCGCAAAATTCGGGATCTCTTCGGTTTGACTGAATAGCATCAGTCCAGCTTTGCACCGGAAGAAAGGAGATGAAGCAGCGCTTCTATGCTTGGCCAACCGGACACACTTCGGCTCTGTCCAGAGTTTTGCGTCTCAACATCTTCGACATTACCCGAACCACACGAGCTATCCATATTTGGTAAGCATTCTGTTAGTTCTACAGGTAGGTAGTCGCGCGTTGCTGACCAGTTTGCGGCCGTGGCTAGGTACGAACTCACATCCTGAAGGGTCTATAAAAGCGGCCATGTTGAGCAAGGACCGGCATCGAGCTCACCATCGATTCCTCGACGAGCGCACTCTCGGTACTTCACAACGAAATGTTCCCCGCAGCGGCTCTCCTCGCATTTGCCTTCCTTGCGACCGCCTACGGTCAGCAAGTCGGCACCCTCACGGCCGAAACCCACCCCCGTCTCTCGGTGTCGCAATGCACATCGGCCAACAACTGCCAACAGCAGCAGCGCTCCATCGTGCTCGACGCCAACTGGCGCTGGCTCCACCAAACCAGCAGCAGCACCAACTGCTACACCGGTAACACCTGGGACACATCGCTTTGCCCCGACCCTGTCACCTGTGCCCAAACTGTGCTGTAGACGGTGCTGACTATGCCGGTGAGCAGTCTGAAGCGGACCAACGTATGAACAGTCTATTGATGCCATTCGGATAGGTACCTACGGTATTACCACCAGCGACAACGCCCTCACCCTCAAGTTCGTGACCCAGGGCCCCTACTCGAAGAACATCGGCTCTCGTGTCTACCTCCTCTCGCAGGATGACACCACCTACGAGATGTTCCAGCTCAAGAACCAGGAGTTCACTTTCGACGTCGACATGTCGAACCTCCCCTGCGGTCTCAACGGCGCGCTCTACTTCGTCGAGATGGACGCCGACGGTGGCAAGTCCGCTTCCCCAACAACAAGGCCGGTTCCAAGTATGGAACGGGCTACTGCGATACCCAGTGCCCGCACGACATCAAGTTCATCAACGGCGAGGTATGCTTGCTCTACAATAAGTTGTGCTCCTCCTGATTAGTTGCATCTTGTAGGCCAACATTCTTGGCTGGGAGGGCTCTTCTTCCGACCCGAACGCGGGCAGCGGCCAGTTCGGCACCTGCTGTAACGAGATGGATATTTGGGAGGCCAATCTTAACGGCGCTGCCGTCACCCCCCACGTCTGCAACGTCCAGGGCCAGACTCGCTGCTCGGGCACCCAGTGCGGTGACGGCGACGAGCGCTACGACGGCATCTGCGACAAGGACGGCTGCGACTTCAATTCGTGGCGCATGGGCGACCAGACCTTCCTCGGGCCCGGCCTCACCGTCGATACGCGCCAGACGTTCACGGTCGTGACGCAGTTCCTGACGAACAACAACCAGACGTCAGGCACGCTCTCCGAGATCCGCCGCCTGTACGTCCAGAACGGCCGCGTGATCGCAAACTCGCAGACGAACATCCCCGGTATGAGCCAGTTCGACTCTATCACCGACGCGTTCTGCGACGCGCAGAAGACCGCGTTCGGCGACACGAACACCTTCGAGTCCCTCGGCGGCCTCGCGCAGATGGGCAACGCGTTCGCGCAGGGCATGGCCCTCGTCATGAGCGTCTGGGACGACCACGCGGCCAACATGCTCTGGCTCGACTCGGACTACCCCACCGACGTCCCCGCAACCAACCCCGGGGTCTCGCGCGGCCCCTGCGCGACCAACTCCGGTGACCCCGACACCGTCGAGTCCCAGAGCGCTGGTGCCTCCGTCACCTTCTCGAACATCAAGTTCGGCCCCATCGGCTCGACATACTGAGCGCGTGCGTCTCGCACATGTAGGTGTGCGCGCTACCCATCGTTTCTCAACGTAATGACTCCGCACTGACTTCTATCCATCAAGATGTGCCTTTTGCGGAGCACTGGGGGTGAAAAGAGGCATTCTTCTTGTGCTTCTGGCGGCTTGGCGAATATTTTGGTCTCAGGGTCCCGGTCTCAAGATTCATTGGTTTTCAAATGTATGTCTAGCTCGAAACGCTCGCAGAAAATGAATTCAGTTTACTCTTTCTATCATGCATGACGTGCGGGTAGTAAGGCTAGTACGCCAAAGGCAGAGTCGAGATATCAGTTCTCTGCCTCTGATACTTCTCTTACAAGGCGGTCCGTTTTCGTCTTCGCGCTACCGGCGTATCCGCCCTTTAAGAGAATCAGACTCAGGAAGGGTTCTGTATGCACCAATGAATGCAGACGCACACCGAACAGAACCGTGTGGTTCAAGTAATGGTACAGCTGGTATAAGTCTTGTCGGAGATCGTATTGATCCCTGGGCTCGGTCTTCGGTCGGTATTCATGGTACGTCGTGTAGAAGGATTCGGGGATCCCTCCAAACATGCGACCTATGGCTAAGCTGTGGCATGCTGTTCAATTGGTCCTTGACGCGTCCTAGGCCGAACTTACTCTGCCTCATTATGCCCGTAATACGATGAGGGATCGAAGATGACCGGATCTCCATTGGATCGGTCTATTCCCGTGTTTCCGCTCTGGAAGGCATGGCAAGAGTAATAAGACCATGTGGTAGTACTTCGAATGAAATTTTAGCAGCCGCACCCACAGGTCTCCGTGGAGAAGTACAGGTTCGATGTCAAGTGGTCCCAGGAGGGCCGGGATTACGCTACGCAAATGCGAGTTAGCACTTGGCGTGGGCGGCGTACTTCACACACTCACCGTTCTCTTACCTGGTCCACTTGCTTGCAGAGGCTGTCATAGTCCCCCTGTATCCTGAGTTTATCCACGAGTCCGGCGATGAGTGCATCGAAGCACTCCGGCCACGTCTCGAACCAGCCGTTATCCTGGCGGGTAGCACCGCAGTATGTCGGAACGTGAAAACCGTAGCGGCCATCCTGGCTCTTGTAAGCGTGGATTTCAGTCGCAAGTCGCCTTCCGAGGACTTTTGCAGCGGCGCTGGACAGGGGACCTATGTCCTTGTACTCGGACAAAAAATACGGCCGGCCGAGGTCGGTGTCGCGTTCCTTGGATTCCGAGTCGATGATCCCACAACCGATCATCTTCGGGACCGACCCCGGGGCAGCAGCATACACCGCCGTGAGGGATTCCGCCTCTCCCACGAACTGGTCCTTGTCACTCGCGCTTCCAATCTTCGCGAAATAACGCTGACCTGCGGAAGTCCGGAGAGACGAACCATCCTGGGATACCAGAGTGATACCAGGCTGCTCCTTCTGTACGATGTGGGTGAAGACGCGATGGACGTGCATAGTATTAGCTGCCTAGGTCTGTAGCGTGGACGTTATGGATGGTGGTCTTTGTGAGCATGCGCTTGGATGTCAGATACCTTACCAATCGCATATGGGAATCGATGTCGTCATCGCCGTATACGTTCCATCTCGGTTTGGCAACCTTTCCGGTCGTCTCGCGTGGGCTATATAAACAATCGTTCGAGAAGTATGGACGCCATCCAACAGGCCTACTACCCACTGCTAACAGTTACAGTTCTGTGACATCACCCATACTAACCCACATCTCGTCGGGATAGCTGCCCCCCAATATGACCTATATCAACAAGCGTGTCCCAGAAGCTGATCAATTCTTTCCCCTCAATGAGCCCTCCATCGGCTCTACGTACCCCAAGGCATTATTTTCCATTCGCCATCTACACAACTGCATATTGATGACGACTTATCCCTCCCCAGGACATATATCATCAGAATGCTGAGATTCCCAATCTTTTCAAACCCCTCACCATCCGTGGCGTAACGTTTAAGAACAGAATCTTCGTTGTGAGTCTTACGTGGGCGTTGCTTTTGACCCGGCAACTAACGTACCTTTCATCAGTCTCCGATGTGTCAATACAGCTCTGATAACGGTCATGCGACAGACTGGCATCTAGTACACATCGGTGTATGTCTTGGACAATGCTATGGGTAATCCAATTTACTGACCCTTTGTAGGGTTTTGCATCCCGCGGTGTGGGAGCGATCTGCATGGAAGCTACCTCCGTTGTCCCAGAAGGCCGTATCTCCCCGCAGGATGCGGTACGCGCGACTAGAGCTACTGGTATACCATCCACCCGTTGACGAGTTTGCCCATTTTCGTGTAGGGACTCTGGACGGACAGTCAGATAGCGCCTCTGAAGCGCATCGTCAACTTCGCGCACGCACAGGGCACGATCATCGGCGTGCAGCTCGCCCACGCTGGTCGCAAGTCCTCCACCTATGCGCCATGGGTTCACTCTAACATCGCGAAGACCTTCAAGGCTCCCACGTACATCGCTGGCAAGGACGAGGGAGGTTGGCCGGACGACGGTAAGCGTTTCATTCAGAGAAATAGCCCAGGTCGAACTCACACTTTGGCACACCGTCTCGCAGTCCCTGGTCCGAGTGATATTCCCTTCTCGGATTTGTACCCCAAGCCCAAGCCAATGGCGGAAGAAGACATGCAACGTGTCGAGGATGCGTTCGTCCAGGCTGTAGAGCGCTGCGAACAGATTGGGTGTAAGTAATTGTTCTGTCGCCGCATTATGTGTTCCAACGGCTGACCCTCCCCCTCCCGCCGGCTAGTCGACTTCATCGAGATCCACGGCGCACACGGCTACCTTCTGCACGAATTCGTGTCTCCCCTCTCCAATGTCCGCACAGACCAATACGGCGGCTCGCTCGAGAATCGCTTGCGCTGGACGCTCCGAGTAGCGCAAAAGGTCCGGGCCGCCTGGGACAAGCCGCTCTTCTACCGCATCAGCGCGACCGACTGGGCCGAGGGTCCGGAGCAGGACGCGACCGGCGAGTGGAGGCAATGGGGCATCGAGCAGAGCAAAATCTTCGTCGGGGAGCTGCAGAAGCTCGGTGTCGATCTCATCGACTGCAGCACGGGGGGGAACTGGGTCAGGCAGAAGATCGCCGTCGGTCCGGGGTACCAGGTGAGTCTAGGTTCTCCCGTCCACCACGAGCTCCGTTAGCCTTCAGCCTTGGGTGTGAACACTGAGGACGATCATCCGGATTAGACACCTTTCGCTGAGGCCCTGAAGAAGGCGCATCCTGGCATCCCGATTGGCACCGTCGGGATGGTCACCGAGCCCGAGCAGGCAGAATCGTACCTGCGGGATGGGAAGGCGGACGTTGTATTCCTCGCGCGTGCCTTGATCCGGAACCCGCATTGGGCGATCGACGCTGCGGAGAAGCTTGGTGTGGCGGTCAAGCCTGCGAACCAATACGAGCGCGGCTGGGTCCAAATGTTGACTCCTGTTCGCGCCGAAGTACGCAACTAGAGGGATTAGGCAGGAAACGCGGCGAGGAGGAACCTGAATTGGGAGACAAGCATGAAATGACACCACCATAAGAAATTAGAGAAAGATTAGGATATTGGTGTTTGTACAATAGATGCCCAAAGTTCGTTTGATGATCGCGACGTCCGGATGCTGGCGTGGGTTGAGAAAGCGGGATACCCATTATCCATGGATACTGTAAGAGGTCTATTTCTACAAGCTATTATACCTGTTCTGTCCGTGCGTAGCGAATATCTAGGGCTGTTGTCGTCTAAATTCCGGGAGTGAGCCTGAAAGAGCAACGGTTAAATCGTCGCAAATGGCGCTGTAAGCGACATCATACCAATCGTATTTAACCAGGTCGTCTGCATTAACGAGCGCCGCAGAGGCAAGCTCCCGTGCCTCCATATACACCCAGAACTGAAGACGGGCAGAAATGAATGATCCGAGTGTTTGCTCATTGACGGACGCGACGCACCTTTAAGAAGGCCCCGACCTCTCCCGCAGGTAGTTGCTTTATGCTCTCCTGTGTCGACATTTGCCTTCCTAGCTGCCGCAGGATCGGCAGCGCGCTCTTGAACAGATCCAATCCGGGGTCCAGCTGTCGTCCGATGCCCTCCAGCAACAAGATCGAGATGACCGTGTTCACGAAGTCGCCCTCCATCTTGACGTGATGCCGCCGCACAGCCTTGAGCACGTCCCTCAGGATGTCCGAGATCTTTATCCGCCCAAGCGAGAATGTCTTGCGCTTGACGTTGAGCACGATGTGTTGCATGCGCAGCGCGAACGTCTCGACATCGATCGTGAGCTCTGGCGTCCGGCAGCGCTCGACCATGAGTAACCCCGCGCGGTATCCGTCGAACTCGGCAACGGCGCGGAAGAGGTCGAGGAAGTTCTTGCGGTTGAGAGTGTTGAGGGTTGTAACCAGGCCGGCGTCGACGAAGACGATCTCGGGCTGGTATCTTTGCGCGTCTAACTGTTCCAGCTTGGCGCGCCACGCCTCTGGGTCGTGAGCGAGAGCGCGAACTTCGTCCACCGCTATGTCGCCAGGGGAGGGCTCTTCCGGTGTGGGAGTCGGGACGTCTTTTGCTCCGAAGAAGGACGGGAACCAGGACTGATCGGACTTGAGCGGGCTGTTCACGAACTTGATCATGATGTTGCCAGGATGGAGATCGGAGTGTACAAAATTGTCCAGGAGTAGCATGTTCTGTACGTGGGTATAAGCTTCGTAAAGAGATGTGATTAGAAAGGAAACGCACCAAGAAGGCGTCGAGCCCAACCTCTGCAAGGGTATCGTTGAAAGGGCCACCACCATTTTTGAGGAACAACTCGAGCGGCAAGGCGTTCTCGTACTCCTCCACCAGCATATCCGGGGTACTCCATATCCCAAGGGGACGAGGGAAGGACACGGGTAACTTACGGCCCGCGAAATTATTCTCGAACTTGGCCAGGTTGTCCGCCTCTATCCGCAAGTCGAGCTGCTCGTGCATCATCTCACCAAACACCTTCACCTCCTCCGGGAGTGAAATCCACTGCATGCCAGGGAACAGAGTTATCACGTTCGCAAAGAAAGACATGATACTCAAGTCCCTGTTGATCATTTTCCTTACGTGCGGATGCAAGATCTTGATGGCAACAGACGCAGTGGGCACCGAAGGCGGCGGCTCTTTCGATAAGGAGGGGGGAAGGACCGCCTTGCGTTTGCAGCGCTTCGACGTCAGGTAGGAAGGGGGGATGAGGTCCTGCTTCAGAGTCGCCCGGTATACCTGGAACGGAGCCATCATATGTCAACGAAGACAAATATAGCCAGAACATGGTGCACCTACTTGAGCTATGGCACCGGTTCCAATGGGAGTCTCTCCAAACTCCTCAAAGACATCCTCGAATGGTCGCTGAAAGACATCCTCTATTACCTTTCTGGTATGCGATAGAGGATGCGCCTTCCCTCGTGAATGGAGCGCCCCCATACGTTCGCATAGAAGGGCAGGAAACAGGTCGGCCCTCGAGGCGGCCCACTGAGCCAACTGGCAGGGAAATGGTCAGACTTTAACCAGAAGCGGCACAGGACGAGATGGATGCAAAAGAACACACGGCCTGCCGCTAAGAACCCGTTGCGTGAGAGAAAGCAAGCTGAAGCTCGAGTTCGAGTCCCAACAAACAAACGAGGTCCGTGTGCTTCCGGAAGAAAGCGATTGCGTCATGGGCAGATGAAGTTGGACGGACTCACCTTGATGAACGTAGGCCCTGCGCGTTGCATTTGCCTGGTAAGAAACCCATACCACCAGACTGCCCCCCATCTGTCTCCTCCAAACTTGCTCTCCGGTTGGCCGATGAGGAGTATCGGGGCCGTCAAGAACACGGGGATGAATACGAAACAGAGGTAGACAAATCGCTTTGCCGTCAGGAGAGGCTCCAGTATCCGCTCGCGCAGGTATGGCATGACGCGACCTAACAGCGTCCGATCGGATTCGGAGGGGGACATAATGACCGGGTCCAAGGCTTCCGTCTCCGCCGTTTCAGCGCAAGGTATGAGGTCCGGAGAGGCGAATACATTAAGTGGCTCTTGACGCGCAGGGGTAGCAGCAAAAAGGAAGACTCCACCGGCAATAGGTATTACCCATAGGAGCCTTTTGGAGAACAGTAGACCCGGGGCTGCCGTACGCGTGAAGAACTGGGACGAAAACCGGGGGGAGGTCGTCCAGTGTGAGGCATGGCGGAAAGGCGAAGTGACCCGTGGGGAGAAAGGCTGCCTCAGACCAGGCCGAAGGAAGCTGCGGAGGGCTATAGGCGGCATGAGGACATCATGGACCGCAAAGACGAGGACGACGAGTCGGACAAGGAGCATGGCACTCGCAAAGACGCGGTCATTGTCAGGACAATCAGGTGCGACGCCGCCGCGCACGTGGATTTGGCGCGGTGTTGACGCAGGCCATTGGCCCGGTAGCGTTCGGTTTGGTTCTGTTTGGTTCTTTCCCGATTAGTTCCCAACACCCGAGAAATCCCTTGTATTTCCATTCAACCCAGCTCTCCTAACACCTACCACCTTATCCGTAGTCTCCGTAGTCGTACTGTACGATATAATGATTCGTGTATGAGTTCACCGCAGCCTAGAGCCCCGTTGGAGCTCTCATGAGATGACTCGAGCCTACTTGTATATTAGAAGCGCCTCCCGCCGCCTAATCCCATCAGATCTCCGCTCTGCTCTCGCGTTCGCCGGCTCGAACCCCGAAAGGACAGGGCGACACCACACTTGATCAAGTGTGGGTTCTTTTTCTTTCACCCGCACTTCGCTTGCCTTCTACTTCGTATTCGCATCAATCTTCGAGTCCGTTCATCTCGCCGAAACCACCCCCCCTGCTTAAACCCCCCTAGTCGAAACATTAACCGCAACACGCTCCGAGTTGGTACGTTAACGTAGCGCTACATCACCCCCACCCAAATGTACTAGCGTGCCCATGACTATGCAGACTGACCAGGATCTCCTGGCACAGCTCGCTGCCACTCTTACACCTGAAGCGTATAACGCGCTCGCACCCATTCTACATAACCTCGATCAACGCGTTGAGGCCGCCGCGCAGGCACCGCCACCACCCTTAACCACCAACGACCTTTGTACTTCCCTCGAGAATGCCTTTTCCACTGCCAACTTTGTCATACAACAACCCCAAGCACCCACAAGCACGGCACCCCTGCTCCGTCTTCGTCTCGGCCAAACACTATTAAAGCCGAACCTCCACATTTTCACGGAAAGGAGACAGAAGATGTTAGTGCTTGGCTATTGGTGGTAGAGGACTACTTACGAGGATTACACATCACAGAGACCGATTGGCCACTCCAAGTGCCGCTCCTATTTCGCAGCGACGCTATGCGGTGGTACATATCCTTACGAAAGAAGACAACCGCACTCGGCAAGAAGCTGGTCTGGACGGACCTCAAAGCTGAGCTGAAGGCGAAGTTCGACTCACCTCTGCGCGTTGAGTCCCTGCGCAATGACCTCCGCAACTTGCCCTATAAGGGTAATCTCGTCCGCTATGCCGCATCCTTCCGGGAGATTGAGACGCAGATCCCCGACAGTGAGATGACCTTCGGTGATCGTCTTGCCAACTTCCTTGCTCATCTGCTGCAAGAGTACGCCTGGGAGCTCCGTCGGGAGAAGCCCTTGAACGTCGAGGAAATGTACTTCACAGCCAAGGAGCTCTACCGTCTGTCCAACCTGCACCGCATGAACCCAAGTGGTACGTTGCATCAGAACAGGAAAGGGAAAGTTAAACCCAATCACTCATCTTTTCCCTCTTTCGCCTCGTCCGCAGCTTCCACTCCCACGACATCGTCCGATCCGCAACCAATGGACTTGGACACGATGGAAGCTGCACCTGCAAAGAACCCTGTCAATGCACAGCGTAACTTGCTATGGGTACGTTGTTACAACTGTAACCAGACGGGACATTACTCACGCAACTGCCGTCTGCTGCGCAAACCCCGTCCGCAGGAGTTGAACTTGATGGGCGTTGGAAAGCTCTACCCCATAACGGAGGAATCCTCAGATGAGATGGATGTTGATGAAGACGTGCCCTCTCTGTGCTCAGATGTCAGCGATGAGACAATGGAGAATGGCATAGGCCCACACACCCCATACGGCTTCGATGACGACCTTCCTTCTCTCGCAACCGCATCATCCGACAGCCTTGCCAGCACTGCAGCTCAGTGGGGAGCTGATACGCCCATCAGTGATCATGATGAACAATTCAGAGAGGAAGATGAGATGGAGATGGACGATGAACCTGGCCTTATCAACATCAGTGACTGCGAGTTCAACGTGAACTTCAGCACCCATACCGAGGACTTCTATGTGCTTAACCTGGATGACAGCACTGACACCCGTCAGGAGCTGCCTGTCTATCGCGTATATGTTCCCACAAACAACCGGTACTGCGGCGAGCTTCGCCGCATCAGTGCGATCGTCGACAGTGGTGCTGCTTCTTGCTACATTCTTCGCTCGGTCGTACGTGAACTTGGACTCGACACCTTCCCCATCACTTGCCGTATCATCCATGGTGCCGGCACGGCCTCGACATCAGCTATCGCTCGGTTTAAGTTGAAGATTGGAGGCATTGTCCACCCGGTTGTTGCGTATGTCCTGGATCAGGAGTGCTTGCGGTACGGGCTCGTCCTTGGGCAGGACTGGATGCGTCGTCACAATGCACAGCCGGACTGGGAGACTATGTCCTGGTATCTCACCGACCCATCAACCACGCAAACCGTCCGTCTTACAATGGAACCTGTTAATCGGTGATGAGGCCTCGCCGCCTCTGTCCCCAGAAACGCACCCACTCTGCGCCGCACGACCCCTTACGAAGCGACCCCGCTCCCCTTAGGTCACGACCCCGCGACTAACCCGACTCCTCCCCCACGGCGCGACTC
Organism: Ganoderma lingzhi; assembly: GCA_026283605.1. NCBI lineage: Eukaryota > Fungi > Basidiomycota > Agaricomycetes > Polyporales > Polyporaceae > Ganoderma > Ganoderma lingzhi. The sequence continues at coordinate 2,671,109 of JAPJYM010000001.1, forward strand.
CGATCCCGACCGCCCCCGAAGACGGACTCCACAGCATATCGACCATCGTGCACGATATCGCGCTCCCCACCGCGCGCGCGATCACATCACTCCGAGCGCGACCACGGCAGGCCGTCGGACCCGGCGCTACCTAGAGACCGACAAGCGGACCCGACATGAGCACCGCCGCGCGCCATATGGTTACGGCACAGCGACCCCGCCTTTCGCCCGCTATAGGTGTCGACATCAGACGCCGAGACGCCAAGCCCTAGTCGCCCCGACGTCTTCAGCGCGCGCCCGCACTCTGTCCGGTGAGATTGCGTGGTTAGTGTCATAGCCGATGTCGCGACGTTCGCGACAGAGCCCCAGACCTTCGCGACCGACAATCCGTACGATACACCTCAGTAGTGTTACTTCGCGCGATCGTATTTACGGGTCATCCCGACATGTACTCTACTTATACAGCGAGGTTCACCCTCAGGCAATCCAGTTTCCGACCGGGAGTCCACCTCTCATTTGCTCTTCCCTTCGGAGTGACTCGTGCGACTTCAGTACTTCATCCCGCGATCCCTGCGACACTGCGACTGCGACGGCGACTGCGACGGCGACTGCGACGGCGACTGCGACGGCGACTGCGACTTCGCGACTTCGCGCCAACCCCCGACTACCGGGTCGGCGATCGCACTTGCGACCTTAATCTATCGACCTTCGGCTCTGTTCGCGTCTGCGACTGCTCCCCCCACATCACCCGCTGTCCCTACTTGCGGTCCGACATCGCCGAAGGGCACCCGAGACCTTACTCGCACCCTCCCTACCCCGACTACGACTCAGACCTCGGCACCCTAGGCCCTCGGTCTCTTTCCGCCTTTCGGGTGTAGGTTCACCTATCATTTTGGAGCCCACCGCGAGGGGGTGAGTACAGCTCTCGCTTCCGCCTTCGGTATCCTCGTTCCGCTCGCGCCCTTTTCAGTCACCATCGCGAACTCGTCGCTCGCGACCGAGCTCTTGTCGGCACAGGTCCGTTCCCTCGTGCAAGTCGGCCAGCACCATCCCGACCCCGGCCTTTACGACCAAGTCCTCTGCTCTATCCTTCGAAGCTTCGAAAGAGGCATCGCGACCCTCAGCGACTCCTCACCAATCCTAGCCCCCCCGACCTTCCTATCCCCGCTGGATTCCCCCACGACCCCCCTTAGCCCGCTCACCCCGCTCAGTCAACTATCCGGCATCATGGACGCGGCTCCGAACGCAGCCCAAGGTAACTTCCCGGCGATGCCCGCAAAAGGACACTCGACCGCGCCGACCTTCGATACCGATCGCCCTCGCACCCTACGCGCGTACTTCCAAGACCTCGAGGCTCTCTTCGAACGCTGCGGCATCGCCGATGATGGCCAGAAGAAGCGGTGGTCCATCCGTTATGTGCCGATCGAGACCGCCGACTTCTGGGAAGACCTCCCTGAGTTCGGGGGCGACGCCACCTATGCTGCCTATAAGGTCGCGATCATCGCGTTATACCCCGGCGCCGAGAAGGATCACAAGTACGACATCACAAACCTCGAGGAACTCACAGCCCGACGCGGAGCGACCGCGATCACGACGACCGGCGAGCTCACTAGCTATCACCGCGACTTCCTTGCGATCTCGGTACATCTCATCCAACGCGAGCTCCTATCGCCCCTCGACGAGAAGCGCCTCTTCGTCAAAGGCATTCGCGAGCCCTTATGGGGGCAGGTCGCGCAGCGCCTCCAGCTCAAGTTCCCCGACCATTACCCGCGGAACCCCTACCCCGTCAACGACGTCTTGGAAGCCGCCAAGTTCATCCTTCACGGGACCAGTACTACCCCCGTTGCAGCCCCGCAGGCGCCGTCTACGTCCGTCGACCCCGCGGCGCCCCCGTCGACAATTAAAACCGAAGACCTCGAGCCGTTCCTCCGACTCATGGCGCGCGCAGTCCGCGAAGTCGCGCCTCCCAAGCCAGTCGCGCCCCGAGGGCTCGGCCCGCAGCCGCCCTCCGGATTCTGTCACTACTGCGGAGACGCTAACTGCCAAGTGCGCACTTGTCCTCATGTCGAAGAGGACATCAAATCGAATCGCGTCGCGCGGAACAACGACGGGAAGGTCGTCCTTCCGAACGGCAGCTTCGTACCGCGTAGCATCCCCGGCCTCACCATGCGCGACCGAATCTACGAGTGGCACCGACGGAACAACGCGCCCGCGACCGGGACGGTCAGTCAGCTCTTCTTCCCGGTCGCATCGCCACCGTACCCCGCTTCCGACTTCGACGACGACGACCGACTCGACCAGCTAGAGCAGGAGATCTTCGCGCTGCGACACGCTCGCCGCGAGCAGTTTGACGGCGTCGAGATCAGGGCCCAACCGAAGCGACCTCCTGGGATTTCCGCTGCTCCTGCCAACGCGCCGGCACCGCCGGCGACCATGCCCGCTACCCCTACCAGTCAACCCCAAGTTGCCGCGCCGGCCTCGACCTCTGCGCCGCTGCGTGTCCCGACGCCCGGCCCGAGCAAGGTAACGGCCGCCGAGCACCCGTTCGCGGCGGCAAAGGACGCGACCTACGCGCCGCCCCGGGTACCGAACTTCGCCGGCGGGCCAGTGCGCGCAAAGGAGAGCCGAGACCGCGACCCCGCTTACCGCACCACAGCTCCGATCTTCCAGCCCAAGATCGTCGATGAGATCTTCTCTCGGTCCATGAAGACCCCGACGATCACCCTTACCCCTGAGGAGCTCCTCTGCATCGCGCCCGATGTCCGCGCAAAGTACCGCGAAGCGATTACACCAAAGCGCATCCCAGCCGACCACCGCTCTGTAACCTTCGCCGATTCTTTCGACACCGACCTCGCGAGCCAGAAGACGTGCCATGGCGAGCCTCTGAAGGCAGGAGGAGTCTTCGTGCCCGACCCCTACGACGTCTACCTCCGGCGCCTCGAACCCGGCCAAGAGGCCAAGTCGCTTACAGTCGCGAAGGAGTCGCACGCCCTACGTTCAATAGTCGGCCAAGTCGAGAACGGCGCGAAGGTCGAAGGCACTCTCGACGGCGGCGCACAAGTCATCGCGATGTCGGAAGCCCTTTGCCACCACCTCGCGCTCTCATACGACCCGACCGTGCGACTCTACATGCAGTCGGCGAATGGCGAAGTCGACCGGTCGCTCGGCCTCGTTCGTAACGTACCGTACACGGTCGGCGGCATCACCCTCTACCTGCAAATCCACGTCATCCAGAATGCGCCGTACGACCTACTACTGGGCCGCCCGTTCGACGTCCTCACCCGTAGCGTCGTCAAGAACTTCGAGAACGAGGACCAGACGATCACTATAGTCTGCCCCAACACAGGTCAAGTCGCGACCGTCCCGACGTGCCCCCGCGGTCGCCCGTCCTTTCGCTTTCGAGCTGACGTCGCCGCCCGCTCCAACGATGCTCAGTGAAGACCTACCTGACGGCACGTATGCGTTAGTGATAGCCGACACCGACGATGGCCCCGTGGTCCATTCCTATACCCAGATCCTAGACCCGTCTCTCCCGATTCCCGCAGTATATTTATCGGCCTGTGACCACTGGCAACAGACCGCCGCCTCGTACTTCTCCTCCGCTTCTACGAAAAAACCCACCGGTACTCAGCCCGACCTCACTGTTCCCCCATTTCCTAACGCCCCCGATCTGACTTGTCCTTCTCCGACTCCGACTTCGACTCCAGCGCCGACTTTCTTCGCGTCCAACTTCGATTATACCTCAAGATCGCCACTTCAAGAGCCACTCGACACGCCCACAGCCTCAACATTCTCCCCGACGCCGACCTTCTTCGCATCCGACTACACCGACACCTCGCGATCGCCGCTCCAGGAACCCCTCGATACCGAGACCACCACCCGACCACTCGTCTTCTCCTTCCCGACCGACTCCGGCACCGCCCGCTTCACCCCACGAACGACGACCGAACCCGCTAGTGTCTATATCGCCGCCAAGAAGAAGTACAAGCCCGCCGCCCAAAAAGTTCGCCCCGTCATCGGGACCGTCCCCGAACAATTCCGCGTCGTCCGCAACATCACCGGCGACCCTCTCGAGACTATGCCGACGCTTCCGACACAACCCCCAGACTTCGAGCCCACCGGTCGCTACACAGCCGAGCGACAAGCCGCATTCGACGCCGTCCACGGCGACGACTTCCTCTGGCCCGAGGAGCGCAAACTCCTCCACCACTTTATGTGTGAACACAGCGACGCCTTCGCCTGGTCCGACGACGAGCGCGGCTGCTTCAAAGCCGAGTACTTCCCCCCCGTCGAAATCCCTACCGTCCCGCACACGCCCTGGGTGGAGAAAAACATCCCGATCCCGCCCGCGCTCTACAAGGAAGTCTGCGAGATGCTCAAGCGCAAGATCGCCGCCGGGGTCTACGAACCCTCCAATTCCGCATACCGGACGCGCTACTTTTTAGTGTTGAAGAAAGACGGGAAGTCCCTCCGCATCGTTCATAGCCTCGAGCCGCTGAATCGCGTCACCCACCAGCACTCCGGCGTCACCCCGACCCCCGACTACCTCGCCGAACAGTTCGCCGGCCGACCCTGCGGCGCGATGTTCGACCTCTACGTCGGCTACGATGAACGGCTGCTCGCGGAAACCTCACGCGACCTCACCACCTTCCAGACCCCTTTTGGCGCCCTCCGTCATTGCACGCTCCCGATGGGATGGTGCAACTCGGTCCCGATCTTCCACGACGACGTTACCTACATCCTCCAACCCGAAATCCCCGACTTCACCGTACCTTACATCGATGACGTCCCCGTCAAGGGCCCCCCGACCGATTACCGCGACGCGAACGGCAACTACGAGACCATCGCCGACAACCGCGGCATCCGCCGCTTCGTCTGGGAGCACTTCGCGACCGTCAACCGCATCGTCACGCGCATGCGCTACGCCGGCGGTACATTCTCAGGCACCAAGTCGCGCGTCATCGCCCGCGAGACCGTCGTCATCGGCCACAAGTGCACACCCGAGGGCCGACTCCCCGACGACTCTTGCGTCGCCGCGATCAAGAACTGGGGCCCATGCAAGTCTCTCTCCGAGGTCCGCGCGTTCCTCGGCACCGCTGGCGTCGCCCGCATCTTCATCCGGAACTTCGCAAAGCGCGCGCACGCGCTCGTCAAGCTCACCCGCAAGGACGCGCCCTTCGAGTTCGGCGACGAGCAGCTCCGCGCACAGGAGGATCTCAAGACTGCGGTTCTGACATCGCCCGCCCTTCGCGCGATCGACTACGACTCATCCTCACCTGTCATCCTCGCTGTCGACACCTCCTACATCGCAGTCGGCTTCTTCCTGTGTCAATGCGACGAGATCGACCCTAGAAAGCGGTACTACAGCCGCTTCGGCTCCATCACCCTCAACGACCGCGAAACTCGCTTCTCCCAACCGAAGCTCGAGATCTACGGCCTCTTCCGCGCCCTCCGCGCTCTCCGCCTCTACGTAATCGGCGTCCGACGACTCGTCGTCGAGGTCGACGCACGATACATCGCCGGCATGCTGCAACACCCCGACCTCGCACCAAGCGCCAGCATCAACCGTTGGATCGTATCGATCCTCACCTACCACTTCGTCCTCGTCCACGTCCCCGGCTCCGCACATGGCCCCGACGGCTTGTCGCGACGCCCGCAACAGTTCGGCGACAACCCCCGCGACGACGACGACGGCTTCGACGACTGGATCGATAAGCTCCACGGCTTCCTCCATCATATCCTTCCTTGCGCCACCGGAACCCGACCTCGACCTCGCGACCCGCTCCGTCTCTTCGCGATCACAGCCCCGACCGGGGACGGTCGACATTTCAGTGAGGGGGAGGCCGCGACCGACAGCGACGCACCAGCGCCCCCAGGAGAAGCGATCCCGATCTCCGACGCGACAAGACGGGCGGATGCCCGCCTAGAGAAGGTCGCGGACTGGCTCCGAACGCTACAGCGACCCGACGACCTCACCGACAGCGCGTACACCGGCTTCATCAAGTTCTGTCAGCACTTCTTCACCGACGAAGAGCGACTCTGGCGCAAGGACCCGCAGGGAGCGCACAAGCTCATCGTCTGGCCCCCGCAGCGCCTGGCCATCCTCCGACAAGCGCACGACGACCTAGGCCACCGAGGCCGATACGCAACTCTCCAGTTCATCGCCGAACGCTTTTGGTGGCCCTCCTTGCGAGACGACGTCGGCTGGTTCGTCCGGACGTGCCACCTCTGCCAGATCCGACAAACCCGACAAGTCCTCATCCCCCCGACAGTCGCGACACCCGCCCCGCTCTTCGCCCGCGTTCACATCGACACGATGCACCTCCCGCCATCGGGCGGCTTCAAGTACATAGTCCAAGCGCGCTGCTCGGTCTTGCACTACCCCGAGTGGCGTATGCTCTGCGTCGAGAACGAGAAGACCCTCGGCGACTGGTTGTTCCAAGACCTCCTCTGCCGGTGGGGCAGCCTCTCCGAGATCGTCACCGACAACGGCCCCGCGTTCGTCAAAGCCACCGCCTACCTCGCCAAGAAGTATCACGTCCGACACATCCGCATCAGCGGCTACAACTCGCGAGCGAACGGCATCGTCGAGCGACCGCACTTCGACGTGCGACAAGTCCTGTTCAAGACCGCGTCTGGCGACGAGACCAAGTGGTCGCAGGTCGCGCACTACGCCTTCTGGTCGGAGCGCGTCACAACGCGGCGACGCATGGGCTGCTCACCCTATTTCGCCGTTACCGGTTGCCACCCGCTCCTCCCCTTCGACATCGGCGAAGCGACATACCTGCAGCCACCCCCCGACTCTATCCTCTCGACCACCGACCTCCTCGCAAGCCGCGCGATCGCCCTCCAAAAGCGACAGGCCGACATCGCCGAGCTCCGATCCGACGTCTATCGCAGTCGCCTTCTAGCGGCGCAGAAGTTCGAGCGCGACCACGCATCTACCCTCCGCGACTTTGACTTCCAGCGTGGCGACCTCGTACTAATGCGGCACACCCAGATAGAGAAGTCCCTCAACCGCAAGATGCGCCCACGATACCTCGGTCCGCTCGTCGTCCTCGCGCGAAACCGTGGCGGCGCATACATCCTCTGCGAACTCGACGGTTCCGTCTTCCACCGCCCGATCGCCGCCTTCCGACTCCTTCCCTACCTCGCTCGCAAGACAATCACGCTCCCCGACGACTTCCTCGACATCTCCGACAAACGCTTCGAGGAGCTAAGGGCCTCCGACACCCTAGGCGACGACGACCACCTCCAAGAAGCCGACGACGATCCCGCAGACCTTACGGCACCCGATGGGGGCGAGTCAGGCCCAGCATAGCCGACTTCACGCCCCCGACAATTTTTGGATCGCGTTCCTCGTGAGCGCACAGTCTCAGTCTTTTTCTACTTCCGCTATCTCGCCTTTTCACATTTTCCATCGGTCGCGCTTCGGGCGCGACGAGACTGAGTAGCGCGCGACTCGTCGTGACGCGAAAAGTTTCCCTCGGCTATGAAGACGTACTGAGCCGTCGCTTCCTACCCCACTTTTGTTACTCCTTGCTCCTTTCGCTTATCCCGCGCTCTCGCACTCTATGAAAACCCCAAGACAGATCCGATTCTCGACTGGCTATGTTACACGACCAGCGACCATCAAGACGTCCGACCGACCCCGACAAGAAGTTCGTCACGACCGCCCGGAGCGACGGACTTTCCCCTTACAGCCACGACGCTTCCTCGCGAGTACAGTCCAGCCGCGCGCCCGCGCCGCCCATCAACTTCGTCTTCCTCCGGAATTCGCCGCCCGTCACCAAACCACACGGAGTCCCCCGCCTGTCCGCAACACGTACCCGCTGCGCGGCGACCGAGGACGGTCGAGATTTCAGTGAGGGGGAGATGATGAGGCCTCGCCGCCTCTGTCCCCAGAAACGCACCCACTCTGCGCCGCGCGACCCCTTACGAAGCGACCCCGCTCCCCTTAGGTCACGACCCCGCGACTAACCCGACTCCTCCCCCACGGCGCGACTCCGATCCCGACCGCCCCCGAAGACGGACTCCGCAGCATATCGACCATCGTGCACGATATCGCGCTCCCCACCGCGCGCGCGATCACATCACTCCGAGCGCGACCACGGCAGGCCGTCGGACCCGGCGCTACCTAGAGACCGACAAGCGGACCCGACATGAGCACCGCCGCGCGCCATATGGTTACGGCACAGCGACCCCACCTTTCGCCCGCTATAGGTGTCGACATCAGACGCCGAGACGCCAAGCCCTAGTCGCCCCGACGTCTTCAGCGCGCGCCCGCACTCTGTCCGGTGAGATTGCGTGGTTAGTGTCGTAGCCGATGTCGCGACGTTCGCGACAGAGCCCCAGACCTTCGCGACCGACAATCCGTACGATACACCTCAGTAGTGTTACTTCGCGCGATCGTATTTACGGGTCATCCCGACATGTACTCTACTTATACAGCGAGGTTCACCCTCAGGCAATCCAGTTTCCGACCGGGGAGTCCACCTCTCATTTGCTCTTCCCTTCGGAGTGACTCGTGCGACTTCAGTACTTCATCCCGCGATCCCTGCGACACTGCGACTGCGACGGCGACTGCGACGGCGACTGCGACGGCGACTGCGACTTCGCGACTTCGCGCCAACCCCCGACTACCGGGTCGGCGATCGCACTTGCGACCTTAATCTATCGACCTTCGGCTCCGTTCGCGTCTGCGACTGCTCCCCCCACATCACCCGCTGTCCCTACTTGCGGTCCGACATCGCCGAAGGGCACCCGAGACCTTACTCGCACCCTCCCTACCCCGACTACGACTCAGACCTCGGCACCCTAGGCCCTCGGTCTCTTTCCGCCTTTCGGGTGTAGGTTCACCTATCATCGGCCAGCCCCGAAGTCAACCCCATGCTAGCCTTCTCCTTCTCCTTCATCGTACACACCAGAGGAGCTGGAAGAGATGTATGCAGCGCACTGGCTGGACTGCCTCTCAATGAACGAGAAGTCAAAGAATGAGAAACCGGAGGACAAGCCGAAGAACAACTGTGTTCCCGTGCACGAGCAAATGGTGCACACTGCTGGCTCGCTGGGCAACAAGTTGCTTAACCTGGCGAAGGTGCGCCTCCCTAAGCTGTTCAGCACCAAGGTACGCTATCAGGACATACCTTCGCGCCGTGTAATGCATGTCATTAATACACGGGATGCGTAGCCTGTTCACGTGACTGGCCGTCCACACTCATCGCCAGAGCATGAGGAGATTGAGAAGTTTGTTGACGAGGCTCTCGAGGATGGTCTTATCGAGCCTAGCGACTCTCCATGGTCAGCGCCGATCATCTTCGCGAAGAAGAAGGATGGAACTAATGTCTCTGCGTGGACTACCGTAGGCTTAACTCCATCACCGTCAAGAACACCTACCCACTTCCGTGCATCGACGACTCGTACCAACAGTTCCATGGTGCCAAGTACTTCACGACACTCGACCTCAAGTCCGGGTACTGGCAGATTCCGGTTCACCCAGACTTGCGCGAGAAGACCGCTTTCGACACACACTTTGGTCATTATCAGTTCTGCGTCATGGAGTTCGGGCTCTGCAACGCACCTGCAACATTCCAAGGCTACATGAACAACCTCCTCCGGCCCTACCTCGACCGGTGCGTGATCGTCTACCTGGACGACATCATCATCTATTTGCGCAATGAGCACGCCCATGTGCTCGACGTTCTAAACGTCCTTGGAATGCTGAACGACGCCGGTGTCATCCTGAATGAGAAGAAGTGTGTTTTTGCGCACTCGAGCATCCTGTATTTGGGTCATATCATTTCTGATGTTGGTATCCATCCTGACCCTGATAAGGTACAGGCAATCCGCAGCTGGCCCCGTCCCGACAACATCACGCGCATCTGTGGTTTTCTCAATCTCGTGGGCTATTACCGTCATTTCATCGGCACTTTCGCTCGTCTCGCAAGTCCTTTGTATGACTTGTTGAAGGGCAACCCACGCAAGGGCGCACCGGTACAGTGGTCAGTTGCCTGTGATTGTGCTTTCGAGATGCTTAAGCACAAGCTCACCTCGTCGCCAGTTCTCAGTTATCCCCGGCCATGGCATCTATTCGTAATCGACACCGACGCATCAGGAGACGCAATTGGTGGAATTCTTCATCAGTCCGCCAAAGACTTTGTTGGAGGAGAAGAAGACGAAACACGCTATCAATTCCATGAATCAAAACTCCATCCTATTGCCTATGAATCTCGACGTATGTCACCCACCGAACAGCGCTACTCCACCCAGGAGCGCAAAATGCTTGCTATCGACTACTGCTTGCAGAAATGGTGCGGGTACGTTGAGGGTTCTCCGATCATCGTCCGTACGGATCACGAGAGTCTAAAGTACTTCTTGATGCAGAAGCACTTGGGCCGCCGCCTTGCTTGTTTTGCCGACAACATCGCACACTTTGACGTGTGGATCATCTACCGTCCTGGTCGAAATCAGCTCGCTGCTGATGCTCTATCTCACTGGTCTGGAAATGCACCGACACCCGATTCAGCAACCCTCGGCCCACTCTTCGCGCATCTGTTGGAATCCAAAGATCCCGTGCCCGCTGCTCGCTTCAAAACCTTCGAACACTGGAGGCAGCAACTCCTCGTGAACCTTACTTCCGATCCTTCCCGGCGTGGATACTCCTTGCAGAATGCTCACCTGTGGCACACCATCAGCAACGGCGCAGGCGACATTGTGGTACGTGTACCCACCAGCTTCGAGGATGCACGGGAGCTGATTCGTGCCGTGCATGTCGAGATAGGACACCTTGGAGCTCAGGCCATCCTGGACATGCTGCGCACCCGCGCACAGATTCCAAATGTAACAGACCTCGTCGATGACATCGTGCAGCAGTGCAATGAATGTCAGTTCACCCGCCATGAAGCTCCGGTCCTGCAACCTCTCCATCCGATGCCCCGCATTGATGCCTTCGATTGCTGGGCCTTCGACTGGATAGGGCCGCTGCAGAAGTCTGTAAAAGGGAATCAGTACATCCTCACCGCACTGGACCACGGCTCCGACCTCCCACATGCCACCGCACACCCATCCCGTTCCTACGATGGTGCGCTCCAACTCCTCCATGTGCTAATCACTCAGTATGGCAAGCCCAAGGCTGTTCTTACAGACAATGGCGAGGAATTCCTTTTGTACGCATTCCAGAACTACCTCCACCGTCTGGGCATCGAACATCTCCGCACCTCTCCGTATCACCCTCAGACGAACGGCCGCCTCGAGAAATTCAATGACAACCTTACTCAAATGCTTGCATGTCTTGCCGCGCCCAATCGCCAAAATCATTGGGATGAGTACTTACCGGATGCATTGCTCGCCGCCCGCACGCACACCAACACGTCAACCGGTTCATCTCCTGCCTTTATGGCGTACGGACGTGAGGCGCGTCTTCCGAGTGAGTCCACCTATGACATCTTGAGGCATCCGCCCACCGATGATGAGATCGCGACCTTGCAGCACGAATGGCTTGAACAGGTCCGCGACTTGTCCCGATTCCGGAAAGAGGCTAATGCCAAGGGACTGCATCAGTTGGAGGAGGTCGCTGCAAAACGCGAAGACACGTACAAAGATCAAGGCATCGGCATCGGCGACCTGGTGCTGCGCCGTTCTCCCGAGGCCACAAAGCTTCATCCCCGCTGGGATGGCCCCTTCGTCGTTCATGACCTAACCGATCGGAACATGTATCAGCTGTGCACAAAGAACGGCTACATCCTGCGTACCTTGTACAATGCAGAATGGCTCAAGCCCTACCACCCATCTGAGCCGGAGCCCAGCCTCTGGTACTCCAGTGCCGACCTCCAGCGGCGCGATGCCAAAGCCCGTGTTGAGCGTGACTTGCGGGCTCACCGTGTCACATAGCAACGGACACGTCACAGACCATTGCATTTGTGGCAGAATCAGCTATGTGTTTTATTTCATTATGACTTGAGTTACTTACTATACCCATATAATCTGTAATAAGGTCAGCCGGCTGGTCAGCCACCTCGACAACGGACTCGACAGTGCAAGTTCTAAGAAGAGGGGATGGTGTTGACGCAAGCCATTGGCCCGGTAGCATTTGGTTTGGTTCTGTTTGGTTCTTTCCCGATTAGTTCCCAACACCCGAGAAATCCCTTGTATTTCCATTCAACCCAGCTCTCCTAACACCTACCACCTTATCCGTAGTCTCCGTAGTCGTACTGTATGATATAATGATTCGTGTATGAGTTCACCGCAGCCTAGAGCCCCGTTGGAGCTCTCATGAGATGACTCGAGCCTACTTGTATATTAGAAGCGCCTCCCGCCACCTAATCCCATCAGATCTTCGCTCTGCTCTTGTGTTCGCCGGCTCGAACCCCGAAAGGACAGGGCAACACCACAGCGTGTTACGATACAAGCTAGCACGCTTAAGTAATACCACCTGTAACGACCTTTACAACCTGCCATGAAGCACCTGGTCCGTGTGCAGGCTGCAGCACAATATATAAACCACTCTGTAGCTGCGGTAATTCCCCAGCTTCGAGTTGGTCTTTACTCCTCCAGTCCTTCGCTTATTGCTAGCGAGTGGTCTGACCTTATCATAACTCGAAGCTACCCTCTCATCAACCCACGGTGTACCGTCTCTGTTGCCAACTGTGGCGTCCTCATCATCCTTCACTTCTCTCACCGTCCCAAACACCCAGCTCGTCGTGCGCCTCGCCGACAGCACCACCCATCACCTCATCCCCATCGACACTCTCACTGACTTGTCGCCGCCATCTCCGTCGTCGACACCACCAATCCCAATCCCACCCCCGCACCTCCGCCATCGGTCCCCAGCCCCCGCCATTGACTCTGACTCCGACGAATCTGTCACCGCTGTCGACTCAGACTCTGACTCTGACTCCGACGCCGGCATAGACAGCCCTATCACCATCACCGTTTCCCGACACATCCACCCAATGCACGCCACCTTCATCCAAACAAGAGTCAACACCCCACTGTTCCAAGGAACAGAAGTCACGGCGTACGTCTCTCGATCCCTTTACCCCGCCCTTCCCGGACACGTCATCTTCCGTTTTCCCGCCACCCCGACGTCTTCCGCCTATTCCCTTTACGGCATCATCGCATCAGTACAACCCACTTACTGGGAATTCCATATAATACTTATACCTTACATCACCGATCAGACCGCTATTTTGCACGTAACCATTCTACCGAGTAGTCAGTGACCACATGTCACAACTTGGCGCAGGAGACCCCGGTTAGCCATACCACGGTAAAACTGCTACTATACCATATCACACGCACACGTACTGTACGCTTATGCACACCTTCTTTGTCTAGTGAATGGACCCTTGGGATCAGCTGCTCGATTCATATCCAACTCCGTCACCATCACCCCCACCGGTTCTCCGCGCTATATACGTGCGGGAAGCTAGGGAAACACGGCTTGCGCAGGACAGCGACACTGTCAATTCCAGAAATCAGACGACGTTCGAGTCGACACCCACATCATCGACAACAGTCTCAATCAGTGTCATCAACAACCGTGTCCCCACTGGTACAACAGCCAGAACCCTGCCGAGTTCTGATCCCCGCAGTTCATCCCCATCCCGTGCGAACCGCCACCAGAACCAACAGCTCCGGTACCTGGAATGGCTCACACAAGAACTCGTGCACGTCAGCCGACCCCTGAGCCCATTGTATGCCCCGGTAGCCCGTACCCAAGGACCCATCCAGAACGTCAGCGAGAGTCTTCCCCTTCTCTCACACACATCCCCATCCCCGTCCAAGTCGCAGAATCCACGGAAGCGTCCCCGGTCGCCGGAAGCAGCCGATTCGAATACCGAGAACCCCCGGAAAAACCCTCGCCTCCAACAGACTCGGACGGATTCATCCGTGCTCTTGAGAACCTCGGCCTTCGCGCTTCCCCCACGACCACAGGACCCCTATCCGCTCCCCAAAACCCCATCCAGCCTCCCATCCAAACCACCATCATCCGCCAGCCACCCCGTACTTATCGAGCGATGGCGCAAACACATTCATTCGACGCGGCAACGCAAGCATGGATCTCAGGGGAGATCGCAAACCTCATCACGGCAATCCAACCACAGCGCGGCGGCAGAAACCACGCCCCGCCTAGACTCGCCCAGCCTGAGTATTTCGATGGCATCAGCCCAGACTTCGAACAGTGGAAGTCTGATGTCCAGGTCTACGTGGCCGGCCTGGACAAAGATCCAGCAATATCTGCCGTCTTAGGGCTGATTCGCGGGAGAAATGTGAATAGATGGAAGTGTAACCTCGTACAGGACAAGTTTGTGGCGAACGGGAATAGATGGGATTATGCGGACATAGCTACATTCTGGGCCGAGTTGACGGCAAAGTTTAGACCAATAAACTACGTCAATGATGCAATCATCGCGCTCAATCAGATTCACATGGGCAATCGCCGGGCCGAAGACTTCTTTGATGAATGGGAAGATCTGACAGCCCGTGCCGTGGAAGACAAAGACACGGCCAACAACATCTACCGGCTCAAAAACGCGCTACCATCCAGCTACCTAGTTGTGATTAGCACAATGCCGGTAAAGCCCATCACCTACGCCCAGTGGAAGTCTACGATCATTGCCATGGACAACAATCGCATCATCTTCAATCGTCAGATCCGTGACTTCACACGCCGACCGCCCCCACAATACCCGCCCCCACGTGCCCCATCTTGCTACCCACTGCCAAATGCTCCCCCGCAATATGGCTATCCTCCACAACGATACCCTCCGCAGCCACAATACGCCCCAGCGTTCCCTCCCTCGCAATACCCGCCATACGCCCCACCCCCACAATATCCTCCACCCCGACCGTACAACCCGCCGCATCCCCAGATGCCCGTAATGCCGGGAGACAGACGCACAGGCACAGGGGTCACGTACGGAGGAGCAGGACAGCCGATGGATATCGATCGACTCAGGGCCCGGCCATGCTGAAAGTGCGGTGCAAAACAAACCGAGAAGGGCTCATGCGGAGACATGTGGCACATTCTGAACCGAACCGGCGTGGCCATGGTACAAAAGCGCAGATGGGAAGAACGCGACATCCGTGAGGAATTCCTCGAAGAAATCTGACGCTTCCATCAGGAGGATCCCGAGGACTTTCTTGCGCAGATTGCCGGAGTATCGGTCCTTAACTACCACGAGGAACCAGAACCACAGCACGCGCCGGAGGAATATATGGATGGATACGACGAGATACGGTACCAAATGGACGAATATGAGCAGCATTTTCCCTACAGTCCCACGTGAGCGCACACACGTGGCGACCATCCCTGTACAATAGTTTTTAGAACCAGTTTTCTGTTTTAGACTCCGATGTACCCGTCCCGGGTTGTGCGATACCTATGCCTACTTATTCACCGGACAACATCACCATTCCCCACCCTACCCAGTCACACACTATACTTATTAAAAACAACGAGATGACTGATCGTCGGGGCCAACCTACAGGCAACGATCAGCGCGGCAGGTCAGAGCCCGTGCTTCATTTCTCGTCAAATAATAACAAAAAAATTGAAAAAACTCCTAGTGCGCCCATTAACGCCAACCGAGTAATGTCCTACGGTCCGACGTACTTCAAAGTCACACGAGGTACCGGAAGCAAACAACTGGACATACCGGTCATGATCAAAAACCTAGAAACTCTTCAGGTTTACGACACTAAGGCTCTCTGTGACACCGGTTGTACCGGTTCGTGTATCAACAAAAACTTCGTTCAGCGTGCAGGTCTGTCACCCAAACCATTCCCACATCCCATCGACGTGTTCAACGCTGATGGATCTCCCAACATAGGCGGCAGAATCACACATTACATTGATGTACAACTACAGATCGGAGATCATGCGGAACAAATCCCGCTTCTAGTCACCGATCTTGGCAAAATGGACATATATCTTGGGCACAACTGGATTGAGCACCACAATCCGTTGATACATTGGAAGAACAAAACCGTTGAGTTCAACCGATGCCCAAGCACTTGCCATCACATCGTCAGCGCTGGTGATCGAATCTTCTCCTTACACACCCGGTCGTGGCTTGAAGCCCGATCAGTCCACATACGTGCAAAAATGTCGGTAGCAATGGAAATCGCAATTAAACAGAATGAGGCCAAAGCGGAACAAACATTCGAGGAAATGATCCCAGAGTACTATTGAGATTTCCGCGATGTCTTCGACGAAGCGACGTTCTCCACTCTCCCTGAACGACGGCCTTACGACCATGCAATTGAATTGACCGAGAACGCTAAACCGTATTGTGGAAAAATATACCCCATGACCCTAGACGAACAGCAAGCGCTAGATGTGTTTTTAGAGGAAAATCTATCCACGGGTCGAATTCGTCCATCGAAATCCCCGTGGGGTGCTCCGTTCTTCTTTGTCAAGAAAAAAGACAGCAAACTGTGTCCCGTCCAGGACTACAGACAGCTGAACACCTTGACCAAGAGAAACGTGTATCCCCTTCCTCTAATGCAAGAGATCCTAGATCGGCTGAAAGGAGCCCAGTACTATACCAAGTTGGACATACGTTGGGGATACAACAATATTCGTATAGCCGATGGTGATGAGGAAAAAGCAGCATTTATCACTAATCGCGGCTTATACGAACCTCTCGTCATGTTCTTCGGCTTAACGAATTCTCCAGCGACTTTCCAAACAATGATGAACTCGATCTTTCAAGATCTGATTCTTCATGGAAAGGTCATTGTGTACTTGGATGACATCATCATCTGTACAGCCGATCTAGAGGAACACTGACGCATAGTGCGACAAGTCCTACAGATTCTTCAAGACAATCACCTTACGTGTAAACCCCAGAAGTGCGAGTTTGAGACTCAAAAAACCGAATACTTAGGCCATATCATCGCTCCCGGGGAAATCCACATGGACCCGAGCAAGATCAAAGGCGTCACTGATTGGCCGGTACCCATGTGCAAACGTGATGTACAGAGTTTCCTCGGATTCGCAAACTTCTATAGACGGTTTATCAAGGACTTCTCAAAGATCGCTGGACCGCTGAATCGTCTCATGGGTCTTAATGAATGGACATGGACCTTAGAGCATCAACTCGCTTTTAAAGGGATCAAGGGCGCAATCACACACGCTCCCGTGTTAGCCATACCTAATGACACAGATCCTTTTAAAGTTGAATGCGATGCCTCGAACTTTGCGATTGGAGCTGAGCTCTCGCAGTGTCAGAACGGACTATGGAAACCTATTACCTTCCTATCACATTCCTTAACACCCGCACAAAAAGGGTACGAGATTTGGGATCGAGAAATGTTGTCGGTTATCACAGTGTTGCAGGAGTGGCGTCACTTCCTCCAAAACGCTCGAGAATTCGAGATCCATAATGACCACAAAAATCTCGAATACTTCCGAAAACCACAACGGCTAAACGCCCGACAAGCGCGTTGGTCGACAATTCTCTCGAATTACCATTTCAAGTTACTCCATAAACCAGGTCGTAGCATGGGCAAAGTAGACGCTCTGTCTAGACGCGTGGACCATAAAACCGGCCCCGTGGTCGAAGACTTCACGTTGCTTAAAGCACACTGGTTTGTGGCCTCTCATACGATAGATGGAGCAGACAGTCTGAAGACAATGTGTTTGAAACACGTTGACCTTTATGACCGTCTTATTGTTGAGAAATTGGGAAAGGACAACAATTGGGAATTAGCCGAGGACGGCTTAATCTACAGGAAGGGGAAAATGGTCGTTCCAAACCACCCGGATCTCCGCAGACGTGTCATCGCTTCACACCACGATTCAATCGCGGCTGGACATCCGGGCGCAGCCAAAACACAAGATCTAATCATGAGATCTTATTGGTGGCCGACCATCCAGAAAGACGTCGCCAAATACATTTCTGGATGCATCACGTGTCAATGCGTCAAGATCGATCGACAACCACGTGCCGCACCACTCCACCCCAACCCTATTCCCGATCAGAACTGGCAATTTGTCACCATGGACTATATGACCGGACTACCTGAATGCAACGGACATGAAGCCATACTAGTCTTTGTCGATATGAAGTCAAAAGACTACATCGCTATTCCCTGTTTGAAGACGCTAGACTCGGAAGGACAAGCAAGACTCTTCATCAAACACGTAGTTGTACCCCACAGCCTGCCCAAGCGCATATGGTCGGACCGAGGTCCCACCCTCGTGTCCTCTTTCACCAAAGAAGTCTACCGACAGATGGGAATCGAAGGCAATCCCAGCACAGCCTATCATCCCCAAACCAACGGACAGACCGAGCGCATAAATCAGGAGATCCAGACCTATTTACGGATCTTCATCAATCACAAGCAGGACGATTGGGTCGAATGGCTACCGTTAGCAGAATTCGCATACCGATGTCGCGTACATGCGTCCACAGGGATGTCTCCCTTCTTCATGACTCACGGTCATGAACCCAATACCGGAGTCGAGACTTTGAAAGACGGTATCAATGAGTCTGCCAAGCAATTCGTTGAGCGAATGCAACACATCAGAAAGCAAGCAGCGCAGGCGCTGGAGATAGCGTGAGAAGCGATGAAATGACACTATGATAAACATCGACGGCCATCACGAGACTACAAGATAGGCGACTACGTATACATCGATGCACAGAACTTCCCCACTGATAGACCAAACAAGAAACTCGAGGACAAGCGCTACGGCCCCTTCCGAGTTGAAGAAAAAGTCGGTGCTAGTGCATATCGCCTAAAGCTCCCACCCAAGTGGAAGTTACGTCATCCCGTATTCAACGAAGTACTCCTAACTCCCGCACACGATCCCGAATTCCCGAACCAAAGGAAGACCAGTCGAGAAGTACCCAGCCTTCTAGAACCCGATCGAGAAGTCGAAGCGATCTTAGATTCAAAGATCGTAGAAGGGTCAGGCCGATCCCGCAAAGTTCATTACCTCGTTCAGTGGTGTGGACTCACACGAGCTGACCACAAATGGGTACCTTCGGATACAGACGAACTTCGGACGGATGATGCCAAGAAACTCATCACTGCTTTCTATATAGCAAACAAGTTTGCGCCGCGCATCCACACTCGTTACATACTCACAGCTACAAACAAACATGGACAAATAATCACATATGATACAGACTCTTATGACTTTTGGACACATAGATATAATGACTGGAAAAGATGAAACCCTAAGGATAGTAGTACACAACAGGATTATATACGACACTTCGCTTACGACTAGTTAACCCATGATATTAACGACTACTAACGCTTTGCAGCTTCCTGGGACATGAAGCTAAAGAGGGGGGTAATGTTACGATACGAGCTAGCACGCTTAAGTAATACCACCTGTAACGACCTTTACGACCTGCCCTGAAGCACCTGGTCCGTGCGCAGGCTGCAGCACAATATATAAACCACTCTGTAGCTGCAGTAATTCCCCAGCTTTGAGTTGGTCTTTACTCCTCCAGTCCTTCGCTTATTGCTAGCGAATGGTCTGACCTTATCACAGCGGCTCGTCTGCTGCCCATGACGTACTACTACTACATAGGTGACAGCGACCTACAGCGACCCGCGAAAGCTGGTATTGATCTTAAGGCCCAGAGAGAACACCTCCTGTTTCTAGCTATTCTTACCTTTTTCTAGCTGGAGCATAGGCAGAATTCGGAGGGAAAGGGTCAAAGCATGTAGAAGTATGTAGAAAAATATACGAACAGAAATTTGCCAAATTTGGCTTTTCCTAAGTGTTCCCATCTTTTTCGGTCGATTTCAGTGTGATCTCTTCTATTATGCCAGCCAGAAAAAGTGGGGAACAGACCCTGCGCGCTCGCGCGTTGCATGCTGTGCGACCTCGCGTGCGCGATTTTGCCCGCGCGCCGCCTGCACACCTGCACACCTTGGTTTCTGGCCTAAACCAATTTATTCGAGCAAATAATTATATGATAAAAAAACTACACGGCGCGTGCCCAATGCACACTCCTGTCACGCTCGTGGACCATGCTCGCTCAAACGCTCGCGGCCGCGCTTGACTCGCACGTGTGCTATACCCCAGCCCCTATCCTGCCGCACGCACCTCCCACTCCCACTCGACCGCGCACCCTCTGCTCGACCGCACATCCTCCCATTCCGCTGTGCCCGCATCCACGCCGTATTCCTCGTGCCCGCCCGTGCTTGTGCCTCCACTTCCTTGCAATTGCCCGCTCCTGTCGCTCCCGTCATGTACATACCGTCGCGTCGGTCCTCCCTCGAGTCATATCCACTTGCGCAGACGTCCGCGCTGAAGAGGTCGTGTGCCTGACAGGTCAGCAACTGGTAGGCGCCCCATTGAATCCACGCACCTTTGCGCGCTGTCGCGCAGTCCTCCTTCGACTGAAAGGGTATACAAGACTCACCGAGGCGGGGAGACATCAAGAAAGGGAGGGAAGGGGCTGGAGAGGGAGGCAGGGAGATGGGGGATCGAAGCAAGAAGTTGGGGAGAGGGCGGAAGACATCCTCTCATCTTAAGGGAACATCGGGCATGTCAATGGCGTCATCGACAGTGAGGCGGGGGGGATCGGGGAGCGGCCAAAAATGGACATGGTGCAACAAGTCGAGTGAGCGGGACTCAGCGGGTCGATAGCTTTGACAATGTCATTTTGCTTTTAGTGTATGTCATTGAGTCAAGCGCCCGAGATTGTCATACAACTCGGGTGAAAGTGCTATAAGAATTGACATTAACTATGACTACATTTGACAGCTTTGACCTAAAAATAGGCGGATTATAGGAAGAAAAAGATTTATATATTTCCGAATCGCCAGCAATCGCTGGTAACAGAGGGTGTTCTGTCTGGGCTTAAGGCATAGGTAAAACGAACCATTCATGATTCTATGGAGGGATACAACTTTCCTGAGAGCGGGTGTACACCCACCGACTATCAGCCACTTTGTATTGTACTTCGGTCAAGACAGTACTAGCTATGTACTAGCTATAGTAGCCTGTAGTCAAAATCAGGTTACACCGTCTCATCAACATGCTCCAGCTTTACGACGAGGCCCATAAATATTCAAGGAACCCACATGGCTGTCAATTGCGAACCCGGTGTACACATTCCTACTTCGCTCAACAGTACGTCAGAGCCGGCGATCAAAGCTAGCTTACAGTGAAAAGCGCTCCGCTCTTGCCAGCATCCGCAATACCGGCTTGAGACATTTCGTGGCTCCGTATAGGCTGGGGCTGCTCAAAGCGTTCTGAACACTGGGTTCCAGTCCACCAAGGACCAAGGTCTTGATGATGAGCAAAATTGTTACGTAAGGTAGATAGGTAGTGGTCGGCTAGACGGGACGAGATATGGCGCTAGAGCTTGAGATATGCGTTGACTTGCCTCCTCTTGCCTCCGTCTCCCTCGCTCCCAGCGTTCCCGACGCTGCTCTTTCGGTCGAGCCCTGCGCTCATGGACACTCCTTATGCCTTCGTAACTCTCGTCACTTCAGACTACTATCTTCCTGGCGCCCTCGCTGTTGCTGCAGCTCTTAAGGATCAGCACCCTTCCCACCCTGTCTCTCCTGAGGTTGCTTTCCAAACGCTATGTCTCGTCACGCCAGAGAGCGTGGACGTGTCAACCATCAAGCTCTTACGAAGAGCCTTTGACATTGTGATTGGTGTTGAAATCATTGAACAAGAGGACGGAACGGGTTTGCAGCTACTTGGTGAGTCTCGTGGTCCTGTTTCATTTTTTCGATCTTATGTACGGACCTGTGATGCGTCGACGCGTTTTTCTTTGCGAAAATAACGATGCGCGTGCTTTCCTCCACTCGGCGCAATCACACATTGTTTTTTCATCCATTCCGACTTCGGCACCCGAGGTCTCATGTCTTGTAATCATCGTTCGACAACTATCTCTCATAGAACACTCCGTATGAATATATGCTGAATATTTCTGCCTCCAGGTCGCCCAGACCTTAATCTCGTCCTTACAAAGCTGCATGTATTTCGGCTCACGCAGTATGCCAAACTCATCTTCCTGGATGCGGACGTCCTCCCCGTACGACCTATGTCTCACCTATTCACCATACCCCACGAATTCGCCGCCGTTCCCGACGTCGGCTGGCCTGACATATTCAACTCCGGTGTCCTGGTTTTCACTCCAGGGGAAGAGAAGTTTAAGGAGCTCACAGAGCTTCTCAAGTCGAAGGGCTCTTGGGACGGGGGCGACCAAGGTATCCTCAACGAATGGCGTGGTGATGCTTGGCACAGGCTCAGCTTTACATATAACACCACCCCTACTGCCGTCTACACGTAAGTTCGATTGTTTAACGGTCATACGACGCACACTGTAACTCATGTTCGACTAGGTACGCCCCGGCCTACGAGCGTTTCGGTTCACAGATATCTGCCATCCATTTCATTGGGCCGAACAAACCATGGGTTTCTATCACCTACCGACCACCCGGTATGAAGTATTCTCAACTTTCCGAAAAATCTCAGAATGCGCCGACACAGTCTTACAACTACGAGTCTCTTGTCGACCGTTGGTTCGACGTGTATGACAGGCACTATCGTTCCGACTCCAACCCCGAGCACGTGAACTTCGAGTTCACACGTTACGACTCCGTTTGGGATGCAGGGACCTCCCACGGTGTTGACATCACGCGGCCCCCTTCGGCGCCGCCGAGTGGAGCGGTGCTTGGGCTGGACGATTTGCGCAAGATTGCGGTCGAGGGCATCAGCAGCTATACTGGCGCCGCTCAGGCCCGACCAAAGGTTGGGGAGTATCGCTCGATGCCTTTGGAAGGGCGGGTCGACCTGATGCGACCGCGAAAGGAGCACGCGCGGGGGAGAAAGGAGACGCTGTTGACGACCGATGTGGGGACCAGAATATAACTCCTAAGCAAGCGTTCACCGCCCTCGAAGGAGGCGAGGTTCCGCGAATGGAGACTCTACCGACTCCCCTTCCGCACGAACTACCGCCTGCGCCGTACCACCGACCGCTGGAACTGGGCTCCTCTGTACCTCCCACGCCGGCGGAGCAACCATACGCGGCTGAACAGCAGCAGCGACAGCAAACTGGTTCGTACTCCCCACTAACATCGGAACCCGGTTCCGTGCCCCTACCACTAGGAATGTCCTGGGTAGAGAAGCGCTTCCTTCCACAGAGCGAGTCGCATTATCAAGAAAGCGAGCAGTCTGACGACCCAGATCCCGCCGCCACGTCAAGGCAGCCGCCTTGGAAAGAATCCACGCGCCCCGCCTCGCCGTTGGCAGAGCGCCATCACCGCAAGGACGCAAATCACACTCGCCATGGCTATTTCTCCCCTCGCGGTAGTGGCTACCATTCACCCCGCGGCGTTCAATCTCCTCGAGGCGTTCAGTCACCCCGAGGACATCACTCGCCAATGCACACCCGCCATTCTCCACCGCCTGCCGTACGTCGACACTCTGAGCATAGTCATCATCCTCCCCCATTCCAGCACATTCCCCACCAGCATTCATCATTGCATCAGCACCAGCTTCACCAACGTCACCAGCATTTGCCTCTCCCTCATCCCCAAGGACATCGTCAGCACCCGCATGTCCCTCCTCCGTCCTCTCCTCCAAAGCTTGAATGGAACCCTGCAATCGAGCCGCCACCGAAGACGCCCCCGCCGCCATCTGCCTTCCCTTCGGACACGTACTTTCCTAACATTTGGGATCAAGCACTGAGTCCCGGGCACGATATTTCGTACCAATCGTTCCCCGACCATCTACTCGGTCCCAAATCTGAAATGTTTTTCCAACCTCCGCCTCCCTCTGAGATCCCTGCGCAGCTGCTTCGTGAGGGCCAGTACGAGCAAGTGATTGGACGTACGTCTGGAGAGCAGGAGGGGAACGTGACGACCGCTCCGGCACCCGACCATACCAAAGTCCACGCCGTTTTCCCCTGGGAGGAGAAACCGAGACATGCACCGCGACGCGTCTTTCCTGCCTATGAGTCTGCGCCACCAGTTGCTAACTTCATCGACGAGACGGTTCCTGCATTTCTGCCAGCCGCGGAGCACTCACCCAGCCTGTCGCAGGTCCTTAGACCACCGCCCATTACGCATCCATTCAATCTGGCTTATTCAAACGCATGGGATACGGTGCCCAGCATCCAGAAGTACGCGTCGAGGCTCGTTAGCCCGCGCCATTCGGTTTTCCAGCCTCCACCGCCCGAACATGACGACAGTTGGCGGAAGTGGGACGAGGAGCGCGAGCGCGAGTATCAGGACAAGCAGGACGCAAGCAGCATGGACGGGGACGATGAGGATGAAGGCGACGATGAGGACAACCGCGGACAGTCTGCGCGTCACGACAGCGACAGCGGCCGGGAGCGCCCCCAGCCTCATCGCTCTCGTGCGGGTAGCAACGCGTCATTGACGTCCGGCAAGAGCAAAAAGTACCGTGGACGAGGTGTGCAGACGATTCCTATTGAATCGCGCAGCATGGGTGTACAGGTTAACGCGTCGGCAGAGGAAGTTGAAGCAGCTCGCAAGGGCAAGCAGCCCAGGCCCGATCGCGGTAGCGCGAGGCATGGGCATGCGGGGGCGTTCCTGCTCCCTACGGTCACGTTCAACGCAGATCCGGACCAGATGGCAGTAGGATCCCCCATGAGCCAGCCATCGCAGGCATCAGTCTTTCCCTTCCCGACCGAAGTGTCGTCCATGGAACTCCGGCCGTCTCAGACGCTCGGGTCCCCGCGCACGTACTCTCCACCGAAGGCGGTGAGTCCCAAGGCGGTCCCGTCGCCGCCCCGGATGGCCTCCCCTAAACCCTTCTCCCCCAAAAGTCGCCTCCCCTCGAGGATCCTCCTCGCCGAGGGCGATAAAGTCTCCCCGCCGCCTCTCTGCACCACAAGTGCCGACAAGCAAGCTCGCGCTGTCCCCACAGACGTCAAGCTCGCCTGCTGTTGGGCCGTCCGCGGACTCCTCGCCTCACCTGTCGCCCAAGCTGGCTAGGCTGACTGCACCACCACTCCAACGGATGTCCTCGAACGACACGATGCTCACTACGTCGACGTCGACCTCGGGGCCGGTGGAGACCCCCGAAGGCACACCGATCTTGGGTCCTCAAGCAGCGCCCCAGCGCAAGGGCGGGCGTGTCTGGGATCCCGCTCGTGGGGTGGACGTGTTCAAGCGCGCGTCCGAGGACGTTCTTGCACGATTTTTGCGATCCGGCTCGTTTGAAGAGGAGGATGGCCAGAAACGCCACGTCTAGATAGTGTTACCGTCCCCAAGTTCCATGAAAGCCCTTCCTTCTCTGTGATTATTAGACCGCTTGCCTCTCTCATTATTCCATTCTTTCCCCGCGTGTAGCTCGATTCCGTCCCGGTTTGTCTTTGTCTCGTCCCCGCAGCATCCTTACTTCTCACTCAACACCCACCCCAACTGTACCAATGATCCGAGCAACATCCCATAGTACACCGCCCGTCCGTCCATCGCAATGTCCTGCAAGTTTGTTTCTGTCACACACTTGTCTGTTAGTTTGTCTTCGTCCATCGATGTATCCCGCGTACCTTCGACTCTGTCACATACCCTCATGGTCCGTCCCAAGCATATCCATTCTTAACATTCTTCCGAATTCGCAGGTGCAGCCCGTGGCCACATCAGCAAAATCCCACCCGGTCTTACGGAACTTAGGGTAACTTACAACTTATGGGCCGTCCTAGAACTTATTGGGATCCATCTTAGCAGTAACTTACCAGCTGGCGAGATCTTACAACTTGCCGCCGCCGTTGAATCGGAGAGCCCAAACAGGCATATCTAGCGCGCATTCGAGCACTGAGCGAGGAGACAATACCGGCCGATTCGCGGCAAGTAATCACAGTTCCATAGAAGACAAAAAGGTGTACATATGGTAGAATGCTATCTCATGAGAATGGTGGTCTGCAAATTTATTTACGTAGAATTCACAGAAGACGTCAAGACTTTCGCTAGGCCCGACCTCACGAGTCCTCACCTGCCACACCAATACTAAAGATGTGCTGAACAGATAATGGAATCTAGGCTAATAATGTCCATAGGATGTGTATGATTAGTTACTTCATCAGGAGCAACTAGGGTCCAGGGGTCCGGTCCAAAGACCGATTGAAGACCGGTCTTTGACCGGGACTGGACTGCTAAGGACCGGACCATACGGCCGGTCTTTATCAGTCCTGTCTCGGTCTCGGTCCCGGTCTTTTCAGATCAGGTCCAAAAAAGGACCATTAAGGACCGGTCTTGACCGGTCCCGGACCGGCCCCAAAGAGCCACCAAAACTGGTCCTCTGACGGCCTATTTCGGCCCCCATATGACGCAAATTAATGACATTTATAATAGTTATTAATGTGTGCTTAA
The DNA here is from genome assembly GCA_026283605.1 of Ganoderma lingzhi. Lineage (NCBI taxonomy): Eukaryota > Fungi > Basidiomycota > Agaricomycetes > Polyporales > Polyporaceae > Ganoderma > Ganoderma lingzhi. Next base: position 2,697,419 of record JAPJYM010000001.1, read on the forward strand.
GTATAGATTATAAACACTTACTATGATCCGCTTTAGGTGCCCTTATTACATTACAAACATACATCAGCAAAAGTGTAAAAGTGTCCTGCTGGAGTGTGCTTTAAGGCAATGGTGACAATGCCCATACATGACCTGAATTTCATTGCACTGGCATGTAAACGAGAAGTGGCCCAGGCCACACCCGAAAATACCAGGCAATCCCCAAATATATTGCGAGGATTGCGAGGATTGCGGGGATTGCATGGCAGTGCAATCCCTGAAATTCCCATGCATCAATTCATAATTGGGGCAATGCCGGCAGGCCTGCAGGACATTTTTTCACTTTTGCTGATGTAGATAATAACGGCCCGGCCGTGGTCTTAACCGGTCATGACCAGTCAAAACCAGTCAGGACTGTTGAACCTGGGTGGGGCAAAGGGCCCACGCCCGGGTGCACCTCTAGCGGACGCTCCGCATACTTACCTGGATGTGAGTATTAGAGGCTTGCGGTACACAATAGCGTACGTGATGGGAGGAGTTAAAAGACTTGTCCTGTTACGAACACTTCCATTTGGCGCTGTTTACCCAGCGTCTGAGTTTCCTTTTTTGGACTGTTTACTTCTCACGTCATTCCTATTGTCCTCTGTTGCATTGTAACCTGTCCTTTGTCCCTCAGTACAATAGCTTCCATTGTCTCACTGTCGCTATTGTACTTACGACCATTGTTTCACTGTTACTATTGTACTTACATCCATTGTTTTCCCCTGTTCTCTCACGACCCTAGTTACCTATTGTCCGCTTGTTCCATTGTTGCATACATGTATATAAGACCTGTACTTTGCTATCTGGAGACCTCAGTTTCGACCTCTTGTCTCCAGGTAAGCCTCGCTGTATTTTGTTTGTAGTATACTTCACTCAATACATCTTGTCTCCAGCCCTGACCGTCAAGCTTTGCTCCACTCTCGCTGCACAAGTGCTCATCGGCGCTCCTGCTTGTCTTGTGCGTATCCCTGATCCTTACTCGACGCTCAGTCGTAACATTAGGTCAAAACTTCCTACATGAGCACCAGCGCAACATTCCCTTTCCTTGGAGTTTATACATGTTTATCACTTCCCTCTCGTACGGTACGCACATAGATCCTCTGTGTTGGCCTAGCGTAGTGCGCGCTCTAGTCACACCATCGGACGTGGTCTTGATTCAACTCGAGGCTTGCTACTTTTAGTGGTACAGTGCACGGAAAGCTCCTAACCCGAGACCCCGGCACTGACAGAAGTGGTCCGCCTCACGGCATGGGAGGCTAGAGAAAGGCGGCAAAACAAAGCCAAGGCAGAACTCCCCTGGGCTCGTGTCCCTGGAGGTTAAGACACAGTAATAGGCCAAGGAGGCTGAGCAGATGGTGTTGGATCGTGCACCTGCCGTTTGATTCCTGGACAGGAAGCGAGTTTCCCCACCCCTTACCAACTTCACCCCTGGGACACCGTGGCTTGTCAGAAGTCTGTACACGTATTTCACCCGGCCGAGGTTCACGACGAACACTGGGACAAGGACCACAACAACTGGAGGGTCTGCAATCAGCAACCGTGCCCACATAGAACCCGCACTATTCAGGAGAACCCGGCGGTTGTCGAAGCCATTGCTCCTCGACGTGCTACGATCAACAACCAGAAGGAGTTAATCCTTGCGCACATTGCTAATCCACCGCCACCCGCTCCAAGAGACCCAGACCGTCCCCCAGTTCGTCAAGCGGCCGCTGTTGCAGCCAAGAACTCCTCATCTCGACCGGCCTCACATCCAACGTCAAGACCACCCTCCCGTGTACCCTCGCGACCTGTGAGTCGCAAACCCACTCCCACTGCAACCCCATCCGGATCCCCTCGTGCCGGAGAAATCTCCCTTCCTGTCGCATTAGAACTTGTTCGACAATGTATTGCATCCTCGTCAGACCGATCGCCAGTCGCTTCGACCTCTAGACTCCCAAAAACCGAAAAGGAACCAGAGTCAGAAGAGCCAGAGGAACCAGTAGTCGAACCAAAGTCGGAATGAGAGACCGTTGTCTTCAACACCCCCTCAGAACCCTCATCCTCATCGTCTCCCAGTAGGACACCATCACCCGCACTAAGGGTTGCTCCAGCTATGACCACCCCCGCGCCTGCACTGTTCGATATCTCCAAACTCCTCAACCAGCTTGTCCCATGAGAGTACGATGGAAAATCCGCACAGGATGGTCTTCGTTTTGTCGCCTCGGCTCGGATCTATCACACCACTCTAACGGCTCAAGGTGTCGATGTGCAGATCTGTTGAGTCACGGTTCTCAACAAGCTAACGGAGGGAGCTGCTGCATGGGCCGGTCCATTTATCGTCAAGGTCGCCAGGGGGGCACGATGCCCTGGGCAGATTACGCGGCTTTCGAAACCGACTTCAAGGCACACTTCTGTGCGGCAGACAACAAACAAGCTGCCACTGCAGAACTCACCAAGTTGTGCAAGGCCTTGCACAGGCTCGGCACAGTCAAGGACTACACAACCGAGTTCAATACCATCGCTGCCCGCACGGACTTCAGCGACTATGACAAGCGTGAATGCTATCACACCGGCCTGCCCTACAAGATCAAAGACATCTTCGCACAGGGAGCCCACGACATCGACAACATTGAAAAGATTCAGAAGGTGGCTTTGTCGATCGATCAGGCCCTGGCCATACGGGAAAAAGAATGGCTGAAGCAGATCGATCAGGCCCTGGCCATGTGGGAAGAAGAACGGCCGAAGCAGTTTGGATGGAAGAAGAAGGGTGAAAAGGCAGCGGCTACGGGCACAAGTAGGAGGCCCTTCAAAGGTACCTGCTTCAACTGCGGTGAGGAAGGACACCGTTTGTTCCAGTGCCCCAAGCCTAGGGTCAACAAACCGCAAACCACATCATCATCATCGGCCGGGACCGAGGAGATCAACACGCTGCGAGTGCAGGTTAAGGCGATGGAGGAGAAAATTGCTGCCCTTACGGTGGCGGACAAGAAGGAGGGTTTTTGATTAGAGCCGCATTGGACGCTGCGCGTGCTGGCTCTTGTAGTAATAGTCGGTTTTCTGTACTAGGTTCATCGTTCGTGTATAAAGTGAATCATAATGGTCAACACTTTCACATACCAGTACGGTTAATCGGCAAGCAGCGGCATAAGAACATCGTAGCTATGGTAGATAGTGGAGCTACAACTAAGTTCTTACATAGACATTTCGTAGTAGAGAATCGTGTTACGACAAGGAAGCTGGTAAGGCCAATTCCTCTATACAACATCGACGGTACAGAGAACCGTGATGGAACAATTAGTGAGGTTGCTGTATTGGATATGGCGATTGGAGACCACCGGGAGAAGGTGGTGTTTGTGGTGACAGACATCGGAGAAGAGGATGTGATCATCAGCCTGGACTGGTTACGTGAGCACAACCCTGAAGTAGATTGGGAACGTGGCTTACTGTGTCTATCGAGATGTCCAGAGACGTGTCCAGCCAACCCGAAGACATCCAAACCTATTGAGACCAAAGCGCGTGATACGGAGGTATGGCTTATGGCGCACCAAGGTTCTCGACGGGTGAGGAAGGTCAGGAAGGTTGGAAGGATACATGCGGCTGTGATGGCAGAGGAGGATAGAGAAGATGAGGAATGGCCATGGCCGCCAGGATTCCTGCCATGGTGGGATGGAACTGAAGAGTCTCTTCTCAGCACATGGGACAATGGACAACGCCTTTATGGTACTCCACAATTATTTGCTTCAGCGACATACACATACTCTCAACAACTCGCTGAGCAAGAGTACCAGAAGAAGGAGGTTCACCCCGTCAAAGAGATCGTACCAGAGCACTACCACGAGTACTTGCATGTGTTCTCAAAGGAAGCATCTGAACGCTTACCAGAACACGGGCCTTACGACCATGCAATTGAACTAGTGCCGGACGCGAAAATGTTCCACTCCCGGGTGTATCCCCTATTACCAAGCGAACAAGTTGAGCTTGACAAGTTCCTTACCGAGAATGTGGCCAAGGGCTATATTCAGGAGTTGAAGTCGCCAATGTCCTCGCCGTTCTTCTTTGTCAAGAAGAAGGATGGTAGCTTACGTCCAGTCCAGGACTATCGACGGCTAAACGAGATTACCATTAAGAACCGTTACCCGCTGCCACTGGTTTCGGACCTGATGGATTGACTCAAAAAGGCCAAGTACTTTACGAAGCTTGACATCCGCTGGGGGTACAACAATGTGTGGGTCAAAGCTGGTGATAAGTGGAAGGCCGTGTTTGTGACCAACCGGGGACTGTTCGAACCAAATGTCATGTTCTTTGGGCTAGCCAATTTGCCCAGCACGTTCTCTGCACTTATGAACGACATCTTCAAGGACCTCATTGTCTTAGGCAAAGTCACTATCTATCTCGACGACATCCTCATTTTCACCAATGACATGGAGGAGCACCGCACTCTGGTGCGTGAGGTCCTGAAACGGCTGAAGGAGAACGACTTGTTCTGTAAGCCGGAGAAGTGCGAGTTCGAACAGCCCAAGGTGGAATACCTCGGCGTTCTCGTTTCAGAGAACTGTGTGGAGATGGACCCTGTAAAGGTCAAGGGTATCGCAGACTGGCCAGTCCCTCAGAACGCCTCAGACGTACGGAAATTCCGCGGCTTTGCGAATTTCTACCGGCAGTTCATTAAGGACTTCAGTGCCATCTGCAAACCTTTGGATCGCCTCACGGGCAACACCACATGGCAATGGGGAGAAGAGGAGCAGTCTGCCTTTGAGGAGCTCAAACGTCGTTTCACCGAGAGCCCTGTCCTGAGCATGTACGATCCAGACCGCAACACTCGGGTTGAAGTCGACGCTTCAGGCTTCGCAACGGGTGCGGTTCTGTCTCAGGAGGGGGAGGATGGTAAATGGCACCCCGTTGCCTTCCACTCCGAATCGATGAACGATGCGGAACGCAACTACGAGATCTATAACAAGGAGATGCTCGCCATTATCCGTGCCTTGCAAGCCTGGCGCCACTACCTCGAAGGACTACCCAGCGTGTTCGAGATCCAGTCGGACCACAAAAACCTCGAGTACTGGCGTACAGCACAGAACCTCACCCGTAGGCAGGCACGATGGGCTCTCTACTTGTCGCGATTCGACTTTGTCATCTCACACAAACCTGGCACCTCCAACGGTAGGGCCGATGCACTGTCGCGCAGGCCTGACCACCAGCGAGATGATGCAGATGACAATGTCGGACGTGTCTTGTTGCAACCCGAACGTTTCCGAGTATTGGCAGCCAAGCGAGGGCACCTGTCAGTGGTCCCAGACAAGGCACTGCTTCGACGTATCCGCGAGTGTGGGGATCGCGAGCAGGAGGTGGTGGAAGCACTTAGCAAACTTGACAGTCTTGGACCAGCGCATCTCCAGAACGACTTGGTGGACTGGAACACTGAACAAGGCCTGCTTCTCTATCGCGGCCGAGTTTATGTCCCCAAGGATGATGCACTGCGTGCTGAGATTGTACGCATCCACCACGACCTCCCACCGGCCGGACACCCGGGACAGGCCAAGACGATGGAGTTGGTTACTCGTAACTACTGGTGGCCGGGCATGGGCAAGTTTATTAAGGACTATGTGGACACCTGTGACACTTGCCGCCGTGGTAAAACATCACACACCAAACCGCATGGTCCTCTCCAGCCCAACGAGATCCCCGACGGCCCAGGCCAGGTAGTAACCTGCGACTTCATCACCGGACTGCCAGACGTAGATGGTTTCAACGCGCTGCAACTTATTGTTGATCGGCATGGGAAGATGATCCATCTTATTCCGTGCACCGAGGAGATCGACGCAGAAGGAGCTGCAGATAACTTCATCCGAGAACACTTCCGTCTGCATGGACTACCACGAAAGATCATTTCCGATCGTGGACCCCAGTTCTCAAGCAAGCTCTTCCGTGCGATCCTCAAAGGCCTCGGTATAGAAAGCGCAATGTCAACTGCCTATCATCCCCAGACAGATGGCCAATCGGAACGATGGAACCAGGAGATAGAGGCTTACTTACGAATGTACTGCTCTCGACGCCGTGATGACTGGGTCAGGTGGCTGCCGATTGCAGAGTTTGCCTTTAACTCACACCAACACTCATCGACGGGGTACTCGCCATTCTATCTGATGTATGTTACGAACGCTCCCATTCGGCGCCGTTTACCCAGCGCCTGAGTTTCCTTTTTCGGACTGTTTACTTCTCACGTCGTTCCTATTGTCCTCCGTTGCATTGTAACCCGTCCTTTGTCCTGTAGTACAATAGCTTCCATTGTCTCACTGTCGCTATTGTACTTACGACCATTGTTCCACTGTCGCTATTGTACTTACATCCATTGTTTCCCCTTGTTCTCTCGCGACCCTAGTTACCTATTGTCCGCTCGTTCCATTGTTGCGTACATGTATATAAGACCTGTACTTTGCTACCTGGAGACCTCAGTTTCGACCTCTTGTCTCCAGGTAAGCCTCGCTGTATTTCGTTTGTAGTATACTTCACTCAATACATCTTGTCTCCAGCCCTGACCGTCGAGCTTTGCTCTGCTCTCGCTGCACAAGTGCTCGTCGGCGCTCCTGCTCGTCTCGTGCGTATCCCTGATCCTTACTCGATGCTCAGTCATAACATTAGGTCAAAACTTCCTACATGAGCACCAGCGCAACATTCCCTTTCCTTGGAGTTTATACATGTTTATCACTTCCCTCTCGTACGGTACGCACATAGATCCTCTGTGTTGGCCTAGCGTAGTGCGCGCTCTAGTCACACCATCGGACGTGGTCTTGATTCAACTCGAGGCTTGCCACTCTTAGTGGTACAGTGCGCGGAAAGCTCCTAACCCGAGACCCCGGCACTGACAGAAGTGGTCCGCCTCACGGCGTGGGAGGCTAGAGAAAGGCGGCGAAACAAAGCCAAGGCAGGACTCCCCTGGGCTCGTGTCCCTGGAGGTTAAGACACAGCAATAGGCCGAGGAGGCTGAGCAGACAGTGTTGGATCGTGCACCTGCCGTTTGATTCCTGGACAGGAAGCGAGTTTCCCTACCCCTTACCAACTTCACCCCTGGGACACCGTGGCTTGTCAGAGGTCTGCACACGTATTTCACCCGGCCGAGGTTCACGACGAACACTGGGACAAGGACCACAACAACTGGAGGGTCTGCGATCAGCAACCGTGCCCACATAGAACCCGCACTATTCAGGAGAACCCGACGGTTGTCGAAGCCATCGCTCCTCGACGTGCTACGACCAACAACCAGAAGGAGTTAATCCTTGCGCACATTGCTAATCCACCGCCACCCGCTCCAAGAGACCCAGACCGTCCCCCAGTTCGTCAAGCGGCCGCTGTTGCAGCCAAGAACCCCTCATCTCGACCGGCCTCACGTCCAACGTCAAGGCCACCCTCCCGTGTACCCTCGCGACCTGTGAGTCGCAAACCCACTCCCACTGCAACCCCGTCCGGATCCCCTCGTACCGGAGAAATTTCCCTTTCTGTTGCTTTAGAACTTGTTCGACAACGTATTGCATCCTCATCAGACCGATCGCCAGTCGCTTCGACCTCTAGACTCCCAAAGACCGAAAGGGAACCGGAGCCGGAAGAGCCAGAGGAACCTGTAGTCGAACCGAAGTCAGAACGAGAAACCGTTGTCCTCAACACCCCCTCAGAACCCTCATCCTCATCCTCATCCTCATCGTCTCCCAGTAGGGCACCATCACCCGCACCAAGGGTTGTTCCAGCTATGACCACCCCCACGCCTGCATTGTTCGACATCTCCAAACTCCTCAACCAGCTCGCCCCACGAGAGTACAATGGGAAATCTGCACAAGATGGCCTCCGCTTCATCGCCTCAGCCCAAATTTATCATGCCACTCTAACGGCTCAAGGTGTCGATGCACAGATCTGTTGGGTCACGGTTCTCAACAAGCTAACGGAGGAAGCTGCTGCATGGGCCGGTCCGTTTATTGTCAAGGTCGCCACGGGCATGATGCCCTGGGCAGACTATGCGGCCTTCGAAACTGACTTCAAGGCACACTTCTGTGCGGCAGACGATAAACAGGCTGCCACTGCGGAACTCACCAAGCTGTGCAAGACTTCGCACAGGCTCGGCACGGTCAAGGACTACACGACCGAGTTCAACGCCATCGCTGCCCACACGGACTTCAGCGACCACGACAAGCGTGAACGCTACCGCACCGGCCTACCCTACAAGATCAAGGACATCTTCGCACAGGGAGCTCATGACATCAGCGACGTCGAGAAGATCCAGAAGGCGGCCCTGTCGATCGACCAGGCCCTGGCCATGTGGGAAGAAGAACGGCCGAAGCAGTTTGGATGGAAGAAGAAGGGTGAAAAGGCAGCGGCTACGGGCACAAGTAGGAGGCCCTTCAAAGGCACCTGCTTCAACTGCGGTGAAGAAGGACACCGTCTGTTCCAGTGCCCCAAGCCTAGGGTCAACAAACCGCAAACCGCATCGTCGTCGTCGGCTGGGACCGAGGAGATCAACACGCTGCGAGCGCAGGTTAAGGCGATGGAGGAGAAAATCGCTGCCCTTACGGTGGCGGACAAGAAGGAGGGTTTTTGATTCGAGCCGCATTGGACGCTGTGCGTGCTGGCTCTTGTAGTAATAGTCGGTTTTCTGTACTAGGTTCATCGTTCGTGTATGAAGTGAATCATGATGGTCAACACTTTCACATACCAGTACGGTTAATCGGCAAGCAGCGGCATAAGGACATTGTAGCTATGGTAGATAGTGGAGCTACAACTAAGTTCTTACATAGACGTTTCATAGTAGAGAATCGTGTTACGACGAGGAAGTTGGCAAGACCAATTCCTCTATACAACATCGACGGTACAGAGAACCGCGATGGGACGATTAGTGAGGTCGCCGTATTGGATATGGCGATTGGACACCACCGGGAGAAGGTGGTGTTTGTGGTGACAGACATCGGAGAGGAGGATGTGATCATCGGCCTGGACTGGTTACGCGAGCACAACCCTGAAGTAGATTGGGAACGTGGCTCACTGCGTCTATCGAGATGTCCAGAGACGTGTCCGGCCAACCCGAAGGCATCCAAACCTGTTGAGACCAAAGCGCGTGATACGGAGGTACGGCTTACGGCGCGCCAAGGTTCTCGACGGGTGAGGAAGGTCAGGAAGGTTGGAAGGATACGTGCGGCCGTAATGACAGAGGAGGATAGAGAAGATGAGGAACGGCCATGGCCGCCAGGATTCCTGCCACGGTGGGATGGAACTGAGGAGTCTCTTCTCAGCGCATGGGACAACGGACAACGCCTTTATGGTACTCCACAATTATTTGCTTCAGCGACGTACACATACTCTCAACAACTCGCTGAGCAAGAGTACCAGAAGAAGGAGGTTCGCCCTGTCGAAGAGATCGTACCGAAGCACTACCATGAGTACTTGCATGTGTTCTCGAAGGAAGCATCCGAACGTTTACCAGAACACGGGCCTTACGACCATGCAATTGAACTAGTGCCGGACGCGAAAATGTTCCACTCCCAGGTGTATCCCCTATCACCAAGCGAACAAGCTGAGCTTGACAAGTTCCTTACCGAGAATGTGGCCAAGGGCTATATTCAGGAGTTGAAGTCGCCAATGTCCTCGCCGTTCTTCTTTGTCAAGAAGAAGGATGGTAGCTTACGTCCAGTCCAGGACTATCGACGGCTAAACGAGATTACCATTAAGAACCGTTACCCGCTGCCACTGGTTTCGGACCTGATGGATTGACTCAAAAAGGCCAAGTACTTTACGAAGCTTGACATCCGCTGGGGGTACAACAATGTGTGGGTCAAAGCTGGTGATAAGTGGAAGGCCGTGTTTGTGACCAACCGGGGACTGTTCGAACCAAATGTCATGTTCTTTGGGCTAGCCAATTTGCCCAGCACGTTCTCTGCACTTATGAACGACATCTTCAAGGACCTCATTGTCTTAGGCAAAGTCACTATCTATCTCGACGACATCCTCATTTTCACCAATGACATGGAGGAGCACCGCACTCTGGTGCGTGAGGTCCTGAAACGGCTGAAGGAGAACGACTTGTTCTGTAAGCCGGAGAAGTGCGAGTTCGAACAGCCCAAGGTGGAATACCTCGGCGTTCTCGTTTCAGAGAACTGTGTGGAGATGGACCCTGTAAAGGTCAAGGGTATCGCAGACTGGCCAGTCCCTCAGAACGCCTCAGACGTACGGAAATTCCGCGGCTTTGCGAATTTCTACCGGCAGTTCATTAAGGACTTCAGTGCCATCTGCAAACCTTTGGATCGCCTCACGGGCAACACCACATGGCAATGGGGAGAAGAGGAGCAGTCTGCCTTTGAGGAGCTCAAACGTCGTTTCACCGAGAGCCCTGTCCTGAGCATGTACGATCCAGACCGCAACACTCGGGTTGAAGTCGACGCTTCAGGCTTCGCAACGGGTGCGGTTCTGTCTCAGGAGGGGGAGGATGGTAAATGGCACCCCGTTGCCTTCCACTCCGAATCGATGAACGATGCGGAACGCAACTACGAGATCTATAACAAGGAGATGCTCGCCATTATCCGTGCCTTGCAAGCCTGGCGCCACTACCTCGAAGGACTACCCAGCGTGTTCGAGATCCAGTCGGACCACAAAAACCTCGAGTACTGGCGTACAGCACAGAACCTCACCCGTAGGCAGGCACGATGGGCTCTCTACTTGTCGTGATTCGACTTTGTCATCTCACACAAACCTGGCACCTCCAACGGTAGGGCCGATGCACTGTCGCGCAGGCCTGACCACCAGCGAGATGATGCAGATGACAATGTCGGACGTGTCTTGTTGCAACCCGAACGTTTCCGAGTATTGGCAGCCAAGCGAGGGCACCTGTCAGTGGTCCCAGACAAGGCACTGCTTCGACGTATCCGCGAGTGTGGGGATCGCGAGCAGGAGGTGGTGGAAGCACTTAGCAAACTTGACAGTCTTGGACCAGCGCATCTCCAGAACGACTTGGTGGACTGGAACACTGAACAAGGCCTGCTTCTCTATCGTGGCCGAGTCTATGTCCCCAAGGATGATGCACTGCGTGCTGAGATTGTACGCATCCACCATGACCTGCCGCCGGCAGGACACCCGGGACAGGCGAAGACGACGGAGTTGGTTACTCGTAACTACTGGTGGCCGGGCATGGGCAAGTTTATTAAGGACTATGTGGACACCTGTGACACTTGCCGCCGTGGTAAAACATCACACACCAAACCGCATGGTCCTCTCCAGCCCAACGAGATCCCTGACGGCCCAGGCCAGGTAGTAACCTGCGACTTCATCACCGGACTGCCAGACGTAGATGGTTTCAACGCGCTGCAACTTATTGTTGATCGGCATGGGAAGATGATCCATCTTATTCCGTGCACCGAGGAGATCGACGCAGAAGGAGCTGCAGATAACTTCATCCGAGAACACTTCCGTCTGCATGGACTACCACGAAAGATCATTTCCGATCGTGGACCCCAGTTCTCAAGCAAGCTCTTCCGTGCGATCCTCAAAGGCCTCGGTATAGAAAGCGCAATGTCAACTGCCTATCACCCCCAGACGGATGGCCAATCGGAACGATGGAACCAGGAGATAGAGGCTTACTTACGAATGTACTGCTCTCGACGCCGCGATGACTGGGTCAAGTGGCTGCCGATTGCAGAGTTTGCCTTTAACTCACACCAACACTCGTCGACGGGGTACTCGCCTTTCTATCTGATGTATGGCTTCGAACCCCAGTTCCACATTCCGATGTTGTCTACGGCAGTGCCCACGGCAGACGAGCGAAGAGAGGAGTTGCGGCAGGCAAGGGAGGATGCAACCGCTGCCTTGGCTCTAACGGCCGAACGGATGAAGGAGCACTACGATCGCTACGTCCGCGAGGCCCCGGAGTTTAAGGAGGGACAGAAGGTGTGGCTCGACACGAGGAACTTCCGTGTTCCGGGAGTCTCGAGGAAACTGGTGGACCGGTATGCTGGACCGTACCAAGTCAAACGCAAGGTGGGCAACCTAGCTTATGAGCTCAGGCTCCCCAAGGACCTTGCACTCCACCCCGTATTCCATGTGTCACTCTTACTACCACACAAGGAGAGTCGGCTCCCTGGACGACACCCTCCAGAGCCACCCGCGATCGAAGTAGAAGGGGAGGAGGAGTATGAAGTGGAAGGTGTCCTAGAGTCACGGCGGTATGGGCGGTGGAAGAAACTGCAGTACCTCGTGCATTGGAAGGGTTGGGGCCCGGAGCACGACAGTTGGGAGGATGTAGCGGACCTGGCAAATGCACCACAACTGGTACAGAAATTCCATTCTACGCATCCAACGGCCCCTGGCCCTCTCAACAAGGCTTAGTCGTGAAGGCACGACCCTTAGGAGGGGGGTACTGTTACGAACACTTCCATTCGGCGCTGTTTACCCAGCGCCTGAGTTTCCTTTTTCGGACTGTTTACTTCTCACGTTGTTCCTATTGTCCTCCGTTGCATTGTAACCCGTCCTTTGTCCTGTAGTACAATAGCTTCCATTGTCTCACTGTCGCTATTGTACTTACGACCATTGTTCCACTGTCGCTATTGTACTTACATCCATTGTTTCCCCTTGTTCTCTCGCGACCCTAGTTACCTATTGTCCGCTCGTTCCATTGTTGCGTACATGTATATAAGACCTGTACTTTGCTACCTGGAGACCTCAGTTTCGACCTCTTGTCTCCAGGTAAGCCTCGCTGTATTTCGTTTGTAGTATACTTCACTCAATACATCTTGTCTCCAGCCCTGACCGTCGAGCTTTGCTCTGCTCTCGCTGCACAAGTGCTCGTCGGCGCTCCTGCTCGTCTCGTGCGTATCCCTGATCCTTACTCGATGCTCAGTCGTAACAGTGTTGACACGGGTGAAGCCTGGGATCGGCGCGGCTGAGATTCGGTATTGGAGAGGGACAGGTGGGAGAGGAGGAGTGGAGGGACGACTGGGGAGTGGGGCCTGGATACGGGCAGGGAGGGGCAGAGGTCGAGTATAGGGGACAGGTTGAGGCAGAGCCTTGCGACGAGGGACTAGAGGTGCGTGCTCCCTGTGACGGTAGTGAAGGCGATCCTCAAGACAGTCCTCACATACGCAGGATATCTGATCCTGGACGGGTAGGTGACCGTGTCTCTTGAAGTGACGACGGGTAAACTCCTGGAGACCAAACTCCTCGGAGGGGATGGGGGATGATAAACGTTTATAAAACTCCTGGGGGGAAGAGAGACGGCTGGCTAGTGAGGGCACTGAGCCACGGGCCTGTGGGTTAGATTCTGTCTAATGTCACAGCCGATAGACTGTGCCACCAAACAAACAAACAAGGGGCTCACTGATGGAGGACACAAGTGGTGACAACAGAAAACAGTGGATAGATTGTCTAGACTAGAAGACGCAGTGGGGCAGGGGCTGTTAAGCTGCCTACAGTGGAAGGGAGGGATGAACAGAAGACAGAATCTAAGGTTCATAGCCCCACATCACAGCCCTTATATACTACATGGCAACGGCGCACAGACCACCCTGAGTTTAGGGCAGGTCCTGGGACCTGTTGCAGGTGAGGATCCGATCTAAAGGAAGAGATAAGATAACAAGAAAGATAAGATAACCTTGCCCTGATAAGATCATAACCGAATTGGGGTAACCCCATGCTAGGGTCTTGGTGCTAGCCCGGGACAAACAGAGGGCAAACGTTGGTGCAACTAAACGTGGCACGAAAAACCGTGACAAGAACAGGTTCTAGAGAAGTTGCGAGCCAACAACATCTTTGTCAAGCTAGAAAAGTGCAAGTTTGAGCAGCCATCAGTTGAGTTTTTGGGTCTCATCATCTCGAAGGATTCAATCACTATGGATCCTGCCAAGGTCGAAGGTGTCAAAAACTGGCCGACACCGTCCAAGGTTAAGTATGTCCAAGCCTTCCTAGGGCTGGCCAATTTCTACCGACGATTTGTTAAGGACTTCTTCAAGATCTCTCGGCCATTAACGATGCTCACCTGCAAGGATGCACCTTGGAAGTGGGAAGAGGAGCAGGAGAATGCCTTCCAAGCCCTCAAAACAGCCTTTACAACAGCCCCAATCCTGAGAATCCCAAGCAACACGGCCCCCTTCCGTCTAGAAACAGACTCATCTGATTTCGCAACAGGAGCCATGCTGGAACAACTAGGAGAGGACAACCTCTGGCACCCCGTTGCATTCTATTCTAAGTCACTAAACGAACATGAACGCAACTACAAGATCTATGACAAGGAACTGTTGGCAATTATACAGGCACTAGAGGAATATCGACACTACCTCGAAGGACACCCAATGCCAGTTAAAATATGGTCTGACCACCTCAACCTGACCTACTTCCGACAAGCCCAGAAGTTGACTTGACGACAAGCACGTTGGAGCCTCTTCCTCTCACGTTTCGATTTCAATCTGTGACATCGTCCCGGAAAGACAATGCTTCATGCGGACCCTCTGTCCAGGAGGCCAGATCATGAAGAGGGGGTAAGCAGTGACAACGTTGAACAAACCCTGTTGAAACTGGAGTTTTTCGCTATCAAGGCAATACAACCAGGCCACGCTTCAGAAGTCGACGATGGACAACTACTCAAAAGGATCAAGAAGGCACTAGAGGATGACACAATGACCAAGGATTACAAGTCACTGCTCAACAGTGGCCCCCGGGAGTTTGAAAAAGCACTACAGGAATGGAACTTTGAGAACGGTTTACTCCTCCGTAGAGGAAAGGTTTACGTCCCAAAGGATAGACAACTGTGACTAGACCTACTCAAGCTCCATCACGACACGCTACTGGCTGGACACCCAGGTCGATGGAAGACACAGGAGTTAATCACCCGTAACTACTGGTGGCCAGGGATTACTGTCGACGTCAAGAAGTATGTCAAAGGTTGTGATACTTGCCAACAAAACAAGGCCTCACGTGCCCCTCCATACGGCCTACTACAGCCAAACGACGTGCCAGGTGGGCCATGGGAAGTCTGGAGTATAGACCTCATCACTCAGCTTTCCGAGTCCTATGACAGACATGGCAACACATACACAGCTATTGCCATTGTGGTGGACCAACTGTCCAAACGATCCCACTTCTTTGCATGTGATGATCACTTTTTAGCCTCAGATGCAGCCGAGTTGATATACGAACAGATCCTGAAGCTACATGGACTTTCTCGACAGATCATCTCAGATAGGGGAACACAGTTTGTAAGTGCGCTTTTCAAGGAGTTTTGCAAGAAGCTGGGCATACGGGCCTCAATGTCGACAGCATACCACCCTCAGACCGATGGGCAGACCGAACGAGTCAACCAGTCACCGGAACAGTATCTATGGATATTCACTGAACACCGACCTGATGACTGGGCTACCCTACTAGCCACCGCGGAGTTTGCGTACAACAATGCTGTACATGAATCTACGGGTCTCTCCCCTTTCTTTGTCGAGTATGGCTACCACCCCAGAATGGCTCCAGACGTGCACGAGGGCCTAGGGTTCCCAAGCCTCGAAGAAGTCTTCAAAAACCATACTAAAGCTCGAGAACAGGTACAGTCCTTGCTAGCCCTTGCCGCTAAACGGATAAAATGGTACTACAATCAGCACAAGAGTGAAGTCCCATTCAAGGTCAGGGACAAGGTACTTCTCAAGGGAAAAGACCTCAAGATTAAGCAGTCCTCCGTGAAACTATCGGCCAAGAACTTTGGGCCTTATGACATCCTCGAACAGATAGGGCCAGCGGATTTCCGACTCCAGTTACCACACCAGAACAAGGTCCACCCCATCTTCCATACCTCAAAACTCATTCCTTACCACAAGGATGAGATCGGTGATCGAAACCCAGCCAAGCCAGACCCCATCGAAGTTGAAGGACATGATGAGTATGGAGTCAAAAAGATACTCGACTCGAGAACCCACCGAGGATATGTCCAGTACCTGGTCAAATGGGAAGGATACGATGTCAGCGATGCAACTTGGGAGCCAGTACGAAATGTCAAACACTGCAAAGAACTGCTAGACGAGTTCCATGTTGACCACCCAGACACGCCTCAGCCCATCTCGCTCACCAATCCATGACCGGTACACCAGCAGTTTAATCGACAAATATGGTTCAAACGCTTCGCTGGAGCTCAGGTCTTGAAGAGGGGGTAGTGTCACGGTTTTTCGTGCCACGATTAGTTGCACCAATGTTTGCCCTCCGTTTGTCCCGGGCTAGCACCAAGACCCTAGTATGGGGTTACCCCAATTCGGTTACGATCTTATCAGGGCAAGGTTATCTTATCTTTCTTGTTATCTTATCTCTTCCTTTAGATCGGATCCTCACCTGCAACAGGTCCCAGGACCTGCCCTAAACTCAGGGCGGTCTGTGCGCCGTTGCCATGTAGTATATAAGGGCTGTGATGTGGGGCTATGAACCTTAGATTCTGTCTTCTGTTCATCCATCCCTTCCACTGTAGGCAGCTTAACAGCCCCTACCCCACTGCGTCTTCTAGTCTAGACAATCTATCCACTGTTTTCTGTTGTCACCACTTGTGTCCTCCATCAGTGAGCCCCTTGTTTGTTTGTTTGGTGGCACACTCTATCGGCTGTGACAGTGACATGGGTGCTGACACCCACGTCGAAGGCCTCACTCAGACCAGATACAATGTGTGCCCACTTGTCAAGAAGACCCAGTGACACCAGGGTCGACTGCACACTGTTTGCATCGAGGGGGGTGACAACCCTCCTTAGGTCAGGCTCTGTCGCAGCTGCCAGCACCGTGGTTGGTTGATGTGCAGATGCTGCAGACGTGGGTGTGGTAGCACTTCCGGCCGTGTGTGTATGAGCCTTTGGCCCAGTTGAAACAGTAGGCTCGGCCATCACTGGCAACGAGTGCATGAGGGGAACAGGCATTTTTGCTGCAATCAAGGGCGGCAACAGGGATGTTTGCGATGGTGGTGTCCACAGTGCAAGCGGCGGGTAGATGTCTGGAGCGGCCGCACCAAAAGCACCGCTTGCCGCTGGCATCCAGATTGGCACGCTTGCTCCCATCGTAGGGCTGGTAACGCTTCCCCTGCGTGTGCATGCGTGTGTCCCTGGTCGGTCCGGTGTGTTGCACTACTTGGGCCAGTGCTGCAGCTATGGCCTGTTTCGTGTGGACGGCTATGACAGTCTCCGACAGCGCTCCACCGTTTCTGGTTGCTAGATCGTGGTGAGGATCTCTGGCTGCCACCATTCACTGCTGGATGTTGTATTCGCGTGCAATGGGCCAATCGTACTTGCGGCAGGCCTCGCCAACTGTGCGGTGGTGCTCCGCCAGAGCTGCGGCTTGGCTCAGGTGATACATGGTGGCTAGGTCTTCCGCCGTCCGGGCCGCCACCACCCATTCTTCATAGCTGATGGTGTGGTCATTCGCGCGAGTCAGAGGGCTTGAAGATGATTGTTCCATTGGCCGCCAGTGTAAACTCAAGCTCCTCGCCTTTGAAGGCCTTTTCGCGTGCTGCGGGCATCAAAGCGGCATAGGACACGTACTCACCCTTGTGCGCAGCTTCATCAACCTTGTGCGGAATGGCTGTAATGAGTTGCAGTAAGTCCATCTGAACAGCAGGTGGCTGACTAAAAGGAAACAAAAAGCTGAAGTTCTAAGTTCTGCTGTGATCTGTATCTGTCGCGCTGTCCTGATTGTAGACGTGACTGCACTTCTATCGTGCTCATGAAACTGCAGTTAACTGTGTGCGGTGCATTTGTCTGTGACAGTGTCTGTCCATGAATGTGTCTGTCCATGAATGTGTTTGTCTGATCATGCTAAACTATGTCTGATTGGATGACTCTATCCAGTGGCCATGTCTGAAGCCATGTCGGTGATTACTGTCATAAGGTACTACTACATGTGGGAGTCATGTGTAAAACTGTGACAATGCCATAGTGCGGTGTGGGGGGGTGAGATAGCAGGCAATAGAACTCACGGAAGGCGTCCGAGTTGCCTAGAAAACCTGGGATGATGGGCAGGAGGACCACCCGCTGGCACTTCTCTCTGTTTGCAGCTTCGGCCACTGCGCGGGCGTGGTCGATGACCTCTTGACTGGCGACGAGACCGCCAAAACACACCTGCTGGGCTGCCGGATGGATGGGACCAGGGCCCTGAGGTGGTTCAGGCTGTTGGCCGCCATGGCCAGGAGGGGGTGGGGGGTCACCTCCACCACCTTGTGGGAGTGGAGGCGGAGGGTTGCCGCCACCCGGCTGCACGTTGCCAGCCTGGTCGGGAGGAGGTGGTTGCGGGACATTTTGCGGGCCAGCTTGGCCGTCTTGCTGGCCATTCTCGCCAAGGTTTTGATTGTTGAGGTTGAGACCGAGATGTGCGCCGGGTCCAGTGTTCGTCATGTCGATGATAAATAGTGTTGCAGGGTCCGGTCCTAGGACTGGTCTGGGACCGGCCCAAAGACCGGGACCGACCTTGGTAGGACCGGACTGGAACTGCAAAAACTTTGGTCCTGTCTCTGGTCCCGGTCCCAGTCCCCTCCCCATAGGTTGAAGGGGAGGACTGCAAAAGGACCGGTCCAGACCAGTCCTCAGAGGAGTCTAATGGTACAAGGTCATGTCCTGTGACGATATAATGGGGCCAATCCATGGTATGGTAATAATGAAGCTAGAAAGGACTTCAAATTGCGATTTTAAGGGTACTAAAATTGTCTAAAACCACCCGGAAACTATGAAGATATAGGTAATGGAATGTACAGTAGGATAGAGGATAAAGGGAAGAAGGAAAGTGCGATTCCACAATAACGGGTTGGCCAATCTGGGCGAATAAGGGCGCGTTCGAAAGCTCATTAATGGGTGAACAGAACGTGGGTAACAGGGTGAGAATTGACCCAGTATTCAAGGAACTACAGACCGACTTCTACTGCAAGTTGATACAGGCAAAGATAGGTCCACAGCGGTAGCACCACTGCTCGAAATGTGGTGGGAGAGGGCTCGTTTGAAAACCATAGGCGAGCGGAATCTAACGCAGGAGAAATAAAGGTCGTACGCACCATGGTTGTAGAGATATAGGTCGATTACCTGCTCTTTCACACTATTACCACTATAGAAACCTCGATATCTCCACCAACTTGGCTCCAAACCGGTCGAATGTGGGGTCATTGGAAAGGTGGAGGCAAGGACAATCTGACAAGCCCAGGCGCGACCAGATCGGATGAGAAACGATGAAGGTATAGCCATATCAGTGCTAACAACTGCTACTAAGGTGATGTTCCAGTTGTGAGAACCAGTCCCGGACTGCCTGGGACCAGTCCAGGACTGGTCCGGACTGAGGACCGGACTGCAGTCCTATCCGGTCCTATGAGGACTGCAGTCCCGGTCCCAGTCCTGCCTTTTTGGGCCGGTCCTGTCCGGTCCTCGGTCCCCAGTCCTCCCAAAAAGGCAATGAGGACCGGGACCGGACCGGACCCTGCATCACTACTTGATAAAGGAGACGGAGTAGCAGAGGTTGAGTAGAGTAGGTAAAAGCGATTATTACGGTAAGCAAGAGGATGTCGAGCGTAGCACCGTTTGCGGAACTGACGGTGCTGGTGGTCAAGAGCAGAGAAATTTGCGTCGGCGCTAACCGCTCAGCTGGACATTGGGAGCCGGCCTCGCAAGCTCGGCAGGCCCCGGCATTCAGTATCGGGCTCTGCCGCTTACGAGCGGCGCTACAGGACTTATGGATGTGTAGACCCGATTGATGTGATGATCAAGTGACCCTTGGGGCCGATTTTTTCGGTCCGACCGCTTGTGGTATGCGCGGCCTGAGGCTATACACAGATGCCCCAGATAGACGCCTAGACAGATCATCCTCCGAGCGGTGGTAAATCCACAACGTATCCATCTCTTCCGGCAACGATACTCACTCACAACTATGGTGCGTCAGCGACATATGTAGCATCCTTTGTGGTATTCAACCCATTCGAATCTCGTTAGGACACTTTCATCAATCTCGCAAAGCAGGGTGTCGACGCCTACGAGCGATCCCACTGTGAGTGTTGTGTCCTATGTGCACTCGCATCGCTTTACTGATCGTGCGTGTCCTGGAGCTGACGTCTCGAAGACCGGTGGCCATGAATACAACTCCCCCCACCACTCCCAGAGTGGCCACGGCGGTGGAGGTCGTCCCGATTGTGCGCAATTTGCGTCGTGAGTCGATATTATGGTTTACCGAACTGCATTTTACAGTCAATGAGGACGAAGTTGTGAATACCGCCAGCCGTGAAGGCAGCGGCGATCACTCTCTCTTCTCCGGTGCTTTAGGCTTCCTCAAGCAGAACAAGGTCAGCAATCTCCTCACCCGAGGGCGTTCTAGAATGTTGCTCATGGCCCATTCGTATCATCAGGATGAGCACGAGCGTCCAGTTGATGAGGAAGACGTACAGCACGCCCACCGCAAGGCCTACCAGGAGGATTCTGCGGGATCTCTGCCTGCGAGCTCTCTTGGCAGCGCCGCTGCACTTCAGGTGCTACGAATCAGGACTATAATAGGTTTCATGCCGCTCACCATGGTCTCAGGTTTTGAAACAGTTCACCTCAAGCGGTAGTAGTGGTGGAGGATCCCAGACGCAGCTCATCAGTCTCGCCATGGCAGAGGCATCCAAACTTTTCGATAAATCTGGTGGCGCTTCTTCTGGTAATAAGCAGGACGCCGTCAATGGAGCTGCTATGACAGTCATGAAGCTACTCGTCCAGTCCAAGTTCAGCGGGAGCGTCGGTGGTGGAAACAGTGGTGGGCTGGGCGGCTTGATGGGAATGGTGAGTGAGAGATTTTGCGGGAAAGTTACTTTAGCTAACGAACTCGAAGGCGTCCAAGTTCTTGTGAAAGGGTAGTTTGATGCCATCAGAAACTGAACAGTCCTCCTTTGTATGTATACCGCTGAATACGTCTGAGATGAAAATCTCAATACTGTTTGTCGCTTTTTGAACTGGTAATTTGCCTGACCCATGTCCGTCCGTCTCCCGGCGGCGCGTTGACAACTATATCCTCAGAAGACGTTCCGTAGAATCCTTGCGCTAGTACTTTCTCGTGTCCCTCATGCTGTAAGTTACGCATTCTTCCGATACCGAAACCTGCACACTTCATTCCAATATGTAGACCTTGATTCAGCCCTATCAAAGTCCATGCCTGCTTCTTCATCGGTAAACCAAATTTAGGAGGTTATTGATCCCGGAAATGGCAGCGGCATTGATAAGAGCGGCAGCCTATAGCTATGTAGCAATTGGGCGGGAGACGGTGTACTTCAGGCAGTTGGTATAGGAAGCACCTATGTTGCGCGACAACACTACAAAGTGAGTAACATGGGAGGGGGACATAATAGTATACACGTAGACATCCAATTATGGGTAACGAATACCCGCATAAAAGCCTACACGTAGCTAAGGCACATACAAGTCATTCACAGCAGGCAGACAGGAATAAGTGTACAACAAAGCGAGATAGCGAGACATAGCACATGGCAACGAAGGTAGAGGAAACCCCTCAGACGGTAACTTCCTGCGGAGGGCTGATGGCTAGTCAGCGGAACGAATCTAGCCAAGAACCAATTGATGGACGCACCACGCAGAGGGGACTCCACACTCTGGTTTGGAAACGACGACTTCACAGTCTCTTGCCCTGCGATCCTTACCAGCGAACGGTGCCAGTCGGTACGCAGACAAGGAGTCTGACTGCCCGGAAACCGTCCCTATCCTGGGTTCGAAGGCGAAAGAATCGCCACCATCGTTGTGGAGTAGACAGCTCCAGGAAATATCAGCTCCTCCGTCGTCATCGACCACCGATATTGGGAGGAGGTTCGCATGGCGTGGCGAAGGCAGATCGAAGTCGGCATCAAGGACCGGTGTAAGGGGGCATGGCGGAGTGGATGTCGAGGAGATGGGACTGGGCTGTTCACCTGAGGTAAACGACAACATGTCCAGCAAATGGACATCTGTAGCAGACTCGGTCGGGAAAGAAGGGGGGGTGGGAGGAGCACTGGGATCCAGCAGAGTAGAGAGGAAATCGTCCAAATCACAGCTTGACGACGGGGATTGCGTAGGACTGGTCCAGAAATCTAACCAATTATTGGACGATTCCCACTGTGAATCTGAAGAGACTAATCAAAAACACTAACTCTGATGACCTGGGGTGGAGTCTTACCAGCGAATATGGGCCCGGAGAACACATCGAGTGGCTGCAGCTCTAGAGGATCGGGCGGGGCTTGGGGAGTGACATGCGCCTCAACATGCGCCTTAATGAAGTTGAACCACGGCTCTACTCGGTCTTGGAAGGTCATGGGCACGGAGACTGCATGCAAACGAGGCCCGACATGTTGACGTTTGGGCCGCGTCGGGCACGCGAGTTCGGCGTCGGAAGCACAACGTTTCCGTTTCATGAATAAGACGGGAGCAGGTGCATTGGAGGGCGTATAGGATTGGTCTGATTTATATAGATATCAATCACTACAACTTCGCAAAAGGATTGATGAGTAACGTACCCGTTGGTGGTTGGTGCTGATCCCAAGGTAGGAGGGGCGCCGAAGACGCGCGTCCAGACGGTCTAGGTTCCAGGTGTGTAAATATGAACATCGGTAGACGTGATGAAATGCGCTGGACTCACCTGGGCCGCCTGCATCGTTCTTCATTAACCTCTTCAAGCTCGGGACACTTTCTGCGTCGTTTGCGAGAGGGTGTAGAAGATACAGGACCTTCGCGAAGACATGCGGTTGGTTGGAAAGAGGTGGAAGATGGGGGCGAATGATGCATTGGGATTTCTGTTTGTGGTCGGTCCAGGAGAGTGAGTTCCGACATGAGAGCATCAACTTGGACCATGAGCTGAGTGGTGAGATCATTGCAACTGGAATAAATCTCTGCGGAAGTATCGGCCAGGGTCACGAGGCGCAAGGTAACAGCGTGGGCTAGCGATGCTGTCTCAGAGTCCAAACCAGTGGTCTCGAGGGCGATGTCGACATCAGCGAGTAGCTGTTCCCAACGGTCGTTGAAGGTAACAAGCGCTCCGTCACTGTCTTCGAGTGCAGCCAGGAATTCATCCTCAGCAGAGAGTAGTCGCTGTCGTATGGACGACATAGGGAAACGGGTAAACAAAACGATGGGAGGTAGAGGTACGAGGCAGGGGGTTGTGGTGGTCAACAATGAACGCGCCACAACTGCAATATCATGAGTGGGCACAATGGGGCCAGCCGGCGTCTAACCAAGATTAAACATCCCACGGGTGACTAGCGCCCCTTTGTCCTCCATATAAATCATGGGAAGGATTCATTGTCGTGGTTCGCCTTTTCTCACCGCCCAGCGCCCTACGACTGCTCCCCCTACGAGTTGTCCCCCCAACCACCTCCCTGCTCGACATGATCTCTGCACTACGTCGGATACACTCTTCCGCCCAAACATTGGCTCACCGATATGCATCTTATGCCCCATCCCCTCGACATTCCACTCTCCAAACTATCGATCTCGCTTTGCCTCCACCCGAGCCGTTAACTCAGCGCCTTGTGGAACTCGGGATAGATGGGCAATCCGCCGAACATATCTCTTCCGCGATGCTGCGCGCTGTCTCACGTATCCGGGAGGCTTTCCGTCTCGACTTTCAACGCCGTCGACAGACTTTGCAACACGATCTACATTACTTCTCTGAGTCCCAACTGTCCTTAATCCCCACAACATACACAAACGTGTATGCGAAAGCGATTCAAGACTGGACTTCCTATATTCTGGATACGTTCGCGCCCCGCGTGCTTCGTGCCCGGATGCTCCATCAACAACGGGATTGCAACACATCGAGGCGTCCGTTCAATCAGGTGAGTGCCATAACTGATCGGGAAATCCAACAACTAACGCTGCCGCCAGGATGCCATTCCGACGCTAGAGAAAGCATTTGAAGAGAATGCCTTCCCTTCACGCCTCGAGAAATACGAGCTGGCAGCCAAGTCTTCAATGGAATTTAGGCAAATCAATACCTGGGTAGGTTCTAATGCTCTTATGCACATATCTGGGCTTACGTTATTGTCAGTTCCAAAACCGCCGTGCACGTTACAAGAAGGAGGGCCGAGAACTGAAGAGACAAGCTTCCGGCGGTGTTGTGCTGGAGGAGCTTGAGAATAGCGTTGTAGAGATGCTGTTGCCTTCTCGGCCTGATGATGACCACATATCGTGTTTACAGTCTGTGAGTATCCCATTTTCTCCGGTATGCTTTTCATGACCGCTCATATGAAGAAGTCTCTCGAGGTCAACGACTCGCTCGCAAGTCTGGATTTCCGGCCCCAAGCTCCCGCGCATGCTTTTCCGTCCGTCTATCCGCCAGCTTGTTCCTATGACCCGTTTCCCAACTCTCCTGAGGGACGAGCATTCCAACTACCGTGGATCCGCACTTGCCGTTCATCACCTCCCATCCGCGAAACAGTCGACGTGTCGGGCCTAACATCGTCGTTCGATCGGCTCACGCTCGGCGATGAACGACCGCACGTGTCCGCATCCTCTGTCTCTTCCAGCCATCTTACTTGTCGGCCTTCGTGGTTTCACCTTGGTTTTGTCACGCCCTGCGCACGCGCCCCCCATCCCGCACTCGTTTGCAGAGCGAAGCATGTTCAACATAGCTGCCCAGCTGTGGTATCCACAGGCACCTTACGCGAGAGCCGAACACCCATCAGGATCGGTTGCCGTTCGCCACCCTTTCCCTTGCATGACAGCTCTCCACAGGCCGTCAGTTCTTCGCTTGTGAGACGGCCCGCCAAGCGCAGCCTACCTCGTCGCCTTCCGCACAACAAACCCTCGCGCCCGCCGTCTCACACACTCCATTCAGATTGTTCGACATCGTCCAGGTCGTCTTCGGTTTCCTCGAAAGCTAGCGTCTCTGGAAGTGAGATCGACTCTCCCCCGCAAACACCTCAGCCGTTGGCTTCTGTTCTTCCCGATATTTCACACAGCTTCAAAGATTGTGACGGCTCCACTCTTCCCGATTATACCCTTCCAATATCGTCGACCCTGGAGTTGTTTGGCGCCACATTCGACGAAACCAACACTACATGTCACATCACTGCCCCTCTATCGACGTCCCTTATATCTGCTTGCCTTGGCTTCTCGTGATATGGGATATGCTCTCTATGACTCACCGTTGTTTGCTCTCTACTTGCTGTCCTCAGCTGACCTGGTCTGCTTCCACACCCTACACCGGCTTTGGTTTCTCATCCCGTTTCCATGCACGTGAACTGTTGAATTGTTATCATTATTCCCTTCATCTTCATATGTGCCTAGAGTGCTGCATGTTAGTTTTATTCTATGTTTTTGTCCGTCTACAGTAGCCAGTGTGTACAATATCGTAATTAATGTCTTCCCGGCATAGCTATCTCGTCTTCGATCTTCCATCGCCCGACCTCTGCCATAGCGTCCGCATTTCCACTGCTGAGCTCAACAGAATCAAGCAAGGATCCGACCATTTCCCACGGATCCTTGCTACCGCCATACCGCAATACTTCCTGTTTGTACTTCTGGCCAACCTTCCTGTTCAAGGGATCCGCATAGAACAGGTTGCTCCATACTCGCGACGCAATGGCACGGTCGAAAAGATACGAGTAGTATGTTGCGCCGTAACCAAAAAGGTGCCCAAACTGCGTCTGCCATGATGTTCCACTCGC
Source organism: Ganoderma lingzhi (assembly GCA_026283605.1). Lineage (NCBI taxonomy): Eukaryota > Fungi > Basidiomycota > Agaricomycetes > Polyporales > Polyporaceae > Ganoderma > Ganoderma lingzhi. The sequence goes on from JAPJYM010000001.1 coordinate 2,723,046, forward strand.
ATAGGGTATGAGTGCGTAGTTGTCGTACAGCTTGGCCAGGGACGTTGTGGAATCGAAGTCCTTCGACACGACTGTAGGGGAATGATATAGCTGATCAAGCATGGCGAGGAGGATCTGTGTATGAGTGTCGATGGAACGGCAGGGGTCTTCGTGCGTGTTGCCAGTTTGACGCACAGACAAGACGTCGCCATGATCGAAAAGGGAGAGCACGGTGGGGGAGTTCAGGAAGTGCTCCATGAGGATGGATGGCAACTCGACAAAGTCAGTTGCACAGCGAGTCCCAGAAACATTCTGATACTCTGTGCGTCCTATCATAGCTAAACGTATGTGAGCGGAGCTGGTCAGTTGCGTGTACAATGAATACTCACAATGCATTGCGTGACCCATTTCGTGGAAGAGCGTAACCACTTCGTGCCATTCCAGAACGGTCGAACCACGTCCAACAGTCGGCCGGACGAACTCGCAGAGAAGAACAACAACTGGCAATTGATACGTCGTTTGATCCGGAAGCTCCAACTGTCGCCCAGCTTCGAAGTCGCGGGAAAGCTGGATCTTGGCAAAGTCATGGTTGTCTGCATGGGTCAAATCGCCATGTCCATCGTCGTCATCGGTACGCCGGGAGCAACGAACTGTGTAGTGTGCCGCGCCTCCGGGTTTCCCTACTCGAGCAAAAAGGTCGGCATATATCCAACCCAACAACCCCCGATCTTCGTCGATGACTTCCAACTTCCTTATGTCTGTGTGCCACGTCTCCCCCGGGGATATATCTGAAAGTCGAAGCGAAATGCCGTAGAGTGCCTGAAATAGCCGCGAGAGTGCCATAAAGACCGTGCCCACAGTAAGCGGAGGAAGAGGAACTGGGGGCGCCGGAGGTTCAGGAGGGCAGTAGTAGTCACGATCCCAGGGGCGGATGGTGGGGTTCGGGGTGGTATTCAGGTGCGCTTGTTTACGCATGCTGAGCGCGTAAAGTGCTCGTTTGGCGTAAGGCTGCGTATGGTCCATCAATGCATTCAGGAAATGCTGGACGTTTTCTAATCGCGTAGATTCAGCCCATGCAGCACTAAATATGTATAATTCGTACCTGGACTCTTCGCCATTTTATCTCCAAGCGTCATATGAGCGAAACTATCCTTTCCCACTAAACGTGCGACCTCTCCGCGTGCACGCAAGAGGCGTTCGAGAAGTTCGACCTGTCCGGAAGTGCTAGCGTTCGCTGCCATGTACACCTTTCTACGTGGTTCCTCAGCCGGAGCGGAGCGCATGATCATCTGAGCCTGGAGAGAACCCGGGTACACAAGTAGGTCCCTTTTCGTGACTTGAGCTTGAAGGCGTAGTCTCGCACCCATGCCTAGATCTTTGATGCCCTGTAATTCGGACCATTGTATCCGTGCGGGAGGTCGGGGCGCCGCGGCTTCGTGAAGAAACCGCCGGCCTAGGACGAGGATCTCGCTCGATAGAGACACGAAACGTTCACGTTGGGAAGGGAGGAGGTCGATGCCCGACTTCTCGAAGTCACGCCAGAATATGAGGGCGGTCTGATATGCTTCGTGGGAGAAGGATTTCACAATGTCCTTGTCGGACAGGACAACCCGCAATACCTACGAGGCAGAGTCAGATTCAGTTCGGAAGAGAGAGTGAGGAACATGACTGCGCACTTCATACAATCCGACATGCGTATTCAGGACATTCATGAATTCGCAAAGCTTCTCGTACACCACCTCGGCACTCTGGATCCACGCCTGGTCCGGATGCGCGTTCCTCAACAGCTCCGCGAGGTCGATGACGCCACACAGCATGTCGCTCAGCCTGTCCAAGTTCTTCACGACCTTGAACAGCTCGTCCCGCGACTCCCGGGCCCGCAGAATCCGGTCCGTCAGCAGTTGCGCGCGGCACAGGGTAGAGTCGGCGAGGGCGATGAAGGCGGATGGGGTGGTGAGCATGTGGTGACCGAACAGTCCGGTCGGCGAGGTGATTTTCTGCGGGGCATAGGGCCGATCGAAGAAGGCTATGAGGTCAGTATCATCGACGGAAGCTGGCTGAATGGCGGAGGTGGTGGCTGCTCGCGTAATGGCCACATCCTTGCCCAGTAGGCCCGTCCTGAGACAGCCGCGGAAGCGAAACGGTGGGTTAGAGGCCGTGGAGAACGCATTCTTGGCCACCCGGGCGAGCATTCAGCGAAAAAAGCGGAGAGCAGAGAGGGAGCGGACCGGAAGGGGAAGGAAGAGCCGCCAACGGGACGCGAAGTAGGGCTGAGGACAGAAGGATTTTGGGTCCCCGGAGGGCTTACATGCTTCGAAATTGGCGCTCTGGGACCAGAAATCCCGAAGAAGGTCGTCAAAACCGTGACCGCTTTTCCTGTCAAACGTGCTTGAACCACGGCAATGTCCGACGGGCATCTTCTCAGACTTCTTCGTGCTGTCAATTGCCAACCTCTCATTCGTCATTCAGTACTGTATCCATGGCTGTGGCCAGTCTCCGACTGACAATTTCAGCACGCTCTCGCTGGAATCTACGAAGCAGCAAATAACTCGATTCGACATCGGGCGTTATGTAATACTCATGGGTCTATACGAACTTGCGATTAGGAGAGACGTATGTAGTGGCGACGTGACGGTGCGTAGGCAGTCCGAGCCAGTGGGAATGCGTTGGCGGCAGGACGTTGACTAGTGCGATGATGGGATATGTGGGGCTTGACGCGAAATATAAACAAGATAGAACACACATACGATGACTGAGAGATCAGGACTCGTCCATGCTGGATGTCGGAGAAAGACTACCTCCGATGCTCTTTTCATAGAGCTCATCGGCGTTTGAACCTGATGCAGAGGGCGTCGTTGAAGGGTATCGTGGTCCGTCAGACATAGCGTCGTCCAGGTCTGCCTTGTCTCCTTCAGAGTGCGGCCCACCGTTCGACGTTGGTGGCGGCTGAACGGCGGCTCCAGGGGCACCTGCTACAGGCTCGACAGCGTAGTACCAGAATTTGCTCTTCTTCTTCCCTGCGATCGCCTCCACGGCCGTCTCCGTGGGCTTGATTGCGGCCGCGCCGTTGATTTTAATTTTGAGGCCGCCGCCTAGATTGCCATTGGTCGACGGTGCGTCGCCAGAGTTACCACTCATAGCACTGTCATCCGTCCGTGCGCGCTTTGGCGGCGGCTCGTCTAGCTGGGTGTCTGCTGGTGCACCGAGGCGCACCGAGCGGCGCTCTCCTCTCCACTCACTCCATTCTTCTTGGGGATGAGAACCGTTGGTTCGCGTCGATCGCCGCGGGGCTGTAGCTCCTCCTCTCCGGGATTTCGAGCCGTCGAGGTCGTCAAACTCTCCCTGGTCTTCATACTCGTCGTCCTCCTCGTCTTGTGGCTGATAGTTGTAGTCGTCCTCTTCATGCTGCGTGAAGGTTCGTGATGAGCGTGGCCGCTCAGTCGGACCGGACGGCAGCACTCACGTCGCTTTCCGGGTTGTTCATGTAAGCGTAGTCCGGACGGGTTGTCCGCCGGCGGGTGCGAGTTTCTCGCAACTCTGCTGATGCGATAAGCAGGTTCCGCTGCTGAATCTTGCGTTGAACACGTTGAATTCGCTGCGATGGTGTATCCATCAATCACGTGAACCACAGATACTGTCAAGCACCGTGTAGCCGCGGCAAAAAAGGCCCAAGGCAAGCTGGGGTGCGGCACCGTCCAAAAACGTCTAAACCAAAGAAACTCACCGCTATTTCGTTGTCAATCACTTCCACTCTGTCTTGCAGCGATTTGAGCAAAGCGATGTGTGCGGTCTCGAGTTTCGACCGCTTCTGACCCGCTTTGCCTTCGGGAGGTGCAGCCTCCTTTACCTTCTCCAAAATGGCCATGTATTCGTCTCGTGTTGAGGCAACAGTCTGGAACGTGGCGGTAATCTTCCACGGGTTTGTTGACATGTAGACCCTTGGAGAATCTGATGCAATGAAGGTTTGGTCAGTAATGTGTTTCCGAAAACCCTGGTCAATTTTAGAAGCCGCAAAGTGCCGATAGTCTGATACGATCCTGCAGGCGCATGGACGGCAAACACTTGCAAATACAAAATATCGAGGAAACGTTCCAAAGCATACCATCTACAATCCAAAAGCGTTTTCGTTCCTTGTCCTGACCCAGAGGGATCAGTTGCAACCGTTCTTGGCTGTTCGGGTCACCAGGAGGTGGAGGGAGGGATAGCGTCTCGGTCTTCTTGTGCTTGTTATGGACGACGCCCCACGCGCGGTCAATGATCGCCTTTATCTCCTGACTATGACAGAGTTGCAATTCCACCAATTGCCGCAATATGTTGAGCTGCACGAAGGGCGGGGGTGGATGAAACGTTGTAAAGGGTTCTCTGAGAATCATCATAACGCACCTTCGTGTCCCAACTCGCAGCGAAAAGGCTCCCCTCAATCTGCTGGAATGGGTCTACGTTTGCCTTCAGTGCATCGTCCCAGAAAACACTTCTCTCCGAGGTCTTGAAGTATTCCTGCAGCAGCGCCGCCACGGTGGATGTAATCACATCAGAGCTACAACGTTCGCCACGTCAGCGTAACGTGTTTTACGAGCCCCCGGGCATCGTGAAATTGTGCGCACCTCAAATTACGCGTTCCCGGGCGCAGGTTGAGGACAAATCGCGAGAGGATTTGGGTCATTATAGGGTTGGGCTCGAGGGACAGTAGCGCGTCCTCGAAACTGACAATCCCACCACGAGAACGTCAGCAAACATCGCTTCCGACTCGCCACGAGACAATGAGGCGTACTCCATCGGCGTATGGAACCCCTCGACCTTCGCACGCAGCTGAGTAAACTTGCAAATGAAGCCATACACAAAGAGCGATTCCCAGCGGTCCGAAGGATGCGTTGCGGCTGACGGCGGACAGACGTGTCCTTTTTTATCGAGAGCATGGTCCGAAGTAGTGGCCTTCATCGTGGTTGTGGCGAGCGGAGAAGATGCATGGACGAGAAAGAGTTGAGGCGAGGCCGGACAGGCGCGGTGTGTGGTCACGTTCATAGGGCCGCCTCTTATTCCGTCATATCTATTTAACGTACAAATACAGACCAATACCCCAGTTATCTAACCAGATAGCTAAGCTCTGTTTCTGTCCCCCGATCGCGGCACAAATGATCTCTGGGCACTCTGACATACTCTGGCGTGCAAGAACGTGATGGTGATAGAAAGCAATTCCATTGAAGAGAAGATACAAGAACGCGACTCGTACGAGGTACAGGATGTGTTAGCCCGGTCCAACCTGTATCGTGAGCTGTCAGGGCACGCATAATATCGGTGATCGTAGAGGCATACCTTCGGAATATCGTGGTGTTCACTGAGGGCTTCGAGCTTGGCATTGAACTCGCTGACGCGATCCTTGTGAGTCTTGCTTGCCAACCTCGCCACCTTCTCAGCCAACTAGGATCCCAACACCTTCAGATGTCGGCGTGGAGTAACGTAGTATGAAGCACGCACCCTCCTCTTCTGGGTTTCCTCAAATCTCTTCTCCGCCGCGGTCTTCCTGTCACTACTGCTGCTGCTAGCAACGGCGGGAGTGCTACGCCCGCTGCCAGACGGCGACGCGGTCTTCGCTTCATCATCCTTAATCGCCCGCTCCAATGCCTGTACGCGGTCCTCGTCAGGAGAAACAGCCTTCTCCTTGTCCTTCTTCGATTTCTTCTTCCTACAGTGGTGTCAGCATATGCCACAAGAGAACGCGCCACAACGCTCACTTTTTCACGATTCCGCCATCCTTGACGCCACCTTTGAGCTTGAGAGAGCCACCGGGACGGAAGTCGTAGTCTGAGGACATTGTCCGCGAGGGCGTGGTGGTCGTTCAAGTCATGGAGGGTGCCGTCGCGCATCACGCGGTCGAGCACGCAGAAGGAGGTTGTGACGGGTCGTGACGGGTCGTGACGGGCGCGCCGCGTCGCCAAATCCGAGACGCCGCTGACCTCCTTCGGCCTCTCTGTCGTCTCTGTTGCAACCCTGCTCGCCGGTCCCGTCCTCCACCGCCGCCTCATATCTTCGGTCTCCTGCGGCTGCACTCCCCATAACACTGCTACTGAGTGCCACTGTGGTTGCTGAACCGGGATCGTCATGGCAGTCTTCTCGCTTAGTACCTCGCATGTCTACATACCTCCTGCGACTCGGGCTCTCACAATAGCCACTGTTGTGTCTTCAGTATTCTACTACACTCTCCTTTTGAGGATAGGAGATTCCACCTCCTTTGCTCCATATTTCTTCCTTATCCCGGGGTCCAGCCTCTTCTATCCGTGGACATTTTTCACGTCGGCGTTTGTCGAGAGTAGCATCATAGAGGTGCGTTCGTCCGCGTGCGTAAGGCTGCCATTACGATGCTCACTCACGTTTTGTAGTTCATATTCTCTCTCATCGTCGTCCTGACGACCCTGAGCTACCTGGAACGACTGTGGGGATCCATTGAGATGGCAAAGTTCATCGTGGTGACAGTCGTTGCCTCAAATATCATCGCATTTGTGGTGAACTGGTTGGAGTACACCGTCACCAAGATGCCTGTCTTCTTGTGAGTACACTTTATCTCCCACTTTGATCTCTTATTGACGTTGGCGGAGGTATGGGCAACAGTACCATGGGCTGATGGCGCTCCAGACCGGAATGCTCGTTGGCCTCACACAGATCATTCCCGAGCATCAGATTCAGATTATGGGCATGTTCAAGGTGCGGATAAAGGTGTGTTTCAGTCAATAGGCCGAGTGTGGGCTAGCACTTATATCCTGCTCGTATCTCAAGACGTTGCCCATGGCCTACGTGACGTTTTCGACCGTCATGTGCATCATCGGGTTCCAAGTGCCCTTCATCATCATCCAGTTTGGATGGCTTGTATCCTATGTCTGGCTCCGCTTTTACAAGAAGAATTCACCGGAGACCTTGAGCGGCGGTCCTGCGTATGGGGATAGAAGCGAGACTTTTGCGTTCGTGAGCTGGTTCCCTCCATTACTCCAGTGAGTAGCGCCACCGCCCTCTGATGCAAAGCACTCCCGCTTACCCGAGTGACTCTAGTGGGCCCATCACCATCCTTGGCAATACTGTCTACAATGTCGCGAATAAGTTCCACCTGATCCCCAGTAGTGGAACCGATGCCGAATCCGGAGGATATAGCCAGGTTCCGGGCGGTGCACGCGCGGAGGCTGAGCGAAGACGGTTGGTGTCCTCATACATTGACTGCGACACATCTCACACGTGTCCTCTTTCCAGTGCAATGGCTTTGAAGGCACTCGACCAACGAGTTGCCGCTGTTTCTCCTACCCCACCACGGACCGCCAACGGTCCCGCCGCACCTCCTCGCCCTGGGCCTTCTTCGGCCCCTCCACCACCTGTGGTATCGTCTACTTCCAGTGACGGATCTTCGAAAGACATTACCGAACATCAGTCGGAGAGTCGATAACCTACACTAGTACTGCTTTCCTCATGCTATGATTACGCCCACCTCGCCTGTCTATGTATGTATGAGCGCCTAATGACCCAAAACACGTCGCGTCGCTTTCGACGCGTGTCAATGAACTTCTCCCAGTTCTGTATGATGACGTTGCATTGAGGAGGGCACGCCGATAGGCGAGCCGAGTGTGCGTCGCGGTGTACGAAACGGTGGTTGGTTTTGGAACCTTCCCTGGGCACGGACGTGGGTCGGTCAGACGCCCTAAGGTTCTCGAGGACACGTCTCTGCGTAAGCGCCTACTGAACACCGTCGCGCCGTTCCTTGTACCACCTCCATGGCCCGTCGTTCCTCTGCAGGCTCAGTGTCGCTATTGCCTTCTCGAGAACCTTTTCGCCAAAATGGCACAGCTTTTGCGACACCCAAAGGTCCGCCTCCTCTCCCCTTGGATAACGCTCGACGGCCCTCATTTCGCTCGACGTCCGCATCCCACAAGCTAGATTCCCTGGTCAACGCAGGAGATATAGACCCAGATGACTTGTTGGCCAGGTACAGTGTCTCTAAGGTTCGGATGATCCAACAGCGCCTCAGGTGCGTATCACTTCTGTGTATGGGGCGCATCCCGGCGATTGAGGTCGCTGTGCAGGGCGGATGCGGACGCGAAGCAGGAGGAACTTCGTCTCATGGTTGGGTGCGTAATGGCATTTGCAACAATCTTGCCGCAATGTTCAGAGGTGTCATGAAAGCGCAGGGAACGGTACCGCGACCTCCTCCAAGCCTCTGCATCTATCCTCGCCCTGGACAAGTCTTCGCGGCATGTCCTGGACGCTCTGGAGGAAATGCGCGATACTGTGGATACGATCAACCCGTTTCGCGCCCCCAAACGTACAGCAACTGGAGAAGGTGTGCGGCCTTCAATTTCATTGCATGAAGGGTGTTCTGATACACGGGCACAGACAAGCACCTGCAGTCGTTGCAGTCGTTGTCGGCGCACGTCAAGCTGCTCCTGGATGCTCCAGAACACCTGTGGCGGCTGATAGAGAAGAGATCATACTTGAACGCTGCATGGCTATTCCTTCTCGCACGGGTGGTCCATCGAGCGCTTTCTCAAGAGAGCGATGAACGAAGGTGGCAATCATATGGCGTTGACGTCCAGGTCCGCGTTAGAGCCCTCTCTCGCTGAACCACGATAACCCATTTTTGTTTAGGAACATGTACCTCTTGTGCAGCGACAATGGGACGCCATCACGCCCTTCCGCTCTCAGATCTCACATCGAGCGACCCTGTCCCTCCGAGAAGCGAACAGTGCACCTGGGGTTCGTTGACTTCGTCCGGTCTAACTTCCTTCGTGCTCAATCATACACAGGAAGTCTGCGCAACCCTGCTCACCCTTTATCTCCTCGAGTCACGACCATTGCCGGAGACGTTATCGATATACCTCGCTCAGCGGACCAAGATGCTGTCCGGTCTCCTCACCCGCAATGCGTCCACCTTCGGGAATGGCTTTGCTGTAGATATCAAGCCCAGTGGCAACGTACCACACAGGCCTCGGAAAGTTGTCCTGCGAGAAACGAAACAGAAGACGGAGGCTCTGCTAGATGCCATCTCCCGCACCGTCTTCACAGCCCGGTCTATGTTCGCGGACGACGGTTCCGCAACCACATGTCTAATGAAGCGGGCCTTGCAGTTCATTCAGGCACCTTCGGACGACGCTTTTGGCCTTCCCAAAGAGTTACGACTCACGACACAAAGCCTCCTGACGACACTGCCTTCTTCGAACCACTTCCTGCTGCTTCCACAAAGCATCCGGATGTACAAGCCGTACGTTGATGGAGCATCTGTGATGACCCCAACCCTGCAGTCGCAGTTGAAGGAGAAGTTGGAGAACTGGTTCAAGAAGATGATTCAAGACGTTCGAGGGGCCTTCACGGATTGGTTTGCCGCCCTGGAGACCGTGAGGGAAGTCTGGGATGTTCGCGACTCCCTTCTGACTTGGCTCAGAAGCACGCAGGGGCTGGCTTCCCCTGAGAGACTGGAACTTGGGTCCATCATCAACACTGCTTCTCAGGTTCGGGCGACGTCCGTCTGGAAGGGCGCCCTGGGAGTCTTGGAAACTTCGTTTCGAGACGCGCTGGTGTCGGCGACGACGACGTTGGAAGAGGCGCTCACCGACCATCTGTATGGTGGGTCACCGCCGCGGTATGGTTTTGTTCGAAGTTACTGACACAGGTCCAGACACTCAGCCTGTCGAGCATCTCTTCTTGCAACCGCCTGTGCCTTCATTGCAGACAAGCGCGCAAAGTTCGGTGGCCGCCGCACAATTCTCAAAATACAAGTCGAGATTGCGTCAACAGCTCGCCGGTCGTACTCCTTTGTTGAATTCGACGCTGTCGGCCCTGGAACGACACGCATCGCAGATACAGAAGGATTTGGCCGTGATGCTCAGATGCGGTGACTCCGGAAGGTATGTTGCCGGTGTTCGCGTGGGGTATATGTGCTGATGAAGGCGCATGCCTTCTCGTTCCAGCGACCTGGTCGTGCACCTCTCGTCAACATATCGTACAGACGCGGAAGCCGCTTGCGATACGATTTGCAGTGTGCTAGAAGGTTCCATAAAACTCGAGGGTTGGTCTGCCGCTTCCTGCTGCTAGTATCACTAACGTAGGGGCGCATCGGCTTCTAGATAACTCGCCATCAAGAAGTCCTATATTCGTCGCCAGGATTTGTCAAGAATTGTCCTCTTCCTCTGATTTCTTTGTACGAGTTGGGTGTAGCTCAACGAAGGCTGATGGTTTGTCATTGGAACATTGTCCCCATTCCGATGATCTCACCTCACTCAATTGTAGTTTACCGGGAGCGGCTGCGCAGCCTCCACGCCAAACTGATGGAGAGCTGGCGGAACCTTACTGTCTCCCGTATTTTCGAAGCCACCCTTGAAGATAAATCCCTCCATCGAAACGGTTCGCCTTCCCAAGGTGAGAGACGTGGGATCATGGTGCCTGTCGATCGGCGTACTGACGCCACTTAGATGACGCCACCTCGCCGACTCGGCCCTCGCATGCGCTCACCCAAGCACTCCTCGCGTTATCTTCGGGGATGCAGCAACTGGGCGTATGCCTTGACGAAGACCGCAGGAGACAACAAGCTGGTTCTATGCTACGACGATTCATTAGTGAATACCTTGCTCGAGTACCACCCGACGCCTCCGGTCTTGAAGGGTCCCTTCAATATCTGTGGGACCTTGCCTTCTTGGAGAGGTTATGTCGCCTGTGGAGAGAGGATACGGCAGAGACGTCAGACCAGATCGCAGCGAGCATAGCCTGTCGGCGAGATGTGAGTGGATTTCGAACGCGCCGGGTCACCCATTTATCCTCCGTCAGACCATAGCAGATGCCAAAGCAGTCCCGCAGTCTGATGTCTCCGCCTCTGCCCATGAATACCTCTCGCGGACCCAAATCCTCCTTGCTGGTCTACTCCCCTCCCATACTCATCGGAGTACTGAACCTAAGCAGTCCACGAAGAAGCCAGAGAAACAGCCGACCCTTCTCCTCTATGGTACAGCGGCCCCAGAGACGAGATTTGAACCCGCTCTGGAACTGGTCAAGCCACCTCCACGGCTTGGCTTGCTGCATGTGGGGGCTGCAGCGCTCCGATAGACATACCATGTACAGTAATTCCGGATATAATCCGCCAAATGTTTCCACGCATGCTAATTCACTCCACATTGTTCGTCAGCTTCCTGCCGTTCCGACATCATGATGAATTAGAACGCAGTACTTATTCCCACCACTTCCACATTGGCTAAGAACTAGGCCTTGCGTGCGCGTGTGAAATGGTACACCCTGTCGTGGCTATAGTTACAGTTGCAAAACGGTTGAACGTTGACTGCCAGTGTCCTCGTCGGCGTTGCTCGGATACAATTAGTACGTAAGTAGGAGTCTCGGTCATCTCGAACGTGCCTCGAAGTCAATCTACGTTAAAGCTGACGATCAGTGTGCACGGTCCGTCCATCTCGATCAATGCTTCCCTCCGGCCCGGCTCACAACAACCCACGCTAGGCTACGCTGCACAACAGAGCGACTCGAATCAGCAGACGCCGATCAATGCTCAGCCCAAACACACGGACCAAACCATCCGGAGTGGACGAAAAGCACCGTGACTCTGGCCGGGCCTTGCGCTGGACGTGTGGCACTGGTAAGCACATTTCCAGACGGCGCTAACGTTGACATTGTCAGATCTGTGATATGCACTTTTCAATACTTATCCAATTGATCCTGCGGCAGTACTGGGCGGGGCACTGCCTGCGGCGTGAGCAGGATGATCGGCATTCCCAACTTCCCAAGAGCCAGAGCCAGAGCCAGTGTGTCCCGAACCCGCGCGTTACTCATCTGACAAGAAATCACAGGAAGGGGGCAACAGAGATCGGATTCTGGTCTTCTCGTGCTCCGAGCCTCCCTTCTTCCCTCGTACGAGGCCCTATGAAGTACGCCACATCCCGCGGCCGCGCGCCGCGACCCTCACCCCAGCTCAGATTCGTCCCAGCAGCACTGGCAGCTGCTGGCCCCTGGACCAGCTCACCCGCTCCCTGGCATTTTGGAACGAGGTACGACGCACGGCAAGCGGGACAGGAGTTGATCTCCTGGACGAGCTCGAGGACAAGTTCCCCACAAGTTACGAGTTGCTCCGGCTACGATCTCGCGCTCGGCTACACCGACAACGGAGGTGACGACGGTAGTCGATATCGGCTCTCGGCTGGTGTAATATCATGAGAGGTAAGCCCCGCCTCTAGTATCTACGCTTGATCTATGCGACACCCATGGAGGAGGGGTCGCTCGAGCCTCGGATGGTAGCTGAAATCCATGCTAACCGGCTGCGATACCATCTCAGAACCGTCACCTCCACCGAACCTGCGGGGCCAGACGTCGGTGTTCTTTGCCATCCACCTTGCTGGAGGGCATGTTGGACTCCCGATCCTAGTCGCCACATTCCTTCTCTCCAAGACCGCGAATCGCCACCCCACGGTCGTTAATTTCTGTATTGTATGGATCCTGTATTCTATCATTTACTGTCTACTGTGAGTCCCCTTCTCGTTCGCTTCTCGGGGCTTGCAGGGCGCAGATGCTCAAGTGCAATCAGAATCTATGGGGGCGACGCCTGGTTGGACCATCCGCGACACGAGCTGTGTCTGGCCCAAGCGGCTATGAATTACGCAGCCCCTCCGATGGCCGTCGTAGCCGGATTCGAGGTTGTGCTTCAAGTGAGTATTCTTTGGATCGCACCGTGCCCTAACATACAACTAATATACTGGCAGATTTGGAGCACGTTCATAGCGCCATGGAAGCAAGCCCGGCTTGCTTGCATCCCGCCTTGGATTAAGCTGGCTGTGGTACGCCCCCCAAGATGCTATCTGTACTCGATGGGTTCTTACTCGCAACGCTCTTAGATCATCTTGCCACCTTACCTAACTTTCATAGCATTCGCTATGCCTGCTATGGTGGTCGGTCTGCAACATCCGGAGTGGGTTCGTGTCAAGACTGGTCTTTACTGTGGACTCGTGCAGGGACATTTGTATGCTCTTCTTGCGTGACTGCTTCGCCTTCTCAACTGATAATGTCCCCGATTGACAGTGAAATGTTCGCCGTGCCTGTCTTCTGCAGTGTCTTCCTGATCCTCATCATCGGCCTCGAAGGCAAGTAGATGCTAGTTTGGGTTGATCGTGGCTCATTTCATCCCCTTGTCCAGTCGCGAGCATTGTGCAGTTTATTCGCGGACGGCACACCATCAAAAAGGATTTCCCGTTGGTGACAGCGAAGCCGCCTTCATTAACCCCGTGGGCTAGGGTGCGTACCTCTAATAAAATCTCTGAGATGCCATCGTAAACGCCAGACTTTGCCCAACCAGGCGGGCCTCTTCCTGGTTTACTCTTCCCTTGCACTCGGGTACGTCGTTTTTGTAGCACCGTTGATACCCCTCTCAATTATGGATCCAAATCCCAGTGCTTGCATTATGGACCTCAAGCAGGATCTGAACGTCTTCGCATACATGATCCAAGCAGCACTACCACTCGCAGCGTTCCTTGTCTTCGGGTTGCAGAAGGTGCCAGTTAATTCTATTTGACTTGTCATTGAATCTGACCGTAGGGAATGTTAGGATGTACTCACGGTCTGGTTCGGCTGCAGTCGCCGCCGCCAGTGGGACAGAGAGGATAGCGTCAGAGCGTCCCATGAATCGCCTCAGGTTGTGAGGACCAACTCACTCGCTTCTGAAGAGTCCATCGAATGCACGTCACCGATCGCCACCACACATCGCTCCTCTTCAATCGTGTGATTGTGACGGCAATGGTTGGTTTCTAGTGCTACCCAGGCCTACAAGGTATACACCGTGCCGATCTAGGAGGCGGTATTCACAGATCTGACCCAGGTCGTCTGGATGGGGGTGCGTTGCCACAGTCGCCATTCATGCGACGTCGCTGCGACTTGGGCTTCTCTTCCGTTGGAAGCGGAAGGACAAGCATAGGCGTCGCGTGGCGCGTCTCCGCCCGCACGATGGTCAAGTAGCGCCCTGCCAGCATTCGTCATCACCATCGTGGATACGCAGCGGCTTGGACCTTGGTCGCAGAGGGATCGTGACGGTGGACGAATGGAATCAGGAAGAAGAGATAATGATAGTCCCCGTATGTACAGTACACATGTAAAGTCTAGCAGCCCGCCATTATGCGCCGCCTCTGTACGGAACATTAGTGAACAGTTGGTTGAACGGGTAAAAGTGACGCACACTAGAATGTTGTTGCTACAAACGGGGTCAGAATAAGGCTGAGCAAACAGACTGAAGGAACGTACATGGGGATGTGGATGAGCTTGACGAAATACCCAATGAAACCCATCACCGCGAAACCGATAGCGACAGCCTTGGAAATCTGGACGAACTCTGTTCAAAGTGTCAGAGACGTTCTGAATTAAGTGTCGCCGCCGTGGCAGACCTTTGTGCGAAGGCTTGGTACACCGGGTGAGGAACTACGACAATATCAGACTGGGTTCCGCTAGGCGTCTGAGGGATGTTACACACCTGGTTGCCGTCACGGACGAACTGCTGGGGAATGTCGACGAACTCCTTGAGCTTCTCAGACATGGCGATGGACAATACGAGGGACGATACGGAGGGTACTTTTGTGGGGAGAGGGAAAGATGCTGGTGGCGGTCGCGCGCTTTCCCGTCGACGTGTAACTCCTTCGATCACGAGACCCTCCTCCATCCAAACAGGCGCCTAGCAAGTACGCAACGGCGAAGACGACGACGACGACCTCGCCTGCACACTGTCGCTCACTTCTTTTCCGCTCGCTATCGCTTGCTGGTAGATGTATAGGTGCGTGTGTATTTATTTTCGTTGGTTCATCGTTGGTTCATGTCTTGTTCAACGCTTTGCCCAGTGCCGTATGAATGTTCTTGAGGAGAGCGTTCGTTGAAGGCAGACATTTACCAACTCGTTTCTCCCCACATCCCCATCCTCATCCTGTCCATCCACTTCGGTCGGCCTCCTATTCTACGCGCTCCACCGTCCGGCGTCCAAACGATGTCTCGAACGAGAGGACGTCTCACGCCCATGACCCCACCCCGACCAGCGCATTCCGCGAGGAGCTAGAGCGCTTCCACTCTATCGTATGTGCAGCAAAGGGGACTCCTCGTCTGGCCTTCGATCGTCTCCGAGGATGTGCTCATGCGCTCCCGGATCCATCTTCCATCCTACAAGGGTCGTCGCGAGAGCTCCTGGAAGAAGCTCTCCTGCACCTGTGCCGATCGTCCTCCCCTCATGATCATGTAGTCCTGAGGGACGGTCTTTTAATGATCGCTCAACTCCTGGAGGTTGGAGTTGAGGGCTATGCAACGGGGGTGTTCAACCAGCTCGCAGATAAGGGTGCCGTGAATGTCGCCCTCGACTGGCTCTGGGTCACTGGAAGGAAGGACGACATTGGTCTCGGGTACGCTTTGGACCTCCCCCATTGGCACCGTGTCCTCGAGCTCGCAGCGCTTAGGCGGAACGAGTATCTGCTCGCGAGTGCACTCAAGAAGATGAATCTCCTTGGCATCGTCCCGACAAGTGAGACTGGTAGTCTCATCGTTACGGCGATATTCCGTCCCGCTTCCCCCCACGCACCCCGACCTCTTCCTGCGTACGGCATGATGAAGCATACCATCAACCTCTTCCACGCTACCGGCATCCCTTACGATAAGAGTACGGCACGAGCCATCGCGGAAGCCTACTCCAAGGCGGGAGACGAGGACACAGGCCATCGCGTAGAGCTCTTGTACACCTCGACGCTGGCCGAACCTGGGAGTCGTCTCACGGAGGCGCGCATGAACGAGGGTCTCGCATCAGCGGCATCTCATTGTACGCGCAAACAGGTCCTACGCCAATTGCGACGATACCAGGACCTGGGGCTGCAACCGTCTGAGGACACCCTCTTCGCTGTCTTGGGCGACGACGCCAAGATAGACGACTACGAGTATTGGAAGAAGACAGTGTCGGTCAAAGGTGGTTCTAGAGCTGCCGCTAAAGTAATGGAGAACGTCCTCGGAGCGGGAGGTCCTCCATCACGGGTCGTCGAGTTTTACAAGCTCGAATGGACGCGAGGCTACAGGGTATCCCCTGACATGCTTCACTTTGCCATCCAGGCCCTCTTGTCTTCCAGCCTGGCGAACCCCTCTCAAAGATCTTTGGAGGTCGCTCTTGCCCTCTATCGCGACTTCGTCAGTCGGGATTTTGCAGCTAGGTCTTCAGATGATCCCACAGCTAGGGAACATCCCCAATCGCGGACGTACCAAATTCTCCTCCGCACCCTGACTTGTGACCACGGAGCAAAGTTCCTATCCGTTGCTGTCACCCTCGTGGACGACATGCGAAGATTCTGCGTCAAACTCGATCCTCAGACCACCGCCAGCATCATCGTCCTCATCATGCGCGCATGCCCAACACCCGAAGAAGCCTTCGAATCATACCGTCTGCTCGGTCAACCACCCGATCAATACGACGCGCCGAGCCTCAATGAGGAGGGCTACAACGCCGTCCTCGGTGCGTTCTGCACTCTGAGGACGTGGCCCCAGGGCGTCCCCTCGACGAAGCTGTTCTTCCAGATCGTCGCCGACATGCGCAAGCACGGCCTCGCGCCCAACCACAAAGCGTACACGATCATCATCGGCCAGATTGCCGCCCTAGCCACCACCGCCGCGTCCGCCCCGACGACTCCGGAGAATAGCGACCTCCGCAGGCAGATCGCGAAGACTATAGCGCGCGTGCACAACCACCTGACGCTGAACGCGAGCTTCACGCCCGACGTCGCGCTCTGGAACCAGCTCATGGACGCGTACCAGCGCGCGGGGTGCTTCACGGAGGCGTGCCGCATCTGGGAGAAGCTGTTCGCGTCGCGGACGTTCGACAACGCCAGCGTGAGCATCATCATCGACGCCTGCGCGTTCAACCGCGCGTACGATGTCGCCGTGCGCGTCTTCACTGGCTTGCTCGATGCGGAGCATTCGCTCAACGTCCGCAACTGGAACACGTTCCTGGAGTGTCTGTGCCGACTGGACAGGATCGACGAGGCGATGAAGGTTTTATGTCTGGAGATGTCGGGACGCGAGGACCGCGTCGCGCCGGACAAGGAGTCGGTGCGGATCCTACTCAAATTCGCCGCGAAGCATGGTCAGGAGACGGAGGTCCGGGCAAAGCTCAAACGGTTCCTGCCCAAGTTGTATTACTCTTTACAAAGCGAAATGGGACGATAGAATTGATCGAAAGCAATGCGAGCGATAGGATTGATGTGTGTTAGTGTGACATGCGAGGTATATGGTACAGATGTGCGTGTGGTTGAACAATACGCTGGCCCGCGGGACCGTCTAGGAGAGTAGAAAGCCCATGATGTGTAAGGTATCCCTGCGATATCTACCCAAGTCCATAATTATAAGAAGTGTTCGATCAAGTGGAAGTTGCTGTTTCCTCGACGGAGGGGCAGTCACACTAACGGTGCATAGTCAGCAGAGGGGGCGAGCGCACGCATCAAGCTTCGACTCACAATGAGATGGAGGTCGCCGTAAGCATCGTCAACGCGGGAGACGGTGGGCCAGAACTTCCTCTCAAGAAGCCATGGCATGGGGTACGCAGCCGTTTGACGGGAGTAAGGCCTGTGGACAGATGTGAGAAGTGCTGTTTTCAATACGAATCGACTCCACACACCGGTTCCACTCTTCTTCGGAGAGGGTGATGACAGAAATGGGGTGTGGTGCGTTCTTGAGAACGTTGTTGTCCTTGGGTTGCTTGCCAGTGATGATATCCTCAGCTTCCTTGCGGATCTGGATCATCGCATCACAGAACCTAGAGACGCATGTGAGCGACATTGCGGGGAACAGAATGCGCAGATCTTGCATACCTATCAATCTCCTCGAGCGTCTCGGACTCGGTGGGTTCTATCAGCATGCAGGTGGAGATGGGCCAAGAGCACGTTGGGGGATGGAAGCCATAGTCCTGCAAACGCTTCGCGAAGTCGTTGACCTTGAGCCCGGCGGCCTTGTCGAATTCGGCGAGGTCGATCAGAAGCTCATGGGCGACGCGTCCCTTCCCGTTCTTGTAGCGGAGGGTGTAGTGACCGGACAAACGGTGAGCCATGTAGTTCGCGTTCAGGAGCGCAGCCCTCGCAGCCTCTGACAGGCCCAAGCCACCGAGCATCTTGATGTACGCCCACGAGATAAGAAGGACGGACGCGCTACCGAAAGGAGCGGCGGCAACGGCTTCAATCGCCTTGTCGCCTCCGGTTGCAACAAGAGGGTGAGTCGGGAGGAAAGGTGCAAGGTGTTCAGCGACACAAATAGGGCCAACACCAGGACCACCGCCGCCGTGGGGACTACAGTGCGGTAATGTGAGCAATGGAGATAAAACGTAAGACTATTTCGGTCTTACATGGCAAACGTCTTGTGCAAGTTCATGTGGCAGACGTCTCCACCGCAGATGGCGGGGTTTGTCAAACCAATCTGGGCGTTTAGGTTCGCGCCGTCCAAGTAGACCTGTCCGCCGTTGTCGTGAATGATTTTGCACGCATCTTGCACGCCGTGTTCAAAGACACCGAAGGTTGACGGATACGTGATCTGTAGCACGGGTTAGTATGGCTCTAGGATGGTCAATTACCCACACATTACCATGAAAGCCGCCAGATTGTCCTTGTGTTTCTCAGCCTTCGCATGCAGGTCTTCGAGATTGAGGTTGCCATCTGCGTGAGTCTTCACTGGGACCACCTTCAAGCCCGCCATGACTGCAGACTAGAAAATGCGTCAATAACTGATTAATACCATACCGGTCACAGTACTCACTGCAGGGTTGGTACCATGGGCACTGACAGGAATGAGACATATGTCCCGGTGGCCCTCTCCGCGCGACTCATGGTACGCTCTGATGACCGACAAGCCAGCGTACTCTCCCGCCGCACCGGAGTTAGGCTGGAGCGAGCATGCGGCGAAACCAGTGATCTTGCAGAGGTCCTGCTCCAACTCCTGCATCGAGTCATCAGTAATGCGCTGCTAAGAATCAACAAAACATAAGTTGTACCTTGATCAGCTCCAAGTAGCCCTTGACCTGGTCTTTGGGCGCGAAGGGATGCACCGAACTGAACTCCGGCCAAGTGAGCGGAGTCATGCTGCTCGTGCTGTTCAACTTCATCGTGCAGCTACCAAGGGGAATCATCGCGTGGTTGAGCCCGAGGTCCTTCGACTGGAGATGGTAGATGTAGCGGAGCATCTCTGTCTCAGAGTGGTGCGAGTTGAAGACCGGATGGGGGAGGAACTTCGACGTGCGACGCAAAGGCTCGGGAATCGCAAGCGATCCGAGCGGGGAGAGGTCGCTCGGGGTAATAGCAGGTTGCGAGGCGGCCTCAGCGAAGACGTTGATGAGGGTTACAGCGTCCTCCACTCCGGCACTCTCATCCAGGGTAAGTCCAACGTGGCTTCCATCGATTTTGCGCAGGTTGATGCCAGCCACCAAGGCGGCAGCGTGGACAGCCTCTGCATCGGTGGCCGCTCCGCTGACATCGAGGGTGATGGTGTCGAAAAACTGAGAACTAACGGCCTTGTAGCCATAGCGCTCCACCGCCGACTTGACGATCTGGGTCAGACCGTGGACCTTCTGGGCGATACGCCGCAAGTTAACGGGACCGTGGTATACGGCGTACATGGCAGCCATGTTCGCGAGGAGGGCCTGGCTCGTGCAAATGTTGCTGGTAGCCTTCTCGCGACGAATGTGTTGCTCACGAGCTATGCGAGCAGTGAGCAATAAGTCAAATACGAGGGTACGCATCCTACTTACTTTGGAGGGCTAGGCGATATGCAGGCTTTCCGTGAACATCACGACTAAGACCGATGAGGCGACCAGGCATCTTTCGCTTCAGCTTGTCCGTGCACGCGAAGAACGCTGCGTGAGGGCCACCATAGCCGGCAGGGACACCGAACCGCGCAGAGTTGCCGAGAACGATGTCCGCACCCCATTCGCCCGGCGGCTTGAGCATCGTGAGCGCCAAAAGGTCGGTAGCGCACACGACGAGAGCGCCAGTTGAATGAACGGAATGGGCCAGAGCGGAGAAGTCCTTTACGGCACCGTTGACATCGGGATACTGGACGAGCACGCCACAAAGGTCCTTGCGTAACGCGTCGTTATCGAGATCCTTGGACGCGTCGCCGACGACCAACTTGATACCGAAGCCTTTCGCGCGAGTCCGGAGAACGGCGATGGTCTGGGGCGCAACTCCATTGTCCGCGAAGAAGGTGCGTTTCTTTCCGTTTGATCCGGTGAAGGCCATAACCATGCCCTCTGCCGCAGCAGTTGCTTCGTCCAGAAGCGACGCATTGGCAATATCCATTGACGTCAATGACATCACCATCGTCTGGAAGTTAACCAACGACTCCAAGCGACCTTGTGACAGACAGCCCCCAGACACGTAAACAGGATGTTTGACGACAGAACAGGTACGCAGACTCACCTTGAGCGATCTCAGGCTGATAGGGCGTGTAGGGCGTGTACCAGGCTGGGCTTTCCATAATCTGAACGCCCTGTCATTTCCGGGGCGCGCGAAGGGAATGGAAGGATACGACATACGTTCCGCAAGATGACGGGTGGCACGACAGCATTGTGGTAACCCATGCCAATGTAACTCTTGAACGGCTTGTTCGCCTTGCCCAGCTCTTTGGCGCGTAGGAAGAGCTGCGACTCGGTAAGGGAGGGGATGGTCTCGTCGCTCAAAGACGTAGAGGAGGACCTGATCTTCTCGGGCACGGTGTCGGCCACGAACGCGTCGATGGAGTCGTAACCAAGCTTGGAGAGCATATGCGCGACCTCATTGTCGTCAGGACCGATGTGGCGGTCGGCGAACGTATCCAGGGACGCGAAGAGAGAGTGAGGGGCCTTGGCAGTTGCAAGACCTCGCGCGGCCACGCTCAAGGGGCCAAGGTGAGTGGTACGGGCATGGGGAGTGAACGGTCGGGGGAAGAGGGTGGAGAGGGTACGGAGGACCGCCATGGGCGGGGAGAGGGCAGGTCGCGCCCGGGGAAGGGACGGTGGGGCTGAAGTGTGGAGAGGAGGGCTTGGGGAGGGAGGCGGTGGAGGAGGCCATTAATATTTTTTACTCGGAGTGTTCACCGAGCCATTCACCGAGTAAAAGCAGATTCTTATCGTCCAACCCGTCCTCCTCACTTTTTACATACTCGCTTCCCGCCCTCCGCGGTCCGCCGGCGTCTCTCGCGCGACTCCCCTTCCTTCTCTCGCTCCACCTGTTTCTCTACCCGTTCCTCATAAAATACATCAAAAATATGCGCGATACGTCATTGGGAATAGTCGCTACGTATTCCGTGGCGTCCGGAGAGTGCTTGTGCAGCAAATCACCTTCCATTGCCAAACGGAGCTCGGGCACGGGCGTTGTTCCGCGCAGTGAAAAACCTTTTTCACACTGACTCGGCTCCCCGCTCCTCCGTTCCGAGCCTCGATCCCGACGCTTCCCTTCCGAAAACGGTAAGGCCGCCCCTTGCTGCGTCTTTTCACGTTATAAACCATGGCCTGTGATCCACGAGTGTGCTCATCCTGAATCTCAACCAGGCCTTTGACATACATCGCATCGTCCTCGAGGCGTTCTCTATGCGGTGTTTGCGCATATTCCCGCCGGATTCCCGCGAGGGTCTTATCTCGACGTCAAGACCACCGCTCGCGAAACCACTTATCATGCTGTACGTATATCAACCTCGCTTTGATTAAACATCCAAAGTTGAATTGTGCAACCCGAGCCCCCTCAATCCAACCCTCCAGCTCTCCGACAGCTCCCATGGTCTGGAAATCGGTGCATGGAGGCGCGTCACGGCATAAGTGCCATCCCATCGGCGTATGCAAACCGAATGAACCCTACTACATCGTCCGACTGTTTCCTGCGCAGATCGTCGTCGGCTCTTTAAGCTCCAGACATGCCTATAACAGAAGCGCACACTCACGGTGGGTCATCTGTCCCATGAACATCCTCGCCGCATGACAGCCCGTCCTTCTCGATTTCCTTAGCTACCGCGCGTAACCCTTGGTTTGCCG
This sequence comes from Ganoderma lingzhi, assembly GCA_026283605.1. Lineage (NCBI taxonomy): Eukaryota > Fungi > Basidiomycota > Agaricomycetes > Polyporales > Polyporaceae > Ganoderma > Ganoderma lingzhi. Next base: position 2,745,034 of record JAPJYM010000001.1, read on the forward strand.
AGCGAACCCCCGCTTCTTGGAGTTTCGTCTCGTAATGCTCGGCGACGGCTATAATGTTATTCAGGGCTAGCGAAGAAGGGGTGTTGAAACTTGAAGTATGTTTTGGGGAAGTGTTCGAGTGGGGTTCATCCAAAAGCGCCCGCTGCTTCCGGAAGACTTCGCCGGAGCGCACGACCTCGTACTGTGTGGCCAGATCAGACGAGCCCCAAGTCGGACGCCATGACGTGTCACGTACCGCAAGCTCGTGGACCATCCCGGGACTTGGAAGCAAATGCTCGTTGCGACACAATGCAAGGTCGACCAGCAGTAGTGTCTGTAGTACCGGGTAGCATCTCAGCAGGCTCCCTAAGCTTCCGAGTAAATCGGCGATACAATACCTCCCACGCCAATATATCCACTCCTCCAGCGACTATCAAGCCGTCTGACCTGTTCGCAAGAAAGCCAAGTAGTTGCACCAATGCGCGCCAAAGCTCTTGCCAATGATAGTCTGCAGAACAGCCTCAATTAGTTGAACCGGCATAGAACAGCTATGATACGAACCAAGTCGAACACGTCTTGATTGGAGGAACCACAACGTTCGGTAGCAGACTTTAATACAAGTTCTGGTATGGAGCCGACATCGCACACACTCAGTTTGGCCTCTCGCAGGGCCGAATGATGGCATGCACTTACAGATAGCATTGGACCTCGAGCTTCTTGTGCAGGTTGTGCCGCAGCCACAATATACAACAGTCCAATAGTGCGCAAAGCGGTGGTCGAGGTGGCGGGACCACAGGTAACGGCGGTTGTCTCTAGACATTTCGAAGACCAACTCGAATGCTACACGACGTTAACGCCGAGAGTAAATGGCACACACCTGACGACATAATCTGATGTCCTCTTCGTTATCCTGGTGCAGAGCTAAAATCATGTCGTCGTCTTCCACCAACACTAAAAGCATGTTAAGTACCAGATTGGCATATGCTATAGCACGGGGTGAAGAGGTCGACGAGGCATGAGATAATAAATATGACGACAAGGAAATCAAGGCAAGAGGAAGTGGGGTGGTCCTGGTGGCCATTTTCCTTGCCGAATCTTCCTGGGTATGAAGAGTGCTCGCGAATACCTTGCGAAAAGTCGGACTCCCGTGCAAGAACTCGAACAAGGGTAGAAGGATAACACATGCTTCTATTGGTCTATGACGCAAAGTCAGTCCGTATTCCAGAAACATCTCATTGACGAATCCGCACTGGTTTTTGAATAATTTTCGGGGAGGGTCTACTGGTGTTGATGCAAATGCGCGGTCTGGACGCAATGAAGACAGAAATGAATTGAAAGTCGTAGCGAGGGTCGGCGAGGAGTCGTCAGAGATGTCTTGGTATGCCCTGGCACTAATGATCAGACAAGCCGCCGATAACGAAGTCCGACCGATGCACAGACGACATACTTGACGACGGCTAAAGCTGCAAAGTTTGCTGCCCAGCATACCGTACGCATGAAGGTCATATCCTCTGTGTCCCTGATGCGCCTGAGATACGGGTTGAGCTTGCCCGCGTCAGACTTGTGAAAGTTGGCTAGGAGCGCGAGAAGCAGGACGGCTTCAAAGGTAAAGTGTTCTGTGTCCGGAGATGTGGTCGTCTATTCAAGGGCAGTCAGCTACGTTCGTTAGATAACGGTTCGAGAGGGTGATTTACCTTGACGATACAGGGAAAGAGATCATGCCGGAGGAAGTATGCTCCGGGGCTCAGTTGACTGATTCCACAAACGAAGATCACGGCCAGCTGTAGTACTTCGTGCCGGAGGTCGGCTAGACGAGCTCTATAGGTCAATAGTCTGTTTCATAAGACCTTAGCACGAATTCACATACCCGATAGTTCCTTGTTACTGAGGACTTCGTCGATTGCACAGGTGAAGTCCTGGTATCTATTAGAATCGATGGAGTCGCCGGACGAGTCGGAGCGTGCAAGGTCACCTTGAAGAGTATATCGCTGCTACCCACTCCGCCGGCAAAGACCTCCATGACTTCCCATCCGGCAAGGTTCTTGCTCAGTATACTTCGGCTGAAGATGGCTAAGGTTGCGGCAGCATGGCTCCTCTTCGTTTCATCGGCATTCTCTGAACGAAGTACCCGAATGCATGCGACTACAATGCTGCTCAAAGCTGGCTACTAGTACCTGTTAGTCTTAGTCTTGGACGAATGTATCTTAGCGAGACACTTTGCGCACCTTGAGGTAGCCCAGACAATCATCCTTCTGAATGTTGTTCAGCCTGGAAGATAACCACGCCCTGTCGATGTTGAGGTCAAACAATTGAGACCAAAAGTCGCAGACATCCTGCTTGGGTTCAACAAGCTCCTCAGGCGCAATACCCTTTATTTTTTCACGGCAAAGATTAATAAACGTTCGCGTAAGCTGCAGCTGGGGCGTCGGACTTGCCTGCAGGATTCGGTTGTAAGTCGCCGCAAATTTGGAACCGAGCTGTTTTGACCCTCGACGGTCCATCTTCAGTGCCTCCTCGTGAGTGGTACCGCTCGTGCAAATCTATGTTAAGAAAGGGGTGTCCGAAGTTAGCCAGTCCAGCGTGTTGTCGTTTGAAATGGCAGAAGCAGAAGTGGCAGGACAACTTGAGTCACTGCACGGTGGCGGTGTAGGTATGCGTGGCACATCTCGCACCCAATCTGGCTTTAAGCGCGGCTACCAGTCCGCTGCATGTTCCGAGTCTCCTGCACAAGTTTGCTGATTGTTTGAGAGGGGACACTGCGAAGGACATAAAAACGCAACAGAATAATTGAAATGAGTATCACACTGCAAACCGCAAAAAGTACAACATATAAAAACACTGCACCACTGGCACTGAACCTCATCTCATATCGCCACACCTGCCAGTCCCGCATCCACCATCTCCGTAACCCACACTTGGAACACATCGTGCCTCAACCGGACGTCCTCCATAAGATACCGAATAGCCATGAACGCCCTCTTCCCTTTCCGCTTCCCCTTCTTCTCCTCCTCGGTCTCCACGAAGTGCTGTTCCTCCTCCTCGCCTATATCGTCCACGATGCCCGGAAACCCAAAGTGATTCTCGTCCACACGAGGAGCTGCCTCCGATGACGCGTATGCCGCGCGGAAGAGCACTCGCAAGCACAGCAGCGCGGTCAGGGAACTTGGAGGCGGATCGACATGCGGCCGCATGTACGTGATGCGCGTTGAGCGTGCTGGTGGTGGTGGACGCGTCGTAGGGTCGGGAATGGGATGCGGGTAATTGACGGAAGGGAGGGTGACGGTGTCGGGTTGATTTGGGTGCTTGGGCTGTGGTTGCATGTCGGGGAGATGGGTGAGGACGTGACCACGCATCTGCGCTTTCGTGACTTCCGTCTGCGAACAAGAGGACCAAAGACAAGGCAGGTGCGAGCCCTCGTGGGGTTGGATGTGCTGCTCGAGGATGTGCTCGTAGAGCTTATCCGTAGAGACGAATGGCTCCGACGCGCATTGTGAGCGATCCCACTGGCACTTGAATTGGGTGCTTGCTGAGAAATCTTTCCGGCGATCAACGCCTCGAACAACGAAACGCTGAGGAGGTCCGGGGAGCACCATGGCCTGGGCCTGAGGGAAGACCGTGTTGACATTTTTGATCACGTCAGACGCAACGAGCAGTGGATGACGGTCTGAGTAGGGCATGAAGACGTCCTTATACAGATTCCAGAAGTCCACTTGCGTCAATTCGCCATCTGCACTGGCGACGAACATGGTCTTCATCCTGCAGATTCCTTTCAGTATAGTACAGGATAGATACGCGGGCATGAGTACTTACCACTCATAACATCGTTGCGGTTCTGGTATTGGTAGCAAGGTATCGAGTTCCTCCTTCGTTGGTTCATGATTGCTGATGGTGAACGACTGCGATGGCGCAGTATAGACGGGTAAGCCAATCTCATAGGATACGTTCTCCTCCATTTGGTCGGCGAGGATGAGGGAAACGAGCAGCCTGAGCGTCCCTGGCATCCGAGGATGCAGCAAAAAGGCCTTGGTCATGGGAGGATACGAGAGGTGCGCATACAGGTAGTTCAGTGCGGCGTCGATCAGCTCCTTGTCGAGAATGAGAGGAAGCACGTTCATAGAGGTTTCAAGGCCGGGAGACTCGGCAGTGAGCTGGTAGGTGTTGACGGGATTCGAGTACATGGTGGTCAAGGTAATAAGGGAGGAGATAATGAGGCTACGGTTCGATGCGTGGCCGGTAATTTGTTGTAGTGGACCAACTGGGCTATTGCGGTATGGGGCTGATGGGATGGGCAGAGTGACAGTGGATGCGATGGACTGGAGGATTTCCAGGATATAGAGGATGAACTCGGAATTGGGGTCGGAGTCTTGCGGGAGGTCGTGAAGAGTGCGAAGAACCAGATCAGGAATTTTGGGGTAAGAAGAGAGCTCACGAGCGTTTGCGTCGTGCATGGCAGCGTTGCGAAGGATGAAAAGGGACTCAATGGCATGTCTCCGTTTCCGCTCCTTCTCTCTCGACATGGCGAAAAGTTTGTCGGTGTCGGTGTACTGTTTGTACCCTTCCTTGACGTACCACTCCGGCCACTCGAAAAGGGCGTCAGTGAGCCCTGGGATTGCTATGAGCATGAACTGCTCGTTGAGGCAAAGGCGACAAAGACGGTCGAGAGCCCAAGCTATTTCGGAGTCGATGCCGGAGCGCAGAGACAGTAGCATCCTGTTGTTCGGGGTCGCCTCCGTGTACCATCCTGACAGCGAGCACCTTCAGCACTGTAATATATCTTTACAAGAGGCCGCGCTCACTCTCGTAGTCGTCGGTGACGACGGCTCGGTGTTGTTGTGTCGGAACGGAGGTCTGACGGTAGGTTCCGGTCGAGCCTGAGGCCGCGGGAGCTACAGTAGACATATCCTCTTTGACACAATCCAATGAAGAATCGTCGAGAGAATGGGAGGGTTCGGCTCGTGGGGATGGAAGCGACGAGGAGAACCCGGAGGAAGTGGTGGATGAGCGCAGCGAAGACGCGTCGGACGCGTCGTTCACGTGCAGCTCCTCCATAGGCGCTTATGAAGTTGCCACAAGTCTTCCGAGTGCTAGCTGTATGTCTTCTGCCTCGAGCTCGAAGATGCGAGGATCTACTCACCTTCAACGATTTTCCAAGTCAGAGACTCCGCCCCCTCCCGCTGGGGGGCTACATACGAGGCTTGCACGCCATCCAAATATATTAATTGGCAGTCTAGGCTGACAACGCGATTGTCGAGTCGAAAGTTTGTAAGTGAAAGAATCTTTATCTTCACATGTGATGCTTACACCGAAATAATCGGTCAGGGCTGGCTAACCTGATGGAAAACGGCATGGTTCAGGAATCCGGACTGACTCCACCTGTGTCTCCGTCTTAGCCCGAGCGAGGGAAGTAGCTATTTTGTCTCACACCTTGGTGTCCCTTGATTTCAACTTGTGCGGAAGGGAATCGCTGGTATTCTATGGTAAAGATGATTCAGAGCGCTTCTCCTGAAAAGCTTGAAGAGTCGTTGACTGGGCCGTCTCGGGAACGAGGAAAATGGTACCTCGGCGAAATTGAAGGTAAGATGAACGTTGCCGCTCACCTAATATGTACTCTGACGAGTTGGCTAACTCGTATGAGTATTAGGTAGCCATTGTCTGGCCGTTCTAAGCTAATCTTGTCGACGTGTTTGTTGATATCGCTTGTCGCAATTCAGAGTTTGCGAACCCAATCTCCGTTTGAAATCGATGTTGCGTTGCATAATATACATGGAAGGAGAATTCAACGGGCAAACCGTTGCGTCACTTCACAGCAGCCCCACAGGTCCGCGATATTTCTGCTATCTGGTGTCAAATGGGGGCCAAACGAGCATGACCGCAGGCTGAGGTGCAAACATTGACAATGCGACTTCGTGGCAAAACCGAGAGGTGGCCATGGATAGTGAAGCTGCTACATCTAGCGAACGACTCGTGTAGTACGCTGAAAGCATCCAGGAACTCGTGCGTAAATCGTCATACAGCGTGCAAGTCCAGATCAAAGTACAAGTCTAACATATTCCTAGATAAAGACGCGAGTCTTGAACGTTCGACACGAAGCGTTCATCCCAAAAACTGGTCGACGCAGTCTAATGCTTCCTTCCAGAAACGGTCCACCACACCCTCAGCAAACCCATTCTCATCATACCCCAAGCTGATCCAAAGCTTCCCCTTGAACGTGTACCCGAACAGCAACATCGCGCCATGGCGCTGCCTCGACCCCGTCGTCAAGGCGTGGAGCTCCGCGTTCGGGAATATCGCATGTTTATAGATGCCGTCGAGGTTCCCGAGCAGCGACAGCCCAATCAAGGCAGCGGACGGCGCCTTCGCCCGCGCCGGGAAAACCAACTCCTCCGTCTTCGGCTTCGACGCGGCGTTCGCAGGCGGCGGCGGCACCCACGTCCCCTTTTCGCGCTCATCGTCCTCGCGTCCCCACGCGCGCGCCTGCTCGCCCCGCTTACGCGACATCTCGTGCGTACGCGAGGCGACGAGGGGACTCTTCGCCGCCCGCGTGCTCTGGTCCTTCGCCTGACGCGCACGCAGCCAGAACGCGGGCTCCTGCCCGTTGGCGCCCGAAGGGAGAACCGACGGAAGCACGACGTTGAAGTATCCGATCGCGAGGTACCAGTACGAAGCCCACAGCTCTGCGGCCGGCTTCCTGGAGAAATACGGGCGGAGGTTGAGCGCGGAGTACATGAGCATGGGCAGCTCCCTCTTGCAGTGGTCCTCGCCCATGCGCGCCCAGGCCACATTGCACACCGCGAAGAGTGCGGCTGAGATCGAGACACCGTGTGCCTTGCACTTCTTGAGGATGGCCTTTGTACGGTCCTCAGGGAAGGAGACGGTCGGCACGATCGTGCGACGCTCCCGGTGCTTGCGACGGGGGAACGTCTGCCCGCCCACGAGCTTCTGCTGCGCGAGATGGAAGTCCACCTTGGCTGCGACACGACGAAACCTTGTCTGCGACAGCGGCATGTTATCTTCGAGCGCACAGGGAAGAATGCACTGCAGCGCGGCGACAGCGCGAGGGTCAGCGCACGTTCGGGGCGTAAATGCGGAGGGGAGAGCGCGAAACCTTACCTCTTCTGGTGCAGCAGCCCATCGCATGCGCCACTCCTCTTGGAGCAGCTGCTGGAGATTTGCTTCCGATTTGTCGCCACCAAGGAGGCCGAAGAAGTCGTTCGCGAACGCGTGCAGGGCCATGCCGTCACCAAGGAAGTGCATTGCGCATATCAGGAGCTCGTACTGTCGAGTTTGCTCGGTATCTTGGAGCTCGTCGTCAATTGTGGCCTCCGATTCCGGCTCGCGCGGCTCGCTCAGGGTGGGCGAGGGCGTGCGAGGCGGCGTTAGCATGAGCTCTGGGGAGCCAACGGGCTCGGAGAGGATGATATAGGACAGGCGGTCATTGGACAAGGTGCGTGGGCCATTCAGATAGGAGTCAATGAGCTCTGTGCGGCCACAGAAGTCAGTGCCGGGCCGTTACGTTGTGCGCGAAGCGACTACTGACCATCCTTGGGTTGCATGCGGTACTCCAGGTTGGCCTCGGCGTCGAGGAGGGCGTGCTCGGCAGAAGACGGGGCGTCGTACCTGTCACCTAGAATCAGCACCTAACATCCGCAGGCACGAGCAAAGAAGGTTTACACGAATCGAACGTCGTCGTAATCATGCATCTCAGTGCGCGCGCCGAGGAGTGGGTGTCGTAACCGAAGGATGGCCCACACAGTGGACACCCGGGAGCGTTTAGTGACACTGCCCTTCGCCTTGAAGCCGAGGTGCAGATACCTACGTGAGTGGGATGTCAGCCCACACCTCAATTCTGACGCACGTCCAGAAACGTACATGTCGTTGACTCCTGTCTGCCGCGAAGGGAGAAAGTACGACAACTCCGTGTCGCCCATCTTCCGCTCATACCTCAGCGCAGCGCGGGATGTCTCCGCCGCATCGCGGGCGCCGTCGAAGGAGAACGCCTTCTCATAGTCGGTGGCAGCAGCGGACAGAGGAGGGGTGAGAGGCCTAGCGGAGTCGGTACGGCAAGCCATGGTGGTGAGCTCAGCGTCGAGTGGATGTCGAGTCAACTAGTGTCTGAGCGTGCGCGAAGGGCAGTATAAGTCCAAGTGTCGCGCGCGTATTAGGGTATCAAGAGCCCTGGACAGTTAAGGCGCGGCTGTTGGAGGCGGATGGAGTGCGGGGGAGAGGAGGCGGGATGCTGTGGCCGCACAAAGGGCAATAAATGGATCGCGCTGAGGGGCTCGCGGCATGGGTCCTGGCATGCCGCCAGAGGGAGCTAGTACGGCGGCTGCTCGACAGCTGCCTGCGATTCTGGAGCGGCCTCGCAGACGCGTGATGCCGAGGAGTTGGGGCATCTATGCGGGTGTCGGATCCTGCCTCGGTGCGCTCGGGCGACGGGTCGATGGAGAGTTGACATCGGGGGCAGAAGGCTTAGGGAGATTGATCTTGGGAAGAGTGGCCAGAATTAGAATTCCTGTTTCTTCACCCGATGGGTGCATCGCGAGAGGCCTCTTCGCCGCACCAGAACCGGCTCGTCGAAGGGCGAGTATCCACCTTGGCTCTTCGAAGCCAGTCCTAATTGAAGAGACTAAATCAGACCTTCACTGCTCTCGCTGCTGGCCAGGATGAGCTCACAGGACGACACCGATCATTCTATGGGCTCTTGGAATCGACCTGTTCTGATCGAGGCTGCAATGGACATCCGCGTACATACATATGCCCCTGTATGTAGCAGCAAAGGCTATTCCGGCCCCAACATGTCCCTCGTGAGTCGTAATATGTAATTTACATAAAGTTGAGTTGGACTGCGGCTAGGAGCGTCCGCGCCGCCACTCCCCGCGCTGCGCCCCGGCGGTTTCGAGGAGAGCAACCTTGTCGCCACTATCGAAGAGACTCCGAGCAAATAAAAAATGTCGCGGCGGGATTGACATCGGAAGGCATCATGATCATCCGGAACACACATTGCCCGCACGAGAGATGTGCACCTGAGGCTCGCTGGGTGCGGATCAGGTACAGTGTGGGAAATGAATCGACCGCAGGGCTTCGAAGCCAGACAGCGTGAAATCCGAGCGAGATGCGCCGAAACCGTGCCATCGGACCAGCCCCTCGGACGTTCCGGCGACGTCCTCCAAGCATCTGCAGGGCGGATGAACGGAAAAATCATGCCTTTGCTGATGGAGGCCCGAGGAAGGATGAGCTAAATGGGTGGCCACGAGCGACTGATGGCAACAGCAGACGGAAGGGGCGGACATACTGACGTGTGTGCGTGCAATCGATGCGAATTCAATCGAACAACGAAGGCTTGCTGGGTTACATCCTGACCGCGGGGGACCTGTATCACGATGATCAAGGTCAGACTAAGGGACGCTCAGAAGCCTACACTGCAGGCTGCAGGTCAGGTCTCTCTTATTCGGGGCAACCCCCCGACACATGAACTGGTACTGCCAGGCCGGGATTCCAACGAGTCCGTGGCGCGATGAAGACTGTCATTACTTATTCCAAGGGCCGCAGCGATGTCAGGAATGCGGAGTGCACAAGGTTGGGTGAACAAGGACGAGGGTGAGAGCCGGAAGTCGAGAGGTCGAGGATCCAGGGCGGCCTGTTACGGTGGAGGAATTCCACGTCACGCCAGTTCATCCACAGGAGATGCTACGTACCCTGTACGTACCACTTCAAGCACGTCGGGGTCTCGGGATTCGAAGCGCCGTCATCTCGGGGATAGTTAAGGTACGCATGTGCACACAGAGGTCAGTGCTTAGAACGTGTAGAGTGTCCGGGAAGACGTTGAACCTGGCACATGCATATGGCGGGTCTGGAGGTAGGATACTAGGAAGGCGAACGTCGACGGATGCTAACGTAAGTAACGAAACGACTGGCAGCAACTTTCCCATCGGCCTCTCGGAAGGCGAAGGAGCACAGCCCCAGCTCATTGAAAAAATCCCGCCAGGGGCTGCACAAGGTCCCGAGGACACGGCGATACCTTGCGGATCGAGGATGCCACGGGACCTGATACGGATCCAATATACGACGCAAGGGGTGAAAAAGTGCACAAGATTGCGATGCATTCTACTGATTACGGTACAATGATTGTACAGGTGTCCAATAGACCGTAACCTTGTAACTATGCGAGGAAGTTCGATGCGGAGACAAGTTTACATGATAGCACAAAGCGACCCAAACCCAACAAAAACTCTATCCATCGTAGAAAGCCTCCTTGCGCACACCTTCGGGACCAGAAGCGCGTCTCTGGTATCGTAGAGCCTTCATGGCGTAAGCAGGAAGAGTCTGGCACCTTCCGGACGTGACAAGCAAGGCTGGAAGTGCGACGGGTGACTGACATTGTCATGGCATCTAAGCCGGGTAGCCCTTCTTCTCCTTCTCGGCCTGCATATCAAATACCTCTTCGCCTTCTTCGATGCGATTCAGGCGCTCTGCTGCTGACGCTTCGACATCGTCGGACGGCACCCGAACACTGCGCGCTGACGGCGGAGGTGGTGCGGTCTCAACTGATTTGGTCCATGTGTAAAACATCGTCCCGGCGACGATTACGAGGATAGAGGCCGCCCGGTTCCTGAAACCGTCGCACCGTCAGCCAGCATTCAAATGCGGACGTTTTCGGAAATGAAGGGAAGTGGAGAAGAGACGGAATTGGAGCATGCGGTATGCATGTGCGTAACGTAATGAAGGCGGCAAGAGGCCAGCCATTAGGATGCAGGGAGCTGCCAGTGGCGTGCATCGGGCTGGGGGTCTGGAGGAGGGCGGTGTTATAGGGGAACACTTAACACTTACGTCGATAGGAGGTCGTTGAACAGCCATACGCCAAAGAGTGTCTGAATGGCTGAGCGTGCAGCCTATGTAACGACGTCGATAGCGCGACGGCAGCGGTTCGAGAGCGTGCAGAGAAGGAAGCAAGGTTAGCGATGTGCTGCGTAGATAGCAAGCGTGTCATGCAGGACAAACTTACGCTGGAGAACATGTGCGTCACCGGGCTCGTAACCTTGATGCTGAGCAGCCCGGCAACACAGAGAAGGAAGCCGAAGACGCCAGTGACGAGACTCCCCCACACAAACACCCGAGCGTTCCATTCAGGGGTGTAATAGAGTTCAGAGAGCCTTGAGAGCTCTCCCTGGAAGAAGATGAAGGGCGCCAGAAACACAACAGAGCCGAGATTCTGCCAGTACGCAAGCTGAATGGTGGAGTTGCCGGCATGTGGAAGGGAGATCTTGATGAGGACTGCGTGGATGGCGATAAACAGCGAGGAGAGCACGCCGTAAAGGATGGAAAGTTGACTCGGTGCCTCCCTGAAATGCTGTGTTGTCGCGGCATCAGGTGCTACACCAATGAAGAACCCAAATGTCACGATGAAGGCGGCGAGTAGGACTCGGAGTGATGGGAGAGAGCGGCTGTGGGTTGAAGATACGCCGATTGTTAATGGGAGGACAAGACCCCTAGCAATCTGCGTATGATGGTAAGGCGCGAAGTGGGGTAGAGTGTGCGGGTGGTACTCGCCTGGAAATAGGACGCCTCGACGCCGCGGAGACAGAGGATATTGAAGACCAATCCGACGACGTTTACGAAGGTCACTGGGGCGAGCTTCTTGGCGGTCTCGAGTTTGAGCTGCGGGATCTCGACCTTGGTGGTGAGGAAGGCAGTAGCATGGAGGAGGACGACTGCAAGGATGAGTTGGTTGAGAAGGAAGAGCAGCGGAAGGTCAGGGGAGCCATTCAGGACGGCCTTGTTTCTGCATGGCCTCAATGAGTGGGTGCGGGGTAGGCGTCAAATGATTTGAGCGGCTTACACAAAGACCATCTGAGAAATGGCGCAGAGTTGGTCTCAGTGCATTACATATCATGAGGTAAGCATTACTGGGACGTACCACGAGGGCTGCAGACATATAGAATGAGACCACGCCTGCGACCTGCCATCGTTGAGGAATGGCCTTGACGTCCATTGCTTGGGGGAGGTGAGGTGGGAAAGGAGGTCAGAGGTGAGGGCGGTGAGGTTTGGCAAAAAGCGAGATTGAGAGCCAAGACCGGTAGGGAGAACAGCGCGGGAACGAGAGGGCTTGCGGGCGACGGGGCATTTTCAGGCGAGGATGTATTGGAGGTAATAAAGGGGCGTCGAGGCGTTGGAGATGTCGGGCACTGTCGGCCAGACCGATTCAGTGGGGTAAATGCCTTGCCGTGGGATCGGCGGAGGCAGGGGCGGAAGGAGGTTGGAATGCGGCCCGACGGAAGACAGAACGTCAAGGGATCGATTGATGTGATGCGTCGAGGCAGTCGGATGATACATAGTCGAGTAGTCAGCGTGTGTGGTTGAAGGCGCGACTGGCCTGCAGCGTCGACGAGAAGATGTCCAGGGTGGGTCCGTGACGCCGGGAGTGTGACAGGGTCGGCGTGACGCCCGAAAAGCATGCAGCCTGAGCGGGCGATACGTAGTAGATTACTTAGCGCAGGAGCAGGAAAGGGCCCGGCGGAGAGTGGAAGGCTCTCTCCATTGGCATCTGTCATCGGCAGTCCGATCCTGGCCAGACTCTGAATACAACCCCTCGTCATGCACGCGCCCCGCCTCCATGCGCCCAATGTCCCGCTCTTCCTCCTCTGCGTCCTAAATTATAAGTAATTATCTCCCGCTCCCATCTATCTCGCGCCTCGTCTGCCCTTCGCCGCCACTCCCTCCACCGTTCACCCCATCCCCGGCGTCCGTCAGCACAGCGATGGCTGACCGCTCAGACTTCCTCTCCAGCGGGAAGCACGAACGATCCGACTCCACGATACCCCTTCTCCCCTACGCCGACTTCAGCCAATCTTCCTCTCCCACGTCTCCCTCTCCCGCTCGTCTCTACATGTCCTCCCTCCCGAGGCGACGTTTGCTCGTCGCCCTCCTCTCCCTCACAGTCCTTTCTCTCCTAGCCTTCTCTTTGACCACATTCGTCTATGCCCCGCATGGAGCTTTTCAGGTCACGCCCGACCCTGAGGCCACTGCGGCCCAGCACCTGCAGGTGGATGAGCCAATACCTCCCAACTCGACCAGCCCTTCCGAGCACTCTACCGTCTCAGAATCGGAGCCGGAGTCAGAGCCAGAACCGGATCCGTCCTATTCGCAAGCCGTACTCGGCCCTCCAACACGCAACTTCCGCGACAATTTGCGCAACGATACCAAGTACATTACCTCTTGGCCCTCTGCAGGGTGGAGTGAGCCCGCTTGTATCATTTCTTGTTCATCCTCCATATTCTGAACACCGCATCCCCTCTAGCGAACGATGTCATGGCTTACGCTAACCTGATCTACCTCGGCTCTCTCACAGAGCGCGTCCCGGTTGTACCCATGTTCACGCCCTCCCACATTGGTGGCGATGCCGAGGTTATCGCTTTCGGAGAAGTCTTCGATGTCCCTCGGTTTATCAACGAGTCTGGCATCCAAATTCTCGAGTGGGACGAGGTAAAGGACCCTGAGAGCGACGTCGTGGATGACCTTGGCTGCTGGAACGTCTGGGAGGCCGTCCAGTCCCACGAGCACCATCCCAGAACCAGCGCTGCACCAGATTGGCTCAAGCTCGGTGAGTCTCCATGCCTCGGAAGTGCTTGTTTCCAAGTAGACAACTTCCAGAATTGACTCCGTGCGTCAGACCTGTCGTACACTAAAGCACCCGACTGGGTCAAGATGATTCCCAACTACGAGCATGATTCCTGCAGCACTTTCATGGCGCTCACCCGCCTCAGCTTCCCGCAAGAGCGCTCTCGCAACATTGGCCATGCTCAACCATCTCCGCTCCATAACGCGGTTTTGGACCCTGACGACCAGTTGTTGTGCTTCGACTACTTGTACTATGCTTGCGCTCAGCAGGTGAGCTCTTCTTGGTCTTGTTTCTCCCTCGGAGCACGCGTTTGACCGTCACTTCTTTCAGTCGTACGAGTATGATTGGGATTATGCTCCCATGTGGCGACATGTTTTGCGCCATGCCCATTGGACGAAGCGTATCGAAATGATTACGGCGCATTATGTACGGCAAATCTTTGATCTACCTCCAGGATCCGAACTCCTCCCGGTAAATCCCATCCCATATCCCTGGTTTACGTTTCGCCGGTTGCTGATCGCGTGACCAGTACATCGCCGTTCACATACGTCACGGAGACTTCGCCAACTGGTGCTGGATGGCTGAGAAGCCCGAGGATTGTTTCGCGCCAATATCTGCCATCGAGCGACGGGTGAAGTACGCGCGGCTCATCCTGTCTGCATGCTCTAATTGCTCTTACTGACGCATCCTTGTGCTTCAGGGAGGTCCAAGATGAGCTTCGTGAACGCAAAGGTTTCGACATCCCCTCCACCCGTGTCGTCATCACGAGTGACGAGAAGGACCCCGCGTGGTGGGACCAGATCAAGGCGTTGGGCTGGAGGACTGTCGACCACGATGCGTTCCGCACCTCGGAAGTGTTTGGAAGATGGTATCCTGTCATCCTCGACGCCGCCATCCAGTCGACCGCGGCCGGGTTCGTAGGGACGGACCGCTCGACGTACTCCATCCTCTCCCGACGGAGGGTAGAGTCGTGGCATGACGGCGCGACGCGCACCCTCATGTGGGGCTACAAGGGTGCTGACGACCATGTGTGAGAGAGGTGTGATTTTTACGGCGGCGACATCGACATTTTGCTCGATTGAGACCTTCAGACTTGTGCATTGGACACTGAGGAAGGGTGTTGTAGTTATCATGACTAATGTTGTATGCTTGCTGTGTTGTTCTGCTACGTACAGTTTGCTGCGATGTATCAACTGCGTCGGGTTTTGGCCCTCTTGTAGTTGTGAGAATGGAGGCTGGAGTAGTCATGGATGCATCATGACCAACAAAGGGAGATGAGCGTGGGGCCACTCTGGCGCCCGTGCTTGAGTCTCGACTGCAACGCGCGAATTGTTATTTGATGCGGAAAGGCTTTTGTAACAGGTGAGTTTTCTTCTTGTTTAACTTCGATTCTATGTTTTGTCTGGACAGAAAACATCGATCGGTAACTTTAGTGCCTAGACTATCGATCAGTAACCAGATCCCACGAGCGCTCTTGGGTACGGCCACCACTGGCATCGCTGGCAAAGACATCCTATTGCAAAGAGATACAAAAGCACCCGTCATGAGCCGTCATGCTCAACATCTATGGCTCTGAACTTCCTGTTGAACTCTACCTCCATATCTGTCGTTCTCTCGGACCACCGACGCCCGACACAATCAAGGCGCTCGTGAACCTGCTCGCGGTGAACTTATACATACGCTCCATCGTCGCTGGACTCCCAACCTGGAAGGAGCTTTACGAGGCCCGGTACACCCATGACGTTTCCGAGAAGGAGGAGGATCGGCGCCGGCAGTGGGGAGACGATTACTGCCGTCTCTACCTCGCGCGTCGCGCCCTGGACTCGCGAGCACTCCGTCTCGTCGACGAGATCCGAACGCAAATCCCAGGACGGTTCGAGCGTGCGCTGATTCTGGCAAAGGAGCTGTCCTTCGATGTCTGGGACGCGCTGGACGAGGAAGTCAACCTACTCCCTCCGAAATACTTTCGCGGCACCATTGGCGCGGACCCCGACGGCCCGTCGTCGCCGTATAACGACGCACCCTCCGAGCCGCACGCGTTGTCCAGGAGCTATTGGGCGAAGGCCGCGCAGGGGGTCATTGCGAGATATTGGGCGGTCACGACGTGGCGTCGCACAACTCAGGGCGACTATAAGGTTAAGGAAGAGGAGATAGTGGCTGCCTGGTCGGCCTTTTTTGGATGGTCGCCCCAACAGGTGAGTGGGCCTACCGCCAGTATCATAACAATGCAGGCCCTCACCTTGTTCCTTTTTGTCAGATCGGCCTCGAGATTGATTCCATCGCGAGTGCATGTCGTGACGGCACCTTGGCACCTCCCTCCAGCGGAAGGGTGGTTTGGAACCAGACGGATCCTGACTTTGACTTACCGCGGGCCTGCACTGCGATCGTCGAGTGCATGAGAACGTTAGAAATGCTCAGAGACGATTGTATGTGGTCCTCCACCCCGGACCGCGAACATATGTTAGAAGGATACTGATACAACCACCTCTTAGTCAACCCAGAAGAATCCGAGCACATCATCAACTCCTACCCCCATGTTATACTCACGACAGTGCGGGACTACTCGTTGACCACGTTCGCGAAGACATGGATCTTTCTGGCCATCTGCCGCCGCCTTGGGCTGCCAGCATACGCAGCGGTGGCTTTGGGTTCGGACAATCCCATCTGCGTCGTCCGTGCTATTCCATACGAACATGGCATTTTCCTACTCGACTTCGCCGTGGACCCTGTACCTTATCCGGCTACCGACATCCCCATACTGAAGAGACTGCTTGACGACGGCGCCCGCCGGATTCCCCCTCTTCCTCTCAAATGGTTCTTTATCCATTCTATGAAAGAGGCCGCTCAGAAGTTCGCCCTCTACAACGAGCAAGACGTCGTAGAATGGTCCGACGCCCCTCACGAAATGCGTCTCCTTGCGTCTCACGCTGCACATTGCGCCCTTGCGACGGAGACGCACCGTGGGTTATACCGGGCTTCATTGGGATGTGCGTAGAACTTGTGAGCTGCAGCTCGGCCTTGATGATGATGTCTATGTTGCAGGTCGTGTTGTCGAGCGGCAGGGAGAAAGTGCATCACAAGCTTGTATTTCACTCCCTCATTGAATCCGATGAGTTATTTGGTATGTGCTCATACAGAATCGCCATTGAATAGTGATTTATGCCAATGGACTATAGTGATGAGATCTGGATTGGTATAGTCGTGGCACTATCCAAGGTGTCTGTTTGGAGACTGCCGCTTCACTGGAGTCAATTTGGCCGGTATGTCGAAGCCATCTCATACACAGATGTCGACGAGAAGGGGGATCCTAAAAGCATGACGGTGGACGCAGGCACGATGCACCCTGAAGATTCTATACCCGAACCCTAGGTCGCTATAAGTAGTATCCGCGCGAAGCGTAATTTGACTGACCGTAACGACGGACATCCCAGACGTCGCCTCGTGAACACGGTTGACAACGAAGCGGATAAGTGAAAGCCGCAAACTCGGCGAGAGACGCAGCCAGAAACGGAAATCTCTGGTCGGACTCCGAGTCGGATCTGGCAGTATGGATGCAAGCATGTCGTTGAAAATGGGACGATGCCGTGGTCTTTGTGCCAGGGCGAGGATATCGATATCTGGGGCAACGTTGGGCCCCGAGGGGGGCCCGTTGTCGGAGATCGAATACAGTAGTCGCCATAAACCCTAGGCCTTCGCGACCTGCTGCCTGAAATCCCAGACGTCCGCCCTCACCACCTTGAAGCTCAAACTCCGGTATCGCTTGTGATTCACGTATACTCGACGCCCTCCTGCATTTCAAACAACTCGAGTTTTTAGAAGATGGTCTCTCAATTGCCGGTTGAGCTCTACATCCAATGCCTCGTACAACTTCCCGGTCGAGAGCCTTCCAGTCTCAAGACCGTGGTGAGCTTCCTTTCAGCGAACTCGGTCACCCGTGTAGCCGCCCTCGATAAACCTGTCTGGGCCAACTTGTATCGTTCGCGTTACACCCACAATGTTCCGGAGCACGAGGAGAAGCGCCTCGCCCGATACGCAGGCGACTGGCAGACGATCTTCACTGAGCGTTACAAGCTTGATCGAGCCGCGTTGGAACTGATCGATGGCATCCGCACGCACCCAGAAGAGCGAGATGTTGTCTCTCATCGCCTCGTACTGGAGTTCTCCTGGGACGTATGGGATGCCCTGGAACTGGAGACACAGGTGCCCATACCACGCATCTTCCGTGACCTTGCGGACGAGAGCGCGCCGGATCAGGAACCCGCACCTCATGCGCTTCCGAGGAGGTTTTGGGCGAGGGCGAGCCTAGGTGCCATGGCGCGCTACCATGCCGTGAAGACCTGGGCTCGCATACTCAAGAAAGACCAAGGATGCTCGTTCGAGGACGTCTTGACCGGCCTTTCTGCCTTCATGGATGTTTCTCCTTATCATGTCGGTGACGTCATAGCCATCCTCCAAGACCTCGCTCGACTGATTCAATGCCCTAGATTTCGAAACAATTGGACGACCTGGCTAACCACTGTCGACAACGACTAGCCACGGCGGGCTTGGATCCAGCGTGTGCGGAACCAGGTTGCGACCTGCTCAAGATCGCAGTGGCCGTCCGTGACTTCCTCCATGACGAGGGGTTTGCCGTTGCCAGTGATGGTACGCGTCCACTAGAACCCGCATTTCGTGTACCTAACATTCTCGTCTTGTCAAGGTGCCGCATTCTACAACCCCTTTAACCAGTTTCCACACTACTTCCTAACTGTTGGACGGTCCACCACTCTCCCAATCTCAATCAACTACGTCTACTCCGCCATATGCAGACGACTCGGGATCACCGCCCTCCCCACGAACACCCCGCGCAAGGTGCTCTGCCACATCGCCTCCCTCGACCCCGAGCAAGGCGACATGCTCGTCGACCCTTGCGCCAAGACCCCCCCTATCGTCTTCTCTAGCCACGACCTCTCCACTATGCTCCGCGAGGCCGATCTGCACCCCAGCTTCGCGCGCGACACGGTCCAGCCCGCCGAGTTCTCGACGATGGTCGACCGCGCGGTGCGCAACGCCTTCGCGACGCTGCGCGACGGCTGGCACGCCGACCCTATCTCCGGGTACGCGGTCGACAGGGTGCAGTACGCCGTGTCCGCGGCGTTCGCGACTATCAACGCGCCCGGGGTGCAGATCACCCCCATGGTCACCGAGGACTGCCCGCTAGACAACCAGGTCGTGCTCGTCGACGCGCTGTTGCCTGTCGTCCCGCCCGCGCGGCGGGAGATGTTCATGGCGGAGCTGGCGCTGTACACGGCGAGCCGCATGAAATACAGGATCGAGCCGCCTCAGCGCAGGCGGGCCTTGAAGGATAGTTTGAGGACTCCAGGGGCATCCGCCGGGGCGGCCAAGTGGTTTGTGGGACAGGTGCTTTCGCACACAGAACAAGGGGAGGCGTGCGTCATTGGTTGGACGGTGCGTGATGAAGCAACCTGCTTGGCCCAGGTTCTTGCATTTACACGGTGTAAACCGACAGCTTGTTCCCGGCTTCGCGGAGCCCGGTGACATCGACGTGACGTGGACAGGAACGTACCACCTGCTCATGAAGGAAGGCATCATCGACGTGCACGACCGCAATGGTCACCCAGATGAGCGTTGGGTACCGGCGCCGGTCACGGATGCGAAGCTGCGTTGGCTGCGACAGCACATTTACATGTTCGAGAGATTTTTCGAGGACGCGCACGTACCTCGCGATGATGGAGTCGGTACCCGCCTCATCCCCGTTATTGAACTGCAGCAGCAGTACCCGGACGATATTGAGGCGGGAGTTCGATGGACGGAACAACAACAACTTGTCGATGGAGGAGTATGAGAGTCTATCCCGGGTACCACTAGTTCTACGAATCGGCTGTATATGGACTACATTACGCGAGTATAGTGCAACTTTTGGAGGGTGAAAATAAAGGAGCCTCTAGAATCAAGTAGGAAGAAGGGGGTGTTCACCCCGACGAGCTTGCAAGCTCGGAACGAGTGTCAGAGGCGAAGAACAACGCCCGCGGTCGCCACGCCATCGTTTGATGGGGCCGGACGCGCTCTTGGTACGCCATTCAAAGCGCGAAGGTGTGCAGAGGGGCGCATCTATAAACCCATTTAGTCCGTACCTGCTACATCATGGGGGAAGACATACCTAAGGCGGCGACGCAGGGAATTACGAGGGCTTGCCCACGAATGGGATCGCGGTACGCATTTGTGTTAATCCGTAAAGGATGTCGTTGACGCTGCTCTTTACGCCATACTTGTGCGCGAGCTTGAGCAAATAGCCATTAAGGTACTTGATCTCCGTCGGCTGGCCCAACTTCATGTCCCAATACATCGACGAATAGTTGTCCTGCGTCAATTCGACCACACGCTTAACCTCCTTGGAAAGCGACACGTAGGACAGAGCGCGAGGAAAAGGGGGTGGTCGCGGAGGTTTCTTCGTGGCCTTCTCCTCCTCCGGTAGCTCGTCATACGCCTTGCGCATTTCCTCGACCTCTGCCTCCAACTGCGCCCGGAAAATCCTCTCGGCTTCTTTGCATAGATGCTCGAGGATCCAATGACTGGGGCCTGCGCGCATGACGTCGCCATTCCTGCATTGGAGCAGCGCTGAAAGCGGGTTGATGTAGCAGTTCACGACAAGCTTCCGCCGCATCGCCGTCTGCACGTCATAGTATGGCCGCCAGGTCGCCCCGAGCGCACGCGCACCGGTGAGTGCAGACATGGTGTTGCGTAGAGTGGCATAGCGAGGGCTCACCCCGCCCTCGACGGAGGTGTTGGCGATGTCGTCGAGGGAGAGCGGCTGCCATGAGGGGACGTTCCTACTCTTCCGCACGCTCGCCTCGTAGTCGCGTCCGTGGGGGTCCGGCACGATGCCGAGCTGGATATCTCCGAAGGCGGTCTGGACAGCGTGCATGACGTCCTTGCGCCAGAGCCCGTGGGTGTTCGTGGCGAGGACGAAGTTGGGGCGGTCATATGGGTCAGGGAAGAAGGAGTCGACGAGCTTCTCGTACATGCCCATGCCGTTGTGGAGGAGGACGATGGTGCTGTTGCGGGAAAGGTGGTCGCGGAGGCCGGCGATGACACGGGGGACGGCGTACGCCTTGGTGGTTACGACGAGGGACTCGATGCCTCCGTATACGCGAGTGAGCTCGTGAGGGTCGTGATGACGGTCGAAGGCGACCTGGTAATCGCCTGGAGGCTGGCGCAAAGGGTCGAGATGGGCGTTCAAGTCATTGCGGGGGCGTTCGCGGGGTAAGCTGTAGGTGACATGGTCTATGCCGTCCTGAGATTGAAGTACACCATCGGACTCGAGGATGACGGGGCGGCCGTTTGAGATCTGAGAGACGGTGGGGGCGGATTCTCTGCGATGGAGAGCAAAGACGGCGTGCTTTGGTTGGAGAGTGCGGCGGAGATGGAAGGCGACGAAGGATCCGACTGCACCGAGGCCAGCGACGTGGATGCGCATCGACGGATGACCAGAACCGATCCTGCGTCCCGGGCCACAGCTCGTCCACAGCACAGACTGAGGCTCAGGCTGAGCGCTG
This sequence comes from Ganoderma lingzhi, assembly GCA_026283605.1. NCBI lineage: Eukaryota > Fungi > Basidiomycota > Agaricomycetes > Polyporales > Polyporaceae > Ganoderma > Ganoderma lingzhi. The sequence continues at coordinate 2,766,184 of JAPJYM010000001.1, forward strand.
AGATCCTCAAGCGCTTACCTCCCTTTCGGCGCTCCGGGCCGTCAACTCACTCCGCACCGGACCAGGACAAACTGCCCACCGACAAAACACCGAGGAGGATGATCAATATCATACGCTAGACACAGACATCGATGACTATCGATGTTCCAACATCCCGACGGCCCGCTGGAGCCTGGCACACACAAACCGGACCCCGTCTCCGACTTCCAGCCCTCAAATAGCTCCTCTTGAGGCGGAACCCCGTCCCCACCTTGCTCTCTCCCCCCATCTCTTACCATATACCATGGCTACCACCGTCACTCTTAAGCGCACCGGCGCGAAGGTATGTTGCCAGTCTCTATCTCCGATGCGTTTAGTAGGCTGACACACATCCTAGATGCCTCTTGTAGGGTAAGCGAGTGGCCGATTTCTGTCGTGCATTTTCTAAACTCTCTCTGGTACTGGCCGATGGCGAATATCAGCTTTGGTCTCTGGAAGGCGAGCTCATTCGTGGTATTCTGCGTGCGATACCCTTTAATAATCCCCTATGCGTCGTCAGGTCACCAAGGAAGCCTGCGCCGATGTACAATCTCATTCAAGCAAGTTCCGTCTGTACTCCGAGCTTACATGCCAACCCAGACTGTCTACAACGCGATCAAGGCTGGTTACCGTCTTTTCGACGGCGCCTCTGACTACGGCAACGAGAAGGAGGCTGGTGAGGGTCTCGCGCGCGCCATTAAGGATGGTCTTGTAACGCGTGAAGACGTCTGTGAGTGACCCTGCCAATTGCAATGGCCATGTGACCCAGTTCTGCTAACCATATACACAGGGATAACCTCGAAGGTTTGTTCGCGAATTCTCCGATTGGTCCCCGAAGACTGATAACATGGGAAACAGCTGTGGAACTCGTACCACGAAAAAGACCGCGTGCGTAGTCGTAAATGCATTGCTGAGTCTCGCACATTTTAACTCGGCCATGATAGGTTGAGGAGGGCGCGCGCAACTCTCTAACACTCTGGGGTCTTGACTACTTCGACCTCTTCCTCATCCACTTCCCTGTTTCACTCGAGTACATTGACCCGAAGGTCAAGTTCCCTCAAGAGTGGTGGGGACTCGACGGCAAGATTCACCCGAGTAGGTCCCGCATTATGTCCACATTTCGGCCAACTTACCTTTTGTCTCTCTTCCAGTCAATGTCCCCTACCAGGAGACTTGGCATGCGCTTGAGGCACTTGTCGACAAAGGATTGACGAAGAACATCGGTCTGAGGTGAGTTCATTCGACACATGCGCATTCTGTCCCTCTAACTGAGCACTTCTCGCGATTACAGCAATGCTCAAGGCTCCCTCATCCACGACGTTCAACGCTACGCTCGAATCGAGCCCCAGGTCCTCCAGGTCGAGCTCCACCCGTACTTGACCCAGAACGCCCTTATCGACTATTGCAAACTGCTCGGTATCGCTATTACTGCTTACTCGTCTTTCGGTCCCCAAAGTTACCTCGAGCTTGGTGGCGGCAAGAGCGCGGCTAGCTTGCTTCAGCATGACCTCATTGGAGGAATCGCATCCAAGACTTCGAAGAGTGAGTTCTTGGCAGAGTTTATGGTAGAGGGCCAGGTACTCACTTGCAAATCAACGAAAACAACAGCTACTGCGCAGGTTCTCCTTCGATGGGCTCTCCAAAGGGGCCTGACCGTCATCCCCAAGTCGAATAGCCATGAACGTCTGGTCGAGAACTTGGCGATCACGGACTTCGAGCTGTCCTCAGACGATATCAAAGCCATCGATGGGCTCAACATTAACCTCAGAGTGAGTCAAGTCAAGCTAACAAAAACCTGCCTGAGTATGACGGACTAACTAGTGACTGCGCGCAGCTCAATGATCCCGTCGACCTCGATCCTAGACTGGCCATCTTCGCGTGAGGCCGTAGAGTCGGAGCAGGATAATGTTCGTGGCGAGTAATCCGCAGTAGCGCCTGTGTGTATTTGTATGATAAACGCAGAATGAATCAGAATAGAATAGCATGTGCTACTATGACTTGTTTTTTGCATGAGAGGCGGCACGACGTAGGCGGCAGTGCGGACGCGTCCTCGCGGCGCCTGCGGGGGGCAGCGATAGAGTTGGGCAATGCGGTGCCGCGGGAAGGCGCAGCGGGCGCGAAAGAACACATTCCGTAACTTCTCGATCGTCCACTGCCACTGCCACTGCGCAGCGGAGTCTGAACTGACTAGGACTCTGTCCACTACCTCCCTCGGCACTACTTATACGTTCCCACTCCATCCATCCCCTCCTCATCCAAGTACACCATGTCTCCCATCCAGTTCAAATTCTCCAAGCCTCCCGACGGTCTTGTTCGCAGGGTCACCTTTCCTGAAAGGCCCTCCTGGGAAACCCTCGCGGTCAAGATCCAATCCCTTTACGACATCCCATTGCCCAGCATTGGCGTCTCGTACGTGGACAATGACGGAGACGAGGTGACGCTCAGCTCCGAGGACGAACTTCGGGACTTCTACCAGTCCCTCCTACCGGCGACAGACGGTGCGCTCATCCTCGTTAGACTGAGTGTCCGCGACCTCGACGCCATCCGAAGCGATAAGCCCCTCCCTGACACTCCCCGTACCGGCTCCGCTATGAATTACCGGAACACTTTTGGTCGTTCGGCCCCCGTCTTGTTCGAGATGGAGGTCGAAGATGGTTGGCAACCTATCCCGTCTGGTCTCGGCGGCATGTATGGTGGCGACCAGCCGACTGCCTTCGTCGAGGTTCTCGATAGTGACGCCGACATCAATCAGTTCAACAACCAGGATAAGCACAACTCTTCGACATCCTCAGACTCAAGCACGAACACCCTTCCCGAGATCCTACCGACCCCTTCGACACACAAAGGGAAGGAACGCGCCCGCTCGATCAGTCATTGCCGCTCTTTATCCCCCGGCACCATATCCTCCACCCAATCTCTCGTCGCCGCCGAGTCCGGCGCAAAGCATCCCATCCACGTCGTCGCGATGAAGAATTCCAGCACGGGCACCTTTCATCGTGGTGGAAGTCGCAGCCGCAGTGTCTCAGCCTTGGGCCCTCGTACCCCTACTCCGAAGATTAGAACGCCCATCTCCGCTGCGGAGAAGACCTCGGGCGATGCTCAGGACGATGATCCACCCCTTCCCGACCTCGACAACATGGGTGGTTCGCAGCCCCACATTGCAAATGACGTTGCGGATCTCTTCAGCACACTGTCTACCATCCTTGCGTCCCACCCCGAACTTTCCGAGGGTATCCGCACCATTGTCCGCAACGCCTCCAACGGTGCGTACTGGCACACTCATCGCGAGCAGGTCGTCCGTGCCGCAGAGGAGATTCGCCGCAGTGTCGTCACGGGTGCGGACGAAGCCCGTCGCGCCGCTAACGATGGAAGGCGCGCGGCCGAAGAAGCCGCTGGGCACAGAGTCGCGGACGCTCTCGGTGAAGTCATCCGTGTCATCTCGGATATAACCGGTACTCAGGCTGTGGATCCCAACACCCACCCTTCCTCTGGTCCTGGGTTTGAGACGTCGACCCCTATGCGGGACCGGCGTCCTCCTGGTAACGGCCCATTCGACGACCCTCGGATGAGGCCTCCTGGACCGCCTCCTCACCACCGAGGCGGGCCTGGTCGCATGTCATGGGGATCCTTCGATTCTCGATGGGGCGGCTTCCCCTTCGCTGGACCACCACCTCCGCTCCCGCCTGGCTCACGCCCGACCCACGGACCACCTGGACGACCCGCTGGCGCTCCTCTGCCTGTTCCACCGACACCGCCTGGTCCTCCCCCGCCGCCTGTGCCTCCACCGCCTCCCAGGTTTGGTCCCTTCGGCGGTCGTTTCCCCGACTATCAACCTGACCGCAACCTGCCTGGCCCGCCCCCTCATTTCCATGGTCGTTTCAGTCGCCCGCACTTCGGACCGCACTCCCATCATCATGCAGGTGAGTGGGATAACGATGACCCCTTCGTCGGGGGTCCGCGGGGCGGTCACCCTTTTGGTGGATGGGGCCGTCCTCGCTACCACGACGCGAACTGGGGAGACACCGTTCCCGCTCTCCCGCCACGGCCGAATATTGCCGATGAGGATGTCGAGGTTACTATGTACGGTGCGTCCCCCTTGGAGTCTCCCGACGCTGCCAAGAAGAAGCTGCAGGCTGCGAAGGAGGCGTACGTCGCTGAGAAGGAGAAGTACCGCCGCGCCCGCGAGGAGCGCAAGAAGCGCCGCATGAACGTCTCGACCGACAGGTACGTGCGTGCCATGTGCGGTTTCTCTCGTCGTCACGCGCGCGCTGATCAACGCCTCCGCATTCTCTTCTCTAGCGAGACGAAGGACATGCACGAGAATCCTATCGATCCCCCGGCTGCGCAAGAGCCCGTTACCGTTGGTGGTCAGTCCGCGGAGGCACCCCCGCAGCCCCCACAGGCGGAGCCGACCCCCCAGATCATCAGCAACGCTCGGGGACCGTTCCCTCAGCTTGAGCTGTACAGTATTCCTCGCAGGTCTCGCACCATCCACGGCACTAGCCACCGCCGTGATGCGTCGTGGGGCACCTTTGGCTCCGTGGCTGGCAGGGGGTCCACCCAGCCCGGTCGCGCAGTCGCCGTAGAGTCCATCGTCCACCGCTTGCACGAGGTACGAATCTCCCTTTGTCCCCATCTTTGTAAACCGGATGCTGATCTCTTATCCTTACATTTTCAGATGGGTTTCACCTCCAGTGACTACCCTGTGTTGAACTCGAAGGTGGAGGCGCACATTCCGCTCAATGGTGAGGTGAGCAAGGAGCGCGAGGAGTCAATCGTGACTGCGATCGTGAACGAGCTCCTTCCCGGCTCGCCCGGCCCTCAGCACGCGCATCCGTCTAGCTCGGGCATTCGTCGCAAGTGAGCACCACGTCGTCGCTGCTCAAATTTGGGGTGTAAGATAATTGAAGCGAGTTATCGGGTTGCCGAATGTTGACGTCTCACATCTCAGTCATGGCCAATTGGGTTCCCTTTGTGAGAGTACAGCCGTTCTGAGGAAGGGTTCCCATGTCTTGGTTGTTAGTTGTTTTTGTGTTTTCTGTTCCTGCTGTACGTGGTTTTTTTGTTTATTTGGTAGTAAGGTAAGCGTACGTTTGTTATCCAGAATAGTCATGCCTTGTACTGTACGGGTAGAATACGCGACGAGTAGTATATTTGTATGAAAAGATTACCCTGGACTGATTGGGGTGTTAAGCGTACACTGTTCAGGGACGGATGTGCCACTCATCATATGCATCACCGCGCAAGACGTTATTGCGTGTTCACCATGCGTTTCATGTAGGGCGTCAGCGACCGGAGGGGTGCACAAGTCCGGATTCGTTGATCGCTGACGTCGACGTTCTCGATGGACAGGGCTCGGGGCCGGCCCTGCGAGTCTGCGACTAGCCAGCTGAATTTATACCCATTACCGAGTGGTATACATTACAGCTGTGTTCATAACGATAGGCCCCTATCGTTATGAAAACAGCCGTAATATAGCCCCATCTTTTTGTGCTCGTGCTTGTAACGTCTTTCTTGAAGCTTGAACGGAGATACCTTTGGCCAGTGGAAGGGCGTCTAACTGGAAATGGAATCGGGACACTTCATTTTTTTTTTACCTTCCTATGCTGCATTCACCTGCATGTGAGTAGGTACTAGGTAAGTTCAACCAACGACTAGTTATATGGTAATTAACCGTACTTAGCTTATTGGAGGGAGCGACCTGCGTCGGTACCAAACATAGCAGTTTCCCCGTGGCCAGGCTACGCACTGTACGGTACCGCCGAACTTGAAAGGGACGTCAACGTGAACGGTGCTCGTCCGCGTCACTGTTCCCGGCAACCAGCTGGCTCACAGCTCTCTTTTACCAAATCAATGGACAGCCGAAGGCGACAAGGACCTATCCAACACATACAGGGAAAGTGGAGGAAGGTAAGCGTGCTCGTCTAATAAGGACACGCCGAGCCGGTCACCGTTGTGCATGCTGAATCAGAAGTCCAGTGCCGTAGGGGAAGAAAGCATAAGTACTGTCCACGCATAGAGGCTAGGACTCACGAGTAAGTACTAGGCACGGACACGAGGCAACGGGCATCGACGGCTGGTAACCTGCACCATTCATATCGCTGTCGATCTGTGCCAACACGTTTACTTGGACAAAGCAGCGGTGGACTGGGACAAGGACCGCAGATCTCGGTGAGACAAACACGCATGTCGCCGCCGCCGGCCCAGCGAAGGGCTGGCGGCTGGCTAACGGCGAACGCGTGTTTGGGGAGGACGCCCACAAATGCAAACACCCAAGTTTGGTACGTGACCCGACCCTCGGCGGATTTCCACGGATCCCAATTGGATCCCAAACTCAATCAGTCGCGTCCAGGCGTCGTTACGCGTGCCTTTGCCTTGAACAAGGTCGTCAGACGGCTTCTCCTCCTCACCCGCCACACCCTCTGCATAAAAGCAAGCAAAGGTCGCGTCTGGGTCGGCCAGAGCATCCCCTAGCATCCCCTAGCATCCCCTTCTACCTCTTTTGACGGTGCGTTTATGTGACTCCAACAGCTCGTCTCGCCTTTCTCACTGTGCTTCTCTCCAGATGGCGCAGCCACAGCCAATCACCCAAGCGCACCTCGACTTCTTCAATCCCAATGTCCCGCTCCCTCAAACCAACCCTGTTCTTGCCACGCCCTACGATCCTGTAGACGCTAGGATATGGGAGAATGAGGTGTTGACGACGAAGTACCTTGCTACCGTTGGAGGACCTTTCCACATGGATGACGCCACCCGTGCACTCCTCCATACTCGGGTTATCATGTTCAAGGTGCGCATCGCCGAGTTGACTCGACTCCGCGCGCGATTGCAACGGCCCTCGGAGGAAATCTCTCGCGAACTGGCAGGTCACCTCTGGAAACATCGCTTTCTGACTCGCGCCCTCTTCCGCATTTGCGAGCTTCCCGACGAGGTCCTTGGTATGATCTTCGACTATGTCGTCTACTCCGTCCCTATCACCACCATGAAGCAGTACCACGCCGCTCGCAACGTCCTTACTTCGACCTGCAAGCGCTTCAGGAGTGTCGCGTTAGAGCACCGTACGCTCTGGAGCACAGTCTTCTTCACCGACAGCCCACCCTGGAATCTCTCGTTTCGCGCACTCTCCCAAGCGGGGACCGCACCCCTCACCGTTGGCTTCGGCGTGAATCCGAGCGTCCCCGTGCATCCAGGGTGCACGCCCGTCAAGGCTGGCGAGATCGGCGCGATCCTCGATGGTTTGGCTCCATCCGTTCCCTACCTACGGAGCGTGACCGCTATCGTAGGCGACGATGCCATGGCCAACGTCTGCCGCTGGCTGACACCTGCCGGTCCTGATGCGGAACCTCTCGAGGGTTTGCGGACCCTTCGTCTTCATTATGCTCCTGAGGAGGACGCCACTGGACAACCGACGGACGGACCCGGCATAACCCTCTTCGACGGACCCATCACGTCTTTCCGAGAGTCTCACTGGATGCTCCCCAACTTGTCCACCATTGTTCTAGATGGTATCCGGATCGACTGGGACCGGCAATCCCCGTGCGTGTTCGGGAACCTGAGAGAGTTGGTTCTCTCAAGCGCTTCTCGTCCCATGCCCAACATACCCTCCGAAACTTGGTTTTATATTCTCTCCTGCGCAGAAGCCACGTTGGTGAGACTCTACCTCCAGAGGATCTGGGTAGCTGTCGAAGACCTAGCCGCCGAGGACTATCCATCTCCGGTGCCCATCCTGCTCCCTAACCTCCTCGACTTCTCCATCTCCTACGACCACTCGCCCTTATTGGCCACCGAATACACCATCTCTCATATGCTGATGCCGCATCTGATATCTCTCAACATCGAAACGAACTTGCTCCGGAGGACGTACTTCGAGCCGCTGCTCCTGGATACGGTCGGCAAGTTCCCTGAGCTCCAGGTGCTCACCTTCCACTTCATGCTCTGCGATGGACGGCAGCGCCCCGAGCCGGTGCGGAACGAGTACTTCGTTCACTTCGGGAGGTGGCTGCGCGCGATGCCTCGGCTCAAAGTGCTCAAGCTCGGCTGGACTTACAACGCCACGCAGGCGTTCCTGCGGCCCTTGGTCATGCCCGAGCTCTACCTCGAAGCGGATGAGCTGGAGCAGCTGCATTCGTCGAAGGAGGAGAAGAAACAGGGCCCCGCGTTCACGCCGCCCGTGTGCTGCCCCGAGCTTCACACCCTCGCGGTCTCTTGGAACCAGGGTGACCCGACGTTCGATCTCGACGACTTCAGGTTCCTGCTGGAGGCGCGGCAGCAGCTCGGCAAGCCGTACTCTCATCTGGAGGTGTTTATTTCGGGTGGGCCAGCTGTGTCGGCGAAGTTGCTGACGGAGCTCAACAAGCGCGAGATTAGCCAGTTGGTTGGACGGTTGGAGCCAGTGCCCTATCCTACGGCGCTGAAGGCGGAGAAGGACATCAGACGGGAGGTTGGTCTGGGCTTCACACTGGTCAACGTGTAAACCGTTCCCGAAGTAGTAATGTATCCGTTAACAACTGAATGTGTAGCCAGAGTACATATAGTACATCTCCGTAATACCGTTTCACGACGAATTGCACCGAGCATACCTGTCCCCAGGCCCCGAGTGAAGTTTGAACAAAATAAATAACGTGAATCGTGATAGCCGAAGTAGTTCAACTTCGCGTTGAGGACGCGTGCTACACGCTTGACTAGGCGTTAGACCACGTGAGTATGCTGCTGGGCCACGTGAGGCGCGTTGTTTGGCTGTATATACGCGTTGGGTGGCAGATCCCCGGTTGAGGTTCAACGTTCGAACGCTGAACCTCCCCCTACACCTTCATCCCGCGTATGCACTTCTTCTTATAGCCTCCAATAACTTTTTCTTATCATCTCGTACTCAAAAATTATGTCCGTCCCGATCTCGCCGACAATCTCCGCCTCGTCCTTCGATTCACCCAAGCTGGACCCTACTCGCCATGCATGCGGTCCTCTGTCTACGCGTAGACGTCTCAATCCATCCCAAACAAGCGTCCTCGTGTCCGTGTTCGAGGTCAAAACGCACCCGTCGAGAGAAGAACGCGCGCTACTCGCTGCAGAGCTTGGAATGTGCGCATATACCTGCTGTTTAGGACGTTCTCGGACTAACTAACATTGTCTGCTACGCTTCAGGGAACTGAAAGCGGTCAATGCATGGTTCCAAAACAAGCGTCGTACCCTGAAGAAGACCTGGTCTGCCTCTTGTGGGTGGTCAAAGGGTTCGCTGCCAGAGAACAAGCACGTCCGTCCGCCCAATGGCCCAAAGACGCTACCGCATTCCGACTCCGTCATTTCCCTCGAACGCGTCGCGTCGTCGCATGAGCTACCTTACAAGGGGAAAGGCAAAAAGTCATCCGCGTTGCGCATACCTGGCCGCATCCCCGCTACCCCAAAACGTCGGGCTACCACCACCGAGGCATCAAGGGAGATTTGGGAACTTCTTCCCTCCTCGCCTCCCACACGGTCTTCATCCCCCTCACGCGGCGAGCCTCTTCTTGCTCTGGAGCCATGCAAAAGACTCCGGACGCTGGAGTGGGCATGTGCGAACGCGCGCGCGGCACGCAAGGCCAGCATCCGCCGTGCAAGGCGCGCGGCCAAAGGCGCCGACTCGGAGGACGACAGCGACGTACCCATGCTCATCCTGGATGCTACCCCGCGCAAAAACTCGTCCTCGGGTGACGACACGGAGACGGAGGAGGACGAGGCCATCACACCGAACGTCAGCACCGAGCTTCTCCCTGCCTTCATTCTGCCTGCCGAGGCCGAAGAACTTGACGATGGCGTGCCGAAGTCGCCAAGGAAGGGCAAGGACATGGATATGGAGGCCGCCATCGCTCTGCTTGGCTTCACGGCTCCTGAACCTACGGCCTGATCCCGGAGCGTTGTGCGTCTGGCGATGGAGTACGAAAGGAGGACTTATGCGCTCGTGTATGAACACCGGACCCTGGACTGCCACACGGAAGCAAATTGCATCATGTCCGTGTACGTTTCTCAGCTGTATTTTTGGCCCTATGCCTATGCCTTCTCATGTTCACGCTGGGGATCCAAGATTAGAGACGACTTTATGACCGTATGACTATTTACGATTGTTGTTCCTCTGTAGATATACATATCTCGCGCATTGTTGTCTCGTTACGTCGCATACCTCCTACATTCTATACCTTGCAATTTCTGGAAGCATTCGGACTAGCACAGCGCCAAGGCGATTGAATGAAGCCGTCGCTCGGCCACGGACATGTTGCGACGGAAGTGCGTCAAGGGAGCTCGAGACGGTGAGAGGCTTGGACCTCGGCCCCAACACGCCGGGCTAAATGAGTTGGTGGCGTCCGGACTCGAAATACTCGCACACTGCCCCGTTTCCCTTCCCTCATCTCTTCCCCTTCCCCTCCGTGCACAGCGCAGGGAGCCCATAAATCCCACCCAGTGCTCTTCCACAGCTCGCGTTCTCTTCGCCAGTCTTTCCTTTAGTCTCTTTCTCCCTCCTGGTCTTCCCCCACTTCCCCCACCGAAGCCGCTATGGCTGACTACGACAAAGAGTCCGCGGGACTCACAACATCTCGCCCAAAGTCGCAGAGCAGGAAATGGATCTGGATTGGCATTCCTATCGCCATAGTCGTCATCCTCGCTGCTGTCCTCGGAGGTGTCTTGGGTAGCCGCGCCCACAAGAACAGCTCGACTAGCGGAAACGCTGCGGCCGCCTCCCCGACCGGCGAGGCTGCTGCCAGTCAGGCTGCCAGCATCAAGAACCAAGTTGGCCTGTTCCCCACTGGCACCGACAGTCAATACCTGCTCCCCATCTACCCTTCCACGGTGAGTCTGAGTCTGATCCCCTTCGACTGTTGCTCGGCGCCCCCAAGTTCTTGTCTCTGATCCCGTTTGCTTGGCTCGAAAGACCAATTCCGCCGCATTCACGTCCCCCACGTTCAATCCCTCAAACAACGCTGCTCTCGCGTGGCCTAAGGACCCCTTCCAGCCCTCTAACCCCCAGCCGACGTCCGTCCGCACCGACCGCCCGCGCATCCTTGCACCGGCGTATAAGTGGGCGGCGCTGCCTCAGCTCATCCAGACTGACCCGTATCTCAAGTTCTGGAACGAGACTATCTTCGGAAACGCGACCGAGTACTATGGTCTACCCCCCGTCGTATACCATATGGACGGCAGCAGCGGCATCCTGGACAACGCCCGCGAGATCAAAATGCGCGTGAAGGCGTTCGCATACGTCTATCGTATGACGAACGACACCAAATGGCTTGATCGGACGTTCAGCGAACTCCAGGTATGCAGAGCGTGTTCTTGTCCCGCTCGCTACGTCATTGACGGGGCCGAATCCGCGCCCGGCTTATTAGAACGCCGCGGGCAATGGAACAGACTCCTTTGGTCCTAATAACCAGACAAAATGGAACCCTACCCACTTCCTCGATACGGCTGAGTTCACCGCCGCGTTCGCCATCGCGTACGATTGGCTGTACGATGCGTGGTCGGCCGATCAGAGGAGCGCGATCATGACCTCAATGATGTTCTACGGTCTTCAGCCCGGCTTGAACGCCTACTCGGACTCGGCCACCGGCTGGTGGTCCGGCAACATTGAAGGCAACTGGAACTGTGTCTGCAACAGCGGTCTCACGATGGGTGCGCTCGCCATCCTCGGTGATGATACCTCTGGTACTGCTGAGGCGATTCTTGCCCAGTCCGTCCCGAATGCCCTTAGAAACTGTATCTTCGCAGTCTCGTCGGACGGTACATGGTCGGAGACGGCGAACTACTGGTACTTCGGTACCACTGGACACGCGGAGATGACGTCGTCGCTAATGACTGCGACGGGCTCCGACTTTGGGCTGCTGAAGAACAACCAGAACCTCAACAAGACCGGGCTCTACCACATGTACGTTACTGGCCCGGGCTCGCTCTTCGCGTACGGCGACCACGGCCCGAACAAGTTCTCGACAACCGCGAACTCGATTCTCTTCTATGGCGACCAGCTCCAGCACCCCGAGTACGTGCTCTTCCAGCGCGACCAGCACGATGCCCCCGAACCCAACTCCATGTTCTGGTACAACCCCGACGTATCGGGTGCGTTCTGGGACGGAATGCCGCTCGACCACGTGTTCGACAACAGCACGGACCAGTGGGCGTCGATGCGCTCGTCGTGGACGGACGAGGATGCGCTGTACGTCGGCGTCAAGGCGGGTACGCTGACGGGCCACCAGACGCACAACGACCTTGACTGCGGCGACTTCGTGCTCGATGCGCTCGGGACGCGCTGGGCGGGCGAGCTCGGGTCGGGCGACTACCTCTCCACGGGCTACTTCTCGAGCGACGCGCAGGACAGCCAGCGGTGGCTGTACTACCGCAAGCGGACGGAGGGCCAGAACACGATCCTCGTCAACCAGGAGAACCAGCTCGTGACCGCGGCGCCGACGATCAAGTTTGGCTCGTCGGGGACGCAACAGGGCTCGAGCACCGTCCTGGACGTCTCCAGCGACTCGACGGCATTCTTCACCGCCGACTTGGCGAGCGCGTACGGCAATGTGTGAGTCGCGCCGTCGTTGTGTGGCTATGACTTGGCTACGTACTGATATGCCGCTTTCAGGACGTCGTTCAAGCGTGGTATCCGGATGATCAACGGCCGTAAGCAGGTGCTTCTCCAGGACGACATCAACGCGTCGGGCTCAATCATGTGGCGCATGCACACGAACGCGACGGTGTCGGTGTCGGGCACGTCTGCGACTCTGACGATCGGTGACAAGAAGCTGCAGATGACCATCCTGAACGCGCCCGACGGTGTGTCGATGACCACTGGGCCGGCGCAGCGGTTCGCCAGCGACCCGGCGCTGCCGGAAGGCCAGGTGGACCAGCCGAACCCGGGCGTGACGGTCGTGATGATCAACCTGCCAGCAGGTTCGTACAGCCTGCAGGTGTTGTTCAACCCACAGTGGAGCGGGATGTCGGACAGCGACTTCAAGACGCCGCCAGCGGTCGCGATCGACGACTGGTCGCTGACGAGCCACAACAACTGAAATACGTACCGCTAGTGTTGTTCGGATTGGACAGCTAGTGCTCGGGTACGCAATACGTGCTAGTACTACATACAGACTGAATTGTAGAGACTGTGCGCCTGGGGCGTGTAAGGATCGGATGGTGGTGTGAAGGTAGTTGTTGGTACGATTGCAATGGACAATACTCATCGGACTCATCTGCACGATACCATATGACCAGGTAGTAATTTACGACAGTTTATTCTTGCACGAACTGTTCTTATTGCATGACCGGACTCTAAAGCTTTTTTGCATCATCATCTTGCCCTTGCGCGCTTGGCTCTTTGCGACTTTGCCTTGGGCGGTGTTTCTCTACTCTACATTCGAACTTGGGCCGTGGGCCTAGCAACATAAGTACGTTGGCTGGCACTGGCAGCAACATCCTTCACGATCACGGGACGGCATTTGGATTTGGCGGGGATAGCTTCAAGTTCAAGTTCTGATTCGAGTTCCAACCTGGACAGCCGCGGACGTCTGAGTCGAGGCTGGCGGCGTCGTCCTCCATCACCTTTATGCTGCAGCTCTTGCTGGTCCGCCTTCGATCTTGTTGTCTCCCGCCCACGACAAACGCAAGACATGCCCGACGCTCTCGATCCTTCGCCCCGCAGGACACGTTCGCGCTCGCGCATCGCCCCGGACAACGCAGACCACCCGCGTCGGAGGACTCGCTCTCGCACTGTTTCCAGACTCTCGCTGCAAGACACACAGCCTGACCTGGGTATGTATGCATCGCAGCCCACGGCCTCACAGGAGACCCCTCCCTTCGTGGAGAAGCGGCCAAGGCACAAGATGACCGATTATCAGCTCCGAAGGCTCGAGGAACTGTATCGGGCAGATACTCATCCCAGCAGGGGCGCCAAGGAAGCACTTGCGGCTGAGGTTGGGATGTGAGTAACCATAATTCTTGGGGTGCGATTCGGGAGACGCAATGTGTTCCGCTCAGGAACGTCAAGAGCGTCCTCATCTGGTTCCAAAACCGGAGGCAGGACAGGAGCAAGAAAACCAAGGCGATCGTAACTCCGGCCCTGACGAGGCATGTCCGTCCATCGTCTCTGGAGGTCAAGCGCATCGACCCTTCCAAGCACGCGAGCCCATTCTCTAGCAACACAGCTGCTCGTGCCAAGACGGCGATCAAGGGCAAGGCCCCGCCGCTCCCTTCATCGCGCGTCGGTCGTCTAGACGAAGAGAATATGCTCGCAACCCCACAAGTGGCCCACCAAAGTCCGCTCTGGAATGACGCATATAACCACCTGCGTCAGCCTCCCAGCCGTCCCCTCGGAAGCATCTCCAACACCCCCCAGTCCGAGAAGCGCTCACCCGACCTCTGGAAGCATCTCCCGCCCACACCGCCCAGCCGCAGCCGCAAGCCCTCCCGACGACCATCGTGTTCCCCTACCCGGGACAACCCATTAAAACCGTTCGGGGACGCTTCTAACCTGCCTCTGCCCAGTCGCCCGGAGAAACCGACGCTTGAGTGGGCATGCGCGAACTCCGCCGCGCGACGGAAGCACGGGTTCGCCATCTACCGGGACGAGGACGACTCCGCGGGGGAGAGCACCGACCTCGAGGACGAGCTGGGCGTGTCTCCCTGGGTTCCTACAAGGTCTAGCTATCAGGCTGAAGCATCGGCACCTGGGACGGACGTCGACATGAAGCCCCCCAAGGAGCGACGAGTCTTCCGCGAAGTCACCATTCCGGACGAGTACCATGCTCTGTTCTCTCCGGACCTCCTTCTGGGCGCATCCTTGCTGCTGACTCTCAAGCACTCCGCGGACGACTCGATTTGAGGCTTGCTTTCTCTGACACTCGGCTGGGGTATCTTGCCTACTCTTCGCTCCTTGGGGTCTCAGGTTCACTATGGCGTTATTTTTCTTCCGTCAGGCTTTTCAGCTTTCCCATCCTACAGCTCCCCCACTCGTGTACCCACCGTCGCTACTCGTTGAATCCTGCTTATCGCCTGAACTCGCTCGTTCTTGTTTCCAGCACGTCCCATCCCTATCTCTACTGGCTGTCACTACTACATACTCGTGCATTGCTTTGGTTATTCCTAGTCAATTGAATATCGATCGTTGCATATATATATCAGTCAATATCACAACACAGCGAATACGAATAAGGTATTACTTGTGAGTGCGAATGCGGCAAGAAAACAGATGGCTATGTATGAATGTGGCTAGCGATGTAGATAATTACATACATTCAACATAAAGCCCTTTAGCCTCTCACCCTAGATGACATATAGACACTGCGCCGCGCATATACGCTCACCCAAGAGACTTTTTCCGTTTCTTCCCGACTGTCGAGGCTGGTGTCGAGACAGGGGACGCGTCCTCCGGTAGATGTCGACTCGGGGTATATGTGAGGCCATTGGACAGAACGCCGTTCGGCTTGGCTTTCGGGCCCGACTTCGGGGTAGCATGCACCCCATTGAGTTGCGACGGAATGGTGTTCGGCTTGTGCATCATCCCGTTGATCTGCGGTAGACCCATCCCGGACGAAGTACCTAAATTCCAACAGACCCCAAATCGGTTCGTGAGCGAACAAGAACTTGTAAATTTTTTTAAAAAACCACATTATAACGCACCCTTAATCGCATGGTTCACGAATAGCTCTACGAACCCGTGCATCTCTTGCCGATCGACCACCCGGTCGAGCGGCGCGCCGCCTCTCCGATCGTCATCTTCTTCCGGCTCATCCACATCCATCTCGTCCTCGCGATCCTCTGGCTCCTGCTCCTGAGCCTCGTCTGGCCGAGTCGCCAAGAAGTTATCCATGACGGAGTCGAACAAGGATTCCAGAGGGGGCATGAGATGGGCTGGAACATCGAAGATCTCGACCACCTCCTTCCCGCTCCATGTATGCGCGGTTCTGGGCGCGATGCGCGGTCCAGGTGCAGAGGTGAGGTTCGCAAAGGCCGATGCGCCGAAAATGTCGTGGAAGAGCGTGCGCTTCGCGACGGTAGCGTGCTGCGAGATGTCTTGGGCCGAAGCACTTTCCTCCTCGGGAAGCTGAACATCGTCTCCAAAGACGACGACGTTCCAGGCTTCGGTGATACCCACTAGAGTGAAGCCGGAGGGATCCGTGGGGAAGAACCCAGTTGGCGGAATAGAAACGATGCTGCGAAGCCGGAACGGCAACGTGCGGACAGAAACTGGGACAGATGAGTTGGGCTGGAACACCAACGCTCGTGTTGATGATGCATCCGCTGTTGTTGGCGGAGCGCGCTCGATGACGGCAAATTTCTCCTCCTCAGAGTGAGTGACCACTTGGTCGATGGCTACGGGGCTGCGATGTCGCCAGCGAACTTGATAGAGGCGCTTGAGTTTTACGCAAATGGATCACCGAAACAAACACGTACGGGTATATGAGACCAGATCCCAAAGCAAGACGTCTCGCGGGCCGTTGACGACTAGATAGCGACCACGCGCTCCGAGGAACTGTACGGTGGAAATTAACGGACAATCCGGGCAGGTCAGAACTTGACAGAGGGCGTTCGAGTCCGGTTCGTAGATGGCTACGTGGGAGCCTACTGACGCAGCGAGCAACGAGCCGTCCGGGGACCAAGAAACGTCAGTTGGTACTTCTGTGCGGAACCGCAGTGCAGAGCGGGCAACCCAAAATTCTACATACAGCCTGATGAGACCAAGAGGCATCGACGGAACAATAGTAATGACGTACTTTCTACTCCCTCAGACTTCGTCTTCACCGACCGTATCCGCCACGTCTTAATGTTCCCGTCCTGGCCTACAGTCGCTAGTAGAAGGTCGTCCTGGGTATGTGCTCCCGGTCTGAACGCGACACAGGACACGGGATGCGGCCCGTGCGGACGGTCGATCCGGGTGTTCAATATCCAGAAGCCGGACTTGTGATCCCACTGCCAGATTTTCAAGTAGACTTCGGGTCGCGGCGCGTCGTCGCCTTCCCGTGTATCCACTGTTGCCATCCATTCCCCAGAGTCGGAGAGCACTACGCGTTCTACGCGCGCAGGCTGTAATGGCTTGTCGTCTCGCCTTGAGACACGATTTGACGGCGAGACCTCGAGCTCGGAGAGGAGTCTTGATGATGATGGGGAGAATGTTTGTAGGGAGGATGGATGGGAGGATGGAAGAATAAGGGCAGATGAGGGGAGATGGACAGCAAGAGGAACCGAGGTCGAGGTGGATGGTCGATCATGGGATATTGCCGGGTCTGTATGTGACGTCAAGCAGCGTCTCAAGCGAAATGGATATCGGGGACTAACCTAGCTTTATCCGAGCTATTGATCTTGAGATTTTCAGGGACGAAGCGCGGATGAAGGCGAAGGAGGCATCGGCGAGGCTGAGGAGATATTCTTCTTCTCCACCAGCGTTGAGCAGAGCGATATGCACGATGGGGGAGCCAACGCGAGGCACATACTCTTTTTTACCAGTATGTAATTGCCAGATGACGAGGACGGCCTCTTCTCCCCCACTGAGCAGGTACGCGCCGTTCGCCGTAAACGCAAGCGAGGAGACGGCATGTGCGTGCCAGTGCAGGGTGGTCGTCTGAGCAGTCTTCTCGACACCAAGCGTCTTCACCGTCGCAGACTCGTTCAAGCAGTACCAAAGTCGTATACAGCCAGTCGTGTCTCCGGTGGCGAAATACTCCTCCGAAGGATGGAACGCTAAGCACGTCAACCGCTCGGGTGAGACGAACTTCGTAAAGCCTGCCCGTACGTCTGCGGTTTGACAGACATAGGCCTTGTGTCCAGCAGTAGCAACGAGCCAAGCTCCGCTCGGAGACACCGCAAGCCCGGTCGTCGATCTCGTCTTACCCACACCAATGGTCTCCGAAGAAATTTGGACGGCGGAACCGGCGCTCTCAGCCTTCGGCTTCAACGAAACACGCAAAACGGCGACGTTGTCCTCCGCTGTCGGAATACCCGCTGAACGAAACCCACGCTTAACGAGAGGCGTTCCTCGGAGGTGAGAGAGGAGACGACGGCGCACCTTTGTTGGTCTTCTGTTTGGTCGGACGAGCAGCGGCAACGAAGACATATTCCCGGAACTGCTCGTGAGCGGCGAGGTGGAAGATGGGTTGCGAAACGCTGATCGTCTGGAGGAGCGAAGCATCGAGAAAGTCCCATGTACGAATGTAACCGTCCAGAGAGCCGGTGATAAGCTGGAACGGGTTATGAGGGTTGAGGATCGCCGCGGTGACCGTGTCAGAGCGTTGTGAGCACCCTGCGATACCCGACACGCTGTTTGGAGGCGGGGTCAGGGTAGATACGACCTCACCGGTCGCACAGAGTGGATCTTCACAGAGGGCCCGGTCGCGGAGAAAAAGTAGCTGCACGAACGTGAGCGAGCTCTATGCATGCGTACATATGTCCACCACGCACCTTCCGTCCTTTGTGAAGATGGGCGGAGCTCGACTTGTAGACGAGTCCGTCAAAGACTTCCACGACCATGGTTCTTCCTCCACCTCCTCCACCTCTTTTCCTTTGGCCTTTCTCCGCTTGCGGGGTTGGGAGTTGGAGTTTGCGCATCGATGGTCAGAGTATCGCGTGTGGATTTTAGAGGGGAAGCACGGACGACAGACGCAGTCATGGCACGAGTGCGGTCGACAGCCACAGGCATCCTTGGTCAAGTCCTCGTCAAGGCAGACAGACACAGACACAGACACAGACACAGATCAGCCACTTACCAAAATTTTGCCACGTGCCCGAATAGGCAACACCTCTTCATGCCAATGGCGTCCGTTGCGCGCTTCCTTCCTACTCCCAGTCCGAGTCCCGGGCGAGAAATATCCATTTGCAACTCGCAACTGTGATGCAGCAGATGCATTGCGACAAGTATACACACAAAGTGATCTACAACAAACTTAAGGAGCGGGGGTGATAATTTGAATGCTAATCGAGGGTAATGATGCATGGGGTAAGGAAGAACGCATGTAAGTCGTCATGGAAAGAGATACAGTGTGGCATGAACGTCAGCAAGGGTATCAAAGCACATAGGTCATACTGTTCGTCGTAACCGGAGCAAAAGTTCCAACAACAGAGACATGACTTTCACTATTGTAACAACAAAGGCGCCGTCGGAGCTGAATAGAAACAGTCGAGCCAGGGAGAGGGATAGTACGTACAACTGAACAACAACAATGATAATAAATTTACCAGATCTGAGGCGCGGCGGGAAGATAGTCGGCGGGCAGAAGGAAGGCGTCGATACCATTTGCGGAGAACGACGCGCCCCCGAGGGTTTGATCGGAGAGCCAGACGGGCAGCTGCTCGTTCGAGGTGGTCTCGAACCCGCGCCAGATGTTCTCGATATTTGGTGTGTACTGCTGCCCGTATTGCGGCGGCACGCCCACTGGCATGTGACCCATGACGTCAGGCGTGGTCTGATATGAGGGGTCAAACGTGGGTGATGTCGGAGGCACAGAAGTTGCGGTGTGGCTGACGGCGTCGGACGAGTATCCAGCAGCATCACTGTGGGAGCGGTTCCTCTGATCCCTGGGCAGCGTGGGAGAGCGGGACGTCGAGACTGACTGTCTCCTCTTCTTCACAAACCGCTTGAGCATCAACTGGAGCGTCAACGCATATCTCTTTCCAGGGACTACGGCATATTGTCAACACCGGTCAGAACACCGACGTACAAGGAACACGTACCTTCAGCCAGAAGTGCCGCAAGTTGTTCGACGGCAGTCCTGATCTCGTGGAGATTGCATTGGTCAGGGCTACACGAGGCGTTAGTAGAAGGATCACGATAGGCCCACATCCAGAACTCACAAGAGCCGAGAAAGCCGCAGCAAGAAGGAAGCCGAAAACGTTGCAGTCGCGTGGGTGTAGTGAACCGCTGTTGAATGTCCGAATCAGTTTGAGGGTACACCCGCGGCAGCGTCACAGATGACGAACCGTATTTCATGCCCTCTCTGTAAGCGGGCGAGCTCACAGTAATGTCGAGGATCTGGCGTCCGATCTGTATTGACCTTAACGCGAGGTCACGTTGGGCAGGAGGCATCTTCTGCACGTCCTCCGGCCCGTCGATGCCCCGCAAAGCGGTCGCGTTGTGGAACAGCTCCGCATGGAGATGCTGGATCTGAAGACTTTGCCGATAGAAAGCTGGCCTGAAGTGAACATTCCGCAGACACAAAAATAGCGGATAGAACTAACCGGCATCCTCATACTTCTGCGAGAAGGCCTGATCCCAGGTCGCATACCAATTGCGGAACTCCATATCGGCTTCGCGGAGAACGTTGAATGTAATTTCGTCCACCGCGCGGTCGAACAGGGGCGACAGATTATTATGTACTCGTTCGCGGATAGCCATGAGCTCCACCGTCGATACGAGTCGCATATCGTCTTCGATGGCCAGCGGGTGCTGGAGAAGGAGACGGCATTGCCAAATACTCTCGTCATCCTTGAGAATTGCGGGGCGACCGGTGCCGTAAGACATCCTGTATTCCGTAAGCTTCATGGACCCTGCACGGCGTTCAAAAATACCAATAACGTACTGGTGCTCAAAGAGGTAGAGGCAGAACCAAGTTCGAGAGGATATGACAAGCTGTCTATCCTTGCTTGACGTAGAAGCCTTGCCGGCCTTCATTCTCTTGAGCAGCTCGGGCCAGGCCTTGTGCATCGCTAAGGAAAATGAGATATGAACAATTACCGCGCAAGCGACCCTGAATTCGGCTTACAGAGTTCCATAGCCATGCGAACTGCATGCCCACCACTCAACCAACCGTTGTCGGACCACCCGGAGACTAGGACTAAAGGAGGACCGATCAGCCCACGATTATATTGTGCGATAGCCCTTGCTTACCCATTGCCTGCACGGCTTCCTGACGAGTGACGGGTGAAAAGAGAGTAGCACAAGAGATCGCCTGGACTTCTTCCAAGCACTTCATGAACATGTCACTAGGATTGCCTGTAAACGCAGCGCGATCAGGGGTTCCTGTTGAATGCAACGTGCACGGCGTGAAACATACCACCTCCATCGCGAACCTTGGCCGCGACCATGCAAATTACGTCTACTGCAAACGGCGACCGCTCATGAAGACCATCGTAGGTGTCCATGCTCGCGTCGAAAACGGGCAAAAACGTAGAGCAGCCATGATAGAATCTTTCATCCCAACGAAGAAAGTGTCAACCACAAACGACGCAAAGAGACACGGCGTAACATCGGAGACACGCACATTCTGAACAGCTCGCGGGCTTCGGATTCGGAAAGGATCTTCTTCGTCACCACTGCGGATACGCGGACATCATTAGGAACATCTTCCATTTGAAAACAATCATAACTTCATTACCATCAGGGAACGTCGTCGATCTCGGCGGGGCATGATACACCTTCCTCCGCTTCGCCGGACGGGGTTGCCTCGGCTCGGGCGAGCTCGTCCGAGCGCGACTCGGGGCTTCGCTCTCCCCTCCGTTCTCCTACAGAGCACGAAAAATTTTCTAGGTCAGCCGGAAATCAGGAGAGCCGTGAGCAGTCACGCTCCCGAGGATAGGGACTGACCTTGGCGGCCCGCTCGATTGCAACATCGGCCAATCCTCGCAGGACTTCCCAAGGGGCAACCAGGCCAGAAGCGGGGAGTTCGCCTCCGTCGTCCTCCGCTTCCGACGAATCAGCACTGGTAACGGTAGACGAGGGAGGAGCGCCGCGTTTGGTCCCCGCTGATGTGCCTTCCTGAGGGCGTGCTCTTGCGTCGGAGGCATTGTACCGCATCGAAGACACGTTGGTGGGTTGAGACCGCGGGGGACCCATTGAGTCGATACTTGAGAATGGAGGAAGACTAGGACCATGAGCACCGGGATGCGGATGGCCCGGAGCGCCGTTGTACATTGCTTGGGGATGAGAATCGGGACCTGCAGGACGAGCATTCTGAGACTGCGTATACATGGGTGGATGTCCTTCTCTGTGCGGTTGGCGCACTGCTGGGTTTGCCATCGGATGAGCGGAGGGGACAGTACTGGTCACTATGGACTAGAGTCGGCATCAAATTCTACCACCCGCGCGAAAATACATACCTGTTGACGGTGTCGACACCGCCGGAGATCCTAACGATTGTGCCCCGGGTGAATGGTGAGCAAATGGGGGAGGAGGGTAGGGAGAACGCGACGCCAACGGAACACCGCTGCGCAAGTGCGCCGCGATCTCCATGAGCGTCGCCTGAATTGTATTTTGAGTTGTCCGGATATCGGCGACATGGGCTTCAAGACTTCTTATACGTCTGTCCGACGTCGTTGAACGCGACTGGACAACTGGGACGCGAGGGAGGACTCACTCCAAGCCGGCTTCGCCTGTCAAACTTGCCTCCCTAGTGGGCTTCTCGAAAAGGCACTCTAAACCAGCATGGCGGCAGCGTCTGCAGGGCGGGTTCTCCGCGCCCTCGCACCGCATTTTCTGCTTACGACAGGCATTCTAGGGGATAATGGAGTGAGCGTGCCGCGATCGGGGGCGGGAGGACCCAAATGTGGGACTCACACATGCACCTAGAATTATTGCGGTGAATGCGGTCCGAATGAGCGTGACGGAAGGATAGAAAAGGCTACGTACGAGGCACCCTGTTCAACGTCCTCACCACAGGCTTCTGCTCAGGTTTCTGGCCCGACTTCGGGTCGGCGCCGTCGACATCTTCCTGCTTCTTTACGCCCATGCTGAGGGCGGCGCTGACGCTGGTGCCGGGATCCATGGATCAAGCTGCGATCGATGTTGCGATTTGGGGCGGGGTGGAGTGGGGTGGGTAGGCCGACGCGAGGGAGAACGGGGGACGGGACGGAGGCGGAGACGGAGATGGGGGACGGGGTGATGGGGAGTCGGAGGCGGAGGAGGAGAGGAGGAGGAGGAGGGAGGAGAGCGGGGCAAACAGAGCCAAGCTTGCTCTTGCTGAGGCAAGTTCTGGTTCAGGCTTGAGCGGGGCTTGCCATGCGCTGGGCTGGGAGCGCGGTCCACGTTCAAGTTCCCCTCGCATTTTACCGCCCTTCTGAGTGCCCTTCATCTCCCACTCGTCGCCCTCTTCCTGCCACCAAAACCGATCTGCTCACGTTCCAGAACAGCGGCATCTCTACATCGCTGGGAACGCACCCTCTGCTGGCCTATCGCACCCTCTTTCCGTCGCTCTCCAAACTCTCCGCTCGCCTCAATCCTTGCGATCTGCGCTTTCCATCTCCGGACGGAACTCCAACCTTGCACCTGCGTTTTCTCCCCCAGACACCTCGCGCATGCGACCTAGAAGGCGGTCCGCGTTCCTGTTTTCGTACCCAGAACTGGCCCATCTCCAAGAAGCTCGCCACGAGTCATCCATCCTCCGGCTTCTCTGTCAGAACCTCTCTGGGGCCCAGTCTCATCTCTCGCCAGCATCTTGCTCAGCCGCGAGCCCTGGGAACTGCGTGGCATTCCTCCTCTAGATAAACTCCACCTTCACAGGCAGCGAGCCTGGTGTTTTCCCTCATACCCTGAACTTGCCTGCAGCCTTGCGTTATGGGGTTTTCCCCAGCCTTCGACGGCAGGCAACTGCGCGCACCCATTCTGGATCACCTACTCAGGACGGATGCATAGTCTCGCAGTAGTTATGGCAATCAATTCTCTTGGTATGTTCGCCGAGTGTCGGGCTATGTATGTCATCTACGACTCGTCAATGACACTCATGTGCTCGACCCACTTTTCGCCAATCCTCCACGATTGGCTTAGAGGACGAACATGCCTCGGGCGTTGCGTGTATCACCTTCTCTCGCCTGGAGCGGCGACTCACTCATGGGCTGATATCGGAAGTATTACGCTGACAGATTTACCTGAGATTCATCTCGTTGTTGATACGCTGTTCTGCCGGTCACCTCTGAGGCCGAGGTGAGCGGTACATGAGGATAGGTGTCACCGCCGGTCAGCGTGTTGTGCCCGGAATTCGACTTGGTCCATCAGACTTGCCTTTCGGCGGCCGGTGTTTAAGTACTTACTATGAGAGGACTGGTAGCGACAGTGTACGTGTTGTCCGCGAGTTGAGAATGAGCTGCCCTCCTGACGTTGTCCCGCGGCCGAGTTACATACTTATTGTTATTTTGCTCGGAATGTGACGGCGCGGACTCATCCCGCCTTATCCCGCCCGCTCCGGCACACGGGCGCTCCGTCGTATCCGCATCCTCCGGCGTCTTCATCTAGCGCCCGTCATACACCGTTGCTGGCACTGGCAGTGGGCCGTGGCACTCGCTCACACTCGTCCACGTAGCCTAAGCCTATTTATCACCAAAACTCGCCCAGCAGGCCGCTCTCTCATATCTAACCACCTCCTCCGACCACGTCTTCATCGTGCCAACCAACGGCAAGAACCCAAACATGTTGATGTCGTTCATCTCCCATGTTCTGAGGTATGTGCTCGCGTGACATGCAGATCCCACATGTGCACTCGCATGACCCTTACTTACGCGCGTGTAGTGCCTGGTTCGCCTTCCTCCTACCTAGCTACGGCACATGGAAGGCCCTCACACACCGTCCTCTTGCCGAGCCGGACCTCGAGAGGTGGTGCATGTACTGGTCTGTAGTTGGTGCCTTCGTTGCGGTCGAGTACGTGACGGGCTTCATCCTGGACTGGTAAGTGCCATGCCCCTCTCCGCGCGTCTCTGGCATCCCACCATCCAACCCACCTCCGTTCATTCAGGGTCCCTTTCTACTGGGAGGCGCGCACCGTATTCTTGCTCTTCCTTTCGCTTCCCCAAACGCAGGTGCGTCAATGTCCGATAGCCTTTCCGAGGCCCCCCCTAACCCGTGGTGGTCAATCTACTTAGGGTTCCACCTGGGTCTACCAGACCTACTTCCACCCCTTCCTCAACAAGAACCAGACCGACATTGACGCCAACATCGCCGCGGCCCAGAACAACGCCCTGTCCTTCATCCAGTCTCGCGTCCAGGTCTTCTGGCAGACCTTTTGGGACCTCGCCACCAAGAACCAGGCACGTGTCGCTGCCGCTGGCGACGCTCCTCAGCCTGGTGCTGCTCCTTTCCTCCCTCAGCAATCCCCGGCTGCCGGGAACTACCTTGACGTCGCTCGCGGTCTGTGGACTTCGTATGGCTCTTCTCTGATCGGAGCGGTCCAGCAGGCTGCCCGTCCGGCCACCGCCGGCCAGGCAGCCGCTCCTTCCCGCGCAGGCCCTGCTCCCTACGATGTCGGTTCCTCGACTGGCGTCCAGGCCCACTCGAACTCGTTCTCCTCGGAGATGGCCAACAACTTCTCTCCTTCCTCATCCGCGTCCAACAAGCCCCCTCCATTCCCTGAGCCTCAGGTTCCTGCTGCCTAGAGCAGTGCAATTCATTGGGTAGCAGCCGTAGAACATGCTTCGAGGAATTGTATCCGAGCACGGACTTTGTTCTTTTCTTGCATCGATCTATCGTAATCGTTTTCATGGCGCTGTGTAGCATTGTAGTGGATTCGCCAATACATCCTCCCTGGGCCTAGAACACATTAAGCAACAACAACAGAGCGTAAGATCGGGTGTATATAGATCTGTCAAATCCTTCCTCGTCCCTCAATATTCCGACATCTGAACGTCGTGGTAGTGGATGTCTCTGGCGTGTTCAACAACGTCCTATTGATCTACGGTTAATAGCCTGGCACAATAGGAGACTTTCGAAGGCAGCGTACCTGAGCAGTCGCGAACGTTTTGTGGCACATATGCTCCCCAGAGACGTTTTCACAGACAAAATAATGTCCTTCAACCAGTGACGGAGAAAAGCTTGCAGACTCGCGAAGACTGTGAGGCGAGGCTCTTTCGTCGCTATCGCTGTTACTCGAGCTCGAGCTTGAGCTCGGACTGCTTCCATCCCCTGGGTCCGGAACGTAGTCGCCGTCCTCCCCGTCATCCTCGGCCCAGTTCGTGGCTGTGGCCGTGCCAATGATCAGGATCTTCTCGACCTTCCTCCTCATCTCCATATTGTCCCTCCTCAGCTGCGCGTTCTCTTCCTGCAGCTCCGGCTCCCGTCCCGCGCGGGCGCGCACCTCGTCGTTCGTCCGCGCGTCCTTGTCCGTAAGCATCTTGACCAGCGCCGTGAGCCGCTCGACCTCAGCCCCGAGTGCTGCCACCTGCGCAGTGAACGTCGCCTTGACCATCGCGACGCCTGCCTGGGCCTGGCCCTCCGCACGCTGCCTGCCCTCCTCGAGATCCACGTTCTCCCGCGCGAGCCGCTGTGCATGCGTAGACGCGTCGTCGTAGAGTTTCCTGAAGAGATCGCGATCGTCCTCGATGGTTTTGACCCGTGCCTCGTAGTCCTGGCTCATCTTCTTCAGACGTTCGGCAAGCACAGCGGTCTCCTCTTCATGTTGCCGCCGAGCGCTGGTAAGCTCTTCCTCGAGCGCGGAGAGGCGTTGCTGGAGGACCGCGAGCTGCTCCTTATCGCGTGTGTCGTCCTCCTGCGCTGCCGAATGGCGGTGCTGAGCCATATCAAGCTTCTCCTTCTCTGCCTCGATCGCTTCGACCTCCACCTGCAGCTCCACGAGCGCGCCCTCGAGTTGTGACACCTGCTCGTTGCGCTCCTCGAGGGACTCGTTCAGCTCTCGGATCTGTAATTGATGCTGTGCGCGTTGCTTCACGGAAGGCCATGAGAAGAAATGAGAAAGAGTCACGATCGAACCGATTGCAATAAATGATCAGAACTGTGTGCATACATTCTCGTTGTCCGCAGTCAACTGCGTCAATTGCAGCTGCAGCTCCACCAGCTGGTTCTCAAGCAGCGTTATTTGCTCCGCCTTCTCCCCAGATTCGGCGCGCAGTGCTCCCAGCTCTGCGTCAAACGTCGCGCGACCCTACATACGTACACCGCGAAATGTCAGCGAATCGCGTTAGTGACGCGGGAACCCCTTCATACACGACGCACCTCGGCGTTCTCGTGTTCGAGCTCCGTTATGCGTGTCTGGAGCTCTTCGACCTGGCACTCAAGCTGCGTCAGCTTCTCATCCTTCTCTTCGAGAATCGCGTTGAGTTCCGCTATCTGACTGCTGCGGATAGAGGGTTGCTGAGATCATGTTAGTCCAATCTAACGTGCAGGGCGCAATAGAACGATCATGTCCCCCTAACCTGTGACACACCATCCGTATCTGCCCGCTGCGTGGTGCTCGTGGGCGGGAGCTCCTGTGAGCTCGAGACCTCGGGAGAGACAGGGACGTCTCTGCGCAGTTTCTCCTGCTTAAATGAAGAAACGTGGTTTCATTCTGCCCTGCGGTTCTTCCGTGTGTCGATGAGACGCACCTTCGTCAAAATATGGTTCATCACTTTCCTTGGACCGCCTTCAGCGTCTGGTGGGGTCAGCTCTGGGCCCAGAGAAAGGTCCGGACCGTTGTCGTGGATAGAATCCGGGGGTTCTGCGGGCGGCTGAGCCCCACCATCCCAGTCCATGAAATGATCCATTTCGTCGTCTTGAGTGAAGTCCTCGATCGTGTCCTGAGTGAGAGGTTGGGCGCCATGCCTTGTCCGACGCGTATCTTTCTCGGGTGAGCTGAAATCTTCGATCTCGTCTTCCTGGGGCAGGTACGGGTGAAAGGCGGAAGGAGAGAGTTGAGGAATGGGCTTGAGCACCTTTCCTTTGCGCTTGCTCTTCATCTTGGAAATGAGGGAGACACTTCCAGGACGGCTAGTCGATCCACGGGAACGTCGTACAGGCGTGCGCAGAACGTCGACGTCGGGAACGAGGTCGTGCTGACTGGGATCGTATGCAGGTTCGTCGAGACGTTCTTGAGCCTCCGTAGCTTGGGTCTCGGGTACGATCCCGAGCCGACTGAATGTATCGTCTGCAAACGGTCGGCCATGTCGCTGAGCTGGCTTGCAAGGACCAGGTCCTGGTCTCTCCTCCAACTCCGGCTCCGCCGCTGGTGATACCGCACGTTGGTCATGAGAGGCCGGGGATAGCGAGTGGTTTGGTGGAGATGATAGGAGCATACCTGCCGCTTCTTGCGTATTCTCTTCCTCCTCCTGCATGAGTAACCTCCTTGTCTCGAGAGTCAGATGCGACGGCCGAGAGCCAGGAACGTTGAGCGTGTTGAAAAGCCGCGACGCCTCTTCCTCCTCGATGCCATCCGAGTCCGAGCTTGGTTCGGGAGATGGTCGTTTGGAGCTTATGAGCCCTCGCGATGAGGAACTAGACTTTGGGGGTCCTTTCCCCTTAGTGCCGTTGGACAAGCCCGGCGGGGCATTGATCCTCAGAGGCGGCTTGTGGTCGGGCGAGGCAGAGCGCTGCCTTGGAGGAGCCCTTGCTATTCGCTTCACTCGGGGCGGTTGTCGCTTAGGAATGGGTGAGTCGTGGGCATGCTCGGGGGAAGGTTGTGGTGTCGGTGCGAACTCGCGACGTCGTTTCAGATGGCGTGGAGGACCGACTTTCGTAGTAGGCACTGCGTACTCGATGTCTTCTTCATCCACCGCTTCCTCTTCAGACTCGGTGACCTCCGCAACATTCCGCTTCCCGACGGTTGAGAGAGACTGTTTTCGATCCTTGTGACCACCTGGTCCCGAGCTGGGCTCGCCCTCCTCCTCGGCGTCCTGCCCCCTTCCCACTGCGGTCTTTACCAGCTTCTTTGGTCCAACCACCTCATCCCTTGACTGCGGCTCAGCCGAGGAGTGTCGAGACGGAGGTCGTACAACCTCTACCTCAAGTTTCCTCTTCTTGCGGGGCCTGGATGGCCCCGCGATTGGGATTTCTACTTCCGTGTTATAACTTGCGCGCAGATCCCTCCGTCGTTTCCGCGTAGTTGGTGAGATCTCGGATGAGGCAACGGGGCTTGCGCGAGAGCTCGACGCCTTAGCAGGCAAACGCGTGCTTGAGGGTGAGATGGAAGCATCTACGAGGGACTGACGCGTCCGTCGCGTCGTGGACGTGGCAGGGATGCTTCCTACGCGCCTCGGAGTCTTGGAGGAGGTTGAGGAGGCTCGTGGGTTGGTGGCGCCTGTGCTAGGGTAAGACGCCACAACCGCGTCCAGAGGAACGAGAGAGACGGACCAGACTTAGACTTCCTCCTCTTCTTAGCCCCCTGCTTGCGTTTCCACTCGAGGATGAGATCATCGGTCGTGTCTTTCTTGAAGACCCAGCTATTGGGCCAGGGCTTCCCCGTCGACTTGTCAACGCCTGCCCACTTCACGAAATATCTCTTGCCCTTCTCGGCGAGGATCTCCACGACTTCCCAAAGCTCCCCTTCGCCGTCTGGGTCGAATTGCGTCTGGTAGGGTTCGATATCAGGATGCGAGGCAGCTTCTGCATCCGACATAGCAAGTGAATCGAGGAAGGGAGCAGCGAGGATGGAGGACAGTGTCAAGGGTCACTGCGGTGCACGCGGCGTGGTTGGTCCTGGGCGCTTCAGATACTCCGTCACCCAGAGGCCGATCTGCGCACAGATCTGGTACTTATCGAGCCAGAGCGCGACAAGTACTTACTCTAAGTAGCGCATCCTCAGACAGCCATTCAGATTCTCTTTTCCATCCAATGCAGCAGTGAATAAGTTATGTCTACAACAAACAAGTAGCGTACAACAAACACTCTACGCCGTAACACGATGCCTCTTGAACGCACCCTCCACGTCCGCGGCGGAGTATTCCAGGGTGACACCTGTCTCCTTGTAGCACTGTGTGATAGTCTTGTTGAACAACCCTGTGATCCGCAAGAGCTCCTCCTCGCACGCTTTCCAGACGCCGACCATTACGGTACCCGGAGCGATCCCAGTGCTCGCACTCGCGTCCTCGCTCGTCGTCTTCTCTGATGCCTCGTCGAAATGCTTCTCGACACGCTTGAAGAGGGCGTCGACATGTTTTCGAATATCTTTCGCGTTATACTCCTTGACGACCTTCTTGAGCGCCGACTTTGAATAGCTGCTGTTCGACGAGATCTCGGAAGGATCTGTAGTCTTGAGCAGCCGTTCGACACCTTCGAAGTATTCCTGGCCGTGGGGATTAGCGTAGCGTCAAACATGGCATTAAGACAAACCCACGATGATCTTTGCGAATGGCCTCCGTAGTACGATCTTGACATACGCGTTGAGGTTCTCTTCGTAGATGGCCTCAGCACGTTTCAAAAACACAGCGACAGTACCGATCTCGATTTGCGAGACCTCCGCCACGAAGAAATGCATATTCTCTGCGACTTCTCGTCAACACAATTCCTTTGCGAGGCAAACAAGATCAAAAACAAACCGATGAGGATCACATGGTAGTTGAGTTGACCCTTGTCTTCCTCGTCGCCATTCATCTTCGCCATCTGCTTCAGGGCGTCAAACATCGCTTGGACAATCCTGTCATACGCGGCATCGACGCTCTGTCGGATCTCGAGCGTGTCCGAGCCAATGACCTGCATCTCGACACGGCTGATGTACGTGGGGAAGTACTTAATGAAGGGCGCAACACCTTTCCGCTTCTTGCTGGTGAGCTTCGTCTCTTCAATAGACTTGATTTGGTCGTTCTGGAGGACTCAGTGTTGGGCCAGTTTCCAAATGTCAACGGGAGGATTCAACGTACCACACGACGCTCGAACAAGGCCTTGAGACGCATGTGCTGCTTCTCGAGCAGGGACAGAAGGAAAGTATTGCCATGCTCCTCAGCCTCCGATTGGAACTTCTCAAGTGATGCGAGCATGCCCACAACTTGCCTGAAAATGAGTTGTTAGGTAGTTACCAGATACGTAGCCTTCGTGGACTCACAGACTGTCTCGGGCTATGGCGTTGTCCAGCCAAGCCTTGAGTTCCATGGGTAAGAACCCAAAAATGAGGTCCATGGCTCCGCGCACAAGCTTGGTCGTCGCCTGACTCAGCCCAGCCCACCGTGCAGCCTGGCGACGGAAGTAGTTCTCGAGACCCATGTAGTCCGCGAACGTCTGCGCCGCATCATCTAGCTGTAGGAATCTCGCAATCCAACCCTCCTCTGCGTAGATCGTACGAGCGAGCTGGTCAAGCACCATGCTCAATGCCTACGCAAGGCGTTAGTCACTGGAAGCTTAATATACACCTCGATTTCAACTTACCTCAGCGGCGCGGATTTCGCCATCGCTAGCTTCCTTCTTTTCCCGCCGTTCTAGCGGAGAGCGAACAATTGTCCCTGCTCGACGCATGCCTTGGGCTGCCTTGGCTGCGTTGCTTGTCGGGGTCGCGCCAGAAAAGCCTGCTCAGGGATATTGAGAAGACATATCTCTACACATATTGGACACCTACCTTCAGCTTCCTCTTCCGTGGGCGCTTTCTTGACCATGCCACTGTAAGTTGAAAGCAACGCTCCGATTTGGACCGCGTGCAACTCGCTAGCGGCGGTGAAATATGCCTGGCGAGGGGATAAGAGTACGTAGAATCCTTAGGATACGAGTCTACTCACTGCACAAATCTTTGCGTACGAGCCCTCGTCCATTTCCTTAAGATAAAGCAGCAGACCACGGTATCGTTCGAGATAGGTTTCGAAATTCCTGTGGTCCTTGAGAGAGATACGGCCCCGCACAGACCTCACAACACCGTTGTCGTCACCCAGTAGCATCTTACCCTGTGCGGTGAATACGATAGACAAGTAGTCCAAAACCCGCTTGCAAAACTGCGCGTTGTACCCCCTGTATTCGTCCAGTCGCTCCATAGTGGCCGCCATGTCTGCAATACGTATGAATACGGGAACCATCGTATTGCGAACAAGGACTTTACCTCGGTCTCGCCCAGCTAACAAAGCCTTGTAGAGTACTGTGACCGACGTTTCCAGGTTCTTGATACTCGATGTCTGCTCCAACGACTCTTGTGTGAGCGCGAGCAACGAATCTGAATTGACTTGGACAGTTTGCTATAATCAACTTAAGCCCGTGGTAAGAAGTTCATTGGGCACGACGGAATTTACCAATAGCTCTTCAAGCTCGTTTAGAAGTGCACGCTGATTCTGCGTTTGGACTTGAAGACCGCGGCCTTGACCCTGGATGTACGCAATATCATCGGTGACAGCCTGCCAAGCACGTCAGCAACCCAGTAACCGTCACCCAAGTTGATAAAATAGCTGACATTCAGGTGGATCTTGTACGAAGACATTACGCTCTCCATGTTGTCCAACTCATTGATCGCATCGTCCAAGAACTTGAGCACGGTGACTATCCGATCGTCGCTCTCGATGAACGAATGAATATTCGCCTGTCGCACACCAACCATTATTCAGCCGTCAGCGTTAGAAGCAAGTACACGAAGCTACCACACGAACCTTGTCCAGCGCCATGAGCTCGTCAAGAAGCCTCGCCTCGATCTGTTCGACGGTACCCGTCAGCGCCCGGCGCCCGAGGATGTCGTCGCTCGCCCACTCGTAACCCTCGAGCATCTCCTCCACGCTCTCGAGCGTCGCACCCGCGCTCTCGTCCTCGACCTCCCTCGTACCCTCGCCCTCCTCGTCGGCCGCTTCGTGAAGCACAGCGTCCCCAGAGAGCACGCGATTCAGCGTCGCCTGGTTGGGTGGATCGTAGAACGAGATACGGGTGTTCTCACGCCGCTGTCCCGAGTCTGGCACCTGCTCGATTGGACTTCGTGACGGTGGCTGTAGCCGCGCGGATGGTGTGGGCGTGATAGATTGCGCGACAGAGGGCGTCGGTGTGATGGACTGGGCGGAGACAAGCCCGCCAGGGGATACCCCATACGCGGACATCGGCGATGACTGCAGCGTCGACGCTGGCGACCCCGCTCGTGAAGGGATTTCTAGGCCCCCTGAGCCGCGAGCCGCGGCGAATCCATTCGTATACGGACCTTGAGACTCCGACTGAACAGTCGTCGCTGAAGACGGATATATAATCGAGGGCACCTGGCTAGATGTTGTAGCAGCGGAAGTCCTGCTAGATGTGGACGTGTCGACCGTAACGTTCGAGGGTAGTCGGGCGTGTCGGGGCCTGAGCGCGCTTGGAGGAGGCAATTGGTCTCGTGAAGGGGTTGATGGTCGCGCTCGAGACGGTGTTGCGACTCGTTCTGCGGCTACAGGAGGTGGTGCCCTTGAAAGATCCGGGGGCTCTGTAAGAACCGGACTCCGGGGTCGCCGGGCTCTTGACGTAGACCGTGAAGCACCAGGTGTTGAGGATTGGTAATTGGAGACTCCGCTTACTCTACCGTTCGTGTATGGTGATGATTGTGTCGAGTCTGGGTACCCGTTGGGAGCAGCGGCAGCTCTGCGAGGGGTCGATGGAGGGAGGGGTGCACCGTTGGTCGGAGTAGGGGCGCGCTCCATGCGGTTGAAGGTGAGCGGCGGCGGCCTTGATGCTAGTGAGGTAGAGCTCGGGGTATTGAACGCTTACAACAAAAGAGACAACGTACAGGATTCATTTATGGAATCGCGCACACCCACAAGCTCCAAGGGGGCGTTTCCGCCGGTAACAGAACGAAAGAGCCGTATTAGGTCAGAGATGAAGTTACTTTGATCCTGTTGGTTCTCTGTCTGCCAGCGGTAGGTCCGGGACAGCGTAATATTAAACGCGAGCGGCTGCAACACATTTACGGTTGGCGGTGAGGATCTTGTGCGAGGAAGCACTTAACAGAGGGACTCACATTGAGGACTTCAACCCCGCGTAGCTCAGATAACTTCCATGTCTTGCCCACAGAGAACGAGCCATTCGAGTTCAATTTAGACTTATGGATGAAGCCTGCCCCACTATTGGACTCTGGGAAGACTATATTGACAAACAAGCAGATCGGGTGACAGCGAGGACATACTGGAGAGAATAATATAGCGGGGTTTCTTGCCGCCCTCGTCCGAGGCATCCTCTTCCCAGATCTTGACATGAGCAACATAGGTCTCTTCCAGCAGCTTGGCAGCGAATACGGAGGAAACAATCCTCTGGCGAACAGAGTCGCCGTCCGGCATCCTGAGCTACTGCGGATAGAAAGAGTGGGACCAGAAAGTTTGTGGGAGCACAGAGAGTGAATAGGTGGCCGCAGAAAGGATGGTTAATGTTGCCCAGGTGAACGAGGACCAATGCAAAGGTCTTTCAAGTCGACAATCATAATGCACTGAGACACAGCAGGCACGTGCAACGAGACGGTTGTTTGCCCGTGTTGCGCAAGGACCACAGAAATGGAAATCCTGTTGCCCCGAGCGAACTCAGTCGAAGGGAGGCTCTAATCGCTCTAATCGTGTATGACACTCTAGTCTCTCATTTCCAAAGGTTCGTAATAGTCTGCATTCTTTCTACCTAGACCCCATAATCGCCCAAAGATCCCACGGCGTTCATCGCTCGCCTTCCGAACCTCACCATTCCGCACCACTTCATACCGCTGCCCCCTCCATTCTACTTCATCCCCGATGATGGCTGCAATCCAGACGGGTAGCGCCAACAACTCCCGCAATGCCCATGCACCAATAAATCGCCAGCGTTTGTCTGTAGGAACAGCGTGCCCAGCCAAGGAGGCAAACACATCCATGTCAACGTAGAGCCAGGCGAGGAAGTGTACAGGCAGGATGATGATGGGGGATAGGTGTAGGAGGTAGTTGAGACCAGATGCCGCAAGCATACCGACGAATACGGACTCCGTCAGCGGTTCTACAAGGGTAGCAGCGAGGACCATCCGTTTGCGTACCCGGACCCAGCGGATACGACGGGCGATGTATTCCATGAGGGTCATGTCTCCGACGGCGTTCCTCGCGACATCGCAGGACATGTCATGCCGGAGACCAAGTTCGTGCCACAAGGCCCCGGCAATCATGTTGTCCTCTGCCAAGAAGCGTCCGAAGGCCGCAAGACCTCGCTCTCCAGGTTGGCAGCCACCGTCTGCAGCATTGGATATGGGTCGGAGAGAACCATCTACGCGTTCGAGGTCGGATTTGCGGTACAAACAGGACTTGCCAACAACGCAGGAGTCGACCGCTACGGTGTTGATCGCAATGTACATCTTGGCATGGTTGGTGTTGAGGAAAGCTTCCTCCACGGATGAGCCGGTAGAGTAGCTTGTGACCCAAGCAAAGGGAACGTGGTGTACGACGCCGATGCGGCGCGAAGGACGAGGGGCGGCTGGGGGAGGGTTGAGAATGTCGACTGCTCGTGCAAGGGTACCTCGGTCGACCATAACATTTGAGTCCAAAACCCAGAGAATATCATGAGTGGCCTCGCGGTAACCAGTCATTAGATTGTTAACCTTCGGGTTGACACCCACTGTCAGCCCTCGACCTACATAGCACAATGAGAAGGGATGACGAGGATAGAGCGAATGCATGGCTTACCCATGGATGTGCGAGCGTTCACATGGGGATATTTGGCCATGAGGTCCCGGACGACACGGAGAGCTTGATCATCCTCATCATCAACGCAAAAGAATATCTCGTAATTCGGGTACTCCTGGGTGAATGTGGACTCCAGGTTCTCGTAGAGGTTCGTTTCGAGGCCTTTGAGAGGTCGTAAAATGGTAACACCAGGCACTGAGGACGCGGGCGCGGAAGCTAAGGGAGAACGAGGGCGCAGTCGGAATCGCCTGCGACTGTAGATCGTTAAGCGACTGATGGAGACAGTAGACAGAGAGGACTCACGCAGCTAGACAACCGATGATGCCGAGGCTCCAGAGAAAGACGTACCACACCACGCTCAGCGAGGCGAGGGAAAGTTTGAAGATGTCTCGAGATGGGGCATCGTCGGAGGACATTAGTATGGTAGCTGAGAGAGGCGTGATTCCTTGGGAGGGTCGGTGGGTACACCGCCCTCGACGACAGAAGGGTAGTCGATAGATGGAGTCGTTGCGGGTTCGGTGAGAACAGGCTGAGGGCAGCGCTGGGCGCGGCGTACGAGTGCGACGCCGCTGGCTCCGACTCGGTGGCTGCGTCGAGCCCTGTCCGCGCCCAAATCGGACAGACACGAGTCACAACGTGACGATACGCGTTATACGACGCGACGCCACACACGACGTTACAGTCACGTTCACTTCAGGTGGCCTCTTTAACTTGCCCTGCGTTCACCAGCTGGTCTACACAGGCCTGCAGCTTACTCTGAACATCCTCTCTCTGGGAGAAATGGAATGGAAGGCTCCATTCAAGCAGGGCATATCAAGTTTCCGTGCCGGAAAGCACGAAGACGCGATCGCTTCGTTCTCCGAGGTGCGTTTCCAACTTACCCCGTACCCGTGCGCTCATTGAATCCCTATTTCTCAGGCATTGAGACACGGTGGTGACGTTTCCACTATCTGTGATGCACGTGCGGCCGTGTTCCAGAAGCTAGGCAAGCTGAAGGAAGCCCTGAAAGATGCCAAGACGGTCATTGACTCCCGACCTGGTCGCTGGCAAGTGAGTGCTACGCCCAAGCCCTTCAGGCATCTCTTCACACTCCATGTCAGGGATATGCCCGGTCTGCCCAACTCTTCCAACGAATTCAAAAGTTCGACGCCGCCTCACGGATGGTCGACCTTGCCCTCGAACGCATTCCCTCGGAACAGACCACCCGCCGAGACGAAATGCTTGTACTTCAACGAGAGATCGAGTCTTCCCGCGAACAAGCTGTGAAAGAGGCAGCACAGTTGGCGTCTCTGCGAGCCTATCACTTTGGCAAGCTCCCTATCGAGATCGCCAACTCCATGTTTTCTTTGGTGCTCGCCGAGGATCCCGCATATGTCGTTGTCCTGGCCCAGGTGTGCAAGAACTGGCGTTCCGCCGTCCTTGGTACGCCTGCGTTCTGGAGCTCCCTCGTGATCAAGGACAAACATCCTGCACGCAAGATCAAGGTCTGGAAAGAACGCTCCAGGAACAAAATCCGGCAACTCGCGCTGACCGACGACTTCAGCCCAACACCATCGGTTCTCGAAGAGCTCACAAAGCTATCTTTCAAGTCGCTCGCCACACTCAGGCTGGAGAATTTCCCCATTCGCCAGCTTCGCGTCCACCTACCGTCCATCGGCGACCAATGCTTACAGGCCCTTCGCGGTTGGCATGACGGAAGTGCCTCTTTGCTCGTAGGAGACCTGCGGTGGGACAACAAAACAATGTGCTTCTCTCCTCGGACACTTGATATTGCCCCCCGCGTCAGTTCGGGAATCGACTGGGCTCAGCTTTCAGAGAGCCTCACAGACTTGCAGTCGTGCTACTTCAAGGGTACGCTCGGCGAGCGCGACTGGCACCACCTCCTCTGGCTCTTGCACAGGAATCCCAACCTGGCTGATCTGGAAATTTCTCTTTGGCATCCATTGCACACCGATCCTCCACCAGATCGAGAGTTGCCTCCCACGATTGTCATGCCGAGACTCTCCACGTTCACAATCCAAGCGTCCATCCCCGAACGATTAGTTTCAGTCCTCTCATTCCCGTCCCTCAAGTCCCTCGACATATCCCTCTGCCCGGGAACTCTTAACGGCGCCCTGCAACATCTCGCAGGTGGGATGGCCACGACACTCACTTCTCTTGCGATTCGCAGCGCAACATTCAACCCACAATTCATGGTCCGCGCATTAGCCACTATGCCCTCCTTGGAATTCCTTCAACTTTCCGCTATCGGAGGCGACGCCGTCAAGGTCGTACTGGAGGCTCTCGCACGTCTCCAGCCATCTCCGCCAGACGGTGCAGCGATGTCACAGCCTACGGCTTCATGCGTATACTGCCCGGTTCTTCGCACTCTCGACTGTTCCCAAAACCAACCGGTTCGGGGCGGAGAGCTCGTCCGACTGGTCAAGCTGCGCATTACGGAGGCGGAGAAACGCGCTGCGGGAGACAAAGCGGAGTCGGCGCAAGCTGGCGCTGCGTATGTTCAGCCCCTTCAAACTCTGATCGTGGACGGCTGCCCGATGCTCGACTCGGAGGTGTTGCCATGGCTGCGGGAGAAGGTCCCTTCGGTCAGTTGTGTCTACATGACTAAGAAGGCCGCTAGGTGGAAGCGTTGAGGACGCGACGGACGGAATGGGTGGCGTAGATGGTATGTAATGATTCTCGGATGTCTGTCGTGCTTACTATTGAGCCCGTACTACAGGTGCTCGGCAGCATCGGGGACGTCGTAAATCCGCCGCGGTGGCAGGCTACTGTAATTCTGTAAGCCCGAAGAGCTCTACTGCGTTCTTCCACGCTTTTTCTGTGACCTTCTCGAATGGAACGCCTTCGTTCAGTTGGTGGACTACCCATGCGACGCCGCCGACGGCCGCGGGCTCGTTCCGGCCCTTGACCGGCCTACCGTACACGAAGGATTCGGGCTTCGTCGCCTGTGGGAAGTAGAGCGAATTCAGGGAAGGCGGCAGAGTTGCGAGGTGCTTCTTCGATGCATGGGTAGACGTCATGGAGCACCATGGCGCGTCTAGACAGATCGTAAACACGGGGATTGGCAGCCTAAGGAACCGAATAAGAATAAACTCACCTGTCTCGACCATGATCCACTCTGGGCGGATGCTTTTCACCGCGGCGAGGTTATCCTCGGTTTTCATGCTGCAGCCGTTCACGCTATAGGAATATTCCGTCAGCCCCAACGCTTCTGAATGTGGGATGTCAAGGTGGTAACCTGATGTGGAAGCCCATGTCCATCTGGCAAATACACTGAGCAGTCCGTTGAACTACATTTCCTTAGCAAACGTACCAGTTCTTTAGCCTCCTCAGGTGACCCGGTAAAGCTATGGACCACACCACCCTTGCCACCAACCTCCTTGCCTCCGTCCTTGTCGTATCCCTCTTCTCGAAGGATCTGTACGAAGTCCTTGTGCGCGGAACGAGAGTGTAGGAATAGCGGCAAGTGGTGCTTCTTTGCTAAAGCTAGCTGCGAACCTATTCACACCCGCGGAGATCAACAAATGTCAGCGTAACGAAGCCTGATAAATGAGCTATCGAAGCTGGCCCTACGGAAATGGCGGTGCTGAACCTCGGCGGGGGCGAAGTGCGTACGGTCGTAGTCTAGCAAACCGAGGGTCAGATTAACGCTAACAATGACGCCACGGTATGCGTATGTAAGTATACCTAAACCACACTCGCCGACCGCGACTACTCTACCTTTGCCAGCAAGGTTCGCAGCGATCAGCTTATCGAGTTCCTCCAAGTACGCCACAGGGCCTCCGCGGAATTGGTCGAACTGGCTGGATCGCGTTGGGTGGCAGCCCACGGTGGCGTAGAATCCAAGCTGGCTGGCCAGTTCTAATGCCTCTTTGGATTCGTGGAGGCTACCCCCCGTGAGGATCATGCTCTTGACACCCGCTGCCCGACAGCGTTCGAGCATCGCTTCCATGTCATCTGTACACAGGTCTTCAGAAACGCTGATCCCTTGCACGGACTCTTCATCTGCTCACCTTTATGTTTCTGCTTGCCATGGTAATATCCGCGGAACACAGGATCGGTCAAGTTCACTTGTTGTATCGACGTCAATCGGACGTAGCGTGTGTACGAGGGATCCTCCTCACCTCCAATGTCTGCAAATAGAGAAACCCATCATTGAGCATGGCATACAATGACCGTAGCCCTGTGGCAAATACTTGCCGATGTATCGATGATTGGTTGAGATGGCAGTTTGCTCGGGAGTCTTCGCAGCGACAACAGTGACTGGCATATTTCTGATCACCTTCGAAGTTGAAGTCAGGAATCGTCGCCCCGGTTGTCGTAAACGCAGACAACGCATGTACCGCAGATTTTGCCGATTGATGAGCGGCCTTCAACTGAACGCAAGTTCGCTGGTCGCACTCAGTGGCCCGTTTATGACCCGGTCAATTTATTCTGAATTCTGAATAACAGGCAGTCGTCTAAGCTTTCCATAGGACATGACGCGGGTCCGGGTGAGAGGAAAATATCACATGAGGTTGATGTGAGCGCCGCCACCCGGCTAACTTAAACCTCCAACCGCGTAGTTCTCACTGTAGTAATCTTGCATTCATGCTAGGGCCGCACAAGGAGCACCTGCTGACCTCGGAATACTGCCACCAGTAATACTGCTTATATTGTGCCCGAAGCTGGGCTCGGACGATTCTTGGTTATTACCCCACTCTCTACCTGCTACCTTTCCCAAGGCTCTCTGGTGTCCGCTGCCGTGCTAGCTTTGACGACGAACGACATGGCTGTTGAACGTGTAAAGCAAGTCGCTTCCCACCTCGCATTTGGGCCAGCAAACGGCCGCGACGCCCTGTTGCGCAAGTCCCCGGACGATGTGGTCATTACGCTGGCCATTCGGTCGCCTCTGTGCAAGGCCAGAAAGGGTGGACTCAAGGACACGAAGTACGTGTACATCCTATGTCTGGGCGAATAAAGCTCAATACTATTTCCTAGGAGCGACGAGATCCTCTACGAAATGTTCAAGGTAGAGTTACACGAGGGGACCCCCTCATTCACGCCAAGCTCATGTGTACCCCGAATCATAGCAAACCATCGCACGGTCTTCAATCGATCCCGCATTAATTCAAGACGTTACCGTCGGCACTGTTCTCACAGCAGGTGCACCCTACCAGGCCCGCAATGCTGCCCTTGCCGCGGGTATCCCAGACACAACCCCTGTACAGACTATCAACCGCTGGTGTTCTTCCGGGTTGATGGCCGTCACCGACATCTCGAACAAGATTAAGACCGGGCAGATCGAAATTGGTCTCGCGGTTGGGATGGAGAGCATGACTGACAAGTGCGTCTCCACTGCGATGTGGTAGTTTGTCTTGCCCTCAGCACATTCCTTCCCACAGCCCTGACCGTGGAGCTCCTCCCATGAGCGACGTTGTGAAGGAGAGTCAGCTCGCGCGCGACGCTGCGATGCCAATGGGGTGGACATCCGAGAATGTGGCCGAAGACTTCGACATCTCCCGGGAGGACATGGACGAGTTCGCCGCGTTGTCCTTCCAGCGCGCCGAGAAGGCAGAGAAGGAGGGCGTCTTCGCGTCCGAAATCGTGCCATTCACAGCGTACGTCAAAGACACGGGAACTAGCGAGCGCACGACCAAGATCCTCACGAAGGACGATGGAATTCGGTACGGCACGACAAAGGAGGGCCTCTTGAAGATCAAGGCTGCTTTCCCACAATGGGGCAAGGGGCACACGACTGGCGGGAACGCCAGCCAAATCACCGATGGCGCTGCGGCGGTCCTTCTTATGACGAGGAGGAAGGCGGAGCAGCTTGGGTTGAAGATCCTCGCGAAGCACGTCACCACGTCCGTCACCGGTTTGGCACCTCGTATCATGGGCATTGGCCCCTCGATCGCCATCCCCATGGTCCTCGAGGCGACTGGTCTTACAAAGGATGACGTTGATGTGTTCGAGGCGAGTTACTCCGACTCCGACTTGCTCTCGCAGGTAAACTCGACTGAACGTTGTAACTAGATCAATGAAGCGTTTGCGTCAATGTATGTTTACTGCGTCCGGAAGTTGGGCCTGGATATCAACAAGGTCAACGTCCATGGCGGCGCAATTGCACTTGGTCACCCGCTAGATAAGTACCTTCCATCTCACTCCGTCCACTTAGCGCAATACTGACAACAAGTGGGATTCTTATACGCTGTACCGGTGCCCGGCAGGTTGCCACCGGCCTCAACGCGCTGTCAAGACGGAACGGCAAGGTCAGTGCATCTCCACCAAGGATCACGTCGTTCCGTTATGCTGAGTTGATGTCGAGATTCTGGTGACGTCCATGTGTATCGGCACTGGCATGGGTGCTGCCGCGGTGTTCGTCGCCGAATGATGGAGATAGCCCATGGCGCGACATCGTCTGTGTTCTGGGAGGATCTATGAAGGCGGTCTGGGCGGTCCACGGACATGCATGGCTTGTGAGGATGGACCATCCAACTCGAACCCACATGTACGGTACTGGTACGAGCTGCTATGTGGACTCGGCACCTCAAAGACGTAGGTTACATATGCATGCATTGTAGCTAGTACAGTACATAAACTTGGTCTCCAAAATAAATGGAGGGACAAGAATAGACACGGGCAGAAATAGCGTTGCCGGCGCGTGCCGAGGGTAGCAAGCGTGAGAGAGGTACAAAACGATTTGTCCGTTTCTCCCGCCTCCGAGACTCAGACTGTAACGACCCCCCCCTCGCTCGCTCGCCCTGGCTCACTCCCGCCCTTCGGCTCGACCGTCTTTCTTACCACCTTGAAGTTGCTGAGCAGTCCACTGCCGTCCTTTCCTTACATTCTCTAAGACCACCGGGCCTGTGGTGCCATGGCTTCCAACTACACCTATAACGCGACCTACAATCATAGCAACGCCTCCAACCTCCACCAACCCACCCCCTACGGCTCAGGCGACCCTTACTACAACGAGTCCACCGGTTTCATCACTCCCTCTCAGCCTAAGAAGGGTACTAGCAAATGGATCAAGATTGGCATCCCTGTTGGTATCCTGGTCATTGCCGGCGCCGTCGTCGGGATTGTTCTTGGCCTTCGTGCCCACGACAAGTCGTCATCCTCGTCGTCGACCGGCTCGTCTAGTTCGGGCTCCCACTCCGGTTCTGGTGCAAACAACAACCTCGGCCTGTTTGCTACCGCAACGGACAGCCAGTACATGCTCCCAATCTACCCCTCCACGGTACGTTGCCTTTGGTCGTCTCATGTCCCGCACGCCCACTCACGCATGTCCGCTCTGCTATTATTAGACAAACACCGCTCTTTTCACCACCCCCACGTTCATATCCTCGAGCGCCGCGTCCGCTGGGTGGCCTTCGGATCCCTTCCAGCCTGCAAACCCTTCCGTCACTCAAGTTCGCACTGACCGCCCCCGCTTGATCGCCCCCTCGTACAAGTGGACAGCTCTTCCGAGCCTCATTGCCAAGGATCCGTACCTTCAGTACTGGAACGAGACTATCTTCGGCAATGCGACCGCATACTACAACCTTCCCGTCGTTCAATACTTCATGGACGGCGACAGTGGTATCCTCGATAACGCGCGAGAGGTGAAGATGAGGGTCAAGGCCTTCTCCTACGTCTATCGCATGACGAATGACACGAAGTGGGTCGACCGTGCTTTCAAAGAACTTCAGGTACGTTTTCCTTCTTCAGCTGTTGTCCCCAATCTAGACATATCCACCCCAGAATGCTGCTGGAAACGGAACCACACCCTTCGGTCCGGATGGTGACGACAAGTGGAATCCCACCCACTTCCTCGATACCGCCGAGTTCAGCGCTGCCTTCGGTTACGCGTATGACTGGCTCTACGATATCCTCACCGACGAGCAGAAAAGCCAGATTCGCGCGTCTCTGATCCAGTATGGACTGTCTCGTGGCGTCGTCGCGTACAATAACACCGACAACCGCTACACCGGTTGGTGGTCTTCGAACATCTACGGCAACTGGAACTGTGTGTGCAATGGTGGTCTCACCGTCGGCGCGCTCGCGATTCTCGGCGATGATACCACCGGCACCGCGGAACAGCTTCTCGCTCTCACCGTGGATAACGCGAAGCAGAATTGCGCGCTCGCCGTTTCGCCTGACGGTAGTTGGTCGGAGACCGCGAACTACTGGTATTTCGGTACCACGGGCCACGCTGAGATGGCGTCCGCCCTCATGACGGCTACCGGCTCTGACTACGGCCTTCTCGACGTCAACCCGAACTTCCAGCTCACCGGTCTCTTCCACATGCACATCACTGGGCCCGGTTCGCTCTTCGCATGGGGTGACCACGGCCCGAACAAGTTCTCTACCACCGCGAATGGCATGTTCCTCTACGGTGACCACTACAACCGCCCCGAGTACGTGCTTTTCCAACGCGACCAGCATGATGCCCCCGAGCCATGGAGCATGTTCTGGTACAACCCGACTGTGGCTGGTGGGTTTTGGGACGGCCTCGCTATCGACCACTTCTTCACCAACAACACCGATCAATGGGCGGCTATGCGCTCGTCCTGGACCGACGAGAACGCTCTGTACGTCGGTATTAAGGCCGGCACGCTCCAAGGCCACCAGACGCACAATGACCTCGACTGCGGTGACTTCGTGCTTGATGCCCTCGGCACACGTTGGGCCGGCGAGCTCGGCTCTGGCGACTACCGCTCGACCAACTACTTCAGCAACGACACTCAGCAGAGTGACCGTTGGCTGTACTACCGCAAGCGCACCGAGGGTCAGAACACGATCCTCGTCAACCAGGCCAACCAGTTGGTCACCGCTCACCCAACGATCCTCCAGAACTTGACTTCGGGCACCACCCAGGGCTCGAGCACCGTTCTCACCCTCCAGAAGGACGACACCGCACTTTTCACCGCCGATCTCACGTCCGCATATGACAACGTGTAAGTTGGCTATCAATGGCTTGACATTTGGAGCAGTGGACTGACTACCGACCGATAGGACGTCGTTCAAGCGAGGCGTCCGCCTTCTGAATGGTCGCAAGCAAGTGCTTCTGCAGGACGACATCAACGCGTCGGGCACGATCATGTGGAGGATGCACACGAACGCGACTGTGACCGTGGACGGAACGACTGCGACTTTGAAGATCGGTGACAAGACGCTGACGATGTCGATCCTGAACGCGCCAAGCGGTGTCTCCATGACGACTGGCCCAGCGAAGCGGTTCGACAACGATCCGGCGCTCCCCACGGGAATGACGGACCAGGACAACCCCGGGGTGACCGTGGTCATGATTAACCTGCCCGCAGGACAGTACAGCCTGCAGGTGTTGTTCAACCCGCAGTGG
The DNA here is from genome assembly GCA_026283605.1 of Ganoderma lingzhi. Lineage (NCBI taxonomy): Eukaryota > Fungi > Basidiomycota > Agaricomycetes > Polyporales > Polyporaceae > Ganoderma > Ganoderma lingzhi. The sequence continues at coordinate 2,810,699 of JAPJYM010000001.1, forward strand.
GATGGGATGAAGTCGAGTGACTTCGTTACGCCGCCGTCGGTGTCCATCGACAGCTGGACGCTAACGAGCCACAACTGATTGAGATGGATGGACAAAGAGTGTTCTTTGTTGTTCTTTTGTTTACGAAGATACGATGAGCGATGGACTGTTGCGTAGTCGTTTGAATACCACGTTTGGCTTGACTTATATCCTTCTCTCTCACTCTTTTTTTCTCTTGCCGTGTAAAGTGTTTGGTACCCCGTTGATTGCGGGAGCCGCTAGTCTAGTATTAGTTCATCTCCACGGAGGTGATATAGGATGATCGTGTGTGGATTGACAGCAGAAATGAGCGCGGAGGTATCAGAAACGAAGGTGCTGCGGGCGATATGACCGGGGAGCTGGCAGACACGGGTCGGACGGGTGGCAGAGGCGGTGAGCTGTGATTGGCTGGCGGGGGTGGTTACCTTGGTACCGCCGGGAGACGGTGACGGGAGGCATTCTGCGAGTCTTGTTTCTGTTTCTTTCCTCCCGCGCTCTACGCTCCTTGGCTCCAGCCATCCTCCGCTCCTTTCTCTTTTCTCTCCCTCATCTCCGACAAATCCATATCCATATCCTACACGGGGACCCCCCCACCCCCACGTCCAGTACGTCCATCTTCCTCTCACCCACCCACCACCATCCTCTGTCCGCCTCCCGGGCTGGTCTCGGACCCCTCTCCCATCCCTGATATTTGTCGCAAATCGGGGACAGCCTCTCCGCAGGTAGACCAGGACGCTCACTGTCAACATTCTTCTTCTACGCAGCGTCCCCTACCCTCTGTTCCCGATTCCGTCTTGAACATAGCAGCCATGTTTGCCCGTAACAGCAAGGTCGCTCTCACATTCTTTTGCCTCGTCGTCGCCCTGGGCTTGGCCACTGGATCCGAGGCGAATTCGCTCGTTCACTCCCCCCGCGACCATGCCTCCCTCAACCGCATGATCAAGAAGCGCGTCCCCGATAGCCCTCTTTTGAGCATCCTCCAGCCCGCCGTGGGTGCTGAGGGCACCTCTGCCTCCGTCGGGACAGATAAGGCATCAGCAACGGTCTCTAGCACCCCCGGCAAGGCCTCAGATAGTCTAACGCTCCCCGGTATCTCGCTCACCACCGGTTCTGCGTCGGCGACACTTACTTCCGACACGGTGAGTATGGTAGGAATGGAAGCGGCCTTCGGGAGCAGATACTGAACTGCCTCATTTTCAAGGCCTCAGCCACTACCACGTCCTCTTTGGCTACTTCTAGTGACACGTCCTCGTCCTCGGCTTCAACCACCTCGTCCTCGGCGACCACCTCGAGCACCGCGTCGACCTCGAGCACCAGTTCGTCGAGCAGTACGACCGAAGCTCCTACTTCTACCCCGGACGCCCCTACCGATACCCTGCCGTCGTCCACTCATACCTCCACCATTCTCGTCACGGCGAGCGATACGACCCAGCCCACGGCTACCTCTGGAGCCTCCACCTCCAGTGCTAGCTCTAACAACTCCTCCAAGATCACTCACACCACTCTCACCGTGATCATCGTCATTGCCGCGTCCATCGGTTTCATCGTCCTTGCGTGGACCCTTTTCCGCAAGTGGAAGCTCCGCCCGTCTTCCAACTTCGACGACCGCATGCAGCCCATCGACTGGCAGCCCGCGGGCCCCGAAGACTCCGGGCTCCCGAGCCATCGTCGCGCCAACTCGGCTGCTTCCCACGGTTCGTTCCACTCCTCAGGACACGGTCATGCCGGCCTTGACGCACTCCCCGAGCATGACTTCACTGCCGGCCCCTCCGCCCTCGCGCCCGTCGGTGGCTACGCTGACCTCCAGCGTGGCCCGAGCCCTCAGCCTTCGATGGCGCAGCTCCACCGTGGGCCCAGTGGTACGCGCGCTGATTACTCCGCGTACGACTACAACAACGGCATGCGCTACTGAATGTGCTCGCAGGGGTGCGGTGCAGTGTACGCGATTGTGATGTAACTGGTGCTGTGCGTATTCTCGGTGTATGGATAGCAGTGGATTGCGCTTACAACGATACCTGTTCACTACGAACATCACTGTCTATAGGGCCCCCGCCTGCGTACAGTCCCCCTCCTGCTCGAGGGCCCTAGATTGTTCAGTTACGTTACCCCCACCCCCTCCCCCTCGTACTACACACCTCCCCCCGACCTCATCGATCCTTCCTCCGAACCCCGTTTTCTTGTCTGTTTGACTACCTACTAAGTATCAGTTTTTAACGTGAGTTTTGCTTACTCATGTGAGGAAGTGCGCAATTCGAAATTGGATCGAACTGGGTGCTCCCTTCACATTCCCGCTGGACGCTTCAACGTTCCTTGAATCCTTGATACCGGTTGCGTTTGCTTCGTATGACGAGTCATGGTAGTTGTTCCTTTTAACCGTTGATGTTTCATGTTTGTTGCATGTGCGTACAGTGACGACTTGGCAAGACAGCGCGTCGACCCACCGTCCGTGTCCTCGAGGGAATACGACCGATGTGCTTCGCAGTTGCTTAGAATGCAAGTACAAGCATGGACGGAAGGAGACATCTTCACGCCACAAGGGTCGCAGCATGCCGTGGGTAGCGGCATGATGTCCCGTGAGATCTAGTTCCTATGTAGGCCGGGGCTGGACCTCGTACGGAGAAAATTTGTACATAATGCTCGCGGCAACGTTCAGGAACAACACGTTCGACGTTGTTATTTGTAAAAGCATATCTATGTGGAATATTAGAACATTGAATTTACAGTTGTTCTTGACTAGGTTTGAAGCTCGGCGCTCAGGCCTCAGGGCCCGAGATACAGACGGCTATACAGTAATTAGGCGGTCCTTTAGACATTTTGTGTCACTGTTTAGACAATCGGGTACTGTGGGGGCCACTGACCGTTGTTGCACTACGTTGCTCTGAATTCCAAGGGCCTCTTTCCCCTATGTCGAAGAGATCGAAGCCTATCAGTTGCAAAAAGCGTTATCGGCCCACTTTCAGTCCTTTAGACAGCTCGGCAAGGCTCAAAATTTCCTATTACAGGCAGGTTTTTCGCTATATCGGGTAGTTTAGCTCATCTAAGCGCTCACGAAACGATGCATCCTACTCCTCGCCCTCTCATATGGGCACCATTCGCAGAAGACCTACCGGAAACGATGCATCGCAGGGTAAATCCCTCAAGAGACCTCATGTAGAGATTTTGGAGGTATTAGAAGCCCGTTGGAGACAGCATCAGCGATACACTGCAAAATACCCATTTTCCCACGACATAATCACCTCCCTTTCAAGTTCTCGGGGGAATGGGAGCCTCAAATTCATACCACAGCTCAACATGACGTATATGCATACAATGAGATACCCTGAAGTACAATATTTTGGACGGGATGGGTCGAAAACCTCGTTTGTCTAAAGGTCCGGTGCTGTCTAAAGGACCGCCTAATTACTGTAGACGGATCCTCACCCATCCCGGCACACATGCATATTCGGGACCCCCTTCAAGCTTCAATTCTGATGTCCCCGTCAGTGCTCACTGTTGTCCTCATCATCCAATACGAGTGCCCCGAATCGACTACCCGTGCCGGCGATCTGACGACCGAGACCTCCTGCCGCAGGCACAGGAACTTCGACCTCCTCGTCGTCTTCTGAGACATCGTCGCCTTCGCCGGCATCGGAGGACGTGGCCTCTTGTTCGTCCTCGGAACCGCCCAGATGGCCGCCTTCTGTGTCGACCTGTTTGTCGCTATCGCAATCTTCTTCGTCGCCGTCCTGGTCGTGCGCGATCCAGATGCCTGTGCCGTCCCCGCTGCCCGCACCTTGATGCTTGGCGATCGTCTGGGAGCCCGTGCCGGGCGGCCAGAACGCCCAGCGTATCCGCCCTTCCGCAAGCGCGCGCAGGACTGTGATCAGTTGTTTGAACGCAATATTCGGAAGAGCGCGCCGCGAAACATGCAGGAGCATTGCACATGGACCATTCGGAAGTGGTGAAACCGTGCCGTCACGGACACAAGATTGGAGTGCGGACAATGCAGCGTTAGCGGATCTCGGGCGGCGGTGGATGGAGATCGTGCACGTACTGGCGTTCCCGGCGCGGTTCACGTCCGGCCGCCCCGCCTTCGCGGTGACCCACCCCTTCTTGGTGGAGTACGCCGTGAGGACGTCCATCGCCGTCCACACTACCTCCTTTTGCGGCTGCTGTCCTGTGTCGCCGGCGCCGGACGTACCTGGGCGCATGCCCTCGCGCCACGTGCGCTTGTCTTCCGGGGCCGGGGAGACGAGGGATGGGTGTGCGAGTCCTAGGACCTTTTCGAGGGGAATGAGGCGCGCGGCGTGGTGGATGCAGAGCGGGATTGCGGAGACGCGTGAGATGGGAAGGATCCCGCTCAACACCTGATGGATAGGGTTCTTGCATGAGCGGTCGAACTCAAACTTTGGGTTCCATACAGTGCAAACCTCACCTGCATCTCCATCGGGACATAATTGGGTATGACAAGGCCGGGGCAGTCGACCAGCCGGACCTCGGGCGTCCAGAAGAGCGTCTGGAAGTGCTTGGTCTGCCACGACGATTCGAGAAGTCAGATATCTGGATACCCGGGCGGCGCGCGTCGAACGCCAAATGAGGATCTCACCTTCCCAGGTGTCCGAGAAGCCCTGACTTTCTGGGTACCAAACAGGGCGTTAAGGAGGGAGGACTTGCCCACGTTGGGCTGGCCTACTCAACGGATACATACAACCATGAATGAACCAGCCGGCTAGAAATCGAGTCTTGGACGCACCAATGAGTCCGATAGTCAAAAACTCGGGTTCTGAATCATCCTCTTCAGTGTGGTCATCGGTGTCGCCTTCGTCCCCCTTGGTAGGCTTTGGAGCCGCAGCCCCGCCGACAACGGTACCAACTTGACCACCATGTGCTTTGAGAACGGCGTCCCAATCCACCGCGGCTTTGGTCTTCGGTCGCCAAGTGGCAAGGCGATCTGGATTGTTCTTGACAGCGGGAGGGGGTTCGAGAAGCTCAGCGTGCGTTTCTCGAAGGGCGTTCACCAGAGTTTGCCGGAACGCGGATGGTAAATGAGACTCGTAGAGCTTCTTCTTTGCGCTGGACGATCCGCCGGCGTCCGGGTACTTTTCGATGTACGACTCAACCTGGACCACGCGCATATCCGGGCAAGAGGTTTTCAGATAAGTCGTCCATGCTGCAGCACGATCTGGGCCGGAGATGTCGACCTTGGTGAGCACCAGGATCGTACGAAGCCGGGACGCATTTGAGGCATTCGAAAGATACGACGATAATGCGGGGGGCAAGTGTAAGGTCGGGCAGCGAGCGTCGAGGAGGATGAGGATGATCTGCGAAATTTCTGTAACTCGCCATCTATCGAAGATCGATGTTAAGTCTCGTCGGCAACAACGGGGACGGGTGTTAAAAACCCAACACTCACAACTGTCGCCACACTTCAAGGTTACGTTCAAATGACGTCGGGGCGGGGGGCATTTGGTCCGCTACCGCCCCCGAATCTTTACGGTCGCCCTCGGGCGGGGCTACGGTTGTAGATGAGGTCTTGGGAGCATCATGGGTGCTAGGATTGCACCATGCGTTCACGGTCGCGTCAGTCTGATTGAGCCACTTTTTAAAGAGACCGTCTTCGTTAGCTTCGACCTCCTTTTTGGACATGTCATATCGCCATTTCGGACGCCGCGGACAAGCCAAGGCGTCAGTGCCCGAGCGCTGGGGTTTGTCAACGTCCGGGAGGATCGCGAGGTTGGGTGGGATAGGACGAGCTAGAGGCAGCGTGGAAGCTAGAACTTTCGTCTTCTCCAGAAATGCCGGAGGAAGCTTGACGAAGGAGGATTCAAGGCGACGGTGGAATCGGCTGCGGTGGTGCGTGTGGTTGAAGGCAATGTGTTCGTACCCCTACGGACTTTTTTGGGGCGATGATCTGGCTTGGATAGTGGAGGAGGAGAGACATCGCCTCGCTTTATTGCCCGCTTGAGCTGGAGCTGCTCCTTGCGCTGTTTTGCGGAGAAGGGCTTGCGCCGGTGCATTGATACGAGCGTGGTGGTAATCCGATTCGGATTGGAGGTGTGGTGGCGCAGACTCGGAACTTGCAGTAGTGTGAGCCTTGTGGCTCCCGGCCACAGTACCGTGACTAGTCTTCCGGCACGCCCATGCCATATACGGGAGATCCGCAGCACATGATCCCTCCGCCCGACTCCGAGAGCCGCAGCGGGGACGATCTTGCGGCCAGATCGCGCGGGTTTGGGCCATTAATATTAATATTGGCCATGCAGACCTCGGCCACCTCCGTTGCATGGGCACCGGTTGGTTGTCTCCAGTCTTACTTAGATCTTCCGGTGTGATCCCGTCTGTGTCCAGCGTTCTTGCTTTGTCCGAATCTCGTGTGGTCTGATAAGTAAGCTCCTGTAAGCACCCAGCCACCCGCTCACAGGCCTCATGCTCATGCTCTGGCTCTGGCTCTGGCTCTGGCTCGGAGCCTACCGCCGCCCATTTGTTCCGGGAGCGGAGAGGGAACTCCTCCCAAGCCCCGTGCTCGCCGGAGCCTTTATACGGTCTTCGATGGCAAGTTCCAAACGTCTGGAGGGCTGGCTTGAGCTGGGCAGGGTGAGGCTCGGGGAGGGACAAGAAGGGCTAGCGGGGGACTAAATGTGGTGGCGGTGGGTTGTGGGGGTACGGGAGGGCGGTGTGAGTGGTCGCGACTCGCGAGGCGCAGATTGCGATCTGGATCGGGAGGAGGATGAGATTGGAGGGGCGCTTAGAGGAGTCGGTGGACAGGAGCCCCTGCCACTGCCAGTGTGAGTGTGAGTACAGGAGCGACGAGCCTGAGCAGCCGCCTGCCGCCTGGATCAGGCTCATGCGAATATCCCCACTGGGTCCCGGCCTGTCCTTCCGTCATGTCACCTTCATCTTCCTCCGCCCATCCATGAACCACTTCCCCCCCAATAATGGGTCCCCCCTACCCCTACCCCTCCCGCCCAACTCGTCTCAGCTGTAGCTCAACAGCCACCCATTCCAACTCCTCCGATCCCTCTCGCAGGAACATCCACAGAAAGGAGAATCAGTTTGTCGACCGCAACGGTTCCAAGCTTCACGCCTACGATAGAGAGAAGGCCCCCTATCCTAGCTCTTTCGACGGCGACGTCGTCGAGCTGTGCGTATTCCGGATCCATCTGTCTTCGTATCACTGATCAACATTCACTCAGGCAAAGTCTCGACAATGCCGCCTTGCTCGATTCCAAAGGAAAGTCTTCCTATGTCGACTTCGACGCAAAGCCCAAGCCTACCCGATGTCTGGACATTGGTACTGGTGTACGTTATCATCGAGGATATATCATCCGTGCCCGTGGTTATGCCTCTCCAGTTAGGTCTATGGGTCATTTCCACTGCCAAACTTTGGCCCGAAACCACATTCGTGAGTAATCTCCACTTTGATACCCCCGGAGCTTGTCCTTAAAGCACCTCAGGTCGGACTAGACATGGTCAACATACAAATTCCCCTTCAAGTGCTCGAGCAGGAAATAGCAGAGCGAGTAGAATGGGTCCACTCGAACATGTGAGCCCCCCCCCCTCCCTTTCTAATGTCTATGTTCCCCCCCTGATTGGCATGCCTCAGCCTGCGAAACAAATTGCCCTTCGAGGACGAGGAGTTTGACCATGTCCATATCAATGGCATCGCGCTTGGTATCCCTGAGAACAAGGTTCGTTGTTATTATGGCATAGTGTCATAGCATTTCTTGGGCTCATCATTTGAGTGCAGTGGTATCCGTTGTATGAAGTAAGGATGACGTTCCGTGCCATGTCCGGCGCCTTATACGTACGTTATCTTTAGGAGATCCGTCGTGTAATGAAACCAGGCGCCACTATCGAGCATATTGAAGAAGGTACGTATGTGTTATTTCACCATGCATGCAATCTGTTTACGCTCCTTCTTAGACGCAATATTCCCCAGTCTACCCCGATGGTATACTGACCCCCTTCGAGCACGTTCCCGTAGCCTGTCGACAACGGGAAGTGTCCCAGCACGCATATCTTACAACGCGTCGTCACCGGCATCGAGCCACAGACACGAACACGAGCTTCTCGAGATGCTCTACGAGGACGTATGGACGACTAGATTCATCAACGCCTACCCCACCTCAATATTACCCGGGTACTTTGGAGCATTCTTCTCCCGTGTATTGTCGCCCCCGGTTGTACAGTATCAGTCTCCCCCTTTTGCCCCTTTCGCACCTCTCACACCAACCCGTGAATCGACGATACCCCCCTTACCCCGTGCCATTTCGCATCCTCCCAACGGCACCGGTTCCTCGATACCCCTTCGAAATGGTTCTCTACCTGGTAGTCCCCGCACGGACACATTCTCAAACGGAGGATCCCTTAGAACATCCCCATCATCCACACTACGACCCTCGACGGAAGAGGTAGAAAAATGTGATATATCGCCTTCCTCCTCTGTCACCTCTCTTCCCCATATCGACGCCCCTGAGCGCCCCCCATCCCCTCGAGACCCTGAAGCCGTGTCGGTGCTCTCTACTACGAGCCAAGCGGGCTCATACTCTTCCGGATCGACGTCGTCCAGATCTGCGAAGAGGCCGTCGGTAATGCTCGAGGGCACGTCGCTCGGCGGGGAACAAGCGATTGACATCTTCCCCGTCGAGAAGGTGCAGTCACAGGACGAGCAGACCAAGTATATGCACCTCTACCGCACCGTGACTTGGGTCCTCTCGACGAAGGAGGCGATGTGGGACGAGCTGCTGGCCCGTGTGCAGGCGAAGGACGAGATTCTGAAGAAGTTCGGGTGGGCAGAGGAGGACTACAACGAGCAGGCGAGCAGAGCGAGGTTTGAGAGCGCTATTGAGCAGTACCAGAGGTGAGCACGATGAAATCCATCCACGTTTTGCCACGCTGACTGCCCGGTATTGCCTGCTGCCCGCATCCTTAGCGATATGCGAGGCCGGATAGCGCTCTGGAACTGCGCAGTGCACAATGGCTGGGAGCTCCCGTTCCCCGACCCGCTCACGAGAGCAGAAATGGACGAGGGGATACAGCTCCGCCGCGAGATCTTGGAGGCTCAGCGGCTGGCTGACAACGGAGACATCGAGCCTCCCGTGCGGAAGATCCGAATCCTCATCGGATCGAAGGAGTCGTGACGGAATCGTTCTTCCCATGTGCATATGTTTGATGGTGGACATGAGGAGGGTCTCGAACCCCTCGCCGTGTTTTGTGGATAGGGAGCATGTGTACATTGTGTAACGCAGCGGGTTGTCTCTTACCGAGGGGCAACCATGTGTACTGCATTGCCGATACGTTTCTATGGTGTAACGTCTATGTGTGGACAGTGAAGACAGTTTCTTCTGGACTTCATTTGTATTGTCTTCTGTGGGGTGTATGTACGGAGCCCTACGCCTATGCAGATCCCTTCATGCATAACATTAGCTGATAGTTCGATTCGTGTTCTTGAAGGCGTTTTGGTAGGAGGTCTCTTATTTTTAACCACCTATGTTACCTTCGTCACTGGGCTACAACACATAGGTTCGGAAATTCGTGTTTTTGGTCCTTCGTATCAACTGACGCGATTATTTGCAGACTAGGTAGTATTACGCCCGGGACCGTCAGTTGTCCCCGCAGCTAATTCGGCTTGACCCCGAACCATGGACCAACTGTTTGCCCCAGTCAGCCGCAGCGTGGCCCTTCTACGTTCCCATCGCCCCCGCAGGATTTACGCCGCCCCGTCGTCCCAATCTCATTCAAAGCTGGTCTTCCCTCCCGCTCTCATCCCCGCGCGCGAAGTACGTTCTATTATCCCTGTTGTTATGCCTCCTCGTCGAGAGTCCACTGCTTTCTCGCCGTGGGTACCTGTCCCCGAAAGTCGCTCCGGAGACTCGGACAGCGACACGTTCGCCAGGACATACCGCGAACGTCCCACCCCGCACCCAAAGAAGCTCGCTGCCGCTGCCGCGCACCTCCAAAACGGCCAAGATATGGACGGCGTGGGCCCGGACTACCGAGCCTCGACAACGTCAACGGTCACTCTGGCTTCACGGTCTCAGCAACCGTCCTTCGCAGGGTCCTCCCGCGACGCCGTTAAGGATGGATTCGGATCCGATCCTCAGCATGCCTCGCTCGCCCGGAGGTCGTCCACCTTGAACTCCGATTCCGATTTCTTCGAACTTCACAACCCAGTAGCAGAGCGCACGTTGAGTGCGGCGGAGGAGGGCGGTCGGACTCGACCGCGCCGCGAGAATGGCGGCCATGACGGGGTTGTTGCAGATCTTATTCAGTACGGGCTACGGCACGGCACAGGGCGTACCAGAAGCGGGAGCGGCAGTGGGGTCGGGGGTAAGGCGATGCTGAGAAGGATGTCGTCGGCGTCGCTGTACGAGCCGGGAGAAAAGGATGAAGGCCCGGGCGAGAAGAAAGCGAGCTATCGGGAGCGGAGCTACTCTATCCGGGAGTTGAGGCGCACCAGTATCGTGGATCATGTTGAGGGTAGGCCGGTCGTTCTACGCCACTATTGGATACCTGCTAACGGGGCAATCGGGTGAAGATTATGTCTCCAGACAGAAGTTCATTCTGCGCCTCGCCAAGGCTCTGCTCTGCTACGGGGCGCCTTCGCACCGCATAGAATCCCAACTGCACTCGGCAGGGGAGACCCTGGAAGTCAATGTCGCCTTCGTGCACCTCCCGAACCTGATCATCGTCACCTTCATGGACTCGGACACGCGCACGTCCGAGTCGCACTTCGTCCGCGCCGGCGGGCGTGTCGCGCTCACGAAGCTGCAGCAGATTCACGTCGTCTACCGCGATGTGCTCCACGACAGGATTGGGACGACCGAGGGCTGCGAGCGGCTCAAGAGGATCTTGCAGGCTCGGCCGTTGTATAGCATCTGGTTCCGCTGTTTCCTGGCGTTCCTGTGCGCATCGATCATTTGCGTCCTCGCCTTTGGAGGGTCGATCGTGGATATGTTCGTCAGCGGGGCGAGCGCCTCCATGCTGCAGTACCTGGGGCTCAATGCGGCATCGAAGAGTGCGATATACGCAAACGTGTACGAGTAAGTCGCAATACACGCGTTCGGGCTACCTCGAATCAATGGACTTATTCGAACGCCTTATAGGATCTCTGTTTCTATTGTGGTCTCCTTCGTCGCGCGGGCACTTGGGACCCTTAAAGGCGACCTGTTCTGTTACAGTGCAGTTTCGTCTGCCGGCGTTGTGCTCATCCTACCTGGTTTTACGATTCGTGAGTGTCGGATCCAATGTCAATTTCATATATTCGGAGTGCTCATACATGAAATCTAGTGATCGCCGCTCTGGAGCTAACGTCAAGGAATATCCTGTGTGGCTCTGTCAGGATGGTGTATGCAATCATTTACACCTTGTTCCTCGTGCGTCTCGCGTCATTGCGTCTTATTTGACCCCATTTGATCGATACATTTCTAGGGGTTTGGTCTTACGATCGGGTCGGACTTCTACCTGGTCGTAAATCCTGAAGCACGCCGACGCTTTCTCAAACAGATGATGCACGAGTCTGAAACCTACCACGGCTACATCCTTAGTTCCAATGCTTCCATTCCAATAGCCAACCTTGGCGCGACCTTTACATTCGTGCAAACCGAAGAGTCCGGACATAGTCACATCGTAAAAGGTAAGCCGGACAGCTCTCGAACCTTCGCGGTGATCGCTCAACGTCTCCACGCTGCATGGCACAGGTTGCTATCGGAATCCCTCGTGGCCGTGGTGGAGACAGCCCTTTCCGTGGTGGTCGACGCTCTTCCTCGTGCCCATCTATTCCATATGCTCCTCCATTTCGAACCTGCAATCCATCCGCAGCGTCCAGCTCCCGATCATGGTCCTGTTTTCATGCCTCGCCTACGCCGCCAATCGCACAGCAAACTACTTCATCTCAGACCGAGCGGACATCGTGTCGGCATCTGGGGCCTTCGTCATTGGTTTCTGCGGGAATGCGTACTCCCGCCTCGTCGGAGGCACCGCGTTTACGTCCATGGTTACCGGTGTCCTGTTCCTCGTGCCGGTAAGTCAGCGTCCGTTTAGAAGCTCGTTTCCTGACTGACAGTGACGGAATTACCAGTCGGCTATCGGTAGTGGCGGAGGACTCATACAGCCGTACCGCAATTCTATAGAGCGATATTCTGGCAGTTTCGAGCTCGGAATTCGCATGATACAAGTTGCGATTGGTGTGACCATCGGACTATTTGCTGCACAAATCGTCGTGTATGCTTCAGGTCGACGCAAGAGCGCCGCGCACTTTGCGTTCTAGCCTTATGCATAATACAAACACGTATTTGTCAACTGTTTCTACGTACAAACGTCCCCCGAACGAAACCTGCACCCCCGCAAAACTGACGCAATAGGAAAACATAACGACAAGCAACGACAATGTGGTTAGCGCGATCTAGTACAGTACCAAAATACGCAGACGTTTATAATGCAGTAGAATATGCCACGTGAAGGTGCAAATATAAATTACGAAGCGAAGAGCTGCTGGAGCTCCTCCAGCCGACGGGCCTGGATGTCCGCTTTGCTCAAAGGAGGGCCGAGCGTGAGGTTGGCCAATTCCGTCTTCTTCTTTTGAACCTCGAGAAGTCGGGCCTCGATTGTATTCTCGATGATCAGCCTCACAGTTGTAACGGGCCGCGTCTGGCCAAGCCGATGCTAGAAGGCCATGAGAAAAAGATGGCAATGACTTCTTGAAGCTCCACTCACAATACGGTCCACAGCTTGGTTCTCCACGGCAGGGTTCCTAGACCAAAATCGGTAAGTTAGAAGGCTAATTATTGAAGCCGTATGAACGTACCAATAAGGATCCATCAAGTAGACACGTTGAGCCGCGGTGAGGTTCAATCCAACGCCACCCGCCTTCAAACTGACCAGAAGCACCTCGCAGCCGGGGTCATGCTTCAGCGCTTCCATAGCTCGAGTACGTTCGTCACGTTTCATTGTCCCGTCAAGACGATCGTAACGGATGCTCGCAACTTCGAGGGCGTCCTCCACCCTGATCATAGCTATTCAGACGGCGAAAGACAGTGCAAAGCGAGGCAACTCACTTGTCAAGCATGCTCGTCCACTGGGAGCTAAGCACTACCATGTTAATGTTCACCCTGTCCAAAAACAGATGATCACGTACAATACGACCGTCTTCGTCACGCCATCGTCGATGCAGTTCCCATCGCCGTCCACCATCTGGACTTCGAGCGCGTTGGGGTCGTAGTTCGCGGAGTATGGGTTCGCCTTCGAGAACTGGATGAGGTCGCCAAGCAGCGCGCGGACCTTGGTCGACGGATGGAAGTCCTCAATGGCGATGCCCCTCTGGCGCTTACCCTTCTTCCCCGTCTTCTTCTTCGCGCCGCCGGAGAGGAGGCCATCCAACATGGCGCAGTCGAGGCTCAATTGCACCGCGTCGTTCGGAAGGAGCGCAGTCTGACAAATAGCACAGCCCCTGGCCGTGTCAGATTGGACATTCGGCCACCCCGGGAAGGTCGATGACCGGAAACACTCGACGCAGAAGAGATGTTGACACCGCGTGAGAACAGGTTGTGGAACGGTTGGGCTGTTCTGGCGCGTGGAAGCCCGGGAAGTCGACGCCGAGGCCTTCGGTTTCCGCCCACGCTTTGCTGGTGTGGCGTCGACCTCAGCGAGGCCCTCGTTGGTCGTCTCCAAAGATGTAGAGAGTTCGCCCTGGCACTCGACGCACTGTGTGGTACCAGCCTCCTTCAGCAGGGCAAAGATCATCGCTCCGCGCTGGGCGTCGATGCCTTCGCGGGTGACTGTGGCGATAACGTCCTCGTACGGCATCGAGGCGTCGCCGGGGAGCCCGAGACCCTTGTTCTGGACAAGCTCAAAGTGGTCGCAAATTTGACGAAGCCGAAGAATCTTCTGGAGAATGCCGACGTAGTTCTTCATGACCTCGTTCTTGTGCGATAGCTCGTGGAACTCCGCCTTGGACTCGTTGAAGAACTGGTCGTAGATGGACTGCTCCTGTTGGTCAAACTTCAGGTAGCGAAGCTCGTCACTGCGCGGGGGGAGGGAGAGGATCTTTTTGCCGTCCTCGGCACGAGACTCCTTCGTTCGCCGCAACGTGATGCACTTCATGATGGTCTGAAGGCGAGCGATACCAAGAGGCTGCGCATACTTGACGGGCGTGCCGATGAACTCGTTCCAGGTATTCTTGTCGTCGAAAGGAGCCAGACGGAGGAACTTGATGAGTGCGAAGACGTCATCGAGCTTGTTTTGCACAGGTGTACCCGTGAGGCACAAACGACGGTCCGCGATGAGATCGCATGAGGCTCGGCAGCCGACGGTATTTGTCTCCTTAATGGAGCTATAAGTTGGAAAACACCTGTTAGTTGTCGAGAATCACATGAGAGCGGATATACCCACTGAGCCTCGTCAAGGACGACTCGGAACCAGTGTATGCTCTGCAACGGACTGGTCGCCTCGACCGAAGAACCAGCGACCTTCTTCCGCTTCTTCGCCTTCTTGCCCCTGGATTTCGTAACGGGCTGGCCAAAGTTGTCCACCTCAATAAAGCCTTCGCTGCTGACGCCGTCTCCATCTTCTTCGTCATCGTCATCTGCTGCCTCCAAGCTCTTCGTCTGCTTCGAGAACTCAGATGCGAGAGTGGCATAGGTCGTGATGACAGCGTCGAAGTCCGCCAGGAACGTCGGCTCGCAACGGCGCGAATTTCCATGGTAGACGTACACCCGTAGAACGGGGCCTTCGCGCACCCGTCCGAGAGATGGCTTCTTCTCCTCGGCCTTGATATCGAGCTGCGAGCCCGTAGGCGTCGATAGACCGGACGTCAATGGTTGGCTCACAGGCGGAGGAACGCCGGACTGGCCGCCGCAGACGGTGACCTCCCCCCGCCAGTGCTCCTTGAGCTGATCCTCCCAGTTCACTACCGTCGACAGTGGACAGATGATCAGTGTGGCACGGCTCTTCATCTTGATCCTGCACGCGCGAGTGTATAGAGCTTCCATGCGGTCTTGCTCTCGAGCCATCTTCTTGTTCGCCTTCGACGACGCCGACGAACTGTGAGGTTCGATGGACGGTGGTGGGATGCCCCACACGCTTCCTTGGAAATGAGAAGCTGTCAGCGGAGCATCTGACGAGCGAAGGGGCGGTGTCGGCGGGGGCGTGAGCGGCGTCTCAGCAAATGCGCGTGCCGAACGAAACGTCGCTGCAATCAATGAGAGACAGGTAATGGTTTTCCCCAAACCCATCTAACGACGACGACGACGTGAGCATGTGCGTACTCAATACACCGTGCGGGCAGCCGAAAATAGCACATACGTCATCAGCGAGGATAGCACCTTTCGCCTCAAAGGGCTTGGAGAATTCTTCAGCCTGTGTAACAATGTTGACCCAGGAAGCTTGATGTGAGAGAGGGTTGACTCTCTCTTGCCACAGAGACGTCTGTCTCCGACTGGCGCCTCCCAGTTCTTGTTCCCGGGCAAGCAAGAACGTCAAAGCCTTCAGCTGATGGGGATATAATTTCGTGGCGACCTCGGGCGCTATATTCGGAGACGGACGGTCAGTTAAGTTTGGCGCACCATCCCCATCAGCGACGCAAGTACGCACGAGGGCCTGCCTCGTCAAGCTCGTCCCCGCCCTTGAGACTCTTGAACAACTCGTCCACCTGACTGCGCTGCACTTCTACGCTCCGGCCGGAAACGGCGGGTGCGCTCCACCTGCTGAAAGTGGTCCCACCCGGTCCCATATAACCCGGACGAGTAAGGACCGGGCCGCCTCGGGCATGACCGCCAGGAGGAGGATTATGCGGATTATAGTAGTAGCCAGAAGACGCGTGCTGGACGTCGCAGGGAAGCGTGGGGTGATCTAGGTACAAGCCGTTCGAATGTAGATACTGAGAGACCACGGGGATATTGCCTTTGGGTGTGAAGACAAGCATTTGCATTTGGAGTATGGGTAGCTACAGGGCATAAGTTCATGTACGGGATATCAGAGGCGCGTACTCACCGTGCGATTCCCTCTACGAATCTTCGCATCTAGTCGGATGAGGCCCTTGCCTAACATCGGCCCCAGGTGGGTGGCGATCTTCTGCTCAACCACAGCGAATGTCTCTCCCGGTACGATCTCTCCGTTCAACCCCTTGACCGACGGCGGTCGGATGTTGATGGTTTCCGACTGGCCGCTAGGTTTGTTCTCAAGGTGTTCGTACTGCAACCGAACGGGTGCCCACTCGTAATCTTGGGAATTATAGTCTGGTGGGTTCAGGTACGGAATAGGATAGAGAACGAGGGCAGTAGCAGGAAGGACTCCAACGCAGACCGGGGTCTTCGGAGGAAGGTCCATAGGCAAGTTTCCGAGAATTGGTTGGAGTTGAGGAGGAGGCGGAGGGTGTGGCGGAGGTTGGGGCGGCCGGGAAAAAGGCGGCGGGGAAGGGGAACCTGTGAGGTCGATGACTTGACGAGCAGCTGTCTGAGGGGTGGGTGGGGAACTTCCATTCCGCTCGAACTGTGAGGGATGCGGAGGAGGTTGTTCCAAAGGATTGATTGGAGGGAGGGCCTGATTGCGGGGCTGAAAGAAAGCAGAAGAATTGGAAGGTCCCTGAAAGGGGGCTCGAAGCGCGTTCAGAGAGTTGTTCTCGTAGTTGTCGCGATAGTGCGATGAGGAAGGGGAAGGTTGTGGTGTTCGAGAGCCCGACGGCGCGTTCGGTGCGGTGTGGGGGGCGAGGCTTGAATGGGACATAGCCGGGGAGAGTCCTGAAGAAGATTGGTGGCTATATGCGGGGCAAGGTGTGGTTGGAAAGCTTGAACAGCTCGCATTGAAGGACCTAGATAGAGTGCATTGTCGTTTGGGCATTCGCTCTGCCACATGGATATCCTCGTCGTCGTCTTCGAGAGTGAGATCGATTGGGTTGGCCTGAGCATATGCGCGGGCTGCATATGTTGCGGTCGTGCTAGAACTAGACTGTGCCGACATCTCGAGGGAGATGACCGGCAGAAGAGAGAGGGTGGGGGCGACGAGAGGACCAGGGAAAAGAGGTCGGCGCGCCGTGGAGGAAGCCCGGCGGCGGCGCAAGATTGTTGCGGACGGGCAGGAGGGACGGGAGAAGGGGCAGGAGTGGCCTATAGGAAGCTCTAAAGGTCCTGACAGGATACATAAGCCCCCTTACTCACTTGCTTGCTCTCGCTTACGTGACTTTTCGGGTGAAGCTTGCCATCTTGGGTGCTGCCTGTCGGCATTACGTGCACGTGACACTATCGCTCCTGGCCAAATTCACAACGTTGAACGTAAGTACGGCGGTCCGCGGCGCATGCGCATGGCCATCTGCTTCCGTCTATACTGCAGTGTACCACCACATCCTACGTGGCTACTATCCAGGATATCCCTGCAGAGACCACACCCTCACCATGGGCGTAGTACCAACCCACATACTTACCGCCAATCACCTTCCGCCGGAGCGCAGTCAGCCGTCCGCTCCAAGCCATTTATATTTCCGCTTGCCATGTCTCCGCGGCCTCCGATCCTTCCCGCTGACCAATGCTGCATGTGGGTGCTTACACTGCCATCCGGTCAATCGCCTCGAAGCTCTTCAAATTCCAGCACGTCTCGTAACCAGTCTCGTACTTACTCTTCGACCGCAACAACTTGCCACAGCACGCTACAGGCCACATCAAATTCAACCCTCTTTACCTACCTTAGCTTCATCATTCGGGTCACTGGTATGTAGCGAGTGGACCCAAGTCAGAACCCCAACTCACATGGACTCGCCAATACTTCCCTCTACTTCCCTTCGCCCTTTCGGCCTTTGTCACATCCCCAATCCCCGATATCCATCGAAATGAAACGCTCGTGCGTGCCGTAATATGTTCTATACTCGGACTGGCTACTAAGACCTAGGTGTCGTCCATTCGTGGAATTTGTCGTTGCCGCCCCCTAACGTCACCCCTCTCACTCGGACATCCCGATATCTGGACCTTTAGGTTCTATTGTTCTCACCCGAGCCCGAAGTCATGCATCATGGCATGCAGTGCAAGAGGTATGTACGGATGTCTCTATTGAGTTCATGTTGCCTCCATGTACACATGCTGTGTCCGGAATAATCTGGGTCCTCATTTTACCGTTACTACATCTACCTTCTCAAACTCATGCTATGCTTCTTTCAGATGCTCTTTTCTATCCTGTGTTAAGCAGAAGATAACTTCGATTGTGAGCTCGGTCTCTGACTCTGGCCGAATGGCGATACATGTTACCGTCCTTCTGGTAGAACAGCTAGACCAGAAGCGGATATCTTCTTCCACTCGCCTCCGTCTTCGTTCCCGGCGGTGCATTTCCGGTGCATTCAACTTATCCGCAAACTTAGATGGACGCGGGCAGTGTTAGGAAGCCCTCGCTTCGCCCATCATGACCGTGACGGACCGCGCAGTAATCCGTTCACGACCCCACAAAGTGCCTAAACGGTGAGCCCGCCCGTACAGAGCTCCTATGTATCCATGTTTTTAAGTGAACCGCGTAGTTGTGACTCGAAACCTTGGCATTTAGGAGGTTCATACGATCTGAAGTTTGAAGGGCACTATGACTCCTTTCCGGTCAATATTGTTAACGCCGTTAACCATGAGCGGACATTGGGCTTCTTGCAGCGACCCAAAACCACTTAGCAGTCCATGAACCTCTTCGATTGAACGGTGCGGATTACACGTTCCGGTGTTTTAACCTTTGCCCAGGACATGAATGAAATCTTCCAGACGGCGTCTGGATCGGTCGTGCTCGGCCGCAGCACCAGAACACATACTCGCTACCCCAGGGGCCAAGGGTCGTGGAGCTGACACCCATCTCCTTCTTTGACAGTGTACCCGACTGATACGGCTCGTACAGACTTTGACGCACGAAACTCCCGCATTGTTTGCGCATGGGCGAGTCGAAATCACCAAGTATCGTACCACGCGTCAAGAGGCCATTGACAGCGTGTTTCCGACCACAAGGCTTCCCTGTGGTCGTCAGTCGTGTAGAATTTTGTGCGTCGTATTACAGCTGCAGTGTACATGTGAGCAGCTGCAGATACTGTACTACCATTCCGCGCCCAGCCACCACGAAGATGACGGATGAGCTTTGTCATCGCAGGCTTGTATTGGTCATCAATGTATCAGGCAGGAAGGTAGCCGAAGAAGTCTGAGCTTTGCAGCGTACGAATGACGGGAGGGGTCGGCGTCCACTACCACATCTCGTGAGTCCACATACTGGACCTCGTCAATTGCTTGCTACACTTCTATCTCTCATGATCTATTTTTCCGCGATGCATAACAAATCTCGTTACCGTGCCAATCGGATTGCAAAGCGGCGCGCGACCGCTCCCAGTCGTCCCGGCATCTCGCAGTAGCCCCACAAAACACTCCAGAGTCTGAACGGATAGCTTGTGGATTGCAACGGTCAGCCGCTGGCAGTCGTCAGCTATCCTGCTTGTCGGTCTCCGGGCCAACTCCGGGCTAACGGTCTTGGGAGTATGATCCGGAGAAACGTAACTAGCAAGGTACTTACCTGCAGCTTTCCCCATCGACATTGACTGGTACCGTTGATTGTACTGTTTACTTTTCCTATGGTTCCGAATCGCAAGACCACCGACTGACACGGGCGCCGTCCCTGGACGTGAGCCCGATGCAGTCGTTCCACTGGAGGAATCTTCCCACTAGTCGGGCGGGTCGGTCATAATTACTCAGTCGGTTACTCAGCGAACCTCGGTGTAGGTTCGTCCGGACGAAGCTGAGGGCTGTGCGATTACCAGTAACCATAATGAAGTCCACCTTCCGCCATCGGTACAAGTTCTCGCCGCCACACAGTAAGGAGCGTGCGCAAGCAGTATTGGAAAAGCAAGGAGGTATACCCCGATTGGATGTTAGAGGCGTACATATGGTTTGTTCGGTGCGTCTGAGGCACGTTGCGCACAAGTCTTAGTAATGACTTCCTCTCCATCAGACGTGTCCCCGGGCCAACGACTATCAGCACTTACGTCCAAGGGAGTACTTACGATCTGCGGATGCGCCTACATTGTACTGCCTAATTTGCAAGAGAAGTCTGTATTGTCGATGTCTTCAATAGTCTACTATATTGTCAATATCATTATAGGCCCCTCTGTCGTGACATTGGCGTGAATAGAATCCCTTTCGAAACGCCGATGCCGTACCCATGACCTACAAGCATAGTTGCTCACGTGTATTGAAAAGCGGAGGAGCGAGGGAGGATAGGAATGTCCGGAAGAGGTACTTATTCAGCCTCGGGACTTGTGCAATAGTAAGAGGGCGATACGCATTCATGTATTCGACGTGAAACAATTGGACATGGTGTTCAAGGAGAGCTATAGAACTAGTACGTACGTATTCGTAAATGAATAAGCAGTGCGACATATGCGAACAGAACAGACGAGAAGTGACACCACAGCACATCGACAGAATGGTGGTGAAATTACCTGTTGCCATTATTCCATTGCCTATAAGCTAGCACACGCCGATATTGGCTAAAACGTAGGTTGTGAATCCGGATATCTGTACAGGCAACGGGAGATCGGGTCGAGGTCAGCATAGCCGCGACTGGGCTTGCAGCGGCAAAGTGGCTCCCAGCGTGCTCAAAGCTGGAACCATGGCTGTTTGGACAGCTCCAGGTTAGGGCACGCCAAAACCCACCCCGGGAAGTCCAATCAATACCACGCCGACCTCGAACCCGAGCAAGCCTGCATACGGAGGCAGTAATCGCGGAGGGGGATTTCGTTGCAAGACCGACATCAGACGCCTGAAACGACGTTCGTGAATCCAAATCAAAGTTGGGAAGATAGCTGTATACTCACGAGGAGCCCAACCCATCGCATAGTACGCCTGGCGAGCTGCTTCTTCCTTCGCAAGCTGCTTGCTCGACCCCGTGCCCACTCCCTTCTCCATCCCGTTGACTGCAAATGGAGAGACGTTAGGAGTCGCATTGTCATGGGCACGTGTACGTACCGAGACATGAAACGGTCCATCTCCCAGCGTGGGCAGGACCAGTGAATTGCGCGGGATACTGTACTTCCAGGCGGCGCTGCTGCGCCGTCTGGTTGAACAGCGGGAGAAACGCAGACTGAGGCTGCGCGGGGGCAAGAGGGTTGGGTGGAAGCGGGGGAGCTGGCATGGGAGGTTGGGGAGGAGCCATGTGGATAGGATGAATCTGCGAATATGCTTGAGGGTACGCCGGCTGAGGAGGTGGAAACGGGGCTGGGTTCGGAAAAAACGACATCTGTTGTTGCGGCTGGTTGGCCCTGAATCTCTTTGGATCAGGCTCTGCATGCTGCCCTTGTTGAGCCGGCGGGACCGCGTTGGGATCAACAAGGGCAGCGATCCAGTCGAGGACAGCCCGATATCCACCTCCAACAAAGACTGCTCCGACGTACGCGTCCATGAGATAGCGAGTCTCCTGTTAGTCCATGAGAAACGTTGACCACGATGAATGACTAAGGGGACGCACTTTTGGTGTCCTGATGTCAGTCTCCTTCGAGTGCCGCACCTTCTCCCGCCACTTGTATCCCTCAACCCACTTTTCAACGAGTTCCGGCAGCCGTTTGACTTCAGACTAGCATCGTTTTTAGTGAGAACAGTAAATGAAGATAGAAAGCCGGGGAACCATACTTCAAGGGTGTCTGCCGGCATCATTGGTCGCTGGTCGAAGAGTATGTGCGTATATGCTGCTTCCAACGCCTTGCCTCCGAGGATTGAGAGCCGCTGGCCATCCGCATAGAGAGAGTCTGAGTTCAGTGGCATGCCGGTGAAACGAATCGATGAATGAACGAAGATTTCGAGCATGGCTTCGCCGTCAATCTGCGGGGCGGGTGGAAGGTCGGAATCCATGGTCGGTACAGACAGTGAGGGCGAACGAGAGCGCTTCAAAGTTGGGACAGGGCTAGAAGGCTTGGAAGGAGGGAAAGGCGAACACGTGCCGGAAGCTGCAGAGTTAAGTTATAAGGCTTCCAGATACCGCAGCACGACGGGACGCAGGGAGAACAGGCGAACCTGCAGAAGCTGTGGATGCTGCGGTAGTAGTGGCGGCAATTGCCAAACCTTCGGGCGGCATTTGGATGATCCGACAGACGGGAGAGGACAAGCACACTTAAACCACAAGCAGGCAGATGACGGAAAAAGAGAGAGAGAGAGAGAGAGAGAGGCAGCGACACGTCCTGACCCTCAAGTAATCAGTATTAACTCGCAGTGGCCCGGGCGGCCATCACACACACAGAAAGGCCATTTCCTTGCGCGCTGCCACTCGCTCAGTCGCACACAAACAGCGTTCAAGTCGAGCCGCGGTGCTGCCGCTGCAGTAGTACCGCAGGCAATTTTTTTGGATCAAAAAAGAGAACAATAGGTATGCAGTCCTGCAGTATCCACTACTAGATCGATTTATCGATATGTGACTAGGACTAGGCTCTACAATAGATATCTATCACAATGACTCAATGCACCATACATGAGAAGACTGGAGGGAATGCGTAGTGTCAATACCCCCTTTAGCTACCCATCTCAAACATGCCATTCGGGCGTGGACCTAGGCGCGATCACTGCGTTAGATCGACAACAGAAGCGGCTTTGGCAGAGTTGAACTTCTTGGCGGATGCACCCAGCGCGCGTCTCTGCTGTTTCTTCAGAATACGTCTTAATGCGTCTACAACAGATCCTTGTGAAGGGTCTTGCGCAAGGCGTGTTATCGCTTCGTTGACTCTGAAGAATGCATGCAGTGTTAACATTTGGCAAGAACATGGACACATCTGACCGCTAATCTTACTTTGACGGCCCTTGAGCCACCACGGGGCAATCCTTGACCAGGTGGGGCGGAACTTGATCACATATTGCGCACGCTTGTCCTCTGCTCACTTTGAGCTTCTTAGGCTTCGGGGCACCATTCGAGGCTGCCGATGATACCGGTACTTTGGATGTACTGGCGACAGCGTTCACACCGTTGGAAGCGCGTGAAACAGCATTTGACGTCTGAGCTGCGGTAGCCGGATGTGCCGCCGTGGATGCGATACCATTCAGCCGCGAAGGCCCCGCGACCGATTGGTTATTGCCGGATGCATTACGTGGCGGAGACGGGACAACTTGAGATGGAGGCCCAGGGGGAGGTGAATCGTCGAGCCTGGGTTTCTTCAGCGGGTGTGGGGCGACCGGCTGAGCTGTTGTCTCCACGAGATGAAGCGGCTGTCCGTAGATCAAGTGAATTTTACCGAGCCGGTGGAGAGTCTCGTCGATAACTCGGATAGCGGCGCGCTGAATAGGAACTTATTACGACTTTCGGAACGGATGAGACAACATGTAACGTACCCGTTCCTCAATCGTCTCGTCTCCTGCGTGCGATAAAAGCATCAACCTATATATTGCGAGGTTCTCTGGGCTTTCCGTCATGGAGCACTGTCCATGCGCATGCTGTTCACCACACAGGCCACAAAACTCCTCCGGTGGTTCAGGACTTGCTGGGCGGTTCTGGATAGGCGACAATGGAGGGTGAGGAACATCGGCATGTTTGTGCCGAGACCGCCCTTGTTTCGCCGGAGTTCTAAGTGCGAACGGAGGGGGAGAGCCGAAGCCGGGTATCGGCAGCATATGGATGTCGTCCACGTCCATGACAGCATCGTCAGTCCCATCAGACTCTGAGACTGCGTCCGATACTGGAGCTTGGAAATCGGAGTCATCTGAACCAGCTGACTTGCCCTTTGACCTCCTCCTCTTCTTCCCCTCGTCTTTCTCCTTGCCTTTACCCTTCACCGGCGTGTCGCCCAGATCGATGCTTTGCTGTCATGAGCGTTAGCACAAAGTTGAGACACCGCAGGCACTGCGAACCATACCTGAGGAAATACGGCGGCAGCCTTACGGCGTACCCCGCGCCCAGTCTGCTCCTGTTCTTTACCAGCAGCTGCCCGGGCTGCAATAAGCTCCAAAGCCGTCGCCCACGAGTCCACTTGCTCGGATTGCTCGGTCGCTTCATCGGCCAGTTCTTCCATGCCCTCCTTGTCCGCTGACCAGACCTTAGCGAACGCGAATAACGATCCGGTGCCAGACTCCGGCTCGACCTCCTCGCCTTCTTTCTCCGTCTTCTCGATCAGGTTATCGATGTCATGCTCAGAGTCTGTGACATAAGTGTCATTACCGCAGCAGCATGGCATGCCGTGGAAGCTATCTTACAGTGGACTTCCCGAGCAGTAGCCTCCTCAGTCTCTTCGAAGAGGGCTTTTGCACCAAAAAGTAGGATCGACTGGACGTCTTCGCGTGAGCCGCTCTCATCATCCATTTTCTGCACAATGAGATGATCGAGGATGAGCTTCTTCTTCCCGGTTTGCATGATGCGCTCTGTAAGGGGTTAGCACCATAAGGCACTCTCAAATGTGGCGACGCACCTTCCGCAGAGTCCTTGACCATCAGTTTAAAAACCAAGACAGTCTTCTGCTGACCATACCGGTGCGCACGAGCGATGGCCTGGGGACAATCGTTAGTATCATGCTACTCCTCACAATGCCTCTGAGATGTATACTTGGAGGTCCTATCGAATCAGTTAGATTTGCACATTTGTATTTAGAAGCCACAAACATACCTGATGTGGATTGAAGTCGGGGTCGAAGATAATGACGGTGTCTGCGCTCCAAAGGTTGATGCCGACACCACCTGCGCGAGTCGTCAGGAGATAGATGAAGACATCGGAATCCTTCTTGTTGAATTCGTCCATCCCCTTCTGACGGTCCGCTTGCTTTGTACTACCGTCCTGTTTACTTCATTAGCGCGGCATACTTTGCGGCATCGCGATCAATGGCTCACAAGTCGGAGATACTTGACACCCTCCCCGATCAGGAAGTCTTCAACGATATCTAGGCCGATAGAGAACTGAATAGGGTAAGTCAACAGCCACTATGAAAGAAAGGGATCGTATGACCTGACTGAAGAGTAACACGCGATGACCGCGAGAGCGAAGCTTAGGCAACATCATCTTCAACAGGCGTAGCTTCGCGCTCGCGCCTGTAAGACGCTCGTGGGTCTCTTGAGGCGATAATCCCTTTGGCTCGATGTTCGGCGAGACAAGATAGGGATGTTGAAGGCATCTGGAAACCGATGACAATGAGCGATTGATTATGTTGGACATGTTCGGGCGACATACTTCCGAAGCTGCATCAACAAGTTGTTCATGTTCGTCTTCGTGACGTTGCCTTTTGACGACGAAGCATTGGACTCCGTGAGGCTACGCAAGATTTCGAAGTTCTGACCTGGAAGGAGGTTAGCATGAATGGATATGATGTAGTTGTACAGAAGACCCACTCAGAAGAGACCGGTAGATTTCTTTCTGCAGAGAGGCCATGCTGACGGGGACGATGACTTCGTTCTGGCGCGATTTTAGGGTCAGTATTTATTATAGAATGGTAAGAAAAGCCGTCTCACCTTGGGTGGGAGTTGCAAAACTTCAGATTTGATGC
Source organism: Ganoderma lingzhi (assembly GCA_026283605.1). Classification (NCBI taxonomy): domain Eukaryota; kingdom Fungi; phylum Basidiomycota; class Agaricomycetes; order Polyporales; family Polyporaceae; genus Ganoderma; species Ganoderma lingzhi. Next base: position 2,836,134 of record JAPJYM010000001.1, read on the forward strand.
GGCGAAGGAAATAAGGCTTGAGTCGGCCGTGGAGATCCGCAACAAGCTCGTCAGTAAGCTCTTCGTAGTGCTTAGAAAGGGCTTCCAAGTCAGCCCATTGGTCGGGGTCGAGGAAATTCATGAGGTTGAAGAGCTCCCGGATATTGTTATTCAGTGGCGTCTAATGAACCGCTCAGTAATTTTTTCTTCCGTGAAATGAAATGACGACTTGCTCCCGTCATGATAATCCGGTGTCTAGTGTTCAACTCCTTCAGGCGCTTGAATATGAGGCTCGCATCGCTCTTGACTAGGCGGACGTTAGGTCGATGGCACACAAAAAATGATAAAACCCACGTCGTTGACCCTCGTCCACAACAAGCATCTCCCAAACGGGCGCGCTCTTGAAGACTGGCCCAAACTCCTTCGTGTTGGTAATTGTCTCGTACGTGGTGACCAAGACGTGGTACTTGGCGCCAGTTGTGCCCGAAGCCGGGCGGGCATGGAAGAGCTCGAACTTCTTGATAATCTCACGCGCCTTCGCCTCACCATAGAACGGGACCACACGCAGCTTTGGAGCCCAACGTTCAAATTCGCGCACCCAGTTCGTGATGGTCGAATTGGGGACGACGATTAAGGCAGGAAAACATTTGAATGTGGAGACGAGGTACCCGATAAACGTCACGATCTGGACTGTTTTGCCCTTCAGAGTGTATGTTAGTCAATGCCGGTGTGGGGGCGGACGCTCAGACGAAGGTGGACATACAAGACCCATCTCATCGGCAAGAATGCAATTCTGGGCCTTGTTCCAGTTGTGGCACAGCCAGTTCACGCCATCGACCTGGAAAGGCATGAGCTTGAACTGAGTGTTCTGGCCAAGGTCCGGCTGGTTATCGACAGTGAACTTCTGCTTCATCAGCCACTTCACGCCACCCCTAGTGATATCGGCCTTCTTGTCGCGCGCGAGGACTGTGACTGAGCGAGCCGAGATAAAGCGCTTGAGCGCCTTCTCGTACGCAGGGTAACCAGTCTCGTCGGCGCGAGGAGGAGAATCCCAAGACGCTAGTGAACGAACATCTACGTCAGTAGACTCACGCTACTCTGGTGCGGACGCACTAACCATCGTCGTAGCCAAGATCGTCCCACTTGATGAACGCCCACGCGAGCTGGGCGGCGTGTTTCTCGCTGAGTTTCTCGTGCGCCAGGGCTTCGAATTCCTCGAGCGTCACCATGTAGTCGCCGGAAGGCTCTTCCCCCTCATCGTGTGCCGCGGCTCGTTCCTTCGCAGCGAGTGGATCCTCGTCGACGTCCTCTTCTTCGTCCGATGTGACCGTCTTCGACTTGCGTGTCTTGCCGTTGGCAGGCTTCTTCGGCCTCCACAGCCGGATATCGAGGAGGCGATCGACCGTTCTCCACGCAGGAGGGATTCGCTTCTCCGCATCGGGATAAGCGATGAGCGAGGAAGCTTCCTCAACAGGTTTTCCGGCGAAGCCTTCCGAGTCGTCCCGACCAATCTCAAAGTTAGCGGATGTGTCCTCCGTTGGCAAAGAGGCTTGTTCGAATATGGGTTCGGGAAGTAGGTGAACCTTCGTCCCGCCCAAGATGAAGTTTTTCAACTTCGTCCCCGCAACGGCGAGGAGCCATCCGTGGGGAACCCACTGCACGCGACAGTAGCTCCTGTCAACCCACTTGATGAGGTACTCGCGGGGGAGGATCGACTTGTAGTTCGGTGGTTCGCCCGGCTTGCGAGGGGGCTCGACGGCATTTTCGGGGAAGGGTCGCCAAGCGAGGATGTGTTCAACCATGTAGACATATGAGATGCAGTCCGCGCATCTCCAACCGGCGGAGTGCTGGTAATAATTTGCTAGTTCGGTCGGGGTAGTCTCGGAATCAAACCCGTCGGGCACAGGCATATGAGCGTAGTGAGCAAGACGTTTGCATGTAAAGCATCGGAAGAGAAGTTCTTTGGGAGAACCATCGTCGGCAGTCTGGCCATCGGGCTGCGTGGGTTGCGCAGAATCGCGTGGAAAGATCGGGGCAATGGGAGCTCCGGGCAGGGCAGAAGAGGGACCATCTGTCGTCGGGGAATGGGCATGTTGAGCGTGTTCGTCAGGCTTGATGGCGGTCTCTTTGCAAGCCATGCAGATACCTCCCCTCATGCAAGATGTGCAGATGAACTCGGTAGTCTGATAGATGTCCAATCCAAGGCGCCGCCTAGGCTCCGGCGCGCTGGGGTTAGCCTTTTGCCATTCAGCTTTGTCGCGTTCATGAGCTGCCCGTAGGATCTCGTCACGCTGAGTCTTGGCGAGACAGCCCCAATGAGCGGCAACAGGGCATTTCAAGCTATTTTCAAGTCAGATAGATATGACCACAGATAGCTCATTGGCTTACCAACGGACCCAACCACCGAGGTTGGCGAGTCTCGTCTCCTCATCTTCCGAGTCATCATCCTTCGGCTTCCGCTTGCGACCCTTCTTCTTGGCTTGCTCATGCGTAGGGCCCGTCTGGCATTTCTCACAGACCGCCCTGTGGGCAATCAAGGGGGCGATGTCTTCATTTTCTTCCTCGTCAAGCTGGAGATCGATGACGGCACGGAAGCGACCATATGCTGGTCGTGAGGCTTTGCCCCGGACGATCTTCTTCTTCTCAGCCTTCGGACGGAAAGCCGCGTCCGAGTCGGGAGAGATGTTGTCTTCGAAGTCCTCGTCATCGAGGTTCGACCGAAGGGCTTTGCGTGCACGAGTTGACTTCCTGACCGGGGCCGAAACTTCTTGAATCTCGCTGTCGCTGTCGGAATCGTAAACCACAATAGCGCGTCTAGATACGCGAGTTTTCTTTGGACTGAATGGAAGCCCGATGGCGAGCTTCTTGTTGGCGGTGGCTGCCGCTGCTCGAGTACTTCGTCGTTGGGCCAGCAAAGAGTCGTCGTCTGAGTATGCTGCGTCGTTACCCAACTCATCTGAGCTGTACGACCCCGGACTAGAGCGGGAATAACGGGAGCCTGGGATGTTCGATCTGAGGGCGGCTTGTCGGTAGCTAGGATGAACATCGGAAGAGGAAGGATTGAAGTGCGGCAAAGATCCCATTGTCTGGTATTCCTCTGTGATACCATTTAAGCCGCTGCATCTGGACGATGTGATCATGTACGCACCATATTCCTGTACAAGCTCCGGGAAGCGATATTCAAAATGACGCGCTCGAACCTGTAGATTTTGCGTTAGAACCATAACGGAATTCAAGCACAGATATATCATAAAACTTCAGTGCTAGCAGTAATGCGTGTGCCTAGGTGGACGACCATATCCCACTCTCCTGCAAGCATCGAAGTCGGCATCATTGTAAGCGTAGTAACCACTCACTTTGTATACGACGCCGTCTGCATACTGGACATAAAAGTACTTGTTTTGACCGACCTCCCATTCTCCAACGACGCGTTTCGCTCCTTCTTGACCGAACTCTTCGTCTGACTCCAGGTCGCGTTGGGCAACTGGCTGGTACTCGGCTTTCCGGGAATCTGAGAGCTGCGGAACAGAGACATAGCAGGAAGTGGTTTGGTGAGAAAGTTGCCGAAGGGTTGTCGCGTCGTCAGAGGCTTCGTCGGCGGAGACCGAGGAGTCTGCAGGAAGCGGCGCATCGGAAGACGGTTCGCGACGAACAGGGGAGAAGAGCATTCCAACATCAGGCGGGTCAGTGGATGGCTCAGACATGGCTGCGGGGGCTGAAGAGAGCCGTGGTGGTGGAAAAGAGGGGAGGACGGGCCACAACGCGTCCGAGTCGGAGGGGAGCCTGAGCGGGTCGGGAAGCTGAAGTCTCAGAACGCGCCGCGACAGCGACAGCCTTAGCCTATAAGCCTAGGGTTGTGGTCAGGGCGGTGGCACGTGAGGTAGAAGTTGAGTACGTAGTCTTAGATGGCATGCACTGGCAGTGGCAGGTATCCGCAGGCATGAGGACTTGCCATCAAAGGCAAGGACTACCATAGCAGGTAATCTTGTGCATACTACTACGCCCCCTTCACCTCCACTTAACCCCCACCCCCATCTCCCGCTCTACTGCATGTCTCGTGTACCTCGGCCTTCCGCTGAAACTAGCCGTGCTCGTGCTCCCAGCGTAAGCGACAATGGCGCTTCTACCCGGCCACTTCAGATCAACCGCCCGCCTCGTCCCACCACCCCAAGCGGTAGTCCTGTGCCTCCCGTCACCGCTTCCCCTCGCGGCCCAATCAGGCCCACCCGCTCCGGCCTGAGAAGCAGACAGGTCTCCGAGGTCTCCGCAACCGACCGTTCCTCAATGGAATCGCGTGCGACGCGAGATTCAAGAGACACCTACAACGGACGACCAACCGGTTTACCTGAAGGCCCCCAGTCCTCCAGGTCTCGAAACATTGTTATGCACGGCTCTGACCGGTCCAACGGACGAACACAAACTCATCTAACCCCCCAAACACCTCAAACTCCCGCGCTGTCGCCCACATCGCTCGCCGCGGTGGCGGCTTTCCAGAGTTTCGGGAGGAGGAGGGGCATGTCAAATGACGACATGGTGGATGCGGAATACGAGGAGCAGAAGCGTAGGGAGATCGAGTTGCTGAAGGCTCGTCAGAAGAGGATAAGAGAGAAGGTCCCTGGTCGGCGAACGACAGGGAAGGCGAAGGCAGGCGATATTGATGGTAAGTCCCCCCCCCCTAAGTTTTCGGTTGACATGACTGCGTGGAGGAGTATTTAGCTGGAGAGTCATGGAGGCTGAATGGTTACTTCAGCTGTTCTGGACGAGATCAAGGATGAATGGGCCGTGGTCACCGATCCCGATGTGAGTCGCAGCTAACAGGTTTTCTGTATATTACGAGATTGATTGGACCAGTTCAACCCAGTCGACCTTGCATTACAATTGCTGGACGAAACTTCTTTGGGGAAAGACATGGACTCTTTTCGAAGAACGAAGGACATGCTTTCGCGGGCGATGAAGGGTTCAGTCGATCGTGCGTAACCTCATCATACTTTCGTACTACCGTCAACGTTCATTGCGTCCCTCTACGCAGAACATTACCAGGCATTCAATGCTGCCCTACCTCACCACGCATCCTTGCTCAATCATCTCGAGGCGACGCAAGAGCAGATTAAGGAAGCACGTATCGCGTTGCAGGAAGCCAAGGAGACATTGGGCAGCAAACGTGCAGACCTCGTGCAACTATGGACAAGAAATCAAACAGTTGAAGAGATGATGCGTATTCTCGATCAGATGTCCGTAACAACATGCTCCCAGTTTTTTACCATTCATTGGAACTGACGTCTGTGGCAGCGAGCACCTGAAGTCAGTCCCCGATGCCTTAGAGAGTCTCATTCTCGAGAAGCGCCTCTTGCAAGCAGCAGCACTGCTAGTCCGCAGCCTGAAACTGATCAACAAGCCGGACATGCAGGAAATAGGCGCAGTATCGGATCTTCGAAGTTATCTGATCGGCCAAGAGACGGTAGGTATACAAGCCCTCATTCGTATTGGCATTGGCACCTAAACTACGGACTTCAGACATTACGAGAGATTCTCGTCGACGAGCTTCATAGCCATCTGTATCTCAAGTCATTTTGGTGCGAGTCAAGATGGACCGTATACTCGCCGAACCAACAAGGATGTCAGTGATACAAACGTGTTGTGTGCTATACTGCTAACTGGTTGGCAGTCACCACCTTGGAGGATCAAGAGGATGATACGACTGTCGAACCAACAAGACCGCTATCGATATCGGTGTCCTCTCCCGTATCGCCAACAGCACCGACTCGGTCGTCACGGCTGGCCAGATACCTTGACGATCTGGCATTGCGTCCAAATGATCCGCCATTCGATGTGAACGACACAGGGTATCGAAAAAGCTTGTCAGGCGGTCTTTCGGGCTTCGGCTCGACTTCAACCGGCGGACTCACCAATTTGGCTTCAACGTCGAATACGCAGCCACGGAATCCTGAGGCAGATTCGTTCGCATATATCGAAACGCTCCTAGAGTCTCTGGCGATCTTGGGCAAACTGGGCACCGGTCTAGACATTGTTGCACAGAAACTGCCTGGAGAGATCTTCTCCCTCGTTGAAGCCACAGTAGAGGAGGTCTCTGACCGTGCTGAGTATGGGCGTCGAGGTTCAGTCATCGGAATGGTTGACTCCGCCAGTTCAGGACGGCCTGCAGACTTGTCCTTCTTGTCGGCGCCTACAACTGCTGCCGGTGCATTGGGTATTGCAGGTGTAGCTGTCGTTGCTGCACTGCAGGGATCAGCCATGCATGCTCGTCACGCTATCATCGACGCTACTTCTCTACGATTAACAGCCTTGGAGTCCTCCACTAAGGTCTTGGATCAAGAAATCCTGAAAGACTTTTTCTGGACCTTGTACTCTAAGCTCATCGCCGTTAGCGAGGGTCTCCGTGTTGTGTACGAAGTGGCGAATCGTATCGGCTCTGTACGTGTTCCAGCGCAGCATCCCTGACATCACCCGGATTGCCTAACTCCTCACTATGCAGCGAAGGGACTACAAGGATTCGTCCGGTACCAAGCCTGGAGCACTGTTTCCCCTGGAGGAGGTCTGGGCACCTGTACAAGCTGAGGTGAGTCGCCTGCGACATGTGGTTTGCGAATCTACTCATGCGGCTACAGGTCAGAACCTTGCTCAGCGACTACATTACCGACGAAGAGCAGGGCGCGATATCTGGTCGCAACCCGATCTCGTCCATCAACGAAATCCTTCGCGAAGGCCGCTTCAACCGCGACAAGGGGAAGGTATGTCGGATGATTGCACCACGTCCCACTTGTCTGATATCTTCTGTTAGCCTATATTCCGATTCGCGGATACGGACGCAAAGATTACCACCAAGACTTTGCGTCAACACGAAGACAAGCTCACTCGCGTTCTCAGGGGCACTGTTCCTGGTCTCGTACAAGGCTCGGAAAACGCGGTGCAGGCGACCCTAGCAGCCGTAGGTACCGACGACCGTTTAATGGGCACTGGTCAACATCATCGACCATTAGTCCATCCCAACGCATTCCACGTCAGCGTGCTCTTCCAACCGACCCTGGCTTTCCTTGAACGCATATCCGACATCCTACCTTCCGGGTTAGAAACAGCAAGAGCATCTAGCGCAGTTTTGGACGAGTTTGTACTCAGGGTATACTTGCCTCAACTCGAAGACAAGGTGTCTGCTCTATTCCACCAAACGGTCACCAGTACGTTGTCGATGTTACACAGAATGAATTCCTGCTCATGGATATGACTAGGTCCAGATGCCTTCGAGCCAGACCCTGCATCACTAGCCTTGTCTTCGAAGCCGCTTGTTAAGGCGAGTTGGGATTTAGCTTATTACAAAATATCTTGTTGACGTTACGCTCCGTCCTCAGGCAAGCGTACAGCTCATGGCCCTCATCAACTCCCTTTGTGCGATGCTGCGGACGACACCTTTCCATCGTGAAGATTACTCTCGGCTTATCCTCACGGTCATCGGGAAATTTTACCAGCGATGTAGCGACAGGTTCTCGAGCTTGGTCGCTGTCAAGGGCGAGACGTCTTCGGAGGCTGATGATGGCCGCATTGCATTGGCTGCACAGTGGGCTCAGAAGCCTGAGCTGAGTCCTTGCCTAACCGAGCTTCTCAAGTTGCTTTCCGGAGATCCGACCGCGGCAGAGAAGACGCAGCTATGTAGACAGGAGACCCACCTGGAGAACAGTCTGCTGGGTGAAGGTGCCGTTAGCAAGGATGATCTCATTGTGTCCATTCGCAATGTCTCTGCCCTTGCGAGCTTGTATCACAGCGTCGTACGTTTGCTACTGCCACTCTTTCTCTGTCACCTTATTCACCGCTCTCAATCTACTCTACCAGACTTGGTTCGCTGCTCAATTGACTACCCTCAAGGGGTCACCAGACGGGCCGCTTTCGGCTATATCACCTCATCATCTTGAACCCACTAGCGCCCTCTCGCCATCGACACCATTCCTCCCTGCGATTATTTACTCACAGGTTGACGAACCGCTTACACTTCCGCTGTCCTCCGCGATGACCATGTGAGTGCTGTGCTGTGCTGTGTGTACGCTCCTACAGTCCTGATAATCTGGCGTAGGCGGTTTCAAGCACTACATATGACGTATGTGCAATTAGCGGAGCTCATCATATACACCATCCACATCGACATAAGATGTCGTGTGATCCATCACCTCGATCTCGCCCTCAGACACGTAAGCTCGTAGCATCCTACCTATTCGCAGCTAACGGTTGGCTTCTTAGGGCATCTACCGCATCGAACGAGAAGCTGGCGAGCCCGATCCTCACATTGTTGATTTGAACACAGAGCTGGGTAATTGCGAAGCATGCCTCAGCTCGACATTGCCGGATGTTCAGCGAAAGTGAATATTTCTCCCATGTTCTGACCGGCAAATACTGATCTCCGCAACTAGGTTTGCGTTCGAGGGCATGGGGCACCTTATGCAGCATCTTCTCATTGCGAACGCTCGCTATATTCATGCGGCAAACGTATACGGTATCAAGAAGATGAATAGGAATATGCTGGCGCTCCAGCAGAACATCAAGACGATCACGGACGATAGTCAAAATACGCAGTTCGAGCGCGCGAAGCGATACTACTCACTGTTCTTGCTGTCACCACCCGTAAGACGACGTCTACCTTTTCTTTCCGTGCTCGCAGCTGACAGGCAGGTAGGGGCTTCTCGATACAGTTCGCCAGAAGCAGGAGTTCACCTTCGACGAGTACAAGGCAATTCTCGACCTCCAATGTGGCGTACAATCCAGCGCTGCGCCTGGTGGCACGGCGCAGGCAACAGATCGCAACTACAACATGTACCTCATCGAGCTACACGGACTCGAGCTTGAAAATTCGGCGGATGGCAGTTGATCTTGCAGGGAGGGTTACATTGGTGATGTGCTCAAGGGTGATGTTGTTTGTTGGAAGTATTTATTCAATTTTTCTCTCTCGTTTCTTTGTTGGATACCACACCACACATATACGACTACTGCAACCTCCTTTACCTATCCACTCCTATTGCGGTTCTCCGCGCGCTCTAGCCATGCGAGATCTGTCTCGTCGGCAACGGACTGGATGGGCCCGTTGCGCGTGCTGGCGTTCGGCGACATTGTGATTTTGTACTGTCTCGGCGGTGACGTGTAGGTAAGGATAGGTATCTGGGTCAACGTTTCCTGGAAGCGACGTCGCAAGAACCTGCGGGGAAGATGTGACCAAATTGTCGGTAGGACTTGTCTCGTATCATCCCCGTCGGCTTGTGCGGAGCTGGCCTTGAGGCGGGCTACTCCTGGCGGTGAAGATAAAGCTTCGAGCTCTTCGAAAACTCCGGCGCCCTGAAGCCCTGTACCGCGAGCACCCGCACGTATCAGGGCTTCCTGGTCGGTCTGAACCGTAACCTTGTCGCCTTCCGCACGATGCTGAAACGTTATCTGCAAGGGAAACAGCGTCTTATCCAACTGATGCTTGAAGAACTTCCATCGAAGGTTGACTTCTCTGCGTTTACTGAAAGGGCCAAGCGTTCGCGATTCGGACGATTGAGAGTTGAACCGCTCCTTGGGAATGGTTGGTGGTAGGAGGATTGCATCCGGCTTGAGAGGCTTCTTGCGAGAGACCTCCGAGGAGACGAGGGCCTTCAACTCTGAGGACCAGATCGGAGGGCGGGAAGACTCCACGGTGGGAATGATTCGAGGTGGTTGCTGGGCTCCAGGCTCTGTACGAAGAGGCTTCGGTAGAACCTAGCATGAATAAAAATTCTGGTTTTTCGTCGAAAGAAAGCCTGACCCGCATGATTTCCCATTTCAGAGGACCTCTCCTGCCATATGCCATTTGCATGACGTGCTGAAACGCGTTGACGTGTCCATAGTTCGCCCGTTGCAACTTCCGCACCTCCTATTTGCTATGAATAAGAGACAAATGCCGAGATAATGAGAGCCTTACGGATTGGACGCGCTTGGTCCTGCTCACTCGAACGCTCTCGAGTTTGGCGTCGAGGATGTCATGGACGCCATCGCTAACTTTGAGCCGGAAGAACTGCCTACGTATACGTGGTGGTGAGCCTTCAGACAGCCGAGGATTACTCCGCGACACCTACCGAAGATATTCAATCGGGAGCCTTCTGATCTCCCGAAGGGCTGACCTGTAGAGAGAATGTACTGCCTTGGCGTCGCCATGCATGCGAGTGTTAACGTTCGAGACTGGAGTCTGTTCGAGGAAGTTAGTGTACGGGGAAATAGGGGCGGGCTAATTAGCAGGCGCTAATTAGCCTATGTAATTTACCGTAATTTACCGATTTGGCCAGGGGCGCCCATTTGGCATGTCAAATAGGGTAAAATAGCGTCGGCCAGATAGTACCAACCACCAGGCGGTCCAGCCATCATTCTAATTTTCTAATCATTCGCTCGCCCTCAGCTTCAAGTGATTTGGCATCAGAGCACATCTATAGTGATACCGCGGGGTGTGGGAAGGAACGGGCGCGCGAGAGCAGCGATGACGGGGGAGAAAGCAGGTCGCGTTTGAACACTGGTGCAAACGCGTGAGGAACGACGCGTCGCGGCGGGTGCTAAATACATGAGTGAACAATATTCTAAGACATAACGAGCAGTATAAGATGGTGAGTCGGAGATGCGAGCACGACGCAAGCTCGCTTACATAACACAAATTCCAACACGGGGATGGAGATAATTGAGGAGCTGAAGCGTGGCGCACGCTTAGGAAACCTGGACTTGGAGACCAGGTAGGAATTTGTGGCCGGTGACATGTTCAATCCCCACTTCTCCAGTCGCTTCTCGGAGACATGCCAGCACCTCAGCCACAGCGAGCAGCCTCGGAGTCTGGTACTGCTGCTACTTGTACAACCTCTGAGCCGATGCGCCATGCACTTCCACCTTCACAGGGGGGCTGGAAGAAGCCCCCATCCGTAATTTACGCGTCAAATAGCCCTAATTTACATGTATTTTACCCTAATTTATCCATCTGTAAATTACCGTGAATTACACCCGTAAATCAGCCTCCCCGGACGCTCGCGTAATTTACCTGGTCAATTAGGGCCCAGACCCTATTTCCCCGTACACTAGAGGAAGTCGCAGTGAGTCTGAGTCACTGTCTGACCGTGACCGAGCTCGGTCGACTCGGTCTCGGTTGTCTTCGTGACGGTTATCGGCGCCTATTGCTATTGACAAATCCCCATCGGCGCTAAACATATGGTTCCGAGCCGTCGTCTGCTCCAAGCCTCCAATTGCAACACAATCGCCGTGGAGGACTTTTTCCACCCGGGAAGTGTTCTTTTTGTTGAAACTGGCCATATACATGGACCTCGCCCTTGCACGCATATGTGGCCCTGCGAGCTGAGACCAGTGGACCGGTCAGGTCACCTCAACGCAGCCTCAACGCATGCGCAATCTTCGTCGACGTGTGAGTCTTCTCATGCACAAGGATGCTCGGGGATCTCGCTCTGTTGCCAGCTTCGCGCTTTAATATTAATGTTCCAAACACGTTCAGGTGTCCCGATGGCCCCGGTCATGTCGACCACGCGCATTGTTGTCTCGGATAAACCCCTCCATGTCAGCACTGTCTCTCCGTCCCTCTTACCCGTGGTTTGTCCGAGCTGCGGTCTCCGTGAACGGTAGCAGGAGATACCCACTATATATACATGGACCCACCTCTAGCGTCGCTCGACCTCTCCTTCGTTGAAGCACTAACATGAAGTACCCAGCAGTCCTTCTTGCGGCGACATCCGTCGTTTTCGCTCAGCAGGCAGTAAGTGTTGGCAGTTGATTTTATCATGGCCAATCCGAAACTGATACCCTCGCTAGGAGTGGCAGCAGTGCGGAGGCATCAACTGGAGTATGCTCGTGCATCATTCCGTTTTGTCCGCACTCATTTGGTTCTCCTTCAGCCGGTGGGACTGCCTGCGTTTCTGGAACGGTTTGTACCAAGTACAACGACTGTGCGTACATCCTTGATCAAGTCCAAGCGCCTCTGTTCTCATCATCTATCAGATTACTCCCAATGCACCCCCGCCCCGGCCCCTACACCCTCAAGCGGCCTCCCCCGTCTAGGCGGTGTCAACACTGCTGGGTACGATTTTAGCGTTGTGAGTATCAAATACAGACAGTACATATTAATATTATTGGTTCTGACTTGTGTGCACCGGCGCCGTAGGCGACTGATGGCAGCTTTAACGGCACTGGCGTTTCACCGCCTCCGTCACAATTCACACACTTTGCGGGCCAGGGTGCCAACCTCTTCCGCATCCGTGAGTCCCGGTTCTTCGCTAGTCCTTCGAGGGACTGTTGACCTAAGTATCATCCGGCAGCTTTTGGTAAGAACCTGTTTCAGTATGTCGACTCTGCATTCACGTTAATATTTGCATCTCCGTAGCTTGGCAACTCATGACTCCTGAGGTTGGTGGCCCCATCAACGAGACTTGGTTCAGCAACTTCTACGACGTCACGGTCCAATCGGCCCTTTCGTCGAGCCCGAACACCTACGTAATCGTTGACTTGGTATGTCGCACGTTGCCGTCGCCATGTGCGTTATCGTTGACAGGAACTAGCACAACTACGCTCGCTGGAACGGCCAAATTATCGCTCAAGGTGGACCGACCAATGACCAGTTTGCGTCTGTCTGGACCCAGCTGGCCCAGAAGTATGGTTCCAACGAACGCATCATCTTGTGAGTCGCGTAGCCTCCGCTTATTCTGAATGTGTCCTTATACCCTGCGGAAGTGGTATAATGAACGAGCCACACGACGTCCCCGATATCGCGACCTGGGTCGACTCCGTCCAATTTGTCGTCAACGCCGTCCGCAACGCCGGTTCACAGAACTTCCTCCTCCTCCCCGGTTCTAGCTGGTCCTCCGCTCAGGCATTTCCTACCGAAGCCGGTCCTCTACTCGTGAAGGTCACTGATCCCCTTGGTGACACAAGCAAGCTGATCTTCGATGGTAAGAGATACCGCTACTCTTCTAAAAATACGCTAAACATGGTCGTAGTCCACAAGTACCTTGACAGCGACAACAGTGGAACGCACCCTGACTGCACCACCGTGCGTCCATGTATGCCACGGGCTGCACTTCCTCTGCATCTAACCCACCGCTCTAGGATAACGTTGACGTCCTCACTACGCTCGTTAGCTTCCTCCAGACCAACGGCAACCGTCAGGCTATCCTATCCGAGACTGGCGGAGGTAACACCGCTAGCTGTGAGACACTGTAAGGATTGATGCATGTCGTTTTCATTCTCAAACACGTCTAACATTGCCTTCGCAGTGTCGGCAATGAGCTTTCGTTCGTCAAGAATAGCTTCCCGACGCTCGTCGGTTTCTCTGCCTGGGCTGCGGGTGCGTTTGACACCACCTACACTCTCACTCTGACGCCGTTCGCCAACGGTACCGACGAGGCCCTCTGGACCTCCTCTAGTGAGTCTAAACTAACCTCATCGTGGACCGCTTGTTGATTATTGGCCCCTACAGTATTGCCCAACCTTCCTTGAGTGCGCGATCCGAAGAGATTGGGACGATGCTAGATGAATATATGCATACTACCGTGTCATATGGGTCCAGAATTATTCTCCGGAAATTGGAAATATACCTATGTCCGTCCACATGCTCTTAAGCTGCAGGTTTTGGGTAGAAGACGCGAACCGGAGGTAGTCCTTGAGACGGCCAGTTTTCATCCCGTTTGGGAGATTTGAGTAGATTTGAGTAATATGCCGGCGTGTTCATATATTGGACGCATGCGTGTCGTAATCGTGCTGCAGTTAATAAGTACGGGTCAACTTGAAAGGTTCAAAGGCGTTCAATTGCGTTCGGAATTATCCGGCCCGGGCCCTTGTCCAGAGTTTCGGCATTTGCCGAAACCTTGATCTAGGCGAAGAGATCTGCATCTGACCTCATCCTCTGGCGCTCGAGCCACCGTCTGCAAGTTCACGATTCGAATCACTTTTCCCTTTACTATCCTCGACAACAGGACCCTCTTCATATTATTATCATGGTAAGAACGCTATTATTCGGTTTTACGATAGGTACTGACTGCATGGGGTTCGGCAGCCACCAAAAGGCCGCAACCCGAATCCGAGCGGTCTGGGTCGGGCGATCATAAACAAGAAAGCGAAAGATGCTCGGATCGCTCATGAAACTGGAATAGTGAGATTTTCCTCAGCTGAGACGGTAGCGGTTTCATTGAAGCATAGCCTCGGTCATAGTATACCACGGACCCTGAATCCACCCGGCTGCAATCTATTACCCAAGAACGAGACCTAGATGAGTTCTTGAATACCGCGACCCTCGCAGGAGTGGACTTCACCGCAGGTACGCGGAGACGTGAATACTCCCTTTCCTCCATCAATGCTCAGAGAGCTTTGCTTCAGAAAGACGCAATGTCAAGATCATCGCAGCCGCCGCACACCAGAACCCATATCTCTTGTCGGAAGAAGAGGAGGAAACCACCCTTCGTAAGCAAAGCGAGAACAAGCAGCGCCTCCGCGTTCCCCGTCGACCTCCGTGGACCAAGAATATGACCACCGCACAGCTGGATAGGCAGGAGAAGGACGCATTCTTGGATTGGAGGAGAGGTCTTGCCGAGTAAGTCCCACCATAGTCTCCACGTAATCCCTCGAGTGGGCGTCGAGCATGTTCTCGGAAGACTACAGGATCGGGATAAGTTCCTTCTTACGCCATTCGAACGGAACATTGAGGTTTGGAGGCAACTTTGGCGGGTACTGGAACGATCGCATCTTGTTGTGCAAATCGTCGACGCTCGGAATCCGCTCCGTTTTCGATGCGAGGATTTGGAGGCGTATGTGCAAGACGTAGAAGGAACCGAGGGAGAGGCTGGGACCGGCAAGAGTAAGCGGAGAAGTCTGCTTCTAATCAATAAAGCAGATCTATTGACTGCTAGGCAAAGGCTAGTGTCTGTGTTTCGTGTCGTGCCCGGACTCGCTGATAAGCTGCTTTGTAGAGAGTTATGGGCGGACTACTTCGACGGCAGAAACGTAAAATACGCTTTCTTCTCCGCCGCGAACGCCGCCGCGATTCAAGAGGCTAGACGAGAGGCAGCTGCAGCGGAGGCTCAGAGACGAGAGGAGGCGACGCAGGTACAAGAGGATCGCGAAACCGGGAGCAATGACGACGCTTCCCCGCAAATATCTCCTCAGGCCGCTGGAGACGTCCGCAATGACGACGAAGAAAGTGATGAAGAAGCGCCGTCTGATACCGAAGGCAGTGCGGAGGACCCATCCTCAGACGGAGGCTCGGACGATGAACAACCTGGTGTATTTCTCCCTGTCGAGGACGGACCAGAAGCATCAGATCCTAGGACTAGGGTTCTGTCCGTATTGGAGTTAGAGGATCTGTTCGTTCGGAGCGCTCCAGACTTGTCAAGTTTGTCGGATTTTTCTGCCTTTCTGCAACTTACTGACCATTTTGATCTAGCATTCGTGGACTCGTTAGGCGAACATCCTACAAAACTCGTCATCGGTCTCGTCGGATACCCAAACGTTGGCAAGTCAAGTACCATCAATGCGCTAGTCGGGGAGAAGAAGGTTAGCGTGTCGTCCACCCCTGGAAAAACGAAACATTTCCAGACTATCCACCTATCGCCCACACTCGTCCTTTGCGATTGCCCCGGATTGGTCTTTCCCCAGTTCGCTACCACGAAGGCCGATCTTGTATGCGATGGTGTCCTCCCTATTGACCAAATGAGAGAGTATACCGGACCTACGACGCTCGTGGTGAAGCGGATCCCGAAGGCGGTGTTGGAGGCCATATATGGTTTGTCGATCCGGACCAAAACGGTTGAAGAGGGCGGCGAAGGGAAGATCACTAGTCCAGATCTGCTTATTGCATACGCCAGTACGTGTGCGGAGAGCTGCCGTCTGCAGACTGTTAACTGAATGGTTCGTTTCTGTATCTAGTCGCTCGAGGCTTCGCTCGATCGGGCCAGGGCAATCCTGACGAAGCCCGCGCGGCCCGGTACATCTTGAAGGACTATGTGAATGCGAAGCTTCTGTTCTGCCATCCTCCACCTGGCGTTTCCGAAGACGATTTCAATGAGCAAACGCGCGAAATTGCCCTGCTTCGCGCAATTGGGAAGAAACGCGCACCGACGACGCGAGTTGCTAAGAAGGCGGACACCTTCGTCGCCCCAGCCGTACAAGACGATCCTACGTCTACGACCAACTCTTCTCACAAGAGCAAGAACTTGGACCAGGAGTTCTTCACTAACGGGACGCTGTCATCACGGCCGTACATGCAGGGCGCCAGGGGACAGGGCCAGGAGTTCTCGAGGTCGAAGTTGTATCCGCATCAGAACACGGTTGCAGATGACGGCACTCCCTTGACCGGGAGGAGGGCACGAATAGCTGCCGTGCTTGCCGCTGGCGGGGACGTCGCACCGGGCAAGAAGCACCACAAAAAGATGAAACGAGCGAAGCAGAGGAGCGGGAAGGGCTACGACGACTGACCGACGTTCGTCCCACTTGTTATCGACTGACCTGCTGTAGCTCTAGATATCGCACCTGCTACATGTACTCCGATTGTATACTCATTTCATCGCGTCTTTTCCAATTGCTGGGGTTTCGTTCTTGTCTGGAGTCTGTACAAGGGACCCGAACTAACACCACGTGATCAGAAGGATAGTCCTTAATTACCACCAGGCGTGGATAGGCTTCCTGTCTCTCCTCCTTTCGACCACCATCCGCCTCCCTGGATTAGCGTGAAAGGGCACCCCATATCGTCCCATTTACATCAATCCTCTTTCTCTCTTACCGATTCAGAATGCCACGAAGTCCATCCGCGGTCAATGTGCCTCAAGACGAACTGGACACTCTTCCCCAGCCGGTAACTATATGCGCCAGATTTGTGACCACAAATCGAACCGGTCGCAATGAAGGTAGGCACTGTTAACGTTAGATCGTGCCGTGCATACGGTGCTGATCAATCCCTAGAGCTACTTCTCAGCGTGAACAAACCGCTCAGTATTGGAAGGAGTCCAGCCTGGTACGTTCAATTGCCGATGCGCACTGTGGCCCGTATCCTCATGCCCAGCAGCACATACGTGGTCCCAGATCCTGTGGTTTCTGGTCTACACTGCAAGCTATATGCGTGGGTGAACGGTTGCTGGCCTTGCACATACTCTGATGAACGATTTCGTCCTAGGATTCGTTCAAGCAACGGCGGCATCATTATATCTTGTCATGTACGCAAGGCGCTTTCTCTTCTTTCTGTAACGATGCTGATATGTCCCCAGGACCACTCCACCAATGGCCTCGTCTTGAATGGTCACAGGATTCGCAAGACATCGGTCTTACTCATGGATGGAGACATTCTCGAGATACCTTCCTCTCAAAGTAACGCGTCATGCAAACTCGTGCGAATAGGACTCATGTGCTTTCTCGCAGAGTTCGAATGCAACGTCTTGTACAAAGAACCGGAACAGAAGGTCAATATTTTCGACCCTACTCCACCAAGGCTTCCTTCGCTGAAGACCAAAGTAGGTATCTCGGTGTCTCAACGATTTCAGCTTGCGTGATTTTTCGTCAGAAAATCGACCGCTTTATGGTCATGTCACACTGTCTGGGAAGCGGGAGCTTTGCACAAGTGCATCTAGCCATGGACACCTCGGCATACAAGCAGGTGGCGTGCAAGTGTATCAAACGCAAGGGTTCCGATAAAATCGAGAAGATCAGGAAAGAAGTAGACATTCTTCTCAATCTCACGCATGTATGTCGGGTCCGTATTCGCTATGCGTTTCAATTAATGGGGTCACGTAGCCTAACATCAATACTGTTTATGCCGCAACAAACGACGATCAATTTCTGTATGGTCACCGTCCTAGTTTTACCGTTGATTCTTGGCACTGATCTCATACAGTTACATCTTTCTAGAGCTTTGCACCGGCGGGGACCTCTTCTCGTACATTGTTAGCCACACAGACTCGCAGTTGTGCCAGGCAGAAGCGAAGTACCTTATGTACCAACTTCTCAAGGGTCTCAAATACCTTCACGATAAGTTGATATCTCATCGAGGTGCGATCTCATACTTCGACAATCCCAATTACTTTTACACTAATACTAAGATATAGACCTAAAGGTGCGTTCCCCTCGCTAAGTCACCATGCTCATTTGATCCAAGCATCGTAGCCCGAGAACATCCTCCTTCATACGCCCGGACCCTACCCCCGCATCCAAATCGCCGACTTTGGCCTCGCTCGGCCCAAAGCGTACCAGGAGACGTTTAACGTCTGCGGTACTGTCTCTTACCTCCCTCCCGAAGGTATTCTAGCTTTAGACCATAAGCACCTGAGCTACGTCGGCATGCCTTCGGACTGCTGGAGTTCTGGCATAATCATGTACATCATGCTCGCGTATGTCGCCCGTCCCTTAGTTTCTGGCGGTAGTCTGACCATGGTTTGGCAGAGGCTGTCATCCCTTCGACTACGGGCGAGTTGACGGAGAATCCCAAATGTACTCCTACGCGCCCGAGTCCGAAGACGAGGATTACGATGATTACGAGTTTTCGCAAGCGTCCATCCAGGCCGACCAGCTTGTCAAGCGACGAATCGTCCATGGCGAAGTCGAGTTTCCCGGCTATTCATGGGACAAAATGACGTGTGGTACGTTATCACCATCTTCAACTGATTGTTTTGTTCGCTAAGTAGTGTTCTATACTAGCCAGGGATCTATGCAGCAACTTGCTCATCTACGACCCTATGGACCGTGCGACCGCCAAAACCGCACTACAACACGTCTGGTTCACTGCAGAATTGCTGGACTTAGAGCTCGCCTATAGGTCTAGAATTGGAACAGAGTAGCCTTCAACGATACGCAACTCCGGAATCTGGCGACTCGCCTGGCATCACTGGAGACTGGCCGTCAACTTGACCTCGCCTAGTCCTCTTCTCTGCCATCTGGGGTGTCCTCTACCCTATTCGCATCGCCTCAATACTCACCTACCGACATTCCTGCGCTGATCAGGCAAGACAAGATGGACACAATGACACATAATACACGATGCGGTCGCATCAGACATACATCGATACCGATACAGGTTGTAATCTCCGTGTAAAATATACTCTGGTGTTACTTCACTTGCCTTGCCTTTCCTATCTACGGTCCTCTCATGCCTTTAGGAAGTTGGCGTGGACTGGGGCGACCGTTAGCCAGTCATCTAACCATAATGGATCGAGCCCGAAACAAAACTCACAGTGGACATGATCCGCGCCGAAGGTTGACATCTGTCCCGGGACAAAGTCGTTGTAAGCGTCCGGAGATGGTGAGAAGAGAAACCAGGCGCACAAAGTAGTAGCTGTGATCATAGCCCTCCTGGGCTCGAACCCGAACCTGCACCTCGTCGTATCCCGCGTCGCGAGCCGCCTTCAGGAAGTTCTCCGGGAGCAGCTGCCCGCTCTTGTAGAAGTTATCCCCGGTGCCCTGACATTCCAAGAGACCGTCAGCGCCGCGTTCCCGTCCCCAACCCAACCCATGGAAGAGCGCTAACGTAGTCGATGAGGATGTGCACCGGTGCCTTGCCGAGCTTCTTGATGAGCTCCGTCGCGTCGTACTTGTCCTTGGCCTCCTCGATGCCGCCCTGGAGGTACCCATTGAACGCCTTCTGGCCCCACGGGCAGTTGATCGGGTTTGAGACAGGCGAAAATGCAGACACGGAGCGGTACTGCTTCGTGCCATCGAGGATGGAGTTCAGGTAGAACGTCAGCGCGCCGTGGCCGCCCATCGAATGCCCGAACACGGATTGACGCGTGAGATCCTGCCATCGTAATGCAGTTTCAGTGCATATATTACGGAAATGGAGGCGGGAACGCCGCGGTGGATAATGGAGCGCGAAGATGAGAATAGGGATGGGGATGGAGGAACGGAGGACGGAAGAGGGGGAGAAACGCACGACGGGCACTCCAGCGGCCTCGAGCGTTTGTGGGAGCTCGGTCGTTATGTGCGTGAGCATGTTGTAGTGCTTAGACCACTTCGGGTGCGTCGCGTTGAGGTAAAACCCCGCGCCTTGGCGCATGCGTCGGCTTGAGCTTGCGCCGCAACACGCAGCGAGATGATGGACGCACCGACGCCAAAGTCCCAGTGGTCCGTCTCGCCTTCGATGCCCGCGCCGCGTGGGGAGGTGTCCGGGAAGAGAAGCGCGATACCCTCCTTGGCCGTCGCGCCGAAGAAGTTGCCTTTCTGCGATCTGGATGGGGATGAACGTAATGGAAGAGGTCAGCGAACAACGGTGGTTCAAGCTGAAAGGACACGCCACACGCACGCATTGTCTTCCGTGCACGTCAGGCCAGAAAGATAGGTCAAGAGCGGGACCTTGCCCTCATTGCTCGCGTTCGCGGGGAGGAACAGGTTGAACTGCGCATCGAGTCCACCGAGCGCGGCTGACTGGAGGAGTTGCAGAACCCGTTGCAAGAAGAAGGAGACGAACCGACAATGTGTGATGCATAGATCAGCGCGCCTTGGCATGCAACGACGTCATAAACTGATGATGATGACCAACCTTAAACTTGTACTTGAAGAGGTGGCCGTCGAAGACCTTGTTTACGGAGAGCTGCTCGAGGGCCATCGTTGGATGCGCACCAGCACGAGGCACGAAGAATACAGCGTGAGCGCGAGTGGCAAGGGGAGGGGGCGCAATATGTTGCATAAGTATGGCGGGAAGATCGATTGGATTGGAGTCTTGCAAAGCATGCATGCGGCGGCGGCGGCGGCCCGATCTCAAGCTCAGCGCTCAAGGCCAGTCGCGATCGGCACTACTGTATGGTGCGAATCACTTAGTGGCCGCCACTTTTGTACAAGGGTAACTGCTCCCCCAGTTTTGCCGAAAAATCCCAGATTTTTTGACCAATCGACTCCGTTTGAGGAGAGGAACAAATCTGTCAAGGCGTTTTTCGAAATTCGAAAAACTGACGGAGTTACAAATTTGGTCGCCCACCAAATTGGCCAGTGATGGGAATTTCCTTCTATATATGGTAAGGATTACTATATCCGGTACCATAGACGCTGACCCAGCCTCCTCAAGCGCCACTAACATTGCCTGAAGTGCCAGAAAGCAGGTTCCGAATACACTTTCGGCGAGCTCCATCGGTTTGAACAACCATATTACGCCCATCGCCTGACTCAAATATGACTGGGAACCACGCAACAAGGACTACTGATCGGGCGCCTCCATTGGCGCTTAAGGTAGGATGACCTCCCGACCAAATTGGCCGCTGTGCAAAAGTAGCGGCGTCTAAGTGATTCGCACCATAGCCTATAGGGACAGATCGTGCACCGCGTTCGTCTTTCCCCCCCTACGGTTGCCGAGCAGGATCAGGTTGAATTCCGAGCAGAGTCAGGTTGAGTTCCTGAGATGTCAGAGCCAGATAGCCGTCAGACGTTATTTTACCCCAAATCTATGCCTTTTAAGGAAGGCGTCGGGCACCGGGAGTCGCTAGCCGCTGATCCGGAACACATCGAGCTCATCGTCCTCGATCCCTCCGTCGCTGTGCCGTGCGATGAGCAGTCATATCTTCATGATTACTTGGCCATTCGTTGGCGCGTCAATTTTGAAACGCATTCGCGTGGTATCTCCGGCCGATTATGGTAAAATACGAATTATCAACTACGGAAGATCTTTATGAATAGCGTCCTGAAAACCGGACTGAGATTGGCTTGTACACAGTTATGTAATCAAGATTGTACGGAGCATTAACTTGTTTTGGATTATGGAAGGCCTATTCATGCGCTTTGGAAGAGTCCGCCCGTGATGGTAGGCTCTGCGGGCTCTCCAGACCTACTCAATGTCGCAGACAGCGAGCACGGACTTCTACACAGCGACCATGAACGGCGGAGCGTTGATGGAGCCTTAGCCCGAAAAGGCAAGTTTGGGCGCTAAATGGACAGGACGATCGATTTTAGCCCCCTCAGATGGCAGAGGATGGCAGATGTGTTCCACGGTTGCTGGAAATTCAACCTGATCCTGCTCGGCAACCGTACCCCCTGGCCCATCTGGTCTGTGGCAGTCCCATCCCCATCCGGAAATCCGTCAGTCGCGCCTCCCATGGCCACTCCCACCTGCTCCGAGTCCCATGGTCGCGTCCATGGGACAACGCCGCCCACGCTTCACTCGGCAGTTCAAACGTTCGCGTCCTATCGCCTCCCCCCGGGGACATGTGCTAACATCGGGACTCCGAAGAGCGACTTCGGAGGTACACGAAAGGGATCCAATTGGTACCCATTCTCCCACGTTCGGCCGATACTGGTAGTCGGAGTGCCAGCAGCAGCAGGGATTAGCATTATCATAAAAGAAGATTATAGACAGCAAATCGTTAGATGCGTGCGTATGTATTCCTTGTCGTGTGGTCTTCACGGGTAGTCATGCAGTATAAGGTATCGGGGAACGTGTGGCAACCAGAGTCAGCGAGGGTTAGTTGGACTCGAAGGTCTTGGAGGGTCCGTCGGATCTTGCCTTCATTGAGCTTCAGAACGTTCGAGAGCGCTGACATCTAATCGCTAGCAAAGGCATTTGCGGCTGAGGTTGAGGCTGCGCAACGGCAACGGGAGCATCTGCGCCTTGCGTAGTGGTCGTGCTGGCACTGGCACCAGGGCCGCCCCCAGTGACGTCCTCAACTGCACCCGCACTTTCCACAGACAATTCTCCCTTGACCAAGCTGTCTGCCATCGCCACACGCTCCCGCTCTCTGCGCTCTTCGCTGGACCTTCTGGCAAGTTCTTCCGGTCGCGGCTCTCCTTCCTCGGGCTGCTGCCCCTCGACGACGCGCGCGAGGTGGTCTGCGATACCGAGGTAGAATGTCGCTGGCTTGAACTTGATCTCGCGGCCCATGATCTCTGCCCACTTGTACCGCGCGGTGTTTATCCATCCCACGAGATCAAGGTGATTCACTCCTTCCAGAGTACCGAGGTACGTGCCCTATCATGAAAGCAAAGACGTCAGCGACGCGTAAAAGGAACGCTGGGGACGTCAGAAATAGAATTACGCACCCACTGCGCTGACTGCAGCGAAACGAGCCCGTCGTTAGGTCCCTCCTTCTCTAGCACGATAGAATGAGGCCATCTATCAAGGCGCACGTCCGCGCGCATCAGCTTCCGTCCTTCTAACTCTGACGATCACAAACAGAAAGTCCAAACCCGGAGCATGGCGCAAGAACAGGATGCGCGCCGAGCGCATAAGGCAAAAGGCCCATAGCGAAAGCAGCCACCAGAAGCGAACACTCACTTCCAGGTGTCTATCAGACCGGGTTCGTACACGGCGCCCCAGCTGAAGTAGTGCACACCCGGCACGTCGGGCGTGTTCTCGTTGAACTTGCGCATGTTCTCGACCGTTAGGAACTCGAATGCCTTCCCGTCGCCGTCGCCGTTCGGTAGCAGATCGAGGAGGGTAAGCACTGACGACATCCGTTCCTTTCCTACTGTGGCAAGGAAGTGGTCTGCGAACGAGGAACCTCGGTGGGGCGCCGATATCGTTGTGACGGAGAGCACTTTGAAAGGCCGGTCCGTGAGGTGTGTGGTGAGATACCGACAATCGATGCCACCCTGTTGATAGGGGGTGTCAGTATGGATGCAATGGTATGTGTAAGAGGTTTCGGCATATGGGAAAAAAACTGAACATAGGGCCACGACGCAAAAGGCAACTCACCATACTATGGCCTGTTAAAAGGTTAACCTATAGTCCACATAAGCACGCCAGCAGCAACATTCGCAAGTGCACGTACCAATGAGATGTACTGAACGTCCAGGATATTTCTCTGCAATCTTTTCGCACAGGACCTTCGCACGATCAATGGGCGAACTAGTAGCCGGCACGCGCGTCGTAAGAACCTGATTGTGCGCCAACGGGTGTCATTAGTCTGCTGCGCTTGGGCGGGATTACGAGAATGGAAGCGCGAAACAGACATACCTCGGTCCCATTCATTTCCAAAGCGTCCCTAATCCCTCTCCAATGTTGGATCTGCAAGGGAGCAATCGCCGGCCCGAGGGTGACCGTGTCGAAGCCCATGAGTCCATGACAGAACACGATGGGGCTCTTCGGCGCAACATCTATCAGTCAAGAAGGACGCAACCAAACCGTAAGTTAGTGAGGCTGCTCCCATGACCGAAGGGGGTTTAGCACACGCAAGCAAGCGCGACATACATTTGCGGCGAATGTTTTCCCGCTCTGCCGTCAGGGTCTCTCCCCTGTCTTCCTCGCTCAACATAGGGTTCAGGTTCTCCTTGTCGCCGTTCTCGTCTGACGAGAACCAGGTGCGTAGACTTGGCAGTTGCGGAAAGTTGAACCCTTGGGTGGGCGCGGTTGAATGTATGCTTCTGCTGCGCTCGTGGATGCTTCTTAGCGATTCGAGGGAGGTTCGTGACGGTGACGAGCTATTCAGGTGCACGGGTGAGGGAGAATGAGGCATTGGGAGGGGGATTGGGGTCGGGCTGAGGAGGAGGTCAAGGTCAGAACGCTCGTGGTCGCGTTGCTCTTCATTTGGCGGCCGAGCGAACGGGTCCTCGAATGGGTCAGAGTAGGTTGGCCTGACATACGGCGCCGGGGCGGGCGGCGACAAGAAGGCAGTCGGCATTGTGGAGCGGGTGAGATTGGAGAAATAGGAAGGCCGCTGAAGTGCATGGTGGAGGCGGGCGGCCTCCGGCCTGGATGGCAGTCTGATGTCGTCCGAGTGGGTCTGGGAACGCGAGACAATGTGGGGATCATCGGAGAAGGCATCCGCGAGAGCAGAGAGGGCGGAGGACGGGGTGGTGGGTGTTGATGGACCAGGGGTATCAGACTGATTCGCAGCGGGAGTAGAGGGCCGCGAGGGATGGGGAGAATTGGGGTCGGAAGACGATGACTTTGAAGTGTTCTTGACCGAGAACCAGCGAAGAATGGGGAGGGTAGGTTGGCTGGCACGCTTACGCTTCTGTGCCGCGGAGTACTCCGCGGCGGGAGATGGGGTGTGGCCTAGGTTCATCGAGGGTGAAGTGGGAGAATAAGCGGGAGGTACGTGTGCAGAGGAGGGGTGGATAGCTTTGCCTTTGTAGGTAAGCTGGTAGGGGCTGCGGGCAGGCGTGGGGTCTTCATGGAGGACGAAGGGGAATGCTCAAGGGAGATGTGCGCGTGGCCTGTGTCTGGAGGAGATCCAGGATGGACTTGGTTGGTTTGGATAGTGGCGGGAGAGGAGAGAGAGGAAAAGAAGGACTGGAGGGCGGCGGAGATGTCGAGTCGGTCGCCGACTGAGCTTGGGGTGCGGTCGTCCGAGAGTGCGCTGTCGACCTGTGACCCCGGCGGGCTAAGGCTTTCTCCACCCAAACCCATCCTCGGCCTGTCCGGATCCGGATCCGGAGTCCTGACGCAATCTGTGAATTCGAATGGAGGACTGGACTGGGACTCGGACTCGGACTCGGACTCGGACTGTGGACAAGCTGCGTAAGTTGGCGGCGCTGTGACCGTGACGTCAAGTGTCCACGGCGAGCCCTCGGCGCCTCGGCGGTCACATGGATCACTTCCGCAGCGCATCTCGCGTTGGCGCCCGTGCCTGCGGTTTTGGACCGACGGTCACAGACCCTCACAGACCTGACCTGAATACGATCGCATCCCATCATCCCTCCGCTCCGTCCTCACACGTTTTTATCATGGCCCTAGAGTCTAGACCGTCTTCGATCTCTGCTCACCTAAACCTCCAGCACTCTTAGACCTTTGGAGAGACCTCTAATGGCCATGCTCGTCATCCCAACCTCACGCAGCCTATCTGCTCCGAGAGGATCATCATCCAGTCCCAGATCCCGCCGCTGGTGAGATACACATTCATGATTTCGATCCTCAACGTGCCTCAATCGCCTCCGATTCTCCAATCATTCGATGCTGTGTATCATCTCCAGATTCCATCTCTTCCAGGTCCACGGTCCCCACTTAATGCCCGCTCCTCCCCGAATCATCCCTCGGATCCCCCGCCCATCCCCTCTTAGCCCGCCTATCTTTTCCACTACTCGCTCTTATTTCCCTCACTCAACCACCCTTCCACTGCTGCACCCTCACTCCCCATCCTACTGTATTCTTTTTCTTTGACCGATGATATTCTGGAGTCCACCTTCCAATAACCCATCCAATAACACTCCTTCTTCTCCAGCCCTTCTCCGCCGCCTCACTTTCAAGAATAAGAGCTACTCTGACCTTGCCATCGCCGGAAAGCCATCTCTCTCGCGCGGTAACTCTAAGCACAGCGATAGGTATATCCCTAAAATCGTTCCCCTGCGTGCTTGTTTGCTAACGACTACGCGTCGATAAGGACCGTTGTCGAGGTTCGACCACCCAAGTCGGAGAAGGACTTCCGGTATGATGCCGATCTCGACGCCCTTCTCGTCGACGGCCTCCCTCCCCTCCCGCCGAAGAAGTCCGGTCCTCCCGTGTTACCATTGCCCTCGTGTCTGTTAGAGGCCAAGGAGAAGCTCACCGCGAAGCCAGAAGTTCAGGCGGAGGATGCCGTTGCGCGAGAATCTGTTGGGACCCCCGTTCCAAGGCCCAAAACACATCCTGAGATCGAGGACGATGAGCCAGAGTACCCATGGTATCGTCAACGGCTTCACTTCCCCACAGACAGCACCCCCAAATCTACGGCATCACATCCATCCCTCTTCCCCCGCACCGACTTCGCCGTGTCCGCCTCTCGATCCTCCCATGCTAGCCTGAGCCTGTTTGGCGGCCTTGTTAACGAACGGGCGCAGAACGATGCGTATACAATCTCTGTCAAGGACCAGTCTATCAAGCAGCTGAAAACCTTCGGTGACGTCCCGACCCCTCGCTTTGGCCAAGCCAGCGCGTTCGCAGGGAGTGTGGTGGTCGTCTGGGGAGGAGACGCAACCTCGGCGTCGAGCAATCAGCTTCGAACAAGCGTCAAGTACGACAATGCGCTCTACTTCCTGAATCTTGGTAAGTAATTGTTCGGCAGCATGGGTTTGGTGGGAACTGATCGCAAACGCACCGCAGTATCGCGGGAGTGGACGTGCATTCACGTCACTGGCGCCGCACCACATGGACGCGTCGGACACTCGGTTGTCATGATTGGGCCCAAAGTGTACGTCTTTGGTGGAGAAGCAGATGGGGAGTTCTTCAACGACTTGTGGTGCTTTGATCTGAGCACATGTGCGTATTCTTCGTTATTTCCACCGGCTATTACCTTACATTGCATTCCATGAACCATTTCAGTGGTCTCCAAACCTAGGTGGCAGCAGATCGAGCTGCCAAAAGGCGCTGAGAAGCCTTCATCTCGCTCAGGTCATGTTTGTTGCGCATACAAGGACCAACTTGTGATGTATGTGTCTCCTTTGGTTGCTTAACCCCTATCTCTTGATATACTTTTCCCGGCTAATAATCTTACGCACCAGCTTCGGCGGAACCGACGGCCAATATCACTACAACGACACCTGGATGTTCGAAACCGTGTCGAAGACTTGGAGCGAGCTTTCTTGCACAGGATACATTCCATCTCCGCGAGAAGGCCATGCGGCCGCACTCGTGGACGACATCATGTACATCTTCGGCGGTCGCGGGGTCGATGGTGCGAACGTCGGCCAGCTCGCCGCGTTCAAGATCACGAGCAAGCGCTGGTTCATGTTCCAGAACATGGGTCCAGAGCCGTCTGCACGATCGGGCCACGGGATGGCTGCGATCGGCTCGAGGGTCTACGTCCTCGGCGGCGTGTGCGAGGACGACCTGGCGGCGGAAGGCAAGGAGTCGAATTTTGTGTATATTCTAGATACCGGTACGTCGTGTCTCATATGGTGGCTGGCCCACGTCTGACAGATGCATTTGGGGTCGACAGACTACGTCAGATATCCATCTACAACACTTGGGCCTTCACAAGAGAGCCAGCTCGTCGGTTAGGCTGCGTATGGCGCGATGGCGAGCACGGAGCTGGCTACCATGCATCCACCCCCGCCTTCCAGCCCGACGTCCTTGAGCTTTGCCTAGTGCAATCCCTCTATTCCCCTCGGGAACAGATACTCAGTCAGGATACTGCGGCTTTCATTTCCCCTGTCACACTGCTTATATGCCTTGCGCTTAAGTTATTGACTTCACTCTTTACCCCATCCCTCCCGCGTACCCTTCTCGGTGGTGTGACATGGCCAGCATGTACTTTAAACGAGAGCTGACGGCCTTATGATGACCAGTCGGCAGTCGGCCTAGCTGCGCCGGACGTGTACGATAGTTGTCTTACCTTACAGTTTATGTCTGGATTTATGCGCCCTATTCCTGTTTTTGAACCGAAGACTATCGATATGCATACAATGATTACCTGCATTCCTTCACAGGCCCCACCGGGGTGACGGTCGCGATATCACGAAACGAACCAAGGTCGCAAGATACCATACAAGCCCAAGTACCGACTCACACTTCTGCCCTCCGTTCCTTCTTTGCGGCCAGCCTCAGCCCCGTCGATTTGTTACCCTCCCCCCGGCCCTCAAAGCAACTACTTCCTCCCTGGCTGCCTGGCCGCAAACATGGTCGTCGCTCGCTTTCCGCTCAGCATCATTGTCGTTTTCGGACTCGTCCTCGCGCTTTCCGCTGCCGTACTGCCCGTGGCCGACGCTTTCTACATCCCCCAAGAATTCAACATCGACGCCGCGAGGAACGAGACAGACAGGTGAGTTGACCCGTCCCTCCCATGCCGCTGGCCCCGGTGTACCAGCAGTTCATTGACATGAGACGTTCAACAGGTTCGCCGCGCTGGCCCGGCGAGACGTCTGGAGCCCAGAAATCTTGTCCCCGAACGCCAGCGACGTGTGGAGGGCGGGGTCGCTCGTGCAAATTCGATGGTGCGTGCGTTCCATCATCGATGTTGAAGACTCGGTAAGTCAATGTTGGCGTCCCGCGGCGGGAACAGGGATACCGCCAGCCCGCCCTCGCAAGTCACAAACTACATGGGGAAGATACTCCTGGGGCACGAACAGGATCCGGACGGCAATGAACATCTCAACTTCGGTACGTCATCCAAGCCCGAGGACTCTGCGGCGCAGGATCATTGTAACTGACGTGAGACATGTCGCGTCTGAATCGTCCGCAGAACACCCGCTGGCGCAGGGATTCAACCTATCGCAGGGCGCCGTCAATGTGATTGTGCCTGATGTCGTTCCGTCAAACGATTACTTTGTTGTCTGTGAGTCGCTCCAAGGATGTTGACGTACCACGGCCGGCACGAGGGCTAACGCGAACGATTTGTGCATGTTATACAGTGTATGGCGACTCGGGGAATCGGAGCCCGAGCTTCACGATCCTTGAGAGGCCTTTGATCATTATTTGACTGGTAGACTGGCTGTGGAGATACATGTTACAGTACGAGTACTCTGGAAGCGACGGGGAAAAGTACACTTCCATTCCGGGTGAACGAGGAACAGAATACGACTGCTTGGGTGCAACATCTGTCACACAGTACAAATAAACACCAATTGAGTTGAACGTTCACCTAGTCAAATGAACTCGCGAAGAGCAAGCAAAGAGAAAAATTAGTGGCTAAGGAACCACAGCGCAAGAGTAGTCTGAATTGAGTTTCGCAGGCACCGAAGTGCCGTGAGCGAGCCGCGAAGTGCACCGAAGGACGCCTGCCTCAGGGTCGCTCTCCACCGTCGAAGACCTCGTCTGTCTGTGGTATATTTCAACCTCAACAACTGCGGGTACAAACGCAGCGCCGCGTACTGTGCCACGAAAGCAACTGTAGCGATAGACACGATATAGTCCCGAAGGGAGGCGGACAAGACAGCACACCCGATCTCCACGACGCTTTCAAGTCGCTGGACATGAACCCTCATCGTCGTGGCATGTCACCATTACTGGCTCCATATAACGAATCTTAGGGTCACGGCCACGAGCGCAGACTTTCCGCCACAACACTCGCCACAGTGCCGACAGCAGATGATACGCGCAAGTTCCAGCGACGGATGTCTGGTGCGTCGTTGGGTCGTCACAAACCAGCTCAGCTAGAGCCGATCAGGGGGGTTGGAATACTCAGAGCTTAGCCCGCGCACGAGTGGGGAGTGCACCTCGAGACCGAGCTCGGGAAGGACATGCATCCTGTTCGGGGTGAGCCTCGCGGCCTTTGCGGTGTGGGTGGTCATAGGCGCCCCGAAGAAGGCAGCGGTGCGCGATGGACAGGGGAAGTGTTAGTGCTGTTCGCGCTACGCATTTGCGTACCGTGAGCAACCAAAGATATCCCAGATGCCCGCACATGCCAGCTCTCGACGCGACCGGACCGTTGGGAAGGTGGTCCGAGTCTGAGTTCGAGTCCAAGTTGCTGGCCCACATTGGGCCCACACAGCTTTTATATCTCGATCACAGGTCCCGGTCCTGTGCTGTGTGCCCCTATTTGGTCCTGCACGTGGATTGATCGGGGATGACGACATTTAATATTATATCTGTCAGTGCAATCGGATTCGTTATCGGAAACCCTCTGAGAGAGAGAGACAACACAGTCGGACTGTTCACGACCATGACCAGCACTCAGTGGCAGCATCCAAAGCTGCCCTCTGTGCTTCCTGCGGTACCTGCAGTACAGGATGGTATGCGAATATATCACCAATCATCACTTCAGGCAGAAAACTGACGTCGCGCATTCATTAAACAGTTACTACTACCGCTGAGCAAGTGAACTCAGGCATGGCCCGCATTACCAACCCAACCGAGTACGCCTGTTGTTCATTGGTGGTGCAATCCATTGTATTGAACCGCTTCAACCACAGGACCCCTATCTTCATTTGCGCGATGGACAAATGTTACCGCCTCTTCCCCTCACGGGACCGGGTGATGGCCCACCGGAAGCGCGACCACGACACCGAGGACCAAGAGGAAATCATCACCTGGAACGAATGAAACTGGGTCTCCCCAGGTCCTTCGTCGCTCTCACCCCCATTCAACGGCGGGAGAGTTGACTGCGTCACTAGTAGGTACATATCCTGGCGCAATCCTTGAGGAAAGTGCCGACTTGAATGTCGTACAGCACCAGTACTAGCATCCCCATGCGTGCGTCCTCGAGCTTGCACCGCCGCGACCGCTCGCTCGTCAGCTGCTCCTGTTCCGAACGTCGACTTGCTTCATTTGGTCGGACATCCCCGCTCTTTCCCAACTTTCCTGCTGTGCGCCCCGAGGGCTGAGGGTGGTATTTGGGCGCATGACCCCGCTGCTTTCAGTTTACGTTCCGTATTAGACAGCCTCGTATGTTTTGTCAAGGCCTGCGCGCAGTCTTGAGCTTGTCTCGTTCAGGCTACCAGCTGACAATATTAACGTTAATTGCCATTTGTCGTCAAGCATCGCCGTACATTCACACTTCGAGCATCCTTGCAAGGACGCCGTTCTTGACTTCCCGGCATCAGCGGCACGACACACCAACCCAAGCCCGCATTGAGTCCGTCAGCGTAATCTATGCATCGTAACCTCTGCGCATGAAGTCGAAGCTGTCCTGTCCTTGTGCACAGTCGGCACTGACCTCCGTAGAGTATTCCTGCTGGTGAAATGGCGGGGTCGCAAAATATTGATGGGCTGTTTGCGATCCGCGCTTATCCACGGATGAGTTGATGGGTTTTAGGAACCACGCCCTGGTTCTGTTCCCACAGGGCAGAACGTTGGCCGCCTGAGCCTGAGGGCGCTCGCGCAGACGGCGTTGTGGGGCGGTGGCGGAAGTGAGGTGGTGGATGAGTATGTGGTCTGGGAAGAAGGTGGAGATGGAGTGTGGGCGTATTGGTAGTATAATTATTTGAAGGAGGAGGAGAAGTTGAGGACGGCTATCAGCGGGGGCGTTGCTAGACGCGTTGTGAGGAAGGGTGACTGGGAGAGCTGGTCGGTGACAGTGACCAGGAACCAGCAGCCGCTTTCCTCCCTTTGCCGCTTTCGTTCCACCCTCAGGCGGGCCTGCAGTGCTCGACCATCCCCATCCCCATCCTCTCCCTCCCTCCCTCCTTCGTTCTGCAGCCATACAGTCCATCTTTGGGGGGCGCAGCAGAAGAATGTCCTTCTTCAGTAGGAAGAAGCATACCCAACAGCAGGCCAGCACTTCTGTTGCGCCATCAACAGCAAGCGCTGCCCTCGCCCAGATCCAACAGCAGTCTTCCTCCGGTCAACAGCAACAGCCAGCTCAAAAGCCAGTATCTAAGGAGACTAGCTACGAGAGGTGTGTCTCCATCTGTCTCTCTTCCACCCCCATCCCATGCCCGCCCGCACTTCCCAAGCCCACTATGGATCGCACTCTAATCCCTTCCGGCGCAGTGGGCTGAATGGCCGCGGTAGCCCTTCCCCCGCCATCAACGGGGTCCAGCCAGGCATCACACAGACCGCGCAACGTGCTGGCCCCAACGGCCAAGCCCCGCCACAGGCCCCGAATAGCACAAGTCCCGCCGCCGCGGCGCAACAGCAAGGCAGCCAGAGCCAGCCAGGCCAGCGGCCAGCGTATCCATGGTCCCAGCGCCGCCTCCAGCTTCCTGCGCCGGTGACGATCCCTAAGCCTGGGGTCGCCCAGCCCTCCGGTGCGTCGCCATCGCCCTTCCCAAGATACGGCCACGCACTGCCTGTGAACGCGACAACATCGGGAGAACTCTTCCTCTTTGGTGGTCTCGTACGAGAGACGGTGCGGAACGACCTCTATCTCGTCTCGACGAGGGACCTCTCGGCGACGCTGCTGCAAACGTCGGGAGAAATCCCGTCGCCCCGTGTTGGTCATGCGAGCGCTCTCGTGGGGAGTGTCTTGATTGTGTGGGGAGGTGATACGAAGACGAGCTCAAAGTCGAAGCCGGGCGATAAGCAAGACGACGGGCTCTACTTGCTCAATCTTGGTAGGTTCTGCCAGTGTTCCATGGCTCACGTTGTCTTCTAACGTGCATGCAGTCTCGCGCGAGTGGACGAGGGTCGCTGTCTATGGGCCATCGCCAGTAGGCCGCTATGGCCATGCGGTAACGATGGTTGGCTCGAAATTCTACGTTTTTGGTGGGCAAGTCGACGGGGAGTTCCTGAACGACCTGTGGTCCTTCGACCTCAATTCACGTAAGTCGCTCATCGGTCCCGTTTCCCTTCACGCCCTGCAAGGGCCGTTGAATATTCACCTTCGCATGGCCCCTTACCAGTGAGAACGAAGGCGACGTGGGAGCTGGTCGAGCCTGTCGAAGGCTCGCCGCGACCGCCCAAGCGCACGAGCCACATCTGTGTGACATACGGCGAGAAGATCTTCCTGTGCGTGACCCTGCTTCCCTTCACCAGCCCATGTATAGCTTGTACTAAGACCGGCTGTTTAGGTTCGGTGGAACGGACTGTCAGTATCACTACAACGACACGTGGGCGTTCGATACGACTACCAAAACTTGGACCGAGCTGACTTGCATTGGATTCATTCCTTCCC
The DNA here is from genome assembly GCA_026283605.1 of Ganoderma lingzhi. Classification (NCBI taxonomy): domain Eukaryota; kingdom Fungi; phylum Basidiomycota; class Agaricomycetes; order Polyporales; family Polyporaceae; genus Ganoderma; species Ganoderma lingzhi. The sequence continues at coordinate 2,869,463 of JAPJYM010000001.1, forward strand.
CACGAGAGGGACACTCTGCGGCGATGGTCGACGATGTCATTTACGTGTTTGGTGGCAGGGGTGTCGATGGGAAGGACCTGGGGGATCTTGGAGCCTTTAAGGTGTCGAGTAAGCATCTTTGATTGGCAAATATGGGTGGTGGGCGCCTGACCTGATTCTTTTGTCGCATTTCTAGACCAACGGTGGTACATGTTTCAGAAAATGGGGCCAGCACCGTCGCCACGTTCAGGCCACGCGATGGCATCTATGGGATCAAGAGTGTTTGTCCTCGGAGGTCTCGGTGGCGAGTCATTGAATCCTCAGAAGCCCGACGACCCCTCCATTATCCATGTCCTTGACACGAGTACGTCCCTCTTCGCACAGTACGAATGACCGAGCCCTGATTGCCATGCAACAGAGCATATCAAGTACCCAGACTCAAGCAAGCCGCCTCCAACGTCTGTGAACGGGCGAAAATCGGTCAGTGCTCAACCTCAGCCGGTGCAGAGACCCAGCGGTGATGCTGGTGCACCTATGCAGCCCCGAGAAGGATCCCCCGCGCACGATCCAGCTTCAGACAACGACGATGCACGCCGTGCGACTTCCCCAGCAGGCCGTCAAGCCCTCACCAATGGAGTCAATATAGCCTCAATCTCGACCAAGAGCAAAGTCAGGGTGCGAGATGGAGAGTACGACGGTGAGAGCAGCCCGGAGAGTACAGAGCCACGGGAGAGTGCTGCTTCCCCCGACGGCGGTCGTGCAAGGAGCCCTACCAACGCTGCCCGCGCAATATCTCCAGCCCAGGTAGCCGAGGTGTACGACCCAGCTGGTCCGCAAGCTAGTCTGGCGAGTGTCATGTTGCAGCGTAACGTCCCTAACGCTCGCAGCCCCTCCCCCGTTGTAGAGCGCTCGAAGAGTCCCCTGGAGGCCCTCTACGCGGTCCCCAGTTCTCCTACTGCCAACGGCTTCATCAAGCCAGGGTCGACTGGCAATCTCACTGCCGACCTCATTCGCGATCTGAAGGACAAGGAGGCCGAAGTCGAGGCGATGAAGAAGAAGGAGGGTTGGATGAAAGCCGCCCTCCTCAAGGCCGAGCGATCTGGTTTCATTTACGCGGAGTCGGAGGAAGAGTTGTCCTCACGCGCCGATGATGACGACATTGACGGGAGGAAGGTCACGGAAATGGTGATCAACTTCAAGCAATTGAAGTCCAAGATCCAAGTATGTCCCCGATATGCGAGTCGGTTATGGGTGCTGTGCTAACGCATGCGGTGGTATCAGGCTGCTGTCCTCGAACGTGCTAAGGAAGCATCAGATCGGGTTCAGGAGGCCGAACGCGTTCGCGCTAGCGCCGTGCAGGAGGCGGCGTTCTACCGGGCTAAGCTTGCGGCTCTCGAGACCTCGTCCGAAATCGAAGTCGCCAAAGTCGAGCGGGACCGCGTTGCAGACCTCGAGCGTCAGCTCTCTGCTGCCCTCTCTGTCCAAGCCGAGCGCGACCGCAAGATCCAGGAGCTCAACGACTCCCTGTCATTACAGATCACCCTTCTGGAGCAGGCTGAGGCCCGTGCCGACGATGCTTCCAAACGTGCGGACACCCTTGCCCAGTCACACGATCAGCACATCGACGCACACAACTCTTTGCGCGAGCGTCACGGGAAGTTGGAGGCCAAGTTGAGGGACACGTCGGATAGGCTTCTTTCGCAAACGTCCCTGATTGAGCAGCACGAGGCCGACTACGTCAAGGTCCAGTCTCAACTCGACGAGCTTCTCCGCGAGAAGGACCAACACATCCACGCTCTGACTCAGACACGCACCGCACTCGACACTGCCTCTGCGCGTGCGGACGAGGTCGATGCTCAGTACGCCCGCGCTCGCGAGCAGATTGGCCAGCTCGAGACCGACGTTGCAGAGCTCCGCGGCGAGCTCGAGACGCGCACCACGGAGATCGAGGCTGCTCGTGTTCGCCTCGCAGACGTTGAGAATTTCTGGGCGAAGTCGCGCGAGGAGGCCGACGCGTTCCGTGCCGCTACCACCGGCAGTTTGGGCAAGCTCCTCGATTCGCATCACGAGCTCAGGAGCGACGAGGACCGTCTCACTCGCGGCTACACGGAGAAGATCAATGCTCTCCAGAACGAGGTCTCCTCCCTCCGCGACATGCTCAGAGATACTTCGCGCCGGGCCGACGAGACGCAGGAGGAGCTGTCCAGCCAGCGCCAGAAGGTCCGTGAAGCGGACGCAGAGAACTCGTCTCTGCGCTCCCAAGTTATCGGCTTCCGCACGCAACTGTCGATTGCCCTTGCCGACAGTGGCCGCTTGCACAAGGATCTCCTCGCCAAGGAAACCGAGATCCAGACGAAGTCCAAGGAGGTTTCTGCCGCGGCTCTTCGCTTGGATGCGATGCGTTCCTACCTCGCGGCCAACGGTGTTATTGCCGAGGATGACGATGGCAACCCGCTCAGGGCCGATGACGTTATGTCTTCCCGTCTCCAGGAGCTCGAGGACCGACTGGCCGAACGTACGCGGGCGCACGAGATCTCGGAGCGCGAGCTGCAGACGCTCCTCTCGCAGAAGCAAGACGTCGACGCCCAAGTCGAGTCCCTCTCCGCACAGCTAGACCGCCTCCGCACTACGCAGAGCCCATCACGTCGCAACGGCCACGATAGTGGTTCTGAGGCGCGCATCGCCGACCTCGAGACTAAGCTGGAGGAGACTGAGAACTCGTACAAAGCTCGCCTTCAGCAACTTGAGGAGGACTACCAGCTTGCTGTTCATTACGTCAAGTGAGTGCCGCGTCCTGTTTTGTTATGTTCTCTCAACTCAACAGTGCCAGGGCGACTGAGAAAACCATGCGCAAGATGAAGGACGAGCTCACGAAGCAGAAGACCTTGAATCAAAGCATGCAAGCGGAGATGGACCGCGGGTCGCCAAGCATGAGATTACGTGGCCTCAACGGCCGTGGAACGCCGTCCTCGGACGACAGCAACGAGTTCTTGCGCAACCAACTGCAGGACGCACAGCGACAGGTCCAGCGTCTCAACAACGATAACAAGGACCTGCGGAACCGCATAGACACCCTCGAACAAGATCTCGAGCACATGCGAGACAACCTCATCCAGTGCCAGCGCGAGTCCGACGAGCGGCTATCCCGCATTGAGGAGCTCGAGCAAGACGTCGAGCGGTTGCAGAAGGCTCTCGTCATTGCACGCGGTGGTTACAACGAGACGCTTCTCGAGCAGCTGAGCAACGAGAACAGCAATCTCAAGCGCGAGAACGACCAACTATCACATAAAATCGAGCTTCTCCTCGCCGTCGACCAGCCTGGTTTCGGCCACGGTCGCCCCATATCTAGCATTTCTGAACGCCGTGCCAGCACTTCGAGCTCAGAGAATGCCATGGCGTTCGAGCACCTTTCAACCGAGCTGGACGATTGGCAGCGACAGCTCGCTAGCTCCATGAGCAATCGCAGGCCGGTCCTTGATTACGATTCGCCTTCGTTGGGCCATGAACGAGCCCGTTCGCGCTCATGACATTCTTCACGTCGTATTTATGCTGGCATATACCCTACCTTTATATCCGTTGATCGTTTCGCGCACGCTCGTTTCGTCCATTCGCTCCTCTCCTCTCGATCTCAGTATCATAATGTCGTTTGCTGTCTATGCGCCTATAGTTGTGATTGAATATACTAATATTACGACCCATATCAGTTGCGATGAGATGCGATGAGGTAGAAGTATGCATGTGAGGACCGATACTGTGCTATGACAGGATGAAGCAACTACGACTCTTCGGAAGTGCCCGCGGCACGCTGTGTCCATTCGATTGCTTTTGCCTTGACCGCATCAGCTCCCTCCTCGTCGCCGAGGCGTCGTTCAAGTTCGAGCCACTTCTTAAAGAACGACCTATGATACCAATTACTAGACGGTCGAGGGGCGATACTGCAACACCACTTACTTCGCCTTGTGACTCGTCATTTTGAGGGTCAAAACCCGATTGAAGAGGTTCCTACGAGACTACACTCAGTATCACGCGGCCTGGTGAGCTGATTTCCGATCCTTACCTAAGGCTGTTGATATCTCCCTGACCTGCCTCCATATCCATGTATATTGACCACATGTCCCATCGTTTGGGATGAGAGTCTACGATGCCCTCAAAGATGGTCTTCCCCCGCTCTGGGTCACCAAGCTTGTATTCCAGCTGCGCGAACTTGCAGATTGTGTTGAGGTCTGTGTAGAGAATGGGCATGATTAGCACATTGTAACGACAACCGGGACTCCACTCACGTTTGCGCTTCTCTAGACTCTGTAAGCTGCGCGGTAACAGCTTTCGTGCTTCCTCGAGCATCCCCCTCTTGAGGTAGTGCTCTCCGAAGAATGACCAGACCTTCGAGCTCTGGGAGAACTTCTTGCAAGTCTTTTTGTGCTGCTCCTCCGCCTTCTCGAGCTTGTCGCTCTGCTCGAAAATCTCGGCCATGTGAAGGTGAATAGTCTTGGAGTCATTGTGACGGGCGGCGTCCTTGAACGCCGTCTCGAGCGACTCGTCGGTACCGTAGACGTTCTCCAAGTTCAGCAGAGCGATCCATACGTTCAACCTCTCCTGTTCCTCGCGGAAGTTGATCGTCTTAAGCGCACGCTTTGCGATCTCGCGCGCCTTGTCGATCTCGGAGATTTGGAGTTGAAAGGCGATGTACTGGACCCAGAGGTAGGACGAATTCGGAGACCCAAGAAGCAAACGCTCGAAATCGAAGTTGGACTCTGGAGCCCTAGTGTGCATGTCCGCGGTCAGGTCCTGCTCGATCTCCTTGCGCTTCTTTTTCTTCTTCTTGCCATTCTGTTGGACGTCCTCGTCGCTCTCCTCGTCTGAGGCCATCTCGACGTTTTCCGTAGGGTCCGGTGCAGACCATTGGAAGCCACCCTCGAGATGCAAGGTATTTCTTGGCGCCGTTGACGGATCCGCAAGGCTTCCCGAAGGTTTTTGAAGGTCGAGTGCGAAATCTACGTCCATGCCTTCTGTTTCTTCATCTGACTCGTCGCCCTCGTCCTCGTCCTCATCATCCGTACCGTCATCAACATCCGCACCGATCTCGTTGTCATCGTCGTTGTCGTCCACCTCGGGAAGGTCTTCGTCTGTATCGTCTGAATCCTCGACAACACCGAAGGCAGGAGAAGACCGAGGCTCCTCCCCCCCTTCGTCTTCGGACTCTTCTTGTTCGAAATCCTTCTCTTCGAAGTAGGATGGCTTGAGACCAAACGATATACGATGCTTCTCAGTGTCAATAGCGAGGATAATGGCCTTGACCCTGTCTCCTTCGCGGAAGCTGCGAAGAGCCAGCTTAACGTCCGCGTCTTTGTTGTCTGAAAGCTAGAAAAAGGTCAATCGGGCTACACAGAAAGTGCATGCATAAATGCACGTACCTCGGACTTGTGGCATAACCCGCTCAGCTTGGAGCCTTCGATCCCGATGAAGATGCCGTACTCCTCGACCTTCTTCACACGCCCCTCGACCTTCTGGCCCTCGCTGAGGTCAGACAAAGTAAGCTGGGGACGATTGTCGCGTTTCAGATCTCCAGAACGGAAAGAAAATTCGACCTGTTTCTTCTCGAGATCGACGCTTGAGTCCATTGTTAGTTTATTGGTGTCATCTAGAGAGAGGAATCACTACCTTAGGATGCGACCCTTTACGAGCTGGTTTGCAGAAAAGCGACTCTTCCAGTCTTTGACATACTTGAACGCACTCAGTAAGTGCACGATTCCCATACCACGGGAACGACCACTCACATTGTCGAACATTTCCCTGATTTGTACACGCGCATCAACGTTGCGACCAAGGGTGACAAAGAGACCGTGTTCCGCGACGCTCTTGATGAAGCCACGCAGGGTCTCTCCGACTTTGAGCTCGTCCAAACTTGCGATCTCGCGGTCGACGATCGGCTTATCCTGTCCAGAGAAGAGACGGGACATGCGCGTCGACAGCGTGAGCTGTCGTTTGTCCTTGTCAACCGCGAGCACCACCGCCTTCAGCACCGAATCCGCAGCAGGGAAAGGCTTGCCGTTCTCGTAGTCGTCGCATGCGTCGGAGGGATGCAGAAGTCCCGAGATTGCTTTAGTGAGCTTGATAAAGGCACCATTGCGAGTGTGACGAATGACACGGCCACCGACAAGCTGGCCAGGGTGTACGGTATCGAGTGACAGCCGGTTTTTCTGCACGAGCTGCTGTTTCTCCTTGGGCTTCATAGCGACCAGGACGAAGCCCTTCTCGGGGTTGCGGGACGTCACGACCAGCTCTTCAAGCTTGTCGCCCGTCTTGAGCGTCGACCGCAGCTGCGCGACGGATACATCACGACGGTTCGCAAGGTTCTTGAGCGAAAGCAGGGCGGTAACCTGAGTGGGCTGCAGCGTAATGGCGGCCTTGTCCTTGTGGATGTCGGAGACCGTACCCTCGACGGTGTCGCCGATGTCCACCCCGCTGATGTCGATGATGGCTGACTTGTAGTTCGGCGATGTTTGTCGGATGCTGGCCGTGATGCGGGACGTCTCTGGGTCGACCGCGATGATGCGAACCTGAATAGGCTTGCCAACGGGGAAGGCAGATGACAATGATGCGATGGCGGTCTCACTGACAAACAAGGAATGATAAGAATAATGAAGGTTGCCGCTTTATAAAGTATCCACCTAGCCTCCCGCGCTGGTATGATCGCTTTCAGGTTGTTATAGAACTCGACCTGAAGGCTCTTGTCGGAGACCTTGAACACCACCGCATGGGTCAAAACGCCAACTTGTGCGTCACTGAACTGGGAAATGATGGGTAGGGAGGATTCAACCAGCGTCTTCTTCGCAGTCAGGGAGATACGTTTGCGCTCAGGGTCAACGACAAGAACCTGAAGTACCATGAGAATGTAGTGCAAGGTGATATAGAGATAGCGTACCCGGCACTTGATACTGCCACCTGGCTTGAAGCGTTTCTGTGGGTGCTTGAGTATGATGTCTGCGTAGTGGTTGGGCCAGACGACGCCATCGACATTGCCGGATATTGAGACGAAGAGCGCTGAGTCGGTAAGTTTCTTCACAGTCCCCTTCATGACCTCTCCGACTTGTACATCGGCAACCTGTAGGAACTTTTGCCCCAGTACAGAAGGTCGCATGGACAGCTGAAGAATCCCATCTAGCGGATAGTAGCCAGTTACGCGAGCTCGGTGGACGGTCCTTAGTTTCCATGCGCCAGATGATGCTGAAAGCGTTGGGACGTGCTCATCCGATGTTTGCGAGATCTAAGGCACAGGTCAATGGCGATTCGCTCAGGAAGAAACAAGTACCGACGTGGACGAAACCTTCTACTTCGGGACCCACTTCCACAACAAGGCCTCGCTCGCTCTCTACGCGCGTCACCTTCACCGCGTCAAGAATGGTCCCAACAGGATATGCCCCGTGCAAGTCAGCGTGGGCGGTACCTGTGTCCGACGACTGAGAAGTATATTTCAGGACGTGATCGGACAGGGAGAGGGCAAATCGCGGAGGTGTGGACAGGGTAACATCGTAGAGGACTCGAGCTTTGACCTTCTGTCCTATCTTGTAGTGTTCTTCAGGATCCCCAGACTTCAGGTGAAACTGGTCTATCGTTCCGTCGAAATAACCGAGCACTTGCAACACGAGGCCGTCGGGCTCTACGGCTGTCACCAGGGATTGGACGAGTGCCCCGGGAATAATCGACGTGACGTTGCTAACCTCCGTGATCTACCATAGAATGAGGGATAGTAGGTTTATGGGCGAAGTCATAGTACTCACAGAAGCTGTCGATAGAGTCTTCGGATCGACGGAAACATTACACGTCCGTCCGTTACCAGACATCTTGGAGACAGCAACGTCCAGCAGCCGACCTATATGTAACCTCTTGCTCCCCAGGGTCTCCTTCTGTGCGTCCTTGAAGGACAAGAACCCTGACACGTCCGGAATGCCGAGGTCAAGAATGTAACCATGGTCCTCAGCACTCTTGACAGCCGCGGACAGAACCTGTGTAATCGTGAATACGCTATTGCCACACATCTCTGAGATTTAATACGCACAAAGCCAGGTCGAAGGTCAGTCTTCACTACACCCACATTGACCTTCTCCGGCACCAGGCTAAGCTCTACTCTCCTGCTCGCTTTCTGGACCTCGTCTCGTGCGCGACCCAAACCAGAAACATCGGTCGCACCAGGCGCGTGAACTGCAGTGACTACAGTTCGGACGTATTGGCCAGGGTGGAATAGTTCGACGAGGTCAGGTACGCCAGAGGGAAAAGACTCTTCGTCATCATCGTCCGAAGAGTTCATTTCAGCATCCTCCATATTTTCCAAGGTATGGGTAAGCTGCGCCGAAACCTGTGTAATGGGGACGTGGGCAAAGAGCTGGTTTGGAAGAGACACGATGAGAGCAAGGGGTTCCACAGCCACGACTTGTCCAAGGATCTTCATCCCGACTGTTACACGCTGAAGTAGTATAAGAAGCCGCATATAGGACAGAGACTGGAGTAAGTACCTTGTAGTTGAGATGCTCTATTCGGATGCCTGCTTTTTTCCCCTCCTTAGTCGTACCTTTGAGGGACCCATTCACATCCGACTTTCGGTTGCGCCTAGTGGACTTCGTAGACTCCTTTACTTGATATCAATTCTGGGAAACCAGAAACCAATGACATGAAACGTACAGCAAACAACTCCTTGTCTGCTTCCTTCGCAGCCTCGGCGCGAAGGGTCTTCACCTCCACGGGAGTCAAAGTAGTCCCGCCTCCTCTCGGGAAGTCGATATCATCTGACATCAGAACAGAGACAGGTTGCGTAGGTTTTTCTGCCCTTTCTTTTGATTTCTTGGGTGGTCCTTCTGTTTTCGACTTCTTCGCTTTTGGGGTTCCCGAGGCCTCGTCCAAGGCGCGTTTCTTTCCGGCGGCCATGGTGTAGGAAGACGATGCTCTTCAGGAAAGACAACGATGAGAAGAAGAGACGACGCTGGAATTGACCAAGAGCACTGAACCTGAGAAGTCCAAGAGAATGGGCAGAGCAAACAACTGCAATTGCAGTCCCTACTAGCCAAGTACTGTGCTACTTAGTAAGTACTGCCAGTCGTGAAACGCACTTCGACACCCAAATTTTGCCGCCCGTCATCGAGATCTTACCACGTGTCAAATGCTTAGTAAGTAAGCTACTCTTGGCGGGTTCGCCGAGTTCGCCGTTGTCCCCCTTGCATTCCTCCTCGACGAGCGAGTCGACTCTGTGCTTTGATCTGTACTTCAATCCCCCGTCGTTAAAATGGGTTCGTCTTGTCTTATTATCTTATGACATTTTTTATGCTCATGTCTTGCCGCCACCTAAGATTACCAAGTGAGCAGACCCACTGCACTAGTTTGCATGCATTAACACGACTTCGAGTAGAACCGTGTTGGTTCGAAGTTTGGTGGTGGCGGTGTGGCTGGCGCATCGGAAACGAATGTAGACAGGAGGGAGCGGCTCCGGAAGCTGGCATTGGAGACTATTGACCTTGCAAAGGTGCGTATGGCGTCCCTTCATGGCGAGTCGCGGTTCGCTGACACGGTCCTAGGATCCCTATATCCTTCGCAACCACCTCGGCTCCCTCGAATGTCGTCTGTGTCTTACGTTGCACACAAATGAAGGGTCCTACCTTGCCCACACGCAAGGCAAAAAGCACCAGACGAACCTGGCTCGGCGTGCTGCTCGCGACCTGAAGGAGACGCAGCTTATGATCGCGCCAACCCAGCAGAGCGTCCACAAGAAGGTTTTCCTAAAAATTGGTCGTCCCGGATACCGTGTTACGAAGGTTCGGGACAAGGACACTAGCAAGGAGGGTATGATGGTACAAGTCCATCTCCCCCAAATCAAGCCTGGCGTCATCCCTCGTCGACGATTCATGAGTGCCTGGGAACAGAAGAGGGAACCGCCAAACAAAGCTTATCAGTACCTCATTGTGAGTTCTCCTCTAGGTGAATGACTATTGTCATGTTGTGCTCACCCCGCTGTAGGTCGCCGCTGAACCATACGAAACCATCGCTTTCCGCATTCCCGCACGAGAAATCGAGGACGAGTCGGACGACGCGGGTTACTGGAACTGGTCACATTGGGACCCTGACACCAAGCAGTACAGTTTCCAATTCATGTTCCGTCTCCAGTACTGATTGTATACTACTCTTCGTCCTTGTCTGTAATGTCGGATTCGCAATGTAATGAGTACGTCATTGTCTTATCGCCGCGAGCATTCTGCCCCCTTCTCTCCCAAAATCATTGCCTAGGATCATCCTACGGATATCATATTATGCCCTCTACAACGACAACTTGCATTGTCTAACCATTGCGCTGCTCGTTCCGATGGTCAATGCAGCCTGTTGGAAATCGGTAAGTGGTCGCATTCGCTGAGAAATTGATCCAGACTCACTGCAAAACCCCCCGTGATTCAGATAGACGACACGGTCTGCCCCAGGTGGTCTGCCCGTGTATGCGCCATCCGTCTTCACGGGGTACTCTGTGAATGGACCCGAACAGTTTGGAAAAGTGAAATCCTGCGTCAAGTCGTTCTCAAGTTAGCATCGTGCTCGTGATTCATAACGACGACAGTGCTGCTGACCTCCCGGTTGCAAAATTAATGGGGGTAGGTCCTACTTTGTTCAACCATCTTCGACAGCCATGGAAAGACGAGTAGCGACAATGACATACCCACTATCTGCGTTCAGAGCCTGCTTGATTGCGTCGTCGATGTCAGTGGAAGAAAACCTCGTGTCTACCGTTTCAGGCCAGAAATATTCTCACCTGCTGTCTTATCTGAGGATCACTAAACTTCGCAGTCGCAGGTCAACGCAGTCGTCACCGCGACCTCCAGTCCAGCGTGCTTGGTGAGAGCGGAAATCCTGACGGAGCTACGACCGCAGATGCCAATGCGAGGAACAGACAGAAACGGGCGGGAACACAAGAGCTTCTAGGGATAAGCCTCGTCGTTGACCTTCAAGTAACAAGTTGCTCTTGGTTCTGGCCACTTATACTCATACTGGTCTGCAGCCTTCGCACGAAAGTATGTGCAATTTGAGTCTGGCATATTCCATTCTGTCGTTCATGTCTTCAGAGACAGGGAAAGACTTTTCTTTGACATTTCGATGCCTACGGCCTGACTGGGATTCGCATTCATGTATTTGTTATTCTGTGTATATAATTGTTGAGCTAACGTAGCCCTGGCGCTCGTTTGCGGCGGCGGCCGCGGTGGGAGGTCCCATTCAGTCTTAGGACCGAATGAGAATTTCAAGTACTTGCCAGTACTTCACCTCTTGGTATTTATCCCCACTCCAGCGAGCTCCGCATTTCCAATGATCCGTCGTTTCTCAGGATACTTATTCAACTCTTCTGTCGACTCAATGCCAAACGAGAAGCACGAATTATGTCAATACCTCGACCAGGGAGGACTATAGTTTATGAGTCCGGCGTGTTGTGTTTGATGGACTACGGCTGAGGCCTGAAGGCCTGAAGGCTCGAGTAAGTCCCGGCCGCAGTTACACATCTTCGCTGGGCTACTATACGACCTAGCTGCGCGCACATGGGTCGAGCTAACGTAGTGTTACAACACAACAAGGACAGCAATACTTGATGTAACATTACTCCACTGGCACATGTCCGGCGATTTCAAAGCCTAACGCTCAGAAGTCGCACTCAACGAAGTTGTTGCCGCTCGCGCCGTGGTGGGTCAAGCACGCTTTAAGCGGCTCGTCAGCAAGAGAGGATACACTGTTTAAAACGAGGAGTGCACTCACCGCAGAAATCTCCGCTATCGTCGTAGATGACGCGGTCGGCACCGGGGCTGCCGCCGCTATAGGCATCGCCCTGCTCCAGCGGGAACTCGAAGAACTCGCCTGAGCATGAGGGGAAGGAGAAACCCTGAAGACGCCATCAGTTGTTTTATGTTATTTGTCGGAGGGAGAGGTGCCAGTGATCAACGCTTGCCTCGTAGTCGTGGTACTGATGGGGGTAGCTCCTGAACGTCTCGTATTAGCGGGAGGCAGGGCACAACGACATCGATGCGTCTCACCCCGCGCCGCCATTCTCGGCCGTACTGATGGCGTTAGAAATGTCGTCGTTGGAGTATGTCGTGCCTACACGGAATGAAAAGTGAGTGGCCTTTCCCCGCCCTCTTCAGATGCGTAAGACTCACCGTCGCAGCTGCAGCCACCAGACTGCCTGCGAGCAATGCGCGCAGAGGCGGTCGAAGCGAGGAGAGCAGTCGCAAGGGTGAAGACAGCGGACAACTTCATGGCTGCAGACTGGCGGGCGGGGTAAGGATGGGCTGCGTGGAGGAGGGGCAGATAGTCCAGGACTTGCTGCCCTTCCTGCTGCTCCACCGACCTGCTTTATACACCTAGCTCGCGCTTATCGTCCTTGGGAGTAGATATGCACATGCCTACGGTAGCAACACACATGTGGGGGTGGCCCTGTGTGGCTGGGCGGAAGTGGTAACGGCACAGCGGGAGTCTTTGCTTGCTTCTGGTACTACATATTCGCGGACGCGACAACGCGGTGCCGAACGGACATATGAACTGGATGACTATCCGTAAGGGTCTGCAGCTTTAGGGACGTCCGTAAACCTTTAATCAGGTCGTTTCGCCGAGATGCCGAGGCCGATTCGTACTCCGCTCCTGAGACCGACGTCCGTAGACACAGCAAGCGCCCAAAAGTTAGAAAGGGGGGTCGACCCCCCCTTCTAGCTCTAAACGCGTCCGCAGATGCCTCGCTTAGAGGCGCAACCGACTTGAAAGGCAAGAGTTGGCCTGACAAATGATGGTGGCATTGATGAACTACTAGATTTGGTGCTGATATAATGCGAGAAAATGCACGTGCACCTCATAGACGCTCATCGCAAAACTCGGCCTCGTCGTCGAGCGCCCAAGATCTTCCGGCCAGTTAAAGCTCCGCTGATGGGTTTACGGCGACTCTAAACCCGCAGAGTCTTACGGATAGTCATCCACTTGGGGTTCAATGATGGAGAGTTCTTATCCGGAAATCCATGAGGCAGTCTGACCAGCTGCTGCGGCGTGGTGGGGCGCAAAAGCAAGGAACGTTCGTACGGTGGGGGGGCATGTTTGACAAATGGTCGGGCACGAGGTCGAAATATTTGGCGTTTGGCTTAGAAGACCATGTGGCCGAGCAGGTTCTTGCGCATCGGTCATGCAATGGTGGGGACAGGCGACGCACGATCATCATCTTCTCCATCCGACGTGCAGACATCTACTCTGAATCGCCTTGATGGCTTCTTGTTCAAGTTCTATCTATAGTCCTGCGCCCTGGCTCAAAATAAACATACTGTATCTATTCGATTTCAACGACTCCAACTCCACCAGTCTCAGCCTCTCTCCACGACCATGGTTTCCACAACCTAAATTTCATTCAGTCCTCAAGTCGAACGATTTACAACTCTACGAGGCATCGAGAACTTGAGAAAGATGCCGTCACACTCATGACCCTTCTAGCTTTCAGGGAGGTGTGTGACACTCTACAATAGTATGCCATTTGACCATGGATGATCGTAGTGATACATAAACTCGTGAATGCAACAGTCAAGGATGCAGCGTGATACCCATGTGGGAATAGGACAGGGCAGTGGTGTGGGGATACAGGTATTAGCGATGCAAGAAACGAGACAGGGCGCGATGCAAGTTATGGTATGCGTTCGTTGGGGGCGGGGGATAATGCGGCTACAGTGGCAGAAAAGAGTCCGGGATATCACTACAACGTACAACCGCGGGCAGGTGGGGGGGGAGAAGAATTTTCATGGTAGGAAGGAGAATCGAGGGGGAGATATAACAGAGCCATGGAAATGGAGAGATCTGACAGGAAACCAAGAAAGGTGGGAGACCGACAACATCATGCCAGCCCACAACCTGGGCGAAGGCCTGAACACCCCCGCATAGCAGCCCACCCGCTCGACGCGACAGCAGCTACCGCTTAACACCAGCAACACAGCACACCTAGGCCGTGCGCCGGCATGACAAGCTCACTTCCGCTTGCTCAACTTTCTCCCCGTCTTCGCCCCAGCCATCTTCGCGAACTCGCGCTCGCGCGCCAACTCGCCCTCCTTGACGTAATCGACCGCAAAGATACCCTGGAGGGGGATCTCAGGCGGCATGCCCGCCTTCGCGCGCGCCTTCTCGCGTTTCGCCTCCTCCTTCTCGCGTCTCGCTCCCTCCTTCTCCCTCTTCTTGCGCTCCTCCCGCGTCTCCTCCCTGGGCGGCTCCGCGAAGCGCACCTTGGCAGAGAACATTGCCGCAGCCGCGCTCGACGGCATGGCGACGGAGGAGGGGGAGGAGGACGAGGGGGAGGAGGACGAGGGCTCGGGCTGCCCTGGTACGCCGAACGCGTGTTTCTTCCTCAGGAGCTTCGGCCCGTGGCTGAACGGGATGTCCTGCGCGCGCACCTGCTGTTGCTGTTGTGGCTGGTACTGAGAAGTGGCCGATGCGGACGTCCCAGGGACGGACACCATGGGAGGCGGACCGTGGCGCTGGGCGAGGAACTCGACGTGCGCCTGGCCTTGCTGGAGGTTCTGGCGCTGGTTCTGTTGCAGCGGCGCAGGCATTACGAGCTTCTTCGGGAGATGTCGTGGGAGGAGCGATGTCGATTTGTCTTGCTGGCGCTGGGGTGGGAGCGCAATGTCCGGCCGAGGGACAACATTGGACGGAGGCAGGTCGGGGCGCGGGTGGACCACCGACGCCGGACGGGAGCCTGAGTTTTGGCGGCTTGGCGGCGCGCTGGAGAAGGCAGACCCAGACGGCGAGTACGGGTTCGCGAGAGGGGGAGATGGCTGAGACACATCATACATGGGCGGGGATGGCGTCTGGGATGGCTGACGCTCGGGCGCAGGTCGTGGGGCCTGCGGCCTCGGCATGCGCGACTCGCGCATCTCCGAAACGGGAACAGGAAAGTTGGCCGTCGTAGGGGCCGAATTCATAGCCAGGTTCATGTGTACATTATTGTACAGGTCCGGGGTTGAAGGAGATTGGCCAGTTGGAGGCACGCGCCGCTGGACCGGCAACGCGAGCGGACTTCTTGGAGGCGAGAGAACCTGGAAGTTCTCGGCCGGTGGCATCTCGGGCAGGACGGTTTGGTCCACCTGCACGCCGTTGCCAATTGCTTGGGGTTGGTATTGTGAGAACGACGGGAAAATCTGTCCAGGGGCAACGCCGACTGAGACACTGTCGTAGGCTTGGACCGGCTTGCGTTTGGGCTACAATGTGCATTAAACAATTAGGCATGAATGGCATTGTCTGAATTGGTTGAGAAGGACGGACTTTGGAGGGCTTGTGAGCCGAGGCGCCAGGGTCTGGGTTGCGGGTAGAGCCCGTCGCTCTGGCGATGGCTTCGTACGGGCCGCCGTGGTGCCATGCGAATCCGAGGGGATCAGACTCATCGAGTTCGTCTATACTGTCCAAGTCGCGCGGAGGAGTTGAGATGCTGGGATTCTTGCTGTTCCGTCTGCGACCAGTAAGCGGAGCAGAGGGGGTTTCGGGTGGCGGTGCAGGAATTGGCACAGTCGACGGGCGAGGTGGAATATCGATGGGAGTGGATGGGGAATGCAGTTCCGGGACTGACGCATTGTGTGGGCTGAGTCTCGGATGGCCCGCAGAGGGTTTCATCGACGAAGTGTTTGCTACAGGTACAGGCACGTCATTCCTAGGCTGGAAGTCTGCATGAAGGCTGGAAGAACTAGCTGAAGAAACGGGTTGTGTCTCGTGGAAAGAACGCTTCTCGTGCAGTGAAGGGGTAGAGGTCGTGGGTCCTTTCGGCACTCTCGGTAAGTGGTGACGGGTAGATGAGGGTGGTGAGTTGGAGGGAGTCTGGGGATTGGACGAAGAAGATTCGCTCTCACAGTCAGAATAGGGCGGCGGGTCGTGCGGAGGATGCCAATAGACTTGAGCAGCAGCAGAAGCAGAGGAGAGCATTGGGGGAGGCCGGGTCAAGTTTTCGTGGAGATCTTCTCGTGAGGACCTTTCACGATTGGAACCAGGAGGAGATGGAGGAAAAGTGGGATTGGGAGGTGGAACGGGGATTACTCTTGCAGAGTTTGATCGCGCAAGGTTTTGAGGGACTGCGGGAGGGGGGACATATGGGGTAGATTGAGAACGAGAATGTCGAGGAGGGATAACGATATCTGGCCCAGCCAAATGGCGCATACGGGGAGGGATATTAGAGTGGTCGATGTCGGATTCATCGTCTGGGACAGTTGGAGCGTAGTCAGAAAAACTGTCGGAGATGCTTGTGGGGTAGATTTCCTCGCGGTCGTTCATACTGAAGAAGTGGGGGTTGGAGCGCGGATCCGGAGAAAAGGCGGGGTCAGGAAGGAAGGGGCTGGGGAAGTGCCTTGGAGGAGGATATTGCTGGTGCATGACTGGAGGGAACGGTGCCGGAAAGTGGGTCTGGAGAGGATAAGATTGAGGGAAAGGCTGGAAGGGAGGGTGGCCAGGGTAGACGAAGCCACCTGTGGGGCCTCCGGGGAGGAGGTGGTGGGGCATGGAGATGGACTGGCGGGAGAGATCATCGTGAGGAGGAAAATATGGAATCATGGACCAGTGCGACCAGGGGGGAGCAGGCCAAGGCGGATGACGGGTTAAAGGACGGGGACAATGGTCCTGGGCGTGCAGGTCTGGCAGTGGCAGAGGCCGTCCCTGGTCCTAGTCCGACTTGAGTCCGACCATACTCTGGCCAGCACTATAGCTACCAGTACTGCCAGTACTCGCCCCGGCCCTGCCCTTTGCGGTCACGACCACGTGGGCGTGCTCGTCGCCTTCACAGGTCGAGACGTAGCGCCCATAGGTTGGTTCTCTCTCGTCCACGCGCCGCTCCCCCTCCTCCAATGGACGTCCCTGCTCTTCGCGCCGAGATCAAGGCTTGGGAACGTGACTTCAGGGAATCCCATGGCAGAGATCCCTCCATCCAGGAAATCAAAGTCCAACCACACATCGGTACGTTCCACCTCGTCTATCTACCTCCACCGTGCTCACCTCGAATCCAGCCGCAAAGTACAGGCTCTACAAGTCCCTCTCAAAGGCTGACCCCTTGCGCACTCTCTCCCAGCGCGCACCCTCTTCCACTCCCCCACCCTCTGTGCCATGTCATCCACCTCCCTCGTCCATCCTGCCCAAGGCTCGCGCAGTCAAGGTCGATCCTCCCACCTCCACTTCCAATCCCTTCTCTCCTGTCAAGAACAGAAAGAAGTACCAGGATATTGCTTCATCATCGCAACGCGCATCTAATCCATCGCGTTCTAATCCATTTGCCACCCCATCCAAGCCAAAGAACAAACCACATGTCCATCGCCGTTCCCCTTCTCCAGACCCTTTTCCGCCCATCGAGCCCCTCGCCTTGGTACAACACCTTCCGCTATCCTCCGCAGCCGATTCCCCAGTCACACGAGCACGTAAACGTCTTCGTGGAGAACATGTCTCTCCTTCTCCGGTCAAAGAGAAGCGTGCGCGTGTCACGTCCCAAGCTGCGCTCTCCTTTACCGGCCATGCTGCTCCCCATTTCAATCCGGATGTCTCGGACGGAGGTGGCTTCCCTGCCACTCTCAATGACACGCTCATTGGTGAAACGCCCATGAAACCTCGCGGCGGAAGGAAGAACTTCAAGGTGCTGTTCGACGATACGCTCGCGAATGACGACAACCGTCCCATGAAAGCTCTTCCTTCGTCTCAGAAGAAGGGTGGCTCTTCAACGCCTGGCTCCAGCCTCAAGAGGGAGAAGTCTAGAGCTCTCACGCCTTCCTCTGACGAGGAGGACGACTGGATTGCGAAGCCTAAGTTGAAGAGTCTTGAAGCATCCGGTTTGATGCCCCCTAAACCTGGCCGGTTTGGGACGCGTACTGTGAACGGGAAACGGGGCGTACTGGGGTCACTCGTGCCGCCCAAGAACGACTTGCATTCGGAAGTCGGTCCACCCACCGCCTCTCAGTCTCAGTCGAAAGCTCCTGGCATCTCATCTAGCCAGTCTGGCATCTCGAACCCTTTGCGAGCTACCAACAAACGCACTCTTCCTGACGATATTGGCGACACTAACGACGCTAACGCGACCACATCTAATACCCTCCTGAACCTTCCTCTTATACCCCCTTCCCCGCCTCCCCCGGATGCATCGAGACCATCGGTTCCGAGGTACGCCGATAAAGGCAAGGGAAAATCTGGTAGTCGGAAGAAGGCCAAGCTGCTGCCGGATACCAAGGGTGCGGACGGTGAAGAGTCGTTGAGCCTAGAGGACGACGAGATCCAAGTCAGGGAAATCGACCCTCTTGCCCGGTTGCCCCAGGTTGAATCGGCAGATGACGCTGGATCCGACTGGGACACGCACTGGCGAGCACAAGATGAGCCAAACATTCCCGCCATCCTCTCCACTTCGTCGGTCGACCCAGGGAGGTTCGAGGTGAACTTGCCTGCCGAACTCCAGCGGGTGCTAGCGATATCCCCGGGTAGCCGCAGGAGAGAGGCCGAAGAGGGGAAGGTCGTGCGAGGACTGCTGTACGGGAGCAGAGAGATCCGCTATGATGCCAGGAAGGGAGGAGAAATCTGGGACGTCGGCGAAGAGTCGGAGCATGGTGAAGGCACCGAGGAAGACTGGGAAGGCGAGCCGGTACCCTGGGAGGTGGGCGAGTTGTAGGGCTGTGTAACAGTATGTGTCCATTGCTCTGTACGCATTACTCACGTTGATCTGCATGGCTCGATTGGCGGTGTACAATCGTCTCGCGAGAGGACTGTGGTCGCGCGCGTCCGGCACGGATGCCATTCGGTGGCATAAACATGCTCTCCGAGGAGGTGTGCCCCAGGCGTGTCGGGGCTCTCGGGAGTCGCGTGCTACCGTCTTATGGGCGGCTGTATGCTCTCTGCCCGGGTTCCAGAGGAGCTTATGTCCTCGTTGGGTGCGCATGCTCACGAATGCAGGTGCAGACCTGGCCGTTCTATCAATGTGCGTTGAGACACGAGCAATACGCACCGGGAGGTGGACAGCGTTTCTGCCAGTGGTATATTTCCCCGGCCTCATCACTCTCAACGCCCCTTAACCCACATTGTTGCATTGCGCAATAACGTGTGTTCCATCGAAGCACTAACTCTGCCCAATCCTCACGCTCTGATCCTCCACGAAGCTTCACCTCGCCTCACGATATCTATTCCACATTGAACGTGCCGGTACCTCCCCAGAACCTTACTATCCGCAGCCTACAAAACCCAATAAGTATCCGTTCGATTCACAGCTCTACCGTCATGTCTTCCGGACAGTCTCTCTCACGTCGCTCCTCTCTTGTCGACTATATCACGCAAATCCCTCGCCCGCGCCTCGCCAGCCTCCGGTCCCGCAAGTCCACACTTTCGCTCAAGTCCACAGCCTCGACCAAACTCGACCACTACACCCCGTACGCCGTGCACCAGCAGAAGATGAAGCCCATTATTCTCCGCGATGCAGACGCTACGCAAAAGCTTCTAGAGGCAATCCTCGAGACTCCTCAGGGTCGTCGCTCTGTTTCGCGCCTCGCGCGGACCTGCAAGGCCTTCAAGGAGCCGGCTCTGAACGTGCTCTGGCGCGACCTGGACAGCCTCACTCCACTCCTCGGTCTCTTCCCGAGCACCATACTGAAACGTGCTCGCAGGCCGGGTATGGGCCTGGTACGCCTTCTGTCTCATTCGGCACCGCAAGCGTCGTTACTCACACAATTATTCGCATCTGTTGCCCCTCCCTCTCTCCTCTCGTCGATATCCGAACAGACGAAGGCGCCCGAGCGCGATGACTGGGCCCGCGTCCTCGCCTATGGGATGAGGGTGAAGAGTATCGCGTTCGTGGAGATGTCAGGGAACATCGCCCCCTCTATCCTCCCGCTGCTCGAGGAGCACCGCCCGGCGACGTACATTCTCCCCAACCTCACCTCGCTCACGTGGAAGGTCGAGACCGCGGCGAACCTGGAGCGATGCCGCATGTTCCTCGCGCCGTTCGTCGAGTCCATCCAGCTCGAGGTGGGCTCGAAGAGCCCGCGCATCAACGACATCCTGGAGGAGATCGCGAGCCACAAGGGTCTCAAGTCTTTCTCGTTCACGCTGCACACGAACCTCCCGGACAAGTTCACGGAGACGTTCCAGGAGAACGTCAAGCTCGAGAAGCTCGCACTCACAGCCCCAGGTGCGCTTGCGGCCAGGGTCGGCAAGTGGGCTTCTAGCCTTCCACTTCTGGGGACGTTGGGCGTGGACCTCTCCGCGCGCTCGACGACCGCGGTCGAGGGTTTCTTCGATGACATCAGCCCCGGCTCCGGGTACTCGACCCCCAGCTCCGTGGGGGGCACAGACAGCGGGGTCTTCTCAGCCGACGAAGCGGATTTCTCCGAGGCACGCAAGGCAGCGGTGCGCCTCACGCGCGACGGGCCTCGCCGCGGAGCCTTCGCGAAATTGAGCAACCTCACCCTGACCGGCGAGGCCGCCAACTTGACTATGTTCCTCAAGCACCTCACGAGTCCCCTCACCCAGCTCGATCTGGTAATGGAGGACCCGCCGATGCCCATCGACTGGCACAGCATTTGCGTGGTCGTGTCCGACCAGTTCGCGGACACCCTGCAGTCCCTCCGTATCTCCGCCACGAGTGCATCGCGGTTCGGGGAGCTTGTCCGCGCGACATCGCGCGGCGGAGACGTGCCAACGCGCCCCCTCCCGCTGACGTACTTCTCGATGCTGCCGCGTTTGTGGCGCTTCGAGGTCGACCTGCCCGAATCGGTGATCTTCGAGGAGAAGGACTTGAGTCACATTGCGCGTGTCTGCCCGAACATCGAGATCCTCCGACTTTCGCCCAACGCACGCTTCCCCCCGATTGGCAACCCCCCGGCCATTACGCTCGAGAGCATCGTCCCTCTCACGCGCGACTGTCGCCGGCTGCACACGCTCGCCGTCGTTGTGAACGCGGCGGAGCTGTCGAATGACGACGTGTACTCGACGCGCGTCGTCTGCTCGCGCTCGCTCCTTCGCCTGCACATCGGCCACTCGTGGGTCAAGAACCCCCTGCAGACTGCAGTGCTTCTCAGCCACCTCACGCCGTACCTCGAGACCCTGAAGTACTTCGAGCCCAAGAACCGCGCTGGCGCCGTCGAGGCAAACGCGTCCGCGTGGCAGCGCGTCGCCGAGATCCTCCCGCACGTTCAACACATCCGGCTGGCCGAACGCAAGCTCCAGCCGCCCCCGGCGCCGTACGTGCCCCCGCCCAAGTCGGACAAGGCGATTGACGCGACGCCGATCATGTTCGACGCCGCGGTGTCCGTCCGCCCGCAGGTCCAGGAGATGTCGATCCAGGCGGTGCCTGAGGTCGTCCACTCAGGCGTGCAGATCATGCCCGAGACGAGCGAGACTTCTATCGACGCGACGCCCGTGCTCGTGGAGGCAGAGGTGATGGTCGTCCCCGAGTACAGCGAGGAGGGCATCGACGCCGTCCCGCCCACTGAGGAAAAAGGAACGGAGCCCTGGGAGCCCGACACCGAGTCTGAGTCGTCCGAGGACAACATCGAGCATTCCGTGCCCCCGATCTCCACGCACCTGTTCACGCCCACCGCGGTCGTGAGTGGCGCGGTGTACATCACGCACCGCGTCTTCCGCTTCTACACCGCCCCGATCCGGTTTGTGTTCTCGTTCATGCCCACTATGCCCATGCAGATCCTCCCAAAATTCGCCCTCTATGCAACCCCGTCCTCCGAGCTCGAGCTCAACGAGAAGCAGGCGATGCTTGCTGCCGCCGCGGCCGCGGATGCGGAGCCCGGCCCCAGCCACCAGGCGTCGACACACACGCACACGAACGGCACAGCGGTCCCGGCGCAGATCAACCCTGTTTGTCAATAATTCTTCGACTTATGGTCTTTATGCTGTATGCTTACATGTGGAACGACTCGTGCTGGCACTGTAAACGTAGGATTGTGACGCTGTGAATGACAATATCATTATTGGTTCCCCTGAACATGCTACTGTGACGAGTGAAAATTCTCTTGGAGCTCTCCGACCTGAATCCGCCGAAGAAGCTGCGCAACTTGAACCGGGAAACCATCGTGTCGACCTCGCTCTCGAGCCTGTGTGGTTCCAGTTCGGCGCGGCCGTCCCGGGAGGAGCGCCTTATCACGTGATGGAATCGAGGCAGGAGGATGGACTCGGAGGCTCAAAGCGCCTCTACGCGACGCGTCAGTCCAGTCTCAGAACGGCGACGAGTGCTTGGCTTGCATCCTCCACTCCCTACCCGACGTACATCATGGCCGATCCCAAAAAGCAAGAGAAGGACTTCACCAAGGAGGTTGATGGGCTCCTTCTGTCGGCGCGGACTCTTGCACAGGTACGTCCATAAGCCCCTTGCGACCGCCTGGTGTGCCACCAACTAACCTACCGTCGTACAGTCCGGTAAACTGCAGGAGTCCCTGGACAAAATATATGTGCTCGAGAAACAAACCCGCAATGTATGCGCCCCATCACGCACGCTCGCGATACAAAGGTGTCTCACTACATGATTCGTAGGCCTCGGACATGAACTCTACCACCCGCCTCGCGAAGGAGGCGTCCGAACTGTGTTACAAGGCCGAGAAGCTTGAGCTCCTGAACAGCAATATCAACACATTGAGCAAGAAGCATGGACAGCTGAAGGCGGTCATCCAAGCTTTAGTGGAACAGGCGATCGGTTGGCTCGAGGAGATCCGCAAGTCCGCGGGCACGGAGAAGTGGTTGCAACTCATCGAAACTCTGAGAAACGTGACGGAGGGAAAGGTACGTCCTACGGTATCTCTTTCCTAGAACGCTGTGCTGAAGTGCCTTTCTGAAGATCTTCCTCGAAACTCCCCGAGCACGGATCACCCTCCTCCTCGCACAACACCATGAATCCCTTACCACCGCCGCTTCTACCACACCAGCGTCCCGCAAAGAGCCCCTACAAATTGCTTCCGATCTCCTTAGCGATCTCCAGGTCGAGACGTACTCGTCTATGGACCGCCGGGAGAAGACGGAGTTCATCCTGGAGCAGATGCGCCTCTTGATTGCCCTTGCCCGTCTCAAAGACGCTGAGATTGGTGGCGAAGGCAAGGATTCGATCGGCGGTGGCGAAGCTGAGTGGGTGAAGGTGCGGGTCGGTGGTCGGAAGGTCAACGAGGAGTTCCTCAAGCATAAAGATAATGAGGTATGCACACGTCTCGTCCGGATCTTGCCAGCAGTGCTGAGAGAAGGCGGCGTGAATAGGACCTTAAGCTCAAGTACTATGACATGATGATCCAGTACGCGCTGCATCAAAGTGCATACCTTGATGCCGCGAAGTACTACCACAAAGTGTGGGAGACACCATCCATCAAGGAGGACGTGAATGGCCGGGGTCGTGAGGTGCGTAACGCTGAGAATATTGAGTACTATGATCCTCACATCCTCGTCAGGCTCTCGAGCACATTGTCTACTACGTCGTGCTCGCACCTCACGACAATGAGCAATCCGACATGCTCCACCGCCTGTTTAACGACCCTGCCCTCCCGAGACTGGAGCTCCAATAGTAAGCAAACGTTATGGTTTCTTTCCAACAGGGAGCTGAAGATTTGCCGCAGCGCGCTAGTGAAGTGCTTCACAACGCCTGAGCTCATGAGGTGGCCGGGTATCGAGCAAATATACGGCCCTCATCTCAAGAAGACGAGCGTCTTCAGTCCGTCAAAGCTCTGGGAAGATCTCCATACCCGAGTTA
Organism: Ganoderma lingzhi; assembly: GCA_026283605.1. NCBI lineage: Eukaryota > Fungi > Basidiomycota > Agaricomycetes > Polyporales > Polyporaceae > Ganoderma > Ganoderma lingzhi. The sequence continues at coordinate 2,893,158 of JAPJYM010000001.1, forward strand.
TTGAGCATGTAAGCGAAGATGTCTTCGGCATGCACGGACTTGCTGCTGACAAGCCCCACAGAATATCCGCATCGTTTCACAATATTACACCCGCATCACCCTTACCCGCTTGATTTCCCTCCTGGACCTCACCCAACAACAAACTGAAGAGACGCTTTGCCGACTAGTCGTGTCGGGGACTGTCTGGGCGCGAATCGACCGGCCCGCGGGCATCGTCAATTTCCGCCAGAGCAGGAGTGCAGAGGACGTCATGAACGACTGGAGCTCGGACATGCAGAGGCTATTGGGCCTTGTTGAGAAGACGTGGATGGGCGTGAATGCCGCGCAGGCAGCCCAATCACGAGCAGTGAAGGCGGCGTCATGATGTACTGTACCCCTTGTAGCCTTACCGTGGACAATTTTTCATTCATTCCCGAGTATGTTTTTCGCCGGAGTGGGGCATCGATGGTTTGTCGTGTGTAATTAATTCTGTGGTAAAGTATGCAACAAATGAAAGCACCGGGAACCGGTCATCTATGCTGGCACGGTCTGGGCCCGGAAGTTCATAAAGTCAACCTGTGCAGAAATCCTCTGCGCCGCGCGCTCCGGTGTCGAGAGGCCTTCTGGCTTGATTTCAGGCTCGCTGAAAACGGGCGCATACACCGGCCGGACACCCTCCTTCCACAACCGCGTGTACTGCTGGCCCTTGGTCCATTCGTCCGGAAGTCCCTCGCGCTCGACGACTGCCTTCCAACGCTTGCGCTCCGTCTCCGCCGTGCGGTCGCGTGCGGTGGTGTCCTGGAAGGTGCGGAGGGCCGTCTGCTCCTTGTTGAAGGTGATATCGACTTGCGAGGGACCGAAGTCCATGCCGAGATGCTCCGCCTCAGCCAGCGCGATCGAACGGGCGACGTGGAGCTCGGAACGCAGCGAGCGGAACTGGGCGACGGCGGACGCGTACGCGGACGACAGGTCCATGTCGTGGTGTTCGTACAAGTTTACCGCGTAGCGGACGGCACTATCGTATCGTGCTCCAACCGTTAGCAGGACACAACCAACGCTGGTAAAGTGACGCGTAGCAACACGCACTCTTCTGGAGAAGGATTCCGCCCTCTCTGCCGCAACCTCCTCCAGTCAACTCCGCGTATGGGGTGCTCTGACTCAACCGCGGCGCCCTCGACGAGACTCGTGTGCCGGAAGGCCTCGAAGGGGTGGTCCCTGAAGAACTGGCGGCGGACCTCATCCTCGACGTACTTGATCGGGAGGGGCTTGGCCGTTTTGCTATCCGCATCGGGCGTGAGGGCTGTTGCAGCGGAGGGAGTGTCGAAGTGCGTGCGCAGTGGGGGGCTACGTGCGGGGAGGGGGAGAGGCGGGTTGTCTAGGACGGCGCGGAACCAGGCGGGCTCGCGCTGGATGTAGCCCTCGCGGAGGAGGCGGGATGCCTGCTTGTGTACCTGGTTCGCGATGCGCTTTGTGGCCATGAGTTGACGAGCGGGGAGACGTCACGCGGAAGGGAGGAGGGCGAGGGATGGGCGAGCTGGAGTCAGTGTGACGGGAGCCTGGGCGGTGCCGGTGAGCGCGAGCGTCAGAGATGCTATTTGGGGGAATGTGGGAAGTGGTGCTTTTGTTGGTCAGACGTTGGTCTGACCGGTTCAGGTTCTGGGGTTGCCTGGGCACTCTTCTTTTCTGCATCCACACACCATCCACACAGCTGTGCCTCACGTTGGGTCAGCCTCCATCACAACGCTACAAGCACAGTAATCACATCTCAATCATGCACCCTGTGATACGTCGCAAATTTTGGTGTCGGTCCCGTCAAAGCCCCGTCGGGAACAGATCTAGACAAAGACAACCGGAATCGATTCGCAGGCCGATGGGCGGTCACTCCGTTTTTGGACTCCTCTTCTGGTGTTCTTCGCCATGACATTTGCATGGGATTGTCCTGGGATTATCTGATCTCCCAGCGGTCTTGGGTATAAAAAGCGCACTCGTATCCCTCCATTTTCCCCCAGAGCCTCTCTCACTGTCACTCTTCATCTGTTCATCTCCCACAGCCTATCCGCTATGGTATGTCTTCCTCAGTCCATGCCCCCATTCCACCCTCCATCCTGACCCGCATCATAGTCGTCCAACGTCAAGTGCACCACCTCCAGCACCGATTGCTCCCACCCCAACTGCGCCTGCGGTGAGCCCCCCAAGAACAAGGCCAACTGCGGCTCATCCAACTGCAGCTGTGGCGCCTCGTACGTCCTCCCGCAGCTTCTTGCCCACGTTCCCGGCACTGACCATAGCTGCCTACTTATTAGCTGCGCCTGCAAGCCCGGCGAGTGCAAGTGCTGAGCGCCGTCCTGCGACTCCTTGCCGACGAGACCTCGAGCTCCCCGGTATCAGTACATTGTACGAGATGTATTGAAGTCATCGAAATCCCATTGTGCAACCATGTACGGTGTATAATTTTACCAACTGGATGTGAGTTCGCTGCCTTGAGTCACAAGAACCATATTACGACATCAAAGGAAACGCATGTTATGTCTCGATTTTCGTCGCTTCGTTCAGTGCGGTGCCCTCACCGATTCGTGACCACCGCCCGGTCAACTTCGAGGAAGTTTGAAGGCGAGGCTGCCGTACAATTACGTCCGAAGGACCACGGCGCTCAGAATTGCCGCAGCACCAACCCATGGAAGCAGTCATAATCCAGTCGTCTTCCAAGGGCGGCCTTCTACCAACCTCCGCCCCACCACCCCTCATGGATTCATCGTTTGCAAGTTTGCCGTTCCGAGCCCCCTCTCGTATCTAGGAGGATTCGGCTTCATCCTCGGATGGTGGGAGCGCTCCCACCATCCGAGGATACCTCCCCGAATCCTCCTGATTGAGGGTGTTGCGAACGGCAAACTTTCACCGATGAATCCACGGCGCAACTGGTCAAGCGGTCTTCTGCAAGTCGGTGCTATCTCTCTCGCGATAGTACTAGCACATGCAAAGTCGTCAATCCACGCACTCTCCACCCCGTCCGTGTCTGTCATCGTCTTGATTATACTCTCAGCCGTAACGACCTCCATCGCCGGTGCCGCTCTTGCAATCGGGTATCTGGTCGAGCGTGCCAAGCTCACCGATGCCACCTTGACTGTCTTCCCTGCCGTCTGGGCTACCGCTTGGGCTGTGGTGGAGTACTGCAGCCCTATCGGTCAGCTCGCGACTTGGAGTCCCCTCGCCCAGCTTGGAGGATACGCCTGGCTCCGGCAGATCGGGGGGCAGGTCGCAATCAACTGGGTGGTCGCGGCCTGGTCTGTCATCATAGCGGACGCAGCGGGGGCTTGGATGCTCGGGTCGAGCGAGGAGTCTGAGAGGGTCGACACTCCGCCAGCCCCCATCAACTACTTGGACGATGATGTGCCTGTCCCCCCTGCACCCAACGCCAATGGGGAACAGGTGGCTGCCTACAGCTCGATGGACAGGTCGCGTCTCGCACTGCTGGCGGTACTACTTGCATTGGCCGTCCCTTCCTACTTCATTTCTGACATGCCCTCCCATGTCTTGGCTCCCGACGTCACTCCTTTCGGCGTCGCATGCGCTCTACCCTACCCAATGAGGAACGGGGAGTATCTGGGCCCTCCAGGTCTGGACGACTATATAGCGGAGTCGAGGAGGCTACAAAGTCAGGCCAATATCATTCTGTGGCCCGAGAGCGCAGTCCGCTTCGAGTCGCGCAATGAGAAGGAGGAGGCACTCGAAAAGATCAGAGATACTAATAGGATCAACCGCGGCGTGTATTACGGCGTCGGCTTCGACGAACTCATCCACGAAAACTCGCCAGACGGCGTCTGGAAGGCCGGCATGAGGAGGAACGGGCTCGTGCTCCTCGGCGCCGAAGGCGTCGTGTACGAGTACTACAAGAGACACCTAGTGCCTAGTAAGCGTGCTCATCCATCATCCATGCCCCCACAGTCCGACTCACTGAAACGCCTTCATGTAGTAGCCGAGTCCTTCTCGATGACGCCGTCCAACGAGAAGCCCTCGATCTTCACCATGCAGCTCACGCACCCGGCCAACTGGACGGCCCCAGAGTGGGCCCCCGCGCCGAACTACACACGGCCGGTCGACATCACCGCGTCCATCTGCCTCGACTTTGCCACCGCGTCGTCCTTCGCCGGCCTGCCGTCGCGCCCTGCGCTCATACTCGCCCCCGCGCGGACGTGGCACACGAGCGTGGGGCTCGCGATGTGGGAGCAGGCGCGCGCGCGCGCCGACGAGCTGGGCGCCGTCGTGCTCTGGTGCGACGGGGGCGAGGGTGGGGTGAGCGGGCTGGCCGGGAGGGGCATGCACGCGTTCAGGCAGGTCGGCCCGAGGTCCTGGGCGCAGACCGTGAGCACCCCGTGGCCATTCGACCGCTCCCGCACCGTGTTCGCCGTGGGGGGGACGTGGGCGGCGGTGGGAGCCGTCTGGGCGATCGCTGGCTTGGGCGTGTTCGCAGGGCGCGTAGTGGGCGATCTGGGCATGGGGGACCGTGAGGGCGGGGGGCGGAGGGCTTGGGAGCTGTGGAAGACGGTTCAGGACATTCGCGATATGTTGTCGGCCTTCGGTCGGCGGGAGAGGCGAGGTGAAGAGGAGCCACTGCTGCGGGTGTAAGACTTGGTGTGAGCTCATGACTGCCCGCGTTCTGTTCTCATGTGCCTGGTGTTGTTTTGGTGTCATGTCATTGATCCGATATGTGTTTGTAGCGCTATGGATGGTTGAACACAACCCCGGTCACTCGTGCATCGGGTGCTTCGTGCGTGAAGGTTGGGGCGACACATCATATATTCTAAAGTCTATCAGCGGAAACATAATTGTCAGTTACAACAGATGCGATATCTTCTACGCCCCGCTCGAGAGGGCCGGAACCAGGAGGACGATCGGCTGAACACAATGCCTGTGATATGCGGGCCAAAGACACGCCGAGGAGGCGTGTCGATCGTATCGGACAAGGGAAGGGCAGACATTTCAGATGGGCTATCGGGAAGATGGCGTAGAACATCCCAATCGACGATGGCTTGGGAAATGAATACCCCAGAAGACTCCGCGCAGAAGGAGGTACCTGGCGAGGAAAGCAATGTCCGTTCAGCGAAATTCTTTGTAGATGGCGTTGCGGAAGAAACAAGCGTCCGAGCTCACCGTGTACAATACATATGTCTCCGGTTGGAATAGAAGCCCTGGGCGCATGACGGAGGAGTGGGGCGTGAGTTGAGGATGTTTTAAGGGAGGGATCGCGCCGTCAAGGGTTATAGTGGGCAGCCGTGGCCCAGGCCGCCTACTCGGGGAGGATGACCACAGCGCAGCGGTAGGTTCCGTAGAATACCCTAGGACTGAATTAGTACATGTCTTCTAGGGGGCAGATACCTCATGGAAGGACAAGAACGCGAGTGGGAGGACCGGACTCCGAGATGCATGAGAACGATGCCAACGCCCGCGACGGACGAGCAAAGGATCTAGGACACTTGTGCCGCTGCTGTCCTTCCTGAAGTGCAGAAGCGTAAAGTGCAGTGGAGAGCAGAGAGAGCGAGGGTGGAGAGGAGGTCCTCCTCCTCAGAGGACATGGAGGATGAAGTAGAAGCCATGTCGATGTCGGAGGAGAGGGGGGCGCTTGGAGAGTTGCGGCCTCGAGGCAGGGCCGGAGAGAGTATCTCATCCGTGCTTGGGCTTGGTTGTATCTCTCGCGATCTGACAGTAGCAGTGAGTGCCCTTCCCTCGTCTTCGCTTGGTCTTTTTCCATATCTCGGGTGGTGTGAAGGCTCGCCTGGGCCAGCAGGTTTCCACGCACTCTTCATTCTCAGCCGTCCTCATCTACTGCGACCCGTCAAGCCTCTGCCCTCCCACCGAGTCCGCGATTGAGGACTTGTGAGTCACCATGCCCCCATCCCGGTCTTTCTTTCAGTCGAGGCTCGCGAGCGACCGCCATGGCTCGCTCCGTGTCTCGGCCGAGCCCTCCCCGCTTTCCGCTTCCTTCACTAGTACTGACAACCCATCGCCGGAGCAGGACTTCGCGCGCAACCCGACAAAGGTCCCCGGAGAACCTTCCGACGACCTGGTCCTTGCTCCGGAGCAGGCAGACGAAGAGTTCGAGTTCGAGGAAATCACATACGACGAGCTACGTCTATCTCTTTGTCCCGCCGACCCTGCGCACTTCGCGCCTGTCTTCGGTGAGTGCCCGTCTATTGTCCTAATCGAGGTAACGGTCGTAACCCTTCGTACTCAGACTACCAGCGGGCATACCATCCCTCTTTGCTCTCCCGTTCTCGCACATCCCTCTCTCGACTGAGGAAACTCTCCCAAGCCTCTCTCAAGAAGTCACGCGAAGTAATTGGCCGTACGAGACGCAGGTCTACCGGTTCTGACCACACAAACCCTCTTGCTATTGCCATCCGCAGGCCATCCGTCGACTCCTCCCAGTCCAGCGCGACATCTAGCTCTCCCGAGACACCGCCACAGTCGCCCTCGGCCCTTCTTCTCGACAACCATCCTTTTCTCAAGTCCGACCCTTCTATCGGGGACGACCACCCAGTCATCCACGCTGTCCCACACGTTGTCACCGAACCGGACGACGTCGTTCTAGGTACCACGCCACGCACTCCAAAGGCCAGATCCATCACCTCGTCCCTCAAACGCATCCGCACCCTCAGCAAGGCCTCTCTTTTCTCAAGCGCCCGCAAACACGCGCCGCAAGTCTGCCAGATCCATCCCCCAGAAAGCGAAAGGTCTGGTACTCCCCCACGTAGCTCCAGCCCCCTCGAGAGCATTCAGATCCCCGAGCTCGTCTTTGAGCAGATCGACTTATCCGTTGTCTTCGAGGAGGATCAACCCTTCCCATCCCTCTCGCTCTCTCGTATCGATTCCGTCTCCGCATCCCTAGACCCTGCAACCCCACGCATTGAAGTCCTCAACGCAAGCCCCCGCATCTCATCAGCCTCGAATCAGCTCCGCCTCCCCCGGTTCCAGTTTGTCGACCCACGTTCTTTGGCAGCTTCTGCCCCACCCTCCGCTATCGAGGGACCCGTCTCACTTTTCGGGAGCGCTGCACCTTCGCCCGCCTGGCTGTCCCGCAACGTTCAGAACCTGGAGGTTAACGTCCCCGTTGACGTAACCACATACAGTCCCGCACCCTTACCTATCCCTCCTCCGCCATCCCCACCCCTGTACATCGTCCCACGTTCGCTCCGTCCGGACACGTACTATCTCCGAGGGCCGGAGGTATGTGGTTGTCGGTTCTATAAGAATCGCGATATGGAAACTGAGCCCTGTCTGTAGATCGAATTTGAGTTCACGACTGCCCCACAGACCCCTCAATCAACGAGCTCGTCCCTCACGCTCTACAACCCTTCTCAACGGGACTCGTTCCTAGCCCCGTCGAGCATTGTACACCCGCGTCCAGCCTCGGCCAACCGCCTATCTGTTGTCTATCGTCGCTCGATCGTCGACAATCGGCGAAGTATCCACTCGGTCGTATCGTATAGCGAGGAACGTGAAGGCCAGGACGTCATCAGAGTAGGCTTTCTCCTGTTGTATCGTGGAATTTGTCACTAATGGCGGTAATAGAATACTTCTCTGAACGTGTACGTCGTCTCTTCCGAGGATAACGAGCAGTCTCTGACTCCACTCGCTCTCGGTGCGCCTTTTTTCTACACTAAGCCGCTCACCGTAAACTCAAAAAGTCAATCATCGCAGAGAACCCGCTATCAACTCTTCCTGACCCCGAAGACCCCGGCACACCTGCCGCAGCACCGCCGTCGTCCTCTTACGATATCTTTGTTCCCCATCCGAAAGCGCACGAATACTCGGAGGCTGTCAATTTTCAGCCCCCTCCTTATCTCATAGCCTTCGTCAAACAAATTCTTCGCTCGCCCTCCATGAACATGGATATCTACAACAAGGAGGCCGACACGGTCGACTGGGGAGGAGAGGCCGATTACTCCGGCTACGAATGGTTCAAGGATCCCCCAGAGCGCCACCCCCCAGTAAGGCACTTGTGTCCGTCTGTTTGCATTCACAAAACTCACGAGAACGATAGCCGCCTCAGCCTGAGCCTAGCACGACGGATAACTACGTCCCACAGCCCGGCGTCATCGAGCAGAACGAGACATTCGACTACGCGCTGAAGAGCGCGCCGAACGTGCTCTACGCACGCTTTAAGCAGTTTGGACAGGTGCGTCGCCTGACCCCACTAGTGTCGGAGCGTTTCATCTTCTCCCATCTGACCCGTCCCCGTGTTCTCATATTCCACAGCTCGGCGTCCTCGCCTGGTCCTCCGAGTTCAGCGAGCTGATCGACGCGCTGAAGCAGCTCGGCTTCGAGGGCAACATGTTCGTCTCTACGCGCACGCAGGCCCTCAAGACGTGCGAGGATATCCTGCGGCTGAACCTCAACATCGAGATGCAGATCATCGTGATGTTCCTCTCCTCGCAGATCGCGCGACTGCGCCGTTTCCTCGACTCAGACAGGCAGTGGGACGACTACCCCAAGCCCCAGTTCCCGCTGGACTACACAGAATACCCGCGCGAAAGGTGACACTCGTACCCCCACATGTGACATTTTGGCATCCTTCTATATACCTCTGTCGTGTCTGTGGTCCTCGGTTATTTCTCGTACATATGCGTACCTAGGTATGCTCCCGTTGACGGCGTTGTACGTGCCTCGAGGACGAGGCGTGGTGTTCCCGCAGGAGGTTTGAGACGCACATATGTATTATATTGCCGCGCATATGACTGTAATATTCCTCTTCTCTCTCTAGCAAATGCCCTCTTCAATCATGTCATGTACTACTCCACGGTGTAGTAGACGCCTTGCGAAACGAAAATCGAATGCATTGCAGCGTGAAACGGCGCAGTCCTGAAGCAATGTCCAATACTTATTAGTATGAATGTCAACAATCGCGACTCGTGGTACAATGACAGCAATAGTCCATAAAGATTAAAGACGAGCTGAGTTGAATGGGATGAGGTGGCACCGAGCCTAAATGATATGTGAGAAAGATCCACGGGTGCCCCAGAGCCATGGTGAGTGAATGAGTTGTTGAAAGAAAAGCAGTAGCATGGAATTGCGTAGCGGTGCGGTAATCTAAGCAAGATGCAAAGGGAGTGTCCTTAAAATTAGTATGTACGGCGCGCAAGTGGCGTGGTATCAGGGTGTTGGTGGCGTTATGGGTCGTTAGTGCATCAGCGGCGAGGAGAGCCGTCACCGTTCGACAGGGATGCAGGCAGAGGCGAGGGCTGGTACGACGACAGGCGTGGAGGATTCGGGAGGGGATTGGCCAGCGACATGGGCAGAGGAGACGGTTGGTATGCTGATAGACGCGGAGGACTTGGAAGGGGGTTCTGTGATATAGGAGGGGTCGAGACGTAAGATGGGGTCTTGTAGAACTGCTGAGCGGCGGCCATCGCACTGTTCTGCGGAGGGGATGAGACGTATGGGCTGTATCCTGGGGACCCCTGGTACGGCGCTTGCACAACCATGTACGTGTGGCTGGACCCAAAGGACTGGCTGGCAGGGGACATGGACGCCCTCTGCATTTCTGCGACGGCGGTGACGCTCGGAATGGAGCTGACGCGCTGCAGCTCGGTGCTGATGAACGTCGAGGGTCGAGAGTCGCTGCCGATCGTCGCAGGCGCAGAGACGACGGGCATGCCGTCCGGCCCATACGCCATGCTGCGGGCCTTCCACAGCCGTTCCATTTCCCAAGCATCCTTGGCCCTCACAGAAGACAAGTCCGCAGCAGAGTGCAGCTCCGACGTGGGCCTCGGTGCTGACGTCGTAGCGGATAGATGACGTTCACGGAGCTGCTCCTGGACGGGAGGTGGCACGCTGACGCTCGCTGCCTTCACCGACCTACTATCCCCCGGTTCGCTCGACTTCCTGACGCTGCGCCGCGGGTTGATGGGCGTCTGTGTGGAACGCACGGAGTTCACTGACGGAGCCTTCTCTCGACCGTTCGTCGACGAATGCCTTTTGTGCCGCGGTTCACCTTCCTCTGTGCTGAAGTTTTGGTCTCGACGGCGCCTACTCTCCTCGCGGTGGACGGCGTGTTCAGAAGGTTTGGAATTCTCCTTCGGCCGCTCCTTCTCCTTCTCCTTTTCCTTCTCCTTCGACTTGGAAGGCTTTTTCGGAGACTCCGAGGGCGTGCCCACAACTTCCCATTGCTCGCCCATGCCCATGATGACCTCCGCCTGTTTCATAGTGCCGGAGGCACTGCGCACGAGTTTGAACGTCTCCGTCTCCCTGACGGACTTCGAACGCGAAGCGTCCTTCGACTTGGTGGGAGAACGGTCCACGCGCTTGCTGCTCGACCGGCGTGGCTCCTGTGCCTCAGCCGCAGTGGGAGGAATGACGAGCGCGGCCGGAGTGGCGAATGGCGTGGGAGGGTTGACGTACATCGACGCACGCGCCAAAGCGATCTCTTCTGGAGATGACGGTGGCAAAGGTGTAACTGTGGAGGCGGGGGATGTCGCAGCGTAAGAAAGTCTCTCACGAGCGTGCACAAACGGCGACGAGGGTGGGCCGACAGTTGACAGCGCTGGGGAACCGGGTTCAGTAACCTCGGTGAGGGCTTGTAATGTCCGTGCAGGGGTGGGTGGGGGCAAGTCTGGCAATGGCGGCGAAGAAGGTGGAAGTGGCGCTTCCACAGGCTGCTCAGTGTAGCGGGATTGTCGAGGAGTCATGGATAATGGCGATTCTGTCCTCGGAATGTCCGGTAAGGGCAAGTCCTCCTTGAAGGCTGGAACGTCTGATGCCGGGAGAGGCGCTGTGGCCCCTGTAGGCGTATTATCTGCCGAACTGGATGGGTCGTCAGGGTTGGCCACCATTAGTCTACCATGTGTCAACATCTCTAACACAGAGAAAGACTCGGACGAGCGTCGATCTTCCGGTTCTGGGCCGACTGGGCCGCCCTGAACCGTCTCTATTGAAGGTGGTGGGATACGCTTGAGAGGCTCTGAGGACTTCGATAGACGAGACGACGTACGCTGGCGCGGTCCCGGTGTCTGAGGACTGATGGGCGACTGCGTCCGACTCGTCTCCAGACTGTCCACGTGCTTCCAGTGATCCCCATGTCCATTCTGTGAGATGGATTTGTCTGTTTTTCGCAGAACACTAAACCTCTTCACGAGACGTCCCAAAACACTGCCCCGTTTCGACTTCTGCGAAGACGGCTGTAGAGAAGGAAGTGATGTCATCGACGGTGTCATAGTGGATTGACGACGTAGATTATTCGTGTGCACATGCTCATCTACACGACGATTAATCAAAGGCGACTTTACGTTCCAAAGAAATGTCACGCACCATTCGCGCCTGGAGCGGCAAACAAACCGGTGAAGGGTTTCCGTCGTTTGCTCAGCCTCCGAGGCAGCTGGATTTGTGCAGGGTCTATCGAATGCAGGTGCACCGCAGAAGTGGACTGGGACAAGGGCGAAGGTGCCATCGTCCTGTGACGAGGACCATGGGTCAAGCTCGCGCGCCGAGGACGGTGATTGAAATGGTTTTGGCCACTTGCACCCGTGCTGATGGCACTCTGGGCGCGAGTCGTGAGTTAATGGCCGTTAGACGGAATCAGCGTGACATACTTCTGGTTGGCCATATGGTGGCTGCTGATGATTCCCATTCGGACTCCATGTGTCCGCCCCGTCCGACAACTCCACGCCACGGTGAGTATCCTGGGACACCTTCCTTTGTCGAGAGTTGGGAGGTTCTTGTATGCGGATTTGAGAGGAAGTGGGAGTGGGAAGAGGCGATCCCGAGGGTGTCCTGCTCGGACCCGCCATACCCGATGGATCTTGACCGCGCTCGGGCGCTGACGCCATGGGCGGAAAGGAAGGGGAGAATACAGACGGTGGCCTACCATCGACGGTTGGTGGACGTAGGTGGTGATTGCGATACCAGCGTGGACCAGAGGGATTGTGGAGAGGATATTTGACGCGGAACTGTGCCGCGGACGCGGTGGCAGACTCGGCTTCGCGGTGGTACCAAGCGGGGAGCTCGTTCAATGGATCCGGGATGATAGAGATCGCGAACGGATTGAAGAGGGGGCGCGGTACCTCATGGTCCTTCTCTTGCATGTCCAGGCTGGCGCTGCGAGCAGCGTGGCCGTTTTGCATCGTATGGGTATCTTCCTGTTGCTTCTTACTCGCCTTGCGAGTGAGGAAGCTCTTGCTCCGGGCCTGTTTGCGGCCAGCGACTTCCATCGCGTGGCAGTGGAGGAAGGTATAAGGACGAAGAAGAGTGGGGTATGCTCGAGAGTGGAGGATAGGATAGTCTCCGTGCCCGGCTTATGCTGCCCGAGACAGCAACGGTTGCGGGCTTGAGTGGTGGATGGCCAGCAGCTCTCGGTCGGGGGTATTGGGGGTAGGGGAGCCGAGATCGCTATTGGAGAGCTGGCATGGGTGAAGGAGGGTATGGAGAAACGAGCGGCGAGGGACGTCGACTCGGAGTCGGAGGAACTTGAAGCGCAAGGCTGGAGACTTGGGTGAGAGACTCAGAGCCTGAGGCCTGAGGCCCAACCACGTTCACGCCGTGGGCGTCAGATCTAGAGAATGGGCGCCTACTCCCGTCTCCGGGGTCCGGACGGTGGGCCCAGAGCGCTCTCATTTGCTTCAACTCAGACTGCCAGTGGCAGGCCTTCCTCTCATCTTTAAATTTCCTCAGTCTCGCCTCGCGTCCGCTCTCCTCCCTCCTCGCGACATGTCCGGGCTCACCATCCTTATCATCGGCAGCGGCGGACGAGAACACGCTTTAACCTGGAGGCTCTCTCAGTCGCCCGCCGTTAACAAGATCTATGTCTCTCCAGGCAATGCAGGAACCGCGCTCGAATCCAAAGCTGTCAACATCAATCTCTCCCCTTCCGACTTTCCTTCCCTTGTAGATTTTGCACTCAAAAATGAGGTATACCATTGTAACGTCTTCGGGAGGCCCACTTTATCGTATTCTCACGTCTTCTAGGTCAACCTTGTTGTTCCTGGTCCCGAGCAACCCCTTGTAGATGGAATAGAGACTTCCTTTCGCAAAGGTGCGCAGCCGTCTGATTTGTCATGAGCGCGACAGCACTAATCGTTCATCAAGTCGGTATTCCGGTCTTCGGTCCTTCTGCTCTTGCTGCGCGCATGGAGGGATCCAAGGCATTCTCCAAGGCGTTCATGGAGCGCCACAAAATTCCTACCGCAAAATTCAAAACCTTCCGATCGTCCGAGGTTGACCAGGCGATCGACTATGTCCGCACCTGCGGCTTCAAGGTAGTTCTCAAAGCGTCCGGCCTTGCTGCCGGGAAGGGCGTCCTTTTGCCCGAGACGGTCGATGAAGCCATTGCTGGTCTCAAAGAGATTATGGTTGACAACGTTTTCGGGGTGGCAGGTCGGCAACACAGCAGTCCATGTAAATTATCCATCATTAAGAATTTATTTTCTTTATCTCAGGGAACGAGATCGTGGTGGAGGAGCTCCTGACTGGTCCCGAGGTCTCCGTGCTCGCGTTCTCCGACGGTTACACGATCGTACCCTTGCCTGCTGCGCAGGACCACAAACGCATAGGCGAGGGCGATACTGGCCTGAATACTGGTGGAATGGGTGCGTACGCACCGGCCCCCGTCGCCGCTCCTGCCGTCAGGGACTCTATCCTCAAGGACGTTCTCCAGCCCACGATCAGTGGCATGAGGAAAGAGGGTACGTAAACCTGCTATGCTATGTTAACTACAGCCGCATCGTCATGCCACGACCTTTGACAGGATACCCGTTTGTCGGCATGCTGTTCACTGGTCTGATGATTACTGCGGACGGGCCGAAGGTGCTCGAATACAACGTTAGATTTGGTGATCCAGAGACCGAAGCTCTCGTCCTGCTGCTGGACCCACAAATGGACTTGGCTGCCATCCTTCTCGTACGGCTCTACTTCAACTCCTCCTCTCCGTTTTATATTCAATCTGCAGCAGGCCTGCGCAGAACGCCGTCTAGATTCGGTTGACACCAAGATTAGACAAGGCTACAGTGTGTCGGTAGTCCTGGCATCACAAGGCTACCCAGGCAGCTATGCCAAGGGCAAAGAAATATCAATCGGGCAGATGCCGAGAGGCTAGTTGTCGTTTTCGTGTTCGTGACCGCCTCCTGCTTACTACTGCGTATTCTATACCTCAGATGTCGTCGCATTCCATGCCGGAACTGCAGCAGTAGACGGGAAAGTTGTGACCTCCGGCGGGAGGGTGCTATGTGTTGCTGCCTACGCACCCACATTACGTGGCGCTCTGGATGCTGCATATGCAGGCATCTCTAATATATCTTTCGAGGGCAAGGTTTTCCGGCGAGACATTGCCCACAGGTAGGTCTGCCATTTGCATTAGGAATTCTTGCGCTAACCACCTTCCCTAATGCGAAGAGCCCTGTCCGCACAGAACGAAGAACCCAAAGGCTTGACGTACGCGCAAGCAGGTGTCTCCGTCGACGCCGGAAACGCTCTCGTTGAAGCTATTAAACCTTTCGTCCGCGCAACACGCCGATCTGGAGCGGACGCAGAGATCGGAGGTTTCGGTGGCGTCTTTGACCTCAAGGCGACTAGCTACAAGGATCCCGTTTTGGTCAGTGGAACGGACGGTGTTGGCACCAAGCTCCGCATAGCAATGGAAGTGGGCATCCACGACTTGGTCGGTGAGTTGCATACCCTTAATAGCGGCCAGATCATGATGGGTTCATTGAATGCATCCAACAGGAATCGATCTCGTCGCAATGTCGGTAAATGACCTCCTCGTGCAGGGCGCCGAGCCGCTGTACTTCCTGGATTACTTTGCCTGCAGCAAGCTCGACGTCCAGACCGCCGCGCAAGTCGTCAAGGGCATCGCGGACGGCTGCATTCAGGCCGGGTGTGCCCTGATCGGCGGAGAGACCGCTGAAATGCCGAGCATGTACCATGGAGGTGTGTACCTGTCTCGTTGTGTGCCCCGAGGAACGGCGCGCCGACGGACGCAAATATCGCTGCGGCGTACGTTGTGGCTGATCTCTCCGATGCGCAGACGACTACGACCTCGCCGGCTTCGCGGTCGGCGCCGTCGAGCGGCATCTCATCCTCCCACAGCCAACCATCGCCCCCGGGGATGTCCTCCTCGGCCTCCCCTCATCAGGCCTACACTCGAACGGGTTCTCGCTCGTGCGCAAGGTCGTTGCCCTCGCCGGGCTCTCCTACACGGACCCCTGCCCCTGGGACGCATCGCGCACGCTCGGGCGTGCGCTGCTCGAGCCAACGCGCATCTACGTCAAGGGCGTCCTTCCCGCGGCGCAGGCCGGGCTCCTCAAGGGCATGTCTCACATCACCGGCGGCGGTTTCGTCGAGAACATTCCCCGCGTCCTCCCTGCGGGCAGGGGCTGCTATATCGATGCATCAACGTGGGAGCTGCCCCCGGTCTTCCGCTTCCTGATGCAGCGCGGGGGCATCGAGCCGCGTGAGATGGCGCGGACGTTCAACAACGGCATCGGTATGGTCCTCTTGGTTGCGCCAGAGAACGCTGCACGCGCGATTGAAGCGCTGCAGAGCGAGGGCGAGAGGGATGTGTTCCACCTTGGGGAGGTCACCGCCCAGCCTGGCGTCGAGATGAGGAGTTTGTCCGCGTGGACGTCGAGTTGAAGAATGCGTCGAAGTTTGTCAAAGTCACAAGATGATGAGACAATTGCAAGAACGTGGGTCAGGTGAGCCCGCCCATCCGCCGAAGCAGCATGACCCCGATGCAAAAAAATTGCAATCGAGCGTATCGACATTAGGATCAGGTCCGCGGAGTCGGGGTGTGTCAACAAATTAGAGCGTAAGGTACCTGTACTTGACGACAAGAAGTGTATGGCTACGACATAGAGCGATACTACGATAGGCAGATCATTGTCAAAATACGTGCTTTTATGCGTGGGACAACATGGAGGGGAACGGAACGATAAACAAGACGATGTATGGGTTCTAAACGTGGGTCAGAGAGAACACTCCAGAACGGATGGACGGGGATATGATCATAGATAGTAGATAGTGTGTACGCAGATGGGGGCGGAGTGGTGGGTCCGAATCCACGAGACCATTGTATCAGTCATAGGACCGAGTGCCGATGTTATGTGTGTGTATGCAAGCAGAATAACCGGAGAGTACAAGATACACTAGAGCCCGATGCGAGACGGGGAGGACAGATAGATAGGAAGAACCAAAGCATAGTGCACGGAACGAAGGACAAACCGGTCCATTTTAGGCGGAAACAGAAACCTCTTTCACGGCGTCCGGAACAGCAGTTGCAGCGGCGGCGAAAGAGAGGGGGAGCTTGGTAATAGCTTGGTCAGGTAGAATCCCGTTGGTCTCCGGCTATCCATCACACGTAAACATTAGTTTTTGGGACGCTAGCTGATCATCGAAACATACCTTGGACGGTGCCGACGCCGACGGAGATAGGTCCGGAGAGTTACCCCGGGTCTGACCATCCTTACGGGGAGCTGGGGCCTGAAGAACCTGGGCAGCCGTGGGACCAGAGTACCTGGGAGTCGTCGTGCCATTCGAGCTCGCGCGCGAAGATGGGACAGACCCGCCTAAAACAGGGAACTCATCCGCGTTGGGGACGCGTTGAGGCTTGGGCGCACCGAACTTCCTATCCGGTCTGACGTTGTTGAGGAAATTGCCGTTGGGCCTCAACAGCGGACGGCCCTTCTGACCAGGCTCTACCGACTGCGATCGGCTGGAATCGGTGGTGCTCGAGCCAGTACCGTTGCGGACATGAATCGGAGCCTTGTCCTTGAACAGATAATGATGAGACCTTGACAAGGTACTGGGTAAACGCTTTAACGTACTACATCCTGCGTCGTCGTCATGACGGCAAATTTCTCCTCCAACGTGGCCACACCATTTGCATGAAAGGGAGGGCGTGGCCTATGACCTCCCCGCGCGGAAAAATGCGATGGGTGGTGGTTGCCAGGCCCATCCGGGAGAACGTGAGGGAATCGACAGTCGTCCCTGTAACATCTCAATATGATCGCCTATACGTAGAAGAAAACATGAATGACGCGTACCCGTTCCGACACCGCCCGGATGGAAAGAACAGACAAGGAGGCTTGCCCCCACGACCGCCAAATGATGGTCTGCGCGGGCCGCCACGTCGGTGGTGACTAAAGTCCCTGTTGATCGGTGCTGGGACATAACCGTCGATCGGCGGATGCACAGGTGACTTTGGGGAAATGACGTCTGTTGCGTCGCCATTGGGGATGCTTGGGGTCGCATATTGCGCAGGGATGGCATACGGTGGCGCGACACCATGGCCATTTGGGGACACGGGAGCATACATCCCAGGCTGCGGTGGTGGCTGGGTGGCGGTCGGGCTGGTTTGAAGAGGTGGCAAGGGAGGGACCGGACCGGGAATCGGTATAGATGCAGGGTGGCCATAGGTCGGGGAGACGGGAGAAACCACACCGTATGGTACAGGTGGTTGTCCGTTCACAGGACTGAAGGGAGTTTGCACAGGTGACATCACGTCAGATCCAGATCCTGTGTGAGCAATCGGAGGCGGCGACATGTGGGTAGGTGCACCGTTTGGTGAAGCACTGTACGGGCTGGGAGGGACGGGATAATAGGTCGGAGGAGGGTACGGGCCAGGGTTCATCAATTCATAAGGCGCGGAGTACTGAGCAGCAGGAGGCATCGGTCCTTGCATGTAGGAGCCTTGCGGGTGGGCGAACATGCAAGAAACACCGTACCGGCACGCGGGGTAGTATCGGCACGGGATCATGCGAGCAACCTCGGGAGGCGGAAGATTCCCCAGACCATTCGGATTTTGATCTGTTGGCATGGGTGGCGGAGGAGCGTAGTAAGGAACTGAACCATCTGGCATCATGGGAGGGGACACGGGCATGGGAGGGTAGTAGTAGGCACTAGGCGGGGGGTAAAAGCCGGCTGAAGCCGGATCGACATTGGTAGCGTCCGGCTGCTGTTCTTGAGAATACGCGACCTCGGTATGCATTCCAGGAGACTGTCCGAGCTTGCTCTTCGCTGCAGAGAGCAGTTCAAGAATGACCGGGTCCGAGGTGTATGATTCCGGAGGGCCGTGACTGGAACCGTTTGTGGGGTCGGCACCTGAGCAAGGCGTCGGGAAATTAATCCCACTGCATGCAAAATCAATTGCTAGGGTCAAATGACACGTACCTCTGTCCAGGAGAATTCGTACGACTTCTACGTGGCCGTTTTTGACAGCCTCGATGAGTGGAGTGACGCCAGTAAAATCTTACGGGGAGACGTGTCAAAATATTACACGGCGGGGAAAGACCAGGACGCGCAGAAAATACGATGGGGTGCAGATCTTGAACATACCTTTGACCTCGATGTCAACCGGGGTTGCCTCCTTCAAAAGATCAATGAGGCTTTCGAGATTTCCCTCAGAGGACGCTTTCCAGAGAGGTGAGACCATGGTGCAGTGGAGCGCGTTTTGGGGAATGGAGCGGGCGGCGACAGGGAGCGGGGACGAGAGGGGAAGGAAGTGGCAGAAGAGAAACTGTGGCCTGTGTCTGCAGGGGATCCGGGATCCGAATCCGAATCGTCACGGTCCAAGAATTTTTGAACGAGACGGACCGGCGGGGCGAGGGGCCAGGGCGAGTCGGAGCAGCCACATCTGCCAGTGCCAGTCTGTGCCAGTGTGGCGCGCAATCGGAAAAAATTGGATTAGATAATCGCACTCTGATCATCAGCCAGATATGGATACTGTATGCCATCTCTCCTCGCTCAAGTCAACCACGTCCACCATCTGATTCTCCGGCCCAGCCAACCGCATCCCGCTCATTTTCCGCCCCAGCCCCGAGCCGCGTCCAACGGCCGACGAGTCCTCATGTGTGCGCCCGCAGTCTCCAAGTACATCGCCTGTTTCAATGTTTCAGAACGAGTCCCTGGCTGACAATACATTACGTTGCTTTATGTAAGGTACGTATCGTCTTTCGAACAAAGCACAATGTAATACGTTACCTCTATGTCCACAGACAAACCTCAACTCAGGTTTCGTACCTCAGTCCCAACTTCTGCATCAGTCGTTCAGCAGGCTTCCCGCCCTCCGCCAGATCGAGTTCCCGGTTCGGCGGAAGCGACAGCAGCTCGTTCGCGCGTTCCGCTACATCTCGACCTGGGGACTGACTTCAGTATATGTTAGCCACAGTGAGGTTCCTTCGCTGACCTTCATATAGAACATCGTAGATCTGCATTGGATGTCAGCACGGGGCAGGCAAGACATGACGTAGACCACCTACCCCGGATGCTATCTGTGCCGTCACGCCCAAATCGTCCACAACAGACTTCAGAGCCTTCGCCGTGGTGACGCCTTCTGCCACACTACCGAGTGTCTTGATGATATGGTCCAGCGTCTCGCCCTGTCCCAACCGGTAACCGACAGTGTAGTTCCGACTCGTTTTCGAGCTACAAGTGAGGAACAAGTCTCCAACACCCGCGAGCGATAGGAATGTCAAGGGGGATGCACCGTAAGCCGTGCCGATCCTAGTCATTTCAGCCAGTCCTCGCGTGATGAGCACTTCATGCAAGCGGCTCAGTGAATAGAGCGCGTATGAGTGTTCGTGAGACATACTAGCTCGAGTGTTGTTTTCAAAACCCAATCCGGCAGCAATCCCGGCAGCAATTGCATACACGTTCTTCAAAGCTCCGGCTAATTCGACACCGATGGGATCATCGCCAGTGTAGCTGCCATCCGAGGTTAGTTCATCCTGTATGACCTGGCATTTTTGCTCACCATCGGAACCACGGCTGGTGGAATAGCTGAGACGCCTGTTGTGCGTGCTCGGCCGATAGGGACACCACGGATACGGACGTGGGCTGTCTCTTGACGACTGATATAGGCTAAGAATGGCAAAGAAGGACATGACATACCACCTACTTTCTTTCGCGAAAGACGGGCCGGACTACGTGCATATGTACGCTCAATGAAGAACTATGACACGAACGTACCGGACTACTCACGATGAATGTCGCCACTTTGGCGATCTCAGGACCGCATGTGTCTGCGATGATCTCAAGCGTCAGCGCATGCGTCTTGATCTCTATTCCCTTGTTGACGAAGATCAGAAGGGGAACTTTCCCTCCCTCGAGGGTCGCCTTCAGGGCAGTGAGCGTCTCCCTGTCGCGAAAGGTAATCGTCAATGAAACGGTTCCCACTGCATACGCGTTGCCTATATGAATGGACTCACCTGACGCCCTCGGTGGGTATGGCAAACAGGAGCACGTCCATGTTCTGCACCAATTCTGCTGACGGGAACTCGGGACCAACGGCGGTGATCGACTGCGCGAATAGATGGTCCTGGAGAGCCTCTGGATTCCGATGGAACTGGTTGAAGTGCTTCACAAGGTTTTCGGAGCGCGACCACATATACACGGTGTGTGAAGAGTCATCAAGGTGGTCCGCGAGGCAGCTGCCAAAGTTACCCGCACCGAAGACGAGGACCTTGGACCTGTGGCCGGTTTGCTGGTGAGGGAGCATCCTGAAGCCTATGGGAGAGACGAGACGGGTCCTGGGGCGTGCGTGTGGTCCGCGGGGGAGTCGGATAGGGAGGAATGGGAGTTGACGAACAGAGAGCCTTAAGGTCGAGGCAAGAGGAGAGGCGAGAAGCATATAGCAGGGAGCAGCCACGCGGTTTGTTTACGTTGTTGGGGGCGCAAGACAGCTGCAGCCCAGAAGGGACTTCCGGGAAGATTGAACGTGATTCTCCCCAACGCGTTGCTTGCAGTCCTCGTCCCCCGAGCCTCAGACGTTGCTGTAATTCAGAACACCGGACAAGGCAGCACTAACTAGTAGTGGGATTTCACAAGCTGAAGAGAACGCGTTCCACATCCACCGCGTCGGTTCAACTCATAACTAATATATTGGCAACTACGCTCGGGGCTGCGCTCGACGCCGTGGGAAACCACGGAGTAGGTGCGCGCGCGCCTACTCTGAGCACGGAACACTACCGTGGAGCTGCGACTGGCACTTCTATCCTCTCTTCCGTCTAATCTGCGCAACGTTGTCCTCTTCGTCCCCATTCTCGCCCACGTCGCTCGTTTCTCTCCATATACCACTTCTCGTCTCCTCGTATCCTTATTTCCTCACCTAAGCCATGCCCGTCCAGGACCGCACCAACGAGTTCAGGGCCTGCGTGGAGTCGATACGCAGCCGGTCCTCGGTCCCCGCGCGGAGTGTTGCCGAGCAGAAGCAGCGGCTGCTGCAGCAGAGCAAGAGTGGAGGGAGCAAGTCCGAGTTCACGAGGATTGCGTCTGCTATTGGCAAGGACATTAGCAGTACGACAATAAAGCTGGGGAAGTTGGCGCAACGTGAGTACGGCAGCTTTTGGTATCTCCAGCTCATGTTCAGTATCCTACAGTTGCGAAGCGGAAAACCTTGTTCGATGACAGACCTGTAGAGATCAGTGTATGTCTGCATGAGTTCCCTGGTCGTCACGCATTATCGCTAAGGGTTGCCTTGCCCCTAGGAACTGACCTATATCATCAAACAAGACATTGCCGGCATCAACAAGCAGATTGCTCAGCTACAGACATATGTCAAGGAACGTAAAGCTCAAGGGACCAAGTCCGCCGAGGGGAAGCAGTTGGAGGAGCACAATCACAATGTCGTCATGCTGCTGCAGAGCAAGCTGGCGGATACCAGTATGACATTCAAGGATGTGCTAGAAATCAGGACGCAGGTGTGTTGTGTATGTTACTCTGTTGTTTATATATTTGCCTATCTCCCCGCTTCCAACCCACAGAACATGAAGGAGTCGAGGGACAGAACGGAGCAGTTCATGCACTCCACGTCAGCAGCAGCTAATCAGGCACCGCCGAGTAAGCAGCCATGGTCTATCTCTCGGACAGCCAAGTCCGCATGTGCTCATCGCTCGACACAGATTCCCTGCTTTACGGGAACGCACAGCGCCACGATCCAATGGGGGATGGAAGCGGCTTCGGCCAGTCGCGACCTGATACCAAAGGCAAGGGGCGCGCGACACCACAGAACGGCGATATCCTCGCGCTCGATCTCCACTCAGCAGAGGAGGGCACTGGGGCACAAAACGGCGATGCGTTCATGCAGATGCAGCTCGTCGAGCAACAGGTGTGTTCTCTGTTCGAACTATCGCCGCGCATCATATGGTGTTCTGACGCGGCGCGTACTATTAACAGGACAGCTATATCCAGTCGCGCTCGACCGCTATCGAGTCCATTGAGTCGACGATTGCAGAGCTTGGCCAGATCTTCACCCAGCTCGCGCAAATGGTGGCCGAACAGCGGGAAACCGTGCAGCGCATAGACGCAGATACCGTCGATATTGCGACGAACGTCAGCGGAGCACAACGAGAATTGCTCAAGTACTACGCCAGTATCTCGAGTAATCGCTGGCTCATGCTGAAGGTGTTCGGCGTGTTGATTGTTTTCGTAAGTTTGTCATATGTGAGGTCATCTTCCAGGAACTGAATGTCTTTTGTCCGCAGTTCCTTATATTCATCCTAGTCTCATGATTCGGGCTGGCCCGCCTATGTTTACATTCAGATAATAGGACCCATGGATTTCTAGGACATAGAGGGCTCGTTCAATATCGCAGGGTTACACATGCACCGGAAGAATACACATGCTCGGCGGGGACCTAGACAAGACTGGCTACCCAACAGGAATGGCGTTCACGCCAGTGCCAAGTGGCTTTGGTGACCGCTTCTTGCCCTTTTTGCTTCCCCTCTTCTTCGAGGCAGGAGCCTCGTCGGCCCCTTCTGGTACAGACCATGTACGTTTCTTCAGCGGGACCTGGTCTACACCCGAGGTCGCCGAATACCGTTGAGGTCGCTCCAACTGAACAGCCTCCTCGCCCTCGCCTTCTCCCGCACCTTCAGTCTTCCGTTTTGTCTTCGTCGAACTGCGCTTCAATAATTGGGTTTTCTGCGGTGAGCGTCAGTGGGTGTGGGGGAACTGGAAGGTCTATGTACGCACTCTCTGATCGTGTAGCTCCTTATTCCGCTGCTTCACCTTCTCTAACCGACGCTCACTGTTTCCTCCTCCACCCGCTGTGAGCTCTACGTTGATTTTGCGACCCTCGAGCTCGGACTGGTG
Source organism: Ganoderma lingzhi (assembly GCA_026283605.1). Taxonomy (NCBI): domain Eukaryota; kingdom Fungi; phylum Basidiomycota; class Agaricomycetes; order Polyporales; family Polyporaceae; genus Ganoderma; species Ganoderma lingzhi. Next base: position 2,916,207 of record JAPJYM010000001.1, read on the forward strand.
TAGCTTCAAGCCTTGCTGAAGCGCGTTTTGGTGTGAGAATTCGACGAAGGCGAATCCTTTCGACTTTGCTGTTGGTTTTGAGGTCGCTGATGGCTTGAGAGTCATGAGTCGGACTGTGGGCGGAGGGTCTACGCATGGCTTAAGTTGAGCGAGCGAAGAGTGCATAGACTGAGAGCATGTACCGCATTTAGAGAAATGTTGCTGTACTGCCTCCTTGGTTGTACTATACTTCAGGTTGCCTGTCGACCCCGTTAGATGAACGAGCAGAGGTGACGTCTTGAGTGACTTACCGACAAACAATATGAACTTCTGCTTCCTGGCATTCCCATCCATGCCCTCTTCGCCATCCACCTTAGCCCCGTCCGCGCCTTTGCGTTTCTTCTTTGTCTTCGGTCCTGCAGTTGCATTCTCGTCCCCTTCAATACCACTCTTTACCACCTCCGCGTCTTGCTGCTCCCGTTTCCGCTTCTTCGATTTCCGCTCCCATTGCTGGTCTTGATGCCCAGGCTCGCCTTCAGCTTGCGCACTTCCCTTCTTCGCATGCTTGGGAAGTCTCGCCGGAGCTTCAGGCCAGTAGCTTCTTCGGCCAGGTTAAGGGCAGCATCAGCACGGTCCTGGTCTTCCTCAACAGGTATATCGTTGTCGAGCTCATCGAAGCTCTTCGCCTTGCCCTTGCCCTTGCCGCGGTCCCGGAAGGCGAGCGCCTTCTTCTGCTTTTTGGTGAGTTTGAGAGCTGCGCTCATCATCGGAAGCCAAGGGGCACTGGTCGTGTTGGCGAGGGAGAGACGTCGCGCAAGATACCGAGTCTGCGCAGACAGGAGTTGAGTCTGAAATGAGGAAAGAAAGCGAAAGCTGGAGACTCTAGAAGAGTGATCGAAGCAAAAATGCATCTCCACTAAACGCGGCCCACGTGACCTATACTCCTCGAGGCACACGCGAATGGCACGAGCAGGGCACGAGTCCAGATTTCGCAGTCGGTCGACTGTCGGACGACACGGACCAAGGGGGGACATGAATGCGATGAGATAGAAAGGGGTTTACGACAAACGAGAAAGCAATTTAAAAATGGATGTGACATGACACGAGAGGAAATACAGGCAGAGTTCCAGATACAGCCACGACAAAATAGTACACATCTAGGTCTACAGTGTAATTAGGCCCCCAACCTGTATGCCATGCGTACGCGGCATGGCAAGCTCAACGCCACCAGCCAAGGACATGAGAGAAATCGATGTAGTATGGGACTCATTACGGGGCAACCTTGTTGTATTGTACGCCCTTGATGCTACCTCCCCGCATGGAGGTCTTCACATTGTAAAGGAACTGTTCACGGTTCCGCTTGAGCTCCTCAGCTGCCTCTGTTGATTGGGGGGAAAGGGGATGGGTTTGAGGAGGACCTCCGATAGTATATGCGCAAACGCACCTTTGTTCAAAGGATCGTCCGCATTGGGCTCGAGGAAGAGATATTGGAGTCCGACCATAACGGAGTTAAGGTTCAGAACCGGCTTCCAGTCTTCTCGGAGGATGTTCAAGCAGACGTTGCCCTCGAGGTCCACGTTAGGGTGGTAGATCTTCAGATAGGGAGTCGATTGAGACTAATGGGGGGGGGGGCGCGGAAAGCCAGTGAGATGGACGCACCACCTGCTTGCACTTCACTTTTGGAGGCTCGTGAGGGTAATTCGCATTGATGCTAAACGAGAACTCGAAAGAGCCACCCTTGTACATGCCTTTACGCCGATATGTTAGAATTTTCGAGCGAGGCCACATCGAGTGGAGAGACATACCCTCATCGGGGGTGATAATGAGCTCGAAGTTGAGGAGATCTGCGGGATCGGAAAACTTCGTTTGCATCGTTGAGGGGAGGTCAAGCTCTGTCAGATCTAGACGAAGTATTCTTCCACGTTCAATTCAGGTAAGAAGAGGGACTAAGAGTGTGGCGCACACCTTTCTGTACCCGAATCTGGGCTGCACTCGTCTTTGGCCGCTTCTTCGCGGCCTGGTCCTCGTTCTTCTTCATACTCCAGATCTAATCATAGCGTGTAAGATTATGCAAGAGATTTAGAGGGTTTCCGTGTACCTTGATCATCTTGAGGGCGCGTCGAGGATAGTAGGCTGTGGGGAGGAGTGGGAGGTCTAAATGCGGCGTGTGCAAGGATAGTGGATGACTATCCATAAGACTCTGCGGGTTTAGAGTCGCCGTAAACCCATCAGCGGAGCTTTAACTGGCCGGAAGATCTTGGGCGCTAGACAACGACGCCGAGTTTTCCGGTGGGCGTCTATGATGGTGCACGTGCACTTTCTGATATTATATCAGCACCCAATCTGGTAGTTCATCAATGCCACCATCATTTGTAAGGCCAACTCTTGCCTTTCAAGTCGTTTGCGCCTCTAAGCGAGGCATCTGCAGACGTGTTTAGAACTAGAAAGGGGGGTCGACCCCCCCTTCTAGATTTTGGGCGCTTGCAGTGTCTACGGACGTCGGTCTCAGGAGCGGAGTACGAATCGGCCTCGGCATCTCGGCACAACGACCTGATTGAAGATTTACGGACGTCCCTAAAGCCGCAGACCCTTATGGATAGTCATCCAGTCAAGGGGGATAGACGCCCCATAACTGTGCATTACTTAGTTTACTTTTGGGTTCACGTGAGCGGTATTGGGTCATCAAACCACGTCCCGATTAGGGAACCGTTGATCTTCCGCTGCTCGCAGATCCTTCCGAGTCCGCACGGTCCACAGTACTGGCACGGTCCACCACCTCTTCATCTTTCCTTCGCGGCAGAAACTGTTACGTTAACTCACAGCATCTGTGCTGGATATCCATGACTGACGCAACTCTGCCCATCATTGATCTGGATGTCTTTCTCGCCTCCCCGGACTCCCCGGATGCCCTGGAGGAGTGCAAGAAAGTGAGCCCTCGAGCCTCAATTCAACATATCGCACGAGCTCATCAAAGTCTACAACTGGCTTTTCTAGGCAGCAGATGCCCTGATAACCTATGGCGCTCTCCTACTGCACGATTTTCGTGTATCCGAAGAAGATAACAGTGCATTTCTCGATCTGATCGAGGACTACTTCGCTCAACCGGAAGAGACTCTGAAGAAAGACGAGCGACCGGAGCTCAGTTACCAGGTATCCTGTGCACTGTGAATTGGACATCAGAATCATGCTAATCCGTGTCCTTAGATTGGCGTTACGCTTGAGAATACCGAGAAACCCAAGTGCGCTGTTGATGAGCCCTGCCTCAAGGTCATCGCTCGTCTTGACCCCGCAGAGCGGCCTCTGGATATCTCCGCCCACTCCCCAGATCCGAAGTGTCGTTTCTTCTGGAAAATGAGCGAAACGCCTCCTTATCAGACGAACTATCCCGGCTTGAACGCCCCGAACGTCGTACCTGAGAGTGAGCATCTCCGTGAACGTTGGATACGGATCATGGAGAAGTGGGGCATTTCCATGAAAACTGCGTAAGTTAGACCCCTGCGCATCAACATACAGCACTTCACGCTCACATGTTTTCTAGTGTTGGCAACCTTTCAGAGATGGCGGCTGTCGGTCTTGGTCTCCCCCATGAAACGTTCAAGGATGCAGGCAGATACGGGTCCGTCTATCCCTGAATCTTATCCTCCTATGACGATGATTCTGACAGCAACCCCCGTCAGGCCGCACCTCCTCGCTCCGACTGCCTCGGACCTAAAGAAATACGGCGAGAAGGACACTATCCTCGCAGGGTTTCACACGGACCTCAATTTTCTCACTATCCACGGTCGCTCTCGCTATCCCGGCCTGAATATCTGGGCACGGAACACCGGCAAGCGCATCCCGGTAAAATTCCCTCCGACCGGCCGATACCTGCTCGTCCAGGCGGGCAAGCAGCTCGAGCACTTGAGTGGCGGGCTCGTAAAGGCAGGATATCACGAAGTCGTCGTGAACGATGCGACACTTCAGGTGCGTGCGCCCTGTTACTGCGCTGCCAGCCGTTACCCGTATAACCAGACCGCCGAACCTTTCCCAGGCGATCGAGCGCAGGAAGGTCGAGCACCCTGATCGCCCGCTCATCCGGATTTCGTCCACGTTCTTCTGGCATTTGTCTTCCGACTATGATCTGGGTCCGATCCAGGCCCTTCAGGAGCGCGCTCGTTCTCTTCGGGCAGACATGATCAATCTAGGCAAGACTGATCTCGAGGAAGAGACTGTATACGAACAGATGAAGGTCGGTCGGCAAGTGATCAAGTGCGTTCGATCATCACAATCCTGGCGCGGCGTTCATATTGACCTTCGAATAGCGAGCTAAAGCATATTGCACTCATGGCGTAAGGACACTGTCGGTCCGAAGGAAGTGAAATGGGTGTATGCTTAACGATGCGTACCGGTATAAGTATGCGGTGTTGTATTAGGATTCTGTACTTGGTTGTACGTACGATCAGGATTGATGGTTGTTATTGGCAGTTGTCATCCAACACGGTGTGGCCTAAGCATGAAATCTACGTGATTGACCAAAAATACAGCACGGAAGTGTATGGGAGTTGAACCCAGCTTAGAAATACAATATCAGAGCCTTTGTCGCGACATGGTGAAGTCGCCGGCCGGGTTGGAAATATGCATGAACTCCCACAGACGGCAAAGTGGGTAGTTACAGACAAAAGATAGATGTGACATAGCACATATGTAGTCTAGATCCGCGTTATCAATACGAGTCGAGGATCGAAAATGCCGGAAGGACGCTCTCGACCTTAATAAGCATCTCCTCCCATTCGGCGACGGGGTCGGAGAGCGCAGTGATCGCGCCGCCAGCGGCCAGGGTCCACTCATCGGCGAGGACCTTGTGGGAGTTGATGGCGTGAGTACTACCATCACCGTTGAAGACGCCGTTCTGCTCATACGCGGCACTAGTTCCGTTAGAACTGTCGGTGTGGCCATTGAGCCCGTGCGAGGCGCCGTTCCCATTGGCATGCCCGTTGAATCTGAGATAATCCGCGAAACCGAAGGCGTCGGCACCGTTTTGCCACTGCGCAGGGGGCGGCACGGGCTTGTCGTCGAACTTGAAGCAGCTGCGGATGATGACGGCCCAGTCGCCACCTCCGCCGACGTCTGCGTATCCCATCACGCCCGAGTAGATACTCCGCTCTTCGCCTTCTAGTTGGCGGAGGATCTCGACGCTACGCTTCTTTGGTGCGCCCGTCATGCTCCCTGGCACCACGGGAGGATAAACGTTAGCAACAGACTGCAGACATGCTCTCTGGGGAATCGCACCTGGCGGCAAGCTTGCCCTGAGCACCTCCCACCCAAGGTCCGAGTGCGTCTTGTCCTTGACAGACTTGTCCGGCCTCCCCTCGATGACGCTCACGAGTTGCCACACCGTCTCGTACTCCTCGACAGTGCAGAACTTGCGCACGTGCACGTCCTCGCCCACAACGCTATGCAAATCGTGGCGAATCAGGTCCACAATCATCAGGTTCTCCGCGACCTCCTTCACGCTCCCTGCGAGCGCCGCCTCCGCGACTGCGCGGTCGACGCCGGGACCCTTACGCACTGTACCCTTAATCGGGCGCAGCTGGCAGAGCCCGTCGGGTGGGCGGGCGTACGATAGGAAGCGCTCCGGGGAGGACGAGACGAGCGTCGACGGGTGCAACCGCACGTAGCCCGAGTGCGGCGCGGGGTTGCGATGCCGCAGGGCTTTGTAGAGCGCCCAGGAGGAGGATGTGCCGCGTACGACGGCGGAGGCGGCTTTGGGCGCGGTGACGCGTGTCGGGGCGGTCACACAGAGCTCGTACGAGTCTCCGGAAGAGAGATACTCCTTCGCGGCGACGATCTTCCCGATGTACGAGTCGCGGTTCGGGAGAGCGATGATTGGTGGCGGAAGCGGGGCATCGAGCTTCGGGGGTTTCGTGGCGGGGGGTGCGGTGCGATCCATTGCGGGGTCCGCGAGGGCGCGCAGCTTGGTGGACATGTTGACGAGCCAGACGAAATCTGCGGGGAAGATGCTCTGGAGGTAGACGGTGTTGGCCTGTTTATCCAGCACGATACTGCGCTCAACAAATACGAGGTTAACGTCTGGGTGGCGGGTAACGGGGTCTGGACGGGGAGGGAGTGGAGTTAACGTCTGGAAGCCGAGCTCGTAGCTGAGGTAGCCCACGAGCCCACCCCAGAACGGGACCTCTGGAGTACCTCCATGCGCCTTGTGGGTACGCATGAATGCCGTCAGCCATGCCCAGATGTCAAGCGCGCCTAGCTCCTCGAGTGTAACCTCCTTCCCGCGCTGGATCCTGACCACAGAGTCGCCAACGGAATACGTGATCTTGGCAGAGGTCGAAGTAAGGCAGCCGATAATGGAGAAGCGGCCTAAGGCGGCGGAGTCGAGCAAGACGAAGTCCTTGCTATCGTCCTCAACACCAAGCATCTCGCAGATGCGGCTGATGTCGGGCGGGAGGATTTGGAGGGCCCGGGTGGACACTGGGACGGAGCGTTCCTGGTCGGTCGCGACCGCTTCGGGACGCACGCTGGGCCAGGAAGGGCCGACGACAGCCGCTACACTGGGGTCCCAAGGGCGAGTGGTTCTGTCGTGAGTTGAGGACCACTGTGAGGCGAGACTCCAGAAGTTGCGGACGACGTCCTCGCCCCCGCCCTCGGTACAGACGGACTCAGGGTGATACTGAACGGCCCAGAAGGGTTTGAAGCGGTGCTTGCAGGCCATGACGACGCGACCGTTTTCGTGGCCATCGTCGGCCCAGCCAAGAGGGACGATGTCGGCCTCGCCTGGAATGTCGACATGGAGGGAGTGATACCGGACGGCGAGAACATCGCCTACACCGTCGAAGATTTCTGTGCCTAAATGCTCGACGCGGTAGACTTGACCATGCTTAACGACATTGAGGCGATTGATCCGGCCGCCGAATTCTATAGCAAGACTCTGGAGGCCGAGACAGACGCCGAAGACGGGAGTGAGAAGATCGTCGGCGACGTGCCAGATGTCTTTGACAACACCGATGTCCCCGGGTATGTCTGGAGAGCCCGGTCCGGGGCCGACGACTATGGCGTCGAAGTAGGGGAGCAGAGAAAGGAGGGTGGATACGGGCAAGACATCGTTTTTGATGATATGGATGTCGGATCCAGGTATGGCCCGCTTACAGAGCGAGGCTAGGCTAGAAGGTGAGATGAGCGATGGCGAACGACAGCATATAATGAGACGCACTTGTAGGTGAACGAGTCGTAAGAGTCTATGAGGAGGACGCGAGGTCTGGGGGTTGCGGCCATGGGAGGGTCAGAGGATGGGAGAGGACTGAGAAGGCAGGGTCGGGGGAATGTAGCCTGTGGAAAACATTAGCGGCAGAAACGATAGACTATATACTGTCTGAGCGGGGGCTATCCATGGTACGCGGGGTGAGAACGCAGTGAGGACGACCACGACGGGTCAGAGGAAGCAATACGGGAATGCGACTGGATGCTCTCCGGCGCTGGACGCGTTGGGCACTCAGTCAGGTGACCCGCGGTAACGCTAATAGTAACGCTAATAGTAATACTAATAGTCAACTAATAGTCTCAGTCTCAGTCTCAGTCTCAGTCTCCACTGCCAGTGGGAGGTGCTCCCCATTCACGGTCCCTCCTGGTCCCTCCCACCCGTCGTCTCCGCTCAATACGATCAGCCCTCGCTGCGCTCACCGTCCTGGGAGCCCCCGCCGTGGTGGCTGCTCCTTCGCGTCGCTCGCAGTACCGACCCAGATGGAGGACGCCCGTGCGACCCAGTCCGCCTTTCAGCGAGTACGCCCCGTCGGATCTCGTCCACTTCGAGACTTCCGCTAACCTCCATCTCTTTACCATACAAGCTCAAAGGCATCTGTGTCCCCCTTCTCGGCAATTCACTCTTAACGCCTGCCTCCACCCCGGTCATCAGCTCCCTTCTTTCCCAACTCCACCACACCCTTCTCCAATTAAAAGCCGAGGGCCATATATTCTCCTCTGCCATCATATCCTATGTCTTCTTCCCCCTGTCTTCCATCCTACGCCGCAATGATATCTCCGTCATCCCAGACCAATCTCTCGAGAAGATCCTCGCCATCCTCGCATTTTTGTCAGACGTCTGGTGGTGGGACATGGAAATCCCTGCATGGGAGCAAGTCTTCGTGTTGTGCAGTGCCATCCTCGGGGGCATTGACCGCAAAGGCAAGGGCAAGGATCGCGACGACGAGACCAAGCTTACCGCGACCCAATGTCTCTGGGTTTTACTCAGAGAACGCACGGCCTCCGAAGACCCCGCTCCGTCGGTCCACCCAGATCGTGCACGCTCCAACTTGGAGAACTTCAGGAACCATGTCCAGAAGGCTAAGTTCCTTCCGGTCCTGGGACAAACCTTCGATTCTCTTCTGAATACAGCTGAGTGCAACCACCTCCCGCTCCAGCGAATGTCACTCAAGGTTCTGACTGCCCTCACAACCGACTACCTTCCTGACGGATTTGTGCCGCTGATCCTCCCTGGGACGGTCAGCATCGTGTCCAAGGTGGCCCTCGGTACTGGAACTTCAAGAGGGTGGGCAAATGGCGACATAGTCGCTGCGTCTCTCCTCGTCATTGGACGCGTCATTGTTCGGGCCGTCAGTAACGACATTTGTATCCGGGAGGGTGCGATACGGAACGTGGACAATCTCGAGGATCTGGTCGGCGACTTGCATTCGGACAAACTTACCGCGGAAACTCCCCCTTCCTCCCCCTTCTCCACGCAGCGCACACCGACGTGGCTCCGAGCTGTAGCTTCGCAATTGCACATTGCCATCAACAGCCTCTCTCCACTCGTCAAGCACCAGACGCCTACCGCTCTCATAGGACTTGCCACATTTTCGGCCGCCGTGCTCTCTGCCACCAACCTCACTCTTCCTCAATCCCGGCCCCTATTACTCTCTTTCCTTCTTTCCCTTCGGGGTTCCGCCTTCGTCCGAGTGTCATGCCAAGCCGACATATCACTACGACACCTTCTCACTGCCCAGTCAAATCCCATCCTCCAAGTCCTGCTCCAAATATCCAGCGACAACCTCGCAGCACTTCCGCGCCTTCTCCTCTCGCACGCCGATTCCAAGGTGGAGCACGTTGCTGGGATCCTCGTGTCAGTCTGTCAGCTTGCATCCAGCCCCGACAGCTCCCGGCTTCCCGCTGTCGCTGCGATCTCAATGGGCGTAGGAAAGCTACTTGGACCGCACGGCGGCGTTGAGCGGTGGGGCTGGAGCCTGCTTTCCACCCTCGAGTTCGTAAACCCTCCGATCGTGGTCACGCAGACGTCCGCCGCTCAGCTGATGCTCGAGAGTGATCCCGCCGCGGTGCATGTTGCCCCATTCCCGGAGCTCACCTTCAGACACGTCAGTGCGCATTCCACGCAGGACGTCCTCGAACGCATGTTCCGCGCCCTCGGGTCGACCGCGGGTGATGAATGCCTGTTCGCTGTGGAGTGGTTCATCGACGTGGGGTTTAGTAGCCGGGGGAGCAGGGCGGTCGCAGCGCTGTGGTGTGCGAGCCGGCTTCTCGAAGGGGCTGGGAGGGTGTGGCTGAACTCTCTGCCGGCGCCGTCCTCCCCCACACCTATTGCGACTGCTACCGGGCGAGGGAAGCGGCGGCTCGAGAGGTTCGCATGCGACCTTGCGCGGCGGATCGCCGAGGCCTGGGACGACTGGGACGAAGCAGAGGGGCCTTCTCAGGACGCTGAGTACAAGGCGGGCCCGAGCGAAGAGAACACTCTCATCGAGCACGTGCGGGGACTCGTCACTGTGCAGGGCGTGCCTGGTATTGGCGGCACCTCCTCGGTCGCCGCTGGGCATTCGGCCGTGCAGGTGCAGCCTCTGCTCCATCGCGGACTGCTCCTGCAGCTGCTCGCAATCGCCGCGGGCATTCTCGAGGCTCGCTTTCTGCCGCTGCTGCTCCATGTGCTCTATCCGGTGCTTCATGGAATCGTGTCGGAGACGTCGTTCGTCTCCGCGTCCGGCTTGGCTGCGCTCAACTCTATCACGAATAGCACATCCTATGCGACGCCCGCTAACCTCCTTCTGTCCAACTTTGACTACGCACTCGACTCCGTCTCCAGGAGGCTTACTCGGCGGTGGCTTGATGTCGATGCGACGAAAGTTCTCGTCGTGTTGGTCCGGCTGATCGGATGCGACGTGGTGCAAAAGGCAGGCGATGTCGTTGAAGAATGTTTTGACCGGCTGGACGAGTTTCATGGGTACGAAATGATCGTTGATGGGCTCGTCGAGGTCCTGGGAGAGGTCGTCAAAGCAATCGAGGAGGATGAGGAGAATAGGTTACCCCGCGAGTCACGCACTGCCCTTGCCCGCGACCCTGCCCAGATTGAGGATGGTCAACGTCTGGACAACTTCGTTCAATGGTTCACTAGCCTCAAAAGTAATCACGCCGGTTACCCGGAACCGCTCCGGGATGATTCTTACCCGCGCGAACCCTGGGCGAGAGGGAAGGCGGAGGTGGAGGAAGAGGACAAAGAGGAAGGGAAGGATGATGCACCCGACGGCAGCGCATCCACATCGCAGCAAGGGGCACGGCCAGGATCGGACGACCCGTTCGCCGAGGCACCCCCCACACCGTCGCAAGCCCTGACGACCCAGATCGTCTCTCGTTCCATCTACTTCCTCACCCACGGCGCTCCGACCGTCCGCGCGCGCATCCTGCTCCTCCTCGCGCGCGCCGTTCCCGTCCTACCCGAGACTGCCCTCCTCCCTGCGGTGCACAGCGCGTGGCCGTTTGTGCTGAACCGGCTTACCGACGCCGAGACGTTTGTCGTCGCCGCAGCAGCGAGCCTTGTGGCTGCCCTGGCAGAGCATGTCGGGGACTTCATGGCCCGGCGCGTATGGGATGATGTTTGGCCGCGGTTCCGCGAGCTGCTGACGCGCCTCGCGCAAGCAGACAAGGAGAGCGCCCTTTCCACGCGCGCTGCTGCTGGAGGGGTAGGGACCGAGTCGGCATACACGCACTCGCACAGATTGTACAGGGCGGTCATCCAGACGATGACCGCCGCGGCCCGTGGTGTGCGGGCACAGGATGCGGAGGGTTGGGAGGTCGTCGTGCTGTTCCGGAGATTCCTGCGGAGCGACGCCCACGAGGAGTTGCAGGCGTGTGCGCGGGAGTTGTATGTCGCCATCGCGGAGAATAACGAGGACGCCGTGTGGCTTGCGATGGCCGGCACACTCGGGTGGACGGGTGGGCCCGTCGTGTTCCTGCGGGAGCCGAAGTGGGATATCGAGCAGAACGTCAGGAAAATACTTTCTGAGTAGCGGTTAGATCTACGAAATACAACAGCAGTCGAGACATCAGGGCAGGGTATTGCTACAGGACGGGACATGCCGGGATATGGAAGATTGGTGAGCAAGCCGTTAAGCGGGGGCATGCCGTCGAAGGATGACACCGGCCTCCGCGAACAGGGCGGCAGATGCGTCATCGCTGTGCATCGAAAGGTTCAAGATCATGACATAAAAATGGAAAACGAGGACGGAGAGGCGCACACTTTATAGCTCAAGTTGTAGACCACCTCTTTGACACCTGTCTGGATGATTTTTATCGTGCACTTCAGGCATGGACACCTGGGCGAATAGGAGGACGGATTGTTATAATACTATGGCGAGATGTTGTCAAACGCAATTCGGAACTTACGTGTTGCAGTAGAGGACGGAACCATCGCCAACACGTTCCCTGCCCGCTTCGAGCAAGGCATTTTCCTCCGCGTGGAGACAAAGGCATTCATCCGACGACTCGCTCGCGCTGTTGCACCGGGTGCAGCCGCCTTCGTTGCAGTTTTTCAGCCCGCGTGGGGTGCCGTTATACCTGATTCGCAATGCCCCATACCAAAGGTGCTCATTGGTGAGTATCATGAGCCGTCGGAAGTGGTGGCAGCGCGGACGGGCTCACCCGGTGGAGACGATCCGTTTGTGGCGGACGAGGATGGCGCCGACCCGTCGTTTCATGCAATTCGAACGGTGCGATGCGAGGGATGCGAGCTGCATGAAGTACGTGTCCCACCCGGGTCGCAGGCGGTTGGGGTCGAGCAGGTTAATCTCGTCCAGATGGTCGTGAAGGGCGTGGATAGTTTGGAATGCATTCACCACATGGACAGTCGCCATCTCGCTCAAGCTGCGGAAGGAGGCCACAGAAGGCTGTCCTATCGCGACCGATTTTTGAAGCTTGGGGGTATCTTGACCGGACCCCTGGTTTTCGGGGCCGTAGTAGAAGGTATCGTGCTCTTTGATGAAGTTTTCAAGAGAGCGGTCGTAATCTGACCTGAAAAGGGGGTCAGAACGATAAAAGCAAGACTGTACTTCGATACGCTAACCACCCTAAACTCCTGCGATAACGCTCCAACAGCGGAGCGTCGACGCTGACTACCAGGACAAAGGGCCGGGTCATGAACTCAGTCAGCTCATCTCGCGAGTGTAGATCGAGGGTGACGAAGTTTGTCCGCCAGTTCTTGGTTACATGGGAAAGGAGCTCCACCGCAGTCTGGAAGACCATGGGTCTAACTTGCTCCTGACCATGGGCCGGAGATGAGACGTCGGGAGAGACTGGAGAGACCATGCTCAGAAACGAAACGCGATGGGGATTGGCCGCCAGGTTGGAAAGAGACAGTGTGTGAACATGCCCGTCGGCGCCGGAGGTAGATCCGTAGTCGGACTTGGACATATCCAACCCATGTCCACTCCGTTCGTCAGAAGAGTGGTTTTGGTGATCCTGTGACTTTGGTCAGTTACCAAAGCCCTTGAAACATGTACAGTTGCTACCTTTTCCGATGCATTTCCTGCAACTTGGACAGGTATGAAACCCTGAACTTTGACGAGGTAGGCCTGTACCGTTGACTTCCCCGCAAACCGAGTCCCTATAATGGCAATGAACATCTGTGTGACCACTACCCTTGTTTGGGGAAGCTTGGAAGAGATCGCCGCTTGAGATCTGGCCGGGTTGGAAAGCTGGGCAAAACCAACAAGACGATGTACTCGTGGTGTGTGCAGCAAGCCTAGTGCGATACTATCGATCGAGATCGAGATGTACGCAAACAATACCGGGTATCACCGAGCACAGTGCCACTCTGCGATCAATGGCAACACGTATTTGCCCCGCGTCCCGCTTTGCACTAGTTGGTAGTTGGTGTGGTTTGAGAAGCATCAACCATGACCTGATGCACGCTCAGAGGCATCAATATCAAAAGTGAAAATTGTATTGCCGCGAGTATCCTTCGAGAGACAAGTCATGGAAACCTCGGCCATGCCAGCTTGTGGGGACATCTGTCGATGACCAAGATCAACAAGAGAGTATGACCAAAAGTCGACATTGAACTTACAGCACCAGCCCTGAGCATACGGTCCTGACGTACTTAACTGCTAGAAATGGTGATCCGCTTGGGTAACGCAGCGCGCCGCTGCGCTTTCGCAGCCGCACGCTCCTTCGAGCGTTTCTCTTTTGCGTTCTTCATATCCTTCGGCGCGCTGGTCCGGAGTTGCTTAATGTGTGTGGGAACTAACCTCCCTGGTGTTTGCGCCGCAGCCGAACATAACCAAGGGGCGCTCAACAGCGGGATCTTCTGAAGCAGTGGCACCAGGGTGGGATATTTGGACGCGGAGCTCTATGGGAACGTGAGGAAAACCAGGTTCTAGAAAATTGTGGAAGACACACTTCTACTAGCAAGATCGACACCCGTCTGAGACCCATGGCGGCTGAAAGCGTCTCTTCGGTCCCTTTGGACATTGGAACGAGCCATGTTCCACCAGACTGTGGAAAGTCTGTGCCGTAAACCCTGCGTGCTGAGTTACAAGTCGCAACAAGGTTCGGGATGTGGCCCATCAGTATGGGAGGATCAATATCTGCACGACAGGCAATTACAAGACGGGATGGGGATGTCGAAGTCGAAGTCGTGCCCGACGATGGATTTTCCTGGTCCGTCCCCGCTTCGACCTGAGAGCGGTGGGATGCCGCGAGTCTTTCTAATCGCTTTGTCACCTCGTTGATGCCAACGGTCAGAGACAGAAGGATCGGAGGGAAGGAAGGGGAAGTTGGGACGTCGATGTCAATGGCTACGTCATTCGAACCATCGATGGCTTCAGGAGGATCCATCGGCTTGGCATCATGGTCCACGTTCGCCTTCTTGGGTATGTCTGCCTGGGTCGGTCGTCCAGAGCGTTTCCTCTTCCTTCCTAGGTGTTCACGTTCGAGGTTGTGCTCAGCAACACCTCCCAACATATCTAAAATGCAGGCGAAGACTGCGTTTTGTAGATTGGGTGGAACAGAGGGCCTGTATGTGTGGTTTCAGTAGGTGGTGCGTCGATGCAAAGAGAACTTGAAGGTACCATTGGACGTGGAAGGGGTTGGCAACCACACTTTTGAAGGCAGCTTTTCTTTCGGAGTTTCCATGAGCTTTTGCCCTATTAGATTGACTTGTATGTGCCCGCGCAACTTGTTGAGACATCCCAATAAACTAAGAGGAGGTCATGTCAGGAGTTGGCGCGCTGTTCAAGCACAAAAACCTTTTACCGCTAATGCAGAATTGTACGTACGGCCGAGACACCGGCAGTCCGGGTATGTTCTAACCTGAAGTTTGAAGGGACAATGGTGTGTGTGAAGCTTGGCAGTACCGAGGGGTCTATGTGATCAATGTCGTGGTAGTCTGCCAACTAAGTTACCGGTCGCGAGCAGCACCCGGAAACAGACGCCGCCAAGCGCTGGACGGGCATGTCTTAGCGCGCGTGCACCGCCTTTCGCAACATGGGCCCCGGGGAGTCGGAGCAGTGAACTTGGACTTCCTCCGATCCACCCACAGTCCTTGTCTCTGCCCATCCGTGACGCAGCAGGACACAGCTTGTGTTAACGTTGCGGCCTTCCATCGATATCTAATATGCCGATGGTCTTCAAGTTCGGGATATGGAATATATCTGATCTCCACTGCCCTCAGGTTGGACATCTCCGAGCCGCCTCCAACTCATTACCGTGCGGCTCAGCGCGGTCGGCATCCGCTAGATGTAATATCAGTGTCGCAAGCTGTGAGCAAAGAACTGCGGATCTGTCGGGTTCGGTTATCTGACACAAAAAACGACAGGATTCGACCAAAAACACCTTTCCATGATCTACACGAGTACCATCCCTTTTGTCATACGTTGGGAGATGAACCGTGAATTTTTCATCTACTCCGGCTCACAGCCGCAGGGTCTGAAGTCAGTGCAAGGTCCGTCATGTCTGTTATTGACAATGTCGTAAGGCTCATGCATTTTACCTGTCGCCGGAGGGGTGACTGATCGTGTCACTCAGCTTGTTCTTTCATGTCGAGATGATCATGCCTCTTAATAGCGCTAGTCATCTCTTCAGGTATAAAGCAGCCGGATAGGATACATCTAGGACTATGTTCAAGGCACCATAACTCAGCCCTCCCCCCCCTCACTTCTCATACACGATCTGCATTCGCTATGTCCTCCAACGAATCCTCATTCTCAGTCTCTACCCACTTCCAGGCCACCGACCTACCTTCCGACGTGTGGGCATCGTTCCGCGAGAACCCCCATGCCTCCAATATCATGTTCGCGCATGCAAGTAAGATGGCGAAGCTCTCGTCTACGACATCTCAGAACACCGGGGAGAACGCATGGATCGTACTGTGGGATATCCGTGGCAGCAAGGCATCACCCTCCGTTGCCTTCGTCCTTTCCTGCACGACCGGACCCCTTGGACACTACCCCATATTCATCTATACCCCCCTGTCCTCCACGTCCCTCAAGCACGTCGGTATCCATCCTCGGCTCCTCGCCATGGCTCGCGCACTGAACGATATCGTCCCACCCGAGCGCG
Organism: Ganoderma lingzhi; assembly: GCA_026283605.1. Taxonomy (NCBI): domain Eukaryota; kingdom Fungi; phylum Basidiomycota; class Agaricomycetes; order Polyporales; family Polyporaceae; genus Ganoderma; species Ganoderma lingzhi. The sequence goes on from JAPJYM010000001.1 coordinate 2,932,011, forward strand.
TTTTCTCTGTCTTTGCGGAGGACACCATCGCAGGCCAGTTCGCGGACGTATGGACGGCGGTGACGGGGATTCACCTCGCCGCACGTCCACAGTACTATCACGCTAGCCTCATGTGCTGTGACGAGAACCTGCTGCGGTGCCGCTCACTGGTCGATTTGCCTGGCGTAGAGATTGCACTACGCCCCGCCGTTAGCACCGACGTTGTCGACGTCGGCAAGTTGTGTCTTGCGTTCGCGGCCGGCTCGGTATGTCTCCTTGTATCGTATCGATTTGACCGTTACGAACTAATAGTTGTCCCGTTTAGGAGCCCTTTGTGCTCTCCAACGAACAGGCTATCCATGAGGCAACGATCATGATCCAGAACAACCAAGTCTGGGTGCATGAGGTTAGAGCGTCGGGCAGGAAAGAGATCGCATCCATCGTTGCCACGACTCGAACGACCGACGCTGTGGCTGCCATCACTAAGGTTTTTACGAACCCTAAATGGAGATCTCGCGGATGCGCTGAACGTCTCTTACGCCACGTCTGCCGGCAGTAAGTCTTGATATTTTATTTCCCATTCATCTCCGATTTAGCGGTCCCATTGATACCCTTCTGTCAGGCTCCTGGAAGACAAGGCTGCCGTCATTCTCTATGTTGCCCATAACAACCCCGCGGCGCTGTCCGTTTACAAGAATATCGGATTTGTCGGATTTTCTGCGTATTCAAAGGGTCGCACGAATGAATCTTGGAAAGAACTGGGGTTCGATCAATCCCGCGTTGAACTTGGACACTGGTAGCTCATTGCCCTAGCATCTGTGGAACGATATTTCCCTCATAATACGCACTATTCGTTACATTATCGCCAGTACTTTACCCCGGGAATGTCCATTTATTTACCATTCAGTTTTTGGAGGGGTTTGGCTAACTTGAACGTGAAGTTCAGGGCAAGCACTGCCACAGCTGTCACGAGACCGATGATGTGTTTGGATCTCAGCGTCGACAGCTTTCGCCATAACGTTAACCTCCTCGACCTGCCATCCTCACTTAACCTTCCTGGTTCTCAGTTCACATTCTCATTGAGCCTAATGTCGGGTTGCGTCACATCTGCCACTTTTTACTTCGTGTCGTGAGTTCAGTGCCGACGATAACGATAATGATTGACGATTTTCTGATCCAAGTCGAAGAGTTTCCCCAAGGTGTACGCTGCTCCCGGGTTGAAGATCTTTTGTTGATTTACCTTGGACGAACCGCAATGTATGGCCCATATGCACCGAAACAGGGATGGGAACGTCACGTCAGCCTCGTTTAATTTTCGGCTGGTGTGGCACAAAGTCCGTTCCTTCGTCTTGCCTCAGCTCTCACCGCCGTCTATTTTCTATTGCCGAATCAACTTGGAGATATGTCGGACTATGTCACACTGGCTTCGGACGAGGTGCCGCAGTCGACGCCAACGAATGGCGGTCGTCGCAGACTTCCGAGCTTTTTCGAGGACCAAGAACCTCATGCAATCCAAGCCACATCTCCCTACTCCATGTATTGTGGGCGTCTCCATTCATTCTACTACATTTTCATCTGTTGATGCTACGTCAGTGGAAGATCGCCCCCTCCAAGGACTCAAAAAGGACTCGGGGGTTGAGGACCGTCACGCAAGTCTTCTGCCAGAGCCCGCCCCAGGAGGGGATGCCAAGCCCATCTATCCATACTCGGAATCGCGCATCACCGACAGCGGTTTCAGCAGACACGACTCCCTCTTCAGTTTTGGTGTCCCTGCAGCTCGAAATGCTGCGGAACTCAAGTCTCTCCTTGGGAACTCAAGCGCACGTCTCCGGCCTGGTGCCACCGTATTGCCTCGCCATGCACGGACGATGGACAAGTCTGCACAACCCGCCCATGCTGTCTCTCTCGAACGCGCAAAGTCTCGCGCTCGCGTCGAAGTTGACATCATCTTGGAGAGCGACTGCTGTATCGCTGGTGGATATCTTCGTGGCCACGTCGAGCTGCGCGTCCGAAAACGACAGAAGAAGGAAGCGCCCGTCCTTCTGGCGGACGGGCGCGTGCGCGTCATTGGTTTCGAGTGCATCCCAAGTACGCGGGATTACCACACGTTCTACCAGCGCGCCAGCGCGCTCTCCGCTATCACCGACGCCTATGCACGCATATACGATTCGCCGCCGGATGCAGAAGGGTTCTCGCGCGCCATTGAAGGCGTCCACGTCCTACCGTTCGCCATGCATCTGTCTGATGACGACATGCTCGGCACCGCAAAAGGCGCTGTCAACATACAGCCCTTAGCGGCACTGCGGTATATTGCCATGGTGTGAGTGATTTCGGACGGAATGTTCGGTTGAAACGCGCTCATGAGGGTCCGTTGCAGCTCCGTGAAGATCAAGGATTCAAAGTCCCTGAAGCGGTCTATCGCACACTTCTACCGTGACTGCGAGGTTTGGCCGCGTCTCAACCTCAACGTCATGCTGGCGAACCCTCCACGGCCTATTCAGGCATCTTCAGCGAAGAGTTTCTCGATGATCGGCGGCGGAGGGCAACTCAAACTTACGGCGATGTTGCACCGCTCGACCTGGATGGCCGGGCAAAGATGCTACGTGCGCGTCGGGCTCGGAAACAATACGAAGAAGACCGTTAAGACTGTCGTCTTGACCCTTATCCGGAGTATAACTCTCTTCAAGCATCGGTCCGTCGTCGACTCTGGCAATTCCCAGTCACCAGAGGAAGGGGCTTGTCAGACGACTGCGACCCACAAGGTTGTGGCGGAGAGCTATCTAGAGAAGAGCCACCCTGCTTCCAAGCACCACGCCAGTACTGACGGCTGGTGGACGGGAGTGCGGGCAGGTGAAGACGTATGCTTTGCTCATCACGTACTGATCCCGGTGCGCTTTGCCATGTATATCACTACTGAATGACTCACACACTGATCAACATCTTGGCTTCTTCGTTTGCCTCGCTATATGTGCGACATTTCATTCTAGTCGGACGCGTTGTCCGTACCGCGATCTCGCCTCGTCGAGGTCGAATATTCCATCCGCGTTACAGCCAGCGCCGGTGCGTTAACACCGGATGTGCATGTCGCGCTCCCTCTCCGTATCATCAACTTCCTGTCAGGCGACCCAACGCCCAGTGGTCCTCTTCTATCTTCCGACGGCTCGTACGCGCGCCTCGTGCCTTTCGACCATTCTCCTTCAGGGACCCCAACCGCCCAGAGCGACACAGATGACACAATTCAATACACTTTCAGCGAAGTGTCCACGATATCTATCAATCCTTTATCAACCCCGCCGGACATATTGCCGTTGAGCGACCATTATCCTTCCCCTCCTGCCCAAGCAACACCAAGAAGCCCAGGCCTGTTCGACCCTATTCCTGGTGATATTCCCGTTCCGGAAACCTTGCCCGCCCCTGTAGACCCGCAAGGATACGGTCCAAACACGATCAGCGCACCCCAGACATCTCCCACAGCTGTTCCCCCAACATCCGAGTCCGGCTCGAGCATGTACTCAACCGATTCCCTCACGTCGTCTTCCCCAATTGCTCCCGCCACGTTTGACAACGGCTACGTGCGCACTCCCAGCGCGGCTTTGGGGAACTTGGACCTTCATGACGGTGCCAATTCCGACGAGGAGATTGCTAATATCATCTACGCAGCACAGGACGACCCACTCTCTGCTGCACGCGTATATTCTGGCATTACGGACGCCTATCCACGATCTCCGCATGGGCACGGTCGCACAAAAAACTCCGGCTCACCGCAAACCCCTGGTCGTACTCCGCCATTACAGTTCACCCAGCTGCCGCGGAGTCGGCCCCCTGCGGCTACCTTCGCGACTTCGCCTCCAATGATGGTCAGGAGCGGCGCCCCAGTTTATCGTGATCCCTCTCCATCGCTGCTGGAAGAACCCACGGAGTCCCTGGCGTGCCAAAATCCTGACCACAGAGGCATAAACAGGGAAGAGAGCATCACGCCTAGGCTTCGCCCATCTACGGCCTTGCAAAGCGGTATATCTGCTCCCAAGCCTTGGCCCAGCGACGCGAGTCCTCCTATCGGTGTCTTGAACATGCCACACTCCGGCTCTCCCCGCCGTCGTCCACCTTCTCGCCGCCTTCCCCAGCCCCCATCGCAGCCTGAGCCCATGTCCGATGTCCCGGCGTCGATATCTGCCCGCGACGCTCTGCGGTTATCGCGGTTCAAGTCTGCTCGCACCATTAACCCCGGCTCCCGCTCGACAACGAACTCCTCAGGCCTTTCTGCGCCCGCTGTACATTCCAATGACTCGAAGAGGTATCCGCCTGCGATTGTGCAACGCTCTCCGCCGGTCTCTCGTATTCGCCCTGTGCCTTCATCTTCCACCGCTACCCCTGGGAACAACGGTTCATCGCTCTCGAGTCCTCGCATCCCGCATGAACAGCCAGGAACAGTGTCCTCTTCGACGTCCGGTGCGACATTGAAGGCGCGACCGAGCGGCAGGCCTCACGCACTCGGACGGTCTGACAGCTCCGTTGTCAGAGGTCGCATCGTTGCCTATGAGGAGCGTATGAGATATTCTGTAGACTCTAGTGCGGGGTAGACCCGCAGGCATCGGGCACAATCCCAATTCGATCCTCTGAGTCGTTTCGCAAGCAGCGATACCGTGTTGTTATTGGCATGATACAATACAAGATACAATGCAATGGCTAGTGCACACTTGATGGCACGACGGCAGACAGCCAATTCGACGGCAAGGTTTACCCGATAACGACACCTCCATTGACGTGAAGCACTTGACCGCTAGTGCATTCGGACAATATCAGTGTAGGAAAGAATAGAGAAGGGGGTCCGCACTGACCTGATGTAGCTCGAGTCTGCTGAAGTGAGGTAGACGAACGCGGTCGCAACCTCGACCGGCTGGCCAGCTCTGCCCATCGGCACGGAGGTACCAAACTTCCCGATCGATTCATCACTCATGGTCGCAGGGCTGGTTCAGTTCCATGTGAGATTACTATTGGACACAGTATCAAAGCCACTGAGACGCCACGTACATGAGAGGCGTCCAGATGGGACCGGGAGCAACAGCGTTGCAGCGTATGCCTTTCTCGGAGACGAGCTGGTCGTTGAGGGCGCGCATGAAGCCGATTATGGCGCCTTTCGTGGCGGAATAGTCGACAAGCTCGGGGTGGCCGACGGCCATATTGATCGAGGCGTTGAAGGTGATGGTCGAACCGGGTTGGAGGTGGGGGACTGCGGCCTATTGGCGCACCTGTGAATGTTGGTCGTACCTCGAACAGAGCCCGTCTACAACGTGCCTTGGTGATGTAAAAGAACGAGTGTATGTTGGTGGCAAATGTCTCATGCCATTGCTCGGTGGTGAGTGTGGGAAGGTACTTGTTTGCCTGCTGCGTTCCGTGGTTGAGAACCCTGTGGGAGGCATCTGTCTGTCAACGTTGGAGGTAACGTACGCAGGGTAAGGCGAAGCGTGATGAACGTACAGAGCATCGAGCCTTCCATGATGCTCAAGGTGCCTCTTGACGAGTTCTTGGCAGACGTCTTCCTTCCTGAGATCGCAGGCGAGGGCAACGATCTTTCGAGAAGTCTTGGCCTTGCTGACGATGGTGTCCAGCATTTCCTTGAAGTCCCTTTCAACCTCGTGCGGATGGTATGTGACGGTGAGGTCAGCACCCTCGAGGGCTAGGAAGATCAAAATAAGATAAATGGATGGATAGCCGTCAGACAGACGAGACCACGAACCGAAGAGGAGGGCGATGCTTCTACCAATGCCGCTGTCTGCACCGGTAATGATGGCCTTCCTGCCGTCGAGCTTCCCGGATGGCTTGTATGGCTTGCCGTCGGCGGTGACGTCGTCGAGAGGGGGAGGCTCGAGCTTGTGCTGCGCGCCAGGAGGACGGGGCTGAGTCTGGAAGGGGGGCTTGTAGCCTTTCTTGAACTGGTCAGGGATATTTTGCGACATGGCAGGTGTATGGGAGAGGAATGAACGTGGTGGTCGCCGATGGCATGGAGGACACGAGGATATACGAGAGGGAACTTGAAAGGCGGAGCCTTGACGTCAATCGAGGAGTGATGATGACGATGTTGACGAGAAGGCTGGCTATGGACTTGGGGAGTCACTGGCACAGGCTGGCAGTCATCCGTGCGGCGTGCTCAGCGCTCAGCGCTCAGTGGCCGAGACTCAGACTCAGATTCAGACTCAGACTCAGTCTCTGGCACTACACAGTCCTCCCAAACCAGGCAACAGACCTGCCTAAAAAGGCGCAGAGTCTGGGCCATGACATCACAGCCTCGTCGACTCGGACTTGCAATTGAATGCCCAATGGCCGATCCCGAGTCGGTTCTCACTCGATGCCCACCATGGTCCTCTCTCTCCCCCCCATTCCACCTGAACTCAAGGCCATCACCCCCTACCTCCAGCGCGCCGACGAGACTGCCACCGCCGACCTCGTCATTTCCTACTGGTGTACGCCCCAAACCCCGTTCTCCCTTCCCCCGTCCTCACCATCCCGCAGGTGCATACTATGCGGCCCAACTCGGAATCGCTCTCAAATTCAAGGAGTCGTCTGCCAGACACTTCCTCTTCGACCTCCTTGGTCTCTTGGAGAAGCTAAAGAACGATATCGGTCCAAATGATGCAGTCCACGACGAACCCGCAAGTGCTGCCTACGTCGAGAACTTCGCCCTCCGCGTATTTGCCGGTGCAGACAACGAGGACAGGCGCGGAAATATCACAAGGTGAGCACTCATCCCTCCTGGTTGTCTTGCTCCATGCACACTCCGTCTGCTTCCCTAGGAACACGGCGCGTAAGTTCCTTGCCGCTGCCAACTTCCTCGAAATTCTCCGCACTTTCGATACCGTCAAGACCGCCATCGACCTCCCTACAATCGAAGAGAAGATCAAGTACGCAAAGTGGAAAGCGGCGGACATCGCAAAGGCTTTCCGCGAGGGCCGAATACCAACCCCAGGACCTGCAGGCTCCGCACCAGCACCCCAGGATGAGCTACCTTCTGCCCTGCCTGACGTCCAACTCTCAGACCTCAACGTTGCCCCCCCTCCTGCCACTCCGCCTGCTGTCTCTAGCTCACCTCCTTCACAGCCCTCTCCGCCATCCATCATTCGTTCACACCCACCGCCTCCCGAACTGTCCGACCTTCCTGTCGTGGACCATACAACCCACCTCGTCCCGCACCTCCCGGATGGCCTCGCCCCACCGCAACCTCCACAGAGCCCTGGCAGCTGGAGTGCAGCGGCTACACCCGGCACCCCGAGCTTCCACGTGGAAGATACGTCCCCCGCGCGGAGCGCATCAACCTACAGCCCGCCCGGCAGCGGGGGCGTAACGCGTACGACGTTGGTCAGTGGCGAACTCGAGGGTAAGGCAGACGAGGAATTAGGTGGGGATCTGACCCCGCCCACGCATGGAGCCAAGTCGGTTCACTTCTCCCCGTCGACAGTGTTTGGTGTTGACGAGCCTCGGGATCCCTTCGCGAATCCGTCTCTGCAACCCCCGCCGAGCGCCCCACCGTTCGAGGTCCACCCGCCTCCCAACGACTGCACGTTTCCGCCTACGGCCGCTCATACGATTCGCCCCCCTGCTCCTCCAGTAGCACCTTCACCAACCTCATATCCACACGCGCACAGTGTGCCACTTGCAACAAGCCTGGTGTCGGTGCCCGACACAACGGTAACCACGATGCCCGTTGAGCTGTCCCCGCAAGTCATCGCACGTGCGCAGAAGCACTGTCGGTTCGCGATCTCCGCCCTGGACTACGAGGACAAAGAGCAGGCAGTGAAGGAGCTCCGGGCAGCACTGAGGATGCTCGGTGGTTAGGCCCACTGGACCCGATTACCCGATGCGCCAGTGGGGGTGCCGCTTACGTCCTGTTCTACGCTTCGTTCCGTCGTGGCATGGCCGGGAACCCTGATTTCGATTGTCCCGTGTTTTGTGCTGCATCTGAGATTGGTTCCCATCTTCATGGACGCCGTGTACATAAGTACCGTGTACTTTGATCAACTGTGATCTGTGATTGAACCCGTCGGGGATTTGCCGGCTCTGTCTCCCCCTCCACGCACGCGACACGCGACGTCGGGCTCGGGACTGAGACTGAGATGGTGGCAGTCGAGAAGAAGAAGTCGTCGCCACTCGCGATCAGGGGGCGAAGGTATAGGCTTCAGTCAGTGTGGAGGCAGCTCGCGGCTCGCGGAGGCGTGCGGAACGTGCCTGCAGATCTCGGAATCTCCATATCTCGAACGGGAGATGAGCTGCTGAGATACGAGATGCAGATGCATCTCCGACGTCCCCGCGACAGCTGACAGGCGTATCGTACACAGTGACGCAATTCACCCTTTACTAGGCGCCCAACAGACCCCACCGCCCACGGCCAGCTCGTAACTCCACAAGTCCCTTCCGAGTCCACGCCGGCCGACAGTATCTTTATCTTGCTAATGCAGGAACGAGGGATCGATCCACGAGGTAGAGTTGAGCACCGTCTCAATCGATACTGGACCGGTAAGCTGCGTGCTGAAATTGGCGCGATATTCGCCGTCGTGCCTTGAGACCGCGCCGGGCCCGACGTTGGCGTACTCCGCAAACGTTACATGGTCGATGCTAATAAGAAGCAGTGTGAGCCTGGGGCACAAGCCTACATGGAGAGTCCAGGCCGAGAGCCTTGCGGCGCCGCCGCGTTCTGGCACGTACCGTTCATCGCTGTCAAGGGCGCAAGGGTTTGCGCACGAAGTCAGGAGCGTGTTCGGCACAGCTGGGCACAGGAATTCATGCCCACCCAGGGTGCCAGTCCATCCAGCCCACAGGCGGCACGCTCTTAGGGAGCCAGCAGCGTTGGTACACGACGCGTGCATAATCGCCCCACGGACGGCCCAGATACGTCGCGGTCGCCGTGCGGTTCGCCTTGACGGTCGAGTGGTCGATAACGTACCAGAATGCGTCATCGCTGCCACGCCCGGACGCGGTGATGTTGCCGTCGCGGATGACCTGTCCAGCGGGCCCGGTTAGCTGCGGAGCCGGCAGGCTCAGAAACAGGCGGCTTCCGTGCGTACGTGGATGACGGAGTGCGTGATCCAAACGCTGTTGGGTTGCGCACGTGTAGATGTCATTGCGTCATTGCGCATGCGGGATAGCGTCATCCGGTCATTAGCAGGTGCGAGAGCGCGAACAAAAGCGGGCCGACTGACGACGCGTGTTGCCCAAAAATCTATTAGTCCGAAAATGGAGTGAGCCAACGGTCCCAGTCACAACGGTCCCAGACGACTGTGAAAGAGCAGTATTGGACGCACAAAATCAACGGCACCCTCGATCCAACTGTTCGTGTAATATTGACTGCAGCGTGGGTCGGGCAATTTGTCAGCCCTACGAACCCGACAGGACGGCGAGATAGCCTTGTCGGCAGATGGGGGGGCTTACGTCCCGACGTTGGCGAGGAGAGTGTCCCTGGAAGACGGTGTTAACCACATAAGCGCAAATGCAAACGCGAGCACGCATGCTCTCGGTACGCACTGGTCTCCCGTAATCTTCAGGCCGTACCCACCGAACTGGCCGCCCTGGACGCTGAGCGCGATGGCTTGCGCCTGAGGGATCATGGGCAATTCAGTTGGCTAGCGCCCACCACCAATCTAAGTTCGAGGGTGATCGATGAAACATAACATACCTGCTCGACGGGCTTTGAGGGGGCCCGAGGTAGCACAATAGCCGAACATGAGCCGCATTTCGATGATTCCCGCGGACAACTCGAGCGGCAGTGTGGGGAAGGTCACACCGGCGGTCCAGGCCCCTCGTCGCCGGCGCGCTCTAACGGCGCGCCTCTCCGTGATGATGTCACGCACCTTTCCATACGTGTTCGCGATGTTCAGGTTGTGCAGCGACACATTCGCGGCGTGCACTTGCACCGTGCCAGATTTGTCGTTCGAGCCTGCCTGCGACGCGGGGATGTTGTTCGTAATCGTGACCACTTCCCACGAAATTGAGGCATTTCAGCATAATGTTTACGTCCCCTCGGGGTAGCCGGAGACCGGTTAGAACGGATGGTGCCTACTGTTGCCGAGGTAGGATCCTGGGATCCTGGTTTGGCCATATACTCGGACATTATCCCGGGTGATAATAGCGGTGTCCGTGTAGGTGCCCGCGAAAACGAAGTATTCCTGGGCCGGGGGTACATATCACGTACATTTCAGGCGCGAGGATTCACTGCGATGCAATTAGATGGCACTCACCAAGCTGGAAGCGTCCTGGAGGGCGGCGGACAGGTTCGCGTATCGTCCCCCCTTCCCGACCGTGATCGCACCCGGAGGAGGCTTGTGCAAAGCAAGAGCGGCAATCGCCAAAGACAAGAGTGCCGTCGCGATGCGCGGCATGCTGAGTGCCATTGACGCCAACGAGAAGGCATGCCAACCCGTCCACAACTTTTATACGGTGGACCGTCAGCACACAGTCCAGGGCATTACCTGGGCCTACGTTCTTTGAGTTATCATAGACGGTCCGGTAGGATCACGCGCCTGCTTCATGGACCTGGCGAGAAGAGTCAAAGGCAATTTCGATGCTAAGCTTGCTGAGTCCGGAGACTGACCTATGGTGAAAGCTGAATTCATTGAATTGAACGTGACTGTGAGGACGGACCGCTCGGCGTTTACGCGCCCTGTGGCAGCTGTGGCTTGTTCCTGAAAGCTACCTGCTGCGTACACGCCCCTGTTGTGGAGAACCGCGGGAGGTGTAGCGGACCTGATCACACGATCGTGTCGGATGATATTCGGCGAACCCCGTGAACACCAGAGCTAGGACTAGCGGAGATATGTTGTTGGACGCGGTGATGCCCGTGCATCTGCACCACATTACACTCCTGGAAACATAGGTTGCGATGAGAAGGACGGATCACCACATAGGGCGCAATTGGTGGCGTACGGAATGATGCGTAATACATACGGTCACCCCTTCACCGGAACTACGATTTTCTACATACGATCCAAGTATCCTTCACAGAAACGCAGAGTCAATCCAACTAGTCGAATTTAACACCGTCGTGATCGAGACAGGTGCCGACAACTCTGTGCTGAAGCTTGCACGCGTGCCGGATGCCCCAGGACCGGTGTTCCCATACTCGGCGAAGGTAACATGGTCCGTTCTGGGCGAACGACGTCAGTGCTGCGCTCACCACGGACACAGACCATTCAATAGAAACACTTACTGAGGATTGCTAAGGTAATTTAAAGCGTGAAGAGGTAGGGTGGAGGACATGCGGTTAGGGTTCACTGGGAAGAAGCGAGAGATTGCAGCCGTTACTCACTCTGAACCCCAAACAGACCATCCTGCAGCAGGACTGCATCCATTCGGATCAGTCATCAGTCGTAGAAGACTGAACAGACGGGGAACTCACACATTGCTTCCCAAGACGGAATTCTGAAACACAACACGCGCGTAGTCGCGCCATGGACGACCCAGGTACGTTGTGCCCGTCCCTTGGATGGTCGAATTGTTGATAACGTACCAGTTGGCGTCATCGCTGGAGCGACCCGAAGCGGTGATGTACCCGCTCCCGATGGTCTGTTTCTTGACATGTCAGAACGAGCCGACAACAGGGGGAAGACAAAAATGGCGTAATGGGCCAGGATAGTAACAAGGCTCACTTACATTGATCACAGAACGAGTGATCCAGATGCTGCAAAAAAGCAAATTTCATGAAAAATAGCACGTCGAATAGGGTTCCAGAGCACGGACGATGCTTGCATGCCAAAGATCTAGACATCCAGGGTGTAAGCAGATCAGATGTTCAGGGTTCATTGGAAACAAATACGTACAAAGTCGACCGCGCCCTCTATCCAGCTGTTCGCATAGTATTGTCTTAGAAACCAAAGGAAATGTAAATATTTCGTTGGTCATTGGTTGCCTGCGGTTCTGTCAGAAGCGAAGCAGCGACATACGTGCCGACATTCGCCAGTACAGTGTCCCTAAACGTGTTGCGACGAATATTTCGTTTCTGATTGAAATTCGAGTGTGCAAGAGACCGCTTACTGGTCGCCTGTGATCTTGACACCATAAGCGCCAAATTGGCCATCTTGAACACTGAGGGCAATGGCCTGCGCCTGCATCTCGATTCAGTACGTAATCGCCGAATGAACTTCCATGGTATGACGCCAGCGTACCTGTTCGACGTCCTATGTAGACATGAACCCGGCAGAAGCCGCGCAAAGGACGCATGCGGCCAAATTCCAACGAACGTAAATCCACGCGGAGGGAGAAAATTTAGTATTGGGCGAAATGGGCGCGATCGCGCCCCGTAACCGCGCACCTTTCCATACGTGTTGGCTATGTTGAGGTTATAGAGCGACACGTTGCCGGCATGCACTTGCACCGTTCCGCTCGCATCGTTGGAGCCTGCCTGGGAAGCGGGTATGTTGTTGGTGATAGTGACAGCTCCCGACGATCAAACGTTAGCCCACGGGCTCGCCGGCGAACATACAATAAGCACGTACTGTTCCCCGTGTAAGAGTTGGGAGTATTGGTCTGCCCGTACACGCGCACGTTCGCCCGAGTTATGATGGCAGTGTCGGTGTACGTGCCGGAGTAAATGAAGTACACCTACAACGTGGGCCGGACGTCAGCGGCCGGCGTTCAGCAGAGAATCACACAGTAACGACATACCAGACTTGATGTATCCTCCAAGGCAGCAGATAAAGTGGCATATTTGCCGCCGTTGCCAACGGTGATTGCGCCTGCTGGCGGCGAGCTGAGCGCGAGCGCGCTAGCGACGAGATAGGAAACGAACAACGCGAAAACAGAACGCATCGTCGGAGATGTGGAGCGACGACCCATCGATGCCCTTCAGCGTTTATAACGTAGTTCGGAACTGACATACCACATAGCACGGCCCGCAGAAGTCATGCGCGATGTCCGACAAGATTGCATTCATGTTGTTACTTGGCGACATTTCCCCGGAATATTCGCAAGTATATGTCCTAACCGACGGAGGAAGCCTGAGGGAAACAGTTTTATGGGAGATGTGACTGCGGACGACGGCCCGCTCGGAGTTTTTGCGCACCCGCTATGAGTCCCATGTTTCTTGAGAAGAGCGCACCTTGCGAACCATCCAGTTCCACGAGACCGTGTAACGTAAGCTCGGACGTTGTTCGGTGCAGTCCCTACAACGCGAGTGGTCTACAGCAAAAAGAAGCTGATGCATTCAAGAAAGCATTGAAACGGACACAGGTGATGGAAGGTGCTGTGGAGGACACGCGTTATGATCAGGACAACGTGGTGGGAGTCTGGAGACACGCTGAAGAAACTCACGGCTATCGATGTACAGAGTATATGCATACGTGTGTGTGTCGAGAGCATGGGCAGGGAAGAAGCAGGTGGAGAAGAAGCCACTGTGAAGTACATCGAACCAGAGAGGGTCGAGTTACGCGGGAGGAGCGTGGAGAGGGAGCTCGCCAGGAGCAGCTATCGGACTATCGTGTAAGACGCCCTTGTCGGCTTCGCTGAGTACGAATTTGGGGAGCGCGACCGGCGGCTCAGGCGAAGGAGACGCTGCAGTGCTGGGGGACCTGGGCTCGCCGTCAGGGGACGTCGACGTTGGCATTGACTCCTTGGTGTTCGCTCGACTGGAAGCGAAGCCCATCACCGGTGTCGGTAAGTCGTGGAATGTCGTCAGAGCCTCTGAGAGGTCCCCGAGCTGGATAGAGGGGCGCAAGCACCAGGCCCTTCAGCACATGTCTGTCTTCCATGGAACCTTAAAGAGACACATACCTTGTTCATGATGGCGTCGATGGCTTCCCGTCGACCCTTGAATGTTTCTGCGAGGTTGGTGAACTCAGCATCGCGCGCCCGCTTCCGCTGCTCCTCCACGGCATCGGCGGCCCCGTCAGGCTCGTCCCACTCCTCCACCACCACAGAGATAGCATCCGTGTGCATCCGCGCTCCGACACCGGCTGCACGCTTTCCGCCCCGCATATCATTGAGCCCAATGCCCTCCATCTGGACGTGGAGACCTGCCACCTCACTCTGGAGCTCACGAATGCTCGAGAGGCGCGCCCATAGTTCGTCTCGTCGCTGGTCGAATTGCGACGCGAGATCTCGCTCCACGGTGTCCTTCTTTGAGACCATGATCCCGGCGACGTTCCCAGAGAAAGGATCGAAGAGCTGGTCGTGCGCAGCCCCTGGCGTGGAGGTGGCAGAGCGTGACAGGGCAGCTGACGGAGTTGCGGTCCTCTCCAGGGAGCCGACGCTTGGGATGACGCTTAGGCGCGGCGCGTGTCGCGAGATGTCTGCGTGGTGCTTGTGGACCGAATGCGAGCCTCCGTCAGGTCGCGTGCCGTGCAGTTCCGCGAGCACGGCATCGTGCGGGGTTGGGAGCGGGGCGGTCACAGGCGCGTCAGGTGGGGTGGGTGGATGGGCGTCGAGATTCCCATGTGCGTGTTCAGGGTCGAGGTGGTGTGCAAGGCCGGTCTGGTCGTCTGCGGATGAATCTGACAGGGCACGGAGGGTAGAGTTGCGGGTCGGGGGCTTGAGGGGATGGTGGGAGGGAGCAACGGCCATATGGCTGGGAAGAGTTACCATACAAGGCTTGACCAAGGCTTGACGCCGCACGGATGCAATTCACGTGTGGCGGTGGGCTAACTAGTTATGGCGCGAAAACATGGCCCTTCCTCCGCTCAACCAGCCAACGATCAACTGAGCGGTACTTATCTGTCCCCCCTCCACTCGCCCTCGAATCCACCACGCACATCACTTAGCTAAACTGAGCACAAACGCCACAGGGGTCACATGTCTCCGCAAAAGTGCAAGATCAGAACATGGCGCGTCGATTATACGGGGCATATAGATACAGAAATGGGCTAGGGACGGGCACTTCCTGTATGTGTGTACAGCAGCCAATGACATAACGGCAGGTAAACTGTCAGAGGTTAAGCGGTACACACTGTCCAGTTGCAGCGTGGGAAGGCTCGACATCCCTAGCGTACGGCCATCCAATCGCAAGCCACTACGAGTCCACGCATTAATAGATGTGCGTCGTCGACCGAGGCGTGCGAGAAGCTCCGTGCTCACTGATAGCACCGGGAGAACGTGCTCGGAGGAAGGAAGGACGGCCACTGCCCTTTGGCGATCGTGGCTTCCCATTCGTCGGAGTGAGAGCGGTACAAGTCCAAGGCTGCACGGGCGTTCTCCAGCTGCCGGAAAATGACTCTGAGTTCGGACTTTAATGAAAGAGAATTCCGAGAAGGATACACACCGGGCATACGTGAGTTTCCTGGACCCTTCGGCGCATTAGTTGCCACATGAGGGTCGGAAGACCAATGACATGATTGGCCGAGCGGAGGGCGTTGCGGAAGGGCTGGTACAAAGCGACGTCCCGCGTGGCCACTGCTGCATGGCGAATTCCGAGCACTAGACGGGTGTGGATGGTGTTATTCGTCAGCCAACATGAAGCTTCTTCTTCATTCGACGTTTCCCATCACGCTCACCTGACAAATCTTGCCAGAGGGTGTGTCCTACGATGATTTTGTCCCTAATTAATTGCGCGACACGTTGTTGGACGTCTTTCCAAGGCAATGCAGACCCTGCACGTCGCGACGGAGAAAGTTGGAGCGAATCACGATAAAGTCAAAGAGGACCACTCGCCTGGTTGCAAGTCCTCCGGGCGGATACCGGTGGAGCTGGTGCGGTAGTCCGTGACGGGGTTCGTCGGGAGTACGTAGGCGGAAAAAACGACTTGTCCTCGATAGTCCACGAGGGCAACTCGACTGCGAAGCAACATGGTGAGTGTCATGGGCGGCATGGGCGACTAGGACCTCGACGGAGCCAGGGTGGAGTCGGACGTACGCGATCATGGGGGTGCCGCCGCCGGGGCCGCAGCCGACACTGGTAGTGGATAGGCCCAGATACTTTTCGGGCGGGGGGATGGGGTACCTGCTGTGAGACATTGTGCTGTGTGTTTGCGGGCTGTGGTTTACACACCTCTGAGGGTCGAGACTGGACGACGGGGGGTTTATGAAGGGAACTCGGAGAGGGGATATTCGGTTGACAGCACCCTCAATGCGAGCTGTCGATGACACGCAGAGAAATTATGCCGAACGAGGGTGTTTGGGCATTGATCGGGCAACGGGTGAGACGGGCTGTTGAGCCTGGGGTGAGCGCTGGACAAAGCTGGCGCCGCCCAAGGCTGGTTTGGTTGTTGCACAGACGGCGTTTTCGGGGGCTTGGACATTTTCGACCGGACCGTGTCATGGTGGAGCCGAAAAGAGAGGGGGGACGTTTGAGATTCGGTGCGGGGCGGATCTGAAGCACAGCGGGACAAGATCTGGGCGGCCACCAATCTAGCGAGAGATTCCATGGCTTGTTCGCATCTCCGACGCCGCTGGACGCCGCACGACGGCGGGATGGGCGTGAAAGAAGGGATGCGGGTTTCCCTGACGTAGACAGAGGCCGTTGTCGTCGTGGCCGGTGAATTGGGCGACATGACAGGATGACCTCAGCCCTAGGACAGAGCTTCGGTCAGTTCTGTTTCGATTCGCAGCATGTTCACAGGGCAATGAATCGAACATACCGTGTGTCGCCTGCACCAACACCGATGCTGTCGGCACTTGGCAACCCTAAGCGGGTTTCGCAAGAGCCTGAGGGAGCCTGAGCAGGAGGCAAGAGGGCAGGACGCCCTTGAACGAGGCCATCATCGTCTCCGCCCTCCAAACCCCGTGGGCGTACCGATGTCGAGTGGCAACTGTGGGATCAGGGCAATTCTGCACGTGGAGCTGGCCTCGACCGTGGCAGAGTCTATTTTCTTGTTTAATTGTCTGCCCGCCTCAAAGGAATTCGCCTGTTGATTTCTGTGGCTCCAGCTTGGCGCACGTCAGATCCATCAGATCTGTACCTGCCGGACCAGTGCCGGACCCCCAATATGGCAACCAAACTTCGCAGTGGTCGACTGTGTACAGCGCGGAGGCGCTTGCGGTCACGGTTGTGTACACATCCCTCGGACTAACTTATTAGATTTTATCTCAACATCCACCCCGACCGCCGCGCCATTCCAATAATCAATCAGGCATCACCTTGCCCCGTCGCGTGCTCGACATCCCCCCCCCCTGAACTCGCAGCAATGGCACTAATCGCTAGTGCGCTTGCATTCAAGCGCAGCGGCAATCGACTCTCATAGACTGCCCTACATGGTTCTCGTGCGCTGGGCTGGGTCCTGCACGATGGCGCCCCATGTGGATCGTGCCACGAAGCGGCTGACGACCGCTGTGACGTGCGCGGCCTCGCACCAGGAACGGCGCGCGCAGGTGGTGCGTCCGGGATTTGCGCATGCAGTAAAAACCCGTACTCGACCCCCCCCCCTCGGGTATCCAGGGAAATGGGCACGGATCAGGGCACACTTACGCAAACAGCCACCGCCCCCACTTGATTGTTGCTCCGCGAGCGCGTTCCTTGTCCGCGCCCCTCGGTTTTCAAACAGAGCGGCCCTCCGAGCCCCGACGCTGTATGGTGTGCAAGACACCGTTCAGGGTGGCGACCGAGGCGAACGGGGAAACCAATTAGGGTAACATTTTATAGCCTGCAGACATTACGTTCGAGACTGCCCACGAGGCGCATACATTTCCTCGTCGGTTGAACATGCCAAAAAATTGCGCGAAGGAGGCTGTCCGGAACGGCGTACCTTCTCCCTCCATATTCGCCTTTGGACCAATCGCCAGAGCCATCGCTCCTTGGCCGGTCGTGAGGTCCTATGGACGTCCAGCCAATGAGGCTGTCGCGGGGGATCGGGGTCTTCTTCGGCCATCGATTGTGTGCGACGAGTAGGGAGACGATCGTGTGCATGGAGGATGGCGTCGGCGCGCTGGGGGTTGCCCTGCTTGAGCCAAAGAGAAGCCCAGCGCCGGCGGACCTTGGGGTCGATGATGTCCGTACCCCAGCGGTTCTGGAAGGAACGGACGAGCCTGTCTGCACGTCGGCCACAGTCCTTCGCGGGAGTGAGCGTCTTGAGGAGGAGAAAGAGTGTTACTGAAGTCGGACGGAAGGCGTGGTGCATGTCGAGGAAAACGAAGAGCGTGCTAAGCGCGGCAAAGTGTTCCGATAGTTTACGCGCACGTCCAAGCGTCATGTGCAGGTGGATGATCCCGAGACAGGCCCTTCGCCACTCCTCGTCCAACTCACGCGGCAACGTTTCCAAGTATCGCGTCGTGATCGCGATCGCCGCCTCCCGCCGCCCCTCGGAGATCACGAGTGCCTTCACAACGGCGTGAACGACTCGTGCTGGCATCCGTCCCCCGCCGTCCCCGTCGACGAGCACCGGCGGGTGGGCCATGAGCGCGTGCAGCCGCCCAGCAGCTACCATCGGGTCTGGCGTCTGCACGCGAACGGCCTCTCCGTGAGCACGAACGTAGATGCTGTCCATAATCGCGCCCCGCTTCACCGACCCCAAGAACTCGAGCCAAACAGACAGCGCGAGCCCTCGGCCCTCCACCCGCATCTGCTCCAGCTCTTCCCTCCATGCCTGGCCCCATCGCCCCGACCGCACCAACCCACGCACGCGCAGCACACGGGTCTTTTCGTTCCCGGCCACCCCTTCTTGCACCATCTGACGGAGCAGACTCGAGACCGTGCCGAAACTCGCCAGCCGAATAGCGCATTGGATCAGAATATTGAACGAGGCTGTCGAGTGGAGGGTAGGGTAAGCCGCGTGGTAGTCGAGCAATGTGGACATGTCGGTACGACGGCTCGACGTAATGGCGCAGACAAGGTTCTCGTGCAGGTCCTCCGGCGTCGCTGGATGCGGTAGCCCCGGTGGCTCGTTGGCGATGAGCTCGTTGGACGTGGGGAACCTTCCTAGGGCGACCTGCGGGGGGTGGTCCTCTTCGGAGACGGAATTCCGCACCTCTTCCCATGGCGGATCACTTTCATACGTGGGGCCGCCGGGAGGTGTGCCGTCGGAGGGTGAACGGTCGTGAGAGGCTGAGGAACGAATGTGAGCGGATAGGGCAGCGTGTCGTCTCGAGTTGCAGGGCAGCGGGGAATCATCGCCAGCAGGCTCGCGATTGTCCGCCGCATCCTGCGCCATGTTCTCGGGCTCCGTCGCAGCTGGATACACGGTGGATGGGGGAACAGACAGATGGACGCGTAATCGGGCTTCGCGAGCGAAGGTGGACGGTGCACAATGTGTCGTCCTACGTACAGTGAGGTGAGGCGGAATGGGGGTGCAAAACTAGGAAGAACGTACGGTGTCGTGGAGGACGATGGCTCACTATTATTGCCTCCTACGTCATGGTCTCTGTAGGCAGCGCGTACGCCGCTGGAATGTGACCCCACCGTCCGGAGACTGGCCGGATGATATGCACGCGTTGGTGGTCGTGTCCTGGTCCACGCCCTGCCAGCAGCAGCTTGGAATACCGAAGCAAGTGACAGCGAGGGCAAGATGGTAGTCAAGTGTGCATGACGGCGCATGCATGAGCATTCCAGCCCGGACCTGGTCTGGCGTCGACGTCGAGGACGGGTAGAGCAGGTTATGTCGTGGTACGGTGTCTCGAGAGGTCTCGAGATTGTCGCGCCGAATGCGCGCCTGCTTGATGAAGTCCAAAATTCGCCACGTGCAGGCAGTTCGGCGCTCCGAGCCGATCGACGACACAGGCGACAAATGTCAACATTCATTTGTTTGAGACGCCTTTTCCTACACTGCAAAGTTGCAATCACCTCAGACACCCCTCTACAGAGGAGGAGCACAACGGTTATGTCATGCCATTTCATACTGTCATAAATCATAAATGGGGGGAGCATTGCGGTTATACAGATGCGCATAAGCAGGTGGGGCACGAAAAGTGGACGAAACTAGTATGTATGCAAATGCTGAGCGCCGGGCACTGTCGATGAGAACCTGTAGAGGCCCTAGTGAAAGACGGGCGGGGGAGAATTACGAGTATAACGAGTGTTCACATAACCGTGAAACCTAAGGGAATACCGAAAGCGATGTCCTCTGCCAAGCAGGCTTAAAGCTCTTCCATGGGGTGTACGGGCTGCCGCCCAACCAGCCATCCGACCTTGAAGACCCAACAATCCCGAATGTCCTTCATCACATCCATCCCATTGTCCTTCGCTTGTGCAAACTCGTCCAACCCACGCTCCCATGTGGTTACTACCTCCCGGCCGAACATGCCGCCCTCGCGGTTAACCGTCTCGTCCACACGGTCGACCCAAGCTTTCCATTCCTCTGCTAAGCGGGAGGCTAGCATGGGCGCAAGGGACGCCTGTGTGAGCGGAGGTTGGGCCAGGATATGTGAGGTGAGGGCCGAGAGGAAGAGGTATGTTTCCGTGGGGTGCAGCTTGTCTTTGTGCTGTTGGCGAAGCGCGGAGGCATGGGACTGTGCAGCCTGGGACTTCAAAGACGATGCGGGTGCGGACGGGACGGCGATAGAGAAGTAGGGAAGGTAGGAAAGGCATGCAGAGACAAACTCTTGTATGTGGGGTCGCAGCCGAGAAACGATATACTCCTCTCGCATGCCGCCATTTGGCGCGCTAGAATACGCCAAGCCGAAACCGGTACCGCCTGCAGCTCGTGCGCCAAAACCGAATCCAGCGGAGAACGACGCCGTGGAGGTGCGACTGCTGCCAAAACCACCCTGATTGCTGAAAGAGTGCGATGTCGGTTGTGAGAAGGGGGAATTCGAGTAAGGGTATGCATCCTTGAGCTTCTGGGCCGAGTTAGCCAGACCTTGCAAAGCGGCATCGAGGGTGGGGCGGGGTATGAGTGAAAGGATTGTTGGTTTGAGTGAGGGTTGTGCGGAAACCAACGAGGAGAGGAGAGGTAGGAGAGACTGGGGGGGTAGAGTTGCTGTACATCGATCAGCTCAGAGCTTACGACACCTTGGTTTAACCACTTACCGAGCAAAAAACCCACGTCCACATCACTGTCCTCACTTTGCGATGGTGGCTTGTTCTCCTTCGCCGTATGTTGATGATCCTTTCCGGGGATCGAAACTACAGCAGGGGTGATGCGAGCTCGCTTCGGGACCGCACGTCTCGGTCTCTCTGGTGTAGGACTCCTGTCCATCCTCTCGTCCCGATCTTCATCCTCCGGCTCATGTCTCCTCTTCGCCCTCAGAGGAGCATGCAATGCCTGTGGCGAGGCTGTCCAGGGTGATGCTTGGATGTGCGGGCTAGCAGACGGCCAGTTCTGCACCATTCCTGTGGTTGAAAGGCCGAACCCGAAGCCTAGTGGTGAAGGTGAATGGCCGACGGGTCCAGGGTGGAAGCCAACTTGTAGATGAGGATGTGTAACGACATTTGCCATTGTCTGGTACGGGTGCTCAGAAAGATGCAGTGGGATGTGCAGAGGCAGACCGGACGAGAGGAAGCAGAGAAGCAAGGCGCCGGAGCCGCGCCCAAAAACACATACGCGACGCCTGGTGCCGTTGCCTGCCCTAAACATGCACGTGATCCCCATCATATAGCGAACTTTTTGCACTGTTGGCCGCCAACGCCTTTCTTGGTCTCCTCCCATCGCCCTTTGGATCCTCAGGCCTCAGGAGGTACGCCCTTTCTCTTGTTCGTTATTGCGGTGACGAGACAAAACGAATCGCTACTTCGAGACCTGTTGGTCGATGAACGTAGAATCATATACCCAAATTTCTGAGCTCTCGTCCAGTGAAGTCCCATTCGAAACTCACCAGCTCTGTTGCAGATGGCTCCCCTCTTGGCTCCGTAAACGTGTGTTTATGGCGAACAGGTGAGCATTGTTTCTGCTCGTTCGAGTGATGAATAAACATAGAGTCAAGTCCTGAACTCGTCTCAAGGACGAGAAGTGACGATCATTACCATGCTAATACTGACGTCCCATGCATTGCAACCTCTATGCAACTTGCAAGAACGTCATTACTAACTCTCTGCTTCGCAGTGTTCTTTGTTGACTTCGGTGCTGTGTTGATGTTTACGAACGTTCTATATTGGTGTTGTGTTGTATGTACTCCAATGGATGTAAGTCGTTACAATGAAGCGAATCATATGGTATATACTTCTTTACGTGTAGATGTATGTCCGTCCGTGCGGTCAGCGAAGATAAACGGTATATGCCAAGATGGGATAGCAAAGCTAGAGTCGCGGCCACATGATGTTCAACAACCACATGCCGCCCACACCGATCAACAGCTTGGTCTTTAAGCCAGGCTTCCACTCGGATTCTCCATACCACACGCGGAACCCGGAAGAAGGCGTAGTGGTCGATGAGCGTTCCGCAAGCCGGTCTATCCAGCGAGGCGGTGGACGTGACGGAGTGGCAGGATCCTGAGGAGGATTACCATCGCAGTCTTTCTGCGCCTCTCCCTGGTCTTGAGGTACCATAAAGATCACTTCTTGACCCTGTTGGGACTGGGACACGGGGGGTACCTCCGGTCTCTGCGAGCCGTGGCCACTACCCTGTTGGACGGTCGTGGGCAACGACGATGCGTTCTTCTTCGGCGCGCCGCATATCCAGTTGGTGATCTCCCCAGTGGCTTTTGCGACGAGGTGAGAAACATAGACGAAGACGATGGTGGTGAGGAGGAAGTTCAGGGGGCGGGAGTGGCGGCCAGGGAGGACGATAAGAATACCCTTGGTGTCGCTAGCGAGCCAGAGGTGGTACTGGATGATGAACGTCTCCAGAGAACATGTCCCGATGAATGCAAACAGGCGCGAAGAGGCTGAGCGCAAGATCACGTTCGCATTACGCAAGACGACGAACGCGCCGACAGGAAGGAAGGATACGTAGGGATGCCATCCGTTGTAGACGAACTTGTTTGGCTGGGATAGCTCGAATGCGAAGAACCACAGCAAGATGACTGCAGAGACTCCCGCGGCAATCTTTACCGTGAGAGGCCAAAGGGGATGGTCGGTGAGACGGTGGTCGCGAATCTTGATTACAGCAAGCGCTGTGAACATCCCGAAGTATACGATCCAGAGGTCGAGGCTGACGCGGAAGGCCCATTCTCGAGCGTCCCAATGGATTGCGCAAAAGCGCTCGAGGAACTGGAACAGCGTCTCGAGAATCCACTGCTGACCCATGAATAGCGTCACGACGACCATAGAAAGCAGCTGCTTGGCTACTAGGAACGGTGTACGGTCGTTGAACTGTGAGCCGATCGCCATGGTCCCGTAAATGATGAGATACCACAGGGATACCAAAGGCGCGAAGTAGTAGTAGAGGTAATCGGTATTCATGGTATACGCCAACATCAGGGTGAGCAGGTTGAGGCGTATTAAGACCTAGAAAGGGGATTATGAATGCGATCGGCAAAGTAGAACACGAGGGGACTCACTTGAGCGACGCGCAACAACCCAAAATCTGCTTTCTTGAGGTAGAAAGTAGTATGACCATAGCCCGTCATGAACAGGTACGCAGCCACGAGAACTCGAATGGGGTTATAAATGCCGGATATTTTCGACGCCCCAGTGTAATGATATATTAAGATTGCAACTGTACGGAGGCAAAAGCCAGTGAGAAACCATTCAAACAGACGAAAGCGAGATGAACTAACTCTGCATCCAGCCCTTCCACTCGTCGGTCTGTTCCCTATTCAAGAACCCAAGATCCTTGTCCCCGCGTGTTACTGTAAGGAGTCCGAGGACTAGACTGAGAAGGGTGAAGAACGCGAACGTCCAAGGGCTGAAATGCTTTTGTTCTTTCAACCAGTACCCCGTGCGGTCTGCCAAGAAGATAATGGCAGAGGCGAAACTGAAAATGAGAGCAGGAATTTCATCATCCTTGATCAAGGGGAGGCCAGAGGAACGAGGACCTGAAAACAACGATCAGGAGACGAGACGTTCGGTCAGATATGCACTCACTGAATCGTCGGGCGAGCAGCCAATTGGCGGGGCCCCAGAACACAATTCCGGCGAGGAGGAGTAGGTGCAAGGGGGCAGGCCAAGGATACGAGCGGCAGCACGTCTTGTCGAACGGGAACTTCTTCGGCAGCACGTCGTTGCACTGCAAATTCAGCAGCACCTGCGCCTGGGTGCCCACAACACGATCGGAGAAGTGCAGTCCGTCCGCCGTCTGCGATGGGTGCAACATTTGATTGAACACTAGTGGTAATGAGACCGGTATGCCGGTGGGACGGGCGACTGGGACAGGGAGGAAAGAGAAGGGATCGCGAAGTGCCGCCGGCTGTATTCTGTGTAGCAAGTCCGAGTTCATCGCGTCGATGTCCGACGCATGCATGGAGACAGCGCGATCGGGGGTGAGCTTCGATGATATAACGTCCTCGATAGGGAGCACGACGACACGATCCGCGAGGGGGTGTTGTGCTTGCGAGATGGCGCTAAGCACGGCCTCCATGGTGGCTTCCCATGCAGGGAGGCCTCCAGATTGGGCGTAGCGAAGATACCACAGACCGGAGCCAATAACCAAGAGAGCGGGTGTATCAGAGGGAGAAGTCCGTCCAAGAGGGTGCAAGAGTCTGTGGGTGTCACTTGAATTCAGGAAGGGATCCCAGTGGAAAGAGAGTTGGACGTCCGTGTTAGACGTGAATGTGTAGTCCATATGCTTGTGTTCATCATCCGGTGGACCTGAAGGAAGGCTATTGTCCACAATGTGGGCAAATTGGAAGTAGAGCTGTCGAGTGACGGAATCTCCGATGAAGAGCACACGTCTTGACTTCATGCATGTCGAGACGTCCTTGGCTTGAAACTGGTACATCATGCAACCTGACGTTCCAGAAATTAAAGACGGCAGAATGTAATCGGGACACGTTCACGCACCGTTTGGCTGCCAAGTCCGAAACTTCGCATCCAACCATCGGCCATCCGTGAGTAAAGCATTGCAATGAAGTGGATCTGGGCGGTCTGGACAGAGGGCAGATGGGTCAAGCCTATCAAGGGCAAACACCCAGGTGTGACGTACCAACGATACCATGTCGCAGAAGTCCGAGCACGATAGCTATACCGACGCATGCCCATGACGAGTAGTGCGGCCATAGAGGGTTGAGGGAGAACAGGGAGCGCTTGGGGGGCATGATGACGTCGTATCTCTGGTGTCCGATGCAATTGAAAATAGCGCTTCAACAGCGTGATGGCATCTGGAAAGGCTTGTGGGGCTTGTGAAGGCGGGATGGTGAAATGAGGCAAAAGCTTGTTCTCCAGCAAGTGAGAGAGAGGTGTAGAAAGCGCGCGGGCGCGTATCCTCGGGTAGACCGTGTTTCGGGTCATCGACTCGTGTACACGGCAACCGCCAGAATGGACAATGTCCTTGAGGCCCGGCCGTAAGTCGGGGGGAAGGGGCAGCAACAGCATCGACTCGAACTCCAAGATCCACCACGAGAGCTCTTCTTAGCCTAGTAGCTACCGCGAATATTTGTGCGCGCACCCTGGCAGAAGCATCCAATGACGAGAAAAATGTATTGTGACGAGAGTCCTTCTTTGATTTGGGCTTAACATTACTGTCTAAGTCGACCATGTCCGAAAAGGAGCGTGAGGGAGAAGAGTCTGAGAAGAGTCTGACTATCCGAAAAAAAATACAAGGTATATGGTATATGGCAACTTGCGAGTCGATGACAAGATGGTGGGAGCGCAACAAGATGGAGCGTTATGAGGTCAGATAGACCCCGACGAAAATCCGGTCCTACGAATATATCAGTCAGACGAGCAGATTGGAGACGCGGTGCTGTTTTGGACTTACCCCTTGCAGTGATTATTGGCGGAAGAAGGTATGCACGACAAGTATCGACACCATGAGCATGCAGCGTAAGGGTCGGATGTGTAGAAGTTGCGTATGAGGACGACGAAGAGAACAATCGCCAACGGGACTGAGATGAGTCGCAGTGCGATCACAATGGTCCGATGACGGGTGGACGGGCTGATGATGGGGTAGAGAGCCATGCCGACGAGGAGACCCATGAGCAGGCCGCCGAGGTGTGCGAAGTTGTCCACATCTAACGCGAAGCACTCAGCAGCGTTCCTCAAGACGTAGATGCAGAAATCAGCTTACAAGGGATGAACCCAAGAGCAACACCGATAATCAACTCGATGACCATGAATACCAGCCTCTTGCCTGGCTGATATGTGTACCTCCAGTGCGCGAAGAGGTCGACCCAGGCAACCTGAAACGCACGGATCAGCCTGCATGGTTCAAGTGCGTCCTGATACTTATACGCTTACCGCAACAGTTCCAAAGATTGCACCACTGGCACCCACCGACGGTGCGCCGACCAATGAGAAGTTTCCACCGAGAACATTACTGCTTTCTCATGAGCGACATTTGTGTCGAGTGTCTGGAAGATACACATACCCGAACGTTCCGGCAGCGAAGTAGAGGATGAGGAACGCGATCGTTCCCATCTCGCGCTCAACTTGCGCGGATGCAGTCATTTGAGCCAGCATGTTCAACAGGAAGTGGATCAAGCCGGCGTGAAGGAAAATGGGTGTGATAAACCTGTAGGGCGAAGCATTCGCATGGTGAGGCCAAGGTCAAGCGATTGGTCGGAGGGCACACCTGAACCATTGGCTTGCCTCCTCATCATGGAATCCGCCAAAACCGCAAATGTCTTCTAATGAACAAAGTTCCGTCGCAGGGTTGGCCGTGTCGTTGAGACCTAGAAAACAGCATACGATGAGCAGAGTTGAGGACAGTTTATGATCATCGAGACTGACAAGGAACGGCCGTCGTCACAGGGAAGTCCGAGACGTTCTTCATACATGGTGGGAATCGTGCGCCGAGTTGGATTAGTGCTGAGGAGGAGGGCCCCAGCATAGGGTTCACTACCGGCTACGCCGGAGTTAGAGCCAGTCGACGGATATTCGGAGTGAATGGTGCGCACCTTGAACGAGAAGGGTGTACCCTGGGCCTTCTGGTTCGTCACCAGTTCATAAATGAGCACACCTAACATGATCGCAGCCAACGCCCATGCTGTGGTTCAGGTAAGCTTTAGCCCGCGACGAGAAGTGAGCTACGCACAAGCTATGGGAAATCTCTGAACACCGACACCCCGTTTCTTGTCGTCTATCCGCTGAGCCAAGGGATACAAGCCAAAGTACCGCTGGAACATGTTTGGCCTCTTGTTCATCATTTCTGCCGATTTTGCGGCGGGGATGGTGAACGGTTCCTCCGCGATGTCTGTGCGAACCTCAGCAGGCCACTTGCCGCATCCACTGACACAGTGAACGCACCCATGTCCTCGTAACGCGTCTGGCGAGCATATTCCTGGGGCTGATTATATGTCTCGGGCTTGGGGGTAAAGGGTTCGTCGAGCTTGTTGTCTGACTGGGCCGGACCACTTGGATAGTGATTGAAGTTCTCATCGGTGTAGCTGTAGGTGTATTCGGGCTGGTAGACTGGATTGTGGAATTCGTGCGACGCAGCACTGGGCTCGTCGGAATGGGCAAGGAGGGGCTTGGAATCAGAGTCAAAGTCTGCATCGGCAGTGTGGGGAGCCGGAAGCGGAGTTATCATGGCTGTTCGTTACAAGGGATGTATAGGCGGATGGGGAGCACAAGATCGGAGAACGGGCGTGGCAGCAAGGCTGACTGGGGAGGGGGATGTGGAAAAGAAAAGGGCAGAAGCAGCGCAGTCGGCAAGAAGGCTGTCTGGAAGCAGCATTGGTATATATATGAGCCCGACATGTGGCCTTACTTAGGCAGGGGCCCTGGCAATTGTTTGCACGGCCTTCAACTTGTCGGACAGCCGCCGCTACATAAACCCCCGCGCGCCCATACCATTGCAAAACACCCATACATTGTTTTACCCACTACATTGACGGCGTCCTGCTCTACATAGTGCGCACACGAAACCGGCGATGGATGGATAAGTAGACCCCACTCGGAGTGGGGACTGGGCTAGCTTACCGACTTCTGCTACTGCTGCGCCACCCAGGCATGCTGCGGCGCTGTCCCAGGCGGTGTCACGACGAACTGGAACTGGAACGTCCAAAACGTATCGCAGCGACAATCGGCGGCAGTCATAGTCATGGCAAACACTGAGACAGCCGCCTTCCGCACCCACGGCTCGCGTTCATGCCATCGCTTCCAAACTTCTACTTAGCCGTGCATCGACATACTGCGCCCTCCGATACATGCAGTCTGTACAATAATGCCTTCCCGCGTCATGCGTTGAAGTCACCGACGATCGCTCAATCGATAGGCAACCCTTCGCTTTCCTTCCACCTCGTAAGCAAAGCGTTGCTGGGCATTCCGAACGGGTCTACCACTTTGTGGGCAACCTCTGCACCGGCGACTGGCAACCCCTTGGGATCGAGGAGGCCAAGCTGCAAGGCAGGCATAATGAGCTGTTTCTTTTCAGCCATCGAGACTGGGAAGATATTCCTCGTACCTGTACGAGAACGGAGGCCTGGTCCCAGTAGCTGTACGTAGTCGATAAGAATGGACAATGTCGACTTTGCAGCACACATCGAGGCTTACATGTGTCTATACGACAGCGTCAGTTGAAAGGATCACCTCCGTCACGAGGAGAAAGCTTACTCGAAGGTCAGCTTGTCTCCCCTGAACGCGACCACGCCGACAAGGGCGATTTCCAACGGCTTGCCCGTAGGTTTGATGCCCGGCAAGAAGTAGTCAATTTCCTGAAAGAAGCATGTTCAATTGAACGCATGTCTCTGGGGGCGGACATGAAGGGGTTCTACGGACCGTCGTGTGAGTGCACTTGAATATCATCTCGTCGATGATTCTGTCCGTGCCGACTAGCGGAAAAATAGCGCCAGTGGTGCGTCAATAAACCACGGACACGTCTCCGAGAGTGGGGCTTATTGACGTACTCGTACGGGATACGGTGATCATCTGGGTATCCGGTGGGGTAACCTATTGAGAATGAGGGACGTTGCATTAGCGAGCAAGCTGCAGTCTACATACATGGGCCTATCAGGACTCACGTTCTCCGTAACAAAGTGGTACTGCGGGGGGCGAGGGGCGAGGGGCGAGGGTTCGCGCAAAGGCATCGTTGAGCCGTAAGGAGATGGTCCGGATGCTGTGGGTGTGAGACGGACCTTGTAGAAGCGCGCCAGGTCCTTGAACCCTACGCCGCCGGTCATCGTGGCAATGTGGTTGACATAAGGCGTTGGTACCTGCGCGCACGGCCGCGGGTGGCAGTACTAGTCAGCTGAAGGCTGTTCACGCCCTGGGCGCACTGGCAGGGCTGCGGATCCGGAGCAGGATCGACGCACCATGGTGGCCATGGTCTCTGTCCGAGAAGAGACATGTATGTCACTGTCAGATCACAATCACAGTTCGAGGCGTGCACGGATCGGACGACGTACTGATCGCATCCCGCTCCTCGAATTCCTGAACGAAACCGTGATCAGTGTCCAGAATACTCTTCACAGAAGCGTTCTCGGGTCGAGATCGCAGGAGAGCCGAACCGAACACGGCAACTGCCACTGCCACTGCAACTCACAAAGTACGTGTGCCTCTCCCAGAGCTTCTCAAGCGGGAAATGAGGCCCGAGTTCCCTCCGAAGCAAGCTCAAGGTGCGCGTGTATGACAGGTTGTTCGCCGATCGCACGTGCGGCGTCACGGTCATCGATGTCCTCGCCTTCCCACTCGCATGATGATGCTCGATCGGCGGCCCGGCCTCGAACGGGAACGGAGGCGAGACCGAGACCAGAGGGTACGTGAAGATCGACACCCGAGGCTGCTCCAACGTCCCTATCCCCAACGCCTTTCGTTCGGCAACGCCGACAAGGGACGCATGGAGGGCTTCTTGTTGGGCAGCGAGGTGAAACGTGGTGCTACAGACCATGTCATAAATCGGACAACACATGAGCAAGGTTCGGGATGGGATGGAAGCAACACGAAACCTTACGGAACCGCTGTGCCGTCGCGTCGACTGAGCACGAGCCCTTCGCCGTTCTCAACGAGGGGAGAGAAGTGAACGCAGGCCTTCAGTTTCCCAGCCGTAAGGATGGCACTGGCAACGGTTAGATCCGCAGTGCTCTCGAGTCCGTACGTCAGAAGAGCCCATTCTGTCTTCGTTCCAAGCTTAGTGTTCGCTTCCCTAAACCCGGCATTCAGGCCTTCCGTCGTGTTGGGGTAGTGTACGAGGACAACGTCATAACCCTCTTCGCTTAACTGGGGGGGGCGAAACGACCACCAATTAGTTACTTTCGCAGTGGAAATGAGAATGAGATATGCTATCTCACTTGCTGGCCCCATGATTCCTGCTCGCCGGTTATCAGGAGGACCAAGGTCGCAGGTTCCGTTACGGACGCAACGGCGTTTGCAAACACGCGAGACATGGTGGTCGGAGCTGACGACTTGAACGGTGGACCTGCACGGATATCCCAGTCGAATCGATGGGATATATATATGACACTTCGTGTGCATCTTGGCCAGATAAGTGTCAAGTGCTTCCCGCCTCTCTTCTCGGGCGGTCTTTTGTGGTGAGAACGGTCCGTATGGCCGGATGGTCAGAAGGCGCAAGCTGCGTGGCGTCATGTGGTAAATCCCACTAAGAAGTCCACTCTACTTATCGTCGCTGTAAATTAATTCCGATGCTTCGTCAGAGCTCAATTCGGGGAACTAGAACTGTATTACCTACCATCTGAGTCCTACATGTACGTCACGTTTCTACCGAGGACTTATGTTGGGGGCGAGCACGCCGTGATTTGACGCTGCCGTTGTACGCAAATCCATATCCTAGCGATAGCGGCCCTGGTCATAGGTTTGATGTCGCGTCCGAGAAGAGATCTAAGTAAGTACGTCGAGCGAAAAGGAGGCGTGGTGGTAGACTCGAGACTAGGCGCCCACAAAGTCCTAGGCAATCATCAAACATGCGCTACTTAACGGCGATGCTCACAAACAGATTTCCATATCCAAACTGTCCTGGTCCCCACCTAGCGGGTATGCAAAATGAAGATAAACAGCAGCAGTCAGTATGAGTATGTACGGACATATCAGGCGACAGCAATGCAACTTGACTATTATTCGGGTCCATTCCCAGAGCTTCGAGTCCCCTTCGATGAAATCGTCATGATATCAACGACCCGTCCCTATGATCTATAGGCGTGCCACCCGCCATGCTCATGCGACCTCTACTCCTCCCTGATGGCACGCGAGTCAATACTGGAAGGTGAACAGCGGTGGCAATCTTGAGCGTCTTGTCTCCGTCCCCAAGTCCATCATCTTCTTGGCCGTCGTCAGAATAGGGCGGTGGCGGCTTGTCCTCCTCTTCCTCCGGCTCCGGCTCCACCGGGCGCGTCCAGCGCGCTGCCGCGACGCTACCGTCGACCCACTGGAGAGTCATCGGCCCGATGTCGCGCAACTGTCTACTGAACCTCCAACCCATCGCGCCTCTGTTCCCGAAGCTCGCCCGACTCGTGCTCCGGCTGTGGCCGTCGATGCTTATCCGGTGGTTCTTGTCGTCACTGAGACCCGAGGGTTTCGTCGGAAGTGCTCCAAGCATGCGTGGGTCAGAGGGGAGTAGAAGGGGTAGCATGTATCGGGAGTCCAAGAGCTCCCCCAGTGGATCTGGGGCCTTCGCGGGCTCCCAGAGGAGCTTTTCCTGTGTCCGATCGAAAAGCGCGTCGATGGAGCGTTGCGCCGCGGATTCTATCGATGGAGCTATGGAGGATTGTTCCGAGTTGAGCGATACCTCGTGAAGGGATGGGGAAGCGCAGCTGTCATCCCGGTCGCGCTCCCGTTCGCCGATCTGTCTCGGAAGTGGTTAATATCCACAGAGCACGGCCAAAACGAGGGAGTCTGTGGACCGACCTCTTTGCGCAATTGCTCCACCCCCACCTTGACCCTGTGTCTCTCCCAGTCCTTTTGCAGCTGTTGCAAGTACTGGTTACACTCTTCAGTCATACGACCCTCGTTAACCTCGTATTTGTAATCTCGCACTGCACGGCGCATCTGTCAACCATATCAGAGCTGTAATCACTATTGATTCCGCTGTGTGCACTGACCTGGAGCGGATTGAGGTTCTTCATGTTCTGGATGGTCGCGATGAGGTTGGGGAACTCAGTAATAGATGATAAACACTGAAACATGCATTAAAACGCGTCGGGATCCAGTAATTCAAATAAAAAAACGAACGCACCTGGAGCCACATCAAGAGGTCATGGACGGGCCCAAAGTGCGAGCCAATGTTCTTCGGCAACTCCATGCTCCCAATCCACTCCTCAATGACGCTGAGGTTCATGCTGATCTGAACCGCCCGTGACCTTCACAAGAAGCCGTTAACTACAAATAACCTATGACAGCAGAAGGTCAAGACGTACCGACATAGATACTTCTTTCGCGTAAGAACGCGGTTGAAGATCTCCGCTGGTACGTCGTTAGCACCAGCGGCAAATTAACGACTCCAAGGAACTCACAAGAAGTCCAGTACATTACCTGTGACCAGAACTGGACGATCAGCGCGGGATTGATGCCAGACAGGGTGAGGAGCATATGTAGCGCGGTAATGAACGAGACCACATCTTTCGGGGACGTTGTTTGACCCTGCTGAGAATCGAACAACGACTGCAGCTGTGCAGCCGTCGATCCACCACGATTGCGGGTGAACGTCTGTCGAAGAGAAGCAAAGGCTCGAGTGTTCTGCGGGGATGTTGGGGGTTGGGGAGAGGATGGCCTGCTCACTTGTGTGGGGGACATGGGTGGCCCCCCTCGAGGCGTGCTTGAGCTGGATGCGCCGTTTGTCTTCTTCTTGCCTCCGAATGACCGTAGGAAGGACCATTCGCCCTCGAATTGGATGGAATTGAATTCACTGGACGGGGGACTATAATCCAACAAGGCTGCGTCGAGGAGTTGGTCAATCCTCCGTTCCGCAAAGCGGATCACAAATACTGCCACAGGAGTTAACTCAGAGAATGGTATGCCAAACACGAAGGCACGCACCGAAGACAGAGTTTAGGATCTCCTCTATTAGCGACAAAGAGCCAAGGGTTTCGCACGTCTGGTTGATCGCTTTGTCGCAGCGCATAAGATGTAGCCAAATGGTCGTGTTGTACAGCCAAAATATTAGGTAAGTAGAATCCTCGGCATGATTCTGCAATTCGACTGCTTAGAACTATGCCTCGTTCCCTCTGAGAAGTGCGACGGCTTACGAAGAAGACATCTTCAATGGCATCAGTAGCACCTATGATCAGATCCTCGACCCAGTTATCGTCGCAATTCAGGCACGCGAAGCGAGTA
Source organism: Ganoderma lingzhi (assembly GCA_026283605.1). Taxonomy (NCBI): domain Eukaryota; kingdom Fungi; phylum Basidiomycota; class Agaricomycetes; order Polyporales; family Polyporaceae; genus Ganoderma; species Ganoderma lingzhi. Next base: position 2,965,086 of record JAPJYM010000001.1, read on the forward strand.
AGCATGTACAACGCGTTCGCGGGTTCCGCATTCCGTAGTGCAGGCCGGAAGTCAGTAATCAGGGTTTGGAAGATGTTGGGTAAGTCCATGGGAGAAAACACGAGCATTGTCGAGAAATCTGGCGGGGGAGTCTGCAGCCCGCTCTGAGAGACCACAACGGAGCACAGTTTCGAAGAGACTTACGAGCGTGGAGTGATTAGGGACCTCGTCTTCACTGTCGTCCTCCAAGTCGAGTGCAAAGAGAGCTTCTTCGTCACCCCACCACCTTGGACTAATGCCGAGCACCTTCTCGACGTCTTCCTGGACACGCCTTCGCTTTCCCAGTTGCCGCGTACGCTTCTCGAGGATCCGCCGTTGCTCCTCCATTCGGCCGCCTTTCCAGCCCGCTTCCCGCATCGCTTCCTCCAATAGCAAGGCAACATCTTCCCGTCCGGGGACGGTTGAATGCGCAGTGACGATGTCCAGTGCAGTCAGTTGTCGCCTTGTGACGGCGAGAGGGGCGGATCCATGGGTGAGGAGGTAGGACACCAGAGTCGGGGGAGAAAGGAGGGAGGCGTAGTGCAATGGGGTCCAGCCGGCTGAATGGAGGAAGTTCACTGCTGAGGCGAGCGCGCATTCTAGTTTGGCAACACGTACCACTATCCGCAACATTGATGTCGCAGCCCTCCGACACCAGGAGTCTGACACATTCCTCCCTCTCTATGTCCCTGTCAGACTCGGAGCCGAAGCCAAGGATGGCGGTACTGATCAGCCCTAGCTCGTCTTCGTCCTGCTTGGAGAGGTCGACGAACTGCTGAGCGTGTGGATCTTGGAGAAGGAAGGACAGCAGCGAGAGGTCCGCGAAAACGCATGCGCGTAGTAGACAGTGCGTTACGAGCTCTGCCTTCTGTGGAGGTGCAAGGCCGACTTGTGGAGATAACAGATCCGAGATCTGGCTGGTAGTCGGGTAAAGAGGCTGCAAGTCGGGCTCAACTGTGAAGTCTACGGGGGTAAAAGGAGGCGCGGCCATGTCGTAACGAGTGTGCAGTCGGTCGCGGTGCGTCTCGTGCAAGGTTGTGAGATAGCCGATGGGGCGCGCCGCGGCCACGCTCAAGGGGGATATATGCAACCAACCAGCGAACTAGAGAGAAAAATGTGGTGCTATATGGGGAGATATTGCAGAGAAAGAAAGGACGGTGTCTAGGTGAACATACGGCGTCGGGGGGGGGGGGGGGGGGGGGGAAGGTGTACTTGTGGACTTGATACGGTAATGATTCAAGTTGCGACGGACTCTCCGTCTATGGGCGCTTACATACTTATATACGTCCATGTGCTCCGAGGACCGAAGGACGGACAGCGGACTATAGCCTCTTAGACAGGACCTCTGTCTCGACATTCCTCCTGCCTGTTTTCCCCGTCTATTGTGCATCATGCCCCCTTCCTTGCACCAAAAGGCCTCGGATAACGATGTCTCGGAAGAGCACGACGAAGAAATCCTTTCTGGCTCTGATCAGGACGAATACTCTTCCAATGCTTCCAGGTCCAATGCGAGCGAACCGGACACAGAAGACGAGATCGCAGACGCAAAGCTTGCCAAGTCGAAGAAAACCCTGAAGCGCAAACGACGGGCAACGGATGCCGTTAACTTCGGTGCCACTTTGCAGTCGTTGCTGAGCACGGACGCTCCGCCAGCCCCTCTGTCGCTCAAGCCCTCGGTGGCCAAGAAACGAAAAGAAGAAAAACTGGAGGCGAAGGGGAAACATGTGCTCCAGATAGAGAAAAAGGACAAGGAGGACAAGGGCCACATAACGGACGTGATTGGCGGATGGGGAGGAGAGGGTGAACGAGTGTTGAGAAAAGTTGCACAGCGAGGAGGTACGCACCGCAGCATTGTCCCCAGCTTCAATGCGATTGCTCATGTTACACATGTAGTCGTTAAGCTCTTCAATGCCATCCAACAATCACAGGCCGCGTCGGCCGCTGCAGCAGAGGAACTGAAGTCACATCGGGGAACGGGCAAGCCGACCCTTCCCGCACCCGCGGTCGACGACAAAAAGAAGGGAAAGCACAAAGACAATATTGGAAGAGGAAAAGAAGGTGGGCCGGCCATCATTGACCTCCGACTATTGCTTATTGAGACTTTTCTGCAGCAACCGTGGCGCAGGATGACTTCTTGGATATTATACGATCTGGTGGTGTTGTTTCCAAGGCATAATCATAATTTTTGCGGTTGTGTACTGCGGAGGCGTAGCTTTCGGTATTCATTTGTCACTAACGATGAGTAACTATTTGCATGTACTAAGTCTACTTTGTAAGACAATAGCGTTCTGCGTTGCCTGGCTACTATGTACTTATGTGGGCATTTTCCTGCCTTTGACTTCGTCCGGCACGGCGGGCCGCGCGAAGGAGGCGCCCGTGGATGCCTGGCGTCGCAGCGTGATATTGGAATGCAAGCTTGCCCTAAAGCAACCTGGTCTCATAAAACTTCCGCCTCCAGCTTTCATCGTGTTCTCCATGGTCTGTCCCTTCCACTCTTTCTAGCCATTAGGCTGTCTGCTAATTTGCCTCGTTTCTAGCCTAATCAGAAGGCGAAGATCCCCAAGGAAGAATGGGAGCGTCGGCTGCATGATGTACAAGTGTCGAAAGAGTGAGTGTCGTTCTCGCGTACATGGCGGCGGTGCTCTTGGGATGAGCAACTGTTATTGGGAATCTCTCGGAATCTCCTTGACGAATCAAACAAAAATCGCATGTATTATCTGACCTCCACCATCGCCGTCGCGTCTTTTGCGCCCTGCTATTACGCGTACTGATCTCCCCCTTTTCCAACAGTGACTTGAACCGGCTTGTCATGGACTACCTCGTCATCGAGGGATACAAGACTGCCGCCGAGGAGTTTAGCAAAGAGGCGGGTTTGGATGCACCCGAAGCTCCCGTTGATTTTGCGTCTATCGAGAACAGGATGAACATCAGGGAGGCGCTTCAGCGCGGTGATGTTGGTGACGCAATAACCCGTATGAACGACTTGAACCCTGAGGTGAGTGTGCATTCCTTTCCTGCGATCGGTCGCCCGAAACGACCGTGAGACGATTAAAACCTCATGCACCACGCCGAGGCACCCGTGCCGATGGTGAGACTAAACACCAAAACTTCAGTCTTCAATATGATCTCTCATCTTTGTGTTTGCGCCTGATTGCTGAATGGATGCTAATAGAGTACCATGTTCGTAGATACTCGACACGAATCCATCGTTATATTTCCGCCTTCAACAGCAAAAGCTTATTGAGTTCATCCGCCAAGGCAAGATAACGGAGGCGTTGCGTTTTGCCCAGGAGGAACTTGCCCCGCGGGGCGAAGAAAGCCCCGAATTCCTGGTTGAACTCGAGCGCACAATGGCGCTGCTAGCATTTGAGTCGTCACCCTTGATGCCGTCATCCGTGAGCGAGCTTCTGTCGCCCGCTCAGCGAATGAGGACGGCTGCCGAAGTCAATGCGGCGATACTGGAGAGCTTGAGCCAGGGCAAGGAGGCCAAACTTGTGGGGTTGTTACGATTGCTGTGTTGGGGCGAAGCCATGCTGGAGGAAAGAGCGGACTTGCCGAAGGTATGTTTCAAAACTTGTGGATGCTTCTCGTCCCGCTAACGCTGGCGCCCAGCTTGACTTCAATGACGGAACGTTCGGGGAACGGGCGAGCAGATAGGCGGCGGACCGGCGCGATGTGTTGGTGTTTGGTACCTGTTTTGTCTTGATATTTGTACTTGTACGGGCCTTCGGACATGGACGGTTTTGATCCTGGATGGCCGCGCGAGATCGTGCATCGTGCAAACGAAACATGAATCTGAGGAGATGGCGAAATTGCATGGTACAGAAAGTACAAAGACGACAATCAGATGATCGCGAGGGTGTGTCTGACAGGTTCATGATATGATGGTTTGGCGGGGTGCAGAAATGAAACTTGAATAGCTCGATTGCGACCGGTCGCAACAGAGAGAACCGAGTCGAGGGTTTCCTTCTTGTCCGCAGCGGGAGGAGCCAGGAGGAGCCCGAGAGGGAGAGGAGGCCGGGGAGCCCGAAGGCGTCGAGTAGGGTTACATGATGGTCGGGGATATGGAGAGTGACAGTAACACGGGCCCGAATGTGCCGGAGAAGGGGGTCCCCGCGGCTGGAAGGAGGCCGGCCATGAGGAGTCGGTGCGTAGAGGGGTTGAGATATGGCTGGTCTTAGTGCGTGTGCGAAGCGCTATGAAGACGGAGAAAGGTGGAGGCTGGGTGGGAGAGCCATTCTGGGACAAAGACGGCGGAGGCGGCGGCGCCGAGACGTGCGAACGGAAGTTGTCCGGAGAATGGGCGGCTGTGGGGTGGCTCAGGCTGCTGCTTCTGGTGACTGTTTGCGGGGGTCGGTAGGACGATTGCTGACTAAGCGGGCGGTAGCCATTAGTGCCCTGGCCGCCTCGCATGATGATGCTCGCCTTCTCGTCGTTTAGCACGACGACGCTTTCGTCTCCGCCTCCCTCCTCCCCGCGTCCTCTGCGTTCACAACCACTCACGCCTCCGGAGCGGGCTTTCTCCTTGGGGTCTGGTCAGTTTCCATGCCCCTCCCTTTCATGCTTTGCTCAATGCTCATGCCCTATTCATCGCTAGTGATCGCACACGCACTCCCGCCCGCTTCTCTGCACACCTCTTTTTGGCCGACACACCTCTTTGCCCACCATGTCCGACGATACACGATCGATTCACACAAGGCAACCGCCTCCCCGCAGAAAGCGCATACTCGTTGTCAGCAATGCATCTCCAGACAGCGGCGAAGAGGAAGGTCTTCCCCCAGAACCCCCGAAGCCGTTTAGTTACCCCCGCCCCCTGCCATCGCCATCCACTTCGCTTCCCTCTGCATCGCAGCTCTATCACGACAGACACTACAGTCCAGGAAACAACCCACCACCCCCTCCGCCCTTGACCACCAATCTGCCGCACTATTCATCCTCCCGTTCGAATCCCTCCAACCCGGCCCTTTCATCACCTTCGAGTAGCAGCTCCCCTGCTGTGGAATCCACACCCCCGCCGAGCACGCCAGGTCTCAGTGGCCCGTCTCTTCACATTCCTGACGAGGGCACGATACGCCAGGATATGGTCACACCCGCGGCCTCGGACCGCAATGACGGCACACCTCAAGCCTCACGTCCAAGAGGAATTTTTGAGCGCATTCGGTCTCATGTGCCTAATCAGGCGCATGAGCGACGGTACTCATCTGGCGGCTCTCGTCCAGCCACAGTACGTTGTAGCCCCTCTTCCCCAACGAATGCCGCTAATCTTGAGTAGTCACCAGTCGTGTCCACCCCCGAGTCATACTTGCCACCTAGCTTCCGCTCAAGTCCGATGGAGAAGGTCATCGTCCTCGTCACCACAGATGCGGAGAACCTGCACGTAGTGGACATCACCGGTGCCATGACCGCTGCTTTCATTCGGGAACGGATTTTCACCAAGGTGAGTGTCAAGCCCTCATGTGGAACTATCGCCGTCGTAACCAGTCGCTGTCCGTCCGAAGCTGCAAATCTCGGATGAGGATCAAGCCAAGTTCGCCATCTACCGCACCGAGATCGGGCAGTTCGCAATCGGAGATGCGTTGACAGACGACGAGTTGTTTGCGCTCTACAAAGGCTTTGGCGATCAGACGGGCAAGCTCAAACTCCTCGTATCACACACCTCGGCATCTGTGCACGAACCTGGCCCCTACGATCCGCCCTTAACGTCGACTGTAAACACTATCCCTCCCCCCGTCCTCCCTCAACAGACGCTGTACGCACCTCTCCGTCCGAACCGAGACACGAGGATTCGACAGGGTAGCCAATCCTCTGCTAGTGAACCTCACCACGCTGAGGTTGGGTATGAGGCGTCGGTATCCGATGATTTGGACCATGGAGACGGCGATGGTGGTCTGCGAGACGCGCGAGAATATGGCCGTCCAACTGTTCGCGCACTGCCCATTCCGACCCATCGACCGCCTTCTCCAAGTGGCTACCACAGGTCGCGTTCTCCCACTGGGCTCCTTTCCCCCGAACGTCGCTACGATCCGTACCATGCAAGTATTGGCGCCTTTCCTCTGCCCGGAACGTCTCCGCAGACTTGTCGCTTCGGTGACCTTCATCACCAGCTCCCTCCTTTACCAGCGGAAGCGCTGATTTCATCACTCCCGGATCCGCCTGTGGAACAGCGCGAAAGGAGCCATACCAACGATGGCCAAATCTCAGCTTATGGTAATGGGCCCCGCGCAAGGGAAAGAGAGGACAGAGGGCGAGAGCAGCGCGAACGCGCCAAGCGTCGAGAAACTGCTCGCAAAGATAGTGGTCGATATCCCAAGGCCGAGCAGGAAGACACCAGGTCACGAAACGATGCGTGGACGATTGTGCCGGGAGACGTGCCTTCCAGTGAATATAGGAAGGACCGCCCTAGGACCCCACAGGAAAGTCGTTCAAACACGCGGTACCCCACCACCCCTCCCAGCGCTATAAGTTCGTATCGCAATGCGCAGGCTGAGTCGTCTGCCCGGCGGAAGCCTCTCCAGGTGCCTCTTAATTGGCCAGTGAACTGGAAACATATATACGCCCCTCCCAAGTCAGACAGCAAGCCCGTGCAGTCTCCGCCCGCGAACAACCTCATGCGTCACGGCGCGAAGAGCATGACCGACATGCGGGGTGCGTATAAGCACCCACCCAGCCTTCAGCCAGGCCGACCCCCGAGACCGCCGCCGCCACAACCACCTTTGCCGTTGATCACTCGTCCATCTACGGGCGGTAGTTCAACAGGCGTGTTGGGCGGCCCATCCCTTCCCAGTGCTACATCCACTTCCGATGTCTCGACCGTCCACCCAGATCAGATTGCATCCGCATCCGATATTGCGCGATCAGTCTTGTCCTCGCGCCAGATTACAACGTCGTACGCGAACTCGCCAGTCACAAGTAGTGGCTACTTGACTTCCCCTGCTACTCAGCAAGATCCTTTCCCTCGTCCTCACTCTGCCCTTGGCGAATCGAGTTCGGCTCCGTTAACTCAACCACGCTACCCTCATTCCAACCTACCCTCTGAGCCATCCTACGCCCAACAAACTCCTCCCCGTAGTCCAGTCGCACCACCCACCCCCGTCACTGCCCAGAGTCTTCCATCTGAGAGTCCCGCAACGTCTGGAGGTTTGCCAGGTGATGGATTTGCGAAGCGTGGAGCTATTGATGAAGACGGTAGCAACCAAACCGTTCGGGCGGATGACCGCAAGTGGCTGGAGGGTTTCATCGACGAGAACCTCGCTGAAGGGACTGCGAGACCCCGGCCGAAGCAGCCCACACCTGCACAGCAGCTACCGACGCCACCATCCACCACCGAAGTCGCTACGTTATCATCAACCTCCTCTGCGACTTTCGTTAACGGTGCGGGTCAGAACGACGATGATTCTGATAGTGACGGTGGTACCTCCCTTTGGCTTGTGCCCCCGAAGAAGGCGGAGAAGCCCGCGGAGCCACAACAGTCATCCAACGCGTCGAGGACCCGACCTCCATTAACGCCTCTCAGCATCGAAGGTTCCCCGAACTCCCCGCCAAACGGTCTCCCTGCAGTCAACAGCTATGACTATGGCAGATCGCCGCCCAACCCTGCACTTGACTTCCTGGCATCGCCTCCTCCGAGCTCAGGGCAGCCGCGCACACCGAGGCGGATGCCTGCGCAGAAGAAACACAAGGACCGTATCAGCAAGTTCGATAATAACTTCGATATAACCTGGGCTCCTCGCCCGCCGCCCGAGGTTATGTACGAGAAGCTTGAGGAGTACTTCCCCGAGCACGATCTCGACAAACCCGTCATCGAGACTCCCTCCGGCGGCACGTCCCCGACGGCCACGGAGGCTCCTGCGAACCCCGCGCCGGCACGCTTCAGGCACAAGAAGTCCATTCGTCTCGTCGCCGCGGAGCACAAGCGGCAGCTTGATAGGACTTCGCGCGGGGACGACTCCACCGTCGCGCCGTTGTCGAGGAAACGGCATACCAAGATGTGGGGAGGCAAACTGGAGGAGGTGATCACGGAGCAGGGGATGGGGCCGACTTCATCGGCGCCCGACGCATCCCCAGGCGGTGCGAAACGTGAGTGAACTGCTTCGATGTCGTTTCCATAGGCGGGCGGACGCTGACGCCCGAGCTTAGCCATCTTCCGCTGGGTGCGTGGAGAGTTGATCGGAAAAGGGACATATGGCCGTGTCTACCTGGCGCTGAACGCTACGACCGGTGAGATGATTGCCGTTAAGCAAGTCGAGATTCCCCGGACGGCGAGCGACAAGGATGATTCGCGGCAAGTCACCGTCGTCGAGGCGCTTAAGTTGGAGAGCGAGACGCTGAAGGACTTGGACCATCCAAACATTGTCTCGTATCTTGGTTTCGAGGAGACTCCGACCTTCTTGAGCATGTGCGCGCTACGCCGCTTTGCCTTCGTTTTCATTGATATGCTTACGTTTTCCCTCACAGCTTCTTGGAATACGTCCCCGGTGGTTCGATCGCCAGCTGTCTTCGTAAACACGGCCGGTTCGACGAGGAAGTCACGAAGTCGTTCACCGGTCAAATCTTAGCTGGTCTCGAGTATCTTCACTCCAAAAATATTCTGCACAGAGTACGTATAGTCCCTTCTCAACTATCGGTACACATGTTCATGTGTTGCTTCAGGATCTCAAGGCGGACAACATCCTTGTTGAGACATCGGGCGTATGCAAGATCTCGGACTTCGGTATCTCGAAGCGCACAGATGATATCAACATGGCCGCAGCGTACACTTCCATGCAGGGCACCGTATTCTGGATGGCGCCCGAGGTCGTGAACTCCAAGGCCAAGGGGTACAACTCGAAGATCGACATCTGGAGTGTAGGTTGCGTAGTGTTCGAGATGTGGACAGGTCAGCGGCCATGGTTGGGCCAAGAAGCCATGGCCGTCTTGATACATGTAAGTGATTCGTGCTTAGCCAATCTCTGGTACGTTGCTGACAGTCCGATGTTACTAGTTGTACCAAACCAAGCAACCACCACCAGTGCCAGCCGGCATCGAGCTGTCAGGCTTAGCAGATGACCTCAGGCTCAAGTGCTTCGCCGCGTGAGTTGTTTTCTTAGTTTCGTCGAGCGGTACTGACGCCAATCCCAGTGACCCTGACTTGCGTCCCACGGCCGTCGAACTGCGCAAGCATCCGTACCTCGAACTCCAGCCAGGCTGGTCCTTCAACGGGTTCAAGTAATCGATCTACGCCATCCGTCGTTCTCTTCCTTCACCCCCCATTGCTTCTGCACTGTTGCATCTCACCCATAGTTCACATGTAGCATTTCTATCTTGTTCAGCTTTCATCCATTCATTCCATCATCGTCGTCATCCCCATTGTCATCCTCACCCTCACTATCATCGGCATGCTTTATAGTACTCACATCACATGTCTCTGTGTTTCAACTCTGGCCAAGCACATTGCGTATATCCCCGTGCAACATACACCGTGTAGCACTTTAATCAGATTAGGAGATGGATTGCACGGACTCTACGTTATGATTTGATTTTCGACAAAACCTGCATGTACCGAACGAAGTCTACGACATTGAAACATTATCTACGCATATTTTCTGAATCTGCTCGATCAGTCATCACTTTTATCCTCAAGCATATATTGTTTCCTTGTGCTGAGTCCCAATATAAAGCCCCAACCTGTATCATATTTATTCCGAAGGACCCACTGGGATCCATAATCTCGCCTTCCTCGTTTGATGCAGTTTGGGCGATATGACGTCATAAAAGATCAAGAGATGTATATGAATGGTGGCCCAGTCGCACACTGCACTCCATGCAAGCAGAAGACCTCAGCGAGTACATGGAAGAGGAGCGACAGGACGAAGTCGAAAGACATTATGCAGCCGTACGGATCCAGAAGGCCTGGCGGAAGCAGATGCGCAGGAATTCGAAGTATCTCGATCCCGAGTTCTTGTGGACAGACCTTGCGACTGAAGCGCGCATGCAGGTAGGCCATTCCATTTGAATGGGTCTCGATCGCCAGCGACGCATAATGAATTGGAACACAGGTGGACAGGGACGCAGCTGAGCAGGGCAGAGACTCGACGCGCAGTCGCTGGAAGAGGGATGGATTCCTTGCCACCCGGCTGCAAGATGGAAACAATGTACTCTCGCAGGAGCAAGCACAAGACGTCCACATTGACGCTGCGAAGAATTTGAAGCATCTAGAGACGCAACATTGGTTGGAGCTCACGGATGGGTAAGCGATGGTGATTGTTTGCCTGCTGTGTTGTTCGAGATCTAACGAGGAATGATGTCATTGTTAGCAAGCACCGCTATGGTTCCAATTGTGAGTCCCAGTATTGCGCGTATGTTGCTGCCATCCTGATCGAAGGTAACAGTAAAGGTATACAAATGTGACCTATGGTTTGTTGTACGCGACTGATTGACGGAAGCAGTACTACCATCAGCGGTGGAAGCTGGATGATACCACAGAGAACTTCTTCAGATGGTGAGTTGTATCTTCTACATCCGGTGACAATCTGGACTGAGACCGCAAAGGCTTGACCACGGCGGTGGCAAAGATTTATCCTTGAATAAGTATCTGCGAGAACAGCTCGAGAAAGAGGTACGGCATGCAACCTGTCAGATTAATGAGTCTCCTATAACCCGCAGCAGAGAACATCGTACCTGTGTCCGGAACAGAGTAATACATCGCATCCTTGTCGCTACCTGTGCTCGGAAACTAATTAAACTGAATAGGACTCAGCTGCTTGGTCACGATCGACAATAGCGGAAGGCTCCGCTGGGCTAGAAACGGTCAGCTTGTCGACACCACTGCCGGCCGGTGGAAAGATGCAGGTCATGAAGGGAATCGTACCCTTCAGCTATCCGATCGCAGATACACCCACCCACCACCAACATAGTGACGTGTCTCCTCAGAACCTGAGTTTGAGCTCAAACTCTAGGTCGAATTCCCTCTCCAGCACAACGCTCTCCACAGACCAAGCCAACGCAGCGATGCATTATATGGGGATCCGTAGGCAGTCGAAGAACCCGGTCAAGCGGGTCCTACGACGAAAAGTACTTCACGTTGCGCGGCCTGATCGAGAAGCTCCTGAGGAAGACTGTCAAGCGAGATAGCTGGATATACGTATCCGTGAGTAACTTGTAAGCCCCGAGCTCAAGTTTACGTTCCCTTACCAATGAACAGGACAAGAACTGTGAGTTGAGGACCGTTCATGATGGTGTCAGTCTGACGGACACCCTAACTTAATTTCGGCAGTCAATCTTAATATTTTCGTCGGAATCAAAGGTAGGGAAGACGTCCTGCGTTTCCGCACCGAATCTCAGGCTCTTGGAGCATAATAGATCCCGGGGATTTTCAACATTCATCGTTCCTGGCGGGTAGACAAGTCACGTCGGCTGGATTAATACATATATACCCTGTCGCCGTTATCAGGGCATTATCGGTATGTTCCTTCTTGCCCCAGACATATTTACCATCAGATATAACACCCACATAGCACCTCGATAGATATGAGTGGTCCTACAACCCCCTGGATCGCTTCTTGTACTCACTCACAAGCTATCTAGCACTTCCGACAATTTTTGTCAATCCTTGAAGAGCGGGGTGTCGACATGGGCAAGGTGGAGATCAGTAAGGCGGAAATAGCCTTGTGGGGGTACGCAAAAATCAATCCCTGTTTCCACATGCGCTGCAATGTCTATTTCAGCATCGAACATCTTGCCAGGTTCAAGAAGAAGCAGGGCGAGATAATGACTGCCGCAAGGAAGGACACCGCGAGGGCGACAAAGCACGTATTCAACGCAACACCCAGAAAGGAGACGAAGGACGAAGAGACCAGTTCATGGAAGTTGGAACTTCTGGAGGGCCGTCGTGAGGCGGGCGAGGACAGACCCGGCCAAAACCCCGACCTTGAAGAGAAACTAAATGAGGCTCGGGTTCATTAACCTGCCGACTCTGGGGGCTAGCTGCTGGGCGATCCTCAATAGTGGTCAGTGTGTAATGGTCAATCGGACCTTGCTTCTGGAATCCTGGTACTGAAAGTCGGCGTGTTGCTGCTTTAGGATTCATAGTGTACACACAAGCGCATGACGCCTCTAGCGAGCTGCTATGCTCTTGCCCACTTGGCCTCGATCTTCGACACGCCGACAGGTTGCGCTGCCTGATTAGTAGTTGAGCAAGATCCTGCATCTCTATGCATTAGTAAATATACCTTCTCGTCATAGTCAACCCATTCCGCCTCTTCTTCGAGATCGACTTCAAATGGGGTCCCCGACTCCGCTCCAACACATTTCCAGGTTCCCTATGCTGAAGAATAAACGACATCTCCAGAGCAATCCGCCTTGCACAGACCTTGGGATCAAATCCGATGAACTCCAAGCCGCGACAGTCTACCGTTATAAACGGGGCGAATTGGCCGTTCGCGTGGACTGTGTAAGGCTTAGGCTTCTCGTTGGGTTCAAACTTGGCGGACGATTCTCGTTTGCACAGACCGCAGCGCCAAACGAAGTGTGCCGTGCTACCCTTGCCTGCCGTTACCTCACGTTCTTCCTAGGTGTCGAGTTGAGAGAATGTTAGTCGCCTGGCTTCATGAGCGAAGGCAAGCCAGGACTCACGATCATGTTCAGTGTGACAAATTTCGGATGCTCTTCGTTGCAACTTGTGCACTTTACCTATTTCTCAGAGATTTTTTCAACATAGTACCAACACAGTTGGAGGCAGTCATCCACACTTTGAAGAAGAACTCGAAGTCATTTGAAGCAGGCAGAAGGTCGGTAACGTTCTCTAGCTCGACTTTGATGGAGAGTTGGAGACGCTTGGTTTCTTATAAGCTACTTTAAATGTGAATATGTGCCCGAACTGTGCTCACAACCATTATGTGGAGGTCTTGTAGGGGGGATGGGAGACGGTAGACGGAAAGCAAGTCGAGCGACGCCCAGAACTTGAACCAGCCCGGGCCATTTCGAATTCGCCGAGGGTCTTTGGCGCCGGCCAGCTTTCTCGAGACCACAACCTCGCTTGAAAGTCTTGCACCCCGTCCATACCTCGTCGTCCAGCTGGCCCTCGGCGCAATGGCTCTCTCACGTTCCTGTCGTGCTGCGCTGGCCCCTGTCCTCCGCGCAAAATGCTTCCACTCTGCCTCTGTCCTGGCTGCACGTCAAAGTGCTGGCGGTGCTGTGGCCGCTGCTCCGAGGGCAAGACGCGTCGTCCCGAACCTGGAGCCGTTGGGGTTTGAAGAGGACGCGTTGGAAGACCAAGTCCGGGAAGGAGACGATGCCCCCGAGCCGACTCATAGATACCTTCAACAGCAGAGGGAGATGTTATACTACCTTCGACTAATAGAGCACGAAATGCCGAAGCTTGTCGGTGCGTCTACCCTTCGTCTTGTCCTGTGCTTGGTCTGACGCGTCCCAAAACAGCATACCGCAGGCCCTTCGTACCTCCCGACTCATCCAATCCTCTAGTTATTCGTTCAATATCCTATGGCGGAGAGCCTCATCCCGCTACCGCCAAGCGCACTATTGTCGTTCCGGTCGCACGCCTGCCGCTCAAGAACGGGCAAGCGATTCACAAGTTCAAGGTCCTAGCTGGTGTTCGGTGGACGCCGGAGCCACCCACCGACTCGGGCCTCACAACGGAAGAAGGCGGAGCTGGGCACGGGTACTTCAAGATTGCCTGCGAGGACTTCCCGAAGGGCCCCATGAACTTGAAGTGGGCGAGTGACACACTCGACCGCCTATTGGCCGCTGCGAATGTGAGTTCCCTCGCGAATCATGGCGTGATCGATATTCTGAGAGCTTCTTCTGCAGGATTTGAAAGAGACGTTTGCGGACGTTCCTGTGGACACCCGGCACATCGAAGCAAGGACGCGGAAGGCGAAGAAGGGGGGACACGTTTATGGTCGCCAGACCGACCGACCGACCCTCAGAGACTTCCCTACGGAGTGGCTCCCTGTACCAAAACCTCAGGTTACCGTTGAGGCTTCCGCGAGTGCATAATGTCATGTTTTGGACCTTGCCTTTGATCCACTCTTGCAGTCGCGCGTGCTGAGCGCCTTCGTGCGCGTCAGGATTCGAACTCTGTTCTCACTGTCGGGAATCGGCGAGCCACGTTCACGTTCCCTTCCCAAATGACTCGACCGGGAGAGGCCCGGGAGCAAGTGAATCGATTGCTCATGCACTCTGCATCACGAGACCCTACTGTACCGTCCCTTTCCGTCCCCGTCCGCTGACGCGCTTCCAGTCGGATTTATATGTTGACCTTTAGAGCACCCTAGTTATCACAAACCACATCCAGCTCCAAGTACCATGGCTAACACCATCAAAGCCTCAGTTGTGCAAGCTGCCACCGCAGCGTACTCGCTTCCCGAAACCTTGGACAAACTCGAGAAATTTACTCGTCTTGCGAAGGAACGGGATGGCTCACAACTTGTAGTGTTCCCAGAAGCATTGTTCGTCCATCCCTTTCACCGTCACCCCTGTACTCATAAACTTGCATTGATCTTCTAGCATCGGTGGATATCCGAAGATGTCCACATTCGGGCTGGTTGTGGGGGACCGCCGCCCGGAAGGACGGGACGAATTCGTTCGCTACGCCAAAGCCGCAATTGAGATCCCCTCGCCCGCCATAACTAGGATCGAGCAGATCAGTAAGGAGACAAACGCCTTCCTCGTCGTGGGCATCATCGAACGCGACAACGGCACTCTTTACTGCACCGCGGTCTTCATCGACCCGGAGACAGGCTACGTCGCAAAGCACCGAAAGCTTGTTCCGACCGCGATGGAACGCACAATATGGGGACAAGGCGATGGCACGACGCTCCCGGTGCTCAGCAAGACTTTCGAGAGCGCGTCCGGCCAGGGGCCCCGAGTACAAACGAAGGTCTCCGCGACCATATGCTGGTGAGTACTTCCGTGGCAAAGTACGGGCCAACACTCATAACGTGGCGGTCAGGGAGAACTACATGCCTTTACGTGGGTTTCTTACTTCTACTCGGAAGCACTGCTTCGTGCTGATGGCGCAATCCTGACCACAGTGCGAACGTGGTATTACTCCCAGGGCACTCAAATCTACTGTGCACCCACGGTCGACGCGAGACCGCTGTGGCAACACACGATGACACACATCGCGCTGGAAGGCCGCTGCTTCGTCCTGTCTGCATGTCAGTTTTCCCAAGAGAAGGACTACCCCCCGGATCACGCTGTGGCCAACACAGAAGCACGGAACCCCGAGAACGTGATGATCGCGGGGGGGAGCGTCATCATCAGCCCTCTGGGGAAGGTGCTGGCCGGGCCTTTGCTCGACGGCGAGGGTGTCATCTCGGCAGAGCTGGATCTGGACGATATCTTCCGAGGCAAGTTCGACTTGGACACGACCGGCCATTATGCGAGGAACGATGGTGTGTACTTGCTTCTTGTCTTGTTTCTCGGCGTCGTTATGCTGACTCCCTCTTGCAGTGTTCGAGTTGAAGCTCGTCGACCCGGCCGTTACATCTGCGAAACAGTGACGTCTTTCGAGCAGCATCTAGATCGTTGTAATATTCCGTACAAGAAAGTAAACAACCTGCTGCGGAGTTCTAATAGTGACTCTACGAACGTACAAGTTGCCTGGTATCAAGGTGTTTACTACCGGACCCGGGAGCGAAAACCTTTTCGACTGATTCATCTTCTGGTCCTGTCACGGGAAGCGTTATTGTCTTCCGAAGTTCTGGAGCACATCCCAAACATACTAGCAAAGTGCGCGGCGCGGCGACTCAGATCAAAAGAAACAAGCATTGAACAGATCACCAGCTCCCATGACAATAACCCGGACTTCTTGTTTGAGTCTTCCGTAGGCGGTATAACTGAAACAGACGATGCCGGTCGATTTTCAGCGAGCCATTCGTCCCCAGTCTTTCCTTCACATTGCACACACCTCGTGGAGCCATGTTCCCTCTGTCAGAAGTCCGTCAAGCCTCGCGACTACGCGGCACGGGAGTATGGGACCGTCTATTCCGGAAACACTATGATTTCTCGGAAGAGCATTGGGAGATGGTGGTGCCAAGACCGCGAGAGTCCATGAAGTCCACTCTGAATGGCAGGTCGGGTAGCTTGGCTTCGTCAGAGAGGAACTCGGCTATCCTGGTAAGCACGGATCATTCACAGAATCCCCTACAGGCCTTCTCGTTCGTTGATGCGTACCGGATGCAGAAATGGCGGAAAGAAGTCGCGGCCGCACTGGCAACGACTGATGAACAGAATAAACACCAACGGCGATGTCTTGAAAGCCAGCAAGGATCCCGTAGCGGTCGACCGATGGCATTGTCATTCTTCGGGTGGGTGCACCGTTCGAGGCTGAGGAGCAAATGTGCCTGGACATGAGGTGAGTGGTGAGCCGCGCTTGAGCGGCCGCCTTCTGAATCCGAGCATCACTGCGACTAATCATGTTCTCGATAGTCGTACATCCACACTTTCGCCTCCGGAACTTACTACCTGTTCCTCTCTCCATTGAACCTTAGTCGCTAATATTAGAGAATAAGCTGGCCCGTGGTAGACTTGCAAGCGAATGATTATTATAATTACTGAATTTGGATGCCCAAAGGCTGACTCTCAGACGGGATTAGCGCCAAGAAACAGCCGACGACGTCGACGGTCGGAATTAATATGACCACCCTACTCTCTACCGCATACAACGCCGACGCGGCTTTCTGGGAACGGCGTCCAGCTGACAGTAAGAGATAGGGGATACGTTCCGTGCTTCCCTTTTCTGTGCTACACGTTGAAAGCGTGTGCAGGGAGCTAGGACATCGTATGAAGCGAAGGAAGTGCGCGGCAGGACGTAATGATGTCGACCCGCAGTGTACCCCCAAGAATCCGAGGCAACACACCTCTCCACTGGGTGAGTGCTCAGTGTCATGCTACGTGAAGAGCGGGTAGGATGCAGACGAGCCGTCGGTCACGGTGGTACAGATTGTCGTGCCCAGGCCGGGAGTGGTCGTGGGCGTGGGCGTGGGCAGCGCCACGAAAACAAGCAGCAGCAAACAAGAACAGCGCTCCCGACCGGGTTCAGTTCTTTCCCCCGTTCCATTCCTCGCGGCAGTCCAGGTAGCCCAAGGCTCCCCGTCGTCCCCTCCGTCTCCCCACCCGCTCCCTCTTGCTCCTCTCTCTCCTCTCTCTCCTCTACCGGCAACCATGTCCGACTACGACTCAACCAATGGTGACGCGTCACTGTCCCTCCCTCCTAGGGATAACGGCTCCTCCGTGTCGCCTCAGCCTGTCCCCGAACAACAACACGGCCTCTCACCAATCATTCGGAAAAAGCTCATGGGTTTCGTCGGTTTCGCCAACCTTCCCAACCAGGTCCACAGGAAGAGTGTTCGCAAGGGCTTCCAATTCACCGCCATGGTCGTTGGTACGTAGCAACACGTTGCATTCACCAGCGAACTTTTCTCAATGTTCGCGCAGGCGAGTCTGGTCTCGGCAAGTCGACGCTCATTAACACCCTCTTCAACACCACGCTCTATCCGCCCAAGGTGCCCGTTCCCCCCAGCGCGGAGCGTCCTTCGACCGTCGCCATCGAGAGCATTAGTGCCGGTGAGTAATACGCTCTAGCCGACGCTAGCGCGTCTTCTGATAGTGCCGCGTCAGATATTGAGGAGAACGGCGTCCGCCTGCGGTTGACTGTCGTTGACACACCCGGGTTTGGTGACTTCGTCAACAACGATGAGTGGTACGTCCGGGTGGCTCGGCTGCGCTTGTGCCCACTCACACGCCCCGATCCAGCTGGAAGCCTATCGTGGAGAACATTGAGGCCCGCTTCGACTCGTACCTCGAGCAGGAGAACCGCGTCAACAGGCAAAAAATCGTTGACAACCGCGTCCACGCCTGCCTCTACTTCATCCAGCCCACTGGTCACTCGTGAGTACCCTCGAGCGAGAAGCATCATTCCGAGGAGCGCTCACGCTGTCAACCTCACCTAGGCTCAAACCGATTGATATCGAGTTCATGCGTCAGCTTCACACCAGGGTGAACTTGATTCCGATCATTGCGAAGGCAGACACCCTCACGGACGATGAGGTTGCTGACTTCAAGGCCAGGGTAAGTCTCGTTGCATGGTGTAATACGGCCAATGTCTAAAGACGTTGAATGTTCTAGGTACTCGCAGACATTGCCCACCACCAGATTCAGATCTTCGAGGCCCCGACGTACGAGAACGAGGACGAGGAGGCTGTTGCGGAGGCCAAGGAGATTGCCAGCAAGATCCCGTTCGCGGTTGTTGGCTCTGACAGGATTGTCAAGACCCTTGACGGCCGCGAGGTTCGCGGTCGTGCGTACCCGTGGGGTGTCGTGGAGGTCGATAACGAGGACCACTGCGACTTTGTCAAGCTCCGCCAGATGCTTGTCCGAACCTACATGGAGGAGCTTCGCGAGTTCACGAACGACGTTCTCTATGAGAACTGGCGAACAGAGAAGCTCGTCAGCATGGGTGTCGTGCAGGACTCGACCGTTTTCAAGGAGGTCAAGTAGGTTATACATTGGTATTGGACTTTCGACTGCATTCTGACCAACATTTCTAGCCCTGCTATCCGTATCCAGGAGGAGCGCATCATGCACGAGGCCAAGCTCGCGAAGATGGAGGCGGAGATGAAGTTGGTCTTCCAGCAGAAGGTGCAGGAGAAGGAAGCCAAGCTCAAGCAGTCAGAGGAGGAGCTCTACGCCCGTCACCGCGAGATGAAGGAGGCGCTGGAGAAGCAGCGTCTCGACCTCGAGGACAAGAAGCGACGGATCGAGAGTGGGCGTCCCCTGACACCAGAGAAATCGAGCGTACGTGCGAGCTTTCATTACTTGTCGGCTCCGCATCCTCACCTAAACCTTTCGCTTGCAGACCGGCCGGAAGAAGAACTTCTTGCGCGGTTGAGAGTTCTTTCGGAATGTATCTTGTTGCATTTTGGTTTCGTTTGCTCTGTCTCAGTGGTGTTGCCTTACTTAGTCTCCTATATTCCGCCGTTTTGCTGCGCTCCACTACCGTACATCTCCAATTCCTATGACGCGTTTGATGTTCGTAATCCTGTCCGTAGTGTTTTTCGTGACACTCGCCCACGCTCCTTACTCCTGGATACCACCTCGTCTTGTCATTTCGTCCGTAGTATGGTCTGTTCGCTCCCTACTCAAAATTTGGACTGTAGCGAGCTACATGAGTTTAGGCTTATGACATACCCTATTATTCTGCCGACACTGATTAATGTGGTACACGTGGATGTACACCGATAATCTTCAATCGCAATGAAAACCGACTTTATCAGTGTCAACATCGCCAAACATCTGCTGTGGCGCAGACCGTGTTCGTCGTCCATTGGCACTGGCAAGTGCTTCTGCAGCCTCAGTCTTTGCTCTACACTACCATGGCCAACAATGCCAACGTCCAGGCCGTCCTCTCTGCGCTCGACGTCTTCACCCGGGCTCCAGAGAAGGCGGCGCTAGATCAGGCGAACACCTGGCTGCAGGATTTCCAGCACTCCGTAAATATCCGTTTCGCCTGGTACTTCGGAGGACCGCGACGTCTAACGCACCGCTTCCAACCTTTGCCAGTCTGAAGCCTGGACAACATGCAATTTTCTCCTCCTATCGCCGGAGGTCTCACCTGCTGCAAAGCTGTTTGCAGCACAGACGTTTAGGGCAAAGGTGCGTACTTCAGTCGAAAGGATGCTGCGGCCGACTGTTGAATCTTATCCAGGTCACGTATGATCTCTCTGAGATGAACAACAATGACCTCCTTCGCTTGCGAGACACCCTGTTGACCGCGCTGGAGACTTATCACGCTGGCCCGCGCACAATCCTGGTGCAGCTCTGCTTGGCCATCTCTGCGCTTGCACTTCAGCTTCCTGCTTGGGAGGATCCTGTGCAAACCATGATCGACTCGTTTGGGAGGAATCCAGCTTCCGTCCCTGCGTTGCTCCAATTCCTTACCATCCTTCCGGAAGAAGTCACCTCAAATACTAAGATCCCAATCACAGTACGTGACTTTGATCTTCAGACGGGAGCACCAACGTTCATTGCGTGCGGTTGCGATAGGACGATGAATACAAGGAGAGGTTAGCGAAGCTGTTGACGATGAACGCGCCTAAGGTTACGGAGTTATTAGCGATGTATCTTCAGGTTCCAGGTGCGTGTGTTTCAATCCGTTTGTCCATGTGTTTGGGTCCTAAATCAACGAATGTGCGCTTTTTGCAGGAGCCACATTCGCCGTCCAGTCCCAAGTCTTCAATGCATTGAGCTCCTGGCTCGCCGCCGGCGAGATCCCCGCGTTGACCCTCCTCAATTCCCCGTTACTTGCGTACGCATTCCAAGCCCTCTCTTCGGACGAGCTGTTCGATTCTGCGGTCACTGCGGTCTGTGACCTCATCCACGAGACACAAGAGGTTGAAGACAACATGCCAGTGATCGAGGTCATCGTGCCGCACGTCATCGCGCTCAGGCCCAAGCTCGCAGAGTTCAAAGACGACCCCGAGAGAATCAGAGGGTTCGCCCGGATCTTCGCCGAGGCGGGAGAGGCTTACCGTAGCCTGCTTCTGCACCACCCGGACACGTTCTTCCCCATTGTAGAGGTCATCGGAGAGTGCTCCGCGTATCCCGATCTCGACATCGTGCCGATCACGTTCAACTTCTGGATGCGCCTCGCGCAGAGCATCGGAAAGAAGTCATCTGTTTCGCCCCTCTTCCTCGACGCGTACCGAGCCCTCATGAGTGTAATCATTCGCCACCTGCACTTCCCCGCCGACATCGCGACATTGGCCGGTCAAGAGGCTGAGAATTTCCGTTCGTTCCGGCACGTCATGGGCGACACCCTCAAGGACTGTTGCTACGTTCTGGGGACCGACAAGTGTCTCGATGCCACATACGAGATGATCACGAACGGTCTCTCGCGTGGCGCCAACATCTCCTGGCAGGAGATCGAGGCGCCGCTGTTCGCAATGCGGTCAATGGGCGCAGAAGTCGACCCGAATGACGACAAGGCGGTACCGAAGATCATGGACCTCATTCCATCGCTACCACATCACCCCCGAGTTCGCTACGCCGCGCTCCTCATCATCTCTCGCTACACAGAATGGATCAACAAACATCCAGACTACATCCCCTACCAGCTACAGTACATTTCCGCTGGATTTGAAGACGGGGACCAAGAGGTGAACGCCGCGGCTGGGCAGGCTCTCAAGTATCTCTGCCAAGATTGCAAACGGGTGCGCAGACCTCCTCCTCCCGGTGTGACTCAGCTGAGTCGTTCTGGTTTGCAGCACCTCGTCGAGTTTCTGCCGCAACTGCACTCGTTCTTGGCCACCATGGGCTCGAAGCTCGTGCAGGACGACAAGGTGCAGGTGTACGAGGCCATCGCCTACGTCATCTCGGCCATGCCGATGGAGCAGGCCGCGCAATCGTTGCGGACGTTCTCGCTAGACATCCTTGAGCGGGTGCACACCTTGACAAGCAAGGCGACGCCAGCGACCAAGGACGAGCTTGTCAGCATTGCGAGTAAGCACACTATGCATCCTCCTAATCTAAAGATCTGCTGAACGTTCATTCAGATGATCTGGAGAACCTGGAGGTGATGTTGGGAGTCATTCAATCGTTTGGCGAACAACTGCCTGCGAGTTGCCAAAACACCCATCAGGAAGCATGGGCCGTGTTTGAACCCTTCATTGTGAAGTATGGTTCAGAATACTCCATCTGTGAGCGCACGACGCGCGTGCTCCGTCTGGGGCTGAACTTCTTTGGTTCGGCGGTCTTGCCCATCGTACCGTCAGTGCTGGCGAGAATGTCTGCTTCCTTCGAGGCCACTGGCTTCTCGAGTTATTTGTGGATGTGTGGCAAGCTCGTCGGTCGGTTCGGCAACGAAGAGGATCCGACGGTGCGAGCAGCGTTCAGGGAGATTTACGAGAGGTCATCAAGCAAGTTGGTCACGATCCTCCAAGACAAGTCCCCACAAATGATACCAGACGGTAAGTGACCCTGAGCCCCTCTCCGGAGCAATACCCTCATCATTGTCCATGCAGTCTTGGAAGACTATTTGCAGATGCTTTTGCAAATGGTCGAGTTCACTCCAGATGTCTTCTTCCCTTCGCCAGCTTTCGCTGTCACTTTCCGTGTTGCGATAGCATCGCTCACTCTTGTGCACTCTGATATTGTTTTTGCAGCCCTAGACCTCCTCCGCACGACCCTCACGCACGACTGCCTTGCACCGTCCACACAACCTCCGCCGCCGAAATTCCCCATTTACGCCGCTGCTATTCAGCCTGTTGTCGAACGCGAAGGCGCTGAATTGACTGGCTACCTCTTGTCTGGCCTCGTGGGCGACTTCCCGGAAGAGTCCATTCCGATGGTCGTGACAATCTTCCGCGTCCTGGGTGCAATCTGGCCGAGCCAGCTGATGACATGGCTGCCTCCAGTCGTGCAGGCGCTGCCGTCTGCCTCGGTCCCGGACGCGGCCAAAACTACCTTCGTTGCGGACATCAGCAGGTAAGCATTACGAACATCTTAGGTAGATGTTAACCCTAATACCCCGGTGTAGTGCCGTCCAGTCCACGAAGTACGACGAGGTCAAGTACGCAATCCGGGCCCTCCATCGAGCCTCACGAAAGACGCGGGAGCGGAGGCGTGCAGGACCGTTGGATGGATGAATGTAGGAGGTACGAATTAGCTAGACAGGAAGTGTACGCTTAGGATTGAGTACGAAATGCAGTCTCATGTATCGCTACTCGGTGTCTGATACCAAGGGGCTCCGCGTGGGCACCGGCATTCACGTGTAAGGGGTTGGCGACGGACGTGGTATTCCTACCCTTTAGAAACTCGCACGGGAAGGTCTTGAGGTGCTCCCTCTCGTATTCCGAGTGCGGCGGGAGAGCGGCGTCGATGTCGGAAAGCGAGAGGTCGGAGAGTGCGGGGCACCAGCGACTCGGACGAGGGCAGTTAAGTAAGTTAGTCTTAGTCTCGGTGGCACGTGCCTTGTCTGCCCAATTGGGAGTGATGTAGGCTTGACGGGATGACCGCGTCCGGTAAATAAGCCAGCGCAACTTTGAACACTCGCTCTTTCTTCCCTCCTTGCTTACCCCCCGCTTACCCACCTCCAATGCTTCGTCGTGCTGGTCAGTCTTTCTCCCCCGCAGGTAACCCCCCCATGCCCGTCCCCGCCCCCTGCCCCACCGTCCTGATTTCCCCGTTTTCAAAACAGCTGGGCGCCGGGCGTTCTCCCAGTCTGCAGCGCGTCGCTCCTACGATGACACTATCCGGAACCTCCTCATCAATAAGGACACCAAAGTTTTGTGCCAGGGTCTCACCGGAAAGACTGTACGTTCCCCCTTCGTCCTGCCCTGACCTCTTGTCTTGACCATGAAACCTTCCAGGGTACTTTCCACGTAAAAGAGGCGTTGGCATACGGCACTCGCATGGTCGGTGGTGTCTCGCCCAAGAAGGCGGGGCAGACCCACCTTGGTCTCCCCATTTTTGCTTCCGTAAAGGAGGTGCGTATGTTGTTTGTGGAAGATATGGAGCGTCGGTTTGACCATGAGTGCAACGTAGGCCGTGCGGGAGACCCAGCCCGATGCCACCGTTCTCTACGTTCCCCCACCCTCCGCCGCCGACGCGATCATTGAGGCCATTGAGAACGAGATCGGTCTCATTGTCGCCATCACTGAGGGTATCCCTCAGCAAGACGAGGTCCGGGTACGTACTACTTCACCCCATTGGCATGACGGCCGTGTGACGAGCTGCGGCCTTTCGCGCTGTGTAGGTCCACCAAGCCCTCCAGAGCCAGTCCAAGTCGCGTCTCGTCGGACCCAACTGTCCTGGCATCATTAACCCCGCTGGTTGCAAGATGGGTATCCAGCCCGGTGTTATCCATACGCCCGGCCGCATTGGTCAGTCTAGTCGTCCAGCGAGCAAGCAAGGTTCTTGATTGACGTATTCCGCAGGTATCGTCTCTCGTTCTGGCACGCTCACCTACGAGGCCGTCGCGCAGACGACCGGTGTTGGCCTTGGCCAATCGCTCGTCGTCGGTATCGGCGGTGACCCCTTCCCCGGCACCAAGCACATCGACGTCGTGAAGCTGTTCCTCGACGACCCCAATACCGAGGGTACGTCCTTGAGTGTCGTTTCGCCATCCTGCGCGATCTGAACCTGAGCGTAAAGGTATCGTTATCATTGGCGAGATTGGTGGCGGCATGGAGGAGGAGGCTGCCGAGTACCTCGAGAAGTACAACAAGACGCGCGCGAAGCCCAAACCAGTGGTCGGCTTCATTGCTGGCCGTACCGCCCCCCCGGGCAGGCGTATGGGACATGCCGGTGCGATCATTTCCGGCGGAAAAGGTCAGTCAGGTCTTCCCCATGGGTCAGGAGGTCATTCCAACATGTTTCCTTCCCCAGGTGCAGCGTCGGACAAGGTCGCGGCGCTGGAGAAGGCGGGGGTCATCGTGACCGATAGTCCCGCGAAGATCGGTTCTTCCATGCTTAAAGTGCGTCCGGAAATTGAGTTCCACCTCGATCGGAAAGCTAACGGCCACTGTTTGCAGGCGATGGAGGCTGCTGGGCTCGCGTAAGATGGTCTAGACAAGCTTAGAGAAGGACTCTGGCACGACCTTGGGTCTGCGTCTGCTTACGTAATAGACTAAGGACACGGTCAACTGTATTTAATTTTCACTTGCAGGACGACTTGCACACGTTCACCGTCATCCGTCCCGTGTACTATACCATCATGTCCACCATCTATAATCCATCTCCTTCCTTCCGGGAAGCCGCTTTGTATCTCTCCAACGCGTCTTCGTTGAGCTCCACATCTAACACCGTGAAGCTCGAGGTTCTGAGTCCCTATCTCCCGGCCTCTTTCCGTCCGATCGTGAAATCCTGATGCCTCGGCTTTTTTGGGCTTAGGATAGCTTTACGCCATCTTCAAGTACTTGACAGTATCTCCCCGCCCGAACACGCCAAAACCGTCGTTATTTGACTTTGCGGGCAAGGCCAAGTGGGACGCGTGGAACTCTGCGGAGCAGACTTATAAGGGGCGACCTACGGATGCTGAGACTCGCTACCTGGAGATCGCGCGAAGCCTGGGCTGGGAGGAGGGCAAAGCGGCCGAGCCTGCACAACCGCCGAAGAAGGTGCACGCGGACAAGGACGAAGATGATGATGACATCTGGGACAAGGACGAGGACATAGAGGCGCGGAAGCGGAGAGGTGACGGAGGTGCGATGGGCCCGGTCTCGAGCACGATGGCCGCTCCAGATGAGGAGAACTCGAATGCACTCAGCAACCTCGCCATTGTCGGGGACGTGCAGGGCCTGGTCGCGTACTTTGAGGCGAACCCAGACGCGGACGTGAACGCTCTGGACGAGAATGTACGATGCACACGACATCACCCGTTTCGTTTTGGCTGAAGAGGAATCGCAGGGGTACACTCCATTGCACTTAGCAGCGGACCGCGGAAACGTCGGGGTGGTGAAAGCCCTGCTCGTGCGCGGGGCGAAGAGGGACATAAAGGTGCGCCAGGAGCGTTGTTGGGTGGATGCGGCTACTCACGATTGCTCCCTCTAGGACGAGGACGAGTTCACGGCGGGAGAGCTGGCGGAGATCGCAGGACATACTGAGATTGTAAGCCTGCTGTCGGATACACACAATGCACCGTCATGATCCGTTACCCCCTCCACACTTGACTCTCTCCCCAGTTGACCCTCTTCCTGTAACGTGGTTCCTCCCCGCACCATCTTGGCGTGCCGTTGTATCTAGAATGGGTTGTCAAACGGGATCCCCGGAGGTCCCAAGTTGAGAGTGTCCGTGAAACGTGGCGTGTGGCGTTGTCCGTCATGACAATTCAAGTCATGCGGAGGGCTCCGGGGCGACGCGTGGTGGAGCCTTGGAGGTAACCTCCGACGCAGCGGGCTTAAATGGGAGAACGCCGCCCTGCACTCGTCATGAGTATCATGGTTTGAAAATGACAAGTAAACGGACGAGCGCACCATCTCGAGCAGCTTCGTCACGGTCTTGGTAGGGGTAGCACCGACGCCCAACCAGTACTGTATCCTCTGCACGCTCCACTCGATGGTCTTGGTGGTCTCTCCTGGGTTGAGGCGGGGGTTGTAGACACCAAGGAGCTCAATGGGTTTGGCGTTCCGTCGCTGGCGTTGATTGACAGCGACGAGGTGGAAGATGCGGTTGTTCCGGACGCCATGGACGGCCATCCGTAACCGTACAGCCATGTTGGACCAGTGAAGGACAGGTGGTGGGGGATCGAGAAGTGCGACTAGTACAAGTTGCGCCCAGCTTCGAGTTGCACCACGCAAAACCGCTCAGCGCTCAGCGCTCAGCGCTCAACAGCTGGCACCCGTTGGCGCTCGTTCAAACAGCGGCGGCCCATGGCGGGCCGCGGCAGCCGGGCTGCGACTCCGAGTAAGTTAAGTACTAAGTAGCAGACGTCGACTCGGACTCGGACGTCGGTCCTGCCAAGCTTAGGTTGCAATTGGTCACCAGCTTTCTTTCCAGCAACCACTCCCGGGCCAGGGTACAATCTGAACGCTTGCTCATGCACCGCAGCAATCCTAGATAGATTTTTTGGCGATGCAATCGGCCGGTCACCTCCGCAGCATAAGACCGGACCGAGGGACCTACTGTAATACTCGCTGCAGCCTTCTGGAGCTCCAACATCGGTGGCCAAGTCGATGGACGGGGGACTGCCTACGCGTAGCTTTGCCGCTCAATGTGCTCCAACATTATTGAAATTGGTTGCTAAGCGTTCGTTAACCTCGTCTCTGGACAAGGTTCAACTGTTTAGTCCTTGCTTACTCTGCATCCTTTTTCCAAATCGCATAGTCGCCTGCATTTGTCGAACAACGCCTTGCTCCTCCATGACGTACTGACACTACGGTGTCCCCGCTTCATGCCATCGGACCCGACGACCACGATTGCTCCCGCCCCACCCAAGCGGACGCATAGTCTGGAGGACAATGTGGACTGGTATCCATAATGGAAGAGAACTTGTCATGTAGAGCAAGAGAATTAACACTAGGGACCGACATAACGAGGATGGTATGTCAGCGTAAGGGTAACAGGACTAAAGCTCAAGACCCGAACTCACAAGAAGTCGTCGATAGCACCGCCAGCTTTCAAACACTAAACAGGCGAGGACCTAGTTCCTGCCCAAACGATCGCAGTAGTCCCTCGTGAGGCATGAAACGCCTTCGCCTGCCCGGGAATGTGAAGACCTCCCTTGGCGGGAAGACGTCACCCTATAATGCCTTGCACATATATACCCCCCTTCAGTACCATGTTCCAGCAGGAAGTCAGATTCCTACCTACCGTACCCAACCCAAGCCAGCAGCCGCACACCTCCCCTCAGCGACTCAGCCTCCCCCGCCGCTATGTTCAGGCTCCTTACCATCCTTGCCACCTCCGCCGCGATCATCTTTGGTATCACTGTCCAAGCGGCGGTCCTCGACCAGCGGGGTGAGAATTCTCCTCACTCTCCTTCGCTCCTTTACCGATCACCTCTCAGCGTGTTCGACTCCCGACCAGACCAAACCCGTCTGCCAGACGAGCGGCGGGAGCCCGACGGTGAATGACTGCGTGGCGGCGCTCAAGAAGCTGAGCGGCCCCTGCCACCAGTACAATAACGTCGGCTCGTACTGCACGAGTATGGTCACCGTCGGCACCTGCAAGATCGACGTGTGCGGCTACCCGGGCGCGCAGCTCGACAACGGCGTCAACTGTGGCGGGTACTTGCAGACCATCTTGAACGACTGCTCGTCTGGCGGGAAGGTCGGCGGGTACCTCGAGCCTGCGAGCTGCAACGTCGCGTACAAGGAACAGCCGTACAAGCTCCAGTTCTCGCACTCCTAAACGGACAGGCGAGTCGATCCTGTCTTGTTTATCGTCTTTGAGCTCTTGTTAACTGATGTTCACAGTTCCAGGGATGGGCAGAGATCTGGCCTCTTTGCGTCTCTTAACGATCGGATTTGACGACGAAGACGTTTCCTGTAATGTCATGGACTCCTAGCGTATGATGATCAGTTTTGATAGGCCGGGCGCGCTTCACTTGGATGCGTAGTCTCCGCCCCAAAGGCGCACGTAGCCGCGCTTTTCAAGTTGAAGATGATATCATAGTCCTCGACAGAATACAGCGGATGATTGATGGAGCGGGCAGTTCGACGTAATCCACAAGTTTTTCACTGGCAGCGCTACGCATCTTCTGGCCCAGAGCTACCAGGTATCAGCTACCAAAGAGTGAGATCGTCAGCGGTGTGTATCCTAAGAAAGTGATGACCTACCATGCAGATGTTGTTACCATTCAGTAGCGTCTGGTTTAGTGCCGTCTTCTTCCTTCCTTGAGGAGTTGTCTCGCTACAGAGACGTTAGCATGCCCTGAGGCCAGCCGTATTTATCCACACTCACTACTCCGTGACCTCCTCCAAGACCATATCTGTGAGTTACCAGTTGTTGAGGGACCATGCGACAACCACATAGACAATGGTATGCGACCACTTACTAACGAAATCGTCGAAGCCCAGCAGAGTGCCCGTAAACTCTCTATCGTTCTTCATGATGACCCAAATGCGGGAGCCAATGCATCTATCGATTAGTTCTACATTAAGGTCAGTATGCAACCATTTCGAGACATTCTTGACTCGCAGCCTACCTAGGGGAAGGATTTGGGATGCCATGTTGTGCTGGTTGGGATGAACCACTCGTTGCCTTCCTAATCCGTCCACAAACACCTGTTGGTGTGCTGCGGAACGGCGGTCCGCACAAATCCGGTGAATTTTTGTGCCTCGGACGATTCGCGAGAGCTTGGAAGTTACAGCACAATCTCATTTGATGATATGATCTACTACTCGGATGTATACACAACTACTATCTCGTCAGGGCGTTGAAGAACATGATACATACTGTAGCCTCGTCGACGCGCAGGGAAAATACACATGTAAGGGTTCCTAACGTTCGTGGTGGCAATGGGGCAATGGACAATGTGAAAAACTGCGCTCGAGGATCTGAAAATATCGGTCAAGCCAACTAAAAGGGATCGCCGCACACTGAGGGCCAAAGGGACGCGTCGCAATTGATATTCTGTATGGTGCTGCAGGACTACACGACGTGGGAACGGATGGAATGCAGGGATAGGCAAAGGAAATAACGACTGGGGATCATCCTAGAAAGTGAGCATCGGACGATACACCTTTCACTGCCCGAAGCTGAAGCCGCCGGGAGGCGGCGCAGCTCCGTCTGCATTGAACTAGATGCGAACGTGTGAGAAGTGCTGCAGTACAAGGAAGATGAAATCTCGACCAACCTGGAACGACGACCCGTCGACCGCAGGCTCTGCCTCCTCATCATCCGGGAAGTACTTGTCCATGATGTTGAAGGCCTTCTTGTAGATCTCGAGGTTATCGTGCTGCTGGAGGTTGTGAATAGTGACCATGCCACCAGCTTCCTCGACGAACATCGCGTATTGGTTCGCGCCACCAGGACCTTGCGCCTGCTTGTCCATCTCGCCGACCTTGAGGATGTTGTCAAGACCATCGAGGGCGACCTGAATGATCTTGTTATCCATCATCTGGAGGAGATCACAAAGGGGCTTGATGCAGCCCTGCGAGACGAGGTAGCGGATCTGCGAGGGCTCCTGGAGACCGCCGGATGTGGCGTTCGAAATTGCCCAGCAAGCCTCCTTCTTCGTCTTGAAGTCGGCATTCTGGAGGATGTTGATGAGAGGAGGGACGATGTTCGCCTCAATAACAGCCTGAATCTGCTGTGGCGAGCCCGCGGTGACGTTGGAGATCGTCCAACAGGCCTCCTTGCGGATGCCGTCCTTAGGCGAAGAAAGGAGGGAAAGAAGCGCGGGAAGAGCGCCGGATGTGATCACGACCTGAGTCTGCAGGTCGTCTCCGGTCACGATGTTCCCGACAGAACGGAGGGCGGGAGTTTGGACAGACGTCGAAGGGTGCATGAGAAGGTCGACGAGACGCCTGCAAACGCCAGACTCGATAACAGCCTGAATCTTGTCGTTCGAACCGTCCGAGAGGTAGGAAATTGCCCAGCACGCGTCGATGAGGATCTCATCGTCGAGGGAGTAGATCAACTTAGTCAAGACGGGGAGTGCAGGCGAAATCTAAAGAGATGTCTTAGCAACTCGGACTGGGTGACAGACGATGGACTCGGCGCACCAGATCCCAATCGGGCTGAGGCGACTTGCCTCGGCAGAAGTTGCTTAGTGTCCAAGTGGCGTTCCGGAGCATGCTCAGCTTGTTGTTCTCGCTAAGAAGGTTCAAGAGAGGCCGGAGAGCACCCTGTTGGAGGACGTAGTCGCGGCATGTCGGGCTGTCACCAGCGATGTTACCCAACGCCCACACGGCTTGCTCGCGGACATCGGGGACGGGAGAAGACAGAAGTTTGATGAATTCCGGAACAGCCTGGGCATTGATAACCACTTGGGTGTGCTCGGCGGTGCCGGAGGCGATGTTAGTCAAGGCCCATGCAGCCTCGAACTGAAGAGAAGATTAGGGGAAACGTCCAGACGGTGGACTGCTTGAAAATCACATACCTGAAGCATGGCATTGTCGCCACGGAGGAACTCGACAAAGCGCGGCACGACGCCACACTCAATAACGCGTTCGATCGGGGGGTTCTTTTCTTTTGAAAGGAGTTTGCGGAACTTGGTGGTCGCGTCGAGCTGGCGATCGGCATCATCGGAGAAAACGCCCGTGATCATCTCGTCCGCAAGCTGTGATACTGGTCAGCACGAACAGGACGATGAGCTCGAGCTCGATAAGGCGTACCGGAGACTCCCAAGTGCCCACACCACCCTCATCCTCGGAGTCGGGACCCGCGCTGGGAAGGAAGTTGCGCCTCTTAGAGATGTTCTCCTCTCTCTTTTGTCGTCGAATCTCGACCTGCTGCTCCTCGCGACGGCGCCGGAGCTCATCCTGCTTCAGGCCACCCTTGCTCTTGTACTCTGAGGATTCGTGCGTGAGCAGAGATCGCAAGTAGATTGTTCAAAGGAGCGCGTGAGTGAGAGAGGAGAGACGTACCATTTCTGCGTTGTGCGGCACGAGACTCCATGATGGTGGATGTAGGAGGTAAAGAAGTGGTACGGCGGAGAGAAGACCTCGACGCGCAAATGCAAATGCCACCCAAATCAAGCCCCCAACAAAGACTGTGACTACTCGTGCCCCGTCACAGTCACGCGTTTTGCTTTGGTCGGTTTCCGACTTCAAGTTCGATTCGAATTCCTTTCATTTGCACAATAAAAACACACAGTTGATAGTACTATCTTACACCCTGCTTGACCTTCTAACTCGTTAATACAATGAGAGGCTTCCCGCACGGACCCGGATACTACCCCATCAACCCTCTACCCAATGACGCGCGTCGGACGGCCATCCAAAAAGGCAGCGATGTTCTCGACCGTTTGTCCCCAAAAGGCCTGTGGACCACGATCAGAATTCAACCAACAACGTGTGACCCTACTCTGTTCATGTGAGCCTACCTCATAGTTTGAGTCGCTCACGTAGCCCGTGTGTGGGCTGAGCGTGATATTCGTCAGTTTCCTCAACGGATGGTCGAGCGGCAGCGGCTCTTGGTCGAATACATCCAACCCCGCCCCGGCAATCTTCTTCTCCTGCAGCACCTGGATCAACGCCGGCTCGTCGATGAGAGGTCCCCGAGACGTGTTGATGAAGAACGCCGTCGGCTTCATGAGAGCAAGATCGGCCCCGGTGACCATGCGCTGTGTCCGCTCCGAGAGGACCATATGGATCGATACTATGTCGCTGCGTTTGAAGAGCTCCTGTTTCGTCGCAACGTACGTCACGCCCGCCTCCTCTGCACGTCCAGGGGTAAGGTTTGGCGACCAGCCTATAACCTCCATTCCAAAGGCTTTTGCGATCTAAAAATAAAGTCGTGAGTACATGAAGAGAAAATAGGTGGCAATAATAATTACCTTGCCAGTCAGAGAACCCAGTCTACCCACCCCCACCAAACCAAGCGTCCTCCCTGAGAGGCCCATCGGGATCGTGGCCTGCCAAGGGACGACGCTCGCCTTGACCCTCGCATCTTCGATGACGATGTGCCGTGCCGTAGCCAGGATGAGCGCCCAGATGTGTTCCAAGGTCGAGTTGCCCTTGCCACCAGTCCCGGAGACGACGATGCCCTTGGTTTTTGCGTACGCGACGTCGATGCCCGCGTTGTACGGCCCCGTCGTGGCAATGAACCGCAAGTTGGGCAGACGGTCGAGGAGAGATGCCTTGAACTTCGTCCGCTCCCTCATTGCGCAGATGATAGTGTAAGGCTCGAGTCGCTGCGCGAGGACATCTTCATCGGCAGTTGTGTCTGGGAAAGTATCGATGGAGAGGCGGTCTTCGATGCCAGACCAGTCGCCGAACTTGAAGGCCACGTTCTGGTAGTCGTCGAGGATGGCGACGCGGACGCGTTGTGTGGACATGGTTTGAGGTACAGATGCAAGGCGCGGTGGATGCGAAGAACATTTGACGACTACTTACCTTGAAGCTTGAAGGGTGCACATGGGAATGATTGATGAGCATTTCCACCTGCCCTATTCTAGATCCGGCCCGAATCAGTTCATTTCTGGGCACACCTGGGATAGTAAGCCAGGTTCCAGATGACGACATGCATTCAAACCTTCCAAAGACATTCCGATCAAGTTCCCGTTTGACCTCAGCAAGCATCGCACAGCGTTACATCCACGTACGATTCGACGAGAGTTGCAAGAGAGATTGTATAAGTCCCGAGTAAGAATACACAACATTGCCTCTACGTATCATTATCGAACGGGTACTGCACAAAGTTTCGATCAGCACCTAGACACGCTATCGATGACAAAATGAACATACCTCGAATGATTCTGGGGGATCGGCCTCGGGCGCACTCTCGTCCAGAGCGATATGACGACCGGCCGTCGTTGGCGCCGGGTTTTGTGCGGCGGCGGGTGCTGCTGCCGCGATGGGCGCGGTCTCGAACTCGACGTAGTTGGGCTCCTCGTCCGGACGGGTGTCGGCCAAGATAAGTATGCCGCCGCCACCCGCGTATCGCTCGGCTGCGACAGCGACGGATGAGGCGGTCTTTGCGGTCTTCGCACTTGCTGGCGGGCGAGTAGACACAACGCGCACAGGCTGGTACCTGCTCTCCGACGGGAACGTGATGTAGGCGAGCTGGGCAGGAACGACCCTCGACAAGTTCGAGAGCTTCTCCAATGAAGGTTCGCCTTTACGGCCCTTGGGAGAGCCCTCAGCCAACGAGATAGGGGATACGTCGCCGTGTCGCGAGGTTGATGGCTCAGCCCCCTTCATCTCTACATCGGTATCCTTCTTCTCATCCTGTATATGATCGTCAGTTATGTCAATAAGGCTTCCAAATCCACTTACGGGAAGGGTTTCCCCAGCCTCGGCCGCCTTCCTCTTTTCGCGTGCCTTTGCCTTAGCAGTCGTCGAGAGTACAGCGGTAGCGACCTTGGCTACGGTTTCCTTCTTCGGCGGCTTCGTTGCGGCGGGGTATGCGAAGAGGCTCGGCTTGGCGTTGGAAGTGAACTCGAGTTTGGGCGCCTAGAACGCATGGTCAGTTCTCCTGCACTTCGTATTATAATTATATAGATTGTCAACAAACCTTCAGGTCCTCGTCGAGGCCAATGATACCCGTGGGCTCAAACGCGAGACATGCGCAGTGGGCAAGAGGGTACCAGTACCAGAATTGGCAGAACAGCACCATTCCAACGATAGCAGCTGTGTTGCGACTACCTGCACGGCTTTGCAAGCTGATGGTCACATTGCGACCTCCAGCGTCGATGAGACCCTGGCCAAGTGCCGCACCGAAGCGGGCCATGGGGTCGTCGTGCTTGTCAGATACGATCTTCGCGTAGAGGGCGCGGGTGGAGGCGAGTGATGGTGAGGAAGCCTCGGACTGCTCGACGAGGATCATGCCAAGTGCGATGAGGGCGCCTTGACGGACGAAGTCAACGCTGTCGCGGGTCATAGGCTCGAGGATGTCGACGGCGTCCTGGAGGCCCGTGCCTGCGCAAGCAATGCCAAGTGCTAGGGTAGCGCCGCAGCGTACGTGGGGGTTGTAGCTCTCTGACAGAAGTTGAACGATCCTTGGGACCTGCGCGGGGTTCTTGAAGAGCAGGAAGGCCAAGCTCGTCACAGCAGCGCGGCGGACGTCGTCCGAGGTGTCAGATACCGCAACGTGCAGTAATTGGCGGATGGCGCCGTTGTTGGAGGTACCGGCGTACGCGAGAGCAAGGGTATAGACACCGCCGTAACGCAGGATGGGGTCCTTTTCGGCCATGAGCCGCTTGACCATGTCATCCGCCTCCTCCTGACGTCCGTAGAAGATGAGAGCCAGACCGATCGCAAGGCCGCGGATGATCTTCTCGTGTTGAGTATCCCTCACGTACGCCAACATCTCGTCCGCGCTGGTCTTGTCCGCGGTACCGAGCATGATGAGACCCATGGCGTAACCGGCGGCTTCGCCAGCCACAGCAGAGTCGGTGAAAAGCGTCGTCCTCAGGTCCTCGTACGCCTCCATGCTCTTGCCTCCCATACCCGCGACACCGAGGCCAAGCGCAGCGCCGTGCTGAACGACTTCACTCATCATGGAGTTCTTGAGCAGATTCCGGAGGTAATTCTCGACTTCCTGACCGCTCCCGCAACCGGCGTTGATGAGACCAAGGGCATACAACGCACCACCCTCCGAATACGCGGCGCTTCCTGTACTGCTCTCGGCACCCTGGGCGGGAAGGTAGGGACCGAGAATGTTCATGCTCTCCTGGAAGTGGCCCTTGTGGATGACACCGATGGCGGCCGCGGCGGAAAATTTGGACCAATTGTTCGCGAGCCCAAGCCACTCCAAGTTCTCGCGGAGGAATACGTCGGAAGTCGTCCCAGCGTGCATAAATGCATTCTGGAGTGTGAGAGCAGTATGGTAGATGGACGAACGGGGTTCTAATGCGTCCTTCGTGTTCTTGAGGATAAGCATATCGACCTTGTTGTTACGCTTTAGGAACTCGAGGTACAGCTTGATCGACTCCTGCCCAAGGAGGATCTTCTTGAGTTGGTCGTAAATAGGCTTCGTTTCCTAAATTGTCGGTCAGCACACACTCAGAGTGTCTTCGTGAAAACTTCTCACGATGTCGCCTTCAGGAAGATCTCTCCTGATCGCAACAAGGAAATCCTGGCCACCGCCCTCAACAAGGTCGAATGCAAACTGGTAGGCTAAGAGCTTCTGCTTCGGCACGAGCGAGGTGAGGAAGACGATAGTCATCTCGGGAGAGTTGAGCGTCACGAGAATACGCGTCAGAGCGTAAACATGTGCCGACTTCGCGTCACCAGTTGGTGCAGGGAAGAGAGGGAAAAGAAATTTGAGGACCTGGTCGCGGTACGCGAGCGGGAACGCGGTGTCGAGGACGGCCTCCATGGCGTACGACAGGAGGGTAGTATCGCGGGTCTGCTTGTATATAGACCGGATGATGTCTAGACGTCGTGACTCTAAGGCGATACCAATTGCCTAGAAAACATGTCGGAAGGCCGCACAATCATGACATGCATGACATTACATACCTGTCGATACTCCCCATCCGCTATGCAACGCCGGAAGATACCTTCAATGATGCCCTGAAGCCTAGAATCGATCTTTCCATCCCCATGTTCTGTGGCCCGACTAGAGATGTAGCGGTCAATGGCCTTGGCTGTGGGGGGACACCATAAGAACACGGCAACAAACTCTTCAAATATGCGAACCACTCACAAACGATTGTTTCGACATATTCCTCAGACCCTGGTCCGCGCGGATCGTTCTCAAATGCGCTCCCCGCTCCGAGTGCGAAAGAAAGCGCTTCGTCGTATTCACCGAGGTAATAGTAGACTTTGCTCGCTAAAAGTGCAGCAGAGTCATGGGCTCCTTCCGAGAGGTCCTCACCCTCGTATAACGATTCTCTGTGGCGGGAAGCGACGCGTCAACGCTTATAAACGAGAGAGAACAGGGCGACATACATAAGGGCAATATGTTCGGAGATTTCAGCCCAGAACTGAGGAACGAGCTGGTTGAGAGCCGTGAGCGCGTATTGTTTGAGCTGAGGCTCGGGATCGGAAAGAAGGGCGAGCACGCCAGCGGCGGAGGACTGGGAGGGGGCACCCATGTTGTAGCGGACAGAAAGAGCAGAGTACGTACCCGCCCAGCTGTGGTACGCGTCTCGTCTACTACTTACTTACTGGGACTCGGGACGCGTCAGCGACGCTCCCAGAGCGCCTCTTTCCTCTACAGACGCCGGACCCTTCAAAAGCGGTAACTTAAGTCAGATCATGCTTATGTAAGTCTTGCGCCTCGTCTGTTCCCGAGCCTGCCTCGCCCGACATCGTGCTCAAACTCGCGCCGGTCGTTGCTTTTCCGTTTTCTTCCTATCCACCACCTGTCCACCACCACTCTCACCATCCCCGCCATGTCCTTCGTCATCCGCCGTGCTGCCCAGCGTGCGGTCCCCCGTGCCCGTGCCTTCGCTACTGCAGCTGGAAAAGGCAGCTACCGTGAGCAGCAAGAGGCCATGGTCGCTCACGCTGCTGGTGCGCTCAATTCGTTCCGAAATGCTACGACGCCGCCGTAACACCTCTTTTACTACATGCAGAGACCACGGAGCTCTGGCGCAAGATCAGGTGAGCTGTGAATTCGATTCCCTCCTACAAGGGATGCTTATTGACCGGCATTGTGTAGCTACTTCGTCTGCTTGCCTGCAAGTAAGTAGCGCCCCGTGTCCTATCTCCGCATTCGTTTGACCTGGCCATAGTCGCGGCCTGTGTCCTTTGGGTTCGTCAAGTCGAGTCCGAGCACATTGCGCACCAGCACCACATCATGGAGGAGAACGGCGGCAAGCTCCCAGAGCCTCCCGCGTACGAGTACCTCAACAGGCGTGGTGCGTGTGCCCCAGTGCATTCTCATCATGTTTGGCTGACCTTTGTTGGTTCTGCGCCTTTAGCCGGTGGTCCTTTCCCCTGGGGAAACAATACTCTCTTCTTCAACCCCAAGGTATGTTTGCTTCCTCATCCACGTTGCAACTGACCCTAACTGGTTTATAGGTGAACAAGGACATGGAAGTTGCTTCCGAGTAGAGTACCTAGTCCCATGCCTCTCAATAAACTTCTGCCTGCCAGTCATGGCGAATAATCACTCGGGAGTACCTTGTTTTAGATGAAATGACACCTCGGAACCTCATCGAGCTCATGGCCATTCCAGCGAGGTGTTTGAAAACCACCAGCCGACGTTCCATCGTCGCCTGACGCCGTGTCACGTTATGCCAAACTTTTGAACTTTCATTTAGTCTCCCATTGTAAGGTATTACACCATACTAAAAATGCAATGACTATCGTACTCTGATAAATAGGAATGTCCTTCAAAATATCCGATAGGGAACGACTGTGCAAGAGAGCAAGCGCAAGTTCCAAATATACGAAAACGAAGTGGCATCATTGAAGCATGCAGAGAGCAAAATGGGGCTCAATCTACATACGCAGGACGCTCAAAACGTCATTAGAGGGCGACCCAGGCCCCCATGAACACGGTGGAGAAGGCCACCAGCAGGCTAGTCAGGAGAGGTGTGGAGATGGAGACGGTGTGCATGCCAAGCGCAGCGTTGCCCTTGCTGGTCGACGTCGCGCTGCTAGCAGCAGCAGTCGCGGCGGTGTAGACGGAGCCAGCGAAGCTAGTCGCGACACCGAACCCGCTGGCCGCGAGGGTAATGGCCTCACCACCCGCTGAGGTGATGACGGTCTCGGCTTTGCCACCGACAGCTATGGATGATGCCACTGGTAAGCAAGTGACACGCACAAGGGGGATTCTAGGGAAATACTCACAGGTTACAACAGTGGCGACACCATGGGCAACGGATGTCGCATCGGAGAATATCGAGCCCGCTGCAAACGAGGCTGAATGAGAAACGCGAAAATGCCATGCGGAATCCGAGAAAGCTCACCAAGCGAGGTTCCTTGGTTGAAGATGGAGGCAGCGTCGGAGGTGATGCTGTTGACTACGTTGCCCACTATTCGTCCGATCACTGATTAGACTTTAGAATCGTAGCTTGGGGATGGATGCTTACAATCACGCTTCTCTTCAAGAGCAGCAGCGTTGGCGACTACGGCAAAAGCGACGAGGAGGCTGAGAGCGTAGACAAACTTGGCGAACATGGCGAAGGGCGAGGCGAAGCAAAAGAAAAAAACTGGTCGAAGGGGAATGACGAAAGGATGCGGGGCGTTGTGAGTCGCATGGTGATGGTGGCAAGTATTTATGTATCGCGAAGATGCGCAGTTGTTGGTATCGCCTCGCGTTGAAATTGCAAAGCACAACTTAATACTTGCGGCGCCTTCCCTTGCCATCGTTATTAGCTCGCGCTCCACGTTCGTTGATGCCCTTAATATAGGGATTAGACGCTAGCGAGCCCCACAGAGGGAAGAGGGTGGAGCACGAGCTATCGATTTGCAAGGCGCTATCACCTCCAGAATAGCTCGTCGCTCATCGACACAACATCGACATCAGCAAAAGCGCGACAAGGCGATGTAGGGCGCTACCTAAGTTACAGAGGCATGCGCGAGTTCGCAGCAGCCCCACCCAGCAGGATCCTACAGCTAACGGTTATAAGGTGCGGCTGCGGCTTACAGGAGTTTAACGTACACAATACGCTAGTGTAAGCCACTCGCTTGAGCGTGAACTCGGGGTAAGTCCAGTATGATGTCATAATTGCGTCCCACCGCGCGCAGGCATCTAGATCTAAGTATCTCTCTCATCTTCTGCATCCAACTCGCGTTCTAGATCTACTTAGCCGTCGCGGCCGATGCATCTATGTGGAGCTGCCACCCTCCAATAAGTACTTACGAGGTGTGTACGCTCGCGTCATAGATGAGTCTGGTCGGCTACTCGAGTCAGAACCTGGTCGCCCTTGCCTAGGTGCACCCCGTGGATGTCCTCACTCCCAGTCACTCACGTGCGTCATTGGCCTACTTTGCCATGTACAAGATTGTCCCCACCCGGTCGACCCCAGCCGACCCCTCTCTTTCACTCTGGCCTCTGACTGATTCCGCGTGGCGGCCTCCCGTCGGTCGAATCATGACGGTAGTCCGTTCGCTCGAGCCCATAAAGTTGACGTTTCCAATTCACCCTCGACCTCCGAGCGCAGTGCCCCGCTTTCCCGTTGCATCACATATTTTGCACTGTCCGTAGTATATACTCGCAATGTATTTATTTGTGGATCATTATCATTTGTGGAGGCTGTAAAAAACCAGATATTTGCCGTTGTCCGCCGTTCGTCACAGGAATAAGTACTATTAATATTAAGTACTTACACAGCCGCTACGCGTGCAGGCGTAGGCGCAGGGCCTAAAAGGGGATCGTGATGGCGATTCACGATCAGTGACGCGGCAATTATCCGGATGATGATCGTGGGGGTCGCCGCAGCCGCTCCCAGCCTCCCGCTCCCCAACTCCGAGTCCCCGGACCCCAAGCCAGTGCTTTCACTGTCAGCTGCAGGCTGCCAGTCGGGCCAACACACTGTTACACAGCACCGATCATCGCAATGCCCCGCGCAATCGTTTCGCCTTCCGTTCTTGCTTCAGATTTCGGTCAGCTCACTGCAGAATGTAAACGCATGATTCGCGGCGGTGCAGAGTGGCTGCATATGGGTGAGCACTTGACCGTTCACGATATCATACCGCTGCTACGGATATACCTTTCAACATAGTCGTGCTCACTACGGGTTTTTGTATTTCTAGATGTCATGGACGGGTAAAGCTCATCCTAGTGCGACATGTCCAACGACTGAGCTGATTTCCCCGATCCCAGCCATTTCGTACCCAACATCACCATGGGTACGTCCGTAGCGAGGCACCTTCACTTCTGCATGCTAGCTGTATACTCAGCGCTGATCGCCTCTGCGCGCGTTCTTTGCGATCGCAGGTGCGCCCATACTCTCGTGTGTCTCCAAGGGCGTTCCAGGCATTTTCATGGACTGCCATATGATGGTCGCACGGCCGGAGAAGGTCTGCTTGTCCCAGAACTCCACCCATTGCGACATCTAAACCCGTTAAATTGCGCCAAACGTTCAACAGTGGGTAGACGATATTGCAGACGCGGGGGGCTCCCTTTACTGCTTCCACCTAGAGGCGACATGTAAGGAAGCTATCCGGCACCTGTTCCTCCGAAGCTCCACGCCCCACGCTAACCTCCGTTGCTTGCGCTTCTACTACAGCTGACCCCCTCCCCCTCATCGACCACATACATGAACGCAAGATGAAGGCGGGTGTGGCCATCTCGCCTGACACCCCTTCTTCCGCGGTGACGGACGAAATCGCGGAGGCGGTCGACATGCTCCTCGTAATGACTGTCTACCCCGGCCGTGGGGGCCAGAAGTTCCTAGACCGTTGTGTTCCCAAGGTTGCAGAGCTCCGCGCTCGTTTCCCTGACAAGGACATCGAAGTCGATGGCGGCGTTGGTCCCAAGACTATCGACATCTGTGCGGATGCAGGTGGGATTCGTCCGCCCATGATCTACACGCTTAGTTTAGGAAGTTATTGACGCACTAGTGTCGTTGCCATTCAGGGAGCAATGTCATCGTTGCGGGCACTGCGATCTTCAATGCAGAAGAGCCTGAGAAGGTTATCGCCGTCCTCAAGTCGACGGTGGAGAAGGCTCAGGCCAAGATCGCCGCGAAGCACGCATAAGCATTTGAAATCGTCATCGACGTAAAGTCCGTTGTAGCAGCAGAATTAGATATGTACCATGTAGAACTATACACGATGTGTATTCGATCATTACAAGAACGGACCGGTCATGAGTGTAGTTTTGCAATGCCGAGGACGTGTTCCGGATCACGATCGTCTAAGGGTCCCTGCTCATCAGCTGAGTAGCATGTAGTAAGTAGTAAGTGGCTTAATGTACATAGGACATGACAACTGAATAGCACAGCCAAGCTTGAACCTTTCTACCACTGGATCCACTCGCCGTACATGTTCGGCCTCTCACCACGAATGTAAGCCTCAAATGTGCGTTTGAGTACAGTCGCCCAATCCAGGTCCCGCTTGTCATGCTTGAACAGCCCCTCCACATAGCTCGCACTCTTGTTCGCGATCGCGGCCCGACCCAGACGCTCCGCATCAGCGAACCTCGGCCCAAGGTCGGGCCAGAAGCGAGCCCTATCAAATGGTTTCCACCTACACGACCACATACCGTCAACATTACCATTACAAAATGAAGGCGAGGAGACGAGTGGGCATACCATTCGTTATGGTAGTGGTACAAGAAGGCGCCACGGAAGAAGCCATCGAACCCGATCACGGCCGGGGTAGCACCCATCTCGGGAGGCGTGTTGAAAAATTGATCAAAGCTTGCAACGCCGGTATTCAG
This sequence comes from Ganoderma lingzhi, assembly GCA_026283605.1. Lineage (NCBI taxonomy): Eukaryota > Fungi > Basidiomycota > Agaricomycetes > Polyporales > Polyporaceae > Ganoderma > Ganoderma lingzhi. The sequence continues at coordinate 3,006,492 of JAPJYM010000001.1, forward strand.
TCGGGTTCCGTTTCTGCCCAAAATTGAAATGACGTACTCAGTGAAAAAGGGTTGCGCCGGGCGGTCGCGCTGGAAATAGACGGTCTTCCACGGATACAGTTTCTTGTTATCCGTGTTCAGCCACGCTGGGTCGAACAGCGCATCCGGTACGCGATAGAGCAGCTTATCCAGGTGCGCTTCCTTGAGATATCCCGACACCGTCGTAGGGTGGAAATCCATGTCGTTAAACAACGCGGTCCTCAGCAAGAACGTCCCCAGCGCAGAGCCCTTGCGTAAGCGAAGGACGGCGGTATTGTACCGGTCCTCATGCGACCACCGGTACGAGAACGATCCGCTCCAACCCCAGAGCTCTTCCCAGTCGCGCAGGAAGAGCATGTCGACGTCGAGGTACACACCACCGTAGCGGTGGCAGAGCACAAAGCGCACCAGGTCCGACAAGATCACGGGCATTTTGTTATACGTCTGGAACGTCTCCTTGCTCTTCCCGTCTAACGACACGTCCGACCCGACCTTCTTCCCGGGAGGCTCCTTCGGCGGTGCCCCGCCGCTGAACAGGAACCTGCTCCCATACCGGCGCCAGTCGTTCCTCAACTCCGGCGTGCTGTCCAGCTGATCCGTCGTGTTCCACAGCTTGAACTGGATGAGGTCCTTGAAACGCGGGTGGAGAAACGGCGCCGACCACGCGTTCTGCCGTAGCTCCTCGATCATGTCCTCTCGGGCGTGTGGGTCGGGCATGGCGTCCGATGGCCCTCGACTAATCCACAGCCACAGCTGCGGGCGGCAGAAGGACGACTCGGAGGCAGGGTTGTTGAGGTGGAGGCCGGTGTTTTGGGTGAAGAGGAACGCCAGCATGGCCATGTAAGGCTTGTCGGTGAATGGCCCTGCCCAGAACATATGGAATATCCGCGGGTCGTCCTCGCTACATGGCGACCCTTGGCGTTGTGGGTTGTATTGCGAAGTGGGAGGTAGCTGGAGGTCGCGTTCCCAATGGTTCGTAGCGCGAACCTTGATGTTGGTAGAGTTCGAGTCCGGGGTAGCCCCTTGGCTTCGCGCCGAGATATGGTCTCCTTCCCCGTCAATAACATAAACATATCGTAAAGCTTTGATGTCTTCTCGTCGTAAACGGCCTGCGTCGTCTAGGCCTGCTCCTAGCCGTAGGAATTCATGGCAGTCACGGACATACTAGCCAAACAGCATTTGAAGTTTAACCCCAACCAATGTTATAGAATGAGACGAACCCACCTTGCCTGTGCTGAAGTCACATTGCTCCAAAACCCTGTCCAGGTCCGCAGTGCTGCCGGGTATAGGTCGCGGAGGATGTCCAAACCCTGTTGGCTTATTCCGTACATCGGGGTATATACGCTCTGCTCCTGTGCCCGCTGTGAACTGCACGACGCTGCCCTCCTTGGAGGCTGGCAACCGGTTCACGCTCGCCGGCAGCGCAGGGTTTTTGGGTGGGATTGTGAATCCCATTTCGACAGGAACTTCCGTGACGCACTAGCGATCAGCACATGCGAGGAGCGCGTGGGCATGGACGCAGATGTGGAATAAGGGAAAGCGGGAAGACGGGGGAAGCACTCACTCGAACGCGTACTGGGGTAATGGCCAGACCGCACTTCCCAGTCCCAAACCTTCCTCGAGTCATCCCTCCCGAACACCGCGGTCTTGGAACCTCTCCAAGGTACTGGCCACACCTTGCGGCTAGACACGAACCGCTGATGCAGCGCATAGGTCGATAGCAAGAACGCCAAGCAGCAGAAATACAGCAGCGCCGGTCCTCTCCTCCTCCCGAACTTCGTCACACTCGTTTTGTACACGTTCGCGGGCACTTCAGTAAGCATGGGCAGTCGGCCAGTTCGTCGTCGGGTATGGTAGAAGTCGTCGCCGAAGGGCTCAAGGCTGAGCTGGGAGTAGCGTCCGCGGGGTTCGTCTCGGGTACGCGCCATCGCGGAGGAGGCCACGGCGTGATGGGACGTGGAAGGCCTTAGGCGGCAATGTTTCGGGCATCTCATCTCAATACCATAGCAAATATGTACTTGGTCCAGACGCGCACTGTGGCAATGGCACAGTAGCCACTAGCGTCAGAGGGTCCGGAGGCGTGGTCCTCTTTCTACACTAAGTTATGTACCATACATAGATATAGATTTAGGCACTACGCCGCCATAACAACACCAAATAGATAGCTTCGAGAGAGTACACCGGTACATTGGATCTCAAATGTAGCTAGACAACAGTCGCCGACGTAAAACAAGCAAGTACTTAAGCATGATCAGAGCAAGACGAAGCGGCGACAAGAGCCCGACGTCAACAGTAGTGTACAGTAGCCGTTGTTAGACATTCTTCTGACGCGTCCGTACCCAGGACCAGCCTTCCGAACTCGCTGACTCACAACACCTTCAGGTTCCACCCGTGCATGCTCGTGTCGTCCGACATCCTCGCCGCCGCCTGCGCGGCTGCCAGCCAATCACCGCCTTCTGCTCCTGACCTTGCAGGGTTAGAGAGGTCCATGGCATGCAAAACATTGTCCGCCGCGATGACGCGACCCGAGTGGTAGCCAACGCCATCGTACGATCGGATGAACAGCAGAGGGAGACTGCGGCCGGCGATGTCTCGCATGAGGTTGCCTCCGCGGCCACCGGATGCGTCCTGCGACTTGTCCACTGCGTCGCCGCCCGCAGGCAGAGCATCTTCCCGCAGAGCCTTGAGAATATCTGGCATGGGGGGCATCTCGGCGACGATCATCATGTGCAGATGTCGCGCCGGAAGACTGAGCACGACGTCGGCTTGCTTGTTTTCATGCGGTATGTCGGACGCTATGATAGGAACTCCAGGCTGGTTCGGGAGTGGGGGTACAGGGATGAAGGGCATAGAGGGATCAAAGCGACCATCCATAGCTAGAGGAGAGTGGTTGTAGATGCGTAGTCGGAGAGGGCCGATGTTGCCGATGTAGACGTCGAGAGGCATATGGGTCTTCGTCTTTGGGTCCAGGTAGAAGAAGTTAGCCGCCATCATTTCGAGGGTGTTGCTTTGCGAGCGGTAGATCGGAGTGTTGAATAGGGTTGGGAAGGGGGTGATGGGCATCTCTGGAACGCTGTTGTTCATGCCGAACGCATCGAAGAAGGTATACTGGAATTTGGCTATGCGTCGCTTAAACATCAGTCGCCATGAAGTTAGTACAACGCCGCCACTTACATATCCCGACAATAGTCCAGCAAAGATAGTCGTCAACCTCGTCTGTGATGACACGAACGCCGTCCTTCATCTCCTCGCGTATCCTGGGACTTTGGAACAGCAACGGGTGAGTCCCCGCCTGATTCGACAGGCCAGGCGCGGGCGGCACGGAGACCCCGGGCGTGCCGGGTATCGGGCCGGCGGCGGAGAGGTAATGTCGTGTCCCGTCGCCATTGACGCGCTGAAGGGCGATCTTCTGCATCTGGCTGACAGGCCCACCGTCGTCGGGGACTATGCGACCTTTGTCCACCTTCCTAATGATCAAAGGCGCGGTTTGGACACCAGTGACGGTATCCGCAAGGACGATCTCGCTACCGTAAGTGACTGGTTGCGGTCCTCCTGGATAGGTTGTTAATGTAAGGTGTCAGAGGCAGGATGCTTAGTACCGACGTACCAAGCGGATTCTCGTTGCCTTGCGGACGCACCACGTTCACCGCGAACGCGGACCAAGCAATGTTACTTGCACAGAGCTGGTTGTGCTCGATTGTCATGTACTTGGTGCGTACCGTTTGGGAGTTGATCCGGTTGAAGAGCGACACAGGTCCCCCAGCCAGGATGCACGAAGAGATGTTGCGCGTCTTCGCAGTCTTCTTGGACGGCTTCGAGATGATGGTAACGGGGGCAGAGTCGAACGACGCCCACACCCGCTCGTTACCCGTGGCCTCGCCGCCGTCGGGGGCGTTTGGTGATGGCTCGGCAATGTCTAGAGACAGCTGAAAGCTCTTGCTCTTCGCAGAACCCGTGACGTGGAGGAACTTGAAGCTAGCGGTGAGCGCGTGGTCCATGGGTGCTTTTAGCTCGCAGGTACGTTCGCCTCCTTCGTTGACAACGGCCATGGAGAGGTGTTGGTGCTTCATCTGCCACACGGGGCCTTCGATGTGCACGACGGGTGGGGGACACAGGAATCGCTTCTCGCTCCCATACGACTTCTGCGCGACGGCTGCGTGCAAGCAGATAACGGTTGTCATCGGCATGACGCGCGCAGGGTCCTGGGTGATATGGTCGCGTACAACGCGTCGAATTTTGTTGTGCGGATCGGCCGCGTCTGGCGGCTCGAGCTTGCGCTTGGTGGAGGTCCGCTGGTTGCGACGCGGCTAAGTATGGTAACGAATGCTTCTGGGTGGGGACTGACCTGCGGAACACCGGTGCTAGACGATGGACCGGCAACGGCATGGCTGGGATCGCGTGAAGACGCGTTCGAAGTGCTCCAGGGAGGCGGGTGGCCGTTGGGAGGTGCTGCAGCAGGCGAGGGATGGGAGAGGATGGATTGGATGGAAACTGACGGCTCTGAAGGAGGCGGGTGTGGACTACTGGAGGCCATAGAAGACTGCGCTACGCCCGCGGGTGGGGAGCGAAGGGCAGCATGGCCGTTAGATACCTAGAACGCGGTCAGACGCGAGCAGTGTATATGAATGAATTCGAGGGCTCACGAGAAGACTCAGGTTTGACTGCTGGGGGGACGCGGAGCGGGAGAGCTCCTGCGGGTTGAGGGAGGTCGGGATGTGTTCGCGGGCCTCGGTGGTCTGAGTAGGCGACATCTGGAGATGGAGGGGATTGGAGGCGAACGGCATTATAGTGCGCATGGTGGGCCGCAACTTGAGTACTGAGAGCAGAGCTGTGGGAAACGGCTCACTGTGGGAGTGGGAAGAAACCAGAAATTTACCCACGCGCGTCGGTTATAAAGCTCCCGTTTGCGACCCCGTGAACTTCCCAAAAAGAATTCGCGGTCCCGGGGTCCCCGGCATCTCGGCACGTGTGGCCACCTCTCCGCCAATCCGATTGCGAAAGTTGCTGCATCCCCAGGTATACAGACGCCGCGCCCGACACACACCGTGCTCGCCGAGGTCATCGTACAGCCATACAATACAACCACTCCCCAGAGAAAAAACATCCTAAATGCTGACCGTAGGCGAAAAATAGTCCACCACCGTACTCACGCCCCAGGACACAACCGCTCCCCAGCCCTCCGCCTCGACCTTCACCTTATCGCCCGACTCCTTCTCTGGAGAAAACAACTCGTGCAGGGCCGCGGATTCGACCTTGACAGGTGATCCATACGGAAGACTGTATGCCGTACGCAGCGCTCGAAGACCATCGACGACAGCATCAGCATCCTCTGGATCACCTGCACGCGTGAAGGGCGATAACACGCCATGCTCCTCCACATAGAGTTCGTCCCCGTGCGCGGGCAGGAACAATGCGTCTAGAGCACGAAGCACGAAGCAGGGGGACGCCGGGTGAGCATTCGACCATTCCCAGGAGGAGACAGAACCGTAAAACAGTCAGGCGAGATGACATACCGCTGCTCAACGCCAAAATCCCCAGCTTGTCCTCGCGCCTGATCGCGTCCCTCGTGAACGTGTCAACCTCGTCGGGCGAGCACGGTGTAGGAACGTTCCACTCGTCGTCGCTTTCCGACACGGGCGAGGGATAACTTGAGCGGTACTCGCTATCGTCGTCTGAGGACGCGCGCAGCCATTCCCAGGATCCCTGGTCAGCCGCAGAGTATGCATGCGCGGGGAGGTTTGCGGGGAAGAAACTGGAGAGGCTGAAGGGGTCTTCCCGTTCAACGCGAGGTGTGTAGACAGACGCGACGTGCTTGGTCACCGAGATTGCGACGGCGCTCCGGTGTCGAAGCAATTTTGGGCGAGGATGGTCATCGGTGAGCCCGGGTGCAGTTGCAGTGGCGACAGTGGATGGTTTTGTGTATTGAAGAGAGGCGGAGGTGAAGTGCGGGACGGACAGCGAGCGGGGGACAGGCATGGCGTCGTGCGCAGATTTTGAACGAGAGACGGGTTGGGTTGTTAACAAGCCGGGTGAAGTACTAGTGGGGAGAACGGAGGCTGGACGCACCGAGCGGCGGCTCTGGACTTGATATATGCCCCTCTGGTTCGTACAGGGACCTGGAGGCTAGAATCGCTGGGGAGCGTTGCGCAAGTGCGCAGGGGAAGACGAAGACGGCGCATGTGTGGAATCCGTCCTCGATCCGCCTTGCCATCCCCAAAGCTCTCACCGTCCAAAACCAGCCATTAATACTTATTGGCAGCCAAACCCACTCGATCAGAGCCCGCGCGCACTTTCTGGCACAGCTCGACATCATCCCATCGGTCACGCTTGTTCCTCATTCCACCCAGATGCATAATAGCCTATCTTGTTCTCCCACCGATATACTATTACTAGCCTGCTCCTGACCCAGCCGGGTCTTGGCCTTGGCGGCTCCCTCCTGTCCGAGATAACACCGCCTCCAAATACGGAAAAGTGTAGATCCAAACGACGGTATTATCATTCCAACATGAGAGGCTCTATGCTAGTCCAAGTCCGAAATGAGAGTCCAATGATGCACGGCAGGTTACTGACAGTAGCTGCTACGAGAGGGATATGCGGTGGGTGACATGAAAACACGATATGCATGATAACTACTCGAGATATAAGTAAGGAGCGAGGGGGTACAGTCCAGGTATGCGTCGTCGCTGTCGTCGGTCGTGGCACACATTACTCCGCTAGTCCATATTTCGCCTGAAAGCGTATGGTTCCGTGGCACCGATGTACCACTTAAACTTGACGCAATCCCACTTCAGCTGACGGGATCACGGGGATGCTGGGGAATGCGCCGTTTGTCCCGCTCCGCCTCGGGGAATGGAACGCCTGTCTGGCGTCTTGCCATCGACGACGAGCCCGTCTGAGCGTGCGAGGCTCCTCGAGGCCTGGTCGTGGGAGCGGCTGCGTCGGTCTGGTTCTTCTGCCAGTCCTCGACCTTCATCGTCGACATGCGCTTCGACGACGTCGTCGCCCCAGGGACGTTCGCGAGCAGCTCCGCGCTCAGCGATCGACTGTGTTTCCCCTCCGTCGGCGACTGCCCGCCGCGCCGCCCCTCGCCCGCCTTCTGTTCCTTCTTAACGGCCTGCTCTTTCTCCGCCTGACGCTTGACCACGGCCTGCTTCTCTGCGTTCTTGGCCCGTTCCCAGCGGTTGCGGGCTTCCGAGATGTCCGCCTGCTCCTTTTGCGCTTGTGTGATTGGATCCTGGAGCTCGCGTATTTTCTTCTGGTGACGCTCTACAAGTTCCTCAAACGTTTTAACTCGAGTCGGCGAGTCTCCGCTCCTCGGGGCGGGTTCCGCGGCCTGCCGCTTCGGAGGGAGGATCGTAACTGGTATGTTGCCTCCTTGAGGGACAGCGCTCCGGTGTTGGGGACGGGAACCAAGAGCTAGGTCGTCTGAAGACGGGGCCTTAGCGTCGGCAGCATCGACTTGCTCCCCTGAGAGTGCGCTCTCGCGATGCTGACGCTCCTTCAGCGCCTCCACAACGGCAGGTGATACGGGAACCTTGGGAGAGGGGGCGGGAAGAGCAGTCGTAGGGATGGGCGCAGTGACACCGGAAGGCGGCTGGAAGAGTCTCCTCTCGTGCACGTAGACTTCCCAGTTGTCGTCACGAAGAGGGGCGCTGGTCGGCCGACTGATCGATGGCCCAGCGTCCATGGTCGACAGCGTGCCGAGGTCCACTGACTGGATGCGACCACGGGGATCGCGCTGACGCGGCGGTCGGAGATGGGAGGGGACAGTACCAGCGAAAGCGGACATATCTTGGCTGAGGTGGCGCGACGACTGCGACGGTTGGCGTGATGTCGTTGAGCTAGAAGGGAGAGGGACAGGAGTATCGCCCCTCAAGACCTCGATAGAGCGGCGTATTCCCTGGATTTCGGACAAGAGCTCCTCACGTCGTTTAAGGTCGTCCAATTCTCCAGGAGTCAGCGCTCTAGACTGTCTCGGATCGTCGGAGTCCGCCTTCTTCGTAATAAAGGTCTCCGGCACGTTCGACTCGATACCATCACCAAGGTCGAGGGTGGGGAGGATGCCAGTACCCTGGGGCTGTTGTCTCGCTGCGCGGTGAAGCTCCTCGACGGGGGTGGGGGCAGCCATGAACTCGGAGAGCCCCGACTGATACCGTGGTCTTGGCGAGCCCAACGGAGAATCAGTGTCGAGTGGAGCGCCGTCCTTGCCAAGCAAGGGCATGCCTGAGAAGCCGCTCCCCGCACGGCCATGTTTCTCGAGCGAGGACGGATGCAAGCGATCCCACTCGCTCATCTCGGACTCGAGATCCCTGAAGCGCTCTGCAGCGCGTGCCTCCGCTTCCTGATCCTGCCGTTTCCTCTCCGCCTCGATCTCCTTCATCTTGCGGATGAGAATCTTGAGGATCTGGAATTGGACAGCGACGCCCATAACAGAGACGGCCCCCGTCATGCCCAGCTCGATCTGCATAATCTGCGTGACCGGAAACTGGATGCCATGCTGCTGGTACTTGGTGAAGATGGAGTCAAAGCCGATGTTCCACACGTAGAACTGCCATACGGATGGAAAGGTTAACGGACATACTTTTCCACGCGCATGGCAAAAATAGCCCACATACCTCCTTCAGTCCCGCTGTCGTAAAGCAATCGACGCCAAGCATGAAGGCCGTCGCACCCACGAATGCCGTCGAGGTGAGCATAATGTAATAGTGCAGCTTTGGAATCGTGCAGAGCACGAAGCCGACTACGGATATGGCTAAAGACAAGGTCCGAAGCTCGCTCAGTCTAGATCTCCAGAAAGCACCCTAAACACGAGAGCTGCGCACCAATATACATTATCCACCGGAATCCAAGTGGATGAATGAGGCCGCCATTCCGGAAGCACTGGATCCACAAGGCAAGCGCAAACCCTCCCCATGCGCCCGTAAAGTACTTCGCGGCCTTCCAGAAGAAGATGGCGATACCTCCGCCCGCTATGCCGGCGACAACGGAGGAGAGTACGAACAGGCCACGAAGCGTCGTGTTCGGGGGGTTGATTGACTGAAGGACCCCGAAACGGAGGATGAGGACAAAGCATACGAGGGAGAGGGTGTAGAAGCCGATGAGGAAGATGGACGACCAGCGATTCTTGTGCCCGAGGAATGCGCTAGGGAGACCAGTGAGAATGAGGATCGCACCAAGGACTCCAAACCCGGCATCTAAGTGAGTATCGAGTTGGTTATAGTCAGGGGGTGCAGAGGTCGTCGCAGAGGCGGCAGCGGAGGAAGTCGAGGACGGCTCGCTCGAGGACGGACTCGGGGTGATGGTCACATTGAACGTGGTGGGGACGACAGTGGTGAGGGGTACATTATTGTTGCCCGAACGCGTCGTGGTCGTGATAGTCGTAGAACCCGTTGTCAAAGAGAGGGAGATGGATTTGGTGGAGGTGGCCGTATTTCCAGATGAAGACGTCGATCGAGAGTTGGTGTCTGAGGTGGACTGGGCAGATGCTGAAGCGGCGAGGAGGAGGATGCAGAAGAGACAGGACCAGAGGACGGAGGACCATGGACGGGCAAGCATGGTGGCCTGTAGGAAGAGGGAGGGGAGGAAAGGGAGGGAGGGAAAGGGGGACCGGGAGCGATAAATAGGAAAGAGTTGGGATGGAATGGGACCCGCGAGCCAGCCGCTCTCCTGCCTCCGAATCCGACCCGGCCTCTCTGCCCGGTTTGTATGTATGTAACGCTCACGGTCGTCGTGGACGCATACCCACACCTGGCACCACCCACGATCGCGAGCGGCCGAGATACTTAGCGCGCTCCGATGGCTGCCACACCCACGTGTCCGCCTACCCCCTTCAGCCGCTCCACACCAGGAGCTACGAGCAGAAATGCAAATGCAGTCGACTTGAATGTCCACACGAAGCAGTCAAATGCACAGTAAGTCCTTAGTCTCATCACAAGCTGATTCACATCCACCACCGTGATTCGGGGCAAGATCCCAGTCGAAACTGGACGCTATAACGTCATCGGACCAGTATACAAGTCGCCTCCGGTGCTTGCCTGCGGTCCCAGTAGATTCAAGGAATCCAAGACCCCTTCCGCGTCTGTCGCAGGGTCGGGCAAAAAGGAGGTAGACATGAGGATTGGATTCGGGTGCGTCGACCGGATATGGGACGGCGGCAAACGCATATGGCTTTGTGGCGCCCCGTGCTGCAATATCACACATTCGTACCGCCACCGAAGCCTAGTCGAAGTGTTCCAACTTCACCGGCCTGATCCCCATCTTCCTCAGCATGGCTCCCATCATCCGGGGTTCGTCTCTCCTGCTCCGTTTCCCGCCCTCCGTCACCACCTCGTGTTCGTCCGCCAGAACGCTGATCACAGACCCGCCCCGTCCAAAGCGCCCCACCCGCCCAGCGACGTGCAGATACGAGTCGACCGCCCCACCGTCCATGATGCCGAGGATGAATACGTGCGACAGCTCGGGAAGGTCCAAGCCCCGTGTCGAAGCGAGTGTGGACACGAGCAGCGTCGGGTTCTCGGACGTGGACTCGAAGTCCCGCCGCATCAAATGCATCCTTCCATTCTCGTCCTTGACAACGTCCAAGGGATGCGCGTTGACCCCTAGTAAGCGTAAGTCATATACCGCCCGATGCACGGGTGCGTCGGAAGGCAAGACAAGCATGCCTACGGAAGGAACCTCGAGTGCGAAGGCTGCCGCAATGGCTTCCATCGCACTAGGGTCGAATGGGGATGGGTCATCTGAGCGAGAGATGAATGAGTTTGAGGTTGTTCTTCGGACATGCTCGCGGCGTCTTACCAGCTTCTTTGCCAGTGGCGGGTGCCTGGGCCTGCTCCGGCGGGGGAGGCATTGGCATTTCGGTCGGCTCCTCGCGCGAAGGCGTCGAAGGCCGCGAATGCTCCAACGGTACGGGAGCGTTCACGGCTCCATGCATATTCACGATTCCTCCTCGTTCCGAGACCACAAGAGCGTGATGCTGGACATCCGTCCCGCCGACGGTCATGTCGGCTTGGTCCTCGAAAGAAGCAGAGCCCTCGACTTCTTTGCGGTGGTGGGACGAAGGGTCCCCAGTGATCCTCACGAGGTTCCCAGACTCCTTCGTAAACCAGCCGCTGTCCCCGAGCAGGTATCCCTTGAGATGGTTCCTCAACGTGGCACTCATCATGATGAGCTGTGGCGCCTTGCGCAGAGTGTCATTGCGTCGACGGTCATCTATTCGCGGTCTCTTCCAGCGTGGCCGGTCCTTGGGATTCTCGTCCCTCGTCGAGTATATGCGGTTTAGCAAGAGGCGCGTTGGACCCGGATGACGCTTGATGAGTCGCTCCAACTTCTTCACTGCATACTTGTCCGGGAACTTCGGCACTGATTGTATGAGGCAATCCACCTCGTCGACGACAACGGCAGAAAGCCGGTTGAGGGGAAGAGCACCGGGATCTGCTTCGACCGCGTCGAGCACTGCTTGAGGTGTAGCAATGAGGATATGGGGAGGAGTCTGTTGTATCGGCGCGAGGTGTTCCATCAGTGGGGCAGACGAATCCCGGACCAGGATTTGCGCAACAGACGGGAGCGGTGGCGGACGCGTCATGTGTTGGTGTACGTGTTCTATCCAGTGGAAGAACTGGTACGCGAGGTCCCTGTGCGGTACAAGGAGAAGGGAGGTAATCGATTGCATCTGCGCACTGGTTACGTGGTTCTTGTACGCAGGTATGGCCTTTTGGGATAGCAAGGCGAGAGTCAGCGCAAACGACCTATGTATTGACGTGGTCAACTTTCGTGGGGCAACGAGACAGCACGAGACAGCGTACTTTCCGGTACCGGTTTTATCTCTAAGCAGAACATCCTTCCCGCTAAGAACCGCATTTATAAACCTGCGCTGGACGAGGGTGGGATGCTCAACGCTAGGGTATGCCAGATGCAAGGCCTTGACGATGTCCCGTTGGAGGTGCAGCTGTTCGAAATCGGATTCCTCAGAAATGGAGCGTGTCGAAACGGTGTCGCTGGGTCCCTTATGATAAAACCGGGAAGGAAGTAGTCGCGGCGATGGAGACCTGGGCAGAGATGCTCGCCATGAGAGTCGAGCCCAAGTGGCAGGGATGGGGAAGGGAAGAGGTTGCATGATGTCATCATGCTGCGTCGCGCGACATATTTGCTGGCAATGAGCGCCTGTAGCTCTCCAACCGAAGCCGAAAGCGAAAGCGCAGAAATCGTTGACGCAGAGGGCATGCGGGACTGGAATAGGTATTGAGAGTGACTATATACATGTATTGGATACAATGCAGGGTTGAGGGAATGGAGAACAGTGCAGGACAGAGCGCGCGAACAGGATTAGTATGGTGGTGGCTAGAGTACCAGCTGCTAGACTGTAGGATGAGGATGAACAACGGGGGGTCAAAGAAACAGTCTAACTACCAAATTAATTTACCACTTGGCAATCATCCTGTCTCGTCTTGCGCTCTACTGCCTCGGTCGATCAGTCGTCGTCATCGTCGCTGCCGTTTGAGTGGACGACGGGTGACGAACGCCGAGGCAACGCGCCGGGATGATCGCCCTCGACGGCACTGCTGTTCATCCTCGCGAGTTCCTATTCGTCGCTGTCCCCAATGGGTTGATAATTTGACGGTCCTCCCCGGCCCATCAGGCGGCTTACCAGCCCGTTGCTTGGAATCCTCACGTGGCCTCGTTGAGACCGGCTGGACTGTTGAGACAAGAGAGACCCTCTCTCCGATGCCTCGTCCTCTAGTCGTTCTTCCAACTCCTCTGGGGGAATGTGAGACATTGTGACTCAGGTTATCTGTGAGAGACTCACCCTCGCCGAAGACAGCATCCATCTCCTCCAACGGTACACCTTTTGTCTCGGGATACACTGTAGGACGGTTAGCACAGACAAGTTCATCGGAGTTATGGTGATAACGTACGGAAGTACACTGTCAAAAGCATTCGTCAGGTTTCGCACGATAGTCTCGATGGCTGAAACACTTACCCAGGACGAAACTGCAGACACAGAAGAAGCCGTGCATTGGGTACAATCTCCACTCGATCACTACTTGCAGGAGAGGGGTCATCCATCCCACAACGAAGTTGAATGCCCAATTCGTGGCGGTTGATAGGGAAACACCCTTCGCGCGCACGGCCAAAGGCATGATCTTTGTACCTGCATGTTAGCAACGCATGGGCAAAGACGTTTTATAGTACCGACCTCTGGGGGGTAGAGCCAGGGGATAGGTCCCCAACTGTATCCGAACGCAGCATTGAAGATGATAACACAAAATACGACAGCCTTGGGTGTCTCTGGAACATCAATGTACATCCACCATCCAGTGAAGCCAAGTGACACAGCCATCTGGGGGAAACAGGTCAGCCCATGTAAGTCATCCGTCGAAACATTCCACATACGATAACAGCACCGCTTAGAAGAATAATGCGACGCCCCCAACGGTCGACGAGAATCCAACTGGAGATGAAATCAGTTATGTTGCGAAGGACGACTTTATATGAAGGCGACCTTACGGAGGAAGGGTGCTCAGAATGTAGATGATCGAGTTGATGCCAGTCATGAGGATAGCATCTCGACCGATCCATCCCGCCTCTGTCATGGCTCTATGAGAACTACACCGAAAATCACTCAGACGCTGGCTGACCTTCGAAGACTCGTGCTGGCGAGAAAGAAGGATCAACCATAACGAACTCGGGAGGAGTACCTGTCGTCACTCACGAGCGTAGTAAGAGATAACTGATGCACCAACATGGTGAGCAAGTACGATATATAGTGTAGACGACCGATCTCACCATTGATACCGTTCTGCGAATGTGGTTGTCAGTGACGTTGGTGTCTCATGAAGACAATATCGACATACATACCAGCTGAGCAAAAGCTTGAGACGACATAGCAAGGAGCACACGACGCTTGTAGCGTTTCCACATGTTGGCATACGTTCGACCCTCCCCACTCTCACGCTGTTCACTCGTAAGTGTCCGCATTGTGACCACCATGCTAGCGCCTCACGTCAAACATGACCCTGTCTTTGATTTCTTGGAACTCTGCCTTCGCGAGGAGATCCTCTGGGTCGCCGCCATGAAGGTCGGCGATGACGCGCATGCCTTCTTCGTCTCGGTCTACGTCGATAAGCCATCTACGAGGGTGTCAACAACGCAATCTGCTGGACAATTTACATGGACATGACACACCGCGGGCTTTCTGGCATTACAAGGGAACCCGCCGCAAGGATTGCGCCGATGACACATTGGATGAACAACGGCGTTCGCCATGCAAGGTCGGAGTCGATGAAAGAGCAGAAATAATCAATCCACTGATTGCGCATGCCAGGTGAGAGCGCTGCACACAGCAATCCACTAACAACATACCACAGAGGAGGCGTAGCCGAAGATGTTGCCAGTGAACTCCATGCAAGCAAGCGCTCCGCGCTGCGGACAGAACAGTCAGCACCGGTTGGATCACTGCCACACCATCCGAGACATACTTACATGGTTTGGTGGAGATATCTCGCTCTGGTATATGGGCACGATAGTTCTAGAACGAGTGGTTAGCCGCAGTAAGGAGGCGCAAACATCCATGTTTACTCACGAGAGCAAGCCGACCCCAAGCCCCGAAATGACACGGCCAATAACCATGACCCAGAAACCTGAGGTGAAGGTCTGGATGGCGCCGCCAACGGCGAAAACGACAGCCCCGCTGAAGAGCGTGCCTCTTCTGCCAATGATATCACCGACCTGCCCGGCGGCTATGGACGTGACTGCCACATAGAAGTCATTCGCAATATAGCAATCAGAACTCCACTCCGTTGAGCTTCGAATCCGAATGGGAACTCACTGAAGGCTCCGATCTCGAGAACGGCGACCATGGTCCCGACCTCGACAGGCCCAGGTTCGTTGAAAAACTTCCGGAAGTGCGGGCCAGTGATCACACCGGACATAACACTGGCGTTGAGACGACAGGTCAGGCGGGGGTCTAGACAGGCACAGAGCGGACAGGCGATTGGCTGCTTACCCTTGATCGTACCCGAACTCGAAGATGAGGCAGCTTCAGCATTGGCCGGGAGATAACGACGCTGTTGCGTTTATCCTGTGCGACAACTCACCAAGAAGACTCCGAGACTAGCAAAGACTGATATGGCGTAGAGCAGTGGCTGGCCCACAAGGCGACTTGGGGACCTCGGGGGCATGGTGCATCTGCAGAGAAGAGAAGAAAGAGGGCGGGGGCGGTCGAAGAGCAGGTAGTGACAGTCGTATTAAAAGAGGGAGGAGGCGGGAATTTGAATCAGGCAGAGGACGAGTGGAGGCTGTCGATGATGGTGTATGGCCGTGGCAGGCGGTCGCTGTGCAGCGCTCAGCGCTCAGCGATGGGCGGTTATCCTCGCGTGTCCGGGCTCCACTCGACAAGCAGGGATGAGGTCAGGTGCATCCTGCCCCTCCCGCCCTCGCCCGCTCCCTCTCAACGACGATGCCCATCTCCGTCCAGTCTCTAGATACCATCTCGAATTCCTCGAATGACTCTTTCGACTCAGACGAAGACGACCGCCTCGCTGAACAAGAGTGGCGAGAAAGCATAGAGCAGCTTCACCAGCTCGTGTCGATTGTCCTCCTCCCATACCTGGGCAAGTGGCTAGGAAGGAGATGG
This sequence comes from Ganoderma lingzhi, assembly GCA_026283605.1. Taxonomy (NCBI): domain Eukaryota; kingdom Fungi; phylum Basidiomycota; class Agaricomycetes; order Polyporales; family Polyporaceae; genus Ganoderma; species Ganoderma lingzhi. The sequence goes on from JAPJYM010000001.1 coordinate 3,022,141, forward strand.
AGCTATTGGGGTATGCCCTTATCGTCCTTCTATCCCCACCCCATCTTATCCCCTGACCAAATCACAAGCCTATGCCCGATACATCAGACTCGGTCTCGGAAAGTCCTTCTTCCTTGGCGAGCAACGCCTCTAGAGCTGAGAGCGCATGTTCTCAGTAAGACGTAACCAAGTACACTGCGTATCGGTAGGGTAATGTCAGTCGTGAGTCGTCGGACCCCTTCTGCTCGACTGTTGACTGATTTTCTCTATCAGCAGTCGGAGCGACCCCGTCAAGTTCGTCTTGAACCGACGCATGTCCTGCACTATCTCCCTCGCAAGCCCGAACTCCCTCCTGCCTACGAGCCCTCGGAGAAGGATATACCATGTCTCGTTCCCCATGTGCACCCGCTGCGCTACCATATCCCTGTAGAATGCCATAGCGTTCCGCAACCCTTCTGGCTCCCGGTTCCAGAGCGCCGCGCGAATCAAAACATTGTATGTCGTCCGCTGCGGCCGAATGCCCCGCTTGCGCATCGTCTCCCAAATTCTCCTGGTGTGCTCCTCAATGTCTTTGCGGTCGAGCCACCTGCCCCGGTTGATCGCGGTGAGCACCGAGGTATATGTGATGGCATTCGGCTCTGCATTCTCGTACTCGTTGCGCTCCATCTTGCCCAACAAGTCCAAGGCGATCTTGAAGCTCTCCGGAGTGGCCTCGCGGAGTTGCTGGTCAATGATCGCGGTCAATGACGTCGTGTCGGGGGATATGCCGTGCTTCTTCATGAAGCTAACCATGATCCGGTCCGCGTCCGGTCGAACTCTGAGCATCGCAGAAAGTAGGGTGGAGAATGTGTAAATGTCGGGTTGCAGACCGGCGGGTTCAAAGGTCTCGAGGATACCCGCCAGAGCCTTCAGATCGCCCGTCCGCGCGTGGTGCCGTATGAAGATGTTGAGTGTGACGACATCAGGCTTGGGACCCCTGCTTTGCATCTTCTCAACGATAGCGTTAGCTTTGCTCTCTTGAGAGATGAAGAGAAGGTGGTATATGACGTTGTTATAGACTGCGAGCACGGATGAATCGTCAACGGGAGCGCGGAGGTTGGGGAGGTCCTTCTGGAACGCATCGAAGCGATCAAGCGCATCCTGGTAACGGCCGACAAGGAACAATGCGTGGATGATGGCACGGTAGGTCAAAGCATCTGGCCGTACCCTCTGCGAGACCATGACATCCCACGTGCTGAGAACCGAATCAACCATTCGGAGATCCCCGTAGCCGTCCAGGAGGGCATTCCAAGTGACGATGTCAGGGACAACGCCAAGCTTGAGCATGTCATCCCATAGTTGCTCGGCAAGATTGGGGCGGTTGCATGCGAGGAAACTTCGGAGAAAGGATGACCAGAAGAAGGATGGGAGCAGCAGTAATCGAGAACCAGAGAGGTCTTCCGGTCGAAGAGCCAACCATGCGTCAGGTCCTCGCGCCCCCGCAACAGCGCGCCCATATATCCTTCCCAACGTGCGAGAAGCATTGTCTCTCGTCAAGTTGCTGAGCTGTTTCATGAGGGCTTCCGGGCGCGAGATGAGCGATGCCGTCTCTAGGCGATGGACATATTCCTCAACCCTCTGCTTGAGCTCCGAACGTACACGCAGGGGAGGGAGGAACTCCTCGACCGTGGTGGGAACGATTCGGGTCGCGGCCTGCAGGTACAGGGGCAGGAGTTCGTTGAAAGTACCGAGTTGGGCGTGTGCAGTGACGGCACAGAGGAGGATCTCGTCGCGGACGGGACTGGATGGAAGAGAAGGGTGTAGGAGGACATAACTTCATCGAAATCCTCAGTATCCGACTCTCCGGTCCGCCCTTCCTCGCTATCGGCCTGGATAACGTCCTTGTCTCGAAGATGGCCGACGTATTGGTTGTACAGCGCCAAGGCCAATCGTGGGGCTCCGCTCTGGATGTGGAAGACCATGAGGGCCCTCAGCCCATGCGTCGCCCCGCCTGCTGCTGCGACTAGGGCAATCTCCTGCAGCATAACCACTTCCTCCGCGCTGAGCTGATAGCTCCCGCGCTTGCAATACCCGTCGATGAGATTTGAGCATACGCCATACTGGGAGGGTCCGAAGAAGGCCAGTAGATCCCTTGTCGTGAAGACGGCCCACAGCCTGGATATGTCTGCGATGTTGCGCCGGTAGAAGGCGCCACGGAGTTCGGGGATAGCGGTGTTGAACGCCTCGACCTGCGCGTTCGTAAGAGTCGCGAGGGGCTGAGAGTCGAAAGCAAAGAAATCCTGCTCTAGCCGTGTGAGGACAGCGCCGGGGGTGTCCGTGCGCGAGGGTTGAGCGTGTGTCTGTGGTGGTACAGCCTCTGGTCGGGAGTGCTGAGCGAGTTTAGGAGAAGTATAACATAGGGCACGGCGCAGAATAGGGTTCGGGATCAGGAAGTCGAAAGCAATTGGTGGGGGAACAGAATGGCGTGCTGTCCGGAGGAGCATGCGAGAATGCTTGACTATGGTACCACGCTGGATCAGTGTGCTGTTGTCCTGCCTACGCGGCAGCATATAAAGGGAGCGGTACACACCGACTGAAGTCATATGACAGGAACACACAGTCTTTGGAAGGAGATCGCGTCCATGCGCGCTTCCAGCTTCAACTTGACAATGAATCTCCAGGAGGTATACGTACGTCCACGTGACGACTGGACATCCCCGACGAGGACTTCAAACAACTTGCAGTTGCACCACTCCGTCAGCTTGGGACACTAGTACTCCCTCACTTCTACATCACCGCATATTCTGTCAAGATGGGGCATGGAAACTCCAATAAGCTCTACGTCACCCATGCCGAGCATTCTGGGATGTTTGGTCAGCATACAGCGTCCTCCGCTGGACATAAAGCGTACGTCCTTGAAACGCCTCCAGGCCTCCACAATGCATTGACCGTTCGCGTAGAAAGCAGGAGGCACCGCATCCCGGCGCACGCACACCGTTCGACTGCTGTGCGCTCACCTTCCAGCCGTTCAACCACCCTGTCTGTGCGCGGAATGTCGATGGAACCGGGAACGTGTTCGAACTCGTTAGCATCATACCATGGCTGAAGTGCGTATCGCCGATTCTCATATCAGTCACACCTTGGAGCTAACCAGTTCAATGTAGGCAGCATAATAACCTAAACCCTGTCACTCAAGAGCCCCTCCAACCTTCCGAGCTCATCACACTCCATTATTCTCGCAAACCGTCGGGAGAAATCCACGACCCTATCTCTTTCAAACCCTTCAGCGAACACTCTCATATAGTCGCAATTGCCACCACAGGCAATGTCTTCCTGGCTGAGAGTATCAAAGGCGGTCGCGACCTTGTCACTGATGTCAAGTTTAAGAAGTGAGTTCTCAGCATTTGTTGAGATGAAAGAACTCCCTTGACAAATTCCCAGGGAGGATGTGATAACCTTGCAAAATCCCCACGGACTCCCACCTGCCTCCGCAGGAAACAAGCCATCGCAATTTGTGACTACTGACAAGACGAACAAAAGCCAAGTAGCGGTGGCGAAGCCAGCCGCAACGGGGCCTGTAGCCAAGGCGAAGGCGGCAACCGCTGTTTGTGAGTCTGAATCACCGTGATGTCGTTCGCTCAGTGTTCTTAGAATGTTGCAGGGAATGCGTCCCCTTACTCTACCGGTCTTCCCGGAGCGTCGCTGACGTCTACCTCGGTCGACCCACAAACACAGAGCTCGCAACTCCTCTGGGATGAGGAAGAGCTGATGTTTGACGACTTCCAAAACCCGCCGAAAGGCAAGGGCAAGGAGAAGGATGTTGGCAAGCGACGTGCTTATGTCCGTGTTATCACGAGTCTTGGCGGTGGTGCACTCAACATCGAGCTCTTCTGCGAGAAGGTACGTCTGAACTTTTGACGTGGGCGATCAACTCACTCATGGTTGCGCTCCAGGCTCCAAAAACTTGCTACAACTTCCTTCAGCTGGCGAAAGCTGGAAAATACAACAATGTTCTCTTCCATCGACTTGTCCCTGGCTTCATGGTATGTGCGTCTTTGTCATTCCTCTCTGACCACTATCTAAATGTTTGCACAGATTCAAACTGGCGACCCGACCGGTACTGGATCAGGCGGCGAGTCATATTGGGGTACACCGTTCCGTGACGAGTACGATCTCCGCAATGCTGCGAAACACGACAGTCGAGGTATAGTCGGCATGGCAAACAAGGGCCCTAACACCAACGGCTCGCAATTCTTTGTCACGTTCCGTGCAACGCCGCATCTGGACAAGAAGCACACGGTCTTCGGGAAGCTGGTCGGTGGTGAGGACGTGCTCGATGCGCTCGAAGCACAGCCCGTCAAGCCCGGAACAGAGCGACCAGCAAAGCAAATTCGCATCACAGAGGTCATCATGTGAGTGACTGCCGCCGGCAACTGGAGAGTCGACTTGCGTTTCTAACTGCCCTGAAGTTACCAGGATCCATTCGAGGACTATAAAAAGCGTGAAGAACGGAAACGAGCGCGAAAGGTGGAGAACCAGGTCACGCGTACGAAAGAGGCGGAGGAGAAGGCGAAAGACAATGTCAACTGGTTTGGGGTCAAGGTCGGCACTGACAAGGCTGCGAGCGCTGTTGGTGGGGGGATAGGGAAGTACTTGAATGTCAACGCCAAACGGCCCACAGAGACCATTCCCAGCTCTACCTCAGCACCGCCGGAAGAGGGTAAGAAGAAGCGAAGGATTGGGTTTGGCGACTTTGAGGGTTGGTAGAGTTCCAAGTGTATCCAGATGTATTAGTAATTTACACAGTACGCGATAATGTATGGGTATATGGATCATGCTGCGACTGGAACCCGCTCCCGTTCTTGCACTTGAGGTTCTGTTCCTGGTTCTGAGTAACATGTCAGCGTTCGTCCGTCAGGACGAGTGCGAATGGGAGGCCCCTTACTCTTGACGGGACCAACAGGTTCCTCTGTTGGCACGGAAGGAAGCTGGATCGGCCGCTCTACATCCTGAACACCAAGCTGTACCGTGGATTGAAGGTATGTCTCAAGATCAAAAAAAAAATCACAAAACGCACCGTCTCGAGCTGTAATTTGCGTAATTCCGCCTGCACCACCTCCTCGTCTTCTGCTGTCAGCGAATTGGCAAGCATATCGTCGATTTCCTGCATCCCACTGTCAGAACCAAGTGTGCGGCTTATGGTGCCGACAAACTCACTTGCTGATACTCTCTTGCCTCGTGGGTCTCCTCCAATACTCGCTCGACGTTCTCGATGTTCAGCTCCTTGTGGATCTCCTTCAGAGCCGCATTGCCTTGTTGTAGGCCGTGCAGGACTGATACCTCAACAAGCGAGAACTCGATTGTCGAAACCTACTCCGAGACCGTGATGAGTGGCGACGTAGGCATGGAAACTTGGAGCGTACCAATTGCTCCAGGTTTTCTAACTGAGCATCCGTCTTGACCAGCAGCCCTTCCTGATATTTCCGTCTCCGCAGGGCGACGAGGGCACGGTCCTTGTTCCCCGCCGCTAGCTGCTGCTTCGCGATCTCATGCTCGCGGTCCAGCACCACTTGTATCTTCCGCAGCCAGATCAGGCTCCGAGTCGTACAGCAGCGGCACGAAGGCTGACCTTCTTCTGGTACTTTTTCACTTCGTCGCGCTGTAGTTTCAGGCTGTGAACGATTACATCTTGGTGCGCACACGAGGGCACGCGAGGGGGTACTGACTCTAGGATGGCACGGTCTTGTTTCGTGATCTTCGGTACGGACTGGTTACCGCCCATGGAGATTGTGTTCGAGATCGGGGCAGAATATCAGCGAAGAAGGGTAGGTGTGAGAGACGGAAGAAACGGCGAGGAGTTTGTGGGTGTGGTGAGCGTGGAGGCTAGAAACAAGAATCGGGCGGGGTCCTTACTAGCCATTCGCCATTCAACGCCGACGGCCCGGCATTGCCGAGCATTCGTTGAACGTCCAGAGCAAGGTTTCCTTTATCCAAGAGTCGATTGCTGTTGTACATACATACAATAAGACGCAAATACTTTGACCGACGCAAAGGTAACATCCCCAACTCTTTCTCTCTACTTAGGCCTCGAGACTAGTTAGCCACCAACGTGGCATCCAGTTCTGGGAAGCCATGTCCTTCTGGCTGGTGGGAGCTGCGACGAGAGCGCGGAAGTGGGCTGGCGGGCTTAGCGTACTCCTTCCCACATGTTTGAGCGAGGTACTCGGTGAGCATCCTCCCGTAGTGCACTGGAATTAACCAACGTTGGTATCAAGCGAGCATGGTAGTAAGACGAACGACGCACGAGCATGTGGGACGCTTTCCCCAATCTCAGAGATTACAGACCTACGAGGACGGTGAGCAGATTTACTTTGCGCTTGTTACTAGGACGAAGTACCTTATGAAGTCGATCTCGGCCTCAAGAGCAGCAATATGCTCGCTGCTCTTCGCCCCAATAGCTGCCCGAAGAAAGCGGATGAGAACTCTACCCGCTGCAAACCAACATATCTACCGGGCGATCGAAATTAGTCCAAAAATCCATGCCCAAACAAAAAAAACTGACCATTGGGAAGACTCCCAAATACGCTAGATTGTGACTTGTGGAGTAAGCCTCGTAGAGCAGATTCAGGATCGCACGTGCAGCGGCGAGGATCTTGAGTGAGGAAATACATCTGTTGTGACCGACATTGGCGTGCCCCTCATGAAGGATGATGGTAGCACTGTAGTAGGACGATGTCAACATAACTTCTGGCGGGTACGGCACGGACGCCACTCACAAATGTGCACTGCTGATGGCGGTGAGCAAAGAATTGTCAATGACCCCATTTGCCAGCGGATCCTTGAGGTGGGATGGGAAGGAGTCGAGATACGATACTATGAGTTTGTCGATCTCGACGAAGGCAGGGGTGGTTTGAATAAGATCTGGTCGCGGAATGGTTGGAAGTCCTGCAGGGTCTGGGATCAACGTTGGGTCACCGAGTTGCTTTCGCTTCTTGTATCGCCCATTGAAGATCTTCACTTTTGACAGAAGCATTGCGGCCTTCACATGCAGGATGAATGAATCGACCTGTTCGTCCAGGTGCGTATCCACGACCCTGGGTTCATAAGACCACTGACGCTCTCGCGGGGGTACGAAGATCTAGGAAGGGATCAGGACAACGTGCAAACAGGTACCCTTTTACATACGACTTACTCCTTGTTCAAAGTAGTCTCCGCGTACAGGGAGCATTTGGCAAACGTCCTCATCGTCGAGGAACATGGCGAAGTTGTTGATAGCAGCGAAATGCCGCTCCATCATGTATGCTGGCGGAACGCATCGGTATCCGTCATTTTTTGGTAAACAAAAAGGCCGCTTACCTATCCAGAAGGTATTCCGCCGCATCTCGTCCTCCAATACATCAGCGGCAGGAGGAATAATTGAAGTACGTGCCATATTGGAACTCGAAATGCTTTCGTACGGTGGTTGTACGTTCAGCCCACAAGGGACTGAATAACGGAGCGACACGGAGAATGCCACGCAAGCCTGGCGAGGTGTTAACACTAGGCTACATGCTGAACACATAAGGGCAAACGCACGCACTTCCGACCATCTAGCGTTTTGCCAGTACCACAGAGCGATGATGACTTGGGCTGGAAGCAAAACGTCATCACTGTTTCGAATATGCGGAGAAGCTCTACGCGTACTTACCTTGTAGCGATCCGAACAGATCGGCTGTCATACGGAGTGAAAACTCCAAGTTCTCCCTCGCCGACTTGATCTGGGACTCGGCGAAAGTCCCATTGAGAGAATCAGCTATAGCCGGGTCAGCGTAATGGAACCTGAGACGCAAGATCGACGTACTGCTGGGGGAGTGGGGCACGGAGGCAGTATACATGCTACCCAAGGCGCACATGGCATGCAATATTGCTGGTAGCGGGAACTTCGGGTGGGTCGGTGGGAGGGCGAGTGATGCTTGGAACGTGGGGGCATGAAACATGCGTCCAGAAAGAGGCGTATAAGTGAAAAACGCTTCGACCCTGCCAGGACTCAGTGACATTCTGGCAACGGGATATCGAATGGCTTAACTTACAAATGGCGAAGAGTAGTGTAGTCGGGCAAGTTCCGCGGCCACGCCGGGTTGATCAGCTCGCCAAAGGTGTCGGGCACCGGAGATATCTTCGCGTGCGATTGAGTGAAATCGGGCTGCGTGACGTTGTCGACGAAGCTGGAGTGCAAGTGTGCGCTGTCGCTCATGAGGACCGCCACCCCTGCAAGGTCATCGAGGCCCGAACCAGCAGGAAAACCAGCCATGTCCATGTCAGGCCCGGTGAGATTTGGATTCAGGTTCAGATTATTGGCGTAATTCAGGAACATAGACGGCGAGTTGTAGGAACTGGAGGAGGAACTAGCAAGAGTAGGATCACTGCCATCAGTCGACACCGTCCCGTCTTTTTCGCGGAGGAGAGCTTCAAGTTCATCTGGTTGAGAGCCTGAGTATCCGATGGCAGCACGTGTTGAGCATTGACACTGATACTCACTGATTCTAGTCTCCAGCCTCTCGAAACGGTTTTTCGGAGAATCGTGGGCGTCTGGGACAATCGTCTCGAGGACTAGTTGCACTGGAATGGTCAGAAAAGGCCCAGTGAAGAGACCCTGCGACAACTGACTCTCATCAAACGTGCACTCTGGATGAGGGGGTAGCTCTGTGCCGGGAGGGGCGTGTGCGACGGCATACGAATGAGAGCGGACACAAGTCGAACATGGTCGTCTGGCATCACTACGTAGGAAGGCAATAGCAAAAAGCGCCAGAGTCGACTCATCAGGCCTCAGGCTCGGGCATCGGGCGTACATCATAAAGCGTACCATTTCTTTGGGAAACAAAACATTCATCAGCCTGTGTGCAAAAGAAAGACGATGGCGGTTTATACGCACTAGCTTCCGCCGTCGGCATTGGTGACAAGCCTTGTAAATGACGATCGGGGAGGTTAGCACCGGCGTAATGATCTGCGGCGGTACTTACTTGATTCCTGCGCAGCACTTGAGCATTGTGGAAGGGTGCAGTAGATGAGCGGACCGCAGTGGCGGTGGACAAAGAGGGTGCCTTAGGCATGGTCGTCGTCGGGGGAAGAGAGTCTTGAAAGGAGGCGTTGAGGTGGCAGCTGGTGGCAGGCGCAGTACTAGCCCATTATTCGGAGACGGGGATTTGGATGACAAACCAGTCGCCCATTCGAACCTTTCTGTTGACGCTAAACTCGATCGTCAGCCAGCGATTGGTGTAAGTATTATATTTCATTGATCTCAGCCTACGGTCATACCGGCTTGGTCGGAACGCTGGCCACGAAAGCGCGGGGGTTTCAAGTTTGGGAGTGCGGTGGTGAATACAAACTGCGTAAGTTATGTACCTGCTACATAGTAGTAGTACTATACAGTATATTGCAGTCTCCGTATCCGGCATTGGTCAGCCGTCGGAACGAGACTCAGTCTGGGCTCTCGCTGGAGTCAACACAGCTTCGTCACCGGTGATCAGAGGTGGAAACAGCCTGTCATCCACATACTTAGATCCAGATACATTCCGGGTATCAAATCGTCCCTATCTCCGGTCGCTTGATCAATGTTATCTTCCAGTGCCACCACAGAGTGTTATATCTTCCAGCGCAGAGGCCTCCTATATATTTACGGAAACACATGTACAGTTATCCCCCGGTCCTCTCGGGCCGGATATGCTCTCAAAGCCCGATATAGTAGTATTAGCGCTCGCCGTCGGCAACGCCTTGAATTGATTTTTTGAGTCCTACGATCAATGCGTTCTCAGCCAAGTACAGTACACTCGCCACTGGTATACGCTACTGTGGTCGCCGATAAGTGTGAAAGCCCCGAGATTATCTTTGGGACTGCCGATCACATGCTGATATCTTCTCTTATAGACGTCCGAGTCGTCCTTGGCACCCACGGGTCGGATGTGTCAGGTGTGAACGATAAGTACAGGCGCTGTGCTGTCGGGTGCCCGCCCCGTTCCCTTTTCCGCCTTTGGGCACAGACGGTAGATGGACCTGTGAGTTTACCAGCGCACATGCTCCCACTGCTCCCCCGTCGGCCCGCGTCTCCACTGCCTAAAGTTTGTCTCGCATCTTTTATCCACGCGTACGGCTTCCGAGTCAGGCCGTCAAACCCAATGATGTCGAGAGCGTCGCTTCCCACGATGCGACATATATCCCGACAAACCAGGGGTGCGAGCCTTTCGTTCCCACTTCAAACCTTTACTGCGTGCTTTCCGGGTGGCCCACAGCTCGCGAACGTCTACCATACCCCGGGACGACTCGCGACAAGACCTCAAACCGAGATGAACATTGATTGGCGCAAGGTCGAGCAGCCGGACATCGTCTTCCAGCGGTTTTCCAGCCGTAGATCTGTCGTCTATGGAGCCAAAGGGATCGTCGCTGCATCGCAGCCTTTAGCAGTCGAAGCTGGCCTGGAAATCCTCCGCAAGGGAGGCAATGCAGGTAATCATCTATGCGATCCTATCGGATGCGAGTCTTTCCAACACAAATCTGTCCTTAGCGGATGCGGCCATTGCTACTTCCGCGGCCTTGAATGTCACCGAGCCTAGCTGCTGCGGTATCGGAGGGTAAGTCGCATTGCTCATTGACGTGTTTAGTGCCAAAATGAACATATAAACCCCGTAGTGATGCCTTCTGTCTCTTCTATGATGCTAAGACCAAAACGGTCAAGGCGTTCAACGGCTCAGGCCGGTCACCGGCAAACTTAACCGTCGATCATGTCCGCAGTCAAGGCATTACTGGCAACAGCATCCCAGCTACCAATTTGAACTCCGTTACAGTTCCAGGTGAGACATTCTTCATGGGAAATTGGGTTTAGGCCTCGAGACTTACGTCGATTAATTTCCTAGGTTGTGCAGCAGCATGGGTTGACACCGTTGAGCAGCTAGGTAGCGGCAAGCTATCATTGGCAGAGGTTCTAGAGCCGGCAATCAAGCTTGCAGAAGAAGGGTATACCGCCTCATTTTCGATCCCACCTGTACGCCATATTCAGGGGAATTTCCCGCAGCTTCCCGGTCACGGAAATCAACAGCTACTCTTATCAACGTTCGGAGCCCCTCTTGAAGAGTGCCTCACCGAACGGCGACGAGATGTTGTTGGACGGAAAGGCACCACTCCCTGGGCAGTACATGAGGCTTACTAGCCTAGCGAAAACATTCCGCGAGGTCGCTGCTCATGGCAAGGAGGGATTTTACGAAGGCCGCGTTGCCCAGGCTATCGTGGACCTCATCAAGAGCAAGGGCGGTGTCATGGAGCTCGAAGACCTTGCAAAGCACCAGACGGACTTTGTTGAGCCCATTCACTATACCTTCAACGGGGAGGTGACAGTCTGTGAGGTTAGTTTGAGGGCCCAGTTCATTTCTGCGCCACTACAACCATTGACGACCAATAGTGTCCCCCCAACGGTCAAGGTCTTACCGCACTCCTTGCTCTCGGGATCTTGGACAACGCCGTGGAACAAGGCAAAGTCCGCTCATTACTCGACATGGAGCACAACTCTGCAGAGTATCTGCACGTTCTTGTGGAAGCTATGAGGTAAGTGGACTAGTCAATGCTTTCTCCTAGTTCGCTTATTTAGGTCAACATCTCTCAGGCTCGCGTTTGCTGGTGGGTAGAAGCAATACACCCGGGATCCCGTATATGCCTCAACTTGTGCACAATGTATACACTGCGTAGATTCCCAGTACTACATCACGGACCCGTCATTCTCCAAGATTCCCGTTGATGAGCTCCTTAGCAAGGTATTTAACGCGTCATTAAGGTGTCGGTGCACGAAGCTAACGTCTTTGATAGGAGTACCTCGCCTCTCGCGCCAAGCTCATCGACCCCAGCCAGTCTAACCATGAGGTTGTTCACGTACGTGCACCCAAATAATATCCCTGCCTTTGACGACGTACTAACACGTGTGATAAAGGGGAACCCTAGACACTCGTCGGATACGGTCTATTTCACGGTAGCGGACCAATGGGGCAACGCCTGCAGCTTCATCCAGAGCAACTACGCCGGCTTCGGCACTGCTGGTGAAACGTACATGACCCTAAGCATGTGCCCAAGTTGACCGTTCGCCCACAGCTGTGCCGCAGGGTTGCGGGTTTACCCTCCAGAACCGCGGCTCGAACTTCAACCTCATCCCCGGTCATCCGAATGTTCTCGAGGTAGGCCTGCAGTGCGTGCGTCTAGCCGATTCTTAACAATACATCGGCTTCTAGGGCGGCAAGCGACCTTACCACACCATCATCCCAGCCATGGCCCTCCGCAACGGCGAGCTCTTCCTGAGCTACGGTGTCATGGGTGGCTTTATGCAGGCATGCCCACCCTTCGCCCGCTCTCTCATTATACCGCTGAAATCTGCTATTACTCCCTCTCCTAGCCTCAAGGTCATGTCCAGGTCTTGTTGAACCTACTCCGCGGCTTCACCGTCCAGGCAGCGTTAGATGCGCCGCGCTTCTGCATCTCCGCAGGCAGCCCCGAAACCGAAAGCAATCAAAGCGGTCGCTCGGGGGATATCAACAGCGAAGTTTACTTTGAGGAGGGTATATTGGAGGCGGTCGTCGAGACGCTGCGTGGTGCGTCAATCGTTTTTGAGGGAATACACGACAAAAGCTGACAAGCAGTCGCAGCGATGGGGCATGACGCCCGTGTGGCCACGGGGAGCAAGAGGAGCATGTTCGGTCGGGGCCAGATCATCCAGAAGTTGAATGACAAGTCCGGCAAAACGGTCTGGGCCGCGGGCTCTGACCCTCGGGCAGATGGCCATGCCGCAGCTCAGATCTGAGGGCACGCTTGAGAAGTCAAACTTCAATTCAAACTGCAATCAAATGAGTCGTAGCATCGCAGGATATCTGGTGCTGATGTATCTACATGAAACATACTAAGGTATACTGTATCAATGAAATTTACATATGTACAGGAAGCATGCCAATGCAATGTCCCACGTACCCCTCACCTATGTCATCAAAGGCGTTGCGGACACATGGACAGGGCGATGTTCACATCCACCTGCCTCGATGCCTCTCATTGCCCTCCATGCCCTTGCGACGATACTCGCGGAGTTCTAGGGTACGGTCTGGACCGGTGATGTTTCCCCACCCTGCGAGAGGGACGACGAGCGCCGTCTGATTGTCTTCACTCCCCATGTCCTCTGCAAATGAACATATGCGCTCTGCTGCGTGTTTCGGGGAGAGCGCGCCCCGTGCAAGATCGGATACCTCTTCGTCCGAGACGACAGAAGACACCCCATCGGAAATGAGCGTGATGTGAGACCACTGCTTGCCTGAAAAATTGTCAGCGTCATCTATCTGTAGCGCTTCATGTCAGACCCACCTTCAAGTATCATATGTCGTACTTCCGGTTCAGGTGTAACACCGAACGGTTTGAACTTGAGATCACCCAAGCTGCAAAAGGTGACAGTCAGCTCCCATGAGTATGTTCACATGGGGGAAACACTGACCATCGAGTATTTGCTAGGGCACCCATCCATCTGCCGCACCATGATCAGCCCGTGGGTGGAGTTCACAAGAAGCTGTTGATACGCACCGGACCTCTCCAAACGAGTCAGTAGTCAGCCCACCCATCATTCTACGTAACCTTATCGATTCCACGCGTGCATCGGCATGGTGATTTTCCGTCAACGGCTTGACGCGGCCCTCATCCGTCGATGTAAGAATTACTCGTGTATCCCTACACACAATGAACTCGGGATAATGTCCCCCATACGTGATGATGAAGAAACAATCACTCACCCCACATGAGCAACGGTTAATGCTAACTGGTTGGATTGGAAGTATCCCAAGTTGTCCAGCGACTTGAGAAGTATCACAGATGCGGTCGCACCGCACTCTTTCGCCTCCTTCTCCTGTGACAGGACCTTATCTACCTATCCTAGAGTCAATTGCATGTTGGGACGCGAAAGAGGAGAGGCTCACCTCAAAGAACGCGAGAGTTGCTCGTGCCTCCAAATCCAGCTTCTTCTGGTAAGATGGGGCGCTGGGGTCGATCCATGGAGACAGCGCGCCGCCGTTAAATCGTCTGAAATATCCACCGAGTTCCTTCGCCCAAGCGTAAACGTCGGGTACATGGGACTTGTCGACATGCTCAAAGAGGCCATGGAGTTCCTGCCGTAAGAACTGGGAGACGGTGGACCCGCCATGACCGTCGTAGACCCCGACGAGCAGTAGTTGGCGGGCTAATGCGGTGGGCAGTGCGGTGTAATCCCAGTCAATATTGTGGGCCTTCTTGTAGCTGAGTCTCAGCTCTTCAGGGTCAAGAGAGAGCGCGGAAAACGAATAGAAGTCTTCTTGATATCTTGCGAGGCAATGTGGACCCACGCGTCACGGGAGAGATCTCGTATCACGAAGTGAGGAGCACGTACCTGCGCTCGCCTCGGAAGTTCGCCACACCAAGAAAGTTAGGATTGTTCAGGGAAAGGCGAGCAGATCCGCTGTCTGTGAAAGAGATACATTGAGCTTCTGCAGTCTCAATATGCCACGAAAGGCAGATACCTGGGGTACATATGCGGATGTAGTCATGGTATAGAGCGCGTGGAGGTTGCGTCAAACGCGGCAGCGACCGAAGAAGCGAAGGCGACCTGAAGGGTAAAAGCAGCGTCATGCAAGGGGGTTATGGCCGCCGACGTGCACATTGAGCACAATCCTAGGAGGCCTGCAGACGATGGATGAGAGGGAGGGAGCGAGGAGCAAATAATAGACGGTGGCTGTATATTCAGGACGGAAAGGTCCAAGACCCGAACATCTTACTCCCATCCGCAACCCTAACCTTAGCGGCATACCAACTCGGCACCGCGACTAAGTCACAGTAAGTACATTGACTCGACCTCCATCCTTGATACCTTCAAAGTTCTTTGTAGGGGGTCTTTTCATTGCCTGAAACTCGACCACTTACCATGTCCCACCCGCAGAACAATGCTAAAACTATCGGGCCGCTCATTTCGAGAACGACCACTACTATGGCCGATTCAGCAGCTCCTGCTTACAGTGTACTACCGCCATTACGCGGGGATGGAAAGGGAGGGTACAAGGTGCACATAGTCGGAAACAGTGGTGCGTAAATCCTGAGCGATGCTGAGTCGTAACTAGACGTCATTCGCTCATGGGGATTATGTTAGGATCTGGCAAGGTGTGTCATTGTCACTCCCAATTTTTGCAGACTCCAACCAAACGCAGTCCACGCTTGCCATTGAACTTGCTGCGATTCTTGGCTTGCCGTGCATCCACCTAGACCACTTCTACTGGCAGCCAGGTTGGCGCGAGCCTAGCCCGGAAGATTTTCGATCGCGCGTTTTTGCCGCCTTAGACGAAGACCCCCGTGGCTGGGTCGTCGATGGTAAATATTATGGGTATCTAGGCAGCAAAGTGGCCGATGCAGCGACGGATATAATTTGTAAGCTTTGGCGTGTTGTCTCCGTTCGTACACTCACGTTGCGTTATCCATCATCTACCAGGGCTTGATCCGCCACTTATCCTTTACTTCCCGCGTCTGGTGTATAGAACGTTCCTACGCCTCTTCCGGCTCGCCCCACCCTGCAGCCCCAGCTGCAAAGAGACGGCAAGCCAGGTCTTCTTCTCGCGCGAGAGCATGATTTGGTGGTGTGTTGTGTCGCTCTTTCCCTCCCATACGTGGCGCCTCGTTGCGCCCGTTCCGTCCGTCCACTTCCTTGGCGGCTTGACTACTGATCGGCTATGGTACCCTCTAACTTGGTTCTGCGTATAGTTGTCTCACCCATCATTGGAGAGTGCGTAGGCACGAGGCTAAACAGTATTGTGTTGACGGCGTCCTTGTCGGTGGGAAGCGCAGACGCATTGGTGGATGGGGGAAGGAGCTTGCCGCTTGGAAGCAGGAGGTCGAGGAAATGATCCAAGTCACAGGTTTCAACGTAGCCTCCAACTAGATGACGATATGAGATTCGATGATTATGAACATTGGACCTCCCTTTCTACATACGTTCAATTGTGATAGACGGTGTTAAAGAGCGTTGCTCTTTGCGAACAGTCGCTCCAAACTCTGTAAGAAACCAAACGGTCCATAATAACGAATATGACAATAAGACGATGAGCCGGGGACACCGTACAAGCGGAAGCTGAATGCAAGCCTGTTTATGAAACCTATACACGGCATCGATCATTGAACCAGGGAAACGCGCAACGGCATTACCGATCCCAGCTCAAGCTTGTCCTTGACCAATGGGATCATGAGCCCGGCGGGGACCCGCACGATCTCGTAGTGCTCCTCTGGCAATCCGAATTCGAACCGTTCCAATAACTCGGCGGCGAGAGCTTGCATTTCGATCAACCTGTCAAGAAGCTGTCAGCTCGGAACGCAAACACCTTACGCAGAGCTTTACTGACGAGAATCGCCACCTGGGAAGCAAGCGAGGTCAGATAATAGTCTCCGTAAGCGTAGTCGAATACTCACCCAATGCATCCTCTCACGCCGGCAGCTGAATAATGGATCAGGACCTCGTTAGCTAGGAAGGTACAGAAGCTTGGAGAGTAGTTCAGCTTACAGAAACTCATGCTACATCAGGTTGGTCCGTTAAATCGCAGTTCACATCAAAAAGACTGCATCCACTCACAGGTTTGCAAAGACACCCACTCTGATTTGCGTTGTCAGGTCAATGTCCAGGAAGCGGTCGGGGTTCCACGTGTCGGCATCGTCTCCCCAGACCTGCTGTAGCCTAGTACGAGTAGCGGATGGGTGCGTGATTTGCGCGGATATGGAGGAATCGCGTACCTGTTATATGCGCATACAGACATAGATAACCACTGACCGGCTCGGACGGGGATGGAGTGGATTGTTTCGCCGGTCGTTGAGATGATGGGTTGCGACAGAGGGATGACATCATCGTTCACCGCGACCCGCCAGATGTTGAAGACGATGGGGTGGAACCGAAGCGTTTCCTATCAAGAAGCATCGCGAGGTCAGCTCCAGAGATGTGGCCTCTGTATGAGAATGCACCTTGATCGCGTTCATCACCGAGGTCATCGAGTCCAGGTCGTCGATCGTGAAACTTGTGTCCCCGCGAGCCAGAACGGCCGCGCGAGTTGCCCTGATCTCCGCGCGCATCTTTACCTGGTATTCGGGATGCTTCGCCAGCTCCCAGAACATCCACGAAAGAGTGCTAGCCGTCGTTTCGTGGCCGGCGAAGGTAAGGCTTTGCATTTGTGCGGTCATCTCAGTGTATGTAAGCTGGGTCTTTGGATCCTCCGACGCGTTAGCTTTGACTGAGAATACGCCGAAGGTTAAACTATCGCTCAAAAATGCCAGAAGAGCGGTGGGAAAACTCACTCAGAATACTCATAACGTCTTTCTTCCCTTCCTTCTCGGACACGTCTCCAGTGAGTTCGTCGAGAACCTGACCTGCTACTTCCAAGAAGACACGAGTCGTATGCCGAACGTGACGGTGCTCCTTCGTAGGAGTGTATTCCATGTATGGCAACAGTACGTCGGGGAGGTAGTTCCACATCGACCGCCACAGAATCAACCACTTCGATGTATGCAGAGCTGTCTTAGTGCTTGGCGAAGACAAGTGTGAGTACATGGCCTGATGATTGGCTTCCAAGTCCACTCACAAAAGATTGCTGTACATTTTCGACAGGCGGTCATTCCTCTGGTCGAGGGCGCCGTAGTCATAGGCAAACGCGGCTATAGGATTTCATTGACGAGGTGATATCCAACAAATAATAGGAACGAACCTTTGCCAATGATATCCAGAGTCGTCCTCGCAAGCCATTTGTTCACGTACACCGTCTTATCACCCGCGTCAAGAACTTCCATTTTCCATTTGTCGCATAGCTATTTCACACCCGTCCAGTAACAATACGAGAGCAAAGCAAGTGGAAAACATACCTTGGCTCCGATATCCTGGAACAGGGTCAGGAAAGTGCGAAGCTGAGGGGCACTAAAGGCAGGGTTCATGATCTTCCTGTGACGCTGATGTACTTCGCCTAGGCCACATATAAGACTCGACGAACTGAAGAGACAAGGGTAGGACTTGCCGTGCGCGGCGATGATGCCAGGACCGGTAAACATCCTGCTCATCTCGGTATGGTCACGACGCTTGACGTAGTTGTAGCCTGACTTGTGAAAAACGTGTTGCATAGCCTAAATGGCATTCATTGACTAATGTATTGCGATGACACCTGAGTTCTGCACGCACCTTTGGATCAGCCGTCATCAAGACCTCAGTCTAAAAGGTAAACGTTGAGTACATGGGATTGGGGACCTCGCAGATGGCTTTACCCCCATGTGACTCGCAATGCGCCAGGTCGGGCCATACTCCTTCACCCACTTGAAATCCTCGTCACCAACCTGCTCTTGGTGCATGTAGGCAATATCATGACCTGGAACCGACACATGAGACGGGTCTGCTAAGTCGAGACACATATGATCACGTACCGAACAGCCATGAAGGAGGTGAGGGTCCTCTGATGTAGGATAAAGACCTGTAGCGACGGCGGAAAGCGGCCACTAGGGCCGCTGTGACGGAGAGGATGACGGCAAGGACGAGCAGCTGCATGCTCATGCGTATGCAAAAGGTGGACGACGACGAGAAGCGTGGGTAGCTCCCATGAAGACACTTCTGGCCGCTTTATAGACTCGTGCTGAGCATATGATGACACCCTCGGTCTGACTGACAGACTTCGACGGTAATTTTTATTATGTTGGGACTTCTACACCCTTACGGGGGCTCGGCCGCACCCCGAAGAGTTAAGTGGATGACGTGAGATGCTCGAAGCCGACTTGTAACGTACTACGCTGGACAGCCTGCGGTTATCGCATGCGCAGATCGTGGGTGAGAGCACATACTCTGACAAGGAAGATAAGTATACTTACAGTCATAGTCCCAAGGAAGTGTCAGGTCAATGCGGGGTCAATTGTCTTCCAATCTTTTGCCGCTTCGACAAATCACGGGTCGCGGGTTGGAAAACTTCGCGGGTCCTAGAAAGACGATCCCTGATCATTGATGGAGGGTCAGTACGAATGTTTTGGTTTCGGGATATGTACACGAAAAGCACCCCTGAAGTCAGATGGGCAAGGAACTAGATCGAGGTTACGGATATCAGCGAGAAGCTAGGATGGAGGGAGAGAACACTCACGATGGGAAACAAGACTCGGAGAGTTGTCCGGCGTGGGCTACAACCCGGGGGCGTCGGCGCCCGTATGAGACATCCAAATTACGATCATCCTCCCGCAATCCCGAGTTGTCCAGGAGTTGGATTCCGTAGCTAAAGGATGGCACGCAGTCATTGTCAACTAAGTACTAGTAATACTAGTAGTAGTAGTATGTAATCCTACTGTGGCCTGCTCCCCCGCGACACTGGAGCCAAACAAGCAAATTGAAGGGCACAGTGACAGCGCCATTTAAAATACTCGCGAGCACGTGGCCATCCATGACACAGTGGGCGCCAATGGAGACCTCGCTCTTGCCAGGCCACGACGTCGGCATGCTTATGGATGGTCATCTACTACTCTGAATGCTCAGTGCAACCTGCAGGCAACGACGACGACGGCGCGTTCTTTCTGCGGTTCCTGTCTTGCTCTGCCCTTGGCCCTTTGTGTTCACGATATCCATACACCTGTTGCAATTACGCCCACCCAAGACTTTCCTTGTAGACGCGTCGAGCTCCTAGTCTCCGCACTACCTATCCCGTCAAGATGTTTGACGACTGCGAGTCCCTTCTAGTATGCCACCACTCCAAGTTATTAACACATACCGCAGACGTAGAACATGCGTCGGCCCCTGTACCGGGTTCCGCACGCGGCCCCCTCCCACCGTTACAGTATGAAGGGTTCGAACCTTCGCCATATAATCACGGCGATGCCAGGGCGGACATCTTTCAGGTGAGAGCTAGACTTATATTCTATCATTTACTGTATTAGACATGCTACCCAGGACCATGCGGATTTAGAGTCCCCCGCTGCCCCAATATTCCAGCTCGGCGAAGTCCAATGTCCTCTCTCCGCCCCCCTCGTCTCCCTCGTCGTATCCTCCGACTCTCTATACATGGGACTCGCAAACAACCTCATCATCCAGATAGAACTTTCTCGAGCGGAACAGTTCATCCGTATTCAAATACCTCGAAAGCCCAACGAGTTCACCATCCACAAGATCTTCCTCGACCCCTCGGGCCGACATCTACTTGTCACGTCTTTGCAGGGAGAGAATTGGTACTTCTATCGCGGTTGGAAGAAGCCCAGGCACCTGAAAAGCTTCAAGATGGTCATCGAGAGCGTCGCATGGAGCAAAGCCGCTCTCTTGTCCTCATCACATTCGACTTCCACGCGTGAGATGCTCATCGGCGCGAGGAACGGCACGATCTACGAGGCAGTTTTGGATGCTGAGGAAGACTTTTTCAAGTCGCAAGAGAGGTATCTTCAACCCGTTTTTACATTGCCGGAACGGCACCCGGTGACAGGCTTGAAATTCGACCCTTTCCCCCCCCTTGACCCGAAGAAGGCGCTTGTAGTAGCAACCACCGCAACTCGAATCTATCAGTTTGTCGGGGTGCCAGATAGGAGATCTGAGGAAGGTGGCAAGATGTTCTCTGCTCTGTTTGGTAGTTATCGAGATACCGCGCCTAGTGAGTTTGTTCTACGTATGCCATCCTGTAAACGTCTAACCTCTCGAAGAGATTGTGGAGCTGCCTGGCAACACTGAATATTCAGAATTGCACGTATATGACCCGAATGCCGACCAAGCGTACTCGCTCCCGCGAACCGTGGCTTGGATGAATGGTAAGCTTGCGATATACAAGTTCCTTCGTCGTGACTGAGGACCTTTGTAGCTGCTGGTATCTATCACGGGAACCTCGACTTTGAGTCGAATTCGGATGACCTTATCGACAGTGCCCAGCTGCTTCCACATCCTGCATTGCCTGCATCTCCGTTGTTATCCCCATCGCGTCAGGATCCTACCCAGAATGCGACTCCAATATCCATAGCGCTCACGGAGTTCCATTTCCTGCTGTTGTATCGAGACCGTGTACTAGGCATTTCAAACTTGAACGAACAACTTGCTTATGAGGAGCTGTTGCCTTTGGTATCTACTACTCTTTGCACATTTAAATACGGGTTGTGCTTAATAACCTCTTCCAGAAACCCAACGAGCAAGTACGTGGACTGACCGCGGATCCGGTACGGAAGACGTATTGGGTCTACACCGACCAGTCAATATGGGAGGTTGGCGTCACCAACGAACGGCGAGACGTATGGAAGATCTACCTCGACAAGGGCAAGTTCGACGCCGCCCTTCAGTATGTGAACGTGAGTATAAGACGTCTGTATGTGTTTAGTTTGCTGAATGCGTTTTCAGAGCGCCCTCCAAAGGGACAAGATCATGTCCGCACAGGCCGGGGCGTTCTTCAGCGGGGGGCGCTACTTCCAGGCTGCCCAATGTTACGCTCAATGCTCTATATCCTTCGAGGAAGTTACCCTTCAATTTTTGGACGTTGGCGAACGGGATGCACTGCGGTCATACCTGATCTCGCGTCTTGAACGGACAAGGAAGACCGTAGGCCATCCGCCTATGCAGATCATCATGTTCCTAACGAAAACTTTAGGACCTTTCACAGCGGATGATGCTTGCGACTTGGCTTGTGGAGTTCTACCTCAGCAAATGCAACGAGCTTGATGACTTGGTGGCTTCTGAATCAGTATCGCAAGACGTCGACAACCTCCTCGCCGAGCGCGCAATCCTTGAAGACGATTTACGGCATTTCTTCGAGACATACAAGGTAATTACATCTTGCATGCGTTATCAGGCCTTGCATTACTGAGAGACCCCCTCAGGCAAACCTTGATTCGAACTCTGTCTACGAATTGATCCAAGGCCACGGCCGCACAGACATGTATCTTCACTATGCAACTGTGGTCGGCGATTTCGAACGCGTTGCCGAACACTGGGTCATGGAAGAGGAGTGGACGAAGGCTATCGACGTCATCAGTCGGCAGGTTGGTACGCGTCAATGTTCACAGGAAACTCGCCTAACATTTCGCTGCAGTCAGACCTGGACCTCTACTACCGCTTTGCACCAGTGCTTATGCGACATGCGCCGAAAGAAACAGTCGACTCGTGGTTGCGTCAACCATTACTCGACCCTCTTCGGCTCATCCCTGCCATCCTCCGTCTGCAGCATGCACCACGCGACCCGCTTTCACCGAATCATGCCGTGCGTTACGTTAACCACGTTATATTCGAGCAGGGCAACACCTCCCCTACAATTCACAACCTGATGATCACGTTCTATGCATCTCCTCCCACGACGTCTTCCGCCGCTTCGACGACACCATCAAGTCGCCCGGAAGACGACGGACCACTTTTGCGCTTCCTGTCAACAGCTCCCTCCGACCCATTGACTAGCAAGCCGTATTACGATCTCGACTATGCGTTGCGGCTCTGCAAACAGGGTGGTCGAACCCAGCCATGCGTTCATATCTACTCGAAGATGGGCTTATGGGAGAACAGTGTCGACCTGGCGCTCAAAAAGGGTGACTTGGAACTCGCCAAAATCAACGCTGATATGCCCGAGGACGATATCCAATTACGAAAGAAACTATGGCTCAAGATTGCGAAGTATGTCGTGCAAGACAAGCAAGACATCAAGATGTACGTTTCCACGTCAATCACGCTCGATCCGCATTCGTTCTCCATTTTTCACACCGAGGACCACGATACATCTAATCATCGACCGAACACCATGACTTACGAACCGCTTTGACACTCCAGGGCGATGCGCTTCCTCGAGAACACCGATCTGCTCAAGATCGAAGATATCCTGCCGTTCTTCCCCGACTTCGTCGTTATCGACGACTTCAAGGACGAGATCTGCACCGCGCTCGAGGGCTATTCGGGACACATCGATGCACTCAAGGCCGAGATGGACGAGGCGACGAAGAACGCGGAGGCGATCAAGCAGGACATCGCTGCGCTGCAGAAGCGGTTTATCACCGTGGAGGCCACGGAGAAGTGCTCGCACTGCGCCCTTGCGCTCATGACCCGGCAATTCTACGTCTTCCCCTGCCACCACACCTTCCACGCGGACTGTCTGATTGGCCTGGTGAGTACCCTGTTACCCCATCCACCCATCCGCCTCGTTCTCGTGAACCAGAGCACTCGAGCTTCGCAGGCTCTTTGCGTTGGAGTTCGCACCTCGCGTTCACAGCCGCACCACCTACACCCTCATCTCCGTGCGTTCCTGATATGCAGCGCCTGCGTCGTCCGCTGCTTGTTTGACGTGCCTGTGTGCCCAAGCTGACGACGGCGCCCACGCCACACCCTTCGTGATCACAGACGAAGGAATTCTTGCCCGCGCACGCGCTCCGTCGCATCCTCACGCTCCAGACCGAGCTCCTCAAGTCCTCCGCCGCCCAGCCGGCGCCGCTCGGCATCGACCGCGCCACGATCGCGAACCCGTCGCTCCTGCCCGCGACGCACCCCGCGCGCCAGCGGTCGCTCCTCTCCGCCAACTTCGGTGTGGGGGTCGGTGTGGGAGCAGCGCGGGGCGCGAACGCGTTCGGGCGCAACATCCTCTCGGCGGGCGACCGCCTCAGGGACCTCATCATCCCCGACGCACTCGCGAGCCTCGTCACCGCGCCCGCGGGGTGGATCCCGGGCATCGGCGGCGGGGGCGGGGCGAAGCGGGATGTAGGGGAGAAGGATGCGGAGAAGGTGGAAAGGACACGGCGGGAGCTCGAGGACCTCCTGGCGGCGAACTGCCCGCTGTGCGAGGGTGTCGTCGCGGGGCTCGACAAGCCGTTCGTGCAGGTGGGGGAGGTGGACGCGAGCTGGGACTTGTAGTAGAATGACCAATGGTGAACGGCGGACGGTGATTTGCTGGTGTTGAGGAGGCGTTGTCTTGTCTTTGTCGTATGGCGTTTGCACATTCGGTCCCTCGATCTCTGCACGTTTCATATATGTACTTGCGCCACTAGTGCGGTGGTTATACTGCAGCGTGAAGTATAAAACCCCAAAGTCCGAGATGCACGCTGTGAGATCGATCGTAATATAGGAGAACATGTTACATTAAGTGTGGATTCCGGAAGTATCCCGTAGCTACAGCTCACGATCTAAGTATGCAAAGATGCCATGCTCGGAGAATGCAATGCTGACGTTCAGGATGGGGATCCCACTAGAGGGTGTTCTATCGAGTATATCCACCCAAGAGAAGGGTCGCCGGTTCGCCTCCCGAATGGCGCTTCCAAGACCGGAAATCCGGGATGATAGTTGCGACGCGCAGGTGACGGTGAGGGGGTGACGAGAGGTGACGCCACTGAGGTTCTTGCCATACATATGATGCATGGAATGTGCGGCGCATGATACGAACACGAAGGACGTCGTACGCGCCTCGAGAAGTGCCAGAAGGAGCGTCTCTCTGGGCTGAATGGAAGCAAATCGCCGTAGCGGCGCATGGAGCGGCAGAGATGATGCATGATGCCTGGGGGTTGAGGCTAGTGATTGATTTTCTTGGTGCGGCCGGCTTTGCGGCGTAGCCGAGCAGCCTTACGTGCACCCATCTAATGGCAGTGGGGGTTCCAGGATGGGGAGGATCAAGCAGTAAGCACAAGCACGTAGCAACAAGCCCAGGGCTTCAGTGCGTACCTTTGCCTTCTCTTCCTCCAGTCTACGCCGCTCCTCAGCCGCCTTTTTGCGCTCGAGGGTGATCTCCTTGCGTCTGTACGGGAAACGGCAGACATCGACGTCAGTGGGGGAGGGATTTTGAGAAGTCGGAAGTCAGAGAATCGAATGGCGGGGTAGGGAAGGGGGTACGAATGCGAAGGACGCGCACCTTTGAATCTCTGCGAGCTTCTCATCCTTGAGCTCTGCCTGGAGCTTTTTGATCGCCTGGTCCTTCTTGACCTTCTGCATGCGATCGTCCCACTTCTTGGTCTTTACGCCCTCTGGGAGGTGAGACCGTCTGTTTTGGACAAGCGGAGACTCTAGCATGAGAAACATCGGGATCATTGGAGGCGACGGAGAGGATACTCACACAGTGGCCAACTTGGCCGACTTCCATCCCTTCCCAGAGACACGTCCGCTAGAGGACTGGGCCAGTGGGGGCGAGGCAGAATTAAATTTGCTTGAAGTCTCCTGGATAGGAGTAGGGGAGGAGATGACGGAGAGCTGTGGCTGGGACATGGATGTTGAGAAGTTTTTAGAGTTTTGGGGAGTTGCCAAGCTGAGGATGAGTACTTACTGAGTATTGACGTGACGTGACGCTCGGGCAGATGTCGGGGATACAGTGGAGATGGTGAGAACATTTTACTTAGTCAGCCGCCAGATAGATGCGATCGGCGATTGAGCAGCCGCACGTGGCAGATCCGTCGGCACTTAACTTAACTTATGTTCCCGGCGAATACGCTCAGGCTGGGCCGAGTCACTGCCGCTCGCTCGACTCTCCACCCTTAGCCTACTGTAAGTACCCTGGCAGTGGAAGCAGCTTGCAAGATAAGATATCGATATCTCCGTGGGTGCGCAAAGGCACGCGCGGTCCTTCCAAGTGATGATAAGTATGTGAATCCGTTGGGATTCATGGCGCGCGTCTCGCCATCGCCATCAGTCGCATGCTCGTCCTCGTAGCATCGTGGCCATGTCGAACATGGTTCAGCCGCACTCAGTCATCGCGGGAGTCTCGAAGCCAACTTGGCCTGTGAATTGGGGTTGGGGACGGGGAGTTTGAGCGCGGGGAGGGAGCGGGGGTGTTCTGATAAGGGGATTTTGTCTAGATCTATCATACTTAGCCTGGTGATGAGCGAGGCTGGGGACGGAACCGAGTCGGGTGTTGACCTGTGTTTGTCGTGCCCTCGAGCTAAACTCGGTTGGCGAGTGCTGCCAGTGCGAGTACTACTTAGTACTAGTGACTAGTGCCAGTACTTGCTGCCACGGCTGCTGCAGGCTCGAGTCTCTCCACAGACGGCCACCGAGACTCGAGTCGCCTGAGCCCCACCGCCGACCGGGCCACGGTCCTCGGTCTTCTTCCGACCCGTCCTCCTCCGCTCTTTCCTTCCAAACACACTCCTTCCCTCTCTTTCCCGTCCCTCGGCGCACCCTCATGAACGTCATGAACTCCCCCGTCGACTACCGCACACACGACGACCACCTCAAGCACCTTCTCGACCAGCGTGCCGCCCGCGCCGACCTCCATGCCCGTTTCCCCTCCCTCTCGGAGTTCTCAGACTCCCCTTCACTTTATAGCCATCCCCAATTCTCCCCACGTCCCCAGGATCGCATGGACGCTCAGCCCCACTCCTTCCGTTTCCCTCGCAGCCCAAACGCCTACGCCCCCTCCCTCCCCGAGCCCCGCTCCCCTATTACGGACAGAGAGCGTCTAAACATTCCCACTGCTTCCAGCCTCGATCTCGACGACGACCCCCGTTCTTCCTCTGAGCTTAACAGCATACGCGATGGCCAACATCCCGACTCCCCACCCCAAGACACAGAAGACGAGCCTCGGATCAGCATCTACGGCCCCAAAATGCGCTTCCACTCCCCTGCCCCTTGGGAAGAGGACGATCTGGATTCAAAGTCCGTTGTCGAACAACACTCCATCTCGAAGCGTGTCAAGAAGAAATCAGACTCGAACAAGAAAGCTTGGCCCCTCTCCAGAGTCAGCACAGAACCCCGACCCAGCACAGACTCTACCCGTTCCGCCAAGCCCAAACAATCCTTTGACGCTGCATCCACCATTTCTGCCAATGGCGCATTAGCGTACGTCCCTTCCCCCTTTCCCTCCTCTCTTTGATCCTTATTCGCCCTCAATCCCGCAGTGTCCTTGCTCAGGCCTCCATGTCTTCCACATCCTTGAGCATTCACCAGTCACCCCATTCCTTGCGCGACAAGCTGTCCCTCCCTCGACTGCGATCGCGGACTACATCCAACAATGTTGGCAATCACGACCTCTTCTCTCCGTCGAATGCTTCCCCCATTAATCGTATTGCCACTCCGCCGCATCAGGACATGTATGGCGACAGTCGCGCAGTGTTCGGCCATTCCTCCAGCCCTTCCGCCAGCAGCTTTCACCCGGAATACTCGCATCCATACGCCAACCCAGACCTTGCACGGTCCATCGACAGCGATCCTCAACTGCCATCTCCGAGCGCGTCAGGCTTTGCCGCTACCCGTTCGGATTCAAGTGCGACACTCACCGAGACGACGCCGAGCAGCAGCATGTCCCAGTTCCGATCCACCACTACCCTGGGCCTGTCACCTGGCACGTCGACGACTTCGGTCAATCCAAGCTTGAACGATTCGGTCTACTCTCGTTTCAAGGGCATCTCGTCCCCTATGCCGGTCGACAAAGCCTCCCTCCACCCGGAACAACTCAGCAAGCTGAACGGGTTCCACTCTCCCATTACCCCTGCGAGCAGCGTCAGCCCAGTGGCACGGAGTAGGGACCTTGTTCAACAGGTTGGGATACCGATGGGTGGCATCAATGCGTGGGAGGGTGCCGGGTCTAGTGCCAATAGCGGTGGAGGTGCGCTGAAGCTCATCTCTTTGGAGGAGGCCCAAGCACAGGCTCGCGAACGTTCGAGGAGCCAGACGGCTCAGCCGACTATTTCAAGTCCGTTCATGCCGGCGAAGCCCCAGTTCCCCGAGCCGGAGGTGGATGTGCAACGAGGGCAGGGCCGGGCGCGATCGAGCAGTGCGGGCGGTCTGAAGGGGAGAACCACGCTCGACTCCCCTCAACGTGGCGTACCGTCCGGCCCCGGCGACTCGCCGATCAACGGCCCATCGAGGCAGGTGGTCAGGAAGAAGAGCGGATTCATGCGTCTGTTCAATGGCAAGGAGCGCGTGTCGCCGAGCTCGCCGCCGCCGCCAGTCCCGATATTCAACCAGGATGCGCTCGGAGCCGTATCTCCACCCCCACCTTCTCAGTACTCCCGTCCGCGCCAAGGATCCGCCCATCGCGTACCTGTGCCGCCGCTGTCGCCTGGTGATGGAAGCTCACCTGCCGAGTCCCCTCCCGCCTCGTCAAGTGGTTCGTCGATGTCGAATTCCAGCGGGATACGAGAGCACTTGAGTACACGGAGGAAGGTCCCCGAGCTCTCGATCGTTACTACTCAGTCAACAACGAATTTAACCGTCAAGGTCCCTCATACTGCGCCGCTGTCCGGCGGCGCCAGCGACCATGCTCACCACCACCTGACACCAACGACCAGTGCTAACCGCTCGGAATCGCGGTCGAATGGTGGCTCGCCGATCAGCGCGCCATCCTCCAAGACGGACTTCGTTGGGCTGAGCATCCGCCCCATGTCCACGCTGTTCACGACCGAGCTGAAGGAGCTGGCAGACAAGGAGGACACGTCACTGGCCACGCACCCTTCCCTTGATGTCGATACTGGAACGCCCACCACCGCGACCACGGCGATCTCGCCCCTCAGCCCGGACTTTCCAGGCGTGAAGCCGCTGGGCTTCGGGCGGTCGAGCGACGACAAGTCGGGCCACATCTCCATCGCGCAGGACGACCGCGATCAGTCGAGCATCATCCAGGCGCTCCAGGAGCAGATCCTGTCAACCCGGCGCGCATGGCAGCGCCAGATCTGGGAACTCGAGGGCCAGGTGCGCGACCTCAAGGCGGAGGTCGAGGAGTGCAGGGCCGCGGAGAGTCAGTGCGAGTACTGCGCGGCGTGCGGGCGAGGAGCCGTCGGGCGTCCTGCTGCCACGCTGAACGACGACATAAACTATAGGCCGCCAGAGGACGCCAACGCTAGGAAGGCGGGTGGGGTCGTGAACCGGCCCCGCGCGCGCACGGGCGTGGGCTCGCGCTTCGCTGCACGAGAATGATGGATACGACCTTTCATGTCTGGCAACGGTGAGCACCGAGCTGCTGTTGTTTATATGCGTGCGACGTGTACATGTCTACGCACTCGGATGGACGGACACTCTCTTCCTCTCTCCTCAACTCCACAATCCACATCCACCCTGCCTTGGGCGTACGTACATACATCTTGGCCCCACCTGTGATCCTGCCACCGTCACTGTCGAGTACTACTGTAGATAGACTGGCCACGTCCGAGCCAGCGACCGCGGGCCGTAAGGGACGCTCACTTCGACTTCTCTTGGTGGTGTCTTTGTTTGTTTGTCTGTTTATTTCTATCTCTATCAGTCCGTGTAATTTTTGCATCCTCCCCCATCGAGGCCCTGTCTCTGTCTGTCTGTCTCCACGCTCATTCTACTCGCACTATCCCCCAAGATTCGCAGCTTGCAATTGATACCACACGTACGAGCGTTGTAGAGTAAAATCCCCCTATAGTAATGTCTCGCACCGTCCCCCTCTGTGTCCGGATCCCGTGGATCGCCCCGCTCCTTCCCCATCACACTCTTCTCTGATCACTCGCACTTTTTATTGGTTCGTCTCGCACGTAGCATCGTACCAGTTCTCCTTTGTTAGGTACCAGTGAAGGAACGTCTTGTACTCCTGTGGATACACTCTCATTGTGCAATGTGCACTCTCTATGGGTTGGGCCGCAGAATAACACCGCGCGCACCGCGTCTCTCCTTACTCCACTTCCATAGGTCACTTGTTTGCGAGTATGCGTGACTTCGAAACTGACATTACAGGCAAAAATATGGTCCTTAGGTGAGCAGTGCTAACTACATAAATAAACTCGAAGATGAAATTCCATCCAATAACGTCCTCGCAAGCAACCCGTTACTCGTCGTCCGCACCGAGCAGCCACCCAATACCTTTCTGCAGCGCACGTGAAGCTTGCTCGGAGACGTGTGTGCTGTCCGGCCGCGTCCTGCTCCCGCTCCGCGACCTGTCCGACTCCTCCGAGAGGTACGACCGCCCCCGAGTCGTGAACGAGAACGGGATGTTCGCCGCCACGCGGTTAAGGGCTTTGTTCGCGAGAGCCGCGGCATCGGGAGAGCCGGGGATGTGCATCTGCATGCTCTGCAGCCGGCTCGCCAGCGACGCAGCGACGTCTGCCCCTATGACCCGCTGGCGGGATGGTGCACTCTTCCTCCGACCACCGCGTTTCCGTGAGGCAAGCGTTTCGCGGCGCTGCTCGATGTCCTCGTCCTCGAGCGCGCGCCACGTGGCGAGGATGTCCGGGAGCTTCTCGGCGGGGCAGAACTCGAGCGCGCGGCCGAGGAGCGCGAGCTTCTTCGCGACGTCTGGGCACTCGGAGTGGCGCACCAGCTGGAAGCACGTCACCCAGCAGACCTCGCTCGCCGCCTGGATGGCGGGGTCCGCGCCGCCGAGCGGGCTCGAGGTGCGGAGAAGGAGGACGGTGTCGACCATCGTCTCGCTCGTCTCGTACGCGCGCGCGAAGTCCTCGACCTGCAGCGCGGTCTCGGCGAGCATGGCGAGAGTCTTGACCTCGGCCACGACGTCGTCGCGGAAGCCGAGCTTGCGGACGAGGTCGAGGATGACCTCAGTGTGCTTGTATGCGTCGTTGTTGCTGGAAAGGACGCGGGAGACAAGGGAGAGGCGGTCCTTGGTCAGGCGGATCTCGATTGGCGAGATGGGGATGCCGGGGCGGGACATGAGGTTAAACGAGCAAAGGCGAGAGGTGGCTTCGATGAACTCCTTCTCTTGGGTCACGCGATCCGAGAGTTCGGGAACGTCGAGACTGGGGGCCTCGTTACTATTGGATGGCCCAGTTCGAAAGCAGGAATGGCACGTACCAGTCGTATGCGAGCTTCATGTCTCCGAAGTGGTAGTTACCCGAAGTGGCGTTGTCGTAGAACTCTTGGGTGCATGTGAGGCAGATATCCTCGATGACTTGGTGATCTAGTGACCCGTGCAAGCCTGACGACTTGAGTAGTTTCTTCGCGATGTCGAAGTCTAGCATCTATCAGCCTCCGCTGCTCCCCTAAGAATAGAAGGAAACACTTACTGCCGGTGCTCAGAAGACCGCTGAAGAAGATGCGGATGACGTCGTCTCTGGCCAGAAGACAGAACGCGCTTCGGGAATCGCCTTCGTCCGAGCCCGCGAGCTTGAGCATGTCCTCGAGCAACCATTCCCAGTCCTCTTGGGTGTCGAGCTGATCGTCCACAGCGTTCGCGCGACGCGCCATTCGGTTCGCCCGAGAGCGTTGCTCGCCGATGCTGGCATTGCTCTGCAAGAACCAGCGTAACGGCGCAGGAACGCTCCACCTTGACAGGATCTCTCCAGATTCCAGATGGACATCCAAGACGTCAAGCGCGCGCGACAAAGACGTCGTAGGCAGTGGTTTGAAGAAGAGAAGCAGGTCCGAAGGCGTCGCGCGCGGGCGGGTGGTAGAGGGTGTAACGAAATCGCCAAGGGACGCAATGGTCGTGTCGGTCTCATCCGTCTCGTCTTCATCTTCGGGAGTATCCCAAGCTGGGAGACATTCAAATATGCGACTCATCGTCGGCCATTCGTCCAGCTTGTCGCTGCCGTAAAGACAAGCCAATGCGAGGCGCGCCATGTCCTCGTCGTCCTTTATGATCCGCTGACCGTGCGTCAGAGTCGGTTTTGATGCTTCGAATATCGCAGCGACGAGATCCAGCGGTGCGTTCAGAATGTAGTTGTAGAGCATGCGCGTTATGAGCGACGGGTCCGGTTTCCCCGCCCGCTCCGCGCGCGACTCCAGGACGAAGAGGTATGGCATGACGAGCTTCTGGATGTCCCGTGCGGTACTCGCGTCGGTCGAGAATGCAAGGTACGCAAGGACGATATCCTCGGAGGACATCGACCTCCACCTCTCCAATGACCAGTCCTCCGCCGCGCTCTCCGTTCCTTGGGGCGCATCGTAGACTAAACGTGAGATGAGACTGAGGTCCTCGCCGACCTCGTCCAGCCCAGGTACACCTTGCGAGGCAGCGTGCTGTACCAAGACAAGCGCAGCGTCGGCCATACCGGTGGATAGAAGGACATGGTCGACCCTCCGGAGGTACCACGATGAGAGCTCGGAAGGTGAAAGGGGCGTTGATGAGGACGGGAACCTTGACCCTGCGGCAGGGAATGGGACGGTGAAAGGCACCCCGCACTCGTCAAGAGCGCGTGTGCATTCCGTAGACTCCGCGTAGTCCGCCTCCTCCCTCCGTGGCTTGGATGGTGGCTTCAGCTCCGCGTCGCGAGACGCGTCATAGGAGGGGAGCAAGTCGCGGTACTCGGATGCCAGGACATACTCCGGGATGCAGTCCAGGATCGAGAAGCGGTACGGCCAGAGGGTTGAGCCATGTCGGTCGACCAGTATGCGGAGTGCGGCGAAGTGCTCCTGCGACGCTAGTAGGCATGCCGTCTCTACCAAGTCCGTTGTAAGGAACGCGGAGAGGGGTATGGGAGCCTTGCCGGGCTTTGAAGGCGGTTGTGTGGGTGCAACACCCTCGTCCGCCCACGGGTCATCCTCCCACTCCTCGTCGATCGCATCCTCCTCGCCCTCATCTTCCACAGGAGCCTCCTTGCATATTTCCACCCAAGTGTTAAGCCGATCAAGTCGTTCGAGCAACACCGCGCGTATTCGGCATAATTGTGCGTCTGCGGGGTCCGTCGCAAAGTACGAAACAAGAGACGCATGGCGCGTCCGCTCATCCACCTCCGTCCCCCGACCTGTCTCATCTCCCTCATCGCTTCCTATACATGCGGCAGCGGTGCGAGCGCGTGACACCGACGAAGAAGTCCGTTCCACTCCAAGGTCCAGCAGCGCCTTCTGAATGGTGGCGTCCTCGAGTATGCGGTCGAGGCAAGCTGCAGAGACCCAGAGATCATCGTGAACAGGGTTGAGAAGTTTCTCTACATAGTCGAGAGAAACATCATTGTCGGCGAGAGCGATCCACTGTGAGGAGGGCGCGTCCAGCGCGGAGGAGGTTGTGGCGGTAGACATACTCGAGAGACACGCAGACACGTGCGGAGAGACGTGGACCCATGTTTATGGTCGGACGTGGGCGGCAGTCTTATGGCGACATGCCGGTGGCTGCAGCACCCTTGCACGGAACTCGCATGCATACTGATAGCACTTAGTCGGACACAAGCTGGACACAAAGCTCGCGAACAACGACGGAAACATGATTCTTCGGGCAATGCGAAGATGCCCACAACCCCACTCATCATCAAACCCAACGAGAGCCATCACGATTTCGACTGTAGTACAGATACAGATATCCGAGGCGAGCGTGGTGCGCGGCCGAGCACTTCATATCCGCTCCAGTACGCTCCTCACAGGTGCCCATTCTTTTAAGGAAACCCATCGTGGTGACCTCGGTTAGAAGAGTGTCTCCTAAACAATTTGATGTAAGGGTAAGGAAATCTCGCATTGTCATAAATACTGACCTCGTCACGAAGATATTCGCCGACATCGCTAGAGGAGAAGGCGCATTTATAAGGAGCCTAAGGAGAATGTTGAAGGACGCACGTTTGGTGGAAGACAATGATTGCAGTGGGATCAAGTTTTCTCGTGTCCACTGTCGAGCGCGCGGTGACACCGAAACCCTGGTGGCGGATAAGCATTAGCGCAAGGATGAGTGGGGCATCGCTCACTAATGGAGTGTCATTCATGCTGTACACAACCACTACCTGGTGTTCAGGTGTGTCCTCCGTTATCCGGCCGAGGTGTGCTTTGAGTACATGGTTGCCGTACAGGAAGGGCATCTCTCCATTTGGCTTGATCCAGACCTGAGTCGCCTGTTGAGTTGGGAGTAGATGTAGAGAAGTAGATGGTCTCAGCGCACCTTGTATTTGGCATACTGTGCAAGATAGTCCAACGCGGTGATATGGAGCTTGAATTTTCCGCTCTTGGTGAATTTGCCGAAGCACGTCCCAAGGCTCACGAGATTCGGTCGTGCAACAGAGATGGCCAAACGCATGGAGGACTCGGAGACATAGAAGACGCGGTCTTTCTGGAGACGGAAACAATGGGGTTCGTCTTGTCGGTCAATAAGGTGGACCAGGTTTTTACCCTGTCATAAATGATTGGTGGGTTGTGAGGAGAACAAGAGGAAGCAACTACCCACAATGTAGTTGGCCAGCTTGGTAAAAACCGTCTTGCTTTCTTCTTCTGTGAGTGGACGCATAGCCTGAGTATGTTCGTGGTGTACAGGGAAAGGCAAGGAAGTAAAGGTAAATTAAAAGAGGAACACAGGCCGGCGTTCGAGCGCAATTAAACCATTGGGCGCTTATAGAGACCAGGTGAATTCAATATTAAATTTATTATTCATTGGCAGCTGAGCGCTGAGCGGCGTGTACTGTTACAGACTGTTACATGGTCGCCGACGATATCGATAAGTAGCATGGGACTCGATTCGTCTTGGTCTGTCGACGACGTCCATCCATGACCCCCAGCAAAATACAGCAAGGCCATGGGCGCGTCGTTTTGCGCAACGACGGCTCCGGGAACGTCTTCTCAGAGCTCGCCGCAACATACCCGTTGAAACTTCTCGCTCCCAGGCTGCCCTCCCAGAATGTCTCCATCGTGTACATGCTCAGTTACGGCGGCGGGCTCGTCGGTGGCGATCGTATCCACCTCGACGTCGAGGTCCACGATGCGGCTTACCTCGCCATCTTATCGCAGGTAACCTGTCAACCAAATACGATGCGCATCCTTCTCACATACAACTAGGGTTCTACAAAGGTCTTCAAAACCCGTCCCGGTCAGCGACTTTCGGCCAACAACCAAATATATCCTATCACAGCACAGTTTCTCAACGTCAGCGTTGCATCGGCTAGCGCATTATTCCTCCTACCTGATCCCGTCACCTGCTTCCGGGACGCAAAGTACCATCAAACGCAGGCCTTTCATCTCTCCAAGGATTCTTCAGCCGTGCTGCTTGATTGGGTCACCTCTGGACGCAAGTCTCTTGGAGAGGAATGGGTCTTCTCCAGATATTATAGCCTCAACGAGGTCTTTCTCGACGGTCACCGTGTAGCCAAAGATGCCATGCTACTCGAGGACCGCGGCCCAGATGTTGGCCCATTGACCCGCCGATCGCTGGCCGATTCCCTCGCGCCTTATTCGTGCTACGCAACCGTCATCATCTACGGACCGCTTGTCCGGGACGTTACACGACACCTATCGGAGGCATATCGTTCTATCACCGTCTTCAAGCAACACGCTCCTCCGTCTCTTCTCTGGTCGTTCAGCCCAATCTGCGCAGGGGAGGGATGCATAGTCAGGGTTGCTGCAAAGGAAACCGAGGACGTGAAGCACTGGCTTGGCGAGGCCCTCCGAGACCTAGAGAAGATACTCAGCATTGATGTCTACAGGAGAGCGTTTGCCTAGGCAGTCTGGCGCTCCTACTTCGAGAGAAGTTTGCCATGATGACAGATAGCTATTTCTGTGAGTGAACTTTTCACGCCGAGTGCATAGTGAAAACTGTTTGGCTTATGCCATTGCGGTTCAGATATCGACACGCCGCCGCGGTAGCCGCCAGGGTTAACGTTCTTCAAGTCGCTCTGTTGCAGACAAACGCGCGGTTACAATCGATATCTGACAGATGGATATTCATATTCAGCGAAGCCATATCCGTGAGGCCATTCCCTGGGTGAAGAGCTTAACAGTCCATCATTATCAGTGGGTCTATGGCGCACCTTTCTCCTTGCTCAAATTCCGAACTAACGTATTACTACGGTACCTGCCCAGATCGCTACAAGGCTCAACCGGACGATACAGAGCGCTTAGATACGTCTTTTAGAGACCGAAACGGTAGCGCGTGTATGTCTCTCGAAGTTAACGATAGAACACCATTCTTGGTCCGGTGATCTTCCGTCACGCGCCGCGCGGAGCGGGTCAGAATGCATAATCAGGTAAATAGTGCGCACGGTTCTACTATATTAACGGCGGGCAGGCAGACAGCACTCCAGGAACCTTGTCCTCTATATCTCTACGGTCCCTCCCAGGATGTCTTCCGACACGATGTTCCGCAGCAATGACGATAAGGACATGGAGGCCGTCGAGGTCCAGGAAAGTGTCGGGGTTGGCGACGTCTACCGCCCGGAAGTCAATACCTCTAGTATTGACGAGAAGAAGCTCATTGCGAAAATCGATTGGCATGTTGTGCCGTGGCTTGCGGTCCTCTATCTTTTGAATTTCCTTGACCGAGGAAACATCGGTAACGCCAAGGTGAGCTTTGCGCATAAAACCTGGGGAAAACAGAAGGGCTGATTCGACACGCCGCAGTTATACCACATGACAGACGACCTGCACATTACCGACAAGCAGTATTTAATTGCATTGACCGTTTTCTTCTTCCCGTATTCCTTGTTTGAGGTTCGTGGTAGCCGGTGCCGACGATCGACCTGAAATGCTCATGCTCTACGTGTCGGATAGCCCCCAAGTAATGTGGCGCTCAAGAAGCTGCGGCCGTCGATATGGCTCTCCTTCATTATGCTCGTGTGGGGTATAACGATGGTATGGCTCATCTCAACTATTGAGATTCTGCTCTAAACTTGGTTGTACTAGACGTTGCACGGCGTTGTCACAAACTACGCCGGCCTGGTGGGTATGTCCATAATCAGCCCATATTACTAGTCGGATGGTCAACTAACCTCGACGTAGGGTTGCGGTTCCTCCTTGGACTAGCGGAAGCTGGGTTGTACCCCGGCGTTGTGTTTTACATGTCATGGTAAGTTTGGACCGCAGCATGACTAGCACTGGCCTAATAACCTGATATTTTCTGTTAGTTGGTATCGGCGTGACGAGTTGGGCACCCGAGTAGGAGTGTTTTTCTCCTCCGCGACTATCGCCGGGGCCTTCAGCGGGCTCCTCGCCGCTGCCATCGCAAAGATGGATGGCGTCGGCGGCAAACCGGGCTGGGCGTGGATATTCATCCTCGAGGGATTGTTCACCATACTCTGCGCCATCGCGTCGTTCTTCATCCTGTCGGATTTCCCAGACATGGCGAAATTCCTCTCGGAGACGGAGCGTGCGTCTACGTCTATCCCACCTTGCCATACCTCCTATTGCCTTGACGCGATCATTTGTCTTCGATAGGTGTTTGGGTCGTCCGACGGCTACAAGCCGACATGAAGTTCAGTGCGCGCGGCGAATCGTTCAAGATGAAGTACGTATGGCAGGCCCTTTCGGACCGGAACACTTGGCTCGCAAGTAAGCACAAACTGATCTGACCCTTCGGAAACATTGAACTGACTATCTCACCGCAGTGGGCATCTACATGGGCTTGTGAGTGTACTTCTTCTCTGTTGTGAGATGATTCGGTCCTCTTACCATCTTCCTCAGTGATGGGCCGTTGTTTGCGTTTTCCCTGTTCACGCCAACCGTTATCAATCAACTAGGATACCAGGCTACGGCAGCCAATCTGCTCTCTGTCCCTGTGTACGTCTGGGCGTGCATTATGACGGTTGTTGTTGGATTCTGGGGCGATAGGGCCAAGTGTAGAGCATGGATAAACCTGTAAGTTCCAGCACAGCACCCACTGAGTTTCAGACCCTTCTGTTCTGACAACCTTTCTTCAGTGGCTTGTTTGGTAGCGGTAAGCATTGTGGAGGAGATGCATTGGGGCCCGACCTGACTTGGTCTCTTATGGCAGGACTCATTGGATATATCATTCTCATCTGTTCGAAGAACCCGTCATTATCGTACTTCGCTGTGTATCTGGCAGCATCGTACGTGGCCCCTCACTTCCTTTAGCACCTCACCTAAGCTAACGCGCTCCTAGCTCCATATACCCTACCATCCGTACGTAATTTTTGTACGTTGTATTGGAAAATAGGCGGCTGATATCTTGGCATGCACCCCCGCAGCCAATTCAGTGTGCGAATCTTGTATCATGCTATTGGACTTGTGGTACTCGGCTGACACCTTCCGTTGCTTGCAGGGCATGGGTCTCGAGTAACGTCGAAGGCTCCTACAAACGCAGTGCAGTCCTCGGCATGGCCATAGGATGGGGTAACCTGAACGGTGCCGTTACTTCCAACGTTGTACGTCCCTCCCTACCCGACGTCTTTGGCAATACCGAGTTATTTACCTACCCTCAAACCAGTACCGGGCTGTCGATAAACCATGGTATAGGCTCGGGCATGGGATCGTCCTCGCTTACATCGCCATTGGCTGGCTATGCTCTCTGGCATACTACATGCATCTTAGGTACGAGAACGCACGTCGAGAGAGGGGAGACAGAGACGAGGTCATAGGGGGAATGGACCACAAGCATGCGGACGAGAGGAACGGCCGATTCGATAGCGTCGGAGCCGCAAGGATAGAGAAGGGAGACCAATGGAGTGGCTTCCGCTATTCCCTGTGACTACGTCCTAGAGGGGCTTCTCGCTTGCGCATACATACAGATGATGGAGAATGCCACGCACGAAAGAACATGTGAACAATGCTGTATTATTGTGAGCAGTGTTGGGGCGTACGATAGATACAATGCGAAATACAGGCTGTCGCGTGTGGTATGCTAGGTCCAACATGGGCAACTCCATCAGATCCCAAAAGACCTCAGATCAAAGCATGCAGAACGAGAGCAAGATGAAGGTATTAACTTAGAGGGATGCGTCATCTACCCGCTTCGCCGCGGGGGCAGGTGAAGGTGCAGGGTCTGGCGGCGCGCTCGAAGGCTCGACACTCTCTAGGGGTGGGGGTGCACTGCGCTCCTGGCTGTTCTGCTCTAGCCACTTGTCCATCGCGTCCTTGCGGTTGGCAAATGGTCTTGGGCCGAGAAGAGAAATCATATCCTCACTGGGTTCCATACGTCAGCTTTGGTAAGACGAAGTTGTAGTGGAAAACGTACCGGGTGATGACCTCCTTCTCAAGGAGCAACTGCGCAACCTTCTCAATATCCTCCTTGTGCTTTGTTAGCAGCTCTGTTGTCCGCTGGTGGGCATGACTGTAGGGCAAGTTAACATCCACGCAACGTCGGTTCAAAAAAGTGTATCACGAACACAATCATCTTCCGCACTTGATCGTCGAGCATCTCCGCCGTTTTCTCGCTGAAGGGCTTGACCAAGGACTCTTGTGTGGCGTTGGCACCTCCGTAGCTTACGGGACCGACAACGGTATTCATGCCGTAGTTTGCGACGGCCTCGAAGGCGATTTTGGTGATTTTCTGGAGATCATCCTGGGCACCTGTAGTGACGTTCTCGTAGCCGAAGAAGATCTCCTCCGAGACACGACCCCCGAGCGTCATGCATATCCTGTCGAGCATCTGCGGTGTGGAGAGCAAGTACCGATCCGGAGGCAAGTACTGCGAACGCAATCTCAACAAAACGTTTGCCACTAGGAATGTAAGATCTGTCACATACCTTGGCATAACCAAGCGCACCGACGCCCCGGGGGATGATGCTGACCTTCAGAAGAGGGTCTGCATGCTCGAGGAACCAGCCACAAATTGCGTGCCCAGCCTCATGGTACGCCACTGTCTTTTTCTCCTCGGGGCTGAGCAGCCTGCTCTTGCGCTCGAGACCGACAACGACACGCTCGAGAGCGGCCTCGAAGTCGTCTTCGGTCACGGCGTCATGGCCCACGCGCGCCGCGTGCAACGCAGCCTCATTACACACGTTCGCGATGTCGGCACCGGAAAAACCTGGGGATAGTACCGCGAGCTTCTCTGCGAACTTCTCCCGTTCAGGGAGCGTGTCCGAGAGGCGAAGAGGCTTGAGGTGCACCATGAAGATGCCCCTGCGGCCCACGACATCGGGACGGTCGATCGCGATGTGCCTGTCGAAACGACCAGGACGCATCAGGGCGGAGTCGAGAACGTCGGGCCGGTTGGTACCAGCGAGGACGACGACGTGCTCTTGAGTACCGAAGCCATCCATCTCGACGAGGAGCTGGTTCAGCGTCTGCTCACGCTCGTCATTCCCGCCAAGGCCCTTGCCCTTGCCGCGAGACTTGCCGATGGCATCGATTTCGTCAATGAAGATAATCGAAGGGGCGTTTTTCTTCGCAGTTGCAAATAAATCGCGGACGCGCGAGGAACCGACACCAACGAAGAGCTCGACGAACTCGGAGCCGGACACAGAGTAGAAGGGGACGCTGGCCTCGCCTGCAGTTGCTTTTGCAAGCAGGGTCTTGCCAGTACCAGGAGGACCAGAGAGGATGGCACCTCGGGGGATCTTCGCACCGAGTCGCTCGTAGCGAGAGGGCTCCTTGAGGAAAGAGACGAACTCCATGATCTCCAATTTGGCCTCGTCCATGCCAGCGATGTCGTTGAAGCGAACCCGGACGTCCGTCTCGTTATTGAACATGCGAGCCTTGCTCTTGCCAACGCTGAAGATGCCTCCGCTTCCGCCTCCCGCACCGCCAGCACGGCGCGAGAGCCAAATCATGATACCCGCGAAGAGGAGGGTAGGGCCGAAGCTGAGGAGGTAGCTGAACGTGGACACCTCCTCATGGTAGGAAACCGGAATGCGTTCATGTGAAGGGATGCCAAGCTCGTTCTGCGCCTCGTCGAGCTTGCGCTCAAAGGCTTCCACCGATCCAATGGAGAAGAAGTAATCTCCTCCGCCAGACGGCGCATTCGGGTACATCGCGCCAGTAGCGTTGGAATGAAGCTTGACACGAACCTTGGAGCGGTTTACGACTGTGAGACTATCGACGAGGCCTTTGTCAAGGAACGCTGTCCGGAATTCCTGCCATGTAATCTCGCGTGTCGAGGTATAGGACGTCGAGGACAGGGCGAAGAAGATAGCCGCGGTGGTAGCAATGACCGCAAGTTGGTTGGGGTTGAACGGGTTGTTATTCGGGTTGTCCTGTTTGTTGCGTCTGTTCCCATCCTGCTGGTTCTTGTTCTCGCTGCCCTCCTGCTGCGAGGAACCGGTCGGCTGTCGGGCGGCCTGTTGTTGGTGGTACCGCTGGAAGAAACCATCGAGACCCTTCAAGGGCTCCTGCTTCGACTCCGTATCCCTTCCATCTGCCTGATTGTTCTCCACCTGGCCCTCCTTATGCTTCCCACTCTCCTGCGAGGACTTCGAGTCGATTGGTTTCTGGTCAGGTGGAGGATACCTATCAGAGGGAGTAGCGTAGAAACGAGAAAATCGTGAGGGCGCGAGAGCGGACGCAGCCCGTCGCCGTGAGAGCGCAACCGCACGAGCTCTAAGGGAGCGAGAGAGCATGAAGGGGAGAGGAAGGGAGAGGAGAGAGGGTGAGCTGGGCTGGGACTTGGAGGACGCGGCCTGTCGCGGCTCCCGTCATCTCCGACTCGCTACAGACCGGGGCGCGCGCCGCATGACTAACCCTCCCCCATCCGTGCATCCATGCCCCGCGCCACTAAATACATAAATAAAAATAATGCCACAGCCGCGCGTCCTCCCGGCTTGAGCCTTCTGGCTTCCATCCTCATCATGGTCTGGTATGTAGTAACGATACATCCCATTCTGACATTGACAACAGGCAATGCGATGTTTACAAGACGGCGACAAGGAATATGAACGACATACGGACCCCGTAATTGATGGGTCACCTTAAGTCTCCCCTAGGCAGACAGTACATACGGTCTGTAGAGGGGAGAGGGACGACAGTATATGGGGGCAGCTCAGTGCTTCATGCGTCCGTCGATGATGTTGTCGGGGAAACCAGCCGTGTAGTTGGCAGCACAATCGTACTTGAAGTCCACCTCGGCGATGCGCTCTTTCATGCCCTGAACGAAGTTGTCCAACAGACACAACCCGTCCTTGTTCTCCGTGCAGTGGGAGACACCGGTCAACGGCAGGACTCCGTCGTTGAGGACAAAGCGGATGTAGGGTTCCTTCTCGTCTTTCTTGTTCGCAGCAGGACAGGTCATAACCTGGCCGACCAGGTTCGTGGCGAATGGCGTAATGCGTGAGGCAATGTACATCTATAACGGCGCATGGGTAAGGCGTGGTCCCTAAAATGCCAAGGAAAATCTTACTCGGTCATTGACGATGCGGTCCAGGGGTAAGGGCCCACTGCCCACCAAGGGAATTGACAAGTTCATGGCCGTGAGGACTGTACCATAATGGGGATCAGAAGAACTGACACTTGGCGGCAGCCTCGGATGAAAAGAAATCGACTGACTAGTGGTAATGACTGTGTCGTGAGTTGCGTCCACATAGATGGGTTGGTTGAGAGGGAAAGTTATGTTGCTCCCGTCGATAGTCTGGTTAAGCGTTGTTGTGAAATTGGTGAGCGGGGTCTGCGTCAGACGGGCCACCAACTCCTGAACGTAGCCGATACCCTGAGCGGCGGCCGAGGGAGTGCCGGGACCAGAACTGTACCATAAGTCTAAGTCTGATCATGCGCGTTAGTGACTTCAGCGGGAAAACTTGACTTAGCCCACAACTCACCAAGGCCGTACTCGAATCCCTTCCATTCATCCTCTGTGAACAGATCGCAGAATTCAGAGTAGCCCAGCGCAACCGTCTCGTAAGCACAGAGTGATTGCATCCTCGAGACGGCCGAGACGTCAAGCTTTACCCCATCTATGTACTTCTGAAGACGGCCGACGGCGTCCTTAAGGTAGACTTGCGACCAGTTGCTTGCTGCGATACTGCCGAGGTTGGCGTTGTCATTTTCTGAGTTGGGACAGGCTTCCCAAGGGGTTATGGCGTCGTAGAAACCGTTGTCCTCGATGACAATAAGCTGATGATAGGATGATTGGTACTGCTGTACTCCGAAGAAACCCGCGAAGAAGTGAAGACTGTTTGTATCGAGTCAACACAGAGTGGTCAAGGTAGAAAATGGGACTCTTACGCGGAATCAACCATACGCGCGTTAGACGTAGTGCGGAACACCGGAATCTCGGTGAAACCTTTCAAAAGGTGTCCGTACTTCACCCTAAACGCAATTCCGAGGTCGAAACTAACAGGTTCGTACATCAGGTCGTTATGATGGCATATACTGAATACAAATTAGTGCTTACAGTTGCTCGCGGCCGAAAGGGGTGAGGAGTTCGGCGCCGAGTTTGTATGTCCATGTGTTCAAGAACTTAAGAGGGCCAGAGGCCGTAAACCCGGTTGAGTTCGCGGCCGCGTGCAGTATCCCCGCAAAATGGGAGGGACCAGAGTCCGTGGTTGGGTACCTCGCACCGTGCCGGTGGAGCAGGTGCACCTGAGTGAGCTCGCAACCAGACGGTATCTTGACAGTCGCGTTCAGGCCGAACGTGTTCTCCCCAAGAGACCACCACGGCGAGAGATTGCCCCAGTAGCGCATGGGATCAAAGGACGGACGCTTGACTGGCGCCTGAGCCTCTACGGGGTTGACCAGTGGGTAGACGTCATGTTTCGCGGGTGCGACGGGTGCGGTCTCGATGACCCAGGCCTCATCGCCAGCTACAGCAAAGTGTCAGCTACATGGCCATTCTCGCCAAGTACATGGATCATACTAGGCGTGGGTCCTGGATGACCAACCTCCACGGCATCTGGAAAGTAGGCGTCGATGGCGCTGCCTGTGTTGGTCGCACCAGGGGGAGGGAAAACGGCGGTAACCGTAGAACCAGCCCAGGACGCGCCACTCTCGGAGGGCTTTCGGGCAGCCACACCAACCGACGCGACGCAGAGGGAAAGGAGAAGATGAGTAGGGAACACCATCGTGCTGCGCAGTGTCCGGCGGTCGCAGGATTGGGGCTTCCCCGCGGTTTCTGGCCACCGTAAGGTAAGGTTCGAGTATTTAAATCTGCGCAAGATAGCGCCTATTAGACCACCACGCGCACGTCTCACTCTCTCAGTTTGAGTTTCCGTTCCGCCGGGTGCATTGTCGGCAGTACGAGAAGAGAAACGGCGGGTGGGCGATGGGCTCGTGGCCAATGGCCATGGCTGTTTGTGTTTGCCGGTCGCAGGGCCAAGGGTTCGATCGAATATCAGTTCTGAGACCTGATCATCTCATACTACATAGTCATCTGTACAGAACGCCAGTGATCACTAAGATTTGATGTCAGCAGCTTCGAATTGCATCCAGCCAAGTAGAAGTTGCAAGGGAACACAAGTAACGCCCACTTACAATGACGTTGAGCGCTGAGCCGAACCTTCCGAGTTTGCCGCAGGAGGCTCGGAGCATTATGCACAGAGTCTCCCGCCAGAGGATGGATATGGAGGTCCTGGAGGAGGAAGAGGACTCGGAGGCAAGCGCTCGAGCGCTCAGTTGACATTCTAATAGTAGTCGGTTCTATCCAGTATTAATCAGTTCTCAGTTCTAATACTTACTGAATTGCTAATTCGTAGAAAACTGGGTTCTTATGTTCGATTACTTATAAGTTACGTAAGGTTTTTGTCGACTTGGGATTCTGACGCTCGAGTTCTCCGTAGGTAGGTGATCACCGTGACCAAACAACTTATCGAACGAGACAATGCAAGTACTCCACCTTTCTCTCGCCGGAAGCCCTGTGCCCAATTTCTTTAGGCACAGGCTGTTCAGTGATCGAACTTCTGACATGTTCTTGTCGCCATATGGCTGCCATCACCGGTCACCGCCGACGGTTCGTGGGACCAAAATACATGATACGCAACGCCGCTCACCCTTTCGAACTTTCTCCCTCTGGGGTTTCTATTCTACCGTTACCTTCGATTTCTGAGGAGCCGTGATCCGCCGCAGCTTGCACCATATAATTCCCGAGCTCCCCACAATATTCGCGAATGCCTGCATCCTGTAGTAGAGGCCAGGTTCATATGCCTCTATTACACCTCTTTGAAACCGGTGCACGGAAACCCTCAGTGCCTATGTCTAAGTACTGTCGCAACTTTAGCTTGATGGAGCAATCCCAAGAACAGGCATGGTCCATGAATTCCGGAATGAATGCGTGCTGCTATTAAAATGTTACAGCCCATGTACTGCTTCGTACATACAAGACAAGTGAAGCCCATGCACATGCACTTACTCTAAGTTTCCTATAATTCAGTACGTGCTGCTGATCACCTCAATAATATTTTCTATGCAAGTCTCTCAAAACAAAAGTGTACTTATTACTATTGTGACAGGACCGATTCCTGATCATAAGTCGGAAAGGCTCCAGATTTGGACGGTTTGACTTATGATCGCCTCTAAAGCAGGAGCCTTAAAATTGGCTGATAAAATAGCACACCCCCTTTAATGTTTGGATAAATACATCACAGCGATTTATCAGTGATTGAATGGGCTGAATT
Source organism: Ganoderma lingzhi (assembly GCA_026283605.1). NCBI lineage: Eukaryota > Fungi > Basidiomycota > Agaricomycetes > Polyporales > Polyporaceae > Ganoderma > Ganoderma lingzhi. The sequence continues at coordinate 3,067,108 of JAPJYM010000001.1, forward strand.
AGAGGACGTTGACTCATGATCATGCTCTTACAGTCTAACCATAAGCTGAACTCTACACCTTCCAATCTGGTCACCTTGATTGACGCCAGCGCCTCAACGGCGTTCTTGCAGTGGACCGTTCAGCTCATCGCAACATCGTCCTCGACTGACCGGGAACACATTATCCGTTGAATGCACTCCCTCGACAGCTAAGGCTGCAATCATTGCTTCGACTTGCTCTTGCTCGCGCCATGTCGTCATTCTCTTCCTTCCCCACCTTCGCTTCGTTCCCGGACTTCGACCCTGGATCAAGCACTCGTAACTTGACTCCTCGCGAGGATAAGGAGGGAAAGGAGGGCAAGAGGCACAAGGGGTCCAGGCGAGATGAAGATAGGGGTAGCGACAGGGAGCGGAAGAAGAGGAAGCACAAACACAAGGATCGAGAGCGTGAGGACAGTGACGGTGTGCGCCACAAGAAGCGTTCCCGCTCTCAGTCCCCCACCCGCGAACTAGAGCGATACGGACTGGACGATGACGAACGAAGGAAACGGGAGGAAGATCGGGCCTATAGGAAGGAGGATCCGGATGGACGAAGTGTCAGGCAGGGATTGGTTTACTTTACCGATCAGAAAGGCGACACGCTGAACGTGCGGTACGGTGGTTTGCATGCTGGGGAAGTGCCAAGGCACTGGTTAGTCGGAGGTAAGCCACGTATTATGTCCGCCACTGGCAACTAACGAATTATAAGGTGGAAAGAGGGTGCTTGGCTTGAGCCCTGCGTTGTCCGTTGTCTATCGTGGGCGTGGAGGCTTGGAAGTTGGTCCCTTTGGACGTCGCAAGGTACGCATCCAGCCCCTTCTCATGGCCTTAGTGCGAGTGTTCACTGCGCACCAGATCCCTGCACTGGTCGATCCCAGCTGTCGCACCTTGCTTGCCGCACCTCCAAAACGAAGACTGCTCGCATCTTCCGAGAACCGGTGCAAGCTCCAGGAGGTTGACGGCTTCATCCGCGTTAGAACGAACAAGCCATCCAAAGATAACCAGCCATACCGCGAGATCGAGCTGGCGAAGCAATCCCTCGATTCTGATGAATCTGACTTCTCAGAGGAAAGCACAAGTTCGGGGGACGAATCCGACACCACCCCTCTCACGTCGTTACAATCGACGCTGAAGTCATTGGAAGAAAGACTCTCCACAAACCCCACCGATGTTCCTACCTGGCTGTCCCTTCTGTCACACACGCTCTCCACCATACCAATCACGTCCAAGAACGCTTCAAAAGCCCGCGTGGATATCACGCTCTCCGTTCTATCGCGTGCAATATCCACGCATCCCAGCAATCTTCGTTCCAAGACCTTGCGTCTCAAGTATTTGAAGGCAGGCGAGCAAGGTTGGGAACCAGAGAAGCTCAGACATGAGTGGGAGGTCGCCGTCTCGGTCGACGACATTGAGATGTGGATGGCGTGGTTCGACTGGAGGGCACGCAGGACTCCGAACCTATTGGAGACCATTGTCGAGGATATGGAACGAATATTGCACGCACCCGTTATCCAAGAAGATGAAATTGGCCAATTGCGGATCTTCTGGAGGGCAGCTGTCGCACTGCGGGATGCAGGTAAGTGTAGTTCCGCGCAGAATAAATGAGGTGCTCATGAGTTTGCAGGGTACGTGGAGCGCGCTAATGCACTCTTCCAGGCCCAGGCTGAGCTGTAAGCACATCCTCATGGAATACGTTTGTGTTCTCATGCCCGTTCGCAGGTTGTATGCTATACCAGAAGAACTGTTGAACAAGTCATTCAAAGAACAACTCGACGCCATGGAAGAGTACTGGGACTCGGAGGTCCCACGAGTCGGCGAACCAGAAGCAAGCGGTTGGGCAGCATGGGACGTGTCCCGTCACGAGCAGGCTCCGCGACCAGCCAAGCCTGTAGCGGCTGCCCCTGATACCTCGGATCCGTACTCGAATTGGGCTGCTGCCGAAGCCCATGCAAATCGCACACGCACCATGTCGCTCCGCTCCACAGAAGAAGACGAGGATGCAGACCCATATGCCATCGTGCTCTTCTCTGACATCCGACCGCTCCTCTTGTGTGTGCGCTCGCCTCGCGCGAAGGACGTCTTCCGTCGTATATGGCTCGCCTTTCTTGGCCTGCACATACCCGGTTTCCTTGCATCACTATCAGAGCACCCCGAGGACAACTCGGACGATCGCTGGGCGTATTCGCATCTTGCCACGGAGCCATATTTAACCTCCCTGTTCTCCCCAACGACCTCCGCTCGGCGAATCACTGCAGATGCGCAGGTGGGCGCAATGATAGGCCGAGAGCGGGAGTTCGAGAGCGGGTTCGGTCCCGTGAAGAACTGGGGCTACAATGTGATCGGGCCGCTGGAGACCCAGGGGTCGGCCAAGTGGACGATGTGGTCTACTCAGGATGTTCACGGCGTGGACCTCCCCCTCGTGAGGGAGATCTTCCGGCACTGTAGGCTGCAGCGCGAGGGTCCGGACTGGGATGTGCTCGCCCTCGCCGTAGAGGCTGCCGCGGACGTTAGAACGTGCGTCACTATGAAGGACATATGTTTCGTTTGACTGACACGAGGCACAGTGCGGTGAAAGCTTCCAAGTCGCTGCTTTCTGGCGCTTCGGAGTCGCTGCCACACTGGGCTGCTCATGCCCGTTTGGAGTCCCTTCGTGGAAAGCTGAAGGATGCAAGGAAGGTGTACCAGACAGTGCTTATATCTGGTCAGAATCGTCCTGGTGAGGGCACGCTTTGGTGGGACTGGGCCAAGCTGGAGTGGCTGGTGGGGAACGACGACGCGGCACGACAAGTCATCATACAGGCATCCAGAGTGACCGGCTCGGGAAGTACCGCTATCCTGCGTGCGAAACGGCATTTCGAGGATCTCCTTGTGCAGGCTTCCAACATGCATTGGAAGGAGTGCGAAGCTTGGATCAAGGTGGCCGCGCTGCTCGAGCTGTTGACAACTTCCATGCAATCCGCGCTCTCCACGTTCGACAACCATCTTAATGCGCTGCAGCCAAGATCGCCGGCGCACGAGAGCTTGACTGTCGCGTCACTGGCCCTGCTCTACAATCACGGCACAGTGCTCAGGAACCCAACACCTCCTGACGTACTAAGGGGGCGCGTGGAGAGCGCAATCGAGGTGTACCCAAACAACACTGCTATCCTAGGCATGTTCCTGGAGGCAGAGAAAGGGCGGAGTATATGGGGACGGGTGCGCGCGGTGCTGGGCGATACCGCGGCGAATGGGACGGGGAAGGAGAAGGGCGTCGCGAGACGAGTGGCAGAGGTCTGGGTCGCTGGGTGGGAGAAGGGCCGCTGGGAAGCTGAGATCGAGCGCACCCGAGGCGGGCTAGCCGCGGCGGTCGAGGACGAAAGGTGGGCGCGCTTTTGTTGTCTCGCCGTGCTCTGGACGTGGGTCGATTGACCGATGGTTATCCTATTCAGAACGCGCGGAAGCGCGGTGCTGTGGAAGGTCTTCATCGCGTTCGAGATACGCGCGGGGGAGCCGGGGCGGGCGAAAAAGCTTCTGTTCCGTGCCATCGGTGAATGTCCGCTCGTGAAGGGTGAGTGATATGCGAACGGATGCTTTCATTATGTCGTGAATGGCTCTGACTCATTATCTCGGGTCACAGAATTGTATCTACTGGCGTTCGGGCCATTGCGGGGGTGTTCAGCACGCGCGAGCTGAAGTTGCTCGCAGAGACGATGGCGGAACGCAGGATTCGAATGCGGGTGGGGTTGGACGAGGTGGTGGGGGATTGGACGGACAATGTGCACGGGGCAAGGGAGGAGATGGGCGAGCCTGAGTCTGGGGACTCGGACGAGATTGAGGAGAGGGCGCGGGAGCTGCGGCGTCTGATGCCATATTAGGTATTGTTGATGTGTGTTTGTACACGGTGTTTGTGTATGGGAGGGAGACGGTTCCCACCGACGGTGTCGGTGTTTACACGCATCGCGACTAGTTTGACTCTCCCCTCGATTTTCTCTGCCACCCGCACGGCTCTCGCCCCTGCCTCGGTCAGCAACCCCGCTTGTCTTTCACTCTCGTCTTTGGCCTATTTCCTCTTCCTCGTCACTCCCCATGCAGGGCCAATAAGTCACCCGCCGCTCCCTCACATCTCTCGAATCCTATCGACAGCCTCACTCTAATCTCTGCCGTCTCCGGGCGTAATACTGTGCTCTCTACTACCCTATTGTTCCACCATGACTACTATTCCTGCTCCCACCATCGTACTCTCCAAGGAGGAGTGGGCCGACGCCGACTTTGACCTCCCCGACGACGATCACATCCATGCTTCCGACGCCGAGTCGGATAAGGAGGAAGGCGACTGGGATATGGAGATGAATCTGGGAAAGACGGGCGGAGCCAAGGCGCAGCTGGTCCTTCAAGGCATGGCTGCAAGGTCAGGTCCGTCCAAAATCGCTTCCCAAATGTTCACCATCCGTCCCCCTCCCCCCCAATCCCATTCGACCGACGAGGACGAGGACGACGAGGGCGTGTCGACTATCAAAGTTACCGCTCTCCCCAAAGCCGTTGCTGCCAAACCCCCTCAGAGCCCCATCGACGAGGATTTTGAAGACGGCTTCGCCCTCCCGTCGGACCTCACTACGCTTTCCCTCCGACCGCTATCCCTCGCCCATCGGACTTCCAAGTCATCCCTCGAATGGGGCGACAGGGACCAGACCTCCTCATCCCAATCCTCGGATGCCTACTCCAATTTCGGCTTCGCGGATAACTCCCCCTCATCCAACTACACCTCGGCCTCTCTCCCGGAGACAGAGACAGAGGAGGATGAGGAAGAGGAGGATATCCTTGATGGTCTGGATGTCCCGTCAGGCCTCTTCGAGTCTGGCTCCGGCGCAAAGAAGCTGGGCAAGATCCTTGAGCTCAAGAAGAAGACCGCCTTCGCCGACGACCGGGTCAAGATCGCCTCTCCTGACCCCGAGGACGATTTCGAGATTGGCCTCGAGATTGGCAACGACACCGAGCTCAGCCCTAGTCGTCTTCTTCAGTCCGCCCACAGCGCCATCCGCTCTACCGCAATCTCTCGCAGTAAGAGCGCGCCGCCACGGCCCCCCGCCGCCCTTCGTCCGCCGTCACGCCTGAAGGGCGAGCGTGCCAAGTCCCCCAGCAACCCTCCCGTTTCCTCAATGTCGCAACTCCGTCGTATAACAGCTCCTCCCGCCTCCCCTCCCTCGAGCAGGACAGCACAGCCATTCCGCACCCAGACGTACAGCCAGGCAGTCGCGTCTCCCTCCTCAATGTCCTTCCTGGCTGCCAAGCCCGGAAGTCTGCGTATCCAGAAGTCACATTCAGGGCTCAAACCCCCTTCACCGCCAGCAACACGGAAGCTCAGCCGCAAGGCTTCCCTGCCATCCATGTCAGAATCTAACCAACCCCAAGCGTCAGGCTCTGGGTCAGGTTCTGCGGCATTGGGGCCGGCTCCTGTTGCTCGCTACGATACACCGACGGCGTCGTCAAGGGCAAAGGTGCACATCGCTACAACAGGCCGTTTCCACGGTCTTGAATATAACGTTCCACCCACTCGTCCCTCAACCCCGTCATCCAATCCCGCGGCACTCAGGCTGACGATGCCGACGTCATCGTCACGGATGAAGTCCCGCACACCAATTTCCAATGTATTCCCCGGCCCAGCATCCGCTCCTCTAGCCCGCTCCACGTCGCCCCTTCCTCCGCCCCGGCCGCCCTCTCGGCCCCCTTCCGCCGCCTCTTCCGCTGCATCAGTAGCGTCGATACGGTCGAAACATACGCAGAGCGCAAGTCTCCCGAATGCGCCGAAAGTGCTCAAGAAACCGAAAAAAACACGCACTTACGGCGACGGAACGGAGCTTGATCTGTTCGACGATCTACCAACAGACCGCGAGAAGGAGGGCAAATACCGAGTACAGCCAAAAGGCTACGGAAATCGTGTACCTGGCGCATCATATCCAAAGCCTTCGGAGGCCTCCGTGACGGGCACCATTCGACGAAAATCCACTCGCAATTTCTCCGGTGGTAGTGGTCAGTGCTGTATTGTTTTATTGTTTCGTAGACACCCTTGGTTGACAACATCGGCGCTGCTTTTTCAGACTCGTCCAAAGCGCCAGCTCCGTCCAAGTCGCTTAAGCGCACGGCACGGATCGAGTTCACGTCAAACCCCATAGAATCGTCAAAACCAGAACGCAGTAAGGATGCGGAAGTCAAGAAGAAGAAGGTTGCCTCTCCGTCTCTAACGAGGAGAAAACCGACTCTCATCCGCAACCTGGGTGGCGCTGGTGCAGCTAAAGGTATGAGGATCCTTAGGCTGCGATGTTGTGCGAGATACTCAATTTCTCGCCACATTGCAGTCGTGGGCGAGATGAAGTGGAACCCAACCACACTACGCTGGGAAGGAAACGACTCAGCGCTCAAGGATTTCGATGCCGCTATGGTATCGACTCGCCCCGCACTCATCACCCACCTTACTGGATCTTCTATCGGCTCACCAGTAGGCTCGTTCGCCTCCGGTGCGCGCGTCGTCGGCAACATGATCTTCGACCCCCAGCGCATGTGTTGGATATCGACGCTCCCACCGGACGAGGACGAGCCGGACGTCTTCGCCGAGCTCGCCGATGACGAGGGTGATGACGACTGGGAACAGAAGGGCGGCACAATTCGCGCAAGCCAACAACTCTCAGGATCCCAAGGATCTATCGCCCCCTCCGACAAGTCGTCCAACTCCTCCGCATCACGCATCGAGCCGCCTAGCCCCGCGCGCAGCCACACACGGAGCATGTCCGAGTCCGAGAGCGACCGGTGCTCGCGGGCGTCGATGGTCTGTGACGTCGATGACTCTTTCGTCGAGAAGTGCCGGCTCGCGGAGGAGCGCCATCAGACGGAGCTCAAGAACTGGCTCTCCGCGCCCCAGGATGTCTTCGCCGACCTCGACCGCTCGTACTTGTACGAGATCCGTGCGCTTGCCACGCGGCAATATTAGGTGTGCCTATGTGTATCCTCCACGCTAGCTCATACTGCATACTGGTGCTCAGCCCCGGACGCTCACGGACAACAACCACACAATTCGACCCGGCTAGAGGTGTATCAGGACAATCTCGCATTTGTTCCCTCGTCCCTCCCCTCGATATGCACACCCTTGCTTCCTCTTCTCTGAAAATGCTTTGCGGCATCTCATGATATTCATGACGACCACTCATGACTCTCCTTTTTGTTTTGTTTTGTCCCTTTGTCCATAGCTTTGTGACTGTCTCGGCTCTCTCGCCCAGTACCTAGCTCCCTGCGTCCTACTACTACTCGATCTGTTTCTCGTCTTCCCGGTCATGCGCTTTTTTCGCTTTGTTGATATTGACGCCGGCCCCATCCGCTCCCCCCTACCCGTTACCCCGTGTCGCCCCTCTTCACGTTCGTCCTTGTCTATACCTTGCTCCTTGTTTTCCTTGGATGCTACCCTCTTTCATAGTCTCGCAACTGTATGAAGCCAATCAACATGAATATACAATTATGTCTCCATCCTCTCAAAGGTCTTGTTCGCTTTGATTGCCACCGTTGTCTGATGGACAATGCAAGGCAAGTGGATGTCCTTCAGTCCAGAAACGGAGATGCATCTTGTTATTCATTAAAAGACGACAGCTACAGATCAAGACCACGCCGCCGAGTGCTACGTCTACAGAGATGTGGTCAAGATTTTCGGGACAGGGACTAACTGGCCATTGAAACAGTAAGGGAAGCTTGAATAACATGAACCACGAGATATAGAGGGGGAGGACCAAAACCACGACAATAGAAACAAATACATAGTTTCTTTGGAAACAATACTACTTCACAGTACGCATAGATCGAGAGATCAACTATGGAAAGCGTGTGGTAGTGGCTGGGGCTCCGGCCGGGTCACGCTCTCCTTGAAGTCGCCTACACAAGAACGCAGAGGACGCGCCGAAGAACGGACAGAGGACAGCTGGAGATGGTGGTAAACGTGGGTGGAGGGGGTGTGAACCAAGGCAAGAAAGTCAAGGGGATAAATACGCGGAAGAAAGGGCTCGGTGCCCTCACGGCGTCGAGGACGGAAGGGGTGTGGGGAGGGACGTAATACGGGACGAGTCTACAGTAGTCCTATTGGTACACGAGGGAGGAGGGGACAGAGAGGAATGCATATGGTGACGCGGCTCTGCGAAGATGGAGGACCCAAGCCTGTGCTGGTCCTCCGCATCAAGAAGCGGGAACGTGTGGTCGCACCGGAGCCAGCGTCGGGAGAGATGAGCAGGACACAAGGACTGAGAGAGGATAGGGATGGCATAGCGAAGGCAACAACGCGACAAGAACGACAGCAACAAAGCGATAATATGACAACAATAAGAAACGGTGGAAAATAGAATGCGTAGCGAGGATAGCCTGGATACGATAGAACGGGACGCGTCCCGAAAGGGGACCAGAACAGCCTAGTCGAACCCGCTGATGGTTTTCCGCCGTTTCCTCGGCTGGGCGTCCTGCATCTCACAGTCCCCGTCGAGGGCGTAGAGGAAGTCCTTCCGCGACGTCTTCCTGCTCATCTTGAATGGGCTCCCGAAGGCCGTGACACCGACCTCGCCGTCCGCCGCACGGTGCTCCGATTGGCTGTGCTTCCGCCTACGCGTCTTCTTGTCCAAGATCGCGTCCATGAGACCGGCGGTCGCCGTCGAGGTCCCCAGGGAGTGCTTGTGGCCGCTTGAGCTGCCACCCGCGTTGGACGCACTCCTTGCACGTGAACGGGTGGGACTACCCGCTCTCCGACCTTGAGATCCGTTGCTGCTGGTGCTCGAGGACAGTGCGAGCCTCGAGGACGACGCGCCGGTCGCGGAGAAAAAGCCGCTGTCGTTACTGCTGGTGCTGGCAGAGACCAGCCGACGGTTCTCACCCTCACCAGGGGTATGCACGGCACTCTCGCCGAAGACGTCCTGCCAAGAAGAAAGCTTGGATGGAGCCCTTGCAGGGGTCTCGTTGAGGATTGTGGGGACATAGGAGATGTCATCGATGTCCATGATCGGGTCGTCCGCGATCATGTTGGAATCCTCTTTCCCGAAGGGAGAAAGCAAATGCGTTACAGAGACGTTGGAACTCTTCCCTTTAGAGACGCTGGCGCGACAACTACGGTTGCCGGTGTTGGGGCTCGCGGAGCAACTAGGGATTGGGCTGGAGTTGGGATCCTTGGCCGGTGAAATGATGCCGTTGATGAACATCTTCGTATGCGGAGTGTACTGAGGAGAGGTAGTCTCCCAAACCTTGAAGACGGACGGTGTCTTCATTATTCCAAGGTCTCGGTCAAGGGAAGGTGGCGGAGATAGCGGTCGTACCTCATCCCCGGGCCGCACCTCATCCCCGCAGTCCTTAGCTTCAGACAGACCGCGAATGATGTCCTCGAGATCGTAATCGAGCGTAGATTTTTCCCCGGCGTTCGGCGTTGACACGTAGTAAGGAGGGAGTCCGATACCAGGCGTGGTCGGGACCTCCCAACCCGGTTGGTCGAAGCGTGACTGGATGGAGTCGCCCTCGTCCGACTCAGTGAAAAGTTGACGCGGGGACATGGAAAGAAGACTCCTTCGACGCGGCGGGCTGAATATGCTGCGCTTCTGTCGTTCACTGGCGGGCACCAACACGATTGGGCTGACGTCCAAGCCACGAACGTTGGGACTGGCCTCCACTCGGGCTAGCATCGCCAACGTGTAGTCACGAACTTCCTGACCAACCCTCGGACTGCTGAACTTCCAAGGCTGCCTGGCGGGCATCCGCGCAGGTGAATGGCGGAAGGCGGGGGTCATCAGAGGGTTGTAAGGCGACTCAGGTGGAACCACGATGTCGAATGCTGGCTCAAGGTCGTTGTCCATAGCCCCGCCAGAGGGAGGGCCCGGAGTCTGGGGAGGAGTGCTCGAGAAGGACGGGCCTTCAGTGAGCGCGGGCTCGTCCTCTCCCGAACTCTGGTTGTGGTACGAATCCTCGAGAGTGTTGTCGGCGAAGGTGTTCTGGAAGGGAACAGATGAGCCAGCATGGCTCCCAGGGAAGTTCGAGGAGCCGACCTCGAGGGATACGACACGACGAATGGCCTTAGGTGCACCGCGTCCGGGGAGATCCTTCTCGGGAGGTTTTGGGGCTGCTTTGTTCTCTTCTGTGAATCACGGCCGGAAGATCAGTAAGTTACACTGCAACATAGACGCTCTGAACCGACAAACGTACTGTTAGAACTCCTGGCCCCGCGACCACCAGGACGGTCGTTGGTCTCGCGACGGTTAGCCATGGCGATCTTGTGCTTCTCGTAGACATGTCTTCTCCACATAGACTTGGCGTTCACCCCTGCATACTGCCTACGACAGAGAGTGCACCTGAGACGTGGCTCTTCGCCCTCCTTCCAGCCGTCCTTTGCCTCCTTCTTCTTGGTTGGGCACCACCCACGCGGGGGCTCGAGCTGCGGGGGGTAGACGACGGCATTGGGACCAATGAAATCGTTCACGTCGAGAAACCATTCAGGGTGAGTGGCAAGAATGTTGTACGTCAGCCCCGTCTTTTGCTTCTCAGAGCCAGGGTAATCGGTGAACGGTGGCTTGATGAAGACGCAACCGGGATCGCCTGGGACTGGATCGAGGTTTACGGCGGCGTTGTTGTTTGCAGAGTGATGTCGCGTGATGGGCTGCATGCGTGATGACGAGGCAGATCGCGCCGCGTCAAGGACTTGTTGGGTGTGATTATGACAGAGAGCTATGGAGGAGCCGGCGGGCGGTGGGTCGAAGCCGAGGGAGGCGAATGCGCCCTCCATCGACGAAGGTTTGCTGGAGGGATTGGGGAAGGCGGTAGAAAAGGGATGGTCGGCCATCCAGACAGGGAAAGTAAAAGACGGCAGTGGCTATGACGGGAGGTCGGCGAGGATGACTTGGGCTAGAAGCGGGCGAATAGAGGTGGTGGGGCTAGTAGGATGATCGCCAAGAGGAGACTGGAGCCAGAGGAGGGTGTGGAGACGAGGGGCGGGAGACGGGGGAGATGGGAGATGGGAGGAGGAAGAGAGGCCGAGAACGAGCGAGGACGTCGGAGTCGCAACGTCGCTCGCTTACCCCAACACACCCATCACAATTTCCCTTTTCCGGAAGAAACGCGTCTGACGCGTACCGCACGTGATCGAGTTCTCCGCGTTAGTAGTTCACACGCGCCTGACAGTGACAGTGGTAGTCTAACAGAGTCTAACTTACTGTAAACTTCGCCTTTCAAGTGGCTGCACACTCCCTCAGCACGTCAATCAAATCCAATTTCTATTCCATAGTCTCCCACTGTAAATATTTCCAACCCCTCAAGCCGGCCACCAGTACTGCCAGCAGACACCCGAAATTGCCATCTGTTCCGCCCAACGTCGGGTCTCAGTCGGTTGTGACGGTCAAATCGGTCTCGGGCTTATAATCATGGCACGGACTGCATAGTCACAAAGCGGCTCAACTTTCACCAACAACGCCAGGACTCTCCACCATCCAGCTTTCAGATTCAGAGCGCAAGAGCGATGTACCTGTCATTCTTACGCGTCAGCCGCCAAGGGAACTCAAATCGATTCAGCGACCTCACCCAGCAATCATAATGGAGCCACCAATCGGCGTGATTGGCCCCATCCATTTGAAGCTGGTCCAGTTCATCAGTTTAAAAATCTTCAGGCCCTTCGACAATGCAATACTCACTGGTCGTGTGCGAGCACTAAGGTCACAATGCTGCCAGAGAACAACATGCTCCCAACAGCAATCGCTGGGCCAGCGAACTTGTGCACTCCAAACTTCGGGTGGAGGGAGACGAGGAGCAGGGCCAGTCCATTAAAAATCTAGTCTCAACATCAATCAGATGCCATCTCCCAAGTCCCAACATGGCGGCCAGCCAGCTAGCGACCAGCATTCGTTCGGATGTGATACTCACAGCATAGTGGGATGCAGTCTCCCATGCGTGAATCTTGTCAGAGGTAATACCTTCTCTCTTCCGCAATCCATGCGAGCCGAATGCACCAGCAATCACCCCAGCCGCAGCTTGTCCGAATAGGAGCCAAACATACGGCAGTTAGCACCAAGTATTGCCCCAAGGTATAGATTCCTTCACCTAGCAACGCGCCAGTTCTCCACAGCAGAGCGGGTCCAGGAAACGGCCTTGCGGAGCGAGGTAGCAGCGGAGTGATAGCTGTCGGCCACGGCATGGTGGTTTGGTACAATACTGAGGAAGGAATTCAGTCAAAGTCGATTTGTGAGCGGTGCCACTGCAAGGTCGTGGTGCAACTTTGCCGAACCGCTTACGCGCCGCACCGCCAAGGACTCCGGAAGAATGCGGAGTAGCATTGACGCATTGGGCAATTTCTTCTCTGACCAGTGACCACCGCTCGCCCCGGGCCTTTCATCTGTAACTTTAAGACAGTACATGTGTCTCTGAGACGTGATCAGCAAGAGGCACCGGGCGGAGAATATGCGAAGGGATATGTCCCAGAACATCTGGTGAACGTCGTGTCCGAGAAGGACGGGAAGTTTCGCGCACAGTTGCGGCGCATCAACTCCGCGTCCAGTTAACCCAGGTCCAACCTCTTCGCAAGCTCCCGGCAATACTTACTCCTATTGCACGAATCCATTCCTGAATCCTTTTGGGCCCACCTGGCTACATATATCATGAGTATGGCGTATTGCGCACGCGATGGCCGCCTACGCTGAGGCAGCACCCAAGCTAGAGTGAGCCTGTAGCAGGCGTCCAATGCTACTGTATACGTATGTAATGGTTTTCTTCTGGGGAGCTATGGGTTGTTATCATTCACTCTTGCAATTGGCGTCGGTCATGCTTACAACTGGAAATTCCAGGACAGCCCGCCAAGAAAAGTGTGCCAGTATATGCGGGACCCTCGAGGAACGGAAGAGCTCGAGCTGATCAAGGGGCCACTAATCTCCGATACCTCGCGTTGCAGCATAAACACAAGGAGTCGCTAGGGATTGAATGGTTTAAAGCTCCCGTTCCGTCTACAGACAAGTTCCTAGAAACTTCGGGGCATAATCATAATAGGCTCTCCTTCCTTCAAGTTGTTGTCTTCACGTCTTCGAGTTACCGGTTCTTGGGCAGGGCTTCTAACCGGCTAGTTGGAACTTGGGGGAGAAAACATTAAAATAGTGCACATTCTGGAAGGATATGGTAGCAAAGGAGGGTTTAAACTCCCTGAGGAGGCGCGATATCGTTCGACGGAAATTGTATAGCCATTTGGTTGTCATATTGGGTGCGCGGCCTAGACAACTTTGGTGTCATCGCGCGTTTTTTTTGAAGTTTGACACACTTTCAACAACTTGGCCAGAGCCATAGGGTATCTATTAATCTGCCGCCCTTTCTGGGTAGTTTTTAAGCATCTGAGCCGTTTAATCTTACGAAGATTCGGACTTGGGCTGCTTGGGTGCATAGCTTTTATAGCGACGGGTTCACACAAACTGAAGAATTAGAGAGATTAAAATATTGATGCCCTACATCTGCTGTAGTGGTCCATGTGTAGAGTTTATAGTTAATTATCAGGCGCGCTTACCCTTTGGGCTTGTTCTGAGAATGTGGTCACAATCGGCAAATTAGTCATTCCAAGGGTGGCGCTGGGCCGCGGAGCGGCCCACAGGCGCCGAAAACCTGCCCAGGGGGCTCGCGCGAGGCCCGCCCGCCGATTCGGCGCGCTCCCTTCCCCAGCATGACCACTCATCCCCTCGCATCCCTCTGGCTGTTCCTCTTTGGGTGTAAAAGAGGTTATCAAATCTCGCCAAATTCGTCCACATCTACTCGCTTCTCGCGGCGGCGCGCGCGCTGCCGCGTCTCGGTCTGCGACTCCACATTCAAGGTACATTGCTTGACTCTCCCCCGGCTTCCCCCATTCGGTGTCCTCGATTTTGGGAGCCTCAAATATCGCGATTTGCGTGTGACGTCTACATATGTGCTTCCCAGAATTAATGTCCGGAAGTCGTGGTGCTTTGTGGGTTGAAAATATGCTATAAATAGCGCTCCTATTGTACATTGCTTATGTTGTCCAATTTCCATCGGTTTTCTACGCTTTTTTCTGCGAAATTAAGCTCTGCGCCTCCCCTATCTATTACTATATTCTTCTAGATTTTGAAGCTCCCGATGGTGCCCTATTGCGCTTGCCATCAGGTGCACTGATTTTGGCGCCTACCATCAGCTTGCATCGTACGTTTCTCCCCCAGTTCTCCGTCGTTTTCCTTCATTTTGGGCCCGTTCAGTAGGGCCGAAGCACACCTTTCAAACGAGTTCAACATAATCTCTCCGAGCTCTTTCATTCTGCCACAGTGAGCATTGTATTCCAGGTCACATTCGAGCTGTTATGGGCCTGGACGCACTGGCTTGAGACCCTCAGCTTCCCCTTCACATATTCAGCCACTACACAGAATATATTTTTCCCTTGTCGCGGGGTCCTCACGAACATCGAAGCTGGTGAAATCGGCTCGCGAGCAACCTCGCCGGCCGCACGTGCTCCGAAATTGGTCGACCAATTGGGCGCCTAAACCGGTCGCGCGGACCAATCACGACTAAACTTCGGGCGCCTGGGACCAATTTAGTCGTGACCCTTGGAATGGCGGGGCTGCCTCACAATCGGTGGCGTTGAGTATGGAGTGCCAGAAAGGGTAACAAACCACGTGGGCCAACGATTTTTGGCTAGCGCCCACCGAGGTCAGAAGTCTGCGATAGCAGCTGGAATTCGGGTCGTTCTCCTTCCTACTCTCATCCCACCCTCTCACTCCCTTCCTCTTGGGTAGCTATGGGGAAGGCTCAAAAGAAGACAGGGAAGGGTCGTCTAGACAAGTACTACAAGCTTGCAAAGTAGGTCATGATTTCTCGAGGGCGTGCTCATCCGCTGAGCAGGTTTGTACAGGGAGCAAGGATACCGTGCTCGTTCCGCATTCAAGCTCATCCAACTCAACAAGAAGTACTCCTTTCTTGAGTCCGCGAGATGTTGTATAGACCTGTGCGCTGCGCCCGGAGGTTGGCTTCAGGTCGCGAGCAAGTACATGCCTGTTAACAGTGTTATTGTCGGTGCGTGTACCAGCCCCCCACTTCCACCTGCGTCCCCTGAAACCTCGGCGCCCTAGGTGTCGACTTGGTCCCTATCAAGCCTATCCCCCGCGTTGTCACATTTGCGGCCGACATCACCACCGCCCACTGCCGCAACCTAATTCGTAATGAGTTGAAGGACTGGAAGGCCGACGTCGTCCTGCACGATGGTGCGCCGAACGTCGGTACCGCCTGGGTGCAAGACGCGTACAGCCAGTCCGAGCTCGTGCTCATGTCCCTCAAGCTCGCCGCGGAGTTCATTGTCAAGGGCGGCACGTTCGTGACCAAGGTCTTCCGCTCCGTCGACTACAACAACCTCATCTGGGTCTTCAACCAGCTCTTCGCCAAGGTCGAGGCGACGAAGCCGCCATCCTCGCGCAACGTTTCCGCCGAGATCTTCGTCGTGTGCCGCGACTTCCTCGCCCCCAAGCACATCGACCCCAAGTTCTTCGACCCGAAGCACGTCTTCAAGGAGCTGACCGCGTCTGCCCCCGCAGACGCAGCTGCTCTCGCGAAGAACGCGCAGGCCAACGTCTTCCAGCCTGAGAAGAAGCGGCGCCAGCGTGACGGGTACGCTGAGGGCGACTACACCCTCTACAAGGACTCTGGTGCGGCAGACTTTATCCAGTGTCAAGATGCTATCGCATTTCTTGGAACGTACAACAAAATTACATTCAAGACTGAGGAGGAGAAGGAGTGGCAGAAGCTGGATATCACAACGTCAGATGTGCTTGCGAATTGCGAAGACTTGAAGGTTTTGGGCAAGGGCGACTTCAAGGCCTTGCTCAAATGGCGGATAGCTTTGCGAGAAGAGGTATGCGCTATTTAAGCAGTGAGATCCTGTCGAGCTGGTCCTTACTTACATCGTAGATTGGCCTCGAAGCCAAGATGAAGCCCACCGAGGAGCTCACTGAGGCTGTTGAGGTCGTCGAGGAGGTCGACGAAGAAGAGCAGATCCAGGACGAGGTGCGCTCGATCTTGCGCTGTTCTATTTACATCTCCTAATCGCACGCCCGCAGCTCGAACGACTGAACGCAGAAGCCGCTGCTCGTGCGAAACGTCAGCGCAGACGAGCCAACGAGATTAAAGCACGGACTATCCAGCGCATGCAGTTACGCATGACCGCCCCTATGGATATCGGTATGGAGCAGGCTGATGCCACGCTTCGAGGTCAGGACGACATGTTCGAGCTTGAGGAGGCCGACGCCCTTGAGGGTAAACGCTCCGGGTATGACGATTCGTCGGATGAAGAAGGCAATGGCGCTGCCGAGGAAGAGGACGACGAGATGTTAGACTCGGAGGAAGAACGCGAACGGAAGGTTGCCGGGTTGGAGGACGAACTGGACGGGCTGTACGACGCTTATCAGGAGCACCTGAAGGAGCGGGACGCGAAGTATAGAGTGAAGGAGGCGCGGAAGAACAACAAGGCAGGGGAAGAGTGGCATGGGATCGGTAAGGGAGATGATTCGGACTCTGGCGGCGCTGAGGAGGGTGGATACGAGAGGGTGCAGCGGGCGAAGGCACGCATCGGCGAGAACGACTCCAGTGACGACGACACAAGTGATGAGGAGAACGTCTCGGAGAATCCACGCATGTCTGGGAAGAAGCGGAGACGAGCGAATGGTCCAGCGGAGAGTTCGTCGAGGAACAAGAAGTCGCGGACCGTCGTTGAGCCCGAGGGTTCCAGGACTGCTACCTCTCTGAGTCGATCTGCCCAGCTCTGGTTCAATCAGGATATCTTCGTGGGAGCTGATGAAGATATCGAAGATGACGGAGAGGATGTTGACGAGGACGAGGAGGATGAGGCAGATGCTGACGAAGACGTGGAAATGAGCGGGGAAAACGAACAGGATGAGGATGACGAGGTAAGTTTCGAGCTAAAATCAGGTTCGATGCTGGCTAACGCCACACATCACAGGCTGGATGGAGTGACGACGACTTTGAGGTTGTACCCCAAGATCAGGATGATGATGTCGAGATGTGGGACGTCGATGGCGAGAACGAGGACGAAGTCAAGCAGGCGAAGATTCAAAGTAAGATTCCATCAATATTCACATTATCAATCGACCACTGACAGGCGGTCGAAGAACATGGGCTTGTTACAGCAGAAGCGGTGACCCTCGCCCAGGCCCTCGTCAACCGTCAGAAGACCCGTACTGACCTCATCAACGACGGCTTCAACCGCTACTCTCTCAACGCCAAGGATGGTCTTCCCTCCTGGTTCCTCGATGACGAGCAGAAACATTACAAGTCGAACCTCCCTATCACCAAGGAGGCCATCGCCGCGCTCCGCGCCAAGATGCGTGCCCTCGACGCCCGTCCGATCAAGAAGGTCGCCGAGGCCAAGGCGCGCAAGAAGTTCAAGGCGGCCCAGCGGCTAGAAAAAGCGATGAAGAAGGCCGAGGGCGTGAATGAGACGTCCGATATGACGGAGCGCGAGAAGGCGAAGCAGATCGAGAAACTCATGGAAAAGGGCATGAAGGGGAAGAAACGGAAGGAGGTCAAGGTCGTTGTCGCCAAAGGTGTTCACAGGGGTCTGAAGGGAAGACCAAAGGGGGTGAAGGGCAAGTACGTGATGGTGGATGCGAGAATGAAGAAAGAGGTGCGTGTCTTTGCTTTTTTTCTCCATCGAGGGTAGCTCTAAGGCCGGCCTATCGCAGATGCGGGCACGGAAACGAAATGAAAAGGCGAACAAGAAGCGGACGCGGGCCTAATCCTGGTTTTATTATCTTCTTCCTCTTGCTACTTACTCTGTTGCATTCTTTGTGATGACGCCCCCAATTATCACGTGTCCATGCATCCTATATCCCCATTATGATTATATTACCATAGTATCGATAGAGATGTGCATATTCTATATGAACTGTTCGTCTCCGGTGATGAACGGCATGGTATTGGGTGACCGGTGGCTCATAATCGAGAGCTTGTCGCAGTCCTCAAGGAACCGTTGCCAGCTCTCCTCCGACGCCACGTTGTGACATGCGACCTAAAGCGGAGTTCATTAATGCGAAGTTGGGAGGAATCAATCGAGGGTACATACTTCACAGCGCATGGTTTTTTGGTTACTCTCTAGATCAAGGATGCTTTCGCAGAGGGCCCGCGTCAAGGAAGTCTCGTCTGCTGGCAGGCTGTGGAAGGGAATACGGGAACCAGTGACTACCTCCTCGCTCTGCCGGACGCTGGCATTCGTGTGCAACAGGTAGTTCACGCCCTGATGATGGAGTTTCAGTGGCGGACTGGGCTGTTCAGACTGATTATCCGAGCCACTCAAGCTGAAAGGTCACATTCAATCAGGAAAAAGGCAAGGGAACGTTGTGACAAATTGGGACGCACAAAGCTTCCAGCTCCCGCAGATACTCCCGCAACTCCGGAGGCTGCTGCGACGCCGTCAGATCCGCTGGGCTGTCCACGATGAATTGCAAATCCATCGGGCTAGTGCCAGAAAGTGGATCGCAGATACAGGTGAGTGCAACGACGCGAAAAGCACGCAATACGGTCAACACACTACTAACCGGTCGGGTATCATCACGTTCACGTCTGCTTGAACACCGGTCCAGCATCGGGCAGCGGACAAGATTTGTATCGAAATCGGTGGCGGCTCCTGCTGTTGCTCCTGCGTCGCTTGGAAGTCGATCGGAGAGCCCGATTCGGGTGTTGTTGACGTCCGCTGGCTTTCGGGTTTTTGAGCGGTGGGGAATATGCGATCCAGTATGTACGGCATGTCCATGTCCTTGAAGTCCACAGGCTTCGGTTCCTCAAGCGTAATCTCGAGGGAAAGGGTCTTCCTGTGGTAGATGGGGGCGGAAGCCGACACATAGGAAACGTCATCTGTTGACGTTAACCGACCCTTGTCAGGGCCGGCGGGCGATGGCACCAGCGAGTGATAGACTAGGCGATGTATCACCTTTTGGTGCTCCGGCGAGGTGCTCAATAGGGGAAGGGGCAGGCTACCCGGTGCACGTCATTGAAGGGCGCGAGCACGCAATTGATGGGAGGGAATACGCACTCTGGGACGAATGTCGTCTTGACAGCAGTGTTGTTAGCCACCCATTTCCGAATCTTGCCGAACGGATGCTGCCCCGTGAGTGGCGGTACTAGTGTCGGCCGTTGATCCTTGGATACCCTTGTGAGGAGCATATGGCCAAGACTATGTGGTTAACGGGTTAGCGTGACTTAGGCGCGCATTCATGCGTTCACTTACGAAGCTCTGACCACCAGGTTAGCTTGCGCCAGGTCCTTTGGAATGGCCGCAAGCAACACGTCCTTGAGCTGAACAGTCTTGCTGAAAGAAGATGAGACGACCCTTGCCATTGCACATGATAAGTTAGACTTACTCGAAATCTGCCACGAAGTGCCCCTTCCCGCGCGCCAGTCCCTCCGCAGTATCCATATCTTCACGGAAACCACCACTCAACCACTCGCCAACACGGCGTAACCGGAATGTACCTGTGGTGTTCATCGAAAACGGCAGTTCTCGCGGGGAATAATACGGATATAGCGCATATTCCTGAGGAAACATGGCCAGAGGGTCGGTCAAATAGGTTGAATGAGTTACGCTGACCGGAAGATATGCAAGCATGGATGCAAGCGAGTTCTCAACGATCTGCTTCCAATGAGTTCATGATGAATGCAGCCGTCGAGGAAATATAGTACCTCGTGAACCGCTCGACTCGCCAGCCTCTCAGCTGCTTCCAATGCTTGAGCGTTCTTCGCGGTAATCCCCACCTTGCAAACCTTTGAGGCAATGGTCAAAATGCGAGCTCGGGAGACAACATACCTTTCCAGGCGAACTCGGCATGTCTTCAACAAATGCCTGAGATAGCCGCGATATTCGCTGTATCATATCCGGCGGAATAGGCATTGGGGACGGCAAGTCGAACGTATTGGAAGTGAAAGTCTGGTGAACGAACGGGATTCAGTCGCCAATCTTGGCCATGATATAGGCATACAGCATATACCTGACTCATGGTCGCAATATGCTCGGTTATTTCCCTCACACCACTTCGTGTACCCTCCACCCGCAAAGCCAGTGACTTTGGAAGCCGCTTCAACGATATGTGGACGTCGTAGTCTTGCGACATCCGCTTCAGGTCCATCCCATCTGCTCTATGTGAGGACTTGCACTGAAAACGACAACCGGTTTGACCGTACCTTTGCCCAGTATCAAGAACAACTGGCTAACAGAGACGGGGAGTTCTTGAGAAGGGGACGACGTCAGGAATGCTCTTCTCAGAGCCAACATCACACACCTTTCGTGACGATCTCAACCTTGTCGCGCTTCGCTTGCTCGACATCGGCGAGCTTAGGCCACTTCCACATCTGCTCCAAGATAGACTCCGCATAGTCCGCCTTCTTCCGGTTCGTTGAACAATGCCTACTCATGCCCAGTTCCTGAACAAGAAACTTGCGCAGCTGCTCCTTCGTAAACGACCTGATCAATGTGTTGAGGGTCGTGGTGTAGACCTCCGCATACTTGGGGGACTGGGCGGGAGGAGGCTCTGGTCTATACCGTTCGAGGTCATCCTTCGTAGGCTCGATCCCTTCGGCATTGATGGAAGCTAGGTAGGATTGGACGCGTGAGAATGGTTCCAGCAATTCCGTATCTTGTGGGGTTGTCGGTCCTAGCTTCCTCTGTGCATTGGATGATGTGCTGGACGCGTTTGAGGTGCTTGGGGCGGCGGCCGGGGTAGAATCCGATGAATCCGAAGCATGACGTGGTTGGCGAGGGAGCGAAGAGTTACAGCGACATCGAGAGAGTGTGCGATGAGCAGCAGAGAAGGAGTGAGACGCTCTAGCCTGGCGAAGCAGTGGTACTGACATGAGCAGCAGCTGGGTGCTGCCAATGGTGGCGACCGTGAGTCGGACCGTGACGATGTCCCGACGGTGACTCGGCGGACGCGCATCGCCGACGACGCGACTTTCCCTTGACGCCCAGCGCCGTACTATTGGCGCCCGTGGACGCGTCCCACCGGGTCACGCGCATAGTTATTGCATCCAACTCCCTAGTACCAAACACTCGATCGATGCAAACACGCGAGTACAACACATGAGTCTTGTCGTAAGTTGTCGTTTACGTGGCCGCGTAATCCTCAAACCTTCCTTTCGACCACAATGTCGTCGCTTAACGTATCCGACTCGTCCACAAGTCCGTCCGCATCGTCCCCAACCTCGCCTTCCCAACCGTTCTCTGCCAGGTACTTGAGGAACTTCTCGTCTTCGTCCTTCAGATCCACTCCGGTCATATCGGGGACAAAGAAGTACGTGACCAAAATGCCGGTAATGCCACAGATGGCCGCGATGATGAACGTCCACCTGTTAGGTTGCAGTCAGACACACGCAAAGCAGAGCTCCGGGTCGGGTTGAGAGTAAGGACAGAGGAACGCAGCGTACTTCTTGCCGAGGTTGTTCTGGATGGGCGTAAAGGCCTGTGTGCCCACAGCAGCTCCAGTCTTGCCGATTGCTGCCGACAAGCCGTAGCAGGTGCCGCTGCGCGAACTCAATGTCAACCATGATACCGTCGTATCGCAGAACAGAGTTCATACCGCACGGGAGTCGCGAAAGACCTGGACGCATTTAATATTAGAATGAGCGGCTTGACGTCATCCAGCAAGTTCCACTCACTCTACGCTGACCAGTCCTAGCATGTCGCCGGGTCCCTGTAGTATTCCGAATTTGAGCATGTGTGGCTTCCTCCGAGTCGGACATTTAGTTACCAAGTTACCGAAGGACTGCATCAAGCCGTAGCTAAACTTGTCCGTCAGCCAGATCGAGACCCAGAGCGTACGAGGACTGCCCACAAGATGACGAAAAGCGGAATGATCTTGGTGATCTTCTCGTACGCGCAGCCGATGATCAGGCCTAAGAGGTGTTCGGCTTTCTATTTGCACAGCGGAGAAGCTTCCGGGTACTTACCAAAAACGAGGTAGCCGCTGAACCCAAGGATCATCTAGGAATCGAGAATAAGATATTCGGAATTGAGATTCGGAATTGAAGGATTCGATGTCGTCATTCGGCCACATACTGTGTTACGCCGTCCGAGCGGGTTGCAGAGCAATGCGCCGACGAACACCCCTGCGCATCATAAGCTAACATCAAGTATTCCCATGAGACTACATACCAGGAAGCGCAATGGCACCCAACAATAGTTGCCACTCCGCGGTCTGCTTTATATCACCATCGTGGATAACACTAGAGATAATGGTGCCGGAGAAGACTCCGTTCGGGAAGGTAACCTAGCCGAAAGGCAACTTTGAGAGGAAGTAACGAGAAGCAGTCCTGTTTTCTTACGAAGTCGTAAAGGAACCTAAAAATATCTTCTCAACGAGGCCACTCCGGCAAGCTCTCACATCCGGCAACAACGTACCAAGCACCACAAGTACCGATCAATGGTCTCCAGTACCGCTTCACCACCAACCAGTATGGCACATGCTCTGTACATTCAGTCAGCCTCGCCAATAGTCAACAGCTACCGGCTCACTTTTGATAGCGCCCTTCCGGAAGCTGACAGCGCCACATGTATGCACAGTTAACGTCGACAGCCAAAGGTCGCAGCCGTAGAGACGTTGGCACTTACAGCTGTGTCGTGAGCATCCGCATCCGGAAGTAAAACACTGTCAAAGGCAGAATGATGCCAATGCCAAAGCACACGCGCCAAACCGTAGGCAGGTGGTTTTCGCCGGCGGCGGAAAGGACGATGAGGAAGATAGACACCGCCAAGGGACCACCGAACTAATGGATCCGTCAGTAAATCGGACAATGACAAAGCGACGTCTAACGTTGGCGTACGTACACTCAATACGAAGTTCGTGACCATGATGAACACTAGATAGAACGATATGAGCTCCGTGTGATGGCGCAGTGATGAGGTTCACGAAAGCGCACCAGGCCCCCTTTGTTTCAGTACTTTCTCGTTGGCGGCCTCGCTGGCGCTAGTCGAAGAAGCGGGGTACTCTCCCCCGACGCCCTGCGCGAGATATCGATTTGAGCAAGAGACAAGAATACCGCATACCGCATGCAACGTCATACTCACAACACCGGTGATGCCTCTGGCAGCTGTCAAGAACCAGAACAGACCCTGCACGCTGCCGTTCGCGCCATGGGCGGCGGTTCCCAGAATTGCGCCGACGACGATGAGCAGCGTGGTGGCAACAAGCGCCGCCTTGCGTCCAATTCTATCGCAGAGCAGCCCGACCGAGACTTGGCCCAATACCGCACCTGGGAAAGGCCGAAGATACCAAGGTTTCAGTCTCACAGTACGCCAGCTCGGACCTTGACAATCTGTGCGCTCACCCACGAGGAGAGCGTTCGATACGCGAGTTGAAACGTTGGACGTGTACTCCTCGGGATAGAGTTTCTTGAAAACAACCTAACGGGCGACAAGCAAATATCGATCGTCAAATTTCCCGCGGAACATGCGTCAAATATGAACCAACTGACATTGGACATTGTCATAAGGTTGTTCTGGTCTGTATAACATCAGAACATTCGCTCAGATATCGAGAGATATACGGCGAGATGGATAGAGAAGAATGCACTTACAGCCATCCGATATCAAACCAAATGCCGCAGCAGCGATAGTCATGTACGCACTCAGCGCGGCCCTTCTGGACACCGTACTGGTCTGGTGCGACCTTTCCGGGACTGCCGTGTGCTGCTTGACTTCGCCAGAATCATGCGAGAGGACCTGGACACCGGCATCGGTCGCCTTCTGCGGAGAGTCTGCCATGATGGTGGGCGTAAGAAGAGACTGGGCGATAGCGTCGACAAGGGAAGTTGACCTGTATATGGTACCCGCTGCATGGCGCGGGGCACCGGCATCAGACGATGATTGACCCGACAGCCAGAGTTGCAGGCACGACCAACGATGAGCCAGGATGAGCCCCACTTGAAGCAAAGCGACCAGGAGCAGGATGCGCACGTGTGTGATGCTGGCCTCGCACTCGCCGCTCTGTGGCCCGGCGGCTGCAGCTGCACGGCTTGACAGGTGCGCGAAAGTTTCTCTCGCATTCGCTTTGGCACCGGCACGGTCGCCAGTACCGACTCGAATCAACACCTTCTTGACCCTTTGCAGCGACTGTCAAAGCGTCTATCGTTCAGTAGTGTACTTTGCTTGGTCGACGCGCTGGACATCGATGCTTATGAGTCCATTCCAAAAATAGACGCCACCACAACGCCATCACTGAGTACTGAGTACTGAGTACCGAGTCTCGAACGGGCGAGGCGTCGGCGTCGAATGTCTGCACTCCGATCGACTCGAGAGTTTGGACATTATCGGAATTCGCTCTGCAAAAGGGGGGCCATGTATTGTATCTGCTTGTCCGTGTGCGAATGTGGCCATCCTAAGGGGGGTTAGTTCCAGCTCCGAGTCCAGATGGAATAGAGGACGATAAAGACCGTCCGTGCGGCGATGCGTTGATATTACTGCGTTCCGACATTCATGTAATCGTACGCTTACTACTCACTGAATCTAGAAAATCTCTCACACTAGTGCTACAAGTGAAAGGGGGCAAGGTCGCGCTGGCCAGCCTGGAGGGCTGGAGGATGGCGCCTCTCAAAGAGTTCGCAGTCGAGCAGACTCCACCATAGCACTCGGGACTCATCGCGTCCCTGAGGATGGGTTCACGGGATGCTGTGGCCGCCCACGATATTTCGGGAGAAGGTTCGTCTCGGTCCAGAAAGAACGGAACAATGAAAACAGGTACGGGAGGCGACGGGGTGGGGGGATCGTCTCCTCCCGAAAACCCCCACAAACAGGTGCAGAATACATATAAGTAGGCCGCAGCGAGAACACCCCCAATGCCACTCAAGCAATTAGATGCAGCCCATGCCGCCGCCGCTGGCAATCTCCGCACTACGTCCCGGCACACGTTGACGACCGGTGCACAGTAACAACACCCGTTTCCCAACGAGACGTCGACCATAGCCTACGAACGTCCCCGATCAAGCCCAATCGGCATGTATCACTCGATGCACCGACGTCAAGACCGACGTGCGCTCGTGCTGACAACGCCGGCGGACCCTGTCAAACAAACAAACAACTTCCGGTAAAAAATATTAACCTGCATTTTACCACCACGACCCATCGTACTGAACGCCCGCTAATTTCCAGGACCTGTAAATCCAAGCTTTGGACGCTAGACAGCGCTAAACTGCCAGGATGACCGTCCGCCTCGCTTCGTCGGACAATGGAGTACAGCTCCGCAAAGCGAGGTTCATCTCGACTTCCTCCATTCTGCTCGGGGCCCCTCGGAGTGTCAGCAAATAAGACAACATATGGAATTGTGCTGATCAGATCAGCGGATCTGTCGGCCCTCATAGCGCATGCTCTTCTATGCTCTTGGGCCTGGTTGCGTACATTAGAGTAAGAGGCGACGTTCGTTCCTGGTCCAACAGACTCCCCAACCTGGGTCAACTTGCCAATACGAAACGACGAGCTTCGCATGTTTGCCGATCTCGAAGACTGATATATGGAATACAACGCTGACAGACTCCGACACGCCACCGTGTGGGATTTCTCGCACAAGGGAGCAACCCCACGCCAGAATAAATACAGTGTGCACAAGGAATCGATATTAATGGAGTGTTTGCGGAACGCAAGTTCGGTCGAAGCAAAAGCAGGAACAACGCTCCCGATGGTGACGAAGCTTGAGAGACTCGTGTCGAGCCCGGATGCTGTGAGATAGCGTAGCGTTTGTTTTGACTCTCGAGATCATCGAAGTCCATGGCCTCCCCCACATGGGAATTCAAACATTCGGAATTTTTCGGCCTTGGCATGTTTCTTACGCATCCACAGCTGCTCCAAAAGGCCTTCACCGGTCGGAACATGAGATAGAGGCGGGACGCGCCGCGCAACAAGAAGACCTGGCGAAACTCCGCCGTAGAAATTCCATGCGAGGTCTCGAGAATGCGTCTGCACTCTATCAATGCTTCCCGAACTTCTTGTGGATGCGCCTGAATTTATTCAACCCAGCCCACGATCAGAGCATTTCATAACGAATGCTATGGGAAAAGGTACCGTGCGCCCATGATAATCTCGGGAGCGGGAGCATCACGACGAGACATTCAATGGCATCGCATCACACCCGATGTCCATACGCCGCGCCAGAAGAGGGCATGTGTGGCATAGTAAGTCACCATCTGGGGTTCCGGAGAGATATGTAGTCACGGCCCATAAAAGGGTTCCCACCTCATATATTACACAGCGCCATGGCGGTGTCAAGCGACGCACTCGGCGGTATTTGCTAGCTTCACCAAGTGTTTGGAAGATAGGCCCAATTGGACGGGTTTGCCCGCACCCCGACCACCTTCTGAACCAGCGTGAGAGTAAATGAACGGGATGCACCGTTGGGTGTCGCGCCGATAGTGACGCAGCGAACTTAACGCAAGGAGGTGGAGTGCTAGGGCGCAAACGGCGTGGGCGTTCCGTCAAGACATCCGCCGAAGGACGTCAGACTGCGTGTTGATCGACCTAGAGATTCAGGGTAAGTGACAGGGCCAGGGTAGGGCGATGGATCCACGAAAGGACACGGTTTTTGACGTCACGTTGTTCCCTGTCCCCTGCTAATAATAAATGAAGAAAGGTTCAGGCTAGATGGAACTGGGCGAAAGACGAGGAGGTTGCTCGGATGGCAGTTCACGTAATGCTTGCCTGGTTCGTCCCATCCAATTGACTTGGAACATATTGCTTCAGCGCAGCACCCATATCGAGGAGCAGGCGGATAGCCATCGGCACGGGCATGCCAGGCAGGGTTTTGCCTGGCCTGGGAGGACAGGCATTGAGATCAATATATTGGCCGTGTGAATGTCTCCTGAAAATGTGTTAGTTGGACAGTCCCGCCTTTCACGGTGAGTTGTTCCAGCGCGACGATGATCGCGACAAGCATCGTGGAGACATAATTCGCGCTTAGACATGAGCATCGCGACCGCCGGATGTAGCGAAGCTTTAATGCGTACCAGCTCGGAAGTGCAGTCAAAATTGCTCGAATATGAATACCGGCCGTTGGGTGAGCATCTGGACTGACGATCAAAATGCCGTAATAAATAAACCGGATTGGTCGACCACCTAGTAGTAGTAAACTGGAGTGGATAGGAGGACCTGTGGGCGACAAATATGGATCAGACCACTTGCCAAGGGAACAAAAGAATACGCTGGAATGGGCACCTAAACCAAGCTGTCGAGAGGAAAAAGAGGTGTTTACACGTATCAAGGAGCTGTCGGGAAGGCATCACAGATGGGGGGTGGCATGCGGTGGTACCCTTGCTATTCGGAATTCACGTCTGGAGACGCAGCCTCTTGCTTTCCACGAAGAATCGGAGCAATACGCAGCTCTCACAGACTCATGTCATCTATAGCCAACGAATTCGGAATTGGAGTGACGTCTGGAGATACGTCTCGTCCCAACGCTCCGAGGGCCCTGCAAGGACGGAGGTCCAGAAGGAGTCGGTCAGCGCGCCGGGTGGCGGCACGTGCGAACGGCGAGGATCCGAGAGCAAGACTTCCGCCGGGTGATACGAATGCGCCAAGGCCTTCTGCGCGGATGAAATCGGATTGGGCGGTGGGCGAAGAGACGTTGGCAGAGAGCAGAAGCGAAGGGGCTCGCGGGGTATGCGGCGGAGGGAGGCACCTGGCACGAGTCAAAAACCCTTGTGGGGCAATGGCCATTGCCAGACAGCCTCGCGGGCGCCAAGGCCCCGATCCAGATTCTCGCGTGGGCGTCTGCGATTATCGGGGGGGGCCCTGATAAAAGAAGATGTGTTGGTGGGCTATCTAATCAGTTACTTAACCCACGACCAGAGATCTCCCCGGCCCCTGCTCCATAAAACTTGCCCCCACCCTCCCCTGCCGTTCCCAGCGTCCGCACCCCTCCCTCTCACCACAGAAATCGCGCGTCGTGCTCGCATACCATCGCGATGAGTGCCCCAGCCACCCCCACCGACGCCGCCTCCTCATCCACCACCCTCTGGGCCACCGGTGCGTCACTCTCTTCGCATGCCCTCGCCCTGCGTTCTCACATGCTTCGGATGCAGCCTCGAAGGAGTGGGTCATCCCAGCCAAGCCCAAACCTGGACGGAAGCCCAAGAAGGACGTTGCTCCTCCACCCCAGGACGGTGCCGAGGTTCGTGTATCCCCAAACGCGTCGGCGCTAATATTCCGATGCTTACCCGAATCATCGCGTTTATGTGTTTATGTATAGACCGATGCCAAAGGTCGCCGCGTCCAGAACAGGTGAGCACATTGCCTGCTACCCTACGTCTCCTCCATCTTGACCCAAACCCTCCCTCCCAGGGCTGCTCAACGTGCCTTCCGCGAGCGCAAGCAATCCCAGCTCGCCGAGCTCCAAGCCCGTGTGCAACAGTACGAGCAAGGGGAAATAGAGCGGAACGTCGCGCTTCAAAATATCGCGAAGCGCCTTAAGGACGAGAACGACAAGCTCCGCAAGGAGAATGCACTTCTCAAAGAGAAGGTCGCTCAATACGAGGCAGAACGCGCTTCTTCCAAGAGGCCCCGCGACGAATTCTCCCCACAGCCATCCTACGACCGCTCCCAATCACCCGCGAAGAAGAGGTCCAGGTCTTCGCTCGACGCCCTCTCCAGTCTAGCTCAGACGTCTTTCACCCCCGTAGCCTATGCCTCCTCCCCCTCAGCCATGTCTTCCGCCGACTCCGATGCGCACTCCAGCTTCTCCCCCATGCCGTCATCCGCGCGTGACACACAACTGTTCTCTCAGAATTTCAACCTTAATGGCATCTTCGAGCTTGCTACGTCTGGCAAGACAAGTCTATTCGAACCCGGAGGTGCTCTCGACACGTTTGATTGCGGGTTCTGCAGCGAGAATACGCCCTGCGTCTGTCGCGAGTTGGCCATCCAGCAAGTCGCAGAGCGTATGGGGGTGCCCTCAATGAAGATGGAAACCACAGACCAGAACGCTGTGTCTATGTCCTCTTCCCCCATTGCCATCGCTCAACCTTCCATCCTCGACAATCTCCCCGCCTACCAACCCCCAGTCCCTCTGCGGCGCCGCGCGCCGAATTCCTCCCTACAGCCCATATTCCCTATCACGCTCGCCACCCCAGAGCCGACAAACCCGGAGGTGCCATCCTGCACTGGCGACCCTTCGAACTGTCCAGCCTGCGCTGATGATGCTTTCGGCAAGGCGTTCTGTGCGGCTATCAGTCAGTCCGTCGCTGCCTCGTCTCCGTGCAAGGACTGCCCTTGTCATTCCAACAGCGGAAGTGGTTGCTCGGCGGCGGCAGGTAGCGGTGGCGGCTGCTGCTGCGGGAACCCCGCCACGTGCGGGCGATCGAACCCTGAACTCGGGCTGCCGGTCTCAGGTTCGCCTCCAGCGTCGGGCTCTGCCTTGGCCCCGACTGCCGCACAACTGACGTCGTCCCTCCTCATGTCGGAGGTGTTCAGCACGTCGGAGACGATTCCCTGCGACGCGGCGTGGCGGCAGATCAAGAACCATCCGAACGCCGCGTTCACGGAACTGTCGCTCCTGGCCGACGTCGTCGCGCGCCGCTCCAAGTGCACGGGTCCCCGCGTCGAGATCTCTCCCGCGCCAGGCTCCATCACCCCAGAGCGTGGTGTGTCGCCGGGCTTGGGCCTCGGGCTTCCGGC
Source organism: Ganoderma lingzhi (assembly GCA_026283605.1). Lineage (NCBI taxonomy): Eukaryota > Fungi > Basidiomycota > Agaricomycetes > Polyporales > Polyporaceae > Ganoderma > Ganoderma lingzhi. The sequence goes on from JAPJYM010000001.1 coordinate 3,096,782, forward strand.
AACCTTCGTGCAGCCGTTTGACAGCCAGTCCATCATTCTTACAGACCCGCATGCACAGTATCACGAACGGCAGCGGATACGTGGAAGCGGGACGTCGTCGCCCCCTCAACTGGTCCCACAGGATGTCTTGGTTCAATGCGGCCGACAGCGGGTTCGGGAGGTGATGGCGGACGGTGTCCGTGATGCGCTCCGTCTGCTTGACGCCAGGTTCGCCCAGCCGTAGTATCAGTATCGTGAGTAGCCCGATAGTAGTTTGATCTATGCATTCCCTACCTCGAGCTCTTCTTGTGTATAATTTACGTTTAAGCTTATACCTTTGGTACCCGGCGTCCAGCCCATGTATTCTACCCTGTTCGTATGCCTTTTCTGTTTAGAATTTAGACACCACATGCTTTGTACCTTACCCTGCACCGGTCAAATGCCTGAGGTCACTGGTCAGATCCATGAATTGTGTCCATGCTAGGTTGTCAGACGGGTCAACTGAAACGATGCGGTCCCTCTCGCAAAAAGGAATACGCGCAGAACCTAGACCTTGTAGCATTACTGTACTCATGCTGATGTATCGATCAATGCAATGTTACGAGCAGACTCCGTAGTCTCCTTCGCCCCGCGCGTTCCCAAAGATTTCCCTCCCCGTGGCAACAACTTATCAACCATCCGGTGAACCACACGCCTCCTCTTCCTTGACGACATTTTCTGCGTGACGGCATTCCCTGGGTGCAATGCGCGGAATCCACGCGCGAGGTCCCTGAGCGGAGCCTCCTCAGCGCCATCGGGCAGCGGCGCCACTTGTGGCCAGAGCCGGAGCAGGAGGCGTCGTGCCGCGCCGTACTCGCGCCTCCGGAAGAACGCACTCACGAGCGCGTCAACGGCGGGGACGTCCGGCCGGACGCCGTCGGCGAGCATGGTGCGGAACGCCCTCATCGCACCCTTCGTTCGGGCGAGACGGGCGTGCCCTGCGACGAGGATCGTGTGCATCTTGACGTCCGGCTTGAGTCCAGCATCCGCCGCGGCACGCATGACCTCTGCGGCACCCCTGAGGTCGCCCGAGGCGGCGTAGCCCTCCATGAGCGCGCCGTAGTGGTACCGGTTGGGGCGGAAGCCGAGCTCGATCATCGTGCGGAACTGCTCGCGGGCAGCCTCGACATCGCGTTTGATCACCGCGAAATGCTTGATGCGCAAAGCGAAGGTGGCACGGTCGCCTCGCACGCCACGGGCCGACAGCGACTGGACGATGGGGTGAAGATGGTTGGCGCATCTACGGAGACGAGAGAAGGTGATACCAGCAACAGGCTGCGATGGAACGCCAAGGAACGATTCCTTGGTACTGGATGTGGATGAAGTGGGAAGATTCTCGGAGGGGGATCGGCGGGTGGATGCTGGGGCCTGGGACCACCCTCGTGGACGATTTGCAACCCGTTCGTGCGACAACATCGAATCTAAGAGGACGTGGAGATGTTCCTTTGCGGGTGTAACGCCTCCAGACTGCAACAGCCGTGCAGTCCTGATCAGCTCTCCGGGTCGTGTATGTCGACGCAGACTGGAGAGAATGATGCGGATCGTGGCTGCATTGGGGTTCGCCTTCACAATCTGCATCGCAGCGAGCACTACGTTGAGATCACGTAGTCCACGTTTCCTCTGGAGGCCCCGTAGGAGAGCATTGAATATGTGAGTAGTGGGCGGGGTGGGAGGGGGGATTGGGAGTTCTGGAAGAGCGGACCTCAGGAAACCTAGAGAAGCAAGGTGATCCATTGCCTCGGGGTAATCTCCAAGGACACCAGCAACGACGTGGAAAGCGTCGTTGGGGTAGCCTGCAGAGAAGTATAAGCGCACCAGTGCAGCAGCTGTATTGCTATCAGGCAGGACCCCGGCGACATGCATTTGTTGGAGGACGTGCATAGCCCTTGCAAGGTCGCCCTGACGTGAGAGATGATTGAGCAGGATATTGTACGTTGTGACGTTGACGAGGTTCCTGGGAGGGGTAGAGCGAGTCACTGTAACCACGGAAGATCCGGCTACAGCGTCGTCGTCCTGGGTGGAACCTGCCCCATGGCCGAAGGGACGGCCTCCATTCGGCGACACGGAAGAGAGGACATCGACAACGCCTGACACATCCTCTGCGTCTAGCAAAAGGTGGATGAGACCGCTGAGAACGAGACTGGACACCTTGTCGTCGCCGGTGCCGATCGCATTGAGAGCTTGCGCTCTGATCGAGGGAGTGAGTCCAAATGAACGGTACCCAAGCACGATGATCGCGCAGGTCTTCGCCGTCACGGGAAACCCAGCGGACTCCATAGCCCGTAAACCTGTTAGCGCAGCCGCCAAATCGCAATTGCGGAGGTGCATTGCTACCAGAAGGTGATACGTCAGCCGAGACGGACTGATGTGTTCCCTCTGGAACATTGCCAAGACTTCCGACACCGAGACGTATCGCTGGTTCTCCATCCACGCCCGCAATCTCCAGTTGAGCAGTTTGACTGTTGTAAAGCCTAGCTGCTGTCTTGCGAGTCCGGCGAGATTGCGGACGCCCCTCCACTCCTTGAGCTCCGCCAACTTTGTGGTCAAGTGATTCCACGTTTTCGGCGAACAACTGGCACCGATTTGAATAGCGAGGCGTAGGAACCAAAGTGCTCGATCGGGATCCCTCTCCTCGAGGAAGTGGAGTACGATAGAGAACGCCCGCGGATGTCGCAGATACGTTGCGAGGTCGTATGCACCTTGAGCTTGGCGGAGGTCGGTAATGGTACATCGGGAGGGAAAACGAGCGAAGAGACTCTCGAGGATGGAGAGAACTTCGGGGGGCGGCACAAGGGATATCAAGCTGGATCCACCTTCCTCCTTTGGCCGGTCCAGACGGAGGAATGAGTCTAAAACGTTTTCTCCGGCATTTGATCGCCCGGGGTGCTCTGAAGGAGTGTTCGTGTATTCGGTAGATGCATGGGAATGTCTGAGCTTCGGAGCTACAGCTGGTGGCCATAGAACACGACGAGTCGAGTGGATGGGCTTTGCGATGAGACATAGGGGATGAAGGGGGGTACGACCCCTCTCGAGGAAGCTGTGTGCGGCTTGGGATAGATGCCTGAAATCCCGACCAACCCTCCAGTGCATGGACAGCCAGGATGACGGGACGATGAGATCCCCAAGTGGCCGCCGTGAGCTGGAGGCGTGTAAACGAGTGGTTTTTGCCGTAGAGGAATAGCAAACGCACCTGTGCACGGGGAAAGTGCTATGTCGCGTGTGGGGGGAAGTTGAGGGACATGCAAAGGTACGAGGGAGCCAACCGACGAGACTGAGGCCAGTGGGCAGAACGACGACCTCGACCTCTCGACCTCGACCTTGGCGTCTCGCCGCGCTCTCGGCAGTCTCCGGCCGTTTCCGTCAGGCGTCAACTGCATCTCACCTCCAGGCTCCCGACTCGGACGCGTCCTCTTCGCCACCAACTTTCTCTATCCTTTTGCGCCTCTTGCCTTCCCTCGCGATACCCAACATTCCGTCGCTATAGAACACTGCGCCCCTATCGCCGTCAGCGCCGCCCTAAATCTTACCCGCTGCCAAGAAACCGGCCGCAACAGCCCCACCAATGTGCCCCATACATTCCTCAGGAATGGCGATTCTTACCGCCTTGGGCAATGCGACGTCTCCTACGATCGGATGTTACTTTAATTACCGGGGCTTGATCCCTCGAGCTATGGGCCTGGCGACGCACCCGAATGTCCTGAAAGCCGAAGACGCCTTCGTTTTGGTTCCGACGCCGCACGATTCCATTGCGTGCCACACAATCATCCGAGGTGCAGTCCCAACTTCATCCCCGCACAGGCATCCATTCCGCCGCACTGTCATTCCCAACCATCATCCAGGATGTGACCCGCTATTGTGTAGCGGGGCTTTGGACGAATATAGGTTGGCGGCGAAACCGCTCCTTTACAAAGTCATATAGCATTGATGAAGTACGTGTGTCATTCGCTGCCCCGTCGCGGTTTGACGCGTGTGCACATGCTTCATATCACTTTACGGCCAGCTCCAATGCGAGCATGTTAAGAGAGGCGAAGTCTGTTGCCTTGTCGAACGGAGAATGCACGGATGTCCGAGGATATGCTGTCTGCGGTTACCGAACGGCGGACCTGTTCTGTTGCTGGCTGACGCATGTACCTGAGAACAAGAGCCTTACCCTTGCAGACTGAGACAGACGGCAGCGAGCAGCCTCAAGGTGGAAAACGTAGTTGCTGATGTCTACTCCGTAGATTTCGCAACGCAGCCCAGCCTAAACAGTTCAGGAACACAGGCCCATTGACCGCATCCACGATTGCCACGAGGAAGTGCTGTGCCACCGGCGGTGCAACTTACCCGCCAGTTTACGGCCAACAGTTGATGACCACAGTCAGAGACCTTGTAAAACGCCTCGGGGAACGTGATAGCGTGTTACAGAACACATCCGAGGTCGACGTCTATTCGTCACCTTCACACTGCAAAGGATTCTCCATCGCCGAACATTGCGACATGCGACATCGTCGCTCGGTAACGCCGGCAGCCCTCTCAGCCTCCCCGCGCTTGCCCCGCGCGGCCAATTTGCGCTCATCGCCCCGGCCTCTGTCGTATTCGCTTGCTCCTTGCTGCTGTGCCTCGGACGTGGTCTACCGGTTGCTGACCTAGTCATCTGTTACAGATAACGATCCGTCTTGTCCTTGCCCGAGGGCGAGTCAATTGCGACATCCATCTCGTACGGCCCTCATACTTGCATCATGACTCGGGCAGCGGCGCTGGCGGAGGCAAAAGGCAGTGGCACCTGCGCTGACTCGGCAAATCACCATGACATCTTCGTTCCCATCGTCCATTGAGCCGTTTCTGTCTAGTTTCAAGACGGCGACAGATTTCCGGCAGTCGAGATCTCGCCCTGATCCCTGCGTTCCATCATCTGGCTCCGACACAGTGGTCCCCGTATGCTGGTTCGTTGGAGGCATTTCTTGGTTAGAGATTGCTCTGGGATTGGTTATTTTGTGCAGAGCGTTTGAGATTGACACGCCGGCGACCCCCGCCACACCGTCAAATCAGCATGGCTCAGTCATATTTCCTATGCACGCATCCTCGCTATATAAGTCCCGAGTCAAATCGGCACGAGCTGCACTCGTTCTTTACACCAACCTACCATGGCCTCATACCGGACCCACCTAACTGTACTCGAGCAGACTGCTGCACGCTATCCTGACTCCCCCGTCTTCCGCATCCCACGCGTCGATTCAAACACCAACGAGGTCTTAGAATGGGACATCGTCACCTACACCCAGTTCTGGCAAGATGTCGAGCGATTCGCAAGGCATTGGAAACGAGAACTCACCGCTTGTGGAGTTCGCGCTCGTTCTGTCGTTGGTCTTTGGTATGTGCCCGTCCCCTCTTCGCAACTGTAGTCAAGGTCCAACTGACTATATTCCCATAGGCTCGGTGGTGTGACCTATCTGGATGCCGTTCACATATATGGCATCGCGCGTGCGGGCTACATCCCGCAGTACTTCTCACTGCGCCTACCGAACCCTGATATCATTTTTGAGCTTCTTGAGAAGTCCAATGGCCGCGCCCTCATCTACGATCCTTCGTACGCTTCCGCTCTCGACTACGCCCCCGTCCCGACCTTTACCGCTGTCGACGCGCGGACATTACCACACGCCGAGGTGTCCCTCCCGTCCAACCAGGGCAGCACCAATGGCGACGACACTCTTATGATCTTCCACACATCCGGTTCAACGTCTGGTCGGCCAAAGCTCGTGCCAGTCAGCTATTCTTGGTGGGACTTTGCGCTCAGCAAGATTCATGGACACATGAAGCCGAAGGCAGCCCGCAACGGTCAGCAGGATGTCACTGTCTGGATGTGAGCACACTTCATACCTACACTTGGCCTTACTCTGACCGTCGTTTGCGATCTAGGGGAAGCATGTGCCACTTCGGCCAATCTTTCATGCTCGCCGGCATGATCCAGCACGGATCGTGCACAGTGCAGTTCACCCAGCAGGCATTCTCGTCTGACGAGCTCGTCGACATGTTCCTGCGATGTGGCCTCTCGCGCATAAACATCTTCCCCACGTTCCTGAGCCAACACTTGCGCAACTCTCGGCACAACCCCAAGCTCCTCGCCTTGCTACAGAGCCTTGACAACATCCTGATCTCTGGGCTGATGATGTCGCCTGAAGACGAGGAGTGGGTGTACGGCAACGGGATCAAGCTGATGAACTGCTACGGAAACACTGAGGTCGGCTCGATGCTCGTCACTCCTTCCCCTTCGGAGTCGGGTGCGCAGGCGGCTTCAAGCGATGCGCACGCTCTCACCCCCGTTCCTGGCTCCAAGTACCTCTTCGTCCCCATTGATGCGGAGACAGACTCCGCCGCAGGTGCGGAGGTGGAGACCGCGTATGCCAATGCCAACGGGCAGCTTGTCGAGCTCATCGTGCTCGCCGACTCGCCGGACTGCCCAGACCGCTCGCTGCGGCACGATGACGGTAACTACCATACCGGTGACCTGTTCATTGAGGTCACTCCGGGACACTACGTTTACCGGGGCCGGAACGACGACTGGATCAAGAGCGAGAACTCCCTCCGCTGCGACACGAAGGCGATCGAGGACAACGTCCTCGCCACGTGCGCCGACCTCGTGGCGGCGTGCATCGTGACGGGTAATGGCAGGCCTTCTCCCGCGTTGTTCGTCGAACCCACGGACACGAGCACGGATCCCGAGAAGCTCAAGCGGGACATCGTCCGCCGGATCCGGCCCTTCCATTCGCGGCGCTACATGCACGAGCGCATCGTCTCGCCGCAGTTCGTCCTCGTCGTTCCGCGGAACACCCTCCCCCGCACGGCCACCAAGGGCAACATCCGCCGGCGGGCCGTCGAGGACGCGTTCAAAGCCGAGCTCGACCGCGCGTACGGCGTCTCGTGCTGAGCTCGCACCGCGCCGGTGTTTGCATTCGCAGACCCACATCGCCACCGGACCCCTAACATCTATTCCTATCTATTCGCATCCCACAGCATTCCGCACAACTTCTCTTCTTGCACCCCGCTATGTGATCTGTATCGCTACTCCAACGCTTTGACTCCCATTGTAGTACTATCGCTATTACTGTACATTCCGCAGACTAATCTCAGGGACTTCGTTCGGAACTGGTTCCGGAATTCCCATTTGTTGGGACCTTATTTCCTCCACCTCTCTTTGTCATGTACCATACAGCATTGGCCGTGTCACGGTAGACACTCGAACACGTAGTCGCTTTATCCTTAAACCGGTTCTAGGATGCAATAGCGGGCGTATATCAGCGGGAACTCAAGAAGCTGGTTTAACCGATCCTACGCTAGTACATGAGCTAGTACAATTACCGGTGGCGGGGTATAGCGCTACTCCGACAAGGACACTTCTTCCTCTAACTGGTCACCGTCCGTTCCTGATTGTTGATTAGTTCGATTGCTGGAAATGAGGTCATGGTCCTCTGCATGGCGAGAGTCCTCGAGACCCAAAGCTAGGAAACTAGAAACGACGATCACCGCCCCAAACACTACCTGAGCCTTCGCAGGCCGCCCCAAAAAGAAGTCTCCCAAGACGGCCAGGGGCATCGTAAGACTAAGCCCGACGGTGACGACTAAAGGCGTGGTCTTGAGCATCGCAATGACGTAGATGTAGTCCGACGAGAGTGTAATTGCCATCTGCGATGTAAAATGAAGACAAATATGAGCACCGACATAGCTGCGCCGCCAGGCGGCTGATACGCACATTGATCAACAAGGCCGTCACCACTTTGCTTGAATAAGGCAATTGAAACGGCTCCACGCCAGTGAGATGCAAGACGAGGCCGATCGGCCAACAGGTGAGGATGTTGAATAAGCCGACGAACCCGAAGAACAACTGCATGTCGATACGCGACTCGGACCGAATGCGAACTTTGAGCAACGTCACATAAAGGGCGTAAAAGAGGGCCGAGAAGAGCGCAAGGGCATCGCCAACTATTGGCATGGATGGCAGGGATGACATACCCGCGGACGGGGTCGCAGGTCCAAGCGACTGCGGCTGCGAAGAGTCCGAGAGAGAGACCAGGACGACACCAAAAAAGCTAAGGAGACGTGCGTCAGCCTCGCCATAAGCACATGTACGACGTAACAGTCAGAGCGCTGGACAAGGGGGATGCCCAAGCCATCGCCACATACCTGGTGATAACAGCGGCAATCTTGATTAATGTCAGGCTCTCTACTCTGAAGATCCGGCCAATGCCCAAAGTGAAGAAGCCTGAACGGAGACATATACGACCGGAACCGTTGTTGCTGTGTAAGTACCAATTTGCATCCTCGGAACGAGTCAGGTGAATCGCTCACCGCTCATACTGGACAGGATTGTGGCACTAGCGACACTAGTGTAGTCGAGTGCCGCATTCACCGTCCAGTTCGCAATGAACCATAACAGACAGAAGACGGCTGCGAGATGGGCGGTCTCCCGGATGGTCAACGGTTGTGAATATTTGTCTTCACCAGCGCCGCCCTCTAAATGGGTGTGTTGGGTGTTCTGAACGGCAATTCAGTACATAAGCGGCGATAGGTATCGGAACCAGGACGTACCGTGACCCCTAACGTTTCAGCCGCTTCGGTGTGAGTCAAGAGCGGTTCGTATGCCTCTTCCCTAGGGATGCTGGCATGAATGCAAGGTAATTTGACATACTCGGTTGACCTACCCACGGCCGCCGGCATTCTCGTGGCTCTTGGATTGGGCTCGGCGAATGGTGAAGGGAAGTAGATACAGCGCAAATGCGCTGGTGTTGAGGTACGTGACCCTTCATACGAAAATGAGGAGGTACTCGAGGCGGAAGAGAAGGGGGAACATACAGGAATGGCTTCTCATAGCCGCCTTGGAACAAATCCTAGGAAACAGAGTTACGCGACGGACTGGAATCCAACGAATGAAACGTACTTGTGTTACGAAATTCGAAGTGGTCCAAAGCACTACGACACACAGCAGTAGAAGTATGCCAACCAGGTAGTCCCTCCGCTTGTCAATTTGAGCGAGTGCGCGTGACCTCGATTCTCCACGAGAACGAGAGCGAAGTGGGCGAGCAGACGAGGGGTCCATCAGCAGACAAGACCGTCAAGCATCAAGCATTGCCGGGGGCCGTCGAGGTGCTTGCAGGGAGATAACTGGTGGGAAGGAGGAGTCACTATCTCCGAACTAGGTCCTCGAGTCGGTGCCTCGAGCTCCGCTGTGCGACCTCAGCCTCAGCCTCAGCCTCAGCCTCAGCCTCAGCCTCAGCCAGCCTTGAGCACGTCATTTCCTTTCTCGGTTACACCACGCGCTTCCGTCAACATCTCAGTTACACTGACAGTGATATCCACCCACCCTCCGCTCCCCACTCCTCCTTGCTCTGTCCTCAGCACTCATCCTATTATGGTGAGCCCCCACACCTGCCTCAAACAAGGCGAATCACTCACTTTCGGAAGATAGCCCAAAGAAAGGCGCAGGCGCAGCGGCGCCCACGAGCAGTCCGTTAGGCTCCCCTCCCAACGTGAATTCGCCGTCCAGGACAATGCTGTCGAGCACGTCGCAATCGGAGAACAGAACGATCGCTCTGTGAGTTGTCATACGACTCTCGTACCCTTGCAATTGTTCCAGCTGAAGCATATCAGGCCGCAGAGATTCTGGAAGACATGGCTGCGGACGAAGAGCCTCGCCCGACGCTCAAGAAAAAGGAAAAACAGGCATTGAAACACCAAATGTTCATGGAACGTGAGATCCTGTTCTTTCATCATATTGCACCCTGCGCTTGCGTTCCCTTGCACCCTGTTACACCCCGGGCACCCCGCCCCACGGAATTAACAACTCGTACCACACCATTTCAAGGCGTCCGTGCGCTCACCGGTGGCTGATATGACGACTGTGCACAGGACTGGAGCAAACCCGGTCTCCGTATTCGAAGTCGCACCAACGCCGGTTGAAGCGCAGGGCCCGCGAACAGGTCGCCGGGGGATTGAGCGAAATCAAAGCCGCCATTTCCGCTCTGGAAGATGACATGCCCGAAGCGATACAAAACTCTCTCGCCGCCGATGACGATGCTGGCGCTGATGCTACATCGAGGCCACAGAAGGCTCGACCCAAGCCCGGTCAGATAGGCGAAGGGAAGGGTGCCCCCCTTGGCAAGAATCAAAGAAAGCGCGCTCTGTACGTATTGTATTGCATCCACATATCGCATAAGCGTTCGCGACACGCTGTCCATTCGGATATTCGCGTTGGGGATAGACAGAAGCTTACGCTACCCGTTTTCCAGGCAAGTCGAGCGTATGCGCATCCCCATGATCCTTACGACGCCGGAGTTCGCCGCGAATCCCTTCCAGACTATCCGCAAGCATGCCCAGAACTCGCTCCTCAAGCACGAGCCCCCGACAGCGGCCTCGGCTTCCAGTTGAACCTTGACTGCCGAAGCCCCGGTGTGCCATGCGCTGTGCCTTCCCAGCCGTTAGAGCTTGAACGTTTGCTCGACGTGCTGGGACAGCGCAGGCCACACCCCGCCTCCGGCCACTCTGGGCACCTGCGCCGCAACGCTGCTCGACTCCGTGGATATCGTCGAATCGTTCAAATTCCGCTTGTCATCGGCGACCTGTTTCATCCCCGCTTCCATCCAACTCATTCCATTCCGTACTCGGTGGCACCCGCGGACCTGCGCATGCAATTCCTCGTGTCGTGCTGTAAGCATCGCGAGTCCCGATGGGGAGTCAAAAAGGGACCCCGTGTATCCGTTATTGAAACTCTCGGCGGATGGTCAAGAGCGCATGTGCATGTGGTTCGGGGGCTGGGGGGACGATATATGTATTATGTACACTAGGCAATGTCGTTGCATTGTATCATATGGGGTATGGATGTAGTAGGGAAGATCTACTTGGAGGGGATGGCATAGTGGTGCATAACAGGAGCCAGGAAAACGTCAGTGCATAAAATAAACGTGAGGTATCAAATGGTGGTATAACACGCAAGTGGTGGTCACCGTAATGACGAACCGAGGAGAACCCCCATAAGTCGGACTGTAATGACAATAGTACTGGTGGTGCCGAAGTACCTGAACTTTCAACACTCTACTACTAGGCCATTGGACGTGCATGTATCCCAAAATCCAGCAGTGCATGCGACGTATTACTAATGCTGCAACCCAAATCCGCAACAATCCAAACATACTCACCTTCGCTCCGAAATGGCAACAACAGGATTCCCATCTAGAAACACACTAGTGTCGCACCCAGAATACAGCAGTTCCCCCAGTCGCAAGGTCAGTCTAGTCGTCGTCGCCCTCGCCCTTGCTCATGCCCGCACTCCACACCGTGCTCCCGCTCCCGCTCCTGCGGCTGCTCCGCCGGTCACCGCTCCTGCGCACGATCTCCGTGAAGCCCCCAGGGGAGCCCTTCGAGATCTGATCACTAAGCTCGCGCTCGTGCGCATCCAGCGCAGCGAGCGTGCTCTCCGCCTCCGCCTGCTCGAGAGCCTCCTGCGTGAGGTTCGGCGTCGACGTGCCCGTCGCAGGTGCTGACCTCGCCGACGTGTCTGAGTTCGTCCGGCGGAAGAACGAGAAGCGTGACGACGACGTCGTGGGGGTCATGGGCGCCGCCGTGCCCGGGGTGACCGTGTGCGCAGAGATGGGGGTGCGCGCGGGGACCTCGCCGGCGGGGGAGGAGTAGCTCTTGCCCAAGCCCGGGACAGCCGGGGACACGGGCTTCTCGATGCCCATCAGCTTCATCGTTGCGTGAAGACGCTCCCGCTCCCGTCGGTCTTCGTCATCCTCCGTCGTGTCAAGCTTCCGTGCACTGGTTATTGATGTCGTCCCAGCCTTCAGCGTTAGAGGACGCAGGTGAGCGTTGTGTGGCTCCACCTTCTTGTCCCCCTCATTCGCGCCGAAGAGCGAGAACCCCCTCCAGTCGAATGAAAGTGAGCGACGTGACGAACGTGTCGATGGCCCAGGAGTAGGTGGGCCGTTGTTGCTCTCCGAGGACTTTGCGGCGGCTCGTGCAGCGCGAATATCATCGAAGGTAGTAAGGCGTTCTGGTTGGGGGGAGGCTGCGGCGGATGTGGCGAAAATGGCGGATTGTGGACGGCCCTTCTTCGCAGGCGCAGCTACAGCAGGATTCGAGGAGGTTGCCATAGCGTCGGCGAAGGTCGTGAACTTGGCGGAAGGGGGAGGTGGGGCTTTCTCCGAATAATCGACGGCCAGGACATGCTCGAAGCCTTCTTGCGAAATGATGCGGTCGATAATCTTCGAGGCGTAGAGTGACAGCGCTTTGTTGGCATCCTTGAGACTCTTGACCTCGCTCCTGAGCACCTCGATGTCGTCCGGAGACCCAATGACCTCCGCGCCCTCGGACATGGAGGAGACCTTGCGGTCCGTGCTCTTCCGACCACGTTTGTTCTTCGGGTTGAGAATAGAGCGATCGGCATCCAGGGAGGCACGGCCTTCCACGAGATCCTTGTTCTCCGCACGGCCGAGCTCTGCAGCAAGATCCAAGCCGGGTCCAGTGATGGGAAGGTTGGCAAGCGACTCGCCGCGTGGTGCAGGGGAGGAACGGGAGTTGGTCGACGTGGTACGCCTGCGGCCACCCCTGCGTGGGTTCCCTCTGGCCGGGGACTCCGTGTCCTTGCGCTCGCGGTCCAACTCGTCTTGCTGGAACTCGGGGTCGAGCTCGCCGCCCAGAGCCTCCGCATGTTCGTCGCGCTCGTCAACAGGGTCGAGGACGCTGCGGATGCTCGTGTTCCTGCTGAGGATACTCTCCGCGTCGCGGTTGTCGTCATCGTCACCTGCCTCAGAACTATCGCTGGGTTCTGTGACGGAGCCACCCATGCGCAACACATCGAACTGGCCATTGAGGGTCTTCTCGCGGAGGAGGATGTTGTAGGACTCGTTCTCCTCCTGCAGCTCATTGTTCACGCGCTTGAGGTCGTGAAGCTGCGTCTGAAGGAGAGCGAGGGTAGACTGCAGAGAGTTGTAGGAAGTGGAAAGGGTCGAGAGCTCTAAACGAAGGGCGGTCATCTCAGCTGGTTCCTGCTCCGGATCGTTGAGGTCCTGCTTCGAGTCTTCGATTTCGACAGGCTGTTCCTCAACATCCGTCTCCGATTCGGTGATAGATACCACGGATGGAGACGTAAGGACGGGTGGTGGCTGTTTGCGTGTTTGTGAGAGAGACTGGATTCGTGACTTCAGGTGCTGTTCATTGTCGTAGAACGCCTGACGCTCGGCCTCAAAGGTCGCAGTCTGTACGCACCATTAGCATCGTCATGGCCCACTACAAAACGCTGGCTTAGTACGGACCTGTTCATTATATCTACGCTGCAGGTCGCGCTTCTCCTTCTCTAGTTCGCGGACTTGTGTCCGAAGTTTCTCTGCAACTTCCATGCGGGCAGCCATCTCCTCCTCCATGCGACTCTGGTCTGCATAGAGTTCCTGAAGTCGTGATTCGGCGCCATTGAGGGCAGATGCCAGGTTGTCATTGTCGGTGGAAAGCTGAGTGATGGTGGCCTCCTTGTCTTGAAGTTGGACAAGTAGCTGCACAAATGAGAATCGGTAAGAAAATGTACGAAATAGTAAACGCAGGAAGCGGATATACCTTCTCCTTCTTTTCCGTTTCCTCCTTCAATGAGGCTGACAGGGATTCGCGGGCCTCACCGGTTGCGGTAGACGACGCACCGTTGGGTTTGATGAGGGATTGCCTGCGGGCAGCAGTATGAAGGGTAGAGACGCGTGGAGAAGCTGCTGAGCGTGCAGTTGCTCCCCTGGCAATAGAGGTGGAAGGGGGAGGCGTCGAGCTGGGGGGTGATCGTCGTGAGGCAGGCGTGGCTCTTGCCGGTGCGGTGGTGGCCATTAGGGATATCGTCCGAGAGTGGTATGTTGTGCTTGGGGAATGAAGACGGGCAGCCTGCCGCCTTGGGGTTGAAGTCGATGCGAGAAAGTGAGGGGGTATGCTGGGTCGGAGGGGGGAGGGATGGTCGTTAAGTCTATTGGCTGCCACACTTGATCTGGACCAGGACAGAAACGATCACATCCTAGGCGTCTAATCCACGTGGAGGGAAATCCCAAAACAACCGCCGCGCGCGCCGCGATAAGTTAGGGCCAGTTCGGCGCGGGTCTATTACGTCTAATAGACTCTATTAGATTAACTCTCTATTATCAAAATTTAAGCACCCTATAATCCAACCCGTGGGAAGCTGACTTGCTCTGGGCGCTCGTTTTCCATCCATGCTGCATCCATCCCTCTCTGTCGGTCTCTCTCCACTGCGAAAACTTACCTGGATCAAAAGAAAACTCGACATGCCATTCAATATGTTTTTGTAAAGTAGCCTGCAAATTTTTGTGGGCAAATTCAAGGGGGAAGGGATAATATAGAGGCCTTTGACTCGCAACAGACGGGCGTTCGATTTACTTAATGGAGGTGTTAATGGAAGGGCGCCGAACACAAGGTCTGTTAAGTCGGCGTCTAGTTGATCAAATCGTAATGTAATGGGGTCTATTAGGCATAATAGACCCGCGCCGAACTGGCCCTTAGGTTAAGTAAGTTATCCAAGTTCCACATCGGCCTCGAGCTCATCACGACCGTCACCCTCGACTCGAAACATCCGGTCTGTCCGGCTGATGTACAGGCTGACCAAGGTCATGGAGGGCGACATTAGTGCAGCTGCTATCCTCGAAGAGTTACAGACAGAGTCCCTTCAAACGGTACGCTACCCGCACTTTGGGGCCCAGCAACCGGCTAACAACCCAGTTCGCAGTTCCTGTCATCCGTGAGGCGCGACTGTGAGTGCAGTGATCTCAATATGCCATTGGTGCCTGCCATCGTATATTGACGAGCTCGCAGCGTGCCCCCCGGGACCTACCTCGATCCCTGCGCTTGACACCCATTTATCCTCGGTTAATTGCAGTCGTACCCCTCACGAATGGCCTCTCAATCGAGGCGACGTCATAGAGGTACAAGGTCCAGCGTCAAGTGGAAAGACGCACTTCCTCTACCATATGCTGGTCACCTGCTTGATGCCTTGCCACTATCAAGGCAAAAATCTGGGAGGTTGGGGCAAAGCAGCAATCTTTTTCGATACCGACGGGAAATTCGACATATCTAGACTTCATGAGCTCCTTGTCTCTCGATTGACTCGTCGTTTTGGACAAGAGGAATGTCATCCCGCAAGACTCCTGTCGATTTGGACGACCTGGCTATCCACTGTCTGGAAAACTTGCACATCTTCCGCCCCACCTCCTCGGTACAACTCGCTGTCACCCTCCTCCACCTCCCAAAGTATCACGCGACGAACCCTCGCTTGAAAGACGCCGAGATCGGGCTTCTCGTCGTTGACTCGCTGAGCGCGTTCTACTGGAGAGACCGCTATTCCCTCGAGCAGATCCGTGATGCAGCAGGCGGCTCGTCTCACGTAGCACTTCCACCCGGTCCGCTCCACCATGTTGTGAAGGCGCTGCAAGCATTCCGCTCGTCCCACCGTCCCGTCATCCTGCTGTCTAACTGGGGCCTAAATGCCTTTACCAAACCGCCGGCTTCCGATGAACCGGAATCTCCGTTTTACAGACAGCATCTCCACCCATTCCCCGCTCCGTTCGAAGCACACGGAGCCGCCGAGGCGATCTCGAACATCCAAAGTTCCCAAAAGCAGCGCTCTTCCAGCGTCGACTCTTCGCGGGACAGCCCTGCGAGCCGTATGCGTCGTCAAGCCGACGCCACTCTATTACCCCTCCACTACCACATCACTTTGCACTCGTCACCCATCGACCCGTTCCCCGCGTCGTATTCTATGGCCGAAGCTATTGCTCAGGAACATATGCGGGCGGTGCTCGTGAACAAGGGCGAGATCCAGGGACTGGTTCGGACGCCCGGGAACAATGACGTCGGCGAGTTCTCGTTCTGGATTGGGGAGAAGGACATCTTCGTCGATGACAGAGAAAGGCCACCGTAACCGCGACTGGGGATGACAGCGAAGTATACCCTCGATATTCGTGTTGCGCAGGACGATCTGATGACGCGGGGGGTTTGCAGAATGTGCTGTATATACATATAACTCTCCCAGGTTCTCCTCGACCGGGATGTCAAGTTTGCTAAACCGGCGTGTAATTGGTCGCACCAATTATATCCCCGGTTCATGGTTATCCTAGTGGGAATGTTTCCAATTTCCGGTTTGTTGGGACTTCGATTTCGCAGGCCCTCCTCATCCAATGCGATGGTGCGGTAGGTACGCATTGTTCCCCTTTCTTCTTCTTTTCTCCCCGCTTCTCCGTAGCTTGAAACCGTGCAATACTATTTCCTAGTTCTTGCCTCCAGGTCGGCCGCGGATATCTGCAGCGTATTCTGGCCGGTCGAGATGCGGTGGGGCATAACGAGAAGACTGATCTCGGGCTGCCAACACTAGCCGATGTTCGCCGAAAAATCCCTTCGCCAGTGACCCGTCCTCATCTTGTCTTGTCCTCCCGCGTCTGTGGTCTCATAATTTGCACCATTCGAAAGTATATCCGGCGTGCTTGACTTCTGATCCGTGGCCGGTTTCTCGATTAATATTTCCTTTCTTTTTATGGGTTTTATTTGGGCCTTACGTCGCTGTGGTTATATCCAGCCAAAGCGCATTTCTTAGTTTGGGTCCGTTTTCCGCGTCAAACGACGAGTGTAGGTGGGTTTCAAGTGCGTTTGTTCGGCCTTGGTTCAGGTTGAAGTTTCATCCTTTAGTCATGTACAGTAGCATACCCTCCGGGTAGGTGCTTCCCGCTTCCCTTTTTTCTCGTCGCTCAGCCCCCTCTGTGGCACGGTTCGAGTCTCAATGATAGCAAAATGCGGACTATTCAAGACGATGTTCTATTAGCCCGATACGATAGAGTACAGGTATCTTCACTAGTACAAACATGCAATAAGGATAGCTTCAAGAAAGCGGACAACGGCAAAAATATACGGGAGGGTCATAAGGCAGCAATAGAGTACACGACGAAGACACAATCGGGAAAAAGAAATTAGGTCGACGGGGCTTCTACTATTAGCACAAGAAACCAGTTGAGGAGAAAAATAGATGCAAGTGCTACAATATTGCGGAAGGGTAACCAAGCCGATCAGATTATGAGTCGAAAATTCCTAACATGTTGCGTATATCCTGTCGAGCTCCTCCTTGAACTTCTCCTCCACGGCCCTGCGGCGAATATTGCCCTTCGTCGCCGTGCGGGGGAGGGTGCCCGGCGGCACGACGACGACGAACGCCGCAGACACGATCCGCTCATGCACGTAGCGGCGGGCGTGGAAGTACCGTGTGCGGCGGATGACGTCCCGCTTGAGCTTCTCCGCGTCGAACTCGCCCTTGGGCTCGACGAACAGCGTGGGGGACGGCCGGCCGTTGCCGACGACGACGCACGCCGCGACGAGGTCCTCGCACGTCTCGAACACGTTCTCCTCGATCGCCTTCGTGTCGCAGCGGAGCGCGGTCGCAGACTTGATCCAATCGTCGTCCCGTCCGCGCGAGACGTAGCGGCCGGGCGCAACCTCGAGGAACAGGTCCCCGGTGTGGTAGTGCCCGTCGGGCCCGCGGAGCGAGGGATGTGGGCAGTCGCCGGAGTGCGCGAGGATGACGAGCTCGTGCAGCCGTTGGGTCCCGTTCGCGTTTACGTACCCGGTCTCCATCTCCGGCGCGGCCGTCTTGGCATCGTCGGCGTCTGGGGCGGGCGTAACGGGGCGGAACTTGTACGCAGTCCCTTCAATGGCTTGCAGCTGGGCCGCATCCTTCCCCCTTCCCCCCACCGAGAGCAACATCGCGCCGACCTCGGTGCTGCCGAAGCAATTCTTGATGAGGATGCCGTTCGCGTACGCCCATGCTTCCTCCTCGACGGCAAGAGGCAGTCCGGTGTACAAAAGCTCGTCGAGGGACCCGAGAGCCGCAAGGAGTGCGGGATTGGAGCGGGCATTACGAAGGTGCGTGCCGAGGAAGGAGGCGAACTGGTTGAGACGATTCAGGCCGCAGCGATGGACCATGTCAAGCAGCTCATTCGAGGAGAAGGGAAGCTGTGTCGGCTGAATGGTGCAGGACCCATGTTGGAGGAAGCCCATGAGCATGAACGTCTGCCCAATGTGGGACATCGATCCTCTGGTGATGAAATCAGCCCCATGATCAGTAAGGGATGAACAGCAGAGACGATCGTGTCAAAGAGACCCACATCCAGACAGTGACATCTTGCGTGTTCGCGCGGTGTGGACGAGTGACGTGCGCTGCTTTCTCAACAGTGGCGTTCACCCAATCCGCACTGCAAGGGACGAGCTTCGGGCTGCCTGACGTAGACCCCGAGGTGTGGTAGATCATGATGACGTCGTTACCCTTGGATGGTACCCAGAGCGGGGGGAGCGGCGCATTGCTGACGTCTATTGTGCGAACATCGGTGGCAAGCTCAGCGGGGATGGGGCAGTCGGCGACGATGGATGCAAACGCGGGATCGAAGACCAAAGCCTGTGCGCCAGCCCGATGGAGGAGTTCGTAGACAACGTCGGGGCTGGGTAGCCGAAGAGAGAATAGCTGCGGGATGTACCCTGCCCTTGCGATGCCGTAGACGTGAAGGACATCCAAGTAGGTTGAGCCACCGAGCCTGCCAGAGATGGTTAGTGAGGTTGCGCCCGCAGTGGGAAGGTCGTCTACTCACCATAGGCCAACTATGGAACGACGAGGGAGTCCATGCGCCGCCAAAGCACGAGCCCAGTGGCGCGCAGACCGTTCAACGTCGAGGAGAAATTGCAGATAGGAGATGGAGACCCATTCCTCGACGACGGTCCTATCCGTAGCGGATAAGCGGGGAAGCCTGAAAGCCGGGGAAGATGGGTAGAGAGCGGCAGAGTGCTCGAGGACGGTGAGGTGAGTCCTGTAACTCATTGTAGGTGAGCTGTACGTCTGTGGGGAGGATGTTGTGTAGAATCCACTCATGGGTGGATGTACCTTTATACAGATAGGTCGATGGGACGCACCAGGGGAGAGAAGGAGCTATGCATGGCGGTAAAGCTGTCATACGAAACAGTCAAAACGTCAAGCCGTTCAATATGGGAGTCCAGCTGGTAAATTGGACAGGCCGCCAGTCGGAACGTCGCACGGAGGTGATGATATTGTCATACCCAGTGCTGTGCATGGTCTCTCGTTCATCCGGAGGTCACCCAGGGAAAATGAGGGCGAAAGAGCCGCCAATGATGCTTTGGGAGAGTATGAAAAATCCCAAGAAAGCGGTACCGCGTGCTGGAGAATGACATGAGCATCCGATTCTTGGTGCCATTGGATTGAGACAAAGATGAGGCTCTTACCCATCCGGGCCCATGTACAGCTCATGGGGGAAGCAATCACCTGAGACCAAACCCCAACGTAGGCAAATGACAGCGCTGAGAGACCGACAATGCTACACAGCCCGACAGTCATTGCTCAATAACCTGTGACTCTTGATATTGACGGGTTGTGTACAGGTATTTCCGCCAGGGGGTGAGGGTTCTCGCTACCGCACTGGTGTTGAGCCATGACTCGCCATGCGCCGCTGTCTTGAGAACGTGCGGAAGAAATACAGGCAGTCGGGCGAGGACATGGACGTGGAGGAGCTGTGCGAGGAGGTCGTTGGGATGACGCACTGTCTAGAACCCGATGAAATCGCAGCGTGGCCTGGTCTGATCACGGACTATACTTACCACGGATCGTGTGTGTCCCGATCCCGATCAACAATGTTGTGGCTGCTTCCTTTCCCTTCCTCCTGCCCACCACCGGCCGTTTTGTCCCAGAAATCACCCCCCCTCCATGCTTCTTCACCATTGATCCACCGCGAACAAATTTTACCAGCGGAGACTCGGTGCGTCCGTCCCAGCGTACGTCGCGCCCAACTTTCAGCGCTTGCAACGCCGCTTGGTTTTGAACGTTTGAATGTTCGCTGTCCAACCGTTGCATAGCCTCCAGCTCTTCCTAAATCTCAACTCCAGCGCATTACCGGAAGAATGCCGGCTGTCGTCGCTCACCATGAGTTGGTATGCCATACTTACTTACTCGACCTTGTTAATACCGGCTACCGGCTACCTGCAGAAGCCTGAGCCTGAGTACACCTTGCGGACATGGTTCCATGCAAAACGCAATCCGCGCCGGGCACAGCTCAGATGCAACTCTGAAATACCTATAGGCTAGAAGCCAAACGTCTAGACAGCTCCCACCTGCCAATGTACCTCGCATTCCGGTTTGTTGTTTTTTTCAAAACATGTGGCGTGTCCGTAGGCCGTGGCTGAACTCACTTGCTCCCATATTTCAGGTTCATCGCTACTACGTTATGGTCTACTACCGCCTCACCCTGTCATGAGGCTCCAGTCCTCAATAAAACAATATCTTCATCAGGACGTAGTGCGGGCGACGCATCTCGGTTTCACCCCACCTCCAACTCCTCGCCGCGGAGACCTCGCCTCTGCCTTCCCGACAATCACAATATCGACCTGGCCGCGTCCAAAGCTCGGCCCCCTGACGCGCACCTCCGTCGCTCCTTGCCTTTCACGGCCAGAACGAACGGATGCCATCGTTCTTCCTCTCTGCGACGCGTCGGAGTTCCTGATTTGCATCCATCAGTGTCCGCAAAACCGTGCTTCTCTGGCCCCCCTATCTCTCCCATCTCTCAAGAAGCTGTCGATTTTCATGGTCTTCTCGAGCCTTGGCGCGGAATTAATTGTGTATGTGTACCTACCATCGCCGGCCCCCTACTCACACCGCATTCCATGCTACTTCCTATCACCGATCCCCAAGCCTCGCGCGCACTATATCACAAGTTGCGTCCCGCCCTGACATGCCGACCTCACGCCGATCTTCGTCCCACCCACAGTCCTGGAAATCGAGTGGATGAAAAACGTCGATCCGCACCCGCGCAATAAACGTCTCGCACTTGGCGATGAGACCCAACGGACCGCAGTCCCACTGGTGTGTGCTTACCCACCGCGGAATCCCACGCACGATTTTCCGGACGGGTGCTGTACTGCCCGTGTCCATATGTCGCGTTCCAGTGAGTCATGTGCATATGTTCTCGTTTGGACCTCGTTAATTAAACAACGGCGGGCACATATTGATCATAGCCCATGCTGTAAATCTTTTGTCCGGATTAGGAAGCAGCATCACAGCCCTCTGTCCGCAGGAGCGGACAGAACATTGTCGAAGAATGCCCGCTGTGTCAACGGTTACGGATGATCTAGGGGACAAGACATGGCGTATAGAAAGAAGCACGCGGCGTTGTTCATCCACACGAACTCTGCCCCGGGCTCCTCCCACAGTGTCTGGCGTTATTCCTGTTCCGCCTCAAGCTTCGAGTTCCTGACCGGCGATCCATCGTCGTTGAGACGGAACTCAAGATTTCCTGCGCACAACATCGGGCTTTGCAAGATTGACAAGAGAAGGTATGTTTCGTATATGCACAACTTCTAGCGCGTCACAAGCTGAATATGGTACACAAATATTGCTGGCATAGATAGGGGATAACACTGATCCAATAATGATAGACGCAAAACAGGTCCAAAAGCCTCGTCCAGCCCAAGGAGGGTATACGAAACAGGGACGCTTCCAGCACACACGGTGTGCCTCGACCCAGCTCCCATAAAAACAAGACGGTCCAACGACGCACAAAACAAGACACCCGCCCATCCAACGCTCGATGGCCAGCCCAGCAGCTAGACCTGCGCCTCCCAAACCGGGACAGTCGCAGGGGCGCTCGCACTCTCGCGCACAGCGTTGTTGGCGGCCGCTTTCTCCGCCGACACGTTCCCTCCCTCCTTGCCCGGGGCGCCGAGGCGCAGGTCGCGGCAAAACTCGCGCAGGCGGCGCACCGCGTCCGCGCTCTCGCCCGAGAGGCGCTCCTCCGGCATGGACGACTTGTCAGGCCGGGCGCCGACGCCGATGTCGAGCGCGTCCGCGAGGTCGCTGACCGTGCTGACCGTGATCTCGTTCAGGTGCTGGTAGAAGCCGTTCTGCCCGCGCTCAGCGCGCAGGCTGAGGAAATCCTCGAGCGCGGAGCACATGTCGATGACGTCGTCCTCGTGGCACTGCACCGCGAGACTCTCGACCGGGGAGTCGGAGAGGGTCGCGAGTGTATCTACGACGTTCTCGACAGGGAAGAGCGGGGTGAGATGGACCTTGCGGAGCTTCTTAAGCGGGCGCGGGGTGTCGGGCTTAGCGTGCGTGAACGTCTGCGCAGTGAGCGCCGTGTTGAGCGCGCACTCATCAACCGTGTGCCCGATGGTGCCCATGATGCGCTCGGTGCAGAGGCGGTTGTAGTCGTTGGACTCGTGGCAGCAGCTGCCCAAGTCCAGAACTTGAAGCGAGCACGCGACGGGTGTGATGGCCCACAACGGGTCGCCGAGGTGGGTGTCGCGGATACGGAGGCTTTTAAGGGTGGGGAGGCGAAGGAGGGAGGGAAGGCGCAGCTCGTGCCCGAGGACGGGGTGGTCGGGGATGTCGTCATCGCCTTTGACGACCGGAACGAAGGGTCGAGCACCGACGAGGTCGGGGGCATGCAGTGCCGAGCGGGTGATACGGTCGAGCGAAAGGTGGCGGAGGGTGGGGACGGAGGCAGCGATGGAGACGATGAGCCGCTCGCTCCTGTGCAGCAATGTGCCACCGGTCAGTGTATGGCATCAGGCAAAGATTGACAGAGAAAACGCACAGAGGGAAGCGAGCCTCATCGCCGCAGTGATCGATGCACAAGGATGTGAGGACGGACAGCTCTTCAAAGCACGGTATCACCGCCTTTGCCAAAGAGGCCGTGAGGTTGAGCGTCAGATGCTCCACTTGCTTGCAGTATGGGAGGATATCGACGACGGCGTCGGTGACCCGAATGGGCTGTGAGGCGAGACCGGACGGCTGCTGCGGCTTTGCGCGTTTGGTGCAGATGGTGAGATGGCGGATGTGTCGGTTGTATGATTTTGGGACGCAGGATGCGTATTGGCGGAGCGCTTCAGCGCTCGTGATACGAACGGTCTACAAGTTGTGAACGTATTGAGCGACGAGGACGAAGGAGAGAAAGACAGACGTGACGTACGCGGAAGAGAGATGGCACAGAAAGCTGGTAGCACTCGTGGCTGACCTTGGCCAAAACACGCACGTCGTCGAGGTCAAGTTGATGGACAATGGAAAGCTTCATCTCTGCGGGGAGGCCGTTCCAGCAGGGTGTGGGGGTGTTGTTGAAAGGCATGATGTGAGGCGGAGAGGGAGAGGAAAGCTGGAGAGGAGGGCTAGAGGAGCTTGAGGAGAGTGTTGGAGGAAAGGATGGGAGGGCAGGATTTAAGTAGTGATTCGAAGGAGGATAGGAGACCGAAGAGGTCGGGGACAGGTGGTTGTTTCGTCAGTTTCCGGCATCACGGACCTCGCGCTTCGAAGATTCAGATTCTTGCCGCCGATGAGTGCCCTCGATGGTGCTCATGACACGCCTCCGCCTGCTTAGTTTCCCTCCGATGTGCTCTCCCAGACGCCTCCAAGACATCTCACCATCACTAGTACTCATCCCTCCTCTGCCCGCGCCTCCCCCACTCTCTCAGTACCAGTACTTACTAGTCTCCTTCGCTCCCGCCCTGGTCCCCGTTCTCCTCCTGTCATGCCGCATGTCCCGCCTCATTCTCAACCCGTCCCGAGCCGCCCCCAAACCCAAACCCAAACCCGCCCCGCGGCGACGATCCTCGCGTGCCACCGACCCCCGGCCTGGGCGAGCATCGGCGCTAAGCCATATGGATCGAGACCGATGCATCTCCTGCCTCGACGGACCCGCGTTCAGCTCGCAACGCAATCAATGTCGAGGTCCGACCATTCCATTTCCAGGCCCCAAAAGCAAGAGTACTATAGTCCCCAACGCCCACAGATCCCCTAGCGCCCGCGCACAAGGGCTGTACACGTTTGTCGCCAACGCCGGCTTCTGAGTCCCTTCCTGTTCCGACAAACCCTCCCGACCGTCCTCCTCGTTGCATCACCACGGCCTCCACTCATCTTCCCGGGTTGTGTATCCCATCCTTGCATCTCATCAGCTTCTACCCGGCCACTGACAGATCCCTATCCTGATACATGCACTCGGGTCTGCCACTGGCAACGACTCAGGACCAGAGCGCCTTCCCTCAGTAGACCGGAGCGGGCGGTAACCTACCGCGTCTGTGGGCTGTCCTAGGATTACTTAGCATGCGGCTTGTAGATCGCTTCCCTCGATTTCTCCTTCCCAGCGTACCGGCTCAAGCACGTACGTTGGTCGTTTTCACGCGACTTGTGGACCCGTCGGCGACGGTGCTTCCCTCCGTCATGATGCACGCATGTGGCCTCTGACATTGCCAGGCTTCTCACGGTGTTCTCGGATGAGGTTTGGCGGGAAGACATGCTCGTGAATTCTCATGTGCGGCCATGCTACAGTGCTCTGTTATTGACATGCGCAGCAGTCCAATATCATGTCCAGTCCAAATTCCGGATTGTGGTAGAGCTTCAGCCATATCCCGGCTCTCTGCATGTTGGCTTCCGGTGGTTTCCCATAGTGGAATGTTTAAGAGTACAGCAGTCTTCATTGGTAGGGCTTTGGCCACCGATCTGCGAAGCAAGCTCTGACTATCCTTTTTTCCATATGTCATATTATCGCCGACGTCTAGCGCTAGGTCGCGATGCTTAGCATAATTTGTGGCACACGGTCGTTGACATATCGGACGCCGCTGCTCATTTTCATGCCGAGATATGAGCCTTGCGACTTGTATCACGCGTTTCGAAACGCCGACAGGCCGACGTACGTAGGCTGGGCAGGCGTCGGCTGCATTGCGGGAGTAATACGGCTCTAGCAAGAAGCATGCTTGCTGCCCAGCCTCGGGCGCGGCCTCGGAGGAGACGCCTCTGGTCGGTCCCTTTCGCGCACCGCTCCTCGCGCCCGATTGGCCGCTGCGGCGACTGCGAAGAGCTGCGGGGGCCGAGGATCCGTCTACGGTTGGGCGCAGGATGTTATTGGGGCAACCAAGTTCCTGGCGGCGGAGCGGAGACGGAGACAGACGGAGACGCGTGCGGGCGTCAATGTCTCAACGCCTGCCCTGCGCCAGTCTGAGTCTCAGCCTCTCCAGTCCGGTCCCCATCGGAATTCGAGAAGCTGAGCCCACACGAACGCTCCTCCCGCTCTACCAGCTCGCACATGCCAATTTCAGCCGCCTCAGCCGCTCTCCAGAGTGGCCCTTGCCCACCCATGTGGCCCTCCATACCTATCTCTGGTCTCCATGCGAATGTGGCCCAAGCTTAACCTCCGTTGTCCTGTACTTCATCCGTTGAATGTAAAGGGCATAGTAGCCTTATTCCTCCGTGTTCCATCGGCCATGATGCAGAACATCCGCTACCGCAGTCTCACCTGGATTTTGCCCTAAGCTCAGCCACGCTCCGTCTATGCATGATGCGTTGAACGCTATAGTCATATGCATGGGATACCTGCGACCCAATTACCCCGATATCGGATCGACAGATTCACATCCTACGATCTTCACGAACCTTTTAACGGTCATATAAGTATGCCAGTGGCACCCACCAACAATCAATCCCAGCGGGCGCACGGCAATAGTCCGCCCAGCCACGAGACCAGGTCCGTCCCTCGAGTCCAGCACACCGGCCTTAAAGTTGTCGGATCGTTATCTGACCACACCTCCAGACTGCCCTGATCGTTGCAGCCGTCTAGGCCGAAGCCGCGCCGCGGCCACGCGCCATTGATCCCGAGCCCCGAGCACGTCGGATGAATGATTCATCCACCGACGGCGCACAGCTCTAGATCTGCCCTCCCTTCACCATGATCATCATCACGACGGCAGACGACGACCAACTCTAGGAAGCACTGAGCAGCAGCGACATCATGGTTCGTCATACGCACATATCTCTCTCATCTACGTAGCTGAGCATATCCGGATGAGATGAACACAGGACTCGGATGCGTCCGCTTCCGGAGCACTCGCCGGTGCCGCCATGCACATCTGGCTACGATCCACCTCCAGCGGCGCACTATCGAACACCGTGCCATGATCCCCATGGGCCGTCCCAGTCCCGACACTGTGGAGTCTGGAGTTCGGCGCGGGGGTCCTCAATGAGCTCCCAAATCCTGATGTCGACCTTAGCCACACTGCGCATATCCCCCCTGTGGCCCAGAGCTAGGACCCTGCAAGTAATTTGTAGTCCGACGAATATTCCGATTCCCAGGCCCGCATCCTCGGAAAGCTTATGACGCACTGTAATCGGCACTGGAGACCTTCTACATAGCTCGAACACCAGTATCGTCATCGTCATCTATCCCCGGACCCCAGCGGGCGCGGCTCCGACCTGATACATGATGCATCTGATCCTCGACGCTCGCGGCTCGAGGTCGCAGTACCCGTACCAAATTCAATATCGCCCTCTCATCAAGTGTCCGATCCCCGAGCCCGACTCGGAATGTGGACTGTCGTAGGTGTACAATTGGTGTCCAAGTAGGTAAGCATTTGTCCGCTTGGCAGTGTGGCTTTGGGGCCTTGTCACCGCCTCCCCTTGCCGCCACGAGCTTATTGTACGCTGACGACGAGATATCGTTGTTTCCAAGTCCCGCTGTGATGCCGCCGCGACGCTGATGCACAATGAACCACAAAAGCCATCGACGTCGCCTTCCCACCACATGTACTTACCGTAGGTGGTTGTATTTGAGTTGCATATATTGCGCCATCCTATCCAGGGTGTTCATTCCTTGCGAACCGGAACTTGCTTGGGTTCCGAACATGGGCGGAATGCGGCTGTGCGTGGCTACTGGCTGCAGAGCCAAGACGCCGATCAGGATACTTCGTTGAACTCGTGGACAAGGAATTTTGGCCCGAGTACTATCATAAGGATATGGTAACGTTAGGTTTACTTTCTGTCTATGTACATATATGGCCTTCCAATTGTACTGTCGTCACGTTCTAGGACTTAGTACGTTTTTTATCTCCTACTCGACCATCCCAGACCAGAATATGTAACCACTCCCTTTCCCTACATGCCATTGCAATGAGATTTAATTCATTTGGATATTCTACCTCCATTCGCCATCAGGATGGTATCGATAGGATGATACAAGCCACACCACAGTCCTCGACATTGGCAAGAATAACACGAGCGACTCGAATAATGGTAGGTTAAAGTGGAGCCCAAAGCGCAGACGGATATCACCAAGAGAGAGACGAATCGCATGGGAGCAAACGAGCGAGATGGTGACTGCCATACGACAGTATACGTAACTGACAGGAAGCGGAAGACTGGTAGTAATGTCCTGATATTGCGCATGGACACCGCGACGGCGGAAAAAAGATCGCGTGCACTGATGTGGTGTCGTGTAGTGGGTTAAAGCGATGCAGGAATGCGATGGGGAGAGTGGACGGGGTGGTTATTGAATGTGTCGCGGGAAAGGAGGGAGCAGAGCAGACTAGGATTGAGTAACGGATAGCGGGATATTGCTGGGAGAGAGTGGGGATGCTATCTGTTTGATATCGAAGCGGGGTGATACTTGACTTTCTCGAAGATCCGGAAGAGCGAGATGAAGAGGTTAAAGCAGTACATCATGAGGCCGACGCCTACCAAGCAGATGAGAGCAACCTGGTCGTCACATAATGTATCGCCGACGCCTCCCTCGAAGCCATTTACGTTGTTCGGCAGGGACGGACGCGGCAACTGGCTGTACCACGAGATGTCGGAAGCGGATGCACAGGGTATCGGAGACGTGAAAAAGTTGTCGAAACAAAGAGCGAGTGCGGATGACCATGCGCAGATGAAAACGACTTCGAAAAGCGTGTACGCGAGTTTCCAGGAGGTGTGCCAGAGACCCAGGGGACGTCCGAAATATTCGAGCTAGTGCCTCAGGTGAGCGGGCTGAACAGAATTGCGTGGGTACAGTGCAGACATACGTAAATGGCTATCATGACGTGTACGAGTGTCAAAGTTGCGAAAATGATGACCACCGTCCTGAATAAACTGGACTCAGTTGATTTGTCGCATCGAATATGGATCAACAACGCACGGAGATGGGCCCAATGCGCCCGTAACGCCCGCATGCTGCTCGATTATCCGGATCCGGATGGCAATGGCAAGGGCAGCCGTTGTGAGGACGATGTTGCACAACCGGAAAAGCTAGATCCAATGTTTGAGGGAAAAACATCGGGATCGAGCAAGTGGATGCACAGACGTACCAGTGGAACGTAGACGTTGTGCACCATGTATGCACGTAGCCTCTTGCGCCGCCTCTGCCATGACGTCAGCTTCTCGTCGTCGTGGTGTGAGTGTCTTCGCCCGGGGAGCATCGTTCCATCTATGGACCCGGACGAGTTCGGGTGCGCCGAGGTCCACGGTGTCTCCCAACCTGGCGTCCGGTTCTGCGCGAGCGTGAACGGCAGAGCGATGGTGGGGGGCATGTCGATTCGCAACCGGCCTCGGTTGCTTATTCGTGGTGGTGCCGCTGGAGTGGGGTCGTCCACCTCTGGGTCCTCGTGCAGCGTTGACGGGGTCTGGTCGTCATCCTGATCCTGGTCGAGAGAACGCCGCAGGACGGATACAGAGAGCCACGGGATGGACTTTGATCGAGCACTATCCCGCGGTCGCCTTGCGGAGCGCTGTAGGCTGGGCGACAAAGGAATGGAACCCGAATCCGTTGGGCGATGTCGGGTGAAAGCCCACCATCGCGACGGACCGGGGTCTTCTGGGGCGCCAGACTGGGAAAAAGACTGGAGGGATGTCGCGTCCGAGGGCCGCGAGGCTGTGGTGAGTTGGGCGAACCTGGAATGATCTGCTGGTTCGTTTTCCTTTGGCGAGGGAGGCTCATCTCTTGCCCAGGCTGCAGGAAGAGAGTACGTGTTAGCCGCTTGTGCACGGAGAGGTGGGCCAAGCAAAGGAGATGAAATATGGGGGATCGGGGCGCTAGGAATGGAGGGTACGAACGGGGAGCGGTGTTGATGTAGGTTTTTACTGTGGAGGGCGCTGCGCGGGAACTGTGGAGAGAGAGGTTCTTGGAGAGAGTGGAAGCGGAGGAGGCGAAGAGCGGTGGTTGGGGCTGCTGCTGGAGAGAGTCGGGGGTCATTGGGGCCGCGAGGGCAAGGGCATTGGGCAAAGGCAAAGCTTAAGGAGAGTCTGAGCAAGAGCACAAGTTAAGCCAAAGAGCGGTACCGGTGGCAGACGTGTGGCCGCGCAGGCCTAAGGAGTCGACTGTCACTCAGGCTGTCGCCTGCTTGCAGCACGCCCAAAATCACAAAGTGGCGGGCAGAGACTGAGACTGAGACTGAGACTGAGACTGAGACTGAGACATGTGGCCGCCACGGTCACGCCCAACGGTCCATGCCCCCTCGGCCCGCGACTCGGCTGGCTCTCCCGTCCTCCTGCCTCTTGCGCCCTGCCCCCCACCACTTACTACTTACTGTCCTCTCGCTCTGGTCTCCTCCTGTGCCTGCCGCCGCACCCACCACCACAGCCATGGACGATTCAATCCCATCGATACAAACCGCGGGCGTTGGCTCCCGCTTCGTTTCGCAGGATGACCTGGAGGCTGCAAAGGCCCGGCGCGACGAGCAGTGGAAGGCCGCATACGCCAGGTAGCTATATCGGCCCATCTCCGTCTCGCTCTCACGTCTGACCACTCTTCGCACCCGTCATCCTCTACTACTAGGCTTGGCCAAGAACCGCCTCCGCAGCCCACAGAAGATGCATTTGACGGAAGAAGTCTCGCAGAGGTGTGTGCTTGCGCCATCCCTAGTCTGTCATCGGATCGGACTATAACACCCCGCCCCTACGCCCGCAATACAGAAACTCGCTGCGAACAGAGTAAGCACAGTGCGTGCTGCGCACGACTTCGGACTTACGCAGTCTAGGCAGCCAAACAAGAAGAATGGGAAGAGCGCAATAAGCTAGGTGCGTGGGACAGCCCTCCCCATCGCTCGGAACACCGTGGTTCACCGTGCTCCTGCGGCTGTGTGCGGACAGGTAACCAATTCCGTGCGCTTGAAGAGGACGAGGTGCTCTTCCTAGACTCCGTGCTTGAGAAGCAGCGCGAGGAGGAGCGCCTGCGGAAAGAGATGGAAGGCGAGGAGCTCAAACACTTCCGAGAGTAAGTATCAATCCCCTTGCGCTTGCATTCGTACCGCCCCGCGAATGAAAACCTCGGAACCTCGGTACTCATGTTACACATAGAGCGGTTGCCGCGCGAGAAACCGCAGCCAACAAACCACCTCCGATTGGTGCCTCCAGTACCGCCAACAACAGCGGTCCGCCCAAGGCGAAACCTTCACTCGCACCGGTCAAGAAAGACGCGAAAAAGTCCCTCAAGGGCGTCCTAGTCAAGAAGAAACCGGCGAAACTAGCAAATCCACTTGACGCACAACATTCAGCTGCCGCTGAGGCGGAGAGGGATGAGAAGAACAAGTCGGCGGTGGAGAAGCAGGAAGGTGGCGAACGGCAGGCAAAACGACGGAAAGTGTCAGCAAGCTGACCTTCCGAGTGACCGATTACACCATTTCTCATCTCCGCACTGACCGCTATGCGCCTAACCAATACGTATCATTATTCGTTACTCTTCCCAGATATCATCGTGCAATACTCTCGGGCGCATCCGTGATACGATTCAACAGGCGAAAGACCTCATCCCAGCCTTAACCTCTCCTCGTTACTGGACTAGGAGTTGGCGTCCACCGAACCTTCTGTAAATCCCTCGCGCTCGCTTCCCTTTCCCAGCCGGCCAACCGCCCCATAGCATCTGCTCGTCTCGACGCCGCCGTTCCCATGGTAGTCCTATCCAGTAACCGTTTAGCAGCGGGGGTTAGAGATCCTGGAGCGTCCGCCCTGCGCGGGGTGAAAGACGGTGGCGGCATCGACGTTCTCCGGCTGGTTCCCCCGTCTCCCGTGGAGCGTGACAGTATGGGAACCCCACTTAGTAAGGTGGCCTTTGCCCGCAGGCTCTTCGCTGCATCGCTCGACAACTTGTGGGAGAGTCGTTCTCGAGAGCTGGGTTCCACGATTCGGAATGGTGTGGAGGGTGTAACCATGTCGGCTGGGTCGTCAGACTGAGAAAGCACCCGAGGAGTCGCGTTCAGCGTGCCCCATGTCATGAGCTGCTTGACTGCTGCCGGCCCCAACTCGGAAGGCGTGGGGGATGGTATTGAAGGGACCAGCGAATGGACGTCGTTTGTCGGTGACCCCGGACGATCTGTGACAGCAACCATCAGCTCAAAGTTCGACATACTAACTCAGCAAGTCAGCCATTACATGGAGTGCCTGCGATCGCAGCGTCGATTCTGCTTTGTGTGGGACTCGGCGGGGCTGAGAGCGAGTGAGCCATCTTGGCGTCTTGCTCCGGAAGCCGGGTGTTTCCATGCTTGATAACCCTGGGCGGGCCTTTCGACCCTTCCGCTGCGTTTGCGGACGACGAATTGTAAGGCGCAACATCGGCGTCGGGAGGAAACATGAGTGCATTCCGTGCCTGACGTCATACACACGATGAGCATCTCTCCATGCAAGCCATCCCTCATCCCTCCACATCACAACAATAACGTACCTTGAACCTCCATCCATCTACGCCCGCAGGCCGCGTGTCTCTCTTCGGCGCCATGACGTCCACGACACCATCCTCTGGATCTTTCCTCTTCTCGGCCTTGACAAGTGCAGTCGACTTGCCTTTGTTGTGTTCCGGCGCCGGCGGCGCGACGTGCGTCCCGTCAATCAGGTCCTCCACCTCGTCCTCATCGTCCTCATACACCGCTGGAGCCTCGGTACGGTCCGCCTCGATGAACCCCGCGGGCTGCGGGGCCCCTATCCGGAACTTCTCCTTCACGCCCGGCGGCGGCGGCGCCTCGATGAGCAGCTTCTCCCGCCCCTCCAGCATACGGTCCCGCTGTGCCTCCACTCGCCGCTGCGCGTCCCACGCCCAACCGTACTTCTCCTTCCGCCGCCGGTTCTCGTCCTCAAGGATTTGCGTGAAGCTCGAGTTATCCTCCGACGTGTACCGCGCCTGGAACGTATCGAGGCTCATGTCCGCGTCTAGGCGAGGCCGCTTCGCTGGGCCCTCGACGTCGCGCCTCTCCGTGCGCGGGGTGCGCAACGGGGTATCTATGGGCCCAGCGGCATAGGGTGTTTGAGATGGTGTCTGCCAGAGTCTGCCACGGCGGGAGACGGGGGTCTGCAAGTCCTCGAGGCGGCGCACGGACGCTTGAATAAGCCGTGGATCCTGCGTTTGGAGCGCGTCGAGATAGTTGTTCGTGGCATCAAGGTGAACCAATGAAGGGAAGAAGTCCCGGGCGATGATATGGGAAAGGGCCTCGGTGTACTCGTCTTCATCGAGCACGACTTGGTGGTCGAGAGACCGAGGAGGCTGCTGCGAGCTCGATGCCCCCGGAATAGACATGATGATCGTAGTTCCAATGATTCCAATGACCAGAAAGAGAAGATTCAGCGGGCGGACTATAGTCGCCGTTCGTGTAGTTGTCAACAGTAGAGGATGGAGGTAATGGACCAAGGGACTGTCCAACGGAGCGCCCATCTTGAGCCAGACGATAGCGCCGAAAAGGAAGGCCAGGAAAACCACTTCTCTAACCACCAACCCGGCGTTTCTAATTCTTGCACGTACATGTGGGTATGGCAGGATGCTCCTGGCTAATAAAATTGCCAGCCAACGAATCAGCTCAAAGGAAGGTGTTGTCACTTCCCGCGTAGCCAACACCCTTGAACCCGTCGACCTCCACGAATTCAAAACAGAGCAGGCGGTCGTTTAGCTCAGCTGCGACAAATCATTGAGTGTGCGGAGTCTCTTACATAGTATACAGGTCATCAGAATTCTATATTATGGGACGGGCCCCGCCACTCTACCGGGAATAAGTAGAATATTTTCATAAACGTCATGTATTGGGAGGGTGCATAACTGTACAGACGCAACGAACCCGGCCCACCGGGATCCAGGCCTGCGAGGTAGTGTAGATCGTCAGTTCGTAAAGTCTGGAGAGTTCGGGGTCAAAAGGAGAGCTACTACTATGTCAGGTGGATGATTGTATGTATGTAAATGGTACGCACGCGTGGTAAAGATAATCTCAGCTAATAATAACAAGAAACGGCTATGAAAGGAAGCAAGTCGACAGAAGTCGGATGCGCGAGGACAAGAAATGGCGCGTGGATAGTATTAGACATTGACACACGAGGGAGAAGCAGGAAAATGGACAAGGTGGAGGAGAAGGAGACGCTCACAGAGTACAAACCTATGCTCAGTTCCCCTTCCTGCCGTACAGCCCTGACGTACTACCTGACCGTGCCCGCCGCTGCGTCGCCCCAGAATCCGAGAAGAATTGCTCGACGTCGCTCCCTCCACCGCTGCGTCGTCCACTGGGCTTGCCGATCCGGCTCTGCCCTAGGTTGGGCGCAGGAATGGCAGAGCCCTTGGGTTGACGGATGGTGACATTGGAATGACTTGTGCTGAACATCGGCGAATCCTGGGTGGGGGATCTGGAGGTAGGGGATCTAGCAGTGCTCGCGCCGAGCGACACTCGTTTGCTGACGATGGGCTGACCATATGCTCCGGAGCTAGGGCCCGTCGACCGCTTCAGATTGTTGCCACCATAGAGGCTCGCAGAAGGAACAGGGAGAAATGTTGGAGTGGAAGGTCGCGAGGAGGGCGTTGGGATGGAACTCGTGGTGCTCGTCGTTGCGGTCGTGCTGATGCTGCTCCGACCTTCTGTGGATACCGAAAGTCGCGACTGCGGCCGGCGAATGCCAGTTGGTATGGCAGTCTGTGACAAAGCGCTCGGCGACCTACTGCTGCCAGACGGCGGGGAATCAATGGACACAGAAGACATCGGACGGAATGCAGTCGGGGCAGAGGGTGGGCTCGACGTTCGCCGTCGCTCCTTGTCCTTGTCCTTGGCTGGTGATGGGGAGTCCTCCATGATTAGTACCCATCCCGATGACTCCCCACCCGGTGTCCGGCGCGCGTCAGCGTCAAGATCTACGCTCTGTCGACGGGATTTCAGTTTCGCGGTCAAGCGGTCGTCTTGTGTTGTAGAACGAGCAGAGCGAGACGAAGAGGCGGTAGAGGGAGCAGGTGAGGGTGAAGCCTTGACAGGGATGGGTGGTGGCGGCATTGCGCTCGCTGCTGAGCGACTAGTCACGGACCCCATACGCAATCTGGGAACACGAGTGTGGATCTTCTGTTCAAGAATCTTGACACGAGCCCTCATCTCCGACACCATCTGAACGCCCCTACTCCTCGCCGCGGTCGAGGGGACACCGCCCGCAGTGCTTGCTGCTGTTGCGGCGAGAGACGGAAGGCGATTACCAGTGGGTCGAGAACTGGGATTCCGCAGACGACTCGGACTAGTGTTGAGGCCAGGGTGTGTGGCGGAGCGTGTGAGAGAGGCGTTGCCGTTCGATGGTGTGGAAACGCCGTTGCGCGGCGGTGGGAAGCCAACACGGCGAGGGATAGAGGGTGGGGTCATTGGGTTGGCGTCAGTTGTAGGTCGGGGAGAAACGATAGGACGGGGTGCCGGCAGGAATTCTTTCGCAGGAGTTTCAGGCGATGGATCAAGGTCAGCCAAGCAAAGCTCGGAGGGCGTTGGAACAGAGAGGAGATCCTCTTCCGACAGCGAGATAGTGGTGTGGTTCGTGGTGGTTGGTGCAGGGGGTTCCACAGCTGGAGAAGCCTTGTTTGCACGTTCTAGGGCGGCGGATAGTTGGTCCTTCAGAATGGTACTTTCCTCATTGGCATCTAAACCGAAGAGAGATATGAGAGAACGGATGGCATATGTGTGCTCGCCACGCACCCCTAAGCTCGTCCTTGAGCCGTTGGCATTCCTCCTCAACGTTTGCCTTGTCCAGTAACTCATGCTCCAGTAGGATCTTCTCTTCCAACGCCCTGGCATACTTCTGCTCGACATCCGCCAAACTCGACGATATTGCCCGCTCATTGCGCTCCAAATCATCGTTGCCCATCTCCAACTCTCGCAATTGAATCTTGATCTTCTGATGCTCTTGTCGCAAAGTATCGAGTTCGCGTTGAAGAGAAGTTGTCGTTGTATTGTGGGTGGTTTGGAGAGACATGAACTTAGCCTGTACAGAAGGTCAAGGGAAACGGCTTATCGAGTACGAAAACAAGACAAACCTTCCAGTCATCTCTCTCCGTCTCAGCCCTAGCCACCTTAACCTTCAGCTCTTGCTGAGCTTTCTCCGTCCGTTCGAGCTCTCGTTCAAGTTCCTCCTCGAGCTCCTTACTGGAAAGGTGGAAGTCGTCGAGTTCGGCGCGAGTTTCTGCCAGCATATCGGCTACCTCTAAGTACTTCGCCTTCCAGTCCGTGCCAGAGGAGGGGAAACCGCTGGAAGGGGAGATCAGCGGAGTGATGACGTTGTGGGAGGAGGAGGGGTACTTGATAGTAGTGTCGTCCATGGCAGCCATCCGTCTGTCCTTTCGAAGAACGTCTGTTGCGTGAAGGACGGCGGTCATAACGGGGGCGACAGACTATGTACAGCCGGGGAGACCGAGAACGAGAGCCCCAGGGTAGAGTTGAAGGGGAGAGGGACCAATGCGACCGAGCCGTCAGCCTGAATAGTGAACCTGTCGTCCTCCCGCCACGCGCCCAGATTGCCCTTTTCGGACTAGCACGTGCACCCCGATCCGGTGCACGTGCTACCAAACGCGTCTCAACCAACTTGAACGCGTCCTCGGGAGTCGGGCGGGATCCGCAACGCTTATTGTCATCCGCGAAGTGGCGAGACAAAAAGAGTCAGGAGAAGGCTGTCATTATCCAGACACACGACCAGGGAACCAACCTGGGCCAAGGTTCGGGTTCGGTGCTACAAGACTCACCCTGTCACCGCGTGGCGCACTACCATTCCCATTCCTGTTCTTTCCACTTCCACGCCCCAGACGACGCCGTGCCGATTTCACGGCAGTCAGGCACTCCTTCAAAAAAGGGCACAATGGTAACTGGTAGTATTGAATCGGACGAACTACTGTACAACAAAAATGCTTCAGGTCTACATGCCACCCTCTGGCTTCGCGCATTTACGTTTCTCTATCTTCCCCGTCTTAGGGCAGCGCATCTCTTGCCAAGATACCGGTTCCATTGTGGAACCTATCATCACTGACTGTTAGCAAAGAGCTAATGCTCGACAGACATCTACACTCACCAGCTTCACTCGTCGCAAATATCACCCCCAGGTCATTTCGGGCAGTGGTCACGTAGTAGCTTCTTGCATCGCCCAAAGATAGCTGGAATGCGACATTTGAGGTAGGCTCGTTGTAGCCAAAGAGCATGGAACTTACCACCAGACCTCTGACAACGTCCCCTCCTCGGAAACAATCCGCAATTTTCACCTTATCTTTCTCCGTAGCACGCACATCTTGCACGCGCACCACACCGGTAAATTCTTCTCCAGCGGGAAGTGATATTCCATCCACGACGGTAATTGAGAGAGTGGCCTGGAGCGGAGACAAACGGGTAATGGTCCCCAGAACGACAGAATTCGGAGCCGGGGGTCGTGGGCGTGCCCTCTTGATCTCCAATGACTAGACATTCCATCGCCACAAGAACGTCGACAAGCATGTTCAGAGCCGGCCAGGAAGAAAGTGGGCGAAAAGACCAACAGATCCAGAATACGAGGGAACGCCGATCAAGCTCGCCCTCACGACACCGTCCCGGGAGTAGATGCCGCCGCCGATTTGTGGGATGGGCCCACGGGGCACGGGGACAGGCTGACCAGGCAATACGACGTCGGACGACATGGAGGAAAGGCGAGGGTGAGATGGGGGGATTTGAGAGGAGAAGCGCGTGTGGGGAATGGCACGGTAGCAAATCCGAGGCCGCCCGAGTGACGCTCTCGGAGTTTGCGTCTGTTTACGTGACCCCAGTGACCTTCGCTTCGCGTACCACTTCTGCCAGCTGAGCCCAGCACTCGCTGTCGACGACTTCCTTCTCCATGGCCACCTCCGCCCTCGCCCGTAGTGTCTTCGCCAGGCGTATGTCCCGTCATTGCGTTTAGAGAACCGTCTAACAACGTTTCGCGCGCAACAGGCCTCCACGTCTCCGCTTCCCGTCATGCCCTCGCCAAGTTCGCCATGCCAGCGATGTCCCCCACTATGACAGAGGGTGGTATCGCATCATGGAAGAAGAAGGAGGGCGAGTCCTTTGCGGCAGGTGACGTTCTCCTCGAGATTGTACGTTGTGCAGGGCAATCTTCTCTTGGCGCATTTAGTGACGTGCATGCGTCATAGGAAACCGACAAGGCCACGATCGATGTAGAGGCTCAAGACGACGGTATTCTCGCAAAGATCATTGTACGTTCCATTTCCTCGATGCTTGGGGCCACGTAGTAACACCAGCATGACCAGGCCAACGACGGTGCGAAGAACATCGCCGTCGGCTCTACCATCGCGGTTATTGGCGAGGAGGGTGACGACCTCTCTGGCGCCGAGCAGCTCGCTTCGGAGGCTACTTCAGAAAAGCCTCAATCCGCGAAGGAGGAACAGACACCCGAGACACCAAAGTCTGAACGGGCTCCCGAGCCCAAGAAGACTACTGAGTCCCCCAAGGGTGACCGTATTTTCGCAACCCCCGTTGCGAAGAAGATCGCACTAGAGCGAGGTATCCCTCTGGCGCAGATCAAGGGCTCCGGTCCTGAGGGCAGGATCCTTAAAGAGGACGTTGAGAAGTACCAGGCACCCGCTGCTGCCACATCCAGCACACCCTCCACGGCTGTTCTCCAACCCGCCGCCGCTCTCCCAGAGTACACCGACATCCCCGTCACCAACATGCGCAAAACCATCGGCGCGCGTCTCACGCAGTCAAAGCAGGAGCTCCCGCACTATTACCTCACGCTCGACATCAACATGGACAAGGTGCTCAAGCTTCGTGAGGTATTCAACAAGTCGCTAGGCGAGAAGGACAAGTCGGTGAAGCTCTCCGTCAACGACTTCGTGCTGAAAGCTGTCGCTCTTGCGCTTGCGGACGTTCCTGAGGCCAACTCGGCATGGATGGGCGATGTCATCCGGCAGTATGTCGCACTCGGTTCATCTCACCTGAGCGTTGAACTGACTTGCGCATAGGTACAAGAAGGCCGATATTTCGATGGCTGTCGCAACTCCCACCGGTCTTATTACGCCCATTATCAAGGATGTTGGCGCGAAGGGTCTCGCATCTATTTCTTCGGAGGGCAAGGCGCTTGCGAAGAAGGCTCGCGACGGCAAGCTCCAGCCACAGGAGTACCAGGTGGGTGTTGCTGTACAATTTCAATGTTTGCATCGCGATTTATTCCGACCATCGCGTAGGGTGGTACCTTCACTGTTTCCAACCTGGGCATGTTCGGCATCTCGCACTTCACTGCAATCATCAACCCCCCACAATCATGTATTCTGGCCGTCGGTGCGACGCAATCCACGCTCCAACCCGCACCGGAGGAGGAGCGCGGCTTCAAGGTCGCGCAGATCATGAAGGTCACGCTTAGCGCGGACCACCGGACGGTCGACGGTGCTGTCGGCGCCCGCTGGCTGGCGGCGTTCAAGGGTTACCTCGAGAACCCATTGACGTTCATGTTGTGATTATATTGCTCATCGCTTTGTAGAGGCGCGGTTGGCGAGGGATGAGATCGGTGCTGCTGGGCTGGGCTTCAAAATTCGTGTCAGTCGTCGACGTCCATAGATTTACTTCGTACGCTTTCGCATATAGTTACTTACGGATGCTGGGAATACTAGCAACTTGTAATTTTCGTCATACCTTGGCCACGGTTGGATGAAGGACGTCGCCCAGGGTTCGGTGGTCAAGTAACAATATTACTTATAAATTATTAGGTGCTCTTACGTTGCGGTCAGGTGGTGCGTACGCTAATTGGGCGCTTGTAGGATACGCGACGACGCGTCTGGGACGCGTTTTGCCCTTTTCAAGCTGGAATCGCCTCGGGTACTGCATCAGCAAAAGTGCAGGAGAAACGACCAGCAATGGTCACTTTCCGACTGGATGGCAAGGTTCCGACTCGCCGGTAAAGGGATCACGATATACGGTCAGCAGGCGTCTTCCGTGGCCAGCAATGACCATTCGTGCCGTGGTGTCCGGCAAGTGCCTACCATGAGCGCCCTGACGCCCGACCATACTTACCATATCCCTGGGCAGCCCGGCAGCCACATATCATACCCGCTGCGAAGTCCGGTAAATGCTGATCGTTCTTGTCGCGAGGCCTGACCAGTGCATCCCGGATGTCGCAGGACTCCTGACCAAGCTGTACCAGCTCGCCTAGATAGAAATGTCATTAATGTCAATCTTTCCCGCCCCATATGAACAGGGCTTATAGACTGTCCGTGTGAGAATGGTAGCCTGAGTCCATTTGTAAGGGCGCAAATGGCCATGCACTGGCATGGTCATACGCAGATCTGACAATCCAACTGCTTGCCGCCAGGTTCCTGCAGTCAATGCACACGAAATGTGGAATAACAAAAGTATGTTATTCCGGTACAAGACACACATGTAGCAATCACAACATTAGTACATATACACGCGGACGGTGCCGGAATTAGTCATCAGTTAGGTAGTGAAGGGATGGGAGGGAGTGGATCATCGAGAGCGAGACAGCGAGATAGCGGGACAGTGAGACAGCGATGCAGAGCATGGGAGGCACGAACGGGAGTGAATGGGCAGCAAGCGCAAAGTGCGACCAAGACATGGAAGAGCGGGGTGCCGAGAGCAGACCTGTGGGCGCATGATGAGTACGTGAGACTCGCAATGATCGCCGAGAGACGATCTTACCCCTACTCGGAGGCGCCTTTGTTTGTGTGAGAGGAGCCGGCAGCGGGGGCCTCATCATTGTCATCATCGCCGTTGTCGTTGTTGTCGTTGTTGTCATCAGGATCAGTCTCGGCCTGGTCCTTTTGAGCCATAATAAGGTAGAATGCCGTGCCCTGGAGGTCGTCCTCCGCGTCAGAGTCGAGCTCATCATCGTCGCCAAAGACCTGACTATGGAAGATGTCAATATCCGGCTGCATCAATGGAAGACATGAAACATCCAAACTTACCGGTTCCACCAGCGGATGAGATCCGTGTACCACTCGGGGAAGTTGAAGGCGATCTCCATGAGGCTGAACACCACGTTCTCGGCCTTCCAGAACTTCCCGTAAGTGTCCGACCACTCATTGTCCGAGAGTGCGCTGTGAGCCTGGAAAACATCAGTAATAGAAGGCAAAAACAATGGGGCGGTGCACCTACCAGAAGGCCGACATAGATAATGCTGTGCAGGCTGACCTTGGTAATCCCGTACTCGGAGGCGATGCTCCTCTGGCCCCGGGCGGCATGGCCGTTAGGGTTGTGAACAGATGATCTTCCAGTGAAAATGCTCTTGTAGCACTAGATAAAGTGTATTAGGTTTGTCAGTCTATAGTGGGTTAGTGAATCCTTACGTTCACAAGGGCCTTTCGCGCAGCAACCCAGCCTTGTGGTCAGATGCATCAACCAAGTCCATGTCATAGAAGAATGACGGATAGTCCGTCGAGAACATCCACACCAGGCGGTTTCGAACATGGGTGCAGAAGCTACCTAGTTGTCAGTACGGGTAAGTAGGAAACAGAAGAAGGTGCATACCGTGCGGGGTTGTCCTCGAACTTGGGCAGGTACCTAATCGGGCAGAGAAGACGTCCGGTGCGTGAGTCTTGCCAGCCACGGTTGTCCTTGGAGATGAGGATGCTGTTTGGGTCCTCGAGTTCACACAAGGTGACGATCCGGTCATTCAGGCGGCCGAGGTCATCACTGCGGACCTTGTACGCGATAGCAGTGACCTAGAAATGTAGGGTTGAGATGACTGAGAGATGACGTATGAAATTTTATACTTACGTAGGCCCCGATGATGGCAATGAGAGGCGGGTTGTCGGCCAGGTAGTCGATGTGGTCCTTGAGCTCAGGAATGAACTTCAGCCACTGGGGCCAAAGCACTTCCGCCACGACGTCATCGTTGCAGTCGGGCGTCACGCTGGGAGAGTCATCAGCAATCAAACACATTATAATGAATGTGCAACATACAGTCCGGGTCGGTCAGTGTTCTCCTCGAAATGGAAGTTGATGCCGTAGGTGAGGATCTGGGTGTGGTCGACATACTCGGTGAGGGTGCGAACCAGGCCGCGGAAGTTCTTGTACGGCTTTTGGATGCCGAGAGCAATGCGGGTAGTCTCACTGAAAACACACCAGTAGTAAGTAACGGGAAGAATGGGAGAAAAAATAATGCATGTACCTAGCACCAGCGTCGAGTGACCACATGGCTGTCGCCCACGCTGGGTTTTTGGGCTTGACGCGCTCCGGCTCGTCGTCGTCCTCCTCAGTGGCCCCTCCCTGTGGGTCATTGTCGGGGTCGGGGGGCGGGGCGCCAGAGACAGCAAGGACACGGCGACGCTTGAGCTCTGCGTCTTCGGCCACTGTAGGGATGAGTAAGAGCCTGCGGAAGTGACTGTATGCGGGTGGGATGACTACTACTCACCGTCCTTGTCATTGCCGCGCTTCTTTGTCGGCGCAGAGTTGCTGTTGGCGGCCTGCTGAGTGGTCTTCGGCTTACCGGTCTTGAGCATGTTGGACTGCTGGGCTTGAATGCGGGCCTTCTGCTTGCGGTTGTACTCGTCGATGGTGACGCCGGGGCCGGGTGGCATGATGAGCGAGAGGAGTGTGGTGAGCGAGAGGAGTGTGGTGAGCGAGAGGAGTGTGGTGAGCGAGAGGAGTGTGGTGAGCGAGAGGAGTGTGGTGAGCGAGAGGAGTGTGGCGAATGAGAGATGAGTTGTGAAAGAGAGCGAAGGGAATGGAGAAGGTGGGGAGATCCTGCGGGCCTTCTTATAGAGCGGGAAGGCGAGCAGACGGGGTGAGTCGAGGGCCAGGCGACAAGTGTTGAGGGCAGGGCAACAAGTGTTGAGGGCCGGGCGAGAGGGCTTACGTCGCCCTCGTACCATGTCGGCCGTAAATTCCGAGCTGACGCGGCCTCAAGAAGCTGGGGTCGGACGCAGGTGAGGGGTAGGATAGGCAGTGGTTAATGGCAGGCTCAGGCAGCGAAAAAAACAGAAGGCGGGGAGGCACAGCCATGGACGCGTCGGGATCGACTGCAGTTTGGGTGTGAGAAATGGTCAGGTGACCCGGGGCAGACGCGTGCCACCGCCACATACGCGCCTGCCGGCCTGCCGGCTTCACTCATCAATTCCTTTGCTGTCGGTCTGCGACGACGTCGGCGACGTCGCCCGACGCTCTCCTCCATCCCCCCATCTCCCTCTATCGTCGTCCCTTGGCTCGGTACCAGCCTAAATGCCTGGATTTTTCGCCATCAACAATGGCCTCAGCCAATCACCATTCGTTGGTGAGAAGCCCTCGACCGTCCATTGGTGCAACGCTCCCCGACGCCCGCTTCTCCTTCCTGCCGGTGACCCCCTCTGCCATCGTGCCATATCTCGATTGAGCAGCCTGCAGCCCCGACAGTCTGGCTGGCTCATTATCCTTCATGACTGCCGAGACCTCTGGCAAATCTCGTAGCCTCGGCGAACCAGCCTCAAGACCCCATTGGCGCAACACTCGCTGATGCCCACTTCTCCTTCCCACCAGCGACTCCCTCCACTATCGTCTCGTATCTCGATGGAACAGTTTGCAGGCCCGAGTTTTTGGTTCACTTGTCTCCTCCCGCCACCACCACCATCCTTGTCCAATCCCGCGGTCGCGGGGACTTATCCTCGAGTCTCCATTGGCGCAACACTGTCCGACGGTCACTTCTCCTTTTCGCCGACGGTGCGACATGTCATGGGCTCGATATGCCGGCCCAATAATTTGTGAGTTTTCCATTTCTCTGTTTGTTTGTTTTCCGCCGCGCCGACCGCCGATACTCAGCGTTTCCGCTGTCGGGGTCTACGACACCTCCAAACCGTCCCCACTTTTCTCCCCCCTCCTAACTCGCCTATTCCCATCTCCAACCCCTACGTTTAACACATCATGTACACCTGCTCATTCACCGACTGCAGCTACAAGACATCGAACAAGATCGCATATGGCCGCCATCGCAAGAGCTGCGAACATGCGCTGTCATCAATTACACAAGCTCTCGGTAAACGGAAGGCCGGACGTATGGAAGGTGGGCCCTCCAAGCGAGCCAGAGTTGAGAGGGACGGGATGGTGCGTCGTGTCACTTCGCTAACATGTCCGGGGCTCGATTTTGACTGCATATAGCCCAAGATTCTTGCTCCTCAAGATCCAATCCCTCCCCCTCCACTTTCCCCTCCTCCACCGCCAAGCCCTCCTGCTCTCTCAACACGTGGTGGTCGTCGTATTCGCCTCCCGAAAGCCTACGAAGATTTTGTGCCATCCACCAAAGGCTACCTTCCCTCTCAATACAAGTCTTTCCTCTCACGACAAGCTCCAGTCGTCGTTCCGCCCATTGACCCGCCCACTGTCCCGTCTCCCGAGCCCTCCCCTCCAGAGGAGGTTTATCGCACCACACCGGACGCTTTTGGCGTGTTTCGCGAGTATTCGCGCCGCCCTCATCGTGATCCAGAGGCCAACATCTCCCTCGAGACGGTGTGCGACGCACCCGGGCTGGAGAAGCCTGCTGAACAGGATGCGCCAAAGTACGCCAGTATCGCGTGGATTACTCGGTCTGTCGCGATCAGTGTCAACCCAACCGCCACAACGCCCGACTATGGACCTTTCCAGAACGCGTCCCAGTTTCGACTGATGGACTATTTCTACGGCCGTTCCGATTCCAAATCCCTCGACGCTCTCGACGACCTTATTGCTGTCATACGCTCGCCTGGATTCTCGCCGGATGACTTACAGGGCTTTACCGCGAAGAAAGCCGAGCACACTCTGGAGGTTTGGGTGAGCCCTTCGGGCATTTTTTCTGAGGAGGATGGATGGCATGCAGGTTCTGTGGATGTCCCGCTGCCGAAGACGGGCGCGAAGTACAAGACCGAAGAGGATGCGCCGAAGTTCAACATCACTGGTGTCATATACCGGCGGCTTCTACCCCTGATCAAGGGCGTCGTTCAGGATTCTGCCTCGCACTTCTCGCGCATCTACCACTGGCTCCCACATCGCAAGTTCTGGATGCCCCCGGAGCCTGCGCACCCGGCACCTTCTCAGCCCGTGGCTCCTTCATCAGGCTCGACATCCGCTACGCCGCCAACGCCACCATCCCCAATCCGTGTATACACGGATTGCTACAACTCGAATGCGATGCTTGAGGCCGACACGAAGATACGCGCGAAGCCGCGCGTCCCCAGCGACGCACCTGACGTCGAGTACGTCGTGCTCCCACTCCTGTTCTGGTCCGACGCGACGCAACTCGCCAACTTTGGCTCAGCGTCGCTTTGGCCCATTTATCTTTACTTCGGAAACCTCTCCAAGTACGTGCGCGGCCGTCCCACTGAGTTCGCGGTGCACCACCTCGCGTACATTCCATCTGTAAGTGTCTTCCATCCTCGCGCTGTGTAAGCGCATGCTAACTCACTTTCCAGCTGCCTGATGCACTCAAGGACGCTTACACAGCGAAGTACGGTCGCGCGCCCAGTGACGACATCCTCAAGTTCTGCAAGCGAGATCTTTTCCAACAGATTTGGCTCCTCCTCTTCGATGAGGAGTTCATGCACGCTTACGAGCACGGCATTTTGCTCAAGTGTGGTGATGGGATTCTCCGGCGCGTCTTCCCACGCGTCTTCACATATTCTGCAGACTATCCTGAGAAGTCAGTGGCTTGCTCTTGTGTTGTATTGTGGGGCATTGTGCTTACCTATGACACAGGGTTCTCGTAGCTGCCATGCGGCCCCTCGCGCGGTGTCTCTGTCCTCGGTGCTTGACCCCAAAAGACAAGGTGGCCGAGGCGGGATC
This sequence comes from Ganoderma lingzhi, assembly GCA_026283605.1. Lineage (NCBI taxonomy): Eukaryota > Fungi > Basidiomycota > Agaricomycetes > Polyporales > Polyporaceae > Ganoderma > Ganoderma lingzhi. The sequence continues at coordinate 3,141,596 of JAPJYM010000001.1, forward strand.
AAAAGCAGACGAGCGACAACGCGTGCTTGGACGCAAGGATAGTGAGGCACTCCAGAAACGCATCCGAACAGCACGCAAGCATCTCTTCAAAGGCTATGCGATCACGGGCGCGCGTGTAGACAACTGGCTGAAGGATGAGTCTCTCACCCCAATCCAGGTACCTACATGTTCATTCGGAGTATATCTGAATTAGACTGACATTGCGCGCAGAGTGCCTTCTCAAAGCGCTTCTCAAAGCTGAATCTCAATGTCTATGACATCCTCGCACCGGACATCATGCACGAATTTGAGCTCGGCGTGTGGAAAGGTGTTTTCAATCACTTGATGCGCATACTCACGGTGAAGGGCACGGATGTTGTCGAGGAATTCAACAGCCGGTAAGTACGGCCTAGTGTTATCAGCTACGTAGTGCCAGCTGACATCTCAAACAGCATGAGACGTATGCCGACGTTTGGGCGCGATCGAATCCGCCTGGTTTTGGCATGACGTTGCATCTCGCAAGCGCCTCGCCGCGCGAGACTATGAAGCGTTCTTGATCGTAAGTAGTTACCACCCGCTTCGTTAACAACCATCCTAATCCACTATTCTAGACCATTATGCCCGCATTTGAGGGGCTACTGGATGTCCGCGATGACCAGACGACCGCCGACCTCCTGTTTGAACTAGCAAACTGGCATGCCCTCGCTAAGCTTCGCCTTCACACCTCTGTCACGCTCGACATCTTCCGCGCGGCGACCGGACATATGTACGAGGCAATCCGCCGCTTTGCTACTGGGACATGCCCGAATTACAGCACACATGAGCTGCCTTCTGAAGCTGCAGCGCGCGTACGGCGGGGGAAGGCTGTGAATGCAAACACACAGCCATCCGGAGCGCGAAGGCCCGTGACGTTCACCGTCCATCACACCTACAAGTTCCATAGCCTAGGAGACTATGCCGACTATATTGAGCGTTCTGGGACCACCGACAATTTCAATACCCAAGTTGTACGTTCAAATTTGGTGTTGTGGTCAGGTGATAGCTAACTTAGTTTTCTGCAGGGCGAACTTGAACACCGGCACGTGAAGAGGTTCTATACACGGACTAACAAGGTTGCGTACGAGATGCAAATCGCCCGAAAGGAGCGCAAACGTGCTCTGCTCGCCACCATCCGGGAGTCCGACACCTTCCAGCCTCTGTCTCAACGTAAGCAAGATCAGAAACATGCCAAGGTCGCAGCTGCGGAGGCCCACGCACGCGAACACCGTGGTGAACACCAGAACACCCTGCGCGGTCCTTCCCCCACTCCCCCATCTGACCATCATGCAATGTCGAAGTCTGCGCGTGAGACATTCAGTCTCTTCAGCTGGCTCGATGATCATGAAGCGGATCCCGCCGTCAAGGCGCGTTTCTTGTTTGAGGTTGTTCTTCGTTTTTTTGTCTAACTTGACGTAGGGTTTCATGCCGCTCCTTTTCGAGCACCTCGCTCGCCGGCTCCTCGGTCGTGAAGCAGAGCCTGAGGACGGCTTTTCGGAAGCACAGGTTGATGGCGTCCGAATCCTCAACGACCGACTGTACCGCCACCGCACGATCCGTATCAACTACACCTCATATGACATGCGCCGTGAACAAGACGCCATCAATCCCCGCACCCACCCCGACGTTATGCTTCTCTCTTCTGATTCGGATGGTGACCCGTACTGGTACGCCCGCGTACTTGATGTCTTCCATGCCAACGTCCGCTACGTTGGGCCCGGCGCCACGCACGCAAACCAGAAGTGGCAGCGGATCGACTTCGTCTGGGTCCGGTGGTTCGAGCCTGACACCTCATACCGCTCCGGCTTCCAGCACCGCCGTCTTGAACGTCTCCAGTTCATCAGTGCACACGATCCGGACAGCACACCGTTTGGCTTCGTTGACCCAGACGACATCATTCGTGCCGCGTACCTTATCCCCGCGTTTGATCATGGCGCCACGACAGATCTTCTCGGGCCATCAAAACTTGCGCGGCGGCTTAGGGATGACGATGGCGATGACGATGACTGTTGCTACTATTATGTGTGCATGTACGTGGTGTTAGTTTCTTCTCGCAGACTGTCAGTCTCCAGGCTAATGTTGTTGGTCCACAGGTTTGTCGATCATGATATATACATGCGTCACCTTGGTGGCGGAGTGGGTCACTGTGGTGTCGGTATTGATGTTGCCACATCGAAGCAGCACGCCCTTCGTGCTCCAAGGCGCGGGGGTCGCAGGAGAAAACAAGCCGGCGCCCGACTTGCGAATGGCGCGCAGCCATTGCCGCGCGACAGCAGCGATGATGAGCCGAGCTCCCCCGATGACAACACCATGGATGCGGATACCGCGGCTGAGCAGGATGATGCGGGCGTATATTCAAGCACCGAACCTGATGCCGTTGGACATGCGGACGGCGAAGGCAGCGAGGATGAGAACTTGGACCAAGAAGTAGGAGAGTTCGACGAGGACATGGACGCCGAGGATGGTGTCAGCGACGGCGAACACCATGAAAGCGAGGCTGAGGAACCCGTGGGTAGTGAGGACGAGGGCGACGAAGGGGACAGACACGAGGACGGCGGCGCGGCCGAGGGGGACGTTGGTTACGGCTCAGACGACGATGTATTCGTAGATAATGTATACGCAGCAGAGGGGTTCGCGCCTCTGTAACAATTTGCATCCACAAGACTGCTTTTCGAACAGCTGTTACAATGATACCTCTGGTAAGACTATATTCTACCAGTTACTTGCAAAGTCTCATCTTGCGGACCGTAGACTACAGGTGGCCGTCGGCATTTGTTCGCGCGGACGGATGTTTGCCAACGTTTGGTGGGCCGGACGAGCGCCGGTCATGTCTGGCCAGATTCCGCAGGCTTGGTCGGGGGAGACCATCAGGTACCCCTTTTGCTGATGTGACGTACTCGCTCGCGCGTCCTGGTCAGCATCTCGTCTCTTCTCTCCCACGACAACGCGTCCTCTGCTCCTCGAACGCGCCCCTTAGCGACGCCTCAGTGACCTGCCTCTGTCTGCAATCACACTGATATGGAGCCAGACTTCATCTCCAGCCAAGTGAAGAGCTTGCGCCAGGTTCTCGTGGCAAACATGAAGCAGGTGCACGAGAAGCGCATCGGGTTGGAGGTTCGTATTGGGACGCGTCGGGCCCAATCGTGATGTGATAGCTTACCGACCCGATGTGGCAGGACGCCTTCTTGCACCCACAACTCATTCTGGACCAGGTGGATGCCCTCGAGAATGTCATTCGGGACAGCATGCTGTTGTGTCAGGATGGTGGTGATCCGGACAAGGTATGCACGCACCCATTTCGATTCATTGCAGGAAGACTGATCGGTCGACCCTCCGAGGATAGTTCGTCATATCTACCTCGGACTTGGCTAAGCTGGTAGACCATGTCCAGACCGCGCTCAAGGACCGTGCCAAGCTTCAGGATGCTCCCAGGGATGCAAAAGTTAGAGTGAGTCCACAGCTTACGGGTTTCCGATACAGCTAGTGATTATGATTTTGCGTCTAGTTGGCAACGATGGTCCCCGCCTTCGTCCTGGAAGTTGCCAAGACGTTGGATCAAACCGTTCAGAATAATTCAGCCCAAGTTCAGGGTAGCACTGACCTCAACAAGGTGATTTTGACTCTATAGCGATTCAAATAGCCTAAGTGCTCACTACCCCAGCCAGATGTTCATGTCGCAGCCCCAGTTCGCAACCAAGACAGTCGGGTGGCTCTACCGCGTGATGTACACTCATGCGTCTCTCTTGACCCAATTTGCATCGCTTCGTGACGTCGTACGTGGTCTCTATGAGTCCTCGTGACTATCCTAACTTCTTTTCTTAGCACGCCAATGCAAACGAAGCACTACGGAACTCAGCACAAGAGATCGAACAGCTTGCCAGCGCAGGGAAGGCGTCGATCAAGAGAATAGCCGAGCTGGAGACTTCGCTCGACAAGCTACATCGCGATAACATGCGGTTGAAGGAGGCCTCTGATGTGGTGGACGGAGCAACCAAAGCTCGCTTACACAAAGTATCAGACGAGCTTGCATCTCTTCAATCGGTACATCGTGGTTGTGGGCCCCAGGTCTGTGTCTAACACAATGGCGTCGTTTATGATATTGAACCCTCCTCCAGCTTGAAGAACGCAACGCAGAGATCCTTCGGATGAGGAAGGAGCACAAGAACCTCATTTTGCGTCACGGCGAAGCGGCTGAGGTGGCCTCGGGCGCGGCCAAGAAAGCCGTTGTCCGAGAAGACGAGCTCAAGCGAATGCAGTCCGAACGCGATAGGTTATCCACAGAGCTATCGGAGATGAAGGGATCTTACGATGCTTTTTGTCTTGCACGGGCACAGGAACACGACAAGATGATTTCCGAGGTTCGTGTTTTAATGTCCATCGCGGCATCATGTGCTAAGTTCGGCCGTTTAGAACACGCAACTGCAAGACAGTCTACGAACATGTACCAGTGTCAAGGACGGGCTAGAGACCAAGAACTCAGAGTTGAAGCAACTGGCGGAGAATTGGCAAAAAGAAGTGATCGCCATCCAGGTGCAGGTATTGCCTCTCGGTTCTCCGTCCGTCATGAATGTAGGCATTGACGAAGTTTTTAAACAGCTGTCTACTAGCGAGGTGCAATGTGATATGTTGAAGACAACCATAGAAGACATGGTGTCTCGTCAGACGACAGAACTCGGCGAGGCCGAACGGGTGGCCGCACAGGAGCGAGAAGAGAAGGAGATACTGGTATGTGTATCAATGTTCCGATTCCGGTATCAACCGTATCTCACTAACCCTTTTTGCAAGCTGGGAAACGCGGTGTGGAAAATCGAGGAACTCGAGAATAGGTTGCGTTCTAAAGAGGAGGAAGTGGGTGGTCCCAATTTCTGATCGCACTCATGATTCTAAGCTTTCTCCTCGCTACCAGCTCTCGAAGCTTCGTGAAGCCTTGTCGCTCAGCGAGAAGGCAAGTCAAGCACCTCGCACCCCAATATCTCCACCACCCTCTGAGTAGGTCGGCTCCTCATACAACTCGATCGGTTCTGACATTGATTTCTCGTCTAGTCGCAAGGGACCTTCGGCGTCGAAGAAGCGGAAGGCTGCAGGCAGGGATATGGCTGTATGCTGGTCACAAGGGGATGCTGGCTATTCGCTAAACCTGGCAGCCCATGGTTCCCCGATGCCCTCGGGACGCCTCAATGAGCTAGCAGGACTCCCCGAGGTGATTGTCGATCTCGGCTCCCCAGACGCTCTTCCCGCCATATTCACTCGTCAATCGCTCAGCAACATTCTTGGAGGCTCCATCCAAGGGCTTGTCGTCAGGTAGATTCCTCGCACTGTGCGAATCTCTGTTGGTGGAACGGCAACTAACCCAATACAATCTGGTAGGTGTACCGAGAGCGCGACTGACCTCGCGCGGAGCCACGACATCCAAGACTACTTATGTCCGAACATGGACCACAACGCATGGTCTCCCGCCGGCCCTGGAAAGCATGGCTATATGCAGGTCGGACTGGGTCGCGATCGCAAGCTGTTCAACGACCGAGGCGATCACCGCCATGTCTTCGTCGGTGCGGGAAAGCTCCTCCTCTACTGCGGGTGGTACCACGTTCTGCGCGTCGAGCCACTCACCAAAGACGAGTGGGAAACCCTCCCGGATAAGGTGCATAAAGGCGTGAAGTTTTCAATCCATATTGTCGAGCTCACATGCACGGTTCATAGGTGAAGACGACGTACTCTGAGACCACGGTGAACAAAGAGAAGTCCGATCGGCTCAAGTCGACGCCGCAGGTCCTGGCCATGTACAACAGCGGTGAGCTCCGTGCACCCTGTGTGCGCCTCCAGTGCCTCAAGTTCGACACCGTGTTCTACCACGAGCTCGTCCGCGCCAACGACCATTTCTTCAGCAACAAACCTCGCCCAGGTCCTCCCGCTAACGGTACCAAACGACGCAAGATGAACAGAGACCAGTCTCAGGACGAGACCAAGGACGAAGATGAAGATAATACTGAGGAAAACGCCCCCGCCGAGCCCTCCAATGCTGGTCCGTCCGAGTCTTTCCATGCTTGTCCATCCGAATCTTCTAGTGCTGGTCTGTCCGAACAACCCCGATTGCTTTCCGAGTCCCCTTTGACGACGATTGGAGAAACGCCTAGCCGAAGTGTCTCTGCAGCGGTGCAGGCTGCTCGTATGTTCACGACGCCGGCACCAGGAACCACAGCGGGCTCCTCAGCATCCACGCCCGCGCGATCCACGAGATCCACTTTGCGTCGGCAGGAGTCGAGATCTCTCGTCCTACGTATTCCCGGCGGTCGATCGACGCAGTCACCAACCGCGCCTCCAGACGTGGGAGCCGAGGAGGGGGAAGTGGAGATGGAATTATCCGAGTCCGAGTCGGACGATGATGACCTATACGCAGATGAGTAGGTCGGACATATGATCTTGTCATGCTTCATCGTTTTGTTGTCTTGCTGTCTTGCTTTACTGCTGTTATTCTTGTGTACATTTTGACTTTTGCTATTGCTTGAGTTGTCCACGAGCGCATACATATACATATGCTGTAAAAGTAACAAATCCATATGCCTCCTGTAATTGCCCGCTACTGTACATGACGTCGAAACTGTAACTATGGTAAACTGCGTGATCTAGTTAGCCTTTGGAACCTTAAGCTTCCCAATGTTTTGCTCAACATGCTCGCGCTTCCCTTTTTCGAACTTGTCGAAGTAAGTGCCAGCGAAACCAGGTGCAATGTCAGGATCGCCGCGGATGAGGCCTTCCATCGTGAGCTTGGTGAACTGGTCGAGCGGCATCCAGATCTTCGATAAGGCCGGCGTGGTGCCTTGGTCTACGAATCATGTCAGGGCGTCGATGTCTGGTCAGGTGTATTGTTAACGCACGATCGTGAAGCTCGGATTCGACCAGACTAGCGTGTTTTGTATCAGCTACGGGCTCGTGGGTTTGGAGGAACTTGGACGTACGGTGGGACGATCTCCATGACATGGACGTTGGTTCCCATGAGCTGACCACGCAGCGAGATATCGAAGCTGTGAAGCGCAGCCTTCGTCGCTGAGTAGTTGGGGACATCGACCTTGGGGATCAACGCAAGTGCCGACGTGACGGGCATAATGAACGATGGCTTCCCCTGGGACTGCTGACGAGGTGAGTGGAACACTGAGTGAACGGAGGAAAGGGGGCGTACACTGCGCTTCAGGAAATGGGGTAGGAAGAGGAGAATCAACTTGATGATAGAAATGTAGTTTGTGTTGAATTCGTCATCGATGACTAGGGTTTTGTTAGCATGACAGGCGGGGAGAACAGTTGGATTGTGCTGACGCTTGAAGTCGATGGTCTCGGGCTTCTGGAAGTCAAAGATGTGTTGGATGCCGGAGGAGAGCATGACGGCGTCCAACTATTAGAGAGTCAGCAATACTTATCAACGCTCTGGCTTGATCGCCGTTGGCCGCGCCCTTACCTCGGGGTGCTTTGAAAGGATGTCTAGGACAAAAGGTTTGAGGTTATCATGGTGAGTATTGATGTCCACGACGGCGGATTTGATGCGTTCGCTCTTTGCAGCGAGCTCGTCAAGACGCTCCCGGCGACGTCCGGCGACGATAACGGTGGGCTTGGTTTCAAGGTCATGGACAGCGAGAGCAAGAGAACGCCCAAGGCCAGCGGTGGCACCGATGACAAGAACACACTTTGCGTCCTTGATTCCTGGCATGGTGATGGAGGTGGGAGGATGAGAACGCACTGGCACCTGGGCCTGGGAGTTGTTATAAGCCACTTGATCACGGTCCTCGCCCAAACAAATATTGGCAACATCGAAGAGAGACGTTGGCAAGTGAATATGAATATTAATTCGAAGCTGAGCGCTAAGATCTGAGAGCGCAGCCCGGGATCGGTATAAGTACTACCGTATATAGTATCATAATGTGACCAAGTATGACGACATTTAAATGCAAGCCACCGATCGACGTCCGAGGGACAAGCGCCCAACCCATCCTTGCTCATTGAAAAGATGAGACTAGTACTGCAGAGTGTCCCCATCGTCTATAGATGCACTGGAATCCGACATCACCGCCAAGCAAGCTTCCCCTCGGGCTTCAATAGGACGACGACTACATATACCGGACGCGACATGGAGCGCGATATTATTAGTCATCGACCGATACGACCCGTCACCGACATCGATATTGTGACCGTCCGCAATGCCATATGCATGCAAGACGTCACACGGTAGAGTGGGCAACTCATCGAGAAGCGACTCCGCGTCCTCCAAAAGCTGTCGTGGAGGCAAGCAAGTCAAAGATCGCAAAACTTCTATCATGCGATCGACATCTCCTTCATCGATTCCGAGAAGAACGCCTACATCCCACCGAATCGACAACGATTGCCGACGAAGAACGGACAACAGGGAGTCCAAAATGTCAGCACGAAGTACGCAGGTATCTTCGTAGGCACCAGCCAGTTCGAAACCACCTGCGCAGCGAGTCCTACAGAACGCACATTGTCCGGACACGACATGCCTCAACAAATTGAGCTGACACACTTGATCGGAGCCCACCGCCAATCCGTGCGCGAGGCAAAGCGCAGCAAGTCGCGTACTGCACGCACGATTACCAAAAACATGCATAGCAGCATTGGACGGAAACAACGTCCGCACCGCGAAGCCAACATTAGGAGCCGGTACACGGGCTCCAGCCTCAGCCTCACATGGACTACTCCCGAGGCCAGAGGAGGCCGATACAACGCGCCGATCGTCAGCGGCAACTGGCAAGACGCGATCATCGCATGACGACGACATAAAGCCAGCACGAAGATCTACCGAACGCGCACCAGCGTCATCTCTGCACAGCGAACGAAGTCCACTCACCAGCCAGCGGAGACGGGTGCCAAGAGACACCCGTGGCCAGATCCAGATCCATAGCGGGATCCGACAAGAAAGACATCCCCTCCGACACACCAAGAAGGGCAGTCCAATCCGCGCCGAGGACAACGTCATGCTCTCGAACAGACCGCAGGCGAGCGTGGACGCACAGAGAATACCCACCTGCAGGAGTAGGCACCCAAACAGTAGCAGCCGTCGTCAAAACGGTGCAATCCTCGTTGAAGGTGCGGGGCAAGTTGTAAGACAGAGCGAAAGTCGACGACAGTACAGTTTGCGGTTCCGTCGCATCGAACGCAACCGAAGCAGGAAGCCCATTACAAGAACCAGTGAGTACGAGCATGTTGTAAGCAAAAGGTCCGACAAGACGACAGAAGAGCGACCGCGAGGACGAACTGCAGACGCACGTCGTCGGAATTTGAAACAACCAAACACCGCATGCATAGACGGTCGGAGTGCGAAGCGGAAGAGCGTGGGATACTACGGCCTCCTGAGTGACATCAAGCGGTCCCAGATCTTGGAGGAGATTCGTTGCAAAGACCCAATACCTTCATGACGGTATCGGGAATTGCCAACTTGAACACTCTCGGCGGCGACTAGAGTCTAAGTCTATCTACTCACTCTTTCTCTTCTGGCTCTCCTTGAATTTCTAATGGAAGCCGCTACTCAACATGTCGTCTCACCCAAGGATGCATCACTAGAGCATACCGATGGGCTCGTTCCCGCAGACACCCTCGACCCACGCGATGTCCGGGTGAGTCAGCGGTCCCTCGCTTTAACACCTTTTGGCTAACGCCTTCTCTGCAGAAAGCGTTGGTGGACGCGGCGGAGCTGAAGCAGGAAGGCAACGATCATTTTCGTGCCAAGCGTTGGGATGAAGCCATCGCCGTGTACCAATCGGCACTCGGTCATCTCCCCAGACGACCTCAGCCAACGAATCCAAGAGCGGACGGCGACTCGGACGATGACGAAGCCGGTACCTCGCTTTTAGCATCTGAGTCAGCCAATCAAAGACCAGTCCAAGAAGAGCTCCAGGCTCAGGCTGCGCAATCGCCTGCTTCCGAACTTGAGGCCGAGTGTGCCAAGGCCAGAGCAACGTTGAATGCCAATATCAGCGCATGTTACGCAAAGCTCGTAAGCTTTCAGCACATCTGTCTTACGTCCATTGTCTGATGACTTTCTTCCGATAGGGCGAACACAAAGAGGTCGTGTCTGCGTGCACCGAAGGCAAGTTGATTCTATGTATCACGCTTTCATCGTCGGCTGATCGTGCTCGTTTCTTCAGCGCTGAAAGATGACCCAAATTACATCAAGGCCCTGCAGAGGAGAGCTACAGCGAATGAACATATCAACTCTTGGTCTGCCCTCTCGAGCGCACAGGAAGGTCGGTGTCTCGTATCTTATCTAGTAGCAGCCTGCAACGGGGGATATTGTGATGTCAGACTACATAAAGCTCCTCGAGCTATTACCCCCAACGTCTTCCGACGTCGTGAGCACCCGCCGCACATTAGCAACCCTCCCAGCGCGAGTAGAGGCTGCCCAGAAGCGGGAGACCGCGGAGATGCTTGACAAGCTCAAAGGTCTTGGAAACAGCCTTCTAGGTGGATTTCAATTACAGTTTCAGATCCGGCAGAGTCTGACATATAGGAACTCCCAGGCAACTTTGGTCTTTCAACCAATAACTTCCAGTTTGTACCTAATGGCCAAGGGGGTTACTCGATGAATTTCGTCCAGAACCCATAGGCAATTTGAGTACTTACTCGTTTGTTTTGACCACATCTTTCTGTGGAATCCATCGCCGCATCAACTTGAAGCTGGTCGTCGTATGTTGACGCAGACTGCTCTGAAGTTAGAGCCGAAGGCGTGCTGTCCTGGGCCCGGCTTTGTTTTCCCAGAACGGGTACGTCGGACCGCATGCGAGGGACTGTGCAAATTACATTACTGTACATAACGAGTCCAAGTTTGTCTTTGGGACTCCTTCCAAGTTAGTGCTGCCAGTAAAAGCCAGGCCCAAACCAGGCATTTTACTTCAATGCGGCGACAGCCATGATCTCCGTCCCACTCGCATATAAAACGTCCTGAGTCCTTGCCCGCGGTGAGCTCTATCCATCAGGCCCACGAACGTCGCAACGTCGCCACCCAGCCAGCAAATGTCTTTGGTCTCCAGCGCGGTAGTGCGGCAATTGCAGCAACCAGAATGGTATGTCCAAGTCGAGGCATTCTCTCGCATTCTCCTTCTCATAGCTTGATCTAGCGCTAGAGAACCCATCGTGCAACGTCCCGCTTTGAACGATGACATACTGGTACCTGATGCGATATCCTTTCCTTCGCGGCCGCGACGAGTGGCACTGTTGCCACGATGATGCAGTCCTGCCGTCTCTTCTACCACGAGGGCCCCAAGCTTCTCCTGAAAGACGGCGGCCAGTTCTGGCTCGACTGGGAGACGGAGATTCAGATTCCCAAATTCCTGAGGTTTATGCGTGCTGAAGGTGGCATTCGTTGTCGCCACCTCGGAGAATTAAGATTTCATCTTATAGATGACGATCCCTCCGAGGACTCGGATTCCGAAGACGAAGACGAGGACGACGCAGTCTCTGGCCTCGTCATTCCTGACGTTGCTCACGACTTGGTCGAATTCCTCCGCAACAATTCCTTCCCAAAGGTGGACGCGCTCATTATCGACCCGGCTGAAGAGCTCCTCCTCCTGCTTCCAGAACTGGTTCCAATTTTCACAGCCCTACCAGGTGTCAAGTTCCTCTATCTTTACGGATGCGACCGGGTCGCATGCACCTTACCCCGGCGCATGAACAAACTCGCCGACGTGATCTTGAAGTACGACCTCGACGAGGAGTGCACCCCACGGCCGATGCTCGACATCCATCCCCTGTTGGTGTTGCCAACCAGCTCCCAGAACACGCTACGAAAGTTCCTATTCGAAGCATTCGAATCATCTCTCCCGGCTGTTTATCCCCTACCGTTTCCGAACATGAAGAGCCTAGAGATTCAGGGTAACCCTCCCCCCAGTTTCGTCCCGTTTGAGCACGTGTTCCCCAACCTTGATAATCTCACCATCCACGACGACAAAGGGCGATATGCTCGTGTCATCCCCGACGGGCCAGACATCTACGAGGGGATGGGGATTCGTCAAGATATACCCCTCGTGCGCTCCTGGAAGCTCAAGCAGGTGCTCGGACCTCTTCGCTCCCTCTATCTGTGTGGGCTCGCATGGGGGGTCAAGCACCTCCAGGTGTTCATGTCCGTCGAATCGACATACGGCCTCACCGTCTACTGACGCGCGGACATCCCAGGCTGCTCTTCGGGCTGCGCTCGCAACGCATCCCCTTCAAGTGGTCACGATCCTTATTTTTTGCTTCAACATCCCGGAGCAGAGGAGGATATCAACAGGCGTCGCGCGCTGCCCCCGTCCTCCCTCGACGAGTACATGAACACAGTCGATTTGGGGCCTCTGGCCCAGTCGTTCATCGACTCGATCCCCACCTTGGAACTGGCACAATTCAGCGTTACGGGCCATCGTAGGCGCAAGTCGGATGATGCTCGCATCGAGCGGGAGGGGGTGAGTTTCGTTCTCGAACGGGACATATTCCAACACTATGGGAAGACCCCTGCCGAGCCCAAGTCCGAGCTCGAGCCCTAGGCATTTTGAAGACAACAAGTCCCGATGGACAGTAGAACTAGTAGCATGCGATTACAGAATGGAGTCGGCTTGCTGTATGCACCTTCCACTTACTACCCAACATACGCGTGCTTTACAACCGCGGCTCGAACAATACCTGGCATTATATTCCTTGCGAAAATATAAAGTAAAAGCCCCCGAGGGGGTAAATATCAACCGATGAAGTCGAAAGTGTTGGGAAATACGCCGAATTGAGTTATTGGCCATACCTGCTCGAATTTTAGCTTGCAAGGAGTAGTCCAGTGGAATATAGGGCGTACGTACCCTTGCATATAGTCTCCCCTTTAGAAGGCCCATCGGCACAGGACCGTACACGCGGGAGTCCCTCGACCACGCCAAGTTGTCGCCAGTCACCCAAATGTGATTCTTAGGTATCACTACGTGTTCGGTCGAGGGTGCATACGTCCCCGTAGGATCTACGCACACGACGTCCCCCGGCAACCCGGTTATGCGCTTGCAAACTATCCGTCCAGGTTCAAGGGGCGAAATGAACGTAACCAGGTCTCCTCGAGTGAGCTTGTCGAAGTTGATCCACTTTAGTTCGAGTGCAGCCTCGCCCGCGACAGCCATGGTGGGGACCATAGAGGGACCCTCTACCTAGGTTGGGCGTAGAGTCAGCGGTTCCCCAGATGGAAGGGCCAGCAAGCTTGCAAGACTCACCCAGGATATTGTGGCAACATGGTCACCAAAAAGATGGAGCGCACACGCAAAGTTGGCCAACTGGAAAGCAGGTTCATGAGAAGGTTGGAAAGGAGAGGCAGAGGAGGGTGTACCTGGAGCGTGCGGTACGGCAACCTGACAGTCCAGAATCGTCGGGTCTTGACAGTTTCGCGCACCGACCCCCAAAGCCCTACTACCCAGGTCCTAGAAACCATGGTACTGATGGAACGGCACCAGAAACCTAACAAATCTGGGACAAGGCCATAACGGTGGAGTGGAGGAGAAGAGAAACTAGTTCGGCTAACCCGCGCGGCGCGCAGTGAGTGACACTGACATGGCCGCGGGCGTCGGGCGACCGCCGACAGTCGCCAGAGGTGGGCGCTCGACACATCCGACTGCGCGGACTCGGATCCGCGCGAAGTCTACCTCAAGTCTACCACCAACCTCTACGACTTCGTCGTGCGCGATGTCTGCGTTCAAGCGGCGTACAACCTCGAAGCAACCGCCGCCACCACCTGGGACGCGTCCATCTCCTGGATCGCCAGCGACGATCATTACCTCCACCGGAATACCCTCTCTCGATGACATCCTTGGTGGCGGTCTTCCTCTCTCATGCTCGCTCCTTGTCCTCGCGCCCGATGCGCACTCAGCGTACGGCGAGCTTGTCCTCAAGTACTACGCGTCCCAAGGTCTCGCGAGTGGGCAACGCGTCTGCATAGTGGACGCGAGGCCCGACACCTTCCTCTCAGAGTGCATGTGGACTCCAGAAAGTAACGGCTCCACATCCGTACCCTCCAGTTCACCCACGCCCGCGCCGCCGACGTCAACAGAAGATGAGGAAGACGAACGGGCATCTGAGCACGACACCAAGATTAAGATCGCATGGAGATACGAGCAGATGAAGCAGTTCCAGACGACGGTGCCGTCGTCGAGCCAGTACGCCGCGCTTCGCACAGATTCTGATCTATCTTGCGAGTAATGACCAGGCTTCGCGTTCCGACAGGACGACGGACGAATATTGCCACACCTTTGACCTGACGTGCCGCATCCCGGGGTCCACAATTAATTCCGCGCAAACCGAGGGCCGCTACCTGCACGTAAGACCCGACGAGAACCCAACCCCAGAAGATGCGCCATCCTACCGCAGGGTCCTGCGACGCATCGCGGAGATTCTAACCAAAGTAGAATCTGACCTCTCCGGCTCCGCACTGGCTGCGTCCACACCCGCAACGAGGATATGCATCCCCGCATTGGGCTCGTATGACTGGGGCGACCTCTCCCCTCAGGTGCGCACCCTCGTTCTCTCGTCCACCCAATCGACGTGCAAAAACTAAGCTGAAAGCGGTAGGATGTCTGCTTCTTCCTGCACTCTCTCCGCGCGCTCCTGCGGCGCCATCCTGGCGTGTCCGCTGCCGTCAGCATACCGCCCCATATGTGTCAAGGAGCGTACGGTGGCCCGGGCTGGGTACAGAAGCTGGGATGGCTGACCGACGCGTCCATCACGCTCGCAGCATTCACCGGTACGTCTGGTCGTTGTACCACCGGCCTTTAGAACTCACGTCTGTACCCTTTGGCAGCAAACCCTTCCCTTTCTGCCACGTTCTCGGCGCATCACGGCCTAGTGCATATCCACTCCCTCCCCGCGCCGCACACCCTAGTTCCGCCGAGCGACAGGTTTTCGACGCTTCGCGGTTTGACGTCTTCAGGGGAGAACAATCTTGCGTTCAAGTGCATGCGCAAACGTCTAATATTCGAGACTTTGCATCTGGATGTCGAAGGCGGCGTGAGCGAGCGGCGTACAACTCCGTCTTCCAATGCACTCGCGATGGAGACAGTAACGGGCCACGACCACGATCATTCACATCACGCATCCACTTTTACGGTCCCGGGAGATTCATCCGTGGCAGCGGTGCAGGTGCAACTCGAGCAGGCGCAAATCACAACCAGCGTCCCAGAACCTCCACCAGATTCTCCAGTTGTAAATCCTAGGAGTGCCTTTAAGAAAGCCAAGGTGAAGAAGAAAGTAGCATTCACATCCGAACGGCCGGACTTGTACGATTTCTAGCACATGTATTGCCATAGAATCCATGAATGTAGCCCTGTTTACATGTCCATAGTGTAACAATGTGCCGATGCCGAGGGATTGCAGTATGCTGCATGAGAAAGATGGTAAGCCCAACAGCCTGAAAAAGTGGATGGTCCCTGTTCCTTACCTCGGGATCTAGACCTAATTGACACCAATCGGTGTTATGTTGTTGTGAGTGGGAAGGCGAGAGATGCGGCGAGAGGTGTTGAAGGTATCGAAGATGTGATGCAGTGTTGGAAAACGTGAGAGCAGTGGGATAACATCGATCGCAAACTGGAAGTGGTCATGGAAAGTCGTAGCAGATGGTAAGTAGAAGCGAAGCCATTGGAAGGGGTATGAACATGTAGGGGTGAGATGTCGATGTCGCAAGGACCCTACGATCAAGAGCTTTGTTAGCAATATTGGGGACCGTCTGCATAAGGTGTTTTCACCTTTGTTATCGCTGCGAGGCTCCCGCATATATCACGTTGAGTGTAGGTGAGAAGTTGTCCTGCTCGCGCTGAGCGTTCATCTTCCTGCATTCCAACAGGAGCTCCCGTAAGGTGGACAGATGCCGCTCGCCAGGGTCTTCTTCAATGCTCTCGTCATCCTCGTCCTCCTCTATCTCCGGTAAGGTCCCCAGGCTGGCCCCAGTGCAGTCTTCCAGCCTGACCTTATTCAGCTGACACTGTCTCGACCACCGCTCCCACCGCTCATAGCATGGCTGACTTGGCCCGTTGTTCTTCTCCAGGTCTGAAAGCAGCGTGGGGTTAAGCACGCGTATGCGATCGAGGCGGGGGAAGTTGCGCTTGTTGAGCGCGGCGAAGTTAACGTCGTTCTGCCGCCCGATTGATCGGCTGATGACCGGGTCGTAGTTGCTGTACGTTGCGGCGTACCCGACGCCGAAGGCGTACATAAGATGGTGCAAGCCGATGGTGGTAATGTTTGGGTGGGGGTGGTTAACGAGATGGGACTCGAGGAACGGATGGTGTTCCCAGCCGCCAATCCGCCAGTCAGGGTTGAACGTGAAGGTGTTGAGCATAGGGCAGAGGTCGAGGATCGCAGCGATGTCGAGCAGGGGTATACAGTTTAGATCGAGGAAGGTGAGCTGTTGACCGTGTTCGGTCAGAAACTCGACAATATCCGGAAAGTCCTCGCGGTAGGTGGCGAAGTCGAGGCTAAAGAGCCTGAGTGTAGGGAGGTGCCAGGCTGTGGCCTGCTCGACGAAGTCTTGAAACGACCCTCGGAGAGCTAAATGTTGGAGACACGGGAGCGTAAGCTCGAGATTACCCGCAGCGCCCAAGGAGATATGCTCGGGCGGAAGACCCTCGAACTCTATGTGCACAGTCCCGAGATGAGGCAAGCACTGGAGCATATATATGAGCTTGGCCAGGGACGGAGTGGGGATGTTGATCTGAAGAACGCGCAAGGTGTGATGGGAATATATGCATAGGGCGTTCGCGACGGCTGAAAGGGAGGCGGATAGAGGCAATGTCATAATGAAGACCTCGAGCTTGGGGCAATGACGGATAATGGCCACGAGTGAGTTCTGGATGGTGTCCACGCTGGACCCGCGACCGGCCATGTAGTGAGTGATGTGCAGACGCCTCGTCCATTTGCCGAGATCCTTGTTGGTGTCCATGAGGGCGCAGAGGCGCTGGATGTTGCGAGGGTTGCTGAAGAAGAGGGAGCGGTAGTAGAACTCGTAACCCAGTCGCCGCCAGTTCCTGCAGGTGTTCATGATCGCCTGTGCAGAGATTGGTCGGAAGCTCAACTTTGTCATATTCGCATGTACGCACCTTCTTTGTAGCGCAACTCTGCCTCTGAGCGTTATTCACCATCTCCTGGGCAGTCCGAATGGCCCAGTCTCCGTACAATGTCTTGAACCATGAAGCTTCCGAGAATGGGGTCGGGAGCGTGGGTTCAAAGAAGTCGGCGTCCTCGACCGCCATGTCGAAGATATCCAGCCACAGCTCATCGGGAAGATTGTGCAACATGAGTGGACGTAGACAGTTAGAGGTGTTTATTGAAGATGAGAGGGAGGGGGCTTCGAGCAGGGGTCACATAAGTGCAGGATGGATGCAGGCAGGCAAACAGCCCAGTACGAGTCGCTGACTGCTTCAGTTCAAGTGGCCACCGTTCGCCGAAGCGCCCCTTGCGTGCAACATCCCCGGCAGTGGCGCCGACTCGGAACTCAAATGCGTCTCGTCGTTGGAATACCGTAAGAGTAGGTACAACACAGTACAGAAGCACACCCATCCGACCCTAGTGGTCTTTCGCTTTTCCTTCGGGTGTTCTCGTTTTAAACAATCCCCTCTCGCGCACGCGGGCGACGATGTCTTCTACTCTTCTCCGAACCTCTCCAGGCTCTTCTATATCCTCCGTGGTCCGCTTCCTTCCTAAAATCCGGGATATCAGTAACTCTCTGTATGGGGATTGAATGGCACAGCGGACGCACCGATGATGGCCCAATTCCTCGTGCTGGGAATTCGGAGCGTCTCGCACTCAACTTGCCATCCACAGTGCAAGCTTAGCGTCGCGAGCCATATTCGATATCTCGAGTACGAGCTCGCGTTGCTCCCATCTCCTCCCAGATTCAGACCTTTGACGAAACGATCATTGGACATTGGGTAGTCCGGCGTGTTCGCCCTCTCGTACTTGGCGTCGAACGCCCAGGCGCAACAAGGAATAGACAGGTATCCACTCGCAGAAATGAGGGTCGACAGAATGGGCGTCCACGGCGTCAGTTCGTCGGCATGGTTTGCGATGATGAACACTCCAGGTTGGAGGTAGGGATGATCTAGAAGGGGTCCGGATGGATCAAGAGATTCTACGTGCAAGTGACTCTGTGTTGCCTCCGGGTAATGGGACCATGAGGTCCGAGCCCGGACGTCGATGCCGTGTCCGTCATATCCTTCTGCAGCGAGGATGTGGGTGAGTAGCCCGTTGCCACAACTAGATGGAATGTCGTTCAGCTCATAGAGGTCCCATTGGGAGGATGACCCGCGTACCCAAGGTCAAGAAAACCTGCCGGTGGACGCGGCCATTGCTTCCAAGGCCCCGTTTCCAGGACATCAGACGGAGGGTTGCTGCCGACATCCTGGTTCTCCTTGCGGAACGTGTGCTTCCAAAGTAGGATGAGGAACGTCGCTATGCCAATATCCTGGTCGCAAGTCAGCGTCGTCTAAGCTTGAGGAGACATTCTCGACAGACGCACCTCAAAGACGTGTTTCAGAGGATCGGTAACCTCACGCCACGTATTGACTAAATGCTTGTGCCGCTCGCGCATAACCAGATAGAGATCTTGATACTCTTCTCGCGGAATGATGCAATCGTGGTGCACCCGTTTCTTGTAGTTCGTCAATGCACCCCAGCCATACCGGTGCAGGGTATCCAACAGAGCGAGACAGGTTCTGTAGATCCGCGAATTGAGGTCTGTCGGAGTGTCTGGGAGCGGGATGATCTCTATGCGCAACAGAGGGACCTCCGCTGCGACATATCGAAACGCGAGGTGGCGGACGGTGGGATGGTAGTAAGGGAGGGAGGCGTCCCCTTCCAGGATCGGGGTCAGGACTAGGACGATGGGTGTGTCGTCGTCGCCCGCTTCAGACGCGTACAACGTGCAGTGCTGCTCAAGGCCAACATCACGCCCGGGCCGCCGGGGGAGTAGCTTTCTATGAATGTTGCGGACAGGACGCAGACGGCCAAATCGGGGGATTGTGGCCGGGAAATTCGCGGAGGTGTCGGAAACTGTGTCTGAGCGTAGGATCAGCGTTGAGTTATACTCTGGGTGGTGGATGAGTTGGGACACTGCAATATCAAACTTATTTCGCTTCTCTGAGTCATAGCGAATGCGAGTGCGAACAGATGGACGTACCACTTCTGGAGGAAAGTCGGCAGGACATTGAATGATAGGAATCCAACCATTTTGTCCGGACTCGGAGACGAGCCTGTCGTCACCTGTGGATGGCACAGGGAAGTATCGAGGGCGGGCGTTGCTTGCGCATGCGGACATTGTACTTGATATGTTTTGGCCGCACTTGGACTCGGAAGCGATGGGGGATCGAGCGCCCAAAGAGATCGTTGCCGCCACCCCGCGAGCTGAGCAAAAAGCAAAACTCCGGCGGCTGTACCCCTAAGTCCCCCTCAACGGTTGTCCCCTTCGGGGTGACATACGAAAAAATTGGAACGATACAGAGAAGATTAGCATGGCCCCTGCACAAGGATGACACGCTTTCCCGGAGTGGTAGACCTACGGGTCTCAATATTTATCCTCTTTTTGATAACATTCTTGAACTATACGATGCGTATGTCGATGCCTATATTTATGTGATCCATAGGGCGCCACCGTTTTGCTTAATCACAACGGTGTCGTTTCAAAAATTCACAATTCATGGGTATATGTACACACCAACTACTTTGCTCGTACAATGTACAACACACATGATACAGACCACAATCCAAGCATTTAGTCCGCGATCAAAATTGCACCGCATCAGCCTCAAAAGACTCAGAACTCCTGGTACGGAGGAAGCTCAGGGTCAGCCTCAGGAGCGTTGCCCGAACCAGGAGGACCTTGGTTCGAGTCTGGGTTGGGTTTCGAGGTTCCTCCAGCAAGGAGACGCTCCCTCTCCTCCCTCTCCAACCTCCTCTTCTCCTCTTCAGCACTCTCGTACTTCGGCTGCCCTGAAGTCCCAGCAGCAGTGGAGGTGCTCCCGCCCTCTCCAACGACCCGTTCGCGCTCCTCACGCTCGAGTCTTCGCTTCTCCTCCTCTGCACTTTCGTGTGTCGGAGACACTGTTGTTGCGCCAGTGTACCCAGGGAGATCTCCAGTCGCGCTCGCGGGGGCACTGGTCGACGACTCACGCTTGATGTCCTTCAGAGAACCGCTGGAAGGCCCGGGACCCTCAGGGCCTGCGACTTTAGGAAGACCTGTTTCTGCGACGGTCGGCGTGACTGCTGGAAACTTAACGACCGGCTCGCTAAGGTCCGACGAGACGATGGGGGAAAGAGGATAAGCGCTTGCGGGGGCGGGAATCGGTGCAGGTGTTTGGTTCAGCTGCGCGGGGTTGAGAGGTGGTGAGGCACTACAGGCCGAAGCAGCCGCCGCCGCTCGCGGGACTGTCGGCTGGGGAGATAAAGCAGGGGTTGCAGACGAGGCTGAGGAGTTTGCATCACTGCGCGGTTCCACCTGAGGGTATCCGGTCGTCGGCGGTGGGGTAACGGGAACACTACTGGGCTTTGCGTGAGGATCGATGGAGTTGATGCGAGCGAGCTCTTGAGCGTGCGTGACACCAAAGCTGCGAGTGTCTGATCTATTCAGATCGGCGGCGCTGGGTTCCCGGAGTGTGAGTGTGGTGTCACCGACCTTCCATTGGTCAAGCGCTTGCTGAAGAGTCGTCCGTACGGAGGCAGTTAGCTGGGCTCCGGTGTACGGCCGCTCCTTCGAGGAAGGGATAGCGGGAAGGGCAGGGATAGCGGCAATAGCTGCTTGAGATACCAGGGAAAGCTTCTCTGCATACTGAGAAGGGCATCAGTACGAACGTCTGCTAGGAAGGTCTCGTGACGGACCTCGCGGATCGCATTCCATTTTGCGATTTCACTTTCCCTTAACCCCTTCCTCTTCAGGAGCTCGATCTCCTTCTCAAGGGGGCCGTCGTCTTCTTCAACCTTGCGAAGCTGGCGCTTGAGCTCTGCGAGCTTCTGGTCCATCCCGTGGCGTTGCTCGTGCTCGATACGGGCGATTTGGTTCTCAAGGCCCGCGCGAATGTTGCGCCGCCCACTGATACCGTTTTCGGCATCGCGCAATGCCTTTATCGGGGCACGAGACGCATCGACCTCCTTCGCGAGCGTTGAGGCCAGGGAGCCCTCGATGTAGGCCATCCAGGCTAGGCGGTCGCTTACTGAACGGTGGGTGGAAGTTCCCGTGAATAAAAGGTGAGCGCAAATCGAATGAAAACTAACCATCCTTCAGATCCTCGTTCTCAGCCTGACCCCACATATAGAGCTCCTTGCTGTAAGCATGCGCATCGCGGCTAACGCTATCAAAGTCAAGCGCAAGACCTTTCTGCGTCGTGATGATTTTCTGCATCGGAGTTACAGAACTCCTATATACCGCGTTCATGCGCGTCTTAACCCAAGATCCGGATGACTACTCACGAGTATTGCTGCTGAAGGCTCCGAAACTGGTGGTGGATGCTCTCGAATGCGTGCGATTTGAGGATGCCACCGGCAGCCGCAGATTGGCCGCCCTGGGAGCCCTGCTGACTGTTCGTACGGCCAAGGGGCGTCTGATTGAGGGCGGATTGCGCCTTGTCTGCGAGAGAAGAGAAGAGGCCTTGCATGATGGTAGAGACAGAGGATGGGGAACGGCCAAAGATGGCGCAGCGCCCTGATTTTGTAGTCTGGTGGTTGCTGCTTGTGGCACTGTCGCAAAGCCCCTACGTCATTTCCAAGAACCGAGCGCTACAGCGATGGCAGCGCTCGCAGCACCGCAACTCGCACGACGACAATCCCCGACCACTCCTCGTCTTCTGTGGATACAAACCTCTAAGACCGCACAGGATAGAACGCGGATATGATATAGGATGTTACAAATGATGACGGGAGATTACAGCAGTTACACATCCTGGACAGCGTTCCCGTGCGCGAGGACGGACCCGATCAATACCGTACATACACCGTTCAAACTGTGATCTTCTTCGCCTGTTTCCCCTTCTTCTCCGAGTCCTTGTGCGACAAGAACTCTACCTCCGTCGCCAACGCACCCGCAAGCTTCTGGGACTCCGAGTAACCCAAGACCTGGATCTTGAAGTGCCGGCCGATTGACTCGATCCTCTCCCGCAGCTTGTCGTCCTCACCGCCGGCCAGCGTCGGCGCAGTTCGTGTCCAGATTGAAATACGGTAGAATTGCGGCCGCGTCGAGACGATTACACCAGTAATCAACGACTGCGGGGCATCGCCGCCTTCGCCGCTCGTCAAGAGCGGGTCGAAGGTCTCGCCAATAGCAGCAAGCATCTATACAAGGGCGACTATCAGTGTACACCAAAGGTAAGAATGAGTGGCAATGAACCCACCGTGTAAAGCCACATTTTATCGACCACGTTCCGGTTCTTGTCTCGTGGAAGCTGAATGCTCCATTTGCCGCCGTTTTTGTTAGCCTCGTCCTCCCATGCAGGAATGATACCCTCCTGTATCGAAAAGTTCGTTATACCGTTTCCCCTTGGTTCCTCAACAACAACACTGACCTTGAATAAATAATAATTGGCCTTTTGGGGAAGCTGCGACGGCGGCACGATGTTGTTGTACAAACTGTTGGAGTGATAAGCCTGGCGCACATGGAGAACTCGGCGCACACGGAGATGACATACCCCCAGAACTCTTCCACGCTATCAAAGGTGATGACCCTTTTGATATCCTCCATCCAGCCCTGCGCGGCAACGCCGCCAGGGGTTTGTGCAACAGGCGTTTGTGGGAAGGACGACATAGGAGTTTGGGGCAAGTTGCGACCCTTGGTCGCAGGCGAGTCGAACCAGAGAGTCCAGGGGGAGTAAAGGGGATGCTAGTGGGTGCATATTGTTAGCACTGCAAATCAATAGATGCGAACCGGTATGCGCGGCCAGATTATGCGCATAGGAACTAAGCGAAACCGTACCTTGACGTTGAAGTTCGTCGGGTCGTTGAAGACGGTGCGGATGTTATCCGCCTGCGCCTGCATGTCCACCTCCTGGATCTCTCCAGGCTCGAGGGACTCCCCGTTGGCCGCCTTCTCGTTCTCCTTCAGGTTCTCCGCCAGCGCGGACGAAAGCGCAGCTTTCGACGCCTGGAGAGCGGGACCGGGCAAGCTAGACACAGAAGTCATGACGCGGGTATGGATATGTCTGAGAACGAGGCAATGGGGCTGTGGTGGTGGGTTCGGACAGAGACCTCGGGATCGATGGGACCAGCTCGAACGAGACACGAAGCTTCGGGGTCGTCGGTGACGTTTTTCGGTGGGCACAAGAAACGAGTCGTCTGCTGAAAGGAGCGAGTAGGGAAATGGGTAATGGAGAGATTAGGTGGGGAGGGCGGCAGGCGAGGGACGTCGTAATGGGTGTGCTTTGGTGAGAGTTTCTTGCTTGATTAGTGCGTAAAATTCGCCCTACCCTATCCATCCCCTCGGCAGACCCCGGCTCACCTCACCCGGGTCCCGGCCCTCCCACTCCGACTCGCCGAGCCCACCGACCCGCCCCGTTTGATCGACTGTTGGCGCACGCCTCCGAGCATCCGTCAGTCTGCTCAACGTTCACCAATCCTTCTTCCGACCTCGCACTAACCCACCCTGCTCGCAAGCCCCTCGCCCTCGTCGATAGAAGAATTGCGGACGTGCTACCGCAGCATCCGAAGTCATAAAAATTGACATGTGTATGCACATTGACCAGGTTAAGGCGACCGCGATGGTAGTTCCGTTATGACCGTTCAACGTCCTTACTTTCTTCCAGCTTCCTAGTGACTCACTCCTAGTATTTAGCTGGAGAACCCCGATACCGTTCTCAACTCTACTCGCTCTCTCTCCCTCCGTCCAGACCCGCGGTCGATGGCACCATCGCCGCGGAAATTGCATATTCTCTTGGGGCACCTTACTAGACAGCCTTCACGTCCCGTGGAACGGCGACGGCACATGCGCTACCGAGGCATACTACGGCACACTACGTGACCTGCCTCAGGCCTTCAGTCAGCCTCCGGGACAACGTGACTAGCATCAGCATATTGCGCCGCGGCCAACTGATCAAGCAATCACTGTGTACAGCACGAGTTCGGAGCTCAAGCTTCTTCAGATTTCTCGATGAAAATGCCAGGCATCGAACATGAGAATTACAGCATACACCTTCTCCCGCGAACAGTTAGTTGCTTTAGCTCCGGAGTCCTTTACAGACTACCTCGACTATTGAAGGTGCATATATATATACATTCGTATCGTAGGTTTACATTTGTGGATAATCGTTTGGTCCGGCTTCGCCCGTGAGCTCGAGTCTGCCCCCCGGGACTATGAGTCGCCATTGCTCCCGCCTCATCTACCCGGCCATAGTTTCATTACCAACCGCTACTGCCCCCCCGAAGAATCCCAGCACCCGAGTACCGTGCACCGTTCGCCGACTCGAGCGCAGTCCCGCGGTGGACAACCTTGGGTTTAGCTCCATCTACATCGTTTGCCAAGTTGACGGATCCGATGGTACGCCTCCCCACGCTGTGTCACGGTCCGTGTATATTCGAGAAGTTGCTGCGGCCTTGGCTTCCAGCATCAGCGGGGTAGTATCTTGTTACGTCTGCGGGTCGGGACCATCCGGGCCTCTGTTCATCCTTACACCTACTCGCCTCCAGCCCGACTTCTGTCTATCAATCTGTACACATAGCATAGTGGAAAGTGTTCAAGTGATTCTGGAGTACTCGACTAGCGGCAAACGAGGATGGTTCTTGGTTCTGTGGATACGGTGCGGCACGACGAAGATCTGGAGTGAGATGTTTGAGTAAGACGTCTACAACAGCCTTAACCCCTCTCGATCCCATTGGACGCGACATTGGTCCCCAAAACAGCAGTCTCTTGCCAAGCCCTTGGTGTGATAGAAGGGCAAAATCAAGAGGGGACGAAAATGGCACCAAGTTGCACCAAGTCGCAGCCTTCATTTCTAGACGAAGGAGCGAAACGCATGCAGATCTAAGCTATTGCAAACAGTATATCACTACACTACACATTGGTTGGGGTAGGGAAATACATGGTTTTCAATGCAAACAGGATATACTGAGACCAGAAAGAACAAGATGCAGCCACAAGCAAGGGTACTGAGTCCGTACAAGCTACAGCAAAGCAACGACGAAGATCGCGACTATCAGCAAAGAGATTCACGCAAAGTTGGGCGTAATGTTTGAGGGTATGGCGGAGCCCATAGCAATTGAGTGCCGACGAAATTGGAGAGACTCCTCGGCAGCAGCGCGCATCAGCAGCGCGTTCTGTAGGTCCATGAACTAAGAAATTGTCAGCTAAGGAGAACAGAAGCTAGAAAGTCTTCGAAAGCGTACCCGCTTCTCGGCCTGTAGCTTCTGCGCGTTGCGATTCCGGATTGTATTCTGCATGTGGACCAGCATGGTCTGTCCGAAATAAGGGATTAGATGTTATCGAGGTCGCAAATGTAAAATAAACTACTTACTCTCAATGAACTGTTCTTGAGGCCACGATAAGTCGAGATACGTTCCAAAGGAACAGGCTCGTGACCGACGAGCCGGATCTGCTCGTGAAGCCATTGGACGTATTCCTCCAGGCATTCAAGGTAACTGCGCTTCTTGTCATGCGAGGTGATAGTGTCCCTGGATAAGTCGGGAAGTTAGTGTAGAATGATGAATGAATGCTCATCCGAACGTACGGGTCTGTGATCGTGAAACCGACGTTCTCGGAGACAGAGCGGAAGTAGGCCTTCCGTTGGTTGAGGTTCTCGGGCTTCTCGCGTGCTTCGCGCTTCCTCTTCCCAAGCGCAGAACTCGAGGACGACGTCGACGATGATGAAGCGGGGGATTTCTCTGCGGGCTGGGTCTCCGCGCGGGCGCTGACCTCGGAGCGGGTATTGAGATCTGTGAGGAGCTCGGAGGGGGTCGGGAAGAGCACCTGGGGTGCGTCAAGGTAAACGTCGAGGGGGTTCTCCTCGGTCGGCTCGGTAGGCTTGGAGTCGGCGATGTCGGCATCGGACTCGGATCCGGAATAGGAAGGGGGATATGAGGCACCAGAAGCGTCGTTGGCATCGGAGAGGACGGAAGGATAGGCAGGACCGTTGACCGGGACAGGAGCATACAGAGGAAGCTCTGCGGATGCGACTTCGTAGTTGGGGTTACTTGCCGCCCATGTCGCGTAGTCGGGGTCGGCGTAAGAGTAGTAGCACGGCCACGATACCTCGTAGCCAAACGTGGACGAGTAGCCGTCGGGGACGGTGTGCGCCTGCTCCGGAGCCGGCACGTAGTCGGCAGAAGTCGGATACTGAGTGTGCTACGGTTCGGTGGTGAGTGCATTAGGAGAGGCGGCACAAGTAGTAGGAAAAGCGAACCTGCATTGGGTAAAAGCGGGTCTGAGGAGCCTGAGCGTACTGTTGCATGGTGGACAAGGACGGGTCGGTGGGTGAGGAGGGTGGGGGAGGACCAGTGGCGTATATAGGATGGATCGGCGCGACAAGGGAGAGAATGGGCCAGTTGCAGAAACTGGATAGATTGCGAGATCTGGTTGGTCTGCCCAATGCAGACAGGATATCTGAGATGCGGCGCCTGAGTAGAGTCGGGGCTGCTCACTTTCGGCCGTTGCTCGCCCGGAAAATGTTCTTCACGTGTGCCCCCCGATTATCGACTGGGGACATGCCATCTCGGCCTCCGTCTTCCATGTCCTGAGCACGGCCAGCGATCGATGTCAGTGCCGCCGTCTGCCCCATTCATCCCCTCCGGTACGCACCACGCGCCAGCCTGTCGTCGCCCAGATGCTTGCTTCTAGTGGCCACGCAGGACGACGTCCGTAGTTACCAAGCGGCACTACTTGTAGGCAATTGGGCCGCATGGCAAGCAAGTGGTACCACCAAGTCGGTGTCTCGTAATACAGGGTCCCGCAGGCGATGCGAAAACTGCCTGATGACGTTTATCCCGTAAGCCGAGCTTCACGATGTTTTGTCCAAGGTGAAGGATCTAAGGCCATCGTCGCCTCGCTGGTGCGTTTTTTTCTACACCGTACTGTCCATCACAATGGCTTCGAATTCAATCGATACTGCAGACAACTTGCTTCGAGCGAGATTAGGGTGCTGGGTCATTAATCAAAGATTTGGGCAACCAAACAGAGGAAGCTCACCGAAGATGGAACTCAAGCTCCCTTGAAAGGGCATTGCCATCCGATGGGAACGGTCATTCAATTTGAGAGGGGGAGGCTAATAGAGAGAGGCCATTGGCACAATTTGGCAGGGTACCAATCGCAATGGGCGCCCGCATACGCCTCCTTCTGGATGGCCGCGGAGATCAAGGCCTATTTCTTTTCCGTCTCTGGTCCGCTCCCCACTCCGAATGCGTCGCTGACCACGTTCAACTCCGTCCACCTCGTCCACCGTAGTGACTAGTAGACCGTCTCGTATCGTATCGTCGTGTCTGGCCCACTGGGATACGGGTGGAATGCGGGGAACTCGGTTCATTTAAGTCGCTAGGCGAAACAGAATCGCTACCCGGTGACTGGTCCCCGACTGAACAGGCAATCGCCCTGCAGAATTGGGATACCTAGGATCAAACACAAATGTCAAGAATGTCTAGAAGACGGCGAACTACGGCGAGGAGGACGGGCGCAGATAGGTAAAAGCTTTGCCAAAGGGGGATTGGAGCTGATTTTACCATTCGTAACCTCAGGGCTCCAATCGTCCGGTTCTAGCAGTACGCCAGCGGTGACTTGCCAGATCATGACCCACTTCACACTCAGGAAGGCCTGCTTGGAACAGAAGCGCTGCGATCTCCCATCTCACCCCGTCCCTCTCTTCTCCCGGCACATATGTGCATGCATATGCCTCTCCATTCGTATACGTAGCCCGACATCTCTCCTCGCCCGCATTCGACCTATAAGCACCCACTCGCCTGCGTTTGCCCCGCTTCCATCTGCCGCTCCACATATTCGACCATGGACTCCGTTGGTCCTTTCCATTCCGGCGAAACCATGACCGATCCCTCCATCACGCCTCTCAACGCCGCCGGCCTTCCGGTAGTCCCGCCACCCTCCCACCTCGAGTCCTATCCGGGCCACCACCAGGATATATCCTACAACGAGGTTTCGCCTCTGCAGGTCCCTCCGCTAGCAACTCACGACATTCGCGGCATGTTCACCCCATCGCCCACATCCTCTACCTCCTCCCCCTACCAGGAGTCGAGCCCGCTTTCGTTTTACGCCTCAGATGCGCCACTGGGATCGCCCTATACTTTCCCGCCGACATCGTCATCCGGGGAAACTCCATCGGGCGCTGGCCCATCCTCGGGGGCGCAGTCGAGACGCCAAGCACGCAGGCTGTCCGAGCCCGCCTGCTTGGACGGCAGTGGCCTCGTCGTCCGCGGACAGATCGCCCATCCCTACGCGCGTTTGTACAGCAAGAAAAACGGCGCGGGGAAGCGGCGCAAAATGTGGAACCATGCCCTCGAGAAGATGCTCTTCTCGCCCCAAGAAATGTATGCGCGTGTGCTCACTCGTACCAAATGACCAGAAACTAATTTTCTCTCTCTTTGTAGCTCGAACATGGGTGCCCCACACAGGCGGACGATATACACTGCCAGTCTCGAGGCGCACGTCGACCGCCTGCACGACCAGTTGGCCTCCTATTCGCTGGCCCCCGTTCCCCCCGAGAAGCTTGAGCCTTACCGAGGCCTGAACGCGAAGACCGCGAAGGTAAGTGACACCCACCTTCCTTGTACGGAGAGCCGCAGCGTTGACGCGTTGATGACAGAGCATGGTATCGGGTCTACACCATGACGGGTCCGAACTGAAGCTTAAAATACTAGAGATAGAACGTGCGGTAAGTAGCAGATTCGCATCATTATGCTCTTGGGGCCGTTTTCAATCGGATTCCTTCCAGAACAAGGATTTGGAAGACCAGCTTCGTGCCGGCCATGGGAAAGGCCAGTTTTGATCAGATTTTCACGTCACATCTCCTTCCCTGCGGCAATGCAGCTCTGCACTCCATGATTCGTGTCTGGCACCGTGAAATATTTTGGAGAGCTCAACGTGTGGGTATTATTGCCTATAATTGATAACGTGCAAGTACTAGTATGTAACGTAGTCGTAGATTACTAGATACCCCGGCAGCATAGTATACGTCGCTGAATAGTATGTCGACTAGTATGGTCTACTTGTTGTGTGGAGACCCCCTCGTTCTCTTCCGGATAGGTGGCTAAAGTCATTCACGACAGGGGACGTTCCGCGTATGTCTGCCTTTTCCATGATTCTCACGCGCATTCGGTGCGTCCTCGGATCGGGCGCTTGTTGACCCACTGCCACCACCAGCCACCACCTGACCTGCTCTCAACTACACCGTGACCGTCCAACCTTCCCCATCGTCGACCTCTCTGGTCTTTGTTTTCGCATAGAACGCCACTGCCCCCACAACCACATCGCCATGGACAAAGCCGACCTCGAGACGTACCAGGTCCAGCTCTCGCAAGTCGAACTCGCCCTATCCGCAGATCCAGAAAACGCCGAACTCATCTCCCTCCGCTCAGAGCTCAAAGAGCTCATAGAACTCACGCAGGCCGCGCTCGACCAGCAAACGACCACCGCATCGTCCTCCAAGGCCACGGAAGCGTCGAAGAAG
Organism: Ganoderma lingzhi; assembly: GCA_026283605.1. Taxonomy (NCBI): domain Eukaryota; kingdom Fungi; phylum Basidiomycota; class Agaricomycetes; order Polyporales; family Polyporaceae; genus Ganoderma; species Ganoderma lingzhi. The sequence continues at coordinate 3,171,229 of JAPJYM010000001.1, forward strand.
GCTGCTACCGCAGCGGCGAACGGGGCGTCCGCCTCCTCGGCAAAGGCGTTGGCCGCGGGCGACGAGTGTCTGGCGAAGTACTCCGGGGACGGCCAATGGTACCCCGCGCGGATCGCGTCCGTGGGTGGCGCCGCTGACAACCGGCAGTACTCGGTCGTCTTCAAGGTGTACAACAACACGGAGCTGGTCGGGGCGAGCCAGATCAAGGCGCTGCCCGGGAACCACAACGGGGGCGGCGCGGCGGGCGGCGGGAGCGCCGTTGGGGGCGCAGGGAGCAAGCGGAAGATATCGAAACAGGAGGAGGAGGAGCGGGAGAAGAAGAAGAAGAAGAACGAGAAGAAGCTAGAGGTGCGCGCGGCCAAGGCCAAGGAGCAGACGGAGAAGCAGGTGTCGTGGCAGAAGTTCGCGAAGAAGTCAGAGCGGAAGGGCATCCACATCGCGGGTGTTGCAGGGAGCAGCATCTTCAAGACTCCGGACAACCCATTAGGACGAGGTGCGCACTCACTTTATGTCTTTGTTGTCGATTGTGTGATGAGTGGCTAACGGACCCCTTCGTGCCTGTCGGACACAGTTGGTGTCACGGGCAGTGGGAAAGGCATGACGGAGGTCGCACCCCGAATCAAACACAAGTTCGAGCAGGTCGACGATCCAAACGCATAAAGTTTCATCGTCATCGGTGAGTAGTATGCACCCCTGTACTGTATCGCAGACAGTACTGACCTGTACTCTAGATTGTACTGTATATGCTGCCATATCTTTGTGTGGACTAGTTCTTCTCTTGACCCTCTCCCTACCTAGTCTCGCGGGTTATCAAGACTTAAACGCGGTCGTTAGTCGCCGAAGACCAAGACCTCGCGCTCAGCCATAAGCATGAGGTGGAGTGCACTGCCAAGCTACGGCGTTTGCTTATCTCCTTTGAACGCGCACAATGAGTCTTACAGTGCTTGCTTTCACTCCCCAAAGTGCAGACACAACTTTCCACGGATCGGGAGCATCGGCTTTGCAGGACGTTGGGCGTTCTGCTCCCTCTGCCCGTACGGAGTATTCTCTTCTGCGGTGCGTTCTGACGGGGAGCGCATGCCCGAGAACGCTTCTAGCGGAATGTGCGCGTGCGCGATGACGTGCACACATGTACGGACATCCATTCGCCAGAGTTGTATATTACGCACGGCTGGACATACTGAATCCATTTTCACCGACACCTCCCGTACGTACGGTTGGTATAGGTTCTGTGCAAGCTGTCAACCCAACTTCTTTGTTGGGGCGTTGCATCGAGGAGTTGCTACTGGCTGCCTTGCGGCACGTAATAGAGGTTGCGCGCTGGGATCAGGTACGTCGGATCCCGGATTACCAGAATGGGATCAGCGGCTGAGAGAAAGCGAGGCAGCGTCGATCGACATGGACGTGCCGCTCTCGCTGGAGCAGTTCGCCGTCGTAGCGAACTCGTACGAGGAGCGGGCCGCGGAGATATGTGCCGGAGGGAAGCTGCAAATTTGTGCAATGGTTCGTTTGCATGCTCGTCAGCGTGATTGCATGAAATCCTTCGCGTCTCCACAGCTTCCATGCGTCGCGTTATCGTGGGCAAGCGAGCGAACAGGCGTGGGTTTCGTCCACAACTTGCGCCGCAATATCGCGGGGTCATGAATAGGCTCGTCCCAACGCTTGCAGGACCTCAATCTCGGGCCCACCTCGTACAGGAGGCTAGGAGACGACTTGCGTCCGAATTGCGCGGGTAGAGACAAGGCACAGCGGATATATTGTGGTTACCCAAGTATGTCGCGGACCGGGGCAACATGGACCAACAGCCAGGCATCGATCTCGGCCCAGCGGGGGACATTGGCAGATCTGGAGATCTTGTTCGGCAGCAGATACGCATATGGCTTGGGCCGTCACGAAATCTCATTCGTAGCACAAATCCGGCAAGACTCTGCAACCAGGAAGCTCGATCGGCGGACGAGGGACCGGGAGCGGTGGAATCTGGTCTGTTTTTACTCCCTTTTTCGAGCTCTTCGACGCCGAATCCCGGGGTCTTCAGCTTCATCTTCACGTTTTCCCTACCTCTGGGACTGGGGACTGAAGGCCAGCGGGTGCAGGCCGGACGATCGTTCTCCAGCCTCGCTTGCTCTCCGTCCTGACCATCTTTCTCTTCACAGTAGTCCTCGCGACCACAAGGTCGTATCCTCGACCGTTGCCTTTTCCGTTTGTCCCCGCTGCTCGTCGAATTTCAGCTGATATCGTGGGCCCAACAACTGGAGCGGGCAGGATCCACGGGCCTCTCTTTACTATTTCAATCCATCCCGGTGTCTTCTCAAACCCCGCTCGACCAATCCCCTAAATCACGAACCTCCGAGATATCCGAGCGGCACGCCTGCTCAAATTCACAACCGACAATATGACGAGTGGACGGATTCTCGGAATGGCAAAGAACAAGCCTTAGCCACATGTGCCTTAACCCCCATTGGGACTGGCCATGCAGAGTGTCGTCGCCATCACGGAGCGCGAGCCTCCTCGTCACACATTTGAGCATATTGGTGCGCCAATTCGGCAACCCCATTCCTGTCACACCTTTCGATGCCTTCCGACTCCCTTCTTGCGACCCGCGAGGCACCTGCATGCGCCACGTTGCAAGCCGCACTCCCGCGAACGTTAACGGCGTTAACGTTCACGCGGGGAGGGAGAGGTTTGGCGTCATGCTCGGAAATTGCCTGGGACTCAGAGCTTCCCCGCCGCCTCCCGGCTGCAGTTGTCGACGAGGCGAACGTTCACAGTCGGCTGTGCTCAGGCAATATGCCTCCAGTCATCCATCCGCCGGTTCGCCGAACGGGGCGTGGGGGGATCTCGCACTTCGCCGCCGGGCATGCTCCTAACGAGATTTGGCCGAATGTATCGTGGTCGTTAGATTCCGTGCAATCTCATGAATTCACTGACCGTCAGCCGGCAGCTGAGCTGAACCTCCTGTCGATCGTCGCCGCCGACTTCTGGGCAGAAATCAGGGAAGACCGAGAGCTTCCGCCAGTCTGGCGCGACATGGCGAAAACAAGTAACGCCGTGCCGTCGCGTGCACGCCAGCTTAGAGCACAGTCGACCTTACTATACATTCTAGATAACATCCGAGCATGTTACGTCGCAGCCCAACTCCGACTTCGACGTCGTTCCACGCCTACTCCCAGAACCCACCACTGTCCACTTTAATTCTGGTATCCTGCTTCCTCTTGCTCCCCCGTGCTCGCCCGCCCTTGCTCTGTGCGCCCTTTTTGGAATGATACTTGCGTTGCTGCCGGGTGTGCCGTTTCGCGACCTCCGTCTGGACCTTGTCCGATATGTCCCTCGTACCAGACGTTGACGGTATTTGAGACGGGTTGAGAGACATGGCGGCCGTGCGGTCCGCAACAGAGGGCGAAGGCGAACGAGATCCCGAAGATCGTTGCGAATCTACGCCGGAAGACGGGTCGTCGGGGTGCATGCCCTGGGCCGCATCCGCATCAGACACGCTCGGTGCGTGGTTGTCGTCGCGAGTGGGTGCGCGTGCACGCGATAACGGATCTTGTGGTCGCGGTTCGCGAGATTCATGAACCCCGCCCGCATCTTCCCCTTCCTGGTCTGTTTCCGTCGACGCTTCTTCGTTCCGGCTGTCATGCTCGCCTTGGCCTTCGAGAGCATCGCGAACGTGCTCGCCCTCGTCTTCGCTGTACTCCTCGGCCTCTTCCTCTTCTTCGCTTTCATCGTCATCGTCCTCGCCGCTCCCCTCGGCCTCGTCTTCCTCCTCAGATCCCGCAGCCACTTTCTCACGCAGCATGTTGTCCATGTACTGAAACAGACCATGAGAGGATACATGTCAGAGCTCGGATCACGGTATTGCCTGTCGGTGGCCGCAGTCTTGATGCCCCGAGATGACGAAATGCAGCACGGTGACATACCTCCTCCAAGACCTTCTGTTCGCCCTTGTCGTACCCGCTGGCGCACACCACGAGGTCGAGGTGCCACTCGTCCGAGCCGTCAACGCTCTTTTCGGTTTTAATCGTGCGGAAACGGGGATAGATGCTGCTCTCGTAGCGGAACCTCCGCCTGAAGAACCGCCGGATGCACTCCACATCCCGGTTGAAGTACCTGCGAGCGCCACAATTTAGCACGAAAGGAAACCGAGCACGCCGCCCTGGCGGCCTCTTTCCCAGAGCTTGCCCCACCCCAACGCTCCGGCCATATCACCGCGGGAGAAGCAGATCTGCTAGTGTAGAGAAGAGGGGCGGGAGAAGGGAGGTGTCTGTGTAGGAAGACCACGTACCATTCTGCGTTCTTGTGCGAGGTGCTGACCATTTGCGGAAAGTCGATGACGACGGGGTCGCCGGACTCGCGGCGGATGAGGATGTTGAACTCGTTGTAATCGCCGTGGATGAGCCCTGCGCGGGCAAATCGGACGATCATATCCATCAGCTTTGAGTATAGGGCCCCTGGAGAAGGAACGTCCGCTATTTGGCGGCTGAAGGCAAGGAATGAGTGGAATGTGGGTATATGACACGTGCACAGGCTGCTCACAGGGGGTATGCGTCGATGAACTCCATCAGGATACAATGCCGCGCTTGGTCGACTGGCCTCGGCACCGGGAATTTATGCTCGTATAGGACCTACGCAAAGCGAGGGTCAATCCATGTTCCCCCCTGTTCGCGAAAATGCCTACCTTCATAAAAGCGTACTCCTTCTCCGCGGCAAGGCGCGACATATACATCCATGACGCTGATTTCCGCTTGCCCAAGTAGTCTCGCTTGGCCTTGATCGCCCGGAAAGAGATACGGCCGAGTCTGCGTTCCTGGTCAATATAGGACATGGCGGAATAGGGAAGGCACCAACCGATGGAGTTTCAAAACAAGCTCGTTACTGTCTTTGTCGGCAACGATGTAGATATCTGGAATAATGGGTTATTAACACACAATCTGCGCTCAGCCTTGGGCGATAGTGATATACCAGACTCCTTCCCCACGCCGATCTGGTTGCCGACGGAATATATGGAGTCACGCTTCGACATCGCGCGCATGGCAAGGTAATCATACCCGCCGTAGGTTAGACGATACCCATCGTCTAGAGCGGTTGTTAGCGGTCAGCAAGGTTAGGATCGATGGTGAGTGGGTACAACTTACATTTAGCATTTTGCACCCTTGCAACGAGATTTCTTTTGGCAAGCGAACCAAGAAGCTTGTTCACGCCGCCGTTCCGCAAACCGGAGATCTTCACGATAAGTATTGTGGGGACGATCTCATGGTTTTTGGACCCCATCTCCACCTGTGTTCACACCGGGAAATGAATCAATGGCGTCTTGCGGGTCACAGTACAATATTAACATACAGCGGTGAGGACTCTGAACTCGTCAGAGGTGACATATCGGAGGTCTGTAGCATCGAGCTTCATGGCGGAGTGGATCGGCGAGAGAGGAGGTAAAACCGGTGCGAAAAATCAACTGGACCTATGATCGGGCCGTTGTTGTTCCCGCGAGTCTGTATCATCATTATAAAATGTGTACAAGCCAGCCCAAAACAATTTACTATACCGTTGGGTTAGGAGGTGTCCCGGCCTTGGAGGTAGTGGAAAAGCTGCAGTGGAAGATCATGTGGTCCAATTCTTCGGGCGCTTCTAGATCCAAGCGCCGAATGTTCTGGGTTTCAACCGCGCGACGGCTGTGGCCCGGGCAACGACCACTCGACTCGACCTTCAAATCTACCCGCGGGATCCTTCTAGATCTGTTTGTCTCAAAGAGAATTGTTTCTCGCTACAGTCATTAATATCGTCCGCACGCAATTCCCTTTTTTCTTTCAGGAGGCAAGGAAGCATTGTGTTAGAGGTCTCTGGTGTTCCAGCCTTTATTAGTGTTTCAGCTTGCTTGTCCTTGTTCCTCAACTCTTTCCCGGCGAACGAGGTGACCGATAGTATTCGAACGCATACTACTAAAACATTCGATGAGGATATCCAAGCGTGTGCGAGCGGCCAACAAGGTGCGACAGTCCTCAGTACAGGGTGACCTGGACCTGCTCACATGGTTGTAGGCATCCCTCGACAAAATCTCGTCTACGGCGGACTTACCAGAACTGGTGACTGTCAATGGTACCGAGTGAGTGATACGTACTCGACCCGTCATCCGAGAGGCAAGCTCATTCATATCTTATATAGGTTCTTGATCCGCGTTGCACGAGGTTCAGCGCTGTCTTCCAGCGATCAAGATGCCATCTGGAACTTATGGGAAGCAAATATGCGAGCAATGTAGGCTACATCGTGAGGTGTGGTTAACGACTATTGACCGTTTCTTGGTTCCAGGGTCGAGCCATCCTCGTTTGGGTGGGATCCGCCAGAGAAGAAGCAAGAACTCTTCCACAAGGATTCGAGATATGTACTGATGCTGTCTAATAACAACACGCTGCAAGCAGAGGCGGCGGGCCTGCGGATCGTGGCGTTTACCCATTTCCGCTTCGAATTCGACCAGGACGAAGAGCTAGTCTACTGGTAAGCCTAATATTCGGCGTTGCATGACCTTCACTTACAATGGCCTGATAGCTACGAACTGCAAGTTGCTGACGGCTTCAGAGAACGCGGTCTGGGTCGCTTCCTTGTCGAAAAACTCGAAATGATCGGCACGCACTGGGGTATGGAAAAGATCTTGTTGACTGTCCTCAAGGGTAAGCTGTCCGTAATACCGTGTCCAGCACTGCGATCTCAGTGGTGTGGTAGTGAACAAATCGGCTCGCCAAATGTATACCAAAGTGGGGTAAGTAGTGCAACGTTGTCGTCCCCCATTCCACGCCGCTGAAGCCAGTTTCGACACCGTGATAGGTTTGTCGTAGATCCTACTTCGCCGGATGAGGATCCTGGCGTCGATTACGAGATCCTCTGCAAGTTACTGTAACATACATCTACTGTCATAGTTTATACCGATACCTTTTTCTGCATTATTCCGCCCAGAAGGATTTGCTCCGTGGAGGTTGAGCTGAGGATTCAGGAATGTCCCGAGATGGAAACCCTAACCATTCGATGATTCGTTATAATAGGCGCCCTTGGGCAAGGCTCGCTTGCATTCGGGTGAATTGGGGTGAACACGGACTCACCACCACACCTTTCATCCATGCCTCCTCCGTCGTCACTACGAACACTCCAGCGGCGGGCATGCTCAGCCCGACATCTTCCTAGCTGCCGGAGGTATGCCTCTCATGGGCATGGTCCCCAATATAACGAACCGACTGGATACCTGTTCGCTGAGAAGGTTTGCACACATGTCATCTCTGCTTGTCTCGCTTTTCAAGCTGACATCCCACCTTTTCCTCTAACTTCGGCGTAAAGCCGCTTGCCCCCGGTCAGAAACGCAAGAAGGAGTCTTGGGAGACCGCATGGTATATTGGGATGTATGGCACCATGGGGTTGGCAGCGGTCTTGCTGTACTACAAGCCGGATACCAGGTGCATAACGTCTCATGCTCTTCTCACAATACCCCTTTGACCATTTCGCTGTCAATAGCATCCAGTCATGGGCGTTGAAGGAGGCCAAGGCGCGTATGGAAGCCCGTGGCGAGAAACCCGAACTCTAGACATGTCCCATCATGTTGTCACTTGTTGCATCCCATGCACGCTGCAATTTATCCCCATCCTCTTGGAACATGTACGAGCACAAACTCCGGCCACTCCGGATAGGGGATGTTGGAATTCGGTCATTACTTGTGTTGAAGCACGCATACTAAGGTCGTATAATCAAGTACGCGTATTGTACCGTCCATGCCATGGCAACGTTGAAGCAAGCCAAACACACCCACACCTCAAAATTCGTGAAACTCGCTGCCTAGACTCTGCCTGACTTCTCCTCTCCACGTCTGGCAACCTAAATGCACCACCTCAGTGATCCGAATCGCAGTGCAATTGATAGGCTTCTTCCGTCATGAGTTCTTCGAGCTGTGGGATGCGATGCTTAGTAGATGCACGTACCGCCGGCCATATGTGGTTACGTACCTCCTTAGGATCTGAGAGCTTGACCTTGCACAGCCAGCCTAGTTAGAGGCTCGTTAGTATCATCCACAGGACAGAGGAGGTCGAACAGGGCAAGACGTACCTTTCTCCTCAGGAGATTTGTTCAACAAACCGGGCTGGTCGTTGAGCATCGTGTTAATCTCCTCGACCTTTCCGGACACAGGCGCGAACTATGGTCCTCGTATCAGAAGCTGTTCCGCACACGTACAGGCATGCACTCACGATGTCTGACGCTGCCTTCACGCTCTCCACCGCGCCAATTTGGTCTGCATGAATCGCGGTCTGTCGGCGGGAAGGGCGCAACAGATGTGTAATGCGAGACTTACCACCCTGAACGATGTCAGAGCCCTCTTGGGGAAGCTCGACATACACCACATCCCCGAGACTTTTTTGGGCGTAGTCCGTAATAGATACGGTACCGATTTGGGTCTGGTCATCGTAAACGACCGCCTCGTGATCCTCAGTGTACCTCTTCGCTGGTGGATAGGTCAGAACTTGTGCATTGATGCACGGACAGAACGGGTTGGACTCACTGATGAGAGTGCGGACGAACGCGGTCGGGCGTACGACGCGCGGCGAAGGAGTAGCAGTGCGCGCGGCGCGCAGAGCAGACGAACTAGAACGGGAGGACTGGCGGATAGCGGAGAACATTTTGACTGGCACTATGTAGTCTGTGAGCAAGCTGAACGCTGTCCGATAACGCATGCACTAAGAGGGGCGGCGAAGCGAGGGGCGAGGAGGTAGACGCAGGGAGACGGGGCTCCGTTCGCCAGGTCTCGGGCCACGACTATCGCGCTTCCCTCTTATGGTTGGGGCGTTACGTCAAGTTCGTCCGAGACGACGCATGCAGACCGCGCGCACACATGTAAAGAAGACGTCCATGGAGAGCATATGGAATTGCGCTAGCATCTATGCGATAAACATGCGTGGATAAGGTACAATGGTCACGATGGAAGTCGGGTGTGCGAGCTCGAGGTCTCCTTTTGCGATGAGTGGGGAGTAGAATATTACGAGCACAAACATTAACGACGGAGCTAAATACGATGATGGAAATGCAAGTAGATGGATCCTCTCCCCTAGACTCATGCAGTCTCAAGGATTTTGGTGATAATACCAGTGCCGATGGTCTTGCCACCCTCGCGAAGCGTGAACCTAAGTTGATAAGTCAGCGCAAGCTCTCTTACCAAAAACATACGTTGGAACTCACCGTGAACCGACCTCGCCTGCAACATCGTGGTGTAATGAGCAGACCATCTCGACGTTGTCACCCGGCATGACCATCTTCTCCTCCGCATCAGCGGTGCCCTCTGGCCACGACAACCGCGTACTGATATCGGCAGTACGGAGGAAGAGTTGGGGCGTGTAGTTGGCCATGAAAGGAGTGTAACGACCACCCTCATCCTTTGTGAGGACGTAAATCTGAGCCTGGAACTTTTTCACGGCCTTGATCGAACCAGGGGCGGCAATGACATGACCACGCTTGATCTGCTCGCGCTTGATACCACGGAGCAAAGCGCCCATGTTGTCCCCAGCCTCACCACGGTCAAGCTCCTTGTGGAACGCCTCTGTGTGCTTGCCAGTGAGTTTCGCTGCTTTCATAACACGTGTACACGACGCACCGATACCAGTCAGAACCGACTTGATCTTGGTACCGAAACCGATGATCTCAACTTCGTCACCCTTGTTGCAAACGCCACGCTCCACCTAATCCCGCAGTGAGCGATGACGTCAGAAAAAATGCCGAAGGTACTTACACGACCTGTGGCGACAGTACCACGACCAGAGATGGAGAAGACATCCTCGACAGGAAGAAGGAAAGGCTTATCGAGGTCACCTAAACCAATGTTAGCACTCTTCCACCACTGAGTCGCATTCAAGGGGCTTACGAGGGGGAATTTCGAGCCAATGGTCGCAAGCCTTGATAAGCTCAGTGATCTTCTCGGCACCAATGGTGGGGTCGCGGCCCTCGAGGGCAGCGAGAGCAGAACCCATGATAATGGGAGTGTTTTCGCCGTCGAAGTTGTACGTCGAGAGGAGGTCCCGCATCTCCATGTCGACAAGCTCGAGCATCTCCTGGTCGGCGATCATGTCGACCTTGTTGATGAAGACGACAAGCTTCTTGATGCCAACCTGGCGAGCGAGCAGCAAGTGCTCACGGGTCTGAGGCATTTGTCCGTCGGTTGCAGAGACGACAATTATAGCACCGTCCATCTGTGCAGCACCGGTGATCATGTTCTTGATGTCTATGGGGAAAGTGTCTGAGGACAGGCGGTTTCCACATCAAGGGCAAGACTCACAATCCGCGTGCCCAGGACAGTCAATGTGGCCGTAATGACGAGTGTCACTCTCGTACTCGACGTGGGCCGAGTTGATGGTGATACCACGGGCCTTTTCCTCAGGAGCCTTGTCGATCTGCGCGTAGTCGGTGAAGCTCGCGGCACCCTTCTCCGAGAGAACCTTGGTGATGGCGGCGGTCAGCGTGGTCTTGCCATGATCGACGTGGCCTTGGTACAAAAATATAGTAAGCCACAAGCTAATCTGGGTCAAAATGATCCGTCACATCCACATACCAATGGTACCAATGTTCAAATGAGGCTTCGCACGCGAGAACTTCGAAGGGGCAGCCTCAGCGTACCCACGGGAAAAGACTGGGTTGGACGATGGTAATCAGTCAATTAAACAATACGATACCACCCAAATGATAGCAACGCACTCGAGTTGCGCCCCACTGGCCTGCAGAGTGACGAGGCAGCAGGCTGGCACTTGACCGCAGTCCTCGCAGAGCTGTACAGAGATTGCGTCGCTGTGACGCGTCAGTGTAAAGCGTACAAGGACAAGACGATGCTGAGAACACACCACGCGAGCTGAGGAGACGGCGACCAATGACCCTGGTGTGAGCCTTGAACATGATGGGGAGGAGAAGGATGCAAGGAGTACAGAGTCAGACGCGAGTGACGCTGCAGTACGACTCGTGCTCGCACACGAACCTAAAATTCGTGACCGGTCGCTTCGGAGGTGCGGCACGGCTCCCTCCGGCCTCCTATAATAGCCATCTCGTGGCTATAGACGCCCTCGGACTCGGACTCTGCGGTTGCCGGCGCGTACGGACAGTAGTACGGACTCTCCAGAGCCCTCGCTTCAATCTCCCTTTGCTTTCTCATAAATCGTCCTTGGCTCATCGTGACCTTTGCAACCATGTCCACGCCGAATAGACAAGAGCTCGTACGCAATGCGGTCTCGTTCCTTTCCGACCCTAAGGTATGTCATTCATCAAGAGTGTTGGGTATAAGCTGAATCAAACGTCATTATTAGGCCCAAGCTGCTCCCCTCGCCCAGCGCGTTCAGTTCCTTGAGGCCAAAGGGTTGACTGCTCCGGAGATCGAAGAAGCTATGAGGCAAGCCGGAACGAATCACACCACCCCACCACAAGCATACGGCCCAAGCCCGTATGCCCCCGCCTATGGACCCATGTCATATAACCCCGTTCAACCGCCGCCATCTCAATGGGATTGGAGGGACTACTTCGTAAGTTGATGTACATGTATATCTTCTTCGATAATAACTATAGCTGTCCAGATTACTGCCGTCGTGTCTGGTACGATTGCATATGGCGCAGTAGCGCTGTTCCGAGTGAGTACAGACATGAGATGTTGTCGTTATCAAATGGTAACATGATGATCACAGAAATATGTTTCTCCACATCTCAAACCTCCTTCGGCGACTGCATACGAACAAGACAAGGATGTCATGGCTGCCCAGTTCGACGCCGCCGAGGCTCTTCTGAAAGAGATTCAGGCCGAGACTGCCGCGGTCCTGACTGCCGTGGAGGAACAAACCGAGAAGGTTGTAAGGGTCACTCAAGAAGTGGAGGGTGTGGTCAAGGATATGCGGGACAGTGAGGCAAGGACAAGAGATGAAATGCGTGAGATCCGAGAAGAGGTTAATAATGTGCGCGAGATGTTGCCGAAGGTGAAGTGCTGTCTCTTCATACGCGCATTAGTCTCCACTGACATGTCTTTCAGATGATCGAGAAGAATAAGGAGAGCCACAATCAATCTCTCGCGGAACTTCAGCAAGAGTTGAGATCGTTGAAAGCGCTTCTCCTCAGCCGCGGTCCAGGCATATCTACAGGACCATCGACGCCCATTCTCCCTGGGAAACCGTCAATACCCGCGTGGCAGCTGGCTGGTGGATTGACAACGCAGAGTGTCTCGACGCCTTCTACACCACCTCCAATACTACCCTACAATCCCCCTGCCCCCTCCGTTGTCAACGGCAAGGGGAAGGAGACAGCTGTTGCAGAATCCGAGACTTCCTGACCTATAATGCACTTGTATCTACCCACATGATTTCCTTGGAACTGTTGGGATGTAAGCCTTGCGTGTCGCGAGTGCTGGTTTACTATACCGTGACGCGCCACCGTCAGGTCAGGCACGTACAATGAGCGGTAAGTATGTGTAAGCGCTCTATAGCTAGCGGTTATTACAGCGCTTTTCACTGGACTTGTCGTTTGGGCGCCGAAACCGAGTGCGCCGCCAACCTCGCCTTTGCCCCACACCGGCGCTCCCCTTGGAACTTCGACTCACAATATCTCCTCACTGGCTGCACATATTCACTCAATTCTTTCGTATTCTGGTTCAGCGCAGCGATGCCAATATTGGCACAGCAACGACGTATCCATGCATGTGGACCTTCGCCCGGAAACAAGCTCTCTCTTCCCCAGGAGCCGCTTCCGGACCCAAGCACGACTTCTTGTGCAACAACGAAACGCACGCATCCGAAAACTGTCGGAAGAACATCGCAGAAGGGCCCCTCATAAGACCCCATCGGATATTTGTCGAGTCCATGACTGCATTGGTTTACACGAAGGCAGGCGGTGAGTGCCTTTTGAGCCATGCCAAGTCCACTCGATTAGAGCACGCGAAAAGCTTCACTCGTGAGTTTTCATCGCCTTATGCATCGAGAGAATGCATTGGAGGTATTTGGGGATGTGTCTCGTGGACGCAGCGCAAGAGGTGGAGTACGTGTTAGACCACCAGCAAGCAGTGTTGTAGGGAGCCGTAGACCACTGCAATAGAACATATATGTATATTTGATGACTCTATATATACATCGCATGCATACAACATTGATTATGAGGAATAGTGGAGGATCTCGCGACAGGGTGGAGGCTGTTGTACGATGCATGTTTTGTACTCCGCACGGGAATGCAAAAACGTACCAGACCAACTCATTCTGCATCCTACACCCTTCCAAGTATCCGCCAGCGACTTCCTATCCAGGTTTGTCGAAGATTCAGGCAGCATGAAGAACGATACCGGAGTTCTATGTCGAAGATGGGTTGAAAGACGTTGGTCGGCGAATTGAAGGGACAGAGTTGTACTGAGCTTTGAAATAACAAGGCCATGTGACTTATATAGCAGTGTTGAGCCAGAGGACGAAAGAATTGAGTGAGTATGTGCCGCCAGTGAGGAGATATCGTGAGTCGAAGTTCCAAGGGGAGCGCCGGTGTGGGGCAAAGGCGAGGGTGGCGGCGCACTCGGTTTCGGCGCCCAAACGACAAGTCCAGTGAAAAGCGCTGTAATACTGCAGCCGGTTACTGTTCGGTGCCAAGTTGCTTGCACTATTGAAGGTGAACGACGACAACTGTCCTCTATTCCCCCACACCCGCCTTTCTCTGAAACGTCACAGACCCCTCTAAACCAAGCCTTCGTGGGTTCCATTGCAAAGCTATGTTTAGCAGCTGGCGACACACTGTGGAGAGTCTATCCCAACCTCCCAAGAATCCACAGGACGCGTCGAGTACGAATGACGAAGAGGCACCAGTACGTTCCTCAGTAGACGGCATCCGGTCGTCTCTCTCCTCTTCATCTCACCTCGCGGAGTCAGCATTGAGCAGCCTCAGGAAGAGTTTGGCTGCCCAGCGACCTGCAAGTCCCGGTGCCAACCATGCGCGAACAACGTCTGCTTCCTCTCCCGTCGCGGAGCCTGCACCTGTGGCCTCGCCAACACCCTCTCCTAAGCCCCGCACCGGTGGACGGTCGACGCTGGAGGATAGATTGCGGGCGAAGTTTGCTATTGGTGACGCGTCTAGCAGCTCTACTCCAACCGCCTCCGCTAGGGCGTCGCCTTCTCCAGTAGCCACGGCTGAACACCCACTCGTCATTTCTCCCAGTGCGTCCCAGGGACAAGATGTACCTTTCGTGAAGGGACCGCCCAACCCTCTTTCTCCGACCTCTACCCCTCTTCCGGATTCTCCTCTTCAGTCACCGATCGTCGAGGGTGCGAATGTATTAAATGCTCTTACCGAACCCATCGCTACCACTGCTACTCCGTCACTACCTCCTCCGGCATCAGGGTCAGCGGTTCTCTCAAACAGCAGGGAGGAAGCTGCAGCTCCGAACGAAATTACCATTACCCCCTCACCAACCGATGTCGACCCATCCGCGTCGTCAATGGAGCTACCGTTAGCATCTTCTGAAGAGGAGCAGGTTGTCCAGTCTTTGCCGCCGCCCGCGACTGCGGTCCCTCAAGTTGAAGCTCAGGTCATAGAAGAACTGTCAACCCAGGGGACGAGCCCACCACCTCAAGAATCCGTCGCTCCGACCGCCCTTGCCTCGGAGGACGAGGCCACCCAGCTCTCGTCGGAAAGCACACTGCCTATACCTTCGGAAGATCTACAGGCTGCTGATACCGACTCCGTTTCAAATGCCTCATTTATTCACGTTGACCCACCCGCGGAATCCGCGAATGAGACGCCATCTGCTCCCCATATACCCATACCAATCGACGATCCGCATGCCGGGAGTGTCGGCGACGCTGTCAATGGAGATGCTTCCGCCGAGCCTGCCAACGTAGCCAATGGTGACAAGCTCCCAAAGCCCCTTGCTCCCGTCGAGGATACTTCCACCACTGGACCTGAGACAGCCCAGCACGGGACTCAGGACGGGAAGACTTCAGATGGCGTCGACGTGGAGGCGCTTCAGAAGAGATTGAAGCTTGTAGAGCAGCGATTTGCGGGTATGTTTTGCGCACGCGTTCGGGTGGTCTTCGCTCACACTCCCCTCAGATGTCTCCACGTCGTTCAAACGTCTTCAAGCGGAGAAATTGGCTGCAGACCGCGTCTTACGCGAGTTGACTTCGGTTGAGAGCGTAACGGAGCTCGACGCGCTTAGGGATTTCCTCCAGAACATGAATTTCAAGACGGAGGTGAGTTAACTTGCAGTTCTCCCGCGTTTGGCCATGTACCGACCGAGAAATAAGATGGCTCAAGACGAAATTCGACGTCTAAATGGCAAACTCACTCGTAAGTGTCAGGTTTGTGCTATATCTTGTATGTGCTAAGCTAGTTTCGTTCAGGCCAGGAAGAGCGTATCGAAGAGCTTCGCGACATTCACCATCTAGAGGCCAAGTCTCAAATAGATCAGATCGACCAGCTCAAAGCTCAAGTCGATGAAGCGGAGAAGCTGCTCAAGGCTTCTCAAGGCTCGACGGCCCAGATCGAGCAGGAGTCCGCTAAACGGAAGGTCGAGATCGAGAAGCTGCACGGCGAGTTGGACAAGGCGAAGAACGAAGCGAAGGAGGAAGAGGAGAAGAGGACGAAAGCGATTGCTTTGCTGAAGACGGTCAGGCAGAAGCTCGTGAAGGCAGAGAAGGAGCGGGACGATGCGACGAAGGATGTGGGGACGCTGAAGGAGGCGGAGAGGGCTGAACGGGAGAAAGAGAAGGCAGAGAGGACGAGGTTGCAAGGGGAGATCGAGAAAGTGAACGTGGATAGGGAGACAACGATACAAGGTCTGAGAGCACAGTTCGACAAAGAGGTTGCCGCGGCGAAGGAGAAGTACGAGAAGGAGCTCGCAGCTCTGCGAGGACAGTACGAGCTCGAGGCCATCACGACAAAGGTAAGTTATACGTCACCATGGTTATTAGGCGTCCGAGGAACTGAATCCTGGGCTAGACAACGCATGTTCGCGAAATCGAGCACAAGAAGTCGCGCATCGTCGACCTTGAGAACACTGTCAAGACGCTTTCGTCAGAGAAGGACGAGCTTTTCGATCAAGTGCAACTTCGTCAGGCAGAGACGGAGTCGTCCCAGTCCCATCTTGAATCCCTTCAAGGCCAGAACACCGAGTTGCAGTATCAGCTTCGCGAAGCCAATGACCGCCTCGCTCTGCTTCAGGAGGAGTTCTCTGATGTTCGTCGTGAGCAAGAGATCAAAGTGGTGCCCTCAGGACCGTCTGCGGATGAAGTGACCCGCCTACTCGCCGCTGCCGAGTTGAAGCACGAAACGAAGCTCAGCGGCCTACGGAGGAGGTTAGCCGAGGCGGAGCGCGAGCGAGACGAGGGCGAGGCACGCTGGAGTAAGACCGTGAAGGAGCGTGCGCGCGAGGTCGAGTCGCTCAAGGCCGCGATCAACTCCTCACAGAAGTGCAAGGAGGAAGAAACTGAAGGTGTACAGGCTTTGGAGCAGGAGATCGAGTCGCTCAAGAGTGAGATTCGGTCTTATCAGACGCAGCTTAAGGACCTCCACGCACAGCTGGGGAAGGCCGCCGAGGTTGAGGTCAGTGCATGTGACATTTCATTCACTCCTCTGGGCATGGGCTCACACCTCGTTTAGGCTACGGTTAAGGTCCAGCTCGCAGGACTCAGCGCGAAAGCTGGCGATTTGCAGCAATTTGTAGATGAGGGCAAGAATCGCGAGGCCCAGCTCCGCAACCAGAATAAGGCGAGTTACTGAGTTGCCTTGCCTTGCTGCGGTGGCGTACTCACGTTGAAGCTGACCTCAGACGTTACGCGAGGAGCTTCGCAAAGTACAATCGTCTGTGGCACTGCTCGAGAAACAGCGCGGACCAGGGGTGGGGTACTGGGCTGCGCGTAACGACAGCAGTTCTGAGCTGCGCTCGCCAACGTCATCCATATGCGATCTTCCGTCGCGAGACATACCGGAAAGAGCAGGGACGCCGACCGCCCAGTCGTCAGATGAAGAAGTCAACTTTGAATACCTTCGGAACGTCATCTTGCAATTTTTGGAACACAAGGAGATGCGGGTGAGTCCCATCCGTCGGTGATGATGATACACGGTGCTCATGCGTTGTCAGCCTCACCTTGTCCGCATTTTGTCAACCATCCTCCGATTCACTCCGCAGGAGACTCGAAGAGTCATCGTAAAAGTCTCATCGTGAATACCTCACGGTCATGTTAAGTATAGGACTTTGCATACCTTACAATAGATACCAAGGACAGGCCCATGAATATTATATCAGCGCAGGGCTTGTTCATACGTGCTTCCTATCATGTATATGCTTTCGGACGGTTTTATCGCAGTATTTGCTGGATATTCGACCAGTGTGCGTGGCCGTGCGCCCGAAGCTCGAGTATAATAAGCTGTGCTGTTGCTTGGACGCCCGTCCAGTTACGTTGACCGGAACCACCACATTCTCTTGGACGCTGGAGGATGTCGTTGGCCGAATTAACCAGAAATTCGTTCCAGAGTGGTATAGGGGCGAGGAAGGTGAGCAATATGGCTCGTGTCGGTGTCCCGGAGCAGCGCTGAATCCTGAAGACCAGTGGCTCGCTCTATGCCAGCTATTCATTTCCAAGAACCTTTCACACAATGCGATGCAAAGCGTCGAGACGGAAATAAGCAGTATGGACTTTTGTTGCTCTTAGAGCCACTCGTTTGCTGATTTGTTCGGACTCAGACTCCGTTCTCGTGCTTTTTCGCGACTATCCCGGAGATCCCAACTTGCAAGCGTATCTCAAGGAAGCAATACAAGACGGACTTCTCTCGCTCCCGGTTTTCCTTTCTGCATTCCTTCAGGCAGCACAGTCTGCCAATTTGCATAACCCTGCGACTCTGGACATGCTATGCAGAGTTGTTCTTGACCATCATTACGCTTCTGGTCAGTCGCCCATGAGCTCCATCATACTCATGACGGAGCCAGCAACTCGGATTCTGAGTACGGCACAGTATGCCATGGGCCTCCTGCGCACTTCTTTCATGTTCCCTGAGTCACATTTCCACCAATTGACAACATCCGCCTCAGAGCTCCTGGTCCTTTTGATGTCCTGTGTATCTGACCCCGCCCAGATCTCTGCCGCGCAGGCATTATTGTTCGCCACGGAAGCTCAAAACATGGTGCAACATTTCCGTCTCTCAGGGGACGTACGCCATGTCCTCGAGCAATTCCTTATGCGGCTGGACTACGATGAAAGTTTACCCATGGATGCACAGATGATACCCGCATTCCAGTTTGCGCTCGGCAGAACCGACACAGTCCTCAGTGCGAGCTCGGACACGGATATCGTGACTTGTAGCCTAGCATTGACCCATTTGGTGGGTCCCTATTGCCGTTAAAAGGTTTGTTTGTCACTGAACCCCCCCCCCCCCGTAGATCTCTTGCCGCGCAAGCGATTTCGGCTCGGGTGACGAACCCCATGCCGTAGCGATCCTAGTTGCGTTGCTTCGAGGGTCATCATGGGCGCCATGGATGTTCTATGCTCAGGTCATAATCTCTGCGTTGACATGCTTGGCGCAAAGCATCGCAACCAGCGGGCCAACAAGAGCCACTGCCATCTGGAGAGCATTTACAATCGGGAGAGTAAGGCTCAGATGATGTCTTTGCGACTGTCATCAATCCTGACACATGGTCTAGTTACCTCACTTGCTCGCTGCCTTCCGCAAATCTGGACGCCCTGAAGCCATACCAGAATCTGAATGGGTATGCAATGCATCCTACTTCATGTGTTGTAGCGATTGACAGTCCCCAGCATTCTGCGCTACAAGTGGCGTTGCCTCATGTCCTCCAGCGAGTCGAACTGTTGGAAAGGGTGGATAACAACGGACAGCCTGGAGGTTCTGATGCAATGAGCGAGAAGTCCGTGATGTGAGTACATGCTTCCTATTGGGCCCACATCGAGTCGAAGCTGATCAAACACTTAACAGTCAACAGTCATTTATGTCGGAGTTCCTGTACCAGCTCCTCTCGGTTGGGGTGGTTGAACAAGCGGTAGTAGCGACAATCAACCCCAACCTTTCGAACGACTTCCATCCCCGAGTTGCTACGGATGCACAGGAGGCGGGTGTTGATATCCCGGTAAGCGGCCATTTAAGGCGTCCTCACGACGCGACGACTGACAAATGTGCAGGGGTATTTTGAAGCAAAACTATGCCCAGAAGCAAGTCCTGACGACATAGAAGTGCTCCTCCATCGGGCCTGGAGAGATCCGTGTTGTCATGCCGCATTCGCCGAAGTAGTCCTAAAGGTATGCAATCTGCGATCTCACGGTGGAATACATGCTTCGTAGCTAAATGGATGCATAGCGCTTCACAATGTCCACCAAAAATCAAGATGCTGAATCGCTGGGTCTGGTCTGTAAAGTGCTCACAAAGCATGAGATTGCACTAGACATGCTATCTCTACATGCCAAGATCTCCGACCTCGTTGCACATGCATTAGCATTCATTGAAGACTATGAGTGCGAGACAGTTGGTTCGTGGGGTGTGGATTTGCTTCGAGGTTTTGCAGAGTGCTGAGGTTGGAAGACAGGAGACCCGCAATCGGCTGTCAGTCACTTGGGAGATGTTGTCTTGTTCATCGAAACTACCATAGCCCGTTTCAACGTAAGGGTTTTCTCGACCGCTCAATAAATATATACTAATATGGTGTGAAATGCAGCTTGCATCGTTGTCATTCAAAGTCGGAGAGCGAACTGTCACCCTCGAGTTCATGAGAACCTCCGGGCTTCATATGCGTCCCACCGAACTGAAGGGAGACGAGATCCCTGCCTTTACCTCATGGATAAAAGCGTTGTTTGATCCTGGGAGTGAGGGCATTGAGGATACGATACTTAGGTATGCCAGGTTTCCCCCTTCTCTTACGGTACGGAACTCAGGCATAGCAGAGCCACTCGTCCCAAGACGCTTCTAAAAATCGCACCCGCCCTATTCTCCTTCGCGATTATGCAGACAATGGAGAGGAAAATGGACAAGGAAGTACTCAATAATGGGCTGTCTTATTTCCTTGGTCCCCTCCTCAACTGGACACTTGCCGGCGTCGTTCGATCGTTACTGACGGACATCCAACGTCGAGGGTGAGTGGGACAAATAGTTATATCTGCATGTCTAATATGAGATTGGAGTCCAGTTACAACGCTCCGGTACATCTTGAAGTGCTCAAGACCCTTCTGACCTCGTCCTCCTGCCCTCGAGCAGTGCTGATGCTGTCCGCCCCCAATGTCCTCCGCCTATTCCTCGACCCGTTTCCACAGCATGGCAAAAGGATACTCCAAGCCTTTGACCCAAGACCTATTAGACAAGCAGCACGAC
The DNA here is from genome assembly GCA_026283605.1 of Ganoderma lingzhi. Taxonomy (NCBI): domain Eukaryota; kingdom Fungi; phylum Basidiomycota; class Agaricomycetes; order Polyporales; family Polyporaceae; genus Ganoderma; species Ganoderma lingzhi. The sequence goes on from JAPJYM010000001.1 coordinate 3,191,551, forward strand.
AGGCACTCAGCCTTCCGGCCGAAAGTCCGTCATTTTCTGTACAGCTAATTATGCCCGCTAAGGCTTCGCACATATCTAGCACTACCAGTAGAAATGGAGCCCTCGACACATCAGATTCACCAACAGGTCTCCAATGCACTCACCGCTGCACGATCCGGGCGCGCCCCCGCGCTTGACATCGACCGCTGTCTGCTCCTGTGCCCGCCAACGAAGTTCCTCGGGGCCCTCTGGGCCTACCTACGGCACGCGGCGACGATGGCCGATATGGAAGCCCCACGCCGGCTGGCAACCTTCGTGCTCACGATCCCCCGCGCCCCTCGCTCGCCGCCGCTCCTGCCGATCTTCCTGCACCTGGTTCTCCCATCGCTCGTCGCGTCCGCGGACCAGACGACTGGAGTTGAGCACGCGACGACTGTGGAATTCTTGGTGGCGGTCATCTCGTCGTCGCTGACGGCGGCGCAGCATCTCGAGTGGGCATTGCTCACGACCTGCGGAGAAGAACGCTTCGTGCTCGGGCAGTCCGTCACATCGATGGCGCGGCGGCTCGCGGGGGATCTGAAGAAGCGAGGGACAGGCACGACTGCCGGGATGGTATTGCGGCGGCTGACGGCAATGCAACCGTTCGTGGCCAACTTCCCCACGTTCACCACTGAGGTGTAAGATATCGGAGAGGTGTCTGTTCAAGGTGTCCGTACAGTATATGTATATGTAGTGCGGAATGTGCGGTATCTGAAAATTGCAAAGCGGTACACTCGCGAGTAGGGTAACGGGTGTAACGAGAGAGAGATTAGACAATAAATATATAGGAATGACAGGTGTTTAAACGTCAGTTGGTTGGGGAGCTAACAAACATGTCAGCGTCGTGTGAAGGACCGGAATCCTCAGAACGAACTTACGACAACAAGAATTTTCTGAGGGGTCGCAAATTTGGTCTGCTGGGCACATGATGAGGCACGACGATTCCGCCGATGTCTGAGAAGGATTTCTCAGCTTCTGTACTGGGTGGATTTAAATAGACATACCCTCAGATGTTCCTCCGGCGGAGAGTTGCGAGGGTGGTGATACTCGGGCTGGATTGTGCTTGAATGGACGCCCCGGTCATGCAGCACCTTCCTGATCTGTACAGCGACAGGCATGAAGTCGTGCTTGCGCGAAGCCATGACGTGCACGGAGGCCACAAGCTTGTTCTCAGACAGCTGCCAGATGTGGAGTTCATGCACTGACAGTACTCCATCCACAGCGAGAATCGCATCGCGGGTCTCTTCCAGTGAAACCGTCGCGGGGACGCCCTGTAACAGGATGAACGCCGTGCTTCGTACTGAAATAGTAGGGTCAGCCTCACTGCTCGGCAGCATTTCCTTGAGGTTAAAACTCACCGAGAGGAAGCGCAGAAGAGAAGATAATGACCGTGATCACCAAACTAATAATCGGGTCGAAGTAGTACTTCCAGCTCAAGCTCGTGAGCCAAATGACGAGGCCCGTCGAGATGACCCCAACGTTTCCCAACGCGTCACCCATAACGTGCAGAATCAACGCACGCATGTTCATCGACCCGTGAGAGTGGCCATGACCACCGTGTCCATGGCCGGCGTCCACGTGGGGTGAGCGTGGTGAAGAGCGCCCTGAATCAACGTCATTCGACAACAGAGGCGTCGACTCGGTAAATATTTGCCTCTCCTCGGTGTATGCGTCGTCGACGGCGCTCTCGTCGCGGACTCCGTTGCCGTGGATATGTTCCGCTTGGGATCGCGATCTCACACGGGAGCGGGACGGAGAAGGCGAGCGTGCGCGAGCGACGTCCTGCGCAGCTTGAACGAAAGAGGCACGGGTCGCGGCAGGGTGGCCGTACAGCGAGGAGTATGAGGCAGACCGCTCGCGGGAATTTGTCCGAGCCGGTATGGGAGATGAGTGGGTGGCACGTGGGGTAACTTGCCCGTCCTCTAATCCGGAATGAATGCTGGGCGGTTTGGACACGGAAGGGGACTCCTTTCCATGCTTGTGATCATGGTCATGACCATGTTCTGACATACAAACGCAAGTGAGGTTGGGTAGACATAAGCGAGACGTGCCGTAAACGTACCATGGAACAAGAACAGTCCCACGATGTTCGAGGCCAATCCGAGCCCGCCAACCAAGACGACGAGACGAGGGTTTGATATCTCTGTTTACGGACGATGTCTAAACAGGGAATCCGGAAGGACTGTTTGAGTACATACCTGGTGTACTGAAGAACCTTCCTATAGCTTCGAGGCAGATGGAGAAGCAGAGGGCCAGGAGGAAGACACCATTGACGAGCGCAGCGAGAATCTCGGCTCTATGCCAACCGTAGGAATAACGAGAGTCGATATGTGTTTGGTTCGTGAGCTACGGAAGGTTAGGTATGCATGCCTGAAACAGGAGGAAGTGGCGCGGTACGGGCATACCTTGATCGCATAAAGCGCAACCACCAAGCTCAAAACATCGCTGAGAACGTATGATCAGACCGCCATCCAAACGCTCTGAGCAGCTCGCGGAGATTAAGGACGCACTTGAGCATATGAAAGCTGTCTGCGACAAGCGCGAGGGAGCCCACAGCATAACCTGAAGCACATGGCCGTCAGCGAGAAGCGTGGGTACGGAGCGGAAGCCACAACGCACCGACGATGAGTTCAGTAAAGAAGAAGCAAACGTCGATTACAAGCAGGAGTATAATGCGTGTTTCTCGAGACATCATGGATGCACGCACGCACTCTGCGCGCTGTGGGCAGAAGCAAGTCGGGAGGGGCAACGAGCGGGTAACGGCAACCTGAGTCCCAAAAGTTCAGACTGTTGCCTAACTTATCCTTCCTCCGCACCACGTGCTCCCCTCCGCAGTATCTGATAAGATAAGAAAATTCCCTCTCCACAATCACCCAAACATCTCTGGATCATCGCGCCATTAGCTGACTCTGAGCTCGTTCGTTTCGTTGGGGACACTTTATGCATGAGTGGGCCAATATTGTTGTGTTCGATATATTGTTGTGCGCATGGTTGAATGAAATTCTGTCAAAATTAAATGCACTGGATCAGTCTCTAGACGATAGATCTGCGTCGCTCTTTGACCATTTAATCTCCGAGTCGGTTAGGCAGACAAGGCTGAACTTGAAGCTGGGCCTGCTATGGTGTCACGTGATTGGACGAGTTTTGGCATGTTTGGCAAGAGCCTCTAACTGCTCGTCCAAAATTGCCGAGTCCTCTGTCTGCATCTGCTACACTCGTGACTCCGGTGCTTCTCTTCTCATTGTCTGCACCTTAGCTTCTCTCCAACCACTTACTAGACGCATCTTTGAAGCGTATCCGTCAAAATGGCCGCTGCAACTTCTATGGCGGCAGCACTTGCTGCAACGCTCCCTGCACCCCAGGCTGCTCCCGCACCAAGCGCACCTACTTATGAAGCCATCCCTGCTTCGATGGCGAAGGTGATCGATATTGAGGCTGAGATAGCCATTACAAGTGTGCAACTGGATGCGATGGTGAGTTATTACTTCGTACTTGAGGACATCGTCTCCCTCCGCTGGGCGGTTACGCATTCCGGTCTTTGCGCAATGCGCATCGAGGCCAAGTGCTCCGGATGAGCGTCCCGGGCTAGCGGACGCATGTCCACGCACATGAGCTGCTTCTCCCTAGCGACACGGATGTCGGTATGCTCGTCCCGTGCGTCTCATAGGGAAAAACTTCCGGGGCTGTGGCAACAACATTGCGCTCGTGCTGACGGGATTGTTTCTTTTCCTCATTCATCTCCTACGGGCACGCTGCGCGCAACCCTTTCCACCGACGGGCTATCTCTCTGTCGTATGACCTTAGGTGGTCTCGAAGATCATCAAGCACGCAAAAGAGGCCCCGGGATCATCAGCCCATGGTCTCCTGCTCGGTCTAGACCTGGATGGCACCCTGGAGGTGTCCAACTCCTTCCCTCTTCCTCACCATTCCAACGATGATGATGACAAGTCCACAAAAGGCATGGGTGAGTGCTTGTCCGTAGCCAAAATATTGAACCTTTTGTTAACGCACGAAACGCCACCAGCGCGCTACCAGACATCGATGCTGCGTTCGCTGAAGGAGGTTCAGGCGGATGACAGCGTGATCGGTTTCTACCAGGGCATGACCTTGGGCTCCTTTTTCAATCAAACGTTGGTCGACAGTCAAGCAATCCACCAAGAAAAGCTACGACACGGCGGTGTCGTAATTGTGCACGGTGAGAATATATGTCCCCCCAACGTGGCCATGGGCGTGGCGGATTGATCCCGACGGTTTCCTCGCCAAAACAGACATATCGCAGACCGCACGAGGCAACGCGTCTTTCCGGGCGTTCCGTTTGACCAAGCCGTTCATAAACGCCTACAAAAAGAACAGTTTCTCAACCTCGAGGTGATTGACGTCGCCGGAGTAAGGAAATGACTTGATGCTCACGGAGATTTGACCTGCAGCTTAATTGACCATCGATTGACGTTCTCTACTATTCTGGAGGAGATGCCGCTCAAAATTCGCACGAACGCGCTCCTGAGCTCGTTCCTCGGTTCGCTGTCTGAGGCCGCGCCCCCGTCAACCGCCCAGTCCAACCCAGCCCTAGCAACGTCGTCCGCAGCCATCCCACCATCGTACTCGAGATTGAACCTGGGTACTGGCAACACGGCGCGGAATCTGGAGCTCGTGGTCGAGGCGCTGGACAACTACAAGACGGAGGAAGGCAACCTGGCATATCTGCAACGGCAGATCACTCGGGAGAAGGCGAAGGCGGAGTCATGGGTCGCGAAGCGCAAGGACGAGAACGCAACGCGGATAACGGCGGGGCTGGCGCCGCTGCCAGATGAAGACGTGAACAGGCTTTTCAAGATCCCGCCAGAGCCGAGCCGACTAGAGAGCATGCTTCTTTTAGGGCGGATTGATGCGTACGGGAAGAGCCTCGAAGAGACGGCGAGCACTGGCTTGGTCAAGATGTACGCGGCCAAGGCGAACGTGGGGAACTAGGGGGCGGTGTAGATTAACTTAGCGAGTGCGCTGCTGTTGTTGTACAGTGTACAGTACGGGGCGTCGGGGCGAGGAGATGACAGTGACTGGGGCCCTTTGATGCTTCACAGGACTCGCTCGTGGATGGCATGTGCTTGGAACGTGAAGAGACACGACGAGGAGGTGCGTCGGCCCTGACCCTCAGGCCTCAGCGCTCAGCGCCGGGCGGGTCGGGAATGAGGGTGATGACAGTAAGCAAGCATGGAGGCCGGGATCGATGGACCATGCGGGCGCGCGGTGTGGGCGGCCGAGCGGAGGGCAGGGACGGGCCAGTGGCCACAGCAGGGGAAGCTGAAGACGCGCGGGGGAAATTTTGGGCGACGAGGGGATCGGGGATCTGAGGACGCTGTGATATGCGCAGCGGGCGGAGGATTGGGTGTGCCGTGGGAGTCGGTGCGTTTAGGACTCGGGTGCCCAGGGCTGCCCTTTATTTCCTCCGCCTGCTCCTGCCTCTCTCCTTACGTCCCACTCCCCCCTCCCACCTTCGCCTCCCTGAGCCTCGCGCCCAACCGACGACGCAACTCGTCTACTTGTCCGCGTCTCTCGCTTCCCCCCTTACTTAAGTCCGCTCTTTCCTTCCCTTGTCCGAGCAGGCCCATCCAATCCTTCCCCAACCCTCCCTACAATCCACGGTCCCTCCTCCAGTAACGACCATGTTCTTCTCCAAGGCCATCGTCGTCTTCTCCGCTGCCCTTGCCGTCGTGGCCAGCCCCCACATGGCGCGCGGTGTCCACCACCGCGAGTTCGCCCGTCGCGCCGCGATGCCCTCCATCCCCGAGCCCGTTGAGGTCCCCCAGAGGATGCTCAAGAAGCGCGCGAGCACGAACCGCTGCCGTGTCCGCTCCACGACTGCGGCGGCTTCCTCTACGTCCGTCTCGTCCCCTCACAGCGCGACCCATTCCTCAACTGCTGCCCGTGTTACCTCCAGCGCTAGCTCTATCTCCATCATCCCGCCGCAGAACGTCGAGAGCACCACGGTTGTTGCTCAGCCTACCACAACGGCGCAGGCGACGACGAAGGTGGAGTCGACTACCACTCACCAGACGACCAGTGCAGCGGCCCCGACCACGTCGGCGTCGTCCGGTAGCTCGGCCAGTGACCCCCTTGGCATTTTGACTGGTATTCACTCCGGCGATGGTACGTTCCTGATGTGTGTGTGTATTATCCCTTGATCTAATCATACGCGTTTCTTTTTCTAGGTACCTACTACGCGACCGGCCTCGGCTCGTGCGGTATCACCAATTCCGACACTGACAAGATTGTCGCGGTGTCTCACCTTCTATACGACCAGTACCCGTAAGTCTCATACATCTTGTGGTGAAGGATGCCTTGTATTAACGTCGCCGCAGTGGTTACACTGGCGGCAACCCCAACAACAACCCGGTCTGCAAGCGGATGATCCGGGCTACCTGTGAGTGCAGCCCGTAACATCAGATATGTTAGCGCATTCAATTTACGCGAATCCCCACCCTCAGACCAGGGCAAGTCCGTCGAGGTCATGGCTGTCGACCGCTGCACCGGCTGTGCCATGTTCGACCTCGACTTCTCCCCCAGCGCCTTCTCCGAGCTCGCCGACCAGTCGATCGGCCGTCTCTACGGCGTTGAGTGGGAGTGGATCTAAACAGGCCTTCTCGTCCCCGGGCCTCCCATCGCTATCCACTCTGCAATCCTGCAAGATACCACGACCTCATCATCGCTGTTCATTCATCAACATTCCCATCTGCAACGTTGTCGTGTTTGGCTCTTTTTATTGCGTTTTATATTCTGCCTCGTGTCGTTCTCTCGTCCCACCCTCGGCGCCAGGGGCGCTACTCATCATGTTCCGACCTCTGCGTGCAGAGGGTGGAGCGAGGGTCCGTTGAGGGCTGGGACATAATGTCGTGTTGTATTGCATGCAATAACCGGGATACACGTCGATGCCATCATCATGATCCTGATCCGCAGCGTAGCATATATGCATAGGTTAGTTACTCGGTACACTAGGGCTACTACTGTATGCGCGTGGTGCCGTGTGGAGCGCGGTTGGCGGTCGCTATTCTGGACGAGTCGCGCCCGTCTGGGTCTGTAGTTCATTCTTCGGTGTTCGGAAGCAATCAAAGAATCTCAGAGAAGCTTTGTAAAAATTTCCAACAACATGCGTGAGCTCCGTGTGCCGGATTGGCTGTGCCACTCGGAATGTGCTCGCTATCCCTTTAGTTCTCTGTCATCCCCCGCAGCCCCTGCGGAGTCCGGACACCTGGGCTTCGCAGCAGTTCGCAGCGCAGTACTGTCGGAGGTCCGTGCAGCGGCAGCGCCGCGGCTTCACTGCGAGTCCGTGACCGTCTGCAACCAATAAGTTCAGCGACCTGCTGACGGGCTTTCGCGCTGGCTTATGGCCATGCACGGCAGGGATTCCGCCCTTTTCGACGGGAGAAAAGGCAATAAAAAGGGATTACCCGTGAAAGACTTTTCTCTGCACGTGACAGAATTGGAGAAAAGTGGCACAAAAGTCTCCCAAAAGGATAACTTTCTTCCCCTTTTGGCTCGACTTTTCTCCTTTTCGTCACGTGCAAAAGAAAAGTTAATCGCGAGTAATCCCTTTTCGTTCACTTTTCTGCCGTCGAAAATCTGGAAATCCCCGCCGTGATGGCTTTGTGGAGTCGTTCCAAATGTGAAAACGCGTTCTGATGGGCATGGACACGCTCACGCAGGTATTTTGTGATTATATCGTCCGGAGACCGTGACGACGGCCGGCGAGCGATACCCGCGATCTGAGTCCGACGTAAAGCCACGACGCCGCCTAGTATTTCTGGCCATGTGCAGTTAACGTTGCCGGTAGTAAGTAGCACCGACCATAGTAAGTAGACGAGTTTTTTCACTTACCTGGACCTTGCAAATTGCAGCCCATGTTGAGCCCATGCCTCTTTCCGCCACCGACGTGTCGCGATCACGTGGACAACAATCTATGCCGATCATCATCATGCGCGATGCGAGACACATGCTTACTGCAGCATGCTCTCGTCTCCAGAGCCCACACTGATCAACAGAGTACCCGGCTATACGGAATTACGGAGGTGCAAATATTGGCTAATATTGGATGACTATCCATAAGACTCTGCGGGTTTAGAGTCGCCGTAAACCCATCAGCGGAGCTTTAACTGGCCGGGAGATCTTGGGCGCTCGACAACGACGCGGAGTTTTCCGGTGAGCGTCTATGATGGTGCACGTGCACTTCCTGATACTATATCAGCACCCAATCTGGTAGTTCATCAATGCCACCATCATTTGTAAGGCCAACTCTTGCCTTTCAAGTCGTTTGCGCCTCTAAGCGAGGCATCTGCGGACGCGTTTAGAGCTAGAAGCACGACGGGCAGGGCGTTATTAGTCGCCCGAGAAAATGTTTGAAAAATCGGACCCTGTTGTAAGACTCAGCGCCAGGATTTGTCGGGAATAATCCGGGTTCGGAAAGGTGTTGTGACTGCCTGCATTTTCCCCCCAGTCTTATCTAAACGCATCAGATTAAATCACACCCTGTGGAAAACATTGGCGAAATTCGATACTACCAAGATTTTTCAGCATGCAAAGGGGCGGGTAGGTCATAAAAACTGAGCACAAAGACTTTTCGGCCTGTCGAATTCAGACATAACGCGTCGGAGCGCCCACCGGAACGTCAGGCGTCTATGGGTACATGTCTCGGCCCGGTGACCTCCCTCTGAAAAGCTCACAGAAATTCTTTGTTCCTCAAGGAATAAAACTCTCGTGATCATTGTGGCATCCAATAGTCCAAAAATCTCAGTGAGTGCCATATTTCTCCTGGATTTTCTCCTTTGTGCCATTTAATCTCATTTGACCGCAAGAGAGTGGCCGAAAAATGCCGGTAGTCACGATATCCTTTCCAATGTTGATTATTCCCGACAAGTCATAGAGCTAAGTCTTACAACAGGGTCCGATTTTTCGAACATTTTCTTGGGCGACTAATAACGCCCTGCCCGTCGTGAAGGGGGTCGACCCCCCTTTCTAACTTTTGGGCGCTTGCTGTGTCTACGGACGTCGGTCTCAGGAGCGGAGTACGAATCGGCCTCGGCATCTCGGCGAAACGACCTGATTAAAGGTTTACGGACGTCCCTAAAGCTGCAGACCCTTACGCATAGTCATCCAGTTTTCCGATACGGCCAAGCCAGGCCCCTCGGTTGTCAGGCACATCGACCAGACATCGACTGTTGACCGCGCGACCGAGTGAATAAGCAGGAACAAGCCCCTCGCATCGCGCTTCGAGATCTGGAGGACTCCACATGCTGACGGTCGTCACCTTGGCCTAGTAGCCCGTCTCGATGACAATGTATTTCCGTTGCCAGCTATAAGTATACACTGATATAGATGTTAGTTTTTGTTGTTGTGTGATGACTACTGATTACACTCGCCGAATGCGTACCGTTCACCGTCTTTCTGTACAGCATGAGCGCCCCACAGTACCACAGAGATGATTAATATTGTCTCCGTTACTGACAACGATACACGGGGTGCATGTCAGGGTAATGTGCCCTATATTACGGTAAAGAATATTGTAAAATTAGTCTGAATACCTTTACCATCCTTCGCCATGGACATTGTAAAGCCCTTTGTATAGCGGCGGTAAAAAGTGGCGCACGTGGTGATAGGACCGTATTCCACTAAGTACAATGAGGTGATACAGTTATTGCAGCGGAGAATGGTAAAGTTATTCAGACTAATTTTACCGTAATCTTTACCGTATTTCGGATGGAGTATCCTGATTTGCACCTAGTGTAATGATAGATCGCACTTAACACACCACAAGTACTCTAATCCGTTCTTCTGTTGCACTGGTGAGGTATCTGTCAAATCGCTTGGGGACTCTGCAGGGACTCCTCTGTCGGTGATGAAGCATTTTTTAACCTCCGCATGCATCCAATTGCGCTGCCTTCAGGGATCGTACTTAGTTATCGTCACCGTATCCTAGTTACTGATAGTTCACTGGATTCCTCCTGAAGGCGTTGCATTCGTGTGAAGAGCCGAGGGAGGCATGGTGCAAACCAGGAGGCGAGCTTCCTACGGACACATATCGTCGCCCGTCCCTTTGGCCAACTCACACACGCTTTACCTTCCGCCTTCCGCGGACCAGGACTTCCTCACCCCTGCGGATACCCACCAAGTCGATGCCCGTGACGAAGGCGACAAGTTGTGAAGGGTAAAGCTAGATCTACAGTAAGGGTGGTCACGCGCGGCATATCCAGCTCTTCTGCCAATGGAGCGCACCCTTGGCGGGCGGAACGGGGCCCTAGACAACTTGAGAGGTTTGTTCCGGAGACCCCCGCCGGAGCGATGGGTATCCAGGTCTTCCGACTTGTCGGAGGAACAGGCGTGCTGTTGTGGCCGTAGACGCGAAGGACCGTTATGAGCCTACGATGCAATGTGTCTAGGCTGAGGTTACGCAGTATTACTTACTTGTAAGTTTACTTATGTAACTAGCAGAGATTAGATGGAGATCAAATCTGGGGCAATCGATATTGACGCCCATGGCGGGTGGGGCCAGTACTTGAAGGCGTTGATCTCTTCCACTTCCTTGCATATCATGCACTCTCATCATATCACGACATCTAGAGGCTTTTCGGGCAGATGGGAGCGGAAGAAGCTGTTAACGCCGCCGTCTTGAACGAACTAGTCAATCGTCCACTGTCCGATATTGCCCAAGAGATTGACACTCTCCGGCAAGAGAACACCTTGCTCAAGACAGATGTTGCCTTTCTCAAAGCCGAACTCGCAATACTCTCACCCGTGAGCATGTCGGTTGCGCCACTTGCACGATACTGACCGAGCGCGTTTCTCATCCAACAGAAACTGGCGGTAAACGAAAGACACAATAATATCTTACGTGCCGCAGTCAAGTTCCTCATGCTAGAGAGTGGTGTAAGCCTCAATATAAATCGTTCATGGAGTGTCTAATAATGAACCACACTACAGTTTCTACAGCCGGTCTCTAGAGCGTCCCTGCATATCGCCTCATTGCCTCCGGAGGTTCTGTTGCGGATATTCAAGGCCTCCGTTTCATGTCCATACCAGCATGACCCGTCTGTAATGCGTCCCTGGAGTACGTGGCTGGACGACCTTCGGTTCCGCAAGGGCCTCGTTCTTGTCTGCAAGGCTTTCGCTGGACCCGCGACCGCGGTCCTGTACGAAGACGTCGTCTTCCGTCGCATGGGCCAGATATCAGCACTCGCCCGCACCCTGGTTTCCCAAGAAGGACGCTACGTTTCCTCGCTGATCCAATGCATACGAATGGACTCCTGCGTCATCTGGGCCCCTTGTGCCGAGGTTGTGAAGGACGACCTTCTTTTTATCTTGCGAAGATGTACGGCATTACGATCCTTCTCGTTCCACTCGCATCCTAATTTCCCCACAACGCACTCGGCCCACGACGGTTCTCCGTTCGCGTGGGACGGATTTAATCCGACTTGGTTTTTGGATAATCACACAGACGATGCGGGCCGATTATTTCAAGGCATTATTTCTTCAACACTCCGCGAACTAGATATCTCGATGCCTTTGTCAGAAACCCAGGTCGCCGAGCTCCATGAATTATTTTCCGCCGCCAGGCTCCTGCGCACCCTCAAACTCGGTCAGATTGTTGCTCAGCCTTTTGTCAGAGACGCGTCCTCCCTTTCAACACAAACACTGCCCCAACTTGAGGAACTCCAAATGTACGCCGATCATCCCGGTTTCACCGCATACGTCAGCTCCCACTGGGTGCTCCCGTCCCTCACAAGGTTTATCTTGATGTACTGCGAAGCCCTCCCCGAGACATTGCTCAAGCAGCACGGCCGCAACGTCACCTACCTCCACATATTCCCGAAGAAGAAAGACCGTGTCTACGACTACAGCTGGGCGCCGTGCTCCTTAGAAGGCCTGGACGCCCTCCCGCAATGGTGCCCCGTCCTCGTCCACCTGGTTTTCCCGGCAACTCGCCCGAACAATCACGCCAACGCCATCCTCACGCGCATCCGCTCTCCCACCCTCCGCTACCTCGACATCTGGTGCCACAACTGCCGAGCGGACCGCCAATCGGTCGAGATCGAAGCCGACAACGCGGTGGAGCACGGCCATCTTCCATCCTTCGTCCAGCTCCGCCGGCTACGCAAGGTCCCACGGATCGACCTGCCCGTGATATGTCACCCCTCTCTCGTGACGGGCGACGACGTGCGATTGTACCGCCTCCCCGGCCTCTTTGTGGTCCAGACGTCCTGGTGCGTCGTCCCGGACAGCGGCTTGCAGGAGGATCTCCCGTGGTTTGAGCACCTCCCGCCGGAAGACGACGACACGGAGACCTTCGTCTACGAGTCAGACGAAGAAGAAGAGGAAGAGGATGAAGGCGAGGACGGGGATGAAGACGAGGTCGACGACGAGGAGAGCGAGTCCGACGACAAAGACGACGAGGACGAAGACGACGAGGACGAAGACGACGAGGCCTATGACCCCTCCGACAACGAGATAGAGTCCGAGGGCTCGAGCAACACAGAGGAGTCCGATTCCGATTCCGATTCCGAGGCTGAGATCTCGGATTGGGAGTTGGACGTCCCCGCGCTGAAGGAAGCGCGACTGAAGGAGGTGTTCGATCGAGATACAATCTTACGCATGTTCGCGGCGAGCCAAGAACGCAATGTCGACCAGCGGTTGGATGGCTCCTCGGACGGCGAAGGCGCAGGGGGTGAAGATGCGGAGCCGCAGATGTCAGTCTCTCCAGCACCCAGGGGGGAAGCCGGGGAAGAGCTATTATGATTACACATCCCATGAGCACACTTCATTACGACGATTACACGCTACCCGTTATAGTCTGAGTACTGACACATGGATCCGACCTAAACGCGAAACGAAACGAAACGGTATGGGTATTCAGCGACCTTTTGCCAATATACCTGCCCAGTACGATGCCTCCGGCGTTTCCTGGACGGCTTCGCCGACTGCGGCTTCCAGACCATCGCCTGCGCTGGGGGTTCGATATCCTTCGGCGATGATGCTGGCGGTAAGATCGAGAACCAAGCGCCGCAGCGGCGATTGAGCGGGCAACTTTGCATATGGTCCAGCAAGCTTTCCGCGTGTCGGATGCGTAATAGAGAAGTACGGAAGGAGGCGGGAGCGTAGTGCTGCGGAGGTCTAAGGGTCATACGGAAGATCAGTGCGAGGTCAGGTACACGGGATTGTCTGGTGGAAAGAAGACAAACGGCGACACGTACACTCGGTTTGAGCAGTCTGGAGCGGCGTTGCATGAGACGAAGGAGCAGCCGCACGATCGTCTGCGAGAATGGCATAGCTGGGTCAAACGACATGTCACAGTGCTACAAATTACACTCACCTCTGTAGTAGCTAGCTGACTGCTTCCAAGCTCCCAAAGCGTCCTCGGGAGTTGCAGCACCCACTCTTCTAACTTTGTGTCCTGCTCGGAGAAGTGACCAGCTTCAAAGCTGCCCGTGTACTCCAGTTCTTTGTCCAGCTGGAAAGTGAAAGATATCGTCTTCAGCGTTCGGTCATGAAGAAGTATGCATGACCTACGAGAACTAATCTGCCAACGAAGTCGACCGTGTGTCTCTTGACGGAGGATGTCGACGAAGCCTTGATGGCATGGTCTACAACCACGGACAAGATCGAAGCTGAGGAGTCTGATGCCTCCGAGCGCCGACTGTTGACGAGGGACCATACGGTAGGTAACAGGGCGATGTACGCCTGTGGAGTTATAGGGCGCGGTAGGGATTGAAAGGGGGAGAGACTTTGGCCTTGGAGTAGCTGCACTACATATGCGCTGACGCGTTCAATTTGACGAGAGTGCGCGGCGGGCGCGCTAGTAGTTTCTGATCGGTCACTGCGTCCAGGCCGAGGAATCATTCGCAACGATGGCTGGTGAATGACAGTCCGTTGGGAGGCCAGAAGCAGGAAAGCCGAAAGCTCGCAAAAGATGAGGTTGAGGTCTTGGAAAGCTTGCTCGACCTTGATATCCCGCCTGTCATTCGGAGCGATGAGCGCGAATGGGAAATATGGCGAGAGGTACGATAAGATAGTCTGGAGATTTGTCTCGGCCGATTCGTGTGTCGTTCCTGACTGTACCGGATAAGACTGCGAAGTGTAAAGCGGCAGTGGCAGCAGGCCTACCTCAGCTGTGTCCTGCAATAGCCGCCCATACAGGCTGCGGGATATTCGACAAACGACCGCGATCATTTGCAACTCCGTTTCGGGTGGACTGGAGCTGGGAGAAAATACTGTTGGAGCGCAGTCGAGGAAAGTCGACACCAACGTTGGGTGAAGTGTTTGCGCTAAGTGCTGAGGAATGTTCAGGACGGCAGAGACGATACGAGGGGAAGTGGTGACGTACTTCTACGCAGGCAATTTCGGCATCGGTTCCCGACCCAGGTTGCCCTTGGTCTCGAAGATTAGCCACAATAGCATCAACGTCTGTAATCTCGTGCAATGACCAGGCCAAGGAACAAGGGTCTGGTGGGAGGGAAAGTTGGCCAACGAAGTTCTCTCCGCCGTCCTCCGCGACCTCTTGTGACCATACCGTGCGAACTTCCAACTGGGGAGAGTCGCCATTGAATGGAAACCTCGGCTGAAGAAATGTGTCGAACGCGCTGAAAGCTGATGTCGACGCGAATGAAGAAGACAAGTACCACGTGGGTGTCGTCAATGCTCTGGAAGATGGCTCCGTGGTACTCTTCGCCGCGTTCCACGATGATGAGACGGCATGGGCCAAGAAAGATTCAAAAGACCTGAGGACGACGAGTTTCGACTGTATATAGTATAAGAATCAGTAATGTACACCTCAAGATGCATAATTTGAGGCATGGTTGCTTACTGCTGGTGACAGGACAACGCTTGCCGTCGATGTCGCTTGTAAGCGTCTTGTGTCTGATATCATACTCAGTATCTGTATCTTCCCGCCCTGATACTGATTTAGACATACCACCACCCTCTCCGAACGTGGTTCCCGCATTCAAGAGGCCCAGATAACCTTCCATGACCCTCCTCCCATGACTACCTCCCCCGGGGTGCATCCAGCCTTCTGTGACGACCCCCGGGATGTACTCAAGGTATATATCCAAGAACCGGACAGCATCAATGCGGATCTCAGGGAAGATATGTGTCTGTGCCGACGTAGTGAAGAGAAGAAGAACGGGAGAATGAGGTGTAAGGTCATCCTGTACCACGATAAGATGACTGTCCTTCAAGGCAGATCGGGAAAGCTACATACTCGGGGGACGTGGCGAAACAGCCAAGAGAAGAAGGATAGGAGAGTTTTTCGGACATTCGCATCCTAGATGAAGGGTAAATACGAATGCTGCAATATTTCTGCAGGTCACTTGCCTCGTCGCCAATCAAACGCACACAGCCAGTTATCAGGGGTGTGAGGTGTGCTAGGATGAGATGAGGATGAATCTCCAGTAGCTCACGTAACCCAAGGATAGCATCTGAGAGAGGTGAGCCTCGTTGATAGTTTCGAGAATATGCCATGTCACCTCTTCGAGTGCTGGCATTGTAGTGCTTCAAATGGACGAGGAGTGTGTCGAACGTGAGTTTCCGTTTCGTGCTGGGAACTTCCACATCTTTCTCGATAGCAATTTTCTGCGTAGGTAGGGCGATGGCTGGAGGTTTACATGAGATACATAAGACGGAGGTTTAGTGAATACGCACATCTCGCTTTGAAGGAAGTGTCTACGACGTTGCTCGGCGCCTGTTTGCGCTTTCCAAGTTTGAGTTTGGCTTTCTGAAACAAGTCATCAGCGGTTCGACATTCAGCAGTGAGTTTTGGACGGGCTTATATGTACAGTAAAGTCTGCGGCTTTATCCTTCTTTTTCTTGGTGCTTTTCGGCATGGCGGTTAACTGACAGGGACTATTGGAAGGAGGACCAAGGATGCACGCGGGCGCTAATTTGTCGGGACAAAATTGAGTGTCCGTTTTAGGCAGCTTTTCGCTTGGTTGGCAACCAACCAGTGACGATGGCACTCCACCCTCGAGCTCGCGGTGTAAGTATACAGTATCTCACGTTCTGTGGGCATCTCATCCTGAATCTACGCCTCCTATAACATCCTAGCCCCATGGATATTAGGTTTTTCATCTTCAAAGGGACTGAGACGCAGTCCTTCGACGTTTTGGTCGGCGCTAGCCGCCACTGGCATGCAAGGCAGTCCGTTACGGGATAACCAGTCGCGCCGCCGTCAACGTTCCGCTACTTCCGGCCAACGGCCAGAAGATGTCGGAGTTGGTATCGTGCACCATAGGGCTCGAGGGTTCTGAACGCACACCTGACTGTTCTCCGACGTTGCGCCGGAGAAGGGGGCCTCTGTCGCCTGCCAGCCACCGACGGAGCTCCTTTCAATAAACAATAGAAATCAAATCATCCGAGGTATTTCAGCTAGAGCACCATTTAAGCCCCCGGAAGTTGAGATCGTTGGGTTGGCCGTCTCTAGTCGCATGTATCATGCGTCCGATGCTTCTAGTCAGTACGCTGTCGCTTTGGACTGCCTTGCTATCTGGCGGGGCTGCCACTGCTCCGCCGACGAAACGCCAGGTTCCTTCTGGATTCGTCGCGACTAATGGTAGGCAATTTGAGCTGGATGGGAAACCATTTGTGAGTCTTCGGTCCGCCGGTTCATTATGTATATGTATATCTGATATATACCATTGAATCAGGCGTTCATCGGGGCGAATTCTTACGTGCGTGTGATCTCCATGTACATGTATCTCAAAGCCTATGCTCATATCCTCGTCGCAGTGGCTCCCCCTTTTGACGAGCCAAGCCGACATTGACGCCACCTTTCAGTCGATAAAACAAGCAGGTGTCAAGGTTCTCCGGACGTGGGTGAGACATTGCGTTATCCTAAATACCGAGACAGTGTTTCTATGGGCATTGTGTTCGCTTGCAGGGATTCAATGCTATCAACGAGACCGAAATTGAAAGTGCACTGGAGACAAATCTGACTTACTATCAGGTGCGCACATCAGCGCGGTCTCTTTCAATATACTTCTCATCATCCTCTACACAGGTCTGGAATAGCAGCCAGTGGTCACTTAATGAAGGGCCCCAGGGTCTGCAGCGTTTGGACAATGTCATCGCCTCCGCAGCCAAGCATGACATCAAAGTTATCCTTGCATTCACTAACAATTGGTCCGTCTTAATGCTTCGTTTCATCGCCTGACACTCATAGCTCAACAGGGTTGGCTATGGTGTAAGCTAGCAAACTACATGAGAAACCAGTAATGTAGAACATTTGATGATGCAGGGCTCCGACCTTTACGTCAACTGGATCGCTGGAGCTGGTCAGCCGCACGATGTCTTCTTCACGGACCAACGGATAATTGCTTCTTATCGTGAGCTTTTTGGGCACTCAATCACTCGCGACAATAGCTGCTGATCATCCTAGCAGAATCTTATGTCAAGACTCTCGTAAAACGCTACAAGAGTTCCTCTACGATATTGGCATGGGAGCTCATGAATGAGGCTCGATGTCTGAGCGACACGCTCCCCGCTGGACCTACTTGCGTCCCTGGTTCAAATACCCTCAGGACGTGGTATGAACAACAGTCGAACTTCGTTCGAAGTTTGTAAGGAAATGGCGCACTCATCCTTACGATGTGTGAGTTGATTTTGTGCAGGGATCCCCATCACTTGATAACTACCGGGGGAGAAGGCCACTTCTTCTGGGAACATCCATTCAAATAGTGCGTCATTCATGTGTATGTGGGTCTCCAAACTACTCATGATCCTTTCAGTTGGTTCAACCACACGTTGGTCAGCGATTACAACTACAACGGACAAGGTGGGTGAGCGAGAGGTCGGCAACGCTACTTTCGTGACCCAACGAGTGCACAGCCGGAGAGGACTTCAACCGGGATATCCTCTTGCCGAACATTGATTTTGGAACCTACGTGCGTACTCCTCTTTCCGCCCTGGGCCGCCAGCTGATGTCATTCATGCAGCACCTATATCCCCAATCCTGGTACGCATCATGAGTCTTCAGACGATTGTCGTTCTGACTTTCGTGTTAATAGGTACTCAGAGCTCGTGAATATATTAGGACCAATGGTTTGGGACCTCGCTCATGTATGTTGTCGGTAGGATCATCCGGGGTCCAACTTCACGATTGAGCAGTGGGGTTTGGAGTGGATAGACCAACACATCCGAGGCAAGCATTATCTGTCCTTGTCCCTTTCAGCTGACCATATGTGTGTGTGCTAGCCGCTAACAAGGCCAACAAGCCTGTCATTTTAGAAGAGTTTGGCGTTGGCGGACTCCGTAAGCTTAATAGACCTCTGTAAGCCTGTGGCAGACCTGACTCCTGTCCAGAGAACAAGACTACCATATACCCCAAGTGGGTACAACGCGCATTGGACACGGAGCATGCGTAAGCATGTCACTTCATACATCATGCGATACATGGCGTTAACCTCATCCTTGCCAGCGGGTAACTCCGCCGCTTCTTCTCTTGGTGATAAGGGCTGACAATGCGACGTCTCCCGTTGAGAACTCAGGATCATGCCATGGCAGTGGGGCCAGCTAGGTCTCACCGAAGATGGCGGAAATCGCCTCATCAAGTATGCGGACGCTATCGTAGACGGCGTGAGTGGCTGCACGACCCTTGTTTCCCTGTTTAAATCTCACGAGGTTATTTCCTCCGCGGCGCAGGCTTCCCCAAACGATGGTATGTCCACGATTCGCATCTCGATCTCTCTATCGTCTAGTCTATCTGCAGATCCAAATGATCCTTTTGTCCGTCATTCTAGGCAACACTTTCTATCTTAATCAGACTCAAGTCTGGGATGTCTTCACGTAAGTCCGCCACTGTCGTCCCCGATACCCGTGCCTCGATGCTGGAGCCACGCGGCCCCGAGATCGAGTGCGGCGACATTCGAAATTCGGGATACTTATTGATCGCCGTTTCTAGGAGAGCCGCGAAGATCCAGAACACCAGATCAGGTTGAAGAAGGCGGCTACAAGTACAGAGGATGATTATGTGTACACGGGCGTGAGGATGCGACGAATGCAAAGATAACATATGCGACGGAGAGCAAGCATACGGAAACAATCTCCTCTGGGATTTCACCCAGTTCCCCGGCCCAACTCCCTCCCATGCTCGCGACACGGATCCTGTCAGCACCACGGTTGTTCAATTCTAGTTCGAATACGAAAATATATTTTACTTACCGCAGGACCGTGCGTCGAAGACTCCGTGGCTGTCCAACCCTTAAACGCGACCTTGATCCCCTCCGCGACCTTGATGTGTTGGTTACAGCCACACCTGTACGGCGAGTACGGTGCACCGAAGATGTCGGATACGCGACACTTCGCGTCGTACCAGACTTTGACCCTGGAAGTGCTGTGAGTCGCACGCCTAGCGAAGACGGAATGGAATGTCAATGCTCACGACATTTCTACCTTCCGTATGCGTACGGGGACATGCCGCTCGACGGCATATCGGTACAACGTCCCGGACAATACCATGAGCGTGAGGTCCTCCCCTTCTCGCATGCAAATGGTCATCCCCGGCAGAGCGCTGTTATCTCGGAGGACCTGCACAGTCACCAAGTCTGTGGTATCGTTGTGAAGGACGAGCGTGAGGTCGTGTGTCGCGGTGCTCGCGGGCATGATAGAAGGTGTCGGTTCTACGGAAGGCCACGGGCAGCGTCCCAGAGAGGGATGGTGTCGACGCACAGAAGATGCGGAGGCATCGGGGTTTCGAGGCACCGACAGGTAGATATAGTGGTCTGGCAGAACATGCAAGGTTGAATGTGTGTCAAGAAGGCCTAAGGCGACAGGCCTTTGGGACGGCTCTTACAGGAAGGGATGACAATGCGTGCATTCGCGAGCGTGAGTCGAAGGGCCCTATTGTGTTCTACTTGCGGGGTGGGCGTTCGAAACACCGCATCGAGGCAGCGGACTCGGCATGCGTTACTCTGCGAACGGTCGTTTGAGCCTCCCGCAATGGGACAACGGAAGAGGCGAATCGATCTTGGCGCGCGCAATGGGGCAAGAAAGAAGAAAGCGAGATACCAGGGCCCAGATACGAGATGAGCGTGCGACGCCAGGTGGCTAGCTTATTGTCTTCGGCTACGTTCTGGGCCGGTCACAAGGAGCCCCGGGCAAACTACGTCCACCCAGCGTGCGTTCCACCTGCATACTATACACATTTCAAGGGGGGGGGTGTTAAGCTATGAGTGGGGATTGAGTGATGGGCGAAATAACAGCTCGATTCCGATGAGGCCGCCAACGTATAATAAAATCGTGGCGGAGTCGTCACCTTGGGCGGATATTCCGGCGACGCATGCACACGCGATCACCATGGAAGATCGTTCCAGGGCTTCCAACCATCCTCCCTCATCCGCTGCACGATCCGGACGATGTTCTTGCTGTCATCGATGCCAGAGTGATGGCGTCCCTCTAGTTCCATCCCGGCACGCTTCAGCATGCCAGCCATGCCTTTCGCGTACTTCAACCCGTAGTGATGCTGGAACGACTTTTTTACGTTAATCCAGCGGTTATATGGCGCACTGAGAGCACTAGTGGTGGGGTTGAGACCGATCTGGATGCCGCTGAGGCGCAGTTGCTGAGGAAGCATTGTCTTCAAGTCCCAGTCTCCGCAGGTGAGATACGCCGCAGCACGAGGTTGGTCTGACTCTGTAATACCATGTTGCCGCAGGAATGCCTGGTATCGCTCCCACACGGAGGGGAAGGGATCTGCGGCGTCCACCGTGTTCTGGAAATATAAATACTCGTCAGCACTGTCGGCGGAACTCGGAATGCTGAGAAGAAACTCACCTGCTCGATACCAGTCAGGTCTGTGCAGAACGATGTCAAGGTTGGATGTCGGGTCGGCCTAACATACTCGTGAAAAGTGGCTTGGACTTTATTCTCGTCGACGTCATAGAGGATGGTCGGCAGCTCGATGATCTCGGATTCGTCCTTGGGCACGATGCGCCCGGAGTCATCGCACGTCGCTTCGAAGTCTAATATGAGGAGATAGCGTAGTCGCATGGTTCTGGAGAGGTTTGCGGTAACTGTGGACGATAAGCGATGCAGAGACATGGGCTGGTACTAGTAGTCGTCGTGACTCGGACTGGACAAGTCAAGGTCACAGTGACCTTGACCCGAAGCGCGGTACCGGTGTAGTAGGCGCCATCGCCCGACAGGACGGTCATTCATTCCGGCCCCCGACATGCGTCCACCTTTGCCAGCCTTGACATGACATTTCACAGGAGCATCTGATTTGTGGCGAGAAGAATAAACTAGTTACACTGTACATCCGGATCGTTCAAAGGAGCGAGCATACAAGGACAAGAGTTCAGGCAAAGGCTAGACTAGCCCTGCCAACAAGACCATTCACCAGGGGAGGAACGAGCGAGGCAGGATCCTGAAGTCCATCATAAGGTCCATGCAGACAAGGTCCTCGTCATCCTCGGTATAGCCACGGATGTTCACCGTGAATTGGGCTAGATGCGGCGGACCCAGGTGAGAGCCTTCACCTTACCACAAGCAGGGCATGGACGTACCAGGGGGAATCTCCTTGGGCAAAGTGACAGTTTGAGTAACCTTGTGATGACCCTTCTCGACTGGACACTGAATAGTCGTGTTCGCGTTGCGCCTGTGTCGAAGTGGGTGCCGATAAACTACATGTTACGAGCCAAGATAAGCAAGTCTGACGACGTACGCTTCTTCGCAGACATCGAATTCCTTGTGGAGGAGACGGATGATGCCGGCTTTGACCGTCACGTCCGCGTAAGCTCCGTCCTTTATGCGACGGGGAAGATGAGGTGCCAATTGCCATTCATGGTGCCTGCAGGGCTTACCTCTACCCGTTCCTTTGCAATACCATCCACCTTTATCGTGAGGTCCTGACCCCGCGCAGGCGGGTCTGGAGAAACTTCAATGTTGTTGATGCGGACCAGGTGGGTGTCGGTTCCTTATAGAGATATGAGGTTATACGAGCAGGAACGTCGAGACATGATGAACATACCGCAGTCCTTCCAGTCCCACTTCTTGCCTCCGGGAACGCCTGGAAACAGGACCTCCTGCTCCTGTAAGGGAGAAGCCACGGCGCTGCCAACGGCTGCAGCAGCGAGGAGAAGGATGCCGAGGGAGCCATGGTGAGAGTAGAGTGGGGTATCGTACTGGTATCGTCGTCGTCGTCGACAGGGAACCCGTAAGCGGCTCGTGAGGCAAGTCGCCCGAGGAAGGTGAGCGCTGTGGCGTGAGGCACGGCGGCCCGCCGAAGGAGTCTGGTGCCCGGCCCGTTCCTGAAGCCTGAAGGCTGCGGATGTCCGGGGTTCGGGGTCAGACGGCCGGCGATGGGCCGCACGCAGTACGCGCATTGCCTTGTGCGGGAGTCTATTTACACAGAGTCCGCACCACCGACTGCGCTCGACCACCCTCCCTTCATCTGTCCACGACTCTCTCTCCCATTCCTTCTCTTCTTGCTTTCACGAAGGCCTCTGTCTGCTCTCGCACCACGACCTTGACGATCTACTCCTAATCGCAATCGCATATCCCCGAAACCTTGTGCCATGAAGCCAAGAGAGTACTGTTGTTGCGCATTTCCTGTGGTCTACGCCGGCATATATGTCGCGCTGCTGGAGCAGCTTATCCTCGGCGTAACTGCAGGACTAGTGTCCATCTCCACCCCTAGCAGTGAGTCTCGTTGGGTCAGATGCGGTTGGACGGCCGCTCAAGAGTCCCTTTCCCTTTCAGTTGTGGGAGCCTCCACCCCTTCATTTGCGAAGTGGATATTTGCCATCGTCTGCTGGGCAGTCGCTGCCATTCAAGTCTTCGGGTTTTTCGCCGTGCGCCAGGTATGTGAGTTCCTGCTTGACCGATGGAGTTGAGCTTACCGCGCTTGTCTAGGAACGGCCCATCTTGTTCCGCCGTTATGTCACCCTACACAGCCTGCTCACAGTAGCTGCCTTCGGTGTCGCTGCCGCTTGGCTCATCATCTCGATCACTCGGCATAACCAGGCCAAGTCCAAGTGCATTAACGACTTCTTCGCCAACACCATCTCGGCCACCAACAATGAAGGGGACACGCTGTGCAACATCTTCTCATGGGCTGACATCGGTATCATGGGCGCACTTTGGGTGCTATTCGCAATTATCCAGGTAATGCTGCTCATTGATTCCGTAGGCCCGGAGGTACTGACTGCCGTATGTGGCGCAGGCCTATCTCTACTTCGTATTGTCGTCGTTCGGAAAGGGGCAACGCCGCGATCACACGAGGTACCAGTCGCTGCAATATGACGCGAACAAGTCGGTCAACATCCCGATGGAGGATCGTGGTGCGTGGGCCCCACGCAACTCTACGGAAAATCTTGTTCAGCCTGGCGGTCACGCACGCCACGATAGTGATGCCAGCGTAGCGACCGTCATGGCCGACAAGGTGCAAGGCTACTCCGACTACCCGCCCCACGTCCCCGGAAACGCGTATACCCAGGACCCTGGTCCGACACCACACGCATACGACAGGTACTATGATAGTTATAATGCCACCGGCGGCGTAGGCTACCCCGAACGTAGTCAGGCCCATCCCGGTGAGTCGTAGATAGGAGTACATACCGAATCGACCCTTCCTCTCGACTGCTTCCCCAGCAGACGTAGATGGTCTGTGTCCCCCATTTCGTAATTGAACCTGTGTTTACCTGTAGTTTTTCCAGCGGAAGGGTCGTTCCGGCGCAAAACTCCCAGGGTGCAGCAAGGATCCGAGGACTTCACTGTATATAACAACTCATACGGTACTCGATACTAGTCCTGTCATGCTAACCAATCCTTGTCGCTGTCGAACTTTGGACTCTACTACGGACTCTGTGACGATGTGTAATACATATATGCCTTTTGGCACACGAGCGTTCCATGTTCACTGGACAGGTCAATTTCCTGTTGGCCTAACGTATGTATTTGTGTGCTTTGAATCATATGTTTTCTATCATACTACTCTCCCATGGACCGATTCTTAAGTCTATTCTGCGCCCCTCTGCGATGCGAGCCCATCGCTCTTCTCGCCCATTTTCCGTCATGACCTGGGCCCTAAAACACACACAGACTTGATGGAAGAGGACGTCCCTCCGTAGCACCACCTCTTCTATAGAGTCGCAGAGGGCCCGTTCCTCATCCTTTAACGGCACCGCATACCACGCATTTAGAACCTGCAGCTTAAAGATAGTCAGGGATGGCGGCAGCGCGTTTACGAAATTACTGCGGAGTTCATCCACGGTCACCAAGTGCAGCGCGAAGAATTCCAGGACGGGGAGGCCCTCCAGGGCTTGTGTGATCGTGGTGCTGGAGAGACGGCTGCATCCCAGGAGCATCAGCCTCCGAAGCCCGCGCCCGTGCGCAGCCGCGAGGGACTCGAGGTGGTGATTACGGATTTCAAAACCGAGGCGGTGGATGAGCGCGTAGGTGAACGACTCGAGGTGCGCGTCCGGGAAGCATTCGTCGATGGTATGTCTATCGAAGAAGTTGCCCTTGATTCCGTGCAAGATGACGTGCCGCAAGCGAGGCATCCTCGCGGCCTCGCGGGCCTCCGCATTGGCTAGGATCTCTCCGGACAACCGGAGGGAGATTATGTCCTCCGGGCGGACGCCGTTGAAGACGTCGACGCGGGTGTCAGGGTTGAGGTAAAGTTCGTAGGAAGAGAGTAGTGCGGCGGTCCGCGGAAACATCGCGCGCTCGAACCCCAGCGCGAGGCGGCGGGACCCTGTGCACAAGAAAGGAAGTGGGAAGGGTTTAAACATTTGGCCGTAGGACTTAGAGCGGGGCCTCGCACTTACTGTGCAGACTCATCGTGTTTTGGAGGGTAATCGGGAGGCCTTGGCGGCATTGGAAGACCCGCAGATGGCGGAGGGACGTCATGCGACCGAGCGCGATGTGGAGGTTGGAGAGGGGGGTGTCTGGCTCGGGATCTTCCTTCGGGGCGGTTCCGATCAGAGACGTGGCGTTACACAATCGTACATTCTGACCTCACCTTATCCATGCTCGCGGACTGGAAGAGACGGCCGTCATTGGCGACGTCTGCCCACTCTATTTGCGAGGCGAGCGAAGGTTGGGCAAAGTGTAGGAAGGCATTGATTTGGTGCTCGTGGAGGAGCGAGATGTAGCGGCGGTAAGTGCTTCCCGCCTCTTCTGAGAACTGCTGGCAAGTGTGAAGTAGCCGGAAGTGGGCATTAGACGGCTGCTGCTTCGTGCGGACGTGACGATGCTCGGCGAGGACATGGTCGTATATCTGGAGCCTGAGCTCGGTGGGCAGAGCGAGAAGGGAGGCCATGTGGAGGCAGGGAGAGGCGCAGGGCAGCGTGGCGGGGGAGCAAACGACTACAGTAGTACTTAAATCTCGGATGCCACTGTCAGTCTCGGGCCAGAGCGGTAAGTGCGAGTGAGATCATGTGCCGGTGCTAGGAAGAGTAAGAAACCATATATAGCAAGCTCGGTGAGAAGGAACTTGAAAGCGCTAGCGCGGGACGAGGCGGCGACTCGGACTCGGACTCCGAGTCGCGATCGAGTTCCGTTCAACTTGAAGCAGCTTGAAGCTTTTGCTGCCACTGCCAGTGACCGTCACTCTCAGCCTGAGCCTGAGCCTGCCCCTGCGCCGCCCACCGTGCTCCTCGTGTGGCTCGACGGCGAGTCCCTCCTGCCTGCCCGTTCATGCATGCTCTGCCTCTCTCTCTCCACCCCCACCTCGCGCTCTGACCTCTCCTTCTCGCGCCCGAGGTCTGCACCGCGCCTCGCACGGCCACTGCCGTCCAGTGCCCATCCAGTCTGAGTCGCCTGTCACAAAACACAATAGGCCCTCCACAACGTGGCAACGAACCCCGGCGTCCTCCTCCCCAGCGCACTTTTTGGCAGTCAACGCCGAGCACAACCTGCCCACGCCGTTTCCCCACCGAAGGCTGTCACCCCCGCCCCGGGTCACATCTCTTCCCCGTGCCGCGGAGAGAACCGCCACGACAGGGAACCTCGCATTTCGTCAGAGGCTCTCTCGGTCTGTCGACTGCCGTAAGTCGCAACGCCGCGCAACGGCCCGCGGAAGCTTGAACGAGTTCCCAACCCGAGCGATATTACCCTGTGCCTCTTTGGCGTTACCCTCCCTCTCCTTCTCGCACACTCTCCTTACATCCTATTGCCTCCGCTTCTATCGCCTGCTAGCTGCCCCACCCCACCCCCCTCGCACCTCGTCTGCTCTGATACCCACATCGACTCATTATGCCGGGCACGACACAGTATGAGGTCCTCCTCGACTTTACCAACGACACGCACGATTGTGCGACGGTACAGCTCCAGCGGGATTATGGTCGCAATACAGGCGCGATCGTCCTCCTGCACCCAGGCGAGAGCGTGACGCTTGTACTTGATGCCGGTGAGTGCGTTTTCCCCAAGCCCCGACAACCGTGGCGAGCAGCGCAAGCAAAAGCAGGAGCACAGAGAGCTGACGATGGCTCAATATTGCAGGCACAGTGTACAAGTATGCGCTCAAGACGCGGTCAAGAGTCGCGAACGTAACGTGAGTGGTGCGAGAGGTGGGTGCGGAGATTAACGCTAATCGCCCGCCGCATGGCCGCACCCTCCACCCGCGCGGTGTTTTGGCTCGTTCAGTGCACGAGCGTGGCGAGATGTCACTTGCACCGTCTCCCAGCTCTTCCCCGCCGCGGTGACGCACCCCGCGACCGTGTCCTCAACCCAGTCCTACCCAATACGGCCGGTACAGGGCATCACGGTCGACCAGCTCTGGCGGGACATGCGGTTCTGCATATGGAACGATGCATAGCACCGGGTCGTCGATGTAAGTGCGCGCGCGCCCATGAACTCCTCGTGCTTATTGTCTTTTCAGAGGCCATTTGTCACAAGACGGCGCGTTCCTGTCGGGTTCCATTTCTTGCGACATTGCGTAGCGCACGGCTTAGTGCCCAAGGCTAGTCCACGCCGCTGCCTAGCCACACGCCGAGGCTTCTGCGTGATTTTGGGGCGGGCGGGGCAGCGATGAGGGAACGGGTGCTGCGATCGCATGCGATCGCGAATGGACTGAGGCTCTCGAACGATGTGTTAGATTACTGTCCCTATAGGTTGTAATTGTCGCGGAACTGGTCACGCCGTAGCCATGCGCAGGTTCCAAGGTTATTGTATGCGCGAGATTAGATACCACACAGCCCGAGATGGCGCTGGATAATCAAATAGAAATTGTCGTAATTGCAACAACGCTCGTTCCGCGTGTACTGTGCATTGTACCTGCGGGAAGGGGCATCATAGAACGCGAAGGAGATGGGGGAAAGAAACTGACTGCGGCGTTATGCAGGGAGAACTGGCACTCGCACAGACTTACAACGCCTGGGGCTCGTGTTTGCAGTGAGGCACGAGCCCGTCTTCCCCCTCTCTGCGGGCCACATCAGCTCGATGTTTCAAGGCACCGTTCAAATAGTGGGAATGCCGGTAGTTCGAGAACTACCAGACCGTCACAAGGCCCCATACCGTTCTCACCAAGCCGGCGAGAGAACCCAGGGAGACGGAGGACGCCAGGACGCGCTATAACGAGAGGCGCGTCCGGCACCGAGCTGATAATTAAACGCTTCCCGCTCCGAGCACTTTAGAGGAAAGATGCAACGGGATCATCGTATATCCCTATCACAGCTTTGACTGCGCCCCGGTGATCTTAGATAGCCATGACGCACGTAAGCCCACAGCCCGTACCCAAGGAGGGCAACATGGGGCCTTAGGACCATCTACATAAAGCTGGCAGATGAGTTACGGTAAAAGCTTTATGGCGTGAGCCCTTCTCAGCCTATTCCTGCTCCATCGAGCCGTCTGGGTCGCGGGCGGACGCTTTCCATGAATGCATACGTGCCTTCTCCTCGTCCTCGAGCGGCCAAGGGCGGCATGTGGGTCGGACCGAGGTCTTTAAGGTGGGATAAGAACAACGCGATATGAATGCATGAGAGCACGGGGAATAAGACACACTTTTTATGGCGGCTTGAGGTGTCATGTGCGGAGGGCCTGGAACTGAGGATCGCAAATGAGGACGGCGTCACGGCGGGATCATGTGTGCTGTGTGCGTCCTTCGCCGGAAACTGGACATCTAGCGGATACACTTGGGAGATATTCCATGATAAGCAAACAGGTGGAGCGTGCATGTAAGAAGAAGTCTTGCCTTGTGCCACGTAAACCCTGCGCGATGGATGAGGCGATGAAGATCGGCATCCATGATTGACTCAGTACCTGAGATTTCCGAAAACAAGTTAAAAGTTGAACGTTTGACCTTGTCCCGTGTGCATGTATTCTTGACTGTGAGAGGAGATAGAGACTGTCGGGCCGGAGTATAATGGACGGAAAATTGTACGTGGTCGGCATTCAAACCTTCATGGGCAGCGAAAAAGACTGCCGGCGGGGCAATCACAGTTAGCTTTAGTTGCATACAGTAGGGAATCAAGTCCACCATTCATCTAGGTCAACTTCACGGCGGCGTATTGAATGGCACGCACCGTTGTAAAGAATTTCTTGTATTGTTTCATGTCGCAGAGCCATATCGATGAACTCAAATCAATGACACCTTGTCGAGATGTGCTGGGTAGCTTATAAGTAGTTACCTGGTCTACGGAGCCAGTCTCGCCGCTACTGAGCTGGCGGTTGAGATAAAACTTGGAACGGTTATAAATATAGAAGATAACATGCCTGGCAGTTAACGTGTTGAGTCCTAGGCCGAAGTATCACCGTCAAGCGAGCTGCGTCGAGACGATGGAGGTGACGCTGAAAGATTGTAGACAAAGGTACTACGTGACAGTGTCAGTAGTTACGACTCCGATGATGACTCGCCGGATACTAGTGCTTAACTGACAGGTCGTTTGGAGCGAACCCCTAGTAGTATGATGTTCCCCGGATGGCAGAGCGTACCGAAGGGACTATTTGGCTATTCGCAGCTTGAGTGGTGGGTGTGCACGCTCTTGATCATAAGCCCGCGCGGCACCGGGTGTAAGTCACGGTCACGGTGGTACTAGTAGGCATTGTGACGAGACTCATGTGACTGACAACACGTCGCGACGCGTGACAAGCGCGTGACGTCATAAAGGGAATCGGAATCGAGAGTGTGCGCGTCATAGGTGCCGGCTACATCTCGAGCGACCGAGTATAAAATGGTCAAATGTGCTCATCGGCTGCGGCTATCGTTCGCCAACACTTCATCTTCATTATCAGTAACACCGACTCGAAATTCTTGGCAGAGACTCTGATGCAAACCGCTGCCAATGCACAAAGTGTCAGTCCAGCTTCTTTCTAACCCTTTGGGTCTGTAGAAAATGGGGGCTTTCCTCACTGAAGTCCATCCTGAGTATAAGACCCACCCAGATGGGTCCACCACTGTGAAAGCCCTAGCTTGGTTCGGTACTCGAGATGTCTGCCTCATTGATGCCTCCATCCCCGACATTTCCGAGCCGGACGACATCATCCTCAAGGTAACTGGCACAACAATCTGCGGGTCAGACATTCATCTCTTCAACGGGGAGATCGCTGCCCTCCAGAAGGGAGACATTCTCGGACATGAGGTATGCATCCTCCATCGTTCATGGCAATGCGTTTGTCTGACATGGCACAT
This sequence comes from Ganoderma lingzhi, assembly GCA_026283605.1. Lineage (NCBI taxonomy): Eukaryota > Fungi > Basidiomycota > Agaricomycetes > Polyporales > Polyporaceae > Ganoderma > Ganoderma lingzhi. The sequence continues at coordinate 3,221,168 of JAPJYM010000001.1, forward strand.
ATTGTTGAACCTGGGTGGGGCAAAGGGCCCACGCCTGGGTGCAACTCTAGCGGACGCTCCACATACTTACCTGGATGTGGGTGTTAGAGGCTTACGGTACACGATAGCGTACGTGATGGGAGGAGTTAAAAGAGTTATCCATTCAGCTCATAGAGAGCTGTCTTATATACTACTGTAGAGTACAGGATTATATAAGAGTCCGTGTGATCACTGTTGTGATCACAGTACCAGTTATATATGGTAGCCAGTGACCGTACAGTATAGTTGCCCGATTGGGCTACAGGGCAGCTAAAGGCCAGGTGTTCGGACCGACCATCCGGAAAACCTTACTCTACAAGGGCGAGTAAGGTTTTCCGGAACCACGGACCGAAGCCCGTGTCCGGCGGCTGGGCGCCAGTTCAACACTCCCCCTCGCTAAGTATCCATATAGGTACGTAAGCGTAGTAGGCGCTCTAAGCAGCCCGGGGAAAGCGGAGACCAAGTTGCGAGCGAAATTTAATGAACTTCACTTCACCTAAGTTCATCAGGAAAAACCCCCCCGTGCAATTAGCACTATGCGAGGTAATGGCTGCTATACTATCACTATCCGGTGGCTAATTGTGATAATGCAGACATGGTCATAACGCGAAATGCTATTGAAAGAGTAATTCGGATATTGTACGCTAACAAATTGTACATGTGATGTCCGGGATCTTGGAACAGATGGTATACGAGATAAATAGAAAGACCCCATTGCAGGCATAACATACACAGGAAACTATCATGTTCACGGCCACTCGCAGAATGCTCAGATGGAACAGTGCAAAAAAAACCTTGCCTCGACGGCATCTGTCTCCCAATCCGCGTCCACCTCAGTGTTCCCATTGGCATCCGCGTCAACATCCATACTATACTGACATCCACGAGACCCCGGACTGAGGCTTACGGTCAGACCCACACGGCGAGGATGTCAAGTTTGACATGCTAGCAAGAGACCGTAAGAGGACCAAGGAACCTTGGTCGCGGTCGGACTCGTGTATGATAGGATGAGGATGCACAACGTCGAAAATCTGCTTCGTGAGGTGGCACAACGGTCACGGCGGTTGACGATCCAGAAGCAAAAGTTGGAGAAGTTGGACGGACCCGCAATGGAAGCAGCTCGCGGCATGTTGGCTGTATGGCAGCGACCTGGGTCTGGGCTCAGTGTGATTGAACCTTCGAGTCCGTGCGACATCTGCAAGAAAAAGGGCAATGTAAGCACATGTAGACAGCCCCTCAACCCGAATAAGCGATGAATCGGACATCAGGTACAGTCCCACCGAAAGAAAGGCGACTTGATCCTCCAGGTCAAATGGGATAATGCAGGAGACGAGGTCTAGTGTGAGCTGGTAGGCTTGTGCTCAAGGAAAGACCACATACTATTACTTGTTTCTACCTTTCTCCTCTTCGCTCCTTTCATGCCCGCCATGCGCGATCGCGTCGTTCCTCCATCTACTTCTTTACGGGAACCTGAGGCCGTATGTTCAAAGCGGCACTGGCATCGATCTTGCAGGTGCCCATGGCAGAGAGGAGAGGGGCACGGGACAGGAGTGCAGGAAGATTGATGGAAGGCAGAATGAGAGAGAAGGATTCGGAAAACGGACAGGACTAGCTGACGGGGCTATAGGCGGGTGCAGGTGCATTTCGGCAGCTGCCGAATGGGCGCCTCTGTCATGATTCTTTGCCACGTCGAACTCCACCCGGCACCGTTCTCTTCTCCTCTTCCGTCATCCTCTCTGCTCCCCTTCCGCTCGAGACCCGCCCCGTCCACGACTGCCGCTCCCAACATTTTATGCACGATCCTTGAACTTGCGCGACTCCCACCCCCTAGTCGTTCAGACCTTCTCAATCCCAGCGTCCTTGGTACGTTCTTACTGTGGTCAATGTAGTCTGACAGCCCGGAGGCACAACTGCAGGCTCAATGGCAAGGTGCGTGGTACAGACCTTCACGCTCTGCGTGCACCACGACCTGATAGTGATGGAGTAGCGTAGGCGTAAGAACGCGGAAGTCGTTCAAACGTTCAAGTCCCATAGGTACGCTCCAATATCAATCCTGACCTTCGTCCCAGTCAGAATTCTGTATTGAACTTCAGCAGGACATCCCGAGGACCGCAGCCCGGCCACTCTGCCTTCAAACTCCTTCGAAACCGCCAAATATATGCACCAAATCTTTGCGGCCCCACCCGTATCTGAGTCAGACTCCGAACTTTGGAGCCGAACCCCCCCCTCCACGTCGCTTTCTCCTTGTCAGCCCACCGTCAAGCACCATGACTGCGGGCGTGCTTGAAGTCGACGATGCGGTCCCCATTGGAGCACGTCCACTCGTATCAAAAGCTCGAGTCGCTCCAAGGCTGGAACGGTAAGCCTCATCCCCGTCCTCTTCCCCACTGCACCACCATACCACCAACCTCGATCTCTCTCGTATCCCGTCTCTCCTGCTAACCACCCTCCCACAGAGCGGTGTGCTCCATATCTGCACAGTCCAAGGGATTGGACATGCGGACGTCGACACTCTCGGACACGAACACGGTGCCCCTCTCGATCTCGACGTCTTCCGAGGCGGCATTGACCCTCCCACCGTCTTACCGCACGTGCCGCTCGGACTCCGCGGGCAGCGTCTACGTCCCCATATCCGACTTCCCCTCGTTCCCGCCCCCGGAATAGCGGTGTTCAATGCCTTCTACCAGGCGGTGCAAAGACAGGTGCGGCGTAGCAAGCTGTGAGTGAGGCGTGATGTGGAGCACCCGGACTGTAGTGATAGGATTGTTCCAGTTTCGTCTATGTCATCTTTACTGTATCAATGATAAATCAATTGCTATTGCAACTCTTTGTGCGCCTGCCGTGATATTTCCAAGTACAATGTCTGTGATCCTGGGCTAGTGACATGCTATTGGATGCTTTTATGCTGCTAATTTTCATGTTTTACGGCTACTGAACAAGGTGACCTGTCCAGTTTGCCTTCGCTACCCTCATTATCACTAAAGTTCATAATTGTTGATTACTAGCGGGCAAGTAGAACTAATTCTATAGGGGAGTTTTTCCTGATGTTCTTGGTAAAGATGTCGGCAGGGTTGTCATTTCCTTCAATAAAGAAAATATCGACAATACCCTTCTCATATACTTCTCGGATGTAGTGATAGCGGATATCGATGTGCTTAGACCTCGATTCTGTAACAGGGTTGGATGCAATAAAGATCGACCCTTGGTTATCTCCGGAGAGTGGTATATGATCCATATGGTAGCCAAGTTCAGCAAGCAGGTTGCGAACCCAAACTACTTGGCAGCTGCAATCGCTCATTGCCATATACTCAGCCTCAGTTGAGGAGTGAGCAATAGTCTTCTGTGCACGTGAAGTCCACGAGAAGATCCTGTTCACTAACTTCAAAAAGAAGCCTGTTTGCGATTGTCGGGTATTGGGGTCTGATGCCCAATCTGAGTCAGTACCAGCAACAAGGCCAGCCTGAGAGTCACCCTTGTAGACCAGTGAATAATCCTTGGTCCCAATGAGGTATCGGCAAATATAGAGTGCACAATTAAGGTGATCTTCAGACGGGTTGGACGCAAACTGTGCTAGTTTGGTCATGGCGAATGCCAAGTCCGGTCTGGTCCCTAACATAAGATAGAGTAAGGATCCAATAACCGTTTGGAACCTGGAGCGTAGCTCCAGTGTCGCCTGCCCTTTGTTGGGCATAGGTTGATAACCGGCAGGAAGTGGGGTTGGAGCTGGTCGTGCGTTTGTCATGCTGCAGCGTTCCAGTACTTTCTCCAAGTAGGTGCATTGATCCAAGTGGATACTGCTACCTCGGCGCACAATACGCATACGCAAGAATTCACTTGCATCGCCAAGATCGCGGCATTCCCATTTCTTCATAAAGCGAGCTTTCAGTTGAGCTACAAGCTTCCGGTCTCACCCACAAAAGAGCGCATCGTCAACATAGACGATAACAACTACAAGTTGACCATCGGATGATCGTTTGTAGATGTATATACCTGCATCGTTGCTGAGCCGTTTAAAGCCCATCAACTGCATGGACTCAGACAGTGTGCGCCACCACGCAAGTCCTGCCTGCTTAAGCCCATATAGGGCATGCTTCAATCTGAAAACTTTGTGCTCAGTGCCAGGGGGGCGAAACCCTTCTGGCTGCTCCATGTATATTTCTTCCTCCAGTTTGCCATAAAGATAGGCACTGCGTACATCGAGGCCTGAAATGTGCCAGTCCTCGAGTGCCGCAAGCGCTATGATAAGACGGACTGTCTCAAAGCGCACAACTGGGGAGAATATCTTGTCGAAGTCTTCGCCTTCAACTTGGGAGAAGCCTTTCGCAACAAGTCTGGCTTTCTTATGACCGTCAGTTTTGATGTCGAATACCCAGCGATTTTTTACGACCTTCCAGCCTTTCGGTCGGTCGACCAAGTCGTAGACACCGTGGCTGCGAAGAGCCTCTAGTTCTTTGTGGTAAGCGGTAAACCACTCCTTTCGCTCAGAGTTAGGTAGTCTGGCGATATCGCGGAAAGTCCACTCGCGCACGTTCTGTGGCGGGACTTTCTCCCCCTCATCTGGTGGGATCGCTTTCGCAATTAAGTATTGGATGAGGTCTGCTCCCCCTTCCCGGCATAGTTCTGCCACATCAGTTCTGTCGGAATCACGCAGGGTATTTTCGACTTCGTCTGATGATGCTTCGTCCGATGACTCCTCGTCATTGTCATCATCTGATGTTTTGTCATCGTCCTCAGAGTCTTCCTCTGAGGATGCCTCTGAACCGTGTTCACTAGGAGTGCCTGAGTGAGGATGAGCGTGCATCTCTGCAGGTTCAGGTTGTGGTACAGGGTCCGAGACGTGCTCTTCCTCAGTGTCACTACCACTAGATAACACTAACGGGGTAGGTTCCCGTGGCGTGTTCCATTTCGATGGAAGACATTGAGCGGACTTATCGCGTGAACATGGAAGTGATTTGGAAGAGCTAGGCCCGGGAAGCCTCTCATCCCTAGATGGTGGTACAGTGGCGGGTCGAGAGCGACTCGATTCACCATGTGTTTCAACCATCTTTTTCCATGATGTCCGTTTCTCAATATCTTTGAAAATGTCTACTGGGTGCCGTGATTCACTGTAGACATTACCATCGCGAACTGGAATTTTCCGCTCTCTCACAGGTCGTTGCGGGGAATTTGCCCGAGACCTTTCAACCGGAGGAGATTGCGGCAACACAGGGCTGGGCACTCGCTGCAGTGACTGTCTGCGTGATGCACACTGTACAGGGGGTTCAGCCGGCGGTGCAGGTGCGACGTCTCGCACCTTGCCCTTGTTCTTTTTAGGAAGGATTTTGGGAGGATGACGTGGTTCCTCGTCATCATCAGGGAGAATAGAAGGAGTGGGGACCTGGTTCGCAGGTTTGCTTCGTTCTAACTCTTCAGGGGCAATGTTTTGCCTCTGCCGCTTCGGTTCGTGTGAACACTTCGGAAACATATGTTCGTCAAACAGTGCTTGAGCAGCCGTAAAGACAACATTGTTTGGTGAGCGCATAAACTTGTGGTTATGGCCTCCAGCCCCGACACCGAGGTAGACCATCAGCTCCGAGTTGGGTGATAGTTTGTTCTTTTGAACTTCAGGTGGTATAAAGACATAGGCTCTGCATCCAAAGACACGGAGGTGACTAATGTCAGGCTTGGAGCCATTTAAAACTTCGAAGGGTGTACGCCATTCTAGGCGATGTATCGGTGTTCTATTGTACACATGCGCTGCATACTCGAATGAGAATTCCCACCAGGATTGGGGTATGCAGGCATCATGCCGCATAGCCTCCCCCTTATCCATGAGCGTACAAATGATTCGCTCTGCGCGGCCATTCTGTTGATGAATGTGCAGTGCGCTAGGGATTATATCAATGCCTCGATCCTTGAGCATGTTCATAAAGGCATCTGCAGTTCGCCTCCCGAGTCAGATTTCCACTTCTGCACCTTCGCACCATACTGGTTTTCAACAAATGTAAGCCATTGTCATGTGGTTTGAAGTGCAGCATCCTTGGTACGAAGACCAATGCTCCATGCATACGATGTGAAATCATCATAGTACAGGATCTCATACTTGCATTTGTGGTACGAGGGGACAGGGAATTCTTTGAGGTCCGTATGGATGAGCTCAAAAGGTCTGGATGCGTGTCAAATATTGAGCGGATGGGGTTGCGAAGGCATTTTGCCTTCCGCACATCCTCGGCAGATTGAATCCTTCTGAGGGATCTCAACAAGCGGGCACTTTTCAGTGTGTTTCCGAGCGTGTCTCAACACATCACGTGAAGGGTGGCCTAAGCAGCGATGAAGAGTATCATAGTCTACAGCTTCAGAGGCTGTGACAGTGTTTCGCGCCAATATAGGCTGCGAATAGGTAACATAGATTGTATCACCAACATTGCGTGGTTCGAACGCAACTACAAGCTTGTTGCTCTGAAAGAAGGATATGCTGGTGGTTGACGCACGTGCCTGCATTCCATCTGGAGTAATGCTCCCATGGAGATAAGCTTGTGGGTTAGATTAGGGACGAGAGCGACACTAGTCAGCTTGATCGTTTCCCCTGAATCTAATGGAAGGAAGACCGTTCCTTCACCAGTCATATAAGTGGTGCCATCCGCTGTATAGAGCGGTTTATGGACCTTATAGTAGCAGAAGTCGGCAAAGTCGTTCATAGTGAACGTAAAGTGCATGGACGCTCCTGAGTCGAGCATCCACATGTTCGAGTCTTGCCGCTCAATCCGCCTTCCTTTGCCTTTGCAGCACACACACCTCGTATATGATGAGCGATGAGTACATATATTATCGTCTGTAGCTAATCGTACAGGTGTAGCTACAGGTACGTGCATGGCATCCACACTCCGAGAGGAACCTGCGACACTACTCGCTGCACGTAAAGGCAGGCAGTCAGCATACAACTCGGTGTGAGAGGAAAAATGGACTAACATGGTCCTGTTGAAGAACTCATTGAGCTCATTCTCAGCGTCAGTTATCCCAAGGGATATGGCGGTCTTGCCGTCCGACTCGTCGCTGGACTCGCTCTCCATCGGATTGTCCGTTGGGACGTCCGTTGGGTTGTCCAGAGGTGCGAGGCGCTCCTCGAGGGTTAGCGAGATGCGCTCCCTGAGAGTGCGCGTTCGCTTGGGGAGCGGGGCGTGCACCTCGGTTTTGGAGTCCTCGGCGTCGGAGTCCGTGACCTCGACGATCCTCGCCGTTCTGCCAGTGCTGAACGCGTGTCCACCACTCATCATCAGAGATGCGCTCCGACTGAGGGCGCGCATTGTGCTCGTGGGCGATGGCATCGACGATGCTGTCGACAAAGAGGAGGATGGTAGGGTGCTCTCGGGGATGCCCTTGAGAGTGCGGATGCGCTCGTACGTGGGCGTAACCCCGAGCTCATTGGTGAGGGCCATGGCACACATGAGTGCCGGGTACTTGTTGTTCCCGGTCTTCGCACGCACGGGCTTGCGCATGAGAGCGCGTGGGTCGACTGGGCCGTCGGGCCCCTGAGTGATGGTGGTCGGCACGTCAGCGATGTGAGCGAAGTGCACGTGTTGGTGTGCACCTTGCTGCTGAGCACGGCCGTCACGCTTGGAGCGCGCGCCACGAGGGCATCCACCGGACTGGTTTTGCTGCTGCCTCTGAGGACGCGGCTGGTGTTGCTGCTGCTGTCCCTGAGGACACTGCTGCTGATGGAAGGTAGGGTCGGGACCCTTGTGCTTAACAGCGCTGATCTTCGTTGCATTGTTGCGCGGTGCGTGACATCCTTGACGTTGCTCCCAGTGCATGATGACGGCCTGGCGGACACCAGCAAGGGTGATCGACTTGATCGCGGGGGTAGTGGTGGTGTCAGTAAGGCCAGAGGTGTAGACCTGGATGGTCGAGTCCATCGAGGGCGGGAGCTTCGACATGAGCATCATGCCCTTGACGTGTTCGGAGATGTCGAACTTGTTGGTCTCGAGGCGCTGGAAGTGGGCCTCGAGCTTGTCGAGCGCAGGGACGGGGTTCGAGTCGCTAGGAACAGTGAGGGCGATGGCGGCGCGGAAGTCCTGGTAGACGATCGGGATGCTGGGCTTCCCGTAGTTGTCCTGGAAGTGCTTCCACATGGCTGCGGCAGTGTCCTTGGTGTCGACGGCACTGAGAATGCTCGTTGTGATGTGAAGACGGAGGATACCGATGGCCTGGACGTTCTTGGCGTCCCAGTCCTTGCAGTCGTCCGTGGCAGCGGCAGGCTGGGACGTTATAATAACGTGCCACATTGCCTGGGCCATAAGGTACGACTTCATCCCCTGGGCCCACTCGAGGTAGTTGGGGCCCGAAAGGACGTTGGGGATGGCCTGGTAGAGAGCACTCGACATGGTGTACGAGAGGGTGTATGCGTCTGGAAGAGAGACTTGGTCAGTCAATCTCGTTCAAGACAGACGATGACAGCAAGCAAAAAATGTGCCGACATAGGTTCCCCCTCTGTGGAGCGGCAGGCAGCGGGTGATCGCACCACATCCAACTCCACTGCTGTGGACGGCAGGCAGTGTATAATCGCGCCACATCTGATCCACAGGTCGTCAACCATAACGGCGACAGTGGGTATCCAGATAAGCCGGGAGCCAGTAGGTCGCAGCACACGATGAGCGGCGCAGTCCCTACGGTGTCGACCAGGGCTCATAACCTGTTGAACCTGGGTGGGGCAAAGGGCCCACGCCCGGGTGCAACTCTAGCGGACGCTCCGCATACTTACCTGGATGTGGGTGTTAGAGGCTTGCGGTACACAATAGCGTACGTGATGGGAGGAGTTAAAAGAGTTATCCATTCAGCTCATAGAGAGCTGTCTTATATACTACTGTAGAGTACAGGATTATATAAGAGTCCGTGTGATCACTGTTGTGATCACAGTACCAGTTATATATGGTAGCCGGTGACCGTACGGTATAGTTGCCCGATTGGGCTACAGGGCGGCTAAAGGCCAGGTGTTCGGACCGACCATCCGGAAAACCTTACTCTACAAGGGCGAGTAAGGTTTTCCGGAACCACGGACCGAAGCCCGTGTCCGGCGGCTGGGCGCCAGTTCAACACATATAGTTTATGGGGATCGTCGACAAGATTGGTCCTAACGTTAAGAACCTCAAGATCGGCTAACGTGTCGTTGCCTCATTCCAGATCGCCTGTGGTGAATGCGAATACTGCAAACAGAAGCTTTCGTCCTTCTGTGATGGGACAAACCATTCTACATGACTCGGTCAACAATGCACATAGCAGCTAGGTACTGTAACAGCTCACTGAGTATTGTAGGCTTCAGAATGTCATGTATGGGCATCGCAACGCAGCCTTGTTTGGATACTTGCACTTCACTGGAGGCTTTCCCAGCAGCCGGGCGGAGTACATGCACATACCCAAAGGGAACGTCAACTTGCTTCCCATTCCGGATGCTGAGGTACCCGACAAGAAGGCTTTGTATCTCTCCAACGTCTTGTGCACTGCATATCACTGTGTCATGGACACGGGTGTGAACGAAGGCGATGTCGTAGGCATCTGGGTGAGTGCTTGTTCTTCTGTAAGGTCCTGAAAAAGACACTCATACCTTACCTTGCAGGGTCTTGGTCCCATCGGCTTGTGCGTGGCGAAGTTTGCCCAGCTGAAGGGTGCCAAGCACGTCATTTGTGTCGACTGCATTCCCGAGAGGCTCAAAAGCTGAGGAACTTGGATTTGAGACAATCATTTCTCCCAGCATTCCGATGTTGTGAAGCAGTTCCAGGAGATCGCTCCAGGTGGCCTGGATGTCGCCTTGGATTGCGGTGAGGACTTCCATCCATCAGCCACCCTGTTGCCTGTTGTGGACTCATGCACTCATGGATGGACATCGTAGGCACCTTCCATCAACCGAAAACAATCCTCCACAAGGTCGAGAAGGCGTTGATGCTCGAGACAGATGTCTCCGAGATCATCAACAAAATGATCCTGTCCACCAGGAAGGGTGGTCGGTGTGGCCTGATCGCCGCCTACGTTGGCTACACAAACCACTTCAACATAGGTGCTTTGATGGAGAAGGGCATCCGCCTCGTTGGAAATGGCCAGGCACCCGTTCACAAGTGGTGGAATGAGATATTGTACGACCTCATCATCCCTGGCAAGTTCGATCCTACATTGTAAGTCGTGAATAATAATATTACTTCAGGATCAAGTTGGATGCGCACAACATATTGACCTTGCAACCCCTTTCATAGCATAATCTCCCACCGCATCCCTATTGACAATTTCCCCAAGTTGTATCACGCATTGACAAGCGCATGGGAGGTGTGGAGAAGGTCTTGTAGAGACCAAATTCTCTAATCTGCCATCCACTAGATGTCCTAGGACTAGCAGAGTTGATGACTGGGCGGCCGTTTAACTGTCAGTGCGTCATGGAAGTGGGCCATTGATATATCATTGTGGGAGAAGTTTCATTATGAGCCATCTACACACCCCTTTGCAAGAGGGGAGGTGTATTTGGCTGCGCCCACTTGCAAGAGGGCACCGGCAAGATCCGCGAGGAGATGGTGAGGGAGAGCGCAAAACTAAGGGCAAGAGACGAGACAATATGAAGGCGCTTGCATCAGCTGTAAGTACCCTGATGCAAGCGGCATGAACGGGGTAAGCCACGGGGTAAGCCATCTTGTATGGTCCGTGACACTGACAGCACTTGCATCAGGGGTCCCTGATGCAGGAAACACCATATGCATGAGCACTGCTCATTGCACGGAACACGCCGAGTCCCCAGTCCCGACCGACACGAGCTTCAAGTTGTATTTGTATCCAGATGAAAATCAACTGGTTATTCCAGAACCAATGTGCGGTACACGTACTTACATCGTAACTACAATCCGACAGAGCGCGCAGTTGACAAATACAGCCCGCGCGGCGCGAGAGCGAACCAACTGGGCGTGGGTTGCGCCGCCTCGCCACCGACAAGCGTGGACTCACTGGAACTTGAAGCACTTGCTCGACGGCCCCAGCGCCCACAGGGTGCATCCGTCAAATGGCTGCCTTGACTGCAATGTACAGGTGATATGGCATATCCGAACTCGACTCCTCTGATAAAGCGGAGAACACAAACACTCACCTGGGCGACTGGACCAGGCAAAGGACCCGCTTTGGTGCTCAAAGCCGCTGCGCCACGCCATGTGCTGCGTCTGGCGGTCATTGGCATCAGATGCTCAGTGGCTACGTCTGGCGGACAGATGTTCACATGTTACTCATTCGGCACATTAGAGGTAGCAGTAACTCACTGAACGCACCCTTACAAACAGTGCCAGGTCAGCAGAAGACGGGAGGTGGCAGCGGGATGGGAAGGCAGGAGGCGGGGCTCCAGTGGCAGAGGTGTTACTGAGGGAGATGATGCGGGCCCGGGTGCTTCGTGGATCTTGCCAGAGCCCCCTTGCAAGTGGGCGCGGCCAAACAAACCTCCCCTCTTGCAAAAGGGTGTGCGGACACTACTCATTATGGCAGGCACTAGAAGTTGATGGTAGAACGACCCTTACCCAAGCAACTGCGAATAAAAGCCCTCGAAGCGTGAGGGTGTCTGCCCGCGAGCGCGTGGCTTCAAATGTCGAGCGGGTGAGGAAGCACGGAGGTTAGTCTCATACCAAGATCGTCCGCGCGTTAGCCTCGCCCGTTCACGTGAGAGGGGTTTGTGTCGAACATAGCACGGAGGTAGTCGGTCGCAACCTCGGGCCGCCCCATATCGGGACGTCAAACGTGCGTCGGATGCCGTACAAGCGACCTTCCTGCAGATGTCAGGCGGTCCCTGGCGGCTGCCCATGCGCTCCTGTTCATATATAATGGACAGGAGACGTCGAGTAGCTCGGCATCGTTCTTGGAGCTTCAAGTTCGACCACACCTTGGGCGCCAGCAATAGTGGTATGAGGGTTGCTACGTTGCAGAGCGTTCTTGCGTTCCTCGGGCGGATGGCGCTGGGACACGCGAAGGCAACCGTGGGGCAGGCGATAACGTCGCTAGAGAACTCCAACTCGCCGCTGCTGCAGTATCCGACGCAGTTCACGCAGGGCATCGTGCCCAAGCAGATTCACTCCCACAACGACTGTGAGTACCTCTGCTGAATCAGTACAAACTATGTCTTCGCGCTTGGTGGCACGGTGGCTGACGGAACTGTTGGCATGTGTGGACGCGCCCATGTGGCTCGGATCGATTACCCCGAATACGCCACGAACTTTGGATGCAAATGCGAACACGAATGGGTAGACTGGAGGGATGTGCCGCTTTTGACTGCGCTCAGCCACGGCGTGGCAAGCGTCGAGGCAGATGTCTACCTGATTAACGGGTCGCTATTTGTAAGTAGCTCAGCTGCCTTCTCGATCCGTTCTGCAGAAAACCCTGTTAATCTCTGAATAGGTCGGACACGAGACCCAAGCGTTGACGAAGGATCGCACCTTCGATGCACTGTACATTCAGCCGATCCTCCAGATTTTGCGTGGTACGAACTCCAAGTCGGCCTTCACTGGGAATGGCAAGAGTGCAAAGTGAGCGATGGTTATTATATCGGTCTGTGTTAAGAGCTCACCACTGAACACCCACAGTGGAGTCTTCGACACGGACAGCGGCTTCCCTTTGCAGCTCCTGGTGGAGATAAAAGGCGATGGCCCGACGTATGCACCCTATCCATCCTCACCTCTCGTATCGCGCTAAATCTTCCGATGCGTCGGGAACGCAGTACCCTACCGGCCATCGTACAGGCTTTGCAGCCCCTTCGGGAAGCGGGATACCTAACGACATTCGCGAACGGCACGCTGACACAGTCCGCCGTGACCGTCGTCGGTACAGGGAACACGCCGCTCGACGGCGTAAAGGCCCTCGAGCCCCGCGATTTCTTCTATGACGCGCCACTCACGCAGCTCAACGACGCGTCCTTGAATACGACGTTCGACGCCACGATTTCGCCACTAGCGTCGACTGATTGGGCCACCGCCGTTGGCTGGACTGGGATGGGCAACATCAATGAGGGGCAACTCGCCAACCTGACGCAGTACGTCGGGGATGCGCACGCACTGGGGATCAAAGCGAGGTTTTGGGACACACCTGGGTGGCCGATCTTCGCGAGGGACGCAGTATGGAAGATGTTGGCGGAGAACGGGGCGGATTGGCTGAATGCGGATGATTTGGAGGCGGCGAGCTCATTCTGAGCATTTGTTCAAAAACGAGGATAGTTCGGCGGAGTTGGTTATGCATCGGTCCTTGACTTGGACATGTTATACAGTGTACCTTAACTCCACGTCACATCTTGAAACTCTGCGAGTAAGGCTAGTGTCGGAGAGCAGACGGTTGACAGGTGTTCAAACAAACTGTATGCGAGTTTGACGGACGGACAAAACCTTCATCGCGGTTCCAAACTTAGTTGAAAGGGGAGTTTCGCCGTTGTAGTGGCATAGGGACGTGGACTGCCGTGGGGGGCTTGGAGAAGAGCAAGAGGTTTGAGAGGAGGCGTACCCCGGAATTAGCATTATATGATTATAGCTGGTCCCATACGATCTTGTCTACGCCGAGCTTCTCGCGCTCGAGGAATCTGAATCGCCATCGACCTGGATTTTCCTTGCCAAGCGCACCTTGGGCGAGATGGAGCGTACTTCGCGATCCACCAGGAAGGGTCTGTCCAGCCTTCAAGCGAAGACTGTCAAAGGTAGTGGCGCCCTTGACCTTCTTGTCCTTCTGCCCTTGTTTGGCCGCAATCATCTCCTTGAGGGCAAGGGGTCGGGCTAACAAGGTGTCCTGCACAAGAGGGGGTCACAACGACTGTGTACATGCGGAAGAGATGCGGGACGTACGACGTGATCCTCGGTCAACTTTGTCAGCTTCGAGACACCGCCGCTGTCACGGTACTTGAGGACCTTCTGGAGGTTCTTCCGCGTCACCGGGCGCAGCTGTCCTCCCTTTCCAACTCCAATGTGCTGTTCCCGTTCGATGACCTCGGCCACTTCCGGGATGCCAGAAACTGCCACCTCCCTGGGGCTTTGCTGGCCCACCTTCTTCCCCAGCATCTCCCATCCAATAGCACGAGCAGTCATAGCGAAGCGAAGATCCCTTGGGTTGTCCACAAGTTCAAGGATAGCATGGGGAGCGTTGTCACCTGGACGGTTGCCATACTTGTGTATCCTTGTGTAGCCTCCTGGTCGCTCTGAGTACCGCTTGGAGAGGTCGGCAAAAACCTTGGGAACCAGAGACTGGTCGAGGAGGAAGCCGGAAGCTTTGCGGAGTGCAGGGAGGTTGCCCTTCTTGCCCAAGGTGATGAGCTAGAAGGGTTTGGTTAGCAAGTTTACAACCACCCATACAAGTTGAATGCGGACCTTCTCAGCCAGCCTAGCTGTGTCCCTTGCTTTCGGGAGGGTGGTCTTAATCTGCTCATGTTGTATGAGGGACGTGACTAGGTTCCTGGGTAACGAAAAGATGGGCTCAAACATGACGCACTTGATGGCATAAATACACACCTCAGCATAAGCATCCTATGGGAGGATGTCCTCGAGAACTTGCGGAACGCGACCCCATGCTTCATCGTGGTCGGTCACAACGGTGGCAAATGGGCGTCTACATGTCGTGCGCTTTCTTCTGCGGAGTTTGAAAATTATGGCCCAAACAGGTCACGCCGATATTCAACTCCTTGAGCCTGTAATCTAAAGGGCGTGAGGATCAGGTGTGAGCCTGCCAGGGCGTAACTATTTATGTGGTATGTTCAAGTTAATATTATACAGAAACTACTGCGTAGACTACCCAGGGAGAGCGTACAAGGAGCCTGCTGTAACGCGAACTGATAGCCAAAAATACGCTCAAAATACGACATTCCATTCCACCAAGACAAAGGACTTCGCTGGTGGTATCGAGGTCTGGGCCGGTGACCACTTCATATCATCTCATCCAGCTGACGGACCCTCCCGGCTTGCTGACGACGTGCCACCTTCACCGAGGCCAGATGTTGGTTCCATTTCACCATGATAACGTGATTCCGTGTGATTCCGTGCTGCCGTGTCCCATTGGTTTGCGGCGGATGGGTGCCCTACAGCCAGTCCGGAATTTCCGGACCGTGGACCGGGTAACCGGTCACGATGAGGTGGCCAGGCTCGTAACCACTCCTTTCCGGAGTGAATGATATTGATAGGCCGTCTAGCTGAAGGGTCGGGTGCAGGAGATCGGGGCAGCGGTACATGACTTCATCCCCGTTCGAGGAAGACTGGTGTAGAGGCTACACCACACTAGACGGTGCTCTAGAATTCAGTTGATCGCACATGTCAGACAGAAGCCTCTTTAACTGTATTGTCGCCAGTAACAAAACATCTATGCGAACGATTCGTACCCTCTCGTGACCCATGCTCTCCTGAAGAAGCCATCTTTCCTGAGCGCGGGCCTGCCTAGCCCCCGAATTCGAACCTCCATTCCCCACCGGCGAATTGTCCTGACAGGTCGACGACAAATACGTTCCCGGAGTCTGGGAATGAGGACTGGCGGCTCGCGTCCTCCCCACAAGCTCCACAGTGCGCTGTGGTCACGTACAGCTGGTCGTTCTTCGGACCTGTCAATACACGAGGACAAAAACGTGAGCACCGCGTATCGAACGGTTGCTGGAGCGCAAGACTGCGGGCCCGCACAGCGACCTCACTTACCACCGAAGGTGCAGGCCGTAACGTTCAATGCCGTAGGGAAGAAGACTTCTAGATCCATCTCCCCTTTCTTGGTGTACCTGATAATCCTTGACGCGCCCCACCTACATTGCACGCGCACCATTATCAGCGTGTGCATCGCCAGGGACATTGCTCGAGAAGGACAAACCGAGCCGACCAGACTCCGCCATCCTTATCGATGCAAAGGCCATCAGGAAATGTTCCCTCGGGCATGCCTTGTGACAGGCAGTCAATGAAATCGCGCTTGCGAGAGACCTTCCCGTCTTCATAATCAAACGCGTATATCTTGTTCTCTCTTGAATCGGTGAAGAGCCTAAAGTTAGTGGCAACTATCTCAGATCTGGGGGCATCGCGGCAGAAGGAGATAAGTGCCCACATGGTTTTGCCCCCGTCGGTCCAGCCCATGCCGTTGCTGTCCTGTTGGGGCACGGGGATGTCAGCCAAGAAATACGGGGTCTAGATATCACGCACCGTGAACGGCCCGGGTTCGAGTACCTGGCACAGATCACGCTCCGGATCATAGATGTAGAGCTGACCTGGCACACCGCGCTCTGGGTTGTACAAAGTTCCCGCAACGAAACGTCCACACCGGTCACAGGCCCCATCATTGAATCGGGTATATGGTTGGAAGCCCGCTGGGATTGGTCGGCTCAGGTGCTTGAGGCTCGACCTCTCGATAAGAGCAAACCCGTGGCTAGTCGCGCATGCCAACTGCCAAGACGTCCTCCCCGTCAATAATGGCGAAACGATGCGCAACAAGTGGATCTCTTACGCCTTTGCCGTTTCGTCTGAGAGCTAGGCAGGTTACCGAGACATCAAACTGCTCGCTGGTAAGCTCCCCAGATATCTCATTGTAATGATGAACCTGTCAACGCCGGTCGTTAGTACACCTTGAAGGCCACAGCATGCAAGGCGCACCTTGTTCTGTTCAATATCGATGAAATGCAGGGTTGAGGTCCTTGGATCATACAACGGACCTGTTGCGCCGCAAAGCGATTGGCATGCGGTGTGAGATAACGCAGTAGCAGGAACTACCTTCACCCAAAGTGCAGTTCGTCTGAAGAAGAGGCTGGTCGACAACAATACGGCGAAGGCCCATATCTTCCAGGGGGGATGGCGCAAGGTTACCGTTGGGCCGAGCGCGGCGAAGTGATGCAGAGGGATGTTCCAACACAGGGGGGAATAAATACCAGACAACCTATGACGTCCAAGTCATCACAAAAACTGCGAGAAACGTAAATGACCTTTTGGGCAGTAAAGCCGCTGTTTTGATGGCCTGAACGAATTCCCCGCGACCTAGTCGTAAGCTTCACTGCTCGACAGTCAACGAGACTAACTGTTTTGAGCATGTCCCGAACATTCGAGACTGAAGAAGCGTGCCCACGCCTTCCACACCATTGAGATAATAGAGTGACGAAAAGGAAGCAGTGATTACGATTAATGGGCGGGTGTGGTACGGAGATACAAGCTACAGACTAGTGTGCTGGAAGGGCAGTTAGCAAATGTGACCGACACGTTGAACAAGCCAGTCCCTTACCTTCCGGTGTCTTGGCAATGTAGTCAATAGCTGTTAAGCGAATGCCCGGAGTCAGAAGGGTAGGAGACGTATCCAGGGGACACGAGACACGTACCTTGCTGCACTGTTTTGATATCGTCCGCCTCTTTGTCAGGAATCTCGATGGCAAACTCCTGCGGTCACTTGAGCAGTTGTATGGGGGATAACGTGGGATACAAAGCTAACCTCTTCTACAGCCATGACAACCTCCACCGCATCTAGACTGTCGAGCCCGAGGTCCTCTGCGAACGCAGCTGTTGTTGAGAGCTTTTGGACACGCCACGTCAAGACACCCACATAAGTCGACGCTACTGTCAAGGAAGACTTAGACATACCTTCGAACCGTCGACTTTCTCAAAGCTCTTCAACACATCGAGCACACGGGCAGTTATGTCCTCTTTTGACAGGCCTGCCGCTGCAGAGTACGCTGCGCAGGGAACGACGCGGCTGCGCGCCGCAAAAGCAAGTCGGGGAGCCACGACGGAGCGAGTCGCAACGGTGAGGTTGCGAGCGGCGAAGTTACGAGCAGCAAGACGGAACATGTCTGTAGTTTTGGAGGAGAGGTGCAAAGAGGACACGGTCAGGACTTGGTCAGGACTCAGGACACGGTCACCAACTTGGAGCGACCTTGACTCCCTCGCCGGAAGTCGCCGACGGCTCGCCTAGCCGCCCGCACCCGAAGCTCCGTGCCGTCCGATTCGTCGCCCAACCTCTCCGTCTCGAATTGACAACATCCACCAGCAGGCTTAGCGAGTGATGTCTACTAGTACTCACACACCTCGCTTCTTTCCAGCGGTGATAAGGACTCAGGCAAAGAGCGGCCATTGATAACGTACGCTGACCAGAACGTCGACGAACTCGAATTCTGCATATAGATGAGCATCTCTCAAGGGTGGACAAAGTGATACGGGCCAAATCAAAAAGACATGTCATAGATTGACCATGCTGGCTCTAGATCTGGTAGTAAAGCGGAATAACTGAAAAATCCAGCAAAGTAAGAGGTAGCCAAGCGTTTTACGGATCGTGTAGAGGGACGGAGGTCGTTGATAGAAAGACAGGCTGAAGAGGTAGCTAGTGTCTGATCGTGCTCAGACATTAATATACGGTAAGTGATCAAAGGGCTCGTCCATAAGACGGAGACTTGAAGGTCTGTTCGAAACGAGAAGGAACCTTGGAGGCGTAATAGATTAAGCGCTCGTGAGGGTGGCTGAGAGCGGGTTTCGGCATGTCCCGACCAACTGTGCAGCAGGAGTCACGGTGGCTGTCACGGCTCATACGAGCGAGTCTCCGGCCACCATTACCGACAGCAGCAAGATCGTCAAGGTGAGACTCTCAAGTACGGCACTCGGTTGCTTGCTGACATTGTACTTTATTCCATAGGTTTGTCTCCTCATCGTCTGCACCAACGCCACGCTTTCTCAATCGTCTCCACTTCCGTCGCGCTTCCCCTTAGACCCATCATGGCCACCTTCTCCTCCACCCCCATTGTCATTGACGGCAAGGGCCATCTTCTGGGCCGACTTGCTTCGATTATCTCGAAGCAAATCCTCAACGGCCAGAAGATTGTTGTCGTCCGGTGCGAGGAGATCAACATTTCCGGCAGTTTCTTCCGCAACAAGGTGCGTGCAGTCAGTTCTCGATACGCGTGAACGAGACTTAGCTCCTTGTGCAGTTGCGGTACCACAACTTCCTCCACAAGCGTCATATCGTCAACCCGAAAAAGTCCGGTCCCTTCCACCACCGCGCACCCTCCAAGATTCTTTACCGGGCCATCCGCGGCATGGTTCCCCACAAGACTGCTCGCGGCGCGGCAGCTCTGGAGCGCCTCAAGTTGTTTGAAGGCGTCCCCCTCCCTACGACAGGAAGAAGCGCATGGTTGTCCCTGAGGCTCTCAGGGTATTGCGGCTGAAGCCCGGTCGCAAGTACTGCACGGTCAAGGTGAGTGGACACTTTCTGTCATCTAGCCGGGTCGATATAGAACGCGATGATTTTCTAGCGTCTGTCCCACGAGGTTGGCTGGGGCTACAAGGACGTCGTCGACCGCTTGGAGGAGAAGAGGAAGGTCAAGGCCCAGGCTTTCCACGAGCGCAAGGTGAGGGAGCTTGGCTCATCTATCTCCCCCGCACTATTCTGACTGTCACATACCTAGACCGCGGCCCTCAAGCTGCGCCAAAAGGCCCTGGTTGATGCGACACCATCGTTCGAAAAGCTCGCGCAGCTTGGCTACTAGATGGAACGATTGCATGGCTTCCCATTCTCGCCTTTCGCGCTCCTCTATGATTAGTGCCATGACATACTCCATGTACTACGCCTATAGCTCTCGTATGCCTGTTTCACGGGGACGACGTTCGAATATGATACTACCGTTGCCGAGGAGGACAGCGCTACGGCCTCCGGTTAGTTGTACAACATGATGTTTATTCTGTGCATGCGAATGGCAAAACGACTTGGGGTGTGCGCAAACTATCCATGTCAGTGTCAGTTGTGAGGCAGGCGAGTCATTGAGGTGTGTTGTGTTGTATCGGCGCGGCGGAGTGCGAAAAGGGAGCTCCGCGTGCGGGGAGATGCCGAGGCTGCGCCGGTCTGGGCGAGTCCTCCGCACTTGTTTGCAAGCTTTTGCTCATCCACCTTCACATCGTCCTCCCCTCCCCTGTCCTCCTCGCTCCTTCTACTCCCCGCCCTTCCCCCCTCTCGTCCCCACCATGCCCTCCGACGCCCCCGTTCCCCGCGACGCTGGTGCGTTCTGTCTTTCGTGCATCTCTCGTGCCCGGCTCTGATTAGTTCCACCCGTAGGCTCTGCTCCTCAGTCCCGCTCTCCCACCCCGGCCGGCAACGATAGTCTCACTCTTCGTGCGCTTGTGAGCACCAAAGATGCCGGGGTCATCATTGGGAAGGCCGGTAAAAACGTCGCGGAACTTCGGGAACAGACCGGCGTCAAAGCTGGCGTCAGCAAAGTCATTCCCGGTGTTCACGAACGGGTTCTGACTGTGACTGGCTCCGTGGAGGGTGTGGCTAAGGTGCGTGCAGACTCCTCGATGCGGTCACGTGTATTCTTATGCGATATTGCAGGCGTACTCCCTCATTGTTTCCCAACTCGTCTCCGCCAATCCTTCCTCCCCCGTCACGTCAAACTCCTCTTCACCTACTACTGCCATCCGCCTCCTTATCTCGCATAACCTCATGGGTAGTGTAATTGGCAGGAACGGGTTGAAGATCAAAGCCATCCAGGACTCTTCGGGAGCGCGGATGGTCGCCTCCAAGGATATGCTCCCCCAATCTACAGAGCGTATCGTGGAGGTGCAAGGGTCCTCCGAGTCAATTGGCCGCGCCATTGAAGAGATCGGCCGCTGCCTTCTCGAGGACTGGGAACGCGGTGTCGGCACCGTGCTCTTCCACCCAGGCACGGGTGATGACCGCTCGGGCCGCCGCCCGCAGGCCGGCCGTAGGAGTAATGGCGAAGGTCGCGGGCGCACATCACCTTCCCCCAACTCGCCGTCATCACCACAGCCCACGAACCTCCGCACACAGAATATCTCCATCCCGTCGGACATGGTCGGGTGCATCATCGGCCGGAACGGAACCAAAATTACCGAGATTCGACGGCTGTCAGGCTCGAAGATCTCCATCGCGAAAGAACCGCACGATGAGACCGGCGAGCGCATGTTCACCATCGTCGGCACCCCCGAGGCCAACGAGAAGGCGCTTTTCCTCCTGTACAATCAGCTCGAGAGCGAGAAGGAGCGGAGGGTTGGACGTGATCAGCAACAGCAGGAGGAGTTGCAGGACTAGCCGCACAATATTATCAGGCGTCAGCAGTCCCAGATGCTTGATTTACACACCGGGCGGCGAGCATCAGGTTCTCGCTCGTACTCCTGACGTGCGCGTCGCCGACTGGCCAGTCCCTCGATATGAGACGTTCCTCTTCCTCCCCCTTCCAATCATCTCACCAGTCGCCGCCCCAGCGCTCTGCTGTAATCCCCTCGTCTCGCTCGTAATCTCCTCTCTATCCTTTCCTCATCCCTGTTGTCCCCATCAAAAATTGCCGAAAACCCCCAACCGTGTACCTCCCCGACCCGAGCTCCTATCTTGACCTCTCGTCCGTTGCGCTGTCTCCCTCTCCTCCGATGTAGCACACCCCCGTTTCGCAGGCCAACATGATCCTTTTAACTCAAGGGCTCCCCACTGACGTAACTTGGCTCTATCGTAGTGCTATCGTGCATACGCGCGCCTCATAGACAGTAAAAGTATGCGTATGTTAATCACGGTATACTGGTGCAACAAGGACATTGCTTTCGTGTGCAGTATCTCGCCACCACTCCAGATCGAGTTCACCATCGTTTCCGCCGGCATCTATGATGTTTTTCCGAGATTATGCGCTTTTGGCGAGATCAGCTGGTGAAAAGTTTAAGTTTGTGCGTTGATGGGCGCTTGGAAGTACTACGTGTCTGTCCTGGCATTTGCCTTTGCATTTGCATTCGCCTGGCATGCAGCCCAATCGCCCTCAGCACTTGCCTGGCCAACCATACTACCCTCCTCATGCTGGTCCTTCTAGCAGCAACATCGCCGCTCAAGCGTTGACTGCCGCGCTTTCTAACCCATACAGTCACACCCAATCCACCGCATACGGTCAAGCATCCCACTATGCCCAGGCCTACGCTCAGTACTACAACCAAGCGCGCCCCTCCGTAACGGCGGATGGATACACGCTTTCTTCGACATACGTCCCTGGTACACAGTACAACCAATACCGCGACCTTCAAAACACCCGTCCCGTTGCCGGACAACGCCTGCCATCGCACTCGCATGGGCACGGCCCCGGAGGTTGGTACCAGCCTGGTACCTCCCGGTGCTCGAAACGGGGATGCTCGTTCACCGGCTCGAAGAAGAGCGTAGAGCTTCACATGATGGACCGCCATCTCATCCATCCGCCTGGCTGGGAGCGCAGAAAGAAGTGGGACGACTGGGACGCGGATCCCAGCCTCAAAGGGTACGTCTACATCTCCTCGCCGCCAACTACATGCGTGCTCATGTCGCGGATTCGTGGAATATAGGAAGCCTATACCCATCCAGGGCACGAGCATACGGCTCGACACGCCTGAGGCTATCGCGGCGTGGATCGCGGAGCGGAAGAAGCGGTTCCCGACCGCTCAAAATGTGGCGGAGAAGGAGCAGAAGAAACGCGAGGCGATCGAGCGCGGCCAGCTCCCGTTCGATGACGGGAATAGGAAGAAGCGGCGAAGAACGGACGATGGCCGCGGCGGGCAGACAGGAAACTTCCGAGGACGAGGGGGGCATCGAGGCCGAGGGCGGGGAAGAGGAAGGGGCAGGGGTGGGGAACAAGACAATGGGTGGGATGGCAGGCAACAAAACGGCGCCGGGACATCAGCTGCAACGAACGCGCCCGAGTCGAGTCGGCCAACAGTACCTGCAAAACATACACAAGACGAAGACTCGTCGTCTTGCTCTCGCCCCGTTTCAGACTCGGATTCAGACTCTGACGGCGCTCCTGAGGTAGTATCGTCGAAACCACCTCCAGGTGTTCGGCTCCTCGATGCTGCATCGGTGGAGGAAGGCTCGGATGAAGAAAGCATCCCTTCAGCTGTGGCCCCCGAGACGTCCCATGATCTGCCACAACTAGTCAAGAAGCCTCGACCAAAACAACCTCGAAGGCCACTGTACAATCCCTTCGCTCAGCGGCCCTCCTTGCTTCAGAATGTGAGCGTCCCCTTCCCCGATGTTATGGTTTGGGCATGGCATACTCAGCATCGCATCTAGCTGTTACAACCAGAGATTCGAATGACAGTATCCAATCTATCGCAAGCAATCCGTTTTCTGGTCGACAACGACTTCCTCGACAATGTCGAGCTCAAGCCTGGTCAGGCCAACGAGCGTATGATCGAAGTCATTGGCGAGCAGCCTACACCAGTTGGCGGCACCCATGTCATCAATGCTGTCGCAGACGAACCCAACAAGTCGGACGCACAACACGCGGAGGTAAAAAAGTGAACTGGATGCTAAATATCCTTCCTGTGTAGCACAGGAACCCTCGTATAGCTACACACATTAATAGTAAGCACTGTGGATAGAATAGTGATGGTACTAGCGGGTGTCATCGCTCTCGCTTCCGCTCTCCGAGCCCGACTCCGAGAGTTCGCCATCCTCACCAGCATCGACCTGGAGTGTCTTCCGTTCGACCTGGAAGCCGATCTTGTCCAGCTCCTCCGACACTTGGTCGGCCTTTCCGGGGGCGGTGACGACGACCGCGACGGAGGACGATGAGTCGAACAAGGGCAGGAAGTACTTCTTGAGCACGGCGAGAACGTCGTCCTTCGTGATCTGCTGGAACTTCTCGAGCAGGTCGACGTTGTGGTTTTGCGGGACACTCTTCAGGCCTTGATTGACGAAGGACATAAGTGCCTAGCATAGCGGCGTCAGGACTCGAATCCTTGAAGGGAGAGAGAGAGAGAGATCGCTTACCGCCCGACCTGGCGTCGAGACACTCTTTGCAACGCCAAACACGATGCTACTCTTTGCAGCGTCCAGCACCGTCTCGTCGAAGGGGATCTGTTACGTAAAAGAGCGGGGATAAGTCTTTATCAGCCGCATCCGTAAGGATGCCACGCATACCGATCCATCGGTGAGGCCCTTGATCACGTTCGCCGCTTGCTTGAATGCCTCCATGCTGTTCGAACTCCGGTAAAGCGTGAAGCCGACGAAGCCAGCTTCAAGATCGAGGGAACAGTGAGCACCGTACGCCAATCCGGAACCACGGATGTATCGCTGCAGCGGCACGTCAGACAATCTCTCCCCTCTCGCAGTAACCAGGCAACGACACCTACCCAGAGGTAGCTCTCGGTCGCGTTCAGGACCTCGATCGCGACACGTATGGCCGGGTACTCGGGGTGCGACCAGCCCTGGACGGCCTTCGCGGTGTGGGTCACGAACGCGCTCTCGATGGTCGGCAAGCTGACGACCACTGCCCGTTTCACGGGGTTCTTCCCAACTGAGCTCAGCGTGTCTACGGCCAGGCGAAGAGGGGCGAGCTCGCTCTCCTGCAGACCAAATGTCAATATATGCACTGTGCCGAG
The DNA here is from genome assembly GCA_026283605.1 of Ganoderma lingzhi. Classification (NCBI taxonomy): domain Eukaryota; kingdom Fungi; phylum Basidiomycota; class Agaricomycetes; order Polyporales; family Polyporaceae; genus Ganoderma; species Ganoderma lingzhi. The sequence goes on from JAPJYM010000001.1 coordinate 3,245,485, forward strand.
AGCCGAAAGAAGGAGAGGGATCAGGGACCCACGGGAAGCAACTTGCTGAAGTGGCGCGCCCATGCGCTCCGAGGCTCCTTGAGAGATAGAATGTCGCCGTTAACGGATATTCGGACGCCAGTCGGGTCGGCCACTATGCGCAACGTAAGTCAGCCCCACCCCAGAACAGGGAGGATAGGAACGACTCACGGTGTCGGCGGATTTCCTCCAGGTCCTTGACAACGTCAGCAGGCGACTCCTGCAGCTGCTGAACAAGCTTCGGGATATATTCGATCTGGGGGACAACAGCACCCATACGGCTGGTCGAGCTCTCATCGTAGAGCAGCTCCGCAGAGACCGAACCGAGAACGTTGTCTCCGTCGCGCTTCAACTCGGGCAGAGACTGTGCGATCTTCGCGACGGTGACCTGCAGCCGGTCCTTGTCGAATTCGCTGCCGTACAGGAGATCCTTCAGCCAGGTGATTGCGGACTCGTACATGCCGGTTTCGACTTTGATGCTGACGCGCATGGTCTCCGTGAACGCGTTGTTGACACCCAGGGAGACCTCGTACGAGACGGTGTCGCTGTCAAGCCTATGGACAACCTCTTCGTGACCCAAGCGCTCGCCTGTACTCCTCTTGACAGGGAGGGAGAAGAACGAGGAGAGATAGGTAGACATGAGGCTGTGAAGAGGGGAGGTGAGTATGACAGACGTCATTCATGCTTATAAACACTTACGGGCGGAGGCGATCAGGGAGCTTAGCTAGGGAGAAGTAAGCGTGGACGGTCACGAAGTCGGACTGTCAAAGCTTGATAGTTAGTTCCCTGCAATAAACTCAACCTATGTTGGTTTAAACCTACCTTGACGTAGTCATACTGAACAAAGAACGGTAACGGCTTGCCATCCTGCTCAATATGTTTGGCCAACTTCGAGTTGTCGCCCCGAGCCGTGGGAGCACGGCCCTTTGAGCCGTGCTGTTCCTGCACACTCTGGATAGGTATCCAAGCGATGCTCTTCACATCAGGAACAGGGAACGACTTCAGGATGTCCGTAGGGATCTCCTTCTCGTGCTCTTTCTTCGCGGCTTCCAAAGTCCGTTCGCACTCCTCGAGACCCTTAGGACCGAGGTGTTCCTTTTGAGCAGCAATGCGAGCCTTCTCTTCGCGGTCGAGTCTGTCGGCCATCTCGCCGGAAGGACGTCCACGGACTACCACCGATGGGGGCTCAATGTAATATCTATAACGACGACAAATGAGCAATCACTTCGCGGTAATGGAGTCTCTGAACTTTACTTGTGCAGGAGGTCTGCCCATTGCATGCTAGACCACTTCTTGAGCTGGGCGTAGTAGTTGACTTCATCCATCGACGGTGCAAGATCGGAGCCATCTTCAGAGCCGTACAAAGAGTCCGCGATCACGCTGCCAGAGAAAGTGTCGCCTTGCGATGACTCGAGCTTGCTGCGAAGCTACGCATATAAATGTTCAGAAACAGTGCCCGTCATTAACCCCCGAAAAAAAACTCGCACTTGGCGCTCATCACGGTTGATAACCATAGCCATGCGGTCCATGTCGAGACCCTCATCTGCGATCCTCTTCAGGCTAGCCTTGAGCCTTTCATCAAAGGTGTCGAGGTGTTCTGTAGGGATAGAGCCAACGTAGACGGGCAGATCAACGCGTGTTGCGCGAGTGTCCTCGCCGAAATAAATGTACGTGCTAGGGTAACGCCTCTGTCAGAAAAACGTGTCCACGGTATCCAGAGGACATTTCATGCTTACCAAAGAGGGTTCTCGATCTCCACGTACTCCTTGTTCAGCGGCGCCACAGGTGAAGACGTAAGATAATAGCCAAGAATGTCCAGAGCCTTTCTCTCGAGGAATGCGGTCGGGGGCGGTCCAAGGAAACCAAGCTGAAGTTCGCCGACACTCTCATCCTTCTCCGGGAACTCAACGGTTTCCTTGACGGTCTTGAAGAGAGGGTTCCGCTGAGCACTAGCAGTCTCAAGGAAGGGGCGCTTCCAGCCTTTCGGCCTGGGACCCTGGTTCTGGCCGTGCTTGACTATGCTAGGCTCTACCTGGTTCTGAACGACGTCGAGAAGGGAGGCGGTCCCGGAAGCAAGCTTGCCAGTGACGATGAGCGTGAGGTTGTGGGGGACATAGTATGTGCCGTGATACTCGCGAACTATAACATGCGTCAGACAATGGAGACAGAAACGCAAACGGAAGAACGCACTCTGCTCTACGGTCAGTACACGGAGCGCTTCCATGAGACCTCCAGTTTCGCTGCGGTAGGCGCTTCCTGGAGAGTTCAACAACCGCTGCATGCTGTCCAGATTCTCAGTATCGGAAAATGGTTTATATTCAACGACTTTCAACATACCGAAGTGCCATGAGATCTCCAGAAGTGTTCTCGCGACCTTGCATCTCGCTGTATACGACACCAGAATTCTCGCCTTTTCCGTCAATATGATGAACCTCGGTTACGAAACCGGCTTTCGTCAGGGTGGGATAGAGGATGTGATCCACATAGATCGGGAGGAGTTGTAAGAAGCCTTGTTCTCCGGCGGTGGACACGGTATATGCGGTGTGATCGGTATCCGTCCATGCGTTCGTGCCGTTGGAGAAACCGCGGTTCGCAAGATGGTCTATAATGCCCTTGTATGGGTATTTCTCAGAACCCATAAACACGAGGCTGCAGTGGCAGTCAGAATCTATGTGGCTGTAATGCGGGCAGAACATACTGCTCTAGGGTGTGCGGACAACCGCTATCATTGAAGACTTGTAGATTTTCTAAGCACAGATTCGCTTTGTGGACGGAAACGAAGCATACGTACTTTCGGTGCCAACTACGAAGTATCCATTGACAAGAGGAGCTGTTGGGTGAACACATTTCAAGAGAATTCATGCGCGATGCGGAGATAATAAACGCACCGTCATAGTCTAGATGGACGACAGACAGGCCGGAGGTGCGGCTCTTCCACTTGGAGACGTGGATATCCGCGAAGTCGAGCTTGAAGCATTTGACCAGATCAAAGTTTCCGTGAGTCTCTACAGCATTGGCATTCTGAGAGAGGACATTGGCAGAATCAGGCATGCTAGAGTGGAATGGGCGAGATGCAGATGGCGAGGGAAACCTGTGCAAAGGACGAGGGCGAGGGCGGGGTGGTGTGGCAGGGAGGGTGCGTAAGAGCCTGCTTGTCTGGCTGGAAGCTGCGAAAAGGCGAGAGAGCAAGCGCATCCAGCAACCACCGGCCCCAGCCAAGATCGATATTAAAAAGCCTAGTAGACCACAACCCGGGACGCCTCAGCCACTGCACTACTGTATTAGTTCTGCGTCGTCTCAGTCTGGCATCTGCCCCAAGTCTGCCCTGCCAACTCCATATTTGTATTTGTCACTGTCACGTGCTCCGGTCGTCCACAGAGCGCGCGCGCGTCTATCTACTCTCCGCCAAACATCAGCTGGACAACATGCACTCCGTTTCCACCGCAAACTTGAATGGTCGTCCGATATCACCTCGGGACCCCCTTTGGCGTCCCCGGTCATTCGTCTGCCAGCACAATCGATACGCGCTGAGCAGCCAACTCGTCATATAGGCCAGCTGACTCCAGGAATCGGCTTCACGCCCCATCTCGACGATCCCAAGCCCCGGCCTCAAGAAACACACAATCATATCCAGATCTTCGTGAGAGATCCATGGACGAGTCCCCACCGCCCAGAGTGGCTTTCCTCGGCCCACCAGGATCATACTCGCACTCGGTAAGTTCATATCATGCGCTGTATGCGTCATCCTAACCATCCCCGAGTGCGCCGTAGAGAGATTCGACGACTCTGTGCAGTATATCGAGCAGTCTACGATCGAAGGCACGTCATACACTTCATTGCATAATACCACCTTTGTTCACATGTCTATAGATGTCTTTCGTGCGGTGTCCCCCGAGATCCCCTTTGCGGTTATTCCGCAGGAGAATAGTGTCTATGGGACCGTCGTTGACACCTATGATGCTCTCCGCAGCCCGGAGGCTGGGCAATCCGTGTTCATTCGCGGAGAGGCCGCCATGGCCGTTCAACACTGTTTGATCGTACGACGCGGTGTCAAACTCGAGGACGTCCAGAGAGTAATGAGCCACGAACAGGTACGTCGTCCCATATCCGTGGCTGTGCGCGGTCCTGAGTGGTGTATTGGCAGGCTCTCGGACAGTGCTCTCAATTCCTTTCAGAGCGGATGCCCAATGCGGTGCTCATGAAAGTTCCCTCGACATCCGCGGCTGCTAACGCCGTCGCGTGCTGCGGCGAAGGATCGGACGAGCCCGAGAGCGCCGCCATCTGCTCTGCTCACTGCGCGGAGATGTTCGATGGCCTCGAAGTTCTCGAGAGTGGCATTCAGAACGAACGCTGTACGTCCGCCATAACTCACTGTCAGTTTGATGCTAAACACTGATTCTGTCTGCAGCAAATACGACCCGTTTCTACATCCTTGCGAATTCCCTGGACGGACCGCTTCCTGGTGGGAAGAAAGAGGCTCGCCGTCAGCGAGCACTTGTTCGCATTGGAAATCAGTTGCGACACCATAGAGAGGGCGATTCGCCGTCTTCAACACGCCTCTCGCGCATAGTGACAAGCACCCTGTTAACCACATTTGGGTGTCCGGCCATTCGCATCGATCGGAGACCGTCGTTGAACGACGTTCCGTTCGATGATGTGTATTTTGTTGAAGTAGGAGATTTAGCCCCTCCTATCCCTCCCGGAGCGGCCAGCAAGGTCTGCGAGGGGGAGTGGCTTCAGCGGGCGCAGGACGGGATAGAAAGAATAAATGCCACTGGAGGGGAGGCGATAATCCTTGGTCTTTGGTAGCCACACTGTCCTTATACCGGCCATATGGAACTATGGGACACTAGATTGATGTACATACATTGCATAGATATGCCGAGAGCTTTCGCGAACTTTGAACGATGCATTCGAATTCAGCTGCGCTGAGCTCGACCAGTGTTATGTCAGGAAACAGTATGACTAACCGCTTTGAAAGGAAATTCCCGCCCTTTTGTTGACGCCGTCGCAGGCGCTCATTCTGCGCACTCCTTGCACCTGAACCGTGCAGCCACAATGACGACTACCACTCTTACGACCAGTCTTCAGGACATCATTAGTCCGAAATTCCACCAAAACAACTTTGCGGAGGAACTGTATGTCAAGAATGAGCTCGGAATCAAACTAGACAAAGGTTTGTACCCTGCACCTGCCTTTATAGATGTTGTATTCTGATCATGTCCCAGACGACCAGATATGCAGGCTATTTCTCACACCGACTGGGTGCCCTCTTGGCCCTCTACACTGTCCTCTCAGACATACCACTCCCTCTGTGCAGAATTTCCAGCCACCAAAGCAGCTACCCACACACCCCCGCGAACGCGAACGCCTGGCGACCGTCTGTAAGCACTGGCTCCGCGGGCTATGTAAGAAGGGTGACGCATGTGAGTTCTTGCATGAATACAACCTCCGCCGCATGCCCGAGTGCTGGTGGTACGCCAAGTACGGCTACTGTTCTGCTGGCGACGAGTGTCTCTACGCCCACCCGAAGGAGCGGAAGGCGGAGTGTCCAGACTACAACAGAGGCTTCTGTAAGCTAGGTGCGTCCCGTCTCCATGTTATTTTTCATGTCCTCCTTCCTCCTCCTAACCGGAGTCCGCTTCACCTGTTCTGTTTTTATGTCTCGCTCTGTGTTTTCCGTGACGGACGCTCATTTCCGCGTTTCTTGTGTGATGTCTGCCCCTCCCCCTCCCTATACAAACACAGGCCCGAACTGCCCCCGCAAGCACGTCCGCCGGGTGGCATGTCAACTGTACCTCACTGGTTTCTGCCCTATGGGTCCCGATTGTCCTCGCGGCCAGTACGTAACCCCTCGTATCCTCGAGTGTGAACCCGCGTGTTCCTGACTTTCGCCTTATCGCCACAGCCCGAAGCCTGGGATCCCTCCGCTCAAGGCTTACGAGCCACCCGAGCCCCCGTCCGTGCGCGACCTCGGTCCGCCCCCACCGGGCTACGGTCGGTACGCGGACTTTGACCGAGGAGCGGGGGGCCAGTTTCCCGGGGCACACCCCCCAGGTCTTGGCGGGTCCGGAGGCCCCCCGGGGCCGCGGAGAAACCTTGAAGACGTCGTATGCTACAAGGTACGTGGTGTGCTGTTGTCGTGTTTGCACGTTGCGGCGCCGCTGACACGTTGCCTCGCTTCTTTTTGTTCTTTCTTTCCTGGATTCTGCAGTGCGGCGAGAAGGGCCACTATGCGAACCACTGCCGGCACCACTCGCACAAGCCCTACAAGCGGTGAGCCGGTGATGTGGTCGGCAGGATGCACGAGCTCTCATGACTCGGTCGTACCGTACCATCGTGTTTGTTTGTACATAGCCATTGCCGTATACGCTCGTTAGTAATTGCATCCGTTCTTTTGCTAGCATCCTGTTGAACCGAACCAATCCATTTACATTTAGACCGTGATAGAATGAGTTCTAGGAAAGCAAACACTATCCATACTCTATACCTAAATACATTCCGTTGTAGCTATACATGTCAGAGCAAACCTATTCCGCCAGCCTCGACGCAGCCTGCGCCGTGGACGAAACCGCGCGTAGCAAAGGAAGGAGCCGAGCGGCACGAGAGAAGGAATACACGGGTGAAGAAGGGAGTAGCAATGAGCACAGTTCTAGTTGTACAATTGCAACACAGAAGACGAAAAGAAGTCCGCGGCACACACATAGCCGTCCGTCCATCGCGGACCCACCACCACGCACACACCGTCAAATCCGTCGCGCCGCGGGCAGCGCCAGACCACAGGTGCGATCGAGTTGGTCCAGAGCGAGCCCAGTCCGCTAAATACAAGGTGAAGAGTTCAGGCTCCAGGAGAAGGCGCGGAGAGAACGACGTCATTGCGGGAACCCTGTCGAGACCGAGTGTGCGTACGGCCTCGACCTGATCGTCGGGGACGTCCAGCTCGCAAGCGAGGCCGGTGACGACGCCGAAGTGATGTTCCCTCCAGTGAGCCCTGCCATGCCTGTCGGGGAGTCGGCCTCTGGATACTGCGTGCTGTCCGGCAGCGGGGCAGCAGTGGGGTCCGGCGCCAGCGTCCCCTTGGCGAACACGCCAGCATGGGAGAAGGGATAGAGCGGGACGCCGACCTCGAGTGGCTGCATCTGGCTCGTCATCCGAACGATCTCTGTCATAAGGCCCTGCAGAAGCTTCTCTTGTCGGGCTGTTGGAGCGAGAGCGAGCGTCAGCGTGCGGCTCGCGTGGGGGTGTCAGCAGCACTTACTGCCGATGGGCGATCGGCCGCCGTACGTGAGCATCGCGAAACTTGATGTGGCGCCTCGTGAGTGGTGGGGACACGCTCAAGCGAACAGTAGAAGACGTACCGAAGCGCGTTGATTTCCCCCCAGACCGTTTGCTCCCGCGCAGTGTCGCCGATCTCGATGAAGTACTTGCACAGCTGAGTTTGGACAACAGCGGCGAGGTACCAGCAAATCTAGAACGCGAGACGTGAGCCTGAGGTTGATAGAGCGCGGGAAATCCAATACTTACGGTTGCAAACGGATGTAACCGGGTGATATCGAGCGATGTCTCTGACAATCGGTAGTATGCCGCCAGGATCGCCCGAGTCGCGCTTACACAACGGCTTGTCGAAACGCTCCGCGGGTCCGCGAAGTTGAGGTACGGATTGTGAAGGGTGATGGCCGCGCTAGAAAACAAGACGTTCAGGGGGGGACTGGCAGTACTGAAATCAATACTCACGCGTGGGGGACTACATGCGCCATGTAGAGATCGGTATCGAGTGAGCTGCCGTCGTCAGTGACACCGAGGTGCTTGTACTCCGGCGGGAAGCTCTGTAGGAAGTCTTGTCCGACTATTCGGTCAAGATCCTCGAATCCGGGTAGCGCGAAGGGGTTCTGGTTCTTGGAGGGAGGAGCGCTAGCACGTAAGTTGCTGCGGGTGTTATAGTCCGTCACCCTGCCGAACATCATGACAGCTTTGAGGAACAGGATGAAGGAGTCGGTGTACTGAGCCGGATGCTGGGTGAAAATGGACTCTGAAAACAGATCTTGTGGGTTATGGGGGACGTTGGCCTGGTGATAGAAGCTCAGACACGTGCTGCGCGGAAGAGTCAAAACGCAAAACGCTTACATCCACCTCAAAGTCGATACGGCGAAGAGGTAGCTCCGTGCCAATGTCGCGCTCGTCCACCCCGTGCACCCACCCGCCAACCGACGCGATACGGTCGAACATGATAGTCATCCACCATGTTCGCCTCCTCGACTCAAGGTCCTTGAAGTCTCGAGGCGGCGCCAGATATGCGCCTGGAGAAGCGGCGCCGATCGCGGAGAACGTGCCAGGATAGTTGAGACGTAACGGCACAGCCGCCCGCGTCTGGAAGCCTGCGAAAATCCACACCTCGACCCACCGGCCCTCCTGGTAAAAGTACCAGGACAGAATGATGCATGCTTGCATGACAGGGAAGATGTCCACCCCGGTTGCCATCGTTCGGTCAATGTAGGCCCTCGTTTTACTGACGTGTAGCTCCGCGAACTTGTCGCGTCGGGTGCCATCGGGCAACAGTGCTATATCCTGTGGCGTCCACCGAGAAGCCGAAGCGCACTGCACCAGATTGTCGTCAGCGCCTTATCAGGAAATCGAGGAGGGTTGCTGTGTCAAACATACTATTGCATGCAAGATGGCAGGATGTGGGTAGTTGTCATCTTTCGGGTGCAGATGCATAGACGCTAAGAATGAAGGCCGATGCAGGACGCGTGAACCGCACGGATCACATTTGAAGAAAATGTCGATGCTAATCCAAGCTGGTTAGATTGTCACCGATGGTTACCCGGAATATGAACGTACTAGTGGTCGAGAGTGTCCGGGTCGGGAAGATCAGGATCCCACCCGGAGAAAAGGACATCCATGAATGGGTCCGGCACGGTTTGCGGACGCTGGTGGTTGCCTTGCCTGAGCTCTGGACTTCTCGTTGAGCCACGGGGGTGGGAGTCGCTGCTCCCGGGGGAGAGCTCCTGCAGAACTTCTAGAGAAGCATGAGGAAGGATGATCCCGCCGCCATTCGGGCTAGCGTTCCCGGACTGACCGCCGTGCGACGAGCTAGAAGGGAACTGGTTGCCATTCCGCACTTGAGCGTGTCGTGAGGGCGACACAGAGCGAGAGTTGAAATTCCGCTGTTCATTCAATTGAGCCTTCAGTTGTGCTGCGCACCGCCAGTCAGATACCGCGCGACGAACAGATAGCGGCGGGGGATGGGCGCACATATTTGATCCTCGAGAAGTCGTATCCGCTCGGACGGGTCAATGTTGGATGCGATGGGGAGGCCCTCGACGGGGTCGTATGAGCATTGTGGTTCGGTTGGATGGCTGCGAGGACGATCCTGAGGTTGCAGACGTGGCGGGAGGGAACGGAAACGTACGCGTAACCGACGGGAGGTGGGACACTGATCAGAGACTGCCATTGCCTAGCGCCTTCGGTGAGCACATGAGCAGCGAAACCTAATGCCTGCGGACCCACTTAACGCAAGTGCCGCAATGGGGTCGGGCCGCGTCGCATTTCTGCGCGGTCGCGGAGGTTAGTGGACACGAGCAGCGCGTGAGGTAGAGTGTACACGCACCAGTTTTCTCTTTCTGCATGATAGGCAGGCCTACGACCGGCGCGAGAAAGATGGGGAATGGTTAGGTGGGTGTGATACGGGCAGGATCAAGCAGACGGACCTGGTTCCTGCGCAATGCTGGGCGCGCGGAAGTGGTCGGCGCCTTGGGCATGGCGTCGTCTCAGGGTCGCGAGTGCGAATTGGAAGGTAGCGCGAGAGAAGGAGAGTAGGGGGTCGAGCAGACCAGAATCGCAAGCTGGACGGATGGGGGCTTGGGCGATTTTCCGCGCTAGCGTATATATGAGCGGGTGGTGGGAATAGAGAAGCGCGGTCGGGAACTGGCGAGAAGGGGGATCCCGCTGGCGTACGCACCCAGAGCCTAAGACGGCGCTCGTCGAGGAACGAGGGAGAATTCAAACCGCTCCTTCTCTCCACGCACGGAAATGTATGTATACAGGATGAAGCGTTTTTGATGCCCTTTCCTTCGTCACAGTCTTCCGCCCGCTGGGAAGGCACACGGTAATTCCTGGGGCCTGCAGTCTAGTTTCGTCCGGTCCAGTACCAGGTCTGCACGATATCGGCGCGAGCGGTCGCCAAGTTAGCTTCCGGGCTTCCGAGCCCGGGCGCTGGATTCGGAGGAGGACGACTGGTGCTGTGGACGAGATCGGGGTCACCGAGCGATGAGTGTCTCTAGCCGAACCGGCGGCGGCCTGTCAAAATGACGGGTGTGGCGCGGCAGCCCCTAGGGTCCCTGGACGGGCGTGGTCTCAGACTGCAGAGCAGAGCGTGTGGAGGCGGCGCAAGAGAGGTTGAGTTCAGGAGAGCCCGGCACACCGCCATATACCCCCCCCCCACTCGAGTCCGTGACCCGTCGTCTGGACTCGTCGTTGCGGCTTCTGAATCCTATCAACGAGCCATGTGCGCCCTCACGCTTGATCAACACCCCGATCCGGCAATCCCTCCGCGGGGGGCCAATCGGTCTTCCTGTTCCCAGCAGTTTCCCAACCCATCTCGATTCTCCGGATCGCGGCCGTTCCGATTCCACGGCGAACCCAACCCTGACCCACCCCGGCCGAGTCATGTCCAATGCCATGAGCCACGGTGCAGCGAAAGCAGCCGGAATCGAAAGACGGCATCGAACGGTTCTATGCTTCACCATCCAGACCCAAGCACTTGGGACTCTATGCGTGTTGCCAGGCTACAGTCCAGAGATAATTGCGAGGGCCACTTACGGCCATCTGGAAACCATGGGATCGTCAAGGAGTCACTCACTCCTGCGTGTTACCGTTTGTCTCTTCGGTGTAGGGCGCAAGACCCTCTGCCTCAACTCGTGCTCAGGGAACCACAAGCTCGTCCCGAACTCAGCTGTGCCGTCACCTCCGCGCGGGACGCGTACTCCCTTTCCAGGGCGGACTCTCAAACTCAACAAGGCGTCGTTGTATCAGCGCGTACCTTCTTTCTGCACCCCTACATGAAGGCACCCATCGCATGATCTGATTCACATCCTGTTCAGATGGAGGATCGGCTTTCGGCCACAGCCTCCGCATTCCGGGCTGTCCTTCAATAGCGCATACAGTGAACGTAGACGAGTGCGGACCAAAGGCATCGGTGTACACCCGCACGCATGGAGCGTGCTTTATTTTCGGACGATCGCGCTCTGGGCCCTGAATCGGGGAAGGAAGGGTGTCGCTTCCGGAAATCCTGGACCAATGATTGTACTTCATACAGTGCACGATGCGCAACATCCACACCGTCTTCATATCCAATACGATCCCTCTTCATGACCTGTCAAAGTGAGAACAAGTGTTAGTAAACCCGTGCCATAATCCCGCACATCGGATGAAACGGCGCACAAAATTGTCGCAACGATCCGACGTGAGTGCGGCGCATGCCGGAACTCGGTCAAGTAGATCCCTACAGTGTCGCCGCGGTACCGGCGTGGTTCCATGAATGGTAAACCAGACGGTCAATCGAAGTCGGACACGGCGGATGGAACCGCCGGAAGTGCGGAAAATCGCGTCCATGAGCATCGGCGGGATGATCCCAGACATCCCGAGCGGGACCCACCTTGCCATGTGCCCAAATTCAGGCGGCCGTCCGTGATTGGTACGCAGATAGACGTCCCGACGAGCGATGTTTTTGTGTGCGAAACCCTATAAGGGATCCACACCGCGGAGGGTTCGGAGTCCCATGGCGGGTGTCAGTGACAGAATTTTAAGAAAGTGTTGGTAAACCACTCACGAGTCACTGAATGATCGATAGTTCAAATCGGCCATCCACAAGCCGACAGATGGTCAATAAGGGTTGGAGGTATATGTATAGAAGCTGCAATGGCTACTCACTCTGGACCTTCGTCAGTGTGCCGCCAATTCAGGCTCTCGGGCACGATGTTGTCCAGCGCCATGTCCATGTCTGGATGCGGGACGATTCCCGGCCCCCATCGCCCCAGATTCAGCAACACCATTACGGCGAGAGCGGGGCATTACGGGAGGATCGCCCACCTCGCCGAACATCTGGGTTTCAGGTGTAACGGGCAGGCACTGTTTGGTTGATCAGCGGAGGGGATTGCGCCAACGACCTACTCACCTGAGTCAAAGTTTTCATTGATGGTGAGTGCTGCAGAGGTGTGTTGGCTGCGACGTTTTCCTCACATCAGCGTCGTGTGCGAAAACGGTACTCCTCCTGGGAGCCTCCGGAGGTTTGATCTGTATAAATTTGGGGCACATACATGAACAGGTATAGAACCCCAACCTAAAGGCGAAAAGGACAATGTCAGCAGGATTCGATCGCGGATAATGTGAGTACCCTGCGTCAATAGGCTTCCGAAGGATACCAAGCGAGCCTGCTGCCAGCCGGCGACACTTGGATTCAAGGTCGGGAGGTGGAAGGGACGCGGGCCGCGGCGGTATTGAGAAGCTCCTGGATAACACATCGTCGCCCGGGCGCACGCAGTTACCACAGAGACAGATAGAAAACTGATGATGACCTGGACGCCTCGCAACCCTGGTTCGATCTGGCCCACCACCTCGTCGGTCACAAGATGACACCCTTTGCTCCTGCGCGCCAGCGTGAACGTCTTCTGCCAGCCCATGAATAAGTGCGAACAGAGAGATGGAAGGAGGATGGGCAATACAAGGAAAGCAAGGTCTATCGTTACTTGAGCCTGGCTTCGGGGTGATTGCCTATCTTGACCAGATAAGCTCAAGATCATTCTGCCCCTGGGGTAGGGTTATGATCTCATCATTGCGCAAACACCTTTGACCAATGTAGTGCAGCAGCAATCCTCAACTCGGAGGATCGTCTCCACACACGGAGATGGTGGGAACACTGATGGGACACGGGTTTCGCGTAGAACGGCGTTGGAATGATCATGGTTCCGTAGTCGTTGCTGATGCACTCTCGGGACAGCCCTCGACCGTCACTGGCCTGTGCGTGATTACGGCAAGCCTGACATGGCAGAGCGTAATGGTAATTTGCATACGCACCAGTCGAGCCAACTTCCGTCAGAAGAGAACATCGATTAGTTATTCTGCACCCGAACTTTAGGCTACAAGCTCGTCAGCTTCATACTAGACCATCGTCCTGACCGGAGCACAATGACTTCGTGGGCCCAACGTCGGGCCCGTCGCTAGAAGCATCACTTTATGCCTATGCACCGCACGCACAAGATACACTTCACATAAAGCCATGTGCAGCCTTCATGGGCGGCGCCCCGACGAGGACCAACTAGGATCATGAATCAGCATTCATGCCATATAGACTGTCGAAGAAGACCTCAGAACGCAGGACGTGTCTTGCCACACACGAAGGGCGCGCTGGCGCGCCAAACTGTCACGGTCAACCTCGGCGAGAAAACTGTGTGATACGCAGGTATTCATGTTTCTATGCTACGACTGCAGTGATCCGCCTAGTAGAAACGTGTGAGTGCAGAACACATCTTGCCGGATGTGCATGAGAATGAAATCATAAATCACGTACAAAGCTGGTGACATGTGTGCGTGGCCGCGAGCGAGCTAGATTCAGCCCCGGGTTCCTTTCCGCTCCGCTTCGAGGATGGCATCAAACTCAGCTTGTGCCTTGGCGCGGGAGTCCTCGATTTCAGACGGTGAGTTCGAATTCTGTTGGACAGGGACTCTCGCTGATTCGGCGACTCGCTGACGCTCATGGCGTTGGCGGAGCTCGTCCCAGGACGAATGTCTCCCAGCGTTATGTGCATTCGCCTCGCGGATCGCCTCCCAGGTGCTCTTCAGTCGTGCAGAGGCATCTTCTCGAACTGGTTACAGGCGAGCATTTAGAGAGGTGAAAGACGGACTTACCTTTGGTGGGTAGTGCAGGTGGTGACGGCGCTACGCCGTCTGTCGTCGAGTCAGAGCCGGGAACGAACTCAACGTCAGGGGAAAGAACTTCTCCATGTTGCTGTTTGTGCTTCATGATGATATCGAACATCTTCTGTTCTTCGAGCTGAGGGAATAGGGAACCGTGGTTTCCTAGTCGTTTGTTCACATTCTCGAGTACGAGAAGGAAGGCTTGTCGGTCATCCAGTTGCTGTGCAAACTTCCTGTGCCCGCGAAAATAATGGAAGAGACCAAAGCCGTAGCCGGAGACAGCGGAGACACCGACTACAGTTGTCGGAAATCGAACTCTGGACCTGAATCGGAAGAGGGCAAGGCTGGCAAGGCTACCCCAGAGAGCGGTATGTATGTACTGCGCAAATGGGGTGCAGGTTTCATTTGCATTCAGTAGAGTGGTCGCGTGCGGTATAAGAAGTAACATACGGGAAGGTAGCGGTGATAACCGGGTAGGAAGGCGACGGCGAGGTTGAAGTCGTGTTGGGACAAGAGACCGGACTCGAGGTCTGGACGAAGAAGCTGCTCTGCGCGTGCGGCGGAGGGGAATGTGTTGTCAAACCAACTCTTGGCAATGGACATGCTCTGCAGACCTCGCGACAGGACAGGACAGGACAGGACAGGCCAGGACAGAGGCCCAAGGCGTGGTGGGAGCACGTACGGTACCGGTTCCGAACTTGACGGGCCTCGTTCACGCGTCCGACTCCGACTCCGACTCCGAGTTGGGCGCGTCAACGGTCAAGGACACGTGAGGGGATGGGTGACGGTGACAGACAGTGACACTCACGGCAGGGATTCCACGATTTCGGACGGGAGAAAAGTCGACAAAAAGGGATTACTCGTGAAAGACTTTTCTTTTCACGTGACCAGATTAGAGAAAAGTCGCACAAAATCCTCCCAAAAGGAGAACTTTCTTCCGCTTTAAGCTCGACTTTTCTCTTCTTTGGCACGTGCAAGAGAAAAGTTAATCGCGAGTAATCCCTTTTGGTCCACTTTCCTTCCGTCGAAAATATCGAAATCCCCGCCGTGACTGACACCGGCAGTGACAGACGAGGAAGGCTCGGGAAGCAGGACACCCGACCGCGCTGCACAAACAGCGCCGCCGCGCTCGAGCCGCCCGCCGCCAGGGACACGACCTCCCACCCCGTTCACGACCCCCGCTTTTCACGACTTTGCCAGCACCTCCTCTAGCCTCCCTATTTTCCTCTGCGCCGCCACGTTCTTTCCCCGCTCCACCGCCCCCACCCTGCCTCATGGCCCTCTCCGACATCGCCGCCAAGCCCCTCCCTCCACCCGCGAAAAGCGAGAAGCTGCCGTCCATCCCTCCGCTAGACTTTGACGACTTTTCGTCCGTTCCGACACCACCACCCAAGATAGTCCACAATGACGCGCCAGAACAGCCTTCTTATGTCCCACCCAAAAGTTTGGCTCCCATCGATGTGAAAGCATCGCTCAGTGCATCGGAGTTAGGTACGTGCTTCCACCCCCAGCGGTCTCTTCCCCTCCCTGAGTGTTATGTCCCAAAGCCCTTGGCTCTGCCCCCCTCACGCCCATCACACCTTTACCTGGGGAAATGCAACATTCGCCTTCTGGCTCCAGCGGGGATAAGGCCAAGAAGTCTAATCCACTCACCGACCTCATTGACACCGAGAAGGCTTATGTAGACCAGCTTGCAGGCATCATCCGCGTTCGTCTTTCATTTTTAGACTCTTCACATCTCCGTAATGAGCAACCAATCTCCTTTTCTCGAATCTAGAAAGTCGCAGCGGCATGGTCACGATCGAACCTTCCACCCCAAGAATTGGATACCATGTTTCGGAGCATAGAAAGCATTTACAAGGCTAACCGTTCGTTGCTTGCCGTATGTCCTCGCCTCTCCGCACAACTCCTTCCTCCTCACTTATGGCCCTCAGAAACTCAAAGAGATTGGGACCAACCCTAAGGGTCTCGGTGATCTACTAATGCGATGGGTGTGTGCATTCCTTGCGGCGCCTCACTTCCATCCCTCATGGCCCGCCGCGTGCAGATCGATGACCTAGAGGGTCCGTACACCAACTACTCCATCAAGTTCTGTTCGGGTTTCGATACGTGGGAGCCCGTACAAGCTAACCCTCGCGTCCTCACTGTTCTCGCCATGTTCTCTTCTACCTGCCCTCCCCCGTTGCCGACATCATCTCCGGCGCACCCAGCTGAGCCGCCCATCTGGACACTTGACGAGCTCTTCCTTCTACCCAGAGGTCGCATCAAGTATTACAAGAAGCTCTACAATAGGCTGCTCAAGAGCACAGCCCCCGGCCGGAGCGACCACCGTATGCTTACCGGGGCTTTGGAGAAGTTGGATCAACTATTGACGACTATCGACACTCGTTCGGAGGTACGTGTTGGTAGTGGTATTGCGAGGAAAGAGGAGGTCCCGCCTCCAATAGAGACAGAGGACGAAGTCGTGATCGACATGCGCGCTCGGCAGAGCACGTTGGAGCCACAACCACACCCACCAGCGTCGGGTCCGACATCTCCGTCACAACGCGCTAGTGATTCTACGCGAGCAAGCGGGAGTCTCTCGAGCAGGTAACAGCTTTCCTCGTGTGACAACCCATTAACACCACGCTGATATGGCTGTGCAACACAGCGGCCGACAATCGGAGGACACGGCACCTACGACGGACAGTCGGACGTCGACTTCCACATTGTCAATGCCAATTACTGACCTTGAGCGGAGGCTTTCCACGGACCGAACACTCGATATTTTTACGATGAAGCCGAAGGTATGTTCGACCATCAGTTGTATGCTGCGGCTTCCGCTCATGCACGATACCTCCTGTTAACAGCAAGTACGCTTGCAAATCGCGCCCCCGAACCTACACTATACCCGAGAGCTATGCTGCTCTACTTCCGTCGTTATTTCCTTCATTCCCCGAGCCACCGGCGTCGAGGTGGTGCAAGAGCGGGGTCATATATTCCTTTTGACGGATTTGATGTTGGTGTGTGAGAAGATGTCGCCGAAGGAGCAAGAGGTCGCCGGACCCAATGGTCCAGATATGTGGCTGTTATACCCGCCGCTGGCAGGCAAGCATTTGCGCGTGGCGCCCATAGATGGTAAGCTCTAAGTTTGTGCGCAATAGACATTCGCTGACACAAAGGACGTTGTAGACATTACCCTATCAGTTACCATCCTACGCAAGGAAACCCTACACTTACGGGCAGATTCTACGGCATCTCGAGACCGACTTATTGCGGATTTCAACGAATGTATAGAAACGGCGTCTATGCGTGAGTGTTCTATAAGCTATTATTGAGGTACCAGTGCAAGCGAGCTAACCCATATCAGTCTTCCCGTCCTCGTCTAAGAACCCCCCTCCCCCCGTGCCGGCCCTGCCCTCTCTTCCCAGCAACGTCGGCAACAATGTCTCTCGCCCACCTTCTGTGCCACAAGACCGCAGTCATCCACCTTCCATGGATGGCATTTCATCGCCAGAGCGCTTTAGTGGTCGCATGAGTCCCCCTCGGGCATTGTCTCCGGCTAGTTCCAACTCCCGGAAATCCAACGACCCTCCTTCGCGGGTGACCTCTGTCCAAACCGCGCTCGCCGATGCTGCGTTGTCAGGCGATATGTCAAGGATGAATATGGGTCCCCCGCGTTCAGCATCTCCGGTCGGACCTCAACAACAGGGGTTCCCGCTCCGCGGTCCTCCCGCGGCGTCGGGTCCTGGTGGCTTCGGCCCGGGACAGGTTATGCCTCCCGGAGGGTTTGGACCGGGACCTAACTTCGGTCCTGGGCGGGTCATGTCCCCTCCATCCTTCGGTCCTGGGCAGCACATGCCCCCTCAAGCGTTCGGCCCCGGGCAACATATGCCTCCGTACCAGAATGGTCACTCAGGACCCATGCCTCCCCCTCTTCCCCCTCCAGGGGCGTACGTTCCTCCTGGCGGTCCTGGTCCGCAGCGTAATCCGAGCTTCGGACATGGTCCTCCCCCTCTCCATCCTCTCCCGCATAACGGCATGCCTCCTGCACGTCAGCCTAGTTTGACGAGCGGTCCACCTCAGGTCGGTCAATCATACCAGGGAATAGGCGCTCCACAACCGCGGCCAGGTCCTCCTATGGGCATGGGAGGATTACCTCCTCGTCCCGGAATGGGACCTGCACCTGGTGGAGCCTACCTGCCCCCGCGGCCGCCCTCCGAGCCTCAAATGGATGGTCTACGCAAGATGCCATCCACGATGTCGCTGAACGGCGGCCCAAGTCCTCGAAGTGCGCTGAACGGTGGCCCTCCGCCGATGATGGGAGGATACCCGGGGGACCTCCCTCCTCCACGGCCAGGCTTCCTGCAGCGCACCGGATCGTCCAGCTCGCTTCCAAACATGGTTGAGGGCGGCCTGCAGGCGCCCCAGCCCCGTGCCCTCCTGCCCTCGGCGCAGATGAGTATGCGCTCGGTGTCGACGGCGGGTTCGTTCTCCATCGAGGAGCCGAGTCCGCCTGGGTCTCCGGTCGAGGCACCGCGGGACGTGGGCCCGGTGACGTCGACGGTGACCGCGCAGATGAAGTGCAAGGTGTTCCTGAAGCAGCACCACGCGCAGTGGAAGTCGCTTGGGAGCGCGCGCCTGAAGCTGTACCGCGAGGACCCGACGAACGTGAAGCAGCTCGTCGTCGAGGCGGACGACAAGAACAAGACAATACTCATCTCGACGATCGTGCTCACCGACGGCGTCGAGCGCGTCGGCAAGACGGGCGTCGCGATCGAGCTGAGCGACAAGGGCATGCGGACAGGCGTCGTGTACATGCTCCAGCTCAGGAACGAGAAGAGCGCGGCCGGGCTGTTCAACGAGCTGCTCTACGGTTCGGATCGCTTCAATGGGCGGTGAGGGTAGGGGTTCTGATGGTCGATTGCTTGTTGGAAGAGGCTTGGATGCAAGACGGACTTCACGAGGCGACGCGGACTCGCTATTCTCCTCACGTTTTCCACCAGGTCATTACCCGCCAACTACATTCCTTGTGTTTCACTTGTTGCGGTTGTCGTCATCGTCGTCGTACTCTCATTTCATGTCCACGTGGTTTCCCAACTCATACATCTGCTCTCGCATCACTGCACCACACATTTTCTATCTGCGAACATTTCCCGCTACTCGTTGCCTCACTCATTTCCGTTCACCATCACAGTCGAGCCTTTCACGTCCCTACTACACTATGGTCTTCTATTAGCATATCGCTCCGCCTCCCTCTACCCCACACGGTCGTAACTATTACTGCTCATTAATGAATGCAGGTCATGCATATCCCATCTCAAAGCGGGTGTTGTTCGCCGGTCTTCGAATGTCTTGCACGTCATACAGTTGGCCAGTGGAGGTCCGCAGCGAGCGAGATGTGATCACTGCCGCATACACCCTTTCGAGGAAGGCCCTCTCCAAACGACTCCTTGCTGTGCGGCTTTGCCAGCCTCGCGACTGATACCTTGCGCCCAGGTATGTCAAGGACGAAGATGTAATCTAGCAGGATCAAAGCCGGATCCGTCAGCCACGGGCTCGGAGGCAGAGACAACATCTGCGGTGCACGCCCTCACCTAACACTGCCTGCCAGTACTGCGACGCGTATCAGCATCGGCACCAATGGTTACCCACAGGCTCGGATTCAAACACGGAACGAGACCTACGTGGGTGTAGCTCGTGTATATGGGCTCATATGCACCGCACCGTCCCTCGGGAATAGATACCCTGCTCCCGAACGTAAGCCCGCTCGCGGATGCTCTCTGACCGACATCATATGCACTGATCAGCATCCCCGACTGCCTGAAGAGAAGCTCTAGCTCTGCGTCAGACAGCAGCCCGTCAGACGGCTGTGCGGCGCGCGCGTTGACGATGATCCTGTCCGGATCGTTCTCGCCCGACTCGGCGCCCTCTTCCTCTTCCTCGGCTGCCGCAACGCCGGCCGTGGGGACAGAGGGATCGATCGTTGCGTGAACCACTCGGGAGCTCTGGAGGCGGGCCTTTTGGGCCGGTAGTAGCTCGTTGCCGACGAGGAGCGAGTACGCCGGGTCATCTGGGCCGAAGTTGAAGTCTGGTGGATAGAGGAATCATTCCCAAATATGGATAACGCTGGAGCCTGAACTTGGTCAAATATGGACTTACCACCTGCGAGGACGCAGGGCCAGCGCTGTTCAGCCTCTGTGCCATAGGTACGGAACCTGGTCACTTCTCGCAATAGGATCCCAGCTTGCCTGACGCAGTCAGTTGGCTGTTCAGTCGACAACGTGGGCCTAGACCTACCTCGCCCTTTCATATGCGTAGCTGTTGGCGAGTGACATGAGAAAGAAACCGCAATTCGTGAACGCTACGCTTACGTACGCTGGATGCCAGAACAGATGTGTCGTGGCTATGATCACACCATCGTCCGCTCGTAGTCTGCGGAGGGCAACTACGAAACCGATGTTCTTGGTGCGGAAACTGGAACCGCGGCGAGCTTGCTCGTCGCCCTCTGATCGAACTTCTTGTTCGTCGTAGGCCATGACTTTCTGGCGCACACATTGGTATGCGTCTTTGCGGTATGCGATGAGGCATCCGTGCTTCTTGCGGGGCCCTGCGGCATACACCCATGCATAACCCGCCTTTTCTAATTGGGGGAACAGCTTCTCTGTTCTATCTACTTCCTGTATGCGGGTTAGACACGTCGTGAAGGGCAAAGAGGAGGCACAACTTACCTGAAGACAACAGATTGTAGCTTTCATGGAGTTAATCTCGCCGTAAATCATATGCTCTCGTTGACTGGCTTTCAGGCAGTCGCTCGTCGGGAACAGTTCACGGCCTGATGATTACTAAGTCGACGATCGTAAACGTCAACATGTTCAAGCACCCACGAACGAGGCTCTGAGCTAATAGCTATGTAGATGTAGATCGAACCATATGATAAGCACGGAAGTAACGTGTAACATGGGGAGTGGACTGACATTCCACGTCATAAGTCTGACCAAATGTCCTGCAGAATTTGCAGTCTGGGACGATGTCTCCAGCCATTCGCGAGGCAAGATGGTTCCACGTTCGTCCTCGGTTTTCGGAGGGGTGTTCAGCCTTGCTTGTTCTTTCTTCAGCCGCCTCTGTTCGGCTTTTGCAAGGTCCTCTGGGGTGGGCTGGTAGGGTTTGGACATGGCATGCAGATATCTTGTTGACACTTTTCGAAACAAGGATTGGACTGGCTTCGGGGCGCGGGAACGGGAACGGGAAGGGGGTACAACTTACAAGACGAGACGACAATGAGTGCTCTTGTTGTCCCGACAATGTCCCGATCACCTTTCCACGATGGCTCGCAGTCGCAGTCGCAGTCGCAGTCGCAGGCGCAAACGATTCTGAATGGCAGCCTTCCCTGACTATGGCTGAGCGCTCAACGTCAACAGACGCAAGCTTAGAGTGGCAGATCGTCGTCATCTTCGCCAAATCTTCGCCCAGAGTCCCCTCGACAAGTCACATGATCGCAGACAAGTCCGAGGATTCCCGCACACGGTCGCATTTCCGAGGAAAGCGTATCTTACAGACCATTCGGAAGCAGAATTACATGACTCTGGGAATAAGCAACCAAGCGGGTAAGCCCAGGATGCGAAGGGGGCCTGCGCAGATGCACCAGCAGTAAAGAATTTATGGAGGGGGAGGAACACCAGAAAACGCAACTACACGCGAACAATCAGAAGCCAAGTCCCGTGTGGCGGCAGCAGCCAAGGGCCATGTGCTCACAGTGACATGCATGCGAGGGCATGGCAGAACAGTCGGGACATACAAGTCGTAAATGGTTGCAAGATCGTAAATGGTATGATGATAGTCGTACTCGCAGGTCATGATTTGGAGGGTTCCGCGCGCAATTTAGGCGATAATGCACTTGGAGCCCTTGTTGCCCTTCTTGGCGGGCTGAGGGGGAGGGTTTACTGAACAGCCGTGGGCCATCAGGGTTCGGAGTACAGCGAAACAGTAGATCACGAGTACTCACAGACTGCACGGATAGCCTCGTCGAATACGGTCTTGAGACCTTTCTGGGTAAGGGCAGAGCACTCCAAGTACTTCACCGCACCAACGTCCCTCGCCATCTGGACACCCTGCGAGTACTGGATGGGCGCCATTCGACTATAGAAACAGTGAACATCGGCCACTGCACACGCCACAAGAGGTACGTACCGGTCCCTCAACTTCTCAATGGTGGCAGGATCCTCACGCAAGTCGAGCTTCGTGCCAACCAGGACTATGGACGTTGACGGGGCATGGTGTGAAATTTCCGGATACCACTTGAAACGATCACAACAGGCGCGTCAGCATCAGGCAACGAGTTTCAGGCGTTTGTCACACACACCTTGGTTCGCACGTTCTCGAAACTGGGAGGGCTGACGAGGGAGAAGCAGATGAGGAAGACATCCGTCTGGGGGTAGGACAGCGGGCGGAGACGGTCGTAATCCTCCTGGCCGGCGGTATCCCAAAGACCGAGGGAGATGGTTTTGCCGTCGACCATGACATTCGCCGAGTAGTTATCGAATACTTTTCATGGCCTTTGTGAAGAGCAAACCTTGGGGATAAGGGGGTGACTCACCAGTGGGAATATATTCTCCCTGGTTCGTCCGTGTCAGCAGTCATTGGACTGGTCAGCAAAGATAGTACTCACCGGGAAGGCATTGGTAGTGTACGAGATGAGAAGACACGTCTGTACCCGCAATGCAATAAGCTACAGCCCTTGTTGTCATCCCTCGAGAAGAACACTCGCCTTTCCCACCGCACCATCTCCTACAACAACACCTGACTGGCTGTCAACGGGTGGAGATCGCGGAGCCAATGGAAGGTGGCGACTCACATTTAATGGCCTGCATTCTGTGTAATCAGGGTCGTCTATGGAGTCGCTATCTCAAAGGGGGGGATATCTTGCGGGGATGGCGCGGACAAGAGGGACGCGGACGAGAATGAGAATGCGCGGGTAGGCGGCAAATGACAACGGAGTATAGCAACGCGATGTGAGATAGGGCGAGCGGGGATAAGAATTTGAAACGAGGAATTACCTGGGATAGATACAGAAGCGGGAGAAGACGAGGTGTAACGTGCTGTAGGAGAGGGGCAAGAGGAAGACGAGGTTAAGAGGAAAGATTGTGTGTAGGCTGTACTGATGGCCCCGACGATGTTGGTTCTACGCCAAAGAGACCATATCCGAAATCATGATCCCCGTTTTCTCACGTTTCTCCAGCCCCCTTCGTCCTTCCGCCGCAGCCTACCCCCTCTACAAAGCATTTACGACGCCAATAACACACAATCTGCACGCTCTCCCAACGCAGCGATTTACGACTTAAGCCCAAGGCCAAGATGCAGAGAAGGCTCCCATGAGCGCCGACAAGAACACCGTTCGATCGGATGTTCCTGCTGAGCGCTGACGGAGCGCACTTGCCCAGTTTCATATAAGTAGAGGCACCAATCGCACAGTCGTTATCAGATCTATAGGTCCCTAAAGGCACCTTCCTCATAGCGCAACATGCAAGCGTTCAAGCACACCAGCTGACCGCTCTCAGAAGGGAGTTATTTATTACACCTTTCTCCTTCCAAGGGCCTTATCCGCCCACACAGCGAACGCGCCTCCATTAATGACATCAGCGAGTCGCGACCATACACACTGCCCCCTAACCTTGCCTTCACTCCTTACTCTCATCCTCTTCTGAAACCAGTGTGCAAGGATTGTCGCCATGTCGCGCCCCATGCCACGCTTGTTCCTCATCCGCCATGGTTCGTCTCTCAAGTGACTCTTGTCTTTGACATACCTGCTTACATCGCCCCCAGGTCAGACAGAATGGTCCATAAACGGGTCAGTACCACGCCACTAAACTTGTTTCATCCATCCTCTGACTGATCGCAATAGTCGCCATGTTCGTGGTGTTTCATCCCCTTATGAGAGCTTTGCTTGACGCGTCTGATCGGTCGTACCAGACTGGCCGTACCGACATTCCTTTGACGCCTCAGGGCGAGGAACAAGCCGCAGAACAAGCCAAGGTCCTCGTTGGTGAAGACAGTAAGCCCACTCAGCACTACACGCACGCATTGTAGACACACTGACTTTTTGAGATAGGAATCATCGATCCTAAGAACATCTGTACGGTATTCGTCTCGCCGAGAATCCGCGCACATAGAACATTCCATCTTCTGTTTGGCCACCTCCCGGAGGTCCCGCACCACGTAATAACCGAAGAAGTTAGGGAGTGGGATTACGGTGAATACGAAGGGCTGCTGTCTTCCGAGATAAAGCAGCGAAACTCCGGTTGGGTCATCTGGAAAGATGGGTGAGTGACCTATTGGGCGGCGGCGACTTATCATCACCTACCTTCCTTCTAGCTGCCCGGGTGGCGAGAGCGTCGAGGATATGTGCTGTCGAGTGGACACTGTAATCAGCAAGGTGCAACGCTTTCATCGCTGTTCGAATATCGTCATTCAATCATTGCCGTGTTCAGGTCCGCGAGCACCATCGCCTCTGGAAGGATGAAGGGAAAGGCTCGCGTGATGTGGCCATCTTCGCGCATGGCCACTTCAACCGGTGTTTGATATCGCGTTGGATAGGCTTCCCGCTATCCCTGGGTGCGTCAAGTTTGCGTATGGCTTATGTTGCTCTGACTGTATATGATGTGCAGGGACACACTTCAATGTGGAGCCTGCGGGGGTGAGTTAACATTATCGAAAATAGCGATCGCAGGCAGAACTCATCTCTATCCTACTTCCTAGGTCGCGATTCTTGGATACAATCACAACAACCTCGAGGAGCCCGCGTTGAATGCGTTGAACCTATACGCCAAACCTATGTGATTTCGACGTTGAATGTGGTCTTGGTAGACGTGATGTAAAGAGAAATGTGTAGCATATGCCTGAATGGCAGTGGTTAATCCTGGAGAGGTCGCCGGGGCCAATGCGTGGCTCGGAATTGAAAACGCGCGTGGTGCGACGCGTCGGTGCGTGTAGCGCGCGCCACCCTGTCCGCCAGTTGCCCTCGGTTCTATCACAAACTCCCACCTGTGGTAATCCCACCCACCTGCTGTGCATCGCGCACAGTTTTTTCTTACTCTTACTGGTACTCCAATGGCTGAAGTCGAAGCTCCGTTATCGCCTCCCGTGCTCCAGGAGGAGGAGGTTCTATCGGAGGGTTCTGGCCTCGAGGACGCGCAGCCGGAGGCGGATGGAGAGCATGAGGCGACTGACGTGGTAGAAGCCCACTCCGAGTCTGAGGCTGCCGGCAGCGTGGCTGAGGAAAAGCCCTCAGAGAATGGCGAGAACGGCGTATCCGAGGAAGGCGACGCTGCGGTTGACGACATGCCCAAGGAAAACGCGAAGGAAGTGGCCTCGCCGCCAACGACCCCATCCAAGAAGATTACCGCGAAATCCTCCGTCTCCGTCAAGCCGTCTTCAGCTGGCAAAGCTGGTGGTCCGCCCACCCCCCTTGTAAAGAAGGTGTGTCGTCACTCCTGTCTGTTCCCGCCCTTTTGCATCGCCTATGCATGTGTGCTCAACGCGACTTGTGTTCTGCCTGCGGCGCCTTGCCATACGGCCCGTAGATCATCAACTCCGGCACGTTTGGATCTGGCACGGTCAAGCCAACGCCCACGACAACCAAGGCGACTGCTGCGCCTGGTGCAACGAAGCCTGCCTCCAGTGCTACACCGGCTCTCAGGAGATCTACCGCTTCTGCCCCCGCCACCAGACCCTCGCCTACTACCTCTGCCGTTTCCAAGCCGACTACCTCTGCCTCGAAAGCAATGCCGCCCCCTCCTGTGCCGACCCGCCGCCAGTCCCTCGCGCCCAAGGCATCCGTCCCAGCGACAAAAGCGCCAGCACCTGCGGTCAAGGCTGCCACTCCCCCGACTGGCCGCACTGTTGCCCCGCCCCCCAAGCCGACTTCTCGGGCAACCCTGGCGTCGCCCGAGGGCGTGGCCGCGGTGCTCAAGTCTTCGACGACGGCCAGGCCCCGCGCGTCGGTGTCTGAGGGCGTCAAGCGCACCGTCTCGGGCGCGAAGACCGCCCTATCTGGTGCTGCCACGCCACGACCTCCGAGCACCGCGTCCGTGAAGGGAAGGACTCCGGGAGCCGCCTCGATCTCGTCTATCAAGGAGGTTCAAGACGAGAGCAGGGCTCTTGCCGAACTGCAAAGCAAGGTGCGTATCGCGGTACCTTCTCGGGTTTGGGAACTCGTTAGGCTGAATGGTCGTGTCATGTAGTTGGATGGTGCAAACAGTGCTATCAGTTCGAAGACGGAGACGATTTCGGGGCTCGAGAGCGAGGTAGAAACCCTCAAGTCTTCGCTTCAAATTGCTCAGTCGGAGGTCGAGGAGAAGGCGACTGCGTTGGCCGGGCTGGAGGAGGCGAAGGCGAAGGCTGAGGAGGAGCTTGCCACTATTCAAGCCACTCTGGAGAAGCTGCAGTCCAACTCTTCGCAGGACTCCTCCAAACTCGATGCCGTTCTACTCGAGGTTTGTCATCCTGCTTTGTTTGCGTTCTCGCTCTCACTGAGGCATACATCCAGCTGGAGGAGTCTAAGGCTGCTACCGCTGCCCAGTCAGAGCTTGTAGCCAAACTCAATGCTCAGCTCGAAACTTTGCAAGCAGAAGTCGACGCAGCTAAGGCGAACCTTGACGCTCTCTGCGCGTCCTCTGAGGCAGCTTCTGCCACTGCGTCAGAGGCTGCCGAAGCGGAACACGCTGCCCTTCTGAAGGCACAGGCCGACTTTGAGGCTATTAAGGCTGAGACTGAGGCTCTGAAGGCAGCACAGAGCGAAGTCCTGGCGGCCGCCGAGGCGAACATTAAGGACCTAGAGGAGAAGACCGCCTCGGTCAACTCGCTTACGTCCCAGATTGTCGAGCTGAAGGCGGAGAACGAAGAGAAGGCGAACAAGGTCTCCGAGCTCGAGGTCGAGATTTTGGAGCTCAAGGAGGAGCAGGAGACTTTCGGCGACGACCACTCGAAGGCCCTCGCTCGCTTGCAGTCGCTTGAGTCGGAGCTCGCTGCGTCGGCCGCCGCTGTCCAAAAGGTCCTCGAGGACGCTCAGGCGAAGGAGGCCGAACACGCGAGCCAGACAGAAGAAACCGTCAAGGCCCACCAAGAGCGCGTCGACAAGGCAGCTGCGGAGTACGCTGAGCTTGAAAGTCAACTCGCTGCTCTCCAGATCGAGTTGGCACAGGCGATCGAGGCCAATGACAAGGCGAAGGCAGACACACAGGCACTCGTTGAGAAGCATCAGAGCGAGCTTGCTGATGCTGAGAAGCTTCGCCAAGAGGTGGTGGCGAAGCTCTCTGAGGAGATCGCTAGGATCACTGCCGATCTCGAGGTACGGCTATCTCTGTTCGGGTGTGTCGTATTGGTCGTCCTGACGATTTTTTGTTTGTTGTAGGGCCAAGAGTCCAAGTACAACGCGAAGGTTGACGCCGTCAAGGCGGAACACGACCAACTTCTCCAGGAGGCCTTCGAGAGGGCAAAGGTTAGTCCATAGTTGAACTCACTTGTAACTTAGTGCGATTCTCATCTTACCTGTGCAGAACGAGGCTGGTGATGTTCACAGTCAGGACCTCCAGAAGCTTCGTGCCGAGTCTCAAGCGGCTATCGAGCAGCTTCGCTCCGCGCATCAGGTCACAATCGACGAACTGAAGACCGAGCATCAGGGAGCGCTTGAGGGTCAAATCAAGGCTCTCGAGAAGCAACTCGCCACTCAAGCCCTTGAACTCAAGGCCACGCAGGAGGACCTTGCCAAGGCGAAAGCCAATGCTGCCGCGGTCACCCAGGAGCTCCACAATGTTAAGGCTCAGGTTGAGGAGGCCCGTTCGCTGGTCGCGTCGTTGGACAAGAGCGACAAAGACGAAGTGATCGCGAAGCTCAACCGGGATCTCTCGAACCTTCGTGAGGACCATGCCGCTCTCAATGAAATGTTCCAAGCCACGAGGGGCTCGCTTGGCGAGATGGCCGACAACCACGTGAAGGAGCTCGAGGAGGCTGCCAAGGGACGCGCAGAGGAGGTCATCAAGCTTCGCACCTCGCATCAGGAGGAGGTCGCGAGGGCGGCGACCGAGAAGTCGCAGCTGCTCGCGAGGCTCCAGGACTTGGAAGGCGAGATCACTGCCGCAAAAGCCGCTCTTGTCGCAGGGGAGCCTGCCACGCCGCAGAAGACGAACGGTAGCGCGCACCACCGGTCCGCCAGCATCTCTCGTGAAGACCTTCAGCGACTGCACGAAGCCCACAACGCGAAGCTTCACGACGTCCAGGCGGAGCACGACCGTGCGATCCGTGCTTTGCGGGAGGAGCTCGAAATCTCACGCGTGAAGGCGGACGAGCTGCAGCAGGAAGTGTCGCGCAAGGCGATGGAGATCCAGTACCTCGAGCAAGACCAGGAAGAAAACCAGGATCAGATCACACGGTACGTCAAGGTTTTCGGTTGGAAGAGCTTCATCGGCGCAATGTTCACGCTGGCCGTGATATATGGACTGTTTTGATTTATGATATCTTCCTTTCCTTTCCTTTTTGCTGTTGGTTATGTATCCCTGCTGTCGTTACTTATTCCCCTCGCCTTCCCGTTTCTATTTCGTCATTCGTCGATACCCTGCATATATATACCTCAGCTCTCGCATGTATCGGACTCACTCAACGCTCATTTCCTCTTTCTATTCTATCACCGCTCGGACGATAACTTAATACTCATCCACATTCTTTTTCTCCCCCACGCGGCTTTCATTCTAGATTGAACGAGGACCTCGACCAGCTTCGGGAGCAACTCAAGGCCAAGGAGGACGCATAACGGCGAGATATCGCCTGCCTCACGGATTTCGCATGGACGACACACCCATCCCAGCCCCAAACTTTTGCCACAACTCCAGGAACCCGCCCCTAATCCTCGTTGCCAACAACAAGAACCTCAACTGTCGTTGCACGGACACTTCATGTATAGCACGCCTCCAACACGCATAACATACGGTGGTAATCGTTCTCCCCTTCACTTCCCTGCTCCGCTTCTCCCAAACCCAGGACCAGCACAACGCCGGCTACTGGTCCTCTTTCTACTCTGTCCCACGATCATTGTTCCCGTCTCTCTCATCCTCCCATATGTTACCCCGTTACACTATACCCTTCTTGCCGCTATCACATCACCCATGTCTGCTACGAATATCTTGCTAGTTTAAAGTGTACTGTGATCGTTGCGTAATGAAGCGTGGAGTTGGCGAGAAAGCGGGGCCGCACCTTACCTCCAACAACGCAAGTCCACGCATTGCAATTCGGGTTTTGTTCATTGAGTTGCAGAAACACACAGAAACACAAAGGCATGGATGCAGAGAAGACCCGGTGTTGAATTAGAACGTAACTAAACCGCACAGCACGGTGGATATAGCATTACTTTTACATAGGAACGTGCGGGATATTAGAGTAGATAGAAAGAACTGGAACTCATACTTTCGCGACGTGGACCATGCCCTTCTTATCAAAATCAGCCAGGCGTGCACGCACTAGGCCCTCGACCTCCGTGTAGTCTTTGTGCACACCTGGCCAGACATTGATGTCGACCTTGAGTGCCTCGAGGCCACTATATGCCTCCGAGGACAGGATTTTGTTGAGGTATTCCCAATCGAGGGCATCGATGTTCCCGAGCAGCCGGATCTCGCACGATACGCTTCGTAGTGAGGTCGCGGCGGGGTGTAGCGTCGCGAAGAACGACGTCACCCACGGAAGGTGCGTGCTGAAGTGCACGGGGAACAATAGCGTGAGGTGCTCGAGCGCCGCGCATTCTGCGATCGACATGCTGTCCGGCAGGACGACGGCTGAATTACGAATGACACGACCGTGGGGATCGTCAGAGAAAGAAGTCAAAGTCAATCAGTTGACAATGGCACCGAGGGAAGAAGGGAACGGGGAACACGCACTCTTGTCGCCGGTCAGGCTCCAGTCGAGCGAGAGCTCGTGCAGGGAAGGCCCGGCGAGCTTGATAAAGGCTCCGACGAGGTCGGCATCGCGTTCGCACCCACATCGCGCGGACAGGCTGGTGACAGAGGTATGCACGGACGCCCCCTCAAGCCACTCAAAGAGCTTCTCCGAATCCATGTCCCGCCCGAGGGTGAGGCTCCGGAGGTTCGGGAGCGGGATCGGGGTGATCGTGCGGGTCTCGTCCTTCCAGGTGAGTCCGGACATGGACAGGGAGGCGAGGGAGGGAAAATTGGACACGAGGTCCGCGATGTCCGCAAGGTCGACAAACTGGCAGTAGGAGAGGGTGAGGGAGGACACGGCGGGATGGGCGAGCGCGCGGGTGCCGGCAAAGCACTTGAGGTCGGCGTGCGCGAGGGAGAGCGTGATGAGGCTCGGGCAGCGGGCGAGGATCGGCGGGAGGGTGGCCTGGACAGGCTCTGGCTTTTCGGGTACCTCGCCCGTCGGTCCCGAATGGATAACAACATGGGTGGGCTTCGCGGCTGCGAGGTGGTGCACGTAAAGGCCGAGGTCAGGCGCGCTGTCCAGCAGCCGCCTGAACGCTGTGCTAGAGTTGGCAGAGTTGAGGCTGGCGGTGCGGAAGAGGTGGAACCGGGATGCTGGAGCCCATGCGTGGCAGGTCGACGCACATGCCCTCAGGGCTTGTGGGTCGTCGTGGAGGAAGTCGATGATGTAGTCGGATAGCTCGAGGGGTACTCGGGACATGGCTGGTACTGGCGTGGAGTGGAGTGGGGAGTTAGCCTCATATTCGACCCTGGAGCACGCTGATTAAAAAGACGCACCTGAGATAGCACACCCTCTCCAGGAAGAGCTGCCACGAGGATACCTTGTGGGTGAAAATCGGGCCAAAGACAGGACGGAGGGCGCGACGAATAAATAGTCGTCGGCCACGATGCAATTTGGCACGAAAAATCAAGCTTCAGGCTATCATGTCAATGCTGCGCCGCACGTTACAACATAACATGCATGGCCATCGGGGCGGGTGTGCTAGGCGTCAGCCGCTTCGGTTACATTGTGATATTGCCTAGATGCCGCCGCAGACGGCCCTTCGGGTAAGTCCAGGTTCGCTTTCGAAAGTGTTTCATTCGATGACGCGCCACCATTTCATGCAGTCGTCAACACAACCCGCCAGGAGGCGAGCAAATGCACGCCGAGGAGATATGGTCGGATGTACGCAATATTTGTTGGGCCGCTGACCGTCCGGGTACGAGTGGCGGTGGCCTGTGGGTGAAGTCTGAGATGAAATCGATGAACAATGACATGGGCCGCACACCTCTAATAGTGTATCAAATCGTGCCCCGTTCGCAGCGTCCAGAGCCGGCCCAGAGCGCTTTGCCGACGTTCGACATGTCTAAACCGAGGGGTGAGAAGCTCAGTGGGTGCGGTGGACCGCGCGGTCTGAAATACGCGTTTGCTTCGCGGCCTTGTCGCGACCGGGGCCGCGAACTGGCTTCCAAAACAGAAATTCCTGTTCCCCGGCTAGTAGACACTCGTTGGGTCGCCGTTCACGCGAGCTGGCTGGTGCCCGCTCGTTTAGCGATGAAGCTTCTGTGCTGCGAGGCGCGTATGACCCGTCAACGTCATCCCTTCAGCCTGGCTTGCAATGGGATGAGAAGCCGCCGTGGCATGCATAATATAGTTGACTCACCTCTGGGAGTGCAATCGATGATGTGGGGTCTACAGTGGCCCTTGGGATGGTGGTGTGAAGTGGCCGTACTCGTACTGGTAGTGACCCAAGACCCAGGACGGCCATCTGACTGCCGAGTGTGATTCGCCGAGGAAGCGGAGGTGGCTGTACAGCGACCCGGTACCAGCAAACCCAGGCCAAATTTAAATTTCTAAAGCTCGCTTTTGGTTTACGCCCTTCGCCAGCTGCCCGCATTCGCAAACACGAGGGGCCCGTCGATCGTGCACAACGTAAGTTACGTATTCGAGGTGATAAGCACAGGGTTGGATTGAGGAAGCGCGATGTCTCGACTCTCGAACGTCGGCCCAAGGGACATATTTAGGCGGGGCTTTTAAGCGTGCAGTTGCCCGGGAGGGGAAGAGAGTCGTCCAACTTGAACATCACCCGCGATCTCCGCCTTCTGAACTTCTGCGTATTCCTATCCGACGGCAGCCCGCGACGAGCGGAGGATGGATGTAGGAGGCGGTGGGAGAGGTACCCCGTACCCCGGTCCCCGGTCGTACCATGCGAGAGTCGTCCGAGACGGAAGACCGTGTCAGGGCACGTGACGGATTGCAACGAACGATCGAATTGAAATTCAATTCGCGAGGCCCATTAATATTCGCCATTCGCGTGTTTGCCCCGGCCAAACAGCGTAACTTAGCCGCCCGCCCGATATTTGGGGCATCCGACTGCTCCCCGCCCGTCTTGTCCTCCTTCCTCCACTTCCTCGTCCATCCCCGCCTCTTCCTTCCGCTCCTTCTTTACGACCTCCGTTCGCAATGGCAATCACCAAGGAGCCCGGTCAAAAGGGCGTCAGCTGGTCCAACATCGCTGTCGGTGAGTACAGACGCGTCGTAATGAGCTGAGCTGGCCCACGTGAATCCTCATGCTTCATATCTAGGTGCCATTATGAACATGGTATGCTTCTTCGCTACCCATTCAACAGATATAGAGTGCTCATCGACGCGTCGTCGTGTCCTGCGATGTCGTATAGTTTGTACGTGGACCGTTTTCTCCAGTCGTTGGGCGGCGTTACTGACCATGTCCACAGGAGGCAAGTCCGTCCACGGAACCATGTTCCCGAACTCTCTTTGGCTCACCGTGAAGCTGCAGGTTACGACACTCGGCCAACCCCTCGAGGTCCTCAAGACCCAGATGGCGGCCAACCGGTCACAAACCATGTTCCAGGCTGTCCAGACCGTGTGGAGTCGCGGCGGTGTCTCGGGTTTCTACCAGGGTCTTATTCCATGGGTACGCTTCTTGTGATGATCCGCCCCTCCTTGTGACCTAGACTCACTCTGTGCCGCATGAAGGCGTGGATCGAGGCGTCGACCAAGGGTGCCGTCCTCCTCTTCACCGCGTCGGAGATTGAAACAGCAACGACCGCGATGGGTGTCAACCCTGCGGCCGCTGGTCTCCTCGGTGGAATGAGCGGTGGTATCGTCCAGGCCTACGCGACCATGGGTTTCTGCACATGCATGAAGACGGCAGAGATCACCCGGCATAAGCAGGCAGCGGCTGGTATCACTCCTCCGTCGACGTGGGCCGTCTTCGCGGACATCTATCGTCGGGAGGGTATTGCGGGTATCAACAAGGGCGTAAACGCTGTCGCTGTGCGGCAGTGTACGAACTGGGGCTCCCGGTGAGTAATGTATGCTGTTTCGTCGGCTTGCCAGTCGCTGACAGAGGAGTTGCAACAATCAGTATGGGCTTTGCGCGTCTTGCGGAGAGCACCATCCGGAAAATGAAGGGCAAGGGCGAAGACGAAAAGTTGACGGCCTTTGAAAAGATCTTGTCGTCGTCGATCGGTGGTGCGCTTGCCACGTGGAACCAACCTATCGAGGTTGTCCGTGTCGAGATGCAGTCGATGGCAAAGGGTGCGGAGCGTGGGGAGAAGAAGACAATCCTCAACACGCTCTCGTACATCTACAAGGAGAACGGGATCAAGGGCCTCTACCGTGGAGTAACTCCCCGGATAGGTCTTGGCATATGGCAGACGGTATGCATGGTCTCGTTTGCTGATTATGTCAAGGTTTGGTGAGTCCATTTTGCCAAATATCACGAATGAAAACTGACGCAATGTTATCGCGTAGGGTCAAGAAGCAATGATTGACGGACTATGCTGTTTTGTTTAGGACCCATGCCCATTAGAGCTTTTAGAGGCCACGCACTCCTTTTACCCTGTTTATTGCTACCTTACGAATGCAGTTATTGCTCTAGGCACACGCATGCACGTTCCCGGTATTAGTGTAGAAACTGGAACATGAGCTGTTCGGACAGGTACCTCCGGGTATCCGGGACACGAAAAGGAACCGGGTTACCGGGCCCGGTGGTCGAGAAGGGAAACAGTTCTGAGGTGCAGCGATCCGAGTCCTTCCTCCGTTGTGGTTTGCAGGTTCGCGCCTGACTACTCTCTTGAGCTTGAACATGTTGTAGCGAGGAAAGGTCTGGTATGACTGGACGACGCAGAGCCTGGAACGTTGTGCATTATAAAGAGTGCGGGGGAATGTGTAAGACGCAGCGAGACGATGGCAAAGCGCTCCTGGTTAAATTAGTTACCGGTGGCCAACTCGTGGGTGAGTTGTAAGTTACTGATGCGCCGGGCCGGACCCCAGGGTATAACTATTAACAGTACTAATAGTGCTGCTCGCTCGAGGGGCGAGCATGGCCTGACCCTCCTCGTCCGCGCTCTGTATCTGAATCATCGCATCGTCTCACACGCCAACATGAGCGCCGTCCAAGCAAAGCAGATCAACCCCCTCCTCGCCGCCTACCTTCGCAACCTCGCTGCGAACCCGCTCAGGACCAAGTCAATCACCAACGGTATGTCCCACCTCCCATTCAAGCGACCTCTCATCGCAACCCCATCCGAAGCACCCTCTCTGCTTCTCTGCCCCACCAAAACCTTGGCGTTGTCCTACCCTCGCCAAGCTAGCAGCCAGTGTACGTGTGTGAACGGACATTGACCACGATTACTTGGATATCACAGCCTTCCTGCAGTTCTTCCAGGAGATCCTCGCCTCGCACCTCTCGGGCGCGCCGCCGCCGCGCGTCGCCAAGGATGCGCCGCTCCTCGTGCACCTCCTCGCGCGCGCCCAGATCACCGGCAAGGCGTTCAAGATGGTCGCATACGGCGCCCTCGTCTCCGCCCCGCTCTCGCACACCCTCATCAATGCGCTGCAGAAGGTGTTCGCGGGGCAGACAGGCCTCAAGGGGCGCGTCGGCATGCTCCTCGCGACCCAGCTCGTCGTCGCCCCGATCCAGATATTCGGTGAGTACGATGAGCACTAGCGGTAGGGTTTAGCGAAGCTCATGATCTGAATGTGCACTGCTGCATCTGCATATCCGCTTATGCCGTAAAGCGTACTTGTCGTGCATGGCCGTCATCAACGGCGCCAAGTCGGTCGACGAAGTCGCGAATACCCTTCGTGCGGGGTTCGGCAGGGTCCTGCGCGTGCGTAATACGCCTTTTATCAATCCCTGCCGCCTCGGACGATATTGACGTTACGGTCTCTTAGGTCACATGGATGACGTCGCCCGTGTACACCGTCTTCGCGCAGCAATTCCTGCCTGCCGAGCTATGGGTGCCGTTCTTCAACTTCATGCAGTTCCTCACTGGGGTACGTCCACCACCTCTCCTTCGTGAATAAACTCCCAAGTCTCACTTGCTGGCAATGCGGCGCACAGACCTACTTCAACATCAAGATCAAGAAGATGCGTCTCGAGGCGGAGGAAAAGGCCAAGAAGGAGCGGGAGGGCAAGAAGGACTGAGCAGTGAGCACATCGCCCACTTCTTGCACATACCGCATATTCCACAGCTATATTCTTGGTTCTGCCCTTGGTTTCGCATCGTGTTACCCCCGTCGCCATGCGTCGCCACCCTTTGTAGTACAGTACTATATAGTAATGCATATATACAAGCCGATCTACGCAAGCCGTCCAACATCCACTACAGTCACACACGACCGGTCGCCCGCCCGCGGGCTCTGGACGTATCGCAGGTGTCTCGACCTCCAGCCGCCTTTTGGTGGTATTGGTGACGCGGAAGGTAAAACTTCAGACTCTGGCGGTGACGAAGGCTCTCCGACCTCAGTTTCCAGGGTCCACGAGCTGAGGGCAAAGCATCCTGGTCGGGTTGCCCAGAGCTTCGCGTGGACAGTAGTGGATTGTGAGGGCGCAAGCACGTGTCTGTGGATCAGGCGGCCAGCGTATGGTGGTGGCAGGAGGTCGCTGTAGGGCATGTTGGCAGTCAGCTATCGTTCGGGTCATCAGCAGGGTAACGAATCTCTACGTACGATGGACTGTCGGCGAGGGGCAGGGGCGGTTCTACAAGCTTCAACGTCGCCCTCGCAGGATGCGTAAGTGACAAATTTCGAAGAGTGAAGGCTATCGAGACGTGACAAGGCCTTTGAGAAGCTATGGGTCAGCGCGTAGCCCGACACGAGGTGACATGTAGAGACACACCCTTGCCGGAAGTCGTGCGACACAACAGTACCGTCCTTCACCAGCACTAACACGGGGTCTGTCTCCACGTTCCACTCGCAGTTCTTCACCGCCTGCAGGATCGCTTCGCGCTCGCGTTGCGTCTCCGTATACATCGACCGCTTCACCTTCATGTTCTCCGCGGCTTCGATGATCTCCCGCAAACCTGCATGGTGCGCACCCAATGTCGGACCTT
Source organism: Ganoderma lingzhi (assembly GCA_026283605.1). Taxonomy (NCBI): domain Eukaryota; kingdom Fungi; phylum Basidiomycota; class Agaricomycetes; order Polyporales; family Polyporaceae; genus Ganoderma; species Ganoderma lingzhi. The sequence goes on from JAPJYM010000001.1 coordinate 3,281,718, forward strand.
GCAGCAGAATGTGGCCAGCGCGTTTCTGGGCGGGAAGCTCCCAGAAGATGATAATGTCGACGTTGGAGGGATTGTACGGTGGGAAGATGGAGCGGTGTAGACGTGTCGGTATGTCGGGGTGGGCGGACACCGTGGCTTGAGCGGTCATGGTGCGGCGACCGCATTTGATGAAGTGCCGAGTCGCGGGTGTTCGGAGAGGGACAATGTTGGTACCCTGTATGAGCGTTCTAGCGAGATGAATGGCCAGAGAGTGATAGGAACGTTACCTGTACAAGATGGGTACAAGTCAAATCGATTGGTGGGGGCTCAGAATTATCTGCTTGGTCGCCCTTGAGAAGAGCCTGGAGCTTGTTCGCTACGAATTCCTTCGTTTCTGAAGCACCTTTGCCCTCTTGCCAGGGAGTGGCGCTCAATAAGAAATCGACGATTTGACGAGGGGGAATGGAGGTACTGAAAAAAACACATAAGATTAATGTACACACGGCTGAAGAGAGAACGATACTGACGATATTGGGAAATGGGATGGAGAGCACTTCCAAAGCGCGCTCATGGTCGAGAGCTGCCTCACTTGGACGTTGGTCGCCGCCGTGGTGTTCTCGACCTCGACACCAATGACGTACGCCTGATCTGTTGAGCCGCTGGGATGCATGGACGTTGTGATCTTCAACAATGGCTTGACCTCGTATCTTCGAGTTACCCTAGTGCAATGGAAGGGGGCACCGTCGGACTGTCGTCTCTGTCAGCACCTGAGATCTAAGTGGTTCGCTTGATACGTACCTCTCGGAACACGAAGAGGACCGATAAATCCTGCTCTCCTTGATGAGCAGCGTGTAAGATGAACGATAATTGCATTTCCTCGCCCGGCGCAAGCTGAGATGCTGAATGTATGCTCTCCAAATCGATGCGATAAGGCTTCCTTGGAGCGAGCGAGTCGGTTGATTGGAGAATCTCGTGCTTGGGCGGAGACGAGGAAGACGGGTCGGGGTTGTTGCCCTCTATGTCAACCCATATCTCATCCTCCTCTCCAGCGAGCAGCCAAAGCTCGCTGACGGGGTGTGTGCCGGAGTTGGTGAGCCATACGCGCTGGTGCTTGTACTCTCCCTGCGCAAGAACCAGGTGTCGGTCGTCGACAAAGTGTGCGTGTAACCTTTGGCCGGCTTCTTCCACCTCGACCTTGATGAGCACATCGTGCGCATAGACCTTGCCTTGCCGTTGTACGGGGGTATCATTGAGGCGGCGACCGCGCACAGTAAGCGACTCGGTAGAGGGGAGCAAGGAGAAGAAATCGAAAGTCGCGTTTGTGACGACCAATGAGGCAGGTCGCGAACACTTGACGCCTATTGGTATCTGGTAAGAACGTCAGTGGCGAAGAAGAACAAGGATCATTCATTCTTCGCTACGCACCGTCCGCGTATCTTTCGCCCCGAGGACGACATCATCGACAACCTCCACTTGTAGGAAATCTTGGGCTGTATCCTCTTCTTCTTTCGAAGATGATTCGCGCAGAGTGATGGTCAACGCAGATAGGGATATTTCGACATTCAAGGGATTCTTGAGGACAAGATCCACCCAGAACATCTCTGAAATGTGAGCTGGCTAAGCCTTCAACGCGGACGTCTCCAAATGCTAAACAAGCTCACCGTCAACAGCTGCTTTTCCACTCTTTCCAAGCTTCTCCTTGCCTCTCAATGACCAAAACATTTCCCATTCCTGTTCGAGCTTCTCCCAGGTCGAGGATTCTCCTTCAACAGCATCGCCAGGGAACCGAACACGAGTGTGCTTGGCTTGACAAAGAGTCAAAGGCAGTTGCAGGCTCAGCTTCTTCCAGGCATCTCCTTCGGTCTCCTTGAAGTGCTAGACGTCACCGCTCAGTCACACGAACATAGCCTCTCCAATCAATACCATCCAAATTTTATCTTACCTTGAACGCTACACGGAAGTCCTCCAGAAATACCTTGTCCGTGCTTGTAGGAGGAAGCAATGGTGACATCGCCCCGTTTGCCGCCCCATGGGAGGGGCCGAGAAGAGGTCTGGTAGGAGCAGACGGCTTGAGAAGATTTAAAAAGTACTTGACTGCGCCAGCGGTATCGCCAGTAGTGTAAAGCAATCGACCTGGAATGGCGTGTTAGTGCTCGAAATTACATGACGAAGTTCGCAGCTTTTCACCTAACTCGTGCTCGATCCCGGGCACTACAGCAGAGAAGCCTTCCCAGTGTAGAGCGCTCCGGTCCTCGCTTTCCCAGAATGACGGTGAGAGCTCTTTGGGGAGCGGGTCTTGGTACAGGCCGTACGCCTTCCGGAAGAAGTACATGGCAAGCGGTTTCTACAAGAAGGGTAAGCCGTCAGCCCTCCTCCCTTGTTCATATTATTGATAGAGAGAGACGTACAATACCGGTCTTCTCCAGTTTGTCCGCAGCGACTAGGTACCATAACGCGGCTCGTCGCTTTGCATCCTTGAGCTCACTGAGAAAGGCAGCATGCGCATACAGAATAGCCGTCGGTGGCTCTTCTGCCTTGAAAAAGCCTACTCAGCATGCACATCATAGAATCTTCAGCCACTAAATCGACGACGTACGCTGGCAGCGGCTTTGACGAGCCACCGCTCTCCTTCAAGAACAGGGCTCAGAAAGTCCTGCCGGTCGATGCCAGTTTCCCAGCGTGCAGCATATATCAGTGCCCGGTACTGGGCGAGGGCAGGTACCTCGAACGGTGTAGTCTGTCGAGGCTGTGGTCCGGTGAGCGTCGCTATTGCGTGATCCGCGTGTAATGCCAGGGCTGGCGATGATGCGGAGAGCAGCGGGAGAATATCCTGTGGCCAACACCCTGGGTTTTAGCGACAATCTCGAGTGTGCAGGCGATGTACGCACAGATCCACCCCTTGCTTCCTTCCTAAGTGCTTCCCATACTGGGATGGCGAGCTTGTAGTCACCCAGGATTGTCGCGAACTCCGCGAGTCTTCGTTGCTGGTTAACATTCCCGGGGCCCATGTTCGAAATCGAAGTGACGGAGGTAATTGAGCTGACAGAGCTGTTCGGTCCGTGGGTATATCTCGAGCTCATCGAGGACACCGACGAGTTAGAACCATGAGTTGGAGTTACTGGAGCTGATGCCGCGGCGGCGGAAGCACCGAATAGCCTACGAGTAGACGAGAAGAGTCGTGAGGGAAGACGTCGGGATGACGAGAACTACGACTTGGTCAATGGCTTTGGTTAGACAGTGGAACAGCCAAGTACGCACGCTCTCGTTCCACTCCACTACACATTTCTCCATCCAAGGTACTAGGCTCATCGTCACGAACTCACGAACGAAACGGCCAATTTGGAGGATGTCGTCCTGAGACAGCCTGAGCGTGCTTCCAGTGTAATCGTCGGCCGGCGCTGGGGGTGAGACATCATCGGTTCGTTTATTGGCTAGGGGTGGGGGTCCTGTATTTCGAGGGATGGGCGATGGCGGAGGGCGTGGAGGCGTCAGACCCGGCGTACGCAAACCATCGTCGCTCGCGCTCAGGGTTGCCGATAGTAGAGGAGGAGTGTCAAGTGTGGATGCTGTCGGCATTCGTGGCGGAAGAGTGGGTACAGGAACAGGGTCGGGAGGAGGGGAAGTGGGGAGCTGTAAGGGCAAGAGGAAGCTATGGAGGCCGTACTGCTTCTTGACTGCATTGAACAATGCATCGGCTCTAGAGCGACATGCGAAGGTCACTGTCAGTGCTCTTGGGACGATAGCGACGTGCAACCACATACATGGGGTCGGCCAAGGGTGAATTCGATGGATGAATGATGAGGAAGTAGCGTAGGGATGTGATATCGACCCATGGTGGAAAGTCAAATGCACGGGAAGCCAGATCTTGTAAAGCTTGTAATGGATTCGGCGCGGTAGTGGAGACGGCCAGGATAACTTTGCCATGGAAATATCAGCAAGTCAGTCAATCCATACCAACTACAGAAGGATACATCGCAAACGCACGAGATACAGGATGGTTCCACCCCTCAGCGCTGCTAGGGACATGGTCTCCATCGACACACCTCTTGACTTCGTCCCACCAAGGCGTCCTCGTGCGCCACATCTTCCCGCCTTCCCTAGTCTCCGTCTCCAGCATATTTAGCCACCGCTCACAACGTTGGGAGACGCGCGAGCCGATCCAGTCCATAGTCCTCCCGGCGCGCTGCTCCTCATCTTCATGCACGCCGTTCTCTATGTCTATAACATCCGAGAATCGAAGGGCAAACGAGGGGTGAGGCACCGACGTCAGCGAAGTCGTCCGCGTCGTAACTGAGGGGGAAAGCTCAACACATTTCCACATTCATGTCGGAGAAACTGGAACGCACTCTGCGGTAATGGGGAGAAACATTGCAAAATCTCCGGCAAAGGAGGCAGCCCAGCTCCTTCAAGGACTTGGCGAACATCTGGTGAAGCCAATATGCAGACATGGGGGCTGAGCGAGCTCGGAAGTGTCGGCTGAGGCATTGTCCAGTCTTGACCCGGGAAAAGGTGCGCGGTGCTGTCTTTTGGGGACAATGATAGGGGATGGATAGTCGCGTGTCAAAGTCCGGCGTGTGCGAGCCTCCCAAACAAGCACGGCCAGACAGCGTGAACCCGGACAGGGCGAAGAGGTCCGTGCAAGAGCAAGAGCACGCGGGTAATACGCGTCACGAAGGCGCGCTTACACGCCGAGATCGTGGTAGGCGGAGAAGCCAATTATATCGACATCATACTTGATACCTTCGGATGGTGCATCTGCAAGGCTTGCGTCCTACAGTAACCACTATGCCATGCCACAAAAAGTGTTCCAAGATGGGTGAGATACATCGTTTATTGCTGAGGAATATCCAGTTAACGGCGAGGAGTCCACAAGTCCCATACTACGTTCAACGTCCATAGTGCCGTAAGCAAAGGTCGTGCATGAGCAGTGCAACGTGTATGGTGTCAGCCAGTGCAGACATTGTACAGTCAGCGGAAGATGATACAAGATAAGGTAGGCAAGGCGCAACGTCCTGAAACGAGGATTAGAAGCCGCCCCCACCCCAGCCACTGTCGAAACCTCCTCCATCGAAACCTCCTCCGTTGAAACCTCCTCCATCGAAACCTCCTCCATCGAAACCTCCACCACCAAACCCTCCACCACCAAAATCATTAGCAAGTATATCTCCTAGGAGGAGGCCGCCCGCAGCACCAGCCAGAAGTGGAAGACCCATCCCACCTCCGCCGAAACCTCCCGGACGGCGCCCTCCCATACCGAAAGGATTTCCAGCCGGGGCAGCATAGGCGGGCTGAGCGTAGACTCCAGCGCCGAACGGGGCACCACTGAACGAAGGATATCGACTGTAGGCGGCCATCTCCTCCTGTTGCCTTTGCCGTCGCACATCTGCAAGATGGCGCTGCCACTGTTCGCGCGTCGTCAACGTTGTGTGAACGACCCGGAGTATAATCATGCATACCTGTTCGTCTGCACGGCGTTGTGCTTCACGCTCCTCCTTGGTGCCAATCGCCTTGTCCTTCAGCTTGCCGAAGAAACCTCTGCGCTGCTGGGAAGCTTTGGGGGTCTCTGATTGCGACTGGGACGTCCTCATCACGTTCTCCCTATCCGGGACGGGGAATTGAACGGCCGACTGTGACGTCGAGGTAGAGCCAGAGAACGAATGACGTCTGGGCGTGTAGGGTGGAGGTTGGTCGCTGACGCGAATTTCTCTAGCGAGACGTTCGCGAACATCGGGATGCTCCCTGAGAAAACGCTCATCCTCGTAAGGATGTACCCAAATTGACCGAGGTGGCTCGACGTTCGTATCTACCTATCGGCGTGTAAGCGCTTCTGGTCAGGCCTGCATTGGAAGGTCCATCCACGCACCCAAAATGGATGATTGGTCTGAGGATCAAACTCGCGGACCCAGCCGTCTGGTAGTGGGGTGTTATAGTCAGAACCCATGGCGGATGTTGTGGTTGAGAAGCAAGAGAGTGCAGCACCTTGGGATAAGTGTTACGGGCCTTTTCGGTCAAGGCCATGGCGTGTGAGGCCCGGGACCAACTTGACTGAGATTACAACACTGCTGCGGGGCCACACAGCCACACATGCCAGTGCGTCGTCGACGGGCTGACGTCATGCACCACCCACTCCCCTCAATCGAGATATCCCAAGACGCGCGAATAATGTTATGAGATACGAAGCATACACCGAATTCAGTATTAGGAACCGAGCTCGAACCAATGCAGTCAGTCAGCTATGAGGTAAAGCAAACGCGATAGGATAGGATGTGAATCGGATCGATGCATAGAGTGGAGCAGAGAGGTGCGTACGAACACCGACGAGGAGCCATGATAGGGAAGCAGTAATGTCCAATGAGATACGAGGTGGATATGCAATGAATATCGACAAACGTGGGCGAGGCGACAAAAAGGAGGAGTCGTCACGGCAGTAGGAACATAGGTGGGCGCGGCCAGAGAAAATTAATTAAATTAAAGAAATTAAAGAAATTAAATCGCGCCGAAGGCGCGAATGGTTCACCTCCCGCTCTCCCTACAACTCCGTGCTAATCTAGGGCCCCCGGGGGGGATAGAAGGGATGCTGCTTGAGGCCCTGATGGGCATTCAACCACTTATGAGTGCTCATATAATTTTTCGGAACCGGTGCTACGGTGTTCGAATACCATCCCTTCGCTGTTCTAAGCCTCTCGGAGGCTAGGAAATTATCCCAATGGCCACCACAGCTATTGAATGATCCTGTATTTAAGTTATACAGGTCATAGGTGCATTACAGCTATTTCCGAAATTGGTGTCCTTGCCGCAAATAAATCAGAAAATACAGAAATTCCTCGAGTTCAGACCCCTACTCATGTACCGCCTCTGCAATCGCATTTATCGTGTTCAGAACTTTGATGGGGTCGAACTTGATTACGACCCTACAGCATGTTTTGTTCGGAGTCGTCATCGGGAGCGGAATTTGCGACTGGCTGCAGCTGCACACGTCTCGCATAGAAATTCGATTGCGCTCCGAGAATGTTCTGTGCATACCTTTGGAAGCACTGTGACCCCCAGAAGTCAAGGGATGGTTGTAGCTGGTCCCCCGACCTTCCCGCTGGACGGCGAAGAACGTCCAGGAGGCAGTCGTGTTATATATTGCCAGACAGCCTTTGGGCTCCAAAGAGGTCTCCAAAAATCGCAAATGAGTATACAAACGTCGCAGCCACTATTCGGTCAATCCAATCTAGATCAAGAGCTCTGTCTATGCAAAAGACCCGGAGCGCGTCCTGGATGACGAGGAGTGCTGCGGTCTCATATCCCACATATTTTCCCATCCTCTTCTACTGTGGGGCGAGTCACACGTAGAGGCTCCATGTACAGATTATAGTGGTCTGAGAGGCCAACTTGGGGTCTGTTTTGCGTTTCCGGCATTTTTCGATTTTTTGAAAACGCTCATTCCGGAAATAGCGGGTGGGTTCAGAGTGACTCTGAGTGAGAGTACCTATTTTACAGCCCTTTCGGAGTGTCTTCTTCGAATATCTTGGTCAATGTTGACTTCCTGCCATGAAACAACGTGTACACGCTTTTGGATGTGGGAGATACAATTCAGGGATGAATCGAATATTTCGGCCACTGGACTCGGCACAGTAACATGTGCATTAGTCTACCATCTTGACTGGACTCTTCCGCTGCATGAGAAGGTCTCAATTACAATATAACACACTACATAACATGGATGAATTTTTTGCCCCTATATATCAAGAGGGAAGGAGGAAATCGAGAAACATTCGCGGACTAATGGGCGCAGAGGCGCCCGACATTGTTTGTCCCTATTAGGTAGGTGGAATTCAAAGTCCGACAGGTGTCGCGCCCACCTATATTCCGACTGCCATGTTGGGCAGTAGGATAGGTGGGCGCGGCCAGAGAAAATTAATTAAATTAAAGAAATTAAAGAAATTGAGTTCACCTCCCGCTCTCCCTACAACTCCGTGCTAATCTAGGGCCCCCGGGGGGGATAGAAGGGATGCTGCTTGAGGCCCTGATGGGCATTCAACCACTTATGAGTGCTCATATAATTTTTCGGAACCGGTGCTAGCGCGCCGGTGTTCGAATACCATCCCTTCGCTGTTCTAAGCCTCTCGGAGGCTAGGAAATTATCCCAATGGCCACCACAGCTATTGAATGATCCTGTATTTAAGTTATACAGGTCATAGGTGCATTACAGCTATTTCCGAAATTGGTGTCCGCACGCGCTTTTCACGCAAATAAATCAGAAAATACAGAAATTCACGAGTTCAGACCCCTACTCATGTACCGCCTTGCAATCGCATTTATCGTGTTCAGAACGTATTTGACGAACTTGAAGACCCTACAGCATGTTTTGTTGTCGTCATCGTCGGAATTTGCGACTGGCTGGCTGACGTCTCGCATAGAAATTCAGCCCACTCCGAGAATGTTCTGTGCAACCTTTGTTCGAAGATACCTTCCCTGGAAGACGCGCGAAGAACGTCCAGGAATGTTATATATTGCCAGACAGATTCGGTCTCCAAAAATCGCAAATGAGTATACAAACATCGCAGCCACCGTCAATCCAATCTAGATCAAGAGCTCTGTCTATGCAAAAGAACCGAGCGTCCTGGATGACGAGGAGTGCTGCGGTCTCATATCCCACATATTTTCCCATCCTCTTCTACTGTGGGGATCACGAGTCACACGTAGAGGCTCCATGTACAGATTATAGTGGTCTGAGAGGCCAACGCGATGAAGGATTTTTCGATTTTTTTGAACGGAGTGTGACACCAATTTCGGAAATAGCTGTAAATGCACCGGGGTGGGTTCAGAGTGACTCTGAGTGGAGTACCTATTTTACAGCCCTTTCGGAGAGAATATCTTGGTCAATGTTGGACTTCCTGCCATGAAACAACGTGTACACGCTTTTGGATGTGGGAGATACAATTCCGAATATTTGCCACTGGACTGGGCACAGTAACATGTGCATTAGTCTACCATCTTGAGACTCTTCCGCTGCATGAGAAGGTCTACAATTACAATATAACACACTACATATACACATGCTCGTGTGGAATTTTTTCTGAATATCGAAACAAACGACCTAATGGGCAGAGCGCGACATTGTTTGTCCCTATTAGGTAGGTGGAATTCAAAGTCCGACAGGTCGTAGGTCGCGCCCACCTATATTCCGACTGCCGTCGTCACGACGATCAACCTCGGACCCTATGAGGCAGTGATGTGCGACAAGGCACGAGAACTGCGACGTGCTTCAACACTTCAGGACAGCATCAGTGAAGAAGTGAGACGGCGCACCTAGACCAGTTAATGGATCTTCGCCCTCTGACCCCTTCGCCCGTCCGTGCGACGCGTCGCGCCGTTGACGGCCCCACCTCCCTGCTTCTGGAAGCCTTCGCCGCGGCCCTGAGCATGGTTCTTCCCTCGCCTTCCATTTGCGTTCTTCCACCCGTGAGTATTCATCTGCGGCGAAGTGTGCTGAGGCTGGGAAGGGGACGTGGTATCGGACGCCTGGAAGGCAGGGAGCTCGTCGGGCTTGAAGCCCCACGCTAGGTACTCGTCACGGGGATCCTCGCGGATGACCCACTCCGGTGAGGTCGGGTCGGCGGCGCAGGGCTGCCACTGCTCCTTGGGCTGGGCCGACCAGTTGTCGCCGGTCCTGCGCAAAGAAGGGTGGTAGGCGGTATTGAAGCCGTCCTCATGAGGGAAGAATGAACCGCCGTCGTACCATATACCAGGAACCCCGTTCCAACCGTCATCCTCTCCACCTCCATCCTCCACCTCCTCTTCCACGTCTCCATGACCCTGAGTGTAAGTGTGAACCTCGCCGGTATACCAGCTATCAAGCCAGTCCTGGTACTTCTTGTTGTAGCCGTCAATAAACGAGTCCATGGTTTGCGCCTTCTCCCCACGCTCTTCGGCGGCGACATTAGCGAGCCAGAAATTGATGAAGTCATCAACCCGGTCTGCGGGGTATGACTGCTCCCATGCCGTCGACCCCTCTGGTAGCCGAATCGGGCCCCAGTCGCATGGAGGGTTGTAGTTCCAGTCATTTCTGATCTTCTCCTGAACCTTCTCGATGTGTTTGAGGTTCTCCCTCTCGTGGCGGAGGGCGGCTTTGAGACTCATCGCCTGTCCGTGCTTATAACCTGGAGGGGTGCAAAGGTTGCAGAAAAACTGGCCACGCCTGCCCTTAACCGGGGCAAAATCTACAACCGCTCAGAGTTCATACACCTGGCCACGGTCGGGGCGAAGTGACATGACGCTCACCATCAGGATTCGTAAATGGCGGTGGAGTACTAGTGGGCATAGTTGGAGAATAGACAAAAGAGAAATGGGAAGTAGGAATAGGAAGGATGGGTCTGCCAGAGAGGGACAGTAAAGGGGAAAGCAAAGTAGCTGAGCTCATATAAGTAGGGCCGTTTGTCTCTCTTGAGGTGGCAGCGCTCAGCAGCCGTTTACCCAAATCACGGACATCAGAGGATCTCACTGCAGATCTCTCTTGATCAGACAGCTCCTATTGGTTTCGGGGGTCATCATCTAGGCGCTCATGAACTCAATTGTACCATGCACATTGCGGGAACTCGCAGTCCATCGCTCTGGTCCACTACCGCAGCCGGGAGGGGCCAGTTTGATCAGAGCTATACAGTATAGTTCAAAGAATCCTCCAGAATGCTACTAACGGGGCGCTACACCGGAGCACGCGAATAAGATTACAGTTGTAGTCCAGCATACAAAAACCCGGGGACGTGAGTCCGGTGCCAATCAGTGCTGAGAACGGGCACAGGTGCGAGAGCGAAACGCAGAAAAGAACTTGGAGACTACTACGAGGGTCCGGGCAACGGATCGGCCCACGTTCCGTTCGGATATAGCGTGGCCGCCATGGTGAAGTCACCGGCAGCTCCGCCGCTGGTTAACTGACAGAATTATCCGTCAGAGTCTTTGCATGGAAATGTCCTCTACTACGAATAGTAGGAATTGAGGAACAGGGTCGAGAAACACTCACCGCGAGTCTAAAGAAGTGTATGATCCCAGGCTGCAACGCCGCCAGGGAGTAGTTCAATGCAGAACCAACGTAACGCTCGACATCGTCGACGAGAAGGGCGAAGCCGTCCCAACCCTCACCAGCGGGAAGCGGACTCCAGAAGATGGTCTGATTCTGGAGCGGGATGGAAGTGTTGTAACTCGTCGTGTTCGTCAAGAACTGGGGCAAGGCGGAGCCTAGAGGGGCATCGCGCCGGAGCTGCAGGGTCAATCACGCAAAGATTCAGCTCTCTGCATTTACTGCAGCGAGAATAGAACGCCGGAACTTACGTCGTCGGCGGTCTGAAGGATGGAATCGAAGCCGAATGCAGCAACTCCGTTGAGGAACATTCCGAGGAGGAAACCTTGATAAATCGCAGATAGTCGGGTGGGGAAGCCGGTCCCTGGCATGAGAGCGATCGCAATAATGTAATGGTGTATTCGAAGCTCGAGCCCCGGCAGCTGTGAGATAACGGCAACGACGAGGCCGCCCACAATGTACCACCCCAAATAATGGGGCAACCATCCGGTCTTCCTGATGACCCTCACCTGGTTGATCACGATGACTAGGAGAATGAGAATGATGACGATGAGGGCCGTGAGTCCGCCGGGGCGTGCAGCAATGTCCGAGGCGGTAAGGCGGTCGATGGGAATCTTGTCCATGGTGATGTTCGTCAGGACGCCAACCCAGTAGGGTCCAAGGTACCACACGGCAGCTTCGACTGGGGTCTTCCTGAATGCCGGTAGGGTGAACCGGAAGGCGATCCGCCAGAAGGCGTATGCGACGAAGAGTGTCGGAAGAAATTGCTGGAAAGCTTGGTCAAGGGGAGGTGGGCTAGCCATGGGCTGCGAGAACAGGGCGACATGCCAGAAACCAATGCACACTAGGCACCAGTACGCCACGATGGCCTTGGGTCGGAGGACGAGGAATATGAGAGCGGTGATGAAGACGTTGAACAGAAGAGCTTCGTTGCGGAGATCCGAACAACTGTGCAGGGAGGTCGTGGGGATGAATCGGAAGGAGAGTGGGAATACGGATGGGAAGCCGATGGACGTCAGGCCATTCGCGGACAGCGGAAGGTAGTCCGTGAAATTCCCCACGAGCTCAAGGGTCGCACAACCACCTCTGCTGTCACTGACGAGTCCTCTGCAACCATCAATGTAAATGTTAAGGACGGTTACGGGAGGGAGCTGAACGGACTCACGCTTGGACTGCTGCCGCACAGATGAATGTATCTCCTCGATATGTATGGTCTGAGTCTCCGCCACCGACGATGAGAGGGACGAAGTCGACCTGCTCGTCGCCCACCGTACGAGGGTTCTGCAGCACGACTGAGCTGCACTGTGCAGGACATCGGAAATCGAAGGTCGAGTTACTGAATGGCATGCATTCCGTGCCGTCCAATCCACATCCGTCCAACGCCGCCCAATACGTTGCCGTGCATCCGATGAAGGAATCCGCTGGCGTCAGAAACGATTGTGCTCGCGAGAAGAATGCGAAACCAATTATGTAACCCGCCGCAAGGATGACGAAAAGCCATGGGTTGGTCAGCGGACGCGTAGCGCGAATGAGGGCGGGCTCTAATGCGATGGTGTAATGTTTGCGTCCGGCGTAAATGTTGAAGTTGAGCCAGGGCTTAGGATCTACGGGTTCACTGTTCGTGAAAGTTCTGTCAAGCCGAAGGGACAATGTCACGAACCTGGCAGGTCCACTTTGGGACGCGGACCTCGAACATAGCGCCATATACGCTGCAACCGAGGATGTTCTGCTCCAAACGCTCTCCAACGACTCCTCCATGGCTGTGTCGTTGAAAGCGGCCGTGCAGGGAGCTGCTGATTTTCTGGCCCGAAGCTGCTTGCTGGTGTGAATTTAGGCTTTCGGGCGAGCTCCTCGAGGGGCTCCTCGGGTGTTGCTGACCACGCCACGTGGGTTAAGCGGGAGGAGGCTTCGGACCTTGCGCTGGATGTGGACGGCTCCGCCATCTCATGTGATTATCTGTGACACTTGAGCAGAGAAGGAGAGTGAGGCCAAGGGGCAGTCTGGGCAAGTACTAGTGTCAAAGAGGCGGTGAAGACGGGCATAAGGATGGGGAGACCATGAGAGACAAGAAGGAGAACCGTGAATATTCATTGCGCAGCCGCCGTCTGCGCCTTCGCACGACGGCGATCCGCTGAACGATAATCTGACTGGCGCCTAGGCAACACTGACATCGTATTGTACGTCATTATGCTCTGTCGCGTCTTGACTCTTGGTGGGTGTAGGATGTATGCCCTGCGCTGGCCTACTCCTTGAATACGGGTACATACTTACTTCTTGAAGACTTGAGGAGATCATCTGCCCTGACAGCAGGGTGCCTAATTCAGATGATATGCCCCTGTTCTGCCGTCTGTTCTCAGTCTCCCGTGCTAATTCACATGGGTTTTGCTTCCTCGGAGACTCATTAGATTCGCAGTACAGTAATCACGAGTAAAGTAAGTGTATTCGTCGGAGATTAGTGGGACTGCGTTTGATGCTTTCTTTCCTCTATGATGTTGCCATATGCACCACGACATGTACATAGCTTCCCTAACGCTTAACCCTTGGAGGAGATCCATGTGATAATACTTAGGGTAAATGGCACATCTTGCAGTCTCTCTTAAATACGGCTATCACTCCCATTCTTACTACGGCGTCATAGCGTCTCTTTTGCTTCTCATACCCTCACATTCTGACTTGACCGTCATGGCCGCGCCCGTCGAGATGACCACCCGCGACCTCAGTGGGAAGTACATTATGGTTCGTTGAATCTGGCGTTTACGATTATGTCGGTTACCAATGGCTTCCGTCCAGAACAAGACCCTCTCCGATGACAACGACGAGATCCTCCGTCTTCAGGGCGTCGGCTGGATGACCCGCAAGGCTATCTCAATCGCCACGTTGTACCTCGACGTGAATCACTTTACCGAGGATGGCATCGAGCAGATCGTCATCGACCAGACGATCACTGGCGGTATCAAAGGTACGAAGGAGCACCGGAGATTCGACTGGGTCGAGCGGCCCCACGAGGATCACATCTTCGGCCCCGTACTCAGCAAAAGCAACCGTTTCACCCTCGACGAAATCGAGCAGGACTGGCTGAAGCAGAACTGGTTGGAGGAATCCTTCCTCGATGGCAAGATCATCTATACACGCGCAACGAGCGATACCGCCAAGAGCGGCAGGACCTGGACTGCTCAGCAGGTCAGTCAGCCGCTCTGCCATAGACCTGGGTCATCCTAACCGGCATTTCAGGCCTGGGGCTTCGAGCAAGTCAATGGCGAGAAGCGCTACACGAGACATGTCTACTTCACTGGTCCGAACGGGGAGGTCATCCAGAACCGACTGGTGTACGATTACCGTGAGGCCCGATTCACCCCTCCCTGATTTCGCGCGGAGACCTGACCCATCGCCAACAGAGGGCCCCTTGTAAATCATTCCTTAGACATCGCATTCGCGACCGGTGGTAGCTACAACTGACGATGTAAGATACGACGTACCTACCTCTTGTAACAAGATCAGTTGACGAATGACGAACCTACTTTGTACATTCAATCCGCCTTCGGGGGAAAAATGGACATGATCTTCCAAACCGCATCCTTGCCGCGCTCCCAAGCCTGAGGACCCCTGCTTTCTTCCCCTCCGAACTCGACCATCACACCGTCTTTCGTCCACTCGCACCAGATGCCTATCGAGCCCGATGAAGGCCCTGCCCCTCCGCCCTTCCGATCCGGCTCGCCTAACGTTGATACGAAGTCCTTGCCAGTCGTCTGCGGAATAATGTCGAAGGATTTGGGGCGATCTTTTCCTTCGATCGTGGCGAGGTCAAGAGTGATCGGAGAGATAGGGTAGGATGTATACGGCGACTTGGTCGCGCGAGACGCGTTCGAACCGGCTTTGGGAGGAAAGGCGTTGTAAATATCGACTCCGTCTAGAACTAGCGTCTTGGCCTGCAACTCCCCCAACTTCAGCCCTGTCTTGGGCACATAGTCGTCGATGGGTTTGAAGAGCAGACTGATTCCGAGGGAATAGTAGTTGAAATAAACAGCATCGGGGTAGGAATTGACCTCGAGAGTAGTAGCGTCGGGTTTGGACGCCTTCTCCGAGAGCGCAGAGATATGTGCAGCGAGGACAGGGGAGTCTGACGGGAGGCCAATGAGTTTCTGGATATCACTGGCCATTATTGGGGAACCCCGCCGCGAGCGAAGGTGGATGTTAGTGGAGGAGTGAATGGACAATCACGTGTGCATCCGCGCAATGACATCAGCACGCCCACCACGCCTCAGCTTCAACTTGCACCATTCCAGGTCGGTTTGTTCTCCCCTCTCACCGTCCTTCCGCGTCTTCCGCCTGCATGCGTCTACAATTGTAGCATGGAACGCACGAAGAAAGAAAACGCGTCGGAAGAGCGCAATATACTGCGCAAGCAGGTCGCAGAGGACACCCGCGGCATCTTCAGCTATTTCTGGCCCATCCACCCCATCCAGCTCTTCATTGACCTTCTCTGGGCCATAGCTCGTCTGTTCTCGCCTCTCGCGCCTCACCTTGTGCCACTAGCTGTGTTTTCTGTTACTCTTCCTCTCATTATTCTCCTTTCAATCGGATCCGGGTATTTCGTCTGGAAGAGCATCGCGGTCAGTTGGGAGACCGAGCTGTTTCTTCAATATGGGTACGTGCAGTTTGAGTTATGAGCATGTATGCGGTATCATATGTTTTAATCGTCTTAAAAAGTGACGGCGGGGTTCCGCATGCGGAACTCGCTCTGTGGAATGTGGTACCAAATCAAGCATACGACATCTCTCTCCACCTCGTAGTTCCCGCGAATGAGGCCAATATCGCCCTTGGTAACTTCATGGCCAGCCTAACGCTATCCAGTCCATCAAATACAACCGTCGCAGATGTGCGCAAACCGGTGTGTAATCCCGTTATCCTTCGAGTCTGCCAGCGGTCCTGAGCCTGGCGTTCTTACAGGCGATTGTTCTACCGCAGTATCTTGCGCCGTGGTCCTACTTCTACAACAGACCGGGCACTGTAGACCTCGATATCCCCATGCTGAACGACTTTGTGGTGGGCACTAGTCGTGCGACAGCGAAGATCGAACTTGGCCGACGGGACCACTGGAAAACCCTGGGCGAGGGGCATGGACGCGAGCTTGCAGTGTTGTCGGGCTCCATCCGCGGAGTCGTTATCTATCATGGCATTCGGTGCGCATTCCTACGCGATGTATGTAGCCCGCCCGAACTGGCACTGACGCGTCTCCACAGTGGTCTCATATCGCATTTCCCTCTCCTCTCTGCGTTGGCGGCGTCGGGAATATTCTTCTTCATCTTGTTCATTGGACTCGTCGCTTGTCTCATGCCGGCGGTCGAGTGGCACTTCCCCTCAGAGCCAGAAGAATCACGTCCGTTGGAGCCGGAAGACAAGCCCCGCAGGCGTCGGCGGTCCCGCCGCCCGGAATACATCGAACGTAGCGAGAGCAAGGGTCGCCCAAAGACTCCTACATCGGGACGGAGGACGGAAGGCAGTTCTTCTCGCTCGAGACAATCGGTTGGTTGATTCGCGTATCCCGTGGGATTTCCTGACCACCTAGTTCATTAGAGAGATCCCGACGTCAAGGCCGAAGGCGATGATGATTGGGACACGACGACGTACCAGACGCCTGTCGGAGCTGTGGGCACGACCGCCACTGCTTATAAAGACGGGTCGCCCACAGTCCGTCGACGTTTGTCCCGACCTTCAACGGCTGACGACCTAGAAACATAGAATGTGGTGTGTGCAGTTATTGGCTGTTCATTGTAGCATAATGTGTGATGATTCAGGACATTCCACGTCGCTCCCTTGTGCGCATTGTACAGCATGTTACCCTTTCAAATCTTAATCTTGTGGACGTTGGTGGACCCCCGTCCTAATGTCGTCGTCGTATTTGTATTCTTCGCGGTGCAGGGTATCTTCCATCGATCGGGTGTCACTAACCAATACAACCATGGGTGTCTACGTCTGCCCCCCAAATTCCTGGTAAAATGTATGCGAAGTCTGCCCGTCCCCTGCAGAACAGAAGCCACCTAAGCAGCTGGCTCGGACTTCGTCTTCTCTGCAGCACCCGCTTCCTCTTGAGGGGTTTCCAGATCGACCTTTTCCCTCGTCTCTGATTTCACAGGTTCTTCTGCGGTATCCGTCTTCCGCTCAGCATCCTCGGTCTTGACTGTAGGCACCTCCGACCCCAACGCGTCAGCCTTCTCAGCTTCCACCACAAGTGTCTCTACCTCCGGTGGCGCTGCCGTGGGCTCCGCAGCCGCAGGCTCGTCGTTCGTGTCTTCCTTAGGGGCAGGGGGGAGGGCTTCTTCCTTCTTTGCCGAACTAGTATCACCACCGAGCCCTTTGATGAGGTCTTCTGCGTCTGCGCCAGTCAACCCCAGCTCCTTCACGAGTGCCTCCAAGTCGTCCTCGGTGACGTTCACGCCATGCAGGCCAGCATCTCCAAGGGCCTGCCCGGCGTCTACCTCACCCTCGCGGCGGGATTGCTTTGGCTTGGTTGGTGAAGGAGCGGGGGAGATGTGCTCGGGGTTCATTTGCGCGGGGACGTATGCACCGGGGATACCAACGGGAACGGCGCGAAGGAGAGGCTTGTCTTCTTCGAAGGGATCCCAGTCTTCGTTGAGGCGCAGGAAATGATCGAGCTCGCCGAACTCGACAGCTTCTTCGCTGAGCAGTGGTGTGCATCGTCAGACACGAGACCGCGGGGTAGACACGGTGAGGCCCACTCACAACTCCTGGAAAGTCTACACCCACACAAGTGATGTCAGCACGCTTTCGATGTGGATACCGCAGTTGTGAAGCTGGATCAAGATGTGACGGACGTACCCCCGGAAATTCACCACCGATGAGGATCCCAGGGAGCTGCTGCTTGTCTGCACCCGTGGGTTAGCCCCCGTGCCGGAGACGTGTCGGACGAAGGGAAAGCAGACTGGTACTAGCCTAGTGGGGCCTTCCTTCGCCAGAGCTTCTTTGCGTCCTCGTCTGATGCCAGATCATAGGATGTGAACTGAGCCTTCTTGACCTGCAAGACGCGGAGGACGTATTCTAGACACGGGATGGATAGTTGGGCGGTTGTGGCAACGTCGATGGACACACGGCAGACGTACCTCGACGCTGCCTGAGCGCGGGCTGAGAAGCAATAGTGGTAAGGAAGACCTGGATCGGTGGAGGGGCATGGTTGTGTGGACACTGCAGTGGTTAGGAAAGGGTTGAGACTCAGGACAAGTCAAGTTGTGGTAAGTAACTATGTAGTCAAGCTTGATCTAGTAAGTGTGGAGTGTAGACCAGGGGCGGGACGCTCGGGGCGGATCAGATTCAGAACGAGGACAGCGGCCGAGCCGACGCGACCGGTCAGCGCTCAGCGCTCAGCATCAGCATTACATATGGGCGCCTGACTACCCCACATGATCAACGCCTGATCAACCCCGTCCGAAACCTGGAGTCGGACTTGTTCCCCGACCCCACACTCAGTGTCACTCACCAGCACTCAGCCCGCTCAACAACGCATCCCGGGACACCGACGGAATAACATATATACATATATACCTCTTGTGCGAAACTTCTTCCCCCTCTCCCACCCCATCTCGCTCGACATTCAGGCCCATACCCTGTTTTTCACTTTTTCTCCCTCTGACATCATATCATGCCTCTTGCCAAGCTCCCCCGGCCAGCGCAACTTCGCGTGCGCTCTCTGGCGACTAGCTCCACCTCCAGGCCTGCACTCAGCGGCCTCAGCGCGACCGCAAAACCGAGGGCCGAGAAGATCTCTCAAGAGTGGAAGGGTACCAGCGCGACAGGAGGCAATACCAAGAACTTCGTCGGTGGGGATTTCGTTGAGAGCAAGGCCGAGCAGTGGATCGACGTTGTGGACCCGGTATGTCGTGCCTTTTTCAGACCCAAACAATAGCATGTATGCTGAATGTGCTTGTGCTGCCATGCTAGGCCTCTCAAACCCTTCTGACGAGAGTGCCGGAGACCACCTGCTCTGAATTCGAGCAGGCAGTGGATGCCGCCCAGCAGGCATTCAAAACGTGGGGCCGCTCGAGTGTCCTCACTCGTCAACGGTTCGTTATGGAGTGCGTATCGAGCTTGCTCATACCGCGTCCAAGACATGCATGTTAATCGTGCCACAGCCTTCAGCACCAATTGAGGCAACACTCGGACGCGATTGCGAGTAGCATTGTGTTAGAGCAGGGAAAGACATATGCCGGTACGTAACAATTCCTTTCAGGCGATGGTAAAACCAGAGCGTTCATAATCGAGGCAGACGCGCAGGGAGACCTCCTCCGAGGTTTGCAAGTAGTAGAGACTGCAACCAACATCCCTACTGCGCTCCTGGGCGATACCATTGAAGGTCCGTCCATGAATCGTGTCCCATGAGCTACGAAGTAATGTCGTTCTGCAGTTTCGAAGGACATGGATACCTCGACGCGCCGGCTTCCGTTGGGTGTGTGCGCTAGGTTTGTCGACTTTGTAAACAGTATTTTAGCACTTTGTACTGATCATTATAACGTTACCCCCCAGCATTGCGCCTTTCAACTTCCCTGCGTGAGTCCGTTCCGAGCCGTGATGGATGTAATCAATTTATATCTCCCCAGGATGATTCCTTTGTGGACAATTCCCGTGGCTCTTGCCACCGGCAATACCCTCGTCCTGAAGCCCTCAGAACGGGATCCCGGTGCTGCCATGATGATTGCCGAACTGTGCCAGAAGGCAGGTCTCCCAGCAGGCGTCCTCAACGTCGTGCATGGTACTGTTCCGACTGTCAATGCCATCTGCGACCATCCTAGCATCAAGGCCGTCAGCTTTGTCGGTGGTGACCGTGCAGGCAAGCACATCTACGAGCGGTATGGGTATATGTATCTCTTACTCATTACCTATGGCTGATACATCTCCGCTCAGCGGCCGTGCCACTGGAAAGCGTGTTCAGGCGAACATGGGGGCAAAGAATCATGCAGTAGTCATGCCTGACGGTCGGTCCATTTTCGTCTGAATCAAGCCCCGCTGTATCTAACGACCATGATTAGCCAACAAGAATCACGCGTTGAACTCGATTATTGGCGCTGCATATGGAGGTGAGCGACTAGAACTACTCGAGAAAGGCGCGCGCTGAAGGTGCCTCAGCTGCTGGTCAACGTTGCATGGCCCTCTCCGTCGCTGTGTTGGTCGGTAACGCACAATCCTGGCTGCCCGAAATCGTCGAGCGCGCCAAGAAGCTCAAGGTTAGCCAAGGCTTCGAACAGGGTGCCGATCTGTAGGTCCATGAAATGCTCGTGGGTGGAGGTTGGTGCTGACATCGGCCGCAGTGGTCCTGTCATTTCCCCGGCCGCTAAGCAGCGCATCACTGGTTTGATTGCTTCTGCAGAGGAAGAAGGTGGTGTCATTGCGCTCGACGGCCGTGGATATGAGGTCCCCGGGTACCCTGACGGCAACTGGGTTGGCCCAACCGTCATCGAGGCTACGACCACGATGCGGTGCTACCGGTAATACATATCCTTGCCTCGTCCCTCATGCGCCGATGCTAACGTAGTAACGTATAGCGAGGAGATCTTCGGCCCCGTGCTCATTGTAATCAAGGCCGACACGCTCGATGACGCGTTGTCGATCATCAACGAAAACAAGTATGGCAACGGCACTGCGATCTTCACGAACTCTGGCGCAACTGCGCGCAAGTTCGAGCGTGAGGTCGAGGTCGGCCAGGTTGGCATCAACGTACCCATCCCTGTCCCCCTTCCCATGTTCTCTTGGAGTGGCAACAAGAGCAGCTTCCTCGGCGACATTCCGTTCTACGGTCGTGGGTAAGCACTACCCATAATGTGTAATGAAAACGAAATTTCTGACCAGACATTCCAGCGGTATCGACTTCTACACGCAAAACAAGACGACTACGGCATTGTGGAAAGCCGAGGACGCGATCGGAAACAAGGCATCCGTGGATATGCCCACCCACCATTAAGCATCCAACGGCCAATGTCCGATATACATGTTGCATTATACCATAGCAATACAGTTCTACTTCTATGGCCCTGTGTGACCACTATCCGCAATGCTCAACTACTGTACGCCCTGCGTGCTTGCCCCGAACACTTTGTCGAGGAAGGCGTTTGAGAGCCTCACGCATTGGCTGTAAACGTTTTCGAAGCCATTCTGAGGACGACATCAGCGTAAAAATCTCAAAGAGAGCCAGAGATTACTGATCAGGGTACTGACAATACCACCGTAGTACGGGTCGGGGATGGGCTTGTTGTCAAGATATGAGCCCCAGAGGCCGATTTCCGCGGTGGCGTCGTGCGGCTTCACTCGCTCCAGGTTCCGCAGGTTCGACTCGTCAGCCGCGAGGATATGCGTGAACTCCTTGAAGTCGGACTGCTGCACCTGGCGTCCGGAGTGGTTGATCGGGACGTGGTGCTGCCCATCGTCCTCGATGATAAGATGAAAACAATGTGTAGGTACCCTGCAAGCGTACCTTCTTGCACACCGCAACCGTCCTGCGATATATGCGCCGTGGTCAGATGTATGCGGAGCTGGTGTACTTAGCGGACTCTGTTACCGTTCGTCAGGATCCTCGCCGAGGTGGTAGCTGGAGGTCCCAGCCGAATCGACGGTGACGTCCAGGCCCCGCTCTTTCGCAACGTGTCTCAGGACCGCCTCCCCCATTGGGGAACGACAGATGTTCCCCAAACAAACGACGAGGACCGAGACGTTCTGTGCAGACATGACGGCGAAACGATGGGAATTTGCACATTTGAACGCCTGTAGCGTTTATTTATTATGACTCGGAGAGGGTGCTGCACCGCGTATTACCATATCGAAAAGGCATAGTGTACCGATCGATACCTTTGATTTTTCCCGAGGATGATCCTGGGATGATCGGAGAGCTCAGAGGTCTTCAGTGTCTCTAAGTTAGAGACACAATCAACACAGGGGGGTAGTAGGGGGTAGTAGGGGCGGACTACATGAGCGCATGGTTTAATTTGAAGAATCTAGTACTGTACGTGTATGCCTTTCGTCCGTGGGATATTATTATGCCTGAGTCCTATTCAGCCTGCCTAACTTAATACCGGGTGAAGTTAGAAACCCAAAGTTGATGCATTGATGGGGTAAACAAGTGCAGAGGGAGAAATCATTACATGAAATTGGTCTATGCAGAGCTAGGCAGATAAAATGGGTGTTAGCACGGAGGTCTGTAAGTAGTCGTCAAGGGCGGACATCAAGCAGCGAGGTTTTATCAGGGGTCGCGATAGGCCGGGGGCAGCAGGCGTAGCAAAGGAGGTATATACACCGCGATGAAGGAGGAACGGGGTGCGGAAACGTTGAGGGGAACGAGGATAGCCCTCACCAATGGGGTGGCTAGTGTGTGTTCACCACTTGATCCATTCACCATACATGTTTGGAACCTCCCCGCGAACATACGCCTCGAAAGTTCGCTTCAGGACTGTCGACCAATCAAGATCCCGCTTGTCATCAGCTACAAGGTCTGCAGGGAACTCTGTCCGCTCTGTCGTAACTGCCTCCTTCGCGTCCGCCTGAGCCCGTGCTGCCCGTTCGCCATTGATGAAGCGAGGTCCTAGATCTGGCCAGTTCCGCGTAGCATCGAATGGTTGCCACCTACACCAGCATGAGCACAAGCCCCAGCGATGTCACCGAAAGACGCTTACCAAAAGTTGTGGAAATGGTATGAGTAAGCTCCCCTGAAGAAACCGTTAAAACCAAGTGCATGGGGCGCCGCGCTCTTCTCCTTAGGTGTAAAGAAGAAATCGCCGAACCTTCAATTGCAATGATGAGCGGGGCGTTCAAGCATTACATGAAACGTGGGTAACACTTACTCCGTGAAGTATGGCTGTGGTGGGCGCTCCCGCTGGTAGTCTTCCGTGTTCAACCACGCCGAGTCAAACAACGCGTCAGGCAGCCGCAACAGCAACGGCTCGAGCGCAGCGTCCTTTGTGTACCGAGACACGGTCATCGGGTGGAAGTCCAGGCCGTTCTTGAGCGCGGTGCGGAACAAGAATGTGCCAAGCGCCGAACCCTTGTTCAGCTTCAACACGGCCGTGTTATACCTCTCCAGGCGCGACCACCGGTACGCGAACGCGCCCTTCCACCCCCATAGCTCCTCCCAGTCGCGCAGCATGATCGTGTCCGCGTCGAGGTAGATGCCCCCGAAGCGGTGGCACAGCACGAAGCGCGCCATGTCCGACAGAATGACGGAGAGGCGGTCGTACGACGACGGCGACTTCGACCCAACCCGGTTCACCTTGTCGTCTTCCTCCGTCTTCGTGCCCGCTGCCGGCGCCTTCCCCCCATCGCCGCTCGTGGAGGACGACTCGGCCTTCTGTTGGGGGACTTTCTCCACGATGCCCCCGGAGTTGAACAGCGAATCCCGCATGTCGCGCCACTCGTCCTTGAGCTCCGGTATGCCGTCTAGCTGCTCCGTCGTATTCCACAGTTTGAACTGGATGACATCCTTGAAGCGTGGATGCAGGAACGGCGACGCCCACGGGTTCGACTTGAGCTGCTCGAACATGTCGCGCAGCGCCGTCGGGTTGGGCACGGACGCTGCAGGCCCAGGGTTGATCCACAGCCAAAACTTGGGCCGACAGATCGTGGGATCCACATATTCGGGGTCGAGGTTCAGGCCGAGATTCTGGGTGTAGAGGAACGACAACAGGGCGAGGTACGGCTTGTCCGTGAACGGCCCCGTCCAGAACATGTGGAACAGGTGCGGGCTATCGTCACAAGCATTCGGTCGGTCCTGGTGTGCAGTGTACTGGGGCGGCTGGGGGAAGTATACGTGCGGCTCCCAATCGGCGTTGCGCTTCTTGACGAAGCCCGCGTTCGGGTCGGCGACACCCTTGCTCTTGAGCGCGAGCGCGGGGTTCACCTGCGGCGCGGTCTGCGTGCTGTTCTGGAGCTCCCCGTCCTCGACATAGATGTACTTCCAGTCGTCCATCTTCCCTCTCCGCACCCGGGCGTGGTTGTCTAGTCCTCCGCCGAGCCGCAGCACCTCAAGGCAGTCCCGAACATACTGTTCCCATGGATGAGCTACGGCGTGGAACGAAGAATGGTGGAGGATGTTTACCTTGTTCTGGGAGAAGTCGCAGTGCTCCATGACCACGTCCATATCTGCCACGCTACCGGGTAATGGACGTGGAGGATACGCGGTGTTGGGCGGCTTGGCTTGAATGTCGATATACACACGCTTGGCACCAATACCGACGGTGTTAGTCACGCCTGGTGGGCGGAAGCGTGAGGGGATGGTGGACGACTTTCGTGGGGGCAGCGCGGGGTTGATTGGAGGTATGGTGAGCCCAATGTTCTCCGGGACTGGACCTTGGTTAAGGTTGTGAACGATAAGAAGAGGACCGGACGTGACGCACCTTTCTGTCCGCTAGGGTAATGTCCAGCAGCCACCTCCCACTCCCATATTCGCTGGAGGTCCTCGCGTCGGTAGACGAGGGTTGGCGGCTCCGCGTATGTCGTCCACGTCCTGTCCTCGGACGAGAAGCGATCCCGCAGCGAGACCATCATAACGATGGTGAAGACTAAGGCGAGAAAGCCTGCCACGAGCATCATCCTGCCTCGTCTGCGGCCAAAGCGTGCGATGGTGATTTGGTGCAGTTTCGGGGCATTGGGGAGCATGAGGCGGAGACGTCGCGTGCGTACGCCTGGTATGGGAAGCGAGATGGGCATTAGCCACGACGAGGACTGATGATGACGCTGCCATTTTTCGCGGACGGCAGAAGAGTGCAAGGGGAGTCCATTGGTTGTTCGCGCCTTTTCGGCATAACCGTTCCCGCGCTGTTGCGGGAAGTATATTGAGGTGGCCATGCAAGGGAACCAGGTAGCCCAGCAGGGGGAGAGTGCTGGGTACTAGGAGAGCTATAGGCTAGGGCGCCGTGGAGGACAAGAGGGGGCAGGGAGGGACTTTGGGACCGAAGACTGCGCGGGCAGGATTTGGACGTGGACGAACAGCGCAGTCCAACAAACGCACAACCGTCCAAACCAGCCACGTGCTCCCACAATCCACCAGCGCCTACGTCAAGTTCCCCACCTCTTCCTTCCCAAAAACCAGGCCACCCTCAGGCCTCAGGCCTCAGCACTCAGCCAGGCCTGGAGACAGGGAGCACGATACACGCGCTAGCCATAGAACCGGATATGGATGTTTTCACAGAGCATCACAACTATTAGTACAGCGGTCCTACATCCACTCGTCTGCTCCGTACACGGCCAATCTCTTTAGTTGGCCCCAAGAGCCTGCTGAACCAAGTCCGCCGGGTCAGTCGGCACAGACAGGATGCGCAGCGTGTTCGTGTGCCCGAGACCGCCCTTCCAGCCCTGCACAGCAATGACAGTAGTGCCGGTCTTGATGATGTTAAGTGCAAGCGCATTTCGGAGACCGAAGCGGATGCGGTTGTCGACCTGCAAGGCAGTTTGTTTCAGCACAAATCCGATGAACACATAAACGCGCTCCTTACATCGGTCTGCCACTGGTGGGCCTCGATACCGCGGGGCTCGGGGTACCAGAAGGGGTAGCATCCCCTGTGCAGATGGATCTGGCGCGCCGTCTGCTGGTTGCGAGTAACTGGGCGAAAAGAGCGTCAGCACCGCTCCACCGTCCAGTGTCCTTGGAACCTACCGGTGATGATCGGAACTGAAGGGCGATACTTCGAGATCAGACGTGCAGTGTTACCACTAGTCGAGAGCACAATGATAGCGCTTGCATTCTGCTCCGAAGCCGCAGCAACAGCGGCCAGTGCGACCGTCTCAACAGTCTCCGTGGGACGAGAAGTGGTGTTCCGCAGCTCATCATACAACGCTGGATAGCAAATCGCGCCCTCGGCGAGTAGGCAAGTCTCAGCCATCATGAGAACTGTTCAGGCGCATTAGAAAAGACCCGTATGATATGTCACGAAGTCTGAACTCACCGGACTGGATAGGATATGACCCCTTCGCAGTCTCGCCAGAAAGCATGACGCAGTCGGCGCCGTCCATCACGGCATTCGCAACATCGCTGACCTCTGCACGGGTCGGGCGAGGGTTGTACTGAATGGGTAGGATATTGAATGAATTAGTGCACAGAGGAGAAACAGTATTGCCAAACTTACCGTCATCGACTCGAGCATCTGGGTAGCGACGATGACGGGCTTCCCGGCGGTGTTACACTTCGCGATCATCATCTTCTGAGCGAGGAACACTTGGCTGGCAGGTATCTCGATACCGAGGTCACCACGCGCGACCATGACACCATCGGTCTCGGCGAGAATCTCGTCAAAGTTGACGACACCCTGCTCGTTCTCGATTTTGACGATGATCTTAATGTTGGCGCCATCGGGGCCAAGGACGCGACGAATGTCGCGTACATCCTCCGCGCGACGAATGAAAGACGCGAAGATCATGTCGACGCCGTTCTTGACACCAAATTGAAGGTCGGCCTTGTCCTTCTCGGAGAGCGCGGGCAGGTCGACATCGGTCTTGGGCAAGTTGACGCCCTTGCGAGAGCTGATGTTGCCATTGTTCAATGCACGTACGCGAACATTTTCACCCTCGATAGCAATAACGAGGAGGGAGAGGATACCGTCGTCAACATAGACGAGCTTGCCAGGTGCAGTAACCTTTGGCAGGTTTTTCTACAGCCCCACAGTTAGATAGAGACACTCACGACCGCAAGATAGTTCGTACTCACGTAGTCGACGTACATAACCTTGTCATCGCAAATGTCCTTGTACTGATCATTAGTAGACAAGATGAACTCGTGGCCAGCCTTGACCGGGTACTGAGGGGATTCGACTATCATTCGTCAAAGTCTTCGGCTGGAAAATCGGTGGGACGTACATCGGTCTTGTTCCTGGTCACGCCAGTGCGGATCTCGGGGCCTTTCTGTGCAATCCTTCAACTCCCGTGAGCCTCGAAATTGTGAAAGCAGTACGTACCGTGTCCAAAGCGATGGCGACTGGGCGGCCCTGAGGATCGACTACAAGCAAATGAACATCCGCGTTTCACTGACACCGAGGAAAGAAGACATACGCGACACCATCTTCCTGGTGTTGTCGATCACGCTCTGATGGTACTCGTACTCTCCATGGGAGAAGTTCATCCGAACTGGAAGCGAGTGAGGTTGTATGCGCGCATAGATGCCATTGAGAACGCGGGGGTATGCGGGCCAAGAGAAAGACACACCGATATTCACACCAGCCCGACGCAGCTCGGTGAGCTTCTCGACATTGTTCACGTTTGGACCTGGAATTCCGACGCATTCAAAAACGGGCTCGCGACGCTTATGAGAAAGGTAGCGCACCAATGGTTGCGATGATGGACGTCTGTTATACGCGCATATATTCGACGTCAGCGGCTGTGGCGGAAAAGCAAAGAGATCGACGGTCGCGCGAATGGGACAGACCTTGCGGTGGTACTTGGTCTCCTCCGTCGGTACCTGGGCCTTGGTGGGGTCGAGCGAGGCAGCCCATTCGATGCGAGAGGTGATTAATTCGGCCATGACGAGGACGAGTGAGGCAGAAGGGTTGGGGAGAAAGGACGAAAAGATGTGCGATTGGGTTTATCTACGGTGGGAGGGGCGGAGCTAAGGTGGATGTGATGGTTCGATGACACTGATCTAGGTTATCTAGCCTCTCTTTGCGCCCGCATATGGCCATCGACTGCTGCTATTCGTCCAACTTCGAATTCGCACCACATTGGCCAAGGGATCGCCCAGGCCATTACGTCCCCACGAACGTGTCTGGTCCCTTCCTGCGTTTCTGGGCCACATCTCCCCAAGAACCAGCTAATACTATGTTTAGCTTCTGTCTGGCCAAGGCGATCCGAAATACCTCCTCATATCGATGGCCGCGCCGGCCAGTGGTCTCCCCAGCGCGCGCGGGGCCCGGGCAGCAGCCTGAGGACGCAGTGACGCGATTGGTGTGTCCCCCAAAGATCGCGTATGATACATAACATTCGATTGTTGTCAACTGACGAGGTGTGTCGGCGTATTGTGCGGCGCGGTGAAGTTGCGAACGTCGAATGTCGTAAGAGAAGCATGTTCTGTCCGCACCGTGCCGCTCAGACGTAGTCTGGCCTCTCACGGAGATTCGACATCCCCTCAGCATACAGCCTGAGTCGAGTTGTTCTGGACGTTCGTGAGACGGGCAGGGGGCTAGTGTTTAGGCCTCTCGAATTTTTTTGGCTCGGAGATTCGACATCCCCTCAGCATACAGCCTGAGTCGAGTTGTTCTGGACGTTCGTGAGACGGGCAGGGGGCTAGTGTTTGCTTCAGTACGCGTCACGCATCGAACCAAAAAGAATGAGTAAATACCTAAGTATTAAAGTAATACACAGGCGGCGTAGCGCGATCACATGGACATGTGTTTCCTCCACTCTCCCGCTTCTTCTGAATCTATGGACCACGCAGAGTTGATAACGTAGTCTACTGTACAGGCCAAGGCACGGAAGATGTACATAGTCCAAAATTCAGGAGCTGTTGTCGTTTGAACCGCGTTTCCCCGACTCCAAATCCTCTCTCCCCGCGGCAGACGGCAGAGGCTTCGCGAATGAGGCATGTTTAGATTTTCGATATACACCGCGAGTATGATTGTAGCTCACCGGCAACGACTTCATGGCTCTCAGACGTCTTTTCCAGGTCTCAGGTATGTATATCTGATCGTTTGAGACGTGTGCAGCTCTCTCGTCGTGTTTGAAAGCTGACGCGATGGTAGCGGTAGCCAGATGCAACTTCGTGGAGGCATTTGTCAGGCGGCGCAACCGAGAACCCCGGGTTTTGCTGCCAGTCTCAGCATCGGTCTGGGACATGCCGTCCTTCCTCTGCTCATGGTCTCCCCACCCGCGAAGTCCTCCGATGACGATGATCAGTGTGAAAGATATGCCCTGAGAGCATGCATTAGCCTGAGTGATTGCGCGGACAATAAAAGACAGTCTTACTATGAGAGGTGGAAGGGCATCAATGCAAAACATTTCCGGGTTGATGCCTGCACAGAACGTCACCAGCAGGAAGAAAAGAGTCACCGTATAGAGTACGGCAGACTGGATAATGGTGACAACGACACTGCGCCGCGCAGCTACAGGAATGCCCCCAAGTTTCAGTGTGTTCTGGTTGGACCGGTTGACGAGGACTATTATCAGGGCTACCCAGAGATAGGTCATCATCATCCATCGCAGATCTTGAGATTCACGTACTCGTTGTGAATAGGTTAGAAACAAAGGCGAGCACGAGGAATGCGGCGAGCCACTGTGGCCCCTCGTTCTGACCAATACTCGGCAAGCTCCAGGCCGCCAGGGGGTACTCGATACAAGCTACATATCCGGATACTAAATATACATATACATTAGAAAATTCCAAGAAGGAGATGCGAAGGTATGACAGACCTGCTGTCGCGATCAGCAGTACCGCAGGGATTGCCATCGCACTCAATTTGTAGCCCGACACGATGAAGGCACGGTATGCCTGGTCCCTTGTGCATTAGATCGGCTTCAGGAAAGAAAAATTCAAAGCGCACCATGACTGTGTCCCCCAAGACAGTCTGCGTTATGTAGATGATCATTTTTGCCATGAACGTAGGCTTCTGTGCGTCTACAAAGTAATGGAATGCACTGTTGGAGTGACCATCTTGAGCGACGAAAGCTTCGAACCCTCGTGCCACGTCGACGAGGAGGTGCTGTGGGGGATGAGCAACTTCTGCCTCGGATAGTTGGGCATGATTGATATTGATACTTACCGAGCCAGCCAGAAGCAGCATGAGGGTCGATGCTCCGACCTGGATGATAACTCTTTTCCTTCTGTCTTCCCGCTTTCGCATGCGGACCCACAGGGCAACACCATACAAGACCAAGAATATGCCAAACAAGATAGATTCGAAGAAGAAAGAGAAGAACTGAGAGGGTGCGTCAGTCGAGTATCATGTAGAGAGGAAGTTGAGAGGCGGTACCTGCGCTGCAGTGATGTCGTCGGCGCCGTGGCTAGGTGTCTTCATAGCGATGACCAACCGGAGCCACAGCCGGTGGACGGGGAACGAAGATACAGTACCAATGTCCGTGCCAGTGGGGGATACTCGTCGGTCGTGGGTGCGGGGAGACGCACCCGAGGTCAGCCAGGTCGACAGAGACGGCGAAGCTCTGATAGACTCAGCTGTGCGCTTTGCATTGCTACCTCCGAAACACCTCGACGGTTACGCTCGTTCGCAGTCGGTCTGCATCAACATCGCAGACCGTACGGGCTATACGTGCGGTGTCGAATCAGACAGCGAGCGAAATAGAAGGTGATTCTGCTGGGGAAGAACGTTAGCGGCTTTGACCGAACGTTAACGTTCATCGACATCTACCGGCGTTAGCTGAGCCCGGCATCGCCGAAGAAACTCGACATACTATTTAAAGTAACCGTCCTTGGATCTCCTTTCGACTTTACACAGTATGCGAGTCGATGCGTATCATGTAGGGCCGCCAGGCGAACGTCGGCGGACTGGTATAGCAGAGCAACACTGCAGAGACGTTGGGGTTAATTACAACTCGAGAACAAGCCGATCGAAGAGAGCGTAAATACCCATCAGTGCTGGTCCGACCTGCGTCCGACATCTGTCGCAGCCTACCCTATGAGAGTAACCAATGTGTTGCTCTCATGCTATGTACTGCCATTTATCTTGAGAGTCTAGCCAATATTAACGCACCAGTCTCCTCCGTGGTCTTATCCTGTGCGACTCCACCTCCATTAAAAACAGTTGGCGTTCATTACAGCGTGTTCCAAGGTCTGGCCAATTTTTAACAGGCCGGGAAACAAAAAATGGCTCCAGGCATTCAAAATCTTCAACTCACCGCACTCCAGGATGGTACGAATTGCGCACAAGCTTGCAACGCGGAGTCTTGTGATTCTATCCATTCCCCAATTCCCTCCCTACGGGGCTGCTAGCAATCTCACTGCTTCTAGCGGTTTCGGAAATATTTTGTTGTGATACCAGCATCGAGCAGGATTCTAAAAAGCACGCAGCTCAGGCAAGGTTAGGACAGTGAGACGTGGGTATGGAGTGCGGAGGTGAGGTTCAATCGGGGTGCCAGTGGAGATCTTGATACGGGCTAGCGATTGCACGTGTTGCATCGATGAGGATATAGCACCAGCCATGTCGCTTGTGTTTACATCCTCCTCTCCGTTCATCGTCTCTGCCAACCTCGTACCGTACCCCCAGCGCCGCCATGGATGAAGAGTATGATGTACGTTTACTGGCAGACCAGACCTAGAGAAACTGGGCTTGACAACCGTGTGCTAAACAGGTCATCGTTCTCGGCACCGGTTTGACGGAATGCATCCTCTCCGGTCTCCTGTCCGTCGAGGGCAAGAAGGTCCTCCACATGGACCGCAATGACTACTACGGCGGTGACAGTGCCTCCCTGAACCTCACACAGGTCATATCTATACTCTTTTGCTCTGTACAGCATAGATACTTATCCGAATTGTATGATCTGCATCATATAGCTCTACCGCAAGTTCAGGGGCACTGCGCCTCCCCAAGAGCTCGGCCGTGACCGCGACTATGCCGTCGATCTCATCCCCAAGTTCATCATCGCGTCTGGCGAGCTCACCCGCATCCTTGTCCACACCGATGTAACGCGCTACCTCGAGTTCAAGCAGATTGCGGGCAGTTACGTCTACCGCGACCGCAAGATCTCCAAAGTCCCCAGTACGGAGATGGAGGCGGTCAAGAGTCCGCTCATGGGTCTCTTTGAGAAGCGGAGGGCAAAGAAGTTCTTCGAGTTCCTTCAGAACTGGAAGGACGATGACCCGGCGACCCACCAAGGTGAGTCGCTTCAATATCCGCATATCCCAAGCCTTCTAAACAAGGCGATGGCAAGGTATCGACTTGGATAAGGACACGATGGCGTCTGTCTACGAGAAGTTTGGTCTTGAGCCCGGTACGCAGGACTTCATCGGTCATGCTATGGCCCTCTACCTCAACGACGAGTGAGTATCCGTCCTTCATCTTCGATGTTATGCTTATTCGCAACCCATGCAGCTACAAAAAGAAACCCGCACGCCCAGCTTATGAGCGGATCGTCCTCTATACCTCTTCTATGGCCCGCTATGGCAAATCTCCCTACATCTACCCACTTTACGGTCTCGGCGAGCTGCCCCAGGCGTTCGCGCGTCTGAGTGCCATCTACGGCGGTACCTACATGCTGGACAAATCCATCGACGAAATCGTTACCGACGCCGACGGCAAGTTCATTGGTGTCCGCTCTGGCAACGAGACCGTCAAAGCCAAGCAAGTCGTCGGTGACCCCAGCTACTTCGGTGCCGGCAAGCCTCTGCAGGATGGCAAGGTCCGCGTTATTGAGGAGCGCAAGGTCGTCCGTGCCATCTGCATCCTCAAGCACCCCATCCCTGAGACGGAGGACTCGGACTCCGCGCAGATCATCATTCCCCAGAACCAGGTCGGCCGCCGGAACGACATCTACATCGCATGCGTTTCGTCCACGCACAACGTCTGCGCAAAGGACGTCTACGTCGCGATCGTCTCCACCATCGTCGAGACCGACCGGCCCGAGCAGGAGGTGCAGCCGGGCATCGACCTCCTCGGCCCCACGTACGAGAAGTTCATCACGGTCTCTACGATATATACCCCCACCTCCACCGGCGAGTCGGACAACATTTTCATCACCCGCTCGTATGACGCGACCTCGCACTTCGAGACGGTCGTTGAGGATGTGCAGGACGTCTGGAAGCGAATCTTCGACGGCAAGGAGCTCGTGCTTAAGAAGCGTGATGTCCAAGTCGAGGCGTAGATATTATACACATACACCTTTCCCGGGCCTTGACGCGTTACCCCCTTTACGTCTTCACGCACATTCACGCTGGTGGTTTGCTTGCAGTTTATGTCTGATTCATGTATAAGAAGTAGGAAGATCCATCTCATCCCTGTACTTGTCACCCAATACATTCACCGCCGCACATTTGATCTCTACAGCACGGGCACACGCGCCATACGCGCCACACGTGCGTTCGCAATACGTGAAGGGTTCCCGAGAAGGTATCAGAAGAATGCATTCATGTCGAACTCGGGGACTTTGATGTCCTGCTTGGCGGACTTCATGAGGCTGCCGATGCCTGCCTTCCGCGCAACGAGGTCGCCTTCCTCCTTGAACTCCTCCTTGAACTCCTCCTTCACAACTGGAAGCGGGGATGCGCCGCGAGCCGGAGAGCCTGTGGGTGATGCCCTACGTGTAGGGGGTGCGGTGGTCACGTCAATGTCGATGAGGATAGACGACTTATGGCGGAGCGCGGGCTCCAGCGCGAAACGCATCGAGATGGGGCTTTGCCGCTGAAGCATGGAATGACTGTCGCGGACGGCAGTCGATGGTCGCTGGAAGGACCATGATCGGACGAGATCGAGCGCGAGAGCGTGGCATCCTAGGACTCCGTGTTAGGCAGACGGC
Organism: Ganoderma lingzhi; assembly: GCA_026283605.1. Lineage (NCBI taxonomy): Eukaryota > Fungi > Basidiomycota > Agaricomycetes > Polyporales > Polyporaceae > Ganoderma > Ganoderma lingzhi. The sequence continues at coordinate 3,315,193 of JAPJYM010000001.1, forward strand.
TTTCCGCTAACGATCGAATAGACACACACCCATCTTACAGAAGACGCGGGCGATCTGCAGGACGAAGTTGAACTCGGTGCGGCCGGGGATTTCGCTTGTGCCCTGTGCGGTCTGGAGGGTCTTCGACTTCAGTTGAGAGAACAGCAAGGCCAGGCTTGGATCGTCGTAGTGAGGGTCCCCGATCTCGGTTATATCCGCCTCTAGTGCTGAAGCAACGTCTTCCAGAGGGTTCTATCGCTTTCGATGAGAATATGACACTGTAGCGGCTGCGGCAACCTGAGACTCACCACTAGGATCCGGACGGCAAGGTCACGTCGGTGGAGCAGCCAGAATGCCCAATTTGCGAGGTATCTGTTTCCATCCCTGAATGCTAACGGGACAACGGTTCCATTCAAGATGTCACGCAAGATGGGCCCATCATCACCCTCGACAACCCGGGCGAGTGCGACGGCCAACTGCCAATCTCCGACATTCTTCAGACAGACGTTTACAGCATCCTTGAGGCTGCCACCCAGAAGGAAGAACGCCGCAGCATACTCTACAGGCAACGTTAGCGAAGCTTCTAGACTGCCGGACGTGATTCGCCCCTACCGAATCGTCGCTTGCTCAGCAACGCGAACGCGTTCTTCTGTGCCGCAGTGCGCCACCGGGGTTCATTGAAGTCATTGTTGAGGAACTTGAGCATCACCTGCTGTTCCTTGTGCCACGCCGCCTGTCGCCACAGTCCATGCACTAGCTTCACTTTTCCCAGTGCGAAATAGAAGAGGCTACACGCGGTTGGATCGCGGTTGTCTCCAGCCATGTACTCGTTACGCGCGACGACTTCCATGTGTGAACGCTACAGGCCGGATATCGTGAGCCGGAGATTGGTAAACGAAGTGTGTATAGGACGACTGACCATAGCTTCTCTAGATCGCATCCAGATGAACACGCCTAGTGCTCGTGCATCTGCCCAGCTCATCTTGCCGTTCCTGCATGCGGCGACAGAGGTCGAGAGAAGCAAGTCCTGGCTTTCACTGTGAAATGCCCAGATCATGTCCCGATACCTCAGTCGTTCGCGGCGTTCGAGCCGGATGTCAGATGCCGCGGTACTGGTCCCGTTGGCCATAGACGTCGGAGTACTTGGCTCCGACGCACGCCGATTGAGGATGTAGAAGGTGCGCATGGAGATGAGGTACCGCAGCCCGTTTGGATCGAGCGCACGACGTTGTTGTTGGATCTTCGCAGCAGTGAGATACAGTTGCCCCGCCATCCACGACGTAGCAGACTTACTTCAAGGGTTGCTTGAATGAGAACCAGCAGCGATGCGTGCTCTTTTGGAGTCAGAAGTGGGATGGGATTCTCTTCTAGACGATCAAGGAGTCTTTGAACGACTTGAGGCGAAAATGGGTCCTCATCAGAACTGCATAACAGAAGGGTAAGCAAGCCTCCGAATCCAGAGGCGCATACACATACGCATCTTCACTCTCTGGCTTGCCAAACAGCGAAGAGTAGGTCGAGTTACGTTTATGGAAACCGTTCACCTACTCGATCCAAGTCAGCAACCCGTCCGTCATGAAACAGTGAGGGTACTAACTGGTGCTGCCGTTTCCCGTTCCTTAGACAAGTATTGCTCTACAGGAAGGTTCTCCCATTCGTGCATGTCCTTGCCGGACTTAATGTTTTGAGCGAGGTTGATGATCACCTTCTTCACCAGTTCAACTTTACCTGCGGTAATGTGTCATTAAAGCTATCAAATGGAGCTTTGAAGACGTACCCCAAAGTAAACACTGCAAGATCATTTGCGGATTCCAGTCATCCAATGGGCCATTCAGTCGAGCGACATGTTCAAACAAGCTTTCCGATTCAGGTTCCGTCAGAGAAGCTTGTTCTTTCTGGCCATACATGAACATCAAGTGGCCTGCGCCGACCAGCAGGGTCCCCCGAGCCAACCAGATGGAATCGCTAATCGGATGAGGGATCATACTGGGTGAGAGAAGGTCAGTCTGGTTCCTCTTCCGGTACCAACGTAAAAAAGCAATGTCAGACCTTGTCATATCCAACTTCCAACACACGCTCCAGCCTGGAGTTTCGTCAAAGTAGGTGGCGCGTTGCTCGCATAGCAGCTCAATTCTATGAGCGAAACCAACAGCGAGGATGGATTGGTTGTCAGGTGTCGCGGTCCAATCTAAATCGTTCACAGGGTCGGATGCGCTGTCGGAAAGGTCAGTATTGCGCAACGGAAAGGGTGACCACTCTTACCTGAAAACTTGGCGAAACTCAAGGCCGAGGGAGAATTCCGACTCTTTTGAATCCCAGATGGTGAGTTCATCCCCTTCTGCAGTGGAAACCACTATAACCACCAACAACGTCAACAATAGACCACCCACAACCAGTCAACGGGAAACCAAAGACTACTCACCTAGGCACGATTTCTTCGCGGAGCTGCAACTCGCCATTGTGATGCCCTTCTTGCCTGTTTTTACTTTCCCGGTGCATTTCCACACTGTTTCCGCTTTGGCCACGCTGTTCGTAATTTTGGCGTCTCCGTTGGCTGTCGAAATGGATAGAACGTTCTCGGGAATCCAGAACGCAAGCTCTCCCTCCTCCGACACGCTCAGTAGTACGTCGTGACCCTCCATGGCGTCCGGTTTGGATGTCAATTGGCCGACCCAGGCCATCGGGTCAACGGGAAGGATCATCTTCGGGGACGCGGAGAGCGGCAAGGCGTGCTCCGACACTAGCGTCAAGGAAGGCGATGGGCCAGAAAGCGTGGTAGAGATGATCAGGACGGTATGAGAAGTCGTGACCCCAACGAGGGTTCGTACCGGATTCGAATGTGGCGCGGAGAGCACGAAAAGCAGACTTAGCCTGGGGACGCCAAGCGAAGCAGGTGGGGATGTGTGGAGAGTGAGGACACCAAGCTCGGAGGAGTACGTCGCAAAGTAGCGACCTAAATTTCGAAAGCATGAGCAACACTCTCCGTGTGGAGTTCGCGTCGGTACTGACCGGCATCGATGACAACGAACTCATCCACATGTCCGGTCTCGGCTGGTAACCACTTTCCTGTCCTCTCTAAGCTCCGGGTCCTGGCCCAGTCGTATGTCCAGACCTCGCCACATCCGTCCGAACGTATCACGCCGACACCCTCCCCATTCGGCGTCCTCACGTAATACTGAGTCCCTGCTTGAGAGTCGTCCACTCCAGACTCATCCGTATGGACATGTTCGGGCCCAGCTGCCACTCGTTTCAGTCCGTCTGCTCGAGCATCGAAGAAGGAAAATACGGAGAGCTCATAGGATATGAGCGGCGGGCAGGTGACCAGCGTGAGCATCCCCTTTTTCGGATTCGGAGCAATGTAAAGGTGACCAGGATGGCCTGGTAGGATCCCGGGGGCAGTTTGGAGGAGAGTGAACTGTTTCAAAAGGGTGGGTGGTCGACGGTCGATGTTCTATCTTTGGTGTTAGGATACATAGCGCATACAGTCAAGATAGAGGTCGTGTAACGCACTGCGATGGCCTGGACAACGAGCGAACCATCACCCAAGACGCGGAGGAACACGTCCCATCCCTCCTCTGATATTTCCCGCACCCGTCGCTGCCGCGCATTTTCTTCTGCGGGTGTGGGGTCGGAGAGGACCGACTTTAGAGCCGCATTCATGATTTCACGGTCTAGCCAGAAAACAGCGGAGCTTGTTTGTCTGGAAGCAACAGAAAACGGTAGTGAGGAGAATGTATCTAGTGCGGAATGAAGCTGGAGGTGCTGGGGGTTGTCTAGGACAGGCATGAATATTCGAAGCGTTGCGTCGGCCGTAATAGTGTATAGGATGGGATCATCACTACGAAGTTGTGAGATCCTTCTGCGCCGTATCCTACGACATTGTAGGCGACTCACCGGCTTGAAGTTGGGGAGTTGCGCCATATCAGGTCTGTCACAGGGCGAGGGTGTGAAACAGCTTGTGTTTGACGTCCGGTCGTAGTCAGGTATATGCGGACTACATTATCTCGCTATAAGCACGGCTTGGATCATCTCTCTTGTCATAGGCACTGTTTGGACTTACTAGACAGGTGGTCGACATGTACATGAGAGACGGCGAAAATCGCACAAGAGATAGAGCGGGAACACTGTTCGATCCGAGATGAATGTACATACACGGTGCTGCGTATGAACATTGTACATACGTGGATGACCACTTCAGAGACCATGTAGGCAAGTCATTCTCTAAGATGAGAGTGTACACAGAGAGAGTAGACCTGGTGGCAACAGCAAGAAGACCTATAGGAGTTGAGTCGAGGAGAGCGAAAGATGAAGGGCCAAGAGAATCACCAGATATGCAATTGAGTGCAGTGATATGCTGGTCCTCGGATAGCTGAAGAGAGGAATGGACTCGCCAGTAGTCGTTCTGAGGGCCTGAGAGTGACCAGGCGACGACGCGGTGGGCCAGGGATGCGACCACCTGAATGGAGTTAGACGAAAGTTTCCAAGGTACTGGGTCGGGCATACCAGTTTCATGCTGTTCTCGACAGTCAAACATTTCACCGATTGGGCGGTGTGACGGGTGGATGGGAAGACCTCCCAGAAGGCGAGAGCGCGTAGGAAAGCGAGAGTGCGGGCATTGAAGATGGCGACAGAATCAGCGAACGGATAAAGCTACGACGCTTGATCATTATGGCTGGGTATATTGAAGACGGGACATGGGAGACGAACCAGAAGAGTCTCACGAGGCAGAAGGAGGAACTGAAGTGTGGTTGGAGGACAGCCTGTGTACGACTGAATGACTTGAAGCATTATTGCGGCGGAGGTGGTAGAGTAGAGACGGGGATGGGGACGGGATGGAGGCGTCTAGAGGGATGCAGGACCGCTGTGTGACTATCGGGGCATTCTAGCGGGATCGGATCAGGTCCTTGAGTGACCAAATGGCTGAAGAGGCGGCTGAGAAAACGAATCGGCACCAGACTGAGACTCAGTTTTGAGTCGAGGACGAGCCCGGGGCCTAGACGCCCGATCGCCAATGGGCGCCTGCGTGCACGTGGGACGCACGGAGGACGTCATCGGCTCTCGCGTCGGACTCGTGCGGCACAGTTCCCCAGCAGTTCCTCTCCGGAACCCTTCCTTTCTGTGTCTTGTGCGCAGCCCTCTCTCCCTCTCTCTTTGCCACTCTTTCTTCCTGGGCTTGTTTTCCACCCCCCACATACTCTGAGCTTCAGCGACGGATCCAGCTTTTCGCAATGCGGCCATGGTCATCCATCCCCATCGGCCTGCTTGCCTTCCTTCCCCTCGTCGCCCCAGCACAACTCCCGCTCCCCCTTCCACTCACTCCCGAGCCAGTCCCGACCACCCAATCATTCACGCTCCTTGAGGCACTCTACAACGATACCGACTATATCTCCCTTATAAAGCTCCTTCAGCGTGCCCGGCTCATTCCCACCCTCAATCGCCTTCATGGGTGCACCCTCTTCGCTCCGACCAACGACGCAGTCAGTCGCTATGCGGCCTCGAACGAACTATGGCAGCTAGCGTTGCGAGACGATACCCTCGAGCTTCAGGACAACCTCCAGCTCCTCCTCCGTCAGCAGCTCTTCTACCACCTTCTCAATTATACCCTCCTGCTTCTACCTACCGAGCAAACCCCACAAGAACACATCACTTTGCTCTATCCGCGAGATACCACCGAAACCCCATCACAAGAACCGCCTCCAAACCCTCCATGGATGCCCATACAGAACGGTACCCTCGGGGACGATCCTCAGCAGCTTCGCCTCTCGGCCAGAGATGCGGCTCTGTGGGTTGGCGTGGATGCGTTCGGGAACGGCGGCGCAAAGATAGTCAAAGACCACGTCAATGCATCGAACGGCTTGCTCCTTGGCGTGGACACTATGCTTGAAATGCCTCCGGACCTAGGTATGCCCACTTTCTAACTATGAGAGGGAAGAAATGTCCCAAAATGCTAACCGGTATACTTCTCAGCAACTGTGGTCTCACGACATCCCCGTCTCTCCTACTTACACAAGATTCTCACGCCTGAGTTGAGGACATTCCTGAACAGTACGCCGACGCTCTCGTTGTTCTTACCTGTCGATGATGCGTGGAATGCGTTGCCGGAGCTGGAGCGATTATACCTGGAGAGCGAGTTCGCGTCGGATGACATGGAGCGCATTCTCAACATGCACACGGTCGTGCTTGAAGATAAGGAGGTCAAGTGGTCAAAGTCCTTCAGGAACCCAACCAATTGTATGTAGCGCGCCGTGCTTGCCCGACTACCAGCTGACCCGCACCCAGTGTCCACTATCGAGGGTCCCGACCTTAAAATTGTGCCGACCGATAGCAAGATCAAGGTGTCCCATGCAGAGGTCGTGGAACGCGACGTATACGCGTCGAACGGTGTCCTGCATGCAATCAACTCCCTCCTGTTCCCTCCCGACGCTCTCAAACTCACTCCGGAGAAGTACCTTCTGACGCTCAACTGCACGAAATTCGTTTCCCTCATACATTCCGTGGGCCTGACGCACTTGATTAACGATACCGAGGCAAAGTACACGATTCTCGCGCCCCGAGACGACGTGATCCAGGTATTCGCACATGACGGCTTGCCCCATCGTGGCAGTGAAGAGTTGAAGCGTTTCCTTCAATATCACTTCATTCCGGGCAAGTGGACGCCGGAGAAGTTCGAGAATGGAATGCTCGTGGAGACGGCGCTGGAAGAGGCAGGTTTGGATGGAAGTCATCAGGTGTTAGCCGTGGAGGTGGACCAGAACAAGGCCAGCCAGGCTAAGGCGATCAGGTTCGCCGGAGCTGGCGTTATGGATGAAGGTGCGTCCTCGCTCAGCCAGTCGCGCATCTTTCCCCAGAGCCTGATTTGCATACGAATGTCTGTCCAGTCAAGATCAATAACAATAATACTATCGTCTACTTCATCACACACACACTCACCCCTCCCGTGGACGTGCTGGAGACTGCGCTCCCTAACATTGATTTCTCTACCTTCCTCGCTGCCATCTTCTCCACGAATCTTGCCGAGACGTTGAAGACGACCCCTAGGACGACGGTCTTGATGGCGCCAAACAGCGCATTCACGCGCCTCGGAGTGCTGGTCAGCAACCACTTGCTCTCGTCGTCTGGCAAGTCGGACCTGGACCGCGTCATCCGACATCACGCGCTTCTCGGAGTCCACTATTCTGATCCTTTGGTGAATGGTTCCCAGCGTACCTTCAAGACCCTGGAAGGTTCGGATGTGGCTGTCGACAGGATCGGCGCGAATCGTTCAGTCATCTTCACCTCGAGTGGTGGTTGGGAAGATTTGCAGTCTGGGCTGCAGCCGATGAACACGCTTACGAAGACTGGCGTTATCCACCAGGTCTCGGACATCATGATCCCCCGTTCCGTTCACCTCACCGTCGGGAAGCTCGTCAAGGCTGCCAAAGGCACGACTATGTCTACCATGATCCAGAAGGCTGGCTTTGAATGGGTTCTTAACGGCACAGCCCCGCCAGAGGGCTCAAGGTGGGACGACATGGGCTTAGGAGGGTCAGGCTGGACGCTCCTTTGCCCGCACGACGATGCGTTCAACAACATCAACCTGACGGAGCTCTACTCCGACCAGATGCGTCTCGAGGCGATTGTCGCACAACATCTCATCCCCACCCCGACTGCCGTACCTGTGGGGCCGTACGAAGGCTTGATTGACGCTGTCGTGAACAACCGCCCCCTCCCGCTCGACGACTCCGCGACGTACTCGACGCTGCACAGCACCGCGTCTGCGTATGGGGACATCATCATCCGCGTGCTCGACGGCAAGGATGGGCAGCAGGGCACCGTTATCGGCATCAAGGGCGCGCGCGGCGAGAACGGCGAACAGGAGTGGGCCAGCATCCTCGCCTGGGGCCGGTCGACAACGGGCAGCGGCACGGGGGGCGTCGTCCAGATCGACAGGCTGCTCTTCCCGTACGCACCGAGCTGGTACGTCCAGTACGGTGCGCCGGTCGGAGTTGGCGTCGGGGGTGTGCTGCTCATCGGGCTGTTCTTCTGGGGCGTGCGCTGGGTGTGGCGGCGGGACACGACGGAGGCGACGTACGAGCCCATCGGGGGCTTCGGGTCAGACGATTGACGGTTTTCTCCCGTATCCTCTGGGTATGAATATTGGATACAACTTCAAGCTTCAAGCATACCTCCCCATTTTCTCGATATGCGACTCGTGGTTGTGGTTTTTTTTGGGTAGTGTTGTGCTGTGTTTATAGACAAGAGGGACGAAGAGAGGAAGGCATGTTATTCTAGAGTGCCTAATGTGTACGATATGTATATTCCCCGGTGTGTATTTGCTATCAGGAACGAGCGATAACCATAACCGTATTACCCATATTACCCATCCCGCCAGAGTCTCCCGTAGTTACAGTACCGTCGAGTACTTACCAGCTGCAGTTTCGGAAACCTCTGCACCTAGCGAATCTGTCGTTGACCTTATTTTGTCTTCCCCGTCGCACTGGATGAGATCTGAGAGCGGAAGGACGGACATCTTCAGATGCACAGTGGATAGATGTCTTCGGGTGCGCATGCGCATACTCCTGGGGACGGGCAACGCCTGCAAGCCCGATTCTGTTTGTATCTATTTACGATTTCCATAGACGCCCATCTGAAATGGTCGTCTTGCCGGGCGACAGTGCGCGAAAGATATTCGTCCAACAGATGCCCTCTACCTTCCGAACATTCACGGAATGTTCAAGTAAGATATATATCTAGACATCGCGCAAAAAACTTTGATGGATTTCCAGCATTTCATTTTTATGTTCACCACTGGTTGGGCCTTTCCGACATGGCATTTGGGAAAATCATCAATGTTTTTTGTACGAATACTAGATAATGTTACTACACCATATATGCGAAAGATTTTGAGGTCAGCGGTGGCGAATCCGGATGTGCATCTTTCGCGCACTGTAGGAGCCAGCACGCCGGTGCGCGAAGCACCCCGCGATACCGCCGACACGATCACGTGGCCCGACACCCTCCTGCACCGAAGCAACTTCTCAGCCATTTGGACACCCCTCGTGGACCTATCTCCGTATATAGGAGGGACCCAGGATTCTGCAGAGTAATATATCCATCGTAGCATAATTTTGGATCAAATTTGGAGGACTGACGTGCACCTTTGCTTCACTTCAACTTGTCCAACTTAACTTACACTGGCACCCAGTGCCCCCGGCCCACTGGAATTCCGACCTGAACTCTCCGCCAGATTGCCTCCCCTGATGGCTGACCTAAATAATGCTACTGGCTTTATGAGCCACCATGCGCACTTGGATTCTAGCAACAACTTCAAGTTATTCCATTGCGAGATAGGCAAACTTCAAGGAGGCTAGTATTCGAAACCTTGACCGGTGGCATTCAGGTCAGATATAAATCTATTACGACATAGCAATACTGCCCATAGAGCGAGTACACATAATTGAAGCCGAAACGAGTTTTCAATGCGGTGGAGGAGGGTGATGAAGAGTTTCGATGGTTGGCTGCCACGCTCGCGCACCCCGCGCGCGTAGCGTGTGCGACTCGGCGTCTTCGACAGGCTCGACCATCTTTCGGGTCGGGCGCCTGATGACTAAGCGGCCGTGGGCTTTGCAGGCGTTGCCCGTCCCCATAAATTAAAATTAATTTAAATACTCCTGATCATGAGTTATATGATTAGGCGCGGGTAAGGCCAAAGCCCGACAGCGATCGCGCGCCAGATCTGGCGGGGAATCACACGCTATCACGATCACGCTCGAGAACTTGGGAACCATGTTGCCGGAAACACTGAGACCTGCCCTTCTTATATTCCTGCAGTGTTTTCCCCACATAGAGTCCCCCATCCTCCGGCTTTGCTAGACTGAAACTCTTCAGACGACCTAGAGCCATGGTGAGTCTGCCGGCGCATAGATTGTGTGCTGTTGAGAGATGCTTACGCATTGGATGCGGGGATAGAGCGACGCACCAGTTGCAGAGGAGGTTCACCGTTCATCCACCGCGGAGTCGGTCAAGTCGTTCTTGTCGGGAGGTGCAGGCGGTGTTGCCGCAGTGCTTGTCGGTGAGTGGGTATCGTCCTACAGACCGAGGGACGAGCGCTCATGCGCGAGACTTGCCAAAGGACACCCCTTCGACTTGACTAAAACTCGACTGCAAACCGCGGCTCCTGGGACGTATACTGGCGCGGTCGATGTCGTTAAACAGGCCATGGCTCGCGACGGGGTCAAGGGGTACGCTTCCTACTCTTCTTTCTCAGCTCGCAAGCAGCTGAGAATCCGGTTCCCAGTCTCTACCGTGGTGTCGTTCCTCCATTACTAGGTGTAACGCCCATTTTCGCTGTCTCCTTCTGGGTGAGTGCCCTATCGGCGTCGTAATCACAAGTGTGCCCCACTCAATAGCCTGAACCAGGCCTATGATATGTCCAAATTGCTTATCCTTCGCTTGACGCCTAACCGCTCAAGCAATGAGCTCTCGATACCCGAACTCGCAACGGCTGGTTTCCTGTCCGCAATCCCGACCACCCTAGTCACTGCACCAGTAGAGCGGGCTAAGGTGCTCCTGCAGGTGCGCCCGGACTTACATTTCAAGCTCTCTTTGCTGACGCAACTTCCCCTTTAGGTTCAGGGACAGGGACAGGGTGGTCCTCAATATAAGGGTGTCTTTGACGTAGTCAAGCACTTATACCGCGAGGGAGGTGTACGTAGCGTATTCCGCGGCTCTACCGCAACTGTCTTGCGAGACGGCCCTGGTAGTGCAGCGTGAGTTCTGTGGTGGTCCTTTCTAACACGTTTCTGGTCTGACACAGTATGGACAGATACTTCGCGGCATATGAGGTGACGAAGAAAATGTTGACCCCTACAGGCCAGTCCCCATCCGACCTCAACCTCGGCGCCATTATTGTTGCCGGTGGAACAGCAGGTGTTGCAATGTGGTCGATTGCCATCCCTCCCGATGCAAGTCTCTTCTTGCGTCCGCATAGGCCGCAGGGACTGACCAGAAGCGTATATAGGTCCTCAAGTCCCGCATCCAGTCTGCACCAACCGGGACGTACTCTGGGTTCCTGGACTGCGCGCGGAAGACGATCGCTGCTGATGGTGTCGCGGCATTGTGGAAGGGCCTCGGGCCTGCGATGGCGAGGGTGGGTGCGCTCCTTGCGGGACAATGGAATCCCGTTTTGACTGACCTTTGTCCACCCAGGCATTTCCGGCGAATGCAGCTACTTTCGTAAGTGCAAGCGAGCAGTCCCCGGGAGCCGACAGACTGACGACGGTTTGCAGCTCGGGGTGGAGGCATCTAAGAAGTTGTTTGACAAGTTTATGTAACGATTGTAGACGCTATAACCAGGCGGAATGCGGGACTAAGTACTTATCTGGGTCGCTTCCAGCTCGCCGTTTGCCGAAAAAAGGTTCCGCGAAGGTGTCAAGGTGCAGCGGGCATCAACGCGATCACATGACAACAAAGTAGAAAGGCGCGGACGTGAAGCTATAAGTATAGGTTCGGAAGTTACTCATTGTCCCACGCATTCCCTTTCCTTCCCCCCCTTCCCCCTCTGCCACCTCAGTCGGGAGCGTACATGTAAGTAACGACCTAATGACCCTCACGACCGCAACGGCACAAATACTCACCATTTCTTTAATCCCGTGAGTACTACCTTGACCTCTCAATTGCGCGATTGGCAGCTTCTGATACCCCTTCCGACTTCCCTGCAGGGCCTGTTTAGTCTTACAATGTCACCAGCATTGTCTTCTGCTCCATCACGCAAGCCGAGGTGCCTGACAGCATCTCAGTAAGGGCTCCGTTTATCCGTCATGTATCGCCGCTTACCGTGCCTTAGGATTGCCAAGGACAGCGGCCACTTCGACCAGTGGTCGCAATACCAGAATCTAGTTGCCGGAAGTTACCGTGTCGACTTGCCCTCCTCCTTGAAGCGCGATGTGGAAGGTGTTTTCAACGTGTCCGCGCAGCTCCCGGCGGCGTGGGTTACCTCGGTGCGTGTACCCTGTCATTCATCCAAGCAGTATATTAACAGTCCTTCAAAATATAAAACCATGCAGGCCGAGCTACTTAAATACCTCGATCCGGATTTCGTTCAGTTTCTCAAGTCAGCAAATCTGTCATCGCCTTCATTGTTCACCGACAAGGTCAAAGCAGTGGAGTCGGGCCACCTCCTCGGCGACCTTCACAATGTTTTTCTCGCCTTTAACAGGCTACACAAATTGCGCGAGTCTGGTTCATGGTCAGAGGCAGATTGGGCCGCTCAAGTGTGAGTGCTGGTAGCTCCTTGGTTAGCGTCATTGGCTTACTCGTTACGTATCAGTTATGACGTTCTCCGCATCTCCGTTGGGCGATTGAGCGACAGCAGGTATGTGATTTGTATCTGAACGATAGAAAAAAAACATTTATTTGGTCATTCTAGGTCTCATTGTTCGATCTCGCTGCCTCAACCTCTGTCTGAACACAAGGCTAACAAAAAGGCTGTCGCCAATCTGCACGCGCGCACCGTGCGGCCTGACGGATCATTGTTCATTCCTGGGGATGAGCTCGCCGAACTCTCTGATACAGTCGACTCCCCCTTCAACGTCTTGGCCCGACACAAGGGGGCCAACAATTCCGCCAGCCATGGTGGCGCTTCGTCGTTCAAATGGCAAAGCACATTGTGTTCGAAGTTGCCGGCTCGACCTGGGTTTGAAATCGCCAGTTGCTTCTGGGAGGACAAGAAGCCCGAACACAATGTTTTGGATGTTGCATACCGACAGAACCGGATGGCGACAACGGCGGCGCTGAGGCAACTTCACGCTCTGAACATTCAAGCGCCCATTTTGGGCCTTGTATGGGCGAAAGGCGCGGTCCGTGCTCATGTCGAATGGTGGAAGGAAGACGACGATGATTTCGTGAGTCGTAACATTGTATTTTGTATCCTCCGATGTCTTGACGTCCTGTATAGACCATCGTGTCGGCCCCGTACAAGAGGTCTACAGGACGGAAGGGGTTCCACGAGTGGAACCTTTCGGAGCCGGCAGATATCATCGAGGTGTATCTGCTCCTCCGGAACCTAGATCGATGGACCGTCCGAGGGTTCCGGACGCGAGTCGTGGAAGGTATTCGGAGTCTCGTTGAGGAGGTCTCCCAGCGCGATCGCCGAGTGCCACAATGGCGACGACGCAGCAGCCTCGGCATTAAGGCCAGCAAGGCGGATGAGGCGGCAGACGAGCCTGAGTCGATCTCCAGTCCGATGAAGCCGCGTGCCAGGGCGAAGGCCGCCCCCAAGGCAAGGCGGCGGGCGACTCGGCGCGGTGTCTGATGCTTCACGAGGCATAGCATATTCTTTGTACTTCTGCATGCTGGATTCGACCGTATTTTTGGATCCGTGTAATGCGAACATATGAAGATGTTACGATGTGCAACCAATGTGCACTTTTGAGTAAAATAGGCGTATACAGTGCGAAGGAACGGCGAACCACGGCGACAGCGGCATTAATAGATGTGCGTCATAGGTCTCGAGTCTATGTCATGAATGGTTATACGGATACATGAGGGAAGGTGGTGTCAGTACGTATGCATTCAAATATAGCACAACAGTCTACACGTCTATGGTTCAGCGAGGGGGAAAGTTAGGGCAAAGCCGCGTAAGAAAACGCTTTTTGATCTTCGTTGAATTCACGTTCCAACATTCCGTCCGCGGAGAACATCTAAATCAAGCAAGGATAAATATGCGGTTCTTCACTTGAGCTGCTTCTTCGCCGACTTCGGCTTCCAGCTCGACGGGATCTTCATGACCACATCGGACCACGTCGCGAGCCGGCCGACCTCCCAGTCCTCAAGGTACGACAGAGCGCCACGCGCACGGCGGGCCTCCTCCGTCTTGAGCCGCACCTCCGCGTCACACCAGAAGAGCACCCAGTCGCCCTGGCGCATGTGGCCCGTGCTGCGCTCGAAATACCACTTGTTGACAGGGTTGTCCGCGCGCGAGCGCCACACGAGGTCGCGGCCCTCGCCCTTGCCCTCCTTGCCGCCGTTCGGGTTTGCGGAGAACGGCAGCCCCAGCCCGTACGTCTCGTCGTGCAGCGCGACCCAGAGGAAGTCGACGGTGCCGTCGCCCTGGTGCTCCGGCCTTACGGCGAACTTGTCGAGGTACGTGAGGGGCGCGATCGCGTTAGCGGTCCCGGCGGGGCACCGCTCGCGCGTGACAATCGCGGCGCCAGCGTAGTCGCCAGCCACGATCACGAAGTCGAGGTCATGTTCCATGCGCGCCCAGAAGGGGGCGTCATCGAGCTGACGGCGGAAGGACTGCTCGAGGAGGTCCTTGAGTTTGGGTTTGTCGAGTTCGTCAACGCGCCGGACGACCCGGATGGGAAGACCGTGGCGCAGAATGGTGGGAGTGTCCGCGGTGAGTTTGCGGTGGCTTTGCAAGAGGGCGTGAGGGAGGCTGGAGCTGAGAGCGGGCTTGTTGGTGATGAGGTTGCCGATGAGGGAACTGGGCGATCGATGCGAGACCATGACGGCGGAGGACGTCGGAGGCATGTACGCAAGACACGTGCGGGCGAGCTTGAGGTTTGAGAGCGAGGTAGAATGCGAGAGCTTCCATCGAGGGTCGAACGTGTCGCGGATGTAGTCGTACTCGGAAGTCAGGTTGACGAGCAGATGAGGCATGCCTTGGCGAGCATACGAAGGGATGCCCCCTTCACGAGTGATGATCATGAGGCGCAAAGGGGTGAGGTCCATCTCATCCGGTGACGAGGATGGGGCGTCCTCGCCTATAGCCGAGGTCTGGTCGAGGGCAGCAGCCTCGACCATTCCTCGGACGAGTGCCGCAATAACGTCGTTCGCGTCCACCCGGATGCTGCGACAGAAGGAATCCAGTGCGAATGGTGGCAAGACAGGGATCTCGCCGGCGCGGAGCGCCGAACGAATGTGGACCAGGTCGCCCGGAAAGGTGTGCGCTTCTGGCTCATCGTATTCTTGTGGTTCGGAGGAGCCCTGGCCGCTAGGCTTCGGCCCGAGACGCACGACGGTTCCGAGGACCGGTCGGGCTCGCGCCCCTTGCGTTTCGAGCGCATTCACGACGCGCATCGTCTCCTCAACGAGCGCTGTGCGCTCGCGAGAGTCGCCGCGCGGAAGCTGGTCGTTCTCGACGACAATGACAGAGACGAGGCCGAGTTTCTCGAGGTAGACCATGCCCCGCGCTATGCTTTCGAGCTGTCTGTCAGTGAAAGGCGCCTGAATCTTGACCAGGGCGGTTCGCCGGTACACAGGGTTCAGTATGGATGACAGCACTGGACTAGGGGTAGGTTTGATGTCCGGTGCTTTCGTCTCCACCTGCAGTGTTACGTCTTTATCCGCCTGGACCGGAATCTCTGCTGGACGGGGCGCTATAGGCTGCGGAGGCATGGGACGAGGACCGAAAGACGCGAGGTAGGATTTTGTGTCTCTGAGGGAGGGGTTCGCGCGAAGGAGGGAAAGGATGAAATCCTATACGCAAATGGGTAACAGCAGGAACATAATGCAAAGAATACGTACCTTTTCTGATGGCTCTACATCGTCGGGGTCTGGCGGTTCATAGGGAGTCCGTAGACTGCGTATTGTCTGCAAGGTCAGGCAGCATCGCGTCAGTAGTTTCACGCAGGACGGTTACGTGAGTGAACAGACGGCGTAGAAGGCCTTGAAAGTCTGGGCTGAGCGCGAGGCAATGTTAACGGAGCTACGGCAGCTAACGCGAGCTGCAGAATGTGAAAGCATGGCGGTGTATGAAGGGGGGGAGAATGGGTGGAAAAGACGAGGTCGGAGTCAATCTTTATAGCGACGAGTGAGGGAGGCGGGCAGCATGTAGTGGGCGTTGATCTAATCAGATAACTTGGGCCTGGACGCGGAGATTAGATTTCCGCCTTTTGACATAAGGAATCGGATAACTGTACATAAATTAAAAGTGCGTCTCTATCCGCTATTGGAGAGCGCAACGCCGGCCCGCACAGGAACACCGCTCAGGCTCGGATATCCGGCTACGTCCAACTTGAACTATGTACCTTGACCGCAGAGAACTGCCTCCACATTGCCCGCGTTCAATAGCAGATTCACCTTCTATAAATCCCCGAGTTTCTTCCATCGGCGCAATCCACGCAGCGCGCCACAAGTTCATAACTGCCGAACAGCACATTTCACGCAAAGTCCGAAAGGATGTGCATATCCAAACGCATTTGTATCGCGGCAAGGGCTTCGAATTCCCGACGGGTCCATACAGACAAGCATGCCATGTTACGTATTTTCTGTGATAACCTCGAGCCTCGACGATCATTACGCCACTGTAAGGTAGTCGCACTGTCAAATGGCACTGGCCTCGTCACCGGCCAGCTGGCCGCGGGCAATTTGAAAGGACGAACCAGCCAATAAGTATTAATGGCATGGACGTCGTCAGGAAGAAAATGTGTAGAAGGGCAGTTTACGAAGTGCTATTTACATCCCCTACATCGAAAGAAGCAGGTGCCACTCGGCCCTCGTATGATCTTCAAGGCATTCAAGCACAAATAGCCTCACGATCTGCGTCGAAGTCGTGTGATTTCGTGGTGCGCTCCGGGAAAATCAACACATCGCGCCGGGCAGCATGACGCGGCGCGGCGCCCGATGTTCGTATGCAGTGGTTGAACCCAGGGTTGTCGGAGCTCAGGTGTACGAGATTCGGATGGGTGAGGCGGGGTCACGGCGGCCAAACTGGAGTAAGATTGGCACAGTGCACAACTGACTACATCACGTGATTCAAACCTGTCACACTTCTGCCATTCTGGCGGGGAGAAACCTTTCGAAAACTATAGGCTCTGGGGTGAGTCCCTTTCTCAAAAATCTAAAACCATAACTTTGTGGAGCCAACAGTGTTCTGAAAAGTTATGGTTTTTGATTTTCGATTTAGGACCTCGTTGAAAAGGAGATACACTTCCGCTTTGCCCGAGGAGATGGGCGTCTCAGTATAAGTACCGCCCAGATTATCTTGTCTCAAGCGCTTAATACACTTGTCTGCACCGTAAACTCCTCTACATTCTCCCTGCAAGTTGGACAGAGCCAAAACTGTCTGAGGTTAATTCTAAACATGTGTTTGGTCTACCACTCAACACATAGCACGAAACCTATCCCATTCACCCAGGAACCGAGGGTAGGCTGATTGGAAAATGGAGGCACTCCTCGCTTGCCCTGTAGAGAGGAAATCGGGCCGAAAACTCAGTTTAAGGATGTCAAATGAGGTCTATTATATAAACACGAATACAGAACCAAGACAAAAGCCCGAAGAGTCCACAGAGCCTTCGTGTAGATATACGTTGATTTGGCTTGCGGATAAGTCCAAGTTCAGCTCTGAAAGCGCCGGACTCACGTGATTAGTAACGCTGTGACATAGTAGTCAGTTGTGCACTGTGCCAATCTTAACAAAAGGGGAGTAGTCGACAAATGGGGGCCCGTAGATCAACCGTCGCTGGAGACTTTACCGGGCGGCCGCAGGTGGTATATCGGACAGCGGGCTCTATACTGAAAACCTGTGTCGGGTAGGACCGTATGAAATCACCAGCTTGTCGACCAAAGCGCCTGCGTCAGTATGAGTTGACATTGACAAGTAAGCGAAAGTGTATCCCACGACTAATGACATCATCATTCTGACATGGTCACCAGGTCGAGACTACCGTATAGATAGCGTGCAACAAGTCACGGTTGCGGAGTTAATGGAACTAAGTAGAGGCGGGCTGGTACTTCATTAAAGCTGGGTAAACTTCCATAAGACAGTCCCTGGTAGTATATCGGCTAGTACACGCGCCTGTCATCTATTTGATCGCGCGAAAGCGGGGTTCGACTCCCCGCCAGGGAGGTGACTTTTTTTGCGGTCACATCTCTGCACTCGTTGACTGGATTACGCGCAATATTAATGGTCCAGTAATTGGGCTCCGTATCAAGTCGCGGTACTTGCATGACGCGCGCCAAGTTCAGGAATGACCTCATATACATATGATACACAGTGCCGTGGAGCATCATTCGGCTACGGATTTGGTTCGATTGCGGCCACATTCCTTGGTCGAGTTCGAAGGCATATCTCGCCTCCGTGATACGGGGTGACGGAGTGGGCACGACGGACACTTTCAGTAATGCTTACAACCATCATTAATGTGTAAGGACATTGGAGCCGTCTACGTCGGATTTGACAACCCTGCGCCAGGTGATCATTGCGATCACGTCCAACCGGTGGGTGGTCTAAAGCGCGGAGCAGAGATGAGACACTCCCCCGAAGTCGACCGCCGGAAGCACCTTGTTAAAGAGGCGTGCGCGCCCCGAACGCACCCACCGTGGAGAAAGGCAGGAAGCAGGGGAGGGAACGTCAAGAGCCGCACGAAGCCGAATGCGTGGGCGGCGGCAGATGAGTACAAACATATGCAAGCCCAGTGCCGCGGTGGGATGGGGACCGGAGCAGGGAGCCGTGTGGAGGGACTGGAAGGAGGACCCCGGTGGGCGTGGCACCGCATGGATGGAGAAGCCGACAGTTGCAGGGAGGGGGGGGGCGATGGAGCCGTTGCGGCGTCGCGACGTCCCCATACCAAGAAGCACCCTCGTTTTTGTCCCCCTGGCTGAGTATCCACGGCGGTGCGGCTTGCCGCAGCGATCCCTGGGGGACTCCATAAATCCACGGTAGCGCTGAAGTACGCTATAACCTACCCCTCCAATTCGACAACTCTAGTCTCTTCTTTGAACCAGTCCTCGCCCGTTTTTCGCGGCCCCGATTACCCTCTTGCCGTACTTACTGTCCTACCTTGAGACGCGCGATCATCGTCATTCCTTGCCCTCTCTTGCCCTTCGTCATTGATCCTTGCTTGACGCAATCATCATCATGCTCGCGGCATCGGCCATCCCTACCACGAACACCGGTGGGCAGCATCAGCCCACGGGGGAAACAGATCCCTTCGTGACTTACGCCCGCTCTCTTCACGACTACACTCTTCGCCTTTGGACAGAGTCGAGGAGAATTGCCGAGGAGAAGGCACGCGGCAAGGCCGCTGCCACATCTGGCACCAAGAACGCCACCCTGAAGAGGAGAGAGGAGAGTGGGACTGCGAAGCCGTAAGGAATCTTCGTCTGCGTGAAGTCCGGGCGGGGGATCGAGCAGATGAATGGCGAGCAAATAACTGGAGACCACTAAGGCGAGTATTGTAGCGCATTTTTCGGTGTAGCGTCCTGCTCAAGTGAGGTCAATTGCGTTAGCCTTCCATTCCACAGGCAGCCGCGACCGCCCAAACCACAGAGCGCATGCCATGTTTGATACCAACGGAGCTGCCCCTCCTACTTATCCTCGATATCCGTCTCGTCGTCTTCATCCATTGCTACTGGAGCTGTGTCGTTGCGGCTGTATAGTATATATCTATTCTCAGTACCCCATAGAACGTTATTACTCACTGTTCCTATTTTATCTCACTATGTTCCATCGCGTTCGCTGTATGACGGTGTTGGATTATAAGAACCGGATTGTAGCGCCATCGGTATGTTGCAATTTCGCGAGTGTTCCTCGATTCGGAGCAAACATGTGCCACACACCGAGAGGCTGAGTATGAGGGAGGGTCCAGATCATCGGCATGGGTGTGTTGGCTTTTATCCATGTTTCCGCACCTGGCCAGCTCGAGTCTAGGCCTTGCCGTGACATTGGCAAGTTACGGTCGAAGAGGGCGGAAAGCGGCTGGCATGTCAGCGTCACATGGCGGCGATGCCGAACGTCATCATTCGCGTCAAGCTTCAAGGCACGGGTCGGACGGTGGCGGCGGTCGGGCCGGCTGCTCGACGAAGGTCTGGACACGGTGACGGTCGACGGTGACATGGACTAAATAAGTTGTATACAGCTTCGACCTCCTCAACCATCTTCGCGGCCTGCGCATGCGCCGTAGCTATCTCTGTATTATCGCGGCCATGTATATCGTCGCCGCTATCGGCCATGTCCCGACAATATTAATGCTGCATTCGCCGGCTCCAATCCGGACTTCAGACAAGTCTCTTTGGCGCTTCCGGTGCAATTGACTAGTTCGGAATGCACCTCGAGCTCCCCAACTGTGCACGTTTGACCACGAGAGCAAACCTTCTGTATGGGCTGCTATCAGTCGCGATAATAATAATAATATTCATGTCCACGTCGTTGGAGAGTCCAGGCGGTTTCCATGCTGGTCGTGTTCTCCTCCCACGCGACGCACGTTCGACTTGTTCAGCTGCTGCCGCCGCCCTCCATCAGAACGCCCTCAACGTCCGAGCATCAACGCACGTCCTCGCCTAAATATTCCCCATCCCATCCCTCTTTAAAGCCGTCCGACGTTGGCGCCGATGCCTCGTTCGTTCCCTGCGTTCTTCATCACAGTCATCATGGTGTCGCGCACGATACTGAGCGTCGCAGCCGCGTCGGTCGCCATTTTCTCTTTGCCCGCCATCGCCGAGCCTATTCCGTCCGAGGCATTCGGTCCGTCGGCATTCACGGCCCCGGGAGCTTTCCCTACGTCGCTCTACAAGCACTATTACAACAACCCGACGGCGACGTCGGCCCAGCCGCAGCCTGTAATATCCGACCCGGTTGCGGTGAGCATTCATATTCGTGGCTTTTGAACTTTGGCATATTCATCTCAATTCCCTTCCTCAGCACAAAACATTCCCGTTTGACCTCACGAACCCCGCTACGATTCCGAAGGTAACCAGTCTTCTCCGCGGGTTCGTGGCAGCACCACTCAAGTAGAGCTTGTTCTACCACACGGTTAGAATGACACGAAGGACCCACACCCTTTGCCGCCCAAGGCCGCCCCCGCAAGATCCTCGAGTCGGCTTTCCAACAAATCCTCTCCATTGCGAATAACTCCAACTTCGGCACCAACTGTGCGAAGTGCCAGGCCGGTCTCCAAGCAGGCAAGTTCCTAGCGCTGGCGGCCCCAGAACTTGGGCCAGAGCTCGCGGTGCGCGTGTGCGAACAATTCAACTTCAACTCAGACTGCGGGACCCAGTATGGCATTTTCTCTCTCGGTTCTGTCGTCACCCAGGTGGTTGCTGCCGCCGATGTGGGGGGCCTTGATGGACAGGTAACGTTTACTCTCTCCTTCTTGCCTGGAATACGCGTCTTTTCTGACCGGATTCACCCGCCATCTGAAACTCCAGATGATTTGCAACCACTTCCTTTCGGGGCTCTGTCCTCTTCCGCCTACATCGCCCCTGGACCTGACCAACTGGTTCGCAAAGCCGAAGCCCGACCCGCTTCCTGAAGTGAAGAAGCCCTCTGGCAACCGTCTGAAGGTCCTGCATCTGTCCGACCTGCACATTGACCCTCGTATGTTGGCGCGCATATATGCACCTTTTTGGAGAGCTTACTGGGATTGTGGTTGCAACCGGCAGGTTACACCAACGGGGCTGAGGCGAATTGCACGAGTGGTCTGTGCTGTCGTGAGAACAACCTTGCTTCAGCGACTCCTGGTCAAATTTCCTTCCCAGCTCCGCGTTTCGGCGCGTATCTCTGGTAGGCAGTCTAGAATATGGGCAGACGGAACGAACTGACCCTTTGACAGTGACTCGCCGTTTTCTTTGGTCGCAGCTGCGCTTCAGTCGATCCCGGTGCTGACGGGCACTGAGAATATCGGATTCGACTTCACGGTCTACACTGGCGATATTGTGTCCCATGATTCCGAGCACCAGCTCTCCAGGTAGGAACCAGGTCGTCCACTCTAGTCAAACGCTAAACGGGCCGCGTAGGGACTACGTTCTGTATACCGAAGTAACCTCCAACTTTGATATGAATCGGTTAATGAGATACTGACATGAAATAGACGGTTATCTACGACCTTTTTAAGCGGATGTTGGGCACTGGCCCTGTCTATGCTGCGCTAGGAAACCATGACTCGTACAACCAGTGAGTACTATTTATCTGTAGGTAGACTAACGCCATTAACCCGGCTGTTCATTAGGGCGCAAGATGCTCCCCATGCCCTTGGCGGCCAACTCGCGGAACAATTCAGCTGGTAAGCGCTGGTAACTTAACCGGGCAACTGGATGGGAAGTCATTCATTGCCACCGCAGGAACTACGACCACGTTTCATCCCTTTGGGAGTACGAGGGATGGATCCCCAAGTCTGCTGTGGACCTCGCGCGCAGTCACTATGCGGCTTACATGGTCCGTCGCAAGGATGGGTTGCGCGTCATTACCCTCAACACCGACCTATGTACGTTCACCTCGCGGCATTTTTGCGCGCATTCGAACTGGGAGCTGATATTCTTATTTCTAGGGTACACGTGTGTATTCTCCATAAACCCGCCGCGCTAGCGGGCCGTCGCTGACAACCATGGGTAGCGCGAACTATTTCAACTACATCAACATGTCGAACCCTGACGTCTCAGGCATGCTTCGATTCCTTACGGACGAGCTGCAGGCTGCTGAGGATGCAGGTGACTCTGGTAAGGACTCCAACGTGGGCCGATCGTGGCATTATCGGCCGTTAACTTACGTGTGTCCCGCAGTTTGGATCATGGGCCATGTGCTGACTGGCTGGGACGGCTCGAACCCGCTTCTGAACCCGACGAACCTCTGTCAGTGGTCTAAGCTACTATTCGCGCGATGTAGTCACTCACAGGTCTTCGGCCCTGAAGTCTACCAGATGTGAGTTTAGTTTTATGCTCCACTCCGGTGATCTAAGTACTAAATGCCGGCAGTGTCGATCGGTTTTCGCCGCATGTCATCAAGGGTACTTCAGTTCCCCACCCCACAGGCCTTTTTCTGCTTCTCTGACACCGGTATCGTTCGTAGCGGTGTTCTGGGGTCACACCCACGAGGACCAAACCATTGTGCGTCCGATCCACCCCAGAACCCTGTTTATGCGCCGTTCTCACCAGGGTGCAGATATACTACGCGAACAACGCCACCGTCATTAGCGCAGAGACTGCGGGTGCTGTGGGATGGGTAAGCACTGTCCCTCGTTCTCTAAGCAGTTATATGTGCTAATGCCCCTCGTTCGTCATCGACAAGATCGGGCCGTCTATCACCCCGTTGACCAACCTCAACTCTGGCTTCCGTGTTTACGAAGTGGATTCTGCGGTACGTCCTTCTTTCTACGTGTATCCCACCATTCCTCATCGCGATCACCGACTCCGCCCGTCCAACGTTGACGTTCTTAGACGTTTGAAATCCTCGACGCGCACACGTGAGTGTTCATTCTATCAAGTAAAGTTTGGGGGGAGGTGCTATGCACGTCCTTTGCGGAGCGCCGCCCGCTTAATTGGATCCGCTTGCAGGTGGAAGAGTGACGTCAACTCGTTCCCCCAACTCGACTCGCAAACCGAATTCGGACCCACGTACGAGTACGAGTACAGCACGCGCGAGGCGTACGGCTCGACCATCTCAGGCTGGGGCCCCAACGACCCGTTGAACGCGACCTGGTGGCATCACGTCACAGAAGGTACGTCTGCAACTGCATGTCTCCCGGAACCGTCTAGTGGCGCTGACTCTACCCCACCTTCGCGACTCGTGACCGCGTAGCGATGGACGCGAACAATACCCTTGTTTCCGTGCGTACTTTTCTCTTTCCCCTCGTGTATTCGTCTCCACTATGGCTCCACGAGCTCCCTGGGGACGGTATCCTGTTTAGGTTAGGGCTGACTGTTGGCATGCGTTCGCAGGTCTTTAACACATACCAAGGGAAGGGATCGGTCCGCAGCGCGGCCTGCACTGGAGACTGTATTGCCGCCAAGATCTGTTACATCCGCAGCGCCAGTGCGCCGATTGCGAAGCAGAACTGTATTCAAGGCTTTGGCTCCGTCCAATAGGTGTGATGAACATGCACGGAGTCGGTCGAAGGGTGGGCTGCCCGATGACATGGTATGTCATTGTTACCGCCTCAATTGTCAATTCTGCGTTGTTTCTACGGGCAACGACATTGTGGTTATGAGCACGGCGAAATGGGCTGTCGGATGCATCTCAGTTCAGTGAAGAGGCTTGAAGGCGTGGGCAGTCGGACACAGGCGCCCTTGAGCACATATTGAGGAACGAAACCACTCGTGAGTGATGCCTGCATGGCGATTGGAAGGTTTTGCGGTGGCTGTGTGTGACACCCAAAAGACAAGGGGGGTTCAACGTTCAATATTGATGGAATATTGCAAACGAACAACAGCCCACTCCAAATCACATGCCTAAAGCGAATGCTTGCTACAGTCTTGCTGCACGATGCAGGCGTTTTCCATGGCCATCTGCTCGACGTCAGTCACTGGCTTTCTGCTGTGGCACACTCCGGATAGTCGGCTTTTCCTTTGCGGAGACCCATGATTGTGATGGCACGACCGTGATGTCAAAGGACACTGACGGTGACCCGCGTCCCACGGCGGTCTGCAAGGAGTTGGCTGTCCTCGAGTCACGCTTCGGTGTCGACGCCGAGTGCGATGGCAACTACGTGAGATGGGCCAACAATTTATTCCCCGAGTTTGATAACTCGTTCTACTCCGTATATTCCTTCCCGTCCTGATACCCCTCACCTCTACGCCCCCCCTTTTTTCTGACCGCTTCTTCATATTCACTACAATATGTGCAATAGTGTGTTTTCTCGACGTAGTCTCTAATGTGTAGAAATTTAAGTGAATGACGACAGGCACTCTATGCGACATAAACTCTATCGTGACATGTGCTCTATGACCAACGCTACAACAAGCCACATCTACGCTGTCGATTTAACCGTCACATCTCATCTTTAAATATGTCCCAGCCCATGCAATGCCCGCAACCCTCTATATGCTCACTACCACGTCCGGGACCAGCGAGACACAAAAGCGGGCAGGTATGGCCTTGCCTCGCGCTTGTCCTAGCCTCTCCGTCTGCAACAACATTCAGAACAAACGCGCTCTCCTCGCGGACGTCTACCAGGCCCGCGAGGCCCTGTTCCCCATGCTTTTCCTCTTCTTCCCATTCCGGCATGCCCTTATCTGCGAACCGGACAACGCGCACGACACCGTTCCGATGACTCGTCTGGAGCCGTAGTCGGATCGACGTGAGGCGCGCAATCCCGGAGGCCCAACCACGCTCGAACTCCGTCTTGACCGTCTCGTACGCTATCGGCGTGAGCTCGCCAGGGAAGCTAGTGGCCAGGGAGCACAGGGCTGGGGGCGACGGAAGGACGCGGATCTTCTGGCCGCGCGGCGGTATGCGATTGTGAGGGATCGTTACCTCCTCACTGGCTTTTCGCTCTGGGGAAGGCGCGCGCAGCGAGAACGCCGCGGTAGCGAGACCTTTCCGCCCTTTCCTCGGCTTTCTGGCAGACGCGCCTGCCTGCGTTGTGGCCTCGTCAGGCGCATTGGCGTAGTATTCCTCCAGCCACGACTTCAGCTTCTTCTCGCGCTCTGCCGCGCGTCGTACGCCAGCCAGGGCGAGCGTCTGTCCGAGCTCCATCCATTGTAGAAACGGCTCGCCCGCATCGATCTGTACGTCGGTCCTCTGACTGACGATCGGACATCCGTCCAGGACGAGTACTCGTATTCCTGAAAG
This sequence comes from Ganoderma lingzhi, assembly GCA_026283605.1. Taxonomy (NCBI): domain Eukaryota; kingdom Fungi; phylum Basidiomycota; class Agaricomycetes; order Polyporales; family Polyporaceae; genus Ganoderma; species Ganoderma lingzhi. Next base: position 3,340,658 of record JAPJYM010000001.1, read on the forward strand.
ACGTCCGAGCAGTCCTTCTAAATCCCGGGGACTGGCGTTGCTCGTGGACAGGTCGAGATGCTCAAGGTTGGGAAAGGAATTGGGTCGCGTGTAGAGGTGTCGGCAGACTTGACGGCCGGGTACTCGAAAGCGGAAGTGCTTCAGGTCGTAACATAAGGGGGAGACGGCAAGGGTTGCTAGCGCATCGAGGCCTAAGAAGACTAATGGTTGCGCAAAATTCGTTGGGACCAGAGAAGGATCGAGAGGATCTTGGACCACGGACAATGTCGGTAGCGTCTGTGGGGGCCAACGGGATAGAGCCAGGAGGGTAGAATCGAAATATGCCCCCTGCGTAATGTGAGTTCGATGCGATGCAAGACAAAGCGAGGGATGAACATGCCTTCAGGAATGGGTAATATGTTGGGCGTTGAACGCTACAGAACCATGAATGAGATACAGATCGAAATTGCACGAAAGAGAAGGCTCACTATGGGCGAAATCGCATTGAAATGAACTGTAACCCCTCTCTCGCCCGTTGAAAAATCTCTTCCAAATGTTCGGGCTCGAAGTTTGGTCCGACATAGACTGTTAGTCGCTCCATGGTAGGAAGCAGAGCCATGAGATTCACGAATACGTCCGCATCCACCTTCCAGGTCTCCAGCGAGAAGCTGCGTACGAGGGAGGCGTCATTTGGGGTACGTCGGAGGCGGGTATATAGCCGAAAGATCTGTTCGGGACGCCGCAGGTGAATCCTCTCAAAGAGAATATGTGTAGGTACTGGCGAACGGGGGATAGCTCTGCTAAGGGACAACAGCGATTGGTGGCAGTCATCGGAGTCGAAGTGGGAGATGATCGCGAGATACAGCTCGACGGGGAGATGGTCGAGGGAAGACCTCATGCATGCACAGGAAACGTGTGATGAAGCCTCTGAAGAGATCGACGAAAGCCTGAGGATAAGTAATAGTAAGTATATACTATGTCTTGACCGAGGCCGGGCCACTGCGCAAATGCGGGTTGTGGCAGTGCCTTGTGATACGCACCGCCATAAGTCCGCGACCGCCAATTTCAAGCAGTGGTCGTCAATACTTCATGAGCAAACTTACTCATGTCAGTCATTTCATATGTGGTCCAACTGGGTGGCCTTCGATTATGTGCAGAATATCTCGTCTAAGCCCTACATCAACAAAATCGCGTCCTGTCTAGAAAGCATTCCAAGGTGTTGTCCTCAACTCCCCTTCGAGTGCCCTCTGATAATGCGTAATAACCCTAAACAACTCGTCGCATATCTCCTCCCCATCAACAGAATCGTCATCCGCCTCACTGATACTGTCCAAATCGGTGTCCTTGTTCACGCATCGATGTGTAAACGCACGTTGGAAGTCCACTATTCGCAACGTCCCATCCGCCGCTCTCAGGAAGTGCCGTCCGTCCGAAAGGCACAACGCCTCGTCCCGTTCGAATAGTTGCCCATGGTGCACTCCGGCCTCGTGCAGCTGGCGGACGGCGGCCTCCCGTACGCGACTACATGTGCATAAGGCATCTAGTCAGCGACGGGTTCGAAAAGCCCACAGCACAAGGGAATGTACCCACAGCTCGTCTTCCGTTGGCTTCCCAAACGTCGTGTGGTCGTTGCCCGGGCACCACTCGAGGATCAAACACCCAATGTCGAACCCATCCCGGGTTGTCGCCGTGAAAATTCCAGCGAATATCGGGACAACTTGGCCCTGGAGGGAGTATAGTGGCCCGTCGTACATCTCTGCCTCCCTGTGCAACGAGGCGATCGCGCGTTTGCCGCGGACCCACTTCACCGCAACGTCCACCGGGTCCGGCACTTCGCGGTGGGGTTGGGGGTAGTAGGTCATTACCGCGTGGTAGAGCTGTCCGCGGTTGATGTTGCCGACGCCCTGGTCGTCTGTCCACCTGTCACCACCGAGCCTGCGAGGGGGGTGCTCGTCCGTGATCCTGACGATGAGGTCGCTCTCGTGCTTCCATTGGTACACCTTGTCGCAGGCGAGTCGATACATGAGGGTATTGGGAGTATTGCGTCCGAAGACGAGGTCGACGCATATATGTTGTGGCATGGCGAATTGGTCGAGGTCAGTTCGTCGACTGTGTGGTTAGCACTTTGAGGAAGGGGAAGAGGGCCATCTGATTGCGGACATACCGACCACGGCGGTCGTCTTTTATTGTCCATAGCTTCATTCCACGGCCAAAGCGTAGTGTGCTCGGTGTTGGGACAACAATGCTGCCACATACTTAGGTCAGAGTGCTTTGGCAAGTTCAATCCCGACGTGGACGGGACGCTTTGTGCCGCTTCTGTCAACAGATGTCATCGATGTCAGCATTTTCAACGGCCAATCCTGGATCCCCAGCAGGCACTGTATCTTGAGCCGCCAGGGCCGGGACATCCAGACTTGAACCTGGAACGGGAGAGCGGAGAATTTATATTAGCACACATTACGACACGGAGTCACTGGTACTGGTACATAGATAGTACAACAAGCCGAACATTCCCTAGAACATAAAAAGATAAAGCGAGTTAGCATAAAAAGGCCTAAGCGCCTTCCGTACCAGGGTTCCACTGGGCATCAAGCAGCTGGATGCCCCGCCGACCGAGCTTGCGCTTCCAAAGTAGCATCTCGCCTTGCACCCCCGCCTGCTGCGCCCTGGTTGACATGCCGTTCCTAAGCCACTTGATGTCGCGTGCGCGGACGAATCGCAACCGCGGCAGCTTTGGGAGCAGCTTCTCCAAGATGCCCAGGTAGTCGGACTTGGGCCGAGGGATGGAGAGGATCTCGAGGTGATGCTGCTCGACTTGCGGGAGTGCGAGGATAGGGAGGGGCAGCTCCAATGAGACGTGCCTCAGAGATGGGCACGTCTCAAGGATCGTCGCGGGTGAGGGGAGTAACATTGTAGGCCACTGCTTAACGGTGTAGAAGTGGAGGGACGTGAGCTTCCGTCCATGTACACGAAGGAAGCGGGGTATAAGGGTTCCTGGGATAGATATCTCGTCGTAAGGCGTCATGGTTAGATGTCGGAGGGCAGGAAGGGGAGATTGGAGCAATGCGAAGAGGGCGGGCGAACATGGCATGGAAAGCGCAACAAACTTGCGAAGGAAAGGGAGATGAATGGGGTAAACGCTCGGCAACGGATCAAAGAGATCGTCGCCTGGGGTGGACAAGTCGTTGAGATCGATGCCGGTTCCCATCATTTCCAGTTCTTCCAACCTCGTACACGCCCTGAGCAGCTCGACGAACGCGTCTTCGTCGATCCTCATGGAAGTTGTGAGCTGAACGCCCTTGAAACATCGCATGTTTTGCACGCCGTCACGGTGCGTGAAGCTGTACAACGCGCGTCGACTAAGGACAGTGTGTTGATTGAGGACGAGGTCGGTCAGGAATGGGACCAAAGGGAGCATTTCGTACAGCACCGCATCAAGTCGGAATGTGGCCTCCAGTGATGTACATCGGAGGTGTTCCAAGTCGAGGGAGTGAATCCACCGTCCAGGCGCAGAGTAGGGAATTCGGCGGATGGAATCCCATCTCTTGTCGGCGGCATGGAGACGGGCGGCGAGCTTCTCGAGCACGCACAGTGAAGATACGCGAATGAAGGCGTAGAAAAGTGGGAGCGCGACGGCCTACGCTGCGAAGTGAGATGCCAAACTAGATTCCTGCGACGCGGAGACTCACATTAACCGCTCTCGAAATGCGAAGAAGTGCTAACTTGAGCCTTAATGCCTCGTCTGATTTGACCCCAGGTGCATTATACACTGCAAATACATTCGCCAGTATACGATCCCAAATATCCGAAGGAAGCGACTTGGGCGCCGGTTTGTGGGGAAGCAGAGGGATGAGCGGGAACCGGCCTGGGGTACGGGCGAGTGGCCGCGGGCAGAGCCAGATAGTAGTTTCAGATAGAATGAGGGTAGTGCTGGCACTCATGGGTAGAAGTCATGTAATCGGCCTCAGACCATGGTAGGTAGATATCTGGCGCAAGCACACGTGAGGGTGCGTGGAAGAGGTGCGGTTTGCAGGTGGCAAGTCCGAGTCATGGCAGATCTAGAGACTCGGAGACTGCCAGTCAGTGATCTGAGACTCAACTCAGACTCAGACTCAGACTGCAGTCATGCCAATGACGCCCATCGGAACCCCGTCCCGTCCGTCTCCGATACCTCCGACGCCCACCCAGCTCCGCCGCGTCCACTGGCAAAACCGCCGAACTGTATGTAACCATCCTTCCCATGATCAAAGCTCTCCAGCTAACTCTAACTACGCTCTGCTACCGTCGGATATCGTACATGCGATTTGGATACAAGTATACAGTTCGAGAAGCAATCAGATGTGCACGCTCTGGAACCCCATGGCTCTGAAGAAATCGGCCTCCTCCTGGGCCTCCGTGGGCTCCACTGCAACACCGAGCGCAAGTGCACACAACACTTCAGCTCGGACCAATACAATAAACGTCACAGGACTTACAAGCCGCGTCTCCGTTGCCTCCTTGTTCGAAATACTTCTTGACCGCCTCCACATCCTCGGGTGTGACGTCTTGATACTGTCCCATCCTCTCCTCCTTGTTGACAATTCTAACCGCGACTAGGTTGTCGCACCACCTATATCCTCTCCCTCCATGGATCGCTTGAACGCACATGTTGACAGGACGTCCTTCGGCGATGAAGTTGTCGTTGTGGATGAGCAAGAGCCTGTGCCCAAGGGGACGCCCCACATCGAACCCAGCGATGTCGATGCGTGTCCTCCTCGGTGTAGCACGTCCGAGGACAGGGGTAAGATCCAACTGGTGCATAAGGTAGTCCTCGTCCTCGAAGAGCTCGAGCTTGTATGGAAGGTCGATCATGCGAGGCGGGCCGCCTTCCATCGGGAACACCACCGCCTTGACGGTCAAGGGAAAGCCGACTTGCTTGTCGATCCCCGATGCTAAGATGGGGCACTCTCGTTTGTGTCTCTTCCAATCCTGTATAACAAAACGAACTCTTCATGAGCACGCTTGGCCTTGTCAAATTGAATCGAATGGCTCACTGAAATGCTATGTTCACGGGAGCAGTATCGTGCGAACCTGCATTTGGAGCATCGGCTCGTGCTCGGCTGGGCGCACACCTGACACGGCACACTAGTAGTAGCTAGTAGTACTGGACATGGCAGACAGATCTAGAGTGGCAGAATACATATGGCCCGGGGGTGGACTCGATTGGCGGCGGCCTCACCGATCACAGTGGTTACATAAGCTTTGAAACCGGTCGGCCTCACGGAGATTTACTGAGGACCTGTGGAATCTTCCTCACGAACTGGCCTATGTACTACTACATTTACATTTTCATAACCTCACCGCTAACTAGCGGCTGTCAGGTTACTATTCCGAAGACGAAAGATGTTCTCCTTCCCTGATTTCTTAACTGACCATGAGATGCGGCGTTTCTGAGTTCGATGACGTTGTCCATCGGCCGAGAGAAAGCCTTCACCTCTTAGTCGGCGATTGCCTTGGTGGGGACGGTTCTTCATGTCGTACAGCAAAGTGTCGCCCTCCTTTCGTACAAGGCTGTGACAGCAAGCAGCGTGTTGAAAGCGTAAGGTTTACCAGACACTGAACAGCAAGTCTGAGCAACATCCAGATTTTCACAGACTGAGTTACTTCGCGGCGGCCGACGGCCCAAGGACGTCGCCCATCTCCTCTAAAAACTTCTCATAATCGTCCTTCGGCTTCGCCGCGGGGGTCTTCTTGGCCTCCAGTTCGACCTTCTCTTTCTTCCGCGGCGGCGGCGCACCAAACTTGTCCTGAAGTGCGCTCAGCAAGTCCGGTCGCGCCGCAGGAGTCGGTTCGCCATCGCCATCGTTATCATCCGCAGGCCCAACTGTCGGTGCGGCGTTAACCTTCGACCCCGCACCGCCACCGCGTTTCCGCTTTAGTGCAGCGGGAACGAACGCAGTGGCCTCCTTCTTGAAGTCTCGCAGCTCTGGCTCGGCTGATATCACCGCCGACGCAGCGGGAGCAGGCGCAGGCGCGGACCCCGCTGTCGACAGCCGGACACCGCCGGATGTAGCCTTCTGATGCCCAGCCGTTCTCGAAGCACGATGGGCTTGGAAGGTCTGATGCGGTATTGAGGAGAGTGGATCTTGTATGACACCCGAATTGCCTCTGCGAGGATAAAATCCTGGGGGAGGTGTGGGAATGGGGGGTCGTAGGTGTGGAGGTGGAAAAGGCGGGAAACCAGGAGGGGGAGGGGGAGGGACTCCGGGCGAGGGACTGGATATCATGGGGAAACCAGGCGGTGGTGGAGGTGGTGTTGAGGTCATCACAGGGAAGCCTGGGGGAGGAGGGGACATCGCGCTTCCAGGAAGTATGGGCAGAAGCAGCATACCTGGAGGCGGAGGCGGCACCATGGGATGGCCAGCGGGCAGAGGAGGAAGTCCCGGTGGCGGGGGAGGCAAAGGGGGGACGGAGAGGCCGCTAGGTAGTGGGGGAGATACGAATGGAGGTGCATCAGTAGGCAATGACCGTGGAAGGGAGGCTGATGGGACTAGATGAGGGCCAGGAGAGCTGTAACGGCGAGGAGTTGCTACTTACTTTGTCGATCCCCGGGCCGTGGAGGCGGGGGTCCTTCTGGCATTGGGATGTCATCCTCGCTGTCTTCAGACTCTTTTCCATCTGGAGGTGGCCCCTCAGGCATGACAATATCGTCGTCTCCGTCTTCTAGACGTTATTCGTACGGGATCTAGATCCTTCAGGCTAAAGACTACGCACCAGACTCTGGTTCAGCATCGCTATCCACCTCGTATGGCAGAAGAGCTGTTCGCAATTGTTATGAAAGAATATTGTAGAGAACATTGTAAATGCTTACCTCGCTCGACATAGGGCATGCCTGGAGGTGGAACACCGAAAGGATTCATGACCGGATCGTAGTAGATGCTCCGCTCTGGATGCCGAGGTAGCCCATTCTTTTTGAACAGGTTCCTCTCCCTTGGAGCCGTAGACTCTTCTTTCGTCTCTTCGCGAGGCTCATGAGGTCGGCGAGACTTGAAGACAAGTTTGCGCTGCTCGGGGTGCTCCTGAACATACTCCTCTTTCTTCTTGACGATTTTTTCGAGTTCTGACTTGAGTTCCGCCAGTCGAGATTTGTCAGAGGCAGAGGGTTCCGAAGCCGACTCGAGCTTTGTTATCTCCTCCTCGAGGTCTGACGGGGCATCAATATATGTAAGGTAGGTGTTTTGACTAGACTGTGTGCTTACCGCGTGTATCCTTCTTTACGAGTGCAAAGTCTCGTGCCTTCGCACGCCCCGCCTTGTTCTACTGCAATGACCAGTCATGAGCGCGGGGTGCTAGCTTGGTTGGAGGACAAGACCATGCCTTCTTGAGCTCCTTCTTCCTCTGAGCCTTCCCTGTGCAAGTTAGGATAGCACGTGCGCATAAATTTCGCAAATGCTCACTATAAGTGTCCATAGGATTTGCCGATTTTCCTTTCGCCATGGTGGAGAGATGCAAAGTTGCAAACGTGCAGCAGGATGGTGGAAGTTGGTGGCTGTCGAACTTGACGACGAGGCTGAGACGCTGAGTGACGAATTGCCGGTTCGGGAGCGAAGCACGTGCGCGGGCCTATAGAGTCATAGGCGAGCAGCGAGCTCGCAACCTCCGTCCGCTTCCCCCTCCTCTCAGGGAAGCCCGTCTGCTCTGCACATCTGTTGCACTCTGGTTGCGCTCTCCTCTTCTCTCGCTTCGCCTGTCCTTTTACGTTCACCATCTGTACAACGACCGGGAGGACTTAGTTGTCTCGTCTCAGTCTCGCCATGCTAACCCCTGCTCCCATGCCCCACACCACGACTCCCAACCAGAACAAGCGTTCTGCCAAGGCCCCGGCACAGTCTCTCAATCACCTTCTCAACTTTACACTGCCACCTAGACAGACCCACTATAATCAAAGCATCCCCCGTAGGGCGAGGAAGACCGGTCACCAGTATGGAGTCTGGAATAAGGAGCGTAAGTGTGCCCTTGCACAAGCCCACGCCCACGGGCAGGATGCCTGACGTTCCGCAGGCTTTGTCAACGCTCAGTACCGGTTCGTGATGAATCCTACTGGCGACTACACCGTCCATTTTGCGGATCCAGACATGTAAGTTCATCCTCGGTGTTATCACGTTATCTCTGAGTATCGAGTCCGGTATTCTAGTTATTTTCAGTGGCACGACATCCTCCAAGTCGTAATCCCTAGAGGACATGATCTTCAATCACATTCTGGAGAACAGTCTGAGCGAAGCGATGGGATTCTAACATGCCCTATCTGCCTTGCGCCCCCAACTGCACCTAGAATGACTAAATGCGGTCATGTAGGTGGCTCCCAAATGTGCATTTGCAGGATTCGCGCTGATTGCGTCTTCAGGTTTACTGTTTCCCCTGCATACTGCATTTGTTGAGCACATCCGAACAGTTGAAGTGGGTCCGATGCCCTATCTGCTTCGATTCTGTCAACGAACGGCAGCTTAAAGCCGTCAAATGGCTAGATGAGGTACCCCCCGCCGAGGGCATCGATGAAAGCCCTATCAGAGAATCGTCGTCCTCAGCTTCCCCGGACCGCGACCCCTTCGCCGCCCCTCGATCCGGAGCTACCCAACGGATGCGCCTGATGCAACGACCACAAATCACCACCCTTGCGTTACCTCGATCATCTACCTGGCCATCGGATCTCTTACCGCCCCACCAGGCTCCTTTTCATTTTCTACCCGACGTTCTCGCCTTCTCGAAATTCATGCTAGCCACGCCCTCCGATCTGGTCCAGGACCTTTCAAAGGATTTGGACGACCTTGCTACAGAGCGACGTTTGCTTATAGGCATGGGCGACGAACTGGGTACTATATTCATCGACGCTGCCGACGCGAAAGTGCGACACCAAATGGAGAAGGCTGCAACTCTGGATACGCCACACCTCCGGGAGGCTGTTGAGGCGGCGCGTCAAGCGGCCCAGGAACTCAGTAAACGCTCAGCACCTGGTCGCCAGGGTAAGGAGGAGGTTCAATCACTACCTGTTGAGGAGGTTCCACAAGCATTTCTCGCGGCGCAGAGTCCCAGCTACACACCTCAGTCGTCACGAGAATTGACATCCACGCCCACGGGTCGTAATCAGCGACAACGCCGGAATCTTAATCCGCCGCCGCCGTCGACGTCGACGTACTATTATTACCAGGCGGCGAATGGGTTGCTAGTCTTCCTGCACCCTCTCGACATCAAGATACTCCTCTCCCATTTTCACACCTATCCGGCCTTCCCGGACGAGATCGTTATCCATATCGAGTCCTACACCGAGAGCACGGTGAACGACGACCTCCGCAAGCGCTGCAAGTACCTCGCCCACCTCCCCGAGGGCGCGGACGTCATCTTCGTCGAGGCAGACCTTACGCTCGTCGTCGGCCGCGACGGCCTCCGCCCGTTCGAGAACGCGCTCAAGGCCCGCCGCACGAAACGCAAGGAGAAGGGCAAGCGCGACGACAAGGCGCGCGCACGGGCGGAGGAACGCGAGAAGGAGAAGCTCGCGCAGACCTGGCACGAATTCGGTTACACGCCTAGCGCTCCCGCTGCCTCAGTTCCTGCATCGGCCTCGCTCGAGCACCAGGACCAGGTCCCCTCCGCGCCAACAGATCTGGGCGCAACCGCTGCTGCGAGCGACGCAGACCAGCAGGACACCTCCCCGTCACAGCCCGCCGGCGCGTGGGGTGCGCGCAGCTTCGCTTCTGCCGCGACCGCGGCGCAGGGCCGCGTGCAAACCCAAACGCCGCGTGTCGCCACGCCACGGAACAACCGTGAGCGCGCGGAGGACGAGTGGGAGCTAGACATGGCGTTCCACGAGCTGGAACAGCGCAACGCAAAGGGCGGTGGCAAGAAGCGAAACAATAGGCTGGTCGTTCTGGGTGGCGGCGGCGGACGTCGCGGACGGTGATTCTTGTATCTGTGGTTACGCTAGATGTTGGTGTGGATGCGGTCGACTTGAGAAACTATTCAATGTTGGGCTGTGGGGCTGCGGTTAGGACTGTGTGTCAGGGACGCGGATGGTCCAGTACTTGTCTGTCGGAGCTTTCATGCCATACAGTATTTACATGTACGTGGAACGGAGGACCAATACTCTGTAGCAACAGGATAGCACAGCACAAACAGATACATACACCTCAGCTTCATCGTTCACGCAGGCCCAAGGCCCGGATGGCGACAAACAAGCTTGCGGATCTATGAGTAAGATGGTATAGTTAGGATTGCACTTTTACAGTATGAGAGGTAGCACGCATCGAGCGCGAGTTGCGATGCGATCTAGCTCGATGTGGAAGTGAAAAAATCTCCTCGGGTCTGATCCGAAGGATACCAGTAGGACGCGGTCCGATGGACAATCCAGACAGCAGCATATGGGGTAAATAAAGCTACGACAACAGTGGGAATGCACAAGAGAGAAGACAAGTGAGGAGCTAGATCCACATACTACTTACTGAAAGTAAAGCGCAAGGCCAACGAGAGAAGGCAGATGCGACATGACTGTTCATACGACGACGCCGAGAGACCACTGGAGACATCCTTAGACGATCTGCAGATAATTGGAAGGCGCAACTGAAGCGACTTGTCAGCAGAAGCCTTGCGGGGCAGCAGTTTGAGCACTCACTCCCGACAGTCCCATCTGACTTTTTGGCCTGCCACCACTTCCCGTTCTTGTCGAGAATCTCGAGGAATTCGCCCTTCGAGAACGAGATCTCGTTGGGGTCGTCGGGCGACGCAGTGTCTAACAAGTATCAACCACATGTGAGCGTGAGATGCCGTGCCATGGCAGCACGAATCCACTTACAATTGTACAGCGCCTTCGCCCTGTACTGATGGCTCTCTGCCGTCACGTCGCTCGTATCCGGCCCTCCGGAGCCCGGCGTGGTAGGCATAACACCAGGCCCTCCGCCCGCACCGATGCCTGCGGCGCCGCTGCCCATCAGAGGAGACGCAGGCCCAACGCTGCCCTCCCCGCCGCCTATTGAGCCTGGGCCTCCCGCGCTGCCCAGGTTGCCCACACTGCCTGTGTTCCCCAAACTGCGGGGTGCGCCGCCCTCCACGCTCGGGGCCCTGAAGCTGCCAGTGTTGCCGATCGGTCCAGCCATACTGCCTGCCATCTTGGTGTCGTACATGGGGCCCATGCCGCCCGTCGGGTATCCAGCAGTGTAGCCATTGCCCCCGCCCATGTTCATCATCGAGCCGGAGCGGGTGCCGCGGCGGCGGCGGGAGGGTGGGGTGAGGCCGCCAGTGCCAAGGGAGTTGAAGACATGGAGCATGAGCGAGTCCTCCTCGGACGTAAAGTAGAGCACCCAGAGGATGTCTACCATGGCGAGAATGAGCCAGCCGGCGGCCATAGCGTCAAGAGAGGCGGTGCCGGAGAAGATGCCCTGCTGGACGCCGCCGACGGCGAAGACGATGGCGATGGAGCCGAAGGTTGCGATTTGGAAACGGTGCATGGCGATCGAGTCAGTCGCGAGAGTGTGGAGGACGCCGAGGATGAGGAAGAGCTGGACGAAGATGGAGAACCATAGCACGCCGACGAGCCTGTTTCCGACTAAGAACGAGGATGTGTTGGTTGTGGGTTAAGCAAAAAGAGGAGCGATGCAAATTTAGGAGGGCTCACGTTGTGCAGTTGCTACTGCCTGGCCGATGAATGCCACGAACCATCCAATCTAAGCGAAGAGGATAGAGCGTCAATGATATGCCAGGCTGATTCGGGAGAAGACTATGACATACGACGGCCAGGATGGTGGTGAAGAGGAAGAGGTAGTGGGTGAGTATTGGCGTGAAGTCATAGCCCTCGCTCCCGCGTGGTGGCATGCTGGAGGCAGAGAGGGAGTGGTATAGAGCACAATGAAGGAGAGACGGTTGAGGCCAGGGGAGGGAAGAAGGAGAGGAGAGGAGGGTTGGAGAAGGGTATGCGGGAACGGAGAGCAGGGAGTTGAACGTGAACGACGGTCGCCTCAGTCTGTCCAAACCAATGACGATCTCAGCGCCCGTTCCCACGCGTCTCCCCCTCGACCTTTAACTTACTTGTAAGTTCTCCCGCAAGCCTCCCCTTCGTCAGTCCCGACTCCCGCTCCTCCTCATCTCCTCCTCGGCTTTGGCTTCGTTGGAACCCACAGCCTGCCCGCCGCATGCCCTATTATTCCCACATCTCCCTCTTCAGGTCGTCTTAGCAGCAGGTCACCATAGCCCACGTCCGAGTCATCGTGGGCGCCGAATCATCTGCATTCTTCTCAATTATTGAATTTATTCCGCAGCCGGTCCCAAGCTGGCTGCTGCGCCAGAGAGAACCCCTTCCCTATGCCACCCATGCCGCGCTCGGCATTCCGGTTACCCTTCCTGCGTCCCGCAGGAGTTCATAGAAGTCAGATGTCCTCCTGCTCTTTAAAAGTGGAACATCGATACTTGTCGCTCCTGGTGGTTTTCAACACAGACCACAGTGTGGATGGGAACTAATTAAAAGCCCCTCACACGAGGCGGTCTGAATGGTGGTCACCGGCGTTGGCTGATGCTCGTCCCCCTCGTCATGTTCCTAACATGGCGGCTTCACTTTCTACTCGGTCTGATGCGCTGTGCAGGTGAGCAGTGTGAAGCACACTAATCCATGATTCCGCACGAACGTTATAACATGATGGTGTCAACGAACAAGCCCATGGGGGTCAAATATTATAATATATCGATTCCTACGCACCGATAGAAGGAAACGCGCATGTAAGGACGCTGTTCTCGGAAGATGGTCGACTGTAACTCTTGGGGTACTCTATGAGACAATTGTGGAAATCATAATTGTGTACTCATGTCGTTGCGCATGCATGTACATACACCCCCGACGTCGAATATTAATCTCGACGACATGAATAATGGTTAGGCCGTTTCTGATCCCACTCATGGCCTCACGAAATGGGCGACACGAAACCAATGAAAACAGTTGCCTGATGGAGGTGTGGTTGGGATATGTGAGCCATCACGTCATTACATAAGAATGACCTGTCGACCTCGCGTCTCTCCGCTACACTACTTTAGTAGTACTTACTAGCAGTCGTATCCTAGTGTACTTGAAGATTATATTTTGCAGGCCCCGCCCACGCTTAGACTCGGTAAGAAAACAACCTTTGACTAGCCCGCCGGGCCTCAAGATCTGATTTGTCTGGAACTTCCAATCTAGGCCGAAAATCGAATCTGAATGGTTATGTTCGACTGGCGGTCGGGAGATCGGAAGAACGTCTTCAACTTTTGGTCGACAAGAATGTGCTGTCACAAGCACCAACCATCGAAGCTAGCCCAGGTGAGTCTATACCAAGTCTATACCCGGCACTCGATCGCGTATTATCACAGCTTGCGATGACATTGTTCGCTGAGTACTTAGCCCCTGTTTACAACCCTTGCTTATCGGGTACTCGGCCTCCGGAACCTCAACCAACTGCGGTCCTGTCACGGAAATGCTGACGCAGCGGACGCTTCCAACACGAGAGGGCTTACGATGATCTGATCGCCTCGGCATCGCCGCTCGGGCCAGTGGCCACGCACAACGTCTACTCAAAACGCGCGTCCTGCGCGCACTGCTCGGCGCCTCCACTTGTTTCGCAACCCGTGGACTCGCAGCTGTCAAACGGATACGGATACCGTCTTCCCGGGTTACGCGGAACAGCCTCGGATTATAAACTCCTGCTCTACCACTGCTCCAGAACCGATTTCAGCCTCACGCCATCTTCTGCTGCTTCCTCCCGTCTCTGCCCGAAGTCGGGTCAAGCACCGCGCGGGGGCTCCCACCGTTCTCTACTTGCATTTCACCTCCAGTGTTTCTCCGTTCGACCTGAAGCTTCCTCTCTAACCCTCTACATCTCTCCCAACCGTCTTCCGAAACCCACGGGTCTGCGCATGGACTCGAGGCTACCATGAACCGCTCCGCGGTCACGCCTGCTGGGCGCTGGAGCCTCTTCGTACTGGCAGCACGCTGCCCGCAAGATTGGAAGATACCGAGGTGTCCCCTTGTGCTGATGTTCGACCTCGTCCGGTCCGCGGCAAGGCTGTTCTTGATCGGTAGCGCAGGTGCAATGCTTGCGGTCGCAGGATTTATTCTGGTACGCCACCCCAGACCCCACCCTTCGTTCCAACATGCCTTACGATATGGTTATGCATATGGCAGAGCATCCTTGCGTATATCAAGCAGACTGTGGACAGGAGGACACCGCGAAGGCTCGGCACAGAAGTGTCCTCCATGCCGGAATCGACCTCTCTCCCTCGTGACCACGACCTCCGCGCACGGAATGCTCGCATGCCGCAAACTCCGAGTCGGCACGACCGGCTCAAACGGTCGAGTGAGCGTCCGCGGTCGTCGAAATCTTCTCGTGTGCGTTCCGGTCCACGGTCTACGGTGACGTCATCAGGCTCTTCTCTGGGCCCGGAGACACCCAGCCCCGAAGAGTCTGAGCCGCAAGGGCCAGGCCCTAGTTCCCGGAGTCGGTCGCAAGAGCCTGAGTCAATCGATGGGATGGTGAGCTCATTGCATGAACTGCGAAGAGAGTCCGTATGCGCTGAATCATTTCTCTACACATACAGAAGTCAGTCGACGATGGGATTACTGCATCCCTGGTAGCCCCCGTTCTGAGGGAGGTGTCGCCCGCGCCTGAGGTTACTACTACCGTGCCGCCTTTGACGCTGCGACGCAGCCTGAGCGATGTGTCCTCTGCCCAATCGTCCGAGCTTTCGGCACGACGCCTTTCATTAGACGGTCACTTGCCAATCTCTGGTCGTCGAGTGCTTAGGAAGATCAAGGATTCCCACACCAATTGTGCGTGCGGGGTCATTCTACCCACCGTTCATGCTCTGTAGGCTAAGCTTCTGGTAGTGCGCGAGCGTTGTCTGACCCGGGTGCAGTCCATACCATCCCGTAGGCCGTCTGCACGACCGCTACGCACCGATCCCTATCAGGCTCCGTATTACTTCCCCTCCCCCATGTCCCCCGAGGCAGCGACATACGTTCAGGAAGTCGTGAACGAGCGCCAAGGAATCAACCTGCTTTCTACCATGAATTCTCTCGTCGTTGAGCCAAATTCGCTCAACGCGATAGCCGACCCATCTTCGACGCGCATTGACCAGGGGTCGGAGAGGGTAGCTCGTCCGACTGTTTCAGCTTCTCGTCCCCCATCTCCTACGTCTTCTCTACCAGTGGCTAAGGTGGAGGTGTCGCCTTCTACAAGGCGCCACAAATGGTCCCTGCATTTCCCCCATCTTCCGCACCACCACCCTGTGAACGATGGCCCGCGGTTGGTGGATGGACATTCACAGGAGACAGGCGGCACCACAGTGTACAAGGAACTCTTCTCCAAGTTGAAGCTCGGTCACCACAGGAGGTATGTCCATCCGTTCGGTGTCTACCAATGGCTACTACTTGACTTGCGACGGAATACAGACGTCATGGAATTGGAAGTGTGGACTCCCACGCGACCGTCTCCTCCGTAGCGTCATAGCCGTTCAAGCAGCCTCGCCCACATTTTTTCACATTCGCCCTACGCACTATTAGCTTCTCGCCACTGGTAGATCAATTGCACATAGTATTTATCCTCCGATCTCACCGCTGTCATCTTTGGTCTCGTCATAGAACACCCACCGCTCGTTACATTTCCCCGCACGATCATCGACGTACTTATTGCACTGTAACAACATAGTGTTGAACTAATAGGTAACATGGAAGTTGACCCAATTCAATTCTTCAATTGTGTGCTCGACTGCCCTACCCAAGCCGAGAGTGGCTGGATAGGGAGATCTGCGAGATTAGAGGATGTGTCTGAGATAAGATTAGATGGAGGCGAGAAACGATCGAGTTGTGGCTCGTCATCTTGTGCTGTGAACCGCGCCCTCCTCATCGAAGCGAGCCATAAGCGACCCGGCCGGTGCTCCGCACAATGGACCCAGGACTGTCCTCGACGCACTCTCTCGACCCCTCTCCACCTGCTCGATCCCGTCCTCCACACTCTCCCACCCCCGGCGCACCCCGGCGCACCTGCTCCCACTCCCGACGCTCTTCTCCCCAACCCAAGCTCCCCGCCCCCGCTCCACGCTCGGGGTCTAAACCACGCTTTCTTGACAGCCACGCTGCGCGAGCAAGCCTGCCCTCGTCCCCCTCGCGCAATCGCACGCCCAAGAAGACTCCAAAGCCCGCTACTCCCGCGACGGCCGCGATGAACGGCGTTGAGAACAGCGTTGGCACCCCTGCTGCTGGACCGTCGACCGAGGCGCGGCCCTTGAATGTCTCGGACGCCCTTGGATACTTGGATGCCGTTAAGCTACAGTTCCAGGACCAGCCGGACGTTTACAACCACTTCCTAGATATCATGAAGGATTTTAAAAGCCAAGTGTGAGTACTCTAGCGCTGTGTCTCCTCTGTTCGTCTTCTCCCCCGGATTTCAGGGTGGCGTAGCTCGCGTACACGGGTCATGCACCCCCTTGTTCTCACTTCCAACCCTCCTTCCCACTACGCGAGCAGTCGTCCTCATGACTTCGCCTCTGGATTTGCAGGATCGACACGCCTGGCGTTATCGAACGCGTCTCTATGCTCTTTCACGATCATCCTGTCCTCATCCAGGGCTTCAATACCTTCCTGCCCCCCGGTTACCGCATAGAACTCAACACTGATCACTCCGACACGATTACTGTAACAACACCCATGGGCCAGATGATCCAAAGAACGACAATGTATGGTATACCCACCCTCAGCCGCGAGCCCATGATCCAGCCAGGGATGGTCCCCTCATACCAACCCCCCTTCGGCCTTGCACCCCCTCCCGTTCTTCCAGTTGGCATCGGAAGCGGTTCTCGCCCTGTTACCCCGATACCTGTCCACGCGCACGTACACGCGCCGCCGCCCCACCTCGCGCACGAAATGCAGGGACGCCCCCAGCACTCCCAGTCGCCCGCGCTCCCGGGTGGACGCGACGACGCGGCGTTACTCAATAACCTGAACACGCACCAGGCGGACAAGCCGCAGAACGGCGAGTTCCACCACGCGATCAACTACCTGAGCAAGATCAAGAACCGGTTCCACGACGACCAGCAGACGTACAAGCAGTTCCTCGAGATCCTGCAGACGTACCAGAAGGAGCAGCGGCATGTCCAAGATGTAAGTGGGCCATCAGCCGTTGTATCACCTTGTATAGGGCGATATGGTTTACATTTATGCGTGCTGCAGCAATCCCAAGTATATGCGCAGGTTCAGATGCTGTTCAAGGACGCCCCCGATCTTATGGATGAGTTCAAGGATTTCCTCCCGGAAGCGGTCCCGCCCTCACACCAAGCTGGCCTTGTGGGCATCCTTCCCCAGCCAACCACGGGACCCGGTATGCCGGGTTCGTTCCCCCAGCCAGAGCCATCTACGGAGAAGGGTACGAAGCAACAGGCCAAGAGGAGGAAACGTCCCGAGAAAGAACCAGTTGCTGCTCCCAAGGCCTCAGGAGGTCGGGTATGTGTTTGGATACGCCATGACCTATATCCTTGCCCGAATGGTTATTGATGAGTCTATATTAGGCTGCTAAGCGGGCGAGAACGACGAACCAGAGAGCTGAGCCAACCTCGCCGAAGTTCTCGCCTTACCAGGTCCCGCCTTCCCCTCAGCCCGTCAACATGCACGTCCATCCAGTTCCAACGCCAATGCACCAGCCGATGCAGGTTCACCCGATACATCCGCCGAGTCCTGGACCAATGGGTCCTCCCGCAGTCAATGGTCAAGATGAATTGCTCTTCTTCGATCGCGCCAAAAAGACGCTCGAGGGCGACGGCACGTACGACGAATTCCTCAAGCTCCTGAACCTTTTCTCCCGCGATATCATTGACACCAAGACTCTTGTTGACCGTGCCGAGGTGTTCCTTGGAGACGGAGACTTATTGTCCCAGTTCAAGGATCTGCTGAGCTGGGAAGAACGGAAGACGGAAGAAAACGTCCCTCCGGGGAGTATGCGAACTACCGCTCCTGAGTATTATGCGCTACTTCCGCCGGAAGACGGTGAGGGTCCTAGCTACCGTCGCTTGCAAGACCATGTGAGTGTACCATCCGTGCAAGCCGTTTGCTAGGCTATTTCAGTTCCTGACTGTTTACTCACAGGAAATTCGGATGGCATGCTCTGGACGCGATCGTCTTTGCTGGTCCGTCCTCAATGACGTGTGGGTCTCACACCCCACATGGGCCTCCGAAGAGGCCGGCTTCATGACACACAAGAAGAACACCTTCGAGGACACGCTGCACAAGAGCGAGGAGGAACGGCACGAGTTCCAGGTGCAGATCGAGGGGCTCACCCGCACGATCGCCGTGCTCGACCCGCTGGAGGCGCGCATAGAGGGCATGTCCGCGGAGGAGCGCGCCGCGTTCCGCCTCAAGCCCAACCTGGGCGGGACCGCGCGCGCGATCTACGAGCGGACGATCAAGAAGATCTACGGCGTTGACGCGGGCAACGAAGTACTCCGCTCGCTGCAGGACACGCCCGCTGTCGCCGTACCCGTCGTGCTCGCGCGTCTGCGACGCAAGGACGATGAGTGGCGGCGTGCGCAGCGGGAATGGAACCGGACATGGCGTGAAGCTGACGGGAAGAACTTCTACAAGGCGCTCGACCACCAAGGCATAACGTTCAAGCCGAACGACAAGAAGAACACGACGGCAAAGTCATTCGTCCTCGAGATTGAGAACGTCAAGGCCGCCCAGCTCCGGAAACGGGACGGGATGAGCAACAGCAAGGTCGGCGGTGGTGCTGACAGCTCGCGGGGGTCAAGCGGCTCGCCCCTAGCCGCTGCGACGGGTCCCTCGACGCGGCCGCTAGGATATCAGTTGCAATATCAGTTTGAGGACGTCGGGGTGCTGCACGACGCGGTGAAGATGGTCTTCTCGTATCTGGACCATTCGCCGCAGCAGTTCGGCCCCCAGGAACGGCGGGCGATAGAGAAGTTCCTGCGGTCGTTCATCCCGGTGCTATTCATGTTCCCGCCACACGAGTTCAACAGCGCGTGCGGGCCGCTGGCGCCCGGCAATGACGAGGATCCTTCTGAGGAACAATCAGCCTCTATCGATGAGGAGGCGGCTAAGGCAGCTTCGCGCGCCGCGAAGCAACAGCACCCGCAGGAGATGGGAGTCTCGGCGCAGGATCTGCGGACGCGGTTACTCAAGACGGCGAGAGAGAGCTGCCAGGAAGGCGGCGAGGGTGATGCGACGTCCATGTTGAACGGGTCTGCGTCACCCATGGCCAACGATAGCCCCAAGGAAGCCGCAAACGCAAACGTAAACCACAGAGACGGCGGCGAGTCGCATCATGAGGCCCGCACTAATGCCGACGACGTTTGGGTGAGGGAATTGAAGACAAAGGGGACCCTGGGTGCAGGCGAGTCGCCGCTTGTTCGACGACCCTTCTTTGCTAGCACGACGTTCTATACCTTGCTGCGTCTCCTGCAGGTGCGTGCCGTAATATTGGTATTGGGCTTCCGAAGCCGTCGTTTGGGGTTAGGCTCACGTTTGATCCTGCATCCCCCGTCCCTTGATTTTCAGCTGTTCTACTCACGGCTCTTACTATGCAAGGAGGTCGGAGCGAAGATGGCGGCGGAGAAACATGCGTCGCTCCTCTCGAACCCCGTGGCGGTCCATCTCGGACTGGAAGATCCAAACGGACCGTCGGTCGTGCTGAAGCAGGCGATGGAGGCCGCTGGGAGTAGTCGCGAAGGAGAGGAGCCACCGAACGTGCTATATTCGTATCTGCTTGACGCGTGCGAGAAGCTGTTCGAGAATGAGCTGGACCAGGGCACATTTGAGGAGCATATGCGGTGGTTTTTCCGCACGAAGGTATGCGGGCCTCTCAGTTATTCTTGTGTTGAGCCAATGGCGGGATAGTGCGCGCTGCTGACGAGAGGAGCGAACTGATAGGCTTACAACGTCTTCACGCTGGATCGGGTTATTGGGGCGATCATCAAGCAGGTGGGCCGGTGCTGTTCTATACCTTGAGCACGCGTGGGACAGGCCGCTGACCGGCGTTGAATGGGACACGTCTTATTCTTACAAGGTTCAAACGGTCCTTGGGGATAACAAGTGCCAGGAGCTATGGTATCTGCTCCAGCAGGCGCGGGGTGCTGACAAGGCGACGACACACGACATAATCAGATACAGGCGAGAAGCCGAACGGAATGCGGGATCTGATGAAAAGTTGTATCGGTTTGACTGGGTGAGTGGATCTAAAACTGTCCGGTGGAGGACAAGGCTGACGGAAGGCGTGGTGGTCTAGGACGTGGTATCGAAGACTCTAGGAATCCAGCTGATGGGACCAGAAGACGCGAGCGTGGACGAAGACGAATCTGGAGCTGGTCGCTGGCGGGCATATGTGGCTTCGTATGTCATGGTGCATCCGACAGAATGGCTTCCGGGCGGAGGGAGCTACGGCCCCGTGTGTTTGAAGAGGTATGTTGCGAGTCAAATTTAGGCGTGGGGGCGTGGGGCGTGGTCGCCAGTCGCCCGAATCGAGGACGCCGGATGCTGAACGCGCTATTTATAGGAACCTGCACGACGGCGGGGAGGAGCCCAGGGACGGCGTCGTGCGCGAGGACCGCGACCTTGGCATCCAGATACAGCAGTCGACCTACAAGATCATGTACGAGCGGGGCCGAGAGGACGTGCTCTGGCGTCGGCGGAGGGCAGAGGAGGCGGGGATGCTCAGAGAACGGGCGGTCGCACGAGAGGACGAGCGCCGGCGGCGGGGAGGGCGCCTTTTGGAACGGTGATCTGGATTGGACTGCTATAAATAGGGCTGAGGTGTTAATATTGTAATGAGCTGGATCTAATGATAGGGTGATATTTAACGGATAAGTGGAGTGAGGGCGAGGGCTTGTACTGACTTGACTTTCTCGCCTGCTCCCGCCCCGGGCCTCCTGCTCCTGTCTCGCTCTCGTCTCCCGCCAAGCTCCTCCTCGCCCTCGTCCCTCCGCTTGGCACCACAACCGCTTGGCGGCCACCCACCGCTCTCTCTTCGCCCGAGACCATGCCATGCCACGGCCCAAGCAATCCTTAGCTCCTCCACGCGATCCACCTCCTCGCCCTTCTGCTTCCGGCACCGCCCCGAGTCTCCCCAAGCGACCTTTCCGCTTGTCCTCCAAGAACTCCCCCGCACACAACTTTCTCCCCGATCCATCGTCCTCTGGCCTCCTCGCTCTCCTTGTCACCGTTGCTGGCTCCTCGCCCGTCGATGGGCGTCCATTCGACTCAGAGATCCCCCCAGATTTTCTTTGTCCTCGTCTCCACGCACATCCGGCTGCCCAGCCCTCTTCCTCCTCCCAAGCTCCTCCATCCTTGTACTGGGTCCCCTGCGACGCATCCGAAGCCGCGACATACTCCGGCTCGTCCTTCCCACCCCTCGCCGTCGATTACTCGGCCCGCCCACGCAAGACACGCTCACGTAGGACCGTCAACATCGCCGACAAGTACGAGCAGTATCCGGACGGGCGGTGGAGGAAGGCAGACTCTTGGGAGCTTTACGGGTCTTCGTCCTGCGCAGTACGTTGCCATCCTCATTCCATTCATGTTCCCTCGTATGACGTACGTAGATTTCGCAGTGCATGGATGCCACACCGACAGAGATCCCCGTCCAAGACGAGCAGATCGCGCCCTCCACCCGTGCGAGCTCGTCTGCAACATCGACTTCGGCGTTGCCCGTTCCAAACCTCCCCCATGGCTGGGGCGGGAGCAAGTCCAACGATGATATGACGGGCATCATCCTTGGCCTCTCCCTTTCTCTATCCCTGTCTTTGATTGCTTTCATGATTGGTATCGTGTTGTGGAGGAGGAAGCGGCGGAAGCACGCGACAGACGCGGAGAAGCCACCGTCTACCATCGACACCGCCAGCACGCAGGATGCGCAGCGCGTCCGTTCCAAGCAGCGTATGTGGCAACGAGCTTCCGCCAGGTGGTTGGCCAATGTCAAACACTCTGCGCGACGGCGAAGGAAGTTTGGCGCGACGGCGGCCTCGCGACCTTCGGATACCGACCTCCTCACCGACATGGCTACCACCGCTCAGGCGACCGCCTCGGCGGTGTCGCTTACTCGGACGCAGACGACGACGGACCACGATTCTGCTTACACGACGCCCGTGACGTCCGTTCGCAGAGTAGGATCAAGGCCGCCACGATCGCGTTCGCTTAGCATTGCATCGTCCGATTGTAATGCTAACCATCCTTCTGACGCCGACTCGCTAACTCCGCCGCCGCCTCATCCTCCTGCATACATGCCCGATCCGGCATACAGCCATTCACGTTCTCATCGGCAGCCGTATGTCGTCGCCTATCCGGATGCACCTCCTTCTGAAGTTCGTCCATCTGTCGACCTGTCCGCCCACGCGTGGTCTCCATCCCCATACGAGCCGCCAACCCATTCAGCGCATGTTGCGACTGATGACAAGGCCGTCCTCGCTCAGATGGCCCGGATGGCGAGCGCGCCTCCTCCCGGAGATGAGCCGCCGCTGTCCAGCGCGTCTGGAGGATCATCGGATGTTCATCCCTCGGTACCTGTCATGGAGGTTGACTCGTTCCAGGCCTTACCGCCAGAACTGCAGCTCGAAGCCTCTGAAACGGATGCTGACGACGCGCATGGTCTCCGCGAGGCTTCAAACTCCGTCGTCGTGACACACGATACCCTATCCCCTGCCAAAGAGGTCGCCTCATCGTCCTATTCTGGCCGACACGTTGTCGAAGATCACGACATGGATTTGGAGGTGCCATCTTACGCGGAAGCTGCCCTTCGCCATCGGGGACCGATTCTACCTCTGCCGCCAGCCAAGGTGCCTCTGACCGGTCCGACGTTCTACGAATATCCAAACGAATTCGAAGACGACGTCGTAACTACCGAGCCACCTCCTGGGCCGTCGTCACCACCGTTCGAGGAGTCATCCGTACCCCCGTTTGCGTCCGCGGACGGACCTAACGGTCCTCCCATGATGGTTCCTAGCGCTCCGCCGCTCGACGACGAGGACGAAGGACCGCATATAGAAGGGTTGTTGCCATCTGCGCCCCCCTTTGACGCTAACGATCACCTTCCAACACCCGATCCGCACCTCCTACCGGTCCCTCCCGACCTCGAGTCGAGCACGCCACCCCCAAGGGGTCATCGAAATGCCAATGTCGACTCTCGCCCAGACGCTGCCTCCTTGAGACAAGAAGCAGAGTACGGAATGAGCGCGTCCCCTCCGCAGTATCTGCCATAGTCACTCGAATTTGGACCTGCCGATGCTCGGACACGCTTCGCGGTATTCTTAGCCCTCTCGGGGGCGTCCACGTCCTATCTAGGCTCGCGGTGTGGAGGACCCTGGAGGGCGAGCATCGATATCGGTGGGCATCTCCCAGACACAGGCGTCTCGCGGACGGGCCTCGTTCCAGACCGCGCCGCTCGCTCGCTCTACCTCGGACGGGGAGCAGAGAAGCGACAGGTGATCGGTCAGTGGGCTCCGCATGTGTAGGAAAAAGCATCCATATCCGCATTGTACGCTACTAGGCACGCTACATGGTGCGTGGGATCGGAAAAGCTACTGGGACGCTAACGGTTATGGGCGATCAACGTACTTATTACTAACTGGCGCGCTGGTGCTATCTAACTACTGTATTTTTATTTTCGTGCGTGCTGCCAGGGACTGCTTTACTTACCTGCTTTTATTAGTTACCCGTATCCGTCCATTCCTTTGACGTCCTCACGCTCGTCGTCATCGTCATCGTCTTTGCATGCATAAATATTGTCGTTGCACTAATCTCGGACTGCCCGTATGTCTTCATACCATCATTTTGCTGACCGAAATAACAACTGGGGCATCTGTAGGGATGACGGAGCAGCAAAAAATTGTACAGTGTTTGGATTGTGAATCCGCCGGCTGTGCCTTCTCGTCCCGCAAAACACGTTTGCTTCCGAGGGTCTTAAAACCGGGCGCATCAATGGCGACATGTCCTGTATGCGTACTTGTCGTGCTTCCAGTGCGCTGTCCCCTACGTCCACGGCCCGCTTGCTATGGCCAGAGAAGAAGCATGGATCATTGGATGTGGAATGACAGTGGATGGAGTGGTGCGAGCAGATCCAGATCTTCCAGGCCTGCCAGACATTCGACTCCAGGGTAACCTCAACGTCCAACGTTAACGTTCAACTTTCAGAACACGTTCCGGTCTAATCGGCTTCTCACCCGCCGCTTTTGAAATTGTCGTTCAAAAACCCTTCCGTCCTTCGCATGCGCAGAATCTGCTCAGCGCTCAGCGCTCAACGCTGGCAAATGCTATAGTAGCAACGTAATTGCGCTGATCAGTGCCGCCGATCTTACCAAAGCCATCAGCGGAGTCGCAGAGTTACTGACAAGCCATGACAATGCCATTGCAGTGCAACATTGTACGACAATACTTACATCGCGCCGTGGCGTTTTGAAATGCCATGCAAAGGTGAGCCGATTATCTGCAATCAATTCCCTTGCCCCCCAATCAATTTCCCTACCTCTCTGATGCAAAGACTCACCGTTCGAAACCATGCCATACAAGAGTTGGTAGTCAGTAAATTCTTCTGAATGTCAGCGAAATGTAGGGTTTGCGAACTGCTTTAGTACAAGGTGTAATATTGAACAGTGTGCGCATTGCGCGCTCTTGGTTGGCTGGCTTCACCCAGGGCTGATCTCACAGTCACACCGCGTGTTCAGCAAGAACCAAGCACATATTTGTTATACATGTATCTACGTTTGCGACTACTATACATCACCGCCAACATTAGCAGACGCGACCTTCGCTGCGAACCGTGCTGCCATCGAGTTGGGGCGCGGCTTCCCACCATTCACACCCGCCACCGGCTGAACGTGGCTGAATAACTTCCTATTTACGTGTCTCGTTAAACCTCGAGTGCGCCGCTGCAGTAAAATTGAGCTTACCTATCCCACCAAGCCAGAATCTTGCGCTTCCAGTTCTCATCGCGGAAGGGTATCAGTAACATCTTGAAGAACATGGGCCCGTCGAAGGAGATATCGACTCGAGCCCACTGCGTTTGGGAGTTGAGCGCGTGACGGGCCTTGAAAATAGCAAGTACATGAATTGTCACAAGCATACAGAGGACGAGACACTCACCAGCAAAGCAGCGTAAATGATCATACGCGGCTCGGTGCGCGTCAACTCGTAAGTGTGCGCGTAGGGTGGCCGACCTGCTCTTCGGCCCGTGAAGCCATCGTCCGCAGAGCCGGGGCCAGTAAACAGGGTCTTTGCAACCTACCAGTGCATTAGTATTACTGACGGTTAGGCATATAACCAGAGGACGTACCTTCTCTAGGAACTGTCCTTGGAGGAATCCGGCCATGTCATCGCTGTTACGCACCTCGGTAAGATCAAACAGAAATGATGGATAGTCGTCTGCTGTGATCTCGAGATCACCATTTCGAACATCTGTGCAAAATCTAAGTGAGGGTGAGTAAAGTGAATCAATCACAGGCTGCACGGGGCTTACTGTTCTGGGTCCTGATCATATGTATTCAGTAGGTCCAACGGACACAAGAGGCGTCCGGTGATGATGTTGTACCAGCCTCGGTCAACCTTGCGTATGTCGTGTGGGATGCCTCCCGGCCGCTCCGCATACTGAGGCCCTGGGATGGAAGCAATGTACTTCATGACACGTTCAGTCTTGAGCGCGCCAATGTGGTCACCACGCATGGCCGCGGCACGACTAGTAATCTAGGAAAGGTAGTAGTTAGTAGATCACAGGTGAAAACAGTTGACGTACATATTTGCCATAGATACGGAGCGCCTCAGGGTCCTCGAGGAGGTCATCGATGTCCGTCTTCAAGCCAGGCATGACCTTGACAATAAGCTCACATTGGTACTTGAATTCGGCGATGTCGTCCTCGTCCCTAGTCCCGCAAGATCAAGCAAACCAAACAATAGACATAAATGGCGCAACTGAGGACGTACAGTTGCTGATTGGGATCTAACTGAGCGATCTCGTTCTCCTCCTCATCCTCCGCGCTGCCAGTGTGAACGTCGAGTCCATGTGAGAATGCGAGATTGCCGTGTAAGAATGGAGTGAGCCTAGGAGACGTTCGCGCGCAGCCGTGTGCCACTTTGCAAGCGACTGGTCGGCCCTGTGAGCGCGAAAAAAAGTTGTCACGTCGATACGAAGCAAGATGAATTATAATACTTACCGGCGTGTGCGCAAGTCATCTTCCATCTGCTGAACTATCTCCGAGAGGTCATATTGCCTGGCTCGCTTTTGGGGGTGTTCTGCTTCATCCCCTATGGGAGTAAAGAGGTCCTCTGACGCCTCGTTGAGTGGTTGAACGGCACGGCTGGATCCTCCCGCCGAGGATGTCGATTCACGCTGGCTTGTGGGTTCGCTACCGGATGTCGGGGTCGACGAGTCAGGGGTGGGGCATTGAGACGAGAGGTGCCACTGGGAGGTGGCGAGCGTCTTGTAGCTGTTGAACGTCGAGGCGTCCCTTTTGCTTGACGTCGAGCGGCCTGGTTCCGGCTCAGGAGCTGCGTGAATCGATTGGGGCAGTGGGATCGTTTGGAAGGAGATAACATGGTGAGTGGAGAGAGAACGAGAACGAGAACGAGAACGAGAATCTGTTCGCAAACATCGGGAGGCAAGTCCAAGTGGCCATTGGATTTCAAGTCCGAACGGTGAGGGCACAAAGCAAGCAGCATAAGCGAAGATAGCCGATGTCAGACGCGGTAGGAGCCAGAGCTGAGAGCTGGACTGATGGTGAGAGACGGTGAGTCGAATACCAAGCGCTCCTCAGCGCCCGCCGTTGAACTCGGGCGTCAATGATGGTCTCATCCTACCGCCACCTTCTTCTATGGTTATCTTGAGCTCATGACTATACGCTTAACATGCTGATGTGCTCTGGCTGCCTGGATACCTTCAAATCCAATCGCGCCCTCAGCCGACACATCGACACCTGCGACAAGTTCCTCGGGCACGTCCAGGCGGTACAAAGAAAACGGAAGATGAAAGCAAAACACGACCGCGAGGCCAAACGTCGGAGGAAGGAGGCAGAGGCATTAGAGGCGGAGGAATGGGGAGGCATTGAGTGGGAAGAGGGAGAATGGGAAGAGATTGTGAATGAGACAATCGCGGTGCGTCCCACCCAGATTGTTTTTGCCTCGAGTCAAATGCTAACTTGAATACAGCGTGCGGAGGCCTTTTACGCCCCTCCCACTCCAGATCCAGCTGTCATCAGCCGTGCAGGGCGCGTCCGTCGCGCTCCTAGAACCCTCGGCAATTTCGTCCCTACATCTCTCGCAGGACTCCCAGCACACATCCGACCCCCTCCTCCCCCTGCGCCGATTGCACCACCTATGAACGGGCTTGGCTCATCCGCTGAGCCTCTACCTCAGGCTATACCTCTGCCGGTCTACCGTACGGAGGTGAATGCGTACGGTCTGTATCGCGAATACACGACGCGGCCACAGCATGATCCTGAGGAGGAGAAAACCCTCGAGGACCTCCTGGACCCCCTCGCCTTCCCCGACGCTGCTCCGAGCACAGCTTCCTGCATTCCTTCGGCATTTCAGAGCCACACGACACCTAGTGATGACCATACACTTTCTACACCGCAAGCCACATCGAATGCACCTTCCACATCCCCCCTCGTGTCGTTCTTCCCCCGGAATAACGTATCAGAAGTTAGATTGTTACAATGGCAATACACTCATTCCACCACGTCAAATATCGCTATGAATGATCTGGTACGGAACGTCTTTCAAGCAGATGACTTTTCGATGTCGCACTTCCCGCCCGGGTTCACGATCGAGGGTGCGAGGGCACGCTTCGAAGAAGGTCTTGGTGAGAACGCAAATTCAGCATTCTCTGCAAAAGACGGCTGGATCAAGACCTCCGTGAAGCTTCATGTACCGAAAGAAGGCAGGTGCTGGGCATCTGAGACGCATGCTCCCGTGTTTGAAGTGCCGAACGTCCTCGTCCGCTCCCTTCTCGACGTCTTTGTTGCCACCTATGAATCCTCGGCGGCGGCAGCTTATCACTGGCTTCCCCACAAGACCTTCCTTCGACCTGCAGCCCGGCAGCAATGTAACATAGATGGTCACACGGGCAGTGGGCACCAGTCGTCATCGGCAAGATCCTGCGAGGCGAACACACGGTTGCCCACAGACATCCGGGTCTACACCGACATTTACGACTCGGACGCCATGATTGAAGAAGATGCTGCGATTCGCGCACAGCCTCGACAACCAGGTGATCCAGCGGACCTCGAGTACGCCGTCGGGGCAATAGCTGTCTGGTCCGACTCAACACACCTAACAAACTTTGGTACGGCGTCCCTATGGCCTATCTATGCGTATTCAGGAAACCAGTCGAAGTACATTCGGGGTCGCCCGACGGCATTCTCTGCACAGCATCTCGCTTTTCTTCCTTCGGTACGTCTCCCGGTATTTTGTTAGGTTTATCCATAAACTGACATTTTCACAGCTGCCCGATAGCTTTCAGGATTGGTACATGAAAATGTTTGAGGCCGCCCGACCGCCGCCGTTCTTACGTTCATGCAGCGTGAGCTCTTTCAAGCCATCTGGCTTCTCCTCCTCGACCCCCGTTTCATGAAAGCGTACAAGCACGGCCACATTATCAAGTGTGGAGATGATATCAAACGGCGGATGTTCCCTCGGTTCTTTATATATTCCATGGACTACGTAGAGAAGTACGTAAACCACATTCTGGTGTTCTGTGGTCTTCACTCACCCATGCTTCATTCGACAAGAATTCTCGCAGCGTGTCTCAAGTACTTTGCCAAGTGTCCATGTCCGCTATGCCTTGTCGAGAAGGGGTATCTGGCGGACATGGGGAAGCTCGTGGACTACCACCGTCGCCGGAAGGTGCGCATTGACAATCTTGATGTGCAGTTTCGCATCAAGGTAGCCCGCGGCTGGCTGTTTGAGAAGGGTCTGTCATTGAATAGCGTGTACTTCAAACGCATCCTGGACCCATTATCCCTTACCCCAACACGTGTAAGTCCCATGTCCTGAATCACCGTCATTCTTGATACATAGATAATATATTAGAATGCCTTTTCGACTCGCCTTGCTGAAGAAGGCTTCAACTTCTACTCAATGTTTGTCCCTGACCTGCTCCATGAATTCGAGCTTGGAGTCTGGAAGGGCACACTTGCCCACCTTGTCCGTCTTCTCTATGCATTTGGGGGAAATAAACTCCAGCTATTCAACGAGCGGCAAGTATTCATTTTCTCCCGCTATCACTTACTGTCACTAACATACCCGGGCCAAACAGGTTTCGCCAGATGCCAACCTTCGGCCGTACCACAATACGACGTTTCGTAAGCAACATGGCTGACCTCAAAAAGCTCGCTGCACGAGATTATGAGGATGCGCTGCAGGTATGGGCCTCTCTCGTTCTCGCAGAAGACAATTTGAAACTTATTTCAAACCTGCAGTGTGCAATTCCGGTCTTTGATGGTCTCCCTGATGATCCAGAAGACGACTCGATCATTCTCGATCTACTCTTCGATCTCAACTGTTGGCACGAGACTGCAAAACTTCGCATGCAGACTGACAAGACCTTGGACATCTTCGACGCGGTAACGGTGTATGTAGGAACATCTACGCGCAGATTCGCAAATGTTACGTGCCCCAAGTACGATACGCAGGAGCTTCCGAGGGAGAGCGCGGCTCGTGGTCGTCGGCATGCTGCCCGCTTTGGCCAGGGATCCACCTCTACCAGCACGACTACTCGCAAACGCAAGGTGTACAACGTTCCAAATACCTTCAAGTATCACTCACTGCCCCATTATCCTTTCGCCATTCGAAGCTTCGGTCCCACAGATGGCTTCACAACACAAATAGTAGGTCATTTTTCATAATCATGGTGCACCTCACACTTACTCCTAAACAGGGCGAACTGGAACATCGATATCTCAAGCGGTACTATGCACGTACTAACAAGCAGAGCCACGCAGCACAAATAGCCCGACATGTCTTCATCGCTAATCGCTTGCGGAAAGTTCTGCCTCAGACCGTCCGGACAGCGGCCCCCCCAAGTTCCGAGCCTCCCCATCGTATACGGCGGCGCGAGCCCAATGCAAACCCTGTAGACAAGTTTTCGCTTGCCAGCTCTGAACGCGACTACGAAGATATCACCGCTTGGGTCGCATCACATCGTGATGACCCAGCCTTCAAGGTATGACCCGTCCGGCATTGTCTTGGCTGTCTTTGCACTTTTGTGATCTTAAAACTCGGCGTTGATTGCAGGAATTCATTCCCCGCCTCCAGGATCATCTCCTCATGCGTCTAGATGGGTGTATAACAGAAGGCGATGACCCGGTACACTTGATGGACGAGCGCAACACTATCCGGTTCCTCGCCAACTGGATCTATCACCACCACACGCTGCGGGTCAACTACACGAACGGCGGTCACAAGACGTGATCAGCCCACGCTCTCATGGTGACATCATGGTTTTTGCGCACCACGAAGATGAAGACGAACATCCGCATCCCTACTGGTATGCTCGTGTCATTCGGATATTTCATGTAAATGTCTATCGCACCACAGCAGGACCCCACACGTCTGAGCGCAAAGACGTGCTTTGGGTCCGCTGGTTTGGGATTGCCCCCTCATCGACACCCTACGGCTTCGAGTCCAAGAGGCTTCCTCGAGTAGGGTTTATCCCGATCGACGCTGATGGCGATGCATTTGGATTCCTTGATCCTGCAGTTGTCATCCGTGGTGCGCACATTATGCCTCTTTTCCGCAAGGGTTGGACTGCCGAGTTGCTACCCAGATCGATCGCGCGAGAGGGCCAGAACACCCGTGAACGACCGGAACACCATAATGAAGACTACGAAGCCTACAATGTGAATATGTAAGTTGATCATTATTTTTGGCTGTCCACTCGAACGCTCGGCGGTTGACTATCTAATAAAATTTCAGGTTCGTTGATCGCGACATGTTCATGCGGTATCTAGGCGGCGGTGTTGGTCATATGGGCGCCGGAGCTCGCGTGGAGATCGCATTCGA
Organism: Ganoderma lingzhi; assembly: GCA_026283605.1. Taxonomy (NCBI): domain Eukaryota; kingdom Fungi; phylum Basidiomycota; class Agaricomycetes; order Polyporales; family Polyporaceae; genus Ganoderma; species Ganoderma lingzhi. The sequence continues at coordinate 3,371,667 of JAPJYM010000001.1, forward strand.
TGATGAGGACATGGACTGGCAAGACCTGGACCCAGAAATGGTGGAGATCATGGCAGACGAGCCAGATGAACCAGAGCTCACATCAGATACCTCCCCGGAACATGGCTCGAGTGAGGAAATGCAGAACTTGGCCGTGTCATCGGAGGCCGACGTTGCTCGTCTTGTTGAAGGCCTTCCGGTAGATGCGGGCACCGGCGAGCCAGACGCTGAAGCCGATGAAGGCAATCCCGACGACGGCGAGGACGACGAAGACAATGACGATGAAGACAATCCTGAGGGCGAAGGAGATGGCAGACACGTCGAAGATGATGACGAGAACAGTGAAGAGGATGAGTACGGATGCGAGGGGTATGCACCACCGTAGATACTTAGACTCATGCGCACTGCGCCGCGGCCAACTTGAACGAGTTCTCGGTATCCGCTGAGTTCGCTTGCAGCAGTCCTACATTACATACCACTTGCCTCACGCGGATACCCTACGCAATCCATATGCAATCCATTACCTTGCACGAGATTGTCTACAATGTACTACTTGCACCGCTTGGCATTGCATTGTTCGGGAATGTTGTTCAGACCCCATCACTGTCGGATTCAGTCTATAATGCTTACAAAGCATTGACTACGCAGTCAATCCTTCGGCGACTTGGCTGATGGCACTACCGCAAAGCCTACAAACAAACTCCTGGAATACCTTGGGAATACCGGGGTGCAAGGGTCAGTCTTAGGGGCTGCAAAGAATTGTCTCGAGTCTCTTTGGTGATGCGTGCAGCTCGCACGTACACCGATGTTGGTCACCAGAGTTGGTGCCCGTATCGACCTGTATCGACCGGTCGTACGTCTTACTCAGACATACTCAGACATACTCAGACATACTCAGACATACTCAGACATACTCAGACATACTCAGACATACTCAGACATACTCAGACATACTCAGACATACTCCAGATGCCCATCAGCCATCATGGCAATCACCCTCAACCTGCTACTTTTTTTGGACACCCGCCAGTTGTGACTTGTGTCCTGTGATCCACATCGTGGACATCAAACCTCGAGCCTCCTCGAGCTCCCTGTCCTTGACCCTCTCCAACCCGCGACAGGCTCGGCTCTGCCCTCAAACTTCCCCGTTGCTGTGCGCTGTCATGGGGGATCACATCGGTGTACACACCTGCACATCTCGGCGCGTGAGCCGAGACCGTGAAGGTTTGCTCGCGCGAATACATCCACTGCTGCTCACCACGATGCTCCACGACGCCCGTACGATGCGCTGACACCATCAAATTTTGACAGATCCGCGCGTTCGTTCTTCCAGCCGTTACATAACTTGACCCTTGTCGGCACCTCGGCCCATGACACTTATCTAAAGTTATGACATAGTTGACCGCTGCACATGCACAGGCCATCGTAGCAACTTACACTCACTGAGTGCGCCCTGAGCAGGCACAAGGCGTACGAAATTGAGCGATGTCGCCCGAGGCCAGACGCGCGCACCAAAACAAAGAGAGACCGCCGAATGGGGAGGGAGATTAACTTAAACGATCTTCCGGGCGTTGAGGGCGGCGCGTGGTTAACCTGGAACTTGAAAATCACGCTCGACGCGCGTGGTGGTACCCAAGCCGCGTTAGTAAGTAGATCTTCATGTAAGTACACCTTGCCGTCTCGCTGACACCTAGACGCCGCCGAGGCGGCACACACCGCTTGCACATAGACACGAAGGGGTTGCACACCGACTTTGCGTTCTTTATTAAGCCTCGCCTAGTACGTGAGCACCATGCCGGCGCCATCAATATTCCAGCCTCCAGGGCGACCGGCCCCGATGAAGGTGATAATTTGAATCCTGGGGACTTCCCTGGACTTCCTCTTGGGTTGTCGGGACGCTCAAGGTTTCTAGCTTTCAGGGTTCGTCGCTCATCCCATTTAGTCTTGTCCCCTCTTCTCATCCCTGCCCACGGAAACGAGCAAGGCCGGTCAGCTGGTATCAGATAAGAAAGGGACTCGCGCCAATGACTGCCCCGCGTCCTCCCGAAACATCGGAGGACCATCCCAAAACTTCGAGTTCTTCCCGTGCTGCGCTCGCGACCCCTCCCGAGCACATTCCCATGGCTAGACCCGGTACAATACCGTGAAGGTCGCAAGGTTCCGCCACGAAGGTACGCAAGCGCCAACCGAAGTCTGTCGCAGGGTCCGCTGGGACACGAAGGGCGCGACGTCATTGAATTCGAATTAGACAAACGCGCACGGCGGGGGAACCCCCCGGTCTCGTTGGCGCGGCCATGGGGGCTCGAAGGGGGGGGGGGCTCTCTCACTGGCAGCCTGAGACGCGTACCGCACCACGGTGCCCTTGCCAGCTTCGAGATTCTGATGAGAAAGCCTGGGCGAAGATTAGTGACCAAGAACTTGTAGGGTAGAGGGCACGACTGGCTGAAATTACAATGGGCCCACTGGCGTGGTAGGTTAGCATCCTGAGCAGGCGAAGGGTGCTCGATGGCGATAGAAGGAACACGGCACTAGAATTTTACACTGCCCCTCAATCGGACATTTTTAGTAGATTCAGCAAGGTAGAGCACGGCAACGACAGCGATTCACCACTGGCAGCCTTATGAAATGTACGATGGATAGATGGCGAATAGTGAGTACTAGTGAGTTCCCTAACGCCGGAGGTCGTGGAATAAGGATGTCCGGGAGAATTCAGATGAAACGGAGATGTGGCAGTGACCGTACCACCGGTCCTAACTTAGAAAGTTCTGAAATTGAACCAACGCTGTGGATTACCCGCCTATCCAAACCAACGTGACCAATGGCACAAAGCGCACACCAATCCTCGTTGTAGATACGAGAGCGGGAGCTGCAACCATAATCGCGCACCTGGGTAATGCCTACGAGACAGGTTCTAACGCCGTATTCGCGCCTAAGCGGGACGCGCGCGGGGTTAACGTGCGCAGGGTTCGTGGATAGAAGTTAAAGAGTACGTAACGTACCGACGTACAGCTTGAATTGACAAGACTACCATTACGAATGTCGACACGGTCAGACAGTGTTATGTGCGACAAGACACCGTCGGGATTACAACAAACTCTATGCAATACAATGTGTCATGATTGGTGGCGGAAAACAGTGGACGTTAAGAGTGATGAGCTGGCACACGAGGAAGGTAGTGTAAGACATGAACGTGACGCGATTACGGAGGAAAATTGGCGGATAACAGGTGGACGAAATTGTGTGCAAGGAATGTTTCCGATTGCTACCGAGCATAAGCATCATACTTGTCAGCGACGGCGACTCCCAAACGATGAACAAGGTGGGCTTGCTAACCTGAGACTGATCACATAGTTGTCTTCTCTACGTCGACTCGGATCCCACTGACTGGGCTCCCCAACGCGACACCGCTGGGGTATATTGCTGCTTCAATGTCGGCCTTCTGGTACTGAAGGTTCTCCATCTCCAGCCCACTCGAGGTTCCCAGCGCGTCGCCAGGGATGCTCCCAATCGTGCTCAGCACGACGCCCTGGGTGCGTACAATCGCCTTTGAGCCCGCGCGACCCTGCATTCCGAAGCCAAAACCCAAACCAGAGAACGGTGAACCCGGGCTTGACTTTGACGACGTGGGGCCAGCTGTGAAGGCAATGGTGCCTGTCGATTGGCTGACGGTTTCTGACCCTCGTTCCCGGAGGTCGAGGATCAGTCGACAAGCAAGTACAGGCGACAACATGACGCTGAGTGGTATGCAAATGGCGGAGATAGCCACACGGGGCCTTCGCAACAAGATATTAACATTATGAAGGATTTTGATAACAGTGAAAGCTCACTGAAGGTAGAAGATACCATTGACGAGGTTCGCAATGGAGATGAGGATGTAGTAAAAGACGCCTGAAGTCCCAAGGTTAGCACTGCATACAATATCACTTCGGAAAACATCACCTTCACGAAGGAATGTTTGGATTAGTCGACTGCTTGGCCCACCGTTACGGCGGCGGATAGTGATGGCCTTGCAGACCGTCATGAAAGTAACCATCGTATCGTACAATAGCGGTGCAATCTGGAGCAGGGTTAAGAAAAGGAAGAAGGCACGACGAGGCGCTATTGGCAAGACGTACGAAGAAACCTGTCCAGGAAGTTAGGTATGGGCACGGTAGGGAATGGTTTGGCAACATACTCACCGAGGAGGTGCGCTGAATGAGGCTTGGACTGAGGGAGACAAGGTCCGACGACCTTGAAACTCCGCGTTAACATATGACATCGCACAGTACCCGTCTTGGTGACTTACATCCCCAATGAAAGGAATGACTATGGCGCGTTGTAAGTCTTTTGAGTTCAGGTGTCTAGCAACCTACAACACTCACGGTCCATCTCCGACGTTGCGACGAAGAGTTGGTACGCCACAACACCTGCCAAAGCGGAGACGAGGAGGGCGAGGATGTATCTGTTGCGATTAAAGAACGCGTAGGTTCGGATCAAGAGGATGCACTCCGCGGAGACTTGATTCCACATCGCCAGCGCAACAGGGATCTGCGTGACGGTAGTCAAACTCAAACTATTGAATATGAACAAGCCTCGAAGACAAACCTTAAAGATCCGCCGGCACGTCTCCAGGGAATGATTGACGGCGAAACAATAAAGCAGGTAGGGAACAACTGCAAGGACCCAATACCTGCAGGCAAGAGCTGGGTTAGGCAATTGAAGCATAGCCAGCATGAGAAATAGCGGACGTACCGACAGAAGAGATAGGCAACCTTGACTGGCGTCCAGCTCGTTTTCCATATCTGCAACACGGTCGCCAACACGGTTACAAATACGTCGAATGTGTATGGCGCGAGCACGTACAAAGCGCCACTCTCGCTGCAGACCGAAGAACCAGTCCCAGACGACGATGGCATCTGCCGAGATGTCAGATAACCCTGGGATCGACTCGGTCAAAGCCACGTACACATCGCTGTTGGAGATGGCGGGTGTTAGCGTTATGGTAAAGCCCAGAGAGGGCGGGAGAAGACGAACCACAAAAGTGAATTTGTGTGCTTGATTTTGAGGAGGGCTGTGTGAGATGGATGGACAGCCAGACGTCAAGGAGGAAATACGTACACGAATATGAAGTACTTCATGGTTTCGGGCGTGTCCTGCATCTTGAATGCTGCCTATGCGACGGTGGAACCTGTCGGGTCTGTCTCTGGGTGGTCCGGGTGGGGAGGAGGTGTGGACAAGGCGTCGGGGGGCGGGGTAGAGGAAAGGGGCGAGAGAAGGGGGAGGGAGACGTCGAGGCAGCCGAGGGAAGCAGGGGGAATATACTCGTTCGTTCTCGGACCCCGCGCACGCCCCCTCCCTCGCCTCGCGGGGTCAACAAAGAGAAAAATAGAAGGCACAACTGCCGATGTCCCTCGGGCCCCAATCGAGGCAGGCCACTCCCCAAAATGCACCGTCGCCTTCCCAGAACGAGCAGAGCGGAGATATTTTGACCGCATTGGGCATCATGCCCGGCTCGCCACAAGCATCGCTGTCACGAACAACGTCTCCCCACGCCGCGAACCCCCCATCTCTCCTCCGCGGACGTGCCCCGTGCGTCTCATCCAAAGCCCGCTCCGGGCACCCAGCCTGTCTGCGAGCGTGTAGCGGTCACGCACCTGCTCCCCTGCGCGGTCTGCACGGACTGGAGCCATCCGTGGCTGCAGCGGGCGTGAGAGGGCATCGCAATGAGCCCCGCCGCATCTAGCGTGCTGCTCTCCGCTTTGGGCAGCTTCTCTGCTCGTCAACTGTCGGCGGCCTGATCTCTGCCCTCTTCGCCGCCGCACACGTACGCCTTCGCTGGGATCACATCGCGACCACATGCGCTCCTTGCCGCCGTCCTCCTTCCGAGCCCCACATCTGAAACACCGTCAGCCTTGTCGTCCACGCTTCTCGCCGCTCACCTCTTCAATCATATATCCCTTGTCTCGTTCGTCGCGCACACGTGCAGTCACTTTCTGTCTCTGTGTTGGTAAGCAGTCGTTATTCGGATTGACCCACGTCCATGCACTATACGGACTCTCATCCTACCGCCACCCTCGACCGGCATCCTATCTACGCCCGCCGCACGGTGTGTTCCCGCTCCTTTTCCGCCACGTTTGCCCGGTGCCTCAGCAGGCAGAACTCCCCATACTCGTTCTGCGCCTGCCACAGCTCCCCAGGGAACCACAGCGTCCGCGTGAGCAGCGGTGAGTGCCGCGCGTCCAAGAACGGCTGGCACGATACCCGTTCCCAAGTTTTCGTGTCGGCCACGTACCGTGGCTCGTGCACGCTATCCTGTGGGTGCTTTGGGAAGTCGAGGTCGAGGACGTAGTCGCACCTGTCCACATCGACCTGTCAAAACAACGCCAAAGAGGAAAATGCGACACCAAAACAAGAACGCGTTAATCATCGCGTCCACCAAGGTGAAGGCGTAGAGGGAGGAGATAGAGGGGGGCGGGGGAGCGAGAAAGAACAGATACTGTCAGCGCGAGCTTCACTGCCTCCGATCAAACCGGCACCCACATAGAACTGCGTCACTTCTCGATTCAGATCGTTCAGATGCTTGGGCACCACCCGCGTCCCTTGCTGTCTTGCGAGCAGCCCGCCACCGTACTGCGTCGTCTCCGCGAAGTGGCCAGGGAGCAGCCCGTCGAACGCGCTCTTGAGCCAGTCCACGCGCACCCCGTCTGGCACGAGGAAGTGGCCCGGGAACCGGTGCCACTCCTTGCCCACGCACAAACGCAGGCCGAACGGCGCGAGTAGCTTCAGATCGATCCGCGGCTGGCTCTCGTCCGACGCCGGGTCGAGCTGTGGCGAGAGGTGGACGTGACCGGTCGCGTTCAGCAGGCGGGGCACCTCCGCGGCCTCCAGGGCGTACGAGACCGACATCGGCGCGTGGTAGTACTTCCAATGCGCCATGATGCGCGCAAGCGAGAGAACCCCCGAGGTTGCAACCACAGAGAGTGTGAACTGGCTAAAGAGGGACGAGCGCGAGGCCTGCGAAGGGGGAGACAGAGTTCAATATATGCGGAGTGGGGCGCGAAATCGCAGGCTGGCGGGATACACTCACCTCGGTATGGCGAGTTCGTCACCGCGACGAACGCCGTCTCGAACCAGCCGCGGACGAGGTAGACCGTGACGGCCGCGTTGAAGCAGATGAGTGAGTAAATCGGGTACATGAACCGCTCTTCCTTGTGCTTCTGCGCCGTCATGACGGCGGCCCACAGGTACACCGGAGTGAGCCTGATGGCAAGCAGCACGTACGGGGAACTCTGATTGACGAACTGATGCCGCTCCCCTAGACGCTTCTGTTCGAACCGGTAGGTGACCAACAGGGCGGGAAGTGCCGCCAGGGCGAATGGGACCAAAATGTTGAAGTTCAGGACCAGATTCGCGAGGTAGAAGTGGGCTGGCTCTGTGCCGTAGAGCTCAGGGCCACGTTGCGCGTCTGGGAAGACGTTGTACTTTACGATATTCCACGGAACCACGGAGAGCTTATTGTAGAAGAGCGTATCTATGGCGACGACTGGGACCTATCGGACATTTTGTCTGCATGAAGCAAGGGCGAACCGGGGACTGCCAGGACGTACGAAGAGCAGGCTTGCAATAGCGCCGCAGGTCGCCATGCGCCGCCATCTTGCAAAGAGCCAGGAACCCCGGATTTCAGGGGTCACCCTGTCGCCGCCAGCTAGGAAGAATTCCTCGAAGACGAATGGAATCGCGACGGCCAGGGCAAAAGGCCAGCCAACAACCGCACCGGCGGCAAAGCAGAGCGTGGAGAAGAGCGTGCGGCGCACATCTTCGCTGGTCGATCTCCGTATCGCGTATGCAAAGCCGAGGGTGTTTGCATACATGGCGAATGAGGAAGGCAAGAAGGCTACCGGGGTGTGCTTAGAGAGATCACGTTTGGATTAGCCAGAAACGACGTACATGTTGAGGCGATCCACATGCCGGCATTGAAGAGGAGCGTGAAAAATACGTACCGACCTACACGGTAATTAATGTGTTCGACCACCGCACGATAGAAGGTGACCTCGCAGAGAGACGAGACGATAGCCAGGAAGATGCGGACAGCGAAGAAGGCGGGACGCTGATTCGCGTTTATTTCAGCTTCTGAGACACGGGTGAATAAGTTCAGGATAGACCAACCTTCTCCGGGCCCAAAAAGGTCGCAGAGAGCTGAACGGGTAGATAGTGCAATAGGATGTACGCCCAGCTCCTGATCGAGTAGTCAGGGGACGTCTCCCATGTCTGGAAGCCGTATCCTTTCCACAAATAATGGAGAGGTTCCCAGAAATTGTATACTACAGACAGATTGTGTGTTAGAGACACGTAATGTTGCTCGCTCGGTTGCAGTAGCAAGTCTTGACATACCTTCGTCACAGTCCTGAATACCGCTATACATGGCTCCAGCTACTCGGATGAGTAGCAAAATGCGCAAGGCAGCTGACCAAGTTGGACACCACGGGGCGCGCTGTGCTCTGTGCTGGATATTTGGAGCAGTCCTGGATTATGGACCAAAAGAAGACGCACCGACGAAGCTGGTCCTGCAGCAGTCCTCCATGACGGTTCTTGAGCTTTGCCGAGGTGGGTGTGGTAGTCTGGCTTGTGGGTTTCCTGAAGGTGAGAGTTTGGACGTTAGGGTTCAGCTGAAGCGCAGTAGACATGGCAGACTATGTGATGCAGTTAGGGGGAGACGTGGAGCAGGACCATGGGGGAAAGGATGACGGCGCAAGTTGGCTTGGGAGTCTGGAGATGCCTGGCAGAGGGTGACGCGAGCGCGTATACTAATAATACTGCCACGTGTTGACACCGACGTGACCGCGACACGATCCGACGCGTCCTCTTAGTCATAATGGTGGCGCCTCCGAGGAGTACTACGGCTACTAGTACTTAGTAGTACTGGTCAGTATGCGTTCTGGTACAGACAGCCTATGAGTGGTCTCTAGAGTCTCCTGTGATGGTTCCAAGGGAGGGTCAGAGTCGGATGGTTGATCGCGACGTCGGTGTTGCTCGGTTCCGCAGACGAATTCGAAGGACGGGTTCAGAGTCGGAAGATAGGACGCCGGTACCGGGTCCTTAAGTGTCTCTCTTTCGTCCAAAGTCATCCGAGTCAGTCTGCAGACGAGTTCGTCCCTTGTTTTCACATAAACACACGCTTGCAGCTGCAGCACTCGTATCCGACACCCCGTCTCCGCTCTTTTACATAATTCTCCCCCTTCTGAGCGACTACCATGAGCTCCCCGCGGATGGAACGCCCCTCCAGATCCCTACGCCGCCCTCAAAATTGGACCGTCCTCCGAGCACTCGAGACCCTCAGCCCTCCCAGTCCATCCCCCTCAGGCAGCTTCGGTGGTCTTGCCGCTCTCGCCAGCTCCGGCGAGATACCCATATTTCTCCATGCGGGGTGCGAGCAAGACAAGTCTCGTCCGCCCTCAATGGTGCTACAGAGGCCCAGGTCAATGAATCTTCTCAGACCGAGCTCCAGCATGGCAACTTTCCACTCCACCAACACCTTCGGCCAGCCTAGCACCAGCAAGTCCCGTGTTCAGAACCTTGATGTCCCCACCCCGGATGATACCAGTGAGCAAACTTTACGCCAGCGGTCAATCCGCTCCTCAGACGCCAGCGTCCTGTCGACACGGTTCAGCAAAGGCACCAGTTACTGGAACAATCGCTTCTCTACCGTGTCGGAGATGACTATCTCTCCCCTTGGGACTTCGGCCTTTCTGGAACCTGATGTCTCTGCCAGCGAATCTGGCTCTCCTTCTTGCTCTGATTCCGGTCTTCGTATTCCTCGGGCGTCCCCCAGTGTGCCTTTCTCGGTGTCCCCTTCAGAATCCATCGTCATATGCCCCGAGCCTCCATATCCTTCCCAACCCACTCTCGAAGCTTTCAGGTTTCCTGTCACGCCCAGCCAGTCTCCTCACCTGGCCCAAACGCCTTCCAAATCCTGGTCGACGATATCCTCCTCTCTACTGCGCCGGAGCCTCTCCCCTTCGCCGTCCTCTCTCAGTACTGCTGCCTCTGATGACCTCAATACAGCCCCTTCCATTCGTTTCCGTTCGTCCCTCCTGCGGCGCACCTTCATATCAAGGAGCCCCTCGCTCCGCTCTGACCATGGGGACACTAGCCCAGGAAGGGTCACCCGTAGCCCATCCCCGTCTCCCCTTGGCGTCAGTCAACAGGATTCACCACTGATCTCCCCAACCTCTCCGCGCTTCGCCACATTGTCCTCGTCTACCTTGGCAGGGATTCCGACTACTGGTTCTGGTTCTGGTTCTGGGTCCATCGGTTCTAGCTCCAACACGCGCATACATGCAGCTAACTCCATCTCAGTCGACCTCCCAGAAGTCCTCGGCTGGCTACACGACATCTGCTTTGAACTCTGGATCGACCAAGAAGGTTTCCGGCGCATACAGCCCAAGTTTCGGCTTGTCGGATACACCCCGCCTTCCCCTTTCCCAGACATGTCCTGCGACAACGAGCTCACACACGGCATCGCGCTCTTCCGTCCAGTGCGTCGCGAAACCTCTATCTACCATCACGGGATCCTGGACACACTCCCTGCGCTTCGCCGACTTACGCTCGCGGACAAAGAAGACAAGGACTACATCTCGCGCCAGGCCAGTCTCACTATCAAGGAAAACGGGGTGTACGTCGTCACTGGGCTTGAGACCCCCGATGACCACCCTCAGTCCAGTCCAGGCAATGGTCTTTCGCAGGCCGCGACCAATTTCCTCCACCTCGGACCGGACCACGTGGAGCCAGCGAAATTAAGATGGCGTTTCGAGTACATGGTCGAGGACAGGAAGGGCGACTCTGGACGCATCATGGCGGGGGAAAAGATCTTCACCCCTCTCAGTTTCTCTTGCTCCCCGGGGCTCCTCCATCCCTCGCACGGCAAGCGCATCCGGCTCATGCAGGTGCTCATGAAGAATATGAGCCCAAAACTCTCTTCTTCGAAGCTCACAACAGCGCCTGCGCTACTCGCGGAAGCCCGGGGACTCGCGCCCGTCGGGCTCATCGGGTCGGAGGTTATCCGCGAAGCGGGAGGCGGCATAGATCCACCCTGGCCTCACTTGGGGCGGGCGAGGAACCTTATTCGCACACTATCTGGCCATCGTCGGACCCGCTCTTCGGAACCTGCGAGTATCCCGTGGTCCCCGGTCTTGCACGACCCGGAGAAGGCCAGACCTGCATCTCTGTCGGGCATAGGTCGTCCCCGTCGAGCGATGGCAGCGCGGGCTCCCAGCTTCGCTATTCGGGACCGCCGCGACATGGACGACTTCCCGCCCTCGACGTCGCACGTACAGCGCCGCGAGAGCCCGGCCAGAGCCGGGCATGGCGGGACGGCGTCGAGACAGATACTCACCCGAGAAGAGCTCGCGGCGATTCTGGCGTCCTTCCCCACCCCGGGCACGGCGGGCGACCCAGGCATGCTGTTGGCGAGTTCGCATGCCAGCGCCTTGAGCCCGCCAAGCTACTATCGCCATCGGCGCGCGCAGTCGGACATTGAGCGGACGGACGAGTTGGGCGTGGTTATGTCTGTGTCCTGAGGTGCGCAGTGTGTGTTTCTAATCTGTCTGGACGTGAGGCTGATCCTTTAACAGGTGTTGTGGACCCGAGCTCTGGTGTGCAACGCAGCGATGGAGGGTCGGGGACCTATGACGCAACCGGTGATTACGACGCTGAGATGTGGTTTTGGTACTATAGCTTGAATGAAAACTTATTCAGTAAAGCTTACGCCAGTGAATATACAAAGTATCTGTACCTCTCGGAGTTGTCGTCAATTAACAACAGACTTCGGTACGACATAAATCCTTATGCAGGACTCGCCATCAAGAGTGCATCCAGTTTGCGGGATATCTTGGGCGTCTGAAAAGTACTAGACGGGGTGTAGCGGTATCCACGTTACAAGTAGAACGCAAAAGTAGCGAAATAACAGCCAAGGGTACGCTCAAATGAAATCATGCGGGCAACTTCATTGGACATTCAGGGAAGAACAAGGACATCATGGTTAACCATGGACGTCTGTGGACCTATCGTCCAGTGAGGCGAATCTCTAGCCATCGCAGCGGTGGATATGTTACGCCCGCAAAAGCCGCAGCGAGCTAGGGGCGGGGTATGGTCGACACAAAGTCAGTCAGGGAGTGTGTTGAAACCAGAAATATGCATACTCACCTCAAAGCCCAGATCTGCCCCAGAGTCTGCCCCAGCCTTCTTGGCCAGCGGCCCTGTATACCACACTTCGGACATCCCGACAACGGCGCCCGCGACACCGAAACAACCCGCGAGAATCCCAGCAGCACTTAGGGGTAATCTGTGTGTATAGGAACAGTTCGTCAGTCCCCGGACGATATCAGTGCGAGTTTTGGACGCACCGGCTTGGCTTATCCCAATCGTCCAGATTGTACCCTCCAAGGGGGCCGCCTCTCCGACGGAAGATGAAGTGCTCTTCTGCGACTACAACAATGAAGAATGCGGTCCAGTAGGAGAGGATGCTGAGGAAATTCGACAGAATCTCCGAGAAGTGCTCGCGGCCGCTCACACCGGCGACAGTGTAGATGACGAACGCAAGGAACGTCCAGAAGAAACGGGGGACCATGGCGAATGGACGGCCGATCGACTGCATGGCAAGGCCAGCGCTGTAGGTGTTCGGGATGTTGTTCGCACTATAATCATGATTAGAGGCACTCCTTCAGTAACTGCGAAAGGAACCTACACGACGGAGAGTCCCAACAGGACGAGGAGGAACCTCCCGAAACCCCCCCAAGGGGCGAGAACCTGAGCCACCAGACCTCCTGTGCTACCGTCGGAGTAGGCTTGCACATAGGCGGGGTTCGTAATGGTCATCAGCGCGGCGCCCAGGATCTCGACGAAGCAAATCGGGATCCACAATCCGAAGAAAGTGAGAAGGAAGACTTTGGTGCTGGAGGTATCCGCGGGGAGCCTGCAGTTGTAGTCCGCCGCTACGGGCGCCCACTAGAGGCAGGTCAGCAAAACGACTCCTCAACAAAATGGGTGCACACACATACCCCAGTGAAAGAGCCGAAGACGATGCCTCCGAAGCTGAGGATATCCGCCGACAATGCCCTGCCTGTGTCCTCGTGCGGCTTCTGAGCGTTAACGTCGAAACCAGCGTGGCCGCCGAGTCCCCAGAGGAACATAATGATGACAAAGATAACGATCCACGCATACCGCTCGTAATAATGAACGTAGTGGTACCCAACGAAGCATGGGATCAAGCTGAGGATGCCGATGATTATGATCCCGACAATGAGCGGCAGAGTTCCGGGGTTAACGGACGCAAGGGTTTGGCCACCGAGAATGACCGCCGTCACGGAGAATCCCAACCTGTGGGGAAATAGGTTCAGACGCACAATACCGCGCAAGTCGAAACCACTCACTGCGTGAGAATGTTGAGAATGGAGTATATCGTTCCACCGAAGTAGCCGGAACTGAACCGAGTGATGATCATCGTACGAAGGCCAGTTTTGGGTCCCAGAGTGCTTATGAAGGCAGTAGCGACGCCACCGACAGCGCCGAAGCATAGGATTGTGGCTATCGTATGTCTGGGTGCTGGGTTGGACAAGGGTCGATACAAATGTCACCCAAACTGATTACGCACGGTAGGCTCAGGAAGAAGAATGCTTGTCCAAGAGTGCCGATGGGGATTGTAGTAAGGACTGTGTTGACCGACCACCACATAAGGAGGCTTTTCGGAGGGGAATCGCATTCAAGATATACGTTGCACATGAATGAATCGAAACTGAGCTCACTTGTTCCACATATTTTTCGTCTCTCGCTCGTCCTCCAGAACGCGTTCAACACCTCGAGCCTCTACCCCACTGGCGAACAGCTTAGACAGCAAAGGTCCGAGCCGACCATAGCGCTTCACTATGACCTCTTCTGTCGCTCCTTCATGCCCGGTCAGCGTCGAGTCTTGAACGACGACACCCTTCTCTCTGTCATTCGAGATGTCCGAGCCCAGAGTAGACATGGGTGAAGAGGTGGGGGGCTTAAAGCATGAGCGAGATGCAGCGCGGGGTGTTTGCTCAAACTTCGAGCGTTGATGGTGGCTGAGCTTGCGCTGAGCGCTGAGCTTCGGTCAAATGAACGGCTATTTTTGCAATCGAAGTTGTTTCGCACGTTGCGCTGTGCACATGCCCCATCAGTCGCACCAGAAAAGGACACCCGATAAATACTGTATTTGAGCTCGATATAACACTGTCTATACAGGCGGCTTGTTGTCCTTTTGCGCTGTGAATTCTGTGAGTATATCGAACGATGAACGAGAATAGAGAACGCACCCATGGTGATCCTGTCACCCAAGGACAGCGCAATGCCCTGAGTTTTACTGCGTATCCGTACATGCCCCGTGATCGTTCCTGCTTCCGTCCGTTCCACGCTGAGATTCGCCAACGCATCCTCACCTGCGATAATGTCAGCCACCGATAAGACAGACAAGGACCATGAGGTACTTACCGAACAAACTTCTTGCGTACATATTGGCGGAGAGGAAGTCGCAGTCGCCGGAGATCGCGCCTTCTGGGGTAAGACAAGACATGTTCGTCGCCTTCATGACATGATTAAGGTATTCTCTCGGGTCACTGACACAAGGACACGTCAGTGGCAATAGAGTTATGACCTTGACAGAGACGTACGAGATGGTGGTAGTGACATTGACGCGGTTCTCCCACTCAAACTCCGTCCACATGCTCCGGAACTGAGGCGAAAAGCCTTGTCAGCAATGACAATGACCGGACGGTAAGAGATAGGCGGACCTGCTGCTCCGTGCAGTATGCGGGCTTTATGTAGTCCATGATGTCGATGTGGATATCGTTCAAGATGACGCATTGCTCCGCTAGACCAGGTCCCTCCCAGATAATGCTGCCGAAGATGACGCCAGTCTCAGTCGACGATACCTTAATCGTAGCCTTGATACTCTGGAAGCTGTGGGGCGCAATGGTGTATATTGAGGGGCGCTCGACAAGTTTGAGATCGCCCAGGGTCGCAAAGTCGAGGCACAGGTTTTGCAGGGTATCCGCGGTCTGGTTGACAAGAAGCACGTCTGTAGACCGCGGTGTTAGTAAATTCAATAGGACTCGCGGACGGAAGACGAACTCACCGAGCAGAATATCGAAGCCGTGGACCTTGACGTACGCCTCGGCGTAGATTGGATCGGAGAACCCAGTGAGCTGCGAAATCCTGCTGAGGTTCGAGATGAAGTCCTCCGTGACCTCTCCCGCGCCTGTCGCACGGTTAACGTCCTCGGAGTCCTAGTACAAGCAAATTCCTGAGTATGGCGAGCCGCGGAGAAATTGCAAATACCCACGTCAATGACGTCGTCCGCTGCCTTCTTGGAGAACTGACGGAAGGAAAGAAGGTCGTCGACCTGAACAATAACAGCTGCCGCTTTCTCCGACTCCTTCTTTTCGGCAGCCTTTTTCTGTGTATCCAAGGACCGTGAGCAATGAGAATGTCTGCGATAGAATGTCTATGTCCCATACCTCTTGGGCCGCAACCATCTTGGAGTAGGCGGCCTTGGTATCTTTCAAGAAGATCTGCTGGATGGGAGGCTGTGATTCGAGCTCGCTAAGGGTTTGAATGCAGTTCATGATGCGTTCTGTCGAGTCCTCGTCAATAGGCACGGTAACAAATTTTGACTGGCCGACGCGAATGACGGAAGCCATAATAAGCATCGCCTGTAGGGGCATGTTGAGCGATTATCTTAGCATCAAGCCATGAACTAACTAACCTCAGCGCGAAGGGTATTAGTCTTCTTTTTGTCAGTTGAAAGCCCGGAGTAGCGAAGGACAAGCTTGGTCAGAGCCGTGGCAAGCACGGAACCAGTAAAGAAGTCGCCACCAAGGATCAATGCTGAGCAAAGGAAAGTGCATAAATACTAGCCGGTATTCATCAAACGATTCACGTACCTCGCAATGGTGGCTTGGCAGCAGCCTTGACCGCCTCCAACCGTGCGCTCGAGACACTCGTGAACGCTGTCTCCGTCGCATACGTCCCGTCCGCAAGCACCTTCGGTTTCGTGGTCTCCGTCTTCACCTCCTCCTTTTTCTCCTCGCCATCTTCCGCGCTCGCCTCCTCCAGCAGCCTCTGCTCCGATGCCAAGATCGGGATCTCGCCGAGGACCTTCCGCAGCTCCCGGAACACCTCCTGGATTTCCGCCGTCTGCTCCGCGTACTCACCGAGAATCCAGAGCACGCCGCGATACACCTTGCCGGACCGGATCTCGGGTAAGGTCTGCGTCAGCTTCTCGCAGATTGTTTGCCTTAGCTGCGGGAACTTCTCGACGACCTCGCGGACGAACGCGACAACATCGAGCGCGGACGGGTTGTTCGAGTCTCCGAGGAAGTCCATCAGCGCGTGTACCACGCTCGCGGCGACCTCGGAGAACTTGATCGCACAGACATGGATGGACTGGATCAGGAGCTGGCGATACTCGGGTGCCTTCTCGTACTCCTGGTCCTGCGTCTTCTGAAGCTGCTTCTTGAGAAAAAGGACGACGTCCTCGACGTTCCGGCTCGAAGTGAGGCTGAGGACGATGCCGATGGCTTTCCGGCGGACCTCAAGGTCGGCGCCGCCGGAGAGGATCTGGAGAACGTCCATGATGAGAGAGTCGAGGACATGGCCGTGTTTAGAACGGAGGACGTCGAGACGATCGAGGACGATGAGCTTGGCGTTGTTGTCTGACCCCTTCTGGACGAGGGTAACATAGCAAGATGCAGCGGCTATGGGAAAGGTAGTCAGAAGAACGCTTTCGTCCATTATACTTACATATTAACACACCTTTCACGGCAGCCGGATTCTGGGTCAGAGAAGTGAGAGTAGTAGCAGCCTCGTACTTGACGGCATGCGACGGCGCGTTGAGGAGCTCAGAGATGAGGAGGATGTAGCGGGCCTGATGCACATTGACTTCCACCGCTTTAAGGCACCACTTGCATAAAATGACTCACCTTGTGCGTCGTCTCCTGCTTGCAATCCAGCCTGATCACCTCAATGATGCTCATCTGCAGCAGCTCGTCCATCCCCGGGATCTGGTCAAACACCGACACGATCCACTCCACGGCCTTCGGCATCGCACACTGCGCAAGGAACACGAACGCATTGCGCTTGCAGGTCGCATCGGACTCGGCGGCGAGGAACGTCTGAATGAGTTCGGGCGCGTCGGGAATGAGGTGCTCGAACTCGCGATAAATAGAGTACACGGCGAAGACGGCGTTTTTGCGCACGTATGAGTGCCGGTGCTCGAGACATGCGCGGCAGGTCGGAATCAGAGGCTCAAGGAGCTCGGTGTCCTTGGAGATCTTCTGGAGGAAACGGAGTGTTGCACCGCGGATGTACTCGTTTGGATGTTGCTGTGTTGTTCCTAGATGTCAGTAAACATACAAGGCGGTGCGAAGTGGAGACTGACGAGGTCGTTACGGATGGCATTGCTTCAAGTATGTCAGGACGAGGTCAACTCTTGGGATGGAAGGCAAAGCTGGAGACTCACACAACAAGAATCATCTCCTGCTTAAGCTTCCCATTGTCGTCATACTTTGGACAGACCTCCCAGTAGAAGTGCAGCAGCTTCTTCAGCTGTTTGTTTCGTGAAGGCATAACATATTGAATAATGGGCATCAACAGCGTTGGCTTCGAATAGTGCGTGCATGCAACAGTGAATCTTCTGATCCCCTTGATTAGACCTTTACTTTGAAGAAACACACCTGCGGGTTTCCGTTGATCGTGGACACGATAATTTTGCGCAACGTGTCACACTTGACCTCGTCGGAGCCCTTCTGGAGTGCTGACCGGAGGTCTGAGGTAGTGGGTGTCTCCGAGGCATCATCGAAAACCAAGGTGTAACAGGAAGCCTCAGCGGATGCCATAGTTGAGGAGAGCGGCGGGATAGAAGGGGCCGAAACAGGAGACGGTGAACACCACCGTGGAGGACAAGAGATGAGTTGCTATATGCGGATGCATACAGAGGCCACGATAGCACAATCCGTAGCGCTAGCGCTCGCTGATGCGCAGCGCGTACAGTACGTCTTGTCTACGGTAGAGCTTCTGGGCCGCTCAACGTGCACAAGTAACTTGAAGGAAGAAAGACGTGGTGCGATCAGTGTAGAGAGATCTCCTGGCGCGATGGCAGTCTTTCGCGCATATCACAATTATTGGAAGATACAATACATGCAGTCTACGGCAGAGAATACAGATACTATATTATCAGCGAGCCTCAGGTCGTCAAATATTTAGAACCGCGAACGCATTCAGGTTGCATTCGCCTTCAGGCGTTTCATTTTGCACTTAACAGTCTAATAGAGCATACAGCGACTATGTCGGCAGGCCCAAGGTCGTGCGCTTTAAGACATCCAGGTTAAGATTGGGCCATGGAGAACTCATTTTAAATGCACTGACCAATTTGATGATGTTCTCCCGGTCCGCAAGCGGCATCTGGTAAACCTCCTCCCTCGTCATCGCAATAACTCTCATAATGAGTGCCTAGGCACGGAACGGTCAGCGGCGCGACGTCATACGAATCGCAAAACATGAGACACGCCTTCTGGTCCTCCGGAAGCCCAGCAAGAGCATCAGGCAGCTGTGAGGCAGCAGGCACTGCAGCAGGTGTTGGCTGCGACATATGCGGCAGCTGCGTTTGCGGGGGTGGTTGGGCATGAGGCGGCCCTGGAGCATGAGGCGGTTGTGGGGGTGCGTGGGGGGCATGGAGCGGGGCACCAAAGCCAGGAACCTGGTTTGGGGGAGGTGTTCCATATCCACGACTTGGCCCTGCGGGAGGAGCGCCACCAGGGTATACCTGCGGAACGTAGCCTCCTGAGGAGCCCGCGGCATGGGATGGGTATGTAGGGGTTCCACCGCGTGTGGGAGGCATTTGGGCCTGCATGTGTGGAGGAATGGCAGAGGGTGATTGTGACGGGATCGCTGGGGGTGCCGAGGGTGGTGGCGCGCCAGCTGCTCCGGGAAGGGCACCGTACTTCGCAAGGGCCTCCTGAGCGTGAGGTGGGGACGGTATGGGTTTATTTGTTTCTAGATGTAGTTAATAATGCAACACACCTGAACCACTTCCATCTTCACGGCATTAATATTGACCATCATGGTCATGAGCGCATATGCGATTTGGGGCTGTTGGTTCAAAATCGCCTTGGCCTCTGCCGGAGTTGTTCTCTACTACGCCCACTACTGATGAGTCCTTACCCTGTGTTAAGACCTCACTTACGGACCTTCAATGTGAGCAAAAGTTCCAAAAGTTGATCTTCTGGTAAAGCTTGGGCTGCCATGATCGTCTCGAAGGATACGAGTCGCGAGCAGGTCCAGATAAAGGCGAAGCAAATTCAGGAGATGAAGCCAGCAAAGTCTCACGAGAAAAGTGCCAGATCTGCTCACGACAGAGTGGCGGTAAGTGCTTTCAACCAGAAGCCGTTCCACCCGAAAGAAATTTAGGAAGTCCAAGGCAGAGATATATTTAAGCGCCTCTACGATGCAGAGTCGCGCGACTGCCGACGTGGGCCGAAAGGGCAGCAACATGTTTACAATATACAATAGATGGGTTCACAAACTGACTCTACGGATATGTTACTCTCTATGCCTATTGATTCTATTACAAACGTGAAGGTGATTCACTACACGGGAACATCCAACGTCAAGCAAAGCGGACAGTGGGTACGCGGAGAGGTCAAAGGTGCTCACGCCGAGACGAGACTGGCGAGCTTGTCCTGAGAGTCGAGGGCGACCACGGCGTCACAACCGCCAACGTGCTTCTGGTCTAATAAGGGGAAGTGAGGTTAGCTTGAGGTCGAGGTACAGGTACAAGCAAGGCTACTCACTGATGAAGATGTTGGGTACTGTGTGCTGGCCCGTCTTCTCCCTGAGGTAATTCTGAATAGCATTACCCTCTTGTAACTCATCGAGCCTAAAGAAAAGCCGGAGTGCAATCAGCAGCACGCCTAGAGAGATTTAGATGGAAGGCAAATTGACGCACTCCAAGATCTTAGTCTGAGCCTCAGGGAATTTGGAGGTAAGTAAAGTCTTGGCACGCCTGCAGTATGGGCACCAGGTCTTTGAGAAGATAACAATCTTGTTCTCCGCAACCGAGTTCTACCAACGCCAGCACATCAACGTTCATCCAAGCGCAGATGCGGCAAACGGCTCAGGCGCACCTCGACAAGATCCTTGACGGCCATGACCTTGAGCTGGTAGGGAGAAGGGTTGGATGAAGATGGTGGCTCCGTGGCTGCTACTGAGAAGGGGGCTTACAGGGTTGGTTGAAGATGTGGAAAACCACGCTCTAAATAGGCTGGGCAGCATCGCTCTGGGAAAGTTGGGCTGACAAGCTGAGCAATCGCCAGTGGCCAGGTTGACCAACCAACGTCCGCGCGCTGATTGCGTCATTTTCCCGGAGTCTTCTCGCGTGGACGGACGCGTGCGGTCACGCCCGTCACCGACCGTCGCGCGATGCATCGACCGCGACATCACGCGCGTGCGCCTTCCCCGCCCTCTCCGAGTCGGAGTCGGCCATCGTCTTGGCCTTGGAGTACTAAGACTTGCGACGCGTATGGCCACACCTGTCCCTCGGATAACAGTCTCGACTGTCCAAGACCCACAACCGCCGGCCATGTCCTTGGTACGAAGCTTTTGCAGAATCATGGAGCGCATCGCGCCACTCCGCTTCGCCGAAAAGTGGGACAATGTCAGCACTCTCTTCACACTCCCAGTTCTCCATCTGGACATCGCTCACGACCACCTCCCATCTAGGTCGGCCTTATCCTAGGTTCGCGCTGCTCAATCGTTCGTGTATAAACGATCGCTTGACCCCGGCCCCTGCAGAGGCACCCCATGTCCGGCCAAACGCAACAAGAGTGCTCCTTACCATCGAGTACGTTCATCCACAATTTCTGCCCGGGTGAGCTATAATAACAAGTGCCGGGTTGGTGATGCTTCTGTGGCTGTGGAAGCCTTACTCCACAAGTCGTCGAAGAAGCTCTTGCGACCCCAACCTCGATCGTCGTCTCCTACCATCCACCAATCTTCAAGCCACTCACTTCCCTCACGCTCTCTAACCCTCTGCAAGCCTCCCTCCTCCGCTGCGCCGCCGCCGGCATCTCCGTCTACACGCCTCACAGCGCCCTCGACTCCGTCACTGATGGGATCAACGACTGGCTCTGCACGAAGCTCGCAGACCCCCTCCGGGACATCAACTGGACCTCCCGCTTCATCGGCCAGGAGTTCCCCGACGGCCTTGGCGGCGTCGGCCGGATCGTCACCCTCAAGCAACCGATGGCGCTCGGCGACCTGTCGAGCAAGGTCCGCACCGAGCTCGAGCTGGAGTCCGGTACGGCATTCAGTTGATCGTGGCGCACGCAATGTTAGACTCACCTCCCCCCAAAAAAACTCCGTAGTCCAAGTGGCGTACGCGAAGCCGGAGCGAGAACGGACCCTGGTGAGCACCATCGCGATCTGTGCGGGCTCGGGCGGGTCTATGCTGCTCGGCGTCGATGCCGATGTGTACTTCACGGGGGAGATGTCCCACCACGAGGTTCTCGCTGCGATGCAGAGCGGGCACAACGTAATTCTCTGTGAGCACTCTTCCTTTCTGTTTCCGTTATCTGTGCCCTGCACCCTGTTCTGCAGCAGCTCTCTAACGGCGGACCGATCCTAGGCGGCCACACAAACACGGAACGTGGTTACCTGCCGTGGCTGGCGAAGGATATTCTGGAGTTTATCCAGGAAGAGGTCGCACAACCGACTGACCCTGCCGGAGCCGAGCTTCTAAAGGTCCTTGAGGTCGTTGTCAGTCAACGGGACCAGTCTCCTCTAGTCACCGTGTAATGTCAAGGACCATACTTGCATCTATCACGCCAACTTCCCGGGCAACTCTCATGTTTCCGCATGGACTCATTCACATACAGAAGAGACCCCCGGTAGATGCAGCCGGTCTGCGAGAGTCGAAAGAGAAATGAATCTGCATTGTGTGGTACTACGTACGTCACCGGTCGACCTCGCTAATGTACGCAGCCCACATATGGAACCATCAGCACTGAATGAGACCATTCCCAAGATGCTGAGAAAAACATACCCGAACACAAGGTCCTGCGAGGGGGCGGAGTGAGCAACGGGCTGTCACAACGACGTCTCGTACACAATGTTTACGTACCATAGTCCCGACAATGGCCACCACGTCCGCAATCATGTGCTAGAGGGAAGCGGTGAGCACGCGTTTGCCACAAGGCATTACGGGATTCTCTCACATCTAGAAGAGAAAAAGGACATTGCCGCATGAGATGACTGAATGGCGCTGGAGGACAAGGTTCAGGCAGGAACTCACGTCTCATCATGAAGTCGGCTCCGGCCAAGTGCGCGAAGCCTGGCGCACGAATCTTGCACCGGTAGGGACGGTTGGAGCCGTCGGACACGAGGTACACACCCATCTCGCCCTTGGGTGCCTCGATCGCAGTGTAGGTCTCGCCGGGAGGCACGGAGTAGCCTTCGCTGAAGAGCTACCGTTTCTCGAAGTCAGCGGCGGATGGCGGGGGCTTTCGTGGGGACGCATACCTTGAAGTGGTGAATCAAGGACTCCATACTCTCTTTCATGGATGCACGCGGAGGAGGCGTGAGCTTGTAGTCATCGACTTTGACGGCGCCGGTGGGGATCTTGTTCAAGCACTGCAGGCGTCTCGTCAGCGGAATGGTTCGGATGCAGATGCGCGGAGCCGTACTCACCTGGTCAATGATGCGGAGCGACTCGCGGAACTCCTGAACACGGCACAAGTAACGGTCATAGCAGTCGCCGTTCTTACCAACGGGGACGTCGAACTCGACCTCGTCGTACTTGTCGTACGGCGCGATCTTGCGAATGTCCCAAGGAATGCCGCTGCCACGAAGCATGACACCGCTGAACGAGTAATCCAGGGCCTCCTTCGCGGTGACAACGCCGATGCCAATGGTCCGCTCCTTCCAGATACGGTTACCCGTGACGACCTCCTCGATCTCGTCAACGCGTGAGGAGAACTGGGTGGCCCACTTGTAGATGTCCTCGAGAAGGCCGTGCGGGAGGTCGAATGCGACACCACCAGGGCGGACATATGCGGCGTGAAGGCGCGCGCCAGAGACGCGCTCGTAGAACTCCATGAGCTTCTCGCGCTCCTCGAAACCCCAGAGGAAGGGCGTAAGAGCACCGACATCCATGGCATGGGTGAGGACAGCCATCAAGTCTAATGCATCATAAAGATGCTTAGAAAAAGACCAAACAGCAACGAAGACGAGACGTACGATTCAGGACACGGGTAATTTCACCAAACAGGGTACGGATCCACTTCGCTCGTTCCGGAACCTCGATGTTGAGCAGCTTTTCAACAGCGAGAGAGTAACAGAGCTCGTTGGTCACTGCAAATGCATCGGCATACAGTCAGATAGAGATGCAAAGTCTATGACGCACTCATCGAGACATAGTCTAAACGATCAAAGTAAGGGAGAGCTTGTGTGTAAGTCTTGTATTCAATCAATTTCTCGGTTCCTCGATGAAGGAGACCAACGTGCTATGAAAAATCAGCACTCAGTGTAACGTCAGGGATAAGACACTTACCGGGTCCGCACGCAGAACCTCCTCGCCGTTGAGCTCAAGAATTAGCCGAAGGACACCGTGAGCGGCAGGATGCTGAGGGCTGCCAGACGTTCAAGACCTCAGATGGTTGGCAATCATGAGCTACACGTACCCGAAATTGACTAACCACCAATATCTCGGTCAACCATGTCGCACGGACCTTACAAATGCTCCTACTCACCAGTGAAGTGTCGCAGCTGCGCTTCCTCTCTACTTCCAGTCTCCGCTAAGATCTCCGATGCATGCATGCCATGTAGATCCTCCACAGTATGCGTGTCAAAAACACTTTTGCCACCCCGAGTCGTCGTCGCCTCAGCATGGACGGCGGCCGAGCGCGAGAGGTGTCGACGTGCAATGTCGGTAAGGAGTGACGAGGCCCTAGAAGGAGTTAAAGTTGAGGATGGAAGGCGCTGCGCCCGCGCGAGCTGACGGAGTAGCGTGGAGGCCATCCTCGTCGCTGGCTGGAACGTGGAGAAGAGGCTCTATCGTCGTCGTCGTCGTCTGCGTCGGTGTTCGCTTTTACTCGGTGCTAAACGGACCGTTCTCATTCGACGCTGCCCGGCTCTCCCCGCTTGGGCAGGTGGTGCTCACGGCCCCGTGATTGGGATATTAGACGCGACTTTTTTGGCGCCCGCAGCAGTGCCCTATCAATGGCCAATGGCTACCGCCACAGTCGCGGCATCTTAGGCCTTTCTCCCAACTCGTTGAACAAGTTACAATCCTGTTCTGCTATCCCACATGCTGTCTGAACTCTTGCTGCGAGTTTGGCTGCTCGGCCTCATCTCTGCATTGCTACCTGGGGTGGCCGGGATGGCGTGCAACCATGGCGAGAAACCATGCACCACACATGATAGCGGAAACTATTACGACTTGAGCGGACTGTCTGCAAGGTATTTTGCCGTTCGAGTGTTATCGTCGGTGTCGCTTATAGTCTGACAGCAGTCTGCAGCAAGGATTACGAATTCAATTCGTCTAGTGGACACAACTATGTCCTAAACGTTTGCAAGCATATATCTAAGGAGGTCTGGAACCCTCGTGTCGACAAACCCGAGGACGTGGCTGGTTACACGGAACGCGATCATGGCGGGTTTTCCTTGGGGTGAGTAGCACGCACTCTCAACCAGTCTGCCCTGTTTGACCCTCCTTGACTCCGTAGGGATGTGAACACCACCGTATTGGTCCGCGAGGGCAACCCAGTCATTCTCATGACAGACGGGTCGTCGTGCCCCAATGCCGGCAACCAGACTGCGTCCACCGCAATTCGGTTCATCTGTGATTCTTCTGCAGGGACTGGTACGTGTTGCACCCGTGTCCGGCAACTGCGGCTCACCTCCCCCATGTCGAAAGGCAAACCCAGCATGATCGCCACTCTGCCCCCGGATGAGGAGAACGCCTGTGCGTTCTTTGTGGAATGGCGCACCGAGGTGCGTGTCAGGGAGTTAGAGAGCCTCGAGGGCTCCAACTGACTCACGCATATGTCTAGATGGCATGTCCTACCTCGGAGGGCAGTGTATTCGGAACTATACTTTCCGTCCTGGCCATCATGTGCGTCTTTCCGTGCTGAATTGCCATTATTTAAGCTCATCATTCACATTCACGGGATCGACGACGCAGTGTCGCGGTACTTTTTGCGCTGTACCTCGTCGGAGGGACGCTCTATAACCGCTACGTGCTGGAGCTGCAAGGCATGGACCAGATCCCCAAGTTCTCGTTCTTTTCATTTCACGACACAGTGGAGTACGTGCGAGACTGCGTGGATCGGGTCAAGTACAGGTCGTCGGACGCATGGCACTCGCGTAATTGGGGGGCGCAGAACTGGAGCAGTGGAGGTGGGTCGCGGGCAGGCGGTGCGGGATATGGAGGGCTACGGACTACCCCAGAAGAAGCCGAGACTATGCTAGGGGGACCTCCTGGTTGGCTGGATGAACAAGACGAGGAGGATGAGGAGGAAGAGGCTGCGCGCCATGCTTCTGTGCCTCCGCAGGGTTCGCAGCCGGAGGATCGCCGGCCCGGTATGGACGAGGGTGGGGTGATACGACTGTGACCCGGTGACGAGTGTCCGCTGAGCACCCCAGGCTGACGTCTTTTGCGCCACCGATTTGCAGGGTGATGTCGATAGGAAGCGTTGTGGTATTCCGAGTTATTGACGAGTGGTGATGAGAGCGTCGGGGGTTAGGCGCGAAGGATTTTGTAGAACGAGGATCGGGCGCGAGTTGCCGGAAGAGAGAGAATGAATGTGGGAGGGGCGAGGAGGCAGCGTTGTTGAGGATCGGCTGGAGGCAGGATCGCAATCAGATCTGCAATGACCGCATCGATATGTATTATTCGGCGCCTCGCGAGCGGAAGTCCGACGTCCGCTGGGCTGGGTACAGGGTGCAGCTACGAAGCGCTTTTGTGCTCGCGCGGATGGCGACGAGGGGCGCGTCGTTCGGGACGGGGGGGCGCGAGAAGACTGGCGAGGACAAGGGGGAGTGTCATAGGGACGGGGACAATAGGGCGATGGCTATGGCTATGGCTATGGCTATGGCTATGGGGTTGTTTGTATGGGGGGAATTTGAGTGTTGATGTGCGCGCGACAAAAGGACGGCGGGCGCCTGGCTGTGGGCGGCGTGCGAGCGGGGAGAGTGGAGGAGGAGGAGGAGGGCTCCGAGTCTCTCCACTGTCAGCTCTCGTCCCCAATCTCAGTCTCAGTCTGGCTGGTGTTGTCTCGCGCTCCCGTCGCCTCCGTCCGGCCGTCTGGACGTAATTGAGAGACCGCGACCGGGTTTCTGTCCCTCTTCTTCTGGCCATTGTTTTATTTCTTTCTCTCCCATACAGATATCTCTTCCCGTTCCTCTCCCTACTTCTCTCCTTCTCCCGTCTCTCCACCCATCCTCATCTACGATCCTCCACGACCCGCGACGCCCGGCATGGATCAGCACCAGCAGCAGTCCCAGCCCATGCACGACGACTCCTCCCAAAATTTCGTAGCCTCTCAATACGCCATGTACCCTTCATCAGAGGACGATACCGCGGGCTACCTCGTGTATCCCCAGATGCAACAGCCCGGCTACCCGCCTGTCGTCCACAACCCTGGCGCCCCTCCTCGTGGGTTCCTCCAGTTCGCCTACTGCTTCCCCCAACCGAGATCTAACTTGCCCATCCCATTCCCGTCCTTTCTTTTGTCACCCCGCAGGGCAAATGTCCGACAGCGACCTGCAGCAAGCATTCCAGTACCATCGTTCAATCCATATGATGCCTCCCCAAAGCCAGCACTTTGGCCCTGCCGCACCAGGTGTATACACCGCCTCTCCGCCTCATGGTGCAATGCCACTTTCAGCATCCCCTCCCCCGCAGTCCCCAAATATGTATGACCCTCTGTCTCCCCCCATGTCCGGATCAGACACGTCTGCCGACGGTATCTACCGTTCAAGGGACAGTAGCGCAACCGGCTCTCCCGCTTCCTCTCGTGGCACTAGCCTCGTACACCGCCATCCCCTTCGCTACGATCCTACCCCTTCCCCGACGAGCTCGGTCGGTCGCAGAAGCCGCGGCCACTCAATATCCGACGACGACGATCGCAGTCCAATGGGCGGCGTAGCCATGGCAGAGTCCCTCGCCAACACGAGGAAGGAAGCGACGAGGAGGCAGAGAATCGAAGCTGAGCAGAGACGTCGGGACGAGCTTCGCGATGGGTACGCGAGATTGAAAGATGTCCTCCCTGTATCCAACCAGAAGAGCAGCAAAGTCTCGTTATTGGAGCGAGGTACGTCCATCGTACTGCGAGAGTCTTTGTGCCTTTGTTCACAGACTGGAAAACATCAGCGACGAACCATATCGTCAACCTGGAGAAAACCAACCGTCAGCTACAGCAACGTCTAGCGACGTTGGAGGCAGAGGTCACCCGACTGCGCGCTCTGAACGAGAAAATCTCCCTCGGGGTCACCAATACTCCCTCACCAGGGCAGGTCAACATGGACAGCCGTCCTTTGTCGCCTCCCCCGGAAGGAGCTCAGTCGCAATCGTCAAATATCGACCAACCCCTCGGCGATTCGAGCCCATCTGCGTCGGAAAATGGCTATTGACCAGCTCTGCTTGCGTTTCCATCTCTTCTTGCTCCATCTCGGACATTGCTCTCTCTGCTCTTCCCCTGTTCCCCCACCCTCATCCCATCCCCTATCATCTTTTAGTCCTGGCTTGATTTCACGATGTCCATATTTGCCTTGTCGCCTCCCTCGCTCTGCTTGCAGGTCCATGTTGCCTCCCGGAAGAGCAGCACCGGTCGGTGAGGGAAGCGCGCTGCGTCTCCAGTCCAGATACGGATACGAAGCGGAAGATGGCGAGATCGGGCCCAAGGGTGCTCAGGATCGTCTGCAGCGCCCGGTGCGCTCGCGTTGACATCCTTGTCGTCATCCTTCGCTCGCCCAACCTCCCGGAGAGTCCTGCCGCTCGATGCTGCAGGCTGGTGCGCGGCGATATCAGCTCGTGTGCGCTCTGGGGGTCCTTCCGGTGTTGCTGGCGAGATATTCTCCCGGACATCGTCGATCGACTCCGAGTGAGTCGCTCGAGCTTCGCGTGCTACCTCGTCAAGACGCTTCTCACCCTGGCGGCGGAGGAGGTGTTGTCAATGTCGTCGACGTCACTGCGCCGACCTGATTCACCGACGTCTCCCGTCATCCTCCAATGCAAGAGCACTTCTCGCTTATGGACTATCGCAGTTTTTAGATGAAGACGGACGTTACGTTACCCGGCCTCCCTTTCCATCCCGCCCACTCACATACGACCCCACCGTGCCGCGGCTCACATGGCCTCCCTTCTCGTCTGATTTATCATCCATTCTGTACTATATATCACTCACCGGGCTCTGGAACGCGACGGCCAATCACGAAGGATACGACCGGCGACGAAACGATACGAACACCTCCCTGCGCTCGGGACCGGGTCGATCACTCACTCAGGATCCCCAACTGGACTCCGACTCCATCTCTTGGACGCTTCTATGGGAACGACTTGTACATACGGCGGGGACGGGGCGGTTGGATGTGGCAATGGATACGCCGAAAGGGGAGACTGTCTACCCTCGATGAAGGGCAGGCCGTGCGTCGGCGTGCTCCCGCTACGGAGGTGGGGTTTGTCTTGGAGCGAGGAAGGCGGATGTTCTTGGAGGCCCCGCTCCCGCCGACCATGCATGCATGACGGACTTGACAAGCAGTTGTACCCATAGCTAGGCATAGTAGTAGTAGTCGACTTTAGTCTGCGGGTTGCGCGATCTATTCATCTTCTTGTATCCTTCATCCCGTCCATACACTCGACCTCGTTGCGTGCCGTCGGACGGCACACCCCGGAACGATCGTCTGGCCGTTCATAACCCAGACTGAAGCCGTGGATGTTGGATGAATGTGGCGGCGGCGTCTTAATAACAACGCCACAGTGACATTGGCCTGCCTGCAGGCGGCGATACAGCGTGTTATCCCAACCGATTGTGTCATCGATATTGGTGTTTGTGCCGACTGCCCATGTACAGCTGCCCACGCAGAATTGCAAAGTCAGGTCGCCATGCCTGAATCAGGTCCGACTGCTACGGTGAAACGGATAACTGCCGCGATTACTACGTAAAATGCTTCATCGTGCGGCCATTGCTACACTGTCATCCCTGCAGTATACCGAACTGCGCGCCGGGGAGCGATCTCTGTCCAGTGCCACCGGGCTAACCACACATAGCGCGCTCGCGCCCACATAACGTTGTGCATGGCTCGCTTGCAGGCAACGCTACCATCTGGCCGACGACGGCGGACGATGATGCACTGATGATGCACGTAATGCTCGACTCAGAGAGGCTTGCTATTACAGGCGATCCTACTTCTACACCTAACGTGCTCAGGGGAACGAGCCGAATGCGTGCACTCGAATTCCTTCAACCCACCGCTGATACGCCCACTGCGGGATCCGACGCCGCGGACCCGAGAGAACGCGAACGAGCAGCTCCCGGCGAAGTCCGTGAGTTGCCGTCCCCAGGAAGGGATGCGCGCGGCCAGAAGGCGACGATTCAGATATTCCAGAGCCCAACGTCATGGCGGCCGCGCAGATGACTCCCTCGCCTCGACACGGGGGCTTCGCATTGTTGGGAAAGGCTGGGGTGATGCGGTGCTTCGCGCGTCTGCGTGGGCACCGGCGGGCCACATTGAGCAGGAGAAATGCGGTTGTCCCGGCGTCCGGGCGCGATGCCTAAGGTTCTTCCACTGGCGTTCCAGGTCGCGAGCACGGAGGGGGCCGCGAAGGGACGCGAGGCGGTGACACCGTGCACGGTGGACGGCGGGGACTTGCGATCGCCTGTTGGCTTCCGCCTTCGCGATGGCCTTGGGAAGAGAAACCGCCCCTTTGCGCGAGGACGGAGCTACGATCGGAAGCTTCTGGTACTCAGGATAGGTCGTTATCGCCGTTCTGGTGGATAGAAGTGCAAGCCCTGCCTGGGAGAGGAACGTCGTTGCGCAGGCTGCACCATGGCGGTGACGGCGACAGTGAGGGAGAGGAATAGTGACTCGTTTAGTACAAGAACGGATACACGTGAGGACCAACCAACTTATAACGAGAGGAAGGAGCCTCAGCTTATCGTGCTTCGTCGATGGGGTCCGCGTTACGAAACCTCCGAGCCTATTCGCGTTCACTGTCAATCACGCGATTAGCATAAGACGATTATCCATGTCGGCGGCCTCGAGGCGCACATCGTCAGGTAAACCGGTCGCGAACGAGCAATGAACCATATACGCTGAGTCCCGGTGGCAGCATACAACTCTTCACAGGCCGGACGCCAGGAACGTTTGCGCAGACCTCTGCATCTCAGAGTGGTGTGAGATGCCCGGTATATTGGATTTGGTGGAAGACACTACCGTGAGCAGGAGAAGAAACCCAAAGCCTCCGTGTGGAGATAGTCGGGTGTGTCCGCAGACCATTCAAAAAAAGTCCGATGAGAGAAGGATCTCCTGGCTTGGCGTCTGTGTGAACGCCACTACCGGCCACAATCTGGAAAAACGGCTACTACATAAGTTAGAAACCTGTGCTGAGCGGGGTACATGGTGTAGAGAAGGTACGGGTACGTACACGGCGTAACAAGGTCTGCGGGATCCTGAGAAAGCTAGGCTTCGGAAGATATATCTCCGGAACAAGGCGGCCGACGAATCCACCCTCGATCGCTCGGTTTGCGGGTATTGCCAGGTGCCGTCTTCAACGCTCGTCGTGCCTCATGGAAAGCTCGCGATACTTTGCTCGGCGATGAACCGATCAGCAAGGACAGTGGTCAGAGAGGAGGGCATCTAAAGCCTCGACAGACATGAGGACGATGATACACGAGGCAGCTGGGAGGCGCGTCTTACTCAAGTTGGCAACTCGTGCGTAGGGGAACGGAGCCTAGACAGCAACTTCAAATTGAGCTGTTCGACGACCTTCATATCGGCGTCGTTGGGCTGACAGGGGAGTAAAGGTGGTAGTAGGCAGTTACGGCTTCGCGGTTGCAGTCTGAGCGTCCCTTCCCGTGTCCGAAAGGCCCTTTGCACGTCGTCGGCCAGGGATAGCAGCTGCGAGGGAAACAGATCCTGTCGACGAGAACAACGTTCAATCACCACTCGCAACCGCATCGCCCGCCGAGACCGAGTGGACACCAGTGACCTCAGAGGGGCGAGGTCCCGGAGGCCCGGAAGGGCCTTTCCAGAAAGCGCATATCGCTGGGGTCAGTGTCCACGCCTCATGTCTTTGACTCGGCGATCAAACGTCCCGTGCGTGCCTTCCCGGAACCTTTGCAATCTCACAGGCGCCATCTTGCCCTGGTTCTGAGCGAAGGACAAAACCTTGAAGTTCATAAAAAGGTGGGGGTTGTACGGTGTCTATTCGCGACTGTGAGTATGATTATGACTCTGGGAAGGGAACGGCGTACTAGACTCGAGCCCATTCTTTCCTCGCTTTTCCGTTCTTCTCATCAATCCGATTTTCGACCTGCAAATGATTGTCGCATTCCGATTAGGGTACGACCTCTTGCCCTCCTGGTGGGAGCCTTCAACAGACCAAAGCTCTAGGCCGCCGGGTAAGCAACCTCATGGCCCACTATGCGAGGGAGTCTGAGGAAGTGACGGATCCAGTGCAAGACGGCGATCGATGGGAGAACTAGGAGCGAAACATGTGGATTTGGGGTTCAGGTTCGCGGGCGTTTTCATACAGTCCGATCCGACGAGAATATCTGGAAGAAGATGAAGGGGTAGAAGGAGGTCAGAAGGAAATCTCGAGAAGATGCAGGTGAAGGAGAAGTGGACGCTGAAGCACCATTACAGACCATCGGATAGGGAACAAATCGACAATTTAAGACACCGATCTACAATGTAAGGATAGGACATCAATTCGTCAGAGGGCTGGGCGCACACGATACGCCAAAGACGATCCTGCCGGTATCTGCGTTGGAGGCTGCGCACCTCGGTTTCATGAGATAAGGATACCGCCGGGCCGCGATGCGCTTGGTCGAAAGTTCGAGTGCAGGTTCAATTCCGGAAATGAAAAAGGCATGTTGAGAAGGAATGCCACCGGATTCGACGCCGTAACTGCGTCAATCTGTGTGATGTTAATAACTGACCTATGGATGAACGGCAACAAACGGGCAAGCGTTGACCCGCGAATAACTCAGGTCGTTATTCGAGAGCCGACCCGATGTTTGACATCTTGTCAGTCAAGCGTGCCCCGCAATGTCCTGTACAGCAATTAAATCAGCTTGAGCTTGTGAGCGGTCGAGGTGGAGATCCGGGAAGAAGACAAGACGAACTGGGTTCTCCGTGCGAAGGGCTCGACGGGAGCGCGGGCGATGCTCAGCTGACCCTCGGTCACGAGGGATAGAATTTCTACCGCCGGGCACATTGCCTGGAAGCATCTGGAGACCGTTCCGGATGCCTGTGGGGAATCTGTGAAAGGCTGGAGGGACGTGGCATGAAGTCCAGTGGTCGGCAGGTCGAAGCCGACATTATACAGCGGCCGAGATCCTCGCTCGTCCTCGAAGAGGAAACCCTGACGATGAAGAAATCATGTCCAAAACGCGGAAGTCACAAATCCGACTTCGACGACGCAGCGCACCGTGGACGGTGTTGGACGATATCCGCGTCGAGGAATGCCCAACCATCAACCTCTGCATCGGTCCCAGTCCCCGCCGACCTTACCTGATCGGGCAGCCCACGGACCTCGAGTGTGACACCATCACACAGCATCGCCTGGTGCTCCAGAAATACCAAGAAAGTATAGTATCCTCGTGACGTTAGCGTGTTATTGGGCGTTACGCGTTACGACGGGGGGCAAAGGTCGAGGAACGTGCCATTCCCAGGCCGCCCCTCGTCCCACCCAGCGACGACCACGTCCCCTCCATCGTTCCTTGCCACCAGCGTTGGCCTTCCGTGACTCTCCTTGAAGACCCCACTCTCCGCGAAACCTATTTAACGACCTGGTCAAGCTTCCATACACTCTCCGACGTCGAGGCTATCGCCATCTTCAAGAACAAGTTACGAATAGTCCCGAAGGTCTTTACCTGGTTTTTTCCGCAAGCGATCATTCACGATGTGGTCCGTGGGCAATACTATCATCTATCACTAGGTGAAGTGGCGTCTAATGGGTGATTGTGCTCGAAAAACCACAGGTGTGACAACTGCCTTCTCTTGCTTCCCTTGGTAAGCCCTTCCGGAGTGTTTGGGGCATTCCAGCATTTAACGTCGACACTGCTCATAGAGAGGTGGTGCAATTGCATGGGGCGTCATCATCTTCGTAAGTAGATCGGCTTCAGTGCCAAACGCTGGGTAAATGACTTACGTGAACCCTCGATTAGCTGTACAGCATCGCGGGAGGAGTTTTCCTCCTAATCCTGGGGCAGTACCTGTTCTTCGTATACCCTGAATGGTACGTACGTCAGTACATGCAATCCAAATTATCTGACCCCCATTTTCCCCGGCCTTAGGCAAATCTACGGTGGTATCGGGATCGGTGTTGGTGTTGTTGCAGGCCTTTCCGTCGTGGCTCTTTCGAACGTGAGTATCCAGGATATTCACCATTGCCGTGCTCTCTATTATTCTCCGTGTCCATTATATGTTTGAAAGCATGTCGATGCTGACATGGAATTAACAGCGATCGTACATCTGGACACGCGTCTGCAAGTTCATCTGGCCGTTTATCATCGTCATTGCGGCAGTACGAGCCATCATCATGATCGTCGAGCTCCAACGCGGGTAAGTTTGAATCCGCTGTCCACTTTTCTCCGTTCACCTTGGTTCTTCCTTCATGCCCATCACAACTTGGGCTTCGCGACCTTCACCTTCATTCGCAAATTTCTCCGCAGTCCTTCTCGATGCTCCATCAATGGAGTGGCGTTTTATTTTACCCTCTTCGGTTGTTCATGCATTGTCTGCGCGTATGGTGGCTTCTCCGCATACGCGCAGCGTATCTGCGGTCAGACGCTCTCATTTTCTTCGTCAAGATGCCCAGTCCTTAGCGCCCGATACCTCTATCGGCAAAGCAGAGATATCGCTGTCCTAGAATTATCTTCACCTTCACCTTCAGGAATTCTAAGCGGTGACCGTCGCGTGCAACATATTGGGAGGACTTTTTGCGTTGATGCTTCCTCTAGTCTCAATGCTAGCCATCCTCTCATGATCCGGCGACTAATAAAATATTTGTTTGCAGGAAGGATAAGATCCAGTGGGAGTGTAACAACGGTGGCCAGCTCTGGACCTCTTCCGCCGAGGCAGGGTACGGCAACACTACATCGTTCCCAAGTGGCTTCTGTTCCACGGGGTTCTCAAGTCTCAACACCGCGTTCATCGTATCGCTTCTTGTGGACCTTGCGTTCCAGGTGCGTGCTCGGTCACGCTAACACTATCTTACCGTTTGGGCTCACCTGATGTTGCTAACTTAACGCACGCAGTTGTACATGTTCTTCCTGGTGTGGCGCTTCCAGAAGAGGCTTGAGCACTACGCGGGCATGAAGGGGCCGTTCTACGGCGGTGAGTACTCACGTTGTTCCTGTTTCCACCCATTTGCTCTTGTTTGTCTCGATATCTCCCTGCATGTTGCCTCGCGGGTTTGGAGCTGCGCCGTGGAGGGCCGGATAACAAGCGTTGATGATGACGCTAACTTGTCAGGTGCTAATCAATTTTTACTTCTCCACACAGGGTACTACAACGCATAAGTGCTGCCTGACCGTCGCGTAGCGCTCGGACGCTATAGTGGTTACCCTTGGTCCACTTCATTTTTTGCTGGCTTGAGCCTCCTGGACAGTTCCCGCCGTATCTGCCGTGCTACCACCGTACATTCTGTTAATACTCCCACCTCCCCACCGTTCCCGTGCTACCTAACTGACTGCGCTGTTGCTGTTCCCGACAGCGATAGCGGCTTCTCCTTCCCCCGCGTCTTGTGGACGTCTACTGTCTCTTTTGTTGTTGTCTCAGTATCTCGCTGCCTCGGCTCTCACGACCCCTGACGACTTACGACTTCTGGTCGGTACTTACGTAGCACCTGCCTGTTTACGACTGACTTATTCCCTTATCCTTTGATGACGACCTTGTTTCCCTCCGAGCGAAGTCCGAGGTCCACTAGGACCAAAACTGCGTGGGTGCCCCGGTGGATGTCTGTGGGCGCTGCCGGCGAGCGCTCCGGCGTTGGTCTGCCAGGAACCTAAAGGTCTTGTGCCGATGGAAGGCCTGGTCGGTGCGAACGGATGCATATAAGAGGTGCACAGCGAGCGCCGGGGTGGAAGGCGCTGTGTGTGCACATGAAGCGGGAAGGTTCGTTCTCCCGTAAGCGCGGCCACCTGGGGGTGGACGGTGGACCGGTGAGAAGGGGGAAGGGGCTACGGACGATGTCAAGTGACGCGGACTTAGGACAGGACGCGCAGAGGCGAGAGTTGGGCCTGGGAGAGGGTCCGTGCCGGTGAGAGGAGCTCGAGTCGACGGAGAGAGCCCGCGGTTCTGCGACTGGCGACTCTGGACGCGGACACTGCCAGAGCATCGTACACGTTTGGGCATTAATACTTATTTGTGTCCTTACGGTAATTCTTAGCTTGACGAGATGGGCGGCGGGGTAAGGTGGGTACCCAGTGAGTCAAACCTAGACCGGACTGGGACTAGGGCGTCGGCAGATGATGGAGCACGGCGTCCGTGGACGGACGGGCGAGTAAGGAGACGTAAAGGCCACGTTCTCGGAGGCGTTTCATTGTGGAACGAGGGCCGGGAAAGAGGGAAGAGCGGAAGAGATGGAGACGGAACTGGCCATGGCCTGTGCGCAGGATAGGCCCGCGCCATCGGGCGAAAAACAAATGAGCAATCTCAGTCTGTCGACGGTCCACGGAGAGAAGGGTGGAACCGCGAATGATCGGAGAGGTGTGACGGGCGGGCGGATTCGAATTGTTGCTGAGGCAGCGGCTGCTGGGACGGACGGAAACGAAGGCTGGAATTTGGCCGGTGGGGAGGGCAAGCGGATAAGTCAGCGTTACGAAATTGCGGAAGGAGAAGGGCAAGGCACACTGGGACGGAGGCTAGATGAAGGGGAGTTGCCCTGTGGGGCAGGTGTTCTGAGAGACTGGGAAGGAGAAAACGAAAGGATGGGCCATATTTGGGGCGGGATGAGGGGGAAATGAAAACAACGTTGCGGGCGCTGGGTTTATGGGGCCATGAGGCGGTCGGTAAAAGGGGCTGGAAGAGGATGGGAGCGATGGGGAAGAACGGGGAGAGGAGATGCCCGAGATGGATGGTTTGGGAAGGGACACGGCTCGGAATGCCGGGAGCTGATGGGGTGATAAGGTCATGGAGAAGTTTAATAGAGGCCATGGATTTGGCAGAGCGTGCGCTGGAAGCGGTAGACTACTGAAAGCGGGCACGGAGAGTAAAAGACTTTGAAAGACGCGTGGGGGGAGGGCTCGGGGTATCTGCGTCCGGCACAAGGCGAGGTCGGATTGGGCCTGGGGTGGGCATTGATGGAGGAGGCGGGGAGTGTTAGTTATAGCGTTGGGGCTGTGGCTTTGAGGCGAGAGGTGGACGTGAGCGTGAGTCGTTTGACGGGGTGGGCTGAGAGTCGAGACTAGTACTGAGGCCCAGTGAGAACCCCTCCCTTTGCCTAGCTTTTCAGTCTTTTCCAGTCGAATACATAGCTAGATATCCCTCCGTATTTGGGGGAAAAGACGCGAATGGGTACATATGGACTCCAAACCCCAGTTGTCCACTATCTCATTTTGCAATATATTTAAATATTTTTCCTTCGAAATGAGCCTGTTTCCCTCTGTGCGCTGGCCCCAAAAAGACAGGAAAGGTTTGATATCTTCAAAAGAAGGCTTGATTGCGCCGCTCGATCGCGTTTATTCGGTACACTGAACAGCTCTATTCGGGTCCGAAAATAGCTACAGATAGGTGTACGCTACAGAACGCTACCCGCGGGCTCGTCAACAGCTCGTGCGCGGGACCGTACGGGCTCGCGCTCGACACACACCCCGCGCGCGCATTCGCGCGCGCCTTCCCGCTCCTCCTGCCATTCAATGCACACGGCGCGCTCCTCTGATCGAGCTCCGCGCACCGTCGCGTGCGGTCCTAGCGATGACGGAAATTAGCATTAGCTGACGTCATAGGGCTTGCGTCCGCATCTTCACATACCCGTATTGGCGACGGCGCGCGAGGCGCGCACCGGAGGAAAAAAAAAAAAAAGGGAGGAGGCACTGGCAGAGGGTTGCACAGTGGGGAGATGGTGGGGGGAGGAAAGAAGGCGGATGACGAAGGGCGACCTTGTTGGCCCACCTTATATATGTCGCCGAAGTCGGGGACTCCGATGGTGTCGCGTTGGGGGCGGGATCGGGGGACAGTCTAAAAATGGACATGTCGGGCTCGGGCTGGTGAAGGGGCGGCTAGGGGCGGATGGAGGAACTATCTATGAACGTGTCGGTACGTTATAGCTTTTCGACATAGGACGCATCAAGCGCCCGGCGTAGTTGTACAAATCGAGCGAGTTGTTATATAAAAGTCACTCGAATTTACAACTATGTACATGGATTCGAACCCAAATAAGACCTATTAAGCGCCGTCAATGGGGCGCAAAAGATGCCAATTGCCAGAATTGGCTTCCAATCGCTGGAAATGGGAGGGGTTTTGACTGGGACTGAGGCCTGAGGCCTGAGGACTGAGGACTGGGAGAGGAAATTCGCGGTGGGAGCGGATCGGCTGTGGATCTGGCGGGCGGCTTGGAGGGCGCCGCGGAAGTCATTTGGACAAGGTTGGGAGTGACAGGGTGACGGGCACGGGCACGAGGTGATGAGAGCTAAGCGCGCGGCGCTGCTCGCTCGTTCGTTTCCCCTTCCGAGTCTGACTCTCAGTCTGCTCGTCTCCGGCTTCCCTCAGCCTCGATGGCTATATAGCCCTTCCCCTTCTCCCCTCCCTCCCCATCCCCTCCGCCGTTCTTATCCCCCCCCCCCTCCGCCGGGTGTTTTCTCCCCTTCCGCCGCGTCCCGATCAGTCGCTACCGTACGCCTTTGTTTCCCGCTTATTTCTCTTTGTTCTCTCCCGTGCTGACTTTGTCTCCGCCCCAGTCCCTGCTCCTTCTCCGTCTCTTAAGCACACGCCCTTCTAACGTTTGGTCCACTCTTGTGATACTTATCCCCACAATCTTCTCTATTCTTGCGTCTGCTCTCATCTCCGTCCGCCGCAATGGAGACCGCCCATATCGAGAACGTCCTCGACCACACCAAGAACACCGACTTCATGGATACTAGTGCCTACTATAACGATCCCCTCTCTGGGCTCGACTACCTCCAGTACCCGCCCCACTCTCCCTTCGGTGTTTCCTCCATGGGCTGTAAGAACCCCGTTTATTTCCCCATGCCTCCAATTCGACTAACGTATCTTCCTAGTGCCTCCCACGTCGTCTCCCCGCAGCTTTAGCTCGCTTCCCCTCTCTGGTGGCCTGAACGAGTACACCTACACTTCTCCGAGCGGCAACTACAGTACCGGGTCTCCCACCCGCCCCTACACGCCCACCATCTACCCCAATGCGCT
Source organism: Ganoderma lingzhi (assembly GCA_026283605.1). Taxonomy (NCBI): domain Eukaryota; kingdom Fungi; phylum Basidiomycota; class Agaricomycetes; order Polyporales; family Polyporaceae; genus Ganoderma; species Ganoderma lingzhi. The sequence goes on from JAPJYM010000001.1 coordinate 3,410,283, forward strand.
CTCTAACCTCAGCGCGGGCGATTTGTCCTCGGATAGTGTTGGTTCTGCCCGCAGCCGTCGCGGCAGCGGTTCTCACTCCCCCGGCCCTTCTGTCCCCCCTGGTTCGCTTGCGGCCATCCCCAGGTCGCACCGCTACAACCCCCTCGGCGCCGCCGCTATCACCCGGGCCTCTGCCCGTCAGCAGCAGCAGCAGAAGAAGCGTTCCAAGGGCTCCGACGAGTTCGCGAGCGACGACGACGACGACTTCAACCCGGCCCCCTCCGCTGCAGGCAATGAGATGCGTCGCGAGGAGATCCGCCGCCAGCGGATCGAGTCCGAGCAGCGCAGGCGGGATGAGCTCCGTGACGGCTACCGCCGTCTCAAGGACGCTCTCCCAGTGTCGAACCAGAAGTCGAGCAAGGTTTCCTTGCTAGATCGGGGTACGTGGATCCCTCCGATCGTGTCCGATCGTTACTGATCGTGGTATTCCAATAGCTACCACACACATTCGCTACCTTGAGATGACCCAACAGCAGCTGCAGACGAGACTCCAGCAGGCTGAGGCCGAGACCGCCCACCTCCGTCACGTCAACGAGGCTCTCATGCTCGGCACCGCCGAACAACGCCACGCTGCCGCCGCCTCTGCCGTTGCTGCCGCCCAGGCCCAACAGCACCAGGTTGTCGCCGCCGCCTCCACCGTGACCAAGTTCTAATCGGTCGCTCACTCTCGTCCTCGAAAAGCTCGACATGTGCGTCCGGACGCGCCGAGCACAGCTGTTGTATTATGTATCACGACTGTATCAAGACCCCCTCAAGAGACTGGAATTCCCTGCCTGGACGCAGCGGACGCTGACGACCACATGGACTATCACGTATATTCTCCCTTTACGCATCTTTATTCACTTTATTACACCCGGCACCTTTTTTCCACATTGCTCTCCCCTCGCATCCCTCGTACCACATCCCCCATTCCCCACACCTCATTTCCACCTCACCCCATCTCCGTGGTGATACCTTTTCCCGGGGATCGCGACGTCGCCCTTCCGAATCCCAAGGACCGTCTCGCTGCTGTGCTGCGCGGTCGCGTCGTCATCTCGACGATGTGTACCGGAGAACAGTAGACGGGTACCACCTCGACTTCGGCGGCCACGGATCGGCTTGTAGCTGGAGGGCTTGGGCACGACATGACACAAGACCGTAGATGAGGCTCGAGGCAGCTACGTCCAGAGCGACGTGTGCAGCCTCGCCTCCTACGCGCGCTTTCTTGTTCTTTGCACCCACTCGGTATTCGTCGTACGTCCGCCCTTCCCAGCTCGTCTTTCTAAGTCCCGCCTGGCGCACGCAGCTGCTTGAGGTGACGACCACTTAACTGTGGTTCCGTGCTTCGCGGTTGCATATGTGCGCGCCGAAACTCCGGCATCGAGGACGCCTGTCTTCCTCTCGACTATCCTTCCCCGCGGTTTGGCCTAGTTCACCCCTCGACATCGCCTACACCCCGGTATCGCCTATTATGCCACATGCCCCCTTCCTCCCCGCGTCCGTGCGTCTCGAATGGCGCCTGATCACCGCCATCGACATCGCGTTCGCCATTTCCGCTCCCGCTTCCCCATTTTCCCATTGCTACCCTGGCTACTGGCATCCAACAGCTCACGAGCTCCGGCTCTAGCTCGTGATGCATGCGCGCCAGCTAAGCTTAAGGCAGCGCGGCTTCAACAGCACACGTGCTCGCGCACGGTGCGCCTGGCCAGGGCTGGAGACATGGCGAGGCGTGGGCTGCCCTCGACGCTGAACCCGCCCCCTCTTCTGGACCCCCCGTTCATCGATTGACCGACACCTGGTACCTTGTCAGACCCCTCGACGCGTACGCGCGGCCTCCGCTTGCCGTTCGCTTGCCCCTCCTCCCTCACTCGCTCGCTCCGCCCCGTGCGCCCTAGCTGTTCTGGCTGAGTGCGTGCTAGTCCATGCCCGCCGGTTGCCGGTGTGCGCACTGCGGCGTTGAGCGACGCGAGTCCGGTGAGTCGCAGGGGTGAGTGGTGGCGCAGCGCGGCTGAGTGCAACATGTGCCCGCTTGCGGGTGCCGTCGCCTGCCTGCGCGGTCGTGTCATTGGTAGTCGTGGTGCATGGTACGAGGTCTGTCACGTTACGGTCCGGACGCGCGTTCTCCGTCTACACCTATGCCCCCACACCTATGCCCAGGATATATGTCCCACACCCTGCTCGTTCGCCCGTCGCATCGCGCTCGCGGAGGGTCAGGTCGGAGTGCGCTTGCGCGCGCCGTCTCGGCTTTGTGGGAGCGCCTCGCGCGCTCCCCTTCCTCAGCCCCCTCTGCTTGCCTGTGTATGTCCCGCTATCACGTTGCTCGCGGCTCCCCCGCTGCCTCCCGCTGTATGTAGTTGCTGCATGGTTGCGCGTGTCGGCCTCCTCCCGTATCCCACTCCCCCTCGCATCCCCGTCTGGCCGTTGGTTTGCGCGTAGTAGCCGGTCGTCGATGTTGCATATCACGCTATTCACGTACTGTTCCTGACTGGTAATCGGTCTCGTGTGCCTTTGTGTGATGCTCAAGACCAGGTACGGTGAGTCTTCGGCAATTGTATGTGAATGGTCTTCGTCGAGAGGCTAAAGGCTGCGATTACGGCTTCTGAGGAGGAAGATGGTCCTCGTTGAATGATAAAAGGTGTGTATCGGCGATATGCAAAGGCAACAATGGTCGCCAGAGCTCCCAGCTCAGAACCGTGCAGTCCAGTCATGCATATGTATGGCGAAAAAAAAACAAGTGCCCATGTTGTGGTTGACTGCTGCAGCCACTGGTGGCCCAGATTCATGGATGCGTGTGAGTCCAGGCTTCGATCGGCGCAACTGATTGTCTTCTGGATCGCCTTGAGCCCATATCAGTGGTCTCTGTTGGAGAATAAAGTGAAATCGCCTGCAGATAACGGTGGCCCCAAGTGACGTAGGGCGATATGCAGCCATGTAACAAATGCGCGAAGGCTCGGGCCCGGGACCGCGAGCAGCCGCGGGCGAGCCTTTGAGGCCCATCCCGTGCTTCAACCCATACCACCATCATCTCCCACTCCGTAACTATCATGGCCGACGCCGTTGCTCTTCGCAAACAACTCAAGATCAAGTCAGGAGCGGTGTTGCGGTACGTATATCGAACATGTGGGTGTTAATACGAACTACTAATCCGGAAAAAATGCAGTCTATACAAGGAGCACAAGCTCTACCAGGACGAAGAGGTTGAGTTGAAGCGCAAGCTCGACAAGCACATTGCGGACAACGCCGAGGACTGGGATATCAAGAACACGGTGAGGACCCCCGCTTTCCATTGCTCCTGCCCAAGGTTGCCCTAACATCGTTGTTCGGCGATCTTCCAGAGGCGCATGCTGGAGGAGTCGCAGAAGTTGATCGTCGATTCCGCACAACGGCTGGGGAAAATAGCCCAGGAGCTGCGCGAGGTCGTCGTGAGTCCAGATTGCGCGGGGTGACGTAGGGTATGCGTTGACTTCATCCCCATCCGTAGGTCGGCGCGGAGCACCACCCTTCTTTGACGGAGGACCCAGACCTCCTCAAGGCGCAGGAAGCACTCGAGGAGGTTAGCGTCTAGGGTAGGCGATAGACTGCAGCTAGAACGTGCAAAGTTGAACCGCTGATTGAATACAAAGATGGAGCACCACTGTACCTGTATGCCACGGGACCATCCGATTGAGAATACTCAACTCTGATCCCTTATGACTCCATCGCGTCCGCCTTCTGCTTATCTCTCGATTCCTTGATTCGGGTAAGTGCGTCGAGGGTGCCCTTCCACGCGTCGCGCTCGATGCGCTCTTCTTGCAGGCCGCGATTTCCTCTTGCGATCCCCTCGGTGTCCCCGGAAGGCAGTCCGACTCCGAGGGAAGGGGGTATGAAGCCTGGCGGGGGGGCGTTTATTGCAGATGGCGCGATGCGAGACTGTCTGATGTGCGCGAGAGACGAGCGAATAGCGATGTGGATACCCTGGATAGAGCGACGTCAGTGCGGGGATTGGACAGAGACGCGGGCTTCGTACATCCAGGCGTTCGAAATATTCATTTGCGACATCCACGAACTTCTCCGAGCGCTCTGCGCCTTTAGGGAGGTCTTCATCCTCGAGGCCATCTGTTTGGGGCAGTGATAGAAGTGCGATCGAAGAGGCGGCCAAGGAAAGTAGTCGGGTGATGTCCTGGATCGCCGGCGTGTTCGTGTTGTCGGCGTAGGATGTGTGGAGAGATGATGAGAGTACATACCTTCTCTACCTCTCCAAGGGCATATATCTGTCGGGCTGTGCGACTAGACATCCATATGGGATCGATGTCTTGTGGAGGTCCTTGGTCGATTGCTATCCCGCTCGAGTTCGACCCATTTCCCATTCTGAGTTGAGCGTCAAGGAGGGGATACAAGGGTGGCTTTCAGGGACAGAGCAGCGAGTACTGTCAGTGTAGGCGCAAAGCCAGAAAGAACAGGGATGCAGTTCACTTGACCGAGCTGAGGAATATTATTATTAATGTGAATGTGGCCGGAGCTGTCACAGTGGCAACCGTCCATACTGTAAACTATTATTATTAACTTAACTTATTCATGGCTGCGCTCGGCTGTCGGCAAGTGCGGCCCGCTCGCCGATGGAACAAGTTCAAGTTGTCCTGACTCACTGGCAGGCTGGCAAACTTGTCCTCTCGTTACTCCTTCCCGTCCATGGGTCCCCGGTCATTCTTGGGGAGACGACGGAGGGTCATACTCGGGGCGATTATAAAAGTATAGCACTACTACTGTACAATTCCAAAAAGATACATGCACAACGTATTCCTTTCAGTGCCCCACAAAATCTTATCCCTAAACGCCTTCTTCGTATCCGTTCAGTCAAGGGTCCCTATGCTGACGATCCCGAACCGTGACCCGCGCCAAGTGATGCGCGCGCATCTAATCCTGCTCGAGCATTCCGTGCGAGACAAGGCAGAAGGTGCCGTCCGCCGAAACCTCATACCCGGCAATGCAACGGTTCACGACGCAGCTACCAGCCTGGCAAGCAACATTCGCCACGCCCGCGATCGCCGTGCAATCCACGCCCTCGGGAGAGGTCCCGTCGAGAGGGATGGCGCATCCGCCGCCTATCCGGCACAATCGTAAGCCTATCTGTGGCCAGGGCGGAGAAAGAAAGAGAAGAGCGCAAAGTGACTCACAACTCTCCAGGTCGGTCGTGGTGTTGATACACTCCCATGCGCTCCCGATGCCATTTCCACGTCCAAAAATACCGCACGCCGTCATGCCCTCCCCGCACGCAGCGCGCTTGCGCAGGGACTCGCGACGGTGCGGCTTTCCGCTTGGGCACGCCTTGAAAGGCCCGCAGAGCCCGTTGCAGACCTTGTGCGGGGTCTTGCAGACGCAGTCGGTTGGCCACTCCTTGGGTTCCGGTTTGAAGCCGTCCTTGCACTTGAAGCTGCAAGGAGCGCCTTTCTCACAGACGGGTTCGGCATGATCGGGATAGTAGCAGGTTTCATGATTCTTCGCAGCGTTCAACTGTAATGAGGCAGGTGTCAGTTGGGTGTGAGAGCCTGGTACCTGGACTTGGATCATACCAGGTCGATGAGCTCCTTCTTGGTGGTTGCTACGCCTGCAAGAAGTACGCCCTAACTGCATGTAAGTTGTCATTCAGTCTGGCATATAGTGGTAGAACGTACTGCAATGGCCAGTGGGTCGGTAGTCAACAGCAATGGGATCTGCGACTCGCAATAGCACTTGTCTGGGAAGGTTGGATAAGTTAGATTCGTGGTATTGATAAGGATGCCGACTTCACCTAGATGCCCGAGAGGGATTGTCGTGCCAAAGAGGCCGGGGACTGTGAACTCGGCACTGACATCACCACATACGTCTGTAGCAAGGACGTCTGTAGTGGTCGCCCGTTGGCGCAAGGTCGTCGGAGTGGTCCGAGCTGCAACGAACGAGCTGCCCAAGGCAAGTAGAGGGAGGAATGTGAACAGACAGCCCATTTTCATGAGGAGTATCCCTGAGTGAACGTTGGGCGAGGAGCATGGGCTAACCTGCCGTGCTCTTTATACGCAGCTTTGACACCACGCCTTCCGAAAACCCGGAGGTGGAGGAAAAACGCAGGTCCTTGAAGCGCACAAACGACACCGAATCGCTCGTTGAGCGGTAGAAGCAAGCATCAGGAAGCTCGGGAGCTTGGCATGGTAAGGCACTAGATCGCGCTGTGTGTCGACACGTAGCGGAAGCATCAGGAGCGAAGGATGTCAGATGCGTAAAGCTTAAGCTTCCAGAGGCAGGCTAGTAGGCCTAATGTTGACGCAGGGCAGTAAAAGAGAGGCCTACTTGTGGAGAGAGGCGGCTGACGAGGACGATGGATATTGGGACTTGTTGCCAGCGGCCATGGATGCCGAAGCGGATCCACATCCGTATGCCCGTGCATGGGGGCGACGAAGCCGGCATAGGGTCGGCGGAATGAATATGACGGTCGAGTCTCTGGAGGGAAGCACCATCACGCCGCATGTTGCAAGTAAAGGCCGCATTAATGTCAGTGCGGGGTGTCTGGGAGGGGTTGGTATAATGCGCCGATATCATCACGGCAGGCCAGTGCCTTGGCTAGACAGCATTACACCAGGCACAGGCAGCGAGAACTCCGCTTCCGAGGCATTCGAGGACGTTCGATGTTCGAGCCTTGCCCAGGGAACGTATGCCTTGCCTTCTGATCAAAGGTTAAGAACATGTAGGGCGCGCGGTTCAGTGACACGGCTATGCAAGGTAATTGAATAGTAGTCACTCACAGAGCGATGGATATCGACATTGCCGGTTCTCCCGCATGGAGGATCGTCACGATCTGTCCTCGATGACAAGTGAGCGGGTGAGAGCGGTCTGTTTGTGGAGCAACTGAGGGGACTGTGAGTAGAATGGCTGCAATCCTAGCTGGGGTGGAGGTCACCGTGGCCGCTCGCGGTCCAAAAGCAAGGTGGCACGTGGGCGCTCCAGGAGATATCAGAGGACGGCACCGTAGCACCATGGCCAGACTGAAGCTCAGCCAGCCCTAGACATACCCTACACACCTGTCATTAATATTCTCATTCATTTCACAAACCCATACGACCTGTACAGTTCATCGTTTCTCCTTCGGCTAGCTAATCAAAGTCCTCATCGTCGCGGTGGTGGTCCTGGTGGTGACCATGGTGACGTCCCTCTTCGCCGAGGGAAAGTTTCTCGACACCGAAGGACTCGCCATATCCACCTTCACCTTCACCTTCACCTTCACCTTCACCACGGCCATATCTACCCTCGTCACCATACTTGCGGCCCTCGCTTCTGTAGCCACCGCCATCATACGCAGGCGTATAACCTTGGCTGAATCCCTCCTCGCGGTACCTGGGCCCTTCCTCTTGGTACCCAGACCTTTCCTCACGCCGGTTGCGGTACCCCCATTCACCACCTCCAGAGCTCCCGTAATTATCGTCCAAATCCCGGTCAGGCCGATACCCGCAACGTTCCTCGTGACGCTCCCCTTGGTATCCCCCATTATCTCCTCGGTCGCCGTAACTGGAGCCGTAGGTTTCCTGTTCTCTGTCCTGCTCCCACTCGCGGTATCTGCCACCGTAAGATTCCTCACCATAGGCTTGGTCCTGGCGTTGTGCGTATGACTCCTCGTGGCCGCGGCCGCGGCCGTAAGAAGGCTCCTCCGGGCGGCGGCTCTCGAAACCGCCATAGCCGGATTGACCACGTTGATATTTACGCTGAGGTTCTTCGGATCCACCGTATCCACCTGCCACGCAATCAGCTCCCCAACATCTGCATTCTCACAATATATCACTTGCCACCGTAGTTTCCGGAACGGCTATAGTCCCCGCCGGAGTCACCATAGCGTCGAGATTCGGGTTCGTCATAACGGCGAGATTCAGGTTCACCATAACGACGGGAGTCCGACTGGTCATAACCGCCATATCCTTGAGAATCATCGCCAGTCTCCGGACGACTATACCCTTGCGGACCGGCGTAGCCCTGAGAGACACCGTACGTGGAGGCAGCAGCCCCACTTCGACCGCTTTCCGAAGCTTGACTAACGTGTCCACCATAAATCTGGTCGGACCTGGTTATGTCATCGTCCGAACCTTCACGCTTGTTTTTGCCAGCCCGGACGCTCTCCTGCCAACCCAGCACTAATGAGCGAAATATCTCTGGGGGGAAAGTCAACTCTATACTGACCTTGCTGAGAGCTTGGATGGTCTCATCTGCGTTCTCCAGTTCGAAGACCCAGTTGTGTAAAGTCTGGAACATCTCCTCTTGAATGCGGGAGCGGCCACTGGCGAACCACGGGTGGTGGAACGCTTCGAGGATCTGAAAAAGCCTGAAGTGAGTCCAAAGTCCTTTGAGTGGCACTGAAAGGACAAACCCGATCGATCACCTCGTCGGGGTTGCTGTTATCGAACCAGGCCTAGTGGTCTCCTCGTCAGAGAGGTTCACTCATGTGCACAAATGGTCAGGACAGACCTGCACAAGCAATTTGACAGAGTTCTGGACCACCACCTGCGCAATCTTTCCAGCAGGCTCGTTCAGAATTAGCGCGAAGTGATCCTAGTGCCCAATCCTGGCGTGAGTTTATGTGCGTCTTCACCAACTTATATATCTTTCTGACCTTCGAGAGGAGACTGTGGGACGGGTCGGAAGCGTTAGGATCCTCAAAAACCTGCCGATATACGTTAATAATCTGAATATAAACACCAAGTTTCGCAGTTGAAGACATACTTGGTACTGGTCGTCAGTGTCAATGACGGCCTTACTGCCCTCTGTGAGCACCCTCGTGACTTGCTTCAGGATAGGCTATGCAAAGTGGATCAACAATCGGCGATAGTGAGCAATGGTTTGTGTGCAAGGACATACCGTGACGTAAGGCGCGAGGACTGTGTACACAACTGTGAAGTAACATAAGTGCAATCAGTTAGGTGGATATAGACATGGAATCCCAACCATCCCTGGTACGTACATGCATTGAGCGCGTTAGTAAGATTTTCCATGAGGTCGGAAAGACCAGGAACCATCTCAATCTTCTTAATGATATTCCGGTAGACGTTGTCTCGCCAATTGAGGAGCTTCCAGAGCTGCTCCCTGACTCCCGGAGGAGCGACATTGTCTGGATCGAAGTGGTAGGTCTTGGCCGCCGCTTGCATATCATTGGCTTCGCTCATCTTGTCATCATCAGAGCCACCGATCGGCAAGCGCTTGAGAAGAGACTGAAGGGCTCCAAGACTGTTGTTGTCGCCTTGGGACGCCTGGCATATCATCGGTCAGTGGTCCAGATTGAAACAAGGTATCAAGACGTACTTCATCCATCTTTTTCGAAAGGTCGACCACGCTAGCTTGGCTCAGATGGCTGTGACAGCATCGGTCAATATCCGTCACCCCACAAGCCAACAATAGACGTACTCGGTGGCCTCTCCCATGAGCGAATGCAAGAAATCTGTGAACTGTGTAAGCCACTTGTCTCCGCTCTTAAGTCGACTCCAACTCACCAGCGCTGCCAAAGGTTCCAGTGACCAAAGGATGAGCCTCACCGTTCGGCGTGTTGATGAGGACTAACCGATGCCATGGATGAATTTATCCTCCAACACAAGGCAATAGCAACTGGAACTAACCGTTATCACCGACATGACAAAACACATTGTTATAGCCTAGCTTTCGAAGGGCAAGCTCACACCAGTTGCTATGAGCGAGCAAGTCTTCCAAAGTGTGGAGACCTGTTCCCATCAAACGGTAGGCTTCCCAAAGGTCATCACCTTCACGGCCCCGCGCGCGTCGACCGTGTTCGATGCAAGCGTGAAACACGCGGCGGATTAAAGCAGTAGACGTATCCCAACCCCTGTTCTCTGTAGCCATGTAGTTCTAAGATGTAAGATCCTGCCAGTTTAGTTTTATGTATATGTATCATAGTGGCAAAGAAAATACACGTGCCTTCATGCCGGTGCTTTCATCGATCTCAAGCTCCTCGGGATCGACAGGCGGACGAAGGCTAGGGTGGAATTGCCGTGCATCGCCCTCCTTCTCAGCGTAACCTCTGATTCGCAGGGCGAGTCTCAGTCTTGAAACGGATATCAATACCTGACAACTGTCGCGCACTTAGGGTTGTCGATGTGTTCAACGGGAAGGTAGACACCGAGGCGTTCCGGCGTGATTTGGAACTCCTGTGTAGCGAAACCGAACGTCTAGAATCGCTCCGATCAGAAACACCACGAGCGACGCCTCGAACCCCTTTGCTCACCAGGAAACCCAAGACCGAGACGATGAGAACAAGGGTGTCTGCGGAGAGTTTGCTGAGACCTGCAATATCCATGGCTTGGGAGTAGTCCCGAAGCCAGTTGCCCTACACAGATGCCGGGTCGTTAATACTGGGTTTCCTTACCGCTTAAGAGAATCCGCGACTCACAAAATAGACCCGCTTTACATCTTCCTTTGAAAACTTGGACCCACTTGTGGCGGCACTCAAGACTGATTGCGCAAAGTCGAGCAAGCCGCCTCCGCCACTGACATGACCCGTAGCCTTTGCAAGCTCCGCGAGGATGCTCTCAATGTCGCCATGCCGAAATGCCTTGCCTGGTCGTCGTGGTCAATTGACTGCCGTGTTTAGACTGCCGAGGGACGATCAGCCCTGCATAGTAGCACGGCTTACTTACCATTCAGGAACGCGAAATCTGGGATATCACCCGCTCCAAACGCATAGGTTTCGGACGGTAGTAGAACGAGGAGAAGGGTGAGGACGAAGAAAATAGTTGTAAAGGAATTCATCGTTGTGGTCGTTCCGGAAGAGATGGAGCAGCTAGATAACTTGTGCTTGGTATACTGTGGAAGGATGCCAAGACCGACGCAGCTCCGCCTCGATCCCGATAGATGGTGGAAAATGACATCATCGATGCTACAAGCTGCGAGTACACGACGACGACGACGACGGTATGTATTATAAGTTGTACAGAGCGTATGTCAACAGGCAATGCAAACGAAACAGTTCCGAACGATATAGTCCACATATGATCAAAGCAGCAGCCATACCTCCGGTCGTTCACCCTAGCTTCGCCTTCTTCGTCGGGGGTGGCTTGCCTCCATCTCCTCCCTTCCGCTTCGCATGACCGCTCCCGCCGATACCCTTGATGGGCGCAAGAAGCTCGCGATACCTATTCTGCAACTTGACTGCCATGTCCCCAACATCTGAGTCCGCGCCATTGAACAAGATCGCGTTGTGGATCATAAGATCCAGGTCGGCCTCGAACGCTTCGATGGTCTCGTACTTATCCTGGTTGAGCTTCGAAAGGATAGTCTTCAGGTCTCGCGCGTCCTTCCGTGGGATGACGTCAAAGTACGTAGGGATCCCCAACGCTATCGGATCCACGGGGTCACGGAACACCCATGAACTAGTCGCGAGCATATTAATGAGAGACTACCACGCGCGAAAAAGACCACGTACAGAGGCTCTTCGACGATCCGCTTCGTCATGGTCACCAACTGCTTCTTCTCGTTCGGCGGAAGCTTCCTTTCCACCGTCTTTGCCCATTCCTTCTTCCACATCCGTTCCAACGTATCCGCGCAATTCACGGGGTAAGTCATCGCGGGGTTGAAGGTGCGACAATTGCTGAAGACGAGCTCGATGTCCTTCGCGAATTCCTCCATAGTGAAGTACTTCCCCTGAGCCAGCTTCTCGCTCATAGTGCCGAAATCCATGGGATTCTTTATCTCGTCGTAGTACCTGGAGAGATGATGTCAGAATGAAAGAGAAGAGAGAAACTAGGGCAGTCATACGTAGGACATCCGTCGGCCTCTGGGTTGACGGGTTGATTGAATATAAAGGCCTCCTGTTGCTTCATCAAGAGACGCAAAACGTCCCGACATTTCTTGTCGTTGAGAGGCGTTGTCGGAGCGGGCGCCCTCTTCAGCTTCCCATTCGCAGGCGTCGCCGGACGCGAGACTTCCCTCTCTTTGCCTTTGATCAGAACGCGCGGAGGAGTAGGTGCGTGCTCGGTGACAGGCGGCGAGGGTTTAGGAGGCTTCTCCTTCGTCTTGTGTGACGTGATGCCGTTCCTGGCAGGGGCTGGGGATTCGACGCGCTTAGGTGTCGAGGCTGGCGGTGTGGGTGCGGATGAGGGGCCGGCGGAATGAGCGGTCGGACGCTCCTTCTTGGCTGGGGTAGCGAGCGCGAGGATCTCGTCTTCGGTGGTGTCCACGTCTTCCTTCTTCCGTTTCCCAATGACAAGCTTGGGGATAGAACGTTCCTTATCTTTGCCCTTGTCTACGGGGGGAGGTGGCGCCCGTTCTTTCTCCCTCTGAGGGGGAGGTGGTTGTCGCCGCTCGTGACCTTTCCCTTTCTGCTGTGCTCGCTCGATAGCGATGACCTCCTCGAGCAGTTCCCGGGAGCCATCGTCCATGTCGTCAAAGGTTGGAGGCGCGGCGTCGAAGATAGTAGCAGAAGTGGGGGCAGGGGAGGGAGGCGGCACTTCCGACAACTTCGGCTCTTTCGGCTTTCTACCCTTCGGCTTGGGGGCGGCTTTGGGTGTCGCAGTGGGAGGGGCACCATTGGGAGCAGAACCGCTACCGCCAATCCTCAACTTGATCGTGGGGACGATGGGCGTTGCAGCGGGGGTAGGAGCAGCGGCCGCGGCTTTGGGTGCCTTGAATGAGGCAGGAATCTGGATTGATGGCGATGACGGTGCAGGCGGACGGGCAGATGGTTGTGCTTGCTCTTTCTTGCTTGCCGCCTCTAGCGTCTTGTTGATACGTACCCACGCTGCACCGCAGATGTAAGCTGCGATCGTCATTCGAATGAACGGAACACGCACTGGTCTCAAAGAAAGACTCCAAAGCAAGGGTCTCGGCATGGACGAAGCTCCCGGCCACATTGTACGTCTTCGCATTGCTGAGCATCAGCCGAAAATCGGCCTCGAACCTAAAGCGATCCCTGTACTGTCCCTGCTCTAACTTCGCGTTCATCGTACTCAGGTCCATTGGAGACTTAATAATGTCGAAGTAGCTAGACTGCAATCAGTATCGATTACCTGCAGAGAAGCAACATTAACATACTTTGGCGCACGATCTCGGATGGGATCAACTGGCTGCAGGAATACGGCGGCCTTCTTGTGCGTCTGGAGCTTCTTGAGAGCAGCCCTACAAGCCCGCAGGTCGTTCAATGACATGCCGCCAGACTGCGCCTTCGGAACAGCCTTCGCGACCTTCTTCTCCTTCTGCAGTGCTACCGCCACCTTTGCGGGCACCTTTGGCACAGAAAATTCTCCGCCGTGTCTGCGCGATGTTGTAAGAGGGGCAGCATTGCTCGGAGTAGGCGCAGCGGAAGTATCAACCTGAGCATTGCTCGGCAGGAGCTTGAGCTTCGGAGGGAGGGTAAAGGGGGGGAGTGGACTCTTGGGAGTAGGTGCGCCCGACTTGAGAGACAGAGACCGTTGAGACTTAGTTGTGAGCTTGACAGGTGGGAGTGGTGGAGGGACCTCCTGGACCGGCGTTGGAGGAAGATGAATGGTGACCTTCGGGGCCGTCTCCTCTTGGCCACGGATGAGGAGATCCGCAAGCTTCAGTAAGCACCACCGTACCTCGCAATCGGTGTCGGGTGCACTGTCATTCCGAATGTATAGTCAGTCCGAGCTACTTGAGGGATGATATTTGGACATACAGTGCAATGGGCATCAGAAACTCGCGGATCGCCTCGTTCTTCCCGACCTCCCGGTCCTTCCGCAGAGCCTTGATCATGAGCTCGGTCTCGGACTTCTTGTTCTCCTTCACCTTCTCGGCACCGTTACCGTCCTCTTCGATCATAAGCGAGTCCGCTTCCTTGGGCGTCTTCATCTCCCCCATCGTCACAAGCAATGCGAGGCTTTGGCAAGCTCCGCGTGCAACATGACGACGGACGATGCGAGACGAGTCTGAAGCCATGACTGCGAGGACATATCGCATGATCTTAGGTGTGTACCATTTCCCCAGGAATAGATAGTCGAAAGCGGCGATGCGAACTTGAACGTAGTTGCCCTCACTGCGTAATTATAAGTTAAGTGTCGTAAACCATGCTTTGGCGCTGCACGTACCGAGTCAATGGGAAGAAAGGTCGCGGATCATGCAGGACGAGGTTGGCGAGGCTGAGGAGCATGTGGAACTGCAACAAAGTCAGACAAAGTGACTCCGGATTTCCAAATGAAACCATACCTCAATCACAGCCACGGTCACTACGTTGTGGTACGTCGGGATGAGGCGATCCATGCTTCGATATCTATCAACCTCAGACAGTGCCAGTTTCAACAGCTCGGCGTCCTGGGGGTCTTGTGTAGGTATGGCATCATTCGAGATGAACTCTCCACGTTCAGGAGCGTGCGAGGAAACCGTTGCACAACCCAGCGCGGAGATAATGTTGCAGATGTAGAATGCGTCAGCGTACTGCGTTTCAGAATCATGAGCCTCCCTAAGCACGCGTAGAGAAGAGCTAGACCATCCACTGACGGGATTCGTAGTGTTGTCGTTGTAACGCAGCTGGTCAACTAAGAATTGACGAATGACTGGTGGGGTCTTTCCGTTCTCGAAGCGTACTCGGGAGATGGCACTCAAGATATTCTAAATACACGTTAAACGCCTTGATATGCAGCAATATTGACATGGTCCACGCACCTTCCGGACGAAATACTCCGCGATGTCACTGAAATCGTTTGGTCGCGGGACATATGTATGACTGAACAGATCTGCCTTCGGATCCTCGGGTTCGTAGCAATACCGGAGGAAGAGCTTGAATAGGTGGAACAGCCCCAGCCATTCTAACCTCTGGTTTGCGCACTGACAGACAGTTAGTTAGACCGATAGCCTGGCGCGCGAGCGACTTGAACCCCACCGTAACGAGCGCGGCCGCAGCTTCGCATCGAATACGGAAGCAGTAGTTTGATACTAGGACCGTCTTGGTAAAGGTGCTGGAGATGATGGGGTTTGGGGTCTTCGACAAGACCAGGATAGCCTACGACCATATGAACAACGCTTTATCTAAGCTGCGCGCACTGACTGCACGCACCTCGTACTGAGCCACGACGTCCCGATCGCGCTGGAGCTGAGAGACCCACATGTAGTCCTTCTGGTCGAACGCGATTGCCGCGATCCACTCGAAGTCGGCGTCGATGCGGATCCACTCGTAGGTCTGGCCTGCCATGTTCTGTTCGTCCTCCTCGGTCCAGTCCGCGACCTTCCAGTTCTCGCGTTCCTGTTCCTTCTCCCAGATCTCCAAACCAAACCCCATGTCGACCATGTCCATCGCCGCCGCTGCATCTGCGTCGCCTTCGGCTGCCGCCTGAGCCGCCGCTTGTCGTGCGAGATAACGCTTAGTGTTCCGCCGAACGCGCTTGTACTTGGTGTTGAATGGGACCTCGTATCGCTTGAACGCACTTCGGATGTCGAGGACGTGTTCGTATGGTGTTCCGTCCGCCTCGTGAATGCGGATCGTCATCTGGCCCTGTGAACCGTGCATTAGATACGTTCAACGGAATCTAGTCCAACTAACCTCGAAAAATGGGACGGGCTTCATCATCATCTTGCCAATTTCATTGTTCTCGAAGTGTTTGAATGCGGGCGCGTCCTGCCGCATCGTAATTTCCACCGCCATCTTCTTGCGGTTGAATGACGCGGAGAATCCGAATGTGGGACAGCCGCTGCCGTAGATCCACTGCTCGGCGAACGAACGAGGATCGATCCCGCTAACCTTTCGACACATTCGAAGAAATGAATGCGTTGATATCAGGTTGTTCGCCATTTCGCCACTGATCGCGGACAGGAACAGCTTGGGGAGGACTCGAGATAGGCCAAGAGAGGTGCCGGACTTCCCCAGCCGGCGGTCTAGGATATGTAGAACAAGCGGCGACTTGAGATTGATGAAGGCGACGTTGGTGCCGTCCGGAGGGTCGAGAGACTGTGGTTGGCAGATTGGGCCCATGGATCCATTGTCGAGCTCGACGACGCGTTCCATGTCCTTCTTCAGTCGATACCTGTACTCGTTCGTACCGAAGAGTTTGCGCATGTAGAGACCGGTGATATAAAGCCCTAAGCCGTTGACGAGCCACGTATCGGACCACATCTTTTGTTGGATGTTGATGCCAATCCATTGGCAGGCTAAGCCGTGGCTGAGACTATGTCGCGTCTCATACACCTGGTCGATCGCGTCTTCGCCATAGAGGAGGTCGACAGTGACAAGGGAGAGAGTCGCAGCGTCGAACCGCTGGGCGGGCAGTTCTTCAACGAAGACAAGCTTGTGAGAGCCAAATGGGTAGGACCCGAATTCGTTGACATAAAAGCTCATAGCCGACCGCATGAAGGACACTGTTGTCGTGAGGAAGGACTCGTGCCCTGGTAAGCAGAATGCGTGCATCAGCGGCTGAGTGGTGCCGGAGGCATCCTCTGCGGTGCTGAGGTCTGTCGGGATGACGTGCGCGTGGAATGGACCTGCCGCCCAAGCAATGTGTTGAACAGATGTTAGGGTGGGTTGCGAGAAGACGAAGATAGTCTTGCTCGAGTTGTAGGGGTGGGCAACCTAGAATGGGCGAAACCAATGTAGGCTAAAAATGCGCAAAGCGACCATCAGAGGACGTACTTGTTCAACCAGCTCTCCACTACAGATCACAACAGTTGGGTATTCAGTGTCGGGATCCTCATCCTCATCATCCGTCAATGCGTCTTGCTGTTCCAGTGACCGAGGAACAATAAACTCGAAATCCCAAGTACACTTCTCCCAGAGGTTGTCAACGCAAGGCACCCAGCAGCGCGCAGCATCTGGTGAGGAGGGTGTCGTATAGACGTGTGGTACTCGCTAGGGGAGTTCTTAGTAGGGTGGGTGAGTGTCACCACGACGTGCTTACCGTCTGATATGACTCTGACGGCAACACGAACTGAACGCCATCTGCCGGGTTCTTGATGCAGTACTTGATGTGGACGAGAATTGGGATGAATTCTGGGACTGGAAGCGATTGCTGGGACGGGTGGCCGGGCGTTTGGGGCTCTGGGGTGGCGGCTACACGGGACAGTTGATATTGAGGTATCCTGTTCGAAGAACCAAAAGCTTGCCTTCGCTGACTAAACCACTCATTGCCCGATGTCCAGACTGCCTCAATGAAACCTCCTTCGGAATCGTTATCGAGAGTTCGCCCTCGTCACCTTCCTGGAGAGCGGAATAGACCTTGCGCTTCAGTTCTGGATGATGGTGAACGTCTGTCGCGTCGGACACGCTGAGATTCGCGATCGGATCCGAGTGGACGAAGTCCGCAGGATGGGATGCTACAGTGATGCTGTCTATGTCTGTGTGGATGAGCTACACGTCCTGTTCCGCGTGATAACAGTTGCAAAGCAGAAGACTTACCACATTGGCGAGCGTGCAGATGAATCGTCTTGAGGTCCTTGCTGGTAGGAACGACAGTAATCTCGGTGTATCCCTGAAGAAGACGACGATTAGAGGGATGGGAAAGGCTGTGGATGACGGCGTACCCAAAGCTTCCCGCTGAAGTCAACCTCGAGAATGACCTTTTGGTGGCTAGTATATACATCAGTCCGAGTCAGTACTGCTGTTCTAGACTACACAATAGGAGAAAGACACGTATATAGAGAAACCTCGACGGATATGCTCCCTCTGCATGGTTCAGGACTCCTGACGAACAAGTTAGTCGCCACAGCACGGTTCCCAGTCCAGATAAGCCCCAGAGGAGAGTGCGAGGAATTAGCAGTGCAGACAGCAGAGAAAGATGCGTAGTATAAAGCAGTAAGAGGGGTGGGAGGCCACGGTCCGAGACGACGACGAGGAGAGGGCATCGACTCACTGGCATCCAACTCAAGAGAAGCGCGATTACGTAAGGCGAACGACTGAACTCATCGTGTGCTAGGGTTCCCAAATAGGACAATCTGCGTCTAGGGTTAGATCGATCCTCCGATCTGCGCTGCACTCATCGCCAAAAAATTCAGTTCCGTCGTTTGAATTCCTCTTCCGCCCACCACCACCTCCACCTCCACCACCACCGGCACCCACTCATCATGCCTCCCAAATCTGTCTTCCGCCAGCCTGGCGCTCAGCACTTCCAGGTCGTACACCGCTCCCAGCGTGACCCCCTCATCCACGATCCGGAGGCGAGCAAACATGTCCTGAAGCCCGTGCAAAGAGGGAACTTGGCCAAGGTGAGACAAATCCACGTCGACTGGGTATCCTACTGGGGCCTTACCTATGATACCGTTCTCAGGCGAAGTCGAGGGCAGACCTTGAGCAGCTCATCCTACCTTCTCATCTAGCTCACGATAGTTCGCGCGGAAACATAGGAGAGGCCGCCGTCTACGGTATCTACTTCGACGACACAGACTATGACTACATGCAACATTTGAAGACGGTGGGGGTGCAGGAGGATGGCGTTGACAGCATCTGGGTAGATGCACCTTCAAAGTCGAAGGGAAAAGGCAAGGCGGACCCCATTCCTCTCCTCGAATTTCCGAAAGGAACGCTCGCCTCCACATCCGAGTTGCCCAGAAACTATGAGTCGCAAGAGAACATACCCACGTCCATCGCAGGCTTTCAGCCAGACATGGACCCTCATCTTCGCCAAGTATTGGAAGCGCTAGAAGACGACGCGTTCGTGGACGGAGAATTGGAGGATGGCTTCTTTGGAGAGCTCGTCGGGGACGGAGAGCGTGAGGCGGACGAGGAAGTTCGCTTCGAGTTCCACGAGGAGGGCTTGCCGGATGGCATGGAGGATGCTAGAGCAACAGGGGGCAACGAGGACGTGGACGAGTCTTGGGAGGCAAGGTTTACCCGCTTCAAACAAGAGCAAAAGTCCGCGTCCCTAGACGAGGATACCTCCGATCTCGACGGTTACTCCGAGGGTGGTGACACTATCGGAACCCTTCCACAGATGTCTGCCATCGGAGGGAAGAAGCGGCGGAGAAAGGGGGTGTCGGACGCCTCGGGCTACAGCATGAGCAGCTCCTCAATGTGGCGGAATATGCACCTCTCCGTCCTCGACGAGCGTTTCGATCAGGTCGGCGCGGTTCGCGATACCGTCCACGTCCAAACGTTAATTGACATTGTACACAGATTCAGCGCGAGTACGACTCGTCAGAATCGGAGGAAGAGGGGACATCGTTTGACGATCTCGACGGGGCTCCTGACCTCATCGCGTCTCGAGAAGACTTTGAATCGATGATGGACGAGTTCCTTGAGAAATACGAGGTCATCGCGGGCAAGATGCGTCCCACCCTCCCAGGGACGCCCACGGAGAAGCTTGCTACGATCCGAAAAGCTCTCGGGGAGGCTAAGATCCGAGATGCACAGGAGACCGACTCGGAGGCGGAAGACGTTCTTATGCCGCTAGACGTGGACGAGAAGGACAGGTGGGATTGTGAGACTATACTTAGTGAGTGCTGTTGAACTATGTGGTCTTGCTTTACTGGTTTTGAAGGTTTCTATCAGCGACGTACAGCAATCTGGAAAACCATCCGCGGCTCATTCCGGCGCGAGGCGGCAAGGCCGTACCCAAGATTCGTTTGGACCCCAAAACTGGGCTTCCATCCGTGGTGGAAGAGCAGCCTTCGAAGAAACAACAGCCCCCTCCAGATTCTCCCGCCACTGACAGGCAAGAAGATTCCAGACGTGGGCCCCATCGCTTACATTGGTGAAAACCATGTCTAATCTCCGTTCAGCTATCCGAGTTACAGTCTCTCGTCCCAAGAATGAGACGGCAGACGAGAAGAAGGCACGCAAGCAAGCCGTGAAAGTGGAGCGCCAAGCTCGTCGGTCGGACAAGAAAGCGACGAAGGAGAGGTTCTCAAAGGAGGTCAAGCAGCAAGCACGGACATTAGCGCAGAAGGAGCAGGCGACGATGCGGACGCTCTAGGTTGTTGTAGATGCGGTTATGTATTATACAGGGCTCAGGGAGATGTTTGAGGTGTGGCGGGGTATCTCGAGTACATGATGGTGAGGGCTCAAAAAGCTACAATGGCGCCACAGGCGTGCAAGAACGGAGGCGAAGTATACTACAATGGATTACAGTATGTCGATAGATGCCCAGATCACCAGTCTGGCCATAGCTCCAGAAGACTGTTGCCTTCTTCCTCTGGAGCGTCTTGTTGCTTCATCCACCGATCTGGCACCTGTGTTGCAGAACTTCAATGGTGCATTTCCTTTCATAAGCACAAAATAAATATCTCCTACCAGAGGGAAGTAACGCTCCATCGCACTAAGAAAGCGATGTCTATATTGCTTGGGGCCGATGATTGTCGGTTCTCCCCTGTTAGCACCGCCAAGAAAAGTCGAGTCTTTGACCCAACTTTCGAGCTTCTTGTCCCAAGTGTATGTCCTGATGTAGTCTGAGTCGCGGGAATAGTTAACGTCCTGCTAACGGATAAGGAAATACGACCTACCGACTATACCGACGACCAACTCATTCTTCGCGCTATCGACTCCGACGACTAAAGAATAGTCCATGACGTTGATATCGGCCAAGAACTTGCTGTCGTTGAATAGGGCCCCACGCAGAATGCGTTTAGAGTGTTCGCGAAGATAGAACGGCGTCAGATGAGCCGCTGTGGAAGAGGTAGTTCAATGACAAGTCTTTCCTAAACGAAACGAACGATTCAGCTTACTTTGCACCAGATTCTCGTCAAGCAGGACCTCGTTCTCTCGACCGGTGGCGTGCACATGTCTATTGCGAGTTGAACCCTTCAAGTCATAGATCTGGAGTAGCAATCCCAGTGAGCGTTCAGTGAGATCACACGATCGGAGGAGTCTACCTTGGAAAAATGCCTGTCGTAGAATAGATTCTCCATGACAAGTAAGTTCATCTGAGCCGACTTCGACTTGCTGTTGCTAGATTGGTGCTTTTGTGTCTTCCTGAACGTGATCTTGTAGCATCCAAAGATCTTCGCGAGGAGCGTGGGCCGCTATCGAAAGCTCAATGACAACAGGTTCTAGACTCCGAGATGAGGAGTTGCGTACATTCCCAACCACCGCAGACGACATATAGTCGAAGTAGGCAGGCGCAAACGACTCCATAGCTTGAAGCTCTGCTCGCGAAAGTTCCTTCGCAATGAATCGATCGTCTATTCCAGATCTTAGTTCTGGAAGTCACTATAAGGGTAAGCTCAAACTTACCGAGTGTCTTCAAGAATGCCGAACCAGACTTGCCACCGCTGGCATCGAACTTGACACACCTGGCCAGAGATTCAATCATGCTCCGCTCACAGTCATAGGTCCGGCGCAGGGCATCGAACTGCTCTGGGTACAGCACAGTACAGCTGATGGTCAAGCCACCGCTCTCGAAGGCTAACGTGGATGGGGTCAGTCAAAGGCTTCAGTGAGCAAACAAAACACCTACAAATTGCCCACGGAAGCTTAGACGAAGGAACACGGAGCTCCTCTGTCGGATCCGCACCGTCAGTGCTGTCCACATTAACCACGCCCCAGGTAGAGGTTGACTCCGCAACAGACCAGTCATCAGGCATGAACGCCTCTCCGCCGGACTCCCGCGCTAGCCGCTTTTCCGCTCGGGACTTCGAGAGCATTTCGCGATATTGTGGAGAGCTGCAATCGAGGTTTAGCGCAAAGCTAGATAGAACAGAGAATCAAACTTACTTCAGCGCAAGCGCGATGATCGACGTTGGCTCATCGGTCCGCACAACCATGGAAGAATCGCGAAATATATGCTCGGGATCAGCCATGGGATCGTCTACATCCGTGTCGGAGCGATTGCGATGAAGGGTTTGTGGCTGCTGCCAGAGACCCGAGATGGCTTTGAGCAGTGATGAGCGACCGTGTGGATAGGTGTCGAAATCACTCGGCGGCGGGGTTACAGGGGCTAACCCGCCGGCACTGATGGGTGAGAGCACGGGGGAACCTATCACGGACGGTGGGGCCTCAACTTCCTGAGAAACCACGGGCTGAATGTCCTCTAAGGGCTGTCCTGGGACGTTGCTGTCGCCGGGGGGAGAAGCGACAGGTTGCTCCTGAGGATGATTAAGGACGACCTCGGGCTCGGGAGCAGGACCGGGATGTTCGGGGACCTGCTGAGGACTCTTGTGCGGACTCTTCTGGTCAGGACGATCGTCGTCGTCGCCGTCGCCGTCGCCTTCATCATCCGCTTCACTAGAGTCTGAGCTCTCCGACTCGTCCTTGATCGCGTCCTTGATACTTTCCAGGACCTCCACCTTTGCGCGCGCCGACGCAACAGGACGGGCACGTTTGCCACGGATGATCGCGTATCGACGGCTTGCGCGCTCGTTCTCTCTATTGATACGCTCGAAGTGCTTGGCGATGTTGGACACCTTCGAACCCGCCGCCGGAGGACGCCTGAACGTCGACTTTGAATTGACGACGCTAGCCGGACGTGGGGGCGGAGCTTTGTCTTTGGGCCCAAGACGCATAGTAGGTTTTGACCGGGCCTTCGAGCCACTAGCACCAGCAGGTGTGATACTTCTACCAGGCGGCGGGGGGGAAGACCTCCCAGCTCGTAGCGGAGCATCTGGGTTCGTACGAGAGAACGATCTCTTATCAGGAGAAGTTCGTCGCGACGCACTTCGCGAATCGGGGTAGTTGCCCACGGGGATCCGACTCCCTAGGCTCGCTTGTCCCGCCGCTCGTTTCGTAAGATACTTCGGAGCTATGTTGGCGGCATAGCTAGATTCGAAATCGGAGACCGAGGAGCGTTTGCTGAGGAACGGCGGCTGACGATTCTTGTGGCGAATGCGGCGAACGGCGGGACTGCTCTCCTGCTCACTTTCGGACATAGGGACAGTGGGCGCGAGTGCGGTCCTGGTCAATTCCTCGACACCTTGAGGGGGCAGGTAATGCTGATACTTCTTGACGAGTTCCGCGACACTGGGATATACTTGTACACGTCGGGGTAGCCGAGAGGGGAGTGGCTGAGTCGGTTTGAGACCGTCCTCGTTCGACTCCAGCACATCCGCCTACAGACAGCAGATTTTCAGTAATTTGTTTTACGGTGTAGAAACTAGAACGTACCCGTTGCGGTGACGTTGCGTCGTCGGAGAACACGCTGTCGCCACGACCTCGGCCGATGGTTGAGTCGCTCTCGGGATCAGACTTGCCGGGCTCCGGGACGGCCTCTAAGATCTCGGCAGGGGGAAGCAACGTACTCTCGGTCGACTCTGGCGTGGTTGTCGTCACTGTGGTCTCGGAAGAAGGCACTTTCTCCTCCACCTGCGGAAGTGGCGGCCCCGACTCCCTCCGTTTGTCTGAAAAGCCACCCACAGATTCGGACTCTGAGGCCTCGGAAGCGGAAGATATCGACGCGAAGGAGTCGCCCGTGACGCGGCGCATCGTAGGCCGACTAGGTAGGTTCTCCTCAACCTCCGACACACTCGTGGGCGCGCCGCGATCGAAGTCGAGGATGTAGAAGTCTCCCCTCCTCGGCAGCATGGCTCTGACCGAGTTGAATGCAGTGGACCTCCGCCCGGCCATCTTCTCCATCTGTGAGAGGCGCGGCTTGGGGAGACGGTCGAAGTCCTGCTGCCACGCGACGATCCTGTCCTGACGGTTCGCGCGGACCTGGTTCAGCGCCAGCGTGTCGGTCGACGGCGAGTCCTTGTATATCTGATCAATGAGCTTCGCGACATCCTCCATCTCCCACTCGGCCTTATTGATCAGCGCGTTGATGTGCGCATTGAGCAGCGCGTCTGCTTCCTCTTCGCCCGTCGCAGCGTCAATTGTGATCAGACGGAGGTCGTCGATCAGGCCGGAGTACCAGTTGTAGTTGCGTTGGTGGAGTCGCTGGTAGTCCGCGTTCTTGATCTCGAGCTGCGCCTCTGGACGTACACGAACGCGCATGGGAGGGTAGACGACCTCATGTAGGGTGATCGGGTCCGCAACGAAGCGAACAGTCATTCCTTTGATCGCAAAGTACCGGACGTGGTGCTGGTAAATGTTGTGCTGGCACCCTGCGCCCTGAACAAGCTGGACGTCCGCGGGATAGAAATGTAGCTCCAGGAACTTGGCGAATGAATACCGTTGCATCTCCTGAGACACGGGGATGAACGGTGTTGCGGAGCCGCACACTCGACACGCACTCCAGGTGATTATGGTTTCGGGGGAGGGGGCCCAGTTCGTGCGGTTAATGATCTGACCGTCCCACTGTTCGACGGCAACGCATATGCGGGTCTCGTTGTGGATGAAAAACTTGCAATGTCGTGCCAATGGTTGGTTGCAACTCTTGTTTTCGCAGATCGCCCGGGGGTCAAGGAATTGCCGGAGCGTGTCCATAACAGCATTCTCGATGAATTGGCCAAGGGTGCAGTCGTTCTCGCCGTAGAATGTGATGTACTCCAGTTTCGGCGGGAAGCAAGGCCGGTGAAGCCCGACTTCGTCCATGGGGAGCGTAAGCTCCCACAGACTGATGCACTGGTACTTCTCCACCTGGAAGTCGTCCCGGTTCTTCCGCAAATACCATTCCCAGATGCGACGCTGCTCCGAGTGTTGCCATTTGACATGTTGGTAGCGGCTCTCGAGCGTTATGTCTTGAATAGTCTTGAGCGGCACCGTCGGCCGGTCCAGAGGAGTGCGAGGGAGAGGGGAAGCGCTCATAGTCTGAGCGAACAAACTTGGGGAGGCGGTAGGGATGAGGTCGAAGTAGCCGGGGTGGTCGTCTAGTCGGCTGACATTGGTCTCATCGACGGTGGGAGTCCTGGGGATGTCTGGTATTGGAAGAGACTCGATTTGGGCAGCGATGTCGTCCGGGTCCGGCGTCGATGCGGTGACCGCGATAATGGTCGCAGAAGACTCCTCCGGCTTGTGTCCCGAACTACCCCGTTCCTCACGGCAGATGACCTCGTCCTCCCACTCCCTCTTCACACGCATCAGTTCATCGTCCAGCTCCTTCATCCGGCGAATGGGATACGGTGGTGGGAACCGCAGCGTGGCCGATACGGATATGAAGGTCTTCCGGTACGGTTCTAGCGACTCTTGGATTCTACGTGAAAGTCGAACTTGCTCCGCATCTTCATCAGGCAGGTCTTCAATGGGGTGTTCCTCGGAAGCCTCAGATATACTATTGCCATTGAGTAATGATGACGACTGGACCGCAGGAAAGCCGTGACCAGCGATCGGTGTGGTGGCATCGGAGTTGTATTGGGAAGGGGTAGCTTCGGGGAACAAGGGGGGTAGAGTGATAACGGAGTCCTTCCAGAGATGTGTCTCGAGCTTCAGGTTTCGAACGATGAATGCAAGGAACCGGGTAACCTTCTTGATTCGACGGAGAACGTCAATGTCGCCGCCGCGGAGCAGGATGGTACACCCCATCTCGCCATTGCACCCCTCGAACCGCATGTACGTCTTACGACGGCCGGGGATCAGCGGGTGGTCGAAAGTCTGCAGCCGGAAGCGAGCGCAGTGTCCCAGGCGGGGCTCTAGGGCGAGCTTATCCATGGACGAGAAGACATCGCCTTGAGTCATCCGGGCGACGAACTGCACTGCGGAGGCCTTCACCGCACGTGCGACCGCAATCTGACGCTTCGCCAGAGCATCCAGAGCGAGCCGGGAGACAGACTTCTCTGCAAGGACCACATGCGGTCGCAGCGCCGCAATGCGGCTGGCGAGATTCCCAAGGTACTCCTTCTCCTGACGAAAAATCTGTCCAAAGTGCATGTATTGGCCCTCCACACGGTGGAACTCCAGCGGGAACGTGACAAGCATGACGCGTGGATTCCGCAAGTTCCGGGACATCTGCTTGTGCGCGACGTTCTTCGTGATGACCGCACCGTCAACGTACTCCGAGTCTTGCGGAGCACCACCTGGTATCTTCTTGATCTTCACGTACCGCCGTACGTCCATGTCGGCTCCCTGGCGGTGGGGGTGCGCAGTAAACGTCAACTCCCGGGCTATTCGCAAGGCGAGTTTGAGTAGCGTCTCCTCCCATTCCCGGACATTTGGAATGTCTTCCGCAGTCAGCATCTGACGAAGCATGGTACGGAGGTGGAACATGGAGATCAGGTTTAATTCCTGCGCATAGCTACGCACAACCGTGTAAGTGTGCTGTATATACCAAGTATCAATAAAACAACACGTACGCAGTGCTCTCTCTTCTGGTGCGCCATGCTGGCTCCGCTAACGCTGGAGCACTGAAACTCTCGCCAAGGCGACTGTGAACACGACTTCGGATAAAGGGTGGGGAAGTGTCGAATTCGGCGGATGAGTTGAGACGAGAACGTAATACACCAGGACTCTCCAGCGTGTGAGGATGGTCAGGGGAGCTCAGTGGGAACTGTACCGTATTCGCGCCACCTTCAGTCACCGGGACCATGACAGGAAATTCGATTGGCGTCTTCGACCCCGCGCCCATTGGAGAATTGTGCTGGAACGGATCCGCCATAGTGATAGTGTCCTTGTCTTCTTCCGTTTGTGCTCGGCGAAACGGTACGGGATTCTCGCGGAGAAATCTGGCTGTCCCAAAGCCATCTAGGGGTGACATTGGACGAGAGCCGAATCCGCTATCTTCAGATTTGGACCTTGTTCGCCTTGTCTCAGCTATCGAGAATAAGCTGAACGGTTCATCGCGACCGAAGAGATGGGATGCTGCAAACGGAGATTGTGGAAGCCCGGGCAGGTTAAGTGACCGCGATTCGGTACCGAACTGATGGGCGGCGAACGGGGAAGAGATGGAGGTCATGATAGAACGACGGTCGTCCTCGTCCTCGTCTTCGTCCCCTTTGGCCAGTTTGTCCAAACATAGATTGCAGACGCGAACCATACCATCCTGACCATAGCGAGTACCCTTGATAATGTTGGACGCGCACCGCGAGCAGAATATTTGACCTGGAGTCGACGATAAGCGAGTGACTATAGATCCATTGAAGACCATACCGCATATCCGACAATGGTGTTTCCGTCTCCATGTTGTGAAGACGCTCTTGCAGTCGTAACACTCCTTGCATAGTTCATCGTCCATCCAATAGTCGCGTGAGAGTCCTGTGACATCATGAAGTAGGGTATGTGCGTGAAGACGGGCCTGCTTGCCTTCTCCTCGTATTCTCCGAATCACCTTGGACACAGATGCAGACCTACGCAGACTGACATTGGTTCGAATGCTACGTGCATCGCTATCCTGTATTGGAAAACCAGGTATGGAATATCCACCTCCATCCGGCGTATCGGGGCGATAAAAACCTCCACTGGACGGAGGTCGGTCGTCTCCAGCATAAGAGGGAGTCTCAGAGACGACAGGAGTCAACGAGACAAGCGGAGGAGCAGGATTGGAGGCAACGATATTGAAGGGGTTGGACTTATCTGACCCTGCCTTGCTCGACTGATTGGAGGTGGAGAACTGGAGGGATGGTCTGCGGAGTTCTGGTGCAGCCTTCTCGGGTGCGGTACTGGGATGTACGGGCGTGGAAGAGGGGGCAGCAGAGGAAAGGGGGGCCGAAAGAGTACTCTTGACCCTTGAGAAGAGGGAAGAGACGAGGGCGTACGAAGACTGGTCATGTTCATCCTCCTCCGAGAATGGGTTGAATGATGTCAGGCTGGTCACGTCGTCGAGTATCTTGGTGCTGCTCCGGGATCTCGACGAAGAGGCGCTGTAAGGCGGATTGGTGACTAGGGATTCTGTGGAGGACTCCATGGCTGTTATCTGTTATGAAACGATGGTCTCGGTCATAATCTGCGGCGATGTGTGGCTGGGGTCGGGAGAGAGGACTGAGGGTGGCACTGGCAGAGGATGAGCGCGGCTGCTAAGCGCTAAGCGACGACCGTGACCGCAGCCGACGCTATGACGGAGTCGGCCCGGTACCCGCTACTGAGGGGCGTTTGTCAGGAGCCAATCAGGAGCCACACCAGACCACCGACTCCGACTCGTCGCTCGCGTGAGTCTATCCAGTTTCCTCCTGCGCCACACCCTTGCGTTCCTTGTCTTGCTCTCACGTCCTTCCACCACACTTAACGCCTTTCAATCGATCTCTTTAGCACACTCAAGTCGCCATGGATGACGATGATGCCGAGTATATGCAAGGATCCGAGGACGAGGTCCGTATGCGAGTCAAGTACAGCTCCCTATCGCTCATCGTCCGCGATCGCAGGACTACAACTTCGATTATTCCGATGACGAGGGCAACGAGACTGGGAGTGCAGACGTCGAGAACATGTACTACACCGCGAAGGGTGACCCTTTTATGTTATCTTTCGGGTTATGGTTTCGCCTAAATCTATCGTAGGCAAGAAGGAAGACAATCCTGAACAGGCCCTGAAGGAGTTCCGTGCCATCGTGGACCAGGAGGAGGAGAAGGGTGACTGGTCTGTAACACGTATGTTAACATCGTCTGGAGTTTAGCTGACATTTGGGTGTAGGGGCTTCAAAGCTCTAAAACAGTCGACAAAGCTACTGTTCTTAGTACTCCGAAGACCATCTGATGCTCTGAAGACGTACACGGAGTTGTTGGCATATACCAAGTCGGCCGTGACCCGCAACTATGCCGAAAAGACGATCAATAGCATCCTGGATTACGTCGGTGGTGGTAAGAGCGGCACCGTAGAAGTCAGTGTCCTTGAGCGTTTCTACGAAGCAACCAAGGCTGCGCTTGCAGAAGCAAGGAACGAGGTCAGCATACATTCAAATCGACCGGTACCCAGTGCTGAAAGTTGGATTTCCAGAGACTATCCGCCAAGACCAACCTGAAGCTTGCCAAGTTGTGGCTTGACCGTAAGGAATACAATCGGCTGTCGAAGGTTTGTATAGACATCAGCTACATCGAAGAATATCCCTCACATAAGTTTTCCTGGTCAGATCCTCAAGGAATTGTATGTCTCAACCATCGGTGAAAACGGTGAGGATCAAGCGCAGAAGGGTACCCAGCTTCTGGAGATCTATGCTCTCGAGATCCAAATGCACAACGAGCGCAAGAACTACAAGAAATTGAAGGTCATCCCGATTCACACCTTTTAATCCGTGGGCATTTTTTTACCCAATCCATCCGCAGGAGATCTACAACGCTTCGAATACCGTTCGCTCCGCCATCCCCCATCCACGCATCCTGGGTGTTATCAAGGAATGTGGCGGCAAGATGTGGATGGGTGAACGTAAGTATGAATAGGTGATTTCGTCTCTCACATGATCTAACCTATCACATCCAAGGCCAATGGAACCGTGCAAGTGAAGACTTCTTCGATTCCTTCAAGAACTATGACGAGGCCGGTTCTCCTCAGCGAATACAGGTTCTCAAATATCTCGTCCTTGCGAACATGTTGACGGGCAGTGAGGTCAATCCGTTCGACAGTCAAGAGACCAAGCCGTAAGACGAAGACGGATCCCACTTGTGTCTTCTCTGATCATGCACCATTTACAGATACAAGAACGACCCGCAGATCAAGGCCATGACCGACCTTGTAGACGCATATCAGCGACGGGAGGTCCATGCAGCAGAGAAGATCCTGCGAGGTACGTCATATTGTGGTTAGTCCGTCTGGCTGGGTTAAATGTCTTGGCAGACAACAACGCGACGATCATGGCCGACTTATTCATCAAATCGTACATCGGCGAGCTACTTCGTAGTCTACGGACACAGTACCTCATCGACTTGATCAAGCCTTACACTCGCTTAGAACTTACGTTCTTAGCCAAGGTATGGAGGGTAATGTCACCTAGTCTGAATAATGTCTGATAAGCGGTGCCCTCCAGCAATTGAACGTCGACACCGACGAGGTCGAGGAGCTCCTGATTGGTCTCATTCTTGAGGGAAGAATAGAAGGCCGCATCGACCAAGTCGCGATGCGTCTGGAACTCGAACCGCAGTACGTGTTCCGCCGTACAGAGCGCTTGTTTCATGCCTTGACATGGTCGTCTACAGGCATAGCCTACAAAGGAAGCGCTACAGTGCTTTGCACAAATGGACGGCGGCGCTCGAGACGATACACACCACCGTTATTGGCAAGAACCATAGCGGAGGTCGGGGGGAGTACGGGTATGGCATGGGAGACAGCTACGGGCCAGGATCAGACCGGTGGTAAGATTGTTCATACTTCGTTGTCGCCCGCAACGCTTCGTGTTTTCGATTGCAGCCCATTTGTACCATCATCATTAACCTCACCAATTGTACTGTGCATGACTTTTTATCCGCCTACACCATGCTGTCTTGAAGCTGTGCGGTAACTTTTGTAGCCGTTCGGTGCAATTTGTTTAAACACCGCGATGAGTTGTTAGACGGATTTGAGATTGGGGGTGCAATCCAATTAGTCCGTGTAAGTTACTATGCAAAGACAACGAAGTGGGCGCGAGACAACAACGTCCGCGTACAGCCCTTTCAGAGGTGACGAATCAGTCTCCGCGACCGAAATGAGACCAGCGGCTACGTACCAAAGCTATGAAGGCCGTAGGATGGGCGCAAAATCATACGCCCAGCCGTTCTTGGGCGGAGTATCCGTCGGGATACGCAGTTCCCTGGGAACATGCCCCGTATCCTAGCCTCCACCGCCTTCTTCTCCGGACCCTTGAGCTTCTTCAGCAGGTCAGCCTCCGCCGCGCTCCGTGCTCGGGGATCCTCCTCCTTGTTCGCCTCCTCGTAGAGTTTTGGTGCGACGAGCCGGAGGGTCTCCATCGCGCCGCGCACGGACTCGAACTTGCGCTGGAGCTCGGACGCACGGGCACGGCGGACGTGCCGCTGGTGGAGGAGCCACGCGCGCTCGATCGTCTCGTGTGCTTGCACGGAGGGGATGGCACGCTGCAGCCGCCGACCGACATCGGGTCGCCAGGAGCCCACGGGGGATGGCCGGTTGCGGATGTTGGAGGGGTAGAGGGCGCGGCGGATGATGTCGTTCTTGGGGTCCCCGCCCGACTCCTGGCGGCCGGCGTATCGCACGGAGGTCTGGGACACACGGAGCGAGAGCCGTTGCTTTCCGAGCGCGAGGAGTGACGAGGACATGGTTACAAGAGGTCGAGCCCGAGGATGGATGTTGTGAATGACGAGTAGAGGACGACCGGGCGTCACGGACGTTCGGTTTTCGAGCTCAGCTGGCGCGTCCACGTCGGGCGCCTCATTGCACTGGGCGTCCCGCCCGGCAACCATAGACTACGACTTCCGGCAGTCACGGTGTGCTTCGAGGCCATACCACATCCACCCTCAAAGTCATGAATACTCCACCTTGGAAAAGGCTTGAAGATGCTCGTATTCGATCTTAACTTGACGCTCTCCCACATTCGCGCCAGATCCCATCCGTCGACCCCATGGACCTTTCAACTTTCAGGCACGGAGGACGAGGGTCCTCACAGAAAACCCCAATACATGGCGGATGAACGCCACTGAAGTCGGCGACTGGTCTGCTGCCAATCCTTTCTCACCAGTTTCACGTTCCTTGTCTCAGCGTAGACGAATGTTGCGGTATGTCTGTGCTGACGAGGGCTTTCCCATAGGCGGCTCGATTGGGTTCTTCGGAGTTGCCCTAGAACAGTAGGTAAGGCCACGTTTTCTCGCCTGGTTTTTAGATATGCCTTAAAGAGGCCTTGTGCATGTTTTCAGACCAATCTGACCGTTAATTATTCAGGAAACGTCGGACTAACGAAGCGAATGGAAACCCGTTCCAATAACGGCTTCCGGAGCTCTATCTCGAGGGTGCTTCTAGCACGCTGCTTGGGTGAGTAACTCTGGATTAAGATATACTTTGGGGAAGCCCACATTTGCCCCACGGCCCATGAGAAGTCCCCGTGTGCGGGCGAAAGCAGCCCCTTGACCGTGCCCAGTCATACCCACCTGAAGCCTTTCCATCTTCTGCCGGCCACGTTCGCCGAAAGCTTCTGGCGAAAAGCTCGAAATAGGTACGTTCCCACCGTCTGTGTCTGGCGGACGACTATTTCCGTGCTTGTGGACGGACGCTTTCAAATATTCTCCGATGAGTCCGGCGAGGGCGGCAGCAGGACCCCTCTGACATGGGGTTTTGGACCCTTGATACCTTTACGTCCAGGTTGCGTAGCATGGCTGCGAATGTCGAAGCCTTTGAGGGAATACGAGTACGGAGCTCTATTGCGTATTCCGCGGCGGCTCGGCGGCTTTTACCCGCACAGGTAATCCGTGAGCCATCTGCGAACCCCGAACCACCGTCTCGACGAGCCGATGCTCAGGGCTAATGGGCTGGTTATGGGATCGATCTACGAGGCATTTGATTCCGGT
Source organism: Ganoderma lingzhi (assembly GCA_026283605.1). Classification (NCBI taxonomy): domain Eukaryota; kingdom Fungi; phylum Basidiomycota; class Agaricomycetes; order Polyporales; family Polyporaceae; genus Ganoderma; species Ganoderma lingzhi. Next base: position 3,442,407 of record JAPJYM010000001.1, read on the forward strand.
GCCCTGAAACCTAACGTAAAGACGGCATTTGGTCTACTACATCCAACGGAAAACAGCTCGTTTACCCTTCGTAGACCTGGAATATATAATACTGCGCACCTCGGCAGGTACTCCTGTCTGTGGCATGAACTCATTTGTCTGATAGTAGGTGCCAGCTGTCGTCCTACGTTGTTCGGTGATTAATGTGTCGATGTAGTTGACCCCGCCAGAGAGGACCCTTTGCCGTCGCTCCACGTCCGCATGAAACCCCGGTGGCAGGATTAGCCATCCAAGCACAGAAGAGGCACTTGAGCCTGAGCCTAATGGACAGCGCATGCAGGTGAGCACCGAGATCTACCTAGCCCGTGTAGGGTGGCGGGCGTGTCAAATGCATAGTTCCACATTGATAGAAACATGGAACCGTTGACATCCCATTACAAGCATTGTCAAGGCCCCGGTGTCGGCATTTTGCAGACATTCATATCGGAAAATGAGTCTCGGGCTTGAGGTGGGCAGTAACCGCTATCATCGGGCGCATGTACGTATTCATACTTCGAATTTTCCGGCGAGGCCTAAGCACTGGTGCTCTGCGCACAGGCTACGCACTGCCTACAGGGTCCTCGTTCGGCGCCTGCCCACCAGTGGGCCACACTGTGTCCGGTGTTACGAGCCGGGGCGAAGGGGCTAGAGTTGTGACGCGGGCGGTTCGCGTTGCTTCTTACCATTATCGGATGATTCTTACCTCGAGCGTTCTACATAGCCTATCTTCTTGGCATTTCGTAATCCATACCCCACTTCCCAATGGCCGACTCAGAAGGCGTGCATCATCGACTCGGACTCGGAGGACGAACTCTATTCGAGCATCCGTCAAAAACATCCCTTCAGATGCAATCGAGTAGATGAGTAGATGTAAGTTCAATATTACCGCAGCAAAAATGGGGGATTCAGAAAAAGTTTGTAGAAATTGTGGGTGGGGGGGTACTTAGGGTTTGTCAGTGTGCATTGTGTACCTGGAGGGCGGTTCTCGATTTCCTTTTCCGGAAAACAGGCGTAGGCCTTCGCCAGCCCATCGGCGCTCAACGCACTGCTCATCCTACACTGTTGTCCAGATGTCTCTCGCCTTCCAGCTCGCTGCCCATTGTCGACGATGTAGTGGAACCGTACAGCTACTGGTGCGTTCTGTGTGTCAGCTGAGAGGGCGTCGCTGAACAGCATGTGTAGAGGCAGACACCTCAGCGACCTTTCCACCACAGTGCGGCAGTCTTCGCTCGTCGCGACAAGAAGCCTCCGACTTTGTCGAAGAAGCAGCTTGCCGCCAAGGAGAGGAAGAGGGCAAAGAAGGCACCCAAGAATGTCTACGACAGCGAGAAGATGGCGTTGGCGGACGCTGTTGAGGTCTTGAGGGTATGTCGTGTTTCTTTTCTCCGTAACGCATGTCTTGAAGCTGCCGATCATCAGGCTGTGGAAGTCGCGTCACCGAACGCAACCTATGAGCTAGTCGTCAAGACCGAGATGGGCAAGGGTTCCACTATCCCGAAAGGCCGTTTCAACCTACCCCGGCAGACGAAGGAACAGTCGAAGGATCGCATATTGGTCTTCGCCGAGGGGAGGCAGGCAGAGGAGGCGAAGAAAGCTGGCGCGGACATTGTCGGAGGTCTCGAGTTGGTGGAGGGTGTACGTATTGCCTTGTTTGTTCATCCGCCATGCATTTAACTCGCTACGCAGATCATCAGCGGCCGCTACCAAGCTTCCATGTTTCTCTGCAGTCGCGCCCTCATTCGTCCTATCACTCCGAGGCTTGGTCGTGTGCTCGGTCCGAGGGGTCTGATGCCCTCCGAACGCAGGGGCACCGTCACCGACGATATTGCTGGGTACATTCGCAGACTAAAGGGTACGAGTGAATGGAAGGGCGACAAGGAGGGTACCATCAGGCAACCCATCGCGAAGGCGAGTCTTCCTGCGGTTATCCTGCTATCATATAATAACTTTTTACTCAGATGAATTTCCCCGTGACCGACGTAATCAAGAACGTCAAGTATTTCCTCGGCGTCGTAAAGCGCGCTACGGGCAACGCTCGCGATCCTCAGGCCGAGTCGAATAAGAAGGAGACTAGCCAGAAACCTGGTAAGTTCGGTACTTGCGTGCATACGAACCTCCACTCATTGTGTGATAAGTTACTGCTATCACTCGCGTCCTATTGAGCACCCAACAGGGACCAAGCATCCAGGTATCCGATGTATAGCATCAGCCGACGTCCTGCTCCATATATCTCATAATAGCAATCGTGTTTCCCCGGTCGTACGCAACTGCAAAGCTTCGTGGCATATTGGTTGGCAACCAGAGCATATACTAAAATGGATCGACTGTCATCCATTGTCCGTATATGGTCAGCAACGGATACTAAACGGGAGCGGTGTGTCCATTAGATGAGCTGTGGCGTAATACATTACGGTGCAGAATACGTCTAGTAGATGCATAGAAGCGGACGAGCGACGAGCTACATATCATCACGTTCTTCTGCTAGTCGTCTCGCTCTTCTCTGGTCGCGTCTGCGCTGCTTGATATCTTCAGACAGTTTTCCATAACTTGCCTTTTTGCTGTTGTTCTTGAACTGTCTCCTTTTGCCGATATCCTGACCCTGGGGAGGCGTGTGGCCTGGCCGCTCAGGTTGGTGGCGTACCTGGGGAGGATTCTTGGGGTCGTGCGGGAAGATATCTCCCCAGTTCGATTTTCGGGCGTCGTAAAATGGCTGTTTTCCCTGAGACTTCGGGATAGTCATCCGCATGATTTGACCTGCATCGTGAAAAGTTTAACAGTATGGTAAATTTTTGCGAAAAGGGCTCACCCTCGGGATGGCAAACGTCCAGAATGATATGGCCACTGCGCTTGATAGGTGGGAAAACCAGCCGAGGCCAGCCATAAGCTTCCTGCCTTAACGCGGAGGTGACCTCAGCAGGGATGAGCCCGTAGTCATCCTCCGTGGCGTCGGATAGCTCCAGCTCATGTGAAGACGCTCGTTCTCGGTCCGCCTGCTCAGTCAGTTCTTGATGATCGACGTCAAGGGACAGGTGAGCCATGGGCGTGGAGTCCTCGATCTGTTTCGCGAACTCGCGCATGCCCACGCCTCCAACGCGACCGACTTTGTCCGTGATGTGAGTGGGGCGAGGACCCCGTCGAATGACAACGTAGGAGTAGTCCATGTTCTCGTGGCCGGCCCCGGAATGTTTTGTCCGACGAATGAATTCCGGTCGTTGCATCCGCTGAGAGAAACTGCATTGCAGCTTCCCGTAACCGGGGTGGTATAACGGGCACGCACCATCGTGCGGGCACTAGCGAACGCTTTAGCATATCAGTATACAGGAAGATGAAGGACGCACCGGAGCTACGACGTGAGAGCCTCTGATGGTAGAATCCGAAAGCTTCGGGTCCTCAAGTTCCTTCCGCCCAAGCTTCAGCAACTGCTCTCTGGCCTCAGCAATGTTTTCGAAATCGTGGTCAATGAGAACCTGCATTGAAGGACTATTAACTTCACCCGAGACATCCGATAGAACGGCACCTACGATAACCTCAGCGCCGCTTTCCCACAATTCCTTCACGAGAACCTTCCTGTCGATATGAGTAGGGAGAGACGACAACAGAAACGCCGACAGAGCCACAACGTTGGAGCCGTCTACAGGGTCAACGGCGTTGTCCTCGTGGAACGACTTCTGCCAGGACACGTTGACGCCGTCCACACCTACGAGCGTCAGCCAGGTTTGACAGCACCCTAGACCAGGAACGCACTTCGGACGAGGCGTTTTCCGATCCGCACAAGGCCCTCTCGTTTGTCAATTCCAAGGTAGCTGGCGAGACTGGTGTGAGATATCTGGATATCCTCCATTTCTTGCGAACCACGTCCGCTCATGTCGGAGGGCCGTTGGAAAGCATGTGCTGACGCCCTGTGATGAAAACTGGGTCATGACACTACTCCGCTTTCTACGGATAATTCGCCACAAACCACAAACCGCTCCCGGTAGCTGCGCCCCAGTCTATGACTCGTTCTACCTGCCAGTCTGGACCCAGGCGATGCTTGAGCTGTTCAAAGACTGCGTAAATGGCGGAGTAATGAGAGGGCAGTGCGACGGTGGCAAATGCGGTAGCGTCTCTCAACGCATGCCGCCCGGCCTCCTTCCCCGACCTGTAATGCATGTCGTAGGTAGAGTTCCATTCTTCACCAGCAGCTGTCTCGCTGGAAAACAACCGTTTCGCGTCGTGGTGCAATGTGGGTTTATCCGAGTCTATCAACCACATTAGCCGCGTGCAAAGAAATGCGTAGAAGGAGGGAGACACTCACCCGCAACAACCCGCGCGATGGCGGATTGTAGGTCCAACGGCAGCACTACGGCCCCAATACGCTGGCTACCAAACGCGGCAGCAGGCGACTTCCTCGTTTCTTTATGACCAATGTTGTCGTCCCGAGCATCGAGCTCCGCGGAGGTAAGATAACCCGCAGCCAGGTCAGGATCGTGGGGGAAAACCTCAAGTTCACGGGGTTGATGTAGTCCGTGCGCGCCTTGGGGCATCTTGTTTAGAAGGGAAATCTCTACGTCCCGGAGCAGCGTTTGGAACGCGGGGTCTAGTTCAAGAGGTGCATTGGGATGATGATGTGGAGACGAGCTGGAAGCATGTCGCACTAGTCCAGTGTGTCGCTGAAAGACAGCTTTGCCCACTGTTCGGCCTCCTACGCGCAACATGGTTCAAGGTTGGACTGGTAGCAAGCCGATGGGATGCAGAGGTGGAGAAGAGGAGGAGGGTTGATGGCTAGTGTTGGTCGCTCACGAGCCAATTTGAATGCGAGCGCGAGCATCTATGACGGGCGCCAGGGATGTGGACCTCGTCGTCGCCAGGTTCGCGGCTTGCTTTCGCGCCGTGCATCTGGGTCTCCTACCTCGCATTCCTCCAACATGTCCTCCGCCGCCAAGCACGAGAACAGAACGGACGACTCGGATCGCCCAACAAAGAGGGCTCGGGTGGTCGACGAGGAGGGGGAGGACGAGTCGGAGGATGAGATTTCTCCCTCCAAGGCGGCAGGGGAGCTTCAGAAGGCTTCAGACCTGTACCTTGACACCGTATGTCCTACGTGTTCTCCCATTGCGTGCAAATGGTTTACGTTCTGTACAGATCAATAGAGCTGTATTGGACTTCGACTTCGAAAAAGTCTGTTCTGTCTCCTTGTCAAACATCAACATCTATGGGTGCCTGGTTTGTGGCAAGTACTTTCAAGGGCGGGGGCGCAGCTCGTATGCATTTGCTCATGCCATTCACGATGATCACCACGTCTTTATCAACCTTGAGACGACGAAGGTGAGCACGCAGTGTTGATCAGATCGTCTCCGTCTCCACGCAAGGTAACGTTCTTGTCCCTCAGGTCTACGTCCTCCCCGACGGCTACCTTGTCTCAGACCCATCCCTAGAAGACATTTCTTTCGTTCTTTCTCCAGCATTCACACCTGCATCCGTGACCATTCTGTCCACCCCGGCGCATCTCCGAAAACCGTCGTACGACCTATCGAATAAGCCATACATTCCTGGTTATATCGGTCTGAACAACATCAAGAGGAACGACTATATGAACGTTGTCATCCACTCTCTCCTTCACGTGGCGCCACTCCGCGATTACCTGCTTCTGTCAAACTTTCGCGGCAAGGAATCGGAGCTGCTGAAGCGCTTCGCTGGCCTTGCGAAGAAGATATGGAACCCCCGATTGTTCAAGAGCCAGGTCAGCCCACACGAATTCCTACAAGAGGTTAATCGGGCGAGTGTCGGGAAATATAGTCTTGAAAAACAGGGAGATCCCGTCGAGTTCCTCGGATGGCTGCTCAATCGTTTGCATAAGGACATGGGTGGAACCAAGAAGAAGAACTCGAGTTGGTCTTTTGCTCCGTGACTGTATTGCACTACGTAATGACCCGCTTTTGATAGGCGTCATCTTTTCTACCTTCCAAGGTGAGGTTCGCATGGAAACCCAGCAAGTGCTCGTACGACCCGACACCGGAGGTAACGAAAAACCCCGCTTCGACATCGATCGAGGTGAGCCCTTGATATTTCTCCGATTTACGACGCCAGCTCATGCAGTCCACAAGAAATCAAGTCGACTGTATCACCGTTCCTCTTCCTGGCCGTCGATTTGCCCCCACCTCCATTGTTCCAGGATGCCGTCGAGAAGAATATCATCCCGCAAGTCAGTATTCAGTCCGTCCTCGACAAGTATAACGGACAGAAAACCCAGGTAACCCCTCGCCTTGCGCTTTAACGCCTCGAAGCTGACCTCCATTCAGGAATCGTCAGGTCAAGTGCGGCGTTTCAAGTGTCAACGACTGCCTCGGTACATCGTCCTGCACTTCAAGCGTTTTACAAAGAACATGTTCGTGGAAGAGAAGAATCCGACTATTGTGAATTTCCCGCTCCGAGGACTTGACTTCGGGGACTGTACGTTTTCCGTTTCAGGTTGACTGGATACAAGTGACTTATGGGAAACTGTATCTCCTGATCAACATCTTGCGTCGTAGATCTGGATACCCCGGCTTCACATCCCTCCAATGTCTACGACTTGATCGCGAATGTCACGCACGAATCGGCTGCGGGAACAACGCGGGATAAAGAGAGCACAGTCTGGAAGGTTCATCTCCGAGCGGGCACCGGCGGCGGAGACAACGAGCGGTGGTTCCAGATTCAGGACCTCATTGTCGAAGAAATTAGAAAGGAGATGATCTTCCTTGGCGAGACAATTGTACAGGTACGCCTCGGAGATTGTGCGAATAGCGGTGCAAATCTCATGCTGATGATTCGGTGCAGATATGGGAGCGGAGACCGGATGCGCCTCCGACCAGCGGAATGGAGGTGGATAAGTAGCCGTGTACGGGGTCGCGGTCAGGGGTAAGCGCCTCGCTTGATTACACCATGTATTGTGGTACCTACGGCTAGCTCGAATGCACGTCATCGTCTCCCTTGCCCCCACATGTCTCGATGCTATTTCCGAGAACCTGCTGTGCCACTGGCTGCACCATTCTACTTGGGTGCCTCCGGGTTTGTGCTGTCTTGGGTTGGGATAGCGGCTGCGGAGCGCCCCGCGTCCGTGGCTGGTGCTTCGCCAGCTGGCACGTCACGAATAGCATCATGATCCTGTGCCCTAGCGTCGTAACAGCGCATGGCCATGGCACATGTCAAGGTGTGAACCGGAGAAAATAGAGTGCGAAGGATACGTGCCTTTGGTCGCTCTGATCAAATAAGGGTTTGAATATGTAAATGCCAGAGAGGATGCCTGTGCGAAGAGGATCAGCTCGACGGGAAAGCCCAGACGGACCGAATGATATCATTCTACCTGTGACGCCTGCTACTAAGAAAGGCACTGCTCGGCGTGACATTTTTATAGTCCGAGAACGTTGCGGTGGTAGTACTCGTTTAGCTCGTTCAAGTTGGTCGAAAGCACCCAAGTTGGATCCGGGTGTTTCAATATTCCGGGTGGCCAGTTATGTAAGCAGAACTGAATAGCCACTGGGGCAGACGCGCTAACGCTTAATTCAGTCGAGGTTGCCGAGTCTCTCCAAAAAGAGCATCTACAAAAATGTGGCATTATTATGGCAGTACTAGTCTGGCAAGAACGTTACATCTATGTACAGTGGAAATGAGACGGATTTCGGCTGACAAGCCGATGATTGCCATCCTGTTCCTTATCACAATTGCCATGGAGGTTCTACCCGATGGTGAGGCCGAGGTTCGCCAAGGCCTCCTTCGCAGCAAGCTCTTTGGCCGCATTCTTCTGAGCAGAGATTCCTACTCCTTTGGCTTCGCCATTGACTGTATGGTCGGATGATGAGTCATCTCCCGTGGAATAGCGGGTGGTCAAAGGGAAACAACCCACTGTTACAGATCATCTTCCATTCTTTCTTCCCTGCAGGTCCGATATGTTCTTCGCCCCAATGAAGGGCGTGGGTTTGGTTCTGCTTCTGCAAATCTAGATGACTTTTAAATTCCTGTTTTCGGTCTGAGATAAAAGGACCGACAGTTGTTCAATTCGACAATATAGCCTGATGCAATGGGGTTAAAAGTTAATGCGGGAAAGGGCACCCATAGGACGCAACGAGCTCACGGGTCATGATGAAAAGATATGGAAATTATCGAGGAGTGAGGACGAGGATGCGGAGAGATCACTGTGTTGTTGTTGGCCTTGGGAGATGAGCCTTCCGATGTTTTATAGCGCATTCCGTGCGCTCATTCAAGTTGACACTGCTAAAGCGAAACACTTTTCCGGCAGGTACAAGATGTCTTTGTCGTAAGAGGCTCTGTCTGCGCTCCCACAACGGAGCAACACGACGTTAGTAGTCAAAATATCCGGTCATGCCGTTATACAATGTCGCTCTAGACACCAGGTCCTTCGGGGGGGCCCTCACGCGATCTGTTTCGTCGAGTATATGCTCCGTTCATTCGTCAGCGACAATGCTTTCAACCCGACATGTTGAGTGGATAATACCCCAGATTCATTCCCCGACAACACCGAACAATGTCAATATGCCGTGTGACTAGACAGAATTTTTCCAGACCTTATGATCACTAGACCCTTTTCCACCCAGTTTCCGACGCCTTTTATTCGTCTTGTTACGAGTGATGTGTGCTGATAGAGAATCAGCGATGACGACTCAACAATGCCGATTGTTGAGCTCGCGCGGCGCGCCTGTAATCGGTCGTTTTCTGAAACAGCGGTGTTGACCCCACAACGGTCGGCTTAGCCTCGGTGAGTAGTAAACCTCGTAGTTTGGGCTCGCGCACATGGCGCTCCAACAGATCTGTAACGTTCCGGTATGTCAGACAACAGAAATGCTGAGCTGGAACGGCGTAGACCGACCTGTATGCTCTCAAGGAGACGCCGTGCGGGCCGTATGTCTTCTCTAGGGTCCCTCGAGACGAACGGGCTGGCTCGGATACGCTCGCCAGGCGCCTGCAGACACATAGGCGGCTTGCACAGCAAGGGTGGATGCGCCGAAAAGAGATGAAACGTACGGTACGACCGCACCGGGTGGGCGTGTAGGCAACATTGCTGACGGACTTAATTCCAGGATGCCGGAGGGCAAATGTCATCTCATAACCTTCAGGCCGCCAGCTTCTCAGGCTTCAGATGGCTCCACAAAGACAGGGTAACTTGTGGTCTGCACGGCGCAGCATCGAAGCCTAGAGCTCTGAGTCAACGTGTAGCATGCAGACGCCCCCCCCTCGGCTTACGGCGCGAGGCCATGCCAATGCCGTGCATATCTTTGACCGAGGGGATGGCTGCTTCTGAAAGCAATTGTTACGGTCAACGGGGAATGATAGAACCACGCGGTAAATCGTGACCTCGATGTGCAAACAGACGGCTCTCTCGAGTCGCGTCGGGACCACGTGAATAGTACCGGTTGGAACTACAGCTTGATGGTAGCAGTGCGTTCGGCACTATTAATGACAATCGACTGCTAGTTCTGGGATAATAATTTCGACGCTGCAGCAGCTGGTGATCGAGTTGCAATCCGCCGGTCCAGCAGGCGCTTTCAGCGGAGAAGGAAAGCATTCAGCATATGTTTGGTTTCGATACTAGATGGTACACTCACCTCACTACCTCACCTCGCCACCTCACCTCACTACATAATCGGAGGTCATCGTAAACGAATGCCGGTTTGTCGTGCGGCAACGCGCGATATCTGATGTAGCGCCGTGTCGGGCCTCTGGCGGAGTGTCAGTAATGAATCGTGCGTTGAAGACATGCGGCAGCCACAACCCGTCACTGGTATTCAAAGCACAACGAAGGCCGAAGTCTGTTGACCTCCGATGTCATTCCTGGGCGATGAACGACTGGAAGGAAGTTGCGGCCCCTGAGGCCGCTGTCGCAGCCAGTCGGACCGCGATGGTGCACGTGATGGTCAGGTACGTCCCAGGTCAACTTCCGAGTCGGCGTCTAACTCAGAATGCTGTTCAATGTTCGCCACCACCCACAATCATATATACCAGATTCCGGCCCCCATTCAGATATCGCGCACACGACAAAATCTAGGAACGAACGAAGCCACAGGCGCGGCACAATTGATATGGATTAAGCAACTAGCAGTGATACACTCAAGACCCCCTGGGCCCAGACAAAACCAGCCGTACAACGGCGCGACGCGGACAGGAAAATGACGTGACCACCCCGGGGGAGAGAGGCGAGCGGGGCTGGGCGCGCGTTGCGTTGAGAGAGCCATCCGATTCAGATGACTACGATTCACTCCGCCGCCGTCTCCGCCTCCGCCTTAGCATCGTCTTGTTCCTTCAGAGCGAATAAGGCCACCCTGGCGGCCTCATCCCTAGCGGCGTTCTTCTGGGAACCGGTACCGGTACCCATGATCACGTCGTTGACTGCGAAACGCAAATGCATGTTAGCGGTGATGACGGATGGCATCCCGAGTGCACATGTACTCTTGCATTTAGAGGTCCACACGGGGCCGTGGCGAGGACCCTCGCACTTGTCCTCCCAGTGCAGAGAGGTCAACCGACCCGTGTTCTGGAGATCTAAAAGTATGGTTAGGTTGAGAAACGGGCTAGGCGGGGCGAGGGCGGGCACAATTGTTCAAAGCAACATTGTAGTCTGAGCGACGAGGTCAACCGTGTCGGGGGTTCTCCTAGATTGTCGAGGACGTACCAGTAGTCGCCATTCTAGGTTATGCTCTACGCTGTTGGTGGGTCCTACTGGGCTCGGCCATAGGTGCTATATACACTATGCCTTGCTGCCTTCGGGCCCCTCCGCTGCCTCCGCTGCCCACAACCTCGGCGATTTGCATTGCAGCCACCTGGAGAGAGAAGCAGGGCGAAGAAGTTCTTGCGATTCATATGAATGTTGCGCATCACAGACCCCTCGATCAATGAGCTCGCAACGAAAAGGCATCATGAGACCACGTACGAGGGATAGGGCTTCAACACTCGAATTCTTGAGGGGGTTCCCCGAGATATGGCCAGTTAACCTTAGGGCATGGCTGAGCTACGCAGGGGCAAACGAGAAGCTTCGAACTCACGGCCGGTGATGCGTGCTTCTTCATCCAAAACGGGGAGCGACTCGGTGACGGCATACGTGTTTCGTCTTCCTGGTCATATATGGCGGACATACGGGGTGGCCGGCCGAGCTTTCGCGGGATGGTTGCCCTCTGCCAAATGGCTTCGATCTTGCAGCTTGTCGCTTGTCGCTTACTTTCCGCGTGGCGGGAGAGGAATCCAGGCCAGAAGGGTACACGCAAGGCACCATTCCGACCATAACAAGAATCCCCGTCCCACCAACACGTCCGTCCTCGATGTGGGCGCGTGTCCGAAGAGGAGAGGCCCGGCCAGCTCTATGCCTCCGTACGAAGGGGTGTAATGGGAATGGGCCGTATATGTGCAAACAAGGATACCAGCGGAGTGCTCCCGGTGGTGTATGGGCTACGTGCAATCGTCCGCCACCGTCACGGAAAATTGCACCGCGCTTCGGAAATTAGCGCTTCCCTCCTGGGTAAGGCGCGGAGAACACTATGTCACAAGCTATGTCATAGTGATCTTTGTAAAGCCTCCGTGCAGAGCTTCTCGCTAGCCATAGCATGTCCGAGTCCAAATGGGGACGCCGAGGCTCAGTAGATACGGCAAGCTTCGCAAGAGAGAGCTCCAGTATTGCATTAGAAAGCACAGAAAGCGCGGTAGGGTTGGCTGACTACACAAGGGAGGCAGCTAGGAAGGCCAACGCAGACGAGACCAGGTGACAGCGCTGAGCTTGCATGTAGCACTGATCCAGACAGTCTCCGTCGGCCCTATGGATACATCACGAGGGGAGAGGAATTATGATTAGTAAGGTAAGGGTAGGAAACTCGTTGAAAAACGAAACCACTAAGAGTGACGTTTCAGTTTATGGAACCTACACGTTTTACAGATAGGTATCTCACATGAAGAGCCTAAGCGCCTCTTTGCGTCCAGAGGGCTCGCAGAGCTTGTTCCGCGGCGATTTCTTTTGCGTTGTCCACCCTAGTGGAGGAGCCACGGCCGTATTCAATTTGGTTGACTGCATGAGAATAGGATAGATCAGCACAATGCACGGGAACTACGTGCTCGAGGGCTTACAGTAAACTGAGACTGTCCATGTCGGCGCACCACCTGGTCCCGACTGTTGAGGCGGAGTCCAGTAGACGTAGTTCTGCAAACCGTTGCGCTGGATGTAGTTGTTGAATTGCATCCTCCAATCTAGACGTCACGTCAGGCAGACAGATCTCAGAAATGGATGGATGGTACACACGATCGCTAGGCATTGTTGTTAGATCGGTGGTACGGAGAATGAAACAGAGGAGCTTTACGAGGAGTTGAGGAGGTAGGGAGTGTGATGAGGGTGGGGATTGTGCTTTCTAGGCACCTGACATATATACTGCTAGGACACATGTCAGCGAGCACGGAACAACCATAAAAACCGAGCATCTGTGGTATTTGGAGAGCTATGCGCCGACCGAGATGCCGGGAAAGTCGTGATGTCAGTGGATGGACAAAACGGGAGACGGTGCGACTGGTCAACCAGTGCGAAGACCGCCTATCCGGAAAATGGGCAGGGTATGCGGACCCTGATAGGAATGCGAGGATGTGGTTGCTGCTGCGCTCGAGACGACGGCAAGACAAGAGTCAAACAGACTCGGAGGCGGCGCGAAGGAGCATCGTCCACGGGATATGAGTCAAGAAGGCGCGTCCCTCGCGGGTCGATTGTGGTAGCGTAGCTGATCCCTTGAGGTTGAGATCCCGTCGAAGCTGTTGGACGCGCATCTGTTGTCCTTCCTGGACATCCTGGGATTTACACGCGTGAAGTGTTCCTCCCATACCTTTGACCAAGCTGTTCATGTCATGCACTTCTCAATTTGCTATATCGGAACGGCATCCGTGAACACCAGCAAGTACAGCAATATATGGCAATTTCAGATATCCGCGAATCTGCGATGTCAAGCTGTTAGCGGCGTATGGCAAATGAATAGGCCGAAACTCACAACAACTCTTGAACTTACGAGCGCAGAGGCGGGGACTAGGACTGTTCTCGGAGTGTTGATCCAGCCACGCAGCACCATCGGACCGCCCAAGCTGCTGAGGTATCTGGATACATCAGTCCGCACCACAAGTTTCTATCCCAACTTACTCCCGGCGACACAACGACCGGCAGGCTCGCATGCTCAACGAGCTACAATCTCTCGATCTACAGTGTGGGCGTAAAGTCGCCCATCGAATGTGGAGGGTGATGATACGTAGGCGATCTTCCCGTCTATGAGTGTTGAGCGGAGCCTGTACCGCGGAGGTACGTCAGAGGTAGGCAGATCGATCAAGTATACCATTTCTGGAGAGTGTACAAGAAAGAAGATGATATAGCTGAGCAGCATCGCATATCCTGACCGATCCTGGGTCCGGGTCAAGGTCAACACTGCCGGCATCCTAACGCGTTGCCGTAAGCAACCAACCCGCTGTGTCCGACGAGGTCCAGGTCACTGGCAAAGACAGGCGGAGCCCAGTCCGAAGAGCTCTTAGCCAATGCCTGCAATGCCTTGCGCCACATATCAGAGTTGACCTCCGATACCGCCGCAACACAGGACGACAACAAGAAATGAAGTCGATGGAGGACACCACGCCTCCAGAAATCTCGTCTATCGCAACAAAATTTCTGGGCTTATTAGGTTTCCAAGGACAGCGTCGCGAACAGCTCTCCCACAATCAGGGCATGCTGAGTATCTGCATCACTCCAGCGGAAGCGGAGGGATATCATCGGATGGATCATGTCCAGTATGAGACGACTCCTGCATTGGGGTGAAGAACCTTATACAAATGTGCAAGAACATGCCTGCAGCCAAATCCAAGTGATACCAGCGACCATCTGCGCAGTCCGCGCTCCGATCGGCGGATATTAACGCATGTCTCTGAGTCGCACGTCACCCGAGGCCACCGGACGATGGCGCTGCAAACCGTACTGCGAACCGTTGACGCGATGGGGGCATGGCGCTCCTGGTGTGGTCGTTTCCTGGGTTCGAGGACGCGCAAAAATGCCCCCATCCAGATACAATGCGACGGCATCGTTGCGCGTTCGAACGCCTAAGCTGAGAGCCGGACGTTTGAGAGATCGGTGCTATCGGCCCTTCAATCCTTGGAAATCAATGGGGCCTCAGACGACTGTGTAGGAGGAAATGTATACCGGACTGTGCAACCTCGGCGTTGCAGGGGGATGGAGTCATCGGTGTACCGAACCGACTGCAAGGGCTCCTTGCGCCAGAGTCCTTGGATTCGATTGTAGCACGAGGTTCGGGCTGTAGACGTGAAGGGCGGACTGTGAGTCATAGAGGTACTCGGAGAATCATCTATGCTCACTGCGCATTGGTCCAGCAAAACGGGCTCGGCGGAGAATGGAGTCTGGGAGGCCAAGGAAGAGCGATACAGTCTGATCTGCTCGGTTTCCTGGGGTCTTCGCGAGGTCGTGCCGAGGATTACGGGCATCGATGGACCGCCTGTGGCGAGACCAGTCTCAGATGAGTCACAGGGCACCAGGAGAGGTGGAGGCAGCGAGCATGGCGGCGAAAGAGGCGAAGCCGTCCGAACTGTGACCTGACCGGGGGCGTTGAGTAGCGGAAAGCAGCACCAACCACTCGGTCTGGCCCGGTGACACGGAGCGACGGCGCTGCGTCTGGGCGCCCACGGCCGGGGAGACAGTGCGTCGGCTCCGGGACACGGTGATGACGGAGGACGCCATGGACAGAAATGGGCAAGTCCGACGGAGGAAGTCAGTGGTGGGCGAGGGCCATCAGAGACCACTGCCGGTTGACAGTCGCCATCGCCTCCCTCGCTCCCTGCCCACCTCCCACCTCTTTGCTTACCCCCTCGTCGCTGTGGTCTCGTCGGTACCCACAGTCCCGTACGTCGTCCTTTGCGACTCCGTCGTAGCCCGCGGTAGCCTGCCTCAGTTCCCACGAAACTTTCCTCCATCTCCTGACGCCCCCCTAACTGCCAGCTTCTCCACTCGCACGGTCCGTTTGCATCCTACACGCTGCCCAGCGTTGGCTAACTCCCGTCCTTCATCCTCCAGAACCCCCTCGTGCCCCATATCGTCCAAGTTTCTCGGTCCCTGTTGAAGCGCCAAAACCATGTCTCAGTCACCTCAAGGAGATATTCAGGAGCGCATTGCCGCTGCGCGGCGCGAGGCAGAGAGTCTGAAGGAGAAAATCCGAGCCAAGAGGGAGTCGTCCGCCGATACCTCCTGTGAGCGTTACCGTGAATGTTGATCTACTCGTACTAACGCGGATAGCAACGTCTCAGTGAAGGCAATGGCCGCTAACGAGGTCGACCAGTTGCCTCGTGTAGTCATGCGTCCACGTCGGGCTCTCCGTGGTCACCTTGCCAAGATCTATGCCATGCATTGGGCTACCGACAGGCGGCACCTCGTCTCGGCGTCGCAAGACGGAAAGCTTATCGTCTGGGACGCTTACACCACCAACAAGGTCCATGCAATCCCCCTGCGTTCTAGTTGGGTCATGACCTGCGCATATTCCCCCTCCGGCAGCTATGTGGCATGTGGTGGCCTCGACAACATTTGCTCAATCTACAACCTCCACTCCAAGGAGGGCAACAACGTGAAGGGTGCCCGCGAGCTCAGCGCCCACTCTGGTTATCTCAGCTGCTGCCGCTTCCTCAACGACCGCCAGATTGTCACATCCTCAGGTGACATGACCTGTATGTTGTGGGATATTGAGGCAGGGGTTCGTGTTGTCGAGTTCAGCGACCACACTGGTGATGTGATGAGGTAAGTAGGGACTCTGCGGTCTGGTCATACCTAGCCTGGTCTAAGCCAATTTCTACACCAGCTTGTCGCTCGGGCCCAGCCAAAATGTTTTTGTTTCTGGTGCCTGCGACGCTACCGCGAAACTATGGGATATCCGCAGCGGCAAGGCCACGCAAACTTTCACTGGGCACGAGTCCGATATCAACGCAGTTAGGTCAGCAGCGAACAGCTGTGGTTGATGGATTTGGTACTGACAAAACAATAGCTTCTTCCCTAATGGAGATGCCTTTGCTACTGGTTCGGACGATGCCTCGTGCCGTCTTTTCGACATCCGCGCCGACCGTGAGCTCAATGCGTTCACACATGACAACATTCTTTGCGGTATCACCTCCGTCGCGTTCTCTATTTCTGGTCGCATCCTTTTCGGTGGGTATGACGACTGGACGTGCAACGTTTGGGACACCCTTAAGGGTGAACGCGTCGGCGTCCTGACTGGCCACGAGAACCGTGTCAGCTGCCTCGGCGTCAGCTCCGATGGCATGGCCCTTTGCACGGGTAGCTGGGACAGCACGCTCAGGGTATGTCCGCCCTTTCACTTCTCCATGATCTCGTTGAAGCTTACCCACCATGTCCTTAGGTCTGGGCCTAAAGAGTGTTCTCGACCATCAGAAGTACGGATTCGTTACATACCCTCCCTGTCGCCTCCATGTAATTCGGAATGGGTCGTTTCACGACCTCTATCGATATCTGTCTTCCCATATGGTAACTCTTCTGCTTCACTGGCGGCCAGTTAGTCGCAAGCTCAGTCTGTCTTTACGCGTTACCTCTCGAACACTCGTTCTACACCAGACTCGAGTGGCATACCTTGTGAATATCCCCTACTCTTCCTTCGTGCCGCTTCTGTTTCTTATGTTCCCAATGCTTTTTATCCGCTTTGCGTTTCTCGTGTCCCTCCCTCGTCAATCTGGTTCACGTAGCTGGCAATACACCTTCTATGCCGTCTTGCCTGTTATATGTCCGATTGACGGCCCTCGCCTGTTCCCTAGCGACTGGGAAAGCAAGTCTAAGTCTAGACATTCAACAGTTGTGGAAGCTTCCCCAGCTGGGCATGTCCCGTCTGCGCCAGGTGGTTGACGTGTCTCGTCCCGTAGCGCCCGCGTCATGTCTAGCCTTTCGCTGCCACCGTACTTGCCCTTCGTCACTCGCGTCCCGCTGCGGCCAACCGTGCTTCGTTTCGCCCGCATACGACGTCTGCAGCTCTGCTAGGCACATATACAGGCCACCATGTCTGAAGACGATCGCGCCGCCAAAGCTGCCCGCGCGAGGGCCATGGTCTGTCCACGGCATGTGTTTCGAAGTTGCGCAAGGTGCTCACCGCTCGGCTGTTCTCTAGCTCAAGTCTAAGAAGCGGCAGGCCCAGAAGGCTGCTGAAGGAGGCGGCGGTCCTCCAACCCCACGCATTGCATCCCCAGCTCCTCGTATTGCGTCTCCAGCCCCTGCACCGTCAAGAACGTATTCCCCTGCACCTGCTGAGACTCCTGTGCCTGAACCGTCCGCGGCCCCACCAATACCCACACCGGTCCAACTGCCAGTGGAGAGGCAGGATGGCAATGTTGCAGAGTTGTGAGTATATGTGGTTGTTGTCCAAGCGTCCCTGTTGATGTACCGGCGCAACTATGCTTGCGGTATAGGTTCTCAAATGGCCCCTCGAAGAACGGTGCAGAATCATCGTGGCTGTCCGGACTCGACCGTGTCGAGTCGGACACTGCTCCAGCACCTATCGTCACTCCGTCTCCTCGGCATACTACGCAGTCATTCCCCTCCGTTTCGTCTCCGCCCACAGGGTCGTCAGAGCGGGATGACCTCAAAGCGCTCATACGGGACCAGAAGCGAGTTATCGAAGTGCTGGAGGCAGATAAAGCGTCCCTGAGCGCTGAGGTAGATCGTTTGTCTGACATTGAGAACAGTACGTCCGTTCGTGTTGAGTATATGCGGCCACTTAGTCGTATATGGTGCACCCAGAGGCCCGCCACACGGAGGAGATGCTGGAGGAGGTACACAAGAACTTCGCCGAACTGAGGACGACCCATCAGCAGACGCGAGCGGCTTTTGAACAGCTCAACCAAGATCGTCGGCACGCAGAGAACGTTAATTCTGCTTTGCAAGCTGAGCGAAATGTGTTGAGCGCGTCTGTTGATGCGCTGAATGCAACCTTGGCCAGTACGTACCCTCCTAGCCTCGCTTCCTCGCACCATTATGACCTCATGCTGTGATGTAGAGAATTCTCAGGAGGCCGCGCGAGCCTTGGAGAGCGAACACATCAACTCGACGAGGCTGCAAGAACAAGTCCAGAACCTTGACCAATCCCTCCACGAATATTCTGAACGTGCCGAGCAACAGCAGCAGACCATCTCACTGCTTGTCTCTGAAAAGGCTTCGCTGTCTGCATCGGTCGAAAGGTTAGAAGGCGCGGAAGCCGGTATGTCCCATTTTATAGATCACTGTCGGGCTGCCGGTGACCCCCTGGATGTCAGCCCTGAAAGAAGCCGAAACTCGACTTCAGGTCGAGCTTTCACATAGTGCGAAGCTTCAAGTGCGTGTCTCTCAATTCGAAGCCGAAGCAGACGCGTCCGCCTCTAGGATTGCTACGCTCACGGAGAGTGAGAAGACACTTACGGACAAGGCGCGGGACCAGGTTCGTTTGCTGTGTTTGCTCGCATTTGCGTCGGTACTAATACCCCATAGGAACGCGAGATTCAATTGCTTAACGGCACTCTCCATGACCTTCGGACACAGGCCGAAGAGCATCGACAGCGAGTACGCGAACTGGAGGAGCAAATTGAGAGCGACGATCGCGCCGAGAGATTGGAGGAGACTCTCAAGAACACCCAAGATCGCGCCGACGAGCTCGAATTCCAATTGTCCAAGCTGCGTCAAGTAAATTATCTTCCATTCAAAGCTTAGAGACATTCTGAACCCTGAATTTGCACAGACCCATGAGGGGCTCCAAGCCGAACAGATTCATGTCCAAGGCCAGCTGCGACAGAAAATTGCAGCTGAGGCTGACTGGCAGGAGCGGCATGCCGAAGTGGAGCGACAGCATACAGCCACTCAAGAGCAGCTATCCTCCATGGTTGCGGAGCGGGATGGTCTGCTTGGCGAACGCACGACCCTCCAGGTCGAGATTGAGGGCAAAAAGGGTCTTGTCTCCGAGCTCCAACACAAGCTAGCCTCCCTTGCCTCCGACCTTGCCACGAATGCTCGTCAACTCAAGCACGTGCATGCTGAGGTGAAAGCTGCCAACGCTCGGGCCGACGATGCCGAGAAAACTCAGAAGGAGCTCCAGGCCGAGGGGATCGGGCTCATGCGGTCTCTCGATGAGATGCGGCCCAAGATCGTCGAGCTTACCGACGAGAAACTCGCACTCAGCGAGATGATCGATGGGCTAGAGAAGACCATCGGGGCGCGCGACAACGACATCGCCCAGCTCGAATCAAGCCTGGAGGAGCTCCGACAAGAGAAGGTGTCTATCGAGCGGGACCGAGACGGTCTTCGCAGCACTCTGGAAGGCGAACGTTCCGCCTTGCAGAAGGACTCCACGGAGCTCCAGCAGGCGTACTCGGAACTTCAGACTGAATTCACAGCTGCGCAGAGGAAGGCCCAGGACCTCGAGGACGAACGGGACAAGCTTCGCCTTGTTGCAAATTCCAACGTCGAGGAGATCCGCCGGCTCACGGACAACCTCCGATTACAAACTGCGCAGGTCGACACCTTTCGCGCCGAGGTTGAGGAACGCACTCAAGCCCAGACCGAGTCCTCGGAATTCCTCGAACGGGCACAGACAGAGATGGAGACCCTCCGCATAGAGAATGCGCAGAAGGATGAGGAGCTCGAACGGCTTCGAGAAGCGACCTCCTCCGTCCCCTCACGCTCCGACCTATCTCAGTCCCAGTCCTTGGACACCGAGATGCTCAGCGCGCTGAAACAGCAGCACGCCCTGGAGCTCTCCGCAGCGTACCAGCAGGTGCGCGCGCTCGAGACCTCCGTCTTCAACGCCGAGGCGCAGGTGCACGCGTTACAACGACAGATGTCTGTGCTCGAGGACGAGCTTGCGCAGTTGCGGCCAATGCGGCCCTCGTCGCGCGCGTCGTCCATCCAACCCCTCCCCAAGCGCACTGTGAGCCGGATGGTCGACCACTCTGATGATCTGCTGAGGGCGTCGTTCCAATCGCACCGTCCTGGTGGACCTCCTCCACCCACGACATTGTCGGCATTCGAGGGCCTGTCCCCTGAGGCGCGGCACAAGCGCAAGATCTCCCTCAGCATGCTCAAGGCACGTATCGACAGCGAGGTCGCCGCTACGAGCCATGTTCCCAGGCCGTCCTCGCGCAACTCGAGGAGCAGCGTTGCTTCCCCCGGCGACAAGCCCGGAGGGCTCCCCGTCGTGGTCGAGCCTCCCTCTGAGACCTCCACCGACTCCACTCCTCCACCTCAACATGCACATATCCACCCTGCGAAGCGGCCCATATTTATGGACGAGTCGCATATATTCTGGTGCCATTCATGTCAAGGCGACCTCGTCGTCCTTTGAGCTCTCCCATCGGACCACGCATTGATATTTATCGCCCACCTCCACAGTCTTCTGGATTCTGGACATTCTCATTCTCGTAACGTCGTTTGTTGTTTGCTTTCGCACACACTCGGGCAGCTGAGCTGCGCGTAGCTCGTGTTGACATGTCAACATTCGAGAAATATGTTATCAATATAATGTACAGAACTAATATAGTAGAGATGCATGGGATGGTGATGTGAGGGATGGTGTGTGAGGGACGACTCAGCTCGGGGTTAGGGGCGCTGCCCGGTTGTTGGGGGGGCGGCGTTGGGGCCGGGTACCCGTATTACAGAAGGTGTAGTCTATGTTGTGCTCGTTGGATTGCTAGACTTCCAACCGAGCATACAGAAGGGATCCCAGTTGAAGTGATAGCCGTGACGAAATAGTGTTGCAGTAGATATGTACAGGTGTGAGTTGTGCTGAGATGATATGAGGATGGTGTACTGAGAGGCGTCACGCACGTCCTGTTTCGTCCGACGGGGCGAGGTGCATTGACAGTACCGTAGGTGGTGGGTGAGACGCGGCTTCTCACTCTGCAAGGCTATTCCGCCTGATCCTAAGCGTCACCAGCTTCTGCTGCAAATCCTGTCGTCGCATGACGATCACACAGCCGCGATAATGACGACGCCGGCGATGGAGACAATGACAGAGTGGGGAGTAAGAGGGCAGGTTAGTCAGGGACGGCGTTGCGAGGAGAACGCAAGCGAGCTGGCGCCGCGGACTCACCTTGACCTCGTCCGGGCGCAACGTGCCTTTGCCGCGCTCCTCCTCGAGCCCCTTCTCGATGCTCTCCAGGATCTCGTTCATGAGGTCGCGATAGTCGACGCCGAAGAAGTGTGTGAGCTTCGCCGCGCGCCGCCGGCGCTGCTGGAACGACGCCTCGACGGTCGGCGTCGGGCTCGCGAGCGCGCCGACCTCGGACGAGAACGACGCGACAGAGACCCGCGACGGCAGCGAGCGGCGACGTTCCGGACGCGGCGTCCCCATTGTCGTGGACGGGGACGCGAACACAATAGAAGCATCGTCTGCGAACATGGGCGAGCTGGGCCTGGGGGCTCCGGTGCTGTTGGGGGAGCCGTCGAATTTATAGTCGTACTGGTCTCCGGTGGAGTAGAGCTCCCCGTTCCCTGTCAGGTAGTCGTGCAGCTCCGCCAAGGATTCTCTGTCGTCCTGGGAATGATCAGGGCACGTATTAGCGGATGTAACAGAAGAGAAGGCAAGGATAGAAGACGACAAACCCTGTCTAGGATGTCGCTAAGCGAATTGAGGGAGTGTCTGTAATGCATGTACACGGACGAGGAGCCGGCCTCGAGGAAGCTGTCGTTCGCGATGAGGGGTTTCGCCGACTCGCTCGTGCCGGGTCGCTTCGTCTTCTTCGCCTTGGCCGGCATCGCAGTCGTCGTGAAACGGAACGGGGGCGTGGCCGTGGGTGTCTTCGGGGAGGGCTTGGGTGACGGCTGGCGATGGAGTTCCTTGAGGACGTTCGGCGTGGAGATCGTGGGAGCGCGAGTATGGTAGAGCGTCTGGGGCGGGGCGACGCCGAACATCTGAGACAGGAAGGGACGGGACGAGCGGGCGCGGCACAGCAAGCAGCAAGCAAGTCGGTCAGTAACCGATGCTAAGCACGCATCAGCTGCGGACGGGGAGGGGCGGGTACTCACTTTTTCCATCTTGACCGCCCGGCGGACGTTGATGGCCTTCTCGCGATCGTTGAGACCCTGCTTGAGCCGGTCAATGTCGTCCGACCACGTATGCGAGAACTCGGCGGCGGAGCTACTCCTGCGTCGCCTCATCTTCTCCCTACGTATGCCGCTGTCTTCTTCCCGCAGCGCAGACGAGAGCGGGGGTGCCAGTGCAGGTGCTGGAGCAAGTGTGAACGCGGGTGCGGGGGGAGGGAGCGGGGTGCCCTTGTCGAGGGGGCCGAGGACGAGGTGGGGGGGAACGCGGGAGCCAAGGAAGCGGTGGAGCTTCGCGAGCTTTTCACGTTTGCGACGGCGCTCATCCTCGGCGAGCTCGTCGGACGTCAAGCCCTCCGCAAGCGAGGCGGTGGACGGCGAGCGCGGCTGGCCTTGTCCCCGGCCCAGCTTAGGCGTCTGAGGCAGCAGCTCCGAGATGCCGTCATTCGCCCCTTCCTCGTCCGACAGGTCCATGAACGACGTCGGAGACCCGGGCGCGGCCCGGGCGCGAGACCGCCGGGAGCTCACCGTGCTCGATGACCCCATCTCTGTCCCCGTCACCGTCTCGAGCGAGCTGCGTTGCACAGGCCCGATGTGGATCACGGGCGAGTCGTTGCCCTCGGTTGGGGTCCGAGAGGACCTGTCCGATCCCGAGGCGGGCGACTTCTTGGCCACGGCGAACGCGAAGTCTTCGGGGCTGAGCGGGGCGGAGTGGCGGCGAGGGGCGAGGGAGACGTAACGGGTGCCCTCCGGCGGCGGCCAGACGACCGCGCCGGTGGCGTCGTACACGGGCGTCGTCGCACTGGCCTGTGAGACGTCATCTGACATGGACACGACAGGCCTATGATGTCTGCGCTTCGCATTCAAATTCAGCGTCAGCGGGCCTGGGACTCTGGGCAAGCACCCATTGGGCAGCGGCAGCTCCTGCGGCGAGTCCTGCGAAATCGGAGACACCCCCGGGGGCTGGCCGAACACCTGGGCGAGCTTGCGGGTCGTGCGGACGCGCTCGGCGCGCTCCTTGGCGGAGAGGGCGTTGGAAGCGGCGAAGGAAGAGTGGAATGGTTCAGGGTCTGCGGTGGGGTAGGGTGACAGCGGGTTGGGCTTCTTTGACTGGACAGGGGAAGGTTTGTTTCCCGTGCGCGAGCGATAACTGAAATCAGGCTTCGGGGCGGTGGGAATGGGCGGTTTCTCGGCCCCCTGCGAAGGAGACGTGATGGGTGCCAAACGGAGTTTGGTCGATCCCGAGGATGGAGGAGGTGATGAGGACGACTTGCCATAGCTCCACTGTCCGCTGCGGCTTGTGGCTGAAATAGGCTGTTCTGGTTGCGGGCGGTCGCTCGAGGGTATACGCATATATGAAGATTCGGATCCGCTGGGAGGGAAGGTGGGAGACGCAAGGTCGATGAAGGATTCGCGATCGGGACTCATGGAGGATCTGCCGGGAGGCGACGGGGGGTAGCGAGCAATGTCGAACGAGTGGTGATTAGAAGAGCCGGAATATATGGTGGAGGATATGCTGATGCGGGGCTCGGCGTAGGAGGAGGGGGGTTGCTCGTGTGAGAGATGGTCGGAGGGGGCGGAAAAGCTGGCGCTGGGGTGTCTCGAGGAGGAAGCAGTGGAAGTGGACGTCAGCGAGGAGGAGTAGTGAGCGTGGGAAGGTGCTGATGAGGGCAGCGGGACTGGCACTGTGACTGCACCGTGCACCGTGCCCGGATTGGCCACGCCCGCGGTTACGCTAACCCTTGTGATGCTCGTCCGGCCTGGACTCGGCCCCCCGCTCCCCCTTCTGCCTGCGTGCTCGTCTGTGACAGCGACGGACCCAGACGGACTAGCCCGAGCCACTGCCGGCGGCGACGCGACAGCCGACCGCAACGTCGCTGATGGAGACTGCATCCGAGCATCGCTCCTGCCGGTGCTGAAACTCTGCCAAGGGGGTTGGGAGATCATTCCAGATCCGCTGTCCTTTCGAACTCGATCTCCAGGTCCCGCTCGCTCCTGCAGCGGCCCATGGGCATCCTCCACGACCGTGTCTGCAAACCCCGGGCGGCAATCGGTAATCCATACGTACGCGCGAGATCAACGAGCCTCTATGGAAACCACGTACTTGTACTTTTCACATACGGTGACACGGGCGAGGTGGGCACGCTCTTCGCTACCACTCGCGTCCCCTTGCCCTTGTCCAGCATCCGTCGGTACCGCGACGACGCGTCGTCGCTCGTCCCGTTCCCACTCTTCTTCAGGCTCTCGCTGCTCGCCGACTCGAGGTCTGCGTCGCTCAGCCTTCTCGCGTTCCGCACGCTCGCGTCAGAAAACACGGTGATCGACTTGGACTTGCCCAGCTTGGTGATCCTCTGGAGCCCCGTCAGGTAGCGGTGCTGTCGCGGGGGCCGCATCCCGAATACGTCCGTGGCGCCCGTTTCAGGCGAAGATGGCAAGGAAGCGATCGGTGAGGACGGTAGCAACGCGATCGGCGTTTGATTGCGAGGCATCCTGAGGCTGGTCGGTGTCTCGTCTTCTAGTCCCTTCGCGACCACATCCTGTCTGGCGCCCTGTTCGACGAGCGACTGCCGCCGGACCGTGCTGAACGGGAGGGACTCGCCGCGGAGGAAGTTGGAAAGCCGGGGAGACTTGGGGCCAGCGCTGGCGGGGGTGGTAAGGGTATCTGGGGAAGCAGGGTATTGGGAGAGCGGGGTGCTCGGTACCGAGACGACATTCGAATGGTCCTCGCTCGTCACAGGTGAGGAGAGTGTGGACTGGATTGACCTACCCTTGCGGTGAGTGGGTCGTGGAGGTGGAGAGAGGCCAGTGGTGCTGTTGGCGGTCCCAGGACGGCTGTTTGGCCGGCTGCGTGGGGGAGGAGGGAGACCTCCAGGCTGGGAGTCGGGGCTGGTCAAGGGAGAAGATACTGCAGAAAGAAGACCTGTCAAGTTAGGCTTGCCGGCACTCGTGCGTGCGCGGATCCCATAGCGAATAGTGAGTGCAGCATTCATTCAAGCGCACCTGATTGCTGACCGAGTTCGAACTCGAGAGCCGCGTTTAACACTTGAGGCTCGACTATGAACCTCTTCTTCGAGTCCGGGGGCCGAGAAGAGGAGGGTTGGGCGGTGATATGGAGTACATGATCAAAAGTTTTCGGGTCTGGCGCCGCGCTTCTCTCGACGGAAGGTCCTTGAACATTCATCATCGCATGGGTCACTCGTCGTGATGGGCACAGGTGGGAGGACGCAGCAAGTGAGACAAGAGGCGGGGGAGGGTCAGGGTGTGGCAGGGTCCGAGCGGGAAGGAGAAAAGAGGGCAAAGGAGGGAGGCAAGGTGGACTTGCGATCAGGGATCAGGATACGGAGGGCCACCTGAGGCCTGAGGCCTGAGGACCCGACTAGATGTCTACTGGGCAATTGACCGCGTGCACCGCCTCAGTTGACAGTGGTCAGGACGCTGAGCCTGAGCGGCCGGGATGCGTTGACGTTGAAGGCCCAAAACCGAGACAGGTGGGGGCGTGTGTGCTCGCGGCAACTATCAGCGTGCCGGACTGATGTACACGCGACTTGGGACTACTACTACTGTCTTGGGTCGCAGGTTCAGATGCCAGCGGTGGCAATTATATGTACTGTATCTGGGCAATATTAATGGCGGGGGTGCGTATAAGTGGTATATCGATTGGCACTCAGAATCGTCCGAGCGTGCTGGGGGTGGGTGGCCCGGTATGACGGCCTCGCAGTGTGAATATGGGATGGCCCAAGGCCTGGCCCGATGGTCAGATCTCAGAGTTGGGTGACGGTCAGAGCGAGGATGGGGATCCAGGGATGAGCGCTATCGATGAGCGCCGAGCAAGCCGCCCCAGTCGGAGTGAATGGGGCTGTCGCCGTGGCAACTTGAGCAGCTGCGGGGAATGGAAATGGAAATGGAAATGGAAATGGAAATGGAAATGTCGCCATCCTCGACGCATCTTATGCCCGATCTCCATCGATCCTCCCGTGAACTCAGTCTCGGATCGCCCTCCGATCTCCCCCAGCCGAGCGCCCTCTTCTCTCCTCCTCCTGTTTCCAGTACTGTATCCTCACCTAATCTATCATCCTCACATATCTTGACCCTACCCTATTTAATCCCACCATGCCCTCCATTTCTGTGGCTCGAGCGGTGCAGAGACCCGCTAGCCTTGATGCATGGTGTCAATCAGCGCCGTGTCTCGCTTGCATGCACAATTAAAAGAATGCCGTACACTCGGGCGGCGCCTCGGGGATAGAGGTGCTCGCGCTTAAAAGTCTTGCGTCACGCCGTCATCCAAATTCAGCAAAGTATCAAACAAACACCTCCCTCCCGGAGCCGTGCCTGACAAACCTTGATTGTGGCGCGCCCACTCAGATCTTCAGACGTTCACTGGCGCTCGCAGGTGCGACCATCGCATCCTCCCTGGGCACTATGTCATATTGACATACCCGTCTAAGCCGGAACATACGTGGAACATACTCGCCCTTGCCTCGCACCTCACCGTCCTTGCTGCGTACGGCGCCCCCCGACGCTCTGCCGACGTTCTTCACGCCGCAGTATATGCACAGTGCGCTCCATGGCATCCCCATGCGTCCTTGTACGTACGTGCTCGACTATCGTCATCACATCACAAGGACAGACAAGACAGGCAAGGACTCGGGGTTGGTCAAGCCCACCACGAGGCCTCTCATCAGCGTGACGTCTCGCACCTCTCCTCATAAATCAGCATGCCACCACCGGCACGTTGATTGCATTTGGGAAAAATCCTCCGTACTGAACGGGACGGACGGCGACATACCTGTACTCATATATCTGAGTAACGAAACATACGATTGCCTAGGGAACTCGACTACATATGCAAGTATAGTGCGATAGCGGTATAAAATATATGCAGTACAGAACGACGAGACGGACGACGATGGTGACCTAGGATTCCAGAACAACTGTTGCTCAACGAGCGACCGTGCATGTACAAACCAATTATCCATGGGGATAGCGATACCGCCGATACGTACGTACGTACATATTATGCCAACGCCCGCAGGGGCCTCCGCGGAGGAAGCGCAGGAGGCGGCCCCCGGCCAGCAGATGTCGGCGGACTTGGTGTATGCGATGGAGTCGGAGGAGTCGGAGTCCCCGAAGCGGACTCGGATGCGGAAGCGGTTGAGGACGACAACGAGGGCTCCAGGGCTTCACTGCGATCAAGCGAATCTGACCATCCTTGCCCGGACGAGAGCGATGGGGTATCCACGGCCTCAACGCCCCGGCTCGCATCCGAGTCTAAGTTCTGGTCTGGCGACGAGGGTGTGCTTGCTGGCGGGGTGAGCGATGCCCGCTTCTCCCTGTCCTTCGAGGCGATCGATTGCAGGGCCGCCGAGGCCCGGGATGTGGAGGCAGAGGACGAGGCTGAATCTCCTTCAGGCGGACGTACGACTTCGGCCTTGCTGTGAGCACTCGTCGGCGCTGCGCGAGGAGGAAGCGGAGGTGGGACTGGGCGGGGTGGCAAGGGCGCTGGGGACGTCACTGTCGATGTCGATGGCGATGTCAAAGTCGGGGTCGACGACACGTCCTCCCTCGCATCCGAGTCTTGATCATAGCCCGCGAAGCCCGTCTGCGACACCGGCGCAAGGTCGCTGCGCATGGGGGACCCAGAACCAGGTGCGGGGTTCTTCCACAGACGATACACGCTCTGCAACGGGACCTTCTTCGGCTCCAGAGGGACGGCCGGTGGCGGCGGCGCATAGCCCATGGACATGACCTCCCCGCGGTGGCTTGCGTGTATGCCGGGGATGACCATCGTCTTGGGCGGGAGCGGCTGCGTGTGTATCGTCGATGGGGGCCGGTGGTCCTCCTCCTGTGGTACGATGCCCAACGTGTGAGTGGCGGTGGTGGTGCTCTGCTGCGACGAGCTCGACGTCTGCGACTCCGTCCTCTCCAACACATTTGGAGACTCGGGGCGAGGCATCGCGCTCGCAGCAGGCTTCATTGCGCTAGTGGACGACGCAGGGGAGGCATCTGTATCGATGCTATTGCCCGGCGAAGCGCTGTCTGCCCTCTGCTTCCCCCTCGCACCCGCACTAGTGCCTTGCGGCATAGAGATAGGCTCTGAGGCTGAAGCCCCGTTGCTTCGCGACGGAGGCTCCGCAGACGGCGCGCGCCGTCTCTCCTCCACCGCAGCGCGGACTTCAGCGTAGCTCGGGCGGACGGTCGACGACCTGCTGTCCGGGCGACGCTGGTCGCCGTGGCCGGCGTCGGGGACCTCGTCCGGCGAAGCGGCCAACTGTCCGGAGCCCGTGGCTCCCATGGCGTCTCGCCGGAAGTTGCCCCAGCTGACGCCCCACTTGCGCATCGTCTCCTTGGCCGTGTTGCTGAGCGCCTGCTTGTCGCCAGCCCGGGACTTCAGCGTCTGGAAGAAGGTGCTGGCCTGGCTCGAGGGCGTCTGGCGGGGGGAAGTTCCGTTCGCGGGGCTCTTCGACCGGAAATTGGCCAGCTGTGAGTCTGACCCATCGTCAGACACGTCGCCTGCATGCGAAGAGGATATTGAGGTGGCACGGGAGGACGCAGAACGAGAATGTTCTGAAGGTGAGCGATGGTTCGGATGTGTAGGGACGAGGTGTCGAGCTTCGTCGAAAACATCGTCAGAGTGCATGCCACGATCGTCCTGAGTCTCCAGCAAACCGCTGAAGTTCGGGAGGCTCACGCGCCGCGCTGCGAGAGTCTCTGCATTGTGTCTCCGTCCTCTGGAGTCCTGTTCTTCCGGGGGTGTCGCGGTGGAAGCGGTGGCAGCCTGAGCAGTCACACTGCACTCGTCTTCCGCGCTCGAAAACCACGTACGCCGTTTTGCGGCCGCAGAAGTTCCCACTGATGGAGTAGCATCCACGGTATTAGCACGGGGTGCCGGAGCGGCGTCCGGGGGAGATGCACCCGTAGCAGTCTGCTGGACTTCTTCGGCTGACTGCGAACGAGGGATGGTGGGACGCTGAGTATCTGCGACATCTGATTTGGAAGCTTCCGAGGACAGTGCGGACGTTGTACTAGTATCATTTGTCGTTGTAGGTTGCTCGCCACTGAGAGTCGGGGCCTGTTCTTGACGAGAGGCATCTGCCCAGATACCGCCACGGTGCTGGTACTGAGAACTTTCGAAGAACGAGATGTCGTCCATGTTTGGTAACACGACAGACTCGTAGATCTACACAATAGTTGGATGATGAGCACACCACGACGTTGTAAGAGTATTCGAGCAGTGACTGGCTTACCACTTCCTTCACCTTCGACTCGATGGTGCTCAGGATCATGCTCCAGGTGATTTGACGGTCGCTCACAACAGGTTCGACTTCCATGACGATGTTTGGCATTTGGGTAAAGGCATACCAGATACGACTACTTGGCGGCCGCTTCACCTTGACAAGCAGGTTGCCTTCGATCTCTCGTACGACCAGTGCTAGAACGAGCTTGACAACGTAGGTCTTGAACCGCGCCCCAAGGTTGATGGTCGCCGTGGCCTCCACGGTAATCCGTATCTCGCCTTTGTACGCCACATGAACTTCCAGCGATGCGTCGCCCTCCTTCGTAAGCTCCTTGAGCATCGGTTTGCTGAATGTGGGTGCCCGGTTCCCGACGCTGACCTCCCGGACGTTGATATCAGTGAGGAATGTCGGCCGCTTCACCTTCGAAATCTTCTTCATGAGCCTCCCGATGATGTACGACTCCAACGTCTGCGTCCTGTAGTAGCTGAAGAATATCCGTCCGAGCAACGCGTTGAGCCACCGCATGGGGATCACGTCCGGTTGCTCGTCTAGCGTCGCGACAAGGTGGGTCATGTCGTCCGGCCGATAGACTGGCCTGAGTGGGTCAAGTGTTGGGGTGTTCGCTGGGTTGGCGGATGCATGGACCAGCGCGAGGTACCAGTCCTCCATCTCCACGACAGATCGCACGAAGATGAACCATGGCGTCGATGCGTCGAACGCCTGCTCCTTCCCCTCCTCCCGTCGTTTCTCCAACTCACCCTCCCTCTGCCTCTTCCCGCCCTTCTCCTCCTCAACCTCCTCGCTGTCCTCCATACCGAACCGCATGTCCCTCGTCGCACTCGGCATCTCCTTCTTCGCCCCCTTCTCGGCGGGGGCCTTCGGCTTGAGGCAGATGGCGTTCCGCTTCGCGAACAGCTCTCCGTCCGCGAGGCCCTCAGGAAACACGATGACGTCGTGGCCACCCAGCTCGATCGCGGTGTCACACTCTGTCATACTCTCGTCCTCGTACAGGTAGAGCACCTTGCCCTTGAGCGCGACGTACCACGTATCCTTCGGCCGCGACCGCTTCGGGTCCTTCGAGCGCGCGTCCAGGAAGCCCCGGACCATGTCCACGTACGACGCGTCCGTCTGCGACTCCTCGAACGTCCGGCGCACGGTCAGCCAGCCTTTGCGGGGCCGAGGTAGGTCATTGAGGTCGGAAGGGGATGGGGTGGGGGTGGTAGTCGAGGTCGAGGTGGTCAACGGCGCATCGGCGTCGCCCTCGTCCGCCGAGAGTGCCTGTAGTTCGCGTTCCTTGAGCTTTCCAGGGACCGGATCGCCGATAGGGACCGACGTGTATACGGTGTAGAAGACGGCGCCGAGGATGAGGAGTGGGAGGAATGTTAGTCCGCCGAGCACATACGCGTAGAAGAGTGCCTTCAGGGACATCGGTGCCTAAGGCCACGGTGAGATGCGCAGAGGACGAGACGGACAAGTGAGGGACAATTATGTGGGATCAACGAGCTCTGCGTCGAGCCAGGGGTGGACGAGGAGCATGGAATACGTGGTCGATGGCGATGGCGGAGCTCGTGTAACTTAGCCGCCACACGCAGTGAGGTCACCGCATACATCCATCAACCGGAACACGTGCGTGCCTCCCCTCCGGGCCAACACCCGACTACCCGACGACTCCGTCTCCGACCAACTTGAAGGGTTTGCCAGGGTTTGCTCAAAGTGACGGCTTCCCGCTCATCGACTTCGCCCATGTCCGTCAATTCAATTCGGAGGTATTTGTCGGAGATATCACATCTTCACAGATAACATTGCCAATACCCGAGTGCACATGTATGTATCCTAGCTAAACAGAAGGAGAGACGATAGTCGTGTCATATGTACATGAACCGAATGGAATAACGATGCGTTAAATGCGGGTGAGATATACAAGTAAATTCTACGAGATCCATACAGTAGTCCGGGATGGTGAACGCGGGGATACAAGTCGCCGCACGTAATGCGCGATACCATGTTTCAGCCTTCTCTGTGGCTGCTCCGCGAGTAACATGTCCGTCCGCGCGAATGGTGCGTGCGCTCGGCGGCCCTCTGGCGTCTCGTAGAAAGGGGCCTCGAGAACATGCCTTTGGACATCTGTTCCTGCACCGGTGGCAGCTGAGCGTGCCAGTGACCGTCTTCATACCTCCACCGCTCCACTAATGGGAACGGCTTAGCCATAAGAGGGGGGAAGACGTCGTTCAGGACAGGATGCGTCGGAACAGGCAGCCTGTTGCCAAACGCGGCGTCCTGGTAGGGGATTAGGCACGCGTCCTCCCGCGGTAATGAAGGACAGGGTGTGATGACAATGGTCGGTATCGATGGGTCGCCGTTGCTGATGACCAGCGGATTGTCGTGTACCTGGAAGGAGGATGCCTTGTTCAGCGTTCTCCGTGAGCAGCTCACAAGCAAGAAGTAATGGACATACACTAACAGAGGATCGCCGCCGAGCGCGAGGAGGCGACGGCAGACGAGGCAGAGCTGTTAAGTCAGTCGTACCCTGACAACGCTTGAGGCTGGTGGGCAGCACGTCTCGCTCGACAGGCTTTGCGGCGCCGGAATAAGCTCATATGCTCAGAAGTGACGTTTAGACGTGTGCTGCTCACCTCAAAATATTCTGTTTCTCGTTGTAACGCCGTCGCGACCTCCATGTCGACAAAGAGCTGCGCGAGCTGCTCCACATCGTCGTGAAGGGTGGAGGAGAGAACGTTGTAAACGGGTGCGACGGTGCGGGTGCAGATGTCGGAGACCCTATTCCAGGCGAACTGAGGGAGGGGCCAAACGAGTTGGCAAAGTTCCTCGACGTTCAGGCTCTGAGCGGAAGCATTTCATGAAGGCCCATTAATCTCTTGCGGAATAGATGAACTCACCAGAACGTCTTCGTCGCTCTCCACCTGCGAACACCGACCTCCAACCTCGATAGTTGACGGCAAGGTCCTCGAAGCAGCCCTCGACAACCGCGACAGCATATCGTTCACGGACAGGGGAGCAAGGAGATGTGGGGGAGTGGAGGCGAATATTGCTAGCTGTGAAGGGATAGACGGCCACCGGACATCTGTAGGTCTGGCAAGACAAACATGAGGATGGCGGCCAAGAGAGAGGGAGCTCATCAGCCAAACGGAGCTAAGGGTCTACCGCGATTCTCCTCGCGCTCATTGGTCCGCTTGAGTCAAACAGCCGGTGCCGGTGCTGGTGCCGGTGCCAGTCCATCCCCACAGCGTCTGACTCTCGCCGCCATCCCGGGCCTGGCGCCCGTCCCATCCCAGATTACGATCTGTGCTCTCTTCCGAGTCCGCCCTGTCAAGTTCGGTACCGTTCCCGCCCTTGAACCGGTCTAGACCCTCTCAGCCACAGTGACCGCTCGGAGGAAGGCTGTCGGGGAAGCGCGGCAATATACTGTATACTTTAGGTAACGACCACGAACATGGAGGACAGAGATCTATGCAGAACGAAGGAGTGCAATATCGCTACAGTGGAGAAAGACCAGACCGATATCCAGTGCGCCGAGAGAGTGTGAGCAAATATGTACGTGCAGGCTACAACGTGCAATGACCGACGTGACAAGAACCATGCGAATGAATGTGATGCGTGCGAGAGCGAAGATAGCTAAACCGTTCCAGGTCCGATCAATACGTATTCCAACCGGCTGCAGCACCAAAGTTGAGAGGCACTTGCGACGTAGGCTTCGCGAAGCCTGCCTGCTGCGGGGGCCGCGCGCCGGTGGGTACAGACGGGAGCCAAGACCATTCGTCATTAACGAGGAAGTCTTGCGACTCTGTCCCAATCCACGACCCGTCATCCCCGAAAAGATCGAAGGGCTGCCCGTCGCAACTCTCTTCGGGGACCACCTCGAATTGGCAAGTATCCTCCACCTCCATCGAGTCCCCGCCTTCGTCATCTTCGGGCACAACGTCGAGAGGAACATGGCTGGCGATGTCGAGCTCAGGCAAAGGGATGACAGGCTCCGACCGTCGCCTGATGAAGTCGTTGGGATCGTACTGTAGCCCAGAGAGTAGGATCTGCGGCTTGAAGGCACGGACCGGTCGGGGATGCTGATTTCCACCGCGCGCGGGAACTGCGTCTGGTGAGGAGCGATCGATGAGGGGACGGAGTGAGTTCCCGAAGCCGAGCTCGACGACGCCAGATTATCTGCGATCGAACGCGTCATCGCGTCTCCGGAAGCGGACATGACTTGCGATGGCACCCCGTGGCACGGGACTAAAAATGATGGAAAGTGGCAGGCGGCGAGGTTCGCAGGTTCGCTGTGCCGCCTGACTGTCGACAAAGGCGCGGCGTTCGACGTTGGGGGTAAGGCGGTCGCCTGAGGAAGCGAGAAGCCGAGCATAAAGGTAGTGGGGGAGAAGGGCGCGGATCCTGGGACGTAAGAAAGCTCATGGTCCCTCTTCTTTGCTTCGACGGGGAGCAAGAAGTCCTGTCCAAATAGAACTTGAGGGTGCTCGGAAGGTGAACCGAGACAACCTTCGCTAGGCGCAGGCGTCGTGACTGCCGTCGTATCGGACACCGGTGTAGGGTAGTCTTCCGGATACGAACTCGATGCGAAACTCGAACGCGACATGGAGCGGGAGAACGGCGAAGGGGGGTTGTTTTGCAGCGCAGTATGGCTGGAGTTGTCAAGTGATAACGGGCCTGCAGCTGGGAACAAGCTGCCCGGCGAGAGCAGTTGATTGAGGTCTGAGAGATGGAATGTCAGAAAACGAGATATTAAGCAGACGTCTAATGGCCACTGACTAATGTTATCAAATGGATCCCAAAAGGGACCCAAGTCGCTGGTTTCCCACTCAGTGCCAGTCGAAGCGGGCTCGTCGCTACTGTGGGCGCATTGACAGCTGAATGGCGGGAAGTCCGTCTCCGGTCCGAAGCTGAAGATCATTGGAGGACCAGGGTGAGAAGGGGTGGGAGAGGGAGGGGTGTTGGAAGACGAAGACGAAGAGGCCGAGACTTCGTGTTGGGGTATATAATCCTCTGCTGGAGCGGGGCCCCTTCTCGAGGGAGCAGTGGGATTGCCAAAGAGGCTGGCATAATCGAGACCTTGCGGCATTCGATGATCGAAAGGAAGCGAAAGCACGCTTTGGAAGTTACCGAGCGGCTGGATAAATCCGGAATGATCAGCCCGTCATTCTGGGTTATGGACACCAAGGAACAAAAGCTGGTGCGGGGACAAAGCACGGCAGGAGTGATGCACGAGGCAAGGCGACGGGCGGACAGGAAAAGAAAACATTGCCGTAATGAAGGATTCATGCAGATTCTTGTGTGGCACAGGCGCAGACGTGAGACTCACCTGAGGCTCGCGGACGTCATTAAAATTGGACGCACAGCTGGTCAGAGGGCGCGGACTCTGATCATGCGAAGGCAAAAATGCGGTTGGGGCACTGGTGTTGTCGCCACACGGTTGAGCGGGGAATACTGAATGGGGCACATGGTGGGTCTTCGCTCGCTTGTAGGGCGGCTCGCTGAAGCCGACGCCGGCGTCGCTGGAGGGGCGGGAGAAGGCGCGTTTCTGGGAAGGGAGTGTCATCGAGAGGGAGAGGGAGAGGGAGAGGGTGGGGGAGGGGACGGGGTGGGGGGCGGGGGGGAGGGGCCGGAGTTGGGTATTTGAATGATTTGGGCGGCATTGGGCAGGGACGAGGATGGAGGTTGTGCTCGGAAGCTGTGACTCTGAGATCGGTGAGAGACCGCAAGCGAGAAGCGTTCCAGGGAGGTTCCAAGCTGTCCGGATATGGAAGCGGAACCACAATCATCCACCGGAAGCCCAGAATATTAATGGCCGCTTGTCCGAATATCATCCCATCGCAAGCCCACCCACTTACCCTGATACCCATCATCCCAACCCATGAGAACCATAAGTACTTGTAACCGCCCCATACGCTTGTCAGTGCCACTAATAGCCTATACTTATGCTTCGCCTCTCCCGCTGTCGTAATGGTGACCGCACCATCTGTTCCTCTTCCATTACTGTACCCGCTGCGCCCATCATCCACACGTTCCTGTTCTCCCCTTCTATGATCCATCTCAATTGCCCCCTCCTCGATCACACCGTAACACAACTCCATCACTGATGCCTAATGATGCCCCGCCCCGCCCACCTGCACAGTTCCAACCCACAGACCCAGACGCATCGCCCCTCTGGTCCTCTTTTCCTGCGAAACGGTACATCATCCGGCGCCGCATCTCGCACACAGCAGCTTGTGGACTCCAAGTATACAGTACGTACTCACGACGGTTATGCAATCCCCGCCCTCCGTCGGCTGCGGCGTGCAGAATTTCCTCCTGTCGCCCGCGTAGCCCAGGAAGAAGCTATGTGCTTGAGCTTCGTGCGATTCTCTTTGGCCCGAATGCAGAAACTTCCGTCAGCTGACGCGACCATCTCAGACATGGACCTGCCACGCCGCACATCCAGATATCCAAGCGTAATATATATCCACCGAGCACCGCGCGCGCCTCGCGGATATCCGCGACAATTACTTACACACTGAGCTCTGTCTCATGCGCGTTCGATATGTTATGCACTGTTCCTGCCTCTCCCACCGGGCCAACTTCTCCTTGGCATGACACACCAGCGTTGTCCCGGAGGCTTCTCCCCCACTGCGGCGCTCCTCCGTGACCGGTTCACCGTCGACACATCGCGCTCACTCAGCGCCCGATTTCGCCGGTTCTGGCACCACTATCACCTCCTACAGATCGGACACCGCAACCGGAAGGTCCCAAATTTCCATGAGGTCCCCTGCAGCCCGCCGAGTCAAATGACACGTGTCCGTTCACTCCGAGGACTGTATGCCCATCGGGGCGAACTACGGCGGCCTGCAGCGAACCTTGGGCAGGGAAACTACCCGAGTCAATTGAGTGCCAATTGACTCGCATCGACAATTTGAACAGAAAAGCTACCTTGGCACGCGCGACGCCACTGGACTGAACCCCGGGAGTATCCGCGGCTCCAGGGAACAGCTCGCAGTGCCCGTGCATAAATTCACGTCATCTCTCTATGTCGCCGTGGCTTCTGTAAGAGCGGTACTGTGGCGGCTTGGGGTGGCACTGAGCTCATCCTTAGGCATCGCCCGGACGAATCGCGGCTGCGCTTCTAGTGGTGTCGTAAAGAGATCAGCCGCCCTGGGTTTTTATCTCACACCGGACGTCGCAGCTCAGCATAAAACACGGAATTGTGGCACCTGCTTCTCATAGGCACGACAACATCTTCTGGTCCCACAGCCGTGCCCTGCGTCTGCCAAAACGGCGCGGTGGTAACCCATGGTAAGGCGACGGTCATCTGCGGGACCATCGAGGCACGGGATAAACTTCACATAGTTCAGGACGGATGAGCGCCATATGGCCACCGACGTCGACGGGAACTGGGGTACCTTCAGAAGTGAGTCGAGCTGCCGTTAGCGGCGACCTGCAGCGGTCGGCCGTTTGGAGTTCCGCAAAGACGCTTGACAGCGGCGGCAGCAGTGTCAAGGCCTTCCTCGCTTCCTTGGCGGGAACGGTTTCCAGGCTTCAGATTCCGCGCCGACTGCGAATGGCTGCATTAGCAGAGATCACAAGACACATGAACCGATCCTTACAACAATGGCTGCCCCGGCCGTGCCTCAGCGGCCAATGCGAATGATACAGAACGATAGAACCCCATGACCGCAGGATCGAGTGCTGTAGGTCTCAGAGAAGCTCATAACCAACCATGCTTCGCTGACGTTCGCAATCACGACAAGATATCCGGGAGGTTTGGGGTTCGCAGATACAGCATTGTACTCTGATAGATATACCCGGTCAATATAAACAAACTTCTCGGATGCGTAATGCGGGGACACTCACATAGCCTACACATGGAACTCTCCATCGCATCTGATACATATAACACGTACGAGGACTACATTGAGAGCGGGTCGCAGCCTTATCAGTCAAAGCGCCTATAGAGCGACTCAAGAACTCTCCGCATATCGTGATTCAATATTCAGCATCAAACCTTGAACACACTTTGGAAAGATACGCCATAGATCCTGACCGCAGCATCATGAATGGACTGGGCGAACGTTGGTTCTGCAGCACCTCCCGCTAGCGTTCAGAAGTTGAGCGCGATGACGGACTGCAGACGCGAACCGCCGACAGGAAATTGTGTGTCAGCCGCATCCAAATCTTGTTATTTATGACACGCTCAAGCTCACCGACGGCGTGTCCATCGCAAACCTTGCCTCTAATATGCCCGTGTACGCGCGCGTCTCAAACTCGTCCAGCTGGTGTATGTGCGACCGGAGCTTATCTGCGGGATTACATTCCCAGATCTTCGCGACCGCAGGCAACGCCTTGCGAATGCGGTCGCATAAGGGCAAGGTCTCCGACAGCGGCCGCCCTCGGTGCCACTCCGCCTCAAACGATATCTTCAGGAAGACTGCCGCATGCAACCAACGAACCGTAATGTGAGTGCGCTGGCCTTTCGGTCGCTAGGTTGTAAACTAGGACTGATGATGACTCACAGGGGAAGTTCTCGTCGTCTGGCGGGTACATTTCCGCAGCTTTCTTATAGAACTTGGCTGCTGCAGCCAGCATGTTCTCTGCTTCCTCGGCGTCGCCCTCTTGCTTTGCGCTAAGGCCTTGCTGCAGGAACACTGCGCCAAGGGTTCTGCGGGTAATACAATAGGAGTGAGCCACTCCTGCGCCAGTCTGCGGAGGATAGCCTGGATATCCAGGTGGACTCACGCATGCGCTTCCGCGATCGGAAAGACGAAGAACGAGTACCAAGCGCCCTTGTCTAATGGTGAGTCGTCTCCCGCTTTGGGCATATTGTTTGATGTCTCTTCCACCATCTGGTTGGCCATATCTATAAGCTCTTCCACGTTGAACTCTGGATTATCTTCCCCCGCATCCGCTTCGTACGCCCTCAACGCCTGGCATGTCCGTTATCAAACACGGGGCATTAACACACCGACGACAGCGAAACTTACCGAAAGATAGGCCTCAAGCGGATACGCCTGATAGCCCGGACGAACGTCTTCAGGAAAATAACACCGCGATCGGAGGTTGGCACATTGTGCCAGGTCGTCGCGCCCCACTCCAACACGTCTATGATGCTGTTGTAATATTGCATCGCAACCGTCTTGCTCTGCCCGCTCCGATCGGCAAAATACGCTCGTAGGAACCACGCTCTGAAAAGAGAAATGCCGTAGATCAGCACCAACCAGTGCAATTTTGCGCAAAACGGGCCCTGATTCTGCTCTCTACGTACCGTATCGTGGCCCCCAGAGCAAGGCGTGTCGCTTTCCACCCCTTGTCCTCCAGGAGCTTGACGGCCGCCTCCTTGATCGTCTCTGCGCCGCCTTCTGGCCACCCACCGAACGCAGCGAGTTCGAACTCCACTGCATTGGATTACAGTTTATCGTCAGCGTCCGATCGCCCGGGAGAGACTCGCTGGCCGGTAATGAAAATGCAAAGCAAGGGCCCCAGCGCGAGGGAGGACGGATGGAGGAGAGAGGACACGACGACGACGACGGACCTTGCAGCTGGAGATTCTCGATCCAGTCGGCCGCGTCCATATGGAAAACACGTTGGTCGCGCAGTATCCCCCCAACTATCAGTTGGAGTGCCTGAAGGGTCCGCCGTCGCTCAGCGCGTTCCGACCACAAGCACTAACGCAGAAGGCGAGGAGAATTACGTTCAGGTTGCCCTCTGCAGCCGTCTCCGTCCGCTTGAGCTGCTTCATGTACTTCACGCCATCCGAGAAGTCCTGCCGGCGAACGTGGTCAGCCAGGATGGCCGACAAGAGGCACTGTTGGAGGATTGAGGATCGTCACCTTGTACGCGTTCATCAGCGGCCATGCCTGTATCGTCCTGCAATCAGATCGATGGAATGGCGGGTTTCAATGCGTGGAATACCAACACAGGTATTAAGGACATTGTTCGCCGTCAGGACGTCTTCCATCGCCAATGCCCTCATCCAGGGCAGCTTGTCTGGTGCGTTGGGCAAGGTAATGATCCGGTTGTCGCTCATAGACCGATCCTTGAGAGCGGCCAGGCCGGCTTCGGCGAGCTTCAATCCCTCCCCGAAATGCTTTTTGAGCTGCTCTTCTTGCGAAGAAAGGCTCACAGCCGGCAGGGTCTCGAGCGCCTTCTTCCATGCATCGACGCTGAGCTCGTGGAGATGTATTTCCTAAAGGCGATGGCAAGATCAATTCCTGCGAATGGAAGGAAGGAGATCCGCGTCGTACGTATGCCGACTTTCCAAGCCGTGCCCACGCCTTCCCGTTCTTGGGATCCAGATCGACGGCCTAAAGCGCATGGATGAGACGCAAACAGCCAGCTCAAATGGTTGCCACCTCACCTTCCGTGCATCCTTTGCTGCATCAAGGTACCTGGCAGGTACCACGAGCAGGTCCAGGGTAAACAATCCGTGTACATCGGTGCGTTGTAAAGGGGTGCTCACTGTTTCAAGGCAATGTAGGCAGCTGCACGGTTAGAGTACAAGACCGCATTGCTGTCATCTAGCTTGATAGCTTGGGTGTATTTGGATCGGGCCGCGGAGAAGTCGTTTCTAACATATAAGGCATTTCCGTCGGCTTTCAGCTGTTCAGCCCGTGTTTTGGTATCGTCCGATGCCATGACGGTCCTCCGCTAGTCGATCAGTGGACAACATGAACAACCGGGATGGAAGACGGAGCAGGATGCCCCGGAACCTGTTCTGTGCTTCCCACTCCCCGCTCTTCCGAAGATCACTACCAAAACGGGAAGGTGACCACTTTGTTGGAGGCCGAAGGCATGGCGTCGCGTCTCTTCACCCTCTCGCTACGCTACCACAGCGCAAACCTTCGGTGGATTACTGACGAGCACGACAGGAAGCGCGGTAACTAATGAAAAAAAAAAACGATACAAAAACATGCGCATTACGGCGACTCACGGCGATGACCCAAACGCATGCTCGAGCGATCCAGTCACTACTACTACGCGAGCGTGGACTTCATACCCGAAAGTGCGGCGTAAAAGGGAGGGAACGATCAACACCGAGACGACGCTGCTGCGCGCAATTACAAACTAAGAGAACATCGCGGACAGAATACTGGGAACATAAACCTCCACCCCTGACTGAGTGCTGAGTGCGCGCCAATTCCTTTCGTTCCAGCCACCCGCCGTACGACACATCACTCCGGACGGAGAGCGCTCACTCGCTGGCGACGAGCCCTGCCATCATTCGTTGCACGTCTCCAACGCCGTTGGGTGCGCCGCCCACGACACGAGGGGGAAGGCCTGGGTGCCTAACTCCCAGCGCCGCGCCGAGCATCCTCTTGCCCGGATCGCCAATACGCGGAGCGCCGTGCTCAGGCTGAGCGGCGAGGACAGCAGGGTCAGCGGCTGTCGGATCAACGTGCGTGACATCTCCACCGAGGGATGAGGAAATGAGTGCGTTGAGCGTGGGGTGGGACGGGAGGTTAGGGAGGGTGGGGGATGGCTCGCGGTCGCGCACGCCCTGGTCCACTCCGTTGCCATTCGTCTGAGCGCTGCCGTTGGAGGTGTTGTTGTTACGGTAGGCGTGGCTGACGGAGAGGCCGCGGCCATGCGAGACGGAGTTGCGGACGTTGTGGCCGCGCCCGGAGCTGTTGTGCGTTCTGGAGTTCACGGACTGAATGACGTCCTGAGCATCAGGGCCATCGTACGGTTTGATGATAGCGGTGCCTGAAGAGTTAGGGGAGGTGAAGATGGGAGGAGGGAATGCGAGAGCATGCAAGTACGCCCGCTTAGCTGTGAGGCAGACATTACACCAACGTTAGCACCCGGAAGACAATGTCGATAACGATGAGGACGGTATTCAGCCGCATATATGAACACTCACCTATGGTCGCGTCATTAAATACAATCAGGAGGCTAGTGTCATTAATCCACTTGATCTTGAAGCCACCGTTAACGCCATCCCACTCCGAGAAGGCGGCTTGGATGTCCCTTGTTTTGAGCTCCTTTGGGAAGCCGGTAAGGGACAAGATGCGAGTGACGCAGGCGGAGAGCTGGGAGAGAGCTGCTGCCATCGTAGCGCACGAGATTGTAATGTGATCTGTGTAGAGGAGGGGGGAGCTTGAAACGGGCGTGTGGTTGCTGTGCGAGCGGCGGGTGGAGGCG
Source organism: Ganoderma lingzhi (assembly GCA_026283605.1). NCBI lineage: Eukaryota > Fungi > Basidiomycota > Agaricomycetes > Polyporales > Polyporaceae > Ganoderma > Ganoderma lingzhi. The sequence continues at coordinate 3,483,831 of JAPJYM010000001.1, forward strand.
AGTTGAAAAGAGTTAAAGGATGATAGAGCTATACGTTAAGCGGGACAAGACGGCGGAGGAGGAGGAAGGAGCGAGGAGATGGACGTGCAAATCTGAGGAGCCTCAGCAGAGCCAAGAAGCGCACTGGGTTTCAGGCGCCGGTGCGCATCAGGCGCGGTCCGCCTAATGCCATTGCCATTGCCACCACCCCCACGCCTTCCTTCCATCGTCCGTTCTGACGGACGACCACGCCCTCTCGCCTTGTAAGGTACCATATACATACGCTACAGCCGAGCACAACGCTCCTGCGCACATCCATTCAGCCCGCCGCTGCCCAGGAAACTGGCACAAACCCTTCCTTTGCGACGCCCGGACTCTGGCAACAAATCCCACCAGCAAAGATATGCGGCTACAAAGACGCGACACCCACGTTCTGCGTTTACATATCTAAACGCGTTCCCACATCGCGTTGCACTGTGCAGTGCTGTCGGGCGTCCGCTGCGGGCGAAGCCACGGTGTGCTGGTTGCTACGGATTCGAACGGCGCTGTGACCCCAACCAGGCTGATAACACTTGTACTGAACTCTGGGATACGCAAGCTTGAAGTCACGGTAGCTATACGATCACCTGAGCCTAAATACTCTATAGCGCTAAGTAGCTGAGCGCTGACCACGGTAGAGGGTGTGACGTGTGACGCCAGGACCCCGAACATCGCGCGGAAGGGGGCTGCTTGTGGTAAGCAGCACAGGTGGAAGTGTGCCAGGCGAGGCTGGATCGCATCTCGGATGGCCGACCTCCCCAGCTCTTTCTGCCTATATCCCTCGACCGAGCCGACGTCACCGCACTTGTCTTCCCCGTACGCCATGTATCATGACCTCGACGGCGACCTCATCCGAGCATGGCAAATCCTCCACGAACTATCTGAGCAAAATGCTCTGAACCATAAGATGGCCGCGACCCTCGCGTCGCAGGCTCATTCGCTCAAAGTATGGGACCAGTTGCAACCTTTGCTGCTTTTGAGCATTCATGCATGTAGACCACTGTAGGGTGACGCCGTAAATGTCGCGAGTGGGTTCTCGCTGAGACGCGTAAACGTCGACATCTCGAAAGGTGCGTGGTCCTACAACGGTGATCCAAAGTCATGAACCGTTGAACCACTCGCGTACTCGTCTTGTAGAAGCATTTGAATCAGAAATAGAGCGCCAAAACGCGCAAATAATCATAGAGAACCACACCCTGCTTCAAGAGAACAAGCAGCTCTCCGCACTTTTGAAGGAATATGAGGAGACAATGGATAACGTCATGTCCAAGTTTCGCAAGCATGCAGTACGTGCTCCATGTCATGTGTAGTTCACTCTCTTGCGACGCTCATCCATTACGAAGTTCGCCGCACAACAGCATGAGCTCACCATGACTCGACATTACGAGACCCTCATTCAAAACTTAGACAACACCCTCCCCCAAAACGACTTCTCCACCAATACCTCCGCAACGCACTCCCTCCACCGCCTCGCCCTCTCTCTCCGCGCCCTCCTCCGCACCATGAACGGCGACTCCCCGCACCCCGACTCCCCCCCACAGCAAGACTCCCCACCCCAAGAGCACGAGTACGACCAGCCCCCGCTCGCCCTCTCCACCTCCTCGTCCTCGTCCATCCCGACCCCGGACGAGCTGCACGCCTTGCTCACCACGCGCGACGACTGGGCGATCGAGCGCGAGTCCGAGATCGCGCGCCTCGAGGCCGAGAACGCGCACCTCCGCCGCACGCTCGGCATCGACCACGCCGCCGCCGAGGCCAACGGCTGGCTCGACGACGAGGCCCGCGAGCTCCTCCTCACCTTCCGCCGCCCCGCGCCCTCCTTTGTCCACCGCTCCGGCAGCCCCGGCCAGCTCGGCGGTGGGTTCGTGCGCGGGAACATTCCCTCGTTCGACGCGGGGGGGCAGGGACAAGGCCAAATGGGCGTGGGCATGGGGAATGGGGCGAGCAACTTGGGGATCGGCATGAGCCCTTCCCTGAGTCCCGCCCCGGGACCGGGACCGGGCCCCGCGCCTGGGGTGAACATTGGTTTGGGACCTAGCCAGGGACCCGTCTCTGGGGCTGGGGGACCAGTAGGGCAGCCGGGTGGGAGCACGCTCCAGCCGGGGATGAGGGGCGTCCAGGGGCGGCGGCCAGCTATGTTTGGCCGTGGGCGGGGCGGGCCTCCGTTCTGGGAGGGGATGAACCAGCAACCCCCGCCGGAACGCCTCTGGCAGCAGCAGGGAGCCGGAGCCGGGTTTGATCTCAATCGGTGACCTTGTGTATTTATGTGCTGTCGTGTTTGTTTTCGTGGACTTGCTCTCTATTAGGATGATACCTCTACATCGCCTGAAGCAATTACGACTGTTTGCTTGACCACGCAAGATTCTAACGCTGTTTCGATGGAGGCATAGGTCATTCATTATCATCCAGAGTCGTGAAGGCTGCAAGTACAACCTAAGAAAGCCGTGATATCACCTGAAACGGGGTATGGTAAGTTACGTATGTACGTAAGAGTACTCGTACAACAACGCATACAGCGCTCTGTGTATGCATATCTACTCCTGTATAGCGGGTGCGATGAGGGGGAATGATACAATGTGAAGGGAAAGGGAAGGAGGCGGGGAAGCGAATAAACACGTAGCGCAGCATTATAAGGCAGAGAAAGTTCTACGCATATACGAGAGCGAGAGGGTGCGTCGCAGTAGTGGCTTTACCATCCCATAGGACGGCTACAAACACCGCTGCCCGCAGCGACGACCTCCTCTACGATTGGGCTAAGACAATGAGACGGGGGATGCAAGAGATGGGGTTCGCGATGGGTAAATATGAGAAGAAGAGAGGTGCGGCAATATGTAGCGGGTTCGTGAGGTGTCCAGCTGGAAGGTTCATATGTAAAGCATAAAGCGCGGAAAGCGAGCTCAAAGCAAATTGCGGACGGACGAATCATAACAAGACAGAGACAAGACAGGGATCGAGAGAGATGGGACAGGCGGCGCAGCCATTAGTAGGCGTCACTGCTGACCGCCCACCCAAGGCTACTCCGCCCGATGCCCTCCCAAGCGATGCCAACCATCTTCTCCTTGCCTGCGGCGAGCGTGCCTTCGCGCGCACGTTGCCACGCGATGGCATGCGCCTGACAGATGTTGTGCAGAGCTTGCAGGCGGAGCATGATGGGGTTCGCGACTGGACGCATGCGGGAGATGCGTGTGTCCGGCTGGTAAGGAGGGCGGAACGGCGAACGGGGGAGCGGTGGGGGGATGGGGAAGACGCGCTCGTGCGCGTTGCTGAGGGAATCGGGGGATCGAGAGAAGAGGGGAATCAGAGTGCGTTGGTATTGACACGCATCGTCTTCGCGGTACATGTCCACGTCGGCGAAGACCTGAACATCAAACGATGAGACACGGTAGCCCTCAGGCTTGAGGCCGTTCTGCGAACGACGGGAGGAGGGGTAACGCAACCGAGAGGCAGGAGACCGCGAACGGGAGCGCGTTCGCGACCTCGAGTGCGATAGCGAACGGTCGCTGTACAGGTCAACTCCGGCGGAGAACATCGTTGCCTTGACGTACGCATGTTGGAATTGCGCCGCAAGGTCCATGAAGCCGGAGATGGAACGACTGACGCGATGCACAAGCTGCGCCGTCGGGCTCGGTGGCGTCTGGTTGTCCGATTGGCAGGACAAGCTTATACGTCTAGTCAGAGGCCGGCCTCGACCGATTGCAAGAGGTTCCTTGCGTCTGGGTCGCGGTGGCGGAGGAAGGGAGAGCGGATGCTCAGACGCCGGAAGAGCTGAGGCATTTGGGGGTGGCTTGGAGGATTGCCTGTGGGTGCAGATGGAGGAGACCGGCGGTGGTGACGTCGACAGAGGCGAGGAGAGGACGATGGTAAGCTTGCTGGTGGAGACAGGCGACGAAGAGGGTGTGGTGAGGGTGGTGGACGTGGAACGGAAGGAGCTCTTGCTCGAGAACGAAAACCAGGAACCGGAGCGGGTGACTGTAGAGGTGGAAGACGAGCTGGTAGACGTGGACGACGACGCGCTCGAAATAGACTCGGCGGTCGAAGCATGCAAGGCCCTGACGGCCACAGATTTCTTCACCTTCGTCACCGGCTCCGACGTCGTGTCCTTTAGCCCCTTGCTCTTGTCGTCGACCTTGGCTGGTTCCATGAGGATCGCGAGCAGCTCCGCCTTGTGCTTGTCACGTCGTACGTACGGTCGGGTATCATCGTCTTCGCCAAACAATGGACCATGCATAGCTGCAAGAACGTCGGAGAAGGAGACAGAGCGAGAGATGCTCTTGGCATGCTTGAGGGCAAGCTCGCGCTGAGCTCGAGGGAGGGTGAGGCAGTCCTTATCCTCGAGGGACCGGCCGGTGGGAGGAGAAAGTGACATCGGACGAGAAGGCGGGGACGGCATGATGTCGTACATGAACAAGCCGCTCTCATCGGACTGCTTCTCTACTCGCGTGGGCCTTGGGAATCGCGCATCGGCATTCCGCAGGGAGTCGTAGCAGACGAGCTGCCGCGGCTGACCACTGGCTATCCTTAGCTGCGAAGTGCGTGCGGCCCGGGCTGCTTCTGCCTTGCGCTGCCGTTCGCGCTCGCGCTCCTTCGCGAGCCGTTCCGCTGCACGCCGCTCACGCTCCGTCTCCTCCTTCTTGCGCGCGACCCGCGCTTTCTCGCCTCGGAAACGTTGCATGCTGTGCTCCCAGACCTGTTCGCATTGGCGCAGCCGTTCCTCTCGCAACCGTTTCTGCTGTGCTTCGCGTGCACGGCGCTCGGCCTCCAATACGCGTGCCTCGGCGTCAGCGTCTAGCCGGAGACCGCCTTCGGGGACGAACGAGCTTGAGAAGTCCTCATCGCGCACCGCAGCGATGCGTGGGTCATCGTCGCCGTCGACCTCGATACCGCGCAGCTTGAGAAGAAGGATCTTGGCGAGATGCATGTTGTCGAGGGCGTAGGCGACATGCATCTGGTCCTGAAGCGACCGGGGTGGAGACGGAGGCGAGTCGTAGTAGTCGAGCGGGCGGTCCAAACCGTATTCATGGAAGTGGTCTGGAGGGGTGAGCGGACCGAGAGGTGTTGAATCCGAAACGTCGGAGAAGGCGCTGCTGGAAGAGCCAACGCGCGGGATGGAGTCGGACGGTGACGTGGACAAGGAGGGGAGGGGTTGTGGTGGTGACGGGGGCGGAGGAAGGCGTGACGAGGACGCGAGGGGTTGGAGGTGTGCACTTGGGCTGTCGCGTGGGCCACGGAAGGTGGATCTGGATGGGGAAGGGCGAGATGAGGAGGGCGTCGGGGATGGATGAGGATGGGCGAAGGCGTACCTCAGTAAGGAGCTCTTGGAGGGATGTGTGCGCAAGGAGGAGGTCTGTTGTTGGGCCCTGCGCGCGATGGCAATAGGGGATACGTCTCTGGAACGACCTCTGGAGTCCATGGTGGGGAGCGCTGGGGGCGTGACTGGAGAGCAAGTGGGAAGGAGATCAGAGAAGGGGGTGGCGAGAACTCTTAAGGGCTTATACGTACATGCGGTTGGTAGTCGTGGCCCGTGGGGGCCCGGGGGGGGGGATGGGAAAGTGACAGGGAGACTGGGCCGAGACGAGGAGTGGTCGACCACGTTGGGCAGATATGAGAGACGGGCGATGCCTCGAGGCAGCGTCTTCACTTAAGTGCTCCTGATATCAGAGATCCTCTCCTCTCCGGCGCCAGTCCAGATCTCTATTCTCCTCCTCCAGATGCAATGGCAAGATATGCTCCCCAGGAATGCTGCAGCCCTGAACTATACCCCCAGCTGGCTTCTTGCCCCGTCCGTGCGGTATGTAGGTGGTCGTGGTAGATCGTGCAAGTGGAGAGACAGGGGCCGCGCCACAAGAGTCATTCAAGTCGCACTATTGCCCTCAAACAAAAGCTGGCATCATCGGTTTTATGCGCTTCATGCGCTTTGCATGTCCTCATCTCCGTCCCGCATTGTCCTGCCTGGATTACTTACCATACAGATTGCAAAACGAGGCCGCACTTGGGCCGCACTCGCTGCCAGGGGCCAAGGTGCAGCAAGATGCACGCACGCGATCAACGGCATCAAAGACATTTAATTATTCAACCCGCTCCCGGCGTGTTTGCAGAGGCTGCCATTCTCCTCCTAGCTCCCCGGGAAGCGTGACTTCTTTCTAAGCCGCTTGCAGCCTGCGCCTGCGGTACTCCAGTGTCACAGTACCACAGACCAATCCAAACGCTAGTCAAGTTACCGGTCCTAGAATGCGACTCCAAGTACCGCTAACGAGCACCGCGGACTTCCGACCATGTCCAACGACTTCTCAGACTACTAACAGCTAGTACCAGTGTCAAGTTGCTTCCTGCTGTTGCAGCAACGGCACCAGCCCTCTGTCGGACCAGGCTGAGGCTGCAATGCGGATCGATCATACAGTAACGAGCCTGCGCAGGTTTGATGGCAAAGGTTCACGCAAAGACCCGTTGCCACCATCGCGCCACCAGATCAGATCAGTGGTAAGTAGCATCATGCATGTGCTTGTGCTTGACCCTCGGTACTGTAAGTATTTCGCTCCTCGCCCGTTCGCCGACAAGCTTGTTCCCGCCCTCGCCTTCCACATGGGGCCGTCTGAATCGTCAGCCTCCTCAAGCTTGAGGCCTCAAGCCCCGCGCCGTCCCAGGATCGTCTCCTCCGTTTACGGACAACGACCACCGCTCAGCGCTCAGCGCTCAGGCCACAGGTCCGGTCACTATACTTGGCCCTCTGCCCAGTGCCCAGCTTAGGCCGCCCGGAACGCGTCTACTGCCCCCGACGCGGTTTGAATATAGGGTTAAGCGTTTATCCTGGCTTTCCCAGAAATCAGCGCGCATCCTCTCAATCCGTTTGTGCCACTGTGTTCCCTGCTCCCAGGACAACATACCGCATACGGTGCGCTCCCTGTGCACGCTGCACGCACAGACAATGTGCCTCGTCCCGCACAGGCCGATCCCCGTTCAACAAGCTTTCGCACTCGATTGCGGCTCGCCACCCCTGGGCGCGGCTTCTCGCCCGCCTGCGAACCGGGACCGCCCCCCGGAGTGCTCGCGCGCAGGCCGTTTCGCACGTACGTACACCAGCCGGAAATCCAGCCGTTCTCGGAGTGTCCATACAGCACCAGCCTTCTCGGGCTCGGGACTATCGCCGCGCGGAAGTGAGTGTGCATTGTCTATGTTCGCCGTTGGACGTGCATGCCTCAGAGTCGTTGTCTCATAGATTGCGTTCACTCTAGCCCAAGATCCGCAACATGGTTCTATCTGTCTCGAACCCAAAGCCAACACCCGGAGCTCCACTATACGGACTCGGAGGCCACCGGCACATAAGACACCGACCCAGGGCGGCGCGCTGGGACTGGCGCGGGCGGTGCCGAGGGACTGCGGCGCCGGACATGTTCGCGGACTGGGAAAGAAGAGGCTATTTCTCTGTCGCTGGTATCTGTCACACAGAGAGCGATAATCGCGTCCGGTGTCAAGCAAGCACCATGGATATCGGACGTTGCATTAATGTTGCAGACGGTCTCTACCACAGCGGGTGCACAGCGGGGGATCCCTCCTTCCTTTGGTGCAGTCCTCAGCACCAAGTGGCCCGTCGCGGGAGCCTCGCACGCGCACGTGTTCCGGGGGTGATGTCTGTCTGGGAAGGCGCGCGAGGTAGCAGGGGCGCAAGTGCGAGCGAGGTGTGCAACGGCTTGGTTAGCTCCCCTCGCCCGCGCTGCGTCGCTGCATAGAAAGGCGGCCTCTCGTGCCACGCCGCAAATCCATCACTGCCGGCCCACGTTGTTCCCACTCTTTCGCCAACATGAGGCTGCTCGACGCGTATCTTTCCCCCGCACTCCCCGATCTCTACCTCCGTCTTGCCTGCAATGGGGCCGCTGTGCCTTGGCACGACCTTCTACGTCCGGCACCACTCCCCACGGGCAACATATCCAGCTAGGCCACGCTAGCGCCTCATGTTCGCCCCGTGTATCCCGGCGACGCGCCCCTGGCGAGTCAGTACGGTGCATCGTCCTGAGCTGCACAACAATGGCTGACGTATCCGAATACACAGGATATCCACCTGCGACTGCGGGCATGAAAATTAGAGTGCAGTCGGGAGTTCCTGACACGCTCATGTCCGAGTCGGCATTTGGGAGGACGCTATGGCAATATCCAGAAGGTCGAGTCAGTAATATCCAGCGATAAACCACTCCTTGAAACCAACACTGAGGCGCTGGTGCTCTCGCGCGTGCGAATACCCTTGCTCATTCGGTGAGTGCTTATCCTCTTACATAGTAGTCAGACCCTCGACGCGTCGAACTACGCATCGTGTCATCGTTGACTCAACCACCTAATACGGTATGTCATGACAGACGGACGAACGGCGTCTGCTTACGTCCACCAGCGACATGTACATATATTTCCGGATAGGCGACGACAGGGTGGCCACAAGGCTGATCTTCGTGTTCTCGCCAAGCTCGCGAGAAGCCACCTCTGTTCTGTACGGGGACGTGTAATGTGAGTGTCATACAGTCGTCTCTTCGCACATTGCTGTCGTGTGATCAGTTCCGTCATGCCTCGAACGATCTCTGCTTTACATGGAGGCGCATATATGTGCCCGTCAACCCACGTCCAGGCGCATTCCGAGCGCACAGAAGTCATCGGTCAGCCAATCCTAGCGTCCTGAGGGAACGAGGGCGATGGCATGTTCTTGAAGCGGCTTCTCAGGACGCCGCTTGCGTCCCTCCATAGCGCTGCCAGCTGCGAAGACTGGGCTTCCCTGTTTATATGTGGTTTACGTCCTCCGCGCATCAGACGTATCTCTCCGCGATGCTGAATACGCATTTTTTGGATTACCTGGGCATTCTTCTTGACCGTCCAGGAGGGAAGAATCGCGCTTAGGCGTTCATGCGGGGCATTAATCCTTCGCCGCGTATCCAGGGCTAGTCTGGTGACAGTTGTCGCAACGAGCGCTCGGGAACGTACGACACCCGCCATTCCACCACTCCCTTCTCGGTCGTGCCAAATAAGTACGCCAAGCGTCCGTCATGCCGTACTCAGGGTTCGCGAGGGGGTAAAGCCATTCGTCGCTCCCAGTCCCCAGGCCCTTCGCTACGGCGACCACCATTCAAGTGCTACGCCTACGGAGCGCGGTATGGACGCTCGCTCCTGGTTCTCTTCCCAGGTTCTCGACTTTCATAGAATGGCCATTGTACAGGGACTGGGAAGCGTTTCGACCTCGGTGGACGGTCAGTTGATATTAGTGTTCATTACTTCACGCCTGTTACTCCCACCGGCTTCTCCAATGGAACTCCCATGTGGGCCTCTCCGCCGAGTCCTCGTTCAAAAATGCGGTTTCCTCGCAGTCCGGAGCGAGCGACGTTGCTCCGTCTCCGAGGTCCGTTCCGAGGTCCAGGGGGCTGTTCCGTCGCGTCATTTCTGATCCCTGTCGTAGTGACGGAGGACGCGAATAGAAGCATCGTGAACACAGTCGGACCCGTTTCTCTGCCCTGGCTTCCCACTGGTGAAGGAACCTTGGATTCCTCTGCCAGTAGCCCCACTGAGAGTCGCGAAGCATCGTGGCATCTCGTGCGCACAAGGTCGTCCTCGTTCCGGAATGTGAAGATACGTATGAGTACTTCCCGTCCCCTGTATCTTCTATTGGTGACCTTCTCTCCCCCACAACGACGAAACAGGGAGTCTCATGGCCTCGCGTTGCCCTCTCCGGAAGGCGTTCATACCGGACGCCACGAACCCTGACCCCACAACTTTCTTCAGCTCTGTATGGTCCCACATGACCTGCGGGCCCCAGCTACATACCGTCGGCAGGGTGGTCTGAACGACTTCTGAACGGCGACCACAACACCTCAGAATGCTCGGTTTCGATCGAAGTCCTACGATTTCCAAACGTTGATAGTTTATACCGCACGCTCTTTTATCTGAGCCTTCGCCTCTCCCAACCGCTGTCCCGTGATCAATGTCGCCTTGCCTTCGCCATGTACGAGGCATCAGTGGATCACCGATCATCGATCAGTACCCGACGAGCAAAACGGTGTCTACGATTCGTCTATGATATATGACCATCTGTGGGTCGCTGTGAGTGTGTCCCCTGTAGGTCATCTGACCCGTGTATCGGGGCTCATTTCATCTCATCTGAGCAAAGGATGCAGTGCCGGCCCTTCGTCCGCGAAGCTGCCCTCGGCTCATCATGCGAGAAATGGCAGGTGTGGCCAACGTAGCATCGTGGCCCCCGTCGATCATCGATCGATACGAGGACCGTGCACCGTCGTGGGGGCGGTGAGTTACCGCTACTTGCGCCCACACACCCTGGCAACAACGACCAGGAGGCTCCAGGAGGCCGTGTCGCAAGGAAAAGATCGACTGTCATCTTTTGGTCCCGATAAGGTCAGCAACGGAGACTACAGTAGTGTCGCAACTGGCCAGCTGGTTGACCAGTGAATGCATATCCTTTTTCGACCTTGCCCTGACACTACGCCACGCGCTCAACGACACGCTCCCTGCTACATGATCGATAAAACTCAAGTTACGGAAGCAAGACCCAACGCACTGGCATGCACGGGACGCTGGGGACACCAGGAGCTCGACGCTGTCCATGTGTCCCTTCCGCGCATGCTGTCGCGTCCCGTCGCACCTCCGAAGCGGCGAGCGCCCCTTCGCTGAATTCGAGCCAATCGACTGAGCTGCTTCGCAAACCCAAGTGAGGATCCGGGACATCAGCACGCCCTACTTACCGGCATCCTACAACGCTTTACGCTCTGCGCGATCTTCCCCACTGTTGCTGAGCAGCAGCCCCGCTACTCAATATCGATGCCGATGTGGTCTGGTGGCCGGCATTATATCAAGCCTGTACTGTACGTCTCTAGATCTATCACTCCCCTCAAGCGCAAGCTCGATTTCGTGAGCCACGCCCTTCCCGTCTCGAAGCTCGCACATATGCCCCCTCAAACTCCCTCGCGTATCAAGTTCCCACCGGGTCCACTCTAAGAAGGCACATCCGAGTCCGCGCCTTGGGGACGCCTCCCTCCTTCCCCCCCTTCCAAGTTCCCTACGCCGATCCGCCGAACATGCACGCCCATCTTCGTCATTCATACATATACTTATCGCGCCGCCAACGTGTAGGCCCTGATCTGGTGTGGACTAGGCTCTCCGTCAAAATCCGAGGGTGCACCCCTCATCCCATCTCCTACCGCTGTTACCTAAAACGCTGGCGGTTGCGTTTCGGACGATGATGACCGAACACAGAGCTTTACGAAGTCGCCCGCCTCCAGGGATTCGTACTGGACGCGTACCCCCAACGCACGCGCAGTCTCGAGCCGCCTTTTGCGGCATTTCACCGATATTATATACGGTCTGGATGCTGACATGTGCTGCCGGGGAGCTGTATCGCCGCGTTTGGAGACTAGTCTGTAATACAATTCCCTTATCTTTCTAGATCACGCCTCGTGCAATCAGAACCGAAACACAGACAAGCCGGTGGAGCCCAACGTCACACATCGACCACGTCTCCGAGGTTTAATGCGCGGTATTTAATTGTACGAAACTCAACATTACAGACGGAAGGTACTGTGCCACAAACAACATAACAATATCCTATTGTAACACGAATGCTCCCGAAGACATGGTTGTGCCGGAATTGAGGTATCGCGGGAACCTGGAGGATAAGAAAGCTAGCTATTGGAGCCGACGACGAAGATAGGATGGGCCGTATACCGGTAGACAGCCTCCGCACATCCGAAAGGGAACGTCGTAGAAGGAACAATGTGTCGTAACGCGGAATCGGAGGCGGCGGAACTGTGGTCAGGAAGACTGGGTGGCGCGGAGCGACGAATGGGAGAGCGACGTGTCAAAGAGAACCACGGTGGCGCGGTGAGAATCGAAGAGCTTGCATGATATATCCATGATGAGAAAGAGCCTAGCCATAACTTGAAGATGAGAGGGGTCGTCGGACTAGGGATACAATTCTGTGGGCTATAATCAGAATGCAGGTCCGACAGCCCTCTGGACCACAATAAACGCGATCACACGTAGGTGTCGTTCACAACGGGACGACGGGACGAATGGAGGGTTCGCCGAGACTACTGGAACGAGATGACGATAGCGAGAGGGCAGACACCGACAGAATCGGGGGGAGTGACACGATGTCAGAACCAGGGACTAGATTCCGCCGCCCCCAGAATATGCTCGGGCACGTCCCATTTGCGGTCGAGCCCAGTCCTTGCCGTTCCTTCCTGTATCCTGTTCTACTTCGACGGGAAGGCAAGGCAGTTCATCCAGAGCGCCTGCGAGAGAACTTGACGAACTATTGAAGACGGGGCCGACGACAGGCTGCGAGAACAAGAAAGAAGATGAAGGGTAGTATTGGTCGTCAGATGCAAAAGAGACCGTCTTCGCCTGCGGAGGTTGGTTGATCGACACATTGGTTGGATTGTCCACTGGTCGGGCACTGCAAAGATCCGGGAATGCACCAGCTACCATCGCAGCCAGAACCTCAGGCATCCAGGCGCTACAGTCCTCAGGAGAACAAGTTGCCAAGTTCGCAGGAAGTTCACAAGACACAGAAGCGTCGTAAGCCGATTCGTCAGATGGATACTGCAGCTCCGATGCTTGGAGCCCGCTTATTGAATTCTCGGTAGGACTTGTAAGCGGAGGAGAACAGGTCTTGATAGTTGGCGTAGCTCTGAGATCGCAATCAGGAGAGCAACTATGGGAAGGGAGGAGAGGTCCGTAGTAGATGGCCATCTGTCGATCCATGTGGGCCTTGTATGAACCGACTCCTTCCTGTACGCCATTTGCGGGCCCGAGGATGCGATCCAGTGCATTGTAATAGGACTCGCGTTGTGCCTGACTGAGGATGGTATGATCGAATACAGGGCAAACGGAGCCAATCTCCGGGTCTCGGAAGGTACGCGAGGTGCCCGGGGGAGGACGAGGCCGGAAGTTGAGCGTGGAATTAATTCGCCTGATGATATAGTTGGCAGGTGCAGATTTGAAAGAACGAGGGGGCGCAGGCGTGCCTTCGGGGGCGACAGGTACGATAGTTGGAGTAGGAGCTGTTGCAGGAGGTACCAGAGGGGCGGGCACGACGAGCGCAGGGTGGGTATCCTCGGCCTTGTTTGGGCGAGGACGGTCCTTCGGTAACATGGGAACAACACCCCGACGGATACGCCTCTAGGAAAACGAAAATAGTCATCTATATGCATATACACCCAGGTGTTCGTCGGAGAAAACCTACATGCATACGCATCGCATCTGTCTTTTGCTCGACAGTGGCACGTTTATCTTCCTTGGTTACTCGGAGACCCTTGCTATGAAACCAATCATATATGTGCCTGCGGTCGACGTTGAAGCGCGTCTGGATCTCTTGTCGTATGGCAAAGGACGGCATCTCGACGGCGCCTGGCTTCACATAGCGTTCGAGCTCAGCCACAAGCTCTGGTCCGAGACGGATTGCGAGGCTATCCGGGTTGACGCGTCTTCTTGTCGAGGTGGGCATGGGAGGAGGTGTAAGGTTTTTGAGAAGCAAATGCTTGCTTGCTGGGTCGTCGGCGGTCATACTCCTGCTAAGACGGTGAGGTTCGATGTCTGGCGGTGCGGAGCGTTTCGCGGGGACGGTGGTTGCGCAGTGAGATATAGGATAAGCCATGGTGATGAAGATTGGGGTCGCTTAGCTCAAGGATGTGGTAGTAAGTGAGGTGAGTGGGCAAGCGAGTTCAGTTGGGCGAGTTTGGCAGTTGGGACTGGCATGGTTTCTTGGGCCTCGAGACGGCGGGACTCCGGACACCGCGTCACCGCCGAGCTGCCGGTGGACCGTGGTACGTAACGCCGCAGGGAAGGCTCAGGCTCAGGTGAGGGTCATACACGTCTGCGAGTGAGCGAGTGTCCAAGCATGGCACAATCTATAAGTGCATGTGATTACTACGATGATATGTAAACGAGGGAGCGTCAATGGGTCCGCTTCACCACCCTCTCTGTTAACGCCTCCAGAGCTCCCTTCGCCTCGCTGTCGGGCAGGACTGCCAGCACCTCACGAGCCTTATCTGCATGCGCACTGGCAAGCTCACGCGTTCGTTCTACGCCTGACGATCTGCGCACAAGATCTCGCGCCTGAAGAGCAAGGGCGAGGATGTATCAGGACTCGGTACGCATATCCGTGACCATCCACCTACCAGTTCCACATCACCGGGCTTCTCAAACTTGCGTTTGATCAGAGGGCCCATCTCTGGATGCTCCTCCCAAGCAAACAAGGCGGGCCCTGTGGCAAGACCCAACTGCAAATCCGCGCCACCCGGCTTGCCTAGGGTGGCATCTTTGGCCTCGTAGTCTAGGATATCGTCCACAAGCTAGGAGACGAGGTAAGACCAGTGCGCAGATGCATACACGGCCGGCGACGTACCTGGAACGCGATGCCCAAATTACGACCATAGGCGTATGCCACTTCCTTCCAAATCTCACCCTCCTTGCACCCACCCAGAACCACCGCCGCGCGAGCACCCTTGGCCATCAAGCTTGCTGTCTTAAGGTAGGTCTTCTGCAAGTATATGTTCCAGTTTTCCTGCCCCACCGTGGGCGACAGCCCCGCCACGCCAAGCGGGTCCGCATGGACGGACTTCAGCTGGAGGATCTCCCCCTCGACCAGGTTCGCGATGACGCTAGCAATGAGTTCGACAACCTCGCTCTCACCCAGTCGCGAGAGCGCGGCACTCGTCCGCCCTAGGAGGAAGTCCCCGGCCAACACCGACAGCTTGTTCCCGAACGCGGCTGGGGCGGACGCGACCCCTCTCCTCAACGACGACTTGTCAATCACGTCGTCGTGCAAAAGCGATGCGACGTGTATCATCTCCACTATCTGCGCCAGCCGCACCTGCGTCGGGAGGAGGATGAGGGGCGCGGCTACTGTCGGAACGGCGAGCGCGGGTGGGAACGACGGGGGCACTGGCGGCTCGTGTGAAGGATGCGGGGGCCGGAGGGAGAACGAGGTCTGGAATGACGCGGTATGGTCAGGCATGTTCGGGTTCCAGTCGTTGAGCACGTCCGCACGCGTCAGAGGGCGGTCGAGTTCCTCTGTACGCCCGCCGGCACCCTCGCACTCCGCCGCCCACTTCTTCAGGTGCCAGCCGGAACCCAAGCCATTTGTCGCCTGGGAGAAGAGAAGGACCAGGAGAGGCCGAAGCTGTTTCGAAGGGTGCAGGAAGTAGTACTTTGCAATCTCGGTTAGGGAAGGATGCGACGAGCCGAGGAGGTTGAGGAGAGTCTCGCGCAGCTGCTGGAGCTGAGGTGCGACCAGCTTGTACGGGTCTGGATGCACTGGGGGTTTTGGAGGGACAGGGGTATGCAGAAACGTTTCATTAGGGAGTAGCGTTTGTTGCGTTGGGTGTGGTGTCCTTTTCTGTTGTTGGACGTGAACACTGTAATTCCTGCGTGGTGGTATGCGCGTGACCGACGTGGAAGGCGACAGCGGGTGAAGAAGGCGAAGTCGAGCAGCAGTACATCGTCGCATGACCAGCAAGGACGCTACTGGAGGCGTCGAGAGTAAGAAAGGTAAGAGAGGAGGGTGAGAGGACTTGAAGCCGGAAAAGCTGGGGACCGGGAGGGAAACCACGGAGGGACAACTGAAACTGCTTAGACGCGCTCGCGAGTCGCGTATCGGCACCCATGTCGACCGTCAAGCGGGCCCGGGTACGTCAATGATGTGCTCGGACTGCTCAAGACTACACATGTACACCAGCCCTTTTTACTGTAGTAAATACATGATCGGGACATACGCCCGCGCACCTACAGTCTCGAAAAACACTCCGTCAAAGCTGCGCAGCAGCGCGAATACCACGGCCTAGGGCTTGGTGAGCTAGAACGCGCAAAGGAAGTCTGTCTGTGTGACCGCGACAGGCCTGCTCTCTTCCATTCTCAATAATCCCATTGGCATACTCACACGCCACGACGACACGGCCGCCGTAGAACGGGCGGGCGAAGCGTCTGCGCCCTCTACAAGAGCGTCGGACATGAAACCGTCCGCATTGTTACCTGGGAATACAGTATTCCACGAGCTCACTTATCTATGGCGGAGAGGTGAGTGTGTACTTGATGTGTACGGCAACACGCCTAGAACCTGGACACCGAGGTGGCCCCAGGTGGCCATCCCACCAAACCGAGACGCGTCGTCAGTTAAATTGACATTCTACGGCCACTGCCAATGGCAACTACAGAGATCTGTACAAGAGAAGTAATGCATCGATAGAATGTTGGCGGACGTTAGTTGGCGTTTGGATGTAGCCAAGTCTGCGCATGCTTCCGCCCGCCGGGAATTGACCGGAAGACGAAAGCCATATTTCAGGTATACAACTCTGCTGATACACGACAAACGAAGACGCCTGTTCCGGTGAGACCGTGGTCATCGTGCTCGGTCGCCGCGTGGTGTACAATTCGGAGGGGTAATGGTGGGGGTCGAGGCAGCGTTCAGCTGCGCGGCTGGCCTCTCGAGGTACTCAGCCAACTTTCTCCCCTGGAGGAAATGAACGTGAACGATCGAGGTCCTCAGCCCGCGAGCCTCAGAGACAAACGCACCTTGACTTCAAGTTCCTCCCACGGCACACTCGTCTCCGAGTTCAATGTCAAGAGGAAGACGGGATCGTCGTCTTCGTCCTTCTTCTGTCCTTCCACTGGTAGCACAAGGAGATGTCCAAGCTTCATGGTTCCTTCAGAAGCAGTTCAGCATCCATGGAGTAACGAAACTCACCTGAGAATCCACTCTACCAAAACCCTGTTCTCGCGTCTCCTGCCATATTTCCGTGCTGAGACCCACAATGACGCGTACGAGGTCCTTGGGCTTGTCCGGTTCGGAAACACAACACACTAGTTCTCCTTCTGGCGTGAACAAGGCAACAGTGTGCAACGTGGGGGGGTCGAGAACTCTTGAGAGCAGCGTACGCAGGTTGGCTAAGTTGAGCATGCTGAGCGCGAGCCGTGAAGTTACCTGTCACCCTATAGGCGCTCGCTATGGCGACTCCAGACCCCGATCACCGAACGCAGTGATCACAGTAACAGAGCGGGGCAATGCGAACGAATATGAATTCAATAAGTACAAAGACATTTACAACGAAACTACTCCGAATAATGTAATGAGCTGGGGGCTGCACAGCAAGGAGAAGCCCATAGGAACAAGAAGGTACTCGTAAATCCTTAAGTCACAAGTCATGACTGTGTCTTTGCATCGTACCTGATCCTAACGCTTCTGGGCCTGCTGATTGCGCGATGAGGACCAGCTTCTCACGATGAGGACTATCCACGTACCAGGTAAGCCATCAACCCCTGGTATTGGGTCGGGTTAGCGGGCGCGCCAGGCATGGAAGGCTGGCCATGCGCTCCAATCATCGCGGATGCGGGAGGCATGCTGTACGGTGGCATCGGCGGTGCACCATTCTGTGGCTGGCCCTGGCCACCCTGTTGTAACATAGCAATAATATTGGGAGGGAGGCCCGGAATTGCAGGAGCCCCTCCAGCCTGGGCGGCTGGCGTCGAGGTGGAGGTTTGAGGAGGCATCGCATATGGGTTCGAAGAAGGCGCGGGCGGCGCAGCAGCATAGGGATGGGCATGAGGAGGAGGCATGGGTGGTTGATTGTAGTATGCGTTCGTAGGAGGAGCGGGGGGCATCGACGTCACTGCAGGCGGCGGGGCCGGCGGAGCAGGAGCAGCCGCAGGCGCGGGCGGGGGAACTCCACCTCCGGGTTGCTTCAGTGCTGCAAGGAGCTGCTGGACCTTCTTAGCTTGTTCAAGGCGCTCACGCTCATCTGCAGCCTGCTTGAGGACATCAGATACTGCCATGTAAAGCCTTGAACTAAGGTGACTCACTTCTGCGGGTGCAGGCGCGGATGAGGGAGGCGGACGGTTGTATCCGCCGCCAGGAGGGCCACCGTATCCTGGGCCTGAAGAAGGTCCTCCGTATCCGCCCTGTGGTCCTCTGTTGAACTCGCCCGAACGTTGCTCCCGCCCAAACTCATCCTCAAACGGGCGACTGTTTTGATCGTTTCGGTCGCGGAACCCTCGACGATCCTCCCAGTCGTTGTTCACGAAACCTCTTCCTCTTCCACGACCTCCTCGGCCGCCGCGACCTCCGCGTTTCCCGGAATTGTGGCCACCTTCGTCCCAGTCTCGCTGCGGACGCTCGAACCCACCGTTGACTCCTCCACCCCCACCTCCACCTCCACCTCCGGCTCCATTTCCTCCCCTGCGACACACATGTCAATGAAGAGCAACGACTAACATTATTAAGATGACGTACTGAGCCTCAGCGTTGCGGGGATCATCGCTGGGTGAAGCATAGACTATCTCCATTACGCCATCCTGAAGTCCTTGATGGCGGAGGCGGTCATGTGCTTGTTGACACACCTGGAGTTCCGTCAGCACATCCAAACATGTTTCTCGAGATCATATGGCATACCCGTGTATCATAGAACTCAACATAAGTTTGGCTTGAGTCGCATCGGGTTGAGTATCGGTCGGACAAGCCATGAGTAATAGGACGTACTCGGGACGATCGCCACATGGTCTGACAGACTTCACCTCGCCGAATTGCTGGAACTTGCGCCGAACCTCGTTTTCGTCGATAGACTGATTCGTGGGGGAGTTCCGGAGGGTGACTATGAGATGCCCTTGCAGCTCCTACCGGGGCACGTTTAGTCCAGCCTGGGGATGGTTCATCGGCGGAAGCGGAACTGACCTGGTCCTTTTGCCTGTCGGCGCCTCGCTGATCATCGCGGGGCAAAGAGTAGTGCACGTCGATCTATCAGAAACAGTTGAGTCATCTCGTGGGTTGTGCGGACATTTAGAGAACGCACAGGACGGCCACTGATCTCAGAGCCTTGCAACCGGTCCCTCGCTCTTTCTGCTGCACGGAGATCGTACTGAAATCCAATTGAGTCAGAAAAACCCTGGACCCTGGGACGACGGCACCCACAAATGTTACGAAAACCATCCCACGATTCGCGATAAGGTCGAAAAACGTTTTGATGTCGCCGTGTTCCTCAAAAAGCCGCCTTACGTCCTCACTGCTCGTTTCGTACTGAAGAAGTACCGGATGTCGAGTTAGCGAGTTCTTCATACTTGCGCTCTTAAACCTGAGACTCGCCTTAATGTTACGAATGAACAGGGTACGGCAAGGCCGCTCTCGCTGTATGCGTTCCTCAATGATCGAATCGTGCACTTTGTTATCACGTTCGCGGCGTTGAGGGCGTCGTTGCTGCCAGCGATTATTGTATCCTCCCCCACCCTGATTGTAGTTTTGGCCCGAATCATCTAACGAAGCGATTAATAAACGTGAGAATGCAACGTCAAGCAGGCAACATGGAAAACGACAGCGAAGAGTACGCTAAGAAGCTGCCGTTCTCAACACGAGGGCGCTCAGAAGATCCTCAGCCCGAGCGAGACCGGAGGAATATCTATCACTGGCTCAAAAGGCGGTGGATTGGGAACCCGAAGAACCTTCCAAAACCTGTACGCTTCTGTAGCCGGATATCCATGGCTGAGCTCACACCGCCAACTCTCACCAAGATGAGGTTCACGATACTGAACAGCCTCAAAAAGACTGACTTCCAGCACCTCCCGCCGCTAACTCATGCCCTTTGGTTCGATCTCAAAAACTCAGATGGGACTCTCAAGCGTACCTTCATAACCATAGCCCATATCGTAACCGCCAGACGGATCTGAATTGTACTCTCCCGGACCAGGCGCATTGTAGTTGTTGCCGTTCTGGTAGTACTGCCCTTGCGGGGGGCCGGAATCGTAGTTATTGTAGCCTCCCATGTCGCCTTGCGGGGGACCTTGATCATACGGGCCTGTGTTTCCGTAGCCGGCCCAGTGGCCACCGCTATGTTGGCCGCCCCCACGACCCCGACCCCGACCGAATCCCCTTCCTCTCGGAGCACCGCCCCTTTCAAAGTTGTGGGATCTGTCAGGCCCAGGCCCGAAGTTTCCGGAAGGGCCGCCTCCTCTACGTGGCCCGTCATAGGACCCGGCATACGGGTGGTGTCGGTTCATGGTCTCAGCGTGCTTCGGATGCGTATGGGACTCTTCAACTCTCGCGATGTGATGCGAATCGGGGCGCGCTTAGTGACGTGTCGGGGCGACGCAGCGAGCAGCTCAGCAAGTTCACGGAGAGGAATTGTTGTGCGACGTTCAAGAAGGTGGCGTGAGCGAACAAGATACAACTCAAGTGTCCAGGAGTGGAGGGAACGGAACGGCGATTGAGCTGAAGGTGGTGGTCGAGAGGCAAAGAGAGCAATCAATTTTTGGGGAGTTGTGGATACCGCCCCGTGGGAAAAACAGCCCAGTCGGGCGTCTCGTGATCCCGCCCTGCTGAGCCTCAGCCTCGTCGCAAGGCCGACCTGCTGCGCGATATCGCTCTTTCCTCCCTTGCTCCTCCCGCCACATTCTCCGTGCACCCCACGCCATGTCCAAACAGTTTCAGTTCAAGCTCGTCCTCCTCGGTGCGTTTCACGACACAGGCGGTCTTATTCTGCTCTGACCTGGGCATTTCTCAGGCGAGTCTGCGGTGGGGAAGTCCAGGTAGACATCGCCACTTCTCTCTGTGCTTCAATTCATTCATGTTCTGAGTACATCACGCCCACAGCCTTGTGCTGCGTTTCGTGAAGGACCAGTTCGACGACTATCGAGAGAGTACCATCGGAGGTGCGTCGTTCCTGTCCCAAGTACCATACCCAGTCGCTGAATCCCGCGAAGCCGCCTTCCTGACTCAGACGGTCACCCTCGAGGACCAGACAACCGTCAAATTCGAGATATGGTGAGCAAATACACTGCAGAGTCTCGCGTCATGGTTGTCAATATCGTTGCAGGGATACCGCAGGGCAGGAGCGCTATAAGGTATGTTACCCGTCTTAGGTGTAGACGACGTCATGCTAACTGGACTCGCCAGTCCCTCGTACGTCAAACCTCTCGTTGAAATACCCTTCGTTCTCACAGCAGGAAACCTCAAGGCACCCATGTACTACCGCAATGCCAACTGTGCTGTCGTAGTATATGATATCACGCAGTCCACGTCATTAGAGAAGGCCAAGTCCTGGATCCGGGAACTCCAGCGGCAGGCGGACCCCAACATCGTCATTGCTCTCTGCGGGAACAAGCTCGACCTTGCAGCACGTCGCCAGGTGTCCCAGGAAGAGGCCAAGAAGTACGCGGACGAGGAGGGCCTTATGTGGGGCGAGACCAGTGCTAAGAGCGGTGAGGGCGTGGCAGACATCTTCACCTCTATCGGTATGTCCTGCTCGTCTGCCAATCCAGGCTCGTCTGACCGGACATCACGCGACCACTCAGCCAAGAAGCTCCCCCTCACCGCGCCACCCTCTGCACGTGGAGGGCCTCGTCCTGGCGCACCTGCGACTAGAACAGGGGTCGACTTGAACAAGCAGGTGAACGCCGGTCAGGGCCAGGGCGACCAGTGCAACTGTTGAGCGTATCATCGCCTTGCATCGTCCCCGCCTTTTACCGCTCCCACCGCCTAATGTCTATCTATGCATTGTCGGCTGGCTATAGCCGACGCATCGTTCCATACAGGCCCACTAGTTCTGTCTCATTCCCGCTTCTCATTGTAGTCTACCCGTCATTCCGTTCACTGTTATATATGGACTTGCACTTGGATAAGAACGCTGGTTGACACGAACCACCACGCCGAAAGGGCAAGAAGCGACATACGAGCGTGCTATATCAGACAAGACCTGCTAATAGCGCGGATCCGTCCATTACAGAATTAGTGGATACAGTGATTATTTAATGAACGATAGCGAATGGGGAGTTGTACAATGAGTGGCGGCGGGCACCAGCCCGTTAGTGGTGTGTACGATGACTGAATAAAGATAATACGAATAGCGACGAGCCAATACCAATAAATAAACCCCAGAGACAGCGAAACATACCGAGAGCCCACCTGGAGCGGGCTCAGAACCCAGCGAGCTCGAGCCCCTTCCGAATATCCGCATGCTGTACCTCAGCCTGCTGAATCTCCTGGCTCCGCGTCCAGAAGAAGCCCTGGTCCTTCTCTCCCCCAAGCGCCGCGTTTGTCTCGATGCACCCCATCGTCGCCGCGTCCTCCGCGAACGCGTACGGCCGCTGCTGGTGGCGCAGCATCGCGTCGATGGACTCCCACCACTTCTCGCGCTTCGTGAAGTGGATAAGCGACACCGTCGTGCCGAGCGGCGACTCGGCGGGCGTGACGAGGATGTTGTCCGGCTGGTACTCGTTCGCGAGCTGCATGTCCGAGAGGTACATCCCGACGTACGGGATGCACGGCCCATCCGCGGAGCGCTGGAAGAGACGGTACGCGGAGAAGTTGCCAGACGCCTCATGGTACTTTGCAAGTTGCTCGAGCTGCGCACGCTTGTTGACGTGCGCCCAGGTGAGGTGGAGGCGGGTCACGACGGACGCAGACAGCGCGCCGACGACAGCGTGCATGGACGCGTAGTTGCGCAGCGTCTTGCATCTCTAGGACACGAGATGAATGAAGGTTAGCAGGCCTGAATAATGTAGGAGAGGTGGCTGTATGCGGCTCACCTCGGCGACCTTGATCCAAAAGTCGATCGTTTCAGCGCGCTTGCCCAGACCCTCGACGTTCAATATGCTCAGCTTGACCCAGCTGCCGAGCTTGTCGTGGAACGCGCGGAAAGCGACCAGGTTCTTGACGGCGACCCCGGTCTGCGACTTCACCCAGCCCATGCACTCCTGCGGACGGATCTTCGAGTATTGCCGTTGCTCGTACATGCATAGATGCTCCGCGAAGAAGAGCGGGTCCATGCGCGAAAGATCGCCCTTCCCGTCCTTCCCTTTCTTGGGCCGCTTGGTGACGGCCGAGACAGGTGTGGGCGGGATGCCCGAGATCTAGCAAAGACGTTAGACAGCGCATACATGCGGCACAAATCACTACATACGTAGCGCTCGAGCGACTTGAGAACGTCACGGGCGACGGCCGCAAGTGGAGCAGGGGATGTGACGGAGGAAACGAAGTCGACGACCCGGCGTGCAAGGTAGGGGTCGTCCTGGAGCAACCCAAACTGATCGTTCCAGACTTGGAGCACGGTCAGGACACGCCGGCGGTTAGGCATCAACCGCTTCTCCTTCCATTGCTCTAACTCCTTCAAGCTGAGGGCGGTGGGATGGCTGAGGTTGAACTGCGCGACCAAAAGATCGAAGATTTCCTCGGCGCTGGCGAAGGACTTGTACGTCGTTAGAAACGCTTGGCGATATCTAGCCTCCTGCATCGGTTCTAACAGAAGATTTCAGCATTGCTGAGCGGATGGTATTAGAATAAGCCCGCTTACTCAAGAAGTCTACGGTTAACCGCTCTACCAATGCACGGAGCGTTCCCGCCGACACGGTACCATCCTGGGAGATCTGGATCTCGTGTTCCGCGTCGTATGTGGGTCGCAGGTACCAGATGCCCTGGGAGAGCTTGGCGTCGTGGAAAGCCTGAGCCTCGTCCTCGCCGGTGATTTGACGGACTTTATCGCTGCGGTTACCAGCGACCTTGTTGGGGCGAGTAAATGCATCAAACGACTCCGCGACGACGGGGCTTGCAATGAGATGGTCGAGCTCTTCAAGGTTGTGCGACTCGAAGAGGGTCGTTAGGCGGTGGAGCGAAGACTGATCGTCGATTAGAAGAGGGCGACGGCGAAGATGGCGGTTGGAAGAGGATTTTGCGGACTCAGAGTGGGACCTCTGATGTTCTGACGGTGGCGTCTCCACGTTGGGAAGGGACATGCTACGCCGGCGTGGGGTCCTGGGAGTGTTGGGGAGCGACTTATCCCCCGACGGTGCAGGAGGAATGGCGATAACCTGTTCAGTGGCTGCGGCCAACCCCTCCAACGGCCGAGGCGACTCGACAATTGGGTGGCCATCCGGGACCAGAGGAGATTGGGGGGGGTGCCGACGTGGGCGGCCTTTACGCGATAAAATGCTCTCCGTCGGGGAGAGCTCTGTCTCTATGTCCAGGAAGTTGGCGTCGATGCCTTCGTGAGGGGGGACGAGAGGGCTGAACACGCTCACGACTGCGGGGGAATTAGCCTCGGAGCTGAGCTGCAGGATGGGGACCTAGCATACAATGAGCCCGGCTTCCCAACTAAGGAATTCAAGACATACCTTGTCGCCGTTAATCAAATGCATCCAGTCATACCCTCGATGCTCGCCATCAGCATTTGCGAAGGGGTCGGTGAACAGCTCGGGGGAACCATGAATCCTGTCGGAGTCGTCACGGTAGATTGCGACGTCACCTCCGACGCCCCTGAGCTTGTCAGCGAGAACGTCGGAGATGGGTTCAACGAATGCGCTCGGGATCCAGCCGACTCTGTTGTCGTCTAGCCGAATAGCAGCCCACCATCCCTGCTGTGCATTGAGCCGAGGTCTAAACAAACGCTGAGGGCACTCCACAGGAACTCACCGTGTCCTCCTTCTTCACAACGTCCAAGATATCGTTTCTGCGGAAGGAGAGCTGGTCGCTGTCCTCGGCGTCATAGTCGTACAGGCATAGAACATAGAAGAGTTCGATAGAAGAGGTCGGCGTTGCCGTGTCGGGATCCGAAGAGGGCGCCAGACTCGTAACAAGATGTGCAGAAGGGGTAGGGGTAGGAAGTGGTGCGGGGAGTTCGTCGGTCAATGGATTGGGGTCTATCCAGAGTTGGGGGCGAAGGCCTCCGCGCCTTGAGGGTTTTCGGTGCAAGACGGCCATTTACGCGGTTGCAGCGGTCACTGCATAAAGAGGAGCGTTGGATGGCCTGCCAGGATGTTGAAGCTTTGAAGGGGGAGGGAGCGTGCCTAGGCAACGAACGAAATTGAAAGATAAGTATATGAGCGCACAGATCATGATGCCCCGGGCGGGCAGAATTGCGCTGCGGTCGAGGCCGGGTGTTGCCCTGCCTGGGGCTCGACATACAGGACAGCGACCATCACCATCGTGATCGCATTCCACTCCCGCCCGCAGACTCCCTCCTTCCCGAAGGCGCCCGTCCTTCTCCCCGGTCCATCGCGCTTGCGGTCTAGTCTCGCGGCTCTCGCCATGTTCCTCCCTCCCCCCCCCTTTGCTCCCCAACTTCTGTAGCATTCTATCTAGACCAAACACAGGCCTAAACAACTCTCCGACAATATTTACAACTCAAGACACCGGTGGGCTCTATCACAGACGGTCTCAGATCCATCAGAGACGCCCGAGGTCGATCAGGTCGCTGTATCTCCCAGGCAAAGGTATGACGCATGATGCATGACCTCGGACGACGCGTTGTCTCACTGCAATACAGGCTGCAGGTCGCTGGCGACGTTCGCAAGATTGCCGGCCTCCGTACCTTGTTCGTCAGTCACGAAAGTTCAACAGAACCACAAGGCCATTCCCCTGCATCTTCAAAAGTTGGGTGAATCAGCACGAGCGGTGTGCGAGTGGTCTGTGGTCAGTAACTTTGACTGTGCTGGGCGCGGGCGGCATACTCGATAATAGATGGTCCAGCCACAGGACCTTGAGGGTCTGGGCAAAGGCACGGATGGTAACAGTCAATTGCAACCGACTTTGTCAGCCGAAGCTACTCGGGGAGTCTAGGAAGGTTAAGAGCTCCGTGTTCTCTTAGTAACGTTTCCCAGTGGTTGCGCCCTTCCGTACGGTTATTCGCTTCCCATTTTCAAGGTAGGCCGTTGCTCGTTACCATCCCAAAAACTTATTCCGTCATACTGGGATCAACGGCCGGAAGGTTGCGGAAGAAACGACCACTGTATGTAAATCATTCGCAACGGCGACCGGTGCCGCAAGTTTGAGATGCGACGTTCGCAAGGATGTCGGCTTACGTACGGAGTAAGTTGAAGGCCATCTGTAACCAGTGCTGTTACACGTGCATGCGCAAAACTACACAACATTACAACATAGTACATAGTGTTTACATCCATTTTCATATGTAAGAAAGATGGTTGACCGAGAAGACAATATAATGATATCGCGTTCGTTCAACTTCTCAGGCTGGCCAGACGATTCAGCATAGTATTAGTACTCACTGTGGCGCTAGGGGGCGGCTATACCGGTCCCGGCGGTCCGCCGTAATTATCCCCCCGCACAAGCGCCCACCTACCTGCATTCCGCCCAGAGCTTACATCCGGAATCCTTCCGAACACCCCAGCCATGGTTCCCTGGAATACAGCCAAGGCAAAGGTACGGCACCCTGGCAATTGTAGACTCTATCGCTGAAACCGTTTCTAGGTCCAACTTCGGTATCGACTTCCGCCGCTTGACTCAAGCTTGACTCGTTCTTATCCAACTCCTTAGATTAGGCGTCCAGAGGCTACGCACCCTCCAGGAGAAGAAGAATGCCCAAGCCAAGGCCTCGCGGAGAGACATCGCGCTCTTGCTGGAGAAGGGGAGGATAGAGACCGCACGCATCAAGACTGAGAACAGTGAGTGCCTCCATTCCAGCAGCAACCGTTGAAATGTGGCGCCTTGAACATGCCGTATGCCACAGTCATCCATGAAGATGTTTATGTCGAGCTCCTCGAGCTCCTCGAGCTCTACTGTGAGCTTCTCATCGCACGATTCGGCCTCCTGGACCAAAGGTGAGTCAACATCCCGCATCTCCGCCCCCCAATTATACACATTCCTACCTTCCGCAACCGCCGCAGCACACGCGAGCCGGATGCCGGGGTCAGCGAAGGCGTATGCGCGATCGTCTACGCCGCGCCCAGAACGGAGCTGAAGGGTGAGCCGGTGCCCCCCCCCCCCGCGCGTAACGGCCAGGATGCCCAAATCTGAGCGCGATCGGCAGAGCTGCATGTCCTCCGGGATATCCTCATGCACAAATACGGCCGCGAGTACTCCGCCGCGGTGATGGAGAACCGCGACGGTTGCGTTAGCGAGCGGGTACGTACGGCTGCAGCCTGCGTGGCCCTTCGCCCTTCTGCGCCCGCGCAACCTTCGTTGACGTTGACGTACCGCGACCGCCGGCGGTGGTGTATTGTATCTGTATCTAGGTCACCCGGAAGCTGGATGTGTCGACCCCCTCGACGGCCCTCGTCGACGCGTATCTCTCCGAGATTGCGAAGGGCTATGGGGTGCCGTGGTCTCCCCCAAAGCCGGGGGGCGACGTCAATGATGACAACGCAGAA
Organism: Ganoderma lingzhi; assembly: GCA_026283605.1. Classification (NCBI taxonomy): domain Eukaryota; kingdom Fungi; phylum Basidiomycota; class Agaricomycetes; order Polyporales; family Polyporaceae; genus Ganoderma; species Ganoderma lingzhi. The sequence goes on from JAPJYM010000001.1 coordinate 3,510,966, forward strand.
GGAGGCGTGAAGGTGCGTCTTCCCCACTAGTCCTCGCACGTATTGCTTAGTACGTCACATACACGTCTAATCATTGTCTGTATCTGCCTTCGTGCGTCCACGAATAGGAGGCCGCAGGCGAGAAGGAGAAGATCGCGGACGAGGGCTCCGAGGTCACGTCGCCCCATCTTCTGGACGCAGCAGCGATATCGGCGGAGGCAAGGAGCGCGGGAGTGCGGACGCCCAAGCTCCCGGAAATCCCGGCCGTGGAGGAGGCGCCGCGCCGTAGCGAAGAGAAGGGCTCGAAGGAGAAGCTCGACGAGAAAGCGTGCTCCCTCAACGCCACGGCTGCGGATCCGCCCAGGAAGAAGAACGCGGAGGAAGACGAGTTCGAGGCCCTCGCAAAGCGGTTTGAGGCGCTCAAGAAACGGTAGTGCCAATAGTGGTTTGGTCCGACTCGCGGGGAAGCGACCTTGGCCTTGGGGGGCCTGTAGGCTGAGATCGGAAATCGGGATACCGCATGTATGTGTAGGAATGTAAGCTACGGCGCCCACTTCATCGTAAGGCAGCAGACACGCCGTCTGTCGGTTCTGCTGACCACTTCATTGCGTCAACCTGCAGTTGTATAGAACACGATGCATCTTTGAACACCCCTCTTGACTGATTTTATGAGTCAAAGAAGCATTGACGCCGTAATCATGTCCGCTTGACGACATAGGAGTATCATGATACGGCAGCGAGGTTCATTTGTAACTTCTACTTCTAGTGCCACCCAATGCAGTGGATTCTGAAGGAAATGTCCGTGGGCTACGCATGGTTAGAATTTGAGGCCCGGATCACTATTACTCTAGCACAGGACAGCCTGACCGCATGAGTTCCAAGATATGCCGTCTAGACTGTAGGGCTGGCTCCCGGGATAGCTGCCGATGTGAATTAGTGGAAGAAGATATTGTCCCACATACTAGTATTTTCCGCCCATCATGAGGATGTAGTAACTGAAGTCTCGCCGCAGTCGTTGCTTGTGGAACATTGCTAATGTCGTGTTCATCATAACATTCCGATTACTGTACATTGGTTCCGAAACCAATAGCAATACTAAGAAACTTGCCCTCGTAAGCAATGCCTTACCTGGGAAGCTGGCGGAGAGTGTCTGTGCTGATAGGTACCGGAGGCGCTCATCACGGTAGATATTAATATTGATACCGAGAGAAGACCTCTCACCGACTATCGACTTTAAATTTGGGTTCCGACCTTGGTAGGACGCGGATAATTGGTGTTTTTGTGGATTGAGTCTAACGACTAAATCCCGGATCTGCTACGTTTAGCGCGTTTGTTGCCGCTGAGAGCAATAAATCGAGACAAGCCCGAGAAGGTCATTCTTCTACTAGTCGCACGATTTTGTTAGCCGCGGATTATGACGCGCGAGGCCACTACCACCGCCGACGAGCGCACATTCGGGGGCACTTGGCAACCGCTGTGGTGCTGTGGTGGGAACAAGGACGAGTTTCGGAGAGACGTCATTTCCTCCAAGGTCTCTGCGAGGCCGACCGACCCGAAATGGGCGGAAAGTCGCAGAAAGATGTTCTATGTGCTCTCGGCACCGCGCTACAGCGACCGGACGCCTCGCCTCCCTGCTCGAATGAAAGGCTGTCAAGGTTACGAAGCACGAATCCCGGAACATGCGTAGCGCGCTCCCGAGGGTAAGTGTGAACTCCACGCGGCCCTGGCAAGCCAGAGCTCGCCCTCCCAGGACGATATGAATGACAACTCACGCCGAAGAGGTTCCGAGGAGATTCTAGCCATATATCCATGGACTGAGTAGGCGAATTTGCTGATGCAGCCGAATGGGACTGCATGCCAGGGGCGGCAGGGCCTCGCTTCCCAACAGATGATGTAAAGCGCAAAGACGCCTTCAACTGTGTGGGAGTCCTCGACGAGCGCACAGATGCAGGGTCATATAGCACGTATCCACGAGGGGAGGCGGGGCTGTGGCCTTGGGAAATGCCACGGGCAGGCCTTGTCGAGTTATCTTATTCCTTCTCACTGCGCATTGGGCCACACCTGGATGTCCATGTCATGTATGTAACACTGCGAAGAAATGAACTTTTGCGCAGCGAGGAAAGTCTGTGGAAATGATGAAAAATTCCCAAAAAGTTCACAGAGGAGGAAAGTCTTCGGCAAGACGCCTTTCCTTGGGCACAATAGGCCCATGAGCCTTGCCGGGCTCTGGATTGGCGCCTTTCCAAAGCCTTTCCGTCGCGATGAAATTTTGATGGAAAGGGTCCCTTTCAGAAGACTATCCACACACTTTCTATGACGTGGAAAAGTTGATTTCTCCCCAGTGTAAGTACGCGGAAAAAAGCAAGCGTCATTGCGCACGCACCGAGCGAATTTCCATTCCGGACAGGCAATGAAGAACGTGCTCGTGCCGGCCGGCAACGACCACCTGGAACGGTTGCCCCATTTGTGGGGGGACAGTTTAGACACATAGACAGCCACCGCGTGCCCAGTTGGAAACGTACGCGGGGTATCTCCGGGGCGTGTATTTGAGTATCAGCAACACCCCATGGGCACCCGGGCGCGTGTTGTGCCAACAAACCTAGTCGGCGGTCAGCACGACGACCGCACTGGATCACGTCCTCCGACTGACCGGACGGGGGATCCACTTGGGTTATTACAGGCCATAAGAAGGCGATGCGTAGTGCTTGAACAGGCATAACGACGTCGCCCGTGATTCGGCGTGGAACCACGAGAACTGTGAGCAACGTCGACATGGTTTCCCAGCCCCGATTCTGTGCCGTGCCGGGCGACGATGGCGCTCGAGGAATCTTCCGCAGGGGCAGAATGGGGATACCGCTTTGCTGCGCCATGCTTCAAGTTGCGGCCAAGGTCGGAAAAGGTGTTGTCCGTCGAGCGGTGAAACTTGACGTGCGGAGAGCACACCTGGAAATTGGCAGCACATGCAGGTCAGCTGGTGTAAGCCAAGAACGACGTGGAAACGGCGGTGGAACGCCAGATGGGCGGCGGAAATCTGGGTGAAGGGATGATGGACGCAGTGTAGCGCGTAGATTAAAGGGAAGACGAAGACGCATGCGGAAGAGTGGTCCCGACCTGCAAACATATTTCCGTCTGACAAAATGAGGCGCGGGTGTTCTATAGGTGCAGGATGAAAGCCTCCACCCACGAAGCGGTAGAAGATCCGTACTCCGCCGAAGTTGAGTTGTATACCCCAGAGTTGAGCCAGCTGCCCGTCCGAGTCGCGCCGGGGATATCAACGAGATCGAAGGGATCCACTCGACAGAGATAAGATGGCGATATAGTCGCGGATGGAAGCGCGGAGAGCATAATAGAACTGGCGCGGGCTTTGGGTGTCGACGAAGACGGAAACCGCTGGAAGCCGGTGAGCGGAGTGACTGGGAAAAGGAAGGAAGCACGAACGGGCGGCGAAGTGTCGGGCCGGATATGTTCCTGGCCTTGAGGAAGGAAAAAGGGAGGAGATGAGGGAGGGCAGAAGCTTCGATGGGCGGTGGACGGGGAGCGGAGGGGGGGCTCCTGCCAGGATAAGGCGGGGGTGCGGCGCAAGTCGACGTCGCTTTTCCAGACGGTCGGACTGATTGAGGAGTCACCAGTCAGGACCGAGGTGGGTCGGAAGCTCTCCATATATGGAAGGAGCCTGTAGCCCGTCACGCCAGCTGTCACGCATCGGGGAACGGAGATGGTCGATTGAGCCAATCGGTTCGACGCACGTGAGTGTCCGATTCGTGCGGGTTTTCGGTCTCGCTCATCTCCTCCGCCGTTGATCATGAAGGGTGTCGTTCGTGGTCAATATATATACCGTCGCTGTCCCCGCTCACTCGCAGCCTCTATGCTCCTTGCTCGCGGTCTCCCTCATGTCTCGTGTTGACCCCGTCCAGTTCACCATGCCTTCAACATACACCCACCCGCCCGACGACGAGATGGACGATGAGGTCTGCTCCGTCATCTCCGCCGATTCCACTGGCAGCATGCTCTATGCCACCACTTCCTCCTCGGCGACATCACACGACTGGGAAATGCGCTCCGCGTCTCCCGCGCCCTCGATGTACTCCATGACAAGTTCACTACGCGCCGCGTCTTACGTTCGCGAATTCGGACGTGGGATCAACAACTATTCAGAAGTCTATCGTCTACCGGCGGATGAGGAGGAATTTGAGCGGCTAGGTGCGCACTCTGCCGCTTCCTTGACCGTCCGTTGTTCACATTTTATGTAGACCGTCAGCACATCATGTTCATGGAGGTCATGGGGAGGTACGCCCCACCCATACCGGACATTCTTGCAGACGATACGCCTGGTGTGACAAAGACATGTGTTGATCTTGGGTGCGGAAGTGGCAGCTGGTACGCGCACACTACACCCACCGAGTGCCGTACCTTATTTTTCTGTTTCTAGGATACTCGACATCGCGCGAGACTTCCCACATTGCAGCGCGGTCGCAGTCGATCTCGTTCCCATGCAGGACATGTGAGTGTCCGTCCACGGTTCTGGCCTGGACGCTGTCATTGATGAGCACTCTCGCAGAAATATGCCTCCGAATTGCCGGTACGCATTCCGCTATGTACCCTTCAGCGTCGCCGACTCATAAGGGCGACAGGAGTGAGGTGGACGATATCAACCTGGGGCTGCAGCACTTCTATGGGGCGTTCAATGTCGCGCACGCACGGCTGGTGTCGTCTGGGGTACGTCCTCATTTGCTTTGATTTGCTTTGATTATTTCCCCTCTCGGCTCCGGAGACGCCCAGTCTCGGATCTGATCAAATCTCATTTGCCATCTCCGTTATACTTGTTTGCCGCGTTTGGACATGTGCTCACTGGATCTCAGATCCGCGACTACAAGGGCCTGATCGACGAAATGGTGCAGACCCTGCGTCCCCGGGGTCTCGTCGAGGTCGTCGAGTTCGACTTCCACATGTACGACGAGCACCAACAGCCCATCCTGCCCAACCGTCTCGAGGAGGAAACACCCGCCATCGCCCGCTGGATGAACTTTGTCAACGTCGCCATCGAGCAGCGCGGTGGCGAGCCCGATGCCGCCAACCATCTCCACCAATGGATGGTCACTCACCCAGACCTCGAGGAAGTAGCCTATCGCGAATTCTGGTTCCAGACATGCCCCTGGAAGCGACCGAACGAGCCTAACGCCTCGCGTGACAACCGGACAGGCGCGATGATGCGCGACGATATTCTTGTGCGTAATCCCTTCCTGAATCCAGCGAACAATGCCCCCTGACTTCTGACTTCTTTCGCAGGCCTTCCTCAAGTCGGGTCGACCGCTCCTGCTTGGGAGCGCCCTCGATGTTCTGTTTGTCGACGAGCTCGAAATGGCCGCCGAGCGCGAGCTGTTGGAAGCCACCACACGGACGTACGTTCGAGTGCAGAACGTGTATGCTCGCCGAAAAGCATAACCTAGTGATTTACCGCGCCCTGACCGAGGCGTTATTTGCTTATTGTACTCTAATTCCTTAATCAGTCTGCATAGTAAGTAGTCTACCGTCATGTACTCTTTCGCTTTCGTCGCATAGCTTTGGGATTTATAGTCGCTGTAGAATTTGTTGTTTCCTACTCACTCAAAGCAACCCAGGAGTCGTCAGACCATTGTTACTCCCGAACGAACAAGGCATTGTTAACATACGTGTACTTAGAGATCGGATCATCTTCAGCCGTCGTCGTTGAAGAAATACATTTTGCCAGCAGCTTATCCGCCGAGTTCACATCGAAGGTCAGATGTGGACATTTTTAAGATGACTGAGACTCTGGTCATCAATTCGATCTAAGTACACGATTCCGGACGAACCGGCTGGGCACAGATTAATTACATATTGAGTCAGTGGCGCGACGAAGTGCAGCGTCTCAGACGCGTTAGAGCGTACTAGCCTCCAGCCTCTCGCATTGAAGATACTTGGCCGGCACTGGCAGGGCCGACGTAAGTAAGCCCGCATTTCGCCTCTGAGCTTGAGCGATGCCATGACGCTATCTTGGTGCGCGAATGCCTTTACAGGAAGTATCGGCGGCGGGCGGCAGCCGCGCGGCGGTGTTGTGGGTGAACACCGAGCGTGCCTGCAACGATCGCCAGGCCAGAGACGGCGCGGACGACCCGCGCAACAGGGCGGCCCCGTCGCGTACCCGACGCACGTTGTGCCGGCGTTGGCCAACGAGAGAGACGGTGATGAAAGGCGCTGTAAATACCGCACAGGTGATGAGAGCTGTTTGGCGAAATGAACACAGATGGAAATGGCGGGCGTGATCGCGCCGGGCGGTTAGGGACCCTTTAGGCCCGATGGGGAAGTATCTTTCCCAATAACATATTGCACACGGCAGGCAGACCCGCTCAGAACCTACTTACTTAGTACTGGCCTCGGAGAACGAGAACGTAAATCCACCAATAGCCGTGTGGTGAAATGAAGTGTTGGCACGTCATTAGGGTCGAGGCTGTCCTGATAGAATTACCGCAGATCGCGCATTAACCACCTAGTACCCCATATTTGCAAGGCCACGATGCGGCTCAAACTTGAATTGAAGTTAGAATTCGGGTAGGGTCCAATGAAGAATTTGGAGAGTGTGGGAGAAAGTGAGCAACTGTGTCGCATCACACTCTGGGTATCAGAGGTTTCTACGCACACTCACCGACAAGGGCGTTGAAAGAATAGATCCTTAACGAAATGGATTGGGGAGTTGCATCAAGGTTTCAACCGCCTCTCACATACGAGAGTGGGTCAGGAATATCAATCAGCCTTATCGAAAACTGGCACGGACAGATGACGATTAGACAGATTGAACTGATAAATAGGAGATGGCGTACCTCGTGTAAATAACATTAAGGCTGTACGCGCACTGTGTATTTAGTGAAGGGTACTAAATTTCTGAGCGAGCATATGCATGCTCAGAGTCAAAGGAGCTCGATCTTGGTTGGGAAAGAAAAGGAAGCGCCCACAAGACCGATAAGTATCGGAGACGCCTGCACCCAATTGACTTGTCCGAGTCGGAGTCAGGCGCCGTCGTCACTTGTCTCTCGACCATCCGACGAGCGGGTTTTCAGTCGACTTCAATCGACTCCGGACAAGAGCACACCACCCCGCGGACAAAGTCATGTCCGCCCAGGAACATGCGGATATTGTCGACGAGATTCTAAACCCTGTTCCTGGCAACGCGGACAAACTGCTTGCCGACTTGGGTCTCGCAAGTCTTCCATCAAGAGTCCAACTCCACGCACAGATCGAAAAGAATCTTCTCCTACCAAAGTCTAGTCTTCCAGACCACTGGCTCCCGACATACCAGCTGTAAGGCCATCAGGGAGGCCGCATTTTTCTGCCCAGTTGATATTGATCTATCCGTCCTCTAACCTAGGCACTGGGAAACTAAGCTCCCCATCCCATCACTTCTCAAGTTCGAGCCTTCTCTACCGCCTACAAGCCTTGCATTTGTTCGCACTGGCCTTCAAGGTCGCGTCACCGGATACACAGAAGTGCGCTCGAGGGTAGATGTATCGCGAAATGATGATTTACCCGCATGTATGATAGGTGTCCAACCCTCCTGTGGCGACTGGTTTAACATCCACTGCCATCGATCGAGCGCCAGGTCCAAGTCGCAACTTCGTCCGAGGAAAATCTGGTTACGTTCCGTTCTGGCCCGGGGGGTTGGATACGCTCAAGACCTCTGATGATGTCGTCGAGTTCGAAGAGGGGTCCTCCCAACTTCGGACTGTCGCTCCTGGATTGTCGCGCGGGTTAAAGCTCTCCGCAGCAGAAATCGATGCTGACGTCGTCAGCTTCACTTCAGTAAAAAAGAAGGGCAAGGATACCGATGTTCTGGTAAACGTCTTATTCACTCCACGGGACCTTGCTTACCTTCTCGTCCAGAACGGGTATGCGTATGACGGTAAGGATGAAGAGGAGGACAGCGGCGTCCCATTAACCAACGGAGTATCGGACATTGATGACCTCCTACCTACGAGCGTGAGCATTTTTCCTTGTCAGGGAGCCGCGGATCCTGACGTCTGAATGACAGAGGAGCCATTTGAACCCAGTCGCCACTGCGCGAAGGCAGTTGCGCCGGGCCAATGTGCGGAAGCGTGACTGGGCTCACGAAGTCGATGTCAACAAATTAATGCTCAATTTTCACGAGCTCGTTCCAGAGATGGCTCACAATGTCGGTGCCGCATGGTCGGGTGATCTATCCCGCGCTGATTGCAGGTCCACAGTATGATTTCGAGCTGGACACGTTCCAGAAGGAAGCAGTGTATCATCTCGAGATGGGCGACTCTGTTTTCGTCGCAGCGCACACATCGGCGGGGAAGACGGTTGTGGCCGAATATGCCATCGCACTCGCGGCGAAACATATGACAAGGTTCATGCGTCTGCCTACCCATCTTCTAGCCATCGGTGACCGCTGATAGTTTCTTAGAGCTATCTATACGTCCCCAATCAAGGCGCTGTCCAACCAAAAGTATCGCGATTTCAAGCAAACCTTCGGCGCCGCTTCTGTCGGCATCCTGACGGGAGACGTACAAATCAACCCTGAAGCCAACTGCTTGATCATGACGACAGAGATTCTGCGCAGTATGCTCTACAAGGGCGCTGACCTAATTCGAGACGTCGAGTTCGTTATTTTCGATGAGGTACACTACGTCAATGACGCTGAGGTGAGCGTGTTCCGGCGATGGGTTCCCTATCACTGCTCAAATATCATGCAGCGCGGCGTCGTTTGGGAAGAAGTCATAATCATGTTGCCGGATCATGTCAACATCATCCTTCTATCCGCTACCGTCCAAAATACGAAGGAGTTCGCCGAGTGGGTGGGGTGCGTCAATAGTCCCCGCCATCAGTTGGCCTGTGCCTGACATCCCCTCCAGGAGAACGAAGAGGAAGGACATTTACGTTATCTCCACCGCCCAGCGACCAGTGCCGCTTGAGCATTACCTGTACGCCGGCCGAGACCTGCACAAGATCGTCGACGCCAACCGCAACTTCCTTACTCAGGGGTGGGGACCATCCACGCTCGCACGATCCTCGCGTCTTCTGACATGTTTTGCAGCTACAAAGACGCCGGAAACGCATTGCGGCGGAAACAGGACAAGGAACGCGAGGCACAGGGTTTGCCGCCAGTTCAGAGAATGGGTGCGCGTGCCGCTGCGCCACAGCGTGGTCAGCGCGGCGGACCACAGGCTCGTGGCGGCGGCCAGAGGGGTGGGACGCCTGCTCGGGGGGGAACCCGTGCCCGAGGGGGAGCTTCTGGACGGATTTTCCACCAACCTGACAAGAACCTGTACGTGCACTTGCTTGGAAACTTGAAGAAACGGGCGCTACTACCTGTCGTCGTCTTCACGTTTTCCAAGAAGCGCTGCGAGGAGAACGCTGGGACGTTGACGACTCAGGACTTTTCGACGGCAGTGGAGAAGAGCGAAATCCATGTGGCAGTGGAGAAGGCGCTCTCTCGGTTGAAAGGTCCGTGGTGCATAGACGCGTCTTGTTCTGCAAGCTCTGTCATGGTATCCTTATGCGCACGTGGGGACGGGTGCAGGGACAGACAAACAGTTGCCGCAAATTCGTCGGATGCGAGAGCTTCTCTCGCGCGGCATAGGCGTCCATCACGGTGGCCTTCTGCCTATCGTGAAGGAGGTGCGGTTTTCAGGTGCGGTATTCCGGTCGGGCAATGTTGACACGCCCTCTGCAGGTGGTCGAGATTCTCTTCGCACGCGGCTTGGTGAAGGTCCTTTTTGCAACCGAGACCTTCGCTATGGTGAGTGTAGTCGCCGCCTTCTCGTTTCAACCATTCATTTCATTCTAGGGCGTCAATATGCCTGCTAAATGCGTCGTATTCTCGCATATCAGGAAGCACGACGGGCGCAGCTTCAGAGACATCCTTCCTGGAGAGTACACACAAATGAGCGGACGGGCGGGCCGCCGTGGTTTGGACTCCACTGGGACGGTAATAATAGTCGCCAACGATGAATGTCCAGAAGTATGTTTCGTTTTGCGTCGCTGCCCGGTTCACTAACGCTCTCGTGCTGCAGCAAACCACATTGAGTACAATGATGCTTGGCAAGCCATCCAAGTTGCAGTCACAGTTCCGCCTAACGTACAACATGATCTTGAACCTGCTCCGGGTGGAGGCGCTTCGTGTCGAGGAAATGATCAAACGAAGCTTCTCAGAAAACGCCTCTCAACAGCTTCTGCCGCAGAACCAGGAGAAAGTGGTAGAGGTATGGTCTCATTTAAGGCGCACGGAGAGTTATTCTGAATCACATTTGCACACCCCTCAGATTGAGCGAAAGCTGTCGAAGATGCCCCAGTTGGCATGCGAAGTCTGCGCGTCGGACATTGAGCGGTTCTATGACACCTCACTTGATATCATGGAGTCCACTCAGAAGTTGCTTTCGATGGCTGATAAACGTACCTTCGAAAAGGGCAGGGTGGTGTTTCTACGAGACGGAGTAGGTTCCCATTAGTCTCTTCGACGTGAAGAGCTCCTTACCTTAAACCTTTCACCTCAGCACTTCAAGTCAAACATTGGTGTACTTCTCAAGCAGTCTGATGAGCGTGAAGGGGAGAAGTGGTATTATGTCCTCGCCATGGTTCCAGCAGAGACGAGGAGACGGAAACATGGTAAGATCCTTGACAGTCGCAATGTTCTTCTACATCTCACCGGATCCATGAATATACAAGACACCCAATCTATCCCGCCGCGATGGGACCTCAAGCCTGAGTCACTCTTAGTCGATAATCCCGTATACGAGGTTGCCTCTGTTCCATCTAGCAGCATCGCGCTTGCGACAAGAAACTCGCTCCAGGTTGGAAGTCCCATCCATTAAATGCGCAGCACCTAATGGTATCGTTTGATAGGTCAACGTTCCCGTAATATTGGGAGGCCGTATAACGGCAATGAACGCTGTCATAAAGGAGCTTCAAGGTGTCCTGGAAGGCTGGCTGCAGGGAAACGGGATAAAGGAGGTCGAATGGACCAAGTCAAGGCGTTTGGACTTCCAGGAATTGCTGCGACACCGAGACACTCTCGTTGGCACGCTCGAGACCTTCACATGCACGTCATGTCCTCACTTCGAGGAGCATGTAAGTCTTTCCAGACAATATGGGAAGGGCATTCGATGTTCACACACTAATCGGTCCTCAGTACGCGTTCACGCATGGCAAGAAGGTCCTCGAGGCAAACATCGCCGAGCTCAAGCACATACTTTCGGACCAGAACCTTGAGCTCATCCCCGACTACGAACAGCGGATCGAAGTCCTCAAGGAGCTTAAATTCATCGACGACAACTCGACCGTGCTGCTCAAGGGTCGCGTAGCATGCGAGGTCAGCTCTCCTTTCGCTCTAATCTTCGTCCTCGTGCGCCGATCGGTTATGCTGACACGCCCGTAGATCAACTCAGCCAACGAGCTCGTCTTAACCGAGCTCATCCTTGAGAACACGCTCGCGGCGTACGACCCCGAGGAAGTCGTCGCGCTCCTCTCCTGCTTCGTCTTCCAGGAGAAGACCGAGGTCGAGCCCGTGATCCCGCCCAAGCTCCAGGAAGGGCTCGAGGCGATCATGGCGATCGCCGACCGCATCGGTCGCATACAAGATAGACATAAGGTTTCCGGCGAGGAGTTCCGCGCCCTCAAGTCCGGGCTCGTGGAGGTGGTCTACGAGTGGGCGAAGGGCATGGTGGGTCCTTGCTATGAGCTCGATGTATGCGCGCATTTAACACCTAGTTATAGCCATTTGAGCAAATCACCGACCTCACAGACGTCGCGGAAGGCACCATCGTTCGTGTCATCACTCGGCTAGACGAGACATGCAGGGAGGTTCGGGACGCAGCGCGGGTCATCGGCGACGCCGAGTTGTTCAAGAAGATGGAGGAAGCGCAGATCAAGATCAAGAGGGACAGTATGTCGTCTCGCTCGTCGCCAGTCCGCGTTGTTCGTTGTACTAACCAGGTTCTTCTAGTTGTATTTGCTGCCAGTTTGTATTTCTAGGGACAACTACCACCGATGTAGCCACAGCGCACGCCGTCACGTCAAACCATTCGTACTTGTACGCGACATGGATAATAAGTAAAGTGAATATATCATAGCCACATGTCACACGAGACAGGTTCCCTCGCAAGCCCGATATATTAAGAGATGGAATAATGACTTTCCAAACAGCATGCAACGTAGTAGTAACGACGCAAGTACGCGACGGAGGATGGGGTATAAAAATCCCTTTTACTTCCGCTTCTTGACAGGCGTCTCCTTCTGCTCGCCACCGGCGGGTGCGACAGGTGCAGTCTCCGTCTTCTTCTTGTCGTCGGCCGTGGGCGCGTCGGTCTTCTTGGCAGACTTGGGAGACTGTTATTTGAGTCATCAGCAACTGTACTATCCCTCCTTGCTGCGTAGACACACGTACCTTGGTGATGGGCTTCTGCTGCGCGCCGCCAAGGAGAACACCGAGCATACCGAAGAGGGTGACAACCGCGAGCGCAAGACCGGCGCCAGTCTCGGGGTGGGTCTTGAATGCGAGGACAGGGTCAACCTTCGCGAGGTCGAGGAACGTGAAGACCTTGGTGCGGATGAACTCGGTAGGGTTGGCAGCGAACGTGACCTCAGCCGTCTCGGCCTCGGCCTCCTTGTCCGCGGCCCTCTCAGCGGCCTCCTCGACGGTCTTCTTGACGAAGTAGGTCTCCTCAGCGAGCTTGCGGGCGTCCTCGACGGATTGGCCGACGTAAATGTTGTCGAAGAGGATGTCCTCGGTCATGGACCAGAGCTCGATACCCACACCGCCGATAGGGATGAGGGACTTGACGGGGGTCGAGTCCTCGAAGTAGTTGGGGTTGGCGATCTTGCGAGGAGCCCACTCGCCCTTGTAGGCAGGGTTGTCGATCATGGGGGCGTACCACTTGCCCTTGTAAGCCGGGTTGGCCTTGAAGGGGCGCTTCCACTCGCCGCAGCCAGGGGCTTCGTCGCACTTGGGGTTGCGGACAGTGGGCGCGATCCAGTCACCGTCCTCCTCATCGTCCCACTCCTCAGGCTTCTCGGCGTCTGGGAGATGGGATTAGTTCAAACCTACATGCCCTGCAAAACAAAAATACAAACCGGGGTCAGGCACAGTCTCGGGCTCATCGTCAAGCCAACCCTCAGGCTTCGCAGCATCCTCGTCGGGGATCTCGTAAGGCGCATCCTCGTCCCAGTCCTCAGGCTGTAGTAATGACGTGAGGACTTTGAGCTAAATTACTCAAATTGCACCACCAACCTTCGTCGCATCGGGGTCAGCGATTCTCTTGGTGTCAACCCAGTCCTCGGGCTTCTTGTCCTCAGGGTCGTCAATCTCCTTGTCGGGGTTGACAGAGGGAGTGAAGTCCTCGAGGAGGCTACCGAGGTTGTGGCTCTCGCCGTTGAACAAGACGTCGTAGGTGTTGTTCGGGAAGACATGGAGCGTGTACAAGTTCGTCGACTTGCCAAAGCTGGGCTTGGGGGGAACTTTGAGGTGTTTCTCCTCGAACTCGCCATTGATGGGGTTCTTGTGGCGGAAAATGAAATGAATCTATGACAGGGGAAAGACGGGTTTCCGCATCCCACGTGAGCACGCGTCTCACATAAACAAGTTCTGGGTCGCGCGTGCGTGGGCACGACGGGAAGTACGCACCTTCGTGCCAGGGCAAGTCATGTCCGGACCAAACATGATGGTCCAAGGAGTCTTGTCGTCAAACTCCTTGCCCGCAGTCTGGAAGCCGTTCTCAAGGAGCTTGAGGTAACCGCCACCGCAGTTGCCGCCCTTTTGGTACTTGACCTCATACTGGACGACAAGGGGCTTCTCGGCGAAGTTGATGGGCTTAGCGAAGGGCGCGGAGATGGCGTGGTGGGCGGCCTTGCTCTTGGCGACGAGGCCCTTGTCCCCCTCGATGGAGGGCTCAGTGGGATCCTCGACCTCCCACTTGCCGACGTAGCTGAAGGTCTCGGTGCCGACGGGAGTCTTCTTGGTCGCCTCGGAGGGCGTCCACCGCTCGGTCCAGTCGTCAGTGAACTGCTCGAGGAATGGGGCCTTGACGGAAGTAGCCTGTACGCGATTACACGTAAACACACTACGTATATGCGCAAAGGTACGAGCGAGGAAGGCAATCAACGAACCTTGAAGGTGGGCTTGGGAGTTTCATCTGCTGCCGACACGGAGGAGACCGCGACGGCGAGCAGGGCAGAGAGCGCTACACTTCGCATTGTGTACGAAGGACCGAGACGGGTGGAAAGCAAGGGGTGGAGGAGAGAAAGGAAGGGAATGCGAGTGGGAGTAAGAGAGTGAGTTAGCTGGCACTGGCATACAACAAGCGCCTCCTAATATCCACCACTCGGCTATTCCCCGCCCAAAGACTGCCACGTATGCCACGCTCTCACCGGCGCCTCCTCCATTCCAGCGCGTTCGACCGTCCCACGCTCCCACCGTGACCGCAACCGCCGCTCTCCTCCCCATCACACTCGCACACGGAGACAGAAGCACTTCCATACCACGCCCTACATACACACAAAAATCGTACACTACCCCAGCAAGTCTGCATGCCCCGACGCCGACAGCGCAAGCTGCAACGGATCCCACACGATCAGCACCCGTCGCAGATACGATCGAACAAGTGACACGTACGATGAACTCATCGTCCAGATATTTTGACACGGAAATCTGGTCTCCCAGGCCCTTCCGCCTTCTCGTCTTCAATACAAGGTCTCGTGCGAGTGCCTGTCCGGACGCCGGCTCGAGGGGGCGCAGCTTGATACTCGTGTCGGTGGGATCACCTGCGTCCGGCAGCACATTCAGCCACCGAGTGTTCAGCGAAAGCCGGAAAGCATGGAAGGGCACTCACCTGGCACGATTGACCAGTGGTCGAACACCTGCAGACAGAACGCTTGGCCCTGCGTTGCAGTGCGCAGGTCCGTCTCGAAACCGTTCGCGTCAATGACCGGGATGAGGGCCTTGACCGTGTACAAAGGCGAACCGGCCTTCGGGATATCCTGAGTAACGTGACCGCGGCGTCGCGCCAGCACGGTGTACACGGCGGAGATACAGTCGGCAGGAGCCTGCACCTCCACGAAGTAAATCGGCTCCATCAGCCGGGGTGTTGCCTAACGGGGCAACGGTCAGTACCCTCCATCAAGTGCCACGCCACGTAAGCCGAGTCCTCACCATCAGGAACGAAGAATAGCACACTCGGCGAGCGGTCGGCACAATCTGGCCTCCCCCACGGTATATTGGCTCCTGAGCCAGGCTGGCGTCGAGCACACGGAACTTGACATTTCGCATAGCTGCACCCTGATGAGCCATCACCGTAATAAGAAGGATATACATGCACTCACGCTCATCACACAGCGGGCCTTCACGGGCACCCCATTGGAAGCCTTGCTTGATGTGCTCCTTGACAGTGCCGAGGAGCTTCTTATCAACCTGCGACGGAAGCGTGTCGTCGAGCAGTATGTTCGAGCCGCTGTCATCAGGGCCGAACGCCCATATCGACCGCGACGCGAGCAAGTCCCACTGGTACTTTTCCTCGAAGAACTTGCCGCGCTCCTTCGCCGTCATGCGCATGTTCACCCGTCCGGTCTCGATGTCTTCCGCGATACCACGCTCCAGCGGCTCTGCAATCATCGTGAGGCGATTCCTGTAGACATCAAAGTCAGTTCCGCGGCAGCTTCGAGAGCATATAGCTGAGAACGCACTTCTTATTGGGTGTATCGGCATAACACTTGAGCGCACTCGTCTCGAGCACCGTTTCCGCGAACTTCGTGACCGGGTCCGATACCTTGATCTCGATCTCCGAAAACAGTCTCCGCAGGTCATGCATGACGCAGTCGAGATACAACTCGCCCGTACCGATGACGACGTGTTCGCCGCTCTCCTCGACCTTGGTCGAAACGAGAGGGTACGACTTGTTGATACTGCGAAGGCCAGCGAGCATCTTTGGCAGTTCGGACGGTGCGATAGGCTCAATGGCAATCTTGAGAACGGACTGCGTCATATGCTTGATCGGGCGGAAGATGTGAAGGTCATCCTCAACGTCGAACGAGGCGATTGTCGCTGTCTTGGAGATGGACGCGTCAACGCCGCCGAGCAACACTAGGTTTCCTGCCGGGACCTCTTCCGCGGGGATGAAGTATCTATCTATAGGTCAGAACAATGGGACTGGTGGGGGAGACAGTCGACTGACCGGGCTCCGCCAATCCAGATGTCCTCGACAACAGCCTTAGCCATGTCCTCCTCGTCCTCTGGCGAGTAGCCCTCTCCGAGGACCTTGACGTCCATACCCTTCCGGAGGGTTCCGCTGATGACACGGCCCAAGGCTCGGAAGTCCTGCGCGTCGGTGGTATGGTACAGCTTCGCAATTTGCACCATGACAGGTCCTTCCGGATTGCACTCTTGCATGGTGTGCGCGAGCTCCGAAGACATAGGTCCCATATAGGTGCCCTCGACCTTCGACCGAGTCGCCTCTGCAGGGGAGGGTACATGCTCCGTGATCATATCCACCAAACCGACTGAAGGTCCAAAGAACTGGTCAAGTACGACCTTCAGTAAAGGCCGCACATCCATCTTGTACATCACAGGCTTTAGCTGGATGCCGAGGCTCGCCAGAGTGTCCTTGAGCGGCTCGGTTTCCTCGCTGAGGACTTGGCTATACAGCTTGTACAGTGGTTCCAGAATGAAATGCACGAAGGAGCGGCTCGTTTCGGGATCGGCTGGCTTTCGCGTGAACTTGCGGTCTTCGCGGTTGTAGTAGATGTCTCCCCAGAGCCGGTCGGCAAACGCGTTGACGTCCACAGAACCTGGCAAGCGGCGTCATGGTCAGTCTTCACGGGCTATAGCGCGAAGAGTGAGTGAAAGTGAAAGCGTACCATATGTGTCCGCGTACATCTGCGCGAACGAGCGGAGGGTGAAACACCAGTGCATATCAGTGCTCGCGAAGGCGACATTACCATTCTCCGGGCTTAGCCGCAAGCCTGGGTCAGGGTTTATGCCACTGTGCATTTGTCAGTGGCAGGCGATTTTTGATACAGCAGCAAGCCGCGTACCCGATGAACGCATTGACCTCTTCGATGGTGTGTTTGATTTTGTAGTACGCATCGGCGGGCTTGATGCGCAGCTCAAGGATTAGTCGGTCAATCTTGTTCACGACAAGAGTGATTTTGACACCTTCTTGGAGCGCGTGACGGATGATCGCCTCCGTATTGCACATCACCTACAGGAATATTCAGTTAATGTTACCCGTTCGCGTCTAGTAACGCTTCTCACCCCTTCCACGACGTCGACCACAAGCAAGATGCCATCCGCCAACCGAATGGCGCTGGCTACCTCGTCGACAAAGTTCACATGTCCGGGAGTGTCGATCAAGTGGACGAGATGGGATTTGCCGTAGCTGTTCGAGAGAACCAGGGACAACGGACAGGACTTGATGGAGATATCGCGGTCGCGCGACAGAAGGTGAGTGTCGGTATACCGGGTCTACCGCACGCGTTCAGTTCAGTTCAACAAAGAGCATGCCAACTAATCTCGCACCTGGTGATCAGAGTCCCATGTCAACTTGTGCGTCTCGAAAACAAGCATATCCATCAAAGCCGTCTTGCCGTGGTGTAGATGGCCGACCACAGCAACATTGCGGACAAACTCAGGGAACGCTGTCATGTTCAACAAGAAGCTGACGAGGGCTATTCAGCACATTGGTATGCCGTTCTGGAAAGAGAAACTCACCCCTTGTCGTATCGCGTCTCCGGCATGTCCTTTTCCTCAACCGTCCATTTCCGCGCTTTCACAGGAGCAACGATAGGCTCCGATAGTGGTTGCGCATCCTCCTCTTGAACCAGCGTCTCAACCTCTTCTCCGTACACTTCCGAGGCAGAGGGATAGTACTTTTTGTCTTCATGCAATATTACCGCATTGTGAATGGGCTCTGTGACGCGGCCCATCAGTCACAAACACAATAACTCATAATACATAACACACCGTCTACTTCCATGAGGGCCATCTCATCGTTGTGAGGTGCCTCCTCGTCAAACCCTTCCAAAGGTTGGACCTCAGGCTGTGGGGCGAACTGCTGCTGCTCCATCTCCCCTTCCTCGTCTGACTCGAGGTCAGCACCAATGTAGTTTCCGAACTCATCGTAGTCTTCGAAAGAGGCCATTTTCGGGGATGAGGACGAAGTTTGACGAGCACAGGAGGCGTATTAGTCACGAAAGGTCAAGAGCAAGACTACAAAGAGCCAATTAGACGAAGCTGGAGGAATGCTAGGAGAATGACACGCGTTTGAGGAGGAGCCTGGATGACGCGGGAGAAGGAGAAGCTGGGACAGGGATTTTGGAGGGTAGCCACCGTCGCGGTCGGAGAGAACGCGTCGTGTTCGGCGTCTACAAATCCTGTGCGCGATGGTCATGGACTGGAGGCTGGAGCCGTGGGCCCCCTTCGCTTGTGACGGCGACGAGCCATGGCCACTCTCTCAGATGACACCCTTCGCAAGGTGCGCAATATATCATTGACATTGTTACCCAACTATTGAAGCCTTGTATCGCAGATCTTAGTCCAAATACAGCAGACCGCTGTGCAATCCCAGCGCGCGCTGAATGTCTCGAAGCAGCAAATCGCTGCCAAGGAGCGCGAACGGAGGATTTTGCAGTTGACTATCGAGGAGGTTACGTCACTACAAGGCGACGTGAACCTGTACAAGGGTGTCGGGAAGATGTGAGTAACCAAGCGTATCATATGTCTGGTGTTTGCATGGACTGGACTCCAACCTCGTTAGGTTCATGAACATTCCGCGTCCAACGATGGAGAAGGACCTCAAGGCTGAGGAGAAGGAGTTTAGCGATGACATCAAAAACTTAGAGAAGAAGGTGCGCAGGAATCGTATACTTCAGGTTGATGCCGTTCACGTTCGCTGACGACCCTCTCCTAGAGCAAGTACCTCGAGAAACAATTCAACGACGCCCAAGCGCAACTACGAGACATAGTACGCATTTGTTCCTATCTCTGACGAAACCTCCGTATCTGACCATTCCGCAGTTTCAAAGCGCACCAGGGCAGTAGTCACTGGTGTATGACTAAGCGTGGACAATACTGTTTGGATCTCTCGTCCTTTCATGTATCTTACAGCATCTCGACACGGTTCTTTTGACTCACGTTCAGCGTTCAGCTTCCCTTGCGCCGTGTGCAGGTTTAGCCTAACAATACATATATTGCATGAAGGCTTCCAAAAACCGACTAGTTAGCTACAGAGCCGGAGGCAAAAAATGGGGACGGGAATGCGAGACAGCTAATGATATACTTGCGCTCATCTACGGCACCAGGAAGAGAGGCTATTAAGTGTGGATTGGATATGTGTTGTATGGTCTAAGGGTGGGTGCATGGTAGTTACATGCCACAATTATATGAATGAAGAAGACCAAGGAATATGAAACTCATCGCTTGGCGTAACGGAGGAACCGAGACGCGATAACGGTGGCAGTGAGGTTAAAGACTGAACAAGTGGCACGTTAAGTTCGCACAACACAATGCATTCGGCCCAAAAAATAACGCACCGGAGAAAGCGAACAAGATCCAAACATCCCGCCACCTGTTCGAGTACTTAATATTGAGGGGTTCGAAGAAATCCTCTCCAGTCGAGTATTGGCAGTACGCGCACTCGTCGGTGGCATTGGGGTTTTCGAGGTATCCGCGGAACGCAGACACGAACTCGCCGGCCCACTGCTGGCAGGTTTGGCCAGACGGCGGCGTGAACCGGATGAGCTCATTAGCCTTGCATCGGATGGCCAAACCACTGACAGGGAGGGTCAGTATATTCCACACACAGCAAGCACAACATGGACATACTGCAATTCTGTTGAAAGCATAGAACGAGGGTACGAGTGTACGGGTTGAGCTGGTAGAGCCAGCGCCAGTACGGCGCCATCGTTGGGTACGGCAGAGTCACTCCGCAGAAGGTGCTCAGGATAAGCATGACGAACGGGTTGAACAGCGGCGCGATTTGCATGCTCGGTGATAGAGCGCCGATAAGCTGGCCCATGCTGACACCGAAAATCTCCATGAAGATGACGGCGAGCAGCTGGAAGAACTCGCCGCCGACGCCAGCGGCACCCTGGCCGAAGCCCATCGGGAACACCTAAAGGGACGGACAGTCAGCGTACCATGAACGTCAGAGCGTGTGGCCACCATACCATAAGGACCCAGTAGAGGACGGCACACAGGATGGAGTATGGCATCTCGCCTAGGAGCTGGCCGATGGCGAAGACGTACGGTGAGTAGATCCTACTGGATGCCTCTAAATTGCGAAAGTCGTAGTGAGCTACGGAATTGCACGCGACAGCATTCATTACTAACCTCGTATGAAGATACGCCTGTTAATGATCCACATGGGCTCAAGTTGGCCCATGACAATGGCGGGAAGAACGGTGACCCAGAAGCTAATGGACAATGTCAGATACCAGGTGGAAGGGAATCAGTAACCACTCACATTCCAAAGACGCGGTATTGCAGGTCGCGCGACCCGCTGCCGAGTTGTAGGTATGACAAGGAGACCCAAAGGGAGATGAACGCATGGACGAAGAGCCGGCTGAAGACATAGTCGGGTGAACGCCAGAGCTTCGCGTTGTTGCGCTGGACGACGCAACGCAACTGTTGCCAGAACGGGGTCGCGTCTACAGGAACGAAGTCGATAAGCTCAGAGAAACGAAGCATACGGAGCGCACGAAACTTACACATCCTAATTTTCTTCGAGGCGTCATCCTTGGAATCGGTACTCTTGATCTTCACAATCTCAGACAAGACGTCCCGGTACTCGTGCGAGTCGAGCCAATGATCCTTCCAGTCGCGATCACCAACGCGGGGCGAAAGCCCAGCCCCAATAGCGTCGAGCATGTACTCGGCGGGGTTGACGTTGGGCGGGCAGTGCGCGCCATGGCGGGCGAAATACTCGCGAAGGATGTGGCAGTCCGGCCCGATATCCCCGAAATAGACCGTCTCGCCGCCGCGCTCGAGGAGTAGGAGCTTGTCGAACGTCTGGATGAGGAGCGACGACGGCTGGTGGATCGTGCACAGGATCGCCTGGCCACTGTCCGCCAGCTTGCGGAGGAAGCGGACGAGGTTCCATGCACTCTGGCCGTCCAAACCGGAGGTAGGCTCGTCCAGGAACAGGAGCGACGGCCGGCTGGCCAGCTCGACACCGATGGTGAGACGCTTGCGGGCCTCGACGCTGAGCGAGAACACAAGAGCATCCGCAAACTCTTGGAGCTCGAGCACCTCGATCATCTCCTCGACGTATTGGTCCTTCTCCTCCTTTGAGACCTCGATCGGTTGGCGAAGGTAGGCAGAGAACCGCATTGCCTCGCGCACGGTCGCGGTGCCCTCATGAACATCCATCTGCTCTGCATATGCCGTGTTGCGAGCGAAGTCGAGGTCGAGGGGCTTGCCATCGAGAAGAAGGGTTCCAGAGACGACACCGATGTTCTTGCGTTGAGCAAGCACGTCGAGACACGTCGTCTTACCAGCACCGGAGGCACCCATGAGGGCAGTCATCGTACCAGGCTTGACGTAACCGAAGACGTCGTGAAGCAGGCGACGGGTACCGCCAGGGACGGGGACATGGTAGTTGACGTCCTCCCAGGTGAACGGTTTGCCGTAGAACTTTGTTGTGTTGCTACATTCTCCGCGTTAGGAACCCAAGCACCGGACAGGGTATGATAGAGACGTACCCCTGCTGGTCGATGTCCTCGTCAACCTTCTCGCTCAAACCATTCTGCCGACGGGCCGCCTTCGCTTCCTTACGTTCCCGCAACGCCGCGTTCCGCTTTTTGGTGTCATGATCCTCCGGAGTGAAGATTGTCACAGCAGACCCCCCGCCGAATTGCGGGAAGAACTCCATGAGGAGCACCTGCGTGAGCTGGAAGAGAAGGCAGAAGCCCAAGAGGACGAGGAAGTTGCGGCGCCAGATGTCGGAGACGTTGAGGCCAAAGCCGACGTTGACGTAGTTCCTGCCGATCACGAGTTGCTGGCCGGGAATAGCGCCGTACAGGGTGCAGATCTGGTTCGGACCAACATTCGTGGGGTACTTGTTCAGACCTGGAGGATTGCGGGGTACGATGGAGTTGCCGTCGCAGGTGAACTAGTAAATGTGATCCGTGAGTTTTTTGAGGGGCGGCCGGGTACTCGAAAGGAGACTTACGTCAACGCGCATGAACTCATTCTCCAAGGCACCGATGAAAGCTGTGAATGGAGCGGTTAAGTGCTTTGCAGAAACGACATCGTGACGACACGCACCGTAAGCGACCGGATTAATGTAGTATATCCAAAACAACCACCGCTTCATCTGCTGGACGGGAATCATGTATCCGGCGTACTGGATCATGTTCGGGATGAAGAACGTCGCCAGACGGAACGCTGTGTCGAAGTTCGAGCACATGATACCAAACGTACGGAAGAAGCCTTGCATCGTTAGGAATCCGAGGTAGACCTGGGACAACTGGTCAATCGCGCATTTCAGGGTTGTATAAGTAATGGGGAACATACGAAGAGATGGTACGTGAAGAAACCGCCTGGATTCCGGGCGAGGTTGGTCATGAAGTAAATGATCAGGTTGTAGATGAAGATCCGTAAAGCCGAGAAGGGTATATCAGAGAGCGTATTAGCGATCGCCACAGCCGACGGCCGATATAGAGCGTAGCTCGTCTGCTTCTTGAGGATTGGACGGCCAAGCATCTGGACGGGCATCTATGCAAAGCGTTGGATTAGGACTGATATCGCTAGAATAAATTGAGAAACCCCTCACCTCGCCGAACGTATCGAGAGCGCATGTCAGGAGCCCACTGAAGATGATAGAGCCACGGGTGAACGAGCCCTGTGAGGTCAATTGGAGGTTGTAGAATGCCGCCCCAAGGATCAAAGCTAAAGCCTACCCCCCATGATCAGCCGCTGCTATGCCGAGTGCCCAACACTTAACCGCTCACCGTCGACAGCGTGAAGCTTGTGATCAGCTGGAACCTATCCTGGAGGCGCATCCTGAACTGACGGATGAACAGCGCCCTGACCTGGCCGGTGAACCCGGCCGTGTACGGGCTCTTCTTCGACACGCCCTTCTTCTTGTCCGCAAGCACCGACCGGCGGAACGCCTCCTGGTCTGACTTGTCCGCCTCGGTCTTGTGCTTGTACTTGGCGAGATCGTCAAACATGTCCCTCGCAAAGCGTGACCGGCGGAACGCCTCCTCGAGCTGCTCGGGCGTGGAGGGCACGTCCAGCTCGGAGCGGCCGGGAGCGAACTGGCGCTCGTTCGGGTCGGTGCACCCGGTGAGGTAGTCGGGGGTGCTCTGGCGAGGAAGCGGCTTGAAGCCGAGGCCCTCGAAGTAGACGCGGGCCTCGGACGGGGGCCCGAAGTAGACTTGCCGTCCCTTATCGATGACAAGAACCTTGTCAAAGAGCTCGTAAATCCCCTCACCCGCTTGGTACCTGGCATCCCACGTAAATTTCTTTAGCTACTGGTACTCCAGTGGGAAACGAGAGCAACTCACAGGGTGGCAAAGGTCGTCTGACCGAGAACGTCCGTCATCACCCGCATCGCCTTCATGAAGTCCAGGGCGGTGCTCGCATCGAGCCCACGGGTGGAGTTATCGAAGCATAGAACGTGCGCGCGAGTGGCCATCATCTCCGCGATCGAAACGCGCTTCCGCTCGCCACCTGAGACGCCACGGACGAACTCATCGCCAACATAGGTGTTCGCTGTGTGCGTAATGTTGAGCATGCGCAGGAGGGTGTTCCGGACTTCGCGGTCGAACTCCGATCGGGACATCCCTGGGAGACGTCCCTTGGGCCCGGGCGTTTTGAGGGAAAGTGCGAAGCTGAGGGTCTGGGCGACTGTCAGGGTAGCGATGTGGGTATCATCTACAGATCGCCATGAGTATCTTAACGTGGTGGTCACGATTTGTGGAAGGGGAGTCCACATACCCTCTTCGTTGTAAACAACTTCACCCTTGTAATACTTTGCCATTGAAGCCGCGTCAATGCCGGCATATCTAATGTCTCCAGTAATTGATGCATACTCCGACCGTCGGTTAGCGATGGCCTTGAGGAATGTTGTACACCCTGAACCGGGGCAGCCAAGAACCAAACACATCTCTCCGGGCTTCAACAGACCAGATTGCCTAGAAAAAGATGGTTTAAGTAGCCAGACACTGGACATGGCATGTATTTCCAACGTACGGTTCAATGATCGTCGAAAGTGGCATCTGTAATCTCATAGCGGGCACGATGGTCTCAGCGAGCCTTCGCGCGAGGTTGAAAGGCGTAAGCCAGAAGCCGAGAACGTCCTCTGTAAATAATATTAATAACCAGCCCTTTAGTTCCAAAGTAATCTGCGGATGAGCCGCAACATACGGCCGAAGGTCTTGATGTAGATCTGTATACAACATGGCCCGCGTCACCGTTCACCGGTCAGCTTACAGTCGAGGGGTAAGCGCAGGACGGGCTCACCTTGTGTCCCGCGCCGCCAAACCCTGCCACCTGAAGGTTCTCCCAGGTGACGCCCACATGTTTGTGTGCGATACCCGCCGCCTGACTCTGATCATTGGAAGAAGTCAGGTACGCGCGTAAGTCGAAGGCTTCCTCGTCATCGTTGCCAGCCTTCTCGAGATCTTTGCCGTTTGTAGACTGGGTGCGCTCAGAGTCGGCCTGCTGGGAGCGGACAGAGAGAACGCGTTGGAGCTCATTGAACTGTGCGGTGGCGTCTGTGATGTCGACGTGATGGGCGTCGGCCGTCGGGGAAGAGGCGTCGCGTCGCCGCGCAAGGTACGGTCGTCTCCTGGAGTTTCTGCCATGGAGGCGGGAGGCTGCTGGCGTACGACCAAGGGAGGCCTTGGAGGACGGGAGGGAACGACCAAGGGCCGGAATCGCTCAAGGTTGCTATTTAACGCAGGGGGAGGTCAGCTTTCTTGCATGCTTACATACATGCCGAGCGCTGTTCACTTACCAATCCAACAAGCGGATCTGAAACTCTCACGAACACCGGGAATCCAATTCCTTTAAAATGACATTGATTCCAGCCAGGGAATCATCGAACCGAATGTGTTCTTCTACTAGGTTCTTCCCTGTTCTTCCACTCGCCTTCCATTACAATGCTACTAATATGCAAGATAAATAAACAAACCACATTGCCATTGCTTAAGGTGGTCCCGAAACGTTGGACATATCATGTCGATTGTATTCAATAGCCCACGTATCGGTATCGCCTCGCTCAAGTACTTGCAGTTTCAAGCATAAGTAAGGAATTTAGACGCACAATGCATGGGTCGATGTCACAGATCTTGGTATGATTCGAGTCGGGAGCGAAGGCAGATCTGGGTGACATTGAAACTGCATGAGTCAAGTGGACGAATTCCAACTTGGCGACGGCAGCGGCAGCGGTACCGGTGGAACAGGGTGGAACGCGAAGAAAATGAAAATACACCATCAAATCTCCGATCGGCGATTGATATTCCGCCAAATTAGGAAGCCCTACCAAACACAACCGGTTGCAGCCGGTTGCCAACTGAAGCGCCGGCCTGCCGTGCTGTGCACACGTACGTGTCACACCTTGCGTTACTGCAACCAAACAAAGGCGAGGTATCAATGTAGAGCTCTAAATCTAGTACTGTCAGTAGGAGGGTTTTCTCCCTTATCGCATCCCGTGGCGTCGGGTGCCGGGGGACTCCTTTTGGGCGTTTATAAGCAACATCATTAATCGTTGACGTTGACGAGGCGGTTGGCACATCAAACGTGGAGGGAGGGGACATACTTATCATATGCAATGATGCATGGAATTCAGCCGGCATATCGGGATATGACAAGGTGGACGTGGAGGGCTCATCGTGATGACACTGACCGTTGACGACAATTGACGGTACTAGTTGAGGATACGTGGGAGAATGCTGCCATACTGGGTGCCGAGCACAGGGCGTCTAATTCGGTGCTGGTACGGCGTCCGAGTCCGAGTCCCAGCCCGTCGCGGTGTCCGTCCTTCACAACATGCAGCTCCTCGCCAGCCTTGCCTTCGTTGCCTATCTGCGTGCAGTTGCCGCGCACGGTGGACATGAGCACGACGGACCTCAGCAGGGAGAGACGGTTGCTCAGTATGCCGCGAAACACGTATGTCTCGAGACTGCTGTAACCTCCCCTGCCCTCTCACATACTCGCGTCATCTAGATGGCCACAGAGCACCACATGTACGGAATGTCGTCACTCGGAATACGACAAAGGCAGCTTATCTTTCCCACGCAGCGACACCTTCGATGTGCCTAGTTTCTTCCAGCTCCATGACCTGAACCGGTACGTCCACCCGTCACGTTGTTCTCTCCCCCACACCGACCTACGGCCGCTCCAGGGATGGGCGTTGGGACAAGGAGGAGATCGAGGCGGTCTATGGTGTCCACCACGTCTACTCTCAGAAGAAGTCCAAGGTGCGTCGTCAGCGTGTTGCTGAGTATCGCTCGCGTGTTCAGGCCGGGATGGCCCCGCAGGATGAAATTGAGCACCAGGGCAAGGCTGAGTTTATCGTCAAGACGGTTCTGAAGCGTCTCGACAAGAACGGAGATGGGATTATCACCCTCGACGAGCTGGAGGCCGTGGGCCTGGACGGGCTGCCCAACTTCGAAGTCATGGGCGTGGAGGGTCACCATTACGATGTCGAGAGCGGTACGCCCGAACCTTACGTGGTTCACAATACCCCGATTCAAACCCATTTGCATTGCAGAGTTCTTCTTGCACCACGAAGGTGAGATTCTACTATTTTGACTACTCCCTGCACATCACGGCTTAAACGCTCAAACCGCGCTAGAGCAATTCCACTCTACCCCCGAGACGCAGACGGACGAGTCGTACACCCACCCCGAAGACCTCGAGCATTTCGCGCACCACGAGAAGATCGAACGTGTCGAGGCCGAGCGTGAGGCCAAGTACCAGGGCGTCAGCGTCGAGGAAGTCGTCAAGCAGCACGAGCCCCTCGAGCAACAGCAGCAACAACAACAGCCCGGCGAGGAGCCCCACCTCCTCGTCCAAGATCCCCATAACGACGAAGTCCCTCGGCAGCCCCCGTGAAGAAGCCGCAGCGCGCAACTCCCCCGGAGCAGCAGGACCCCGCTGTGCGCTTTGCGAACGCACGGCAAGAGGCAGCAAACCACGGCGAATGGGGGCAGGGCGAGTCCGGGTACAAGTCGCCCAAGTCCCCCGGCGAGAAGATGCGCAAGAACGTTCCGTACAAGGTGCGTCCCGGCCGACCGGCCTTTTCCCATCCGTTGCCAGCGCGCCTCGCCAACTGACGCAGGAGAAAATCCAGTACAAGTTCCGCCGCACCTGGGGCGACTTCTGAGCGCTTTTCCCTCCACACCCGAGTACCCACTACGATACGTCGACGATGGAGAAGTTGTTGTGCGCACTGGTATCTGGACCGCGATCGTCTGGTTCAGGATCCTGGCAACCACAACTACGGACCCGGGCTTGTCTCAGATGCCGGCGTTTCGTTGTATTTATCATCTGTCTTAAGGAGTTCTATGCTATCGTTTGCTGTACTTAGATTACTTGCGACCCACCTGCACACCGGCTGGTGGACGTCACGCACAATCACACATCCGGATTCCGCAGCCAAGGTCGTCGCGGTGGATGTGTCAGCGCTCTCCGTCTTTTCATGGTTAGAGAGTTGAGGCCTTGAGGTCCATTGGACAGCATCGGACGTTTAGACAAAGAGGTTTGGGGCTCATCCCATCTAAAATATTGGCCTTCAAGGTATCTCATTGTATGTATATCCTTCATGCGGAGCTGTATTTTGAGTTTGAGGCCCTCGTTCCCCGAGAACTTGCAAGGGAGGTGATTTTGTGGTGAAAACGGGTATGTTGCAGTGTATTGCTGATGATGTCTCCAACGCTCATCTGATATAGGCTCCAAAGTCTCCGCATGAGGCCTCTTAAGGAATACACCGTGCGATCCAACATTTCCGGTTAGCCTCTACGAGTGGTGCCCATACGAGAGTAGGACGTGTAGGACGCATCGCGTTTCATACGGTCAACGGAACTATGTAGGATTGCTGCCTAGAGGACGGCCTAAACTGAATAATACTGGGCTGCTCAATTCTTCTAGGTCAGTCGCCCAAAACTCGTCCTCGAGCTGCTCATAGCGGAGTGATGGTGCCACGCGATGCCCTGCCTGACTCCGTCCGCCCGCGAGAAATCAGAGAATGCGTCCAACGAGCTCCTTTCCCGCGCACGTTATGGCTGTCCCTCCCGCCGCGCCCTGGTCATAATCCACATACAAAGGGCAGAGTTCTATTGCTTTCGAATGGTATGCCCAAGGGTATATCTTGAGGAGAGAGCGGAGGCAGGGGATACGATTTCGCTAGGCTCGATCCAGTCGTTCGGGTTCAGACCGCGCACAAGGCGGGAGACATCTCTCTTTTCACTCTCCGCTGATGTATCCCTGGTTCGAGTCTAAGTACTTACGATTTCGTGCTTGGAGGGCTTTGGAGGGTGGGGATAAGCGCGGGGTTACCCTGGTCATCGGCTATGTGCACGTGGCGTCTGGAGAGGGAGGGCGGCTTGCGAAGTCTTAGTGAACTGACCTGGAAGAATTGAGCAACCCTACAATGTTGTCGTGGTCACGCCCAGCAGATTATAAACCGCGGCTATTGCCTTGCCTATTGCGCATTTGGTTGCTTCCGAGCAGTCGACGGAAATTGGGACCGGTGTTGAGGTCAAGGAAATGAGAGGAATCGCTAGGTGTAGAGCGGTTTATGTGGATTCGCACATGCAAAGGATGGTCATATTGCAACCCAAGCACCAGAATGTTATCCAGCATGAAAAGGTTGTAGTGCAATAGCCTGAATGGTATCAGGGCTGTGCAGGATTGGTGCAGAATGAAGTCCATTACATCATAACACGTGAAGGGAAGGATTGACGCAGATGGTCGGCCGAGCGGCGGGTCATTATGGGAGGATCAGCGGCTGAGAAGAGGTTCGGAAGACGACGAACGGGCAGACTGGATACAAGTACTTAAGCAATGATATGAATAACGGCATCACTTGCCCCCTCCCGTTCAGGGGAGGGGTTTGTGTCGAACCTAATCATTTGCCCTCGAAGAGGTCCTCGAGCAGGCCGCGCTCCACCGCCGGCCAGTCGATCATCCCCCCGCTATTGTACACGCTCTCGTATGACGATATGCTCGCCGCCGAAAAAAACGGCACGAGGTCGCGGACGCTGTCGATCTGCCGGAAGGATTCCAGCAGCGGGCGACGCATCTGCCTTGCAGGCGCTGAAGGTGTGGGGAGGTGTGACACGGGCGGTCGGGCATCGCTCTGTATAACAACGTGAGCACACGAGACAAAAGAATGGTCTGAGTTGTTCATACCTCCGGGATGGGAAGGGCCCCAATAACCTCCGACAGCTGGTCCAACAGTGCTTCCGGGGACCAATCGTCGATACGGTAGACAGCATCCACGGTGTCCGTAATGAAGATCCATTGGTGCCTACAGAAGACTTAGCTCTAGCTCTGAGCAGGTCACGCTGGGAGACTTACACCTGAAACTCTTCGGTTTGCAGCACCAATAGGAGGTCCAACAGCTTGCAGGCAGATAGGATGAGTCCGAGATCCTCGGACCCATCGCTGGGAGGGTTGGAGTGTAACCCATCGAAGATACGATACTAAAGCAGAACCGTGAACGTGGTTTCCCGCAATCGACATGGTCATGCTCACCAGCTCTGTCAATATGACTGGCCAAAAGCTCGACAAGGTTGTGTGGCGAGAGCCGACAAACCAAAACTCGTACACAAAGGAAGACTTCGCTCTGCACGATCGGTGCCGAGACATTGCGTAGTGTGTCGACCAACTTCTCCTGGATGTTTGGCAGCGAGGTGAGGAAGTGGTTCTTCTCCGCAGATAATATCACGTAGGATAGCCTTCTCAAGTTCAAGGAGCGGAGGAGCATCTCGTATTCTCGATTCGTGAAAATATTGGCAGAGGCAACTGTCGTGATCTTGCCTGTGTGGGAATCAGTACACGACAGACAAGGGCATGACGACAACTGGCGTTACCGAGTAGCTCAGGCAAAGAAGTTTTGTCCGTATCAAAGAGGGACTTGACCATCGGCATCCACTTTTCTCCTGCATCTGCTGTCGAGTTGAAGCATCGGTTGTCATTAAGGCTGTCCGACACAGGCGAGCGCCATGCTTTCACTGCGACGTTTATCTTGGTCATCTCTCGGATGATCGCGATAATGTCGTCTTCAGCGTCCAACGGTCTTGAAGCAAATGGTTACATGTCAGGAACGTTAAGTCCAACAAAGAACCGTACCTTGATTTGCCCTTCAGTGCGGGAGTCACAATGTTGTAGACGATTTGGTTGCATGCAGCTAGGATCTTGTCTGAGTCGATCAGGAATTTGCGCAAATTCTGTAATGCATCCGACGCGATGTACGAGTTGACCTTCGCCATGTCAGCGTATGTACGATGTTAGATGCTACTGTAGGACGCACCTGCTGAACCACGTCTGTGCTATACGCGAGTCTGGCAGAGTCAGGTAGCGGTAATGATGCCGAGCTTGCGTTCCTCTCGTCCGGTTTGGCTTCCGCGACTGTTTAGATGCTTGTGAGGTTCCATTCAAATGTGGACCTGATCCGATGACCTACCACGAAGAGTAAGCGCTGGAGAGTCTCTGCCATTCGCCACGACATTCTCTCGCGGAGTTCTTCGTATCCAGGATCCGGACTCGACAGCACGACCTGACAGTACACAAACGTCGAGGAGCTTGCCGTACGTCTCTTGCATGTCCTTGCGTATGCGCTTGTCGTCCAGCGCTGTCGTTTGGGAAACCTTGTCCGCGAGAACAGTGAAGCACCTGATACAATAGGGTTAAGTTGCCTGACACCACGGTGTATGAGGAAGGGTATACTTTAGCGCGGCAAAGGCCTGTGGTCGGAATTCGCGCAGAGACACCAGCAAATCTCTTCCCAATTGTAAGAACCGATTCCATACTTGCAAAGCCAATGGCCCTTCCAAGCGCTTCATGTATTGTTCAAGGAAGTCGAACAAGGTCATATCGAGACTGTCCCCAAGACCCTGAGTAGGAGAAGTTAACGTAGGAGGTCGGTACACTCACAGATCCACGAAAGCCGCCACCTTCTTGGTGCGCTCTGATAGTCCCGGCGTTCGGCATGAGATGCTTTCGCACAACATGTGGACCGCATTCTGTGCACTCGATGTGAGGACATCGACAAGGTCATAAGCTGCCGACGTCTCCACGCTTTCCGGACGGACCTAAACCGGAGGTCAGAAAAGCCACGACAGACAAGAAATGAAACCTACCGCGACCTGTTCTTGCCAGCAATCAACCACGGCTTCCAGGACTTCCGAGGAGTGGGCGCGGAACAGGTGCTCTAACACGCGTCTACTCCGGTTCCGTGAGCGGGTGTAGATGAGAGCCAGTGACTCCTCTCTTGAGGCCCAATGACTACCCTCGGGAATGATTAGCTTGTCCCACATGGCGTATAGGACTTGCACGGCGTTGTGGAGACACCGATTATCGGATGATCTTGCCTGCATGATAGCACTGTGAGTGAACGTTTAACAGCTAGTGGAGTGATCTCACCAAGGAAGCATCCTCAGTTGCACTAGAAGGGCCATCGGAACCGAAGACATTCGAGACGTAGCCCAGCAAACCACTCGACTCCTGAGGAACCTTCTCCACCAATTGTTGCTCTTCCTCCGGTGGCTGATCTCCTACAGTGCGGGTCATGCTCAGAAGGCATAGTCGCTCCAGAGCACTCAACAGCATCATGAAGTCCGCATCCGTGGTGTAGGACACAGTGTCGTCGGCGTCTCGCGAACCGTCGGACGAAGCCTCCAAAATCTCTGTGAGAGCCAGCTGTAGCTGTCTGCATACACAGTCAGTCAAAGGTGTGACCACGGCCTTTAGCGCCTCTTTGAAGTGGGGCACAGTCGTCAAGACGAAGTCAAGCCAATGTTGCAGAATTGATCGGTTGGCAGGGGTGGAGATACCGTCGACCAGAGTTTGAATCAGTAGCGGATGGACGGCGTGGGACTGCTTGCTGGACGATGTGGGGGTTTCCTGGGGACTGGCGGGGTCTAATTGTGTGGTGGAGATGTGATCCTGAGAGCCCGCAATGGATGCGACGATGACTGAGTGGAGAAGGTGAAGCAATTTGTTCTGGATATCCAACCTCCCAGTATGGACGCAGAAGTAAAGCTTCTGGACGATCGCCGACTCTAGGGACTGGAGAGTGATGAGGTCCACCTCACCGCGACCGACGAGCGCCTGCAACAGTTCCGCTGCAAGGTTCTGTGCAACGATGTGATAGGGCTGCATAGTCTGAAGTGATGATGCCTTCGGTTCAGATTGCAGTATCCTGCAACGCCTGTGAAAAGCTATGCGGAGATATGGAGAGAAGAACTTACCTAATGAGCAACTGGGACAAGATGATGTCCATGTACGTCGCGTCAGGGAACGCTGTAGTAACTGGGCAAAAGAGAGGATAACTGTCAAGGTGCAGCAGATGCGGTGGTGCTCGAATTTACGACATACCAGTCTGAAGGCGTTGGAGAAGTCCGCTGTACAGCGAACGGCTGATCGGTGTAGAACGGGCAACCTTGCAGAAGCCAAGACCGCCGAACTTGACAACCGACAGGAGCGTTTCAAGCAAGTAGTTCACGTAGTGCTGGTCAAACGGCGTCTCGTACGTGAACCCTTGCAACTGCTTGCCTTTGAGTTGAGTCGTTGCTGCCAAGTATCGGATAGCGGGATCAAGCAGGTCGAACAATATTGGGTCTAGCACGCTGTGAGAAAATGAGACATCGCGTCCGGGCATGCACGGGAAAGCTTACCGAAGGTAGGACTTTAAGCTGCACCGCATCCATGTCTCACCTATTCGTCTCAGCTTGGGATCGTCACTTCTCAACGTCTCCAGCACGCTCATCATTGGCACCTTCAAGTGAACGCCAGGAAGCATGTTATCGTCTAGGTCAAGTCAGCAACATGGCGGATAGTTTAGAACGTGACACTCACCTGTTAACCTCCACAATACTCCAAAAGCTTCGCACGCATCTTGAAGTTCTGCTGGAGGGCGGGCAGATAGGCTTTGAGCAATCACGGACTCGACATGGGGTTGAGTGTCTAATCGCTCCAATGACCAGACAAGGTCTACGGCGCGGCTGTGATATGCTGTATACGATGGGCGCAGGTACCAGAGAAGCTGTGGTTGGTGAGTGCGCTGTGGCGTGGCTCAGACATCGCAAGACATACCACGTTGACCATAGTTGTCATATATGAACGCCTGTTGAGCGAAAACGCGGGCTCTAGTCTCTCCGTTCGGTGAATCTTGATGGCGATCGTAATAAAGCGGTCGATGGTGGTGAAGCTGACAGTCTATCTCAAAATTTATCAACAGTGTTCTCAAGGAAAAGCTGAGTCTGACCTTCTGCTGGAGGCAGCTGAGCATAGTCGAGAGCCAAGACATAGGTTGCCAAGCGGCCACGAAGGGCGTTGTCGATTCGTCTTCGAGACGATCCATGAGCAAATCGAGCAACGCCAAAGAGGACAGCAGGACATCGCGTGGAGTGCGATCTTCGTCGCCAGACAGGATTGCCTTTGCAGCGATGGTGCTCAGGGCGATGCCGTCTTCAAACGCAGTGACGAATGGGACGGCTGAGCGTTTCGCTGTGGATGACGGTGCGTCACTGCCCGACTTGACATTATAGAATGCACAGGCAAAGGAGACTACGTCGGCGTCGGCTAAAGATGATTGCTCTTGACGCAAGGGCGGGCGTGACCTGAGAGCAGTATGGGGAATACGTTTCAAAATCTCATGCGCCAAAGCCAGAGCATCCAACGCAACCGGCGACTTCGTTGCGCTGTCCCTAGTACGTGACTAGAATAGAGCTATGAGCTTGAAAATCGAATACGGTAACAGCTCATTATCACTTACTGCGAGAGGCCCCAGGATAGCAGTGAACACCACAGGAAGATGAACGGTCTCAATTTCCTCGTCGTGCGTATGGAACGTCGTCAAGATGTATTTGACCATTCTGCAGCCCTGTAGGTCTTGTCAGGGCGGATCAATAGGATTAAAACACGCCACGCCTTACCTGACTGGAGCCCTGACCGAAGTTGAGATCCGACATAATAGCAACGAGGAGTCGATTCCACAGCGCCTGCTGTTCGACAGCCTCGTACAGCGTGCTCCCGATCATCGTCAACTATCGCAATCGAGAATCAGCTTTCGAGCCAGTAAGAATGCATAGCGATGCCTACGTCGTCTCCAACATCCTGCCCTGACTCCAAGGCTTTCCGAAGCGCCTTGAAGGCATCGTAGATCAAGACTTCTGTAAGCGGGAGACCAACCTCCCATTTATCCAGAAGAGAGATGAAGATCTTAAACGGTCGAGATTTCGCGTACTCGGGTGAAGGGTTGAGCATTTCCTCCTGTACAGTACCAGCTTAGCATACGCGCATTGAATATATGGAAATTGGTAAATACCCTGAGCGTGGACCTTAAGAGTTCCAGTGAATGCGTCTTGTAGTATTCAATCTGTGGTTGGCTCCCTTCTACTGGGCCGAGAAGCCACGCAAACAGTCGTCGGTTCAGTGCCAAGTCTCGTCGCAGAACCACACTCGTCGCTGCGCGCATCAGGATAGAGCGGTCCTCCTCCTGCGCCTTCTTCACCGCAACGCCGTCAATGCGCAGCGATTGCTGCAGGATGTCCAGTGCACCGCGACGCACAAGAAGATCGTCGTCTTCAAGCGCAGCGGCGAACGCCCGGATCATTAGTCCTATGTCGTTGCCAACGATGGGAGTAATGTCTATTGAGTTGGAAATTTCGGTAAGTCATCACTACAGGCACGAGAGAAGTTGGTTGTAGTAACCTTCGTCTGGTTTGAATTGAGGTAACCGTCGCGAGAGGTAGCTTAATGCAGGCCCTCGAGCGCGGGCCGTAGTGAGGATTGCGAGCCAGATGTTCTGAAAGAAGAAGGACTGGGACACCGTGCCAGCCAGACGGTCCAAGAGGGAGAGAACCTGTACGAATGTTCGATGTTCGTGAAACACATAAATAGCGGATCGCGCACCTTGTCGTAATATTCGCCTGTCTCCTCTTCCAGCCCTGGGAGCAGCGCGAGTATGAATGACTTCGTGATAGGGCGAAGGCCAGCTTGCAGTGGAAGGTAATGGGTGTCGAAAATGTTCAGAACCGTGGGCTTGACAGCAGTGGCGGCGTATTCGAAGAAGGGGAACAAGCCAGATGACCAGAGTGCCAAATCGCGCTGCAATCCTTCGGACTACAGGAGCACCCATGAACGACGGATAAGAAGCACAGAGGACGACGCGTACGCACCCCTAGTACCGCCAGTACATGCGAGTACACGTCCAAGGCTCTCTGGTGCACTCCGTTGGGCAACGCGGGGTTAAGACATTGCGCTAGCCGTTTCGCGACCACCAGTTTCCGTGGGATCTCCTTGAACTGCTGGTACGATTGGAACGTCTACCCCATTTCTTGGTCAACCGGATGAGACAAGCGCAACGGTCCCACCGACGCACCTTGAGCAGCTGTTTCAGAAACGAGATGAAGTCCGCCCATTCCCCTACGTTATCGAACGAACTGAGGCACTTCTCGACCTGTTGGGTGTATTTCTTGTACTTCGGATCCGAGGCGTATGCAGGTGGGGTCGAAGCTACAAGAGGAGGCGACCGAAACGTTGAGCGACGGCCTCTCCACACTTGCCCCGTGCAGCTGAACTGCATTCCATAGCATGTAACTTACTGCCGTCGGTACCCCTCAACGCGTACCATGGTGAACGTTTTGGGGGGGCCTCCCCTACACCGGTCCTGGGCGACGTTGCGGCAGACATGGCCGGCGAAGCGGTCGCGACCTGCGGGGATGGGGTGCGGAGAGAAGGATGGGGAGTCGGTGGACCTTACGGCCGTGCCCAAGGTGGCAATGTACGAGCGGCAGTGAGGGACAGTGGAAGGCGCAGCGACGCCGCGCGCGGGTATGTACATATAACTGTATCTACTTATACGCGCTGCAATGACGAGCGTCAACACGTGGCTCGCAAATGACTACCACCGTACAGCGCACGACGGGGGTGGTACTTTGAGTAATTCGAGACGCAGTTGGGGTATCTGAACAAAGCGAGTTGACATTACAGCGAAAATACAGGTACAATCAAGCAACATCCAAGACGTGTACATATACAAAACATGTCGCGATGTCATCCATGTCCAACTACAAGACAAAAGTAAAGTCATCTTCAGGAAGCAGCAGGCGGGGCAGATACAAGCACGGGAATAGGTGGCACATCTACAGAGGGCGTGGTGGGCCCGCTGCCGCGCTTTTTGGATAGCTGCGCCGAGATGCTGTCCGGAAGTGCGGACCCCGCGCGAGAGGACGCAACAGTAGACGAGTGGTCTGCCACGTTGTGTCTTGCGCCCCGTCCCCTTCCCCGTCCCGTGCCAGAGATAGAGACAGCGGAGAGCCTGGGCAACGAGAGGCCGGTAGCGGACAGACCGTCAGCACCCTGCGCCGCAGCTTGTGAGGCGGCGACCGCGGCGGCGAATTCGGATTCCTTGTCGCCCACCCAAGACTTCACGAACCAACGGCCTCCCGCGATACCACGGACTTCGCGGTTGACTTGTCGCCATTTCCGGACCGACTTCCCGCCCTTGTCCAAAGGGATGACTGGGGCGAAACCCGTACCAATCTTAGGAGGTGGCTGGACAGGGAATGGTTTGGATGGGAGGGGATAGACGGGGAGAGGGACGCCTTCGAGGGGCGCATCGTCGATGATGTAGGGCACGTGTGAGATCACGGTGGAAAGCGGAATGTCGGGCTCCGGAGAACCATCGTGCGGGGCTGGGGACGATGCGGCCGTCCCTGCGTAGGCTAGAAATTATCTCGTCATCAGCGCACAGAACAATGCGACCGGGAACATGCCTACCCTCACTGACGCTCTCCGCATCCGCATCTTTGAGTAAGTTGACAGTGCCCTTCGCATTGGGCCTAACGAAAGAAATATTCTGGGCAAGGGTATGAAATGAGAGCAAATTAACGCACTTTGATGCCTTCTTGCGAATAGTCCGTTGCGTTGAACCTTTGGGAGGTCCTGGTTTCTTCCTGCCCGTCGGCTGAGCCGGAGCAGCACTTGTAGCGGCCAATGCAGGGTCATGACCTTCCGTGCGAGTATCCGAGGCAGAGGCCACTTCTACAGATACTGTCTCAAAGGAAGTTATGCCGGACCCAGGAACCGGCGCACCAGCACGTCCACCACCTCGCCCGCGTCTGCCTCCTCCGCGTCCTCTTCCCCCACGACGGCCAGGTGAACCCCTTGGCGGGGCTGTTACTTGGGGAGGTATTGCAGGGGCGGGTTTGACGACTTCTTCGTCGTCGTCGTCAATGAGCTGATCCTCTTCTTCATCGTCATCATCGTCCTCGTCCTCGTCATCATCGGTGTCGCCGCGACCACGTTTGCTCGACACAGAGCTAGCCATCGAGCTCTCTCCTTTGTCTCCCACGAGCAGTTTGACTCTGAATTTGGACCGCGCAGGATTTGGTTCTGGAGTGGTTTCCTCCCTGAGCGTAGAGATTTGAGGAGCATCCATGTCGACGTCGTCAGCCATCACGGGATGAGTATCCAAGGGGGAGTCGACAGCGAGAGGCAAAGGAGACAACGTGAGAGAGAGAGTGCAAAACAGAAACGTCTGAGAAGCAGATGAATGCACGGGTATGCAATGCAGCGCGCTCGTCGGTGGCCACAGCGCAAACCTCCCCCATTTGACGCCCATAATCGCGGCCCGACCGACATCCGGAAGGAAGAGCGCCCCCGGACACCGTCTGATCTCTCTCCCTCGGCAGCAACGCATTACATCAGCAGGCATCCTATTCTCCCCGTTCAACGTTGACCGTCCGCCAAACGTAGGCAGCGCTACGCCAGGGTCTTACACCCTTTTCTATTCCTTCCCTGGTGAGCAAGGAACATGTTGTTGGCCTCGGGAATTCTGTCATGCTGACACATGGGCATATTCACCTCTGACAGTCAATCCTCCGTCCTTGGCTCTCGGGATATCGCGGGCAAAATGGCTTCCACTACCGTCAACGTATGTCGAAACGTCCTCCATGAATAGTTTGTCCCCAGTGCTCACTCACTCTAGGTTGTGAGATACACTGCTCTTCTTGGCGGCGTTTTCTACGGCATTGTCCACCGCCGCTCATTACAAAAGGCACACGACGCCGATGTCAAGCATCATGCCATCCACGAGCGCGAGCACTTGATTGAGGAGGCGAAGGAAGCATGGCAAAGGAAGAAGGAGACCAGCAAGGATGGCGGTGAGTACATGTCGTGTCTTCGTGTCATGTTCGCTCCGGACCAGCGTATCCCCTCCTCCTTTCACTGTGGCCACGTTCATTCGTCCCTCATTTTCAGGTCTCGAACATATGCTCATCACCCTTCTATATTTCTCTTTGCAGTGGTCACGGATCCTGAGGACCCTCGGTTCGACCTGGAGAAGCTGATCGTAAAGTGGGAATCAGAGTCGAAGTGACGTGGTCACTGCATGTATATCCCTCCCATCTAGAATGCAGGCCTATTCCTGGTACAACGTCGGACGGCATAGAACGTATCGAGGGCTTGTTGGAGCGTGGCTGCTAGCGTTGCAGACGGTCCGCTTCGCACCCGTATGTTATACCTTGTGCAGGCGTCGGTTGTGTCCCCTCGCAATGCATGTGGTGTTAATGCCCCGCGAGTGGTCTGACTATTAGTTGATCTTCCAATGTCGTCTTAATGGCAACCTGTTGGCATCCTGCAGCATATATACCGTGCACATCGTGTTATTTGAGAGCTCGGGCTGGAAACCGTTGTCTGGTTGGCCGCGCTTCCGAAGGAACCGTAGTGTGATGCGTGACTTATGCGTGACGAGTGTATGGAACGCGTTTGTGACGCGACGCGAACGCCGAGGACCGTCGGAGCCCTCGGTTGTGCGTCCCTGTTCTCCCCAGCCATCCACCTCTTCCACCCTCAAACTTGCCGCGCTCGCTCTGTCGTAGTTTCTCGGGTCGGGCCCATATCCACTTCCCCCCCATCCAAAATCCTCGACCATCCCACCATGAAGCCACCCATGCAAGAAGAGTTGGAGGACGACCTAGCTGCCGAGGAGGAGAATAAGCTCATCAACGAGGTATTGAGGCCTTTTATTTACACCCGCTAAAGGTAAAGCTGATCATATGTCGGCTGTCCAGGAGTACAAAACATGGTAATTCGCTAGTGTACTTTGGTTGTTTCCTCGCCGCAGCTCACGTACTCGGATTAGGAAGAAGAACGCACCCTACTTGTACGATGTTGTCATTACCCATGCACTTGACTGGCCAAGTCTGACGTGCCAGTGGTTTCCTGACAAAGAGTCGTACGTCCCACTCCGTCCTCACTACTCCGATACACATTCTAACTTGTCACAGTCCCGCAAATAAACCGTACACCGTACACCGCGTCCTCCTTGGTACCCACACGTCCGGGCAAGCTCAAGACTACCTCCAGATTGCCACTGTCCACCTCCCAAAGCGCGATGACAGCCCTTCCGCGGACCGCCTCGACCGGAGTGACTACGACGATGAGCGTGGCGAGCTCGGTGGCCACACCCTCCCCCCACAGCCACGCATACAGGTCATACAGCGCATCAACCACCAAGGCGAGGTCAACCGCGCGCGGTACATGCCCCAGAACCCGGACCTGATCGCCACAAAAGCGGTCTCCGGCGAGGTCCTGGTGTTTGATCGGACGAAGCATTCGAGCGAGCCAGAACGCGGCGGCGTGTGCAAGCCTGACATCCGGCTCGTCGGGCAGAACAAAGAGGGGTGCGTGTTTGTTTTTCTGTGCCCGCTATGTGCTAGCCTACCCATCTGCTGACGGCGGACTGCCAAACGGCTAGATATGGATTGGCCTGGAGCCCACTCAAGAGCGGTCACGTTCTTGGCGCCTCGGAGGACACGACGGTGTGCCATTGGTAGGTTGTGTGGTGTCTCACGTCAGCACGAGGCCTAACGGTGACGACACAGGGACATCAACTCGTACTCCAAAGCAAAGAATACCATCGAACCGACGACTGTGTTCAAGGGACACACGTCTGTTGTCGGCGTGAGTCGTCTTAACACCGTGGTCGAGGCATACTCTAATCATCCCTTGTCAGGACGTTGACTGGCACGCGACAGAAGACTACACCTTCGCAAGCGTCGGAGATGACAAGAAGCTGATGCTGTATGTAAAGCTTTGCAACGCTAGTGGCATCGTACTTATCATCCCCCAGGTGGGATACCCGAGATGCTTCAAATCCAGTCGCGCAGCTGCAAGCACACGACCGGGAGATCCTCGCGGTTTCATTCACCCCCAACGACTCGTTCCCACATCTCATTCTTACCGGCAGTGCCGACAAGGTATTCGAGAGATCTTTTCATGGCCCTATGGCTCCGCTCACAGATTCTGTAGACCATCCACTTACACGATAGGCGTAAACTGGGTACACCAGTACACATCTTCGAAGGGCACACGGACGAAGTACTCCACTTGGCGTGGTCACCACATAACCCCACCGTTTTCGCCTCTGCGTCTAGCGACAGGCGGATAAACGTTTGGGACCTCTCACAAATCGGCGTCGAGCAAACGCCTGACGATCAAGAGGATGGTCCCCCGGAACTCCTCTTCGTCCACGGGGGTGCGTTTGCACAGAGTCTTCGCAGTTCGCGTCCTCATCGTCCTTCACAGGTCACACCGCCCGTCCGACAGATTTTTGCTGGGCACCTGGAGTAGACGAGAGCTGGACGGCGAGCAGTACCTCCGAGGACAACATAATTATGATCTGGCAGCCCACCATGCGCATTTGGGCCGGAGACGAGGTGAAGATCGACGAGAAAGAGCTTGAGGGCGAGGCCATGGAGGGCATCGAGATTCACAACGGCGGAACGGACGGGGAGGCAGGACCTTCGGCTTGAGGATGGTGGGAGTGCCGATATCTGGATAGGAAAATACTCATCTTTCTCTGACCTTGGGTGCTGATGACGTTGTTCACATTCTTGTTCTTGCTCACGGTCGGGACTGGTCCCCGTGTATATCTTGGAGTGCTTGCATTCACAACTAGAGCGTGGAGCGAGAAGAACGGAATAGAAATCTGGCGAGAGGTAAAGACTAGGTTGAACATAAGCTACAGGGGAATGTGCCGGGGCCTGTTGTACAACGAGGTTCCCTCGTGCCAGTGTGCGCGTGAGCGCGAACGTCCTCCATTGTAGCGCGATCACAAGAAGAATAGACGGAGAAGCTCGAAGAGCACTGTTGAATCGAGACACCAACAGTGAGTCAGCATAGAACGGAGATGAAGGAACGGTTCTCGGGACGTACCTCCACCCACTACGACGAACAGGATGATACCCAAGGCCCAGAGACTGATTGGACTGCGCTTCGAGAGCGCCTCTGCACGGGAGGCCTTGATCGGGTTTTTTCCAGCACGAGCCTTCTCAGCGAACGCGCTGTTCTTCTTCCGGAGCTCGAACTGGGTAGGCTGTAATGCAGGGCACACCCTGGCAGTCAGCCGATTGCATGCCAACAAGTGCGGGGCAGACGGACCATAGTAGCGTGTATGCGGCGTCAAGCAAGAAGGGAGTAAGGAGCGACTGAGACCTATAGGGGAAGGAGATGCGAGAAAGGATTGGCTTAACCAGTATGCCACAGACGTGTCAGATGCCTGCCGCCACGTCGTAAGGCGGACTCCGGAGGCTCCTCGGGTATTTGTCCCTGTGTACCAAAGGCTTCCGTTTCTAACACGCGCAAACAACGCCCAGCCACAACCCTTGGCACCCAACCTCGAAGTCGACCGTGACAATGCCGAAGGGCGGCAAGAAAAACTCGCTCAAGGCGGCCCTCTCTTCTCAGCAATCCCGTCTCAAGAAGAAGCAGGAGGCTTGTCAGGCCGTCCAGCATGCCGAGCGCGCCCGATCGGGCCCACCATCGAAGGGCAAGGGCAAGGGGACCGCCCCTTCTCAAAGTCGCCCGACAATCCCCTTTGGCGCGACCGACAACATCCTCTTGATTGGCGAGGGCAACTTCTCTTTCGCACGAGCACTCGTTCATTCCCCTCCTGAGACACTGCAGTTCCTTCCTCCCTCTAATGTCACTGCTACCGCCTACGATACCGAGGAAGAATGCTGTTCAAAATATCCAAACGCAGCAGAAATTATCGCCGCCCTCCGTGAGAAAGGCGTTGAGCTCGTCTTCAGTGTGGACGCTACCAAGCTCGATAAATGTGCTCCCCTACGGGGTCGGAAGTTTGACAAGGTAGTCTGGAATTTTCCACATGCTGGTAGGTGGATTAGTCAACCCTACTCGCTTATGGCGCTGACATTATCATTCGGGTTCATAGGAAAAGGAATCACGGACCAGGATAGAAATATCCTCTCCAATCAGACGCTCCTACTCGGATTCTTCCGCTCCGCCGCTCCATTCCTTGCCTCTGGCCCCATACCCGTTATTCAACGGCCACGTAGAAAGAAGAAAGGGTCAGATGAAGAAGACTCAGGGGATGACGAGAGGGCGGACGGACTTGATAGGGACGTGCCGCGCAAATCGCGAGGCACGATCGTTATAACGCTGCGGAACGTGATTCCGTACACACTCTGGTGTGTTTCTCCTAGCGATTCGCTTCAATGGTGACGGTCTAACAGAAACCATTCATATTAGGGACCTCCCCAAACTCGCGAAAACCCCACCCCCACCCTCATCAACCGGGGTGGAACCAAATCCAAAGTATATTCAATTACGATCGTTCGTTTTCCGCCGGAGTATATGGTCAGGCTACGAACACCGGATGACCAAAGGGGAGAGGGTTCATGGACAGGGGAAGACAGGAGAGGGCGGGGAGGATCGTACTTGGGAGTTCTGTCTGCAAGGCTGATCATTTGCGTTGTACTATTTAGTAGTATCCTGCCCGAGTCTCCAGCTACAATGTAAATACTGTAGACTCGTAAGTCCTACTAGTACCGTAACGGCACCCGGCGGTGGCAATGCTTGGCGCTTGTCCGGTTACTTGGGTGTCCGAGCTGGCCACAACTTGGCTGCAGCCCCAGTCGACACGGATTCGACTCTAAGACCTTGCGACGTTCTCCGACCCTTGCCCTTGTACACCGACATAGTACTCGTCCGCTCGACAACGATGGTTGCTTCATGCCAACCTCCAGCCCACTCTGACCAGATTCGGGTCTCATTTCC
Source organism: Ganoderma lingzhi (assembly GCA_026283605.1). Classification (NCBI taxonomy): domain Eukaryota; kingdom Fungi; phylum Basidiomycota; class Agaricomycetes; order Polyporales; family Polyporaceae; genus Ganoderma; species Ganoderma lingzhi. The sequence continues at coordinate 3,554,224 of JAPJYM010000001.1, forward strand.
ACAGGAACATGTTATGCTACTGACCTTCAACCGTCCGAAGGCTTTGAATGCCATAACCCCGACTATGACCAGCGATGTAAAGAGGATTTTGGATTGGTTTGACCAGGAGCCCGGCCTCTGGTAACGAGTCCGCACTGGAGGAGAAAGAGACTATGCATTGACCTGATTACATCCTAGGGTTGTCGTCCTAACTGGCGAAGGGCGACTGTTCTGTGCCGGTGCGGACCTCATTGCGTACGTTTGTTGACTTGGGTCTAGTGTGGAAGGGCACTGAACTCAGTTGTTGCTTGGCAGATGGAATGATCGACAAGTCGGGGGCGGGGCGCAGACGGACCAAAGCGACATCATCAGCGATCCGGACGGTTTCGCATCCCTCTCCCGACGATTCACCACTTCCAAGCCTGTGATTGCTGCTGTGAACGGCGGTGCGCACGGCGGAGGGACGGAGATAGTCCTGAACTGCGACATTGTCGTTGCTAGCGAGGATGCAAAGTTCGCCCTTCCAGAGGTCAAGCGAGGCGTCGTCGCTGTCCAAGGGGGTCGGTTTAGCTTTGGTTTCCACACTATGTGCTCTAACTGAGTTGATTCATAAGGCATGCCTAGACTGGCACGCATCGCCGGTCACCAGGTGGGATACTCGATGCCAGGTCAAGGCATAACGTTAATTTCAATGGTTGCCCCAGCTTGCCAGCGAACTCTTGCTGACGGGCAAAGCTATTTCTGCCACCGAAGCGGCGACACGTTTCGGTTTGTGAGTGCGCGTTCTTTGTTGTGAGAGTATCCTCTCTGATATGGCAATATAGCGTGAACAAGGTCGTCCCAAAGGATGAAGTTCTGTCTGCTGCCCTGGCGTGGGCTGCGGAGATTAACCAGAACAGCCCCGACTCGGTACAGAGCACGAAACGCGCATTGCTATTGTCGAACCGGCACGGAAACATCGAGGATGCCGTGGTTGCCCATATCGGGTCTTCCGAGAGTAAGCGGACATTCGTCAGTGAAAACATTCAGGTACGTCGTTTATAGGTCTTCGGAGGAAGGACTGACTGGAGTTGCACACTGCTGACAACTTGACTTTTGTAGGAAGGTTTACGCGCCTTCGTGGAGGTAGGGTTATGTCGTGGCGTGTACAGAATACGGATACTTATCTTAGCCACAGAAACGCAGGCCTGCCTGGAAGAATCCTGCGAAGTTGTAGAGTACCTCCTCGGTACTCGGAGGAGGACGGTGCGGCAGCGTGGTTCGCTTGTTGCGGGCGCCAGCACGGTCCACCCACTTGGCCTATATCTTGTACCGCTCTGGTTGCTGGATTTCTCAAATGTGCCACTAGTTCATGTTGAATTGGAAGCGTTCCTACTATCGTACGACGAATTCTGTCCCCCTCTGTGTGATGCTTGCGAGACTCTTCTGTTTCTGGGGTTAGGGTTTGGGGACGAACGGGCGTCTCGCGACGGGCCGCGACTCACGTCGCAGTCTGCGGGTTCCTTTGCCAGCTCTTTTCCTCCCGCATCTGCTTCAACATGGACAGCCCTTTGAATACCTCTGAACCCAGTAACTCCGACCAATCAATTTTCGAACGATGGAGAAACAGGTTCACGGCGATGACCATTGGAACGCCCGAGGAGAGAGTCGCGGCCATGCAGGATCACCACCACAAGAGGTGCGAGAAGTGGAAGGGTGAGCTCATGACATACAGTGCGTACCGGTGGCTTCGCCTCCCTTTCAGACCGTGTATATCCCGCTCAAGCGGCGTGTAACCTCCGCCTTCACCGCCAGGCCCCGCAGTAGCCTTCATGTTGAAACACCTGAAGCAGTCCGGTGCAGATGTGACCTTCAATGACATTGTTTGCGCGCCATGCGACTTCGCTCGAGCAGGCGGGTTCAGCCCAACGGGAGTCATTGTGCTATGTCAAGACAAATTCATGAGCAAGGGACATATGGAGGACACCATGGTGCACGAGCTCGTGCATATGTACGACCATGCCAAGTTCAAGGTCGACTGGGACAACCTGCGGCACCATGCATGCAGCGAGGTATGTGTCACCTCCGTCCGCATTTACGTGTCCGCCCGGGTCCTTCACGTACGCTGACGGTGACGGGGTGCTGACGAAAACACTGCTGCTGTGAAAGATCCGGGCGAACAGCCTGAGCGGGGACTGCAGGTGGAGCCGGGAATTCCGGCGAGGGTTCGTGTCGTTCTCGAAGCAGCACCAGGCAGGTCTCGCCGATGTATCTCCACGCCTGCAGGGAGCTAAATTCACGTCCCTTTACTTGAACAGGAGTGCGTGCGACGCCGTGCGGTGTTGTCTGTGCGTGCCAATCCGGCGTGTCCCGACCAGGCGACTGCGGAACGGGCTGTCAATGAAGTATGGGAGAGCTGTTTCAACGACACACGGCCGTTCGACGAGGTAAATGAGCATAGCTCTTGCAATTGCCCAGAGGCGCACAGCTGACCTGACGTCTGGTGACAGATCTACTGAGGCTCGATGTCGAAACGACTGGGCTTACGGAAGCTGCCCGCGGTGGTGCGATCTGAAGTTGGAGAGTTCAGACACGTCGGCGGTGCTATTTGTAGCCAGGGTCCCATGAGGTGTGCTTCCGCCGAGGGCGCGCAGCTATACTTGCGGCAGTCGGTGGGTTCGCCTGGTCGCGTGTGAGAGACTGCCGTACTCGTACTGCCGAGATGGCTTGGGTGCGGTGTTTGGGCTGTAGGATGGGCCGGATGCGGGTGTTGGGTAGAGATAGACATATTGTTAATCATTGATAATTCACGGGTCAGGATGTGCAGTGCGATGGGTGACCGAGAGGGGCTGGAAAGGAGCGGCAGTAATGAACGAGGACCGGTATTCTTGGATGCTCAGGGTGCGCGGCTGATCAGCAAGAAAGAGAGTCCAATCAGAGCCCGGACCGAGGCTCTGGAGGAAGGTTCTCGGGGGCAGCGTGAGAAAGTCGCAGACTAGAAAAGTGCCGGATGGCGACAGTGCGACTCGGCCAGCCGCCTTTTGTCGACGTCCCCGTTCTTCCCCTCTCCAGGCTCGCATTCCCGGCCACTACGTTCCTTCTCTACCACTAGAGGCCCCACCATGTTCGCAGTCAGGTTCAGGTGAGCTCTTCTGCACCACTGTGGAGCCCGTGCATAGCATGATTTTGACTCTGGTGATTGCCGCCGACGTCCAGCTGCGTTGCCGTTCTTGCCCTTGCTCCTTGGACGCAGGCTCTCTTCCTCCAGACTCCCGTCGGCTGGCAGAGCAGCTCCCCTGCAAACGTATCCTGGACGCACACTTCGACCGACCCCTCGTTCACTTTCCAGCTGGCCAACACGGACGAGTTCCACGACACCTTCAGTATTGCGAACAATGTCAACCCCACTGCAGACTTCGCCTCCTTTACGCTCCCAGTCATTCCTCAAGGGTATGTTTTGTTTTCTCCGTTGGCCTTGCTCCAGTTCATGCGCTTATTTCGCCTCCGATTCCAGCACCTACACCTTGCGTGCAATTAACGTGACGTGAGTTTTCCGACAAGTTGGGCCTCAACGCTGTTATACTGAACAATGTTCAATCTCCAGGAATGCCGGTCAAGTGTTCGACGAGACCCCCAGTTTCACCATCCAGGGTCCTCCTGAGTCTTCCAGCCAATCGTCGACCGCTTCCACCTCCGGGTCAGCCAGCGCTTCCGCGTAAGTGCATACAACATCCTTCCTTGGAGCGTCGTGCTGTTCTGACTCGCAGTACAGGAGCGGCTCGGCGACCCTCACTGTACCAGCTACCTCTAAAACCGGTGCGTCAGGAACTGCGGCGGGCACGTCCACAGGTTTCGGGGTGACCGTCTCCAACTCAGGATCCGCTGCCGCCAGTAACACTGGTGCTGCCGCTGCCAGTTCTGGCAGTGGCTCCTCCACGGCCGCGGCGCCGTCGAGTTTCAACAACGGTGCAGCTTCTCTTCCTAACCTCACTCCTTGGGCCGTCGCTGCCCTTGGGGTGATCGCTGGTGCCGCTGCTGTGTTGTGATCGGCTAGCATAGTAGGCGTGTCTCGGACGAGTCCCGGTTTTCGCGTAGTTCTCGATGTTCTGTTTTTACGTTTTCATTCTAGGTTTTGGACTTCATTTTACGCCTTCACGCACACGAAGAGTACTTTTACGTACTACCATAATACCCGTCAGTAGGAAGGACCAGACCAGCCGCCTCGTTGCTCGCCATGTCGAGGGTTGGGGTCGTGTGCCCCAGACAGTTTTTCTATACGGACCAGAACATTGCTTTCGGGTTTGAGCATGTGGGTCACATGCGTTGTTTCAGTACGTACGACATATACCAACATTCCTTTAGCTTAAGCACCGAGCCCACACATTGTGTGCGAAATGAGTTTACAGTAATATATCGGTCCTTCGGACAACGAATCCAGTTTGCCCTCCTGAGCCGTCCCATGCTCATTTTCCAGAAATCGGACTCAACAGTATTCATAACAGTCTTAATAGCTACGATATACCAGATTTTCGCAACCTAAAACGAGGATTCTGAGCAGATCGAGGTGTAACTCCCTTATCGTGCCTCCATCGGTCCTTCGGACGCCTTGATTTTGCCTAATGAGATTTCATCTAAGCGAACGTAGCCGACGATACCCGAGGCACGAATATGGCAAATCAGCCAGTTGTTTCCGCAAGAGCGTTGCAGCCAGGATTCAAGACAAACATACACCATACAAGGACGGAACAGCGTGGAACACAACATAAGTCCTGCGTAAAATTTTGCGGGTGGAGCTGCTGTCGATCCCGAGCAACGCCCTGGTCGAACTAATTTTGCCCCCAAAACCACCAAAATTTGGGCACTGAACAACAGCGGGGCCACATTGCGGGCCGAAACTCAACATTCGAGTACAAATAAGATATTATAACGTATCGGCAACCAGTTTGAAGGCAGGGGAATGGCGGGGGAGTGAGAAATGCAGGCCGTCCGAAGGACTGATGGCTTCCGAAGGACCGATATATTACTGTAAGTACCCAATATTACACGATGGCCCTGCAAAGCTTGGTAACTATAGTACAGTATATGAACAACATCCAATCCAGGTAAGGATACAGCACGCATCGTTCAGCGAAAGCAAGGGGGAGTACAACATTTCGGGAAACTACACGGGTCGACAGCCCTTCTCATGCGACAGGCCGTCGATTTGTATCATTATAGGCCGACCATCCACCGATTTTTCGACGGTAATATTGATCTTCACTTCGAGCTGCATTACAGGTCGCCGCTGGGAGGGTGACTGCTGCACAGGGTGGCTATCCGATCGCCTTTTGAATGCGTTCACAATCCGGTCCGTCCAACGGGTGGTCGTGATAGCAGCGATCATGGAGGTCATTAGTGGAACTGCATTGCGAATATGGTCAGAGACAGGCAGACGATGGGTAAGGCGCGGATATGGGTCAACTCACCGGACGCTTGGGTGAACATGGCAGTAACGTGGAAGCCAGGTGACGACATGCCACTCAATGCGCTTGTACTGCACGAAGCAGTGCGTGAGCCGAGGTCATGAAGACGACACAAGGTCAGGAGATCGAGTAGTACGAACATGAGAACGACGGGTTGGAGACAAGCGAAGGAGATGATCTGCACCGCCTTTGCCTTCAGCTCAGAGGGGTTATTGGAGGCGGATGTTTGATCTTCCGGAGTGCGGATTCGACGAGGTCTTAAGGCGGCGACCAAGACATACACTGTGCAGAAGTCGAGAGTGATGGTTAGTAGCCCCGAATCGGAGGTGGACACTGGATTGCTGCTGGTACTCAAGGCCTAGGCACGGACTCTCAAGGCACAGCGCGGTCAGGAGTGCCAATACACTGCGGATTTGCGAAGCAATGTGCCTGTCGGAGGAGTAGAATATTAGCTGCCTTACTCTGTAACGTAGGATGGGTGAACAGGTGATGCTTACAGCGCCGTATTGTCGAGAGAGCAGACTGGATCGTATGGGCGTTGGCTGACCTGGTTTGGATACATTTGATCAAGCTGACGAATGTGTCAGAGGAGGATATCCACACAACTAACCTGGCGGAGCTTACGACTGCCGCTATGCCGCAGAAAACGAGGAAGGTGATGTATGGAGTTCCGATCAACTGGGCTCGTATCAATAGAAGTTTTTCAGGGAATTCCGCCACGGAGATATGTACGAAGGTCCGATATAGAATTTGACAGTCGAAGCTTCCAGGAGTAGGATATGAGCTTCTACTAGGGTATCCAGTACCGCTGGCCACAATGCTGTAGCAAGCCTGTGCATGATATCCTGTAGTTAGCCCAGATACAAGCAGATGTGAGTACAACAAACTTACGTAGTTGGACTTCCGGCAAGAAGATATGCTTGCACCACACATAAAGGGCCTGGTGGTGCATCCGGGCCCCGTAGTTTGCTTCCGTATATCCTAAGGTAGAGGGAATGAAATGTGATCCACCGCCGCGAGGGCCGCAAGGAGGGAATACCTACAAAAGGTACGAGGGGATCGTGCTCGCTAAGATCGCAAACAAAATGCTCACCGCACTTGTGCTCCGTCCGACCTTGAAGAAGAGGAGGGGCATCATGATGAGAACCAGCAATGTGACCTCGCCGGTAGTGGCCAGGGTGAAGGCGGCATAGAAGAGCCGAGTCTCTGAGTGTATTCCTGGATCGTTGCTCGCCGCGCTGTCGATTGACCGATGCGCATGAGGTGATAATGCGAAGGCGCTGTGTCGGATTTGGCGGAAGAGGGTGTGGCCGACGTTTCAAAGAGCGAGAACTGAGAGCGTCGTCCACCTGGAAAACGGAGGTGCAAGGTCGATGGCAACTTTGTGTCTTTCTTACTTTTGCCCAGGCTTCATTATATGGGGCCAAGTTCTCTTAGGGATGCTAGATCGGGGGTGGTATAATTGGTTTCGGGCGATCCACATATGCCGCACCATACTACTATGCGAAAGAAGCACTTGGCCCGCAATTTGCCTTCCCATCCAGGTGCGATGTGAGCGACAAACTTGAAACTTTCTAGCTGTACATGCATCAGAGACGTACCAAGGTAGCGGTAGAGGGACCGTTTCGCGAGACTATTGCAGCTGCATGTCATCTTATAATTAGCCATCTGCTGCGGGGTAAAATTGAATATGTCTCCCTGCGATGTCCAGGACAACTTCGTCAGCAATTTGACTAGGCAAACATGGCGAGGGGGTACTGATAACAGCAAAGAACACCGAAGTCGATTACAAAATGACTGCTCAACGTTCAACGTCAACGTTCAACGTTCAACGCTGAGTCGAGGGTCGTGGTGGTGTTGCGGCGCAAGGCTGCCAGATTCCTGGGCCCTACAGTACTAGTTGTGGCTTCGGTCACACCCGGGCCGGTACCTCCGAGCCACATTTGATAGGGCGGCAAAAACAGGCGCGCACGATCTTCCCACAACGCGCACGTGGCTTGGGGAGGTGAGGCGGGAGCTCAGAACACTGAACAAGCCTAAGGGCGGCAGCGAACTTGGAAGCCCTGTTTGGCAGAGCTTGTCCTTGTCCTTGTCCTTGTCCTTGTCCTTCTCCCCGTCCCTGCGCAGGCCCCCAGGGTTCTCTTTTCTTCTGCTTGCCTCTCTTCGTCTGCGTTTCTTCCGTATAACTCCCACACTCACCCGTTGGACCCTGGGTGAGTGACCTGTCATACCCCCCAAGATGTCTCAAACGCTAACCGTGGCTCTTTTCCCTGTACTCCAAATCCACAATGCTACCACAGTCTGAAGCAGATGATAATCTGACCTGATCACGGACCCTGAGGCCTCTACGACATTATCTACGACCACAACATGCCGCCTTCCTTTTCCGAGGACGCTGACCAGCCAGAGTCAGCCGTATCTCCCCCCTGGGCTCCCCCACGCGCACCACTCCCTCCTCATCGACTTGCAAAGCTCGCCAACGCTCTCGGAGTATCCACACCAGTCCCTCTCATACACGCTTTCTCTTCTCCGTCATCCAGTCACGCTTCTTCGCCTATCCCACCGCCATCCGCCGTCTCTACATCCTTTGACTTCCGACGCTCCCCAACACCCTCGGTAGGATCCTCTGCGCACACTTATACCCCAGCTCCCCATCATTCCAAATTCCTCCTTCACGTCATCCCGCCATCTCACCTCCCTCACGAGACTGATTACGCACATGAGAACGAGCTTCTCCCACCACCCCCCACCGCTTCCGGCTATCACCCTGTGTTCCGTCGCGGTATCATGATCCCGGTATACTCAACACTACAGAGCCAGCTCACGGCCATCGCGAAGGAATATGCTCTTCCCAGCACAGTCGGTCTGGTTCTATACCTCGTCAACTCCTCCCCTGCAGCTCAAGCTAGCATGAGACTCGGTAATATGACTGAAGAGGATGGTGAACCGGGACCGCGGATATCGGATGACATTTGGAGGCACATCTGGGTACGTGTCCTGAAAGCGGAGCGAGAAGAACCCTCGCTCTCCGCCGCGCGCCCGAACGGCCTCGGAATCGGGAACGCGGCTGCCCTGTCCTCGCCTTCGCTCCTCCAGGACGTGATGGCGAACCCGAGCCCCCTACGCCCGCTCCTCTCGCCCATGCGCACGGAAGCCCCGCGCTTCGGCACCCCGTCCCCATCGACGACCGCGTCCCACTCGGTACTCTCGTCCACGTCCGGGTTCGACTCACCCGACTCTGCGACGTCCGTGTCTGACGGCGGCAACGCGGACGACCTACACCTTCCTGGGCTCCATTCGCCGGCGCTCATTCCAATTTTAGCGAAGGTGGAGTTCGACATCGACAGGCGCAAGGCGACGTGGTACGGCAGATGGAAGAAGACGCGGCGCGCGCAGCATGCCAAGCGTGCGGAGAGCCGCTTGGGGTTCCGGAGCCGGGCGGCTTCGCGTGCGGGGGACGAGTCCGCCGTGGACGGTGGGGGTGAGGGTGAGGGCGACGCGGACAGGAAGCCCGCGCTGGAGCTGCGTCTGGTCGAGCGGCTGCAGGCCGAGTCGAGCGTGCCCGTGTTTATGCGGCCCAAGAATGGTAGGTTACTTGGGCCAGGCGCGGACGACGGGTACGCGCAGCTGCCGGACTCGGACTCGGAGGACGAGGAGGCGACTGCGCGGTATGGGAAAGGGGTCGTGAGTGGCGATCCGCTGGCGGACGTGTTCGGCACGGACGCCGAGACCTGGGCGAACATTCGTGCTGAATCACAACCCTTCCGCCAGAAGTCTACGGACCTGAACGTCGTCGACCTCGCGCTCTCTGGTGCGGCACTTTCGGAGCTCCCAGATCCCGCAGAAGATAGTGAAGGGAAGCAACCGGACGACGGCGCGCAGGAGGTGGCGGATCTTCTCAAGCGGAGCTCGCGCCCACAATTGTCGGTCGCGATCCCCACGCCGCCGCCTCAAGTACAGGAAGCGAGTCGCGAACGCAGCGCGTCACAAGGGTCCAGCTTCTCGCTGTCGAGGAAGCGCATTCCTCCGGCGCTGGACCTTACGCCGTCCCTACCAAACGCGGTGGACTCCGCGGATCTTGGTACGGACGGTTCGACCTTGGGCTTGGCGTACCTGACGGAGGAACCTACCCCCTCTACAGGTTCCTTCGCCGAAGGCGCGACTCCGTCGACTGGCGACATGGCGCAACCGCCGCGGCGAAGCCCACTGGAGGAGAAACGTGACGGCCAGTTCTTCGATGAACTCAATCTCGGACTTGACGGCTCTCTCGAGGTGCGTGGACTTAGCATGAAGCGTCGATCCACGTGAGAAACTCGGCCGCTGACGTGCTATTATTCAGTATGACGATGATGACCCTGAGGATCGCCGAAAGAGCCAGGTTCTGATGATGGCGAAGCTCGATGAGATCGAGAAGGTATGTGGTACAAATCCGATCGAAATTCAGCATCGTGAACACGAGCCGCATTTGCAGACACTCGCCCAATTCTCTCCTCGCAAACTGGCGATCGAAGATCTTTCAGCGGAGACGCCCACGGGCATGCCCTCGATTGCCAGCCTCACCCCTTCGCCAAAATGGCGAGGAAGTCCCAGTGGTACACCAGCACCTATGGCTTCCCCTCAGCCAGGGTTAGTGTAGTGCGACTCTAGAATGTTAAGACACTGAGATTTGTATGTATAGGCCTCCGCCTGAAGGCGCATCCTGGCCAGCGGTCCCATACTCCATGCTCAACAATTCCCCCACACCCCCATCGGAACCCCTCAGTGACCTCCCTTCTCCACCACGGATAGCCTTCAACGGTGTCTCGACCGAATTGCCCAAGTCGCCCTTCCAGAGTCGCATGTCACAAGGCGAGTCCGATGAGACGCTTGCGCGGAAGCGTGAGCTGGAAGAGGATGGCCTCTATCCGCCGCTTGTAGCACCTTCACTGGCACACGCACCAGGATCAGACTCCCCCATTATCCCTCTGTCACCGGATCCGTTCGGCAGGTTCCCCTCCGACCTGCCTTTCCGACAGGAGGAGTCCTCTCTCCGACAGACACATAATCCCAGGTCGATGAGTAACGTCTCTGAGACGCCGTCAAGCCGCTTCTCCGTCGACTCACTAGCCGAGGAAGGCGGCAAAGGCGGCACGAAGCACTCTTCATCGCTTATGAGCGTGAAGAGCCTCAAGAAGTTGTGGCGACGGACAAATAACAAGTCCTCCGTGTCCGGTTCGAGCTCGCCTGCCCTTCCCGATTCTGGTCGTGTGTCACCCAATACAGTTCCGCTTTCAAATAGCGCCACAGTTCCCGGACCAAAACGCGAGTCGCGGACGCTCTCGAAATCGCCTCTGCTTGACCAGCCCAGGTCTGCACCCGGACTCTCCATGGTCGTACCGAAACGCAAGGGGTCAATGCACCAGCTGTCTTGGAATCAGGAATCCCCGTACCCAATCCACCCTCCTCCCCGTCAACCTTCGCCTGGCATGCCACCGATGCCAGCTACGACGCCACCGTTGCCTGCGTCTGCCCCTCCAGTCCCCAGTCAGGCGGACAAGGGCAACGTGCGTAAGTCGATCCTGAAGTCCTTCAACAAATCTCACTCTAGTAGCCTCTCAACACACTCTTCGCAGTCGTCCATCTCGGCACCGCGCACTAGCAACGACGCGCCGTCCGACGCGCACCGGCGCAAGGGCAGCGTCGTCGAGCTGTCCCACGTCATGAAGCGCGCATCGGGTGTGTCCTCGACCATGACCCTCGTCGACATCCCTCGAAGCCCGCCGATCCCCGAATACATCCCCAGCGCCCAGTCCCGCTCGAACAGCCGCCAGTCGCAGCTCTCCTATTCCAGTATGCACACGCATACGAAGCACCACCGCCCGAGCATGTCCTCGAACGACTCCTCGTCGTCGCGTGCGCCCTCGCGGCTTATGGCCAGCGCGTCCCCGCCGCGGAATGGGGGCCTCTCGATACCGCGCACATCGGGGGACTCGTACGAGAGCCGGCCGAGCTTCGATGAATCGCAGTTCGAGATCGTCTCGCCGAACGTTCTGCCGCACCAGCTCTCGTATCCGTACAACACCATGGACCAGTCTATGTCGTCTGAATACTAGTCTAATTACCAACCAGATCAACCAGATCTGGTTTGTTTTATTCTTGGTTGCTTTGTATATTGCCGAACGCTCTTCGTCCCGACCGCGACCACCCACATATGATAATATCGTACCATTCAAGTTGCTTTCTTCATTTTCTATTACGGGGGACGTCAACATTAACCGTACGGACCCCGCCTGTCGACTAGGCGGAAGGCCTCGTCGTTATCTCACCACTTGCGGCCTTCGGGAGCCTTGCCGGCCTCGTGCAGGCCGCATATATCGCCCTTGGAACGCTCCTTTATGATACCGCTACGCGTTGGCTATTACTTGTGTAAGTTATGTTTGTCGTATCCTGATCATGACACTTCGCATTCATTTCACACGTCGCGTCGTCCTTCGAAGTTTTATTTTATATCCATGCTGCATGCCCGGTGCCCGTCTCGCGTCTCGTAGATGTGTCTTATTAGTAATGTGATTGTCCCGATAAGCCTAGAGCCCAAACTTCAAGGAGACCGTTATATGCTCCTGTAGAAAGAGTGCCCTGTCGAGTCCTTGCTTGCTGCAGAGGTACTTGAGTAACACGCTTTTAGAAAGAGTTCTCCGTTGAGTCTTTGCCTATTGCAGAGGCGCTCGAGTTGCCGGCGGAGATCGTGGTCAGAATGCGGTCAATGTAGTTGGCACCACTCCTATGAAACATAGAGCATATCAGTTTCACGAGGCTTCACGACAAGTAGTTTGGCCTTGCAATACGTACCACTTTTGGTGCGTGAGCACGTCGCAGCCGATCTCCTTCTCTTTCTTCTGGATGAGGTTGACGTACGCGAGCATACCGTCAGTCTTGAATGCCGAAGCGAGCTCCGCTGTCCACGACGTCAGTAGGAATGAGGGTGGAAACGTTCTGTGGTTGTACGTACCGGCCGTAACGGCGTTCAGGTGCAGGCCGGCCAGGGAGATGAGTTGGAGGACGAAACTGTGCACGACATTAACTTGAATCGAGTGTCAAACAGTCACAGATGCTCACCCCTCTTTACCAAGATCCCAGACGAAGTTCTTCAACGCTGCGTCAGAGAATCCTTGACCTAACCAGTTGAAACTGGGGCTGAGGTTGTAGACGAACCACCTGGACGTATGACGCTCGAATTAAATCCGTCATCCCCCGAGAGGCCGATCAGGGAACTCACTTTCCAGGGTACTTCTCGCGGATCTTGCGAGAGAAGTACTTCGCCTGCTCTAGATCAGGTAGCTTCGTCTCAAGCCAGATCATGTCAGCGTAGGGCGCAAACGCGAGTTCGCGCTTGATCGCGGCCTCCACGCCACCGGTGTAGTGGTAGTAGCCCTCGCGCGTCTTAGGCAGGTCCCAATCCCAGAAAATGGCCTCTCCAAGAATATCCTTGGCAATGTCTCGCGCGTCCGCATTCGACACCCCGTTTGCTGCTTCACGATACGCTTTGAGGGCACCCTCCTTGTCGCTCACACTTGATTTCTCGAGCGCCTTCTCGAAGGCTGCACACCCAACACCCGTCGGTGATCATGCCTCTTTTATGCGCTGATAATTAGGACTCACCTTCGTTAAACGTGCAAAGCGGATTCCGCGCGAGCCACTCGGCCTCGATCTTGTCAATCTCGGCGCCGCTCCTGCCTTCCGCCTCGGCCTTCGCGATAACCTCTGCGAGCGCGCGGTCGGGCGCGGTGACGCCTCTGATGAACTCGTGGTCGAGGATGTCGACGGTGCTCGAGAGGAGCTTCGCGCCCTCAGCGTCCGTGCGTGCGATGAGGAGCATCGTGGACTTGAGCAGGTCGAGCTGGAAACGCGCGGCGATGAGGCGCGAGACGTGCGCGGACGCGGGCACCAGCACCTTGCCCGCGAGGTGCCCGCACTTCTTGCCGCCGACGAGCTGGTCCTCGAGGTGGATCGCGGACGCGCCCTGTGGTGGCGATGAGACCCTCCGTTAGCGGGGTTAAGTGGAGGGTGATGGGGATATGCGCGTACAGACTCGGCGAAGAGCTTGACGAGCTTCATGACGGCCGAGAGACCGCCGTGTCTAGGCAGGTCGAGAGGCTACTCAGTCCATCCACAAGGAGGAAGTGCTCTGAGAGCAGGTGCTCACCCCATGTCAGCGTCAGCAATGATAGGCCGCAAATAATCAATATAGGGCATCTTCGCGCGAGCCTCCGGGGTCGCCTGCCATCGCTCGTCATAGTGCTTCTTGTCGTGCAGCTGTTGGGCACGGAATATTCGGTGTACTTGGTTGGGGACCGTGGTATACGGGTAATCTCTACCAAATCCCTCCATGCCTCAGCCATTTGCAGCTCCATAAAACACGCCCGTACGCACCCGAGGTCCGGTCCAACTTCATTGTTCCCCGTCGTCAGCACGCTCGACGCCGCCCAGCCGCTAACATACACAACCTCCTGGTGCGGCGCCATCTGCGTCATCTGCACAGGGTCGATCGCGCCCATTGTGGGTACAGGCTTTCCCTCGCTAGCTGCCTTCTCGAGTAACGCATACATTTTATTCGCGAGGAGCGTGGAGGGCAGGGGAAGAATGGGGAGGGAGCCCTGCTTGGACGCGACCTGCGCGGCGGTGTACGGTCGCCTGAGCGAAGAAAATCGGGGCTGGGCGAAGAACGCCTCCACGTCCGCGACACGAGCTTCGAATTGGGCGACCTCTTCCTGCGGGGTCGGAGGGGTGAGCGGGAGGGTGGGCAGAGAGGACATCGCGCGGTAGCCTGGGGCGAGGGTGGGAGTTGCGCCGCGGACGCGGAGGTAAGTCCTGAGCATTGCGGGGTAAATGGGGCAACGCAGGGCTAGAACAAGAAACAGAGATAGAACGGAAGGAGTGCACTGCGGGGCCTTATAAGAGAAGAGAGAACGGAGCTGGATCCGTGTCGCAGCGAGGACGGAACCACATTTGCGTACCCCGCACTCCGGCTTTCCGGCAACCTCGGGGCGCACCCGGATCCCCAGTCCGCCATCTCAGCATTCCGACATCACAGAGGTACCGTACTTCATTGGTACTTCGTTCAACTTCATTCAACGCCAGGGCTGGATCAAGGTCATTCGATACGGTGATACTCCATGTTCACTCTTTGTTGACTACATAAGTACGCTAACGTCTTCGGTCCAAAGCTCAAACAGCCAGCAACTGGCGATAACTGTCCAAACTCTTGCGCCTAACGTGTTTCGGGCTTCGGAGTTCTGTAAAGGCGATGTGAGCACCTTCGTCGGACGAACTTGCCGAAAGCTGGGCAAAGAAATACACTTACGGCGCGAAGAAGAGGCGCAGGAAGACGCCGCCAATGCCCAATATGGGCCGTAATAGGGAGCCTTGACGGAGATACCCCAGCGTATCATTCCTTCTTGCGACGCATGGCGTCCCGACTGTAACGAAGCGCATATGCTCTTCACCCGACCAAGGACGCCAAGCATCGTACGCACATCATGCTCAGTGCGTGAGATCGCCCGAATGGCCGAAAGAGATCGACGCCTAGATACCCTGTTGGGTGATTGCCAGCCTCCAGAGTCAGCGGTAAGATTATGCACGCGGATCTACGGCATAGAAGCGTACTGGGCGGCCGAACAAGGGTTTCGTGCGTCTTGCCCACTAACCACTCGACGATACGTGATGGGGCGGAATTGCTCCGATCCTAGTCGGATAAAAGGAGAACTCACGATTCAGCAGTGTGGAAGGCTGCTGGTCACTAAGCCACATGCGGGTGCGATAATTCTTTCCGCATGCAAAGAGCCGTTTTGAGCCCAGAAAGGGCTGGAAACGGCTGGAAAAGTATTGCGACGTTACGATGGGTTCTCTGTATGCTGTGGTAATGTCAGGATGATGTGCTTCTTGAGCAAAGGGGCGAGGCAGAAGACATGGGAGAGCTGCTCAGCCCGCCATCGAATGTAATAAGCAGACAAATACTCACCTTCGCACATCGTTGGCAGTCCTCGTGTCCTCTAGTGACCCTCTAGTGACACCCTCACTCTACCATCCTGCCTGACCAGATGCCCCCGCTGCAGGCCCCCGTGTCTTGAGCCTAGTTTCAATCCGACTCGTTCCTTGGGTAAGAAGAGAGATTTCTTGCTAGTACTTTGGAGTTCTCCGCGGCCAACCTGCATAGCAAGGTGTTGGTGGGTGGCTGCAATCGGAACGATAGATGCGCCTGGTGGTGGATCTTCCGTGCTCCTACGTCTAAATTCGCATCTGTACAGAGGAGGTACGCATGCATAGATTTTGCGCAAATCTCGCATAGTCGGCCAAATAGCTCGTAGTACCAAGAACGTGGCGCTGGACCAGGTGCAGACAGTAGACTGTGTCGGGAAGTTGCTGAACAAATAGGCACCTCACCCAGATAATCCCGACCACTCTAATGAGTCCTCGGCTACGTTGTCCTCGTCCTCTGTCGCATTTCCCTCTAGTGGTTGACATGAGCGTCGTGCGAGTCGCGATGGATACCTAAGAACTGATGAAAATCGAGAGAGGTGGGTGCTGGTGGGTGCATATAGGTGCCAGGAGACCATTGTTTGGGGGGCAGAGGCGATTAGGAGCGGTATGGGTCCAAGAGAGACAGAGGAAGAGCGAGTAACTCTCGGAGAACCATGAAGGTCGGGAGTCTGATAGATGGTTGGAGTAGACAATGAGAAAGAGGGTGTTGTGGATGTAGGATGATAGTGCTCCAAGAGTAACATGATTGGGAGGATTTGCGAGTGGGGGACGGTTCCACTGGCAAACCTGCGATGACTCCATTGGAAGGCGCGGTGAGACGAGGGTTTATGGAATAGAGTGCCATGATGGCGACGGGAAATAGGTAGGAGAGGCTGATGGAAGAGTATGGACGAGGGTGGTTTTGGCAGGGCGGATTGAATCGAATCGAGCTGGAGGCTCGGAGAGCTGCATGGGAGGCGCGGAGTTGCACCGATCGAGTCGCGGCCTTCTCTCGTCAGCCGTCTCCATTCCACTTCGTCCTCAACGATCGCTCTTGTTCCTGTGCTACTTGCTATCTTCATGTCTTGTTTTTCGTATCCCTCTATGCTGACGGTGGTTGACGACGTCGTTTCTCAAGTATACTGGAGATACCCCAAGTATTAGCGGCTCCATTTCCGCGGCAACACTCTCCCATCCTTCATGGCAGAGGCTACAACGACGACGTGTAGCCCTCCCCCCTCTGGCGTTAGTATCAACCTCGCTGCATGGTCGTGAGGATCCTCGACACGGACACCACGAAGAACAGATCGATTGGCCAACCACGCAGGATTCACCAATCGTTCTGTCCTTGGCGCGGCTCCTGTACAACATCAACACCAAATGAACACATTGCTCAAGCTCACAATCGTGGTTCATCGCCATCGGCATGCTGCGATGACCTCCACTACTGCGGAGGCGTCAACGGCACCAGTATGTCGCGACTCATGGTACAAGGTGTGTCGGCATTGTCGTCGTTGGCATTCCTCTGCTCTTGAGCGCAGTCTCTTCCTATTGCTATGAATTGCTGGATCGATACGTTGCTCGCTGCCATCCTCAAGTCGCACTTGGTCGTCTTGCTGTCAGGTTGTCGCATATAGCTGCTTCTTTTCGAGGCTCTTGTATGTGCATCTTGATGCAGACATGGTTGAGCTGGATGGTTTGCTTGACGAGACAGGCACACAGGATGTTATCAGGACAATGGTTTTGGCGGTGGTGGTCGGTGTAAGAGAGGGCTCACCCGCATCACTATCATTTTGTATCATAAGCGCTCGTGACCACGATCACGCGCGACGTGACCCTACGTTCGACATTGTCCAGTATCGGGACGTCTGGCCCACAGGCTGCCCAGTGCTTGATCATAGGGCTCATCTTGCATATGTGGATGAGATGTGAATGACTAATAAATTATCATTCGAGGATACCATCATCGTCTTCACCTTGGTGGAAGTGTACGTTGGGCCAATGGTCCTCCCCCACTCAAGAGTCCATGTGAAGGCCTTTCTCCTGAACGGGTCACTAGTTCCCCTCTTTCTATGAAAGTATACTTGCTCCTGAGGGGAAAGAACTTTGACATTGTTGAATAGACGTACAGTGCAAGCCAGCATCACCCGTCCTCAACGCCTCATCCTTGGCGCCTTGTGCATAGTGGATCCCTCATGACGGCTGTTCTCCCCAGAATGTCGTCCTTTCAGCCTACAAGCGCAATGTTGAAAAGCCTGGGCATCTATGCCGACCGCAATGATGATCGAAAGCAATGGTGGATGAACGATCGGAGGTACATTCAGATGGCGAGAGCACTGGAAGGTGCTGATCACGGACGCTCGTGCGTCGTGTTCTCGCGGTAATCAAGCAGCCCGTGCTAAGGTACGCATCTAGGGTCCTGGCTTCGTTTACCTACCTCGCCGCCTTTTTGGTCCCGCCTACTTAAACAGCTCGGCCCCGCCTCCGCTCTCTTTTTTCAACTCTCATCTTCCTTTACTTCCACACCCACTCATTTTGATTGTTCTTTGCTGCCCCCTTCTTCCTTTGCTCCTCATCATCTCGAGACTACGTTGTTCGAGCTGTTATCTGCCATCATAAAGTCGAAACTCAATATATTCGTACTGTTTGTTCCCCATTTCCGCTTTCTACCACGGTCATGGCCTCCTCGCTTTCCTGCCACACTTCCCGCCTCCCGACATACCGTTCTTTGCATGTCGGCCGGTTCCATCCCTATCCGAGAGGAGGCCCTCGACGCGGCGAAGACGCTCTCATGGTACGTCGATTTATTGAATGCCTGAAGTTAAAGCTGACGTGTGTGGGCCTCGATGACTGAGGCAGCAAACCGTCGACTACAGAACTTTGGACTGCATGATTGGATTGGACACGATCCCGGAGGAGCCCGAGCCTGTCCGCCTGGTAAGCATCTCCTTTGGATCGTCGTCGATCTCTCCTGACGCGTCGCGCCCACCTAGAGGCCTCTCGTTTGTCAGGAGATACAAGGTGGTGACGTGTCTTCTTTCGAGCTTGATTATCCCGTGGTGGGCGATGCGAGCTTCTTCGAGCAGGGTGTTAGGGCGGAGGACGGGGATGACAAGCCCAAAATGTCTATCACGGTCAGTCCCTCTACAGGCGTTTAGCACGATAGAACATTTAGAGCTTATCAACCCGTCGCAGCGTCTCCTTATGGCGTTCCGCCGTCGATCCTTGGCGCTGTTGGGGGTCATCAACTTCTTGCAGTGGCAGGGCGAACGTTGGACGAAGTGAGTGTTACGTGTCGTGCCGTGTCGCCTCCTCTGTTGGGATCGCAAGCGCTCGTTCTTGCGTCATGGTCCTTCCCTGCTCTGTCTCCTTTCCCCTGCCGAGCTATCTCTTGTTGCTGGGGTGTTCTTCGTCTTGAAAATTATCGCGTAAGGTCGTGGGATGAGCTCTCTCTCCCGTACGATCTTTTTAGAGTGTACATATCTCTGGCTCCTTGTTGATCTCCCCTCCTCCAAAGAGACTAGTTTACACTTCATATATGTCAACCGCTTGGTGAATCGTCTGGACATCAGATCACTCTGAATGATCTAGCAGCAGTAGTACTTCGTGCACATAACTTTGCACCTCTGTATCATAGGATTTAACTCACTTGTCAAATGACCAATCAATACCTTGGGATTCGTTCGCGTATTCATCCTTGGCAATGGCTGTCTGATCTGACTGGTCCTTGGTTGGGCGCGAGGAACCAGATGTGGAAGGCGCGCGGACGCGTCTGCGATCGCCAAGCTCGCGAGGATCCACCACTTTCGGCCTGTGCTCCACTTTGCCCAGTAATCCACTCTACCACCACCGAGCGCGTCTTGCTGATACCCCCGCATACCCTCCGCACCTCTGCGCTCGTCATCCGTGGATCTCGTCGCCCACCCGATTCCCTTGTATGGTTGTCTGAACCAGCACTCGAAAATGTTCGCTTCGCAGGCTGTCAAGACGTTGCCTGACCTTTCCCTCGACATTTCGGACGCGATAGACTGGCAAGCGGACTTGCTCAAGACCATCCGATACCATCTGGACATTACTGCGGTCGCTACAGAGCCTGTATCTGGCCTCTTCGCGGTTGGTATGTGATGCGATCTTCAGGACTGGGATATAGTCCGTCTTATACTTATGGTCATCCCCGGAAGGCACTACGCAAGGACGCATTCATTTGTATGGTTCCCCCGGCGTCGAATGCGAGCTCGAGGTCACCGATCCTACCGGACTCCGTATCAAATTCTTACAGTTTGCGGTATCGGCGTTCAAGCTACTAAGCATCGGTGCGATTCTTTTTGGTCATCTAGACATCATTATCACCAACGTGAACACTTCCGGTAGACGAGCACGATCGGTTGTTTGTCTGGGACCTCGCAAACCTTGGTCGACCCAAGTTGCAGAGAATAACTGGCTTTGGCCAGTCCGTGAAGTACGCACATCCCCTCATATGAAAGATGGTCCTTGACGGTGGTCGATCATAGTGCAATCGCCACTTCTCCGTCGCTTACTCATGTCTGTCACCAATCTATCTATATCTAAGCTGTCTCTATGCTGACCTCAACTTTGCAGGCATTCGTCGCACTAGCGAACGGGGAAATCAAGACATACGATCTACTATGCCTCCGTATATCTCAATACCTGATTCCCAATGCCTGGAAGGCTTACGAGGAGAAATCCTTACTCGGCAGTTCAGAATCAGCTTCGCCAACGTCGTATGTCTCAGTTACATTACTCTAATATATGAGTTGTCTGAATGTGCGAATGTAGGGACATGATCATAGACATCATTGTTCATCCCCGAGATCTCAACCTCCTGTTCATAGCATATGAAGGTCTGCATCCACTCATTTGTCTTCCGTACATCTCATTGATTCTGCATTATAGGCGGCGTTATTGTAGCAGACCTGGTGCGAAGGCAATTATGAACAGCTTATCGGTTTTCGCTCATGGATGGTGTACAGAAAGACGAGAAACCGGTCAGAACTTTCGAGCTGATGTTGTCTCCTGGTGCGCCAGGAGGAACAGGATATCATTCCAAGGTATATAGACGTGCCGGTCTTGGTACGTGGACGATAAGCTAACGTCGTTGTCACCCAAAGGACATCCTTCTCGCTCGTCGCTCTCAGGTCACTGCGTTCGCTATTCACCCATCCGGTCACCTGTTGGCGGTCGGGTATGCAGATGGAACGATAGGATTCTGGTCTATCGAAGACGAAGACAGACCTCTCCTCGTCCGGACCGTTGACAGCCCGGATACCGAAGATCTGAGTTTGGTCGATACCGCAGTGCTAGAATCCGTGCTGGAGGCCTCTCATCAACACCCCCAAGAACCTCCCCGCGAGCCTATCTTTAAGCTCGCCTGGAGCGGATTCCCCAACTCATCCGATCCTCGCGGGGGAGATACCGTGCTGACTGTCCTAGGTGGTTCTACCATCGACTCGACACCAGGGGTGACCGCGCTCCTTCTTCCTCCCCTCCAACCTCCGGCTCCTCCCCCCGCGAACTCATCGAAGGGCCAGATCGTTTCACAAGTGCTTCATCCCGACGTCCGTGCTGCGATCTGCGCGTCGCTCAAGGTGAAGAATGCGCATACATACAGCGCATCAGGAACTGTGCAAGATTTCTTGTTGTTTCCTCGTTCTACCCCACACCTCTCTGGATCCTATGACCCAAGCACAATCCTGCTTATTTCCGATAGCGACGTCCAGGAGGCTCGCGTATGCGAAGCATATAGCTTCCCCCCTCCCGCTTTCACCCGACTAGAACCTCCTGAAACGCCTTCGGTGTTGAAGGACGATCATGGTACAGACCAAGGAGACGGCCTTGAACCTGACGATGCCTTAGCAGATGAGCTCGCAAAAACGCTGCAGTCCCTGTCGTTTTCAGACGATCCTCCGCCAGCAAGATTGCCTCCATATCTCTGGAGTGTCGTCGGAGAACAGCTCTTGAAGGTGGACAAGCACGCATACGATACGCTTGTCGGCGACATGCATGTTGTTACTGAAGGGGAGGTTTCGTTCCCCGTACGAGGTGGAATGGCCTGGTCGGAGGATCCGGAGGGGCTCATGAAGTATACCAAGGTTCGCGTTTTTTTTTCTAGAAAACTCCGCCAAGGTAGCAGTTTGCTGACCCGCTTACTCGTAGCAACAACCACATCGGATCTTGATATCCCGCCTCCGCAACCTTTCGATTCATTTTGCAGACGTCAGTTCGCAGCTGCTTGTCAGTAATGGCCAAGATATCCCCCTTGCTACGAGCCTACCATCGCCCCTTCCCCGCCTCACCATCGAGCTCGCTCCGCTTTTCATTGAACGTTCCCTCGGCCTCTCAGAATCAGCAGACTACGATCCCCGCTTGACCAGAGAACGCGTAGATGCGGTCTACTTTGCACCCGAGTCGCTCGAGTGCGTGATGGTGCTACGCAGCCAGGCGGTGGTTTTGCACCGGCTGGACGTGCCGACCGACGATGCGACGTTTGGCCAGCAGATCCTGGAGGACGAAGAGCTAGTCTCGTTGTCGCACCTGCGTGCGCGACAGGATCTGCGCTATAGTCCTGTATTCGCCGTAAAGCCAGATGCTAAGCGTGGCGCGGTGACCGCCTGTGCCCTCTCAGACATCGGTGAGTGATACATGTTCTACCGCGTGTTACGCGGATTCTTCTCAAAGGTTTACAGGGTTCCTCGCTGTTGCATACGCAACTGGTTTGTTGCTCGTAATCGATTTGCGGGGCCCGCGGGTGATCTTGCGGTGCGACCCGCACAACTCCGGAAGCGGAGGCTTTTTGCATCGACACTCTGAACACGAGCCAATTCAGTCCCTCACATGGACATGCTGCGCGCTGGATTCCGGTGAGCTTGCGCATACAGACTACAACGTCTTGGAATTGTCGTACTCATGCTGTTCCAGATCCTGAAGTGCGTGTCCGCCTCATCTGCGTTGCTACGTCGGGACAGGCGTCCATCTATACCCTTGAACACAAAGCACCCAGCACCTGGACCGTCGTTCAACCGCATGTGGTAGTAGATGGCTCAGCTCGCCCCGTGTCTGGTGGATCATTCGTCCTAGATGCGAAGTCGGGCGCCCGGCGTCCAGCCGATCGCGCTGGGCTCGCGGCTATCCTCCACAAAGATGTTGTTATCCGTGGTGACTCAGCTCCAAGGTCCGTCTGGGTTTCCGCTGGCGCGAAGGGCGTCCGGACGGTGCTGAACGTCAACGGCGAGAGGATTGCGAAAGTGGAATGGGGTAGCAAAGTGGGGACCGTCGAGCATGTCGAGGTAGTCCGACGGCTAGGTGAGTGTAGCCTGCTTTGGTCCGGGTGCATACTGCGTCTGGGGTGCTGATGGTTCGTGATTTTCTAGATTCTTGTGCATTGGTAGCATACACAAGTCATGGGCAAGGACTTGTGTACTCGCTTCCACACCTCGAGCACATCCACACGTTGGAACTGCAGACATCAACACCGACAGAGTGAGTCCTACGTCGAAGTGTAATCATCGATCTAACGATCTTTGCTATCCCCTCAGTCCGCCTACTACAGATGACACGGGCGATTACACTACCCACACGACGTTCCCCGTTCCCGCGGGCTCGCCCGTCCGACTTCTCTTTACAACAGAGCTACATACACTCTTCAGCTCGAGACGCCTAGGTCCTTACCAGCCTCCACTCGTCGACCTCGCCCATCGTCGAGGTACAGTGCCCGCTCAGCCACAGCCCATCTCTTTGGGACCGCCTTCCGTGGTGGGTTCGGTTCTTGGCTACATTGGCTCGTTCACGGCGGTTAGCGCTGGGGACCAGATCGATGCTCTACGTACGTCCTCTTTTCTGGCACACATGTCCGTGCTTGGGGTATGCGTTGCTGACTATGAGAATCATTGACTAGTTGCGGGACCCGACAGGCCTATCCCCCAAACCGCACCCAAACCGCCTACCCACCGTGGGGCGATCAGCTCGGATATAGCGTCGGTGGCATCGGACCCGACCTCGACTTCCTCGAAGGCTGAGCAGATGTCGAGTGGCGTAGGGGATCTCTACAACCGCCTCGGCACTGCCCTTCAGGAGCGAGGGTGAGTCCCGCCTGTACCTCCGGTTCTTGTCTCTCGACTGACGCCACGGCCACAGCGAGATGCTCGGAGACTTGCAGCAAAGTATGAATTCGTTGGAACAGGGGAGCAAGGATATGGTCGCACAGGTTTGTGGTCCATTCTCAACGTGTCGATTTGACGTTACTAAACACTTGCCTGCCGCAGGCGAAACGCCTGGCATCCCAACAGACAGCGAAGAGATGGTTCGGGTTCTAAGTTCGATGACGGACATGCATACCATACGCATCATTCCCGCAAGGCAGATTGAACGAATACCCATGTACGCATCGCATCCAATGAAATGATATGTACGTTGAAACCATGATACAACTACAGACGGCATTATATTTATCATACAGGCTGCATCTGCCTTATGGCACTCTACTTGGGTGGCTGCTCCATGGAAGGCTCCTTGCCAGCGGGTGCTCCCTCGCCGACGGGTGGCACCTTGCTGGTGAACAGGCTGGTGACATCTGCGGTGATCTTCTTCCGATACTCGTTGAGCAGCCCCCAAAAGCCATCCTCCCTCGTCGTCTCCTTGCGGTGGTCCCACTCCTCCGTGTGCCGCACAATCTTGTGCTGCTCGTCGGTCTCGATGGTAAGGAGAGAGTTGATCTTCTGTCAGTCGCCGTGCATACAGCCCATGTCAGACCTGCATCGTAAGGGTACCAGACGCGCAACCTGATACTTGCCTTAATTGGATTACCTTGAGGGTTCCGGTAGTAATCCACGTCTTGGTCGATGAGGATCGTGCTCTTCGGCACGGAGGGCGGGTTCTCCAGCATGCGGAACGCGAGGATGTCCGCGCGAGGGAACAACTACGAAACGTCGTCAGTGACGGTTTCCCGCCTTAAACACAGTATTGCGCACCTGTGCTAGGCCGTTGAACTGGTGGCGGATCTTGTCGACGCCCTGGGCGATCCCGACGGGGTCGTGGAACACCGCCTCGGTGGTGTAGATCTCGTACGTGCTCTGCGACGCAAATCAGCCTCTGTTTCTCATGCTCAATATTATATGGATAGTTCACGTTGCTGGGCTTGCAGGAATACAACTACAAGGGCGGTGAGCACTCTTAGACTACTGGAGGGCGAAAGCGAGGGGCGAGCGTACTTCCTTGATGCCCTGGATGATGGGCTGCTCGTGCGGCTCGACATTCCTCTGCTTGAGGTTCTTGGACTCGTTGGGGGTGAGCCCTGAGGCGTTCTTCGCGTTGGGGTCGTTGAGGGGCATGTTGCGCGGCGGAGAGACTGCGAAGGTGCGGACTGAAAGGGGAAAGGAGGTGACGGGGAAGCGGACGGAGAGAAGGCATTGCTCAAGGCAGAGCAGACAGGCCGATGACGCACGACCGAGGGCGGGTATCGGGCATTGCGTCATTGGGTAGTCACCGACGACGCCTTTCTCCGCGACTCGGACGCGTCTGGTCAGGTGGTCGTGATTGCCTTCCATGTTCCTCGCCTACGTATACTGTACGGCTTCACGGGCGCAATGCGAGTCTACACACATTTACCTCCTTCGGCGCATGGGGCACACTATTCACGCCATGTCCGAAACTGTTCAAGAATGCAGTAAAGTACACCAATCCTTCACTGGCAAGTGATACACATACAACGACTACTGACAACTACACAAACAGACGTACGTAGGCCAAGTCATGGGAAGATAAACGTACGATATGTTGACGATCGTGACACACCCGAAGATATACCCCGAAACAAACGAACGGATGCAGCTCTGCTCAGTCTACCTGATCACTCCAGCCCCCAGGAATGTGTCCTTGGTCGGCGTCGTCTCTGCCTCGACGGGCGGACGAATCCCCCGTCGAGGATCGTCTCTGGTTTCGGTTCGTGGGACTTGAGCCACTGCTTGAGCCCTGCTGGGGTGGGCCGGAGAATAGGCTGAACATATTTTGGAAGACGCCACTGCCGCCTCCGGCAGTGCCGTGAGTTGCCGAACCGGATGATGACGAAGTGTTAGACCGACTGGGTCCCGACCCCGGAGGGCCCGAGGGATGCGAATTTGGCTGGGGAACAAGTTGGTACCTACATGGCACTGGGTCAGAACCTCTACGGTAGCTGGAACAGTAAGGGGAAATATACCGGCACACAGGACATGTTGCGCTAGTTTTCAGCCACGGCAGAATGCAAGGTTCGTGGAAGGGATGCTGACAGGGCAGCGTAACAACGACCTGCTCGTCTGGGTCTTCCGTTTCAAGTTTGAACTGATCCTTGCAGACAGCACAGTCCTTCTCCAACAGAGGTGCTGACGCACTCGACTCAGCACGGGCCAGTTTAGTCATAGAGACGACGTACATCCTATCTCGAGGACGTCCCGAGATAACTTCGCCATTGCCTCTTCTGTCGCTGGGACAGGTTGGTGTGCGTTGCTATTCTCCATGATTTGGGATATGATTTGATCAAGGGCTTCCAAACAAGAAGGTTGGGCCTCGTGCAATCTCGTGGACTATCAAGGAAAACACTTTACCTTGTTGGTTGAAGACGTAGTCTCCCCATCGTCCGTCCTCCGGGCCACCACCATGCGGCATACTGCGGCCTGGAGGAAACATGCCGCCAAGCAGTTCGGACAGCGGATCGACTCCATGCCCAGGACCACCCATGAATCCAAGGAGGTATTGTGCGAGCATTGGTCCTGTGATGTTTGGGCGGTCCTGCTGGGTGCCGTCGGCGTTCCTTGGTGGAGCAAATCTAGGCCACCGTCAGGCGGCGTGCAATGTGGCTATCGGAATAAAACCTCACTGAGAGAGCCTAGGAACTTCGTCATTCCCCGTTCCACCGCCGTTTGGAGAACGGCCGCCAAGGACGACAGTACGTAGACTTCCCTGAGGACCCGAGCGCTCTATTCGTATCGTGAAATCGTTGTTCCGGCCCTGGAATAACGATAAGGATGGTGTCCGATGACGGGGAGTGGCACGAACAGTTGTGAATGTCTGGGGCTCATTAGGAGAGCGAGGCCGATCTCCAGATGCTCTGCGGCTTCCGGGACTGGTTGGGCGAGGGCCAGGAGGGGAAGAAGATGTGGCGGTGGGTGGTAAAGAATTTGGTCCTCGGAAGATTGAACGCAGTCCGAGATTGGCTGCGGTAGATTTATCGGCGAGACAGGACGTGTTGACAAGACAAGGTCACGCACTGAAAAATGCACCCATATCTGGTGGGAGAGCCCCATCTTCCCAAAGAGCGGGGTCGGTCATTTGGAAATCGCGCGGGTCGTCGGTCGGGTTCTCTATCTATGCACATCTTCAATGTGGGCAAACGCACGCACGCCAAGGATGACACATACCTTCTCAACAAATGTTCCATTACATGATGCGCAATGCGGATCTGGGACCTAGTAGGATGGTCAGACGACGGGAGGACGGCGAGGAGTGGGACGACATACCATCAAAGGGCGCATCTCGGAATGGCACTGGTTCGCAACACCCTCAGTGAGCAGACGGCGCAAGACGAGGTGGAACATGGGGAGACTCACCTCATGACAATACCACATAGGTTCCCTGGAGGACATGGCGAATAAGGATGAGGAACGAGGAAGGATGGTGGTTGGAAGCAAGCAGGGCAGAGCAACCCAGGCTGTCAAGAACAGGCGAGGAAATGACGTCGAGGCGCTCTACTCACCTAATCGCGATCAGTGCCATCAGCCTCATGAAGCGCCCGTCTAGACGCCCGCCCCGCCACCGCCACCGGAGGCAAATAGTGCACAACAACGCGTACACGGCCACGTTCATTGTTCCAACTCATCGTGCGACCAACTCTGTGTCGTGGGCGGCTATTTCTATTTTGTGAACAACAACGCGCTCGTCTCGCGTCCGTCGCGTTCCCTTCTTCCTTCCTATCCTCCTCCGTCTGCTGTCTCCCTTTCCTCCTCCTCCTCCTCCTCCTCCGCCGCTTCCCGTGCTCACAATGGGTCACCACTACCGAGAAGTCGACTACGGCTATGATGACGAGGGCGGGGTAATAGACCCCATCTGGCTCCTCACCATCTGCTTTGCTCTCGGAATTTGGCTCGTTTTCAACCGATACCAGTCTCTTCTCAACCGCGCTATCTTCTTTAGGCTCGCGCCCCCTCCCGTACGTGTCCCTCACCCTCGCTGGCAGTATCGCTCCCCTTCGCTCATCGCGCGCACGTCGGTTCCGCTAGCAAATCAAAGAAACTTGGACAGCACAGAAGCTGCCCGAGCCCTCGCTCGAGGCTCACCTCGGCACCGACGGCCTCCTCCCCGCGATACCCCTCGGAGGCCGTAGATACATCACAGCTTATGACCCTGCCACCGCGTACCATCTCGATACCGTCCTCGCCGATTCCCCAGATGAAATCACCAGGAAAATCGCCGCCGCCCATGACGCCCAGAAGCAGTGGGCAAAGACATCCTTCCATGACCGCAGGCGCGTCATGCGGAGCTTGAAGAAATGGCTTGTCGACAATCAGGAGACGTGTGCCAAGGTCGCGTGCCGCGACACGGGAAAGACTAGTACGTTTACTCTTTACCCGTTGATGTTTTCCTTTCAACGAGGCGCTACTCGCTCTTACGCGCTGTTTGACGTTTAGTGCTCGATGCCGCTCTCGGCGAGATCATTACGACGTGCTCCAAACTGGACTGGCTCATCAACCATGGCGAACGCGTCCTCTCCCCAGAGAAGAGGTACAACAATTTGATCATGTTCTACAAGTCCTCGTACGTCCACTACGAACCTCTTGGTGTCGTGTCCGCCATCGTATCTTGGAACTATCGTGCGTTTTACGTTTACATTTGACTTGGGGCCAAAATTGACTGTCCTACGTGACAACGAAGCTCTCCACAATGCCTGGTCTCCGATTATTGCTGCCCTCTTTTCTGGAAACAGTGTTGTCCTCAAGTGCTCTGAACACGTTGTTTGGTCGACCACATGGTTCGTTCAGGCTATCCGGGAGTGCTTAAAGGCTTGCGGTCACGATGAGGAGCTCGTTCAGGTGCGTCCATTAGCGTTTGTTGCTCGCTGTGGTACTAAAAGTGCGACACAGCTCGTTTGCTGCTATCCAGAGGAGGCCTCTGCACTCACGGAGTCTCCTTTCATCCGCCATATCACTTTCATCGGTTCTGAACGTGTCGGACGCATTGTCGCCCAGGCTGCTACCACGTATCTTACGCCCGTGACGCTCGAACTCGGTGGCAAGGACCCTGCGATTATCCTTCCTTCCACCGATCTGGAGAAGTACATTAGTCTGCTCATGCGCGGTGTATAGTGCGTTCTTTACCCACACCACCAAAGACTCTGCTAACAATCTTTGACAGCCAAAACGCCGGCCAGAACTGCATCGGCATCGAGCGCATCCTCGTCCACGAATCCCAGTACGAGGAGCTATTCCACTTGTTCACTGAGCGCGCCGACAAGCTTCGTCCGGGTCATTCGCTCAAGAGCCCTGGAGATGGTGTCGCACCTGTCGCCGACGTCGGTGCCATGATTTCTGGTGAACGTTTCCCTGGTCTCCAGCATGCGATTCAGGATGCTGTAGACCGAGGCGCGACTTTGACCGTCGGCGGCGAACCTTGGACACACCCATACCTTGAAAGGGGCTCGTACTTCAAGCCTACGCTTCTCGGAGACGTCGACCCCGACGCAGGTGTTGCCCAAACTGAGCGTGAGTCACTACGGGAGGGCGATGCGTATCCCAAGGCTCACCGTCCTTCCAGTGTTCGCGCCTATCGGCTTGATCATAAAGTACGAGAGCGTCGAACAAGCGATCGAAATCGCGAATGGCACGCGATACGGTCTTGGCGCAAGCGTGTTCGGTCCCGTGAAAGACGAATGTCTAAAAGTCGCAAAACGTCTCCAATGCGGCATGGTTGCCATCAACGATTTCGGAGTCTTCTACGTGAGTGCTTCCGTCCTGGCACTGTGTCGCGATCTCGCTGACTGCTTGTGTATTTGTATTTGAAAGTTGAAGTGCGTGCTGCCTGTGCCTGTTACGACTGACTGGGACCTCGTACTGACTTAGCGACATCGCGACATATCCACGTCTACATTTACATCTGCAGCCAAGATCTGCCTTTTGGTGGCACAAAGTACAGCGGCTACGGGCGGTTCGGTGCGTCGCTAACACCGTGATGGACAGGAATAGCCAGCCACTGACGGAGGGGCACACAGGTGGGCCCGAGGGGCTGCGCGCGCTCACGAACACGAAGGCGATTGTGTACGACCGCTGGGGATGGGCGATCCAGACGACAATCCCGGCCGTATTGGACTACCCCGTGCGTTCTGTCACGCAGAGCTGGTGCGTGTTTCAACATGCGTGCAATCAGTCGCATCGTGTTGTGTGCTGTATGCGCGCTGCGGACTGAGTGCTGACCTCTTGTTGGGCGTTGCAGGGATTTCATCAGTGGCCTGGTCGGGTTTCTGTACGCGGACGGGTGGCGGACGAGGATAGACGCGCTCACAAAGTTGATCCGCGCGTCTGGAAGGTGATCGATGATCATACGGCGAACACCGATGCGTCATTTAGGCAGGGGGACAGGGGTGGTGCTGTATCATGGATGTGCGAATGTATACGACGATCTAATCGGATGCCCTCTCGGACGACGGATGATACGTGTGCTGATCTTGATCCTGATAGGAGTCTGTGGTTGGGGCATATCGTTGTCGGAATTTCCGCACGAGCTTGCAAGAGATGTGTGGTCGTTACACTGACGGTGAATGAGAGGCTGCGGAGAAGACCAGCAGCGTGTGTTGCGAACAAATGCCCGGGGTGAAATCTATATTCGGCGACAGAGAGCACGCGGTCGATCCCTCTAGCGCTTCCCGGGGAAGAACAGAACACACGTTCTTGTCAGCCGTGTCAACTCACGACTCTCTTTCTCGAGCCCATCGCCCAATCCTTCGCGATCGACCAACGTTCTCATTCAGTCCGACCAACGTTGCAGGTAACTACTTTATCCTCCCCAGGCGGCTGCTTACGCAAATCTTCCGGAGTCGAGCTGATGGTCGTCCTGCTGTGATAGAACATCCACATTGCCGACATGTGATGCTCCAAACAACGCTGACCTGGCCCCCCGCAACGGAGGCCGAACGTGACGCCAGCAATACAGCCTTCCGCTATCGTGCCTCACCTCGGTCCTAACACACACATGGCTAACTTACACATGGTCGTCACGCTTGCGGCGCGTCCCCAGGCGTTCCCTTACCGGGCCACATTGCTTCTCGAACCGCGCTGCCACCTGCTGCCACCTTCCCCGCCGGTGTCTGCACGCTTGGCCCCTTCTCGCCATCTGCCCAGGGCGGCGTGCTCCCACCTCGATTGCTGATACTCAGACGCGAACCTCGGATGAATTCGCAGCGACCGTTGCCAGTGTCACTGTCACTCGCCCCGCCCGGAAGGGCTCCTCCATGTGGACGCGTCGAAACATGACGCACATATGTATAAATGCACCGTCCCCCCGCCCCTCCGCCGAATCCTATTCCCCCCCTCCGTCCATCCTTGTCTCTCCAGCCCCGGGCCTGCCGCTCGCTCGTTCCTTCTTCGATCAGTGCTTGTCCGGGATGCTCGCTGCGACTCTGGCTTTGGGCGCCGCCCTCGCGGGCTCCGCCGCCGCTAGCCCGTCCCCCGTCTCCGTTAGCCCGCTGGACCTCTTCAAACGGATCAGCTCGGGCTGCTCGACAAACGGCCCGGCGTCGTGCCACAACACCACGACGGAGACGGATTTGTGCTGCTTCGAGTCCCCTGGAGTGCGTACTATGCGATCATGAACGAAACAAGTAGAAGCAGTGAGCGGGAGATTGACTTGTATGTTGTCCATCGCAGGGTTTGCTCCTCCAGACGCAGTTCTGGGACACCAACCCTTCCACTGGCCCGTCCAACTCGTGGACCATCCACGGTACGTCGCCATGTTGCTGGATAGCCACGTACCATTCGATCTCATCTTCCACACAGGTCTCTGGCCTGACAAGTCAGTACATGCGGCATTGGGGTGTTGAGATGGTTTGGTGACTGACGTGCCTGTGCAGCTGCGATGGGACCTTCACCGAGAGCTGCGACCCGTCGCGCGCTTACACTGACATCGCCGGTCTCTTGACCGACCAGGGTGCGAGCGACACCCTCTCGTTCATGCAGCAGTACTGGGTCGACATCAACGGCAAGAACGAGCAGTTCTGGGAGGTTCGTCGATCTATCTTTGCTTGCGAACGGAGCCATTTATAAACGTCCGGGCCTTGTCCCTGCTCTTATAATTAGCACGAATGGAGCGTCCACGGCACCTGTTACAGTACCCTCGAGCCGTCCTGCCTGCCCTCTGGCAGCGCGCAGGGCGCCGAGGCCGTCGCGTTCTTCCAGACGGTCGTGAAGCTCTTCCAGACGCTCCCCACGTACGACTGGCTCGCCGCTGCTGGCATCACCCCCAGCTCCAGCAAGACATACACGCTCTCGACGCTGACGAGCGCCCTTAAGTCCGCCGCGGGCGTCACCCCCGCGTTGAACTGCGAGAGCTCCAACCTCAACGCCATCGAGTGGTACTTCAACCTCAAGGGCTCCTTGCTTGACGGCACCTTCGTCCCCATTGGTGAGCTGACTCAGGTGTTGGATTTGCGATCGCGAGCTGACGCGCGGCGCGCTCGCGCACAGATGCTCCTTCTGCTGGCTCTTGCAAGTCCAGCGGCATCAAGTACCCGCTCAAGAGCGGCTCCCCCGCGAGTACCAGCAGCACGCACACGACCACCACCGGCACGACCACCACCACTTCGCGCACGACCACGACCACCGGCGGCACCTCGCCCACCGGCACCCCCGGCAACGTCCCCAGCTCGGGCACGATCCAGGCGTCCTCGGGCGGGCTCCTCTCGGGCGGGACGTGGTCGACGCAGACGCTCGCGACATACCACTTCTCCGGGAGCGCGAGCAGCTTCACGATCAAGACGTCCAAGGGCAACTGCGGCGTCGACGACAGCGACGGCTCGCTCTCATGCGGGAGCAGCGTGAGCGCGTCGACGTTCTCGGCCGTGTCGCAGGGCGGGCAGCTGCTGCTCGCGTACGGGGGCTCGACGGATTGGTCCGCAGACAACGCGCCCAGCGGGAGCACCCAGGAGACGCTTTACGCGGACGCGGACCACGACGCGACGACCACGCTCGCGATCGTGTCGTCTTGAGGACCGAATCCTTGCCGAATCCAACGAAGTTTTTAAGTTAAACTTGAGTGGCTTCTCATCGTCCTGAGCGGATGCTGGCGTGCGTGCGGAGGGAGAGCGGCGAAGTTGTATCACCGCCGTGTTATGTACGATGTACGCTGTACAGTACGTGGCAATGCAAATGTCCTATTGGCATGAAGTGGGTGGAACTTCGCGTAGAAGTACTCAAGTAGCTAATGGTAAGGTAAGTTTACTGTAAATGGTAACCGTGACTTCGTCGTCCACATACAAATCGCGGAAATTCGGACATGTCTAAGCAATGGACGTCTATCCTGTACTTCGCGGCGCTACCTTGGTTACGTTCGCCGACATGTGAGCGGCGTGTCTATGAGCATACCGTCGAGATTGGCTTCGTTGACGTTGGTGACCTCCGCCACTGGCAGGCGAACCTTTGAATTCGCAAAATCGTCCCGTCCCCGCGACCTCGACCTTATGACGAACCGCGTCGGATATGGGATACGACTGGGCGTGCCCAATCGCTCTCTAAACATGGTATCAAGTCTCGTTATCGCTCTTCGAATGACGCGCACAATAGCATAGCTTGGATGAATGGTCGATCGGCGTGGCGGAAGCAGGTTCGGCCATAGTATCGTTTATGACCACAACTCACTCGATTCTAGTGCGACTCCCTGCGGGACGACACATCGGCTCTTGTTGAAAAAATCTCTGAGCTCGCTGCGACCAAGACTGATAAACTATGCAGCAGACCCTCGAACTTTGGTCAGTCGCGGCGAGCTCAAGCAAGCATGCTGTGGACCGCGTACCTCTGACCATGGTGCTTCGGAGATGACAACGTGGCCCATGGTAGCCCCGGTTTCTGTGGAGAGGCTAATGGGGATTCTCGCAAGGTCTGGAGGAGATCCAGGGGGTTACCGACACGAGGACGTTCCTCGCCAGCACGGGCTCTTGGAAGGCTCCTGGCGGGTGAGTCCGCTCCAAAAAGTTTGTGGTGCCTAATGTTCCGTCGGTAGTGAACGGAGACGGGAGAAGCTTGGCATAGTGGATCGTCTGTAGGCAAACGGGGCCGGAGGAGAAGATCAGCCATGAATAGAGTGAGTCCGCGCCGGGTGGATCGGAATGAGACTCCTCACGTTGGATGGAAGGAAGCCGGGAAGCATTTGGACGGATGGGGATGTTCACGTGTGTCGCACAGCGTCCATGGCCATGGAAAGTAAGGGCGAACTCGGGTGCAATGGTTTGCAAGAAGTGGATCTGCGCGGACAAATCAAAATTTATATTTCTGGCTCGCACCGCACTGCACCGTATGTCTGGGCATAAGTACCATACAGCGAGAACACGCACCGCGGGGCCGGAGTACTAGTGAGGACAAACGTATCTTGCGTCTCTGCGGAGGAAGGTTCATTGAGCGAGGTCGACGCTTTAGGCTGCTGGCCGCGATGTCAAGACAGAAAGCTGACAATGATCGACTTCTCCTTTGCCGCACATGATGGCGAAAACTTGTGCGTTTTTCTGAGATTGGAATAGTGCCCTGGACGACGTCATTGTCGGGACTCGGTGACAACGGGACCAACGGGATCACCGTATTGCTACGAATGACATATTGATTAAAGTTTGCATCAAAGTAGGCTGGGGGCGAGTCATTACGGGAATACGAGTCCGACTCCACATATGCAGGTCCTCCAAGATGTTCTGGACAACGGAGACACGTACTCTGTACCCCACTTCGTTGAGAAATTTGCTCCCGATGACAAGACGCCGTCTCGTGCGAGGTGCCTACCAATATTAATGTCGTCTTGTGGTACACTCCCGATGGGTTGGTAACGCCGCGCTTGCACCAAGCGAACGATCGACCTCGACTGGTCCAAACCCCTGCCATCGGACGATGTGGGTCGAGACTAGCATTCGATCGTGCGGACGGGACGAACGGGCGGAGACGCGGGACGGTATCGGACACCGGAGTCGCATGGATTGGCATCTATTCGGTTGCGTTGAAGTTGAATTGGACCACGGGCGTGCATGACCGGAGTTGGCGCGGAGAAGAAACGAGTTGGGAGAGGTGGTTTACGAAAGCGGGAGCTTAGTTGGCCGGGGGTGACAAGGTGTGAGTGCTGGTTTGGGAGCATGACCGTTGCATGACCGGGCGAAGAAGGATGAAGTACGGAGAAGGAGCGGGACTGGCCCTGGAGCAAGGGAGAGGGGAGGGGAAGCTCTGAGGGGGTTGTGCCGCATCAAGTGGGGCCCCAGGCCTCCAAATCGGAGGATGTCCGAAGGAACGGTGTCGGCGTTGTGGCCAGGGTTTACGTTGCCAGAAATTCCGGGAGGTGTGCAAAAGAGGAAAGTCGGAGCGCGTGAGGCGCGCGGCGAGTTTCGAATGGGAATGGGGGACTGATAATGCCGCGATAACCGGTGGTGCACCCTATGCCGAACGTCACAGCGTCGGCCCCACAGGAAGCAGGCACATCCGACTGGGCCGCCGTGCCCCCGGTTTAGATACCGCGCAGGGAGCGCCGTTGAGACGGCCAACGCAGAGCACGACTCGCACCACGGCCGACGCGGCGACGACGAGAGGGTGAAGGGTGTAGCAGTGACGGTGAGGAGCAAATGGGGCAAGCGACCTGCCTGGGATGGGAAGGAGCTTCTGAAACGCGTGACGTCATTTGACAAGATGGGGAGACGCCGGAGGGGACGCGAGGAAAAAGAGGACGAGATGCCCGGGCAGGAACAGGAATCGATCCCCGTTTCCCTGTTTCCTCCCAACAACCACCTCTCCCTATAAATCTGCCAAGGTGGGCCCATCTCCACTCCCCACATCGGCTCTCCACGCTCAATTGCTTGCCTCCCCATATCCTTTTCAACACCTCTTCCGTCCTCTACGTCACCCTCCACCACTATCAACATGTCCGACAGCTACTTCCCCCCAACTCCCCCCAACGACGACGCAGTCCACGACGAACCTACCGACCTTAAGATGCCCTCCCTTGCTCCTAACGCTGCCGCCCCGCCGCCCAACGCCTCCACCGGCACCAAGGATGCCCCAAACCGCGTCTCCCTCAAACTTTCTCACCTCCCTAGTAGGCAAAAGATCAAGCCTGTATACCCCCGCTCTCCCTCTACTGTATGTTCACGTTCATACCCTTTTCCCCGCCTTCTTTCATCCTCTTGATCGCATTTTAGTCTATTTTCACCGCATATATGCGTCGGATTTCGCTAATACGCCTCTCCAGATTGACCCCAACAACCCGCCATGGCCCGCCTACCGTGGCTACCACGAGTATGTACATTCGCTACCGTACAACTGAACGCCGTGTTCAATCAAGACACATTGCGCAGGTACTCGTTCGCCTACGCCACCATGGGTCAGCGCTTGCCGACCATCCTCGGCAAAGCGATCGAGGACGTTGTCCTAACCCTCAACCAGGAGTATGATGAGGAGCGCATGGTCGACCTCGTCAAGTGCATCGAGCGCATGGACGCTCTCAAGCAAGAGCTACAGGAGCATGCCAAGCTTCGCCCGATCATCGACGACGGCGAGGCCGACGTCGCGCTTTGGAACAAGCTCGTGGCCAAGTACTTCCAGGGTGAGCATCCTCATTCCAATGGTTTTAATTACGCCTGGGACTGTAGGGTCCACTGTAGGTTATGACGACATGGCGCGTCTTGTAGATCCTTCCCACGCTTTAGCACCCGCGCGTCTGGATGTCCTCTACCTTTTGTGGATCCTCCCGTCCACTTTACGTATTAAGTACTCTTCAAACCTTTGCTAACCATGCCATACTTGTGCAGGCAAGACGTTCATGAACGCTCCATGGCTATTCGCCGAGGCCTACAAATATCGTCGTTTACAGGAATGCTTCAGCGTCAGCAAGCACTGGAAGAACTACGACGTGTTCTTCCGCCAGAAGGTGAGACACGGCATCTACATCCTTGGAGACGTGCACATATTTACTTGTATTCTTTCAGTGTGATACCTTCTCTCGCTCGAGCGAAGCTGTTTTTGAGCTTTCGATGCGGTTTGCCGAACCTTTTGCCTATAAACCCGACCAGACCCTGGAAGAGAAGTTGGAAGCGGAGCGCCTGATGTTCTTGGAGCTTACTCAGAGTATGTTGCTGATCACACTAAACGCAACAAATCGCATGCTGACCTGGCTACAGTTTGTCTTTGGGGCAACTCGACTGACCTCTCACTCCTCATTAATATGACGGAGGAACAAATCAAGTCGCTTCAGTCGACTGGCGGTGCTCACCTTGCTGCTACCGAGAAGAACATCCTTGGAAACCACGTGAAGCGTCTATGGGAGTCGGTGGTCAACATGCGTGCGAGCACGGGAGGCCGCGTTGACTTCGTCCTCGATAACGCTGGATTCGAGTTGTATTGCGACTGCGTCTATGGTACGTGTTTGGGCTTGCATACGGCCCGTCCTGTGCCTGATCAGTTCGGTCTTGTGCGCAGCCGATTTCCTCATCCAGAGTGGGCTCGCGAAGGAGGTCCGCTTCCACGGCAAGCGCTATCCCTGGTTCGTGTCCGATGTGACAAAGAAGGACTGGGATTGGCTGTTGAACACGATGGTGTACGGTCACCTGTTCCCGAAGGCCTCCGAAGAAGAGAAGGACAGCTTGCACCGTCTCGGCCTGCGCTGGAAGGTACGCCTCTCGGCTTCTGTGTCCGGCGTACCGTGCCCCTGCTTACGTCTGACTCCAGCAATACGAGAAAGAGGGGAAGTGGGTGTATGAGCAGCACCCGTTTTGGTGCACGGGCTACACCTTTTGGGAACTGCACAACGAGGCCCCCGATCTGTTCCTGCACCTCTCGCGCTCCGACCTCGTCTTCTTCAAGGGCGACCTCAACCACCGCAAGCTGACGTACGACTGTGCGGCGCCGCCTTCAACGGACTTCGAGATCGCGATCGGACCAATGGCATCCGCGGCTGGAGCACCGAAAGTGTGCAGCTTGCGAACGGTCAAGAGCGACGTCGTAGTCGGGCTGGGCCCGGACGGCGATGAGATCGCGGAGAAGCTCGACCAGGACGAACCGGGCTGGAAGATCTCAGGCAAATACGTACGTGTCACCCCTTTACTGAATCCTGTCTATCCGTGCGTACGAGGCCGAGATCCTGACCATTCTCTCAAAACAGGCTGTCGTCCTCCTATCCCAGGGTCGTCCCGGCGAGAAGGTCATCTTCACGTAAGATGCCGCCGTTGTGTCGTCCGTGTGTGCGCGAGGAACGTCTCTTGTACGATACAGCTGGCTTCGTGCGGTGATCGTTTTGTTTACGTCGGCATCCCCTGTACCTTTTCCGTTCTCACGAGTTCATGTACCCCTCATGCGCACCCCCTCATTGTATCATACCATCCTCTCGCTTTGTACGTTCATAGCTCTGTATCGGCCCCAGTAGTCCTCTCCGTATGTAGTGTGTCCTAGTCACCCAATAATAGATGCACCGTTGGCATCACTTCTCTCCCACTCCATCCGCGCTACGTCTCTGTTCGCGAAGACGCGACAATAACACGCATATATGGACCGCTAGATATAGATGGAAGTAAATTACTTTTACATGACCGCTTCATTTCCCGATGTCGGACATGCTGCCCTGTACTGAATAAAGGCTCGAGAAGCGGGACGGTCAATTCAGAAGTCGTCGCAGGTGTTATCGAAGCGACGTCAGGCGGAGACAGTGATGGCTCTGTCGATGTCCATCGAATAGTTGTCGACGTCCTCATCCCCGTCCCCGAGCTCGCCAAACATGCCATCGTCCATCTCCGAAAGGAGGTGCTCGACGACATAGCTGTCCTGCAGCAGCTTCTCCATCCGCGTGAGGTGCCGCTCCGTGTACGGGATGAGCGCGTCGACGAGCTCCTTGAGCGCCGTCGCCCCGCGTCCCTCCACATGCGCAGCAATCCCCACGCCCGGCATTGAACCATCTGCGTCGGGAGCGGGGACAACAGCGGCGTTGAACGCGGCCTCGGCATCGAACGCGCGCGCGAGGTCGTCCGCGGGGCGGAGCTTGACAACCGCGTGCAGGACGCGCTGAGCGACTGCGCTCGTTCTGACATTCGCGTTCCAGTCGCGGACGTACCGGAGGAGGCGGGCGAGGTCTGTGAGGGGCAGCGTGCGGAGGACCTCGTCGACCGCGGCGTAACCCGTGATGGATGGCGATGTGACGTCCGAAGAGTCGCATGTGGAGGCGGAGGGGAGCGCGGCGAAGAGGGAGTGGAGGCGGCCGGGCTGGGCCATGCTGAGCGCGAGGAGGATCGCATTGCGGTAGTCGTGGAGGGCGAGGTAGTTTGCGAAGTTTTGCTCCCTGGAAGGTAAAGTGTCATCAGGGCGGCGCTGTGAAATGGGTGCCACCATGACTTACTTCTCGACCAGCTCGGCACGCTGCGTCTCCTTCTGGAGTTGCTCTTCCTCGGTGCAGTCTTGCCAGAACGTGACGACCGAGTCCGCAGCCCCAGAGACGATGGTGGACTCGTCACTGCTGACTGCGAGGGCCCAAACCTAAATGCAAAACAAGCGTTGGCCGAGACCAAAACAGGGATCATGAATATGCCGACCTTGTCCTCGTGGTTGTCCATAGTCGCCGCACACGTCTCGTCGCGGACATTCCACAGCTTCAAGAGCCCGTCGCTCGCACTGCTGACCATCTGCATCCCCGCATTGATGAAGTCTACCCGCAAGACCGAGTTCGTATGACCCTCGAACGTCTTGACGCAGGTGAAGTCATCGAGGTTCCAGAGTTTGACCGTCTTGTCCCCGCTCCCTGTGGCGAGAACCCGCTCGGCGCGCCCAAACCGGACGCACCAAATGCCACGCTTGTGCCCCTTGCACGTTCCCAAAAGACGTAGTTCTCCGCGAACGCCCGCCCCAGTCGTCACATACTCGACCTCCCACACCTTCGCGGTGCGATCTTGCGAGCCCGAGACTAGAAGTCGATCATTGGGCGCGACGTCGAGCGAGTTGATGTCCTTGTCGTGCGCCTTATGAGTTGTAAGACTCTTGCACTTGACTATATGCGTCTCTTCCTCGTCGTCGCCCACGGAAGTAGTGAGCGGGACGGACGACAGGTCCCACATCTTGATCGTGCGGTCCTGGCTGCCAGTGAACATGAAGCGCAAGTCATCCCCGGTCCGCGTCCCGGAGCCAGAAGCTGGGGGAGCCCCCGCGTCGCCCGAGAAGGCCTTGCGAGACAGCGCGATCGCGCCCACGCTCTCTGCGTGCCCCTCGCATATGGCGACACAGCGCCATTCAGGAACGCTTTGTGTGCCCGCCTCGTTTCCGCCCGCGGATGAGCGGACAGGAGCCCATATGCGTGCCGATCGGTCCTTGCTGCCGCTCGCAAGTACGCGGCCGCCTGCGCCGCGGTCTAAGCAGAGGACAATTTCCGAGTGCCCAGAGATAAGGCGGGCGTCAAGGGAGGATGTTGAATACACTCGAATGAGCGAGGAGTTAGTGGCAAGCGCTACGTACGTGTCGGAGAAAGGAGAAGGTGTGGACGCTGGCGTCTGGAGGGGAAGGTGCGGGGATAGGAATGTGGCGTCGATGATCTCGTCATTGAAGCCGATGAGTTGACGACTCAGCGTCTGCGTAGAGAGCGAGTGAAAGAGAATGTTCTGGTCCGCATGGACGGAGACGACTGTGGACACGGATGGAACGTAACTGGTGGGTTGCTGTGAGCGTTAGCGCGCATACAGCCACCGAAAGAGGGCAAACGTACATGGCGTCTACGATTTGGCGTTGCTCCTCTTGGTCCTCATTGGTGTCGTCGTGTTCCTGACCGAGCGTGAAAAGCACATTGCCTTCGCGCGCATCCCATATTCTGACCAGCCCCTTCTCCCCTCCGGTGTAGAATCGGAGCCTTCCCGGCCCAGAAGACGCGCCTGCGAGATCCTCGTCGGGGCGAAGTAGGCCGACTGCCTCAACGCGCTCGAGCACAGGAATCGTCTTGTGAAGGACAGGCGAGAACTCGGCTTCCTTACCCTTGCCCTTGCTGCTCTTGCTCATCGGGGACATCCTGGACGAGATATCCCAGATGAGCACCACCGAGTCTCGCCCGCCAGAGACCAGCCACTTCCCATCGGGAGAGACGTCCAGCCCACGCGGGACGGACACATGACCCTCGAGAACAGCCTCTGGTTTCGAACCCCTGCTGGCGCGTGCCGCGGCAGCAGAGAGGTCGAAAATACGAATTCGGGTGTCGACCGACGCTGTGATGAGTTGCATCTTTTGTTCCCGAACGACTGATGAGGGGTCGAAGGGATAGTTGAACGCGAGCGCGCTGACCACGCCGCCGTGGCCCTTGAACAGGTGCGTCACGTATCCGCGCAGGATGTCCCATACCTTCACCACGCCGTCTGCAGAACCAGACGCGAGATAGGTGGACGTGGGGTCCGGCTTGCATACATGCACCGGCGCGTCGTGCGCGCGGGCCACTACGCGGACAGGCTTGATGGGTTTCGTTTGCGGGGCGAATGAAGATGGAATCTCGTAGATTCGAAGGGACAGAGAAGATGTGAACAGACAGAGGTGGGAAGAAGATGGTGTAATGCATAGAGACGTGATAGATTCGGTGTCCTGCAGAACACAGAGCAGCAAGGGTCGCGCTCAGCCGTTATTGCACCCAAGTGCGTCGCTGACACACTCACCCCTGCAAAACGACATATCTCCACCCCCACCTTCACGTCTGTGAGCAAGGCGTCCTCGCCTACGCAGGTGACCAGACGCGTTCCATCCGGGGTAACGGCTACGGGCCCAACAGTGTGCAAGGGTGCGATAACGCGGCCCTTCTTGAAGCTGTGTGCGCAGCATGGGGTGATTAGCGTGGTTCTAGGGCAGCAAGA
Organism: Ganoderma lingzhi; assembly: GCA_026283605.1. Classification (NCBI taxonomy): domain Eukaryota; kingdom Fungi; phylum Basidiomycota; class Agaricomycetes; order Polyporales; family Polyporaceae; genus Ganoderma; species Ganoderma lingzhi. Next base: position 3,595,711 of record JAPJYM010000001.1, read on the forward strand.
GAGGAACATACGCGGTCCGAAGCTTGGGATGGGAGACAGAGTCCATGGGTGGGCAGAGCGAGCGCACGCCCGGAAAAGAAGCAGGAGCCAATGGCCGGGCAACGGGCGTCTAGAGAGATTTTCGAGCGGGTGTTTGTGGTTGTTGTGCAAGAGCTTCATCCCGCTCCTCCCGGCGGCTATCAGTCTTCTGATCGTAGTACTTAGGTCACGGTGGCTGGGGGCCCGGGGGTGAGAACCAGAATGAATGGGCTCCCTCCCCCCGCCGCTTCTCTCCTGATGAGGGCGGCCACGATGCACGGAGGGCGTTACGGAACGCAGCGCATGGCGAGCTTCTGTTACCTGGCACTCCGACTGCCGTTGTCAGCGGGAGAATCATGCGGGGGCTCCTGGGACCATCACACCAGCCCGGCTGCCAGTGTACCCACACGGCGACAGTGCGCATCTCCCGGCTGTGGCCAACCTCAGGAGCAGAACGGAAGGGGAATGTGTGCAACCGAACCCTTGGAATCCTTCCACTTTCCATCCCGTGAGCAATTGCGCAATGATCAACACGGCGGACGCGGGAACGACCGCCCTGCGGGGCAGATGGTTGTCCATATCGGTGAAAAAGAAAGGGACGGCTAGATCAGGAAGGGGCCCACTGCATGTCAAATACAATTTACACTCAGACTCCGTCAGTGTATTCTCTGGCAGGGTCGCTAAGATAAACGACCGCAAAGGAAACGCAAGCTAGACAATGCTGCTACTGTTCCGCCGGCGTGCGCGCCCACCTCTTCTCAAACTTTCGTATTCCGGGGGTGGAAATTTCCTCGGAATGATCGGATCCTGGGAGTCGAACTCACCCATCCGGGCGCCCTGGAAAACTGTCCCGGGCTTCTATGCTATTCACAGGGCCCATTCATCACGTAGACGATATAGACTAGTTGGAAGTGACACCCCGACTCCTCGAACAAAATACCCATAAGTCAATGAGAGAAGACCGTGAGATTACAATCCATGTGCGATCCGGTAATAGACCTGCTGCGTAGGACGATGAGCTAGACGTAAAGCGTAGACAATGGTGGCTGGAGACTGGTGGCTGGAGGCTGGTAAAGCAGTAGACATTGAAAGTGCACAGGCAGACAGATAAGTCAAAAGGATGGGCATACGGAGAATGAAAGCAAGACGGGCAAACAGCAAGAGTGTGTTAAGATCGAGGATAGGCATTGGAGTTCCGTTGCGCCCGCGTCTGCGCTTCGTACTGCCGAAGAGCTTCCTCGGCTGCCCTTCGCCGACGCACCTCCTCTTCAGCGTTCTTCTCGGCCAATATCCGGCGCCGCGCCTCCTCCTCCAGCATGTTCTCGGCAACCTTTAACGCGGTCTTCGCTCGGGCCGCATCCTCCTGCGAAGCGGTGAGCTGGTCTGACAGTCGTAGTGACGCGTTGACAGCATCTTGTGACTGCCGCCGAAGCCCTGCCATCTCCATCTTCAGCCGCTCAATGGTGGAGTCCGGGTGATCGATAGTCGAGTAGCTCGAAAAGGCTCCGTGAAGGACTGACTTCCCATTTTGTCCTTGCGATCCGGAGTACGCGCGGCGCCGGGAGCCCGAGTAAGAACTCGAGTTGCGGTTGTGGGCACGGGGGTCATACTGGTACGGCATATCTTCCGAGCTGGAGTAATCGTCGTCCGAGTATTGGGGTCCATCGACATCGTCCCAGTCCATTTCGTCATCATCGTCGTCATCATACAACCTGCGAGATCGCATCGTAGATGTCTGACTGAATGACCTACTGTCCACTGGTCGCAATTTCGCAAGTGTAGAAACGGAGGGCTGAGGATGGGAGGTAGGTCCTGCACTAGAGGGCGGAGGGTGAGGAGGGGGAGCCGGATGCGACGAAGGGTGTGTAAAGGAGGATGTGACGGTGGATGCGATGAATGATGTGATTGTTGGTGAGGATAGTGCGAATTTGGATGAGGTTGGGATGGTGGTTGAGAATGAAGGTGCGAATGGGGTGGTGGGGGAGGTGGCTGAGAGTGCGAATGGCCAGGCGGGGGCGAATGCCCATACGGAGGTGGCTGCGAGTGTGGATGAGGAGGCATCGCATGAGGGTGAGGAGGGGGCACGGAATGGGGATGCGCGTGAGCATGAGGATGCGGGGGTGGTGGTGGTGGGTGCATATGGGACGGAGGCGGCATGTGGGGATGGGTTGGCGGTTGAGACTGAGGATGAGGTGATTGCACATGCATATGGGGATGCTCGTGAGGATGGGGGGGCGGTGGTGGGTGTGACTGAGCGTACATATGTTGCGGAGGATTATGCGGCGACTCGTGGTGCGCCAAATGGTGGTCGGGCGGGGGATATCCAATGTGAGAGGGAGGTGGGGGTCGCACGCCTGAAGAAGCAGTACTTGATGAAGCAGAGGCACCATTCGGGGATGTCATGAATGTTGACGTCGTCGAAGGTGTGGCGGACAGTGGCGGCTGTGGCACGGGTTGGCCAACCATAGTAGATATTGGCGGTGGATGGACTTGCATGGGGATAATGACTGTTGGAAGAACCGGGACAAGCCCGGGTGTAGTTCCGTTCTCCGCACCTTCAGGTTTGTTCGATCTCCCTCCCCTCTTCCTTGGACGTTTGGTTCCGGGGGGGGCTTCGAGGTTGACAGTCCAGTAGGACCCGAAGCCTGGGTCCGACGGCGGACGAGGTTGTCGCTCGAACAAGCGATTCAGGGAAAGATGATGTCGCACAGATTGCTGAGCATCTTGTTCAGCATCCTCCAAAGGTATGCATGGCGGAAGGAAGCGTGTTTGGAAGCGAAGAGAGGACACACCTTCCATGCAGGCCCCGCCGTTTTATAATATGGATACTTCCTCTCCATCGCAGCATATATCTCTCGGATAGTCAAACGTTTGCGAGGACTTCCGAGAATGGTGCAACGCAGAATGACGGGAAGTGTGTGTTGCGGTCGGCCATCGGTATCTGGGAGACACGCGAGGGTGTCGGGGCAGTCGGGATGAGGTTCATGAGCGCGGATGACGACCTCGGCGCGAGGTGGAGGTGGTCTCAGTTCGACCGCAGTGCTACTGCTCTCCGAGGTCTGTTCGGTGGGGGAGGTGGTTGCGCTGCTTGGGGAACGCACGGCCTGCAACCTGAAGGACAGATGGGGGGAAGTGTGAGAGCACAAGACGTATGGAGGTGAGAAGGCGTACGTGCCTGAGGGATGATTCATACGAGGATTCTGGGTTGAGGAGGTTGTTGAGGCTTGACATGAAGGAGGGGCGGAGGAGAGGGAGGAGGGAGGGGCGGCGGACTAGTGTGACGGGGGAGAGGAAAAGGCAAGAGTAGGCGCACAAGTTGAGCTTGTGGGTCCATGACCCCCACTAGCCCTTTGTTCTGTATTAGATCCGACACCCGATCTAAACAAACGCACAGCCATTAATCCACCACCACTCGCGTTGGTCTTTCAGGATACGTGTCACACCAACTGGAATCGGTGAAACGCCACCACGGGCAGGTACGTGTATTTTTCCGTGATTTATGGGCGCATACACAGGGGATGCCAGCACACCCAAGCCCCAACAGCGTTTGATGTGGTTTATCGGACTTTGGCGTGGGCAAGGCACAAATCGGAACAGCCCCCCTTTTTATGCGGATCCAGAATTGATAATCTGCGAGCAAGCTCAGTTGGAATACGTACATCGATACAAGCCCGCCAACTTCCGTCACCAGGCCGTCGCACGTCCTCATCCAAACGGGGCCCGGTACTCTCAGGGCCAAGCCTGGGCAAACCGCTATCAACCAATGGATTTACACTTGCAGTTGCAGCCTATCGCGTTGCGGACGGGCAATCGGCTGACCCATTTGATAAGCCCATCCAGCCCGGCGTCATCCCCCACAAGCGCCCGCGGTCCTGCTCCGCCGTACGATTCGGCGATTGCAGCAGCTAAGCCATTTCGGGAAAAACATGTACACATGCGCCATCCAACAAAGGTAATCCACGCCGGTCGCAGCCTTAATGGCCGCAACCTGTCGTCGGGACCTAACGTACAACCAGTCCGTGGTATATAGGGTGAGGCACCTACTTGAGCGGGCTAAACGGCAAAGGTTCAAGCACGATCGAATCCATCAACATGGAGAATTCCGCGGTCTAGGCGAGCCGGCAGATCAGCAACGTGACCCATATGTTCCCTTGTGGATCCAAACATACCTTCGACACCGTCTGTGCCCAACCGTCCAAGGCCCATGCCTTCTCGCGCATCTCCTTTCGGCTATGCAGATCGCTGCGTAGTTGGACAGCAATCGGGGTATAAGTGATACGATCGACAGGTGCAATGCAGCTAGCGGCACTTACGGATACTGCCACATGTGGTGCACTTGGTGCAAACGTCCAACCTGCGAGAACCAGGCTCCTACGGGCTCGAAAAACTGACGGCGAGCCTCGATACCCTTACGCCTATAAGCGAACGTCAGTTACGTATCCCGAGCATGAGACCCGCCGGCTTACCAGGTCTGTTCCCACTGCAACAGCGTGCCCGGGTGAAGCTGGTACGTGCGCAACTCGAAGACACCACCCTCGGTACGCGGTGGAATCGTCGGAAAGAATGCGAATTCCTGGCAAAGTTGCTGACTGCGCGATGCCAGGTAGGGTATCAACTTGTTGTAAGTGTTCAAATGCTGCAAACAAAACTCTGTCACCACCATCGACATGGGTTCGGGGATATTATGCGCTCACCTCGGAGTTTTTAATCTTTTGGGTCGTGTTGTCGTAACCCCGGTAGTTCTCATACTCCAGGATGTGGTCTAGAGCAGGCGAATGTGAGCTTCGAAGACAGCTCCCGTAAGGGCGGTCACGTACAGAACACATCCTGCTCGCCAATCACCGTTTCCCAACTACCGGTGAGCTTCACGTGGAGCTCGGGGTCATCCTTGATAGCGGTGTAGTACGCCTCTCTGAGAGGGTCTTGAAAATGGATATGAAAAACAGGAAAGCAAGCAAGCTTACGCGGCTTTCTTATAGTCCGTAACCAAGTCAGGCTTGACCTTGTGTACTACAGGCGAGGCTCCGGTCAGATTGGTGTAGGCATTCGAGAAACGGCGTGACGTACTTTCAAGACCATGTATATACTTTCCCCGCGCCACGAGCTTGGAATGCTGCTGTAGTTGGACGTCACCCTCGTGTTTCGCCTCCGGAGATCCATGCAGTAACGACTGCGTGCTCCAGCGTCACCTTCCCGGCGAGTGACACGGACAAGAGCCTTACCTGAACTGAGATAGCCCTTCTAGCCTGAGTCTGGACCGCCGCCCGGGGGGTCAGTTTGAACGCCTGAGCGCTGAGACGAGCGAACATGATGTGCTGTCGAGTCGTTCGAGAAACAGGAGAATGCGGCGAAAGAGGCAGCGAGCGAGATAACGAGTGTCCGAATAGCAAGTTAGTGACCAGCAGGGAGCAGCCTGGAGAGAACCGATGGACCACAAAGACCAGAGGCAAAGTCGGACTTTAGGCGGTCGTTGTGGTTTTGGAGCAATTTCGAGGGCGCCTTGCCTGCGGGGTGGCCCAGATGAGCATTGGCAGGCGATTCACCCGCGAGTCACACGTGGGCCCATCTAGACGCGCACACATATCGGCCCGTCGGCTGGTTTGTGCACGGTCCGGGTTTGCCGCTCGTTAGCGTTCACAGGCCTCACTCAGGTCGTGGCCATTACAGTAATATTGTTCTCGATCTCGCTGGCTTACCGTCGTCCCCTTGGACCCCCTTGGGCCGTCATGGCCACCCGCGAACAGATCTGGAGGGCGTTCCAGACAGTCGCCGTTCCCGTCCTGCTAGGCCTGATCTCTCGTCAGATCTGGCCCAACCAACCACAGGAAACGCCCAAATCGCTCTACCTTCCCCTCCTCGCAGACATAGGTTTTCTGCCTGCAAAGCTCCCGGCGACCTTCAGCAAGGACTCCTCCAACTTTGACGCCTATGAGCGTATTTCGTTACTCCCAGAAACTGCCTCTCGTGGTTCACCGAACGTTACGGCTGTGATTCTGAACTGGTCCCGCTTCCCAAACATCATGCTTATCGCATCCCTCTTGTGCGGGCCTTGGCTGGAGGGGACAATATCAGAAGTCTTCATTTGGAACAACAGTCCGAGGCAAATTACCTACGAAGTGTGCATACTGTATCATTTTAGTTCCTGCCACTTGTTCGTCAACTGACTTGGAACTCGCAGGAGATGAAGAACACGGGATGTCGCAAGTCTCAATTGCGCATTCACAATGCGCCGGCAAATTTGCTCTTCCAGGCACGCTTCATGGCCTGCGCCCAAGCGAACACACCCTACTGTTTCATTCAAGTGAGTCCGCGCATAAACCTTTAGCTTCAGGCGCGTCTCACCTACCTCCTCCTCACCCCGCAGGATGACGACTACCTCATCCGCCCAGAGATCATCCAATCCCTTCAAGCTCACATGGCCACACCCGACGCTTCTCGGGTAATTCATTTATTACCGCCCCACGAGCATCTCTCGACTACATTGCGCGAAACAGATGTCCCGAAGTCCCGCGACTGGCAAGTCTCCAGTATCCGGACGTCCTTCGCCTGGTTAGGCCATGGTACGATGTTGCGCCGGTCCGAAGCGCAAGCATTCCTCAGCCTCATGCAGTACCTGGACGCGCCACCTGACGACATGAAGATGGCCGACAACTTCTTCACGATCCTGAGCAATGGAGTTCCGGAAGTCTGGTTCGACCAGGGCTTCGAACTTGGGGGTGGCCAACCCTTCACCGTGGGATCGGAAGGGGACAACCGCAACAAGAAATACATAGTTCGTGTAGCCAATCCCGTATCTTCGCACGTCAGTCAAGCTCACGTACTCCATTCAGCTTAGGGCAACGCGTTACCTAGAGTCGCTAGCCCACTGCGGGCGTGCATCGTGCGACAGACTCGACCCCCATGACAGTGGCCAACAACGAGCCCGTCCAAAGTTGCCGTATATCACGCTCGATAGATTGCATTTCCAGAAACCCTGGATCCGCGCCGCATGCCGTGTGGCGGCGTGCGTCCTCGAAACCAACATCCGCACACTTCCGGACGGTGCGTCTCACACGGCGACAAACATTTCGGACATGCTTTTGTTGGAGATGGAGAATACCCGAATACTCGGTGATGCTGGGAAACAGAACTATTTGGACCACGCGCCGTCCAATGCCGTGGACGCGAAGGCGAGCACCGTCTTCCGCAGCCTGTATGGTACGCCGAACCACCCGAAGCGATGTGTTTGCCAGGAAAAATGACTAATTGGTTTCAATAGGTGGAAGAAAGGGGGACAAGATCACCCTGGACGTTCTCGCCAACATCAACGAGGCACGACGGTGGACCGTAGTTGAGCTCGTGTTACTAGTGGATTCCGCCACGGAGGCCATTTTGAATTCAAGTTTGTTTGGATGGTCCCTTGACGATGTCGTTTGGGTGAGTGTCATCAGAACCCTCAATCTTCGACAACTTCGGCGGCGATGCTCACCTTTTCCCGAGCAGCACGTCGTCTCTCACCACTCCATTTGCTATGACACGGCTCATGAAGCCACTGTTGATGGTGTACAACTGCCTTTGCGGGAATGTAGCGTGCAGCTGAATTTCCCCGCGAGCGGGCTTAGTTACCAAGCGATCGGGAGATATTTCGGAGTGTGGCTGAAAGAAGACAGGCAGGAGCGATGGGTGGTTTCAGAACTCTGGCTGCGGGGGCACTAGATGTGCGATAGAGTTGTATTTAGATGTTACTTCGTCCCGACTCAGGTTCAATGGCCATTCAGAACTTGTAGTGGTGACCGATGATTTTGTATCGCCTACTATATGCGTGGCTGGATTACGTTTCCAACCTAGACTTCAGGTAGCTAGTTAGTACTACCCAGTAGCAATCATCGTGCCGGATGGCCGACACGGCGAGGGTAGTTCGTCTCCCAGGCTAGCCGTAGTGGCCGATCGCGACTCGGACTGGCGCCCTGCGTGGCGGCCCGCGAGAGCGCGCATGGTCACGGTCGTTGTCCTCCAACCAGCCCCAACGCTGACCTTGACCCGATCCTTCTTATCATGCACACAAACTCCACGACTCTCGATATCTGTCGCTCTCACTGTGACCACTATGTTTCGCCACCTCGGCGTCCACAGGCCTCCAACAATACATCCCAGTCGCGCTCTCAAGACGTGTTCCGCGGCTGCGCCCATGCATCCTGAGCTTCTGCCACAAACGCCTAGGGGTATCCAGCGTCGTGCCAAGGTGCGAATCCATCAAGCATCACCCACTTGACTATCTCGGGCCTCATGCTTACCCCAGGCCGCTTTATTGCAATCAGGATAGAATCGCCTCGGTAGAAGCTGAGCGCGGAGTCTCGCCCTTCCTGGTCGACGCCTACAACCGACAGCACAACTACCTGCGCATCTCGCTCACGGAGCGTTGCAATCTCCGATGTGCGTACCGAATTCGAATTTAATCCTCTTTTTCCCCTCTCGGAGCCCCATACGCCGCCCGTGCATATGTGCTGCGCGGTAGATACGTATGTGGGCGAGGTGCTGACGTTGCTGTACTCGCATAGGTTTCTATTGCATGCCGAGCGAAGGCGTCGAACTATCCCCGCCGGAGCACCTCCTGTCAGACGACGAGGTCATCCGACTCGCGACGCTATTCGTGAAGAGCGGTGTGACAAAAATACGGCTCACCGGCGGGGAACCGACGGTGAGGAAAGGTATTGTGGAGATAGTAGGTACGTAACACCCCCTCTCCGACTCGCCACCGTATTTCGGGGCGACCATTCTTCGGATGTGCGAGTACCGGGTGCATTTACACTGTCTCTCCCGACTAGGTCGGCTGAACGAGCTGCGCAAGCACGGTCTGCAGTCCATCGGAATGACCACGAATGGGATTGCGTTGCACAGGAAGCTCCCCGCCCTCGTTCGGAATGGGCTCACCCACTTGAACATAAGGTTCGTGACACTCCAAATGACTCATGTGCGGTGATGATTAACATTGCCCCTCCAGCCTAGACACGCTCGACCCATTCAAGTTTGAAATCATGACGCGCCGGATGGGCCACGATGCAGTACTGCGATCACTTCATACCGGACTGGAAACCCCGGAGCTCCAGGCGGTGAAACTGAACGTTGTGGTCATCAAGGGATTGAATGACCACGAGGTTTTGGACTTCGTTGAAATGACTAAAGAGAGCAGGTTGTCTGTGCGATTCATTGAGTTTATGCCCTTCACAGGTAAGTCGTTTGACCACAGCTCGCTTGCAACGTAAAGCTAATTATTGTTACTGAGTCAGGGAATAAATGGGACAAGGCCAAGATGGCTTCTTCGTCGGAGTTGCTGTCCCGGATTCGAGCACGTTATCCCGAGCTTTGCAAAGGCTCCGACGAGCTGAATGACACCGCGCGATCTTACATCATACCTGGCTACCAGGGCAGTTTCGGATTCATCAGCAGCATGTCCGACCACTTCTGCGACTCTTGCAATCGATTAAGGCTAACCGCCGACGGTCAAATCAAGGCATGTCTACACCTGCCCTTGCGAGCTTAGCACGGCCGCGGACTTAACACTTTCATATCCTAGGTATGTCTCTTTGACGCCAAAGAGATTTCACTACGCGACGAGATACGGCGGGGTGCGGGCGACGATGCGCTCCTCACGACCATTGGCAGGGCGGTCTTGGGAAAGAAGGAGAAGCACGCAGGCATGGAAGATATTGACGTCGTCACAAATCGACCTATGATTCTTATCGGCGGTTGAGTAGCTCGTCCCCACTCTGTTCGTCCCGCACTATCTCGATCCTGATTCTCTCCGTCCTGATTCTTCGTATGCAAAATAGGTCTGCACCGCCCCGCCTCCGACCGGTCATTACAACGCTCACCGAGATCCCGATCGAACTATATCCTACCGGCGCGCGACGCTCGCCTTGTTCGTGCACGGTGTTTCAGTACCGCACCCACTACTCGTACCGGCCCCCCTCCTGCACGCCTTACGCATGTCGATGACATGGGCCGCGCCTCGATGGTCGACGTGTCGCCGAAGGAGCCCACTCGTCGTACTGCTACCGCGTCAGGGCGCATCCTCATCCCGAAGGTTGCATACGAGCTCATAACCCATCCCGCCGGCATGGACGAACACGACGATCCCTCCCAGGACGCAGAGCTGCTGGCGCCGCTCCGCAAAGCGAAGGAGAAGGCCCGGGCGAAGGGAGACGTGCTCACAGTCGCCCAGCTCGCAGCGATCGTGGGCTGTAAACGGACGTGGGAACTCATCCCCCTTTGCCACCCGCTCGCGCTCTCGCACATTGCCGTGACGCTGCAGCCCGAAGCGCACTGTCTCTCTGCCACCCGGTCCGCGTCCGGCGCACTCGTCGCCACGAGGTCCGATTCTGATATCGGAGCTGAAGCTGGGGCGGAGAGGAAGGGGAGTCAGGGTCTGGCGTACAGCATCGTCTGTCGCGCGACTGTCAGCTGCGAGGGCAAGACGGGCGTGGAGATGGAGGCGCTAACCGCGGTGTCCGTCGGGCTGCTGACCGTGTGGGACATGCTCAAGGCAGTCGCCGGAAAGGAGATGGTCATCGGGGACATCGTGGTGGAGCGCAAAGCCGGCGGGAAGAGTGGGGACTTCGTCCGGGCGGGTGCGAGGCCGTAGGTTCAGACTCGTCAGCTCAGGCGGAGGCTCCGGGGCTATGCTTGCACGATCTCGGTGTCTCGACGTACGTTGCGAATTCTAGTCTTCTCGACCGCATCCGCAAAGGTTCGCCGTGACGTCCTTAAAGATGGCCGCTGAGAGGACAAGGACAAGGACAAGGACAAGGACGTGTGCCTAGCGTTGACTGAGAGCGCGTTGGAACCAGAGGCGTGTGTAGACGGCATGGAGCCCTGTCTAGAGTCAGGTACGAGCAGGACTTCGTAGCTACAGGTACGCGTGCATGTGGATTTGACGATGTCAAGGCGTCATGGGAAAGTGGAACCGGTCCGGACGTGGACGAGCAGTCTACCACGTTCATAATGGACCCTGAGAAGTTCCGGTATGTTGAATGTGTTTCCGAACATGACAAGGTCGCTGACACCCAAACGGACAGATCATCAGCGTTGCTCTGTGGGCACGCCACTCACCTCACTGGGGGCTTCCCAACTGTTGTGGGGTGTCATATAGTGGCGTCCGGCCCAGCGTGAGGTAGTACATGGTCTGAACTCACACCGAGTCATTTCACCGTCACGGAAGTTGACGAACGTTTACAGCGGCCGCTGGCTGGCAAATTTTCCATAGCGTTATGTCTCGCGGTGGCGTGTGTGTCGCCATGGCGTATACTTAAGTGCAATCACTACTCGGACTAGAAGCTGAGATCGGACCAAACCTACGAAGGCAGCAATTCGTTTCTCGTGTTGATGCCCGCCATCCCTTGTCTTGCAGGAAACCCGTACGGTCGCCGAGACCAGGCGAGGAAGTCGCTGCGCCATTGACCGCCGGACATAAAGAAGCGTCGAAGCCCGCACGAGGAAAATCCGCGGCGTGGCTGGGATCAAAGAAGGTTTGGAGGCGCTCCCAAGGTTCAGAATACGACTTCTAACGCCTTTACTGTCATCGGGTCAGGCACACGGGCCCTTGGAGAGTATCCACATGCTAGCACTTAGCGGGCAAGGCTGCGAGGCGAAATACGGGAATATGCTTGGCTTCTGCAGAGGGCCTCGTAGACCCGTTCGCATGACATCGGCATTACACGGCTTGGTCGAGGCCACCGAGAGGGTAAGCGTTGTGCCACCCCCTCCGGTGACGGCATTTGTCTAACGCATCTGCAGCCACATCTGTTTCCGAGCCTATCAAACAAATTGGAAGTCGCATTTCAGTTGGCAACTAACGCGATTTGTTTTGTTCAGTACACCGGCCCGGCAGAACAGAGAACCCCCGCAGGACGCGGTTCTGCACAGGCTCCGGTCCCACCACTGTGCTTCGCCATGGTAAGTGTGTGGTTCCAAGACTCGAAATCTTCCTCGAGTGCTCTGCGCGTTCCTCCATCGAGGTACGAGGAAGGAAGAATGTGGACGACGTCATGAGATCGCCGCCTCCACAGGCAGTGCAGGGTTCGCAGTAGTCATCCGCCCTTCTGAGACCGAGACCGCTGTCTTCGCAAGCTTCTGCAGGAAGAGCATCCGTTCCGGACGTCTTCTGAGCCAACCCGATCAAGGGGCTCCTTCAGAGGATAGAAGCCTGTTTCAACTCCAACGTTCAGCCAGCTTCGCACTTCCCAGACCCGCCTGACATTCGTCGGCACTACGTACTCTATAGACCCTTGCTAGTCTCCCAACAGTCGGGAGCCGCGATATGCCCTTTTCAGTGCACCATTCCCCGCCGTATTCCCGCATCGATCGATCGAGTGTGGCTCACCGTTGACACCCGTCCCAAGAGCTTCCGTCCACATATGTCGCGCGTATTAACATGGTTCGGGTATCGGGTCTGCCTACACTACTTACATACCAATGGTACAAAACGAGTTATATGATTGTTTTGCTTCGTGGGAATGACCGAATAACACGCCCCCACTGGTCTCGATGGAGGGCGACAACATGCTGGTAGCATGAGGCACGCAGCCCTGACCACGGCCCACGGTCCCTGCCGCGTAAATTCGGAACCAAATCTCACCGACATCGCGGCTATAGAGCTCGCCAAGCGAATGGAGATACCAGGGGACGTGCCTAGTATCGTGAAGATGTCCACATCTTATTAACAGTGACTAGTGACTAGTAACTACGTGAAGGAGTGATAAAGACGAATAACGGGGCAATAAGGCAGTCCGACTACTGAACAACGTATGTCGTGAGAGATAAATAAGTACTAGGAAATGACTAGAGCTACAAATGAGGGTTCGGGTAGAGTAAACACGGATGATGTAGACACGGAGATGTGCCAGTCTTGGGAAAATTAGAGTGTAATATGGGCGAGAGATTAGATTAAGGGAACCATCATAAGGTTAGATAGTTCAGAGCTGCGGCGGAATCACCAGTGTCCCCTGTCTGCCCCAACGAAGCCGAGCTCCAGGGAATCCTCCACGCCGTCAGGCTTGGGCTTACCGCACAGGCCTGCGAAGCCGACTCGGTCATAGACGCGCTGCGCGCTGTTCTCGTGCCCGACGTAGAGCACGACGCACTCTTTTCCGATGTCGAACAGCAGCCTAGATCGCCACAGCGCGTCATCAGCATCCTGCTTCTTCCGACCCGCGGCCCGCGCGCCAAGCAGAATGAGAGTGGGAGACTCACTGTTTCGTTACCACGCGCACGAGCAGCTCCGCGCACCCCCTCCGCCGCCACCGCGGCGTCGTGTACACCTTCGTTATCGCAGCCACCCGGGGACTGTTGCGCGTCACCGCGCAGATGGTCGTGATGTCGCCGCTCGCGTCGTAGACCCACACAAGCCCCTTTGAGATCAGCTCGCGGGCCTCGATCCGGGCGCGCTCGATGGAGAGGGGGAAGTAGATCTGATGCACGATAGAGAACTGTCAGCGCGCGACACCAGGGGCGGATGGGCTGCGATACTCACGGAATCATCGGCGAACTCCTTGCAGAGCTGCGCGACGGGCTCCAGGTCTGCCGCCTTTGCCTTTCGCAGCTGGTGGCCCTGGGGCAGGGCTGTGTTCTTTCCACGGAAGGTTTCTGTCGTGCAATACGAGTGCAGAGCAGCGTAGAACGGCTCTGGCTCGATGGGAAGCCCGTCATCTGTGTCCATACGCGCGAAAACGTCTTGACCAGGGACGTCATGCCGAAAACGGAGAAGACGCGTTCTGGGGGGACACAATCGTGTAGACGTTTTGAGATCTGCTGGATGCGAGGCTTCAGCGAGCCGGCGGATGCAGCTGCACGGTGAGGCGTCCAAAGGAAGATCGGGTAGTCGCCCAGGGTCCAGTCGATGCAGGAGAGGACCAGGTCGAGGGTTGGCAGGGAAGATTGAGGGGAAACGCTCCAGAGGGTGAGCCAAAAGGCGTCAGTCAACGGGCGGGGAGTGAAGCGATCGCGGTCCACGGTAGAGAAGAGCGCGTAGACATCCTTGTCGGACATGGATTCATATCGGCTTAGCGCGTTCTCGGCACCGACACGCTTGAGCGCGTGCGCCAGGACGATATTAGAAGACGCCTCATGACGTCGAAGAGTAGGGTAGGCGAAGGTGAGGAAGTCGTCTGCGGTATGATGCTGCAGGACAAAGGATTGACTGGGTGCGTCTGCGTGAAGGCCAGGCATGACGAAGGGCTAACGGCGGCTCGTGAGCTATGCAAGAGAGGAGTGGTAAGATGGGCGCGGCCTCAGCGACGAGGGTGGAAAGAAGAGGAAGGAGGGGGATAGTCGGGTAGGGAACCGCGGTGACTCGGATGTGCTGTGGACGAAAGTTGTTGGACCCTTTATATGGGAGAGGGACAGGATAGCCATGCTGACGGCGTTTGACGAGTACAAGATGAGGTTATTGCGGGGGCGCCATAGGGTCAGCGCCTAGAGTGATTGAGACGCCGGGTCGGTTGCGTGAGGAGAACTGTCGATAAGTATCGGACATCCAAAGGGCTTCATGTCGGGAGTTGGACCTCCGGCATGACGGGGCTGGGGGCGACTGACCTGAGTAAGCTCTGGTCACCGACGATGGGCGGCGCCAGTAATTTTCGGATGGCCAGACGCGCGGCTTTGGAGGATGAGCGCGGGGGAACGGAGGCCGCCAGTTCGTCATGGCTATTCAAGCCCAGAATCCTCCGTCTTGGCCCGCATTCGTTGATTTTGTAACGCGAGCGAGCAAGAAGGCGAAGAGTCGTGTGCCAGGCCCCATCCGACTGCATAAACGCGAGCATTCTGTCAGCAACGAATACGTCACCTCCACGAGGTCGTTCATTCATCTGTCCCGCGTCCTGCCTGTGCTGGGAGCCCTTGGGAGTGGCGTGCATCTGTGGGCGAGGGCCAAGGCGATGTAGGCGAATGTCCCGCACTAGACCGAGGGGCGGTGTGGCGGGAAAACATGAGAAAGGGCAGCCAGCTACAGTATCAGCCAGGTATCAGCTCATCGCAGTAAGGTGGCAAGGTGGACTGGGCGCTTGGGTGGAGGCGGTCCAGCTGGAGGTGATCCGGAGTGTGCCACTTGTGCAAGGACTCGGACTCGGACTCGGACTCGTGCCAAGAGCCAACAAGTTTCAACTCTCTCTCCTCTCCTCTCCTTCGCCGCTCTCTCCACGCCTCTAACTTCCCTCCCCCCGGTATTTCCGTTTCAACAAAATCTTCCTCGAGCAGCTTTCAAATGTTTTATCCGAGCAACGCCGTCCAATCCCACATAAGCATCCGACTCCCATGGCCCTAGTCCCACACGAGGTCCTACGCACCGTACTTAGTGTAGTCCCGATTTCTGAATATCCGCCTCTCAATCATATCAAACATCTCAAGAATCCCGGCATTGGTCCGCTGTCGTGCCCTGTCGTATGCCATGTCCGCATTCGTCCATGATGTTCGTCAAACCAACGCCACATCTTGGCGATTTAATGAACTTTGCCCGTAGGTCGGTGGTGGTCGTCGGCCGGCAAACCACTTCGTTCAATCGGCCGCAAGTGCACGCGGTCGCCCTGAAATCCCGATGCGTGACATTGACAGACATTACCCTCATCTCGCCGCAGTGCATCTGTAAGTATTTCCAGACAGACACCACCACCTTGGCTGTGCGTGACATGCGCCTCCAGGCTTATGTTGTCCGACTCTCACGTTCATTTCAGAGGCGTGGAAGCCATTTGAATGTTTTGGTCACGTTGAATGTCTTGGTCCCTTAATAGGCTTGCGGCGCGCGGTACGTATGCAATGAGTAATGGTTGCGCTCAGGAACAGTAGTACTTATGTCTGCACCTACTTAATGGGGACACAGGGCGGCCCTGTTCTATGTTAAGAAGTCACGACCCTAGACCCTTAGGGCGCATGGCCTGGCATGGCTGGCAGCGCGGTGGCGAAGAAATGAATCGGCTGACGCTCTCTCATGTCAAGCAAGATACGAGATACTGTCAAGATCCCCAACATATCGCGTGAAGGGCGCGAACACGCCCCCTCCGGGGCCCCTTTGGACCTGACCGGATCTACGAGGGCTGCGAAAACAAACCTGCAGTACGAGTACGTACCAGCTGCTTTTAGAAATCGGTCCATGCCTCTCTGAATGAGATCATCACAGATCGAGCCCTTGAAATTCGACCGTTCTATGTAGGTCACAACTGGCAATATGAGAAACTGAGTCCCGGCGCGACCTCCGCATATTCGCTCGCAGCAACGACCTCACTCACTGCATACGGCCACATCAGAACTATCCCCTTGGCAAGAACTCCTGAACAATAACAAAGGTCGCACCTTCCCATCGAGATCCCATATCGCCGGGGGTTCTTTCGCCCCACTACTGCTTGTGGAAGCTCTGGATTGCTTCCTCGACCCTGCGCAGCACGCCCAGGAGCCGCTCCTCGTTTAGGCGTCGCCCGACGAGCTGGAGCCCCACAGCCGCATTCTCGTAAGTCCTCGGGTCCCATTGCGCCCGGACAAACCGCTCCCTGTCATTCCGGGGCTCGCCGGTGTGCACTGCTCCCTCGGGCAACGCCACGGGGCGATATCCTTCGGCGTGGAAGCGTCCCGCGGGGAAGACGGCAGCAGGGAAGTCCATCAGGTTCCAGTAGGATGTGTACCCCCACCACCGCGTCGTGTCGTGCGGGGGCGCGAGCGTCGCCGCGACGGGGCTTAGGACCGCGTCGACGTGGCGGCCCGTCGCCGTGCGAGACCCCGTGGCGTTCCAGTGCGCCGCGATCCTGGCGCGGAACGCCTCCCGCGCGAGGTTGAGCTTGAAGAGCTCCGCGACGGAGAAGGGCCTGCCGCCGTTGGGGACCTGCGCGAGTATCCACTCCGTCTGCGGCACGGGCGGGTCGTGTTCCAGAACCTCGCGGTACTCCTCACCGCCATCGAGGAAGTACAACTTTGTCTGTCGAAATAGCGTTTGTCAGCCACGTGCTGACAGATAGATCCGTGTCGGAGCGGAACCTACTATGAGATCCCAGGCTTCGTGATGGCCCACAGGGTCCCAGGTAATCACGTCATGGCCCGCCGCAACCAGGGCGTCGCTCGTTTGTTTTAGGGCATCTAGGATAGGCGGATGGGGCGCAACTACGCCGTCATCCCACAAAATCGCTATGGACAGTTTATGAGGGATGCCCGCGCCGTCCGCGATCTCCTGCCTCCACGGAATTTCCAGCAGGGGTGGCTCGACAAGCCAGGGCTCGTATTGCAGCATGACTTGGCAGAACAGCGCGAGGTCGCGCGCAGATGTCGCGAGGGGCCCAAGGGCACCGACAATGGCGTCCATGCCGTCATGAGAACCCATTAAGCCTGCATGGGGAAGACGGCCGACAGACCCCTTGAGTCCGTACAGCCCCATGTAGCCCGCAGGAATGCGCTGGATTAACGTTCATTATTAGGTTATAGAACTTGTTTGATTCTGCGGAATGCCGCAAGGCATGCTTCACTTACAATTGAACCACCGATGTCTGTTCCGATACCCAAGGGGCTCCCATGCATCGCAATCAAGGCACCTTCACCTCCGCTGCTTCCACCTGGCGTGAGTGCTGCAGTTATGTCAAAGAGGTGTCATGAGGTGTGGCAAAGGTGAAGGGTTCGGGCTCGGCTCACAGCGGTTGTACGGATTCACGGTCCGCCCATAAATGTTGTTGTTTGTTTCGATGGCCTGTATGAATCGATGGAATATGTGTTAAGTCGCACGCCCATAACAGTAACGAGGCCAAAGCGTACCAAAAGCGTTTGGGGGTTTGCGGTTTTGACATAGATGACAGCACCAGCTTTCCGCAGCAAGTCCACCACGACGGCGTCCTTCTCGGCGATCGTACGCCCCGCCCACCGAATATATCCTGTGGCTGTATCATGGCCCCGGACAAGGATGTGGTCCTTGATCGATACGGGGACTCCATGGAGCGGGCCGACGACTTCCCCGGTCTCTTCGAGATACTGATCTAGCTCCCGGGCCCTCGCCAGACCTTCGTCGAACAGCACTTCCGTAAGGCAGTTGGTGAGATCCTGGGCGATAGTCGCAACGTGGCAGAAAGCTTGTAGCGTTTCGACCGCAGTGTATCTCCGGTTGCGCAGGGCCTCAGCGAGCGCAGTCGCGTCCAGATGCACGATCTCGAGTTGGCGAAGGGTGAGTTGCGATGTCGGTAGCTGTGACACGTCGTTCTGCTCCCCGGGCACGGCGAATCCCAATCGCAATTCGGGCCGTTGAGCGAGTCGCGCTTCCCGGTCGGCCTTCTTCGCTTTTGATATATCCTGCCATGGGACGGGGGACGGACGCCTACCTGAACCCATGGATGTGTCGCCAGGCATGATGGTACAAAAGTCGCCGTTCGGGGGCCTTCTGGCATCCGGAAGATCTATACGAAGTGTGTATTAAGTAGGAGACTCGACGGGGCGTGGAATTGACGGAGATTTCCACAATATTCGTCTGATTCACCGCTCACCATTCGCGCATCGGAGATGGTGTCAATCTCTGGGCGCCTTGACGGTGTGCTGCTCTCATCACCTGTTCCAGGACAGAATGTTCCTCGAGGCCACTAATGGCGGAGAATGACGGTTGTAGGATATATATACCGCCCGTGAACGGGGCTCTTCTAGGGAGATGGTCTGCCTCGGCACACGCGGTACAGCCCGCGAGGACAGCGTGGCCACCCCAAGGTGGGCGCCGATAACGCATGGAATCTGACTGAATGCCTGAAGTTGGGCGGATGGGCGCTCCTTGCCCTCGGAGGTCGAAGTGGGAAGACAGGTCATGCATTCCAAGCACTGCGAGAAATTCCACCGGGACCACAAGGTAACAGCTCTACTGCTGAACAAACGAGGGCAGATTTCCTGATATCTTCGCGTCGACGAGCCTTGCGCCCTATCGACAGTGGGGAGGAGAGCAGGCGACAATTTGAGCGCCTACTTAGCGCGAGGTTTATGGAAATTACTCACGTCTCGGGCCCTGATGACAGTCGGAATCGATTGCACGTTCCAGGGCTGAGCTCTGAAGGGATTGGAAGCGGTTTTCCACCTGTAGAAAAGACGGTCGGCCTCCGATGCTGTACGGGATATCACCGGACGGGAGGGTCTTACTCCGAGCGCTGTCCGACATAGACGAGGGTCCCCGAAGGCCCTGCCTCCGACCCAAAGGTCTGTTTGACCAACTCTTCGACCACAACGCAATCCTGTGAAGGACCGTTCCTATCAATGCGGAGGTTACGCAGAACGGACGGTCAACGTACCGGACACCACAGGTTGCCGCTGGCGTCACGAGAAGAGTAAAAGATCAGATACTCAGATTTTACGTCTTGCGCCCATGCGGGTGTAGCGGGGTCAGGGGATTCCTGAAGGGGCATCTTGATGTGCAGTTGCAGTTCACGAGGAAGAGTTTGAGAGAGACTAACTCGGGAGAGCTTTGGGCAGACATCGATGTTATGTTACTATGGTCACTGGTTGGGATTAGTAACCGCGCCGGACCCCCATAATATTAATATTAAGTACTGTAAGTATGCATGTCGCCATCGCCAACTTATCGGCCTCATCTCCCTGTGCAAGCGCCCGTTCTAGATCGATATCTATCTTCGGAAGGCCACATTGCACCGTACACCTTGCATGCTTCCCCACGAGACCATTGCTGTAGCGCGGGAGAAGCGGGTTCCTGAGAGACTCGGGCCATCTTGAACTCTTCCTGATCCGTTGGCGTAGAAGGGCCACCACCCTGGACGCCATCCATGGAACGCGAAGCGTGCCGTTTTGCTTCGGTCGCATGGGGGGGACATTGCCTAGCGGATGCCCACCGTGACATGGCGACCGACACGACGTGAAGTCCAGCGCTCGTAATAGGTACGACAAACGAGTACAAGCTGAGGAAACAGCCGAGATATGGCGGTCTTACCTCATAAGGCGACAGCGTTAACTTTGTACGAACGCCGCGGACGGTACTTGATATCGCTAGAAACTCGACAACAGCTTCCACATATGGGGCGGATCCATTCGAGATTTCATTTCGCAATCGGCTACATCGGAAGTGGGAAACGTTTTCCGCTCAAGTACAGGCGGCGACTTGGACGAGGCTCCGAATGGCGCGGCAACCGGGGGCCTATCGGAACCTTGTGCCTCGTGGCCGCCGTATAAGCACTCGCGTCCAAAAGGCTCAGGAAGCAGGAGCAGTCATGGGGCCGCTCCATGGCCGACATATCGAAGAACTTTTCCCTGTCGAACACGCATCGGGACGGGGTCGGCAAGGTGCTGCCACGATCGGGTGCTGATCAAGGGAAGTCTACGAAAAGATGTCATCGTGTAGTAAGCTGCAGACCATCTCCAAAATGACATCACCTCAGGCTCGCCGGGATCCTCCTTGCTGGGAAGCCAACTGCGTTGCGGGCTTGGTGAGGGCTGACGTTTTCGCTAGAGAAGTCGGATGATGTGACAGTAAAGGCACACCGAAAATCGCGCACACCGGTCGACAGTCAATAGGCCGTTTGAAGGCTGAGTCTTCGCTTGAATGATCAGCGAGGCTCTCATGCCGAGTAGCACGTCCCGCCGGTTGAGAAACGGCCCGACTCGAAGAAGACGCTTTCCCGGGTAGGCACTGCCACACCCGTCTACGGGCTTCAAAATGTCTCCGTGTGTTCGTCCTAAAATATGTTAATACTCACAAGGTGTCTCCAGAGGCCGCGGCCGTACTAGCCAACGACGCGGATATACCAATACACCGGAGGACTTATGATCCCCAACAAGGTTGTATGCATGGCCGGGGGTAAACTGTTCGGTTCGGTAATATGTTTTCCTGACTAGCTAAAGAAACCTGTGTCAACGGTCAACGGTCGCTTTCCGAGGGCTATCGCTACTTACAAGGTCAAGGAGGCACCATATATCGGGAAGTTGCTGTGAAGGAGAACAAGAACAACCGTGGACTTAATCCGACAAAGCCCCGCTATCCTCAGTCGCAGACTGTTTCGACCTATACAAGGAACAATCGGTTGGAGCTCCGGCATGATCATGTCAAGAGATGAATTACCGGACGTAAAAAATTGTCAGCTCCCTTCACAGAACCACGGAGAACATTTGCATGAATGATTCACATTGCTGGCCTCAAATTCTTTTTCGAAGTCAGTTTCGTCATGAGCACATTCATCGCACCGCCTACTGAGAATAATTAGCCATGATGATGGAGATGACATAACCGCAAAAAATCACCTCGTGCAACACAACCGCCGTGTAGAATACCGGAGACATCCGATCAGCGAATGTCCGAAAAAAACAAACGGCGTTCCTGGGCCCATGCATGTTGTTGTGGGAGAAGACATCCCACACCGAGCTGGCGGGTTAGCCACGAGGAACCCGACGAGGTGTCGCTGGCCCGAAACGGATAGTCAGAATATAGACAAAGAAGGCCTACCGTTTACCTCGCCACGGTCAACTTCGGCTCGTGGAAGCGACGTTTTGGAAGATTGCTGCATGTTATGGGTCCCAGTTGTCTTGGCACGATCCAGGCTCTGCATCCAAGCAAATAAGTGTCAAAATACGTTACAACCAGGGGATCATAAGCGGAACGGTACAGACCATATATCATAGCGGCCATGCTTCATAAAGGTACATGAGGCCGAAAAGCTCGCCTTCCTCGTGGCCAGGCAGCATCGGATACCTCGGATATGAATGTGTGGTCAATTTCCGCGGTCCCTGCTAGCCCTGACAAACGGCATAACATCAGATGCGGCGAACATGAGGCCAAAATTTGAACTCCTTGATTCCCGCAAGGGGCCGAGGTCGCCCGCAGCAAGAGGAAACATGCAATGTGCCTTGTGCTCCCACCAAAGGTGGCAGTGCGATATTACCACCTTCGCGGGAGCCGAGGAGAGCAGATACTCCAATCATAAATGCCGTAGCGAAGTACCTAGACGGCTAGCAGCGATTGGAACTGTAATATAGACATGTAAGGCTGAAAAATAGTGACGACGTTACGTACTTATTGTTCAATACGATGCCACCGCGGCGACAAAGGACATGATACGGCATGGCAATGTCGTGAGCTATCGGTCTATCGAATGACGAGCTGTGAGTTATCAACGAATTCGAGGCAGCCGATGAATGTATGCGTCCTGCGACCTTCTAACACCTCATCAGTCGTATTCGCCGGTTGGAAACTGTTGGACACTTACTGAATGCACCAAGTGCCTCGAGCTGCCGCAGTTCCTGCACACTGGAGACATTTTCAGCCGACACGCAATTGCAAGGACGACCTTGCCCTGAGAGCCTGCGCCCCCGGATACCAGCCAACTGTAGAGATCTGAAGTCAGCTTACAGTAAGAAGCATGCCGCAAACAGGGTTCACCAGGTCTGAGGGTTAGCGAACACGTACCAGATGTGCTACACCAGACTCCACCCGACTCCGCCTCCATAGATCTAGATAGTGCATGGGATCGAGATGTCAGTTAGAATTCGCCGACTCGAGGGTGTTCGTGCGTCGCAACGGTGGGTGGACTAACCCCTCCTAACCCACGTCTGGCCGATGGGTTCAATCGGTCGGAAAGCTGTCAAGAATTCACCGCCATAGCTCCATACCAAAATAAGGAGGTAGGTGCTCTCCCCGGTCCCAGAAATCTGTGTCGTCTACACGTGGATCACGGAGTCCTGAGATCGGGTGTCTTGCGTGTCTACCAAGGTCTACTTAGCAGGGCACAGCCTGGGACTTGACAGACGTCGACAGTTCTCCTAAGTTACATAAGTACTCTTCAGGGACACGAAAACGAGGCTCGATCCAAAGCGGTGCGGCCGCTGCCATCGTGACATCACAAAAGGGACGGCTCGGAACTCGGGAATGTACCTACAAAGCACTAAATCAGTTCCAAACCAAGATGAGGACAAGCCCAACGCTCCAAGTCCGCATATCGAGAACAAGAGAGATGGAAGCACCAACGCACCAATGACAACATACGCCGACTGATGGACCACAGCATCTCCATCTCCCGTCCTCATCGCCTTGCCACTCGGGTGCGCCGTCGGCCAAGATCGGCCATCCCTTCATGGGCTCGCGCAGGGGTTGAAACCTGTTCCCGCCTGCCTAGCCAGGTCACTGACTAAGTAGTACTGTAATAGTTGGTGGTACGTAGACCAGCGGCAGCCCGATCATCAACGTCTCGGCCATCCGATTCACACGGCGCGTCAGATTCCCACTACCTTGAACATATCACCCTGACATACTGGGGCATATTGTCGGAGACCGGGAGGAGTTTGAACATGAGACGGTCGGCGCAAAGTTTGCCAAGGTTGCCAGCCGGGCAGGCCGGGGCTGGTCGTCGGCATCCACTGATCCAGAATTCGAGCGTGGAACGAGCCTTGGACCCCTGTATCGTCACCTTGCGCTCTGCGGAATAGAACGTCTTCTTCGCCGGCGATATCGAACTACCTGAGGTGCGCCAAGCGTTCGCACGGATGACCTACCCACGATCCCCCACGGCCCAAGAACGAGTGGAAAGACGCGGATAGTATCCATGGACACTGCCCGCTCATCGGCGCGCGCCTTCTCGCAACATGTCCGGCGCGTCCAACCCTGTTCCATCCATCACTATCGAAGCCACTAGACACTAGCACCCGTCCAAGGCACGCTTGATCCTATGTCGCGTATTGTGTCAGACCTAAGGATAACAAGTTCCAAGTCAGCAATCAACCGCACACACCAGAGCAAACTGCCTCGCAAATGCCAGATTAATTTAGGGCTTCAGCAATGATAGAATATATATCTCGAGCGTGGTGAACGAAGCAAAAAAACCGGATGAGATGAATATAGCTGAAGCTGTAAGATGCAAGCAACGTAATATTGTCCGTCTGCGATTGCCTCGAAAGAGAGTGGGCTGTATATGTACCCGGTAGGCCAACCAAACAATCTATCGACAACAAATCACGATATAATCAAACTGTCCATCAGCATGAGTCCGTATGCGCGCGAAATGTCCCTTTTAGTAATACGAGCCGGAGGAGGATGACGACTTGTCCTTCGACGAGCTGCTCGAGGTGCTGCTCGCCGAGGCGGACGAGGAAGAGCTGGAGGACGACGCGCTGGACTTGTTGTAGCCCGAGCCGTTGTAGCCGCTGTCCTGGCTGTTACCGTACGAGCCAGAGCTGGACGAGGACGATGAACTAGACTTTGACGAGCTGCTCGAGCTGCAGTCAGAGCCGTTGCACCCGTAGTTGTTCGAGCCGCTGTCCTTGGAGTTGCCGCAGTCCGAACCGTAGCACCCAGAGCTCGAAGAAGACGTAGTGGAAGCGGCGGCGGCGGTCGACGTGTAAGTGTAAGACGCCGTGTTACCGGGGGTGATGTAGTAGCTGGTCTTGCACTGCAAAGACACGTCAGATCACGAAAGCATGCGAAGAGAACGAATACGACTTACACCCTGGAGGCACGACACGAGCATCGAGTCGGTAACAGTCTGGGTCGCGGTCGCGGTCTCAGTCGCGGTCTTGGTCGCGGTGTCCGTCTTCGTCTGGGTTGCAGTGAGGGTGGACAGGTACGTGTTGGTCTGGGTGAGCGTACGGTCCTCGGTCATGGTCTGGACGACGGTGTTCTCGACAGTCTTGGTGTTGTCGATGACCTGGGTGGAGACGTATGTCGAGACGTAGGTGGTGGGCTTGACGACGGTGCTGATGTCGGTCATCGTGACGGTCATCTTGTCCGTTACGGTGGCTGTCATCGTCTGGATTTGGGTCTGGATGTCCGTAGAGACGATCGTCATCTTGTCAGTGACGGTCGACGTCTTGGTCTCCTCGAGCGTCTTAGTCTGCAAGCGGGACGCATTGAGTTCGATACGCACGGAGGGGCAGCAAAACGCGACTTACGTTGTCGATGATCTGCGTGCTGACCCAAGTCTTGACGTACGTCGTCGGGACAGTCTTGGTGTCGACCTGAGTCTTGGTGACGGTCATCAGGTCGGTCTCAGTCTGCGTCTTGGTCTGGGTCTGGGTCGCGGTCTGCGTGTCGGTCATCGTCTTGGTGTAGACGTTAACCTGGGTGCTCGTCTCGGTCGCAGTGAGGGTGTGGTCGACGGTCTTGGTGTTGTCGATGACCTCGGTGGAGACCCAGACGCGAGTGGTGGGGACGAGCTTCGTCGAAGTCTCGATCATGGTCTGCGTCTTGGTGACAGACTCAGTGTCGGTCTCGATCTTGGTCTGGAAGACCGTCTTGGTGTCGGTCATGGTGATGGTGGTCGGGACGGTCTTGGTCTACGCGCAAGTCGCGTCAAAACGCGTCGGGGAATACGAAAATTTGAAGGGGATGGTACTCACGTCCGTCATGGTGACCGTCATCGTGTCCGTCATGGTCTGAGTCTGAGTGACCGTCTGAGTGCTGCCATCGCAGTTGCCGCCATACCCGCTGCCATACCCGTACCCGCTTCCTCCGCTTTGTGGGCATGAGACGACATCCGAGAGAAGGAACACGACAGAGAGGGAACTCACTGGTTAATGATGATCGTTTCGTAGCATCCCTGAGTTTGCCACTGATCGAGGATGCGTGATGGATGAGCCGGAGAATAGACGCTATAACCGAATTGCTGTGCTCACCCAACTCATTGCTTGGCAAGAGCCATCGCTCCCCTTCGAGTAGCCGTACCCACAGTTCATGCTCTTGTATCCCCCAGACATGAACGACGAGTATGGCATATCAGAGTAGCCGCCATCGGTTGCCGGGGGCTGTGTGTACTGGGACGCGGGTGCGCTGCTCGATCCGGACGCGGAAGTCGCCTGGGCGGAGGAGGAAGACGCCTGGGCGGAGGAGGACGCGGCAACATGGTTGTCGGCCGAGGCGGAGGTCGCGTAGACCTGGCTTGCAGGGACCATAGTGACGGAGCCGGCGACGATCTGGGCGGCCGCGGCGCCCGCGAGGGTAAGAGCGGTGAGGACGGAGTTCATGGCGAGGGATTAAGACAGCTGATAGTCGTGACGAAGTGCGGTACGTTAGTTGCAAAAGAGTGGTAGCGATCGACGCTGTCTGGACTGTCTAGCAGTGGGCTAAAGCAAAAGATGCGGAAAGCTTTGCGCGCAGACGCGGACGCAGAGCACTCTGAAGGACGAAAACATCGAGACCAGTCAGCGTGGGGAAGGGAGTGCGCGTGGGGAGAGAGGTGTACTGACCGCTGAAGAATAAAAGAGAGGAGGGAGAAAGCCCGGAAACGAAGACGGGAGGAAGGGGGATGAGAGGCGACATAGGGAGAGGGAGGGGGATATATGAGGCCCGTGACGCGCGAATTGATTCTCTTCTGTCTCTCTCTCAGCTGTCACGGCCGAACAGAACAGATGAGATGATCAGTGATCGTGTCTCCTTAGAGACATTCTGCCACCGCCCTTCTTCCTTGGCCTCATTGGCTCGCTTACACCCCTATCCCATTGGTCAGGCCACATCCTATCCTCCCAACATCCCTCCCTCACTCGAGCTCATCATGATGCACACGGGCGATGTGCACTGGCAAAGCCAAGAACATGACATCCATTATGTCGTAAATGTAACACATCCGTCTTCCCCCTGTGAAAAACCCCGCCCCTGCCCCGGCACAACGGATACGGACACCACCGGCTCCCGTCGCCTTCATCGCCGCCCGAAATCCCCGTGGACATCCAGAAGAATCCGCAACGCGTTCCGAGCCCGCACCTGCGCCATGTCTTCCCGTTGCGAGGTGAGCGCCGTCTCCACCTCTCTCGATGTCGACGTTGCGCCGAACGGGAACTGCCGTCCGATAAGCACCATCAGCCCCCCGCCTCAAAGCCTTTTCAAGTAACCAATCCCGACTTACTGGCACATACTGAACCGATCCCCGCCCCCCACAATCAGCTGTCAACACTTGGCTGCCTCCAAACAATATATCACACGTACCTTTTGCAGATACTCGTACGCGACCAGCGTAAACCCGAACTGCGGGCTACTGCGCACAATCCGGGCAGGTCCTCCCTTGAAGAACGCCTTAAAGCCCTCCTCGCGATCTATCAGGCGCCGAGGCGTCCCAACAATGTCAGAACTGTCCACCACGATGCCTGTGCACGCAACGAAGAATACCCACAGATCTTGACAAAGGCGTCAGTCAGACCCTTGTAATTGGTCTGCCCGGTCCGCGCCTCAACTTGAAGGCGTGTCTTCACAACATCTAAAAAACCGTGATTAGCCAGTCAGCCATGCGCGCCTATTCCGTTCTATTTCAGAGCCTGGACTCACCGGCAGGAGTGGTCAAATACGCGGCAGGCATCCCACTGCATTGAGGTTCAAACGCATCAGCATCTCGACAGGTGAGGCATTTAGCCCATCACCGGTGGCGGTGGGGCCCGTTAAGGAACGACATACGCAACGGCGGCGGACGTCAACGTCTCGAGGAACGATAGCTGCTTGCCGTTGTATCCCTCCTGGAAGACGTCCTTCTTGAGATGCGAGTACGCTGGGAAGTAAATCGCCGAGAACGGAATGTCACGGAGCAAACACGCGCTCGCGCCCCGGTAGAGCCCCACGAGCCCGAGCTGGCGAATGATGTGAACAGCGCCCTTGGGCACAGCACCCTCAAGCTTGGCCGCCTCCCCCTGGATCTGGAGACGAATTTTCCTGCAAAAGGCCGGCGATCAGCACGCGCCGCCCCCTCCGTCTTTCACACTGATGCGCACTGCGCACCCGCCGCAACTTACACAATCTCCAGCGGGTTTGTGAAGATCTGCGAGGCGCGTCAGCGAATGCGATGCAGATTGGCTTCCTCGAGAACAACGAGAATCCCTTGTGTAACGTACCACTTGGCAACCACCCGCGGTACCGCCAGCAACGAGTTCCCACGGGAGAGTAATCCTCCCAGTCTCCGGGTCCATCGCGCGTGCGCGTATGAAATCATTCACTGTGAGTTTGATTGCTTTCTCAGGCGCGACACCCTGTGCGAGTGAGAAGCAGAATAAATCAACGGCGCCCCGGAGATGAGCCAGCTTAGGTGCGTCAAACGTACGATTAGCTGGGGGCCAAGCCCGCGATAAAAGCCGAGGAAGCCCTCGTTCCTGAGGACCTTCCGCACGCAGTCTAGGGAGTTCTTGTACAAAAGCTGGCCGACAACCGTCGAACGCTGGTTCTGCATGCTGCACGGATGGAGTCCTCATTCAGGTCATGGGACAACTGACGTCAAACAAGCATAGATCACGCACCGAGTCTGTAGCGTAACCACCAGGATGCGTCAACAATCAGCGCTGTTTCGTGGATACCTCGAACCTTACCTTGACTGTTCGACACTCGTCAGCCACACGGTGATGTAGGAAGCAGTTAAAGAGGCCACGCACCGAGGTCAATGGGGTACACGATCGTCGCGCCGAAACCGCCAGCGGCACCTACGAGCGCGCAACCGTCAGGGTATATTTCCAACGATGTCCCCACATAGTATGCTAACCTCCGAGCCCAAAGTTGTACATAGAGCGCCCGATCTGCAGGAGAAGCGACTCCTTCGCTGCGGCGGATTTGGCCTCGGCCTCATCCGATGGGGCTTTCCATCGCGGGTCCAACAGCTGCCTGAAATCGAGCAGCGCTAGGCGTTGGGAGCTGTTGCCGCGACCGGCAAAGTGGAAGATGATGGACGCCTCCATCGGAGTAAAGAGCGAGTAACGAGTGCTCGACATGCAGTGGTTGAGGAAGTCGGACTGGTCGATGCGCCCGTCCTTAGACCGTCCCGTTGCCTCGCGGATAATCCTACACTTCGGTGAGTACGGGACGCAGACTGGGGGCCTTGGATGGGGCGCACCGCTCTACCATGTCCATCTCTGTGGACGTGTTAGCCTCGAATTAGGCAACGGAGACAAACGAGGCGCACCTTTAATGACGTTGTAGAAGGCATTGACTTCCGAGTAGGATATCCGGCCGCCAGGGCTGAGTGTGGTCAACGTCGGAAGCCTCTCTATGACAGCATCGGAAAGTTTATGTCCAGCAATGTCCTGCAAAGCGAGGGTGAGTGTAGGTCATGCGACATGCGTCGACCACAAACATACTAGGATGATTTTCTTGAATTGCTCAGGACGGATGTAGCCATCCTGATCCTTGTCTAGGAACTTGAATGCCTGGCGGAGTCGTTCGCCCTGGAGCCCCTTCATTAACTGCGTGAATTCGTTGTCTGCATTGGCGTCAGTCACAGGTGGAATAACACTAGTATTCGGACGACATACACCCGAGAACGTGCGCGCCGTTCTTCTTCCCGAGGTACAGCTTGACCCAGTCACTATGCATTCGTCCCTCAGCACTTGACTGTACTAATCGTTTTATAAGTATATGCGTACCAGTCGAAGTCGAAGGGGATGGAGTCGGGGCCAATGTTCGCGTTGAGTACGTTCTTAAACTCATCGTACGAGATGGTGCCCGACTCGTCTCTGCAACAGAAAATACACCGCGGGGGAAGAGAGAGGGAGGGAGGGTCGTTCGCATGACATGAAAAACGCGCGCGATAAGTTGAACGGGTATGCGTACACGTCGAAGTACTGGAACGCTATCCAGTAGTCGGCGTCCGGTCGCTTGAGGATGGTCTCGAACACGACAAAGTCATCCCAGGACACGAGTCCGCGCTTGTTCGTATCTGCGACCCGGAAAAGCGTTCCGAACTGGTTCCGCCCAATCTTGCTGAGGTCGCCCTTCGGAGCGATCGCGTTCACGAACTGCTCGTTGTTCAAGTACCTGTCGGTGACGACAGGCCCGCCGTGAGTGGCCGGGCGTCGCGCGCGCGCGCGCGTACAAAAGTGAGCACGTACTTGGACCCGTCCACGACGGTCTGCGCGTTCGTGTCGAACGTCCTCCGCCACCGCTTCAGCTCGTTCTCCGGGACGGCGACGACGCCTTTCACGGCCTTGATGGCGGACGCGGTACGCGAGGCCGAGGGTACGCCCTCCGCATCACAGTAGACGGTCGGGAATATACGAGGAAGGCTGAGCGGAAACATGGCCCTGGTGGATTCCGAAAGCTGCCGAACGGAAGTTCAGCAGGTAGCAGCAAATATTAGAGGTTCTATCCGGGTATAGCCTCTTGAAAGAAGGACTGAGGGAGATGCTCTATAAGGAGAGACAATAGGGTACTCTAGAGGACCAGAGGAGAGACGGAGCGCGATGCGGGACACAACAGAGCAAAGGCGGGCGGGGAAAGATGAGTTGGCGGTCGCGCGCCTGTATGTACAATTACATAATAATATCTCGACACAAGCGCCCCCGTCTTCTCCACATCCATTGGCTCCTGCGGGGTTACGCATCTGGCGGCGTGCGGTCATGATGCAAACGCCACTGCGGGTGGGAGCCTAAAGCTCACACAGTACATCTCCTTCTGCGGGGCGACCGAGCGAACCCAGTGGTACGCGGTGTCTTCGCTCAGGCGATGCCCAATCTTTCCTCAACCCGCTGAATATGCATGGACGATTAGTTCCTCCATCTGCATCGAGGAATCTGCACGTGACTCACTTGTCGTATGTCCATTTCAGCTTTCTCAGGCTCAAGCTCCCGTGTGAAGCAATGAGTGTGTACCATGGGCATCGAGTTCTCGTCATAAAGCTCGCTTAAATCCCGCCCACCCGTATTGGTCCGAGATAAGACACCTCGAAATGCGTCCAGGAACAGAATCGCAGTATCTGGTAGATTCATGACGAAGTGGTTGATACGATTCCGCCGAGGTCCTGGTGCAGGTGCTGGACGGCGACCAGCTCCGATCTCCTTCTGCTCCGACCGAGAAACCTTGGGCAGAGGCAAGGGATCGAGAGGGTCGTCCCACGCTCGGTTGAACGCCTGGCGGATAAACTCTCGACCGTCTTCGCAGAACGGGCGTACGAGAGTTCCAACCTGATTGAGAACGTTAGATGACAGGGCCGATCAAGACGTCGTTCAAGCGCACCCTGTTCTCCGCGATATTCAAAGTGAGGTACTTGTGGCTTGAGGGATTGAGGTCGTTCGCGAGGACCGCGCAACCTTTCTTGGCGGCGGGGATAGCGAAAGGACCGACGCCGGCAAAGACGTCCGCAACAAGATCGCTCTTGTCGAACTTGTGGATGAGCCGCTCGTGCTCAGTGTGCAGTCGCGAGTTCCAGTAGACCTCCCGGAAATCGAAAGTGAATCGACAATCATTCTCGGACTGCGAAGCTCTTATCAGCTGGCGCCGCGGTACCATGGGCAATGAAACCCTTACTTGGGTAACGACAAAATCGGGCTCTCCCGCCAGAAGTTCCATGCTAAACACGCGGAATTGCGTGTTGATGTTGTCGAGCTTGTTCACCACGGTCCGGACGGAGGGATTTTTCTGCACGCACGTAAGCATCTGTTGGCCAGAACCCATCAAACATCCCTTACATCCAGAACGATCTGACCGATAACATGCTTGTATGGCAAGTATTCCGACCGGAGATTGAGATGAGCTGTGGACTGTTAAAGGACATTACACCCGCATTGGTAAGAAGACCTACCTATATGGCCGACGGCCGCAAACCCTGACGGCGCACCTGCCTCGAGTTCCTCAGGGAGGATCGCATGAATCACTTCGTCTAGCAACGCTCATTAGCTGTTGTCCGCAGCATGTTGACTGCTCGGCGAAAAGCGCGCACCGGTACTCCAGTAGTCGTAGTCGAAGGTCAGCTCGTGGGAGACCAGTTCGGCTGACTCGGACTGGAGAAAGCCCAGCGCTCCTGAGGGCAAATCGGCTAGGTTACGGAGCGTTCAGTCGGAAGTCACGAGTGGGGCACGAGCAGCGGAATGGCACCTTCGTGGGTGTATTTGAGCAATACTAGTCGCTCCTGGTTTGGGCCCCTCGCAACGCTCTTAACCTTCGCGATATCTATTAAAGATCTAGAGAACAGTCTCGTAAGCCCATGTCCTGCGTGTGTAGATGCCTGAGCAAACAAGACGCACCTTTTGAGGGCTGGAGCCTTGAGTAAAAGGCCGGCCTTTTCAGGAGGAACTTTGGCCGCAAGGACGGGGATGGCCTTGCGAAACGCGTCCTTGTCAAGAGCACCATCCCTGAGCCCGAAGCCACGGCCCTTCGGAAGAACAAGCTGTTTGCTGATGCCTTCGGACATGTTGTGAACGGCAGATGTGAAGAATCGTCGGTTCAAACAAAACCGACCGATCATCTGCAAGAGCACGACGCTCTAACGACAAGAATTTTGGACGGCGTGCGCGGCGGACGACGAAGAGGTGATCAGGGACCAGGTCGAGTTAAGTAACTGTAATGGTTGGGTGGGTTGTCACGCATTCGGCATATGAGCGCCCACCGATGTTCTGATTGGACAGCATCTCCCGGTTCGCGATCGTCTGACTGGAATCAGTGGTAAGTACTGTAATATTATATTACAGTAATAGACTGCGCACATGTTTACGCTGGTGGCGAGGACCCGTAAGTTACCACGGCCGCCAGAAGAAGGAGTTCCTCAGGCTGAGTTGAAACATGGGTGCGGGGCAGGCGCAGTTATAATTGAGGAGGATGATGTCATACAAGTGCCCAAAGGTACGGCGACGTCATCTGTAAGTAGACCCCAACCGTCGAGCGGCGGGAGTGGTGTGTGCATATAAGTACCACCAACTTACGGCCGTACACTATACATCAACACATCCCACTACTTGCCCTCATACCCTAATTTTACTCCATCACCGTCATCAAGCCCAAGGACGATCCTCGATATGAGTACCAACGAGACTTCCCGCACTCCAGATCGCTCTCCGGTTCCACCAGAGACAGATACCCCCACCGACAACACATATCCACCTCAACTGCATGCAGGTGCCGTTGGATACGGTCCGGAGTACGGTAAAGGAGCGGTATGTCGTCTCCCAATTGATATCCAGTGCGTGAGGCTCAAAGGTTACATGAAGGGAACCGTGGAAAAGCTCCATGGTCTCCAAGAAGAGTTGACGGGGAAAGTGCTCCGCAAACCCGATCTCGTCCAACATGGACGTGAACTTCGCACAGGCGAGCTAAAGAGGAAGGAAAGGGAGGCTGAGGTACGTCTGTCCTTCAAGTTCACATGCATCGTGATCCAGCTCATAGCAGTCTCTAGTCTGGCATGGACCCTTTCAACGCTGCTGGTCAACCCTCGCCGGGAGGCCAGGACAAAGAGGTCGAGGGGGAAAGGGTACAATCCGCCACCACTGCCCCCGATGGGAGAGAGTAGGCCAACGCATAGACTCGGAAGATGGCGTAGAACATGTGCATGAGAGACCACTGGACCAGTCAAACGCTTTGAAGGACTTCGCGCTGTATACTCCGCACTCGTATAATGTCGTATAACCATTCACCCTAGAATTCATGATCAAGTTTAGTCAGCTGTCGCTGCGCACGACCTCAGCTTCCGGCGCTTAAGTGCGCCTGCTCTCTACATCCATCCACCCAACATCCACCATCACCTTTTCCCCACCTGTACACGGTCTCGGGGCGTATGAAATCCACACTAACTCCGTAAGTCGTCTGCGCACAGAAGTGTCAGTATCATCCTTGCAACCCAGTCTGGTCTAGTAACAGAGCATTTATCATGCGGCGCTGATCGACATCCAATCGTGCCCTCCAAGATGTCACCTTTTTCTCTTTGCTCCGGCGCGATACTGTATCCCACTGCAAAGACGGTGCTGCAGCACTTATAGAAGTTATACAGACTTGAGTCGTTTTGATCAATAAAACGGTAGAAATAATTAACCGTTTACGCGTTATGGTCCGCGCCTTGCTGGCTCTTTTGCGCTTGGCCCTCTCGCGATAATCTCTATTTTCATGCCTGCACAGCCCGCAGATGCTGGTATATTCCGACGGACTGCTAATTGCTTCCTCTTTACCTAGCGTATAACATCCGCAAAACGTGTGTAGTTTTGCGCCGACATCACCTCGAGGCTCTCTGCAGTTGTTACGTCGCACGAGTACAACGCCGGGGGCGTTGACGCGATTCCAGGTCCAGGAGGGCTTGATCTGCTGTTCCGGGTAGCCCATTGACAACGGTGCGCACCGTGTGACTCTGTCCAGAAGGCAGCTTCACTCATTTATCGCCGTCTCGGGATTATACATCGATTTTGCCGCACATCACACCTAGATCGAAGCAAGACCCCATTTGCACCATCATACGCATCGCCTTCCCAAATCCTTCGTGAAAGTTGCTGTCTGCAGGTTCGGAGTTCGGTCGCAATGGATTCGGAATTGAAGGAGATGCAGGAGGCTCTATCAAGTGTGCCTCGCTCCGTCCTCGAGCATGTCATCGACGTGCACTGCCATCCGACAGACTCGGATATGGGCGCGACCTTGGAAATGGTGAAGGAGATGCCTATTCGTATATGCGCCATGGCGACGCGCCGGAGTGACCAGAGACTCGTGGCCGACCTCGCGCGTGCTCAACCCGAGAAGGTCATTCCATGCTTTGGTTAGTATCGTCCACCGACGATCTTCGTAGTCTCCAGGGTTCAGATGTTGCCGTCTTCGGCCGCGCTGCGGCCGTGTCCCTCCTTCCGGTATGTGTTACTTCCAAGACATGCGTTGACCAACGCACTTCACAGGCTACCATCCCTGGTTCTCGCACTGGATCGCATTCGAACCCGTCGCCTCGAAAGAGGAGCACTATCGCGCCCTCTTCCTCGCGCCCACGCCGCCGCCGAAACCAGACCAAGTGGATGCATTTGACAGACTCCTTCCTTATCTCCCCCATCCGGCGCCCCTCGCGGAAATACTGCCGGAGCTCTTTGAAAGCCTAGAGGCCTTCCCGAACGCCATGCTCGGCGAGGTCGGGATCGACCGCGCATGCCGTGTCCCCTATTCCCGCCCCGTAGACCCACCATACTCTCAGTACGTGCCCCCCACCGAGGGCAACGGCAACGATAGCCCGCGCGAGCTCTCGCCCTTCACCATCCCGCTCGAACACCAGCTCCGGGTCCTGGAGGCGCAGCTCGGGGTCGCGGTCGAGCTGCAGCGGAACGTCAGCCTCCATAGTGTCAAGGCGCAGGCGGCGACGGGCGAGCTGTTCGACAGGATGCACAAAAAGTACGGGGACCGGTGGTTGAGGATCAGCGTCGACTTGCACAGCTGCGGGCTCAGTGCACAGTCGTTCAGGGATATTTCAGTGGGTGTCTTGTCTTGACTCGATCGCGCATAGCCGGCGCGCAGTCTTGTCCCTGGCTGTTTTGGTCGGCCTGCTAATAAGCCGTCATGGTCCTTCGTGCCTCTCCAGAAAAAGCATTCAAACGTGTTCCTGTCGCTCTCGACGGCCATCAACGCGCGCTCGCCGGCGCACAAGGAGCTCATCGCAGCGTCCGCCGCCGACCGGCTCCTCGTCGAGTCTGACTTCCACGACGTCCGCTACTCGGCGCCATATACGTGGAACATGCTCCGCACCGTCGCGGACGCCAAGGGGTGGCGTATTGAGGAGACGTGGAACGCCGACGTCCCCGAGGCCGAGTGGGGGGCGGTGCGCAGGCTGGAGGAGAATTGGAAGGCGTTCGAGCGAGGCGGCCACAAGCCTTACGTGAAGCGGAGGCTGAGGAGGGACAGGGCTATCGAGGAGTGGGAAAGGAATAACGAGGAGAGCGACTGAGCGTCGATACTACGATGTGGCTGGTTACCAACAGCAACCACGACCACAATCGCGACCACACTACCATTGTACTTGTACTTTACCATTCACCTCATGTTGCAATTGCCTCCGATACACGAATAGGTATAGAACATACTGTGGCTCTCTGCACAAGTTTACAAATAAACCACGGTTCCGCGCATTGGAAGTAACACACATATTCGTGAATGAGTGCAATAAAATATATACCATTAACACTACCAGTGTCCGCGTAATAGCGAGAAGGAAACCAGGAGCGTAAGGCGACGAAGGCATCGCACCACGACATATCCCGCCGGTCTCAGGAAATGTCAAAACACATACATCAGCAGCAGCACTGTGCCTAAGCCGATCACGCAGCCGATGATGAGCGCGTCCCTCCGCCGCCGCGTCTTGATCATCGAAAGGAGGTTGTTAATCCCCGGCATAGAACCTACCAGCCGTAAGGAGGCACAGTGCGCGGTGCGAAAGCAACGGCGGGACCGCGAAGAGAAGCAGGCGGAGTGGAGTGAGAACGATGGGGGTGAATGTACCGTGGAAGCAGCATGGGGAGGCGTTAGGGCACGGCGGGGAAACGCGCAGTCAGTCCCCAGTTTCTATGGGCGGAGAGCAACCGGGGACGAAGAGCACTCACTGAGGACACCCTGCATGCGCGAGTTGATGCCTGAAATTGTGGTTCGTTGGCGGCCAAATTCTGCGCGAGTCTCGTAGGCTTGTCTTCAGGGAACGCACGTGCACGCGGAGTCAGCACGACGGTGGCAATGAGCGCAGGAACGTGAGACCGAACAGAACGGAATGTTGTGGAAATAACTGGGTGGGAAGACGGAAGAAATAAAATCGACACGCACGCAATCATATCGTCCGTCATTCTATGCGAACTGTCAATGCGCCCACGCTCGGCCAATAGTGAGTCTGCTGCCGAGGACTTGTATGCACTAATTGACCATAAGCAACAGAAAAGTGTGACCCAAACACTGTAGGACGTACTCGATATCGTTCCGTACGCCGCTCAAGAGGTTGGCCTGGTCAAGAGCTGTCTTTACGTTACTCTATATGTGCGGTGAATGGAACATATGAGTACGATGACGTACGCGCAAACGATACACCCCCAGCATACACATACCTTCGTGCGTCTCAGTTCGCGTGCATAGTCCAAATACACCTCTCTATGCCGCTGAATAGCGCGAAGCATGGATTGCGAGGGTGGGTTCTCTGTGTCATTAGAGAGCGTGGACAGTTGGTCGTTGATCTCTTGCAGCTGGTGCGCGTCCCTGCTAAGCTCTACGTTCAAGCACGCACACTGCACAGAGGTCAGCGTACCTTCTCGAGCAGCTCATCAACCTCATTATCCAGATCCTTCCAACGTTCCGAGGATCCTCCCGACTCGAGATCGTCCTGGTTGCGCGTTATGGATGAGGCGAGGCGTGCGTATGCTGTAAGCTTGGTATCGAAGAGCGCTTCGAGTGTGCGGCATTGCCGGTGCAGAGAATCGTACGTAGCCATTGTCAAAGACGGAGAAGGAAACACGTAGTCCGCAGGGCTAGATGCGAGAAAGTTGAGGATCTGTACGAGTGGTGGTAGTTCGCTTGAGGGCGGCGCAATGGTGGCCTCGCCCAGTTGTTCGCTCATGTTGCAGGCCGTCGGTAACGGTAACTGCCGCAATGTAGACGCCCGCAGATGGACACTGGACAGGGACGTCCGTCGTCGATGAAGTTGAAGTTTGGGATGTCGAGTCGCCCTCGGACTACGTCTGCTTGGATGCTGGCGACGCTTTGGTCCAGAATGGGGTTGCTCGTCTTTGCATACTCCCAGCGATGACTCAACGATGATGCATTCATGAAGTCTTGGACTCGGAGCTAGCCTCGGGTTGGGAAGCTCCGAGCCTGCGAGCTCCAACAATCTGCTCGACGCCCCTTGGCCTTGGGAATACGGCGACGTCTCAGAATGGTCGGGATAACTCTGGCAAGTGAGGAGTCTGGTTACGTCAGAGCCTGGAACCCAGCGACCATGCCCACCCTACTACCGTTCTGCGTCCGGCGACGTCATAGCTTGGGCTAATGGTCTATATAGACCGCGACGGGGTCTTTGTTCGTTCGCCCACGACTCCTTACGTTCCCAACGCGATACCCCACAAAACCTTACGACTACATAATGGTGCGCAACGATCACCCATCCTATTAGCATCCATCTTATGCCACCTTTGGTCTTTCTAGGGTGCGATTTTCTCTGCTATCGGCGCGGCGATTAATGCCGTAGTCTCCGCCATTGCGGATATTATCATGATCATAGTCAGCGTCATTGTGACGGTGAGCACCCTTCGTTGTCACCATTGAGTGGTCATTCATGGTTACATTGAAGATCATCGTGGCCATCTTCGACATTATCTTCGATATCCTGTGCTGCAACTGCTTTGGCGGACGAACCAGGCGCACGGGGACCCATAGCTATAGGTTCGGCCGAAGGGGGGCCGCGGCGGTTTAATCGACCTCGTTGACGATATCAAACTATACCCTCTTATCACGATTCTTTTTTCTTTCTCCGTGCCCGTACCGACGGAATTGGCGGATTGTGCTATGCTATCCCATACACGCTAGTCATACACGACTTGTCGACATGGACCCTCCAAATTACCCCAACGCATTCACGCATTTTCTTGTATATCATGTGGTACTTTCACGACGCTGGCCAGAACACGAGAACTGTTCTCCGATGGCAGCTGTTGTTACCTTTTAATCAGACAGAAACCAGGCCTCCTTCAACCATTCCCCCCATTCAAGCTTACGCTTTGCACTAATGTTCATGGTTGTGAGTACATATCTTCTCATGAGATTCTTCGAATTGAAATTGATTGCTGGCTATAGTGTAACTACACATGTTCTCATGGGAGTATCCAACTGACCCTTGTCCTCGGACGATAAGCGAATACGATTACGACGCCACCCCGAAATTGCACTGGCTCCGCCCCCATTCTCATTGCCATGTTGGTATGCGCCGTCTGCCAATGAGAATGGTGCGACCGTGAGGTTTCGATAATCCGGGGTGGGAACCAGGTGAATGGTGGGTTTCCTACGTAGTCGCCTTTCGTATCCTGCTTACTCTGACAGTTCCAGGCGCTTGTCGTTCTTAGGGTTACGTGCTATGGTATTGCCGTACTTCTCGAGCGGCGCATAGAGCTACGCCTCCTTTGTCGAGGTATGTTGTTTATGTCGGCCTAACCTTGTTCTACATATCTCACTGAAGAATGGTTTCCAATCATGCCACCGGTCGGACACCCGGTGCGTGTCTAGAAGCATCGTCTCTTTATACAGTGGAGTCTGTAACTGATGCAAAGTGGCACTTGCTCGTGGCGGACTGGCGATTGCCTAATGTCGTTGCTTCTCTGCCGGCGTTCCGCCGCCTCATCAGTTCGGACTTCGCCCCATGAAGAGTCCCGAGCAAGGTGCCGCTCTGGCTGCATGGAACGCTGCCTCATGGCCCAACTTCGTGTTACTTGGTTCCACTCCAGCTCAGGCCGTGTCCCTGCTCCTACCCCGCTACTGATCTACTGAGCCGACCTCCTTGCCCGTCGCTGCAGGACCACCCCCTTCCCTGATGGACGATCGGCACTCCATCTCAAACAAGCTACCACCACCAGCTGGTTGGGGGTTCTTGATGCTCTCGTTTCCTACCACAGAGAACCACGTCCATACGTCGACATCCTCGCTAGTCGTGGAGAGTCCCACACACCTGTTGACGGCACCCCCGCCACCCAGGACCCTCGAGGGACCTATGCTCACTCCATCTCTCACCATCACGGTGACTCGGAACGCGTTAACTCTATCTGTCGACAGTTGGTCCCCTCCCTTGCCATCTGCTTTGCCGCCACCACCGCCACCAACACCCGTGCAGCAATCATCGTCCCTTTCACGTGGTGCCGCCGGAGGGATCGCGGTCCTAGCGATACTCGCACTCCTTGTGCTCGCCTCAGGCTTGGTGTGGTGGTACAAGCGCCGACGAGCCAAAGCCCTCGAAGAGGACCCCGAGGATGCGCTCTTCGCGGCTTGTGAGCACCCGCGAAGTTCTACCTTGCGACTGAGCACAGTGGGTTCTATGAAAGGTGCGCCAGAATTTCACTTATACGAAGACTATTCTGACCGTTGGTTCAAGGTGGAAGCCGGTTTGGAGCTACATTTCGTGCTCATCGAAGCCCGTATCTTCCATACGCTGCTCGGCCTCCGAAGGCGTCGCCGAATAGGATCGCTGCTGCTGCCCCATCCAGAATATGTGACGACTCCTTTACGCCAGCTTCTACAAAGCTGGCTCACGAGCAATGACGCGATCATGCCCCGGATGAACGTGCGCCGCGCGTTCCGACCGAGTCGATCTGCAGAAAATTCCTTGGGAGTGCGCCCTCCTCCAAAACTCGTGGAGCACAAGGGAATCTACTAGCTACGCAGGTTTCTAGGTTCGGATCTGGAAGAATTGTTTCCATCTGGCTCGGATATCCAAGTTATTTTGGAATGATTCATCTGATTTGTTGACATGTATTTGTGTATCTCGCAACGAAGGCGCTTGACGCGGAGGACCAGCGAAAGCACGTCTCGGAGATTAACAGCAAACTCAATTGAGCTCGACGGAGGCTTGTGGACAAATGAGACTGGATCGCCGTGGCATCGCTGACCTATGCTACACTCTGTTGGCTTACGGGGTCGAGGAACTTCGACGCATTCCGGTGA
Source organism: Ganoderma lingzhi (assembly GCA_026283605.1). Lineage (NCBI taxonomy): Eukaryota > Fungi > Basidiomycota > Agaricomycetes > Polyporales > Polyporaceae > Ganoderma > Ganoderma lingzhi. The sequence goes on from JAPJYM010000001.1 coordinate 3,635,996, forward strand.
ATCAGGAAGGAACTGTACGTCCAGTCAGAGGACGCGTCGTCTCACGGGAGTCACGACTCTTCCCACCGGACCCTTGAAGCGCATCCGCACCCTCAATCGAACGCGTCTGGTGGAATCTACAACCTTGTAGTCCTTTTGCGCTGAATGACGTTCTGTCCTATTAGGTATAGCTCGATGTTAATTATACACATCCGCGAAAAACCAACTGACGTACCAGCATGCCCAAGGTGCGCGCTCTGGTAATCGCATCCGGCTTTGTCCATCACGGAACCAATACGAAGCGACCCGGCAACGTGGTACATCTTTAGGCTTCTATCAACGGAATGAGTATGGTGCTCTCGACAGATCCTCCGTGCAACATCCTTCTCCGCCCTTCTATAGCACGTACTCGTAGTCTGCATTCAACATATGAGGACGGAGAATGTTTACCAAGTACTTCACTAGGGTCTGAAGTTCGGCGCAACGATGGACCATGAGGTGGCATTCTGTATGTATGTCCGACCTCCAGCGTTATGCACTGTAGGCATCACTCACTTCATCATTAGTGAACATGGCTTTTCTATTGAAAAGAAGAAGTTCGGACGATAACCGATTGCTTCCTGTATTGATGACGGAAGGCCTGCTCGAGCCCGGGTACTAGTAATAAGAAGCATTCAAACTTGTATGCGCATGAACGAGGTCGCTCTCCTCCTCCCCAAACTGGATGGCGTTCAGGCCAGGCTTCGGCAACTCATGTTTTGGTTTCTTTAATCCCTTTTGCACGACCTCAACTTCAGCATCTACCCAGACAGCTGCTCCAACTACCGCGACTGCGAACCCGGGGACCATCACTACCACTGTCGTTATTACCAACTCGCCCTCCCCAACCACGACTCCCCCGAGCACACCGTCTGCTACCAGCGCTTCCTCTCAACCATCGCACACTCCCTCCCAAGCCCCCTCCTCTTCCGATGGCGGCGAGACGTCAAACCAGTCTATCAGTAAGACACGAGCCATTGCTTCGTCGCGCCGGACCTCATCCACGTCTAAATCAGCCAACTCGACTGTTTCCTCATCCTCATCAACTGGACTAGGAGAGGGTATCGTTACTGTTTCCCAGTCGACCACCGCGACTTTGACGGAGACGTCCATCCAAGTCATTACGACGAGCGCAGCACCTGGAGTTCTGGCTTCTAAGTCTTCGGGCGCGCCATCCAGAGGCATGGTCATTGGTATCACTGTTGGAGGAGGGATTTGCTTCCTGCTCGCCGTTGTCGGTGCTGTCATACTCTGCAAGCGGATGCGACGGCTAGAGAACTCTGCAGGACACATATCAACATTCCGTTCCTCCCAGTTCGTACTGAACTCCTCTAACTCAAAAGAGCCTTTTTGCCCAGGTAAGTTCGGTCTCCATGCTCACGGTCGCTCAGCTGACAAGGAAACCCAGGCGTAGAAGAAGGGCAGGGCCTTACAGCGAGATCCCCTACTCCGTCTTCCACGCTCTCTCCTCTCCGATTCGCTCCACTGTCCCCGAACGGCCAGCGGTCCGCTTTTTTGCCTGCCTTAACGGCATCTCCATCTACACAGTGGCACTCCACGGCTTCACATTCCTCTGCTCTCATCTCCCCAGCTCCGGCTACTGCATCCTCCCCAAATCCTTCGGATGCGTTCACCGAACCGGTCTTCCATTCGCGAAGCCCATCGACTCCCGATGACAACAACTTCTCACCTTCTGCTGGAACCCATCTCGGTAAGCGAGTCCGTCGACTTCTGGCGGACTAGTTCTGATCCACCAATCGATCTTCTAGATCACGAAGGGCATGAAGAAATGAATACTTGCGAGGTCGACGCCGGCAGTGTCCCCTCCAGTGTCTATCGCGACGTCGAGGGAGTATATGGCACCACACAGGAGCGCGCCGCGGCCGAACCACTCCCCCCAGCATATGACACGTTACCCCCGCGGCGGCCCTTTATCACCCTGCGCATGAATGTGTCCTAGATCTCGATGCGGGTTTTCTTTTCTACCTGTGTTCATCGCGACCTGACATGCGTATCCGGCTGTACAGCGGATGTCCGTGGTGGATAGGTCCTCATCAGGCTGTATGAACATAAGAGGAGTCACCATGGTGTGTATAATATATCTATAGAGAGCTTGAACGTTAACGACCCTGGAAACGACGAAATGCGAGTTTGGACTCTCGGAGGGCCTCCAACACCGGGCCGGGGAACTGCAGACTACGCCTTTTCCCCTGGACATATAACGAACCTTCCTATCCTCCAGGCTCTATGAAACCAACGGATGCCGCCACTTTCATCTGTTGTGCAAGCGACCCAGAGTCTCCGAGTCGGCCTTGACTCTGGCATTGCAGGTGAGATACGTCGGCATTATTATTCAAGGAATAGGAATAATATGCCTGATGATTAAACTACACAGGTAACAGCTGGTCCACGGTTCGGGCAGCACGTACATGTCGTTTCACTATTCGCCGGAACCTCTGTAAAAGGGGACGGAGTGGCCACGGATACCACGACTTATCCAGATGGGACATTCCTGTGACCTGGGCGTGGGACCATTCAATTCAACCCTGCGTTGTTCCCGCACCAAACATAGGGGAGGATTGCACCTGCCTGGAAAGTCCATATGATGTCCGTGCGACCCAAGATGTCATGTGCAGTCTGAGCTGATCTAAAGCGACCTTCGCGTACGCAGCAGATAGACGAGTATGTACTGTGCGCATGCCTCAGTTCGGTAATGTCCTCTTCGCCCCCATCGACTCCCTCTGCTCTTCTCATGCCCCCCTCGGAATAGCACGCTTTATTTTTCACCCCTAGGCCTGACGTATTAATAGGCGAACCTTGAGCTCGCCGGGAACCCATTGATAGTGACAGTTGGATCTGATCACATCCCCGCAGTTTCCCCTCAATGCAATCATCCACAACCAAGGACTTTCAGGTAGCTATAGTAGGGGGTGGGGTGTCTGGTCTGGTATGCGCAATTGCCTTGCAGCGTGCTGGGGTTTCAGTGGACATATTTGAGGCAGCGGTTAGTCAAGCTTCCTCGTTTACTGTGGTTGCGCACTGTTGTTGAACATCCGCAGGCTGCATTCAGCGAAATCGGAGCAGGCCTTGGCTTAGGTGTGTGTTTGTCGTTTTGTCATGTCCTACTCGAGGCCGGTCGCAGACTGACGATGCGTTGCAGGTCCAAACGCTGTGCGGGTTCTCAGAGCCGTCGGCGTGCTCGACGAACTTTTCAAGAAGATCAACCCAGCGGAGCTAAGGACCAGGGGATTTGTGTATTATCATGGCGTTGGAGAGCACGAAAAGATTCTGGCTGTGAGTGCGCCCGAATTCACTGCAGGTCTTCATCTTACCTCGACTCTAGTATGAAGCCGAACCGGAGGATAAAGGGATTGGAATACATAGGTACCGTCGCCGCCTTTATTGACCGCGATTTAGTCTTCATATCCGTTAGAGCGGTCTACCTAGATGCACTTGTAGCAGTCGTCAACCCCAACAGCGCGCATTTCCACAAACGGTGTACCTCTATCGTCATGTCCCCAGCAAACCCAAACCGTCTGCTTATCAACTTCTCGGACGGGACCTCCCACGAAACAGACGTCGTTGTGGGCGCAGATGGGGTCAGGAGCACCGTTCGCGACTACATCCTTGATGGCGGGGACAAAAGAGTTGCCTTCAGCAACGCTGTCGCGTACCGAGGGCTCATCCCTCACAAGGACCTCCGAGCGGCCGGATTCAAGACCCCTGTAACCCAAGACCCTGCCTGCTTTGCCGGTCCGAGCAAGGTAGCTTCGTCTCGTCTCGTAAATTTGAACGGTCTACTAGTTCTCACACTCTCTAGCACATCATCATATTTCCCATCAAGAACGCAGAAATCGTCAGTGAAGAAAGCCTTCGCTCTTCGAATCAGGTCCTCACAGTTTGACAAACAAGCATAGATCAACGTCGTCGCATTTTCTGCACGGTACGACATCCCTATCGGGTCGGAGGAGCTTCCCAAGGGGACGCCATGGGTCGAAGAGGTCTCCAGGGAAGCCGTCGAGAAGGAGTACGAGGGATGGGGGCCCGACGTCGCTGCCCTAATTAAATGCATGCCGGACAAACCGAGTAGATGGTCGATCCACGTTGTCCACCCTCCTCTCGACAACTATGTCAAGGGACGGGTTGCTTTGATAGGCGATGCTGTACGTCAATCCATTCAATCTAGCACCGTATAACTTCGCCGACTGGCGCATATACATACCTAGGCCCACGCTATGCTACCTCACCTAGGAGCCGGCGCTGGCCAAGGAGTCGAAGACGCATACATGCTTGCCCGTTTGCTGAGCAACCCTGGGGCCCACGCCGGAAATTTGGAGGTACGTTCTAGGATCATATTCCTACAGGTCGGTTGCTCACCACCTATCGAAAGACTGTTCTAGACACCTACTCCCGCATCCGCCGACCTCGCGCCCAGATGGTTTGGGATGGCAGCCGTAACGCAGGAGCCAGCTATGACATGCAAGGGGTAGGTAGCTCTACCATCGAAGGGCTCCGCGAAGAACTGAGGACCGGCTTCAATCCGGTCTGGCACTACGACATCGAGATCGACGTCCAACGCGCCATTGACATGCTCCAGGCAAGCGGCGCATTTTCTTCCCAATCGGAATAACGACAAGATCGTGTTGCCTAGGGCAAATCAAACAATAGATAAATATAACCGGATCATAGAATTCGAACGAGAAACAGGCTACAGTCCAACCGAGTCGCATATATTAACTAGACATACATGTATTGTCTTCATATCACGATTTTCCTATGTCAACTATAGTACACGAACAAAAATACGACGCTTCCACCATTCAATCCGCCAAATCGAACCTGTCTATCATACACCCATAACACACCGAAACCGAGGCTAAAGAAAAGGTTTATCGATTATATGGTGTCCACAAGGTCAAGGAAACACAACGGACGTTGTTTGCGCTCAATCGTCTTCAGATGAGCTGTCAAACAACATCACATACTCGACGTCGTTGGCATCGGCCGTGGGAGATACGATGACTTGCGAGCGGCTGTCCTCGTACATGGCGTCGTCATCGTCCGACGAGCTGGAAGACGGGACGTCAAGCAGAGAGATTGCAGAGCCAATCTCAGAGGGGGGAGCAGAGGGGATAGTCATGGACGAAGTTGAGAACCGGTGCTCGGCGATGGAACGACCCGACGCAGACTGAGGGACTGATTGAGGCATAATGATCGACGACGCTGCGAGGGATTCGTCCGACGAAGGATCATTCATCTCCGCGACGGTGATGCTGTAGAGGACAAATGAGGAGATGAACGAACGCAGAAAGTCACCGGACTTACTCGACCCAGATGCTATGTCCGAACAGATTGCCCTTCCCATCGCTCAAGCGCCACGAGCTCACGTACTTGCCGGGGACCTCAGGTGCCTTCATTTCGCCAGAGACCAACTCAACCTCTTCGCCAGCCTTGACGGTACCGACCTTGACCTTCGCAGACGCGCCATTGAAAGGTGCCATACGGTCTCCAGCGACGAAGACGAGCTCGGTGGTCTCAGGCCAGTCAACAGTACCGTCATTGCGCATCCGCCACGACTTCACAAACTCGGCGCCGGGAGGGAAGATTTGTCCGACGGGGATGTTGTTGTCCGAGATGAAAGCAGCAAGCAGAGGCTGGGTGGGACGAGTGAAAGACTGCCAGAATGGCGTGACGAGCGACGCCACGGCGGTAGGCGAAGGGACCTTGGGGGATGGTAGAGGCGCGGGCGCGGGAGAAGGGGGCAAGGCGGCTTGAGAAGGGATGACAGGAGACTCCGGCGACGGTACGCGCGTAGGACGAATGGGGGACATTGAAGTAATGAGGTCGCTCACGCTGCGTCCGACAGTGAACCGCTTCTCTGGCCGCTCCGGCATGAGAGGCCTGCACAAGAGCGGCTCGCCAACCAAAGGGGATTCCACAACCGGTCCAGAAGCCGGAACGGCGACAGGAGCAGTCAGTTGCTCGCGTGTCTGGGGCTCCTCCGTGAGGATGGCACCGGGCATAGCGGGAGCACCACCAGAAGACAGGTTGTTGGACGAAGACTCAGCCTGTGTAGGCGGGAGGAGATGCTTGAGCATAGTGGTGAGCTCAGGCCAGAGCTCGCGCCATTCGCTGTTGACTGGAGCGAGCTTAGGAACCGATGTCGCAGAAGAAGACGAAGCCGGCACGTCCGAGGGTGTCGAGATGCCGCCAAGGGTATCTTCACCTTCAGTGTGCTCATCCCGGACGACGGTAGCGGGAGGATTGAGTCGCTCGGGCGCAGGAATGGCGAGTTCATCAGGAGCGACAAACTCGATGGGCTCGTCGAAATCAACGAGTTGCGTGGATTGTGGCACCAAAGGCGCCTCAGAGATGGGCGTGGCACGACCGAAGATGTCCTCCCAGCTACGAATGGGGATCAACCGAGGAGGCGAAGGGGATCTAGCCGGAGCGAACTCGACGTCGCTGATGGGCGACAGAGGACGAGGGGAAACCGAAGGCGACGGCGACCGGGGAGATGGGAGGTGCACACGGTTCATGGGCTCCTCGAAGGATGCGAAGCTGATGGGCTCCGGGCTTGGATGCTCAAACCGGCTGAACGGTTTGAGACTTCGGTACTGGCGCGGGGACGGCGTGAGGCGAGGCGGGCTGACAGCTGGAAGAGCAGGGACCTCAAGGTCGGGAGTGAACTCGGGGAGCGGGAGAGCCGGCGGCTGAGCAGGTGCATTCACGAAGGCGCACTCGGGAACGAGGACGGGCTCCGGGATGTGGATAGGCTCATGGATATGGACGGGTTCGTGGATGTCCACGCATGGCGGGGCCCGCACCGGGGCATCCCCGTACTCAACGTCAAAAGGACTCGGAGAACGCGCCGGAGAGCTGGGGTTCATGGGCATGGGCCGGGCCTCCTCAGCACGCAAGACCAAGGGGATCACTGCAGCCGGAGTCTTCAATTTGAACAAGGGGTGATTAATGGGATGGACAGGGATGGGGCAGGCTTCACAGTGTTCGCAGATGTCGAAGTCGATACAGGACTCATGCGCGCACTATGAGCGCAGTGAGCATTCTCCGCACATGAGTCAGAACGGAAGTAAAATTCTTACCTTGTAACGAACCCCCTTGATATGGTTGTTGCAGACGTTGCATATCGCGTAGTGAAGAGGATCGTTGGCAGTGCTGCGGATCTGGGATAGCAATGGTGTCAGAGATGTTCAAACGTCGTTCTATGACATGACTTACCGTAAGGATGGCCGGCTCGCTGACCTTCACGAAGCCATGATCGGGGTGCTGCTCCGGTGTGATGCTACACCAACGTCAGCCCTAAATCTAAGCATCATACCACGAAGGACGTACTTGTAACACAGTTGGCAGACGTCATAGTCAGGGCAGTTCAAGCATTTCTATCCGATCATCAGAACCCGGTCCCGGCGCTCTACGAGAGACGACACTCACGAAACGGTCCCCACGAATCCTAGAGTCGCACATGTTGCATATGGCATTATGCACCACCGGTTCGACGTCCCTCGAACGGACCCTCGGGAGATTGACGCGCGGCGAGACGGCATGCGCCGGACGGGTAGGCTCCCGCTCGCCATCGCCGCTGAAGACAGTGTGCACAATGACCTCGCCGGGCTTCTCGATAGCAAAGAACTGGTGCTGAGCGTGGTGCGTCTCGCGGAGAGCCGGTGTCGAAATGCACTCGTCACACATGTCGTAGTCAGGGCAGTCGAGGCACTTGTGGCGCACACCCACGATGTCGCCTTTACACACGTCGCAGAGGACGTTCCTGTGGATGGGAAGTTCGTCTGTGGGGGACTGAGTTGAGCCACTTGCGTTGCGGGGAGACTGGGCCCTGCGCTGACGATATTTGTCGCGAGTCCTGCAGAACCCCGAGTACTGAGCCGGCGCATCCATGGGGAAGAATCCGTGCGAGACGTCGTGGTTCTCGCGCTTGCCTGGGTCGGACACGCACGACGTGCAGAAGTCGAAGTCTACGAGACGGTCAATACCACTTCGAAGAACGGAGTAAATAGAACCAACCGTCACAATCCAAGCACTTGTGCCGTACGCCGACAATGGGATACTGCTCACACCCGTCGCAGTGGACGCCAGGATGGGTCAGGGGAGCAGGACGGACGACTTCTTGCTCCTTCGCTTCTTCGCGGGCCCTGTTGAACGCCTCCCTCTCCCCAGGTATCTCGATCGGGAAGAAAACGTGGGCAACATCGTGGTCATGGCGTGCATCGGCGCTAGACACACACGCGTCACACAGATCGTAGTCTACAAAGGAAGGAGATCAGCATACTCCCGCAAAGCTTGAAAAATGTGTCCTTACCCTCGCATTGCAAGCACTTGTGCCGCACACCGACGATATTCTTCTGCTTGCAACTGTCGCACGTGGTGCCACTGTGCGTGCGCTGACGACGGCAGCGGCTGTCCTTGACGAGGCAAAAGTGCAGGAACTCCTCCTCCGTGTGAATGGGGAAGAACGCATGCGAGGCCGTGTGTGCCTCCCAGGCCTTAGGCGACGCCATGCAAGCGTTGCACAAGTCGAAGTCTAAGAGCAGGCACCTCAATCAGCAGATCGTGACAAGGGATAGCTTTTTGCGACACAGACCTGGGCATTGCAAGCACTTGTACCTCGTGCCCTTGATATCTTGCTTCCCGCAGAAGTCGCATGTTACGCCCTTGTGAACTGTCTCCTGTCGCTCGACCTCAATAGCCGTGTCATTGCGCTGACTGGCTGCCTGAACAGGGTTGAATGCGACGGCAGGGATCCAACTAGGAGGGGGAGGTGGCAACGGCGAGGTGCTTGCGCAGGAGGACGGGGATGGGGCCTGTCGTCCCTCCTGGAGGCCGGTCCGCCTGGCAAATATGGAGGTTCCACATACGAGCGGCGGAGGCGGAGGTATGATGCACATCGGAGGGGGTGGGACCAACGAGGGAGGGGGTGGAATCATGCGAGGCAGAGGCGGGGGCGGAGGTACACTGGGCATACTTGTTATGGGGAAGATCGGGAGCGGCGGCGGCGGCGGCGGCAATGGTGGACCGTACACACTAAACCGCGCGGCCCTGGCAGACTGATGATCAAAGTCCGGCAAGACAGGAGGATGCGTCGGGGGTGACGGAAGGCGAGGAAGGGGCGCGTCTTCATCCTTCGGTGAGGTCTTGTCCCAGTCTTCTCCAAAGGCCCTTGTCAACGTCCTTTCGTAATCACTCTTGAATTTCTCCATGAGGGCCTTGATTTCTGCTTTGGCCTCCGACACAGAGCAGCAAGGTTCAGTCTTTGGCTTGAGGAGGGGATCCGTCTCTTCCATGAACATCCGGAACAGCCGTTCACTACGCTTGAGCTCTTTAACGCGTTCTCGAGGGTTGGGCTGCGGAGGCTGTGTCCGCTGCGCAGAGGATTGCGTAGTTTTAGATGCGCCAGGTATCGAGGGCGGCATAACAGGACTAGGACTGCGCGAACGCGAGCGCGGCTCCGAGTGCATGTCCACGTCATGATCCGCCTGCAGGGAACGCGGGCGTGTGGTCAGACTGTTCATGCTTGGATGGGAAAACAGGACAGGCGGCGGCGGGGCGACAAAGGCAGACCGGCACGGGGGAAGGGACTCGTCAATAGACGATAACTTAGGGGAAGACGACTTGCGATCGAGGACAAAAGCGTCAGAGATAGGTCTGACGTTCTTCCACAGGGATTCGCGGCGCGAGCTCGTCTCCGTGCTGGACGACAGGTTGACAACTCCCGAACCTGCGACTGGCCAGGTTCCAACCGCGCGTGGGACCGACGGAGGTGATGAGGTGTTGGACAAAAGGTCGAGGAGCGAGGGTCGAACAGTGCGAGCACTGGTAGTACTCGCCGCCGACTCGCCCCTTGAAGGAGGGCGGGGAGGTAACGGTCGCCATCCGTCCGGCTCCGAGATTAGCGAGATGGGTCGGGACGACGACTCGGCCATGGACGTGGGTCGGGACGAAGCGGGCGGCGTGGGAGGGGCATGGAATGAAGAACGGTTGGTCGTGCTCTCCCTGATACGGCTGAGCAGCAAACGACGGTCACCTCTCAGGTAGGGACGCGCGTCCGCAGCACCGACGACGGTGGCTGATGAAGCGCCTGTGGTCGCGGAGGTGGCTGAGGTATGGGAGCGGGAGCTGGGGGAGCTCACTGTAATTTCCGCAGGAGCCTCACTTGCGGCCAAGTTGGGAGATTTGTGGGGAGTCTCGTCGAAGACAGCGAAGCGGAGGAGAGCGCCAGGCCAGGAGCGCCCCTGATAAGGGGCGACATGGCGGTTGTACTCTTCAGCGGAGTGTACCTCCTTGCCAATTAAGAGACGAGCAGACGACGAGGAATTTGGGGAGAATAGAAGCTTTGATAGATAGAAAGAGTGGGATATTGGGAAAACCCGATACAACTACAGGGCTGCGGTAAGTCATACATCCCGATGCCAGGAGAACCATTAGTGCTTACCTGGCTATACAATTGGTCGTAGGAAGGAAAGACGGGATCAGAGAAGGAGAACTTGCGAGTCTCGCTGCGATAGGTAGCCTTGACAGTAAAGGCCGCCATGGCTGAGGACTGCTGAGGTGAGGAACGGAGAAAGGAGCCGACCCGCGTGCACGCGTGCTATATACGGGGGCGCAGGCGCCCGCTGTATGTGGGTCGTGACGGGGGAGGTCACACGCGTCATCGCCCCTATGGCCCGGCGCGACCATCGCAGTTGCATCGCAGCGTCGTCGACTCGGACTTGACTCGGACCATCTCCTCCTTGCTCTCAACCTCAACCTACCTGCATGTGCATGTCTCCTTATCTTGTGTCGGTTGCTATTACTAGATCCAGAATCAACTTTTCGGTCTGTGTAAAGGTGTCTATCGCCCCCCTTCAAGATCTCATTCTCACTATTGTCATATTGCAGGTGGATGCGTATGTATACCAAATCCTTGGACAGATTGGTAGGGCGGCCCCGTGTAACACGCATGAATGCCAGAACAAATTGACCCCGAGCCAGAGGACAAAACATCCCAGGGAAACCGCCATACTATATCTACCCAGTCGATGTCGGCGCTAGCTCTCAGTCATTCCCTCGTCTTCCCATCATGTCCGCAAGCCAGTTCGACCTTCTCTCGACCACTAGGCGCGACCCACAACTGCTGCAGCTTCCCTGGAACACCAGTGTCGACTCCGGCTCGCCCTGTCCGTATCTGCTGCTTTCCTATCATTGCGATAGACTTCGCGATGCCGCGGAGCACCATAATTGGCCCATTCCACAAAGCTTCTCTGTATCTGCGCTCGAGGATCTTTGCGAGGCTGCGTTGAAGGATGCAGGAGCGCAGTCCGAAGATCCTGCGCATCGTGAAAGCTACAGGGTAGCTATGTTCTTCAGTAGTCTGGCTCCGCGAATGCTCATCGTAAGTTATGCAGATTCGTATCCTGTTGTCTCGCGCCGGCGCGGTCTCTGTGACTGCATCCCCCGCATCACCATTCCCTATTCCTGACCCAATGGCGCCTTCCCTGTGGTTGCCATCTGCTTCGTCTCCGGATCCGCCATCTTTCGGCCTGGACCTCCTGGCCGTCCACCTAGACACCATCCCCACGCTCTCGAGCCTATTCACACGCACGAAGACCACTTATCGCGACCACTATAACGCCGCTCGGGGGCGTTTTGCCATACCCCCTCCCCCTTCGCCCTCTCCGGATGAGGTCCTTTTATTCAACGAGGACGGCAACATCACCGAAACGTCAATCCGCAACATTGCGTTCGTCCGCCGTTTGCCTCCCAGATGGGTTACGCCGGCTGCTTCTTCCGGCTGTTTGCCAGGTGTCGTACGCCGCTGGTTGCTGGAACAAGGACGGGTCGTGGAGGCAGACGAGGGAGAGCTGAAGAGAGATGATGTTGTTCATGGCGAGTACGTCTTGACTTTCAACGGAGTGGAGGGATGCCGTTTGGGACGGATTCGGTAAGAGAAAGCTCGTTTCGTCTCCAAATCCAGGTGCTCAACCACCTAATCCTCGTGTCGCGATTGGCCGTGGCATATGTACCGATGTCATGTTGTGCAATAATTCCATCGTCGCCCCGTTCCAATGTCATATTGTGAATGTCTTGCCGTGAGGCTCGCTCGTCTGCCTCCCTTGCACCTCTTATGACGCCGATCTGCGTTAATACAAATATTTTATCGTGGTCTGGTAGAACGGCGGAGATCACATATTTATAAGACTCTGCCACAACGCTCTAAATAAGAAGCGCGTCATGGTTTGGTCGGCTGCGGGGTGAGCCCGATTCTTCTTGTCTCCTGACTTGATATCAAACATACATAAAATCACCGAGTCCACTCGCCTGCGTCTCCGCTCGCCCCCATGAAATCATAGCTCGTTCTCCTCTCGCCGCAATTACCTCAAGCCCATTTCGCCATCCCCGCCCGTGAGACGACATCCGAGTGGTCTCGACGATCCTTCTCGGACCATGACGGACGAATTGCACCCACGAGACGCCGGCAGCAGCTCGGACTCTGATCCCCCTTCATCTACTACACAACCTCGCAGCGAGCGACATCCTACTCTTTACTACGACGACGGCAATGTCGTCCTCTCTGGCCGCACCCACGATGGCGAACCCCGGTACTTCCGCGTCCACAAGTCCATCCTCTCTCGCCACTCTCCGGTCCTGGCAGACATGTTCTCAATTCCCCCGCTCCTTGTGAAAGGTTCAAGGACCCAATTCGCCGAGTCGTACGACGGCGTCGTGCATGTGCAGATGCCAGACAGCGCTGACGACCTAAGGAGCTTCCTCACCATGTTCTACGATCCGCTGTGAGTCTCACGTCCACCGCTCTCCCAATCCCTCCCAGACCGCTCACACGACGCTTCGTGGGTGTCCACCCTTGTAGCGGGACCGCATACAAACGGTTCGACCCCAACACCCCGTGCTCGTCCTCGGCGCGCTCAAGCTCGCGATGAAGTACGAGTGCGATGCCCTCCGCCACCGCCTCATCTCTTCCCTCGAGGCCGACTGGCCACAGACCCTCGCCCAATGGGATGCACGGCGCGCCGAGGCCGTCATCCTGCGTTCCGAGCACTCCCTCCAGCTCACAGGCAAGGTTGACGGGCTGTACCTCGACGACCGCCTGCCGGAGCCCGCGAGCGCGATACGCATCGCGAGCGACTATGGGATTCCGAGCCTACTCCCGGCCGCCTTCTACACACTCGCGCTGCTCAGCACGGACGCGGACTGGGACGAATGCCGAGCGAATCCTGGGAAGCACCTGCGCTTCGGCGCGCGCACCGCGCGCTGGCGGCTGCTCGACAAGCGTGACCTCATGCGGCTCGTGCACGGGCAGAAGCTGCTCGCGGCGCACACGCGCGCGATCGGGACGGACGTGTTCGGGCTGCGCTGTCAGCGCGGTATGAGAGGTTGCCAGAAGGCACGGAGCGACTGCTGGAAGTACTTCCAGGAGAACGCGCCGAACTCGATGGACGACCCGCTCGACATCCTCCACGACTGCATGCGCCTCGACACGCTCTTCGGCGAGCTGCCGTGCGCGGCGTGCACGTCGGACATCATCGTCATGGCGGAGAAGAAACGAAGAGAGTTGTGGAGGAGCCTTCCTGCTGTGTTCAACCTTCAGTAAGCCGTCGCCATTACTGCTTCATCACCCTCATTGGCGCGTTCGACCTCTTCGGCCAATAACAAAACCTCACCCTGTACTAACCCTGTACCTGTACCTGTACTTGTACTCCTTCCTGCTGTGCTTCATCTCTATGCATGCATGTATGTATAATATCTTTTGTGGGACTCTGGGCTCGTTCTTCTCTGTACGGATCATTCGTGTACTATCACTTTCGATGTAATGGATTCCACTGCTTTTCGACACTCAATTCGCGCCTGCTTCAACGCACACAAACACATAAAGAGGTCTGTTCACAAGCAAGACTGGTAATCATATAACTCGTCACAGCGTCGATAGAAGAGCAAGAATGACAACGTAGACAACGACAATATTCTAGGTAACGTACACGCCAACGCGAGGTAGATCTAACAAACAACGTACAACAGCAGGTTTGTAAATAAGAAATAGGGTGAAAGATGTGGGAAGCGGAGCACCGGCAGACGCGATGATTAGGTGAGGGTCGAGACCGAGAGCTAGGTTGGATGGAGATGGGAAGGCTGATGAGGAAGAGAAACAGGGATGATGGTGATGATGTGTCGGGCTAAGGACGCATAGAAGATGGGGGTGATGGAGGATCGGTATTCGGATTGAGAATGCGAAGAGACCAAGACAATCATGCATGGGGAACGGCAAGATGAAAGGCACTTGGAAGTTCTGGGTCATATACAGGGAGATGCTGCGGGGGGTAGCAGGGTGGAGTAAACAGGTCAATGGAAGGGATATCAATGATGAGGACGCGCTAATGGAATATGCAAGATAGACAATATATAAGTTGTTTGAGGGGAAGAGAATGGGGAATAATGCATGGAGGAAGATATATATGATTATTGCGTGTGTGCGAACGTGAAGATATATGCGATGTCGGTCGTATCAGGTCATAAGTAGTAGGCCGGTCGTTACGTCGTACCAGCCTTCGGCCGCGGTCCGGGCTTGTTACTTTTGAAGGGCATAGTGGTGTGTGTAGACTGGCGGAGGAACGCCTCGTGCGCCTGCGCGCGGTCACACTTCTTCGCAATCCTGAGCGCGCTCTCGTAGGCGCGCTCAACCAGCGCACGCGAGGGGCTCGATGCTGGGGTATGATCCACAAGGTCTGTAAGGCAGCGAGCGTGAGGACCATCATGCATCATTCGTCGGAGGGTGGAGGGCGGGATCAGGACTCACCTCGATATTGCAAGACGTATCTCATCACCCTCTGCACCGGCTGGATCGCAAGATCCCTCACCGTCATTTTCGAATCCTGTTCGGAGCTCTTCTTAGGGGACGTCCCGTGTCCGTGAGCGCTGCTCGTACTGTGATGGCCGTGTCCGTGTCCGTTCCCATAGCCGGGTGTGGACATCGACTGCCTCGTCCGGGAAGGGGTGAGAGAAGAGGTGGTAGACAAGCTCGGGAGATGGCTCATCGAGGACCGCCGCCACGCTGTGACAGCGCGCGAGAGCCCGAGGGTGCTCGAGACTCGTGCCATGCTGCCATGTCCGTGGGTGCTCATCGATTTGGGATGTTTGGGGGGCGCGGGCTGCAAATCCGCGTCGAGTGTAGGGGTAGAGGACAGAGGCGGCCCACCAGTCCAAACACAAGCCCAGTACCGAGCGCCGCCGTGAACATGCCAGCCTGGAAGAAGTTCGAGACGCTCTCACCATGCCCGATATCGGACATGTCGATGAGAACCTCCTGGCAGACAAGGTAGCGTGGGGCGATGGAGCGATGCCAATTTGGCTTCGAGTGCGCAACACGCGACCGAACGTGGACGAGGACAGCGGGTGATCGTGTCTGTGGTTGTGGGTCGAGAACGTGTCATCCCCAAACTTCTTGGTGAGCTTCTTGGGGGGCCAGAGGTTCGCGTCCTCGATGAAGAACTCGCCCACGACGCCAGCCCACGCAACGAGCGCGGCCTCGAGGTCCTCCTCGCAGCCAATAAACGCCGCGCTGACGCCCCACACGCTCGGGTCGTCCAGGACGTGGGAGAGCAACGTCTCTGACACACGCAAGAGCGCAGGGATGTGTTTCGCAGCCAGCGATGCGTAATGATGGGACAACTCCGTCGATGCGAGCTCCCGGAGGCGGGTTTGATAGTTCCGCTCGGTCTGCACGAGCTCGCGACAGCGGAACAGCACGTCCCGGGCAGTCTTCCAGTCCTCCTCGTCTTCCTCATCAGAGAGCGCCTCGTCGTCGGAGCCCTCACCGTCGAAGTCGCGATCGTGTCCGATGCTGAAACGCGCGCGCGAAACCGACCGACGGGATATGCCCATCTCGCGTGGCCCCCCAAAGAAGAACGAGGATCGACGGTCGCGGGGATCATAAGCCCGGTCGTCGTCGTCGTCGCCGTGGCCGACTTGGCTGGGAGCTGCGCTCTTGCGTCCTGGAAGCCTGCCACGCGCGAGCGCCACACTCTCCTTCCGCAAACGTTCCAGGTGTTGCACGAGGACGTCATCGGGGACGTCTGCCATAGACAGCGTCCAGCGACGCATCGCGTCCTCGCTCCTGTCGAGATAGCCACCCACGACGGCGAATCCAGATGAAGATGTCTCCGCGTTCTCCTGAGAGTCATCTGGTGACAGCGACGGCGTTGGGCTTATGGAGGATTCGAGAAGGCCCGCCTCGATGCCACGACTGTCCGATCCAGAACCCTCGGCGATGTCGGCAGGCGGAGCGCAGTCAGTATACGGATTAAAGGTGTCCGCGTGGGGTTCGTTCCAAGATTTGATTTCTAACGCACACGCGCCTTCCTCAGGTTGCGTGTCGAAGGCGAGCTGAGAAGAGCGGGCTGCGATGGAAGTGGAGCAAAGGCCGGTGCACGCAAGATCCGACAGGACTTGTGACGACCGTCGTTTGCGCAGCTCGAAGATGGGTCCAAGGTGGGAAGCTTTGAGAAAGAGCTATCCGTGACCTTAAAGTTATGTCGTTGGTGGCGCAAGGCGTTGGAGGCGGACAGGCGTACAAAAAGAAGCGAAGAAAAGCCGCATTGCGGACGGAAGGTCAGCTCCGTGTTTGACCGCGAGGGGACAAGGTTCGACTTACGGAAGAGTGCCAGTATGATGGTCCTGGGCCACCCGACTCGTCGGCATCTTCTGCAGCCCGCCGCGCCTCTTCCACGCTGGACCATATTCTATGTCGCGAAGTGCGCTGGCCTAAACCGTTTGGAGTTGATTTCGACCTGCCTAGCGCCGCAGCATGGATGTGGGGATACAGGTACGCGGAGGGTGCCAAAGGAGGCCTCTTCTTCTGAAGTTTCCTGGCGCGCGTGCTGTTGCGAGGGGACAGACCAGGGGACGATGCGGAGTCGGGGGTAGTGATGGGGGTGGACGCACTGGACAAGGAAGGGCTTCCCCAACTGGATGTAGTGCAACCGCTCTCCGTCGTCCCACTACTCTGTGGAGTAGGAGCTGTGCGGGAGATGGGGGCCCTCGAGCTCCCATCACTGAAGCTGCGACTTGGCCGGAAGGACCTGTCGTCCATGGTCGGAGCGCTGTTAAACCTCCTGTGGCGGTCGAAGGTGTCGCCAGAGCCCAGTGCGCGATTCAGCAGGAGACTGAGGACGGAGGGGCTCGTGGCAGGAGTTGTAGGGGCGAGGGGGCGGGTCTTGTAGAGTCTTTTGCGGCGGACGTTCGCCGATGAGAGGTCGCGAGCGACAGCCTCCATGACAGAAGAACCGGCGTGGGGGGCATTCGAAGAGAAAGACAAGGTGCTGCCAACGCTGGAAATGCGCGCAGGATGTCGGGAAGTTAATATGGCCGGGCGACCGGGCACGCTGTCCGAGGAAGCTAGGTCAAGATTTATCGAAGTGCGAAACTCGTGGCCAGTATCGGAGGCAGAGTGGGAAAAGGCGCATGTGGCCGGTGAGATGTCGGTAGGGGCGAAGATCGACAGAGAGTTTGGGTGGTCGTGACCCGGGAGGTTGGGAGAAAAGGGAAGCGGTGCGAGAGTTTCTGAGGAACCCACGTTCTTGCCGTTCCTACTATCTCTGTGTTCTTTCACGCTCGCGACGGCAGAGTCGGCGAAGGATGAATGCGTGGAAGTCAGGGCGGGAGTGGGCTGGGAGTCTAAGGGCTGATAGAACAACCGGGTGTTGACCGCGTCGGCTGCATTCTGGTCGTAAGCAGTTAGTTTCAGGACACAAGAAGTAGGAACATACAGGATAGTGCCGGTGCGCGCGCCGACGATGCGGATAAGGGAGAGCTGGAGCCTGGGAGGGGCGTGGTATCGCGGTCATAGGGAAAAGACTGGGCATGGAGAATCAGCGGCTCAGAGATGATGTTGGGTAAAAATGCCGGAGACTCAAAGGGAGAATAGGGAGGTAATTTTGCCGTCATAACCGTGTACGTTGAAGGGCCGGAGATGAGGGTCGCGGGGATTTGCAGACACTGATGAGAGCAAAGGGCCGCGAGAATGGTGGTGGCAAGGAGGAGATGGGGGCACTGCAGGTTGGTGCTGGACGTGAGGTTGTGTGGAAGAGGGTAGCCGGAGGTGGCGCGGCTAGATGTGGGGAGGGAGGGCCATGGAGAAAGGCGAGGGAGAGAGGAGCATCTTCATGGTGAGTTCGAGGCACCGTTTTAGCCCAAGGACTCAGACGGTCTCTCAGATCTGACGTCAATTTGTGCCATACCCAGTCTGATCTCCGATCCGCTCATCCCCGGCCACGCGTCTGCACGCTCACTTTGGCCACACGACCGGATCACCCTGCGCGATGCTGGGCCTCTATCCACCTTCACAACAGTCTATGCAGATCACTTCCTCCACATGGTCTCCAAACGCATCTTGTCTCAGAGATTGGCCCTCGCCCCGTAAACCTCGGGCTTCGGCGCAATATATGCGGGTCTCGATTGAGGCTCTAACGACGACACGCCAGCGTGCAGGCGAGTTCTAGACATTCCTGAGCCTGCAGGCCTTCTGATCACAACCTGCGCCACACACGTCGCCATTAACCTTGCTCCAACCCCCTGGCTCAGTCGACGACCGGATGACGCACAAGATTACATCAAGTTGTTGGCGCTGTCATTGACCACGTCGCTCTCCACCGTCGTTCAAACCAGGCTCAAACCCACCCGCCTTATGAGCACTTGCTTGCCTCCATGTGGGAGCTGTGGTGACTGGTCCCGAATGGCAATTCCTTATGTAAAGTCTCATGCAGGGATCTCATGTTCGTGGTAGCAAGAGCCTTTTTCCTGCAAAGAACACACCAGCTACGTTCACCCGCGCTTGCCAGTGACGCCACTTTTATTCATTCCTTTACACACGCTCTACTGCGGTCTGCCCACATCCAGTTGTGCGCGCGATTCAAGCCCTGAGGCCGCTCACGAATGTGACGGCTTCCCTGTATCCTCTTGACTTGACCCAAGTGCTGGGTTTGAGTGCACGTTTGTGTTGAGGAGCTCGTACTCACTGTGGATGACAATGCATGCCAGCCACCGCGCCCCGAATATTGGACAGTGCGCCGAGCGTGATTAATATTCCTTCCAACGCGGTTGTCACGACGTGACCACACGCGATCGACTCTGGGTGCTTTACGAGGGCTGTACAAGGCCGCCAAAACCAGGCGATTTAATTCTCGCTGTCATCTCAAGCATTTTGTTCATGCTTTGACCCATATTAGCCTAGGCCGTAAGCCGCCATGGTCATGCCCGACACACACGTAACGGTTCTGTACCCGATTGCAATTTTGTAGTGACTGACTTTGTCTTGACCCGCTGAAAGCCAGGTATCATCCACATTGGCCGTCACTCAGACGCACAAGTTGGGACACGCGAAAAGTAAGTATCTCCGTGGAGAAAGGGGGAAAGAGGTTGTCAATGGTCATGCACGAATGCATCGTGGAAGGCGTCAGCACCCGGATATCCTCCACTGCGCCGAACCATACATAGATAGATGCTCTTATCCGACATGACATGACAGTTGAATCGGACAGAAAACGTCCGGAGATCCAAAGCCCCGAGCTTCAAATGTTCCTCAGGGTCATAACGGCATCCGACCCGAAGACTTCGGTCCGGACGTGCTCAAACGTCGGCAGCTGCAGCGAGGACACCCACATCGCAAATTCACCATGGCGTCAGCATCGGATGGGGAGGCCTATGTTTGCGCTCACCTTGTCCGCGAGCAGCCCAGAACCGTAGCCCACCCCTGCCTCGCCAACAATCGTTGGCGCGACCGTGACTACAAGCGCATCGATAATCTTCGCCTCTTCTCCGCCCCCGGTCTCCTCGGAGCTTCCGGATCCGAATCCTTGTACTTGCTGCTGTCGCAGCGGCCCACGCGCCGCCTCGAGGAATGAACGTATCACCCGCGCGCCGCCTTCAACCATGAGCGAGCGCACACCCAGCTCGAGCAGTGCAGTCAGCAGGTGCGGGACGCTGATCAGGCCTGTCGCGCAACATCGCATCACCGCCACCAACATGCCGCCACCAAACCCAGACCATCGCACGAGCCGCCGTCATGGCGTCGCTCCTCAGCGAAACGCGCCACAGAAAACACCGTTGAATTGGGGGATGAGTAACACTCACCAGCTCCGTCTGCGCCCTCCGTGCGTACTCTGACGATCCGTGCGCCTGCGGCCCGCAATATCGCCTCACGCTCCGTGTAGGGCTCCACGTCTGCGAGGTCGCGCGTAGGGCACTGCGGCCCGCAGACGACCCATGGGCGGCGACCGCGGCCCGCCTGGAAGTTTCTTATAAGCTTGGAGTCGGGGGAGAGTCGGAGGCGTGTGTCGAGGACGATTGGTCTTGGCAGGCGGTAGGTGTGTGCGTAACCTTCCGGCAGTGGGGGGAGATGGCGTGCTGGGCGCAAGCGCAAGGCAAGTTAGTTTCGAACAAGAATGCAGGGGGGGGTCATTATGGAACGGTAAATGCCATATGGCGCATAGCGTTCATCGATAGCGACCAGAGGGTAAATCCTCGTCCTGGCGAAGACGCGAGCAAGGGGGAGATCGGAATGGAACCCACGGAAGCCGCAAGCGAGAACTCACTAGTACTTACTGTTCAGCTGGGGGTCATCGTTCTCTGCGGTGCCGAAGCCCACAAGAATCGCATCGTGGAGGGTACGCATCCTGCACGTTGCACCACTATTAGTGCGCCATGCTCCCCGTCGCTTGAAGTCAGAATGTAGGCTCACCAATGCGTCATGATCATGCTCTCCTTTCCACTCAGGATGAGCTGTTTTCCGCCCGCTCCTGCGATCTTGGCATCGAGCGACTGCGCGAACGTAAGCGTCACAAATGGACGCTGCGAGGAGGGTGACGCGGGGGAGGGGTACGTCGATTCATCACGGTCGCGGTAGCATATGGAGGGATGTATTTCGAAGGACGACGACAGCTTATACAGATCCTGTAGGATCGGTGGTGGTGATGGAAGTGAGATTTCAGCTGTCGTTGTAGCCATAGAGAAAGTCCCTGTGGGCGATCACGGATGCCGACTAAGTACCTAATAGGTGGCCCACAGTGATGAAATACTACAAATTCTAGAGGGTCAAATGTGGTATAGCAGGAGAGATGTGTCGATGAACTTACGCGTCGTGTGTGGAAGGGAGATGGAGATATGTAAGTAGTAGTGGCGCCTCCGTGGGTCCCGAACCCACATCAATGTAGATCGACAGATTAACCGATGATATTTGTCAAATTCCTCGAGCTCGTTGCGCCTTGAAGATCATCGAATTCAAGTTTAAAACTTCATGAGGGCCTCGAGTCCTCGGTCCTTCACTGAGCGACTTGTCTTTCCGGTCACCTGTTAGGCAGGCTATCGTTCAGATGACTGAATAAATGCATCCCTGAGGTGGGAAGAGCGAGGGGCGTGAAAGCACCATCTGCACGGTGAGCTCGAGGGGATGGGAAGGTTGAAGTAGGTAATGGTTGCATCGGGACTGGCTGAACCTTCCCTCTACAGCGCGTACAGTAAGCCCAAATCCAAAGATACAAAATGGAGGCCCGACGGCTCCTTCTTGCTCGAAGGTCTTGCCCACCTGCTCGAAGTCCAAGAAGCTCGCCAAGCCGGTGCTGGTCTGACCTGGCAGTGGTCTGGACTCAACGGACATGAGTATTGAGCATCACGTGCTGGTGTCAGAAGAGTGCGGATTTCGGTAGCGCGCAGCTGTAGAAGTCTTCCACTGTTACAGTCCCCTCGTGTGCCCTCCTCCCGCTCAACCAACTTCCTGTACCATCAACAGAACGCCAATGATCGCACCTATAGAGAAGAAGTCGGACGAGGTCCCACCCGCCGTCGTGGACGAGGATGAGGCAGACGACGCCGAGGACGGCGAGCCTGAAACCGGCGCAGGAGGTGCGTCTCGGGTAATCGGTGGCTGAACACACAATTTGACCACTGCTTGTATTCCACCATTTGTATGTGTGCCACATTTGCCGCGCATGCAGGCGAGAGCAAGAAAAAGAAGAAAAAGAAGAAGAGCAAGAAGAAAAAGGTCGAGCAGACCGAGCCACCCACCATCGGCCTTTCCAAGCTCTTCCCTGACGGCAAATTCCCCGAGGGTGAGCTTCAGGAGTACAAGAACGAGTGCGCATTCCTTCAATTTCCTTGCTCGTATGCCGACGAGAATGTATCAACTCTGACCCTCCATGTAGCAATGCCTTCCGCACAACATCCGAAGAGAAACGGTACGACGAGCAGATGGCTATGGAGGACCCCGAGGTGACGTACAACAACATTCGGCGGGCGGCGGAGGTGCACAGGCAGGTGCGCAGGTACGCGCGGAAGTTCATCAGGCCGGGCATGCGCATGATCGACATCGCGGACGGCATCGAGAACGGTACTCGCGCGCTCGTCGAGGAAGAAGGGCTCGATTCCGGAGTCGGGTTCCCCACCGGCCTCAGCCTCAACCACTGCGCAGCGCATTACACACCCAACCCCGGAGACACATCAGGTGAGTGCGTCCTGTGCGAGTATGTACTGGGATCCTTCACGGCCGTCCGTGGTCCCATGGGAGCAAGATCCGTGAATGCGCAGTGTCGGTGGGAGGACGCTGACGGTGCTTCTGGGCAGTTCTCGGCGAGAAAGACGTCCTCAAAGTCGATATTGGGGTGCACGTTAAAGGCCGGATTTGTGATTCGGCTTTCACGTTGACGTTCGATCCCGCGTACGAGAAACTGCTCGAAGCAGTCAAGGCCGCGACAGATACAGGCGTGCGAGTACGTATTCTTGGGTCATTTGCTCACTTCGTTTGCATGTTAACAACTGTGGGATGATCCTCTCCACCTTTAGGAAGCCGGGATCGATATGCGGCTAGGCGAGCTTGCGGGATACATCCAAGAGACAATGGAGTCATATGAGGTCGAGGTGAATGGCAAGGTGCTTCCTGGTAAGTAATCAGCGACTCGTTCGCCTCAGCGAGCTAACGCTCTAGCAGTTAAGCCAATCGAGAATCTCAGTGGTCACTCGATCAACTTGTACCAAATACATGGCGGGAAATCCGTCCTTTTGGTGAAGAACGACGACGACACCAAGATGGAAGAGGGCGAGTATTTTGCCATCGAAACGTTCGGATCTACCGGCCGAGGTAAGGTGATGGAGCAAGGCGAGGTGTCACACTACGCTCGTCGCGTGGACGCACCACATGTTCCTCTCCGGTGCGGCAATTCCCAAGGTTACACCGCAAACTGGGGTTCATGCTGATCGATACCTCCAGCTTGACGTCTGCAAAGTCACTGCTGAAGTCAATCAACAAAAACTTTGGCACCCTCCCCTGGTGTCGACGTTACCTTGAGCGTGCGGGGGAGAGCAAATACCTTCTTGCGGTGGGTTGCGGGGCTGCACTCATGAGGTCTGGAGCCGAGCTGATCGTTTCTTCCTCCACAGCTCAATCACCTGGTGTCGCAAGGCATCGTCCAAGACTATCCACCTCTATGTGATGTTCGTGGAGCCATGACGGCGCAGTTTGTACGTGTTTACCGTTGTCGCCTAGCAAATTACGAGGATGACGAGCATCCTCGGGATGACTTTGCAGGAACACACGATCCTCCTCAGACCCACACGGAAGGAAATCGTTAGTCGGGGAGATGATTACTAACTCGGGCGTTGTGGGGCGAGAGGGGGAGATGGACATGTAAGATCCCATTAGGAGTAGCAGACTGTGGGCCAGTACATATGCGGACGATTGAGGTGTAGACGGAGCAATGTTCTACCAGAGCCGCAGGGCGGCTGATCCTCGGACATTTCCTCAGCCTGCTCCACATGTGATTACCCTATATGGGTGTGACAGTGCACTGATGGGTGCTTGCTCGTCTTTCGTCCATTCCTCGGGCCCCGAGCCTGCTTACTTTGTCTCCCTCTCGTCTCCTCCCCTTGCCTATCCCGCCTTTAACACTCGACTGCCACAGCGTCCGGCCTCGCCCCTTGCCTTGAGGCACATCGCGCTGCTCCGACCGTTCAATACCACCATGCGCTGGCTCCTACCCCGCATTGCCTCAGACATCACAGAACCAGAGGAGATCAGGCCAGCCATCCTAACCAGACATTCCGCCGACATCACTGTAAATGGCGAGGCTCTACGGCACTTCGAATCCTCCATAACGGTGCCGCCTTCCTCGCGCGTCGGAGACCCTAAGCTCAAACAGCGCGAGAGCCAACCCATCAGGCTATGGGAGTTCTGGAAGTATGGCGCATTCGCCGCTATGAAAGGTGAGCTCGTTATTCTCTGCGCATCTCCACGCGGCGCGTGTTCTGTGGGGAGGAAGTCTTCTTTGATGGCTGGGGTCCTCGACATACCTTAGGCGAATGCGGGGTAGTGCGGGGTGAGATCTCCGGTTTCCCGGATTTGGGCGCCTACCATCATGTCCCTGTCGCGACCTTTGTTTCGCCTCTTAACCGTCCCTCGAAATGTTCCTGACCGCATACACCCACTTGTAGCCACCACACTCGCTGCGGATGTCCTCTCGCATCAGTTATGGGGTCCCCGACGCAAGTCCTGGGGCATCGAAATGACCCTCTTGTCGAGCATCATGCGGGGTCTTAGCCGTTATTCATACCTCACGGATATTGTGAGCCTTGTGTTTCATTCTTCACACTTCCGGCCAATGCTCACGAAGATAATAGGATACGATCCGAATGCTCATGAGCATCGGTGGTCTCTGCCCAGTCCCATCGGACGCTCTTGTCACCCCGGTCACGTTCCAAGTGCGTAAACGTAAGCTCCGCGGTATCCTCCAGGAGCTCGACGCATGCGAGAACGGCAGACGGGAACTGTCTGGCGAATGGGTGGTAGGAAAGAAGACGTGGCGCCGTCTACAATCGGAGTGGCGGTTGCGGAAACAGGGAAGACCTCTAGGTGCAACACCCGGCAGAGGCAAACGGAAGGAGCGTGTAGTGTTGTATCTACATGGCGGTACGTTTCAGTGTGTGATGATTTTCCTGTGCTCATCCGATGTGCATATAGGAGCATATTACATGTTTAGTGCTGCCACTCATCGCCTTATCACTATTCCCCTTGCTAAATATCTTGATGCACGGCTATTCGGTAGGCTTTGCCACCACATTTTGTGAAACTGGTCCACTGACGATTCGTAGCCATCGACTATCGTTTAGCTCCTGAGACACAATTTCCAGGGAACCTCCACGACGTTGTTTCAGCTTACTTCAGACTCGTTGACGACCTGCACGTCCCTCCGGAGAACATCGTCATCGCTGGTGACAGCGCCGGGGGTGGCCTCACCCTTGCGCTGCTGATGTACCTCAGGGACAACGATTACCCATTACCTTCCGGAGCCATTCTCATGTCACCGTGGGTTGGTGCGTTGTTAAGTCATCTCTTTCATTATCTATCTTTGAGTCCTGATCTGTCGGTCCTAAAGACCTCACAATGAGTTGCGAGTCTTGGGACAGCAACGCTCAGTTCGACATCGTTCCTATGCCCCAACCCGGCGATCACCTCAATCCTATCCTCTGTTATCTCGGGGATCATATGGAAAAGTATCTGACACACCCATACGCAAGTCCTCTATTCGGCGACTTCAAGGGTTTACCTCCCCTTCTTATTCAGGCTGGCGAGGCTGAGGTGCTCCGGGATGAGGTCACGCTCTTGGCGCACAAAGCTTCGCTCGCAGGGGTTGAGGTGCGGCACGAACTCTACGAAGACATGGTGCGCCCTCATTGCGTTTTCGTTGCGTGCCATATTCTGACACGAATTTAGGTCCACGTGTTTCAATCATTCCCTTTCCTAGAAGCGGCCCACCACGCCTACCTATCTTGCTTCGACTTCGTCTGGACTTTTTTGCCTCAGTACCAGGCACGCAGCCCACAATACTTCGGATCCTCGGCCGAGAAGGTCTTGGAAGACGAGATCGATACCGATGCCACCCGCGTCGTGCGAGGAGATGGTACAGAGACTGGGGAAGGTCGGGAGACCATCATCGAGACGCCACCGGAAGCAACACGCGTGGGCTCTTACCGGAAGCTTCACCCCCCTCGATCTCATTCACCGACGCCCAGTCTGGAGGAGCCGAGCTGGGGATCTATGTACGTCTCTACGAGCTCCGACGACGAAGGCGACTTCGGAGATGGGGCGGTGCGGATGCAGCCCGTGTATACTCCTCCGTCAGGTCCCCCATCTCCGGTGCCATCGAGTAGTCGACGACCATCCTTGACCAAGGCACCATCCTTCTCTCGTATCCGAGCCACATTCACTGCCATCGCCGACGCCGCTTCGGTCTCTGCGTCTAGTACCCTCAACATACCCGTTACCAATTCTCCGCTTCCGTCAACACCTGCCTCACCTACACGCCGCAGGCATCGTATCTCTTCCATCAGCATGACATCCTCTTCTGAAGCACCACCCGAACCGACCATCCGCCGCTCGCAGCGGAGCCATCCTGATATCAGCTCACTGTGCAAGTCGTGGTCTGCATCCGGTCCTGCAAACCAGACGACGACGTACAAGCCCGACGTTGTGTCGAAAGGCAGCGACGTTAAGCACGAACGTTCCTTTTCGCGTTCATAGGACGCCTTCGCCTTCTACTTTGCGCCTTCTACCCTGCTTGTCCGCTTGCTGTCACCTGCTCGCTTTCTTGTGGTCACATGTACTCCGTCATTCCATCCCCCTATCCCTCATTTTTTGACATTGCGGTCATCTCGGTTCGGATCAACATGATTCACGAATGGCGTCCGGTCCGCCCTATTCGAGACCCCTCTGTATACAAACTCTTCCGTGCATGGCATACGAAGTGTAGCGTAGCCTACTCTGTAGTACCTAGGCCTCCTCGTGCGATTGTAATGCCATAGGTTTGATGTGTTGTTGGGACTTTTCATTCTGGATTATTGGCCAGCCCCATGGGGTCAGGGGTTTCAGAGGTTGGTTTGGGAGTCGTTTGCTCACAGCACTGACGTCACGGATTAGATCGGGATTGGTTGGTCGTTCCTTTGGGCCGGCCCGCGAACGGCGCGAGTGGGGGTAGCGATTGGCACGGAGCGCCGGTGGGGCGGGCTGTGGCCAGTGGCAACGCTGCGAGTGCCTGGCTTGTTCTCGAGCCCACCCAAAGCCTGCCAGCGACCATGTCCGGGACCAAACTAAAGCTCCTCACCTTCAACTGCTGGTACGTAGCACATAGACTCACATTGACTTCGCTAACCGGCTAATTCACCAAGCACAGGGGGTTGAAATATGTCTCAAAACACCGCACGGAACGCATCGCAGCCATTGCAAATGTCCTCGCTTCCTCCGACTACGACGTCATAACTCTACAAGAGCTTTGGGTTTTCGCCGACTTTGAGCTCGTGCGGGCCGCTGTGGCGAAACGTCTGCCATACTCCAAATTTTTCTATAGGTATGCTTATGCTTGCACCGCTTCTTGAGCCACCGAAAAGTCCCGCTGACGATGAAAACGACATTTCTTTACAGCGGAGCGCTTGGGGCCGGCTTGGTCATCTTCTCTCGATTCCCAATCATTGCTGCAACGGTACACCCATACTCGTTGAACGGCTCTCCCATCGATGTCGTAGCCGGAGATTGGTTTGTGGGCAAGGCGGCCGCTAGCATTATCTTCGCCCATCCCATCCTTGGCCAAGTCCAACTATACAACACCCACGTATGGCTACTCCTTTTGTCCGTCCGACATGCTGATCTGACGGTCGTCGTAGTTGTTCGCAAAGGGAGGGGACGAAGGCCCAGAACACCAGAGGGCGCATCGTCTTGTCAACGCCTGGGAATTCGCCAAGCTAGCAAGACAATCTGCCGAAGTAGGCCGCTATGTCATCGCATCTGGGGATTTCAACAGCGTTCCGACCACCCTTCCCATGGACATCATCCGCGACCATGCCGGACTGACTGATGCCTGGGTAGTCACCCATCTCAACGTTCCCGAACCTACCCTCAGCAACCCTCCGTCACCCCAGGACGCCGTTCGCTTACATGGAATCACTGCCGACTCTCCTCTGAACTCCTACTCGGCCGGAAAGCCCCTCGAACCTCTCGCGCGCAAGTTCCAAGGCAAACGCCTCGACTACGTGTTTTATCGCCAGCCGAGCAGCCTGCACGCTACCGCGCGCACGCCCATCCTCCGCGCCGTTGACACGCGGGTCGTAATGACGGAACGCGTGCCCGGGTATCCCTTCTCGTACTCGGACCACTTCGGACTCGAGGCAACGTTCGAGATCGAGGCACCCAACGGTGGCGACCTCACCAATCCGAACAGCATCGACATCTCTGGCCCTGCCACTCCAAGACACGCCACATCGTTCTCTATCAGCTCACAAGCGAACCCACAGCCCGCGCTATCTTCGAGGGACGTCTCGAACGACTCGATCACCCAAGCCCTCATCTCACTCACGGCGCGATATCGGTACGCGCAGAGCCAGGGGCGGCACCAGATTTTCACTTTCCTCGTGTGCCTATTCGTGCTCATTGCGATCATCGCCACGTCGGCGTGGTTCCCGTTCTACGTCAACCCGGTGCTGTACTTGTTTACGGTGCTGGTTGCGTGGCTCGCGACGACGATGCTCTACGTGGGGTTCGTGTACGGCAACTGGGAGGTGAACGCGCTGACGAACATCATCGAGGAGCTCGAGTTGTACCGTACAGCTCTCGAGGCGGGGCAGCGTGGCCGTTTTGGTACCCCGTAGTCTGCAGTACGGTGCGGACGTGTTCATCTCGTTTTTAGATGGTTTGTTGGACTACATTTTTATGGACAGGGTAGTACTGGTATTCCTACTTACATGGTCGAGTTCGTGCGCGGGCAATTCATAACAAGATTACTAGCGGGGCTAAAAGCTGGTTTGAAGAATGTGCAGCGTCAGGTCTGAGAGAGGTGGTGTATAGAAAGCACACGTCACACCGTTCGTAGACTTACGGTCGAGTCGCGCTTACTGGTCGACTCGGACGCCGCCCAACCCGCGAGCAGGAATAGTGCCCACAGACGGATCGTAAGGGTTGCGCACCACAACAACTTCGGATAATCATTGGTACAGGCATTGCTACGTCGGGACGGAGAGGCTACTTCTGGAACTCGTCCAAAACATGGACGGAATCGAGGAAGTTCGTCTTCTCAATCAGGAAGTCTAAACACGCCATAGTCAGCACGCCGTTGTTGCTTGGAATCACGACTTACCGTCAGGTATGGCTGTGATATTGTCCCTCATGAGTTGGAGGACGTTCCTGGAGGACGCCGTGTACTGTGGCCAGGGAGCTAGACAAAGTAAAGCGGAATATTTGAAACTTGCGCGAGCTAAGGGCAATGTCACCGTACCTCCAGGGTTCAGGTCGTTGACGAAGTTGATGTAGAAAGTGATCATCTGGGTTGCGAACTCTTCCTCGACGGCCGGGAAGTGCCCGAAGAGCAGGATCAACTCCGATGCATGGAACACTGCATGAGGATCTAGTCAATGCCAGTTCCTATGCTGCGAAACCATGGTACTATCGGAGCTTACCTCCCAGAGTAGGATCTTCTCCAGGAATGAACTCAGTGAAAAAGTACCCGAACAGAGGTTGAAGGGACTCGGCCTTGTGGAAAAGCAGCCGCCTCGCAGATAGGAACATGTTGTCCGCGTACCACGCCTCGGCCCGGTCGAACAATGAGTCACCCGTGTTGAAAGCCCCTCCAAGGCTGGAGTCGTTCGCCGGGTACAATTGGTTGATAGTGTCAAAGACGTCCTGAGTTACAGTCGACGGATCGATGAGGAGGTTCTTGATGAACGTGTCGAAGACAGAGTCTTCTTCGCTCGAAGGCACACTCAGGTTGCGCACCGACTCACTGAAGATTGTGCCCTCGTTGAGCTAATAAACCCAGGTAAACACGAGCACACGTGTAAGACATGTAAATCGCCCACGTTGGTGCCCGCGATGATGGGTACATGCAAGAAGTTTCCACTGGCGATACGGTGGGAGGGGCGTTCAGGGACGAAGCTCCCCGCGGGGCCTACGGCAGGCTGCCACAGCTGGGAGTTCAAAACCTGACCAGTCATTGTAACTGAGACGTTTTGGAGAACCTAAAAGACAGTCAGTCGCTATCGAGAAGCGATCCACTAGGTACGCACATCGAATGGTAGGTTCCGCAAGCAAGTCAGGGACGCCGGTCCCTCAGGACATCCAGTCAAGTTGACTAGGCGTTCGTAAGGGAAGCCTGGTCTATCGTAGGTACTGGCGGGGGGCGCAGTCTTGCTAGGGGCAACGGCAATACGGTTGCACGTAAGCCCCCAGTACGGAGGGACAGAAAATGAACTTACAATGGACCAGTGGCGGAGTCGAAGATCGCCGCTCTGAAAAGATCTTTGGTAGAAGGGAACAACACCTGTGCTTCGGCACTGCCTGCCCCTGCAGACTATTGCGGATGAGATGCGTCGAACAAAACCACACACATTGCATTGACGTACTTGTCCCCATATAGTGACCTGGAAATCTGCATCAGAGAGGATAGAAAGGTCATACCGAAAGACACTCACCTTCGTCGGATCGCCTCCGAACGCTGCAATATTTTCTTGAATAAACTCGAGAGCCGCACGCTGATCCTGCAATCCATTGTTCAAGTCCGACGCGGCCACGTGTTCGCTCGCCAGCTGCACCGCCCATGTCGAGTTCCCTGAATACAAGTCATAACAATTACGGAAGGACGTACGAAGCCAAAAGTGTTGAGGCGGTAGTTACTGCCCTCTACCGGTCAACCTTGGACCCGTAGAATGCAAACGCAGTCTACTTACATAGATACGAATGCGATCGGCTTGTTAATCGCCACGCTCCGTTGGAGGAGAACTGATACATATGGTATAAGAAATTCGCAAAATGCCAAGTACAGCGGAAGGAGAGATTGAATAACATACACGTGGGATCGAACTCCGGATCAGAGGCGGCACTGTAACACGACGGTTTCAGCATACAAAATACGACAGTCGCACCGTCGCACGCTACTGCGGCTAAGGTACCTACCCACTCATGTATGCGCCGCCCTACGAGTAAACAGACGGATTCATTAGAGCTCTGGGACGCGCAGCACATGAGCGAGTGAGAGCCAAGCTCACGTGTATCCAAACGAGGACTGGGATTCCGCTTTCCGCGCTGACATTGGTGGGACGGAAGACCTGGAACGCCGCAACCGTCAGTGCGCACTCGCACGATGGACATAGAAATGACCCCTCACGTTCAAGAACAAGCAGTCTTCCGACTGAGGCGCGCCTAAGCTGTTCGAAGGCGACTGAGGGCACGCGTTGCCGAAGGTGGATGCGTTTTGAACCGCTGTCGATCGTTTCGTGAAAGGGAGCGGTGCCTTGAAGCGCAAGGGACCGACGGGAGCCTCCGCGAAAGGGACACCAAGCCAGTGCTCTATCCCAGTTGTGCTGGCAACGCCTCTGAATGTCCCAGAGGTAGTGCTAACGTCGAGGTCAGTGGACGCTACAGAAGCACCCGAGAACAGGAATAGGACAACAGAAACAGAAAGAAGAGCGTGCAGAGAGTTCCCCCACATCGTAGCGATCGATTTGAAGGGTCTTGGGGGTGCCTCTGGGCGACTCATGGGGCCTTATATATATCCAGAGGCGCTGCGACAGACAGATCCCATGAGGCAGAGATGTGCAGACAGATGACGGCGGATGAACTGGGAAGCAGCTGTGGCCTGTCACACGAAGCGCCGAGACTGCTCAGCCGTAAAATGATGAGAAAGCAGCAAGGCGTCCTAGTTCGCGTAAACGTACCTCGGTGCGCTGAGTCTTGAAATGAACGCCCCTGCACGAGCATTGGAACCTTCGCACTGAATCTTCAGGCTGGGTCTAAAAAGCCGACGGGCCGCGACATCGACGTACAGTCAACATGACTGCACACGGGGTCGCACGGCCCCGGGTTTCTCTCCTTGCCGTCCGCAACTACGTACGCCGGAGGGAAAGATGGAGGACATTGGGCTAAATCGGCGGTTCTAGATTAGAAAACGGAGTTGAAGGGGTCCTACGGAAGTTTCGAAGCAGGTCGGGAAAAATTAGCTCAATGCGCTCGAAATTAGAACGGTACGGCACGATATTTCGAATCTCAGGAAGATCAACCCCATCCAGCCATTGGGACCGTGGTCTTTACGTGGAGTGTCTGGGACGAATCGTAGACACGGACAACACAATCTATCTGAAGTAGGAGCAACGACATGCTGGACCATTGCTGGTGCGGAGAGTTAACTTGAAAGAGGCCGAGAGTAAGTAGTTGGACTCAGGAACGTGCCTCCTCGAAGGGAGGACATAAAGCAGACAGGATGACGGAGGGTTGTTCGACAATATCTACTTAGATGCGAGACGTTGGGCTGATAAGTCATGATGCTGATATGCAGCTGGTATCAATATCGTGCTTGGGTGACGTACCGAGCCGCACTAGTCGTTCGATGTCCACATTCTTGGATTACTGGCGATGGCAAAAGCGTCCGTGGGCATATCTTCATATCCAGATGGAGGGTTTCTTACGAACCGAGCAGTAGATGTTATGCATGGTGGTGGTAAGAGTCAAGTGCCATGGCAGTTGCTAGCAGCGCAGCGCCTCTTCATCCCGATGTTTTCGGAGCATATTACTCTGTTTAGCGCCATAGGCGTCTTCAGTACCGTGGCTGAATTTGACGATGGCGACGGGGAGTCTGGAGGACTTCCGACTCGGACTCATGCCACCATGGACCCTCCACTCGACCCAGAACTCGAACTTCGTACTCACGTCCGCGGCCTATTACTCCAGTATGCGCTCACACATCTTGCCACCAACTATGTCACCTGGACACAGGAGGCAGTTACGGACGTGCGCACACTTCAAGTTGTCGTTTGCCATATGTTTCGGTGTAAGGC
Organism: Ganoderma lingzhi; assembly: GCA_026283605.1. Taxonomy (NCBI): domain Eukaryota; kingdom Fungi; phylum Basidiomycota; class Agaricomycetes; order Polyporales; family Polyporaceae; genus Ganoderma; species Ganoderma lingzhi. Next base: position 3,668,888 of record JAPJYM010000001.1, read on the forward strand.
TGAAATGGGTGCGATAGCTCCTATCAGAATCACTTGTATTTGCGCCCATGCGAGCCCCAACAGAGGTGGCTCTCCCAATCGACCCATTTCAGCAATTAATTCAGAGCTGGAACCTGTCAAAACTCGACCTTTATGAGGAACGCTGGATGGTCGGCGGGGCCGAGGTGTTATCTTACCTCAAACATCAGTTAACCGTCCCTCCCGGTGCTGGGGTATCTGAAACGCTTTGGAGGTCTGACAGCGATGGTATATGCATTTGTTTTCCCTCTCGAATTGTGGACTCAACCGAGTGTCAGAGGACTTCGACATTTTTTTGTTGAGCAGACCAATGTCTCCAATGTTAACATGTCGCTCGATGAGGGAGACACCGTTGTTTGGTAGAAACACCCTTATCGCTAAATTGCCTCAGCATAACGGTGAAATGCTTGAAACCTGGCGCATATATCCGACGGAGGAAGTCGCTTTCGACAAAATCGACGTGAACGTGGACGACGCGCTGTGAGTTTTATTTATTACCCATCAGTCAAGCCGGACACTCACAATAGGTACCAGGGAAAATAAGCTTGAGATCGATGCTGACAGTCATCAGGCTGTATTAACTCTCATCAAGTCAGTCCCTTCTATGTCAGCACGGACAGGAGCGATATCGGCTACAAACTTCGAAGAATTCCTTCGCATGGACACCCCTCCATTGGAGATCGTTGGACCTCAGGAGCTTCCTATATTCCCCCGAAACCAGCGGCCAGGGCGCGTCCTCGCAATTGCAAGCCCGGACCCGGGGAAGGCTCAATTTGTCAGCTCTCTCGAAGCTATGACGAAGGCTCCTTGTTCGTGGCTGTCTACAGTAGCAGTGAAAGACGAGGAGGATGAAGACATTGCAGACGAGCATCTCAAGCTAGTTGGAGGTTGGGGTAAGGTTACGTTTGTTTTTTGAATATTGAATTGACGATTTCATAGATGGTATCAAAACCCCTTCTTCTCCTTTGACTTTGGGGACGCCTTCCCTGGTTGATAGCTCCAGCGACGCTGATGAACTCTTCTTGCCGTCGTCGTCGAATGAAGGTCTCGATGAGGAATTTCCGCTGATGGGTACGTACATTTAGGCCCCCTTCCATAGTAAGTTAAACGTTCCCTATTGTAGAGGTGTTTCAACTGCCAAAAGCCGAGAGGTTTGGCGGTAGGTCTTCGAAGCCACCACGATTAGGCGAAGGGCAAAGGTAGGTAGGTGCATTGCGTTCAGAGGCGGATTTATGTTGACCGAAATCGCAGCCTGGCATCTTTCATTACTCCCCTCATCCGTCCTTCCCAGGTGACTGGTCCCCCATCAATCCGCTCGCCCAAGTCTCCAACTCCGTCGCCTCGTACCCACATTTCCATGTCTATCCTCGGCCAACCGCCCTCCGAAACGATGGGTACACCTGACGTTGATCAGATTCACCTCTCTGCGCCTGGAGATGGAATTTTGAGTAGTGACGATTCCTTCACGTTCGCTACGAAGGTTATCGAACGCGCCTGTGGTAGTTTCCTCAAAGATGGCGACCTATACGGTCTGATTTTGGGCGAGAAAATAGACGAGAAAGACGAACATTTGATGGGCGGTAAGTCCATCCTTGCACAGGCAGCCTTTGACTCGACTGACGGCCTCGTTTCTGCAGTCCCTACCTTGGCCCCTCCCAACGAGCATGGTCCCAGCGGCCTGCCGACCCAACTGTCCGACTTGGTTGCTTCTACCGCGCTCACTGCCTCGAACGAAAGCATTCCATCGGCGCGCCTCGGCCGCTGCACCGGATTCCTAAAGAAGGCTAAAGGTCTCCAGTCGCTGCAACTAGAACTGAGTTGGATGTGAGTACGCTTTCCTCCTTTATTAATCTCTTCCTGAGCTATTCCCTAGTCCATTCAAATATGGTCGTACGGTACCCACAGACGAAGAAGTGGCCGACGTGGTCGACGACATTCCGGCCCAGCTTGTCAAGGCGATAGACCTGCCTCAAGACGACGTTACATGTCGTCTCTCGGAGCTCCTGAACAGCAGTCTGGAATTATCTGAGCCTTCATCGATCACCGTGACTCCTTCTGTGCTAGTGTGGTCTCTGGACGATGAACTTGACCTCTCTGTCTATGCTTCGCGCGACGACGACATTGGCCTTGTATTTACTCGCAACGATCGTTTGCGGTTGTCTGGTCGCTCCCCTCTAGTGGACTGGAATCCTGAGGACACAAACAGCAGCGACGATGAAGACGCGAATGACAAGGTTGCCTCACCGCCAGAAAGGCCTATAAAGAGAGTGAGATTTCAGGACCTCGACGACCTCGAAGACGCTGCGAGGATTGTCTTCGAGGAGGTTATAGACGAAGCTGCCTATTCTGTGGATGGCTCCGGCGTATTCTTTGCTTCCTCCCATCCAGACGTCGATGTCGGTGGTACAGCCTATGCCAGCTCGTTCCTGAAAATGGCCTATGATGCGGAGGGCTTTGACGGCCCCGCTATTGATGGAAATCTGTTCTTCGATATGGACCCAATTCATTGCGACCACGACGATCCGGGCTTGGCCTCGGACCACCTCGCAGATCTTTCGGGGACTTCTTCATTTCGTATCACGGCACACTCTCATAATCACGCCTTCACTCCCACATGCGTCGAACAATCGCATACTACCCATATTGAACCTATGGCTGCGGACGAACATCCCCTTTACGACCTTCGGACCTCATCTTCCGCTCCTCTCGGGTTCGTTCCACTGGTGTCGATTGTGCCTGCTGCGATCTCTTACGCTTCGCCCGAGCCATACTCGGAATCTGAAGCGATGGTCAAAGAGGACGACCGGCCGGCTCCTTCTGCGTCATCGGTCGCGACTGCTATCCTTGCGGTCTCTGCTCGACAATCTCTTGCCGCGTACCTGACTTTGTGCGGGAAGGCGCCTGTTCTTCGACCCGATACCCAACCTCCGTCATTTTCTGCAACTCACGGAACTGGAGGTTCTGGCATCACTATCTCTGATGTTCCTGCATCCCGTTCGTCCCGTCCTCGGTGCACTCCCCTTGAATTGTTCGACGACCGTACCCTCGTCCTTCCAAGCCATCGCTCCCGCCCCACGACAGAACACGCTTATATGGCATCACTGTCTCTAGTGCAGAAGCGTGCACTAGTGCGGGAACTCGCGTCATGCTGCGCGGTCAATCTGATGGAGCGCGAACACCTCGGCTATAGCAGCGCAAGCCCCGGGGTCATGTCCGATTCGGAGGACCTCATCCTTAATTGCGATACTGCGGTTCTGTTCGCGTCGTTGGAGTTGCTACCCGCTCGCTCTGCTGGATTACTGGCGCTGCTTACACGGCTGTCTTGGCGCTACGGTTACCTCCTGGTCGTCTTCGCGTGCTACCCATCCGCTTGGGATTACTCAGGCGACGCGGCGAGGACGGGAGCAGATCTGCCGGTAGCCAGCGTATGGAGTCCACCTGTCGTGAAGGCGGTCAGGAACCTCAAGAGGGATCTCGGGATTGCGGAAGGGCTGCAAACGAAACGCGAAACTTGCATCGTCACATATGCGTTCGCGACCTCCCCGGAGGAAGCCGCTGCTTTCGCAAGGATGTATGGAGACCTCGCTGAAGCCCGAGACGCAAGCGGCGGAGATGTGTGGGGCGACCGGCTCTGGCTCGCTCACGAGGAACGCGATGTTTGTGCTCTCTGTTCAGGTTCTGCTCGCATTTTGGGGGTGCTGATCACCTTCACATCAATCCAGGGTGAATGCGATTTGAGTGAAGTGGACGGCATGAACCTTTTCGCCTCGTGTCTGTTGCTATCGCAAGTGAGTCTCGAAGATTTCTTGGAGAAGTCTCCAGAAGATAGGCTTCTAGAATACGGGACCCTTGTTGGCGTGGATAGAATCGTAAGTGACCCGGTTCGGCTGTATGCCATAGGGCACGAGCATCAGCTAATCCCCTATCGCGGTTCTGCGCCCGCCGCCGCCCATTAGGCGCGGTTCAACGATGAGATGGTACGAAGGCTGGAAGCTATGCAACTTCCGCCATCCTCACCAATCGATACTGCGTCTTCTCTGCACAGTGTGCCGGTTCTCGATGATAGCGAGATAGATAGTTTGCATTGAATCACGCCATATAGGATGCGGTTCACAAAAACAGTAATCCCCCCTTTAGTATCCGCAAGAGTACACGAAGTGCAGCACTTTACTGCGACACACGCATATAAATATTTCCTATCTTCCTCTGTACCCTTATGGAACATCTCCGAATACCAAGCACTGCACGCTCCACAACCACACGTCAGCCTCATTCGCTGCCACATGATGATGCACTCGCCTGCCTATTAGTTTATCTCGAGTTCCCATAGCTCATCCGAACGCTCGTTTGACGATAGAACACCACCGAACAGCACCACCTTGGTATCCCCGTGTCCATCCACCCAGGCAGCAGGCGGGAACCAGCCCCGGCCTTCTGGAAGGTGGTCGTCCGAGTAGACCTCGAGGTGTTGCCATGACCAGCCATTGAGCACGTCGTCGCCCTCCTTCGACAAGACCCAGACGTCGTCCCAGAACTCCCCAGCACCCGCGTGTCCTTCGGAACTCGCGTCTCGCTCGCCGTGGTAGAGCACCGCAACGGCATTCGAGAGGGCGGGGAAGGGGGACTGGAAGTGCGTGAATCCCGCGACGGAGCGTGGCCCTGGACTGCCGTGTGTAGGGTTCGCGGTGGGCTGGACGGTGACCCATTTGTCTTCGGAGATGACGTAGACGTCGACCTCCCCCACCGCGCTCGGGAGCTGCTGGCCACAGAAGCCTGCAGCCCAGTCAATCTCGCGATTAATGGATGTGGGAAGCAAGTACGTACCACCGAAGCGAAGAAGGACGTCTTTTCCAGAGACCGTGGTCGCAGCAAGAGAAGTGCCGCCCCGCCCAGGCTCGGGGGCCGACGCGAGTGACTTCCATTCGCTACTGGTGACATTGAATGCATGGAGGGAACTCAGTCTCCCGCTAGTTGGGCAGCCCGCGTGGATGTAGATGTTATCCTGTGCGATTCAAAACGAAGGTGAGACTGCGTGTGAGTATGCCGAAAACGTCCCACGAGATCTCGAATGAAAAAGCGATCATGCTTACCCCGTGTGTAACAGAGACGTGGTAGCTGCGGGGTTCCGGTGCTTGGTCCTCGTTCGTAGCCTCGATCCTCTCCCACCGGACGGACTGCTGCGGGCCCTCGGCCGCTCTGATAGTCGCCTTCCAAACACCAATCTGTCGGGCACCCAGGGGCGTCATGTCCTGCCCGCCACGCCCTCCCCAGAGGTAGAGCGCATCGTTGAGCCAGACGGTCGTCGCGCCGATCCGGGGCTCTGGAAGCGACTCAGCCTGGTCTGCGTCCGCGCCGGGGACGGCGCCGGGCGTGAGCATGCGCCATCCTTGCGAGAGAAGGCCCTTGGCGAGGTCGAACACGTGCAGGGAGCCCTTGGGTGTAGTATCGTAGCCGACGCCGGTGTCGATGGGCGTCCGCGGTTTCAGCTCCCCGCCGTAGACGATTAAGATGCCCGACTTTGTGACTGCGACGCAGTGCGAGGACCGCGCGAGGAACGGGGTTTTGGAGAGGGAGAACCAGTGGGCTGCGGGCATGTTGGGCCGAGAGCAGAGGGTGAGAGGTCAAGAGGGCGGGAACGTGAAAAGAGTGCGAGTGGGTAGCCGGGTACTCGTATGGGGAGCACCTAGATAGTGACTACGACGATGAATCATGATGATGCCTGCGAGCAAGCATGGCGGCAGTGGGAATCGCAACGGTCACACGTGATCGGTTTGTCACATCGCCCTGCAGACTGCAAGTGCTAGTGCTGACAGAATCTGGGTTGCTTTGAACGGAGCCCTTGGGCGGGGAGGGCGTGGAGTGGAACTTGAATGGCGGACCGAGACCAAGGTCGGGCGTACGCGCACTGCTAAGTCCAAGACGCACGCAGTATCCGTTGTTTGGCCTTGTTAGAACACAATGCCCCTGCTGCCGCTTTTGGAACAAAGTAGAAAGTAACCTAACTTAGGATAGTTCGTTGGCGCCTAATGCCACATAATGAATGTCAAGTTCTCCCCTTTCGTCCCCTACTTACACCGTGTGCCATCCGAGTCGGCACTCACGCACTCCCGCTCATTGTATCTGCCGGTGGCATCGGGGCTCGTTCAGCATTTAACCATAATTCTGGACTTCGCTGTTTCTATTCTCGAATTCCTCTTCACGGCCCAAGATTTGACGGCGCCGTACGTTTTCCTCGAGTTGAAAACTTGACTGCCGCCGGTCACTGACAACGACAGACACGGGTGCCATCTAACTCATTATGGAATGTATGTCCATATGACAGGTAGAATCTCTCCAAAAGAAAGTGGCTGTATGCGGACTCCGGGCTACGTTCGTGCGAACAGGATCATCAACCCTCATGGTCAAGCTCGGAGTATCTGGCATCCAGCTTCACCGACCTCCAAACCACTGCTATTGTACAGTGCTTCCCGGGTTTACAGGTACTCCTCACCACACGTGCCGTAAGCTTCCCAGAATTGCCGGTAACCTCCAAGTCGCCGTCATCGGTGGCGGCGTGTGGCGGCATGTGTCGCTGAGCATGTGCTCCTGCTCTCCAACAGACAGATCCCGCTATCGGCTTGTTCGAACCCGCGGTACGTCTGACAAGCATGTGCCCATTCATTGGTTTAGACGGAATGACCGACGTCATATTTTCAGCCCCCCTTCGGTGGATGTCGTCAAGAACCGGGCCTGTGCGTCTGTCGGCGCGTTCCCATGTCCTCGTCCGCTTGAAAGAACGCAATCGTATCACGTTCGAGTGGAGTATGAACGCCAGTAGGTCTTGGCATTCTCGAAGCCGTGCGGCCGGTGTTACAGAATCCGGGCTGAGTTGGCCGTCTCGAACTCCAGACCGTACCTGATGTATGCAGGCAAGTTTGCGTGACTTGGACGTATGTGTCTTACAAAACCGCCCTACCCGTGCTGAGCGCATTTGTACCCAGTATCAGCATTTCTTGTTCGCACCTGTGCGACGACATCTTCGCTGTTAACTGCACTCGTTTCAGTAGAGCCTTCTCCCCCGACGGATACTATCTTCCCAATCTCGGCGCGCTGATTCACTTCGTGAGTAGCTCTCGCCGGCAAACGCTGCACCTCCATCGCGGAACCGCCCAGGTGGTTGTGGCACCTTCTAGTTCGCTTCGTGGATCGTGCTTCGTGCGAGCGTGTATCGCGCACGCCATGCTGGTGACTACTTCATCGTCACCACGGATTCGGACCCTCCATTTCCTGGAGAGGCTGTTGCGTTGATGGTCTAGTAAAACCGCTGCCAAGCCTGGTTGAGAACCAGATAGACTGACCGGTCTTGGTGCTTCGGTGAACCTATTAACTTGGGCGGTCGATCCGTCCCACTTCCGAATTCGAATTCAGAGCAGTGACACGGTGCTTGGCCATGAGCTTGGCTTCATCCCGTAGCATATGCGCAAGTCTGCGATTGTCGCCCTCACCAAGCGAGGTGACATGGTGCGTGGTCTGCACGAGCCGCTCAGTCGTTGACACATATGCTCGCTTACCGAGCTAGAGTCTTCGCTCTCGTAAAATTTATCATTGCTTCCACCCAATCCGACATCCTAGCTAGATGATAGAACCTCAGAAGCCCGCGAAAAACACGCTGCTATGGGCGGTTTAGTAAGGGCGTCGATGGGGACCCGACGTTCCCCCCGTTCATACCGGAGACAAATGTTCTGTTGTGCCATCCACTGTATACATCCTGCCGATATTGCCGCTATCTTGGGATTGCATGTAATCCCCGAAACCGGTTTCCTTCCCCGGCTCCCTAGTGATAGATTTCTGATATTGCGCCCACTGCGTAATAGAATCCGTACCAAAATTGTAAGCAGTCAAACCGTCCCGGAAGTGTTCAACCGTCCCGAGCACACGTGGTATGAAACCTCGCCATCACCGTGACGCCGCGTAAGCGTCTACAGACTGCAGAGGGTCTGGCTATGACGTCATTGTATACCAAACCACCGGAAATCGGAAATAAATTCATGTTCACATCCACGCAAATGTGGACGCCCATCACCTTCAAGGACGATGTTAAGTGGCGTCCTCGGGAAGATTGCTATGAATCCGTTATATCATTGGGCGATAGGGCTAATGAGGGAAATGCTAGACTGGGAATTATAGTACACGTGGGTACGACACATACGAGCATACAAGGGCAATAATAGCTTTTAAGCACCAAAACCGTAGAGCGTGCGGCCAGAGCGCTTGAGCGCGTAAACGACATCCAATGCCGTCACGGTTTTTCTAGGTGACGCTGAGCAATGATAAAGTCCTGTCGAGCCGTATTGAACTCACCTCTTGGCGTGCTCGGTGTACGTCACGGAGTCACGAATAACGTTCTCGAGGAAGATCTTCAAGACACCACGAGTCTCCTCGTAGATGAGGCCAGAGATACGCTTGACACCACCACGACGGGCGAGACGCCGAATAGCCTGGACAGTCGACGCGTCAAGTTCATACACCACGACACTTTGGACACGAGCCACATACCGGCTTGGTAATACCTTGGATGTTGTCACGAAGGATCTTGCGGTGACGCTTGGCGCCGCCCTTTCCGAGACCCTGGATAGAGAAAACGGGGCTGAGTGCCACAAAGAAGCAAAGGCAGTGTGAAGCTCACCTTGCCACCTTTGCCACGGCCAGACATGATGTATGAAGGTTGGGATGGAGATAGAGGTAGAAGACGGGCGGGTTGTGCGACAGTGGAGTCGAAGCTGGGTCGAGAGGATGATGGTTGAGAGACAAGTCGCGTCGAACGCGTCGCATTGAGTGTAAACGGCGCGCGTTTGCGCATGTTTGCATCCACACGTGACGGATGAAGTGATTAGACGCCCTAGTGAAGCGTGACCTATGGGTGGAGGACGGCCGATTGGGACTCCCAATGGGAGGTCGTGGTCGCTGTCGTGGTCAGCGCTGGGCAACGACCAATGCTTCTCCGCACTCTCACTCGTCCTGCGCTCATCTCACGCCAGCTTCCCCGCCGTCCCCCTCAGTTCTACAGAGCAATGTCTGTCTCACACGTCGAGGACGCTGCCCAGCTCGATAGCATCCTCAACAAGTCCAATTCCAAGCTTTCCGTAAGTATCACCTCGTGCTGACTCCCCAAAACCGTTGTACCCACTATTCGCTGTCCAGGTTATTGATTTCCACGCGGCATGGTGCTTATTCAAACGTCTTCCTTTGGTTGCAATGTCTGAGATGTCCAAAGGTGTGGTCCTTGCCATGCGATTGCTCCGACGTACGAGGCCTTGGCAAAACAGTACCCGAATGTCAACTTCCTGAAGTGCGACGTCGACAAGGCAAAGGATGTCGCCGGACGGTATCGAGTCACCGCCATGTGAGTGTAGTCGTCTTTTTTTAAACATTGGTGTGGAGTTCACGCATTGTTTACATGTCAGGCCTACCTTCGTTTTCCTAAAAGGAACTACAGAAGTAGATCGAGTTCGCGGCGCAAACAAACCGTAAGTTGCCAAGCCTTGAATCCGTCGGGATAGGCATCTCAACCGACATACTGCGTCTAGGGCTCTCGAAGATGCACTACGCCGCCACTCCTCTGGGGGTGCTGCCGGATCAGGTGGTTTCCCGGGCAAGGGCCAAACTTTGGCCGGTGGTAATTCGACTGCCGGCAATGGTGCTGGTGGCGTTGCAGCCTTCCAAGCATTGGATCCTCAGGTCAAGGTCCTCATGTGCCTCCTCGGGGGATACTTGCTCTTCTGGTACCTTAGTTAAGTACGTGTATTTCGTTCTTCTGTACGTGTGCATGTATACATTACTAATAGGATACTATATCAAGTGGAGCTAGGGTTTATGCCGTCTGGAATGACAAGACACGTTTCGTTCACCTTGGATGCATTGACAACTTTTAGTCCTCGGTCTCGAGTTCACCGTACCCACACACAAGGTGGAGGTCGCGGCTGCGGTCTGAGGTGTTACCTATGGTCCTTTACGTTACCCATGTAGTGTCGACATCGAAGTGAATTGCCACCGCCATTGGTCGGGACAGCCCACCGCTTCTTGTCGCTCCAAAGATTTCTTCCGTCATTCGTGATTCGGTGCGCCATACGACAGCTCTGTCTTTCCCACTTCGAAACTGTTGCGCCGTTTCTGACCAATATCACTTGCTCTAAAGATCTCCTACGATTATCGCACCCGCAGCGCCTGGTTTATGGAGCATCAATGTCGAACCCCGAACCGATCAAGTGGGCGTTTGTCACGCCTGAGTAGCGCACACCTCGCGGCAGACGAATATGCGACAGCTTCTCGCGATTATCTTGTATCTGGGAAATAGGCATTATGACATCTCTGATGTCTACATACCAATCACGAGAAAGAGAAAGTTCTGACTGCTAGGCAGCGCGGTGCGATGCCTTCTCGACGTGAGAAGGTACAGGTCTCGTCGCCACTTGCATTCGAGCTTTCGAAGGTCGAGGAGAGTTTGAGGGTGCGTGTCCGCCAGTCTCAACATTACTTCCGCGACTGACGCAATGTTAGTGCTGTTCCGTGAGCTCCGAAAGGCCTAGACAGCCCGGAGTGTCCCTATCGTTCCGAGATATAGTGGGGGTCTGTCGTGCTGGAAGGGGTAACACACTTTCGGTTTCGACGCTGGCGAATCATGCGACGACCCGTCTACTGTGCCCGTGACGCCCATTTGCGAGTGAGAAGTTCGAAGGGCTTGGCGGCGGCGGTTTTCGAAGCTTACCCCGAAGTTGTGTCAGGCTTTCGTCACTTTACTTTGATGATACAGAGGGTACCGGGTCACGATTTTTCTGCGGCGCTTCAGTTCACCCCGTCGTCGAATGTTCGCACGCGATACCCCACTAAGGTGTGTTCGTGTCGTTGCAACTCCGAGAAATAGCTCATATTGCTGACTGCCTCACTGTCCAGATTTCAAATGATGCACTCACTGTTCTGGACGGTTCTCCCGGGACCAAGATGATCGAACATCGGTTTACTATATCAGCCCGACCACCGGGGCTCATCGAGTCGCGCGAAGGCACGGCTTTAGATGGCATCGGCCAGAAGTATCTTCGTGATACTACAGTGTCCGCCATCTCGCTTTTGACCTGGACCCTAGGCTAGCAGTCCTTACCCCGGTCCCGGAAGGCGCGGGAAGACGAGGAGATGACAATGGCGGCTGGCTACGCCATAACGCGGATCGTAACTCAGTTGTGCCCAATTTAGGACCTCCTTTGCCGTGGTTGCGGTGGCTCGAAGCACACGGCTAGCGCCACCGGGTGGTGACCGAGCAACACTTACTCTTCGTGCACCTTATCGCCGGGTCTGTCCAGATGGACCAGTTTTCTGGCAACCGTAAGTCCATGCTGCCGTGTCGTAGCCGTGGACGCTCACCGGGTGAGTTCCATACCCAGAAGCATGGTACTGCGTACCGCCATCCACGGACCTGCCGCCACGACAGGCACATCCCGAGGCCCCGCTTGCGAAGTTTGTGGTGTCTTCTCATGCGGTTTTTGCGCTCGGAGGGTCGGCAAAGGCAATGGTAGGGACCTCACTGGGAGGTACCAAGCCTTTCGCAGCAAGGACTTCCAGGCGCAGCCTGTCGCGTCTGCCGCCACTTTCCGGCTCGCTTCCTTGCGCGCGGTCGATACGCTAGCTTCCTGCAAGAGAATTATGGAGACCATAATAAAAGGCTCGGGTTGAGGATCGACTGCTTCTCCAGTGTCCCCTCGACCCTCGCGGCCTCCCAGCACCGTAGCGCAATGTCTATACCATTGGCATTCCTCGGCGACCTCCCAGTCCCTGCAAAGGGCACCTCCCTCGGGGAACACCTCGCGACAGAGGTCACCGATACAGGCCGCGTCGCCTCCCTCCTTGACTGCCTTTGCTCCACCGACGCCCCCGCTATCTGGTCTACCGACGCGTCCCGCCCGCCCCTTTCCCATGCGGCTTTGCGTCGGTTCGTCTCTGGATTCGCTCTCCCGACGTCTGGCCTTCACGATCGTCTCGGACCGAACGATCGCGTCATGGTCGTTCTCCCTACAAGCCCCGAGAATGCCGTCGCCCTCCTCGCGGTCTCTACCTACCACACTTGTGCCCCTGTCAACTCTAGCTGTACCGCCGGGGAGCTGAAGGAGGACGCGGCCCGGCTTCGCGCAAGGGCTATCTTCACGACGCCCGATGCCACGGACAGGCTCGAACTTGCAACGTTGCGGGAGGAACTCCGGTGCGAGGTGATTTTCATGCACCCCTCCGCGGATGGGCCTCCTGGCCTGTTCTCCATGTCGATCATGGCGGAAGGCGAGGGCGCCGAGGATTGGGCCGTCGTTCAGAGCCTTGTCCGACAGCCGTCCCGGCCACATTCTTTGTCGGATCAGTCCCTGGTTCTGCACACCTCCGGAACGAGTGGCAAGAAGAAGGCAAGTCGCTTCCTTAAGAAGCCAGAACACCTATGATTAAAATTTTGTGCCTCGCTATTCATAGGTCGTCCCGTACTCCCTGCGCTCTCTCATCGTTGGTACATGTGCTGTTATTCGGTCCTGGGATCTCAAGGCCGCCGACGTCAACAGTGAGTACATATCCAACGCTTCCTCCGATCACTATTTAATTCTTCGACAGTGAACATGATGCCCCTGTTCCACGTTGGGGGCATCGTACGCAACCTATGGGCGCCGGTGTTGTCCGGAGGGAGCGCCATTATGTGTCCAGGTTTCGACAGCACTGCATTCTGGCCGATCGTCGTAGCTCGTGGAGCTACTTGGTACGTCCGCCCGCGTCTACTCTCTTCACTTTGATTTTCGCTCACATCAAAACGTAGGTACTACGCAGCGCCGACGATGCACCACGCTATTTTGGGATCGAAGCCCGAGACGATAACACCGTCAAGGGACACACGCATCCGCATGATCGCGAACGCAGCGGGTGGTTTGCTCCCGTCTCTTGCCCACCAGCTCAAAGAGACCTTTGGTGCCGTTGTGCTTCCGTCGTACGGCATGACGGAATGCATGCCTATCGCCTCCCCTCCGACGACCTATCGGCTTGACCGTCCGGGTTGTTCAGGTCTCGCATGCGGTCCCCACCTTTCGGTTCGAGACTCCTCCAACGTTGAACTTGAGCTCCCTCCCGGAGCGACCGGTGCTGTCTGCGTTCGCGGAGTTCCGACTTTCGAAGGCTACGAGACAGACCCAGACGGCCCGTTGGACACGTCCGCGTTCTCGTCGGAGGGATGGTTCGACTCTGGGGACATGGGCTATATGGATGACGATGGCTACCTCTTCATCACCGGTCGGTCGAAGGAGATCATCAACAAGGGCGGAGAAGTCATCTCGCCCTTTGAGGTCGAGGAGGCGATCACGTCTGTCGCCGGGAACCGCGTCAAAGCCACCATCGCGTTCTCCGTTCCTCACGACGTCCTCCAGGAGACCATCGGCGTCGTCATCGTACCTCAGCCGGGCGTCCCACGCATAGGGCTCCCCGAGCTTCTCGACCTGCTCAAGGCCCAGCTTCACCCATCCAAATGGCCCTTCGTCATCGTGTACATCCCCGATCTCCCGAAGAACAGTGCCGGGAAGCCGTTGCGCATCAAGCTCGCACAGCGTCTCGGTATTGCAGAGGTAACCGACGAAACGCCGGCGATCCGCCGCCACTTCGAAGCCCATGCGGTTCCTGACAAGAACGCCCCGCTCTCGGAGCCCATTCCCTGCTCACTCGTATCTCTTGACGTTCCGAGTGTCGTAAACGCCATCTCCGATATCAAGGACGTCCGGGATGTCGCCGTTCGCCTCCGCAAAGACGGTGCTCTTGAAGCGCTCGTCGTGGTTGAGCCGTCTTCTGGTCTCAACTCTACCTCCATTCTCGAGGCCCTCTTAAAAGTCGTTCACGGATACGCCGTGCCCGATCCTCTACATGTCTTCTCAGCCCCGTTGACAAGAGCGTCAGACGGGTCGGTTAAGTGGGACACTATGGAGGCTGAGGTCGCCAGTAGGAACGCCAATGCGATGTCTCCCCAGGCCCTCGTTATCCGTGACATCGTTGCGGATCTTTTGAGCAAGGACCCTTCCTCCATCTCGAGCGACAGCGACTTCTTCCTCCTCGGCGGTAACTCACTTCTCCTAGGGCGTCTCGCGCATATGATTCGCAGGGAGACCGGAGTGACCGTTCGTGTTCCCGCTATCTTCACGAATAGCACAATCCGTGGTATTGCCTCCCTGGTCGAGGGCGATCTACCCTCGAACTCCGAGTTCGACAAGACTGTGGTTAACACTACCGTCAACAGCTCTACTGCGTCGATCTCTAAGTCGCTCGATCTCCCAGCCCTCGAGAACCTGGAGCCTACACCTAACAATGGTCGTAGCTCAACCCACCCCCTGTCACTTCTTGTCCAAGCCATTCCTTTGATCTTCTTCTATCCTCTCAAAGTCTCCTTCACGTGGACTGGCATCGTTTTCATCCTCTCGGTTTTCACGGGGGTCATCGATGGTAATTATTGGGAGCGCGTCGGTTCTTTACTGACAGCAATCATCGGTGCTCGTCTGGTGGCGAGGATCATCCTTCCCCTTGTTGCCATCGCCTTCAAGTGGGTCGTCATCGGTCGCTACAAGCCTGGGACGTACCGATTCTGGAGCAACTACCACCTTCGCTGGTGGATCACGAACCAGCTCCTCCGCACCTTGGGACGCGGCATCTTCTCTATGCATCCTTCCCTCGAGATCATCTACTACCGCATGCTCGGTGCGCGCATCGGGAAAGGAGTCATAATCGACCCTCAGGCGAAGCTCGCTGAGTTCGACCTCCTCACTCTTCACGATGACTGCCGTATCGACAACTCCCTCGTGCGTGGCTTCTGCGTCGAACGTGATGGGTGCTTCCGCCTCGATCCCATTGTCATTGGCCGCGGTGCCGTAGTCAACACCTACACACAGATCGCCCCCGGAGCCGTCATTCCTGACGGCGCAACCTACGGCCCGCACGCCTCATCTCACGACGAGCCATCTCCGGATGCCCACGCCCAATACGGCCGCGGGACTATCCCTGAGCCGCACTGGGCGCTGAAGGTTTTCGTGGCCTACCCTGTCATCTGTCTCGTCAAGCTTGGGGCACACGTCCCCTGGTTTGCCGCCCTCTTCCTCCTCATGTCGCAGGCACCGCCTCCAGGCCATTTCGACTCTCTCGAGCACGTCATTGTCTGGTTCGCGTCCCCGGATCGTGTTGCCTGGCATAGTGTGGCTCGTATTGTGCGCGTCATTATCCCACCAGTCCTCCAGCTCATCTTCGGCATCATCCTCAAACGCGTCATGGGCCTCAACCGCGAGGGTCTCACGGCGGAGGCTTCCCAGTGGGCCCTCCTTCGCCGTTTCATCAACCAAAACCTTCTTAGCCAGGAGGCGATCAAGCAGGCCCAAGACATCATCGGCTCACACTACAAGATGACGTCTGTCGTCTGGCGATGCATGGGAGCGAAGGTCGGGAAGCGGGTGTACTGGCCGGGCTCGGGCGTGTACTGTCCCGATCCAGAGCTCTTTGAAGTCGGCGACGACGTCGTATTCGGTTCGCGCTCGGAGGTCTTCACCACCGACAGCATTGGCTCGGGCAGGGTTGTCGTGAAGTCAGGCGCAATGATCGCCGACAGGGTCGTGCTCCTCCCTGGTGTCACGGTAGGCAAGCGCGTGATTATGGGCTCCGGTGCTCTCGCGAAGAGGGATACGAATTACGCGGGCGGCTCCGTGTGGATGGGCTCCGAACGCGGCGAGGCCGTGTGCTTCAAGCGGGGCACCAAGGAGGCGGACGACGACGACGACTCCCCGACGATCACTCCGTTCGGCCGCGCCTTCTACAAGCGCGAGGCTTCCTTCTTCGTCTTTCCTTATGCTCTTCTCGTCGTCATCAACCTCTTCGTCGCGATCCTTTCCGCCGGTTACTGGTCGATCGCCCCTGTTGTCGGGACTCAAATCCTCAATCTTCTCCGCATTCATCTACACCAGCTTCACCTCTTCGACCGTGGCCCCCGGCAGATCTTCGTCCTCTTCGGGCTCATCTCGTGCTGGTTCATCATCACTCTCAGCATCCAGGCCGTTGTCGCGCTCCTCTGGGGCGTCGTCACGAAGTGGATCGTTATCGGCCGCCGTGCTCAGGGCAGCTACGACTGGGACAAGAGCTCGTACTGCCAGCGCTGGCAGCTCCACCTCGTCCTCTCGAAGCCGCTCTTCAAAGGCTACGGTATTGGTGGCATCCTTGGCTCGATCAGTGGGAGTGCTTACATGGTCTGGTACCTCCGCGCCATGGGGGCGAAGATCGGGAAGAACTGCGCCGTTTTCGCCGGCGGCCGTGTAGGCTTGATGACGGAGCCCGACCTTGTCGAGCTGGGCGACAACGTCGCGCTGGATGACTGTTCAGTCGTCGCGCATATCAACTCGCGCGGACACTTCTCTCTGAACCAGTTGTCCATTGGCTCTGGGTACGTCAGCCTTGTTCCACTTGGTCCTGATGGCGATTGGTCGCTAACCACCCTTTCGCAGGTCTGCCATGCGCTCGGGTTCCCGCCTTCTTTCAGGCGCATCCATGGAGACCGGTTCTATGCTTCTCGAGCACACCCTTCTCACCTCAGGCGAGATCGCTGAGTCCGGCGGTGTGTACGCCGGCTGGCCTGCACATCGCATGGACCAGCAGACGTATCTGCGTCACAAGAGGTCTTCGCGGGTCTTGTCCATCTTCCACACCGATTCGCGCTACCGCAAACTCCAACGCGTACATGTCAAGTTGGAGGACGAGCGGCGGCGGTTGGACAAAAAGCTCGAGCACCATGAGCGCGAACTCGAGGAGACGAAGGAGAAGCTGGACCTGATGTTGCGCCAGACGTCGATCATGCGGAACTCGACGCTCGTGAGTCCACAACGTTTCAGTTTCAGGTGAAATTTATGGGTGTCAAATGTTTGGTTATCGAGTTCTCTTATGTTCTGGACGTTCCATAATGACTGTTCTAATCCCCTTCTCGTATATGCTCACTTTGCTTCGTCGACACTGTTAGATTTGTATTCATTCATGCAGACACGGACATTGTATCGGTACCTATGTTCGTTCTTTCCTCTGGTTTGCGTTTTCTGCATTGGTATGGACTCTCCGGGCCCTCCGAATCATCGTTCTTTCAATAATTACATGTACCTTTTTTTTACTTACGCGCTGTGTATCATCACGTCCTTATGTTGTGGACACACGATGTACGCGATTACTCCTGGAATACGATAACAGTTTATCCAGACGAAAAAAAATACTCTTCCTGCCCGACATGTTCGCCTCTGAGTCTCAACCTTTTGGACTTGCTCCAGTGCCTCTACATACCAGTGTCTCCCGGGCCATGGCCAGTACTTGGAACCGACCACGCTAATTTGGCGCGGTGACCTACGGTCACGTGCTACCTCTCGCGGGCGCGTCACTGGCGTGCTCGTTCCAGCCGTCGTTCATTGTCTTCGTCACGACTCTCACCTAACTCCCATCTCTCTCCATGACATTCTGGCTTGCTCGCACTCTTTACACGATCTGAGGCCACCGGAGCACGACCAATTCACGAACACAACAATTTAGAAGTCCTGCGCGCACTCAGACGCCCACGCAATGTCTGCCACCAAGCCTGCCAGTGCGCCAGACAGTGCGCAACCACCCTCACCTGGTCCACGACCGCGTATACCTGAAAGCTTTTTGGAGGTCCCAGATCAGAGATTCTACACTCTTAGTGTTGGGGTTGCATGTCAGGCGAGTAATTTCTTCCGAGTGGCGACTTCAAGAACGGGGCGAACATGTGTCTGTCTTTAGGCTTTCGAATGGGTAGTTATAGGTTGTAGCTGTACTAACATTATACGCTACGACAGGCAGCCAAGGTATTTGACCTACTTCGATATTGGCTTTTGTCAAGCGAAGGGCCGCAACACTTTACGAGGAAGTGGATGCTGGTCGACTTCCTATGCTGTTCCGTCCTATCATGGCTTCGAATACCACGCTTGAGGTATACCAAAGCTGTGGTTGCTCTGCAAATCCTCCTATTGTGGCTTTTCGATGGTCTTGCCTTCGGAGGGGTGTCGGTGAACATAGGTGGAGGACCATGGGTGCAGTCTGGCCGATTGTCGGGTACGCACTTACAAGAATAGTGGAAGAATAATGTTGCTCATTCCTATAAAGACGTCTCCTCAAGGACCTCTGGATTTTTAGAGTTCCTTCCTGACTGGGGACTACCAATCTTCAGTGGTAGGAAGGACCCGCATCTTCTGGGCCAGCATACTGTCCGCATGTCTCCGATCGGCACCGCCCACCTGAACCCTCACGCCGAGAATTTCTGTTTACCAACCCCAGGCTCTTATGTTCTCATTCCCCTTTTGTTGAACAACACCCACCCGGCTAGCGTGCGGTACACTCTAACCCCTCTCGCACCCTCGGAAAAGTCTCGAGTATCTAGCAAGGTTGAACGTCATGACCTATCTGCTAAGGACCTCAGAGCGATCGAACAAGATCGCGCGGACCATTTGCAGCTCGTTCGCGCGGCCGCCAAGCAAGATTCAGACGAATACGACGAGTATGACGACGAGGAAGATGACGATGGACATAGCTCGGGTCATAACCACTTGCAGAAGACCCAGCATCTCACCTACATCCGACTCAACAAGCCTGGCACGCTTAATCTTGACCGCGTCCTTGATCATTCGGGCGTCGACGCACGTCTCATTATGCCTAACGAAGTCATCATCGTTCCTTGTCCCCGCGCGGAGTTCTCACCCGAGAGCTACGCAGCGGTGAAGGACGTTCGATGCGCGCCCCCCGGCCTCGTTGGCGGATCAGGCGAAGAACTCAAGCTCGATATCGACATCTTCGGGGTAGCCCCTCTCAGCCTTCGCTGGCACCGGGAGGTCGACAACAAAAGGGAGGCGTTCATGGTGGAAGGCATCGAAGGCGCGGATGAGCGTCATACCCACGAAGACGACCACAAGGTATCTGTGGTTGGCCAACGCGCGCCGACCCAGGTCCGGGTACCGCTCACGGTGGTTCTCGATGCGCTTGGCACCCACACATACACTCTCGAGTCAGTAACCGACTCCCTGGGGAACGTTGCACACGCGGGCCAACACTCCGACATCTCCCGCAAGCTCGGACAAGGACCACATGCTCGCGACAAGTCGTTCGGTTACTGTCCTCCGGCGACCCTCGGTGTCATTCAAGCATTGTGGGCCCGGCCAACCAGCCTCACTTCTTATCGGGTCCGAGGCGCCACTTACCATTGCGACGGTCCAAGCGGACATTGCTGACGCTCCGTGGGACGTCGACGTGCGTTATGATCCGCCACACGGAGAAGACGGGGCGAAGCCGAGCAAGCGGTACAAGGGATGGACAAAGACCCTCAAGACGCAGGCCGAGCGTCGCGATCTGACGTTGCGTGCGAGCGCGCCAGGCGAATACACCATCGTGGGCGTGAAGGGCCAGCACTGCGAGGGCGATGTGCTGAGCCCTGAGACTTGTCGGGTGGTCGAGAGGCCGCTGCCTACTGCGGAAATTGAGTGGAAGAAGATACACGAATGGTGTGTTTTGGCCGTCCACTACTAGCCTACCACAGCGATGATCGGTTGCGCTGACTATTCGAACCATCGCATCTGTGGCCGCAGCTCTGGGGATATTGGCATCTCGGCCTCCCTTGTTCTCCACGGTACCCCACCGTTCCAGGTCTATTACCGCTCGCAAAGGGACTCGGAGACCCCCAAAGAACACCACAAGACATTTGCGACTTCTCGGGGTGAACTTACCGTCCAGCCGGACCGCAGCGGGCACTATACCTTCAAGATATACCAAGTCAGTGACGCTAATTACAAGAAGATCGACCTCAAGGCGGCCGCCATTGAGCTTGACGTACACCCGCCGCCCTCAGCCGACTTCATTGGAAATTCTCATGGAGGCCGGGGGAAGAAGAGCATCAGTAGTTGCTCCGGCAGCAACGTTGACGTGGAAGTTGAACTCAGGGTGAGCATTTCAGGCAAGACATCTCCCTTTCTCCAACTTTAACGATCACTCTGTTCGACGTAGGGTACAGCGCCGTGGAATATTGAAGTCCAGATTGTCGGTCCCAAGGGCTCCGAAGTCATCTTCTTCAGGGACATCCAGACTGCCAAGAAAACTTTATCTCTACCTATTCCCCAGGTTATCGACCGTGACGGAGGATCGTTCGAGGTCGAGCTTGGTACGTGATCCGTGGTTGGGAAGCACTTCGCAAGCTCATGCCAATGTATCAGTGAGCGTCGAGGACGCGTACAAGTGCAAGCGGTCCCTGTCCGTGCCGGGCATCGCTGTGAATGTGCGCCGCATACTGGTAGGTTTAACCGTCGGATAGATTCCCGGACCCTGAATTGACGAGTCTGTCACTGTAGCCAACTGTCAAGTTCTACGGAAAGGCGGATCAAAGGCGGGTGACGATCCTCGACCACGAACAAGCCCGTTTACCGCTCCGTTTAACCGGCGAAGGGGTGCGTACCCCTTCCATTGCATTGATCCGGTTCTTAATCTCCGGCATACATGTAGCCGTGGCGCGTCCAATACCGTCGCCTGGGTGGTGCGATCGAAAGGGCCACGTTGAAATCACTTAACGATGAGCTCCACGTTAATGCGCAAGGTACATATGAACTTGTTGGGGTAAGTGTTCACACGTCTTGGATTTCTTTGGAAAGCTAATTTTTGTACAGGTCACAGACTCCCGGTGTCCAGGGACAGTAGTTGGGGGTGAATCCACCTACCGCGTTGACCACATCCCACGACCTGCCGCAAAACTCTCTTCGGACATACAATCCACCTATGAGCGTTACAACGGCTCTCACATCCTTCCAGCCATCTGTGAAAGCAGCAATGACCATGTTGATCTCGATCTCACTGGTACGTCGTTCGTATCCCTCCCACCGCTGGGAACTAATTTGCACTGTAGGCCGTCCGCCGTTCCAAATCATGTACAACATTGCCAAGGACGATGGACTTGGAGGCACCAAACTCCTTGATCAGCCCACGTTCAGCAGCATTCAACCACGCACTCGATTCCAGCTCCGTACATCTGAGCCTGCCCGAATTTACTACGAGGTGAAGCAGATTGGCGATGTATCGTACCCGCTGGAGAAGAACAGGGACGCAATCATCCCCCGCTCCGAACGCCTCCTATTCGAGCAGCAAGTCCTCATGCGGCCCTCCGCTCGGTTCAAGAACCACAACCGCCTCTCCTACTGCTTCAACGACGCGTTTACCGCACAGGACCAGTCCTACAACGACGGCCTGGTCGTCCTCGAAGGCACCCCGCCGTTCTACCTCCAAGTCTCCGTCCGCAACCTCGCCGCGAGCGAAACTCACCTCGAGACGATCGAGCTCTGGGACGCGCACTGGCACGTCCACCTCCCGAACTACGCCTTCCGCTCGATCGGCCCGCATCAAGTCACCATCGAGTCTGTCCGAGACGCGAGCCACTGCGAGCAGGTCGCCCCCGACCCGCTCTTCCGCAGCGTCTGGGTCGACGTCGCGGAGACGGCGGCGATCATCCCGTTCAGCCGGCGCGAGGACTACTGCGTGGGCGACGCGATCCCGTTCCAGCTCGAGGGCACGCCGCCCTGGACGATCGGCTTCCGCGTGAACGGGCGCGCGCACACGCAGGAGGCGAAGGTCTCGCCGTGGGCCGCGCCGCAGCGCGCGGCGGGCGAGTTCACGATCACGTCCGTCGCGCACCAGCAGCGGATGTGTAAGACCGCGGTGACGGACCTGCGGTACGCGGTGCACCCGCTGCCGTCGGCGCAGGTCGGGCATGGGAACCGCATCGTGCAGGACATCCACGAGGGCGACCAGGCGGAGATCGTGTTCACGCTCATTGGGGAGCCGCCGTTCACGTTCACGTACCAGCGTGCGGAATTGAGCCCGCGCAAGGGCGCGCAGGGCAAGGTGCTCGAGACGCACACCGTGTCCGGTGTCACGACAAAAGAGTACTCGATCTTTTCTGCATTGGAAGGTGCGTACCCTACGTCTGCTATGCATCTAATTAAGAAATTAAAACTGTGTCTAACGACGGTATTCATTCAACAGGAACCTGGACTATTACATCGATCTCCGACAGATACTGCAGATATCCGCCTGCGCAACAGGACAACGGGGAGAAGTCTAGGTGACGATCGACGACTGACTGACCGTTCATCTTACGTATAAAATGGCCATCAAGTTTCCGGTTTTGCATGCAATGCTGTCGCACGTACTATATTCCCTTAACTATTGCTGGGTCATCTTCTCTCCTGCTCGTCATCTACGAGGCTGTGGGCTTGTCATGCTCTCTTCCTGATTAGAAACGGGAGAGGATGACCTCGTCGGGCTGAGCGATATTTGATTTGGTTACTGCTTCTCATATCTACATAACATAACACGACCACGAAAGGGTTTATACCTGGGCAGAGGCGATGTAGAACCACTTGGAGACTGCACGACGTGACGATCGTCAGTTACTTGGATGAGCATCGAAGGACAACAGACGTACTGGAAGGGTCGATGGGTGCAGGGGGCTTGCGGGAGTCGAGAGGAAGGCTGGCGTAGGCGGGGTCGTTCTTCTGGGTGAAGCCAGGAGACTGGTTGACAGTGACGTTGCGGCTGATCAAACGCGATAAACTCCATGAGCAAAGACGGAGACCCGAACAGAGAGCCAAACGCGCACATCGAGAGGTCGTACGACGCCGTCTTAGCGGGGCTCTCGCCCATGATGAGGCGGCGCCAGGCCTCGTGGCACTCGTGTATGATCTCGGTCGCGTATTTCTTGTTCTTCGCCTCGCCCGAGAACGCGAAGTTGTTCTCGGGCTTGCCGTCGGGGATCTTGTAGATGCGGAACCACTCGTTCGTCGCGCGGATGAGTCCGGGGAGCTGGCGCTCGACGTCCTCGATGTCGTTCATGCGCGACGCGAGCGGATCGCGCACGTCGATCACGATCACCTTCCAGTCCGTCTCGCCCTCGTCGAGCAGCGCCATGATGCCGAGCACCTTCACCTGCTTCACCTGCCCGACGTATCCGACCTGCTCGCCGATCTCGCACACGTCGAGCGGGTCGTTGTCGCCCTGGGCCTTCGTCTCGGGGTGCGTCTGCTGCGGATCTTCCCAGGTCTATCGGCGCGAAGGGTGGAGAAACGACGCGCATATAGGTGGTGGGATAGTGCACACGAGTGAATGGGGAGGTTCACGGATCGATCACGGTCCGACGCAAAGCGGAACGCATCAGATTGTATGCTTCACGAATTGGACCCGCGGCGAGGCACGCACCTGGGGGAACGCGCCGTAGTTCCAGATGTAGCCATGGTGGGGAAAGCAGTTGCGGACGTAGCGGAGGCGGCCCTTCTTGATGTCCTGCTTGATGGGGTTGAAGGGCTCCTCCTTGGAGATCTCCATCTTGGCGTTGGTCCAGCGGGGGACCTCGACGATCATGTTCAGGATGCCATTGTTCTGGTCGGCGAAGAGAGGGATATCGTGGAACGGCGAGACGACGTTGCCGTTCTGCTCAATGTACACCCGGTGCTCTGTGGGCGTGCGTAAGCGGGACAGAATGCGAGGGACGGGAGACACGTCGGCCTGTGCGCGGTTGGTGGGGGAATGAACACGAAGCGACGGGGAAAGGGGGTTGTACCACTGCACGTTCAACCAGGACGGGGATGGAACGATCAAGCCCATCTGCATATGGTACGATGGGGATCTGCAGGGATAGCTTGAAGCTCACCAAGGGTGTTAGGTGCGCCGAGGAGGCGGGTGTTATATTCTGCGATCACGATGAGCGCGGGGACAGCGACAGCGAGAGCGGGCACGGGAAGGGGGACTTACGGGCCATGGTGGAGGAGGAAAAGAGACGGGCGTGGAGGGCAAGGCGACGAATGGCGATGGCACTCATCTTGGCCGGATTTGGCGGGTGGTATATGTATGTGCTTGCGGGCCTCTCGCTCCTCCGTCGTTCGATTATCACCCAAATCGGCTAGATAATCTCAATCTCCCTCGGCCTATCCCTTGGCCCCAATTGCCATCGCCTCCCGTCCTCCACCAGTCGCTTTGAGAAATACGTCCAGGGTTGCCATCTCCGTCGCGACCCCTGTCACCGTCCATCCCACCCTCAAACCAGTGGCTGGCAAGACATTCCAGAGAACATCACATGCCATGAATTGCGGACACAACGTGTGGCTAGAACCATCGCTGTCGTTCTTCCACAATTTCAAGCAACATGTGGAGAGTGGGAGGAGGCTGACAAGACCGTCTATCGCATTCAGACATAAGTAGGATCGCCATCAGCACCGCCCGTACCCAACCCGTACCAGTACCTTTCAACGGCGGTTTTGGGCCGGAGGAGACGTCATGCAATGCATGTCTACGTGAGCTGCTTGTAACTCCACCACCGTGCAGCGTGCACACGACACGACGAGGTGCTCAGAATACTTCTACAAGAACAGTGTATTCTCTATAGATAACTGCTCTAGGCCATTGTGCCTTTTGACTACATCCGCTCGTACACGTCCCCTTTCAAAACATGTGCACAAGAAGCAAGAAACAAAACAAGACGCAAATAAATATGTATGTACAAATGAGGGTGAGAGTGGTAGCGGGTGAGAGAGCGATGAACGTTTGAACATCCAATGATCGATGGATCTGTGGCCTAGGTAGATGAAGGATCCGGAGGCCTTTTGTGACCCGTACGCAAGATGCGCACGCTCAGGCAACAACCTGGGACGACTCGTCGCGGTGCTTCTTGAGCAGCCTATCCAGGGCCTCCTTCTGGCCGACGGCGAGCTCGCCGGACTGGATGCCAGAGTGGTACACACGCAGGAGCGTGTCAACGTCGTCCATCGACTGCGTGCGCACGTCCGCGAGTTCCTTGATCTTAGCGGTGACGTCCTTGACCTACAAGCGACGTCCAAACCTGTGAGTCGAGCCGGCTGAACCAATGGAAGACCCAACACGCACCTCTTCGTCAGTGAGCTTAAGCCCAAGCTGCTCGACACGGCTCTTCACCGCGTTCCACCCGGTCAGGCGATGTCCGATCGACACGTAACGCGTTAGCCCAAAGTCCTCCGGCTTCAAGATCTCGTACGTCGACGGGTTGTTGAGGATCGCCTTCGCATGAATGCCCGCCTTGTGCGTGAACGCGCAGTAGCCCGTGATGGGGTTCATGAACGGCACGTTCACCTCGACCGCCTCCGCGACAAGGTTCTCGATTTCGCGCAGCATCGATAGGTTGTACTTGCTCTTCACGTAGTCCGGGTTCGCCGCGTACAGGCACGCGACCAAGCCCCCGAGGGGAGTGATCCCCACGCGCTCCCCGATGCCCAGCACGGACGTGTCGATGTGCGTGGCCCCGGCCTCCAGCGCGCAGTACGCGTTCGCGATCGCCATGCCCGTGTCGTTGTGCAGGTGCACCTCGATGTCGCACGACACGACGCCGCGCAGCGTGCGCACGAGGTCGTACACCTGCCGCGGGTTCGCGCAGCCGACGGTGTCCGCAATGCCGACGCGGTTTACGCCAATGCGGTCGACCGTCTGGTAGATCGAGAGCAGGTCGACGAGATCGGACCGGAACGAGTCTTCGGACGAGAAGCGGACCTCGATGCCCTTGCTCTTGACGAAGTTGATGACCTCGATCGCGGTCTTGGTAATGTACGCCATATCCTTACCGTGCGAGAACTCGCGGAGGAAGGACGAGGTGCCGATGACGACGTCAACACCGTCCACACCTATTGCATACACCGTTTAACACGATTTCCCGTCAAACGTGGTATATATTCCACGAAACATACCAGTCTCAACCGCTATCCGGGCATCGTCCATATGACACCGGATGTGTGTAAGGATCTTGGCCTTGAGCCCAAGGTTGCAGATCTCCTCGCAATCTGCGCCGTGCGATTGGTCAATTTCCCTCACACCAGTGCGCAAAGAACAAGCGAAAACTCACCCCTCCGTGACTGCTCCGACGCTGCGGGGCTGGTGAGCTCGATGTACTCGACGCCAAACGCATCGAGCGCCTTGGCAATCGCAATCTTGGTCTTGGTGTCGAAGAAGGCGTTCGCGAACTGCTCGCCCTCTGATCACACAGATCCACCCCGCGATGATCAAGACGCCGGGGCGCCGACCCATCATGTCGACAGTCGGCAGACGAGAGACGGCCGGACGGAGCATAGACAGAATAGGGGGTGGGGCAAAATCATGAGCATCTCCTGGTTCCAACCGAGCGAGTGAATAGCATGGCATTTTGACTTACCGCGCAACGTGGACTCGATGATCTTGAAATTCGAGACGTTGCTCAGGAAGTCCGATGCGCGCGGTGCATAGGGATTGAAGGGGCGGGTCGAGCCGTTCGCGTGGCCATTGGCGGACGCATTGGCAGTTGCGTTGGCGTTTGTACCATTCGTTCCGTTTACGTTGGTCGCGCCGTTCAGCGGGACTTGGACCATCTCGGAGCTGTCGGCAGATTGGGAGGCGCCGTTCTGGCAGGGGCACATGGCTGGTGGCTTTTGAAAGGTGAGTGGACACGAAGAATGGCAGACAGCGGAAGACAGGGAGAGATGGGCAGGGAGGGAGGAGAGGGAGAGGCTGGATGCTTTTTCAAGAAGCAAGCAAAAACTTGACTCGAGTCATTAGGGTGGGGTGGGACACGTGACCTCATGACGTCCCCTGTTTCACTGTACTTACGACGGCTTCATTTAACCAGTGGAATCTCGTTCTTACTCCATTATGGATCAGGCATTGTGTCCTTACATCTACTATTCCAAACATGTCATTGAGTCCCTTGGCCAACGCCACACACAACCTCCACTGCCACATTTGTTCCACCGACAGCACCCAGATGGTGCAGAACCACAATCCCCGCGGGGGGTGGGAGCGGCGCGATCAGGTTCGAAATAGCCAGGGCTGGGCAGGTCCTTCTGCAGGGGGCGTACTTGGACGGGCGCCGTAGCGAGTGAGCATCCATTGCCGACACATCGAATGTTTAAAGTCTGGATCGGGGATGCGTACTAGCGTAGTCGACCGAGAGGCGGGTTACCTGCCACGGGAACAGGCCCCGCTCGAGGTGCTTGAAAGTCTTGTCGTACTCCCAGTGGGTATATCAGAGGGAGATATGTCGGAGGTTGAGCAGACACGATCGCCAGTCGGGCGCGGAAATCGTGTGCAGGACAAGCCAAATGGCGACGGGCATGCCCTGGGCCGGAGGGGGCAGTAGGATGTTTGAGGACTGGGGATGTCGGTGGCAGGACAGGCACCGGCCGCGGGCACCCGGGGACGAGTGGGAAAGGGCCCTGTCGACGTGGACCGTGACGGAACGACACATGCCATTAGTGAATCGTGTTCGCTCCACAGTGAACAAGTCGTCTGCATGTCCTCTCGATGAAGATTTAGGGAGGCGTCGGAGGAAAGTACATGTGTTACGGATGTTGTAGATATGGACATCACGAGAGATGACGTAGGCGACAAGCGTGAGCCAAGTGCGGTTGACCAGTGGAGTGTTCTTTACGAACACAGATCGCTCCTGCGCCGTTTGCAGTGCTTCCCAAAGTTGGGTGAGGATGAGAGAGACGAGTTCCACGGGAAGCCATGAAAAGCATGATTCAGGGGATATTGCGTAGAGGCAGACACTGGTGCAGGGGCTATGTTGAGGTTTGGGGCCTCAGAGACCTGTGAGCGAATGTAAGACCTCCGCCAAACCGGCATGCATACTACATAGTTTGGCGAGAAGACGAAACATTCTCGAACACAGACGGCGAAAACCCTGGCTAAAGTGTAAAATCTGGAGTCTGTAGTCATAAAGAAGGAATGAGCAACGTCCCTTGAGCGTTGCGGACGCGGGTAGAAGCCCCTTACCACACGCAGATGCGAGACTAGTATACTTGAGATTCAGAAGCAGTGAGTGACTTTGATAATGTCTGCATCGGTTGGTGGGTGGGTGTTCACCAAAATGCCTGATCCATTTTCTGAAATTGGGATTTGTCCGAAGGCTCACCACGCGTACGGGGCGGCAGAGGGAAGGCCTTCCGGCCTCGAGCCACCGTTCAACAACGAGCTAATCGCGTTCAAAGCGCGATTTTGAATCAGACAGGAGGAGAATTTTAAATCGTTTTACCTACTATAGTACGAAAATGACCAAGCCCATTTATTGACTCTGGATACCAGCATATGGGGAAGCGAGGGAGAATACAAAATATGCCAAGGAGGTTGCACGGTTAAGATGACTCAGGATGGTCTTTTAGTGTCCAAAACGTACTTATAGTACTGATTTTCATCAACGAGTAGATTCGAAGTTCGGCAAGGACCTTCTGCCCATACGGAGCGGACCTGGATGGGTGGTGCCAGGATCGACTATTGATATTTGACGACCTTGAGATGTGGTAGTGGCGTGTCGAGCATTGTGTTGGGCTGAGACTGTAGTATAGAAAATGCGGAGGGATGGCTCGGTATATTAACCAAGCAAGCAAGGTTAAGTCAGTGCACAAGAAGCGCCTAAGCTTCCGAGACGGCCACATATGATATACTGTATGTAAGCACGTACCTCATGCCACTGCGGCGCCAGACGGCGACAACCTCACCCTTTCACTCAGCCTCCATGACCGCACGCATGCTCATTCTGAACTTGAAGAGTCCTCTCGACGTTGAAACCCAAGAGCAACTTCCACGCGCGACATCACTGGCAGCGATGAGCTCATGGGAAGTATGGAGGTCACCTGGCCGATAGCCAGAAGCAGCCACACCCGCAGCCCCACTAAGTAATAAAGCTTCTTGATCCTCTCGCCCCTTCCCGCCCGACAAGGAACCTTCCTGGGCCGCCCTTCCCATCCCCGCGTCCCCCTCTTGGCTCTGTAGTCGTCGCTCTCTGCCTTCCAACCAGTGCTTTTGAGCTCCGCGGGGTGTTGGGCGTTCCAGCGATGTCTTCAGATCCAAGCCAGCCATCCCAGTACCGCGCGTAAGTACCTTTTATATATCCCCCCCCCCGCTTTGTATTATGGACGGGAAGACTGACAATGGTTGCGTTGGATACTAGCGTCGGCGTTGTGCTCGCTATCGGCTCAGGGGTGCTGATTGGCTCCTCCTTCGTGTTCAAGAAGAAGGGGCTGCTGAGCTCGCAGAAAGGACAAGTTGCAGGCGAGGGTGTTGCTTATCTCAAGTCGGTACGTCCCCAAGTAGCTGCGCGTTATGTTTTCATTGCTCAAAACGCGCTTCTGCAGCCCATGTGGTGGACTGGGATGATCATTATGATCCTTGGAGAGCTTTGTAACTTTGGCGCGTATGCGTTTGTCGAGGCTATCATCGTGGTACGTTCCCTCCCCGTAGTGTGCCTGCGTTCGCGTACATCCGTCGACAATATGCCATTCTAGACACCCATGGGCGCGCTCTCCGTCGTCATCTCCTCCATTCTGTCCCACTTTTCCTGAAGGAACGGCTGTCGCTCTTCGGTTGGATTTCTTCTATTCAGTGCCTGCTTGGAGCGTCCATCCTTGCCTTGAACGGTCCCGAGGAACAAAGCGTGTCCACCATTGAGGGGTTCAAGCACCTCTTCCTCGCTCCATGGTTCCTCGCATACGGTGGCGTCGTCATTGCGGTAGCCGTGTTCCTCGCTGTGTGGGTCGCACCTCGGTATGGGAATCGAAGCATGATGCCCTACTTGGTGAGTTGGGCCCGTCTTCGAGCTATTTTTGCACTTCGCAGGCTCACGCACGTTGTTCACTAGGGCGTATGCAGTTTAATTGGAGGATTGAGCGTCAGTTGCACTCAGGGCCTTGGGGCATCCATTGTTACCTCCATACGCGGTGATAACCAGGTACGTTCTTGCGATGTTGTTCTGTTGAATGGTGCTCATGGCCCAACCAGTTCAAGAACTGGTTCATTTATTTCTTATTGGCATTCGTAGTCGTGACTCTCCGTAAGCTTCTCATCTTTCACGCCGCTGCCAACGTCCAACCTTGTTTAATACCCAGTTACGGAGATCTATTATCTCAACGTCGCGCTTGCAATGTTCAACACAGGTGGGTCAAATATGTCCCGTACGCTTCCTCGCTGATTGTTTTGCCTTCGTAGCAATGGGTATGGCATATAGCTCTCGCAGTGACCCCAGGCTGATTAGAATGTCCGTGCAGTGACGCCGACCTACTATGTCACTTGTAAGTGCAGCTGCCGGTTATGCTCCTGTGTAACCATCTAACAGGTTTATATTCAGTTACCTTCTGTACCTTGGTCACGTCGGTCATCCTGTACCAGGGTCTGAAGGCTAGTGCCTCCCAGATCATCACGATTGTTCTCGCGTTCGCTGTTATATGCACTGGGATCATCATTTTGCAGATGACCAAAATCGACCCTCGCCAACTCACGAAAGTGCGTCTACCTTGCAGCCTCCAACCTGACTATAACTTAACTGTTCCTTTGTAGGTTGATGAACACACTACGCTGCTCCTTGAGGCTGCCAAGCAGGAAGCAGACCCTCTTGCCGCTCATGAAGTCGAGCTCGCCCGAGGTGGAACGTTGCGGTCCCGTCGTTCCCGATTCTCCCAGCACGTCCGCTCCGTACTTCGGAACAGGAACAACTGCAGGATCCCACCCTCACAGCGACACAATCCACCAATGATCTCGAAGCAGGGCCTCTCCCAGATAGCGACTCCGATATCGACCTTGTGGACGAGAAACGGGCGATCATCGCGCGCACGGAAGAACCTGGCCTCGACTCCCTGCGCATGACCGGCGGCACGATCGGGACTATCATCCGCGCACGCAGGCGCGCGACCGCGCTGTCAAACGCGAGCGCGACGCGCAGCCGCCTCTCCGTCTCGACGAACGCGAACAGCCTACATAGCCACATCAATATCCAGGACGCGCATGCAACGGCGCGCCGGAGGAACTCGCTCTCCCCGGGGCCGCGCCCGACGTGGTTCCAGATGCTCCTGGGGGGCCGCAGGATGGAGCACTCGCGCTCGCCGCACCGCACACACTCGAACCTGCCTGACGTCTCGGAGAACGGCGAGAAGCCGCAGAGCGTGGCGGTGGAGTCCGAGTACGAGGCACGACCGATATCGGGGCTGCCTCAGACCCTCGAGAGCCCCATCTCGCTGTCGACGAGCGACTCTTCCTCGCCGCCTAATGGACAGTCCCCGACACAGAGCAGGCAAGGCACACGGTCGGCGCGGTTCTTGGGCAGCGGGGACTTGGTGGCGTCGCCGTTGTTGGCGAGTGGCCCGAGGAGGTCACAGGGCGGCCTAGTGTGCGGTTCGAGGTAGAGGGACGAGCTGTCGCCTCTGCCCCGGATGTTCGGCCTCAGGGTACTGGATCATTATCGAGGCCTACTATCACCGCGCAGAACGAGGACGATGCTGCGGCGACGCGGTCGCGGACGATGCCTCCTGTGTTTACGGAGGCGGAGAGGGCGCGGGCCGAGGAGATTTTGCAGGGAAAGCCCCCGCCTATGTCGTGATTCGTGCTTATATACCTGATGACCTTAGGACGACGATCTGTGACGCATCTATTATCGTGTATCGTTATTATCCTTCTTGGCGATATGTATCGCGTTAGTGCCTGGGATGCGAGATTTAGTCGCAAACTGTTGTTTTGGCAGTTTGCCTCCTCTGGTTGTGCGTTACGCGGCGCGCGAAGTCTTTGTAGGATGTCGTGGTTAGCCTCCTGGGTAAAACGTTTATCCAGAGGTTAGACATTAAGGTATGGTACAATCCATGTGATATATCTACAGCCATGAATCGCACTATGCCGGGAACCCGTCGTATTTCTGTTCCAACACTTTCAAGATGTCCCAGGCGTCCTCTATATGAATTTCTGCATCAGCTCCTAATCCTTTCAGCTTCGCGATATCGTGACTCTGGTGCTCCGGTGGGTACTGGTGTTCACAGATCACCAACCCCAACTGCAAGGCCGTCCGCGCGGCAGCACCTCCCGAGGTGTACTGCCGACAGAGGAAGCAGCGCACGACCTCCTCCATGAACCTGGGCGAGTACACCGCACGGTTTACCACGACGCGGCACAGAGTTCGGTACGTGGCGTTCGTTTTGAGACTCGAGTGGCGCAACGTGATGAACAGGTCGCTGAGGTCCACCGTGCCGCTCCCGTCGACCGCGAGTTCCTCGAGCGCAGAGTACGCCTGGAACATCGCGACCCAGTCCTTCTCGACCACTTCCCGGAAGCTTGCCGCGCAGCGGATCGTGCGCATGCGCATGTTCTTGAAGAGATGGGGGATTTTTTGGATCGCCCAGTTGACGACGCCGTGGCGGAACTCGACGTCGTCGACGAGGGCGATCGACGCGGTCGTCCTGACGTCGTACGTGAAGCTGCCGCCCATCGCGCTCCGCCCCGCGACGCGCAGGCCGTAGTACTCCTCTTGCTCGGGGCTCGCGGTGGTGATCGTGACCTCGTCGACTGCGTTGAGGATGGGAAAGTTGACGTCGCGGTCCTTAAAGGCGAGGGCCCAGAATGTGTCCTTGGCGGTGGCCGGGTATGCGGGCGAGTGGTGCAAAGTGATAAGATGGACGTCTGCCGTCGGCGTCAGGCGCAGGCAAGGAAGCAGTAATGGGAAGAACTCGGAGACATCCGCGATCGTGAGCTTGCGTAGATTGCGAAGAACCACGGTAGATGGTCGAGGCTGCCCTTCGCTGAACGCGAGCGCGGGGTAGTACCCGTGGAGCTCCAGCTCCTCCAGCTGGGTCCACGCCCCCAGAACGCCGACGAAATGGTGGAGGGACATTAAGGTGCCGTCGAGACCTCGGTAAAGCTGCAGAGCCGCAGGTGGCTCAGATTGCGGAAGGCGTACATCGTGTTCACGGTAGGAAAGAACCCTCCGATGTACAGTGACCGGAGAGCTGGAAACCGATCGGCGGGCACGGCATGCTGGTAGACAGGGGAGGGGTCGGCGTTGGCGTGAGGCACTATGAGTTGCGCTTTCTGTAGCGTGTACTTGTGTCTGGTCTCAGCGAGTTCGAGGACCATTTGTAATTTGCCGTTGGAGAGGTCGTGTGGAGAATCGCACTTCGCGGTTAGCTCCCTCGTCGAGGCTGATATATTCGGAGGGAGAGTTGGCGATGGGTCCACAGAGATGTTCGACCCTCCAGCACCGGGGATGATACGCTGCTCTGACCGTGTGCCTGTTATGGAGTGATGAGCTTTGGGGTCGATAGGGCCACCAGAGAAGGTGGAGACGTCTACATGGAACGAAATCAGAGACCGTGGCAGAACTATGCGTCGCTACGCACCGTGAGCGTTCTGAACGATAGCCATAGTTCACGTTGGGAGAGGAACAACACAGGAGTTCCTTGCGGAATGGGGAGATATATAGAAAGTAATGTTAAATGGGCCAAGGCGACGGGACATTGATGTTGCCACCCGCTTTGATCACCATGCCTTTGAAGCCAAAGAATAACGTTTTTGTGGATGGCACGTACTAGGTATGACTAGCAATAGCATGCTTTGGCCGCCTGGCAGTGAGAACCTGATCCCATGGTGGAATATGTTGTGTTATGGAGACATTGGGACGGTAGCATGCTTGGGACCTGTCCGACTCCCGAGTCGTATGCTGCGCGCCATGTGTGTTAACCTGAGGGGGAAAACAATCAAAGTCGGGTCAGAGAGCTATTGCAAATCGTCCAGTCACACGACTTGCGTCCTATTGAAGAAGAGACAATAAAAAACTAATGGCGATAGTGACTAGACTGATAGTGAGCAGCGACCGCATCCTGAGACAAGAACTTAGCGCCCCTTGTCTCGTTCATCAGGCGCCCGTGGTTTGTTGCGCCGCGTTTGGCAAAGTGGTTCCGACCCGTTAATATGTCTAGCAACTCGAGATCGAGATCGTACTGGATATCAATATCATATGGCAATACAAGATGGATTCCGACGTAACGAAACGAACATAGTCGATGATGCTACTGTACATGCAGGCGACTCATAACAACATACATAACGTCCCCAGTACCTCACCCGCCGTAGGTGTAGATACCAATGTTCCGCCGATCCGCAATACGGAGGTTAAAGCTGCCCACGCCGTTGCGGGCTGCGTCGCCCAAGGATGTGCTGTCCATCGGGTTCCGCCTCTCCTCAAATTCCGCCTCGTACTCCTCGAACGAGCTCAACAGGGTCAGCTGCATGTGCGCAAGGGGAGCCTCCCTGCGTTCCCCCAGCGTTTTGGCAATCTGCCAGATGAGTGGCTTGGAGTACCGAGCGCGCTCGACGCTGAGGGTGCCTAAGTTGGGGCACACCAAGTCCTGGCCGTCCTTGTCGAGCCTCGCGAGGGCAACGAAGAGCTCGCCCACGCCATGGCCGTCACAGGCGTCGACTCTGAGCTCCAGGAGCCCCGAAAAGTGCCGTAGTAAGTTCGTCCAATGGTTGGCGAGAACGCCGTCGAAGTCACCTCGAGCCTCGAGGGTGGAGACGTTGACCGAGAACAGACGGGGAAGACCGTCTATGATGCTCCTGAGGGCCGTTGGGTCCCGTGACCAGCTGGCGTGTCGAGCTCTCCAGGCGGCGTCGTCCATCCCGACAGGCCGGATCGCGGCCATCTCGAAAGTTAGGCCGGGAGAACCTCTATCGGTGAGTCCCACGATCCGCGTCGGCTGGTGCTCATCTTCGACCATGTGGACTACCACCTTGCTGACCCTGCCGAGCAAACTGTAGACATCGGCGTCCTTCGCGGCCGGGAGCCAGGAAGTAAGCATAGAACAGGTGGCGTCAAGGGCTTCGATGTTAATGGCTGTGCGAAGGTGGAGTTCGGTGAGATTGGGTGCGTTGGTGTAGGTGAGAACCGTGTTGATCCAGGCTGGGTCGTCCTCCGTCAAAGACAACTTCTTCAGCTCCGGGAGAAAAGCGAGCTGACCGGGCGACTCGGGTTCGAGGAGCACGAGGCGGGAGTAGCCCTGGATCTCAAGGTGCTGGAGGGACCGCCACGCTGCCATAGTTTGAAAGAAGAATGGGATCGTGATTTGAGGGCACAAGCCATCGACGCGACCCAACGTCAAGGACGTCAGGTTCGAGAACTCGTTGCCCATTCCGTTGGCGAAGTTGCCTAAGTCCCTCGGGAAGAAGCCGTAGATGTAAAGGGTGCGGAGGGAGTGCATTTGCCAATAAGTGATGTCGAGGCCGTGTACCCGATCACGAATACCGAGCGGCGCCATCCGTAACGCAAGAGTCTCGACAAGGCGCTGGCCGCACAGCAGCGCCTGGAGATGGGAGTTGGGGAATATGAAGTCGTCGGGCGACAGAGAGTCGCATTCGAGGTGAGAAAATGAAAGCGGAAGGGAATCGCGGGCATCTGCAAGGGTGGAAAACTGGTGCTCGCTCGACATGGTCGTAGTCAGCGTTGCACAATAAAACTTGGCGAAGACTTGGGGAGCTGCCATGTCAGACGTGGCGTCGATAAAGGGCTAGAGAGGCCTGTCAGGTTGGATGTGGAAAATGGAACGCGGGTGTTATCACATACCTGAGCGGGAGGGGGGGATTGAAATGGGGGGCAGTGATGAAAGCTCGTGGGGATGGAGCCGTTTATATAGGGACGAGTCGGTCAAAGCTAGCAAGCCGAGCAGGTAATGGCTAAGGGAGCAGGAGGACTGTCCAAAGAGTTCCGCGTAGCTGCGAGTGCTCGGTTACGCTTTGAGGTTGAGCGCTCCGTTCCAAAAGGCGGGGGCGGATACAAGACCCACAACAAAGTGTTCCGACCGTTCAAGCCTCATTGACTGAGGAGCCAATGTGCTCAACGAGTTCGTGGTTCACCGCGCCGTCTCGGCCAAGCGTAGGCCTATGCCAGTCCACCCTGCTTTAAAATGTCCTCTTGTTCGCGAGGGGCGGTCTCCCTTGTCACCTGCCTCCTGGATGATGGCTTTGAGAATTGACCGTTGAAGTCAAGCCGGAGCAAGAGGCGCTCAACGTGCCTCCGCACCTCCTCGTCGCCCTCAAGGCGTTTCCCACGACGCATGCGGACGAATGTGTGGAACCCGAAAGCAGTCGTGTTCGTCATGCTTGCGTTGTGAAGCATAGACTTCGTCGCGTCCGCCGCAGTGGAGAACGGCTGAAGCGTCGTCGAGAGCGAGAGTTGTTCATAGAATGCGTCGAGGAGGCTGTGAAGGGTCTAAAACAATTACGCACATTAGTCTTGTGGACAAGAATGGAGAGCAAAGATGGATCTCGCACCTCGTCGATCTCACCCACAATAGCGTACCGCTCCGCCACCATGTCGCCGACTTTGTTGCCACCCGCCGCGATGCTCCCCTCGAAGAGCAAAGCCGGGAGGACATCGCCTCCCCACCGCTCGACTTGCGCCGCGAATCGTTCGCACACCTCCAAGATCATACGGATGATGTTTGTAAGAGCCGGGTT
Organism: Ganoderma lingzhi; assembly: GCA_026283605.1. Taxonomy (NCBI): domain Eukaryota; kingdom Fungi; phylum Basidiomycota; class Agaricomycetes; order Polyporales; family Polyporaceae; genus Ganoderma; species Ganoderma lingzhi. The sequence goes on from JAPJYM010000001.1 coordinate 3,705,251, forward strand.
CGCAAGCAAGCTCCCCGTGAGCAAACGCTCGAGATAGGTCGTATGTATGCTCCGCAACGTAGTGAAGTCCAGCGGAGGTGCGCCCGCCGACAGGTTCGAGCCAGTGCTCAATGACGGATGAATCGTGGATCCAGATTTGGCCGCCCCGAGCGGGACCGCCCCTACAGTTTCGGCCCCACCTGTTACCGCCCCCAACGAGCCACTGCCTGTCATCTGGCGACCGATTCCACCCGTCGAGCGGCCGGCCAGAAGGCTTTTGAGCCGTCTGAACTCGACATCAACCACGTCCGTCATGACGTACCCCAGCAGCGTGTCGAGGAACCAGTTCATCTCCCTTACGACACCCCAACCGCAGCGCAGGAGCTGCTTCCGTACTTCGAGGTCCTCCGCGGTCCCGCCCTCTCCCAAGCCTGTCCATCGCCGCCTAGCACGTTGCGCGTTCGAGAGCGCGGTCCAGCACGTGTGTATGCGCGTGTGCGTTTTGCGGAGGGCGGAGAGGTACGAAAAGAGCGCAGCGTACAGCTGTAGGTCCGATGCGTGGAGGAAGAGATCGAGCGGCCACGAGACGCTGTAGGTGAGCAGGAGCGGGGTGCCGAGGAGCAGGTCGTCGAAGGATATAGGCTCGGTTGGACTAGAGAGCGAGGTCGACAGGTCCTTAGGCCCGCCCGCAAGGGAAGGTAGCAGTGGCCGTATGGGCCCAGTCGGCAAGCGGAAATGGAGGTAGGCTAGAGAAGGGTCCTGCTGTGCAGTGGTCCCGAGGGATGCGCGCAGGAGCGCGAGGTGGAGGTCCTGTTCGCGAATCATCGTACTAGGCACCGACCTCCCGGTAAGCCTCGACAATTTCAAGCGTTCGATCTCTCGGATTAGCGACAACGCGAACTCGCCATTACGGAGGAGGAAATAGTTGGCTCTGACGCGTTGTTAGATACATCCGTCATGTGATAGTGGATACATATACACTCACAGTGACTCCACGGCTTCATCTACATCTTTGTGGGTCAATACGTTCAACCATAGCCATTCGCTGACAGCCGTTCTAATATCGGCGATGACACGATCAAAAGTATACTGATCCTGCGGTATCACCGCGCTCAGTAGCTTGGTATGTTCCCGCGCAAGGTCCTGGGGAAACTGCTTCTCCCATTTGGCGGCCTTGACGGTCCCGATGGCGCGTCCAACGTACGTGATCGAGTCGCGAGACTGAGCGGAAACACAGGATGGGACGGCGCCTTCCACCAAGACATAGTTCTTGTCCGCGAGTGGATCGTTCGGAGAAATCGTACCGTGGATCAAGAGAGCTTGCAGCTGGGCTATCCATACACGCTGAACGGCCTCAGAGAGTCGCGCATATAGTGATGATACACGATGAATCCCGGTCTGCGAGCGTGTCAAGAGAAGGTCGATGAGGGGTCCTGGCGGCCAGTGTTCTTGGGTGTGCAGGTCGTTGACAAGGGTCTCAAGAGACGCAAGCGGCGCATCCCATTCCGCAAAAATCGCGCGCAAGGAGGAGAGAGGGACAAAAGACCCACTTGCGACGAGGTTGCTATCCCGTTGGAGCACCTTCGCCTCCGTCTCCACCACGAGCACCTCGTACTCGTCCTTGAGGATCTTGTTGAGCATCGCACAGAGAGCCGAGAGGTAACGCGATGATGGACGCGCGAGGGTGCCGCACGCGTGCTTGACCTTGCGGTAGCGGATGGCAATCTGTCCGAGGGACTCTAGACATTGTTCTTCTCCCGGATGGAGGAGGGGCGCGAAGGCGGGGTGGACTGTGTGATTGGTTGGGAAGAGTGAAGATGAATGGCCAGCAAGTACGAGGAGCACCTCCGTGATCATGCTAGAGACCGATGGATCAAGAGAGCCCGCCGAGCACAAAGATTTATCTGGCAAAGGGACGAGGAGGGCGACGGACTGAGGAGCGATGGTGCTGCTCTGCTGGATGTCGATCAAGGCGCGCGTCGCGACGCGTCGGTGATCGAGATCCTGGGCACGCCTTCCGAGAAGACCGGAAAAAGTTTCAGCACTGGCAGGCCTCGAATTGGTTCTCTCAAGTCACTCTAGTTCCCTCTCTCCCGCATCTGTCTCTGCTTGTACCTGCTCCCAGGTTCCAACGCACTCGCCCACTTCTCCAAAACTTGTACCCCCCCAGGGCTGCTAGACATGGCCTCAGATACCGCATCAACTAGTGGCCCACCCATAGGTAAATACCTTGCGTCCACTGGTATGTCTTCCGCATTCGGTGGTTGCCAGGCTTTGTGTTTATGCCTACAAGACAAGAACACAAGAGATAAGGCTATCAAAAATCTTGCTGCGTTCCTTTCCGACCCCTCGCGCGATGCCTTGCCTAAGTCTGAAATGGCGAAGCTTTGGAAGGGTGTATTTTATTGTGCGTTTGCTCTCTATCTCCCCACGTATGAATTCCGACGTGACGAAAGCAATCCCCATGCAGGCTTTTGGATGTCGGATAAGCCGCTCGTGCAGCAAGCTCTTGCTACAGAAATTGCAGACATCCTCTTAGCCATCACCAGTGTATCCGTCTCCTTGGCGTTCCTGCGTGGTTTCTGGGAGTCCACTGTGAAGGAATGGAATTCGATAGATCGTTTACGGTGAGCCTGATCAATGTATGCGACGGTCAAACCGCTTAGCGCCATCCGACAGCATTGACAAGTACTATATGCTTGTCCGCCGGTTCGTTAACGCGTCGTTTCGACTCCTCATCCGAGAAGGCTGGGCCCCAGCAGCAGTCAAGGATTACAATTCCATCCTCACCGACCGCGGGGGTCCTTTGTGGTGAGCCCATACCGCTATCTTTTCACCCAGTCGCCCATGATTTTCCCCAGCTCCGACGACTCGCGAGTACCTACCAGTCTCGCCTACCATCTTGCCGACATATATGTAGCGGAGCTCGACAAGGCTCTCGGCAACCCACCTGTAGATGCACCACTCCCTGCACCCCTTCCAACTTTGCTTGCCCCTTTCCTCGCCCTTTCCGCCCGCACGCCGACAGCCGTTACCCTCCAACGCATACAGTCCGCCCTTCTGGAACCCCTTGTCACTAACCTCTCGACGCGACATGGATCAGACGAGCAAGTCGGAAACGACCACGTCTATCCACGAATGAGTACCCCAACTTGGTGTACAACGCGTGCGAGACCGACCCCTCAAAAGAGGGCGCGCTGAGCCCGTCCGCTCTCCGGAAAGTCGTCTTCAAGCAAGTATTCGATGTAGCCAGCGAACCAGACACGCGCGATGCCAACCGGCGAAAGCTCTACGCCTTCTGGAAAGAGCACATGGAAGACGACGAAGACAGCTCGGCCTCGAATCTGACGACGGGCTCAAGGTCTGGCAAACGTGGCCTAGACGGCAGTTAGGAATGGGAAAAGAAGGTGTTCGTGTTCATCCGATTATAATGATACATTGGTGTGCTTTGTACAGGTATCTCCTCGTGGTATAGTCCAATCTCGAAAAATAACCAGACCGGAAGGAAGGGAAGAGACAATCTCTTCAACATCCTCGTCGCCCCAGGCGGCGGCAGCCCATCGTGTTTGGGACACACCGCAGTCTATCCTCTAGAACTCAGTCCCATATGATGCTGTCGTTGAGTATGGGGATGAGGTCTTCGAGGTTGCGCTCCCACAGTCTAGTGCGCTTGTCTGAGGTTGATGGTCTCGGCGACGTGGATGGGGTGGAAGTCGTGCTTCTCGAATCGGGAGCGGCCGATGTATCCCTTGGGGATAGCCTTGGGAAGAGGCCCAGTAATGAGGCTGCAAAGGAAGACGAGATCAGCCTTAGGTTGTAGTTGGTGGGTAGGGAGAGTGGCGTACCTTGGCTTCTGCCACTGGGAGTAGACGAAGAAGGCGAAGCCTGTCTCGATTGTTGTAAAGAGGATGAGTGACTATCGGCCCAGAAACGAGGTCGCGTAAGTATACGGCATTCCACAAGCACAAACGACAGGTGGTACTCACCGGGGCGCGAGCAACGACGAAAGGGGGGAGAGCCATTTGGATACTGGAGGATGAGCCGTTTGGAGCGGAGGGGTGTGGGTGAGAGAGTAAGGAGTTGTTTGAGTGGGGGCTGCTGTGCTTGCAGGTGTGGCTAAAAGTCCACTAGATGAGTAGTGTGTCGATGGGGAATACTCGAACGCCAGAGTCCCAGCCTTAAGTAGCACGCCCGCCATCGTACCACCTACGCAGCCGCATAATGCATTCAAAGCATGTCTTGAGGCATTCCGAGTGGTAAAGCAGGACAACGGTAGGAGTCGGAACACATCGCCCAGCCCAGGACACACCAGCCCCAAGTAGAACGACATAGAACAGTAGTGCATGCCTATAGCACCCAGAATGGCAGCTCGCAACAGCTCCATGGAGTCTGGACGGTCGCCGGCGCGGATCGGAGTGACCGGCGTGGTCTAGTCACGGTCACGTGTGGGGCCGATAGGCGTTCTGGCCGAAAAAGGCTTCTCTAGAATGCGGGTGAGCGCCACCCACAACCTCAAACAAACGCTTGCCGCGCGCACATTTGCTCTGCCCCGCTTCCGGGCTGCGGGGCAGTTACGGCTTGCAGGATCCGTGTGCCAAATGACTTGGCGGCCATAGGTTGTGTTCCAGGCACGGAGTCGAGCCTATTTCGCAGTGGGTCCGGACGCCGGGGAAATGACTACCACGCTCGGAGGTTAGTGACATGACGCCATCCGCAGGATGGCATGTGCCACGGAAGATGTTCCACTGTCCGATATGTCGTAATGGTATAAGAAAAGGAATGTCCGAAATGCAATAAAGTTAATGTAAAGCGACAACAGTTGCGATGTAATACGTACATCCCCAAGACCGGCATGCAGGAAAAGTACATCCCTCAGTGCTGCTACAAGTCTGGTAGCTCCCGTTCAATCAGCCGCTTCCATGTGCTCTCCCGCCACCACTCATCCATACTCTCAATGCGCTCCCAAAGGCTCTCCTCGTCGACGTTGTAGATATCGTACTTGCCGTTATCGATCGTCCGGCCGTCACGCTTCGCGACTTCCAGCGCCGCCTTGTTCTCCCCTCTGCCCAAGTCGGATCAGTGCCACGGCATACAGCGATATGAAATACATGGCTGCGCACCGTAGAAGCTCGAGGAGCTCTTTCTTGTCCGGGAAGAATAATCGTGGCTCTAAGACACCAAGGATGGCAAGCGCGGCGCGGTACAGGAACGCGTCGCCTTCCAAAACAATGACGTCCCACACTCGTGCACAAGCTTCAAATGGTAGGTGATCCAAGAACAATGGTACGAGCCAGTCGGGAAGGTAGGCCGCGGGCGACACCTGGTGCTGCTTGAAGTTGAAGTAAACTGATACGGACGGTTAGGCGACGCCAGCAATAAGTGATTGCATGTTGATTTTGGTGATTTTAACGTACTTTTCGGCATCCCATCGGCCAAGAGTGTGTCAAATATCCTGCAGGCAGGTGAGACGGATGGTTGTAACGCCGACGAACTCAATTTACCTGTAGTACGCTTCCACCTAAGGAACGCAACGTCAACTTGTCTGGACTGCCTGTCAACTGGGTGCCACTCACGTCATCTTTCGACCCAATGCCTCCGTAGAATGATCTCAGACAATGCCGTTCTAACAGATTCCGCATAACAATGAAGCCTTGCATAGGCGACATGTTGAGGAGGACCATGGCCGCGATTTTAGAGACCCCAACGACGTAACCCAGGCCCTCGTCCGACCGCGAGACTACCCATGCGCAAAGCATGTCTTTGAGGTCTTGGTATAATGGGCCCCTCCCTGGCGTGAAAAGGTTTATTGACGGAAGGGTTGCTTGGATATCATCCTCTAGTAGTCCCAGTACAGTCGTTGGAAATGACCCAGAGGCCAACGCCCGCTTCGCTCTTGACAGGTACGTCTTAAACGAGTCTGTGGCTACCCATTTAACCATACCATACTCCTTCAATAGGTTCAAACGAAGACGCACCTTTGCTCAGTGCGAGTGGATTCCCGATCGCGGATTGCCACATCGACGCTCGTAGCTTGGTAGGGATGCCATGCCACCATAACCTCCGGAGCTGCGAGTTACGCTGCACGACCGTCCAGTCAGGCGCGATCTCGCGCTCCCACACGCCGATGGACTCCTCTATTCGACGTTCGCGCGCATACCGCCGTTCCTGTAGTGCGTCCCGTCGCTTCTCCTCTTTGGGGGCGGTGGGAATCAGAAGCGAGCCCGTCGCGAAGGGTAGATTGCGATGGCAATGACATCATCCCCGGATCCGCATAACGTATATGCAGATCGTGAGCCGAAAGCATTGGGGGCGGGGCGCGGAGACACAGACTACGTTAATGAACGCTCGTTCGTGAGGCAAAGGAGAGACGGCCGGTAGACCGAGTGCACCCACCGGCGGCGCGACTACTCTTCATCATCTCCTCCCAGACATGCTGATGCTTCAAGTCCTCCGTGCGCGGCTTCGGGGGTAGGTGCGTCGGTCGCGTCTTGCTGATCACCTTGTCGAGCATGCTTGGTCCCACCGAGCGTGATGGCCGATGGCGCGTCGTGGGGGTCGGTGGCTCCGTGAGCCCCGCGGCAGCGGGTGTTGGGACGGAAGCCGACGCTGTGAGCGGGAGCGCGGATGTCGATGCGGCATTGGCAGTGAAGGGGGGGATTTCGAGTGGGGAAGGGGGTGTTTTGCGGACTTCGTCCATGGATGCGGCGTGTTGGTGTGGCAATCGCTGGTCGCCTTCGGAAGAGCGCGTTTCATCTGACGACGGGGTATCCAAGTGCACCTCTGTCGCCAGCGCCTCGGGGCCTGACAAGTCAATCTGCACTGCAGGGTATTCCGTAGCATCCTCCTCCGGTTCTTCGTGGTGCGGTGCAGGTGGAGAAGGAGGATCGTCGTCAAGGGAGATATGAGAGAGTTCCACGGAGAGGGGGACGTCGTACAGAGAATCCTGGTGGGATGACGACTGCGACATCGTCCGTCGTGGTGACGGACTCCGAGTGTGCTGAGCCGGAGACAAAGGGGTCGAGGGCGGGGACTCATGCCCAGCGTCGATGTCGAATGTTGAGACAGAGGCATCAGGATCGACCGAGTACCCTATCTTCGCGACGATGTCGTCCATATCGAACCCGCCTGACCAGCTGTCAATGGGGACCCCATTCCCATTCGCGTCTCCATTCATGTTCTTCGCGAGCTCCTCTCGAAGTACGGCTGGGGAGAATTCGGGGACGTCGATATCCTCAGTGTCGGAAAAGGCGTCGTCGTTAAAGGAGAAGCCGGAGGGTATTGTGCGGCGGCCAGCAACAGAGTGAGCGTCGTGCTCGTCATCATCCAAGCTGTGGGCCATGCAGTGAAGCGAGGTTGAGCGGCGTGGAGGAGGGGAAGAGTAAGCAATTACCAGAGCAATCGGCGCGTTGCGTCTATATAGCTTGTGTCTATTCCTGTGTCCTCAGGTTCAAGTTGAGCGCTGCTCGCGTGGCGGAGATCGCGGCCCGCTACTGATCGACTCGGAGATGGCTTGCATTCAGTACTACTACTAGCGTCGCCCAGTGTCCGAAGGTGGTACATACCAGGTACACGCACAAACGACTTGGCAGGACCACTTGACGATCACACCATCACTTATCCAACATCCTGGATAGCCGTGGCGGGGAACATGTCCAAATCTCCAGTAACTTGCCACGGTACGCATTCTGCAAGTTGAGGCGACAGGCGGTTAAACGACCGTCGCGAAACAGTACTCGACTCCTCAATCGGCAAACCAGCCGCCAGTGTACCTGTACAACTCCAAGCACTCAAGTCAGATGAAGAAACAACTGCCCGATTCCAAGTTTTAGCTGACGGGTTGGTGAACCATCCATCTTGAGGCAAGACTGAGGTTGAGACCGCTCTCCAGGATCACCGACTCCGATGGCCGCTGCATGCAGCTGTACCCCGAGGCCGGTCCTGGACAGAAGAGGGAAGACCTCATCAAGCTACAAGCAGGACAGCTCTACAAAGTTGTCTTCAAGACTAAGGAATACTTTGAGAGCACGGGGCGCAAGTGCTTCTATCCTTGGGTCGAGGTTCGGACGCTGTCCACATCCCCAACTGTCCTGACAGTGCTGATAGATAACCTTTCGTTCGCAATGCAGATTACGTTTGAGGTTCCCAGCCCAACGGAGCACTACCACATACCATTGCTTATCAGCCCATATTCGTACACGACATACCGGGGTAGCTAAATGCAGCAATGCAAGAAAATCGACATCTGAAGCGGCGTGTGCGGGTGGTCAACAAAACGATCATGTAGTAAGTACTGAGTACGGTAGGGGATGCATACACATGTACAGTACTCTAGGTAGCCGTGAAGATACGACAGATGCGAGTGGTTGTAATCATGGGGGCAGGAAAAATATACAGCTGTGAGAGAGGTGGCGAGAGGTGTCTAGCGGTACAGTTACAATGTCCCCGGTATATGCGGTGCCATCCATGCGAGACGACTAGGACGCAAGTGAAACATTAAGTTATCCACAGCAGAGTAGGTCAATTACTTCCGATACTTTCAACATAGTCCCAAGGGTGGCGGAAATCATACGATGCTCAGCCCATTGACGCCTTCCTCGGCATTGTCAACCTCCCGTTCTCCCTCTCGTCGCGATCTCGTCATGGGCCTAAGTATAGGGCTCGCAAGCCCTATTTGCGCACGTAGTGTCGGGCTGGACAGCACGCTCGCAGAGCCAAAGCTCTGTCGGGCGGACCAGTACGAGGTCGAGCCGGGCACGACCGGCGACGATGCCCCGGAATGGAGCCCGGCGGGAATAGGGACGGGTATCGGCATCGAGAGGCGAGGTGCGCCCCCGGACAACCGCCCGTTGAACGCCTCGCGTAGGTGCGATATCGATGGGGATACCGCGCGCCGCTTCGCCGCGGTGGGATATGGGTCGTACCGTTCGTCGACTGCGGGAAGTCCCACGTGTGTTAGCACACTAGACCCATGGAAGAATGTGTTTTGGACTCAACCGGACATACGCTTCCGTTTGTGACTCGTCCGCACGGCACTCGTAGTGGGCGGGGGCGTGTATCGCCACGACGGGACGATGGGAGAGGACACCGCCGAGGACGGCTGGATGTGTCCCACATGAGAACGGTCACCACACGCACCCAAACGGAAGAAAATAACCAACGCACCATGTCGACATCCATCGCCACGCTTCCGATGGGGCTCTCGAGCATCGATGGCTCATCCCCATTGACACTCTGCGCTGGGGTAACCGGTTTCGTCGGTGCACTCGACTCAGTATATGCGAACGGCACGTTATCGTCGAGGTCCTCATCGTCGCTCGGCGTCGACTCCCTCTGCGGCTCGTCCCCGCCCGCCTCCTCAGGGTACCGCCCACGGTCGGACGCGGCGCGGGGCGTGCGGGGGTGCGTGGGCGAGTCACTGAAGGACGCAAGTATGCGTTGGAACTGCGCCTCGGACTTGACTTCGTTGTCTTGCATGTGCGACTCGGCGACAAGCGAGAGGATGCGCGGGAACCGGACCTGTGTGCGCGTGCGTGAGTGAAGGTGCGTGTAAGCTCGTGCGGCTCTCGCAGGGGGCATGGCGTAAGCAACTGAGTGGGTAACAGGAGAAAACAGGATCGGAGAAGCGAGGAATGATGTGCGGGGTACACGGGAAGGTGGTGGGGGACGGGAAAGAAGAGGCGGTGAGGAGTACAGGCAAGAAGAGGTGATGAGGGCACGCAAAAACAGGCGAAACGCACTGGGTTGGACGGGCGGCGACTGTGTGCGCGCATGGGTCCAGGGGCATCCTCGGTACCTGAGCTTGAACTCGAGGCAGACGTCAGGCGAGGGGGAGTTCGTGGACGGCTGGTCTTCATGCCTGCCTCGCTTTCCGAGTCTATCTGCGGGCCGGGGAGGAGAGGCGTGGCATGACCTGAGTCGCTGTCCGTCGACATCTTATCCCGATCGCTTTCTGAGTCTTCTCCATTCCCGCTTGAGCTGTAACGGCGGGTGAAGGAGGATATGAGGGGGCTGTGGAGGCGATGGTCCGGCGGAGGATTACTCCCGCCCCTGGGACCCAGTAGGCTGGGGCGTCGTAGTCGGAGCAGAAAGGGACTGAGATCATCAGAGGATCCTGGAGGCAGGGATGCTGATGGAGACGACGGTAATGCGAAATCGGATGAGGATGTGGGCAGGGAGGGGCGAGGGATCGGCAGATGGATGGTAGGGCGGTCACGTTCGTTGCTCATGTTGATTTTGATTTTACGTTATAGGAGAACACAAGTTCTGCAGCGTAGGGTGTGTGGACATGGAGAATCGGAACTGAAGACTCTGAGGGGAGAGTGTGGTTGTCCAGGGTAATGACCGTTGGTGGGTTTCGTGCTCGGTACCAGTATTTAAACGCCCGGAACCCTCCTAGGCGTCAAACTTGAGGGCAGTTGAAGTTAAACAAACAGTGAAACACTCGGTTGCAAGTTCATGTAAGGGAAAGGTGGACTAGAACATGCTATTCGGACCCTTCAAAAATCAGCTAAAGAAAACTTGTATATCCCTAGGTAAAATGTCTGGATCGCGGAACTAAGACTCCAACTTCCACAGGTACAGGAGACATTTGAATGTGCATAAGGAATCACATTGATTACAGTGTACGGATGAATGAAACTATAGTCGCAGTCGAACTGGCAATGAGACCTAAAGAAGACGTTTATAAATCAGTGGTGGACCGACCAACTCCATATGGGAGACACTCACCGATCGTTGCCAGACTACCAAACACGAAGTTGCCACCCATGAGGCGCTTTTCGTAACGTCAACACACCAGCGATTTCATCTGGAGTCGGTTATAGGACGACGCACCTTCTTGGGGTCACCAGTCCCGTAACCGATAGTATAGAAGATTCGGGAGAAGACCCAAACGCCGCAGAGAGATGCAGCAGCCACGGGGTACTTCAACCCGGTAATGAGGGTGCTCGTGAGGATCACAGGAAGGGTCTCGAGGGTGTTTTGATGAGCCCCTGGAGAGACAGTCATTTCAGAACCTCAGGAGAGTGTTTACAGCGTGTTCCACTGCTTACGCTGCGTGCAGTTGAACTTGAGGGCAGCCGGGTTGGCAGCGGCTTCCGCTTTCTCGGCGTAAACTGTCCGGTGATGGTCAGCATGCCATGATGGAATAATGGATTAGCAAGTCTGTTTACCTTGGGGGTAGTCAACCTTGGCTCCCCTACGAGCCCTGCTGACCCGGGACGTCTGCCATAAGAGAAGCCAGAAGGTGGAAACGGCTGCAGCCGCGGGGTACGCAAACCTGTCCAAGAGTAGAGGAATAATATTGGATGTGCATGAGTGCAAGGATGTGTTTGCGTAACGCACTCTTTGGGAAGAACAATGCCGGACATGATCGTTTGGCAAGCGAATGGATGTAGAGGTGCAGGAGAATTTGGGATAGGAAGAAAGGTATCGTGGGATGTGCGGTTGGCGTTCTTCACAGGAACGGCTTCTTATACCAGTGGAAGCAACGATTGCCCGGTATCGGGGATGCCTAGCCACACCGAAATCTGTATTAACAATGTGTAAGTGTACGCGTCACCACCGGCTGCAATCGTGTCGGGTTGATCGGTCTTTTTAGGTTGGCTTAGGCAGGGAACAGACATACGTGGCGTAACAGGAGAACATTTGCGAATGAGGGCTGCGGCGGTCTCATGCTAAGCGTCGTCAGGGAAGGACACTGGTCGAGATCCGTTGAACGTGTAAGAATGTGGAAGCGTACTTATCTACGTCCGGTCAAGGGCGCCTCGCGAGGCTGCAACAGGAAACTGCTTGGGGGGGGAATTGATATTATTACAACGACTCAGAGGGCCTGAACAGTGAACGACAGTAAGTAGTACGACAGTGGCCTGGATTGGTGCTCTCATCAATGCTGACGTTAACCAGTGCCAGCTGGACGCGTAAGTGGACGGCACTTGGGAAAAACGGATCCCGTTCCGTTCGGGGGATCTGCTTTATACGAGAGGCGGATGTTGTGCACGTGGGATGTCTGCAATCTTGGGCGCCTCCAAAATTTGGTCGCGAAATGATCAGGCGCTCGACCGCACACCGATCCTTGCGCTCTGCTCCTTCAAAATGTCTAAACGTTCTGCAACAGAGGTACAAACGTCACCTGATAGCCAGTTCGAGCCCCGAAAAAACCCAAGATCAGAGTCAAAGCGGAAGGAGAATGTTGCTGAGGACGAAATGGGAGAGTTCGAGGACGGATGGGAGGATGAGTACGAGAGCGACGAGGAGGCCGTCGATGGCCAGTCAGGGAAACCGGATGACAGTACGTCTGCAGTGTAAAGACAGGTTCGAGCTCCTCTGAGATCTCTTTCCAAAGGTATGGACGTAGACGATGAGGTTATGCCCCCGATCGAAGAGTCAGAAGAGCCGCCTCAGGCACCAGAACCCTTCATCCCCGGAGTCCATAAACTGGGCAAGGACGAGATTCTTGAGCCGGATGATTCAGTGTACGTCATGCGGCATAACATGACCACCAACTGGCCATGTCTTTCGTTCGATATTCTGCGGGACAGCCTGGGGATCAAAGGCAACGATACCCTGCAACTGCATACCTCGTAACTGGAACCCAAGCGCAAGTCGCAAAGGACAACGAGCTCCATGTCTATAAGATGAGCTCATTGCAGAAGACACAAAAAGAGAACGGTACGCGCATGTCGGTTAGTTCGTGCATTCCCGCTTATGCATTCGCGAGAAGACACCGACGACGAGGACGAAGAGGATGACGAAGCACTTGACGAAGACCCAGTCCTCGAACACCGCTCCGTCCCCCACCTCGGCAGCGTCAACCGCATCCGCGCACAACCCCTCCCCGAATCCTCCCCCCTTCCCCCCGTCTCGCAACCCTACTACGTCGCAAGCTGGGCCGAGACCGGCAAGGTGCACATCTGGGACGTCCGCCCGCTCATCGAGGCCCTCGACGTGCCGGGGTACACCGTCGACAAGGCGCGCACGCACACGCCCGCATACACCATCAACTCGCACGGGCGCGCGGAGGGCTTCGCGCTCGACTGGGCCGCGTCGGGCGGGGTGAACCCGTCCGCGCTGCGTCTGCTCTCGGGCGATGTGCACGCGCGGATCTTCCTAACGACGACGACACCTACCGGGTTCAACGCGCTCGCGCAACCGTTCGCGTCGCACACGTCGAGCGTCGAGGACTTGCAGTGGAGCCCATCCGAGCCGACCGTGTTCGCGTCGTGCTCGGCGGACCAGAGCGTGCGCGTGTGGGACGTGCGCGCGAGGGGCAGGCAGAGCGTCGCGGGCATCGAGCGCGCGCACGAGAGCGACGTGAACGTCATCAGCTGGAACCGCGCGACGACGTACCTCTTGCTCAGCGGTGGGGACGAGGGCGGGATCAAGGTGTGGGATTTGCGGAATGTCAAGAAGACTGGGTAAGACCTGCTACATTTACATTTCGCGTTAGGCATCGGTGCTAACTATCCATTTTCTATTAGGACCGCACCTGATCCTTCGCCGGTGGCCGCGTTCACCTGGCACAACGCACCTATCACCTCTATCGAGTGGCACCCAACCGAAGATTCTATTTTTGCTGCCTCGGGTGCCGATGACCAAGTTACGCTCTGGGACCTCGCTGTTGAGCAGGACGACGAAGAGGCCGGTGCTATGGACGCAACCGAGGGCGGCCGCGAGGTGCCGCCTCAACTTCTCTTCGTGCACCAGGGCCAAAAGGACATCAAGGAGGTCCACTGGCACCCACAAATCCCGGGCGCCGTGATCAGCACGGCCTACGATGGGTTCAATATCTTCAAAACGATCTCCGTATGATCGATCTACTTGTGTTTTAGAGTAGTATTTACTGCATCTTACCCGTTGCTTTCTGTCGCGGATGTTCACAGTCGTTGCAGCATGTCATATTACTGCGTTATCCAGGGTACAATGTAGTTGGATCTAGAGTAATTGTGTTCCGTATGATACACATGCTTGCTTATATTGTATTATGATTCTAAGAGTGAAGGTCCGAGATGGATGGTGTCATAGCAAGAAAGTTGGAGTCCACCGCCGTCTTGGAGGTTAGGGCACACGAACACTAGAACACGTTAGTACATGGAGCTCGCGTTGTTGCCCTTTGGGGAGCGGATCTACAGAGTGACGCTATCAGAGATGCGCTCTTTGATACGACGTGTGGGGTATGTGCTAAGTGTTACCTTGTCTATATTCTTGTGAAGAATGTCGGTCAGTACCGCATAGATAGAAAGCAGGTCGTGAAGGTTCTGTCGCGCGACGTAAATTTGCTTCTCATCATGCTCCTTCAATGCAAGCTGTAACGAAGAGGGCCAATAAGCATGTGGCAAGAGAGAAAAATGGGAACGTGTCCTGACAGCATAATCCTCGAGATGTGGGTACTTCATAATCTTACTGCAAATCTTAGCGCGAGTCAGATAATTTTGGCGAGCTGCATCCCGGAGGTTGTATGCGCTTTCTTGCGAGCGGTGTAACTCTGACAAGACGTCTATGACGCGTACGCTTGTTAGTTCAGGCGAGGGAGGCGTATAGACATGGTCGGACCTTCTTGAATCTGGACGCCTATAATTCGTTGTAAGTCACGACACTTGCGGGTAGAAAACATAGAAACGTACCGAAATTATCTCCGCTTAACGACACTGTTAGCAAGGACGGCAACTCAACGAATAGGGAGGACATACTCTTCGATCCTACAAGAATAACCTGTGAATAAATGAATTCGTCATCCTGTCCTGGAATACCTACTTGGGCATCGACAGGTTAATCCACAGCTTGACCTTGTCCTGTAGACGGGGTTGCAGTGTCACGCGAACGAACAAATAGCCTGGTGCTTACGCAGAGCTCAGAGAGCGTTTGACATTCCTTCTTCAGCTGCTCGTGGAGCGCACCGATGTGCTTGTTGGCGACCATAAGACTAGGATTTTTTGCATGCTTGGTTTCGTTGTGGATGATGCCATTCACAGCATCTCCTCTGTCCAGCTTCCGTTTCTTCGGCTCAGGCTCCGGTGCCGGTGCTGGTGCCGGTGCGGGGTAGACAGTGCTGTCTGTCGTCTTCGGGGCATTCGAGAGATGGAACGGCGAGCCGGTGTCATAGGTCGACTCGATGAGCTTTTGGAGCTCACTGGGAGTTGTTCGTGAGAACACAAGTGTGTGTTTGAAGTCGGAAAGGACTCACAGAACCTATGTGGCTGAGGCGTCAACGTAAGCCACACGAGAT
Organism: Ganoderma lingzhi; assembly: GCA_026283605.1. NCBI lineage: Eukaryota > Fungi > Basidiomycota > Agaricomycetes > Polyporales > Polyporaceae > Ganoderma > Ganoderma lingzhi. The sequence continues at coordinate 3,720,453 of JAPJYM010000001.1, forward strand.
TCATGGAGGCGTACCTTGTTAGGAAAGGTCTTAAACACGACCTCCTGCGCGGCTACTGCAGATGAATCGCGGAAAGCCTAATGCAAATGCAAGGAACGCGACCATGTCAGAGCTCAATGACGGGTCGCCCTTGTGGACCGGATGACTGCGGAAGTGCACGGACATCTAGTTGCTTCTTGGTATCCTTGTCGAGTGTAACTTTGGAAGACATGAAAGCAGACACAGAAAGTCGTAACGCAGTATACTTAAGTGAGGAACGGGTGTCAGTGGCGGAGGCGGAGGTGGTGGGGGAAGGAGACAAGGATGGGACTTTGGTCCGCAGCCTCAGGACACGGTTTGTAGAGACGCTCGTAACCCGATCTTGATTGGTAAGCGCCTGCGCCTCCGACGGCGCGCGTTTTCAATTTCAGGCCTCAGGCATCACTCGGACCGTACTACTTAGTAGCGACCCTGGCCACCCTCGCACTGAGTTGCTCCGTCCATCGCCCTTTACTCGCCTCTCTGTGGTTGCTCTGCTTGTATCACGCCCCATTGTCCGGTCGTCTGTCTGCGTGTCCGGTCTGGGCCACTTCATCGTTTAAAGCTGCTTTGTACGAGCCGTCATGGCTGGCCAGGTGAACGAACCCCCCTCCCCCCCATTTCCTATGGTCGTGAGCTTCTGACGCGTTCCTCGTAGGAGGAGGACAATGTCATCGCCACATTGACCGGCTTCTCCCTGGACAATGTTCTTTCTGGGCTCGACTTGCCGACTGGTCCTGGTCTCTCTAACCAACTCGGCATATCCGGTGTGCCCTCTATCAGCGCGAAACAGATTTATAACGACAGATGGGAGGAAGACGAGGAGGTAGTAGGGCCAGGAGAGGGAGATGATTGGGAGGACGAGGTTGATAGGGAGTTGGCGGAGGAAGGAGACGAGCAACCTGGGCCGGTCAAGATGGAGGTTGTGTCTCCTCTGGTCGGTCACAAGCAAAAGCGGACGCGGATCATACGGAGGCTGGTTGAGCGACCAAAGACCGTATACGAACGATTCCCCACGTTCGAGAAGGATAAAGTTCTTGACTTTACAGAACTGTTCAAGGGTATCACTGTCCACAAGTCTCGAGTGCTGAAGCGACCCTTCACTGGTGAGCGTTTCCAATTGACCGTCTCCTATTAAATGTTGGAACTTAGATTCATAACTTTCTCGCTAGTGGAATCTGTATATCCCAGAAAGAAGGATGTCCACAAGAACTTCTTACAGACTATCATGGGGGACGCTGAACGCCAGGTGGAGAGTAAGCGAGTGGAACAGGTCGTGGCGTCAGGAGACGTTGAATCAGATCTCAGGCGAGCTCTTCAGGTGCGTGTGGTCTTTTGGAATTGGAATATCCTTGGCTTTCTTAACCCCACCTTTAGGCTCGTGGAATCATCGATGGTTTAGGGTCACTTCCGCTCGACGACCGTTCGTTCGACCTAGTCAACATTACGAACTGGGATGAGCAGATTATCTGGGATGCGGATGACCATGCCATGGCCCATACCGCTCCCCCAGAGAACCACCTTACAACCCCAATGAACAAGACTCTGGAGTCTGGGGTGTGGACTCAAAGCATAATATGGGGACCACGCGAGCCATTCCGAGATTTTACTCAGCTGGAGTTACACGAACAAGATATGATGCAGGAGGAGAGGCAACCAGGTAAGTCGAGCTCGCCAAAGAGTTACGTCAATAATCCCGAGATCCACTTCCGTAGCCCAAGAGGTCGCTCGTCCACGCAAGCGGTTACGGACAGACAATCAACCGAAAGACAAGTTCAACGTCTCGAACGACCAGTTCTACGAGGTATCGAAAGACGGTGGCCGTCATCGGGTGCGTCAAACCTTCGGACAACTCGTCGTCGAGCACGCGTATCCTGCACAAAAGCTGCAGCTCCCCTTCGTAAGTGCGTTTGTAATGTCGGTTTACCACATGCTGACCTTTGCCGCAGTACAAGACCCGGCTGTCGAAACAGGAGGCCCGTTCCTTCCATCGCCCAGCCCTTCAGTTCCCTCTGAACATCGAGGTCCACTTCAGCAAGGTTCGCACGGCGAAGAAGAAGAAAGACAGGGCCGGACGCAAGGTCGGGAAAGGTGGCGATATCGGCGAAGGCTTGCATCGCACTGGCGATCTCAGCCTGCGCGACACCAGCAACTTCGTGCTATGGGAGTTCTCCGAGGAACACCCGCCCATTATCTCCAACTTCGGTATGGGAAGTATCCTTGTCAACTACTACCGGAAGAAGAACGAGAAGGATGATCATGTACCGAAGGTGTGCAGCGCGAAGTGTCTTGTTGAACTAACCACTTAGGCTCATGCTTCTGTAGTATGACCTTGGAGAGCCCATCGTGATCGAGCCTCAGGATGAGTCGCCGTTCATGAAGTTCGGTTCCGTCGCCTCCGGCCAGACAGTCCCAGCGTTGTATAACAACCTTATGCGAGCGCCGTTGTTCAGACATAAGGCATATAACACAGATTTCCTGGTCATCCGGTACGTCATTGAGAATGCATCTATACCCGCACACACGAGGCTAACTAGCAACAGGACGAGCACGAAAGGGGAAACGAAGTGCTACATACGAGAGATCTCAAACCTCTTCGTAGTTGGGCAGACTTATCCTGTTACGGAAGTCCCAGGACCCCATTCGCGCAAGATAACCAACACGATCAAACAGCGTCTCCAGATCATCGCCTTCAAATTGCTCCAGAAGAGCACCGAAAAGCGACTCAAGATCTCCCGCTTAATGAAGTACTTCCCCGACCAGAACGAGCTGCAGATGCGGCAACGTCTGAAGGTACACACGTCTTGCCATAGCAATAAAATAAACTTATTTACCTTTTATTTTTGAATCAGGAATTTATGGAGTACCACAGGCGAGGACCTCACCAGGGCTTCTGGCGGCTGAAAGCTACCTGGACCATCCCTTCGGACCCCGACATGCTCAAGATGGTCACGCCCGAGCAGGTCGTCCTTTCTGAGAGCATGCAGGTCGGACAGCGACACCTTCAGGACTTGGGGTATAGCTACAACGGTGAGGTCGCGGAGGAGGACGAAGGCAACCTGTCGATCGAACAGCAACTCGCCCCCTGGATCACAACGAAGAACTTCCTGTTCGCAACCCAAGCGAAGGCGATGCTCAAACTTCACGGTGAAGGGGATCCGTCCGGCCGTGGCGAAGCATTCAGCTTCATCCGGGTGTCCATGAAGGATATCTTCGTGAAGGCAGGAGAGGACTATGAGCAGAAACTAGGTATGTTGCTGGTACGCTTACCTTGCGCATGTATGCTAACAAGCGCCCAGCCGAGGCGGAGAGCCGTCCGAAGTCCGCGCACAGGTACAATGTCGCCGAGCAGCAACAGATATACAAATCCGAGATCGACCGTATCTGGAGGGCGCAGTTCGACTCGCTCAGCCGCAAGGACGAGCCGGACCTTTCTGAGGACGAGGAGGACAAGAAGCCCGCAGTCGACAAGAAGTCACAGCGCAAGCAGTCGGTCATATTCGAGGGGTATACGCCCCTCCAATCGCCTATGCCGTTTGCGGAGACCCCTGCGCCGATGTCCCCGACGTATAGCCGTGCATCATCGTTGGCGCGGGATGTCGTGCGTGACGGCAGCTTGGGACCAGACGCGAGGAGGGTGCTCAGGATCAAGCGGTTAGTAGGGGGCGAGTGGCAAACCGAGATTGTCCGCGACGCTGCCGTCATTCAGGCTTACGTGAAGAAGCGGCAGGCGATCGAGGAGGAGAATACCACCGCGGACGCCCTTGCGCCTACCGGTGACGCCGACCGAGACAGACGGGCGAAGAAGAGGTACGTCGAACCCGCTCTGCTTACACCGTGTACCCTCGCTTCAGTCAGCATGGCCGATGCTGACATACTGTGCGACGCGTGCAGGATCGAGGAGGAAATTGCACGGATGAAAAAGAATCAGGAACGTCGTTTACACAGGAAGAATGCGAAGATCGTCAAGGAGGGCGGCACGCCGCTCCAGCTTAGCCGCCCTATCAAGCCCGACACCACTGTAAGCTGCATCTGATGGCGCCCTCCCCATCCTCATGTGCACTTACGCCTTGGCTTTTCCAGCGTCGCTGCGGGCATTGCGGCCAGATGGGACACATGAGTAAGCCCCTGCCCCTAGCACCCTCGATTCCCCGTCGCTGCTCTGCTAACTGCACCCTACCCTTCTTCTCTGCCCGTTCTTGTGCGCCTACCTAGAAACGAACCGCAAGTGCCCTCGCTGGGCGGAGTTCAACCAAGGCACCCCGCCCCTGCCCACACCCTCGGCTGCGTCCCCACCCGCAACATCGCCGACAGGCACAGGCAACTTCAACTTCGGGGCAGGGGGGTCTGGTTCCGACAGCCTCTTCTCGCCCGGGGGCGCGAACTCCCTACGCCCAGGGCCCTTCCCTGGCTCCCATGGACCGTCGCCCCTTGCTACCAGCCCTCCGATGGTGCCCATGGACGAGGACGAAGACGAGGATCTTGCGACGCCGTCGGGTGCGCCCAAGCTCAAGCTGACGCTCAAGAAGTCGTAGACCCGTAACTTTGTGCGGTCTTTGTTTGGCGTGCTGGGGGGGTCGAGGCGGCCACACGCCTTGGCGGCGTCCACGCTGTCGTGCTTTCTTGCTTGGGCTGGGATACGGATATGCGTTCGTTACATGGATCGGGACTCGGGACGCGCTATCGTGCTGTACATTATACCGCTTCGTCCTACATACTGTCACACTGTAGCTATACTGTAATGCTAATGCTTGTGGTGCTGCAATTCATTTCGGCTATGGAGCCTCTAAATTTCGCACCCGCCAGCCACACACGGCAGGCTCGGCCAATGTCCATCCCCACCGCAAAAACGTACAAACGTACACAAGGTGCTGTGCGTGTGCGACCTCGCATCCTAAAATCTTCCAAGTTCGCCATCCATCAACAAGAAGCTCTGGCTTCGTGACTCGCCTCGTCGCGCACCACCCCATCTCCATTCCGCCGGCACTCCGTCGGCATCTTGCCTCCCCCTCCAGCGGCGTTATCACGTCCTCGCAGCAAGGCTCCTTGCGAGCGATGGGACGGTCGTCTCCGTAAAAAAAACTGCGGGCGGGCATACGGTATTTTTGGGCGTGGGTGCCGAGTAGCGCTTGCGTCGACTCGGACACCGACGGGTGAGAGACACCCCCTTCTCCTCCCTTCTTTTAGCCTGGGAGGAAGCGGTCCAACAGGAGACGGCGCATTGGCCGTCAGTGTACCCGCACTATCCGCACGTAACCACAATGTGCGTGCCGGCGGCCGAAAGACGGAAGTTGGAGGCGGGGCTTCGCGATGTCAACGTGACTGTATGCGTATGTACATTGTATGCACAGGGGTTGGTTGAAGATCGATGGCACGCAGTCGCGTACCGGCTGTCCGGAAGCGTGTCGATGCCGAAATGTGTACATAGCGTTCCGTGCCTTGTATGGGTGCCGGTCTGTGCCGGTGTATGTTTCATGCGTGAACATTGAACCGCAGGTGGGAGGGCTGGACTAGAGGAACGTCTTGTCGAGTTAGCGTTCGAGGGGGCATTGATGGCCCGTGTCCATGCCCAGGGACGGTGCGAGCTCAAGTGCGTGGGATGGGAGTACAGGCCCCTTAGTCACGGTGGATGCGGTTCGAGGGTTTTGTTCCGCGAAAGTAGCTTCGATGCTACCATGTCCGAAAATTCTCATACTTAATTAGATGAGAGACGAGTAAGATTGGACCTTGAGAGCCTGAGGCCTTGAGATGGTTTCGATGTGCTTGTGACACTGGCCTAGGAAGAATACGGCGGGAAATACCCGTAGCGCTGATTGTTCCGAGCCCTGCTGCGTGGAACATCTGCCTTGGGCGATGGCAGAACGCGCTCGCTACGTCAGAACCGATGGTGCGCTCCCGGCGCAGGATGTGTGCGGCCGTATGTCCTGCCAAATCGGTGTTGCAAATTTGCGGTGCGTCTCGGGATGGCTGGAGTATAGATCCCCGGCGCCAAGAAAAGAGATCTTGATCGGGACTGACGATCCTGGATAGGCTTGGCACGCTTGGTAGAGTTAAACATGGAGGTCAGCGAAACAAACCTTGTTAACACCCCTTACATTACTCCGTAAGTGACCTAGCTCTGAGAGCGCTAGTAACGGTCGCAGGTACCGCACGAGTTCCCACCAAGGATGCCCAGGGATGCTGAATCGAGTTGCGTGCACTGTCGGCCTTCCTAGATGCACCAGGATGTACCTCCGACTGGTTCCTATCGGGAGTGGGCGCGGAGACAAACGTGTGAACTGGCTGAGTGTACGCTGATGACGAGCCCCGAAGTGGTCCTGGGCGTGCCATAATGATGGAATCTGAATAGATTTCCACAATGATCAGTGTGTTGGCTATCCCGAGTCACTCCGTAGCGCTGCGGGCGACACACCTTCCTTCTCTTCTTCTGTCCTTCTGTGATACACACCTCAACCTCGGTGTGGTTGACCACAGTCTCACGGATTGTCCCGGTGAATGGGACCAAGATGCTTGGTATGTCGGGCATGGAGCATCGTGGAGGTACTGAAAGGCAACAGGCACGTTTCCAACATAGTGGGCGCGCTGTGGGGTTTTAGCCCTCCCTCCACCCGCGCCTCTTACCACAGCGATTGACCAGGATGGAAGATCTCGTACGGCCAATTGAGTCGCGGAGGCGAGGGAGGGGGATGGACGACGTCGCGAAGCTCCTGGATCAAAGAGGTAATTTTACAGCGAAGTCGGGTGCCGACGGAAGAAGAGCAAGCAAGTAAGTATGCTCCGAAGAGGCTGCGTCAGACTCGGCGATCTAGAAGGAAAGGGCGACGCTTGGCAAGTGTGGCTTGGCCAAGAAGGTATGCGCCTAAGTTACCAATTTCGTGCCAGCGTCCGTCCGCAGAGGACTTGGCAAGGAAAGCTTCACTCGGGTGCGACGTGTGGTCTAATGACGGTGGAGAAGAAGCTAGGGTACCATGCGAAGTAGCCATGGTATGGTTGTGGATTGTGACCGAGGATGCGAGGACTGGTCCCCTCTGGTCCCCTAAGTATTACTTACGGGAGAGGAGTCGGAGAGAGATGCGCAGCAGAATGCGAGAGAGGGTTACATAAGCAGTGCCAAGCGTTGCCAAGGGCGAGGCGAGAAAAGGCTTGGCACAAACAGCTTGCCAAGAGATCGACATCGGCGACAGAGCTTAAGAGACTATCCGCCTCCGCCATGGACCATCTCGACTTCCCCCATCTTGTTCCGCTCTCCACTCTCCAGCACACCCTCCATCGCCAGCTATATCCCTTCGACTTCCTCGACCACCAACTCCCAAACCCCTTCGACCCCCGACCCCACCTCCCAATGAGCCACTCCCCACACTCGCCCAAATCCTCCCCTGCCGCTCCATCCCCCTCCGACGCTGCGGAGCCTCCCCCCTCCGACAATACCGCCTCCCCCACCAGCGCACCCACCTCATCCAGCCCGCCCTCAGAAGACCCCGCCCCTGGCCACCAGTGCCAATGGATCAGCTGTGACAAGACCCTCCCCGATCCCGAGTCCCTCTACAATCATCTCTGCAATGACCATATAGGCCGCAAGTCCACGGGTAACCTGTGCCTGACCTGTAAGTGGAAGGATTGCGGAACAACATGTGCTAAGCGCGACCATATCACGAGTCACCTCAGAGGTACGTACATCCCTCTTCATTCGACCGCCGCCTTCGCACCAGCGGGCCTTACGGAACCATGCAAGTGCTCACGCGCGGATGCGGGCATCCCCCTCCACAGTCCACACGCCGCTCAAGCCGCACGTTTGTGAAATATGCAGGAAGCCATTCAAGCGGCCCCAGGATTTGAAGAAGCACGAGAAGATCCACACCGAGGAGCATCACGCACAGCACAAGCACTCCAAGGCCATCACCGTCGCTGACCCCGCCTACTCATCTCGCGTCCGCGGTGAGGGCGACAAACCCCGCAGTCTCGGTCCGCCCCCGGGGCAGCACCACGCACCCATGGCGCGCGCGAAGTCATCATCCGTCCCACTCTCGGACGGATCTTCGGGTATGTTGCCCTTCGTCCCAAGTCTTGCCATCCGAGCACTCGATGTTTATCCCCGCTACCAGGCCCTGATTTCGGCGTCCTGCCCACCCCGTCCCCCGAGCTTGACTACAGTCCGGAGGTTGTTGCCGCCCACGACAGAAACCAGATGTACCGCGTCCAGCAACAACTCCCCACCTGGGAGGTGCTTGCTGAAGACGTCCCCGCCCGAAGTGGGATGGTCAGCGGCACCAAGCGCAGTCACGATTACACCGTGGATGATTTCTTCACAGACGTCAAGAAACGGCGTGTTAACCCCGCGTACGATAGCCGTACGTGCATTCTCATTCCATTCCAAACAGAATTCGCAGGTACTGAACCAACTTATCTTAGATATGGCCGCACGCCTAAGCAATCTCGCCTACCAGCAGTCACTGAGTAGTGCCACCAACGGCGGACCGCCTCCCGGCTCACATGGGCCCCAATTCCCACCGCGCTCCATTTCCTTCGACATTCGCACTCCAGAAGAGCTCGCCGCAGTCAATGAGTTCTTGATCACCCTCGGCCGCGACGTGTCTGGCCCGGGCGCCCAATCGCGGCACCAGCATTCGCAATCCGTCCCGCATGCTTCCATGAACGATGCCTCTTTCTTCGACCCTGCGAACCTCGCGCAGCTCGGGCTTGTGGGAATGCCTGGTGTGCCTTCTGCTCCTGGACCCGGATCGGGCACAAGTTACCACGGCGAGTCTGGGTTCATTCTCAACGACTTCGCCCACCATGGTCCCTCGTACCCCAGCAGGCCACCCCAGCACTCGGTCCAGTCTGTTCAGTTCGGGCTCTACCCCACCGCGCAGGACCTCGCGGGACCAGCTACTGCTCTTCCGTACACGGCGTCCCGCGTCCGCGCGCACCGCGCATCTGCAACGGATGAGCACCTTCTCCCTATGGGGGGCTCTCCTCCGTACCCGCACCAATCGTATTCCGGACATGCTTACCCGCACTACCTCACGCCACCTCTGGAAGTTCCAAATGCCGGCGCATCTCCCCTCTCCTCCCACTCGGGCATGTCCACGCCCCCGAACGCAACACCCCCGCACATCTCGCTTACGATGTCGCCCGAGAGCGCCGCGGCGTTCGACTTCGTGCGCACCAGTCACGGGCCGCCAGTGGTGCAGCTCGCCCCGGTCGACTACGGCACAAAGAACATGCGCACCATGATCCCGCTCAAGAGCGCCGGTCCTGGCCCGTCGAGCTCGTCTTCGGCGCTCGCGACCCGCCCAGAGCCCATGGAGCCGAAGCTCGGCGGCGCGTTGCACCGCGGCCTGCCAGCGCGCCTGACCTCATCCGCAGCGTCCTCACTCGCGTCGTCCTCGTCCTCAGCCACCGCGCTCGGCAAGAGCAGCTCGCTCTACCCACTCCTCACGTCTGGCGACGAACAGTTCAAGCTCCCTCCGCTCGCGGGCCACTTCTGCTCGTCACCGTCCGCCGCGTCGTCGCGCGAGCCGACCGTCTCCCCGACGCTGCCGAGCTCCGCGCTCACGCTCACCACACGCAGGAGTCCGTCGCCGCTCTCGGACGGCTCGACACCCTCGCCCAAGCCGCTCCCTTACCTGATCCCGCCGCTGACATCCGCGCTCGAGAGGGAGAAGGAGCGGGAGCGGGAGAGCGACGTCGCGTACCCGGTCCTGCCCCCAATCAGCTCCCTGGCGGCGTCATACCGCGAGCATCAGGAGGAGCTCGCGCGCGGCGTGGGCCGCATCCAGCTCGAGAACAAGAGTTCGACGATCGCACCCGAGGAACGAGGCCGGCACGCGGCGCTCGTGCGCGACCTGCTCGTCGCGATTAACGCCGAGTACAGGACGCGGTTCGGGACGCCCCCGCCGCCCCCGCCCTCAAGTGTTAGGGCACGCGTGAAGGAGGAGCCGAGGGGGCTAGAGAGGGAGGTGCGGGACGTGGAGATGATCGCGGTGTGAGATGCGTGGATTTCCGGGAGCTTGCATGAAGACTCATCGTAATCGAGTGGCTTCTATATGAGTATATAGTATGTGGCCATTTGAGCGATGTATATCTCGTTGTACTTGTATCTACGTACTTCCGGGCTCTCCTCCGATTATACTAGGCGGCTTCGACGCCATGGGCCGGACTTAATAAGCCTTGGACTGACCCGGACACTAAGTAGTGATCGTGGGTCCCGATGCTAAATAGTATATATGATTCGAGTGTCGGGCTAGGACTCTGCATCTCGGGATTGAATATGTTGGCGATACCAGACTTGGCTGCAAGTTCCCTTTGCGAATCCGACTCGACCTTCTACTGGTTGAAATCCCCGGCACCGAGATGCATTGGGTATAGCAGGAATGTTCCAGTACTTACCAATAGTGGCGCCGTGCGTACTGTATCACGCGTCCGACGTCGACACAGCTCTCATCCTGCTTATCACGTCGATCCCTCGTTCGACCCTAGTACTCGGCCCTAAGTATCCATGGCCTTCGCGCCGTTCTACTACGACCCAGCGGTCGAGTTTGAGAGGCTCTTGGACGAGCATGCGCATGGCACTTCCGCCCAGGACGTGCCGCAACAGGAAGGGGTCGTACCATCCAAAGGACAGATGGGGGCGGATTCTGGCAGGACTGTGACTGATCATCCGTACGTTCGGCTCGTTTTCTTGCAGGGTGGTACTGAGATTACTGCACGTAGTGTTCCTTCACCCACTCCGAAATCGGGGAATGGAGTCAATGGACCACTATGCACAGGGACACTCACGCGCCGTTTCGCGGGGCTGATCAAACGACGGGACTTGTCGTAGGGTGCCGAATCTGCGCGTACACAATCGAGCCTTGGTCTTACGCATTTCACGATGTCGAGTCGGTTTCGTGGCAGGAGATATAGACAGTCGAAAGGCTGGAATCTGGCGCAGTCACGGACACCAATCTGCATTCATTCAGTCCCCCTTGAAGTTTAGACGCGATGTACGATAGATATCGATAGTCGGGCTGTTCAATGTGCGTTTGCTTTTGAATTCGTTGTGTCTTTCACTCCAGCGCAATCGTTGAGAAATCTACAACACGACCGTCAGCGACCAAAGACCTGTCGTCCAGACAGACGGGCAGCTGTGCGGAATGACGTCATTCGTCGCGTCTGGTCGTGTATTTAGGCCATCCGCGACCCCAAAAGCAACAACCCCTCCCCATTCTCCAGCCATGCCGACTACTCGCTCACAAGACGCTCACAAGGGGGATGTGAAGGCGTCCGAAGGAGGGGACAGATCCGTTTCCACCAAGTCCAAGGCGACGAAGCCCGCGTCGCGGAAGAAGGCTGCACCGCCCTCTACGAATTCGAAACAGGAGCAAGAGCAAGAGCCCGTGGAAGTCGGCGAGAAGCGCAAGGGCACGGCAGAAGGGGAAGAAAAGAAGGACAAGGATTCACCGCGGAAGAAGGCCAAGACCGAAGACGAGGAGGATGTGGTTCACGAAGAGCAAGAGCATCCCAAGGGTGAGGAGGAGGGAGGGGAGCAGAGCATCCAAGCTAGTAGCATGTACGAGGCAGGTGCGTGCTGCGGTCCTATACAGGTCCAACTTCGATCATTTATGGGAGAGACAGGCACCATCGAGCGCGGCCACATCTACTTCTTCTACCGGCCCAAAGTCGAGCTGGAGGAAGCACATTCCGTTGACGACGTCCAGCGTTTTTACATGCTCCTCGTCCCGCGACCCCCGCAGTTCGCCGCCGGAAGCCCAGGGATAGCCACAAAAGGGGACAACGACGAAGAGCAACAGGAAATGACCTTGATCCAGGAAGGCGAAGACGTCATTCCCGCAGAGGAGCCGACGGGCAAGACGAAGAAGAGGTTCCGCCTCATTGTGGTCGGAAAGAAGGGCTTGCCTGACCCCGAGGCGAAGGGGCGCGGGAGGGTGTTCTGGGGAACTGTCTCCACTGTCGGCGAGGACCTCAAGAAACTCGAAGAAGGGCTCGGAGAGTCGACTTACGAGACTAAGACCAGAGGTGAGCCATGACCCCAACCTGCCCCGAATACGAACGTGTCTCTGAAGCGCATCCGCAGGCACGCGTCACCAAGGCCCCGCTCGACTCGCCGCGCGTGGCGCATACGCCATTGTCAACGCAGAGGCGACCATGCCCTCGAAGCGCGTAACACATCTTGGATACCATCTCTCGCATCCGTCCGGGAATGAGTTAGGTGAGGTCCAAGAGGAATTGGGCATCCACCAGGCGTCTTCCTTCGTTCTTCAGGTCAAGAACCCGCTCGCGCCTCCCACGGGACCCGCCCAGGTCGGCTTGCCCAAGTCTCGCCGCGCGGACTATCCTGAAGATATCATGCGCGGCGTGTTCGGGATGGGTGGACGGAGGGGCCGCGAGTCCTACGGGTTGAGATTTGCGTCCTGCGAGAGGCAGGAGCTACTTGAGTACGAGGGAGCAGAGTTGTTGTTCATCGCGGCGCACAGTGGGGAGGAAGGCCTTGAACAGAGTCTAGGCGAAGGACGCGGTCACGGTGAGTAGTGCGGAGGGCGTCGACTCGGGATGTATGCTGATGCGTGTTGCAGCCCTCGAAGAGGTGGAAAAGCGCGAAAGCAAGGAGAAGGTTGACCAGATTTTACAAGAACTTGCGATGGAGGACGAGAAGATTCCTGCTGATCCGTTAGAGGGGGAGTGGGCATAAGTACAAAACGACACACCTCATGAAGTCCGGAGAATAAAGTAGGATGGCACTCCTCTTCGCACAGCAGCTTTCTTGGATGTACAACAGTTGGATCTCAAACTATGTTGCGGTAGGTGCTTCTGGGTGCGCTTATAAAGGACTGTGCACGAGAGCAACAGAAGTATGGCTTCAGGGTATACATCGTCAAATATCGTGAGGAGTACAATGTCGTGTCATATAATACAAATGGTCCGTACTGCGGCAGCCGTGTCATGGTGATTCGGTATCGTCGTTGTCCGTATTGATTCTGAGCACCTTGACCCATTCCCGGTAGTTGAACTGCCCATTCCTTGTAAACGGACCCTTGAGGAGCTTGTCGATCTATGCATGTCAATTAGTAATCCCGGCGACATTGCGGTCGCAGGTGGACGAGAAACGGGTGCTGTACTCACCTCAACCTCATCCATCCGCTCACCCACATCGCCCAACCACTTCCGAATCTCATCGCACTTCACGAATCCCGTGTCCCCCTCGTCGAAGCACTCAAACGCGGCCAGCAGCTCCGAGTCCGCGTCAAAGTCGTATAGGTGCTCGCCCATCATGGTGAGGAACATCGGGAAGGTGATCCCGCGGTCGGTCCCGCCATCGTCGGATGGACCCCGAGAGTGCATCCCGCCAAGGCTGCCGCGGCGGTCTCCCGGGCGGTCAGCAAGGAGCTGCTCGAGCGTCGAACGGGAGGGCGATATGCCTGCCAGTGCAACGCGTCCGACGAGGAGGCCAAACGCGTGCAGCTCAGGTTCAGTGGCTCGGGTACATGCCCCGGACATGCTGTGAGACGCACCTAGCGAGCTGAATATGTGCTTTAGGTCCTGCTCCCCTACGATTCCGTCTCCATCATGGTCGATGAGCGAGAATGCTTCGCGGAACTGCTGGATCTGGGGAGGAGAGAAGAGGGAGAAAACGCCAGAGGGCTCGCGCCGTGCCCGAGACTTCTGTGCTTTCGTGAGCTTGCTGGGCGTACTTGTTGGTGTAATGTCGGGAGATAGCCCATATGGATAGCGAGACATAGTATCAGGAAGATTGCGGGGGTGTGGGATCAAGTGGAACAGAGCAGACGGACGGAAGCGAAAGAATAATGAAGACAAGTGACCACGGCGATGTCGGATACCTATCGTATTAAGCAGGTCCCCCGAGATGGAGCGCGCACGTTTTCCCCCCACCTGTTTACTCCTGTTTGCCTTGCATCACCACTTCACCGTTCGCGAAATCCTCCTGTAATCTTTTCTATTCGCAATCAATACTCCTCGGACTTTACAAAAGGAAGTTATCGGTGGTAAGAGTAGAATATTGATTTGCATTTATTCCATTATGAGTTAATGCATTCCGATGAAACTAGGAACCACACATTAGCTACCCATTTACGAGTTCAACGTTCTGACCACTAAGCCAACTACACTTTTCGCCTAGGGTTCCAACCATCTCCGAAATATCCTTTCGTATCCGCTTCAAAAGCCCTACATTAGACACACAGCAGCCCACCATGATACGACCTCCATGGCCGTGGAAGGAACGTGCGCGATAAGGTCTCGGGCCTACCGGGGGGGGGGGCATGTGAACGGCTCGCCTCGAGTCTTCGCGGGCGTGGTGAGAAATAGCAAGTCCATATTGACCGATAAGTTCTTCATGGTAGGTTTCGGACCACACGAGAGTAACCGGGATGTAGAACGGGGAGGCCGCACTCCTACGCACCAGCAGCTAGGGAATAGACGACGACCAAGTGTGGCCTCATCAAGACGTCACGAAACCGTGGAAGTGGAGCTTTCGAGGAGGCATCACATAAGGTGGGAGTAGATACTTATATAAATCCTGCGCCTTTGTTCAGCACGATCTGTCGCATGCGACGAAGGATAGGTACAGGTGCTCACAGGCAATCACATTACTTTCTGCGCCGCCGCCCTTCTCCGCCCTTCGCCAAGCCTACTCCAGATCACGTTCAAGACCCATCCGCGAGGAAGCCATTGGAAGACCTTAGCCCAGCCAGTCATTTTCCCTAAACTCATATACCTCGGCGGTCTCCTCTGAAGCGCGGCGTTCACAGTCGTTTGGGCATACACCTCTGTCGGCATGGGACTGTTCTCTTGTACGCGAGTGAGCCGTTCCAAGATGAGATCGAAGTAGTCCTTGTACAGGCTGTCCGGGGGTAGGTGGACGTGCGGCGTCTGGTTGGCAGCGATGTTGGACTTCACGGCGCCAGGGGCGAGGAGGACGACGTTGATGGGTTGATGTTCCATGGCTTGCACTCCATGTAGAGCGAGTCGGTGAGCGAATGTAACGATGCCTTGCTTGCACCGTAAACACCGCCCCATGGAGAGGGCCTTAAAAATTCGCGCTATGAGGACGGGAAACAGGGACGCGAAGGTGAGGACGTACATGATCCCAGCGACGGATCCTACATTGACGACGGTGCCGCGCTTGCGAGAGGTCGTGTGCGGGATAACGGTCTTCGTTGTACGAATGGCTGCGAATACATTGGTGTTGAAGACGCGAATAATCTCGGCCGTGTTGACATCGATGAAAGGTGCTGAATGCACGAGCCTCAGTAATGCCGGACGCCGCTAGGAAGGACGTGTACTGCTCACCAGAATTCCCAATACCAGCATTGTTCACCAAAATGTCTATCTGACCTTCTTTCTCAATGATCGTTTGCACAACCTCCTTCACGACGTCATCCTCCGTGACATCTAATTTGAGAAGATGAACATTATCCTGAGTGAAGCTTTCCATGGACTCTATCTAGCCTGCGAACGGTAGCATACACGATGCATCCCTTCGATGCAAACGCTTCGGATCTGCGGTTAAGTTAGTAATCAAATAAAGCGGAACGATGGTATGAGGCGGACATACAATGAAAAACCTATGCCACCTTTCGAACAGCCTTTGAGGAGGACAACGGTCTTGTCGTTGACAGACATGTTGCGATGAAAAGTATACGATGTCCGCAGTCCGTCAGCATGCGAGATTAATACGAATGCCGTACGAGTCGGCCCGTCATTGTAGAGCTGAGTTGATCATAACGAGATGTCGCTCAGGAAATGTAGGAAACATCATCATGGCCTGGGCCTGCGTCAGAATATGAACGTCGATGGGTTCCATTGCGGAGCAGTGGTCGACACCGGGAGAGGTCGGAGCCGGTGCGTTGAGTGAGACCAAATAGAACACAACAAGTCTGGCGCGTGGACCGGCCCGTCGGGACCGTCGGGTGACGGGAGACCTTCCAAGACACTGGACAGTGGCGCGCCGACATCGAGGACTGGTCACAAAATCTCAAGGTTGCTCAGGCTCTCTGCCACGATATCAGCGGAAGAACCCACCGTGCCTAATGCGCCCCGGCATCATGATGCAGTTAGCAGAAGCCCAAGCTAGGTGGATATAACCTAGCGAACGTACGCTTTGTGCTAGCTGATCATGATACTGTATTTGTCACCAAGGAGTACAACCTTTCAAGAGTCCGGCCAGAACACCAGTACGCCGCATTCTAACAAATTCAACGTGAAACGCCAGACAACCGTCAAAAGCAGATCAAGCACAAACAAGGCATGTTCTTCTCGGAAATGCCACGCTTACACATTTCTATAATAACAGAGCGCAAGGAAGGTCTAACGTCGACATTGCCTAACTTAACGGACATCCTTGTGCTTTAGCGCTGCGCGCCTGGAATCGCACCTCGTACCTGGCTTGGCCCGCCCGACCTGCGTATCTCCGTTTCTCTCTCTAAATACTTACCCAATCGTATCTGAACCGACCTCGGCATACACAGTACGTAGGGACGAGGCGCGCGAGCGGTAGCTGCCTCCGGCGTCCTTCCCTGGAGCAGGGAGCACGCACTTAGCGAGGCCAGGTGGGAGGCACTGAGGCAGCCGATGACCAGGCACAGAATAGTCATGGAAGCAAGGCGGGGAAGCAGTCTGGAGAATGGGGCCGGGGGCGTCGGAGGGACTCAAGCAGACGAGACGAACAGGATTATCCAATGCGTTTTCTGGTATGACTCATCAGTATCACCGGCGTATCTTCCCTGCGATATAGAACTGAGCGGTTGGTGTTCCCATCGACCTCTGCGTCCGTGCAATCCGCGGGTATTTGAACTGGAAATCGTACCCGTTCGCGGGATGGACCCTATTTGTGGGGAATGCTTCGCTCTCACACTCAGTAGTCATATGACTGCCTCATGTTTTAAGCACTGATGCATAACAGTCGACGCCTAGGTAGCATACCCTCCCCCACACAACCAACGACATTTTACATGTCGACAAGCAAGACTGTCGTCCTCGTCACTGGATGCTCGAAAGGAGGCATTGGCTTCTCCTTGTGAGCAAGCACGTTTCTTTCATCCTAATATTGAGATAACATTACGGCGACGCTCGCAGATGCGAGGCTTTCGCAGTAAAGGGATACACCGTCTATGCAACTGCGCGGAATCTTGATTCCATGGGTGAATTCAGCAATGACGAGATCCACAAGCTCGCCCTCGACGTCACGAAAGAAGACGAGATCGAGGCCGTTGTGGCGACTATCATCCGGGCAGAAGGCCAGGTCGACGTCCTAGTGAACAATGCTGGGATAGCTAACAAAGGTATGCTCTTCGCGACGGCGTGTTCTCGTTGATAGACATCCCCCCTAACACCTGGAACCCAGGAGCAATCATTGACATCCCCATGGACTCGTGGCTACAACTGTATGAGACCAATGTCTTTTCAATCCTTCGCATGTCGAAGGCGGTTATTCCCCACATGGCAGCCCGCAAGCGGGGGATGATTATCAATATAGGCTCAATTCTCGGCCAGACGTATGTCGTCCTCATGGCGAGGGCGAGAATAACTTTGCTGACTCAGTATCCTATCCGGCAGCCCAGTGCCGTTCTCAGGCGTGTATGCCTCTGCCAAAGCCGCCGTTCACTCTATCACCGACACACTTTACATGGAATGCACACCACTTAATATCGATGTTGTGCTCGTCGCCCCCGGTATCGTCAAGTCCTCCATCGCTCTCAAAGCAATATCGAATATCCCTACGACATCAACGACCAGTCTTTACTCGGACTACATCGCGTCCATGGGTACGACTTTGGCTGCTTCTTTCGGTAGAACGGCCATGGAGACGGATACCTTCGCTCGGCAAGTTGTCGATGCCGTCCTTCGTCCGACCAAGCCGCCGAGGTACTTGACTATGGCGCCGTTGGCTAAGACATGGAGCCTCTTCGAGTGGCTCCCACGTGCATGGGTTCTACAATATGTGTGGAGGGTCCAAGGAGAAGGTCCGAGACAGATGGCCGGCAAGACGGGGTAGGAGAACGGTGCTGACGGCCGCCGGCAGTGTCGGAGACAGTGACTTAGGTGCTACTTAGTAGCTTTATCTTGGATAGCTTTTCAATAGTCAGACAGGCCCAGTCCTTATCTACCACACTATCAGCATCGTGGAGCAGAAGAAAGAGAGTCCGGTGGCGGCGGTTCAAGTTGTGGTGGCCCAAATTTAGTGACAACTGAGTCACTCCGGGCCGACGAATACTTGCCTTCCAAATGTGGAGGGTGATCACATCTACCACAGCCCTGGTGACATATTGTCACGCCGAGTCGGACTGAGCGCCCTTGAAGTTCCACTAGTATTACTAGTTCGACTCCGGGGCCAACCAGACTCGATGACTATTACTCTGCTGATATTGCTACAATTCGAAGACCTGTCCTGTTCATCCAATGTGCCACTGCTGGGCGTGCTGTTTAACATCCGTGTGGTACGCCACAGCATCAGCAATAATTCATCTCCTGAACTGCCTCTGAACGTTGAACGACCCTGAGTACTTGGCTGGAGAGGCCGCCTCAGGCATCTCAGGCATCTGATGCCACCTGTCCCGCTTATCCAGGTAGTCAGGGAAGCCCAGAAGAAGTCCAGCGCCGGGCCAGTTCGATGCACTGAGTTTGTATGAAGAGGCTATATTCTGAGTCATCGTTTCTGACTTGCCTGACTTCCGGTCTTTACTATGGTCGGGTTTTTTCTAAGTCTCGTTTTCTCCCTCACTGAAGACATGATGACTTATTTTCTCTATCTTTGTTAGTGCTGAGGGAGACGACTTACCTCACCAGTCTCCTTGGCGCATGATGAGCTTTGTCAGAACCCAAGTACGCAGTTACACTCTACTGGGCACCAACACGACGAACAAGTGACACTACCACCTGCTTTGCATTAGTCAACTGTTAGTCAAGATGAATAAGACTTTCCTGGGCACTACTTAGTAGTCTTGACGACGCGGCTCGCGGATGTGGACAAGCCAGTGATTATTGTGCAGTTCAGTGGCGATCAAGTGGACTACGTCATTCGAAATTGCATCAAGTCTCCATAGTACCCCCGGGCGTGGTTATGCCTGGTTATGCCCATCTATCCATTCCATTTCCGTCTTCGTATGGGTTTGAGGCTTGTCTTGCGCCCAGTCGCTTGAATGAATTGCAATTGACCACGCCCGCAACGCTCTGCAACGCTCCCCACATGATAGACGTCTTTGAAACCATCAAGCCTGGTGACCCTAGGTAAATATCGTAGCCGGCGCGTCGGAGTTGCAGGTTCTCATTGACATCTTCACCAACAGGCCGTCGATTTACCCCTCATGCGCAATATCGCCCCGAGCGCATACAAACCTAGACTAGGTAAGCACGATGCCGACATAACTCCCCGGTCGAGTGCAACGAAACCCGGCGGCACAGGAAAGTTGTACACCGCCGCGGCGTCGATCGATGCTTGAGGTCGGCTTCGGGGCGCGCAATTTCAATGTTTCCTTCCGCATCCCATCATCTCTTGGGAGGCGACACCCCATCGACAATGCTACCGACTCACGACCTTGTCGCAGCGAGAATGGGATCTTGGCGTTGCTCCACATCTGCCGCGATGCCTTTTCTCCTGTGCGCGTGCAACTTGAACGCACTCCGAGAACGTCGGACATCGCCCCTCGATACCGGACCATTCGGGCACAATGCCAATATATCGCCGTCCCCTCGATACCGGTCCTTCGTAAACGGATTCAATCTCAGTCTCCTTCTCATATATTGGCATACATGAGTTCGCCCCAAACGAGAGAGCGGCTGTGGAGCTGAATGTGATTATTATGCTGAGCGCGATCGCGCGGGGGAATGCCCGGGAGCTCCGGGCGGCAAGGGTGTATACTTATGAGGATGTATAGGCTCGCCTTAATCAGCGGGCAGCCCATGTTTTTTTTTCCAGCCGGTGCGAAGTGCGGCGAAGAACATCGGTGCGCATTGGCCGAAGGATTCGACGGACGATAGGGTCGGGTATTTCTAACTTAGGCTGAGTAGCCGGAAGGTTGTTCCGGTTCTTTCGAATATCTGTTCCGCCCTGGTCTGCCGAGAACCTGACGCGCCCTCTTGTCCCTATATAGATACGTTACTTGCGCCCGGCGGCGGAACGGAATGGTGTACTTACTACCCACCGTCCGGCCAGCGCGTGAAAATGCCTCTTGCATCACGTGGCTGGGAGCCCTGTCGTAGATACACTTGAAGGCGAAGTTTTCTGCCACTGGACCTCAAAGAAGTGTGGGACAGATTTTTCGCGTACACCAAGCTCGCACGCCCATCATGCGGAAATCGAGCACCAAAATCTAGAAACCTGTAGTTATACAGTGCATTTTACAATATCCCGAAGTACGAAGTAAATATCCGCAGCCCAATAGATACACACCGCCAGTCACTAGCGACACTTACGGAGCTGGAAAGCAAAAGTTCAGTCACGTTCAAAGCCAATGCCAAAATACAAATACTCGCTCCAGAAGCCTGTGCGAAGCTACATCTCGCGAGGCGCTCAGTGATCATCAGCCGAGAGCGCATCGTACGTCGGGCAAAGATCCGACCATGCTTGTGGGACATGGTTCGCCAGAGAAGTATCAGCGGTGTCCTCGGCGAACACGACAGCGAAGCCCGCCTCGAGATGGAAGTCGATGTGGCAATGGAGGAACCACGGTCCGGGGTTGTCGGTCTGGAAGCGGATCGTGACGTTGTCGCCCGCTGCAGGGGTGCCGGTCGAAACGACGTCGCGCCATACGGGATTGTTATAGTTGTATTCTGTGGAGCCGGCGCTGCGGACCACAGCGAACGAATGCTGTTGGGAAAGGGTGGTGAATGGGCAGTGACGGAGGTGAGCACATAGTGGACTTACACCGTGCAGGTGGAAGGGGTGGGGAGCCCCGGGGGCGTTGACCGTGGCGGGGAAGGTGAGCTCGATGGACTTGTTGATCGGCAGCGTGTAGACACTTCCGGAAGGCAGGAGGTCCTGGGCGGCCTGTGCGCCGCTCAAAATCTGAAGGAGGACGGGGACAGTGGGAGGCGTGAAGGACGCGTTGTTGATGAAGAAGTTCGAGCCGTTAAAGTTGAAGACCATGTTGATGGCCACATCGGTACCACCCTGTGTAGCGCGGCCAGGCTGTAAAAAGAGAGGGCATAAGTATCAACGTTGTCTGATGAGTTGTGCCGAGTGAGCCGCGTACCGTCTGTTTAGCGACAAAGGGGTGGAGGTCGACCTCATTGAGGAGGTTCTGTGTGGTTTGTTGGGCCGTCGTAGGTTCGATGGGATCCGCTCCCGAGTAGCGCAGGATGGCAGAGTTGATTCCATTCGTGAAACCAATATTTCCAAAGCTCGGGTTGGCGCGAATCCAATAGTTGCCAATTGTCTGATTTGCAGTCAGCTAGCAATGATTGTTTAGCTTATCGTTAAAGAGTTGTGCAGACAATACGTACCACGAAAGAATATCGTTGAGCAGAGAAGATTTGAATAGCGTTCGCGGTCACGGGTTGCGTTGCAATACCATCCGCCTCAATAACGGACATGTCATGGCCGTCGATGCTGAAGGTGTAGTTGGGGTCGCATGACAAGGACACAAGGCGGAAGCGATAACTATTCAAATAAACTTAACATCCTCTTCGCACTAAGATCAGAACTGCGCGTACCGTTTGCCCTGTGTGACGTTGATAACAGCGAGGCCGGCGGTAGCGTTGGTAGTGCTACGGCCAAGGCCATTGATGAGAGTCGAGTCCGAGCCGAGCCTGTATCCCACGTCAAATTAGGGTTGGCATTCTTCCTGGGAAGAACCACAAGGTGACTCACGGGAAGCTCGGTCCAAGCCTGGCAGCCACGTGATACCAGTCGGAGAGGGTGATCACAGTCGAGTCTGTGTGAATAAACGTCAGGTGAACCCAAAGTGTTAGTAACGATGTCAACCAGAACTGACCGTTGTCGACGTCGTACAGTCCCTTGAGGGGGTCCTTAGGGTCATATACCACGAATGGACCCCTGAGACCGTCACAGTACTGCGTGGAGAGATGGCTGTGGTACCAAAAAGTGCCTGCGCAACTAACGTGAGCATCCAAACATACAGCACGCCGCAAAGGATGTAGCTTACCGGCCTGATCCGGAACCTGGAAATCGTAGAGGAACGAGTGCCCGCTAGCAATCGGACACTGGTTGATGAACGCGGGACCATCCGCCCAGTTCGTGCCCTTCTGGAAAAAGCCATGCCAATGCTGGACGAAATAGTCAGCTAGATACTTATTTAGTAAGCGATGGCAACGTACAATGCTGGTGGTCTTCAGCATTGTGTGGTTCGTCAGTTGGTCGATGACATTCAGCTGGAAACGGTCTCCCTGTTGAACAGCATGGTGAGCATGTTGGTGGATATCCCGGGAAACGGGGGGCGGACAAGCCACGCACCTTGTTCCCTGTGATGAGCGGCCCAGGGAAGACACCATTCACCACAACGGCGGCACGGGTGTAGCCATCAGGGGCGATGTTCGCGTTGGAAATGGTAAGGTCGGCCTTGGGGCCAATGCCCGCATGGGCTGAGGCGGCGAAAAGAAGGGTGACGCAGGAGAGCAACGATTGGAACTTCGCCATGGGGGTCGCGGATGAGGAGCAGTGTCCGAAGGCTCAAGTAGGGCTCAAGTGGGGCTGGAGCTGGGTTGGATGCCCTCCCCAGTGTATCCTTTATACTCCTCAACCGAAGGCGGCGCGCAAAATAATGATATGGAAGTCCATGCGGCCACCACGGTTGCCGGTCCATGACGCTGGTTGAGCAAGTTTCGTTCCGCCCGATACGGCCATGGTCCTGGGGCGCATTCAATCGGGTCGACCCTGAAAGGCGGCCCTCGCGCGAATCCTTCGGTGCGCGTGAGAGCTTCATTTGGCGCAGCGCGCGACGCTACCTCCCACGAAACTTTGCTTGCTTGCGCGCCCCATTGAGCGTCGATGTGGATCGATATCCCGATGAGTGCAGTTTGGAACCGGTGGGAAGGATGGCCTTGAAGTTGTAAGGACTGATGCTAGGACCTGGGCGGCGACCCTTGCACGGTTCTAGCGCTGTAGCGCATGGCTCAGAAGGGCTAGCATGACTGTATAGTGATTAACTTGCGCACCTTGAGCGATATTTGCGACAAAATGACCGCGTCATTGAAGCCTCTGAGTCCGACTCGGAGACGCTGAGGCGACAGTGGCGGAGGCGCAGATTGGGCGATTGGCCACTGTTTGACTTCAAACTGATGATAAGGTGACAGATAATGAGCGGCTGATGAGTGGTGTGTATCAAACATTACTCGCCTGGTTGAGGGCAACTTGGGTGCTTTGAGGTTGGAGAGTTGACGGGAGGAAACGACGGCCAACGAGACCGCTTTCCATAAACGGAGCCTGTTCACCACGTGGCTCCCGGCCTTCTTACTAATACAATCAATCACCTTGCGACATTTCTGCCATCACTCGCACTCGCACTCGCACTCGCATCCGGAGCTGGAGCTGGCGCTGCACACCGCCAACCATCGATGTCTCTGCAACTTTCACGCTCAATTTTCCATCCCGAGAACGTCTTGGTTTTCTAGGCCTGAAGCGCATTAGAGTGATGGAGTATCAAAATTTCTCGATGGTCAGAGATGGTCAGAGCTACCGGCTCCGATCTTCGTCAACGTTGTGTTTCATGGCGTAAAGTGCAGTGCGGGGCCACCTCGACCGTCAAACGTGTCCAGTATGAATGCATCTTACCCAGGCGGTTGGTCCCCGGTCACTCCGTGCCCAATCAGTACTGAATCCTTGTTTTCACCTTCGTTCGCGGGATGCTATGGACGGCCAATATAGCTACCAACCTCCACCGTACCTGCTTTTCCGCACTAGCCTTAGAATGTACGTCACCTGTGCGTGCCATCCCTCTGATTCTCTTCATATTTCTTTCGCCATGTTACATATAATAACCCATCTTCAGCCAGAATTTTGATAACTGCCTCCCGCTGACTCTGAGATCTTTGGCTTATGTTTCTAGGTAGGTCCATTGTGAAGTCCGTTCGCGAAAGACAAGCTTAGCACAAATCAGAAGTTTTGGGATCCTGTCTGATCCCGGTGACCAAGTAGGTGCCTGCTCCGCATCTCTTTTGATCCTACTGACGATAGTGACTACACATCGCCTGCGCATTTCGCGAATACTATGCCGCTCAGGTCCGTCAGAACAAACGAGCTGCCATACGCACCCCAAACGACCGCTCTGCTTCCCCGTATGTCCCCAAATGGCGACCTGACTTTTCTCCCCTCCCCCAGGCACACGTCGGTGTGATGCTATCTGCCTCCTCATCATATGCAAAGTTACCAAACCTGGCAACTTCACCCGTACTTCAACACAACCGCGGCAGCCACCCGACAGTCGTGGTCTCCACCCGCCCTTCACCCACCATCGGCACATGCCGTTTCTCACCAAATACCGGCAGACCTTGTCTTCCCCCGCATCCTTGCCGCGCTTGTATGACAGGAGGTTTTCTGCGGTCAACATACGGGTATGCCTCGAGAAGGGCCGGGCGCAGACCCGATCCAATCCACCCGAAGTTTATCCCACCGGTGAGAGCAGGAGAAGCGGCCCAATGAGTGCTGAGCGCATGGCGCATATCTCTCTTCCGACTGCTCCGCAGTCTGTGGAAAGACACTCGAGCAGATGGTTGAGATTCCAGGTCCCAGACATCGGAAGCGCAAACGAGAGCGCTCCGATAGAGTAGTAACGTGGAAATTAAGATAACCGGTGGGAGGCAACCCACGCATTTGGCCGTGACGAGGCTTCCTATAGGCGCGCAACTTCGTAAGTATGCTGTTATCCATAATGCAAACTTCATCGCCGCCGTCGCCGCCGCCGGCGACGGTCATGTATATGCATGTACGGAAACACGCCTCGGCAACAGAGCGTCTACATGAGATCTCCAATACAATACCTTGTCGACGCAGGTCCGTAATTCAGTATTTACTTGACGACGGTTATGGGGGGCTGATGAGAGACTTGGTTGGGCTGGGCAGGGACGAACATCTCGACGCACAACTAAACCGTTTCCTCCCCTTCTCTCTCTCACGGCGTCTCACGGAGGATAGGCGCAACCGTCTCTCTTTACTCTTGGAGATGGTCACAAGCGCTCTAACATCCAACTTCGCTATATTGAACATACCGTGAATTGGAGGTCCTCTGACAATACGTCCAGGCTGGCACGTCCGTGGAATGAGGTCATTAAACGGCCGGATACTCTCGAATGCCGGTGAGTTACGCCCCGCAAGACCTCTTCGGAAGCATCATGCTAATGACCAATTCATGATCCGACTTTGTCATATGCCTTTCTACGTCCAGGATGTCGTGGTTGGTGTTTCACCATGTATGCAAATCCATCGGCTCCGTCTTGAATCTGTCCTTTCTGTCCCACAGTCCACAGTACCCTCCTCGCCACGGCTCCGACCGACAACTCGGACGGTACATACACACCGCCTACTTTAATCTGCCCAAACGCGAATCCCACAGCTCTCCCATAAAGGTAAAGCGGTTCTTTGTTTTCCCTGCTTAGAAATAACGTACATGCCGTTGTAGTCGCGCGCAGACCCTGTACAGGAAGTCCCCGACCCAGTCGCAGCGCCGCAAGTGTCGACCCCGCTCAGGCACGCAAGCACCTGTCAACCTCCGCACAGCGCGTAAGGAACAGGACATCATACCGGACTTGTGAAAGCGAGTGTCCCGTTCTACTAACACGCCGCTGTATTGTCCTCGAGTCATCCAAACTTTAGCTTACTCACTGGCCATTGCTCCTCCAGATCCTGGCGGCCGGCGCGGGCGTTGTACACGTCACGAGAATTGCTACACTCCGATCATGCACTCAACCTCATATGTAAGTACATCCTTCGAAGTGTTCCTCTGAGCCTCGTAATTAGAAATATACGTAATTGCCGATGGCGTCCGCCGCGGCACCCCCTCCCCCTCAACACCCCGGGCAACCCAGCACAATCAGCGCTACGGCAGCCTCCGCGGTGCAAGCTTCCGAAGCGAGCCCCCCGTCTCGTCTTGCGGTCCCGCGAGCCGCGAGCATGTGCATACGGCGTTTGCGTCTACGTCTTCCACACCCCAGGGTCCTGGCCTGGCAACTGTCATCGGCGCAGCACGATGATCATCCACATGCGGGCATCTACTTATCGCCCGGAAACGTCGTGCGCTGTCGCTGCGCCGCCGCCGTACGCCCTCGGCGCAGCGCGCTGCAGCATGGCTGGCCGACCCTGGGTTCTGCCAGTGCGCTTCCCCTCATCTCATCTGTCTTCTGCTGGCTTCTCTTCGCGTCCTGAGGTGCCGATTTTGTTTTTGTCCACATCGCTATTCTCGTCGCGGCGAGGTGAATGGGAAGGGGAAGGGGAGGGTTCTCACATCTGTAATCCGAGACGGAAGGGAAGGAGGGGTCGGGGCAGCTGGAAAGACCTCGTCGCCGTTCTAGACTCGTAAGCACCGACGGCCGCGTCGAGTTTCGGGAGGCGGGTTTCCTCGAACGAGTGCGGCCTGAGGTCATGATGTGATTGTGATCATCGCAGACTCGGAATGGCAATGCGTGATCGTGCATGTACCGTACCAATGGTGTTGCTGTCTAGACATCTGTGCAATCTCATCCACCCAGCAAAGACCGTGTGCACTTACGGTTTACGTGTGCGGAACGTACTACCCTGCATCCTCGATAGGACTCAGAGCGACCCACCCGCCGTACGTCATATGGGGCGCAGGGGGAAGAAGGTAAATGGTGTTAGGCAGGTCTCGTACACCGCGGTGACGGGGTGCGGGCCTACACGGCGGGGTACAAGACTCATGTCGTGGGATCGCACATCCACCTCGCCACTAAGATACGGAGCATCCACCGAAGACGTCGTCGCAGTGAATACGTCCTATCTGACATGAAGTGAACGAGAAGCCCCGTAAATTTATGGACCCGTCGACACCAAACGTACCCCACAGGATGTCACCACTGCCTCCGACCAACTTTGCCGTTCGCTTTCCTCTCGGGCGCCCCGACACGACTAAAATTGAGATTAGTGAAGGAGATTTCTCGACTCTCCATTCAATCGCGCATCCGGTCGGGACGCACCCGGACTCGCACCCGGGTTCCATCACGATTGGATTAATATTGTGCGCCGCCGACGAGAGTGGATGCGAACCATCAGGAGGACCGGACCCGGACAACGATGGAGTACTTACCGCATCACGCTCGCTAGGCACACAGAAACCGGTCGCAACCGCCGTGGCCGCGTCCATGGATCGGGGACCACACATTCTAGCAATCCGACAATGCGCAGAGTGCGAGGATCGTGCTGGCTGATGTGTCGAGCATGAGAATGGGCCAAACGCAATGGGCACTATGCCAGCTGCGCGGAATGATTTGAGAGATTCTATATTACAAGCATACAAGCTTCGGATGATGCGCGGGTAGGACGACGACAAGAAATCGGGAGTGCGAGTGGAATCATGACCGACATGATGAGTACGGATCATCGGGTGCCGCAAGATTCGAGTGTAGGCGCGTTGGTCGTGGATGCCAAAATACAATGATGACTGATCGTGGATGTCTCGTGAGTGTGTACGTCGTGCTGCAAGTCCGTGAGTCGGGGGATCCAAGAGTCGGCGCGTACATCCAACGGAACGTGCGGAGGAGCGCAGAGGCCACTAATTGAACGGACCGCCAGGTACAAACGGTACGGGCCGGACCTGCATAGTCGCCGAACGAGGGTCCATCAGCAGCTCGTTTTCGAGAAAACACTGCGCGCACTTACCAGCACAACGGCGACATATGATAGGCACTGCGCCAAGGAGACCAAAAATGTTCCTGATACGAGCTTATGGGTAATGCATTGGTTCTCTGCATGGCATGAACGGGAGAGACAAAATGGGACATACCTGCTATCGAATGCCTGCTGCGGCCTCCATCCGTGTGACCTCTTCCCTGAGCGCATCTGTGCCTTCTTCGAGCCATTGGATGTACGCCCTCGCACGGAAAAGGATGCCGCTCTTTCCCTTGGTTCCTCTGCCGCGACTGCCGCTGCCTTTCGGGCGGCCCCGAGTTGGCATCCCGGATCCCGGGGGTGCTCCTGCAGGTGCAAGCAGCGTCGTTAGCTGCAGGTAACCATCACGGATGGCGTTGCGGCGCTTCTGCTCGGACATGATGTGGTTTAACCTCTTTTGAGGAGTGGATAGAAGGGGTTTAACGCGGGGACCGACAGACGCCGAGGGAGTGCTGCGAGAGGGAGAGGAGGAAGTAGATGCAGAGCGGCTGCGGGACGGCATTGGAGGATTTGATTCAACACTCTGGTTGAACATAGGCTGCTGCGGTGGAGGGGGAGGTTGCGGGGCTTGCAGCTGATGGTAGTGCTGCTGCTGCTGCTGCTGCTGTTGGGGAGGATCGGGCTGAGAGGTGAAAAGATTTGATGAGGGCGGGAGTTGATCTAGACCGGGAGGGGCCGTCTCCTGCAGAGGATTGCGGTAGAGAGGATCTGAGGAGTGTGCGTCCGGTAGTTGAGGAAAAGCATCCACATTGAAGTCCCAATCGAAGTTTTCGAGGAACCCGAAGAGATCAGTCGTCTCTGAAGCGGAAAAGAGATCATTGGATGGTGGAAGTGACAAGGGCGGGGGTGCCCGTGCGCCGTGGAAGCCGGGGTTGAAGAACTGAAAGTCGTCAAAGGGGACGGGAGGTGGAATGGGCTCATGCTCTGACGGAGAGTCGGGACGCGCTCCAGTCATTGTCATCCTCGACGTCCGAGAACAAGTCCCGGTTGGCCGGTGCGCGCTCCGTGACGCGACGGGAAGCCGGAGCCCCCGGCTGGATCCGGAGGGTGCCGGGTAACCCGGAGCACCGGGGACAGGGGGACCACGTGGGTAAAGAAAAGGAAGAAAAGCGGGAGATAATGACCGTAGGGTCCGAAACACCGCCCATCACCTCCATGTCGGCCCTCTCAGAGGCCTCCACCCCGGCCCAGGACGGGGCTCCTCCGTCGATCGACACTCAGCAACTCCAGCAACACAACCAGCAGCTCGCCTCAGACCTCGGCCAGCAGCCCATACAGCCAGGCTCCGGAGCGTCCTCCGCCCCGCCCGCCGACGGCGGCCGCAAGCGTGCGTGTGTCCGCTGCCTGGCCCGCCCATGGCCCGCCGTTGCCCGTGCTGACCTCCTCCGCTCCAGCCAAGGCGCCCTCGGTTCGAAGGGCCTGCACCGCCTGCCACGCCGGCAAGACAAGATGCAGCGAGGTCCTCCCCTGCCAGGTTCGTCCTCCGCTCGTCCACTCGCCACTCCCTGTCCCCCGCCTCGTGCTCACACGTCTCCCACCAGAGCTGCCTCAAGAGGGGAATGGGGGCATCATGCGCTTATCCCGACCCAGACGCCGATAACCACCAGCCTCAAACACAACCTCGTACGTTTCTCACCCTTCCGGAGCTCACCCCCCCCCCCTCACAACCGTCACCAGCCCAAGTGCCCCCCTTTGCTGCCACCATTCCATACCCCCCGCCCATGCAAGGCCTCACCCATCCCCACTATTACGACTACAACACCACCTTTGCTGCCACCCCAAACCCTGGCGCCTCCACCTCCACATTCCGGCCCGCCAAGCGACCCCGGCCGCTCACCGAAGAAGAGGCCGCCGCCATTACCCGCAACTTCACCCGCGGCGACTTCTTTGTCGGGTCCAGCGCTCCGGTCCGCATTGACCCCCGCCTCCCCGTCCGCCTAACCCTCGCTGAAGGCGATCAAGTTCACTTCTCCATTGGGGAGGCCATCGTCTGACGTTCTTGCCTCTCGTCTTTGCTGTGTTTCCGTAAGTTAGGTATGAACGATGGACTTGCAGTCTGTATTGTTGTCCGCTAGCTTTCTTGGTGTGCATGAATGCCCTATGTATGTAATACGCTATCATATCAAAGTCTTTCATCTCGCCTCACGCTGTACCCGCTTCAGGGTATCTACGAAACCCGGATGCTGTGAATGGACGGCGATGAGAGGCACGTCCTCTATACCCAGAAAAACTGGTGAGTTCGTCGACTGTTGTCGCGAAGATGACCTCCGTATGCTCCAGAAAAGGTCAAGGACCGGCCACCGCGGAGAACATGGCTGCGCAGATGGTCGTCCTTCGGATATTGCACAGCTTCATCTTCAGGCTAGAAGCACTCGGGTTCGCCAAGTACTTGGATGAGAGATACCGACGACCGGACCCGATTAACTTCGCCCCCGCCCATCGGTGTGGCCTAGTGTACCGCACGGCTGACTGCCGGATACACTAGGACCCACAAGATATGTCGTGGAGGCGCAGCCGTCGGCGCGTTCAGATGGCATCTCTCCAAACCGTTGCTTGTGGTTTAGGTGGGAGTGTCGCTGAACAAGCGGGATCGGGGGCAATGACTTTGAATCAAGTATAGCGGCACTGTTCGCACCTCCTCGATGCGAACGGCCTCATCACATCTTCATGAGATAATGGTGGCGTGGTGAGGGCATGGGCGTGGTTTCGGGGCTGCGGCATGTGGTTCGAGAGGGGGCGAGATGTCATGTTCTCTCGTTTCGCGACCGCACTCCTTAGCAGATACGCCTTTCATCTGCTGTGGTTTCGCGATCTGTGCGCACCGCGACCACGCCCCGTTGCCATGCACGATGCCGCTGACCGCGATGGCCTCGTTGAAACCCCTCTCTCCAACAAGCGTGGCTCTGCTTTCTTCTTGTTATTTTTGCTCTCAAACTCGCTCAAGCTTTGGGTACTGCCAGGAACAAGCGGGTACATATATGTCTCGCTGCGTTGTTCGATCTGCAGTGAGCACCCACCCCAATATCATCAACCTTCAGGCCCCTCTCCTCTCCCCCGCCAATTCATTCTACTGGACCATGTTTTCCATGTCTCCCATTGCTATCTTCGTCTACTTCATCTTCGTCTTCGCTATCCCGGCGAGCGCTGCCGCTGTCGTCGAGGAGAGGAACAGTGAGTACTTGAAGCCAACTTTAGAGGGCAAATGCTGATATTCCCTTGTACCATAGTTATCGATGACTTCACTTCCGCAGGTTCGTCCGTTTGATACAAAGCAAGCCCCGCCCCCACTAATATCAGCCTGCACTGTAGTCGCCAGCTTGGCGACCGGTGCTCTAGATGGTTTGAAGGACGTAGGGACTGCTATCACTTGTACGTGCCCCATCCGTATGAACAGCGAGAGTGCTCGGCTGAGCGCTGAGCTTCTGGCACTGTCTATCCTTCCTCTAGCCGCTGCAGGACACGAGTTCACGATCCTCACCGCTGATGGAGGCCACGTGCTCACCTTGGCCGCAAGCGGTGAAGGCATCGCGACCTCTATTGCTGGGACTCTCTACACCATCGCGACTGCGGACGTCGGGAAAGCGCTGTACGTCTCTCCGTCAGCATGTCCGTTAATTTGCTCTACGCAGAGGCTAACTGAGGGCTTAGCAACGGCGCAATTTCGCTGCCTGGGCCTTTGCTCGGCGGGTTCTTGGTGGCTTTTGTGAGCATGACGCTTGGTGCTTTTATGATATTCTAGATTCGGAAGTAGAAGAGGAAGGTTTCATGTACGTTGTATGGTATGAAGATTAAGATTGTATTTTATTGGACTCGTTATCATATGCCTTAGTCCAGGTTGCTGTGGAGCAGCGGTAACGTCGACCTCGGTTGCAGGTTGAACTGGTTCGACTCGGAGCTGTCAGGGTTTAGGTTTAGGTTTAGGTTGCGTTAGGGTTTGGGTTAGGTAGGAAGTTAACCATGGGGTAGTCCGATGATTTCGTGTTGAGAATATGGGGATAAATGAAAACATTTTGAAATATTGCAATCCAATAGGGGGTCAACAGCGCGAATGTTTTATTTCACTCTACTTGTATATTCATAGGTCGATATTGGTGGGATCCAGTAGATGGCGACTACATCGGAAAATCAAAAGGATCTGAATAACCTAATAAGGTCAATAATGCCTGTTTTATGTCAGGTGCTGTGGAGCAGCGGTAACGTCGACCTCGGTTGCAGGTTGAACTGGTTCGACTCGGAGCTGTCAGGGTTTAGGTTTAGGTTTAGGTTCCGTTAGGGTTTGGGTTACCAGCCCTAAGGATTCGGTTCCAGGGTTCGATGTATGTGAGCTTTTAGGCAGTACTTGCGCAGCTATTGGGAGAAAATCGTGGTATATTGCCAACTGATGGATGTTGAATTATGTCAACATATTTCCAGGGCAAATATATGGAGAATATAGGGATAAATGAAAACATTTTGATGCAATATTGCAATGGCCAATAGGGGGTCAACATCACACGAATGTTTTGCATGCCTGCTTCGTATTGCCACTCTACTTGTCTGGCGAATAGCATGTGAAAAGAATGTGTATTGCCCCGATATTGGTGCGGATTTTCTCGCGCTCAGTAGATGGCGACTAGGTGAGCTTTTCGCCCAGTACTTGCGCCAGAAGTATTGGGAGAAAATCGTGGTATATTGCCAACTGATGGTATGTTGAATTATGCAAAGTTATTACTGCCATATCTGCACGATCAATACCCAGAAGGTGGCACACAAATTGTCGCAATATTGTCCAAAAGTTTCCCCCAAACAACACGAGGGCAATATTGCGCATATGGTCCAATGCTTGCGAGGAAAATGCTGAGTAATATCAGCACAAAATGTTACATATGGCCAGAATATTGGGCCCCTATTGGCGCAGTCAACATTGCGTGAAAAGGTTTTCATTTATCCCCATATTCTCCTTATTTTTGCCCTGGAAATATGTTGACATGTCCCTAGTGTTATCTTCCAAAACAGGGCAAGTTACGGTATAATATATACCGTCACAGGTATTAATTCCATTGCGATTTGGCGTGGGTTCGTATACCACTCTCATCATTTATGGTATATGTACCCCTGTCCCTCAAATGTAATACAAGTAGCTTTCATGTGTTTTCAAAGAAAAAAAAAAATAAATGACTTAAATAATGATGAGAGTGGGATTCGAACCCACGCCCTTTCGGACCAGATTGCTTACATAAGCCTTAGTCTGGCGCCTTAGACCGCTCGGCCATCTCACCATATCAACCATTTCAGTTTAATATCTATAGCGCAGTGTAGACCTATGCAGTAATAAACCTCCCTTCTCGACTCAGGATTTTCTTCTGAAGCAAGCGTCCATTGGGAAGCGTGTACGACTACAACTCGGAATATCCATCATATATGGCGGACATTTCTACACAACGGGCACCGCCCAGAATCCTCTTGGATAATCCTGGTATTTTTCTGGATAGCCCTACCTTTTTAATGGATTTCTGCGAAGAGGTATATTCAGCCTTTGTATTGCGTGCACGAGATATATTACAGTTGGGGTTTGTTATCCTTTCGCCACCCGGGAAAACACTCGATAAAGGTGAGGTTCACCATCACTTTCCCTTAGAAATTCGTGTGGGAAAGGTGTTCTCTTCCGTGCCTTTTCCCACTTCCGGTCAAAGGTGTCCTTTCACCACTCGAAAAGCCCGCAGTCAGGGCGTGGCGAAGTTATACCACTATCTTAATGACTCTACGCCATTTCCTAGATAAAGGTAGGACTATCAGGGAAAATGACACAAATTTCCCTCAACAGGTTTCCCGACCGCGCCTGTCGCGCTAGTACTTAGTACTCTTTATTCCCAGTTTGCTGAAGACTAGAGTAGCAGAGGCATACTGGAAAGCAGGATGTTGTACTAGTAGCACCGAGGCTAATCCACGCCATCATCATCTCCGAACATGATCTTAAGGTTCTCGATGCTCTCAGGGTCCGTATTTTGCTTGCCCTTGAAAGCCTCCTTGACAATCGCGGTCTTCCTCTTCTGGATCTGTAGGATGCGGCCTTCTATGGTTCCGGATACCTTCGCGGGCCGTGTGGTGAGATTGTGAGTCAATAGCTTTACGAATCGACTACGTACTATGAAATGCGTCACAACGACCGTCTTTTCTTGGCCAATACGGTGAACCCTGTCAATGGCTGCCGTGAAGGGTCAACGGTGAGCGTGAGCAGTACGCTAAATTATGCGTACCTTGGTTTTCCGTCGCCGCGTTCCACCAACAATCCATCTGCTAGTCTTCAACAAACAAACGAAACACACCGTTACTGGAACAATGGACTCACCATAAAGACGCGGCTCGCATTCGTCAGCTGTCGAATATGATGTTCAGCGTAAAGGTTACTTTGTTGAAGAACGAAGAGCCTACGTTTAAACCAACACCGCCAGCCTTGAGGCTGATGATAAGAACCTTGGGCTCGCGTGATGGAGTCTTGAATCCAGTCACTGCCTCGTTGCGCTTCTTGATGTCCATGGATCCGTCGAACCGGTACCACGGAAGGCCCTCGCGTTCCAACACGTTCTGGATCAAATCGAGAAAAGATGTGAATTGGGAGAACACCACAGCACGGAAGCACGGGTCCTGGTCTCTCAGCCGGCCTACAGCGTCGTCGTCATCAAGGGGGAAGAGGTACTGATTCATGAGACAGACTCACGAAGATGCTGCAGGAGAGCCTCAAGCTTGGTTGACGATCGGAAGTCATTCCGACGGAGGGTGATGGCGGGTGTTGAAGCCTGCTGCAGGTTGCTGGGCCCCTCGTTGCTATTCTGTCTTGAACGAACGATCTCCAGCAGATCACCCTCCTGGATTAATATGAGAGGTAGCATCGCGAGATAGCGTGGAAAGACTCGCCTGAACAGGTCCCTTATTGCAAGTTGGGCACTTGCCATCCTCGCCCTTCTCTCTGCACCTCTCTATGAATGTGATAATGCAGTCCTTGCAGCTGCAAACTGGACTGAGATACTACGTCTACAATTGATACAGAGACGACGTACCATTGGTGCATACACTCAGGCAAAATCGTCGGTGTCTCCATGACGTCGAAGCAGATGGGACACTCCGCATCATCTTCCTGGCCGAGGTTCGCCAGAACGCTCTCTGCGTACACCTTCCTATCACCCACAACGTTTTCGCCTTCGCCTTCGCCGAAGCGTTGTATCAGCTCCTTCACGTCGATCTTGCCGCTGTTGGGCGACGACTTCGCTGCACTCCCGCCATCAGCGGACGAGAGCACAAGGTTGGGGTGTAGAACTGCGCGTCGCAGTCTACCGGTGCCTACATTCAGTCGACAGGTACGAAGCATTTTTCATGCACAGCTAACTTACCGCATGAGCATCGCGAGAATGTGGGTGTAGTTCTTGTTGACGAGACCCTTCTCGCTGAGATGCTCGAAGTCCTTCTTGGCATCAGAGTACAAAGAGTCGTAGATCTTGCGCTCTAGAGGAGAGAACTCGAGCTTCTCGATGGTGATCTGAAAACCCAGCATCACTGTTCGTACTCCTCCGATACAGACATGGACATTCGTACCTGCTTGGGTGGCAGCTCGACAATTCGCTTTCCATCAGAATCGAGCATATCCTTCTCACGACGCAAGAGCACGCTTTCGAGGATGACCTGGACGACCTCCACGGCCTTGCGATCACGAGCGAGAAACGGAAGGGTGATGAATCTATTCCACCGTCAGCATACGACGGACACGACGAAAGAAACAGTCCTCACGATCGGAAAAAGGTGTAGTTCGACCACGGTGCGAAGTCCAGGAACTTCCTATATGACGACAGGTGCATTGTAAAGAAATAGTGGAGCAATAGTAAAAGGTGACGCACAAAAGAGAGTAGAGATCCTCTAGACGGTTGACGATGGGCGTTCCAGTGACTGCCCATCTTCGACGGGCACGTAGGGCGTATACGGCCTTCGCAGTCTTGCTTGTCCGGGACTTACAATGGTGCGCCTCGTCGAGAACCACCCCTGGAAGAGTTGAGAACGACAGGCAAGGGTCCAATGCGTAAAACTTACGGAGCCATTCGACTATGTCATGATCGCCGTCGTGAGTCTCCCAGTAGGCTTCGAGGCGCT
Organism: Ganoderma lingzhi; assembly: GCA_026283605.1. NCBI lineage: Eukaryota > Fungi > Basidiomycota > Agaricomycetes > Polyporales > Polyporaceae > Ganoderma > Ganoderma lingzhi. Next base: position 3,756,397 of record JAPJYM010000001.1, read on the forward strand.
ATCTCGACGGTACTGACCTTCAAACACAGAGGATGGCGTCTTCTCATGCTTCGCGTGTTCAGATACCAGAGTTCCATACGAGGTAATGACGACGTGTATCACATCCTCTTCGTCCACCGCGGCGTCCAGATCCAACCTGTTAGTGCCATGCCACACAAGCACCTTCACTGTGTCCGGCTTGCTCGACCGCTGCAGCTCCTCTGCCCATTGTGCTAGCAGGGACGTCGGCGCGACAATCAATGTTGCCGAAGGTCCTTTCCGTTGTCGTTGCGGCGGCTTTTGGACAACGCGGAAGGCGTTATTCAGCCTGAGTTGCTTGGCTCTGGAGGAACTCGCGGTGTCTTCTGCTGGCGCTTCTGGTTTGCGGGCTGTCTGGATGAGAGCGGAGATCATGATCGTCTTGCCCATTCCCACTGATACAGTACTTGAGCTAACAGCGCACGCGCAAACATGCCGGACGCTTACTCTCTGGAAGCACATGGTCACAGAAAAGGAACATGGTCAGCAGCAGGTCGATGTCAAGCATCCGAAAATTCATTACCGTCTCTGTATGCGGCAAAATTAGGCATGTAATAAGATAGGAACAACCAAGCTAACGTGAAACTCACGCAAGAATACCGCCTTTACATTTGCGCTCCGCTTTCGGGAACTCGAGGCTGAGCTCGCCGGAGTACTCGTTAAAGTAAAATGACTGTTCGTCAGCAGTCAGGTCCATAACCTCGTCGTTCGGATCCAGGGGAAAGGCATATCTATTGCTCTCGTAAGTATACCTCCCGATAAAGGACAGCGCGAGGACTCACTCTTTCCATAGAGGATGCATTGACTGCGCTTCTCGTGCTGACGCAGCTCCCGTTTCAATGGAGGACATCCATCTACGAGTTCTCAGAAACGTAGCCACGAAGCTAGGAAACTCGACATACAAGAGCGCCTGCCTCTGGTAACTTCGCAGCTTCAGCGTGAATGTATCAGCGGGATCCATTCCGCCCATTTGACGATCGTTAAGCTGCGCTCTTCATACGTATTCAGCATTCCATAATGGCGCAAATTGGAGACGCTTACTTCTTGTAAATGAGGTCGATCTGCTCCTCAGTGATGTCGCCCTCGTCCTCTTCCTCTCCGTTACCAGACTGCGAGGGCTTCACAGCACCCGGTCGTTGTTGAGTCAATAGCTCAAGGTCCTGCTGGTTCAATGTCCCCGCAGCTCTGCCCGCCGAATCGTTGTTTTTGCGTGGTTTCAGGTTGATGCGCTTGAAGAGGCTAACGAGCGATCGCTTCCGTTCTCGCAGAGTCTGCTCCGCTTCTGTCTCTTGCCCTTCATTGAACATCGCTTTGGCTTTGTCTTGCGAATCGGAAGGACCGGAAGGCGTGCGGAACGCGTTCGGCTTCATGTATATTGACAGGGAGAGTATCAAGTCCGCGCCTGTGGTAAGCTTTGGAGGGCACTCGACTACGGCGCACTTCCGGAACTCGACAATGTCTGTCTTGGATCTCAGTACGCTGAATGCATGGAATCACGGATAACTTGCCTAAATCCAGCAGTCGCGAAACCCATGATGCAACCTCTTGAGGTAATCGACCGAACTCTAGGGAGGCTGTTACAAGTAAACGACGCGTATATAGAGAGCTGACCATACCAAAGCCCCTGGTGTTCATTATCCGGACGACGGAGTCGTGTTTCTTCTTCGCTGAAGTTTTCGCGGGTGCAGGCTTGAACATGGTGGCGATTGTGAGTTGTTTCTTGCCGTCGGCACCCTTCTTCGCGGCTTTCTTTGGAGGGGGTGGGGGTAGCTTGTCCATTTCTTCACGTTCAATGAGAATTTCGTCGCCAGGCTTGATATAGCCAGTGCCCTTCACGGTACTCCAAGCGTTGTCGACGAGGAAATAGCCGAGATACATAGGGCTGGAGTCCAACGCTTGCGCAGGGGGCGATAGCTTTCGCTTCTTCGCAGGTGGCCCGTCAGGTTTGACGGGCTTGACGGGCTTCTCGTCAAGACCAAGAGGAGAGGACTTGCGCTTCGCTTCATCCCGTCCCGATGATCCGTCGCTGGACACGCTTGAGGCCCTCGGCACATCTATAAACTCTGGCATCTCCACGTCGAACTCGATACCATCGTCGTCATCAGTGTCTAGTATTGGAGGGATACTTCTCTGCCTGTAGTTCATCGGCTCTGGCTCCTCGTCATCGCTATCAGCAAAGAATAGAGGCTTTTGCGTTGGAGACCTGCGTTGCGTCGCGACCGCGTCCTGGGCGGGCAAGTTTACTACTGCGATAGGCTGGGAATGAGGTTGCACATCATTCATGTCTTCGTCGTCAGAACCAGCAAAGAACATAGATCTCTCGCTCGCCGTGGCCATAGCTGAGGAAGTGTGGGGAGTGACTGGGAGCAGTTGATGATCGAGGAGGAGGGACGCGTCGAGTCGCGTCCGAGATATTCCCAGCCACCAACGCGGGCCCGACGCGTCAACAAGGCCAAATCTTGTGGTCGGGCTTAGATAGGCAGTATTTTCCCACCAATAACTCGGGGTATGCCAGAATCATAATGCAATGCAATCCATCGTCTCGAGGAGGATCCTCGAACGGCCTCAGCCTGCGTCCATTCTCACTTTTCGTCATCATCTACCAAAATGCAGCGAGGTCTGCCTATGGTGCGGCGTCACTTCATGCGTATTCACCATGAGCTAACAATGTGCGCAGCAACCTACGGTCGTCCTCCTCAAGGAGGGCACCGACACCTCCCAAGGAAAGCCCCAACTCCTCTCAAACATCTCTGCGTGTCTTGCCATCGCGGAGATCCTTTCCAGCACCCTCGGTCCTCGCGGAATGGACAAGCTTATTGTCAATGAGCGTGGGGAGGCTCAGATCACGAACGATGGCGCGACTATCCTCAAACTCCTGGACATTGTCCACCCCGCAGCGCGTACGCTCGTCGATATCGCCCGGGCACAAGATGCGGAGGTCGGTGATGGAACCACTAGTGTCGTGCTGTTGGCCGCGCGATTGCTGAAGGAGGTCCGAGGGTTCATTGAAGAGGGTGTTAGTCCTCACATCATCATGAAGGGTTTCAGGAAAGCATCGGAGCTAGTGAGTGCACTCGTCCTTCAGGTTATCTGCGCTCTGGTTTATCTCTTCCTAGGCCGTGGAGCACATCAAGTCCGTCCAGATCACCATTGACAAATCAAATGCCGAGTGCGTCCCACATTTCCGACATCCTTGAGTTATGCTTACTCTCTCACTAGACAATTCCGCTCCCTCCTCCTCAAATGCGCGTCCACATCCATGTCATCCAAACTCATTCACTCAGAAAAGCCCTTCTTCTCTAACATGGTCGTGGACGCCGTGCAGTCCCTTGACCAGGACGATCTCAACGAGAACCTCATCGGTGTCAAGAAGGTCCCTGGTGGTGGCATGCAGGACTCCCTCCTCGTCCGCGGTGTCGCTTTCAAAAAGACGTTCACGTACGCCGGCGCTGAGCAGCAACCAAAATCTTTCCGCAACCCCCTCATCGTCAGCCTGAACGTCGAGCTGGAGCTGAAGGCGGAGAAGGACAACGCAGAGGTGCGGATAGAGCACGTATCAGACTACCAGGCGATCGTCGATGCCGAATGGGAGATCATCTACCGCAAGCTGGACGCGATCGAGAAGACGGGCGCGAAGGTCGTTCTCAGCAAACTCCCGATCGGCGATCTTGCGACGCAGTGGTTTGCGGACCGCGACATCTTCTGCGCGGGCCGTGTGCCCACGGATGACCTCCAGCGCGTCGTGCAGGCCGTCGGCGGCACAATCCAATCCACTTGCTCCGATATCAAACGGGAGCACCTGGGAACCTGTGGCTCGTTCGAAGAGAAGCAGATCGGTGGCGAGCGCTACAACTTTTTCACCGAGTGCCCGAAGGCGAAGACATGTACCCTCGTGCTTCGCGGTGGTGCGGAGCAGTTTATTGAGGAGGTCGAGCGGAGTCTCCACGATGCGATCATGGTGGTGAAGCGTGCGGTGAAGAACGGCGACATCGTCGCAGGGGGAGGGGCCACCGAGGTATCGTGCTCCCCCTCCATTGCATATGGCCAGCTCTAACTGACAAACGGTTTCGTTCTTGCACCCCAGATGGGCGTCGCGTCCCGTATTCGCCAACACGCCCTGACCATCCCCGGCAAGCTCCAAATGGTCATGATTGCGTTCGCGAAGGCACTCGAAGTTATACCCCGGCAGATCTGCGACAACGCGGGTCTGGACTCGACCGACATTATGAACAAACTGCGCGTGAAACACGCAAACGGCGAGAAGTGGTTCGGTGTCGACGTCGACGGTGCAGAAGGCATCCGCAACAACCTTGACGCGTTCGTGTGGGAGCCGAGTCTGGTCAAGGTGAACGCGATCAACAGCGCGACGGAGGCGGCATGCTTGATTCTGAGCGTCGACGAGACTGTGCGCGCCCCACAAAGCGAAGGGGTAAGTATATGCGACGTTCGGTAAATGCGCGAACAACGGTGCTGATACGGTTCTTCCTAAAGCAGAATGCAGGACCTAGGGCACCTCCAGGCACCGCACAGCGGGCTCTTCGCGGCAGGGGACGTGGGATGCCAAGGCGGTGAGGGGATAGAAACACGAAATGGCGAAATATGTAGACGTACCGATATCATCTACTTACATCCTGCGGAACGGACGACTGAACGTTTCTGCCCCCCAACTGCGCTCGCGGCTACAGTGCGCTTCAACGATAAGAAGAGGTCGAGGTCACGCGCAGCGTAGCGGCCAGCCACAAAACCGTGGAAACGGATAGTAAAGATGTTCGTGCTTCAGCGAGAGAGGGAATGTCGCCATCCCGAGAGGTAACGCGCAATACTGACCTTCGCACCCTTGGGCAATACACCTCTCCCATGTCGCCAGGGCTGTTATCATCCACGGTTCCTTTACTCTTTCAAATGGCTGACACGCTGATATAAAACACAGAAGCAAGAGAACCATGGTTCGCGGTCTCACCGGCTGCCCCTCGAGCCATAGGTCCTGCGACTTCAGGCGTCCATCATGTCCACGGTTCCAACTAAGCCGCTATCCGGAAAGACTCCGTCGGATTCCGACTCGGGCTCTATCGACAAGGGGAGCTTTTCCCCGACAGACAGCGTTCTTGAAGTCCCGCCCGAGGGCGCGTCGACCTCCGTTCCGCTGAAGCAAACGCGCTCGTTCTGGCGCAAGCCGAAGCACGAGCTGGACAGCATCGCGACCCAGCCTTCCGTCTTCGATGATCCCGTCACACTCGAACTCTACCGCCCCCCTGCGATCTGGGAGAACACGCACCGCTTTGAACCATCCGCGCGCTGGACATGGCGCGAGGAGTATGTGAGTATCTCGTCCCCCGTACTCGGGCTTCCCTACACGTGTCTGACCTCGGGCTCGTGCCCAGCGTATTGTCCGCAAGATCGACCTCCTCATCATGGCCTGGGCATTCATCATGTTCTTCAGCCTCGACCTCGATCGCTCCAACCTCTCCCAGGCGAACACCGATAACTTTCTAAACGATCTCGGCCTGACGACCGACGACTTCAACCTGGGCAATACCCTGTTCAAGGTGGGCTTCATCATTATTTATCTTTGTGACGCTGAAAGTATTGAGTTTGCCATCATCCTGTTGTTTTCATTCAGTTGTGCTTCTTGATCGCAGAGCTGCCTTCGCAGCTGATCTCGAAGCGGGTTGGTCCTGACGTCTGGATTCCAACTCAGGTAAGCGGCTCTCTACAAGTTATGATGTTGCACTCATATCTTGTAGATGGTTCTATGGAGCTTCGTCTCGGCGGGCCAGTTCTGGCTCCACGGGAGGGGGAGCTTCCTCGCGACACGGTGCGTCTCCTCTCGTTTGCGTACATATCATCCACTAAGCTCGAAACAGGTGTCTCCTAGGGTTTATGCAAGGAGGGTTCATTCCGATGTCATTCTCTACTTGTCGTACTTCTACATCAAGTCAGAGTGTGAGTTTTCGCATTATACAGTTCCGTTGAACTTGCCCTTTATTTATATATCCATCTTCGATAGTGCCGCTTCGGTTAGCTTGGTTCTGGGTATCGAACTACTTGGCTGAGATCATCGGCGCATTCATGGCAACCGGTCTCTTGCGTTTGCGTGGCGTTGGCGGCAGGGCAGGCTGGCGATACCTCTTCCTCATCGAAGGTATCCTGACGCTTGTCATCGGGATCGCGTCGTACTTCATGATGCCCCCGGGCCCGACGCAGACAAGGGCGTGGTTCCGACCCAAGGGATGGTTCAGTGAGCGGTATGTCGTGCGCTGGGATGGTCTCACGTACCTTAACTAACCCCTCTTCGCAGTGAAGAGATCATTATCGTCAACCGCGTTCTGAGGGACGACCCATCAAAGTCGAACATGCACAATCGCGAGGGTCTCACGGTCAAGAAGATCTGGCACATCATGAAGGATTGGCGTATGTGGCCCATTTACGGTCTGGGTATCGTCTTCATGGGTATGTGCGAACTTAGTGAATGCACCGATTTCGTAGCTCTGATGTTCTTCCCTTTAGTTCCCGTGCAACCTCCGCAGACCTACCTCACGCTCTCGCTAAGAAACCTCGGATACACTACCACACAGGCAAATCTCCTCAGCATCCCTCCAAGGTTCTGGGAATTTTTCTCCTCCTCGTATTCTGCTACCTTTCCGAGGTGGTCGATAGCCGCATCGCAGTTCTCGTCGCCCTGCAATTCTGGGCGTTGCCGCTGCTCATTGCCCTCTACAAATTTACCTCACAAACGTCCCCGTGGGTTTACTTCGCCGTCGTCACCCTGATCACCGGCTTCCCATATGTTCATCCTGTGCAAGTCGCTTGGGCATCCACAAACTCTGGTGGCGTCGGCACGCGCACCGTGTCGGCGTCGATTTACAACATGTTCGTCCAAGCTGGCGGCATGATCGGCGTAAGCACCATCCACTCCCACATGCCGTCTTCGCATACTAATTGTCGGCATTGGATGCTTAGGCCAACATATACCGAGATGACGACAAGGTACGCCTGACCTCCCTGACAGCATGCCCCACCTACTGACCACGGCATCCTGCCCTCTAGCCGCTTTGTAAGTCTACCCGATGTGAAGGATCAAGGGACTATATCACTAACTATAGAACAGATAAACGCGGGAACAGGGTCCTAATCGGAATCACCATCATGAACATTGCCCTTTACGGCCTCGTATGGTTATTCTACCGTGGAATCAACGCTCGTAGGGACAAAATATGGAACAAGTGGACTGCGAAGGTAAGCCTTGCACATCGTCTCTGTGCATACTAGTCTCACGTATCACACGATTGTCAGGAACAACATGAATACCTCGAGACGACCAAAGACGAGGTATGCACGGACGGTCTGACGATTCCGGTCACAGGACTGACACGGCGCACATTCAGGGCAATGCAAAGATAAACTTCCGTTTCGCTTATTGAGTTGACTCGGATCGTGTACTCACTTAGACCACTGGATTCATACATTGCAATAGACTCGGCCTGAGCTGTCCCCAGGACAACTGTATACCACAGCCTTGACGCTGGATCCTAAGCGGAGGTTATCCTTCCAGCCATAAAAACCTTGCAATATTGTGGTGCATTCAGAACATCTAGCAGACATGGCGATGATAATGTATATGTAAAACACTCTAGACCAGGAAACCAATACAATCCCATGTAGGGAAGGCGTGCCAACCTCCGGGAGCGCCTCGCACCGTAGTTGAATCACGCCTACTCGTCCGAATCCTCCGCCTCCACCTCGTGCACATGCACCCCCATCGCCGCAAAGTCAAACAGCATTGACTCCGGTTCCACGATCAGACTACTCCTCTGAATCGCGCGCTCGCGCAGCACGCCCCACTGCACCCACCAGTCGTCCGCCTCGTCCTCGCAGTCGTACCCGAAGATCGTGCGCACCTCGTCCCACAAGCGACTCACGTCCCCCGCGAGGCCCTCGAGCACGTTCCTGCCCCCGGCGGCGGCTTTCGCGCGCATCCCGCTGTCGCGGCGCGCCGTCTCCGCGCACTCCGCGAGCGTCATGTAGAAGATGTTCCCGAACTCGCCCGCGCGCACCGCGCGCGTGCGCGGCTGGCGCAGCTCCTGGAACGCGTACAGGAAGGACTGGACCTGCCGCTCCTCGGAGAGGTGCGAGAAGAGCTTCGCGAGCACCGCCGCGTCTTCAACCGCCATGGCGGTCGCTTGGATCGTGCCGGGCTGAGAGATGGAAGGTTAGCGTCTGACGAGGCATGGTGTGTGCGGGGAGGGGACATACGGGAAATGGATGAGCCGCTTCGCCGATGACGACCAGGGGCCCATCGTCTGATACCCAGTCTTCGATGTCCTCGTGTGCCCGGACGGAGATGCGGACGGCCTTGTCAGCCTTGCTCATGTGCGAAAGAAATCTTCAGGAGCTGAAGTCAATATCTCACATGCAAACCGGGCTCAATCGCAGAGGCTTACTGTGCATGAAGCCCCTTCGCAATGTCGGGAACGTACACAGATGGCTCGTCCCCATAGTTGCCCAACATATTGTCAGGTCCGTAGAATTGAAGTGCGATTTCGTCCGTGTCACGCTGTCTGCAGGTCAATACCAGTAACATTCGTTTTGGGAACGGAGGACTTACAACTGGATACGCGAGCATAGCGTGGTCGTTGCCAAACGCGGTGAAGATCGCGTTCTGTGCATCTATGAGTCCTCCACGTGATTTACAGCGGAAGAAGGGTACTCACGTCCTTCCATATTGAATGGATATACTGTTCCAGTTCTTTGCTCGGTATTAATGTGCTTTTCCAGTGGCTCAGATCGACGCTTCCAGACTCGCAAAGGGACAACCACTATCACTTACTCGTACATAGCCACACCTGTCGGATTGCCTTGCGCAGGTTCGCCGACCACAGCTTCTCTTGACACGCCAAATTCCCCATCCGCCCCGACTAGCACGTCCCCGGACAAGGTCTTCCCGTTCTCAAGGGTGACTTGCTGGCTCTCGGGGTCGATGTCGACCACATTAGCGTTATATCGTACCTCCGCCCCGAGTTCGATCGCTTTGTTGTACAGGATTTCATAAAGCTCGTCATGCTAATCGGCCCGTCAATGATCGACTTTTGAATATGAATATCGCAGGCACAACAACGCACCGTACTCAGCATGTAAACGCCCCGCGTTTCTTTCAGCACACCCTTGTCCCATACATGTTCGCCCAGATACTCGCTCGACTCGTCTACCCCATGCCTTGTTTAATCGGGGTGGGGGAGCCGTGAAATTTCTTCGACCACTCACATTTCATGAATGTCATCGTGTGAGAGATGAGCGCTCTCCGCATCAGTATTGGTTTCAGCCCCCAGTGGAACAGGATTTTGGTGAGGTTCGGCGGCAGGCGCACGCCGCCTCCAAAGCCGCGCTGAACGGGTTCCCCATGTCAGCTTGAGTGGGGGAAGACGAGAAGGGGAGGGAGGGGGGTTGCTCACCGCAGTCTCTCTGTCCGCCTTCTCCAACACTAGTGCATTGTGTCCCACACGCCTTAGCGCAATCGCAGCTGCCAAGCCTGCGATCCCTGTCCAGATGATAACGAGGTGAACTCAATATATCCAGGAACAATTACATCGAGACCGATGTACCTCCTCCTATGATCAAAAAATCGATGGAGAGGCTGGTCTGCAAGGGCGGGCCCGACTTTGTCGACTGCCGAATGGGTCTTGTGAGTTGGCTGCTGATAGTGGCACATGCGCATTGATGGGGGGGGGAGGGGGGTGAACTCACTTCAGCACTCATAGGGAGTCAACGTGGAGACGGCGAGAAGAGGACAGGCAGCATAACACGTTGAGAGTCAAGCAGGCGTACTAAGTCGGAACAGTGGGAACGATATCAACGCAGTCGGTCACCATCGACGGGGTACAAATTCATGTGGGCTGAGCGTCTGAGCAGGGACAGAGGCGGATCAAGCCCGCACGCGGGCACCGGGGCAGCGTCCCTTGGTCGAGGTGACGATGGATGATCAAGTGTGCCTGCGCGCGGCGGTTAAAGCGGAGTAAGCTCAGAGAATGAGGTGGACGAACCGGAATGGCTAGGCCACGTACGTTTACAGTTTGAGTTGTAAATGTAAAGTCACTAGTACTCGAGGCCTGTTCGTGCTGGACTTAGCCCCGGGCCCCATCGCCACCTCGGTGACATACGGGACTAGACATGTATGTATCATCGCGGTCGAGAGGCGGGGTGGCTTGCCAACGTTAATGCCAGAACAGTGATTGCTTGCAACAGCGTGAGGCTTCCAGTACTTATGTCAAACTCCGCGACTTGCGGGAAGGAGGTGGGGCGTGGAGGAAATGGAAATGTTGACTCTGGAGTTACAGTGGAGTTACTTATTTAAATTACTACAGATCACTACTAGTCTCCATCTGCCATCACCCAATGACGTAAATGCCGTCCGCCTGCTATTGGTCCAGATTAGCGTCGAGAATCAGAAGGACTCGGCTCCCGAAAGCTGCATCCTCTACACATGTACCTGAGTAGCACGCCCCCACATGTAGGGGACATAAAATTTATCTTCAATGCCAGTGTTGCAACCCAGGCCACACAATCTCGCAGCGACGTCGCCTCCGGATTTTCAGGGTTCGTTCTTCGTCTAACCTCCGAGTCCCTCGGAGACAACTGTTGTGCCGGATTGGTATGATGATGGCGCATCCTAAACAAAGATCCTCGACGCATCTCATGAACATCGCAGACAACGTCGGGATCTTGAAATTGTATCTGCATGTTTTCTACGAATACAGCATCCCTGGTCGATCGAGACAAGCCCGAAACAATCTGACCCCTTCTGACCCGGCTCTCGTTTGTAAAAAGATTATCCTCACGGCGGGCATTTGGTTATTTTCGACTGGAGAAAAGTCGCTGAAAAGGAGAGGCAGGTGAAAGACTTTTCTCTCCACGTGGCTAAACCAGACAAAAGTCGTTCAAAAGTCTCCCAAAGGAGAACTTTCCTCCCAATTTTCTACCACTTTTCGGATACCAGAGAAAAGGTTTTCATCTGCCTCCCCTTTTAATCGACTTTTCTCCAGTTGGAAATAGCCTCATGCCCGTCGTGCCTGGCGGTAACCCTGCCGGTCACTTAACAAACAAACAATGTAGTATATGGATTGTTTGTCGCAAGCTGAGAAGCTCGCACTGCATGCCATTGGCGATTCGCACATGCGGCCTCTGGACCAAGGGAACGTTCCCTAACCTCAACAACAATGATAACCGTCATCGCCAAGATGGCCATCACTTTGATTTCTCCGAAAGCCGAAGCTGATTGAACATACTGCCCGGAAGCAAACTTCACAGGCGATGCATTGGAACCATGGTGATAGCTCACTGACGTGTGTTCCGCACATACCCGGAGACGAGGGCTCATCGAGCTCGCTCAGCAGAATCCCATATGCAAGCTCTCACACGCGTTTGAGAGGTCCAGGAAGATTCCAGATGATTAAAGATTAATCCGACGTAGTATGATACGAAAACGAGCCATGTCTACTATGCAGCAGTGGACGCAGCGTCCGAAGCACCAACCTGAGGCTCAGGCAACGCAGCTTCAGGGCCCCTACGCTTCTTCTTCATGAGAGCACGACGCTTAGCAGCCCGTTCGCGCTTCAACTGATCCCTCACGTCCACGAACTTCACACCGACGTCCACAAAGCGGATGGTCGACCGCCCAGGTCGCTCCAGAACAACCTCTGACTTTGTCTCAAACTTGAGGTGAGATAGCCTGTTGAGCATCGTCTTCTCTTTCATCGCTTTCGTGTCCTTGCCCACGCTCACTGCACTGGCAAGTGTCTCGGGCAATATTGGACTCTGCAGGGGACATCGTTACATAGAGCGCGCAAAGAGACGTTCACAAAGGCGTACCTGGCCCTCCACTGCTGGCTCCCAGAACAGCCGTTGGTACCGACCTCGCGCGACGTTCTTCGTGGCTTCCGAAAGCTCGTCGGCCTCAACGGCATCCTCACCGAGCTCTTGTCCACCAGTCCGGCGTGCGCCCTTTAACGACGCTTGCTTCTCGATGACGCCGAGTGCAATCTCCATGCCCTTGAGGAAACCAGTTTGCAGGGGTTTTTTCTAACGATAGTGGGATCAGCGAGGAATTCAAAACCAGAACCATTCACATGGTCAGATGGGGTTGAAAAGGTTGAAACCAGATTCCGAGTGATGTAAGGCACAGCGGACGTCTTTCAATTCGCGAATGATGGTGGAAGTCTCATCGCGCCAGTAAAGAGGGCATTGAAAGCGTACTCACCTCCTATATTACCATAACGCACAATCAATATGCGGTCAGCGCTGTCAGGATGGGGCAGCATCAAACAGTACCTAGCGGAAAAGATGCGGTCAGCATGAGGTCAACAGAGAAAGATACGACGCGAAGAAAGTTCAGAAAGCCATGCATGTTTGTCTAACCATGTGCCCGCAGGCATCTTCAAGACTAATCGATATAGACTCATCCTCTAACGCGTCGCATACGCGTTCAAAGCGAGAACAAGCAACATGGCACGAACCTTTTGCCAGTGCTCCTCAAGGCCCTTCAACCGCAAGATCGCATCCACCCGGGCAATGCTCAGTCCATGCCGCTGCGCAAGCACTCGCACGTTGAACATCGCAGGGTCCGCAATGTAGTCGTTCCAGATGGCGGTCCGGATGGAGTCCGAGATTGGGGTCGGCGGCTTGAACGACGGGTTCAGCGGGAAGGGCTGCGCGTGTACATAGACACAAACGGTCAGCAAACACGCTCCAGGGCGACGACCAAACCAGACGAACTCAACTACTTCTCCGCCGAGCCAGTTGTTCGGCCGGTGCGCCTCCTTGTACTTGATGCCCTCGCTTCGCAGCCATTGAGCATAGGTAGGGCCCGCCTTGAACGGGTCAGCGACTGTCTCTGCATTCTGAGCATAATGCCGCCGGGGCACGACCGAAAGGCATGTTCGTGCGGTGGTGGTAACCTGAGTCGCGGGGCGACGCGAAGCCTGGGTGAGATGGGCGAGCATTGGAGGTCCTGCTGGCAAATTTTGACCCATTTCTTGAGTGTGTCACGTGTGAGTTTAGGGGAGGCTCTCGCTTACATGGTCTCTGCTTTATGAGCGCTACATACATAGTGCTCTTGGCGTTTCCTGGACTTGAACGCGAATACCAGTCTGCGATCGACGATGCAGCCGGACCCGCTCTTCCACATTTTGCGGGCGTATGCGACCTTGCAGCTACCGAAGTCGATAGAGAAACCAGAAGTATCATTTTCTGCGGCCCATGGCTTTCTCTTGCGGCATTTACTCCTCAATGCCCACTTCAACGACTATCCACCCTCAAGACAGTACCAAATCACGTTCTGGAAGTGGGCGATCGAATGGCTCGAGAGCCTGATATCAGGAGAGGCATGTTGCTTTTCGCGTCGACCTTCGGAAGCATCTAACCGTGCATGAACACGAAGGACGAGCTCGACGAGCGCATGTACACGCACCGTGTCGAGCTGATGTCGAAGCTAGCTATGATCTCGTAAGTATGTCCACACTCCAGTCAATCAACCACGCTCCACTACGTTGATACTTTGAGGTGTACAGTAAAAATGCATGGGCATCGCTGCCGACGCCATCGTATGTGACATATCTCTGGCCATCGGATTCTGGGGCATCCGAAGCCAGTGTTGTACATCCGGCTACGCCAGCGCGACCTTGCTGGAGTCACGTACGACCATCGAGGCTGGGACGACAGGATTGCGTACCTGGTCTGCGAGCCTGGTCCTAGGACAATATTTACTTTCCCGCCCAGGTAGTTCGCACACGAAACCGCATTTCCAGACAAGCATTCATTTTCTCGCGCAGAACTCGTAAGGGAAGAAGGGTCCTTGAACTAGGATGCGGCATTGGCTTCCTCGCGATCATCGTCGGGTCCATACAGGCTTCAGCAAGCTCACACAACGCTTCATCGCTATGGCTGACAGACGTGAACGAGCGGGTTCTTCACCGCTGCGAGCACAATTTCAGGTTATTGTGCAGTACGTGAGGACCGCAGGCTAGACGGTGCTACGCTCACCATGCCATAGACCAATCCCACAATCATCCCGATCTCAATATCCAGCTACTAGATTGGTCAGATGCACTCGACCCGGGTAGGCTCCCTACACTGCGGACCGTCTTCGGTAAAGCCCATCCAGATATCATCTTGGGAGCGGACTTGGTGCGTTTCCCGGTATACGTCTGCGTCGATGTAGCTCACCTCTGCGTAGGCGTACGATCCATCCATTATCCCCATGCTGATACAGGTCCTATTCGCGGCTATGGTGACGGAAGACGGCAGTCCGGGACCTGCTGCCTACATCGCGCTTCCGTTTCGCAATGAAGAGACTCATAAAGAATTTCTCCGCCAAGCAGGTGAACAATATTCATAGTCATAACATCCTCGCTGGGGCTTTGCCTTTGACTTCTCTCTGCAGCGGAACTACTCAACGTTGAAGAGACCAATACCGCCGTGGTATCAGAAAATGTCTTCACGGGATGCGCAGAACTTGGCCAAGACGCGTCTTCACAGGTCCAAATATTCAAGTTCGGACGAAAACTGTAATGTTCACCGCAATGTATTGATTGTTCTTTCATTGTCGATGGCTCTTCCCGAGTGCGTTGTCTGGTCAACTATCGAGTTCTAGATTCGGGAGCACTCCGCGAGTTAGCCCACTCGCTCTCAGGCTCTATCGACCAGTGCCCTCCAGTAGTAATGCTCGTCATGCACAGAGACGCATCTTCCAACCAACAAACACACCAGTTGCGAGTATATCCCAAGGTTGCGTTTCAACTGGGCTGTTGATGGTCGTGTGTGCGCTCGCAGTAAGGGTCTCCGGGCAATATTTCTAGCTCTATAAGGGCGTCATGGGCTCTTCAAGGGAGGCGTAGGCCTTTCTGGCACAAGAACGCTCTCTGATTGTGATTCTTGGAATCACATTCAGATGCCACACTGCCCCAGCGTCATGGTAAAGCGAAATGTTGCCACAGCATGCTCGGCGTAGGATAGGACTGCATGTTCCTGCAGTGTCGGCCACGGCGAGGCAAGTCCGGGCGAACGGAGATTTGGTCGCGTGTACTATACTTACCTTGACAGCGTACGGCAGGTCGCTGAAACGCTGAGGATGCAGTGGCCTGACGGTTCGTTATCGCAACAAATGTCTTCGGTCCTGTGGCGGATCGACGACAACCTTGAGGACGTCGGGGACAGGGACGGGAGAATGGGCTTTGAGCCATCGCATCATGCCGACGAACTTTCTTGTCGCGGGTTCAAACTCGGGGGGTTCTAGTGGGTCTCCGGCGCGCGGACGACCTTTCGCATGTCAAGCATCTAGGACCTACAAACGTGTTCAGCAACATGAAGAGGCGATGTTAATACGATGGTGAGAGAACGTACCAGATATCTATGGAAATCCATTCCACGAATATCCGTCTGCCTCACGGTGATGAAGAAGGCAGCCTCGATGCGTTCTAGGGCGGTCCGTTGAGATTTCCCGAGAGCTCTCCGGCAATCTAGTGTTGGAACGATGCAGGAAACGCGTCGAGACGTGTTTCATTTTCCCTGCGAGCCTGTAGGTACAGGAAGGCATACTGTTTGGGTGGTGGAGGGTAAATGAATATGAGCACGATGTCCGGTATATGCGTATCTTTCTCCTCCCCGACCAAGGGCTGGAGTATCGCGGATGATAACGAAGGCGACGGACTGGTACGTTTGAAAGAGTTATATAGCAGGGCATGCATCACTGTTCTGAATTAAATGGATGGAGAACACCGAGGGTGTACGTGCTCGGGGGCGGCCAAGGGCGTGGTTGGGATTCGAACGTGCGGGTGAGTTACGGGTTCTGGGCGATGTTGGTCAGCGGCTGTTGACGAGTGTTGACGCGTCTGTGGCTGCATCGTCGGCCGTGAGCGCACACTGGCAAGCTCACTTGTTCTAGATCTCGGCCCAAGAGCTGTCCACGGCCGGCGACGTACTGTACCGCAGCGCCTCTCAAGCCTATATAAACCAGTCCTTAATATCTTGCTCGAGTCCTATCCACAACCACAGCCTACCCTTTACCATGCCTGACATCTTCGTCCGATCCTTTACCCACCTCAAGGACAAGCCCAAGGCCGATCAAGCTCTCCAACTACTCCAAAGGATAGCTTCTTTGGTCAAACCCATCATGCGCAAACATGGCTGGACCTTACCTGTCCTCTCAGAATTCTACCCGGAGGAACCTAACCTCCTCGGTACGTCCCATTTCAACCCTCACGTATCCTTGACGTACCACTCAACTACCGGCGTGTCTCCCAGGTCTCAGTGAGCACCCCCAGCAGAAGGTACCCCGAGTCTGCTACTGAATCTATCTAGACATCAATGCTGGCGAGAAGATCATGGTCCGCCTACGCTCTCCACACGCGTCAGACTCTTTTCTATCCGAGGAGAACGTCGTCGGGACAATGCTCCACGAGGTCCGTAACCCCCCACATGCCCCCGTTCTCCACGACCCTCTTCTCAGCACTCACACCCTTGACGTACCCCGGCCTGCTGCAGCTAACCCACAATGTGCATGGCCCCCACGACGCTGCGTTCTATAAGTTCCTTTCCGGACTGGAAGACGAATACGAAGCCCTTCGTTGTGCCGGCTACGCCGGAGAGGGATTCCATGCGCCCGGCCGGCGCCTTGGTGCGAATGTCTCTCACAACCTCCCACTTCACATTGCGCGCGCCAAAGCCGCAGAAGCCGCAGAAAAGCGGAGGCAAGTTAGCGTCGTAATGCGCGGGGGAGTTCGCCTTGGGGGCGTCCCGCGACGCACCACAAACAAGTCCCCGCGCGAGCTTGCTGCCGAGGTGCGTGTCTAAGTTTGGGGTTGTGGTGTAGCCCTACTTCTTCTGCCTAGAAGCCGAACTCATTATGGAAGTTACTGACTCTCCGTCCACAGGCAGCAGAGCGCAGAGCGCGCGACGAGCTGGCGTGCGCGTCTGGGGTAGTGGCGCAGCGGGAGGCCGAAAAGGCCGCAAAGGAGAGCATACGCAACGACGTGATCGATCTCACCGGCGACTCAGACTCGGAGCCCGAGATCTTTATAATCGACGAGTCTGCCTCCGACTCTGCATCTCCGTCCACCTCATCCACCTCGCTCGACGGTTCGGGCTCTCCTAGCTCGTCCAGCACCCTCCTCGCGCCCCCAGACCGCACCCCTTCGTCATCTTCCATTTCCTCAATCTCGTCCACTACGTCTACATCCTCCCGCATGCCGCGCCCCCCGTGAAGCGCGTCCAGCTTGGTGCAGGCGACGCCCAGCCCAAGATCCCCAAGCCGCGCTCGCACTCACGTGTAGCCGCCCAGGGCCGCTCGGTCACCCCCTCCACGCCCACCCCGCCGCCCACGCGCTCGGGGTCCTTCGCCATTCCCCGACACGTGCGCGAGCATCCCCATCCTCTAATCACGGCACTTACGCCTCCCCCGGCGCCCGCGATCCCTTTCGAGAGGGAGTGGGAGTGCCCCCGCTGCACGCTCATCAACGACGCGCTCGCGCTGCAGTGCGCGGCGTGCCATGGGATGCGGCCGAATCCCCCGAGTCCACCATCCTCGAGCCCGAAGGAGGAACACAAGGCGGACGGATGGAAGTGCGGGGTGTGCGGGGAGGAGGGGATACCGCACGACTTCTGGAGCTGTCGGTTCTGCGGGAGCGTCAAGGCGACGTCGTAGACCGCCCATGCCCCCCGGCCCCGGCCCCCGCCGTGTTAGATGTTCGATTTTTAAGATTTCTTGGTTTTCAAGTCACGCCCTCCTGATTGGTTGTTTGTAGGACGTTTCTCGGCGAGGACATGTTATTCATATGTTATGGAATGCGCGCATATACCCTGTATCTGTATTTTATGTTGCCCCTGCTGCTCTGTCTCCGTTGTACACGATAGTTGACCTAGACCGCGATTTACGTATCCTCCTGTTGCCCTCCTCTCAGTTATAGGACCATAAGTAATTCTCAGTTCTTAATCTTAGTAATAATAATGTACATTCTGAACACGCCGAAACCCAACCCAAGTCCCAGAAATCGCGAGCCCGTTAACCAGACCATCCAAGCATGCTCATATCTAGACCGTATTACCTCCCACTCAAGCCTTCACTGGTCGTCCTCAGAGAGAGCATCGTAGATCGGGCACAGCTCCTCCCACGCGGAGGGGACAGGGTTCGCCGCCGACGTGGTAGTGACACCCTCGGCGAAGACGATCGCGAACCCGGCCTCGAGGTGGAAGTCGATGTGGCAGTGGAGGAACCACGGGCCGGGGTTGTCTGTGCGGAAGCGGATCGTGACGTTGTCCCCAGCGGCGGGCGTGCCCGTCGAGACGACGTCGCGCCAGATCGGGTCGTCGTAGTTGTATGCTGTGGAGCCGGCGCTGCGGACCACAGCGAACGAATGCTGTTGGGAAAGAGTGGTGAGTGGTCAAGTGACGGAGGTGAGCACATAATGGACTTACACCGTGCAGGTGGAAGGGGTGCGGGACGCCGGGGGCGTTGGCAGTCGCGGGCATGGTGACCTCGATGCTCGACTCTGAGGGGAGCTCGATGACGGCGCCGGACGGGAGGAGGTCCTGGGCCGCCTGGGTGCCGCTCAGGATCTGGAGGAGGACGGGGACCGAGGGAGGGGTGAACGTTGCGCCGTTGGTGTAGAAGTATGTGCCGTCCTGCGCATTGAAGGTCAGCAACTGGCCGCAGAATAGGTGTTCCGTGACATCGCGAAACTCACAAAAGTGAAATCGAGGTTGATTGCTTTGTCGACGCCGCCCGCAGTGGCCGTGCCGGGCTATCAACAGCGGACATTATTATCTGTTAGGGTCCAGGGAGATTGCGGGACATACTACTGGCATGCTCTCGAGCGGGTGCAGGTTAGTCTCGACCAAAGGGCTGGAAGACACAGGCGCCAAGGATGTGGTCGGCTCGACCGGGGCGGCACCGTCGTAGCGCAGGATGGCCGAGTTGATCCCGTTCGCGAAACCGGTCGTGCCGATGTTCGGTTGAGCACGGATCCAGTAGTTGTCGATGGTCTGGTTCGCAGTCAACTGTGGGAGAGGACGTTAGGCTCCGCACACCGCTAAAGTAGCGCAAAGAGGCTTACAACAAAGGAGTAGCGTTGTCCAGCAAATATGGGGATGGAATCGACCGTTAGAGGCTTGGCGTTCACGCCGTCAGCTTCAATGACATTCAGCGTGTGGTTGTCAATGCTAAAGGTGTGGAATGGGTCGCAAGACATGGACACCAAGCGGAACCGGTAGCTGAGTCGAGTTAATCTTCATGAGCCCACCACACGACGTCCGAGTTTCAAGATTTCTCACCGTTTCCCCTGAGTGACTGAGATCACTGCGAGATCAGCTTCGGCGGTACCGGTGGAACGTCCGAGGCCGTTAATGAGGGTCGAGTCGGCCCCCGTCCTAACAACACAACGTGAGAATTCAAATTGGTTCGAGAATGCAGGCCTGATACGTACGGGAAACGATTTCCAAGCGACGCAGCGACATGGTACCAGTCGAACAAAGTAATGACGGTCGAATCTGCAACACGACGAAGCATAAGCAACTACTCGTTCAAGCGACATTCATGCCCCACCATCGTCGACGTCGTATAAACTGGCGTGTGGATCCTGAGGGTCGTAGACAACCAGAGGACCCCTCAAACCATCGCAGTACTGCGTTGACAAATGACTGTGGTACCAAAATGTCCCTGTTGCGCGTCATCAGCATAGTCGTCGAGGCGGCAACAGCGCGGAAGCATCTTACCGGCCTGGTCAGGGACATTGAAGTCGTAGAGGAACGAGTGCCCAGTAGCGATGGGACACTGGTTGACGGAGGCACCGCCATCCGCCCAGTTGGTTCCCTTCTGGAACAATCCGTGCCAGTGCTATCAAGAGAGATCAGCCATCCCCGCGACCGATGCACCCGCAAACTGAGAGACTGACAACACTAGTCGACTTGAGCATGGTGTGGTTCGTCAAGTTGTCGATCACGTTGAGCTGGAAGCGGTCGCCCTATTCCAGGTGTCCCGTCAGCAAATGTCGAGGAAGCCGGAAGCGGCCGACCGACCTTGTTCCCTATGATGAGCGGTCCGGGGAAGACACCGTTGACGACGACTGCATCGCGGGTAAACCCGTCGGGGGTGACGGCGGCGTTGGAGATGGTGAGGTCGGTCACCGGTCCAATGGCCGCGTAAGTGCGACCAACGAGAGCCACGGTGACAAGGGAAGTCAAGCACGAAAGCCTCGACATTGTGGACAGGAGGATGCTGCCGTTTGGCTTCGATAGGGAAGAAGAACTAAGAGCTAGTTGAAGTCGAGTTGAGAACCCTCAGCTTGGTCTGTCTGCTTGAGTTGTCATGGCTTAAATACCTTCTGAGCAGATTGAGCGGTTAGCCAAAGACGCGCAGCGGAATGTGGATGACACACCCTTTGTGTGTAGCTACACGGAGCCGTCTGAGCACAGACGACGGAATGGACGCGCAGGTAAGGCGGCATAGGCAGGAACACTGTGTGGGGTTTCCCAACATCAGCGCGGCTTGGGCCTGAAGGGCGATCGTCGCGCGAACGCGCCACAGCTCGGACTGAGTGCTCGGATGCGGAGGAGGTCAAACCCATAGAGGGGAGCGCGGGTCCCGCTAACCACGCGAGTCGCAGCCCGGTGAGCCATTTTCGCAGAACGGCTGGTGCTGGCTGTGGCCGTTCGCAGTCTCGAGGCTGATCGTGCCTGTTCGCGCCAAGTAAATGGTAAGTACATGCCATGACGGAAGCAGATATAACTTGCCGGAGCCGATAGGATCTAGAGCCCTTCGTTCTTCAAGTAAGGCTTACCGTCAACAGTTTTCCTCTGTCAATCTACGCCGCCATCTCTGGTTATGTTGAAGGTGGTGCTGGCTAAACAGAGACATGAGATGGCTTGAATGCCAAGTACGCATCCCGAAGTCGCTACAGGGCAGGGCTTCCCATCAGCAGCCGTTGAGACGCGGGACACAGGCTGACGCAGGACGGGTTCTGAGGCCACCATTCATAGTGTCGATCCAAGAAAGGCAATGCAAGTGCTAGCCGAGAGCCGGATCACCGAGAGCGAAGGTCGGATTCGGAATGTCTGCGCTGCTGCTCGGTATGTTGCAACTTGCAATCATACCAGCCGGCATCATCGCAACGACCGTACGACAATTCGCATTGACACCTATATCGGCCCTTTCTTCGCCAAGGCCCAGTCAATGAGGAAATTATTCATCGAGACACGGACTCTCTCACCTTCGGCCGCTCGCCCCGTCTAGATATGCGCCGCCCAAGCATCTCGACCACGAGACGCAGTCGCTTGCGTGCACGGGCGGCCGTAGTCATTGCACTACAAGCGTTTTCCAGGAACATGGCCTCGTATACGCTGATTCGACGGGTGTCTCTCTCTTTGGACCCGGACGACTTCTCTTCCGCTGCTCTACGGGAAAACCATACCATACTCATTGCATAAGCTCAGAGGGCGAAGTAAGTGAAGATTTGCTAACCTACGCGTACTGTTAGGACTGAGACGACGTCGGAAGTGGTAATTTCCGGACGCAGCAAGGCGGCGACTGGGGAAACGTTTCAGCATCGCATAGGAATTGTCTCCAGACATCGGTTGAGATCGTACGCCGGCAGATACGTCACCAGCATGCCAATGTTGCGGGATTGAGAATGAACGAGACCGACGCTGGACCAAGCATGGACCTCCTTGGCGACCTCAAGCGTGCGAAGACATGATGGATTGTAATGAACAGCCCTGGAAAAGAAAGCCCTCCGACGTCGGACTCTAGTCTATATGCCGTAATGTGCGTGTGCGGCTACCACTCCTCTGTCGCCAAGCACCATAAGCATATCGAACTGGAGGCTTAAGAGGAAGAGAGGTCTACTTACTTGTTCTACGTCCTACCACCTACATCCAGCAACAATGTTTCTTTCTTTGGGATAAGGGAAAGGCAGATGTGCTCACTTGCCATGCTTTGTAATTTGTGATGCTGAGTATAATGTTGTCAATCCATCCTGCTCTCTTAACAGGTACCATCACCGTGCCAACTTACCAGGTCGCGACACTAGGGAGTTTTAATCGCGCAAATGGCTCGGAATGCACCAGACTCCCCTCGCCTCTGGAAAAATCAGCGCAGCAGGTTCACCGGAACCATTGGATGCGGCTGGAAACATCATCTATACGTCATCATTCAACTGGAAGTCGATATACGCACTTGCAATGATAACGCAGCCGTGTACTGTCCTTGACAACTTTTCACCAACCAACGCACAGTTTGTCATCACGGTTCAGTGCACGCACAGACTGCTCAAACAGGGCGAAAACAGACGTGTCAATTGGCAAACGAACTTTTCCACTTTGAAAGGAGCCATGCTCACCGTATGGTCGGGAACGCCACTTGATGTAAAGTCGCAGTTTTTGTTGAATGCCCCCTCGGTGAGCGGTAGTAGTAGCGCTAGCCTGGAAAACCAGGAGTCAAGTTTGCTCATCAACCCATGTCTTTGTATGACCATGGAGCGATCCTCGCTCCTCGTCTGGCCAGGGAAGTCTTCCTCCGAGATCACTCCGACGAGGGACAACAGTGTGCTGCGGTGTGCGCCCTGTCTAGACATTCCGCGTCCAACGGCACTCAACGCCGCCCTACAAAGGATTTGGAACAAAAAATCAGTCACCATCATGCCAGAAGGCGAGATAACGCACCCGATAGCAAAAGGCAAACCTCACTACACGCGTGGTCGAAGGCTTTGGGGGTATACGCCGCTACGGACGGCTAGCTGTCTTTGGCAAATTGTGCGTGGCGCTCTATGGCCAAATCAAGTTGTTCTCGTACAGGTGTATGCAGATACTCACAGACTTAAGGTTATTGATGACAATCGCGGATTCGTCCTCGATATCAGCTGGACTAAATAGTAAACGAATTCTCTGCGCCATGACTTAATCGGGGGTACGGGCCCGCCTATAGCGTGATGACTTTCAGCATGACTTGATGCGTAAGCTCATGCTGACTGCTCGACACCCAAGAGCGACGATCACACTCACCGGGAGGTGAACCAGAAGAAGGTTGACAGGTGCATCGCACGGACAAGGTGCCCGTGCAGCTAAGTGAAGGAGAACCCCAGGCAGCCGATATTCTTGTCGACGACAATTCGGTGGCAGAGCGACCGTTCACTGAGGGATGCAAAGGAATACATGTGGTCGTCGTTTGGATAGACAGCGGCAAAAGGTGGGAGGCCTAGGGATTATGATAGCTGAGACTCACAGACTCGGACGTGCCTGGTAAGCGCCGTGAGTGCGGGAAAGTTGGACGAGCTTCTCTGCCTTCGCGTACCCGAGCCGAGCTCTACGTTTGCGCCCACCCTGCACGTTCCACCACCTCCCTTCGCTTTACACCCTCACGCTCCTTGACTCGATGACGACGCAATTCTAGACTGACTGAGGATGGTAGAAGACAAGTACATTGGGCTCGCCATCGCCGTTGCCGGCAACGTGGGCATTGGCAGCAGTTTCATCTTTACCAAGAAGGTCCGTCGGTAATGTCATACCTCGGATTTCTGTCCTCCACAGTGCAGCTCACAGACAGTGGTCCTGGGGTCGATAGGGCTTGATAGCTGCCAGCAAGAACGGCGCTTCCGCAACCAATGAACACACGTACTTCAGGAGTCCCTTATGGTGGATAGGTATGGTCGTAAGTGAGTGTCACACCTTCCAGTTGTGGATTGCGCTGCCTGGACTAATCCGCGATCCAACAGTGGTGCTTGGAGAATGTGCGTGAAATCCAGTCACATCCCACGAGGCTGGTTCTCACAATTCTCTACAGTACTCAACTTCGTGGCGTATACATTCGCACCGCCAGTATTGATCACGCCGTTGGGAGCCCTCAGTGTCATCGTTGGGTAGGTTTACAACTATCGTCATCTAGTGCTCGAGCGAATGATCGTCGTAGGGCAATCCTAGCGTCATTCTTCTTGAACGAACAGCTTGGGCACCTAGGCCGCGTCGGCTGCGCACTATGCTTGCTCGGCTCCCTCATAATTGTCCTACACGCCCCGCCAGACAGGGAGATACAGACCGTCGACGAGATCTTGCACTTCGCTCTACAAACTGGTGCGTCCTACTCCCCACTCGCATTAACCCTCTGTGTGTGTAGACGGAACATTTGGCAGGTTTCCTGATGTATAGCTTCTCGGTCCTCGTCTTCAGCCTCGTCATGGTCTACGCCGTCGTCCCCAGGTACGGCCGCACGAACCCCATCATCTACATCTCCATATGCTCCCTCGTCGGGTCCGTCTCCGTGATGGCCATCAAGGGCCTCGGCGTCGCCGTCAAGCTCACATTCTCCGGCAACAACCAATTCACCCGCCCCGCGACGTACGTCTTCGGAATCCTGGTCGCGACCTGCATCATCGTGCAGACGAACTACTTCAACAAAGCCCTCGACACCTTCTCCACAAACGTGTACGTCCCCGCTCCCTCCTTCCTGCTTCCGCGGGCGTACTACGAGGAACGTCATCATGGCTGACCACCCCCACCTTCCGCAGCGTGAACCCGATGTACTACGTCGGCTTCTCCACCGCGACGATCGTGGCCTCCATCATCCTTTTCCAGGGCCTCAACACCGACGACCCCGCGAACACGCTCTCGCTCCTCGCCGGCTTCATCACCACCTTCCTCGGCGTGCACCTCCTCGAGCTCTCCCGCACCCCGAGCGCCGGGAGCGCCGAGAGCGGCTACGTGCGCGCTGCGAACGGCCCCGGGGACGAGGAGGTCGGGCTGCAGACGATGTTCGATGCCGAGCAGGACGAGTACGAGCACGTCGGGAACGACACCGACCACGATACCGGCCATGAACTCTCGCCGCTGAGGGTCATCGAGCGGGGTCGCGATCGGACATCATGACGACGTTGCAGATGATAGAGACGATAGAATGCTTTTCTTGTGCGCGCAGGAAGGAAGGTGTGGACTCTAGAGTCTGCAGCAAATAGGCAGCACACGCTTGGATGCGGCGTCGCGCCGTGACGCGGGGATCCCCGAGGTAGTCTGCTGGCCGTTTCAGACGAGAGGGTGCCTATGCACGCACGCGCGTGTCCGCTGCAGGTCGCAAAAGAGGAACTCGGAACTCGCTAACTTATTTGTAGTATTGTACGGACTCTTGCTTGTACTAGAGCTATATCGTAACTATACATCTATGGCTGCGGCGCTCTATAACACTATTACAACGCATGACGGTAGGGGTACAGAGTCTGTTCTGGATACAGAATGATGCGATAATGAGATGGGGTAAGTTGGCTGCATGGTGTGGTATATTGCAAGATGAAGGAGAGAGCTGGAGATGATAAACGTCTGCGTGCGCAGGGGAAAATGTACAGCGGATCCAGCCAGATAATGGAAACCATGTAACAATTGGATGGTTGTGAGGACGGGGAAGCATGCTATGGATGAGAATGCAAAGATTGTTGTGGAGCAGCGAGGTATGATTAAGCAAAATGTGCGGAAGACGAACGAAGCTAGAGCGGGAGCCCACAGAGTGATGCAAGTGAGAGTGGTGAGATGGGAACCAGAGGTTGCGACAATCCAGGTGAGATGGAGCCAGAGAGGAAGGGGATATGAGGGTCAGTGGTTGCCGCACTGGCACGAACATTGGTGGTTGATCTTGAGTGCTTCGTACACCCGGATGGTCCGGACGTGTGTTGAGGACTGCTTCGTCGCCGTGACCCCGCCGAACATCTGCGCTGCGCGAAGCCCGTCAATCGATACGGTGCGCTTGGGCTCGAGGTGTGTGCCTGTGTTGAACTTGAAGATGGTGGTCTTAGCAGGTGGGGAAGGTGGCGCGAGCTCGTCCACGTCGTTCTCTAGTTGGAGTCCGGGAACGTCCTGGGGCCAGTTGAAACGTTTCCGTCGGAAACTGGTGCAAAAAAGTGACTTTGTCAACCAACGATAAAGGCGCTTGGGCGTTAGGGAGAGCACGTACCACTCGTAATCCCAGAGGAAGCCGTCGAGCTCCCGGTCCGAGACGAACGGCTTCCCGTCCCTGTCCTTCTGGGCGGCAACGTACTTCGAGAGCGCATCCTTGCACCCAAGCAGCGTGTTCATATGCTTGCACGCATGCATCTCTAGCTCGAGCGGCGTGCAAGGGATGAGTGTCGACGGCAAAAGCACAAGCCCAGGGGGTTGGTACGGCCCCACCGCCTTCCACGACGTTGTCCGGCTGTCGAGCGTGTTCGCGTCGCCCAGCAGGAGCTGCCGCGCCTTGGGTGTGAGCGAGTCCAGCATCCGCGGGTCGAGCGTCTCGTCGCTCATGCGCTGCGACTGCGAGCGCGCCCCCGACAAGGGAAGTTGAACGGCCCCCGCAAGAGGGAGGTTCAGGCACGAGGACGCGGCGGTCCGCTTTTCGAGCGACGACCACGTCGGGTACTTGTTGCGCTTCTCGTCCTCGCTCGGGCGCTTCGCGTGCGTGTACGAGTGCGCGGACTGCGCGGTGGACGGCCGGGACGTCGACGGAGATCGTGCCCCTCCGAGGGTCTCGTAGCCCTCGGAAAGCTCGCGCGACGGCACGGCGAGCTCGAGGGTCTGCGTCCGCCGCGCGCAAGATTGTCCGAAGACGTCACGGAGCATGTGCTCGAGGAACGCGTGCGGGCGGGCGGCGATGTCATAATTATTCACAAGCATGTTCTGGAAGATCGTCTCGAGATGGCCTGCGATCGCCGTGTTCGCGCTGTATTCGACGTCGGACGGGGTGCGTGTGTGCGTGGCACTCTTCCTCCTCCCTGGGGAGCGTTGTGCAGAGGGCAGGTCAGGGAGCGGTTTCTCGGGGAGCGAGGAGGAGACGGTGTACGGAGGTGGCCCGAAGACATGGTCGGCACTGACGGTGCGCTGCCATTGCCGCTTCGACGGCGAACGCGGGACGTCTCGAGTGGGGCGAGGGAGGATCGACGGGAAGAACAGGTCGTCGTCGATGAGTTCTAGTCGGCCTCCCGGCCGAAGCACTCTTCGTATCTGTGTCAGCACGAATTTCCACCGACTCACGGGAATGCAGAGGGTGAGGTTCGCCATTCGCACGAGATCGAAGGAGTTGTCTGGGAACGGCAGCGGGTGCTTGACACTGATGGCAAATCAGTGGCGCGCATGCAGTCAATTATGCCAATACACATACAAGTTGGCTCGTTCCCAGGCAACGTTCTTTGGATGTTGCACAGGCTCAAGATGTGGGTGGACTTCGCCAGCTTCGTTGGTATGCATGTCAATGAGGTCCAGGCCGACGACCCGGGTGTTGTTCGACTTCCAGAGCTTCGCAGCGTGGAGAACCCAGAAGCCTTCGCCGCATCCCAGGTCCAGGACGTCTGCGGGAGGTTTCTTGCCGAAGTTGTGAAACGTCGGCGAGTCCGCGCGCATGAGTTTGCTCAACAGCTGGTACGTCTGGTAATCGCTGTGCGCCGCAGGAGGGCGGACCATCAGCCATGAGGATCGCGTGAGAATGACGCGGGCACAAAAGGCCCTGGACTCACTTCTCGAGGAGGACTTGGCTATAGGCCTGCATGTACGGCGCGTCCTCAGGGGAAAACGGATGATGAGGCATATTGCGCCTGCGAACGGTCCGGTTGCGGTCCTCAAACCCGTCGTCCTCTTCCGTCCTTCGCGAGACCGCGGAGCGGGTGGAGTGCAAGTGTGGATCCGTACTCACGTTTGTCGGGGACACGTCCTCCAGCTGAAGAGGCATAGGTACACGTTTTGTTCCTCTCCAGGTCTCCGTGAAGTCTAAGGATGAAGTTTTGAGAGCCTTTAGAGCCTGCCCAAAGGATCGCTTCTTCTTGAGCTTCAAGGTGGCCTCGGCGCGGAGTGCCGCCTGGGTGATCGTGGCCTGTGATGGCGAGTCGTCCAAATGCCCATCATCCTCCATGGACGATCGTTCTGAAGAGGTGGGGGTGGGAGTGGGAGGCATCGGCCAGTGGTGGTAGTGGTGGCTCTCCTTAGCTACCATTCCGGCAATGTATGCGTCAAAGAGAGCAGGATCGGAAAGCGCATGGTTAGAAGAAAGCATGGGGTAAGGAAGGTCGCCGGTGGGGGAGTATAAGGTGGGGTCGTCAAATGGCGCGCCGGGGGTGGCAGCACGGGAGGAGACGGGAAAGATAATGTTGGGTTCCATGGTACGGGGGGAGAACTCGCCGTTAAGAGAGAGGGGAGAGAATAGGGAAGTGTCGAGTGGCGGAGTGAAGTCGGCGGTTGCTTTGTCTTGTGTGACAATGGGCCTTAGTGGTTCGCGAAGGGGCCGGTAGCAGAGGTTAACCGAGAGCAGACATCGACGGACGAAGGGAAGCGTTACGATTAGTGTGCGCCGCTAGTTGCGTATGGCGAGCCTCGGAAAGCCTCCAGGGCAGCGCCTCGGAGATGCGACAAGTCGCCAACTCGTTCCGTTGGGCGGGGCCGGAATGGGCTGACAGTGACAAATCTCCGCGTCAAGGAGCCTCCGCGCCTGGACATACGTACCCAAACAGCCCCAGGGAGTGAGAAAGAACCCACGAGCGTTGCTGCGCCGGAGAACGATGGAGGGTGCCGCTGAACGAGTAAGTGAGGACCGATAATACAGACCCACTCACCGTCCTTCACCTCCATCACTGGCGCTGGCCACAGCGCGCAAACTGGCCATCTTGGGACTCAGTCTCCATAGCGGACGCCAAGACTCCCCGAAATCAACATATGCATATATGCTACCGAGGTAGCAGGTTGAGAGACCCATTTACTGTACAACACTAATACCTGTCGTCGCTCGGAAGCTCGCGGAGTGGATGTCATGCATTATCTTGACCACGTTGCAACGCGTACTGCGTGCTGTCGTCCTAGCAGAAGTTAGGACCTCGATGTAGTTGATCTTGTGTCAGGATTCGAGGACTTGGTACTCAGAACTCAATCGTCTTTGGGTGGGGGTGGACCGCACGGTTGTAACATGCGCTGCTCGCGGAGCAACGAACGTCAAGAGCTGAGGTTAAACGAGATGGGGCCGACGCACCTCAGTCATCTCAAACTTTACTCGCCCGACCGCTTCACCGTCCGCAATCGCCATGTATGAAGTCAGAGAAGGGTGTCCCACGATTGACGATAGGGTGTCCCTATGTTGGTGGGTGAGCCATTCACTGCAATCTACGGTCAGCGCTCCAGCATGATTGCCAAGTTGTTTCTGGGCTCCTCACTATTTTGTCAGATCTGCATGGCCTGTAACGGAGCGTTAATGGAAAGTCCAGACAGTGACAGTAGAGACGTACCAGTGCCAGTGTAACGGGCATGCACTGCGGGGGGCTGACAGTTAGTGGGATGCTCTGATAATACTCACGATGGTGGTGCTCACGATGCTCAAGCTGTGTGTTCGCAGTGTATCGTAGTTCCGACGACTGCAAACGGCATTAGAACAGGTGCAGAAGAGACGAGGGAGGAGGCGAGATGACTGACCATGGTCAAGGGCAACAATTGCGGTTGTTTGTCGACCGCCACTGTACTGTAGGCGATCTGTCCGGCGCTTCTCCAATTCCTCAGCTGAGAGCTCCCTCTTCCCTACATCGTGGCCAGCTGCCTAGAGATCTCCCTCTCTTACTGGGTTCCGAGCATAACTGGCTGTAACGTAACTCGCCTGGTGTTCAATATGACGGACGGCGCGGAGAAGGTTCTTGCCAAACTTACCACACTGAACGATTCCCTCGACGACCTCGAAGAGAAACTCGAACCTCTTCTCGCGCAGACACTACCGGAGTCCCTTCTCCCCTTGGAGACGATTCAGCAAGTCAAGCTGAATGTTGCACTCCCGTACTTGGTTTATGATCTGATTTTCGGTATGTCCATTATCCAATGGAGTTCATTCAGGTTCCCAACTAACACACTAGAAATCCCCTAGTCTACCTGAAGACGCGGGGCATCGACCCCAAGTCCCACCCCGTAGTCGCAGAGCTCGTGAGTAACCCTCGCCACCCTCCCTATTACACACTAGCTCAGGGACCCGCCACACAGGACCGCGTCAGACAATACTTCGACAAGATCAAGAACGCAGAAGACCCAGAAAAGCGTATGTCCCTCCTCACCTTCCCTTCCCTTCCCTTCCTCCCCTCCCTCTTCCCTCTTCCCTCCCCCATTCGCTCCCCCTCGTGCGCTCCACATGGCACATATAGCTTACGCTCTTACCCTGACGTACCAGGGAAGACCGTCGTCGACCGCGCCGCCGCGAACCGCTTCATCAAGCACGCGATCGCGCAAGCCAAAGGCCAGCCGCAGCAGCGCACCCCCGGCGAAGCCCCAGCCCAATCGGACGGTGCGCCGGCGCATACACACATCCGATTCGACGAGAATGGCAATACGCCCTCAGGCTCTGGCTCCTGGTCTGCATCTGCGTCCACTTCGACACCGGCGGTGCAGATTCCGGTGAAGGTGACGAGCAAGATGCTCGTGCGGGCCGAATACCAGAAGAAGCTCGCCGAAGGCGATGCCTCGAGCGATGACGACGACGCGGACGCACTGGAGGTGATCGACGGGGAGAGCAAGGGTGAAGCCGAGACGCAGCCCCAGCGCATAAGCCCGAAAGCGAAGGGGAAGGCCAAGGCCACGAGCGAGGAAGATGCGCCCAACAGTGCGAAAAAGCGCAGAAGAGCTGCCCCAGACCCGTTTGCTGGTTCGTACGAGGATTCTCGCATTTCAGGCATCCGCTGACTCCACTCTGACAGGCTACGGGGACGACGCCGAGTCGAAGCCTACAAAAACTTCGAAGAAAAAGAAGTTGGCATCGCAAGAGTCCGCGAGCAGTACAGAAATGGCCATGGCGGATGGGCCAAACCCAGCAAGCGGAACAGGTACGCCTACTAACAAGTCCGCTAAGAAGGAAAAGAACGCAGCGAAGAAAGCCAAAAAGAAAGCCAAGAAGGCTTCGTAGTGTGTCCTCGTCCCCTGTCGCAACCCCAACTTCCTGTGCCTGCGCCTCGCTGTCGTTGGTCGTTTGTAGAGCAGCCATTCGTGATATAGGACAACCTCCAATACAGTATAGTACACGTGTACAACCCGCACAAATACACATACAGTTACACAACGTCGTAATAGTAGTCGTAGTAGTAGTAGCTAGTCCGTGAGCTGTCTGATCCTACGAGTGAGCGAGGAGAGACGTATCTAGAACGTCTACACGGTCGTCGTCACTGTCAGTGAGCGGTGATGATGATATACAACAGTAAACCCAAGAAACGAAGAGAGCGCAGAGAAATGAGAAAGTCCGCTACATTGATACACATCGTCGCTTCGCAGGAAGCACGCACCTTCTCGCCTTCACCTCTCTTCTCCCCCTCCGTCGACAACGCAGAAACACTCACATGATCGTACACCCGTCCCGCCCCTCCCCGCCCTCCAACAGCAGCGGCGAGCCCGCCCCGGACCTTCTCGGCGTCGACGCCCACCACCTCGGGCGCCCCGTCGCGAAGTCCGCGTCCATACCCATCCCCGACGCGCTGCTCGCGCTGCCAGACCCGCTCCCCTCCCTCCTACTCCTCGCGGCCTTCCGCTTCTTCTCCCGTGCCGCGCGCACGGCATCGACCGTCTGCCACGAGTAGAACGTCTTCAGCACGACCCGCCCCTCATCGCACTCGTCCTGCCCCACATTCAGCCGCTCCTCGTCCCGCCCATCTAGATATGCCAGCTTGCGCGCCTCCCACGCGCGCCACCCCTTCCGCGGGCGCGTGTGCGCCGCGACGTCCTTCACCGCGTGCTCGCCGACCCCACGGCAGTCGATGGCGACGAGGGTGGCGTCGGCAAGTGAGCGCTCGCGCACGAGCCGCACGAAGTCGCGCATCGTCGCGCTGTTCATGCGCGTGTTGTCCGCCTCGAGCGTGCGCAGGCGCGTGCAGTTCCTAATCAGCGCCTGCAGCGCGTCGTTCGTCAGCTCGCCCGCGTACGACACGACGAGGTGTTCGAGGGCATGCCCCGGCTGCGGCGGCGTTGGTGGGAGTGGAGCTCCGCGGGGAGGCTGGGAAGATGACGCGTTCGCCGGGGTGAGTGCGGCGAGGACGGCGTCTGTGATGTCGGACGCGTCTTCGAGGTCGACCCGCCGGATGAATGGCGTCGTCTCCAGGACGCGCACCAGGCCGTCGTCCCGGAGCTCGGAGCCGATCCCTGCGAGCTCCAGGAACTCGAGCTTCGGGACCGCGTGTGCGAGGTGCGAGAGCGCGTGGTCGGTAAGGAGAACGCACGAGGAGAACGCGACATGTCGCAGGCGGGTCACCCGTCTCCAGTACCTGTTTGGGTCGGCCGGGTCCCGGCCAGCTTCGCGCGCCGTGAGCTGGACGGCGTCGAAGTCCGCCGCTTCTTCTTCGGCTAGGGACACGAAGGCTTCGACGGCAGAGTTGTGGAACGGGCAAGCATAGCTGAGATCTAGCACCTCTAGTTCTGGGGCGGCTCGACCGAGATTGCGCATCATGTCGTCCGTAACACCGCTTAGCCAGGTCAGACGAAGCACCTTGAGGCGCAGCCGTTCACCGCGTTCCAGAGCCGAGCAGGCGTAGTGGCTGATGCCGTCTCCGTTGAGTCCATCGCACTTGCTCGCGTCGAGCGAGACAAGATTGCGGCAGTGCATTGAAAGGATAGCGCAGGTCCTGTTCGTCACGGCGGGAAGGCCCTTGACGTTAAGTGTCTGGAGAGCAGGAGAGCGAACGAGGAGATAATGCAAGGAGCGCGTGTCGAGCACCGTACAACCCTGGAGGTTGATAGCCGTGATGCGAGTGTGGGACAAGACGGTGGTGTGCAGCGGCTCGATGCATAGGCCGTCCGTCATGTCGACCAACGCGTCGGCGTCCAAGTCAGCCAGTCCCGCAAACTCGATCCGCTTGACGAATCCCCCAGCGCGCCCGCACAAGCGCGCGAGGACACTGAGAGGCAGCTTGGGCAATTGCGCCCAGAGCTGCCCGTCGTATACGAGGCTTTGCCAAGCCTTCGAAACCTGGTATGACATGACCAGTAGGTCATCCGTGCTTCATAAGAGACAAGGGGAGTATACCAACCCTGCTGAGCTTCAACAACTCCCGGATGCCCTTCTCCGCGCCGACATGCCTGTTGCGGGAGATCCCAGCGCGGAAGGCCGTCCACTTCCCGCTCGCGACGGTCCGGCGATGCTCCGCTTCGTGCAGGTCGACGAGCACCGCCAAAACGAGTATCCTCAGTTCACGGGGCAGGTAGTCATCGAAATAGTTGCGCACATTGACGGGAATTGGGCGCGAGAGCTCGGTGGGCGTGATAGGTACAATGTCGAGGGGAGAGGAATTCAGAGGGAAAGGAGAGGAGTATGACCTGCCCTTCGTGCGCAGCACGGCTGAGCCAGAGGCCGGCCCCAGGCGATATAAAGGAGAGACAAGCGGAATGCTGCCGGTCAGGTCAACATCGATATCCACAAGGGTGCCCTGTGGCGGACTCGTGCAGGACTTCAAGTCGCGGGCCCAAGGTAGGAAGCAGTTGTTATTGCCGTGGAGGTCAGGATCGATTGGTGCTGGGGTCGTCGTGGACGAAGAACCTGGCGTAGGGATGTTCTGTCTCCTCTTGAACAGAAGCTTGCGGGCTATATGCCCGGGCCCCTTGCTGGTCGCGAGCTTCGCCTTGACTCTGTTGATGGGGAGGGCAGACAGCGAGCGCGTCGAGCGAATCGAGACGTTGGAGAGGGAGCGTCGGCG
The DNA here is from genome assembly GCA_026283605.1 of Ganoderma lingzhi. Taxonomy (NCBI): domain Eukaryota; kingdom Fungi; phylum Basidiomycota; class Agaricomycetes; order Polyporales; family Polyporaceae; genus Ganoderma; species Ganoderma lingzhi. Next base: position 3,790,086 of record JAPJYM010000001.1, read on the forward strand.
GTTCGGGACGGGTTCCAGGGGCGTTGAAGCCTCGGGGGAGACCGGGGGAGTGACATCATGGGTAGTGCCCCTTGCAGATTCGACGATCGACGCAAATCCAGAACCGTAGGAAGACGTGCCTGCAGTCTGTGAGGACATGGAGACGGAGCTCATCGGCGAGGCCCACTGCGCATCGATGTAGTCCAGCGAAGGGGACATGAGCTCGAGGGGCGGGAGGACGGGCGGCCGCTCACGCCCTTTGCCCTTTGCGGAATAGGCCGAGGACTCGCCGACGTTCTCGAGGTCGTACAAGTCTGCGGCTATGTTTAAGTTCAGTGCGAGGTCGTGGTAGTTCGCAAGCTGTATTGGGGACGGGTTGACGATGGACGGGGACGGATCTGGCCAAGAGAGAGTAGGGCTGAGATTGCCTGCAGAAGAGGACGATCCCACTATTTGGAAGGTGTCGACCTCGATGTCGGCGGGCTCTCTGCCCTGAATATACAGAGGTTGGGAAACACCCTTGCCTTTCGAAGGGCTTGAGGATGTATCGTCCGCCATGTCGTTGTGTACAGGGAGAGGGTCGTAGTACCAGTCGAGTGGGAGGACTGGGGCGGAGGACGAGGGTGGAGGGGGTGAGTCGTGCGAGTTTGAAAGGGGATGTTGAGGCTCCTGCACTCTTTCCTTAAGGCGACGGGAGGGCTCATAAGGGTCAAGGAGGAGGAAGGGGTCGTCGTTATCGATGTCGTGCGTGTGGCTCATGGCGAGAGACTGCAGTTCTGAGCCATGGAGATGAGGTCGATAAGATACAGCGTGAATGCGAGCGTTGGGAGGGAAAAGACGCAAGAGAGATAAAAAGCCGGAGGGCAAGAGAGGACCGAGAGGAGCTAGACGGTTGCTGCAGACTCGGGGACGAGCATGGCGAGAGCCGTGTAAGAGGACCACTGGCACTAGACTGTAGTTTCGGGCTTGCTCTCGGACTCTGCTCGGCGCCTGACCAAATGCCGTAGCCGCTCCATACACCTTCCCACGCTATCACAACCCAGTCCGGGCCCCGAAGCCGTCCGTCGGTGGCCACAAGCATATGTATGGGCACTCGTCTGTACTCGAGCACAGAAACTGGATCATTACTGCATCCTGCATGGCAGATATAATGTACAGTCACCACAACATATCGTACATCGCGCGCACAACAACGCCAGAGCAACAGGTACCTACAATCAACTTTACGAGCGACAATCCAACGTCAGTAACGCAAACCGAGCACAGAACAGCTGAGTTGGGGGATGAGGACGACGGAGCTTGACAACGCATAGCGGCACATAGTCCACAATCACCGCGCGAACAGATGCACACTCACATCTGTTCGACGCGAAGGAGGTGGAAATCCGAGAACGTCGAAGGAGGTGTCGGGGGATAGGAACGGCCCGCCTACTTGCTCTCCTTCTGCTTGTTCCAGTTGTCAATGACAAGCTTGAACCTGTAACCCGTTCAGCCATAAGTTCCTCTCGCCCACGAGACCCGAGAGATCGCACTGGTGCCGCACCTATCCTTATGCGGCATGTCGGGATTTTCCTGTTTGAGCCGCGCGACTTCGGTCTGCATAAACTTGTTGAATTCGGTCAGCTTCTTCCGCCCGCCGGCACTGCCCGTCTTTTCTGCACGCGTCGCATCCCCCACACGGTCAGAACCTCCTCGCGCGTATGCGAGAAAAACACGGGCACGCACTCCGTCCCTTGGCCGACGTCTTCTTAGCCGCGTCCCCCGCGGGCTGCTTTCCAGTGGTAACGACCATCACGCGTGCTGCGCACAAGCCGGACCGATGAGCGTGCGTGCGCGGAAACTATCAGAACGGGCGGACCTGGGTGGGTTCAACGGTTTGGGGGATTGTTGGGGGGCTCCTGATGGGAGGGTATAGGTCGTGGTGGAAGGGAAAGAGGTGGGTGACGCATAGGCTCTAGCTAAGGGGCTTTATAGAGAGCCTAGAGGAGGACCGTGCACTCTTGACGGCTTTTAGTCCCGTAAACGCGCTTCGATCGCACTTCCCCGTCAGACCACGGACCCCGACCACTGCCTCCCCATATCTCCTCACAAACGGCAACTGGGGTGCTTGCACATTCTCTCCTCCCCGGGCTCCCTCTGACCTGGTTGTGCAGCTACCAATGCCTTCAAATATATGCTAATACCCCTCACATTCTGATCTCCTCCGCCGCCGCACTGCCAGACAATGAGGGGCGAGCTCGGCATTGCCCAGGTCGCGTGAACATGTACATAATTGCAGTCAGCCCTAAGTAGATGTATCCTGATGTATCACGCCTGATCTAGTCTAATTTCTCGACAAATAGTGCCGCGTCCTCCAGTGGGAATCTTTTGAAGACCAACATTTGTCCGCACCGGATACAGGCTAGATGAGGAGACCGCTGCGCGGCGCAGAGGTGCGGTCGTCTCCCCGTCCGAGTCGGGCGCCAGGTTCGCCAACTTGATCTTTTGAACCACACGTCACGAGCGCCTCTGTCTCGGCAGTGGTCGACTGGTCCCTCAAGAAGAAAAGAAGCTGCTCCCGTTTCGCATCGCGGGGTCCCACTCGAAACGTCATCCGCCCCAGGGCTGGGGGCGGCAACGGCTCGCGAGATTGCCGAGCCATGTTTGCACTCATTAGGAACGCAAACATCGAATACAAAGGACAACCCAAACACTGATAGTAGGCCTAGGTGGTCTGTGATGCATATATCTGGCATGTTCCTGCCCTCGAAAAATCGCCATGGCTCGCGAGTTTCCCAGCTCGGTGCCAGGTAGGAGCCTCCCCGGCAATATGTCGATGGAGTCGCATAGCGACGGTTCGACGGAACGCCGTTCATCCCACCGATTTATATATGTCCGTCGGTGTCCATCGCACCGCCCGCCCTCCGAGCCGGGCTACAGCCCAACCTCTTTCGACGTGGCGCCCGCCGTGCCCGCAATGCTGTCTATCATGCTGTTCCCGTTGATAATCCCCGTTGTCGCGATCAAGAACTTTCTTCCTGTGGAGCACGAACCCCCCTCATCAGCAAGGGACAAAGGAAACGACTGTGGTGGCCTACATACCCTTGTTCTGCCGCCCCACCCACCGGAGCGCAGCGATCTCCGTGTAGGTACATCCCCCCAGGAAGAACACGACCGTCGTCGTCGGCCGTTCCCTCGGAAGCACTGCGCGAGCGCGGTCAGAACGTCGCTTTCGAACCCAGGAAGCGAGGAAACGAGCAAAAGCAACATACACAGGGAGGACGCCGCCGCCGCCAAAGGCGCGTCTGCGTCTGGGCCCCCGGGCAGCTTCTGCACGACGTCGACGGTCTCGCCCGGGAGCGACGCGATGGCATCCTCGAAGCCCTTCCAGCCCACGATTGGGTGAGCCTGCACCTGCACCAGCGCCCCCGCGCCTCGTCGCGAGCTGCCGTCGGTGGTGCCTCCGCGCCGCCTTTCTTGTCCTTCTCCGATGCGGGGTTGCTGAGGACGCCGCCCTTCTGCGCGACGCATTGCACGAGGCGCACGCTGATCGGCGCGAACCCGGAGTACACGTAGCTGATATCGTTCTCGAGCTCTTCCATAGGATCGGGGTCTTCGATCAGGAGCCGCAGTGATTTGCGCAGGTTGGCATAGGGGTATTTGGAGTCGGCGACGGAGGGCGGGGCATTGGCAGGTAGAGGGTTTGGCAGAAGGACGGCAAGCGGCGGTGCCGCGAGCGATAGGAGTAGAGGTAAGTGGTTGTATCCATACGTCTGTAAGACAACGCTGTGAGCAGAAAGAAAGAGAGAGAGATAAAAAGCAGATCTACCTGCAAGATTTCGCGCTTGATGTTTTCTAGTGACTTCGCCTTGATACCTCCCAGGACCACGCTGGCCAGGCAAAGCAACCGGACAACGGTACGCATATCCGCACCCTGGGCGATCAGGTCTTCAATTGCCGTAATCTGCACATTCACGTCATACAACGCAAGCAAATCTAGAAAACGAGAGGTGTGAACGCCGCGGACGCGACTCTATCCGATTACGCTATGCACTCACTCTGTTGGATCTCCAGCGACTTGTTGAACTCCTCCGTCCTCGTCATCGGCACCAGCATCTCGGATAACCCGGTATCTGCCAGACGAAAGCACAAAAGAAAGTTCAGCACAACGCGCACGCCCTGAACACGTTGAGGCGGAGCCTTACGCAGCCTGAGGGCCTGGTGCTCGTTCTGGAGCCCACCCAGTCGACCGACGAAGTCCTTCAGCTGCGCCACCGTCTTGGCCTGGTGCCTAAGCTGGCGATGCACATCATGCCATTAGTGGTCATGCGGGGTTCGCCGTCGCCAGTAGACAAACGCAAACCTTGTAGTCCTCGTCGAGCCGTCGTGCCACCTGATTGAGCTTCTTGCCCACAGCAGAGAAGTTTAGGTCCCGCAGCTCCGCCAGGAGGGGGTCCGTCGCGGTGGTGAGGTGGTGCTTGCGCTTCTTCTCCTTCGTCAGGGTCGTCACCGGAGACGTGGACGCAGCCACAGCGCTAGGAGTTGCGGAAGCGTCTGCTTGGGTGGATGCGGATGCTGGCGAGACGAGAGACACAGGCACCTCGACATGGGCTGTGGCAATGCGTAAGCAGAAGAAGATGACGAAAAAGGTATAGCCATGCGCACAATTCTTGAGACCTATCAGTTCGTCGATGAGACCTTCGTACGTGAGCTGCGTTAGGAGAGGGGAGATCATGTCCACCCTGCGGTCGATTATGACCAATGAATCAATCGTATCTGAATATACGTTGAGATGTGTGTCAGTAGGTGCATTTGCCGCAGCTTGAGGAGTATTTCTCGTCAGGAGATTCGCAAGGCGCTATAGACTGTCAACTGAAATTCGCAGGAAGAAGGACACAGGACCAACCCCTGCATAGTCGCCCTTTCCAATAATACGCGGGAACAAGCCGTGTAGCTTCTCCAAGTGATGAGAGCATGCATGGCATCGTAGATGACGGTTTCGTCTCCGTCCTGGATGCTGTAAGGACCAATGATTGGGAACGCATGTTGTGGATCACGTACTCACCACCCATATCTCCTTGAACGCATTATCATTCTCCAGAGAGATTACGTCATCGGCGATGGGAATGAATTGGAGGTCGTACGAGGACACCGTGACATCGCCGAGCACGCCCTCTTCCTCAAGAATACGCGTGACGAGGGTGGACGTCCGAGGAACGAGGAATATGGTGTATGTGTGTTTCTGGTTCTCTCTGGCATGCTGCTTGATCTGGTCTTGCGCCAGATGAGAAAGGGATGGATAAATGCATCATGAAACGAAACCTAACCTGCTATGATCTTGATCCACTTGATGAGCGGACGGCACAGATACACAATGTTCGTGGAGGTAGCGGACAATGCTCCGGGCTCGAGCCAGAACATCTTATCTACGCCATGATGCTGCACCGTGTCAAGAGAATACGATGGAGAGATTGCAACCGTACGCACCTTGAGAAGCGCAACCTCCGTCACCAACCCAAGCGGTCCAGCAAGTGTTGGGTCTAGTACAAGGGTTTTTGCGCCGTTAACCTGCTACAGTTCAAGACTTCGTATTCAATAGCCAGATCTTATTACGTACAGAGTTGAGTGAATCCACCAGGGCCTTCCTAGCCAACTCCCTCAGGATCGACGCATCCAGTTGACCGTCACTTCCACTATCTGTCTTTGATGCAGCGACTTCGGACGGAGGGGCAGAGGAAGATGCCATAGCCATCGAATTTTCCATGTCGACCAGTGACACGCCGTGCGTTGGAATGGGCCACGAGGGTTGAAGGCGAGAAGTAAGGCTGGCAACTTGAATATGGCGGCGCTGGACTCGGAGTGTGCCACTGTGGCTGGACGCGACTATAGTAGTCTAGTACTTGCATGATGGATTAGCGCTTAAGTACCACGGGCCGGTTTCGCACGCTTCATGCTGACGTGTATGCCATGACGCGGAGACTCAGATCTCAGACTTGGAGAGCGATATACTGTAGTACCGTACTACAGTATGTAGTATGTACTACAAGAACATTCAAAGCGCGATACAAAATACCAATGATACAGCGACGAGACATTTGAAGCGACATGATATGCTGACGAGAAGCACAAGCAAAGCACACACGAGAGGGCCTACACAAAAAAGCACAAGCACAGGAGGCCAACCGTCCTCGCTAAATCAACCTCGAATATCAATGATCATCATCAAAACCCGATGGACTTGGACTCACACGTTGACAGGGCGAGGCTGAACCCGACCACACACAAGCTCACTATGATCCTTGCTCAGTACAGGCTACCTGCAGCATGAGATCTAGACTATCACCACTCACGCAATGCCCGCTGAGTGCCATCTTCCTGGCGGCCTCCTCCTTCGCTACCTTCTTGGATGTGCCCAAGGATTCGAAGACCTCCAGTCTCTCCCCTCTGTCTTGAAGACTCGAATGCTCAATCAAGCGTTACAGATGATTATCAAGTTTACTCACAGACTGGAGTTGCTCTGAAGGTGGGAATATGGTCCTGGCCCCCGACGCGCTCTGTCTCCCATTCCAGATAGATGCTGCCCCACTCGTTGAGCTGGGGCAAGTAGCCCCATACAGGGCTGGGTTCCCGGAACACATGCTTGCCTTCGCGTTCCAAGAAGAGGGCAGGGGGGGGCATATCTACAAGCATCGTAGCGGTTTGGCGAGTAATGTCTGGTATAGAGTCCTGACTGGGGACAGTGGCCCAGTCCCGACGATGAGGAGGGATTAAATCCTCCTGGAGCGAACGCCCACGAACAACACGGCTGCTATTCTACCGCAGCAGTGATTCCTAGCCTCACTTACCTACGCCCTCAGATCGCCTGCCCGAAGATTCCACCAGAACATCCAGTGTCTGGAATTCTGCTGTAAGGTTTAATCTGTACCCTCGGGGGGTGCAAACCTTAAGTCACAGGATCACAAACGTAAGGCCGTCCTAGATGTTCGGACGCCACGGTGCAGACAGTACCAGGATGGCTTTGTCTTCTCAGAATGCTCGATGGTCGAGTCCTGGGAATACACATACCTGCTTAGATGGCCGCCCATCAAGAACTGCTTGCTGTTTCGGAGGTAGGAGGTTCAGTCGGGTCCTCCTGCCCTCTGAGATCTGTGGATTGGTATAGTACAATGGTCGAAATATGCATTGTCCACGTTGATGAGAGAAACAAAACACTAGGCTACATCTAGAATGGGGTAAGTAACAGAATACCCAAGGCACGCAGTAGACTTACGGTAACAAACAAATCCTATCAGGGGAGTAGATGATGAACCAACACTCAGATGGAATTCCGGCGCGCGCTCCGTCCACGCGTTCTGCTTGCTGCAGATTTGTGCGTGTCTCCGACGTACGCCGACGGTAAAAGCCCCTCCGCGTCAAACTTCGCGAGGAAATCCATGGCGGCGTGGTAGCCTTTCTTCTGGATTTCCTCGAACTTACCAAACTGCAGGGTGCCATACTGTGGCGCGAGTCAGCAACGTTTCTTGCACGTTCGCGAAGGGCAGTCCGTACCTCCTGCACGGGCATCTGCATGTATAGACAGCCTTTCGTAGTCTTAGCTTCCTCCAGGGTCTTCACGCTGGAGACGCTACGAGGCTGATTTAGACGCGTTCCGGAGCGAAAGATAAGATGCACGCACTACGCGAGGCGTTGCTGCAGTTCAGTAATCGCGGGCACGTTCCGCGCATTGGAGAACGGGTTCCACCGATTGATGAAGAGCCACACTCCTGAGACCGAGTCCCCAAAGTTCCGGGGGGAGTTGTCGTCGATCTGGGGGCAGCATCTGTGAAGAGAGTGCTGCAGCTAGAGAATTCATGCACATACCGATCCGACATCCGACGCAATCACCGCGCTCGCTCCCATGGAAAGCATGGCAGATACCTTGAACCCCACATATTATCATCGAATTGCTAACGGATACGATGGAACTTACCGGAAGGTTGTCGACTATAACACTTCCAGTCAGCGAGGACGAGTCGCAGAGGAAGAAGCTTACGTACTGTATCCTCCATCCACAAGCATATTGCCATTATCGCAGATCGGCGGCAATAGTCCAACCAAGGTCATCGAAGCGCCTACGCAGCAAATTTTCAGCTCCCCGATCCGAGGCCATACCCTCAACGACACTTACGGATAAATCGCCATGCATACCCCGTCTCGTGGATCTCCATTTGGGAGGGATTAAGGTTTGTGGAATTGCAGAAAAAGGGCAACCACATGTCTTCAATGTGGAGGTCATAGAAGGCCTGGAATCGGCGGAAATCAATGCCAGACCCTGCAGTAGCACGTCGTGTAGCAAACCTTGTAGATGGAACGATTGAACTCATGACCCTAGAACGCCGTGTTTAGCACATCCTTCACATCCGATGACGGGGCAATACGGACCGTCGTGTAGGCAACGATAGGATAGGTCACGTCGGACAACATCCTCCAGAAATTGCCCATCCGCGCGCTGAACTGCTTCGCTCTCCCTGCGCTTGAAATCATATCTCCTTCTCGCGCATACAAACCCCCGATCAAGGCACCAATGCTCGTCCCTGCAGCTCGGCTCAGAGAATACTCAGGCAGCGACGCTCACGGCACTCACCTCCAATATGGTCGATGGGAATACCAAATTCTTCCAGAGCACGAAGCACGCCCTGTAAATGCCATGAGAAAGCCAGAATCTTCGAAGGTCTGTCGGGAAACACACCAGGTGTGAGATACCACGAGCGCCGCCTCCGCCAAGGACCACGCCTATCGACTTTCCGCATATCCTCCTTGCTAGACGAGCAAAGTCGCTCATATGTTGAGGGCGCTGCGGCCTCGGGTCGGAACGTGGCTTGCGGTATCTCTGGATTTCGCTCTGGACCCGGTCCTTCATCTTCTTGAGCGCGACCACTGCCGCCGGGTCTGGAGGGGCGGGTGGGGCCCGCGCTACTGACGGGTTGATGCCCTAGCCGATAACGTTCAGTGAAGACCTGAGATTAAGCAGGAACGCACTTACTGGTAGCTCCACATGGAAATGCTGGTGGACCCATGGACGGAGCTATCGCAACCTCAGTACAACCTCCCTCTCTGACTTTCTCGAGAATCGCTCACCTTGAGCCACTCCCGCGTCGACCCAGCGAGGACAGACCGATCCGGGTGCAGCAACACGAGCTCCTTCCGCGCGGTCGTCTTGAGCGACAGCAGTAACCGCTCGTACTCGCCGATGCTGGGGTCGTCGCCCATCCCGACGACCATCACGCAGTCCGCCTGGCGGATGCACGTCTGCGTCCAGGAGCTGCTCACGGCCGAGTCCGCAATGTATAGCACGATGCTGAACTTCTGCTCCTGCTCCGCGAGCCACCCTGCCGACTTCAGTTTCCCCATCCGCGTGAACGCGTGCCGCCCGAGGTGATCGGACACGGACGCCTGGTTTAGGAACGCTGTTGGCGCGCCAACCGCCTCGAGCGCGGTGTGCAACTTGCGCGCGAAGGGCTCGATCGGAATGCTGCGCGAAACGGGGAGGATGGCAACGTTCTTAAGGTTGATGTTGCCGCGGGAGCGCTCTGCGACTATGTTCTTGTGCGAGGTGTCGACTTCGGAGCGGACACGGGAAGCGATCATGCGCAGGAGTCTGAAGCGCAACACCGTCAGCATGGGCACAGCTAACGCTATGAATGTCCTTACTGAGCTGTTGTCCGTGGATTCCTGTGACTTTTCCTCAGTCATGTAGCTTTCCCGGAACATAGTGGCACTCACCGGGCTGAAATTGCGTTGAACAGGGTTTGAGGCATACGGATAAGCTCCGTGTCACGAATAGCATGAACCGTATTTCGTCGTGGCGAGCTAGTGATCACGTCAAGTTCTCCGACCGTGTCTCCCTGACCATATTCAGCGGCGATCGTGATCGCGCCGTTCTCCTTCTCCGTAATCGCACGGAGACGACCATTGATGACAATATAGAAGCTATCACTGACATCCTCCGGTCGCCAAAGCACTTGGCCGGCATCCACCTGGACCCAGTCGAGTGACCCGTCGATATGAAGGACTATATATGCGCCCTGTTAAGCTGACCAGACGGGCGGATGAGGGACTAACACGCACCGAGAGGAGATAGCAGGGAGATAAGGCGTTTCGCAAGAGTAAGAAGAACGATTGGCCGGCGTTCAAGCAACCGTTCCAACGCTGGTGATGGCAAAAAGCCGACGTACGTGTCCGTCTTAGCCACAATGTCGACATACGACGCAGTCTGCGTCAGCGATGCTACGTCCACGCAATTAGTTCTGTTGTCCAAACCGTGATAGCAAGCATGGGAGAGAAGGGGGGGGGTGCTCACAGAGATATCCAGCGATACCACCAGGCTTCACGGTGAACAGCGGCTTCTGCGACCGGTCGTTGCTGCGATTGCTCTTGGCGGTGCCTTCGGTGCGCGAGTTCCCGTCGAATAAGAAGTCAGACCGAGACTGAGAACGAGTCTTTTCATCCTTAGGTTGGACGTTCTTTCCCCGCTCAGTCTTGGCGCTCTCGCCCCCGTTGTTCTCCGTTGGCAAAATCATATCGAGGAAACCATCAATGACGTAGAATAGACCTACGACATCCAACGACTGTTAATCAACACAACCACAAATAGACCGCCCGACCGTACTCACCGGTGTTCCTCTCGCCCGCCTTGGCCAAGATCGACCCAGCCGGGAAGAACAAAATCTCGACCTCATTATCCAAATTGCTGATGTACCCGTCCGTATGGACCGACGACGAGCTCTCCGTACGGCTGCTCGACGCGTCATCCACCCCGATGCCGATGTCGAGCAGCGACAGCGACCCAAACGACGACCGGAACGCCTGCTGCCCGTGCCCGCGCGATGCCACGCCGTCATCCGAGCCGCTTGCGGGGAACGCCGGCGACGCCTCGACCGAGTCCCCGCCGCTGAGCGGCGGCTGGATGAGCCCGATCGACTTGGCGATGCACGACATGACCTCCTCGCGCAGGTCGAAGTCATCCGGCGTCAGCTTCAGTGTCGGGAGGTCGAGCGGTGGGGGGTGTGGTGTTGGGGTGGCTATGGTACCGCCGATGCTGGCTGAACGCGACATGTTCTTGGGGGTCTCGGTCAGACCCCCCGTCGAGGTGAGGAGGTCCCCTGCTTGGACGAAATGGCGCGCGCCATGGCCGTTCAAGGTCACGGCTGGGGTGAGAGCGGGGCTCGCCTTGGCCCCTGTTGAGCTCGAGCTTGACTTCGCCTTCTTGAGATCCGAGAAGAGAGAGGACTTGCTGCTTGACTTGCTGGACGAGCTGAAGCTGACATAGTCGCTGGGTGTGTCAGAGTCGCTGGCGACGGATACGCTGTCGAATCGATGGCGGAGTTGTTTAAGGCCGCCCTGGTAGAACGACTGTGGTAGCGGATGGCAGGCGATGTCGTTGATAGCTTTCTCGGTCCGAAGGACTTCTGTTGTCAGCCCGAGATAGTTGTGCGCCGCATTGAAGGTGACGCGCGAGAACCGCGTGAGAATAACTGGACGATCATGCAAACAGGAACATGAATTCATGCGTACAGAAGGACGACTAGTCACCGACCTTGTACAATGTGGGCTGCCGCTCGGGGAAACTTCTTCGTCAACCGCTGGAACGCTTCTGCCGGGATGACTGCCAACGTGCTATCTTCTGCCGCTCGGGCAACTACGCCATAGTGACTCTGGGTCTCTGTAGATGGACTGGCAGAGATGTAAGTGGTGGAAGGCGTTACACCATTAGGTGTTCTGCTGCGCCGCGTGTCGCCAGAAACTGACCGCCCACGCCGCGGGGTCATGAGATTGGCCGCATGCACCGTAGAGCCGGACGACGATACGGATGCAGCCCGATTTCGATGACCCTGCATGGAAGACAGATCGAGCTGCGAGACGTCAGAATCCGCGCGCCGAGTTCGTGTCCGCAAAGGGCTAGGAGAATCTGAGGGCCCTTTTTGGTATTCCGGCACCTCGTCGGGTCTGTCGCCATCCTGCCAACTCATCTTGACGTTCTCGGTGAACAGACTGAGGATAGTGAACAAGCTAGAAACAGTTCCACCCGATCCAACTTGGTTGAGGAACTGATATCCATTCATATCTTCCTCGTCCCATGTCCCACTTCGACCTAGCTGCATAGGCTGCCCCGTTTGCGCGTAAACTTGCACGTTTCCATCGATGACGCAATAGAAGCTCTTGTCTTGGTCAAGAGACAAGGTGTCCCCCGCAAGAAGCCTTCTGGTTTGCAAGTGCCGGGCGAGCTCATGAAAGACCTATGTAACATGTTCAGCACCACAAGTTATTCTGCGCGTTCTAAAGACGGACCGGCTTCTCCAAGAAACCAAAGACGCGAACAGCTTGCAGGAACTCGTCAAGGTAGTTATGGAAGGAGGGAGGTTGTTCGGGAGTGTTCACGTCCGGGTGGAGCTCTTGCGCGTCGGCCTTCACCAAAGGTGGCTCTTTCAGATGAGTGTACTTGTTCAGGTAGCGGAACCGGATCCAGTAGTTGAGCGCGACAGCGCCAGCACAGAAGAGGAGGGCGAAGGACCAGAAATTCAGCTGTAGGAGGAGGATGGTGTTTGAGGATTCGGATATGTGAGTGCATATAGGATAACGTTACCGTCAAGGTCATGGAGTACGAGAGGACGGAGTAGATGAACTTGGGCAGAGAGATCGTCGCAAAGGCGACCAAAGCTTTGACCCACGATAGAAGCCATACTGTAGCAGAACATTGGTACTCATTGGCTATCGTCAACCACAGCGCATGTTCTACGCACGTATGACCCAGAAGGCAGCGGAAATCAACAAAATAAGTGGGTGCCTCTCGTCGACCGCCGCTCCTCCGTCGAACGATGATTCCATGGCGGCAGATGCACGGGTTGTATGCTCGAGTCTGTTCGCGCTGGATTCAAGAGAAGATGCGGTGGAGGGAGAAAACAGAGGAGGAGGATGGCATGGCGCTCGACACCAGTAACCTTTAGCTAAAGTACGAGTGGAGAACGTTAACGTTAACAAGTAGGCGCCCAATCCCGATCATCGCGCACGTTGCTCCACGCGGTCCGTCCATCCGACTTGTAGCCTCTTGTAGCGCCCCCAAGTCGCCTGCAAACGACTGCCTCCAAGCTACAAGGTTAACGTTGCTAGTCGCTTTTCTTCACTCTTGCTGAGGTACCCTTCGCTCTATAAACTTCACGCCGCAGCGTATAGTCCGTCTAACGCTTGTACCCCACTGCGCTCCGCGGCCGTTACCGGCAGTCCTCCGCGCAGTAACCAACCTCGGCGACCTCAGTCGCAAGTCCGAGCGGTACCTTGATCAGGCCAACTTGAAAACGGCTTCCTCGTCCTGACAATGCTCCTCGACTAGAGGACCGGAACCCGCCACCGGTCACGGAATTCTTTCGGTCGTGGTTACTTGACGTAGCATATTTACTCGCTGCGCCTTGCCGTCCCTCCTGGTACCTCCCTTGACTACGTTCACCTTCACAGATTTCCTCTAACGCATGACCCAGATCCAGGAGCCTGTTCCATCGCGGATGGGTTCATGACCCCTTTGACCGCGGCCGCACACCTCAAAAAGTGGATAATCACTTATAATCTTTAAAGTACGCCTCAGACGCCGCGAAGGATGTATGATGACTGGTGACGAACGTGCATACCATCATCCGAGGCACCAGTTAGGCGAGTGTTATCTATCCTCAAAGCTTCTGCCAATATTCCAACGACTTTACCGATTTGTGACGACATCAACACCGACCGGCGTTTCCTTCCGTTCGTCAAGATTACGCGTCAGTAGAACCTAATCGGCTGCTTTGAGTCCGTCCGCTGTCGTAACACTTCATGACGTGCATGGGTACGAAGTATTCCGTTGATACTACACTTGGGGTTACTTCCATCCAGTGTATAGGTAGTACGTGGCAGCATGTGCAGCGTGCAGCTTACATGCCGACAACACTGTGCCTATAACCCTCTAGCGATTTCAGTAATTAAGATCAGTAATTAAGATTGAGAGCTAATCCTGGTGAGTCATATAGTACGCGACTCCGGTTCCAAGCCAGTATTTCGTTTCTGATTATATACGACTAAAGATCGAATCCCAAGCAATGATCATGAACCCTACCACAGCGCCCTCGTCCCCGGGCTGCTCGTAGACCACAGGCGCTGACCAACGCCAGGCTTGGTGGCCTCGGCAGGATACTTCCCAGGACATATTCAAGGTATGAAGAACTGTGAAGCTTCTTGTAAATCCTCAAGAAGCGACGCCAGAAGTGGGGAGTAAACGAACCTCGCCGTTGTGGTTCACCGTCGACCCGGAACGTGGACAGACAGACCTGAGGACTTCTTCGGCGGCTTTCCCGATCTGATGGAAGCCAGGCTGCCCAGGTCAAGTTCCAGAAAGATGGCCTCCTTCCCTATGGCCTACTTCGAGTCGTCTATCGCAGCGAGCGCTTTCTCCTTGCTCCGCGGCGCCATATACACCTTGGCGTTGTGCTGTAACAAGACCTTCCGCACGCAAGCACGTCAGATAAGAGGTGGAGAAGGTAAACCCTCATTCAAGTTGTATGAATACTGAACTGTCTCCTTGCCAATCCCCTTGTTCCCACCCGCAAATTGAAACGGGTTGGTCAGCCCTCTGTCCCCCATCGATACACGCCGGCTCATCGAGTCTACCGGTGATGATGACCAACACGTCCAGTCAAGTTCGGGATGTGGTCCACGCCGGACTCAGACCTGGGCGGGCGACAACAGCACCACTGGCACTGTATTACTATCCGTCTTTCGAGAAGGACGCACCCATGACGAGTGGGCATGGGGCGAGCGATACGAGTGAGTACTAGCTGGGAGCACGAGAAGCCATGGCTTTTTGAACGGTACGACTTCGTCTTCCCTTCGTCATCGTAGTCTGTTTGTTATCGACCCGCCCCATCGGAGGAGCATGATATACAAATTTATGTGCGATTGGTAAGCATGAACCCTTGGCACAGTGGTAGCGCGTGAGATTCCAGCTGGGAAATCCTCAAGGTCGTCCGTTCAATCCGGGCAGGGTTCAGCTTTTTAGAGTGCATCATCCGGATGCATCCCATGGGTCGTATATCCCTAGTGTTCGCTGTTTGTCACAAGCACATCTCCCGTTTCAAAGTCCAATCATCAATAGTAGTCTCCGTTGCTGACCTTATCGGGACCAAAAGATGATAGTCGATCTTTTACATCAATCGTGTCTTGAATCCACTCTAGATCTCCTATGTAAATACATACAGTAGTCTGTTTCGACATTTGTCACCACGGTTTAATCAACCCACGACAGCTGCAGTGATTGCCCAAACACCGGCCGATGTTGTCAATGAACAATATATATCGATAAGGGAGTACACAGTATATGTACGTATGCATTGTGGCGAGAGACTGGGATGGGTAAAACATACGGAGATTGCGATGCGGGACAATGGTGCGTGAATAGCCATGGACAGGATATTATAAGACAAGGTAAGCGTAGAGTAGCTGTATGTACATAAGTATGCATGTGTGTATGTAGTTAGATGACAACAGCACGATGCAAACACAAGGGAGCGAGCGGAGTGAGTGTACAGGTCGTACTGTATGTACACGGAAAAGGGCCGCCGAGGGGCCCAGGAGACGACGAATCTGTCTGGGGGACCGCGGATCAACGGGTTATGCGCGAGTTGGTACAAGACGGGATGGGGCTGGGAATGGCAATAACGTGCATGTATGTCCGACTCCAACTTCGAACGATCACGGGGGGTGCGCTGATTACATGGTCGTGTACGTGTCGACCTAGCAACGGCGCGGGCCCAGTCAACAACAGCGGAGACGTGAAGAAGCTCGAGATACACGCACAAGATCCGAGATACTTTTCGCTAATGCACGACTGTGCCGTGGTGGAAGCTCAGTAGCAGCAACGCGTCCTCCATCTTCACACCGCTGTCCTCCAGCTCCGGCGCCGTCTTCTCGCTCTCGTACTGCGCGTACTCGAGGGCATATCGGTTGATCGACGCCTTGGTCTCGCGGGCGTGCAGGTGTGTGAGTGGAAGTGCAAGGCTTGACGTCGACGCAACAGTCGGTGGAGGAGGAGACGACTCCGGCGAGGGTGTAACAGCCTCCGGGAGCTCTTCGTCGCTGCCCAACTCCGACTGAGAGTGGGCTAAAGGCATACGAGCATAAATCGAGCGCGATGGAGCGTGGGAGCGAGGACTGGGCCCGTGAAGGTGAAGGGGCTTCTCGTCGAGGGCCTCGATCTTAACAGACTCGACGCCAGAGGTCGAGGTTGCGCTCGGCGTGGCCGTCCGCGACATCGACATATTTGTGCTAGCGTCGTCGTCGACGTCCATCGACGTGTCCGCGTCCGCGTCGGGGTCCTCGTCCATCTCGTCGGCGCTCGCGCTGCCAGTCTGGCGCGCGCGTTTGCGGTCAGACTGCCGGAGGTTCCGGAACCAGTTCGTCACCTTGCCCACGTCCATGCCGATCTCCGCAGCGAGCCGTTGGCGGTCTTCGATCGAGGGAGTCTTGGTCCGGTTAAACAGCTTCTTGAGCGCCTCGAGCTGCTGTGGCTCTGGGCGTGTTCGCCTCGGACGACGGTGGGTGGCATCTATTGAAAGCTGATGGATGGGGTATGGAGATGCGCGGGGGGACGCCGGGCGGCTGGGGGCGGTCGGGGCAGCGCTGGGTGACCGACGGGCGCGGGGAGGGTGATGAAGAAGGGCGGATAAGGAGGGATGGGACGTCGGCGGAGGAACACCTAGAGACGGGTGTGCGGCGTTGGACGAGGGTGGGAGAGCGAAGGGCGGCGTATAGGGACGAGCAGACGAGGAACGGGTGTGAGTCGCTGACTTGTCCTCGCGCTTTTTGGCGATGCTTCGCTGGTTCTGGAACCAGTTGGTCACGCTCTGATAGCGCCTGGCGGGGTTGGAGGAAGGAATGCAGAGAAGGGGAGATGAGACAATCGTGATTTGTTGGGGTGCGAGAAGGAGGCGCCGAAAAGGAAAGTATAGCCGGTGAAATCAGTTTTCGGACTTCCATATGAAGGATGGTATGACAACCGGATGAGAAAGCACTCACATTCCGATCTTGGCCCCGAGAGCTTCCCGCTCTTCCTTGCTGGGATGCGGCTTCAGCTCGTAGAATTTTTTCAATTCTTCCGTCTGCTCCTGGCTCGGACGCGACCGGGACTTGCGCGGCATCGACCCTTCCGCTTCAAACAGGTGCTGGGACTGCGGTTCGCCGGCGTAGAAGAGTGTGTGCTGCTGTTGCTGCTGCAATGGGTGCAAGGCAGACATGGACTGCGGGGGGAGGTATTCGTCCTCGGATAACTCGTCGTACTCGACTTGATGCGAGGGGTGTGATGCGGGGGGAGCGGAGACAGACGCAATTAGGGCAGATATAGGCGGCAGCTCGCATTGCGTAAGGGGAGCCTTGTGCCTCTTCTTTGACGAGGCGCGTTTGTTCTGAAACCACGAGTTGACGGTCTTTGTCTCCCTGTGTCAGGCGTGCGATACGTGAGTTGGGGGACGAGGGGGGGAAACAGTGGCGAAACAAAATGAACTATTTACGTACATGCCTAGACGCTCTGCTAGTGTTGTTCTCTCCTCCAGAGACGGGTGCTCGGTCTTGTCGTAGAGCTCATTGAGTGCGGCGAGCTGGTGGGGCAAATGACGGTGGCGAGGCTTCTTTGGCTGGTCGTTCTTGAGAGGGACCTTGGAGGAGGCTGGTGGGAGGTGATCCCAATGTGAATGGGAGAGGGCAGGGTTCATGACGAAGGGGAGAGGGAGGGGCGGGGCGGAGGGAGATGACAGAGGGAAGGAAGGGGCGTATAGGGGAGGGGAGGGGGGTTAATGAAGAAGCGGAGATGCTTATTAGAAGAGGAGAGGAGGATTTGAGCGAGGTGTCTCACGGCTAAGGGATGCACTCTGAATCCGTCATCAGGTGTGTTTAAGGCCGACGTCGGCCGGCAGCTGTATATATGATCGACCCCTGCCTGTTATGCACTCGAATCTTTTTTGCATCACTGCCACCTCGTCCAGACCTTGTCCACATCGATCGCTCTCGCTAGCTAGAGGCTGCTAGAGGTCTTGTTGGAGTGCTACAGTGCTAGCGATGTTGGTATCGGTTGGAGGTGGGACAGAGAGGGGCGCCCGGAATGGAAGATTGGAAGGGACGAGTGACTACTGTTGGATAAAGTGACAGGTGATAGGAATCGGTTAGGATACAAGAGACAAGAGCTGTGCCTGTGAGTTCATGCTTTTTCTCGGTATCCACGTGCGCTTGATCATGATGACCGCTAGCTGTAGCTCGGTATCATCGGCCGTTTATGGGCGCCTCTCTATAGCAGTTTTACCCTGTTTTACCATGATCCTCGGCTCGTCGACGGCCATGTCTATACCAACCTTCAGCTGCGACCCCGACCCCGTCTCTTTTCTTACAGGGATCATTCTCAACGCCCGCGTCCCTGGGGGTTCCGAAGGTGGGACGACAACGGGACAAGTTCCGGAGATGAGAGGACCAAGGTGAAATGGGAGGTGCTATAGATCTCACGATCTGATGTTATTTATGACGGATGTGCTGCGTCATCCGGATGCGGATAACCAATCGTGACCGTGGTTCCTGTCTCGCCCGGGGTTTGTGCGCTCCGCAACGTCTGGTGTCTGGTGTCTTGTCGTATCTTGCGACATTCTATCAGTCAGTTCAAGCCGCCCGCTATCGCGCACCACTCCCACTCCCACCCCATCCTCTCACTCCCTGCACCTGGGCCCATCGTCGACCCGTCGAATCAGAATCAACGCTTCTCTGCGTTTGTGCTCCCATATGGCCCGTCCGTTCTCCGCATCCCATCCAACCCGCTCTCAACCATCTCCCATCTTCCATCGTGCCACACGCCTTCTCCACGTCACCCAAGCTTACATCCTTCCGGTCCTGAGCCTGAGGCTGTACATACATCGCACTGCGCATGCATCCTGTCAAATTATACTTACATGTACGTTACGAGATCCGCCACCCCCAATTAGTTCCCTGCTTCGGATACATATCCCCCCCGTCCGGCGCCGCTCCTAAACTATAACTAAGCAAAGCACTGCAGCCTGCAGGCAGGCAGACTTCCGTCGCAGCAGCATCTGATGACCTAGCTCTCCGACTCCGTCTCTGGCCCCTCCCCGTCCCCGATGTTCTTTATCCACGCTCCGATCGCGCCACTGTACGCCCGACCCGACCCCGACCCCGACAGTGCACGGCACGAGGCATGCGATGCGAAGCCGAAGCCGAACAGGAAGACCAAATGTACGGATATGCAAAACGGGCAGATCAGCGAACATTCTTTCTCGTCCTTCTCGACGCCGCGTCGGACGCCAATCCCGAGAATGAGAACAAGCTGCCGCACTCACAGGAAGCCCTCGTGCCGCAGGAACAGCGCGCGCTTCGTCCCCTTGCTCCAGAACCGGATCGCGTATGAGAGCGTGCTGATAGTGGCCGCATGGCCTACCGTGCGACAGGGAATAGTCATAGTCAGTGAGTGTGAGCATATACGCAGCCTGCGCGCACCCAGCCCAGCCCGGGTCCCCGGCCACGCCGAATCGAATTCGTAGTCGAATTCGCCGTCGGGATACGCGAGAGAAGCTCGACGTCGGCAGACATCGAGCACTCAGACGTTTGTGGCGCAGGGACTGGACACACGGGATGCGGACGTGACGACGCACCTCGAATGAAATACCCGCCAAAGTATATCCGGTCCAGGTTGTACTTCTCGGCGTTCATGTACCTGGAAGGAAATGATCGACGACACGTTAGCTTACCATAGAGCCCGCTGGCAACCCGAGGATCGCCCGCGCAGAAAACGGAACGCCAGTGCAAAAACACGGAACTCAATGGCACTCACGCGATCTGGCCGATGTTGTTCGATATCGCGTATAGGAGGGACTTTGATATGTCCTCGGCCTTGAACGTGCCCTTCTTGCCGCCCTGCTTCTTGAACACCTTCCCGAACGTGCTCGCGATCATCGTCGACTTGAGCCCGAGCTTGCTATAGTCCGACCCGTAGATGTCGCCCACGAGCATGTCCACCGTCTCGTTGTCGCCCATCTCCGACAGCGCGAGCATCTCTGCCCCACCAAACCAACCGTTATCGCGCCATAACCAAAAGATAAAGAGGTAGAGCGAAGAGGCGTTAGGGCGGGGCGAACATTAACTTAACACTTCCCCAAAACTTTGAGAGCTGACGTACCGTCGAACGTCGTGGCGGGCGTAAGGAGGCTGAGGAGCCCCCAGAGCGTGCCGCCCCCGAGGCTCGTCCCACTGACACGCTCAAACGACCCGTCCTCGTCCACCTTCACGATCGACACGCCCGAACCGATGTTCACGAGCAAGCACGGCAGCTGCGGCACCGGGTGCTCGACGAACGTCACCGCATATTTGGGCGGGTCCGGGCTCGGTCTCTCCAGCGGGAGCGGGGGCTGGTGCGGGTGCGAGACGGAGTGGATGAGCTCGTCCGAGAAGTAGTACACTTCGTCCGGGATGAGCGTGATGAACCGCAGGCCCTCGATGAGGCACGCCATCTCGTCCTCGCGGCGCACGTCCACCTGCAGCTCGCGCCCGAGGATCTCGTGGAAGCGGTGCGCGCCGCCGCCCGTCGCGACGACCTGCACGCCCCTGCGCATGTCTGCGAGCGCGACACCATTCACTGCCGCGGAGCGCTCGATCAACGCGCGCAGGAACGCGACGCACTCGTCGATGCGCTCCGTCTCGAACCGCTCGAAGTTGAGCGAGCCCCCCGGGAAGTGCTGCACGGACGCGCGTCGGAGCAGCGAGTCCGTCAGGTGGTGCGCGTTCAGGGACTGTGGGGAGAGCGAGGCCGTTGAGCTGCCGTCCTGAGTAGAGTGCGCGGATGCGGAGGTCACCTGGGATATGTGTGGGGAAACAGCGTCGAGGAACGCCGATCCTGACCCTTGCCCGTTGCAGTGTTCGAGCACGGCGGGGGTGAGTGCACCCTTGTCGTGGTTGTGCCCGTTATGTCGGGGGTGCGGAGACGATATGGGGCTGTCTCTGGATGGGGAAGAGGAGATTGGGGTGAAACCATTGCTTGGGGTGGATCCGCGCGTTGCGATTAGGGATGGGGAGGATGGGGGGTTTGTTGATCGTGTGAAGTAGATGACTTTGGCTAGTGATCCGCCAATCTAGCCCCCAGCTTTTGAGCATGTACAGACGACCTGTGCGAGGGAGGGAAGAAGGGAGAGAGTAGAGGGAGGCACGTACATCGACGGCGATATGGGATACGGGCTCGATGTAGTTGGGAAAGTAGATCCCGCGCGAGTCTCGCGTCTGGCCGCATGCCCCGCGCGAACCATAGATGTGTACCGGGACGCGAGTAGGTCATTCGGGAACCACACGCGGGGAAACGAGGTTATGGAACAGAGGGGAACTTGAGAAGCATGACCTTTAACACCATGCAGATCCTGCGGACGCACCTCGGGAGACTCCTCGTCTAGTATCAACGCCCCGCGCGTGTCAACTTGAATAGCCCTCGCGGTGGGCAGCGACGGTCCTGCGGCAGCCATTGCGTGTGCAGGGTATCGTTTTAGGGGGTGATTGTGGTATGAGGTTCGGAGGTCTTGCACGGAGGTATGCCTGCCCGGACACCACGGGAACGATAGAGGGCCCCGAGCGATGGAAGAGGGGGTATAAAGCAAGTGCGACGCGTCAATTCGCAGCGAGCCCGGTGAGCCGGGGGAGGGGATGGGATAATAGCCGAGCTCGTCTCAGGCAGGTGTCGGTGCCAGTCAGGCGACACTTGCGTTGGGGTTCGCGAGCCGCCGCTTCCTATTCGCTGCTCGCCACGAGCAAGAGACGACGATGACGACGGTGCGTAGACGAGTGGGCGGTGTCCGTCGGACGAGGGGGAGAAAAGGGTGGTGGTACGACGGGCAACATTGGCTAGATATTGAGACATTGCGCGCTGGAGTCTTGTGCTCGGTGGGACCACGGCCGGATCCCCTGAGTCCTCCCTCTCGCGCCGCCCCACGCCCATCCATTCCTCTTTGCCTATTCATGCTTTATTGTATACACCCATAGCCATCACTTGTGCCCCACGAATGGTGTGCTTCCACATGGCTTGCGACGCCCCCACGGCCCAAGAGTCAAGTGCATTGGACGGGTAGCGATGGACCTCTCGAATTCCGAGATGCCGACGTTTGTCAGCCTCCTCTGGCAGAAATTCGTCTTGAGATATCGGCCTGTAGACGTAAGCTGCTCCAAGGAAATCATCAAAGGTCACCGCAAGCTTCAGACGACTCCTGATGTAGAACCGTATCATATTCTCCGGTGGTCTCGGTGCTCGCGAAGTCGCATACAGCCAGGTCTGTCTGTACTTGCGACTAGCCACAGCCTACAGAACCTACGGTACATGTATTTCCACACTTACGGCAGCCGCACGCGCCCGTGGATTGGCGAAGGGCCGCACCGCTCCCACCCAGACATCCTGATATCCAGGTCCCGTCGAACACGATTCACCTAAACCTTCTGAGACCCTTCTGTGTCGACAGATTGAGAGGCTCGACACACAGAGGCCGTGTACATAAAATCACCGAGAGATGCGCCGCTGCTCATCTCCGACGCATCACCTACATATTTTCTGCCTTCCGACATAACCGCACGGTCGTTTGAACTGTAAAGCACCGCCTATGATGGCGCCGATGGACAGCTTCAAAAATACATATGTCCCCGGGATGTCATCCAGATGTCATCGTCCGGGTGCTTCGCCGTATCAGAGTTCCAACCGCCGATTCAACTCGGACGTACCATGGAGGCCTAGGCCGACGAAACCCGCCAAAGTGCCGTACTGTACTGCATATGTCCGTTTGAACGAGAGATATCTTCGGGTATACCTCCCAAGTACACTATCAAATTGCACTACGTCGAAACCAATCCATCCGTCTTCGCACCAGAACCGGGAACCGAAACCAACCACCCATCTCTTGACCCATTCTAACCACACCGTGATGGGCGGAGGGATAGGCAAGAAGGGGCGAATAGTATATACGTACAAACAAGATACAGCGGAAAGTTCGCTCTCCACACGGAGGCACGAAGAGGAACACCAGCGCATGCACAGATTCTGAATCAAGCACCAATCATCGGGGGGTCTGTGTAGTAGTAGTAAGAATCGTAGGAGCAGCCAGAACGGCGAAGAGGGGGTGAGAAAGAGAGAGAGAGAGGTAATACGAATAATTAGAGTGTCGTGGGCCGTGAGCATCACAGGCCAACGAGGCGGAGGAGCAGGTACATGAACGATCCGAAGAAGCGGATGGCGGAGAGACCGGCCCTGTGAAGAAAACGCACAGTCAGAATGACAGTCCATCTCGATTGGGAAACACATGCGAGGGAAGAGGAAACGGGCAGCGCACAGGACGCACAACGCGAGGATGGGGACATGATCGAGAACGGGGAATGGGGATGGAAACAAGCAAAAAGAAGGCAGCACTCACAAGGCCCAGAAGAGGAACGTCAGGTAAGGGTTGAACGTCGCGTCCTGGGTGGATGCCACATGCTGCTTGACCCAGTTCGTGAACGCAGTCGAGGTGAAGACGAGGATCATGAGGATGTTGGTGCCGACCCACGCGAGCACGACGTTCGTGCGGCTGTTGCGGTCGTGGTCCGCCTGCTTCGTCGTCGCGTCGCGGTGCTCCTTCTCCTCGGGCGGCTTGAATGACAGCGCGGTGCGCGACGCCTGCCACACCTGGTCCACGTCCTCGCGCGCCGTCGGCAGCTCGAGCTCCATCACCTCCTTCCCGTCCTTGCTCACCTTCTTCGCGCCGCCGAGGTCCTTGGTTGAGCCGTTGTCGCCCTTGGTGCCCCAGGTGACGTCGTGCAGGTTGCACATCGCGTACATCACTGCGAAACGGTATCTGTTAGTAAATGGGGTAACAACCATCGCAGGGTGGATACGTACTGAGAATGTTGACGTCTGGACGAGGCATGGAAGGTCAGACAGCTTGCTCACGGCGACAACAAACGAAACACGCACAGCTAGGAAGCCAGAACAGGTACTGGAGGAACGAGGTGAACATGTGCCAGGGTTCGAAGTGCATGAACGAAGCGACGAAGTAGAGACCGTAAGTCGCCGCAAGCGAGATGACAATGTCACGGAAGGTCGCATTCGTCTGTACGAGTCTGCATGGAACGCGTTAATCTCCGTCCCTGATACCGATGATAGAGATAGACGTACTGGCCGAAGTGTTTCCAGCCATCGATGGTGTGCGGTACCGCGAGGTACACCGTGAAACCAGCACACCAGAGCGTAATGATATTGCAAAGTCCAAAGAGCACGATACAGACCGTGTACGTCCACTTGGAGCCTTGCGGCCGGTTGCCGAGCGAACACACGAGGATGATGAACAGAAGGCCGAGGTAGAGCTTGAGGAAGACTTCGAACACGTCCGGGCCGGCGCCTTTGGCGAGGAAGTTGAAGGCATCCGTGCTCTCGTCGGAAGTGGCTGAGGAGACAAGGAAGAAGAACGCGAGGTAGAAGTTGGCGAGCGAGGTCCACGTGAAGAAGAGCTGGATGGCGTTGTAGATGAACTCGATCTGGAGGATGAGCATGCGGAATGGGTTCTGCCCAGACGTCCAAATGCGCCACCAGTACACGGTGGCATGGACGGAGGCAAACAAAGAGCCGTTCAGCCAACGGCGACGCTGGGAAATGAATTCCGGGACCGTGGTGGGCACATCAGTAGATGCTTTCGCACTCTTGACGTACTTCAGCCTGTGAAGAGGAATTGAGTCTCCCTCCATGTTGGTATGGTGAAAAACTTACACCCATGCTTCACGCTTCTTGGTAACAATCTCGAAGCAGAGAATACGATCTTCAGCAAGGTACATGTTACGCTCTGGATACACGAGCCAGCGATTAAAATTTTATCCCGAACTGCGCTCGAACGGCATGACTACGTACCGAACAAACCGGCGTTACTGCCTCCACCGTGCATCGCCTCTCCCTTGAAGTAGGATGCAAGCGGACCCTTGCCGTCGGGACCATTCTGGAGAGCCTTGTAGCGGTAGGCAGAGAAGGCACCCGGAAGCACGGAGATGTAACCGAACACACTCTCCAGAGGCTTGTCCAGGATGTTGGACATCTTGTACTACATTCACACGGCACGCGTCAGAGGCATTTCTTCCACAAGTAGAAATCCCCCAGGGAAGGCGTACCTCGAAGTTCTGCGACGCCGCAAGCGGACTCGTGAGGAGGAGGGAACAACCTTTACCAGTGTCGACACAGATCTCTCCACACGCGCCACCGACATTGGAATGCTTGTCGAAGCCTAATAGAAAGGTCAAACTGGGCTCGCCTTGCCACTGCTGTATGATTCACTTACACTTCCACAAGTCATAAATCGACGTGCCGGTGGGCTTTGTTCCGACATCGAGGAGGATACAGACTGGTGACGGGGGATCAGCAATCGAACATCATATTGCGGGCTAATCGGACTGACCGTTGGGTTGGATAAGGGGACCGAACGCGTTGAAGAACCAACGGTGACTGAAAGCCGTGTCAACCAATCGTTTGACTGCGATCAAACCGGACGACCAACAAACCTGTTCAATTTCTTCTTGTTCTGCTCCTTGAGGCAGAAGATGATCTGCACAGGACACGGGCCCTGCGAGACTTCACCGCGGTCGGTGACAACGACGCTCGAAGTGTACCTGCGGTGATATTAGCACGGAGTTGCAAAAAGATCTCATGGAAGCACGGAGCGCTCACTCAAAAATATGCGCGGTCACGTCCTTGCCACCAATCGAGTCCTTCGCGATACCCTCCTGATAGCAACCCATCTATATGCGGCGTTAGGTGGCCGCGGCAGTGCGACAGACGATGGAGATACTCACGAGGGTGAGGACTTGAAGCGTGCGCTTGTTGATCTTGCTGCGACCGTCAGAAACGACGCAGACGACGACCTTCTTCCAACCATCGGGACCCCACATCTTCGACTTGTTGCGGCCGCAGAGGTGTGCAACGTTCTTCAAGACGCTGCGTGACACGCTTCCATTCAGCAAAACAGCTCCCGCCACCCGCGGGCAAATATAGATGAACCGCGGGAAAGAGAAAAACCTGACGTACGAGTTCATAGTACGGACGAATAGGACTTCGTCCTCGTTGTACATGGTCATGACGATGAACAGCTCCGTCTTGCGGCCCATGAGGTACGGGCGGAGGGTGTACTTGTTGCGCATGAAGTCGTCCGGGTCGCACGTCGCGGCGGTGTAGCGGAGCTTCGTCATCTCCTCCGTCTTGTCCATGTTGCGAGGGACGATGTGCGAGGGCACGTCCATGTCGAGCACGAGGTTACCCTGCTGGAGCTCGACATGGCGGACAGACCGCCGCTTCATGAGCTTCTCGCGCGCGACAGAGTAGCCGGTGCTCTGTTGGCGCAGTGCATCCGGCCGCTGCTGGGGCGGGTAGTTACCCTGGTAGGGCATCGTGGGCATCTGGTGTGCGGGAATGTCGAACCCGTTCGGGTTGAGGTGGGCCTGGGAGCCGGCATAGGTGCTGTTGAAGGACTTGGTTTCCCAGTTGGAGTGCTGATCGAAGGAGTAGTCGTGGTGTTGGGCCTGCTGGGCGAAATGGGCTTGGGGGTCATTGTTGTAGGCGTTGGGGTGGGGGGCGGCTGGGGGGTAATCGGGATACGCGTTGGCGTAGGCGTTGTGTTGCTGTTGGTAAGCCATTGGTTACGGAGACAGGGCCTGTCAGAGAGAGACTCTGAGAGAGGACGGGCTTGCACGAAGAAAGAGAGTGAGAAGTAAAGAATGACTGTCTGCTCTGCGGGGGAACCACCAGGGAACAAGCGAGAGAGACGATGCCTGGGGTGAGGCCCGTGAGGGAGGGGAGGGATGGAAGTCGTTGAGGAAGGGAAAGCAACCAGGCTGTGAAAGCCTCATGGTCAACCCCATTCGGCATCTCTATGGTCACGCCCCGCATCCATCTCTTGGCAGCCTCAACAACAATCCTGTTTCACCCCTCCTGCAGCTGCCCACAACTCTCCCTCCTCGTCTACTCTAGAGCACGTATCTTTCCGCCGAAAAACAGCGCCCTCTAGCATGTCTCCACCGTCTAGGTCCGTCGACGTCCCGCTGCGCTTCTCTGCCACAACAAATATGTTTCCGACGGACGGACGCGTTGCTACCCCTCCGGATCCTCATCGTCGACGTCATGCCCAAGATCCAGATGTCCACTACTTAATACCCCCACATAGCGATACTATTTACGCAGCACGTACTTGTGGCGGTAGTGTTTAACAGGCATGAATCAATCTTGGTGTCTCATTAGCTGCGATTAGCAGTAAAGCGCGTGCGTTCACTTGATCCTCGAGAGTCACTGCCAGACAAGTACATGTTGCGACAGCGACTAGCGAGGAAGCCGGATGGTGAGAATAAGAAGATTATTGACTATCCCTATCCCGCCGTCGAGAATAGAGCGATGCCCGTCGTGTGAGTGAGCACACGTCGGCCAAAGAATAGACGATACACGGCTCTCCCTTCACACACCTCTCACAACAACTGCCTGGGAAACGGTGCATAACAGGGAGGGTTCAGATAACACGGTCATTCGGACAAGGGACAATGGAACACAAGAATGAATGATATTTGCAGCGCACGCCTTATTAACGAAGTTTGGATGAAACGACGGCATGAACACGTGCATGTGGGGTACCCAAGGAGTAATGGGGCCGGCCTTAGGTGTCGACCAGGAAGCGGGGGGCGTAGAACCGGAGACGGTGAGGATGAGTCACAACTGGTAGAGGAGAGATCGGTGGAAGTGACTAGGAGGATGAAGAGGGAGGAGCGCATTGGCACAGTCTAAGAAGTTGAGATTCGGAAGTGGATGGAATGACGACAGAGGCCGCGATGAAGCCGGGGAGCGGAGGGTTTATGACGGCGGATCTTTATCGAGGGACGTGGTCACTATCAGTGGGTCAAGGATCCGGGGAAGCATTCACAGCCGTCGAGGCTGCGGCTGGGGGTCTGACGAAGGAGGGGCTGGTCGAAGGGGAGAAGCATGCGCTAAAGGAAGGCTCCGCGGAGAGAACTTGGGGCCCAGTCCTTCTGCGCGCCAGCAGGGTGAGGGTGCTGCCAGGTCGAAGACTCCGTAGGAGGCGCGAGAAGGAGGGCTGGAGTAGAGCGGCAGATGAGGCAGCCTGATCAGCGAGCATCCGAAGCCCGAAGGACGGGACACTCGGCGAATTCAGACGCGGGCAGCCATGTGAGTGCCAGGCGCCCGGCGCAGCTGGAGCAGTGAGATTCGGGAAGACACAGAGCCGGGCGGTGATAGAGGAAGAAGGCCCGGTGGCCGACATGGGTGGGTAGTGTGAAGTATGCGAGGAACGGCGGCGGCGGACGGGGAGGAGGAGGGCGGGGCTGGCGGAGAGAGGATCGATGAGGGTGGCGTGGTTGGCGGGCACCAGCGGGTCCTCGGGCGAGGTTCTCACGGGGCAGGCCCCGCCACCTGGGCTGCGCTGCCTCCCTCCTGCCCTTGTACTCCAACCCCCTCCCCACCATAAATACTCCTCTTCCCCTTCTCCGTCCACTTCCTCTACGACTTCCTCTCGTCTTCTCTGTCCCCTTCTCTTGCGTGAGTACCATTATCTTCTCGTCTTTACTTTCTATCTCGTCTCCTACCCCAGTCCCCATCTTGTGGCCTCGAGGTCGCCGCACCTTCCTACCTTGCTATTAACCCGACCACGCCACACCCACGTAAAGATCCTTGCCATTCTCCTCAACCCGAAATGTGTCCTTTTCAGCCCTCCCTCCGTCCCCAGGCGGCTGCGCTGGTGCTGTGCTGGGCGTTCCCAGGAGCCAGTCGCTTTTCAACCTGCCTCGCCCTCGACCTCCCCTCCCCCCCTCTTAAGCCTTTCCCCTTTCCATTCCCATCCATTCCTGCCCTCGCAAACCCCCTTTACTCACTCATTCTCGCTCCCCTCAGACGCAACTACCTTTCTCTCGATGGCAGACTCATCTTCGCACCGCCTCGACCTCCGTGTAGGGGGAAAGTACAGGTTGGGCAAGAAGATTGGTTCGGGCTCTTTCGGTGCGTCATCAGCCTGTTGAATTCTATCTGTTCCTCACCTCTTTTGTAGGTGACATCTATCTTGGGATCAACATCATCTCGGGTGAGGAGGTCGCCATCAAGCTCGAGTCAGTCAAGGCAAAGCACCCCCAGCTTGAGTACGAGTCCAAGGTTTACAAGACCCTAGCCGGTGGTGTTGGCGTTCCCTTCGTCCGCTGGTTCGGGACCGAGTGCGACTACAATGCGATGGTCATCGATCTCCTCGGCCCCTCTCTTGAGGACCTGTTTAACTTCTGCCATCGCAAGTTCAGTCTCAAGACTGTCCTCTTACTTGCTGATCAGCTGGTAACTACTTTTCATATGTGCTCTTTCGTGCTCAGTGTGCTTATCCGATCGTCGTAACGCCACGTCATGGCAGATCTCCCGCATCGAGTACATCCATTCGCGCAACTTCATCCACCGCGACATCAAGCCCGACAACTTCCTCATGGGCATCGGCAAGCGTGGCAACCAGGTTAACGTCATCGATTTTGGTCTTGCGAAGAAGTACCGGGACCCAAAGACTCACCTTCACATCCCGTACCGCGAGAACAAGAACCTGACAGGAACCGCCCGCTACACGTCCATCAACACCCACTTGGGTGTCGAGCAAGCCCGTCGCGATGACTTGGAGTCCCTCGCATATGTTCTCATGTACTTCCTTCGTGGCTCTCTCCCGTGGCAAGGTCTCAAGGCTGCCACCAAGAAGCAGAAATACGACCGGATCATGGAGAAGAAGATGACTACGCCCACTGACCTGTTGTGCCGCGGTTTCCCCAACGAGTTCGGCATTTTTCTAAACTACACCCGGGCGCTCCGGTTCGACGACAAGCCGGACTACTCATACCTCCGCAAACTCTTCCGCGACCTGTTCGTCCGCGAGGGCTACCAGTACGACTACGTTTTCGACTGGAGCATGCAGCGCGCACTGGACGAGGGCGCCAGCTCCAGCAACAAGGCTACCGCTGGCCGCCGCAAGGTCCTCCAGGAGGAAGAGGAGCACCGCGTCAGCGACAGGATGTGAGTTCCGGCGTAACTAAAGGTTCGCCCCACTTTTACTTACCTGGTCTAGGCTGCGTTCCCACACCCGCCAACAGCAGCAGGCTGCAGCCGCCGCTGGTGCCGTAGGCCAGCAGCGTCCCATGCGCCAACGTGACGAGCACTGGTAAACGGCTCCCCCTAACTTGACCGGGGTGACGTCGTTGTAGCACGTCCGGGTCCGACCGAGCATGGGGGGCGGAGGGAAGGTGCATCAGCGCTCGGTATTGGTTTGCCGCCATTGGTATGGATCCTTCGGATGTCGGATATGTTATTGGTCAGTCACGTCGCCGGCGTGGACGGGACGGGTGGACGCTTCGCAGCAGTGGGGAGTACGTCGAGAGCATGACGTGCAGGCGATGGATGGACGGTCACGCAACGCTTCTGCATCCTCGACAGGATGGGTTGGGCGCGGGCTCCAGGGGATCGTCCAGCAGCCCGCTCTCGTCGACCGGTTCGATCTCTCGCACACTCCCACACTACAGGATCGGGGTCCAAGCTTCAAGAGCTCGCCCCGCACACACCTCATCGATCGAGCTGCCCCGGGTTTTGGTTTCGTACGGACGCTTTTTCAGTTCACGCCTCCCCTGTTCGCCTCGCCTCTCAGCCGAGGTCGCACTCGGATGGGCCGCCTCGTTCTTCTCGCATGACTCGCTCCCCCTCGCGCCGTACTTTGTGATGACTGCCCCACCCCTTACTTGATGACCCTCCCACACAACCACTTCCCATCACATTACACGCAACATCTCACGCCTTCATCCACGTTTCACTATACATATGTTCCGGTCGCTCTTTCCATCGCCATATTTCTCCTTCTCCTAATACACGCGACGCGTGTCATCCCCTCGTTCATATTTTGCGTTTCCCATTTTCCCATTCCCCTCCCCCGCTCTCGTTCCCGTCCCACGGTTGTGTCGTATAATGCCTCGTCTTCTCGTTGCTGGATCTCGTACTTCGCCCTTTGGTTCCTCTCTCCTCCACCTCTTCAGCTCCTGACCTACGCTTCGCGGTCGGGTCGCTGTCGAGGGCGCGCTGGCAGAGAGAGGGCGCCGCGTCTGGTCAGGAGGGGTAGCTGTCGGAGTAGCAGGAGGTTGGTGCTGGTGTAGGACCGGAGGTGGAGAGCACGCCGAGTTCTCCGCGCTGGGCGGGTTGTGGAGGAGGTGGTGGTGTAGGCAAACGCGCTTAGACTGAAGGAGACGGCGACGTTGGAGACCAGGCGCGGTATTGGCCGTTGTATTCATATATTGTGCATGTGCACATCGCACCCTTATAACATTCCAAACCCACAGTATCGAGTCCTCTACACCCTGTCCTTCACCCACTTGCGTCGCACCTTCCTATAAGTGTTTGTCGCTCTGTTTTGCCGCTCGCGTATCCAGTCTGTG
This sequence comes from Ganoderma lingzhi, assembly GCA_026283605.1. Classification (NCBI taxonomy): domain Eukaryota; kingdom Fungi; phylum Basidiomycota; class Agaricomycetes; order Polyporales; family Polyporaceae; genus Ganoderma; species Ganoderma lingzhi. The sequence goes on from JAPJYM010000001.1 coordinate 3,821,559, forward strand.
TCACGAATATATTATATTTGTTGCAGTATTCACCTTTTCTGAATGCCCCAGATTCTTTGCCAGGCCAAAGCTGGAATGCGAGTGGTTTGCGGACTGGCATGCGCATGAGATGGCCACGTGTGGCAGTGAGCTGCGATGATGAGTGGGCGCCGGACAAAGGTTCTGCACGCCTCTACTTCCACGTCGTGCTATTCGGCGCGCCCGTCCTCGCCTCTCTCTTCTCGCTATGGCTTTTGCTACTAAAAAGGATGAGGAGAGCGGCCTCAGTACATACTACAACAACAAGACCACCGTCATCCAGGAGGCTCGCGTCTTCAATGAATCCCCCATAAGCCCCCGGAAGTGCAGGGCGCTGCTCACCCGCATCGTATACCTCCTCTATGTCGGCGAGACCTTCAACACCCAGGAGGCGACAACGCTCTTCTTTGGGACGACGAAGCTGTTTCAGCACAAGGATGTGCGTATCTCGTGCCATCTATGCCCATAGTACTTGCCCTTGCATTCTACCCGGTAGGAAGGCGAGGCCGGACTTATCATCTCGGTTGCTTCTGTAGAGTGCCCTGCGCCAGATGGTCTACCTCGCGATCAAGGAGCTCGCATTGACGGCGGAGGACGTGATCATGGTCACAGCAAGCATCATGAAGGACATGCAGCCCAACTCAGAGGTCATCTATAGGCCGAATGCCATCCGCGCCCTTGCTCGGATTATCGACGTGAGTCCTTTCCGCTCTTCCAAAGTCTTACCCTACCTTGTCGAGTGATGGCTGAGAGAGCGTTGGATGGGTAGCCGTCTATGGCCCAGGGCGTGGAGCGTTTTTTCAAGGCCGCAATCGTCGACAAGAACCCCTCCATCTCGTCCGCAGCGCTCGTCTCCGCGTACCACCTCTTCCCGAATGCCAAGGACGTCGTGAAGCGATGGGTGAACGAGGCGCAGGAGGCGGTCAATGCCAAGTCGTCCTCATCGTTCTTCGGCTCGTCAAGTAGCTCGAGCGGCGGGTACCTCGGGTGGGGCAGCTCGTCGTCGGGCGCGAGCCAGGGACAGCAGACGATCCCGAGCACGAGCTACATCACGCAGTACCACTCGCTCGGGCTGCTGTACGCGATCAGGCAGCAGGACAGGATGGCGGTCACGAAGATGATCCAGCAGCTTGGAGGAGGCAAGTCTGGCGCAGGGACGACGCTCAAGAATCCGATGGCGTTGTGCATGCTCATCCGGTATGCGGCAAAGGTCATTGAGGAGGATCCGAAGTACGTTCTCCTTACTGGCTACTCCATTGCGCCTGCTGTAACGGTTTTCTTCGCAGCGTTCAGAAGCAGATGCTTGACCTTCTGGAAGGCTGGCTCCGCCACAAGAGCGATATGGTTAACCTCGAGGCTGCCCGGATTATATGCGAGATGAAGAATGTCACTGCGACGCAGCTCACGCGGTCTATCGCTGGTGAGTGCCTTATGAGTCTCCAATTGATGTTCTATAACGCGCCATACCAGTGCTCCAACTGTTCCTGTCCTCGCCCAAGTCCACGCTCAAGTTCGCCGCCACCCGTACGCTCGCTGCTCTTGCCGTTACGCATCCACAGAGCGTCGCGGCCTGCAACATCGACCTGGAGAATCTTATCTCGGACCCGAACCGCGGCGTGGCGACGTACGCTATCACGACCCTCCTTAAGACCGGCAACGAGGCGTCCGTCGATCGCCTCATGAAGCAGATCAGCGGCTTCATGAGCGAGATCAGCGACGAGTTCAAGGTCATCATCGTCGACGCCATCCGCTCGCTCTGCCTCAAGTTCCCGTCCAAGCACGAGTCGATGCTCGCGTTCCTCTCGGGAGTCCTGCGCGACGAGGGCGGGTACGACTTCAAGCGCGCCGTCGTCGAGGCGATCTTCGACATGATCAAGTTTATCGGGGAATGCAAGGAGCAGGCGCTCTCGCACCTGTGTGAGTTCATTGAGGACTGCGAGTTCACAAAGCTCTCGGTGCGCATTTTGCATTTGTTGGGGGTCGAGGGTCCCAAGGCGCCGAACCCGACGAAGTACATCCGGTTCATCTACAACCGTGTTGTGCTTGAGAACGCGACCGTGCGGGCGGCTGCAGTGTCGAGTTTGGCAAAGTTCGGGTTGAACAACCTCGATGAGAAGCTCGGCAAGAGCATTAACGTGCTTCTCAACCGGTGAGCAAGGGGTCGGCTTCCCAAACACTAGAATTGCTGCTCATTTCTGTGTGTAGGTGCCTTGATGACGTCGACGACGAGGTCAGGGATCGTGCTGCAATGTTCCTCAAGTTGTACGAGGAGCCGCCACTTGTGGAGCCTTACATCAAAGAAGGTGTGTCATAGTCTAAGTTGAAGTTGGCCACAGCGTTGACGGTTGCTTCACAGAATCCATATACTCCCTCTCTGCGCTAGAGTCAAAATTGGTCTCCTACATCAGCGATCCTGATGCCCTCGAGCAGCCCTTCGATGTCACCGATATACCCAAGATTAGCCGAGAACAGGCTGCTAAGGATGCTGCTCGTACGTTGCTTGCTTCATGATACCTTGCGCGGTATGGAAGCTGATATATGCCTACAGGTCCAAGTACCCTGGAGACCATCGGTGTCCCGTCAACATCGAAGGCCGCGACGCCGCCACCCCCATCGGCAGCAGAGACACAATCCAACTACGCTCAACAGCTCGGGGAGGTGCCCGAACTGGCGTCGTACGGTCCGGTGCTCAACAGTAGCATCAAGCCGAGCCCCCTCACGGAGAGCGAGACGGAGTATCAGGTGGCTGTGGTCAAGCACATCTTCAGGGACCACGTCGTATTCCAGGTATGCTTTCATTTTATCGCTCTATTCATTGGATTCTCATCACATTCCCTAGTTCAACGTGTCGAACACTATCCCAGATACCGTCCTCGAGCAAGTTTCCGTCATCATGCAGCCGCAGGCGGACTCGGGTCTCACGGAAGACTTCATTATTCCCGTTCCTACTCTCGCGTCTGCGACATCGCCAAACATCGTGTACGTTTCCTTCACGCGCGACACGCCAGAGGAGTACGTCCAGGCGTCGTTCCAGTGCATCCTCAAGTTCGTCAGCAAGGAGCTCGATCCATCGACCGGCGAGCCCGAGGAAGAAGGTTACGAGGACGAGTACCAGCTTGAGGAGACGGAGCTCGCTGCTGCGGACTACATCATTCCCAGCTACGTCACCTTCGCATCCGAGTGGGACCGTATGCGCGGTGGCGTCTCTCTCACAGAGACTTTCTCTCTACCTGCCATGGAGTCTCTCAAGGGTAATTCTCATTTCATTTGTTCCGATCACATGGAAACACCGGCTGATCCCACCGCTATCGTATAGCTGCATGCAACTCTGTCATCGAAATCCTGAACATGCAACCACTCGGCGGCTCGGAAGAGCCCCAGCAGCCGACCGTGCACACATTACAGCTCTCCGGTCTCGTGGGCGGCGGTGGAGGCAAGGTGCTCGTGCGTTGTCGCATGACGTACTCGAAGGCGCAGGGCGTGACGCTTGAGCTCGGCGTACGGTCAGAACAGCAGGCGGCTGCGGACCTCGTCATCGCGGCGATCGGTGGCTGAGCGCGGGGGGCTTGGTTTTCTCTGTAGCATGTTTCTGTAAACCGCGAAGTTATTTCGTGTGAATATTCTATTTCAGCCTCAACTACATGGGGCAAGGTGGGGGATTGTGGAACGTCGTTGAACGCAATATGTCTTCGTCGTATCGGCGATGCTACAAAGCTGCAAAGGCTAAGCATGGACTTTTTTCCTTACTTAGATGGCATAGGCAATTTGGCATGGACTTCTTCACGTAGCGCCTCTCGAAGCTTCAGACCTGCTGAGTCAGTGCTGACTTGATGTACATAATGGGAGTCCACATGTACTCAGCCTGGTGTCATGGTCGCCCAGAGTGCTGCAGCATTACTACCCGTACGACTTTCTCTCCTCCCCCGAGTCAGTAAGTGACGACATTGTGCCTAGGGACTAGTTCACATAGGATTGGTAGATTGCAAGAATGTCCACGACAGACACCGACACCCTACAGCTAGAGCCGATCAGGGACCCGGATCTCTGGTTCGAGGACGGCAACACTGTTGTGATAGCCCAGAAATCCGCATTTCGCGTCCACAGGAGTGTCTTATCTCGACACTCGGACGTCTTTGGGGGATTATTTACCCTTCCTCAACCGGCAGATCTGGAGTCTTCGGGGTCGATTGATGGCTGCCCCGTCGTTCGGGTCGCTGATTCGGCCCATGACTTCCAGCATCTCCTTCATGCTTTATATGACGGGGTAGAGTCAGTCATTCGGTTTCTCATACTACCTAACACAACTAATCTTCAACCCGTTCGTCGCAGCTATCTGAAGCACGATAAACGGGCGGAATTCTCAGAACTCGCCGCCTTGGCCAGGCTCGGGCACAAGTACCAGCTGGACACTATCGTTGTTGGTGTCTGTGGCCGGTTCACCACCGTCTTCTCCGTCGATCCCAAGAACTTCAACTTGACTCAGTGGGGGGAAGGGATGCCACCCATCAATCTGGATCCGAAGGATGCAATTGAAGCATTCAATCTCTTTCGCCTGCTTGGCAGAGAGGACCTGATCCCTGTCGCCTTGTACGCGTGCTGTCAGCTTCCTATTGCGATCCTCATCCCTGGGGTTAATCGCAAGGATGGCACATGCGAGCAACTGAGCTTGGACGACCTGCAGCTCTGTCTGACTGGGCGAGAAGCCTTGACGACGAGCTTCACGTGGCGGGCGAACAGGATCTTCAGCTTCAAACCCGGCGATAAGTGCTCCACACCCGAGAACTGCACGCGATTCCTAAGCAGTATCAACGCGGCACCACCTACATCTAAGATATATTTCGGAACCTGTCTTTTCTCGAGGCCCACCTTCACATCTCCACCGGGCCAACTGCAAGAGAATCAAGTTTTCTGCAATGAATGTCGCGAAATGCTCATCGGGCGAGATCGGTCTTTTCGAAAGATATTTTGGGAGCATCTACCGAAGATGCTGAATTTGGAGGTGAAGGATTGGCCCCCGTTTGATGATTAGGACTGGTGGGCGTTGTCTCTCCCTCGTTTCGTACATAGGAGTACTTGCCTGACCGTTAATCCCGTACTTAGACACCGTGCCGGTGCCAGCTACCTCTTAACACCCCTCCAACTGACAATGATGCAACCACGGAGACTCGATGACAGTAAGATTTTCAAGGGACTTGTGTATTGCCATGCTACCGTAACTAGAGCCCAAGTGTACCACTGCCCTGGCGGACGAGGGCGTACAATTCAACGATCAAGAGAAACCCTTTTTGTCTGAGCGTAGGAGTAACAAGCAAGATCGACACTTTGTCTCGCCATGTTTTCGCCGAACACCTCTAAAAGGGCGGTGGCGGAGCGTCAGTGGCGTTATCAGAAAGCACGGGGGGGAGGGCCGCACCACCTAGTTGGCGTAGGTCGAGCCGATGGGGCCAACCTTGATGTTGGAGAAAATGACGGTCGAACCGCCATTCTGGCTCTCGACCGTGGTGGGGACGCCGGAGGTCGTCGCGCAGGGCCCACGGGAGACACCGGGTTGGGACGCGTCCTTGTCGAGGGGGTAGTCGGAGTCGAGCCAGAGCATCTGGGCCTCATGGTCGTCCCAGAGGGACATGACGAGGACCATGCCCGTGTCGAGGGCGCGGCCCATCTGTGCGAGGCCGCCGAGGCTCTCGAACGAGTTCGTGTCGCCGAACGCGGTCTTCTGCGCGTTGCAGAACGCGTCCGTGATGGAGTCGTACGTGCTCATGCCCGAGATGTTCGTCTTGCTGTTCGCGATTACCTTCCCGTTCTGCACGTACAGGCGGCGGATCTCGGAGAGCGTGCCGGACGTGGTGTTGTCCGACGTGTGGAACTGCGTGACGACGGTGAACTTGGACGACGTGTCGACCGTCTTGCCGATGCCGAGGAACGTCTGGTCGCCCATGCGCCACGAGTTGAAGTCGCAGCCGTCCTTGTCGCAGATGCCGCCGTAGCGGTTGTCGCCGTCGCCGCAGTCGGTGCCCGAGCAGCGCGTCTGGCCCTGGACGTTGCAGACGTGCGGGGTCACAGCCTCGCCGTACGCGTTCGCCTCCCAGATGTCCATCTCGTTGCAGCAGGTCCCGTACTGGCCCGTGCCCGCGTTCGAGTCGTTGGCGGACGGCGTCCAGTCGATGATGTTGGCCTGCACACGCGTCAGTGACCATGTAGATACAGTGAATTTCGGAGGGGAGTTGACAAACCTCGCCGTTGATGAACTTGATATCGTGCGGGCACTGGGTGTCGCAGTAGCCCGTGCCGTACTTGGCACCAGCCTTGTTGCCCGGGAAGCGGCTGAGCCCGCCGTCGGCGTCCATCTCGACGAAGTAGAGCGCGCCGTTGAGACCGCAAGGGAGCTGCGACATGTCGATGTCGAACGTGAACTCCTGGTTCTTCAGCTGGAATATCTCGTACTTGGCGTCGGACGTGTCCATGAGGTACACGCGTGAGCCGATGTTGGTCGAGTACGGGCCGTACGTGACGAACTTGAGCGTGAGCGCATTCCCGCTCGTCGTGATGCCATAGGTGCCTAGTATTCCATAACGAGTCCATAACATGAGGTCATAAACAGAAGGGAAGGGGAAGAGGAAGGGCCGCACCGGCGTAGTCAGCACCATCCAGGGCACAGTTCGTCGCACACGTGACGGGATCGGGGCAGAGGGAAGTGTCCCAGGTGTTGCCAGTGTAGCAGTTGGTGCCGCTGGTGTCGTGGAGCCAACGCCAGTTAGAATCGAGCACGACTGAGTGGTTCTCCGTCGTGCAGCTGTTCGAGCTCGTGCACTTCTGAACCGTCAGCTGGGGGTGCATCTCGGTGGTGAGCGTGCCGGCCTGCTGGCCATACGCGATCGCCGCGTACGAGAGAGCGAGGAGGGAGAGGGCGGGGAACATCGTTCTGAGGATGGGCTGTGGAAGTCGAAGTGGAGTATCGAGGATGTCCTGCTATTGAAGACGAGGCTGTGGGGCTCGATGTTGGAATTGCAGAAGTTGAGGCAAACTTTATACCAGGAGATGGATGGGCCGGGCCCGGAGAATATGCGGATGGGGATGTGTTGTCGAGTAGTTTCCCCGCTGACGAGGACTGCCATCGGGCTCTTCCATGAAGGACACAGGTGCGTTGGACGGCTACCGATGGTGGACAAGTTCCGACGAGTATCCGGTCTGCTACAAGGTTGCGAGGAGATTCAATATCACGCTTAAATGTTTACTCGCAAAAGAGTGTTAGGACGCCGAAGAGAGACCGAACTTGGCGGGGCCGGAAGGGTTGCTTCTACCGGTAGCACATGGAGCTTCATGTCAAGGGTCACGTTTTGACGGAGTCGGGAGGATGCCTGGGGCGAAAGATCAGGACATACAGCTGCGCATGGGAACAGGTTGGCAAGTGACCAGTGATATCAAGTAGAAGTCAACGTGCCGTCCGTGATTGTTTGTTCCTTCTGGCGACGGAAGCGATCCTGGCAGCGAGGAGATCCCGAAGCAAGCGTTAGCGAACGCTTGCATACAATATGGAATCTTGGGGAGTGCCCTGGGCTTAGGGAAACCTGGCTTGTTGGAAGACATTTGAGCATTGGCGGAGTGGAGCAGCGACCTCTGCGACGTAAATGGAAAGCATTGCGTTGTGTACTGATACTCGTTTGGTGGGTTTGGAGCCTACGTTCGCGTTTTCTGCACCAGCTGTCATAACACTAAGTTCATGAGGGTATGCGCATGAAGTGTGTCGAGGCCCAGCCGAGGCTCCCGGCTAAAGTCTGGGAGTTGAGAGTGAAGGGCTTACCACATCGATGGGCTGTGATCAGCATGCACGGCGTCCATTATATATTTCGTAGCGGATGCAACGAACGGTAGTCGGATCCGGTCCCAGAGTTCCGCCATCGAGCAAGAAATTCCGTTGCCCGAACCACGAGGATATTGTCATGTGATGCTGGCGAAATTGAAGTACTTGTTGTGGCAAATTGAACGTGAGAAATGATCGAGCACATTCTGTTCGGTGCATGCGCAAGAGCATTAGGTGGAGATCATTCAACAACGTAACGTACTGTAGGGATTTGTCTGGAATAGCACAACCCAACACGGTGGCCAGGCAGCGGGTCACAATCAGACTGTGGACCAAAATGAACAGGACAAAACGTACGGCTCGTCTCCCGAGCCTCCAGCGACCCTTAAACCTGCGCGATTGCTAGCAGAGGATACATGATATGCGAGGACACTCGGTGGTCAAGGAGATCCGAATGAGAAGAAGACGGCATCAAGCCAACGGGGGCAAGACGTTGACCATCGTGTGCGGCTTGTGGTTACTGAACGTATATGCACCGTCACCGTGCAGACGGAAGCCACCACAGCCACAGGCCAAAAAGGCTACCGTCCACAGATCGCCCGATACATCGAGGAACGTGGTGCCAATGCAATCTTGCTACTTGACGAGATCTAACAGGTAGCAGATTCGTTTGGCCTCGCCAAAACGTTAAATCCGTCAAGCCAATGGGGGAACGACACCTGAGATCTGGGGGGACGATAATGGTGCGAAGGAGGGTATTAAACATGCAATCGAACGCGCGGAACGCGATATCGGCGGAAGAGATGAAAATAGAAAGGCAGCGGTGTGTGGAGCAAGCACATCTTCTCATGCGGGGTTCGGGGAATATGTATGCCTCGGGCGACTAGGGAACAGACGTCGGGGACTTACTATCTCGGAAGTAGTGGGGAGCCAACTCAATAGTGCGGCGCACACAAGCAACGTCGATGAAGTTTTTGAGGTCTTCGGTCTATCACGGCGGAGTGGTCGAGTTCAAGGGCTTCTCAGTAGCAATGGGCTCTTGGAATGCACCTCGCTGCCACTCTCTCATAGCTCAAAGCTCACATTGTGATTCGTGTTGCGCCAACGAACATGTGCCGGGTCGATATAAGATGTACTATAAAACGAAGGCGTGGACAGAAGCAAAGCAAAGCAAAAGGCCGACGGACACTGACCTGGCGGAGAAGCCAAGGCTCTTTCACGGTGATTCTGATTCTGAATTGAATTAGAATTTGCAGACAGACAGCTCGGCGCTTATGATCGTCGCGCGATCACGTGGGAGTCGCGTCCTTGTTGAGTTTATGGTTTGTTTGGCCGGCGCCTCTCGTGGCTCCGTGCTTCTTTCCTACGCCGACCTCGTCCGACGTCCACGCGATACGATTTTCTTCCTCCTGACTTCATTCGACCGCTGCGAACCAGCCTACACGATGTCGACATGGGGTGTCGGCGACGACCACGACTCTGATGAGGTCCGCACACTCAAGGAACAAATCCGCGTCAAAGGTAACTCTGTCCTAGTTCGGGTCCCGGATCAACCAGCTCAACTTCTTCAGATGCCTCAAACGCTACATTACATGGCGAAATATTGAAGAGGGAGGCTGAGCTGAAGGAGGTGAAAGATTCCATGAACGAGGTGCTCGTCAAGGTGCGTCTCGGTACTCGTCGTCCTGAGTATCTTTCGTGACTATATGCCCTTGGCACTCAGCTACGTAAAGACGCCGATCGCGTTGTCCAACTCGAGGCGGACATCAAGCGACGCAATGAAGACCTCTCGAACGAAAAAATCACGCGCGCGAATGCAGAGGCTGCCCTAACCACAGCAGAACGGAGGCTCAAGGACTCTGAACAGGCCGCGCTCGAACTCCAATCCACCCTAGACACCTTGTCCCGTCAGGCAAACTCGACGTCGTTAGGACGCTCGAAGCTTGAACAGGACAATGCGGCACTCCAGACTCGTGTCCGCGCGCTGGAGCAGGAACTCCAGAACAAGTCGCAAGCGGAGAGGGTCGCGCTTAGCCGAAGCCACGGCCCATCGGGTTCAAGGAGCCGAAGACAGTCCCCGACCGACGACTCTTTCCGAATACCGGCGCTGGAGAAGGAGGTGGCTGAGCTACGTGCAACTTTTACGCAGCAGGCGTCGGAGCTGCAACGTACGACGGAGCAGTTGACCCGCGCACGCGACCAACTGGTCCGGGTCCAGAACGAGAAGATCGCTACTGAACGACAACTCGAAAGACAACTCGATGCTGCACGGGCCGCACTGGAGGAGCGCGAAGAAGACCTTCGACTGATGCAGGATGCTCGGGGTGGGGAGGACGCTGCAGCCCGGGAAGCTGGTCTTTTGCAGCGGCTGGAGATGGAGGAGCAGAGGGTTGTTGCGTTGGAGGACCAGCTGGCGCGTTCCGCGGGCAGTCGTAAGCAAGATACCGCGATGCTTCGGGATGAGCTGGATCGCACTACGCAGATGCTGGATAAGGCCAATGACAAGCTTGCCGCGGCTGAAAGTAGGCTCACCCAGCTGTCCAGGGATCGTGAGGCCGCGTACCGTGATCGGGACCGTCTCCAGCGCGAGCGCGATCAGCTATCTGAGAATATGCGTGATGCTGCGACAAAGATCAGGTGTGTGCAAAATTAGTCGAAATGCCTTGCCATACTGATGAGTCGTCCACAGCTATCTTGAACTCCAACTCTCCACATCTTCTCGAGGCTCTGCAGCCGAAGAGCCCTCCACTGAGGAACACCTTGAAACCATCGAACGACTCCTCCACTCCATCACGCGGATACGGAGTGAACGGGATGGCCTTAGGCGGGACCTCGAGTTCCTCAACGTGGAGAACAAGTTTGCTGTACAATCGTTGGAGGCGAAGCTTGCGGCCGCATCTGCCCCAGTCACCCCTTCCGTCAACAGCACCCAGTTCTCTCAGCTTTCGACTCTCGAAGGCTACATCCACATCCTGGAAGGGCAAGCCGAACGCACATCCCGGACGACCCTCGCCCTCGCCATCGTTGCCCAACGCGTCGCCGAACAAGAAGAGGCCAAGGCGGCGCGCATACAGTCACTCCTAGACCAGCTCTCCTTCGCCCGCGAGAGCCTGCAACAATCGGAGCGCCATCTCCAAGAAAGACAGGGCGCCATCGAGACTCTCGAGACCCGACTGTCCTCAAGCACGACCTCGATCGGCGAGGCCGAGTCCCAGGTCGCCGCGTTCCGCACAACGATCCAGCGTCTTGAAGACGAGCTCGCCCGGGAGCGCCACTCGCATGTCGAGACCGGGGCGGCGCTCTCCGACGCAGAGGCGCAGGTCAACGAGCTCTCGCAGACGCTCACCGACGCCGAGGCGGCGCGCGACGCGCTCGCGCTCGAGAAGACGCACCTGGAGGCGGACCTCGAGGCCGCGCGGGAGGAACTCGCGGACGCTGAGGCGCGGCACACCGCGCAACTCGCCGACCTCGCGACAGCGGGTGAGAGCGGGCGCGGGGCGCAGGCGGCGCTTCGCGCGCAGGTCGGGGAGCTGCAGGACCGCGTGATGCGGCGGACAGAGCAGATTGGGGAGCACCAGCACGATATCAAGCGGCTCGAGACGAACATGCGCCTGCAGGAGGAGAGGATCACGGAGATGACGGTGGAGTTGGACGTCGCGCAGAGCGAGAGGGTCGCGATGCTCGAGGACTGTAGGACCACGCGCGAGCAAAGGGATGACGCGATGATGCGGTGCGACGAGCTGGAAGAGGCGATGGAAGCGCTCGAGGAGGCGAGGGAGGTTGAGGTGGAGGCCGTCGTCAAGGTCGCATTTGAGGCTGTGGCGAAGCGGCGCGAGGCCGTGGTGCAGGCGAGGGGCGCGGCCACTAGCAGTCGTGCGGCGTTGGAGGAGCGCATTCGCGTCGTTGAGCAGGAGAAGTGTGACCTGGCTTCGCGACTTGAAGCTCTCGCTGCCGAACGCGATCAGCTTGCCCAGACGGCTGACCACCAACTCGCTTCCGCACGCGCACAGCTCGAGGAGGCGTCATCTACCGTTCGTGCCACTGAAGAGGCCAAGTCACACGCCGAGTCTCAGATTACCGACTTGCAAGACCAGCTCGAGGCGAAGGACAGGGAGGTCACTTCTCTCCGGAACCAGCTCACTGTCGCCCACGCCAATCACGAAGATCGCCAGTCGCTCGAAGCCAGTCACTTCGCACAGGAGAAGGCTGTCCTCGAGACTCGTCTACAAGAAGCGCGCGCGTCTCAATCAGAACTGGAGACGCTCCACCGCGAGACCGTCGAGAAGCTCCGGGGTGTCGAGGCAGAGCTCCACCGCGCCGAGGACGAGCTCGCGTGCCAACTCGCGAACAATGCCGGTCATTCTGAGGCTGAGGAGCGTCTGCGCGATGAGATTGCTCAAGCCAAGGAGGAGCACGCGCAGGAGATCCAGGGCCTCGAGGAGCAGATCAAGGGCCTCACCGCTGAGATCGAAGCCTCGGCGCGTCTGCGTCGCGAAGCCGATTCAGCAAAGCAGACTGTCGAGGAGGAGCTCACGCGTACCAAGGAGCAGCTCGAATCGCGCCTTGCGGAGGCTGGCCAGTCGCTCGATGCGGCGGACCGTTTGGAAGCCGAGCTGACCCAAGTGAAGGAGAGCTACGAGGAGCACATCAGAGGCTTGAATGACCAGCTCGACGCACTCAAAGACGACCTCCAGGAGGCGAAGCGCCACAAGGAAGATGTCGAAGCCCAGCATGGGCGCGCCATAGAAGACTTAGGCGCACAAGAGGCAGCAACATCTGAGGCTCAAGAGCAGGTCAAGACTCTCGAAGGTCGTCTCGTAGAACTCAAGGAGACATACGAAGAGGACGTCCGCAATCTTCGCGTGCAACTGGAGAATGCCAGCAGGGCGTTGGAAGACGCCAAGGCTTCCGCAAACGCACAACAACGCGACGCAGTCGATGAGCTTACGCGCACGATCGAGGAGCTCCAGAACCGCGTCATTGCGCTTACTAGGGAAGCAGACGAATGCCGTTCGGAGCTTGACGAGGAGAAGGTTGCCCATGCCCGTATCCGCGAGTCTACCACGGCCGAGATGCGCGAAATCATGGCTATGCGCGACGAGGCTGAGGCTGCTCTCACGGAAGCTGAGACGGAGTTGCCCGGCTTGCGCGCCCAGTTGGAGCATGCGGAGTCTTCGCTGCGCGAGGTGGAAGAGGAGAAGCTCAGCCTTCAGTACCAGGCTACCAACTTGGAGGCAGAGGTCCAACGGGCGAAATCCCTGGAGCGGTTCTTGGAGAGCCAGGCCGCGGAGAGGTATGTTCTTCAACTGCTTCTCTGTTGATACCCACATCTCATACGTTTGCAGCGAGCGTCGTATCGCCTCTCTCGATGCCGAGCTTACGGAACTCCGCGCGAAATGCACCTCACTCGACAAACTTGCCCAGAGCAAGGAGGCGAACCTGGCGATGCAGTCTATCCAGCACGAGCAGACCATTGCCTCTCTCAGGCGTGAGCTTAATGCGCTTCGCACTCAACCCAGGTTCGAGGACGAGCTCGCTGAACTCAAGGAGAAGAACGCGGAGTACGAAGAGCTTCTGCGGGCCAAGTGCCTGGAGATCGAAGAGAATGACGACAAATTCATTGAGTACGTGCTTTGTTGGCGTTGGCGGTTATGGTCCAGGCTAACGACTATGTTCTTAGTATGCTCAAAGAGAAGAAGAAGCTTAACAACAAGATCGACTCCTTGAACCGCAAAGTGCAGACCCTGCAAACCAAGCTGAATGTTGCGGCCGAGGCCGCCGCGAAGGCGTCTTCACCCCCTCCCGCCCTTCCTCCCAAGCACCCAGTGGTCTTCTCGCCGTCTCCCACCTTTACCCTTGCCCCTGCACCTATCATTTCGGGCCCGTCGTCGGCTTCCACGTCTCGTCCGACACCTTCATCCCGCCAACGCGTTGTGACGGCCCCTGCGTCTCGCTTCTCACCAGAGAACGTGGCACCTCCACCTATGCCCACCTACAGGCCGAAGACTCCCGAGTCACGATCACGAATGATGTCTGGTCCTTCATCATTGTCACGTCCAAAGACCCCCGAGTCAAGACCTTCGCATATGCCAGTGTTCAAGGCACGCACACCTGAACGTCATCGCGTTCCCACCATGACAAAGGCCGAAGCACCCAATTCATCTTCGCTAATTGGAGTGAAGAGGCGTGCCCCTGACGACTTTGATGATTGTGGAACAGTCCCCCCTCAGACGTTTACCGCCGATAGTGCGCCGTCAGGGCCTACTGCCGATGGCTCAACACATGCGCAGCCCACTACTCCCCGCCTCCGGAAAGCACTTCAGACCATGAGATCAGGCTTCACTCCCGTGCGGCACACCACCAGTCGAGCCGGTTCCGCATCACCTCGACGGGCGACCACTGGAGGCAACGTCCCTGCTCCGCTTCCTCATACTATCTCGGATGTGACGAATAGCCCGCGGGCCGCATCTCACTCTGAGACAGGGAAGGCTGGAGCAAAGAAGGGCTGGCTCGGCAAGATCAAGGCCGCACCTTCGTCACAACCTCGCGGGTTAACCTCCCGACCACCGGTCTTTGGTCCTCCTGGTATGCGATAGTATCCCGGGGTTGCAGTTACAGTAGCTTTGTTTGCACATCTCTCGCTCTCGAGTCTGATTGCTATCCCACATTTGTGTACTACTACGCATTCTTATGTTTATTACGCAATCTCGCACGCCCGTCATGTTTTCAATTGCAAGCATACGTTCAATTTTTCAACACTCTGCAGGGGTGATAAGCTGTTTCACCCGAGATGCAGCCTAATGTTCACACAAGAGTGGAAAACACGGGTGTTTCGTCGCAACGAGTATTCGTACTTAGTTGAAGACGCCAAGGACCTGCAACCTATTCTTGGCATAAACTAAAACCAGAGACGAAGTGAGCGTAATGACCACAACTGACAGATGCGCTCACATCGTGTTGTCAAAACCACCAGCGACGCCTTCCAATGCTCCCAAAAAACCTTCATGGAATAATAACACGACAAAACATTGGTGCTACATGCATATTCAATGGTACGGGTATAAGTATTGTCCAGTAGCCGCGTAGTCCCCTTGAAAGACTGTCATGTACACAGGTCAGCCCCAGCAACAGAATAAGAGCGTCCATTCACGTCACCATTAACAAACGAACCTCTGGTCACATCCCCGAAATCACATCCCTTCTCCGTACCGAGGAGGTGCGTCCATGAGCCTCCTTTGCGTCTCCTGTTGCGCCCTCAACCCTGCAACCTCCGC
The DNA here is from genome assembly GCA_026283605.1 of Ganoderma lingzhi. NCBI lineage: Eukaryota > Fungi > Basidiomycota > Agaricomycetes > Polyporales > Polyporaceae > Ganoderma > Ganoderma lingzhi. The sequence continues at coordinate 3,836,652 of JAPJYM010000001.1, forward strand.
CCGCAACGATGCCAGCTGCGAGAGCATCTCCTCGTTTGAACCCGTCTCCATAGACCCTGCCACGGATGTGGTGCTGGTCGACCGTCGGACGGTGTCGGATCGGGTGCTGGCAGAGTGCTCAATGGGGCGCGCGACAGCCGAGAACTGAAGGTTACCGTCAATGACAACCTCGGTCGAAGTATGAGGTGTAGCGCTAGCCGTGGCCTCACACCTAAATCCATCCGCTGATGCAGGGAGCCCACACGTCTGCGACGAGGTGGGCTGGTGGGAGAAGAGGGACGGAAGGGTGAGACGACTGTCCGGGATGACTTCGGCTCCAGGCTCGGTATCTTCAAATGGCGGAAGAGAGATCAGAGGGATGGGTATGGGGAGGGGTTGTCGGAAGGACGCGACAGAGCGGACGTAATATGGAGGATATGATCCTCGCGAGTTTCCCTGGAAGAAAAGTTCCTGGTATGGCGCTCTTCCGTACCAGTCCCATCGTAAGGAGGAAGCCAGCTCCACACCGTGCGACGCTTCGCTCGCATGTACACCCATAGCGCGATCAAAAGGATGAGCAATGTTGCAACCCCGCCAATTGACGCGCCAAGGATAGCTCCTAAGGGCGCAGTGCTCTGTTTCGCAGCTTCCGAGTGAGATGGCATGGGAGTTGAAAGCTGCAAGTAAGGTTGAACATACTAAACGTCAGACAGATGGCCCGAAATACAAATACAAGGACTCACTTCTGTATGTGAATTGTCCTGAGACGTTGGGCATGGCGTTGAGCATAGATCTAGAGATCCGGTAGAAGGGTCAAGCCCAGATGAAGATGAAGAGAGTGATGAGAAGGTCGACGATGGTGATAAGTTTGACGAAGGAAAAAAGGTCGCCGTGGACGATGTCGAAAGCGAGTTTGATGACGAGATGGAAAGCATGGATGAGGACCCTGCGGACTCGTTGAAAAAAGTGTACCCGGCATAGTCGAACATGCAAAGGGACGCGGGCGATGTACTTGGCTGAATCACCAATACATGCTCGCGATTAGCTAGGCCGGTATGGGCATAGACAAGCCGATTGAACAGAAACTGGGTGTCGTCCGCTGCCTTGTGCACGAACTGGCCGTCCGGTGCGCCGTCGAGCGTGAACGCCAGATCTGTGCTCGTCGCGAAACGGGCAGAGGGAACGCCATTTGACAGCACATTGTAGACGTAGATGGCGACGCCCGTGAATCGCAGTGTGATTCTGGGTGCGGAGTCATCGTTGAGCGATGTGGCAGTTCCATGCCAGGTTCGGCGGAATAGTTTCGATGTGTCCAACCTGATGGCGCATCCGTCGCATCCGTCTCCCTGAACCCAGTGACCCGAGTATTCGGGGAGGGCTCCCGTAACGCTATCCCCATACTCGTCGTCGATGGTGCGGTTGCTGAACTGAGTGGCTGAGGCTGTGGTGAGAAGTACAAGCAGAAATACATGGGGGCGGCTGGACATCCTAGGTTGTGGGGGTGAGCGGGGGGAGTGAAGATGGGCGCACCCTGCGACTACGGTGCGTGACGCTATATTGCGGTATCGGGAGCGCTATGGTGTGTAACGCGTAAACCATGTATCACGGTGCTCCCAGTTGATGATAGTAGTCTGGAAGGTAAGTCACGCAGCCACAGTGGACTAGTCGATATGGTAGGATGATATGTGGACCTGGAAAGCACAACGAAAGAGATCGTTACCCCCTGTCAGCGGTTGTTATCATGATGTGGAATGGGAAGCCTCTTGCCTCTGTTCGTATTTCTCGGTTTATTCGCATCCGAGATACAAAAAGATTAGATAATATGTGCCGAATCATATTGGTCTTCCCCACAATACATACCTACTCAAATATTGCTCAGGCTCGAATTGAAGCCCAAGTTGACCAATGATCCGACTTCCTCCGCCGCTCCCCACGACATCTGGTAACCCGCCGAGCTTGCCAAAAAAAAACGTCAACGCCACATGCATCACATACAGGTCGCTACGCACCCAAACCCATAAGCATGGACCACCAAGACCTTGCCGGTAGCGGAGGCAGCAGCATTTTCCTCCGCAGTGATCCACTCCGTATCGCATGGAATGTCCAGCCATTCGGCTTCTACGCGGGGGCCGCCCTTCCGTGCAGGACGCAAGCCAACGTTGTGCTTGAGAATCTTGGTGTCCTTGTCCTTGATGGCAGGAGCCAACGCTGCGCACCGATCGAGGATCCCCTGTGCATCCACAGCGCTGAAGGACGTGTCCCAGTTTCCCTCCTGATACTTGCCCCCGAGGATGGTCGTGAAGCCGCTAGCGTTCGGCCAAGGGCGGGGGATGATGTAAGTGACGCTGCCGTCTGCTGGAAGGTCTACAATGGAAATGGAACTGGTTGAGTAGGATAATGCGACCGGGGATAGACGTGATGCTTCACCGCCGGTAAACTCCCCCATCATGAATTCGCCAACTTTGGGATTGTCGATCACGACGGTTTGTCCGCGGATGGGATACACGTCCTTGTCTTCGAGCCCGATCAGCGACCTCGCACCTATTAGCATACCACGTCCGGTATGAGCATGAATGCGATGTCCGCGGAAAGTGAGGAAGGGATGGACCTAGGCCGGTCGCGTTGATGAGCACGCCGTTCGGGCCTGCGAGCGCGGCCGCTTCCCCGATCGAGGAGACCTTTCGCCGGACGAACTCTACTCCCCGTGACTGTAGTTCTTTCGCAAGCCATGGGAGGTAATGATCGGGACATACGGACACCGTCTGGAAACCAACGCCGCGTTGTTGGCTCGCCGGTACCTCGCTCGAGTCGAGCACCCGGAACTAGAGGGCTGTGAGGAAGGGTCCATGCAAGCACCGATGATGACTTACGTCGCGAACGAGGTCCTTATACCATAAACCGTCCAGGTTTATTTCCTCTTGATAAAAAACTTTAGAAGGAGAAGCCTGTGACACGAGGCATGCACATTCAGCCACCGTCAATCCTCACAATTCTTGACGTAACTCACGAGAACCAGTCCCGAAGGAATCATGTCCCAGAACTTGTTACTTTTTAGGTATATTGAGTTGATGTATGCGGGAAGAATTGAATCGATCTTCAACTTACAAGGTGGCCTTCTCCCATCTATGAGTACGCTCGCTGATCTTGCTTATCGGCGACCAGTTTGCGCCCTATACGCATGAAATTCATTAATACCACACGTCCGTTGTGAGGGTTGCCAGAAGTTCAAGAGGATGGGATGCCAACGTCAATTTTGATTGCATGGGCAGGACGTGTCGCCGTGACAGAAAGATTGGGAGACTCAGTACTCACCGCCCAGGGAGACGAGAAAGCCTGCGAATCGAGGTCCTGGTGTGTGTCCCTCGCAACAATCTTGACCTTGTATCGCACATTCTCGGATAGGACATGGGCCACTGTCAAGCCGATGACTCCGGCGCCGAGAACAACGACATGTGTCTGAGACGATTTGGACGACATGTCCGGGTGATTTGGCAGCGAGATGAGTTGACCGCAGCGTGGCTCAAAGACGATAGTCCTTGTAAGAGTGGGCGTTTAGAATCACTATGGACCATCATACAGCCAGTCGATAACGAGTTATTCCGGGCCGCAATTTGTGCTTGGTATATAGATGGCAGTCTAGATTGGAAAGATATCGATAAGTTATCACACGCGATGCTAGGCCAGCTTTACACAATCGAGGTCCCAGGCACTTACAGAACTGAATGGCCAAGACTGGTCGAATTTACTTTCAAGCAGCACTAGCATATGAGGAGTGTTGAGGTCGAGTTGACTGTCGAGGTCGACGTCAAGGGACGCGGCAAGAGGCATTGGCAAGCTAGTAGCGCTGGTGCCGCGCATGTGAAAGAGTGCACAGCCACAGGACGGTCTCGGGGACTTGCCAGTGAAAGGCAACGTCCATTTCCATTTCCTCTGCGATGCACTAAGTCTCTCCACAGCACGCACCAGGCAACCACCCTCATCCCATCGCGGTCGGGATGTTGCGGTGCCGTAGTCAGGAACTCCGATTGAGGCTGCCGTTCTGGTCGATCCCCGTCTTGGTACTGACACCGAGCGCTGCAGGGAATTCGTAGCGCGCCAAAAACAGCCAGCTCTCGCCTCAAAACAACCGTTGCCCCGTTCCGAACACAATTATGGCCTCTCCGGCGACATATCTATGCCTCCAACTGGCCCCGGCCGGAGCGCCTGCGAAGTTACCCCATTCCTTGCGCCGCCCCGATGCTATCGAAACTTAGGTAGCTGTCTGGATGCTGTGGCCCGGGATATAAGCCCTTGGCTGCAGCACTTCTCACACCCTCCAGCTCCAGCACACCGCGGCCACCACAGCCCACATACGACACGACAGAACCACTTGGTCCATCCACTGTTTCTCTCAATCACGCCTACCGCCTACCAATCCCTTCTATGCCCCGCGACGACTACCATACTCTCGAGCGCACCGCGCTCTGGATCCAAGCGCAAGACTCTCTTAAAGTGCATCACCCCCACTTTAGCCCCGCACCTCCATCCCCAGCTAGGTCGTCCACCAAATCATCGTCCACCCACCACTCGACCACATCGTCGGATGCAACCTCTTTGAGACCGTCTTCCCGCAACAACACATCCATGCAGCTCTCTTCAGTGTCTTCACACCTTCCACCCCCGAGCGCCCGCGCCTCAAGCACACATGCGCATTCACGTGCCCCAAGCACATCTACTCAACGGCCTCTGCATGTGTCCCATACGCGGCGGTCAAGCCTTCCTTTCCCTACGAGCCCCCCGGGTTCGGGCTATCCAGTGGCAATGGAGGTAGCCGCGCCACGCCATCCAATAGCTGCAGGAGAGGAGAGAAAGGTGAGTAAACCGTCCAGCCAACCAGGCCCGATCGATGCGACTGAGACCCCTAGGTGCTTCTCCCGCCTGTGAGGAAGGACAGGAGACCTTCGCTGCTCGAGCAGATCAAGCAACTCGGAACGCCCGGCCATCGAAGGCGAGATTCCGAGCCGGGAAAGAAGGCGTAGCCGAGCTGTCACTGCTGGCAGTCTTCCTGCGCTTGTGCCCTTACCACTTCGTTCATGATCTTCACCCTGCCAGGCGCGGGGGGTATGGCGTGAGCATGTCGGATACCTATGCCGACGTCTTCACCAGCACTCGCTCCTTCCGAGTCCCGTGTACACTACTTCCCCGGAAGGCTTCTTTACACCGGCTTCACATCGTGGACTCTAGAAAGAACGGATTTTTATACAGGGTACCGGACAGCTTGGAACGGAATCATTTGTGAGCCGTACTGTACTTTTACTGCTCCGCTAGCGCTATGATATGTTTTAATGTGCGGTTGACGCTATGGAATCCGTGACTCGGACGCACTTAGCGAGATTAAACATGCGGGCTTGGTTGGGCCCTGAGTAGTCACATGTGCGGTAAAGAAGGGGCACCAGGTGGACATCTTATCGCCACTTTCCGCTCCGCTGCACTATTCGCGATGCCTCAGACAGTCAAGAAGCCGGTCGTTGGAACGGCTGACCCCCCAATGGAGCGCCCATGATTCTTGCACAGCGCTGCACCGAAGCGCCCTGGTTTTAAGTTGCAGTGCCACATCTTTATCTTTCTCTTACCGCCATACCACAGGAATAGGCATTGATCATGGAAACCGGGTGAGCGTACGCTGTTGTCTATTGATGTGCTTTGTTTTATTGAGTGGCTGAGGTGAGTCCGCTGAGAATGCAATTCGCTGACACCGCACTCGGTTGCATGTCTCCTCATGGTTCTCGTGCACTTAATAGCCGGGTAATCGTCAGCTAACCTCGTGTCGTGAACACTCATATGACATTGTATGTGCTTATCGGGTTTAGTAAGTGATTATCTGCTCCTTTTCGGACCGACCTTCATGCACGTTGTTGCTCATGCCAGTCTAGGTCTGCTACTTACCAGTGCCGGAACTGCAGTGGGTCCTCAGCTGAAGACATCGCCTTCCAGAGGGAAGCTATGGCAACAAGTGTCTGTTTCAAGGTTGGGTATCGTCAGTGGTCTTTGGACCGGATGTCCGTGACCCTTTGCATCACTGGGCGTGTCCACCGACTATCTGACTCAAAATGAAATCTGGTGGGAGTCCTCGCTCCTCCCTTCGATGCCTTCGAACTCCTGCGCATCTAACCGGTACGAACGTGTTTCCCTCAAGGTGGACCGTGTCGCCAGATAAAAATCGGGTGCAGCTATCTCGCAGATGCTCGACACTTGTCCATCCACTGCGCTACCCACCGACTCCATCTATCATCCACTCTTCGCTCTTCGTTTTTCCTTGTCCCCAATCTGGCATTGGTCGTATACCCCTTCGCAGCCCCACAGATACCACACTACTAGAAATGGCCCCCGAGATCCGTTTCAACGCCTTCGGCATCCCATACCTTGTCGAGTTCGCGAACATCACCTTCCGCTCCCGCATGCGCAAGGCCAAGCGCTCCTCCCGCCCCCGCTCCGGGTCGGTGACCCCCACTGCGAGCATCTACAAACCCTCACTTGAGACGCGCCCCTCATTCGAGAGCTCAGCCACCACTTCCTCTCGGCCGTCGCTCGACACCTACACTTCGTCCACCCGCCCGATCCTGAACCTCCACCCGTCGGTGCACCGCAACCGTGCGTCGAGCCGGCTCTCCTTCGAGTCTGACTGGACGTTCGCGACCGCGTCCTCCGAGACGCTCACGGGCCCGAGCATGACCAAGGGCAAGGCGCAGCACAAGCGCGACCTGAAGCTCGCGCCCGTCCCCACGCCCCCGTTCTCGCCGATCTCGCCGATCTCGCCGATCCTCGCGACGGAGCCGCGCATCGTGCTCGAAGCCGAGATCGACACCCGCGGCCGCGTCGACTCGGCGTATGGCTCTGGGTGCGGGATACAGGCGAGCGGGGAGCCCGAGGGCAAGGGCCTGCTCATCCGCTTCGCGTCGCAGCTCGCGCCGCCCGCGCACAAGCTCTCGCAGAACCGCCTCGCGCGCCTCAAGTACCGCATCGCCAAGGCCGTCATGGCCGCCGGCATGCACACCGCGTCCTCGCCCGAGTTCGCGTCCGCCGACGAGGATATGGACGCATACGGGGCGACCCCGCGCGAGTCGTACGCGTCGATCGGGAGCATCTACTCGGAGGAGGTCGAGGAGCAGGGCCTGCCCGGCTCGCTCTTCCGCGGGACGTACGGGCAGGTCATGAACGCGCTCCAGGGCGCGGGCCTCAGCGCGAGCCCGTGCAAGGAGTCTGGCGTGCAGTATGGTGAGTGCAGACCGTGCGGCGTCGCTGCGCTGCCTTTCATTTCCGAGTGTCGTGTCTGTGCTGATATGTGCTCCCGGGACTGTGCAGCCACGTGCCTTGGCGCATTGTTTGTGGCACACCACAACGCGTACGGCGGTGTGGACTTCACGAAGCTCACGTTGTGGGCGTGAGGCTGTCCATCTCGCTGGTACGTCCCCTCAGATTGTGTCCCCAAATCTAGTTGTTGGACGAGATCTTTGACGTAGACCGACGACTTTCCGGTATCTGCCATACGCTATTTTCTGCGTCTCTACCCTATTTTAATGGCCCATCAGCTCTTTCTTCCGCGACGTCCTATGATCTTCGCCCTTTTCACGACGCTTTGGCCTGCTGGCGCCCACCCGATCTTGTTCATCTATGGTGACATGCCATTATGCGCGTAATGTTGTCGTCAATGTCGTGCGTCTCTCGGAGAGAGACGGTTCAAGTTGTATGATTATGTACATCTAGGAAGGAATCCAACCCATGTATTTGTATTATATTGCGACATGCAATGTATGATTATTCATCTGTACACTAACATGGGGCTTCCACCGTGATCATGATTAAATTAAGTCTTTGAACATCTGTTGGGTATACTCAGATCTGTGGACCTTGGTGTTTAGACCCGTGCTATCTAAGATGCCGAGTGCATCAAAGATGCGAACCCTTGGCACAGTGGTAGCGCGTGAGATTCCAGCTTGGGAAATCCTCAAGGTCGTCCGTTCAATCCGGGCAGGGTTCAGCTTTTTCGTCTCCCTTTCCCGCTTGAAAATCTGAACCTCTGCGGGGACAGTACTAGTGTCGTAAACCGTAACAGCTGTAGGCACTGATGGGCGCAAAATGGGCTGCGTGTCGCTTTTGTTGCCTAATACTCGTGCTATACTTCTATGGAGGTTGCGACAACGGAAATCCTAGATCACGAGTAAGAGATGAAGTCGCTCCGAACGGGCAACGTATGTCCATCCAACATGAGTAGTCGAATGCAATTATGCGAGGATGTATAGCATTACAGTATGTGTATAGAAAGCACTTTCGGGAGCGCGACAGCAAGTCTTTTCCCTTATACTTCAGCAAGGCCGTACTTGCGCAGCACGCCACGGTAGTCTCCAATATCCTCCCGACCCATGACTACGACGCTCGCCTTGGCCGGGCTGCGAGGCCCAAAGAGGCGCGCGCCGACGCGGCGAATCGTCGCATTGTCCACCGCATCGATCTTTTCGCACATCTCTGACACGGGGATTTTGCGGCCGTGCACCAAGACCTGCCACGGTTATGTTAGACAAAATCATGGGTAAAGGCAGAGAAAGGACACACCTGACGACCAAGATCCTCGACCTCGACTGCGCGACTTTCAAGGGCCATCATGAGACTGGACTTGAGCTGGTTCTTCGCACGGCTCAATTCCTGTTCCGGAATATTGGAGTACAGTAGCAGGCTCAGCTGGTGGACGAGGTGAGGGAGGATGTGCGCGGGGGTGTTGGCCTGGCGGCCGCTCGCTGGGATGAAAGACGCGAACAGGCCGAACAGGGAGGAGTCGGTGTAAATGTGGTGGAAGGACGCGCAGTGGTCGATTTGAGGGAAGTGGTTGAGAATGTGGGTGTATAATCGGGAGTACATGCCCTTTCCTGGGCCACCTGATAAACCCAAGGCGTCAGTTCAATCTGCGGGGCGCTTCCGACCGTCGTAAATGACAATGACGTACCGGCGGAGAAGCTGCCACCGCCGCCCAGCAGAACCTGCATAGTCGCCACTGCATAGACGTCGTCATCGTGGATGCCGACGCCCTCGAATGCAAGGTATACGTGGTTGAACTCCGTGTTGGGATCAAAGATGAACCTGTGTCCCCCGACATATGTGGACGGACCCGATGACGGCGAGGGGGAGTCTTTCTCCGGATTGTACAGGTATGATGACGCCGAGCGTGTTAGTGACTTTAGGAAGGAAGGCGAGGTCTGTCCTGACGAATGAAGGAGGTTGGTAGGGACTTGCTGTGGGGGACGCGCCTCGCCGCGGGGCTTGGCCGCCTCCACACCCTTGATGTGAGCGAAGTGCTTGTCGGCGAGCTCGACGAGGGCGTCGTGCGGCATGCCAGCACCAGCTATGACCATCCTCTCGGGACGGTACCATGTCTCCATGACCTTGCGCATCATAGGAGCGTCGATGTGGTCTATTCGATCCTCGGGACATAAGAGGGGGTTCCCAAGCGACTGTGCGCCGTACGCGACATGGTGGAGGACCTCGGGGAGGATCATCTCGGGCTTCGAGCTCACCTCCCGCAACTCGTAACGCGCCGCTTCTCGCTGGGCAGCGATCTCTTCAGGGAGAAATGCAGGGTCGAGGACGGTGTCGGCAATGAGCGACATGGCGAGCGGGGTGCCTTTATGGAAGTGAGAGGACTGGTACATGACAGATTCCCTCGCCGAAGAGCAGAGAATTTGACCGCCAAGTGCGTCAATACCAGTCGCCATCTCTTCCTCCGTGCGCGACTTGGTTGTCTGCAGAGGGCCGACATACGTTGAGGAGAGCGAACACCGGTGAGTGACATTATGCGCACCTTGAAAGCCATCCTGTCCAGGAAATGGCTAACTCCGGACGTTGAATGAGTCTCGTACCGAGAGCCTGCATCCACATACAGCCCAACGGACGAGAAGTGACCCGGCGTAGTCTCCGTCGCTACTCGAATGCCATTAGAAAGGGTGGTGATCTGCACTGGCGGATCGGAGCTCGCTGCACTTTGCTTGACGGTATGTAGTGACCTATGGCATGGGGGCCGACGGTGGGCAGAGGAACGTAGAGAGTGGACGGCGGCGCGGCGCATAGTAGTGGTCGACGCAAGGGATGCCGCGCGAGCGCTTAGAATGAGACTCGCGCTGACACCAGTGACATCGGCCGACGGCGGGCAACTTCCACATGACCCCATATTGTGAATCATATGAACCCCACAAAAAGAGGGCCCACCGTGGTTCGAACACGGGACAACACGATCTGCAATCGTATGCTCTACCACTGAGCTATAAGCCCTTGTGACTGACTTCCTTGTACAGCTCCACAACGAGGATGTTCATTATCACAAACCTTATGGCTCTGGTTCTGTTCGAGCCGATGCAGACCCTCATATTCACTACATATTGCACGTAAATGGGGGGAAAGTAGTATACATATCATATACTTCATGTGGTTTTCCTCCTGATGAGAGGGAACATGTCTCCCGCAGGGTGGTGCCAGACATGCCCACGTTCTTTCTTAACGTATGCGAGGTAAGTCACCCCTCCGGCAATGATGCTAATATAGGACGCGAGCGCTGCCCACTTGAACTGAGAAGGCTCGCTAAGCACCATGGTTAGGATGTACTTGGATAAATAAAACGGTGAGCAGCGGATGTTGCAAGGAGTGTCGGAATGCATACCTTCAGCATCCCAGCTACGTTCTGTAAAGAGTTTTGAAGGGCGGTTCTAGTGTCGGATGTTTAGTAGGAACTGAGCCACGTATGTCACAAGATGGCACACATACAGTGAGTTCCTTCGAGGATGGTCTGCCAGGGCCAGCTGCAACTCCTTCAACTGGCACAAGTCGAAGGCCCACAAGCCGATCCTCGAGAACATCATGCCTGGACAGACATCACGTCAGTCTCCGGATTGTTAATCGCGTCCATCGCTGACCTCCGAAAAGTAGGGCTGCATTCCAGGCCGGCGCCCGGGTACCATCGGACGGAGCTCCCACATATAAGGCAATAACAACGGGAAGCAACGACAAGGCTTCAGACCTACGACAATGTCAACGATTAATTCTGAGCAAACGTGTGAAGGACTTCACCAAATGCTCCAGTTCCCGGCTCGCACCAGACCCAGCCTCTTTTCTAGAAGGGGCATCGCCAACGTGCCAGCAAGCCCCGCCACGACGTTGAGCGAACGCATTCCGGCGAGGAAAGGGTCACTATATGCGTGCGCCTTGAAGTAGCTGAGCATCGTTCCGTCGAAGCTGAGCACCGTCAGGTACAACCATGAGATGGCCAGCGAGGACAGAAAGACAGGGTATTGCGAAAATTCCCGCCAGTCGAGGAAGCCTTCCTTGATTCGAGTGAGGGACTTGCGCCAGAGCATGGACGGGAGGGGGCGGGCATGGCGATCTGGTGCAGGAGTATGATGCGGCGCCAGCGAACGTTCCCGCCGAGTTGCTTCTCTTGCGTTCTGCGCTTCCAGTAATGCGGGAAAACCTCTGTAGGAGATGGTGATCCCTATTAGCAACGCACATCAGCTGCCGATAAGACTATTGACTTTCAAAGAGAACGCACAAATCAATTCGAACGCTAGACATGCGGCTTCTACTCCGCATAAGAAGATCGCAGCGAACCGATATGAGGCCGCAGTAGTGAGGAGGGAAACGAAGAGAGGCGCAGCGAGTTTGCAGAACAAGTCGATCCGCCGCATGTAGGTGTTGAGCGTGGTTAGATGTGCCGAGGAAGTGCCCGCAATGGTCGTGACCCATTCCCTTTCGACGGCCACGGAGGTGGTGGTGCCTGCGAGAGTGTGCACGCATCCTCCCAGAACGATGAGCGAAAACAGCCCCGAAGTGAGAGGAGTGGACCACGGGCGTGTAGTTGCGGTTATGGTGTTTCCAAGGCGGTAAAGGAGCACAAGGGTTGACCCGTACTGCACGCAAGCAGCACACTTGATGAACACGATGCTGGCGCGTACGACGCCTAGATTATGGTGTTCGTCGACCAGCTGGCCTGCCCACCCCGAAAATAAGATGGCGATCCCGGTGGTCACGAATCCGTATATGGACGCCGGAAGCAGTGTGTCTGGGAATAAGGTGACGAGGAACAGGTACACTGCGAATTCTGCCGTGCGAAGGCCCCAAGAGCTGCGACATAACCTGTTCAGCGGGGGTATTTGCGGAAGTAACTTGGCGAGTGAATGGCTCACTTCGATAAATGCTGCACTAATAACACCATCAAGGCTTTGCAATCCAATGGTTGCCCCGTTTGAGGGGGAGGATTTTGCGACTCGAAAGGCTCCGCGGGTGGCCCTGCTTCATCTGCGGCCACAGGTGATCGTACGGATATGTCACCATCTTTCACCGACATTTCAAGGTCCCTCTGGCTGAACTTCGGGTGAGAACTGGGCGAACAGGGTGATACATGAGGAAGCTTGAGTTGAGGAGGTTGAATATATCCACACGCCGCACGGTCACGATCAATAATTCAAATCGCGATACGATGATGAGCGCTCAAGCTTCAAGACTGATATTACAGACCACCTGACCGTAGATGGACGACTGTTTCGCTCTGTTGCCAAGTCTCTTACGTTTGTGTACGAGAAAAGCGTCATTAAAATTCCAGATATACGTCATGTAGTATACAACAACATTCCAGGGGTAACGTAACCGTAACTTGGCTAGGCCTGTTCAGAAAACAACGCAGCAAATACCTGCATAGACGAGATGAGTATTCCTGAAGAAGGGACCATAATGACCACGTACCTCATCCACGACGGTGTACACCAAGTGCTGGTTCAGGCGGCGGTTCTGCAGCACGGCGAATATACGGCGAGCCCCACGACGCGCGTTGGACCGCCCGATCATGTTTGCAGCAAGGTCTGTGCATCGTCTGAGCACTCCCGACGATGACGAAACCTGCGGAACGCACCTGGCATTAGAGCGGACAGCTTGCGGTTCGCCTCATCCCTCGTGTGCAACTTCTCCTCGACAGTCCGCGGCACGCTAGGAGGCTTGAGGTTGCCCCCGGGCCACAAACCATCCTTGAAGATGTTAATGTACGTCATGAGATGCGGCTCGTCCAAGAAAGACTTGACAGTCTCCCGCAACTTCCTACTTGACGTAGTCAGGGCACTGCGACAACGGTGACACAACCAACTGCCACGACTCACCGCTCGATCGTATCCCCAAGCACCTGCTGCAAGATGATTACGATAGCTTGTCGCCTCAGCCAATTGTTCTTCTTGTCCAACTCGAACACAGCCAGGATGAAGTCGCAAATTGGCGACGAGAATGTGGATGTGCTCGTCTCGCCCTCCAGCGGCTTCAAGTCGCCCGACAAGTGCATCAGCGCATCCTCGTACGTCGACTTCCCCGACGCCTTCAAGGCCTGTGCGACCAGGTCCTCATCGCGAATCGCCGTGCCTGTGATCCCGACGAACTCCGCGGCTTGGGTGGTAAGTCGCTGGATGATGACATCGAGCATGGACGGCCCAAAGAACATGTCGTCAATGCTCTCCGCGACGGATTGGTACATGGTCTTTACGAGACCATGACCAGGAAATGCGGAGCTAGAGGCTGAAGTTGAAGCTGCCTTCGCGGCCGGTGGAGGTTCCGCCGCCATGAACGGCGAGTCTCGCGACAGGAACGCTCTGAGCTCCTCGCTCTCACAGACAGCGGGGATACCGATCAAGCTCTGTCAGAGAGTCAGCACTGTGGTCAACCGAGCGATAGATCAACGCACCTGCAAGTACTTCTCGAGCGCAATCCTCCGACTATCCACAAAGCTCCCCGAGAGCGCCGTGACGAGCCTCTTCCCGGGGAAGTCCAAATTCCTCACGAGCAGGTACTTGTCCCTCAGCTTATTATGCATGTTGAAGAACTCGTTGTACCGCCTCGCGACAACCCATCCAGACGCGAAGCTCCCGTCCTGCGCCAGCTGCTGCACCTCGACAAGGTACCGCACGACCTGCCTCCCCTCCTCCTCCCCGACCGCCGAGTCCACGATCGCGACGCGCGTGCGGTCGCTCAGAAGGCGGTTCGCGCTCTCCTGCTGCTCGTACTGCGTGCGCTGGAAGCGCAGCTCGCGGAGTTCGCGCGTCAGCTGCCCCTTCGAGCGCCGCAGCAGCCGCAACTCCTGCGCGTCCCCCGTCAGCTCCGCCTTCTTGATCAAAGTGTCCAACATCGCGTCCTGCGTCTGCAGCTTTGCGACCTTCCCCGCCAGCCGCTCGATCTCATGCGCGAGCTGGAGATCCCCCGGACCCGCGAGCTGGAACGACCCGTGCGCCTTGTCCTGGTCCTCCGCGTCATCCTCGCGTAGACCACCACCCTCGCCTTCGCCCGCAACTTCCACGTCGTCATCGTCCTCTTCCTCTTCCTCAATGTCATCGTCGAAGACCATCCGACGTTTCTCGCCGCCGAGCCGCGTGCTACTCGACGTAGTCGAGTCTTGCATGCTCAGACTGTCCGAGGACGCGCCAGCATGGGCCTGTTCGTGCTGCTTGTCGAGCGCGATGATGTCCGTCAGCGCGGCCTGGATGGCCTCCATCCTCTGAGATTGTGCTTGCTGCTCCGCGTCCTCCGGGTCGTTGAAGAGCGGTGCACGAGACGCGGCCGCCGGGCCGTCATGGTCGTCCACGGGCGACATAAGGAGCTGGAGGTTGGACACGGCAGGCCGCGACGACCCCTGTATAGGTAGCGGCGAGGGTGCCTGGCGTGCAGACGACCCAATGACGGGCGACGACTCCGAGCGCGCCAATGGCGGTTTGCCCGCATACCTAGAAGCGGAGGTGGGCAGACCCTCGATGTCACGGTCCCTGCGCGTCGCGAACGGCGAGCGGCTGCGTAGGGGGGAGTCATCCGCGGGGGCGGCGCGGCGGCCGTTCGCCTCGATGTCCGCGACGACGCGGAACCAGAGCTCGGAGCGCTGGAAGTCGTCGAAGTCCTGCTCCATCTCGCGCTCGACCTGGCGCTGCGCGAGCATGACGCTGCGACGGACGCGCCGCTCCGACGCGGGGGTCGACGTCGCCGCGTCCTGCCCGAACGAGCGGATCGTGTCGACGTGCTTCTTCGCGACCGCGCTGAGCACCGGGTCCGGGGCGGGGCTCGAGAAGTACAGCTCGTTGATGAGCGAGATGTCTTCCTTCAGCGTTGCGGACTGGCCGGGGTCCAGCAGGGGCTCGTCCTCGTCGTCCGACCCATCAGTGTCGACGGATTCTAGTGGGTTCTTGAAGCTCTCCACGGTCAACCAGAACTGCACTAGCAATGAACGATGTCGTCGGTCCATGAACTCCATGAGATACGAAAGGGAGCTTGGGTTGGTCAGGGTGTCTCTCAAGGTAAGACTCGGCGTATCCGTCGCCTCTTGATATATGGTCTGGCGCTATCAGGATTCAGGATCAATATATGCGAGGTGAGGGAGATCGAAAACTGACTGAGTCAGCCTCGCCGCCCAATGCCGCAATGCGCTTCTCGACTTTCCGCTTGGCCGTGTACAACCTGTCGAGGAACGCGACAATATCCTCTGTTTTCTCTCCGTTGATCCAATCCGAGTTGGCATTGTTGGCTACGAGAGGTGTCAAATTCCTATTCTCCTTCAGCGGTACGAGCTAAATGCCTACCCAGCAAGGTCCGTGTCCGTCTGATCTCTCCCATGATGTCATTCCGCAACCTCCTGGCGTCCAAGAGCGACGAAGTACGACTGATACTCCGAAGAAAGGACTCGAAATGCTTGGGGTCGGTACGAATAGTGATCTTTTCTGTCGTTGACTGGGGTGCCTCAGACAGAGGGGCTTGCGGTCGCGGCAGCTGCGCCTCCAGTATGTTTCGAACTTTCGAAATCAACCGTCTGCAGGGGAAATGGGGAATCTTGAGCATACATTCAAACGGTACTCAGAACGACGTACTGTTGACGGATCGCCGCTCCTGCCTGAGGCCAATCAGACGGAGGATAAAGAAGCACACGTCGCGACGACTCACAACTTGGTCAATCATACGATTCCAAAAGTCGGGGTCTGATAGCATTTCCATGATAGGATACAGAACGGTGCAAGCGACTATCTCCCGAACGACAATCTTGACGGCGGGACTGTTGGCCTCCTTCTCGGGGAGAATAGAGGGAAGTGCCCTGTCGATCAGGTCTCGCAGATGGCTCTCCTCCGACTGCTTTGTGAACGTAGAGGAGAGGTTCTCTACGGCGGAGTGCAACTTTCCCTCCCCACGCGCCGCGTACCGACTGGCGAGCAAGAGATCCAGCTCCTCAGACTGCGTCAACCTGCGCTCCAGGCCAGCTCCACGAAGCGCGACCTCGGATTGACGGAATTGCTCAATGTGTGCTGTGACCTTGGGGAGAATACGTTTGACGACGAGAGCGGAGAGGTCAAGGGTCATGGCTCGTGCGAGGAGACGGTCCATGGAACTGTGGAGGGTGGAGGAGACGGCGGTAGGGAATGAAGGGGAAGTCGAGATGTCCTTGTACCATACCAAAACAAAGTCCCGAACGATCATTATTAGGATATCGTTGATAGCTGCAGAGACCACGGGGGCGTCGGGGTATAGAGGTGGCAACGTTTGGGGAGCCTTGTGGGACCATTGGGAGCGAGTCAAGACCGCCTGCCATGCTGCAGGAGTTGAGAAGGCGAGAGGCTTTGCGGCAGTGGTGAGAGCATTGTGTGGAGCGGGTCGGATAGAGTCCAGTACATAGCCAAAGACGAGATTGAAAGCGAGGAAGCCAAGGATGAGGAAGAGGAGGAAGAATGGGAAGAGGAGGACGAGCACGATTGGTGAGAGGAGTGCGCGCTTGAATACGGGGGCGACAAGGCCACCGACGGCAAGTAGAGCGACTACATGCCTGCCGTATGGCATGGCCCTCGGGAAAGCGTTGGGATGACGAGACAAAGCCCGAAGACGACTCGGGCGTCGCGACCACCAACTCGGCCACAATCCACGCCAAGCGCCCACCACCCGCCCCCCCCCAAATAGGAAACTCGCTTGCAGGCAACTCGGAGAATACGAATCGAGCAAATGAACGTGAATGGGAACCACCCGAATGTCCAGTATTGCGGACTAAGTGGGATGGAACCATAAGCAATTCAGTGAGCCCGAACCACTCCAAGGGCTGGATTACTGTAGGCTCGCGTTCGTGTGGCCGACCCCATCGGGTTCTCTGCCACTTTTCCGAATTAGAGACGCCATGCAGGTCCATATCGCTTCAGGTCATGTTTGTCAACCCAACCACCGGACTCCCCCCCTCTCCCTCCTCCTTCTCTCCACTACACCACCATGAGTGCACCTGCGCCTGGAAGTAAGCCGCTCTCGGGCGCGGAGGGCTTTATCTGCGGCGGGACGGCTGCCTGTGTCGCTGTATGTCTCATCCTCGCCGCCCCGACCCACTCCGTGACGCATCTCTTTGGATTCTAGGTGACCGTCTCGAACCCTGCCGAGGTCGCTAAGACACGCATGCAGCTCCAAGGCGAGCTCGCCAAGAAGGGCGCCTCCAAGGTGTACAAGAATGCGTTGGATGTCATCGCCAAGACATGGAGGAACGAGGGCATTCGTGGCGTGCAGAGAGGCCTCGGTCCTGCAGTCAGTACATTTCCGTCGCGTTCGAGGCAACTAGTTCTAATATAACACAGTACATATACCAGGTAAGTCAGACTGCATCCTGCCGTCTGGAGGTATGGTCCTCATTCCATCTAGATCCTCATGAATGGCTCCCGTCTAGGTGAGTGATACCCCGTTCAAAACAACCCAGCAGAGACCTTAGCATCGCTTCGCTTTGTATAGGGTTCTACGAACCAATACGGAGAAACGTCAACAGTCTGATCGGCGCGAAGCCCACGGACCAAATTCCTCTTACTTCCCTAATGTCGGGTGCGGCGAGCGGTGTGATCGGTGGTACGTTGTCGTGCAGACATCCCCATTGAGGCCATTCCTGAAACCCTAACTGTGCAGCTTCTATCGGAAATCCCTTCTTCTTAATCAAGGCGCGGATGCAGGTCAGGTTCTCACGTACGGTGACCTCGTGCCGGGCCCCCACTAACCGCGCATTGTAGGCATACTCCCCAGTACTCCCAGTCGGCGCCCAGCATTACTATAAGAGCTCTTGGGATGCACTCAAGAGCATATGGAAGGCAGAGAAGTTCCGTGGTCTCGTAAGAGGCATCGACGCCGCAGCCTTGCGTACCGCTATGGGCTCCTCCGTAAGTCGAAGCTTGTCCACGGATACCATTCACCGACCTCACGCCGCATCCCCCAGGTTCAACTACCCTCTTATAACTGGACGAAAAACCAGCTAATCACCCGCGGCATCACCCGCGGAGACAGCCTCTGGACATTCCTCGCGAGCAGCTCAGTGTCCGGGCTGTGTGTGGTACGTCTATTTCTCGTCACTCGGCACCCACACTCGCTGTCTAACGTACGCGACAGCTTGCAATGATGCAACCAACCGATACCGTACTCACCCGCATGTATAATCAACCTACCATACAAACGCCCGACGGCCGGCACATCGGTGCGCTCTACAAGAATCCGCTGGACTGCCTGTGGAAGACCCTGAAGGCAGAGGGGCCCCTCGGCTGGTATAAGGGTATGGTGTTCGCATGCTTCGCGTCTGGTCCTTGTAATAACGGCTTTTCCCTAGGCTCAACGGCGCACTTACTCCGAATAGTACCGCATACGTAAGTTCCCTCTTTCTCCAATGTTTCCAAGCACGCGGTTTCATTCTTGGTTTACTACAGCATTGTAACCCTGACGGCGAACGACATCATTGTGGGGTTGTACAAGCGCGTCCGCGACGGGCAACCATAGCATGGGCAACCACAGACTCTGTTCCTGTAGTAGTTTCTACGCACGTCCTTGTCATTCATTCATTTCTTGACACCTTTCAAAGGTCGAGATCCTGTTCCGCCGTGTGACATTTACAGTGCTTCAAGTACAGAACAGCAGGTGTTGAAACCTTCATGAAACGCAAAATGGATATAAAAGGATAAACACTCACTTATCAAGTGAACCCTGCCCGGATTGAACGGACGACCTTGAGGATTCTCCAAGCTGGAATCTCACGCGCTACCACTGTGCCAAGGGTTCATACTCAATCAAGTACAATTAATATAATATTATGTACTAGTGATAATATTCATTATTATCAAACAAACCACCAGCGACACCCTTATGACAATGTCTCCAAGTTCAACTTAAGCTATGAGTGCCCTAATATCCTACCTTGGCGAGCTGTGTGCGCTCTTTTCTCAAGTCTTCCCTCCCAGGGCCGCCTTCGGCGTTGACCAGATCCCGGACTTGACGGGTCGGGTGGTTATCGTCACCGGTCAGTCACTGCACTTCGAACTTACCACAGGCCTACGAGCTCATTGAAGACTGGTCGCTTTCCGCATCACAGGGGGGAACACGGGCATAGGAAAAGAGACCGTCAAGGCGCTCTTACAGCACAATGCCAAGGTGTACCTGGCTGCCCGTAGCAAGGAGAAGGCAGACGCTGCGATTTCTGAGCTCAAGGTAGCCACTGGGAAGGAGGCTCTGTTCTTGGAGCTCGATCTCGCCAGCTTGGCCTCTGTCAAGGAGGCGGTAGAGGACTTCCTCAGGTTCGATTTTCTCATGGGTACTGCGCAGTGTGCCCCCTGTGAGCCTGATTTTAACCGTCCACTCCTTCAGCAAGGAGCATGAGCTTCACGTTCTCTTCAATAATGCGTAGGGTTCTACTCTATTTCCTTGTAATCGTATGTCCCTAATATCGCTTTCTAGCGGTGTCATGTTTCCACCTATTGCGCAGGTGACCGCGGATGGTTACGACCTGCAATTTGGAACGAACGTTCTAGGTAGGTGTTCTTGTGGACAGCACGTCCAGGTACTACGTGGCTTCAATTGATTCCCTACCCCATTAGGCCATCACTACTTTACCAAGCTCCTTCTTCCTGCACTACTCGCGGGCACAGAGTCTTCGCCCGATCATCACACCCGTGTCGTGACGACCTCTTCGGCAGCGTCTTACCTCGACCCGCTATACTGGGATACGTTCAAGGATGGCCCCGCACGAAGGCAAATTTTTACCCATACGATGTATAACCAAAGCAAGCTGGTGCGTCCTAACTCATCCTGCCGTCGATCCAGTGTCTCACTGCATGGCCCAGGCAAACGTGATCGTCGCTCGTGAGACTGCGAAACGCTACGGACAACAAGGGATTATCTCAATCTCGCTGAACCCCGGTAGGTTTCCAGAATGCGACCCTACTCTTTCCGAGCCTTTTCTCACCAAAGGCATAGGCAATATCCAGAGTGATCTCCAACGTCACCTCCCGTCTATTGTGCAGAAGCTCGCGGTGAGTCCTCCGTTTGTTATCCCATGGCGTGCGGCACATTTACGGCCGCCCGTTCCAGAACTGGTTCATCTTGTACCCAACGCCATATGGTGCGCTCACCCAGCTGTGGGCGGGCACGATGCCCGAAGCTGTGAATTACAACGGCGAAGTGCGTCCAACATCAGAAGGCTGTTGCATCCACCTAACTGTTCCCCCAGTTCCTGATTCCCTGGGCTCGCCCCGGGAAATGCAGACGAGAGGCGTACGATCCAGACATTGGAGAGCGACTGTGGAACTGGCTCGAGGAGCAGGTGCAGGGCTTGTAAAGTGTACCCCACGTTCTCTTCCCAATGGGACATGTATGCAGAAGCACGGACGCAGGCCACAGGTCTTCGACGGAAGGTATCGAGAACCAGTGCTCTGGCGACGAGCATGTCCCACAATTGACGTGTTAAGGATGGCTTATTCGGTAGTAAATCGTACAACATCGACATTACAAACTCAGCACTTTCGTGACCTGATATTCGTCCACGTGGCCGCCCTCTTCGACACAAGGTACACCATCGCCTCTGGACCCGGCGCCATCCACGCATTCGGCTGGTTGACGTCCAGATTGGTGACCAAGAACCGCTGTCCTTCTCGAATATCGCCTGGCGTACCGCCTTCGCTGAACACCATGCGCATGGGGTCCCACAAAGTGATCTGTGCCGACCGCATTGGCTCCCTGTCCCGCCACCGCGCATCCTTGGCGACGACGACGCGGAAGTCCCCCACGTTGCGCTGTGGACAGACATGCTGGCGACGCCCGTGTAAGTACCAAGATACGTGTGGGACACGAGTCGAACATACCTGAAGCTCGCGCTCGATGTCATCGTTGAGTCGTTCCTCGGCTAACGCGATTTGATCGAGGGTATACATGTACAGGTAGCCGCCATCCATGTAGTTGAGATGGTCGAAGAAATGCGACGGTGGGGGGGACACTTCCGTCATTTCAGCGTACAAGTCTTCGATGTATGAGGGAATAGGGTCTGTCGTCCACCATAAGTGGTCGTGAATTGGCGAAGCGGAATGGTGCAGAACTGACCGTCTCGCTTGACCTTGACCTCGAACCGAGGTCCAGCGACACTAAGCAGCCGTTCAGAGGCCCTCTCGAGCACCTGGATCTGTCGTTCTAGGTTTGCGCGGATCTTCACTACTTCTCGATCTCTCTTTGTCTGATGGACGCGTTAGGCGTACTCTATTCAACAAAACCGGAATACCTACCAGCCACTGGTCTTGTGCCTTGAGCTCGTCTTTCTCGTTGTGCGGACCCAGTTTTGTCGTAGTCCCATCCTCATTCTTGACGAACTCCAGGTAGGCTATAGGGTATGTCTGCGAAAGGTTGGCTCCGACGAACATACAGAGTAAAGCGACATCGACATTACCTTCGTGATAGTGAGATCCATAGCAGGGACCCTACCCCCGTCAGCTGTGAGACTGTCCAACGTTGCAATGAAGGGATCTTTGACGAAACCGAGCTTCGCATGCCACGGCGCCAGGTGGGTTGAGTTGCCCGAAAGGTCGAGGTACGTGTTACTATAAGCTTCCAATATCTCGCACGGCTCTTTGCGGTCTCCGTCGAGCTAAGAGGGCGTTAGATATGTTCACTGTGTTATAAAAGACATCCCGACCTTCGCACCGGATACAGCTAGCTTCGTGCCGACACCTATAAGACCCCGCCTGGACCGCCCTAGCTAATGGCCGGTCCACTCTGGCATGCAGCCGGTACCAGCCATCGGTGACCTCCAACTCAGGATGCGGATCGACCGGCCGTCCTTCCCCGTCCACCACAGCAGGCGCCCACATGACGATGCTCGATACGCATAGCACCATAGGGCATGCTGCAGGCGCATCCTCCGTCGAGATCATACGCAACGCTGGGCGAGAGCCACCATTTAGCTCGCGTTCGTACCTACATGGACGGAAAGATTAGAGGAGCAAATCGCGCGAAACTTAGATTTACCAACTAACCTGTAGCGCAGTTGCCGCATGACCTCCAGCCAACACCACCGCTTCGTCTTCGGATTTCGTTCACGTTCCGGCTCGAGGCAGATCATGCCTGCGAGCTTCCAGAGGATGAGGCCGTAATGATTCGTTACCCACTGTTGTGTGGCTAGTGTGCAACCGAGTTCCTTCAGCTGCGCGTACGCGGCCTCGGGACCAAGTTGAAGAGGTTCTGGGGGGTCTTCTGTTGGGTCCGCGGAGTGAAAGGAGTAGTAGATCGCATTGGTTGGGTTCACTTGTCGAAGTTCCTCAACATCACTGCGAAATGTGTTCGATGTCTATGTGCGACCCATGAAACGAGACAACTTACATGCCCATATCTTCCAGCTCATCCTGAGTATAGGACAGAGGTCTCAATCCTGACGATGCGAGTGTCTTTCTGTTTGGTCGTGGATCTAAGGAGCATCTATCATCAGCTATACGCGCATACACGGACACAAAAGACCTCACTCAAATCAAAGAACTTGTACTCTTTCTTCGCCACCGCCTTCCCCTTCGCCGACGCAGACGATGCTAGCGTACCACGCAAACCGCCCCGAACAGGAGTCTGGGTGGACGCCTCCGCCTTCATCCGCGCCTCAAGTTGCGTCCTGCCCATCTCTCCGGGCCCCATACCCGGCTTGAACGGAGTCGAGAACTTCGCCTTCCCACCAGACTTCATGCCGCCCGGCACCCTGCGGGGCGTCATGCCCAGACCCCTGCCCTTCCCCGGGGACGTGAGCGTCGGTGGACCCGGCACTGGAGCTGGAGCTCGGGCTGGCGCTGCGCGCGCAGGGGTCGTGGGCACAGCTGACGGCACCGTGCTCACCGCCCCAAAAGTGAACACTGCGGGAAGCCTGGAGCCGGAGGCGACGTTGGCGGGATTCAAAGAAGACCCTGGTCGCGCAGCAGATGCAGCGGGACCGAGTCCCTGCTTCCCGACAAGTGGAGACTTGAACGGCTTGTTCTTCATCTGCACCCCACCACCGATGTTCGTGAAATGTGTCGGGTTCTTCGCCGCCAGCGGGGTGTCCGGGAGCTGCGCCGGGCTGTTCTCCATCGGGCGCAACGCAGGACGAAGAGGCGTCTGGAACGACGGTGCTGCTGCAAGGCGCGGCACAGAGGAGGATGATGAAGACGGCCCTGCATGCGCATTCTCGATATCCTGCGTGGTCGCAGTCGCGCTCGTCGATGTGTCTTCACGCACAAAGTCTTCCTCCCACTGCTTCATCTTCTGCGCTGCCCGCGCGAGAGCCTCCGCAGACGGCGCCGACCACGAGCTCTTTCCCCCGTTCAACTTCGCGGCCGAGCTGAATCCGATCGATCCTGCAGACGAGAAGCCCCCTGTAAACGGCACGGATACACGCGGTTCTCCTGCATCCAGCACGTTCTCGCCGGATCCGCTTTCTGAGATACTCTGGGCCTGTGCAAGCCCCGACGCTGACGTGAAACCGACGAATTGGGGAGCTTGGCTCACGGAATCCTCTCCCGCCCCAGCTGTATCAACGACTATACGCGCTGTCTTGAATGCGAATGCCTCTGGAGGCAGCGCGGAAGCATCAGAATCGAACCAGGAGTCGTAGTCTTGTGGTGGAGGTGGCGGAGTTGAGGGGCGATCGTCATCATCGCAAGGGTCTTCTGGCCGTGCGGGAAGTGCGGAAGCGGCACCAAACCCGCTGAAAGCCGTCGATGTAGACGTGATTGGCTTGGACACGGATGTTTCGTTGTGGTGAGACCGTGTGCCGGACGTACTAGATGTGAAGCTGCCAGAAGCGCGTAGCTTCGTCGTTTTGGGGGCTGAAGGAATGGTGGATGCAGAAGTGAAGCCGGAGACCGCAGCAGATGTGGTATCCACAGAAGGCTTGGATGGGAGTGCTGCAGCAGACAGGAATCCCCGGCCTCCGCCAGCCCCAGCGAAGAACGCGTCTTCTGCAGCGCGCTCTTGGGTAGTTGAGTGATGGTGGGGAGGAGAGGACGACCATGCTGACGCCCTTTGTCATGAAATATTCTTGGGATATGGTGTATGCGCGTACCTTGTGCCCTTACCCCATGTCCATTCTCTCCATAGGCATTGCCGACGTCGTCTGCATCCATGTCTGTGGAGTCTTCTGTTGGTAAACATCGTGCTTGAGGAGAAGCGGGATGAACCCGCTGTGAAAGTTGCTTGTCGATCTCATCGAAGGCGTGCATGTCCTCTTGAGTGATTGGGAAGTATTCGTCGTATGTGGGGGAAGATAGTCGCTGTCGTTTGTGGGCGCTTCCAGACTCCGGAGATTCAGCTGTAGTGCGTCACTTAGCCACTCGTTTGTACACATAGAACGACAGACTTACACGACCTACGCATCCTCTGGTGGTCTGCGAGCGTGTCGGAAAGTTGGCGCGAGAAGGGAAGCGGCGATGATGGTGGTCGTGTACCAAGCCGCGTGCCACAAACGCGATACACGTTACGCGCCTCGTCACGTTATCGTTGTCATTCTAGTGATCGGGGCGCTTGCATGGCGCAGGGAAGCAAACAGTCGACCTCAGTACTGTCGATGTGAATATCTAGCCGACAATATGTATTCATAGTACAATCTATACAACGGATGCCCTTATGCACCGCGACATATGCCCACCAAAGTCCGCGATATAGATGGTGCCAGGTGGTCACAGGGAATGAGTGATAAATACGACATGGTAAGTTGGGTTGAAGACGTGATGGTCATGAGCTCGGAGATGCATAGGGAGTCCAGGTCTAAAATCGACATGGATAGTGAGGGGGGGTACTCGCTTGAGGAATCATTGAGTCTTGATCTTCTGAACGCGCCGTATGCGCGGAATGCCCAACTTCTTGGCGACCGTGTAGTGAGTGTGGTCGTCCTTGATGCAGAGCGTGCTGTTAAACCGTCAGTAGTAGCTGCAAGACATTTGAAGATGCCGCTCACAGATCTAGAGAGGAGTTCATTCAGCCAAATTACTGAGGGCAAGAGACCAGCGGTTAGACTCACAGGTATTTCCTATCAACATCAAGTAGGTTCCTGTTGCCTAACGATTTGTCAGTCTCCGACAAAACCAAAGAACAATGAGAAAGCAACAAACAGTCAGGATGTGCCACCATGAGTGACCTGAAACTAGTATCTCAGCCGCAACTCGCAGACAATGATGGGGCCTGGCTCACCCTCGAGAAGGAATGCAGCAGGCCACCCGACAGTGTGCTTCCACCGCGTGATTTTGGAACAGAAGACGTTGTCCATATTCCAGATGAGGAATCCGAAAGCGAATGTTGCTGCCCCTGAGGAGAAAAGACGCGTGATTGTAGACCGCTGCGCTTGAGGCAGCCGCTTCGAAAATTCGCCGTTACGGAGGAGGTAGGCAGTCCGGAACGTAGTAATGAACATTAATGTGGCGAAAATGACTTGATGATAGACGGGGTTGCGGGAGATATAACTGGGACCAGACGATGGTCTGGTAATTCGCAGAAGAAAAGAACAGGGGAAGCACGCACTATGACCAGGTGAACAGCACATTGAATACAGTGAAGATGGCACCCAGTTGTAACGCATTCGACTTGCGTAACTCAAATCCGCGGGTGGTGTCGAAGAGAATGGCACAGCAGTAGCTTGCGACGTACACCATGGGCAGCTCGTCCATGAGCTGCGCTTCGAAAAGGAGCGTGGCATGGAAGATAAAACTTCCTAATCCGACCAGAGCGAAGCCCTGCGTGCAAGGCGAACGCACGAACGCAAGGATGAGGTGGACTTGCTGCGCAGGCAAGAAGCGAAAATGACATACCGCATAGCCCACCAGATATCTTCGCGGAAGCTTCTCGGTGAACGACTGAGCAGCTCCATAGGCCGCAAGGCAAATTGTGAAAAGGTTGGAGAAGGAGTTTGCGGCCTCCGCAATGTAGCGCGAGAACTGGTAATTGACCTGGGAGTGGGAGCACGAAGGGGACGATCAACACGGGGAGGACGGGGGAACGAATAGCCGAGAGGGCTTGGCGGACGGAGAACGGAACAGGACTAACCTCGCACCAGTCGAGGGTCGCGGTGACGGGCCCCCAGAACGCATGGGCGGCCAGAAGCGCGTTCGCGGTGGTGTTGAGTGCCATGGGGGTCGGAGGAGGATTGGAAGAGGAGGAGACAAAGGAGAACCGAGACGGGTCAAAGAGTGAAACTGAGGACATTACGCAATTGGGGGTTACGGAGGGGGAGCCATCGGACGCGGACGGTTTTCTATCTTCGGACGTCCGCCCGCGGGACGGAGTCGGTCGTCATCTACCTCCCGTAGAGAGCGTCTTCAGCAGCGGGGGCCGCAGCCTGTACAGCCCGAGACCGCGAAGACAGGTACGACAGATCCAGGAGGCGAGAGGCAGGCGAGAGGCAGCACGAACCACCAAAAATCATATGCTTTACTCGAGAGGCCCAATCAGACCAATTCAGTTGCATCACCGGTCATTGCCGGGTCCGGTATGGCCTCTCAGATGCCTCGTCTTGCAGCGGTTTAATCTGCCCTTCGACTCTGGTCAGCCTGGAAACGACTGTCTCTATCCGACTCTCTACGACCCCACGGGCCACTCCCGACTGCTGCTCTTGGTTCATTTTATCTCTGCGGCGCAGCTGGAGACGTTGATGCGCACTGGTAAGCGGGCATTGGTATCCTCACGAATCAACGGACGCAGTACCATCGTGCGCAAAACCAGGACGATCGACTTGGACAGCGTGTGGCTATGGCATTTTATTATGGTCAAGCTATCAATGCGGCCCTACGTACGTGTTGCGATAAATTTAGTTCTCCTGCTGAACCGCCAACCTGCGCCTCACACTTAGATGCGACATCCCCATCTACGATTTCTGCTCCGTCGTCGACGTCTATGGCCACTCAAATGACACAGAAGATCCCATGCGACATGCAGCAATGATCACATGTGTACGCCTTTCCGACGTTCGACTTCTGAGCTTCCAGGAGTCCATCGTCATGAAATTCTGCACAGGACGAGAGGCCTGCATAACGGACGCTCCGATGAGCTACTTAGCTAGTCGCACGGATGCGCCGATAAAGTGCATGCCAACTTCCAAGATACCCTATGCGAGGTTAGCCTGAGAAGGCGACATGATTGGGACCAAGCCTTCCACCCTTTCATTAGCTGAGGATGTAATCACCGACCTTGAGGGAACTAGGGAATATATCGCCAGAAAGAGGAGGGTCGGGGTGAACGAAATTGGGTGGGGGTATTCTTTGCAGCTGTTATAAATCCGAGGTGAGTACACCTTACCTTGTATCAGGATCGGGGTTTAATACACAACAATATATGCCAGGTTATTTAAAGCCCAGGGGACCAGCTTTGAGATAAAATCGAGCTAACGTCAATCACTCCAAACGGAGATCATGTATCGAAAGGTATCGACTCGGTCGTCTGCGCTTGCGTCTAACTACTGTGTTGTTGATCGAATTGGAAGACACATGCTCCAGAAGGGCCGTGAAATATGAGGACAAAGGCGGAATATGGCACCTTGTGCGGACGTCTGGCACGTCTGGATTCCATTGCCTCCAAGTACCGCAAGTTCAGTGACAACATGGCATCAAAGCCCGGATTGAAGTTCAAGTTTGACAATATTCGGATGCCGTCATCCCGGAGAATACGCGATTCCTCGAGATGGCAAACCTGATTCTACCGCTCTGCCCCTCTCTACCCGCGCTCACTTCCTACCTTCTTGTAGGCTATTTGCGGACAGGGCCAGGGCAGTGTTGATTCAGAATCTACCCCTACCCTCGAGCGACACAACCATGTCCGGCGTGCGCGTGCCTTCTGTGTTTATATTCTCTCGTAACTGACCCCGTGGTTCTTGTTTGAAGGGGTATGATTCTCACGGTGCGCCACATTCGCGGATGTTGTTGCAAGGCAGAGAAACTCAAGTACTCAACGTCAACCTCAATGTACTTCAGGCGCGCGCCCTTCCGCCGTGTTACGCGACATGCAGAGGAAGGGCTTCCCCGGGTCCAGTCCGTCTTTCTGAATGCTAGCCATTCGGCGTCAGGATGACAGGTGAGTATGTAGTCGGTTGAGGCAGTATTGTGACGCCTACTATTCGATACTGGTTGATAATCATTCTGAAGTTAGGACTTCCATTCAATTTTCCTCCCAGGTATGGGTGTACTTTTGGCAGCAGCCTACCGGCTGCCGCAATAGCTCCATAGCGCGTCCTCGGAATGTGATTCGCCGGGCTGACCACAATGCCACTGGTCGAGAAGTGCTCTCTGCACGTTCTCTTCATTGATTCCCGACTTCCTTGACCCCAATATATCGAGACGCCAACCACAAGCACTGTCAAGCGCTTGGCATATAGTAATATCTCCACGACCTTCCTCCGTTCTAGAGCACATCGGATTCTGATGTGGCAAAACACCATTAAGGCGGAAGTCTGTTGGTCGGGGTGAGGGGTTGTCTAATATATAAACCCTCGAACTTCGCGTCTCCAGGGAGAGGCAGACACCCATCTCCCTACAGCCCAACCTCCATATCAATTCCTTATGGAGCACGAATGCGGTGACGGATATCGAGACGATGAAAGCGAAGACGGCTCTCTGAATCAATACCCGAACTCGACTGACTTTCAAGGAGACGAGTCGGGCAACCCTGAAGGCAACGACCTTTCGGTAAGTTGGATCCCGTCCTATGTATCCTTAGTTCTCAGTCCTGATTCACTACTTTCCCTGGTACTCGCGGTAGTGGCTGCAGTCGTCCAATCCGTGCAACGGGGACCTTGACTCCTCTCAGGCCGATTCCCTATCCTACCAATACCTGTCGAACCCGGTACGCCTCCGTATGCTTTCGAGTTTTTGGACGGCACTGACACCCGGATCCCGCATTAACAGGAGGGTGACGAGGACCACTCCCGGGCGTTCTCACCGGAAAACGGCCAGCCATACAACGACCCGCTAGAGACCCAGTACTTCCCGCCACCGCAGAGGCACCAGCAGTACCCCGCACAAGCACAGCATGGCGGCGATCAAGCGTCTCCCGTTTATGCCGGCGAAGACCACGATAACGTCCTGTCAGTGGGCAACGTCCTTGCCGATATTGGGGTGCACTTCGTGGACCACGTTGTGGAAAGGGTGGGGCAAAGCATCGATAAAGGGGGCAGAGCGCTGGAGCACCACACTGATCGCGGCATAGCGGTCCTGGAGAACGGGATCGTGAACATAGCGAACTCCTTGCTCCATGTAAAGTCAAGGGGGCACCAGGCTCACCAGCAGGGCCACGGTAAGCAGCACCCTCGCGGGTGGGGTGGCCGTGGTTGACGTTGACTCGAGGGAAATTCGGGGGCCGAGGTGGAGATGCGGTGCTTGCGTCTAGAAGCGTCTGAAAGTCTTCGAACTGGGGTTCGAGAGTTCTTGCACGGTTTGTTTGGCTTTTTCGCGCCAGTGTCTCGGTTACCTAGTTTCGAAGGCATGCATATCAGAATCCGAGGCTATAACTTGAATTAACCTCGACCTGCTAGTCCAAGATGACCAGGGAATGGTCTGCATAATTCCAGGCCATTTCCCGAATTATAGACTCGGAGTCAGCAGGTTCTCAGCCTATGCCATGGTTTAAACGAAAAGATCGTATTCATTAGGAGGCAGCCGGACAAAGGCGTATTGGCGGCATCCATTTTATCTGAAATGATCACATTCGAATAGTCGACCGAGGTATGACACGCCCACTTATGTCAGAATATCGGAGCAAGCGCGACCATGGTAGCATGTGGCTTGGGCGCGAGAAAATATGTAAGAGTGGCTCCCGCTTCGCGTCACGTACCAGACCAGTTCACCACTGTGGCAATTGCGGTATGCTCGCAGGGGGCGCCGTAAGTCGCCGTAAGGACTTATCGCAGTAGAAAGTCTGATCATTCCGGAGCGAAGTTTGTGAGGAGGACCTCATGGAGTAAGCAGATTTCTCACTACGCGCCTCGACCCGGGTCTTCAACAAACAACCCAGTATGATTATAATGCGTGGGATCTGGGTGGGTACTACCGAAGACAAGACGTATAAAGGACCCACCCGGTTTTCTCGAGTCTTCAGCATCAGCAACCCGCTCTACCTTCCTCTCATCTCCGACGCCTACAAACCAGCCATGTTCTCCAAGCTCTACATTGCCTTCACGGCCCTACTTCTTGCGACGGTTATCACTGCCAGTCCCGCCAAACCGTCGCATGTCCCGCCCTCGGGTGTGGTGGGCATTGGTCCGGGCGTCGATACGGTTCTCAAAGGCGTCGCCGAAGTAGTCACCGGCCTGTAGACCTGCACTAGCTGTAAGTGAACTGTGACAGTTTCGCAGCCTTTGCCAGACACTGACCATATCCTAAGGGCAAGGCCGCCGTGATTCTTCAAGGACTCGCCTGAACTGTAGCAAGTCCTGACTACGGTAGGCTGGCGTAGGGCCCGCCGACACTCTTGAGACTGCCTTTACTTACCCTAGTGTCCACAGGAATCACCACAACGTGCCGAGCGATGGCCCTCGGACCGTGGATGGGTTTTCCTTCCCACATTGCCACCGTTATGCAGCATCTTCTTAATCGAGACTCGGAGCGATTCTGTGACGTTGAGCGGAATTGTAGGATCCGCATATACCCAGTATGAGCTATGTGTGTGCAATTCCATGCCATAATCGCACCCGCGATCCCTAGAATATTGTGTGAGCATTATGTAACTGGTCTACGCGGTCGAGCTGTCGGGTGCTCACTGTAAGATCGGTACTCATGAAACACATCGGTACCGCAAACTGCAAACGGAACTCAAGATAGCTTCCCAGAGTAAACAATGACGTCATAGATGTATGACAAACATGGAGCGTCGTGGATGCATTGAGCTACGATCGCGTACGATGGCAGCTGTACACACCGGAGGAAGATGCACCGTGCCAAGTACGTGTCCAATGGGCCCTTGCGTGTCCGATCGCAGAAGAGGGTGTGGTTATCGGACAGCAAATGAATGATGCTGGGTCATCCCCACTGATCTGTACGGCCAGTGTGCTTGCACCGAAACCCGCCACAGGAAACTTGTGACGGGTATCGGACTTCGAGCGCATCCTGCTTGCAATTACATAACGCCCGTTTTCATTCTAGAGAGTGTATCCTCGCGGATCGTCAGTACGTCCACGTCCGCGATCCGCGAGTCGATGGCACTAACCTTCGGAAAGACAGATATAAAAACCCCACCTCTGCCGCTCATCTAGCCCCAACCCCCTTCACCACTTGTATCCACCGCACTGTCGCACCACCCCTCACGCAGACCCATGTTCTCCAAGCTCTCTGCTTTCTACCTTACCTTACTCTTCGCGGCATTCGTCTCCACCGCTGCCGCGCGGCACCGGCTGGCTCGAGACATTTTTGAGGGCGCATTGGGCGATGCCAAGGCCCTCACCGATGAGGCCATCGTGGACGTCAAGGACGCGGCCGATACGGGCTTCAACGACGTATCGAGCTTCTTGCAACCATTCGTCTGAGCTCGGCGAGTGAGTATCAATATTCGACCTTCCAAGGCGGAGCTGGCGCTCCCTGAGATGCTGACTACTACTTGTCGTTGTATAGTAGGAAGACGGTGGCGTGTTGCCCGAAACAAGTAGAACTGCAGTTTGAAGTCAGCAACGCGTACGTGCCCATAAACAGACTGTCGACTCACTGTTGCTCACTGCAGCATTTTTTCATCAGCGCCCGCAGTGGCGACCGTGTCTTGCATTTTGGCACTGTAGACGTGTGTTCGCTCACAAGAGCACTCCGAGTCGTTGGTTGTATGACGGCGACGAGCTCGATGACAGCTTGAACGGAGCTTACCGAGTCCTAGTATGGTGTTGCATGTGTCCTGTGATGTTATTTGAACCTTCCCACATGAGAAATAGACTCAATTATTGACGTATACATACGCCAAGTTGGCGACGACGATGGTGACGTTTGGCGATGATGACGATGTTGAACGATTCACACGTTTTCACGCGCGTACGCACGAGTCACAGCCACGGGATCCGTGACCACCCGTGTCAGATCACATCGGTACCAATCTTGCAGCAGCGCTTGGCCCCCTCGCCATCTCTTCTGACTCTTGACCATATGTGAACCCCCCCGTCCCCCATTGTGTCTATCTCACCAACCGTAACTCGCTCATATCAAGTCCTGTAAGCTACTGCGAAGGCTCAACGGTGACGAAAGGCGCACCCACTAGGTTTCCATGTCTTCAGAGCGAGTCTGGACATCCTTCATAACTAACGGCCTAATCAATAGGATATCAAGCTTATCACGGCTCACCATATGTGTTAAGTGCGCACGTAATCCAATGCACAGTATCGAAAAGCACTACAGGATGTTCCCGCCGTTATCATTGACCTCCACCTCCGAGCTGTCTGGATCGATGGCGGCGCCATGCATATCTCCGGTATGCAGCAACATTTGAAAACCGCTCACTGAAGGACCCACAAGCACAGTGGAACGAGATTTACATAAGAAGTGAGTGGCTATCAGAACCCCAACGTCGTGAATGAACTGACCGTTGATGGCTGTCTGATACCCCCGCTGCTATTGCCTTTGGCCCAACTTTTTGGCACACTATCGTTGTAAGCAGGTCAGAAATTGCAACCACGCCGTGACGCGATAACACAGTAGTGATACTCGTAACAATTACAGCGTCGAGAATGCACGAAGAGGGTGGCACGCCGTCAAGATCCGAACATCGAGGCGATCGCGGCGCATCGCGCCCATCTTCTCTCGTCTAGACTCCTTGTGAAGGTGCTGGTCAAATTTTATTTTCAAAAGGCATCCCGAGCGCCTCCGAAATCCGTGAATGCAATCACACTGTGGGGACTCAGGGGGAACTCACCACAAGCTTTAAATTTCGCCATTATGCCACTCCTCCCCACCACTCCTCCCGATATCCAACCTCATCACACACGCAATGCCCCTTCAGACAGTCTTCAGCTGCGATTCTGTAGATTTCAGCTCTAGCGAAGGAGCGGTCCCGCCAATCCTGCCACCGCCGTGGGGAGTGACGCAGAGCGACCATTGGTTCGATCGATCCGTTGCGAAGGTCTCTGGATCCGTACGCGTGTAAGATCTCGACGGTTCCGACGGCCATAGGTCTGCTTATGATCATTGGATGTGCCCAACCGATTGTCTCCAGGGCCATAATGGACCGCTGGGAGATTTCCAGTAACGAAGTGCGCTTACACAGAATGCGCAGCTACCCCACGCTGGTCTAAGCCTTTCACGCAGACCACTTTGACTGTGATGTTGAAAGGGGCAGAACCAGAGGCACGCACAATATCGACCCAGAAATTCCGTTTTGGTCAGGCTAGGGACTTCTGGGCTTTTGTGTCCCAGGTCGCTTCGTGGCGGCTGCTTCCGCATGCCACCCCGCGAGTGGAGGCCTAACTTCTAAGGGTCATTCTCAATATTCTGGCCAAGTAGTACTTGAGGCTTGTTGTCGAGCGCTGTACAGAGAATATATATAAATGGACAGGTCACTGCCGCGTCCGAAGACTGTTGAGTTTCAGACCCGGAGGACCGACCGTTGTTATCATAGACATAACCTGGGAATAATTGCACCGGTAAGCGTTCGAGTGTCTCTCACAGTGCGGATCGTATGAGTCCTTACTGTTTCTCGCAGGTCACTTGCTCAAATGACGGGCCCCCTTCAATCCCACCTGGTACCCCGACGTGCACGATGCACGCCGTCCTGCCCGTGGCGCATATAGTACGAGCGTCTTCCGCCTTGCGCTCGCGCACAACCCCATCTCGTCTACATAACGGGTCGTGCAGGATAATGGAGTACCACTCTCGCCTGTGGTCATGAGAGCCGCAGAAGAAAGACAAAAAATAGTATACACCAGCGAGCAGGACTCGGATGTCCAACCTGAAATTAAACCTAAGACAACATATGATTATTGCATCAATTGCCACCGTGTTTTCATGTATATCTGAATATGCACCTAGCTAGAATTGAAATACCATTTGGCTTGCTGGACATCTGAACTTACTCGTCGCAGGAGTGCGAGCAGAACCAACCTTCTCATGGCCGGCGCTAAGCGGCGTCCGCGTCAACTTCGCGCTCGCGACGCGCCGACGGATGCCACATCCTCATCCTCATCCTCCATCATCTCCGTGTCGCCTCCAGTCCCTCCCCTCTGCTCCCTCCCCACAATGTACGCCCTCCGTCGAGCAGCCACCACTGGGCCCCGTCTCTACTCGACCTCGGCCCCGGTGAAGCCCTCCGTGAAGCTCATCGCCGAGCTCCGCAAAATAACTGAAGGCGTCTCGCTCACCAAGGCCCGCGAAGCGCTCGCCGCCAGCAACAACGACCTCCCGGCGGCCCTCGCCTGGCTCGACGCCGACCGCGCCGCGTCGGGTGCCGCGAGGGTCGCCAAGCTCGCGGACCGCGTCGCCGGCCAAGGCCTCATTGGCGTGCAGGTGCTCTCGTCCGGGATGCGCGCTGGGCGTGGGGCAGGAGGGAGCGGGTGCGCGCGGCGATGGTCGAGCTGAACTGCGAGACGGACTTCGTGGCGCGCAACGAGCTGTTCGGGAAGCTCCTGGGCGACATCGCGCACACGGCCGCGTTCCTCGCCGAGCCGCACGTCGCCGCGGAGGGCGAGGGCCTCGTTCGCGAGGTCGATCTCGACGAGCTCAACGACGCGCCGTTGCTCGACCACGTCGACCCTCTTGGCGCGAGTTCGAGTTCTTCGAGTCCGGCGGGGAGGTTCAGCGCGCACGCGAACACGGTCGGGGGCGCGGTGCGCGACCTGGTGACGAAGGTCGGGGAGAAGATCACGCTGCGCAGGGCGGTGGGCGTCGCGCGGAACCCGCTGCCACGGCACGAGCGGGACCTCGGGCTCAGGGTGTTCCCGTACCTCCACGGGGCGGTGACGGTGCCGACAAACGGGACGAAGGGCGCGCTCGGGCTGCTTGCATTCCAGGCGACAGGGCTGCAGGATCTCGTCGCGGACGAGAAGTTTCAGACGGAGCTCGGGGCGCTCCAGCGGTCGCTCGGGAGGACGATCGTCGGATTCCCGGTGACGAGGGTCGGGAGGCCGGGCGAGGAAGATGCTGAGGCGCTGTATAGTCAGCCGTCGGACATGTTCATGAACGCGTCTGGGAAGACGGTCTTGGAGGAGCTGAGGAACTGGGCGGAGCGGAACGGCATGGGTAGGGGAGGCTCGGAAGATGGCGCGGTCGCTGTGGTGGAGTTCAAGAAGTGGTCGGTTGGGGAGACCCTCGGCAGCACGGAGAGTTCATGAGGCTTTGGGGATTTTGACACTGCTAGACATTTGCTTGCTTAGGTGAGTGCAACGCCTTCCTCATCGAGCTTCCCCAC
Organism: Ganoderma lingzhi; assembly: GCA_026283605.1. Classification (NCBI taxonomy): domain Eukaryota; kingdom Fungi; phylum Basidiomycota; class Agaricomycetes; order Polyporales; family Polyporaceae; genus Ganoderma; species Ganoderma lingzhi. The sequence goes on from JAPJYM010000001.1 coordinate 3,872,274, forward strand.
AAACAACCTGCATTACTGACACTTATTCTCTTCCCGTATTGCAGACAGTTTACGTTACAACAAGTATAATGGCTACCCTAATCTAGAACCAGAATACCACATTCATCTCTACTCAACGTCATGTCCGTGCCCCATCGAAGGCGTCCGAAGGCGTGCAACTCACACGGACATGAGAAGATTATCGCGGAAACGATCGGGGTTGAAGCTTTCCGTCGCGGAGGATGATTCCGCTCCGCACGCGCCTGAACACTCCAAGGTAGCAATCGATTTCAACGTCGCTCGGTCGTCGAAGAACATTGAGCGCGGTCGGTCAAGGAAGGCCCAAATTGCACGCGTGCGTCGTATGACTATTTACCCATCTGATTGAACATTTCGCTTTGACGGTATGATCGAGCGCGAGGCGGAAAATTGGTGCATGTCTTAGTGGTGCGCATGATGGTTCGTCATCCTTTGGGCTCATTCTCACCTTGGCGGGCCGAGCTTCTTGGGCGTAATTGTACAACGGCTTGCTTTGGAGGTAGAAAGAAAGCACGAATGAGTTGGGCAGCCTTGCAAGGTGCAAGGCTGAAAATAACGGGGGATCACAGGGCGCATGTCGGAGACAGAGGGTTCTTGGGTAGTCAAATGAAAATGCCGATTGGCCCATTCAAGCTTGTGAGGAAAAGCCCCGAGCGAAAAAGAGTTGGCAACGCCGCGAGTGTCCGCGCCAGCACACTGTGGGTCGAAATGGCAGCCGGAGAGCAAGGGGAAACAGAACCGGATGGAGGAGGACAAGGACGATGAGATGTGACAAATGGACATGGTTGCATGCGCGGCAGGTCAAGAGGTTTCAGTTGGCGCCTCCCGACCTCGACCGTCTCCCGCATCGTGACCTCACATCTCTCTCTCTCCTCCCTCCTCGTCTTCACCCCCGCCCCCGCCCAGCCCGCGCCGCTAGCAGTGTGCTTCGTAATCTCTTGTCTTGCTGTTATCCCAGGAAGATACCCGTTTTCGCGCGCTCTGGTGAAGACACCAACCCCTCCCCATCACCCGCCATGAACGGCGCCCAGTCCGCGAGACACGGCAGGCCCGCCCCCGCGGGGCCCACCCCGCCTGCTCCCGCCGCTGCGCCCCCCGTGCCCCCGAACTCGGCGGCGAGCACCACCACGAACTCAAACACGAACACGAGCGCTGTACCCACCCCCGCACCCGCACCTGCGCGGCAGACGAATGGAACAAGCGTGAACGGGACGCATGCGCCCGTGCAGAAGGGGAAGAAGAAGGCGACAGAGCAGCCGGTCGACCCCTCGCAGATGTACGAGACATTGAAGAACCGGATCGCGGCCCTTGAGGAGGAAGAGGTGCACGAGGAGGAGGAGGAGCGGCGGTTTGGTGAGTGGCCATCCCATGCGGGCTCGCCGATCATTTCGTCTTTGGGTGCGTTCGACGGAGGGAGGGGTTGGTGCTAACGTGGTACTTGGGTGCGCTTTTGGGACGCAGCGGAGGAGGCGCAGAAGAGCGTGTCCGGGATGACGGAGACGGCGATCCATGCCAAGTATATTGAACTGGTGCGTACACCGCTGCCCTGCTCTTATTCTGGGAAGAAAGACGGGAGATAAACTGTTCAACTTTCCCCTCATGTGCCTAGTTCGCAGAGTTTAAACGGCTGGAACGAGATCATGCGAAGGAGAAGCAGAAGTTGGTGAAGGACAAGGATGCCGGTGCGTCTACTGCCTGTTTCACCCCGCAGATGGGGGTACTTATGCTCGTCCATTTCACAGCCAAGAGTCAGTTGACGAAGGCGAACCAAACCAAGACCAAGATGGAGAACCTCGCCCGGGAACTGCAGAAGGTGCGTGCCCGACACTGTCGATCTTGATTTTGATTTTGAGCGTTTCGCTAGGACAACAAGAAGCTACGGGTCGGTCATCCTGCCTCATAGGCCTCATTTACGTTCTTATAGGCAATATCACAGGAAGACAGCAAACGGCTCGCTACATGCGTGGAGGAAGCGCAAGATGAGGTATGTTCCCCTTCGGCTAACCACCCTAACCCCCGCGCTCTTGTGTCCAACCACCCTATCTATTTCCCGTGCAGATCGTGCAAATGAAGACCGACATGGCGAAACGTGCAGAGCGGGCGAAGACCCAGGAGATCAAGTACAGCGAGAAGCCCGACATCGTCGTCCGCGTCGTTTGCAAGTACCGCGCGGAGCTCTACTTCAAGATCTCGCGCAAGACGAAGCTCACGCGCCTCTTCAACGCCTGGACGGAGCGCATGGAGACCAACATCGCGTCGTCCACCGCCGGCGCCGGCAGCGGGAAGAAGGGCGCGAGCCCGCTCGTGAACGGCATGATCGTCGGGAGCACAAGCGCGAGTGGGTCGGTGAGCAGCGCAGCGGGCGAGAGCTCGATGCAGTTCATCTTCTCGCACAGCGGGCGGACGCTCGAGCCGGACCAGACGCCCGAGGAGGCGGGCATCGAGGACACGGACGTGATTTTGGCGGTGGAGATGATGGACTTGACCGACGGGCCTGGGACGGAGGAGTTGGATGATGGTCCTGAGCCGGTGAGGCCGAAGCTGAGGAAGGAGTGGGTCGAGGATCCAACAGAGTGCGTCACTCCTGACCCGGTGAAGCTCCCTTCTGTCGGGGAGACTCACCTTTTTATTTCGGTTTCTTTGCAGAGCACGGAAGACTCTTCAAAATATCTTTGACGGAGTGTACGTGCGCCACCTCTTTGCACCATCACCCACCCATACAGTCCGGTTGACGTCTGCCGTTCGGCTTGTAGCGTCCGTGAGCGTCTGAAGGAGGTTCTGCGGCAGTACGAGCTCAGAGAACGACACTTTGAGTGCGTCGTGCGGTCGAAGGAGCTCGAGGTCCTCCTGTCGCGCGCACGCGCGGCGGAACAGAAACAGCTCGCCGACGCCGAAAAGGCTCGAGCGGACAAAACGGAGGACGATGTATGCTACTCTGTGATCTCTGAGCGCTCCGCCCCAATGAGGGTTTCTGACCTGTGGTTACAGAGCAAACAGCTACGGAAAGAGCTGGAAGACGCGACGGAGCAGCAAACCATCCTCATTAACAAGCTGCTGTCGTGTTGCAATGAGGTACGTCCCCCCCAATCAATGCGCATGTCCGCGAGCACGCGCGCACGCTGCGGCAGGGGCCCGGTTGATCGTACGGATGTGGTCGCTGATTCCACTTGCTCCGCGAGCAGCCCGATAGCGAACGAACGCGACAGTTCCTCCAGTCATTACACGGCGCCCTGCATCCCAAGAACGAAGCACACAAGCACGGCACTCCAGGGGAGGGGCAGAACCAGAAGGCGACTAATGCCAGCCGCAAGGTGGACGGCTCGTGACGGCGACGTGGGCGAGCGCGCGGTCGCCGGTCCAGCTCTTACGTGTAGCCTGTACCTCGTTGCACGCTCAGCACACATCGTCGTTTTCTGGTACCGAGATTCGCGGCTTCCCGCTCTGCGCATGCGCGAAGCGGCATGGCCGGCCATCGATAGCAGCGTCCGAAGACATGGCGGCTGTTGCTTACTTGGTGCACACACACACACAGGCACAAGGTAAGGGCGATTCCAGTTATTCGTATTCTTGACAGAGGAAAACGACGACAAAGTCCATGGGGTAACGAGACGACAGCGACGGGATATACGATGGTGGTACACAGTACTAGGCAGAGTCCATGCGTCTTGCTTGCTCACGAGCGATTACTGAGTCTGAGTCTGATCTGTATGGTGCGGCTTTTACACTAACGCGTCCAGCTCCTCGACGGCGCCCACGATCCCCGACTTCGTGAACGTCTTCCCCTTCACGGACTCGAGGCCCTCCCCGGCGTACGTGACGAGCGGCGAGAGCTCGATCTCGACGCCCTCCTCGACCGTCGCCCCAGCGGCCTCGAGGAAGCGCTTGTGCTGCGCGAGCAGGTCGCGGCGGCTCGTCTCGGGGTCGTCCGAGCCCGTCCCTGGGGCGTTCTTGAGCGGGCTGAACTCCTCCGCACGCGCAACCTCGAGCACGGCGAAGTGGTGCGTAAACGGGAAGACGTCGAAGACGAACATCTCGAGCTTCATGCCGTTCGGCGTCGTGGGCTTGACAGAGGCCCCAGACGCGAGGTCGACGTGCCCGATCTTCTTGCGCGCGATGTGGAACGCGAGCTCGTCCTCGAACGCTTCGACGGCACGCAGGAAGGGGGTCGTGTAGAAGTGGTTCGCGATGTTGCCTGCGCGGAACGCGAGATCACCCGAGGGCGTGCGGCGCTCGGCCTGCTCTTTGGAGATCTCGGAGTACTCGACGACGGAGAACTTGTCCCCGCGGCGGGCGACAACGCCGACCGACTCGGTGGGGTACGCCTTGGGTACGACCTTCGCGGCACAGTCTGCCTGCTTCTGGATGCAGTACCCGAGGAAGACGGGGTCCGCGATCTTCACGAGGCAGTTGTCTACACAGTACGAGTGAACGTAGAGGATCTTCCGCTTGTCAAGGTCGGAGAGGACGGTATGCGACTTGTTGGAGGGGGAGAGGGGCTGGCGGAGAGCAGCGTAAAGGCCGCCATTGCCGTCAGGTGCAACAGCGACCCGCGAACGTGTCTCGAGTAGGACTTTGCCGTCCATGGTGAGGCACGGGAGGGTTCCTGTACGTCATAACGATGCGCCCTCGATCAGACTGCGCGCATATAGTCGGCGAAACGGGGATAACACGACGTACCCTGCTCAAAAAAGATGACATCTTTCTCGTCCAGCCCAAAGTAACCGTGCTTCTTGAAGAACGCCTCCGTCTCTACGCGCGTCGGACCGCTGGTCATGACGTACCACGGGATCACAACAGAGCCCGCAGGCTTGCCTGCAGACTGGGCGGCGATCGTCTGGAGACGGGCGATGCGCTCTGCCTGGTATTGGAAGAGAGCCTTGTGCGAAGGCAGGCCGATGTCGTAGCACCCCTTGGGCGCAGTGCTGCCGAGACGCGTTCCCTGCCCACCCGCCATGAGCAAAACGCCGACCTCACCGCGCGCGATGGCCTGGAGACCAGTGTTGCGCCATTCCTTCTCCTTCGCTGGCACGCCAATTACAGAGTCTGCGGCATCGTCGGGGAGAGGCTCGATGGCGTCCTTGCCGGCGTGCTCTGCGGACTCCTTCTCGGAGGAGACGGCTTTCTTGTAGATACGGTTGACGCGCTCGATGTCGAGGGCTTCAAGCTGGGTACGGAGCTCGTCGCATTCGGACTCGGAGAGGGAGTCCCAGAAGGTGAAGAGGTGGCCCTGGCCAGCAGATTCGTAGCGTTGGCGGAGATTATCGATAGACATGGTGGATAGGGTAGAAAGGCGAATTAAACGGTCTATGGGAGCGGATGAAGTTGAAGTGGAAGAGAAAGACGTCGAGCGAGGTCGTGGTCGTGGATGGGATGGAGGGGAGGGGGAGAAGAAGAGTTGAAGAGAGGGGGCTGCTACTTAACGCAGGTGGTGTTAGATGCAAGGCGTAGATCGCACCCTCAGCTTGGTCGGAAGTCGCCGCCTCCGGCCCATGCACAGGCAGCTCATCGCTTTGCCGGGCGGCGTGGCTGTAGCCTGCGGTCTTCAATTCACATTGCTCTCGCTTGTCGCGCTCCTTGAACGGTTCATGTTCGTCATCGCGTCCTGCCTGTGCTGGGCTGTTCACAACCGGTCTGGGAATTCGGCCATCGCACCCCGTCAAATCGCATCGGGGCGCGAGTGTGCGCCCGCTTGCCTTCTTGAACTATAACCATCACCTTCTATCTCCCGTCCGAGTTCTAGTGAAGACCGTCGATGCTCTGACCCCATCGGCCACGGGACATCCTAGGAGAACGCTATGTAAGCTTAGGGAGGAGGGTGACAAGCAGGGAGGTGAGGAACGGCGACCGCAATCCACAGGGAAGAGTCGCGCAGCACTCGCGGAACCAGACCTCGTCCGCCTTGGATCTTCCGTCGTTCAACCTGCGCTGTTACTGATTCCACTACTTCTGATTTCTGGTACCTGGCTTCCCTGTCCCGCACGCAATTGCCTTGGCCCTGAGCCCCAAGGTCACGAACCGCCAGGATGCACGTCCAACATGCTGACAGTCGCTTCGAGTACGAGTGTGATTATCTGCTTGTTGTCTTGCCACCGTCATTTCCGCACTTCTCGCGTAGGCGTGGCTTTTGCCATCGGAGATGGGCCGCCGCCGGGGGTTGAACGTTGAACACCCTCGATGCCACCACTGACCAGGGCAAGCAAGCGTTCGTCCGCTGAAATCCACAAGGGAAGTGCCCTCTTCGTCGCTTCCTGATGACCATCCTGACAGGTACCTCTTTTTTTCTAGAGAAAGAACAGATCTTCTGGCACTATATTTGACTGCAGAGACCGCCTAGACGCCCGACAACAGCAGACATCCGCATGGACAACGAACTGGGGCTGCGAAGCTGAAAGAGACCAACAGATATACTCGGCTCCAATCGCATAAGCGTCTAGAGTGGTCACCTGTACATTCACTGTGGGCGCCGTCGACCCCGGAATATACTATTGACCCCCGCTCATCGTCTTCTTATCACACATTTACCGCACTACCTTTGTGCCGTTCAGGTACGATGGAAGAAGCCTTGGTCACAAGCACGACCTGGAGGTGAAAACTTGATGTTCTTAGAGACCATCCCAGGGCACTTGCACTCACGGATTGTCTGTCAAGACTGGGCGAACTGGGCGATCGAACCTTTTTCGTCTCTGCATCAAAGATGATCGGAAACGGTAAGTACTTATTCGCTCCATTCAACCGAGGCTTATGAGAGTCCTAAACAAGCCCGCTCCATGCATGCAGGGAAGCCGGAGCGGTGGATTTCCTGCGGACACGTGGGTCCAGACTCCAGAGCCAGTCGGAGCCACCTTCGCCAGAGATGATGGCAGAAGCGTACTGTGGCATTCCTGCTATCGCCACAAGAATCATCGGCGTGGATAAACGCGCACGCTCGGTTTAAGAGCTCCCGGCTCCCCTCTCCAGGCTTCCGCTCTCTCCCCCGCGTCACCCGTGTGTCTCCTTGGGTCTCGAGCTCGTGACGACCATGGTCTCCCTCAGAGCCGCCCTCTCCTCGACGTCTATCCTCCTCGCCCTCTTAGCCCATCCTGCCCTCGCGGACATCCCCATTAGCCCCAGCTTCCCTTATGGCTCGTCCAAAGTGCGAGGTGTCAACCTGGGTGGCTGGTTAGTCCTCGAGGTGAGTACCATCCTCTCTTGCCAGACCCCGCTATCTCCCGCCCGACCGTCTGCAAACCGGTATTGTGGGAGGCATAGTTATGTGTCGCGTCATCTCATGGTCATTCTGCCCCACAGCCGTGGATCACGCCGAGCATCTTTGACAACACTGGCAACAACGGCATCGTCGACGAGTGGACGTTCGGCCAGTTCCAGGACCGCTCGACGGCCCAGTCCGTGCTCAAGCAGCACTGGGACACCTGGATCACTGAGCAAGACTTCAGTGACATTGCCGCCGCTGGGTGAGTCACGTGGACGCGACGTTCTCCCCACCGAGTTCTAACCGAGTCTAACCCAATCTGTGTACCCCCGAACGTTCATGCATCGACCAGCCTTAATCACGTCCGCGTGCCCATCGGTTACTGGGCCTTCGACGTCGGCCCTGGTGAACCCTACATCTCCGGACAGGTTCCATACCTCCAGAAGGCTGTCACCTGGGCACGTAACCATGGCCTCAAGGTTATTGTCGACCTGCACGGCGCGCCCGGCAGCCAGAACGGGTGAGTGGATGCGGATAGAGCGTCGATAACCTTAACCTTGTTAAATTCGTCACCACCTCCCTTGTTCTTTTTCTGTTCCTGTTCGCAGCTTCGACAACTCTGGCCATCGTGTCTCGACCCCCCAATGGTATTCCAACCAGACGAACATTCAGCGGACAGACGCAATCATCAAGACCATCACCTCGATGTTCATCAACGAGCAGGACGTCGTGTCGGTGATCGCGCCGCTCAATGAGTGCGTTGCATGGTCGATTGCGGCAGAAGCACTGCTGAGATTCTGGTATTCTAGGCCCGCCGGCTTCGACGGCCCCAATGTTCTCTCCGCTGTTCGCCAATACTGGTATGATTCGTATGGGAACATCCGGTGAGCGTATTCGTATTCCGTCTGGCTTTACGCTTTCACCTGCTGACGTCCGCGATGCTTTTAGCTTCCCTTACGGCACGACCCAGCAGAGTAACACCCTCGTTCTACTCCACGACGCCTTCCAACCGCTCAGGTACGCATGCCTAATCTCCGCCCGGTATCATGATCCTGCCAGTTAAAGCCCGCCTTCCCCGGTCTATAGCTACTGGGACGGCTTCCAGCAGCCCCCGGCCTGGCAGGGCGTCGCGATGGACACGCACATCTACCAGATGTTCTCGCAGGACGAGGTCTCGCGCACGAACGCGCAGCACATCTCCGCCGCGTGCGCCAACGCCGGCACGCTCTCCTCGTTCGACCTCTGGGTCATCGTTGGGGAGTGGACGCCCGCCGCGACGGACTGCGCCAAGTACCTCAATGGGCGGGGCATCGGGGCGCGGTACGACGGCTCGTTCTCGGGCGCGGACCGCGTGGGGTCGTGCAACGGGCTGACTGGGAGCGCGAGCTCGTTCAGCGCGGACTACAAGACGTTCCTGAGGCAGTACTGGGAGGCGCAGACGAGCACGTACGAGAAGGGCGCGGGGTGGGTGCAGTGGACGTGGAAGGCGGAGAACGCGGACGAGTGGAGCTACCAGGCGGGCTTGAAGAACGGGTGGATCCCCCAGAACCCGACGCAGCGCCAGTACCCGAACATCTGTGGGTGAGCGGCTGATTGTTGGCTTGTCGATGGGGATGCGGGCGGGAGTGGGGATGGGGATGGGGATGGGGATTGATACCCTAATGTGCTTCTTGAGATGATATCGCTGATACTGGATCCTTGATGGAGGATAGACTGATGGGCTCTTATTCTACACGCTCTTTCTAACTTGACCCGCATTCATTCTGTACCACTGTCACTCACTTCTGTATTCAATATAATGCTGTTTACTTGTCGCGGGGAAAGCGGGTATATGCGGGGTGCGAGGCGTACTGTATACGGGGTGGTATGTACGTTGGATATCTTATTGTTAAATTCGATGACAAAACTGTATAGGACGTATTAGAGATATGTGAGCAGTTAGAAGTACCCGCGACGGTAACGCAGAATGGTGGAGGATCCCAGTGAGCTTGCATACGATATAGAGGCGGAAGCAAGAGATTCTTGGCGGAGGAGAGTTGGGCGGTGGCGAGGAGAGAGAGTGGGGTATTCTAGAAACGCTGACCAGCAGTCGGGAAGGCACCGCTCCCCTCCAGCCCAGTCGGTGAAAGACCGTGGTAGTCACTAGACGCGGTCGGAGACATGGCGTGACCGAAGAAGGGTGTGTGGTCGTGATCGTTGAAAGCCCAGTTCGAGAACTGCGCGCCGGAGTCTGTAGCCTGGAACGGTTGCATGGATGCCCAGAAGTTGGTGTGGAGGGCATAGTTGAGCGGAGGGGCGGGGGCGTCGGGTTGATTGTCGGAGTCGCCGGCGGTCACAGAACTTCCGGAGGGGGAGCTATGGCTCGCAGCGTCAGTGCTCTCTTGGGCATCGTCGACGTACGATGCGCCAGCCGCGATGTGGACAGTGGTGGTGGTCGGATCGTCTGCAAGGGGGTTATGTATAAGAGACTGTTATAAAACGAGTAGGGAGCGCTAGAAGTATGAGGAGCGAACATACACTTACTCTTCGATACCGTGGACCGCTCCGTGGAAACTTGAGTTGCTGAAACATTTATAGTCGTGTCTGAGGTCGCGGGTCTGACGGGCGGCGCGCGACTTCCGCTGCTTGCGCTCGGCGCTTATGCAGGAATCCTCGAGTCCGTTCTTCTTGCAACGCTCGCATGGCCGTCCTTCGTCGCACTTCTTGTTGGCCAACCGGCAATTAGTGCACTAGGTTCGATGAGTCATCCGAGGTTAACGAGGAGCTGGCGCAGAGAGGACACACAGCAATCTTCACGCCGCGGGGTTTGCGCTGTCTCCCGCCGGCGCTGGTGGTCCGAGCAGCCTCGCGCGTCTCAGGCTGCTGTTCTTGGGGATGAGGTGTGGGGCTGAGGGGCTGGGCGGAACTGGGGGCGAAAAGTGCTGTTGCGGGTGAGTAAAGAACCGTTTTAGTAGAATGACGTCATAACATACCGAGCTGTGATCGATGGACGAGTGCTGGGACGCACACGTATTCCGGAAAAGGAGACGAGAGCGCCCATGGAGTCGCTGCCGGCGAAGGCGACGCCTGTCCCGCGATCGACGCCAAAAGGATTTGTACGAGTGGTCGACACGATTGGCACCATGACCACCCGGTCACGCTGTCGTTGACGACGTGTTGGTGACCGGACCCAGAGGGTATGAGTATGCCCTTGTGGGCCTCGGCGTCATGACCGTCTGTTGAGTGCCCAGAAGAGAAGAAGTCTGTGGCGGGATGGAGTGGAGAGTGCATGATGACGAAGAGGGCGAGGGTCACCTCGGAATGGGGTGCACAAAGCATCCCGAGATGGGTGGGCTGGTGGGTTTATGAGGTCGTCATCCGTCCGTCCTTTCCCCTTGGCGCTAAGCGGAACCGGCGGCTTCACAGCCCAACTCCGATGACGTCACTCCACTGTCCCGGTGCACGACCGATCGTTTGAGATTCCTGGTACAGTACTGTACCAGAATCGGATGCCTTTCGGTTCGGAGATGTCCGCTCACGCCGTTCCGCATAGATCCTATAGTAGAACCTTGACGGCGACTGCAAGGGCTTTTGACTGGCTTTTGGCACATCTAGCAGCCACGCACAACTTTGGCGGCGGCGTACAATGCTTCTTGCGGAACTCTAGTGTCATACAACAATACTTCTTCGGAACTTAAGTCGACTGCTTCTCGCAACGGCGATGAGGGAATCCTGTGCGCAGTGTGGTACTTGTCGCAAGGCGACATGATCCGCAAACTTGAAGTCTCTATAGGGTGAACCTGGAGCGAACTTGTAAGCCCTCGGCAAGGATACTTATCAGAGACGGATATGGAAGTATATTCGCGCACGTCGTATGGAAGCGGCCGCCCAACACACGGCTAGCTTCGTGAGTGCTAGCAATTGCAGGTTCGCATGCTCACATCAGGTATCATGACGTCATTGTCAATTTGTAGTACCACTTACTTGAACTCGTCAGCCGGTTCCTCCAGCACAGTTCGTCTCTATCGTTCGCCCGGATATGTCTTGTCCAGCGGCGCTCAGTCGGAGACGTAGCGGCGATACAACATCATATATACATAGGGAAGGTGCGGGAATGCCGGGTGGTAACTAGGGTTCAGGGCCCCACGCCCTCAGGCTCCCCAGGACAGGTGGACAGGATGCCATGTCGGGATTCGGCAGAAGATAGCGATAATGGTGCAATTAGAGGCATACAGCCATAGCGCTGTGGCGTTGTGGAGAACTTCATTCCCCGAAGTCGACAAGATCCTAAGGGTAACTTTTGGCGTCGAGGACACTCTCAAGCGTGAACAAGCGGACTTGGAAACTCTTGGGCGACTTCGGTCCAGCAAAAAATTATGGCTGATATCACCTGAAGTGCGGCAGAACTTGGCCGGTGCAAGGGTGTGGATGGAGAAGCAGTGAAAAAAGACGCGGAGCGCGACGGGGTATCGACCAAGACATGGAATACCGAGAAGCACAACCAGGATGCGGGGTGCGGAGATGTCACGGTTGCAAAGATGGGGGCGGGGAGTTTAGGTTCAGGTACGGATACGGCAAGAATACGGGAGCGAGGAGTTCAGGTCGGACAACGTGGCTCACCTCGGGCTTCTGCGATCCTCGATGCTCCCAGAGTGCGGGCTTAGTATCACCACATAAGCAAAGAATGTGGCGACTCTTCCGAACATCCGATGTCTTAGCGGATGCAAGTAGGTTTCATGCCGGACGTGCCGTCAGGGTTCCTGCCTCCCAGAAAGAGGTATGCGGGGTTGAAAGGCCGGTGGGAGGATGTGGAGGAGCATGAGAAGGGTGCAGCAGCGTGGTGGTTCGGAAGCTTGTCCATAGACGCCAGAGAGTGCTCGGCGCTCCGCAACGTTCTCAGGTCAGACGGTCACGCAAGGGTCGGGCATGGCGGCCATGTCCTCTTCATCCTCATCCTCCGCTGATCCCGCCGCTACCGTCCTTGATGCCGTCCTCAAGAAGACTCAGGACAAGTCTTGGATCGCCTTCGCTCCCGATGAGCTCTCTTCCTTGATCTCCGCATTCACCCCACAGTGCCCGGCCGCTATCCACACCAAAGGCTATCTTGTCCTCTCAGCCTTCTGCCAACGTCGTCGCTCCGAAGCACCTACCGCCGAGGAAGGCACCCAGTCGATATGTCATACGTTTGATGCTCCCAGTGCGTCGCGGATAGCAGACACCGAAGAGTCCGAAGCTGTCGCTGGGCTCACATTCCTCTCCTCCCTTTTCGACGTCGACCACCTCGCGGGTTCCGCCATCTTTACCCGGGATGGCACAGTCGAGGCGATCATGGATTCCTTGGATCTCTTCTCGAAGTCGCGATCCGTGGACCTAGCTGTTGCGCATCTCCTAGGACGTGCTGCCGCGCACAAGACCTGCCGTGCGCTGTTCGGGACGGACCACCGGAACTGGCTGGAGTGGAAGTCACGCCAGGCGGATGATGTGGAGCTGCGTGCGGCCGCTGCAGTTGCGCTCGTCAAGCTTGGGAGAGGGTCCAAGGCGGACGCGGCGGAGGTCGGAGGCACGACCGAGCAAGATGTCATGGACGACGACGAGCTCGCCGCGCTCATGAAGGGGCTCGTCGTGGACTCGCGCGTCGCTTCTTCGCTCGGCGACGCGGTCGAGGGGCTTGCATACATGAGCACAAATCCCGCTGTCAAGGAAACGCTGTCGAAAGACCCGGCGTTCCTCGGGCGGTTGTTCACCCTCGTTCCGAAGCGCAAGGGCGCGGCTGCCGAGCTCCTTGGGGACTCTGCGGCCTCTCCGCTGTACGGTACCGTGGTTATCATTGCAAATCTATGTATCTATCGCCCTCGTTTGTCCGCTGAGGAGGCTCAGATTGCCAAGCTCCGGCAGATGGCCAAGACGTCGAAAGGCCCTGGTCCGCCACAGGGTCAACAAGACGAGAGCAACGATCCACTCGACAATGACGAGCACGTCAAGGAGCGCGGACGCAGGTTACTCAGCGCGGGCGCCATGCTAGCTTTGACGTCGGCCGTGCGGGCGACTGACAGTCGTGCCGTGCACTTGGCGGTCGGAAAGGCTATACTCAGCCTTGTAGAGGACAAGGAGAACCGAGGAAAGGTCCTGCAAGCCGGCGGAGCGAAGGCTCTCCAGGCCATCATCCATGCTGCCCTACCCGCCTCCAAATCCTCCGACTCTAACAGGACTCCGCAGATGGAGAAGGGAGACTTTGACCCCATCCAAGCGTTAGCAAAACTTGCCATTACCGCAGCGCCGGTACAAGTTTTCGGCCCCAACGAGGGGGCGATCCACGACGCGATACGCCCCTCGGACTCATGCTCACCCACCCCAATGCGACCCTGCTCCAGCGTTTTGAGGCTATGATGGCTCTGACAAACCTCTCTTCCGTGTCCCCCGAAGCGGCGACACGTATCGCAAACGCCGATGGACTCATGAACAAAGTGGAGCTCCTTATGCTGGAGGACCACACGCTCGTCCGTCGGGCTGCCACGGAGCTCGTATGCAACCTTGTCGCGGGATCCGAGGAGATCTTTAACAAGTGGGGCGGGGATCGCGATAAGGCGGCGAGCGGAAAGCTCCAAGTGCTCGTCGCATTATGTGACGTCGACGATCTCCCGACGCGCCTTGCGGCATCAGGCGCGCTGGCTACGCTCACGGCGTCCCCGGACGCATGCGAGAGCCTGGCGGAGCTCGAGCGCGAGCGACATCGTGTCCTCCCCATCCTCGGGCAGCTCATCGAGCCGAGCGTTGTGGCGCGTCCGGCGGCAGATGAGGGCGTCGAGGTGGAGGAGGACGAGGAACAGGACTCGCTTGAGACCGACCCCGGGCTCGTTCATCGCGGCATCGTCTGCATGCGGAACTTGTTCGTCGGCGTGCGGGATAGGCCCATGCCCGAACAGGTAGAGCTGGCGTCAGAGGCGAACCGGGTGGGCGTCGTGCGCGCACTCGTCCGTGCTGTGAAGGGCTGCGCGGACAGCCCGAGCTCGCCGATCCTGCGGCCTGCGGCGGAGGCGTTGAAGTGGCTGCTGGAACATGGGGTTGAGATTCCCTTGTGAGCAGGTTGAGAAACGAGGTAATCTGCGAACATGTATAGTACTTAGACTAAAGCATCAAAAATTGTACAAACAGTGTAACAGGACTCAGAGTATCACTTCGCTTTAGTCAATGGATCGACGTTATGTAGCATGGCCGTCCTCGATGCATCCTCACCTCGGCGGACTTTGGAGGTACATCACCGTACATGCACAGTTGGGTGTTTATTCAAGCGCCCGCGGCGCGCGCAGCCGAGGCGGGACCAGATATGGAGTGCAGCATCGCACTCAGCACCCACCCATTTACCACCACTTCATCCTCTTCCTTTCCTTGCTTTCTCTCCATTCGTTCTCATTCACGAACTACCAGAGGCCTTGTTCCTCAATACCCCGACGACGGTATACCAATTAGAAGCGCATCGCGATCGCAACCGTCACCACAAGACAATACCTTACCCTCACTGGAGCGTTTGCTATCGTCTGTCTCCATCTCCGCCTCTAACCTCTCATTCGCATAATGGTCAGCAATATGGAATGAGGATGTGCTAGTGTCGTCACTTAGCGATGGTCTACAGGCTCCCTCTAAGAAGGCGGGCAAGAAGGGTGGTGCCGCGGCTACGCCCAAGAAGGGTGGGGCAAACAAGGTTGCCAAGGTGCGTGGCCCTGCATACATTCCGCTCGTCCGGCATTGTGCTGAAGGGCTGTTTATGCATCGTAGGCAGATTGGAAGGAGGGCTTCAAGAAGAAGCAGGTCGGCGTGTCCGATATGACGCTCCTCACCACGATCACGAACGAGAGCATCAACGAGAACCTCGATAAACGGTGGAAGAACGCAGAGATCTACACCTACATTGGTTCGGTGCTCATCTCTGTGAACCCTTTCCGAGGTACGTACCTCCCCTCCGCCTCCTCTCAGGTGTTACAGGCGAACCGATATCCGCGCATTGGGCAGATCTGGGCATCTACACGGATGAAGTACTCCAGAGGTACAAGGGAAAGAATAGGCTGGAGGTGCCCCCGCACGTCTTCGCGATCGCAGAGAGCGCGTACTACAACATGAACGCGTACCACGAGAATCAGTGCGTAATCATCTCGGGCGAGTCGGGCGCAGGTAAGACCGAGGCGGCGAAACGGATCATGCAGTACATCGCAGCAGTTTCCGGTGGAGAGGACAGCAGCATCCAAGAGATCAAGGACATGGTCCTCGCCACAAACCCACTTCTGGAGAGCTTCGGATGTGCGAAGACGCTAAGGAACAACAACTCGAGTCGGCATGTGCGTACTGAACGTGTATGTTTCCGCCAACGGACTCGGCCTCACAGCTCGTACAGGGGAAATATTTGGAAATCATGTTCAACGATCATGGAGAGCCGATTGGTGCCCAGATCACGAACTACCTCCTGGAGAAGGGTCGTGTCGTCGGCCAGGTTGAGAATGAGCGGAATTTCCACATATTCTACCAGTTCACGAAGGCGGCCTCCGACGCGCAACGAGGTAAGTGATATCTCAGGAGGTGGAGATACGTTTTAATATCAGCCCCGCAGAGGCCTACGGGTTGCAAGGTCCGGAGGCGTACGCGTACACAAGTCTGAGCAATTGTCTTGACGTTCCCGGTATCGATGACTCTCACGACTTTGCCGAGACGATCGTAAGGAAATTTACTGCTCTATGGTGTGAGCGGTTTAACTGACCTCTTACAGAAAGCGATGCAAATTATCGGGTTGAGCGACTACGAGCAGAGCGAGATTCTTCGGATGTTGGCGGTGATCCTTTGGCTCGGTAACGTCCAGTACTCCGAGAAAGACGACGGGAACGCAGACGTCGCGGACACTAGCGTTACAGACTTCGTTGCGTACCTACTGGAGGTTGATGCCGCTCAAGTGCAGCGGGCCATGACCACTCGGACTATGGAAACTCAACGTGGCGGTCGTCGTGGTTCCGTATACGACGTTCCCTTGAATCCTGCTCAGGCCGGCTCAGGACGCGATGCTTTGGCAAAGGCTATCTACAATAATTTGTTCGAATGGATCGTGTCCAAGATCAACGTCTCGATGAAAGCCCGCCAAGCTACTGCCCAACTGATCGGAATTCTTGTACGTCGTAAGCTTATTTACATATTGAAGGCAGGGCTGATTCTTTCCGTAGGATATCTTCGGTTTCGAGATCTTCGAGGTTAGCGTGATAGGTCCACTTTTTACCTCATTCTCATGCGATAGCCTTAACAGGACAACTCTTTCGAGCAACTCTGCATCAACTACGTCAACGAGAAGCTTCAGCAAATCTTCATTGAGCTTACCCTGAAGACCGAGCAGGAGGAATACGTCCGTGAACAGATCAAGTGGACGCCAATCAAGTACTTCAACAACAAGATTGTGTGCGATCTCATTGAGGAGCGTCGTCCCCCTGGTATCTTCGCTGCCCTCAACGACGCGTGTGCCACCGCCCACGCCGACCCTACGGCTGCCGACAACTCGTTCGTCCAACGTACATCGGCACTCGCTAGCAACCCCCATTTCGAGGCCCGTGGCGCGCAGTTCCTGGTCAAACACTATGCCGGTGACGTGATGTACAACGTTTCAGGCATGACGGACAAGAACAAGGACGTTCTCGTCAAAGATCTGTTGGACCTCATTGGTGGCAGTGGCAACCAGTTCTTGCAGGGCCTCTTCCCCGACCGTCCCGATCCTAACAGCAAGAAGCGGCCTCCTACTGCCAGCGACAGGATCAAGGTTTGTGGTTTACGTGGTGATTCTTTTGGCGTCTTCCAATATTTTTACAGTCATCCGCTGGAGCTCTCGTTGAGAACCTCATGCGCGCGCAGCCTTCGTATATCCGTACCATCAAGCCCAACCAGAATCGTAGTTCCTCCGAATACGATACCAAGGCTGTTCTCCACCAGGTCAAGTACCTCGGTCTCCAGGAGAACATCCGTGTTCGTCGAGCTGGTTTCGCGTACCGAAACACATTCGAGAAGATGGTCGAGCGCTTCTACCTGCTTTCCCCCGCGACGTCGTACGCCGGTGACTACATCTGGCAGGGCGACTCGAAGTCGGGCTGCGAGCGAATCTTGACCGACACCGGTATTGCGCGCGAGGAATGGCAGATGGGTGTCACGAAGGCCTTCATCAAGAATCCAGAGACGGTACGTCCACGCGATAGGCGCGCACACGAACGTTCGCCACTCATACAGCTATTTAGCTCTTCGCGCTGGAAACGATGCGTGACCGCTATTGGCACAACATGGCCGGTCGTATTCAGCGTGCATGGCGTAACTTTATGCGGTACAAGCACGAGTGCGCCCGTCGTATACAGCGCTTCTGGAAGAACAACAAGGAGGGCATCGAGTACGCAAAGATCCGCGACTACGGCCACCAGGTTCTCGCCGGCAGGAAGGAGCGCAGGCGTTTCAGTCTGCTTGGGTACCGTCGCTTCATGGGAGATTATCTGGATATCAACGGCAAGAGCGCGTTTGGCGAGGAACTCATTGAGGCTTGTGGTCTCGGGAGTGAGTTGGTGTTGATGCGCTGCTTCTTTGGTTATCTGATAGATGTGTTGCTTGCAGGAGACAAGGTCACCTTCAGCTGCCGCGGCCAGATCCTTGTCTCGAAACTTGGTCGCTCAAGTAAACCGAGTCCGCGTTTCCTCGTTGTGGTATGTTTCCAATCAATGAAAGATTGCCTACGACAGCTAATTTTCGTCATGACAGACCGATAAGGCCTTCTATATCGCGGTCACAAACCTGGTCAATGGTCAGGTAGTCACCACACTGGAACGCAAGATCAA
This sequence comes from Ganoderma lingzhi, assembly GCA_026283605.1. Classification (NCBI taxonomy): domain Eukaryota; kingdom Fungi; phylum Basidiomycota; class Agaricomycetes; order Polyporales; family Polyporaceae; genus Ganoderma; species Ganoderma lingzhi. Next base: position 3,890,298 of record JAPJYM010000001.1, read on the forward strand.
CCTTGTTACAATTAAGAGCGTCTCGATGTCGAGCCTCAGAGATGACTGGCTGGTACGGTTCCACTGAGTTTATTTTAATGAAATGCAACACTCATAGTTTTGCTTGCAAGGCTCTCAACTTGGGCGCAACGGAGGAAGGTGACCCAATCCTTAGCTGTGTCTTCAAGACGGAGTTGATTACGCACATGCTGAGGTTGACCCAAGGAAGCATCAACGTTCTCATAGGCGCAACGTGAGTTGCTGTGCGGTTGTTTGAATTGCAGAGAAGCTTACTTGTTCGCAGGGTGGAGTACAATAAGAAGAGAGAGAAGAAAGCGCAGATCAAGTTCGTCAAAGACGAGACAGTTCCTCGGAATGATACGTACAAAAGCCATACGGTCCACGTTCCATCGGGCGAGTCACCCTCAAGTCAGTCGCGTCCAATGCCCAAGAAGAAGGAAGGTGTTGTACGGCCAATAACCCAAGGGAAGCTCTTGCGGAAAGGTGGCCCATCAGCTGTGAGTAGACATCTACGATCCTTTGATTGCTTGCTCATTATTGCTCGCCAGAAACCTGCCGCTTCTCGACCAAAGCCTGCGTCGCAGCCATTGCCGGGAAAGACTGCTGTCGCGCCAACACCCAAAGCTCCAGTCGCAACAACAGCGTCAACCACAGCAAGGACGTCGACATCGGCTCCCCGCGCTCCACCACCACCACCAAGTCGGAATCACGCACCTCCGCCCCCACCACCCGAACCTGACGTGGAACTGTACAAAGCAAAGTACGCATTCGAGGGCCAAGAGGGTGAGATGACACTGAAGAAGGATGACATCGTGGAACTTGTCGAGAAAGACAACAACGGTTGGTGGCTCGTCAAGATGGGCGGCAAAGAGGGCTGGGCCCCGAACAACTACCTGGAGCTGGTCCCTCCGAAGCCGAAGGCCGCCGCTGCTCCTCCGCCTCCTCCTCCTCCACCTCCACCCGCACCAGCCGCAAAGCGTCCGACACCTGCGCCCTCCGCCGCTCCCGTCGCACCGAAGGTGGGCATCAAGTCCATATCGGCCGATCCTCACGCGAAACCCGTGGCTGTCTTTCCGGGGATGGCAGCAGCAAACGGGTCCGCTGCGCCGTTGAAGCGTACTGCTTCCGCAGCCGATTCATCGAACGACACCCCAGCGATGTCGAGGCCTGCGAGCGCGGCAGCCCCCAAGCCACCCCTCGCTGCGAAGCCGAAGCCGCCACCGCCAGTTGCAGCGAAGCCCTCTGCAGGTGTTCCGCCGAAGGTGGGTGCGAAGCCACCTGTGCCGACTGCCGCCCGTCCAGGAGCGGGCGCGCCCAAGCCCAAGGTTGGAGGTGCCGCGAAGCCACCAGCGGTCGGTGGGCAGATGGATCTCGCTGCAGCAGTAAGTTCTCCTATTCCTCTCCAATTGCTTTTGAAGCTGGTGTTAACCTCGACCATCGCAGCTGGCCAAGCGCGCACAACGTATCGCAGAGGATGAGTGAACGGACTGGCAGATAGGTGAAATGACTTTGCGGCTTTCTTTAGAATTTACCTGTACCAAACGACCGTTCTAAGTAGAACGCAAAGGAGTCTCGTCTCATAACATGCATGCATAGAGTGCTTTACATATATGTATGGAATAAGGGCAGGCCTGGCTGGCGCCTGTATGTTGTGTGTATGCGCGAGAATTAGATGCATGAGAGAGAAAGGCGTGCCGTTATTACTGTTAGACAATGGTGCGTGGTTGATTGCTTCTACTGTGTAGTCCAGGTCATGAATGGATAAATGGATGAACGAGCGGGCGAGATGCGGCGCTGGGCGAGCATTGGGTATATGTTCGGAATCCAGTCCAAAACGAAACGAGAGGCAATGGTCAGCGGAGAATGATGGGGAGACATCGAGAAGTGGATGGCGAGGCGCACACAGACGGGAAGTTCTAGTACAGAGAGCGGATGGAGACATGTGGCGAGATCCATGCAGGGGTCGTCAACAACAGCGAGTAATGAGTAACGAGGTTTGGGATGGCGAAGTTACGACGAGGACAGGACAGGGAGGGCAATGACCATGTTCAAGGGGAGGGCGTTATCCTAATTGGCGGCAGGGGCGGAGGTGAATCGGGCTCAATTAGCGAAGCTTCCACTTCATCTTCGCTCTCGAGCCCGTCGTCGCTGTCTGGTACCGCCACACGCGAGGGCGTCAGCGGACGAGAGCTGACAAAGATCGAATCCGCGCCCGGGTCGAAGATGGAACGCGTCTCGGTATTGTCATCGTCGCCCCTCCATGAGCGCACTTCCTCCGCCGTGAGCACCTTCGCGCCGCCTTTGCCCGTCCCGACAAAATCTTCGGGCTTCGACTCGAGGGCGGCGCGGCCGGACTTCAGGAGGGAGTCAATTACCGATCTGACGCGGCGATATGCCTCGTCCGCCTTGTCTCCCAATATACCGGAGTCGTCCACGTCCTCTTCTTCGTCGTCATCGTCGTCTTCCTCGTCAGCTAAGTCTTCTGGCGATAACGACGACTTCACTGCACGATACGCGGGTGGGGGAAGGATGAGGCGCGACTCGCGCAGCTTGCGCCGAAGCTCGCGGATCTCCTTGGCCTGCCTGTTCTTAGTCGCTTCTAATGTCGTATTGATGGCGAGGAGGGAGCGGTTCGTGATCTCGAGGTCCGCAATCTGAAGAGGGCGAAACGGGGTATCAGAGTTGGGATCAACGTCGAGAGAGATGTCAAATGGAAAAACTGGGTACATGCGCAACAGACACATACCTTGCGATTGGACTTCGCTGCCGCCTTTATCTTCCGCTCCTCGTCTTCGCTCTCAGCATCTTGATTGCGCGCATCTGTGTCGTCATCAGAGAACTCCATCCCGCTCGTGGACGGCTCGCGACTCATAGGTTCCGTACGGATGCCAAGACCACTGTCGACGCTCCGCCGCGGTTGCGACGACTTGCTGGCTTGTCGTATATGTCCGTTCCCATTGACGTGCGAATTCGGCGTCGGCGCCGTACTCCTGCTTATCTTCGAGTCGCGGGTCTCGTACGACGCGGACGACCGCGACGCCGAGGACCGGGAAGAAAAGGACACGGCTGACGTGGGTGGGGACTGTGGTGGAAGCGGGATACATTCAGGATTCACCTTCGCCCCGCCCTTGAAAGGACCCCGGGCGGCGCGGTAGTCGACTGCCGTATCGTCGTTGTGGACGAACGATTGAAAAGCCTTGGGGAGTGGCTGGAACGAATGGTGCTTCGTCTCCTTCGTACTGCCGAACCGCGTATGGTGCGGCGCCGGGGACGACGCTGTCGATGACGGGCTATATGCGCCCGGGTTACAAGGCATTAATGGTGGGGAGAGGGACAAGTTCGAGATGGACGGGACGCGCGCGGGGCGGTTCGCAAGACGTGGTGATGCGGGGAGGGACGGCGGACCGTGCACGCCATGTCCGTGTTCGGCCACTCTGGAGACCTTCGCCTTGACGCGGACACTGAGGTTTGACGGGGAGGACGCGGGCGTGTTCTCGTCGGGTTGCGATGGTAATGCCAATACAGAGCGGGCGGGGGACGAGCCATAACTTATCTCTGTATGTGCGGGGGAGGATAGGATGACGGATGACGACGCGCTCCCTCTCCGAGCACGGGTGAACGAGGAAGGTGCCGGGCTCGCCGCAGTGAAGGGTCGTTGTCGAGATTCTGGTAATGGGGATATCGAATTGTTCCCATTTGTACGTGCCGTAAGACGCGACCTGACCGGTTGCCCTGTTGCGGGTGGAGGATTGGGGCCGCGACCATTTGGTTTGAACGGGGACGGGGAGCGATTCGGAGCGGGGTTTGTGCTGTTGCGTATGGATGGGGCAGTTGATACGACGCTTACTGGTTTACGTGTCTGAATCGTGGCACTCGTGTTGACCTTAGCCTTTGGCCGGATCAACGGTGGTGAGAGGGACGTTGTCGGTGACTTGAGTGGAGATGCGGGACGGGGTCGATCGACTCGCACAGTGACCTGGAATGCGGTCTGAGTATACAGTCGCTCATTGTCACCGTAGAGCTAACCTTCGATCGGAGCTGGCCTTCCATGGGACCAGGGCGTTGAAGGGGATGAGAAGGGGGTTGGGGGGTGGGAGATGGCGGCGGAAAGTGGGAGAGGATGAGGTCGGGTCAAGACTGCTCCAGACGGCCACACCCGTCAAATAGCGGATTGCCATCTATGGAATGTCGACTCTGATCGCTTGCAATTACGCGACGTGCTACCAGTACTTACTCGACCGCCATCACGTCCTACAACATACACTTTTATCTTCGTTTGCCCTGCTATCATTGTGGTATAAGACCCTTCTTCGCTAATACGTCCTCCACAACCTTTTCTACGAGATCCCGCAATGGACCGCCGCCGCCGCCCAGCGCCGCATCGACGCTTTTTACGACAAACTTGCCGACCATATCCACCTCGATATTAACCTTCGCCCCAACCGGCTTTTTGCTAAGCGTTATCTTCTCCTGTGTGTGTTTGATGAGCATGACCCCGAAGGTCCGTCGCGCGTCGTCCACGACCGTCAGAGTCAGCGAGGTCCCGTCGATAGCTACGTAGCCCTTCGGGATGAGATACGGGAGTAGTGACGGGCGTTCCGGAGTCGGCTCGGGCAGCTGGAACAGCAGGCGCAGCGAGTCGCCATCCGGTGTCTTGTCAACCAGCGTAGCCGTCGTATCAACATGGGCCTATTCGAGGTTGTCGTCGACGTCAGCTCAGCGCACGTTCCAGCAGCCTAGCCCGGGGCCCGCACCTGGACGAAGTGTCCCCCGAATCGGACGTGCGCGCCCATGGCCCTTTCCAGATTCACTTGGTCGCCCACCTTGCGCTCACCTGCGCATATGGCTATCTCAGTCACGCGCCCGAGGATGCACTTTTCGGGACGACTGCGGCGCACCGAGATCGGTCCTGTCCAGAGTCTCGTTCGCGAGCCAGACCTTGAACCACCCGCCCTGCGCCTCCTTGTGGAACTCGACGATCGTCAGACACGCGCCGTTGACCGCGATCGAGTCCCCGACGTGGCCGTCGCCCAGGATGGGTGCAGAGTCACCGATAGTGAGGGTGCACCCGCCCTCGTCGTGCACGATTTCCGTGACGGTGCCGAGGTGCTCGATCTGCAAGGGTGCGAGTCGCGGGGTCAGCAGGACGATAACGACGGCGCTGTACTGCATACCAGACCTGTGAACATTTTGTTATGCTCTCGCAGCTGGAATGCAGTGGCCTGGAAGGTGGCCTGGAGGTTGCAGTCCGAGAACAAGTTGATGAGGCCGAGAAATGTAACACGCGCGCTACTGCGTACCGTGACGCGGATGGTGTCTTTGCCCCTTTCTCTTCCTTCCAATCACCACACGCAATGTCTCAATCCCCAAAATCGTCCTCGGAATCCAGGCAGAAACAACCGGAGTTCAAGTTCCGTACCAAGCCTGTTGGTGAGAGGTCAATATGGGAGTCATGGGCAGGTGCGTCGGCTTTGTCATCAGCTGGGAGTTGCAGCAGGTCTCAAGCCATAATCCATTCATCCCAGTGCTACCTCCTAAGACACGCTTGCGGATCTCCCTTGCGATCACGGCCTTCGCTGCTGCGGGAATATGGGCCTCCGACCAGCTGGAGAAAGCCGTCCCTGCACCTAAAGACGCGGCCCAGACGTCCAAGTCTGCCTCCTCGTCCCCAAGCTTTCCCTGATTGCACACGCACACTCGTCAACAAACTGGTGTCCACAAAACGATTGTGAGGTAGCGTTGCGCCGGAAATACAGCAATGTGCGGATAGTACAATGTGCCTGCGGGTCTAAATCCTCCTCGGTGATAGTCAATCCTTCCTCCTCGGTCACTCAATCCCGCCGTAAACGTCCTCGGGTGTAGACGGAGCCGCATGGGGTCGCCGAATGGGTCTTCGTTCGCTGCTCTCGTATGTCCGGATGAGATCCCCAATGGCGACTTGGCCCCGGCATGCGTCCTTTCTTCTCTCCTCGAAGTCTTCACGCTGTCTACGCGTCCCAGCCCAAGCCCGACACCAGCACCAGCGATACCAGCGCTCGTCCCAGGGTGTTGGTGTCTTGACACCGACGTACGTCTTGCCAATCTCTGTTCTTGCTGTTCTCCGAACCCCCTGTCCAAAGCCTTCGCTTGGGCGTCCCTCCTCGACCCGCTTCGACCCAGGGAAGCTTGACCTGAAGGCGGATGCGCCGTCGACGTGGACGGCTCACGCTGGAGGACTGGGACGACGGGGACGGACGGCAGCGACGAGGGTAGGGACGCGAAGGACGGGTACCTGGCGAGCTCGGGGTCCTTGGCGAGGCGGAGCTCCCACTGCGCCTTCTCCCAGTCGGGCACTAGTTCCTCCTCGTTCTCCTGCTTGCGGCGGCGCCAGACGAGGTCGCGGATGAAGCGCCACCACTGATCGAAGAAGACGGCGAGGAGGAGGATGGCGGCGACGGCGCTGAAGGCGATCACAGCGACGCCGATGATCTTCCACTCGCTGGTGCCGGAGGACGCAGTGGAGTTGGACGGCGGTTGCGTTGGAGATGGAGATGCGGTAGAGGAAGAAGACATAGATGTTGCCGAAGAGAGTGGTGTTGATGCACTGTGGGAGGACTGGACGGCGTAGGAGACTGGCGGGAGAGTGCCGATGATGGAGTAGGAGGTGCCTATTGGAATAGTGACTGAGCCTGAGGTAGTTGAAATCTTTTTGTCGCCATTAGGACTAGAAGAGGTGGGGGATACGATAGTCGTCGAAGTCTGTGAAGTGTGAGGGCTGCCCGTAAGGCCCTTCAGCAGGCCGAGGTCATCCAGAGCAGACGTTTCCCCAGTAAAGCCGAACTGGTGAGCTGCTAAGTCCCTCAGCGCGAGAGCAAGGGATGCATTTGCTAGGCCAGAAAGATAGATGAGAATGAGGAGGTGCATAGTGGCGAATGTCGACAAGATCCGGAAAACACGCCAGTGCTGCCAAGGGAGGTGCCTTGCTTGGATTTTGGCTGGTAGTCTTGAGTGGCCGGTAGCCTTGATTGTCGGTCCCTTGACGATATCTTGCTCGTTGGTGAGGTCGACAGTAGCCGGCCAGGGCCTGGCGGGGAAGTGTACAGTTGAACGAGAGCGGCGGCGCGCTGTGAGGCAACATTGTGTGCACATGTTTGCAGTCACCTTTTGAGCGCGGATCTCGATCTCTTTTCCCTGTTCTCGTCTTCCCCCAAGGGCCAATTCATCCCCATGGACGTCGGCGAAGGCCCTTCCCAATCTCAATCCCTGTCCCTCCATGCTCCCAACACTCGCGAAGACACCATCCAACTCGGACACACAGTCCTGTTGAAGATCCCGAGTGGAGACATACGAACTATCAAGCTCGAGGCCAATGCGTACGAGGCGACTCTGTAGCTCTTATTATGCTCGTCTGACCCTTGCTATGCAGGTCCATCAACCTGGGAAAGTTTGGGTCTTTCCCTACGAGCGAACTCGTCGGCCAGCCGTTCGGTCTGACGTATGATATTGCGGACAAGAAGCTGAAGGTGCTGCCTCCCCGTCCGATGCAGGAAGTAGGTATGAGTCCCGCCCTCTTTTTGCCCCCACCCCTTGACGACGCAGAACAGAGGATACGGACGCGACGAACGAGCTGATTAATGACGGCCAATTCGTCCAACCCTTGACGTTGGAGGAGATCGAGTCTCTGAAGAAGTCCGGGCTGCATGCAACGGTGAGGAGAGCGTTCGGCCCAGGCAAGTCACCCATTTTTAACGTGGGGTCGCTGCAGGAAATCATCAAAAAGCAGATTGAGCAGCACGCGACCTACTCCCTCAAGACCGAGTACAGCAAAGAGAAGTATAGGAAGCGCAAGGAAATGAAGTGCGTCTTCTACATGCTCAGTGGTGGCGGCCATGTGCTGAATGACGTGAGCGCCTAGGTACTCCAAGTCCTTCTCGGTCGTCGAGCCTACTATGTTCAATGTGTGCGAGTACTGGTTCAACAAGGACCAGAATCGGCTTCGGGATATACGACCCGACAGCCTCGCACAGATGCTCAATCTCGCAAACGTTCGGCCTGGAGGAAGGTATCTCGTAGTCGACGATGCGTCGGGGATTGTGGTCTCTGCTGTCCTGGACAGGCTTGGAGGTAATTACCGCTCATATCTTCCAGGACTATCCGCGCGCGAACTGGTGTCTTTCAGGTCAAGGTCGCATGATCACAATATGTGATGTCGATTCCCCTCCCGCGTACCCAGTCATGACGCAAATGAACTTCCGCAAGGAAGTCACGAGTATTATGTCCTCCTTGAACTGGGCAACGGCGGACGAGGACTACACGCCTAGTACGCATACTGTCTCTTCCGTATTGGTAACCTACTAAGCATCAAACAGTCCTCGCTTCGGCTGAGCCATCCGCCGGAAAATACAAGTCTGACGGTCAAAGAACTAGACTTAATAAGAGGAAGTTCACGTCAGATCTTCTCATGCAGACTCGAGAAGAGCTTTTCGCTGGGGAGTTCGACGGGTGAGAGTATCCACTGCATTGAGGCGAAAGCCCATACTGACGACGATCCTAGGTTGCTCGTGGCCACCCAATACGACCCATACTCAATATTAGAGAAGCTTTTCCCGTATCTCGGCGGCTCTGCATCCATTGTCGTCCACAGCCCATATGTTCAGGTAGTCTCTATAGCCAATGTTGAGGTGAAGGTCTCTCATGAGTATTCTTGCAGGTTGTCACAAACCTCCAAAATCAGCTACGGGATCGACCGGGATACCTCGGACCGGCGGTGTCGGAAGGGTTCTTGCGCCGCTACCAGGTACTGCCTGGACGTACGCATCCGATGATGAACGCATCAGGCTCGGGCGGGTTCATCCTGCATGTCATCAAAATGTACGTTCGATCGCTCGAGGTATGCGCATTGCCGAACTTACACTCGCGAGACAGCCACGACGACGAGACGGCCGTGTCGGTTATGCAGCATCGGCATCGCAAGAAGGCGAAGCTAGGTAGCGAGGAGGTATCCGCGATGGCTACCCGGATGAATCTGAACCGAAGGATGACGATGAACAAACGGCGGCAACGACCACAGTCGCCTCGGCCTCAACTGGGGACGTCGAGGTCGATGATGTTGATATGCGGACATCGTAGGGTTAGGTCGATGGTGATGTATATTTGCTTGTGTCAAAATGCTCTGCAGCTCGAACATTGCTAGCGACCGCATCTTAAAGGCGTCTTACCGCGGCCTTGCGTGAAATTCAGCGACATTACTACTAACAACGCAGATGCTTCTACCGCTCAAGCGTCCTCAATATTTGGCCGATAGGCGGTCCGGGATCAACACGTGCCCGCGAGGGACAATGGGGTTGTTCAGACGCTCGCATTCGACTTTGCTCACTGAGGGCCTGAGGCTGCTGGAGGGGATTTTCTTCAACCACCACCCATCCTCTTCCTGACTTCTCACGTTGCTCAAGCTGCCCTTGCCAATGCCTCCCCGTGGTTCCTCTTCGGCCCAGTCCAATCGATCCCTCAATGTATGTTGCGATTATCTTCCATTCTTTGGTGGTTATAATCCTTACGTCTCTTCAGGGATCGAAAAGACACCACCCATACAAGGACAACAAGAGGGTCGACGATGACAAGAGGGCTCCGACCTACAGTTGTATCCCCAAAGCGGAAGAAGCGCCTTCTCGTTCAGCACCTCCCGCCGCCCCAGAAGCCACTCCAGCTGGCACCCTGCGCGATGTTTACTTGGAGATTATACGGGACAAGCATCCGTGGTTCAAGCCTCGCAACGATTTTGATATTTTTGAGGTAACGAACTATCAAGGCTCCCCGGCGAAGTGTGGACTTGGCTCGATGGTCGGCTGGCCCTCCTGCTAGCGACGGCGGGCGATTTCGACTCGATCATGAACAGGATACGCGGACTCCTTGATACTCCGAGGACGGTTGCTGATATAACTGGGGTGAGCATGTCTTTTTCTACTAAGTTCACCATTGGACTAAATCCTTTGTCTCCCGGCCAACAGTACAAACCTAAGCCCGGTGCACCGAATGTCTTCGTCCGTCCCATCCCGAATAGCGAATACTCCATCCGCCTCTTCCCAGGTTCCTTCCCGCCCGAGAGTACTGCTTGGACTTCGTGCGCACCAGCACCGGCGAGCCGGTCAACTCCCCGTTCAAGTTCGAGCTCTGGACGGTGCCCAGCACCACGACGCCGTGGCTCGGAGGCATGGCGATGCGCGTCTACTCCTTGGAGCGGGTTTATGGCAATCGCCAAGAGGATATTGTGCCTGGGCAGGAGAAGTTTCTGCTTAGGGACGGGCAGTCGTGCGTGCTGAAGCGGCCTGGTCAACGGAACCTCCGGTTCACGGTCCCTGTACGCGCTGCTGCGGTGCAGGCTGCGAATGTGGACGAAGACGTCGACGAAATCGACTTTCCCCAGACCATTGGCTGACCCGGAGGATCTAGTGCGCTTCGCTTATGTACGATAGGGAATATCGTTTGCTCGGTGCCGTTAGCAGCCCATCTCCATAATCTTGAGTGTCTCTCGGATATAGGACAGGTACCGATGTTCATCTTTATCTTCCCTATAGCAACGACGAGCTATGGCTTCATTTGATACACGAATGGTCACACATTCAAATGATCTTCAAGTATAGTACTCTGATAGAGATGATAGAAGGCGCAAACGAATGTGGGTGGGGTATGTGATGACCACCAGCGAGTGACTGGAAGGTCGATCGGTGTGCTATGGAGCACGTATGGTTCAACGGAGTCACCAAACACGCCGAAAGACATCGAGTAGCAACTAATTAGAAGTTGATGGGACCTAGACCTCCTCCATCGCACACTTGTCGCCTTCGTAATGAGCGGACTGGAACTGGCACGGCCAATGAGCATCACTACAGAGCGGCAACATCCAATGCATTAAGCGGACGTACATCGTAGTCGGTGTCACGTTGTGTGTCCTTGATCGTGTCGATCCGGATGGCGATACTCGCGTCACTTTTCTGCCACGACGAAACAGGCATCAAGTTGCGATGAAGCCATACCAGTCTGCATGGACAACGGAGTCACTTACCCCCAAGTGGGCCGCTGGTATGGGGTGCACGTTCTGAAGCGACACGGAGGAGTCATGGCCACAGGAAGTGGGGTCTCGAAGACCCTTGCGAGCGTTCAGCGTTGCCATGAGAGAGTTCGAGTAGACTTGGGGAAAGGGTCTAGTCAGGAGGCGTTCACGGGCGGCGAGGTGGCTCGGACTCACGTCGGCCCATCAGGAAGAAGAAACAGATATAAACAAACGTATGAGGTAGAGCAATGATGGTGATGAGAGACATGCATGCGCAAATGCTGTTGAGAGGTCATTAGCAACCGAGTAAGCGACTGCTCACGAGGATCCCATACCTGGTTAACAGCCCAGTATTGACAGAGAAGACGATCTGAGCTCAGGAAGTTAAAAACATGGTCACTCGAAACCGTATGTTACTCACAAGCTTGTTGATGATAAGGTTCGATCTATGACGAAGAACGAATTAGTTGGGGAAAAGAAGGTTCGCAGATGTACAGACTTCTGAAACCCGGTCTTCGAAGTCTGAAGAATTGTGCAAAGGATAGCAGCAATGCAGACATCCCCTGCGGCGGCGATGGCGTTGACGGCGACAGAAATGGCCTAGACGAAGTCAGTCTTATGAGTTAGCCTTATGAGTTAGTAAGGAATAAAAAGTGCCTACCTTGAGGCTCGTAAGTTCGAGGAAGGTTTTGAAGGCCGTTCTACACATAGATATTAGTTCGTAACGCTTAGCGAGCCTTGTCGAGATACATACGCCTCGATAGCATACGCTGAGGAAAATGATATAAGCCAGTATCTGTGGTAACTGTTCACAGAGTCGACTCACACATGATAATGCCTACCACGAACGATACCTCTTTAGTCGAAGATCCCTCTAAGCAGGGACTAATAAGTTACGCACTGAACTCCGCAGCAATCAATAGGCCCTTGGTAGTGGGTGAGAACTCGCGTTCCACTGGCATGACTCCTGATGTTACACGTACGACTGGGGCAACAAGCCACGCTTTCTTTCCGCTAACTAGACCAGCACATTACCGAAAAGCGATGATGTGTAGGCGTAACAGTTCTTACGTCTGTATATCCGGACTGCGAAGAAGCTATAGGGCGGTCAGGGAAGTGGTATACCGCCAGAGAGCAGCGACATACCATTGAACAAACAATGCCGTGAACGCCTGCATAGTTATCTCAGTCAAGAAGGATGGCAAATTATAACGCACTACCCACGTTGAAAAATACTTCAACAATTATGGTGCTACAAAACGATTGTCAGCGGCGTGATACCAGACTTTCGACCGGGATGAGCGTACGGTGAGAGCAGACCGAGGGCCGCCGGATCTCCGTAGGTTGTGACAAAGTACCAGTAAACTTTGAGGAGATGAACGATGAGAAGGAAGAAACAGGATGGCCGGTAACAGACCAGTGTGCGATATTAGGGCCTACGTATGAAGGTCGGTCAACGACGGGCTGTATGGGCGAGACGTGGTCATGCTGACCTGGTGGACAGTGTCCGTTATCAACACCGCTAGTACCTGGATGGATATGAGAATAGAGAACGAGAGGAGTTAGCGGGTTGCTCACGAGAAGCTTCATGTACAGCGGGTCGCGCTGATAGCGAGTATAGTAATAGTACACTTGGGAAACGGAAACTACGGAACATGGTCAGTACATGAAAAATCCTCCATGGAGCGTGCATGCTTACCCCCATAGAAGCTAGTTGTGTGCGGCCCCCTCCCCAGCTTCAATGCAATCCCGGTATTGGCTAGAGGAACGACTTACACCGCGGATACAATCACTCCGATGATGAGTGGTCCCATTCTAATGCAGTTTAATAAGCACTCGACAAACTTTCGTGTACAAGGGCTGAAGACTCACGTTCCGTCGAGCGGCGCCATGCTGGATTATGCTTGCGACAAGAGGCTGTGGGCTGGGGAGGATATTGGACAGCCAACGGTCAATATGGCGCGCGATCCATGTTGCTTCCCCGCATATTTATGCAGAACACTTGGCATCGTGCCATTGGTAGTCGCCGAGTCTCTCGTCTGGTCCGTGCGGCGTAGCACGTCCGCACGTTGAGTCTAGCAGCTCAACGAAGGTTTATTGAAACGGTTTCGATGATGCACGGAGACTAGAAACATGCTTACGTCCTTAGTGCTTCTTTGCGTGTTGGCAAAGCGTTTGGAGGGAAAGGAAGGAGGGCCGGAAAGTCTTCTGAGGTTTTGGCCTCGGGTAACGGCAGTCTGTGCCGTTGGAAGATGCGGTGAACGGATACGGTGGACGGACGGAATCTAGAAGCACGATTTATATTCGTCAAAATTTACGCAGATGGCAGCACCGTCGCGGGGAAGGGGGCGGGGAGATCATAAGTAAAACTTACTAAACTAGGCCGCTGCGACGACCAACGGAGAATATATGCGAAGGATTGATGCCATTCAAGTGCGTCAAGCTCATGGAGGTCTCTGGCGGAAGTGAGTGAAGCTCCGAATGGAAAGACATGCAATATCCACTTGTACCTGTGTTATGTACGCTGTAACCTTCATAAAAGGGCGGTATTGACTCAATTTCTGAGAGCCTCCGCAATGAACCTATAACGCTGAGGGCCCCGAGAGCCGACTTGATCGAAGGGGAGATTGCCGGACCCCGGAGGTCTTACTTGTCAAGAGATACAGGAGGTGTGCCAGTGAGGTCGAGAACTAGAAGAGCTACGAGGAGGAAGGAAATAAACGTGGCCTTCAGCGCTCAAGCTTCTTCATTGAAATTCCTGCAGCATGAATTCGCGATCGACCAAGGCCAGTCCCAAACACAGCGTCACTGGAGCTTGACCAGGATCCTCTGCCTCCACCACCTGCTGTCCTTAAACCCCTTACCCGTCATATTCTCCGTCCGCATCACGTTTGGCTGACCTCTCCGCCTGCGGTAATTGCGATAATTGGAGGTACAGCAAACAGGCGATGTAGATTCTCCGGTCGAATGAACGCGAAAGGTCCTACGCGGGCACCGGTTGACAGGGAAGCAGGCTTTACAACATGTTGAGTAACGGAGCACGTTAACCAATTATCCAAACCGTTAATCCAAACGTCGTGCAACGACTCACTGAGCACAGCGGCTTCTCCTCCACCTCGATGAACGCAGCGCAATCTCATGTAAGGTCGATGACATCCCTCTCGTCATGGGCCGTCCTTCTCCGCTTCGCTGGCGGACCATCGTCAGGCCTTGAGGAGGTTGGAAGCGCAGCAATTGCGCCCTTGTTACGTGCTTTCTCCGTCGGTTTCCCGTTTTCCCGCGTCGTGCTTGTCGTGGACTGTTGCTTGGATTGGCTGGAGAATGCCGTAGCGGCCGCGACGGTATTGTGCCCACCAAGCGGCTGTGGGGCCACGGTGTCGCCGAGGCTATCAGACGGGACCCTAGAGGCGGAAGTGGACTTGGGTTCGACTGGCCCAGAATATCGGCACCATGGGGTGTCGAACGCCGTAGAACGCCGTAAAACGCCGTAAAACGTCGTTTTTCCCCGTTGCCGACCGTGCCGGTCATATGACCGTGCCTGGGCTACAATGTATGACGCCCTGCGCGTTGGCTGTAGGTATTGCCTCCTCCCGGCGCGTAATCATTAATCATTCCTGTGCCTCTCTCACATCTTCGTGAGACGCCCGTAAAGCCTTGATTGACCATTTCACCACACATTTCACACACGCTCTGGCACTCCGCGCGCACGCAGAGGTGTCGTCTGCCCACACCGAAGGGCTGAGTAAACTACGCCAACATTCAATCTGCACACGCAGAGTCGTGCTGTGCCAAGCCGTGGGTTTGCGGAAACGCGGGGCAGGATAGCGCCCACACGAGCAGAATCTGGGCACACACGCAAGGACACTGTGCGTGTACGCTTCTGCGTACTGTCCCCAAGCAGCGGCCTGGCAGAAACACGGTGCGGGACGGCGTACATACAAGCAGAGGCGGGTCACACACACCAGCACACTGCGTGCACATGCCGTGTCCTGGTGCGCTCAAGCCGCAGGCTGGCGAAAACACGGGGCGGGGTGGCATGCACACGGATAGTTTCTGGGCGAACGCACCAGGACACTGCCTGCCCGCGAAGAGGCGTGCTGTGCGGGCCGGCGCGGGCTGGCGCAGACCCCGGGTGATACGGTGCATACACGGGTAGAGTTTGAGCACACGCACCAGGACACTGTGTGCGCACGCAGAGGCGTTGATATCTCCACTTTGCGGCTTCACAGAAACTTGAGTAGAGACCGGGGACACACACCGGAACTCTGTTTGCGCTCGCTTGCGCATGCTATGCCCAAGCTGCAGGCTCATAGGAACACGGGGTGGGGCGGCGCACACATGGATACCATCTGGGCGAACTCACCAGGACACTGCATACGTGTGAAGAGGCGTGATGTGTCTACGGCGCGGGCTGGCGTAAACCCCGGGCGACATGGCGCATACACGGGCAGAGTCTGAGCACACCCACCAGGACACTGCGTGCCCACGCAGAGGCGTGATATCACCACCTCGCGGCTATACGGAAACTCGGGTAGAGTCCGGGGACACACACCAGGACGTTGTTCGCACACGCAGAGGCGTGCTATGGCCAAGCCGCGGGCTCACGGAAGCACCGGGCGGCGCGTCGCACCCACATGTAGTGCGCGCGCACATGCAACATGACACTGCACGCGCACGCAGCATTGTTGCACAGACACGCATCGACACTCGGCGCGCATACATAGGCCTTCTGTACCTACGGCGCCGGCTGGCGGAAACACGCAATGGCACGGCGCATACACGGGCAGAGCGTACATACACGCCCCGTTGTTTCGCTGACACGGAGCGGATCTGTCATGACACGCATCAATGCTGCGCGCACACGCAGATGCGTACTGTGCCCCTCGCGCGAGCTCACGCCAACATGGCAAGAAGTGTCATCATCCCGCGGCGGGACGGTGCACACACGTAAAGTATGGGCGCAGGGCTGCATTGTTGCCTAGAAAGACATGCAGCGCTCCCATCGTTATACTAATTGTAGTGCGCGGGCACACGCAACAGAACACTGCGCGCACAAGGTATGCCTACTAGCTGCCTACTATACGGGCTTACGGACACACGGGGCGGGCCGGCGCACATACCGGCGACTGTGTGCCCATCCAGTGTAGTTCTCCAGACACGCAGTGTATTTGTCCCGATTCGTATCGATACTGGCGCGCACGAGAATGGAGCTAGATCTAACACACTAAACTGACACGCACTAACTAAGATGTGTTGACAGCACAGTGCGAGACAGGGCTTTTGTCACCGCCAAAGTATCGTGTACCCCAGGTTCTATAAATTACTATGTGCTTTCCGTAGAGTCGATTCGGCGGCTGCGAGTGAATATGAGACGTGCTGCGCGCCAAGTTTGTTGACCGTGAATATACGGCCAGAAAGGTCTCATAAAAAAGAGAGCGGGCGAAATTCGAACCGGCGAACGTGAGCGTGAAAGCAGAGAAGACGTGTTAGACGACTACACTAATATACCTTATAGTATAAGGAGCACAGTTACTATATAT
Source organism: Ganoderma lingzhi (assembly GCA_026283605.1). Lineage (NCBI taxonomy): Eukaryota > Fungi > Basidiomycota > Agaricomycetes > Polyporales > Polyporaceae > Ganoderma > Ganoderma lingzhi. Next base: position 3,906,867 of record JAPJYM010000001.1, read on the forward strand.
AGAGGATGTCTCCCCATAGCAACCAAAAAAAAAAAAGTAACGCTCAACCACCATCCCGCCGCTTTCCCGCTACAACATAAGTAGTACATATGGCAGAAAAGCGCCAGAGCTCCACAAGTTCCATGTGCAGTTAGTATCTTAGGACGCATCATTCGTTGATGCGCCCAGGTGATAGGAACAGGGCGGACTGTCCCGTAGTGTGTCCCTCGTCCCAGCCCACCCGACGCGCGGGGCGTCCTTCTCGAGGTCAAAAACATACGCTTCTAACAGATTGTGATATTATCTTCGCGTGTTGGTAGCAACAGTCGTGTGGTAAGTACTTAGATTTTTGGCAGATGTTCTTCAGGACTACGAGGGCCCTACAACGGGGGATGGAGCCTGATGGGCTAATTGCCCATGAGGGGATAATCCCTCCCATGGCGCGCACACGTGACAGACCGCCACCTGCACCGAAGAGAGAGGGCGGGATCGGAACAGGACCCGGCCTCCGAGCGCCATGATGGGGTGAGGACGGATGGAGGCCGTCGCGTCGGGGACGTGGAGGGCGGCGAAAACTGGGCGGGCGACAAACACTGATGGAGAGGCGGCCTATGCGAGGCAGAAAGAACGTACTTACCCGGACGTGCCCCGCGAGCGAAGGCTGGGCGAGATTCCCCGCGCGGACCGTCACGTGTGGGGCCCATGGGGGGGATTATCCCTGCATGGGCTATTAGCGCATGGGGATGCATCCGCCGTTGTAGTATCTACGACGTACCATGGTTTGTCGAGGCCGTTGCCGAGGCCACTGGTGCATACCCTCCTACGTATGCGCTTGCATACGTGGTGGGGGGTTCACTATGTCTGTGGATTATCTATAGCCACTTCGCGAACTTATTCCATTATGTTTTCGTTCCCGTTGAAAATGTCTACGTCTTTGCCATGCTTTAGATCACATCAGGCTTGTCAATCCTCACCGAATCATTCTTTGCATCCCTTGTTGATCGCCGGATACCATTGACCAAAACGGCCCGCTGCGAAGAAACCCCGAGATCAACATGGGGACACCACAAATGCGCTTTGCGCAGTTTTGCAGACCAAGGTCTTTCCGCACTCAGTAAACTATCTCCCGCAGTGCGCACGGCACTCGTGATCTCTCTCCGGGAGGATGTGGTATATAGATATGAAATGACTTGGAGCTCACACGTGGGCGCGTACCTCGCACGGCTGTTGAGGCTTTCTCGACATCCGTCCATCGCGCTTGTTGCGCGCACGGCTCCGCCTTGAGTCCGCTAGGCTAGGCACGTCGTTGATCACGTCGTGATCCACCTCGAGGGTGCTGTTCCATCATCGGAAGCTCCTTTGATTGCGTCAGATATCGGATGGGATGACGCGCTGGTCTGGACACTAAAGATGATAGTGGGAGAGAGGGCGGGCGGGGTTGAGGACCTCGGGCGGAGCCATGAGATTTTATACAACAGGATGGGTTTGCGCGGATTCACCAACAGGGATAGCTGGCGCCGACAGTCTCATTTACTTAGACATTGGCTGTCGTTCGCATATGCAAACTCCTCCGGGAGTCCGACTGTGCCTGACGAGTCCCCAACCCCATGGCGAGCTCCTCCAGAGGAGCGACCGCCCCCATGTAATGGGGTTGTGCAGCTCGAGAGGATGGATCGCGCGCCACCTCTGACCTCGATGTCCGGATGCGCGATGTGGAGGATGACACGATCATGCCAGTGTATATGGAAGGGGCATGCCGTTACGTGGCTCGTATAGTGGTGCGCGGTGGAATACTAATAGGAACAGGCCAATGTAGCACACACTGAGGGGTTTGGCGGAACGTAGCACACATACCAGTAATCGTTACGTCGCGCGATACACTACGTAAAGATACCATCTCACGTAAAACAAAAACATGCGCAATGCTTAGATCGCGCGGGATGTGTTACTTCGAAGTCATAAAAGGACGGGCGGTCCACACTCCGTTCTCTCCTGTCTTCAGGTCCCGAACGTTTTCGGCTATGGTATATGTCTCTTGCCAATCACAGTCCGTCCTCTTGCACCAGATCACCACGCGGCGATCAGTCTTGCTCGTAATCTTCTTCTTCCCGGCCCTCGACCCGAGAGAACCACATCCCGGGCACTGGAGACCGATGTCCTGGCCATCGGGGCGCATCGTCTCATGAGTCCACTTGTATTCCACCACTGTGAGCTCTCTCGTCGCGGGCTCGCCCAGGGACCACTTTGCCTTAGTGTCAACGTAGAAGTGGAAGAGGGGCGTGTGGCGGGCGATAAAGACGGCGTGGTCGAGCAGCGTGGCGATGTTGTGCTGTGTGAGAGGTGTGCGCTCGATGAGTACGTGATGGACGAAAGCGTAGAAGAAGAGCGTCGTCAGAGTGGGTTGCAGCTCCTTCGTAGAGAAACCGAACGCATGCTTGACGTGCATCCTAGTGACTCTCGTCAGCCCAATCCATGTGGAGTTGAAGAAGTGCTCACCCGTTGAGTGCCTTCATGAGCTCCGTGCGGGCGTCGTCGTGCATGACAAGCGCCCCGCATGCGAGCAAGCCCACGCACAGCTCGTTGCCATCTTGTGAGGCTATTTGGGTGAGCTTGGGAGTGATCATATCATTCCACCACTGTCGGGCCCATTCAGCTCGGCTCATTTGAAAGGGTGCAGACAACGTACCATGCCGACGCTCGGGGAGGAATAGTGGTCTCCGTAGTATAAGTCCCCCGTGTGGTCGTGCGAGTGGGTATATACGAACACAACAATGCGCGCGTTCGTTAGTCTTTGCAATGTATCAGTAACAGCTGAAAAAGCCATTTGAACTACGTACTTTCCTAGGTTGTTAAGGTGCTTGTTCACCCTAGCGCGAAATTTCGGCGCCTGGTCTTCCTACCTCACGTTGAACGGCAGGTCGATGTACCGAAGGCACTCCCGTGCTGGTCCGTCAAACCACGGGGTTAGTAAGTTATAGACAAGCTTCGCGGGGGAACTCCTCTCGCGTAGGGTAGCGAGCCGGATGTTCAGGATGATGAGGGGCCTGGTGTCGACTCGACTGTGCTGGGGACGGGTCGACGGCGTGTCCAGCTTCACGAACTCTCGGAAGTAGGGCTCTCCGGTAGCTGGCCAGTAGAGACCCTGCTATTCATCAGAATGGTGTGTATGCTTGCCTTCATGTTACGACTCACATAGTACGGAGTAGCCGGCTTGTCCTTGGGCGGTTGCTTGCCCTTTGCCGGACGGGACGGCTCAGTCTTCACCTCTTCTTCCTCCTGCTTCGCATCCATACGAGCCATCATGATATGGCACGATGGGCATCGGAAGTGGAGGTTCTCGAGCTCAGCCTTCGACAACGCTTGAATTCTCGGAGCGTGCGAGAGGCACATCACGCGGCCGCAACCATGTTCATCGCAGGCAATTAGTTTACCCCCGTTACCGCAGGCGAAGCAAAACTGCGAGGACGTCACCATGTTATCGCGGGGGCGGGCTTCGAGGGCGTACTTACAATGTCAGACTTCTCGTTGTAGTTGATAGGTCCTGTCGGGTCCTTCTCCTTGGGCATCCTCCATGACGTGCAGACGGGCACCACCTCATCCTCGCCGTCGCCCTCCGCGCCTCCTTCCTCAGCTGCCGTTTCCTCGTGCGACTCGGCCTGCAGTCCAGCCTGCGGGTCCCGCTGCGGGTTCTTTTCCTCCACCTCCATCGGCTTGGCACGTTTGTTTCCTCCTTTCTCACGCTGCCGTTCCATCTCCGAGTTGCTCTCCTCCGTGTCCTGCATCGGGGTGACACGTTTCTTTTGCACATTCCTCGGGGCTGCGACAGACTTAATATTAATGATGCTAGAGTGTGGAACTGTACTTACGGTTCTTGCGCCGTATGGAGCCTCCATCTTCTATGGACGTGTTCTCAATTGTCACAGGCGCAGACGACACCGCTTCTATGACCGTGAAAGTTAATAGTCGATTCAGCGGTCACACACGGACGGACGACGTACTGAGTGCGGCTCGGGGCGCCTTGCCACCTGTGCTGTTCCGTGCCGTCTGCTTGGTGCGCGCCATTAAGAAGAACAGGAGTTTGGAAAGCCAGTCGGGCTGATTGAGGAAGTTTCAAAGCAGAGGATGTGCGAGTCGCCGCGAGAAGCACGGTGACGCGCAAAGGACATTTTGCCAGCACACGTCGGGCCGACGGCGGCTGTCGCTCAACTCGGTTGGGAGTGTTGATCCCGCTCACGGGCGGCTCCAATATCAGCCTGCTTCCACTCTGCCACCTCACTTCAGCTGCCATCCCCTCTTCCCGTCAGTCGTCTCTCATTGGACTCCCCATCTCTTGAGCTTGCCTTTCGGAGACGTAGTTGGATATCCAGGTGAGCTTTAAATCAGTTTCTTGAAATTGTTTTTCTCGAAGTGCGCGCCGTGGGGCGTATGTCGTCGGTCTTGACACGGGTGTGTCTTGAGCTGGCGGCGCACTTCATTTGCAGTGCGTCGGCCGTCGCTGGCCCTGGGGAGTGCGCGCCATGGGGCGCATGCTGTTGGCCTTGACACGGGGGTGTCTTGCGCCGGCAGCACACTCTGACGCGATGCGCTGGCCTATCGAGATGTTGCGCCGTGGGGCGCACGTCGTCAGCCTTGACACGGGGGTGTCTTGAGCTGGCGGCGCACTTCATTTGCATTGCGTCGGCCGTCGCTGGCCCTGGGGAGTGCGCGCCGTGGGGCGCATGCTGTTGGCCTTGACACGGGGGTGTCTTGCGCCGGCAGCACACTCTGACGCGATGCGCTGGCCTATCGAGGTGTTGCGCCGTGGGGCGCACGTCGTCAGCCTTGACACGGGGGTGTCTTGAGCTGGCGGCGCACTTCATTTGCATTGCGTCGGCCGTCGCTGGCCCTGGGGAGTGCGCGCCGTGGGGCGCATGCTGTTGGCCTTGACACGGGGGTGTCTTGCGCCGGCAGCACACTCTGACGCGATGCGCTGGCCTATCGAGGTGTTGCGCCGTGGGGCGCACGTCGTCAGCCTTGACACGGGGGTGTCTTGAGCTGGCGGCGCACTTCATTTGCATTGCGTCGGCCGTCGCTGGCCCTGGGGAGTGCGCGCCGTGGGGCGCATGCTGTTGGCCTTGACACGGGGGTGTCTTGCGCCGGCAGCACACTTCATTTGCATTGCGTCGGCCGTCGCTGGCCCTGGGGAGTGCGCGCCGTTGGGCCAATGCCCTTGGCCTTGACACGGGCGTGTCTTGCGCCGGCAACACTGCCTTCTATTTTCTGCTGTTTCGAACTTTGGTATGATATGTAGGTAAATCATGTATATAGGCAGTAGACATCTATTATACCGTCTGTTGCATTGTTATCGCCATCCCTGTGGGGTCTCTGCGGGTATCATGCCGATGTCAATTGGTGCAGTGTATGACCTACGTCCTTCATGCCACTTCCCCGCCGGCACGACCAGCATTCTCATCCTCGTTTGTTGACAGGCCTCACCAAAGGCCGACGCTTGCCGTAATGGTATAGTTCGTCTCTCGACCTTGGCACTGTGACGTATGTATTTATAAAATGTGCGGCCGAAACCAACTGTACTTATCCCGGTCACGCGCATAGCCTCCCACACGGCTCCCATACTTCGCCCGTCTTCAATTCCGTCACCCCAGTTTGTGAACACCGAGGTTCGTATAATAGGCACCGGTACCATGAAGATGGTACCGTGAGCGCGCTGCGACTACCAAGCGGCACTGATAGTAGCAGCGCGCTCTTCCAGAGGTGAAGTGGCCTCGAGATCATTCCTGCGGGTTCCGCATGTCCCGCTCGTCATGTGGCTGCGCGCCCGCGGATCACTACCCAAAACAGATAGAATGACCTGCCAGAATCCTCGGCGCGCCACAGAGGGCGGCAAATACGTCAAGTGCCAGCTATCAGCGGAGGACACGTCAACAAGTGGAATCAACTGGGGCATACACTTGGACTGCCGACATGAAAGCCAAATGGACTGTCCTTTCATGTCAACACCAGCTCGCCGCGACTTGATGGTGGCGCCGGCACGTAATCGCGGCATGCTCCGTCCCCTCCCCAGCGTGGCTGCTTCGCTCGCCGCTCTTCCACTCGATAGTCTCGCATATATTGCGAGGGCATGTAGTCGACCTGTGTTTGTTCCTCCTACTCCTGCGTACTTCGGGCTCTGAACTACATCATACATAGAGCAGAGACAGCAGCGGTCAATCACGAGCACACAATGCACGATAAATTAAACTATACACAAACTAGGATAGGTTGATGACTTCCTTCCCGTTCAGGTTCGAAACCCGTCGCTTTGGAACTATGGTGGAATATTCTATAACCTCCACCTCGTCATCTGAAGGTCCCTTCGGCTTCGGAAACGCTCGGGGAGAGTGTGCAGGCGCTCCAGGGATCGCAGGCGACACCGGGGCTCGCGAGCTAGACCCTATACCATGATCGTCCAAGATGGCAACATCATCGGAGTGCGCGGAAGTCCGCGTGGCGCGCCGCTTCTCCGAAACAAGACGCATGAACTCGGCCGAGGGCTTCTCGATGAGCACGACATCGTCGTCATCCAGAGTAGACGGTCGCGCCCCGACTCCCGACCTCCTGGAACGCGGTGGAGCAGCGAGTCGAACGCGCGTGTCGATGGAAGAGAAGATGCGCCGTTTCTTCTTGGTTGGAGGTGGCCCATCTGTCACCTCCACTTCGTCGTCGGATGGGGTTGAACGACCCTTAAGCATTGCTGATACTTCCTCATCTGAGCCTCCCGATGCAGAACGCTTGGTCGCGCACGGCCGGTCAGAGCGAGCGGCCGATGACCTCGGATCAGCACCAGGCATGGGAGGCGACGGGGGGCGGGATTGCTTCGTGAGCGACCGATGCAGCCGTTCGTCTGGGGGAGACATGAAGTAACAACTGGGGGGCCAGCTGCGTCCGTCAGCGCAGATCGCTGAGCGCGCGTATGTTAGCCACGGCGTGCATAGGAAGCACGAGACGCACTCTTTCGTCGGAGGGAGGAGTACGGAAGTCTCGCTGAGAGTCCCCCCCTTCGCTGTCGTCACGGTGGTTCCGGACAGACGGTTATTGCGAGGTCGCTGGGCGTTGAGACCATTGGCAGCAGGCGCATAATACATAAGTTCAACCCCTCTCTTGCTTTCGGTCCGTATGCCTCCGGTCGTGCCTGTATCTGTAATCAGGATCTCTACTCAGCCGGCACACGCTTGGCTCCACTTTGACTGGATATCTGGGCGCATCATTTCCTGATGGGGCAGCGTGACACGCGTTATACTTACGCATCATCCGCGCCGAGTCAAGTAAGTAAGTACCTCAGCGCACCACAAACAGCCACAAGACAGGACAAGTGGCGCCCACGCGTGTCCAGAAATTCCGTGGAGCGCACGGCGCGGGTGTCAGATATGCTGTGCCGTTGCCAGACAATCAACACACATATGATTGGCCCGTCAGAGTAATCATACCACTGTCGGGCCAGCTTCGCGTCGGAACTATGCTGGTGCAGATAGCGTCCGAGCTTGGAGAAGGTTTCTTTCGTGCGCACCTGCCGCCCGGCGCCGCCTGTGTCAAGCGCGTTGGAAAGACACAGAGGTATCGATGCGAGGGCTTGGGAACGTCAAGGGATCAGTACAATGTTGCAAGCTGCCAACTCGCGGCCGTCTTAAGCACTCAGTACTCAAGGAGTGTGTGCCACCTGTTGAAGCGTAAGACACGGTTTGCACGGACGTGACGCGGTCTATACGCCGCGTGCTTATTCCTGCACACCGCGAACGACCGGCGATCAGCCGACACGGACCGGAAGCCAAACTATCAGTCCTGGAGGCAACTTCTATCTAGAGCCGAAAGTGCCCCACGAATGAATATTTCCCGATTGCCCCCCCCTCCGCTGCGCCCCGCCGCCCCCGATTTCGCTCCCCATTCTTCTGCCCTTCATACTCCCTTCTGATTATGCCTCCCAAAAGAGCACGTCCCACCAGTCTCTCTCCGACGCGCCCTGCGGCCAAAAAAACATACTCTTCCAATTCCCGTTCAGCCGCTGACACTGAGGAATCAACGAGCGGCAACGGCGAGGGCACTCCCCAGAAGAACAACCTTGGTATGCCATCCGTTTGCGACTACCGTGAGGTCCTCGACACGGTCAGTGACACCGAGGGGCCCGATAACATAAATCTCGGTACGCTTTCCATTCGCGAGAAACGACGAAGAGGAGGTCGTGGATGCCGAGGAGGTCGTGGGTGCCGATGAGGCTGTGGGTGGCGAGGACGTCGCGAGCGCCGACGACCAGTTCACCGCAAACGGTGACGACGCTCAGCCGGATTCAGACCCTCTGCTTGACCTGGACGAGGCCTTGCGGGACCAGACGAAGTATGTCCATCGTTGTCGCGCCTCGTCTCTCCCTCATTCTATTTATCAGCAAGATCTATGCGCTCCTTCGCGAGCCTATCAGTGACAATGAATGGCACGTTATGCTTTCCGACCTCCCGGCTATATGGCTTGGAACGACAAGCAATATTTGGCTACTGCCGACGATCGTGCTATCGTCATCGTGGCCTTTGGTATCCTCGATTTTGCCAATATCATGCTTGGCCGACGGATGGCCCCATCTCTCAGCATTAGCGTCGAACTCTTTCGTGAAGCCGACAGACTGGGTCTGCAGCGCATCTTTGACTTGGCTTCTCTTGTCGATTGTGGGTCCCTACCTCCTGCCTCGCTTCACCCGCTTACACTCACGTAGACCCCGACGCCACTCGCGTGATTCGAGCATACCGGGCCGCCCACGACAATCGTTCTAGGCTTATCAACGTGTACGACCGTACGCGTTGCACGTCGCCCACGCAGAAGGGCCGTCACTGCGGTGTCAACGACCTTGTAGGAGGGGACATCGTGCGGATCGTCATGCGGTGCAGCATCACGATCGACGCGGATACCGACAGGGTTGGGGTAGAGTTCATGCTCAGGAAGCTCGACCTCATGGTTAAGATGCCGCGTGAGGGCGATGTTACGTTCTAGGTACACTATGTATCAATGTCATCTGACTGCCTGCGTATGGCGTATGGGAGGAGTGTGCGATTCCGTCCTGTGTGCATATGTCGAGTGGATAAGACATAGATCCTGTGGTGTACGGCGCGTCCCCCGCCCCAGCGTTCATGCCGCTTGCTTGCTCTCCATAGACACAGGTTCGGATCCTCGTTTACATACTGACCCAGGCCTTAGCATGTGGCAGATTGGTTGACACTTTTAAGACATCAATCCTGTGGGGCAGCGGGACCCCTGCCCCAGCATTTACACCGGGTGCTTACTCTCCTTGGGCACAGGTTCGGCAGTTCTCATTCCGCTACCCCTTAGGTTAGCATGTGGCTGATTGGGTCACACTATCAATGCGCAAAAACAGCTTGGCAGACGGCGTGTGTTTGGATGATTGTACATGTCTTTGTCAGCGCTCGTTCACGCCGGCCGACGTCACCCGTCCGCGCTTTCAGGGTTGGATGTCCCGATTGGTTTCATCCGTCGCCAAAGTCCGACGTTTCGCATCCTCACATCGACTACATTGTTCGGGCCGAGTGCCGGTCGAAAGCGACCTTTGTCTTGACGCCCTGGCAGTATCCTGCCACATTCTGGGCTGTTACCGTGACGTACACTACCTTTACACTTCGGCGCGCGTTGACGGAGGAAAATATAGCGGTCGAGGTAATTGCCGACAAGCGCACTGTTTCCCGCCCTCGTACCATTCCAACGTAAAATATAGCGGTCGAGGTAATTGCCGACAAGCGCACTGTTTCCCGCCCTCGTACCATTCCAACGTACCCTTACCGCATATGCGACACGTCTCCTAATGATCCCCCTTCCAACCCTGATCTCCCGGCTTAGTGCAGACGAAGACCTATGTCAGCGGTTGCACTATCAGACGCTAAGTCGGTTCTTCGACATGGTCCAGAGGTTCTTGCCCCGTATCGTCACCACGGCGCCTCGGCGACGTCAAGGGTTCCCGGCTCTACCTGCCAACATACGGGATGTTCTAGCTTTGTCCCTCGCGCTCTGCTATGAAGACGTCGACAAGCTGTGGGCACATACTGGGGAGTTTCTGATGAATGAGTACGAGACCGCCAGCCAAGATGGCGACGCTTGGCAGGTGGACGACATTCTGAGCAAACAAGCTCCTCAGTTCGACCTTGGTATGTGAGGACGTTTGGGAAATTACTCCTCCGCTCATCAAATGCAGGTGCGGAGGTGTTGACCGCACCTGTTCGATGCTGCATTCAAGAAACATGTCCTGAAAGAGGCCTTCCTTTAGGGGGTAACCGTAAGGAATTCCCTGGGACGCTGTTCTCCAGTGCTAGAGGTGTTCTGCCTATCCGGATCATGACGTTATACTGCCGCGGTACATTGAATCATTTCTTCTTGGAGGCCTGGCCCTTACAGTTCATACTCCACCAGGCTGCAACACCACGTACCGTCCAAACTACTACGTCTCCAATGCCGACTCCACGAGCTCAGTTCGTCGATACTACGGAGGAGTCCCGGCGTACCTCGAGGTTACGATGCACTCGTACGTTGACGAGCGGTTGGTACAATTGTTCCGCCATCAAATGGCCTTTGCGCAGTGAGTGGACAGGTCTCGAGTCACACGGTACGCGATCGCTCATGTTCTGGATAGCGCGTCGGCAGATGCGTGCGTGAAAATCTACAACTTCTCTCACAAATCTGGTTACGATGGAACTGCCAAGCTTTCATCCGAGGCTGTGTGGAACGCTTTCTACATCCACGCCCTTCTTCTCCATCACCGACGACAGCACTCCGTCTTGGAGTTACCCCATCACGGCGAGCAGGCTGACCGGTTGACGGCCGCGCTTAACGCGCGCAACGAACAGATGGTCGGGATTGGACAGCCCCATTGGGCCCATGCATGCGACGAGTGTGAGAAATTTGTCGTACACGAGACCGATGAAGGGGAGGGCTGGGGTAAGTCCAAACGTGCCGGTTGATTCTCGCCTTAACGGAGTGCCCCACAGGTCGCATATCAGCGTGCGTCATGGATGGTGTGTGCATTGGACATCCACGTTGCTCTGTATACCACTGCACAGAGCGTCTGCGTTCTCCGCGGGATAGGCACTGTGAGACGCACCGACATTTGGACGCCATATGTGCCATAGGGGGGTGCAGTGAACCTTGTACCGATGGCACAAGGACATGCGGCATTCCAGGCCATCGCACTGTGGAGGAGGAGAGACGGCGGCAGGGTCGCGCGCTATTTGAGCTGAAGCGCCGTCTCAAGGCTAGGCACATGGGATCAAGCATCCGAGCCCTCTCAGCGGACAACGGGCCGCATGCTCAGATGGACGATCCTGACATTGACGATCTGGCCGTCACGTCCAATGTCGTGGGCAAGGCACCCAAATCGCGTGAGCTGAAATTGAAGACATCGCTCACCCGCCGCTGGACACACAACGAGCAGTTGCTTGTGCAGCCATGTGGGGTTATTGTTTCAAGGGCGACGTTTCTGGCCGAATCACTTCCTAACGAACGGGTGAGTCAGCACTTCTCGGGGGGAATCGCTGCTCATCATGTCATCAGCTCTTCATCAATGCGACCTTTCCCCGTCATTTCCCCCGCGCGCTACCATCGTTCTTGTTCTTCGACAACAACTGCCAATTGCTTGCGCACCTGGTCAACGTCGACGACAACCATCTGCTCCGTATGGCATTCCCGGTGGACGTGTTCCACGCTGTCAACAAGCACAAAGAGGATCACGAGTACTGCCAAGAACACTGCAACCCGGCCGGTTTTCCCGAGCTTGTTGGCGATGACCAGAAGTGGATATTCAACTCTTCGGTATGTGAACAAATCAACGTCTGGATAGGGAAATTTCTCCCGGTGGTGAGGGAGATGTCTGAAGTGCATTTTAACTTTTTCCTTGACGAGATGATCATCATTCACAACGAAGTCACTGTGGCAGCGCTGGAGTCCAAACGCTGCCGTCCTCGGCTGGTTCCTGTTGAAGAGCTCTCCTGTCCTCTGTATGTTTAGGAACTATCACGTAGACATACATCACAAATGGACAAAAGTACAATTGCACGTATCGCGATCCGTGCTCTCAAATAATTACGATGGGGCGCGTTAAGCATCAACCGAGTCCTCATTAATCATTCATTGTGCTACATCATACAGGTTGTCAACGTCACGTCTCGTCTTGCTCCCGTGCAGCCGTTACATCGTCCTGGACAAAGTTGCGGAAAGTGAAGTCCCATGAAGCTTTCTCCACGCGCTGTGCCAGATCTCCTGCTTTCTTAAATCCCTTCAGCTTATCCTTCCATTCGCTTGCGTTCAAAGGCCTCTCCTTGCCAGCAGCAATGGCACTCAGTCGTGACCTGAACCAATTCTCCTGCCACGAGGTCCATATACCGGTGTATGCGGGTGCCTTGACCCACGCTGAGTGTTTGGGCCACCATGATGCATCTTCTGTCTGGCTGCGATTCCCTATCATGCCAAGTGTTAGTAACGTACGCGGCGGTGCGTCACGTCGACCCAAGTACCTGTGTAAACCTTGACAACACCCGCAATGATGTCGAGCTCTCGAAGCGACAACCCATCGTCGTAGTACGCAGCCCCTCCATCCTCGAGGGTGACGGGAACGTGGTGATCGACCTGGTCCGAGGGCCCCCCCACGTCCGCAAAAGGGGACTCCCTACCCGTCACATGGTGCATGATACGCCACACGATCCCGCCCTTCAGCCATGCGGCGCGAGCGTGCGGACGATGGGCAATCTCCAGAACGCGCTGACAGTATGAATCATAGTCGGAGACGGTCGGACGATCCCCCTTCTTCCGCCACGGCGGAAACAACCTTCTCATCGAGGGAATCGGAAGGGCATAAAAGGGTGGAGGGGTGCGTTCGAGATGAATCCCGGTCCGGAATGGAACCCCGACGGACATTAAAACGGAAAGAGCGTCCTTGCTCGAGTCCGCTTCACGCAGTCGGCGCGCGAGCAACAAGGCGCCCATTGCACTCGTGAGGATGGACCACGGATGCGATTCAGGGTCTCTACGAAACTTGACGACGACCCAGTGGACAATGTCGTCTGTTTCTTGGACGTGGGAGGGTGCCCGTACCTGGTCCATTGAGAGGGCGGACCGGACCGTACCGTCTCGCATTAGACGGGTCGAATTTCGTGGGTCGAGGTCCCAAGTGTGCTCGAGTGCTCGTGACCGCAAATCGCTCTTTAACATCGCGGAGACCCAACCGGCAATGAGAGCCCGCATTTCCGGGGCCTGCGGGATGTTCGCGTGCTGCTCGCTAAACACCTGCGGTAGACGATCTGCCCAAGAATGATAGTCCACCCCCGTAAATTTGCGGGTGTCGGCGATGGTGATACCGTACCAGGAACTGAGATGATAGCTGAGTTGCGGTTCCACGTCGTACATCTCGTCCCCATCTGGGGCGGCAATCCGCAGGGCGTCGTCGGCGCACAGGACGTTGGCAATTTCCGCCTTCTCAGCCGGAGTTGCGTGCAGCCTCACGGCCGGTGCGGGAAGGTGTGGGGTGGCCTTGGCGATGGTGCGGATTACTGATGAGTCCGATGTAGTGTCATCCTCGGACTGCTCCCACCAGGGCGGAAACCACAGATCCCATTCGTCAAAATACGGATTGTATTTCCGGTACCCAGCAGGGTGGATCATCCATAAGCTCCTGTACGCGGCGGGGGCCATGGGGTGGCGATAGTGCACACCGCGCCACCGAGGAGGTAAATCGGGGAAAAGGATTTCGGCTTTCACCCAGAGGTATACGCGGGAACGGCGAAACGGCGGGAACCCTGACTCTGCGTGCGTCATGCGTTGTCGACGCCACACGGCTTGGCGGCTGGTCTCCTGCCGTCGCTGATCCGGAAGAAACCGTTCGCGGCGAGAGAAGAACTCCGCCCTCGTCTCACCCGGCAGCTGGAATGGACCAAAAGGGGGCGTGATGTCGTCTACGGCCGAATAGTCAGGACAGGGGCGGACGTTCCCTTCGCGGCAAAGTGTCACGACGCGCGGTTGGCGGCGGGGCGTTGATCAAGAGCCAGGTGAACGTCCTGGGGTGAGTACGGAACGAAGGGCTTCATGAACGGGAATTCGGCCACGTTCCTGACCTGCATTACGTTACGCCACCAGACGAACACGGGAACGTTGGCCGCGCGAAGGACGGGAAGGATAGGAAGCGAGCGTTGATCGTTGGGATCGAACACGGCTCCGACGCGTTGATTCAGGGAGAAGTCGCAGATCATGGAGTCAGCCACGGCGTCGATCCAGGAGGGCGGCACCCCTCTTTGACGAGGAATGCGACCCAGTCCGGCACACTCTCATCGCTCGAGTAGTTGTAGTGGCTGGTCCGTACATTATGAACTTCCCCATCACGCGGACCTGGAAAAAGCCAGAGCGCCACAGCCAAAGAGCAGCGCGCGACGAGTAAATGAAATGCGGTGTGAGCGCCGCGGATGGAGGTCTGGGCCGCTTCGCCACTGCTGTGGAGTTTCCGGTATCCGTAGTCCTCCGGAGGTGGCCAATGCGGCTGGTCGCGGATCGCGTATCGCGCCGACGTCCCGCACGAACTTTGTTCGGAAGATGTCAGCAGGAGGTCCGAGACGTAGAGCAGGCCCTTCTCCAGTTGGATCCAGGCTTTACGAATGTCATCGGGCAGCGCCCATCCTCCTGCATACTGAACGGGTGGCAAATTTTCTGGACTTGCACACAGACGCGACAGGAGTGGGTCTCCGAAGGGAATGGAGCGCAGAAGAAATGGTATTTCTGGGTATCGGCCGATGTTGAGCTGAGGACGTCGCAAGGCACCTATGGAGCTGGTGGCTAGCGTTTCTGGATCGATCGTGGTGGCTATGTGGGGAATGATGGGGGGCGCGTTGGTGACCGTGAATATGAGGCCCTTCTCGTCGGAAAACGTATGGAGGTTTTGCCACCTTATCAATCGCGATAAGATGTTTAGTCCACCATTGCTCATGCGTTTTGTCGCGATCACGTACCAGTTGTCTGTGTACAACGTCATGGCGAAATTTGAAAGCTCGTCTTACAGATCGCACAATGTGTTCCTACTGCCACACATCAGAGGCCATGAATTGTGCACCCGATGTTCACTATACCTTGATGCAGCAACGCCCGCACTTCCCAAAACCGAAGGCTGAAAACGAGTGTTTGCTGGACGAGTCGGAAAACGGTCTGTAGAGAACCTGGTGCTGTAGCTGTCGTCGTCGGATGATGAACGTTCGACCTCGAAACATCTATGGGTATCGATCACATTTAAATATACCCCCTGAGCGCGCACTGCAGCACACTCCGGCGCTTGTGTCTCTCCTTCCTTGACGGCCTATCAGCTAGGCTATAGCGGAGGTCCTAATCAAGTTGATATATGTCTTGCCTCGGCGTGATGGGAAAAGCTGTAGGCAGCGGATAACAAAATTCGGAAAGGAGCAAGCTAATAGCGGATTGACAATATTTCCATTTTTCATAGGCGCCTGCCCGATGAGTCATCACCTGCCTCATCATTTGGTTTGCCTTATGGGGTTTGCACCGTGTAAGGCAAACACGACAGGCCCTACACTGACTACCTAATATCTCGTATATTATGACACGCTTTCGAGTTTGACGGATACAATCAGATTAATATTATAACCTTCCCTGGCCCGCCTCGCACCTTACATGGCAGACCCAACACATTCAATTATACAGCGTAATCTGCACTTGGGAGGCTACCAAAGTTTGTCATCCGAAGTTCGACTTGTGGGCATGTGTAGGCTAAGAAGGGATCTGTTTACGTCGCAAGGAGGTTTGGATAGATGTCGACGAGTGGTTGTATGCACTTTGACGACCGAGAAGATATCACCGTCTACAACATAAAAAGGGCGCACATGCATCTCCAATGTGCAGACTCTCTGGATTTGCCCCATGGCCACAGCCGCGCCTACTCCGCCTATTCCTCCTCTCGCTCCCGCCGTGCTCTACTTAAGCTCAGTAGGAACAGAGCCGTTCAGCGAGGAAAAAGGTCTTGTCAAGTTGGAACTTAGGCAAGATGCTACGCACCCGCTCCTCGTAAGTCGATTCGCTCGCAAAACCAGGGGGCATCTCAGCCATACGGACCTTCAGATCATGCTACCCTACACCTCAGAGGAAGCGGCCCAGCAGGTAAACGCCTGGGCCACCACCTGGCAGTTGATCCGTCAATGGCCAGGAGCGCGAGCACTCAACTATCAGCAGTGGTTGCTCCTCTGGACGTTGTGTCGCACCCTGCATTGGTTTGCGCAAGCCGAAGTCCAGCCCGCGCGGCGGGCCACGTGGCCAGACTTCATGAAGGCTTACCTTCTTCTCGGCGAAGTAGGCCGTCACTTCACGTTTTCGAAGCCCATCAAGGATGACGTCCTTCTACGCTTCCTTCTCACGTGGGTACGGGAACGAATTCCCGTAGGTGATCAAATCCCATCCCAACCGTCATGCACTCACGCTCCACCATAGCAAGTTCTCGCGGGCGCGAGCCCCGGCTTTGATCTTCCGATTTTTGTTGTGCAGAGGGCGCGCGAGGTGCTTCGCAACAGAACGGTCACGGAGGCAACGTAATACCTCGCGCGCGTGACGTCCAGGAGGCAGGTTGAGGTCATCAGTAGCACCGCTTTGTCATCGACGGCAGAATGTTATCAGTGTGTCGACTGCGCCAAGTAGGCGTACCGAAAGATCGAAGCATAACGGTAACATTGATGGCTGACGGAAGGCGCGGACTCGGGGCGGTATGCCTCATACTGGAATGTACGAATGTCTGAGGATTGAGGAAGTCACCTAATGCCTAACATCGACATTGCGTGGGATGGCTGCCACCAGCTGGACCGACTTCAACTTGAAGTCGGGCCGGAAATGTACACCCTCCCGGACCCGCACACACTGCATCTCCAGTCGGACGACATCCCCACCGAGAAGATGATTGACGCTTATCAAGTTAGAGTTGTGCGTCGACTGCTCGGAGCCCGTGCGATCATAGACGTTGAGGATTCTCGAGCGGAGATCGGGAGAGATCCGTCGAGCGGACAACATGCGCGGCTTGAGGTCTGTGTCTACATGAGTATCATTCCATCAATGAAAAAGTGAGCATGTACGCACGTCTTCTAGAGTCGGCCAAACAGGTGATCATGTGCAATTTGTCCATATCCACCAGGCGAAGGAGTTCAATAGCGATCCTGAGGCTGGTGGGATGACCACGGTTGATGGAAAGATCGACCGCCGAAAGGCTCCCAAAAGCGACGATGACGATCGCGCGATCGGCAGGCGTTACGAGAGTGTTGGTTCGGCTCCAGACTGCATTTGCGGGGACGTCGCGCAGATGGTATACTCCAAAGTCGTCACCGACGCGCTTATCCATAAGTTCGATGAGCATGCTACAACGACATGTAAGTATACGCACTGTAATAATACTTATTACAAGAAACTCGCCTCGAAACATCAACCAACGACTCGTCGATCCTGAAGAGATAATGACCGTGGGGGCGTGGGATGCCGACGGAACATCCATCGTTCGCGTCTGTAGACGAGGCATCGTGGGGCTCTGTCTTCCGCTCAGCAAGGGGAATGGCGGCGTCTCCAGTGAAGGGGCGAAGGCGCGCGGATGCAAAGTGAGACGTACGCTTTCTCTTCGGCATTGGGAGGTGTGGAAGTGCGGCGACGGCGACAGAGGGGTAGCGTAAAGGTCATGAACGAGATGACCGCTCCTTGCAAGGCAGGTGCGCGAGGCGACGGAAACATCCGATGATACTCCCGGGGCAGACATGAGACATCGCGACAAGAGTACGATCTCATCGTGCACGTTGATCAAAGTGGCTGGGCGTTGAACCTGGCGCACAGAGAGTACGCTCAACAAGCTGCTCTGCGTTTCCATTCACCTTGCAAGGCAACATGGCCATCCCTAGCAAGCTTGCGAGGTACGTACGACTCTCGCATGCTGCGACATACAGAATGACCATTATTTGACTGGTCCTATGTAGCATTCCGGAGGACCTTCAACGCTTAATCGAAGAGTCGCTAACGATGGCAAGCTTGCTCGCTTTGGGAGGCACCTGTACGTGGTTCCGGGACCGCGTTTCAGATGCCTTGACGAAGGAGCGAAACGCGATTCTCCGTCATTACTGGGTCTACACCCAAGACTTGCTCGACTACCTCAAATGGACCCAAGCGGTGATCAGTGGGGAGGCGGCGTTGGCCTTCATCGCGCGAAACCGCGGGCTCCTGACGGACACGCTGGAGATTTGTGTGAAGAACTCATGTAGCGAAGACCTCCTTAGCTGGTTCGACCAGCACAAGGCCGTCTCGCGCGCCATCAGTTACGAAGAATGGCCGCCGTTGGACGACCGCCGCCCCACGGTGTACGTCTTCAACTCCCCGACCGGGCGCACCATCCGTGTCATATGTTCGCACACCCTATCCCCCCTCACACCAATCACGACCTATCCGACGACGGCGCTATTCAACTACTTCGACGCGTACTCTTTCGGTTCCGCGTACCGCGACCTCACCATGAACAGACGCGCCGTCGTGCCCGACCTTCCGTATCTCAACGACGAGGACGCGGAGCGCGTGGCGCGAATCACCGAGCTCGGCGGTTTCGAACAATCGCAATGGCCAGCCGTCGTTGCGTTTCCACCGGTGCCGTTCGTGCTCCACGACGCCTTGGGGGGTTGGGGCCTGCCCGACCACGAACAGCTGATGAACACCACGTGTTTACGCGCTAGGCACCAGTGCCCTGGGCAGACACGCTTCTTCGGAGATGCCGGTTCCATGGTGGAGTTCTTTGCGCCGGACATGATTGACCACGGGGTCATGGCGCACTTGGGGTTTACCCCTTATGGCACGACGGCGGTTTGGCGCATGCCAAGCGGAGAGTGCGACCTCAACTGCGCAGGCGGCGACTACGTCCTCCGCGAGTCCGCGTCCGAGACTTCCGTCCTGCTACAGCCCCTCAGTTATGGACCGTTTACCACCGCGATAAAGGGCCGAATCGTCGTGGGGGAGTCGGAGCATCAGTGAGTATCCTCATCACACCGCACGCGATCGAACGATCGACTCACGACGTGTCGTAGACGTGTCCGGAATTCGACGTTGGAAGACATCATTCTCAGCTAGACGCGCGCAGATCCACGCAGCATCTAGCGTAGTGCGTTTAATTGGTAAATAGTTGTAGTTTCCGGTCAATGCTCATTCATGTTATGCGACGGATCGCTCAGCGCGCCGCGCTATCATTTGTTGCAAAGACTTACACCACCATCAAGTTTCAGTGGTTTTTTGGTGACTATGCTGAGATGGCTAATCGGTGGCGGCGCATATGTAGCCACACTGCATCTATGCACCGTGTTGAATGAACGAGTATAATCTCAATCCCACAGCAACTTATCAGATGAGTGTCTGTATGATGAGATGTCGCAATAACCGGGGCCAGTTGCATTCGCACAGTTAGATGAAAGACAAGTGGTAGACTAAGCCTAATCGGATACCTCGTTGTACCCCAAACCAGAAGTGTCCGATTCGAAGGGACCCTCGCCCTCCTCTTCTCGCATGCGTTTCTTACCCTTGTCCGCAGGGCCAGGCTCCCCCAAGATCTCGGTAAGGCCGTCCAGGATGGTCCTCACCCCGATCGCCCGGGGCTTAAGGGACTTCATGAACTTCTTGACGCGGGGGTCTGCTGCATGCTGCACGAGGAGACAGTTGACCTTGAAGCAGTTGCCGATCCACCCGACGCCGCGGTCGACGAAGAGGCCGATGGCGATCTTGGTGATCGGCTTTCCGCGCAGGCGGCAGGAGCATCGAGGGCAGCAAATTCGATGTTGGCGATGTCTACCATGCAGTGTATTTGATCCATCACCGATTCGAAAGGATACGTGTCGTCCTTCGTGGTCTTCAGGAGCTTGACCGTCTTGTCTTCGGCCCACTTGCCATCATCGGCTACCTCGAGCCATTCTGCCAGTGCTTCGTTGACCTCGTCCTTCGTGTAAACCTTCTTCGCCGGCTGCTTACGCTGCTGAGCGTGCGAAGTCTTCTTGGCACGAGCTCGCTGCGGGCGCGGTGCCTGGCTATGCGATGATTGAGGCTCGGCGGGCGGGCCGGGAACCGGGGCTCCCGACCCGAGCTGTGGGTTACGCTAAGCTCCAAATGTACGCCGAGAATGATCATTTTCACGTACAGGAAGGATCTGGAACGAAGTCCCGAAGCGTATCCCCTGATACACAACTGTCGGGCTGGAGGGCGCGAGCGTGAACAACGGCACCTCGGCAACGGCTGTACAGTGGACCGAGCCATCTGCCGCGATCCGGCCGATGGTGTAGTCCATGGTGAAACGGTCGACACTGATCGGCATGGTGAGCAGCAAGTTGTCTGTCACGAAAGGCCATCAGTCGGTAGCCTGGCCAGATATGTGCTAATTCATACCATGTTGGAGCCTTGGCTCCAGCAAGAAGGCGTCCATGATGCTCTTCGAACAAGCTGTGACAGTGGCGGTGCCAGGAAGGTAAGACAGCTGCACGTCATTGATGATGGAAAGTGTTACGAACGCTCCCATTCGGCGCCGTTTACCCAGCGCCTGAGTTTCCTTTTTCGGACTGTTTACTTCTCACGTCGTTCCTATTGTCCTCCGTTGCATTGTAACCCGTCCTTTGTCCTGTAGTACAATAGCTTCCATTGTCTCACTGTCGCTATTGTACTTACGACCATTGTTCTACTGTTGCTATTGTACTTACATCCATTGTTTTCCCCTGTTCTCTCGCGACCCTAGTTACCTATTGTCCGCTCGTTCCATTGTTGCGTACATGTATATAAGACCTGTACTTTACTACCTGGAGACCTCAGTTTCGACCTCTTGTCTCCAGGTAAGCCTCGCTGTATTTCGTTTGTAGTATACTTCACTCAATACATCTTGTCTCCAGCCCTGACCGTCGAGCTTTGCTCCGCTCTCGCTGCACAAGTGCTCGTCGGCGCTCCTGCTCGTCTCGTGCGTATCCCTGATCCTTACTCGACGCTCAGTCGTAACATTAGGTCGAAACTTCCTACACGAGCACCAGCGCAACACCCCCTTTCCTTGGAGTTTATACACGTTTATCACTTCCCTCTCGTACGGTACGCACATAGATCCTCTGTGTTGGCCTAGCGTAGTGCACGCTCTAGTCACACCATCGGACGTGGTCTTGATTCAACTCGAGGCTTGCCACTTTTAGTGGTACAGTGCGCGGAAAGCTCCTAACCCGAGACCCCGGCACTGACAGAAGTGGTCCGCCTCACGGCGTGGGAGGCTAGAGAAAGGCGGCGAAACAAAGCCAAGGCAGAACTCCCCTGGGCTCGTGTCCCTGGAGGTTAAGACACAGCAATAGGCCGAGGAGGCTGAGCAGACAGTGTTGGATCGTGCACCTGCCGTTTGATTCCTGGACAGGAAGCGAGTTTCCCTACCCCTTACCAACTTCACCCCTGGGACACCGTGGCTTGTCAGAGGTCTGCACACGTATTTCACCCGGCCGAGGTTCACGACGAACACTGGGACAAGGACCACAACAACTGGAGGGTCTGCGATCAGCAACCGTGCCCACATAGAACCCGCACTATTCAGGAGAACCCGACGGTTGTCGAAGCCATCGCTCCTCGACGTGCTACGACCAACAACCAGAAGGAGTTAATCCTTGCGCACATTGCTAATCCACCGCCACCCGCTCCAAGAGACCCAGACCGCCCCCAGTTCGTCAAGCGGCCGCTGTTGCAGCCAAGAACCCTCATCTCGACCGGCCTCACGTCCAACGTCAAGGCCACCCTCCCGTGTACCCTCGCGACCTGTGAGTCGCAAACCCACTCCCACTGCAACCCCGTCCGGATCCCCTCGTACCGGAGAAATTTCCCTTCCTGTTGCTTTAGAACTTGTTCGACAACGTATTGCATCCTCATCAGACCGATCGCCAGTCGCTTCGACCTCTAGACTCCCAAAGACCGAAAGGGAACCGGAGCCGGAAGAGCCAGAGGAACCTGTAGTCGAACCGAAGTCGGAACGAGAAACCGTTGTCCTCAACACCCCCTCAGAACCCTCATCCTCATCCTCATCCTCATCGTCTCCCAGTAGGGCACCATCACCCGCACCAAGGGTTGTTCCAGCTATGACCACCCCCGCGCCTGCATTGTTCGACATCTCCAAACTCCTCAACCAGCTCGCCCCACGAGAGTACGATGGGAAATCCGCACAAGATGGCCTCCGCTTCATCGCCTCAGCCCAAATTTATCATGCCACTCTAACAGCTCAAGGTGTCGATGCACAGATCTGTTGGGTCACGGTTCTCAACAAGCTAACGGAGGGAGCTGCTGCATGGGCCGGTCCGTTTATTGTCAAGGTCGCCACGGGCACGATGCCCTGGGCAGACTATGCGGCTTTCGAAACCGACTTCAAGGCACACTTCTGTGCGGCAGACGATAAACAGGCTGCCACTGCGGAACTCACCAAGCTGTGCAAGACTTCGCACAGGCTCGGCACGGTCAAGGACTACACGACTGAGTTCAACGCCATCGCTGCCCGCACGGACTTCAGCGACCACGACAAGCGTGAACGCTACCGCACCGGCCTACCCTACAAGATCAAGGACATCTTCGCACAGGGAGCTCACGACATCAGCGACGTGGAGAAGATCCAGAAGGCGGCCCTGTCGATCGACCAGGCCCTGGCCATGCGAGAAGAAGAACGACCGAAGCAGTTTGGGTGGAAGAAGAAAGGCGAAAAGGCAGCAGCTACGAGCACAAGTAGGAGGCCCTTCAAAGGCACCTGCTTCAACTGCGGTGAAGAAGGACACCGTCTGTTCCAGTGCCCCAAGCCTAGGGTCAACAAACCGCAAACCGCATCGTCGTCGTCGGCCGGGACCGAGGAGATCAACACGCTGCGAGCGCAGGTTAAGGCAATGGAGGAGAAAATCGCTGCCCTTACGGTGGCGGACAAGAAGGAGGGTTTTTGATTCGAGCCGCATTGGACGCTGCGCGTGCTGGCTCTTGTAGTAATAGTCGGTTTTCTGTACTAGGTTCATCGTTCGTGTATGAAGTGAATCATGATGGTCAACACTTTCACATACCAGTACGGTTAATCGGCAAGCAGCGGCATAAGGACATTGTAGCTATGGTAGATAGTGGAGCTACAACTAAGTTCTTACATAGACGTTTCGTAGTAGAGAATCGTGTTACGACAAGGAAGTTGGCAAGGCCAATTCCTCTATACAACATCGACGGTACAGAGAACCGCGATGGGACGATTAGTGAGGTCGCCGTATTGGATATGGCGATTGGAGACCACCGGGAGAAGGTGGTGTTTGTGGTGACAGACATCGGAGAGGAGGATGTGATCATCGGCCTGGACTGGTTACGCGAGCACAACCCTGAAGTAGATTGGGAACGTGGCTCACTGCGTCTATCGAGATGTCCAGAGACGTGTCCGGCCAACCCGAAGGCATCCAAACCTGTTGAGACCAAAGCGCGTGATACGGAGGTACGGCTTACGGCGCGCCAAGGTTCTCGACGGGTGAGGAAGGTCAGGAAGGTTGGAAGGATACGTGCGGCCGTGATGGCAGAGGAGGATAGAGAAGACGAGGAACGGCCATGGCCGCCAGGATTCCTGCCACGGTGGGATGGAACTGAGGAGTCTCTTCTTAATGCATGGGACAACGGACAACGCGTTTATGGTACTCCACAACTATTTGCTTCAGCGACATACACATACTCTCAACAACTCGCTGAGCAAGAGTACCAGAAGAAGGAAGTCCGCCCTGTCGAAGAGATCGTACCGGAGCACTACCATGAGTACTTGCATGTGTTCTCGAAGGAAGCATCTGAACGCTTACCAGAACACGGGCCTTACGACCATGCAATTGAACTAGTGCCGGATGCGAAAATGTTCCACTCCCGGGTGTACCCCCTATCACCAAGCGAACAAGTTGAGCTTGACAAGTTTCTTGCCGAGAATGTGGCCAAGGGCTATATTCAGGAGTCGAAGTCGCCGATGTCCTCACCATTCTTCTTTGTCAAGAAGAAGGACGGCAGCTTACGTCCAGTCCAGGACTATCGACGGCTGAACGAGATCACCATTAAGAACCGTTACCCGCTGCCGCTGGTTTCGGACCTGATGGATCGACTCAAGAAGGCCAAGTACTTTACGAAGCTTGACATCCGTTGGGGGTACAACAATGTGCGAGTCAAATCTGGCGATGAGTGGAAGGCTGCGTTCGTGACCAACCGGGGACTGTTCGAACCGAATGTCATGTTCTTTGGGCTAGCCAATTCACCCAGCACATTCTCTGCACTCATGAACAACATCTTCAAGGACCTCATTGTCTTAGGCAAAGTCACTATCTATCTCGACGACATCCTCATTTTCACCAATGACATGGAGGAGCACCGCACTCTGGTGCGCGAGGTCCTGAAACGGCTGAAGGAGAACGACTTGTTCTGTAAGCCGGAGAAGTGCGAGTTTGAACAGCCCAAGGTGGAATACCTCGGTGTTCTCGTTTCAGAGAACTGCGTGGAGATGGACCCTGTGAAGGTCAAGGGTATCGCAGACTGGCCAGTCCCTCAGAACGCCTCAGATGTACGGAAATTCCGCGGCTTCGCGAATTTCTATCGGCGGTTCATCAAGGACTTCAGTGCTATCTGCAAACCTTTGGATCGCCTCACGGGCAACACCACATGGCGATGGGGAGAAGAGGAGCAGTCTGCCTTTGATGAACTCAAACGTCGTTTCACCGAGAGCCCTGTCCTGAGCATGTACGATCCAGACCGCAACACTCGGGTTGAAGTCGACGCTTCAGGCTTCGCAACGGGTGCGGTTCTGTCTCAGGAGGGGGAGGATGGTAAATGGCACCCCGTTGCCTTCCACTCCGAATCGATGAACGATGCGGAACGCAACTACGAGATCTATGACAAGGAGATGCTCGCCATTATCCGTGCCTTGCAAGCCTGGCGCCACTACCTCGAAGGACTACCCAGCGTGTTCGAGATCCAGTCAGACCACAAAAACCTCGAGTACTGGCGTACAGCACAGAACCTCACCCGTAGGCAGGCACGATGGGCTCTCTACTTGTCGCGATTCGACTTTGTCATCTCACACAAACCTGGCACCTCCAATGGTAGGGCCGATGCACTGTCGCGCAGGCCTGACCACCAGCGAGATGATGCAGATGACAATGTCGGACGTGTCTTGTTGCAACCCGAACGCTTCCGAGTTTTGGCAGCCAAGCGAGGGCACCTATCGGTGGTCCCAGACAAGGCACTGCTTCGACGCATCCGCGAGTGTGGAGATCGTGAGCAGGAGGTGGTGGAAGCACTTAGCAAACTGGACAGTCTCGGACCAGCGCGTCTCCAGAACGACTTGGTGGACTGGAACACTGAACAAGGCCTGCTTCTCTATCGTGGCCGAGTCTATGTCCCCAAGGACGAGGCACTGCGCGCTGAGATTGTACGCATCCACCATGACCTGCCGCCGGCAGGACACCCGGGACAGGCGAAGACGACGGAGTTGGTTACTCGTAACTACTGGTGGCCGGGCATGGGCAAGTTTATCAAGGACTATGTGGACACCTGCGACACTTGCCGTCGTGGTAAAACATCACACACCAAACCACACGGTCCTCTCCAGCCCAATGAGATCCCCGACGGCCCAGGCCAAGTAGTAACCTGCGACTTCATCACTGGACTTCCAGACGTAGATGGTTTCAACGCGCTGCAACTCATTGTTGATCGGCATGGAAAGATGATCCATCTTATTCCATGCACCGAGGAGATCGATGCGGAAGGAGCCGCAGACAACTTCATTCGAGAACACTTCCGTCTGCATGGACTACCACGAAAGATCATTTCCGATCGTGGACCCCAGTTCTCAAGCAAGCTCTTCCGTGCGATCCTCAAAGGCCTCGGTATAGAAAGCGCAATGTCAACTGCCTATCACCCCCAGACGGATGGCCAATCGGAACGATGGAACCAGGAGATAGAGGCTTACTTACGAATGTACTGCTCTCGACGCCGCGATGACTGGGTCAAGTGGCTGCCGATTGCAGAGTTTGCCTTTAACTCACACCAACACTCGTCGACGGGGTACTCGCCTTTCTATCTGATGTATGGCTTCGAACCCCAGTTCCACATTCCGATGTTGTCTACGGCAGTGCCCACGGCAGACGAACGAAGAGAGGAGTTGCGGCAGGCAAGGGAGGATGCAACCGCTGCCTTGACTCTAACGGCCGAACGGATGAAGGAGCACTACGATCGCTACGTCCGCGAGGCCCCGGAGTTTAAGGAGGGACAGAAGGTGTGGCTCGACACGAGGAACTTCCGTGTTCCAGGAGTCTCGAGGAAACTGGTGGACCGGTATGCTGGACCGTACCAAGTCGAACGCAAGGTGGGCAACCTAGCTTATGAGCTCAGGCTCCCCAAGGACCTTGCACTCCATCCCGTATTCCATGTGTCGCTCTTACTACCACACAAGGAGAGTCGACTCCTGGACGACACCCTCCAGAGCCACCCGCAATCGAAGTAGAAGGGGAGGAGGAGTATGAAGTGGAAGGTGTTCTAGAGTCGCGGCGGTATGGGCGGTGGAAGAAACTGCAGTACCTCGTGCATTGGAAGGGTTGGGGCCCAGAGCACGATAGTTGGGAGGATGCAGCAGACTTGGCGAATGCGCCGCAAGTGGTACAAAAATTCCATTCTACGCATCCAACGGCCCCTGGCCCTCTCAACAAGACTTAGTCGTGAAGGCACGACCCTTGGGAGGGGGGTACTGTTACGAACGCTCCCATTCGGCGCCGTTTACCCAGCGCCTGAGTTTCCTTTTTCGGACTGTTTACTTCTCACGTCGTTCCTATTGTCCTCCGTTGCATTGTAACCCGTCCTTTGTCCTGTAGTACAATAGCTTCCATTGTCTCACTGTCGCTATTGTACTTACGACCATTGTTCTACTGTTGCTATTGTACTTACATCCATTGTTTTCCCCTGTTCTCTCGCGACCCTAGTTACCTATTGTCCGCTCGTTCCATTGTTGCGTACATGTATATAAGACCTGTACTTTACTACCTGGAGACCTCAGTTTCGACCTCTTGTCTCCAGGTAAGCCTCGCTGTATTTCGTTTGTAGTATACTTCACTCAATACATCTTGTCTCCAGCCCTGACCGTCGAGCTTTGCTCCGCTCTCGCTGCACAAGTGCTCGTCGGCGCTCCTGCTCGTCTCGTGCGTATCCCTGATCCTTACTCGACGCTCAGTCGTAACAGGACCGGTATGCTGGACCGTACCAAGTCGAACGCAAGGTGGGCAACCTAGCTTATGAGCTCAGGCTCCCCAAGGACCTTGCACTCCATCCCGTATTCCATGTGTCGCTCTTACTACCACACAAGGAGAGTCGACTCCCTGGACGACACCCTCCAGAGCCACCCGCAATCGAAGTAGAAGGGGAGGAGGAGTATGAAGTGGAAGGTGTTCTAGAGTCGCGGCGGTATGGGCGGTGGAAGAAACTGCAGTACCTCGTGCATTGGAAGGGTTGGGGCCCAGAGCACGATAGTTGGGAGGATGCAGCAGACTTGGCGAATGCGCCGCAAGTGGTACAAAAATTCCATTCTACGCATCCAACGGCCCCTGGCCCTCTCAACAAGACTTAGTCGTGAAGGCACGACCCTTGGGAGGGGGGTACTGTTACGAACGCTCCCATTCGGCGCCGTTTACCCAGCGCCTGAGTTTCCTTTTTCGGACTGTTTACTTCTCACGTCGTTCCTATTGTCCTCCGTTGCATTGTAACCCGTCCTTTGTCCTGTAGTACAATAGCTTCCATTGTCTCACTGTCGCTATTGTACTTACGACCATTGTTCTACTGTTGCTATTGTACTTACATCCATTGTTTTCCCCTGTTCTCTCGCGACCCTAGTTACCTATTGTCCGCTCGTTCCATTGTTGCGTACATGTATATAAGACCTGTACTTTACTACCTGGAGACCTCAGTTTCGACCTCTTGTCTCCAGGTAAGCCTCGCTGTATTTCGTTTGTAGTATACTTCACTCAATACATCTTGTCTCCAGCCCTGACCGTCGAGCTTTGCTCCGCTCTCGCTGCACAAGTGCTCGTCGGCGCTCCTGCTCGTCTCGTGCGTATCCCTGATCCTTACTCGACGCTCAGTCGTAACAGAAAGGAATGTTGTGCCCGCATGACCGTGACCAGACTGGCGACGGTCATGTCCAACCAACGCAATCCTCCCCCTCGCAACGAGACGTTCTACCTGAGGAGATAGTATACCATGGACATCGAATGTCGGGGCCGTGCCGTCAACAGATGTCTGAATGCAGGATGAGCCCAGCCGGACGAGACTAGTGGATGAAGGCTTACCAGACCGCAGCGCTGTATACCTTCCGCAAGGATGCGCCAGTAAGGATCGGTCTGGCCCTGGGAAATAGCGAGTGTTAGTTGCGGATATAGGATGTGACAAGTCCCGTGTACGCACCCCATTGGACGGCATGACTGAAGGAAGAGAGAACAGGGCGGTCGAGAAGCCTCCTGATGCGATTGGCGCGGCAAGGGCATCAGAGGGGACAGATCCCTGCACGGCTGTGTTCGAGGTGCCATGTGGGGCAAGGGGATCGACAAGGGGCGTGGCAGACATGGCGAGCTGGGGTTTGCCAGAGACGCCGGACGGGCCGGCTACCGGGTTCTCGCGTGAAAGCACAGGCCCTACCGCTGACGAGGAAGGGCCAGCAGCCTGAGCGGCCAGGAGGACCGGGGGAAGGGACTTGTCAGAGGGCGTAGTGGACGCGCCATGCTGAGGGCTGCCCAACGCGCTGGACTCCGAAACCTGAGATGTAGAGGGTTTGGTGGATGCGCTAGACGGTGCAGGCATCAGCATGCCCGAGGGACCAGCAGGAGAGGTGCCGCGGGTCTCGCCTGCTACAGAGGAGCTAAGCTGAGAGCTCTGGGACAGGTCGGTCATCGGACTGTATGTGGTCGACGCGTCGACGTTGAGCTCGACCGAGGTGGCCGGGCCGCCTTGAGACGCCCGGGTATTTTCCCCGGACGGCTTCTGCGCAAACCGGCCGAGCCCGAGGTCCTCGATGCCCTGCAGACGAAATCAAGAAATGAGGTCACATGATGCAGAGGAGGTCCATTGATGTGACTGACCATGAGGGCGTCCAGCGTAATCAAATCGTCATTGATCAGCATGAAGAAGGCACGATCAACTGCCCATTCGCGTGACGGAACGTCGTCCAGAGGTTCCTCACCGGGGTCGGCGATGCCTTGATCGCGCCAACCAAACACACGGTTGAAGTCGACCGTGACGCCGCCTTGAGAGAGCTCATCAATGGCCGGCTGTTTTTTCATCTTGTTGTGAACTGCTTTCTCCGTCCAGGCGGACAAGAGAGTCTGCATAGGCAAGGATCAGCCATGGAAGTATGGAGCCTGCCTGTGGAAAGTGCGAACGGGAGGCTTACCCGGCAGGCGTTGACCTTGATATTGTTCCTGGACGATGTGAGCACGGCCCATAAGACGACGACGGCGTGAGGGCACATACCAGACCGCTTTGGAGACGTTTAACGTGGTGCGGGTGTTCGTCTCGGAGACATTATGCATGCTTTGGGACATATTGCTGAAGGGCTGGGGGAATCGTAGAAGAAATGCGGATAGCGAACAGGCAAGAGGACGGGCTGATGCGAAGACGAGGCGGGATGAGGTGGCGATGGTTCACTGTGGCTTTTAAACCGCTCGCTCCGGAGCGTGATGAACTCGGCCAATCACAGATGAGCGAAAATCATTTATACTCAAAACGATGCGTGCGAATACCCTCCGCGCACTCCAATCCTTGCTTGGGCCCCAACTTCCCTCTCCTGTGCCTCGTCACTGAGCATGTCATCTCCATCACCCACGGCCGAAGAAGTCCTCTCGCACCTCAAAGTCTGCAAAACATGTGGGTACCGGGTAGGCGCCCCCGTGCGATGCAAGGGTAAGAGCGACCCCACGCACAAGGATTTGTGGTTCGAGAAGGTGCGATCGTCCATCCATGATATGATAGACACAACCCGTTCAGACGGCCACGTTCATCTCTACAGTGCCTCAATGGCACTTCGACTCTCCGGGACCCCTGCCAGTACTTCCGTTGGTGCTTGGACATAGCCCCCGGGCCCCGCCAGGGTCCCAAGACGAGGTGCCCGGGGTATCTCTGCAGGGGGAACCAGAGCCCGGGGAACGTCAACGTCGAATGCACTTTCGGCGTTTGCCTTAAGTGCTGCCAACACCTGCAACCACTCCTCCCGACGCCACTCGCATGTTGGGTCTCCGACCACCGCACGGGAGTCGTGTCACCATCTGTTGTAATAATGATATATCATGTTACGGCTAAGTGCCTAGAGCGTTTTACATCAGGTTACGGCTAATTGCTGATGTATCATGTTGTTTCGGGCCTGTCCGACACAGCCGCCAGCCGCCAGCCCGATTTGGAAGGTCCTCCGCCGGGGGCTCTGCTGGCGCTTTTCCTGCTTACTCTCTCCTCGCTTGCTACCTCTCGGCTCCTCCCCATCAATCCCCGACCCCCCGGCTTGCCTCACATCATTCTCGAGCGCTCAGGCAACCCCCGCCATCAAATACAAGCCTCCCGAGGCGTAGCGGCCCAATTTGGAAGCCTCCCGCCTGCCCGGGGTGGCCCACCTTGTTTCTCTCATTACTAACCCATTTCTACACCGATTGCCTTGATTTTAGTGGCGTTCTGTTCGCGTTTGGGACGCGAATCTGACGCGTATAACGCGTCACCATAAAGGTACGTACTAATAGTTACACAGTGCCCCCTAGGTTCGCCCTAGTAGGCACTGTTTAGTCCGTATCTTCATGAGTTTCTGACGGAATTACACATGAAAGGGCGCGTTCGATTTGTATGATTAATGCGCATCGAACGCGCCCTTTCGCGCGTAATTCTGTCCAGTGGTTGTCAAGATATGCATACGCCTTCCTCGAGGGAGGGTGGTATACATATCTCAGCAACCACTGCATGCATTGTCTTCGTTTCTTCACTCACTTATAGCTACTTACTAGCGTATATAGGGTATACCATTCGTTTTACAGCTCTCCTGCATGCCATAGAAGGAGATGGCTATCAGTACTCGATATGGGGCACCTTCGACGCCCCATATCTCGAGCGTTTCTCCACGCCCTTCGGCGAAACACGTATCCACGGAAAGCCCTTGGCCAGGGCTTTCCAACGAGCTATTATACGCCGCGATACGACCGCTGGAACGTCCGGGGTAGGGACCCCTTCCTCCTACCCCCATGTACCATTAATATGTCTATAGTGGCTTCAATTCCCAACGAAATGTCTTCGTTCCTTTTGTATTCTCTTCTGATTATCTCTGTATAGCTGTTAAATGAGACGATTCGCTTATCGCACACCAGGATCTTAGTGCAGTTGCTTATCAGTGGTAACAAAACCACCCCCTCTGGACGATTTTCCTGCAATGCTATGGCAAAATACAGTATGTACCCTAGTAGTACTTATATACAGCTAATATATGCAAAAGAAATCAAGAGAATCGGATAAGAACCTGAGAAGATATGGGGGAGAGAATGCTGTGGTACTTGTAGCTATTGTAAGACACCGGAACAACTGCGTCTTAATGCTGTCTTGCGGAGCGTCTTAACCCAGCCACAGGGGGGAGGACAACTTCACAAAGCCATAACTCGGTCAATTCTTGACCGTTTCACACAATTTTGGGTGCGTTTGAATCGTGCATTCAAGGCGTCAGATGTGCATACATTAATCTAAGGATATATGGGAACATGGGAGAGCATTAGACACCTTTTGTACCAGACTGATAAGAGCATAATGCCAGAGTACAGGCTCTGATAACGATGATATTACAGAGCAGCATATCAGTATACAACCAGAATACGAAACAAAAGGAATGATGAGAATAAGTGCTGTATTAGTTTAGATATAAGGTATACAAGCAAAATGAGAGGCAGGAGGAAGGGGTCCCTACCCCGGACGTTCCAGCGGTCGGATCCGGGCGCATGATGGCTCGTTGGAAAGCCCTGGCCTAGGGCTTTCCGTGGATGTGTGTTGCGCCGTGGGGCGTGGAGAAACGCTCGAGATATGGGGCGTCGAAGGTGCCCCATATCGAGTACTGATAGCCATCTCCTTCTATGGCATGCAGGAGAGCTGTAAAACGAATGGTATACCCTATATACGCTAGTAAGTAGCTATAAGTGAGTGAAGAAACGAAGACAATGCATGCAGTGGTTGCTGAGATATGTATACCACCCTCCCTCGAGGAAGGCGTATGCATATCTTGACAACCACTGGACAGAATTACGCGCGAAAGGGCGCGTTCGATGCGCATTAATCATACAAATCGAACGCGCCCTTTCATGTGTAATTCCGTCAGAAACTCATGAAGATACGGACTAAACAGTGCCTACTAGGGCGAACCTAGGGGGCACTGTGTAACTATTAGTACGTACCTTTATGGTGACGCGTTATACGCGTCAGATTCGCGTCCCAAACGCGAACAGAACGCCACTAAAATCAAGGCAATCGGTGTAGAAATGGGTTAGTAATGAGAGAAACAAGGTGGGCCACCCCGGGCAGGCGGGAGGCTTCCAAATTGGGCCGCTACGCCTCGGGAGGCTTGTATTTGATGGCGGGGGGTCGCCTGAGAGGTCGGGGCTGATGGGAGGCAGGCCAGAGAGTCGGGGATTGATGGAGAAGAGCCGAGAGCGTGCAAGCGAGAGAGAGTAAGCAAGAAAGGTGCCTGCAGAGCCCCCGGCGGAGGACCTTCCAAATCGGGCTGGCAGCTGGCGGCTGTGTCGGACAGGCCCGGAGCGACATGATACATCAGGAAGCTAGCCGTAACCTGATGTAAAACGCTCTAGGCTCTTAGCTGTAACATGATACATCATTATTACAACAGCAGCTGGTCGTGTACCCCGAAAGAGCCGACGAACGTGAGCGACACCCAGCTCGTTATAAGTCCAGAGACTCATTGACCGGAAACACAGCGAACGAGCGTGAGGAGAACGCCCCGCGGCGAGGTCAGCGTGATCGACGGTCCAAGCCACCGAACGCATCGAAGCCACCGAACGCACCCAAGGCGTCGGACGCATCGAAGACGTCGAAGGCCTCGAAGCCACCGAACGCACCGCACGCGTCGGACACATCGAAGACGAAGGCCTCGAAGGTAGGACGTAAGCAAGCCGCCCCCGAAATCTCCTCCGAGCGCCCGGAGTCGACGGTGCACGCAGCCTCCACGCCCTCTCGCCCACCACCCAAACGGGACTCATACGCGACACCTACTGGCGCCGCGTACGTGTCGCGTATGTCAACCCTCGACACCGAACGCCGCCTCGACGAGGAACTTCGCTCGGAGCGCCATCGACAGGAATACGTGCGGTCCCAAGCTCGCCATGTTGCGCTGCGATGGTGGTCGAAGGTAACGTATGCGGCTTACTTATACTTCTGCCTTCGCTCACGCGTTCTGACGCACTAGGACGGACAAGAGCCTGAGTCGTTCGAGTTCCGCGTCGAGAACCCTTCTGCGTTCCACCCTAAGGATATACCTGACCTGGTCGCCGAGTTTTACTGCGACCGAGAGAAATTCCAGTACTACGACTCCAAGAAGCGAGTGTGGTACACGGGTACCGCGGGCACCGCCCCGCGCGACCTGAACAAGCTCACCGACGACGACCTCTGCTACCGTTCGCATGGCGTGACCTCCGGAGAGGGCATGCCTGGTGCAGTTAGGAAGCGCCCCCCTCCGGAGGACTCTACGGCGGGCGATACCCCACGCCGTCCAAAGTGAGACATGCCACGCTTCGAACGTTCTAAGCGCTAACCACCTATATCATAGCCCGCCCTTCGCTGACAACCCCAACACGCCCATATCGCTGCATAGGCGGTCGTTGTCTCCCGTCGCGACCTCGCCACCAAGGTCATGCAGCTCCACGGTCCTGAACGAACTCGACTCGGAGTCGTTTGACCACCATTCAGACCTCGACTTCACCCTACCTCCGTTCGCTGCCGACCCAAAGTCATACGCCGCGATCAACGCATCTGTTGCGCCAATTGCGGCGCTTTTCCCTACCGATCCAGATATCTTCGCTGGCCGGCCATCCACCTCGCAAGGAACCGCTGCGCCTGAACCTACACAACCCTTGGATCTCTCGACGGCGCCTCGCGGGCGAAAGGGAACCGAGTGGCCGTGGCGATACGTGTGCAACATGGCCACCGGATTCGACGCCATCCGTCGTCTGGAGGATGACGTGCCGCCTCTGAGGACGGATGAGGCCTTCAAGCAAGTGTTCAAGGCAGACTACAAAGCGACCACCTATCACGACCAACTTCGAGCGTGGCAGGCGGCCGGGCTCGTCGCGGGGGAGCGGGACCGTTGGATTAGTAAGGGCCGGACTGAAGGCGGCGAGTGGCTGAAGTTCATGAAAGAGTGGCGCCAGCGTCGTAAATAGTCACTTGTATCCAGTTAAATTTTTGCACGGCGCGAATGGAGCGAAAATGTCGTCACCGATGGTGGCCGATGATGCGGAACAAACTGAAGGTGTCCATGGGTAAGTAGCCGCCAAGCGTAAGCCGAAATTAGCACGCGAACTCGTGTCAATGTCATGCCAGGAAAGTGGACATGTCCAAGGCCCGGTGTGTTGTCTTTCTGATGAATCTCAAAACGATCTGCTGTGCGAACGGGACGTGACGCATCGCCAAAGAATGCAAATTTGCGAATCCCGGCACTAAAATGCTTATCGCTAAGACCCGGCAGCCTTACTGTTGATATATCTTATGACACGGATTATCCGTCCCGTACATTCCGCCATGAAACCTCTGTTGACCTTTTCGCCGTATCCGACATCCGACCTGGGCAACCTACTCGCGCTGCTCGAGCTCGCGCGGGTGGGTGGCGATCCTATCGACAATCCTACGCCGTGGGCCTGGGAGACGTGGCAGAAGATCGCAATGTGTACCCGCGCGCCATGGCAGCCAACGGCCACTCTGCAAGAAACCGGCATGTCCAAAGACGAACGGGACTACTCGAGGGTCTTTGTTGCATCGTATCATGCAACAGGAGACAGCCGTGAAGACCGCGTCCGGTTTGCGACCGAGCTATCTGAAGGCGATGCATACAAAGGCCGGATTCATCTGACGTTGTGGTGGAGGCGGGCGTGGGACGGCGAGTCGGGATTTCTCGAACGTACCATCCTGTACGCATTGCAAGAGGCCGGAATCATGAGATGGGACCGTCGAGCGGTGAGTCTCAGGTAACGTTACTAAACGATTAATGTTGATGCCATATATTTTTTGTTAGGTCGAAGATCTCGACGCCTGCTTGCTGCAACGCCCCAACGCCCCGCTCGTGGCATTGTGCCAGCGGCTTCTTGGACCAGAGGCGCGCATGGGCGGAGAGGTGACGTCGCGCCCGGAAATCTGGATGTGGCTGAAACATCTCGTACATTTCACAAGACACTTTTGGATCGGCTTTCACAATAGCCAATGGCAATTCGTCGACGTCCTACGGAAGTTATTATACGTATACACGCAAGGTGCGCAAGTGTCTGGCCGGACCGTCGATTTGAGTCGATGTTGACCAAGGTGCCAGAGGTCGCCCACGCACATTGTAACGTGGTCAGGATCACGGCGTACATCGACCACCTGGGAGACCTGGTGAACAACCTGGACTTCACAATTGGAGACAACCGGTTAGCACAGGTCGAGCATTACCGCAAGATCCTGGCCGACATCGAAGCTTCCTTGGACGAAGCGCCAAGGGCCAACAACACACGTGAGTGCCACTCCAGCATGCGAACCACACTGGGCTAACGCTACGAGGCTGTCACGTCCAGCGCTTCCGACAAATATGATCAGGACGTTGTCATGGGTTAATGATGCTCACGGCAGGAAGAATATCCTCGATGCGATCCGTCGATGCCAGTACACCCTGGCGCTGAGGGCGACTCGCGCGCTCGCGACAAAGAATGACGAAATACTCGATGTTTACGAAATCCTATCGCACGAAGATTTCCAGTTCTTCTTTCGTACCACCGAGGAGACAAACGAAGTGTGGGATGAAGACAACGAGGCTGGTTTGCAATTAGCAATTAGCACACTGCCCCGTAGATGGTAGTGCAAGAATAGTCTGCTATAGTGCTCTGCAATGGACGTTTTGAAACCAACATTTCGCCCAGGCCTTGCTTTGGCAGGCCGCACGATGGTGAGGCTATTGATAGAGCGAGTACACGTGTTGTCCGGCGTGTGGGGGCTTGGTCAGCAGGTACATGCGGCGAATGGATGGACGAGGAACTTAGTCATTTGACAAATGGTTTTAGGGGCACGGAACTTGCGCGAAGGAGCTCGACCGCTCTTCGACGGGCGTATTGTAGTGATGGTCCATTCGTACACTCGTGGATATTTGAAAAACAATGGGGATTTATTCTCGATATAGCGACATATCTACATACATGACATACACTAGCGGTAGGTGCTACATAAAGTGGGTTTAACGTGAAAAGGGGACGCAAGCCGATGGCGTGACATCGGTCCATGCAGTTCAACCGCACAGACACTACTGCATAAGCCCAGAGGAATGTGTGGGAAGGGAGAGGGAACGAGGACCGTAACGAAATCATTACCATCAAATGATGAGATATCCATGCTGACAAATAAGCCACGTGGTCCTGAGATTCCATGTCCGGCCCGGTCCGCCGTAGTTGCCGAAACGGAATCGTCGCAACCTAGAGATATAACAGTTTGAAGTTGAGCGCAGCGTCGAGCCGAAAGTTGAATAGTCTTTGGAGAAGGCGATGTGGCCGAAAGAAGAACATGGCGGGGGTGAAGACAATGGAGCACAATGATGGTGAGGCCTCACAGACGCCCGATCGCACATGAAGACGACGGCCCAGCCGGGATCGATCTCGTAAAATAGATAGAGTATCAATCCCTAATCTCATTCTGAAAACATGCAATGGGATCGCGTCAACATGAGGAATGTGCGGGTCCAATAACAACTTAAGCAAGTCAGTGAGGAAAGGTTAAAGCTTAAGACACGATATATATTCTTAAGACGTAATCCTCTTTTGCATTTCTAACGCACCGGAACGGCGGAGAGCTCAAGCCCACAGTTCAGCACTCGAAAAGGAACATTTAATCATTCATGATCCGGGGTTCCCGACAACGCCGGTACTATTTGTGTCATCAAAATTCACCGATGGGGATCTAGCATTTGCATTTCGACAATGAACACGTGTGATACATGACTACTGTGCGATCGCGGACTGCGGCAGGAGAACCGGATGGCATACGACATTCCAAGAAGAATTCAATCCGCATGTCGTGACGTCGACGTGCGACCGCGACGAACAAGCCTATTTCTTCTCCTTCTTGACAACAACTGTGTCGGAGGGCGGGTCAAACTGGTCCGAAAGGGCCTTCAACTGGGCGAACTTCTCGCGCCTTTTTTCATCCAGCTACATGTTCGTGAGATAAAGAAAAAGTGCATTGCAGAGGAACTTACTATGGTGCGCTTGTACTTTACCCCCGATGTGTTCGCGTCGTCATCAGAATCGGATGACGAGGACGAACTGTCTGTGCGCAGAGTAGCCGAGGAGACCTTCTAGAGTCGGGGTGAACAAAGTTCAATGGATTATGAAAACACTTACCTTAGAAACACGGCCATGGGAAGTGCCAGCGATGGGCGTGCCAGTATGCTTGCTGGTGCTCTGAAAGGATGATTAGACTCGTTGCATCTAACGCGATGGACCACGCCTGACCTTGGAGGAGCCCTTCTTGTGCTTCTTGCTTGAGGACTTTGACCTCTTACCCTCGGCATGCTCATCGTCAGATCGCTCGCGCTTTGCAGGGACACGCTTCGAAGACCCCGATTTGGGTTTCTTGGTTGGAGCCTGAAGAACTGGTGAGGCAGAATCAGCAACCTGCGTGCGTAAAACATACCGGAGATGGGCTAGGCACGTAGTCGGAATCGTCATGGGTGTCCCGCTTGCTGGATTTCTCCTTGGGCTCTTCCTGCTTCTTGGCTGCGCGCTTGGGGGATTCGTCTTTGGCATCGCTCTCGCTATCAGCATCTGTGTCAACGCTTTCTGCGTCGCTCTCCGACTGTTTGGAGCTCCTGGTCTTGTGTTTCTTGGACACGGACTGTAATTTTTGTGAATCATCAGCACTCAAAATACAAACACCGATGACATGCGTACCGCGCTTACCCTCTCTTTGTCCTTGCCCTCGTCGTTGTTCTCGTCATCGCTGCTTGGAGCATCCTCGTTGCTTGCAGGGGTCCCCCCCCGACTGCCTTGGTGATCCCGGCCTCGGAGGCAGAATCGGGAAGGGGCTCACTAACGTAACGACGCGGGACTTCATCCTCCTCCGCCGTAACTGCAGCCTCCACCGGGGCGTCGGAGCCAGACCGCATCGACAACACATCCGACCGTAGTTGCTTCACCTCGCCGAGGAGAGTTTTGACCAACGCGAATAGGTCGACGTTAGCCTCTCTAAGAGCCTCGAGGGTGACGTCATGGCTTCCTAACTGCTCCTCTAAGTTATTGATGATTTCTGGTAGATATATATCGCAGTCAGAGGCGACAAGCTCTGTGACTGGTTAGCAAACATGTAACAATACTGTTAGAAAATACCCACTGTGGCGGAAAGAACAATCATGTTTGTATTGAATGCAACGGTCGCACTGCTTGTTACGGCGGCCGATGCGACAGACTGCACGGTTGTGAGCACACTGGATACAGGAGTACTTGCTGATACGAGACTGAGCCATGGCGAGGGAACGAGGGGAAGCGATGAGGGGTTGACCTCCGCGTCGTGTTGAGACGCTATATATATAAAATGAAATGAAGTCATCACGAGCGTGAAGACTCTGCGTAAACTACTTCGCATTCATCTGAGTGACACGAGATAGGCCAAGTATCTCTCCTGCTTTGTTGGGCGCAGTTGCCACATCGAATATGAGGCTCGTGCTGCATTAGAAGAGTCCACAACACACAACGTCACCAAATCACGGCCTAAGACTGCTGTCCAAACGTAATCGCATTCAACTTCTTGACACCGGGAGGAACAAGAACAGTCATTCGTACTCGTCTGAGAGATGCAGGACAAGCCGAGTTTATCTCCTCCTTTCTTGGGCGCAGATGCCACCTCGAATATGATATTCATGCTGCAGACCAACAGTCTGAAACAAACAACGTCACAAATACACGGCCTAAGACTTCCAACCAAATGTAGTCGCTTTCAACTTGTTGACACAGGGAGTAATAAGAGTTCACCGATGTCTCATTATAGTGCAGACTTGAACATTCATGACTGTATGGTACCGCAGCACAAGTGCATCACGGTGACATACATCCAGCACAAAGTGCATCACAGTGACGAGGTACCACGTACCTTCTATCCTCACTTAAACTGTTTCGACGTGAGGGTGATGTTGTACACATTGGGTGCCAATGACGAACGAATGCGCGAGCGCGAACATATCACAATATTCAGCGGGTAGGCGAGCACGCGGGCGGCGAGACTGTTGAACGCAACACGGGGTGAAACCGCGTGTTAGGGCACGAACGCGACGCCGGGGAGCGCGGATGGACCGAGTGCAGATGACATCGCCCAGGAGTGGCGCACACACGTCCCGAGACGATGCAGGCTCAGTGCGAGCTGGAGCGCGCACGCGCGACCCCGGAGTGCGGACGCGAAGAGACTCAGTGCGCGGTGGTGCACACGCGCCCCGCAACGATGCGTGAACGCCGCGTGTTAGGGAACGAACGCGGCACCGGGGCACGAAGATGGACCGAGCGTAGATAACATCGCCCAGGAGTGGCGCACACACGTCCCGAGACGATGCAGGCTCAGTGCGAGCTGGAGCGCGCACGCGCGACCCCGGAGTGCGGCCGCGAAGAGACTCGGTGCGCGGTGGTGCACACGCGCCCCACAACGATGTGCGAACGCCGCGTGTTAGGGAACGAACGCGGCGCCGGGGCAGGAGGTTGGACCGAGCGTAGATGACATCGCCCAGGAGTGGCACACACACGTCCCGAGACGACGCAGGCTCGTTGCGAGTTGGAGAGGGCACGCGCGACCTTGGCGTGCGGACGCGAAGAGAGGCCAAGCTTGGTGGTGCACAGTCGCTGTGCGACGATGGTGGGACTGCATGAGTGGGGGAACATACCCTCGGTCATTGAGGTGGACTGGCCGCATGAGTTGCCAGACAATTGGGGTGGGGAGAGCTTAACGACGACATGGAGGGAGCTTGATGTCCTTTGCATGCAGACACACACGTTGAGATAAAAAAAAGGATGTATTGAGTATGCATTCGTATTTACACGATTGAATAATACGCTAAGAGAAGGGTATGAGGTGAAACATAGGGGTTTCATCTTCGTCTCCAACACTGTCCGGGCAGTTCAACCACCCGGACACCTCACCGAACTGAACATGACGCTGGACATCGATACGATACGAGAGCAGAATGAGAGGGAAGAATGGTCATGCTAGAGGCGCCGACGCAATGGTGATGATGGTGGCGGGTGCTAAGAAGCCACCATCTGTTGTAATAATGATGTATCATGTTACGGCTAAGAGCCTAGAGCGTTTTACATCAGGTTACGGCTAGCTTCCTGATGTATCATTCCCTTTCGGGCCTGTCCGACACAGCCGCCAGCCGCCAGCCTGATTTGGAAGGTCCTCCGCCGGGGGCTCTGCAGGCGCCTTTCTTGCTTACTCTCTCTCGCTTGCTCTCTCTCGGCTCTTTCCCATCAATTGCCGATGCCCCGGCCTGCCTCCCATCAGCCCCGATCTCTCAGGCGACCCCCCGCCATCAAATATCAACCTCCCGAGGCGTAGTGGCCTGATTTGGAAGCCTCCCGCCTGCCCCGGGGTGGGCCACCTTGTTTCTGCCATTACTCACTCATTTCTAGGCCGATTCCCTTGCTTTTGGTGGCGTTCTCTTCGCATTTCAAGCGCGAATCTAACGCGCTAAATGCGCCATTACAAAGGTGTGTACTAACAGTTCCACAGTGCCCCCTAGATTCGCTCTAGGGGGTATTGTTTTGTCCATATCTCCGTGGATTCCTGATGGAATTACGCGCGAAAGGGTGCGTTCGATTCGCATGATTAATGCGCATCGAACGCGCCCTTTCGCGCGTAAATCCGTCCATTGGTCGTTGAGATATGCATACTCTCTCCTCGAGGGAGGGTGGTATGCATATCTCAGTAACCACTGCATGGATTCACTTTGTTCTTTCGCTCATCTGTAGCTACTTACTAGCGTATATAGGGTATACCATTCGTTTTACAGCTCTCCTGCATGCCATAGAAGGAGATGGCTATCAGTACTCGATATAGGGCACCTTCGACGCCCCATATCTCGAGCGTTTCTTCACGCCCCACGGTGCAACACATATCCACGGAAAGCCCTCGGTAAGGGCTTTCCAACGAGCCATCATGCGCCCAGATCCGACCGCTGGAACGTCCGGGGTAGACACCCCTTCCTCATACCCACATCTTTTAATGTCTTCCTTATATCTCTCTTAGTAATTGACGGGTGTTTGTGTTTCTTTTTGTTACATTTAGATATGTCGAATGAGCATTCGATTTCCAGTTCACATGCTTATCAGAGCATGCATTCTCTCTGTACATCCTTATCAATATGTCGGAAAATCATGGACTGTAGCTTCATACAACATTATATACATGCAGATGTTAGATAGGAATGAAAGCCCTGATTAATGCCATCAAAACAAGCCCAGAATCATGGAAAACGGCGAAGAACTGACTGAGATATGCATATGCCAAGGTCTTAAGCTCCCGTAGTGGGGCTTAAGACGTTGCGTACAATAGCGTCTTAATGCTATTGTGCAAGTGTCTTAATGTGGCTGTAAGTAGTGTGCCATTGATTCTAATATATCTCAGCAAGTTTTCGTCCGTTTCCCTTCATTGTTTCTGCATACTGCAGCTATAATCGAGTACTATTGTATTGGACACTTACTTCTACAATGAAGGCATTGAAAAATCGTCCAGAGGGGGTAGTAGGGTAGCTACTGATAAGGGTCAGCAGTAAGATCCAGTGAGGCAATAGGAAAAATGAGTATTACATTAAATGATGACATATAGTGCAAATATAATACAGAAAGAACGAAGGGGTATCATAGGGAATTGATAGAACCACAACCAAATCTATGCTCAGGGGGGGTATGAGGAAGGGGTGTCTACCCCGGACGTTCCAGCGGTCGGATCTGGGCGCATGATGGCTCGTTGGAAAGCCCTTACCGAGGGCTTTCCGTGGATATGTGTTGCACCGTGGGGCGTGAAGAAACGCTCGAGATATGGGGCGTCGAAGGTGCCCTATATCGAGTACTGATAGCCATCTCCTTCTATGGCATGCAGGAGAGCTGTAAAACGAATGGTATACCCTATATACGCTAGTAAGTAGCTACAGATGAGCGAAAGAACAAAGTGAATCCATGCAGTGGTTACTGAGATATGCATACCACCCTCCCTCGAGGAGAGAGTATGCATATCTCAACGACCAATGGACGGATTTACGCGCGAAAGGGCGCGTTCGATGCGCATTAATCATGCGAATCGAACGCACCCTTTCGCGCGTAATTCCATCAGGAATCCACGGAGATATGGACAAAACAATACCCCCTAGAGCGAATCTAGGGGGCACTGTGGAACTGTTAGTACACACCTTTGTAATGGCGCATTTAGCGCGTTAGATTCGCGCTTGAAATGCGAAGAGAACGCCACCAAAAGCAAGGGAATCGGCCTAGAAATGAGTGAGTAATGGCAGAAACAAGGTGGCCCACCCCCGGGGCAGGCGGGAGGCTTCCAAATCAGGCCACTACGCCTCGGGAGGTTGATATTTGATGGCGGGGGGTCGCCTGAGAGATCGGGGCTGATGGGAGGCAGGCCGGGGCATCGGCAATTGATGGGAAAGAGCCGAGAGAGAGCAAGCGAGAGAGAGTAAGCAAGAAAGGCGCCTGCAGAGCCCCCGGCGGAGGACCTTCCAAATCAGGCTGGCGGCTGGCGGCTGTGTCGGACAGGCCCGAAAGGGAATGATACATCAGGAAGCTAGCCGTAACCTGATGTAAAATGCTCTAGGCTCTTAGCCGTAACATGATACATCATTATTACAACAGCAGCTGAAGAAGCGGCCGTAAGTGCTTAAGTCAAGAGGAAGGAGAATCGTCCAGCAGGCGCCCAAGGATACCGACGTGCACGCTGTCGTTGGATGATATACTTACATACATATTGCCAATGGTTTTGCGGCCAATGGGTACCTGGCGGGGGGTTGCACAACATTACTCGCCCCGTCAAAGTGTGCAGACGCAAAGAGTGATCGCAGTATCAGGGCGGCTGCGCACATACCCGGAGGGTGCAACACGCCGCACGCGCGGCCACTGCGTACGGATGAGAAGACTGGATCCGAATATCAAGTGATCGTGTACACCTGCACCCCGAGGCGATGAGGGTACGGTGGGTGTTAGTGATCGAACGTGGGCTACTGCATGCAGGCGGAAGGAATGGTCCCAACATCGGCGCGTGATGGTGCACACTCACACAGACACTGTGAAGTGACGGTGCGTGCGTTGTCCAACATTGACAAGCACGGTGTAGCATGGTATGGCATATGGTTCGACTTGTCGTCCTCAATCCAGGGTGACTTGATGAGATTGTTTACTGATTCACGGCGGGCAGTGGGAAACTGACAGTGAAAACATACGACGTGTAAAGATGATGTATTGAAAGAATTTGGCTAAGTACATGATTCTATGTACAAGTGCGCTCACGGGAGAACGACAGGGATTAACC
Source organism: Ganoderma lingzhi (assembly GCA_026283605.1). NCBI lineage: Eukaryota > Fungi > Basidiomycota > Agaricomycetes > Polyporales > Polyporaceae > Ganoderma > Ganoderma lingzhi. The sequence goes on from JAPJYM010000001.1 coordinate 3,950,697, forward strand.
GAGTAGTCCGGAGATCACGAGAGGAAAGCAGCCCGAGCATGATCGCCTGTCCGGGTGGTTCAACCACCCGGACACTTCATGGCATCGATCGAGGCCGGAGATGGAGACAATACGAGAGGTTAAAGAGAGGGAGGAAGGGGATGATGGTGGAGGCCGAGGCGATGGGTGATGATGGCGGCGCGAAGTGAGTCGAAGCATTGAGAAGGAGAGCAGGCGGCGGTAGACGCCCAACACGCCAACCATAATGGCGCCCAAGTTCAGATCTGTTTCACGTGATCGTGGGACTCTGGCCCTCGGGCCGCTTTGCCTTGGCCGTTTTGATCGGGTTCCATACTGATTTCATATCACGGCGTTTTACGGCGTTTTACGCCGTTATACGCCGTGCCTTGCCCCATGGTTCACCTGTTCTCGACTGGCCCCATATGGCCTTGGAGGAGGGCGGAAATCTGGTCGTGTTGCAGCCCTAGTACTAGTATGGCCTGGATCTCGGCGGGATAGGCGCTGATTGACTTGAGCATGTCGAGGCCGCCTTGCATTGCTTCTGGTGTTCGACCCATTGTGCCGGCGCGACGATTGCTGGGAGCTTCATGACCTACACGTGCACGAAGACGTCAGCATCGAAAACCCCCTGCGCCACACGAAAAACGCGTACCTCTAGCCCTTGTGGAACTGTACGAATAGAATAGTGCCATACGTCGCGACTTCCCGAGCGTGCGATTGGAGGAGCTTTTCGACATGTCCTCGTTTTGGCGCTCCGATGCGTTGCCATTCTTTACTTTCTGCCGCGTCGGACGTCAGGAATTCACGGACGGCAGGACATATGTCGCATGAACACTGCCAGTTGCGGATCGCCTCAAGATACTTCGATGCCGTGTTCGGGGGACGCGACCCGAGCACCCTCTCCGCCTAGTAATAGAGCATGATAGTCCGGATCCGGAATGCAGAAGCGAAGAGCGGAGTCATAAGCGGCTGTTCGTGCTTAAGCAGGAGTGCACGAAGGTCGGGCAAGAGCGGTGCAAGCTGAGTTTTGATGTACTCCACGTCGAGCACGGGAGGATTGAGGAGTCGGTCGAGAACTTTGCCGGCGCATGCTTCCGGGAGGCTGACCTTCAGGCAGAAATCAAGAACGTCGACAGCAGGTTTGGCCCGATTTGCAGAAGAGGTTCCCGTTCGTCTGGGGCCGTCCAGAAGATGAGCAGTGCGTAGTATCTCTGTTCGAGAAACTGAACCCCCCGATACTTGAGTACCGCCGCTATAAGCAGCTCCGGTTCATCGTGGGCGACAGATTTCAATTCGTCAAGCTGGTTGTCCCTCACTATCTCAGACCACGATATGGTGAGCGCCGTTAGCTATTACAAAAAAGTTAAAACAGTACACTGTACAGTACGAATAGTGCTACTCCTTAGTATTACGCTATCGAAAATTCATCCTACGATACGAAAACGTGCCAACGAGGAAGACACAGGCAATAGTAAGGCACGAGAAAATGGCAACTAGCACAGAGATATCAAGTGAGATCAATAATGTCCCCCTCGTCGTACGCAGTCTTCCTGCGCTTGGCAGGGGGTGGTGCCGCAGCGTTCGAAGGGCCCGCTATCGCACTCGTTGACGTGGAGGCCGGGATGCCTCCAAGTGTGAACGTTGCGAGGTGCGGCTGTGCGACACTCGGTGCCGAGTCGTGCGGCCGTTTGTTCGCGTCTGACACCGAGGTCGCCACCATGCTTGCAGCACCCAGTGGGAGGCCATGCGCAACAACGCGCGAGGGACCTACCAGCGGCTGCGCGGCCGCGACCTGAACCGAATTAGCAGCAGCAGTAGGCACATTGCTAGTAGGACCAGCGGGAGCCGGGGCGTTCACGAAGGGACGACCGAGCAACAGCGCCGAGATCTTCGCATGATCGGCACCAAGCACTTCCTTGACCGCTGCAGGATCAGCACTGACGCTCTTGAGCATGTCCAGGCCCTTCTTTTGGTGCTCCACCCAGCGCGAAGGACCAATTAGGTCCTTCGATTTTGTGACCTTTGGGTCGTGCATTAGTCTTCCCCGTTAACATGCTATCATTTCAGGGTCACGTACCTCCAAGCCTTGAGGTGTGGTGCGGACCGTCTCATAAGTCGCCAACATTCGTGCGTGCAGGTTGAGGAACTGCTCGACGTGGCGCCGTTTCGGGGCTCCGATCCTGCTCCACTGCTTGCGCTCGTTTGCCTCCGATGTCAAGAATCTGCGGACGGCGGGGCACACGTCGCAATTGCACGTCCACCTGGTGAGAGCGTGCAGATGTTTGCTCGCTGTATCGGGGGGACGAGGGCCGAGGACCTTCTCCGTGTAGTACAGCATGGTTGTGCGGAAGAGCGGCGCGAACGTCGGGGAAGAAAGCGACTGCTGTCGTCTCGCGAGGAGGGCACTGAGATCGGGAAGGAGCGGCGCAAGCTGGTTCTTGATATAGTCTACGTCGAGTCTGGCAGGATGAAGGAGCCGCTTCGTTACAATGTCGCATACCTCCGGGAGACGGAGAGTAAGACAGTATTCGAGAACCGGGATAGCGGGCTTTGTGGAGTGGCCACCATAATACGGTGGGTTGTAGGCCGTCAGGTTCACGATCGAGGCCCACTTCTTTAGAAGCCGCAAGAGAACGGGCTGGACTTTCGTATCCGAAGGATCAAGGACGGCGCGTTTTGCATGCACCTCGTCCGTGATCGCACGGAGCTGCGTGTCTTGAAGGTTCGCAGCTTCGAGTTTTGGAATAATCCTAATAACGGTAGACGAAAGATGGTTAGTATAAAAACATCACTGTAATTAATGCGCAGACTCACGCAGTGAGAAAGAAATCAGGCTGTCCACATGTCATGGCGGCCTGTATCATGCCCTCCACACCCGCCTGCGAGATACTGGCGGCCTTGAGATGCAAAGCGAGCGCCTTCTCAGCCAGATCGCTCAAGCCAGCAACAGGATGGGAGCCGGCGGCGGCCGACATATATGCGACGAGTGGCAGAATAACCTCCTTCACACGGAGCTGTATGATATTCTCCTGAAGGCCATCGAAAGCGAGAAGTTTCGGGACGACCAAAGCGAAGAGATCTTCACACTCGAGATCTAGGCATGCTTGTGCATACTCATGGGCCCGCTTCAGCTCTTCTGGTACCTCCACCGCGCTACGGTAAACGGAAGGCGCCAATGGCCGCAGAACCTTGTAGAAGTCCACTACGGACATCGCGACGCTCAGGACGTCCTTTGTCATCCTTTTGCGGACCTCCATTGGAATGGCCTCAGCGTTGTGAATATTGATCGCCCAGCCTTTCAATGCGAGTGGATTCCGGTACTGCTTGACTAAGGGAAGCACACTGAGGCATATGTAAGTAACATATTAGCTGTATCAGGACGGAGCGCTACAGGGGTACGGACCTCTTCTCAAGGAATTCGACGCCTTTGTGTTTGAGGACGAGCGCAATCATAGGTCCCGAGCTATCATACGCTGTCTCTTTCAGCTCGGCAAATCTTGTCGCTCGCTGCGTCGTGATCCACGGTACCGCAGAGGCGGTGAGTCCTTCTGACAGCTGACGTTCTACCCAGTTCTCGAAATCGTCGAGGAATTGGATCGCGTGAACATTTGAGTTCTCCGCACGAATCGCGAGCTCCAAGCTATGAAAACATTAGAGGCGGAATTTGCGGAGCACTCGAGATGAAGCTCACGAAGACTGCACCTGCGTGAAGCCAAATGCCTTGATGACCTCGTATATGTGATCGTTCTTGAGGACCGCGACGGAAGCACGGCATGCCCGGACTGCTCTGGACCATAGCGCGATATCTCCCCACCGCAACGCCGCACCACAAACAGTTGAGACGGCATCGGCGCTGCGACCGGAATATCGGGAGAGAATGATATTCACGAGTTCGAGTTCTTCTTGTGTAGGACGAGTACCAGTGGAAGCGCGGACCTTTTCGCATGCGTACTCCAATCCTCGACCTCCGTGAATGATGTCAAAATGAGCGAATGGAGGCCAGATGACAAGGACAGTCCTCCGATAGACTGCGAGTAATATTAGTATGGGGCCCTGAGTAAACTCGACTCGAGGGCTTACAGCGCTCCAGGGATCCTGCGTACTGTTTGGAAACACAGAGATTAGGTCGTTGTTTCGGAATGACACCACAGAAACCAGACTCACATTGCCCATGTATCCTTCGTAGGATTGGTCATCGTAATGACCAGCCGTGATCGACTCTGCGACCTCCTGTGGTATGACGTCTGTCTCCACGTCGAAGTCGAACGTCTCGCGGATGAGCTTGCCGTCCATGTCCACAAGGTGTTCAATATCGACTTCTGTCGCCTCCACCTCCTCCATCTCCACGAATGCATCGTCAACTCCATCTTCATCATCATACCAACTGCCCCAACCACCACGTCGTCTTCCATATCCATATCCCTTGTAACCACAACCATTGTCTATCGCGGAACCCCGTTCGGTACAGGTGAGGTTGGCTAGGCCAAAATGAAAACCGAGAGATCGCCCGACGGCATCGAGCATGCCAACCAGGTGTGCGTCGGAGCCCTTGAGTGCGCTGCCGCTCATGTTCGCCTGCGAGTACTTGTGGTCGAGCAAATAGATTATCTTGTCGGGTGCGTCGTATCCATCCTTCGCCCACGATGTGAGGACTCGACGAAGGCGAATGGCAGCGTCGCTGGCCTTCGAAGCGACAGGGCGAAGAGAGCTCGTCGTGTGGATGACGTTGAAGGAGAGCGCAAGCCGATGTCCACTAGTGATGGGTTTCACCTCGTGCTCGACATCGGTATACCATGCGAGAACAGTTGTCTCGGCTTGGCTGCGAGCACTGTGTTCGTAGGTCTCCGAAAAACCCCCATGGGAGACGTATACGGCGCCACCAGTGAACTTAGATGGCAGCACAACCACAATCGTGGCGAACATACCGTCAACTTTCTCGGTGCTGCAACTACTTCAGCAGTGAGGCCATGGCAAAATGGGACGAGGACTTACTCTACATGGGGGAGGAAGCTATATTCGGACAATCAGCACATTACACAACAAAACGCAAGGCGTGGACATACTGAGACCCGGTCTCATAAAGGAGTAGCTTGTAGAGCTCGCATCGCGGCTTGCTCGCGTCGAAGTTAACACCCAACACCTGGCAGACATCCCGAACGACGCCCTCGAGGAATGGCTTCCACGTTCCATTGGCAAAGTTGACCTAATACGGGAAAGTGGGAGACTAAATGAGGGTCGGTCGAACGCTGAAAACACTGGTTGAGAAATACCTTGTATCCATCAATTTCCCATGTGTCGCGCACGGTCTTGTCAATAACACTTTGGTCGGCCATCCCAAACGGTGCCTGTTCTGCGCAGGCCTTGATGGCCGCAGCATCCCTCGAGCCTAAGGGCAAGCCCACAGTGCCAAGCCCCTCAATGTCGAGGATGGGATTGGGAGCCATAGGGTATGTCTTGCTAAAGGAAATCGCGCCGTTAAACTCCAGGCCCCCCTCGAAGATGTCACCGAGCTCTTCCTAGGAGTGTCTGCACTGAGCAAGCGAAGACGGCGAGATGATACTGCCATAGCTCACGCATATGTTGATCTCTTCCTCATCCTCCTCTTCCTCTTCATCGTCGAGTAACTTCTCCTCCGCTTTCTGATCACCACGCTCATCCGGCTTCTTATCATAGCCGCCGCCTATGCCTACAGCCTCGCCATGGTTGTCAGCCGCCCGTCCTTCTGCTGCAGGCACAGCACCTTGAACGGAATCAGTCCTGGACGCTGAGACTAATTCTGATGCTTACTATTGCCCTCTGAAGTGCTGGGTAAAGTGGTCATTTGTGGTTCTATATTGCTTGGTCCGGGATTGTCTGCCGCCGTCGTCACAGGGGTAGGTGTCGCTGCCGCCCGCTCGCTATGGTACATTATGATTAATGAGTTACTCTAGAGGATACGCTCACAAAAGGTGCCATTGCGATGCGAGTTAATCCGTGCTGGCCACCCAAATAGCAGAGAGAGCAGGCACGAAAGGCGAAAACAAAGAGGAGGCAAGTTCTTCGCGACTCCTAACGCGTCGCTCACCCTCTCGTTGTCGGCACGTGATCGCGACCATGACCCCGGCCACTGCCGGTGGCCCTCTTCCAAGTATACGTACTAGTCGCCCACACGCATTAATGCCTAGTTATGTTGGAACCTGTACTTTTCATGTTGTGCTGCAATTTCATCTGTAATTAAGGCCGGATGGCATATGCATTAGACATTAGGACCATGATAGCACTGGTAGGCAGGAGCACGACTGGCACCACGGCCCACCGTACCACTAATAGAAGTACAACACACTATTCAAGTCAAATCAATCACATCTGCAAGCTCGCCCATTTCCTGCTGCTTCCGACGCTTGGGCGGCGGGTGCGATGGAGAACCACCCCCCGCCTCCTTCGGACGCTTATTTTTTGCCGTAGCCACCAGAGTCCTGCTGCTCGGCCCGGAAGGACCAGCAGCCACTGCGTTAGGTTGTCCTCCCCGGGCCGAGGCCATTGTTTGTCCAGGTATGGATGCGACAGTGTTGATTCCCAGCTGCGTCGCGATCATCGTATAATCAGGGCCAAGGATGGTATGAAGCTCTCCAGTATCGGCGCTGATAGCGTCGAGCAATTTCCGACCTTCCGCCTGGTTCTCCTTCCATCGCATGGGTTTGAGTACTTCCTGCGATTTGGTTACCTACAGAAGGAAATGGTATTGCAGGCTCAGTCAGCTGTCATACGTTCATCTGCGAAAGAAAGAACGTACCACGAGCCCTTGAGGTCTGACATCCACCGAGTGCCAGGTCGCGATATTTGACGCGTGCGCCTTGAGGAACTTCTCGACATGCTTCCGGTTCGTTGCCCCCAGGTTTGAAAACGTGCGACTCGCGTCCGTAGACTCTGCCAACCACCGTCGCACGGGTGTACAGTGCACACACACGCACGACCACTTGTCCAGCGCGCGGACGGGAGCGAGGCCTGCGTCAGACGGTCGTGGACCCATCACTTCGCCGACCCAGTCGAAGAGCAGGGAGCGGAGAGGAGCTGCGATGACGTCCGTGGTGATCGACAACTTTTGCTTCCTCAACATAGGACGCAGCCTCTTCAGAAGTGGCACGACATTAGATTGCAAGAACTGCACGTCGAGCCCGCCTGGCTTAGTGAAGAACCGTCGTAACACCTCCGCGCACGACTCCAGGACTCCCGTTTCAAGGCAATAGGTGAGTGCTTCGAGTCCAGCCTGCATTCGGGCCTTCTCGTGGTTGACGAGACCCCGTGTCGCCGGGCGGAAGTCGACGATCGTGGCGTACTTCGTCACAAGCCGCGCCATGAGTGCCTTCATCGGTCCCTGGTTAAGACCGATCACCTCGCGTTTAGTGTGAAGTCCTTCTAGGAGAGCTTTTAGCGTGTGTGAAGGCATCTCCAGTGTCTCAAGTTTGGTAAGGAGCCTAGTCGCAAAGCAAGGTTAGTGGGTCAAGACTAGGAGGGGTTTGTCGTACTTACTGAGATTCAATGAGGCATCCCTGGCGGACGGCTTCTAGAGCACCACAGAGGGAGATGATGTCGCCAGCGGAGACTTCCTTTGGTGACGCAGCAACAACTTCAAGGTAAGACGACACCGTCCACTTCGCAAAAGAAGCTACATCGGGGAAAGTCTTGTCCTCCGATCGCGAACGGGCAGCAGCCTCTCCGACACAAGAAAGGACCGGCAGGATGGTCTCCATCCCGTATGCCTCATGTTCAGGTTGCATTAGGCGATCGAGGACCGTCAGAAGGAGGTCGTCACACCTACAGCGGAGACATGTCCCTACAAAAGAGATAGCCACCTCGCTCGGTGTTCGATACTCGCGAGAGCCGGTGAAGTCGTAGAAGTCAATCTTCGCTACCGCGACGGCCAATAGTTCTTGCGCTATGCGGGTACGACTCGCCTCAGCGATGCTCGTTTTGTCGTACAGGGACTGGGCGATTTCCGGCAGTATGGAAGAATCGTAGCGTAGCTTCACTTGTGGTAACACCCTGTAATGCAGATATCAGGATGTATAGCTGGCAACGAGGTGAACACAACATACGTCTTCTCAAAGAAGCCTGCATCGTTGTACTTGAGGAGGAGGTCCACAAATTGTTGGCAGTCACCGTCGCCTAGCTGGGTTAAGTTATTGACGTGATGAGTTCGCTGGGTGTGGATCCACTCGTTGATGGGCTTTGCGATCTCGCTCGGCCGGTTATCCGTAATCCAAGATTCGAAGCGGTCCAGGAAATTCAAGGCTGCAAAGTCCGTTATGTCCGCCTTGAGGGCGGTATCGATCCTGAAAGCAGTAGCTCTATGAGTAGGCAGATGCAACGACTCCTGTCCGAACGAACACTTACCATGGCTCGATATCTGGAAAACCGAACATCTCCACAGCTTTGTTGAGGCTCCCTTCTACAAACAACGCCGATATACCAGCTTGAGGTAGACATTTGTCCATCGTTTTCGTCCATATCGCAAGGTCCTTCCACCTGCACGCTGCGAAGGGCACGCTGGACAAAACTTCATCGTAATCAACGTCGTCGTCATCAGCATCCAGGCGGCTGAGAATGAATTGCACGAGCAGCTCCTCTTCCGAAGTAGGAGTGGTTGTTTCGGACGATTCCAGATCCTTGCAAGCCCGCGAGAGCGCTTCGTCGCCATAGACGATGTTGTAATGTGCCCATAGGGGCCAGATCACCACCACGGTGCGGTGATAGACTTTGTTGATTTAGTAACAGCGCGACATGATTAAGAGGTACGTATTTACTCACATCTGTCGATGGTGGCACCCTCCTGTGACATGGAGTCTTGTGAGCGGTTTGAAGAAATGGCTTGAGTAACAGCGGCTCACGTTTCCGGTGTAACCCCCATGGTCATCCTCATCATCGTAGCCCCCTGCGGTAATATCGCTGGCGAACTTATCGGGTATAACGTCCGTCTCGGCATCGTACTCGAAGGTGTTCTGGATAAGCTCCCCATGGAGGTCGACAAGGCGCTTGATCTCGACCGTCGTCTCCTCGACCTCGTCCATCGTCACCTCCTCCCACTCCGACATGACGTTGCTGTACCCGCTTTCGGTGCAGATGAGGTTTGCCAGCCCAAGGCGGAAACCGAGAGGGCGGGCGACCTCTTCCAAGATCGAAACGAGCTGAGCATCTGCGCCTTTTAGCGCGCTTCCACTCAGATTCGCCTGAGAGTATTTGTGGTTGAGGAGGTATATGATCTTGCTCAGACTGCCGTCGCCATCTCTCCATGACGTCAGAACCTCGCGGAGACGGTTTGCACTGCTGAATGGAGTGGGCAGGGCGGGTCGCAGGGACCTTGTCGTATGGACGAGGTTGAAAGACAGGGCTAGTCGATACCCATTCGTGACGTGCTTGACTTCATGCTCCACATCGGTGTACCAAGCGAGGACGGTTGTGTCGGTGTGACTGTTTGGACTGCAATCCAGGACCTTCGAGGAGTCGCCGTGCGAGACATGGACTGCGCCGCCTTCGAACTTGGAAGGGAGCACAACGACAACCGTAGCGAACATGCCATTCGCTTTCTCAGTACTGAGCGTAGTCAGATACGCATGTCCTTCGGACGTGAAGAAAACGTACGCACTCGACGTGGGCTTTGAAACTGAGCCGTTGCAGGCCACGTGAGCGCTATGAACTTCGCCCTCATCAAAGTGGAAACACGCACTGCGAACCGGTCTCGTACAGCAAGAGTTTGTATAGCTCGCATCGAGGTTGACTCGCGTCGTAGTTGACTCCCAGTGTGTCACATACGGTGTGTACAACTTGGTCTAAGAAAGGAGCCCAAGCTCTGTTATCAAACTGGACCTAACATTGGCATGCAGTTAGTTCGCAAGGGGTAGAACATAGAAGCCCATCACAGAAGGAGGCTTACTTCCTTGCCGTCGATCTCCCACGTATCGCGTACGGACTTGTCTACCACCGTCTGGGTAGCCTTGCCGAAGGGAGCTTGCGAGGCACGAGCCTTGATGGCCTCTGCATCTCGCACATGCAAAGGCAGTCCGACTGCACCAATACCTTCCACGCTGAGGCAGGGGTTTGGTGCTTCGGGGTAGGCACGATGAAACGAGAACGAGCCCTCGAACGCAAGGTCTTGCTTGAATATGTTTTGCAGGGAATTCTGTTACACAAGAACCACGGGCATGAATTTCTCTGCATCGACTTCGAAGTGAGGACATACCCGGATGAACTGCGTCTGTTCCGTCACTTCTACTTCTACTACGACATCATCATCTGAGTTGTCTCTTGTGATGTACTGCTTCGATGTCTTGCGAGAGGCGAGACTTTTACGAGGGGCAATGCCTAGGTGTTCATGTTAGCCGGTGCGGGCTAGCATGTGCATACACTCACCGCCGCTGCTCTTCCGAGCTGTTTGCTGTATTGCCAGCAACCGTCAACTCTTGTCCAACGCACCTCCTCCGTCGTCACGGCTACGCGGACGTACCTTTGTCTGTGCCATGGCGTGGTGGCTTATACAGCACAATAATTTGCACAAGCAGAGCCTATAGTTTGAAGTAGATCATGCGATGAAAAGATATGTTCCAGGATTCAGAGCGGAATCCCAACGCCATGACAGTCTCAACACGACTTCGATCCACCCGATCACGTACGTGCATTTCAGCACGTGATCGTCGTGTTGCAGGCGTCTAAATTATTCACCCCTCATCGCGAATTGGATGGACGTTTTTGCGACTTGTCCTCCACACCATGGACGCTGACTTCTCCTTCGCGGTCCCTTCTACCATCCTTCAGGACCTTCAGCACATTCAGGACATCCTCGGAGATATCCCGTTGTCTCACGTTCCTCAAAAAGCCAAGGAGTCGTTGCAGGAGCGTACGTCCTCCGACGATGAACATGGAACGGACAGTGATACCGATAGCGAGAAGGAGGTGGAGGCAGATATTCTTGGTGATGTAGTGGATGTGGATGGCGATGGGTGCGTTAGCGACCATCTCTTTCTTGTTTACTTCTGATAAAAACAGTGCCCCCTCCGAGTCCACAAGCGACTCAGAATCCTCAAGCGATTCCGACGCAGAGCCTGACGAAGGAGAGGAGGCTTCCGCACAGAAAACAAAACAAAAACGTCCAGCAGACGATGATGACGAGGACGGAGAACCGACAGCGACTTCTGAAGCGCATGTGCGGACGAAGAACGAGCTGGTAGACCTCGACATCGCGGTACCCGAAATTTCTGAAGTGGGTCCCGATGAACATCTGGAGAAAGTCGGAGACATCCTGAGCATTGTCAGCAATGCGGCCATAATCAAAGGTGTACCTTCCCCGATCGCCAACCGTGGCTCCGAAAAGGCCCTTGACTCTGAAACGCTCTTGGTCTTCGAGGACCGAAAGGTCTTAGGATATGTGTGTATCCCATTTTCATGTTTAGGGGCTAAATGCCGACAATTCAACAGATCTACGAGACTTTCGGTCCTACCAGTGAACCTTTCTACCAAATCAAGTTCAACTCAAAATATCCCCTCGATACCGAGAAGGTCCAAGTTGGCCGACCCGTATTCCATGTCCCAGCGAAGAGCCACTACGTCTTCGTCCAACAGCTCCGGTATTACAAAGGAAGTGACGCAAGTAATGTGCATGATGAGGAACCTGGAGAGGACGAGCTTGAGTTCTCTGACGATGAGGCGGAGGCTGCGCACAAGAGGGCACAGACCCAGAGGTGCGTCCCACGCTCATCATATAACATATCGCCTGGGGTATCTCATACGCGGACCAGACGAGAGCAACAGCGCGCACGTTCCAGTTCAGTGGCATCGTCGCGGCATGCGACACCCGTTCCTTCCTTCATGAGAGACCAGGACATGATCGACGATCCATACGGAGGAACATCATCCACATATGATCGTTCTCCAACCCTTTCGTACAGCGACTTGGACTACGGTGCTTCTCGGCCAGTTCCTATCCCCTACGACGATCCCTACTCAGATTCATATGGCCTGCCACCCCCGAGGTGGAACACGAGACGGTCGAAAAGCCAAGGCCGCAGGCGTCTCCCCCAAGCTCTCCCCGTGGACGCGGACGCGGACGAGGGCGGGGCGGATTCCAAGACCGAGGAAGGGGTCGTGGTCGCGATCGACAACATGGAGATCGCGGTCGGGGGCGAGGGCGGGGACGTGGTCGCGGTGGCGGTGGAGGCGGTGGCGACCAGCGACACTCTTCTGGGAGTTGGTCTGGGAGGCAAGGTCCCGCCGAGCCTCCAGCAGCCCCGATCCCTCTCACCAACCTCGCTCGCGATCGCTCGAGCTACTGGTCAGTATTCCGATAGCTCGTCTACGGATGCCCAGTACGACCCCACAGTGAGTATGGGCGGTGGGTGGGGCTACCAGCAGTACCCGATGCAACAGATGCAGCAGCCGTTCGATTACTCGTTTGGTTATCAAGTTCCCCATGTCCAGCCCCATATCAACCCTCGCTTTGCTGCCAACTTCGGAATGGCAGGCATGGGCATGGGTTACGGGGCATATGGTGGCCCGTCCGGTCCTTATAGCCACGATGCGTCTGGATACTCTGTCGGGAACGCAGCAGGCGGATGGAGCGGGGAAGAACAGTGGGGACCTCAGGCTACCTCGCAAGCGCCCCCGCATTCGGAAGGCGCAAACCAAAATGCATGATGTGGTAGTAGGCAGCGCATATCGCTCACTTGTTATGTATTTACTACGTGTTGTACTCGCGCGGGCTACTCTCCGTGACGTCATCCAATCCTTTGAGAGCGCCGGGCGTTGAGTAGTTGAGGCTAGATGAGGGCGACGGCCTCTCTCAAACCGGATATGGGACGGGGCACTTCTCAGTGTTCGAGCGCCAAAGGTATGGCGGCCCCGCAGACCAACAATCCGAGTCGACGCCGCCGAGCTCGACTTTCCCTCCCATCTCCTCCCAGCACACACTCGCCACCCTCGCCATACCCAGCCATGGTCAGCGCTCGGAACGGTAAGGCCGCGGCCAGCAAGTCGCGCGCAAGGAGCAGCCAGCACCCCGCCTCTCCCGCGCCTCCCCAACCACCCGTCTCCGGATCTGCGGCGGGGAAAGCAACGGGGACCAAGACACCCGGCTTGGACTCTACGGAGACCATTTCGACGCGGCAGCGTCGCGTGCAGCCCACGCGCTCGCGGCGCGGGGGGCCTGGCGTGGGTAGCTGCGACAGCGACGCGATGATATTGGAGACCATGAAGCGCAGATGTACGTCCTCTCCTGGTCCCCTCCCTCTCCCCACCCTGCCCCATTCCCGTCTTCACCGCGTATATGCTTATCGACGTCCTCCGTGTGTCCGTGCGCGCAGTCGAGAGCGAGCCCCTCATCCCCGCCACGACCCCCTTCCTGCTGACGACCAACTCGGCGCTCGTCCCCGCCGCAAGCCCCGCTCCCGCCCCCCACTCGAACTCAAACTCAAACGCAAACTCGAATTCAAACTCGAACGCTGCTGCTTCAACGTCGACCTTGACGGCCGAAGCAGCCCATGCACAGCTCAACACGCTTGCGTACAGCCGCTACTTCGACCGGCCGGAGGTGCGCAGGGCGTACATGGAGCAGCAGCTCATCCAGACGCCAGAGTTCTCAGAGCTCCCGCAGGATGCGCACGTCGGCGGCCGCTTCCGCCCGCGGAACTCGGAAGACGTTCGTGCCACCCCTTCTGCTCGTACATATGCACATACTCACACGGGTTTTTCATTTTGGTTCTTGTCTACATCACCCTTCCTCGTTATACCAATACGAATGTCCAATACGCACGCCGCCCTGCCGTACGCCGTTTACGCGAACCCCAACCCCCTGCGGGGATGGCGTGCAGGAGACGGTGGACACGTCCGACGCGGCGTACGAGAAGCGCCACCGCAAGTACGAGACGTTCGAGAAGCGGCAGCGCCTGCGCGAGAAGGAGAAGCTCAAGCACGAGCACTACAAGCTCAAGGAGCGCATCGACCAGCTCCGCGGCATGGACACCTCCGCCTTCCTCGCCATTCCCGCGTCCGAGTTCGCCGAGGCGCGCAGCAACACCCCTGCGGGGCAGGGGGGCTCGGGGGTTGGGGTTGAGGTGGACGAGGACAGGGACGTCGACGAGTTTAGCCTGAGCCTGCATGGTGCCGTGGCGTACCACGAGGGCGAAAGGAGGAGGAAGGAGATGCTGGAGGTCGCGATGGCGCTCGAGGAGAGGTATAGGACGCTTCTGCCCCCGGATCGGAGGTGGATGGAGAAGAAGGAGATGATGAAGAATAATAACTTGAAGGGCCCCTCGGTCGAGGTTATCGAGGTCGAAGATGAGGGAGAAGAGGAGGTAATGGAAGTAGTGGACGCGGGCGAGGACGAGGTAGTGGAGGAAGAGGAGAAGGGGAAAGAAGAGAAGGAGGAAGAGGAGGAGGAGGAAGCGGAGAAGGAGGAGGAAGAGGAGGAGGAGGAAGAGGAGGAAGAGGAGGAAGAGGAAGAAAAAGACGAGCTGGAGGAGGCGGAAGAGGATGAGCTAGAAGAGGAGGCGGAAGAGGAGGAGGAAGAGGAGGAGGAGGAGGAAGAGGAAGAGGAGGACGAACTCGTCGACGAGGGCGAGTCCGAAATCGATCTCGACGAGATCGAGCAGCGCAAGTCGAAGCAGCTCAAGCTACGCATCAAGTTCCCTCCCCGGATGTTCGCGCCCAAGCAGGAGTCGCCCAAACCACCGTTCCCGACGCGCGGAGGTGGGAAGCAGATCACCCTCTCCCCCTTCTTCAAGCACCCCTCCGGCGGCAAGGGCCAGATAATGGCCAACCCTTCTCGTTCCGCTTCCTACGCGGGGACGTACGGTCGCTACTCCGAAGAATCAGAGGCGGAAGACGAAGAGACGCTCCCTCCCCCACCCCCAGCCAAACGGCAACGGGTGCACGGCGGCTCCGCCTCCGCGGTCGTCAAGCCTACCAAGTACGCCAAGTCGACGAAGTGGTCAAAGGGCACGAAGAAGATGAAAAGCGGCGCGGACGCATGGCATGACTACGGAGAACCGCACTCCGGTAGGCCCTCCCTCAGTGCTGCTTACACGGCCACGAGATCTTACGCGACCTATGCAGGGCTTGCGGGCAGGAAGGAGCCGGCGTGCGTGCTCATGGTCGCCGCCATCCGCCAGTCCAGCGCGCCGACCGCGCGCAAGACGCAGAGGCACGTCACCGCGTTCGGATGCCGTGTGCCGCAGGAGATCGAGGAGGTGCGCGACTTCGAGGTCCCGGCGTACGTGCTGGCCGAGGAGAGCGCAAGCACTGCCAGCGGCCAGAGGTCCAAGGTGCTGCATAGCGGTGAGGATGGGCGTCCAGCGTCCGTAGACGATCCTGGAACATAGAACCCCCCAGTTGGACAGTTTGTTGCACGATGCTGTTGTCTCCATTCGGATCGTTGAGCGGTTAACAGTTATTTTTTTGTTCCTTGGCAGCATATGTATAGCGTATGTATTATCCGAATGCTAATACCCTACTCGAGTCGTCTATGCGGTCGCAGCCTGCGTCCCTCTATCCGCGAACTTCTTCACAACAGCGAGCACGTTCTGGCGCCCACGGGGCGTGACGTCGCGCTGGTATGCCAGGGTGAACTCCGCGAGGTTCAATGGCCCAAGGTTCGTGACGGTGGTATTGGGAAGGGGTGGGGAGCGTAGCGAGAGTAATCGCCGCCGGTCCTCTCGAGAAGGAGCTGAACACGAGCTTGAGAAGGGGTAACCTTGGGTGCAGAGGGTTTCTTGGAGGGGGCAAGAGGGGCATGCGACCCAAACAGGTCGTCGATGTTGCCAAGCTGGACCTTCGGGTGCGCGGGCGACCGAGAAGATTTGACTGGCACCTCCTTGACTTCGACCTCTTGCGCTTTCGCTTGCGCATGCTCGGAGGGAGTAGCGTTCTCCTGCCATTGTCGCGGCGCAATGGGGCGCGAGACAGCGTAGGCAGGCCGACTTCGTGGTGGGCGAGGTTCACGCTGCGCCTGATTATCGCGGCGGAACCCGTCATCACGACGCGGGGGACGTCCCTGTCGCTTTCCGTCTCCGCTTCCCTCCCAGGACAGCGGTTTCTGGCCATACTTCTTGGGCTTTCCTCCCCATTTCTTCGCTGGAGATTGGCAAAGTTCAGGACGTGCCCGTACAACATTATGGCGATAGTACTCACAGATGGAGATGTCCCCTAGAGTTTCCGCAAGAGGAACGGCCCTTCTCTTGGGCACGGATTGGGCCTGACTAGGATTGTCAGAGCTCGCGTCAACGTCTGGTGCTGGTGCAGATGCTGGTGCAGCTTCCGAGGTGTTGAACCGTGCGCATGCCGGGAATCTCGGAATGGACGCGGTTGTGCTCCCAGACAGAGTTGTTGCCACGCGGGGCAGCGAAGAGGGCAGACGGGCGAGCAGAGAGAGAGAGAGAGGGCACCCAGGACACGGTCCTCGGTGTCGCGGTGCTGGCCGGAAATGCGAAACAAGCAAGAGCAAGAGGCGCCCGGATGAGGCGCTCGCGGGCCGAGGCAGCTCACCGACGCTCACCAATGGAAAAATGACAGTCACCCGCAGCCTGAGGCGGTGGCACCATGGCACCGTATACGTAGAGTCTAGACGTAGTACGCGTCGAGGTCGTTACTCAGGTCTCTGCCACCGTCTACGCTGTCTCTCGCCCCTCTGGTCTCGGTCTGTCATGGGCCGCTTCACTGGACGGTTGTTTGTATTCTTCACTACTTGTCTCATCTGCTTTATTGCCTACTCCGTTCAAATATTCGTAATTTGGCCATGGTACGGCCGCGAACTCTCAGTCGAGCTGCTGGGGCTCTTGCTGCCATTCAAGTGAGTCCGAGGAACGCTCAGCAGGTTCTTGTCTAACTCCGAGGCGATAGTGCTCTAGTCGGCATGCTGTTGTGGAATTACCGCCTATGTGTAATAACGGATCCAGGAGGTGTGCCACCAGATTGGGTACGTCCGTTTCGCAAACTCTCCGCGCGATATCCCATTCTCAACGGACGCTCAGAGACCGGATGTAAATGACTCGGACGGATATGAGATCAAGAAGCTCACCAGAGGGCCGCGCTTCTGTCGGACATGCGAGAACTACAAGCCCCCGCGGGCACACCATTGCAGGCAGTGCAAACGGTGCGTTTGTTACAATTGCTGCAATGCCAACGACTAACGAGGAAGAATAGATGTGTGCTTAGAATGGGTTTGCAATACCCTTGACTCGCTTCACATGTCCGCTCAACTTCCGATCCAGACCACCATTGTCCTTGGGTGAACAATTGCGTCGGCCATTTCAACTACGGACATTTCGTTCGCTTCCTCTTCTACGTCGACGTTGCATGCACATACCATTTCACCATGCTCACGAAACGAGTGCTCTACAGCACCACGTTCTGGGTAAGCTTCTCTGCACTTCAATCACTTCGTCTTCTCTCACGAAACACACCCAGGAGGAGCCTAGCGGGCGCGAGCTAATATTCATCGTCCTAAACTATGCAACATGTATTCCCGTACTTTTAGCTGTCGGCATCTTCAGGTGCCGTTCCTAGCATCCTTCTTACTACCTCTTTCGGTTGACCTGCCCATTCTAGCCTCTACCATTTCTACTCAGTATACAGCAACACTACGACCATCGAGGGGTGGGAGAAAGACAAAGTTGCAACTCTAATCCGTCGTGGGAGGATACGCGAGGTACGCCCCCATCCCGAACCCCTTCTCTATGCGAGGCGCATAGCTAACGTCTTACCCTCCCTGGTGCAGATTAAGTTTCCCTACGTGAGCCTAAAGTTTGCCGTTTGCTCCGTGCACGACTTCCTCCGGCGTCCTAGCTATCTGACGGGATCCTTTAGAACTTAGGCATGCGCCGCAACATTGATAGCGTCCTCGGCCCGAACCCCTACTCTGGTGCTGTCCTAGCGTCCCCCCGGGGAACGGCCTCAAGTATCCGCTCGCCGACGGAGACGGTAAGTGGATAGAGTTCACGATGCGGCGGAACGGGGGCGAAGATGGCGATGGCGAAGGCGAGGCGTATGGCGTCGATGGCGACTATCTCCCCGAACCGTGATGCCACCCACGGCCACACGACCCGATACGGCGCCCCGAATGCAAATGCAGGTGTGCGACGTCACGAATCACGTTCGCGAAGTAAGCACTCATCCGACGCCTTCCCCGTAGCGCTACTCCCCCTTTCCCATCGCCCCCGTTCTTCCCTCTTTCTTTCCCGCGCCCTTCGTAGAAGCCCACAACGGACGCTTACGTTCCCCACAGACGACGAGGGCGAACAGTGGCCGCCCCAAGACCCCGACCGGTACATCTACCCCGAGGACGACCCGAACCACAAGTTCGAGCTCCCCGCCTCGCCCTGGACGTACTCGAACGGCGCGCTGAACCCCGACCTCCACCCCACACAGACGACGACCCGCCGGCGCACCGGGACGACTGCACGCGCCAAAGCGGCGGAGGGGCCCTACGCCTCCGTCCCGCCCTACCACCCGGACTACCAACGGCAGGAGAGCCACGAGACGTACCCCGTCGACTCCGCGTCCGAAGACGACGACGACGACGATCCGGACGATGATAGGTACGCGTACGCGCACCAGGGCCGCCCGCGCGAGTTCGTGAGGCGCGGCTCGGAGGGGTACGAGGTGCGGCCGATCGACAGGGAGGAGATGTTGCGGCGGTACGTCGAGGACCGGACGGCGGAGCCGGGGAGATACCATTTGTACGTGCCCGAGCCACCTAGCGATCCTGAGAGCGGGCTGGAGACGGAGGCGGATGACGAGCAGATACCTTTGGCGGAGAAGCTGGAGAGGTGGCGAGCGACGAGCGCATAGGGGGGCTTAACACCGGGATTCGCTTGGCTGTATACCACGCATACATACATAGAGTACTCCATTCCGTAGTTACCCCCCACAGCTTATGGACTTCAGGACCTCGGACAGACCGGCACTCGATGTACTGCAGACAACACGGACTTACTTGGATTATAAAGGCTATACATATACACCGTAATATTGTACATCGAGACGAAAGACATAGAACCAAGGTTCGACACAGCAAGACACTGACAAAGCAGGACAGGGGGTCCGATATCCAGGACATGGAATAAAAATCCAGGGGCCAAGGCAAGACGTAAGATTGAAGTGAAAGTGATCAATACGCAACTTTGTCCAAGTACACCTTCCACACCATCCCACCCTTCTCCCCAACCTCCAGGACATTCAAGCCTGGGAGAATGGGCGTCTCCCACGTGCCCCCGTCGGTGGCCTTGAGAATCGCTCCGTTCAGCTTGACCTGGACGGGCCCAGGCAGTCTCTCGGACCCCTTCCCCTTCCCCCTCTTCGAATTCAGGATCCTCGCCGACCGTGTTCGCTTGCGCGCCGAGCGTCCGGGGGCCTTGTGCTTCGACGGGGACGGAGGCTCCGCAGCCGCCGTACCAGCTTCCTCTTCCTCTTCTCCTTCTTCCTCCTCCTCCTCTTCCTGCCGCATGTGCGCGTCTTCATCACTCTGCTCGTCCTCATCGTCCTCGTGACCCAGGAAGGAGACCTCGGACACGACGATGCTGGCCTCGGTCCCGTCCAGCCGCATAGCCCACGTCCTGACGCCGTCCGCATGGTCGAGAACGAGCCTCCGACACGGAGGAAGCGTCGTGATCACCGCATGCTTGAGTGGGTGCGCATATTGGTGGGCAGTTGGGGGCGATGGGCGGGCGGTGGCGGTCGCAGCAACAGCAGCAGCAGCTGGCGCAGGAGCCGGTGCGATGGCGACTGGAAGGGTCGATGCCTTCGAGGGCGCCTTGGGAGGGGCCGGAGCTAGCGCGGGCTGGTGGCTTGGGCGGTATGTGGCGGCGCCGTTGCTCGCAACTGGAAGTGAGTAGCCGGGCGGCTGCGACGACCCTGTACCGGCTTGCTTCTGTGCCTGTGGCACCCGTAATGAAGTTGTCGGAGCGATAGCGGGCGTCGATGACGCTTGGGAAGATGCCGCTCGAATAGATGGAGGTACAGGCGCAGGTGCGATGGCAGGCGTGACAGACGGAAACTTGACGATGTTCGATGGGAGCTGCGGGGACGGCCCTGCAACAGATGGTTTGACATCCTGTTTTGCTTGTGCTTGAAGGTTCGAAGAGGACGTCGCGTGAGAACGCCCAACAAAAATGGAGTTTGCGGACGGAAGCGAAGTAGCGGGAGCGGCGATAGGTTGCGCTGGGGCGGGGGCTTGTGGCATCTTCATCTTAAGCTTGATCTTCGTCGGATGCTCACCGGCATTAGCGTATGCGGGAATCGTAAATGGCTCAGGGAGATCAGATATCAACTTCCTGAAATATTCCTATTGAACATGCGAGATATGTCAGGGCGAGGAGAGGACAGCGTTATATGCGTCAAGGACGCACCCGTAGTGACACTGCGTCTTCCCAAATCTGAGTATGCTCCTGGTTGAATTCCAGTGCGTTGGAGAAGACGAGCTCAACATCATCCGTAAAGTCGATCGGTTTGTGATACTCCTTGCGTTTCAACTTTTTCTACCACGAAGAAGCGTCAATGAAACAATTGCGCAGCAGTAGTAACAATCTACTTACGAATATGTTATCCAGACATTGAGGCTTCTTGATGATGGTGTAGTACATCGGCCATTGTTTGCGGCTGGGAAGTTGCATGAATTCGACCGATAGCACGCGACCCCTAAGCCGGATCGTCAGCCGGGTCCATTGTAGACGAACAGGCAAAATACGCACTGATCATCTGTCCGATCCACCAGTTTCTGTAGTCGAGTTTTGAGTAGACGGGATAGATTGGGGGCTTTCTTCTTTTCCCCGTTTTCGTCGTCTGACCCTTCGCCATCATGGTGCTCCTCGTCCTTTCCGGTGAGGCGACTGTACTCTTTAATGGATAATTTCTGCTCGCCAGAGAAGGTACGTGAGCAACGAGGATACTCACGAGACAAGGTAGATGTGAAACAAATGTTTGCGAGCAAGATGTACGAGGTATATGCAGAACTCACATGCAAGAATTTCGCGTCCTTGAAAATCTTGCTTTCCTTCATGTTGTATCGCTTGGCGTTGCGGAAGCAAGTTTCGAAATCCTGTCGAACGGCGTCGAGGGTAGCATATTCGCGTGCTTCGAGCTTGAACTTGATATCGTCGAGAGCTATAGGCCGCTTGATCTGCACGTAGTAGTCGGGATACTGTCGCCTCGATGGAAGACGCATGAACTGGAATGAGGCGATTTGACCTCTGAGTGAGGGACGGAGGATATGGGAGGAGGCGCGGGCATGGTGTTGGCGGTAAAAAGAGAAGAGGTGGACGTTAGGGTAACATGCGAGATGACATTGAACTACCACGCACTCCTTGTTGGATGCGTCCTTCAACGTCTGCCACAGCTGGAGCCCCTTCAGCCTGACCTCCTCCTTATCCTCGACCACAGCTCCTGCATCCTCGATGGCCCCGTTTGCATCTCCATTGGACCTGTGCCCCTCGGCGTCATCCTTGCGCTCAGGACTTGCGCTGCTCGTGGCCGGGGCCTCCTTCCGACGTTTGGCGCGCGGTGCGTCGATGTCCACTCCTTCCGCGACAATGCTCCTGGCCTCCCTCTTTGACATCGTACCGGAGCTGCAACAACGCAGGAAAGCTGGTTGGCCAAGTTTAACGTGGGTAGCAGTGGCGACAACGCGCGATAATGTCCCGGAGACGGCTTGCCTTAGCTCGGACACCCACAGGCTCTTCCCGCTTCGCCCCAACCGCCACTAAACGCATCACGTGATTTCCCCTTGTCTCTGGCGACGCGCCGCCTCTCCAACTGACTCACCTGCTTGAACTTGCAGTCATTGCTCCCTCTCCGTCCTTCCACCATGGAAAGTACAGAGGTATGATTACATTTCATTGTTCATTGTATGCTATAGTACTACTGTTACAGACAAGTTACGAAACATCGGCGCCGGAAAATGATATGCATCGACTCCGAGTCCAGCATGGAAGATTACATTGTGTGCTCACGCTTCCGCTTCTTGACCACGACCGGCAACGGCGGTCGGGTTAGAATAAAGTAGTTCAACATGTCGTTCTCGTATGCGATCGCGTCGAAGTCTTCGCTCAACGTCAGGTCGAGCCGCTGAATCATCGCGCTCACCACCATCCGCAGTTCCTGCATGGCGAGCCCCTTGCCCGCGCAATTGCCTGGCCCGAATGAGAATGGGAAGTAGGCAGCCATGTTGTGCACCAGCTTCATCCCGATTCCATTCTTGTCTGCGGCCGCCGCATGGATCCAGCGCTCCGGCCAGAAGTTGTCAGGAAGGGGGGAAAAGTTGCGACCATCTCGGTGTATGCTGTACATGTGCACCGTCGTGATCGTCCCTTCCGGAAAGTAGCTGCCATACGTAATGTCAACGACGATGACGGCTTTTTTAGAAGATGTTTACCTGTCTCCCAGTATCTTTCCACCGCTGCCGATGGGTACCACACGCTGGCTTCCGTCGGCTATGGGTGGGAAGAGACGCATTGCTTCGTTGCTAGTGAATTCGCAATCAGCAGACGCGTTTGATGGCCTAGCGACCCCTGAAAGAACCTACATGACAGCGTTCAAGTACGGCATATCCGCGTGGTGCTTCGTATTCACGGCGGTTTCGCCCGGTGGGTAATAGGCATCGACTTCTGCGCGCAGCCGGACGTATGCTTCCGGGTGAGTGAGTAGGCAGTAGAAGATGCTCGACAGCACGCTTGAGGTAGTGTCCGATCCAGCTATAATGGCCAAGGTTCCGTCGGCTATAACCTCTGGAAGGGGAGGCGTAGGCTCGGCGCCGTCCTCGTTGTTCTGGACAGCGTTCCGTCAAAATATGATACGAAATGAACTAGCGGTGAAATCCCTACCAGGTAGTAGAATAAGTCTTTTCGTGAGATGTTCCCTAGTCTGACACGCTCCTCGGCGCGCTGGATGCAGAAGCTACGCATTTGTTTCATTTTCGCTCCAAGAGTAGGGAACGTGCGGATGTAATCTGCCAGCCATGGGAGATGGCCAAAAGTGTCTGAGTTCCTATTCGCCATCGCGTCAGTTAATGCCAATAGAGGAGAACGTGACCAACTGCACCCACACGAGTCCTACTTCGAGTAAGGGCCAGACGCTGCCCTCGTCCCCGTTAATGAGCATCTCGGAACCACCGCCGAACCTGATGACCGTGGAAAATCTGTCAATATCCAAATGCACGCATTTTCCTTTCCTGAACTCCTGCGTTACTCACGCCATGTCGCTCATCAGGTCATATCTGCCAAATTCGCTCGTCAGCGCGTCGTAGTCGCGTAACCTCAGCCGAGGCTGACAGGCGGTGTGCCGTGAACCATATGAAGATACTTACGAAAACCAGCCGAACCATTTCCCGAGGTTCGTCGTGCCGTCTGTGCCTATCCTCCGACAGTCGGATGCTGCAAGAAGGCTCACTAGCTGCTCGGCGCGATTCGCAGCGAGCGGCTCGAGGTCCTTCAGGCTTGCTACGTTCAATGCTCGGTTCCAGGGCTTGCGGCGACGCAGGTGCTCCTTCGGGTCGCCGATGGCGATAAGGGGAGGCACGCTCTGCGTGGCCGTGCGTGCTTCCCATTCTTCCGAATCGTATGGGCATGAGCATTGCTGCATCGATCGGTAGAAGCAGTGGGAGAGCACTCACGAGGGCCCTTGTGTAAGCCCGAGGTTCCCATGAAAGGCTGGATAGCCACGGGATTACTTATCGAAACCTCGTTCGGGCCTGTAGAACCGGCCAGATTCTTTGTGTGAGCTGATGGAAGAAGGTCCAATTCCACCGATGAGGTCACTCACCGACTCTAACAATATTCCCGTACCGTCGATGGAGCTCTTGCGTATAGATGTGCCGCCTGCCCCCGCGCGAGATCCAAACTAAGGGTAGCCTGGACATTCGCAGCGAGAGGGGGCCAGGGTATCGTGCAAGTGGATGCCAAGGGGAGAGACGATACAAAGTGATCGAAGACAGAAGCGTGAGCCAGAACGTCAGGAAAGCCACCGGGAGTGCCTTGATGGCTGGAAGGTGATCCAGCAATAACAGACTGAGGAAAGAAGGTGCAGCAAGGAGCAGCAGCGCGTGGGTCGCTACACGCTGTGGTTCATATCGCTTGAAGACGAAGTGCACGATCTAGATACACCGTGGAACGTCGGTACAATGAGAACGGGATACGAGAAGGCCCACTCACCAATGCGACGCCGACGACGGCCAACAGTGCATGCAGGATGGGTAGATGGTGGGTCATCCTGATAGTAGCCGCCATGACAGCCTGGACGGGACCGGGTCGGCCAAGAGACCTCTTATACCAACAACGTTACGCAGATCTAAAACCCCAAGTATCGGAACGTTTCCAGGCTGCCCGAAACGGCGCCGCGACCGATAGATATTCGGTTATCAAGATGGTGCGCAAGCCATCGTTTATGCAGCCGGGACAAATCGCAACGCCGAGGATGACGTCCTACCTATTGCCCCGCAGGTCGCCTCGCGCCCATAGAACCGCCAGATTTGCCGCCAGGGTAGTCCTGTTGCTATCCGATAGGTCATGATCTAGGGTCGAGAGCCAGCGGCTCGCCAGATTGTGTATGAGAGCATCGCCGGTGCCCCTGGTGTTGTGAGCGCCACACTATGGTGAAGGTGTGCTTCCGGAGTTGACACCGTTCAGCTGGTACACCTTACCAATGCGCAGCCGTGTGTCTCGGGCAGGAGGAAGCACCTGTCGGAGCACGAGAGCCTGTCTAAGCTTCCATGCCGCTGTTCTGGATCCGGTGACTTAATGGCCTCGCGTTGTCGGAGTTCGGCAAACCGTTGAAAAATTGACCGGTGTGGAAACGTGGAGATGGTGGCTCCCTGGTAAGGCGCTAGGTGCGGCAATAATACAATCTTCTGACAGAACTTTATTGAGTGGCCGGGTCATCGGAGCAAATGAATTCGGTTACCTACCTTGAGCGGCCGCACAAGATTTGTCCTGCGATCTCGGATGTTAGAGGGACTAAAGCGGCGAGTTACGTGCGTCTGAAAACCTGTAAACCATCCTCTGTTCCGAGTGAGGTAGTTCGCATCCTGCTCTTATCAGATAATACTTCAGACGGTCGTCGTGGGATCTGCACATGCGATTTCTCGCGCACCTCGGCTGCAGGCTAGTTCGAAATAGGAACGTCTATACTTCTAATGGTCCGCCCGCCCGGAGGTTGAGCGGGTTGTGGGAGAGAAAATCGCCGGACCTGTGCGTGTTCGATCGAAGCAATCGCGATAAGCGCCATCTGGTAACGTGCTCGTGAGGCGTACCCCCATATACATGATATAGATCTTCAAGGGTGCGCCTGGGCGCATCCGACTTGCAAGCGCCATTGTCCTAGTGCGGATTTTGCAAGGCTCGCCCGTCATCCCGAGTCGGTACAAAGCGAGGCCCTATGGTCTTATCAAGGCTGTGCGTCAGTAATGCGTCACCACCAAACGTAGCTCACCTCGTGTAGTCAGGGCTTTGGGAAACTCCCAACCGGGTGATCCCTTTTGGCGAGCCACCGACCTAACTTGCTGGAGTGGATCATCTCCACTGTGCCTCGAGGACGAGCGAGGCGACTGTTCCTCCAATAACCTCGTACGAGTTTCCTTTGTAGGTGACACGCGCGGATGCGTGGCCATCGCTCGAAGCAAGGCCTTGGAGGGTACTGTAGGTCCCAAAATGCGGCTTTGCCCCCTGTCATGATGCCCTCTCGGAGTCTGACAATGCGCCCAGGCAATAAGGCGGTTGGTTGGGACCAGACATCCAGCTGCCGATCATAGGCAAACTATCCATCCCACACGGCCGCTCTCAAACTGCCATCCTGGTCGCACCGCTCAATGAGTGCGGGGTCCAGTGCGGGGCCTAGACGGGGTAGGAATTGTCATAAATCAGACAGCCATTCCGCTCGCCAGGCGACGCGGAATAAGATGCAATCCCGACCATTATAGACTCGCCATCCGACCGGACATCCGAGCCTAGGGCCTATAGGATCCTCTCCCGGATACTGTCGTTCGTGTGCCCGACGATGGCATACGTGGGCAATTGCACGGTCTTAGAGCTTCCAGCGAATGATGATCGATGGCAGGCGGCGCCTAGCCTGAGCAAACCACCACTGGTCGCTCGGCATGGAGAATGACATCGTGCTCACCAGACTTCTTGAGAACCTTCGGGTCGTTCTTTCGTACCAGTCTTTCGGGATATTTAATCAACACTCCCCACGGACTAGCGGCGGGCCCCGGAGCAGTGAGCACGGGACACCTTGCCCTTCTATGCGGCGCACACTGACCCCGAATGTCAAAGGAAATTTTCTGTGCATACAAGACCGTAAGTGTGGTACAACGTTGCCGACCAGCAAACCACTCATTGGAAATGGATAAATATACAGAGACCCTACCGACGCCCAAAGTCCGTCCGAACTCCACCGAGCTGCCCCCAAACTCTACACTCCGCCTTGCTTGTCGTATGCACGTCGTACTCGTGGTGGATGACACTTGCGTCCATGCTCATTGGACCTTTGCCACGCGGAGTTTGCGCATGCGTCTGTTCGCCGCCTGGGAATGCTTGTTGATTCCACCGCCGAAGGCCCAGTCAGCGTCATGCCCGTCCTCGTCGTCCGACCCATTGTCGCGCTCCTTGCCGACGGCGTACCGTCGCAGAAGAGAAGCACCGCCAGGCTGTTGACCGCGTGAGCACCCTCTCGTTCCCCGGAAAGCGTGGGAAGTCGCCGACATAGCAAGGACGTACATGCTCTGCGAGATACCGAGTCACATCAACCGCGTAGCCGCCGAGGACGATCACGCAACGGTGGTGTTGCTGGGCGTACTCGATGACCTGGTGTCGGGTCCAACACTCGCCGTCCCACTGGTCACTTTCGTAATCGGTGCTAGCCGGACTCGACGTGGCGTCCGAGGGAAGCGCGCTCGAGGTGGACCAGGACTCCTTCTGGAGCATGTAGTCTCTCGCCGCATGGATCTCCTCCGTACGCGCTCGGCGAAGGCCCGACGCGAGCCCGAAGTAGTGGAGCACAATGATGGCCCACTTGGACGGGTCCCAGTCGAGTGGGGACGGGCCCGACCGGAAGTCCTGCGGAAAACTGTGCTACACAATGTGAAGGAAGGTGTCACAGAAGACGAGGAACGGAGATGTGGCGTTTGAGTTGCTCGAATGCAAAGGAGGAAATGAGAAGGGCTTACATGCTGATCCGAGGAGGCACGGAAGAATCAGGTGAGAAGTCAATCACGAGTAATCGGAGTCGGGACGGGACCTACGAAGTTGTGGTTCCCTTCCCCGCACGTTAAGAGGGCGAGTACCTGGAAGTATGATTGTGGTTGAAGAGAACGCGATAGAGGTAGATAGGAAACACATACTAGGTTAGATTTGGATGTGTTATCGTCCGAGTACGGCTGTAGTCCGTCCCAGTGGGCGAGCCTGGTCATGACAGTTGACAGGGAAGTAAGGGTGACACGTTGTGAAATGTGCTCACGAGTTCACGAGGAATGTACAATGCCAGACTGCAAGGCGTCAGCTGGACGTAATGAATAGAGATTTGGGGACATACTGAGCAGCCTCGCAACAAGGCCTCCATATACGAACGCGCCTACAGGGTCTCCCCAGGCCAGGCCGACTGCAGGTGGCACCGCGAAGCCGGTAATGAACGCGAGAGGGACTGCAACGTGTTTGAGCTTCGCTTCACTGCTAGAATGATCGAAGCGACTTGACCATAGTATTGATGCTGGAACCGAACAACTAAGAAACGTTCTATCAGCAAATCTGACACGGAGGTATCTCGAAGAATAAACGATGTGTATTGGCATAGAACTCCGGGTTTGCACAGTGACATCAACCTACTGCGCACAACCAATGAAGGCCATATGCGGACAGTGCCCGCTGTATGCGACATACGAACGCTAGCCTTCAGGCACGCTCAGGTTTTCCATCCTCGACACCAGACATCCGGATGCAGGCACTAGATCCCACAGCCACATACCTGGATCCCTTTCTAAATCGTCACGTTCAATCGTTTTCATTCGCTCGTATTGCGACTTGTAAAATATCCATCCCATGTGGCTCCAGAAGAGTCCTCGCGTAGCAGCATATCTGCAAACCGTATATCATCATCAACTGCTCTCAGTCTCGCGTAGTAGACTTACGGGTCATGAACAGGGTCGTCTGTGAACCTCTTGAAAACGGGGACATATGAGTTTAAGGGAACTCGACGGCAGGTAAAATCAATGGGCTTACATGATGCAATCTGTGTCGTAAACACCTACAGCAATCAATGTTGGAAGCTAGCCCATAACGAGAAATGCCATCGCTTACCACCACTGCAGCACACGTTCCATATCAACGTCCATTTACGTATCGAACCACGGTGTATGCGCCACCGACGTACCTTGATAGACCCCTGGAACGCGCTCGCTCCCAACAGCGCGAGAAGCATCCGGATAGGAAACGTTGCACGGAACGCCCGGTGCGAGTATAGCCGGTGGTAACCAACGGTGATCCTACGGTGCATGCTTTAGAAGCCGAGAAAACGCGTATATAAGGCGCATATAGCGACGGTCTGACTCACCCCATAGAAGCCGCCTGCCACAACACGACGGCGAACCAAAGTGTCTCGCGCATAGCCTTCGCCGGGGGCAAGTACCACACCCCGAGGGCAGCAGCGATGTGTATGGCGATGAAAAAGGCCCCATTAGACCACCATATACGCCCGTGAGGCGTTTTTGAGCCGGCCTGAGTCGTGCCGGAGTCCTTGAGTGCGCCCATCGTGGTGCGGCCGAGGAAACAAGTCAGAGAGATGGTGGTTTCAAGGAGAGCGGTGAGCTGGAGTGTGGGGCCTTTTAGAACTCATGGGGAATGGAAAAGCCGGGGCGAGATATAAGTCAGGTGGGAAAGAGCGAGGGCAACGGCGATCGCGAGGTTGGCGCTAATCGAGGATGCTAGCTTGATGCCAGCAAAGGAGACGACGACGCCGTTTCCGAGGCGCGCTCCGTTCCAACACGATCACGTGGCCGCGCTCCTAGCGTTCTGTGGCATGGCGTAATCATGAGGCTCATCTCCTTTCTTCCTACCATACTCAGCTGTGTCGACCAGCGCGCCAAGTAGTCGTATACGTTAACCATGTCGTAAGTCTCTCGCGATGTGCCACAAGCACAGTCTCAGGAACATGCCGAAGGACGCCTTTGCCTCAAGCTATCACCATTGAGGTCTGCATCGATTCCGTCGAGTCTGCTATCGCGTGCGCTACCTCTATCGCCATACCTCTACCCTTGTACTCACGCTTCTTTTCAAACAGAGCACACCGGGGCGGAGCCGATCGCCTTGAACTCTGCGGCAACCTCGGTCTCGGCGGGGGTACAACCCCAAGCGTCGGGCTGTTCAAGAGAGTTCGCGCGGTAGTCTCCGACATACCCGTCATGGTGCGTCCCCCTTCTGTCCAGCTCCTCGGGCAAGGCGCGATGCCTATCTGACACGTCTCCCAAGGTCATGATCCGACCGAGGACCGGGGACTTCTTCTACTCGGATGCGGAGCTTGAGATAATGAAAGAAGACATTCGGGCGTTCAGAGACATTGGTGCGGTCGGCGTTGTGTTCGGTATTCTCCACAAAGATGGAAGAATCGACGTGGGACGCATCCGCCTGTGAGTATATGCACCATGACGTGGTCGCCGCGGTTCTCAGCTTATGATCCCGAAGGCTTGCTGAAGAGGCTGGGAACATGCAAAGTACGCGAGTCAACATCTCGCCTGTGTCTCCGTCGACTGAAGGAAATCAGTATGTTTCCATAGAGCCTTTGACATGAGCAGCCAAGATGTTCTCACCGGTGAGTCCGTCGCAATTCTAACGTCATGCGCCGCTTACACCCAAAGCGCATACAGCACATCTTGAGGTCTCCACCGTCCCGCAAATAACTCGCATCCTGACGAGCGCGCAAGCCCCCACTGCTGCACTCCCCGCTGCGCTCCCTAAGCTGCGAACTCTGATACGCACAGCTTCACGTATGCCGGCATCTGCGACCATCCTCGTCGGCTCCGGGGTGAATGCGCGCACGATTGGCCCCCTCCTCGAAGAATTGCTTCCGTGCGGGCTGCGCGAGGTGCATCTAAGCGGCGGCGGTTGGGTGGCCAGTGAGATGGAGTTCCGCAGGCCGGGGCTGGGTATGGGTATTGGCGGAGATGGAGAATGGGGAGTGTGGCGGACGAGCGAGGAGCGCATCAAAGAAGTAAGAGCACTGGCGGACGCCGCTTGGAAAGAGTTCGAAGGAAAGAGTTAGGCCGTATGAGGCCGTGGTCTAAAACCGGACGAGGCAGATGACCAGCACATACAATGGTAACATCTAGTCCATCTGATATTACAACACTTCGCTGTGGTCCAGGTATTCATACACAGTCCCATATCGTACAAGGGGTATACACAAGCGAGAACAGAATATCAGAGAACAGAAGACATATGCCGCTCATAAATGAGGAAAATGGCGCGGAAGAATACACGATGCCCGCACCAAAGAATCAGTACAAACGCTCACCGAGCAAGCCCTTCATAGTATTTCACGATCCCTTTAATCCCCGGACACACCGCCAACCGCACCCGTTCGTTCTCCCTGGACATGACGGAACGCCCGTTGCTCTCCAGCCACTTCATCAGACCCCCGTTCTTCGTCATGTCGCTCCGACCCTTTACGAAATGGGCCAGGCGGTCGCGCTGGATAGCCCACCGCAAACGACGTACGGCGGCGACGAGCGGGGCAGCAACATGCTTGCAGGATGTGTCACGAGGGAGCACACGGGCGTGATAGAACTCTTCTCGCGCCGCTGGCGTGGAGCACGTACGAAGCGTATGGGCGAGAACCGTTCGTGCGCGGGTCCACTGGAGGCGTGATGCGCACTCATATTGGCGCACCATCTAAGGAGGTGGGCGTACATGCGTATAAACCGCGATTAGTACTGGCAATGGGGCAAACCTGTAGCACTGGACGTACCGTTGAAGACCCAAAATATATCCCGTCCCTCCACCGTCTCTCGATGCCGAGACCCCGCATTATGTTCCTATGAACTAACTCCGGAATCGATGGACGGAGGGGCAGTCCCTCAGGGTTAGTGCCGAAGAGCAAGTG
Source organism: Ganoderma lingzhi (assembly GCA_026283605.1). Classification (NCBI taxonomy): domain Eukaryota; kingdom Fungi; phylum Basidiomycota; class Agaricomycetes; order Polyporales; family Polyporaceae; genus Ganoderma; species Ganoderma lingzhi. The sequence goes on from JAPJYM010000001.1 coordinate 3,981,789, forward strand.
GGAGACGCGAGAGGGTCCGATAACCCAAAGACGTTCATGGTTTAGGATGGGATCATCGACGAGCGGTGTAAGCTCCGGGAAGACCCGTGCCAATGAGCATAGGTCGGGAAGGTCAAGAAAAGAGACTACAAGTTCAACATGAGTCCCCATATACCGTCCAGTAGTCAAGGTAAAAGGAGTATGCTCACGAAGATACAGCAGAATCTCTGGAGGAAGGCCTAGAAGCATGTCGCCCGTTCTCAGTAGCCGAAGGGCGAGTTGGCTGTTGTCCAGTGGTCGTCACGGCTTCAGAAAGGTGAATAAAAGACAGCGCTGTAACACGCCGGAGATTTCAGGGATAAAGCAGAGTGATACTGTAGTACATATAGCGAGCCTGCAGCATGAACAACCGCAGCGACTGGAACGAGGCAACCAGGCGCGCGGCTGTAGCAAGCCTGCAGGCGAGTGACGCGGCAACGCACGTCAACCGGCTTTTACCGTCTAATCTGGATTCGAAACCACCGTCACCGTGCTGGACTACAGCAGCTGTGCGTTGTTCTTTTGCTTCCTCCAAGCCTCTCTGAATTTCTTGTCTATTGCATCAGCGTACCTAGTAAAAACCCGCCGTGGGTGTCCTCATCCACTGCAAGCTCAAAGTGGTCCCTTGAAATAGGCGCCTCAAATAGCTCTCAAGGACTAAGGTGTGTTAGCTTTTGGTTAGCTTGATCCGTAATACTGGATGCTTCAGGCCCGCCAGGATGCACAGGCCCGTCGCGTCGCACGGCGTCCCGACGAAGATGAAGGGTTTGGGTGGACACGCGTTAGTTGGACGGCGGGGTACGCACACGAGCTTTTCAGGATCCTTGTTTAATCTGGGGCTGACTGGCTTCGGAGTACTAGTACGTTGTTAAGTGATCTACTCGACTTCCTATACACGCTTACGTGTGGTCTCCGAGGCTGATCCGGAACAGTTGACGGTCGCACACGGAGTAAGGTTTCAGGAAATGCTACCGAACCAGTCATCCACGAGGCAGAGTGTTCTTTGACGAATAAGTCCGCAATATAACTTACTTGGGAGCTACAGGGTGTATCGAAGAGGACGCAGATCACTGTCCCGCAGTCTCCTTCGACAGAACCAAGGCTGCGGAAGCTGCATAATCAACGGTGTATCGCTTTATGGGCGGCTTTGTACCTCGCATTTAACCCCCGCGCCACAAGGCTGAGGAAACAAACACCACAGATTTCACAGTATGCCGGCTGAGCCCATCGTCTTCTACGACCTCGCCTCAAAAGTAAAGGGGCTATCGTGGTCCAGCAGCACCTGGAAGATAAGGTATGCACCGTCATCACTTGCTCGCTTCGGACAGCAGTTCTAAAGTAGTGCGTAGGTTCACTTTGAACTACAAACGCCTCCCCTACAAGACCGTCTTCGTCGAGTTCCCTGAGATCGCGCGCGTAAGCCAAGAGATTGGCGCACGTCCCACGGGCACTTGGCCGGATGGCTCCCCGAAGTACACGGTCCCCGCCATCTACGACCCCTCTACAAAGACCACCGTCGCCGAATCCATAACAATCGCGCGATACCTCGATGAAACGTACCCAGACACGCCGCGCGTCATCCCTGAGGGGACAGAAGCATTCCACGCGGCGATAGAGGTTGCGATCCGCACAGTCATACACCCTAACAGTATGCATCTCGTCATGCCCCTGGCGCCCCCTCTCCTCGGCCCGGATAGCGCAGCGTACTACGGGGCCAGAGTAGAGGCGACCTTGGGCAAGTCTCTGGCGGCGGAGCTGTCCGTCCTTGGGAGCGCGGCATGCGAGGACCGGCTGGTGGCGCTGGAGAGCGGGATGGGCAAGATTGCGCAGTGGATCGAGGTCGATGGGAAGGACAGGAAGTTCTTCATGGGCGACAAGCCGTGCTACGCGGACTTCTTCATCGGGGCTGGATTGGAGTCCATGAAGAGGGTTTTGGGAGAGGACAGCGAGGAATGGCGCAGGATCGCGCAATGGCACGGGGGACGATGGGGACGGTTGGTTGCTGCCCTGGAGGAATTCGAAGTCTAATGCAGTATTGTAGATGTAGTATCAAGTACGTAGCTGCCTTGCTGCATGCAAGTGATGCATATCATTTGCCTCGCTGCTTCTGGCTGGCAGTCGATCTTAAGCGCTGAGTGATTCATGTCGGGCGTTTAGTCCTGGCGGAATTCTTTCCTGGGCTGCCTTTGTCCACCCCAGATACCTCGTTCGGGCGGCGATCATGTCTACAACTTCAAGCCAGGTGTTTGAAGGTAATGTACATTCTCTAGTGTAACTCTACCTCCGAGGATTCGGCTGACTCATCAACCTTTCGACCGAAGCCCCACAGCCGCTCATCTCAAAGTCCTACACGATTGCCCTCGATAAAGACGAACAGTCCCTCGCAATCCCCTTCTGTCTCCACCTCAGGGTTGCACATGCCAAATATACGTGGCGTCTCTTTCTCGGCGCCGCGTCCCCAAATACTGGATCGGGCTCACAGGGCGACGTCTGGGTCACTACTATACCCGGGTACGAAAACGTCTACATCCGCGGCGAGAACGACCAATGGAACGTCTGGCACAAGTCTGTCGACTATGGAACGAAGAAATACTGCAATGACAAGAACAAGTTCCTACATAGTTACCATCCTTGGTTGCGCGACCGTCTCCTGCAGTTCAACGGAACTGATTTGGGCTGGCATCCTCGCCGGCTGTTCAATCACCATCGAGTCACATGGAACGCCAAACGCTCCTCTGGCCACCCCGATTACGAGTCCCTCGATTCCGTAACGGTAGCTCGCTACGTGAAAGCCGTGCATCTCCCGCGGCCTACGCTTTTCGGCGTAGCTCAGCCCACAGCGTTGACCTCCTCGTCCAGTGCTCCAGCAGCAACAGCAACTCGACCAACCCAGCAAGTTCAGCGCATGCCTTCACGGCCCACAACTCCTGCGGGAGTCCAGCTTGCAACTCCGAGTTTAACCAGCCTACAACCGACAACCGTCCAACAAGGTCATCACCCCCCAAGACTCGCGGTGCCTGGAGGAGTTCAGCCTCCGGCACTTACCAGCCTTCCACCAGCACCATCCGCTCGACCGATCCCGGCTGTTCGACCTGCTGCCCCGACATTGTCGACCAGCTTTCCACCAGCGGTGTCACCAGGTCACCCTCTGCTTCAGGGCCTCACACCCACTGGAGTCAAAGTCCAGCCTGTTGCGCCGACCTCTTCAACCAACCTTACAACGACCCCTGGTCCGGCCCCACCTGGTCACCCTATCACCCCGAAACCTGCAGTCCCCGGAGGAGTCCGGTCCACCGCACCAAGTTCGACATCCGGTTTTCGACCGGTACCCGCTCCGCTCGCCCAGACAGGTCAGCATCTCTTACTTCGGGTGCACAGTATCATCAGTGACTGAAAGACTTTTCAGCTCCGTCGCTACCCCCAGCGCCACCCAAGTACGAGAATGTCGTCTCGGAGCACAGCCTCAAGAGGCAGCGATCCTCGTCGGGCTTGTCTTACGCGTCGAAAGAGCAGAGCCCATCGCCCAAGCGACCTAATCTCGGCAAAGAGGGCCAGGATTCAGGCGGCGCTGTCCAACAACAGCCACCTTGCACCTCTGGTTCCAGCGCGACGCCGCCGGGACACCCCCAGTCCTTGCTGCCGTTCTTAGCAAAGCTCCGGCTGCCACACCGACCATGGCATTACCACCCGCCTCACCCTCAGTACCATCCAAAACCCTGGCGACGTCTCCGTCTTCTGGTCCTGCGGTCGAGCCGGTGCCAATTCGCGCAATCCAGCCGTCCACTGACGTTGCCGCAGTCCAGCCATCACCTGTTCCAGCAACACATCCACCGCTGACTCCTGCAATCCAGCCATGCTCACCCACTCCGGCGAGCCCTCCTCAACCGCCATCTGCTCATGTAGTCCGGCCACCAGCAGCTCCCGCGCAGAATCCCTCTTCTGCACTGGCAGCCACCGAAGCGGAGGGCGCTCCGGAACCATCCCCTATGGATGTGGATACTGGAGATATCATCGAGAACGCTCCCAAGGAATCTCCCCCACCAGGCCCAGAGAACATTGACTCGTTCCTTGGCAACCTCCCGCTGTCTCTGTCGCACCATTCCGCTGTCTTTACGGCAATGGGCGTCGAAACGCAGACCATGTCCGCCTCCTAGCGCAACTTCCCAAGCGTTCCCTCGACCAATTTCTTGCCACAGCTCGAGAGCGCGGGCTCTCCTTCATGGAGTCGCTCGTACTGCGGTCTGCCCTCAACGGTCTGCGACAAACTTCAGCAGATCCGCAGGCTCAAGCCGAGCCGATGACGATCGAAGGGTGGCTGCAACAGATTGGGCCCTCTATGATTCGCCATGCCAAGGTCTTCGGAGACCTCGGCATTGAGATTGCACACGTCCCCGTGCTCGCTCAGTTAGATACGGAATCATTCCAAGAGTTCGAGAACGCGCTTGACGCAGCAGGCCTCGCTTGGATTGACCGATTTGCTATCACGTCCAAAATTCGGGACGGTGGAATATCTGATGTCAAGCAGGAACCATTACTGGTTGCAAGTTGAATACTCACAGTTATACCCCCGCACAAGCTACGTTGGCATGCCCCCATCAGTATATACCAAATATTTAATTCCGCCTACTTGTAATACTAGCAGTATGTCACCATAGGTCTGATCTCATAGTTAGTGCGGTCACGAAAGTCTGTGCCCAATTGTAATCGACCTCGGAGGAGCTACAATTAGGTTAAGAACATCGACTCGAGAGCGGGAACACAGACGCAAAAAATTACTCAGCAAAAAGCTCTCCCATACATAGGATTATATGCGACGCCAGCAGGATTCGAACCTGCGCCTCCAAAGGAGAACAGATTTCTAATCTGTCGCCGTAACCACTTGGCTATAGCGCCTTGAAGGAAAGTAGAAATATAAAAGATATATTTGGTCGGTCTATCACCATTGATTTCTCCGACGGGCGTGCGCGTCTCCTCACCACTGCCATGTCTTCCGAGTCCGCTGCATGCGCAAACCACGTCCGCGACACCCTCTCACAAGTCAGCTAGAATAATGTCGGTATGACCGATGATTTGGGGCACCTGTGAGTATCAAGGTCTCTGATCGCTCGGAGTTCTTCTAGCCCTTCTTGACACAGAATGGTCAATGTGCGGTGCCGACGGGGTGTACTAGTACACGGGAGCTCTACCGAGGGCATGACTCTCTCAGAGGTACATTATCGGTGCCTATGTATAGACGGCAGAGGTGAGGTCTCGTGTATGTGCCTCTCCACGGTCACTGCGACCTTAGGCCAACCTTAGGCGACCCCGGCCGGGTGATTTTAACTGATGAGACCAGTACTGGGTTTAACATCATACGCGTACGCATCTTGTCCCATCTCCTGGTCCCGCAGTGGTTCAAAGTACAGCAAGCTGTAGTCTCTTGCACACGAGGCGACTGGGGAGGTCCGGAGACTGTCAGTGATCAGCATCGGCCGTCTCCCGTCACAACTTGTACAGCTTGCACGCTGTCATGGATATGGGGGCCATGACCGTCCAATGTTGAAACGTTGGACATTTGTCGGGATGACGTACAGTGTTTGCAAGGCTTTCACTTCGGATTTTGCGCGGCTGGCAAGACCGCTCGCCGCCTGCCTCGCATCCGCTGTTCGGATTGAAATTTGAGGCTGCTGCGTGCAGTCAAGTACGGTATGCGACCGGGAAGCGTGCATGCTCCATCGGACGCATTGCTCATGTCATTTTATATTTTACCCTTATCTACGCGCACCGTTCGCTTGCTCCCAGTGCGAGTTGGGCGCTGTTGGGCGACGGTTGGTTAAGATGCTGGAGGAATGGCACGTTGTTCACATGTGCCCTGATAAGTATGGCAACACGGGATATGAGGGATATGACCACTTCCACAGACTCGGAGCCGGAGATTCGGAAGGACTCGGAGCCGGTATTTGGCCGATTGGGAACGATTGGGTTGTGCTATACATGCCTCAGGTACCACCGGGCTTCTCAGAGTTGTCTCGCCAAGCACTTCTGATATGTTGTTACAGACAAACAGGAATCCGACATAACCAACGTTCTCTAAGGTCCTTTAGTGCAACACGTGCTCACCGAGGTCGGTGAGAATCGCAGGCGTATCACACGGACAGAATTATTTAACTTGGCCCATGATCTCCACCTTGTCGGACGTTGTCCTGCGCGTGCGCAAGGATGTCTGTGGTGATGAGCCGATGTGCAGGTCCCGCTTGCTATGCAAGGATCTTGGCTCTTGCTTAGCTACCATCCGGAATTGCCGTCACATCGCATAGTGACAACGTCTGAGGTGAGCATGTGCTGTCCACCTTCTGAGCTTCCCCTCTTCTGAGCTTCCCCCGATGTTGGCTAGAGACCACATGTACGGCGCACATTCGACGATGTATATAGGGACGGGATGGAAGGCGTCCCGATCCCCTCGTTCCTGCCCCGGCGGACACTAGTTGGCGGACACCGCACAGACAGCGCAATGGTCGGATTCGCTCTGTCCGCTCTCCCAGCGCTCGTCCTCTCCCTCTCAGCTGCGGCTTCCCCCGTCCGTTTGGCGAAGCGCGACCCGGTCCCGTCGTTCGTCCTTGCAAACGCGCCGGTCTCGCACCTCTATTCCGAAGAGCAATGGTGGCCCTCTGACATTGCCGTCCACCTGACGCACGTTACGCCTGAGGTCAACTTCTCCGCCGTCGCACCGTCGGTGACGTTCGCGAACATCTCATCGCTTGGCAGCGATGTATCCCTCACGTCCAAGGACGACTTCAGCAAGTCTCCGGCTTGGCTCAACTCCGTGGTGGGCAAACCGGACGCCAACGGGGCCAGCAGCGCGCCGACGACGATTGTTCTGGTGAACAAGCCGGGCGGTATCCTCGATGCGTTCTTCTTTTACTTCTACTCTTACGATCACGGAGGAAAGGTGAGCTCTCCAAATTCCTACCGGATATCATCCTATCGATCGACCGTCACTTACCTTGGATATCCAGGTCTTGGACATAGAATTCGGGGACCACGTCGGCGATTGGGAGTACAGCATGGTGCGCTTCGTGAACGGCACACCAAGCGCACTCTACCTCTCCGCCCACGCGGGCGGCTCGGCGTACGCGTTCAACGTGACAGAGAAGACGAACGGCCGCCCCACGACGTACATCGGCGTGGGCACGCACGCAAACTACGCAAAGTCCGGGAAACATTGTCACGATCTCCCTGGAGACCTCCTCTGCGACCAGACGGACGCAGGCCCGCTATGGGACCCCATAGCGAGCTACCGCGCGTTCTGGTTCGACAACTCGACCCAGACGTTCAGCATCGCCGGGAGTGCGGGTGCGAATGCCTCGAACATCGAGTCGGAGGGCACAGGGTGGCTATCGTTTGCGGGCAACTGGGGTGACGAGCAGTACCCCGTCTTCGAGCACGGCCAATACTGTTTAGAAATCGGGAGCCTTGTCGACGAGTGCGAGTATACCACCGGTCCTACTGGTGAGTGCAGAACCTGCACGCTGTTTCCATCGGCGATCATGAGGTTTACTCACACGCTGTGATGCCCAGGCCCCATCGCGAAGAACCTTGGACGAGACACGGTCTGCCAGAGTAAGAGCAGCTGCACGATCTCGACATCGCTTTAACTTGTTCTCGCGGAGGTTATACCCTAACGAGCCGCTCATGTACGACCCGGATGCGATATGCAATGGAATTTCAAGGGTGCATTGTCAATGAACTTTATATTGATGGGAATGGTGCCAGGCTGCTGCTGTTTACTCTCGGTCCGCCAACACAATTCTGTATAGTTAATTCTGCGCTTCGCCCATTCGTCCGGTGTACATAGCCGGAGCGGAGGCAAGAGTGGGAGCCCAGCTGCGAATCGCAGTGCCGGTGACAGCCGAACGCATGTCAGAGCCGCCAATGCGGCACAATAGTATATAACACCTTGGACCACGATATGGTTCTAAGGCCCGGTCCGCATTCTACTTATGAATGCCAATGAGACGGGTGCGACCGGACGCGGAGATACAGCTGGATGCGTGGTGCTGGCTGCTGGTGCTTGTGGTTGAAACGGAGGAAGATTGATGAGGTGTGTGGTGTGTGAAGCGCCAGGAGGGAGGAAACTTGTCGAGGACCATCGCCAAGCGACGCCCATGGCTTGAACGTCTCAAGAGTCCCTTGTCTTTCTTCCCGCCGCTCCTTCTCTCCTTCTTTTCCCTCCCTCCTCCCCGTTACCCCTGTGCTTTCGCTCGTGTCGATGTCCTCGCCGCTCTACGTCGTTCTCCCACCAACGCCCATCGGCACACCCGCACCACACTCCCCTGGTCTCCGACGGCCTGCCCTGGACGACCAATCCCTCCTCCCTGAGCTCACCCATTCGTCATCTGAGGGCTCATCGGTCGAGCGCGAACGCGGTTCTTCAGAAACGACCATTGTAACTATTTATTCCATGTACGAGGAAGAAGACGCCAGCAGCTGGTCTGCCGCCGCCGCATCCGCCGTCAGCCACGCCGCCCAGTCTCGCCCCAGGAGTCGCAACCTCAAGGATGGCCTCGGAATCCACATAGCAGCGAACGACTCTATCCACTCGATGCCGACCTACCGGAATTCCTTTCTCCAACAAGACCCTGCGGCGCTCGGGGACAGCGCGTTCTACGACACGACGACCGCCGCCTATGACCTCCGACGGGCTAGCATGGGCAAGCGACTGAGCGTGGTCGACAAGCCTCGGATATCTGTTGTCTCCACCACCAGTTCCGTGCAGCTCCCATACGCCAGCAGCAGGCCGACGTCCGCGCGCACAAGCGCAAGTGACGCCGGCGCAGCGGATCGGCGCAGCTTTGGCTCAGAGTCTCTTCGCCGACCGTCCGGCCCTCGAAGTCGGCCCTCCTCCTCCTCAAACCAGCACAAAGCTTCGACGTCCAATGGTGACAGTAAGCCTCTTCCCCTGCCCCTCGAGCCCGAATCCCTAGACCCCAGGCCCCTGCCCCAAACGCCACCGCTGTCTCCATTGATATCTCCTCCATCAACCCCTGGCACGCCCACCACCCCCCCGCAACGACCATTGCACCTGTCCTCCTCCCCTTCTCCTAGCCCCTCCCTGCGCGTTCCTGCAGTTGAAAGCCGTTCTCCCGTGTCCTCCCCACGAAGCTCGACGTCTGCCGTCAGCACGCCTGAAAGCAAGCAGTCCGTTGTGATACGCTCGGAGGGGGAAGACGCCGACTCGTTCCACGTCCGGAGCACGTACGCGCAGCTCGACCAGTGCGGTGTCAAGGGCGACGGATACGAAGAGGGCGTAGAGCGGACGCGTGCGCGCGTCGGGGGCAGCCGCGCGAGCGAGATCCGGGCGTTGCAGGCCCTCGCCGACGAGCACGAGAAGTCTCGCGAGCTAACCCCGCAGGAGGTCCAGCTGCTGCAGAGCCTTGACAGGTGCGCGCATCGTCCCGACAGTTCTTCGCTCGTGTTTCGGTGCTGACTCGGGCGCCGTCATAGGTATGGCTTCTTCACGACGCCCTCGCACGACCGCCTCATCGCCATCCCTGCTGCGCCGCTGCACCGGCCGCTTGCTCACTTGACCGCCGCGGTCACCAATGGCCCCGCCAGCCCGCCCCTGCTCCCACGCCAGCCAGAGTGTCCAATGCCTATCAAGGAAGGTTTGCGGACCGCCAAATGGAGCCGGATGCTTGCTCCGGCTTCGCGGGACGAGGGCGGCAACGTCGACTTTTGGGGCGTCAAGCCCTCGAAGGAGCACAAATTCCGGGAACGGATATACAAGGGTATCCCCGACTGCTGGCGCAGCGCGGCCTGGGAGATCCTCATGTGCAGATTCTCGCGGACGGGCAAAGCGGAGCTCGGCAACTCATGGCAGAGTACCGCGAAGTTCTCGACAAGCCGTCGACGTATGACGTACAGATCGACTTGGACGTGCCTCGCACGATCAGCGGCCATGTCATGTTCCGGACGCGATACGGCCATGGGTGCGTCTTGTCGAGCCACACTTCCATTCGATGCTGACTCTGCTCTGCAGGCAACGATCACTATTCCACGTCCTGCATTCGCTCTCCCTGAAATGTGAAACGTGTGGGTACTGTCAAGGCATGGGCCCGCTCGCCGCGACCCTCCTCTGCTACTACGAGCCGGAACGCGCCTATGCGTCATTAGTGCGGCTGCACGACTCCTACAACATGCACTCAATATTCAGTCCCGGGTTCCCTGGTCTCCTCGAGGCGATCTATGTTCAAGAGCGGTTGACGGAGCAGATGATGCCCGTTGTGTACTCCGCATTCAAGAAGCACATGGTCTCAACAACGTCCTACGCAACCAAGTGGTACATCACCTTGTTCGCCAACTCCGTGCCGTTCCAGACGCAACTTCGGCTGTGGGATGCGTTCCTGCTGGAGGGCCATGATATTTTCGTCGTCGTCGCCGTTGCGCTTGTCTGGGTTTATCGAGGTGAGCGTTTATATCTATATCTTCGTCCCATTTTAAATGAACGTGGAACGGTCCGGCAGATCACATCACTTCGGAGTCGGCCAACTTCGAAACGGTACTGTCTCTGCTATCATCCTTCTTCGTACCGGAAGACGAGGACGCTTTCTTGCTCTGGATCGAGAAGGTCCTCGGGGACAAGAAGGTGCGGTCGGATATGGCACAATGGAGGCAAAACTGGAGTCGGCTAGTCGCCTCAGGCGAGCACAACTCTGCGTTGCTATGAGTAGTAATTTCACGGACCCGATGCTCGATGGACACCTGCTCTGTTCGCGCGGGCATAGGCCCCTTCCCCCCCATCGCCTTGCAGAGGCAGGCTTGCATCCACCGGACATGTGTGGGGTTGTACTTCCTCAGTTGGGCTATTTGTTTACCTGTTAATTCTTTCGTTTCATTAGGCACGATTTCTTTTTTTGGTTAGCTTGGTCTACGTCTCCGTCCTCGTCCACATCATCATCCTCGTTCGCTGCTCACTGCATATCCTGTCTCATACAACATATCCCTAGCTCCCGATGCTAATCGTGATACCATGCCACATAGTACACACCCGCTTACGGTTCCCTACAACAGTCGAGTCAACCTCACGATGTATCGATTCGTCATAGGAATACAAGGCAGTAGAAATGCATCGCTCTCGGGGAGAGAGTCGTTCCGCTGGAACAAAAAATTAATTCAGCAAACAAAGTCGCAGCAGGTGCGTCGATTCAGACCTAGTCATCTTGTTGGTCCATATGTGTGCGACGCAGGTGAGTTGGCCACTTTGGCTGCGTAAGTATGACCAACTGACCGCGGATCGCAGGACAGCCTCGACGCAAATCAGGCAAGTTCAGCGCGAGGCGGCTTGTATTCCAGCGGGAGGGCATTGCTCGTGCCGCGTCGCCGCATGCTTCTTCGACTCCGAACTCTGATATTCTCGCGGTGCTCGACGCGAGGCCCATTTCCGCCATCTACCTTGAACCCGGAATGGCAAGTCAGTTGGAACGTGTCATGTGTCGCCGACCGGTTTAGGCAGGGAGCTTGTATTCGCACGGCGCGCCGAGCGGACGCCAGGAAAGGCAGGCCTTGTGTTGCTCAAATACCGCTAGCTTCCTATCTCGCATAAATAACTGCGGCCTGGTGCCCACCAAAACCCCAGCTTCGCTCTCCAGCAGCTCCCTCGGCCACATCGCGCCCAACATACTTCTCATCTGAGTCCTCATACCACCCAAACGCGTCCGAGCCAAAGCTCCGCGTCTTTGCATCCCCTCACGACGACACGCGACGCGCTTATCATCCAGCCTCACCAACGAAACATTCCCCTCAGCCTTGCGCACTTCACGAGCCTCATTCACGACCCGCGTCCGCATCCCCATAATCATCATGTCGTCCTACTACGCCCAGACGCCATCCTCGCCCATCGCGAGCTTCTTCCCCGTCGGGCCCGCGTCCCCACACGCATTCTCGTCCTTCCAGCAGGACCCCCGCAGCGCACACTCCATGTTCGCAGCTCTTAGTTCGAGCTCCGCGCACAACGCCGCACAGGGCCAGGTCATCGCCATGGCTCGCGCAGGCCAGACTTCGACGAAGAAGTCGAAGTAATCGTCTGTCGACGTCACACCCGTGACGCCGGGGAGATTTTTGAGGGCTGGGTACGTGCGTTCAGTCGTCTTCGTCCGCGACGAGGCAACTTGCACGATATCCATATCCATCCTCGACCGTCTCCGTCTGCCACCACGACCATCTTTCAAACGAGGGCCGACCTTCCGATGTCCCTTCCACAAGAGAGGCTTCATATTGTTTCCATGACCACCGCTCGCCCCGGACACGTCTCTCACATTGTTTCGGCATCCCCACCACATCGCATCTCGAACGTATAATACCTCATCCACCCCGCATCATTCACTCGGTCTATTATCTCGCACTCCACGGTTCGCACGCTTTCACGGACCCCATGCATCCATTCACCCGCTGTCGTACACGCATTTGTAGACGGTACATGTATCCATAGCCACTTGTTATTGTGTCGCAACATGACCCTGATACCACTGGATTTTTACTCGGCGGTCAACGTTAACGTCTATTTTTTACATGTAAGAGCGCTTCTTGAAGTAAATCCCGAGGGCTTCCATTTTGATGGTTTGGTAGCATCAAAGATAAGCCCGACGTGTTGACGCACAATAGTCCGTAAGCGAGGACTCTATTCAAGTCAGTTTATGACTGTACTTACCCTGTTGTTTAGTGTCGAGTTGGACCATACTTCAAGTTCCTCCCGTTCTGCTGACCTTGCGACCATGTGGCGGCCTGAAGTGGATACGGAAGGTCTTCGACACAGGCACGCCCAGAAGCAATATTTTGACTTCCCCACTTGTGTATAGAACGAACTAATGCTACATCCAAGACCGACGACAGGGTGCAACTCGATAGACTACAGAGACGGAAAATACCCAGAACGGAGGAACACGCAACCAAAAGGACTATCCAAGGGGGAAACGACAGGAGAGAACCATCGAATCTTCACTGGGTGACGAAGGTGGTCATGCCCTGGAGGTTGTTCCTGTCTGTAGTGACGAAAGGTCGGACTTCTGCCGAAGATCGCGGAACGGAATACGTACTGATGGTTATGCCCGCGGCCTTGGTGGGGCCAGAGATGTCCAGGGTGCTGATGTGCTTCGCGTTGCCAGCGGACTCGAGGGAAAGGATCTCGATCGACGTGGTGTTGGCGGCCAGCACGTAGAGGAAGCTAAGTTTAACCATGCCACATGAGCAAGACGTACGTGGAAAGACTGGTGGGCGTACTCACTCCTTTCCGTTGATCGTAGCGACGTCGTTGTCGATCGTCGCGGAGTTCTTGGTCTGGTTGTATTGCTGCAGGAGCACAATCGTCAGCACTAGCAGCGAGACGCCGAGAAGAGCATGAGCTCGTACCTTAACGATGCTCGCCTTCAGGTTGCCGTCAACATTGACCTCGGTGACAATCGACGTCCCGATATCCGTCAGATAGAAGTTGCCCGTCTTTTGGCTCAAGCTCGACCAGCACGTCGCGCTCTGCCCGTCGATCTTCGTCGCCGCCGAGCTGTTCCCGCTCAGGTCGAACACGTCAAAGCCCACCGCGGGGTCCGTCGACAGCACCGCGTTCTTGCCCGGGATGAGCGTCATCGAGAACGGCAGCGCCCCGTTCTTGGGCGGCTCGACCTTCTTGAAGTTCGAGGAGAGCGAGCCGTCGTTCTGCACGTCGAACAGCGCGATGAACCCGGGCGTGGGGGGCACGCCCTTGACGCTCGCCATGAGCTGCTTGCCGTCCTCGCTGAAGATGATGTGCGACGCCGAGCCGGGCGGGCCGTTCGCGGGCGTCGTCTGGTTCAGGTTGAGCGAGCGCACCGAGTTCGCGATCGGCTTGAGCCCGGCCTTCTTGTCGACGGCGAAGCACGCGACGCCGTTGACGAAGCCGCCGTTGAGCGTGCAGAGGCGGGTGCCGTCCGCGTTGAACGCGAGCGACATCGGGAACTCGCCGCCGGACGAGATGGGGTTGCCAATCAGCGAGATGACCGTCGGCGTCTTCGGGTCGATCGAGAAGAGGGAGACAGTGTTCGAGCCCGCCTAGAATGAGGAGTTGTGTGAGCGTCGGGATCGGATGATGCACGCATGTGCCACTCACGTTCACCGTGGCGAGGACCTGGCCCTTGGCGGAGGCCTTGACAGCACCTTGCGAGAAGAGTGCATCGGGACCATTGGGGTCGGTAACTCCGTGCGCTCCGCTACCACGAGTAGATACGGCCCTATCGAGGTTCTACAGGTATCCATCAGCGCTATGTCAAATCGGCCTTGATATTTTAAATGTACCCACCAGGGTACCATCCGCATTGATGCTGGCAGCAATGACCATGTTTTGGTCGCCCTCGTTTGTGATGACTTCCAAAAAAAGTCAGATGGTAAATGGACGTTTGAGCGCAAGGCGACTTACAGTATGCCGCACCAGCAGCATCAAGCTTGGTCTGGGAAGTCATCATCTTGGTACCGTTGGCCCTGCGCTGCATGGGGGCAGCGGAGACGAGGGAGGACACCGCAAGGACGGAGGTGATGATGGCCACGGAGAAGTACATGTTGAACAAAATCAATGAAGGCGAGTACGAGTTCTGAAGTCCAAAGAGTTATCGTAGTAAAGGTCGCTGGATGTAAAGATCGTGTCGGCTAGCGCAGCTGCCTAGAAGAACAAAGCCGAGACGAGTGGAGAAAAACGAACACAAGGCCGAAAAGAGATGGGGAAGTGGGCTGCAATTGTTTTGGCCCCGACCACTTTATATGTCCACAGCCAGACCTGGCAGCGTCGCGGTAGCCCCGGGGCCGGCGCGAGAACACAACCAACCAGGAGCCGAGAGGGACCGGCAAGACATCACAGTCCCGTCACCGCCGCTACAGCTCACACCTTTGGACCGGCGCATTGGATCTTCGATACAAACACCGTCAGGAGGTGGGCCGTACAGTGCCCATCAATGGATTCGGTTGTGTCGATAGGTCGATACAAGGCACGAGGGAGGTTCGCTGACACGGTGGGCGACAACAGGGCGGCAATCCTGGTTGCTATTCGGGAATGGTTGCTTTTCTGGGGGCGATGCAAAACTTGCAGGTGGCGATGACGAATCGACATCCACGACGGCGTCGGGCCCTCATGTCGTATTCTGGTTCTTCTGTCGTCCAGATCCGCTGAGATAGGTTTCGAGAATTCCCAGTACGACCGGCTCCTTGATGGGGCAACCAGCCAACCATCGTGGAGATTTGCTTCTCAACCGGTCATTTGCAATGCGTCACCCCGCTGGACGGGTGGTAGATATGTCCCAATGTTTCTGTCAAATGCACCGCCAGTCAAAGGGGTTGATGACTCACAGGACATAGCTAGGCCGAAAGATGCGCCCACTTGAGAGATGATGGGTGATGTCCCACAATGCTGGAAGGTCTCCGAAGACGAATTCAGACTCGTGGACCTGCTGGGTAGCTTCCGACACCTTGAGCTCCAGGCCAGATTGATGGCCGAGAGATCCAAAGGTACTTTCAAGTTCTGTGTCACAGGATTCATGAGCGCTGTACAGATCGGCACCCCAGACGGACATACCAGCTCAGTTTGACGACTGCGAGCGGCTATGCAGCCTGGGGAAGAATTGGATTGCCAGTGTCATGGGGACTGCCGTTGATGACAGGCCCACGTCCGTTGGGAGCGTTGACCTCGAGACCTTGTATTCTTCATGTGTGGAAATCACAGCAGATAGTCCATGTTGGCGACGAGGAGGAGAGATTGTGAACCATCAATGCACATCGTCGAGGTCGTGAGTCAACCACCCGCGTAGTCAGACTGGCTGTTGGCGCCCGCGTGCACAGCATTATTTCTGCCATAAGGGGTATGTACTGTGATCATGATCAGGTAGTACAGTACCCTCATGCAAACTCATGCAAACGGTCTCTCTCTCAGGAGTCAGGCTAACGACTCGGAACACTGCTTACTCAACATCCTCACCATATACCTGTTTGGGCCTTAGCCGCAATCATATTCTTCACGGCGACGCATGGGCAATAGCCGAAGACGCTGTTAAGCTGCTGAGCAACCAATCATCTCGCTGCTCCGAGTCGACTCTGGAAGTTAACCGCAACCCCTGGCTTCTTCCCTCTCTTTTCTCGGCCACCGCAACCGGTCGCAGCACCCACTCATATGGAAGGCGTTGTACTCGTCGCATCTTTGGACGCTACCGCTTCCGAGTCGGTTGGTAAGTCTCTCCCTCGGTCGTCGTCCCATCACCTGGGACTGCTTCCGGCTTGCAAGCTCGTTACGGCACGGGCTGTGGCAGTCAGTAAGCAGTGGAGAACAGGGCCACCGACGGTACAGTCACATCACCATCACCGCTTTCTAGCGTCGCGCGCGCGGTCAAATCCTCAGGCTATGCTTCGGAAGACGCTTGGTATACGAACTTGGGCGGATCTCCTGTACACTGATGCCGGGGGAGCGCGCGGTGTTCATCTCTGGTTCGTGTGTTCCATTGAGTCCCTTCGATATCATTGCCTTACTTAATCCCCTATAGGGATCGACATCCATGCCTCGGGCGATGGCCACGAAGGGCAGCCCCGAAGAACCATCCTTTTGTGCAAAATAGTAAGCCAAAACATCCCAGTTGTGAGAGCAGGGCATCATCACACAACATGCTGTATCATAGCCTGTATGCGCGCAGAAATTTGGTCCAATAGCTGCAAGACTTCCAAGGACAATTCGACAACGGGGCATAAATATTCATGTTTACGACGGCCAAACATGGGTTAGCAAGAAGATGCTATTCCAAATGGGACTCGTAGCTGCCGGATTCTTTCGAGACGGTACGTCATCTCATCTCAGCTGCATCTCGCACATATGAGAGCGTTGCTAAGTAGGTAATGCCCACCGCGCTGGCATGCTCTCCGGGTTCATTTTAAACCGCCCTCCTTGAGCATACCCTCTATAAGCTTTCGCACGGTCTTACTAACTATTCACCCGTTTCTCTCACCCTGTATCGCTTCCATCGTCGACGCTCGAGATTGCTCATCCTCCGCCGCCTTCACCCTTCTCTACCTATACGACCGCGGACACGAAGTTTCCTGGGCCTCTTCATACGCGGATGCCAATCCGTGGCGGCCTCTATTGCCACACCACCTCACTTCGAGGGTCCAACGTTGAAAAGCCCATTCAGGTGGGTGGAACGCTCGTGCGAAAGATACAGTCCATTTACCTCAACCTCAATACGATCTAGTACGGATGACGACAGCGAAGACGACCAACCCCGCCCGTTCAGACGACAGAGGACAACTGCCTCGCCCTCGCCTTGAACGCCTCCTTCACCATCAACCACTCGATGACCGTCACGCCGCTTCGCGTGAGCAGCTCCCCCAGCTCGTCCCACGCGTCCGGCATCGTGCAGATCAGGTCCAGGTCCGCCTCAGAGACGATGCCCAAAGCGTGCAGGTGCCGCGCGGCGTGTCCGAGCGGGCGACGGAGGCCGTCCAAGAACAGACGGGCAGCCGACGACGGGCGGTCCAAGTCCGTGACGTGACCCATCGCCATCGGGCGGGAGCCGAAGGATGAACTAGATCCAAACCCAGATGCAGATCCGGAGGCAAGCCCAGACGCAGAGTCGAGTATGTGCACGTCGTCCTCCGCTTTGAACCTCGGGGCAGGAACGGGAACGCCTGGCGGCCGGTCATCAGGCCAGGTGTGGACCGAAAACATGGACGAGCAGGAGGAGAAACCCCCACTGAGAGATGGTGCAAGGGACGCGACGCCGGGTCGCGTCGACGCGTTCATGTCGATCCCATTTGTCGGTTTGACTGGAGACCAGAGCGCCGGACGAAGAAGCGGGAACGGATGTGCAGTCATAGTTGCCCGAGGCCGATCCGGGCCAGGCGAACCGTCAGAAGCACTGGACGGCGACGACGGTGGCACGGGGGTCGTCGTTGGGTTGCCACGAATCGCAGGTTCAGAACTGGGTTGAACAGGATCCATGCTGAGCGCGTCCGATTCTGATTCTGTGTGCCAGTCTGGATGCGTGGGAAAGAGAGCAGGATGGCGCTTCACGCACCTTTGCGGTCTGTAATATTCATTTCCTCCGCGGCGTCCGCAACGCGTTCTTTCATCGTGGCGTCGTCTTCGTTCTTCACCTGCGTGGGCAGGACACCTTCCGTTGGCTTGTCCTCGATGCTAGGGATGGGAGAGCGATACTTGACGTAGCCTTCGCAGCGCTGGAAAATATGATTCTGTATATGCGACGCGTTGACCATGACATAGCGACCCAAAGAAAACGCGCATATACTCACCCGCACAGGTGTAGCCATAGCCCATGATTTGTCGCACTGAGGGCAATGGAACAAGCAAGTCTTCGGGTTGCGTTTGAGAAGGAAATTGGCGTCGGGATGGTGCTTGAAGTATATCTTCGTGTACTTCTGATGGACGGTTCGTTTGTGGTAGTTGGCGGACTTGTGCAGCTCTCCGCAACAGAACAGAGGATCCGACTTGGCTTCCTTGGGCCTGTAAAAGATTCGCATGAGGCGAGCAGAGGAAATCATTTGAGACTAGAACGCACATTGTGGATCCTCGGGGAGATGATAGCTTGTCGAAGAGTCGAACACGGAGAAAGACAATTTGTATCGCGCTTTATATGAGGTACTCGGGAGCATTCGATGTCGATCGTTGGCTATTCGGTTCCATCTGTCCGGCTTGGAGCTTTGTACAACGGCACGTCCAGTCCATCAGAGGCGATGACGCGTCTTCTGTCCTAAAACATATTCAGAAGAGGAATATATGCGCTCTAGTTCTGCTTTCGATCCGCTCCAAACGGGTGGCGACATAAAAAAAGAGACGGATTAAGAGAGCAATAATTGATGAGACCTCTAGTGTACACAGGTCGTGATACAAATGGCAGATCTGGGCAACTTGAGCAAGCATGTATACTAACACAGACGTCGATCAGCACGCCTTCAAACATCTTCACTAGAATGACGCGCGCACCAAGAATTACGACAATACGCATCCGTCATGCCGCATGGTTTCTAGCAGCCGATCGTCCTCCCGCGGTCCTCTTCTTCCCGCCCCTCCCGGACTTCTTCTGGTTCTGGCGCCGCTCAAGGCACTTGCTGCAGTACCACGTCCCCGTGGGGGGCACAGTGAGGCCAACGCAAGCGATATGGAACTGGACACAGCATCGTCAGGTCCATGTCCACGCAGGAGAAGGCAAACACAAGGGGGAAGAAGAAGCGCGATCGACACTCACCCACTCGCGCTCACAGTCCTCGTCATCGCACCCGATCATCTCCCCGTAGCTGACCCCGTCGCAGAAGCAGTAGGTCCGGTTGTCCTCGGCGTCTCCGTCGGGCTCGCCCCCCGCGCTCACGGCGCCGTCGTTCCCCTCCTGCGAGACTTGCGGGAAGTTGCGCGCGACGGGCATCCCTGGGCCCTCGAGTTGTCCGTGCGGCCACTCTGACACGATGCCGTTGCTCACAGCGCGAGCAGTGTGGGGCTCGGGGAGGACGCCTGTCCCGTTCGGCATGAAGGGGGCGGGTAGAGAGGGGTGGCTGGCGGATGGCGGTTGGGTGCTGAAAGCGTCGCGGCGAGCTGCTGCCTCCTGTGCGCGTTTATTGGTTGATGAATTGCTGCCTGCGCGGCCGTTGGCGGCTTGGCGAGAGACGGCGGTCGCGTTTGGAGGGACAAAGTTCTGCGGGAGATGCGATGCTACCGAGGCGACAGACCCGGCAGGAGACACAGGTCGTTCTGCAGCAACCCTGAGCCATTTATGTCAGACGGCAGGGTAAACGAGTAGACAGGGAGCGCAGAAAGCAACGATAAGGGGAGAAAAAGGAGATAACAATGCACTGAAACGTTGTGTTATGCTCCCGCCACAGTCGCGTCCAGCGCCACCTCCACAAGCGCCCAAGGAACACGCAGCGCTCCAGAACGGGGAGGGAGGACAACATAACACCAGACATCGCGAGAAACAATCCTGCACCAAGGAGGGATGAACACGTACTTTTTTGCCCTGGCCCCGTTCCTCTGCCGCTGAGGAGGTGCACCATCGAGACGTTCCTTCTTGCTCGGTGTCCTCGTAACGTCGTCGTCGTCGTCCCTCTGCACCCGCCTCTTCTTCTTCTCCGGGCTGGGCTCCGCACCGTTCAAAAGAAGTCCTCCATAGCTCGCCCCAGCCCCAGCCGCGCGCCGGTTGCGGCGCCCGCCCTCGCCCGTCATGCCCGGGGGGTAGAAGTGCTTGGAGGTGACGTGCGGGAACACGGTCTTCTTCCCGAGCTGCTCGGCGGCCCTCCCAAAGGTCGCGTCGGGCATCCGGTCGAGGAGGGCCCGCATGTGCGTGCGGTGGGAGCGCAGGCCGTCGGCGGCGTGGCAGGCGACGCGGATCTTGTCCTCGCCGCCGAGCTTGAGGCGCGAGGCCTCCTCCGAGATCTCGGCGAGGAGGTAGAGGCGTTCGTCGTTCGTGCCCGTCTTGTTCTCGATCATGGATATGAGGTCGTTGATCTTCGTCGTGAGGAGAGCCATCGAGGACGAGAGCACGGCGTCGAGCTCGCGGAGGTCGCCGTACGAGCGGGAGAGGTCCATCGGGAGGCTGTCGAGGGTGTGGGCGTACTCGGAGAGACAGGCGAGGCTGAGTGCCGTGTCGACGGGGGAGTTGGCACTGGGAGGGTAGTTCATGATGTGCTGTTGTCGACGAGACATGGTGTTCGATGTGAGGGGGGTAGGTTGTGCAGGCTGGACGGGGGAAAGTCACCCGGCTCAGCCTTGTCTCCGCCGCCACACTAGCGAAAACAGAAAGGCGCTAGGCGTCGGGCCGGCGTGCCGTCCCGGCTGAACGGGACTCGGTGTGGCTTGTGGCGGACAAGTTGCCAGGCAGTGACCACCACCACCTCCTCGACGCTCTCGCTTTATACCCAATCTGCAGGGTGATCCCATGCAGGACTACTACGCAATCCTCTCTATCTCGCCATCTGCCACTCCAGCGGAGATCAAGGCTGCGTACCATCGCCTTCTCCTTGCCTGCCATCCCGACAAACGCGTTTCTGAAAACGCCGCAGATGACATTGACATCGGCTTGCTCAAGGACGCCTTTCGTACTCTGCATACCCCAGAGCTCAGAATACAATATGATCGGCTCCGGTCATCTAGCGGGAAACAGCTTGGCCCTCGCCCTGCGCAGGTGATCTCGCTGGAAGAATTCGACGAGACGGAGTCGAGCTGGACATATGCTTGTCGCTGTGGAGGGATGTATGTCGTGACGGAGGAGATGCTTGACGCAGGTCAACATCTTGTTGGTTGCGCGAGTTGTTCCGAGGCGGTGTGGGTTGGTTACGAGGTGGCTGAGACGGCGGAGGAGGAGGAGCAATAGCGACGCACGAGCGAGCTTTAATGGGGATGGTGATTATGCTGCGGTATTGTCACTACACCGATCAGAGGTCGAAGCGTGGTGCTGGTGAGTATTCTTCATCGTGCATTTTTCATATCTAAATTCTCGTCCTAATATCGCCCCAATTTTAGGTCTGGGCAGGACTGATGAATCATTCCTCGAAGCTCAACCGCCTTGGTTATCAGTGTGTCCAACCGGAGTCGTGGGCTCGACCGCTCACATGGCACATCTCTCCACCTCAGTGCTATGCAGGACCCGCATCTGCTGTGGAAGCCCAGAAATGGACCACAAATATCGTAGTATTCGGGCGCAGTTGATCAACGTTCCTCTCTCTCTCGCTTCATAATGTCTAGAGGTTAGTTCTCAACGATCGACTATCGACTGTATCTGTACGCTGTCCTGGATATCCTCTGAATAAACTTTTTTCAGGCGTTTGTCCGGATCAACCATACCCGCCGGCATCTTATACGATCCCGAACCTGCGCATCTCTAATGTCCAGCCTCCAGCTTCATGTGTAAGTAACTGTTGGCAGCATATATAGAGCGTGGCCATTACTTATTCCAACGCATTGTACCTAGTCGAGCTTTTCACCCGCAAGACAAACGAGGGTATACTGGTTTCCACCGTTCAGTACTAGTACTCTCCGTTGCGCAGTATTAGTATTTTGCGCCCACAGTTCATTCAGACATTGCGATTTGTCTTTCGGGCTCCCCATAGGCGCGAGCCTTCCGTGCGACGGTTCACCGTCTGTATCAGGATGCCATCCTCGAGCAAAATGAAGAACACATTCCGAGGACTGCAACCGCCCCGTACGTCATGCATTGATAACACTCCTGCTATGAGGAACTGTCTGTGGTTCGATTGTCGGCTTAGTGAATTTCTGACATGCATCTGATACGCCGTTGTTCGCTGGCGAGATGATCCAGCCGCCGCCACGACCTCATTGGGAGGGCTTGTTCCTTAGCGCATTGCCCCTTCTCCCTATCTGCGAATCGCATCCATAGCTTCAGGCCGCAGGATGGCCTTATCTGCTGAACGATGACGTTTGGAAGACATTGAGAAATGGTTAGGATGTCGCTAAAACCTCTTGCTTGGGGTCATTGCGAAACAGAAGAATTCCAGGAAGGGGGAGCAACGAAATTTGTGGCAATAGGTCCCGCGGCAAGTCTTGAGCATTGCGAGGGATATTACGCAATGAGGGCTATTGAACGGGAAGATGTGTTGAATAAAAAGTATGGACAAGATATGCGAGCTCATCGACGCCAGCCCATTGATCAACGGGCACGCTCGGTCTAATGAAGCTCGAATGCGTGCCATGCCGGCACTATCCTGCCCTCGACGTCGACGTCAACCCAACGTGCCCGCGCCGTGTTCGGATCGCCAGAGTAATAGTCCCCGTCGTCGTCAAACCCGAACGCACGTTCGAATCCAAAGCCGAGCGCCGAGACACGGCACACATTCGACCTACACGGTACACGGTATACGCGGGAACGAAAACACAGAGCAGCTTGCCGTCAGCATTCGCGCACGACGGTACAGCAGGACGCACTACTCACCCCTCCGCGCACACAACCGCCCCGGGGACGACCTCGCCCGGGTACGCCCACAGCCCGCTGGCCATCGCCAAGTCCACGACCATGCCCCTCGTCAGCCGCACGCGCTCCGCCAGCTCCTCCCGCTCGAACTCCGCCTGTACGTACTCGCGCACGGGCGCGAGCGCGCGGACGTCCGCGTGCGCGCTCCGGTTCAGCGAGAACACCGCGGTCGCCGCCGAGAAGCTCCCCTCGAACTCGCGCACGGCCGCCGGGGAGTCCGACGCGAGCCACATCACGGGTGGAGCGGGGTAGCGGTCCTCCTGCTCAGTGGACATATCTTCGCCTTTGCTGCTGGAGTTCGCGTAGAACCTGGCCCACGCTTGGCGCGCCCCAGCGGCGTATTTCGCCAGGGGGATCGTCCCATCGCGGTAGAAGGAGATCGCGGCGGGGTGGCGGTCGCCCTTCCGGATGTGGACGCCTACGTAAGGCGCAGGGTTGTTTGAACGTGGTGGGTGAGAGGAGTCGTCAGATGTTACGTCTCGGCCGCGCATCCCTGCAGGCTGGCGACCTGGCTCGTCCTGGGAGCCGAGGTTGGGGGAGGCGGGGGGCGAAGAGAGCGTCGAGAGGAGTTCCGTGCGTGCTGCGCGGATAAGCTCAGCCGTGTGGGCGTTCGGGCGGATGGTTTCTTGAAAGGCCGTTCGTGCCCGTTCGTAGATAGGCTTTAATCGGTTCATGTGGTGGCCGAACCTTCACATGTCACTTAATATCGTAGAGAGGTTGATGTGAGAGGGCGGCGTACCCATCCTCGTATCCTTCTGAGAATGCATGGCCCAAGTGGTACATTGCTGTACGCGAGCTGATGACCTGCGACGAGCGTTCATAACGCGCATATAGTTGGGGAAAGTGCATACACCTACCCAATGCCTATGTACAACGCACATCAGCTAGGCGCCTTCAGGATATACTAATTCGCGCACCTTGCAGTCCGGGGACAAGCGACTAGCTCTGGTAACCCGATGACAGCGCGTGAGTGTTTCGATGGGCTTGCTGCTTCACATGAGGGGCCGCTTACCTTGGGGGGGAGGCGCACGACAGCCTGGCTCCGGGCCAGGATCGAGGAAACGGACGGGTTGGAAGTAGTCCGTCCATCTGTGTACACATGGATGTTAGGACGCAGATGAATTGACGGCGAATAGCTGACATACTTGCCGCGATTCCAGTGAGTATCATCGATCAGGAATGTTAGATTGCGCTGTTCGGGTCATCAGAGTCTCCGATGGTAAGAGGAATAGGAAGGGACCTGCCTCGTGCGCGAACGCGGCGGTCTGCGCCATGAGCGCAAGATCGGCCACGAGACCAACGTGTCCGTCCAGGAGGTAGGTGATTGTCTTTGAGCAGACTTTGGTGAGCTCCCCTTCTGGTAAATGGTAGTTGGTGTTGTCATCGTGATGCTCTACATCCATGCCACCGTGTCTGATTTCCCAGTACTCTCCGTGGCTCATAAATCCTCCCATGAGCTTGTTGCATTCGGCGCGGTATTCGTTGCCTGTCAGAGGGAAGCTGGTGTAGTTGTCGTACGATATCAGTTTAGGGTGCGCTTGTGAATGGCCAGAAGCGGATGTCGATGGGGTGGGCTGGGACTCCGAAGTGGAGGCGGTCGCTTGTTTTGACGTCGGCGCCGCCATATTCGGATTTGTGGTCTCCAAGAAGCTGCCCGGTACTGACAAGAAAGCCGACTCTAGTTTGCCCGGTTTCGTTATGGAGATAACGATGAAGACAAGTAGGAGGAAGGCTACGAATGACCCGCCAGCGAGCGGTAGCATGTTGACTACATGTTGTATCCAGTACATGAAGGACCGTCTCTCGGCACCCTTGAGCGGGGACGTGTCATCTCCGCGACTTCTGTAGCCTGACGAGAGCAGTGGTCGAGATTGCTGCTGCTGCTGAGTCCTCCAGTCGTTGCTATCGTCGTCTTGAAATGTTTGTAGCTCGACTTCGGTGAAGCCGTCCTCGGCGCGCCCTGCGCGAGAATGTGGGGTGCGGGGAGTGAGAACGCGGTAGTCGGAGGGAGAGGGCCGACCGGTGACGACGATGTCGGACAGATTACGGTTAGGTGGCATGGCGCATCGATATCGAGCGCAATCCAAGACGAAGAGGAGGCGAAATGCGAGGAGGGCAGCGTTGCCAGCCGTTGTCCGGTGTCGCGCGGGAAGGAGTGTGTATTCTGAGCTATTTTCGCTGTAAAGGTTAAACAGCTGCGACGGCAAGGCCGCTGGTGGCCAGAGCGTGGAACTTGAAGAGCGTGGACCGGGCGCGGACTGCGGTGTGGAGGCGAGCGAGATCTGGCAGAGGAGATTGTGCTGCACAGACCGGTTGTTATGGTCACCGCCAACTGAGCCAGATCCCCGAGGCGATCGAGCCGCCGCGGGATCTTCCGCTACGGCGCTGCTCTCCTTGCTTCCTTGTCTTATGTAGTACGAGTGTCTTACGCCTCTTCATCCCCATTTATATTGCACCATGGAATTTATGTCCCCCGTTCCTCATTCTCGCTCGATGGCATGATCAACCTCGCTTCCCAGGCTTTACATCGGGGCATGCACGGTCATCCAGGGGCATGCGTGGCAACTTAAATCGACATGGGCTTCCAGCAACCCGGCGAAAACAGACATTCCTGTGCGGTCTGAGCAAATGAAGCAAGTGCCCTACCAAACCATCCTATATCTCGGAGGCGCGGTCACCTGGATCAGTAGATGTGAGTAAGGACCATTACACACGCAACCTTCCATACGCCCCAGAGTTGTCCGAGTTGGCAGCAGGCATGCGTCGCCATAAGTATCCTCTATCACCTTCCGCCTATCTTGTTACTTCCCTCCCCTCTCAACCAGCTGGACCGTTGGACTCGTGCGCCATCTCTCTGATGGCAGTGGAGGATCCTCAAGCTCTCATTCTCGCCGGCGTCGCCATCCTCGCTGTCCTATACGTCGTCCGATGGCAGACAGACCCCGTAAGTGGGTCCTCACAAAGCGCTATGCGGTCAATGATAAACTAATTATCCGAACAGCTGAGGTCTATCCCCACAGTTGGTGGGCCGTCCGCACCAGGACTATCGATGCTGTCAGCGCTCAATTACCTGCGTAATGGGAAGAAGGTGATGACTGAGGGCTACCGGAAGGTCTGTCTATCTTCTCCCCGGCAGCTCCGCAGGGACTCTGCAGCAGCTCACAAATCCTGTTTAATAGTACCACGGAGGAGCCTTCAAGGTCGCACAGCTCGACAAATGGGTCGTCGTGGTTTCCGGGCGCAAGTTGGTCGACGAACTCTGGCGGCGACCGGACGAGGATTTATCGGCTCCTGCGGCTGTTCAGGACGTATGAATACGCATGCAGCCGCACATCTTGTCCTACATTGACTTGGTCTCCTTCGTAGATCATCCAGATGAGATATACTCTCGGACACGAAGCATTTGATGACCCGTATGAAACCGACATCATCAAGGAGAAGCTTACGCGTTCGCTTCCGGTCATTTTTCCTGACGTCGTCGAGGAGATGAGGCTTGCCGTGTCGGACTACATCCCCACAAAAGGAGACGGTAAGCAGTCTTTCAACCAGACCCTCTTTTGACGGGCTCTCAACTGAATTCACAAAGAGTGGACCCCTGTCAATGGTATGGACACGGCGGTGAATATTGTCGCAAGAACCAGTAGCCGCGCCTTCGTGGGTCTCCCACTTTGTAGGTCCTGGTTTTCACTTCATCAGCATACCGACCAGCTCATGCGGAAACGCTTCAGGCCGCAACGAAGAATTCTTGGCGTTGATTCTTCGTTTCACTATGGATGTGTTGAAGGATCGGTTCTTTCTCAACACTTTCCCGTACTTTTTGAAGCCGTGAGTCCAGTATTGGAAAGTAATGACAGGATTTCTCACGTTCTCTGGACAGTTACTTCGGGCACGCCTTCAGTAGAGCGAAGAGGACTATCTATCAAGGACTGACATTCCTCCAACCGTTGATCACCGAAAGAAGGATGAATATGCGAGAGCTTGGGGACGACTGGTCTGACAAGCCGGTAAGTGTCCCGTCGAGGGTCTGCGACAATGTGACTAAAGAGTGCCTGTTGCAGGTTGATATGCTTCAGTGGGTCGTGGAAGCGGCGATGGCCAGGAAGAGCGATGATTATAGGATTGCGGAACGCATGTTCCTCGTTAACTTCGCAGCTCTCCACACAACCTCCACCGTGCGCCCAATCTTCCCTGTCCTGCTAAGCGGTACTAATACCCTAGTTCAACCCGTATAGACCCTTGCGCACGCGCTCTATGATCTCGCTGCCATGCCCGAGCTCATTCCAGAACTGCGGGAAGAGGTCGATTCCGCCATCGCGTCGGACGGTTGGTCCAAAGCGGCTGTAGGCAAAATGTGGAAGCTCGATAGCGTGTGCAGAGAGGCGTTGCGTTACCATGGAATGAGCTTCAGTGTGTATCACATTATCTGTTACACGAGCAGGCTCAGCGGTTCCCTGACTGACGGCCTACACCCCCCCCTCCCACCAGTCGGTCTTTTCCGCAAGGCAATGAAGGACGTCACGCTGAGCGACGGGACATTCATCCCGAAAGGCACCACCGTAGTCGCCGCAGCAGGCCCCACGCACCACGAGGCGTCGATCTACCCCAACCCGGAGGTGCTCGACCCCTTCCGCTTCGCAAAGTTGGGTGCAAGTGGCGGAGAAGGCGGTTCCGTGAAGCTCCAAACCGTTTCCACGTCCATTGATTTCCTGCCCTTCGGCCATGGCAAGCACGCTTGGTATGTCCTCTCTCCGCCACGCCCTACTCGTGCTAAATCAAGCGTTCTGACTGCCGTACAGCCCGGGACGGTGGTTCGCGGCAAACGAGGTGAAGATGATCCTAGCGCACATCGTGCTCAACTACGACCTGAAGCTCGGTGGAGACGGCAAACGGCCTGGGGACACGCTCTTCGGTACCACCATACTTCCGCCCCGTGGGCAGGTGTATTTCAGGAAACGCAAGGGGGTGCCCGAGTGAGACAGTTCCCGCTGATCGTTCGTCGCATCTCCGTAGGCTTTGAGCTGTTGTTACTGTATGTGGACTCGCTGTCCCGTCTTGGCGTTGATCTCCTTTTGCATTGTTCCTGTATCCCGAAAGCCCACGAAATGTAGAAGTCCGCTGTATCTGTTATTTTTGTAGATCGTTGTAACGACCTGTCATGTCAGTGCCACGTCTTGCTTCGAATAGACTTTCGGTTTGACACGGTAGGGAAAGTATAGCCAGCGCTATTTCAAAGCTTATTATCCATAGAACCACCGAACGTTACTCCATAGGAAGCAATAGTAGTGCGTACCTCATGTCTGTAGTCAATCGGTCTGTGCGTTTCGAAAGACACCAGCAGACGTGTACGGCTCTCAGCAGTGTGCAGACGAAGCGGCGCACACGAGCTGAGATCCTAATCGGGGCTTAGTCTCGACTCCCGATTTTCTCGGAGTGCCGGCCCAAACTCAGTGACTTTGTCTGTCACATCTGTCCACCGAACACATTGGCAATTACTCACTGCGCAGACCCACAGTCGGCATGGTGAACCTCGCCTTACTGAATACCTCTACGAACCCTGGCCGGAGTCCTTCAAGCTTCAGTACTGAGCGATTCGTGACCTCCTGCAGGTCATCAATGTTTCGGCTACCACATTAGGTGAGTGTGTGCTGAAGCTTCATCCAATACCCGTCCATTCAAATGCACACCACATATACCTGTGATCTTCCACCGACCGCGATTTGTGAGTCGTCTGGCTTTTCTTACAAAGTAAATGGAGACTAATCACAAGTGTATTCATCCAAGTCTCGCATTGTTCATCACAGCCTAGAAGGGCGCTCACAATGGTCTCCATTAGCCATCACGCCTGGGATCCGTACTACTAGTACTAGTACGAGTGCAGATGTGTCGGTGCAGGCGCTCACGTCAGGCATCCGCCCTCACCCGGCGATGCATCCAGGAGTTGTAAGATGGCACCCGAGTGCGATGACGAGCACAGCCTGCATGCTTACTGTAGTCTGTGAGCCCACGAACTTAGCGTCGGGTTGGGTTACTCCAGCCTAAGGGAGTCCTCAGGGGCGGAAAAGGTGGAGTGGCAGCAGGTGGCAGGCATGGAAGGAGGTTTCGATCGCGAATGCGCAGGGGCAGTGAACTTGGGGCAGTGACCAAGAGCGGGGGTCGGGGGATGATGCACGATGCATCGATGATGGAGAAGGCCAGTTACACTGCATATTACACTTCAAGCTACAATGCTGGCAGCCTTATAAGGGGGTTTCAAGGCAAGCCGCTGTGGCCTTCACGAAGAACAAAAACTAGCCTCGATTCCATCCCAGATTCGGTGATGCCGATCCTGACTCCGTCGTGAGCACTGTCCATTCTGCGTTGATGTGTTCCGTGCGACTGGTTCAAGTCTTGTAAGCTGGTTGGTTGTCGTCGCACTCATGTGTCTGACATCGGGTGACAGATCGTTAGACCCTTGATGCGAGCATCACGAGACACCGAAGAAATGCAGGGGATTTCAACAGGTTTCGTAGACTCGAACCAGTCGGACGGAACACATCAGCGGAGTGTGAAAGGGAGAGTGTTCCTTACCGACTGGTAAAACTGGGCGGTGCTTTGGCAGGGGACCCCGATTTGGTACCCCGTGAGAGAACGTACTTAGCAAAATCGCTGAGATGCCCACTCCGAGAACACTAAGGCGCACTCGAAAAGCAGACGTTTTCTCTTGAAATGGTCCCAGTACCATTTTATGATATATTTCTTCCATTCCGTGACTTTTTCCAGAGTCGTGTGAGCTGCAAGACCCGTGGTTGTGCTGTTCGACGATATGCAGCCTCGCACACTGGGCGAGAGGAGTCGCCCGTTCAGCGCTTCCTGCGCGCTGTTAGGCGCTTACTGGCCTCTTTTACGAACCACGACGTCCGTGGCTTTGGGTACGTTTCTTCCGTCCACTCTAACCGGTTTTACGCTCTAACGCAAATCCCTTCAGTTTTATGACATCTTTCTAGTCTTAGGAATGCCCTGCGGCCCCTGTGTCGCTGGTGATAGGGCAGCCATTCGTGAGCAGACAAGGACCCGCGAAGCACCTTTCTGTGAGTCATTTCCTCTACTATATACCATCAATATTGACCTATTGGATTATTCTAGGCAGATGGTCTGAATTATAGGCTCTTTTGGCCTTCATGGCCAGCGCAGAGCTCATCCATGGTGACTTCTGCCTGCATGTCAGGCTATATTGCGCTGTGGCGGGAGTATATGCGCTCTCTGAGGACCAGAAAGTCCATTTATTAGTTCAAGACGTCCACAATATTCTTTAATGTGAGTTTCATGCTTTCCGTCAACGTTATCGCTGTTCAGTCGCACATTTTGCGTGCATATGAGACCATGTGCACCCAAAATGTCAATTTTTGAGCCGGTCGTTGATCATATACACTTATTTAGATTTTTATTCACTTTCTGTATGTATCCTGTAATATATTTTCAAGTTTGTTCGAGGGACACGAGGGAGGGTGATTCGTTGTCGTCGATTCTGCTGTTGGGCAGAAGTGCGATTTTTCTGAGTCCATTCTCTCACGGGGTACCAAATCGGGACGCCGTGCCAAAGGGCCGCCCAGTTCTACCAGCCGTTCCGGTGGTCAGAGAGAATCGCCATCACCGGATCTCGGCTGGGTTCGAGCCTACAGGTTTCGGAGAATCAGCTGAAGTCTCAAGATTTCATCAAGGGGTTCAGTAGAAATACGTTCGGGTAAGTATAATGAGCGCAGATTGGCTGGCGAGAGACGAGGTTGACAGACATATACCCCCGCGCGGTGATCTCGCGGCACCCCAGGGCACCCCTCAGTCTCTTCATCTCCTCCTCATCATTGGTGTACTGGTGACAGCGACATACACTGTAGCACGATGGCGTTGGAAGATCCTCTCTCTCTCTTCCTTGCCGCAGTGGCGGTCTTGGCCGCACTTTACGTCGTCCGGTGGAAAACACACCCGGTGAGTTACGAAGGAGACGCGAACGCTGGGCGTGGACGCTAACCTTGATCGCTTGTATAGCTGAGCCGGATTCCTACCATCGGTGGCTCGGACGCACCGGGATTGTCAATTTTTACTGCCCAAAACTTCAGGCATAACGGGAAGGCTTTGCTTGAGGAGGGCTACCAGAAGGTGCTTTATCCTCCCATTTTCTGCACTGGGCGGCTGACATATTGCGTGTGGTTGCGCAGTACTATGGTTCGACCTTCAAAGTCGCCATGCCCGACATGTGGCTCGTTGTGATCTCTGGCTCCGAAATGCTCGACGAACTAAGGCGGCGCCCTGACGAGGAGGTGTCATTCCTGGAGGGAGCAGAGGCGGTACGGAACATGGTCGTCTATCAGGTCTTGCACATTTGTTGACTTGCGTGTCACCCCACTCAGGCGCTGCAGATGAGGTATACTATCGGTCCCGAGGTGCTTGAAGACCCCTTCCACGTCGACATCATCAAAGAAAAGTTGACGAGGACACTTCCGGTGATTATGCCTGATGTTATCGACGAGCTGGAGTTTGCCGTGCCGCGCTACATTAATGCAAAGGACAATGGTGAGTGGCGCTAGAACATCATGTTGCCTCTTCCTGTGGCTAATGGCTAGACTCGCGTAGAATGGACCACTGTGAACGTCATGTACACCATACAGGAAATTGTTGCGCGTATCAGCAGCCGTGTATTTGTCGGGGTTCCAATCTGTAAGTCATTTACAAAACCTGACGATGTGTAGTCGCTGATGCATACTTCTTTTTTAAAGGCCGGAATCAGGAGTACTTGGATATGGCCATTCGATTCACCCGCGATGTCAGCAACGACTATTTGGTTATCAACCGTGTCCCCCACTTCTTGAAGCCGTACGGTTTGTAAATGAAACATAAGCGAGGAGTATCTGACGCCCCGTCAATAGACTCGTTGGCGCTCTGCTTAGCAAGGCGAATGACACGCTTTCTCGTGCCATGCCGCACATCAAGCCGGCGCTTGACGAGAGAAGGGCGAACATGAAGGAGTTCGGTGATGATTGGTCGGACAAGCCGGTGCGCCCTTCTGCCAGCTCGCCTGCAGATTGTTGCTCACAAACAGGCAACAGAATGATATGCTCCAGTGGATCTTGGACGAAGCTGACGCTAGGAACCACTCCGATATGAACATCGTGAAGCGGATCTTCCTCGTCAACTTTGCGGCCTTTCATACCTCCACCATTGTGCATATTCCTCTCTCTGTGTCGTTCAGACCCATTCTAACATTCAACATTGGCGCGGTAGAGCATGACACATGTTTTATTTGATCTCGCTGCGATGCCCGAGTGCCTCCCGGCCCTTCGGGAAGAGATAGAATCAATCATTTCCACGGACGGTTGGACCAAGGAGGCCATGGGCAAGATGTGGAAGCTGGACAGCGTGTTCAGGGAGTCTTCCCGCCGCAGGGGGATTAGCCTCGGTTCGTATGCTTTATCCCATTTGAGCCCTCGTGTTACAGCCTAACCCCTGCTGCCTTCTTAGTGTCGCTCACACGCAAGGTGATGAAGGACATAACGTTGAGTGACGGCACGTTCCTTCCGAAGGGCACGCTTGTGGTTGCGGCTGCGCACCCCATACATCACGACGAGGCGAACTACGCGGACGCGCGCGCGTTTGACCCATTCCGCTTCTCGAAGATGCGCGAAGGCGAGGGCGAGGGGTCGAAGCACCAATTCGTCAACACCTCGCTCGATTACATCTCCTTCGGCCACGGCAGGCATGCATGGTGCGTTGCTAGTTTCACTGACTCGGACGTTGAAACTGACATGGGTTGAAACTCTGCGAGCAGCCCGGGACGGTTCTTTGCTGCGACCGAGCTGAAGGCGCTTCTTGCGTATATCGTGCTGAACTACGACATGAAGCTCGGTGGCGATGGCAAGCGGCCTGCGAGCATTTTTCATGGCGCAACTGTCATTCCCTCCCCGATGGGCGAGGTGCTGTTCAGAAGACGCCAGATTACATCTCCTTGATTGCTCATGTACCATTTGTGTACCATACTTGTTGTCTGGTCTTCGGGGGAATCCGCGACGGATACCTACATTGTCACGGTACGCCGGGTACGGAGACTGCCCATCTCTTGCATGCAAGAAACGTGGACAAAAGTGGGATTTGACGGGGAAGCCTCGCGCAGGTCCGATTGATCAACAAAACAACGCCGGACATCTTCCGATGATAAGTAAGTAGCGGGTTCCAAGACTCAATACTTACGGCCAACGTTGGCCGTAAGTACTGTAAGCATTGACTCGGACGACGCCCGTCTACAACTGTCGGGCGCCTACTGCGACAACGACCGATCTCCTTCAATTGGTATTCTATAATTGGCGCTCCTCTTCGGATCCAGTGCCGAGCCACTCCTGACAGTGACCCTCCCGCCGATCATCACTTTTCGTACACGGCCGCGGCAGACCCAGTGCTGCAGACTATTAGGTGAGTAGATGCTGAAGATGTATACGTATGGGACCCCGAAGTGTCGACTCACCCGACACAAGATACCTCACACCGGAGTCAAGGTCCTGTAACGACATACAGTGAATCACATGGTCCTTCCTTACACCTCACCTGTTGCTAAGCTCGCGCTGGGGCCCTACAAGTTCCTCCGGGGCCTCTCGAATGGACCGGCGGGCTGTCCATTATGCCCGCAGTTCTCGGATGTTCGGGGCCCTTGCTCTCGCCGAAGCTCGTCATAGGCCGTTACACACGCAACTGCAAGAGCTCCCGCAAGCTTCGATGAGTCAATGGGTATGAGTTCGGACCAAGCGCAGATTAATAGGCGAGAGAAGAAGCTGGCATACATATACCCGCCGTGATCTCACGGTATCCCCTAATCCCTTCGTCCCGTCTTCCTCGTCGTTGTACTGGCAGCAGCGACATTGACTCCAGCATGGCGTTGGAAGATCCCCTCTCACTCTTCCTTGCCGCAGTCGCGGTCTTGGCCGCGCTTTACGTCGTCCGGTGGAAAACACACCCGGTGAGTTTCGAAGGAGACGCGAACGCTGGGAGAGGACGCTAATCATGATCGCTTGTATAGCTGAGCCGGATTCCCACCGTCGGTGGGTCGGACGCACCGGGGTTGTCGATTTTGACGGCCCAGAATTTCTGGCGTAACGGGAAGGCCTTACTTGATGAGGGTTACCAGAAGGTGCATTTATCTCCCACTTTGCTGCACAGAATGTAGGGCCACTGACATATGGTGCGCGGTGGTGCAGTACTATGGTACGAGCTTCAAGGTCGCCTTCCCCGACAAGTGGCTCGTTGTGGTTTCTGGCTCCGAAATGCTCGACGAGCTCAGGCGGCGTCCTGACGACGAGTTGTCGTTCCTGGAGGGGGCTGAGGAGGTACGGAATACGGTTTCCTGTCTGGCCGTGCACATCGTTGACATGCCATCCGAGTCAGACGGTTCAGATGAGGTATACGGTCGGTTCGGAGTTGATTGAAGACCCATATCATGTCGACATCATCAAGGAGAAGCTAACGCGAACGCTTCCGGTGATCATGCCTGAGGTCGTTGACGAGCTGGAGCTTGCCGTGCCGCATTACATTAATGCTAAGGACGATGGTAAGCGTTACTAGGACAGTATACCACCTGTTCCTGTGGCTAATCGCCGGACAACGTCCAGAGTGGACTGCTGTGGGGAATGTCATGTCAACCATGCAGGAAATCGTTGCGCGTGTCAGTAGCCGTGTATTCGTCGGGGTTCCAACCTGTGAGTCCTCATCTACAGTTGGCGACGTGTAGTCACTCATGCTTGCTTGCTTGCTAGGCCGGAATGAGGAATATTTAGATATGGCTATCCGCTTCACCCGGGATGTCAACAGTGACCGGCTAGTTATGAACCGTGTCCCCCGCTTCTTGAAGCCGTAAGTCTTGTCAATGAAAACGAGCTTGGAGTAACTGACGACCTGTCAATAGACTCATCGGCAGTCTGCTGAGCAAGACGAATGAAACCCTTGGACGAGCGATGCCGCACATCAAACCGGTGATCGACGAGAGAAGGGCGAACATGAAAGAGTTTGGTGATGATTGGTCGGACAAGCCGGTGCGCCCCTCTGATAGCTCGCCTGCAGATTGTTGCTCACGAGCAAGCATCAGAATGATATGCTCCAGTGGGTCCTAGACGAAGCTGACGCCAGGAACCACTCGGACATGAACATTGTCAAGCGGATCTTCCTCGTCAACTTTGCGGCCATTCACACTTCCTCTACTGTGAATATTCCTCCCTCTGTGCCATTCTGACCCATTCTGACATTCGACTTTGGCGCGGTAGAGCATGACACATGCCCTGTATGATTTGGCTGCGATGCCAGAGTGTATTCCTGCGCTTCGGGACGAGATAGAGTCGATCATCGCCGAGGACGGTTGGTCAAAGGCGGCCATGGGCAAGATGTGGAAGCTGGACAGCCTGTTCAGGGAATCCATCCGCCATAACGGGATTGGCCTCAGTTCGTATTTGTTGTTCTATTTGAGCCCTCGCGTTACAGCCTAACCCGCGCTACCTCCCCCCTTAGCATCGCTCACACGCAAGGTGATGAAGGACATAACGTTGAGTGACGGCACGTTCCTTCCGAAGGGCACAATTGTGGTCGCGGCGGCGCATTCCACACACCACGACGAGGCGAACTACGCGGACGCGCGCGCGTTTGACCCATTCCGCTTCGCGAAGATGCGCGAAGGCGAGGGCGAGGGGTTGAAGCACCAATTCGTCAACACCTCGCTCGATTACATCTCCTTCGGCCACGGCAGGCATGCTTGGTGCGTCGCTAGTCTTCCGCGTCACTGATGTTGACACTGACACCGGCCGACGACACCGCGAGCAGCCCGGGACGGTTCTTCGCTGCGAACGAGCTGAAGGCGCTTCTTGCGTATATTGTGGTGAACTACGACTTGAAGCTCGGTGGCGATGGCAAGCGGCCTGCGAGCCTCTTCTACGGTAACAGTGTCATCCCCTCCCCAACCGGCCAGGTGCTGTTTAGGAAGCGCCAGATGGTATCTTCTTAATTACCTCGTACGTTACGTATCCAGACAACGTGACGAAGGGTTCACGGTGACGGACCTTTAATCGAATATGTATGTTTTCAAACAGTTCTGTCCGTCCATTTTTTCGGTCGACACTTCGACTACGACGTGGTTGAATTGCGTCAGACTGCTCAGAGAGCCCTCCGAGTCGATGATCTGGCACCTCCGTGGTCTCTACCCGTGTAGATCAACGGCCCGGGGAAAACTACCGCGCCATATCGATGAGAACGCCCGGAATTTCGGTCTCCAAGGCATGAGATGTCCTACCCTCCACTGTTGGACTTTCGTAAGTATCCAACTGGGCATGAGCGATACCGATCACCTCCCTAGGGAGGTAGCCCGCAGTCTCCTCAAGACGCACCTGCTTCGCCGTTTGTACCTATGAGTATCATGTTCGCTGATGGGGTGGGGGCTCCGCGCCTCACCCGATCCCCACCAATGACTCGGACATGACATGGAGTGTTGTCATACACCCGAGGTGTTAGGCATACATATGCCCCCTCCCGACACTGTGGGTGGTGTGCGCAAGGTGTTTAGGATCATTACATTCTTCGAAAAGTGGTTGTAATATACCTGCTTCGTGCTTTCCAAGAGACGGTTCTGACTGGTCGTCCAATCCTGTGGCGATCACCCAAAGCTGAGCTCCGGATTCCTGCTTTCTCCACCATTTGATACGCAGTAGTGCGTCCGCTTCCAGCCCGCTGTTCGCAACGCCCCCCGCCAAATATCGGGCCATAGAAGAGGTCATTGACAGATACGTCTGATTAGATTCATGAGATAATGGCGCATAGCCATAGCAAACGACAGATATACGAAGGGAAGGGCGTTCACCAGTCATGATATGTGGGTGGCATTACTGATCCTTCGTCACGGTTACTTCCAGAGACCCCAGAATCGCCTTCATCTGGACGGCCACCCGCAAGCCGAACCCCGCCATCCACCGCTCGCGTCGGACAACACGCAGCAGCCCCTTCTACACCCTCGCCTTGGGACTGTCCCTCTATAGAAGCCGGACGTTGATTCAACGGCGCGACTAGGCTCCTCTGGGAATCCTCTGGGCCTGGGTAGCGGGAATGGTATGAGGGAGGTAGCTTCGATGATGTCAAAGAAGACCGGACACTGTAGAAACCAGCGGAGTCGTGGCGGGGGGCCACAGCATGGGGCGCTGCTGCTACACTTCCTCTCCGTACGTGGTAGCTGGGGAGGAAGGCCGCGGAGGGCTGAGCAGGTAAGTCCGCGGGGCCCAGCTGCGGAGGTAGTAACGCAAGGGAAGCTTCTGGTTGACGGTCGAGTCGCGCATCGTTGAAGGCAAGGGGAGGAACGGCAGGTAGGGAACCGTCCGTTAATGGCATGGGTGACCTGAAGTCGAAGGAGTGTCTGCCTTCTTCGCCCTCGGCCCCAGAACCACTGGTACTTTCCAAGTTCGTCCGAGTGATCAGGGACCGGCGGGACCACGGGCGGGCGCCGTCTGCCTTCTCTGCTATGAGAATGGCGAGTTAGGTTGTGTTCATAGCTACCTGATAAGTAGAGAATGCTGACCTTCGAATAGCATTGCGCTCTCTAATCGTCGCTGCCGGCGCCGTCGATAGATGTAATAGACGCTGCCGAGAGTGACGACGACAAGCACCACTTTAGCGGTAATTCGGTACGCTGGCGACAAGTCAGACATGGTGACAGTGGCAAGAGGGGATGCATGTCAAGCCTAGACATTTCAGATATATACTGTAATATCGTGGAAGAGCGTCAGAACCCATCGACATCTGCAGAGCCAAGATCACAGGTGTGTTGATGAGAGAAATCACGCCGAGAGACGTCCCTTTTCGAGGCGCTGTTGGCTGTGCGTACCCATAACGGGGAGGGAGTAGGCTATAATATCTTGGAATGTTCCCTGCCATGTGAAGCGAGGCGGCTGGTAGAGCGAACTTTCCGCAAGCTCTGCGGGAGGCGTTGTTCACATGAGCGCTGTGGGCGGCC
The DNA here is from genome assembly GCA_026283605.1 of Ganoderma lingzhi. NCBI lineage: Eukaryota > Fungi > Basidiomycota > Agaricomycetes > Polyporales > Polyporaceae > Ganoderma > Ganoderma lingzhi. Next base: position 4,019,769 of record JAPJYM010000001.1, read on the forward strand.
TCGCCGAACGCATGATGTTCAAACTTTGGTTCGATTCACCGGTTTCCCCGGGCTGCTAGTTGCTTTGCTTCCTCCGCATTGATTATGCTGGGATACTGCCCAGAATCTGCAAGTCATACAGTGTTATCCGTCCGAAGAAGTCGGAACTCTCCTCGAATACCAGCTTCAGGCTCTCTACCTTTTCGTCCACCAAATTTGCATCTGTCACCGTCCAGTCAAACGCTTGCTTCCGATTCACGTCCTCGGGGTATATGCGCGTTAACGTCCGCCACTTTTGCTCCCCACTTGGCAAGACTTCTACCGACGTCCTCGTGCCTACGAACCCGCCTTGGAAGGTGAGTTCTATTTGTTTCGGTACCACGGCAACGGCGAACGTCAGCTGTACGTATTGTGGCGTGCCCTGGGAGCGGTGGGTTATGGGTGAGTCAGAAGATTTAGAGAGTAGCTGAAAATACTGTACTTGTTGTGACGTCCAGCAGGTCTCGGGGCTACCGTCGATGAGATATTTCTTCCCCACTGATTTGTCGAGGGTCGAGCTCACTCTATGAATGAACAAGTTCAAGCAAATGATCGTGGGCGATCGAAGGGCTAGACGCACCTGATCTTTGTGTCCTCGGTGATTAACGGCTGCAGGGTCTCGGCCATTTCGCCAATTAGCGAAAGGACGAGGATTTTCGACTATGCTGTGTCAGACGGCGTCGCCGGTTTGCTCGTCAACGTTTCGACTCTAGGTCGAAGTCAGTGGAGGGTTGGACTCACGGCTGATGAGCGCTGATGACGGACGCCCAGATCCCCAACTATCACGTGATAAATCTAGCATCGTTCTGCTACTCAAATCCGAAGTTGCACCAGAGTCTAATCTTCTCTATACTTCTCCACGAACACCTAGCGGCCCAACTCTTCTACACATCGCCCGGGGCCATCAATCATGCCAGAAACGAGAGAAAGCGTTCCCAGTTGGCTGGAAAGCTCTCATAATTTCCAACACCTTACCACCGTCCTCTCAACGCTCGCAAAACGCGAACGTAATCGCAAGGCCGCGCGTTCTGCCTCGAAGCATCATTCGCACCCTTCCAAGCTGCACCGCGCCAGGCACATTGCGTCCAGCGTGCAGACCAACCCCGAACATGTCGCGTACTATTCTGTTGCTGCCGGCTCAGACACCGACAACCTCCCGTTCAATCGGTACTCAGACATCTTTCCCTATGATCGTACACGCGTCGTCGTCTGCTCGGGAGACCATGAAGATAACCCCTGCGGGAGCGCGTGTCAAGAGGGGCGATATCTCAACGGGAACTGGGTGAGGGAGCTCGCCGGAGGCAAGTGGTGGATCGCGATGCAGGCACCGCTTCCCCAGACCGCGCACACGTTCCTCTCCTCCCTCCTCGAAGGCGTCTCACCCCCACCTGCCAGTGACTCATCTCCATCCTCCGCCGCGTCCCCACAACCCGCATCGAACCTCCGTCGCGAGCGCCGGATCCGGACCGTCGTGCAGCTCACGAAGGACCTCGAGAGCGGGATGCGCAAAGCACACGCCTACTTCCCCCCGATCGTCGGCCAGAGCTGGGTCGTCGAGCCCGGTCCCGCAGGAGGCGCCCCCATCGAGGTCACGCTCGTGCGCTCACAGACGATCGACGCCGCGCACTGCGTGCACTCCATCGTCCGCCTCCAGCCGCTCTCGAGCCCCGCCGCGCCCTCATCCCCTCGCATACGTGCGCCCGTCGGCAAACCCGTGCTCTTCCAGCACCTCCTGTACGTGTCATGGCCCGACCACGGGGTGCCCGCGGGCGAGAACTGCATGGCCCTGCTGCACTTCGCGAAGCTCGTCGACGCGGCGAACCGCGACCGAACCGCACTCGACGCGGACGCGAGCATCGCGCCTTCAGATCCCACGAGCCTCAACCCCGACCCACCGATCGTCGCAGGATGCTCGGCGGGCGTGGGTCGCACGGGCACGTTCATCGCGCTCTGCTCGCTTCTTCGACACTATGGCTTCCTGGCACCGCCAGGGTCGGGGTCGGGAACGGAAGAACTTGGGACGCAGGCGCAGGCCCATGTACCCACACCTGGGCCCTTGCCTGAGTCGCCGCTAGGGCCGCTCCCGGAGGAGTTGCAGGGGGATATGATCGCAAAGGAGATCGACGCGCTGAGGGAGCAGCGGCCGTATATGGTCGAGCGAGACGATCAGGTCCTGATGGTCTACGAGTCGCTGATCGCTGCGTTCGCGTCTGCAAGCGATGCGAATGCCAAGGATCGCGTATAGGTGGAGGGGGGAGACATTTAGGGTTTAGGCACTACTGCTGGGAGCGGACATGCACATGCGGTCTTCTGGTATGATACCGTCGCGTACGCGGCCCCACACAATTGAACGCGTCGCAAGGCCTAGGACTCTTCACAGTTGCAGTCAAGTTCGCCGCTGTATTTTCTAGCCGCCAAAACGTATTTGCGACCTGTACCACCGCCGATGCGTACGAGCGGTCCTCGACCCCACTAACTCCAGGACGTCCGGGCAATATTCTCTTTCTCTCTCCAAACCTTCGGAAGCGGTCGCGTCATGCGTTCTGATGGCCGACTTACGTTCATTGACCGTGTAGGCCCGACTTCCGACTCGGTGTTCGCGGTCAAGCAACGATATCATGTGCGCTGTATTATGGCAGGAAGGTACAGGGGGGATGCGGGATTACGAGCGTGGTGTGTAAGGTATTAAAGGGTTTATAAAGGATTAAAGGGCTATATGGTAATATAGGGTATCATGTCCGTGTAAAGTAGCGTTGGTCTTGGGAAGACGAAGGGGTTCGGAACTCAAACTCTACGTCGTATGGGTACGGGCAAACATGGAATTCGAAGGAAAGATGGTGGAGGATGAGGATGAGTTCGCCACAGCCGCGGAGGTGAGCGCCGCCGACTGCGGGCCGGTGGGGGTCGCAGTGCTCGACGAGTTCGCGGTGCTCGAGGCGTTCGCCGTGAAAGTCGTGGCCGGGCCGTCGCTCAGGGACACCTCGACCTTGTTCTGCGCGGCCTTGATGAACACGGGGGGAATCATTCTCGACGCGAGAGAGATAATGACAGGAACACTCTCATTGGTCTTCGGGGGAGTGACAAGGGTGGGCATGGCGGGCGTGTTCGGCGGCTGGATGGGCAAGACGACGGGTGGCGTGGGGCCGGAGTTGCTCGAGGTGCTGGTGGCGCCGCCGGGCGTAGCGGGCGCGGTCTGCGAGCGCTGCATCGGCCCGCCTGTGGAGGAGGACGAAGGCGCGGAGACTGCGTCCGAGCTGGACGACGAGCTCGGGGGAGTGTCCGAGACCGCGTCCCACTCGGCGATCCGGCCACGAGCGTGGAGACCCCCGTCCTGAGCCAGGACAGCTTGCATCTGCGAGTGCGCGTCGGCGATGGCGTTGGCGACCATGCGGATCTGGTCAGCAGTGAGGGACGGAGCCGATTGCGCGTTCACGGCGTCTTGCTGGAGGGCATCCAGCGAGAGACCAAGGCTGCTCGCTAGCGACGCGAACGTCTGGAATAGAGGGACCAGGATCGGCCCCAGGATCGGGATACCTCCAAGTGCTCCTCCCAGGGTGTCCAACAGACCCCCACGCGCAAGGAGTGCCTGAACCTGGGCAGCTGGTTGCTACCGTATCAGTTGAAAATGCGTATGTACCGTGATGAAAACTCACCGTGAATAGGGCTAGATTCGCCATGTGAGGTATGTACCAAGCCGGGGGCCATTTGGTCAGAGCGACCCGCCATGGCGACCACCCTCAGGTCGGAGGATGAAGAAACCTTGGCCTCGTCGAGAGCGTTGGATTCGGTCGGGGCAGCAAGGGCCACCGATGAAGAGGAGACCGCAAGTGTCGCCAAGATCAGAGACGAGCTTGTCGACGAGAGCCTCATATCGAGCGCGGATCAGAACGGAAGGTGTAGACTGTGGTGATAGGGCAACAGCAATGTGAAAGCGCGATGAAAGCAACCAGCTAGCGGTCTCGCGGGGAGATCGCGGCGGTCAAAGGAGGAGGGTAGATGAGGATAACAAACCGAAACAATGCTGATTTATAGTCCGAGGTTGGGAGTGGCTGGCGATCGAAAACCCTTGGCCAGCCTCGTCATGGAACAAACGGCAGCTGTTCGCGGCTGACAGGCTCTTCGGGTCCGTATCGTCGATCTCCGGGCGCAAAGCCAACCACTCCACGCAAAACGCCGACGCATCGAAGGAGCCCTTGACAGCCCGTACGCCGCAGCCATGACGCACAGAAGTCGTGCGGCGCTTCGGCTACAGCAACGTGGGTGTGGTTATCAAGCACGAATGCCACATGTCGTGATGGGAAGCAGACACGCGGAGGCAGCTATGCACTGACAGTCAGATTAAAAATGCCGTTGCATCGAATATGCAAGCATGAGTAGCCCGAGAGCACAGCGATAGAATAGCAGAAGCGACCGGCCACAGATACGAAAATATGACATCACGGAAGTGAATCGGAGAGAAGGAGTGGCAGTACATAGGACTGCCCATATCCGCAATGCGTGGCCGGCGGAGGGGAGTCTAGGGCAGGTCATCAGCAATGCGGCAGAGATGGCTGTGAGAGCACCTATACCGGAAAGAGAGTCGTCACAAGGTGCCCGTCCTCGAGCGACCTCTATACTCCATCTCAAATAGGCCTTCGTCCTCCCAGTGGCCAGGGCTCCTGCGACGCCTTACGTTGTCGCCGCCAGCACCTGACCGAACCCCGAGGACAACCATATCCCACAGCTCGGAGATGGCCGACATAATGGAGCGGCCCATGCATGACGAGAGGATGCACCAGCCCAAGAGCGCGAAGCTGTTCGAGGTCAGAGTACTTGAGAACGGTGCCGCACGAGAGAGACAAGACGAGGAGATGTATTCACAGGAGGACCGAAAGAAAAATTGCCAAGGGAAAGAGACCGCTTTCTTGAGAAACCATTGTCGCCGCCAACTTGACTGAAGTAGATGGTGAATGAAACCGGTGAATGACGAGTGGTTGAAAGAGGTTTACCGGTGCCACGTGGGAGAGAATGATGAGTGCCGCTATCGGATAAGATGAGAAAGGCGCGACGGCCTGCGAGCGAGTGCACTACACGCTGATTCGGTGCAGTGAAGGGTCGACGACGGGGAATGGTGGGCGTGTGGGTGGGCGAGGAGCCTATGAACGGCGAGGTTCGTCGCACGAGGAGGAGGACGTGCGTTTGGAGTCGAGAACTGCAAACCGGCGCCACAGCAGTTCAGAGTCCGCTGGCACCGGAGGGTCTTGATGACGCGGACGCAGGGCACAGCTCTGCAATTTGCTCTCCACCCAACTAACCCCCATCAACGCCCCCGTCGTCCACGTCGTCGATCTGGGTGGATAGCACACCAGCCGCGGTCAATATCGACACAAGCCTCGAGAGGAGGTGAGTGGACCGATCGCAGGCGGCGGTGCGAGATGAGATTCAGTGTGAGATGACTGCCCGACAGACTGGACGCCTCACCCAGAACAGAGGAACGACCATCGCAGCCTGTACCACTCCCTCGGCTCCCTCCTACACTCCCTTTGCTCTTATGCCGCACACCCCGCAACCCGACTCCTCCTTCTCGAGCCCTATGGACGACCCCAAGCCATTCCCTGATGACACGGAGGTCGCGCCGCCGTTCGTCGCGCGGTCGGTGTCCCCGTCTACAGTGAGTCCACCCGGCGCCCGCCACATGCCCACAGTGACGGAACCGCCGACAGCACTCCGAGACAACGGTACCGGATCTCCTCCAACAGCTCGACAACGTCGAGCGGGCACCTGGGCCCAAACCTGCCCTCGACCCCTTCAAGTTTCGCGAAGCATACAAGACACATGAACAACTCTCAGAATTCCGCAAGCGCCGTCAGGGCAAGTCGCTCGAGCGGTATCACAAACGACAAAACGATGTGTGTGCCCTCTTTACACTCAAACACCCCCGACAGGCTTCTAAGCAGCCTGCCCCGAAATAGCTCATCAATGACCTCCTCAAGACCATGGAAGACCACACCAACGAAGCCAGAGTAGAGGAAGAGGCATCTCGCCTACCAGTACGTGGGCCGTTCTTACTTCTTCCGTCGCTCCGCAGCACTCATCTTACCATCCCCAGGTTAGGATCGCGGTCTGGGCGAGTCTTCTCGCTAACCTGAGCCTCTGTATCCTGCAGAGTAAGTCATCCTTCCTTCTCTTTGGCGGCTCCACTGACTCCTTGTAGTGTATGCGGCTATCTCGTCGCTCTCCCTGTCGCTCCTGGCGACTGGGATTGACTCGGTCTTCGACATTGGAAGCAATGTCCTCCTGTTCTGGCTCCACAAGAAGGCTGATGCGCTCGATGCCAACAAATGGCCCGTCGGTGGCTCTCGCCTCGAGACCATCGGCAACATAGTGTATGGTGAGCGCCATATCAAGCGCCCGCTTCCACGGAACTGCTGACTCACCTTCTGGTCAGGCTTTCTGTACGTCAAGTTTGTAGGAGATACTTGGCTCCTTCGCATGCTAACAGCCTATCAAGGATGGGATCTGTCAATTTGGTGGTCATCGTCGAGTCCGCCCGTTCGCTCATCACGCACGGCGATGGGGAAACGAATCAGCTCCACATACCGTCTCTAATTGCCGTCGCGGCGGCCCTCGGTACGCATGACGACCGATCGAGTGGCATGGGTGGCTGATGACGACTGTAGGCGTGAAGTTCTTGTTGTTCTTATACTGCTTCGGCTATCGGAACACGTCTAGCCAAGTGCGCATGCTGTGGGAGGACCACCGCAATGATCTGTTCATCAACGGCTTCGGTGAGTGTCCGATACAGATAGTGAGGGAAGAGCAAAGAAGGGGACTTACGAGGACCGGGGGGGGGCGACGACAGGTCTACTCATGTCCGCGGGTGGGAGCAAGCTTAGGTGGTGTGAGTGCTAGTTCCGCTTACTCGCCTGGATTCGCTCGGCTTATACCTTCTTCTGCCCAGATCTTGACCCGATGGGAGCCATCATCGTAAGCTGTTCTAAGTCAACGGAACCTGCCAGGTACTAAATAGGTGCCAATTCATTCCCCCTTCGCAGATCGCGGCCGGGGTCATTACTGCGTGGACGCGCACCATTTACCGCCAGTTTGAATTGCTCGCGGGCAAGTCGGCGCCGCACGACTTCATTCAGCTCCTTATCTACAATGCCATGACGTTTAGCGACGAGATTGAGAAGGTGGACACCGTCCGAGCATATCATGTGGGTTTCCCCCTGAGTACGACGATGACGGTCGCGACCAATGGCTAACGTCTGCATCGTACCCAGAGCGGGCCGGATTACTATGTAGAAGTCGACGTGGTGATGGACGCGAACACTCCGCTCTGGAAGGCGCATGATATCAGCCAAACCCTTCAGGACAAGATCGAGGTCCTGCCGAATGTCGGCCGCGCATTCGTTCATGTTGACCACGAGACGACGCACACCCCCGTACGTGAAACCCCTTCTTTTTGCCTGCCTTATACGAGCAAATTGATCTCGCACTCACTTTCTTCCGATTCGCCGACGGATAGGAACACCGCAAGTTCCTATAGACGACCCCCGGTTGCCGTGGCCCGCAATGTAACGTTATCCTAATCCTGTTCTTTCAGTCTTGCCACCACGAATCAATGGCGCGGCGAGGAACGAGGATCGTCAAGACACGCTCGAATGAAGATTATGCAGTATCTAGTCCGGACTGGGGAATTACATATACAATACTACCATGAAAAATGTACGATCCGTTCATGCTACGATAAGTGCTTACCGCTCTGTGCATCTGGCCATGACAGCTTGGCGCCATCGGATCTAGGGCAGTCGGTGCTGAGGTAACTACCGTGGTTCTCACTGATGAGTCAGGAATGGAATAGGACTTGTCTGACGTCGAATTCGGAAGATGAGGTGAGGATAGTAGCGATATTCCTAGAACCGTACTGCAGACTGGTTCCCGTGATGGTATCGCCTTCCTTGGCCACTTCTCCTGCAAGCGCCAACGTCGGACGCCGACTTGGCAGAGTCTCAACCCACACCCGCCTTCTTCAAATGGCACATTATGGCACGGACGTGGGTACGCAGCCGGCATTCATGAGAGAGTTCTCAATGCTGATGGTCATCATAACGCATAACAGGCCCTAAATTTGCCGACGATATTCTCTACGAAGCCAAGGGGTAAGTCATGCTCAACCTTGGCAAGACGCCGATTGCTCCTTTGCGTTCGCAACAGCTCTCCATCGGGCTACTCGGATGCCTCGAGGCCGCTCTATCGATTTGTCATAATGGCGAGCAATGGGGTCGGCTCCCGCTGCGGTCAGGGAAGAAGATCATCGACTATCCCCGTAGCCTTCCTGAATGTCTTGGATCGGTGTACCGCGCCTCCGTTTACCTCTTCTTCCAGGTCCTTCGCCAGGAAAAGTTCGGGAATGCTGCAACGCATTCGCACAGGGGCCGTTGCATGTGTATGCTGTAAGATACAACCGCCATCGTGGCGGAATCCCGACTCAACAGTTCCACTGTCTTGGGCACGAGCTCCAGCCGAAGGCGACTCCAGTCTTCCGGGTTGCCCAGAAAAGGTGCCCGGCGAAGCTCGTTCGCTCGCTAGTCCGTGGTTCGACCTCAAGATGCATCCAAGTCCACTATTCTGGGGGGTCAGCCATGGTACCGAGTCCATGGATAAATACCCTGGGTGTAGCGATGCGGAAAGCTCGAAGTTAGACCACGACTTCACGGCGATCCCCATGCTTCGACACTCTCCCACTGCCTCGACCGCGTCCACTGAGCGTACCGAGCAAATGGGCCCCCAGGCCCGCTCTCGTTGGACTATGCCAGGGCTCACTGCGAGTCTCCGAGCCGTAGGCATGCATCTGCTGAAGCATACCGGCGTCGGAATCGTATGCGCCGTCGCATACTTCGACCCGTAAGTCCTTCACTCGTGATTCCCACGGGACGCTAGTATCGCGTGTTGACTTGGCGATAGCGGTAACTGGGGCGTTGACCTTCAAGCGGGTTCGGAATACGGATACAAGCTGCTCTTCGTCGTTCTTCTGGCTGGGCTGTTCGCCATCTACATGCAGGTATGCGGCATCTTTTGGCGCCCACAACGTTTTACCTAAAATCCATATCAGGTGCTCGCCTCTCGGCTAGGGTGTGTGACAGGTCTCGGTGCGCATCAATACCCTCCGGTCCGATCGTTGACGATTGGCGTTGCTAACGCTGACTCCGTCCAACACAGACCTTGCCTCCCACTGCCGTCTGCTCCTCCATGACCGTCCACGCTACACGTTGCTTTGGCGCTGGGGCGTACTCTATCCGCTGTACGCCCTCTCGGAAATCGCCATTATCAGCACGGACCTCGCGGAATTACTCGGCTCAGCCATGGCGCTCGTCATGCTCTTCCCGAAGCTCGAGATTTGGGCGGGCGTGCTCATAACGACCGCCGACGTTCTTCTGCTCCTCGCCATGCGCAACCCGATCGGCGGAGAGCCCGTGCGGGCGTTTGAGCTGGGCATTGCTGCGCTGGTAAGTCGGCGCTCGCCGCCCGAACTTCTATCTTCCTTCCCCGTGCCCCACTTCCCGAGCCGTAATGACTGAACCTTGACATTGACGCGTGTAAATTTGCACAGGTCTTCATCGTCCTCATTTGTATGGCGGTCATTATTTCGAAGACCGAAATCAACTGGGGTCAGGCATTCTTCGGGTTCGTTCCATCGAAGACGGTCTTCCAGTCAGGCGGTCTCTATACCTGTGAGTGCCTCTCACGCTCACCGCGCGTGGATGGTTCCATTTTGCTGACTCGGAATGCCCCAATCGCAGCGATAGGAATCATCGGGGCGACCGTTATGCCTCACAGCCTGTTCCTGGGTTCTGCTCTCGCGACGCAGGATCGGGTGGCCTCGTCCCCAAGAGAGTCTGCTTCGCGGGACGCCGAAGGGTCTGGCGAGAGTTGCCCTCCCGTCTGTGCGAAACGCTCGCACGCTCTTCCGAAGGCTTTCCAAGTCTTTCGTAGAGATGTTCAAGGTCAAGAAGATTGAGGACAAAGACAACGAGCCCAAGTCGCATGCGGATTGGACGAACAGCCCCCTGTCGTTCATCCGGCAGCACCTGACTCATGGGATCGTCGATATGGTCATCAGCCTGCTGGGTCTCGCTGTGGTCATTAACGCCCTGTGCGTGCCTTCCCCCGGTTCTCCCCGTTAACGTTATGGCTGACCCCTTTGTACCGCAGGATTCTGATCCTGGCCGGCTCGGTGTTCTTCTTCAACGGCGATGGGTCGGACGGCCCTGCGGACCTGTTCGACGCATATGACCTGCTTCGCAATCGTCTAGGAGCCGGTAAGCTCTGGATTCCCCCGATATAGCCCGGGGAACTCGCTCACTCCATACTCCCGGAACAGCTGCCGCGACGTTGTTCGCATTGGCGCTTCTCGCCGCTGGCCAGAGCTCGTCGATTATCGCGACCCTCGCGGCGCAGATTGTGTCCGAGGGCTTCATCCACTGGTCCACTTCGGTAAGTCCGCCACTCCAGGAGCTCGCCCCGGGGGCCGTAGCTAATTCGCCGATTCGTGCTCGTGCAGCCCGTCCTCACCCGCCTTATCACCCGCTGCTTCGGTCTGATCCCGTCCCTGATTGTGGCCATTGCGGTGGGCCGACCTGGGATCGCGACGCTCCTAGTCGCGTCCCAGGTCGTGCTCTCGATCGTGCTGCCGTTCGTGACCTTCCCCCTCATCCTGCTCACCTCGTCAAAGCAGGTGATGACTGTGTACGAGGCGGTCGAGCCCGCACCGACGACGACGACGTCGGAGACTGCCTCCGCGAGCGAACAGGCTTCGAAGGAAGAATCCGTCAAGGACGAAATGGTCGTCGCTACTGTCACCGAGACCATCACCGAGACGGCCAGGGACGTCGAGCGCGCGGTCGGGAAGCCGGTGGACTTCTCCAACGGAAAAATAATGATTGGGATTGGTGCGGTGATTTGGGTCATCATTGTTGCCGCTAACGTGTATGCCATCGTCCAACTCGGGTTGGGGCAGGTGTAGACGGACCCCCGCCGCCCGCTCATGCCAAGGACTCCTTGCACCAAAAACAGTGTTTGTTCGCAGCAGGTTTCACTGATGTAGGACTAGTTTGTGTTCTCTTCTCAAGTTTCCCGCTCTCGTGATGCCCGTGTTGCAGTTGTACTAGTATTGTTTCCATTGGCTATCTGCCTCGTTGTACCAATAGAAGTCTTCAGACAGTCATCTGATGAATGTGGGTCGCGCGATTTCAATTGAGCGCGGAGGAAGTCCCTGCTGATTGTAATGTCGACGTAATGCGAGAAGTCTTCATCCGAGTCCCATCTTGTATTACCATTACTTTTCCCCAGATGGGTAAGAATCAGAGGTCCCGAAGCGGATGCGATGTCGAAATGCTGTTGAGAATGGGTGGAGCAAAGAAGAAGAAGAAGGGCGACCCGTGCGGTCGGAGATGTGATGCCGCGGCATGCGATGAGAAACGCTATTGAAACGCCCCGTCTCGATGAGAAAGGTGCAGCGCATGATACAGAAGCCGAGAAACCGGCACTTGTGTACGTCACCTCAGGACAGGAACATGTCTGGAAGATGACAGTTTCGAGAAAAGTTATCGGACGATGCTTTTGCGGAAATCCCGCCAACTCAATAGCGGGTGCGTGGACTCGGGACTCTCACGCCAGCTTCAAATGGAGAAGATCTATGCAGAGAAAGAACAGCGGGCAGCGCGGGCAGACTTCCAGCGATGGACGTAAGCGACATACTTACGAGAGGGTTGCGACGAGCACATCACGCGCGCAACCGAGGCTTGGCGTGGAGGCCGAAAGCGTTGACGACTCGGATATCGGAAGACGCCTCCGACGACGGCATGCGCAGGATGTCTCCAGGACCCCAGACGAGAGGGTGATGCCCAATCCATGGAGGTGGAACGTTCCGACCCCAGTGATATCCGCCGGGAAGGAACCCAGAGAGCGGCTTAAAGACGAATACCTCCCTTGGCGCCAGGTCATCTCGGCTCCCTACGTCTGGCCCCGGACGCACTTGTCTCCCCTGCTCGAGCTCAGTACCGTGTTGCGGTGAGTGAGGATGTCGTGCCAGTGCCCGAGGTGGTCACCGTTGATTCGAACCGCATGTTTCCTGATTAGGCATCCCGAGGGAGTGGAACGTTGTGAAACGTGGTACGCCGATGCTACCGTTCGCCTGGTCCCCTCCCTCACTGACCACCACAACGGCGTCTTCCCACCCCGCGCCCCCCCATCACTTTCCCCCGCACACGCACCATGGCTCCAGATCATGAGTGGTGTAGACTTCGACCATAGCGACCTTGACTACCTTGCGTCGCGCTCAGGGCCGGCGTCGGGGTCGGGGGTCGGGAGTTCGTCGGTGAGTGTAGTACTGGTAGTGTGGGGCTGTGGGCAGTGGGCGCCAGGGGAGATCTCATCTGGGAACAGAGCTCTGGCACCGATCGCAAAGCCAAAGACATCGAACGCGCCTCCGGGTCCGCCTCAAGTTCCAGCGAGCACGCAGATCCCTATTCCCTCCGCGACGGCTACAAAACGCCCGAGGACCTTGGCTCCCTCAAAAGTACCAAGAAAAGCTCCTCCCGTGCCGTCAAACAGTTCTACGAGAGGCAGAATGAGGTGCGCGCATCCGCTTCTCTCCCGACGTCGGCGCGGTAGCAGTTGGATTAACGTTCGATGCCATCCCAAACAGCTCATCGCCGCTCTCCTCAAGCCAATGGAGGAGCACACCGAAGATGCGAAGCTGGAAGAAGGATCGTCACAAACGCAGGCAAGTTGCGCACGTCGGCGTGGCCCCGACCCGTTGTTTCGGTCTGACCAGATCGCAGGTCCAGATTGCCATTTGGGCCAGTCTCATCGCAAACATCTTCCTTTGCGTCCTGCAAAGTACGAGAATTCTTCTCTTCCCTGCCCAGATATGCTAACACGATAAACGATAACGTCATGTAGTGTATGCTGCGATCGCTTCCGAGTCCCTGTCCCTTCTTTCCACTGGTATCGACGCGGTTTTCGACATGAGCAGCAACATGCTGCTGTTCTGGCTTCACCACAAGGCTGCGCATATGAACAAGGACAAGTGGCCCGTTGGCGGTGCCCGCCTCGAGACTATCGGAAACATTCTCTACGGCAAGTGCCAAGTGCTTACTTCCAAATGTTAATCGCGTGCTCAACGTCTTCTATCCGCAGGCTTTCTGTGCGTCGCTGCTTCTCCGTCCAGTCGGGGTATTGTCGCTGATAGCATTACAGCATGGGTTCCGTCAACATCGTCGTCTTTATTGAGTCCTTCCGCACCATCATCATGCGCGAGAGCGACGAAGAAAGGAACGCGCTCCATCTGGCATCGCTCATCGAGGTCTCCGCGGCGTGGGGTATGCCGAGCCGGCCCTTGCTGTCCCCTCCCTTTCCTGATCCCTTGGCATCTGCTTAGGCGTCAAGTTATTGCTGTTCTTGTACTGCCTTTCCCTGCGCAAGCGGTCTAGCCAAGTTCAGGTCTTGTGGGAGGACCACAGGAACGACCTGTGGATCAATGGCTTCGGTATGGGTCCCGTGTTGGCGTTCGTGTTGGCTGATCCTCACGTACCTGGTCTGGGAAGGTGTTATCATGTCCGCAGGTGGCAGCAAGATTATTTGGTGTACGTTACTTCCGCGTTTTATCTCGCGCGGCGTATCACGTTATCTGACCTTCAATACCGACAATGCCAGACCTCGATCCGCTCGGTGCCATGGTCGTACGTCTTATATCCCTCCTTATCCATGGCCTCGGCAAAGATCCGACACCCTGTGCTCCCAGATTGCCCTCTTCGTTATTATCTCATGGGGAAGCACCATCTACGAGCAATTCGAGCTCCTAGCCGGGAAGTCTGCGCCACATGAATTCATCCAGCTCATAATCTACAAGGCGATCACCTTCAGCGAGGAGATCGAGAAAATCGACACCGTGCGCGCGTACCACGTCAGTCCCCCCCCTCTTCCCTTATCCGCCCCGCGCGTACCCACTGACCCGCGCACCTGACCCTCTCTTTCCTGCTGCCGTGCCACGCACTTCACACAGAGTGGCCCAGTACGTGCTTCCCCTTCACACGTCGCGCACTGCGCAGCGGGCTGACTTAGACGGGCTTGGGAACAGGACTACTTCGTCGAGCTCGACGTTGTTATGAACGCGGACACGCCCCTGTGGAAGGCGCACGACCTCGCCGAGCAGCTGCAGAACAAAATAGAGGCGCTCCCAGGCGTCGAGCGTGCCTTCGTCCACGTCGACCACGAGACGTCCCACGCGCCCGTACGTACCCCTCGCCGCCCCCCGCGGACGTCCTCCGAATCTCACGTTGTCGTTGGCCCCGCAGGAGCATATGAAGTCTCGCGAGTGAGCACGAACACTGGGCGGGTCGCCTTGACCGCCTGGGCCCACTGGGCACGCCGTCGCCTGTGCGAGCTGAAGGCCGTTTAGCTCGGGATATTCTTGGTAGAAGTCTTTTCATAGGGCGTTTATTTCCGAGCATCCGTCCATGGTCCGTCCGACATGATTGACAGCGCAATAGCAAACTTGTACTTGTATTACTCCAAATGAATTGCCTCCGTGTCCCCAAACGTCCACCCGCGTACTTGGCTCATCCGCGTGTCGAACTCCTCCAGCAAGTCCATCGTCTTCTGCGCGGCCGCCGGCTGCCGCTGCTTCTTCAAGTTCCTTCCGCTACGAAGCGCGTGGCCGGAGGTGGAGGTGGAGGGCGGAAACATCGGCACTCCGCCCCAGCCAGAGTTAGCACTAGCTGCGGACATTCCGCCAGGGTATGCGGGCGGCATCCCGAGCCCGTCCCAAACCATGCCGTCCTCATCCGCGTCCATCCCATCATCAAGTAGAACGGCCGATGGGAGGGACGGTAGCATGAAAGCGGTGTTGAATACACCCGCACCGCCATACAAGCCCATGCCCCCTTGCGACTGATATTTGCGGAAGTTCGGCTGCGTCTTCGCCCATTCATGGATGCTGAGAACAGCCACGGTGAGATTACGAAGCGCATAGGCAGAGAGGGACAGGGAAGGCAAGAAGGCAGACCCACCGGCTCCTAATGACATCATGGCGGGTCGAGAAATGGGACGCGATAACCTCCTGCCCGCGATAAAACAAGCCATCCTCGTGAGCATGACGGTGCCTATAAATGCGGCGTGTGGGAGACTCACGCCCCAAATGCCGTTCCTGTGCTCGTCCTGGAGCCACTCGACGATCGCCCAGCGCGTGGTCTGCATGCAGATGTTCTTGTTATACTCGATGCTCGCCTTGTTGTTCGGGTTAGCCTTCCCGTATCCCGGCCTGTCAGCAGCATCAGCAGCCCTGCTCGAGTCCAGACGACCCCATGTGCCTCACGACACTCACTCGTTGAAGTACGGCAGGTCAATGAGGATCATGCTCTGAATCGAGACGAGCACCTGCAAGAGCGTCGACTTGGGCGACCACTGTTCCTCCGGCCTGCAAATCCCCGTAGGGACCCGACATGGGTGCGATAAGTGGCACAAACCCCGGATTGCCCGACCAAATCAAACCGTATATGAAGACAACATCAGCTCAGCCCAATGATTTATGCCAACCAACCCCGGCGCCCGGCGCACCGAAACCCCGAGGTCGAAGACAGGACACGAGGGAAGGAGGGAGGGACGCACCGACCGGGCCACGTCCCGAGGAGGGACAGGCAGACTTTGCCGCAATTGTACAAGTTCGGGTTGAAGCGCACCGAGCCGCCGCCCGTCGTGCGGAGGTGCATGAGCGGCGGCGTGTGCGGGTACTCCAGCGGGATGAAGCAGTCGAACTCGAACAGCCCCCCGGCGTACGGCGTCCCGTCGGGCCCGGCGATCATGATCTTGCTGCCAAAGGAAGTACGGTGGTTGCGATCCACGATGCCACAGGTAAATAGGGGGGAGAGACGTCAATCACCGGCCGATCGAGAAGGCGAGGTAGATGAACAATGGAAGAGGAGGCACAGGCCCAGGGGAAGGGGAAGGGGTTGATAGGAAGGACTCACATCGCGTCGTTCCGGACGTCGTCCACACGGACCCACACGCCGGGGGGCAGGCTCGTGGCCATCACCGCGAGCTCCTTGACGAGGTGCAGGCGGTCCTTCGGGTTCCGCGTCGCGTTCGCCGTGCGCTGCAGCTCGGGCCCGTACTTGTACGTCGGGTAGTTGCGCCCCGACGCGTCGGCGAGCGAGACGTACTCGAAGGCGAGCCGCTCGCACTCGGCCGCGTACCTACGCTCGAGGTCTATGCCAGGGTCGCGGCCTTTGCCTTTGTCCTTGCCGAAAGGTGGGGCTTCTTCTGGCACAGATGTAGATGAGGATCCGGATGGCTCTGGTCCGCGGAGGATCGCGGCGGGATCCTTGCCCATTATGGCCATGGCTCGCTCGATATCGTCTCGCGCGGCGATGATATCGCCGCATAGCGAAGTCGCCTTCACTGTCGTCTCCGTGACGTCGGTGTCGCCGCCGCCACCGGCCTCCAGCATGCTCGACGCGCCGGCAAGGAATGCCTCACATTGCCGGGTGAGCTTCTTGAAGTGCACATAGAGAGGCGGGGCTGGGACGTAAGCGTTGGTATCTTCGTTGCGTTCCAAGGTGATATCGCCTTCGCCCCACATCCAGTCTTCGAGACCACAGCTCTTGGACATCTCCCACCGTTGACCGACCAGCACCTGTTAACCATCACACGAAGTTGAGAGTGGGGTTAACTGAGATATTGATTTGAAATACTTCGAGAGTCAGCTCGCAATCGGCCATCCGCCTCAGTAACCCAAGCATGGCATGGTACACGTCTATTCGCGTTATCCAATCCGTCACGGAGTCGTTCCGAAGTAGATTCCCGAGCAGATCGGGAAGTTGAGATACCGACAGCAGCGCGTCGATGGTTTCATGAGGGAGAATGTCATACATCTGCGGGTTGTCCGCGTACGGCGCAGGTAGATATCCTGTGATCGTATTGAGTGCACGTACGATGATCTCATCGAAGTGCTGAGCGAGCCCATCGAGGCGTGACGGCTCTCCGTCCGAGATATTGGCCAAGTCTCTACCGCGGCCGCGTCCCCTGCCACGGATGTAGGAGTACGCGCCAAATCCACCACGGTCCATGCCGTACCCCGTGCCTCCGGGCCCGACACTGCCCACTTGGTTCTTCTGAGCTTTCGCAACGGCGTCACGAGCACGCTGGTCGGAGACCTCGCGCTCGCCGAGGTACTGTCTGTCGAACCCGCCGAGGGCTTCGAATAAGGCAATGGCGCGCACGTTCGTGCAACATGTCTCAACGGCGCATTCAGCGTCCTTGCCTTTGCAGGTGAGCGGGCAGGCGACGGGCACCATGCACCCGCGGCAGTGGTTTGTCTTACATGCCTTGCACGGCGCGTGCAGGAGGCGGATCAGGCTGGGGGGTGCGCGTGGATCCTGGGAGAAGACCACCTGAAACAGGATGGTTAGATCGGGGAGGAAGGGGTGATGGATGTGGTAGATAGGCTATTTACATGTCCGCGTGGAGAGGGAAGGATGGCACCGCATGACGAACAGGCTTTCTCGCCCGTAAAGAGGTTTTTGCATTGCTCAAGCTTGGAGACGGCCGGAAGATTTTCGTGAGCGGCAGGAGTGGCGTCGTTGTCGGCATCGATTGATTGCGAGTGGTGCGCAGGGTGTTTCGCCCTGGCGGCCTTGCCTTTGGTTGCGTAGTGGCCTGCTGACGTTGAAGGCATGGGCTGACTCCGGCTTTGTGGGGAATCCTCGATCTCCCACTCTTTTGCAAGACGACGAGCCATGGCTTCATCATCTTCAGGGCCCAGCTCACCGTCCGAGTGGCCATCGGAGATTACAATGGCATTCTCAGGGGCAGAGGCGGCGAACCCTGTGCGCGTGCCACTGCTAGCCCCGACCGAATGCTCTCGGAAAGAGGATGGACTGGGGGACACAGAGTTGGAACTGCCACTGGGGCCGTTCCACTCTTGGTGAAGTCTGTGGGCGAGTGCCTCACTCTCCTCGTGAGCTTTGATCCGGGCGAGAATGGACTCTAAGGAGTCGTGCTCGTCCTCGTCGTTGTCGACGTCGACAACAGGAGCAGTAGCGGGCTTCTTTGTGCTGGTTGGAGAAGCGTCGGAAGACAGACGGCGTTTGCGGCTTGACATTGGGGTGTGGCTAGTGATTGGAGGCGTGTTTCACGACGGAGAGAGGACAAGTGGATCATCGCCGGCCGAGACGAGCTGCGCTCTTGGCTTGGCCCCGCAGTGCCGCAGTGCCGCGCATACAGTGACTGGGCGCCTGTTCCATGAGCACGCGGCGCGAGATCTGTGTGTGCCCGATAAGGCAGATGGGCGGCTGTCCTCGGGATGATAGGCGCTGGGTGGCTGTTGAGGGAGTCGAGGCGAGCGAGTCGGGCTTGGAGCAACCGCTACCAGTGCTCTCCCCTCCCTCGTCCTCTTCGCTGCTCTCGCCCTTTTCACCCTCCTCTTCTTGTTTATTGCTCCTCGCGCTATCTCTTACGCTGTCTAACGTGTGCTCTATCTCGCAAAACCCGCTCCTGCATCGTCCCTGCTCTCACTCTCCACGACCCTCACGATCCACATCCACGACAACTTAAGCCCACACACGACACTTTTGCGCGATGGTGAGCCCCGTTTCCCTCCGAGTCCTTGCGATGGCTCCCCGATTGTCGCGCTGACTCGCGCATCATCCACGAATAGGATAACCACCACCAGGACCCGGAGGAGTTTTATGTGAAACAGGACAGAATCGGTCCGTAGATCCCTCACTATCATCGCATGGCAATCCAACTCACCTTCCTGGCGGCTATCAGGGAAGGGCTCTTTTGGAGAGGTTTACAAAGGGTGTGTTTTCAACCCACGCCGTAATAATCCCGTTCTCAACCGTGTGCACTTCCACCAGCTACGACAAGCGGACCCAGAAAACGGTGGCCATAAAGATCATCGATCTTGAGAGCGCAGAAGACGAGATTGAGGACATTCAACAAGAGATTCAGATCCTGTCCCAGCTCGATTCCCCACATGTCACCAAATACCATGGCTCCTACTTGAAGGGCTCGCACCTATGGATTGTCATGGAGTACGTCCCCCTCCTCCTCACCCCAGTCCTACCCAGGCTCTCAAACTATCTTCCAGGTACTGTTCGGGAGGGTCATGCTCTGATCTGGTAATGACATCACGCACCTTGGCCCCATCCTTCCATTGATCGCTGATACGTTCCCAGATGAAACCGGGCGTGTTCCGCGAAGAATATATCGCTATCATCGTCCGGGAGCTTTTGAGGGGTCTCGACTATCTTCACACTGAAGGGAAACTGCATAGAGATATTAAGGGTACGTCATTGACTGCGCCGCTATAATGAAAACACTCTCACTCGTGATTTTCCTCCCCGCTAGCGGCGAACATCTTGCTATCAGCTAATGGAGAGGTCAAGCTAGCCGACTTTGGTGTTTCGGGACAACTGTCCGGTACGTTGTCCGCGAAGAAAAATACGTTTGTCGGCACGCCATATTGGATGTCCCCGGAGGTCATCAAGCAGAGCGGGTATGACCACAAGGCCGATATCTGGAGCTTGGGTATCACGGCAATAGAGCTGGCCAAGGGCGAGCCGCCATATGCAGAGCTTCATCCCATGAAGGTAGGTCCACTCACCGACTCTTTGCGTTCTGTTCGCCTCCGCCTCACGATATACCTTGTCCAGGTCCTGTTCCTGATCCCCAAGAACCCCCCGCCGACCCTCGAAGGGCCGTTCTCCAAGTCGTTCCGAGAGTTCGTGACTTGCTGTCTGCAGCGCGACCCCAAGGACGTAAGTCGCCCACACCCTGGCCTAGCATCCCGTTCCCATGCTAAATGCGCCTCTATCAGCGACCATCTGCGCGAGAACTGCTTAAGCACAAGTTCATCCGGATGGCGAAGAAGACTAGCTACCTCACCGAGCTCATCGAGCGGCACGAACGCTGGAAGGCAGAGGGCGGTGACAGGATCGAGGAGGAAGAGCGGCACCACGTTGAGGAGCTGTACGTCCGATTATTCCTGTCTGCCCACTCCCTTACGCCCGACCCATTCCCTCCCAACGAGAACACCCACGTCACTCCACCCCGCCGTATGACCCCCTAACCCAATTCGCGTTCACGCGCGCAGCAGAGCATTTTCGTCCCACACTGACTCGTGGCTCTCTGCTTTTACAGGAATGGAGGCTCCGACCCCGAGGATCTGTGGGACTTCGGCACAGTCCGCCACGCCGCCACCGTCGGGCGCGCGGCGCCCAACCCGGTGCAGGTCTCTGGGCCCCCGCTGACGTGGGAGAACAACGGGACGACACGCTCGGACGACTCGTCGAACTCGGGCGGCTCGTCGTACTCGGGCAGCGGCAGGCGCGGGCCCTCGGGCTCGTCGATCGCGACGACGGTCACCGCCAAGGGCGAGCTGCCCCCGATCCCGAGCCAGGCGCCGGGCCCGCCGACCCCGTCGAAGAGGACGGGCAGCTACGACCGGCAGGCGACGATTCGGCACGGGAATAGCAGTACCAACAACCTCAACAGCAACAGCGTCAGCAACAACAGCGTCAACAGCAACAACAGCAACAACGGCGGGCTGGCGCGGGAGCCGAGCGACGAGGACGAGTACGATAGCACGTACGGGCACTTGAGCCACCGCGAGGACCTCGACGACGAGTTGCCGGACACGACTATGCTCGATTCGGTTGTGCTGCCCGCTATCGCCTCGGTGAGTTCCATGCGGCAATTTATTCTTCAATATAGTTCAGGGTGTCGCTGACAATGCGATCCGCCGGTGGTTTTGCGTTGCCGCTACCGCCGCTTCACTAGCTGTTCCCGCGGGTCTCAACGCAGGAGGCACGCGTTGCGCTGAGCGCGCTCCAACGCGCGTTCACGGACGCGGAGCGCATTATCCCGGGTGTCACCCTAGAGCTAATCAACGAGATTGTAGACTCGGTGGAGCGGGTGGACGACTCGTGAGCGCAGGCCCAGCAGCCGAAAGCACACCGTGTGTGCGTCTGTCTGGCTCCGTTCGCTCGTCCCGTCTCCGCACCACCCGCCACGCTAAGTGTGCCGGCTGTACTCGTACTATATCCATCTCCTCCGCCATCTTCCCCACCTCATGTCCCCTTTTCCCCATTTTGGGCCTTATTTTCATCTGTCCCTTGGTTTCTCCCCACCTTCCCTCAATGCTCATGGACGATCACACCTGACTTTCCCGCGCTGGCGCCTCGGCCCAGCTCATTCCATTATCCATTCCACATCCCCGTCCCGTTCACGTCCACCCAGATTCCCATGCATCGCCAGTTAGTTACACATACCCCCCCCCCCCCCCCCACCACCACCGCCCATGCACTGTGACTTGTCTAATTGTGCCACTGCATGTAACCCCCTACCCGTCACTTCCCTCGTCTTGGCCCACTCCTTCCTCATCCCCTCTGGCACCGCAGTACTACCACCGATGTATACCATAGCCTCTCCGCAGCATACCAGCAATAATCAAGCCCACCAAACGAACGTGTATTTCCATTTCATTCCCGCCAGCGCGCGCAAAAACACTAAGCTAGTGCGACATACTTACTGTATTGCTTCCGAGGCTACGGTCAGCCCGCACGTACGGACATGCACAAACCGCGTTAGGTCCTGTTAGTAGCCTCGTCCGAGTGGCCGAGTATGATACTAGTCGGCGCCTCAGCCCGTAAGGAGACCCCCTCTCCTGTGCACGCGCAGCCTAGTGGACTCGGTACGGCCGGTGTTCACCTCTGCACAGCGCCGGTACAGGCACTGCGCGGTGACGGCAATCACTCTGCTAGCGAAGTAGCCCTCAGGCTCGTCGCGCCGCTGTCGGGCTTTGGTGTCCGTCTCTTCGTCTTCTTCTCCTTCCCGCCTCCGCTCCCTGACGTCGTCGACGACCCCTTCTTCTTCACCTTCGTCACCTTGATCGCTTCCGGCGTGCGAGGGCGCGGCTCGTCCGCGTCCAGGTCGTACGCGGGGAACCGTGATGGCGGCGCCGGTGCGGCGCCCAAGGGCGTCGCAGAGCGCGGCCTGATGCCGTTCCCGTGCGCCACGGACGATGCGAGTGGGGACACTGGGACCGGGATCGGGGCACGTACCGGCCCTTGGGCATCTCACCCGTCCTGTCGATGACGAAGGTCTGCGTGGGCGGGGCGGCCGAGCGACGGAGGCTTGGGAGGCGCGCTGGAGGCGGTGCGGCTGTGCGCATACATCCAGGTTCCCGACATTAGGTTCCCGACATTGGAGCATTGAGGGGTTACAGATCCGGGCGGTCGGAGGAAGCGCGAGTAAGTGGTGGTACCCACGGCGCCGGGGCGAATAAGGCAAATAAGGTGTAGGGCCGACAGGGACGCGACGTGGGGGTACGAGTGAGCGGTGACGGGAGCGGATTGGGATGGGGGGTATGTCGTGATGTCATGTTGAAAATCCGTAAGCCCTGGGCTGCGGGTGATATCATGTGAATGAGCGCGGCGTACCTGTGGACGAGGCTAGTGGCGGCAGGTCGTCTAGCTTGACCACCGGGATGGACTCGACGTCGGCGGCGTCCAATCTCGGGGGAGGGCGATCGTCCATCAGGTAGTAGGGGTCGTCCCGCAGGCGCTCCAGTCGCTCAGCTTTCAGCTGTAGGGTTTGCGCATTCAAACCCCGGTTATCAGTCAGTGGGGACAGAACACAAATGCGGGTGGAGCAAAAGAAGACCGGAGCGCTGTACCGCCGCGGGTGTGGCGAACAAGGCGACGAAGAGAATGACAAGGCCAAGGACAAGCTCGACACTCACGCGCTCGCGTTCCGCTCGCTCCTCCTCAGTTTCAATAGGCTGGGCAGCCTCGCCGTACCCGTTGCCGTCGACATCGTGATCCCCACCTACGTCATCTTGCGCCCGCGATTTGCCCTTGCGTTTTGACTTGCCGGATCCCTCCTTCCGCTTGCCCTTCTTGCCCTTCTTCCCTTCGAGCGGCTCGTCCGCGGTGTCCACAGGGGCTGGTGAAGGTTCTGCCTGAAAAGGCACGATCCACGCATCCAAGTCCAAGCCCTCGGGCACCGGCACGCTCGCCTGCGCCGACAACGCGACGGCATTGAGTTCGTACGCACCAAATAGCGGCTTGATGAGATACAGGCTCTTCGGGAAGTGGGGCTCCGAGGACGTGGACGGAGACACGGTGGAGGACGGCTCTCCGAAGCCCTCCGCGCTAAGGCCCATGCTCGACTCGCCATACGCGAGAGCGTCCCGCGGCTGTGGCTTGTATGCGCTCAAGTCTGCGCGGACGAAGGTGAAGAGCTGGAGCAGCTCCGCGGCCTGGAGGGGCAGGAGACGCGCGCGCGCAAGAAAGGCAGGGCAAGGGCATGAGTTACGGAGATGCGACATAGCCGAGGAGGAAGCACGCACCCGCTCCTGCACGTCGATGTCCGCATGGGCGACGAAGCCCTCGAAACGCTCAACGGCGTCGTCCACGACCGCGCGGACTTTTGGCAGATCGTCGTCATTCCAGCGGTCTGCGAACTCGGCGGCCCACGACCCGAAAACCTTCATGGCCGCATGCAGGTAGACGGCGACGACGTCCGGAGCCAGCGACAGGATGCGGGGTTGCAAAAGATACGACAGGAGCTTGTGGGGCTCCGCAAGCTCGCTAGAGGGCCGAGACAGTTCCTCAACAGACGCACAGTCAGAGTTGCTGTAAACGCCTACCTGCAATACTCCCCACAGACCCACGCAGCTGCCCACAGTACCTCCGGACACCCGCCGACCTCGGACGCATTGTGTAAGAACGAATCATCGCTCAGGAGCTTGGCCATGACCTGAACGGCGTAACGACGCGTCGCACGCACCCGTCCGGTGATGTCGACTAGCTGCTCGCCGATCTCTGCACCGACTTCCACACGTGCGACGTACGCCAGGTCGACAAGGACGGAGATGTACCACTCGAAGTCCGTAACGTTATCGTACAAGTCTTGCGAGCCTAGTGACAGAATCCTCTGGGCGAGTGTCAAACGATAGGCTGGAGATTGCGATGGAAGCCCTCCAGGTTGAACGGCTGAGACGTCTCGAGCAGTACCGAGCCGGGATAGCGCCTCTGACGCAGATGGTAAGGCGACGGATTCGGTCTTGACGAGATGGGAAAGGAGGTGCTGCAGGATGGGCTGGAGATTGTGTCGGCTGACCTAACGAGTGGCGCATAAGTACGCCTTCGATGCCATCCAAACAGACAGAAAGACGCAGACCATGGCGGAGACAAGGTCGAGAGCGCGCATCCGGATGCTGATGTCCTCGTCGTTCACACTGGAAAGAATCATGTCTTGGTACTCCGCAACGAGCTCCGGGTGCGTGGGCACAATCTTGACCAATGCTAGCAAAGCAATGTACTTCACTGCGGAGGCCGGCGGTCAACTTAACGACGTGCAAGAAGAGTCTCAGTCAGGCTCACAGTTTTGATCGGCATCTTGCAGGAATCCCGCCAACTTGGTGACACATGTTCGGGCAAGCGCGTTCCCTGCATGGCCATGGAGCATGCCGCCAATGATGCACGTACGCACACACTCATACAGGAGAGATATCGCCGACGTTGTCGAGATGAGTTGAGTGATTGGTGGTTGTAGCTTCTTCACCAGTCGGGGCTCGTATGGTGTGAGAGTCCCGAACTAGAGAGGGCATTAGACGAGAATACTTTCCTCGTAGGAATATGGCGCGTCTCACAAGTTTGATGATTTTAATCAGCATCCAATTGTTTGAAGACGTAGTCAAAAGGTGAAACAACTGAGGGGCCAATGGCAGGTAGTCTCTAGGATTTTGAGGGGCCAACTCGCATAGAACATTGACCGTCGCCGCCACAACGCCTGCAAGGATACGGTGAGCAGAAGCAAGTGGAAATAGGAATAGGCTGAAATTAACGTACCTGGGTCAGGATCGTCAAGCTTGTCACGAATACGGCTCATGCTTGAAGATAGGCATCTGGGTACTGGGTGATAACCCTGTACATTGCCAGGACTGCACGCTTCCGTATATGCGGCCGAGAATGGTTGAGCATGGCAATCAGTTCTGGGGACAGATCCCGGGCCAACTCGGGTGTAACGATGTGAGACAGCCCATTCAGCGCGATGGCGACGTCATCCGGCCTTGAGCCCAAGTCCTGGGGCCGGCGAGGTTAGACCGTGATCGAACCGCGAGTAGAAGCAACATACCTTCTTCAACAGGTTCGTGGTGAGCATGATAACGTCGGTATCTTGCTGGAAGGACTGCGCCGCCGCCAGATAGCCTATGGTTTTGAGGTGTATTCGCGGAGCCGACATAACCTCGACTACATGGAAGGATGCCCAATTCATGTCGTATCCCAGCATATGCAACTTGCGTAAGGCTATTCGAACCATGAGAGGCACTGAAAATAATGAAAAGAGTACGTACATATGTGAGTTTAAGGATGGCAGCAGCTTTAATCTCCATATCCTTGTCCTTGATCTCCTTACGTATCTCGTCCACGGCTTGGGAGATGAACTTGCTCTCATCCTGCTTATTGGCGCGGAGGCCACGGATAAGGTCTTGGAGTGTACGTTCCCACATTTGACGGCGGAGTGTCTGGGGTGATCGCCCTCAGACGAGGCAGGAGAAGACAAGCGTCCAGAAGCGTGCAATGTCACCCAAGAGCGAATATAGCCAGTGATAAACGAGACAAGCAAGCTCTGGAATCGGGCCAATTCTAGTCAGGAACGATGGGAACGAACAGCAGTCGCCGGTCGGGTATGCCAGTCACGTTGTACAGGTGTCGAAAGCCCTGGACAGAAAGCCAGATGAGGGAGGAGGAGGACAAGTCTGGTCTGAGTCTGGTGTATGATGCCATGACCCAATGCTGTAGTCACCCTAGCTTCGATATGGCAGGTAGTTCCCACAATATGTCGAGGCGCGTATTTCCGCAAAAACGCTCTCTACTACTAAGTAGTCATGATGACGAGGCCCCTCGCTCATAGGTACTTATGTTCGACGTTCAAATGCCGACATTCTTCCGCTGTTTAATCAATATTTATTCAGAAACACTTTCCTGTGCCACCGGTATCAGATATCGAGGCACGGGGCAAATTTAAAGTGCTTTGACATTTCCACTCTGGCAAATCGTTCTACACGGGACCTTTTCGCACTGCAGCCAGATTCCACCCTACGTATACGGCTCAACGTTCAATGTTTAACATTCCCATGGGTGGCGCGACGAGGTCTAGAGGCGAGTAATTAATATTCCTCCTGTCGCGTTGTCACCCTCACTTTCCTAGGAAGCGTTGTCCAATAAAGATTAACCGCCTCCTCCACTTCTTCCAGGGCATCTCCACAACGTTCTCCGGGTCTCATGACGCCCCTCACACGCTACCGAAGGCCCCCAACTGATCGTCTCCGGGCATTTTTGTCCAATAGCCGTCGCACGGGCCCTTCAATGACTCCGGCAGGTACGCAAGCCTCCCTCTGACAAGATCACCTGGCGCCGAGCATCCTCAAATGCTATCATTTGAACCTTGAAACGACAAAGCGAAACGCTGAGCATCGATATAGCTCCATGAGGCTTACCGAACACACCACTCGGAGGTAAAACGGCAAGGAAGAACCCCGGTCGCGAACGTTCCAGCTCATGTGGCTCCGGCGGCCTTCAGCCACTGTCCGGTTACTCATCCGCGCGCACGGCTGGCTGTCAACGCGCTCCTGCTTCGGCCCATTCACTGTATTGATGTCAAGGTTTTCCCTGTCGTCGCAAACCCGCTCCAGTCGAGCCATGCTATTCCAAGCTAGCTTACACCTCAATTGCAAGCGGAGAACATGCGGGACGTGGACGGTTGGCATCAATCCTATATTCCAAGTCGTATTCTATCTAATAAGGTATAGGCAGCTGGAAATGCGTACCACTACCAGGGAAAAGTGGAGGCATTGTATAGAGCGCTTCAAGCTGCGGATAATTGACGCAATGCGAGCGTCCGGAGACCAAAGTCCGATGTAATCAATGGGTAGAGTAGCCGACGTGAAGAATGCGAACCCTGGTAAGTTACCGTTACTTCCTGTTGCAAGGAGCCCCTAGGAAGACTCACGATTATCCAGACCCCAGTTGCACGATGGTGATGATGACGCGCAACTGCTGCTGCTGCGCCGCCGCCGCTGCCAGACTCGCAGGCACCCTTGGTTGTGTTCTCGGTAAACGACCGCGGGCGTTGAGTGGGACCTGATCAGACCGCAACCCTGTTCTCAGGACTGTCGAGTAAGGCCAGCTCCAGAGAACCTAGATGACCTCCACACCTGACTGCCTGACTGGGTAGAAATCGGGCCCTTGATTGTGGCACACCATTACTTGCCATTAAAGACGGCCGCCCAGTGCTATTTCGGAGTGAGTGTCAGGTCCCGCGTCGTCCACAATTCTGAATGTACCGTACCTACTCCATCCAGCGCACGATGGCCGCGCTAGCCCCGTCCTCCGACCGCAGCCCACGTTACGTATCAACTGACTCAATGCGCAAGAAGCCCGGCTGCCGGCTGCCGGGCGCGTGAACGAAATTGTCAATTGCGTACGATGGACAATCCCTGAATGTAGGCTTGCGCAGACCAAGAACACACCGAGTGTTCCGGAGGCCCTAGGCTTCCGTTCCGCCCTAGAAGTTCTCACAGCCCCGATACATCTCGCAACGGGTCATGGCGCAGGCCTCGGGCTCAGGCACTGGTATGGAAGCAATCCGAGTGACTGGCGCGAAATCCTTGGTGCGATCGAGCGACAACGAATGGCGACCGGTAAGTCGGAGGCACAGCGCCAGTGTCCTCTTTCCGGCTAGTCTTCATGTCTGAGTTCGGGATACCTGCAGCCACCGAACCATGGCGATGTTCCGCCCACACATAAAAGGACGCGGGGGCTGGCGGGCATTGTACAGTATCCCTAGCCCAACTCGCCCGGCATGCCTGCCCTTACCACCACTCTCCCCGCGTTCCCGTCGACCGTGCCCACGCACTCGCTCATCATCGTCGACTACCAGCTTCTTCGGGCTGGAAGCAGTGATGAGATTGCGAAACTATGGCACGCTGCCACTCACCTTGGCTTCTGGTAGTGAGTAGCAGCCCAGGGTCCGGAGATCTTGACCCCGAGCGCCAGGGCTAAATCACTGCGTCACAGCCTCAGCAACCACGGCGTCGACCGAGAGGTTAACGCCATGTTCGATGTCGGTGCGGAGACGCTAGCGCTCCCACTATCAGAGAAGATGAAGTACGAGCAAGGTGATAACGGCGACTCCTTTGGGTAGGTGTTATTTGATCAGCCTCTTCATCTCGGTGGCAGAGTCTAAGCTTGAGCTTCAGATACAAGGCACGAGGGACCATCGCGACGGACCTGCACGGTACACGGGATACGGTCGAGTTCTTGAACATTGCGCAAGACGATGCGCTTTCCTGGCCCAGGTCGACGCACCGGGTGTACCCGCCGACCGTGAACGAGAGGATGCCGGATGCCGTGACCCCCTTCGTTCTGAAATCGATGGCCGTCAACAACACGATCCTCGACATTTTCGAACGCCTTCTCGGACTACCGAGAGGAGCCATCGCCGATCTCCACGCCACGGACATGGCCAGCGGAAGTGAGGCCAGAGTCGTGAAGACGCCTCCGAACCAAAGCAGCATGGGCATCGGAGCGCACACTGACTTTGGAACTTTGGTCAGCATTCCTGACCGATCTGCACGACTCGCCCTGCTGATGCACCTTGCACAGACATTCCTTCATAACCGTCTCGGAGGCCTCCAGGTCTTGCCGCCAGGCTCGCCAGATTGGCTTTACGTGAAGGTATGTCCCTGACACCGGGCAGGTAACGCCGAACACACTGACGCGTCGTGGATTGCAGCCTCTCCCGGGCCACGCCATCTGCAACATTGGGGACGCGTTGTCGATCTTCAGTGGAGGCATCCTGCGTTCCAACCTGCACCGTGTGATGTGAGCACTTTCCATCTGAGCGCAGCTGAAACAACTTCTGACCACGCGTTGAACAGGCCGCCACCCGGCCACCAATCGCGGTACGAGCGGTACTCCGTCGCATTCTTCACACGTCCGAACAACAACGTGGTTCTCCGTCCGCTCGTGGAGAAGAGCCGGAAGGTTGCGGACGCAGTGGCGAAGAACCCACGCGAGGAGTTCAACTCTGGGGCGACGGCAGGGGAATGGACGGCGCGGCGGATCAGAAAACTCAGGCTGCGGAATCGGAAGGTCAGTGGAAGTGCGACTCCATCGCCGAAGCTCGCACTTACGGGGTTGTGCCTTATCTGCAGGGTCCGGAGACCTGGTATGAATCTAAGGGCACCGAGCACCAGAACCTGCGACACGGCCTGGAAACAATTCGCGCGACGGCATGATAGGCGGCGAGCAACGAATAGCGGTGTTCAAGCATCAGAGCAGCCTATGTTTGTATATCTTATTCCTGTATTACTTATTCCACGTGCCCCGTGTACTACTATACTTCGATGTGTTCTATCATACTTTACATACACTGTCAATACCACGTGTTAATCTCGAGGATTCAACACTCACGGCGTGTTGAGGGACACCGTCATCGGCAGCCTTGCGAGAAGAGTGGAATAGTACAGTTGCCCTATCCTTCCGTTCGGCGCACGGTGAGGAGAACATGATGTATAGTTGGTTCGCAATGGAATACTTTGAACGTTGTACACGGAGGATAGCTATTGTGCTCAGGCGGATGTGGTCTGAGGACGAGGAGTGGCACGTCTGTGCGACTCCGCGGGGGACGAGTCTCGAGCGCTTCTCGAGGGTCGGTGTCATACGGAGAGCGCCTATTGGCTGGTCGGTTCCGGCAGGCCGGCAGTGGCTATGCCGCGAGTTTATTGAACGCCACCGTGACGCCGCTGAGCTCGCATCTTGACTTTGCACTTCAACCACCACCAGAGATCTCGGCAGCATAGGCATCTGAAGTACGTGCAACTACATACAAGGACGTTTGGTGTGTATAATGACGGTATACAGCTTACAGAGTGGCTCATGTCAACCTTACTCGTGTTTCCTAGACAGCATTATTGAAGTCTGAGTAGCCGAAGCCCTTTGCCCGGAGCCACCTCGTTGCAGGGCTATAATCGTCCCCACCAGTGCTTCCACAGAAGTCATGAGTACATTGACACCAAACGAGTATGTTGTTATCTCCCTCCATTCCCTCCTTTTCGTTTACGATCTTACAAAATATTCGGACCCGAACGAACGCTTACGTCGTTTCCAGTATCGAGATCGCCACGAGAGCGGCGGACCACTTCACGCGGCTGTACTACACGACGTACGATTCAGCCACGCGCAT
This sequence comes from Ganoderma lingzhi, assembly GCA_026283605.1. Lineage (NCBI taxonomy): Eukaryota > Fungi > Basidiomycota > Agaricomycetes > Polyporales > Polyporaceae > Ganoderma > Ganoderma lingzhi. The sequence goes on from JAPJYM010000001.1 coordinate 4,050,087, forward strand.
CGACGACCTGCCCAACTTCTATCGGCCCAACTCCGCCCTGACATGGAACGGCAAGCCGTTTGAGGGCGTCGATGGCGTGCGAGAGCTCGTCTCCGGTATACCCGCCACCAAGCACGAGGTCCAGTCCTTCGATTGCCACCCCATCCCAGGTGTGCCCCTTTCCCCCGCCACAGCATTCCTACGCGTATCTGACGTCCCGAGCAGGCAGCCAGCCCCCTTCGCTCCTGGTGACCGTCTCCGGCATCGTCACCCACGGCAAGGGTCCGGCGGCGAACCCTGCCAACACGCCCCGCAGTGCCGTCGACGGCCACCCCCGCGTGTTCTCCCAGACATTCATGCTCGCCCCCGACCCGAATGCGCCCCCAACAAAGTCCGGGGAGGTCGCAAAGTACTACATCACCGCGGACGCCTTGCGTTTCGTCGGTTAGATATGACGTCGCACGCGAGTCCAGATCTTGGGTACGTGTCAGCCAAGCCTTATGACGCGAACATATCACGTCTCTTACACTAGGCCTTGCGTCTTCTAGCATGTACATAACCCACAATTTGACGATGGCGGATCGCGAAGCTCCTAAGGGCCTTCGACGTCCATTCCAATCTTCCACAGGCCCGTTCGAAACGTGGGTAAAGAACTCGCATCGAAGGGAAGCCGTCGCTGCACGTTGCACAACATAGTACGCATATCACAGCCGAACAGAAGTGCTGGATGGATGTAGCAGATAGCATTACAAAATGATAGTATACAACACGCGACCTCTCCGAGTTCCGAAGCACGAAATTGAAACGAAGGACGACTAGCCGAACGTTTGGCTCTGCGATAGCCGTAGTCAGCTTTCTTGTTCGAGGTGATAGAAACACGAACACGTACCGAGCGCGCGCTCCTCTTGACTTTCGACAGCCGCCACTCGTCCGGCTTCTCGTACTTGTTGAACAGAGGTTCGATTTTCTCCTGCCGCTTGCGCTTGCTGATCTTATTCGCATCGGCAACCCTGAAAAACTGCGGCGCGACTTCGACCAACCACTTGGGCTCGATCGCAGTTACGTTATGGCAGTATTCACGGGTCGTGAGGATCAGCTCGTGGTAGATACACCATTCGGGGTTCCGGTTGAAGAGCGCCGAGGAAGGGTGTATGTAGACGGGCGTGCCCTCAACGAGGGTCTTGTACCCCTCCTGAGGGTCCTTCTTTGCGGCGTTCCGGAAGTACCCCGAACAGATCGCCCGGCGCACGCGGTTGTAGTCCTTTCCCGCAGAAAGGATGTCGTGCTTGTATCTGGATACACGTGTATCAGGACCCGCGACCCAATTTGAAGTAAGAGAGAGAGCAGATAGCTTGCCTGTCCATGATGCCGAGCAGCTGCTTCCGAACGTCCTGCGCACGACGCATGCTTCGCGCCTGGATGAAGTTTTCGTAGCACCACGGGTTTGAGAAGTTGCTCGCCTTCCAGCCGTTGTACACGGTGAGAAGCGTCAGGTGATCGCCTTCGGGCTGATGAAACTTCGCCTTCTTCGAGTCGGCCTGGCCCTGCTTCTCCTTCGGTCGGTAGAACACGCTCTGGACAGACAGCATGGCCACGATCGACAGGATCTCTTCTGAACACCCTAGCTCGACGGACGCGATTAGCATCTTCGCGAGCGGCGGCTCCATAGGGAAGTCCGCCATCTTGCGCCCGAGCCGCGTCAGCAGACCTTCGTCGTCTAAGGCAGACAGGGCGTAAAGCGATTCGAGCGCAGTGATCATCGTCTGCGCGGGAGGGGGGTCCATGAAGTCGAAGCTCAGAAGGTCGTTGATCCCCATCGCCTTGAGCATGAGGATGGTGTGCGCCAAGTTGGTCCGTTGAATGTCGGGAATCGAGTTCGGCAGCATTTCATTCCGGAAGGCTGCCTCCGTGTAAAGACGGTAGCACTTTCCGGGACCCGTACGGCCGGCGCGTCCCGCTCTCTGGCGAGCTTGCGCTTGGGAGATGGGCATGACTACAAGTGAGTCCATACCGAGACGCGGATCGTAAGCGTTCTGTTTAGAGAATCCGGGGTCGATTACGTAGTAGATGCCGGGGATGGTGAGGCTCGTTTCCGCGACGTTCGTTGCAACGACAACCTTCCGCGCGCCGGGAGGTGTGGGCTCGAATACACGAGACTGGACCTCGGAGGGAAGTGCGGAGTAGATAGGGAGGATCATGAGCTCTGGCACCTTCGGACCGAGCGCCTTCATTCGTTCGTAGAGGATTTCGCAGGCTGTGTCGATCTCCTCCTGACCCGTAAGGAAAAGCAAGACATCACCAGGAGGCTCCGAAAGGTGGATTTGCATGACAGTGATCAGCGATGCGTCGAGATAGTCCGTCTCCGGCTCCTTCGTATAGAGGACCTCAACAGGGTAGGTCCGGCCAGGAATCGTGAAGATAGGGCAGCCGAAGAAGTACTTCGAGAACTTCTCAGCGTCGAGCGTGGCAGAGGTGACAATCAGCTTGAGGTCTGGTCGCCGCTTGATTGCCTCTACGGGTCGCGTAAGGAAAAAGGAAAGCTCTTAGACAATTATGTGAACTTACTCTTGAGAAGACCGAACAGTACATCAGTGGCGATGGTGCGTTCATGTGCCTCATCCAACATGATGACAGAGTACTGGCTGACGTCTGGGTCGATGAGACACTCTCGCTGGAGCATACCATCCGTCATGTACTTGATGCGCGTTTCGGGACTCGTGCAGTCCTCGAAACGGATCGTGTAACCAACTTCTTGTCCGAGTCGACAACCAACCTCCTCGGCCACACGTTTTGCCACGGACATTGCAGCGACACGCCTGGGCTGAGTGCAACCGATCTTGCCCTTGTCAGCAAAGCCATCCTCCGCCATGTACTGAGTCATCTGCGTTGTCTTGCCCGAACCAGTGTCGCCAACAACGATAAGGACTTGGTGCTGAAGGGAAGTCAGAACGGCAGTTTGTACGACAATCTAAGCAACGACGACTCGCCTCCGAGATGGCCTTCAACAATGCGTCGCGAAGCTTGTAGATTGGAAGACTCTTTCGCTGGTCCTGGATGCTCAACGATGTGATTTCACCGAATGTCGTCGCCTTGTTGAAAGTGGCATCCTTCCAACCTGGCTGCTCGCCGGCCTTCTGACCTCGCAAGTCGCGTCGAAGGTCTTGCGCAAAGACGCGGTCGGCGTCCTTTGCCATGGGGTCCAACCATGGTGCGCTGAAGTCACGGGCCTCTGAATCCGCCTGCTCGTTCGCCTCCTGCTGCCGCAGCTCTCGGCGTTCCTTGGCCAAGGACGCACCAGCGAGCGCAGCACGGTTGAGCGAGCCGTCGGGAGCCTTAACAATCTTGACAGGGCTAAGTTCCAGAGTCTTCTTCGTCTGACCAGCGAGGAACGCGGGCTCCTCCTCCCGGACTTCAACATCCAGCTCCTCCTCTATCTCGGCCTTTGCATGAGGATTGGCGAAGTCCTCGTCGAGATCCGGGTACTCCGAAGCGTCCAGGGCACCAGAGGAAATGAGCTGCTTGATTTCCCACCGTTCTGGCGACGTCAAACGTTTCGCAGACCGGACGACCTCTTCCTTAGCGCCACGCGAGTTGAGTGGAACGGCATTCGCGCCATGCGCCGCTCGCCTCTGCTCCTCCTCCGCAAGCTCCGCTTCCGACTTAATTCGTAGATGTGGCGTGAGGTCGCGTCCTGTCGCCTGGTCGACATCTTTCATGGAAAGACCTAGCCGGCTCCCGGCGACGCTCATGACTTTGACCTTGACCGACTGTCCACGACTCAACAAGTCAGCGGCCGAGTTCGCGCGCGCCCCTTGCTGGATGTTGGAAACGTGCACCATACCTGAAATAGCGGTCAGGGTGACAGAGGCCGAGCGAGTAGATAGTGGGTACGCACCTTCCACTCGTCCCGCCACGCCTTCCAACTGAACAAACGCTCCGAACTCCTTCAAGCCATTGACCCGACCATCGTAGATCTTGAAAAGTACTGGACGTTCATCCACCTGTCTCCCACCTCCTCTGCCTCTCCGGTCATCTCTCCGGTCATCGAAGCCTCTCCCACGGAAAGGGCTTGGACTGCGGCGACGAGGCGGTGGGGGAGGGGAGCGAGAGCGAGAACGTCGCGGTCGCTTCGATGATCGGTCGTCCTCCGGAGTCCGTGGTCGCGTCCTTTTCGCGGCGCCCTCTAGTTGAGACATCATGTCGTCTACCTCCTTCATGATAGCGTCCTTCGGAACGCTCGGCTCCCACTCCTGGTCCCTCAAGGCGAGTCCGGGGAACACGCGCTTTCTCTTGTCGGCTTCATCAGGCCCATCGGCGACGGCATTTTCCTTCCCTGCCGGCTTCTTCTTGTGTTTTGGGTGGAGAGTGAGGATGAGGCGGTCGACGTTCTCTATGAAGGACTCCGGGAAGTTGGCGCCAACTTCCTGCAGTTTCCCCTTGAACTCTGCGAGGGTTTTACATTGGTCATGAAGGGAGATGACGAACTCGGCGAGTGTCTTGTCGTTGAGCCCAGTATAGTTGTCGATCTCCTGGGTGATCTTGGCGACGAGAGACAAGAACTCGAGGTTATAGAGGTCAGAGTCGGCCATGGGGGTCAGAGTCAAGCGCAAGCCACGAGATCCTCCACATGTCCGCGGTTTACTTGCTACGGCGAAGCGTAAGCGCTTGTTGGTTCAAGTCGGTTCGACATTTCCGGACTTGGTTCAATTCCAACTGCTGAGTAAGCGTAAAACCTCAGTTATATCATGTGCGGCTACGCATCTGCTTTAAATTCTTCCAAGTACTACAGGGCGCCTCAATAGATGCCTCCCAAGAGAGGCATTGTCAAGTCCGGAAATGCTGGAAACTCGTCGAAAGCATCCAAGCCATCCCCTTCCGCCCCTGCGCCCCCAGAGGAGAAGCCTCTTTTCCCCCCAGGCTCCAAGTATCCCTTGAGTTTGCTTCACGAGAGGTACAAGTTCCTCTACTAATACCTGTCATGAACCTATGCAGCAATATGCCCATGGGGTTCCTACGTGGTGAAGTATTTCGCTGATTCTCTTTCATAGGTGTCAGAAAAATGGCTGGGAAAAACCCATCGTCGACACGGTACCTAATTCCCACCGGGCAGTCCGCCTCCTGTATAACTGACGGTAATTATCATAGCGAAGGCAAGGAGATGGCTACTCATTCTCTGTCATGCTGAGCAGAGTCAGCAAGAAGGGATCCGAGCGCGAGACTGTTCGTTTGGAGCCTCATCCACCGTACTTGATGCCCTCGGCCCTCGAAGCGCGCCATTGGGGTGCGACGTACGCCTTGTACCGGGTATGAGCCGTTAAAAGATAATATTCGAGGGATGCTTTCATTGATGTTGATTTGCCAGTTTTGCAATGGAATACAACTCGATCGCGTGCTTCCTCCCGGCCCACGAGATTATTGGAAACAGTTAGCCACCGAACACAAGGCCACCCCCGCACACCAAGGTTGGATGTACGAGGCCGATCCGTTTGCCGCCCGCAAGGCGGTGAACGAGAGACAGGAGAAAGCCGCCCAGAAGAGGGAAGAAGCGAATCGACCCGAAGCGCATTCAAGGCCAATTCAGCAGTTGTCGGAATTTGCCAACGCTCCCGAAGTGAAGATGGCCAGCTCCCTCAGGGACTTTATTGAAGACGCTGTTAAGAAGGTGGGTATATGCGTATGTGTCTGGGCGCAATAGCAGTATTAACGAGTCCAACAGGGAATTGCCCAGTATCCCGACGCCGCGGACGCTGAACCCATCTGTATCAAGCCCGAGGACCACCCTCGTCTTACGAAAGATCTGGGACTGCTCGGATTCACATCTGTCCAAGCTCGGAACGCTGTCACATCACTTTCCCAACCTTCTGCTCTGACTACGAGCCTCCTTGGACGTCTTCCTCCGCTACAGGCTTGCATCGAGCATCTCATCTTGCAAGTACCAGAATGCGACCTCCCGCAGAGGTTCCTCCCATCCGTCAATTCGTCCAACCCCTTCGTTACTGGCGCGCATTCGGGTACGGACGACTTGAAGAGGCGCTGGGTAGAAGATAAAGCGGTCAAGGAATGCGGATGGCCTTCTTATGTCGTGAAAGGGTGCACTACTCATGTTACTCTTGCCGAGGACTGGGGCAAGTTGATCTTCGCCTTGAACTGTAGGCTTGTTGGTGCGGACTGGGTTGAGGCGGCAGCCACCAAACCAGAAGAACTCGAGACCATCGACCCAGACGAGGTGGAAGCCCTTGGTGGGCGACCCGGGATTAACGGAGAGCTGATTATACCACTACCCATGGCTCCTCTGTCTCTTCATGTGATCGTTCCCGAGGACGGCACACTCCCAGCGGTTGGCACCCACCCACCTATGTACCTCACATCGTCGTATGTTGCAGCGTATGTCCGTCTACACATCCTGTCGAAGCTCGTCACGGCCTTCAAAGCGGGCACCCTGCGCGACCCCGGTGAATCAGTCGTCATGGCCATCATGCGTCATGTGGAGGAAGAATGGGCGACGATCCACGACGAGGGTCCTCCAAGCATCTCAGTGGTGCTAGAGCATCTTCTGCCCGATGCCACTACGTCGACCGCCCAAACCTCGAGCCTTGCAGAGGACACACCAACGACCCGACCTGCGACAGGGAAACGCGCGAGAAAACCACGGCTGGACGATCGTACGGACGCACGCATCAAGGACGACTTTGAGCAGCTCGCTCAGAAGCCCGAATATGTGAAGCTACTGGCGACAAGAGAGCGACTTCCTGCATTTGTGTCCAGGAAGCAGTTCCTTGATATTCTCAAGACCAACCGCTGCGTTGTAGTTGTTGGCGAGACTGGTGAGCTTTAGTTCCTGGGACGTTATGCTCACGGAACGCTAACGCGACGCCCAGGTTGTGGAAAGACCACACAACGTGCGCCACTTTTCATCACATCCCCCCTTTTAGTCTTTTATGACGGAGTCGTTAATGCCCATTGCCCGTTCTAGTCCCTCAGTTTGTGCTGGACGAGCTCATCACAACCGGGCAGGGCTCGAAGGCCTCGATAATCGTGACTCAACCCCGCCGATTGTCCGCCATCGGGGTCGCCGCTAGAGTTTCTGCAGAACGTCTCGAAGATGGGTCGGTCGGTTACGCCATTCGTGGGGAGTCCAAGCAAGGACCGCGTACTAAGATACTCTTCTGTACCACTGGAGTCGTTCTCCGCCGCCTGGGCACTGGAGACAAGTTGGGGGATGTGACCCACGTTGTCGTTGACGAGGTAAGGCATGTGGTTCGTCCCCCTCATCCCCTCAGCGACTTGATTCATTGCAGGTTCATGAGCGCTCCGTTGACGGCGACTTCCTCCTGCTCGAACTTCGCGAGCTGATGAAGACACACCGCAACCTCAAGGTCATTCTTATGTCGGCCACGATCAATCACGAGATATTCGTGAAGTACTTTAACAATGCGCCTCTCCTGACCATACCAGGCTTCACATACCCCGTTCAAGACAGGTACGTACTCATCCAGCGTTTACATACGAAACTGCGCTGAAGTTACTGGCGTCATAGGTATCTAGAAGATTTCTTCCCATTTTTGAACTACCGCCCTCCTGCGTCGAAGTCTTCTAGGAAAGGGAAAGACAACGGCGACGATGCGAGCCAAGAACTCCAAAATAGCGGTCTCGACGAAGAATCTTGGACGGCAATCCGCGCGATCATGCGATCAGATTCCTTTGACTACGACGTATGTCCTTCTATCCCTACCGCGTACTTGCAATGCTAATATTAAAGGGCACAGCTCATCGCTGCGACTGTGAATCATATTGTAAGCACAGCGCAGAAGCGCGGTGGCATTTTGATCTTCCTATCTGGCGTCCAAGAGATCCGACAGTGCATGGAGCGGCTACGGAACGTCCCCAATTCCAAGGTGTTCCCGCTTCATGCCAACCTCACCAGCGACGAGCAGCGCCGTGTCTTCGCGCCAATATCTGAATGGAAGATCATCATCTCCACGAATGTGGCAGAGGTGAGAGCGTCCACTGTTTGTCAAAACCGAAGTCTATTCTGAGTCGCTCTTACAGACTTCCGTCACTATCGACGACGTAATCTATGTCATCGATGGAGGGAAAGTCAAAGAGACCCACTACGACGCCGAAGCAGGCCTTACCAAGCTCACCGAGCAATGGGTCACTCGCGCCGCCGCCAAACAGCGCCGGGGCCGCGCGGGACGTACACAACCTGGCATCTGCTACAAAATTTACACTCGCGCACAGGAGAAGCGTATGGCGCCATTCCCCATCCCAGAAATCAAGCGTGTACCTCTGGAGAGTGTCGCTCTGACGCTCAAAGTCGTACACAACGACGTCAAGGTAGGAACGTTCGCTCAAGATGTCGCTGGAGAAAGCTGATATGACCATCCCTACAGTCCTTCCTTTCGCGCGCGATCGATCCACCGGACATAACTGCGGTTGACAAAGCACTTGAGGTGCTAGAAGAGCTCTCCGCAATTGGGTCCGATGGTGAATTGACTGCGCTCGGGCGGCATATGGCTAGTGGTCCCGATGCTGAATCGAGCTTCTTCTCGGCATTGCTGATTGATGTTCCTTAGGCGATGTTACCGATGGATCTCTGTCTAGGAAAGGTATGCCGTCTCTCGTTAGTGTCAGGGCAGATTGTGGTGCTTAGTGACCATCTAGATGCTTATCCTCGGGACAATCTTCCGTTGTCTCGGTCCTGTCTTAACCATTGCTGCGTGCCTGTCAAGTAAACCTCTGTTTCTCAGCCCAATGGATAGAAGAGAGGAAGCCAATCGGCAAGTCTTATGTCCTACCGGCCATATATCTATCGTCCTTACCTCCAGTCCTCTCAGGGCCCGGGCACGATTCGCCGCCGATAATAGCGACTTGCTCACAGACGCTAATGCCTACGAAGAGTGCCTTAGCCTCCGAGACAAGAGGGAATCCCAAAGTTCAATTCGCGCGTTCTGCGAACAGGCAAGTCTCCAGACGTATTAGAAAAAGCATCTCACTAGAAGCTGATATCTATGTCAATCATTCCCGCCATAGAACTTCCTCTCTGCCTCAACAGTCCGCGACATCACCTCGCTTCGTCAAGACTTCCTTTTCGCCTTATCGTCCCTGGGCTTCGTTCCCGACCACTCCAAACCTGCAGATACCGCCCTCAACACCAACAGCACCAACGTCAACCTCGTCAAGGCGGTCATCCTCGGCGGCTTCTGGCCTCGCGTCGCGCGCGTCCACCTCCCGAAGTCTGCCATAAAGTTCGACCGCGTGCAGGCGGGGACGATCCAGCGCGAGAACACCGCGAAGGAGTTCAAGATGTACGACCTCAAGGAGGGCCGCGTCTTCGTGCACCCTGCCTCAGTCCTGTTTAACGCGACGGCGTGGAAGTCGCCGTTCCTGACATACTTCCAGAAGCAGATGACCAGCAAGGTGTTCTTGCGGGATGCGACAGAGGTGCGAGCTCTGTTGCGTGACTATATGCGGTCATACTCATCGTGAGGCCCCCTGGACCTTAGGTGCCGATCTACGCACTATTGCTATTTGGAGGGCCAGTAACGGTCAACCATATTAGTGGTGGACTGACTGTTGGTGCCAAGGGTTGTGTGATCAAGTTCAAGGCTTGGCCGCGCATCGGTGTTCTAGTCAATCACCTTCGGTGAGCTATTCTCAGTACGGTAACACGATTTAGTCAGACTTACGCATGCGCTCCACAGTCGCCTCCTGGATGTGCAGCTTTCGCAGTGCATCGAGGAAGGAACGATATCAAGTCTCGGCTCCGAAGATAACTCTGTGTTGCAAGCGATGCGGGCGCTGTTGACGGGTGACGGGTTGTCGTCCTAGAATCCCCCAATGCTCTCAGAGTTAATATATATGCAAATGAACCAGTACAACAAAATTTAACCTCGAATACTCTTCCAATCGGTGGGGCTCGTCCTGGTACCAACTTTCATGATATTCACATCGTTAGCACAGTCGTTGTACATCCTCGTTTCAATTTATCCTATATTCCGAGCAAGAAAGCAACGGATTGCTGTGGATACAGCATGTGGGTAGGAGGGTCGCACACCGTCGTGAAGTTAACGGGACCGAGGAGTCCATAGTGGACTCACGCGATGCCAACTTTAGGTGTGGTAGTAAGTATATTCGCAAGCGAGTCCGGCCCCAGGCTCTGCCCTGGTTGCAAGACGTGAGGCGTACCCATCTAGGAGCGCTGGGGCTGAGGGGTAAGATTGTGTTCGAGTTGAGCAGTGGGTTGGCAGTGGGGCCTGAAGACATAGAAGTGAACGGGGGCTGTTGAACCACTGGTAGCCTGGCGCCTGGCCGCCGCCACACGGGTTGTTGAGTTGGCCGCGAAACCGGGATGCTGTGCACTTGCTATTCGGCGCTCAAACTCAAACCATGAGTAGCGCACTTCTTTCTCTCGTTATTGTCGACTCTGATGGCCACTAGTACTCGTCAACATCCACACTATTAGCTAACGCATCAACCCTCAAGGGCACAGAGGTCCCTTCTTATCCGTGAATGAACGTCTCACAAACCACCAGCTCAGGGATTTTCTCAGCGGCACCTTCGCCCCTCTTCTCTTGTCGTTCGTCCTCAAGCGAGACGGGGGACTTTGCCGTCATCCCCCCCACCCATCCCTCCCGGACATTTGTGCTTTGCTTTCATTCGAGTGATGGCCTGGGCGACAAATATGACACCAGGGTATATTCACATCCTGACTTATTATGTGCAAGCCTGCACTAATAGATGATCCCGTGCCGTTTAGAATTCGAACGTCAACAGCTTCTTCAACCTGCTCGACCGGCCTGACAGCGACCAGCAGGAGTGCCTTGACATTCTCCCTAAGGAATGGTGAGCTACTTCGACATGGGCAATGGTGTGTTCGCATTCGAACTGGTTTCTGAACGTTCATAAACGTTAGTCGGAAGACACATCTGCCGTTCTTCTTCGACGATGACCGGTTTAACACGCTGCTAGACAAGGATACCGCCATTGATATCGATAACGACATTGTGGAAGCTTACGAATACCTCATGGAAAACTGTCAATCAGGTCAGTAAGCCACCAACAATAACATGCTAATACGAGTCGTGCCATCCAGACCAAGAGGGTGATAAGATCGCCTTGTTCGGCTTCTCGCGCGGCGCATACACCGCGCGGGCTGTGGCTGAAATGATCCACAAGGTCTGCCGTAGTCGGGACGTGCGTGGTTGTGCACTTTTGATAACTGTTGCAGATCGGCCTGTTACCGAAAAGCGCAGAAAATGAGCTGCGGAACCCCTCTGCCAGGGCGTTCTCGCTGTATGTGCGGGACGTCGACGATGACTGGCACAAGTCGTTTGCGGCGCTCAAGAAGTTGAATCCCAGAAGGATCTGCATTGACTTTGTTGGCGTTTGGTATGAGTTTCGATCATAATCTCACGGGATCCGTTGTTAACACTGTTTTTGTCCGCTTACAGGGATACCGTATCTTCCGTCGGGGATGTCTTACCCATGACGCTCCCCTTTTCAAGGTGCAACACGTCCATACGCGTATTCAGGCAGGCTTTAGCCTTGAATGAACCCCGAGCGCGCTTACATCCCAAGTTCTACGAGGTATGCGAGATCCAATCGAGCGACATACCTTAGACTAACCAATATCGCGATGCTCATGGGTTGCAATTGGGTCACGGCAGTTCGACGCACAGGGTGGCCAGGATAGCACGGACGTTCAGGAGGTCTGGTTTGCTGGTAGCCATTGCGGTACGCTTCGCCGTGCCCCCAAGGACTCCACCGTGCTTAACTCAATATCGCTGAACTGCTAGACATCGGAGGCTGTGCCGCCCCCGCCGACGCGCCACACTCCCTCGGAAACATCCCTCTCCGCTGGATGGTCCGGGAGTGTTTCAGGGCCAACACCGGCATCCAATTCCGCGCCGAGCGGCTCAGAGACATCGGCCTCGACCCGACCTCGCTCTATCCCGTCGTGCAGGAGCGGCCCCGCCCGTTGCAGCCTCGTTGCTACCATTTCAACGCTATCGCACCGCGTGTGCCCATGGCGAGCGAGGAGGAGCACGACGTGCGCGACGCGCTCTCCCCCATGCACGACCAGTTTTTCGTCTACGCGCCGCTGTGGTGGCTTCTGGACCTCATCCCCATCTGGCGACGCGTCCCGCTCGGGCCCCTACCAGCGGAGTGGAGGGAAGAACAGAAGACGGTTAGGTAGGATTCTGTTGCGTTTCGTGCTTCCGCCACACGCTCTGTTTAACTAAAGCGCATGCAGAATAAATCTGCCTCGGGGTCTGGTCATCCCCAAGGACCGTTCCAACCGGTTCTACGTCCATCCCACCGTGTACACTCGCATGCAGGCTGAACAGTTACGAGAGAGAAACCATTCTAACTTGAGATATCGATATGGCGATGACCCCGTCGATATCGATACAGGGTCTAGTCGTGATCTCGAATCCACCCAAAATCCGCCCACTCCCTCCATTGGCCGATTGGCGGATTCCATGCATGCGTCAAACGTCCAACGTCGAGCCATTGGAGACGTGATGCATTTGCGGATATATTGTTGTATATGTATAATGTATGCAGATAACCGATGAGTGAATAACAATATGTGCAGCAAACCCGCGTGACCCGAAACAAGGTGAAAATGCTCCATTATACGTATGATGTTTTCCTACCGATGATATGTTTCCCCAAGGCTGAGAAGTGCGAAAGCGAAAACGTGAAGCGCGAGTATGTAAGTACGGATACAGTACAGAGAACATGCAATGCAACGGTGCAGCGTGTGTCGCTGAGAAGTGGGGATTTGGATTTGGATGATGGTGTCGATGTCAAGTTCAATACGGGGGTCGTCAATGCCATGCGATCGTCAGTCCGGTATCACAATGCGGATGCGGATGGTGGAATCAACTAAAAGTATGATAGTTACGCGCCCTGATCCTCCACGCGCTACCGCGCCGAGTCCAGCACGACGCCGCTCTCGCTCGCGGCTGCGCGGTGTCCAGCACCGTTCCGCCCCCTATGGGGCTCGGTCTGGACCCCCGCAGCGGCGTGGTCCCCCTCCCCCTCCGTCTCCGCCTCTGTCCGAACTCCGCCTCTGACGACGCGAACTCGAGCCCGAGCGCGTTCGCGTCAGAGTCCTCGCCCTCCTCCTCAACAGGCTCTGGCTCCGGCCGCCACTCGCGCGAGCAGGACGCGGCCCGCTGCCGGGCCGAAGTACCCGGAGCAGGCCCAGGCATAGCGGCGTAGTACGGCGCAGCATATGGTTGCGTGCGGCGCACACCCCGCGGCGAGCCTGAGGAGCTGGAGAACGCGGACCTGACCGATGACGATGCGGAAACGTCGATGTGGACGCGGACGATATGCTCGAGCGGGGCGAGTCGGGTGCGGGCCCTACAGGCGCGTGGGAGGCGTTACTGGCGAGAGTGAGTTGGAGGGAGTTAAGCATCCGGCGGGGCTTGGACGCACGGCGGGACGGAAGGGCTGAGGAGGATGACGAGGAAGAGGGAGGAGGGTTGGTCGGAGCTAGAGGGAAAAGAGAAGGGCCATGTGAGTTAATGTGGCGTCGAGGAAGGCCGACAATGTACGCACCGAGGGAAGGTTTGGGCTTCCGGGGCTTGATACGGAAGGGGTTGACGAACGTGGTCGTGAACACCTCCCCGGAGAGGGAATCGACCCTCTGTTGAGGCCGAAGCTCGTCCGAGTGCGCCAACGTCGACGATACTGGGCGCTCCTTTGATTGCGATCTTCGCGCCGGTTTGACGGGCTCGCAGAACTCATCCGCCAAGGGCACGGTAGGCACCACAGGCGATATAGAAGGGCTCGGCACGGAGGCAGGCCGTTGTTTGGAAGAGACCTTGCGCGACAGGTTCTTAAGCAACTTGAGGCTCTGGACCCGTGCATTACGCGCGGGTCGTGGCGAGTGGGAGGGAGACGGGTCATTGGAAGATGGGATATCCTTGTCGAGCCTGACCCCCGTGCCAGACTCGCTCCCAATCACCTCGAGTTCGGAGGCATAAGAAAATGGCGCATTATTGTCCAAGAGAGTAAGGGATCCCGCGGAGCCCACAGACGACTTGCGGCTAGAGGGCCGAGAAGACTTGCGGGTGGCGGAGAACGACCATCGTGGTTTGAACAATGACCGCTTCGACGAGGTGGGCGATGAGAGTGGGGGAGAGGGCGGTGGGGGTGGCGAAGGAAGATCGCTCGGCGTCGATTCTGTGGACACAGCGTCGTCCTTTTCCAAGCACATGAGATCAGTCGGAGCGGTGACGGGTGACGGTGGCTGGCTGGGAATGCGAGGACTTCGAGGCTTTACAATAGTTGGTGGCGGTTTGGATCGCCATTGGGGGAGAACCCAGCCCAGCGCAAAAATGATGACACTCTAAACCGCACAACACTGAGCTTTGTGGGCGAGATGAAAATGTGGATTGTATGCAACGTACCATGGCGAACCAAGCGAGACCCCAGAGAAGGAGCGCCATGTGGATGATGTAGTTTGTTGAAAGCGGGCTTGAAGATGTGTCGACGATACGTGAATTCATGAGAGTCGTAAAGTGGACCCGACTACTGACGGGAGTATATATATCGAACAGATGCCCTAGGAAGACATCACCAGGCTGGGTGCGCGGCTGTCGGGAGATGGGCTCGGTTGAAGGGATTTGTGGCGAACCACCAGCCAGGATCAAAACGAGTGCTCCAAGGACGTCTGCAGAGGCCCAAAAGGCCGACCGCCGAGCAGCAAAGGCGAAAGGAAGAGCGGGTGTTAGGAGTCGGACCAGCGCGAGTGGGAGGGACGTCCGGGGAGGGGGTGCGATGGAGAGTAATTAACAGTAGGGAGACGGGGGAGGAGAGGAGGGCGTGTAGAAGCTGAAGGAGGCTGGAGGTAGGCTAGAAAAGGCGAATAAAGGGCCTACATGGTCCAAGGGAGGAAAGGGAGGATAGGACGAGCGGCTGCACGGTAAGGCTCACACGTACAAAAGTCGAACCACTCCTGGCCTAAGTAATTGAATAATGAATATTTCGGATCGCGGCAGGCCCAGAGGCGCACACTCGCCGCACGACTCCCCACTTGTGTCGTCCCTCATCCTCCGTCAAGTGCGTCCAGGAAGCAGGGATCGATTGCGCTGAAGAGCCGAAGAAAACATGAGACGAGACAGAGTAGACGTCGCCAGAACAATTTCCGTACTCACCGCAGCCGACTAGAGTCTAGTACCCACCCTCCAGCGCGCTGGCGCTTACCGCCTTGCCTGTGCGGCGCTCCCCGGCAAATCCCGGCCAGTGTCGTTTGTACGTGAACTGAGCACTTTCAATACCTACTGCTTACTCTTGATTCAACTTGCTGCTCAAATCCACGCCCGTATCCTCGCCCTCGTGGTTCTGTGCCCGTGAATGCATGCACGCTTCATGCCAGACGCACACGGAATTTCTAACAACTGCCCTCCGAATCCGCCGAGGTTGTCCCCACCATTCAATGCCCGAAAAGCTTGACCGCTCGGCCGCCAACGGTCATCTCGGTAGATCCGGCCCCTCTCCGTTCATAATCGTCTTGCTCCTAAATCAACCTAAGCCAACATCCACACTCTCTCATCCCGAATCCCGATATTACTCTGCCCACTTCCGCCATCGGATGTGACGAGTGTATCCACAAGGTGTACCCGATGAATCTGGCATCCAGCCTGCGCCATGACCCGCCACAACGTCATCGGCCCGGACGGATAGGAGTCTTGTGTATGTCCATGGGTCCAACGTCTGCAGCATCCATGCTGAAAACTCACGATATGCATGCACAACGCCTGTATGATCGGGCCCAAAGCCAGCCGTTACTACATGACGTTGCACCAACTCTCAACATGACAGCCTCGAGGCGAGCAGCGAGCATTCGAGCTGACAGTAGTCTGCCGAATCTATGCGCCGCACCGCGCCTTGAGCACTGAGGGTACGGGTTCTATTCCAGGGAGAGGTCATTATCTAGCGAGCTAGCCTCAAAGACATCATGATGAAGAAGTACTTCCTCGTAACTCGCCGTGAACGTTCACGGTGGGCAAAATGGAAACAACACTAACACGCAACATCTATGGAGGATAGACCTCGGCGTGAGAACGATGTCCTCGAATCCTCGGGCGTGCCGCAAAGACTGATGCACCACAGCACGATCACGCCTCGAAGACCGTCTGGCGCTTCCTGAAGAACACCGGCTCAGTGGGAAGAAGAACGTTCGATCCGCGATAAGTGTCCTTCGACCGCTTGCCGTCCCCCCCGAGCTTCATGTCATAGTTTAGAATGATGAGCGCGAGGACGACCTTGATCTCGTTCGCCGCGAAGAAGCGTCCTGGGCTATGTGACAGCAGCGATGAGAATGCGCTCAAGCGAGCGGGCAGGGGAACACGCACCAGGCGTGCTTGCCGTGGCCGAAGGGGAGAAAGTTGTACGAGGTGTTGACGAGCTGGTGCTTCAGGCCCTCGCCGTCGTCCCCGCGCATCTTCGCAAAGCGGAAGGGCTCGAGCACATCTGGGTCGGCATAGACCGACTCGTCGTAGTGCACAGGCGCCATAGCGGCGACGACGAGTGTGCCCTTCGGGATGAACGTCCCGTCGCTGAGGGTGATATCACCATGGCCTTCCGGCCGAGCCCGACTGACCAATGCACAAGTCCCGTCAGTCATGGAGCCGCTGATCATTAGAACGGAGAAAACACGTACCGAGGCTTGTATGGGTGCGCATGCTCTCCTTGATCGCGCTATCGAGCTTCGACATTTTCCCCAGGGCCGTCTTGGTCCATCCGTCGGTAGCGATGACGGATTCGATCTCTTCCCGGAGTTCCGGGATGCGTTCCGGCATGGCGGCGAGATCGGAAAGTACCTGTGTAGCAGTCTATCGAGACGGAACGAGTGGTCAGGGACAGTGAATACATTCTCTATGGAACGTATGACGTACAGCCGAGGAGGTGTCGATAGCGGCGAAGTTAATGAGGAATATGCGTTCGACGATGCCGTAATCCGTAGTCTTCCTAGAAATACCTTCTTCGACGATCCACTGGAGGATGTCGTTCTGTAACCAAGGGTTTTCATGAGCGCATACCATTTGCGAACCTTGAACGGGTACATACTGGCTTATCCAACCAGTCCTCCCCTAGCTCTTCAAGTTTAGCCTTTCGTTCATCGATGAACGGCTCGGTAAATTCCATGGCTCTGCGCATCGTCCTATGTGGTTTGCTCCAGAAACGCACGAAAAGTCTGTTCGGAAGACATGAGGCATTTTGAATCCATCGTGTCAGCGGACCTTACGGTTGTAGGAAGGATGGTAAAGCGGCGATTTGGGTCCGACTCTGGACCATATCCGAAGTAAAGCAAAGTGCCAACTTCAAATACTCCTCGTTGCGACCTGCACATACACACATGAGCTGTGCTGTTGCTGTTGGGTGAGAAAACGCCGACGCACATAGCGGAAGCCCCACAAAGACCCGACTGCTGGCCCTGACGACGACCTCGCGCATCTTCGCCAAGACATTGAGAGCGACCCATTCTTTGCACAGTCAGCTGGGCATACGCGAAAGAACAACTTTGCATGGGACGGCTCACCCTCGCCCTTGGTGGGGAGGCTGCCTGACAAAGCAAGCTTCACCTCGTCGACGATATCCGGAAAAATAACGGCGAGTCTTCGTGTTAGCTTCTCCCTGATGATATCGACATGGAAGGGGTCATCGAGTGACTCAGCGGTAACAAAACGCCTAAGGCGAACGACCTACAAAGCCCAGTCAGTATGCGGCCAGGTCCGCCACGATGGTGCTACGTACCGTGAGGTTGCCCTCCATAGCTGACAGCTCATTATCAGGCAGCCTCACGAGCTGCTCAACCAGCTTATGTCCTGAGACTATCACAAGCCATTTGTCGAATAAGGCGACCTTGAATGCTGAGCCATGGTACTGTGGACCCAGCGTGTGAGCCCCCTGAACTCTGGGTGCGAGCAGGGTTGATAGGCAAACCTTCTGGCAAGCTTCAAATATCAGGTTCTTGCTATTGTGTAACCAGTTGTACGCAGCCACGAACGATAGACCAGGCGCAGAAGGCCCGCCGACGGTAGGAATGGACCTCAACTGCTCGAACGATCAACGCTCTGTTCCAGTGATAATTACCCAAACAACGTACAGGATCGGTCTGCCATTTGATGACGTAGATCACAGCAAAGATGGCCAAGCCGGCGAAGATGAATGCTTGAGGGTCCTCGACCGTCATCGCTTGAAGTGAGGCCACTGGCACAGATAGTACAAGGGGTGGTGGACGAGGGTAGGGCGGTGGAGAGTACTTATACATTGCGGTCGTGCCATCCTTCTCGTTGGGGATCGGACGGGAATCCTGGACCACTACCCCTATGGGGCTTATGGTTTCTAAATACAAAAACACGTAGAGTCGAGCGTAAACGTTATTACTCACCTACACGAACCCGCGGAAGCCGTACTCCCGAGAAGGGGGAGGTTTCGCGGTGGCCGCGCTTCCGATGATGAGATATCTGATGAGATGGTGAAGAGCCTCCATGCATAAGGTAGAGCAGTTGTCGAATACGGCCGCGTATCTCGAGGCTTTAAGGCTATACAGCACTAATCGTCTCCATGAATTGGGGATGTAGAGAAGCGTCACGCGTCGGAGACGAAGAGGCATAAAGAAGGGTTACGATAGGCAGACTCTTGACGGCCATTTGAAAGTGGGATCATTTCTGACGATTACACATTAGATATCGACTGAGAAGCAGCTTTAGGGCACGGAAGATTGTTGCTGGAAGCTGTCTATTCGGCATCCTATAGCACGCGGAGGAGGCATCTGGGAGGTTTCCCGCCATATTGGAGGCCCCAACTGGGCAACTAGGAACGCGTCAGCCTCGAGTACAACGGTACGGCAGTCCAAATGCATAAAAAACTCACTTCGATGAAGATCTAAGAGCTTAACATACCGAAGAGTCGAACGATGAACCGACATAGTACATCTGGCCCGGGCATGCAATGCACAGTCCGCAAGGCACTAATACCCCCGTCGGGGGTTACCGGCAGTGTTGATATTGCCGACGTCCTAAACAGGCAACTGGGTCACGTGGCAAGTTGACCGTTCGCCGGTCACGGTCACGGTGACGAGGGTCCCGGCCTCGGTGCCAGGTTACTCGTCGACGACAACATGCGGGTATATCTCACTCAACTGTAGTCAATTGTAAGGCCCCCTTAATAGAAACTAATCACTTTACTGATACGGAACTTCTGCACAGGATGTCAGAACAAGACGAGTATGATGCTTACTTCGTCCCCTTTACCTTAAGCTGCGAGGACTTGGACGCAATACAAGCTGCCGAGGCTCAAGGGCTGTCTCATGACCACACCCCGGAACATACCTCTGATAGTCATTCTCACAAGGCGCCTCGCCCGCACACACCGTCACCAGATGAATTTGACGCGTACAATTTGCCAGAATTGTCCGCCGAAGATTTTGAGCAAATCGACAAGCTCGCTCTCTCCATCCGCCCTTCGCCGCCCACTCCAGTACCCGAGAGACCCAACGGGACCGCGCCGCTCGGAAGTAGAAGCCCTTTGGGAGGAGGGAGCCCTGCAAGAGGAGATGGAGGCATCAAGAACGGAGGTCCTAGCATTGAAATTGCCCTGGAGCCAGATGGAAACGCTGACCCCCCTCGTCGTCTGAAGGATTCGTGGATCAAGCGTACCAGGCGTAGCCCATATGATCAATTTCGGCGTTGGAACCGGCTCCTGTCCGTGACTGACATTACAGGCCCCTCCTGGTGCGTTCCATCAATTCGCAAGGCTTGCCCTGACTGAGATCGAAATAATCTATCGTAGGTGTGAGGTACAGTTCGACTATGGTTTGCGCCAAAAACGATATAAGAAGCTTGCAGACCGGCCTACGTCTTTTATGACTGCGGAGGGGAAGACCATCACCGTCGCACATCAGGTTGCTGCCGTCAACGAACGTACCGTCACCCGTGGAAGAGTAGGCGGCATCGCTGTACTACAACGGCTGTTGCTCATACTCCATATAGTCAGTTCACAAAGTCCTTGAGCGGGAGATCCAGCCAGAGGCGGTACAGATTGAGATCACGACCAACGAAGAGCGATGGGCGTTACGGTATCTTCAGCAGTCCTGTGAGGTCAATGTATGCGCTGACCAAAGCTGTTTGATAGGTTGGTGAACATGCTCACCTCCCTACACACCATGACGGGACTCGGGCGATGTGTATGTGCCATCTCCTTTGGCGCCGCGCACTACTCACTCGCCTCTCCTAGCGAGAAATGCCAGTCTTCGGGGTCATACATGATCAAATTGTCACTGGTATCATTGTATGTCCGCTTCATATGGCACCTGGGCGCACTCTGACACCTGTTGTTTAGGACGAAATCGTTCGTCAGCCATTGCCCGCGCCACTACCACCCGAAGATTCGCAATCGAGGAGAGCATCTAAGAGCCCCAATAAACGGCCTCCGCCGCATAGTACGCCTTCCAGCCCGACCGCACCCAATCCGAAGAAAATCTGTCCAGAAGAACCCTCAGAGGATCAAAATCAGCTCACGTCACTTTTCACTCCGACCAGCTGCGAAGGCGATACTGCTGAGACAGCTATCGACGTTGACTCTGAGGAGCTTACAACACCACCTCCATCACAACGCGGGTTTCTCGAGGTTGACGACTCTCTTCGCTACAGTTTGCATCTATCAGACACCAAGACTCGCGTACGCCCAACCCTTCCTCCAGAGGAAGATGCGTTTGCGGGTCGCATTCAGCTCATGCTATACCACCGTCTTCTGAGCAATCTTCTTTCACCCGCCCAGCCGGACATCGCTTCCTCTCAACCCCTCAATTTTGATGCGTTTTGGCGAAAGGCGAACGTGGATCCCACCCGCAGATTCTCGGAGTCTTTCCTGCTCCAAACAGGCCTCCCCAACTCGCGGCAAACCAACCAAGAAGGTACCTCCACTGGGAGCGCCGCCATCGACCTTTCCGGCGTCCATTGCCTGAACGACCTCACCCAAGCCTGGCACCACGCAGTCGAGGCCCTCAATGCCGTGCGCGTCGACAACACGCTCACCATCGTCTACCGCGCCCAACCCACGAGGGCAGGCGCGCCAACAACGGGGAGTGGAAAGGGCAAGGACAAGGAGAAGACCCCCGAGTCCGTTAGCGCCGCCATGGCATCGACGCCCTCCTCGTCGACGCTCTCGCTCTCGGACCAGGAGGCGCGTGATATCGCCGCGGCGATTCAGGCGAGCATCAGCGACATACAGCCAGGCACGGGTGGCGACGACGACCTCGCGTGCGCGATCTTCGAGAGCCTCCGGGACGCGATGCGCACCGGGCAGGCCAGCGAGGGCTCGCTTGGCATCCTCACGCATCCGTTTGGACCGCCGATATCGGACACCATGCAGACACTGGAAGGAGAAGCACGAGGGGGATCAGGTGCGGGCGAAGGCACGGGCGGGGACGCACGGGCACTGGTAACGGACGGTTTCGCGGAGGACCCACAGCTGGCGTGGGCGCTGCAGCAATCCCTGCTGGCTCGGGTTGAAGAGACGCCCGCGCTCAAGGAGGTGATTTCGGAGGCGGTGGCGGTTTCCGGGGCTAGCGCTGATGCACGGGCTGCCGATGAAGAGGTCGATGCCCATGAGGAGGAAAGCGGTGAGCCCGGAGTGGGAGTCGGGACGCTGCTGTCGCGTGCTGCGACGGAGGAGCCCGAGGGCGTCGCCAAGACTGCACCGTCTTCGCCTCCGGTACCGCAAGTGGAGGAGGGCGAGGACGAAGAGATAATCACTGCCGCAGATCTAGAGACTGAGGCCAAGATCATTGGGACGAAGGAGTTCGAGTTGGACGATGCGCTGCTCGACGACTACCTGGAGAACGTGTTAGCGTGGTGGTATGGCAAGCGGCCGCCGCAGGGTGTTGATGTTGAGCTTACCCGGCGCTGCCTGTACGTGGTCTTCCCATGTCAGAGTTCCTGATGCTGATGTGGTTTGTGCCAGCACGTGCGAGTACAGGGATGGATGCGAATGGCGAGAGAAGAAGGCGCAGGAGGCACTGCAGAAGTACCGAGACCGGAGCCCGTCTAGTGCTGCGGCAGAGTGGTTGTGAGAGATGGATCATCTAGACCGTCGAGGTTTGGTTACATTATTGCTGCGTCCTTGTCTCTACTACCTGGAATATAATACCCATGCTCACTCTGTTCTTGTCGCGAAAAGCTGTAGGGACTTGCAGAACACCATATTGTCATTGGAATCGACCTCCGTTGGTGCTGTAATAGCGACCTACTCTTCCCGTCCGACGGTCATATCATTTGTCCATGTCCAACGCATGACGCCAAGCCTACCTACTAGCGACCTTGTTGAAACCATATGTTCTACTGCATCAACGACACAAGAGATAGGAGCGGTCCTAAAGCTTCGAGTCCATCAAGGAGTACTTGCGGTTCACCAGTATCCCGGTGTGGCTGCATTGGCGACACCGTTGGCGACTTGTACATAATCAAAACAGTATCAAAGCTGTGCACACTCCAGCGTATCCCTCGAATAATCCTCGACTACTTGGGGGAGGCAGGGGTTCAAACGTTCAAGGAAGATCGTTATGTGTCACGGTACTGGTTTCATGCTGTCACTGAGATATTGACGCCACGGTAACACAATAGAGCGCACGTAAGCTACCCACATACACCGCCAAACACTGCGCCGGTGGAATCCAGGTGGACGGCGCGCCGGTGAAAAGTCGTGGAGCGCCACCTGGAATCCAGCGGCTGAGGAACCACCTGGAATCCAGGTTTCCGTCCGATGGATGCCCCAGATGGGTCTGGTGGGTGATCCAGTCGCCGATTAGACTATAACGGGCAGGTTTGAGTACGCTGGACATTTCAGACGCCCGTGTGCTGGCACTCCAGGGCACTCCTCGTTTGTGCGTGATCCAAGAAACTCAAATATTCATTGCTCTGTACGTTCTATGGTACATGGTATGTAAGGAGGTACAGATAAATGTGGCGCAAAGATATAGAATACTAATGTTGACTGCCGCTACTTAATGGGAGGAACACGGGGCCCTGCCCGCAGCCCCCGCCACTGGGAGGTACAGTACGTTCCACGGCATAGTGTTAAATGGGCAACATTAGGTCTGACAAGAGAGCGAGATATACCTGCACAGATTGATAATGCAATCCACGCACCTGAAGGCCCGGACCATCAGTGCGAGGCCTTCTCGATCCCATTGCTGCTTGCATCCGCAGACCGGGTGCCTATAGTGAACGTTGGACTCTGTGGATAGAACGCATTAGCAAGCTGATGATAGTTTCTACAAGATACATACCTACTAGCTACGGGGCAGCACAACGCCGCCATAACTGAGTTGACCTACAAGGGAGTGACTCGGTGGAGGAGGACAAGTCCTTCGGGCGTCAAGAATTCGAACCAACAGATGCAAAATACAAAGTCCGCCTCTGGGCCACCCTTCCAGCAGACGCTCAGCGGGAATCCATCGGCGGCTTATGGTCCAGGGTTCAGTCCGCTGGAATCCACGTTTCCACGCACTGGATGCCACCCGTTTCCTCAGCCGCTGGAATCCACCGTCTCGACACCTGGCGGCCACCCGGCCTTTCCATCAATTTCCAGGTGGGCTGCCCTCCATCTGAATTCCACCGGCGCACTGTTTGGCGGTGTAGGGACAATGGCAAGCCATCCCAGCAATTTCAGGTTTTCCGAGGTGCCCCGACGCACCCGCCCCTCTTCAAATGGAGATACGCCTACAAAATATGTGCGCACGCTAGACCAATACCACGAATATCATCACCAAGCAGTGAGCTCTCCATCAGCTCCCATCCCTGGCGATATTCTGACACACAACCCCTTGGCGTTGGTCATCATCCAGCCCGGGCCGCCCGATCGATATGCAAACCGCGATGTATTGTGGCTGCTGTCATTGCGGATACAACAAGCCATGACATCGCGCGCCCGACGCAGCGCCCAGGCACAATTTTAATGTTGCCTGATCGCACAATAACACCGACTCGACATCTTCCAGGCAGTCAGCGCGCGGCAGACCTGGGGGCGAATATAAATGCTGCGTTCTCCCGCCCGACTCCCTTTTCTCCAAGCAGTCTCGCAGCGCGGTCAGCTCCCCCGGACGTCGAACGTCAAGCATTCTACCGGCCCCGCCCTCCAGCCGCTGTACTACTACTATTCCCTCGTTACCGCTGTGCGGCAAGTCTTCTCGGCCCAGTCCATCTTTCGCTCTTTTGCGCCCTCGGAATAGCTATGCGATCATTCACGTACTTGGCTCTTGTCCTCGCTCTGGTCAGCTCCGCCTTGACCGCTCCTGCGCCCGCGTCTCCGGAGATGCTTGAGAAGCGCGTAACACACTCAGGACGGGTACGTATACGTGCCAGCGCCCTTTTCACAATCGCTTTCAGCTCATTGGCCGTACCGGGTCATCCGGATCCCAGGGTACTTTCTTCGAGGTCGGCCTCGGGGCGTGCGGCAAGGTCAACAAGGACAGCGATCACATCGTCGCCATCTCCTCCTCGATCTTCAAGTCCGGCGGAAACTGTGAACAGGTATGTATTCGTATTCCACCTCTCTTTGTGCTTGGGGTTCTCCCCAGTTACGCAGTCGACTGACCTGTTCGACGGCAGTTTATGCAGATCAAGAACACCAAGAACGGGAAGACCGCCTTTGGCCTCGTCCGCGACGCCTGCCCGGGCTGCGGGCCTGGCGACATTGGTGCGTTATAATGCGCGCCGCCTTTCTATCCCATTTACCTTATACTGATACTACGTGCACAGACATGAGCCCATCGCTCTTCCAGGCCCTTGGTGCCACTCTGGACCAGGGCATCGTGCAAGTCCAGTGGCACTTCATGAACAAGGGCTTCAAACCCTGATTCGGCCGTACGCCGTGCGATTCGGAGCGCGTGATGCTGGGCATCCGATGGCTTGGAAGAGGGTAATTTGTAGTATAGTGTACTTGTATGGCTTGTTGACGACGGCGCGGTGAATGCCACACGTTTACGACCACGACGTAGTGAGCGTCCAAGTACCCAGCTTGACACAGTACGAAACTGGAGTTTTAATCGCGCTTTCGGGTGGAAAGTGGTTTGATGAATCGTGTGTGCGCGAGCGGAAACGCGTCCCGAGTAAATAACTGTACATGCCTTTTGTTGCCAAATCGCTACCGAGTATATCATACAGCACACAAAATCAGGCAAAATCAGTCTGGCGTTTCCTGAACATCACCTCGCCGGACATGGAGGGGATAACGTTCGCGGCGTAATACATGTTCGGCGGCCGCTTGCCGTCGCCGCCGAGCCTGAGATCGTAGTTGAGAAGGATGTACGCGGCAAGGGCCTTGAGCTCGTTCGCGGCGAAGAATCGCCCTGGGCTACGAAACAGTCAGAAAAATATCCTCGCCGGAGCAGGCCGGCATATGGGCGGAGGGAGGGGGTGAGGGTAAAACACGGAACGTACCATGCATGCTTCCCATGACCGAAGGATACGTAGTCGACGGAGGTGTTGACGAACTGGTGCTTCAGGCCCTCGCCGTCGTCCTCGCGCATATTCGCGAAGCGGAATGGTTCAAACACGTCCGCGTTGGCGTAGATCGACTCGTCGTGGTGCGTGGGGTGTGCGGCCGCGGCGAGCAGAGTACCCTTCGGGATGAAGGTCCCGTCGCTGAGGGTGACGTCTTTCATCGCCTTCCGCGTGATTGTCGCTGTAGGGGAGAGATAGAGATAGCATCAGCATTTAGTTAGGGACGGGAGTTTGGACATGAAGACAGAACGCAGGACGAACTCATGACGATTCCGTGGTAGCGCGAAGACTCCTTGAAGACGCTGTCGAGCTTCCACATCTTGGCCATGGACAATTTCGTCCAACCGTCCGTGGCAATGACGGATTCAATCTCCTCCCGAATGGGCGGAATCCACTCCGGCCTCGCAGCTAAATCATACAGGATGTGTGTGAGGCTCTGTCGACCCAGCGTCAGCTCCGAACAACAAAGAGAGAGAAATGCTTACAGTAGAGGAGGTATGGATGGCCGCGAAGTTGATGAGCATAATCCGCTCGACAATGGACAGGTCTGAATGGCCCTTAGGGACCGCTTCGTCAATGAGCCACTGGAGCATATCATTCTGAGGGCGGTCTGAGCGGTCAAAATAACGGGAGTATTGACAGCAAAACACACAGGCTTGTCGGGCCAGTCTTCGCCAAACTCTTCCATGCCCGCCTTCCTTTCACGGATCATCGGTTGAATGTGCGGCATTACTTGGTTGATAGTCCGCCTCGTCGTGCTCAGAAAACGACCTATATAGCTGTTCAGATAGCGTGAGTTACGCTCTGTGAATATGAGACAAACGAAGCTGACTTCGTCAGGGAGTGCGGAATAAAGTTCATGACCACCTGGTCCTTCATCACGTCTATTGTGAAACGAACAGCCAGTTCTAGGAACCGTTCGTTACGACCTACCAATTTACGTATTAGCTACATAGTTGCCAGCGCTCAACGTGGAGTCGCATGTAAGAACGCACAAAGTGGGAGTCCGACGAAAACGCGGTTGCTTGCACGTGCTACGATCTTCTGCATCGTTGTCGTGACATTCACGGTGGTCCAAGCTTCTAGACATCAGATGCATGCAGAATAAGGATCAGTTTTGGGAGTCGCTCACCGTCGTCCTTGGTGGGGATGTGATCCGGAACCGCAGCCTTCAGCTCTTCGACCACATCAGGAAGGATGGCGGGGAGTGTTCGCGACAGCTTCTCCCTAATGATGTCGATGTGATAAGGGTATTCGGATACTTCGGGCTCAACCAGGTACTTCAACGGCATTATCTAAGGTGGCAGATCAGTCGAGAGGTCAGTAGAGTAGCAGCGCGGTTCTCCGTACATCTTCAGTGCCCTCCGTGAACGATAACTCGTCGTCCCGCCGTCTCCGGAGCTCGTCGACCATCTTGGGACCCGAAACTACGACCATCCAGTGTTGAAGCAATGCAACCTTGAAGACCGAACCGTGATACTGCCCGGGGAGTAAAGTACTGTTTGAATCGACCTGAAATGCTAAGCGCAGATAGTAAACGCACCTTCTCGTAACCTTCCTGAAGCACTTCCCTCCCATTGCGCATGAAGTTGAGCGCGGTCAGAATGGATAGTCCCGGCGCCGATGACCCACCCACGGTAGGAATGGATCTCAACTGCCCAAGGCATCAGTACCGGCCCTATCGTAGCAACCGGAATGGATGTCCTTTGAAACACCACTCACGGGATGGGTCTTCCATTTGACGATGAGGATGGTGGTCAAGACCGCCAATCCGGCGACAATGAGTGCTTGAGGGCTCTCCAGCAGCATTACTGGCTTCGATATGGCGGATGATGCGAAGGAGAGCGGAGGGAGGCCGTGGAAGTCCCCAAAGGAAGGTATTTGTAGTACACGACCGGGGCCCGGCCATGTCATTGATCGGGACTAATAGTAATAATAATATGTATACGGTCTTTCGCGTTTTGCCGCGTGCTGAAACTTGGTCCTGCGGCGCTGTGGGCAATATACAAAGGACGCGGTAGTACTCTAGTACTATCGACAGTAAGTACATAGCTTCGCATGAGAAGACAGACATGAACTTAGCGGATGAGTAGCAGCACTTTTTCCGCACATACGGTATTGGGACTGAGCTTGAAATTGGATATGCTAATGTTCTTGCCGATCGTATATACCTCTTGCTGGATTCAAATTCGTGAGCGGTTATTTGATGCGGAGTGACAAATTTACTCCTGCACCTTCAAGGCGATATAAGCGCTCATCCGATCCCTGGACCTGTCCCGATTGAAATCTACATACTTAGCTCAGGGTGTATGTGGCTGTGGAACACTCACGAGTACTGTCCTCCATGTCCGACATGACATTGACAAGTAATGCTGTACTCATGCCAGCCCGCCATCTGCCCTCCGAGTCCTGATCATGACAGCTTGCAATTGGATCCCAGTGAGTAAGTACCGTCAGAATCCGTGTTGATTTATACATACTAGATGCACCTTCGTTACCGTAGTACATTAGGCAGTTCCTCTCTTCCGGTGTCAGTTGCCTCGTCGGGTCGGCAAATATTCGAGTCACTTGACAAAAGCTAAACCTGCGGTATGTGTCTTACTATCCCTCCGCCGGTGTTGAAAAGCGGGAGACTGATAAGGAGTTATCTTGGGAAGGGCTCCCCCGATTTTTGGATTATTGGTCTTGTTCGAAAGGTACGCTCAAGAGCTAACACCGTGTAAAATATGGAATGAATACTTGAAAGACAGAGGATGGGACAGACAAAACAAGTTCTGTGCCTGGATTTCACTTACATCAAGGTAGTGTTGAAAAATCCGTCACAGTGGGGTCACGGCGGCATGCCCCTCGGCACGCTGAGAATCCTTGATCCCGTCTCTAGACTGGACACTAAGCGCCCCACACGCCGACTCCAATGTCACGCCAAAATGGTGGCTGGTTTTGCAAAACTCCACTTCTCCCACTCTCCGCAACAACGCTTATAATCGGGCATGTAAAAGAGGTTTAAAATATCATGTACAATTAGTTCGCATCAACACTGCGCTCATCCGCGGTGCATTCCAGGCTAGATCTCGTTTAGCGCCGGTACCGCAGCGGGTATATTCGCATGTTTTGTGCTGTCGGAACACCTGGGCACACTGAGACATCGGAAAAAAATATACAAACGCATCACGAATCTCAGTATTATAACATATTTAAAGATGTATGTCGATAACTGAGGAGGGAGACTCGGAATGGGGGTGTTGAAAAATCCTCGGATTTTTCATCACTGGCGGAGGGATAGTAGTTCACGTCCTGGATGGAAATCCGTGTGTTGTCTAATATACGGCAGCTTAGCGACTGGAGGATGGTTCCAGCAAAGCCCCCTCGCTCCGGCCCCCGATTCGGATCACGAGTGCGGTGCGACAAGCTCTACAGACGTTCGCAAGTTGCGAAAGGGTCACAGTTCGACGTACTACCACACACCTGGTCTGATTTGTATCCTTCTCCTTGCCCTTTCGGGCCAATCTGTCATGCATTAGATGATCCCGAGCTATCTAAATCTGCTGTATAGTGGTTTATTCAGGTGAACACACATGTTACGTGGCACTTTCGGCAGATCATTCGCTGAAGTGAACTAGGGTTGCTGCGTCTCCGTTGGCCTACTACTTATTGGCGATTTATGGCCCTATGGCGAGAACAGATTAACCCCACGATATCCGTGAGGAGCAGAAGAGAAGCCGCCAGGCAATGTTGAGTACTGAGTAGTGCCGGGAAAGCGTCGTGGACTCGGAAAGCGTTGAATACAACGTCCAGGAATGGAGATATCTGTAAATGGATCGTGATCGGGGAGCAATGAGGAGGAGGCATGCCGGTGCCGGAATGTCGCGATGGCTGCCAACGACGGGTCACGACCACTGCGCCTGTCCGCAAATCAAAGGCCCTTGCGAACCCTTCTGAACTGCCAGTTCCTCGTCACCCCCACTTTCCTCACACTCGACGCTCTCCCACCGCACACGCGCAGCACCCCCACCACCGCCTTCTCACACTTGCCGTCACCCGAGCGTCGGGTGCTTCTTTCTGGACTAGCGAGTCACGATGATCATGGACGGCGGCTGGGAGGACCACCTCCACTGGGGCTATCTTGGCGAGCACGTCCTGGTCGCCGGCCTCCGTCTCGATTCCGCCTGGTCCTTCTTCCTCGCCTCCGTCTTCACGATCTTCATATGCGCTTCCGAAAGGTCAGCCATCCTGCCACTCTTCCGCGCGACATTGGTTACGTTCAGACTCTGACACGAGGCCGCCCAGAGTTCTGACATACGTCATTTCGAAGAAGTGGCATCCATGGCCGAGCCGACGTCCTTCTCGCTTCGGCTTGGCGATGTGGAGGACGTTTCTGTACTGGTTGGTCACGTTTGAAAGACTGTGCGTATATGCCAACAGCTGGCGAACAACCTCCTATGTCGCTGAACGTATTATACTGGGCGTGCCGCCAGGTTGTACATGCTTATTGGCATGACATTCAGTTTCGGGTGAGTGCTATGTAATGCTTCGTCCGTCACTGTGCCTGTGATGTTGAGCGCCGGGCAGGTTGATTCTCATCGCTGTAAGTACCGCCGCCACATCGCGCATGGCAGAGAGCCAACTCCTCCTACTCAGGTCAGCACCCTCGCCACGGGCCAGTTCATAATCGAGTTCCTCGACCTCGGCGAACGGCCGCGCTCCGAGTACGTCACCCCTTTATCCTTCACCCCACACCCTCGCACCTCATCTTATCCCCCGTGCAGCAGCGAGAACGCGAACGTGAAGGAGCCCCTGCTCAGTCCATCTGAGGAGGGCTGCGCCCTCGACGCCGCCTCCTATCCGCCCCCGCGCTCGAGCCGCCCGCGCTCGCGCTCGAAGCCCGAGAGCATCTTCATCCACCCCAACCACTCCAACCTCGCCCGCGCGGACGCTGCCGCCGTCCAGCTCGGGCTCGTGGGCGACACAGACCTCGTCAAGGGCAACGTGTACCCCGCCGACGCGGAGACGTGGGAGCACGGCCGCGGACGGGACGTCGCGCGGGAGATGCTGCTCAGCCGGTGACAGACGTACCGAGGGGCGAACTTCTGGGGAGCAGGGACCAGATGGCTCTGTCTTGGGACCGGTGGGTCTGGGCGTTGCCTGACTGCGTCGTTGCTGTTTGATGCAAAAAGACGTTTCATATGATGTTCGTGTGCTCTCCTTTCTTAGATCGCGTAACTTATACACTGCATTGCACCTCCTACACTCGCATCCGTATGCTATTTGTATCAGAATGCTTACATAGACACATCCAATCCAGAACCAGAGCGTGTAGCGTGAAGAGAGGGCGGGAGCGGAGAGCGAGCGAGCAAGCGAACGAAGAGCGGACCGGCATGTCATGTCATATACCCTGCAAGGAACTTTAGTGCTGCGTGATGATATCGATACGATGAGTACGAGTACGCCAGCTGCCTGTATAAGACTCTCTAGCCAACGAGCGAACGCTATCGACAAGAAATCCATTAGTCCGTCCAAACCGCCTCCATAAATCCCCTGCCCTCAGCAAGCACCCAGGCATCCCATTGCCAACACACCCAACTCCCCCACCACCCTAGGACTTCAGCTGATCAACTCCGCCCCGAGCTACCACCCACCACCTCCGCCTTCTTCGCCGCGCCCCCTCCGCGTCCCGGGCGCCCGGGGCCTTCGCCGTCCACCGCGCGCTGCCACCTGTCGATGAGCCTCGACACGCCCTGGTACGGCTTCTCGGGCGACGGCGAGCGCACGTTCGGGTGCGCGTTCGGGTCCACCGGCAGCTCGAGCTGCGCCGAGGTCTTGCGCTCGACGCGCGGCGACAACGGAGGCGGCGCCATCGACGCAACATCCAGCGGCGGTGGCAGCTGCTGCCGGACGGACGCGCGGGACGGCGGCTGCTCGCGCTGGGGCTGGGGCTGGGGCTGGGAGGGGGCCTCGGGGAGGGGCGAGCGGCGGGAGGGCGCGCCGTTGACGACCGCCCCGGTGCTCGTCGACGAGCCGCTGCTGTACGCGGAGTAGGGCGTCTCGAGGCGGCTCACGGGCGACGTGCGCGGGGGCAGGCCATTCGGGGACGTGCGGTGCTTGGCGAAGTCGCGCCCGAACTGCGCCCGCCCGGTATCCTGTGGGACTGCAAGGTTGGCCTTCGCGAGCACGGGCGACGTCGTGGGCGACAGCCTCGGGAAGCGCGTCGCGGCGGCCGACGGGGAGAAGGCGTCGGCGGACGCGGCGCTGCTCGTGCTCTGGTGCGACTTGAGCTGGAGCGCGGCGGGCTTTGCTGGCGGGCCGGGCCCGGGGCCTTTGGTGGGGGGCTTCAGGCTGCCGATCACCTCGTAGTGATGTACCATGTCCGAGATCGAGCTGCGCCGTGACTGTTGTGGTCTGCGAGGGGCCCCGGGTGGCGAGAGCGCAGACTGCTGGGCGAATGCGGCAGCGGCCGCCGTCGACGAAGGCACCTCCATCTCGGCGGACTTCGATGCGGAGAGTGGGGAAATGAACATGGACTGCGGCCGCGAACGGCCGACTGGCGGTTCTGAGGCAGTGGGGGAGGTGGCAGCAGGGGGCATTGGCAGACGGCGCGAACCAGGCTGTGAAGACGGCTGCTTCGTGTGTTTGCTCGGCGATGGGAGAGGGCGTTCTGGGGGTATTGGCGGCTCTAGAGCCGAGATGGGCTGTGGTGAAGACGAACGCGGTTTGTTCGTCACGGAGGTGGCTTCATCGTCGACCCCGAGGCAGGCAAGATCACCGAACTCCTCTTGTTCGGGGCAGTCGCAGCAGTGGGACTCTTCGCCTTCTCAAGACCCCCACCCCACAAGTCAACGAGTTCGTGCACTGAGCTCTGCCTCCCTTTACTCCTCGTTCTCCGTCTTCGCTGACCGCCCTCACCTGTACCGTTGAGCGGCACACTAGTCTTCGCAGAGACCTTCTCCAACTCCTTCATCTTCTCCATGGTGTCACCTTTTGGCATATACCCGCTGGGATCCTCGGGCCCAACGTCGCTCACAGACGATCCCGAATCCTGCCTCGACCGCGACCGGCGCTGAGGCGACGGGACCGGACTCCAACCGTCCGTAAGCTCACCAGGTGACGGCGACGGCGCACCACCCAGCCTCGCCCCAGTCCCAGACGGCATCTGCAACCCAAGCCCAGCATTGGCGTTGCCCGCCTTCACATCCTTGCGCGTCTTGAGCGGCTTCGTCGTCGTCGTCGTTGTCGTGGCGGCGGCGGGCGACTTCGACCGCTTCCTCTCCGCCTTCCGCCGCTCGCGCTCCGCCTTGCCCGCGGGGATCTTGTCGAGGCTCTCGAGCGCCCTGTCCCACTCACGCTCCAGCTCTGTCGCCATGCTCATGCTCGACACGATCTGCGCCTGCTGTGGCATTACGGGGATCACGCTTTCCGCCTCGAGCGGCTTCGCGAGCGTGATCGGGCTGCGCTCGATGAAGCTCGCGCGTTTGCTGGGCGAGTCCCGGAGCTTCGGCTGTTCGTCGTGCGGCGCGTTGAGGCCCGTCGTGCGCACACCCAACGGTATGCCGCCCATGTCCTCGTCGGGCCCGGTGAGCCAGTCTTGCGGTGGCGCCCGAGGAGGGAGAGACGGGGGAGACGGGCCCGTGAGGAGGTCGACGGGCTCAGGCTGGACAGGGGCCGCCGTCTTCATGGACACCGAGCTGCGGTGCTTGCGCGAGAGAGATGGCCGGCTCTGGAGGAGGGGCTGGGGGACCTGCCTGCTCGGTCCGTCCTCCATCTTGGTGAAGGTCGACGGTCGCGCGTTGCCTACGCGAGCCTCGCGCATCGCGGTACCGGTGACCTGCTGCGAGCGCACACCGTCGAAGCGGCCTTTCACGCCTGGGGCGTTGAGAGCTAAAGCCGCACCGCCTGTGTTCGTGCCTAGCGTACCCTTGTAGCTGCTGCGCGAGGGTGGGCGATCAGACGGACGCGTAGGTAAGGGCGGGGGCTTCTCCGCAGGAGCTCCTGACGAAGGGGAAGCAAAAGTCCGGTCGAGATCCTCCAGCGAAGGGAACCGCTCCTCCGCAGAGAGACCCTCCTGGGAGTAGGGCTGTGTCTTGACGTGCTGCCGCCATGATTGCGAGGGAGGGGGTATTGGCGACAGGCTGTTCGACTGAGGCTGGATCTGGGATTGGGGAAGTTGAGGAGAAGGTGTTGGCCGCGACGCGTGAATGCTCGGAGGCCGGTATGTCGTGTTAGACGTCCCGAGTCCACCGTGGCCACTGGGTGTAGGAGGACTGACGTTGTAAGGTGCACTCGAGGAACTTGAAGACGACCCGAAGCTCGCCAAGCCTGTACGGCTCATCCGCGCCTCGGCGAGCGTGGGTGCCTGAGGTTGCGAAGGGAGCGCAAGGCCATCGAACGCGTCTTTCCCTATTCGACTCTGACGAAGTCGCGAGGGCTGCGAGGGAGGCACCGATGGGCGGGAGCTGGAAGATGGAGATGTCGTTGAGGCGGTAGCCTTCGAAGGGTCGAAGGCGTCTCCAAATCCGGTGCCAAACCCGGAAAGAGTGTGATCGACAGACTTGCCGCCGGTTGGCGGTGAACGCGCGGTCTGGGCACTAGTGAACTTGCTGCCGAAGCCCGACGAGAAGTCGTTGTCGAACCCACGCTGCGAACTCAGATCCCCCTTCAGCGCCGACTGGCGAGATGCGATACTCCAAGCATCTGCATCACTCTTGCTCGTGAGAGAAGCGGCGTCGTGGCCTAACGACGGCTGACCCGACCTTGAAGCACGAAGACCGCCCTTCCAGACGCGATCGTCGTTGTCCCCAAATTTCGTCTCAAACGTGACAGGCTTCTCCGGACTTGCATGTCTTGATGGACCATTGGCGGAAGGTTGAGCTGATCCCTGTGGTCGACCTCGACGCATGGGAGCAATAGCCTCGAGCACCTTTTCGCGAGCCTCTACGCCAGCATTCTTCGCGGGCTGCTGAGACTTGTACGAAACAAGGTCCTCGAGAGGGTTGGCCGCGACATTGGGAGAGAGAGACTGGAGGGGGGCCTGCAGTGATCGTGGGGAGAGTGGCTCTTTGGTAGGTAGGTTGTAGGTGAATCGTGACTTCGTACCACGGAGGCTATGGACGTGTAGCAGTATCTCGAACACGGATGGACGTTGCGCTCCATGTTCCTTCAACATGGAGCCTACCAAGAAGTGAGGCCGCGCTCCGTGGGCGAGCAAAGAGAGACATACCAATCAAGCCGTTCATCTGTGCCGAGTACACTGGATACGGGGGGATCTTGTACTGCACGTTCAGGATTGCGAGGGGTCCGTGTTCCTCAAATGGGGTGGTGTAGTAGCAGAGTTTGTAGAGTAGCACACCTAGGGCCCATACATCGCTCTTCTCGTCGATTGGCCGACGTAAGTGGACGTCGATCATTTCGGGGGCGCGATACTGGAGCGTAGTATGTCGGTTGAGGTCGGTTTCCAGCAATCGGAGCTCCTGTGTGTTGGCCGGGACCTTTTGCACTGGAGTAGCGCTGCCAAAGTCGCATAGCTTGTAGGAGGTGACAGACGCTTGAAGGATATTCTCGACCTTGAGGTCGCGATGGAGGATTGGGGGCTTGAGAGCGTGCATTGCAGCAAGACCTTCGCAGACCTCGACGAAGATGGTGAGGATCTCAGCCTCGGTGAGCCGTTCTCGTAGTCGACGATTCATCATGTCGATGATGCCGCCGCCAGGGCAGAATTCCATGAGGATGAAGACCTCGTAGGTGCCGTTCGCCATGCGATGCCAAGCAGCGTCGATGAGAAAAACGATGTTGGGGTGGCCCTTGAGGATCCGCTGGGGAAGATGGGTTCATAAGGCGCACAGGAAGAGATGATGTGGTTGCAGTCACCATTATATCGACCTCCTTCTTAACCTCGGAGAGCATGGTCTCGTTTGGGACGGCGATGCGCTTGAGGACATGATGGGTAGTATTGTAGACCGGCTGGGCAGTTCTGACCAGATAGACATGGGCAAATCCGCCTAGAGAGGCGTAAGGGACCGATGGAGATGCGATCTAGCGACGAAGGTTACAGACCTTGGCTCAGGTAGCGCTCCACAACGACGGTGTACTTGTTGACGGTGATGCTTTGGCCAGGAATGAGAGTGCCCTTGTTGGCCTGGGCTGCGTATCCTTGCTGGTATGCCTGCATGGCAGGCGATGAGGAGGAGGGAGGGCAGCCGAGGCCGAAAGCGGAGAGAGGAGAGTTAATAGCTGGCCGTAGCCGACGGCACTCACTTGTTCAACTCACAAGCGCGGACGCAATCATCCTAGACGCCCGAGCGGGATCTTCTGGGCCTCTCGCAGTAATAAAGTCAGTTCCTGCAGCCTCCCGCTTTGAAGTTCCACGTCCACCATTGATTCCGTTGGCCCCCGCTCATCCTCTCTTACACATCACAGTGTCTTCCGTTGTCTACGTACTCTGTAACGCACGGGGATGCACCACATCCGTATATGCGCGTGTGGCAACCCCTCCTCGTAAACGCTCGGTTCGAACTCCCTCGGCACGCTTGGCCACTCTGGAGGACGGCGGGACGCCAATATCCCGAGATCTCCCCCGCTTCCAATGACGGCACTATCCTCAGTAGATGAGGCCAAAAACAACGCCTTGTCTCACGGAACGATGGCATCATGAGCCACGTTGGGCTCTCCAGAGACGAGGACGACCAATATCAGGCTTCCTACGACTCAAGTGGTTCATACCCGAAGTGTTTCACTCAAGTCTTCTGTAGGTCCAGCTCCTACGACGCTGATCTCACGCCAGTTACGCAGTTATGAAATGGGCAAAGCATTATGGAAGATCTTCTAGGTACTTGCAGGTCGTTGCTATGACTTTTCTCAAGCAGCCCATCCCCGATGACTCGGGGGTCTGTCTTTGAGACGGCTCGCACGCGAAGCCGCCGTAAGTCACTCATGCAATTATCTGAGCACCTCTACGAAGTACTTAACTCCCTACTCAACGGCATAGTTATAACTAGTACACAGCTATCACTGACTACTGACCCATCGTCCGCGACAGGTTTCGCTGCATGCTCAGGGCATGCCGATGTCTATGCTTGTCTGGAGACTGGAAGAAACCATTCCAGAACAGCCACTTATCTCCAGACCCATGTTTCCTGTTGTCGCATCGCCGATATGTCGGTTCATGGAAGTCGCCAACTAATAAGGGATCTCAGCTGACCCTCCCACATACCGCACATTCCGGTCTTGGTGAGCGTCCGTAGTCACGGTTGCCTTGCTACTGCCTTCGCCGTGCTTAGTGACCCCATTATGACCGATGTATGGAAAAAATATGTATTCATTCAGGCGCAGGCCGACGTCTGACATGGGACCCGAGGCCTGAGACTTATGTAGATTGTTGACCGAGCCGGATTCGAACCAAGGGTCGAGGTTAAATAGCCACACACATCAACACCGCCAAACAAGGTATCTATATCAAGACTAGCACGTGGCATCTAATCTATGACGCATGCGGTAGATCTGGGTCTCGCCGTGGAAGCTAAGACTGGCGAGCTGAGAGCCCAGCGGCTGCCTCTCTCCTTGCTTTCTCCCCTATCGTCCCCTCTTACCTCGCTGGCACTATGGACAGACCAGAGAATGCTCACCTCCTCCACGTCCAGCACTCCGAGTCCAACCCGTTTTCCCGTCCAGGTACTCCGGGCCACCATGCCATCCAGATAGGCTTTGTCGGACTCGGCGCGATGGGCTATCCCATGGCCCACAATCTCGCAAAGTGGCGAAAAGAGCACGTTCACGGATCTTTGCCCATACTCGTCTGGAACCGTACCAAGACCAAGGCGAACGAGCTCGTCAAGGAGACTGGAGAAGGGCTCATTGTGGCCTCAGACTCTGTCGAGCACATCGCGAACGAATGCGACATCATTATCACGAATCTTGCTAACGACGAGGTGGTCCGGAAGATATACAACCAATTTGCCAAGGCTCTAGAGGTAAGGAATTGACTCTCCAGAGAATACACCCACTTCATGAGTGTCGGCGTATCTAGGAATCGAAACCTACGAAGAGCAAGATCTTCGTAGAGACAAGTACCACATTCCCGACCCTTGCAGGTAAGCTAGTTGTTGTGTCATCCTCTCTCGCAATACCTGATGTGAAATCGGATAGTCGAGCTCGACAACCTTATTTCCAACATACCGTCTGCACGTTTCATCGCCTCTCCGGTCTTTGGTGCCCCTGCCGCAGCTGTGGCTGCTCAGCTACTCATTGTAATGTCCGGGGACTATCGATCGAAGAAGGAAGTTGCGCATATCTTGTATCCTGCGGTTGGCCGGAAGGTTGTGGACCTCGGTGGAAACGTTGAGAAGGGTACACTTCCTAAAACCATACGGATGTTACATTTGGCTAACAACATCATAGCACCGACGTTCAAACTCATTGGCAATGCAATGATTCTTGGCTCCCTCGAGCTCATTGCGGAAGTCTACACCCTCTCTGAGAAGGCTGGAATTGGCGCCGCATCAGTACACCAGTTCATCAAGGATATCATGCCTGCCCCACCGTCAGTATATTTGCTGTCTCACTTATCAAACGGTTTAGTCATTATCGTGCGGTTCTATTTCAGGCTGATCAACTACGGCGACAAGATGTTGCACGACAAGTTCGATGGCAGCAAGGGCTTTGCGATCGATGGTGGCCTGAAAGATTCGCAACACATACGCCGCCTTGCGACCGAATTGGACACGCCCATGCCGGCCTTGGTAGATCCGCGGCTTCGCCCATCTCTATGCATGTGCTGACCGAAAGGCGATTGTAGGACGCTGCGCATCAGCATATGCTTACCGCTAGAGCGCTTTATGCGAACCAGGTTAGGACAGGAGAGGCCAAATTCGACATCCTCGACTGGAGCTCCCTCATTGCTGGTACACGTGTTGCCGCTGGCCTGGATGGGTTTGACAGCAGTAAGGTGGGTGCCACGATACATGGATACCAATCCCCAGTTAACATTGTCTTGTTAGCAACACAACAAGCCTGTTCCCGAAGACTAGAGTGGTGCATGGCACGTATATTCGACTGCAGAAGTCGCCACGTTTTGATCACACGTAGAAGAATAAACGCTTTGGAATGTCAGATGCAGTGTCTTCTCCAATGTATGTTGTATTGGG
This sequence comes from Ganoderma lingzhi, assembly GCA_026283605.1. Lineage (NCBI taxonomy): Eukaryota > Fungi > Basidiomycota > Agaricomycetes > Polyporales > Polyporaceae > Ganoderma > Ganoderma lingzhi. The sequence continues at coordinate 4,088,725 of JAPJYM010000001.1, forward strand.
CTGTACTGATACTCGCCTGCAAGTCATGTCCGTGCTTCTTCCACTTATAACCGACAACTTCGCCTTTGACCTCGTGCCCTTTTGACGCTCGTCAGTGCACCGCCTACCTGCTTCTTTGATAGGATAAAGCTGTAGGCCTTCCAGGTGAGTATCCCCATTTCACTTCTCTTCCGGCCCTACGGCTACCAAGGCGAGCCTTACACACACAAACGACACCGTTGTTGTTTGCTGATCGACTTCAACCAGGTGACTTTACACTGAGCCTATGCGTCTGCTGAACACGAAGACATTCGAATTTGTCTCTATCCACGATCCCCATTCCGTTTCCTACGCCATCCTCTCGCACGTATGGTCTAGACAGGGTGAACAGACCTATCAAGAGGTTCGCGAACTCGTTGCCGCGGCGAACAGCGTGTTCAACCCTCGACATGCGAGCGACATCCTCATCCGCATCTCCGCGAAGGTTCGGCGGTGCTGCGCTCGAGCCCTCGCGGATGGGTACGAGTTCGTGTGGATTGACTCCTGCTGCATAGACAAGATGAGCAGTGCCGAGCTGTCCGAAGCGATCAACTCGATGTACACCTGGTATAGCTGCGCGGCGCGTTGCTACGCTTTCCTCAAGGACGTGGACGATGACGACGACCCACACGCCCCAACATCCCAGTTCCGAAACTCGGCGTGGTTCACGAGGGGCTGGACGCTCCAGGAGCTGATCGCACCTGCGCTGGTCGTGTTCCTCTCGCGAGAGTGGAGCCCCATTGGGACCAAGGGCAGCCTCGCCCCTCTGATCGAGACGATCACATGTGTCGAGGTCGGTATACTCACGGGGATACGCACGCCCAACGAGATCAGCGTCTCGAAGCGGATGTCCTGGGCCGCAAAGCGAGTCACCACGCGCGAAGAGGATCGCGCATACTCGCTGCTCGGTCTGTTCGGAATTCACATGCCCACGATATACGGGGAAGGACGGAACGCGTTCTTCAGGCTGCAAAGGAGATCCTGAAACAAATTCCGGACGATACACTTTTACATGGGGTCGGCGGTTCCTTGTACGCAAGGTGTCCCACTTGCAGTGCCTCGAGCAGCAGCTGCCTCCCTGGAGGGGCGCCTACAACAGCCTCTTTGCATCCTCCCCCAGCGACTTCGCGCATACATCCGAATTCCAACCCATATCTCATACCACGCTCCTCCAACGCCTAGGCCTCTTCGACGACAAAGCCCAGCAGGTCCCTCCCACGTATACCGCGACGCGCTTCGGCGTCCGCGCTGAGATCCCGCTTCTGTGCTTTGAGGACAGCCAAGCGGGAATGTACAGCGGGGCGCGGGCCAAAGTCGCATTCCTGCTCTGCGAGGACGCTAACGAGCGGCTGGTTGCGGTCATCCTCCGTGACGCGTCGACGTACCGCGACTTCACGCGCCTGTACGATTCGACGTCCTCCACGCTTCTCGTCGGCGCGCGGATCCCTGCAAAGCCGGACGCTGTAAACGTGAAGAAGCGGTGGTCGGACCAACGCCTCGCCGCGTTTACGAGCGACGTGCTCGAACACATCCGGCAGTCCGGGCGTGTCTCGGTCACGCTGGTCCACATCTCGAAGAGTGCGGCGCACGCGCGAGAGAGCTCCTTTGTTGGCAATCCCGCTGTTCGGGTGTGTGCGCTGGAGTTCCCCCGATGGCGGAGGTCGGCGCTGGCGAAGGAGGGTTTCGCGGTTCAGGAGACCGTCGTCGACGCGGGGGCGCCCAACTTCGAGCGCAAGCATGTCTTCGTGTTATCACACGACGTGCATGGTACCATACGCGTCGTTGTCTACCTCGACGCAACTTCGTCCTCCCTGTGGCTGCACATGGGGATGCTTCCATCGGGTACCCCGCTCACCGAGGAGGTTAGGATGGGCAAGGAACTACCACTCGAGGGCGAGACCTTCCGTGTCGAGCCGCTAATATGTGCTGGTGACTCATCATCCACGGAGGGTGTGTTGTATCCTCTGACCGTCGGTGCGCCGGCCTCCGAGACGACGGAGACCGTGTGTTTGCGCCTGTCCGCCACCGTGTCCCAATCTCCCCGCGACGTGGTGTTCACGCTAGATATTCGTATCGAGGTTGTGAGCTATCCATCTCTACATGTCTATGGATAGTTCTCTGTTTACTCCTAGTACTGTAATATGTTCCTGGAGTGCCGTCTTTTGCCTCGTCCGGGGGGCTGAGGTTCTTTGAAGGTGATAGCATTAGCATTAGTATATACGCGTGTGTGAAGTTCTGAAGAACGGAATGCATCTTTGGGGGTCATTTCATGGACTGTTACCAACAATTATTTTGTGACTGCTTTGGAGTCGTCGAGGTGGCCGCCGTCGACTCCGACAAGATGAGCTTCCAAAACACGGTGAGGCGAAGAAGCGCCCATTGTCCCAATTAGCTCTCGCTCACCGACGCCTGACTCGGACTGGCGGCCACCATGTTGAGGACAGCGTCACGACTACCCACCGCTCGGCCGGTGCTCATCCATGCCCGGACATACGCCATCTCTCTCAAGACCCCGGTCGTCTACCCGCGGATGAAGGGCACGCCTCGAGTCTACGCGGAGCGCAAGACCTACCTCTACAATCAATACACCCGTCTCCTCCAGGGCACCTCTACCGCACCCCTCATCCTCTTTGAGCACTCTGACTTCTCTGCGACGCGTCTCGTCCAGCTCCGCGCAGACATCGCAGCAGCAGCCGCCAAGCATGCTGGCACGCCCGCCCCGTCACTCGCATCCCCCACACCCACACCCACTCCTTCACCGCCCGCCGCCCTGCCCACGTTCACCGTCCTCCAGACATCCTTATTCGGCGTCGCGCTACGGGAAATGAACCAGTTTGACGACGCCATGCGGAAAGATATCGCAAAGACCGTGTCAGGCACCCTCGCCGCCCTCTCCTTCCCCGAGCTCAACCCCCCACAACTCAAGGCCGTCCTACGTGTCCTCGCGCGTTCCGTGCCCCCGCGCAAGCCGAAGACGCAGCAGCAGCTCGACGACGAGAAGAAGGCGGCGGAGGCAGCGTTCGTCCCTGGCCGGCGGCCGAAGCGGCAGCGGCCCACGCCCGTGCCCGACCTGAAGCTGCTGGGCGCGCTCATCGAGGGACGGCTCTTCAAGGCGGAGAGCGTGCAGAGTGTGGCGGACTTGCCGACGCTGGACGCGTTGCGGGCGCAGATCGTTGGGCTGCTGAGCGCACCAGCGGCGCAGCTGTCTATGGTGCTGAGCGAGGCGAGTGGAGGGAAGCTGAAGAGGACACTGGAGGGGTTCAAAAAGAGCCTGGAGGAGCCGGAAGGACAGGCTGAGGCTCAGGATGGCCAGGCTCCTCCTTCATGATGGGCATATAGAGGTTCGGCTCATTTGTAGCGCATATATTCATCTAATTCGGCATACATTTCCGTCGACTCATCCTACATGAAGTGACGAGGTCATTCGAGCGTATGGCGAAGACAACATGTGTGATGTAAGATTGAGGAATATATTGAAAGAACGGAACAACAGCAACAGTCGAACAACAAGAATATGTGGCTAGGTCACCTCCGCTTCGAGCTCCTGCTGCTTTCTTCGCGCTCGCCAGGTGAACCTCTCCTTTTCCTGATTTTCACAGACTTCAATGTCACGGTCATGGAGGAAGAGGACTGCAACTACCCACCTGCTGCTCCTGTCCCGCTCATCCAGATCCGGCGTCCCGCGATCCTTCCTTTCACTGCGCTCACTTCGTTCACTTCGCTCACTTCGTTCACTTCGCTCGCTCCGTTCGCTCCTTTCGCTACGCTCACGGTCGCCTGCGCTTGCGCCTCCACCACCACCTCCTCCTCCACCTCCACCACCACCACCACCGTAGTCGAGGCCGTCCACAGCAGGCGCACTACCGTCAATGTCTTTGTACTTGTTCTTGTTCCGCGGACCAGTTGGAACATTAGGAGGAAGAGGTGACGCGGGTCGCACTGGTATACCTGATTATAGGCAAGAACGCCACGGGCTGAGTACAAACTTCCTCAAGAAACAAATACGAAGGACGAACCTCGTCCGCGCCCCGCAAACGCTGCTCCCCGCCCACGCATGCCCTGGGGCATACCCCGACCCCGGAACTGCCCTTGCGCCACCCCGCGAGTCGGCGTGGGCGCGACGGGGCCGGGAGTCCCGCTCCCCTCCATGCCGGGGTACATCTGTTGACCCATAGCAGTCGGGTCCTGCACGACACGCACATCAACTCTCCGGCCCAAACGCCGCCACAACGGCGGGCGAGCCCGACCACAACCACGACTACGCACCTGCATCGCGAACTCGGGGTTCATGCCCATGCCCATCATGCCCTGCCCGGGCGCGCCCCCGGGCCCGAAGCCCTCGCCGACGTTCACGCCGACGCCCATCATCCCAACTTGGACCTGGCCCTCGGGCGTGCCCTGGCCGCCTGGGCCCTGCGCGCCGCCGTCGGGCATCATGCCCATGTCGCCCATGCCGCCGCCCATCTCCATCATCTGGTTCATCATCGGGCCCATGTTCATCATTTGACCCATCATCGGCCCGCCGTTCATGTTCATGCCCGTCCCGGGCATCATCCCGCCCCCGCCTGGGCCTCCTGCGCCCGCCCGGCCATGACGGCGGTCGCGCCGGCCATGACCATCTGGCGGACCTCGGGCGGGAGGCCGATGAGCTGGTCCTCGGACATCCCGGCGAAGTTCTGTGCGGAGTACGAAGGGTGCGGTGGTGAGCATAGCATACATACATTGATGGACTTGAATAGATAGATGCGGAATGGAGGGGTACATACGAGGACGTTGGACTTGAGCATGCCAGCGATGTCACCGAGCTCCCGTCGGCGGTAGCAGTACAGCTCCCATGAGATCTCGTCGAAGCCGTAGTTAAACCAATCACTGAGGTCCGAGCCCGGTCGCCGCCATGGCTTCTCCGCCAGTGCGTTCAGGTCAACTTCAAGTATGGAGCGCCCGTCCAGCGTTCCTGGCACAGCGGGGTTGATCGACGGGTGTGACGGTGGCGCGGTTGCAGGAGGGAGGGTATTGGGGTCAGGGCCGGCATCCTTCGCGACCTCCTTCTCGCCTTCAATGGCTTTTTCTGCGGCAACCGGGGTCGCAGCTGCCGAAGGAACGGTCGGTTGGGGAGTCTGGGAGGAAGGTTGAGGGGTAGAAGAGAGCTTGGTGACGCCACCGCGTTCTCGGGGTGTGTACTCAGTAGTGAGGGATGGTTGCGGTTGCGGTGGTGCTGTCACGAGACATTAGGTTGAGGACGTACGTTGCGAGGACGGACGTACCTCTTTGTGGTGTCGAGAAAGTTGCACTAGTTGAACGAGTGCCGGCTTGCCTTTGATGTCTGTGTAGAGAGGGTTGGGTATTGGGTGAAGTAGTGTTGATGCATACACGTTGGCGTACCGGAAGTCCACGGAGCGAGACTGTGGCTCCTCCATGATAATCTCGACATCCTGCGTGATAGAGAATGGGCCATGATGATCCTATGCAACAAAATAGAGGACGCACGTCTTCGCTTTCGTCTTCCTCTTCATCCTCCTCTCCTCCCCCGTTCTCTTCAGGCTCAGCATCGCCATTGACTTCGTCTGCGGCCTGCTCTTCGAGTTTCGCAACCAAACCTTGCGTGACTGATTGTGTTTGTTCGATGGATATTCTACCGTGCCGCGGGCATGAGAGGGCTTACGACTTGGGCCGATGGGAAACAGGACTTACGGCTGTGGTTCTGAACATCACGCCAGTTGGAAAGGTATTATGAGGATTTCCATTGCGTTCAAAAAAGAAAGTACAAGAAAGGCGGTTGGGCTCGAAGACCCTCTGTTTCCAACCTGACTCTCACCAGATGTCTGTACTGCTGGCTTCACCGGCTCATCACCATTCGAGTCTCCGTAAAGGTAACTGTCGTCGTCATCCATGCTAACAGCATAGGTAAGCCAAAGGCTATTCTAGCCCAAAATGATATCATTACGCACCTGTACTGCGTGAGGAAGGTTCTTTAGAGCAGTTGCGATGTGTTGGCAGATGTTGGCAATGGAAGGCAGAGCAGGCCTCAGCGTTTCGCAAACAAGGAACGGTTGGCAGCTGGGCGTCTATGGAATTCGGGGAGGACGAGCACGTGATCTCATCCTCTGAAATTTCGCGCGTCTGGACAACTTCACGTCCCCAACTCTGAACTCATCTCAGGCTGACCCTCCGTTCCATCTCTCTCCATCGTTCTGCTCTGTGCCCTCTACGAAGAGCAAGGCCTGAAGCACTTCAGCAGATCAAGAATACCTACATCGCCCATCTACGTCTCACGCGCACACCGGAGCAACCAGATCCCTCATCTCCACCTTACGATATCTTCGACCGACCCCGAACTCTAGATCTCTGCGCGTACCTTCATCGCCATGGGCAAGTCTCAAAAGAAGCGCAGCATGCGCAGGCATAACCCTATGCGAGTACCAGACTCCCATCTACCAAAAGGATTAGCTTCTGCATCCGCTTCTTCCTCCAAGAACGAGGCGATCCTACCTATAATTCAAAAGGTGAGCCCAGTCCTAACCTTTGTTCAAACAGCTTTTTTGTTATCCACGGGTGTTAGACGGGAGGCCTGTTTGCCCGCCTTCTATTTTGTGTGCAGTATACCAAGTGCAGATGAATGTGTGTAGGGCAGATGGTGCTTTCCGTCGGCGGGCTATCACAGAGAATTTTTGGGTCTACATATTAAGGCATAGAACTTCATCGTCTTTCTCTTTTTTTCTGGCCATAAATGTTACCGTTCCAACTTTCGCTTTCTGCGGCAAAACATCGCGTCTGTTGCCGGCATTGGTCAGGGCTGCGCTGATGTTCCCTTATCCTGTAGTTAGAAAGCGTCGACCCTTCAGAACGCAAGTGGGCATGCGTTGCCGTTTCTAACCTCATTCAAAATGATCCTTCTACGCGGCGTCTGTTGCAAGGCAAGAACATCGTTGGCGCACTGATCACCCGTCTCTCGGACAGTGAAGAAGAGGTTGTGGTAGAAGCCGCTGGATCCTTGCGGTGAGTGTGGGACTAACTCGAATTGCCGGGTTGCCATAACGTGCCTGTGAATGGACAGGAACCTATGTATTGACGGCGGCTTCGACATATGCGCGGAGATGTACAATAAGAACATCCTAACCCCCTTGAAAACTTTCGTTCCTAAGGTAATTGCTGCATCCTCTCTGAGACGATTTCGCCGAAATGAAACATCCGCGCGTTAGATCTCAACCACTTTGTCACAATTCCTTGTATCTCCCAAAAATGCACCTGAGAACGCTCAGAGACTCGTTTACGAGTTTGCTGACAATGTCATCACAATCCTGTGGTGCCTTTCGTAAGTAGAGTGGCCGCTCTGGTATCTCACGGTGCTTCCTTTGAACTGACGAAGACCAGAGAGACCTCGAACAAGGCCTTGCACGCAATTAACCAAATGTCGCTTGTACCATTTTTGATGTCCTTCCTAGCGGTCAGCGATAAGCTACCGTTGTCAACCGTAACTTCCGCAGGTGAGTACCATACCGGTCTCCCAGTGCAAACATTTCTGATACTCACAAGGTCTCCATGGAAATAGCCCAGTGTTTGTACATCCTAACAGACGAGAACTCTCCCGTCATCGAGGACGTGCGTACAAACGCAGAATACACGGCATGTCTTCTCGCGGTCGTGCGTACAACTGAGGCGGCTGCGAAAACGAATGGCAAAGGGAAGGACACGTCTGATATCCGAGCCGACTCCCTTCGCGTACTCTGTTGTGGTACGTTATTCTGGTGGGACGGTCGTTATGATGACGCTGAGAAGGTTGCCAGGTATTTTGAGAAACATCTCGCCTATCCCGCCACCATCTATTGCTGCTACCATAGATCTCGACAGGGACGTGGTTCTTCCGACGTTGGAACCGGTGCTGAATTCAATCGACCTGCAAGAAGCGTCACAGGCCGCACAGCATGCTCTCGACAACCAGGTAAGGTTCTTCAACCGCTACGTTGTTGTCACGCTCAATGTTACGTCTTAGGAATCAATACCGCGGCTCGAAAACCTTTCGTTGAAACACACCCCAAAATCTGACCACAAGGACTGCTTCTGAGCTAGAGCTTGAGCGACTGGAAACGCGGCTGCGCACGGTCCAGCTCGCTCTGGAGATTCTCACTGGCATGTGCGCGACACTTCCCGACCCAGAGGTATTCAGTGGTGCGACCGATACGGACGGCCAGGATGACAACGAAGGTGCGTCGCTCACGAGCCGCGGCGCGTCCAGCCCCTCCCACACGCATGCTGACGTATCTGCACCTTCTCTTCCATTACGCAACACCGCAGACGACGAAGGCGGCGAAGGCATGGACGACGCCAAAGATATCGACATGGCGGTCGATGCCTCACCAGCCACGGACGCGCCGCAGCCCCCTCCCGCGTTCTTCACGACGCTCGTCGCCCCAGTGCTCAAGCTTGTGCAGCCTGTGCCGCTCTCGTTCCCCCCGCTTGACGGCCCGTCGGCACACCCGCCGACGACCTCGGCGCTCGGCGCGATTCACGTCAGCGCGCTCGAGTGCCTGAACAACGTTTTTCTTTCCATGGCGACCTCTTTGGGAGGCCGGCCCTCAGGCCTCGCGCCGGAGAACGGGAGCGTGGTCTTCGACAGCGTGTGGCGCGCGCTCGAGGCGGTGGGCACGGACATCGCGGGCGCCGGGCAGGAGCGGAGGCGCGAGATGTGGGACACGGGCGTGGGGGTGCTCTGGGGCGTCGGGAACGTGTGGAAGGGCGCGCTGGTGCCGACCGAGGAGCAGGTCCAGGTGCTCACACAGTTCTGCGGCGCCACGGCGGACCCGGTTGTGAAGGTGAAGACGATCGGGACGCTCGAGTGCCTGGCGCAACACCCGGCGTCGGTGGACGCGAACCGGGTGAGTGGCCCTTGTTGCTATGATTTCAATGCGGGAACCTTGTTCCTGGGGCCGTTATTACTCAATGTTTATGTTTTATTCTGTTTTCTGTCTCACTGGTCGGTCGCTAACTTGGTCTCTTTTTTCGTCGCCTTGTGCTTCGCAGGTCATCTCCTCGTATCTCCTGTCGCTCCTTCCTCCATCAGCAAACCCGCCGACGCCGACGGAGCCGCTCCTGCAGGCCATATCCGCGCTCATCGATATCTACTCGGACGAGACGCTGCCCTACGACGTAAACTTCAAGTCAGGGCGCTACCTCGACGCGCTCGTGCAGTCGGCAGAGGGGGTCCGGAAGGCCGTGCGCGGCATCGATCGCAAGAAGGAGCGCGAATTGCGTGTGCATGGAGAGGAGGTGCGCGACAACCTCGTCGCATTCATCCAGTACAGGCGTGGGCTCAAGTTCTGAGGACTGAGGACTTCCGGGTCTGATCCGCCGGCCTGAGTCCTTATCTGGATTGCGTTTTTGGCTTCGGGTAGTCTGTCGCGTACTGTACTAGCGTCGTCGCCAGCCGGTGTTCAATCTATTCGCCCGACAACGACCATGTTTTCCTGGGAAACCCGCCGCGAGGCCTGTTCCGCTCTAAGGGACTCCTGGCCTGTTCCGCTGCCAGTATCCGTGGTGACCTCATTGCGCATGGTCCAACATAGCGTATCGCTCGGTGGGGTGACGCCATGCGCTAAGTGCCGTTAGGGCAAGGCCCTGCTCAACGATCACCGATTGCGATAAATGCAAGGGAAAAACAATAGAAATACTTAGCGCGACCAGAAGCCGGGAGGAATTAATTAATATGTTGGAAGGAGAAATCGGCGTGGTGGAGATCTGTGTCGGCCACAATTCGTGCAGACCCCGTGGCTGCCTTCCGCCCGACGTGCATTCCAGGATCATTTCCGGGCGATCGATGACAATGCCGAGAGCTAACAAGATTGCACCGGGGCACGAGCGCACGCGTTTTGCACGGCGCACGATGACGTCGATATCGACGATACGCTTCCACGCTAGCCCGGAATCGACCTCGAAGAAGCGTCGAAGACTGTATTGCGGCCGCTGGAGAAGCGTGTCTAGGGCAGGGTAGGGCACTTCTCGATCGACAGCGGGGGCCGAGAACCCTCGCAGCAGGCCATGTAAGGCGCCTTCAAGTTCTCGCCGCCCGCGCCGGGTGAGCGCGCACGATGCGGAGGGGTGCCGCGGTCGTGTGCGGTGGAGTCAGTATGAGGGTTGCGCTGCGTGGCGGTGGAGTATATAAGCATCATGGGACGCGTCGCATCGAGACCATTCTGAGGCGTTCCGCTTGCGTTGAGCCTAGTAGACTGATGAAAGGGCGCAAAGCCTGGCGATACGCCCAAAACATCACAATGAAAATGGTATCGAAGATGGGAAGCGCGAAATACACGGATGCAGATGTGTCGAAGGGGAAATCATTCCTTGATCGGGGACGGTGGCCACATCTGTGTGAGCCTTGAGCCTCGTTAGAATTAAGCTTGTTTCATCAGCTCGTGGGGGCTTTGGAAGCGTTGAGCTGTACAAGCTTTATGAAGTAATTGACGTGGGTTTTCGACAGGAAGTTGGAAGTCGCTCACCCGTCTCTTGGGTAAATTATCTAAGATAAATGCTGATGTCACAGGCACCCTCCAATACAAGGATGTTAGGTGTCTCTTCCCTGATGCCTATGCGAAGTGAGAGTTCCGATATCATGTCAAAGAACACATTCCATGCCCATGTCTTGACTCCCGCTCCACTGTGGCCACCGCCTGTAGAAATGGATGTCAGTCGGGCGGTGGGAGGTACACATAGAGCCCGAATGCTCAGTTAGCAGCGGTAGTGATACGCTCGCATTCGAGCTATCGTTAACGCACCAAGATAGAACAAGGGTCATGTTGTTGCCCTAGCACCCCATTCGATCGGATTGGTGATATGTGGAGCTTTCCCTGCCAGCTTGAATGGCTTCAAGCATCGGTTTGTCCATGGCACGGTCATGCCTCTATTGCCCGCATGTCAGGTGGTCCGACCGCCAATTTCATTTTCAGTCTCTTCGTGACTTGAAGAGTGAAAATAGTCATACCTGCGAAGTGCCGGCGACTCGGATGGACGCACAAGGTGTACGTCAGATTACTTATACCATCTGGCAGCAGCTAATCTTCTTATGATCCTCCATGATTTGTAATGGCGGTACATCTTTGGGCGGCCCTCAAGTGCAATAAATGATCGCGCCGTGAGCAAAGGAATAGAGTCGTTGAAGAAAGGGTCGAGGCTAAGGGGAGGAATGCCCCGATTTGGCGAGTGACTAGAATTAGAATATCGGGGTCACGTGTACGGGCGACGCGTTGTGTTCTCACGGTTGAGAGACGCGTCTTGGGTCGCGTCTCGTCTTGTCCTTCGGTTCCCCTTCTCCCTCCCGTCTCTCCGACGCAATCTCCTCTCCACCCTCCAGACAACCCCCCCCCCCCAACGCCGACACAGTCACATCACTGGCCCTTACGGTTTTTGGTCACACCAAACTGAACCTGCTCCGAGCCCGTATCTCAGTCTCAAACACCGACTCGGACAACATTCAATATCCGCTCGCGGGTAGGAGATAGGATTTTCTGCTCGAAACATTCTTTTTGACGTCGTTGGATTTTGAATGGTATGTTCAGATCTATCATGGGCGAACTCAGTCTACGGCATATTCCCGACCTCTCCGATGCCTCTGCCATCGGTGACTTCTCAGAGTCGTCCTTCCAGATCCCCACCGCAGCCCGCCACACCGATGACCTCCTGCTTGCCGACAACACCATGGATTTCTTCAACAACGCCAACGAGACTTTCAGTACCCCCGCGCTTCCCAAACCCCCGGTACAACCACCGCTGACTCTCGCGGAGCTTACTCCCCGCTCCAAACCAGCGCGCGCAGCGCCTGTACGATCATCTCTCCGACCTCGTCCTGGGGTGGCTACTCCTTATAGAGCCAATGTTGCCCAAGAACTCTCCGCCGCCCTCTCTGAGGACCTCTCCCCCTTCAGTGATCAAGACCCCTCCTTCCAAATACCCCCTTCCCAGCCACATGACGGCAATGATATCCTCATGGTGGACAACGGCGATAATTTCCTGTCAGAAGAACAACCCTCGCTTGATGCCAGCCCACGACGCGCTCCCAGCCCTCTCACTTTGAGTCGGCTCACACCTGGCCTCCACACGAGCGTGACGCCCAGTGATCCGCCGCCACAACATGTATTTGTAGACTCGTTGCCGTCCACAGAAAAAATTGCCACCGACGTTGTAGAAGGATCTCCGCAGGCAATTCTAGATCGTGGCACCCGCGACCCTGCCCCGGCTTCCACGCTTGCTTCCGCCCCGAGCGTGTCGGACTCTGTCCGGGTGAGGAGAGACACAGATAATCCAACCAGTCCTTCCGAGAAGGGGAAAGCCAAGGTACTTTCTAGAACAAATCTCGCGCAGAGACCGAAGAAGAACCCCTGCGGGGACAAGGCGAAGCGGAAGAAGGCACGCAGAAATATTTCTTATTAGAACATATGGTTTGCGGGAATGCTGACCCTGTTTCTCATTGGTTCTCCAGGTAGCTCCTGCGGGAGCAAGCGCGAATCCTGCCAAACTCAAACCGGCCACCGCGAGCTTGGCCCGCAAACTCTCGTCCTCGGGCAAGAAACCTGCTCTCACACTTCGCCGTCGCCCCCTGCAGGGTGGCCCTCCCGAAACTGCTTCCGTGAGGTTCTAGCGGTTCGATGGTGGCGGGGTCCAGCGAGCCAAGTCCTCCCACCGTCCCCGCTGATGTCAAACCCTTCCACACTGGCGGGCTGGCCGGGACGCTTTTATCGTTTGGCCAGAAGCTCATCGCCAATACACAGAAGTAAGTTCAGTCCCCATTATTAATCTTCGGCGGTGCCTGACTCGCTGGCGTACAATCTAGCTCGCACGACTCAACACGGGCACATCGCGGGGAAGCGACTGATGAACAAGCCAATGAGATGCCGCTTGAAACTGCAATTGCCGTTCATGAATCAATGCCAACCCCCGCCCATTCGGATGGTATGCCTCCGGTGCATGAATCGGAGGATTCAGCCAGTGATCAGCAGCCCGCACAACCCGTCGGCGACCTTGATTACCTGACGCTCTCGCAACTATCCCCACAGAAACTCGGTGAAGCCTCCACTTCACCTGCCGCCTCGGATTCGCCTAGCGAAGCAGGCGCGCCTGCACCTATCACCGATCACCCCCCGCGCCCTCGTCCTCATCCTCAGAGCTCCAAGAGGGCCGACTTTCCCCAATGCGGACCTCAGTCAAGCGCGCCGCCTCGCCGGCCGAGGACGCCCCGGCGCGCCAGCGCAAGCGGGGCAAGACTGTGTCCGAGAAGCAGGAGCCCTCCTCCTCGAAGGAGCTCAGGCCGCGCAAGGCGACCCTACAGCCCTCACGTGCGAAGAACGTCTTGGGTGCTCCGCCCTCAGGTCCAGGGCCTACATCTCGTACACGGCGCGGTGGGGTCCTGGCACCGGCCAGACGACCTCGACCGTGACGGCGACGGCTGCGAGAATGCCTACTGCAGGCGCGGATCGCGCTGCGATGCCCAGGAGCAAGCCTGGACGGAGCTCGTCGCGGTCCAAGAGCGGGGAAGAGGCGGACGACGCTGCGATGCGGGCCACAGTTCGGTCTGGGGCTGGCAAGACGTCGTCCCAGAGCAGCAGGAGCGCCGCCCCCTCGACGTCGAACCACGGCAGATCAGGGCCCTCTGTCGTGCCTCACGGGGAAAATGTCCCCGGGGGCGGCGGGGTGGTGACGGATGCAGACGGGCAGGGCCGCTCAATGTCAGCGAGTGGTGACAGACCGGTACGTGCATTCCCTTCCGCCACATCGAGTTTTCGTTCTCGTCTCGCGCGCTTGCTGGCGTGTTATTGCGATCCATTTTTCGAGTATTTCTGGTGCGAATCAGCCCCACTGCGTAGAATGATGCCTTTATCATAGGGAATCGCCGCAGTCGGGTTTGGCACTCGAGAGCCTTCCCAATCCCATGATGCCGTTGAGCATCCTTACTGGCTTACCCCCGCAAGGAGCATGCTCTGTTTGACCCCAGAACTAACGCGGGGCCGGACTCACACACTATTGGTTCATTTTCTCGCATTCGTCTTCAACTTCTCTATTGTCGCACCGCGCATCCATTTAGCTCGAGCGCCAGCCACCGTTGAGAGCGTCACTGATACACCACCTTGCTTCTAGCCAGCGAATCTTCCTCCCGCGAAGCCCACGCGACCACAGGAGTTTACGTTCGCAACATCGACGCGCACGCAATCCCGCAGCAAGGCGGGGGTAGAGCACCAGCCCGACAAGCTCACGGGCGCAAGCACGAGCACCTCTAACGTCCATGCACAATCCCTCAAGCGCTCTCGCACGGATACTGCTGGCCACCACCCAATCCCGGACTTCAAAGCCCTGCACGCCGCGCACGAGTCGACGATGGCACAGCGACGAGCAGAAGTGCGCCCGACGGTTCCCGTTGGGTTCGACTTCGCGACGGACGCGCGCGTACAGGACCGCGAGCGGTACGAGGAAGGGCGGCGGGCGCGCGAGCGCGAGCTCGAGCGACAGGCGGAGGAGCGCAGGCGGCAACGCGAGCTCGAGGAGGAGGCGGAGATTAAGGAGCTGCGGCGCCGCGCAGTGCCCAAGGCGAACGAGGTGCCCGAGTGGTACGCGTTCGCGCCGAAGCGGGCGAAATCTATCGCGGACGACGCCGGCGCGGCTGGGACCACCTAAAGTCCGCTTGACCAGGTTCAGGTCCAGGACCCAGGTTCGAGCTTCAGGCCCGTTCCATCCCACACGGTATGCGGACGGAGCGGAAGACGGCGGAGCGGAGGAGGAAGAGAAGGACCAGAAGTTCGAGGTGGTTCTGAATCGAAGCGGGAGCAGCGAACCCGAGTGGGGTCGAGGCCTGCCAGGGGGGGGGGCCGTCGGCTAGCAGCGGTGCTTCGGAGATTAGGTCCAGGTCACTCAGCCATGATCAGGATGGACAGGCAGCGGCAGGGAGCGAGATGCACGACATCCGATGCGAGGGGCGCGGGTGTGGGCCACCGGCCACTGCTCGCGTGAGCGCAGGGCTGCCGTCACTCGACCCTTCGTGCGAAGCGAGTGCGGGGGAGGGGCCATACGGATATGATGATGTTGTACGTTAATGCTAGTTTTTCTCCGAACGGCTGACAGCTTCTCTGTATCTGTCTCAAGTCTGTCAGCGACATCTCCTGTCGTGCACGCCCAATGTTCACGCGCTCACGAGCTGCGTCTAGCACATCAACGCCAGGGCGGGACAGCAACTGCTCGGTCATCCATCCCTCCGGTACATAATGCGCATGATGCGTATGTCACTCATTGTACGCTCAGATCTAGCAACGTGCGTCCCATTATCTCAGTATGTCGTGCTAATATTCCGAGCAACTCGGGCCCCGTGCACACGACGGCATCGAATTCGAGGGGCGTGACCGGGCTTCGAACAAAGGCCTGCGCCAGATGGGAAATTGCGAATCCTGTGGTTTCGGCGGCTCTTTCCGATCAAGATTCGAGCAGCCCAGGATTAGCGAGGGGGCCCACGCGCCGAGCCGTCGACGTCAGTATTGACTCAAACCCTGCGTACGAAACTGAATGCCCATGATCATCTGCGGGGGCACGCCGTTCGCCCGAGGTTGCCTATCGCTGACGCTGGCGGTGGTAGTTTAGCCGGAATCGCTCGCCCTGCGACCGAGCCTCAGGCTGGAGGGAGGGCGAGAAGGCACGGAGGCGTGTAGTCAGTCGCTCCGCTGTTCTTTCTGCGATCAGGAGGACAAGGTCGAGCCAGAAGCCAGCGGACGAGCTCAAGGCACGCCGCACCGCTCGTGTGATCAGACCACCGCAGCGGCACGGCTGTGAGGCAGATGGTCGTCCCGAGTCAGTGCTGGATACATGTCATGCCATGCTAGTCTCGCACTATCACGGTATCGGCCGGAAGGAGAGACACGGTACAATGCAGCATCACGACGCCATGGGGGGTGCACTGGCTCAATTCACTGCGCACGAGAACTGGGAATGGGACGGGAAGGGGCTGGGGCGTGCGAGGGGTACAATATCACGGTGCATTATGCCCTGATCTTGACATCCTCGACGGTCCACCGGCGTGGCCTGTCGTCGCGCTGCTGGGTATGTATGTAAGAGTAACCACCCACACCCATGCCGAGCAGCGGACTCCGTCGTCGGCCCGGCTGTGCACTGTGCACTGTGCGCTGGACAATGTGATTTCGACCACCTGCGCGCCACTGAGAACCAGGGTCCTCGTCTTCATCTTGGCCCTGTTCCTCCCTCGACCAGCTGGAGTGGCTGGCCACACACACGGAGGGCCGGGTTGAACCCCAAACCCCGCTTCGAAGCGTCTCTACTAGCCTCTAACTTGAGTTTCGAACATTCGGGCGAAGCACTCGGACGAGAAGCCCCGAGCTGGAGTCTCTACAGGCCCCACGAGCTGGCGCGCCTTGGCCCTGCCAGCCCCCAGATTCGATGATGCCGTCATTCACGCACGCACGCACGCATGCCTCGAGGCTGGCCACGGTGCGGCGTGCCAGCCAGTGCCTCCAAAATCCGCAGCGGCAGACGAGAGTTACGTCCGGAGGCTGTGCAGGTTTGGATGTGCCACGCCCTGGCATGCCTCTTCCGCGAGGCAGCGCTCCGCCCGGGTCGTGTCGTGTGTTGAGTCCGAATCGCAGGGTGGGTCTGTAAGTACCTGAGAGCCTGCTTCTTGGCTGGCGTTTTACCGTGATTCGGGCTGTACAGCGGCAGCGGCACAACTGGGGCCTACAGACACATGCTTGGGGTGAGGGTGGACGTAGGGGAATGTGGGCTTTAGATCACGCACTGCAGTGCTACGGTGGCTCTTCGCTGTCTGGGGTGATTGCGTTTGGTATTACGTGGATAAGACCCTGCATACGGCTGCGCTTGGTAAGCACAAAGCCTGTGCTGAAAAGTTGATTGTGCGTTGTACTAGAAAAAGAAGAAAAGTCAAATAAACTGGGATTATGGCTGCGCGAATTTCCTTGCAGGACAGATAGATGATCAGCACCGCGAAGGTCGGTCGGTACAATCTTTATGATGATGCTGGAAGCAGCGAAGACGCTGCTGGGGACAGTGGCACTAGTGAGGCTGAATCACGGCATGTTCAAGCACATGTTTTGCATCCGCATCTGCATCCGAGAATTCCAATATGCGCACTTCTCGAGATCGCGCAGACGCACTGCGAGACTCCGATGTCACGGCGACGGCGACAGCCAAACCACCAGCCGCACACGGCGGATGCCTCGTTGATCACACGACCGGCGGCGACCAGGCGCTGGAATCAGGGATCGTTGGCACAGAGCGCCACCAGCTAACATATCCGTACAGATATCTACACGAAGCTCACAGCCCTCGGACGTGATCCACAAAAATACTTATCCTACTACTTATCCATGACTACGGCTGTCCCATATTCCCAAGTTCAGTATTTCACCATGGTCCATGCTGTCGATGTATGCGCGGCGCGCCAGCCGCCACCGTGGTCCACGAATCAAAGTTGGACCTGCCAGTAGAGGCAGGTCCGCCCACACGCCCACTCCGCGACGCCGAGCAGGTGACCTACGGACGACGGCGACGGCGTGACGCACACTGTGCACCCGCACTTCGGCATACGGTCGGGGCGCGGCAACCAAATCGGAGCAGGGGGTGGGGCAAGTCCCGAGCAGGCGTACGCGATGCGGTCGGACGAGGCCGGCGCTTGGCTAGCCTTTCCGAGGAGGACGTACCCACCGCTGCGAACTGGGTCCGTTCACCCGAGTAAGAGTGAAGCAATAGTCGACCACCAGTTCCGGAGTTGGACGGTCGTGTTCCTGAGCAGATGATCGTAACAGGCAACGCTTACTGAGATGTGCTGTGGTCGGCTCGGGAGATGGCGAGGGGATCGCAATCGGGAGCAATCAGGATCGTTCTGCGCGAACCGAACCACATGCCCGTGGGGTTCAACGTTGAGCATGATGGGCACCTACTACGGATAAGTACGGGCATATACACGGAGCCTGGGAACTGCCAATGGACGATTAAATGGTGTCCGCGCGTGCCTTTCGTGCGGCGAGGACGTCGGGTGGGCCTGCGTCGGTGAAGGGAAGGGGCATAGCGCCGGGTCCGGGCAGCTAGGAGAGAAGCGTGTGGATGCATATGAATGCGTGTTGTTCACGAAAAGAACAAAGGGTCTGTTCTATGGGGCACAAGATCGGATCGGACGTGAGCGCAGCGTGCGGCGGCTCTGGAGAAGATGCGTTGGCAGGAGGGCGTTGTTCTGAATCTGCCTGCAGGCCAGGCGAAAGGAGGCACGCTGCGGGGGTGAAAGTGGTTTATTTGTGGCGAGCCGCGCGAAGGACCCTTCTCGTGTGATGGGGCGAGAATATGGGCGAGGACCTGTAACAAAGAACCACGTAGTGAATGCCAGACGCCATGCGAGGAGGCCGGTGAGAAGGACCCTCTCCAGCGCGAGGCCATGAGTCGGGGGATCGCGGTGGCGTCTGACCGGGCGTGGACGAGGGCACCGGGGCCGTTGCACCGAGGGTGTGACGAGGTCGACGTCGACGCGCGTAAGAGAAGCCCCTCACGTGCGCTCCGAGCGAGGGCGCGGGCGGGTCTCGTGCGCGCGATGGCAGCTGGGCAGCCCTCCGTCTGGCTCGAGCAGAAGCCCTTGGTGCGCGTCTCCACGAAGCCTTTCCTGCCGAAACGGCTTTCATAGGGAGGGGGAGTGTGTGACGGTGGGCGGGCGCTCGGAGTCAGAGGGGCGACGCGAGAAGCGTGCATGTGTGAGCGCACTGCCAGGGCTGGTCACATAAACCCGACGCGTGGATGCGCGAGTCGCGAACCCAGAGCTCTCGCAATTGCATTTGGATCTCTGCCGAGGCAGCTGAGCTGAGTGTGTTCCGACTTCTCTTCCTCCATGGGCCGTCGTCTGCCGCGGGGCCCTGTACATCCCGAATCCGAGTGTGGCAGCCGCCGGAATGTCGCCAGCCACTTATTCCGCCTTGCGTTCCTGAACAAGATTTGCCCCCGTTACGGCATCAACCCGTACGAGGCTGGCGAAGCCCTCCCGCTCGCACGCGTCTCTTTCGCTCAGCGTGCCTCCCGCCGAATGCGCGGGCCAGAGCGGGCCAGGCGCACCGTGCGCGCACGCCCAGCCCCCCGTCGGGGTGGAGACGAGGCAGACAGCCTCAGGCTTCCGGTCGTGAACGCGTCGATTAGGAACCCTCGCTCTGTTGCGTGCGATGGCCAACTCCCGGGAAGCAGCGACGGCGGCCAGAGACCGGGCGATCATGCGGGATCATCCATGGACAGACGTGGGCAGCGATCGACACACTATGTCCGAGGACAAGGCCACGGCCGGCGCGCGACAGGTGCTCACGCAAGACAGGCGTTGGACAGCGCGCGTATATGGGATGGCGAGAGCGCAGGAGGTGGCTCTCGACGGTCTGGGCCTCTCCAGGACCGGCGGCGGGTAGCAACGGCAAGCGCAGACGTCGAGCAGAGGCGTCGATCGAGCCGAACTCAGCATCACATCGACGCACATCGTCGTCCGACTCCAGGCTCAGATCTCAGAATTAACGACGACGTTCCTTTGCCGTTACCCCCGTGGAAAATCGCGATGCCATCACCTCTGACAGCCTTTGAGATCCATCGCGCGCGGGCACGGGCAGGGGAAAAGGAAAGAAAGAGGACATATGGGACGCGTATGCGCGAGGGAAAAGTTGATAATGGGAAACGGCGCAGAAAGAAGCTCACGGAGATGTCCCGTCCACGTCGAGCCAGTGACAGCCAAAAGCCGTATCGACCGTTTCGCCCGCCAGCGTCCACAACGCTTTTGACGCGGCCTTCTTTCCGGATACACCCTTGTCGTGTGGCCGGTGTGAGCAATGCCCATATTGAGCATCCATACTTCGCGCCTCCCCTGACAATAACGCGACGCAGACGCGTTTAGCGACGGCGTGACATGACGCAATGTTGGCGGACAAGACCTTTGTGGCTCGATAGACTCGTTAGAGTCGCCAGATGAGTGATCGGAGCCGGATAAATGACGGCGCGGCGACCTCAAGGCCACAGCCCACAATGCGAGGAGGTTGGATAGTACGGAATATCCGGCGCGAAGACAAAGGAAGGAAGGACGTGCTCAGTGGCACAGGTCCAACGGGATCAGACATGGCGGTGTCGGCGACATGATAGGCGACCGGCGAAAGAGGCGTAAGGTTGAGGGCATGTCCAGGACAAAAGGCATAGGGCGGCCGGGGGCGGCAGGAGGCGGAGGAGAAAAATAAGTGAGACGGAAGCGTGGGCGGGGGCAGCGATGGATGAGCTGGAGGTGAGTTCGTTGGTGGATCGCGCATCTCGTGGCTGGCTGTCATGTCACTAACTGTGGCCATACCTCCATAATCGGTCTAGCGTAGTTCTCCGATCTCAGGTCACTAGCCTTATTTAGCATTCCCGATGCCATCTCAGCGTCTTTCTGATTTAATATAATATTTACTGGTTTGTGCCGACACGGGATAAGCGAGTTGTGCTTCTGACATCTGCCGCATTCGGACATTTCAAGCGCCCGCTGGTCGATGGTGGACAAGTCCCTCGGTCGGACTGCATAAAAGCTCGTCTCCTCCTCCGTCTCCCCTCACCATTCCGCTCCCCAGCTACATCCGTCCAAACAACTTCCGCCTTTGCTTTTGCCCATCTCATCCTCGCACATCTCGCTCTCATCACCCTCATCCGAGCCTCTCCAACCTCTTCCGCGAGAACTAGCCCCTCACCGCCACCACCCACCACCCGTAACCAACCATGCACGCACACACCTCCGCTGCCCCAACCTGCCCGCGCTCCGTCGCGTCACCCTCAACACATACCCACGCGCCGACGCCTTCCCTCGGAGCTGCACCTGTCTCCCGCGCCGTCGATTCCGCGCCATGCCCAACATCCGCGAGCTCTCCCCAGTGCTGCCACTGCGGTTGGCGCGGTGCGCATGCCCCTACGTGCCCGTTCAAGTAAACGCGCCGTATGTCTGTATCATAGCTTTCCTCGTCGCTCTACCATGTGAGTATTCTATCCGTGCTTCCTTCTTCGCGATCACGCCTATTCCATCGCCACCACTGTTCAACCGGCGCCTGGCCCCTCCGTGTGCGCTCCGGCTCCCCCACCCCTTCCGCTCCTCGTATGACAGAGCGCTGACACAAACGTCGCCTCACAGCTGTCTCTTCTATAATCGACCATTGCTCTCACCGTTCGATCATGCAAGACATCACCCTGTATCACCAACCTATAGCATGCCGAGCACCATGCTCTCCTATTCATATTCGATCGCGTACTGAACGCATCTGACGCAACGCTGCCGCCGCTGTACGAGAAGCTATCGTAATGGAGGAAGGAGGTCGGAGAGTCCGGAGAGGAGCCGCTATCGTCTGTACATACCCCCCACCTCATCATCATCGCTCTGTATTTCCTCGCACATTCGCCTCTCGATTGTTCGCCCGACTCATTTGACACTGTGTACACTTGCTCTCTGTTTGAATGCACTACTGTTTACTCCTCCCTCTCCCTCTCTGACTCTAACTCGTTCGTGCGCGCGCGACGCGCGCGATTGGGGGCGTTGGTGTTGGTTGCGACTGGGGTCTTGTTTCTGCCGCACGGCACAAGGCACGGTGGGGGAATCTGAATTGGCGCGATCCGTCTGGTGTCGCGGATGCTGTCGCTGTTCGGCAGCGGGCGCTGTCAGCGAACTGCGCTGAAGCGGGATGTGGCTGGTGGCTCGTGCGATCTTATCTCCCATCAGGGACGGTCGCCCAGCAAGAATAACGTTATGATGACGCAGTCGGGGGTGTCTGTTTCCCCGCATCCGCTGCGTCGTCCTCCGTCGCTCGCCCCGATCTTCGAATTTCTCCTCCCCTGGCATCCCAAGACTCCCAGCTATTCCAAGCCCCCTCCGCCGTGTGCGAGTCCACCGTGAGTGGGACGTGCCAATCCTTCCAGCCACGCGCGGACGGGTTCTCTCCGAAGCAGCTTCGCCTTCGAATTCTTTGCCTTCCACCTGCCCCTTGACGCGTCGCGGTTCCATTCCCTTGTCTCCCTCCCCCATTCAGTCTTAGCCGTGCCCGGCATCACGCTCCGCCCCCACCTCCACATCGCAACACCCCTCCTGGCCGTATCGATGACCCATCGCCCCATCGATAAGCCCCGCCCCCTCCCGCCCGGCGCCCGCTGTTTGAGACAGAAATTCAGAACTGAGTCCGCGCCCGCGCTCGATCGCGCGCCTCCCATGGCAGCAAAAAAAAAGTTTGAATACTATCTGAATCCCAATCATGAATCCTACCCGACGCCCGTCGAACGTGGACACGCGACCCCGCAGCCATCCATAGCGCGTTCAGCACGGCGTTGATGTCTGAAGAGGAGTCGGAGGAGGAGGGCGCGGAACGGGACCAGGGCGGAGGGCTTCAAGGGGCATGTTGTTCATGTGCGCCCGCCGGGCCGCCGAATGGAATGAGATTGGGATGCCAGTGGGATGGGGTCGTCATAACAATTGCGCTGAAACGCTACCATACCGGACGCGAAGGACGAACCCGCTCCGCGCCTCCCTGTTCCGAGAAGAGAGAACCCGGTGCAATTGTTCGGGACTTGGGAACTTCTACCCCGGAAGGACTAATAGGGAGGCGACATACTGTAGTGCTGACATTCGCTCCTCCTGCTCCACCTGGCGCGCGCGCGCGCGAGCTCCGAGTCACGCAGGGCATGGCGACGGTCCCCGGTCTCAGTTGCAGGCAGCCCTGCAACTTGGTGGAAGCTGAAAAGATTTTAACATCGACCGTGCGCAGGGGCCCGCAACAATTGGGTGCAGATCTGTGGCCACACGGCCATCGCTCGCCCATGGCTTGACCCGGTTCGCGTCGGCCGTCGACGTCGACGTCATAATAAGTGGGGGGTAGCAGCGCCCGCTACCCGACGGCCAAGGCACGTAAGCAGGCAATGCCAAAAGTTGGAAGTCCGCTCGATTGTCCAATCTAAGCGACTCGAGCGAGACGATGTGATGTATTTATCTCCAGTGACAAGTGTCCCATCTCCGAATCTTCCATCCTGCACAAGCCCCCACGAGAGAACTTGGACGTCAAGTGGTGCAATATCCTCAAGCACGAAGCCACTGGGAGGTATTGAACTTGTCGTGCATGCTGAACAGCACCGCTTCCGAGCTTGTCCCTCCGTATTTGAGGACCCTGCGGGTCTTGGTGGTGGTTGGCCTGAGGGTAGTTGAAGCTCTTTCGTAAGTTTTTCACCTTCAGCTATGGCTGTTGGAAATAAGGCATGGTACGAGAAGTACTATCTGTGAAATGCCAGTCAACTTCCGCTGCTCGTGTTTTTTCGAGTCCTTGCTAGCGCTAGCGGACCCGGGTCTTTCGCGTCTCGCTAACGCTTGCTCTTGTGCTTACATAAGCGCGCTGCCTCCAATATTCGCCTGGTATTATTCCTCACCGTCCCTATGACATCCCAAAAACTTATGGGAACCCTTATATTGGATACAAACTACAGGTTGTTGGTGCCCGATCTTATACAAGTGGACTGGGGAGTAGTGTATACTACAATCAGTTTGGTGAAGTGGGTGTAACATGTCGAGATCTGGCTTGGGTATGCAATGCGGAAGAATTTTTCACGAAGAAATCCAAATATGATCTAATCGCATACCTTTGACCACCAAGATCTGTTGCACAGTGAGTATACGAGTGGTCCAAAGACGCATCAGTGTTGAGCTTCGGCAACACACAGATCTGTACGTTGGTCTAAGCATCTTATCATCATCATGCTCTGTTATCTCATCTGAGTCTCTGGTCGGAGTTCCGACATCTCGTTGAGCGAAAGTCTCCGATGATTACCGAGAATCAGACGCTGGCCGCTCGCTTAGGACCCTCTGGCAGGGCGCTGCTGGCCCCCATAATAAGGTGGGGAAAGACGGGTGCAGGGGCGACGCGAAGCGAGCTGCAAGCGAAGGCCGGTTCACGAGACGACGGAACGCCCGCCCTCGGAGATGGGGTTTTAGCAGCCTTTCAAGTTTCCGCCGGAGTCGACATCTGCGCGTCTCCGAGCCCTGTTCCGAGTCCTGTGCCAGTTGTTCGTGTTGAAATCTGCGTCGCTTGTCTCTCCTCGGATCCCGGCCCACCCTCCGGTGTGTTGGCGAACGTGGGGATGACTCGTCGGACGTGCACGATGCCATTGTTCTCCTGTCCGGCAGAGAGCGCGCCGCGAGTCCCGAGGACATACCGTGCACTGGTACGTACGCACGGCGGGCGTTCCGTATGATGGTTTCCCAGATTGGCCTTGGTCCACACGGCAGGCGATGGATGATGACGACATCACCGTTCAGGGTGCATTGGCCCGCGGGTTCGTATTCGACAGGCCGGAACATTGTATGGACGCGCGCAAACCGTTCCGCGCACCACGGTGGCAGTGTCAGGCTGTCTTGGATGGGTTCTATCGAACGACGTGGGTTTCACAGTTCAGCGTGTTGTTGTTCCTACTAGCCCCGGGCCCCTCCGCGGTGCACGATACGGCGTGCCATCGGCGTCCAATCGTCTGTATCATCCTCGGCCATCTCGTATCCTGTACTTGCTTATCCATCCATCGCTCGTGTTGGCCCTGAAAGGGCTATCCTGTTCGTCCGAGCCATCTTTTCTCATCCACCATTCACCGCAGGTAGTCACGCTCTACCGATCACAGTGGAAGCCCATGCTTCTTCGAGCTCGTTGGCACCTCGAACTCGCTCCCGCGTCCGCAGCGGCCTCGGAAGCCGCAACTCAAACACGAACCCGTAGGTGTGTCTCCCAGCCTCCGAGAGTCCGCTAACCTGAGCAAGTGTTCCACGCTCCTCTCTCATCTCCGAAATTTGACTGCCCGAGTGATCTGCATCCCGCACGTTCCCTCCTCAACAGCTGCACCCTCGCGATCACGCCACCGTCCAAGCCACGCTTTTGACGCCTCCTCGGGTTCGAGCACTACGACGTCACGTCCCTGCTGGCCTTTCAGCTCCCCCACCCGGTACCCATGGTCAATCCTCATGACTATTGCGCCTCGGAAACTTCCCCAGCGAAGCACCTGATACTCACCTCTTGGCCCACCAACGTGTCCGCCGCTCTCCTCACCCCCGTCCACCTGACCGCGTCACCTGCAGCCCCGCCGCCTCGTTGCAGCGGCTCGGACGACGGAACGCACTCGCATCGCGGCTTCCGAGACGGAGTCCGAGCCACGAGCCCCCTCCATCAACTCCGTTCCGGTGCGTCAAGATACCAACATACAGATACGCTGGATGATCGGGTTGGACATGCGTCGACGTCGACGTCGATCTAGGAACGACGCTGGCCGCACTGGGCAAGAGCTATACCGCACACCGTGACATGTACACGTACATGGCTGTCAGACATCGGTATGGAGCCTCCGAAGGGAGGATCTGCCCATCTGACCTCGGGGCTGAGTTCCAACGCAAAGCCTGCAGGTGCGCTGTGGCGGGGTGGGTCATGCTGCGCGCATCATGATAAAGGTGAGCGTTCCGAGTCCTGATATGTTCGAGGGCGGACTCGTTTCAGCCATGACGTGCTCGACGCTGTCGTGGTGTTTTGACCGGGCGTCGTCGGGCCTGTCGTATGTGGAAAGGACGCTCAGACCGTTGCGGATACGTTCCAGTGATCACACTGATGGTATCTCGAGCTGGTCATGGTACGATACTTACCTCCAAAACTTAGCCCCATCACACTGCTCGGGCACGGACGCGCAATATCGGGTGCCCAGCGATGCGCAGACCCGGCGAGGTACGGCCCGTGCAGCTAAGTTAGTGCGGCGCGGACGTCTATCTGAGCATGTCCGGGTGCACTGCCAGGGGTCTCAGGTGGTTGGTAGCGTTATGCCCCATTTAGGCGTGGGCTTCTCGCGCCAGTTCCGATTCCGAAACCCGATCCCGAGATGCGACCTGGCGCGACGGGCGGAGGCACGATAAGTAAGTGCATCGATCCCGTCGTCGTCGAAAAGGGCAAACCGGTGAGCGGGCGCATCTGATCAATTCCAGATAAATCCAAGTTCCAGCTACGGTTTTGGAGGCGATGGGTTACTCATCGATGTCGCGCAGCCCGTCTTGAAAGTTGAAAACCGTCCATACAGTACTTACTGTAACACTGCGGCAGGGGGTGTACTGTTCACCCCGTCGGTGGCGGGCCTAGCTTGACCTCACTTAGAATTCAAGCCCCGCGACTCACGGAACGTTCACAACGCATTCTTATCATTATTAGAATAATACTCACTTACCATGCGTGCGTCCGACGTCCGTAGCCCGCGCCCAGGTGCGCGCGCGACGGACGTCGTCGGAGTGCCTCTTCTGGTTATAGTGGCGCGGTCAGGTGCAGCTCTGGCGGATGCCGCCTGGAAGAGTCTCCGCGTTCTACGCGTTCTGCGTCACGACGGCCGTACGCAGCCGTCCTCGCTGGAGTTCTCTGCTGGAATATTGTTTTGGATCCGCCTGAGTGGCCAGCGACCAGCTGTCGCGCGCAGATACAAGGAAGTAATGTATCGCGCCACGGCGAATCGCGACGCCGGGATACGGCTATGGTGGCTTCCCGTGCGAGCCGTGGGTTGTCTTGGGTTGTGCTGGGGATCTGAGGACAGATGTGTGATGTGTGTCGGTCCTGGGTGATCTTTTCTGGAACGACAACCGACAGTCAAATTAACCCCGGGCGTGCCACCGGTAAGCATACGGAATGGCGTGCAAGACATGGCATCCATGAATCCTTTCAGTTTACAGGAGACAGAGACAGCAGGAGACCAGTACAGTACTTGCTGCAATATTGGCCCCTGGCAAGTCCACGGTTTCCAGAAGGTTTGCCGTCCCAATGATTCCGATCCCCACCCGCGCTCTCACTCCTTCTTTACGTATAGGAATAGTAACCAATCTCATCTTTCGGCAGTGCTGTGCAATCGAAGCCTGCCTGCCTGCCAGTGCCAGGGTGGCCTGCGATGCGCACCGTCGTAGCGCCGGCCGAAGTTCGAAGTTCGATCGCGCTCCTTCTGCGGAAGGATGTGCGCGTGACCTCGACGTCTTGGCTTGGCGCACGCGCAGGCCGAATCTTCCAGTCATCCTCCTCTTTCTACTTACCACCATGCATACACCCCGTGTGCTGTCGCCTGGTTGGTCTGCGCTTACACAAGCGAGGAGAAGTTCTCGAGAGTCGACGTCAAGCACGTATGGTGGGTGCGCATATATGCATACGCTGCTGCATCGCAAGCTGACGCGTCGGCCAGCGCCGAACGACTTTCCCTCCCTGGTCAGGTGGCCGTTCCCCGCGTTGCAGTTGCCACCATGGGCGTGCTTCGGCTTCCATGCGCGCCCACGGTTTACTGGCAGATAGAACCTCCCCCGAATTTCTGTTGTGTGTGGAGTGAGGATGTGCGCATCGTGCGCATGCATATAGGGTGTATCGGTCCAATCGGATGCCCGCGAAGCACAAGCCGCCGACGTCGCACATCGCACGGATGCGGACGCGGATGCCGCGAGGGCCCGGGAACGTTCAGCGCGAAGCCGAGGGAAGGGGGAGGGAATGGGGATGGGGTGCTGGTGAAATGCACATTGAACTCTGCTGCTGCGCGCGTGCCAGCCTGCTGGGGGGCGTGTACAGCAGCACCGTCCGAGGTCGCATGGCCGCTCGACTCCGGATCCGCCTGGGCTCGCTTTGTGCAGGTGTATGCTTCTCGTGCGTTTGAAGGCTCGGCGATGGATTGGATACTACCTAGGGAGATCCCGCAGGAAAGGGAGAGCACGCGTCGTGAGAGGCTTTTCGACGGGCGTATGGTAACCTTCTGAATGTGTGCGGTAAGGTTTGAATTTGATTGAAATGCAAAGCTGAATTTGGAGTTGCCTCTTCCGATTCCAGCTGGTGGACGCATTTGCTCAGATAACCTTACGAACCCATGGAATCTACCACACGCGGCAAGTAACTCTCCCTTCCCCGCTGTTCCTTTAATTCCCTCTTGCAGCATCCTTGGCCAGCCGCTGGTGCTGGAGAGCGGCCTTCCAACACCCCGAAGGGCTCCGCTGGACTTCAAGGCCGCGCCTGGATGCATCGCGCTCTTAATGCGCTCCCAAATGCACCGCTAATGTCCTCACCCGCTTGTTCCCATTCCCCAAGGAAGGGGGGGGGAACTTTTTGACCCGCTTCTGCACCGCGCTTCCTGACCTGGAAGCCTGGGGGTGTGTACCTACCACAGCTCTTCCAGGTGGGTGCCCCTGGCAAGCCGAGAGGCTAGCGCTCGGCCGCCGCACTCACAATGTATACGCCGGGTTCGCACCTTCGCCAGTGCGCTTCCCCCGGGGGCAGGTGAGGTGAAGGAGGTGCCCGATGGGTGCTCTCATGATCTGCTTCGCTGTCAGTGTCGGCCGTTGGTTTTGCCCCTGGACGACCGGAACGCTTGGATGGGGCTCAGGTGAGATGTCCGAATGGGCGTTCCGCTTTCCTTTCCTTTGCCTAGCTGTGTATCGTATCGCGAACTGAAACGGCGAACCACGTCCCGCAGCGCGATAGAATACCGGCACGCCCGTGTCAGTAACGCCGTGTCTTCCGCGCCCAACTCCCGGTCCGCGCATTCAGTATCTCGGATGGGCAGCCGGTGTGGATCCACCTAGGGAATTGTGAAGCTACCACCACTACACGGTGAGCAACGTTCGAAAACAACATCGTACACAAGAATATCGCTGAACTTAGTTCGTCCACCAAGAGAACTTAACTCAGACCGTCGGAGTCGGACCCGATGGACCGGGGAGAGTAATGGGCGCCAAAGTCTGGGGCAGGAGACGCTAGGCCATTTGGGGGCATGCGGCCCTGATCGGCGGGCCCGGAGACAGGTGATCGAGCCGAGGCCCGAGGGGCCGGCACACGCCCACGGTCAATTGCAGCCTCAGCTCGACGTTCTCGACGCTTGTCCTCGTCCTTCCACCGCACCCTTCTATCCATAGCCATCGCCCGCGACATCAGATCGCCGTCGTCGGGATACGCTCCTCCCTCAGGTCGCCCAAGCCTCATCTATCCATCGTCAGAGCCTCCGGTCTTACGGCGGACTCGGATGGATCAACTTCGTGTGGCGAGGTGTGTCTCGCTCGAGAGGTCGCCGGCGGAGGCAGCCTAGGTCGAGCGGACTTGAAGTGGTGCATGGTGCGAGGCTACTATCACAAGGTCTGTGTTCTTTCTGTGCTTATCATCGTCGGTATTTCTGTTCTGCTCCGAATATAGGTCTCAGCAACACTCCAGCTACGAGCCTCGACTCACCTACCCGAGCCCTCCCGTGTGGCACGAAGTTATGCGACAAAGAAGTCGAACGGCCCGCCACCCCGCACAATCGCGCCACTGCGCGGCGTTGCGCTGCTGCTGCGAAGCCCGTCGGCTCGCGCGCGGTGCTTCAATTCGCGGCTCGCCGTGCGTTCTCAATCTCAGCCCGCAAAGCGGGCCTTCTGGTGTTCTCGGTGAGTCAGCGACGTTCACGATGCGGCGTGCATTCCACTCACCGTGCCCCTCACACCCACCCCGCCGCTAAGGGCTGCTGTACGCGGTCGCGGGGGGGAAGGGGGGGCTTCGGCTTCCTTGGACATTGACAAGCGTCGCGTATTGCTTGCCGCGCGAAGAGGGGACTCTCCGGGCGGCGAGCCATGCGCTGCATGGGCTGGGCAACGCACATCTGATTCCGTGACTTCCGGCCGTATCTGCGGTGCGCACGGGAATCCCTCACGAGTCGTCTGTGCAGCGTTCGGCTGTCAGGCCACTCGCGTGAAGGGAGGGGAGAGTTGGAAAGCGGGGTTCGAACGCAATGACGAACGCTGCGCTGGAAGGAGCGTGCGCGCCTCGTGACGGCTGCCGCCCCTCACGAAGGCGGAAGAAAGGAACGCGCAGAACGTGCGGGAGAAAACGAGGGGCGTTCTCGAACCCTCAGGCGTAGGTGCGCCGCACGCGCGAAGTTCGAATGCAAGAGCGGAGTGGACGTGCTGCCGGGAAGTAGCGCATGTAAATTGTGCGTCGCGAGCCTGTTCTGAATGATGATGAATCCTCCTGGATAGGTGCGCGCGTGGCGCGGGGGCTCGCGATCTCCGGGCTTCTGAGAAGCGGCGTGAGGAGCCTGACAAATGCGATTGAGAAGAAGCGGTAGAAGAGGTAGAAGCAGCTAGGGGGCGAAGTCCGTTTGAATCGTACACCGTCATATGAAGGGGCACAGAAGCTGCGCGAGGTTCGTGAAGTTCATACATTCGAACGGGTCGATGGCATTGTAGACGTAATAATACAGCTATTGTACATCCTACCGATGCTCCCGGTGTGAGTGGTCGCCAACGGAGTTGCCTCTTCCGCCTCCGCCTGATGCCTGAAGAGGTTGCAGAACGCACAGGACACTGAACTACGCCGAACTGCACAGACGGCAGAAGAGTCAAGCTAGTAGAGTCGCGGGAACG
Source organism: Ganoderma lingzhi (assembly GCA_026283605.1). Taxonomy (NCBI): domain Eukaryota; kingdom Fungi; phylum Basidiomycota; class Agaricomycetes; order Polyporales; family Polyporaceae; genus Ganoderma; species Ganoderma lingzhi. Next base: position 4,119,155 of record JAPJYM010000001.1, read on the forward strand.
GAAGGAGTCTAGCCGCTTCTCCTCTTGCCTATACTGGGGACAACGGAACACATTCGCGCGAACGTGACCACCCACGCCCTCGAAGCTTCACAGACGTTCTCATGGCCCCGGATTATCGGATTTGCATTTGCAACGCTCGGCTAGCGATATCGTGCGTCCTAAATGAAGAAAGAGGCAAATACGCACTTCCAACGTTCGTGAGTGCATTGCGGAAGATCTATGTCTGTTCTCCGCTCTTTGTGACTCATGGGATAGGTCGGGCGAAGATGAGATAAACGGAGTACCCTCCAAGTCATGATGATAACCCATTGTCGGTGCACTTAGAACGTCCGAGCGAGTCCACGTCAGCGGGTCACGCCTTGACTCCGAAGGACTGGTCGCGGAGGAGAGAAAGCCCGTATCGCGACGGTATGATGAGTTACCGGAGACCCAGGGCGCGGTATTTTTGCAGACCTAATCACGTATCATGCACCGGTATCGGGGATAGCAACATACGCACGTACTAGACGCAGCGGTGGCGTGTGGCCCGCCAAGGCTGGAACTTGAACGCCTTCTGTATGCGGTCATCGAGAGCTTGACGACGACTTCTGGGCGGCAGCACGGGAGCATATGCGCGACATTCAATGCCCGGCGGCGTTGCTTCTCGCGCGCATCTCAGACCATCGTGTCAAGACGCCGCGACGCTATTGGGCGAGGTGGCATGAAGGTGTTGTATCCTTCCGTTGATCTTGGACCCTGGAAGACGACGCACACCTCGTATCTTTTAGTCCGATGACGTGCGACGTGTGCGGGGTAGGTTATGCCATGATATGGGCCATAGAGTAGTATGCCCTGTCATGTTATCCCCCTTGACTCTAGGCGAGAAAACGCTGCAGGACACGACGCACGGTAGAACTTCGAAGTTCGAACAACCCTGCGGCGCAGACACGACGCCGGGCGGGAACATATCATGGCTAGTGCGCATATGGCAGTCTTGTGATAGTATCTCCGACCTGCTTCGGAAGTGGTGAGCACCAGCGCGTGAAGTGGTCGAGCATCAATCCAATACATCCAAAACATACGCACATCGCCATGTCACACCCCCCCCCCCCATTTATATTCTGTGCCTCCCCTTCTTTTCTGTCACGCAACATAGCCCATGAGGCGAGCCCCCGACCCTCGGGCGTCATCCCCGGCGCCATCGTCATCTGTATGTAAACGAAGCCCGCGAGTGGCCCCGCGACGCCGCCTCTTCTCAACCTGTCAGGGATGACGCGAATACCACCGGGCCTTGGCCGCGCTGACAACTTGGTTAGCTCGTGCATTGCGTCGCACAGCACCCACCTAGGCTGCACGGGGTTCCAATGCGTTCGGCGGGACGCATAAGCAGCACCCGCTCCTCGCAGCCGGCCTGAGAAGAGATGCCCAAGCGTGGGCATCGACGCATTCCAGCTCGTGGCCTCAATCAATGACAAACGCTGTTGGACCCTCAAAGAGGTTAGCCCCGCCCGCTCCCACCCAGCGCTCGCTCGCGTACCGAGCCCTGGCGAACACTTACTCGATGCGCATACAGGAGAGGCAGCTGAGTGCGGGCCACAGGGATTAGTCGGAAGAGAACTCCTGAGCCCGGTGGCCGGCACTGCGCCGCGCGCGCCGTGGAGCAAGCAGAGGCCTCATGGTCGCTCATATCGACGGGAGGGCGCTCTGGAGCACAGGGAAGGTCACAAAAATATGGGCCATGCACCCTGAATAGCCATAGCCAGGAAGCACCCCGCAGGTCCAGCCACACGGAAGCTATTATGGCGCGCAAAATAGCTGGTGTCGCCAACGACTAAACATTGCGTGGCCCGCCCGCCTCGTGCGGGGTGAAAGAAGGCAGAAGAGACGCAAAAAGAAGACGCGAATGGGCGGGTGGAGCAGGTGAAGATAATGGTCGGGAAATGAGATCTGGGGCGACGATGCAGATTGGGTAGTAGACTGGCATCCCAGTGGCCCCTGGTCCTGGCGCTGATGCTCCCACATACTGTAAGTTGCCGCGCTCGGCGGGTGGGCGGCGCACTAGGCAGTATGGCATCTGCATGGGATGCTGACCGCTAGAGATGTGCGTACTTGCTGCACAGCATATGTATGGTCGTCGAGGGGTTTCTGCGCCCGAAACCTTAGCGCAATTCAGCGGCGCTTGGAACGCGGCTGGGGGAAAGTGGCAGACCGCGGTTGGGATACCTCACATACCTCAACGGGCATCATCCAGCAAAGCGCTATGAAGTGGCGGGAGAAAGTTGAAGGCGGGAAGCATTCCGAAGTTGTCGATGAGGCTCCGCCCCTGGAGACGGTTGGGATCGTTATATTCTTGTCCCGTCGTGGTTGCATGGTCGCTGCATCTACGGCGTGTCAGTCAGTTGATGACGAGGAACGCACAAAAGGGGCTATTACAGGAAGGACACAAGGTCGAGGTTTGCAATTGCACACCTGTGCATCTGTCGCCTTGTAGAGCTATCTGAATGGTGAGAAGTCGACGGGGGTCGGACACTGACGATAATTGAGCTGACGCACTGCCCTCCGCACGGAAGCCCCAAATTCCCATGACGGTCTATGCACAAAGCTACTAGGTGGTGGTGCATCCGCACTGTACCCACTACAATCGGTGGCATCGCTGGTTTCCGTTGGCCCCTTCGTCACGATGCTTCTCCCTTCCCGACGTCTGGTTTGGTGAGAAAAGAATCGATTTTACAAGACTTCGGTGGATCATCGTTTTTCGCAGTCCCAAAATTTTGGACAGCGAAGGGGAAAATGACATATCATGGGATTAGTTGGAAGGGGCCCCCGTGAGAGTTGACGTGGAGCGGGGTGCAGATATGATAGCAGATGAAGTTTCAGTGCCTAGACGACTGCGAAGTGGAATATCTATTGCAGCGAGCGTCGTTTTTGTGGCGTGGAACTTGGAATGGCAGTTCCCAGAGCTGTAGGTATGGTATTAGCTTGTTTCAGAACGCAACATGATTGTAATAAATCATCTAACAAGAATGGGAACCATCCGAACCTCGGTGTACACCATCTTCCGCAGAATCCGCCCAAAAAAGACAGGAAGAGAGGCTTGGCCGCAGTCCGGAAAGGCTTTGAAGAGAGAAGAGTTGCACTGGCATACCAATACAGAGCAGGTGCTCAGCGTGAGCTCGGCCGATGACCCAGGTGATCTTCGCTCCCTTTTCGGGCCCGTGGTAAGCTGGCGACCTCAATGCGTGACGTCAAGAAATTAGCTACCGCTTCCCCACACTAGCACGCCTTCTCGCTTATTTGTTGCCTTGCCTCGTCCCATACACGCCGATCTAGCCGTGATCTTGAGATCAGACAGCACACAAGGACATGCAATCTCATACAGGGTTAGTCCACGTAAGGATCCGTTAAATGAGCTCAAACTCACCAGGGTATATTCAGGGCACTGCCAGCTTACGTGGTATCTAACGTTCCCAGATCCATCCGAACAAACTCAGAGCTAGACGATGTAGAAATACTTCTGAGGTCCAAACACCTCTGCGTTCTCGATCTATGCGAAGAACTCGCGTGAGATAGAGAAGAACTACGGTGATGACTAAGAACACACCCAATCCACCAGGACTCCAAGGACGAGATCGAGGTTCTCGGCGTCCTTCCCGATATCCAGCACTTCAGTACGGGCGTACTTCGCGTAGTCGCTTCCTTTAGGTGCCTGATAGGCGAAGAATATCCAATGATCTCCGCAAGTCACGGCACCTCTTGCGCATTCTTTGCTATACAGAAATATGTTAATCCAACTCTCGTCCAGTCCACACCTGATAGACGTACGAAGTCTCACGGCACAGCGCCGCCGATGCCATGACGGCCTGTGTCAGCCCAGACTGAAGCTCAGAGCACGCCCGAGCCTCGTAGATGTTCGACGATCCGGCATGCAGTAAATCCGGCCTGTTCAGCGCCCCGACCGGGTCCGACAGCACGAGGCCTGAAACCGCAAGCTGTTCGCCAGCGAGCACTAGGTGCATAAAGCGGTCTGTGGGCTCCTACCTGAGTACTTTGAAGGGCGTTTCGCGATGAGATAGTCTATGACGCCCTCGAGCGATGGCTTTCCATCAGGTGGTGTGTTCAGGGCAGTCCAGTCTGGAACGATCGAAAGGCTGTCCGTGTCTGTGCTGAGTACGGACGCGAGCCGGAGGAAGATGACATCGACTAGCATCCGGGATCCGGCCAGTGACTGTCAGTACAGATGATGATAAGCCCATGGATATAGATAACAGAAAGTGAGTTACATATTCTGTAAGTGCATGTGCAGTCATAGGTGGATATGCCAAAGATCGACGCACCGCTGTGGACATGTGCTTGCGGACGAGCGAGATCAGAGCCTTCGTGTTCGCCAAAGTGAGGAAGTTGTTCCCCACTTCCTGCCCGCCTCGCTGGCGCACGAGAGCCCTCGCAGCTTCGTCTTTGAACCCCAGCCCATAGGGGAAAATTCGGAGCTCCTGCAGATCGAGCACGGTGGCAATCGATGGAGCCCGCTGCAGTTAGTGGGCACGCACGTAAACGGTCCGTAATGCGAATGGAGCCACGTGAGGAGAGTTGATGTTGAATATAAATGCAAGCGCAGAAATAAGAGGATCCACGCACTGAGCTCTGTTTGAGTTTGAAAAACAAGCTTTCGATGGCCTCGACCACGGCAGCAGTCTTCTCGTCCTCCCTGTCCAGGGCCGCCACGAACGGTATCAGTGACTGCACGACTGGGTCGATCTCGCCTGCAGTCAGCTCGTTGATCCTGCGTTTCTGTCCGGCCATCTTGTCGTGCGGATCGACCTATGGATATGTGTGTGTGCTTCGTCAAGAGGCGACCGGTGCCATTCGAATTCGCATCCGACAAATGATAGACGATCGCCGCCTATGTAAGCCACCCGCGTAGATAGTCGGCTGGTAGAGTGAAATTTGAGCTTGCAGATCATCCAGCATAGGCATCACGAGTAGAATGATATGTTTTTGGAGCCCGGCTCGTGGCGTGGCAGTGGTGGAGAGCAACGACGTAGAGTAACTTAAAACAGGTAAAAACAAGAAATAAATCATCTGCGCAGATCTACGCGCGCAAGACGTCATCGGCGCCTATACACTTTACTTGCCGCTCCCCGGGCGGCGGCCCCGCCAACTTAGTGCAATTGAGTCATTCTCAGGTACAATGCGATACCTAGCATCATCTAATATCTACTGGTTTTCTAGGGAGGAAATATGTGTATTCGTGTTCATATAATAATACCGAATATTGTATAGAAGGGGTTTGTGTAAACCGACCAATCGTTGAAGCTTTGAAGACTCGACTGAGAAAAACGACAATTTGAGTACGTTCGTGATATTGTCATCTATGCAGAGGCACCTCTCAAGTTACACGCCATCCCCAGCCGCAGGGGTGCCAAGGGGACAGAGATCATCCACGTACATACCTTCTACCCTAGAATGAGGTGGCTGTCAAAACCTTCTGCTTGGCTAGCGGTAAGAGCCGATTCTCCAGCCGCATTGAAGCCTCAACAACACTCCGTCACGGTGTAGACCACGACTCAGCGACAGATTGATCGGTGCGTCTGCTTGCTCATCCATTCATTATCGGGAGCCCATAGCGTCTAGCTCACACGTATGTACGTACATACGGCGAGGAACGTATACATTTTTTCCGAGAAACGGAGGGTCACCGGAGGAGTCATTAATATTTTTCCTCAGTTGGCCAGCGACCACGAACGGCCTCAAGCGGTACGGGTCGCCCGAGAATTTAGTATGTCACTGCGCAAATTTACACACAACTTGTGTGCGGCGCGCCAGCCACTCAACGCCTGTGGCGCCAGGCCCTCTCAATCTGCGCACAAAACAGACCAGAAGTTGATCCAGACTGATATTCGATATCCTGGTCTATGCCCTATCCTCAAATTGATTCAGGGTCAGTTCAGCGCGACTGGAATTCGATGGTGACGGTACTACCGTCGGTACGATAGTCAAGGACTCCAGGCACGAAACCTCGGGCAGCACCGCCGCGGCGATATTATTATTAATGAACGTGGCCCAGGACCCCTGACAATAGGTGGGGAGGCTGGATCCGGTTTCACCAAAAGGGACCCAAAACATCCGGATTTTTTTGGCAAAATTTGGCCTCAAACCTCCGGATTTTTTCCAGGCTGGGCCCCCTTCGGGGGCCATACATCCGGATTTTCGATCCGGCCTGCGGCCGGTACCCCCGTATCTGGATGGCCCGATCCAGCCTGTTAAAACGCAAATTTTATCCGATTAGAGCTGCAAAAATGACCAAACACAATGGTTTCGTATCTCTGCTATGATAGAAATTATAATGCAGCGGTTTGGCGGCGGTAACAAGTGGTGGTACCCTCATCTGCCTCTGACCCCGACCCCAGGAGATGCCTTCTTTACTGCATGTCTCCTCGACTTACATGGCATCCGTAAGCTGAATGCTCTCGTATTGCTCGAAGACTGAACTTCGAGGTCAATACAGAGGCTGTTGCGATTTGGACTCGACGGATCCACTGCAGATAGAAAAATTTTACCCGCGCCGAGCAGGCCCGTATATAGTAAACATCATCCGCCACAAAACGGGAGAAAATGGGACTCGGAAAATACTGGTTCCCAGTAGTCTCATACCAAGACCGTCCGCGCGTTAGCGTGGACGGTCTTGTCTCAAAGTCCCCATTAGTGAAGGGGTCTGGGGGGTGGCCCATTCATTATATCAGATAATAAATGGATTTTGATCGGGTTTCTAGCAACTCTTACAAAAGTAAGTAGCGAAGTTGTTAGCTGAGTAAAGACACTAGCGCCCGAAGGCACTGCCACCAGCTACACTATGTGGCCCCCCGCGCGCAACCAGTGTGGCCGACCCAGCTGTCCCCGCCTCGATACCGATAACCTCTCGCAAAAACCAGTCGAGGAGTGCTGTGCAGTTTGTGTACAGTAGTACGAAGCTCGAGTCCGAGCGCATCTGGGGAGCATGGTGTTGCTCTGGTGCAGGGGCCTGACCAGCGCCCAGCGACGACTGCCAGTGTCGCGCATTTCCATTTCGTGCCATGCCACAGGCGGACTGGTAGGCGAAAAGAGCGGCGAGAACAAGGCTAGACAAGGCTATTCATGAGAATATCCGTGAGGAATCTCATGAATCCCGGGCTGCTCAGCAGGAAGGCAAGCTACACGAACTCGGAGGACCTCAGGCTTGAGGTGTCAGGGCCGGCGTGTTGCGCAAAGGCGGCCCAGCTATGCAGCCTAGAGAATACCAGCGTGGGCCGCATGTACATCAAGAATGGCTACAATATCTTCGCGGAAGCACGTCCCTAGTCGTTGTCGTCGGTGAGGTGTTTGGAACGAATCCATCATAGGGAGGGCGCGGAGGGCGCCAAAGTTGACAGGCTTATCCTCGAGATTGATCCGATAATCAAATGGACTAATAAGCTGTTCTTATCCGGTAACAAACCTTTCTAATGGACGGCCACCCCCCAGACCCCTTCAATAAGTGGTACATTGATCCAAACCCCTCTCCCGTTCAGGGGAAGGGTTTGTGTCGAACCTAGGTTCCCAGTTGGTTCCAGCTTCCTGCTGACGTGCTCGGAGTTGAACTCAGAATTGTTGTTAGTTCAGCGCCTTTATCTGTTGGTCTCGCCATCAACTCGCCATTACCCGTTGGTCGGCGCTAACAGGCACATCCGGACAACTGATCCGGGATCCCACCAGTTGGATTGGGACTTCCGGACAACATTTCCGGCCTGGGGCCGGTTTGGGGCCCCATATATCTGGATTGGATCCGGCGTCGGGGGCTCGAAATGGCCCAAAACATCCGGATATAGGAACCGGCCATCCCACCTATTGTCAGGGGTCCTCGTGGCCCGCGGCCAGGCATACGGATATTGTAATGTGCCATATTGACCTCTGCCATGGGGGGCATGTCCTTTATCCAGATGTGCGCTGTGTATCGCGCATCGGGATCGGGACGGCCCTAGCTGTCATTCGTATGTCACAAGGGGAGGAGCTGCCTGTCATCCCTGATACGCATGTATGACATCTACAAATATTGGGATTGTTGTGTACGTACAAGCTGCGAACCACGTACCGTGTGCAGAGACTTCTCCCGCGGCCGCCAGCGCGCACCTGACGTGTGCGGACCATGGTGGCATCCGGTGGCATCGCCGATGCGCCCAGCTGCGATGCGGAGAAGCGGCGTTGGTGTGCGGAAGTTTCTATGCTGTGGGGATACACACCACTGCGGAAGTTTTTCAGGGACACGCGGGGTGCATTTGTGGGAGCGTAACGTCCGCTGTCGGTCTGTGTCCGGAGATGAGCGAGACGCCAGGAAACTTCGAAGGCGCAGTCGGCTTCGAGGAAGACAGGTGTTCGATCGTTCCAATCCGGTGTGGCCAATGGTATTACAGAGTCGTGCTAGCGGTACAAGGAGAGAGATGAAGCGCAGGGCCATATGGTAGTTCAGGGTCCAGGTTTGATGTGATAGGGTTCTCCTAGTCGAGCTTGACTGTGCCGTCCAGGAGGTACATGACACCATTGGATGCCTGCGCGGGAGAAGAATTCGTCATGAACGATCACATCCGATGGCCGAGGACCCGCTGACGGCAGGCGACATTCTTCAAGCGGCAAAGCGACTCACCTCCTTCATGCCAATGAGATGCACCGAGCCGTCGAGTAGCGCACGAGACCACTCCGGCGTATTCGCATCTCCCTTGGCGAGCGTGAAGGTGACATTCTTGCCCGACAGAAGGGTCTCGTACTGGCCGTCCGTGCCCAGGGAGATAGGGGATTTCTACCGCTCTGTTCAGCGATATCCACGTTTGTCCGCCACTGGTTTGGTCAGTGGCGGCGAAGCGTCCAAAGAACTCACCGGAATTATGTGCGCCGACACCCACCGCTCGACATTCTGCTTTGACATGGCGTCAAACTCGGCCTCCGAAAGGATGACGCCATCATCTAACGGCTGGGAGGCTTCGTGACTATAATGGATAGAGGGGAGCCAAGGGCAGACGTTGAGCACATGGACGCTGAGAGCAGAGCGACAACTCACGGCTTCCGCGGCAGGGCGATGACAGCCTTGTTCGTAGGAACAAGGACGGTGGTCCGTGCATTCGAGTCGCCAAAAAGTTGGCTGAGCTCGAGTTCCCGAGCGTAGGAGAAGAATATTGAGGCGGTCGATTCGATCGTGAGCAAATCCGCAAGCAGGGGCTTTCCGGAGTTGACCACCGGCACGAAAGGCCCCCTGTCGGCTCCGGGGAAGACCATTTGTTCTTCAGTAGATGCTGAACCAAGAAGGGGCAATACAAGCAAGGAGAGAAGATGTAGACGCATGCCTGGGGCTCAGCAATCGCAATGTGCCGGTATGAAGGTGATTGGAGCTGGATTGGAGACTTCCAGGACGTTTCCGGAGACGAGCCCCGGCCTGCAGGCGTGGTAGTCCGGAATAGGTAGCTCACTCCCACGCCTCTCCGCCTAACGCGCCACTCGCGATCGAACCCGAGAATTGAAACAAACCACGAAGCCCGTCCGCCTACTAGTAAGTTACGACCCAGATAGCCACGCCTGAATATTGAATATTATCACAGGCTCTTGATCATAGCTGATTGGGAAGTATACGCCATACGGCCACGATGATTCATACCCTTTCATACCGCTCGTGCACCATTACCACAGCTCTAAGTTTGGACCCCCGGCCGCTGCCGCCGGCAGGACGGGGTACCTACCAGTCCGCGCATTCCTTCACAGCCAGCCGTTAACGTACGTAAACCATGACATTAACCACCATTTCTCTTTGTTCCGTAGACCTGCATCCTATATTCATTCATCTGACCCTACCTCCAGCGTCGTCATTAAATCAAATTTGTATCCTCCACGGGCCGCCGATTGACCTATACAATGCTATCGTTCCATCCGGGCCGGATCGTTCCAACGCACTGAATGGGATATCTATTCCCGTCAACACCTTCTTGACGACGGGTTCCCGCAGTCCCTCCTCGACCTCGATCTCATCAGCGTACAAGTTTGCGACCCACCTGAAGCCTGCATACAGTGAAGGTTGTCACTGCCCGCAGAAACGACGCCGAGCGCCACCACCACCTGCACACCGGAGTTACTCCACTCTCAAAGTAGGGTATACTCAAGGTTCTGGGTGTTTGAGTTACTAACTGCTTACTTCTTGACCACCAGCACCATGTCGTTCGTGTACGAAACCAAGGGCATGCCGTTCAGACGACTGGGCCCGAGTGGGCTTCGTGTCCCTGTCTTTTCCTTGGGGGCGTGTACGTGATAGCTTCCACATTGCTGGTGCCGCGCTGCGATGTCTTCTCGAAAACCGCGTGGCTAACCTAGGCAATGCATACACAGGGTTAACATACGGCAGCAGCGTAGTGGGAGATCCTGTCAAGGTATGCCTTCTTTTGTTGCGCTCATCAAAATTTGCAGAAGTTCTGAGCTCGAATTCTTGATTCTAACCTTACGATTGGATTAAATGTAGGAGATAATCAAGACAGCCCTCGAGCATGGGATCAACATGTAGGACGACGTGCTGATGTTCCCGGCGAGAGAACTAGCAGTTTGACGCCAGCCTCTGAAAGGTTCGATACCGCAGAAGAGTACGCTCAGGGGAAAGCGGAACTTGAAATGTGAGTTACTCTCCGTGATTCCCCAATGTCGTACGAGTGGACGGTTGAAACCCTCTCACACCTCAGGGGCCGTGTGTTCAAGGAGCTCGACGTGAAACGAACCGATATCGTCGTGTCTACCAAGATCTTTTGGGGTGGCAGCGGTCCGAACGACATGGGACTCTCTAGGAAACAGTCAGTCCGGTTTCCGCCGTGCCTCAGCACTTCCAATCCGAACACGCCACGGTCTGACCTCTTCTATCACCGCCGGCGTGGGTTGCAGCATCATCGAAGGGACAAAGAAGTGTCTCGAACGGCTTCAGCTCGACTACGTGGATGTGATATTCGCGCATCGCCCCGACCATAGCGGTGCGTCCACCTTCTGAATTACGTCTGAGGCTTGCCCCTTGCCTCATGCCACCGGCTGCGGCACGTCACAGTTCCAATGGAGGAGATCGTTCGCGCATTCAACTTCGTGATCAACCAGGGCTGGGTGCGTCGCGCCATTCACTCGAAATCATTTCCTTCCGTTTTGCACCTTCTCGAAGGCGATAACCACGTTTCCCTCCGCCCACGGCGGCGGAGACCGTGGCTCGTGCAGCACGCGGGTGCAGTCCTCCTAAAAACAGCTCGACCAACTCACATGCGACCGCAATTCTTTCGTCTGCTCGTCCGTGCAGGCATTGTACTGGGCGACTTCGGAGTGGCCTGCTCGCGACATCGAAGAAGCATACCGTGCGTGCGCTGTCTAACTCGGTGCGGTTTGTTCGGGCTGAATTGACCTTCACATGTCTTCCCGGCGGCCTCGCTCTTCCAGACGTGGCGTCGAAGCTGGGCCTGATCGCACCCATCGCCGAGCAATGCCAGCACAAGTGCGTCTGCCATCTCACGCCGCTTTGCGGGCGCGTCCTTGCTCTATCTGACGTCGCTTTTCCCCAGCATGTTCCACCGTGAGCGTCCGGAGAAGGAGTACGCGTGAGTAACCCCCCGCCCAAGCACGTTATCGGTTTGCGGCTCCTGGACGCTGAACCTTCGTGCACATGGACCGTGGGTGCGTGCCGCTCGACGCTCAGTCCCCTCTACCGGAAGTATTCGATCGGAACGACCGTGTACTCCGGCCTCGCCAGGGGCGTCCTGACTGGCAAGGTGCGTGTCCGTGCTCGCTGTCCACGCCCACGAAAGCTTGTTTAACAGCCTAGCGTTTTCGTCTGCTTTCCCTCGTGCTGTGCGCCCCTTCTGATCGTGGGTGATGCGTCTCGGCTCTCCGGTGCAATAGTATAACAATGGCATCCCCGGACTCCCGCTTCGCTGTCCATGCGAGCTCCCTGAAGATGCGGTTGGAGAAGCTTCGAGGGGAGGAAGGCGAGAAGGAGCTCGAGAAGGTGAAGCAATTGAGCGAGCTCGCTGAGAAAGGTAAGAAATCGGCCTGCGGTGGACAGTTCGGTTTTCTCGCCATTCTCCTTCTCTGCCGTACGCTGTGGCATGTTCTCATGCTGATGGCAATCGCATTCACGATGGTGCCACCCGTTTTCCGCCGCCCTCCTCCCCCTGCATTCATCAGAACTTGGATGCAGTGTGCAGCACCTCGCGCTGGCGTGGCTGGCCGTCAACCCTAACACAAGCACGGTTATTCTTGGGGCGTCGAAGCCAGAACAGATCGTCGACAACCTGAAGGCATTGGAGGTCGTGCCCAAGCTGACACCGGAGATCTTGGAGAAGGTTGAAAAAATCCTCGACAATAGGCCAGCCCCTTACGTGCGTCAGCTCTCTTAATTTTGGCTGGCAAATTAATTCATTTCGCCGTATAGTCGAGTTACGGACGACCATCTCTCGACCATTCTGTTAGATTTGAACCCATGTTCATCTGATGGGCCAGTAAAGAAGTCGAAGAAGTAGCCATACCAGAGCCGTTGCTTGTGAATTCTCTCCGGGGGCCGGGGCCGCTATCTATTGTATCCTCTGCCTTCACGTACACCCCCTCCACGTGTAAACTGTACTGTAAATGCATAAATCCATGTTCCCGCCATTTCGTATGCCCCCCAAGGACTGGGTTGTGTAAGATTCCAGCGGCAAAAGCGACGAGATGTTCACAGTGGCGGGCGAATGCTATGCAGTGGTTTGTAGACGCCGGTGGGAAGAGACACGTTGCGTCTCCCGACTCGGCAAGCTCACTGAACGCCTGCTATACCGCTTTCCGCCCAGATCTTCCATACGACTCCCTTGCACGACTTCATTCTCTGTCTCTACTCGCACTTTTGCTTCAGAAAGCCGTCGAGATCTGGTACTGGTCGTGCAGTCGGATCCACCATGGTACGCATCCTCTCGAACGGCCTGGCGGAGTCGGTTAATTAAGATATGTCCGTCAGGTCGTCCTCGCAGCATCGATATGTACAAAGGGCGGAAAAGGTATGTCCTACTTCTCCTATCTTTCAACATGATCTATAAGATGTTCTACAGCCGTCATTTCTCGCCAGTTCCGTGATATGTCAAGAGCGAGGATAGAGTCCCTCCTCGCCTCCTTCCCAAAACTGATCCCCACCGGAACACAACACACATCCGTGGAGACTGCCGACGTTCGCTATGTATACCAGCCGCTGGAGGACCTCTACATCCTCCTCATCACGAACAAGGCGTCGAATATTTTGCAAGACATCGAAACTCTCCATCTCTTCGCGCGCGTGGTCTCGGATATGTGCAGGAGCGCGGAGCAACGGGAGATCCTCAAGAACTCCTTCGAGCTGCTGGGCGCGTTCGATGAGATTGTGAGCTTGGGTTACAGGGAGCAGGTGAACCTCATGCAGGTGCGCAATGTGCTGGAGATGGAGAGCCACGAAGAGAAGATCCAGGAGATCATCGCTCGGGTGCGTCCTTACTCTCGTTTTGCAAGCTACTGGGCTGTGTTTGATATACACTATCGGGTATTAGAACAAGGAGGCGGAGGCAAAGGAGGAGCTCAAGCGCCGCGCCAAGCAGCTTGAGATGCAGCGTCGCGAGCAGCAACGACGTACAGCTGCTGGGGGACCGTCAGGCGGGAGCTACCTCGGCGGTGGGATTTCTGGGTACTCTGCGGTCCCCCAACGCGAATTCAATCCCGCGCCCATACGCACGGCTTCGCCTGCTCCTTCGAGTGTGCGCGCACCCGCCTTCAAGGGCAGCGGTATGAAGCTCGGTGCTAAGAAGACGCAGCAATCCGCCCTTCTGGATGCTCTCGGTGGAGAAGCCTTGTTGTCAGAAGACATGTCCGTGCCTACAACCCCCGCCGCTGCCACTCCGGAACCTATTGCCGTTGCGCCCAAGAGCGACCGCGGAAGCCTGCCCTCTGTAGATGCCGAAAGGTAGAACCAAACCTCCCCGGCATTACGACCTCGTCTTCTATTCCAACCGAGACTGACCTTCTGCGCACACACAGCGTCCATATCGTGACCAAGGAGTTCCTGAACCTGGAGCTCATGCGCGAAGGGGGCCTTAACAACCTCGAGCTTCGCGGCGACATGAACCTGCAGATCTCCGACGCGGACCTGGGCCGCGTAAAGCTCAGCCTCGCCCCTGCCCCTGCGAGCTTCGGGCCAGAGCTGCAGTTCAAGCAGCACCCCAACGTCGGCAAGTTCGCCGCGAACAGGGACCGCGTCGTCGCGCTCAAGGACCCCTCGCGCTCGTTCCCCGTCGGACAGCCGCTTGCGGTGCTCAAGTGGAGATACGCCGGGAAGGATGAGACGTACGTGCCTCTGTCAAGTGAGTCTATTCGACCCCCCCCTCGCCTTCTCTCCCGCGATCGCCGCAGAACGGTCGTCGTGTCGTTTCGTGTCGTGTCGTGTAGGGCCGGGCCGCGAACGCTGACATCTGCATCTCCCGCGCGCTTGGTGGTTTAGTCAACTGCTGGCCGACGCCGTCCAATGACGGCACCTGCGACGTCAACATTGAATACGAGCTCGAGAACGAAGGCGTCGCCCTGCATGACGTGGTGATCTCCATCCCGTTGCCGTGCGTAACAATTCAATCTGGCCATTTGTGTCCTCACGCCGCCTAATTGACCGCCACATGCACACAGCGACGGCTCGTACCCGACCGTGTCGTCCCATTCCGGCGAGTGGGCGCTGAACTCGTCGAGCCACTCACTCGACTGGAACATTCCTCTTATCAACGCCGAGGACAAGTCTGGGTCGCTCGAGTTCTCCGTAGGGGGCGATGACGCGGGCGTTTTCTTCCCTGTCAGGGTGTCCTTCGTTGCGCAGGGCAGCGTGGCGGGTGTCAAGGTCGCGTCGGTGACGCGCGTCGAGGGCGGCGATGATGTCGTATTCTCCGAGGACGCGACCGTGAGCGTGGAAAACTACACCGTCGTCTAGAGGATTGTAAATAGGCAGATTATGTATTCCTCCGTCCGAAGGTGTATCGATGGCAGCAAGAATCGTTACATACATGATGATTGCGCGCATACAAGGTCCCAAGAGTGTGAAATATTGGATTGAGTCGGGTTCCAGTCCGTGAAGTCCGTGTAAGGTCATATTGTGAATCCAGATTCAGGAAGAAAGGTGCAATAGACGCGTCAGGAGCACGAACGGTCAGTCCACCACCGACTGCATGTCGCTCTGTACGCTGTGAGAAGGCTACCGGGAGCGCGAAAGCGTACCAGGGCCTGCCGTCAGGGTCTTCACATGCAGGGAGCCCATTTTCTCCCCCAATTCGTTGATGCTGTTCGTCGAGTTGACGCGCAGCCGGCCGGGCAGCCTCTCCCTCTGACTCTGGCTCTGACCATGCGTTCCGGGTGCGGCAGGCGTGGACGAGCGCCGACCGTCACTACGGAAGTCGCTGATGGTCCGCTGCACCGGGAAGTACGACGCACGGTTCCCGGCTGCGTCCTGGTACATCTCCGGGGAGAGCCCAATGCCGGGGAACGGCACTGAGGGCACCATCGACATGCCCACAGGCATCGGCGGAAACCCGACGGCTGGGGGGCTCATGAACGCAATCGCGGGGGACACAGAGGGCGAACCCTTCCCGTTCCGCATCATGGCACCCATGGCGTTCGGGATTTTCGGGGAGGGCAGCTTGGTGTCTGGGGCGAGGAGGAGCTGGAGGCCGAGGAGCGTGGTGAACGCTGCGTTGCCGGCGTTGTGGAGCACGCGCTGGACGTCGACGCCAAGGGACTGGAGCATCGTGGTGAGCGAGAGGTTCGACCCGTGGTCGCGGGGCCGCCCGGTGGGTTCTTGCATCACGCCGCGCAGGCCAGAGGCATAGAGCTGTCGCTCAAACGCCATCGTGTCCAGTACGAGGAGGTTGTGCGGGAGTTCTATTGGACAGTGTATTCAGTTCAGATGGGCTCGGATGCGGAAGAGACGCGTGATGGATGGGGGAAGACGAGGGCGGTTGCGAACGTACTGATCTTCATGTCTTCTAAGCGGCGCAGGTCGCCTGTTATCCCATGTGCTACCAGCACGAGGGTATTGGGGATCGTCTCCGAATCAGGACTAATGAGACTGCTGTAGGGAGGCACAGGACAGGTTCAGCGAACGAGGGACACGCAGTTCCCAGGGCAAATTACCTGATAATCGCTTGGATCATCTGAGGGAGTTTGGCCTTCGATATTGTCTGGCTTTCGCCGAACTTCGTGGAATCTCGTCAGATCCATGGAACCGAGAAGCTGGTAGCCGAACGAACAACTGCTCACCGCGTACTGAAAAAGAAGTTGAGAGTGATGTTCTACCACAGAGTCGTGTGACAACGTGTACATACCGCCCATGGGAAGCTCGGCTTGAGCCTGTTGTGCACCTTGTCCACGTATTCCGAAACGATGTAATGCCCACGTCTAGATCGCGTTCCGTAAGCCCGCGTGTGTCGCAGGAAGTCCGGCAGTGTTGAGGAGCCACAAAGTGGGCACTTGCTCACCTGTAGTTTGGTTCGGGATCGGGGGGCCATGCGCCGGCTCTATGGGGCGACAATGTCGCGCGGCTTCAGCGTGGTATGTGACGTCCAGGAACACTCATACTGACATGTCCAGGTGACCGCAGCGTACGGCAGCGTAACCCCATTCTAAGCAGGACGCGTTATTGCGCTCGGACCATTCGAAGTCTAGAGCGAGGAAGGTCTTGTCCTTGGAAGCCCACAGGTCGCGAATGGCCTTGGGCTCGCCGTTCCGGACGCGGACTTTCTGCGCCGCCAGGAGGACTGCGGGGAGCGTTTGGAAGACCTTCTTGTACGTAGCGTACTCCGAGATGGTGCGCATATGTCGTTGCGAGGTCTCGAACGGCGTCACCCGGAGGATGTTCTCGACCATGGGCAGGGTTTCACCGAACCTACGGAGATGACTGTGAGTCGGCTTCCATCGTTGATATCTCGTCGTCGCGACGAACCTTGTCTTCAGCATCTTTAGAAAAGCGCCGACACTGGAGAGGCGGACCACGATGTGTGCTCGGCCAGTCCAGGCATCGGTCACAGTGATTGTCGGCCATGAGAAGGAGAGGAATTCTTCAAAAGATTCGAAGAGGACGCCCCACGAACGGTCACACCTGAAGACCTATAAGCCAATTTTTTCCACTGGGTTCGACTTGTGTACTTACCATGGTACGTTATGCAGTTGAAAATAACCCATGTACGCCGAATACACCTGCGGTTAGCCATGTTGGTCAGGTGTCTTTTTACATAGAACATGAGTGAGAGTCTGAGACAAACGGATTGCAGATCGCAGTCCCATCCTTTTGGGTCTACGAGCGTAAAGTTGGACATCCTGACACTGACAGCGCCAAGCCTGCCGTTATCTCTGACGTGTCCAGCGTTTGCTGTGGTAAATGCGCAAGTATGCGTGGAACTAGGGTGTCAGTGGTAATATCGGACGGAGGAGAGGAAGTCAATGTCTGTGGCCACGCAACTGGGGGAATACCTTGGTGGCGGCAGACTGGCAGAGGAGGCCAGGATAAGAGGGTCCGAACAGCGGAGGCGGCCAGTGATAGCCTGGAACCTCTGTCTTCTCGGGATCATCAGCCGCACAGACGACCAGTAAAGTGTTCCGTGTCACTCATATCGGCCTTTGCCACTCCGAATCCGAATCCCGGGCTATAACGACCAAACCAGGACGTCGATAAGTTACTTTAACTTATCACGCAGCGCAGGCACGCAGACACGCTGGCGTGCATGGATGTTGACGTCGACATGCCCAGAGGACACGAACTTCATCACATTCTTCACGGGCATCGGAATATTCACAATATGTATCACACGGACATTAATGGACACAGTACATGCATGGTACAAAATCACTAACAAAATACGTACCGCGCAACCCTGGTGATGATACATGAAATACGCAAGGATCCTGGAGAAGATCGATGGTTAGCACTCGAACGAACAAAAGAGTTCATGAGCTTCAAAGTTTCTTCAGAGACTTGAATGGTTCCCGAAGGAATCGCACCCATTGTGCGGAGCACATCGTGAACGTTTGCAGAATATTTTCATCATAGGAGGGTAGGACTTTATCAAGCGTAGTAGATATTGAGGCTTACCTTGCTGAACCAACGTCGCGACGACAGCAAACACACGTCACGCGCCTAGAGATGCCTGGGAGATAAAACGAGTCAGTTCTCTGCCTCGCAGATGTATAAAGAATCGTTTCAGTGGAAAAAATGACATGTTATTCTCATGACCAGGAGGTAGTCGAAGTGAGCTGAGTCCATTTCTCATCTCGAGACCAAGGGGCAACTTGAAGGAGACTCACCTTTCACGTGTACAAAGAACCTCCAGCAACCTGTCCGCAATGTCTCGCGTTTACGCACGCTGTACCCCAAGCCTCCCCAGAACGCGCAACAGCTTGCTGTGCGCTAGACAAGAACCGTGAGTGGATGAGGGAAACAAGTTCAAGTTCAAACCGCGCGGCTGGCGCTAACCACCCGGTCTGGAAATATCCGTGTTTGGTCACGTGAGGGTGTAGGCGAACCTGCCCTGAAGTCAGCCACCGAGTGGGTCCTGTACAGACGATTCCCAGGCTCCGACTCCCACAGTCACCTTCACCAAGTCTACAGTAAGTGTCCAAGACAAGCTTGTTATACTCGACGTTGACCGTTCGTCAAGATGCAAATCTTCGTCAAGACCCTCACGGGGAAGACGATCACCCTCGAGGTGGAGTCTTCTGACACCATCGACAATGTTAAGGCCAAGATTCAAGACAAGGAGGGGTGAGTCCATCTGTGCTGCGTTAACTTGGCCTTACTTTACCTGACTGTCCTTCTCGCCCAGCATCCCTCCTGATCAGCAGCGGCTGATTTTCGCAGGCAAGCAGCTCGAGGATGGCCGTACTCTTAGCGACTACAATATCCAGAAGGAGTCGACCCTTCACCTCGTGCTCCGGTGGGTTATGCCTGTATTGTGGTCGATTGTTCCTTCCCTCATCCGTATCCCCAAGTCTCCGTGGCGGTATCATCGAGCCCTCGTTGAAGGTGCTCGCATCAAAATACAACTGTGACAAGCAGATCTGTCGCAAGTGCTACGCTCGTCTCCCTCCTCGTGCTACCAACTGCCGCAAGCGGGGATGCGGTCACTCGTCCCAGCTCCGCCCGTGAGTACGCATGTTGTGCAATATTATACTCCGTCGCTTATCATTGCTCTTCGACATTACAGTAAGAAGAAGCTCAAGTAGTGGTATGCGCCTCCACCCTGGCATGACGCTTTGGAAGGGGTACGCCGAGCGTTCGGAGAGGGGCCTTCACGCAACATGTACTACACTCGATATGCACCACATGATATGCATTCACCCTGGCCATGTAACGTGTGCGTCCGTCCTTGTATGATACGTTCAGTTCAAGAGGACGCGTTGTAGCGCGGCGCGGTTGTGAGCGCTTCCGTGAGTGGAAGAACTTGCGGATCTATCGTCATAACCATGCACACTAGGATCGTCACAATACCCCTCCCACGTGTAAACGCGGACGGTCTTGGTCGAGACTACCATGCGCCCCTGGTGGATTGAGAAGGGTGGATTACTCTTATCTTTGGTCAGAAGGAGGTGCGCTTCTTTGGCAGACACCCTTCCTGTGGCGTTTTCTCCGCTTCTGCCGAATCATCTCTGAATATTCAGCGAGACCTGGAGGTTTCTCCGCTGAAATTGTGGTCTCAAGTCTGTTGACCCCATCATGGACGAGCGCTCGACTTGTCGTGGTTTACCCACCAACGCCCACAAAGTGTCGTGGCGAGCGCACATCCTTCCATCGCGTGCGCCCAACCCATCTATCCTAGGGCATACCGGCGATTAGAAAATGAGTTCCTGACAGCAGGCATCAGCTTCTTCACCGCACGGTTCCCGGCGGGTTTGCCAGCCGTGGGCAGAGTAGACCCCACTACTTTTGCCTCTCCCCGTCACCTCGCAACCTTCGCCTCTGGTCAAGTCCGTATGGACTCCTCCCTGTGGGTCCTCCTACTGTGTCCGCTCGTGGTGTATATATGGCTCAAGCATCGTGATCCGGTACGTGTTGCTATTCTCGCGCATACAGCCCTTTACTGACATGAAGATAGTTGAACGTTATCCCTACTGTGGGCGGTCCCTCCGCGCCCTTGTTGTCGTACATTGGCGCATACAAGTTCCTCTTCCGAGCGCAAGAGCTCGTACAGAGCGGGTATGACAAGGTATGGCCCAAGATAACCGATGTCTGGTGGTGGCTGACGATTGTGGCGTAATAAGTATCGTGGCTCTCCGTTCAAGATTGCCATGTTCGACCAGTGGCTAGTCGTGCTCAGCGGTACGGAAGTCGTGGAGGAGGTTCGGAAGCTCCCCGACGATGCTGCCTCTCCCGGAGAAGGCATTCTCTTCGTGAGTCATTGTTGTCGGGACCGGTCGGCGCTCCGAACCCTTCCTTGACTGACTATATGCGCCGTCGATAGCTTACCCAACTCGCGAAATATGTGCATACGGAGGTCTTCGAGGACCACTATCACGTGGACATCATCCGCAATACGCTGACGCGACAACTGGGTGCCGTGTTGCCTGCGATGGTCGACGAGCTCGAGGTAGTCTGTGGCGAACTCTTCCCTACTAAAGAAGGAGGTCAGTTACTGCCAGTGGCGTTCCGTCGAGAAGCCTTTCGTTAACGCCTTGCCTCTAGACACCGTTTCCCTGCCTGGCAGCAAAACTATGCTTGACATTGTTGCCAGGGTGATCAGCCGCGCATTCGTCGGGCGGCCATTGTGTACGTTCCCGAGCTTACCTGCGGATGGGTTGGACTCTGACAGTCTTCAATGTATAGGTAGAGATGCAGAATACTTGGACGCAGCCGTGTCCTTTACAAGTGATTTAGTCAAAGCTAGGATGATAATTAACCTGTTCCCGGAGTCGATGAAGTGGTTTGTTTCGCGCTTCATCCAGGGACCGTCGAAGAACCTTCACAGGGTCATGGGTCTGCTGATGCCCGTCGTACACGAACGTGTAGCCCAATTCAAGCGACGGGAGAAGGACTCAGCAGGCGTTCCGGTGCGTTCCTTGAGTGAGACGACCTTATAACTAGGATATCCTGACTCTCGTGTTGGTTTAGAATGACATGCTGCAATGGATTCTCGACGAAGCTCGCGAGCGCAAAGAGTCGTTGGACCATGTCACCATGCGCTTGCAAGTTCAGAACTTTTCTGCAATCCACACCTCGTCGAATGTAAGCAATTAATCTTATTCTCCTCAGTCTACGCTGAGCTGACGTTGGAGCAGAGCCTGACCCACGCGTTGTTCCACCTGTTGGCCAACCCTAGAATCATCCCTACTCTGCGAGAGGAGATCGAGGAAGTTCTTTCCGGGGAAGGGTGGACGAAGGCCGCGTTTGACAAGATGTGGAAGCTCGACAGTCTCCTCAGGGAGTCCCAGAGGTTCACCGGCATCACCGTTTGTGAGTCTTTGTCCCCCTTCGCCCTTCGCGCCTTCAGCTGACCATCGGGTACAAGTGGGATTGTTGCGGAGAGCGCTCAAAGACATCACGCTGGCAGACGGGACGTATCTGCCGCAAGGGACCCTATTCGCATTTGCCGGCCAGGCCACCCACAGCGACAGCCGCAACTACGACCGGTCCGAGCAGTTCGACCCCTTCCGTTTCTCGGACCTCCGGGAGGCAGGCGAAAGTGCTCGCCATCAGTTCGTCAACACATCGTCCGAGTACATGCCATTCGGACGCGGAAAACACGCGTGGTACGTATTTCCCTCTGAATTGAATAGACAAGGCCTACGGCTGACATGTGCTTGTGGTTCAGTCCAGGGCGTTTCTTCGCCTCGATGGAGCTGAAAGCTGTGTTGGCCTACCTCATCCTGCATTACGACATGAAGTTCGACGGGGAGGGGGCGGGCAGACCTGCGAACTTTAACTTGAGCTTCTCGGTCATTCCATCCCAGGACGCAGTGATCCAGTTCAAGCGTCGTTCGTGAAATCGGGAAGCACTGCATCGTCGCCACTTATTTTGGGACAGCTTCGGAAGGAGGGAGAAGGGGGAGCGTCTTCAAATTTTATGGCCCGAAAGCAGTCATGCATGGCGTATAAACAATCCACTTATTTGCTTGGTGGTTCTTGGGGTGTCATTTTCTTACTTGTCCATCGAGTTTACGATAGCAATGTAGTCTCAGACCCTCAGCCAGTCACCACTGGCAGGCTTGGGCTCTGGGCGACTCGAAGAGAGCGTGACTGAGATACTGTGACTGAGGTGTGAGAGTCACGTTAGAGCACATGACGTTACAGAATCGGGCGTGTTGATCTTATGAGCGCTTTGCAAATGCACCTGGCCAAAAATCAATGGTCGCGGTTAGTTCTCCCGTTTGGTTTATATCCACTACCTGCTTCATCTTCCCTGGCCCCTTTGACTCCTAGACGCTTGGACTCATATGGCAAAGGGAAAATCTTTTGGAAAACCCGCAGGTTCAGGCCAACCATCGCGCAAAGCAGCAAATGAACTCGGCTATGCGAAGCGGCAGAGCCTGAAGTCCAAGACATTTGGCCCTGCACTGTCGGATGTCTACGAATACCAACAAGAAAAGGTCCGCCGCGCAAAGGTCAAGCCCCTCCTGGAGAAGGATGAGTCTATGGGAACGCGCGGGGCCGGGAGCGGGAGCGAGGACGAGGAAGGTGCATCTGGTAACAGGAGGAGCGTGAGGCCGAGGCTCGTTGGAGAAAACGACGACGACATCGGGATTGCAGAGGAAGACGATGAAGAGATTGACAGCGATGACGCGTTCGAGGAGAGCGACGAAGAACGCTTTGCCGGGTTCAGTTTCTCGCAGAAGGTATGTGCTGCGTTGTGAATCGTGAGTGGAGGAAACCCATGGATATCTAATCATACAGGCTAAGGCGAAGTCGAAATCTAAGCATAAAAGCGCAGGGAAGGCGAGGGCTGTCCGCTTCGCAGACGTTGATCTGAATGAGGACGGCGTCGAAGAAGCGGACGAAGACGTAGAGATCGACGCTGCCTCCGAAGAGGACGATGAAGAGGAGGTAGAGGAGGAAGGTGATCCGAGCGAGTTCATTGATGTTCTCGATGTCTTGGACGGCAGAGGAGAACCAGACAGCGGAGATGACATGGGCGACGTAGAGAGGAAGGGTCAGGTTTCGGCCAAGGCGAACCGAAGAGAGGTAGAAGATGGAGAGGAGGATGGGGGAGATGCGGACGAAGAGATGGAAGGCTCGGAAGAGGATTTGGATGAGCAGTCGGACGAAGAAGAAGAAGGGAAGATGGTCTCTGCTTCCGAGGGTGAAGACGGTGAAGAAGGCGATAGCGCGCTGCAAGAGCTGGAGAACTTTGTTTCTGGTCTCGATGCGGGGCAGAAACGCAAAGCACGGACGAGAATGATGCACAAGACGATGGAGACGCTAAACCTGCGCGAAAGCGCAGGCTTCTCCCCGAAAGAACCGAGGCTGGCGCAGAGAACGAGTTCGCTGCTACTCTGGGTACGTCTACCATGCGCATACATCAAGGCGTTGTACTAAACTACGTTCTTAGGAGGAGGTAAACTCAACCTCGATGACCTTCTGGCACCTCTCGAAGGCCAGTCGTCTAACCTCCAGTCTCTTAAGAAGTCGGCAAAAGTCTTAGCATCAACTGGAGGGAAGATCAAGACTCTATCTGCGCCCTTGCCCCAACGTACTGCGGAACGACTCGACCGCGAGGCCGCATACGAGCAGACGAAGGAGGAGGTCGACAAGTGGAAGGCTACCATGAAGCGCATACAGGAGGTGCGAATAAAAACATGCATATCGCGACGCACGCTTACACTATCACACATCCCCTCTATTACACCTCTCGTAGGCTGAGCACTTGAGTTTTCCCTGCAAGCAGAACCAAAGAGCAGAACGTCGAATCTCGAGCTTGCGGCAAAGTTCAAAGTGAGTTAAGAGCCGTCTAATCCACTACGAAGCATGCTGATCATTAACGCAGCCTTCGAATGAGCTCGAGAGCGCAGTCGACAAGCTCCTCAAGTCCGCGAAGATGCGCGAGGACGAGATCTCGCAAACCGAGTCGCTTAAGATGAACCACCTCTCGGTAGAGGAAGTCGCCGCGCGCCGTGCTGAGCTCGCGAAGATGCGCGACCTCATGTTCCGTGCGGAAGCCAAGGCGAAGCGCATCGCGAAGATCAAGAGCAAGACGTACCGCCGCATCAAGAAGAAGGAGCGCACGCGCCTCGCGGAGAAGCTCGGGGAGGGCTCGGACGACGACCTGGACGATGAGGAGGCGCGGTTGAAGCGGGAGGTCGAGCGCGCGAGGGAACGGGCGACGCTGAGGCACAAGAACACGGGCAAGTGGGCGAAGGCGATGCGTTTGAGGGGTGAGCTCGACGAGGATCAGCGGAGAGACATCAACGAGATGTTTGACAGGGGTGAGAAGCTGCGACGGAAGATCCAGGGACAAGGCGAGAGCGATGAAGAGAGCGACGATGAAGAGAGTAATGAGGAGGAAGGTGAAGAGGGTCTCGCGCGCATCAGGGCGAAGGAGTTCGACGAACTCGCGGCACTGGATGCAGACGAGCCCGAGGACACCGCCGGCAATAAGGGCAAGAGCATCTTTGAGATGAAATTTATGAAGGACGCGATGGCTCGCGAGCAGCGCAAGGCGAGCGAGATGGTCGATGACTTCATCAAGGAGATGGGCGTCCCTGACGGCGATGAAGAAGAGGACGTCCAGCAGGGTGCCGAGCAGCCACAAAACGTCGTTGTCCAGCGGACTGGTGGGCGCGTTGTCTACCGTCCCGGCGTGGTCGTAGGTCCCCGCGCGATCCCCCGATACGCTTTCAGCTTACGTTTCATTACGGCAGCTCCCCGATATGCGACCTACTGGTGTCCAGCGGACTGGTGGGCGCGTTGTCTACCGTCCCGGCGTGGTCGTAGGTCCCCGCGCGATCCCCCGATACGCTTTCAGCTTACGTTTCATTACGGCAGCTCCCCGGTATGCGACCCACTGGTTCTCTGGCCTCGGATACTTCGAGCGTCACACTCAAGTCCACGGATCTTCTACAAGAACGTCTAACGGAGCAGTCGGCCTCCCCTCCGGGCTCGCCAATATCTCAACGTCCTGTCCCCCCACCAGCCACGGAGATTAATCCCTGGCTCGCGCAAGCCAGCTCCTCTAGCAAGGTTCAAACGAAGCATGAAATCGCTGTCAGCAAGCAGAGCGGGGTCGCCGAGAAGTCCAAAAACAAGCTCCGCAAGCGGCAGCAGAAGCGACTCGAGGAGAAGGCCAAAGCGCAGGAAGATGCTGCAGTCGACATCTCCATATCCACTGTCATGACGCTGTCCAGTCCTTCCAAGGCAGGCGAGTCGTCCAAGACGCCCTGTACAAAGCCTACAAGTGCTACGAACGGGAAAGCTAAGCCCCTCGCGGCGGACGACGAGGATAGCGACTCGGACGTCAACAGCGAACTCGAGGAGCAGGAAAGGGCAGCTGCACGGAAGGACAAGGGTAAAGGCAAGGCGAACAGTATCAAGGCATTCGAACAGCGTGACCTTGTTGCGCTTGCCTTTGCTGGTGACAACGTAGTTCAAGTACGTGCTCATCAGAACCTCTCAAGAGGTGATGAAGCTCACTCGCCCCAATCCTCAGGACTTCGCCGAGGCCAAGCGCCGCGAGATTGCGCAAGACGCCCCGAAGCAGGTCGACACCACACTCCCCGGCTGGGTACGTCCCAATGCGTTTATGCTAAATGTATCATTTGTCTTAAGCTGGGGGTGTCACTCTAACAGGGTTCATGGGGAGGTACGGGCGCGAAGAAAGCCGCACCGAAACCGCACCTGATCAAGAAGGTCGCGGGCATCGACCCAAAGTCGCGCGCGGACTACAACAAAGCGCACGTAATCATCTCAGAGAAGCGCGACAAGAAGGCGGCGAAGTACCTCATCAAAGACTTGCCTTACCCGTACACGAGCAAGGCTCAGTTCGAGCGCAGCATGGAGGTCCCGCTTGGCACAGAGTGGAATACGCGTCTGGGCTTCCAGAGGGCGACGCTGCCGAAGGTTGTCACGAAGGTATGTTCAAATTGGACTGACTCAGGGTGCGTGGGACGCTGATTGGTTTGTACAGATGGGTCAGCTCATCACACCCCTCGAAAAGCATGCCTGAGTTTTCTCTCATGCTATACTCCATCTATTGCATTTTCAAACATCCATCCACATCTATACATCTACATCCCCATCCCAAAACTTACACGCGTTGCATACCCATTCCATGTACACCAAGGGAATCACCCAAAACTCTCCAAGAGATGCTACCACCACAAGATAACCACTTATATTACACTCTCTACATGATCTAAGGAGCGAAGTCCATCGAAGGCGAAAGCAAGGTCGACATATGAGTACTAGTGCTACAAGCAGTACAGCGTAAAAGCAGGGCGCGAGAAAGGGATGATGCCGCACGCACTTCACCCGCCCTGGCCCATGGCGAGCCCGACGATGGCATACACGTTCGCCATGATGATGACGAGCCAGACGGCGTACGAGAGGACGATGAGGATCTTGCCGTTAGAGAAGTCGACCATCTCGAACTGAGCCTCCGCGCTCGCGCCGTCCACCGCACCCACCACACCCACGGAGGAATCCTGGGAATCGGCCCGCTCCAAGGGCCTCTTGACGCTCATGATCGACTTGGACGAAGCGAACCAGACGAGGGGGAAGACGATGAATGGAAGGACGATGGACAGGACGGCCTGGGAGGCGACCAGGAGCGTGTCTATGCCGGCGCGCCCGGTAGCGGCAGCGACAATGAGAGCGGGAATGAGCCCGAGGCATCGCGTGAGGAATCGCCGCATTATAGGCTACAAGAACACCGGCCGATATGAATAAGGCAGAGAGGGAGAGGGAGGGGTGCCGAGAGGGACACGTACCGACACTCTCCAGCGGATGAAGCCCTCGGAGACAATCTGGCCCGCGAGTGTGGCGATGATAGATGAGCTCTGTCCGGATGCAAGCAGCGCCAGCGCGAATAGAATGGCGACGGCTGCAAGATGTCACGGTTAGCGACCGCGAACACACATATATGGTTAGGTGCTTACGCTTTCCAAGCGTATCCTGAAGCAATGCATACGCGTCAAACAGACTCGCCGGGTTTTCAGATCCGCTACCGCCGTGATAGAAGACCGCAGCGGACAAAATCAGAATCCTACCAGAATCTCGTCAGCCAATCAAACAGCGCGCATTTGCGACGGCCCAAACCCTACATTGCATTGATGACCACGGCGATGCCCAGCAGGGAGATGACCATGTCCACGATACCATGGTAGACGTGCGCGCGGACGAAGTAGTACGGATTGTTCTCGTGCTCGGCATGCGACTTGGGGTCGTTCGGGAGCTCGCTAATTTGCACCACGCGGAACGTCCGACTCACCGCTCCCGCGATGGACTGGAGGAAACCGCCGCCATTCCGCCGCGCTGACGCGTCTGAGATCGTCGTCGTCTCGGAGTCCGCTGACATTTCGGAGTCCACTGTGACCAAGCCGTCGGCTTTGGACACCGCCGGCTTGACCGACATTCTGTCCTGCGTCGCCAGAGCGGAACCCAGGAATAGGCTGTGTGGCATAACGGTGGCTCCAATAATTCCAATGGCTGCGCATCCATGAGCAATTGAAATTGTCCGCACGAGTGGTTCGACACCTTACATGTATAGAGCGCGCCCGACTGGAAAAGTGTCTTAGACGGCAAGAAGCCGTCAAATGCGTCTCCCCAGTCCGGTTGGGTCTTGGAGATGATAATTGCCATGCATATCAGGACGATGAGCACCTGCGGGGACCATATCAGTCAGCCTTCGCATATCAGAGCATATCCTCGGTAAAACTGAGGCATCATATGAGCTGGAGTAGACGTACGAGAATAGCAATGAAGACCTCAAAGAGTCGGACCGGTTTACCCCGAAGCGGGTCCCGGAGGGCGAGCAAAACGAGCACGTCGGATGCCGTAATCAGAACCCCAGCCCAGAGCGGGAGTTTGGGGAATAAGAGGCACAGGGCAATGGCGGATCCTAGCAGCTCGGCGAGGTCGGTGCTCACTATGGCGATCTCGGAGAGGGCATAGAGCGGGTACAGCACGAGCCATCGCCACAGCAGCTTGTGTTTGGGGCGGTTGTGGAGCAACAGTCGGCAGTGCGACGCGAGGTCTATGTATGCATGAGTACGTTGAGCTCGATATATGCGCGGTTCCACGCACTCATTCCGGTGACACAACCGAGGCGCGACGCTTGTGTCTTTTTTATGTGGTCAGACGCACAAATCGGGCGCATATATGCATAGCAGGGGCACACACCTGGTAGACGATGGCGAATATGCCCGAAAGCAAGACGACGAAAAGCAGCTTGTAGCCGAACTCAGAGCCCGCCTGAGGTCGACTCCCCAGTTTCCCCTAGTGGTCAGTCAATCGGATGGTCTGCCGAGGAGCGCGCAAAGACACTCACGGGTCGAAGTACGCGACTGCACAAATTATGCCGACACCCGTGTGCTTTGTGGCGTGCCGGACAGCGAGCGAAACATAATCCTGCGTGCGGTGGAGCCATCCTACATTGCTGCTTGTCTGTGCCTGCTGAGACGGAACTTGAAGGTCGGCTGGGGTGGCCGCCGTCGACAGGATGTCCATGTTGGCGTCCTTGCAGTCAGAGCTCTGGGGAGGTTGGTCTCTGTCCGGGTCGAGCATCGTATGCCGTAGCGGTCGCGGGCGAGGGGGCAGGAGGCAGCGCTGGGGGTGAGAGGCGAGCGAGAGGGGTACATATGGCCGCGCACAATCCGGGGTGGTCGGCCGGGCCAAGGTAGAGGGAAACGGGCGACAGCCCAATGGAAGGGGACGGGCTACGTGATGATGGCTGCGACGAAACCAACGGAGCGGATGGGGCCCCCGCGCTGGACGAACGGTCGGATACGGGGAACGACGATGTGGTACGCCAAACGGGGCGAGCTCGAAGTTGTGGTAACTCCAGCGCCGACGTCGCGCCCAGCCGATCCGCCCCGAAACGATCCACACCCTGCCCTACGCACTTCACTTCATCTCCATTCGTCCGCAATACAGTCCATATCGCGAGCCAGAGCGTGGATAGATATGTGGCAAGGTAGTGTGAGTAGACGGGACGACTAAGTTCGGGGGCGTCGTACGCGTGCCAGCCTGAAGTTTGGGCAGGAATGGCACCGGGGAACAGCGACCCCGCTTCCGATCTCCTGCAGGCGCTTACAAGGAGAGCCGCGTAGGCGCGCACCTGACGTTAAACCCTATCTGTACCAATTCCAGTAACTCCCTCTCTTCTCTAGAAACGCCGCATTCGAATTTCGCAGACTATTGCCACTGCTCGATGATAGCACATACATCGCAGTTCGAAGTACCAACACTTTTTGGCATAGGTACGTATATCTATCACGAAGCCCAACAATCGAAGGCAGCTCACGATTGCTCCTGACTGATCAGAGGAGTGGGTGGGTCTTCGACTCCGATCTTTCGGTACGCCGCCGGGCGGTGCGTTAACGGTGGGTCAAGGCGCCGTTGCATTGTCCGTTCATTGAGCGGCCGCCGTGGCGTTTCAACTTGAACTTTGACGAAGATTGGCCAAGGCGTCCGACGAATCGAGAACCGGTCGTTATGCGAGCCAAACCCAACGATCGTGAGCCGTAGGATGGGGATATTACAGAAAAACGGGGTGCGAACTTGCGGCCTGTCCAGAGTGTCGCGATGCCGTCATGAGTCGTCGATGGCCGCGGTGTCTGTCGCAAGTAGTTCCCCAGAACGACAGCAGGGGATTGCTATTTGGTCCCGAGCAGACGGGGAAGTGAGGTAAGCCCAAGAAATAGCCAGCCATGTCCGGATGGTGCCTTGGGTCCATCCAGTTCCCTCCATCGAGGTGCTGCGCAGGTTCTGTCATAGTGCCGAGCCACAGAAGAAAATACCCTTGCCAGCACAAGCAGCGCAGCTACAGTGCACGCCAAGGGTAACAGGAGACAGGTCGACGACTTGGAACGAAGGTGCCTTTTTGTCGGGGGTTCGCGATTCGCATCCGAGGCCGATCAGTATCACCGGGTTTTTTGAACGCGGGCCGCGCAGGAATTCCATGATCTGCTTGGACGTCGGTGTT
Organism: Ganoderma lingzhi; assembly: GCA_026283605.1. Lineage (NCBI taxonomy): Eukaryota > Fungi > Basidiomycota > Agaricomycetes > Polyporales > Polyporaceae > Ganoderma > Ganoderma lingzhi. The sequence continues at coordinate 4,149,295 of JAPJYM010000001.1, forward strand.
GCTTTCGGCGGGCCGGGTGAATGGCTTGGTTAGGCATCGTCGATGACCTCCATCATGTTCCTGCTACCGTATCTTGCCACGCAAGCCATTGTCGCTGCACAACAGACGGCGGAATCTTCGAGTCGCGCGAGGTAGCACCTATCACATGATGGTACTGACGGGATGAGAGGTTGAAGTGCGACTGCTAGTCGAAGACCCTGATCGTAGAGAAGTGTTCAGCTGAAACGATGTTGCCTGAAGGTAGTTGGCAAGTGTAACCACGGTGCGGTGTTTGAAAACGGGGGAGTTTAACAGGGTGGGAGTAGCTCCTGTGATCTGGATTGCGGGGGTCTCTGTGTGAGGCGAAGGAAGAGAGTGGCTCCATGCAATCCATGAGTACAGGGGGGAGTCCGTCGACCGCTTGAGAACTCTTGAGAGCCTCCTTACATTCCGTCAAGCTTCATACAAGATGAACATCGGCGACTTACCCGCGGAGAGCCTACGAATACCAACTCTGAGGTGCCCCGGGCTGCGTGGACGTCCGAAATAATAAGGGAGACGGTTACTGGAAGGGAAGCTTTCACTGGACATCAAGCATGGTTGCCACCACTCCACCGTCGTAATCAGAGCCTTCGTCATCGCACGTAGTCAACGTCTGGTCGAGGAATGTCATCCCCTGGTGACAGTGTAGTGCGCATACATTAGCGTATGACTGCGCACCTTCGCGTGGGATGCCCACAGTAAAGCTTCTCTTCGACGTCATGAGTATATCAAGATGAACCCCTACGCTTCGTCCAAGACTCACGCTTATCCTTCCGGCCGACCGAAGAGTTCTGTGGGGGAGCACTTTCCGGAATTGCACGTTGACGCGGAAGCGAGGCTGTCGTCGTGCGACGCGGACTTCCAGGTGCCAGCATGTTTCTTGACCGCATAAGTATAGGCATACAGCACTTACTTCTTCCGTCGTAATCTTCACTTCCAGCTCCGGCATTATATTTTTCCGCGACTTACGAAGCCGTCGCCGGGGCCGGGATTGGCCACGAAGGCTCGCCTTCAAATTCTACGAAGCAATTCCCGCTCAATCTAGGTAAGACGGGAAGTGGACATACACTCACCGGGCGCCCCGTTACTATGTTGTGCAGAAACCAAGCGGTCTTCTGCCGGAAGCCGCACACATGTTCTTCGAGCCCTTCCACCACTGCGAACCCCCGAGACCTGCTCGACGGGCAACGGGGAACATATCGCGCCGTCGTCTGACGGCGCACGGGAGGAAAGAACGAGGGACTGCGACGCCGCCGGACTAGAAGACTGCGGATAGTACTGTGGCAGCAGAAGGACGTCTGTGGTGGCCGTATGGAGTAAACCTTGAGTAAACCCTCCGAAGCAGCACTTGGCCACAGTGACGAACAGGGTGCACGCCGGCCCATGCCCGATGAAAACCCCTCACCGTGCATTGAAGCGCCCGTGTCTTCATGGGCGCCTAGTGGCTGTTCGCGAAGAGGAGCGTGTCCACACCTGCGCACTACTACCACCTCTCTCCGTCTCGTGCGCCATGCATTCGCACCCCGCCCTCATCCTACCGAACAACCATCACTCTCGAGGCCGCTCGCATGCGAGGAATGGGTGAGGTCATCGACTTCGCTGGGTTCGACCAGCCCGAACACTGGACCCCGCACCTCCAGGAGATGTTTGACATCGTGAGTCCAATTGTTTGTTTGTTTGGGGCCCGTGGGGCTACAACTCCGCGCGGGGGTAGGGCTGGCACTGATTTTTCTCGCGATAGGACACTTTCGAGACCATCGCGGAGAGCGCGGCGGCCTACGTGACCCGCGCAAACTTCCGCGAGCCTTCGCGGGGCTCTGCCGTTGCCATCAAGAGTGGATCGGTGGACCCACGATTCTCCGTAGAACCGCACGACATTGGGAAGGAGTTGCGGATTATGCGCGGCTTGTCGCATGTACATGTGTGTTGGCGACGTCTTCCCCTGTTGCGCACTTCGTTAACCTTGGTCCAGATCATTGAGATACTCGGACATGCGTTCGAGAAACCGACCAGCACGGTGCATTTCTGGATGTCGTTCGTACCGAACCATGTCTCTGCTATCATTTCGAATCCACGGTTCTCTGCATACCCTCCTCCTGGCGCAACGAATGGTCTAGCGACTCCAGATCCGTCGTCGTTCCTGATCGTCGCCAAATCCCTCGTCTACCAAACCCTCTCTGCTCTCGCGTATATCCACGGACGTGGCATAGCTCACCGCGACATCAAACCCAACAACCTTCTGCTGACCGCAGACGGCTGCGTGAAGCTTATTGACTTCGGCGTGGCGTGGACCGAGGAAACGGACAAGCGCGATCTCTGGCCGCAACGCCGCGGACATATGTGTTTCGACGTTGCTACGGGGTTCGTGAACTACGCAGCATCGCAAAAGGGTGTTGAAAGCTAATGTTGTGTTGGTTGAACCCACAGACCCTACCGAGCACCGGAGCTCCTCTTTGGGGCGAGGGATTACAACGCTTACGCGATCGATCTCTGGAGCATAGGCACCATCTTGGCGGAATTCTTTACGCCGCTCAGGCTGCGCAAGTGTTATGTTGACGACGACGACTGGTACGAAGACGAGGACGACGATGACTCGGACCCGGACAGCCCCCCGATAAAGCTGCCGTTCATTCTGTCCAAGGGCCTCTCACCAAACGCCTCCGGGTTCGAATGGGCACGCGACTCGCTTTATGACTCGAGCAGAGGGCAGATCGGTTTAGCGTGGAGCATATTCAAGGTCCACGGGACGCCGAACGTGGAGACATGGCCAGTCAGTCCAATTTATGCTGCAGAAATCAAAGTCCAATCGTTAACTTTCGCGGCCTAGACGTTCAAACAGCTCCCTGACGCTCAGAAGGTGACATTCGTCGAAGTCCCTCCGGCGGACTTGGCTGGGCTTCTTCCGAACCTGCCTCCTGTCGAGATGGGACGAGAGCGCGAGGATACCCTCGATCTTGTCAAAAAGCTTCTCGCACATGAGCCTGAGCGGCGGATGCGTGCGGCAGATGCACTCAAGCATCCTTTCTTCGAACGCGGAGTTCCCCTTCTATTGCCTCAAGACACCGGAGACAAAGCGGGGAATGGACGGGGCCTCATGGATATCATTTCCCACTATCTCAGCAGTGTAGGATGATGGGCCGAGGAAAAAGTGTAAGGTATGGTATACAACAACATGGACAAGCGAACTACGGATATACCACGATACAGGATAATCTTGTATACCATCTAGCTTGCTACTACGATATCATTGGGGGGTATAGTGCTCAGAGCATGATTATCGATCGAGATACCTGTATGGATGATTAGCACAAGGAATTCTTCAAAAGGGATGCGGTTCCACGTACTTCTAGTGGCGTTTGCGGTCTTGTAAATACCAATGAGACGATGACTCAACTCGAACATGTCGTTACTGTACAACCCGTCAGTCGATTGTTAGGGGGGAACTTTCGTCACCGGACTTACCGTAGGGAAATGATGATGAATTGCGCGTTCTTCGTGCGGTCCTTGATGTAGTTCGCAACGATGGAGACATTGCGGAAATCTAAAGCAGCGTCGATCTCGTCCATGAAATACAACGGAGTCGGCTAGATGCATTTGTCAATCTCACCAGGCATCGGAATTTTGCAAGGCGCGAACTCACCTTGTAGACGTGCAAGGCAAAGACGAGAGCCAGAGAACTGAGCGTTTTCTCCCCTCCGGAAAGGTTGGAGATGTTCTTCCAGCTTTTCTTGGGTGGCATGACACTGAAGATGATGCCCTCTGAGAAGGGATCTATGGTATCAACGAGCTCTAACTCGGCATTGCCGCCGAGTGTGATCATCTTTTATCGCGTTAGACGCATCGTAGAGCCTATATCTGACGAAGGCGCACCTGGTACATCTCCTTCAGTTTCAAGGAAATCTGGTTGAAACCCTCCAAGAACTTCTTCAGCCGCTCGCCCTTCAACGCTTCATGCTCCTCCTTCTTCTTGTCCCTGAGTGCGCTGATTTCCGACAGGTCCGCCGCACGGCGCAGGAACTCCTCTTCGCGCTTCTCATAGTCCTTGAGGACGGTCAGATCTGGTTTTGCGTTCTTCACCTTCTCTGCGGGGCATTCAGTACAAGTCCGGACGAGCGTGAGTACTAAGATAGGCCATGGACGCACCGTCCAACAACTCAGTGTCTCCAAGCAATTCTGCTTTCTTGAAGGTGGCGAGTTCGGCCTCGGTGTACGTCTTCAGCTCGTGGGATGGTGTGCGAGCGCGGGATTTATGTTCCCCGAGTTCTTTCTTCACTGGGACCTTCTTTCCTCCGCCCCCACTTCCACCCTCACCATCGCCATCATCGCCGCCATCGTCTCCATCACCACCACCAGCTGACCCCTCTGCGTTAGGTACTCGACCTTCCTCTTCCTCGTCCTCTTCGTCACTATGAGAAAATCAGCAAGTGCAGCAAGAGATATTCAGCAGTACTCACTCGACATCCTCGAGCTGAAGCGTCTCGTGCTGGGCCATCCAATGATCCATGGCATCCTTGTTCTCCTTGAACCTCTTCCTGTAATCATCAAGCTCGTTCTGAATCTTCATCTCGCGCTGTCTGAACGCCTGGATCTCCTCCATCTTCTTGTCAAGCTTCTCCTTCAGCTCCGCCAGGTCGTCGCTCGACTCCGCCGCCGCTGCCTGTGCTCTCTCGACTTCCTGCTGCAGCGCCTCCATGTAACCCTGGACTTCCTCGAGCTGCGCCTTGAGGTCGGCCAGCTCTGCGTTGACTTCTTCGAGCTCTTCGCGGTTAGCCTCGAGATTGTGTGTGAGCTTGGCGAGGTCCTTCTCGGCCTTGGCTTTGGTTACCTCGGCCTTTGTGAGCTCGTCGTTCGCGAGGTTGATGTGAAGACGGATGCCATCGACCTTGGACTTCTGTGAAAGCAAGCGAGCACCTCCGATCTCGAGGATCTTGTCTTCGAGCGCCTTGATCTCCTTCTGGATGTCGCTGGCCTTGCCTTGCAACTGCCCGAGCTGAGTGGTCGCGGCGTCGATATCCCGATCCAGTGCAGCGATGCGTGCGACATCCCCAGCGTCGGGCTTGCTCTGAGACCTGTGAGACATGCATGAGAGGAATATTCACATGCGGAGAAAGAGGAAGACAGGATGGGAAAGACGAACTTGAGATTGCGAACGATCTGCTCAGAATCTGCGATCCGCTTGTTGCAGTTCTTGATCTCGAGATTGAGCCTGTCGATCGCGTTGTCGGCGCGGGGACCAGCTTGCCTGAGTTCATCAAGCTTGTTCTCGAGCTGCCGGCGCTGCTGCTCCGCCTGCTCCAACTCACGCTGATCTCGCTCGCTCTCCTCCTGATACCTACGGATGGTCTCTGGAGACTCAGCGTCCGTCTGGAGCTTCGAGCTCATAGCTCCTCTCGAGACGGTAGAACCACCACCAGACATGGTTCCAGAGGAGTCGATGAGCTGCCCGGCAAGTGTGACAACACGCCATCGGCGCGAGCCGCCGAACGCGATGCGGTTCGCCTGGTCGAGGGTGTCCGCAACAAGTGTGTTCCCGAGACCTTTGTAAAAGGCAGGCGCGAAGCGGGGCTCCTTTGGCTTGATGAGGTCAAACAGACGAGGCACGTTCTCGGGAGTCTGGATCCTGTCCATGCCGCGGTCGCTGACCTTCTCCAGCACCATGAACGACGCCCGTCCGACTTGTTGGCTACGCAGGTACTCAATGCAGGCCTGACCCTGCTCCACGGTGTCGACGACCATGTTGTGGAGTGCACCGCAAGCGGTAGAGACTGCGACGTCGTATTTGTCGGGGATCGTGCCGAGCGCACCAAGACGACCCTGGAGGTCAAGTCAGCATTGCGAACGGGAAGAAAATGATGGTCACGTACATGGAAACCACTGATACGACCCTGGCTTCTGAGACGGGTCAGGCCATCAAGCACTCGGTTGTTGCTGTGACTCCGCTCCTGCGAAGACCTGGCTTCATCAGCCTTCGCACGTGAAGCCGATGCTTTAGCACGGAGGGTCTGGATGTGACTGTTTGCAGCCTGCAATACAGCAGTCGGTTCGTAGTTCATATTGCAACAAGATGAAACTACTGACCTGATGTTCTCTCTCGGCGCCCCGGAGGTTATTCTGGACCTTCGCTTTCTCTCGCTTGAGGCCCTCGAGTTCGGCGGTCTGCGCTTGAAGCTCCTCGCGAAGCTCTTCCAGCGACGCTTCGGCGCGCTCCCGCGCTGCTCTGGCCTCCTCAGCCTTCTTCTTGAGAGCATCGCGTTCGCTCTGGGCGACATTGATTTCGGCCTGCTTGGAGTTGATCTTCGCCATCCAGGGTTGGAGCTCCTTTTGCTTAACTTCGATCTGGTCGTGGAACACCTGCGTTCGATCTACAGGGAATGGGTGAGGAAGGAGCGACTAATGATAACACACAAGTAACCTTTCAAACTGTCCCGGATCTCCTCGAGCGCTTTCTCCGCCTGGGAAAGGTCCTCTTCCAACCGCTCAAGCTCTTGTTTCTTCTCCTCCATCTTCGCGGTGCTATCCTCGATGGAGTGTTCGGCTTGGGTCTTCGAACTCTCGTCCTACGTATAATCGTCAGTCATTGCCTTCTCAAAGCAATCACGAGCAAACCTACATCATTGATGGACTTAGTGAGTTTCTTCGCTTTTGAGTTGGCGTGCTTGCGCTTCTCCTGAAGACTGATCTGAGTCTTCTCCTTAGTAGCAAGATCCTTGACAGCCGCGTCCGCGGCTTCCTTGACTGCCTATGGTGCCGTATCAGCACGACGCTTCGCAAGCTGGATAGGTGGCTGACGAGCATACCTCGTATGCGGCACGCTTCTTTTCGAAGTGGTCTTCAAGGAGCTGCAGGTGTTTAATATCGCCCGCATTCTGGTCTTGCTCTTTCTGCAGTTCACCCTCTTTCCCGGCCTGAAGAAGCTCCTATCAATCCTTGCTACCGCACACAGACCGCCAATCGCTTACGATTTTCTGATTGAGCTTCGTCTCGATGACCAAACACTGCCAGATGTAGTACTGCCAGAGACAAGACCGCGCGCGAACGAGGTCGTTCACCATCCGGAGGTAGTCCTCCGCCTCCTTCTTCTTGGCTTCCAGGGCGTTCCGATCCTTTTCGACGATCTTCAGACGGTTGAGCTTCTGCGAGCGAAGCTCCGAGAGTCGGTCTACTTCGGCCAGGGCATCCTCGATCTTTTCCTTGTACTCAGCTGTGCCGATGATGTCTTCGAGGTACTCAAGAAGGCCGTCGTCATCCTTGTTCGCAGCCTTGGGTTTCATTTGCGCGATGGATTCGACCTCACCCTATAAAACGGTTAGCAACGCCTCGCCGCACAAAGACGGCGGTGCATATACCTGCAAGATAAGGAACCGGTTGTGATCCAAATCGATGCCGCGATCCTTCAACAGCGTCTGGACCTCCTTGTATGTGCTTGCGCGACCATTGATCGTGTACTTGCTCGTGTTGTCCTTGAATGCGGTACGCGAGACGACTAGGTTGGAGTTCGGCACGACATCGAATGCGTCGGGTCCAGGCTTGGATTTATATTTATAAGTGGCGTACATCATGGCGTGAATAGAATGGTGATCCCTACCAGGTCAACGATCTCCCTGAAATGCACCTCCACGCTACATTCCCGAAGGTCTGGATGCTTCGCTGAATTGTGAATAAGTTCGGAGAGTTTCCCCTGACGCATCTTGGTCGCACGGAAACCGAAGACGAACAGCAGCGCATCGATGGTATTCGACTTGCCAGACCCGTTCGGGCCGACGATTGCTGAGAATGACTACAAACAAAATGTTATACCAGTACATGGCCTTGCGTTCAAGGTGAACCATACTTTGTGGAACGGGCCAATGTCTTGCCGGCCGGCGTAACTCTTGAAGTTGATAAGAGCCATCTTGTGAATGACCAGACGCGCCTTGGGTCCCTCGGGTTCGGGAGGCGGAGGCGGGGGTTGGGGTACCTCGCGCTGCGGGATGGTCGAAATCGGGGGGTCCAAGAGCGAAGGTTCGTCGTCATCATCCTCCGCCTCGTCGACAGGTGCAGGTGTAGCCTCCGCTGGCTCATCCAAAACAGCGGCAGTGACCTCCTCGGCATCATCCTCCTCTTCCTCGTCCTCCTCTTGAGTGGCAGAGTGCTTCTCGGCGGGGGCAGCTTGGACAGGTGTAGGCTCCTTCACCAACTCCTCCTCTGATTCCTGCACCGGTTCCTGCTTGACCTCTGAATCCGCCATCTCCTCGTCGTCATCCTGCGCCGCCGCCTCCTCCTTCACCGGGGTCATCTCTTTCCCCTTCTGCACCCTCGACGGTCGCGACGGGCCAGGCTGGGCTTCGTCGTCCGAGGAATCGAGCACATAAACCTCCTTGGTCTTGCGTTTTCCGCGCGTCGCGGCAGGCTTGGGCTGGGGCTTGAGCGCTATCTTCTCACCATTGTCGCCTAGCTCGTACCCATCCTCGTTCTCGGAGTCGATGACGATGGTCGAGATGCGCCTTGTCGAGCGGGAAGCCCTGGATGTCGTGACCGTCTTTCTTCTAGGGAGTGAGGTCTCCGTAGCTTCAGGCTTGACGGAGGAGGCTCGCGTCTTCCGGGTCGGAGGGGCCAATGTGGGCGCAGCAGATGCTCTGGAAGGCGGCTTTCGCGATCTGGCCTTCGGTGCCTCCGCAGGTTCCTCCTCCTCGTCTTCCGTCTCCAAGGATGGACGCGACTTCTTCTTGGGTGGTGGATCCTCCTCCTCGACCTCCTGGACTTCTTCTAACGCTTTCTTGGAGCGCGTAGACGTCTTTCCCTTGGATGCAGGCTGCACTGAAGTAGATCTACGCGTGCGGGACGCGGGCTTGACCTCTTCTTCTTCGTCGTCTTCGACCTCTACAGGTGCATTTCTTTTGCGCTTCGACGTTGATGCGGCCGGTTCAACAGATGCGCGGGATCGGGATGAACGTCTTGGGGGCATAAAGGTCTTGAGGTCTTCGAATGGGCAGAAACGGCGGTGGGTGGGTATGGGGATAATGAGCGTTGTGGACAAGTTGAGGCCCGAACCGTCACCACGACGCGTCGCGTGTGTCTAGCACGTGACTTGCGCGTCCTCGTGATTGTACCAATGGAGGGGTGAGTATTGTTGTCACGACAGGGATTCCACGATTTCGGATGGGAGAAAAGTCGACAAAAAGGGATTACTCGTGAAAGACTTTTCTTTTCACGTGACCAGATTAGAGAAAAGTCGCACAAAATCGTCCCAAAAGGAGAACTTTCTTCCGCTTTAAGCTCGACTTTTCTCTTCTTTGGCACGTGCAAGAGAAAAGTTAATCGCGAGTAATCCCTTTTGGTCCACTTTCCTTCCGTCGAAAATCTCGAAATCCCCGCCGTGTGTAGACATTGAACTAGAACGAAACTAAATTGCACTTTGAAGACGGATCTATATAGTGTCACAACTGCACGAAAGACGTCTATGAAATACATTGGTATGTGTAGCCTTCAACGGTAATGCTACCAGTCCTCCCAGGTCGCCTCAATTCCCTCGGTGATCCTCCACAACTTCTCACCTAGCCATGTCTGTACACGCTCTCCATCCCGTGCTTCCGCACCCTCGTCGAGAACAGACATATCGCCCTTGTCCCAAAGAGATGGTATCGACCACCCAACAACAAGCATCCCAGGCGGCCGCTGCTCTCCGACGCTGTCAAGCGCCGCGGTGATGTCTCGTAGCGTTGAGACGATTACTCGTTGGTCGGGCATGGATGCACGCTCGATGAGCGCAATCGGTGTGGACGAGGGTATGGACGACCATCTCGACGTTTTGCAGCGTCTGGGTTGTCCGACTGCAGCGTGTCCAATACTTGAGGTAATCGAGCGACGCCCATTAAGATGACGAGAGTCCGCCCTCGGTCGTAGCCAGGTAGCCTGACCTCCTTGCCTGCACGACCGACGCCAGTGCAAACGACGAATGATTCGGCCGCACCGCGTTGCGTAACGGGGATGCCTGCAAAGGTGGGACCAGCGAGGACAGAACTGACCCCCGGTACAACGACGGGTTCAAACCCGTGTGCGCGGCAGTAAAGGATCTCCTCGCCAGCCCGGCCATACACGGTAGGGTCGCCCTGTTTCAACTGTGTCGTCGGTCAGATGAGACTGCTTCCGAGGAGTGGAGCAATACAAAGACTCACCCGCACCACCGTCGAGCCCCGTTTGGCAGCTTCCACCGCCGCTTCCATGAGCTCCTGCTGTGCGCCGTCCGCATTCCCGGGGAACTTCCTGGCGATGCGAACTTCGACTCCGGGAGGAATAAGAGCGAGTACAGCATCCGGGACCAATTTGTCAGAGAGGACCAGCTGAGCGTGTTTCGTCAGAGCTGCATGTGTTGCGACGGTCAAGAGCGAGGGATGACCAGGTCCTGAGCCGACCAAAAATATGCGACCGCGACGAGGTGGGGTAAGGAAAAGGCCGTGCACCGGTGTGGTGGTGCCGCCTCCTGCATGGGGGGATCGCCCGCCGAGGGAGAGGTCGTCCTACGGAGTCCCTCGCGTCCGTCCAAGACAGCGGCCATGTCCTCGTCGGACATCTGCGCGAGTCTCCGGATGGGCCAGTACTCGCTGACTTGTGCGACCCACTTCATCCGCCTTCGCCCACTCTCCTTCTCCGTCTCTTCTACCTTCCGCTGCGGCACGGGCTCGTTTGGGGTAACGGGTGCCCCATCCTCGTTCAAATCTCGACCGTCTCCATCTTCCTGCGCCTCCTTCGCTTGCGCCCTCAGCCTTCCCACTTTCTCCACTGCGCTACCAAGCTCCTTCGGAAGGCTCGCGACGATATCTCGCCGAATTCGACCCGCCAACCTGCACCCGTGACCGTTGGTGGTGACGCCCACTTGCAAGGGCGAAGCGCTCCCCGTCTCCGAGCTGGGGAAGCGATGCGTGGACAGGAACGTAAAGTCGCAGAGGTCCGGTATATCAGCGACGGTGACGGGTATTTGGCGATGGCGGCACTCGCGTGCAATGGCAAAGGCGGCGTCGTATCCGCGGCGGTATCCGGTGGGCCCAACGACGGTGTCGGTGACACAAACCATCGCTGGCTTGTTGGGAAGCTGGTATATGAAGGTATCGAGGGCCTTTCCGTCACGCCAGGAGTCTTCCGGTCCAGCTTGAGAGGAGGGGAGGGTGTCGAAATCGAGGAGTTCGAGCTGCTTCTGCCCGGCTCGCCATCGCAGCTCCTCGCAGGCTCCGTCGAGGCCGCCTTTCACGACGACCAGGACGTTAGCGTCTGCTTGAAGTGCAGCGAATGCGCGCGAGGCCGCTAGGGTGTTTCCACCGACGATGATAACGGTCCTCTGCACCGGTCGGAAAGCCACAAGGAGGGAGGCTCCTCCTACGGGCTTGGGGAATGCCTGCATGGTGTGGGGTTGCGGTGGAAGGTTGTCAAGGCTAGAGACATTAATATTGCAAAGAGTTTTAGTTTCATTGGATGAGCGTGTCGCCGGAGAAGCCGATGCAAAAATACGCGCAAGGATGAGCAATAGCGGGTACTAAGGACGATAAGCCTGAGGAAGGCAAATCTCGGCAAGGCGGATCCGGCCACTCGCGGCAAGCCGCAAGCGTGAGATACGTTGCCTTATCCGGGGCTGTCACGCACCTCCATCGAGGAAAGGGCGCTTGTTGGACTTGGGCCTACCCTCCAGTCCCAGTCCCAGCTCCAATGCAGCTGGTCGATAACGACACCGTGAGTGCTGTTACTGTTGGCTTCTTCATAAGATCGCCTGTTCACGTCCGTTTCCGCCAGTTCGTAAAACAATTGTCGACACTCTTTGAGTCTAGCGCGAAATCAGGTTCGATATGGCTCACGCATAAAAGATGTGCGTACCTTCATTCGATTGAAAATGACCGAGGCTGCTCATCCGCGATCCGTTAGTGTTGCATGAGGGCGGTGATGCACATATGTCTTCCGAAGACGACGACACCAAAGAATACCCATGTCTCGTCCGAGTAACTGATGGGGACGAGGCCGAGCTCTCGACGGTGGTACGTCCACCCTCTCTCTGCGTTCTACGCACTCGACCAAACGCAACACGGGCCGTAGGTTCAGCCTGCCGACCTCGAGAAGTTCCATGCTGCGTATGGAACGATTTTGAAGTCATCCATGTCAACACTCCGAAAACGAGACAAGAAGCGCGAAAAGCAGCGGCAGGAGGACGCGGCTCGGAAGAAACGCCGGTTGCAGGAGGAGATCGCCGTCGAGGGTCCCAAGCGAGGGCTGGCAGGAGAAAGCGGCAGCGGCAGATGAAGCAGGCTGCCCGGCTGGAGGATTCAAGAAGAGGGCTCAGGAAAGGGAGGAGGCGAAGGCGAGAGCAAAGGCGTCCTAAAACCTTCGTGTGTGTATTTCCTAGACACCCTGTTGTATCACCAAGCATTCCCCGCACATACCCTCGTCTCTCTGAGGGTGCCCGTCCAGTCCGTGTCTGAAGAATTTAATTACCTGCCGCCGACGTCGCATTCTGGGCTCTGGCTCGTAACCCGACGTCGCTTACGGTGACGGCGCATATTCTCAGTCTGCGTCGGCGAGTCGGATCATCATGTCCGTCTATGGGCGCTTATAACACATGCTTCCGCAGAGGCCGCCATCCTCGTTTCTTGAATCTCACCATCTCGTCTGCTTCCTGTAATGCCCGTCCTGTCTGCTCCTCCGATTGCCCCAATCGCACCCGACTTGTTTGATGATGACGATGAGGGCTGGCAAGATATGCCATCGTTCGGGCCGACGACGACTTGGCAGGAGGACTGGACGAGGAGGACCAGAAGAAGTACCATTACGTCCCTTCCACCAAGAAGGACTCTGTCTCTGCTGCGAGCGCAAGCAATGCTACCGGGGCGGTGCTGGACGTTGACTACAAGGGGAACGAGTGGAGGACGAAAGCGGACCAGAACGAGAGCGAGTACACCCGCATACGCATCAATGAGGAGGACGATTCGGACGAAGTGCACCTGCGCACACGATATCTCTTCGACGAGGACAAGGCCATGACCCCGCTCAGCCAGATGCAGCAGACGAAGGACATGCTCACGGAGGCGCAGCGTGTTGCCTACGTCGGCCTCTGTCAGCTTACCACCAAGGAGATGGTAGACCGGCTGAAGAACGTCAAGCGCAAGGAGCTCAAGAAGGCGATACAGAACATGGAATTGTGGGCCCTGAAGATCATGGGTCGATTATACTATCATATGGAGCTTGCGACTGAAGGTGAACCCTCCGTGCTCCGCCAAGATGCACCTCGCACTGAACATGCCCGTTAGAGCAGAAGATGATCGAGAGCCTTGGGCAGCACGGAATCGAAGCAAAAGACCTTGTGCCACCGCTCATGACCACCCATACCGTCGCCAACCCCGAGTACGATCCTGCAGAGGCACGCCGGCAGGCCGAACTGCGCGCGGAGGAAGCAGTGAAGGAATCGGCGGACATCTCGGATAACAACTCTACTCCGCCCGATTCTCCTCCCCCAGCATACACCTCCCACGCTCCACCCGTTCCCCCAAAGCCTCAGCAGACCACAGCCAAAGTCCTCGAGGACACTGCCGCACCCATCATGCCTGGGGTCAGCACACATCTCTCAGCTGCCGACAAGGACGTCACACTGGACATCCGGTGGACCGTCCTATGCGATCTCTTTCTCGTTCTGATCGCCGACAGCGTGTACGACGCGCGGTCACGCGTTCTTCTCGAGAATGTGGCGCTGAAGCTTGGGCTGGGTTGGCTAGACGTGGTGAAGTTTGAGCGTCGTGTGACGGAAACCCTCGAGATCCAGGAGGGCGTCGAGAAGCTCGAGCAACAGGATTCTATCTCGGGTGTACAGAAGAACTCCAAGAAGCGACGTTACATGATGCTTGGTTTGGCGACGCTCGGTAAGCCCCTTGCATACACCGTGTCGTAATCATCGTGTGGTCTAACGTGCCTGGCTGTCTAGGTGGTGGCCTTGTCATCGGTCTTTCAGCGGGTCTTTTGGCTCCTGTCATCGGAGCAGGTCTCGGTGCCGCGTTTGCGACAGTAGGCATCGCTGGGACATCGGGCTTCCTCACTGGGGTTGGCGGCGCAGCTGTAATTACGACAGGAGGGGTCGTGACAGGGTCCAGCATTGCTGCTCGGGGCATGGCACGGAGGACGCAGTATGTCCGCACGTTCGACATCCTACCCTTGCATAACCACAAGCGGGTAAATTGCATAATTACGGTATCCGGGTACGTATGAAGCTTGATTCTGACCGCCCCCTGTGCCTCATCGTTCCTCGCAGATTCATGACCGGCCCTCTTGACGATGTCCGTCTTCCATTCAGCGTGCTCGACCCTGTCGTCGGAGACGTGTTTAGCGTCCTCTGGGAGCCCGAGATGATTCGGGAAACTGGAAGCGCACTCAAGATCCTCACCAGCGAAGTACTCACGCAGCTCGCGCAGACAGCGCTGCAAGCAACCGTGATGACAGCGCTCATGAGTGCACTTCAATGGCCTATCAGTTAGTCCCAAATATCCAACGAGCGTTTACAGTCATGTTGCTAATTCCTCCATATCCAGTTCTCACCAAGCTCGGCTATCTGATTGACAACCCATGGTCGAACGCCCTGGATCGCGCCAAGTCGGCGGGCAGTGTCCTCGCAGACGTGCTCATACACAGATACCTCGGAGTCCGTCCCATTACCCTCATTGGTTTCTCGTTAGGCGCTAGGGTCATCTTCTACGCACTCGTCGAACTCGCGAAGAAGGGTATGTTCGGCGTCGTACAAGACGTGATCCTGCTTGGCGCGACCGTGACTGCCCCTTTGAGCACCTGGATCGAGGTCCGCTCTGCCGTGTCGGGGCGTTTCGTGAACGGCTACGCACGAAACGACTGGGTGTTAAACTACTTGTTCCGCGCAACCAGCGGCGGCCTGAATACCGTCGCAGGACTGCGCGCAATACAGAACGTCCCGGACCTGGAGAACGTGGACGTGACGGACAAAATCGCTGGACACATGAGCTACCGGACGTTCATGCCGCTCATCCTCGATCAACTCGGCTTCCCGGTCTCGGCGGACTACTTCGACGAGCCTGAGGTGAGCACGAGAGCGAAATACGATCACGCCGGGATGCTTATATCTTTCGCGCGCATCACAGGAGCCCGATTTCGAGGGCGATCGGGTGGTGGTCAGGGAAGGAGAGGAGAAAGAGAAGAAGGGCTGGTTCGGGCGAAAGAAGAAAACGTCGAGCACGTCCCAGTCGATTTCACGTCCGCCATCCTCAGCGACTTTTGGGCCTCCGAAGCCGCGATCTTCCCAAGACTCCCATGTTACGGACGATGATGACCTTCCTCCTCGAGAAAGCGCCGCAACGCCAACCCCGACGTCAGCCGTATCACAGGTGCCGACTCCTCCTAAGTCCCCTACTCCCCACGAGGGCGATCTTGGGTCGTCAGCCATTCCTGCGCACGCTGGCTTCGACTTCAGGGCTATCCAGCAGGTTTTGGCCAAGTCGGGATCGAACGCGGATGAAATCCGAGCTCCCCAAGCCAGCCGGTTACCCCCACCATCCTTTGCACCGCCCACGCAACGTACTGGCTCTGCGCCTCCACCAGTCGAACCTCGTTCACCGCTCACCCCGAAGCCACGGGTATCGCACGATCTTCCACCGGTCCCTCAAGATGAAGAACCTATTGCAGGGCCAAGTACTCCTCGAACCGGTCTTTCTCCAATGATGCCGAGATCGCTCTCATTAAACAAGGTATCAGGTGCAGAAGAAGCCAATATGACGTCATTCGATCCCCCCGCATCTTCATCGCGACCGCCAGCATTAACCTTCGCAGGCAGTGACGGATCGTTTTGGCCAGCCCAAGATGCCGACCCAATACCAACGCCATACGGGACGCTTGGGCGATTCCAGATGTCATCCAACCTGAGCGCGATGCCATCGACGGATGTGCTTTCTAATCCGTTCGCTAGCGCAGGGTCAGGCGGCTCCGTTCGGATGGTCTGCCAGCGCCGCCCAATAACCCCTTCGCCTTCTGCTGCATCGCCTGGGTTGTCGTTCGGTGGCATGGACGGATCGATAACATTCTCTCCTATAGTAACCCCTTCACAGATAACCCGTGATCCGTGGGCCATCGGGAATCCGTATCAGGGCGGGAAGAAACAGCCAACATCCAGCACGCTTGATCTGAACCCATGGCAAAGTTGAAGGAAGTCGCTGACACGATCCTCGGCCTCTGCTGCGTGTTCTTCCACCCCACTATCGTCACTTACGCATTTTCCCGCTGTTTTTCTTTCTACTCCACATGATCTGCGCATTCGCATATACCATCAGCTCCACCTGGGTGACGTTGAGCGGCTTCGTGCGCGTTGCCACACAACGGCCCCACGACATCTACTTACTAGCATCGATTAGAGCAATAATCAGGCATGTACAGGATTTTGAGTACAAGTTACATACACACGTGGACTACATGACCGCCACCATGAGGCTCGGAGGAGCTCCAAATGATCCGATAACACGTACCCTCTTCGGCTGTGCCGTCCCAGGTGACATTCAGTGCTACTCAACGCCGTGCTAAGACAGGTTAAGACACTTTGATCCGCTCGTCCATCTGGTGACAACGGTATTGAGCTTCAAGCTGTGATAAGACGGGGGTGTGACACAAGTGTATTCGAAGGTGGTTGCACGTCCGGATCCACCATGCATCCGCACCACCGTACAAGTTGCAACGTACCTTGTGTGGCTAATCATAACCATCATGACCAGTGGCGACCAAGCTGTGCTCGGATGCCGTTGTGCCGGGCTTCCTTTTTGGTCCGAGAGCACTTCCGAGTCCGTACCCGAAGATCCCTCCCTTGGTCTCCGGATCCCACTCCACAAACAGCCAGCTCTCTCCTTCCTACAGCTTAGCTACACGCTTCGTCATCGCTTGGGAGAAATATTCTGTCAACTAGAGTCTCGGATCATGCATCCAACTAGCTTTTCTGAGTCTCCGAATCGT
This sequence comes from Ganoderma lingzhi, assembly GCA_026283605.1. Classification (NCBI taxonomy): domain Eukaryota; kingdom Fungi; phylum Basidiomycota; class Agaricomycetes; order Polyporales; family Polyporaceae; genus Ganoderma; species Ganoderma lingzhi. The sequence continues at coordinate 4,166,281 of JAPJYM010000001.1, forward strand.
GTAGATCGAGTGCTCGTGCTCAGCCTGAGTGCTCGAAGGGCATGGGGCTCGGAAAGGTTGGTAGATATCAAATCTAAGCGTCAAACCGCGGACAAGGTGGAGCTGTGGAGTTTCCTGTTTGCTCGGAACGCCGAGAGCGTCCTTGCTTCGAACTTCCCAGGTGCCGCAACGCACCGCCTGCACATTTCGCGTGTATATATGAAGCTAGCCATCTCGAGGGGCCTTCCTCTTGAGCCCTCTTGGCGGCAGTGTCATCCAGCAGTGATGAACATCCTGTTACCCTCTGCAGCTTAACGCTGTCCACCACCTGACTCCTGTCCCGAACATTCCTCCGTTGCATGGCCGTGCGGCGGCTATTCGCGCTTGTCTTTTCAATGCGCTCGCCAGCCGGTACAGTGCCACTCATCTCTACCCATCTCCCCCTTCTGACTGCTACTCATCACACGCAGAGATGTCTCATGTCTCTCAGAAATCACATCGCAGTCGAATACCGCACCCCATTCTAAAGCGTGATTCATCCCCTTTCCGCACCCCCGCCCTCCCATTCTCCCGTGGAGGCGGGGGACCGCTCTCCCCACACGTCCACTTTCCCCCCACCCCCGGCATGTCATCAACCTACCCCGCATACTCCCCCACGACCTACGATCGCAAACCGATCATAACCTCCCCGAACGTCGTCCAACTCCCGCGCCGCGGCGAACGTAGACTGCACATCCCATCTCCCGACCTTGAGGAGCCCAACGATCATGAGCGCCGTGGGCGCCGGCGGAGCCGCAGTCGCGGGAGGGAGCGCGGAGTCCGCGCCAAGTCGGACGAGGGTCCTGTCAAGGGCAGCTACTTCCACCCGCGCGCGTACGAGGCGTGCATGCCCGAGCCCGCGGACGATCCTACACCCCCCATCGACTTCACCCCCAGGCCTCCGCCGCTCGTCGACGACCTGTTGCCGTCGGACGAATCCGACGAGGTCGTCCTGACGCCCCCTGGTCCTGGCCTGGCTGGCTTTGCGCCCGTCTCCCGCTCGATGCCGCTCTTGTTGCCAAAGGCGGCGAAGGGACGACGAAACACTGTCGTGAAGCCCAACGGCGCAGACTCTCCCCTGCCCCCAACGTCGCTGCCGCGCGTGTCACCTCATGTCAAAGGCCATCGTCGATCCAACTCGGCCCGCGTGGGGCGGCGAGAGAGGGAGAAAGACATGTTTTCTCCAGAGCTCGATGAAGGCTGCCTCGGGGGGTTCTGACGGGGGGAGGGATGGGGGGAGAATGGGGATGCGAGCCTCGATAGCCTGAGCTGCCGACGGCATAGGCGGGATCGAGAGCCTCGGCGGCTGTCCCTGGCTGACTTTCAGACTTTCACGCTGATCTTTCTTCAGATTGTATGTATACCATCTCATACCATACCAGAGATTTGCATTGATATCCAGGCATGGACGGAAGAAGTGTCGATTCTGCACTGTAGCAGTGTAATGGGCCCGAGGGGAGCAGTGGGGCTGACCGGTCCTTCGCCTCGCTCTCGGGCCGCTGGTCGTCTGTAGCTTTATACCTGCTTTCAGTTTTCTCCGGGTCGCTGGTTCTATTGTATTTCATAGATAATCGACGTCTGTCTCTTAGGTTCAGATATGCATTAATAGCAGCATTATGTAGCGGACAAATCGATGCTTACGCTCGTTCACTGTATGAGCCCCCTTGAAAAATTGTGAGCTTGGGAGACTGAACGCCATGGGGTCAAATGACTTAGCTGTAAGACACAGTAACTGCGCCCGACAAGCTTTGTGCCTCGAGAAGTGCATGTTTTCCTCATGCCGACGCCACCGGGCGCCGAAGACTTGGTGGCGTGTAGTGTGGCAGTGTGGTCGTCATATTCGGAAGAATGGTAGGGCCGAACTCGAGAACGACGTCATCGTGCTTTCCGACCTCTGGTACCAGTGGTGGCGAAATCAGCAAGGGATAAATATGTGATGGTTACGCACCACCCATTTTTGTTTGTGTGCCATTCCAAAGAGCGAGTACTCCGCACAGTATCAAACGTACTAGTGTACAGGATCGTCACACCAACCTCGCTCCCGGGCGCTGATCATGAGAGATAATAAGTGTCATTCGAGAGAATGGAGCTATCGGCATCTGACGTGCAAATGCAAAGGAACCTATGATCTGCCCGTGCTACGCAGCGTTTCTACCTACTTACCTTGTCCGCCGTTTTGTTCGTCCGGGATTGGTGGAATGGGAATCCCTGTTGGGCTGTGCAAACCAAGTTGTAGTCCTGTGGGCCCTCTACTAGCGTCACAGGGAGCTGCCTGGCCTGCCAGTGAGGCCATATTACTAGCACTGGCATATCGGGAGAGATTGGTGTGCGTAAGAGCGAGTAACATTCGAGTCCCATAACGTACCGTAGAAGTCGCGTCTCACGCCCAGTGAGAAACTTCCCGATTCACCTAGCTTCGGGATGTTTCAGCCCGTTTTATTACGTTAGCTACGAGATGAATCAAAAATCCGGACTCTGTACGACTTTTCGCGAATCGCGCCGTTTGGATTCGATTTGGTCAACCAAATTACCAGTAAAACAACGATTAAATTGGATTTATCTCGTACATGCGCTATGATCTATCTACTGTGCCCTCGTACGCGCACCAGCTGCCCTACCACACCAACCGCTTCTCCTCGCGACCTACCGTGCAAACAGCGCTCGGAGGCCGGAACGTCGTGCGGGCACGGTACCTGCCAGGGACGTAAGTGTGGTGTCCGACAAGCGGCGTGTTCTCAACGCTGCAGAAAAAACTGGGTATTGTACTCACTTGTACCGCACATCTACACCTACATGTGAAGTGGCATGCATTGAAAACCGCGCGGGGGTGAACGCGACAAGCAAGCAGCTGGCCCTGGGCTGCTGTACAGGTGAATGAGTCATAGCAAGTTGAACCAGGGTGTTATGCAATGCGAGAGTCGGGCATGTGGACGTACCTGTTACTCGTGACGAGCGAATCATTCTGGGATGGGAGACACCTGCATGGACTGAGACTCTTCATGGAGCATGAAAACTCACCAGCATGATTACAGCAATGTAGGCAGCAACTCACCTTCGGATTCCAAGGCACTAGAACAGAGCACTCACTGGTAGTCCTGGGCATCACATAGAGTCGCCCAGCCGCATACAGTCCTCTACAGACTCCGCTCTCCCCGATGTGGCCTAGTAGGTTTCCTGCATGAGGTTGAATGACGTGCATTTGCAAGCTAGCCATGCTGTTAGCGAGGTGGTGGTGGAGGGTGAGAGAGACGAGGGCAAGGAGCAAGGAGAGAAGTCTGATGACGTCCTTCAAGAGGATCGTCTCTCGAGGGACGTCATCGAGACTCCGTAATTGGGACTTCTTGAGGACGTTCCCACGGGCTTGCGAAAGACAGAGGGATAACGGAAATAGGGCGCTAGCTCGCCTTGAAGTGAGGGCAGTGGAGGCAGTCAGAAACGAAGATACAGACCGAACGACGTGTTTGGGACAAGCTAAATGCACTGACGTCAAGCGGCTTATGTAACAGACAAAACTTGCCGTTAGCTGGGCGCTTGCATGGAATCCCACGAGTCCCACGACAGTCCGCACGAGTTTATTCAGGATGAAACTGTTTCATACGGTACTCAACGTCCTAAACCTAGGTTAATCCGGAGGGTTCTCACTGGGTCTCACGTTTGGAAGGAAAAATATCAACGAGCGCTACAGCGCAAAGCCAAACAGGGTCTAGAACCATATAAGTAGCAACAAGCGCCCATGCATCTTCGTCACGACACCCATCTTGGCGAGCATAAATTTGTTACAGTACGTTCATGTCACTTACGACTTCATACGGCACGCTGCATTCAATACTCAATGGTGACAATTGATCCGTCTATACTGGCCGTGAGCCCATGGGAGGTGCAAGAGGTCGAAGATCGCCGCTGGAACGATTTTCCGTGCGATCCTGGGCCCAGCTGCAGTTCAAGTTCCCCATGCGTGCGTAGCGCATTGGCACCCCAAATTGGGTTTGAAGCCTCACGCCCTCATTCGAACTGTGTGGTCATTCAAGTGTTATCATTGCTTTGGACGAGATTTCATCATATGTAGTATGCGTGGTGACGGTCCCACGTTCGAACAGCGCAGCCGTCCTTCGAATTCAAGTCATAGGCAGACGACGGAGCCGCGTTGACGCCGGCTATGATCTACTTAACTGAGCCACACGTTGATGTTGTTGACCATCGTCCTCCTCGACGTCGACGATCCGCAACCTTAAAGCGATGCGCTGGACTCCTGCCTTGTCGCTCGCCACGACGTTCATTGGCGGAAGCGCAAACTTGCTTTCGAACTCTGACGCAGCGTCTCGTGTCGAGGATGTCATCTCGTCTCAACATGTCCTCAACGGTGCGACGTCTGGACGCGAACATTTCGCTGGTTCCTTCAAGGAATCGCAAGCGAAATATGAGCCTCAGAGCACCTTCACAAAGGACGGCATTCTGTGTGAGTGCTAAAATGCGGTGCTTTCTTGATACGTGTCAACTGACACAAGACGACGCTTTTCCTCAGACCACCAGTTTACGCACCCCGCGTTCTCTGACTACCGCCTGCGGGTTACCAGCCCCAAGATATGTGACCCCACTGTGAAGCAATACTCGGGATACCTCGATATCTCGGACACTCGTCATCTGTTCTTTTGGTAGGTACCCTATTCACGTTTCATGCAAGTCGCACTAACGACTCTGTCCATCCATCTAGGTTCTTTGAAGCACGGAAGGATCCTGAGTCAGCCCCGCTCATAATGTGGCTCAACGGCGGACCGGGGTGCAGCTCTACGACCGGCCTCCTCTTCGAGAACGGCCCCTGCACGATCACGTCGCCCAACACCACGGTCCCGAACCCGCACTCCTGGACGAACGTAGCGAACATGGTCTTCCTCGACGAGCCGATCGGCACCGGCTACTCCTACGCGTCCGACCACTCCAAGGTGAACACGCTTCCGGACCTCGCCACAGATATCAACGCCTTCCTGCAGCTCTTCGTCTCCAGCTTCCCGCAATACGCCGAGCAGCCGTTCCACCTCGCCGCAGAGAGTTGGGGTGGGCATTACGGTCCGCACATCGCGAGCCATGTGCACAAGATGAACAAGCGCAGGATATATGCGCCGTTCCCAGGGCAAAAACGCATCAACTTCGCGAGCTGATATTGGCGAACGGGCTCACGGAGCCCGCGACGCAGTTCGAGAGCATCCCGGAGTACATGTGCGAGAAGGCGCCGTACCCGCCGTTCGGGAGGGACAGCGCGACGTGTCGCGCGCTGAGGGTCGAGATGCCGGCGTGCAAGAAGATGATCGAGAGTTGTTACCGTTTTGAGAGCAAGGCGACGTGCGTGCCGGCCACTACTTATTGCTGGTTGCGTATCGAGAACGCCGTGGGTCGTGAGTGGTTCTGGATTGTCCTGCGGCGTCAGATGTGTGGCGTACCATGCTGACCAACTTTGTATAGTCTCTAAAAAGAACCCATACGATCTCCGGATACCCTGCAAGGACCCCAATGGAGTGTGCTACGAGGAAGTCAATTGGATCTCGGACTGGATGAACCAGCCTGACGTGAAAAGGGCACTGGGCGTCGACGACAGTCCTGTTGGCAAGTTCGTGTCATGCAACATGACGACCAACATGGGGTTCTATGCCCAAGGACAAGCCATGCACAACAGCGCGGCGCTCCTTCCTGAAATCATAAAGGCTGACATACGGTTGTTGGCGTTCGCTGGAGACACTGGTGCGCCGGTTCCTCAGTGTGAATTTCAAGCAACACAGGCTAATGGAGACAATGTTTTCAGACGGTGTGTGCAACCATATTGTGCGTGGCAATCTCATTTCGGCTGGTATAGAGTCTAAAATGTCATATCCGAATCGCTCAGGGGATCGAGAACTGGATGGCTAGGCTCGAACACAAGCACCACGAAGACTTTGCAGATGCGCCGCTGCTGCCATTCATAACGGAGATAACGGGGGAAGTGGGTGGCAAAGTGCGGACTGCGGGCGGGCTAGGTGCCGGGAACGTAACCTTTGTGCAAATTTTCGATGGCGGGTACGTACAAACGTCCGCCAGCCGTGTGCGTGTGTTCCCGCACCAACACATGTGCTGCTGTTGGTCCCGGTGTCGTGGTGTGGTGTACGGTACTCACGCAAGCTCCGTTGATGGTTTTAGACACATGGCCCCACACGACCAGCCCGAGGCCACATTGGTCAGTCTGGTTGCTGTTTTCTGCGTTTGGTGCGTGTGCTCGTGGGCTGACAAGGGCGCGGATCGCCGGGTCGCAGGACATGATTTCCAGATGGGTGAGGAATGTCCCATTCGATGTGATCGGATGATAAGCATGGAGCTTTGGGTGCCAGTTAAGACTCCGAGTCAATGTTGGCCGAGATGTCTCCGTTGGCGGAGTGTGCTGCGGGCTTGTAATATACTCACGGATAACCCCCACTCATAGAGTCTTTATTTTGTATGGTTTGAATGAGTGGTTATGCAGAACTCGGCGGGAATGGCGAAAGTGGTTGGGGTTGTGCGATGGGAGATAATCAAACTAAACGCGCGACGCGTCTGTGGCTGGGGTCACGTGGGGGGGGCGTTGAGCGTGGTTGCCGTTTTGGGACCTGAACGCCTCTGGGGCGGCCAACCTTGACTGAGTGGCCACTGTTTGCTTCGCCTCTTCCCCACCACCTTCGCGCTCTTGAGAATACCCCAAGATGCGCCGTGCACAGAGCGTCAGACACTACGCACGGACATCACAAGCCCACGGCGCGGACGACCTCGGAGTCCTCAGAGAAGATGAGTCGGTGGAGGACGTTCTCCGCCGGCAATTGCTTGAAAAAGATAGAGAATGCGATAGGGTACGTTGATTCGTGATCTTATGCTATAATGGAAGAGTGAATGCTATGTTATGGCAGCTTCAGATCCAGATTCAGTCGCTTCAAGCACAACTAGCTCAACGACCGGCACTGGAGAGAGTCCAAGCATTGGAGAAGGAGTACACGAATCTCGAACTTCTGCTGCAGGGAACCCAGCGAGAAAATGAACGGTGCATGGCCGAGCTAGAGAGGTATGTCCGCGGCATGATCTCGTTTCTCTCTGCTCTCGGTATAATTTTGGAATGCAACCAGGGGCAAAGTGCGGGAGAAGATGCTCGAGCGCGAGCTCGAGAAACTCGCAGGCGCGAACTGGCAGGTGGGTCACGTCATGGGCCCTCATCTCCGCTATCCCGCCTGTTCCGACCCTCACCGCCATCAACACTCCAGTCCAATTTAGAGCTGGGTACCCCCACATCCGCGTCGGGCTTCCACGCACGCGCTTCTGGCCTAACCAACACTGGCAAGTCCTCTGGCCCCGCGGCGTCCGAGAAGGCACCAGGCGACAAGGCCAGCGTCGAAGGGACCAGGGCCTACGTTGAACAGATGCGGCTTATGATCCTCGGCATGGAGCAGCGCATGCAGTCCCGCGAGGACAAGCTTTCCAAACACATCGAACGTGCTGAGGCCGAGGGCGCGCGTTTCGAGGAAGTGCGCAGGCAGGCGCTCGCCACCACTCAGTGACTCGCTGCAAGTTCGTTGATTATGAGGTGCGCTGTTTTTCGCCATTGGGTGTGGCGGATTGCCTACGTACTGGACGTGCCAAGGCTGACGTTCCCTTCTCCAGTGCAATATTCATTCCACAGTTGTCGTTTTCTCTATCAGCAAGTTCACGTTTTCGGAAGGAAGCCTTGTCACAATATGTACTTCTACGGCTTTACCAGCCCATACCCGCGTCAACACTTATACCGATAAACCGCAGCGTGACATTTTAATGCGCTATACTTAGGTACGGATAGACGAGAGATTGATCACGCACCTGTCGGCCTGCCAGCCGTGACGGTCCGGGACCGAGTTGAAACAGGCTTTTCAATTCACGACCAATTCGCGTCGCAAGACCGGGCCAGAGTGCTAGTGCTATGGAGCTCTCCCAGAGCTGTCCAGTCGCGATGGTTGCATTCGTCATTTAGCCTCATCGCCAATTCGGAATGCCCTCCCTTCCTGGCAACGTTTGAATGTGGTTGAAGGATTCCGTTCCGAGCGTGCCCGTTGCCGTTCCCGACGCTATAGCAGATAGGTACTGCGGGCCTGGGAGAAGCAGAAGAATTGGCACTAGCTAACCGTACAACGTACAACCACGGCATGGAATGGAAGCTACCATGGTCCCGAGTCGATAAGGCGAGCTGCAGGGTAACGCGCCCTCGTCGCCGTGTATCCACCGGCCTGAGGATCGTGACGGAGGGAGTTAGACATCGGCCGACTCGGGAATGGAAAGCTTGAGGAGGTTGGGAGCACGAGTCGCGACTCAGGTATCGGCATCGTATCCGGGCGGCTGTCTTAGGAAATGGCGTTGACATTCACGGTAGCGAATGCGGAACCCTGAACGGTCTCCGAGATGTCTTGCCAGCGATCTCTTAGTTTCCGTTAATATCGCCTACAGCATGGGAGAGAGGTAAGAGACGGGGATATTACCCGAGACCGGGTGAGACCTCGACACTTGACACCTCGGAGCGGGTATGGGAAGAGGACCGGGACGGGATGGCGGAAAGCAGCATGATACCATACGTTGCCCAGTGCGCCATCGCTTCGGGTGACATCCCAGATGAAAGACCCTGGCCGTGCTTCTTCGCAATAGCCCGCGCCGACGTTGAGAGGCCGAGAGACCGAGGCATCGCTACGGTGAGGCGTGATCCGAGGGAGGGGGCGTTCCTTGTACGGAGAATGAACTGCAAAATTGGAATACGCCTGCAGGCTGGCGGCGACTTCGAAGTCGCAGCTGCGGACTGGTCGCGGGACGTAATGAAGACGCGGTTCGCTATCAGCCCGCTATCATAGGACGACACCCCAGGGACAGCGGGAGCGGAACGGCGGTGACGCCCTATGGCGAGCCCCTGGCAAGGTGCGGGACTGAGCAGTGGAGTGGGGAGAGGGAAGGGGAGTCGCCTATCGTGTAGCAAACGTGCCTCCCGCCATCCGAAGTGACTGCCATCTGACCCGCCCGCAGAGAAGTTCTCGTCGAAGGAAGGCACGGTGGCATGCCGTCAGGGAGGCCCGGACGATGCCTACTTTTTGGGGTTGGGCCACACTTGCCTGGGTTCCCGTGGCGTGGGTGGGCTGGCAGTCATGAGATCGTCGAAATGAAGGGACCCTGAGAGTCATGGTGCGTATAGACAGTTCCACCTTGGGGAGGGTGATTCGAGAAGGTGCTCTTGACGGCACCCGTCGGGGTCATGGGTGCGCATCATCCTAGCGTGACGCGGTCGCCACAGCTCGGAAGGCGCGGTACGCAGGCAGAGAGCCTCGCGAACGAAGCATGCCAGGCGGACTGCTTGAGGAGCGATGTGGCGCCTCGTCCGACGGTGAAGAAGTAGGCTTTCCCGGAGAAGCCATCATGTCGGGACTATGCGACTAGAAAGGGGATAGTGAATTGTCTGAAAGGGGCCTGCGCGACGGGGACAGTCAGTGAGTAACGGCATCGGAAGCATAACCGATGCAGCACCACCCTGCCGATGGCATGCGCGCGAATTGCGATATTGCAGACACCAACATGGATATTCGACCGTGTGGTGTGACCCGATGCCGCCTCGCCTTGACGCAAACATATGGGATCTTTCTCGTGTAGGCAAGATTCTCATGAGAGGCGTTCGATCAATTGGTTGCGCAGTCAGGGAGTTGGTATTACCGCGAAAAACGTCGTCGGCCTGGACGGCAGTGGTGCTAGTGGTTGAGGGATATTGAAATCAGAGCGCGCGGGACGGGCAGAGGGTGACGTACTTACGACACGATTTGACATTCAAGATTTGAAGGTTGTATCGTGAAGGGATGAAAATTAGAGATACCTCCAGGTGCCCTTCGCCAAGGGTTCGGTTAACGGATCGGCAACAGGATTGCGAATGATTCCGTAAACGACTGCATGGTTAGGAGGGCGTTTATCAGTACGGCTGTCACACGATCATGGAACACGGTCTGAAGCCCATGGTGAAGCCATAGAGACATACCAGGCCGTTGATAGGAGTTGAATCCTGCAAGAGGGTGCCGTTACCTAACAGGATAGGTGGTCCGTAAGTAAAGTTCGCAGTGCAATTTCGACCGTGAAAGTGACATGCTGCATACACGTTCAAGAGAAGGTATATGTGATACCTGACTCCAACACAACTGACAGCACAGGGCGAGCCATAGCATCAGAACCTGTTTTGATCAAACATCAGGTTGTAGAACTACTGGTGGAAGTTGAACGACTGACTGATTGTGTTTCTTGTACTTTATTGTGAATACTACGTGAGCGTCGGTGAATGGGGTGCGGGCTCCACTGGACACCCTTCTTGGGCATCCTTCTCTAGATCAACCCATCAGAATCAGCCGCAAAGGGCTTTGCGTGGCACAGTAAGTAAGGTTCCGCTAATGTGGATCAAAAGACGCCATGCTGGTGGCCTTCTAGACAGAACCCAAACTCGGCACACGAGGCTAGCGGTTGGTAGCAGTTCCTCCCTTGTTCTCTGATCTGAAACTGATGAGAAGTTCCTCAGCGTTCGGACGGGGCAGCCAAGACGCCGCAAAAACACCCTATTACCGCATAATCCACCAGGTGGGCCGGGCGGTCTTGTGGTCGCCTACAAGCACGGCGACTGCTGTCGGAGGCTATTGCCTCGAGGCTCGTTGATAGATCTCTAGCGAAACATTAGCTGTCGGTATCATCGTCTCTTCAAAAGGGGTAGATTGGCCCTGGCACTGCGAACTTAAAGTTCGGTGAGCGCGAATTTCATGATCAGCAGTCGATGGCAACATTCAAAGAACTCACTTGAGGTTACATGCCTGTGTTTCATGAGAATTAGACGGCACATGCGCGGACTACGAATCGGCACAACGGCGCTCCGTGCTCATCGTGTTGTGCTTGTAAAGCCCTGTGTCCTGGCCGAATGCACCCTAGATCTAGGTTCATGCCCATGGACGTGACCTCCTGAACCAGCTGCGCGAGACGGCGAAGTAGCGGGGATGTGCGATGAACGAGAAACCATATCAATATCCCATTCTTGATGAGGAAGACAGGAAAGTGGCTTACTGGCTATTGCGCCGACCGTGCAGCAAACGTTACAACCCTTTCTGCTGCTGACAGAGGACCTCCGGCAAGCCACGAAGCCCGACGGTCCATCTTCCTTTACAGCATACACCGCCCACTGTAACCCCTTCCTGCCCGATCCCTCCCCTATCTCGAAGCGAGGAATCGCTCGACGGCTCCGTCTCCTGCGCGCTCTGATCGAAGCCTGTCAAGGTGCAAAGGGGGTTACGGCTCTACAACGCCACGGTTCACCCTTCCGCTCCACGACCGGAGGCCGCCAGATGCCATCGTCCACCCCCACTTGCATGCTGACACCGCCTGAGACGCCGTATAGCTCGTCGCTAGTCGGGTCGATCTAGGAGCCAAATGGCGGACATGAAAGGCATGAGTGGGACATGTGGTATGTCCGAGCGCCGGGCTGTCCACGACGCTGCGCCGTACACGTCATAACCAGCCCACGTAGAGGGAACTCTAAGAGACAGAGATAAGCTCGCCTCTGACGCCGGACGGGGACGGTCGACGTGACATACCGTTGACGTAGGCGGGTACTGTGCCTCGATCGTGGTTGGCAGAACCTTGAGGAGGCGGCCACGCGATACCAGCGGTACAAACCCGGACACACCGGGGGATGTCCGTGGAGCACGACGACTTCTGCAGAAGGTCAGACCCTTCAGTGAGCAGAACGAAATTCGGGAAACGACATACGACGGCGAGCTGCGCGCGTACGACCGAGAGTCCAATTCCGCGGCTCATCGGCCTCATGCACAGGAGACGTACCCAAGACTGTATTCTGCTTCTGCACGTCAAAGCAGCGCTCTAGTATCGAATCGAAGGCCGTCGGAGTCGCCCCATGGGCTAAGAACAGGACAGTGCTATAAATTCAATAACGCGCTGGATTAGGGCCGTTCCGGAGCAGGGTTCGGACTGCTCACCAAAGCACCGTGACAGCCGACTAACGTCAGTTATCGGCGCACGCCCCGAGAAGCAAAGCACCTGCGGCGAGAAACCCCTAAGTATGACGAGGTGTGCATGGGAAGGCGGCACCGCGCGTAGGGAAGGCGAGACGGGCGCAAGCGCGCCATCCGTCGGAGTGGCGGAGAGGCGGAGAGCACAGATTCGTCGGAGCCGACGGTCTCTCAAACTGCTCCCGGAAACACTGCTTGCGACTTGCATAATTCACCGACGCATCGCTATCGCAATATCAAGTGCCTTCTACTAAGTTCTAGCCGAGTCTAGTCTTCTGCGGTCGGCAGTCGATCCGCCGGAAAAACATCATTGCAGAGGTCCACGGTGGTGAGAAAGCCGCCGGCCGCCAAGCGGGGTACGCGAGTGCCGAAATCTAGCCAGGGCTTCTTAATAAGGTGATTGATTCTTCCCGAGACACCCTCGATGAAGAGCTGGGATTTATCAAATCTTTCGGAACGCTGGCGTGTGTACAGTGCAGGCGAGTGTGGACTTACGCGGGCGGATTCCCACTGCGGGGTGACTGGGCGAGATGCTCTAGGGGACGGGGATCATGAGCGGAGTCTGCGAACGCGATGGAGAGCTTCTTCTTGCATGAAGGCGAGGACCAGAAGCTGAATGACATAAGGCTTCCCTGGGGCCATTATGCCGGGAGAACTCTGACTCCATATTAATATTGCAAGCTGACGACAAGAGGAAGGGTCCCCATCGCGTGATGCACAATGTGTACCAGAACGTCGTGACCCGGGGGGCGTCGGAGCGAAAGGATGCTAGCAAGATTGTAACTTGTATACGCCAATGAGCATCACGACGGAAGATTGTGACGCAAAGAGCGTACCACGTTGGAGTCAGAGGAGCGCTGGAGGGTAGACCAGTAACGGGTGGTGCGTCGTGGAAGTATCCCCTGAGTGCGTTCACGTTCATGCAAGGAGGGACCCTGGAATTGCAACGCACCTATCAGATTGAGGTGGAAGCGCAGTCGAAGTGCAGCGACGGCGACCCTGGGCACATCTGTTCGATATGTTACGTTGAGCGAGAGCCGCTGTTAGTCCGACACCGCTGCAAGATCCGTTTCCCAAGTGCACCTTTCATCTTTCCCCTTCGAGTAAACGGGCACTCGTTCGGGCGACATGAGGATCGCTCCCGCTGCCATCGGAATCCATTCAAGGCCCTCCAGGGAATCCGGAGGGAATCGGTGCCGTAACGCAGAGAAATTCCCGCCAGGCGAGAGAGCACCGGCCGATCCCCCTTGGAATATATTCGGGTGAATGAAGCTTCCTAGCCGCAAAACCAAATCAATGACTGGAAAAGGGAAGGAAACACGACAGGTCCCACGACGACCAAAGCCCTTGGAATGATATGTGGAAACTGACCAGGAACATACGGGCCACGAAGCATGTCATCGGCGCGCCATTGTTCTCCTCCGGATATCGAGTGAATAGTACCGCAGGCATAGCCCTCAGCACCTGGCAGGGAAGGCGGCGGGAAACTCGGGGCCCGCAACTTGGGGCGACGACCTCTATTGTGGCAGAAGGAAGCAGAACACGAAGGGAGGGGCAAGAACACGTAAAGTGGCGCAACATGTGTCGGCACTTGAGCCTGGATATCCGTACGAGGCCGCGTTGTGCCGGTTGCTCCACAACTAACGGTGCGAGCTCCATAGTAGGGTCTAGGGGGTCGCCCGTCATGGATAGGGAGTATCCATAGATAGGTTACGTGGCTGATTCAAGAACGTGAGGTTCTTTTACGTCCGGCGTCGGGCTTTGCGCGCGCCGTGGTTGAAGCAAACTGGACGAACCGGGGGTTGCAAACACGAGGCTGCGAGCGCGATCCGCCACCCGCCACAACCGCGCAGTGTGAAGGGTAAACGTCCCGGGGCTTCGGGCGGAAACCTACGCACGTTCGCCTTGGCGCTCGGAGGGGACGTACAACCGCCGGGGTTGTTTCGCGAGGCGTTCGGGGACGCGTCCGGATCGGACGGAGCCCAAGGACGAGCAAGGCGGAACAGCCATGGGCGTTTGGTAGCGCCGAGGTTTGCGATTGGGAATTGCTGCCGTAGTCCTTGTGGCGTAACCGAACAAGCGATATATTAAACGCCGCCCAGCCTGCGTCGCGACCCCCAACAGGCCAGCCCAAGACACTCCAGCCCAAAGCCCCTGGCATTTGACTGGGGGAAGCGTACATACTGCTTGTCGTTGGTCAAACCTCGGACGCTTTGGTTGCAATGCGACGTCGACAGCGTGTTAGAGTTCGCGCGATTGTACGCCAGGTAGCGGGGTTTGTGCGCCAGACTTCGATTTCGTACCTCGAGAGTCAGCAGTGCGGGGCGCGCACTGGAACCGCACTCTCTAGAAGGCCTCAGGGCGCACCAGCGGCAGCACGTTCATCGTGCTTCTTCTGCCCATGCGAACATCATCGCCAGCGGCGCGTTTGGCTGGCGCTCGGCCGTCGTCGGGGGAGCTAAACTGGGCCGATAGCTATGTATACATGTCAATGTCGTAGACGGTGCACGTCCAACGGATAAATATTACCTGCCCAAGCCCCCAATTAAACGAGAGAAGCTTTCTTATTCGCATCGCGGGACGAGGCGCGCCTGCCCGCGGCGCACAAGTGATGCCGATATGACGACAGGAGCATTGGATTGCGCCCTAGACGACTGCCGACCGAAGCGAACGTGAAGAGTCAGCAACGGTCACGTATGCCAGAAGCTGACGAGGACTATTAGGCTAGACAAGACACGCCGCATCCGCGCAGTGTACCATGCGATTTGGAATGCGCCTCGTTCCGCCAGAGGCGAGAGGCGGCGCGCCCCCATGCAACGGTGCTGGTGCCACATTGGCCACATTGGGCCCTGCAAACATTCCAGAGTCTGGCGCTCCGCCGTGCAACGTCGTCCCTGATCGTGCTTAACGCTTGATTCGGGATGAGCAGGCAAGCCTGTAAGTACACGTCGCGTACTCGAGACGTAATTGTCTTCTGAATTACAGGGAGCAAAGAAGAACGCGGTACAAACCCCGCCTGCCGGCCGAGGCACGCGAGTACCATATCAACGAACGTCGGTGGGTGTCGCGAAGGAAAGGGTCGCGGGGGCTCTGAGCATCTGAACCAGCGAAGCCGCTTCACGGAGTGTGGTGGGGAACAGGGCAGGCCCGCCATGGAAAGGCGATTTGAGACTCAGAGGAGGGCACTCCGCGCGGAAGGCGAGCGAAGGAGGGTGACGGGGAGCTGGCGCGAAGCTTCGCACAAGGCGCGAACCTGGGGACGATGATGGGACGTCCTATGGCCGGCCAATGGCCGTTGCCGGACGGGAATCTGGGATCTCATCTCGCCCCGCCTCTTCGGAAGGCAGCACCATTGACATGGCGGGACGCGCGGGAAGGCCTGTAGGCGAACGTTGCCAAACCCTCTGCTCTGGACGAGGATCTGCTCGACGCTCGCCGCTCGGGCTCTTCCTGAAGCGGCAGGGCCGACTTTTCTGACCATGTCCGTTGTCAGCTTCTTCTCGTCGAATCGCCACGCGTGACCCAAGCGCGACCGCTCCAGGCAACCTATTTGTGAATGGCCGATGCTCGCGTACTGCGTAGGACCGCTAAGCGCACACAAATCGCGGGTCCGTCTAGCAATCGGGGTTGGGTAAGCCAAAGGTGCACAAGCTGATAAGAGAGGGGTAACGGTCATTGGGGGAGCCTGAGAGTCCGCTCGGGAGAACAGTCGGAAAGAAGGTTCGAGCAGAGATTACCAGAGGGTAAAACGGGCGAGTAGGGAACGAGAAGGCCACGGGGATGATGCATGATGGCGGGCAAGTGGCGGTGTTGGAAACTGGGCTTGGATTCGCCAGGCAAACGACGGGATTTGAACGCGGGCTGTATGGCGATAGACGGGAGAGCGGTGCCGTCTAAGCAGAGTTAACGGGTGCATGGTAAAGGAGGAACGGGGATGTCATATTGAGCATGGACGCAAGCAGCAGGAGAGGACCAACGAGACGGTCGGTAGGGTCCTTGCGGTATGGCTGAGGTGGTGGCAGGTGAATGACGCGGACGGATAGGCGTTGTTGCTGCGAGTATCCAGGGTTCTGGCGAAGGACTTGGGGACGGGCCACGCGACAGTCGTGGAGGCAGCGGGTTGCAGATGACGACATTTGGGTGATCATGGTATAAAATTCCCAGGATGGTGAGGGGATGGAACAGGTCGAGAGATGGGATGGGGCGGGGATGGGGCGCATGCATTCGCATAGATCGGGTTGGTGGGTGCGGGCGCGGGGGAATAGCGGCCTGGGTAAAAGC
Organism: Ganoderma lingzhi; assembly: GCA_026283605.1. NCBI lineage: Eukaryota > Fungi > Basidiomycota > Agaricomycetes > Polyporales > Polyporaceae > Ganoderma > Ganoderma lingzhi. The sequence goes on from JAPJYM010000001.1 coordinate 4,182,621, forward strand.
GGGATGAGATGGACATGGGACGTGTGCGTGCGCACCGAACGGCTTGGCGAGGGGCGGCGGAGGAGGAAGGAAGCGGCGGAAGTAAGAACACTGGAGGGCGACTGTGAGCGAAGGCGGCAAGTGAGGAGAGCGAGAGCGGTGAGACAGGGCGGCAGACCGGAATAGATCTCTGCTGATGCATGTCCCAAAACGGAGACGGGGACTTGACTGTGGCCAGCGGACGCCTCACACACTGGCAGGAGCGCGCACGCGTACGGGGCTGGCAGCCTTTGTCGATGGGGGCATGGAGGACATGTGCACGCCGATGCAGGCAGCTGAGGACGATCGACCTGGCGGAGATGCAGAAGCGTAGCAAGAGGCCAAGGGGGGAACGGAACGCGAGATTCGAGCCGTGGCGCTAGCGCTCGCAGCGGGTGAGCGCTTGGGCGAGGGCGAGGAAAGTGGCCGATCAGGGATGGAGGGAGTGTCACGGTCACGGAGGATGTGACATGCGCGCGTTCCTCCTCCGAGCCCGGTTGCCGTGCGTCTCGTCTCGTCCTGGCTTGTCTCCGCTCCGCCAACTCCCCCTCTTTAGCGCTTACATCCTCTCCTCCTCATAAATCGCTCCCGTCCGACCCAGTCATGTCCTCCCTCATCCGCCCCGCCTGACCCCCGCCCCGACCGACGCCCACATGGCGTTCTACCACCAGCCGGCCTCTCTCTTCTGTTCCCGGCTCCCCCATGATGTGATTCTCCACATTGCTTTCGAGCTCGGCGCCGTCGACGTCCTTGGGCCTCCATGCCATCTCCCCCCTCTTATCCTCACATGCAAGTACGTCTCAGACATTCTCGCCGCGAACAGGAAGGCCCTCCTCGCCCGCATCTTCCGCGCAAAGTTCGACATCCGTGCCGCCCTCCGAAGGCTTGGTCCCACCGCGCTCACCAACTCTGCGCTCGCGTTCCAGCTCAAGAAGCAGACCCTCGCCCTCAGGCGTATTCGATACGGCGACCTTGACTCCCACAATCTCCTCAGCGACCTCTGGACGGCATACATCATGTTTCTGGAGAATGATGGTAGGAATTACCCCCATCTCATCGAGTACGCCCATCTCGACTCTCTCGTCGACCGTTTCATGGAGTCTCGCTTGTGGGCCCACCGTGAGCGTATTGGTTGGCCCTTGGAGATCACCCCAAATGCACTAGTCGTTTGGCTCTTCTGGCACACAATGACGCCTGGTGCGTGCACCCTTTTCGTGTATTTTCCTACTTGCCAAACGTAATGTTACCAGAGCGTCTACAAGCCATTATTCCCGCTCGTCGGGCAAGGTTCATGGACCTCTTACGCCCCTTTGCGATCGCACCACTTCAATATCCCACCTTCTTCGCGCCCGACAACCACTTCGACTTCCCTATCTACGAGGGTTTCCGTGACGGCGGAGACCTCGCCCAGGGAACCGCCTTGCCCTTGTACCCCCTCTACCGTGACCCGAGCATGATCACAGAACGCGTCATTCACTACGGTAGGGCAGTGTCTATCATGGCGCCGATCCTTGGGCTTGGAGCCAAGATGGCATTCCTCATGCTCGCCGAGGCCGTCCCCTACGAGCCCCCGTCCGTACTGCCGATCGACCGCGCTCATGCCGACCCAGCCGACGGCGTGATCCCTACCCAGGCCGATTTTGTCGAGTGGGCTGCCGTCAGAGGCGTCCAGCTCTATCAGCCCGGTGAATGGGACTGGTTCGACAGGCTCTCGCCCGAGCAGCGGCGGCTGGAGGACGATAACGCGTGGCGTAAGGAGCTGAGGTCGATAAGCTCCAAGTTCGACAACGACTGGAATCGTCTCACGGGGTGCTACGATCCCTACCGCGATCTCCCGCTCAAGGGCGTGGTCTACACGTTCGGGTCGATCGTTGGCATGTTCGCCGGACGGATGCAGGTACGAGCCTTCACCGATAATCTGCGTTCGTACGTGGCCTGAGAGCGCTTCGTTCACATGTGCACCCCCAGGTTCCCGACTTCGATCACTACCGCAACATGGTCCACGGGCAGGGCATGCCTGACCAGGCCGCGTTTCCGTCGCTTGCAGAGTTCCCCGTTTATGTCCGTTTCCGGGAGCACCACTGCATCAGCCCCGAAACCCCCGTTCCCACCGGCGGCACGCACCATGGCTTCGATGACGGCCTGCTGAATGCTTATCTGCCGAGGGCCTTCGAATACGGACACGTGGGGAACGCGCTGCGCATCAACTACCCTGGGTGCCGCCCCGCCTCGCGCTACGAGGATTACGTTGAGGGCAAGCCCAACTCGCACAACCCGACCGCCTGCACGGCGTGCATCGCGCGCCTCGAACAAGAAGAGTTCGAGTGGCGCGAGCGTATAGCTCACGGTTATGGAGGCGAGGTGGCCGCGGACAACGACGTGGCCGATGAATCCGCAGTAGGGGATGGCGAGGAGTTCGAGGCACGGCCGGTCCCCCGTGCTCGCCGTGGCAGCGGGAGCTCGCAGGATTCGCAGGATTCGTATTGGTACGGCAGCGAACACGACGCGGAGGGTCCCCTCTCCACTAGCCAGATGATGCTCGAACGCGACCCCGACGCCGAAGCGCTCCTCGACGAGATGATGACCGACGACCTCCCGGACGACGAGGAGGAGTACATCGACAACGAGTGCAACGGCATTCTGGACATCATCATCACGGGCGAGGTGCGTCGTGTTTGGTTTGCGGCCGCCCCTTCCGTGCCAAATGTCTTATTCGCCTCCGCGTTATTTGTGTAGACCCTTCTTCGTCACGGGCAGGCCTGGAACAACTACCGCTTCTACGGACGCGTCCGCAAGTGGGACGGCCTCATCGTTCTTATCCGGGTTCCTGTCTTTTTCCAAGGTGCGGGTAAGACCATCTTCCGAGGGTACATGGTCGGGAACCGCAACTTCGTCGGCTCGTGGCGGACGTACGCCGAGAATATTCAGGCCATCCCCCTCGAAGGACCCTTCGCGCTCAGTCGTATCGAAGAGCGTCGCCGACCCCGATTTCCGCGTCGGGCTCCGCGCCTGCCTCACCTACGTGTTGAAAGGACTTGCAATAGTTGGACATGTCACAGTACGTGTACGATATTGTCGTGACCGAATTGTTTCGTCGTCGATTTTTCATCTGTATCATAACTGCACAGAGAGATAGCGCACTTGTAGAGCCTCCCATCATCATCTATTCGCTGTCGTTTCCCCCGACGCCATCATATTCGCTATACGATACCGCCCTGCATAAGGCTCGATGTTTGACACTAGCGCGTCCATGACCAGCTCCTCACGCTTACAAATGGCCTTGTCGGTTGTTTTGTTTGACACATTGTATGCATACACACATCGCGGGATGCCATCTCCATTCCATATCCGTGACCGCCTCCTTTCATTTCCGGTGTTGTCGCGGCCCCACGAGGCCACATGTGCGCCCTCATGCGCCTCACGGCTCGCGACACATCGCTGACAGGCTACAACCCCGCTCGTCGCGCCCAATGGTCGGCCCAGCCGATCGCGCGCGAGTCAGCGGGCCCCATCGATCCACGTTCCGGGTGCATGATGATGATGTGATGGCCCGAGCTGCTCAACGTCAACAGCTGGCTTGTGTCCGACAGTCGTGCTTCGTGGGGGCTGGGTGTTTGTGCGTATGTCATGGTGTGCGCATTTTCTTCTTTTGCGTCTTGTTTGGCCTCGAGAGCAGATCTCGGAGCGCGCCCCGGAGCCGGTCATCCCGTCACGCTTGTTCGAACGCTGATGATGATGCGCATGCGCCACCCTCTCGGTGGCGTGGTCTCAGGTGGCCTCGAGCTCTCGGAAACCCAGCGCAGCTCAGCCCTCGGTCTCGGGGGTTCGCCTCTTTGCGTCATCCGCATCCGACTCCGGGGAGTGATGCATCTGGTCGACGACGAGCGTGCGCCGTCCTACCGGCGACCGACTTCTGGTCGCTGGTTCCGAGCGGCTTTAGAGGGCTCGACAGTACCTTCGGATTCTCCGTACACCACCGTGCCACACTCAGGGTGGGGAACAGAACTGCTCGCCAGCCGCTTGAACATGTTGCCGCCGAGTCCGCGAGCCGCGAGGATTTCATTGTCCTCTGGTCGCCGTGGCAGTCGACGATCACGAGCGCGACCCCGGGCCGCAGGCGAGGCCTCTAGCTGTGTCCGAGTCCACGAGCCCGAGCACAACACCCACACCCACACCCACGACGAAGTCGAACGCCTCCCCGCAGGTGCAGGTCGCAACCGGCCCCAGATTGTCCGCGCACATCCCACCCCAGACCCCACTGCTCGATACCCGAGCCAATGGCCACCGTCACCTACCCGTCCATCCGCGGCACCGAGCCGCGATCGTCCTTCTACCCAACCGACCTCCCCTCGGACCTCGGGCGCCTCGTGAGGATCTACGCTGGAAAGCTGTTCGACCCCACGGGCTGCAGCTGCTCCCGCAGTGCGTGGTGACCATCTCGGAGCAGCTGGGGCTCATCGTGGACGTCAGGCCGTACACGGAGCAGGAGGCGAGCGCGGTGGACTTTGCGCGGGACGAGACGGCGATCGACCTGCGGGACGCGACGGTCCTGCCTGGCTTTGTCGACGCGCATGTGCATAGTGAGTTCAATTCGCGTTCGAGCCTATTGCCAGGAACCTTCTGTTCGGATTGCTGTTCGACGTATATGCGGGGTCGCCCCCTGATGGCACTATTAAGATCCCGCACAGCCGTCGTCCTCTAAGACGGAACGGTCGTGCTTCACGAGTTCACTCGGGGAAACCGCCGGACTTCGCACTGGAACGCCTCGGACACGTCCAGCGTCGATCTGACACGCCCCCGCTGCAGTGTTCCTTCACCCGTACGCCGAGACCTCATGGGAGGACCAGCTTACGAAGGAGAGCCTGGTGGAGCGCACCGTCCGTGCCACCGTGCATGCCAAGCGGACATTAATGGCGGGCTACACAGCTGTGCGGTACGCATCGAACGCATCCTTCATAGCGCCTACTACACTCCGCGGCCCCAGGATGGCCGTCCGGGGGTGCAACGCATCTGCGAGGCCAGATGATATAGAGCACGGATGCGGACGGTGTCTTACCTGAACCGTCGTCCACAGGGACCTAGGAACAGAAGGCGCGGAAGACGCCGACATCCAGCTACGCAAGTGCCTGTCCGGCCCCAGCCCGCTCATCCCAGGCCCCCGGTACTTCTGCGCAAACCGTGCCATCATCGCGAGCGGAAGCTACGGTGAGTTTCCGAGTAGCTCGCTGTGGGACGATCGTCGGCCTGACCGGCTGCGCTCTGGACCCCCCCCCCGCGCCTGTGCAGGTCCGAAAAGCCAGCTGCGGCTGCACCAGGACGGCGTCGAGGGCGTGACCGGGGCGCAGTTCGTCGACGGCGAGGTCGAGTGCGTGAAGGCCGTACGGAGGCAAGTCGGCGCAGGGGCGGACTGGATCAAGGTCGCGTAGATCGTCGTCGTCGTCGTCGGCCCGTGCCGTGCGCTGACATCTTATGGAATGGCCCGTGCAGGTGTATGCAGGTGAGCCGCCGACTTCGAGCCCCGGATGCGCGTGTGGGGTGCGAAGCTAATGGTATGGCATACGCTGTTTAACGACGATCGTCGACGGTTTAGACTATCGCTTGCGCACGCGCATGGCGGACGTGAACACGAAGCTCCCCGGCACCGCCATCCAGACCTTCGCGAGCAGCGAGCTGTGGGTCATGGTCTCCGCCGCCCGGCAGCTAGGGGTGAAAGTCGCGGCGCATGCGCAGACGTGGCGCGCGGACCTCCTGCCCGAGAATGGCGGCGTCGATACGCTTGAACACGGGAACAACATGCCCGACGGTCTGGCCGACAGCATCGCCAAGTCGGCGGTCATTTGGGTGCCGACGTTGTCTGTGTTCTACACCCAGGACCAGGTGAAGGCGCCCGCCGGCATGTGGGCCAGCGCGTCGCGCACGTTCCAGAAGGCCATCCAGCGAGGGATGACGAACATCGCCTGCGGCGGAGACACAGGGCCCTTCCCACATGGGGACAACGCGCTGGAGATGAAGCTGATGGTCAGATTAGGGGCGGACTGGCGATACGTTCTCCGGTGGGCAACTCTCGGTGGTTGGCAGTGTATCCGAAGTGCAGCTTGGGAAGGTGCGCAAGGTGCAGCGAGGTTGGCACTCGTGGGCGAGATGCTCGAGCATGCGCAGGAGGTGGGTGACAACGAAGTGCCATTCGGGGTGATTAGGAGGGGATTCGCCGCAGACATTGTAGCGACGACAGGAGACTTGGAGAATGACTTCGAAAACGCGGTGGACAAGTCGAGCATCACGTTTGTCATGAAAGGGGGAAGGTGTTCAAGCGTGACGGTCGGGAACTCGTGTAGCCGCATAACGTATGGTGTCGTAAGGGTATCGTCGAGAATGTATCGTCCCGCAACACGTTTGGAATAGTATTCCGAGGAGAAGTACACCTGGCGCCACAGTGCCAACGCCCACCCCAGAGCGCAATGATATGATCAGTCAAAGTGTCTGGGCACATTAATATTGCCGAAGGACGACGGTGAGGTACATATCTGCGGAAGGGTCCATAGTACATACGTCACTTTCCCATTCATGGATCTGTCGGACGAAAACTTCGTGTTCCGATCCGGGGCCAACACTCCTAGTACGCAAGTTGTAAGCTCCGGATGGTTAGGTCAGGTTTTCAGGGTTCAACCAAATCTTCCATGCAGTCCACTTGAGCGTCACACTCAATCGCCACGATGAAGGCCCAATGGTGACGACCAGAGACCATATCATCCCTGCTTGATGGTCCCGAACACCGTGAAGAGCACTGGGCGTTCACTTGAAGCCGGAATGACTTGAGGTGACTAGCTACGATAGTGCACAAAGCCATAAGCACTGCGAGGAAATAAACTGGTAGGAAAGTCTGTGGAAATGAGGAACATTTTCACCGCAACGGAAAGTCTTTGGCAAAGCGCCTTTCCTTAGGCACGATGGCCCATGATGCATGAGTGCATGAGCCTTTCCGGGCTCTAGATTGGCGCCTTTCCAAAGCCTTTCCGCTGCGATGAAATTTTGGTGGAAAGGACTCAATGAATGATTCAATTCAGAAGACTATCCGGACCATAGACTTTCCATAATATGGAAATTTGATTTCTCCCCAGTGAAGTAACGGCACGGCAGAGCGGCTAAATATCCGACTAAATCATCGAAAGGGTCTGATAAGCAGCACTGCACCATCGGAATACAATAACCTCACCTTCTAACGTTGCTTCTTGTCCTCGCGGGCCGCCGGCTGTGTATGGCAAGTCAGTAACACAACACAGGCACAACAATTACTTTCCACCGTTGTGGGTCGGTTGAACATCCCGGATGGCTGTGGATGGGAATTTCCAAAGGCCTAGTCGCTGGACTAGATGGGCTGGAGGAAAGAATTTGTATGGCCTCTTGTAAATACACCTGTCGAAGGGCGGCTGGTAAAGCTTGATCAGAACGTGCGGTGGGACGGCGGCGACATGGGCCTCCAGGTATAGGAACCTTGAGCCATGCTCTGTAACTTTGGACCGTCAGTGCCAAAACTGCAAACACAGTCACTACGACGTGGCATGCCTGGACGCCCTGGTTAAATCGGCGGAGCGCCCAGGGAGCGCGGAACTGCGAAAACATCAGTAGACGATCAGAAATTGGACAGGGGCAGAAAATAAATAAAAACATTTGAACGGCGGGCATACTGCATGTACACGCGCATAGTCGCCGTGTCTTCCCGGGCGCACGAGCTTGAAATAGAGAATGCGACGACCGGTTCGATTGTGCCACGCTGTGGCTCCTGCACCGATCGCCTTGTCGGTCATGGGTATGGCCGGTTAGGAAGCTTCTTGCGTTACGCGAAACCCACGGGGCCAGTTGTCCCTTGCCAGCCGTCGGAATATATAGGACGCGTCAGCGGTGTCGCGGCTTAGAGCAGATAAGCTGAGGGTGATGGGTACGACGGCGAACTCGGAGGCGAGGAGAGCCGGCACAATCAACTCAGCTCCGTCTAGATTGGGATATCAGCTGCGCTTTCATTTTCCACAGAGGATGGTCTGTCGGCGGAGCTGTAGAAATCAGTCCCAGGAGACGTGAAGGCCTAGGAGGGTTGGAATATACGTACGGAGGCCATATACCTTGAATATCCACACCTGGCCATGACAGGGTCAGTTGAGAGCAGGTAGGTTTGGCGATGACGCCGCCGCCGCAAGTTGGTTGTTCCGTTGTCTGTGTCAATGGCGGCCGGTGCTTCCAAGGGACCAGTGACTGGCGATGGCACTGGCAGCTGGCGTTTGGCGGCGTACTAGTTAGTAACATTGTACCCCTGCGCCGAAAAGCCGCTTTTGCGATAGGACCAGGGCCAAGGGGTTAAAAATGCGTCAGCGAATATTTCCAAGGTGTGTGATGAGTTACTGTCTTGTCTTGTCTGCATATGAGAGTCGGTCGAGGAGAGGTAGAAGCAACTTGAAGTCCACGAGTCGGAACCCCCCGGGCCATTCTGAGTCTCGGAGTTGCGGTGGCCGGATCGGCCAAGGCGTCTTTAAAAGTCCACGGCCCGAGAAGCCCGCATGCGTGGGAACATTTTCAGCCATATTTTTTTTTTTCCGTTTGCCTTTCGTGCTGGAAAGGTTACTCATCTCTCACCACCACCTCCTCCCATGCTATACATCTCAATGTAATCATTCTTGATACTTTGGTCATAGTGAAGTCGAAGCCGATGTCCTACCATCCGCGAGGTTTCCGCTGGCTCATGTTCCGACGACAGCCAGCCAGCCAGCCAGCCTTAGGGCGACTGTTGTACTGCCCTGTTCGTTCTGTGTTTTTGGTATGTGGTATGCCCTATCGCGCGTTGCCGTTTATCCCACGTACCAAGTCAAGGCCCTTCACCGTTTTCCTACGTGGAGTGTCTGTTACGGTCGTGGAACATAGACGCTCCCAGGCCACCCTGCCCCTCAGCCTCGTCATGAGGTCTCGGGGACTACGGGGTACCAGGCGAGCTCCGTCTCAGTAGAGTTGAGCGCAACCCTCGGTCAGTACGGCCACCTTGTCTCGGTTGTTCTCGTAGTTTTGGGACATACATACCCCTTAGTAGTAGTGGCTTGTACCTTGCGTGCGACTTTGGAATGCCATACCCCTGCTGTTCCATACCGCATGCGATTGCCGCCCCCATTCTTGTGCGAACCTCCGATCCGGACTTCGTTACAGGGTCGTGAACCTCATTGTTAGGTGAACATTACGTTGTATCTAAGCACCTCTGGGCCCGAGGTCATGCACGCCAGGACCACCCTCCCTTGTCCCGAGCGTCCAGCCAACGAACGTATGCCACACAGAAGCCAGCCGCCAGAAGGACAACTCCATCAAACACGGCTACCTCGTTGTACTTCATCTTCAGAGCGTCCAGACCAAGCTTTTGGCTGCTCCCCGACGGGCTCGAGCTGGAGCTCCGGGACAGACCGCCTCCCAATATGACGCCAGCGATTGGGGCACCGCAGAGCACGCCGAGGCCTCGGATGAAGTAGATGGCACTGTTCACGCTCGCGTAGTTCTGGATCCCGTACACTTCCGTGATGGTCGTTGGGAAAAGGGCGTTATAGCCCCCCGCAAGGACGCCGTAGAAGACGATGAATGCGAGGAACCGCGCACGGTCGGAGTCGTACCACAGCGCGAAGACAGCCACCGCGGAAAAAATAACCTGCGAAACGTAAACGTTGCACGGTGGGACCTCGGGGGCTATTGACAGGTAAGAAGGGGGGGGCTTACGCTAAGAACCATGGTGTTCTGACGTCCCACGCGATCGGCAAGGACTCCCATACCGATACGCGCGACGGTGTTCGCGGCGGTGTTTAACGCGAGCAACAAACTGCCCGTGGAGCTCGAATACGATAATACCGAGACGGAGTACGTCGTTAGATAGTAATTGGGCACCATGTTACCCGCGGCCTGCAGGAAGGCACCGACTGACTGGCCGTATTTGCCAAAAGAAATCCCGCTCAGCTCCCAGACAGAAGAGACAAACGAGCAAGTGACATGCCTGCATTACGAACGTCCCGCGCTTCACTATTGCCATGCTGACTCTGGATTGACCAGTCGCACCGGCCGCTCCGTGCTTCTTCAATACGCTGGCAATAGGGATGCTGACGGCAAAATTCCAGAGACCCAGTAAACGAAGAGACCAGCGTATCCCAAGACGGGTCAGGAGGACGTGGAAGAGCGGGGACAGGACGAGACCCCCTACACCGGCCCCAGAAACGACAATACCCATTGCGGCACCCCTGTTCCTGTCGAAGTAGGTCGGTATTACGGACATGAGGGGGAAGTAGTACATGCTGGAGCCAATGCCGTAAAGGAGTCCTTGGGTCAGGAACAGTTGCCAGAGCTGTTGCGTTGAATTCAGTACATAAGTACCTCGAGGAACCATACGGATTGGGGCGAACCTGGTTGCAGAAGCTGGCTAAGATAATGCCGATGCTCATAATGAATGCCCCAACTAGGGAAATAAGCTTCACGTTCCCGCGTGGAATCATTGGGTTGACGAATATACAACCACTCCAGGTGAGCCCACTGCCGATGGTGCCGACGAGGGACACAAGGGCCTCTTGACCTTGCGCATCTTTGATGGTGGTCTCCGGGGAAGTATAAAATTCCTACGAGGCGAATGAATTGGTATGGTGGGTAGTAATGATAGTACATTCGTGTGGACCCACCTGGAAGAGAGCGTAGATGGAGTTAAATCCGATGGTATGAAAAATCATCATGAACCCAGCGAAAACGAGAAGGCATTGGTAGGTACGGGTCGGTTCTTCTGACCGGGATTCCGCCCCCGCATCCAAGCTGTTGTGCCTCGAGTTAATGTTGGCAGAATTTTCGGTGTTGTCTGGGAGGTCAGAGAAAGTACGGAGAGCGAGCACTTGGCCGGGCCGAGTCGAGTCCATGTTAGTCAATGTTCAACGAATGGGACCATACTGTATGTCGGGCTTTGTCGGGTTCAGGATCCGAGGCTTGCCTATGATCATGTTCTCACACCGGTGGTGGTTTTCTGAAAGACGGCCCGGCTGAGCGGTGTATGGGCTACCAAACAGGGCACAACACGGTACGATCGCTTACGCCACGTTGGGACAGGCGCCCAATACTTTCTGACCCTCTCCACTCGCTGAACTCGCTCTCGTCTGCTTGAGGCATCTCTTTCCACCATGGCAGATGATCCTCCACACAAATTTCCCGCACACAGGCTTGGAGAGTACACCGTTGTAGACGAGATTGCGGAGGGCACGTTTGGGAAGGTCAAGAGTAAGCATCCATCCACGCTCGCGACCCTGCCTTCGTCTTATTTGCTATCACGCAGTGGCCATCCACACCATTACTGGCCAGAAGGTCGCCATGAAGTTCATATCGAAACATGCTATCGCGAAGCACAGAACCAAGACGAGAGTGCAGCGCGAGGTCGAGTACATGCGCACGCTCAGACATCCCCACATTATCAAGCTGTACGCATCTCGGTCCCCCACCCATGTTTTGCCCAAGCTGATCTCCAAGATAGGTACGAGGTGATCTCGACGCCTACGGACATCATCATCGTTCTGGAGTATGCCGGCGGGGAGCTGTTCAACTACATCGTCGCGAACGGGCGGATGGCCGAGCCGGAGGCGCGGCGGTTCTTCCAGCAGCTCATCTCCGGAATAGAGTACAGCCATCATCTCAAGATCGTCCACCGAGATCTCAAGCCCGAGAACGTACTCCTCGACGACGACCTGAACGTCAAGATTGCCGACTTCGGTCTCTCGAACGAGATCAAGGACGGCGACTTCTTGAAGACGAGCTGCGGAAGTCCAAACTATGCTGCCCCCGAGGTCATCCGCGGCGGCCTCTACACCGGTCCTGAGATCGACGTATGGAGTTGCGGCGTTATCTTGTACGTGATGCTCTGCGGCCGATTACCATTCGAGGACGACGACGTCCAGACGCTCTTCACGAAGATTAGTCGTACGTCTCCAGTGCGCTCAGACTCTTCGTGTTCGCTAATGGGATCGCAGAGGGTGTTTACCACCTTCCATCATATTTGTCGCACGAGGCCAAGGCTCTAATCAATGGCATGCTTGCGGTCGACCCCGTCAAGCGCATCACGATTCCCGAGATCATGCAGCATCCCTTCTTCATTATCGACCTCCCCAAATACCTCAGCCCAATGCCGCAGCAAGGACCCGTGCTTGGGACGCTCTCTTCGCTCGTTGCGCCCCCGAGAGCTTTAGAATTCGACTTCATCGAGGGCCTTGGACGTATCGAGGACGAGATTGTAGAGGAGCTGGCTTCTCGTATGGACGGGGTTGACAAAGAGGATGTCTGGGAGTGTCTTCGGCGCGATGACGGCCCGCAAGGGAACGCTGTCAAAGTCGCATATATGCTCTTGCGCGACAAGCGCCGTGCGGGACGGAACCGTGAGTCGAGCCTTCCACAAGGGAATAGCGATCATCATGCTGAGTCCCAAACAGTGGCGGAGTACGAGGAGCAGGAGCGTGATGCCAAGTTGGCTGCGATGGACGTACGTTTGACTTCCGTCTATGGTTTTTCTCTCTCCCAAGACCGACGCCATCCACAGCCTCGACACCCGCTCTCCCCGAATGCCGTGTCACCAGGGGGAACTGACTTAGAAGAGAACCCGTTTGACTCCGAGTTCAACGATTACGACGAGGATGACGAAGACGGCCTCGACTTCTCAACACCGCAGAACGAGACTGACATCAACACTTTCGCCGTCCTCAACTCGTCCCTCCCCGAGCAGCTTCCCGAACCGCACCATCTCCAATCGTACGCAACCGCCAAGCGGTCGTTCCCGACCAAGGAGAAAAAGCAACACCGCACGAAGTGGCACTTCGGTATCCGAAGCAGGTCGCCGCCGATGGAAGTGATGCTGGAGATCTACCGGACGCTGAAGACGTTGGGAATGGAGTGGAAGGAGAAGGCTGATCTGGGCGGATTGGGTGTCAGTGCGCTCCTCAAAGAGAAGCGGGGTTCAGATCGCGCAAAAATCGAGCGTGCGAGGGAGCTTGATGGCTACGTCGATCTTCGTGCGGCGTCTGCGATCTACTTCATCGAGACGCGAGCGCGAGTACAGGACGTTGTGGTACGTGAGCTCATTGGATACGACGCGCTGCAGACGCTAACACGGTCGCGTGACGGTCTTTCTTAGGTTCTGATGAACCTGCAGCTGTATATGGTCGACTCCATCAACTACCTCGTCGACTTCCACCACAAGAAGACGTACAAGGCGCTGGCCGAGTTTGGTGCGGGGAAGTTCGACATGGCGCATCCGGATTGCAACCTGTCCGAGACAGCGTCGGAGTCGAGCCGTTCGGTGAAGGACCTGAACCTGCGTGACGAGGAGATCGTGTCACCGTTTATTTTTATGGACGTCGCTTGTCGCCTTATTCTCGAACTCGCGGGCGGTGGAGAATAGTGGCCGGTCTGGCTGGGTAGTGCTATGCTGTGTGTGGATATCTTGTGCGTGTTCGTGTTTAGCTGTCCGCTGTGTGTTGTGCTTGTACTGCTTATAATCGCTTGCTCTGGCCAGACGAGACTTGCGCGTTCAGATGTAGCTCTTTGGATACCGTAATGATGTATTGTTAGCATGCATATGCCAACGCGGAAGTAGTCTGGCGTCTTCTGTGGCTGGGTCTGGACGTACATCCTCGGGTGAGCATGTGAAGAATTGTTCAAGTTGGTGCAATTACTCGATTATTCGGTCCTGGAATGCGCCGTGGCGCTGCCAAACACGAAGGCGAGGGTGCGTCCATCCACGCTGATAACGGATATCCTCTGCTAAATTGCACACGCGATCCGCCCCAGGACAATGCCAAATGGCCTCGGAAGGGAAGCGGACTTGGTAGCCTCATGGCTATCGAGAGGAAGCAACCCAGGAGCCCATCAAAGAACGCGCGGTCTTCCTTTGGGACTCTCCCTGCAGCATCCACCGCAGCTTCTCGTCTGGGAATACGTGAAGACAGCTGAACGCGTCGATCGCGTCTGGGTTGGATTCGGATCCCACATCGCCTCCCTATACCAGACACGTCTTCGGTCGACGGTACAGGCAGAACGATTATATTGTCGGACGAGGAGGCCAACGGGTCGCATTCGCATCTAAAACCGTGGCGGGTTCGCAAGGAGGAATATTGAGTGTCATATATTGCGCCCCGTACCGGCTCCAGGCCGTTCCCGCCGGACAGGCCCCATCCTTCCACGCGAGTTGGTATCGTTGCTGTCAAAAAATCAACGTCTGGCATGTCACTGTCTGGTCGGTGCTTCGGGCCACAATCGTCCGCCCCTTCCTTCTCACCAAAGTTGCGACAGGTCACGCCATGTCAGGCCCGTGTCTGCGGCGGGAACCGTGGGGACGTGCATTTCGGTCGCGGCGACGTCTCTATTGGGACTGCTCCATGGTGCGGGGGCGGGACGATGTGTGGGCGGCGCCATAGGCAGCAACCGGCGGGATGGGAGAAGGGGGCCAGCGACACTGGGAAGGCCATGATTCGCAAGAAGAGGGGACGACGGTGTGCTAGCGGCGCCTTGCAGGGAACAACAGAAGAACGAAGGGGCTTCTTGGCGGGCGTTGATCACGCTGATGTGACCATCGAGGGAGGGTTTTCAGCCAGCGTTGGGACTCTCGCCTGGAATGACAGCACAGCGTGAGAACACTTATAACTCGCCCGATATGGTCCCCGCACACCCAAACCGGGCACCGCGCCCACGGGATCCCTCCGTTCGTCATTCCGGACATGACTACCCTCCGCTCGTATAAAACCACACCAGACGCGTGTCATCATGTCCTTCTCCATCCCCCACCGTTTTTCTTTCACCACCGACATGGACCAGACCACCGCTTCGCAGCCCTTCGTCCCTCTCTTCGACACTCTCCCATCCTCCAGGACCTCAGCCGCCTCCATCTGGGCACCCCAGCCTCAGCCTTCCGACACTGCTTGGACAAAAGCCATCGACTCGTTCACCCGAGCCAACTACGGTGGCCCTGCCAGCACCTCCCGTCCTCCGCATCGCCCTTCCTCATTCCCCGTTTCCAACAACGGCGAGGATGTGTTCGGCCCTCTCGGCCTAGACGGGCAGCGCCGCCGCGATGTTGGAGCCATCGGAGATGGGCGCAAAAAGCTCTCTCCGAACTTCGATGAATTCGTGAGTCGCACGCACGTCAGATATATGCGCATATATGGACTAACAATATCCGCACAGCACGTCGAGCAGCTCCTTCGGTCGCTGAATCTCAACTCGCCGGGTCCTGCGGCGCCCCCGCCGAGGATCAGGAGCGACTTCATCCACTCCCCGACCTCGCCTGATTTATCGCCTATCTCTACCACCTCTGCTCTTCTCACCCCGACCGATCTGTCTCCCGCCAAAACGTTCGACCAGAAGTTGCCGCCGACGTTTGACTTCAATGCTGTCCTTCGTCCAGGGGAGAACAATTCCCTGATGTTCGAGAGCGGCTACCGGGGGCCGGACATTGCTCATGGATCTCAGGCCTCTTTTTGGTCCACCTCCCCGTCCTACAGCCCAGATGCTGGCTACTTTCCTGCTTTCGAACCCTTCGCGGACGCATCCGCTCACACCATCTCCCGCAGACAACCCCTTCCTCTCTCGCAGTCTTCGGCCGACCGTCGCCGTGTGGAGACCAACGTCCTGCCCCCCACGCTTCCGCCACTATCCTGGGGCGGACAACGTTGCCGCACCTCCTCTGACTGGCTGAAGGCTGAGGACATCGGGGATCGCGGCCTGCACCTCGCTGCGAACGAGACCGTCTTCCGTTCCACTCAAACCCAGTCAGTTCCTCCTCAGCGTCAGAGCTCTCATGAGGTGGGTCGTAGTCCTAGAAAGCGATGCGTCCTTGTTAAACATTATTCGCGTTTCGATCTAGCCAATCAACTTCCTTTCTCTTCTCCATCCCTCTTCGACTCCACCGTACGACCTCTTCGTCGCGCGCATCATCAAGTCTTCGGACCAACAGGCCTCCATCTTTCTCCAGCAGAAGCTAAAGGTTGCTGACGCCGAGGAGAGAGCCAAGATTGTGGATGCTATATGCGCGAAGGGCTTCGAGATGATGGCGCACAGGTGAGCGTGATTAAAGTCGGTTCGAACGTGCCTCCCTCTGATGTAAGGTCTTTAGGTTTGGAAACTGGGCCGTGCAGAGATGCCTCGAAGCCACGTCGAGCCTGGATGAAAGACGCAAGATCGTTGCATGTATGCGGTACGATACACGTTTCTTCCAAAAGTCTTCCTTCTGGCTGACGTTGAGTTGTTAGCGGTCGTGTGGTTGAGCTCGCTACCAACTGCTACGGTTGCCACGTTCTCCAAAAGGCTTTAGATTGCGAGGAGGAAGTGAGACTCCTCATCGTCTCTGAGCTTCTCCTCGGCGATCCCGCGCAAACTCTTGTCAACAAGCACGCGTCGCACGTGTGGAGCAAGGCACGTCGTATATGTTTGACATCCTTTTACGGTCATAGCTAACGATCCTTCTAGATTATGGAGCTTGCTTGGACCCCTCCTGCGCCCCCTATCTTCGCATAGTGAGTTCAGACGTATGTGGGAGGCACGAGGATCTCACTTTTCGCCTGTGTAGCGTAAACAAGTCTCTCAAGGGCAAGTGGGCGTCATTGGCCTGTCATGAGACCGGTTCCCTTGTCGTGCAGGTATAGTATGCACCTTATTCTTCGCGGGTGGCATGGCTAATATACTTCCAGCACGCCTTCGAGAACTTGGAGGAGTCGGCGAAGGACGGTATCGTCGACGAGCTCCTTAACCAGGGACCGATCGTATTCGGAGAAGTCGCAAAGAACCAATGGGGTTCATACTGCATTCAACATAGTACGTCGCTGGTTTCCTCTGCCGAACACAAGCATTGAGGGCTTGCGCAGTCTTGGAGCACGGTTCTCAGCGGCATCGGGATCTCGCCTTGGAGCATCTCCTCAGCGGTCTGCTTGAGTACGCTACCAATGAGCAAGGCATCAAATCTATCACGAAGGCCTTGAAAGAAGGCGGAAAAGACAGTCTCGATAGGATCATCAAGCGGATGTGTGAGCCGGCGAAGGGGTATGTCCTACTGATCATTCGAGCGAACTTTCATGCTCATTGTGCCTCCACAGTGCTCGCCGGGCGATGATCGTGGATCTAGCATTGTCCGTGACGGGTAGCCAGCTCATTGCGAGTGTGTTGCCGAACGTATGCGTCTACCATTCATAGTCCAGTTACCTTGGCATTGACCCCGTACATATCTCAGGCCGACAAAGATCAACGATCTCTCCTTTATGACTCCATTCGTGGACATATCGTAACTCTTCGCGGCTGTAAAACAGGATCGAAGGTCATCTGGTTGTTGTAAGTACTTCATAGCACCCGGGTCCGGGTCATGGACAGAAGGCTAACTTCGTTTTTCTGTCAGCGACCGAATGGTACGTTAGACCCCCTCCCTGCGACGACTAAGAGCAGATGATAACGTTGTGGACAGCGCGCATACTACGGCTATTGAATCTTTCACCTTCCCATGCAACATTTCACCGTCATATCTTCATATCTTTACCACTGCAACTCGTCTCCTGCATTTCATCTCATCTTGCGGCACCGTCTTAGTAGATGCAGTCCACTGCCATCGACTCGCTACCATTCGCTTTGCCTTCCTCGCTCCATGACCTCATCACCGCATCGCAAGATTCCCAGCAAGCACCCAAACATACACATTCGAGTTCCCATCGCATGTTCAATTTACGCAAGCATTCTTTCTTTATTTGCTCCTTATTCGCATCATCTGCCCAACTCATCTGCAGTCTTCAATAATCCCAATACTCGCTCTCGTACTAGTAGCCATGATGTATATACGTATATGCAAGTTCCCAGTCGGCGAACATGTCTTAGTAGTAGACCAACCCTGTCATTACAGTGTAGTATTACTGTACCTCGCGCATATAGAGCAAACGCACTTCATTGCAGCATCCCAGTGACGAACTTGTGACTTCATTGAATGCGAACGATCGTCAAGCAGGGGACCGATTGGCGACTGGCTTGCCGCCCAAGGTGAATGAAATGGCACGCGCTTGAAGCTCGCTGGCCAGCGAACAACATTGTATCAACACACCGGCACCCATCTAGCGGGAAGATATTGTTATTCGTTTTGGATGGAGTACTAGGAATGCTCGTGAGTTGAGATCCAGAGGAAGGTCTATGACAACGTACTCTAGTGCGAACAGAACAAACGACGTCTCATGCCGTGAAAAGCTCCTCCCTGATGTTGATTCCTGTGCGCGGCGGAAGTCAGTCCGAGGGAAGATACGATGGGTTACGGAAAGTTACGCACCAAGCTCATCTCGGAGAGGCTTGAGCTCGTCAAGGTACGCCTGGTACTGCTGCTTGTTCTCGACCTTCTCCTTGACACCCTCGAAGACACGGACGGCGGTCGCGTAATCGTTCACGCGACGGGCAGCACGGACGGCAGCCTCGACGACAGCGGGTGCGGGGACAAGGTCGTGGGCGAAGCAGTTGTTGAGACCGCGTTGAACCTCGAAGAGATCCTGGGCTCCCTGGAAGAAGTTGACGTAGCGCTCCGTGAAGGACTCGAACGTCTCCGCGGCGTGTGCGCTGGACGAGGGACGGGTGAAGGCCGGGGCGACGCGGGTCGCGGCGGGGCGTGCGCGGAGGAGGGAGGAGGCGAGCTGGGCACGCAACATGTTGGAGAGGCAGAGGGTGGAGAGTGGGGAGAGTCTAAGGGCAAGTGGTGCTCCGCCGGACGGGAGGATGTGGTCGTGAAGAAAAGGCGAAAAGGATGGACAGGGCCGGGCGCGACTGAGCCGAGGCTCGATTCGGATTTCCTGGCATCACCCCAGCCGGTCCTGTCCGACTGCCCGCTGTCTCTGCCTCCCCCGCCTGTATACCGGGCCTCAATGGAGCACTGCACGACGACATTATGCACCGATATATTCACCGCCCGGACTACCTAGTAGGAAACTTTGGGCAGAGCGTCCGTCCTAAAGCCTAGTGCAAAAATACATATATCGAACGTGGCTGGGCGGTGGGAGCAGGGCGCGCGGGAAAGTGTGGTCGTGTTTGTGCTCGGAAGAGGGTTCATAAGCGGATGTTAACGCGGGGCTGTTTCTCACCCAGCTGCAACTTCAAGTGCCTCCCTCGCCTCAATATCGCCCGCCCCCAACAGTCGCAACAATGGATGACGGTACGTCCTCAGCATCCGCCGCCGCCACCGCGACAACGAGTTCTTTGCCCGTCCTGTCTCTTCGTGCTCTCTCTCCGGCACACCGACCCACCAGTTGGAACGCTTCGCGCCAGCTGTGTCTCAGGCCACAGCGACCCCAGCACACAGCCCACAGCTGACGCCTTCTCCTTGTCCTTGACCGGCGCGAGTGCCAGCGATTCGTTTTCTCGCCGCTTCCGTCCCCTGTTGGCTGAAGGCCTTCATTCTTCGACGAGCAGCGTTCGTGCCAGCAGTGCCAGTGCCAGTGCCAGTGTCGACGTCGACGCGCCGCCGCCTTCGGCTTCGCTTCCGTGCACCTTCAGCTTCCCGTCGCCGCGCTCGCTCCGTCCCCGGCCGCGTCTTCCCTGCGTGCCCCGGCAGTGCGTCTCTCCTTCTGGTGGTGTGCCCTCTCTTCTTTCCCGTCGCCCGTCCCGTCCTTCCTCCAGCATGCCCATTGCCAGTCCCCGACGTCCAGTGACAGGCCCTGACTTCCCTTTCCACCCTCTTCCCCTTCCGTCCTTCTCTGTCCCCAGCCTGGCAGTCCCAAGACATGGCGCCCCCCGGCAACGGCGGCATCAGCATCCCCACCAACGACGCCCCTATGTCCAACGGCGGTCCCAACGACGATCAGTCCTGGAACGGCGGCGGTCGCTCCCCCAGCGCGGCGACAACCCCCCTCGCCGCTCCAGCAGGAGCAGGAGCCCCGGACGCGGCCCCGACCGGTGAGCCACCCTCCGCCTTGTGCTCCACGTCCAGTTTTTGATACTTTCCCGTCAGGGGCGATGGTTCCAACAACCCCGGGAACAACCTGCATGTGTCCGGCTTGAGCCACAAGGTAGATACGCGTGAGCTCGAAGCTGCCTTTGCCAAGATTGGCCGGGTGAGTGCCGCTTCGACCTATTGTGTCAGCGTGTTGCGCGGGCGACGCTGACGGGGTGGGAACAGGTCAAAAAGGCCCAGGTGATGTATGATCCTCACACCCGCGAATCTCGCGGCTTTGGGTTTGTTACGATGGAAAGCGCCGAAGAGGCAGAAGCCGCTATCACGGCGATGAATGGTACTGAGTTCATGGGCAAGGTGTGTTCAGTGGAAAAGGTGCGTGCTGTTTGGTCTAGTCAGCTGCCTACAATGTTCTCATCTACATTTGCCTTGACAGGCGCGACGTGGCCGTGCGAGGACGCCGACGCCTGGTCGCTACTACGGGCCTCCGAAGCGACACGAATGTGAGATTCTAGTGATGCATCATTCTGCTGCTGATATTCTGACTCAAAAGGCTCAGACGAGCGCCCCTACGACCCCCGCCCATACGACAGTCGCTACTCTCGGGGAGGTGGCGGCGGGTACGACGACTACCGCCGCCGGCCGCGCTATGAAGACGACTACCGCGGCGGCGGAGGATCACGCGGCGGCGACGATTATCGCGGCGGCTACGGTGGTGGTGGTGAACGTGGCGGCTACGGCGGCGGTGGTAGCGGCGGAGGCGAGCGTGGCGGCTACGGTGGCGGCGGAGGTGGTGGAGGTGGAGAGAGAGGAGGCCGCGACTACGACCGCCCTCGCTACGACGACCGCCGTTACTAAAAGACGCATGGGCCCGCCACGGTCTGAACATGGAACGGTTTCTACGATATTTCAAGCTTGTGTATGCGGTAGCATTCCTAGGGCCTGGCGGTGAGATGTGCAAAGCTTCCCCCTCCTGTCTGTGACTTGTCGCTGTCCATGTAATGCGCTCTCGTTTGTCGGGTGTGATATGTTGCTTTCGGATTCCTGTATGTACCGTGTTCCGGTTGCAGAGTATAGACATGCATCAGTTCTACAGCTGAGCCTCCCTTCGTGCGTGCGACCGACCTCCCAATCACCAGTTGCTATTGGACGTCGGCGACTCGATGGGGGTTCCCAGCACTGCCAATGCCCATCTCCACGACGAACTGTTCCCTTCCAGCCTTCGCATCTCCTCCACAACCTCGCCCACCTTCTCGAACTCAGACCACGTGGACCTGGATCGCCCGCGCTGACCGGGACCCCCGGCCTGGTCGGACTGCAGTACAGTTACTGCTCCCGGCGACGGAGCGGCAGAGGCGCTGGCTCGACGAACCGCAACCGGAGCGCGAGCCACTGCATGCTGCGCACGCGGCCGACGAAGTCCTCGACGTCCGCCTGCGCGCCCTCGCAGTAGATCACGCCCGGGTGGCCGACCTTGGCGAAGCCGGCGAGCGCGAGCTCGTGCGCCCACTGCGAGAGCGAGCGGCGTTTCTGGGGGGACTTGAGATGGTGCGAGACGAAGAGCGCGTGGTAGCGGATGATCCGGAGCGAGGGAGAGCTCGAGCTCGAGGTGGAGGTGGCTGGCGGTCTGCTAGCGAGTTCTGTCGCTCCGGCCGCCTCTGTTACGTTTGCGTTCGCTCGCTCGTCCAAGTAGGCATGTAATTGCGGAAGGAGATGTGCGGATACCATCTCGTAGAGAGGGTATCTGTGGGCGGACGGGACGTTGGATGGTCCGGTCCGTACAAGAATCAAACGTCTGAAGCGCAGCGCACCTGTCAAGACTCAATGGAGAACGCACTCGCTGTCCGAGTCGGTGCTCGCTGCCAGTGCCTCGGCCTCTGCGACGATGGCCTGCCATCGCGCCTGCTCCGCCCCCCGAGGCGGTCGCCCTTGACCGACACCTGGGGCGGCTCGCTAGACCCGGCACCGTACTCGTGCGGGAGCGTGACCTCGAACCAGACGTCTGCAGCGTCCAATTTCACTAGGAAGTGGGCGGGCCCCCGATGCCACTGGGAGGGTCGGCGACGGTGCCTCCGATGTCCGAGGTTGGGGCTCCTGCTTGCGCCACCAGAGCTTCGCAATCACAGTCGGGGTCGAGGGCGTACGCGTCGAGGAGGGCGTTCCACATCGCTGCTTGTTCAGTGAACTCGAGGAGTTCCCCAGGGAGCAGTGAGCATTTTAGAAGGTGGATTTCTTCAAGAGCCTTTCTCTGTGATGGAGCCAATGACATGGGTGGCAGTCCGCGCCGCTGACTGGACTTTGGATGGTGCGATGCGAAGAACTCAAGCTGAGGCCTGAGGCCTGAGGCTTGAAGCTCAAGGCCAGACAGACTTCAGCAAGAGATGCGCGCACGGTTCAGCGGCCCGGGGTGCTACGAGCCCCTAGGCACCGCGGTGCCCAGGGCTTGGTTACTCAGACTGCACAAGAAAACCGGATCCCAACCGGATCCTATTGCGCTTAGAGTCTAGACGGCCGATGATTCCAATCGGGTATACATAGTCGCGTAACGCGAGCAGGTAAAATCCACAGGCCATGGTGAGCAGCTTGTTCAATACACAAGGGGACCTTGTGCCAAGTCGAAGTCCCTCCATCGGAGCAGAGTGCAAGGTTCGACTTGTTCACGAGCGTGCACACTGGAATCGACATACAATGTTTGGGCGACTCGTCAGACTTTAGCAAACCAGTGGTAGGTCTAGCAATCCGTGGTTGAGTGTCATGCGATTACAACCTAGTTTCCTTGTGCTTCTACATCGGGCGTAATAAGTTAGTCGTCGTCTGAGCCGGAGCCAGATCCAGATCCCTCCTCGTCATCGTCATCATCATCTACGACGATCTGTCAGCACCGTTCGACACCGACGGGACGGATTCGCACTCACCATTTGCGACATCGCTGTGGGAGATGGCATTCTGGGCACTTGATTTCCTGAACAACTGGCGGGTGGCAATATCGTCGTCCGGAACGAAGCTAATGGCCAGTTCGCCGTTCTTGTCCCTAATCCTGAACCCAGGTTGGATCACTCGAGCGTATGCACAATCGTGGAGATGGGGAGACTTACTTGGTGTCCGCACCCGCCTCTAGTAAACTCGCCACGACCTCCGCGCGCTGCTTGGCATTCTCTATGCGTACGGCCAGATGAAGCGGGGTCGCCTTCTCGATACGATTCAGGGGGTCGACGTCGCAGTCTTCATGCTCGAGGATGTGCTCCATGATCTCAAGGAAGCCATTTGAGGCACTGTATCGCCCAAGCAGTGTAAGATCGGACATGCATGGCCTACCTTTGAAG
Source organism: Ganoderma lingzhi (assembly GCA_026283605.1). Lineage (NCBI taxonomy): Eukaryota > Fungi > Basidiomycota > Agaricomycetes > Polyporales > Polyporaceae > Ganoderma > Ganoderma lingzhi. The sequence continues at coordinate 4,205,892 of JAPJYM010000001.1, forward strand.
GGAATACGACATACGTACGCATAGTGGAGAGCTGCAGGTCCCAGCATGGTGGTACTACTTAGACATCATCTCCGGGCGAAGGCCAACGATGGGCATACCGGTGTTCCCTAGCCTACGGGGGGAAGGCGTTTCGTGAGTTAAGAGTATGAGGCGTCGAATGCAAGACAGAACGCACCCGTCTTCAGCATTGATGTCGAAGTCGCCGTCCCGGAACACTTCGAGGAGCATGTCTTCATTATCGGACCGCGCTGCTGCGAGGAGCCTCTCATCTGGTCGGGACACGGATGAGGCACTAGAGGCGTAAAGCAAAGGCGTGTACCGGACATACTATTACTTGCACCATCGGTGGTCATCGCGATTGATAGGAGGAGAAGAGGTTGAGGGAAGGATGGAGGACAGAGCTCAAGAAGAAGCTGAAGAGCGTGAACTGTGTGGTGGACTGAGCACCGCCGCACACATGTATCCAATGGGCGCTAAAGGGGTAGTTACTCGACTCCCCGAACCAGTTCACGCGAGATGAATCTATGCCTTTCACATTTAATATGCTACTACCAACTATATAAATCCTCAGATGTCTAAATTATGCGATGAGCTTCCCACTCGACCACTCCTTGAACGTCGATGTGTCCTTGATCCACTGGATGAGATCCACCCGCTTGACCTTCGTGCCCTTATCTGCCGACTCGACCTTGACCTTCTTCCCCTCGACGAACTCCCACTTCTGCTCCTTGACGGTAACGAGCCCCTCCTTAAGCTCGTCGCCGCCGAGGATGATCGCGAACGGCACCTCGTCCTTCTCCCCCGCCGCGAACTGAGCAGGTAGCTTCGGTTTCGCCTTCAAGAAGAAATCGGTCTACGATCCCTCGTCAGCATCATCCCGTCCTCCAATCCTATCACATCCCGACCAATACAAAACATACCTTGATCCCCGCCTGCCGCAACTCACTCACGAGCTCAACACGTTCCGACAGCAGCCCATCCCCGGCAGCCATGACATACGCCATCGTCTCCTTGCTCCGCATGCCCTTCTCGGCCCACTTCGGCCACAACAGCGCGAAGATCCTGTCCAGCCCGATGCTCACGCCGACACACGGCAGCCCCGGGGCTTTCTTACCCTCCCCGGCCGCCGCGGCGGTGAACATGCCCACGAGGTTGTCGTACCGCCCGCCCGCGGCGATCGAGCCGACGCCCACCTGCGACTCGTCGATCTCCTCTTCCTCGTCTGCGTCTGCCGCCGCGGCCTTCTTCTTCGACTTTTTCGGCTTCTCCGCTGGGGCAGCGGCGGGGGCGGGGGCGTCGATGGAGGAAGACGCGAGCGCGTTGGCGGCCTTGAAACCTGGGGGTGCTGAGGCCTCGACAATGGCCTCATATATGATGCCAGTGTAATAGTCGAGCCCACGGGCGAGAGAGAGGTCGAAGGAGAGCTTGTCGAGCACGCGGTAGGCGGCGAGGTAGGTAAAGAGGACGCCCATCTCGTCGATGCCGAGCTTTGCACTCGGGTTTGCCATCAGGGCGGGGTCGGCGCGGAGTTTCTCTAGGAGCTCCTTGCCGCCTGCACGTAGTTATTCAGTTACATATACGCGGAGAGACCCGGTGAGGACTGAGGCGAACACACCTTTGTGCTTCACGTACTCGCCTATTTTGTCTGCAATGGCAGGGTCGAGGCCCTTCTCGTCCGTCATCTCCTTCTTGACGTCCGCCCATGGCAACTACGATTGACCGTCAAAGTGTGAACCCACAGGTACACATAATGGTGAGACGTACCTTGTCGAGCTTGTCAACGGCAGACGATATTGTGCGGATCTTTTCTGGCGGCACGCCGCACACCTCGAAGATGCCATCCAGGATTTTGCGGTGGTTCATCTTCACTGTGAACTCACCGACCTCCAGCCGGGTAAGGATCGTGCAGAGCAAGCTGATGATCTCTGCGTCGGGGATCATAACGTCGAACGTCCCAGCAATGTCGATGTCCTACCCGACCCGTCACGCGTCAACCCGGCGCGATGCCAAGACCCAAAATTGAATGACTGCTACTCACCGCCTGCGAGAACTCGCGCATACGACCCTTGCTCACGACGGGGTTATCGCGCCTGTACACCTTCCCGACCTGCCAGATCTTCGCCTGGCTCGTGATCGCGCCGGCCATGGCGAGGTACCGCGCGAGGGGGACGGTGTGGTCGTAGCGGAGTGCGAGCTGCTCGCCGCCCTGGTCCATGAGGTCGAAGATGAGCTTCTGGTCTTCCCCATACTTGTCCGTGAGGATGTCCTTGCGCTCGAACACGGGCGTGTCCAGCTGCGACGCGCCGTACGTCGTGAAGCAGTCCTTGACGATCCGCTCGATGTGCTCCCTGCAGAACATCTCCCCCGGCCCGTAGTCGCGCGTGCCCTATCCATCCCCGCCGCCCATTGCGCAGATACATACACCACATGAAAACGACGAGGCGGGAAAGAACAAGGGGAAAAAAACCTTGAGATGAGCTTGAGCCCGACCCGCCGCACGCAGACCTCGCACGCACCTTAGCAGTCTTGAGCAGCATCCGCTCCTTCTTCTTCTCGCCCTTCCCGCCCGCCCCGGCAGCGTGCTGGAGCAGCGCCAGGTTCTTCTTGAGCTCGCCCAGCCGTTTCTTCGCCTCCTCCTGCGCCGCGGCGTCCGCGCCCTGTTTCCTGAGCTCGTTCACGACCGCGTTCTGCGCCGCGACCTGCTCGGCGAGCGCCTCGACCGTCTGTCCGGATGTGCTGGCCATGTGTCCGAGTCGTCGTCTATGCCGCGCGTGGTGTGTGGGTATGAGGAGGGGAGGTGTATGTAGATGAGGGGTTATGTTACACGTCTTGCAAGATCGATGGAGGGGAGAGAAGACGGTACGGGCCTGGCGGAGCATCCGCGGTCGGTTTGGATGGCAGTGGATTTCTTTGGCTGGGAACCATCTGCTCACGTTGACTCGATCGACATCATCTCTACATCTTATCTTAGCGATAACTCTATCCCTATGGGCGTCTTCACCAAGTATGCCGCTCCTGCCAGCAGCTAAGTTAAGTGTGGGTTAGGAAAGCAAGAGAGACAAAACGTGTATTAGAATAGCTAATGTTCTTCTACGAAATGACATCTGGGGGTATACACGATGCTTCTACTTTTATCAAGACCAGCCAAGCACCAGTCCAAGGCGTTCGGTGCTCACATCTATTCAAGTTCTCGTCCGTCAAGGTCATGCAGTCGTGAATCGCATGAAAACGGCGTCGCAGTCATTAGATATCTGGTATATCACCCCCGAAGTCCAAGTTCCCCTTCTAGACTTGAGAAGGTTCAACTACTGCTTCTTGCCGTTGGCAGCGGCCCCAGCGGCGACCCAGTCGCCCGCCTTGTCCTTCTTGCGCACCGTGAAGCACGCGATGCCGAGGTACTCCGTGATGTCGTTGATGACGAGGAAGCAGAACCGCGCGTACGACAGGAACGTCACCGCGAGCGAGACGTACACGAACAGCGCTGTCTTCGGGAGGCTGCTCTGGATCAGAGGGGGGCTGCAGTCGTCCCGTTTAGCAAAGGCGCCCCGGATACAGCAAGAAGAACATACCGGTCGATGAGCAGGGGGAGGTTCGCGTCCACGGCACCAACGATGCTCCAGATCCACATCGCGTCCCACCACGGGAACGGCTGCTTGGTAACGTGCGCGAGGATGATCCTCGACACCTGGTGCGCGAACTGCAGGCCCCACGTGCACAAGAACGGCACGAACAACGCCGAGTTCAGGATCGTGGACTCCTTGAAACTCGGCGAGCTCAGCCAGAAGATCTCGATCGCGACCGAGATCGGGAAAGGGAGGAGCAGGAGAAGGGGGAGGAACGGGCCCTCGTCGTTCTGAACGCGGGCCTTGTATACGTTGTAGTAGCTCGTGACGATGTTGTATGCGAGCACGACGCCGCCGAGGACCATGAAGGCGTCGTTGAGGCCGATCCTGGGGACATACTCTAGGACGATGGGGTATCTGTCTAGGCGGGTAGTGGCGAGGAAGTCGCGGTCCCAAAATTCGGGGCCTAGGGGAACAGACCCATGCGTCAAGGTTAGAAGTGACTAGTAATGCGATGAAACTGACCAACAAATCCAGTCACAACGTAGACGGCAACAATCGAGAGGATGCCTTCCACAGGACCGGAGAAGAACCCGAGGAACAGTTGCCCTATAGCGGACGTGTCGGTCATGTGGGTGGAAACGCGTGTCCAGAATGAACGCACCGGTGTGGTACTCCTCCCAAGTCGTCAGGTAGAAGTTCGCAAGGTAGCGATTTGAGATGCAACGGTCCACCAGGAACGTCCAAGGTTGAGTGCACGAGCGCAGAGAATCACCTCTAGCTACAAGGGGAGTTGACGATGTAGCCTAAGGGAACGGACGACGAGGAAAACCATACCGTAGTGTTCAGCGCGTCACACCCATGATCGAACATCTCCCTAGCGGTCCTGCCATCCCCGTCCTCCGCGCCTGCTTCCCGTCGATAGCATCAAGGCTCTGGTATAAGGAACAGACCCGCCGCCCATCTGCCCAGCGCCAGCTCAGGCTCACGATCATGTCCCGACAGAAGAAAAGGACGCACGTAAAGTATATCCAATGTGGGGGACCTTCTGCGCCCTCCTTCTCGCACAGGAACTTGGGGTCGTAATAGATCAAGGTTGCAAAGTTTATGAGAACCAAGCTCAATCCACTGAGGGTAATCTAGAGCAAGACCGGAGGGCATTTCAGCCGCGCTGGCGGGGAGATGGGACGGAGGTGCGTACAGTATTGGGCGCGACCCAGGTGGGCCATAGTGTTACTAGCCAGGTCCAGAAGGGCTGGAGGACGAATCGGGAGACAAAAGACCTAAATGCAGTACTGTGAGGATGCGCCGGTTGCGATGAGGTGGAAGGTTGACGCACTTGTCGACACCCTTGTAAGCGTACTTTTTGAGGTTGTCTAGCGCTGGCTGGGGAAGGTAGCCCGTGCGAGCCATGGGACCCGAGGTGGCGTGCGACAGCAGCGTCGGGGAAGGCTGAGGAGGACCGCGTCGAGGGCGCAGAGGGCTGAAGCTCGTGGAGGAGGGGACAGAAACGCAGGCCAGCTCAGAGGCCATCGCTAATCTCAACTTCTGCCTGCGTATTTTCTGAGCCTAAGCCTTCGTGATTTCGCGCTACGTCACACGCACGTGCGCTGTGTTTCTCCACGCCCACCACAAATGGCACAGAGGACCGAGTACAGAGCCACCACCTTTCGAGCGTCGTTTACAGCGCGCAGTATAGACATATACAGGAGAGCTAACCAAACCATTACGAACATACTCTAGCTTACAATACAGATATAATCAATACATTGCGCATGCATTCTGAGCGCTGCCCACTAACATCCAACTCTGACACCCGCCGCATCGTCCGTTCTTGATCCCGCACATCTCAGAACCCAAGCTGCTCAACCAACGCCTGCCAAGTCGCATCGAACACCGGCGGCCCACCCGCGCCCCCAAGCCCATTCACCCCGTTCGCCCCGTTCGCCCCGTTCGCCCCATTCACCCCGTTCGCCCCGTTGACATGGACGCCGTTCACGCCATCCACACCCTGCATCCCCACTCCAGAGGGCCCCGCCCCGTTCAAGCCCCACGCTGCATCCGGGGGCGCAAGCCCGACGGTGAAGTCGAACTCGGGGAACGCGGAGAAGTCGACCGCCTGGCGCGGGTCGAACGCGTCGGGGGGGAAGTCCATGTTGAACTGCTCGCCGCCGTCCAAGCCGTCCACGTCCATGTCGAACCGCTGCATGTCCTCCATGATCGTCGGGTGGATCATGTTCGGCTGCAGCGGTGGCTCGCACGCCGATGTGGGGATCGGGTGGGCTGCGGTCGTCGGCGCGGCTGTGGGGGCGGGGCGGGGGCGGGAGCGGGAGTGGGGGCGTGGCCGTTGCTGGCGCAGTTGGTGGCGTTGTACCCCGGTTGCTTCTCGGAGGTGGGGCAGATGAGGTGTGTCTTGCCCCCGAGCCGCTCAAGCTCGGTGCGGATCCCGACCATGTCCTCCGTGGCCTGGACCTTGTTGAGCGCATCGTGGGCTTGCTTCTGAAGCTTCTTCATCGCGTTCTGATGGAGTGCAATGCGTTAGATGTTGCAACGGAGGACATAATCAGACGGGAGGACGTCGTACTTACCAAATTATTTGACGCGATCTGGCTCTGGCCAGCGGCCTCTTCGAAAAGCGCGCACAGCTGGTCGAGCTCTGCCAGAGAAGACCTTGCCAGGTTCGTCGTGGGCGCACGAATCGCAAGGAGACACATTACAATCTACGCCGTCGAGGTCAGACTGAAATGAGGAAGCAGGAAAGACCACACCAACGCTGCCAGCCAACGCGTACGACCACAACATGCCCAACCGTGCGGAAATGGTTGGTGCCTGCTTGTATGAGATCCGTACGGCAGAGAAAATCCGCCACGCAGAACGGTAGATCGCCATAACCGAAGGGCCATACCGATGTTTCAGGGGGTCCTGAGGCATGCCGTTCAGCGCCTGGCAGAAGTACGGTCGGTGCAGGTTCAGGAGAGCTACGTGTCGTTGTCGTGCGCGTTAAGGCAATGAGATACACCGGAAGACGTCATCGACGTTACTTACTGGTCTCTTTCAGCAGCGTTCCAACGACGCGCTGCATGACCACGGCAGCAGTGGGTGGGGGGTTCTCCGCCACGCCGCATCGCACGCGCAGTGATTCGGGGATAGGGAAATCGCGGACCCGTCGATCGAGCTCCATGACCTTCGCGTAGCTGGGAGGCTTTGCTGCAAATGCCGTGGTCATGATTGAGTGGAGCAGCTTGGTATACTGCCACGTCCATATATGGTCTGAAGTTTCAAGTCAGTCTAGGCAAAAGAAGGGGAGACAGAGCATCCATACAGCCCACTTCGCGCTTGTCCTGTTCTTGCGAGAACACTTCGGGTTCCATGGGCATCTCGCAGTCAACGAACGCCACGTTGATGCTCGGCGGCCTGCCGAAACCGAAGCTCTGCGACAACGTATGTCGTAAGATATGCCAGACTTGCAAACAATCAGCCATTACTCACGAGCCACGTATCCTGAAAGAACAACTGCCAGAAAACGCGACTGCGTTGTAACACCGCGGAATCGTCGAGGCGCCATCGGCTACTGTTCATATCTAGGGAGAGAGGGGTTAGTTGAGGTATACCGGCGTTCCCGGTGTCTGATGCTCACGAAGGCCGATCTGCAGGTGGTGCGTTACTAACCCAAGCTGTGCAAAGAGGAAACGAAAACATACGCTGTGTCCCATCTTTACTGCCTGACCCATCGTCATCCACGCCTTATGTGACTGAGTGTGTGCGGGCTCGCAGTCGCTCATCTCGAGGTATTGAGCCATGTAGATCTTCGAGAAGAGGTTACCATCACGCTGTGGCTCGACGGGAGTCCACCATACCATAGTCTGAATGGCGTTGAGGGTAGTTTCATGTGCTGGTGGTGCGTATCGCAGTGAGAGTCGGGAGAGGAGGTAATACTCGTGAGCCTCGATAGCATAGGGCGGGGTATTGACGTCAAAGAGCGTTGCCAGCGCATAGATCATCCACATCAACGCGAGCAGATGTGTTGTCCCTACGTTGCAATCCGTAGAATTCAGGTTTCCCCAGGCTGAATAGACGACAGAGACAATGTCGTCGAAGACGTACTGTCGAGGGAGAGGATACCACCTGGAACACTTGTAAGCGGCTGAAACACAGCATTTGTTCAATACGTACACATATTTCCCGTATTCCAGGAACGTCTCGCACATTTGACATGCTTGAGAAAGTGGAGGAAGAAGTTTCATCATCTCCATACCTACTTCCGCCTTTCGACAGGGGACATCAAGCTCGACGTTTGCCTCGTGCACGAGTTCTTTCGAGAGCCGGGGGAACCGCACGTGATCGTTTGTCGTTAGCCGTTCTGGGGCCTACGGATGTTCGGCACGAGTTCAGGCAGGTAGGATCGAGGTTACTCACATGGATGAGGTACTAGTGGAATCATCGATTAAGGGACGCTGTATGCTTAGAAGCATATACAAGCGGGCGCACCTCAGAACGAGACGTCTGACCAAAGAAACGCGTCTCTCCCCTCAAGCCCAATGTAAGGGTACCTGGTGAAGATTGGTACGGGCTACTCCATTGAAGGTGTCAGGGAGACATACCGAAGGCATCCAACACGTCCTCTTCCTCACCTGCCGATGGTTGCGATTGAGAGCCCCATTGCTGCTCGGAGTATCTACGGCAGGCGGAGAGCCGAACCATGCACCAGGGGGTCCCGCATTGTCTTCCAACAATGGGTGGGGGGTGTCAGAGACGGTCGCTTGGAGCGTTCGTAATGCGGTCTCGAGGGCGTTGGAACGGGTCTGCAGTTGCTCGATCTTATTTTTGAGATCTTCGACATCCGCCACTGCCTGCCTGGAACGCCCTCCCGGGTTCATCGACAAGAAACACAGAACAATTCGGCTGGTTACGTACCTTGTGCCCTTGCCCCCCGTAATCAACGACCCTGTATCCCGCCGAAGAGATCATCATCGCGCCCACAACCTCCCACATGTGATCATGCAAACATACCATCGGGGCACAGCGCCGCGCATCCCCTCTTGGTGCAAGTCTCACACGGGACCTAGTTCAATACCCCCATTAGAACGCGTATTCCCCGGGATGAATGGACTGCCGGCATGGATGTCTACGGAGGTCTGGGAAGCGAGATACGCCAACAACTTACTTTTCGATCACAACGCAGCTTCAGCCTTAACCCCGACGGTACGGAATTAGCAAGTCAGCTCAGCCATAGAGGATGATGGGGAGTGGACACACCGCCGGCACTCCGCACACGACACCGGGACACGACCAGGTCTCTTTCGTTTCGGCGGGTCCGAATCTGGGGAACCCTTGTCTGAGGTCTTCACGGGTGGCATAGAGCCGTACGTTGGCAAGTAGCCGTCAGACTAACGTGGTCGCAAAGGTTAAGGAAGGAATGGGCGGTCACTATCCTCCGGCGAGTCCGCGACGAGTTTTTCGGTGAAAGTCTGATAACAGATGTGATGACGGTTCAGATAGGTTTACCAGCACAGCGCGTTCGGTTGAAGGCAGTTGCTCGACAATAGGGTGGAAATCATATACTTATAATATCATGAGGAAGGAAGAGAGGCAAAATGTTGAGTCAGCGAGTGGCTAGCCGCTAGAGATCTGCACAACCGCAGTGTTCTAGATGGCAACGACCCTAGCGCGCTCCGACTTCCTCGGTCCGAATTGGCCACAGCGTATACGTATCGCTCAAGAACAACACCGGTCCACTTCATACACGACTACAAAACAGAGACGGCATATCTCTAAAGATCAAAACCACAAGACGGAGAACCTCGACCTCCAGCCTTCGTCCAACTCTCCGGCCCGCCACCGCGGCTGCCACAACCTCCGGCCACGAAGAACCGGCGGTGGAACCAACTCCGGCGCGGATTGGAAACATACGGGAGAAATGAACCAAGGTGGGGCCAAGAGAATGCCGTCTCCGCCTCTGCACAACAAATATACATCCTGCGCAGAAACAGTGTTTCAACATCGATACCGCAATGAATAGGAAGCGCGAGGGTTCTCACCATCTAGTCATACAATCCAAACTGCGTGCGCGCCATTCCACCCTACAAGCATATGCCTCAAATACCGAGTTGCGCGACCAGAGCCTGCCAAGTGGCATCCATCTCAGCAGGTGTGGGCACAACCGGGTCCGTCGGTGCCTGCGCCTGGGTCTGCGGCTGCGGCCCGGGAGTGCCCCCAGTCATCTCCAAGAAATTCTGGATCCAGTCGAGGTTCTGTATGCCCTGCACCTGCGCAAAGTCCGTCGGGATCTGCTGTGGAACGCGACTTGGCGGGGCTTGCTGCATCTGCTCGTTCAAGAAGTCCGAGAAGTTGATCTCGGCTGAGTCGTACGCGGGCGGGTTGACGAGCGGCGCGGCGTCGTCCATGCGTTGGTCCTCTACTACGAGCCCTTGGACGTAGCCGTTCGGGTTCGCCTGTGTCTCGAAGACGGACTGCTCTTTCCGGTGACCAGGGAAGATGTGAACGTGCTCGTCGCGGGTGATGACGGAGTGGCAGGCCGCGCGCCAGTCGCTAACGGTATGGAGGAGCTGCGTGCGTCCGCCGAGCCGGTCCAGCTCTGCATTGACGAGCGCCGCGTCCTCAGCTATGACCCGGGAGATGGCTGCATGCGCCTGCTTCCTTAGTTTCCTCAAGATGTGCTGGAAAACGGTATAAGTGGAGAGTCTTCGGCGAACCAGGACATCGACATACGATGTTGTTGGAAGCAATTTGACTCGTATTCGATGCCTCTTCGAACAATTCACAGATCTTGTCAAGCTCCATGAGCGCCGGGTTCGCAAGACCCGATGTAGGAGCCCGGGTGACTATAAGACACAGGAGAATCTGCACAATGTCAGGCAATGATTTGGAAATAATCGAAGATACTTACCGCGCATGACAGAGAATGGGACCACGGAAGGTTAATTCTGCCAGTGATGTCCGGTGCTGTCCGGCGTGCGGATTGGAAGGCGTTTAGGATCCTCCACACTGAACGATAGATGATCATCACGGATGCGCCATACTTATGCCGCAGCGGGTCCTCTGGTGAGTCCTTCAACGCCTGAGAAAGGTAAGATCGATGTAGATTCAGGTGTGCTAGAACACTCGAGCATCAGCATCAAGAAGAGATTACAGATGATCCATATCTTACTGGTGTCTTTCATTAGTGTTACGAACAATGTTTGCATCGTCCGCGTGATGTTATCCGAGGCATTTGTCGGGAGTGGATCAGTGGGTGGCTGGATACATGGTGGGTCTGGGAAGTCACGAATTCGCTTGTCGAGCTCGAGGATCCTTGCATATGTCGGGGACCTCGCAGCAAATGCGGTTGTCATGACGGCGTGCATGAGTTTTGCGAATCGCCAAGTCCATACGTGGTCTATTAAGGGTCAAGACAACGAGTCAGACCGCGATCAATGTATCGTCGATAGAGTTACGCACAGTCCGTAGTCCACCGTGTTCCATTCGATGCCAGAATTTCCTCAGGTTTCGGGATATCGCAATCAACGAAGGCGAGGTTGACGTTCGGAGGCCGACCGAATCCGAAGCTCTACGCACCGTCAGCAGAGGAGGGCCATCCAGCGTATGGGAAGAACGTACATTCCAGGTATCCTGCGTGAAAATTTGCCAGAAGACGCGTCCTCTCTTGGCAACAGCGACTTCGTCCAACTGCCACTTGCACCCAGACACATCTACAAATGAAAGTCAACTTCATGGGACTTCTTTCGTCATGGCTCGCAGCAGATACTCACGGAGACCGATCTATATGGAGTGACGGGTTAGCGAGAGACGTTCACACTGCTATAAATATAAAGGGTCTTACACTAAGTCCCAGGGTACAAACGTGGCGGGTTGTTACCCAACACTTGTGGGAGCCTGTGTGCGCTGGTTCGCAGTCACTCATTTCGAGGTATTGTGCCATGTAGAGCTGGAAGCATAGGTCACAACCAACAATTACAGGCATATAAGTAAGACGACTCACCATTGCCTGAATCGCTGCTAAAGTAGTGTCGTAGGTTGGTGGAGCCCAACGCAAAGCGATGCGGGCAAGGATGTAATACTCCATGCCCTCCGCCGCGTAGGGAGGCATTTTCATATCAAAGAGCGTAGCGAGTGCAAATATCATGAACAGCAGCGCAAGAGCGTGCTTCTTGGTAACGTGACAGTATTCGCCACTAGAGTATGGCAACCCCTAAGCACGATATCCAACTAGAAAGAGGGGAGGGACATCACTCACATCGGCGGCTGATAAATAAACGAGACAATCTCGGTATAAACGTACTCTCGCGGAAGAGGGTACCATCTAATGACCAATATTAGTGGTGTACGCATAGCACACAGAGAGATATGGGCTTACAAAAATTTGGAGTTTTCGAAATAAATATCGCATAAGCGAAGCGCCTCTTCCATGGTAGGCATACACGCAAGGACCTCTTCACCTACAGCCTCGTTATCACAGAATACGTCGAGCTCTTTGACTGCCTCATTAAAGGTAACTTGTGATATCCTAGGCAAGTTTATTTTGTTGACGAACGGATGGAGCCTCTCGGGAGCCTGAAGCAATAGTCTAATTGTGAGATCGAAATGATCAGACATAAGACCTCGCGGAACATACGTGGATGAGGTACTGGTAGAAAGGTCTGTCTTAGCGTCCGAAGCGCCACACAACCAACGTCAACGGGACCCACCTCTGTCCGCGAGGTTTGGCCAAAGAACCTGGCCTCTCCTCGGTTGCCCAAGGTCAGTGTGCCTGAGGGAACCAGGTCGGTCAGGATACTTGAACGCGCTCGCAGATAAGGAGGACTTCACCGAAGGCGTCGATCGCATCCTCCTCCGCCTCGTCAGAGGGTGGCTGTTCGCGAGGAGATGATTCTGAGCCATCACTACCGCCGGCCTTCGCCGAGCTCCCGGAGGGAGATGCCGAGTCGTCAGGACTTTGGTCGTTGGTATCCGCCCGGAGTAGCGGGTGGGTGCCCTGTGAGAGGGCCCTTAAAGCAGCCTCAAGGCTGGCGACCTTTTCTTTCAATTCCTCGACTTCTGCCGCTGCTTTAACCCTGCATATAAGGAAGATTAAGCACCAGAGCTTCCAGGTATGTTTTCCCAGGACCGAAACTTCGAAACTTACTTCGGTCCCTTGGTCGTAGGGAGAGAGCCTGTTTACGAATAGTGCATGATCTTTGTTAGTGCCTGGTCTGGAGGACAAGTAATAAACCCATACCGTCTGGGCACAGCGCAGCGCACCCTCTCTTCGTGCACGACTCGCATGGGACCTACATGGGTACACAACGACGGATTCGGCATCAGGATCACCGGGTCGAAAGCACGCGTACATTGCGCGTATCGTGCACCAGGTGGGAACATACCTACTTACCTGGCGATCACAACGCAGCTTAAGCCTGGAAAAGTAATAGAAAACATGAGTCACCGGTCGGGCTTTCCGTTCGGACACGACTGCTTAACTCACCTCCGACATTCCGCACATGAGACGGGGACCCTCCCAGGCTTCCGCCTCTGCCTCGTCTCGCCATCTCCTCCAGTGCCGGCCTGCGGTTCCTTGTCACTGTTCCTGAGAGGGGCCATGGTGTGTTCGTGCTCTGTTATCGTGTTCTACGCTTGGATGATGCGAAACTGCCGCCCCTGTAATATTACATCGGGCGTCTACACACGTTTCGGTCCCTTCGCCTGACTCGGGGCTCAGCCGCGCGTATCTTCGGCATCGGCAGCGCTAGTGACACTACAGTAACTTACAGTAGCTCATCCTGATGAGTCAGCCCTAGTTCTAGTTCATTCTCAAGTTCATCGTCGTGGTTGAGGTGACAGACAAACCATGCACCGGGAACTGTAATTCGGAGATCGGGTTCATTTTCATTTGGCAAGATACGAGGGCAAACTAAGGGCGACCATCACACTGTCGTGGAACCAAGGGCGAGCGTACACAGAAATCGACCCCTGGGAGACAATGTACAAAAACAAGAATGTAACAAATCATTCAACGTATATGGTGCATACAGTGACATCAAGATTCATTCAAGACATGGGTCATCAGATTCGTGTCGATTACGCTCCATACTGTGGTGAAAAATATCCGATATAAGTCGATGTGCAAGGGAAGAGAAATAAAAGACTCACGGTAACGAGCATGGAGTTAGGCCAGTAGCTCGGCAGGCCAATGTTATCCGTGTACATGTCGAACTCGACGCCGAACTTCTGCGTCTCGAGCCTGCTGATGGTGCCGGCAGCGCCCTTCGCGTGCTGGAGGTTCGGGAGCTGGAAGACGTTCTTGATGATCTCGATGACGATCTACAAATCCCACACTGTCAGTCAAGCATCTCCCTCTCTGGACGGAGCGCACAATACCTCTTCACCCCGAGAACTTCCAAGAGACTTGTAGAAGCTCGCCTCCTGGAGGATGTCATACGACTGCGCCGGGCGGCGGGGGTTGATGGTCTGGGGGTCGGGGAAATCGGCCGGCTGCAGTGAGGCAAAAGAAGCACCGGATTAGCTATCGTCGAGTCCCTGCAGTAGGCCGAACAGAATCTTACGTTCACAAGCGCTGTCTTCAAGTCCAGCACCAAGGTCTGTTTCGGCTGGGAAGTCGACGCGCTTGCAGAGGCAGCATCCTCGCGCAGCACCGCGGCGAACTGTGACCACACGTAAGTGTCTGTCTTATCGGGGCACGAGGTGAGCGAGAAGCATTACCTGAGGAACAAGTCCTACATTGTTGCCAAAGATATGTCAGAGCGTGGAAGGGACGGCACGGTTGGGTACTCACGTTGAGCCTCCCTGACGTAACCCTTCAACAGCTCGCGGCTGGCCGCATCTGTCGTCTTCGCGAGCCTGACCACTTCGGCCCGCTCCGTTGCACGGTCGGCCCCAAGGTAGAAGTCGACGATCTCAGCGACAGCTATAACGCGACGATAAGCCACACAGCTCATGAACCAAGGGCAAGAAAATCTTACTCTTCGAAAGACTGACAGACGAAGCCACGGCAAAGCCGAGGATGTCTGCGACAAGCTGGTCGTGGGGGGCCTTCGACTGGGAAATCTTCTGGAGGAAGTCGTGCGCGGGCTCGTGGGATTGGAACAAGAACGTGGAGATGGTCTTGATCACAAGGCCCGGGACGGCGTCCGACAGGGCCTTCTCGATGAACTGGGAGAGGACCTGGGCGAAGTACGATGCGCGCCTACTGATCGACCAGTTGTTCTCGGGAAGAGTGTTGAGATAGGCGGCGCCGAAGACCGCCTTCAACATGTCGAACACTTCCACGGGGGTCAGGAGGCCGTCTTTCTTGTCCACAGTCTTCAGCGGGATACCGAGCTGAATACAAGGGGGCGTTAAAAGAGCATCTTTAACTGAGGTGCATGACACGCACGATGAACTCGGACACCCAGTAGACCGGGGCGAGGTTGACGACGTTGCCGACGATGTCGACACGCGACCCAGCGAGGCCATCGACCTTGAGCGTGTGCTCCTTGATCAGCTTCTGCACCGTCGTGCTGAACCACTGCTTGTGCGCCTCGAACGCGTCCGGTGTCGGGAACAACGCCTGGGTGAGTGCAGCCTTGCGGGCGTCGGCGCTGCCCAACAGTCAATAAGGGCCGTGCAGGAGTCCAGGGAGGCAGTGCGTACACATCCGCAACAACGGAGAAGTTGCTCGAGGTCTTCTCGAAAACTTGGCTCTCGACGGTGTGGTAGCCCGTAGGGTTCTTCAAAACCTTGCTGATGTCGGTGATGGTGTTGACGACCTTATCCACGGGTTTAGCGACCGGGCGGCCGAACTGGTACTGGTCGACGAGGTGCAGCTTCGTCAAGTTCTTCTTCGTGACCTCGGGGGTGAAGAATGGGAACAAGCCGTAGACGCTGTCCTATTTTCGAGGGGATGGATCAGCTTTGCGGGAAGATGTTCGACCGAATAAGTTACGAACTGCAGGGTAATGTCTGGGGAGGTGCCTGAAGAGCAGCCTGGGCAGAGCCGCGCCAAACGCGCCGTTGTTAGGGTCCCGCGCGCAGTCCTGGAAGCCCCATGCGGTGAGGTTGGCGGCTGTACGAAGGAAGAACAAAATCAGTCTTCGCGCCCACTCGGGTTGCACGGCCCATCCGACAAAGAACAAACTTACGTGTGTAGTCGGTGGTGTAGAAGCGGTCCCTAGAATGGCAAGACGGGGTTCAGTGCACGGCTTGCAGGGAAATTGGGGGGACAGATCGCGCCCTATGGCGTCATGTCGAGGGCCAGTATCATCGTAAAACACTTACCGCGAACAAGGGCAATGGCATCGCTGAGGATCGCGCGCGTCATGGTGTAGCCGCAGCAAAGGCCTGACGCCGGCCCCAAGCCCATGATTTCCTAAACCACACCGAGACGTGTATCAGTCGGCCACACGTCAAATGCGGTTCCAATCCGGGCTTACCTCCGCCTGGAGACCAGGGTAGAGCTCGAGGTTGTCGATGTGGCCATACAGTTGGCGCGCGGCGTTCTGCAAAACATGAAACGTCAGCCATCCCAGCCATCTGCATCTCGACACAATCCAAACACGGCGCCACCGCGCTCATCGCGGAAGGAAGAAAACAACGACAGTGCGGGCGCACCGGGGAAGGGGGAGGGGAAGAATAAGACGTACAGCAATCTCAGGGTCCGAATTCCATTCCTCGAACGTGTCAAACCGCTTCAAGCCAAGGAAATCCCTGAACTCGTTCATCGTGCACACGCCCCACTGGCGCGCCTGCACCATGCCGAGCATCTCGACGAGGCGCAGGCACGCGGGCGAGCCGCGCGCACGGTACGCGCCCGCAGGCTTCTCGGTCGCGTCGTGGAGGATGCGCGCGAGGTCGTCGTCATTGAACCGGCCGTTCGTGCGCGTGAGGCCCGCAAAGGTGCGGGTGCGCGGGTCGGGGTCGACCGTCTGCCAGGTCTTGACGACGGCGGGGACGAAGTCTGTGAGTTCGAGCTTGTCGAGCGGCTTCCCGCTGTCCTTGAAGGCTTCGTTGAAGATACTCTCAGTCCACTTGATGTCCGCCGCTGCCGTGGTTGCGTGCCACTACATTATCAAGCGACATGAGGATCAGTCATTGAGGGGGAATGACGAGCATGGATGCGCGACGTACGCGGTAGAGGACGTTGAACTCCACGGAACACTGGTTCCCGTCTCCGCGGCCGACGATTTGACCATCGGCTCCCTTGATAGGCTACAAGAAAGGTCCGTTCAGTTCCTCTGAGGCGATGACGTTGAACACGTCCCACTCACGTCAAAGGGATTCATGCTCCACGTGCAGCCGTCACGTCCAAGTCCCAAGAACCCGGCGACATAGTCACCGAAGATCGTCGCCATGAAATTGCCGCAGCTACAAAAGCAGGGACGTCAGTCTCGGGCGAATGGTGAAATGATTGGAGAATCATAGTACTTGATAAGACGAGCGGTTTGGAAGATATCCTCATCCTGGCGGGCGCGCTTTTCGGCGTCGGTCGGTGGGGGGTCAGACCAGTTGCCTCGTTCGTTGATCTTCAAGAGCATCTCGGCAATGTACTGCAAAATATGGTTTCATTCAGTCCGTCAAAGCTGGTAAATGAGTATTGAAAATGACGTACGTTGTGGTTGCGGCTGAAGAGAACCAACAACGCCGTCGAGGCGGGGGGAACGAAGATGAGCCTATCCTCCGAGAAGGCGTCGGGGTAGAGGAGACCGCGGCCTTGATCCTTGTCGCGGACAGCATCTTGCTCCTTCTGGTTCGTACCGTACAAGATCGAGAGGTCGAGGTACGAAGACGTGTTGTTCTTAGTCTGGTCACGCGGATCCGTGCGGAACAACATGTGTGTCACCAGCGAAGCGTACGCGAACGTCAAGGAAGAGTTTCCTCCCGGGTGGTTTTGGAACTGCACCACAGATTCTCGTTAGCAGCGTGTCGGAAGCGAGCCGCACAATCACTCACGTCGCGGGCCTTCAATAGCGAATCAAAGACATCGCCCGGGTCCGGAAGGGTGCTCGATGAAAGCGGATACTTGCTTTGGACGCTGCGGGCATAGGCCGTCCCCGCCCTGCCAAGGTTCGGCATGTTGACGTTGTTGCCGCTGCCATCCGCGGTACGGAAAGTGCGCGGGAGGCGCGCAGAGGCGGGCGTGCCCTGCAGTCCGGGGGAGGGGACAGACGGCACGGGACCCTGGCTGCCGGGAGGGTCGGTCCCAATGTACGTCACCGGCGGGTGCGGCAAGGTGTTGTAGAGCAGGGTGATGACTTGGTTGTTCAGCGCAATGGACTCCGGGGTGCCTTCTGGGATCCAGCACAAGATCGACAGCGTTTTCGTGAACTGTCAGGTACATTTAGTGAGTAAAATGCGTTCGTCCTGAGATGAAAGAACTCACCAGTTTCTTGCGATCATCAAGAGAGTCCGAATGGAGGAGCTGGTCGGCAAACGCTTGATATGTCTGGAGATGCACACGTCAGAAGTCAGAACGAAACGGTGACTGCGGGATCTGCATCAACTCACGGTCGGGTCCAATGCCTCCTTGAGAAGAGGAGTAGCAGCCTTCAGGCTGTCCTTGAAGCCCTTGGCGACTTTGTACAAGTCGGAGTGGGGGTCGCTCCGGGTTGCACTCGTAATAGGCTGTGCCTCAGAATCATAGCGGCCGTCCGGGGCGGTAGGAAGAGGTCGTGAGGAGAGGTACTGGGCATCGGCAAGAGACTGTGTGGACGAAGAGTTAAAATCAGACGGCGTCCAATGGGATAGAGTTGATAACACGTCGCGCTTACCACCACATCAAGTAGACCAAGCGCCATCTTTATGCTGTGTGGTGTGAGTGAACGAGGGATTCAGAGGAGATATGGGTAGGCGAGAGTAGGGAGGCTGGCTCGAGTTGGCCACACTAGATATACCAAATGAAGGGCAGGCCAGTCCAGTCGAGAATGGCTGCCAGTGACAGCCTCGATGTAGAGCGGAGTAGGCTATTGTGTCCGCAGGGAATTCCGGAGCATGAAAATTCCGTATTCGGCGTCACACAGGGCGTTCGGTGGGGAGTAAGAGCGGATCGGTTAGATGATGAATTTGTCCCCGCGAGTCGACAAAGACCCACCTCGGCCGCGATCTGTGATCACCTTTCGCCGGGCTCTGAGGTTGAGAGCGTCTGACGAGAGGACCGAGGTGCCGGTCCACTGGAGAAGAAAGCGGGGTGAGATGAAGGGCCGATATGCAAATGCGGAGGGATGTATATTCCAATGCTTGCGTTGACTTCCAGGCATTTGTAGACAGTGGAGTCGAGCTTCGGTGATGCTAGATGGACACATCTGACACGAGTATTCAGAATTCAGGGGTTCTCAGGAACTGTCGTCCACATGATATGACGGCGTTTAGAACTGATATGAGACATCCCAACCTTGACACCCGAACAGTTACTTAACTTGACCGTCATTGCCCAATTCCAGCCCAGACGATCATCGTGCATCTTAATCATAATAGACTGGAAGCAGGGAGGGAGAGTGCATCACAGACCGAGGAGAACACTGGCACTGGCAGCGGCAAACGCAAGGTGAAGTGGAAAATGAAGCTGAAGCTTGAAGATAGGCGCTTGGGCAAACGTGAAGTGAGAGCAACATGCGCGATAAGGACTTTGAGAGAGCCTTCTTGGTGCTAGTGCACCGTCGACGTGGCCTCTAAGTAGTCCCGGGAATAGTAGGGCCTCCTCCTGCCCCTAGGTTGACTAAGTCCGAAAACGCAAGACGACGCCGTCAATCGTCTCGGCAGCGCAGAACCTAAACCCGCCGGCGCCCTCTTCCTCTTGATTATGAAACATAAATAGTTTTATATCTTGTGACATCTGTGGTTATGACACCGTGGGCGACCATGATTCCTACTGGAAGAGTATGGTAGAGATGTGATCGATAGGCATTACTGTTAGTTATGGCTCTTCTCCAAGGATATTGCGCTGGGCGCTCATACCGTCTATCCCTAGAATACTTACTGGGCGACGAATGCACTGCTTGCGCGATCCGTGGAAATCCAAGAAAGCAACGTGTCAAAAGAATTATGCAGGAAGATACTTTGAGCGTTTTTCGCATATCGTGAATGAGGGTGAGGGGAGGTACAGGCGTCGGTGGAAGTCAAAGTGTCTTCCAGGCCCAAGAACTGAACAGCGATGCAAAGGCGCATTACGTAATGGCAGTTCTGCAGCCACTGTACGGACTTTGCCGGGAGTCATGCGTGCGATCGAGAGTCAATCTGATTCTGAGAGAATCCAGGGCCAGTATTTGCTTCCGTGGCCAGCACTTACTTACAGTACTTGTACTAAGTAGTTTTGAACTGGTCGCAATCCTGTTCCATCTGCAACGCCTGACCGCCGCCTCCTGTCGCGCTACTAATCGCTCATCCCTGTCATCCTCATACAAAAATCATCACCACCGTGGAGTTTGTGAATATGATTGGCTTCCAAGCTGTTGCTTCAATCGCACCGCATCAACCTCCAAAATGCCCGACCGCCCCCCGCAAGCTTGACCTTATGATGCTCTTCCGGGGCTGTGCCCCGAGCTTTCCGCTTGTTCCGGAATGATTCGCCCGCCTTGAACGTTTGAACCACCCTTGGATCTTCGATGGTCTCTACTTAGCTCCTCGCATCGTCCATGTTCCTTCGCCTATTCGAGCTAGGCCTGATCAGCCCACTGCACGACCCGACCTGACCGGAGTTTCTTGCTGTCTAGAGGATAGTCCCTTTCCTACGGAGCTGGCGATGAATATTTGAATCCTTGGCTCCTTAGTCTCCTTGGGGTCCGATGGTTTCGCCTGACAGCTCTCCCCGTTCGCATAGCCCGTGGCGAATCGCATGTGGGTGGCTGATGAATTTGGACTTCGGCTCGGTATCGTTCGGGCTTACATGCGCGGCGTGTGCGTGTGTCGAATCTCCAAAGCCCGAGCACCTTGTTCTCCTCTTCCACTCTTCCGGTGCAGAAACGGGCGCCGATCATTCATTTTCGCTCCTCATCTGCTACACCTGTGTTCCGCCCCGCCCGCCGACACAGACCGCACCCACTAGTGCTGTTTGACCAGACATCATGACATCTCTACACCGCCGCCGAGAAGCTGATTGCTCTGCAATATAATAACAAGTATATTGGCGATTCTATATATGTGCAAGCCTTTAGCGTTTCCAGACCTGCATATATTGCCCTCTGCGCCCGCCTCCCGACTCCCCACGTTTCACGACCGTCACGACAGCTTCTTACACCATCCACGTCAGGACCGCGACCCACCATGTCAGCCCCCGTCATCGGTCCTCGGACGGTTTCTCAAAGCAGCACTGCTCGCTCTTCCAGCGACACGTCTGCACCCTCGCACCCTCGGCCCATGACCCCGTCCAGCGTGCACTCGTCGTCCAGCGAGACGGGGGACAACGATATCATCCCGCCGTACCACCCAGCAGCACCGAGGACGCTTGTCCTCTGCTTCGACGGCACCGGCGACCAGTTTGACTCTGATGTGCGTAGTCCTTCTCGCGCGCCACAATCTGGCAGGGCTGTATACGTCCTGTGTCGAGCTCCAAATGCATCTACAGCACATAACTGACCGCGCATTGCATCCCACAGAACTCCAACGTGGTCAAGTTCTTCAGCCTCCTCAAACGCGATGATCGCCATGAGCAAATGGTTTACTATCAGGTGAGTGACGTCGTATATGACCCTGATATTGATCGCGATCTTACCAACCTGTGCCGCTCTCCCTGCACCCGATCCTTGTATAGACTGGGATCGGGACCTACACGAGTCAACAATTGGTTACACCTGCGGGACAGGCTGTCTCAAAGACTTTAGACGAGATGGTTGCTTGGAATCTCGACGCGCACGTCATGGGTACGTCCGCTCGCACCCTCTCTGCGGCCCTGTGCCTGCGCTGAACCCACGCTATTTCGCAGGTGGATACGAGTTCTTAATGCAGAACTGTAAGATCGCGCTGTCTTCCATTCCACGCTCGACGTTAACCCCACCTCTTTCTCGCTTTCCTTTCTCGGGCGTGCACCCATTTGTAGACCAGGCGGGCGACAAGATATGTCTATTCGGATTCTCCCGCGGGGCGTACACCGCCCGCGCGCTCGCGGGGATGCTGCACAAGGTTGGCCTGCTGCCATCGTACAACCACCAGCAAATCCCGTTCGCGTACAAAATGTACACGCGCACCGACGATGCGGGATGGGCGCAGAGCACGGCGTTCAAGAAGGCGTTCTCGATCGACGTCGAAATCGACTTCATTGGAGTTTGGTGAGCATCCCCTCCGGCTTCGTCCCTTCAGCGTTGAAATGGGAAACGCGTTCCCACTCCGCTATCGCCATTAGTACGGCGCCACGCACCAAACTCCACTTTCACTCGCGCGATGCTTTAGTGTGCCGGACTTCTCTGACTGATCCTCCGACCGTTTAGGGACACTGTCTGCTCCGTCGGGCTCATCCCCCAGCGGCTGCCCTTCACCGCGTCCAACACGGCCATTCGCGTGTTCCGTCACGCGCTTTCGCTCGACGAGCGCCGCGCCAAGTTCAAGGCGAACCATTACAACCGCCCAACTAAGCGGGAGGCCAGCCTGGGCGCGCACAACGGCGACATGCCCCGCCCTGTGATGCGCGGCCATGGTACACACCGGAGCACGACGAAGAGTGCGCATGGCCGCACAGGCTCGCACTCGACGTCGCCCTCGCGGTTCGCTGAGTTCGCGCGGGAAATGACACATGGGCATACGAGGGACCCGACTGGGACGACGGCCGTCGCGACGCCCCCGGGTACCGTCAAGAACGCTGTCATCACTGTAGAGAAGGAGGTCACCGCGACGGTGGAGAGGATGGCAGAGGACGCGGTCGAAGTCGTGGAGCAGACGGAGGAGGTCGCGATCGCCGCGTCCGAGAGTGGTTCGAAGCTCTGGAAGACGACGTGGGGGCGGTTCGACACGTTCCGCACGTTCATGCGCAGGAAGAAGGGCAAGCAGCTGACCGAGGAGGAAATGGAATTCAACAAGACTCAATCGGAGCTTGTGCGCGAGACGGACGTCAAGGAGGTCTGGTTCGCAGGCTGCCACTGTGGTGAGTGGCTGCTTCCTGCTGCTTCTAGCCCCCCGCACCCCGCACTTCGCGATGCACGTTCGTTCTATGACGATGAGCGTTGGACGTCGGAACCGCCACCTTCCCGTCTTCCGTTCCATCCCCCATGTCACTGTCAATGTCAGACATATACACATGAATGCTGACGAGCGCCCTCCCCCCGCGTGGCTTCCCTTCCTTCCCACAGACGTCGGCGGCGGCTCAGTGCCCGACACCGAGAAGCACTCGCTGGCGCGCATCCCGCTCCGCTGGATGATCCGCGAGGTCTTCCGCACCAACACCGGCATCCGCTTCCACGCCGAGCTCCTCAAGGACATCGGCCTCGACCCCGCCTCCCTCTGGCCGCACCCCAAGCCCGCGTGCGAGTTCGGCCCCGGGCTCGCACACGCGCCCCAGATCGCGCCGATACCCAACCCGCCGCCCCGTGGATATCGCTCGACCCCCCGACGCCGCCCGAGCGCTCGCGCGTGGACGTCGAGCGGCGCGTCGTACAGGCGCAGGCAATCTTCACGGACTCGCCTCCGCAAGGCGCAGATTCGGATGCCGATGCCGCAGGGCGCCCCGCCTCTCCGCCGCCGGTGCCTCCCTCGTCGGAACAAGCACACGCGCGGCAGGTGTCGGTGTCGACCACACGCACGTTGGTCGGAACTGTGACGACGAACACGTCCTCAGGCACGCACAACCACAACCTGCTGCACCCCGACTCCGGCCCCGACCCCGAGGGCGTGGCGGGGTCGGGGTGGACGAGCTGGAGGAGGAGCGCAAGGACGCGGAGTGCCCGCTCTACGACCAGCTGAGCCTCAAGCCGTGGTGGTGGATCCTGGAGTTCATCCCGATCGAGCAGCGCAAGCAGCTCAAGAACAACAAGTGGACGAAGTACGCCTCGTGAGTGCCCTGCGCTCGAATCGTGTGCTCGCGAATTGAACTAACGCATTGACGCATTGGACAGGTTTAACCGAGGGCGAGGGCGCACTGTTCCCCCCGACACGGAGCACTTTTACGTGCACCATAGCGTGAAGATGCGAGGGGACGGGGAACTTGCCTGGGGGGCAAGAAGGACTTTGGAGACCTGGGGGCCATCTACGTCGACAAGGCGGACTTTGGAGACCTTTAAAGCTTCCCATGATCTACGTCGATGAGGTCTAAGGCCACGGTTGCATCTTTGACGGTAGTCCTAGAACTCGGATTTCGGTCAGGATGGAAGTTGGAACCCTGGATGGAACACGTCTTGGATTTTTGCATTGCTGTATTGTTATTGTTCTGTATTACGCATTCTCATTACGATAGCCCATACCCGTACGACCTGCATTCACGTCACATACGCGCCATGCTCGATAATCATATAACGTCTTAACGACCTTTCACGTCTTTGAACCTGGACAGCTGGAACGTACCACGTACCAAGTGGACCTCCAGCGGTGTGCGCCCCAATATATTAGTCGAGGTCCTTCCCTGCTTGACGTGATTCATTTAACGACCCGGTCCTCGGCTTTTCCTCGAGGAATGCTTGACGCCGAATTCCCGACTGGACGGACTGGGTGAGCGCCGTCCGATCGCGAGTCAATGACGTCGGACGTCCACTCTGGCGGGCGGGCGGCAGACGAGTGGCTCAGAGGCGAATTCAAGAATCTGACCGAGGCTCGGGACGCGGAGCTCCTGCCACAGTGGGGCACAATGCCATAACATGCACCGTATTCCCGGTTTCGTGGACGAGCCAGCTGTCGTGGTGGTCCACTCCAGTGCAGACAATTTGCTTCCGCGACGCTCTCATCTGCATGGATCGCCAGCACTGCAAGGCTGTGATGAGACTCGGGATCTCGGATGGGTTTTAGCCGCCGCCGCCGCCCGAGAGATGCAAGCTTCGTGCGTGGGCCGCAGCCCTCATGGCGGGCGCGACTTCTGACTTGAGGGAAGGTGTCTTGCTCCTCGGATGCACAATCGAATTGATACGTCTGAGCGTGAAGCACCTGTCTTACCGGTGTCTTGCACTGGGCACTCAGGTGGGCAGGCCAAGCGACTCGTTCAGAGGCGCTATTTGGTCGGAAGCTTAGTAATATCCAAATTTATCTGCGCTCCGGCGATCTCGCTCCCAGTCGCAGAACTTGAACTTGTCTTTGACCCTTGCCGCGCGCCATCACGTTTTTGTCGATTCGAATATTGAACGTAAGGACCGGTGCGCCCCTTGCGATACTCCGGAGCACCCCTCCGCCGGACGACAAGCTAGCACTTGGCTATAATTACTATGACATCCCCGTGCCCCACGGAAGGGCGCATTTAAATTTGAGCAGAGACTAACACTAACACTCGCGTACTAGGATGTCGACCGTGTGCCGGGGACGGTGGACCATTTCCAGGGGAGCTTCCATTCACTGCCATTCTGGGCGTCGAGCATAGATCGGGCAGAGGGGCGAAGGTTCCCGGTCAGTGACGTTGGCCTCGACTCTCTTGTCAGCTTCCAACAGGTGGTGGCCCACAGCGTCGTGTCAGACCTCCAGCTGTGCACCGTAACGTGTAAGCCCGTGCCCTCGTCCGATATGCCACTCATACATATAAGCCGTCCGCCGGCTGTCCCGGCCTCCTCGCACCGTCCTCTTTCCCGATTGTCCATCCACCATGTCCGCCAACACCATACTCAACGGCCCTGCTGTCTCCTCTCCGGGTCCCATCGATCTTACCCACAGTACTAGCTCCTCCTCTTCTTCGCAACCTTTACAGCATCGTCAACAATCGCGCCATTCATCATCCAGCTCGACGGGCGACGCCGACATCATCCCCCCTTCCATCCTGCCCGGACGCTTGTCCTCTGCTTCGATGGCACTGGCGATCAATTCGACACCGACGTGCGTACTCCACGAGTTCTGCACGTACTCCCTCGAACTGACTCGCCATGGCTCTGTCTAGAATTCGAACGTCGTCAAATTCTTCAGCTTGCTCAAGAAGGACGACAGGAATGAGCAGATGTGCTACTATCAGGCATGCACAGTCTCATTTACTCCTCAAAACCTTCGTGTCTGACCGTGCATATAGGCTGGTATCGGGACGTACATTGGTCACGGTGGTGGGCTTCCCCTCATGGCACAGGTCGACAAGTTGTTGGACGAGATGGTGGCGTGGAATCTCAGCACACATGTCATGGAGGGTTACGAGTTTCTCATGCAAAACTGTCAGTACGATTCATAATCTGCCCACCTAATATGTTGACATCCGGATCCGTTCAGATCAAGCGGGGGATAAGATCTGCTTGTTCGGTTTCTCCCGTGGCGCATATACCGCCCGTGCCCTTGCAGGAATGATTCACAAGGTCCATCGTGGTCGATATATACGGATAGTGGGCAGCGCGCTCATGCATGCATTCTCCTCTAGGTTGGCCTGTTGCCGCCGTGCAACCATCAACAAGTGCATTTTGCGTACAAGATGTTTGCCAACGATACCAACCTTGGCTGGAAGCAGTCAACTTCTTTCAAGAAAGCATTCTCCATCGACGTTGACATCGACTTCATTGGCGTTTGGTATGGATTCCGTAAATTACGTTGCAGTCACTGTTCTGACCTAATCCACAGGGACACCGTGTCTTCCGTTGGAGTCATTCCTCACACGCTTCCCTTTACGAGGTCGAACAAATCTATCCGTATCTTCAGGCATGCCCTGTCCTTGGATGAGCACCGTTCACGCTTCAGGCCAGCCCTCTACCAACACGTTACCGATGCAGCGGCCCGCGGGACGCAGCCAGGCGATATGCCCAAGTCCGACACCATTGTCGGAACCCGCGAGGGTTGGGACAAGCTTAAGAAGGGCGATGTCAAGCTGAAGAAACGGTCGCGGCACGAGTCCGAGTTTGATGCTGAAAACATGCGCGACGGCCAAGACCAAACCAATGTGAAGGAGGTTTGGTTCGCCGGTTGCCATTGTGGTACGTGCTGCACTCAGTCGGGGAGCACATCGGTGTTGAACCCTCCTGCGTCTTGCTTCCCTAGACATTGGCGGCGGATCTGTCGAGGACGACACGCCGCACACTCTCGCACGTATTCCCCTCCGGTGGATGATCCGCGAGTGTTTCAAGAACGACACGGGTATCCGATTCCACGCAGAACTGCTCAAGGACATCGGCCTTGACCCAGCCTCGTTGCACCCTATCGTCAAGGAGCGTCCGGACGCGCTGCAGCCCGATACCCCTCACTTCAACACTGTCGCCGGTCCTGCACCTGAGACCAGCGAGGAGGAGCACGAAGTACGTGATGCCCTCTCGCCCATCTACGACCAGCTGGCCTTGGCACCCTACTGGTGGCTGCTCGAGTTCCTCCCCATGCGGCAACACTTCCAGGGCCCTCCGCCCGAGCGGAAGATGCACAAGACGATCGGGTAAGCTGCCTACTCCTCTCCTGACTAGATGCGACCCAATGCTGACCAACACTACGTATACGCAGGCCGAACCTGGGCCGCGGTCGTCACGTCCCGAAGCATCACACGCCGTTCTTTGTCCACCGGAGCGTGCTCACCCGCATGCAGGCGAAGGGCCTCAAGGGCGGGCCCTACCGGCCCAAGGCGGCGTATGGCGCGCACGAGCCGATCTGGGTCGAGTGATCCCAGTGGAGTGCTCGGTCGGTCGGTCGGTGCGGCGTTCGGACGGTTTCTTCGTTATGCTATTCCATCCCATGCGTATGCCACTGCATTTTATAGCTACTATTGCCCGCTTGTATTATATGCGTAATTTCAGCGATCGTCTTTCTTGCGAAGCCAATGCCAATGTCGGACGGTGTGAGGCTTGGAGTGGTGCAGCCTAGGCAGGAGCCGGAGAGTGAGACTGTCATGGGAGGTGCAGTGATCGCGTGTTAAACCCTTTCGGAGATCGACAACACAACCATTGGGAGGAGAAAAGAGTGATTGGCGGCTGGTTGGTGTCGGGTCGGTCCAACTTAGGGGGCCAGGATAGTGTATGATCTGCAGCTTCAAGCTGGACCTCGGACACGAATTAAGCAGGGCACAATCTGTCCTGATAGCATATGGAACGGCAGGGGGTTAGCCTGCAAACGAATCTGTGCGGTAGGATGGACGTAGAATCGGGAGTTATCCTTGGGGACAACCAGACGGTCTGCTGCCGCTGTTCCTTCCATTCCGCAGGGGGGCTAAAGGGAGGTGCGAACACAGTTCTATTCGACGAGCTCGCTACATTTATACATCAGCAGATTGAATTGCTCGAAGTCTTGGAACGCGGCGTTCAGAGGCCGGCCTGCATACGAGTGCGCACGGTTGGGTGGACGTAGAAACGGCGCCCCGAGCGATCCTTAGGGACAACCAGGCCTCGAGGGAGGCTCATCCTATAGCTAGATGCGGTGTTAGTAAGAAGCCATGTCGATGACGGAAATGTGGGTGCATGTAGAACATACCTGATCCGGGTCGTCGACTCTTTCGACTTCGGAGGAGGGCCAACTGGGACGCGTCGCCAGATGGGGAGCAACTCCAACATCCACCACAAAGGCGCGAACACAGTGAACTGATCGTGTGTGGCGGAGAGCGCATCGCGCACATCGTGTTCCTCCTCGCTCGACACGGGTATACGAGGCGCAACGCTATTGAAATGGAAGCCCTGAGGCTCCAATGGGCGGGGCCGGTCCGCGACGACGGGATACAGCGAGGCCGGGTCGAGGCCGATTTCTCTGAGCCCCTCGGCGCGGAACTGGATGCCTGTGTCCGCCTTGAAACACTCGCGCACCATCCAGCGGAGAGGGATACGTCCGAGAGAGTGCGGCGTGTCTTCGGGGACGGCGCAGCCTCCGATGTCTACATAGGGCCAAAAAACATAAAATCAGCCTATTGACTCCAACAAACCCACGAGGCACGGCGATACGTACCGCAATGGCTGCCCGCGAACCAGACCTCCTGAACGTCTGTGGCGTCTTTGCCCTTGTGTGTATCAAACTGCCGCGACCAACGTCCAAAGGGGTCCACGCAACCAGTTGGGATTGCGGCAGCTGTCTGACTTGTCCCACGCATCACGCACCTCGTATAACTTTGGGTGCAGGCGTGCCCGGGGCTCGTGAAGTGCCAGACCATGTCTGAACACACGAATGGACGTGTTTGATCTTGAAAACGGAAGTGTACGAGGAACAACATCGCCGACGGAAGGCACAGTATCCGTTGAAGCTTGATGAGGACACTCATGTTCGCAGATTGTCTAGCACAATCCATACCAGACTCCGACAAAGTCAATGCGAACATCTATCGGCTTCAGCTCCTTGAACTTGGCAAATGACTTGTGCCATTCGTCATCAATCTCCTGCACATAGAGGAAGTAGGCAGACTGGCTGTGGATCTGGAGGTCTGCGCTCGTCGGCAGCAGGCCGACCTGCGATAGCGACAAATAAGACCACAGTCTATGTGTCTCGGCTCTGACGGACCTTGTGGATCATTTCTGCAAGTGCGCGTGCGGTGTATGCCCCGCGCGAGAAGCCGAAGAGGGAGATGCTGTCCCCAGATTGGTCTGAAGGAGGCGAAGTACATTAGCACGTTTGCGTAGTTATTTGCAATCCTCACCGACAATATTGCATGAGGTCGCCATAAGCACTCATAATATCTTTACCGAGAGGTCCCCGATGTCCTTGTCTAGCAATATGAAGAGCTTCTCCGGGCAGGTGGTCGTGGGATGTATCCCGTAGCTATTTCTCGTGTTATGAGTAAAACCGGGGTGTTAACGACTCACGTCAGAAGTCACTCACCATTCCTGGGGCATATGGTTGAAGACACTTTGCTGGTCACAGTTATTCCATTTGAGTAGATCGACGAATTTGTCGAGGTTTGAGTGCTTAGTGACAGGCGATCAACTGTCAATCTGGCTTGGGTACAGGCAAAAAGCCGGGGAGTACGTACGGCGGTGTCATATTTCCGGCCAAGACCATTGCCGGAGTTAAAGCAAAATACGAATGTAAATGTCCGGGAGGGATGGCTTGGGGGGATAACGTCAAAGTCTCCTGTCTTGCTTGAGGACGAATGACGGGAGAAAAGGGGAGACGGGGGCGCGGTGGAAAGGTCGGTAGTACTTTGTGAGAGGTTCATCCTTTCCGGGAGGAGGTTCGGCTGCTCCCTCAAGGATAACATCCACTGGCATTGTCGAGGGCTGTGTGCGGGTAATATAAGCAGCTGGAGAGAGGGATGGGTTATGTCGACGTCACAGTGGTAGGAAGGAAACAAAGTTGCAAGAGGGGGCCTAACGACGGAGACTTTCGGGGCGAATTTTGGTGTGGTGTCAAGTCTGGGAGGGACTCTCGGTGGTTCATGCACTGCACTGGCACATGCACATGGCTGAGCCAAGGCTGAGCTCGACTCCGAGTCGGACTCAGGCTATCAGGGACTCGGGCTATCAGGGACTCGGCAGTTGGCGACTCTCCACTGTGGGCAAACAGGGCCAAATAAAGCCCCGGGCGGCAATATTAATATTGATGACATAACCAGGCGAGTCAGACTACTATCCCTTTCACCACCACTTTCAAGTTATACATACATACGCATGTCTTCCCACTCCGCTCCAGCAAACGCCTCCAGGCCGTCCCTCTGAGCTTTCCTAGACAAGAACTGTGGTTGGAATCTCTGTCTCGATATTGAGAAGGGCTTACCACAACCCCGCCGTGCTATATTGTCCGTGAGGATCTCGTCGTCCTTCTCCTGTACAATGTGCCACATCTCTTCATCCTACAGTCTGCGCGGGATTGCAAATACACTCCACAAACGTGCTAATGCGCTTCGCCCTCTTTAGATCAACCAGGGGACAAGATTTCGTTCTTCGGCTTCTCGCGCGGCGCATACACCGCACGGGCCCTCGCAGAGATAATCCACAAGGTCCGTCGTACGTAGCTGGGACCCTTGAGCTTTGTGCTCAGGCAGGTTATGGGCTTATTTGTCGTCAGTTCAGATCGGCCTGTTACCCGCGAACTGCAATCGTGTCTGCATGCTCGTTGTATATACAGGACATGAACGTTGCATGAACGACGATTGGCACAAGCCATGCAAATTTCAAGGAGCAGAACGTCCCCATGGACTCAGCTTGCACCGTGCTTGAGCGCGGGCTCGCCTTGGCTTCACCGATATCGATGCTACGGTGTGTCACACCGTACAACTGCTCGCATTTTATGTTGCTAACTCCTATCCATATCATGACCCTATAGTAAGACTCCCCTTTCAATTCCAAATCAAGGCCTCCTATGATCGATCCCGCCCCTTATGAGGATTTTTACCCAATCCCCTCCCCCCCACTTACCTTACTGGCACCACCTCATCCGCGTTGCTAGTAAATCCTCGAAGGCGACATTGAACTCCCTCTCGCAGAACGTACCTCTCACGGAGTATTACCGAGCTTTCCATGGCGGCCATCTCTCCCCTCTTCTCTCGTCGTTCGTCCTCAGGCAAGATGGAAGACTTTGATGTCATTCCCCCGAGTCCTCCCTCTCGAACATTGGTGCTTTGCTTTCACTCGGGCAACGGTCTTGGCCCGAAATTTGACTCAAGCGTACGTGCATCATCCTGGCTCTTTATGTGTATCCAAGCGAGATTGAGAGATTGTATGGCACTTAGAACTCGGCCGTGAAAACATTTTGTGACCTTCTCGTCCGGGATGACCGATAGAGAGTCTATGAAGTTAGCCCTATAGAATGGTGAGTGACTTTGACATGAGCGGTCCACGGTGTGATTGAGCTGCTTTCGAAACCAATGCTAGTCGGGAGCTACATGTCTCCACCGTCTCGGACAAGGTCGCCAAATTCCTATACAAGG
This sequence comes from Ganoderma lingzhi, assembly GCA_026283605.1. NCBI lineage: Eukaryota > Fungi > Basidiomycota > Agaricomycetes > Polyporales > Polyporaceae > Ganoderma > Ganoderma lingzhi. The sequence continues at coordinate 4,237,290 of JAPJYM010000001.1, forward strand.
ACTGTGGCATGGATCTATGTCTTGACATCATGACTGCTTACCACGACCTCGTGTCATGTTGTCAGTGAAGACCGCGGACCCCCTACCCAAATGTGCTGACATGGATAGCTCCTAGATCAACCAGGGGACAAGATTTCACTCTTCGGCTTCTCTCGCGGTGCATACACCGCACGCGCCCTCGCGGAGATGATCCACAAGGTCCGTCATCGTCAAGACACATGAAGTGCTCCGACAGGGTGCCGCCGACTGATTTCTTGCCATTTCAGGTCGGCCTGTTGCCGAAAACCGTGGATCCGGAAAAGGACATCTGGCTCGCGTACTCGCTCTATTTGCTCGACACTTATGGCGACAAGACGAACATTGCTAAGTTCAAGGAGCTGAAGCCCTTCCAAGTTCGCATTGACTTTGTCGGCGTCTGGTGTGGATTGTGCCAGATATCCTGCGATCGTGAATGTGTTCTCACCTAACTTGCAGGGATACCGTGCTTTCCGTCGGCGATGTCATTCCCCTTATGAACCCATTTGCAAGGTGCAACACGTCTATTCGTGCATTCAGACATGCTCTGGCGCTCCACGAGCCCAGAGCACACCTGCGCCCGAAGTTCTGCCAGGTACGTGGGACACATCAGGCAGGCTGCGTGAACCCCTATGGACGTTGGTCGCGGCAGTTTGATACACAGAAGGGCAAAGACGTCACAGACGTTCAGGAGGTCTGGTTCGCCGGTAGCCATTGCGGTACGTGTCGCCGTGTCGCCGTGCCTCGTGGGTTTGTTGGAGCCAGTAGGCTGATTTCTGGCCCTCTGGTAGACATCGGAGGCTGCGCCGTCCCCAAAGACACACCGCACTCTCTCGGACGGATCCCTCTCCGCTGGATGGTGCGCGAGTGTTTCAAGGCGAACACAGGCATCCAGTTCCGCACCGAGGGGCTCAGAGAAATCGGCCTCGACCCGGCCTCGCTGTATCCCGTCGTCGCGGACCGGCCCCGCCCATTGGAGCCTCAGCGCAGCCATTTCAATAGCGTTGCGCCTCGTGTGCCCGTATCGAGCGAGGAGGAACACGATGTGCGCGACGCGCTCTCCGCCACGCACGATCAGTTCATTGTGTTCGCGCCTTTGTGGTGGATGTTGGAGTTTCTCCCCATCTGGCGACGCGTCCCGGTTGGCCCTCCTCCGGGAGTCGAAAGAGCCGAAGACCCGGATCAGGTATGTTCCACATGCATCCACGTTTCCGTCCTTGGCATGGTTTGTTACCAACACGCGTGCATTTAGGATGAGCCTCCCGCGAGGTCTGGTTGTCCCTAAGGATCGCCCCAGGCGCCGTTTCTACGTCCACCCAACCGTGCGCACTCGCATGCAGGCTGGCCTCTGAGATCTGAACGCCCGCGTTCCAAGACTCTTTCACCACACGCGGTTCGCCTACGGCTTTCTCAAGCACGCGTCGACTGCGCGCGGCAAGCCGCAAGATGGCAATAGCTTCGAAGTCCAGTGCAAGTGTCAATTAAGTACGTCGTCGGTACCAGTAGCTACGAATGAAGGACAGCATGACAATAAATGCGGCGGCCCCAGAAAGGCCAGTCGTGGATGCGTGAGGTATCAGAAGTCCATGTCCAGTGCAAGCAAATAGGTTTTAAGTACGGGGGGAGGGAATAGCGACCGATAGTAAGTAGGACGTGGCGATGAGTGGGGGCGGGGGGCGGGGGCGGATGAATGCATATGGGTGGGTGGGGGCGGACGCGGACGCAGGCATGTCATGATCTCGTAGTCGAGTCCGTCAGTGTCTTTCGTGCAGCACAGCGAAACAAAGCCTTAATAACATCCCTCTCCCCCTCTGGGCCGCACAGCCTTCGCGTTTTCGGCAGGGCTCGGGCTCGCCACCACAAGAACAAAAAGAAAAACAGCAAAACAGCAAAAAAGCAGCCGCTCACAGGCGCGCGACAGCGCCGAGCGCGCCGACGAACGCGCCGATGATGCCCACGAGGAGCGCAGTCGACACGCCCGCGGGGAGCGTGGCGGCGCCGTTGAAGGGCACGTACGGGTCCGTGGTCTGGGTCGACGAGGAGCTGTCGGTCGAGTTGATCTGGTTGCCGGTCAGGTTCGCGCCGTTGGGGCCGATCGGGCGCGACGTGTCCGTGAACGCGCACGTCGAGGACGTGCAGATGCACTCGCCCTTGACCGGGTCCCAGAACGGCGTCGAGCAGTTGGGTGAGACTGTGCACGGACGGTGAGTGAGCGGCGGGGGAGGTGACGCGAAGAAGAGAGAAGGGGCACGCACGGCGAACACGGGGCGAGCCGGATCCGGATGCTTGAGGAGGGCTCGGGTTAGACGGGCTCGGGTGGTCCGTGGGGCAGCCGTACTGTGGCAGTGAGTGCATATATGCGCGGGTGCGGGCATGCGTCAGTTCATGGCCCACATGACGACGGCGAGCGGAGGGTACGCACGCAGGTGTAGAAGGGGAAGTCGTTGAAGGCGCAGTGGTCGAGCAGGCCGGCTTCGTTTTGCGGGATACCGTTGCAGATCTTGAGCGAGGAGTCGACGGCGGGTGACGAGCATTTGAGCGGCGCGAAGTCGTTGAGCTGCGAGAGCGGGACCGGGTTGCGGACCCATGCGAGGAGCTGTTCGGAAGAAACGATCCAGGCTAGAAGGTACCGAAGACGTCAAAAATGAAGCTTCAGTGTGTGCCTGGGCGTGAGGCGGCGTACTGTTAGGCTGTTCCTGTGCCCAATCGAGGAACTGGTTGATCATGGCAATTGTCGATTTCGACGCGGTCGTGCCGGGGACAGAGAGCTAAAGAGAGATTTCTCAATAAATGAAACCCGTAATTCCACATGTTGCAAGGAACCTACCGAGACGTGAATCGGATGCGTGTACAGACCCATTGGCTGGCGCTTGGCGTTGTAGTGCGCCATGAAAGTCGACTTCATGTACTCGAGCGTGGCCGAGTCGTTGACGGCCGAAGCACCATTCGCAGCGTCCCTAATCCCACATTAATTAATGACGCAGTCAATTAAGCGTGCATATATGCACTCACAGCCAGGGGTCCATCAAGTGTATGCCGTCGACACCACGGTTGTCAAACAACGCATACATCGGGATTTCCCAGAAGCCAGGGAGCTTAGGCTCGCCCTTGCAGAGACCGTCGACTGCGAGACAGTCGTTCGCCATACCGTTGTCGAGCGTGTATGGCCAGTAAGCGTCAGTGCCATCGGTGGTGACGGGGAGGGAGGCCGACGCGGACGAGTCGTATGTGAAGCCGAGCGAGTGGAGCATCTTGAGCGTATCGACGCTGTAGTTGAGGAACGGGGCACGGAAGCCGACGATGGACGAGAGCGGGATGCCGGCGAGCTGGTTGAGGGCAATGAGATTGCCGGAGACCTCGTCTTGCGGCGGTGTGCCGACATGGGTCATACTGGGTACGATTGGGTTTTAGAGTTGGATAGGGTCCGGTGGGGCATGGGAAGGAGATAGGAGGACGTACGTGTGATCCGCGATCTCATTGCCTGCTACATACCAATCGGTAACCAGGGTGAAGTTGGTGTAGTCAATCGAGTTGTAGTACGTCATCTTGGGCTGGCACCCGTTGGGGTTCTTGCGGTGGGCCAGGAACTGGTTGACGGCATCGAGAGTATAGCTCTGGATGGCGTCGTCGGCCGTGAAAACGACAAACATGGGTGTTTGGTCCTGTCATGAGGGCGAGATGAATGAGTATTCGGGTTGGGAGTGACGTCGACGCGGAAATGAGAGAAGGTGAAGGCGAGGAGGGATTTTCGCGCGAGGCAGGTGTCAAAAAGGATTAAGCTTTCGGATCACTCACGACACTGAGACCACCGGGAGGATCGGTGCTTGCACAGTTGCAGTTCGGCAGCTTGCATGAGTTGGGGTCGCATGAGTAGCCAGCAGCGGAGGACGAGCTGGTGGGGCCAGAAAGGGACCCATCCTGGGCGAAGACGTAGCCCAGGAAGGGGACGATGGCCGCAAGAAGAGAGGGCGGGAGCATGGCAGATTTCGAGGGAGACCAGGAAACGACGGGGGAGGGTCAGTAGGGGGGCTGTAGGATATTATGACCAACGGGGAAAAGACAGGGCAGGGGAGATGAGGTATATAAAACGAGGGACTCTGAACCGGACGGGGACGGGAACGGGCACTGGATGGAAAGAGGGGACGACGAACAGCAGCTGACGACCGTCAAACGCCCGCCATTCGGTCAGATCAGGCCGTCAACAACATCAATCATGCCCCGGCTGCCGATTCTCCTTCGCCTCATCCATGTCGCTCGTCGTGGCTCACGGCGAAGGCGACGACCTGCAGAGCACTATCCCCACCTTACCTGGCTGAACCACGTCGGCTGCCACTTTGGTCGACCACACCGAACAGAAGCTGCGGAAACTCCCAGGGCGATTATGGCACCGAGCTCCCGAGTGCCGCTCTCTCTCGCCTCCGCCCACGCCTCCGGCATCCAACCCGCTAAAAATAAAATACCGACCCGTCAGCGACTAATAAGTACTTTATTCTCGACCACCCAGGTCCACCTCCGACCGCCGGCACACCATCATCCACGCAACATCGATCCCGCAACATGACGGCCAGAGACTTTCTAGCCTCTCGTCTCGCGACGCACTTTCCCCGCCACACCTGCCCGTTCCCACTGTGGAGCGAAATCCGCATGGTGTTCATCCACAAGACTCCGCAACACGCCCCGCACAGCATCAATTTCATGTCTGGGTCACCTCTCCATGTGTTCTGCTAAGTATCCATCACATTGCGTAGAGGGTGCTGCACACGTAAATATATTATCTCTAGGCCGTAATGCGTAGTATCTTCATGATGCAAAGTCCAAGAGCACGGCCCACTCACCCCCAAGAAATCAAACGAACGGCAAAGGGATTACAGGGTAGTCCTGACGATCGTCTACGTCTTTGTCGCGCATGAGCAGCAGAATCCCGATCAAGATATGGTCCATATACTTGTGAGCGCGCGGCTGCACGACCAGCGACCGGGGCGCGTTGGGCAAGAACGTTGCTATGGGCGCCGAGTTCATGAACGCCTGCGACCCCCAAGGTGAGCTTCGAAATCAACATACACCATGCACGAGATGCGAGTTCTGACCTTCCATAGCGTCCGGCTCATCTTCCAGACGATGGTCGTCCCATCGCCGACATGGTACGTCCTCGAGCTGCTCATTTCCGGTCAACAGCGTTCCTCGCGCGAGCAACCAGCAAGGCACCTACCCATTCGTCAGGCTCTTCGACAGCACGTCCTTCAGCAGCCTCCCCTCGTCGCCCATGATAAGAGCAGGCGACACCAACGACGTCGACCCGAACCTGTGCCCATCGCCGCGTCTCCGTCAGTCTCCCAAACGCCAACCCCGACCAACGCTCGGATCGGAAAGACAAAACGTGAATATGTACTCACTGGATCTCCGCGACCAGCGGCCCGTCCTCCGCCAAGCCCCGCCTTACGCTCGTCACGCCCAGCCGCGGCGCCCACACGTTCACGCCCACGCTCACATGGTACCGCCCGAGGCCCGCGACCTCCTCCTCGCCCTCCGCGCTCAGCGTCATCGCGAACGGCCCCGCCTGCACGAACCGGTACCCCACCGCGCATGTCGGGTACGCCGCGCTCGCGTACGTCGGCAGCCCCTGCTCGTCCACCTCCTCAACCACCTCCTCTGCCGGCCGATCCTCCCCGGACACGCGCGGGGTCGCGGGGTGCTTGTTGGGGAGGCGACCGTGCGGTCCTCGGGGACGCGGTCGAGCCGCGAGCTCGGGCGGCGCGTGGGCGAGATGGAGCGCACCGAGAGCGCGGAGCCCGGGCGCACCCCGCTCGGCGACTCGAGCGAGCGCCGCGACGCGACGGACCCCGAACGGGAGCGTGAGCGGCCCGAGCCGAAGGGCAGCGAGCTGATGAACGCCGCTGGGATTGTGAGGCTGCTGGGCCTGGTCGCGTTTGCGGTGGGGGTGCTGGACCCCGCGTTTCCGTTCTCTTGCGCCTGGACGGGCCCTGGGGAGGAGGGAGCCCGGGTGGCTGTGCGCGCGAGCGGCGCCGCGTCCGTGTCCGAGTCCGAGTTGGGGCGCGCGCCGCTGTGGCCGCGGCCCTCGAGGATGTCGAGGGCGCGGTTCCGCTCGTCCGCGGTCACCTCGACGGACGCCCGAGTGTCTTCGCTGTCGGACGAGGACGAGGATTCCTCATTATACGACGTCGGGGACGTGGCCGGGGACGCTGTGGGGGTCGACGACTCGCTCGCGCTGCTGGAGTGGCGGAACAGCGAGGTCCTGAGGATGAGCCCAGATCGACGACCGCTGCTCCGGAACCAGGAGAGGCGGTTCTTCTTGAGCTTAGTGTCTGATCCGGGCTCTTCCAGGGCCCCGGGGGCACTCGGAGATGGTCGGTGCCAAGAGGTGGGCGGAGCCGTGGACCTGCGATGCGCTTCACGCGACTTTCTGTTGAGTTCTTGGGCGAAATGTTGAGATATCGAAAGCATTTTGTCGAGCTGGCGAAGCAAATATGTGATGTGAGGCTTGAATGGGGTGAATTAGAGAGCGGGCATGGTGCGATGGGATGAAGACGACTGTCTGACGCTTACTTGATGCAGTCCGACCCCCCAAGCGATATATACCCTCGGTACGGTCAGGTTCTGGGAATAACCTTCACGCCACATAGATGTCAAGGTGGGCTAATTTTGCGACCCTTACGGCTTCGTGAACCACGCCGCCTCGCGCTTCTCGACTGCGGGTGACACATTCGGCGGGGTGTACGACATATCCCGACTGCGAGGCTTAATTCCTGCAAGCGAGGTGGAAAGTCGGGCGAGGACGCGTAGATCCCTGGGAAAAGAGGTCAGCGTTCACCGCGCATGCTCGAAAGGACGTGTTTCGGGCGTACCGTGCTCGTACGAGTGTGTGGGGTTAACGCGAAGGTTCACAGCGGTGGCACTCGCCTAGAGGTGAAATACCGTGCAAGACCCCAGGAGCAAGTAATGATGCGGTGTCTGGGTTGCTATGCGATGCTGCAGCAGCTGGATGCTTGCGACGAATACGACGAATGTTTCTCATAATCAAGAATGTTGTTCGACGAGCGGTCAGATTTATGCCGTCGGGTGAATGCGCGCTGGTGGTGTGGTCTCATGATCAAACTTTGGGAACCTGACGTGGATGTGTGGAAGGAACTTACACCTCCTTGTCGACGTGCTCCGCCTGCGCGTCTCCACAAAACGTTGAACCTAGCGAGTAAAGCCCGGGGTACACTCCTTGACTGAGACCAAGATGAGAACAGGGTCGGATCGGACACCGTTGCGTGTAGGAGGTCCGCCGATTCTCCGAACAATGTTGACTTCAAGGAGCCGCATCCTCTCCATCACGGCATGGGCGCCACTCTCGCCTTCGGTCCACCTCTCCCAATGCAATCATCTGCCTTCTCGTCGGTTCTGCCCCCAGTTTTCTGTATTGATCTTGGATGCTATGCTGGAACGTATCCGCGGGTCCGAGGTGCCCCCCAGCGCAGTCGCGAGTACGGAAGAGGTCATGTTGAACAATAGACCAGGGAGCTGTCCGTACGCCTAAGGGCCCTGCATATGTCTGAACATGAGTGGTCCTCACGGTTGGAAATCGAGGATAAGGGGGTTGTATATGAACGCACATTGCAGACTGCGTCTTCGACCGCCCTAGCGCGGCACTAGTTCTCTTACATCCTTCACAGACGAACACGACTTCGTCCCTGCACTGCGACTTGCACAGTGGGAGCTCGTTCGATTGGAATCGCGACTGAGGGCGGATGAGCGCAGCAGGATATATGCGTTGTAAAACCCTCTGTAGCGGTGCTAATCCGTGCCGGGTACTGCTACTCCGGTCACCGTCCAGGAGAGGCTGGAGTTAAGCTAAAGTCTGAAAAGTGGGGCACCTGATCCTCACGACCTTTAGATCAATCTAACCTGTCATCAAAGTTCTGGTGACAGGCTAATCACCCCTGTTTGCCCAATAGCCACTCACCTGCAATAGCACCTTGAATAATTCCTATCGCCTTCCTGTAACGGAAGGACTCCCTCCCGCCCATATACGTATGTTCGCCGTATGTCTTGTGCCGCGTGGACAGATGCTCGGCGCGCTCGGCACCACGTTCCCCGACGTAGCGGTTCCTATCAGCGCCCTCCCTCGGCTATTCTGATAGGCTCCGCCCGACCGCTCATCGCCCGCCACCGCGCCTCCCCTCGAGCTCGCTGTTCGGGACAGCGAGCTCGCTATCTCCCTTCCCACTTGGGCGTTTCGCCCCGTTATTTCTGTAAACATGTATTAGCATATGTTTCTAATACATCTGTGCTATCTAACGGGCAACCTGTCTGTCAAAACATACAGGAACATATGGCGGGGGCGGGGCGGGGGCGGGGCGGGGGCGGGCAGAGGGAGCGACGGCTGTGCCAAGGCTGTCAGCCCGAATGATGGCAGCTGTCAAATGGTTCGGCCCGTAAGATGACGCCATCCGGCGAAATCCGACCAAGAGCTCGACCCCGACCCCGACCCCGATAATCCCGGAGGGCGCCCCCGCCCTGTCCCGCTGGCGCTAATCCCCGCCCAGTACGATCGATAGCTGTGTGGCCGCATACACAGGGAGATCTGCTACACTCACGATCATGGTTAGGAAAAGACTCTCTCGTCATGTCACGATCACTGGCCCAGCCAAGAGTCAAGTACTAGGCGCATCCAAGATTTTGAGACCGCTGGAAGAAGGAAGGCATGGAGCGAAGGCTCAAGCGGACGCACGGAAGCGAGCGCAGGAGCGGTTCACGGCGCTGGCTGCGGGTGCGCCCTTCGCGATCGAGTACCGGTTCAATATACTAAAACCGCCACCCGTAGGCTTAGACTCTCAGTCTCTCCGTGTTTTAGCCGAGCTTCGCGGCGATCCGACCGATTTTCCTGACGATCCAACCAATGCAGTCGTCGACTCAGTCATGGCCCTCGATACCGACGAACCGCCTGAAGACTTCTCCCTGGGAGATGCGACGTCCGGAGATGTCCTAGACTCTGAGCTTCGAGGTGATGAAGCGGTTGCGCACGCGCTCCGTGACCTTCTCGACCCACGGTGAGCGCGTCCCGATAGCGCTGGTCCCACACCCATTAATTCCGACTCATCCCCATTGCATCTAGCCTCCGACGTCGACGCGCGAAGGACACACGCACCTGGCGGCACCGCCTGCAAAATCTAGACATCCGATGGCAAGAAGTCTTGCCTCGCCTTACGGAGACCTATCTGCGCTGGACGGCGCGACACACGGAACCCATCCCGACGGCAGTTCCATCGGATGATTACGACTTTGAAATTGATGTACTGGATCTCGATACCTTAGAGCTTAACCGACTGATCCCTAGGAGGGGAATTCCCGCCATCGAGGCACTCGTGTTGGAAGGATATCTTGGTGCCACACCGGACAAGCCCACCATTGCAGTTTCACTCGCCGCATTGGAGTTATACCGCACCCTGCGGCTTGTGAAGCCATCTCTGAGTGTTGAGGGCTTTACGAAGTTTTTATGCTACAAATATTCTGTAAGTTATCGTGGCTTCAAACTCTGATAATAAAGGGACTAATTGATTGCGCCTCAGATCCCATATCGACGACGCTTCCGAAGAGCCGTAGCCGATTCATTTGATATCTATCTCACTATCCTCGAAAACGTCAGGAACCGCATCCTCGAGGCACTCGGAAGAAACACTCCAGACTGGCGCGTTCTTCACGGCTGCCCGGCATGCAGCTACAAGGTTTGCTGATCCGTATGTACTCGGATCCACAATTTAACGGACCACTCACAGATTGAAGGTGAAAAGCCGGCAACCTATGCGCGCATGGTCGTCATGGACGGCAACAATTCCCTTAAGCGCTTCGCTCCCACCGCCAATCGCGCAGTCGGGGACACACGGACTTTCCAAAGTGACTACTACCTCCCAACCGAGTTCGTCGACTTGTTTGCGGACGAGGTCAAGAGCCGACAGTCACAGCCCCATGTCGAGGTTCCCCTACTCGAGGATGATGCGGATAGCGAGTGGGAGGATGAGGATACGGAGGGAGACCCCACGGACGGCGCTCCAGACTCCGCGTGCGCAGGAAATTGGAAGGCCGCGGCCAAAGATGAGAAGAAGCGTACCTGGTCGGTGTTCTGGGAAACCGGCATCTTCGCTAGCGCTTGCAGGCATGGCCGGATCCTATGGTTGATTGACATGATCAAGAGTGGCGAGCTGTAAGTCGATCGGGATCTCGCGTGTAGAAATGCTAACGTACCATTGACCAGGGCCAAACTCCCTCTTGCCACGGTTGCCAAGCTTCTGGATGTTGTCAAGGAGAAGGTTCTCGTTGGTTTCGACATAGGCTGTGTTTTCAAGACAACCCTGGCGAACAGTTCCCTTGGTTCGAGGTTCAAGGCCAGCGGCTCACGCGTATGCGTCAATGCATTTCACGGCTACTCGCACTCGTACCCGTGCCAGGTCCAACATCATCCCAACGTGATCGATGGGATCGGGCTCGAAGATCTCGAAACTCTCGAACGCACATTCAGCAAGTCGAATGAACTTGCGGCCGTAACCCGGTTTGCATCTGCTTACCGTCGGCGTGCCCTTATCCATATGTTCTTTCAACAATACGATGAAGAGAAATACACGGCGCTCGGCTCGATGCTGTACGAAAATTATCTCCAAGCGGTCGAGATAATCCAAGACCTAACTCCAAAGCTCATCGAGTCTCTCCGAGTACTCGAGGTCGACCTCGCGACGCTCAAGATATGGAAGAAGGAGGAGCACGACTACTTTAAGAACCTTCGCGATGAGACGTCGGAGGACGTCTTCGCCGCGGCGTACGTTGAGGGACTCCAAGAGCTTCGGGGACTAAGGTATTATTATCTTCATGCACGATGGGCGATCTCGGCCACTAATCTCGATTAATTGAGGACGCAACTCGACGGCACCAACACACGGTTCTTCGCGCAGGTGCCAAGCGATTATCAATTCACCATTACGACAGGTGCCACTAACTACGCTGGTGACACGTCCACTACCCGGCGGCTCGAGCGTGAGCGGCGCGACCTGAAGGACCGAATCCAGAGGCTCAGCATTGAGCTTTTTCAAATGGAGAAGAGCATGAACATTAACAATCGTTGGGAGCCCGGAGACCACCAATATCAAGAGGCACTCAAGTACATTGCCACGCGCCGCTATCAGCAGGCCTTAGGGCGGCTACAGCGCCTAGTGATTCAACGTCTATTTGAGCTGCAGAAGATGAATCTGTCGCACACTGGTACGTCGCGACTCCGGTTAGCATCGCGTTCGAAAATATAAGCTGATCATTTTATTCAGCCTACCGTATTCGCACGCATATTGCAAAAAGCCTCCAGAAACGCTGCAAGGCCATTCGCGCGGCCGTCAAGGCGTACAATGTGGCGGCGCTCACTCTCGATCCTCCGCGCCCGACTCTTGACTGGTCGCGGGTCTCTCATTTCAGCTTCTTAGAGGAGTTCACTCTCTTGAACGACACGCGCAACGATATCCGTGACAAACCATGGGGTCAGCCCCTCGTTCGCGAGACGATGCGGACCGCGCGGCGCATCAAGCGTGCCATGGAGGAGCTCGAGAATGTCCAGCGTGAGGCACGGCGAGTTCACACGTCCATCACGGACGAAGACGCGCACTTCGCGCGTGTCCTCGCGGACCTCAAAGCGCGTGGCGAACCACTGCATGGCGTAGTGGCCGAGTTTTGTGCAAGACGCCGCGCGAACAACGCGCACATCCTATCGTATCTCCGCCGGCTATACGCGCTCGAGGGCTATGGGGGCGATCCCACCCCTGGAAAATACTCGGGAGTGCCACGGGAGCAATGGTCGCTCCAGAACCAGTGCGACTCACCAGCTGACGGGGCGTCTTCGTAGAGCGCCGCCCTTTCCCAAGTTCCTCACGCCTCGGCACCTTTAATTGAAGATCTCACATGCACGGAGGAGTCCGCTGTTGCACTGGATGAAGAGGACGATGATCTAGACGTGGACGAGGACGGCGACGGAGGGATAAGCTTACTAGTAGATCATCTCGCGAACATTGCTGTGGTTATGTAGGCACACGGTCACCGTATCCAACTAGTACTGCACGTACAGTCTGAACAATCCGATTTTGGTTACCTTGCATAAAATGACTTTGTATTCTGCACATAGGACTACGATAAGGGCATGGATTTTACAGGATCTGTGGAACGGGAGAGAGGGAGGGCATAGATCCGGCCTTACGACGCCCTTGGAATGGCGTGCATCCAAAGAGCTTCATTCATTAAGCACAAATATGCGGGTAAATATACATCTTACTGTCTAGGTCGCCTCATGGTACGAAATTTGGGATATAGGCTGGCATTGATTAGTACATGCCATCCATGATATGTTTAGTCAAGGGACGGCAACATGTGAAGACGGATAGCACGATATGTTGTCAGACGCAAGAGAGATCTCAGGCCCGATGGAAGCTCCCGACAAATCGGGGCAATAGATGCCTTCTGCTCATCGGACGCCCGAGCTCTCATCCTCCGTTATCGTGCTTAACGTTAACCCTAGCCGGACACCGTCTCCGACCTCCTTACTCTGACATGGCGAACGTCCCCGAACTCATCCCCGAAGACAGCGAGGGACCCTGCTGGGTTGTTCTCGGAGGTAGCAAAAGTATCCGGGGCATTCATGTGGGGCAACGGTACGTCCATGCCACTGTATGCTAACATCGGTATTCTTGAATGTGCTTCTCACGTCCGAACAGCCCGGCCAATATCGCATTGGGAAGGTTCCCATCCCTCCTTCCGATCGTCGTGGCGTGTCCGACCTACGGGGACGCGTGCCACATCCACGAAATTAACACGCTGTTGGAACAGCATGCGATCGAGCGCAACAACTACGCAGCGCTCAAGGCCTTGTTCCTGACGGCCACAGCAATCTCGGAGCTTTTGACTGGGTATGAGAGGTGGTACGCGATTCGTGTGGGTAAGGAGACTGGAATTTGGGTTGGCTACCACTGGTATGTCCTTCCCCACTCATTTTCTTTATCATATCCCAGTAACTATTTCCGCACCGGCGCCGGTGCGGCACCGTGCACGTAGGGATAAATTCAAGCACAACAAGGACATAAAGGATGCAGAGTTTAAGGGGCACAGTAACATACGGGATGCGCTTCTCTACATGATAGAGAAGGCACCATTTAACCAGCCCCCGAAGACTGTGGTAAGTTGCAATCATCGTTTTCATTACAATTTCCAAACTCGAACCATGCTGACCATAAGTTACGTATCATACGTAGAAGTCAGTGCAAAGTTCGCCAGTGAAGGCGCGCCCTCTCGCGCCCGTGGGGAGTTTAAGCGGACCATTGGCAGCCCCCGGAACTTCCACTTCCCCGCCATCCGCTGACCCTGTCCGGGAGCTCCTCGTCAACTGTACGTACTTCCATTAGCTTCCGTGCCATGCTACGTTTCATACTGACATCCTCCAGTTTCGCAACATACACTCGGTGGATCACCTAGCTTGGACGTCCTTCGGGCCGTGATCCAACCCCTCGCGTCCCAAGTTCCCGCAGCTGCCGGACGTGCCGCCTTCACATTGGGTCCGCGCGCAGACGCGTTTTTGCGTGGTTGCCGTGCGAATACGGAAGATCTTCTCAAGATCCTGCGCGCCCGTCTGTACACGTTCTCCGCTGCGGACTTTGCACATTATATCAGTGTCGAGCTTGAGTGGGAGAAAGCAGAGGGCAAGGAGCTGTGGGACATGATTGAGCTCCCAGGTCTTTGAGTTTTTGTTGTAGCAGGTACTCTGGTATTAGCGTGCTGTGTGTATGTTTGTATCATAGTCACGTGCGAATATTGTAGAATTTTCAGAGTCGCCCATTTTCCCACCTCCTCCTACCACCCGAGAACTCCTTTCTCAATTCTCTAGGCTTCCCCCACTCCTCGGCACAGTCATGACGGACCCGCTCCTCAGCAATGTTCTTCGGCTACGTACAAAGGCGAAGAAGATCGGGAAAGTTCGCGTCCGGACTCCTTTTCGGCACCGCCGGAAAGCTATCAAATTGACCAAAGAAGAGCGGGAGGCTCGGCAGCAGCTTCGCGATGAGCACCGAGCTAAGTTCCACGCCGCTCTCATGGAAGGTCGTCACACGGTCATGGGCGTTGCGGAGAAGCTCGCGGAAGAGTTTCCCGGACACGACAAGGATTATTACTACCGCCATCTTATGCAACTCCCGAAAATCAATGAGGGAGCAAAGCGGCCTATCACCGAATGGCAGGCGTACTTGCACTTGTCATTGAAGAAGCGGAACAAAGGTGCGTGGGGACGCGCCTTTTACCATACTTCTGAAGTTGCTGATGTTCCCACAGCCATCATCGAAGCCCACGGCGAGGAAGCGCGTCTCGACCGCCTTTCCCCCGCCATCGTGAAGGAGATCGCCGAGGAATGGTCCAAGTTAACGCCAGAGGAGAAGGCCGCCCTCACCGCCGAGACCGTCAAGGAGCTCGAGGAGAGACGTGAGAACCGTCTAGAGGGCACGCACAACACGCAGCTCGCGGCATGCCACGACGCGCGTGTTACCCTTAAGAAACTCAAGACAGAGGTACGCGGCAATCTTAAGACTGATAGTAATCTGTCCACTGATCTCCTCCCAGCTCGAAAACCTCCATGCACGTACCGGGTTAGCAATGCTGTTCGTAGCTACTCGCGGCGACATTGATGCGTTCGGCAATCCTGTGGTCTACCACAGTGACGAGCGCGTCCTGCACTTTATGGAGTCCACGACTGGGACAACCCTCGAGGACACCGCGCTTCGCCTCGAAGCATACTGCATCGCGGGCCTCGAAGGTGAGTAATGGTACCTGTTGCACGTCGGGAATTTGGAATGCTGAATTTTCCACAGGGGTTGTCGGCAATCAACTCCAACTCACCCTCGAATTGAAGGCCAAGCTGCGAAGCTTGATCTTATCAAAACTTCGTATGTCATTTCACCCATATCGCTGTGTCTATCCCAGTTGCTAACTTATGTATGTAGAATCCACCTGCAAGCGCGGCGTCATCAAGAGAATGAACTACAACAACTTCGAAGGTGCAATCACTGCGAAGTTCGGTATCGTTCTCGAGGGCTGGCCAGTCGCCAAGTTCCAGAGCCCCACCAACATGTCGCACACGGAGGCGGAGATCTGCTTCCGTTCATGGGAGTCAGGTACGACCCGCTTCCGCATGCTTACGAATGACGAGTGGGCGGCGTGGCTGAATGGCCAGTACGCTGCCACGCCCGCCGCCGAACCCGCCGCCGAACCCACGCCCGCCGCGGACTCCGAGTCTTTTCCCTCGACGCCCGCCGCAGCCTCGGCGGTCGCTCCCACCACCCCCACTCCCACTACCGTGCCTGCTCCAACGTCTTCTGCTGCACCTCCCACCGATACCCCCGCTGCAACCATCCCCGACGGTGTGGATGACGGCGTGTCTGGTTTGATTGCCTCGTCGACTGCACCCGTTGAAATACCCACGGCCATGCCGCAGCCTCCCACACCGCCCGCCGAGAAGCGCACCGCACACGAGGCCGACATTGTGCCGCCCCCCCCCAAGCGCGCCCGAGTAGAGCCCATGACCATCAACTTTGTGAACTCCGTAACACCGGCGGTTGGCGCTACCTTCGTGGTCCCCAAGGCCACCCGGAAGAAGCGGTCGGACGCGGGCGTCGCGCGCGGTCCTCGCAAGCAGCGCGCGCCCCCCGCGTCCGAGAATGCTGCCCCTGCTGAGACCGCCTCCAATCTCGCAGCCCCCAAGCCGCCTCGCAAGAAGACTGTCGCTCAGGCGGCGGCCGCCACTGCTGGGTCCACCTCGATCTCGACCTCGTCGTGATACAGTCCCTATCCCCCACTAGTAAAACAACTATGTATGATTGAATATGATTGCTATTTATTTATGCTTGTCCGATACGTTATGCGCCCTTCACGCTGCCCGCCCGCCGAAAGAACGCCCGCCCGCCCTGTATCAGCGCGCCGCCCTCTTGCTAAGTCTGGAGATATCGGGGCGGGGCCGAGCCTAGGCTACCATCGGCATCAGGCGGATGGCGTCATCTTACGGGCCGAACCATTTGACAGCTGCCATCATTCGGGCTGACAGCCTTGGCACAGCCGTCGCTCCCTCTGCCCGCCCCCGCCCCGCCCCCGCCCCGCCCCCGCCATATGTTCCTGTATGTTTTGACAGACAGGTTGCCCGTTAGATAGCACAGATGTATTAGAAACATATGCTAATACATGTTTACAGAAAGAACGGGGCGAAACGCCCAAGTGGGAAGGGAGATAGCGAGCTCGCTGTCCCGAACAGCGAGCTCGAGGGGAGGCGCGGTGGCGGGCGATGAGCGGTCGGGCGGAGCCTATCAGAATAGCCGAGGGAGGGCGCTGATAGGAACCGCTACGTCGGGGGAACGTGGTGCCGAGCGCGCCGAGCATCTGTCCACGCGGCACAAGACATACGGCGAACATACGTATATGGGCGGGAGGGAGTCCTTCCGTTACAGGAAGGCGATAGGAATTATTCAAGGTGCTATTGCAGGTGAGTGGCTATTGGGCAAACAGGGGTGATTAGCCTGTCACCAGAACTTTGATGACAGGTTAGATTGATCTAAAGGTCGTGAGGATCAGGTGAAGTGGGGTCAACGACAGCAGTTACTTGACAGGTGCAGTCCTTTTGCGGGATGTGGTGGATCCCGGTGCAGAATATGATACACGTACTTTCTTTAGTGCAACCCTGCAAATCAGCCCGGTGATCCATACGTAGCGTAAGTATCATCTGCGTTGAGCTCCGGAGAGTAACTTATGGCGCGACGAGGCAGCTCAGCGGTGTCAGCTGGAGCCAAATTGCTTCTGGCCTGGCTACTGTACGTAAGTTCGTGTCCGCGTTGTTTTCGTGCATGAAGCTTGAGGAAGCTGAGCGGGTGTGAGCAGTGTGTGAGTGTTCTTTGACAAACTTTCCTATTGGTTACGGCACCGGCGTTCGTCCCGATGTTCTCGGGCTAAACACGTGGAATAGACGCTGATGATGGCGAAGGAGAGCGCGCAGGGCGAGCAGGTTTTTCTCTTCTCCAACGCACCTCTCGTCAAATTGCAGGCCGGCCGACTCGCTCTCGGGCTGAGTTCGATGGCTGGTCTGTGCCATTACAGGGCGGAAAGCGACCGGATGTCTTAGTGCTCAGCCTGTGTAATCCCAGGTCGCGCTACTCTGGTTTGCTCTTTGGCTGGAGGAGCAGAGCCGGCGATTCGTACACTCTACGTATACCTAATCCCATTCGATCCTTGATTCTCACTGCCTGTCGGTCTCGACGCGCCTGTTCCTCGCTGTAATCTACCCTCGGCCTGGACTCTGGCCTGCAATGCTACCCTGCTTCTAGCAGACCATCACGCCCCGTCCAGAGCTCGGTGCTATTGTCTTCTGGCCAACTCCACAACAAGATCGCAGCCCTGTCGCGGCATATCCTCCACGACACACGACATATACGCTTTCCCCGCCCCTTGAGGACCGTGCCGCTTGGAACTACTCAACGAGGCAACACAGCTTGTAGCCATGAAGAATCTACGTCGACTCATCCACCGCATCCGAGGAGAGGGATTTGGGAGCCCTGCAAGCTCCGCGAATGCCCTCCCCGTAGTGCAAACGTCTGAGGTGACGATACCCGCAGCCCCCAAGGATGTGCTCAACGAGGACCTGAAAGGATGGGCCGACGAACCTGGCGTTATGCTGGAGCCTGTTGACGGGGTTTGGTGGCGTTACGGCGACTTGGATGGTACGTTGACTTTCGTGCGTGATGGGAAGGGGTTGGTCGGTCTCTACTTCCACGGCGGCGGATATTCGATCGGGAGTGCGAAAGATGTTTTGTCGGGAGGATCTCGTAAGCCCCGATGCTGCTATGAGCTGTCCTACCAGATGCTGACGCAGTCCATCTGTTTCCAGGGATACCCCGCGGTTTCATAGAGGTGGATTTCATCCAGCTCAGCTTGCTCTCGTTCTAACGGTTCAATAGCAAGGAATCTGCTCATGTCTCCTATGTGAGTCCATTTCCCCTGTCTTCGTAGCCGAGGTTAACGAGACGACATAGCCCTCGAGTACTCGCTCGTCAGCTCAAGTGATAATGAGCTTGTCCATCCCTTCCCGACCCAGCTGCTAGAGGCGCTGTCCACGTATTACCACATTGTCCACGAACTCAACATCCCACCCAAGAAGGTCGTCGTGATAGGCGACTCAGCTGGAGCACACCTTGCGCTCGCACTGCAGCGGTATCTGCTGCAAAGCAACGTTCTACCTTCTCCTGGTGGTCTCATCTTGCTCAGCCCATGGTGCGATCTCTCAGTGTACGTGAAATCGTCGTCTCATCTGCGCCCAGCGCCACACCTAACGTGCCTATTACAGGGAGGGCCACATTCCGCATGTAAAACACCTGCTCGGCTCCCGCCCTGCGGAGCAGCTCTCCACGCCGTACTTCTCCCCTGCTCTCCATCCGCCCCTCCCTCAGTGGCCCCCAACGCTGGTGTACTACGGCAAGACCGAGCGATTCGTTCCCTCAATCACCGCCCTAGTGGCGCAGCTCGGCGCGTCGGCCACCTCGTACGCAGCCGATGGGATACCGGAACGTTTCAGCCACGACTTCCTCATATTCGTCTCCGTGGACCGAGCGTGGCCAAAGGAGGTGCGCAAATGTTGGAAGCGAATCAAGGCATGGACAAAGTCGCTCGAGGCGACCTAGCCCTCGCTCTGCCGTTCGGAGATATTCGAGGCCGTGCGTTGTATCTCCTTGTCGTGGTATGTTGGGACTGTGTGCTGGATGGAAGGAATGCCGTGATCTGTCTGTGGAATGTAAAGTGTGTGCGTTTGTTCATGACTTGAGCAAGTGGCGCAAGCATGCTAACTCATTTTTCGTCAGCATATATTCACCTGTATATAGGACTGTCATGTTGCGTACCGCCACGGTCCATGATATCTCTTCGTCGGCGGTGGCGCACTGAAACCCCATGTCGCCGACTTCGCGCGACCTTCTCCGAGAACCGCTCCGCACACCTGAACAGGCCGTCGAGCTCACGCTCCGTCATGCAAGGACGACGCCCGGGTTTCAGCCACGTCTTTCGCTCAAGGACCCCGATCGCCTCTCGCACCCACGCCCCGCAATCCCATCCCCGCTCGTCCGGGCGGATGAGGCGCGGATCGTTGAGCGTGTCCGCCACGCCGCCCAGGTGCTCCTCCTCGATGCGTGCGAACTGGATGCGCCCGAGCATCAGTGGGGAGCGGCCGAGTCTACTCGGCGATGCTCGAACTGCCAGCGCTCGCCCCGTTTGGTGGCGTGGTACATGCGCGTGGTGAGGACGCTGTTGGTGTCTGCGTCTTCGGGTTCGATCAGGAGGGCCCAGTGGTATCGCGCGTCGTGGCTGCTTTGTGGGACGTTGTCGTAGGATGCGAGGTAGACGTGATGCGTAACGGTCATGTTGCTGATACCGTTCGCGATAGGTGAGGGTCGTAGAGATACTGTGGGGGTTTGGTGAGTACTCCGGACAGGTTCCCGTGCTAGGCTATAAACTCACTTGAGGATGCGGTAGGTGTTGTACCGTTGGGAACAAGTTTGAAGAAGATCCATCGAGGATGCCCTGACGGACTATACGTGGACATGGCCCTTTGTTGTGCGAAAGAGCGCCTCGCCCTTTGTCCGTCTCACCTCAAGTTTCCGCGCGGCTTGCTTGCGAGTCGCGGAGTTACTCATCAGCGCTTTGGCGACATAGGCCCATCCCCATCCGGTCGGCCGGTCCCCAGGACGACGACCAATTCGCAGTCCCTCAGAGTCACGGAGTTCGACCTCGTAGTTTGCCCATGGGACCAGACACTAGACCCAGTGGTAAGGAAGCCAACAAATACATCTCGAAAGGCACTTCCTGATCTAGCACAAGGATGAAGTATCTGCAGAAAGACATACCATGCGAAATACGATTGGGAGGATTTTCACATGGGGTTGCCCTTCAGATGAGACGATCGTAACGATGGATCCGCCTTTCGCCTCTGCGGTCCATCATGCTTGCGTATACGGTATACTGTTACGATACGCATTTTGTGAATGCATTACCTGCCTAACGCCCCCATCCCAACAATGTCACAGAAACAGCAATCTACATAGTTGGTTGCCTCGTCATGGGCATTTGGCACAGTGGTAGCGCGCACGCTTCGCATGCGTGAGGTCCAGGGTTCAATCCCCTGAATGTCCATCCTAACATGGGTTGTCCACTTTTCGTCCCGATCTTTTTAAGATAAAGGTCGGCAACGGAGACCAAGTTTGTCAAAGTGACACACAATTTTGCGACTAGTTTCAAACACTCTTCGTTTGTCCCTGGCACACTAGACTGGCAGTAAAAATTGCTCTTTTCTATGTCCCTTTATGACTTTGGTAATAGTGCAAGAACTACAATAGCCCATCATGAGTGGGGATGAAAAGCCCATCCCAACACCTGAACCCGACGTCTGAGGAAATCTGATAGGGCACAAGTCGTCAGTACGGCGTCCGATGGTGCGCTTAACGGTGCGATAGGGTACAGCGAGTACATACCGTAGAGGAATTGCACATAACACGGACTGGGGACTGCGTCTCGGTCCTGGCGACGATACGCTTCGCAATGATGTTCGTAGCTGCGGCGAAACCTTGAGATGAGATCAGCCTGCCCACTGCGGAATGCAACCGATCCCTGGTGGTAAGATGTGAAGGATTCACCGGTGTCAGGGTAGAGGTCGAAAATGATGACTTCCTTGCCAGTGGCGCCGGGAACGGAGTACCTGGAGACATGTCGACAGAACTCGCATCAACGTTCATATAGGAGCGGAAGGAGCCTCTGCGGCACGGTGAAGACGCACCAGCATGGATCGGTCACGCAGGAGCCTTCGACATAT
This sequence comes from Ganoderma lingzhi, assembly GCA_026283605.1. Taxonomy (NCBI): domain Eukaryota; kingdom Fungi; phylum Basidiomycota; class Agaricomycetes; order Polyporales; family Polyporaceae; genus Ganoderma; species Ganoderma lingzhi. The sequence continues at coordinate 4,258,207 of JAPJYM010000001.1, forward strand.
CCGGGTTTGCTGTGAGTCGCCATGGTAAGTGAATATACTAAGACCAGCAACGAAGGAGTCGGGAGGTGGACACTTGCTCGTTGATGGTACCGACGAAGTTCTCGAACAGGAAGTCCTGAATGTGCGTGTTGTTTGTGCTTGTGGTGTTCGGCGGAGGGGTCTAGAGGACGTGACACATGTTCAGTTCGGATCCTGCTCGAGCCATACCACGTAGCGTACCTCCTGGTCCCAATAGCTGGCCGCGCGTTCATGTCAGTGAGAAAGATGGTCCGCTTTCAGGGCAACGTCGCCATCACACTCACTTCTGTGTAACGTATATCTACGCAATTGGGCATTTATCAGTCAATGAACTTCCATCCGAGTTTGTAATACGTGGACGCACCGGGAATATAACGTTGTCAAAGGCGATGTTCTTCCAGGTGATGCTATGCGATGAACGTGGTAAGGTAGGTAGACCCATTTCACATTGCGGCACTCACTTCCGTACAAGACCGTTACCGCCCGTCCAGCTCTTGAACCTCGCACCATACAGGCTATTTTTCTGGACCGACATGCGTCAGTTCCACTCGCGATACCCTCAGCACGTGCTGACTGACCACAGCGACGTTCTCGATCCTGGTCGCCACCATCCCCAACCCCATTAGCAAGCCGGTTCGAAACTATCAGCAGAATGACGCACAAAACGTTCTGAACGTCCGCGACAGAGCCACCCTCTCCTAGGGAACCGATAGATAGACCATGGCCACCTTCGCAGACACTGTTCCTGAATTGAATGTTCTTTGCCCCGCTTCCAACCGTCAAGCAGTCGTCGCCGTTCTGCACGTAGTTGTTCTCGAACAACAGGTCGGTACCCCCTGCAGAGAATCCTGAAGGTAGATGATAGTTGAGCAGTCTACAAAGATGGAAGCTGTGAGAAGCGTACCATCGCTGTCCATGGAAAGGGGAATGAGTCAAGATCGTCAGCAGTGTCGCAGCACGTTTCTAGCGGCTCACGTATTAAACGGGAATGACTGTTTCGAATATTAGCAGCTGAGCTGAAGCGAAACGCATGAAGCTACTTACGCCCGTATCCGAGACGGCAACAATCCTATTATTGAAAATGTGGACGTTGCTTGAACCGCTTGTAGCGAAATTCCACCCAATCGGCTTCAAGCAGGGAGCGAGCCAGTAGGTCCCCGATTAGTTGCAGACCGGCGACTAGGTATGCACCATACCTTCCAGAGCTTCAGGTCACGAATAACCCCATTGGTGATCTTGCTGAATGCCCAGCCATGAGGGCGGTTGGTCTGCTCGCCAGCGTCCCACCACTGTCTCGGATCATGTTAGTGATTGGAGACGAAAGGCGAAACCATTCACATTCCTACCGCTTGACCATGAGCATCACCCAACCCCAGTTCGGATCGGTAGAACCGCGCAAGGTTACGTTGCTCCCACCTGTAAAAGTAAACCTGCCCGTGAAAGTGAACTTCGAAGGTCGCATTCGCCATGGGCGATCCAAAGAAACGTACCAAGAACCGGGAAATCCCTGGGTACCCACGTCCTGTTATCAAAGAGGGTATCAAGAAAAACAACGACCTCGCTCACCGAAGCCCCAACGATGTCTGGTATGGACGAGGGATTAGGACAATGAACCCGATGGCTTACAGTGTCGTCGAAGACACTCACCTTGTATCGTGGGTATGCTGTCTGGATAACTGAGGTTTCCCTCGATTGCCACCTCCACATTGGTGAGTGTGGGGAACTTGATGGGCGTGAAAATGTTGTACTTGGTGCCCTTCGCAAACAGGATGGTCGCGTTGGTCGAGTAGTTTCCCGATACAAGAGCCGCCGTCAAAGCCGGAGTGTCATCTTGTCCGTCCGTGTGAGATACCACGAACGTCTTCCAAGCGGAGACGTAGGAGGCCAAGAACAAAAGGAGCGCCAAAGTGCGTGATGGCCATCCTCAGGGTAACTTATTTCAGGAAGTCGAAGTGTCGGCTTAGCACTGGCCACTAACCGACTCAGTCTCTTCTTATAGTTCACCGATGCGCATAGTACTCACGTAATTAGGAACGCGTCGGGGCCGGCAAAAGGACGAATATACCTGCCTTCTGGCCGCATCAGCCACAAACCGCGGTGATTTTGAGGAAGAGGACATCATGTGAACCTGGAAAAAAATAGTTCAAAACGGATTGCCAACATGTGAGCGACAGAGGGCCTATGCACGGAAATATTGAGCAGATGACCGGGACGTGACATGGTCGTAGCGAATGAAAACCAAGACCAGCCGCCGCATCGACCCTCAGGCTTCTTGCGAGGTTACAGCGACGGCCCTCTTTCGGCCCGTCCCATTCCGACACCGAGTGATATCCTATTAAGGCTTTAAAAATCTCATTAATGCATGGGCGTTTGGCACAGTGGTAGCGCGCACGCTTTGCAATCGGATTGCGTGAGGTCCAGGGTTCAAGCCCCTGAACGTCCATTTTGCCACCGTTTACTACACAGTAATAGTAATAGCTGTTTACGGTTTGCACAGTACCTATCGGTCATTATGTCACCTTCCTCCATCCTCGGAGATTCTTAGGTCATATTAAACATCCCCTGGAGGTGTCAAATACCAGTTGCCGTGCTTGGAGAAGCGACCTATGGTGCAGGCATCCAAAAAGGCTATGTCTGCCATTTAATCGGCCGCGCCGCAAGTGCGAGCGAGTATCGCAGCCGCATCGCACCGGATACGGTCCCGACCACTCGTTTATGGCAAAGATATTCTCGGGCTGTCTGTGTATCTGGTATAGGGTTGAACACATGAACTCCACTAGCATCCGACCTTGGACGGAGTAAACCCCGTCGTAGCTATACCGGTGGGAGACATAAACCCGGTGGTCTATCTGATGCAACGTGGTCGCTATTTGCTGAGTCAAAGCTTGAGCTTGATCCGCAATTGACGTGTAGCATGCTGGGAAGGAAGAACGGCGATAATGGTAGACCAATGTCAGCCGCAATCGACACCCACATTGAGAACTGGAGAGCTCTTTGGCACTTTCGAAAAGGTGATATGAAGACCTTGCCTTCGAGCTTGCTGTCAGTCCGCTGTCAGCGCAGGCCATGCAATCGGGGCAGAGCGCGTCCCGGTAACATATTTAAAGGGCATATGGATCGAAGGAGTGCGGTCGTCGAGCGACACGAAGTTGAGGCCCACCCATGGCATCCGACCTCAGAACGCGGTCTGGTGCTCTTCAGTGCCCCGTGGGTATCACAGAGTTCGCTTGGAGTGGGGACTCACGTTACTGCACAGGCTTCACCTTATCCTCTCAGGGTAGGGGTTGACTGGAGCTTTCGTGACCACGTTCTCTTGATGCCATCCTTGTCAGGTTCGAATCGCCCTTGAAGAGGCGCGGGCCAAGTACGAGTTCGTGTCCTTCCCGTTGGACCAGCGTCCAGAGGACTATGTCAAGAATATCTACCCCGCAGGCAAGGTGAGTTACGACAAATGTCACGTATGCCTTCGGCGAGAGGCTAGCTCACCTTCACGCTAGGTCCCCTCGTTGGTCCACGGTGGTGTGGAGAGCTTCCCGGCTGGAAAGCTCACGCCCGGGTCGGACGTGATCATCGAGTCCCTCGTCATCCTCGAGTTCCTCGCGGACCTCTTCCCGGACGCGGGCCTCCTCCCCAAGGACCCCGTGAAGCGTTCGAAAGCGCGGGTCTTCATGAACATCCTGAACCTGCGAATGCCCGACGACATCGGGACATGGCTGCTGAACAAGGACGATGGATCGGCGTACCTCGACCTCCTCGAGAACCTGCAAGCGCTGCTCCCCGATGAGGGCTACGCCGTGGGGGAGTGGTCCATCGCGGATGCGGCGCTGCTGCCGTTCCTCCTGTGGATGCCGATCATCGTCAAGACGGAGGTCGGGTACTGGGTGAAGCTCAACGACGTGGAGAACGTGAAGACACAGTGGGCGTCCCCCCGCTTTACTAGGCTTCGGAAATACTACGAAGAGTCCGTCGCGCGGCCAAGCACCAAGGCGACTTGGAACGAGGTGCGTGGTGTATCACCATCTAGAGGTCGCGTAGACTGAAACAAGGATTAATTGCTCGATTGACGAACAGGAATTTGTGACCAAGCACTGGCTTGACCGGTTTGCGAAGGGGTTATAGAGCTTGTAGGTCTGCTAGACTCTAGAGCATAGGCGGAGCGCCTCACCCCCTTCAATAGCGATATCGGGCCCATCCAAGGATCGGGGCGCGACTAGATGGGATAATAATTTTAGAACTAGGCACCAATGTCTCAGGATTTCATTTCGGCGAACAGTCATCGTGTATCCGAAGTCGTATCTGGCTTTGCCTATTCTTCCAGTGGTTAACAAAACGGGACCAACGCCCTCATCGATGCACGAGAAACTCACGGTGAAACGCTTCGTCGGAGTTCCCATCGCGAACGCTAGAACTCTCCCTCAAGCGTGGCATCACGAGACGTTTGCAGCACGGCCTTTGCTCCAGAACCCGATCTGGCTTCGAACCTTGGGTCGGAGGAAGTCGAGGTATTTCTAATACCACTACCTATATCTATACGATGGCGGCTTGAATTGATGAGGGAATGGTCGCCTTATAATGAACATAATACGCCATCGGAAGTGAACGTCATCATGAGAGAAGGGTGCAAAAAATGGAAGTATCGCTAAATCCCGCAACGGCATGGAACTCCGCCCTCGACGTTCGGCACAGTGCGACACGGCAAAGACCTGTGTTGGCGATAGTCATTAGCGGGGCATTCTCCGCATGGAGCGAGCGTACTTGCCTCATTTTCGATCATTAAACCACAAAAACGCCAAGTGAGTTGGGACGTAGATGCCTAGTGGAGCTGAGCGCTGGACCCGGGATGAAGGAGCCTTATGCTGACCAACGAACTCAGCGATGGGAACGGCGGAATATCCAGAGCTCACCAAGAGATGCTGATGGGCGGTGTGAAGGTTGTTACGGGAACGACACGTTGGTGCCACTGCTTATCTCCTCAAGGAACGGCGCACTCGACCGGAGTACCGACATTTGTTCTTGAAAGTCGTTCGGTGAAGATTTCCAGCCTCAGGAATCTGCCGAGCGACATAGGAAGCGACTGGCCGTTGCCGATCGCCGCTTATTCTGCGGAGTGCATGATGGGCGGGGTTCTACCGCGTTGTCGGCTGATGGCGAAGGAGATGGAAGTGGATGGGCGGGCGGGCGAGCGGACCGTTGCTTTTTGGGCGATCGGCGGGGTGAGTGTTGGGCGCGTTGAACCATGTTCGTCCAGTCGTCGCTTAGCGACTGCCTGCGGCGATGTGCTCACTGCGTCGCACATCCCGAGCACCGTCCCGCTGAGCCGATCTGGGGTGCTCATCGTGCATCATCAGTTATCAATGTTGTCAATATTGGCGTAATATGCATCAACCGCACACCGAGCACCGTGCGCGCAGTGCCCGTCTCCAAGCTCGCGCTCGACGTGAACAATCGCGCAAATGCATGTGCGAGAACGTTCAGTATCCACGCTGAGACCGGCTCTAGCTCAACGCACGTTGCTAACTGTTCTAGATTGAGCCAAGGGTATCGAAATCTTCGCGCCCGGCAAATGCCATGAAGCAGAGAAGAGACTAACAAGATATTAACGCGACATACCATACCTAGGGGATCGTCGCCCTTCCCATTCTCATGTCCTGATAGCCTCGGGTACCTAACGGCAGTCCTAGTATTGCAGAAGCATCGGGGCTCGGTGCGAGGACCGTCAACGCCGTCGCCGCGTGCGACGTGGCATGCAAATTGCGTGAGCTGCACGCAAGGGCGACGATGAGCAATTTTCTCCAAGAGATAGCTGCCGACTCACTGTGACGTAGAGATAAGGGCCCGGATGGAGTACAACGACAGATAGCTGAGCGGCCGTGTCGATCATACTGCGAACGCCGGCGAGCTCGCGGCGAACCTTTGACTGACGAAGGTGAGCTGCATTACGGGATCGTCGCGCCCCCCGCACTGCTCCCCACGCCTCGAGGACTGGGGAACGTATTCCAAACAAGCTATGGCGGTCGCGGAGAGAAAACCTCGCGGCATTGTCGGCAGCGCCGCAATTCACCAGACGGCGAAGCGCGTGGGTTTTGTGCTCGTCGTCGTGGCACCCGCATGTTCTGTTCGGTATCCGTCCCGATCCCGCGAGGGTGGCGCGTCCCAGAACAACACGTTCCAAACATTACCACGTCTGTACAACAAAGCCAGAGTACAGCACAAGTCAGCGCTTGTGCTCTATCAATGGGCGAAATACACGGCGTATTGTCAGAAAACCATAAAAAGATCGTCGCATGGCATAATGCACTCACCAGCACGGCATTCAACCAGTGAGGTGCTCGCGAACCACCACGAACTTGCGGGGCGCGCTTACGGCAGTCCCCTTTGGTACAGTAGCTGTGCAACGTTCCTCAGATCCCCCAGAACGTAAGCAACATCAATGGACGTAAAGTATGACCAACCGAGCGACACAGGTCGCGGGGTGCGAGCACGTTGTCCAGCAAGTGCTCGGAACGCCGTCTTTATATCCAAAATAAATGATCTGCAAAATGTACGCATGGTACACGGAGTTCGGAGCGACGGAGGGCTAGCACCGAGCAGCCGTGCTTCTCTCGGGTCTGAGGCCCGGAGCCGGACAGAGAAGGACGATCCGAGGGCGCGACAGTGTTTGGAACCGGGCCTGTGGCCGTGCGCGCGACAACGACACGCGGGCCGTACCCTAGAGGAACAGTCCAAGGAAAGCGTTCAGTAGATGCGTGTGGTTTCGCGCTGGCCTGGAGCGCACCTCAGATACCCTGCCGAGCACGGCACTGTGCCACTGTGCCGTCATAACCCCATGTGTTGATCCGTTTACGATGTGCACTTTGGTCCCAGCGGTGATAGTTCATATGCCGACGTTGGAGAAGTTCGAATACGCATACGATGGACATTGGCATCGGCATCCATGCATTCTCCGTGACGGGGAACAACAATCTCATCCATCTAAATTCGCCACCGGAGTTTGGTGAAGAGAGCGTAAGCTTCGATTTCCGTGTCATCGTAACCTGCCGACCGCACCTTCCAGAGATGGCCGTTGCGCGAACCCTTCGTTTCGACTTCTGCCCTGTTACAGCGAGGAACCCGAGAGGCAAACGTGCGCGTTATCCCAGCATATCCGTCCTGTACGTCCATCCCACTCCACCGTAGGGAAGCAACTATTCGCGTCTGCACGTCGAGACCGCCCATCGAAGCGTCGGTGAGGGCGGGCGAATCGTCGTCGTCGGGGAGAAGAGGTCGGTTGACATCTCGCGCGTTTGTGGGCCACCGGCAAGCCCGATTCGGATGCGGCCAAACAGCGCTGCTGTGAAGAGCGTCCGCGCCATTGTGCGACGTCGACGTCACGACTTGGCAAGCGTCGAGTGTCGTAAGCGACAGGGTGCGGTCAGGTACACGTCGTTCTAGCCAGAGATGTGACCCGTCGTCGGCGAGCGTATCGCGCGCCACGGATGCCAGCGCCGCGGACGCCGACGGACGCGCGCCGGTCTGGGCGGTCACGCCCAAGGCAGCATTTGCCATCGAGCGCGAGCGCGAACGAGACGCGAAAAGGAAAGCAGAAAGGACCCGGGCGCCGGGCACGTCCGTGGGAGCGCGACGATGAAACAATACCGCCGTTGCCGTCGTCGTCGCCCGCCGCAGTGCTTCAAGCTTGCGCGAGCCCTAACACATCGGAGCGCCCGTCCCGCGAGCTTGTTAATGTTGAGGCGGCGTCGCGATCATCTGCAGAATCGAGATGACCAGGGCGGGCGGCGCACCGCCGCAGGGCTGCATTCTTGCGGCGTCACCGTGGTGTGATGGCGGTTTATTCCATTTTGCTTCCATCCGTCGTTTGTGGACGAGTCCTGAAGAGGAAATCAGAAACGTGCGAGGGCCTGGCCGGCGGGATCAGAATGTGTATGTACATCGTTGTTTGTTATAGAAGCCTGGAGACCGTCTGGACGCGGAGATTAGTATTCTTGTTGCCATCACGTAGCGTGCCAAACAAACTCGTACCACTGGTGCGCAGGCCAGACCTGACGGGAGCGAGAAAATCGGGTGCGTCATTGATGTTGCCTGGGCGAGGGGCTGGGCCACACGTCTCGTCCAACAGATTGATAGGTTCCGCAGAGAGGAGGAAACGCGGACGCGTGCGGCGATAAGGGCATAAGCTGGAGTACCACGTCTTTGGCGTTCTACGTTCAACAGTCCACCAATGCTGGGCCAATCCTTTGGCACGATAGCCTGATCGCTATTCGCGTCAGGAGCAAGATGGCACGATAGGGAGGTGATATGCTGCTTCGTCCGTGGGTGGTGTTACTTCGCGTGGGTGTCCTGACGCGAGTGTGGCCAATCGCCCTTGCGAAGCGGAGAAACGCCACGACGGACGAAGAAGTGGGTGCCGTCATCCGGACTGGCGGGCGCTCCGTACGGAGTTCTTCCGCAGCCCTGCGTGTCTCTCCGGAATCGAAGTCGGTCATGACCCTGGCCTACCCACGCATTCCCAACAGAACATGCCTGCCAGCCGGTGGGACGGCAACACTGTCAGGCCACGACGAGATACGCCGATATTTCAGGGGGTCCACTCAGCGGAGGATCGACTGTCAGCCCACAGTACCAACTCGAAGTATCGTACTCACACCGGGATGGCGCCTGGGAAGCTCGGAGCGGAACGCGCCCTCCGTCCGACCGTTCGAGCGTCCGTCCGTGCATCCGTCCTCAAGTTCCTCTCGCCGTCTCTTCTTGATCCTCCGGAGCGCCTGCATCGCTGCCGAGTAGTAAAGAACGCGGAGGGCGAGGCGCACGGATAGGGCTTCGGACACTGGCCTCATTCGCGGTACCTCAGAACCGCATAATCCGATCCCTAGGCCCACCGGGTGGCTGGGATCGAGGACCCTGCACCCAAAGGCCGAACGCGAAGGAACACAAGCCTTCTCCCTCTTCCACCGTTAGCCCAAACCACGTCGAGGCGCGTCGGAGCGCCGAGGGCACGGGTGGGTCCACGGATCGGTCAGCGGACAGGCGATGGACCGCCCAGATTGCGACGTGACCCCTCCGCGTCCGCGCGTATGGCTGGAGATAGGGCGTGCATTGACGGATGCGTGGCTCCTTGTTCTCGCGCGCGTGGGGGGACGGGCTAGTGAGCCAGCCAAGTTCTGGGAACCGGGGGGCAAACCGATGAGCGGATGGGGTGCTCGCGGGGTCGGAGGTGTCAACGAAGGGAATGGGGGGACGGGAGGAGCGGGAACGTGTTGGCCACAGCGCGCACGAGGTCTGTCCGCGCGATCGTTCTCGTGGTGCTGCTAGGCTGGCGGTAAGCATAGTGCGAGTACGTACGAAGGTTGGGGGTTGGTCGGTCGTGATGCATTGATGGCCTGGTCTGTTGGACGAGAAACGGAACCCAAGAAGGGCGTATATGAAAGCGGGGGTGCCTAGGCATCAGACCCTGACCGTGGCCGTGGCATGGACGACCGGTGTGCAAGTATATCGCGAGTCGCGCTCAGGTGCCAAACGCGCGAGAGCCGAATGGGCACCTGCGCCTGTCGCCCAGGGTGTCGCTGTACTTCTGGCTTCTGAGATCGTGTCATACCAGTCGCGGGTTCGAGATCCGTCCACCTCGAGCTTGTCTGACCAGTGACCTGCCCCAGAGATGTGTGTGTGTGAGGAGCCGTCTATGAAGCGCTGGGGGTTGTGACGTCAAGTTGCGGCACAGGAAGGGGGCTCACCATATCATTGTTCGCTTGCCCATGGGTTCTAGGCCCTTGACGATCGCGTCGACCGCATTGCTGGGAGGACAAGGGTCGGTGTAAGGGAATAATGGGGGGCGTCGTGGCGCACAGGAACCGCCGGTCACTAGAGCGCGGGAACCAGAAGTCAGCGGGCGGTCAGGCAGGCGACGGATCTGGGAGACGGAAGTGAACAATGAACATAACATTGGACGCGTGATCAACGTTTAACGGTGCTGCAAAGTTCGCGCCCGTGCAAGAACGAAATGCTGAGCTGGAGATTTCAGGAAAGTACTGCTCCACCGTAGAAGAACGCCGTCGTGATGAATATATTTACGAACGCGACGAGCTCCACTATTCTCGACGGCCGATGAGATCCCGCTGGCCACAAGAAACGCTGAGAATCAACGGTCGCTGCGCGTAGCCGCGGGTGGGGCTCATTGGACCCGTTGAATTACCCCACGTCGAGCTCTGAACCGTGAGCATATCCCCGACGGCAGCCGACGATTGCTCAATTGCATCGCTTTGAACGTGCTGCAGGTGTCGCGCCCGTACTCACCTCGTGTTGACCCCAAGTGTCCCATGGCAAGCCGCATCGCGACGCTGCCATCAGCTCCATAGGACTCCAGCAAATCCGTACGTAAACTCCCCAAAGCACGTCCATGTCACATCCTTGGGACTGCAAAGGGCTGATGGATCTATAGGGATTCGCAGAGCGTGTCAGCGTGACCGGAGTCGGTGAAGGTCAGCCCTGATCATGGGAAGCGGAAGAAGGGATGGAAACCAGAAACAGTACACGCACCTGCGTCTGCGGCTTGACTGGCTGCGCGTGCCGTTTGCAGCTGTCCCCCCACCCATTCCTCGTCCTCCTTGGACCTTCACGCACCCCCGCGGGTGTCTGTGGCCCAACTCCGGACGCGAAGCCCTCGACGGAGCCCGCGGGGTTCAAACCCCGGACGTCTAGGCTCGGACTCTGATTAGCAATGGTCGAACGCGTTCCCTGTCCACTGTCCAGCATCGTGCGCGCCGGCTGCAGCTGGTTGACGCGACGTCGCTAGGTGCGTCCGATCTCACGCGTACGACTGTGGAACAGGGAACAGAGAGTGCATTAGCGAGATTCCAGGTCAGAACTTCTGTGCGTGGCGGTGGTGCGCAGGGCGGGCTTCGTTGTATAACGCGTACGTTGTCCGCTGCTCAGGCGTCTGCGAAGCACCTCGAGAAGTGGACCGATTGGCGGCGATAATCAGCCCCTGACCCCAAGGTTCGAGGTTCAGAGTGACGAAAGGAAGGAATGGGGGGGGGTGGACTATATGCGCGCCTTCTCGGTCAAACTCGAAGCTGCGGGTGGATACCCGCTTTGGGTGTCAACTCGAGGGCGTGTGGATATACGTCAACGAGGAGTCCTTCGACGGGTGATGCGAGCACAGGGTGGGCTAGGCGAGGTGATCTCGAATCTGATTTGAAAGGCGGCAGGGGGAGGACATTACTGCACGAGAAGCACAATGGGAAGATAGGAAGAGAGATGGGAGAATGGATGCGTACCCCTTCCGCCAAGGAAATTAGACGACCGATGACTGGACGGGGCTCAGAGAGAACAGGGTGCCACGATCGTGCGCCGCATCCGTTTTGCGATATGCAGGAAACAAGGATCGTTTTCGAGCGTAATCGGGCACAGGATGTTGATAGGTCGGGGGTTGAAAGTGGTGTTAGATGGACGTTGTATGCTCAAAAGACGACGGAAAGCTTGATAAGAGGAACCAGGTTCTTTAGATGACAAGTGACAGGAAGCAAAGAGAAGATATATTTGAGCGTAGATACGGGGCAGAAGATGAGCGTAGTGGGGCAGAATTCAACGTCGGGGCGTGCGTGGCGGAGGGCGAGACTCGGAGAGAGACCCGCCGTGCAGGGGCTCACGTAATGTTCATGACTGCGCTCCAAATGGAAAAGTGGGCGGTGTGCCCAAAATGGACATACAGACGCCGGATGATCTCGATCGACATTCAGTCAATCTAACGTAGGCGCCCATCCACCGTCGGAAGCGCACTAATGGAGATCGAATACCCCGATCCACTCATATGTCAGAATGCTGATTTATTTTTCCTGTTTGCACCGCGCGATTGAAGGCAGTCGGATGGTGCCACAATCGTGCAGGGCATGGGAATGTATACTTAGTACAAGATACCATGTGAGTTGAGGACGACGCGACGTCGGTGATGGGTATGAGAATTGGGTAGAAAGCGGGGAACCTCGAGGCAAGGTGCAATTGGACCGCGGGGCCAGAAACCATTGTGCCATGGAACGGTGGTGCGAGGGAGCGGACGTGGTGGGTTGAGAGAGGAAAAGAGAACCGGGTCGGTGGTATGAGGGAATCAGGGACTGCTGATGAGTTGTGATGTGGTGGAAGACGCGCGCGCCGGTCGGGCCAGGCTGTAGAGGGTCGAGACAACCGCTGGGGGCGGCTGGAGATGGCGGGGAATGAACTGGAATGAAATGGATTCAGGTCGTTTGAAACGGGCGTGGGGGTGGGAAGAGAAGAAGGAAAAATGGGGACAGCTCTCAGAGTCAGAGTCCGGCGAGGACTGAGAGGGGATGGCGACATTGGCCGTTATCTCAAGAAAACCGACTCGGATAGGAGATCGGACCTGGCCCAAGTGGAGTGTGTCTGACTAGACCAGCGACGCATCGATCCAGGCGCCACCGTACTCCCCAGTGCTCGTCGCGGGCGGCGTCGGCGTGGACGACGGCGACGAATTTGTCGAGTGAGGAGAGAAAAAATGGGCGGTTGGGGCAGTTTGTCATGTCGACGCTGGAGAGGGTTGGACGGGTACGGGTGACGTCGTGGCCATATAGGGAGGGCATGGGAAAGAGATAAACAAAGGGTTTGGCGTGGACTGAAAACAGGGCATCCGTTGCGCTGGGCCCGTCGGTCGGTCGTCCATCCCCTCCTCATCTTTCTCCCGTCCGTTCTCCCTTCCCCCTGGGCGGGGCCTCTCCATCTGCCTCTAATATAACCTCTCCTCATCCATCTTCCCGTCCCCGCACAACACCATGCCCTACGCTGGTCCCTCCGACCCCGCCCCCACCGCGACCGCGACCCGCCCCGCCATTCCTCACCGTCGCACCCGCTCCTCCTCCAACTTCACCGACGAGCGCGGCCCCGGTGCCTTTGCTGGCCTCGGTCAACTCCCCCGTCTTAACAAGAAGCCCGTCTTCCACATTAACGATAACGACGACGATGACGACGCCCACGACGATGACCGCCCATCCTATACATCCTATCCTGCTTCGTATACTCCTCTCAACTCCCTTCGTCTCTCCATCGACTCCGGCAAGTTTTCCCCTGCCGTAGATCCCCCTCCTCGCATCGAAATCCCGTCCGCCGTACCCTTCCCTACCACCTCCCCGTCCTCCCCTCGCCGCGCTCTCTTCTCTTTTGTCGTTTGCGTCTTCCAGGCGCTCCTCCAAGCTATCGTCCACATCCCTCCCCCGTACTCCCTCATCGCCAGTCATCCTGTCTAATGGCAAGCCTCTCAAGTCTTCCCTCAAATCTTCATCATCGTCCCCCAACATTTCGGACCTCCCCATCAAGCACGTCCGTGCCCAGTCTGCCCCCACCACGCCCAGTCTTGGCAAGAACGTGCATTTCGCTGAGAAGGATTCCGGTCTGGAAACCGTCCGCGTTTTCAACCGCACTGGCAAACCGGCGTCCTTATCGAAGCCTCCGGGTGAGGAGACCGAAACCGAAACCGAGGCCGAGAGCAGCTCGTATCCCTTCCCCGTCCTCTCCACAAGCCCCATCGCCTCGACTGGCTCGGCAACGCTCCTTCACGAAATTGATACCAGCGTCGAACGGTCGAGTCCCGTCCCCAAACCGACTCCCTCCCCCTACGCCAACGTCTTCCTCGAGACGCTTGCGCTTCCGAGGACCCGACCGCCGACGCTCAGGGGCACGGTTTTGGTGCGGAACATCGCGTTCGAGAAGGTCGTAGCGGTGCGATTCACGCTGGATGAGTGGCAAACGACGAGCGAGGTTATGTGTAAGCACGTAGTCAGCTTGCCCGGCCTCCCCCCTCCGTTCCCCCGCCCGCGGACGCTGGGCGACGTCGCCGGAAACATCGCGACCGGGCATCCGGTCGAGGACGATCACAAGGAGGGCTCGGGACCAACATGGGATCGCTTCAGGTATGTACAGATCGTCGGTCACCATTAAAAGACATACGGCTGATCTGCCCGACACAGCTTTACAATCCGCCTAGAAGACTATGAGACCAAGCTCTCCGAGCGGACCCTCTTTCTGGTGGTTCGGTATAACCCCGGCGGGGGTGGCGAGTGGTGGGACAACAACGACGGCGCGAACTACCGGACTGGCTTCCGTCGGGTAGCGGCTTCCCCACTACCCTCACCCGCTATCGGAGTCGCGCACTCCCAGCAACGGACCTTTAGTGCCCCGAGCACACTCAGGACGACGCCGGTCACTAGTTCCGTCTCACCATACGCGCCTCCGACGAGGCAGCTTGCGCCCGCTCCGCCACAGCTGACGCGGAGCATTTCGCACCCACTCCCTACGCTCGCGCGTGACCACAGCGAGCGGGAGAAAATGAGCGAGAAGGGCCTGGGCTCTCCGACGGCGGCGTATCTCTCGAGGAAGCTCAGCTTCAGCAACTACGTCGCGCCCTCCGCGCAAGCTTCCTCCTCGTCCATGGTCACGCCGCCCACCACTCCCCCAGGGACCGTGCGCTTACGCAGCGCGAGCCTCCCCGTGGATGCCGGGCTTAGTGCGGACGAACCGAAGGAAGAGTCCAGCCCGCCTGCGAAGGACGAGAGGAGGAGCCCCTCCCCGCCGACACGACCACCACTCACATACCGTCCGACGGCCGTTCGAGCGCGATCTGTCCCCTCCTCAAATATGACCGATGCTTTATCCTCAATATATCGCGCGCCCTCGCCCACCGCCACCTCCCCACCAGCTCTCTCTCCCCTCTCATCGATACCTGGGCCCTCTACGAAATCGCTCGCCTCGTCGTCGTTTGGGCCATCGTCGTACGGCCTCGGCTTCGACGGAGGGAGCAGCATGGGCTACATCCGGCCGCAACTGCTCAGCCCCCCGCACTCGAAAGAGGGTAGCCCCACGTCGAGCGGGACCGCGAGCCCATTGCGGCCAGCCAGCCCCGCGCAGGCGTCGGCACTCGGCCTCGAGGTCGCATCTGCTTCTCCGCCGGACGCGGAGAAGATGGCCGCGGTGGCGTCGTTGACGAGCGCGGTGCGCGAGCTCGGGCTGAACGCGAATGGGCAGGGACAAGGACAGCAGCGCGTGGACACGAGCGACCCGACGTACGCGGCGCTCCTGAGGCAGTGGTGCTTCGCGCAGAGCTCGCCGCCAGCCGCCAACGCGTCGTCCCCATCGGCGAGTGCGACGGCTGCCACCACGCCGAGAGCGGGTGGGGCGGGGGTGATGGAGACGCCTGCGGCGAAGAAGGTGGGGTTTGGGGTCGTGGCGGGGTATGGGTTCCCGGGGTTTAGCTTTGGAGCCTTGCCGGACGCGGGGATGGTTGGAGGTGAGTAGATGCCTTTGTTTTTGTTGTCATTGTTCCTGTAAGTAGACCGTCGCGCGCGCGCACAAACATTGGAATGACGAGGAGAGCCGCGAGCGCAGTCAATGTGGGAGAGGGGGTGCGGGGTATGCTGGCATGTTGGGCGGATGGATATACGAGGGGCGAGCGCAAGCTCCGAGCCGGTGTCGCCTACGCGGGGCTTCCTTTTACGTCTTCCCCGTCGATTTTGCTGTTCGCCAAGGCTGACGGACCCCTTCTTTGCAGCGCACATGCGGTAGACCGGACCATGCGCCGTGCCCCAAAGCCGCCTACATGCGCCCTCGACGGGGTCAGCTGACGAGCGATGGCGCTCGGTTGTACGACGTCGACGCTGGGAATGGTCGTTGCTTCGCTTGCTGGAGTATGCGCCGTCCCGCTTTGTCTATCCAACTCCCTTCTGCCCACCTGTCTGGCGCTGATGACGACTATGGTGACTGCGATAAACACTCGTAGGAGTGGTGCGGAACGCGGATAACCCGCGATGCCCTCGCAAGTCATTGGTCGTCTTCAATGACAGCCGTCTATCGTCGCTCGGAATACTAGTGCTCTATCTATTCCTATCCCTATGCCTCCCCGGACTCTCTGGAATCCTGTTGTTGTACGCCTTTCGACTGCTCCTCGACGTCTCGCTCCACCTGTCCCTGAAAACGAACGGTTGATGCCGTTCACAAGTCCCTCTGGTTGGTTCCTTGCATTATCTCTCGCCGTCGTCGCCCCATGCCACACATCATCTTCCTTTCCGATCGCCGGCGCTGGCACGCATACGCCGAAGGACTTTGGTTGCCGCGTCCTCGTATCATCTCTCACACATAGAACACGAATTCCTCACAATCGCACACTGTCTCACATCCCCGCCGCATTGTTCCCGCACACCCATCACCCCTTATCCCCCATCTGTCCATCCCGTTCGATTTCTTTCGTCTGCTTCCATCTCATCCTTCTCGTGCCTTGCCGGTCTTCCCACTCTGCGAATTGTACGATACCGGCAGCGGCAGTACGGCCTATATCCGCTGCCGCCCCTCCATTCCTTTAACTGTTCGTTGTTTCGGCCACACATGCGCTCTGCACACACGTATATACACTCACAAGCTCTTCTCTTCCTCACGATCTACTATCTTGCAGGCAACGCAATGTCTCGCCTGATCTCGTCTCATCTCACGCAATTTCTCTTTGCTGCTGTTTCTGTACGAGTACATAGCGACATCCCCCACCACTTACAAGTTACTCGCAATTTATCAACTTACACTCATGTTTGCGTTCGCGACTTCAGACTTGTGGGTTGTACTAAGAACCCCCTCTTGTGGTCGCCTGACCTCCTCTAGACTTTGGCTCCATACCTCGCAATATTAGAATTGGACGGTTCCTGATCAACAGTGTTCTAACGTTTAATAAAGACACTGGCATCGCCCGAGTCCGTACGGTATACCCCATACAATCATACCATTATTATATGTCGATTACAAGCCTGCCGGGAATGGACGCTGATTTACCCCGACAGTTCCAGGATTCCAGCCCCTTCTTCGCTTATCTGGCAATGCAATACCAGTCTTGGAACCACGTAAGTACATGCCCACTCTGGACGCGAGCACGAGCACGGTCGTATTAGTGACTAGTAGTAGTCCGATGCGAACCCGACGACCAGCTGACCCCGCCCCGTTACCGAAACGATACGATCCCGAGACACCAGGCCTGGCCAGTGGCCATGGGGCCCTCTGGACGCGGGGTACGACGAATGCAGGTCATCGGTGACGTTTTCGAATTCGTCTGCTCTGCCGTTGGGCCTCGAGCTCTGCGTCTGGCCGACGACTCGTCGCTGCGGTTGGTCACCGGTCACCGGGTACCCCGCATGGGCACTGCTCCTCCTTTCTTGCGAGAGAAGGTTAGAAATTGGCGTTCGAACTTCGCTGTCGGTTACGGTCGATGCCGATTTGAAAGCGGGGAGTATAGCTAGGTGGAATTGAGTGTACCGCTGCGGCCCGCCAACCAGGTTAAGAGTGTGTGGAGTGCATTGGCGGAGGTAGCGCGCGCAGACGCCTTCCGCGACGCCGCAGCTAACGTTGACGGTGGCCACATCTGCCGTAAGACTTCTCCGAGACGAATCTGGCGCTTGAAACCTCGAGGGCCAGGCCGACAGTCGCGGGCGCGGCGCAGCTCCAGGCGAAGAGCTTCTGTGAGTGGTATGGTAGGGGCCGCTACGGTCAGAAAACCTTCGAAGAAGCTGGGGAGATGTGGCGGCGCGCCCCAGAGGGATGGCGGGGGCTAGTACTAGTTGCGCATGCGGAGAATGGGAAATACGAATGCCCATGGGGGAGAGACCTTGTCCGACAGGCGGCCTGTCAAACGCGTCCACGAGGCCATTGGGGCGTGACATCTCGCAACTAGGATGTTTCTAAGTAGCGTTCTGAGGTTTCTTGGCGGTGCGGAGAAGATACTTAGGTAACGCTGCATTCTCGAGGTTGCATTGATGATTGGACTCACCGTCCGAGGGGGGACTGGCGAAGGAATCGGGGACCAAGTCGACTGGAGTCGCGGGCTCGCCAGAGCGGGACACGGCATCTCAGAAACGGGGAGCGATCGCTTAAAGCGGAGACATCCAAGACGCGGCCGATCAGGCAGCAACTGAAGTTCCCCGAGTGGCGGCTGGCCCCAGCGTCATGAAGAAGAGAGGGCGATAGAGTCCAGGAACCTTGCCATTGGGACCAACGGCCGAGCCCTCGTCCATCGGCCTTGGCCTGAACCAAGTTTGGCATGCCGCGCACGCGTTGGTCCTGACCATGATTGCGAGTGGGCTGGGGTTATGGCACGAGAGCAGGCGAGGCATCTACAAATAGCTTTAGGCCGTCTAGGGTCGGTGAGAGGGCGCTTGGAAGGTGTCTGCTGAGTGCCCCACGGTCCATCGAGAACCCTGGAAGGGGGACACGAGGTCGCTTATCTCAATAACAGAAGGGGGGCATTGTGCGACGACCCCCGTGGATGCGCCACCGGAGAGATTGTGTTCAATAAGCAACTTGAAGTCCCACCGGACGCAAGGGGGAAACGAGTACTGTAGGACCAAGGATGTACGGGGAACCGTACTTTTGTTCGACGTATTGGGTGCCAGTGGCTCTGTTGTTGGTGAATTCTACAGCGCCAACAAGGTGGAGTTCGAGCTGAATGCCTGTGAGGCTGTACCGTGACGGTATGCGGTGAAGGTTAGCGAAGGTCGGAATGTATTGCAACGTAACGACAAACCTTGACGGCCTTCGTGAAGTGAAGCAATGGTGCCTTCGCCCCGGCCCCCGTTCCACAGATTCAAGCCAGTCTCCACTTCGGCGCCGGCATCGGGACCTCTAATACTGCATAGCTCAACTGATCCAGGAGCCAGTAGCTTCAACACTGCGCGATGGAGCTTGACGGCTAGATTAAGTGTGTATGATTCTGTCCTGGTCTTCAGTTAGCCCGCCGCATCGACCATCGGCCACCGAATTCTCGTCGGTCTTGGGTGATGCGACAACCCTGCGGATCGTGGCTCATGTCAGCGGGAGAATGATTGAATAAGGAGTGATGGACCCACCCATTCGCTCGCCGTCGCCTGGTGGATGGAACCTGTGTCGCCAGAGCCAAATATTCGTAACTTGGAGGATGGATGATATCATGAAACCACGAGAAAGACGACCTTTAATGGTCAAAGACGCCTCCCTACGACGATAGACGCTCTTTTTGCCAGTGGCAAGTTGTGGCAACCCTGGTACCACGATGCCAGCCAGACGTATCCTCTACTGCCAAGCTGGCACCAGTGCGCCATGATCGGAACACATGCGGCGATGCCTGAGCGCAGGTCGAGGGTTGAGCATGACCGATTGTTCCGACCTGCAATGTACGGGATCCCTTGTTATCGACTATTAACAAGGAGGGAGCGCATAAATCAACCGCGAACGAGGAACACGCACAGCTCGCTGGGTATCATCAGCCTGGAGGCTTCGACCAGTACAAGAACATCTAGAATTATTCAGCGATGCGTGATTTCGTAGTCTGCTGAGTGTCCATATGATACATAGTGAAGGAGAGACCGCGAGGAATTGAGAAAAAAATCCATGCTTGTCCGACACCAAAGTCCCAACTGTCCCACGTCAAGAATCGCTGAATGTAAGAATTGTAAGTGAACTGAACAAAGGCTACATGTAAATACTCACTAGTACTCACTCCTTACAGCCCCTGCATGCGGTCGCTATTGGTGACCGACATCGTCAAGTCCATCGTATTCTGGTGGTGGCGCACCCGAGTCGCCATCGTCACTGGATGGATTTGCCACGGTCTTCCGCTGTTCTCGTAACTGCTCGACCTCCTTCTGCAAAGCGGCGATCTGGGAGCGCAAGGCTGCGGTCTCCCTCTTCGGGGGGCGCTTTGAGTGTGGGGGTGGGTCGGCTGGCGATGCGGGAGGCAGTGTATTTGGGGCACGATCAGAGCCCTCGGCGGCGATGTTCACGTCGAACTTGCCGCCGAACAAGTACGCGCCCCCTGGTGATTCCAGCGCTGTACTGCCCATGTGGGACCGAGAAGACTCTTTCCCATCGTGGAAGACTCTCGAAGAGTTTGCAGAGCCATTGACATTGAGAAGGGGGATGAGCGAGTGTTGGGAGATGCCAACGGCGTGGTCTTGCGACTCGACGTCGGTGGGAGTGATTCCCATAGGATATTTCGAGGAGTGACTCGGGGTGTCGTTCATCGCTCCTGAAGAGGGACCGAGCTCACTTCCAAGGATGGACAATCTTGGGGTTTCTTGCCCCTGCGAGGCTTCTCTCCGATAACTCGTATGTGAACGCTGTTGCGACGGCGGCGGCGCATACAGATGAAGACCGAGATGCCGACCAGGGCGAGTAGCGCGGCAATTCCCCCAACGGCCCCGCCGATAATTGCAGCCGTTGGTGGTGGCGGCTGTGGAGAGCTAGAGCTACGAGCTGGCGAGGTGGAATTTGGTTGCTAAGGTTGTGATGAGGATAGACCGAGCACGAATCGAGTAAGTCAAATCGCCTGAAATACGGCAACGTCCAAGCACTCACCTGCAGGTTCTTGGTGGCGGTAGCCACTACGCTTGGCGCGTCGTCGAACGTATACACCACGTAGTCGAAGAGGATGAGGGAGGGGCTCTGAACGTTTCCATCCGCCTGGACGATGAGCTGATGCTCCTCGTTCTGCAAACTCTTGTTGGTGTAGACGGGGATGTTGTAGTCGAACAACGTGGTGTTCCGCGGAACGTGCTGATAACGCCCAACCAACGAGCCATCAAGAGTGAAGGTGAGATACGTCCCAGTGTCGGCATATTGCACCGTGTTAGCCAGTGCGTTGTAGACGTACACGGCGGTTCCGTTGAACCGCATGGTGATGCTTCGGGGCTCTGGTTCGCCTGGGGATTGCGTTGTATCGTGCCATGTTCCATCGAAGGTCTGCGAGGAATCGAGATGAACAAAGCATGCCGTACAGGTTGATCCTTGGTGCCATGCGCCAGGAGGGGAGTATTCAGGGAGCAATCCAGACACGCTGTCCCCCTTTTCGTCGTCGATCGTACGGTTGGTGAGGGTTGCTGTGACCAAGCGTAGAACGAGGAGGGAGGAGAAGAGGATGAGCGGTCGGCCGACCAGAGAGACCATTCGGGGACAACAAAAGGAAAGAGGGGATTGTCGAGGTTATGGTTGACCAGCAACCGCGAAACGAGGGGGTTCGTGGTGCTAAAGCATGGCCGAGCTGAGCCCGTTCCCAATCCAAAGCTTAAGAGGCGTGGCAGTAGGGCGGTATGTCATTGGGCGAGGGTTTATAACCGAAGTGGCTCGGATGCAGTGATGGTGATGAGACGTCGAGCCGTCACCGGCATATAACTGTGCAAACTCACATTGAACGCTTGGTTTTCTTTGCGACGACATTGCATTGTCTGTTCTACACCGCATAGATAGGTTTCTTGTCTAATCACCGGAAACAAGGGCGGATCTCTGGCAGTGTCCCGATTATCACGAGCGCAAGCGAAAAGGACCTAATATTTTGGCCGGAAGATTCGGAAGGATATGTATCAACGGTAGTCTCCACGCTCCTGTGACACCTATATTGACATGTTCCCATGGCGTTGAGCGCCAGGTCAGCCGCATGTCAAAAGACAGAGCCTCGGCGCGTAGCTCACCTTGTTCCCGCTACTACCATCGTGCCACTGGAAGCCGAATTCCACGGGGATGGACTTCGTGCCTGCAGACGATGGCCACTTCATGCGCGCTCGATCAGCCTTCTCGAGGATCCTGGCGACCGTCCCATCGTACATGTACATCCTCGAAGGTGCTTCGCCGCCGTAAGAAGTCGGGCTAGTCGGCAGACTAGACATCGTGTGTCCGGGCGAACGAGGGACGTCGGGACCAGGACGAAGTACAGGAAAGGCAGGACGTAGAAACTGGCTCCGGTTGGACGTAGAATCTGTTGGTGAATGAATGAGGAAAGAAGGCAAACCGCATACAATGAGAAGGGCGCATACGGTCTATATCGTTCGTGTGAGGTGTAGGATCCCCATCCAACAAGCGCCCCATGCCCTTTCCATTCCGACGGGATGACAACCGCCTCCTCACGAACAGCGTTATCATCGCAAGCAAAAGGAGTGCAAGCACACTGCCAACTACTCCGCCTACGATGGCTCCTGTTGAGCGGTTGGATCCCTCTTTGGAGGAAGCCATTGGGGTAGGCGTGGGCGTATCCGTATTAGTAGTCGTAGTCATAAATGTTTCCAAAGACTGTGTCATGGGTAAGTATATCATAGAGTGGTCGAAGTTGAGACGAACTACTCACCGTGACCATTGTCGTCACTGTATGCAGAAGAGGAGTCGTAACCGTGAAAGTGGTCGACAAACCCAGAGACGTTAGAGACGAGAGTGGTGACGGGCTTCGAGGAGATGAAGAAGGTAGAATGGCCGGAGGTGTATTGCTCGAGGTATAATTGATGTAGTCGAACATAACTAAGGACTGGCCACTGACAATGACAAGCTCGTGTTTCCCGTTCGACAGGCTGGCGTTCGCGTACACAAGTCGATGGTACGAGTACACCGACTGACCCCGGTCACCCGAGTCTTCATATGACCCGACGGGACTACCATCGAGCGTAAAGGCGATGCTGGCTACAGAAGCCTCTGTGAGTGAAAGGTCGGTCGGGAAGTTCGCAAGGACGTTGTACACATATACTGCCGTCCCAGCGAACCGTATGGTGATGTTGTCGGCAGAGCCGCCGACCGAGGCATATGGCCAGACCCAATGGAGCGTTCCGTTGTGGACGTGACTGGGATCGGGGCATTCATATTTGTGTGTGGGACAGTCGGTTCTCCAGTTTGCCGAGTACTGGATGGAGTCATCTGTATCGTCCATCGTGAGGTTCCGAGATGAAGCCGCTGCACCTCGAGCTAGCAAGATGAGGACTAGCTGGCACCATCGCCACAGGCGGCTCGCCATTGATACGAGGGCGTCGTCGTTTGAGGGAGGGGAAAGGTCAGTTATGCGCGGGAGGGGTCCAGGAGAAACGAACAACCTCCATTTAGGAGGTTTATAACACGAGCGCAGCGATGCAACCATTTGACGGGCTTCGTGGTTTCCAAGAGTCATAACAGTTGCTGTTCAACGCTGAATGGATGGTTCTCCGTTCAAACGCCGAAGATGGGGGTCAGAGTCGCATGGCGACGGGTAGACCGGAACAGGACCTTCAGATAGAGAAGTTCATTGAGTTACTTAATCTAACTGGTCATCACACTAGATGCAGAGGGAATGTATCAATGTCTATCGAAACAAGTACAATGACGCACTGAAGACGGGGTCATTCAAATGACGACTGTTCAAATGAACTGTTCAATCACGTCGTATAGACAGGCCAGCGGACCGATCAGCGCTTCGGCCTCAACGGAAGAGTGCCACACATCTGCACACGCAAGCCACGATATATCGCCGAATGAGTTGGATTACGACTGAAACCACAAATTCCAAATCCACATGGTGGGCACGCTGGATGATAGCCACGCATATAGTCAGAACATACTCAAAAAGTAGGTATGCGTGACTCACCTTCCGATGATAGAAACCACCTGAACTCCAGCAACAGACAAACGCACAAAGGTCACCATTTTCCTCGTGGAACCGCTTCGTCTGTTAGCCGCTTCTCCCTCTCCACCCCTTTCTGCAGCTGCCGAACCCTCGCCCACAAGTCGGCCACAAATGCACTACTTTCCGCACGCTGTGATGGTGGCAACGTGTTCGGCATCCCTTGGAGCGCCTCCAGCTCTCTCTCGAGGGAGAGGATCTGCTGCGTGAGATCCGTGAGGCGGGTGGACTGTTCCGTGCCCGTAGTAGAAAGAGCCGGGCCGGGGACGTCCGCACGATGCCTTGGCGGAAGTGGCGAGGGACCCCGACTGCGATGAGTCCGAGATGCGGAATGACTTGGGGTAGGCAATAGGACCTCTCCGATGCTCCGACTGTGCGCCGTCTCCACGCTCTGGTAGAGTGAGGACACGACGGACGGCGGCTGTGAGCGAGCAAAGGCCGATGATGGGAGCAGGGGGGAAGCCGACGGCATGTAACGCATGGATGAGGGTGGAGAGGGTGGGCGCTCATCGATCGCCGGACGTACGAACTGCTTGCTCTTCCAAAGGTTAGAGATAAAGGCAGCGCTGCGTTTGCGGATGACATAGGCCACGATAACGAGAGTGAGAAGACTGGATGCTATTCCAACGACGATGCCGACGACAGCACCAACGACTATCGAGGAATTCGATGATGCAGCGGGCATCGTTGGGATCGACATCGAGGGCGGAGGCATTGAAGTAGAGGATACGTGGATATCTGACCGGACGGAGCTTTGAAGTTGCCCTGGAGAGAGGCGTAGCAGCTCGGTGGATTTGAGAGGTAATGGTGTGCTTCAGTTGGTCGCCGATTCGAGCAATAAGCAGAGGAAATACGCAGGGATTGGGAAGAAAAGTGAAAGCAAAAGAGCGGAGTAGGCTGCAAAACGAGCCTGGCCGGATGCAGGAGTAAGCAGAACGAAAGAGTGAAGTAAACAGGACGAAGGCGCTGCACCCAATCCTGGAACCATTCTCCGCCTCATTTAAAAATGTCCACGACATCTTGAGGACAATTCTGACATACAGTTCAGATAGATGTGGTTCGCCATCTCTGCTGCCTGATACGGTCAACTTCTCCTGCCACAGATAGCGCCAGGAAGCGAGCTTGAACACTTGAAATCGATGATATAGCAGCCGTGTTGGTCATTCAGAAGAGAGAGATAGATGAATCAAGTCAGTCTCCACGCCTAGCAACAGAGCTCAGAGACTAGCGCAGGAATGGTGTCGAACAAGCAGGTGGTGGTGGTTGTGGAATGAGTTGTGGAAGCCGTGACCGCCGGGAGGGCGCTTATTCAATCCATTAAGCGCCTAGTCGTCCGACCCTGCACAGCTGCAACTCTGAGATCCGAGGTGTCGTAACTTGTAAGTATTCGCCACAGCCTCTCAAGTACTCAGCACTCAGGCCTCAGTTTCGGTGATGTTGTCATTTTAAACAGACATCGTAGCTTCCGGTGGGTCACCAGTCTTACTTCTGTAAACAAGTAGAATATTCTACAAGATAATTGGGGCTAACCGTGTAGTGGCCTGGTGTAAGTACTAACATCCGACTCAGAGTCCGTTCCGTTTATGTAAGGGTCTGAATGGGGCCCTTCTACCTGTCGAAAGTCCGAGCATATCATTGACGGTCACCAGGTATCATCCCAAGCTCTCTCTTACAGGTCTTCCCTTACTGACACTAGTGAAACAGGCACTCCCACTCCCGATGTTTCAGCCGCAGGCTCCGCCGAATGTCCATCTACGGCTACCAGCCGTAACCTGTGCTTTCGAGGAGACTGGAGCTCTCTCAGCTTCTCCCGGAGCGAACGTAGTTCCCTCCTCAGTTCTGAGATGGATCCGGAGGAGTGGTCGGTCCCCGTCCGGGATGACGACACGGCCGACCTCGGCACGTCGACCCTATGCCTCGGAGGCGAGGCCCGTGGGTGCATACGCGCATTCGGCTGCATTACGGGACCACCGCGATGAACGACTGGTGCTTCGCGGAAGGCGGCAGAAGGGGGAGCGGAGGGCAGATGGGAGATGGTGGAAAGCGACCCTAGTCGGATGAGCGACGATCTCGAGTTGCTCAAGTTGACGTCCAACGACGAGCGACTCGAGGACGGTGGCGATCTAGTGGGATGAAGATGAACTCTGCTGGACTCCTGTGTTCCTCTGCCCTGACCTCGAGCTCTGCGGACGCAGAGCAGGAGAGACTTGCGGGCACGGAAGACGGCGAGTGCGGCCATACCGCAGACGAACGAGAGAGCGGCGGCAACACCGGCCACAGTGGCCAAGTGTTTCGAATGTGTGTGGGGGAGGGACGTTGGAGAAGGATGGAGGTATGAGTGGCGGAGTCTTGTGGCACTGCAGAACGTATGGGGGTATACGTCGTGGGGGGCAGGGGGGTTGGAGAAGAGATGGAGGTGTGGGCCGACGACGGAGGGATGGTCTTCGACGAAACCGATGATGTGGAAGCAGCTGGAGCCACGGATGTGGCGTCAGCCTTCGTGGTGTACATAACATAGTCGAAGAGAACGAGGGAAAGTTTTGATCCGTCTGCCACGATTGTGAGGGAGTGCTCCCCGTACGGCAAAGTCGAATTCGCGTACACTGGGACTCGATACTCGATATCCGTAGTGTTGTTGGGCGTGTGATTGTATTGACCGGCCCTCTCGCCGTCAATGAAGAAGGTGATGTGCGTCTCGGTAGAGGTCTGGCCATGGTGGTTGACGATCATGTTGAAGACGTACACAGCGCTTCCTGTGAAGTTCAAAGCGATGCTATGAGCAGCGGCGCCAAGATGGACGGTCGTGTCGTGCCATGTCCCGTTAAACGGCCCGCTTGAGTTTACGCCATGGGCTAAACTGATGTCGCAACTGGTGCAATCTGGACCTTGGGCCCACCCATCGTTCGGAGTATACACCGGCAACTGGTGCGTCACTTCGTCTCCGAACTTGTCATCGATTGTGCGGTTAACCATGGTGCAAGCGCCGGGGCCCACGAAGACCAAGGTCAAGAGTAAGGATAATGGGATCCAATTCATCGTCGCTAGCAAGCAGGGGTTAAGTACACGCAGCGATATAATAGACGCAAGACGTACCAGGCGGCAGAGAGAGGTAGTTGTGCAAGGGGCGTTCCCCGCTTCCGCATAAAAGTCGCTGCTCCTAGTGGAACACTGATTCATGAGCTCAACTCAGCGGAGCAGTCCACCGGGCTGTGATGTCACAAATAGGCGTTGATATCACCCACCGACGCGGCAGCGACGACAACATCTCACGGCACCACCCATCAGGACGTAATCCAGACTTCGAGTCATGTGCTTAGCACGATATCGATGTTGGTTCAGTGTGAAAGGGGTGTAATGACCACTTTAGTTGCATAGAGATGCACAGAGAAGGTCCACCGTACTGCTTCCGAACACGAAGTCCGTTGCTCGATTGCTTGTTCATCTCCAAGTGTCCCACAAAACGCCGCGCCCTGCACAGGTGTGCCGGAGCGTCAACGCCCCGAAAGACATCTTCCCAGCATCGCAGATTCGTCTCACGCGCTCGGACTTTGGGATTGTGATGCATACATACCTATGTCTCCGACGCCCGTTACAACAGGTTACAACCTATTCTCCCAACACGGAATGAGCGCCAGGTGTCTAAGAAAAGATACAACTACTCACCTTAGCTACCCACCATTCCTCCCCGCCCCAAGTCCGACAAAACGCGGTGACGCCTGCCAGAGCGGTAGCGACCGTGTGTGCGAAAGATCGCCTCCGTTCATATTCGAAGGCGCCGCAACTTCGACTTCGACGGCCACCAGCCGGTAGTACTCTATCACCAACCAACGCATCCCGACCGCAACACGCCCTGCCACCCTTTGTACTGTACAGCTGAGACACGAGTTGCACGTTTGAGCCTCAAGGCACGGGGAAACCTCCTCGGGAAGCAACCTTTGGCAGCTCTCCGAGCCCGCGGTACCGCACCCGTTGGATTATCCGATAGACCGACGGAAGATAGAAGTAGTCCTTCAAGGAGATCAAGGCGAATGCGACGGAGACACCCGCCACAATTGCCATGGATCTCGATTTGCGGGATGACGAAGGAAATTTTGGGCACAAGGAAGCAGAGCCTTCGGGAGTCATGAAATACCGGATGCGTAGACCGCATGGGACGTTTGTAGGAGATAGAGCGAGGATAATGTTTGAGTAAGTGGTTGGTTTCGATCATCAATCTGGTGAACCGTCGCCAAGAGGCCATTGCATAAAGGGGTCCTTCTGCCGCAGGCCTTTGAGCGATCGAACCGATGTGGTAGTGAAAACCACCATCCTAACCACAGCATGAAACCTGAGATACCAGTTTGGAAACTTACGGCACATGGCTTTACGTTCGAACTTCGAGGCGAAGGGAGAAGATAGCCATCTCAATTGATTGACACCGGCACCGGATCTGCGTGAAGTGTTTTCTCAGTGCTGAGCGAACAACACATAATCAGCGGAAAACTCACAGGATGTCACTTCGGCATGCAGATGCCTTGCCGTGCCCTATCGCGAAGCTATCTCATGTGATCCTCGGGGGGGGGTATATGTAGGGGATATGGGCCGCCCCGCAGGGATGCAAGAAATATCGGACCCAACTGCATAGTGAGTGACCCAAGAGATACGCAACCATAGCGTTATATCGGTACAATACAAGAAGACCACTCTCTAGTTTGTCCTGTAGCAGCAATATCAGTCCCCAATCACTCCTGCCTACATGCAACGTCAGTCCGCCATTCATTCATTCCCAAGTCACAAACAAGCTCACCGAACCCAGCACAGCCCCCCCTCCCCTTCCAAGCATATACACAGCCCCTACGCCATATACGACGGTGCAGCCTCCAGCACGCCCAACTGATCCTGCGACAGCTCCCCCCGGAGCGCCGCGATCTCGGTCCTCAGCGAGGCGAGCTCCGACCGCAAGTTCGCCGTGCTCGCGTTCGCCGAGCGTCCGGACCTGCCCGACCTCCCGCGCGACCTCGACCGCCGCGTCCGTCCCGTGTGCGTCGAGCCTTGGCTGAGCTGCGTCCGGCTGCCCGACGCGTCGGAGCTCGGGCTCAGCTGCTGCTGCACCTCCAGCGCGCGCACCTGCGCCTCCAGCGCCTGGATCCGCGTCATGTACTCGACCTGCTCCAGCGAGCGCGCCGTCTCCGCGGGCGACATCGGCGGGAGCCGTGGCCGGTGCCCCTGGAAACCGTCCCCGGTTTCGGTCGACGAGCCTGGTGTAGGTTCACGTTAGATATGCCGCAGATCGTCCAAAAGAGGGAAGAGAGAAAGAGGAGGGGAAAGGGAAAGGAAAGGAAGGCTCGGATATGATACTCACTGGCATCTGTTGTCGCCGCGGTGGAACCAGGGCCCCGTGATATCAGATGTGAACGCCCGAAGCGTAGGTCGGGCAGGATGGGGGCTCGGGACATCCGTTGGCCGGGCGGGCGTCGAGCACCGCCGAATACGAAGGGGTCGATCTTCTCCGCGGCGGGGGGCGGCCTGCGTCTTCGTGCGCGGACGATGCAGAATGCGAGCAGCCCGAAGAGGATGAGTCCGACGACCCCACCGATTACTCCGCCAACGATAGCGCCTACGGGCGGAGATGACTTGCTACCACTAGTGTCCGGGGCCGGGGTGGCAAGAAGCGAGGCTGTTGAACTGGAAAAAGAGATAGGAACGGTAGAGTTGGAAGAAGTGAGAACAGTGGGGGAAGCGTCGTTGGAGTCTTGAGTGTACATGATACGGTCGAACAGGATGAGGGACGCATTAGGTCCTCCCGCGCTCATGGTCAGGAAGTGCTGCTTATCCACCAGCGATGTGTTCGAGTATACCAATGCATTATACTCGAACACCGCGGTGGTGTTTTCTGGGATATGGATGTAGTTGCCAACGAGGTCGCCGTCGATCCAGAACGTGAGGTTCGTGAGGGTTGTCGTGTACTGGACTTGGTTCGCAATGATGTTGTAGACATACACGGCAGAGCCTACGAAAGTCACTGCGACTGTATGCTCCAAGTCGCCGGGGTGGTAGGTCGAATCGTGCCATGTCCCGTCGAACACTTGTTGGACATTGACTGTGTCGCTCGTATTCCCGGAATGAATGTTGCACCCTTGGCACTGTTGGCCTAGGGACCATTTGTCGGAAGGAGAATACGTGGGGATTAACCCGGTACGGGAGTCTCCGATCGTATCGTCGATTGTGAAGTTGACGAGTGCGGCGAACACGGGGACGTTCCGGAGGAGAAGGCATGGTAGAAGGGAGCGTCTGAGCAGAGGCAGCGCAGCAAGCATGCTCTGGGAGATTGGGTCGGTGGGCCGCCTAGACCTAGGGACGGGGCGCGATGTCGAGACCGTGCTCAGGAGCGCAGTGGGGACACGGAGAGTGGTGGAGGCATGAGAGGGAGAAGGGAGGGAAGATCGCCCGGAGAGGGAGAGACAGTCTGAGTCTGTGTTGATTGAGTTCTGAATCGGCGTCTGGGAAGCAATCACATATCCAGCTAACGTAAGCCGCCTCAACGTTGTCCCTTCCCCACAAGGACATCGAAATCCTCTCGATCGTCCATGATAGATCGCACTCACGCGGCGTAGCAGGTCATATCAATACTCCCTTCCTAACAAGACACGAGAACATATATAGGATAGGTCCTAGTCTTCATCGCTTCTCCATGTCTAGCAGATGCACACCTCGAGAATTCAAGGGACAACAGGAGATGAGCGGAGCTTGGGCGATGCTTCGAGGAGCAAAAGGAGAACACATCACATAGCGATAGGTTGCGAGCGTATACGGACCGGCATATCATTCTTTGATTCAACTTCGCTTACGACCGATCCCAACATTCAAATGCCGTATAAGGCACACTGAACGGTCAACGGTGGCGCCTGACCATATCGCCATCCGAATATGCACCTTGCAAGGAGCAAGCAAATACCGAGTTAAGTACTGAGGCAACAACGTTGGTGGGCGGAATGTATCGCAAGATATGCAAGCAACCTGTTAAGAAGCTTAGACAAAGTCCGGCGTCAGGTGAGGGCAAAGGGGGCGTTCGATACCGTCAGCGGTATCGCTCGAGGATAGAGAACATACTGTATACTTATCCATAAGAAGGTTGCGCAAGGTACTTACTCAACCCTAAGTAACGGTACTATTCACCGCCAAGAAATGATGTGTAGCGTCGCACTCAGATGCGATAACTTCAATCCGATAAGTCCGTAGCCCGAATTAACTGTGATCTGCTTCATAGCAGCAACAAAGCATCATCGGCACATAAGCCCATTCCAGAACAGTCCAACAGAACAGAAGAAGCAGAAACACTCACTCATGAAGCGTCCTCCCAGTACGGCGGCAGCGACTCGCCACCGCCCATCATCCGCTCCTCCGCCAACTGTGCGTTGAGCCTGGCGACCTCGCTGCGCAGAGCCGCAAGCTCGCTTTGCAACGCCCGCACTACGTCATCTCCAGACGAGGCCGGACGGCCCGTAAACGTGGAGCCCACGGGCGTCACGGTGATGCCACGCATCTGGTCCTCGAGCGCACGGATTCGCTGCGTGAGCTCAGCGTGCTGCTGCAGCGCGGTCGTGTTTTGACGACGCAGAGTGGCGCTTGGCGTTCCTTGGGGTGATTCTACGCGTTACGGGATGACAGAGTTAGCGAAATCAACGATACATAGTGCGTGCGACTGGCACGGGGCACTCACGGATGCTGTCAATCAGCGGCATCTTGAGCTCTGGGCTGCGAGGCAGGGACATCACGGAGGGGAGAAGAGGGATGGTAGGCGCATCCGACGGCCGAGGCGCGTGACGAGGATAGTTCGACTCGCCGTTCCCCAGCGCACCACCTCCATCTGGTCCATATCCTTGTGCCGGGCCTCCGCCGTGTACTGAGCCGGTATCATAATCATAGGGCGAGCCTCCGCCATATCCCGATCCTGCATACTGCGAGCCATGATACGCCACTCCTGCGGCATACGCAGCCGCGTCGGTGCCCTCCACGAACGGCTTGGTCTCCAGATGCGCCGACGGCGGACGCGACTCCTTCGGGTTGCGGCGGCGCAGGAAGAAGAACCCGACTACGGCCAGGATGGTGAGGAACGCGATACCACCCACGGTCCCGCCCGCTATCGCAG
The DNA here is from genome assembly GCA_026283605.1 of Ganoderma lingzhi. Lineage (NCBI taxonomy): Eukaryota > Fungi > Basidiomycota > Agaricomycetes > Polyporales > Polyporaceae > Ganoderma > Ganoderma lingzhi. Next base: position 4,289,763 of record JAPJYM010000001.1, read on the forward strand.
CGACGGGTTTAGAATGCGACGAGGAGGAGGTCGAGGCGGCGGAGGAAGAGGAGGTGGCGGAGATGGAGGTGGCAGAGGCGGATGAAGTGCTCGAGGTGCTGGTATCGGAAGAGGTAGTGCTTTGCTCCGCGGTATAGATCGCGTAGTCAAACAGCATGAGGGAGGCGCGAGTCCCGGTGGAGCGCATGATCACAAAGTGTTCCTGGTTCGCGAGACCGGTGCTGCTGTACACAAGTTGGTTGTACAGTAAGGTCGAGGTCGAGTCCGGGTTGTGGAAGTACTGGTCAGCATGCGCGCCGTCGACGGTGAAGGTGATGTTCGCCAGGGTATCCGTAAGATCGACGGTATTCGGGATGATGTTGAAGACGTACACGGCCGTCCCGGTAAACGAGAAGCTAATCGTGAGGTCGGGGCCGCCAGGGCTGTAGGTGCCGTCGTGCCATGTGCCGTCGAAGGTTTGGGTCTTGTCGACGAGCGGGGTGATGTAGCATTGTGAGCAGGTCGAGCCTTGGTGCCAGTAGCTGTCGTCCGGGCCATACGTGGGCTGGATACCCGTGACGCTGTCGCCGTTTTCGTCGTCGATGGTACGGTTCACGAGAGCGGATGAGACGGGCGATGAAAAGAGCAAGGCCGGGAGGATGATGAAGGCAATCACAGTCAAAGACGACATCTTTTCAGTTGGAGAACAAGGGACGGCCTTTTCTTCTCCAGACTGTGAAGCTCAAGCCGCTGGTAGACTATGGTCGACAAGGAGGTGAGGGAGGATGGAGACGTTCTGGGGAAGTTGGCATCACCTCGTTCACCTCGAGCTCGGCCCATGCATGGGGGGCCGCAAGCAGGACCAGGTACAATCGTTGCGCGAGTACATAATGAACCTTGAATGAACCCTGGCCTCGCGAAGCCAACGAGCTCGCTTGCCATCTATGGTCTCAACTGTCAAAAATTGAAAGTGAGTGTAACGGGCGCAGTTGCCAATGTATTGTGGTGCTTACTCAATCACCGATTTACCTACCGGAGTACTCACGACGGGCATATATGGGTGTAAAAGGGCCGGTATCGCAATCATATTCTGGGCCTGAATTTTGGTAAGCGCCGTAAAGATCGACATAATATTAAAAGCCTATGGTGCCGCAAATCAGTGAAGTGTAAGTGTACCGCTAACGCTGATCATGCACATGACTGAACTCACCCCATTCTGTATTCACCCCATGACAAGCTTCGTATCGATGTATGCACTCGATAGTGTACACTTCTGACGGCGGGTAATGGGGTATCGGAAGATACCTTCACAAAAGAACAATATCATATGTTCCACGGATTTCAACCCGGGAGTCTGGCATCTAAGTAAAGTTCCGAGTTCCTGGCTTCTCCCACAGACTCGACAATTGACGCGACATAAAAAATAGTGAGGATAACTAGGTTTTTCAGCATACATACATACGGTGACGCACCCTCAAGCTCCTACTCTGTCGAACATTCGCGGCGGACCTACAGAAGTAGCGTTTCAAGTAACGTTACAGCTGTTTTCATAACGATAGGCCCCTCGGGCGCATTTTACACACACGGGCGGACATTCGACTCAGGCGACGGCAGTAAGCAGCGATTCGTTGCGCAATGTCGCGGGGCGGCGCTCCATTCGAGCCCCTCACCCGACGCTGCCGACTTTCGGATATCACCGCTCGTGTGCGCGTAAAACGCGTCCCAGGGGCCTATCGTTATGAAAACAGCTGTAACGCCGGCGCCAGGCTCAAGTCTCTTCGCAGGTCGCAGGCAGGACACAAGGCTAAGCGCCGAGTGGAAAGTCTTCGCGGGATACAAGCGCCGACTCGGAGTGGAAAGCTCTCAAAACTCTTCGACATGTCTGTCAGACTCCCTCTATTACACATCGTCGGCACCCTCAGGTGCTTCATCATGGTGTAAGAGGTGCGCACATGCATGTCATCCATTCTAGAACGCTGGCTTAGAAAATATAACCAGCTTAACGCCACGAACGAGGAGCCTGAGGATTCGGATGTCTGCAAGGGTTAGGGCCGTTTGGAAGAATAAGAACACCATTCGTCGGACCAACTCAATTTCAGCTGGATGCCTTCTCATCCACCTCGCGTCATGATCGAGCAACGGGTAACTATGCGCCGTGGTCTGAAAACGGCAGGGTACTCTCGCGCCTCAGGCGCATCACAGCGCCGCTTAATGCCGTACATTCAGTCTCTTCGACCCCATATCATTGCAGAAACGAATATAGAACGATGGTTTCTCCCAGGTGTGCCGCCAATGCTCGTATCGTCGAACACATTCCGGGGTCTCTGACTTCTTCCACGCCGCAGAAGCGAAACCATAACGTACGTGTGGGGATCGCTCCCAGGTGCCCACCAGTTACGAAGTAGTTCAACTTCGCTTCGCCCAAAGCCGACTACGAGCATACGCGGCCCCTGATAGGGCCCCGAAGCGCATATAGACCGAGCAGAAGGTCCTCGGCACCAGACCAACAGCACCCCATCCAACATGCCCGCACGCTCCGCCGACCACCCCGCCTCCTTCACTGCCTGGGCGTTCACCGAACGTAGCGAAGTCCTCACCAAGATCGCCGTACCCTGGAAAGACCCTACCGAGGGCCACCTAGTCATCAAAGTGCTCGCATGTGGGGTGTGCGGAACGTACGTCCTCTAACCCCCACGATCGTCCTCGGCGGTGCTGATATTCAACGCCGTCCTCATTGTGCGTCAGCGACCAAGCGATCACCACCGGCACGCTGCCCGTGCCCCTGCCGCGCGTCCCTGGACACGAGATCGTCGGGGACGTCGTCGCCGTCGGCCCCAGCGAGCGGCAGTGGAGCGTCGGCGACCGTGTCGGCGCAGGCTGCCATGGGGGACATTGCTTCCGCTGCAGCCGCTGCCGCGTCGGCGACTACATCACCTGCGAGGAAGACCACCTCATCGGTGCGCATGGTTTCCCCATCCTGTTCCGCAAATCGCGTCTGAACGAAGAACGTACACTACCGCGACAGGCGTCCTCTCGGACGGTGGCTACGCCGAGTACGTGACGGTGCGCACCGAGGCGGTAGCGGCCGTGCCGCGAGACATGGATCCGGCCGAGGTCGCACCTCTGATGTGCGCTGGGGCCACTGTCTTTAGTACGGCTTCGCGGTCTTTGATCGTCGTTTTGCGCCACTGAAATCGACCCACGATTGCCAGACGCACTCCGAAGAGTCAACATATCCGCCGGCGAGATTGTCGCAGTCCAAGGAATAGGGTACATCCCTCGCGACCCCATCCCCCCCCTTCTTCTCATCGTGTTGACAAAGTTCATTCCCTCACACCAGCGGCCTCGGGCACCTCGCCCTCCAAATGGCGCGCGCGATGGGCTACCGACCTGTGGCGCTGTCCTCCGGACCCGAGAAGGAGGAGCTTGCGCGGAGCCTGGGCGCGGAAGCGTACTTCGACAGCTCGAGGGTGAGCCACGTCGAGAGCTCCAGAAGCTCGGCGGCGCGAAGGTCATCATGTGCACTGCGAACGCGCCAGAGATGCACCCGAAACTCATCCCTGGGTTGGCCGTGGACGGCACGCTCCTGTTGCTCGCGGTGGATGACAGGCAGTTTAGCATCTCGTCGAGTAAGTCCATTCCCGTTTCTGTGTCGCAATTGATTGCGTGGACTGACATGGATTCGCTAGTGTCCCTCGTTCGCCAGCGTTTCTCGATTCGTGGTATGCCTAATGGGACGCCGACGGAGATCGAGGATTGCATTGCCTTCGTTAGGGCACACAAAATTCGGTGCATGGTGGAGACATTTCCTCTGGAGAAAACTCCGGAGGCGTACAAGCACAGGGAGACGGCTCGTTTCAGATCAGTCATTGTACCTTGATATGTTACATAGACCGAGACCGTGTATGACAGTGCTATCCATTCATGTTAGCCTCATGCTGCAATTCTTCATCTATCATACACCACCGAGAGGCGAAGGTTGACCGGTGCACCAACACAAGTTACAACTGAGAAGCGTAGCCGTAGTTCGCACAGTACAACATCTGGGGCATGATATCGATTTCATCTACCAATACTGGACCCTATACATACTCCTACCGCATAGTGAGGCATTACAATACAAGGTCTTCGGAAAGACCAGACAATACGGACGAATACGAAGAAGCGGAATACAATGTACTATAGCGAGGGGCCGGGCCAGTAGCGAAAACCGGGGAGCGCAATGCGCTTAAGACCTCTCGCCACGGAGGCGACGAGCGAGAGCCTAAACGCAAATCGTTGAGACAACGGTGACGAAGACAAGGAGCGACAATGGCTTACGAGATCCTTGGGCTGGATGGTCACACGCTTAGCGTGGATGGCAGCCAAGTTAGTGTCCTCGAAGAGGGAGACGAGGTAAGCCTCGGCGGCCTCCTGGAGGGCCATGACAGCAGAGGACTGGAAGCGGAGATCGGTCTGTGCGGTGACGACGATGAGCTACAACATTCCCAGCTGACAACGACGGCGACGACGACACACCTTGAAGTCCTGGGCGATCTCACGGACGAGACGCTGGAAGGGGAGCTTGCGGATGAGCAGCTCGGTGGACTTCTGGTAGCGCCGGATTTCACGGAGGGCGACCGTTCCGGGCCGGAAGCGATGCGGCTTCTTGACACCGCCGGTGGCGGCCTGCGGAAGTAAACAGAGACAAACAAACAACGACAGCACGCCACCGGGCATCGCCCGAAACGCATGGAAACCCGCAACCCACAACCCATCAGCTCACAGCTCCTCCTCCGAGAGTGCGAAGATAGGGCACGTACCGCTGTCGCCGTCTTCCTGGCAGCCTTGGTGGCGAGCTGCTTACGGGGGGCCTTACCTGGAAGACGCATACAGCTCAGTATTATTGCTTCTGGGACGATATGAGGGCTAAGAAGGTCGAAAAACGATACTTACCACCGGTGGACTTGCGGGCAGTTTGCTGTCGAGGGCGTCGTCAGCGGCGACGTCGAGACGACGAGAGGCGATATCAAAGATAAAGTGTCTACTGACCTTGGTACGGGCCATGGGTGTTCGATGAGTTGTAAGATGTGGGGTTGTGGATAGAAATTCGACGAGCAACGGCGAGCTTGAGGGGCGCGGGGACGGCGGGAGTGGTGGTTGAGAGCGATGAGGGGCGGAGGGGCGACGAGCTGGCTCTGCGAGTCTTGTTGAAGGTCCGATGGCGTGTTTCCCACGGTTGAAACTTCCGAGCGAACAAAGCACCAGAACCTCTCGCGCTTGGGCCACCGTTCCGCGCGCGAGGTCGGAAGATTGCCCTTCTTTCTCGTTTTCTACGACATTCGGCCGCCTGAGACCCTTCATTTGCCTCTCGTGGACTCACATGTGCTCCTACACGACCCCGTCCTTCTCTCGTCACGCATACATCGGGTGGTTCTCGAGAAACACGGTTTCCAGGAGGAGAGTCTGGATGATGGTCTAGGCGCTTAACTCGGAAGATGCGGATTCGCGACTGGTCTATCGAAGACAGCTCTTCCTCCAAGTCCCCGTTTGCCTTGCAGCCGCTTGCGCTGCGCGTTCAGAGGCGGATTCTTGCCACAACGATTAATGGAAATCTATGGGTTCATTCCTCGGTGCTCCGGCTAATGAATCAAGCTCCTCCATTACATGACCATGCACCGTACTTATGTTCAGATCCGACAACTCAATGAGAAGGTATGTGTGCGATCTCGATACCAGTTCTTACATTCCAACTGCCTACAATAGATGCGGTTCATCTATGGCAGCGACAGGGGAAACCAAGACCTTGGAATGGCTACCGCAACATAGCATCCGAACCTTCCTGCAGTTCGTATCGACGTACCTTATGGGAATCCTCAGCACCTGTGTGCCGCAGGTGGCCACGCTTCAGTCGCTGTGGCACCGTACGACGTGTGAGCCATAGGAAGCACAGGAAAAGTCTGGGTGGGACGTCCTGACTGGCTTGGATATATGGCGTCCGGGATGCGCATGTTGCGATTACAACGGCGTCAAACATGTGTACAGTTGGGCGCCTCTTCTCCACCCGCTCTCGCAAGCGGGTTGTAATTTGATGTTCCTCGTCCTCCTACGCACTGAGGCAAAAGGGCCTCATGGTACACATTATACGTGGTTTAGTTCTGTATCGATATCCTTGTGGCGAAGGCTCATACTGGGCCAACTCGGCTGCCAGCTTTATCTGGTCGTTGGAATGACGTCACTGCGTCGATCTTCCTCAGTCCTGACGTCGATGCGCCAACCTCTCAGCAGCGGTACAAAACCGAACGCCTCGACTGCTGTATCCTCACAATTCCCAGCATACCTCCTACTACCCATCTTCATACTACACGCCCACACCGTCCAAACGCACCATGGCAGCCCCGAAGCCGAAGCCTACTAGCGGTGCGATGATGTCCAAGGTCGGAAATCCTCAGGTGTACGAGGACGGCGATCAGAGGTAATGTCATTCTGCGAGGGTACAGCTTCACGTCCAAAGCATTGATGTGGGTCCTTTCAGGAATGCTCCGGCCGGGGGGCACCATCAGTCGCCCTCGCACGAAAAGCCGGAGCAGCTGGCAGGAGGTCAGATGAACGCCCACAACATCCTAGATCCTAAGTGAGTCGATTGCATTTCCCCGTCTCAGGACCTGAATATGCCAACGTTGTATGCAATAGGGATAACAGGAGCCTCCGTATCCACGAGAAGCAGGAACGGAAAGAGGAGCGCGAAGCCGAGGAGGTGGAGCGCCATAAGACGGTGACGAACCCTCTGGAGCCGGCGTTGAAGCACGGAAACAAACCCTCTCGCGGAGCGCAGGTCGATGCCCAGTTGCAGCACGAGGACGAGGAAGCGTTGATGGCGAAGGGTCCCTACTATGGGATGTGCCACAATGCTAAACACAAGCACCGTGACGAGCATGCCGCCGACTCGGAATGATCGTTGAGTGGCAAACCTCTTGTGTCCTAGCTCAATGGATTGTTCTGTAGCAATATATACGTTTCATCCTATGCTGTACATTGAGACAGTATATGGTCGAATTCGTGACGGAGATTGGAGACAGGGCAACAACATCTAAGCGACCGTCTCCGGACCAGAAGCGAGGAAAGCAACTTCAAGGTCGGATAGCCGCACAGTCAACAAACCGTGTTTGTCACGTGCATACGTGACTGGACGCGAACACGTGATGGACGCGACCGCGTTGTGTACACTGTCACTGTGACTGTACAGGCGGACGTTGGCGAACAGCGCTGAACAGCAGGTGTTTGATAAATATCCGACGCGTCCCCGTCCTCCTCGCCTTTCCCCTTACTTTCCAGGCCACATCCCATCCTTCGCTCCCCTGCGCGATGTTATCCCTCGCGTCCCAGTCGCTCTCGAGGACGTCCTCCGTGTCTAGCGTGGCTTCCGACAACTCCGTCGTGAGCTCGAGCGCCAACACCAGTTGCTCCATCGACACTCTCGCAGACAACTCCCTCAAGCGTACCCGCAAACGGTTCACCAGCGCGCAGCTCATGATGCTCGAGCATCTTTACGGCCGAGTATCCCATCCCACGCGTGAGCAGCGCGAGGAGGTCGCGAGGGAGGCAGACATGTGAGTAGCCTACTCATCCTTCGCCGCCACCACCGTCACCGTTCCCACCGCGCGCTCCGCCGCATGCTGACCCGTCCATCTCCGTCGCGCAGTGACATCCGCTCCGTGACGGTCTGGTTCCAGAACAAACGCCAGACAGACCGCCGCATATCTCGCCAACTCTCCGAGGCACCCCCAGGCCTGAGCTTACAACCCGCGCCGTCACCGTCACCGTCGCTCTCGCACTCACACCCGCAGTCGTCGCCCACGTCTCTCTTTCCCCCATCTTCGCCCTTCTCAGACGCGTCAGGCAAGACGATTCATACCGTCCGCGCACGGACACGCACGCTCTCTTGGGACTCGTCGACGTCGGCCGTCTCCGTCTCCGCCATGTCCCGCAAACGCGAGCGCGAGCACGAGGGGGACGCGCACCGTCCGCCTGCCCGCCACATCCGCCGCAAACCCTCTCGCCACCTCTCCCTCGACGACGTCGCCGCGCGTGCTGAGCGGCCAGCACTCCTCCCACGCACCCCGCCCCAGGCCGTCGTCGCGTCTCAGCCTTCGTCGTCTCCTGTGCAGTCGGCCACCTCGGAACCGAAGCTTGCTCTCTCGGCCGCTGCGACAGCGGGAGCGAAGAACGAGAACGACGAGAATGGCGAGCAAGGACGGGAACGGGCCCTCTGGGAGAACATGCCGTCCTCACCCATCGCACCTAACGAATCGCTCCCGCCGCACTCGGAGCGCGACATTGTGCGGTACGCAGGCAAGCGGCGAATCACGCTCGAGTACGCGTGTGCGCGGGAGACCGTGGGGGTCAAGGAGTGGGAGTGGAGATGGCTGGACGGGCGGGACGGGGCGAGGATGCGGAGCGGGAGGGAGAGGGAGAAGAAGAGCTCCAAGAGCAGGCATCGGCGCCGGCACCACGACCCCAGTAGGAAACGTGCGCCGACGGAGGTATCGAGTGATGGCCACCGGCAGAGCCGTTCCTACGCCCATTCATATACCCAGGCGAAGGAGCAGGACGAAGAAGAGCCTGAGGTGTCTGAGGAGGACATACCGGTTGCGGAGTACGACGTCTATGGCGGTGGCGATACGGACACCGAGGGCGCACCCTCTGAACCGCCTGTGACGCCTTCTAGCAGCTTCAGCTTGGGAGAGCTGCGCACCATGGACGCTGATGAGGCGGACGATGGGGACAGTGACAGGACGGTGACCGTCCACCAGGAAGTTTTAGGCGCAGCGAGGGGGAAGGACGAACCAATGGCCGTTCCGCGGATTCAGGGCGGGCCGGACGACGACTTGATGGACGTCGCGTACGTCTTGTGTGGCCTCCGCAGGGCCTCCACGGTCGGCGTCGTCGAAAATGGACACGGAGCATCGAACTCTTGAACACTGCACGCATCTAGACGACCGGTTGGGAGACGATTGCACGATTGTTTATGTTATTATAGCATTGTACGCAAGCATGTAATTATACGACACACATTGGAGAGCCCGTTATCATTGTCAATGCATCGCGACCGTGAATACCCAAGAAAGCGTCAGTAAGGTATATAGCCAAGCATCATCCAACGAGCACTACGCCCACCCAATCTTGTAGAGCTTGTACCCGCCTTCGTCGGCGCGGCCCACTCCATCCTGCTTCCCTATCTCCTCAATGCTCAGAATGGCCAAGCGTCGCCCATCCTTCTGACTAGATCCATGCGGGAAGATGGCGTCGACCGTATCGCTCATCCCTTCATGTCTGCCAGTCGGGCGGAGAGGGATGATGAGCCAGAAGAGGCCATCCGTCTCGAGCAAGTCCTCCACGCACTCCTTGATCCAGCGAGCGTGGTCGGGATGGTACACCACGTCCGCGGCGAGGATGCGGTCGAACTTGTCTGCAAGCGGCCCCTCGAAAACGGGATTCTGCCAGTCGAGCGGGAGGACCTCCACGAAAGAGAGTGCGGAGCGGACAGGGGGAAGGTTCGTCGAGACGTTGTCGCGGAGGTTGTCGAGAACATGCGGGTGGTAGTCCGTCGCCACGACCGTCACGCCAGGGGAGGGAGGATCGGAGGAGGACGGATGGGCGAGCAGCTTCGCTGCGGCGATGCTCAGCAGACCGGTCCCCGCGCCGAGCTCGAGGATGCGTTGGCCTCGGGACAGGCCGAACGACCCTGGGTCCGAGCACATCCGTTCGGCGAGACGGATGGCGCTTCCCCAGCTCTGCAGCCCGACGGAGGTGTGGTCGTCGCTGAGCAGCGGGGCGTCGTTCAGCTCGATACGAACGGCAACGGCATCGGCCCCGGATCCTGCACCGCGCGTCGGGAATGTGAAAGTCCGGGTGACAGCCTCTTCCTCGTCCTCCCCAGCGAACGAACCGAGCAGGGAGGCAGCGGCGTCCACTAGGGACGTGCGTGCGTCCGATTCGTCCTCGGAGCAGTCGGACGCGTAGACCCACGAGTCGGAACGCGCGGTGAAGCCGGTGAGCCAGCGGATGGCGAAGTCGCGCTCGAAGGTGTCCGAGCGGAGGACATCGAGGTCGAAGGAATCCTCTTCGTCGTCGCATTCATCGTCTGAATCGTCCTCGCCTTCGGCGGAAGCGTAACCGGAATCGGGGACGGTGGTGTCGTGGACGAGATGCTTTGGGAGCGCCTTGGGCTGCGGGAGGGCTGCGAGTACCGCAGGACGGTACAGCACACGGAGGTTGTCGATGGACACCGTTATCTGTGCCCGGGTGTATGTCGTGATGCGTGATAGAGGCAGAAGAGAGGACGTGGGCGGGGTGGGATGTCCTATCGCCATGTTTATCTTCTATGCGATTAGTCTGTCACTGTAATGTTGTCTAGTCCCAGCTGGGATGCCCAAGTGAAAATGCTCGGGAGACTTGGAAAGCCCGGAGAAGGTCTATGGGGGGTATTGTCTATTGTCTATGGTCTATAGGTGGTGGCGAGCGGCGAGAGGGAGCAACCAAAGGTATGAGGCAGAGACCCTTGGTTGCTAGCGCACAAAAACCGGCATGGCTGGCAAGAGGAGATGGGGGACGGAGGCAAGGAGAAAAGACTGAGGGCGTTGCATGGTCCGGCATTTTGATCCTCGAGATGCGGGTCAAGAACGTGTGTTTTCACGTCCACATCTTTTCCTCCCGCTCGGCCATCGCCGGCCCGTCTCCCGTCAAGAGATAGCGACACGCTACCCACAGTCAACGAGTCTACTCCTTCAGCCTGTCCACTCTCGTTACCATGCCCGAGCTCTCTATCGCTTACAGCTTGAATCCGCCGTCAGACACTACCACCCCAACAGACCTCTCGCCCAAAACCACTCTGCAATATCCAGTTCCCGAGAATGCCGGGGGCCAGAGAGCATACTACGAAGGCTTGAGGACGGCTGTCTTGGAGGCAAAGGGTGCTTTGGGAGAGCAGCTCACTGCCTGGAGAGATGCCGTAGGAAAGCGGGAAGAGAACAAAGAGGCCATTATTCCCAAGACGAGCGAAGAGGGTGAGGAGGAAGAGGAGGAAGAGCCGGAGGAGTGATGATCCCCCACGCCCAGGTGAGATCCCCTCTCATATTTTTTGTATCAACGCGCCAATACGGAAATAGGCATATTTCGCACCCATCACGCAAGGACGAGGAGAGGAGGGCAGTACTATAAGGTGTATTATGTATCCAGCTGTATATGAATTGCTACCCGCAATAGCGTGCCCAGCCAAGCGAAGCTGAGGAGACTCTACCTCTCCACATCTACAGACCACGCTTCTCCTTGCCACGGGGGCGCTCACGGATGACCATCTTGTTGCTGTTCTTGGGGCCCTTCGGTCCAGGCTTCCGCGTGCGGACACCCTTCGCGACCCAACCCCAAACGGACCGCGGCTGCTTGTTACCCTTCGACTTTCCACGACCTCCTCCGTGGGGGTGATCGCATCTGCAAGTAAGATGAGTCTAGGAAGGTCGAAATCGAAAGGGTATATGCGCACCTGTTCATAGCCATACCACGGACACGCGGCCGACGTCCGAGCCAGCGGTTCCTCCCAGCCTTGCCTAAGTTGCGGTTCTTCCACAGCGGGTTGCTGACCTTGCCAATCGTCGCGACGCAGTCCTGGAGGACCTTGCGGACCTCACCGCTCTGCAGACGGACATGCGAGTACTTGCCCGAGTCCTCATGCGCGATGATCTGGCCAAACGTCCCCGCCGAGCGCACGAGCACGGCACGGCCCTGTGGGTTCAGCGCGATGTTGTGGATGATCGTGCCCGGGGGGATGAGGCGAACGGGCACGACGTTGCCCGGCTTGATCGTGATGGCACGAAGGACCCCAAGCGCGAGCGACGCGGTCGACGCCGTCTGCGATTGCGTTAGGCTCGACTCCTGCTCCTTCTCTAGCGTCTTGCCCCGCAGCTCCTTCGAGTCGACGAACCCGGGCACGAGCCCGTCGGGGATGCCCTGCCGGAAGGACTCGACGACGTCGCCCGCGCGGAGGTTGTCCGGCGCGAGGATGTAGCTCCAGACCTTCCCGCCCGGGAGGTTCGCGTTCCGGTTCTTGATGAGGGCGATGTGCGGAGCGGCCGGGGTCGTACTCGATGCGCACGACGTCGCACGGACCAGGCTCGGTGCGCATGAAGTCGATGATGCGGATGCGCTGTTTGTGCCCGCCGCCGATGAAGCGCACAGTTATGTGCCCATGGTGGTTGCGGCCGCCCCGTTTTCGGAGGGCTACGGTGAGCTCGCGGAGGGGCCGGCCCTGATACAGGTGGGGGGCGAGTGGTCGTTTGAGATGACGGATACCGGGGGAGACGGGCTTGTAGGTTTTGTAAAGGACGGACGTGCGTGTAAGGGCAGCGTTGACCTCTGATGGAGACTGCTGCGAGGTTGTGGCCTCCGTGGCGTACCGACGTGCACTCTTTAAGACATGAGGAAAGACACCGGATGACGAGGAAGCCGCCGATGACGAAGACGAGGCAGTCGCTAGAGAGGAAGTGCTGGCGAGGTTAACGGAGGAGAATGCCGAGCGGAGGAGGCATCTTGCCGACGAAAACATGGAGGAGCAGCTGCTCGTCGCTGCTGCCGTCGTCGAGCTGGTCAGTGAGATGAACAGAACCCGCGGTCACGGTGCAAACTTGGTGCAAACCAAGAGAGCTTGTTCGGCGCCTCCAATAATATGTACATAGCGCCCGCGCGTCTTTCATCCTCTTCCATGGTACGCGGTCGCGTATATGCTCCAGAAGGACTCCAATTGCTCATGGACATGTTTTCGAACCGGAACAGGCGATACAGATATCCACCGCATCCGCAGAGCTGCGGGATATCACGAAAATGGAGCGGATAGGTGCGTCGACATCTCAGCCACCATCCGAAACCTGTACAATGTGCCCAAACCAAAAGTTTCCACCTGCGCATTCGCACATCCGTGGCCTTGGTGGCTTGACGATTGGTTAGAGCCAAGGGAACTATCGCAGGGCATGTTGAGGCAGGCGAAGGCGCGGAAGAAGGCGGGCATGATCCTCGATGGTCCAGGAGGGGCGCATCGTTGGACGCGACATGCTTTTCGCGGGCCCGCCTTCCACGGGTAAAACAGCCATTGCACTTGGTGAGTGTGGACCTGTGAACTGGGCATGAACACATCTTTTGACACGTTTCTAGGCATGGCACAATCTCTTGGTTCTTCACCATGATCGCCGCGAGCAGATTGTTCTCGTTGCCCATATCCAAAACGGAAGCCTTCACACAAGCCTTTGGACGGAGCATAGGTGTGCGCATCAAGGAAGAGACAGAGATTATTGGGGGAGAGGTCGTCGCGATCCAAATAATCTCATGTCCCACCAGCCTCCGTTACAGGCTATTCGTGCGACTTCAAGTCCTGCAAGCTACCCAACTGCAACTGTGCAAGCACACATCCTCCCGGTGGTCTCAGTCCTGTGAGTGATCCGGAAGCTTGTTCTCTCCAACACCTGTTTTGGACGCAAATCCTACCCTCTCCTTACCTTCTCTCATCTCTGCGTTGACTTCGCTGCAACGAGAACACTCATTTCGTCTCGATGACAGGTCCAGACATCCATGCTCGTCGTGTCCTCCGTCGACGCTACCCAGAGCTATACCCTTGATATCGTCAACCAGTTCCTAGCCCATCGGAAGAACCCTCCACGGTTGCCAGCTCAAGAGACGTACTACAACCTCGATCGACCACACTAACTTCACCCCCGTTACCCAACCGTTGCCGATTAGTATGCAACAGGCAATGCGATCACAGATGACACGTACGTCCCCATATATGCTTCCCATGCCCAATGGACGGACTCAGTGTATAAACTTCTGATAGTAAAATACACATAGTGGAAGGGGGGCTGGGAGGGTGCTCGGAGCAAACCAAGAGAAACGTATACCCGTGACCCGTAAACGGTATGTGTGATATAACTTGTTGGTAAGGTAACGGGGTTTAGGAAGAAAAAATGGGGCTGACCATCAACCAACATGTAGGATCCATCCTACTTTACAGGCGAGCTGGTGAATTAAGCCGCGCACACTTACAAGGTAGTAGCGAGACGCATACGATGGGTATACATTTCAAACTGCGATTGCGGACGGACCGTTGCCATACAATACGCTAAGTTAAATTCCGGGGCTCACCTCGTACGCGTTTAGCCTCTATACGGGTGTACACAGTCGGTTGGATATAGAACCGCTCGGAGTGATCTTTGGGAACTATTAAGCCCCGAGGGAGGTTTATCCTACATCCATTTCTTCAGAAAGAACACGGACAGCGAACACGGGAATGCATAAAACCTACCTCATAGTCTTCTGCGGTTCATTCCACTCGGAACGAAGACCTAGTGGAATACGTCGCCAGACGGGGAGGAAGTTCAATATCCACCACAAAGGCGTGAACGCAGTCAACTGATCGTGCATGGGAGAGAGGGCATCACGAACATCGTGTTCCTCCTCGCTCGCCATGGGCACACTAGGTGCAATACTGTGAAAATGATAGGGACGAGGCTGCAGTGGGCGGGCCCGCTCCTTCACGATGGGATAAAGCGAGGCGGGGTCGAGACCGATGTCTCTGAGCCGCTCAGCGTGGAACCGGATACCGGTGTCGGCTCTGAAACATTCCCGAACCATCCAGCGCAGAGGGATGCGCCCGAGAGAATGCGGCGAGTCCTTGGAAACTGTGCAGCCTCCGATGTCTTCCAGAAACAAGTCAGGCTTGCGGACCCCGACGGAGACGTGGCGAAACGTACCGCAATGACTACCCGCAAACCAAACCTCCTGGACGTCCGTGCCGCCTTGGCCACCTTGTGTGTTGAACTCGTAGAACTTTGGGTGCAAGCGTGCCCGGGGTTCGTGAAGCGCTAGCGCATGCCTGAACACCCGAATGGATGTATTTGATTTTGTAAATGGGAGCGTAGTGGGAAAGACGTCGCCAACGGAAGAGACGGTATCCCTGTAAACCAGATGAGAGTTGTCCACGGTACACCCAAAACAAAACATACCAGACGCCGACGAAGTCAATGGGGACATTCATGGGCCCCAGCTCCTTGAACTTTGCAAACGACTTGTGCCAGTCGTCGTCCACGTCCCGCGTATACAGAGAGTACGCCGAAAAGAGCTCGAGCTCAGAGACTAAGCTGTTCGGTAACAGGCCGACCTAAAGTGATGACGAATAAACCCATAGCCCGCCTGAACACAAAGGTCCCAGCTACGTATGACGGACCTTGTGGATCATCTCCGCGAGAGCGCGTGCTGTGTATGCCCCGCGCGAGAAGCCGAAGAGTGAGATCTTGTCCCCCGGTCGGTCTGAAGAGGGCGAAGCACGTTAGCACATTTGTGTACTGGTGTACTTATTTGCAACCTTCACGGACAATATCGTACGAGGTTGATGTAGGCGGTCTGAATATCGCGACCGAGATTCCAGGCATAGTCCTTGTCTAGGATGTTGGGGATGTTCTCGACGTCACAGAAGGTGGAGGAAAAGAATATCTCGCTACAGCGTCGGTTTCGAAAGCAGTTCAGCCGCACAGTGGACTGCTCATATCAAAGTAACTCACCATTCCATTCCGGAGAGTGAATTTGACAGACTCTCTGTCGATCATCGTGGATGAGTAGGCTAAAAAATTTTGTGACGACGGAATTCTAAGTGATGTGCGATCTGTCAGTCTTGCTTTGGTATACACAAAAAGCGGAGGACGTACAACTATGCCGCTGTCATATTTCCCGCCAAGACCGTTGCCTGAGTAAAAGCATAACACCAACGTGCGAGAGGGATGGCTCGGGGGGACAACGGCACAGTCTGTCGTCTTGCTTGGGGATGGACGATAGAAAAGGGGCGAGGGTGGAAGCTCAGTGGTTAGAAAAGGACTCATTCTTGAGGAAGGACATGTTCGCTCGGGCGGACATACTTATAAGTGGTGGCGAGAGGGGTAGATGGTGATATCATTGCCGCCAGTAGCTCAGGTAGCCTGTACTGTATGATCACCGACAGACGCGTGCAAGAAAGCTTCCTCGGCGCCTCCAGCGCACGCGTCTTTCATTCCTCTTCCGCCCCCTCCCCACCATGGTACGCGGCCCCGTATATGCGCTCGGTGGATTCTCGGTACTCACCAACATGTTTTGGACTTGTAACAGGCCACCCAAATCTTCCACAGGATCTGCAGAGCTGCGGGATATCACGAAAATGGAGCGGATAGGTGCGTCCTAGCTACTACCCAAACTTCGTCCACACTCAACCAAACGAATCTAGGTGCGCACTCGCACATCCGTGGCCTGGGGCTTGACGACCGGTTAGAGCCAAGGGAGTCGTCGCAGGGCATGGTGGGGCAGGCGAAGGCGCGGAAGGCGGCAGGCATGATCCTCAAGATGGTCCAGGAGGGGCGCATTGCTGGACGCGCGATGCTCTTCGCGGGCCCGCCTTCCACAGGTAAAACAGCAATTGCATTAGGTGAGTGTTGCACGGTAACGTGGGGGACAAATGCGTCTTTTGACGTGTTTTTGTAGGCATGGCGCAAACTCTTGGTCCCGACGTTCCCTTCACCATGATCGCCGCAAGCGAAGTGTTCTCGCTATCCATGTCTAAGACGGAAGCCCTTACGCAAGCCTTCCGACGGAGCATAGGTGTGCGCATCAAGGAAGAGACCGAGATTATCGAGGGAGAGGTCGTTGAGATCCAGATTGACCGTAGTCTGACCGGGGTACGTGGAATGGACCTTCGCGTATCTCACTGCGTACTCAGCATAGTGCATATAGGCGACAAAAACAGGAAAGCTTACCATCAAGACTACAGACATGGAGACAATATATGACCTGGGGAACAAAATGATCGACGCATTGTCGAAGGAGAAAGTTACCGCCGGAGATGTCATCGCTATCGACAAGACCTCCGGTAAAATCACAAAACTCGGCCGTTCGTTCGCGCGTTCGAGAGACTACGATGCGATGGGTGCAGATGTACGTGACCGGTTTCATGCACCGTCTTCCCAAACATTGAGTGCGTCCATCTTCAATAGACTAAGTTCGTGCAATGCCCCGAAGGCGAGATTCAAAAGCGCAAGGAGGTCGTCCACACGGTCTCTCTTCACGAGATAGATGTCATAAATAGCAGGACACAAGGATTTCTCGCTCTCTTCGCCGGTGACACGGGTGAAATCAAGCCTGAGCTGCGCAACCAGATCAATTCCAAGGTGGCTGAGTGGCGAGAAGAAGGAAAGGCGGAGATCATCCCAGGGGTGAGTGTATGTTGTACTCACGAAGTTACGACTCCTAACCCAAGCTTTGTATTAGGTCTTGTTCATCGATGAGGTCCACATGCTCGACATCGAGTGTTTCTCATTCCTGAATAGGGCGCTTGAGAACGAACTCGCACCACTAGTCATCATGGCATCCAACCGCGGTGTCGCGCGGATACGTGGGACGAACCTCCACAGCCCTCATGGACTTCCACCGGACTTGTTGGACCGAGTTCTGATCGTCAGCACTCACCCATACACGCCTGAGGATGTCAAGAAGATCATCAATATCCGGTGCGTGTCTTCCCTTGTCCGCGCACAGGCCCCCGCTGACGGACTCGCGTTCGCAGCTGCGAGGAGGAGGACGTGTCCCTGACTTCGGAAGGACTCGAGATTCTCTCTCGACTGGCGCAGGAGACCACCCTGCGATATGTCCTCAACCTGATCTCCTGTGCGCAAATGCTCGCGCGGAAACGCAAAGCAGAGGCAGTCGACAGCGAGGACGTCAAGCGGGCGTATGAATACTTCCACGACGAGAAGCGTAGTGTCGAGTGGATCAGCGACCAAACGAATTGCCTTGTATCGGAGGAGGGCGTTGACTTCGCTGTGGGAGGTCAGCCATTCGGCAAGGCCAAAACCGACGGTACATCGGAAGTCCCAATGGACGAAAGCTGAACGATCAGCAGCTTTCACTGGACCCTTGTCATCATCGGTTGTAGTGTATTCGGTACGTCGCACGCCTGTAATGCCGGCGTAGAAAGCTGACCAATGATGCAAGTTTGTCGTGTATGGTAGTTATGTTGTCACTCTTGCTTTCTTGCTTCCAAGCCTCCGGTGCTCTCGGGCGACATAGGGTGTGAACCGTGCCTCTCGGTGTGTATTCTCTTCATCGTTTCCTATCAAGGTGGCAAGATGTTGTTTCCACGAATACACCACTTCCCTTTACTTGATACCTGTGCCCCTGGATGGACAACAGTAAGTGTCTGAGGCTGTCCGAACATGATTGTCATACCGTCACTCTTCTCTAGATCTATCAAGCTACATGACACCCCGAAAATTTCCCGCTATTCACCCTGGCCTGAATGCTCTTATCCCAAGCTTCCGTGGAAGCGTATAACAGTGAGCTTCCATTCTCAATCCTCGTCGTGGCGCGCCGAGCACTTTCTCCACTGTATCCCCGGTGCCGCACTCCATGGCACCCGCCTTCCACCTGAGTTCCGGCGTGTCTGGCACATTGTGTCATTGTCCGACAGATACGCCCATGCGTTATCTCCAGTGCCCCCCCGTTCGAAGCGGCGTGATATGGGGTAAAGTCGCTAGATTGCGTTCGAGGGTGGTCCGACCTTGAGGTGGATTTTCGACAAGGTCTCGGGAGCGTCGGTAATCGAGCCGCATCTATACTACGTGCCCATCAGTGTTAGCAATGCACTCACCGCGCCGACCGACCAGCTTGTTCGCGCGCCTCGATATGTTTCGCCGCCGAGAGATTGTCGAGCGTGGGTGTAATCGAGGTCAGAGGTCATAAAGAACATATACCACCGTCTATCCACATGCGTGTAACAGATGCGGCGGACGGTCGTCGATGACGAGCGCACCAGAACAGGGCTTTTATACCCACATCTCGCTAGATATAAGCGTCATGGTGTTATTTTTACCTATGTCTATCCAAAGGTTTCGGGGACTATCCATGTGCAAGCCGTCGGTTTGTTCCTCTGCCGCAGTGCTGGTCCTATACGGCTTCGTCGGGTGAGCACAGCGCTCAGGTGGATTGGTCCAGTCATGGGGTACTACGTCCATGGCCACGTCTTTCACTCTGACTCAATGGAAGACGCCTAGTTTCTCCGCCCAAGGCCACGGAATGGGTCGAAGCTCATTCGATAGCCTTCGCGCATGCCATACGAGGGGTCAACAGCGAGATCTCCACGAGATTCTCCCTGATATATTTCTGGAGCTTCCGAGACCACGTCACCGGTGAGAGGCCGGAGGTGGTGGGCTGATATGCCTTGTCCCAGCCTGTCTGTGGTTCTGCGGCATGCGGGCCACAGGCCTTCGGCCATCCAGACGTCGCGAGTGGGTGCTTCAATCCGCCGCCGCTCTACTCCCTCCGCCGATAGCACTCGACCAGCCCGGAGCAGGTGCAAGGCACCGGACCGTCTTCTCTTTAATATCCTGGTTGTATATCAGAGGGCGCAATGTCCTGCGACTGCCCAACTGGACCCCCATTGAGCCGAACCTCAACCTTCCGATTATCCGAAGTGCGACGCTCGCATTCATGGTGCGTACTCATCCCCCGACAGTCCGCGATGTCGGCCTCACGCAATCATTCATGTGGCCGCGGGCAGATGTTCAACCAGGACGCTTCGGGCACCGATAAGGACCTTCTTCGGCCGTCGTTGAGGAGCAGAGTGTCGGCATTTGGGGCTGCACTGAAACCGGTGAATACTCTGAGCTTGTCAATCTACACCGCCACCCCCGTTCTAGTTCGCATTGCCGACGTCGACGATCGATGGCTAATTGAGAGCTTGTGTCGACGTCCAGCAGAAGCGCGATGTGATTGTTCCGTCGGCCCCCAGTCCGAGTGTAGTACGCTGGTGAGTTTTCGACCGACCGTACACCTGTTTCTGCTTCCTGACGCCTGTTCGATCGTGCAGGTGGACTTCGCTATTGAAGACGTCCTACTCAAGGAGGATGCCGCTGTCGAATTCGTGCGTTCGCTGCGTCCCTGTTCGGATCTGTGTGGCTCGAGCCTGTCTACCACAGGAAACCGAGGACTACATGCTCGATGCCGACAATTCGGCCTGGGGGAACGGCAAATTCTCCGCCCCCTCCTCCCCAAAGAAGCAAAAGGCGGCTCGCGCAGCCAGGACGGTGTCTTTCTCTCAGGTGTGGTTCATGATTAGAACTAACGGGTCCTTATCTGACAATACACACATAGACCCACGTCCTTGATTCGGAAAATACCGCATGGGCGACCGCGCGTCCTACAGCAACCCGGCCCGTCACAAAGTCCCGAAGCCGGTTCTTTGGTTCTAGCCGTCTAGCTATAGTTGCGTCTGGGGTGGAGGTTGGAACAAATTCCCCGTTCACCCTGAGGATGTCACTCTGACAAGCACCCCGCAGCCCCAATACCTCGACCCGGAGGATAGAGCATGGATGTGAACGGTGTCTCAGCGGGTTGGGACGCCCCAAGTTCTGATTTCTTATCTCTCGGTTCAGCGAGTAGAAATAGATAATGTCTTGGTTATCCCTGCCAATATTAGTACCGTACATGCCACGAAATGCACGACAGACGTCTAGTAAGCGGACCGGTAGAACGTAAAATTTCTTCCTCACGGACTTCTTCAAGTTCTGATGTATCTCCCTTTCCTGTGTGTTCCCGTGCATTCCAGTGGACAAGCTGCAAGTTTCAGGAAACCCTGCCGAGAAATATGTACGGTGTTATGAGGGAATGCTTCGAGGGGACTGACCTTTTCACCCACACGCGAGAGCATAACCAGACGACTCAGAAATTTAAAGGCGCTGCCCCCTGCATGCATCTCCCGAATATATAAATTCCAGAGCGCAGCAGCAGAAGTGCGATTAGATTATCTACCATAGCCTCGCATTACAGAAACCCAACATCGACACCCTCGGACAGTCTACCGGAAGAACGTGGATCTCCGACCGTGCGCCGTACCTGGCCGTAGTGACGTTCAAGCCAGATTCGAAGGCTGCATCGGAGACCGTCAGAAGCGGGTCATTCTCCTGCCGACCACCCGTTGTGCGAGGCTCGTTCTGTTAGAGTCATTTCATCAGCCCCTCGTGTGCTATCTTGACCAGAACTCGGAAGTCATGCAATGGAATGGGACCTGGGCCGGGCGCGCAGCTTTTCAGGATTGCAGGGTGCGATGCGATCGCCGCATGCGAACAGGGTGTCCCTCGAATATCCTTCATGATCTCCTCTTCAGCCTAACCAAGGCGTGTCGGAATGTCGATGCCGAAGGGAACCGTGACAGAGCAGGCCCCGCGGCCGCCTTCTTCCCTGGTTATCGAGCGGCCAGATGCCCATGCCATCATTGCCATGTGCCGCCCGTGCACAAACCCGCATAGTCCCCTTGGAGAAGACAGCGCAGATGTCTTCCAGGATGATTAGTTTGTTTGAATTGGAGCGGGTTAGTTCAACGGCACCTACCGTACCATAACCCGCCCAGCCTGTGAGCGCGTGTCCACCCGGCCGACGGCTCTGGATCAACAGTTGTCAGCACCTGAAAAGTCTCTGCGATGTCATGTTGACCCTCGACATGTTCAGGCCTGTCACGAAGGTGTTATCGGCAACCGAGCAGTTTCTCTTGCAGAAGGAGGATTAGGAGATGTGGGCCGAGTAGTTTGGATGTTTGTAGGCAAGCGAGCGCCCGCTCGCCGGCAGTTTCCGACCTCTCGCTTGTACTTTTTCGTACTTACAGTATCCGTTTGCCTCTGGAGTCTGCCCCACGACGATCCCCTACAGGTCAACCAGAAATCTATCTCTGCTTTACTCGCACGATTTTTCGATTGCTCCAACAGAACAGCCTCAGTAGTAGTAGTAGTTGTGTCATGGAGCCATCTGGACTTCGTGGCATGGCTAAGTTGCTCCGCACTCGAGCCCAGAACTTCGCGAATGGCGCTTCTGAATAGTGAGTACGTCGAGGGGGTCCAGTATATCCGCGCGCATTCGACCCAAGGCTCAACACGCATTGTTTTGCACGCTCGCCCCTCACTCGCGTGAAGTCGGCTTCGACGTCTTGGCATTCATCAAGTTACACGCCCGAAGATCCGTCATCCTTCAGGACCCCAAGTTTTACCGCGTAAGCTATTTCGTCGCTGAGCGACCGGCGTCCAAAGTAACAGTATTCGCTCTAGAATTCCCAACACCCAGGACACAGACACATTCCGACGTCGTGCCGCACCTCCCATACAGTTCATTTCCGCCGAATTTGAGGTCGTCGTCATGAATGACCAGGACGCGATGCGGGCAGACCTACCCGCTCCCACTGCAAACGACGCAACCGCTACGACAGGCGTCCCCACCACCTACATGTGGAATTGGTCCGCAAACGTCCGCGCCAACAATTCCGAGCTCAGTCGCAGCTTCCATGTGCTCATCTTCCTGGGGAGCGTGCCCAAGGACCCACGAGAATGGACCGGCGCGCGCTCGTATGCCGGCGCATTCACCGCATTCGTTACGGGGCGATGTGCGAACTCTGCTCCACTTCCTCAGGACGACGTCGTCACGCAGGGTGCCGTGGGTCGCAATCGTTTGCTTGAGCAGAACGACGGGCTGCGTACGTTTGACCCACATGTTGTAAGACCGTACCTCAAGAACGGCCTCGATTGGCGCATCCAGATGGTGAGTGCTCTCAGCGACAGTACAAAAGATCCAGGCCAGGCTGATGTTGAATGGGATATTTGCCATAGGCAGACGGAACGCCGGTTCCCATCGAGAACCGGCCCTCTCTTGAAGTGACGGTCATTGCTACCCAGTTTGAGATGCGTGATGTTACCTCACCGGGACCTCACCTGCGGTCGGCCTGGGGGGGCGCGTTCCAAATGAAGTCGATGAAACTGTGGTAGCTCTTCTTTAGTCGTCGATCGTGTTGTTAAGGTGTGAATCACAAGAGTAAATATAATGTATGTATGTTCGACAGCGGAACGAGCTGCGTTCAGCGAGGATAAACAAATATAGACGCGAGTGTGCTACAGAACTGGTACGAAAAAAGTCAGACGCAAGTTTGCAAGGCGGCATACATACGCCCGATATACAATATCAGCCATACTTGGCCTTGGCCATCTGCACAAACATATCCATGGTCGCCTTGTCTTTTGCTCGCAAAGCATCCGCACGTTCCCTGGAAGCATACATCTTCTCCTCTCTCTTGTCCCCGAACCGTTTTCTCGCAGCATCGCGCCTTGCAAGCCTACGCCGTCCAGATCAGCCACACTCGACCAACAAGAACCCCTAGAGGACTCACTGCGCCTGGAAGCTATCTCCACCACCCATCAGCGTCGAGTCGTCCACGTCCAAGCCGTCGTCACCCCTCTCCCTGAACGCCTTGTCCGCCTCACGCTGCGCCTTCTTCTTCTCCAGCTGCCCCGCCCGCCCCATCTCCTTCGGCCCGACCATGTCCTCGATCCGCTCATTCGCCTCCTTCCTGTCCCGCTTCCGCTGGTAGTCGCGCTCGGCCGTGCGGTGCTCCTCCGCCGCCTCCTGCGCGAGGGTGCGGTCGGACGCGGACGGCATGGCGGGGCCGATGACGCGTCCGCTCGACGAGGAGGATCCGGCGGGCTGCGCACGGCCATGCGTGGCGCTGTCGATCTCCTCGCGTGCGGCACGGAGTGCCTCGTTGTCCGCGCGGGACGTCTTGGATGCGAAGGACCACTTATAGGCCGTCTGGCTGCTGGCTGCCTGTGCCTTGTCCACGCCGAAGTAGAGGGATTCTATTCAGACGACGAACGGTCAGGATTAGGGCGGGCAGGCAGAGTTATGTGGTGATGCGACACACTTGAGAGCTTGCCTCTGTTCCATGCCTGTTCAATGGTGAGATGGGGCATGGAGCGAAAGCATATAAGGATCCGTCAATACCTTTACAAACTTGCGGAAGTACCTGCAGCACGCGTCAGTGGACTGCAGCGAGAACACTATAATATGCACTCACTTTCTTGCCCTGTCGCTGGACAACTCGTCGAAATACTAGAAAGGGAGGGTATGTTGAAATTTCAGAGACCCATATCGCGCACATCATAGAGTGTATGCGTGCGGACCTTGTCCTTCTCTTCCTTCAGCCACACCCTGAACTCGTCACTCTTGAGGAAGTAGTCGGACTCGATATCTCGGAGACACCATCTGGCAACGAGGCTCGTCTTTCAGGAGAAAGAGAACGATCCCTTGAGGGCGAAACAGACCGATCTCGAGA
This sequence comes from Ganoderma lingzhi, assembly GCA_026283605.1. Classification (NCBI taxonomy): domain Eukaryota; kingdom Fungi; phylum Basidiomycota; class Agaricomycetes; order Polyporales; family Polyporaceae; genus Ganoderma; species Ganoderma lingzhi. The sequence continues at coordinate 4,313,926 of JAPJYM010000001.1, forward strand.
GTAAGAGCGTCGACGATGGGATGGCATAGTGTGGTCGAAGAGAAAGTGCGTAATGCCGGCGTCTCTTCCTCGTTGCAAGGTTGCCATTCATAGCCGCTTATAAGACCATGCTTGGTTGCTTCACACTCGCAGCTTATAGCTCATACTATACAATGCTTCCATGTTATGCGTATTGGAGCATGGGCATACATAGAACATGAGAGACGACATGCATGGACCTCAAAAACAGATGCTGCGATAAAGGGGGTGGAGGAAGGTGCATTTTAGATGGTGGTCTCGTAGGGTACAGGGGTCATCGTCTGGGGAGCGTTATCCTTCGTCGAGATGGTGCGAGCGGCGCGAGGGTGGACGGGTTGACGTCTCAAGTCGACGCGCTCTGGGGACAAATTCCGGTGGACATGAGGAGGAGCAGGCAAGATGGTGCACGGGATAGTACTCACCGCCCTTCGCCTTCGCAGCAGCATGCAGATCGTGGTTGCGCTGAACACGGTCAAGGAACTCCTTCCTGCACTTCGAGTGCCTGATGTGCTCGACCCGGATGTTTACACGCTTCTCGATGTATCGGTTGCCGACAATCTTGTTAATGATGATGCCGACTGCGTTGGGGGTCACGTTGTAGATGATACCGGTGCGGCTGCACGTACGATGGTGCATTAGATCGGGGGATACAAGCATGCAGCCATTGGACACTCACCCGTGGTAGTACTTGTGGGGCATGCCCTTTTGTTGAGCGGCATTAGCCTTGATGTCGACAATGTCGCCAATCCGGTAGGTGGTGAGGTAGGTCGACAGCTTGATGGGGCCGTGCTCTACGTCGGCGAATTGAGCCTCAAAGAGATAGAGAATATAAGGTCAAAGTTTCACACCCTTGAAGCCCCGCTTGAACATGTCGCGCGTACGCGCCCGGTAACCGAAAGAGTGCGGCATGTTGAGGACTAGATAGAGATGAGCTCAGGAACGTCAAGCACAGCGAGCAGGAGGATACTGACAGTTGTCGGCGTTGCTGGTGGTGTCGACTGTGTGCGGTTGCACAAACCTGCGAAGGCAGCCGGGAGTTGCCGGGTGGCTGCAAGAACTGTATAGCTGTGGCTCGGCGCTAACTTCTTGTTTGCCGTCGTTTGCGCCCACAAGCCAAGGGCGCAAGTCAAGTGCTAGCCTTCTCCGTCGACCCCGCCATCCTCAAGAAAAATGCCTAGGTAACGTTGTCCGTTCTGAATCCACCCGTCGTCGTTGTGCTGAATGCGCTTTCCAGGGCCCCTCGGAACCACAACAAGACGTGAGCATTTCGTACACCTCAAGATCCACTTAGTGGAGGGATGCACCGTGCTGATCACAGCCGTGCCCCATTATCGTTTCGACGATAACTTTACAGCTACAAGGTCCCCCGTCGTCCGTTCGAGTCTGCTCGTCTTGATGCCGAGCTGAAGGTGCGTGCTTCACAATGATTCGGAGGATGTACGGCATAAGTGTAAACGCACATTGCCCAACTCTGTGTAGCTCGCCGGCGAGTACGGTCTCCGCAACAAGCGCGAGATCTGGCGCATCGGTCTCATCCTCTCCAAGATTCGTCGTGCAGCCCGTGAGCTGCTCAAGCTCGATGACAAGGACCCCAAGCGTCTCTTCGAGGGTAACGCCCTCATCCGCCGTCTCGTCCGCATCGGTGTGCTCGATGAGTCCCGCATGCGTCTCGATTACGTGCTGTCCCTGAAGATCGAGGACTTCTTGGAGCGTCGTCTCCAGACTCAGGTCTTCAAGAGTGGTTTGGCGAAGTCCATTCATCACGCTCGTGTGCTCATCCGCCAACGGCACATCCGGTACGTCTATTCGTATCGTAGCAGACATCTTCTAATCTGATATTGGTTGCAGTGTTGGCAAGCAGATTGTCAACGTCCCCTCCTTTGTCGTTCGTCTCGACTCTCAAAAACACATCGACTTCGCCCTCACTTCGCCATACGGTGGAGGCCGCCCGGGTCGTGTGCAGCGGAAGCGCCAGGCTGCTGCTGCGAAGAAGGAGGGTGGTGACGAGGAGGACGAGGAGTAAACGGGCGCCCACCATCTATCGCGTATGTTTAGTGTTTCATGTGGGCTCTACCCTTGTATGGCTACGTATGCAATGTGTATGCGTTTCGCAGACTCCGAGTCTATTTGTCTTGTATGTGTGAATATCGTCAAGTTAAGCCTATGTGTCACTTTTAAGTTACCAGTTTGCAAGCTAGATTGTTGATTGGGCGTCGTTGGTTTGTAGTCGATGCTGCCATAAACTTGAAGTCCATGAACCATACATAACCTGTTCGTCGGCGCTTATGTGATGGCTAGTACTCGCACGCATAACGATTCAGTGAACGGCGGGGACCACATGGTTTTCTTCGACGTTCGCTTCGGATAGCAACACACCGCACCTGCCCCGTATCAGAAGACCTTCTGGACGCGGCCTCAGTTCGCATAAGATGTCTCGACTTCGATATGAACCCTGGTCTGCGTGATCCCTGACCGTTGCACGGCCATTCGAGTAAGTCCATACTAACTACTGCGACGGCCAAACTTGAGACAACTCACGGATACATTTGTAGTCTAGATTGGACAATTTCTTGCGATGACTAGCAGATCTTGCACGATCTTCCAAGTCAAGAAAGCCCTATCTTTCCTGCTAATTCTCTCTGCATGTGTCTCTACTAGTAGTGGAGAGCTGGGGCCCCAAATACCTTCTCTGGCCTCATTCACTCTGTCGGATGGTGTATTCGAACTATCATCCACCGTACAAATCGTCGTCGATAGCGAGTCGGCCAATCAGGGAACCCCGTCCCTCCTCGATTTCGCGAAGACATTCCGGGACGACTTGAAAGAAGTAGTGCCCTATGTGAAGCTCGCCCCCATCTCGTTCTCGACTCCCGACCCCGGTCACGCGTCCCCCGTTCCAACGATCTACTTGACACTCGACCCATCTGCGCAGTTCAATCTTTACAATGGGCAACCGACGGAAGAGGGATACCGCTTCCAAGTTACTCAAAACTCCTACGTGGTCGCGGCGCATGCCCCCATCGGGGTTTGGTGGGGTACCCGGACTCTCCTCCAGCAGGCCGCGATCAGCCTGGCGCAAGGTGCGAAGACCGTGTCCTTCTCCGCAGGCCAGGGGTTCGACTCTCCTGGATGGGAGGTACGCGGATTCATGTTGGACGCTGGGAGGCACTGGTTTGAGGCGTCGTTTCTGAGTAAGGTCCTTCCTCTCGGTATCTATCGGGTAATGTAGCTCACCTGAAGCCTTTCCGCAGGCGACCTCTGCATATATGCGTCGTTTTTCAAGCTGAACGAGATGCACCTCCACGCGTCGGACAACCTCTGGAACCCGGCGTTCCTATACGGCGAGGGCAACGAGGGATGGAAGCACCTCTACGCGGCGTTTAGGTTCCGTCCTCCCGCGGGGTCCGCACTCGAAGGACTCGTGCCGAGGAAGAACGAGAGCTGGGCGAAGCGGGAGTTTCTCGAGACGCAGCAGACATGTGCGGCCCACGGGGTCACGGTCATACCGGAAATCGATACGCCCGGTCACTCGCTCGTGATCAACCAGTGGAAGCCAGAGCTCATGGAGGCCGGCGCGCCGGACCACCTCAACCTTTCGTACCCAGAGACCATCCCGACTATCAAGTCCATATGGAACGAGTTTCTGCCGTGGTTCTCCGCCCCTGAGGTGTCCATAGGCGCGGACGAATACGATGCTGCTCTCGCGAACGACTACATCTCCTTCGTGAACGAGATGTCGACCTACATTGGTTCGAAGTCCAATAAGTCGATCCGTATCTGGGGCACGAACGAGCCCAGCCAGACGATGTCGGTGTCAAAGGACATCACGATTCAGCACTGGGACTTCCCGGGTGACACTATCCCCGTCCAGCTCTTATCGAAAGGATACCGCGTAATCAACTCCGAGCAGTCGTTCCTCTACCTCGATGGGAAGACGTCGGAGGCCGGGCAGTTCCCGCAGCAGCTCGACGAGGACCTACTCTGGTCTGGGGCTCCAGGGGGCAAGGGTTGGGCGCCGAACGTCTTCTCGCGCACAGACGCGACGAACAACACAAGCCCAGACGCGGAGAACCTGCGCGGCGCGATATTCGCGCTGTGGAATGATTGGGGCAATAACGCGACGACTGCGCTAGAGATCTACTACCAGCTCGCGCGGAGCGTTGCGCTCTTCGGCGAGAAGGCGTGGGCCGGGAGCGACGTTCGCGCGACGGCGCTCACGCGTGACCAGTTCGACGCAACGTACCCTGCGCTCAATGCTGCGGCACCCGGACAGAACCTCAACCGCGTCGTCAAACCACACCATGGGAACGTCATTTACGAATTCCTCGGGGCCCACCGCTCGTTACGCACAAACGTCTCATCCGTTGGTCCGCCGTACACGCTCGAGTTCAGCGTCAAGCCGGGTCCGAGGTCAGCCAGTGCGGGGTTGCTCTTCGCTGGCGTTGATTCCCGGCTGCACGTGGCGAATCTGACCTTCGAGGCGACGGGCCAGCTGTATGCGCTGGGCTACGTCCTCCCCGCCGACCGCTACACTTCCGTCGCTGTCCGTGCGACGCGCGAATACACCTACGCGGTAATCGATGGAGACGAGGCGAACCCTCGGTACTGGTATACACTGATGGACATCTGGGGGGACTACATGGCGCTGGGCAATATGTCATTTGCTGCGCCTTCCGAAAGCGTTGGTGGTTCCGGATTCGAAGGGGAGATCAGGGACATTCGATTGACCATAGATGTGCCTGCTGTGTAGGACGTACTTGGGGCGGCATTAACAGCGCAGTGAGTGGTTACCTTGCACAGCCCCATCGGCACAGGCAGGCACCGAGCGCTTCTGGAACGCCTTTCGATAATCGCACTACGCTTCCCACTGCGCACACGGGGGGTGACCGCTGCCGGCCGCCATAGAAGGCCGACCATACTCTGCGGCTCCAACGACACACTGGACTGGTGTTCCAGTCGACTCGGGCCGTCGCGCCAAACGTCCGCAGTCGAGACGAAAAAGGTAAGAGCACAGCGTTTGCTGCGAGCCCGCTAATTCCGCTCATGGTTTAGAGAATTTTCCCCACGATAGCATAGAACTCCTTGTCGTCCGCAGCTCATCTGATGCGTACATCGGCTCATCCGAGACGGTTCAGAATATTTGCAAGCTCGTCTTCATTGACTTTTGAATGTTTACCGTCACGGTTGTAAGTGGTTTTGTCTAGAATTGGGTCAGTGCGTAACCTTCTAATATGCCTGGTGAGTCAGATATAATCCATCAAAGTGAAGCGCATCGTCGTGGATGGAGCAATTATATGTCTATTCCGTTGTGACAGAGAGTCGTCCTTGTTTGCCCGACAAGACCGTACTCACGCGTTCATCGCACTCTGTAGCCTCGCTTCTCGAAGGCAAAGGCAAAGCATCGACCGCAGTCGTGGCTCATACTGGCGGCAGTCCGACAGAACGGACACCTCGCGCGCGCGCGCGATTTTTGCATGCGACAACAGACTCCTCTGAATTTGGGCATGTCGTCCGATGCTACAGGCGAGGAAGCAACCCTGCGGCGCTTGCAACGCAGGGATATAAGCACCTTGGTGCACCCTGTCCAACCTCACCAACAACTTACAGTCCTTTTCTCTTCTCCTCGACGACCCTCCAGCAGCTGTCCCCTTTCGTTCTCCTCAGGCCGTCATATCCTTGCCATCTTTCTTCTCCAACGTCATGGCCAAGGTTCGAAGCCTCGCGGCGCTGGCCGCCTTCAGCCTCCCTTACGCCCGACTCGTCGCTGGTTCTATCGGCGCCGTCTCGGACCTTACGATCTCCGACGCGGATATCTCCCCCGACGGCTACGCTCGTGCAGCTGTAGTGATGAACGGGCAGTTCCCTGGTCCTCTCATCACGGGTAACAAGGTGTGCTCAAAGGCGTAAGTCCTCTGGAACAATGCTAACACAGAGACAACAGGGTGATAACTTCCAGCTGAATGTGGTCAACAACCTCGACAACACCACAATGCTCACTGCCACGACGGTCGTACGTCCACTGCATTTCTGCCTCAATAGTTCCTCACCTGATCACTTGACCCGTAGCACTGGCACGGTCTGTTCCAGCAGGGCACCAACTGGGCTGACGGTGTGGCTATGATCAGCCAGTGCCCCATTTCCATTGACAACTCGTTCCTGTACGATTTCACGGCAACCGACCAAGCTGGTACTTTCTGGTACCACAGCCATCTGTCCACCCAGTACTGCGATGGCCTCCGCGGCCCCATGGTCATCTACGATCCCGACGATCCGCATGCGAGTCTCTACGATGTCGACGACGAGACAACTGTCATCACGCTGGCTGACTGGTATCACACTGCCGCGCGTCTCGGCAACCGTTTCCCGTGAGTGCTTTCAAATGTATACCTGAGGACATGTACTCACCGCAGGCTTGGGGATCAGTGGTGGTGCCGACAGCACGTTGATCAACGGTCTTGGCCGGTTTGCCGGCGGTGACTCTACGGACCTGGCCGTCGTTAACGTCACTCAGGGCCAGCGGTACCGCATCCGCCTCATCGCTATGTCCTGCGACCCGAACTTCGTCTTCTCAATTGACGGACACAACATGACTGTCATTGAGGCTGATGGGATCAACCACACACCGGTCGTTGTCGACTCTATCCAGATCTTCGCTGGCCAGCGGTACTCGTTCGTCGTAAGTCTCCTTCTTTTGCCTTAAAGAAGTATGGGACACTCATCTCCTTGTCTAGCTCACGGCCGACCAGGCCATTGACAACTACTGGATCCGCGCCCTCCCCAACATCGGTACTACCACCTTTGATGGCGGCGTGAACTCTGCTATCCTTCGCTACACGGGTGCTGACGCCATTGAGCCCACGACCACTGAGACGACTTCTGTCCTCGCTCTCAACGAGACTGACCTTATCCCTCTCGAGAACCTGGCCGCGCCTGGCACTGCTGAGGTCGGTGGAGTCGACTACGCCCTCAACCTGGACTTTGGCTTCGTAAGTGTCCGTTTTGCTGGAAACCCAGAAACTGAGGCTTACTATTTATTCGTACAGAACGGCACCGAGTTCTTCATCAATGATGTCGCGTTCGTTCCCCCTCCGTCCCCGCCCTTCTGCAAATTCTTTCTGGTACTACCGCCGCCGCCGACCTTCTCCCGTCGGGCAGTTACTACACTCTGCCGTCGAACTCGACGGTCGAGATCTCCTTCACCATGAACACCACTGCCGCCCCCGGTGCTCCCCACCCCTTCCACTTGCACGGTGTAAGTGTGCCCCGTTGCTCATCGTCTGGCCACCCTGCTCACAGCATTGACAGCACTCGTTCTACGTCGTGCGCTCTGCCGGCGAGACCACCTACAACTATGTGAACCCGCCCCAGCGCGATGTTGTGAGCATCGGTGACGACGGCGACAACGTCACCATTCGCTTCACCACCGACAACCCCGGCCCGTGGTTCCTCCACTGCCACATCGACTGGCATCTTGAGGCCGGCTTCGCCATCGTCTTCGCTGAGGAGACGGATGAGGTCACGACCTCGGTCACCCCGAGCAGTAAGTTGTTGTTGTTCGCTTCTGTCAATATATCGAGGCTCACTTACCTTCTCTTCACCAGCTGCCTGGGAGGACCTTTGCCCGATCTACGCCTCTGCTTACCCCAGTGGCTTGACGAAGAAGAAGCGCAGCGCCCACCGCCGCAGCCTGGATGCCAGCTTCTGATAGGCAGTCAACAATGAGTACATGATGGTAACGCGAATGAAGGAAATCGTCAGAAGTCAAATATCGCCACGGACAACTCTCCTTTCTCTCGGTCGTTCTTAGTGTCATTCTCTAGTATCATTCTCTTAGTGGCGGCTGTATCGCGCGTCGTGTCTCTACGTGGTTCCGTTCATTTCGAAGTACACTTACTTAATACATCAATGGTATAATGTTGGTTACAACTTAGTCTGCGCGATTTCTGGCCAAGGTATCGGTATAGGGTTCAGTGTGCTACATGTGTAACTACAGCCTTCCCCAGCTGTTGCTCTCAATGCGACTTGGATCCTCCTAATTGGCGGTTCAAATTCCAGTTCCACTTGCATTTTCCATCGTTGTATAACTCATAAGTAGCGCGACTGCCCGAATGATGGTCACACATCGACACCTCCGGATCGCTGGGCCACACGGACATGCCAAGTACTCAAAAGAACATTTTGCCATACAATGACTAGGATGCGATATGTCAGGTTTCCAGCCCTGCAAATTAAGTCCCATTGACGGAGGGAGACACGCAACAGTACAAGTGCCCGAAAACGACATAGCATGATACGTTACACTACGCATATGGAAAACACGACGACGAAACATATGATAACATGGCCAAGTGGTCAACGTTTTAACGATGATGGATACGGTACGATAGACAAAAATCCAGAAGCACGACCTTCATGCAGTATTGTTCCATTGTTCCACAAAAAACGATCCGACTATGATTACTGAGCCTTTCTCCGCCGTCGAGGCGGCGAGCGTTCTCCAGGGGACGGATGCTTGTTAGCATCGGCGCTGGTAGTATCCGTGGACTTCGGCGGAGTCGTTTCCGTTTCCGTTTCCGTTTGCGATGCCGTTGTCGTTGCCGCTCCCCTCTTTCCCCTTCCCCTTTCCGTTCGCATTCGCATTCGCATTCACACTCGCACTGGCGTTCGCAGCGGCGGCTCTCAGCGTCGCGAAGCTCGGGCCCTGCGCTACGTACGCCTTCTTTCGCTGCGCTTGCGCCTGCACCGAGTCCGGACGCGGTGGGAGGCCATGGTGCCGCGCAGGCGGTCCAGCATGTGGCCCAGGGCGCTGAGGCAAGTTCCCATTGCCGTTGCCGTTACCGTGGACGTTGACGTTTCGCGGGCTATCGCTCGTGTTCCCGACGTTAGCCCCAGTCCCATTAACGTTAACGTGTCCGGATGGCCTCGAGTTGTATCTCGGGTGTGACTGGTACTGGCCATGTTGCGGACGCCGCTGCTCGTAGTGGCCAACGAACTGTGCCACGGACTGCTGCGCCTCGTCGAGCGCCCGACCGAGTCGGCCGGACGAGACGATGTCCTTGAGCGAGCTGCGGTGCGCGAGGGTCTGTGTTTGTGGTTAAAGATTGTGCTCGGGTAGGCGTGAAACTTGATTGCGACGTACGGAATCTGAGACCCCGAGGATGGTTCCGAGCACGTTGTAGGCAGCGGGGGCATCGGAAAATGGGTATGCTTTCAGCGCAGCGTGCGCCTCCTGGAAGAGCGTGCGGATCCGCTGAACCTTACTGGTCGGCCGTCCAACGTCGTTATCTGTAAAGCGGCCGAACAACGCCAGAGTCAGCAGAGTCCTCACAACGCACCGCAAAGGGAAAGAGAGAAAGAAACGACATACCTGATTTAATCAGACACTCGATGCAGAGCGCGTGCGGATGGTTTGTGTTCGTCCACCCCTTCTCCTCCTTCGTCAGCACCTTGCCCTGGCTCACCGACACAACCGACGTCTCATAGTCGAACCTGTTCCCATAATACTCCAAGAAGTCCACAAGTAGTACTCCCAGCGACTCATTCTCCAGAGGCTGGTCGATGAACGCCGCGGGGCGCTGCATCGGGTTCATCTGGAGGAAGTTGATGGCGAGGCAGATTACCCCGTAGCTGCTGAGCCCGCCGCCGGACGCGGCGTTGAGGCCGTGGCGCGTGAGGAGGGACTTGAGGCAGAGGACGAGGAAGCGGAGCGCGGGCATGCGGGTGAAGTAGTCGCGCAGGATGGGCACGGCCTTCACGCCGTCCGTCGCGTTCAGGCTGATGTCGATCTTGACGGAGCCTGCGGACGTGGCAGGCGGTCAGGACTCAGCATGGTACATATATGCGTGCTGGGCGCACGACGCCAGGACGGAAGATGTCGATGTGCGACTCACCGAGGTCGGGCACGGTCTGGAAGGAGATGACGGGGACGCGCGCGCGGTGGATGACCTGGACGTGCGCGGCGACGCGGTTATGGCGCATGAGCGCGGAGAGCTGGAACAGCGTCTTCTTCTTCGTCTCTGGGTCGTCATACGACTCCGGCATCGTGACCACCAGGTCCGTGTCCCTGTATGCGCGCGATCAGCCACCAGCTTTCTCGAGTGATAACAAACAGAGCAGCGGACATACCCGTCTGGGAGGTAGAGGTTCTGCGCGACGCTGCCGAAGGTGTCCACTGTGCCCCGAGGGAACCGCCGCTGGACCGAGTCCGAGACGAGCTTGATGAGCATCGCGCGCACGTGTGCCTCTTCGGGGCTCGGGGAGATGTACTGGTAGAACGCGACGATCTCGTCGTGCAACCTACGCCGCCGTCTCGCCTCGTCTCGCGCACTCTACGTGTTCAAGAGGGAGAATGCACGCACCGTTGCTCCTTGCTGTCATAACTCGTCGTGCCCAGCCTCTCTAGCCAGGGCGCGCTCCAAACCACCTCAATCTCCCCTTCTGCATCGCCGTGTTCTCCCTCACCGCTAACCTCGCCATTGGCCTGCACGCGAGAATCAGGCTGTGGTTTGGCTACCGCTGCGGCTGCTTCAACTGTGACTGGAGGGTCTCCGGCAACGCTCGTAGACGCTTCGCTGGCAATGCGCTTGCGTTTCGGCCTTCTTTTCCTATTATCATGCGCTCTTTGCGTCGAAGACCCGGGGTTGACGTTGATTATCGGACGAGGGATGTTGCTCGGGCCAGCGGCAACATTGACACTGGGATCCCTAGCGGCGCGCCGACATTGGTTGGGTCCCAGTGAGCGAGAACTGTGCACGGTGCTCACATTGTGGTCGTTCAAGGTTCACAGTGGATGGGCTTGCAGATAATGCTGCAAGGAGAGATAGAGATATGGGTCGCAGAGAGACCCGGGTGAGGGTTGATCAGATTCAAGAACCGTTGCCAGTGCAAGTCCATGTCCGGCACTCATTGGGCACTCAGCAACGGCAGTGGGCGCCTAACACGGCTCCACGCGATCACATGACTTACGTGTCCTCATGGAGGCGCCCGAGCGCCACTTACGCGTCTAGCTAGCCAACAGTCAACAGCGGACGTACACAATTACTGGGTGCGGGGACAAAGTGCACGGAGCAGGCATATAATACAACTCGACGAAACATCGATGCACGGCGGCCCCGGCCCACATGACGCTGACTCGGGCATAACCAGACCACATGGACAACACGCACACCGCACACCAAACACGGAAGACGATACAGCGGTTGTGGCACAACATTGCGATTTTCGTAAATTGATACATGGGCAGTTAGCACTAACGAACTTCTCATGAGCAAGCATACACATCCTTCGTGCTTCCGTCCGTCGTTGATCGACGACCCTTTTTATTTCTTGAGCAGAGCAGGCGCCTCCGAGCCCGCGGACAAGCCCTTCTCGCCAGCATAGACGCCGTTGCCGATCTCCTCCCTGCAAGTCACAGCACGATCAACGCATTGCGCGGAAAATCTGAAACAAAGACACGTACTCAATGCGGAGCAAGGCGTTGTACTTGGCGACACGCTCGCTACGGGCGGGCGCGCCAGTCTTGATCTGGCCAACGCCGAGGGCGACGACGAGGTCCGCGATCACGGTGTTCTCCGTCTCACCCGAACGGTGCGAGACCATGACGCCCCATCCGTCCGACTGCGCGAGCTGAGCACTATATGACGTCCGAAGCAGTGTTAGTGAGTCATATTCAAAGCGATCGACAGACGCAATGCAATGCAGCAGCACACTTACGCCTGAATCGATTCCGAGATGGTACCGATCTGGTTAACCTTGAGCAGCAGACCGTTGCACGCCTTCTTCTCGATCGCAGTCTTGATACGGAGCGGGTTGGTGACCGTGAGGTCGTCGCCGACGATCTGGATACCGGACTTGCTCGTGAAGTGGCTCCACGCCTCCCAGTCGTCCTGGTCGAAGGGGTCCTCGATCGACACGATCGGGTACTTCTTGACGTAGCCGAGGTAGAGGTCCGCAAGTTCGACGCCCGAGATCCATTTCGTTGGGTCCGAGTTCGGGTTCTTGAAGTCAAGGTCATACTTGCCGTCCTTGTAGAACTCCGACGACGCAACGTCCAACGCGATCTTGATCTTGCCCTCGTACCCGGCCTTCTTGATAGCCTCAGTGAGGAGCTCAAGTGATTCCTCAGCACCAGAGACGTTAGGGGCGAAGCCACCCTCGTCACCGACGTTGACAGCTTGACACCGATTCAGTACAAATGCATTCAGAGTCACGCGACATGCCGTACTCACCGTCGATGCCGTATTTTGCGCTGATGACCTTCTTCAGCGTGTGGTAGGTCTCCGTACCGATCTTGAGCGCCTCGGTGAAAGTGGTGGCACCCGTGGGGAGGAGCATGAACTCCTGGAATGCCAGCTTGTTTCCAGCATGCGAACCGCCGTTGATAACGTTGAACGCGGGGGTGGGGAGGACGAAGGGGGGCTTGACACCGGCGAGGTCGGCGAGGTGCTGGTAGAGGGGGACGCCCTTCTCCGCAGCACCTGCCTCCGCGACGGCGATGGAGACACCGAGAATGGCATTCGCGCCAAGCTTGCCCTTGTTCGGAGTACCGTCGAGCTTGATGAGGAAGTCGTCGATCTCCTTCTGAGCAGTAACCTGGAGGCCAGACTTGATGAGCTCAGGGCCGATGGTGTCGTTGACGTTCGCGACCGCCTTAGAAACACCTGTGAGCACGAGGGCATAACGTCAATCATTTGATGTCTAGAAAATGCACGAGGACTTACCCTTGCCGACGTATGCGTTCTTGTCACCGTCACGAAGCTCAACCGCCTCGTGAATACCGGTGGACGCGCCTGAAGGGACTGAAGCCCTGAAGCGACCTAGAGGCGCATTAAAACCGCATAAAAATAAAGCGCAAGAAACAGGGGTATGAGTGACGGCACGGTGGGGGATGGACTGCAGGTGACTATATGCGCATATAATACTAGGTTTTTTCGCCCCGAGAGTCTTCCGAGGGCAACTCATCCCTCTGCGATCCTCGATAAAGGCTTCTCGAGAGCCTCTGATGAACGCGATACCCTCCAGATGTACAGCGCATACCAACGCCATGGTAGCGCAAGACAATTCATGCTCCAGAGACAGGTCGCGTACCTTTGGCGGTGTAGAGATCGACCTCGACGGTGGGGTTGCCGCGAGAGTCGAAGATCTATGCATTCACAAGTCAGCTCATCGCGCGGGCCATGTGTCTGAAAGGGAAAACATACCTGGCGAGCGTGAACCTTGGTGACCGACATATCGATGGTAGGAGAGAAGGGGATGATGGCCTCGAGTCGCGCCGAGACGCGTTCTTCAATGGCGTCAAGTTCCCACGATAACGGAGGGCGCTTATCTATGTTCTATCCTGTTCCAACGAGCTTCCAACTTTTTTTTTTGTCGCTTGGTCTCGGACGACGTCGTCCTCTCTGGACCGCAACTGGGCCCTCGGACCATGTTCTCCGTATCCTCGCCTTGCCGCTCTGTCCCTCTCACCAGCATCCACCACCCTCGAGGTCCATGTTTCACAGCGTACTCCGTCCGCCTTAGTCGCGCCGGCCTCCGTGACTTCGTGAAGCTCTTCTCAAGCTCCAGGACCTGGCAAACCCCAATCCAGCAGCCGTCCAACGGTTGTTGGAACGTCTCAGCAGCAACGATATCAGGTCTCCGGTCGGCCGGTATCTGGACGAGTCGGGTTTATGCTGCGATCGATGGTGATTGAGGCGGGATATGGCGCGAAGGTAGGTTGTCAATGTTCCCAATATTTGGAAGCTTCAGAGGTTCGAGATTCGGGCTGGTGGTTTCTCCTGCCGTCTTGGCCTTACCCTTACCCTCGGATCTTGAATACGAAGCTACGGAGTTCACGGTCGTACACTTCGTAATACGCGATCAGCGTATGGCTGGCGGATTTTCGACAAATTCGCACTCACGATATCGGGAACTTTGTTGCTGCGTGGGCGTTGATCATCTCGTATTGGCCGCCCTCAAGGTTCCCTGTGTACGGTAAGACTTCTAGAGAACTAGTTACGGGCTTCCGATGCGGAGTATCTCTTGGAATTTCGGCTGTCCTCGGAAGGGTTTTTGGGCCAATTTGTGGTTCTGCATTCCGGCAGCTACCCGAGCCACCACACAGATGAGTTACAGTTACCTGTGTGTGGATGAGGAGGGCTTTCAGCTGAACGAGAGCGATGTAGGGAGGACTCACTTGGCCAATGGCATCACGCAGGTTGGATGCGTGCTTGGGGGCGCGATGATGCAGATGGCCATAAAAGGACCGCGCCGAGCGTCGGTTGCACACATGGCAACTGCGCACGCGAATGTATGGCGTCATACCGTACACGGCGCCCTCTGCGCTGCTGCAGTTGGCAATGGCTGCAGCAACTCATGAACGTGTGCGTCTCGCCCGTGCCCCACCTCGGATTCGGATTCGTGCAACAACGGTCTCATAGCGAGCACCGACCGAGCGCTCCACTATCACGGAGGCGATGATCCTCTCCAACAGTGCGAGTATTCCCGGTGAGACTTCCCGCCGTGCCTAGTGACAGACTCCGCCACTCGAGCCTTATCTCCCCTCCCCTCTCAGCTGCAGCTTCCCCCTGCTCTCTTACCACAACCACCACCATCTCCCATTGTCGACAACTCCTGGTCTTGTTCTCTTTGTCTTCGTTCATTCATACCCCCATTCTTGTATATCTATTCCCTACATATACCACTACACCTCCACCTTAATCTCCGCCAGCACGCCAGACACCACAATGCCCGTCTTCACGACACCCTCCGCTCTCCGCGCCCGCCGCTCCTCTCGCACCCCCTCCCTCCCCCTCAACGTCAACACCTCCCCTGCCCAGCCCAAGTCCGACGCCGACCCCGCATCTCCGAACGCCACCCAGCCCAGCTCCCCCTTCGCCGAGGGCGAGAGCATCGTCCTCAAGGCGAAGCGCGCGTACGACCGTGACCGCCAGCGCGCCAAGAAGCGCAAGGAACGCGCGGAGCGGGAGCGCGAACGCACCGCCGCGCTCGTCCCCGTCCAGGCCATCCAGGCCGCCCACAGTCGCGAAGGGTCCGCGAAGCACGCTGGGAAGAGCAATGGGAAGCCGAGGCTGGTCACGTCCGAGGACAAGGACGTTGCGGTGCTGCTCCCGCTCTCGCTCCCGACGAGCCCGGTCGAGGAGATCATCGCGGACGTCGTCGAGCGTGCGATGCTTGCGCGTAGTGACGGCGCCGCGGTGTCGGTTTCGGTGATGATGGCCAGCCAGGCGCGCGAGGTGGGCATAGAGCAGCTCATGAAGCCCGCCAAGGCGCGGAAGAGCAAGGGTGAGCTCATCCTCCTCCCTCTCGGGTCTGCATGCCAACACGGATTGGGATGGCTGATGCACATATCTGTTTGGTCAGCCGGCGACTTCGAGGTCGTGTCGGACATGCCGGTCGTCATTGCGCTGGACGACCAGATGCCCGACGAGGCGGAACTCGACGAGCCGTGGGAGCACATCTCCGCGGACGAGCTCGACGAGAAGCGCGAGAGCCCGCCGTCGTACGCCACCGTGCTCGCCAACGCGATATGATTGGCACATACGCGATACCCCTCCCCATGCACACGGATCCGCAGCATATTTATCGGGCTCAGCCTCTCAGGCTGAGGAATGTGGGCGACCGACCTCGCCCGTGATAACAGATAACCTAAATTGGCTGACCGGGAAGGACTGCTGAAGCATTTAGCTGTACTTCGTGCTCCATTCACATGCCTGCAGTTGAAGGACTCGCAGCGCTCGAGATTACACATATAACACGGAACGGACAGTAACACTCTCAGCCAGATAACGACGCGTTGATAGCATACCACCAGTAACGATCTCTTGCCCCTCCAACTCCGCTACATTCCTTACTCGGTGACAGGTGCCATAATGCTGTAGATGCTTCCCCTTCATGTAACATACCGTTTACGCACGTTGCAATTGTACCACCACCATCGAACGCCACGTATTGTACCGACAACAGTACTTGCTTTATCGCTTATCACCCCATATGTCCCCCGTTTACGTGCCTTCTCGTCTGTCGCATACTTACCTGAATGCAACCGTAGGCCATATCACATGCAACTAGAATAGCAACGGATAGCGGATGTAATAAATATAGTATGAACCAAGGATGTTATGCACGAAGGACATCGATACAGGCCCGCCCATGGAAGTGGGCTCGAAAACGGTCTGCTCAGAAGTTGGCATGCCGTGCCGGGTTGATGATGGGTAGGGGGTGCGCCTCGGTGTTGAAGACATACTCTGTGTCGAGGACATGTTAGCAAGAGACAAGGGCCACTAAGAGAGCACAGAGGGAAAACGAAAAAACGCACTGCTCAGCGGCACGACCGAGTCGTCCTCGAACAGGAGGTACAAGTACTTCAGCGTCTCGCTCTGCAAGCATCATTCAAATTCAAATCAGCAACGGCAAGCGCAAAGGGAGGGGGGACAGGCCAGACGGCGTACCATCAAGAACGTCTCCATCTTGTCTTCGTGCTCGACGGGACCGCGTCGACGTTGAGGATGCTCGCGTACCCGCCCGTCTCGACCTTGCAGTGCCTCTCGATCGCGCTGAAGATCTCCCACCCGTACCGCCGGTACTTCTCGTCGCCCGTGAGCCGGTACGCGAGGAACAGCGACTCGACCGTTTCGGGCCGCAGGATGTACCGCGCGTCGTACGGCGGCGGCGCCCCGGGCCTACGTACGCCATCCCCCAAAACGTGGTCAGCATCCGGCGCGAAAGGCAAGAGCACGAAAACGGCGCAAAACACGCACTGCGCGCCCTTGATGTACCAGTCCTGCGGCATGTTCGAGACGACATGATTGAGGTTGTCGTTCGGTATGCGGAAGTGCACGATCTCGGGCGAGAGGCCCGTCGCGGTGTCATGCGTGCGCATGCACGTCTCCACGAGCTCGACGCCCGTCTGCCAGTCGCGCTTGCCCGTCGCGGTCAGCTGGCCCGGGCGCGGGGGGACGGAGACGGGGAAGGAGAGCGCGCCGCTCGTCACGGCGCCGAGCATGAGCGAGCCCCCGAGGAAGCAGACGAGGTGGTCTTGTTTCGGCATGAGGCGCCATGAGCTGTTGGAAGGAAAGCGCTATGTTAGCGCAGTATCACAAGGCCGATGAAGTCAGGAACAGGGAGGGGGGCGTACATTTGGCCTGAAGATCCGCGTTCAGGGATGAGCTCGGAGGTGTAGGTCAGCCGCGCGAACTCGCTTTTCTTGATGAGGTGGGCATGGATGCCGTCGATGGCCCCATGGTACATCTACGACGTTGCCATCAATGGCAAAGATCACAAGGTGCAAGGAACGCAATCTCACCTCTTGGTATACAGGTTCCGTCAGGTTCTGGTCTTATGGTCAGGTTCAAGTAAGGACGTTTAGAATGGAGGCGCATACGGTTTGCAAATATTGTTTCCTAGGGTAGCCCCATCAGCGTGTTTACTGGCGTTGATACCCAGGAAGCTCACAAGAGATATTCGTAATATGAGTCTCCACGGGAACCAAGACGGATAGCGGAGAGCACGAAGCGACCATCCTCGGGGCTGAAAAAAATGGGTCTTCAATGTCTGTACTAGTTCCTTTGATAAACCCAAACTCACTTCATGAATATGGAGGCGAGTCCTGTAGTCAAGCTCGAGCCCTTGATAACCCGCATGACCTGTTCTAGTTTGTCAATTGATAGATTCAGAAACCAAAGTGCTGAGGGACGCGAATCACCCTTTCCGCGGCGTCCCAATAGGCATCATTGTCGGTCAGGTAACTCAGGTACCTGAATTCAAGTTGGAGAGTCGATACCTCGGCGGTGCTAACCAGATTCTGGTTGTCCTTCGACATGACACCCTTCCGCTGACCGAGGTTGATCATCGACGTTGGCAGTCCTGACGGCGTATCGAACGCAGGCATGATCCGGTCCGCGAGCTCCTTCGCTTTTTCGAGGAACAACTCGTCCTGCGAGAAGTGGTATGCTGACAACAGCCCACCCAACACACGGATCGTGGTCTGCCGCCCAGATGAGCAAGGATTGGACAGAGGAGTATATGCACATGTTGTACAAACCTCGAATGTGTTGAAGTCCGCGTCGCGGTCAAATGTCATTTTCGTCTCCACCCACTTCCGCGCACGCGCATATTCGTCGTGTAGGCCCATGATTAGCATGGTGTCGATGGAGTCAACGACTGTGTAGCCGATGCCTCCCGCCTCCGTCAAGTTCGAGCCCTGGTGGCCGATAGGGTGATACTCATCGTCGCCCATAGCGTCCCGTTCTGTTGATGTAAGCGTAAGCCTTCAATTTCAGCGGATTGCAAGACGCGGACGTACCGTATGCAAGCCATGCATGCTGACGCATCCCGCCGCGTTCAGCATAAGCATATAGCAAGGGTCCAGACTACACACCGCTCACCTTGAACGCGTTGACCACAGCATCCCTCTTCTCCACGTCCGCGATGAATGACGGCGTGGCAGGGACATATCCAACCTCCTCCAGACCAAGGAACTCGTTCAGGGGATCCAACACAAAGGACGGGTCCTTCAACAACAGCCCTCAGCCTCCACTCTTCCACGCACACTCCTCGGTGCTTGCAAGCATCCGGGCGAGAACACGCACCCTGTACACAAACACACAAACCACCGACAGCAGGACGACCGCGAACAGCGTCCCAAAGGACGAGCTGCCCGTCCCACCCGCCGCCTTCGCCTTCGCTCCCGCTTTCCCCGGGTCCTACATAGGGTTTAAGCCCGCTCGTGAGCCCTCCTCCCACACATCCGACAAGGTTAGAGAATGACAAGTACGTTCTCAGCTGCAGCCGACTGTTTCTCTTTCTTCTCCTCGGCCTCTGCCACGGCCTTCCCTTTTGCCTTTTCCGTGTTATTTCTCTTGCGAACACCTTCTGCTTCGGTCATCCTGTTTGAAAGTTGACGGGGTCGTGTGCGCGCGCGTGTAAAGTGTATGTGATCGAATACGTGCGCAGAACCAGCCGTCGCAAGCCCAAAAGTCCCAGTTAATGCAAGAGTGGATGAAAAGCGCTGCCAGAGATGCAGAGGACGAAGATGTGGGCGATTGAATCGGGGTGGTGGTCAAGAAGGAGCAGGGAACCAGCAGCCACCTCAGCGGCTCTCGAGTCTCGTCACTGGTAGCATGCCCGCAGCTGGTCGGCAAAATTGGGGAGAAATTGCACACGTCACAAGCTTCCATGCGGAATCGAAGTTGTGCGTTGTTGCTGCGCAAGCGGCTATCGGCGTGCCAGTTCCGCGTACGCGTTCAGTTCCGGGCCCGTGGCGTCGTCGTCGTTCAAACATTCTCTGAATCTCTCACTCATCGCCTTTGTGGACTCCTCCAGCAGTGCGAACACTGGCTACGGCTGGCGAGGTCGCATGTGCGAAGGCTGGACACTCGCAAAACAACGTGAGTCTACTGATATTGTACATGTCCTTGCTTGTGATGCAAATGCCTCGAAGCCGATTGCGCTACAGTACATCATCCTGGTCATGCTACAGACGTCGTCTAAACTGATGCAATCCTCCTTACGCCCACTTCTTGACGTCCTCCGTGTTGGGGCCCGCCGGGTCATCCGACGCCGCGAGGTTGCACTGATGGAAGGCGCGGACCTGGTCAGGCTTGAACGCGCCGACGACGGTATGAAGGACCCCGCGGTTGTGGAAGAGAACCAGGTCCTTCTCGCGCCTACGTATAAAAGTTGTGGGTATTCGTCAAACAACGGTTCCTGTCTTACTGAATAGACATACCAGTCATGAGGATACACAAGCTACCAACGCAAAAGAAAAATGAGCAATCCTGTGAAGGTGATTGGACACCTGAACGCGAAACACTAACCTTGGGGCAATCGCCGGACGCTGCATCTTGTACAGAAGGTCCCTGACCTCCTTGAGGTCCGTCAAACGCGCACCATCCGGGTACAGTGCACCCTCGCGCTTCGCGCCTTCCGGAAGAGGTTCGACCAGGAGCTCTGAAACGCCGCAGGGATGCACCTGAAAATGCAGATCGCCCGTAACGGGATTCTTCCAGACCTATATGCACGCGCCAGGTCCGGATCAAACACGAGTGCTCCAACTCCACCGGGAACCAAAGGATAAAATCGTACCATGGGGAAGACCTTGACCCTAGACGCCTCCCATGGAGGAAGCTCGTCATACGACATCTCCAGGCTCTCGGAAAGGATGCCCAGTCCGGTTGGAAGCGCGCGTGCAGGCGCCATCCAGACGTACGGGTGCGGGGCGTACCTGACCTTCGTGCGGACGGCGACGCTCTTGAGCTCGGGCGGGAGGATGTCGAACATTGTCTTGCCGTCTACGAATGCAGTCGTCCCAAGGGGCACCTCCAGCTCGTCGCCGGTGCCGTCATCATACCGGACCGTCTGATGGGGCCCAGCGGGGACAGTAACGCCGTAGAGCGTGGTGACCTTCGGGGGGAGAGGTCGTACAGGGCGGCGTCGATGTGCCAACGGTAGAAGCGGGTGTAGCCCTTGGCTTCGTCTTCCTCGGAGACGCGGGTCTTGTGGAAGGTCGTGTGCGAGGGGTGCTTGAGCTTCGCTTCTGCGAGGCCCTCGTGGTCATACACGGTGCCGTTCCCGATAAGCTGCACCTGCTGGACACGAGGAATCGTCTTCAGGTCTGGATGGAGGATGGACTTCTTCTGGCCCTCGGTCTTCTTGTTCCCGTGGCCGTAGCTCTCGGACGCGGGGTCGAACGCCTGCGGGACGTGAGGATAACGGAACAAGCGCGATCATGATAAGGTAGACGCGGTCGTACCTTTGTGAGGGCATACTGCTGCTCGGGGGTGAGGTCTACGTCTCGGAACAGGAGCGCACCGTGCTGTTCATGTTGACCTGTGCTTTCAGCGATGACCTCCTTGAAGCAGGCGCGACCCTATCGAACCTTATACAGGAGATCGTGGACCTCCTTGAACTGTTCCGGGCTCAACGCGCCAGGATTCACACCCTTGACCTCCCTCCCAAAGTCCTTCAATGCTGCAGCATCAGCGGTGGGGGGAACGGGCAGGGGAACGACTTGGATGGCCATGATGTCACTGTTGAGATGCGCAGTAGTAGTTGTACTGTGCGAGAAGTTTGCACGGAAAGTTCGCTCGAGCTCGGAGATGGTGGGGGTAAAGAACAAAGGGACGTCGTGCGACAGTGGGCGGCGCGTGCCGTGGTCGTGTTCGTTGAATGGATAACCGACAGAGTGAAGAGCATGCTAGTGCGAGTGCCGGCGCCGACCTTATCAGTCACTGTCAGTGTGTGGGGAAGATTAGATTATTAGTTCATGCCGCTCACGTAATGACCGTGACCGCGTAAGCGCTTGAGTTCCCGTAAATGGGCGGCAAATCCGCGTGGGCAACACGCTGCAAACAAGCAACGCTCTGCAAAACGCGTCGCGGCGCGTCTCCCGAACCACACCCTTGTTCTCCTCCCTCCCACTCGCGTCTACCTCCTCCTACTATCCGTGCGGCGGGTCTTCTACGCGTCTTTATACCGCATACACATCCTACGCAATGTACGGTTCAGCAGCAGTCCAGAAAGCCAAAAGACGCACCCACTCTCGGCCAGAACTCTCAGACGAGCAGAAGCAGGAGATCAAGGAAGCATTCGAACTTTTCGATACGGACAAGGACGGTTGCGTCGATTACCATGAACTCAAAGTCGCAATGCGTGCCCTCGGCTTCGACCTCAAGAAGGCCGAGGTCCTCAAGATCCTCCGCGATCACGACAAGTCTGGCTCTGGGCTTGTGGAGTTCGACGACTTCGTCAAAATCAGTGCGTCTTCCCGTGTCCACCCTGACGTAGCATGGCGCAGCCACGCCTTGCCATGCTGCGCCCCGGTGTTGCGCTCCCGATGGAATGCTGACCCTTTGCCACCGCTATGTCGCCCTGTGGCTTGTGATTCCCCGTCTGCCAACGGCCGTTTCCGCGCACCACCAGTGACCGAGCGCATCCTCGCACGAGATCCAATGGAGGAGATACGCCGCGCGTTCCAGCTATTTGATGACGACAATACAGGCAAGATCAGTCTCCGGAACCTTCGACGGGTCGCGAAAGAAATTGGGGACCGTCTAGAGGACGAAGAGCTGTGAGTGCCGTGACCATCACTTGCCCGCCTCCATTCCACACCTCCCATTTTCGAGTACTGTGCCGCCTTTGTCATCCATTTTGGTTTTACCCATTCGTGTGCAGCTCGTCCTGCCGCGCGGACCCCGGTTCTGTCGGCTGTCACTGCGCCGATAATATTCAACATATACATGTCGAGAACGGTTATACTGATGCGCGGCTCCTTCTCTTCTAGGCAAGCGATGATAGACGAATTTGACCTGGACCAGGACGGAGAGATCAACGAGCAGGAATTCTTCGCAATAATGACAGACGATGCATAGCCTCGAGGCACCCAGGCCCTTGACCGTCTTCCCACCTCAGGTTTCCACTGGCATTGGTTGTCTAGACCCATGGAACCGGCCTTATTTTCCGGAGCCGCTGAGCTCGACCTCGAACTCCGCGCCACCCCTTGTTTTTCGTCTCTGTTGGCCGGATATCTCATTAGTGATCCCTAATTGTAACCTGCACTACTTAGTTATCGACCGGATTGCAAGTCCATTTTGCCGCCGTGAGTAGAACTATTCCAGCGATCGACACTTCCCGAATAACGTTGGCTCATTCGTCCGGAACAGTGCCGTCTACCTGACCGGTATTAGCTGTGTATCGAAGTATTCCATGTGCAACTATAGACCTTCTCGAAGATCACTGGGCCCGTAGCGAAACCGCGCAGGACACAAGAATGAAGACGCCGGGGGAGAACATCAACGGCCAAGAGACAAGCCGGCAGTCATATGTCGAGCACCTTAGACATATCGGTCGCGCGGACATGCCCAACCCAATTATTAGCGCGTCCCGGCCTAGTCTCCATTCGGGTTCCCGCAGTACTCTGCAGAGAGAGCGAGAGCGCGCGCCCCCGCGAGCGAGCCTAAAAGTGCCTAGAGCCTGAGAACTCGATCGGGGCGGGGCGATCGGCGATCCCCATTCAAATATTGCCATTCCTTGGCCCCAGCTTGGGCTTCCGAACGCAGCGGCTTCTTTCGCACAGGCGAGCTGGCCACCGCTACTTATTGAACGCCATTGTGGTCACGCCCTGCAGCGTAACGGTTTTCGCGCTGCTGTGCTTTAGTCCATGCCGCACTTGGCGGGTCCGTGATACCAGACGGTACCGCCGACGCACCGCTGGCCAGCGGCCAGCCAGAGTTGTTTCGATGTTCGAAGGGAACAAACAGATCCCAGCATAATACAGGTGCGGATCGCAGAGAGCCCGCCATCCGCGCGATGATCGCGGAGCGGTGTGCGCTTGGCTCGGGCTCGGGCTCGGGCTTGGGCTTGGGCTTGGGCTTGGGGCCTTCGGGCTTCCATGACGCTGTGAGTCAGTTGCTTGCCGTGGAGCTCTTCCTTCCTAATGGTGCTGTTACTATTGGCACCGGGGTCCATCCTGGTTCCATCGTCGGTCATTCGGCTGGCGTGCACGCCGGCCGCAGTTGGACCGGGGCCACACAGCCAAGGACCGTTCTGGCTGTCGGAGGGCACGGCTGCACCATTACTGCAATTGTGCCATAAGCCTATAAAGCTCGAAGATCCGAATGGTAACTTTCGAAATCGAATTCCAAGGACCCGGGGTGGTCCCGCGCCGGCTCCACACGGGATGGCAGGCTGCGCGACTTGCGCTGTAGCAGGTCTCCGCGAACGCCCCGAATTTGGGCTTTGGCACCGCCAGTGGATTAGAATTCGGACTACGCACGCCAATTCCGGTCTGATTCGTGGCACTCGGGCCAGTGGACACGCTGCTCGTGACGGCGTGGCACCGAGAGGGCGGGAGCGCAGGTTGGGTGGTTAGCACCGCGCCAACGTCTGTGCTATGTGCATCCCGGTCGTCGCTGCGCGGAGACAGCGCGCTCTGCAATGAGGACGTGACGATCCGCGACGAAGATATGCGAGCGGGATCTAGGTCAGTGCAGGTGCGGAAGCGGAGGCGGAGTGGCGAGCCCGCGCCGGGAGCAGGCCTGGGAAGCATCTGATTCTCCACTGCCGCAGTGGTGCGCGGGTGGCGAGCAGCGGCGGGTTCTGTGAGAGCCTTCTGGGCCATTGGCTGTGGGAAGAGGGAGCGGTGTGCTCTTTGACAGTGATCGACACGGCAGCTGTCGATCGCGACGGACGGACGGACAAGACCGGCGTCAACGTTAACTTTATGTTCGAGCGATCCTGGACCACTCCATCCTGACACGCACTCCGAGTCTTGAGTGGAGGCTCGACGGGGAAATTGTGGTCATGACGCCGCCTGGGTGAGGACGAAAATCATGCTGATGGTTATGTCATACACGGATACGATAGCATACAGAGGGACGAGGGACGAAGGACGGTTACGGATACAGATAGAGATACAGTAGGCGATACGATACACAGTAGACAGCAGGTGATACAGCCGCAGAGTCCAGACCTCGCAACATACACATACACATACACATCCGAAGCGGAGCGCGAACGAAAACAGAGGCGGCAACAGCTAGCGACGAAACGGAATAATGATCGTGCAAGGAGGCCAAACGAAAAAAGCATGGAGACTGGAGGGTCGTGGCCGTTCATCCTATGTCGTAAACCATCGTAAGGAGGACATTCGTCCTCGTCTATGAAGCGACCCAAAGCCCACGAAGAGAGAAATCCAGAGAAGAGCATGAGAGAAGAAGAGAAGAGAAGAGAGACGTGAAGGTCGTAACGAAAATGTCTCCGACACATACCGCAAGCTGTTCATCGACTTTAGATGCGGCTGATCTTGGGCATCTGGAAGCCCTTGTGCACGCGCATGTGCTGCCCGAGGTTGTCGTGGCGGCTGAAGTCCTTGCCGCACCCAGGGTACGGGCACTTGTGCGCTGAGAGAGGGAGAGAGGCGTTAGCACGAGCCACACAGCAGCCAGCCAGCCCAGCAAGGCAAGCGGACTCACGCTTCTCGTTCGTGTGGATGCTCCGCACATGCCGCTTGAGGTGCTCGCCGCGCGCGAAGCACTTCCCACACCCCGCGACCTTGCACATGTACATCCGTTGCTGGGGCGCATACGTCAGCCGCCACGACTCCCCAACCACAGCACAAGCGCGGCACACCTTTTGCATACCCCCCTCGCCCACCTGCTGCACGGTCGGCACCCTCCGTCCACGGCTCTTCTTCGTGAGGTTCGGCACGGGGACCGGCGGCGCGAGGCGGCGCCCACCCCCGAGGGACCCCGACCCAGGCGAGCTCGACGGCGAGTTCACCGGGGGCTGCTGGTGGCGGGTCCGCCGGCGGGTGCGGGGCGACTGTACGTAGTCGTCGTCGTCATCCCCCTCGCCCTGTTCGGACTCGCCGCTCGACGCGTGGTACTCGTCCTCGGACGAACTCGTGAAGCTCACCGACCGCTGGCGCTTGCGCGCGCCCCCGGGCGGGGGCACGGGGATGGGCGCGGAGACGACGAGCGACGGCGAGTCGCCCCCGGAGGTGCTGCCGCTGTCGAGGTCGAAGTCGGTGAAGTCCGACGGGCTTGCGCCGCTCGACCCGAGCCCGTGCACCGGGTTGACGGTGAAGCGCGGGTCGCAGCTCTGGGCCCCGGCGCCGACGTCCTGGAGCTGTGCGAAGGGCGACGGCGGGGAGACTTGTGCGGGGTGCACGAAGCGCGGTATGTCGCCGTCCGCGTAGTCGGCGTACGGCAGAGGGGCGTCGTTGCTGAGCATGTACGGCGACATGTTGGCGACGTCGGGTCCGCCGCTCTGCTGGTGCTGGTGCTCGTGGCCGCCGTAGCCGTAGCTCATCTGTGGTTGAGTCGTCGGGTCGGTGGGCTGGAAGTGGCCGGTGGTGACGTTGTACGAGGCGGCTAGGGGAGGGTGCTGGTCGCTGCTGAGGGGGTTCGAGCCGTGGATGTGGTCCGTATAAGGGGACAGGTAGAGGCCGCCGTAGGACTCGATGTGGGCTGCGTCCTCGTTCTTGACAGGGGAGTGCATGACGTTGCTGTCTGCGAGCTCGTAGGAAGCGGACGTATAAGGGTCGGCGGTGAACTGCGGCGGTTGCGAATGGTCCATCTGCTGGGGCCAGGATGAGGAAGCGGAAGGGTACTGTTCGGCGTGGTAGGTCTGCGGTGCGGGTGTGTGCAGCTCGGTGTCGGACACCTCGTAAGGGGACCCCACGCGGCTTCCTCCGGCGACGAAGGAACCCGATCCGGAGGACGAGGAAGCCATGGGGTATGTCGAGCGGAAAGAGGAAGGGAGAAACTGGGAAGTATATTGAGGCATCTGGCGCGGCGCAGACGAGCGAACAAAGGAGGAGTGAGCGGCGAGCGTATTCCTGTCAGCCACCCGATCACCGAAGTAGCTGTAATGAAGGGGCTGGTGATGAGGGGAAGACGAATGGGAAAGCTGAAGAAGGATTGCGGCGTCCATGTGCGGCTTGGAGAACAGAAAGTGTTGAACGTCGGGGGATGTGTGGATTTTATAAGGTGCAGACGAGCGGGAGAGGCTCGCCTCGGGTCTGGACTGAGGAAGTGTCAGATAAGCGGGAGAGGGATGAGACGGAGTGACTGGAGACTGGAGACTGGGCTTATGAACCGCCTTACGGGAGACGAGATCGGAGACGAATAAGGCAACTGGGACGTACCGACAATAGCCAATGGGAGGAAGACAATGGGATTGAATTAGACTGTCTTTTTTCAGGTACGGAAGCGGCGGAAGTGATCGGGTGGGTCAATAAGAGTGGGGTCGTAATGAGACGGAAGGGTCGTTTAAGAGCTGGAATTTAGACGTTCATCCGCTGGCCAGAGTGGTGCGGATAGGCGTCGGGAGATGATCCGGGACGACGTATCGAAGTGGGCCTGGTGGGGGATGGAATGGATAGGACGTCGAGTTCGTAACAGGACATTAAAGGGTTCTTTGAAAGTATACGAGCCGCCCTGAATGGACGGGCTGTGCGGAGGCCAGGGAGGGCGAGGAGCCCGGGGAAGCCCTGGGCAGGGTTCGGAGGGTGAATTGGAAGAGGCCGGAAACGCCGGCTGCGCGGCGTGCGGCACTGGATGCTGGACGAAACGAAAAGTGGGGCGAAGAAAGAGTATGGGGGGGATGTGCAGACGAGGACGGTGCAGGACGTCGCACACAGCCAAGGACACGCGCACTGGCTATGTTTTGGAGGCGGACGTGCGCATTGCCACTGAGTCTGCGACCGAGAGCAGCCGCCAGCCCAGATCCCAAATTGCGGCGCCTCCGCTGTGTAGCCTTGTTGACGCTCCTCCCCCATTAGGCAATCTGCGCCCGGTCCAGGGACCCCAAACAGCCTCCGACCGCTCCCACGCCCCAGCCACGCCCCGGCCCGTCCGTCCCCAGCCTGAGCCACATCCCCATCCCCGTCCCCGCCCTGCCTTCCCTGCACACCACATTGCGCCTGCCGCCCGACAGACAGTGATCCCCGCGCCCACCGTGGCCCACGACGCCGACGCCTCCTCGACGCCGTGCCTACCTGCCACCGCACAATCTCCCGTCCGATCTCGCTGCTGCCCGCAAGTGAACTTACAGTACCCTGAATCTCCGATCTGCGCCAATCTCAGGCTGGCTATCCCTCGTTTGTCCACAGCCCAGGCGGCTTTCGCATATTCACGTTCTCGATCCGATTCGCAGGTCGTCGTGTCGTGGCCTACAACGCCCATCAGACCGCCTCCAGAGCTCGGCCCCTTCCATCCATGACGCTGCCTTGACACGTCTCCATACCACACCTTGGGAAGTTGCGATCTCTACTCAACGCCCAGTAATGAAACCCTCTGGCCGTTCTTCTCACGCGCCTTCGTGAAGGGCTCCTTCCGAGTTCAACCCATGTTCCACAGGCATGCAATCGTCTCGCACCTCAACCCCACGACCCCACGGTGACTCTTCTGCTAGCCTCCGTTTCCCTCGTCCCGCGAAGAACTATGCCGAATTCAGACCGTCTTCTCTTCATACTTGGCTGCTCATGTCACGCCTGATCCATCTGTCGCTAATCAACACGACTCTCGCAGTAGGTTTCCTCGACCCAATGCACGCTAACGGGTGTACCGCACTGTCTCCGCGTTCCGCTGCGTACTTGAGTACGGCAGGCATGGACCTCCCGTCCGTTTGCGCGCAGGGCGCGATGGGTCAAGATGGTGGACTTGCAAGTAGCTCCGACCGCGCTCGGGCCCTTCCTCGCACCATGCTGCATGCTCGAGGCTTTCCTGACTTCCTTCACACCGACGTGATGCAGCTTTGGACGCTCGAATTCGAGCGAGAACACTCGCACATCGTCTTGGTTACGTATCCGTCGTCTCGGTCTTGACGTGGACGCTCCTGTTTCGCTTCCTTGTGTGCAATGTTCGACTAATGTACTACCTAGCTCCCTCAGTAATATCGAGTCATATTTCACACAGACGTCTTCGCATGATGCATCCACCTCAACACCTTCTCCGTCCAGAGCTTCCGCGGCGCATGCCAGAATCCGCATCAAATGGAATTGAACCGTGTCGCTGGCGAGGTAGGGACAGCATCCACCGCCGAGCTAGTGGCGGCGGTCGGGGAGGACACTGGGAGGACTCATGACTTGAATTCACAGCAGGACACAAGCTATCGAGAGTCAGGAACATCATGGAACTTCCGAATAACCCTCCGCCAAGCACATGTCCGACCTCTGTCCGCACAATTCGGCACACCGACATGTATTATTAGGTGCAGGCACCGAGCCCGCGGCCGAGTTGCAAAAACGTACAGATACTGACCTGCGTACGTATAGATTATAATCGAACGAGGACGCCGCCTTCCCAGTCACGTCCACACCGCACGATCGTCATGCATGGCGTGGCGTGAGTTCGCAGATTCGAATATCACCCTCAACGGTGGCGCGAAATCGACGACGCCCAGGCCAGACCGCATCGCGGCCCCCGCCCCCGCAGCCACACCAACGCCACCAAGGCGGCTGGCCCGTGACCCGACCTCGGTCCCCATCCACCGTATGTCGATCCGCCCGCCATCCCGTCCGACGCGGGTTCCAACCAGGCCGCGATGTGCGGGGTCATGACGCGTTCGACGCCGCCCGGCGGATCGATGCGCCTTCTGAAACGGAACCTTACCGAGAAGTACTCCAGGCCGTCGACGATCCCGGCGCGCGTTGGATCTCGTGTACATGGCGTGTGTGGCCGTGGGCGGGGCGGCCCCGGCCGCCTCCCTCGCCGCCCTGCAGACAAATTCGCCCTCCGGCGCGGATGTTTCAACTCGCACAGGCGCGGCGCAGGGAGGCTAGACCGGGTCTGCTACGGTACACTAGCACTGATGCTATGCTTCAAAGTTCGTTGCGCCGGTCGACTTGAACTTTGCGCTCCCCGACGGGTGGCGAGGATCATACCCCAGGGATGGGCACTACGACCCACGGCCGGGGCGCGGCCTGCGGCACAGGAGCCAGAGGGTGGGGTGGGGTGGGGTGGGGCCCGGGGGTGGATCGCTGGCCGCATCACCGCGCTGCGAGCTGGCGAATGGGCCTGGGAGGAGGGCTACCGCGAACCGCGTCACGGCCTTCAAAGTCCAGTATCGCAGCGCCAGCGCCCGGCTGCAGGCCGTTGAGCCCGCGTCCGCCGCTCACGCCTCGCGGGTGCCGGTGCTTTCGCGAACGTGCCCGCGATACCGATACGGTGCCGCTGGCCGTGCCGGCTCGGTCCTGGTTCTCACGGGAAGAGGGCAAAGTGTTGTCGATGAGTGCGGCTTCGGGATCGGCGCGGCTCGAGGGCACTGCGCGGTCATTAATGATGTCAGACGTCCCTTCGCATCGTAATACTTGGCTGGGCGGACGAGAAGGCGTCTGCCGGACGTTTCAGAGGGTTTCCGTCTAGCTCTGGCGGCCGCGAGATGAGGCGAGGTGGCTTCTGCATCTTCATTCTGTGTCTTCATTTGCTGTGTTGCCGCCTGGTGTCTCCGATGATGGGTCGTAGCTGGGCTAGACCCATGCCCTGTGCGAGGAGTGTCAGAGCGTACGCAAGGAAGTGGAGGCTCTGGGTCGCTGTGAAAGACGACGCACCTGGCAACCGGGAAATGACCCTAAGTTGCCAGAGAAGAGGGTCACGGGCCGGAAACGTGGTATGTACACGGCTGCAAAAACTGGGGTAGAGTCCCGGGCGCTGGGAAGGTTGCATGACCACCAATGTGGCCGCCGTTAGCAGGCCCGAAGGCGGTCGAAGTGCCTCGAGCTCGCCCACGGTGTCAGTGCATGACGGTGAGGAGGTATAGTAGACGGAAAACCTCATGCTAACTATGTACAGAATCATAGAGAAGCCCTGAGCTTAGGCAGCTCGGCCGCCGAGGCAGCTTGGCCTTCGACACCGGATGGTCCGTAATTTCCGTGGTCCAGAACACGTCGCACGTAGCCCGTCGCCCGATGACTTGTACTGAGCCACGGTAAGACAAACGTAGAAATGATAATACAGACCCCCCGAGGTGCACGGAATCGATCGGAAGCCATGTCGTTCACATGAGAGACACGACGGGTTGATGACAGGCCATACTGTCCGTCATTTCATGGATATGGCACCAAGAGCGGGACTGACGGAACTGGAAGCTCTTTCGAGTGCAAAATGTAGCAGACGGGCTTGGCGAAGTTGTAGACACGGAGAAAGACCTCCTTGCTATAGAATATGTCTTTGGAACACGTTGACAACGGACGGCTATTATGGAACAGCGGCGTCCTCATGTGCTCCAGTACGGAATAAACGAACATTGTTGTGGCTCCATATCAGCTATATTCCGAGCGCCACCTTGCGGCCTTGAACGCCATGAACAAACGGATGCCCAAGATCGACCGCCGCCTTGTGGACGACAAGAGCTGTGACATGCGGTGTCTGGCAAGGTCTAAGGCCTAAGGGCCGGCGAAGTCGCCCTACAGCTAGTACGTGTGGGCGGGATCATCACCATCATCATAAGTGGGGCGGGGCACCATCAACGAGGCGACCCTCGGCTAGCTCGAAGGGTGGTCAGTAGACTCGTGGAGGTCTTCTCTTGCCCTTAACAAGGAGGAGGCAGCACCGGTCCCTAATTTCTCCCGGCGGGAACGGGAAGAGAGAGCACTGGATTAGTCGAACAATGGATCGCACGACGCAATTCACGGCCAGCGCACCACGTACATTGCGTGCGCGCGCGGCGAGCGCGTCTATGTTGTTGCTACTGTTGGCTTTCGCGAGGAGGGGTCGCCTCGCCGCTGCCAAACAAGGCCTGCTGCTAGCTTGGTCGTCGAATGAGCGGCTCCGATCGATGGCCATGGGTCGCGTTTTGGAAGAGCCGTTGTTCGGGACGGAGACTCGCCGCCGTGTGATGAAGCTGCGATGTCCGAACTGACATCACAGAGCTTGCGAAGGACGAGCACGCGCAGAGTGCACACACACCATTACCGCTGGGTGGGGGCCGGAAATGACGGTAAACTGGGGAAGAAGAGTAGGTGGTGGTAGAAGTTGGGTGCGAGGCTGGAGCTGTTCCACTTGTACTCTGCCAGCAGCGCTAGTGCCGAGATGCCGGTGGCTCACACGTGGGAACCAGCCCCGGAAAAGGGAAAAGGAGGGTCACATCCTACGAGTCCGCGGGCCCCGACACGACTCTGAAACGCCGACGACAACGATGGTGATATCGGTCCCTCCTCTTGTTTACTCCTCAGTACTGTGTCCATGATGCTCAAACTCCCAACGATCTAGGTTCAATCGGCGCGTGCCGTTGTGTGGGAACCTTCAGTGATACGCTCATGACTCATGAGCTCACGGACCCGCCATGCGGTGTGGTCATGGTCAGAACAGCCCGAGCCGGTTTTGCCCAAGTACCATCCACATCGATACTTAACAGCGTCGTTTAAACCATCCAATACGACTGTGCCTGATCGTTGACCCTCTCATGGAAACTTCCTGTCATGCGCGACTGCGCGGTCCGATGCATGGCACCAAGAACATCCGAAGCTCGTCCGTCCATGATGGCACAGGACGGGAGAGGGACTATTTCGGGGCCTGCGCGGCGATAAGCAGCTGCACGATGCGGTCAGTCTTCGAATTCTCTTCACAGAACGCAGAACGCAGCGGCTAACAGGCGGACGAGCCCTGAATGAAAGGTCTGAAGCCTATTGCAGCTTCCCCCGCGCGATGGTGACGATTACCCATCCGAGAAGCCTAAGAAATCAACGCGTTCGTGACCGCTGGGCCCACGTAAAACCCGCTAGGAATGCCCGTCTCTGGATCCTTTTGCGTGCGTATGCCTGCCCTGAGCTGAGCACCATGCATTTTGTGCTTCTTGCTCCACTGCTCTTTGCAGGCGGACACGGTGGACGCATTTGACAATTGCTGAGGTTTCACTACTAAGAATGAGGTAATGCGGGCCTTGTGCGGTTTCAGCGTTCATGAGCTCCGTCGGCCGAGCGGGCCTGAAGACAATTGAGTTCCGGGGTCGTTTCGAAAGGCGGTGAGAGACACGATGACCACTGCGGCGGCTATGGGTTACTACTAGGTTTCAAGTTTCAGACAAGGGACCTCGCGCCTGACATGTCGTAAATCTCCTTCGTATTCTGTTTATGATGCCATGGTGTGAGCTTTGAGCTCGTATACGACGCTTTATCATACCCTCGTACTCGCGCACATGCAGTCTTGAATACTCGAGTTAGTGCCAAGTAGGAGAGCGGCGTCGCAAATATGGTTTGTGGCACAGGCGCCGGTAGCGCTTAGGGCTTAGGGCTTAGGTAAGTCGCGCCCAGGATTGATGTGTTTACATAATGATATTACTATTAGTTGGAAGGCTGTATGCGTGTTTCCAGTGTTTCTGCTGCTGAGTCTCTCGCCACAATCTCCCTCTCAAGAGGCGACGGTGGCGGGCACTGTTCTGATCACAATTGAGTCCTTAGGTCACTGGCCTCATTGCGGACACTAGTGGTGAGTCAGCACATTTGGTCCACTGAGTAGCCTCAGACTCGATGCCACCCACTTGGACACACACAGGACCTTGCTCCCGCGCACCCACACTAGATCTTCTGACTTGGGCGTGAACACCTTCGCTCCATGCCAGACCATTGTGTCCCAAGGAACTTCGAGTTCGAGCGCGAGCAGCCATGGGTGCGTTCTCTATCACTTCCAACCTTGTGCGAGGTTGAATTTCGAACACTGATACGCGCATGTTCGCTTTCTCTCCAGGGCGGCGGACCCATCATGAAGGGATCTGACACGCCGGTGTCTTTCCTTTTCCGCGGCTCCGTTCCCCGGCGCTCTCCGACAGCGGATTCGGAAGAGCCTGCGACAGATGCCGTCGGGGAGGGGGTGAGAGTTGAACCTCGTGGCCTCCCCCCGCCGCGCCTTAAATCCCCACCCCTGCGCCAGTACCGTGTGAAGCCCTGCGCACGCTCCGAATCCCCCTTCGAGTACGATCCCGCTGATATCGTCGAGCTCATGGGCATGAAGTGGGTCACGACCAAAGATGGCGACCTCAAGTCATTGTCTGAGGTCGATGGCTCTGCGCCTCCGATGCCGACCGTTCGGATACCCCAGCCCAAACTCGACCTGGCGAAGCCTATCCCGGGCGTATCAAAACCGTCTAGAGGACGTCGCGTCCCCACCAGAGAAACCGCTGGGCCGGACAGGAAGCACGCCTGTACGGTGGAGGGCTGCGGCAAGATGTTCACGAAACGGGCTCATCTCAATCGGCACATCAAATGCCTGCATCGTCACGAGCAGAGTACGTATAGGAAGTGTCTCCCCTGCCACATTTTTTGCTGACACGCATTGGGTCATCTGCACAGCCTGGAGCTGTTACCGCCCGCACTGCGACAAGAACTTCACGCGCTACGACAACTACCTCCGGCACCAGAGCCTGCACTCGCACTGGCAGGAGGTCCTGCAGTGCGCGCCCGAGGACGAGTACAAGGGCGTCCATCTCCAGAACCCGATCGTCACCGACCCCGACTCGTTCAACATCAAGCCTTTCGCCGCGATCGCGATCCACCCCACCGCGCTCAACCTCTGGCGCTTCCAGGAGAAGCAGCGCATGAACGGCGTGGACATCCCCCGCGTCTCCGACTGCGACAAGGTACTTCGCCGCGCACCCCGAGCAGCGCGAGTCCGCACTCCGCGAGGATCCTGAGTGGGAGTGGCGCCTGCCCCAGCCCGGCACCGAGTTCAGGCACATCGACGGACGCTGCTTGGAAGGCAAGTTCAAGGTCGACGTCAAGCCCCAGGACACACCGACTAACTGAACGCATATATCTATATCCCGCAATATTTTCATTCATCTGCATCGTCACTTGTTTGTTTGGTTTATTTTGCTCTCATCCTCTATATCTCGTCATTGCTCTCCGTTCTCTCTCATACCAAAATCCTCACGTCGTCGCGTTCCTGCTCTTTCGCTGTGCTTTTCCTCTGCTATAGAATTCTGTATTGTCCCGTCGCACCGTCTGGTCTTGCAGCATGTACGCTTTCCTTGTCCATCGCATTGTCGTATCACAGCGTATCACTCGGTCCCTTGCTTTCTTCTTATCTAGTCGGTATATATGATGCATGTCGTTGTCCTTTGTTATCACCGACGTACTTAGCTTTCGTCTCGCTACGTCTCGATGCTCGGAATACGTCCACTGTACAATTTGCAGATCGTTCTCCTACAAGCGTGATACGCAAATACAGCTTACCCAAACATCTATCGTCTCAGTGCCTGATGTAACCACATAATATATGATCCCTGTTCTGATGGCCAGCTTCCGAGCATTAATATTGCTGCCGTCCGGTTCAAATGATGGCCCTGGTACAATGTCACAGCAATGCCGAGAAGAAGTTCTAAACGAGCCTGTGAATCTGCGAGATACGCTGCTTGTAACGCACGAACGATCGCCGCTGGTTTCTCCTTGTGTTTCAAAAATCGATGGTATTCATGCTCCTTGAATTCTGGGACCACTGCACTCATAATCGAATTAGGTTCACATGGTGTCAATATGCCAATAGACACAAACGATATCCGTCAAGGCGTCACTCAATAGTGAGGACCCACTGGCCCAACCAACGAAAGCGTCGAACGTCACATTAACACGACGGCATAACCACCCCGTGCACGGGCCCGGCGGACACCGGATCACATCTATGGAATGTAGGAAAATCGAACCCGTGTAACCCCTGTTCCGGGACGGCCTCAATATCATATAATTGAAAGAACATACGCCGCTGAGAACACGCCGCTGAGAACAGATCATGATCAATAGAACACCGCACAATGTTCGCAAGGCCAGACGCGTAAAACGCGCGCAGTGGGACGACAGCGGAACGATCTAGACTTGCCAAACGTTGAAGCAGCCCGAGTGGAGGGATGTCCCTCTGCTGGATCGGTCCCGGGCCCGTGTGCTGCGGCAACAACCCCGACGGGGGGAGCCCGACGCTCTTGGTGACAGCCGGAGGGAAACCACACAGGGGGAGATCCTCAATACGCCGCGTGGAGAAATCTCACGGGAAACATGGAGATCGGGATCGTGGGGAGGTGGCCAATAAATTCCTGTGTCCCCTGAGCCTGTGGCCACTGGCTACTGTGGCAATAGGCGAGGCGAGGCTACGCCGCTCGTGGGCGGAGCGTAGTAGTGGTCGGTTGCGGAACACTTTGCATCATAGTAGCGCTCATGGTGCGGGTACTGGATCATTACATCATGCCATGCATACCGAATATTCGCGGGGTTTTGTAGAACTGCTATGGGAGCATCGCATCGGTCGAAGAGCCATTGTGATCGACGGCGGATAACCAGCTAAAGGCTTTAGGAGGTAAGTTGAGAAGGAACCTTTCGAACCCAGCGATCACATACCTCCAACGGGCCCCACATGCTGTACATCACCATTCTGAAAGGATCCCAGATCCATCCATTCCCCGCTAGTACTGTTCTCGACGTCGATGCGTCCGAGTCACGGTCTCGCAGTAGCCACAGCGGGATCTGTTGCGTGCGAGTGGAAACCCCGCCGAGAGACTCTTGTCGTATGGAATCATAGTGGCAAACAACGTGGGTGGTATATGTGATCCAACGGCATCGGATCGTGCCACCCGTGAGCGGAGAACGCAGGATTTCATTTCGAGTCGAACCACGGTCGGCGCTCCCCGTTTTCAAAATGCCCAAAATGGTATGTCCCGCCACAGCGGTTACGACAGAGGATGGTGACGAGCCTATTATACGACTCGCCACCGACAGGGCCGTCTACCGGTCCGCATACCCAACAAGCACTCTTGCATCATAGAGGCCGACCGCACCCTGCCACTCCGGCTCGGAGCGCGTGTTCTCAGGCGGGCATGCCTTGGTTACGTGCTGTAAAGTTCGAGCTCGACTGACTCGGGCGAACCGCTGGCATACAAGCTGGGATTGGCAAAGACCAGGTACAATACATTCGTGAGTGTCGTGATGCAGCCGTATCTGTATCTGCGAAGAGAGGAGGAATAATGCTACAAAAATACAAAAAGGTAAGCGCACGAGCTGCATGAGGTATCGGGATCATCAATGCGTACAAGGGTCGGAACTCGTCGCGTTCGTTGGTACCCAACGTCCAGGAATGGGATGTCGAGATGAAAAGTAAAAGTAATACTGAAGATGGCAGCCAGAGCGCAGCAGGTACCCGGTAAGACGACAATAAATAACCTGCGATGTAAGACGATCGTCCGGCGTCCACCAGCACGAGGCACCACGGTGGACCGCCGTGTACCGCGATGCCGTACGTCCGCACGACAGCGGTAACGGCATGGGCACCCCCCTCCCAATCCGTAAAACTCTATCGGGCGATTCGCCCCATTAGCCTCACCACACTCACCACACTCCCCACGCCACATATACGTGCACCCACCTCCGCCAGCGACCTCGCCGCCCATGATGTCCGCGCCAGTCCAGTCTGAGTGGCGGACTGGGACTAGCCTTCCCCTACGAGCAAAAGCCCCGCCTCGCCGCCCACACGCGGCAGTCCTAGTCCTAGTCCTAGTCCTTCCCGCGCCCAAGCAGCTCGTTCAGCCTCCCCGCGACCAAGCTATGTCTCAACCGGCCCGGCGACGCGTCCTCCTCCCTCTCCCCCCCTCTTTCCCTCTCCCTCGTAGCAGCGCCCACGCTCCGCCCGAGCACGAGCGAGAACCGGTGGTGGTGGCCCTTGCCCTCCGAGTGCGGCCGCGCCGTGACGGGGCTCGTCTGGAGCGCGACCGCGGGCAGCGAGAACCGCTTGTGCCGCCGCGCCGTGTCCTCCCTGCGCGGCGTCACCGGCGGGCTGCTCCGCGTCCGCGCGACCGCCGCGGGCAGCAGCTCCGAGGCGAGCGCCTCCTCCTCGCGCTCGTCGAGCGGGCCGTGCGTCTCGTCCATCGTGCTGCGCGAGCTGTACCGCGACGCGCGGGGGCTGGAGCTGGGGGACGCCTCGCGCTCTTGGAACTCCTCGAGGAGCTGGACGTAGCTCTTGGGCCGTGCTGGTGCCGGTCTGAGCCGCATCGCTGCCACTGGGGGACTGGTCGGCTCGTCTGGAGTGAGGATCGGAGACTCGTCTTCGATGCGCGTCAGCGCGCGTTTCGGGGAGTCGAGGTCTATGGCCATGAGTGCGGAGGGCGAGGTCGACGTGACGTCATTGAGGAGGAGGGACGGCATGCTCTTCAGGCCGGACAATGTGAAGTGGGAGTGGATGGTCCCCGCAGTGACTGTGACGGTCGGATCTGGCGGCTGCTCTAAGAGGGGGAAGACGGTGTCGTAGCAGGATTCGCATGCGCGTGCGGACTTGCTGTCCTTCGCGCCCGAGTCGACGATAAAGAACGTCTGCACAGGGCGAATCCAGATTCAACGCATGTAGTGAGTTCTGACTGCGGATGTACTGACCTTGCCGGAGCAGCTGCCGCAGACACACCGCCCGCATAGTCGACAGTGGTGTCTCCGGCGTCGCCAGCCGAACGTCCGACCGCACCGCATGCAACTCTCCGCCTTCCCGTCCGGCACCCACACCGCGGGCACGAAGTGCTCCACCTTCCCTCGTTTCGGCCTCGACGAGTCCTCTGGAGCGTACGGCAGCGCCTGAAGCGTTCTCCGCAAATGGTTGGTCGACGACGAAGACGTCAGCGTCGAGTTGAGCTGCATCACACTCAGCGAGACGAGAAGGGACGACTTCGCGTTCCGGATGGCGGCGACCCACTCGTCGCGCTCGTCTTCGCCCACTGTAAATCAAATCCCGCATAAGCATCCCTCCCATACATGCCATATTGACAGACAAAATAACCCACGAGCATAGACCGCAAATGACTGGTGCGGGCTGAGCAGCTCGAATCCACGCTCCTGCGTGTCCTCCGTCGCGGGCGTGCTCACGACCACCCCCAGGTCCACGAGCTCCACATGGCCCTTGTACACCCACCTGTCGTCCACGCCGCTGCTCGCCTGCCGCTTCTTGCGGGGGCTCGCGTTCAGCCGCAGCTGGAGCATCGACTGCCGCTTCTTCACACCGTCCGGCTGGAACAGCTGGGACAGCGACAGGCTTTGGTCGTCGCCGCTCTGCGAGCGCACGCGGAGGAGGTCCGGGGTGCTGCTGCTGGACGCGGGGCCCGCGCCGTACCCGTACCCGTAGGCGGATGGGGGCGCGGACGCGGACGCGGACCACTTGTCTGAGAAGACGTCACCGTCGGCGCTGGCGAGCCATATGAGGCAGTCGGAAAAGAGGAGGAATTCGCGCTCCTTGGGCGTCGAGCCCTCGAGCTGGAGGAGCGACGCGCGCCGGAGGAACGTCCGGCCGGGCGAGATGAGCTGGAAGGGGAGGTTGGCGGTGTTGCGCTGGAGCGCGAGCAGGGAGAGCGTCTGCGCGTGGGTGTGGAGCGAGGTGTTCAGAGACATGGTAACTGCCCGGCTCGGTCAGCCTGTTGCATGTGTGGTAGACAAAGCAAGACGGAAACGACTCACTCTTGGCCACGAGCGTGTGGACCGCGGTGAGGGAAGCATACTCGGGATCGTCAGGGTCTGTGCAGCTGATCATGTCCTTGAGAAGAAGCAGGTACCGCGGACATCTCTGCACGATGGTCAGCAGCCAATCCCTGAATTTGAGTTTCCCACAACGCGGATCTGCCTCTTGCGTGGAGATGAAGTTGGCGAATGCACTGCTGCTCCGGAGCAGAGCAGCATAGGAAGCGAGCGCATCCGAGAAGCTGCTCACGAAAGGGGTGTAAAGGGACAGGTACGGGAAGTGCGCGAGGAGAACGGGTGATAGAGGCGGGGGCTGCTCGCGCGCACGAACAGACGCAGAGGAGTTGAGGAATATGGTGAGGGAGGAATAGAAAGAGCGGTGGAGATTCCAGATGTCGATGAAATTAGAAAAGATAGACGTGAGTTCTGCGCGGTTGAGCAAGGGGTACGGGGTATCGAGTGATGCGATGATTGGGGTCAGAAAGTGCTTACGATACCAAGCGAGTACGCTCATGTCAACCTCGAGAAACGATCCGACTACTGAAGGGGCGTACCGAATGAATGAGCTCCAGCCCGTCTAGATATGACTTCTCTGTCTCGTAGAACTCGGCGATCACTTTCCTGCGCTTCGCCTCCCGAAGCTCGTCTGCTGCACGCGACTCTCTACGACGCTGGGCTCTCCGAGAAATATCGACTGAGGATGGACGAAGCTTGGGTGCCTTGACCGCATTCCTGATCACCACGGGGGTTACCGGGACGGCACCACGGTCTTCCTCGGGGAGGGAATCAAAGGAGACGGTGCTAACGATTGACTGGCGATTCTGCAAATTGGGGGCAGAAGGGAGCGATATCCGGCGGAAAGGAAGGTAGGTTGGACGTTGGTACGGGATGTCCAGAGAGGTGCTGGGGTGGAGCTCCGCCCCGGAGGATGGGAACTGGACCATGGCGGACTGGGAGGAGACTATGATGGGGCATTGTTAGCATCAGTACTTGTAGCAAATGATAGAGAAAAAAAGGACGCACGGAGGGCCATGGCGAGGTCACTGGGGGCGGGAGAGGGGGTGGGGGTGAAGGGAGGCCTGCGTCGGGGGGAATGCTCCAAGCCAAGACCCGCCGCCACCGTCGTCAGCCACAGACGCGCGTGCGCTCACCCTCCCAAATAAGGAAGGCGATGTTGCCCTCGAGTCGGTCCGGGCCTTGAAACAGCCTCTTGCTGGCTACTCTGATGTCGATACGCTTGCAAATCTTTGTTCGAAATCTTCCCCAGGAGTCGTTTTGCACTGCCCAGGCCACAGTGGCACTTTTATACAGTCGCAATCATGTCTATCTTCCCGGACTCACATGCCGTGAGTCAGGCAGCAGATTCAGAGTGGCGTATGTCCGAGTCTACGAACGTGGGTAGAACACGCTAGTCTACGCCTGTTAGGGGCTCACGGATCTCAAAAGAAGCGTGAGGGATATTAACGCAGGTGGGCACCGCGACATGAATAGCTTGTGTCTAAGAAATGCAGGTCATACCACCAACTCGCCCTCTACCGCACCCCGCTCCAAGCCTAGCCTCTCCAGTATCCGATCGTACCTGTCCTCATCCACGCTCTTCAGATACCGCAGGATCTTAGCTCGCTTGTGTACCAATCTCCGCAAGCTTCGACGGTTTGCAATGTCCTTCTTGCATCGGCTTAAATGGTCCCACACGTTACGGATCCTGAACGTCGCAAGCGCGGCTACACGGAATCGAACGCGGTCGTTAGCAACCTACCAACGATCGCTCCAAGAGCACACCCAATTACGCACCCTGTACCTCCGGCCGGCCAGTGTCTGTGGGGTTCTCTGGCTCAGAGAACGCAGCGACAATGCGCCTACGGTTCTCGTACGCAATGCCCCGCGCGTTCGCGTTCCGCAGGTCGACCAGCCGTGCGAGATGCACCCTATTCACCAGCTGCTTCTGCTGCGCCTCCTTGTAGTCCCTCGCCAGCAGGCGTGCGTCCCCCGCGGAGCCCTTCATCGCGACCTGGCCCTCCTCCGTCAGCCGCGGCAGGGCGTCGAACAGCGCCTCCTTCTCCTTCTCCCCGATGCCGTAGTTGAAGTACGTCGCGAGCTGGACCGTGCCGGTCTTGGAGTTCAAAGCGGGCTTGGGCGTCGCCACGACGTCCGCCTCGCTGATGACGACCTTTGCGAGGTCCGAGTTCAGCCACCTGGCGTCGTCCCCGGCCTTGTGGCCTAGGACGACGTGGGGCCTGTTTTGCTGCGCCTGCCGCTCGAGCTCCTCGCGCCGCTGGATGTTCGCCTTGAGGGTCCGCTGGGAGTTCCGCGTCCGCGTCGATATGGCACGGAGGACCGCGGAGGTGTGGAGGGACGCGCCGCGTGCAGAACTCGACGAGGCGAGTGTCCGCGAGCCTAGGTTGACTTCTGTAAGACGGGCTCCACATAAACGCGTAGACGGGCATGCTGCACTCACACTGCGCCAGTTGTGCTCCCAACATCGTGCACGCCGTGGAGCCGAGAGGAAGAAGGGGAGTGACGAGCTGGTAGCTTGGGTCGATGTAGAGTGAGTGAACGGTCCGTCGAAGCGCCGTACCCGTCAAAGGGAGGCCGTGGGAACGTCGGCTGCCACGTGTGCGAGGGTATATAACCTGGCCCGTCGAGCAGTTTTCTCTTTCTTCTCTCCAGAGAGATATGCCACGCTGCTCGACGCCAGTACGCTCAACCGTTGATGACAGTGCCAGTGACTCCTCGAGTCTCTGTACTCTCGAGATCATGGCTTCGCCTAAGCAGGTTAGGAAGTGTCGTAGCTCAGTTTTCCATGTTGCGGCATGTCGACATCTCCCTGTGACATCCCTTGTAGCGTATGTTTGTCTCCGTAGCTCACCAATAAACGTTTAGGTATACCTCCGCGGGTAGTTGGTTTACGGTCCACACTTTTTGGGAGTCTGGGTCGCACGTTGGAACAACTACGGTCTTCATCGACATCACCATTCTCCCCAACTATCGAGCCTTCCTCTGGCCGGCGCTTGATGAACTTGCCGTTCTCTCTCTGTTCATCTCCTCCGCCAGTTCTTAACTTCTATCTTAACTATGAATGCCAAAAACCCTGCACTTTGGGAGAACGGACAGTATCTCATGGAAGGC
Organism: Ganoderma lingzhi; assembly: GCA_026283605.1. Classification (NCBI taxonomy): domain Eukaryota; kingdom Fungi; phylum Basidiomycota; class Agaricomycetes; order Polyporales; family Polyporaceae; genus Ganoderma; species Ganoderma lingzhi. Next base: position 4,355,978 of record JAPJYM010000001.1, read on the forward strand.
CCGGCGGATCCTGCCAACAAGAACAGGTTTTCAGACGCGGCGAAGGAAGCTCAAGCATCTGTGCGTAAACTTGCTTTTAAGCGAACCATTCAGTGTCAAATGAATATGTTTACAGAAAATGCAGCGACTCATGACGAACCGAGCCCCAAGAAAGACCATTCGTAGATCTGAGCTCGCACACGATGGTAGGACGCCTCCGCTGTGGCGTTTCGGCTTTCCGTTCAAGCAGCAATTCCCCCTGGAGTACGCCCGTCGCCACGCCCTGACGATCGAGATCGACGAGGAGGATAGGGACGCGTTTGGTGGGAAGGAGGTACTCGACTTCTCAGAGACCGACGATACCTGGCTTGAGGACGAAGATCTTGCCATCTTCATGAAAAGTGCCTCCGAGACGCTGATGGTTGAGGACCTCAGTCGACGATGCGGTTTTAGACTGGAGCTGGGGAGCCCGTTCACGTATGAATGGGACGGGATTGTTTCTCTGTGGTCTAACTACAACATCTCGGAGAGGTTCAAAAAGTGTGGACAGAACAACTACGGCAAGGTCAAGACGATCTTGACCGAAGCGATGAACGAGGGCAAGCAGCACCCGGACTCCTTCGGGGAGTGGTGGTTTGATCGGAATAACGAAGTGGTCAGTTTGGTTTCTTGTCTATCATTGTTTTGCACATACCAGTTAAATTCAGTTTGGATGCAGGGAGTCTTCTAGTCCGTCGACTGATGTCATGACTTGCGCTTTCTTCTCATCGTTTTGTCGGCTCGCTATGCATCATCGAGTCCCTTCCGGTGCCCTTGTATAATTAACCTGTCACCATCTGCCTCAAGGCTGTCACTGGCATACCATTCACATTATGTACCGTACTACATTCGAATCCCTCCGGCGAGTGCTGCAGCCTCCTCGTGTTGAGCCGCCGCTCTTGACCGAACCTTCGCCTCGTCCAAGTGAATTACGGTCGTCTGACCGTCTACTTCTCAGCTGAGGGCACGCCAATCATGTGACTGTTGACGTCGACTGACGCGTCCGCGTCAATGTCAAATTGTCATGATATGGAGGTCAGTCACTCTCCTTGACGTCCGTTGACAGTTGACACGTTGACGTTGACGCGGACAATACTGCTAACCACCGCACCTTCCATCCCACCCATTCTCTATCCCTTTACTACCATTCTCCCCACCGCTGAGCCACACATCATCTCCTCCACCAGTTCTTACCTTCTATGTTAACTATGAATGTCAGGAACCCCGCACTTTGGGAGAACGGACAATATTTGATGGAAGGCCCGGCGGATCCTACCAGCAAGAACAGGTTTTCAGACGCGGCGAAGAAAGCCCAAGCATCTGTGCGTAAACTTACTTTCAAGCAAATCATTCAGTGTCAAATGAATATGTTTACAGAAAATGCGGCGACTCATGGCCAACCGGGCCCCAAGACAGACCATCCGCAGATCTGAGCTCGCACATGACGGTAGGACGCCTCCGCTGTGGCGTTTCGGCTTTCCGTACAAACAACAATTCGCCCTGGAGTACGCCCGTCGCCATGCTCTGACGATCGAGATCGACGAGGAGGAGAGGGACGCGTTTGATGGGAGGGAGGTACTCGACTTCTCCGAGACAGACGATACCTGGCTCGAGGACGAAGATCTTGCCATCTTCTTGAAAAGTGCCTCCGAGATGCTGATGGCTCGGCATCTCGGTCGACGATGCGGTGTTCAACTGGAGCTGGGGAGCCCGTTCACGTATGACTGGGACGGGCTGGTTTCTCTGTGGTCGAACTACGACATCTCGGAGAAGTTCAAAGAATGTGGACCAACCAACTACGGCAAGGTCAAGACAATCTTGACCGAAGCGATGAACGAGGGCAAGCAGCACCCGGACTCCGTCGGGGAGTGGTGGTTTGACTGGAATAACGAAGTGGTCAGTTCGGTTTCTAGTACATCATTGTGCCGCGCTTACCATTCAGTTTGGATGTAGGGAGTATTCCATTCCGTCGACTGATGTCCGAGTCCGTCATGTTCATGACTTGCGCTTTATTGTCATCGTTTTTTCGGCTCGCTGTCTATCATCGCCTCCTTTGCCCTGTCATACCATTCGCATTATGGATTCCATGTGGGGTCCAGGCATAATCTTTACGGAACTGGCGGAAACATGTCTGACGTATCTCAGGCTTGTGTGGGACGTACATAGAACGTTGTGCCTGGTTGAATACGTATAACGCCGGTCGAGGGGCTGCAGCCTGAGCCTAACCTGCGGGTTCAATCTGCCGGTGGGGATGATAGAGTCCGAGTCGGACTCGAAGCGTCATGGCATATAAGAGTATTAAGGTATTGCATCCTGCAGTCTGCAGCTGGCATCGGCCCGATAATTCAAGCGAGCGCGTCTACGGCACGTGGTTGCCAAAATTCTTGCATACGCGGATCGGACGGAACGTCCTCATTGTCGTTGTCGGCAGCCATGGCGCCCTCAAAGAAAAGCCCTGCTTCCTCCAAAACCCGCTCCTCAGCTTCGCAACCTTATATCAAGAAGGTCAAGGGCGAGAACTTCTACCACGATGCTAAGACCGCGAGCCGCCTCAAGATGCTCAAGGGCGGCAAGGCCGTCCGCGACAAAGACGGGAGGATCATTCAGGCCGCCGCATTCCAGAAGGGGGAGGACGAGACGAAGCCGGGGAGAGTTCAGCCGGATCGACGGTGGTTTGGTGAGTCATGGCTGAACTGTATGCGTATCAAGAGGCTAATGTTTCCTCGCAGGGAACACCAGGGTGATCTCTCAGACCGCCTTGGATCGTTTCCGAACTAGTCTTTCTAGCAAACAAAACGATCCCTACTCGGTCCTTTTGCGTCGCAATAAGCTACCCATGGCTCTCCTAGACGATGCCTCCAACCCGAACCTGCGGAAGGTGCGTCATTTGACTTGTTTGGAGGAGGTCGTGCCAATTTTGCCTGGGTAGCGTTCGCATATTCTGGAGACGGAAGCGTTCAAGGACACTTTTGGACCAAAGGCACAGCGAAAGAAGCCACGTATAGATGTCGGCACCTTCGAAGAGCTTGGGAAGGCGAGCGAAGCCGCAGCGGAGGAACGGGAGAGTGCGGCACAAGGGGAAGACGGACCCGTTGCCTCAACTTCCGGTGCCGACGACTTCCAGACACACGCGGACATCATCGAGCCCATCTACGCAAAGGGGACTTCGCGCCGCATATACGGGGAGTTGTACAAGGTCATCGACTCATCCGACGTGATCATTCATGTAATCGACGCCCGCGATCCCATGGGCACGCTTTGCGAGTCCGTTCTGGATTACGTCCGCAAGGAGAAGGCCCACAAGCAGGTGGTGCTCGTCATCAACAAGTGCGACCTGGTCCCAAATTGGGTTACTGTACGTTCATTCTTCCTGTATATTCTTGTTGACTACCTCGATACGGAGTCACATCCTGTAATAGGCACGCTACATCCAGCATCTCACCCCCCGCTACCCCACGCTCGCCTTTCACGCCTCCCCGAACCACTCCTTCGGTAAGGGCTCGCTCATCCAGCTCCTCCGTCAGTTCTCGCAGCTGCACTCGGACAAGAAGCAGATCTCTGTTGGCTTCGTCGGATACCCCAACGTCGGCAAGTCCAGCGTCATCAACACCCTCAAGTCGGGCAAGGTCTGCAACGTCGCGCCCGTCCCTGGCGAGACGAAGGTCTGGCAGTACATCACGCTCACCAAGCGCATATACCTCATCGACTGCCCCGGCATCGTGCCCACGTCCGCCCGCGACTCGCAGACTGCGACCGTCCTTAAGGGCGTCGTCCGCGTCGAGGCCCTAGCGACACCGTCAGAGCACATCCCCGCGCTCATGGAGCGCGTGAAGCCCATCTACCTCTCGCGCACGTACGGCGTGCCCCTCCCCGACGCCGGTGACCCCACCCAGGGCTGGGACTCGGAGGCGCTCCTGGACAAGCTTGCGCGCATGAAGGGACGACTGCTCAAGGGCGGCGAGCCGGATCGCGAAGCTGTCGCAAAGATCCTGTTGAGCGACTGGGTGCGCGGGCGGATACCGTTCTTCGTCCCCCCGCCGGAACGCACGGCGGAACTGAACAAGGCGGAGGCTAAGAAGGCGAGGATCGCGGGCAAGGACGCGAAGGGCAAGGCCAAGGCTGACGCTGTCGAGAAGCCGGAGAGGCAGCTCCACGTCACGCAGAAGCTCCGGTCGATCATGCAGAAGAACTCGTTCGTGGGCGAGGACGTTCGGCCGCTGGAAGAGGACGGGTCGGAAGAAGACGGGGATGGAGAGGGTCGGGAGAGTGAGGACGAGGAGGAGCAGGAGGCGGAGGAAGAGGAAGAGGATGGGCTGGCCTGGAACGACGTGTTCAAGGGTGACCAGGTGCCTGACAATGCGGAGACCGATCAGAAGGAACCCGTCACAATTTTCAGCAAGCTCGGCGATGACGAGGCTGCGGACTCGGATGGGTCGGAAGAGTCGTCTTCCCGGCCGCAGAAGGAGGCTCGCATGACGACGAACAAGGTAGGTGTCTTCTACATATCCCTCTACTTGGTTGTCTGGCTGAAGTGGATGGTGATGCTAATGATATCTATAGAAAAAGGCGGCGAACTTCTACACGAATGCCAACGTGAAGAACAAGAATCGCAAAAAAGCGGTCGTGATGAAGTCGCTACAAAGCGGTGATAAGACCGGTCGCAAACGGAGACGATAGATGTCGTTTACTCACGTGTATATCCATGCATTAGGGCGGTAGCAATTGACCGGGATTTCGCGACCCTAGCGAGGTCTTCCGTCAGTACGCTGATAGGCTACGACGACAGATCCAGCTAAGCGCCCCCTTTCGACTCCAGACCGGAGCTCCGACCTGAGTCATGTTCCCCGGGAACTGGTCGAGCGCGAAGACGAAGCGAAGATCACATGAGGCCCAAGTCGCAAATATTCGTGTCTCTGGCCCCACTTCGTTCGCAACCTCCACTCGCTTGCCTTCCCCACTCGCTGTGACACAATTAAATTCCTTCTCCCTTGAATTGAATACTAGCGGCCCCATCCCAATACCTCTATGCCATCCGCCGGCTTCCTCATTTATTCGGGCGTTATGCCCCTTCTCAAGACGTACGTCCTCGTCCTATTTCCTTGTAATTCTGGGGCTAATTCAGACCTTGCAGGTACATCACCATCATTTCTGGTTATACTCTGGCCAAAAAGGGCTTGTTCCCCCCGGCGGCCTCTCGCGGTGCCTCTGAGATCGCCGTGAACATAGCCATCCCTGCCCTCCTCTTTGCCAACGTCGTTCCAGCCTTCACACCGTCGAACATTTCCTCACTGGGCCCCTTGATCTTGACCGCCCTCGCGTACCAAGCCTTTGGTTTCTTTTCTGGCTACTTGATACGCGAGTTCTGCTATGTTCCCCGTGACTTCTGGCAAGGCATTATCATCTTGACGGGCATGAGCAGCTGGGGCAACCTGCGTGAGTAACATCCCCATGTTTAAGCCGCTACTCGACGTCCACTGAGCTCTCCTGCCTCACATCCAGCCAATGCGATTGTCCTTTCTGTCACGCAGCAATCGCCCTTCAATCCAGCAACGGACTCAGCGCGTGAGTCGTCTACGAAAATTTTCGCCTTGGGGCCCTGACAAACTTCACGTACACAGTCGGCGTTTCTTACGTGTCCATCTTCGTCGTTTGTTACAACATCGTCTTCTGGACTCTTGGTGCAGCCCAATCTTTATCATGGGATTACCGACCTGGCGTCCCGCAAGGAGAGGAAGCCGAGGTCCGTGTCGCCTGGAAAGAGAAACCCTTCGGCTCCCTTATCACGCGTCACATCCTCCACCAACCCGCCACCAACCTCCTTGCCACAACCGAGACCAGCGCGACCGAGGGCGATTTCGAGATTTCCATGCCCGACAAGCCCCAGGAGAAGGGTCCTTCGGCCGAAGGTGTCACCCAGTCTGATTTGGCCCCCGGTCAGTCTTACCAAGCGATCCGCAGCTCTAACCCCGATCCAGGCGACCAGCTCGCGAGGACGACCTCCCGCCTGTCCACCATCGCGGCCTCTGTGCAGGATAGGCGCCCTTCCCTATCTGCATCCACGACACCCTCCGCGACTCCCCCCATTCCCTCCTCTTCCCCGGCCCAATCGACCCGCAACTTCGACGCGCAGAGCATCGCACAACGCAGCGCCACCCTCCACACTCCGACGCTCCCCCAGAAGATCTTGCGCGTGTTCCACCCGCTGCGCGCGCTCATAACATCCGCCACGGTGGCCCTCGCCGTGTCGCTTCCTATCGCCCTCATCCAGCCTCTGAAAGCATTGTTCGTCGACATCTCTGCGACCGGTGGGCCAAGCTTCAAAGGGCCCAACGGCCTGCCTCCGCTAGCGTTCCTCATCGACACCGGTACGTCCCCTCACTTCGCTCTCTCGCGCTACGTAGGGGATCCAAGCTAATCCACCTGTCATCCAGCCAACTTTCTCGGCGGGCTCGCGGTCCCGCTCGCGCTCATCCTCCTCGGCGCGAGCTTCGCACGCATCAGGATACCCCGTCCGCTCTCACGGCTGCCGATGATGGCGATCTTCCTTACGACGATGGCGAAGATGGTCGTTCTCCCTGTCATCGGAGTCCTGCTTGTCCAGGGGATGACCAAGTCAGGGCTAGTCCATAAGGATGAGAAGGCTCTCCGGTTCGTCATGATGTTTCTGAGCGGCACCCCGACTGCTATCACGTGAGTTGTTCATTCCCTGCCCAGCTCCCGTCTCTGCCGTCAGATCTACTTACTAGAGGAGGCTGACGGACGGGACAGCCAGCTGATCGTCGCGTCGCTCTACTCGCCCGACGGGAACGTCGACACCCTCTCGGTGAGTGCCATTAGCTGCTCCACGGCCATCAGATCGCTAATCGTGTCCTTCCGCAGGCATTCCTGCTCGTCCAATGTAAGTACTGCTACGTCTAGCCAGTCACACAGACTGTTCAGCTAATTCTGCCTTTCGCGCGCCCTCGCCGCCGTCAAAGACGTCTTCATGTTCTTCTCATCTGCGTACGTTGCTCTCGCTGGCATGCGTCTTTCATATATGTAGAACTCACTGTCGGGAAATTCTCAGGGCACTCACCTCCGTCGCGCTTCTCCTTCTGTAGCGCAGCAAAGCCGGCACTGTGGGATGGCGCCCTCCAGACATTTTCTGTGCAAACCGACCTAAAGCCTACACTCATCCCCGGATTAGATGAGAACCCGGTTCCCATCTATCACACCCGCTCCGCGTCCCTACCGGGAGGACGCAGTGGCCTGTCCAATCGTCCCTCTGCCCCTTGTGGTCAAACGTTAACCTCCTCGCATCCGGCGCCTAAACGATTGACGCGGACTTCCCTGCCAAGTCTTGGCCACCCACGGCGCTTGGATATCTGATTTTGGATCCATGATGCTTGCATAGATGCCGACAACCACCGTTTTTAAATCGTCTTGCTGCTTAAATTTACGCGCGCGAGCGCGGATTGCGTTCCGTCCTCATGTTTTGACCTTTGGTTCACGTCCAGTCGCTGCTAGAGTCTAGAATTTTACCCTGCGTTGCGCATCGATTATGTAGGCGCGTCGCAGGCGATTTTTGTCCCGCGCCCCAGCTCATGCCTTTCCTCACGATCACGTACAGTATCCCAACATTTTATGAATCAATTTGAACTTCAACTCCCTTGGCTGTTGCGTAGCCTGCGAGTACCTACGACCATTCGTGAAATCTTCATCTCAAGTTTCCAGTGGACGCCCATGTGAGTGACGCTAATACTTATCCTGTTTTCGTGCGACTCACGAGTTTTCTGTATAGTCATATCTGGTAGGTGTCCTTAACCCAGGCGGCGTCTTCTTGGTCCCCTTCTCTGCTGCGTCCTCCCTCAAGATTCTCGTCGACGGCACACGTGGTAGACTCGCAACGGGGAGCCCCCACACTGTGGCGAGGACGATCAGCGCCCAGCGATTGCAAACAGTCGCAAACGGAGGCGACAGGTGTTTGTACGTGTACTCACCTGTATATCCTTGTGTAACTTGCGTTGAATCTCAAACGATTTGTCGGAATTTCAGGGCCCTGGGGTCAGTCCTCGCCCTATGGGCGTTTTTATGCTTCAATCACAGACAACAACAAGCTCCCGAGCTGGACTGGCCCTTTCGCAACGTGGGGAAGCGGCCAATGTCGATCCTACGTTCGTCGTTGGTCCAACCGGCCCAGATTCAACGTTGCCATCGGTGAGCATCCGGCGCCTAAAAACGCCCATCAACTCCGGGCCGGTCATTCCCGAAAATGGATGGGAGGACAGCAGGCGGGGGTCACACGAGGCCAACCAAATGTTGGCGTCCCTGGAGGTGCTTCGTCCACTACTTCCACTTGCTCTCCTCCCACCCACCCCCGGCAGGGGTATAAGGTACCGTGCGACGTGCGTACCAGTGGCTGCGACAGATCCGTCGAGTGCCCTTGTTTCGCATCCCAAGACCACTGCCGCCATGCCGTCCGCCGCGTTCCTTATCTATTCGGGCATTATGCCCCTCATCAAAACGTATGTCCTTGCCCCTCTGCCTGAGTCGTAGAGTTTGTCCTCAATTGTGTCTTTCAGGTTCATTACGATCATTGCTGGTTATGTCCTCGCCAAGATGGATATGTTCCCGGCGGCGGCCTCTCGCGGTGCCTCCCAGGTCTCAATGAACGTAGCGCTTCCTGCCCTTCTTTTCGCCAACGTTGTTCCGGCCTTCACACCTTCAAACATTTCGGCGCTGGGCCCTCTATTCTTGATCGCTTTCACCTATCAGGCCATTGGTTTCCTTTGCGGCTTGTTAGTCCGTGAGTTTTGCTATGTTCCCCGCGACTTTTGGCAAGGCATCGTCGTTTTGACGGGTATGAGCAATTGGGGTAATCTTCGTGAGTAACTTCGTATGTATGTTTCAGCTGTTAATCGACGGTTGTTGAGCTCTCCCTCTTCGCATTCAGCGAACGCGGTGGTCCTTTCTGTCACCCAGCAGGCCCCCTTCAACCCAGCGACGGACCCGGCCCGTGAGTCCAAGGCGCTATGAGAAATTTTCGCGTTTGCTTCCTGACCAGCTTCCCAAACATAGTCGGCGTTTCTTACGTATCTATCTTCATCGTGTCTTATCACATCGTCTTCTGGATGCTTGGTGCCGCCCACTCTCTATCATGGGACTACCGGCCCGGTATCCCGCAAGGAGAGGCGGCGGAAGTCCGTGTCACCTGGAAGGAAAAGCCCCTCGGCTCCCTCATCACACGCCATGTCCTTCGCCAACAGGTCCCCGATCCTTTGCGCCCCAGTCGAGGTCAGGACATCCAAGTACGATATCGAGAAATCCATCTCCGAGAAGGGGAAGGGGTGTTCGGCCGAAGACGCCGTCCAGTCGGACGTAGTCTCAGAACGCTATCAAGAGGTCGGCACGCCGAACCCTGACCCGGATGTCCAGCTCGCGAGGAGGACCTCGCGTGTGTCCACGACCGCGGTACCGGTTCAGCAACGGCGACCTTCACTATCTGCGTCCGCCGCGCCCTCCGCGGTTCCTCCCGTTCCCCCGCCGACCCCTGCCCACTCGACGCGCAACTTCGACACTCAGAGCATCGCGCAGCGCAGCGAGACACTAAACATCCCGTCGCTTCCCCAGAAGATCGTGCGCGTGTTCCGCCCACTGGGTGCGCTCGTGACACCCGTCACATGTACCCTAGCCGTATCGCTGCCCATTGCCCTTATCCAGCCTCTGAAGGCGCTGTTCGTCGATGTGTCTGCCACCGGTGGACCGAGCTTCAAAGGACCAGATGGCCGTCCCCCGCTAGCATTTATGATTGATACCGGTATGTCTCTCACTTTGTTCTTCTCTATTGCGGAGACGCGAAAGCTGATCTTGCCGCTTCTTAGCCAGCTTCATGGGTGGGATCACGGTGCCGCTGGCCCTCATCCTGCTCGGGGCGAGCTTCGCGCGCGTCAAGATACCCCGACCGTCCAATCTCTCGGCTGCCCATGAAGGCCATGTTCCTCACAACGATGGCGAAGATGGCTGTCCTTCCCGTCATCGGCATTCTGCTCGTCCAGGCGATGACCAAGGCAGGATTCGTTCACAAGGACGAGAAGGCTCTTCCGGTTCGTCATGATGTTTCTGAGCGGCACGCCAACTGCTGTCAAGTGCGTTTCTCCCTCCCCTACCAATCTCCCCTGGCTTTTGTCGTATGGCGTATGAGAGGAAGCTGACAACATTTTCTTTGACAGCCAATTGATCGTCGCGTCGCTCTACTCGCCCGACGGGAACGTTGACACCCTCGCGGTAAGGATCATGATTCGCTCGCGCATTTATCAACCATTGACCAGCATTCGACAGGCATTCCTCCTCGTTCAATGTGAGCCCTTGCTACGTGCAGCCTTCACACAATGTTGAGCTAACTGTCTGGTCTATCATTCCACGCTCCCTGAAGACATCTTCATGTTCTTTTCGTCTTCGTATGTTGCCCCTCCTTTCATGGACATCTTGCACATGTGGACCTTACAACTCTTTAACCCACAGAGCACTCACTGCCGTCGCCCTCCTGCTCCTGTAGCCAATCAGCTTTCGCCGCATGTTATCGCTACCCCTCAGGTTCTCCGCAGACCGATGCTATCACCTAGTACTGACCTTCAGGTTAAATGGGAACTCATGTTCCACTCTTCTTAGGCCTTGCGCCTCCACTTCCCATAGATCCCGCGCTTCTACTCTCCATAGACCCTGCGCATCGTCACCGGGAGGACGCAGGAGCATCTCCCCTTTTGGCGCCCCGCATTTGCTCGTCCGGTACCGGGCCACCCATCTGCCTATTCTCAATAAACGGTTACCCACTAAGCCACCCCCACCCGATGTTGAAAAAATCACTCCAACTTCTCCGCCGGGCCCGTCCTCGTCCTCATGCTTTATGGTACAACAGTCACCCCACGCAGCGTGGCCGGCGCACAACGCTGGGTTGCCTATTTTCATCCACGACGGTTACGTAGATGACGACTTCCTCTTCTGAATCGCTTTCTGACTAGTATTCTGATATCCGGGTTAGAATTTCGCACACGGGTGTATGGCTGTGTTCTTCTGATCGCATACGGGTCTTCCCTCACGTCCTACTATCTAGATTCTACTTAGAGTTCCTCTGCGTTATACATTCAGTCTCCCGCATGTATCATCTACTACGTACACTAGACGCATCACACCAAATCGCACTCGCATTTTCTGTTCCTGAGTACTCCCCTTTCTTTGCATAGTGGTCCCATAGATTTTCAAGATGCTCGCGTGTTTAACAAGGATGACATCATTTGGGCTCTTACCTTTTCACATCCTTGGTTGCGAGCCTGCAGTATACGCAGGCAGAACAATCATGTACGGCACGTCGTGTCATTGGCGAACTACTCACCCCGAGGGTCTAGTATATGCGCATGCATGGTATAGTATCTATCATCGAACCGTCTGCGTCCTGGGATTCACATCCTGCTTCATGTTCAGTAGACACAAGGAATCAGATGGTACTATACGGCGACTCCGGCAACAGCCCACCAAAACCGCGCAGGGGTCACGAGTGGCACGAAACAACCTATGGAATGCGAACAACTCAGAGCGATCCATCGTCTCGCAACAGATGTCTTAGCCGCCTACTGCACAAAGTCCTCGTTCCAGCTCGCGCTACCTCTCAGAGTGAAAGGAGTATTCGTATTGAGGTCCTTGCACCATATTATACAATACAGAAAGCTTTTTTTCAACGTGCGTACCCTACAGTCAATCACGCCCAAGAAACCGTGGCCTTGCCATTCAAGTCCAACGACAAGTTCTTCAGCACCACCTTCTCCAAGCTCTGGTCGAACTCGACATCGCTCGCACCCAGCTGCTGCTTGGGTGCGTTGGCCCCTGGACCGAGATGGCCCCACCGTTCAGATGCTGGCTGCCCAGACCGAGGATCGTGACGGTCTCCAACTTCTGCTGAAGCGGGTAGTTCCCGTCGGCCTCGATGAAGAGCGCGCCGCCGAACGCCCAGAACTTGAGGTTCGTGTGCGGGGTGGGGGGAACGCTCTCGCCGTCGTCGACGTATGCCGTGCCGAACGCGCGGCCGTTCTTGTCGAGCGTGACGAGGAGCTCGTACGGGCCCTCGCGCGTCTCCGTGGTGGTGTAGCCCGGCTTCGCGTGCAAGAGGATCGCCGCGCCGTCACGGACGTGGACGTTGATGTGACCCAGAGGTGCGTCGAGGGTGACGGTGGCGCCGGGGGTCGACGGGGCGTCGACAGCCTTGTGCGTGTACCAGTCGCGCCAGACGGTGTTGCCGCGGCCGGGGAAGACACCTGCGACAGTGGTCACGTTGGGGTCGAGCACGGGCGTGACGAGGATGTCGCGGCCAACGAGGTATTGCTTGTCGATGCCGAATAGCTCGGGCTCGTCCGGGAACTCGAACCAGAGAGCGCGAACCGTAGGCGAACCGTAGGTAGATGCGTTTGCGAAGAGGGTGTACTGTGAACGCGAACAAAGTCAGCGATAAGTTCCAACACTTCAAGGGGAAGGCGCGAGTGGCCGGAAGGCAAGGATACGCACCCAGTAGTTCAGCAGGCTGTACCTGACAGCGATCGCGTTCTTCGCTGCAGTCGCAACGCTCTCCCAACGATACGGCTCCTGCCCGATCGCCCCACGCGTGTTGTGGTTCCTGTAGAACGGCGAGAAGGCGCCGAGCTGCGACCACCGGTTGCAGAGCTCCTCGTCCGTGTTCTCGTTGAAGCCGCAAGTATCCGCCCCGACCATCGGAATCTGGAAGAGCTGGAACTGGAGGATGCCCTGGATGCTGAGGTGCAGGTACGACCACCGCGAGAAGTTGTCACCAAGCCAGTGGCCCATCCACTTGCCCGCGGACGGGAACGTTCCACGCCCGATAATGAAAGGCCGCTTCCCGGGGTGGATGTCCAGGAGGGCAAGGTGCGTCGCGCGTTCTTCCGTAAGAGCGTAGAAGTTGTGCGTGTCGATCTCGACGAAGCCGTTGGCGTGCGTCGCGTTAGTGGCGAGGGTCCTGTCGTCAAGGTTGTCCAGGCCGGCCGCTAGGTTTAAAGGTACGTCTCAGCGCAATCCACAACGATCATACGTTATCCGACCATACAACTGTGGATAAAGTACGCAGGGTGGTTGACGTCCAAGCCCTTCTGCTGGCCAGCACCCAGGCCGCGCTTGGTGTGGGCGGAGGGGTTGTTGCCATTGTTGTTGTAGGTCGACGTGCCGTTGATGGTCATGTTCCCACTCTTGCCCCACACGGTGGCATTGTAGCTATACAACACACATGAACTTGCAGCACCGCTTGGTCGTCAAGAAAAACGTACCCTTCAGGCCATCCGTTGACAGGGTTGGTGGGAGAGCCAGGAGGGTCGAAGTGCACCACACCCGAGGACATGTTCTGGCCGGTTCCGCTAAGAAGGCGGTAAGCACCCGCACAAGACAGACGAGCCAATAAAGACCCACCAAGAGCCGGCACAGAAGGAGGAGATCTCATTCATGTCGAGCCAGATGCCAGAGAACGGGACTGCAGAGTTAGACCAGTTCCTGAATGCTTCGGTCCAAACGGCCTGAGCGTTCTCCGAGAAGAAATCGACGAAAGCCTGGTGGACGCGTCCTGATCAGAGGATGATCGCGGTATATGGATCAGAGCTCGACACGTACAGTGTATCCAGGCCAGACCTGGCCGATGTACAACGACCCGTCAGGGTTCTTCATGAAGATATCCCTATCAAATGTTAGGTATGACGCGGATAGTCACTTATATCTTCGTGCTCACTTCTCGACGCCCTTAGTGAACGGGTCGTACTGTATGCCAAGAGTCTGAACACAACCGCTAGCAGCATGCCAAACCACTACTCACAAAGTCGGTGTCGTTCACTTGATGCGCGATGCCAGCGTCGACGATCGGGATGTAATGCTGGTTGTTCGAAGCCTACGAAACACCAGCGTCAGCTCATCTCAACTTCCGACGATCGGACTCCCCGGAAAGGGAATCGCGGAACAGACGACGCACCAACCACTCGATGAACGCCTTCATCTCGTCCGCGGGGAAGGCCACGGGGTCCGTCGTGAAGTCACGGTACGCGTGGTACACGTCGATGTCGTTCCACATCGTCTCGAGCGGGACGCCCGCGTCGCGCATCGCCTGCGCCGACGCCTTCGTATCGTTTACGGTGAAGTAGCCCCACCGGCACAAGTGGAAGCCGATCCCCCACATCGGCTGCCACGTCGGCAGGCCGATGAGCGCGCCGTACTGCTGGACGACGGATTGAGGCGAGGGCCCGGAGAAGAAGTACAGATCGAGCGTGCCGCCGAGGAGCCGGTACTGGATGAGCGAGACGGGCGAGCCGGGCGGGGTCTGCAGGAGCGTGTCTGAGCCGGCCGCGCTGTGGGGGTGGAGTTCAGAACGGTACGGGTGAGCTTTTGAATGGGTGAGAGACGCACTTGAAGACGAAAACACCGTGCGACTGAGCGTTGTTGGTGGTCGAGTTGTAACGGTGCTCCACGTAGAAGGGGTGAGAGCCGTACCTAACAGTCTCCCGTTAGCAAACGATGGGGACGCATATAGGCAGCGGACTCACATGTTGCCGTCGACGGGGTCGGGACCATCCCGGGCCCAGTTCGTTTGAATGGTACCAGGAGTGCCATTCGCGCCCATATCGCGACGGAAGCCACTGGAAGCGACGGCCTCGCCAATACCATAGACGTTGGCGTCAAGGGGCAGCGCCGACGTCAGCTGCAAGTACTGGTCCTCGAAGACAAGTGGGAAGCCATCAAAGCCGAGGGCAGGGTCGGCAGAATTTTTGGGAGCGATCGGGGTTGGAGGCAGAGAGGAGATGCGCGTATCGAAGAGCGGCTGGGCGCCGGGCTCAGAGCGACGGGTGATCCAGAACGCGAAGGGCGAAGACTCGTAGTTGAAGACGAGGTCGGACTTTTGCTTAAGTGAAGGATCACGAGAAGGGGAGCCAAGCTCGATGACCGATGACGGGATAGTGAATTGCGCGTTGTCGGTATCGTGAATGTTCACGTGAAGCCTAGAGCGCAAGCCATGAGGAACATGTGGCAGTGCTCGGGAACACGATCCAGACATACCGCGATGAAGTGTCGTACGTAACCTCGAGAGTGAGGTTTGCGATATCGTGGCCGAACGCATTGCATGCGGGCCCGGCGAGGTCAAGCTTCGCCGTCAGACCGTTCTGGGTTTCGTGAAGGGAGGAGAGCGTATAACCTGGAATTCAACGGTGGCGTTAGTGCGCGGGCTTTTGCACGAACCACTCGAGGGTGACGGCATTCGAAGGGGTATCCGGCTTTCGCCATCACACCGGCCCCTCCGCCGAAATCGAGCACGAGCTGCGAAAAACATACCTGGGCACGACGACACATTTTTCGAAAATGTGTCTCTCCCCTCGAGTATGGAGCCTGTGGACGGGAAGCCGCGCGCGGCACGCCCTAAGAGGAGGACGCTGCCCAAGAATGCTGTGAGCATAGCTAAGAGTAGCTAGCGGAGTAGGGAGCGAGAAGACCCAAGGTCGTCGCAGGTCACCTCGCTCCTGCCCACCTTGATCTTTATACGACGAGCGGGTGCAACAGAGCGCCGTGTTCAATCGCATCGCATGTGGTGCTCTGTGGGGGATTCAAAATTAGATGCCGAGGAAGTAGTAGTATGACCGGTCAGGCGCACCTCTCGCTTGAACCCCAGTTTCGAGAGCCGCAGAGCCGACGGAAAGATCAGTAGATCTGATGGCTCACGTAGAAGAAGAGGCGAGGCAGGTCCGCCGTCCCATGACGTTGAATCGTCCGTGATAACTTCTGATAACTTCCTTCATCCACCCCAGCAGTCTTGAAAACCCGATAGGATTCAGGGAATGGACATCGGGTGTGCGCAAGACGGGCCGATTTTCCTCGGATGTAAGAATTGGCGAGCTGCACATATGACGCATGTCAATGACAGGTTATTCGTATTCATAATCATGAAAACTTGCCACATGGCTTCCATGACCACCAGTACTTAAAGTGTTGGGTAAAGTCTACGCGAAGCTGTGAAGCCTGCGAGCTTGACAAGTTGGCTAGAGGTTGCAGTGCCCCCAGTACCCAGACTTTTACAAGTACTCTGGACCTCGAGTCACAGCATCTCCTCAAGGTGCACGTAGTCTGGGTCCGGGAGGATGGGAATGTGAGAGATCCATCAACAGGAATACTGATGTTTGGATGTCTACTAGACGAATGATTGGGGAACAAGTCAGGGAACAACGACGTTAACGTGCAGGGACAACGCAAATTGAAGAGGGATGTTCTTTAGCGCCCAGCGCCGGAAATCCTGTCAGTTACCGATCGCTCACGGCAAGGCCGGCATGACAGCTAGTGGCAGCGCACTGCCACCGGCCTGTCGCCCCAATTCTGAATAGTGTTCGTATGGTATTGATATTAGATGCTGGTAGTGTCCGGCGAGAATGGGCTTACTGGCAACCGGCCCTCCGCCGGCGTGTGCATGATGCATCATGATGGGGTGTATCGCAGTTGTACACAACTTCCACCAAGTAAGTACACGGTGCGCCGACTGAGTAGGCTAGGTAGCCTGTTGCACAGCTTGCTTTCGCTCGAGTACCTGATGCGATATGTTGCTCCACTTGGTGTGGAGCCGAAGCCGAAGCTTCGTGGCATAGCCAGGGTCAACCGAGTACTCGAACCCCGTGGGGTAAACTAATACAATGTGGAGACTCTCATAAATTTAGTTGATGATGCGTCTTGGATTTTTGTTGGAGCTCACCCAAGAAACGTTCCGGAGACCGGGGCGGGTTCCCGATCAGACTCAGAAGTCTTGAGCTGAAGACGCCATGTGCTGCCTTGTGTGCATGTGTCCGTGAAACATCTCTACTCAACGTGCGACGTAACGTACTTCCTATTCGCCGATCATCCATTCTTGAGTTTCTTCGTCCGTTTTACAGCACCATATCTCATCATGCATCAATTGTCGGGGACGTTGCGTGTGCAGTCGGCCCATGGACGGCTGTACAGGTATGCCCGTTCCGAGGAAAAGCCGCCTGTACTGTCTTCTCAAAGTTTCTCGCCTGGGCACGCCGCCTCTGGTCTCGGTTGATAGAAAGATTGTAAACCTCGGATTCATTGCAGGACCTAGCCCGAAAGCGCCTGATGAGCCCTCATGGTTAGCAAAGTTCCGCTCGGTGAGCACATTGTCGCTGCACTACGAAACTTCACTTGGCAAGCGCAAGTTGACCCCATCAACCAAACTTTGCACTACACAAAGACGTTGGACTCGCATATGTAGAAGTTCCGATTATTCCGACCATGAAACAGATGATCTAGATTCTTTACAACGTGAGCATATAGCCAACTAGTGAACAAGGACGAACCGAACATCTCATCTACTTTCCCATGACAAC
The DNA here is from genome assembly GCA_026283605.1 of Ganoderma lingzhi. Classification (NCBI taxonomy): domain Eukaryota; kingdom Fungi; phylum Basidiomycota; class Agaricomycetes; order Polyporales; family Polyporaceae; genus Ganoderma; species Ganoderma lingzhi. The sequence goes on from JAPJYM010000001.1 coordinate 4,373,374, forward strand.
CATGCAATCGCACGCAATCACGTCCAGGTGACCGTCGCCCCGCCATTCAGATCCAACGCCAAGTTCTTCAGCACAAGCCTCTCCAACCCCGCATCGAACTCCCAGTCCGTTGCCTGCAGAGTCTGACTCATCACGCTCTCCCCCACGTCCGTCTGCAAGCTCACGGCCCGCGGCTCCCCGGGTCCGACGCCCAGGATCGTGACCTTCTCAAGCTTCTGCTCCACTTTAAAGTCGCCTTGCGCTTCGATCGCGAGCCTTGCCCCTGCCGCCCTAAATCCAAGTATCGTGTGCGGCGTTGGTGGTACGGTCTCGCCGTCATCGACGTATGCCGTGCCGAACGCGCGTCCCTCCCCGTCCAACGTCACCAAAAGTGCGTACGGCCCCTCGCGCGTCTCCGTCGTGGTGTACCCCGGCTGCCCGTGGAGCAGGATCGCGGCCCCGTCACGAACGTGCACGTTGATGTGGCCCAGGGGCGCATCGAGAGTGACGGTCGCGCCTGGAGTCGTGGGGACCTTGACAGCCTCGTGCGTGTACCAGTCGCGCCAGACGGTAGCACCGCGGCCGGGGAAGACTCCCGCGACTGAGGAGACGTTGGGTTCGAGGACCGGCGTGACAAGGATGTCGCGGCCGATGAGGAACTGGGTATCGATTCCGAAGAGCTCAGGCTCGTCTGGGAACTCGAAGAAGAGTGCCCGGACGGGGGGTGTCCCACGCGTCGACGCATTCGCGAAGAGTGTATACTGTGTACGCGTTAACTAACAAACTCGCAAGCTGAGGCGAAACGCAACGCACCCAGTACGGCAGCATGCTGTACCTGACCGCGATCGCCGTCTTCGACGCGTTCGCGACGCTCTCCCATCGGTAAGGCTCCTGCGAGATCGCGCCGATCTCGTTGTGATTCCTGTAGAATGGGACGAACGCGCTCAGTTGCATCCACCTATTACATAGCTCCTCGTCCGTGTTGTCGTTGAACCCGCACGTGTCGGCGCCGACCATCGGGATCTGGAAAAGCTGGAACTGGAGCACGCCCTGGATGTTGTAGTGCAGGTACGACCACTTCGAGAAGTTGTCGCCGAGCCAGTGGCCCGTCCACTTGCCCGAGGACGCGAACGTCGAACGCGAGATAATGAACGGGCGTTTCCCAGGATGGATACTGAGCAGAGCGAGGTGCGTCGCCTTTTCTTCCATAAGGCCCCAAAGGTTGTGCGTGTCGATCTCAACGAGGCCGTTAGCGTGCGTGGCGTTGGTCGCGATAGTTTTCTCATCCAGGTCGTTCAAGCCAAACCCTATGTAAAATACCAACTTGTAAGTGAATCCTTGCCATCCATATCAAATCGAAATGTACCATTGTGTATTGCGTATGGAGGATTATTGACGTCCACGTTTTTCTCCTGGCCAGCGCCAATTCCGCGTCTAACGAGAATATCCTCGGCGTTCCCGCTGTAGGTCGATTTGCCATTGATTGTCATATTTCCACTACGACCCCAAACAGTTGCGTTATATCTACACAACCCGTCAGCCTGCATTCCCTGCCTGTCGTTATGAAGGGCTTACCCTTCAGGGAACTCATCGACAGGATTCCCAGGCGCTCCCTGGAAGAATGAATGGCGTCGAGGTGTCGGACAGATCCGCACCAGTCCCGCTTTGGCGGTGGTGAGTACACCTATTGCTAAATGAACCAACCCAAACCTGGGACTCACCAAGAACCAGTGCAGAATGATGACACTTCGTTCATGTCGAGCCAAATCCCAGAGAACCCCACACCAGACTCCGACCAGTTCTTGAAGGCCTCTGTCCAAACGGCTTCTGTGTTCTTCGCGAACCAGTCAGGGAAGACCTGTGCACGTCCCAGTCAGAGACGATGTGGGTACATGCGCGGAAGGGCCGTCACGCACGGTGTATCCAGGCCAGACCTGACCAATGTACAGTGACCCATCTGGGTTCTTGAGCCAAGTGTCCCTATACACTGCTTAGCACAGCGCTTATAGCGATTTGACTGATAAGTGCCTACTGTTCAACGCCTCGAAGGAACGGATCGTACTGCGTGCCTCTGATATGAGCAGGCCCACTATAATGAACAAAGGCAACGACTTACGATGTCCGTGGCGTTTGCCTGATGAGCGATACCAGCATCCACAATCGGGATATAATGCTGGTTGTTCGCTCCCTAAGAAACGAGAAACACGACGTTAAAAATGGTCCCCTGCACACCCACCGTTGCCAGAAAACGCACCAGCTCCTCGATGAACGCCTTGACCTCATCGATCGGGAAGCTGACGGGATCCGTCGTGAAGTCGCGGAACGCATGATACAGGTCGATATCGTTCCACATCGTCTCAAGCGGGATGCCCGCCTCGCGCATCGCCACCACCTGGTCGCGCGTCTCGTTCACGGTGGTGTAGCCCCACCTGCACAAGTGGAAGCCGAAGCCCCAGAGTGGCTGCCATGTCGGTAGACCAATGAGCGCGCCATACTGCTCAACGACGGAGAGGGGAGAGGGGCCGGAGAAGAAGTAGAGGTCGAGCGTCCCACCCAGATGGCGATACTGGATGAGCGAAACAGGCGAGCCGGGCGGGGTCTGAAGGATCGTGTCCGAGCCGGCCGCGCTGGGAAGGTTGAGGGTTAGAATATTTTTGCGCGATAAAGGCAAGGGACTACACACTTGAAGAGGAAAACACCGTGCGACTGTGCCTTGTTCGTAGTCGTGTTGAAACGGTGCTCCATGTAGATGGGATGGGAGCCGTAGCTAGAAATTCACGTGAGCGACGATTCGCGCGCATACAGTAACCTCCGACTCACATGTTTTCATCCACGGGGTCGGCAGCATCGCGGGCCCACATAGTCTGAAGGGTACCTGGACTGCCGTTTGTGCCCATGTCGCGACGGAAGCCACTGGCAGCGACGACCTCTCCGATGCCGTAGATGTTCGTGTCGAGGGGGAGCGCGGAGGTCAACTGCAAGTATTGGTCTTCAAAGACAAGGGGGAAGCCATCGAAACCCGTGCTGCTATCGGAAGCATTGCTTGGTGGGATCGGGGTGGGAGGCAGAGAGGATATGCGAGTATCGAAGAGTGGTTGCGAGTCGGGCTCCGAGCGGCGGGTGATCCAGAACGCAAAGGGCGACGATTCGTAGTTGAAGACGAGGTCAGACGAATGCTTGGGGGAAGGGTCTGCAGAATCAGACGCAAGTTCTACCGCGGATGAGGGGATGGTGAATTGTGCCTTGGCAGTGTCGTAGATATTGACATGAAGTCTAGACCACGGACATAAGGGAATGTGGCAGTGCTCGGCAAAAGTGTCGGGGCGCACCGTGAGGTTGTGTCATACGTGACCTCGAGAGTGAGGTTGGCAATGTCGTGGCCGAACGCATTGCAGGCAGGCCCAGCGAGATTAAGTTCCGCCGTGAGACCGGTCTCAGTCTCGTGCAGGGATGAAATAGTGTAACCTAAAGTTCAAGGGCGGCGTAAGTTCTACTGGGAGCTTCTGCTGGGTGGTATGTAGGCATCGAAGAAAGCCAATCTTCCTCATCCCACAGTTCTTGACGCCGTGATTGAACAAGGGCAGCAGAAAACATACCTGGACATGTCGACACGTTCCCTGAAAACGTGTTCCCCCCTCCAAATACGATATCCGACAGCGATGTTGTCAGGAGGGACATATGGTCTCGCGTGGCACGTCCCATGAGTAGGACGCCCCCTAGGAACGTGGCCAGCATTGCGAATAGCAGCCAGCGCAGGAGGGAGCGAAGGAAGTTGAGGTCGTCGCGGGTGACTCCCTGTCCTCCCACCGCCGGGTCCTTATAGGAGCGAGTGTAGAGCGCCATGTTCAAGGCCATGGCAGGTCCTTCGGGGCCCGGGTGCTCGTGGATTCAATTGCGGATGCCGAAGAAGGGAGTCTGACCGGTCAGGCGCACTCTGAACGCAGCTTCGAAAGACGCAGAGCCGTCGGAAAGAGTAGTGTGTCTGAGCGTTTACGTAGGGGCGAGGATGCCTTTGGCGGGGCGCGCGATCCCATGACGTCGAGGCGGCCACTTTGTACATTCCGTGGGAGGATACAGCTTCCATGCGCCGGCGTGGCCTGTCGTGTCGTGGCGGGATTGAAGAGAGAGACGTACAGACCATAGATGGGCAGTGTTCGTCATGCAAGTTGTGGAGGTTCGAGACCGTATGCGAGTACGAAAGTTCAGGCCTGCAGGTGGTGGTCATCATCAAAGAGCGCAGTCACCTGGCAGTCACTGCGAATCGGTCACTGCATGCGCTGTTTAGATCCGGCCCGGCATCCCGCCAGCCCCCCAGCACGACATTCCCGCCGTAACTTTACCGTGCGCTCTCAGGTTCGACGTTACGTTTTAGTAGCTTTCAGTAGACTACGCGTAGTACAGGATGTTGTGATTCCGTTGGTCCTTGAATGGGGCTTCTAACACTAACAGCTTCAAACCTACCTTGTGTGCAACCGCTGAGTCGCCCCCTCGTCTGTCTCACGGTCGGACCCCATTGCAACACAACTCATTGCACGCCCTCACGCGTCAATGCATCGGAAAATCGTACACATTCGGAGTCTACGACTTCAAAAGACGTCTCTGACCTTCAGTACCGCACCTGGATGATCTCCGCACCCACTTCCGCCTCTCGTTCCCAACCTCGTTCCCAACCTACTTCGACCACCGCGGGGTGACAATACGGCTCAACTCGGACTTGGACTTCCCCCTAGCCAAGCGCAACAGTTTCTCCCTGTGCTTCGTGTCGGCCGCGAAGTCATCACAGACGTCCGCCTTCGGGGTTATGATAATCTCCCAGATCTGCTTCATGCGAGGAAGCGAGTCGTGCAGCCTGTTCTGGATCGTGAGCAGGTAGTCCAGGGGCCCGCCCGTTTGCGAGAGCACGTCGAACGCCATGTGGAGGTACCCTAGCGAATATCAACAGATATCGACCGCAGGTGAGTCAAGGTGTAGCGGACGCAGTTGGCATCAATCGGCGACTCACATGCGTATTTCTCGTCGTCGATGGGATAGTAGTCTGCAGCCTTCAGGTACTCAGTGGACGCGACCATCAGTTCATCCTTGACTTCAGCTATGAGTTTCTGGCTGGGGACTTCCTGCACCGCGCGTAAGTTCGCTGCATGGTTATGATAGAAGCCGCGCAAGCTATGTACATACGTGGATGCAGTACATCAGTTAGCAAGGATAGCAATGATTATGAGTGTGGTTCACTCACGCGTGTGCTTGACCTCGTGGGTACCGAAAGGCGGACAGGAAGGTACCGAAGTCCTCCGTGTCCCCTGGTTGCTCCGGGGCGCCCTCAAGTTCTCTTAACTGTTCGTCTGCGCCGACAAGAATTTCCTTGAGTGGGAACCTCGAAGCGTCTTTGTTATACCCCTGAAGAGAACCCGTTTAGAGATAGATGAGGTGCATTGAGGGGAGCATGACGCACCCTGAGCAATGCCTCGAGGTGCAAGCATCGAACCCCACGAATGAACGCGGGCCGAAAGACTTCGCCCTTCTCTTCGAGGGAAACATCCTTCCACAGCTCCTTCCCCCAACGAAGAAGATCCAGGGCAGAAGTGAAAAAATCGAGCGCAGTTTCGATATTGTCCTTGATCCTATCTTCAATGAAAGCGCGCATGACCCAACCGCTGTCAAACGCAGCCAATTCAGCTGCAGATCCCAATAAGCAGACGGCCTCCTCGACGTACATGACGGTGATCGAGATTGCAGGGCGGACAGCATCCCAACCGTCAGCTTTGAGTCTCGCAGGGATCTCTTGCATGATCTTTCTCGCCCCGTTATCGGACCAACCCTTTGCGGCAGTTACTTCAACATAAACTGAGGCGAATCAGTGAGTCAGCGGATGTCCTGATCGAGCATGATTGGGTTTTTACGTTGCCGATTGTACAGATCGAGCCAGTTTGCTTGGGACATGTTGAATGCACGGTCATCGATGATCAGTGTGTTCACGAGTTCAGCGATAGCCTGAGCGACATTCAATTACGAGTTTAGTGCTCCAAGGAGGGACGTAACCGTTTGACTTACGCTCAACTGGCCGAAGTCACCTGATCGCTCCAACGGAGGGATGGAGATGGTTTGTCCCGCTTTGATCTGGTCCATTCCCCTCTGCCATGCCTTTCCACCCATGTTAGTCCATTATCTCGGATACATGACGATTTGGACGTACGCCATGTGCCTTTGTTATGACCCAAGCCTGAAAATGGGGAAGCACGACGTTACTAATTACTCCGTTGAGCCAAGCCACAGGACTGACTTACGCTGCTATTCCATTGTTGAGTAGCCTGCAGTCCAGGAATCAAGACCGTCGCACGGTTCCAGGGCAGAGATTCCCATGTGCCAGTCGCCGTGAAGTTCCTGAGTGGCGTGGGGTTGGCGCGCACATCTGCCAGCTTAGCTTGGGCGGCGGCGAGCTCGGCAGTATAGTTGTCCCTCTGCCTCTTCTGCGCCGGCGTCAAGTTCTCGACGGGAAGTACGGCGACTGCGCGTTTCCATGCGCGGATCGCCCCGTCAAGGTAGTTCATGCTCTGTAACGGTGCGCGAGGCGTCAATGTCGACGACGACCGTCGTTCATGAGCTCGCCAAAAGTGTTGGACCTTCACTGACCGTATTTGCCTGAGCCAACCGGGCCCAGGCCTTCGCATACGAGGGGTCTAGCTCTGTTGCCTGCAACAAAGGGTGTCTAGGTTCCATCATACCATACCCCAAACATACTTAAGCTGGACTGACCTTCGTGGCGTCCGTGCACGAATCTATATGCCTGGGGCCGGACGTCAGCCTTGATGGAGTCGAAAGAGACCGGGTAGTATCGTCGTACCTTCCAAGAGCGAAGGCGCAGGCTGCGCGATTGCAATAAAGGATCGCATTTTCGCTGTCGAGCTCTATGGCTGATGTATACTTCTTGTACGCGCCTGCAAAGTTGTTCTTGCTGAAGAGCGCATTGCCCTCTGCTTTGAGACGCTCCGAGTCCGAGTCGGCCTGGTGGGGAGAAGCGGACATGGTGGGTAAAGAGCAGAGATTAACGGGGCAGCTCACCGCGCGGTGGGGCATGCACATATAGACTTACTCAGGGCTTCTTTTTCTACTCACTCGCCGCAAATGACGAAGGACACTTGGGTTGTCGATCGGCTTCCAACTTGAGAAGATGAGCATTGCGGATTCGCGGGCATCACTCAGACTCAGAGCGCCTCGGCCACTGCCGACAGTTGACGCAAGGCTCGAACCTTAATTTGATATGGCATCTCAAGCTTATCCCCCCACAGAGGCCTTTAAGTAAGGAGAGTGCTCGAGCTCAGAATGCTATCACTCAAATGCTTCCAATGGCGAGCAAGTGGTCCAATCATTCCTGAACACACCGCAGATGCAAGAACCGTCTTCGCTCGCTCTCACGACGCCGCAAGTGTTCTCCCGAGTCTCTAACCCCATGCCAACCGCTAACCCTAATACCAGTACCGCTGGCAGACCGATGCAGGTTTGTGGCTCGAACGTCTCGACTTCCGTAACCTGATGCAAATTACGCCCAAGATCCCCCGGAACTGGTCATTTCCCACTAGGACCAGCGTGTCCACCGCCCATCGAATATCGCGTCTTTAGAGGACATCACCACATCCAACTACATGTTCCCGAGCGCCCCGCTGCCTAGGTTGAGGCGTGCGACGCTCCTGGGTGCCATCGCGACCGGTCCGCACGCCCTCATCCTGTCAACGAGCGAGGAGGGGAGAGGCGTCATGTCAGGAGTTGACTTCCTGGCCAGCGGCGTCGAGCGAACCTGTGAGGATCATCCAGAGCTAGTTGGCTCGGCGGGGCTGATCGTCCCGGCTTTCGCGCGTTTGACGCGAACGATGAAGACTGGGTATGTCTGCCTCACATTCATAGAGGGAGGGTGCGCCGCGCGGTCACGGATGGTGTCGAGCGCCGCCTGCCGAAGGACTTTCTCGAGCCGAGTCACCGCCTCGACATTACCCGGCGACCGGGACTCGCGTCGCATTCACTGAGCAAACCCGCCCGTTCTGGCTCAGGCTGGGTATCGCATCAGCCCCCTCTTAGTGGAGATCGCCTGGCGCAAGCTGAGTGGTTGCCTCGACATTGTCCGTCCGCTCGTGCGCCGGGCTGGAGAGCCAGGGACCGTCCCACGACTCGCGAGCTCGCGACGCAACGGCGTCAGGAGGTGAAAACACTCTCGGTGTCTTCAGCGTAGAGCGTGAGTGTGCCAATCAGTTTCGCGAGCTTTCTCGGTCGTGCCGTGGAGGCGGAAGGTGGAGGAAAATTTAAAGGGGAGTAACCGGCGGTCTCAGTGGTGCCGTCCTCTGGTACGACGTGGACGAAGTGAATCATGCCATCCGGGTACCCGGCGGGGAACAGAAAGGGAGAATAATGCATTTTTGAGTCGGGCTAGCATGGTTGGAGGATGGAGAGAAGGCCCGCACAGGGCGTAAACGCAACACCCTCCATTATATTGCTCCAACATTAGGAGAAACCCTATCTCCTAGCATATGAACGATATATTAGAATAACCAAGCGCTGACTCAGATGCTTCCTATCGCAGACGCAGACGAAACCGAAACTTCGTCAGGCCATGTTTAACCAATGTCGGTATTACTATATCTAGTGACACACGCCTCTTTGGTTCGAGAATTGAGCTTGAACGTGGGCAAAGATAGGTTTTCATGTTCACAGAGCTGGAATGCGTGGATCTCGGGCCGTCCGCTGGGTTCTCAGAGCGTTTGGACTTCCGTTGGTTTTATGGAAGATTGCGTCGGAGAGCGCACCGACGGGGCTTTCAACCTCGTGAAGCATCCGGAGCCGATGGAGAGCTTTCTGTAGATCGCGCGAGTCGAGTACTCATACCTAGCTAATTACATAACCTTGTATCCTCGGAGATGCTTTCCTCGTGGATCTCGCGGATCGACAGCCCAGTTTGCAACGGATGGACGCACTGACCGATCTGACCGCACACAAGGCTGTGGCCGCACTAAGTTTGCGGCGCTCAGCGGGTGAAAGAAGTGTTCGTACAAAAGGCCTCGCTCAAATGTTTCGCAAACACGACAATACATATGCGTTACACCCTAGCACCAACGACCCGATATGCAAACCGTTCTCCACCCCCACCTCCACTCCTCAAAAGCACCAGGCTCACGCAACCGCGTCCAGCTCGCACAAGAACAGCGCCGCCATCCACGCCAGCACGATCTCCACCCGCGGCCCGTGCAGCGGGATGTTGATGTTGAGCGGCTTCTTGCTCTTGCCCTTCCCCCCCGCCCCGTTCTTCTCCGCCGCCGCACGCTCCGCCTTCTCCCGCTGCCGCTTCAGCACCGGCGCGAGCAGGATCCGCATCGCGTCCAGCGCCTCGCGGAGGTCTGCTTCCCTCCGCGCATCGGCGTCCGCCTCCTCGTGCTCGTCTTCTACAGGCGAGGATGAGGACGAGCAGGGAACTAGCGAGGAACTCGAGCTTGAGCCGTTGACCCCGAGCAGTCGCCTCGAGCTCGACGAAGCTGCGAGCTCGGGAGTGGTGGGCGTCGGAATCCGGTTCGCTTCCTTCGCTTTGGGTGAGCGGGGAGAACGGGGCGGCGCCTCGATCGCGAGCTGCTTCGAGTTGGCGCGGCTGAGCGAGTGCGGCTGGATGCCGTTTCGCCAGCCGCCCGCAAGGCGCTCCAGGACCTCGATGAACTCGGCCTGAGCCATCGAGCGTGGTGGGAGGAACACGGGGTATCCTTCAAGGCCGTCGACAAGCGCGGCGGTGCGAGAGAAAGCCGGAAGGACGGCGGGGAAGTCTCCGAGCATCAGGTGGCAGATGAGGATGCTGAAGTGGCTCTCCACGAGCAACGGGTGGTATGTCGTGAACATGGGCGTCGTCTCCGGCATCGGAGGAGGGGTGCTCTGGCTGCCCGGGCGGAGGGACTCGGTCAGAAGGAACGCGTACTCGGTACGCTGCGCGACGTCCATGTCCGGATATCCAGGGGGGCCCTCAAGCGTGTCGAAGTGCGAAAGGAACTGTTTGTGGTCGCGCATGCTCTTCTTGACCAGGGTAACGATCGTCTCTCGAAATGCGGTGTCCGCAAGGACCGCCCGATACGCCTGCAGCTTCGCCCCGTCTGTCCTCCCCAGAGGCCCATCCGGGTGGCCGATCTCGACACCCCCATACCGCCCGTTCTCGACGTAGCACAGGCGCATCTCCGCTCCGTCGATGGACGGCACTTTTCGGATCCCCTCGAGCTTGAAGATCGCATCTTCGATGATGAAGACGGCGTGTTGGAGATGCGCCGCTGCCCGCAAAAACTGACATTGCGGCTCGATGGGCTCCGGCGCGTCAGGCAGCACAGAAGGATGGAGGACGACAGCATCCCCATCCGACCCGTCCGCACTCTGCCCGTCCGTCGCCCCTGCATTCGCACTCGTCCCATTGGGCGGCGCCTGCCCGTTGGTCTTCCCGCCTCCGGCCTTGCCCTTCTTTTTCTTCGCGCCCTTCCCACGTTGCTTGTCTCCCAAATTGCTGCTGAGATGTGCACTGCGAGCTTTGCGTTGTGCCCGCGCCTCCTTGATTGCATACGTAAAGTCTTTCGCTGCGAGTGCGTACTCATCCCGGAAGCAGTGCACGATGCCCCGTGTACGATAGAACTCGAGTCTATGTGGATTCGCCGCTATCAGGTCGTCGAGGACCTGAGTCGAAGTGGACTCCGCCAGTTGCCTGTATCCACTGAATCGTCAGAGTTAACAGCTGCTCTCTCCGTCTCTCTCACAAACCTTGATGGTATCTTCTCGTGAAAGAAGTGCACGTATCGCGCGTCGACGTCGCTAGGGTCTATTCCGAAAGCACACACACGCGCCCTCAGACCGGCCGCAAAAACACATGAACTCGAGAAGCCAGACGGCGACGCACCGACTTTGAGCACCCGCTCCGCGATGTCATCAAACACGCTCCCGCCCTGCATCACCATCACGCTCGACGCGATCTCGTCCGCCTTGTACGCCGCCGCGAGCTTTTGCACCGCGAGCGCCCTCAACCTGTGCACGCGCATGGCACTCATCGCAACGTTCCGCCCTCCTCCTCCGTCTCCGAGCGGACTCATGCCCATGCCCAAGCTTTGCGCCGTAGCCCACGCGCTTCCATTCATCCCGCCTGCTCCCCGCATGGAACCAAGCGCAGCGGCCGAGAGCCCCGAGCTGGCGCGTACGGAGAGCTCCGCGGCCTCGTCGATCAGGCGGCGGATGTGCGTGACGGAGCGGAAGACGCCGGGGTCGATGGGGGGAGGTGTCGCTTTGCCCGGTAGTGGAGATGGGAAAGGCGGGGGAGGGGGCAGGGCAGCGAAGGTATTACGTGGGGAATCGGGGGGCGAGTAGTCGGCGAGGGACGCGAAGCCGCGGTTGCGCTGTTTCTGGTGTGCATGGCTGTGGCCGTTGAGATGGTTGTGGGAGTGGCCATGACCGTTGATGTAAGAGGAGGAGTTGGAGTGTGAGGGGAGAGGGGGGAATTTGGCGTCAGCGGCGGAGAGGGTTGCGGGGTCGAGATTGAGGACGAGTAGAGACTCGAGCAGTTCGAGAGGAAGTTGTAGCCAAGGTCCCTGTGTACACGAGCCACCAATGCAGAACACCGTTGTCAACCTGCTTGCACACAAAGAGATATAAAAGGGGACATACGTGGTACGAGCTGATGTATCTCCAGTGTTTGTTGCGGCTGATGCACAAGACCGGGGGACGGTCGCGTTCCTGGTCGTTCCCGTTCCCGCTCCCATTGCCAACCAAGCCCTCCCTGGGTTTTGACGCCGACTTCTTCGTCTTTTTCTTTTTCTTTTTCTTGGCCGCAGAGGGGGCTTCAATCGTATTCGCGTCTACGGGGTCGGCATCCGGGCCAAGCCCCGGACAGGCAGGAGATGTCGATCGCGAGGTGTGAGTGGAGGGGGGTGTTGGCAGCATGTCGGCGCTGAGGTCGTCTGTGCCGTTGGTGGTTGCGGACGACGTGGAAGTTGAGAGAGATGAGGGCGCCATCGTTGCCAGTGGACGATGGAGGGTGGAGAGAGAGAGAGAGGACCTCAAGGAGCGAAAGGAGCACGGTCCGGAAAAGTGCATTGGCATTGGCAACTTACCCACGCCAGCGCCTACTACTTCATGAGTACCTTGCACGCCCATGGCCCCGGCCCGCCTTGCCTTTGACAATGACATGTACACACTGGTGGCACGCGCGCACGATTGCAGGTCTACAGTGGCATTGGTCTCTGCAATCACCGTATCCAAGTTCGCATACCCGACTTAGCCCTCGATAGATATAGTAATAGTCTCATACTAAGAACCGTCCGCGTGCCGCACAAGTTTACGTGGGAGGGGTTTGGTAGGAACCTAGATTTAGTAACGTCGTTGCAATTGGCCAGTTAAGCATTGCAATTGGCTGACGAAGTTAGCGCCTGGTTATTCTTATATATCGTTTCTTAGGAGATCTGAGGGTTTCTCCTTGGAGCAATATAAGCCTATGGTGGGCGGCGCCCGTTGCGTATAGTACGCCCTTCTCAGCGTGGCCAAAGAGGGCCACTCTGTCTCTCGATCCTTCAATCATGCTAGCGCTAGCCTGACTTAAAGATGCATTCTTCCGCGCTCCTGCTCCGAGTCCCTCTGTTGGAATCTGGGGGTGCAGTCAGGGTGCAGTCTCGCAGGTACAAGACCCGTTATGGACATGCTTAGTCAGCACATAGTTTATATGCTCGTCCTGCATGTATCTTCAAGTCCCTCATGCGTTTGCAGAGCTCAGCCAAACGCAATATACTGTGTCTACGTTCTACGGCTCCCTCGCGAACTTCAACACCCTCTGTTATCCTCGCTGTCTCCGGCTATCCGGATGGCATGATTCACTTTGTCCACATCGTACCAGAGGACGGCACCACTGAAACCGCCGGTTACTCCCCCTTTAAATTTTCCTCCACCTTCCGCTTCCACGGCACCACCGAGAAAGCTCGCGAACTGATTGGCACACTCACGCTTTATGCTGAAGACACCGAGGGCGTTTTCACCTTCCTTGACGCCGTTGCGTCGCGAGCTCGCGAGTCGTGGGATGGTCCCTGGCTCTCCAGCCCGGCGCACGAGCGGACGGACAACGTGGAGACGGCTACTCAGCTTGCGCCAGACGGTCTTCACCGAGCGGGGGCTGCTGCGGCCCCTAACCAGAACGGGCTTGCTTGCTCTGTGATTTCGACGCGGGAGGATAATGCCGAGGTGGTGACTCAGCTTGAGGAAGCCTTTCGGCACGACGCCATCCGTGACCAAGAGGTGCACCCTCCCTCTATGAATGTGAGGCAGACATACCTAGTGTTCATCGTTCGCGTCAAACGCCCAAAAGCCGGGGCGATTATTCCCGTTGAGCCGACAAGCTTTGGACGATCCTCGCAGGTATGCTCGACGCCACTGGCCAGGAACTCAATTCCTCACATAGGCCTCTCCCCTCCTCACTTGCCAACAGGGTACACCCCGAATGATCCTTTTCCCTCCTCAGTCCGTCGCCAGACACCCCTACTCGTTGTAGCGCCCCCCTATTATCGGCCCCAATGTCTCTCAGACGTGCAGGACCTGCAGGAAAGGAGTCTTCGTTTATCTGTGTACATCAGCTTGCATTCTTCCGGTTTCTTAGACATCATTCTTCTGCAAATTAGTGGTGTTGTTGATCGAGACTCCGAATTCGAATAACTCTGAAGGTGTTTTGTTGGGGCGAGACAGTGCCACTCACATAGTCTCCATCTGCTCGACTACGATTTTCACAATTACGTACGGCTTCGACGCTGCCCAGATTGTGCGTGCTTCCGCATGAATCAATATGATCCAGTAGGCTAGGGTTATAATGTCCCTGCCGAAACCATAATGTCGTTCAGTCAACGGGATGATTGTCGACAGTGAGATCTTGAGAGCTCATCCTTACCAGGTAGTCCAGACTCCAGACTCCAGCGTGTAAAAGGCACGTGCAGACGGAGGGTTTCCGTCGGCGGGCGCATGTCTCGTCACAAGTGCTGCCGCAGCCTTCTAGGGTCCAACGACGGAGGCGCTTTGGGTTCAAGAGAGAAGAGAGTCATGGCTTGCGTTCAAATCAATACGCGCCCGAGCGTGCTACTCCAAATGTGGAAGGTGTTTAAGTTGGCCTGTGGCGCCTGGTGAGCCCTGGAGCGGGTCGGGCGCCCGGCGGGACCAATTTGGTGGACTATAGCGGGGCTCCCCTATTTCATCGGGGGTTATTACGTTGCGTTTCTGCATCTGCTACGCGCTCTTCTACATCTGCCACGTCCTCCTCTTGCCTGTGCAGACCGTCTCCGAGTCTCTAGTATCCTTCAAGCCATCATGCTAGCCTGCCTTAAAAGTGTATTCTTCTCTCCCGTTCCCTCTGTGGTCCTTGCTGTCGACGGCGTCTTCGGTAACAGGGTCTACTTCGCCCACATCGTACCAGAAGACGGCACTACTGAAATCCTCGGCTGCACCAACCTCTCCCCCACGTTCCGCGTCTACGGCACCGCCGAGGAATCTCGCGAACTGATCGGCACTATCACAGTTAGCGATGAAAACCCTTTCCCCTTCCTAAAAGCCGTCGCGACGCGAGCCAGCGAGTCGTGGGACGGTGCCCGGCTTTCCAGCCCGGCGCAGGAGCAGACAGACAACGTGGAGGCTCAGGCGGCCACTCAGCTTGCGCCAGATCCGGCGGCGGCTGATGCGATCCCCAACCAGAACGGGCGGGCTTATTCCGTGAACGCGACGGGGAGGGGTAATGCCGAGGTGGTGACTCGGCTCGAGGAAGCCCTTCGGCAGGCGGCGCTCGATGTCATCCGCGACCAAGAGGAGCACCCTCCCTCTACGGACGCGACGCGCACGTACCCGGTCTCCATCATTCGCATCAAGCGTCCGCAAACTGGGAGGATTAGCCCCGAAGAGCCGAGAACCCTTCCACGATCCCTCTTCAGTGCATGATCCTCTGGCCCTCCCCAGTCCGTCGCTGCCAGTGCGACACCCCCTCCCCTATCATCCCCTATTTCCAGCCTCCCCCGGCGTCGTTCCGCTAGGCTCGTTCTCGTCCTGTATTATTTCTGTCTGTGTTCGACACCACTTTCTCGAGCGCTGACTTTACTTGAGCCTCCAATTACTCGATGTCGTATAGGACCTCCACTACTTGCAGGAAAGCAGTTCTCGTTTATCCGTGTACATCAGTTCGCAGTCTTCCTTCCGGCTTCTCCGACGTGGCTCTTTTGTAAATTCGTGGTGATTGCCAGTGTCAATTCAAATAACTTTGGTGTCCAAGTCTGAACGCGCTCGCATCTGCTGCCAGGGCTCCACGAAGGCTCTCCGAGTCGGAAGCGGCATGCCACTACGAGCAGGTGGCCGGGCACGGACGCCTATGGCGAGGCCGCGAGGGGCGTCCGCTTATAGTTACGTCCCCTGCAGTTTTCGGGGCACGGTCGCTTCCGTAGAACATATGGTGAGTTGCAGCAATGAAGACAAGCTATTGTACAGAGCAGCGGCCAGCGACGGGAGGAAGGAAATATAATATGGTACAGGAAGGTATGAGATTAGTTATCGATAATCATACAAGTCGTAGGGCTACCGTAGTACGAGACACGGAGAGTATTAAGTATAGATGTCAAGTTGTTGGTACACACGGACGCGAGTTATGGTACAGAGAATATGATGCCCATAAGTTAAGGCATGGATGGGGTCGAAAAATACATGTAATGAAATGTATGGGTAGGCGAGAAAACTGGAGCGCGCCCGAGGAGCTAGTAAACGACGAGTAATGACGCGGGATATAACGGGATTCACCCGGCATGACGACGCCGTTCAAGACAGCAAAGTCAGTTCGTTTCCTTACAGGCAATGCCTACCGCCGCGCTTCTCCCTAACTATACCCTCCCCCGCGCTGCGCCATACCATGACGTCTACATGCGCCCTAGCTTCCTCCTCCTAGTGGGGGATGCACGTCCCTGAGCACCTGTCTCGTCCGCGCCGCGATCCCCACGAGTCTGCCGGGGCAGCGGGCACGTCCTAGTAACCGAGGACACCTGCCGCCCTTTGTGTGGTCATCGAGATGCGTCACCTCGTATATAGTAAGCAGCGCCTCCTCACCAAGAGTGCGCGCGAGTACGTCGCGGAGCCCTGCCGCTGCAGCCTCGTCTAGGATCCGCACGCCGCACGCCCCCACCCGTTCAGCCAGGAGCTGCGTGTGCCCAACGTCGCGCCTTAGGAGGCGGCGCCGGCACGTCGCCATCCGGAAGCATGCAGGCGGGCAAGGGTGCCGCCGAGCAGGCCTTGGGCACCTTGGGAACGATCAGGAAACGACCTTGGCCAAGCTGACCCCTTACTACATAATGGCTCATTGACGAATGCTGAGCCAAGTTGAACACAACACGCGTAGCGATGGATGCACTCACCGATTGTGCATCGGGCTCGCGCTTGTGGCTCCTGACTAACGATTCTTGCCACTGGCGCGGCGAAGGCTGACCGTTGCCAATACACAGGCTCGGGTACAAACCTGCTCGAGAGCGAGCCAGACGGACGCGTCGCGCATTCTTGAGCGACGGCAATACTGCGACGTGAAATCGTTCGCCACGAGTCTGCGCCTGACTAGTACTCGTTGAATGCCAGAGGTGCGTTACCTCGGTGGGGCCCCTGTACGATGTCTGCGCTGCACGGACCGACGACGACCGCCGGAAGAGTCACCAGCGGCTAACAGGAGCACTGGTGATAGGCTATTAATGCTGCCGGGAACCAAGAAGAAGGGAACAGCTCACCTGCGCCAGCCTAACCTTGCCCGGCTCCACATCGCAAGATGAGGTGAGGATCCAGTGGTGGAGAGCGGAGAAGAAACTACGCGCAATGTAATATCCAGCGGTCTTATTTAAAGGCAATGACGAAGTAGTCAAAACAGGGCCATGTGGACGGAATGCAAGCGCATCTCGTCATAGGTTTTGAAGCAAGAGACAGAACCCAATCGGACTGCAGACGTCTTCGGACCGCTCATACTTGTAACCCAGTTTCTGTCCGGTCCAGGCGATTCTGCGAGACGAGGAATTCTGCTTGAAAAGTAGCGGCCCCTTCCAAGAGAAAACTTCCGTTACGATGCAGTGTTTAACAAGTCTTGTAATGCACGTAAGTATACTGTGTCTGCGCTGCACGTTCAGGTGGTTTACAACTGGCCTCACGTACTGCGCGACCGAGGGTCTCTCGATGCCCAACCTGAATGTGAACCAGCCCCCAAGCGCACAGCAGTGTGACGTCGGAGCACCGTCGTATGACCTGCCAAGCGTAAGCGTTATGCAGGTCCACAAACGATGCATACAGAATATTCTTACATTGAAGCATCATCGCGACTTCCGTTCGCGCTGACTCGCAATTTCCGTCCTAACGTCATCTGCGACGGCCACCAAACGCCTCGTCACGGAAGGGACGACAAAAGCGCCAGCGACCGCGGCGACCGCGACTATAGCCAGAATGATGGGGACGACGGAACCCGGCAGAGCTCCAAAGTGCAGCGGTTCGACGGCGACCATGAACTTGACGGGGTCCAGCGTAGGATAGCGGTGCCGATGTGCGTGGGAAGGTGTGATGAGGCCCGTGCTGACGACGCGTATCCGCGCATACATCCGCCTTGTCAGAGCACCGTCCGACGCCGGGCGTAGTTGAGAAACATTGTGGTGGTCGTGAATGAGCCGGCCCAGCGACTCCGGAGAATACGTGTCTATGTGGAAGTCTGCGGGGGACTGGGCGGCACGGCGGAGGTTAGAACTGCGCGTTCAGCGGCGCGATCGCACAATAGGCGGGCATACCGAGGCGGGCCACGATATTCGCAGTGTAAACTTCGAGTATGCGTCCCAAGGTGGTTCGTCGGTGCGGATGGCCAACCAGAGTTCGTGCGGGCACCCTCCGAACGAGCTCTTCTCCACTGGTTCGCACACGTCCGCAAGCGCGGTCCCGAGCGGTGCTGGGGTGACGTCGAAGAGCTGCTCAGAGTTGCTCGGGGTTATTATGCTGCGCCTGTTGGAGCCATAATGCTGCTCAGTCAACAGGATGATTGCCGAAAACCGAAGGCTCACTCTTACCAGGCGGTCCAGCGTGGAAAAGGCACGTCCAGGCGGGGTTCCACGCCGAAGTTGACGATCTCGGTGTTGGCCCAGACCAGAAGCGACCGACCGAGACAAAAAGCGAGCGCATATAGGACGGTTTCTGTGGGCGAGCGCATGTCTCGTCGCAACCGCTACCGCAGTCTTTTAGGACCCAACGATGGCGGCGCGCTGGGTTCAGAAGTGTGGAAGAGAGAATAGAGTTGTGGGTCGCGCTCAAATTCAATCATACGCGCCCGACAGGCTGGCGCGTGCCACCCCAAATGCGGAAGGTGTTTAAGTTCGCCTGTGGCACCTGGCCCGTGCCCTGGAGCGGCCCCGGGTCAGCTGGCCCCCGCCTCCAGTCCGTCTCTCTTATATACCCAGCCCGCGACACTCGCAGCTTCGTCGTATTACTACTCTACTACGCCCGCTCTTCCCTCTCGCCTCGTCCCGCATTCACACTCGCACGCACATACCCCATACCGCCATGGCTGGAACAGAGGCTCTCGCACAACACCCCCCGGCCCGTAAGTATCCCCCCTTCTGTCTTTTCTTCAAACTCAACATGAGCGCATACAATGGCCGACCTCACAACCTCCCATCCAGTGAAAGTCGGCGGCAGAAGGCTCTCCCTCAACTCCCGGCCCCGCCCGCCCACCGCAACGCTGTATGTCATCCACCCGCCCATCGCTGATGGCATATACTGTGGTGTGCTAAACATTAGGGGCCCTCCCAAACCCCACTCCCACTCCCACCCCAAACCCAAACGCAGGGTCAGTGACGCGCGCAAGGCGAGCCCTCCGCCCGCAGCGGACGCGGACGCGGACGCGGACACCCCGCCCGACTACCCGCGCCCCGCAGCTCCGGGAGAGCAGCAGGTGCACCACCAGCAACAGCAGCAGGAAGAGGAGGTCCGAAGCGGAAGCAGGGCACTGGCGGCGACGAGCACGAGCGCCGCATCCAGGAGAGCTTGTACCGCAAGGCGGAAGCAGAACAGGCCGAAGAAGGAGATTGGGACGGGACCGAAGGTCACGAACAGGATCAGCCAGCCGGCGGGTAAACTTTCGGGGCCTGAACGACGCGAAAGAGTGAAGTAGGGGAAAGGTTTCGTTGCTTCAGCGTGAACTTTATGAAAGAGAGAAGGAGGACATTTGCCATGTACGATAAGGCGCATCCCGCCTATTCATCGCTGTACGATCAACGTGTACGATATAACCAATCTGCATCGCTGCAGACGAATTGAAGATGATCTTGAAGCAGAGTGGTCTTCGTCAATGGTGGATGTGGGTGCGAGCATGCGTGGACGCAAGCGGCATATGATTACTTGGTCGTGTGAGCATAGACATATGCATGGATGGGTGCGATGCGAGTGGAAAGCAAAGAATACAGGATGGTCGTCACACACAACAAAACAGCAATGCCCCAATCCCCTACGCGGTCTTGGCCTTCTTGCCACGAACCTTCTTCGGAGGCGAGGGCTTCTTTTCTTTCTTCGACACGATGATGGCCGAGACGCGTGCAAGAGCAGCCTAGCGAACCAATGCGGTCAGTACTTGAATGCAAGGATACACAGAGAGCAAGAGAACAAAGGAGAGAAATAAGGTCAGGAAGGAAGAAATGTGAGCGCCAAAGAGTCGGGCAATCCGCGGCGAGCATCGAACGGAACCCGATAGCGACATGGCGTGTATCCGGCAGAGGTTTGATCGGTCTCTAACCAGACCTCGTAATCTAGCACATCATGTCCACACCCAACTTTCGTGTTGCCTTGCGGCGGTCCAGCGGGCTCTAGGTGGTGCAGTTCCAGAGGGGGGTCGTGAAGATAGGGACTTGGGTTGAAGGGAGGCGAGAACGAATGCGGATGCGCGCGAGGGAGGAAGGACACTCACGGCTCTCAGGTCAGGACGGTAGCTGCGCTTGGCGAGTTTTGCGGTAATACCAGCCGCACGGCGGCCACCTGAGCGGGGGCGGATAGTGGAGGTGGCGAATGCGGGACGGACAGCGGTGGGCGCAGCACCCTTCTTGCGAACGGTGAGCTTAACGCCAGACTCGGTGTCCGCGATAGCGATTGCCTGTAATCAACGGTCGTATGAGCGCCTGGAGATGAGAGCCCGCAATTTCTGCGACTTGAACTGACCTTCTCGTTCGCAAGACCCGAGTACTTGAACGAGTGGATGTTCGTCAAGTTGCCCTGGAAAAACACAGTTCATGTCACCGCATTGACGAAGCATAGGGCACGAACGTACAGGCTCTTTGGAGAGGATGGGGCCCTCCACGAGGCGCTTGACGATGAACGAGTTGTTCTTCTGCAAAGCCAAAAGATCGATAAGCCACCAAAGTCGCCCAAGACGCAGTCAGAAAGTACGAACGCGGAGGAGGAGCCACTGGAGATCGCTGGACATCTTGAGGACGGTGCTGTAGGGTACTTTTTGGCGGGGCGGAACGTCGGCGGTGGTGGCTGAGAGGAACTATGCAGTAGCACCAAACAACTCAAAACACTGCACTGAAATGGTTGAGCGCCCATTACCTTGTAAGGCGATGCCGATACCAAACGCCGAGTCAATTTTCTTCAATTGTACAGTAACTTTCAGCGATGACCAGGCGGTATATATATATTGTCTGCGTAGCCTAGGGAAGACCATCTTGATAAGGCCGACTTTAGTTGCCGTGCGTCGACTGAAGTTCACTGGGTCTCCAGAAGTATCCCGTACGTTCTTTCCGGGATCCGATTTAGGATGATGCATGCACCCTACTAATCTACTGGCTGTGTGTTTGTTTCACAGGTTCGTAGGGTGGTCGGAATCGTTGGTTGTCATAGTAGTTTTCATCCTGGGTGATGTTAGTTCCTCCGTAAGTGACAGTAGTTTTTGCTTGAGCCGCGTCTCCGGTCTGATCAAGTGCAATCTGCCTGCCCTCTAAATTTCTATACCCTACGACACAGAATGTCTAAAGACGAGGTATTCAAACTTAGCCGCGAAGATTCAGCCTTGACGGAGCAGCTTCAAGCCTGGAGCCTCCGCACCCAGAATGATACACCATTCATCAACAGCCTACCTCCAGAGCTACTGGTACGAATCATCGAAGAGATCCGTCAGGCAGAACGGAGATCTGGAAGCTACTGGGTGGCCAGTCCCTGGACCATCGCGTACCAACTCGTCTGCCGTCGATGGTGGGATGTCATCCGCTCGACCCCTTCGCTTTGGCAGGAGATAATCGTCTACGAGCGCGCGGAGTGGTTGGAGTTCTGCCTGAGGCAGTGCGCAGGCGCCCTGGCCACGGTGCATATCTTCCACCCAAGCTTGCCGGACGAGACGTTTGCGACGCTCCAGCGGTATGCCTCATCCCTCAGAGCATACCACGTTCACTGCGACGTCCCCCAGTTGGATTACCTCTCCGGTCTCCCCTTGTTACTCGCCACCACTATGCCTGTACTCGAAACCCTGTCACTCACCGGCCCATATTATGAGGGCGAGGGCCTCGACGTCCCGATCACGCCCGACCTCGTCCCCTGCCTTACCAACCTGGAACTTCGCAACTGCACTGCTCCTCGGGAGATCACGGTGTATACACCGCTCCGGAGTCTCACCCTCTCTGGATCCCTGTGGACGTTTTCCTACGACGACTTCCTCGACATCCTGGAGCAGTGTCGCGACCTCGAATGCCTGAGCCTGGACGAAGAAGTCCTTGACCCGTTCGCCGAGGAGCTTGCGAAACCCCCACTGGCGATCGACGTCGCACGACATCAGTCGTACTCCCCCGCCTGAAGATTTTGAAGCTCACCGGGCAACACGCACTCCTCTTCCACCTCCTCGCTACCATACACGCGCCGCAGGCTACCACTCTCGACCTCAGCCAATCCATCGACGACGACGACGACGAGGAGACCGGCCCCCGCCCCACGCGTCTCCTCGACGCCGACTCGCAGCAACGGTACCCGTTCCTGTGCTCGCCCCGCGCCATATCCCTCAGCTGCTGGGACAGAGACCCCTTCCATCTGCGCATCCGCTGCGGACCCGACGGAAACGAGCGTCTCTCCATCGACTACGGGATGAGGTACAACCACGAGTGGCCCGGGAACGCGAACCTGGAGCCCAGCCTCGTCGCGGTCATGGACTTCTTCCCCGTCGCCTCCGTCGACACCCTCCGGGTCACAGGCCACCTCTCCGAAGTCTCGGCCGAAACGTGGCAGCGCGTGTTCCAGACGCTCCCCAGCCTCCGCACGCTCCACATCCAGGGAGGGGGCGCCTTGCACCCGCTCTGGCGAGGACTGTCGCGCGCGACGACGGCCTCGTTGGAGCGGGACGGAGCGGTGTGCTGTCCCTCGCTTTCCGAAATCGTCGTAGACGATCCCCCTTGGCACGTTTCCCGCTACAAGTTCCACGCCACCTCGGGGATCTTTTCGCTCATCCCCCGCGTGCTGCGCGCACGCGCCAACGCCGGGGGTGCCCGCCTCCAGAAGTTCCAGCTGTATCTTCAATACTCCGACGAAATGTGGAGCGACACTCCTGGAGAGCGTAGCGCATTCGTGGAGGACGTGAAGGCGCTGGTAGGAGAGCTGGACTATCGCGATGGGCGGACTGAAGCTTAGGACGCTCCTGCCTTCGTTCGCGAATGTGCTCTGCCTGAATACCTAATGACACATTTCAATCGCACATTACAGAGCATCAGACGAACAGTCTGTAACATTAGACAGCGGACGCTTGTAGTCTCGTCCCGGCACTTACATGTTTTAATGATTCAACATGGGGGATCGCACCGCATTCTGCGTAATTGGATAACTTGCCCGTGCCTGCTACTAACTGTCAGAATTGATAAAGCCACAATCACATGGATCTTGTTTTGTTTGCGCAGCGCACCCCGCAGTCGCAAACCCTGGGCCCTGGGGATAGTTTTCATGAGCGCAGCAGGATCCAACACGGCAACGCAAAAGGGCCCACGAAAGTCGCCTACAGACCATGTTCGACATGGTATACTGGTGGGCCAGCAGCTGCGACGGTGCCGACTGCGGGAGTCAGCGATCCGGTCGCAGAAGAGTCGTTGGGCGCGCCGGTCGCAATGAGGGCGATGGAGGGCGTCGGAGTAGGGCTACGAGGCTGCGACATCCTGTGAGATGAAGTCGAAGACGAAAATCCGGTGATTATAATGAAGGCTCTACGGTGTGATGATCAATGTACATGTACAAGCAACGAAGCGGAGTCTACCAGAATCTGTTCGTGTCAGCAGGGATATCCTTCGCCATCCGCAACATGACGATATTCGACGTCAAGCTCGAGAACTGCACCAAACGTTCAACAGAAGACAGACCGCGTTCAGCACCGTCCTACGACCCAAAGAAATTAGAACGCGACGCACCCCATTCCCGATGATGACCTGCGCGCGCTGGCCAACCAACATGTCCACCGACTGCGCGACGAACTGCTGCTCCCAGCTGAGCTGCAAGTCCCTGCTGCTCGCGATCTTGTCCCACCCCCCAAGCCTCCCAAGCTCCTTTTTCAAGTCGTTCACCCACGGGAGCTTCCCGTTCGTCATGATGTACACGTTTTTCAGGCCATGGCCCGCCTTCGTCGCGCGGACCTCTGCCACGCGCGCAACGATCTGCACGATGTCCGGGAAGCAGTGCTGCAGGTAAATGTCCTTGCCCTCCTCCGTAAACTGGCCGCGGCCCGCCGCCGCCGGGGGCACGAACTGGTCGGGGAGCTCCGGGAACTGGTTGAAACCGTTCCACTGTGATGACCAGCGCGCGAAGTGCAGGCAGTGATCCTCGAAGTCCCCACGACGGATGTGGAGGACGAGCAGCCCGGGGATGACATCGTATGGGTATGCGGGGGACGAGAAGAAGTCGTGGATCCAGTTGGTATCCATGAAGAGCTGGCGGTTCCTCACGAAGCCTTCCTCGATGAGCGGAGACCAGCGGAACTCGGTGATGACGGGTGACTTCTTAAGCGAAGGCCAAATAGTGAGTATCCGTTTACTACCGAATATCCTGTATGCGCGGGCGCAGTGATGAGTGTCCGTGTTCCTCATCAGTCTTTGAAGGAGGCATACCAGATGCTCCAGATTTGCGTCCCCGTAACTTCGACGCAGCCCGGAAGGGTCCTTAGTTTCTCAACCCAAGTCCGCAAGACCTCGTCCGCGTCCGCGACCGCGGCGTCGACCAGCTCATCGCTCACGATAGCGTACGGTTCTGGGCACACTTTGTCCCAGTACTCTTTGACAACTGCTCGCGGTGCAGGGTCGCCCTGTGGCCATGACCCTCCCGCGACTGGACCTGCAAATCATGACATAATAAGGACCTGCTATATGCGCCAAATATAATCATGCGGGAAGGACGTCCGACCTCGCACGATGAACAACTCGCAGTGTTTGCTTGAATGCCAACTGCGGGTGCGCGACTGCCTCTCATGAAACGTGGTGGGGGTGGACTGTCCGTCCTTGGATGAAACCGTGCGGAATGGAACTCACCTTGAAGAAGAGCGGCTATAGGTATTCGTGAAGGGATTAGGTGACCATTGTAGTCGGTGTAGTCGGACCCATCCGCGTTCCAAGTGTAATTGTTATAGACGAACCTGGGATAGGGGTCAACGAGTACATTCATTGCTGAGCTACAAAACGAAGCCTTACGCTCTTCCCGACTCATGAGCTAAATACGCGTTGAGCAGGTGTTCCTGCATTGCGTTCCCCCATCCAGACCCTTCCCCGCATGAGCTCCCACGCAATGCCCGCAAACACGTCACAGGTCACTCACCGCGCACATGGTTCGCATACCAGATATACCTACCATGGCCACCTCCAGGATACGGGAGGTTTGGATTGTGCTGTGGATGTTGCAGTTCTTGAAGGTAATGGTCTGTGAATAGGGGCGGTAACCGATTGGGGTCGTTCGCATCCGGGTCGCGGTTGAATTCTGTTGCTAGATAGTCGAAACCAAAGAAGTGGACAGCCAGAAGGCAGAGAGGGACGAGGAGGAGGAAGCGAATGATGGGCTTTGTGCAATAGCGCGCTAGGGGATTGTTATAGAATGAGAGACGGTGTGCGTGGCTATTTCGCGAGTCGGAGTTGCTCGTGGGCAAGACGTCATATGAACCGCCAAGCTCGGTGTTCCATGGCCGCGAGCTAGGAAGCCGTGAAGAGAGAGAGCGGAGCATGGCGGGTGCGCTGGCAGGGGGTGGGGCGTTGTGGTGGACGCAAAACCAGCTGCTGCATTAAAAGTGGGGCCCTCGTTTCCGCCAACCCAATCCGAACACCCAGTATGGTAATATGATGACGTAACGCCAATCTTTGATGCACCTGTGGCGAAGTGCAATCTCTTGCGAGCGTTCCTCCAAGTCACTCCTCCCAAACCGCCGTATGCTTTCAATCGTTCTAGTACATGGCCAAAGCAGCTGTCCCCCTACTCCCACTAGTGCCTTTGGTCAAAATCATCAACTACTTACTGGGACCGGTTCCGATATGTCCCGCGTCGTCGTTACTGTGCAGCATCATCGTCCTTCGCCTTAACCTTCTTGCGCGGAGGCTCGCCCTGCCCGTTCTCCTCCTCGACCTTCTCTAAAACGCCACCGTTCTCACCGGTCTCGACCTCTTGGTCGTCTCCGCTATTGAGAGAAGCTTTCCCTTCCGCGCCTGCCTGCTCCTCGTCGGGCTCAAGCCCCTCGACGTCGAGCTTGCGCTTCTTCCCCTCCGAATCCTTGGGTTCGTCCTCTTCTTCCCCACCAATGTCGACCTCGTCTCCATTCTCTGCGGGATTCTTCTCTCCCTCGTCTTTGGTTCGGGACTCGTCGATGTCGTGGCCGTTGGAGACCAAGTTTGAGCTAGGCTCGTCGCCTTGCTCTCCGTCCAGCGTCTTCAGAGGATCCTGAGAAATGGATCGGTCACTCTACCGACACTGCATTAGCCCCGATACTCACATGGCCCCAGTTCTTCAGGCTGATGGTGCTTTTGGCGTTCTCCAGCTCCTCCGGCGTCTTCGTGTCCTTCAAGTGGTCCTCCTGCGCCAGGTGCCTCTTGGTGTACCTAAACAAGCACCGTCGATGAGTATATGCGCCATTCATGGCATGCCCTTGAGCTCTAAAACGAACCCGACGACTTTACGCATGTGCTCGAGGTCCTCCTGTGCGTATCACGTCAGCGTATGATACCGATGCACATATATGAACATGACTGACGTCGTCGTACTTCTCTGGATCCTTCGTGGGGTTTTTCTTCAGGATCTCGATGATTTTGTGTCCGCTCTCGATCCCCACACCTGTCCCCGCCTGCGCGCTCTTCGGATCGTCGAGCCACGCTTCGAGCTCCTCGACGGTCATGTTCACCTCCTCGTTGAACTGCGCGATGACCTCCTCCGTGGACTTCATGATGCTGTATGCGATGGGGGGATGTGATGGGCGGATGAGCGGGAGGGCGATACGTGTCCCCGCCGGCGAGACTTTATCAGACAGAAGTTGCAGACAGTTGACCTGGGGTAAGGTCTTTTGCTGTCAACTATGGTGAGGATCCCATGGCGCATTCCGTTGCTTCCATTGACCCCCCAGCGCTATCGATAGGTCTTGGACGTACCGCAGAACTCCGTCGTGTCCGACAGGGTTCTGCCAATCTCTCGCCACCACTGTCAAACCGGACAGTGATTGTTCACTGTACATGGACGTTCCACTGCTCGTTAGGTGTGTGATCCGCGGTGATATCCCTAAATGTACGCCCTGAATCTTATTCCAGGCAACATCGTGGCGAATATTTCACCTACGCTCTGGTTTTTACAGCACAATTCACCCCCCACGTTCCCCACTATGGTTCTATTCGCGTCTACCGCACAAAGACATCTTCTTTTAGCTGGGCGGCGGTGCAGCTGGAAGCCGCCGCCACGAGTTCCTGACCGCGTTCAGCCGATATTACGAACCCACCATTTACTACGAAGCCAAGATATTAGCGTCCTTGCAGCCAAACTTATGGTTCACCTGCTAGTGGAGGCTTCATGATGCCGACCGGTCAATCGTATCTGGACCTCCAAGGCGCTTCCAAGTGGTGGTGACAATACGCAGTGCACACCCCCTCCTGCATTTGTCTCAACTGGTATATGCTTAATATACGCAGGGCCTCTGAGACTTGTGAGTGGTTATGTCATTGCATAAGCGTTTAACCGCTTCTGATGCCATTCCAATCGATCTTGCAAGATAAATCGGCCTCGTGTCCGGCATAACCGGGGCTATTTGCATAACACACTTCGACGATCAATGACACACACACTTCTCCACCTTCTTACGCCGGCTATGAGCTCCATCAACCGTGCCCACGACTAACGCCCCAAAAACTCCTGAACATGACAACGTGGTTTGCCATTGCTGTTCTCGGACACACTGCCAGCCTCGAAGATTGCAATACCCGACTCCAATCCTGCTTCCGATTCTGAGAAGGTACAACTCGGCTATGGCCCCAGCACCTTTATGCAATTGGGAAGTTCCTGAAACACGATGAGGCCTTCCGCGGACCGCGACCGTGATCGCACTTGCGCAAGGGGCAGGAGTTTCGTCCAGGATATATATAGCACAAGTCTTATAGATGCTGATGCTATTCAGCAGGACTCGAAGACTGAGGTCTTCGAGACTCGTTCGACGTTCCTCCTTCTCCGTCCGTCGTTGACGTGATGCACAGTTCAAATAGCCGCGCTTGCGGCGAACGTGTTGTGGAGAATACGCTGCGCGAAATAGAGTGCCGTTCTCGTAACGTTATGTGGAGCACAACTGACGTCATCTCGAGCTCCCTGCAGGCTGCAGTGCCTAGAAATAACGTTGAGGGCTCTAAAGCCGATGTACGCCGAACTTCAGTTCAGCACCAGACACCGGCAGCTCAGCAGCACTCACCTGAGAAACCCGGTCTCTTGGAATGTCTGTAGCCCGTCTTGAGCCCGTCCAACAGAAGCAAAGGATGAAGTTAAAATGACCCCGTCCACGATCGATTGATCGTTGAGGTTGAACGTTGCTTACATTCTGTGTGTACTTATCAATGTCATTAAGTAATATTTGCTAAAAGGGATAACCTAACTTGCGCGCGCTAATCCTTTAGCTGTTGGTCCGTCGCCACCGCTCCAGATTTTCACCACCGACGGTCATCTCCTCCTTCTGCAGGCTCACCATGCATCTCATGTACACGCTGGACGAGACTGGGAATAGAGTGTATACTCTCAAAGTACGTGGCACATTTCATTCAAGTTTGCGGATGAATGACGACGGGTTGCTCCAGAAAATTACAGACTCGGGCAAGATCACCAAGTCCGCGCATCCAGGTCCGCACATCCTCTGAACCCCCATCCACCTGGCCAGACTCACAACAGCCATTGTTTCCAGCGCGATTCTCCCCGGATGACAAGTTTTCACGTCACCGGGTCACGATTAAAAAGCGCTACGGCATCCTGCCGACACAGCTCCCGAGTAAACCTCTGTGAAGGGCCTGCGGTTCGCACAGACACTCTTGGCGGAGAGCCGCTGCTCCACACACGATGCGCGTTCCCAAGTGTACCATGGACATGTCACTCGGGAGGAGAAGAGGATGTTGGACATGCCGTGGCGTCATCTGTATGTTCCGTTTCCGCCGCCCTCAGTCATGCGTTGTATTATACAGCCCGTGTCACGCTCGTGCGTTCGGAATGACCGGTGTCATAGGGAATGCGCGTTTTGACCGTCTCCGTGCAAGTTACTGGTCGGAGTGACGTGCGTGCGTCTCATGAGTCGTATTTGGCATATCCGGGGTGACCAGCCCGCTGCGGCACCAGACGTGTGTAGTCGTGAGACGCTTGGCAAGGAGCATCGTCCTCTTCTAACGGCCGTGTTGGGGGCAACGTGCGACTCCGTATTATTAGCGTGGTTTCTCCGCGGCCAAAGACTTGAAGAAGGGATGGCGACATATTCATATTGACGGCTTTGGGTTGTCCCCGCTCAGGCTCCTGGAATATTCCTCCAAGCGTAGGGTAGAGCAGGCTTCGATTGATGAACGTGCGGGTCAGAATGAAGATGTGTAATAGTGCGAATGCCCCCTCCGTTGTTAGCAGTAGGGGAGGGAGCTCGGGGAAATGAAGGACTCGAGGCCATGGAGGAGGAATGGAAATAATAAAATTGAATTACGTCGGCGAAGGATATCGATAAGGGGTTATCTGTCTGAATTGGGATGAACGGGGCGAGTGGGCTGGAGGCGGCGGACTCATCTGAAGTTGGGTGGCGGCCATTCGCCGGCGCTGCCAGTCGCTCTTTTGACCATCCCCCCCCCGCCATGGACCACCGCGGCCAGCGTCCCCCACGCTCTGCCCGGCCACCGGGTCAGCCGCAGCCTCAGCCGCCGCCTCATCCCCAGTCTCCACCGTCATATCCCGCCTACTCGGCCGCTTACGCTTCACCTGCATACCCCGATCAGTTAGCCTCGGCATACCGTCCCCCGCCCCACCCCCAGCCAGGCCTCTCGTCCCCAAGAGGCATCTCATTCCAGCACACCGAGGTCGGTGACCGTCGCGATCCCTTGGACCAGAACCGGCAGAGGCACTATTCGGCCTACCAGAGCACCTCTCCAGCCCCGATGGACGTCGAAGGTGGCTTCGGGGACGGCAGGGTGGGCAGGAAGAGGTCCCTCGTTCGCCCCGACAGGGAGAAGATCGATCCCGGCCACCGGCAGTGGCACTACCGCAACCACGCCCAGCAGCTCGTCAACGACGGTGGCAACGCCATCGCTTCCTGTGCGTACCCGTCCCTTCACCCTGCCTCTCTCATACCCACTCCCCCATGTTCCGCGCTCTAGCGACGGGCAATGCGCCCCAGCGAGACCAGCTGCGTCGAGGAAAGTCGCTGCTCGGGCGAGAAGAGGACCAGCACGAGTCGGGGCTCGCCCTCTTCAAGCGTGGCACCCTGCGACGGAAGAAGTCCTCCGCCGCCGGAGCCGCTGTCCCCGCCGAACAACCCAAGTCCCGAGGCTGCCTCGACAACATCGGACCGGGTCCCAAGGACGCTTGGTTCGTTTACTGTTACATAGCGACGTGTTTCGTCCCGCCATTCCTTTTGAACTCCTGCGGTGAGCATTTGACTCTCACATTTTGCGTATGAACGCACCGTTCGAGCTTGGGTTGGGGCAGGCATCCGCACACCAGAGGCACAACGAGCATGGCGCGAGAAGATCGGGCTCCTCATCATCATCCTCAGCCTCATGGCCATCGTCGGTTTCATCACGTTCGGGTTCACCGAGGTCGTTTGCGGCACACAGCCCAACCGCTTCCAGTCCGGCCAGATCGACACCGCGTCGGTCATTATCCACGGCTACGACTACGACTTCAGCACGTTCCACCACCCCAAGGTCGGCGACTTCAACGGCAACGCAAACCCGCTCTTTGAAGGGGGCTGGAACGCCGCAGGCGCCGATATCTCGTTCCTGTTCCAGAACACGAACGGCCAGTGCTCACAGTTCATCACGAAAGCGAGCAACTCGACCATCACAGGCACGAACGGTAACCTCAACTGGTACTTCCCTTGCAACATCTACGACCAGTTCGGCACGTCGGGCGTCAACATCACCAACTACGACAAGGACACGACATGTCATACCACCTCGACCGCCCGCAACGAGCTCGCATCCATGAAGCCGCAAGGCCAGGTGTACTACACCTGGGATCAAATCCGCAACTCGTCGCGCAACTTGGCGGTGTTCGAATCGTATGCAGACCTCCTGCCGTGGGCAATTTTGTTGATCACTGACGTAATGTCTGCAGGTCGGTGATCGACTTGGGACTCCTGAACTGGCTCAGAAGAGCAGAGGTCAATTACCCCGATCTCTTCGATCAGATGATGGCACAGGACGGCACGTACAACGGGAAGGATCTGAGCATGTTCTTCCTCCGCACGAACCAGCGCTCCATCGGCAAATGCTTGCAGGAGATTGCTACCGTCGGGTTCGTCGACACGAAGAGCATCGGATGTGTGGCATCGCAGGTTGTGCTGTATGTCTCTCTCGTCTTCATTGTCGGCGTCGTTGGTATCCGCTTTGTCATGGCCGTCCTCTTCGCTTGGTTCTTCTCCTGGAAACTGGCAACTTCAAGCGCGAGACGTACGAGGAGCGCATGCAACGTGCACGGGAGATTGAGAATTGGACGGATGACATCTACCGGCCCGCCCCTAGCCAGTACCGCCCAAACGTGCAGAAGAACGGCATCCCCAAGAACAACAAGCGCAACGCCTTCCTTCCGAGCACCTCTCGTTTCACGCCGTCGGAGAGCGTCCTCAAGGGCGTGGGCGGGCGTCCCTCGACTGCCTATGGTATGTTAGAACCCATGCCCTACAAGCGTAGCACGACGGTTAGCATCTACGGCGGCGCTAGCTCCAAGAGCCTCAAGCCTTCACCCTCTGATACACCTGGCTACCGCCAATCCCGCAGTTCCACTTCGCTCGCCACGGATTCACAGCGCTTCGCCGATAACCCCTGCCCTTTCCCTCTTCACAACGTCGTCCCTCAGCCGGCGCCAGACTGGGAACCGTTTGGATATCCCCTGTGCCATACCATCTGTCTCGTCACAGCCTACTCCGAGTCGGTTGAGGGTCTTCGCACGACGCTAGATTCTCTTGCTACAACCGACTACCCGAACAGCCACAAACTTATCCTGATTATCGCTGACGGTATGGTCAAGGGTGCCGGCAACACGGCCACGACCCCCGAGATTTGTTTGTCCATGATGAAGGACTTCGTCATCCCGCCCCACGAGGTCGAGGCGCACTCATACGTCGCCATCGCTGACGGGCACAAGCGGCACAACATGGCCAAGGTCTTCGCGGGCTTCTACGAGTACGACGATGCCACGGTCGAGCGGTCGAAGCAGCAGCGTGTGCCCGTCGTGCTCGTCTCCAAGGTCGGGAACCCGCTCGAGGTCAAAGACGCGAAGCCGGGCAACCGTGGAAAGCGCGACTCGCAGATCGTCCTCATGGCCTTCCTCCAGAAGGTCATGTTCGACGAGCGCATGACCACGTTCGAGTACGAGTTCTTCAACTCTATCTGGCGTGTGACGGGTATCAGCCCGGACCGCTACGAGCTCGTGCTGTGCGTCGATGCGGACACGAAGGTCTTCCCCGACTCGCTCTCCAGGATGGTGTCGTGCATGGTCAACGACTACGAG
Source organism: Ganoderma lingzhi (assembly GCA_026283605.1). NCBI lineage: Eukaryota > Fungi > Basidiomycota > Agaricomycetes > Polyporales > Polyporaceae > Ganoderma > Ganoderma lingzhi. Next base: position 4,405,552 of record JAPJYM010000001.1, read on the forward strand.
ATCATGGGCCTTTGCGGTGAGACGAAGATTGCCAACAAGGCCGAGACGTGGGTTACAATGATTCAAGGTTTGTTTCCACGTTCATCACCGCGCATACAGGCACCCATATTGACGTTGTTTGTTTGCAGTATTCGAATACTACATCTCCCACCACTTGAACAAGGCGTTCGAGTCTATGTTCGGAGGTGTCACCTGTTTGCCCGGTTGTTTCAGTATGTACCGTATCAAGGCGCCCAAGGGCGACGGTGGGTACTGGGTCCCTGTCCTCGCGAACCCGGACGTCGTGGAGCACTACTCGGAGAACGTTGTCGACACCCTGCACAAGAAGAACCTGTTACTCCTCGGAGAGGATCGATATCTCACTACGCTTATGCTCAAGACCTTCCCTAAGCGCAAGAACGTCTTCTGCCCACAAGCCGTCTGCAAGACCGTCGTCCCCGACACCTTCCGCGTGCTGCTCTCGCAGCGCCGTCGCTGGATCAACTCGACCATCCACAACCTCGCCGAACTGCTCCTTGTCCGCGACCTGTGCGGTACGTTCTGCTTCTCGATGCAGTTCGTCGTCGGCATGGAGCTCGCCGGAACGCTCGTCCTCCCCGCCGCCATCTCGTTCACAATCTACCTCATCGTGTCCTCGATCATTCCTGGTGGTCCGAACACCACCATCCCGCTCGTCCTGCTCGCGATCGTTCTCGGTCTGCCAGGTCTGCTCATCGTCATCACCTCGCGCAAGGTCGCGTACGTGGGCTGGATGATGGTGTACCTGCTGTCGCTGCCGATCTGGAACGGCATCCTGCCTTCGTACTCATTCTGGCACTTCGACGACTTCTCGTGGGGACAGACGCGTCAGGTCGCGGGCGACAAGGCCGAGGGCAACCACGGCGACAAGGAGGGCGAGTTCGACTCGTCGCACATCGTCATGAAACGCTGGGCGGAGTTCGAGCGCGAAAGGCGGTGGAAGAGCGGGACACAGTCGAGGGACTCTACTGCGTACGACCCGAGGGGTGGGTCGCCGAAGAGGTGAGTTGCAGGTGTGCGTTTATTGGTGGTCAGGCTGACTTAGGAAACAGGCCCGATGGACACAGGTATTCGTTGGTCTCTGACTACCAGCCGCCGCAAATGCCCGCAACCTCAACAGTTCGACCAGAGCACGTATGAGTCGTCGTACAGCAGTGGTCCGCCGCCACCTCGAGCGAGACACGACAGCAACAGCCAGGTCCTCATGCTCCCTACTCCCCTTTCCGTCAGCCGCACGGTGCCTGCTACGACGCCATCTGTTTCGACAGTCGCGCTCTCACGATCAAGTGAAGACGGGTACAACTCGGACATTGGCTCGCAACAACGCCTCGTTAGCCCACAAGAGTCGTCCGAGGATTACGAGCGTTCGGCAAACTTCGAGGCCCGCGTGTCCCGGAGCGGCGGCGTGCTTCGTCAATCGACAGTGTCCGCGCAGTATCCGGCCGAGACGCACAATGCGTACCAGTATTCCCCGCAAACCGCAGGGTTCGACGACCCGTCCGCGCCGTTCGTCCAAATTCTCCCGATGAGCTCCCGTCGACGCCACCGAACTACGCCCGAGGGCCAGGGCGCGGCGTGAGCTTGGCCGACACTGGGCCTGTGCCTGGACCTGGTGGCGTGCGGAGGGTATCAAGACAGCAGGGGAGACGGGCATCGTCCCAGACACCGCAGGCGCCGCAGCCGAACCAGAACCGCTACTCGCGCACGTATACAAACCTGCCGCCGGGCGCGGCGCCGCCGCAGGCGGGGCAAGGATACGGATTCTAGTTCCAGCCTCGGACATGGCAGCCGTGTTTGTGTAGTATGACCCTTGTCACGAACCCCTCGATGTACACGGACCTGGACCTCGATCAGGCATTGACACACGACGCTCGCAGTAGTTAGTTCCCCCGTTAGTTACATTCCTTTCCGTCTCCTTTAATCGCCCCGTACACCACATATCCATCTGGTACGTATATGCCTGCATCCATGGACATTCGCGAGACTAGTACTACCCATCTATTCCGGCTAGTTACCATTGGTTCAGACAATCTATCTACCTCCGTGCGCAGTTGGTTCCGCGCTTCAAGCTTCAACGTTTATGTCCGCCTCTAGGCTGCATTATCTTATTGAACACTGCACGCGTTTGATAAAGTTATAGCAATTCACGCCCATCTACATGTCCATGTATATGCGTACCTCAGTGCACCTGCTGTTTCGTTTCCTTTGTAACCCTTTTGGATAGTGAGGTAGATATGTGACAGTGCATGTATGCAAGTTGCATAACCACCGTATCTCCGACAAAGACCTCGGTCAAAGGTGTCGAAAACGACTTTCATGGATGCGTATCTGGTCTTGACAGTGACTAAGTACAGGACAATGAAAGAGCGCGATCAGTAAGGACGTTCCGCCAACAAGAAAGACGAGTCGCAAACAACTCAGGAAAGTTTACGAGGGACCCCATTATATCCTACCGGAATCATCATCGATTCAAAACACATGAATATCATCCTAGGATTCCCGCCAATCTTGATAATCTAGTTCTTCAACGAGAGCCCTCACGCTTTCCAAAGCTCCGCTACCGAGACCGTCACGGTAGGTTCGCGTCCACAGCTCCTGCGTGTACTCAATGCGTAGCTTGAGCTTCTTGAGACAGGTGCCGGCGCCAGCAGCGATGCGTGCGCCCAGCGCCGCTCGTATGGCCTCGAAGAGCGTCACGGTGGCCGAGAAGCTGGTGGGGGAATCAGGACCGCCATCCATGGTTATTTCCGAGAGGAGAGGACAGCACAGCGTTCCGTCACGCTGCACCGAGGACGCGGTCGCGCGCGCGAGCCCTTGCCAGACGGGGTCGAGGGTGTCGTTCCCCCGGAGAGTGAGCGTGCGGAGGTTCGGAAACGTCTGGAAGACGCGCTGCCACGTCTCCACCGCAGCCTGGTCGAGGCAGCCCTCGATCTCGAGGGTGTCGACGGAGGCGACGGGGAAGATGTCCATGATTGCGACGAGGTTAGGCTGAAGGTCCGCGTTCTCGCCGGGGTACTCCCCGCCGCGGCCGCGGTAGGACGTCCCAAAATCGACGGAGAAGAGGGCGTTTCTGAGGGGTCCGCATCGAAGAGTCAGTTTGAATGGTGCTCCGTCCCAGCAGCAGAGGGATACGGTGCGGGGTGATGACAGGAATGGGTACCGTAGCTGAGGGTTGGGGGCGAGGAGGCGAGTGATGATAAGACCCGACTCTTCGCTATCGTTATCGGAGTCGTAGCCACCTGTGAGTTCGATCTTCGTAACCTGCGGCGCGTGTACAGCGGAAAGAAGGTGGAAGAGCGGGTCGGGCTTTCCAGCCAGTTTCAAGCGCCTCAGGCGGGGGAGTACAACTGGCGTCGTGGGGATTGGGTGGTTCACCGTAGGCTCTGCGACCTGTTCCATGAATGAGTCAAGAATATCTTCGTCTAGGCACAAGTATTGAAGCGCGTGGCATTCGCCCAATACACGCAGGAACTCGCCATAGGAAATCGCCCAGACGCACGAGATGAGCCTGAGAATCTGAAGCGAGGTATACACTGCGGTGTCAAGAGGGGCCGTGCAGGTGCGAAGGTCGAGGGTAGTAAGGCGGGGGAAATGCTCGTGAGTGATCGGGATATCGGCAGGATCATCGCCATAGTATACGACCCCATCGACCGATAGAGTTTCGAGTGTAGGCATGGGTGTGGCGAGTAAAGAAGGGAAGCCCAGCATGAGGGCGACGAGGGAGTGAATACGGCATTCCTTGATGGACGATGCATAGCGACGGAGCATCGCATACGTCTCTATCGGTTGAGTGGGACGAAAGACAAGAACTGTGGCGGGTGCACCAGCGCATCGTGTCAAACAAAACTCAAACCACCTCGGGCTCGAGCAGATGCATATCTCCTGCCAAAGCTGCGGGGTCGAGCAGATGATATCTCGCCAGCGACGGCGGACGAGTTGGTACGGGATTGTCCAGTTCTTGTCCCATGGGATTTCGGTTTTCCGAATGAGCACGTATACGTTTGAAAGGATTTTTGCAAATAGTTCTGGGGGCAGAATGTCGAAGAGTGATGCATCATTCGAAGTAGCCCGGGCAAGTTGAAGCTGACCGGCGCCCTCAGGCTGTAGCAGCTGGTGACCAGGTTGAGACTCATCACCAACAGACATTCTGTACACCACGGGAATACTGTAGGCTACAAGAAGACGGTTTCTAATGAGCACCAACGGCCTCACACCAAACAAACGTTACATACGAAGAACGGGTGGGGACTGATCGGTCTTGATCAGGTACCGCGAGTGATCAAGTTCGACTCGGGCGGCCTGGCGAACTTTCCTGGAAGGACAGATGAGGAAGGTGCTGTACGGCGATGTTGAAATCGACTGCGCACGACAGCACGTACTAGTACTTGTAAGGTGGCGTATGGTCGTCGACGTCCAGGTCACAGGAAATTAGTGCCAGCTGTGCATCCGGAGTCTGAGTTCATACATTTACGTATGTACATAGACGCTGTTGATGTGAATATAACGTCAAATTTCTCTTCTTCACAATGAGGAGCATTCTACTTGCATGTATTCCAACCTGCCGCCTTCGGACTCGGAGAGGAGAGGAGAGGCCCACTGGATTAGCGAGACCGAGACGCAACACTCGGGTTCTAATTGCAAGTTAACGCGTGCCGTTATCATAGGCGTATGCGCAGAGCGAGATTGTAAATCGCTTCCAAAGTACATGATCAGTAGACTATAATACACGTCCGCGACGCCAACAGCCAAAAGTAACCGCAAGAGAAGCAAGCGACGAAGAAAAGGATCCGCATGGTAGACTACGCTTAAGTTACCGGTGCTAACGAGGGTATCGACGGGATCTACTCCAGCTGGTCGAGCGGCTGCAGGCTTTTGCGGATATCGGATATACGTTGCTGTATGAGGTCCAACTGCGCCACGATCGCCTCCACCTCCTCTCGCACGTCCCCACCGGCTGAACGCGGGGCGAGCGGCGGGACCCCACCGCCCGCGCCGCCGATCGCGCCGCGCGTCGTGAGCATCTCCTCCCAGAGCCCGGTGACGATGCCCTGGACCCACTTCTCGCGCTCCTCCATCTTGCGCATCTCCTTCCGCGCCCGACCTCCTCGCGGTTGCCCATGAGGGTGAGCGTCCAGACGTTGGACACGACGAGGAACGCGATCGCGAAGTAGAGGATCGTCGTCGACGACGACTGGTCCCACGCGTCCGTGATGAGCTCCACCGCGCCCTCGGTCGACTGCTTCGCGACCTTGAACGCGCCCTCGAAAGTGTCGTACGCCCACTGCAGGCTGCGTTGGTTGCGCTGGTGCTCGCGCTCCTTGCGCGCCTCTTCCTCGGACGGCGTGCGCGTCGGCGTCGCGGGCGCCAGCCCATCGGTCACGATTGCCGCTGTCTCCTCGACGGCAGCGACGTCGACGCCTTCAGGGACGAACTCGGCGCGGTGTTCATGGATGTAGTCGCGCATTGCCTTTTCAAGGTCTACGTGGTATGTCCTCTGGCCATCGAGACACGACTTCTCGATGATGCCTGATAGAGGCACCGTTGATGTCAACAAGGAGGCGGGGAGGGCGGGTGGGGTAGGCAAAGGAGCATTGAAGCGGCTACTCACCTTTGATGAAACTGCGCCCGGTCCACTCCACCTGCGTCGAAACGAGCACTCTACTCGCCACGTCACTCGCCCACGTTATACACGTCTTCGTTTTGACCGAGAAAACGCCCCCGCTCGGTACCTCGGGCGTGCGCGTCGTCGTGAGCATGGTCACGTACGTCTCAAAGTCGCACACCACCATTTCGTCCGGAGCTCGCACCGCGTCTGTTTCGGGCCGATGCTCCCGTTCAGCGGCTTGATGTACGTCATGTTGCGCGCGAGCAGCTTCGTGGTCTCCGCCGGGATCCAGTCCGAGATCTGGATGTCTGTGTCCAAGGGGCAAGGGGGCGGCACAAGACATCATTCGTGATGACGCGCGCGACAACACAAGGGGCCGGACGCACCTATGAGTTTCTGGTTCTCACGCATGAAGTCCTTCATGAACCCGCTCGAGAACATGAGATTGTAGATCTTCTCTGGGGTCCCAGGGAAGACGGCGTCCATGGCCGTCTCGGGGTAGTGCCCGCCAGTGTTCCTGCAGTCGCATTGCGTGAACTTGTTTCTCGCCAGAGCCTTCTTCGCAGGCGCGCCGACACCGTTGACGGGCCCACCGTCCGCGATGCTGCTCTCTTCATCCTCTTCGAGGGAGCCCCTGGGGCTGACGCGCTGCGAGCCCATCGACGAGTCCTCTGGGCGAGCAAGGCGCCACACGTTGTGGAGGACGTCGAAGGTGGTGTCACGGGAGAGGAAGGAGGTGAAGGTGTACTTCGCTGTCCGCGTCGAGAGCTGGATCGCGTTTGGGATCACAAACGCCGTCATCCTCTTCTCAAGCGAGATCACCTCATACATCGGGATAGAGAGCTGTGCACCGGCACGTCACGAGGGCCATGAGACATGATCGACAGCGCGCGGGAACGACGACGCCAAGGCCGGAAACAAACGGGACGGTCAGCCTCAGCGTCGCGGGGGCAAAAGCGAGCGCAGCAACCACGACCACTCACATCCGTAATCCAGCCAAAGATGTTCGCGTGGAAGCAGACGTGGTTCTCCGAGATGTACAGCCGGCCCTGAATCAGGATCTCCCGCTGAAGCGCGCACCCGTAGTCTGAGTAGTAAGATGAGACGTGTCAGGAGATGAGAGATGGAGAGATGGGCGTCGCGCACAGGCCTGGGCGATTCAGATAGGGACCAAGCACACTCACCTTCAATGAGGTAGTCGCCCTCGGGCACGCTGGGGAACAGCTCGTGGAAGTCTTGGTTGCGCTTGTTGCTCGCGACGGCGAACCCGGTCACAGGGATGTCCTCGGGGTCGAGGTCGAGCTCGTCGCTGTCGTCCGAGCCCTCGCTGTCTGAGCCGCCGCCGCCGCCGTCGGAGCGGAACGAGCCCGAGTCCGAGTACAGGCTCGCCGCCCGCCCGTTCGCAGGGGACCCTGCCCGCGAGCGGCCCGAGCGCGGAGTGACAGGGCGCTCGTACGAGCTGCGGCCCCGTGCGGCGACAGACGACGTTTCGGCAGGGGAGGGGGCGATGGGAGGGATGGTCATGGCGGGATGCGCCATGGCGAGGCCGGAAGCGGCAAGGGCAGAAGCAAGGCCCCCCGCAGCCGTGGGTTTCCGCGGTGTGCCCCGGCCAGGAACAGGTGCGGATGCGGAGGGCGCGGCGGCTACCGTGGCTGAGCGGGGAATGCCCGGAGTCGACGTGCTCGCGCTCAGCGGGGTGCTTGCGTTGGACGTGCGGCGCCAGGGGCTGCGTTTGGCGTTCGCGCTGCCCACCGACCTGATGGACGCTGCGTCTGAGTTGTCGGGGACGTGCAGCGTCGAGAACGTCGGCGCGGTGGAGCTCATGGGGATGAGCGCGATCGTGGGGATGTCCTGCGAGAGCGCCATTCCCGTGGGCGACTCCACGAGAGCTGGGGGCGTGGGTGGTGCGGAGATGGAGCGTTCGTGCCGCGCCGAAGACGACGGCTGCGGGCTGGGCAGTGGAGCTGGGTCGCGAGAGGGGAGCATAATACTCAGCTTGCTGCGAAGGGACTTGCTCGAAGCCTGGTGACGCAGCTCCTTGGTGGGCTGCAGACGGCCATCTTCCGAGACCGTGGCAGCTCGGGGGTGGTTCGCACTGCGCTTGCTGGAGGAGCTGCCTTGCGAATGGGCCTTGTCGGACGAGCGAGAGGAATGGGCAGAAGTAGAGGAAAGAGTGGGAGGCATGGTAACGAACGTGGTGGATGCTGGCGTGGGCGTCGAGAGGCCGTCGTCCTGGGAGGAATGGCGGGAGGAGGAGGGGAGGGGCAAGGGGCCTGGCATGGGGGCGGAAACGGATGGAAGCGATTGGATGCGCCTACGCGCGCCTTCTGAGCTGTTCTCGGGAGGCGACAGTGAAGGGTCGGGGAGAGGAGTGCTAGACCCGCTAACACTCGGTGAAGGGGGGATGACAGTAACGTTGGGCCCGCTCGAATTCGAGTCTTCGCTCTCGTAGTTTAAAGATGGCAGTGGGACTGCGGCGCTGTTGCCGCCGCGACGGTCATGCTCTCTGACGCTTTTCGACGAACTGGTCGAGCTGACACTGATGGATGGTCCGCGACTAGTCGGCGTTGACGTTGATTGGGGGGACGAACTTGTGGAGCTCGAGTGCCGCGAATGCGAGCTCGAGGACTTGACCAGCTTCGACAAGAAGCTCGGGCCATTTAGACTGATCCTCACCAAATATATGAACACTTCTACTCCCTCTCTTCCTTCTCTCTGTCACCTGTGCGGGTCTCACACGGGAGGTTCCTGTCTACTTGGGTATTTGAAGATGTTTGAGCGGATGTGCGCCTTCCCACGGGCTATGCTGGTGGCTGCAATATGATCGATCTGGCTATGTCGACAGCGCGGAGAGCATGCTCTAGCGTGAAGAGGAGATGAAAAGCGTGGACGGACAGCGTGGATGGAGCTCGGGGAACTTGGATGGCGGGGAGATGAAGGAAGGAGCAACGGTCATCAAATCGCGGCGAGAGGGTTCAGGTCCACTTTGCTCCCGAGCCCAACTTATGACCGGTATGACCGCGCAGCTGCGCGCAGACGAGCGACGAAGCCAGTTCTCGCAAGGCGAGGTCGTGCCATGTGCGGTCTCAGTCTCAGGAAACAGTCAGTACTAGTATTACCCCGCGCGCCCATGGGCAATACTCACAGGATGGTCAGGATTACTAGAAACATCGCAATCCAAGCCTCCATATCCCTGGGTGCGCACTGCGCCATGGCGATTTTGAAGCCGTGCGCATGACGTCGCGATCGTGTGAGATATCACACGGCGTAGTGCGCAGCGTCCGCGACGTGCCAACACTAAGCTAACGCGTACTAACGCGCGCGGTGGGCGACTCCGAGTCCGAACCGTATCGGAGACCGGGGCTTATGAACGAAGCCCCGGGATAACATAATGACGCCTCGAGGCTAGGAAACTGCATCCGAGAAGACAAACTGGAACCAAATTGAACGAGCATGCCTGCAGGCAGAAGGATACTGCAGTCAACGTTAACGGGAAACACTACGCGCCGAGGCGCAAACGCATGCATTACAAGAGTCCTGGTACACAGGTACAACACAGTCCTCTAGTAAATAAGAGTGGGGATGCTACACACCGCGCGTGGTGTCGGCACTGCACAGTACAATACTTTTCCACCGGTCAGTGTCCCCACGCGCATGGACGACAGGCGGAGAGAAACGGAGAGGAGGAAAGGGGGGAGGGGGCCGCAAACGACTGGGAACGAAAGGAGCGACGATGCGGGGCATCCGCGAATGCGAATCCGTGGAATCCGGGGTAGGCGATAATGTGGATGCGAGAGTGTGTGGACGGGAGAAAACCGAGGACGGTAGCGGGTAGCGGGAAGCAGGATAACGAGGATGCGACGACAGCGACCGAGGATAAGGATGAATGAAGGTCCAGAAAAGCAAGGGTAGGGCGGAAGGACGAAGGCAAGAGTCGGCAGGGTCCGTGTAGCTTGAAAGGCCTAGTCCGCGATCTTCACAGGAAGCGGCTGCCCGTCGTACAGCTCGCGCTCTTCGATCCACTCGAGCAGGTCTTCGCGCGTCAGCTCCGCATGCATCCGCGCCAGGTCCGGGTCCGTCCCCTTCGGCGCGCGAGCGACGAGCTCTTCGGAGCCCGCCAGCGCCCACTCAATCGGGATAGAGGTGTTCAGGAACTCGACAGTAGCTGCACGAGCGCACGGATGGGTAAGGGGGGGCAAAAGCAAAACGGAGCAACCATGAAGTCAGCGGTAAGGGCACACGAAACAAATCACACACCGGGGAGCCAGGTGGCAGCAACGACACATGCCCAATAGACCTCTTCGCATCCGACCGCGGCGATGCGCGGCTGGGGCGCGTAGAACTCGATGGGCGCGCCGAGGTGGCACGCGTGCTCCTCTGCGCTACCGAAGCCGACGAGCAGCGGCGCGTTGTCGCGCTCCCGGACGACGACGTGCGCCTCGTTGAACGCGCCGTGGTGCACGCCCGTCTTGTGGACCGCCAGCAGTACGTTTATGGCCTTTTTCCTGGGAGTGGGAAGGGAGGAGTTCGCGCGGGAAGAAAGGAAGAAGGGATGGCAGCTGCGGCTGGGGACGCACCTGAAGTCGATCGTGGACGTGTACAGCGATTGCTGCATCACCGCGCCCTCGTACGTGAGCACGAGGCAGGCGGTCTCTCCACCCTCCGTCTCGCCACGAAACAGGCCGACGAACGTCGGGACATGGCGCCCTTGCAGTGGCGCGAGCCTGCCTCTGTAAAGGTCCGCCTCGCGGTGCAGCGCCTCGACGGAGCTCTTGCCGCGCGCAAGCTTGCAAACAACGTCCGAGGTGCGGTGCCGGCGTCCATCGATGGACAGCGTACCCCTGTACACCTTGGTGTTTCCTTCATGGAGGAGGACCGAGACGTCGAGTGAGTACCGGGCGTCCTTCAGGTCTTCCGGTGGCGTGTACACCGCTTCAAACGTGTCGACAGTGGTGAAGTCTAGTGAGACGGAGCCTTCCTCCACGCCCGCGGAAGAGCTGTCATCGCACGCGGGTGTGAGGAGGAGAAGGGACGCAGGGAGCTCGAGACGCGCCATGGGGGAGAGAAAGGGAAAAGAGGGAGGGGGAGGAAGGGGGAATGGAGGGCGCAGAGGCCTATTAGGGATCGACGTTGGTGGACGATGACAGCAAGGTGAGTGTCGTCGGTCGAGTGCACGGAGAGGCTCATATACTGAGCTCGTCCCCCGAAACGTCACAGTGGGCCGTTCTTGCTCCGGTACACGGACACGTGATCGTGTACACCCGGCTTCACCCGTCCGACTCCCAATATCAAAGTTGAGTGTGCTCCGTTGCGTTTCCAGGGACACCGTCACACCAATCCTGTCCAGATTGGCGGGCATGCGGGCCCAGGGAATGGTTATCTCACCATTACATACCAGCGAGACCCTTTCACGGTGAGCATCATGCATCGCCCGACGATATTGACCAGATGCAGATGCTTGGTACGAGGAAGCTACTTCACAGGTCGTAGCATATAAACACTGGTATGCTCGCACGTCAGGCTCGCACATCTATCCTTCGCCACGTCTGCCGAAGATATTTGCATACTGGCGTCCCACGCTCGACCCCGAGAGGTGACAGAATTACACCATCCGATCCCGCCCCAAATCCCCTTCGCGTTCTCTGCAATGGAGCTGGTAGTACTGGTGAGTAGCTCTCAGCTCAAGCTCCATCTTCCCTGTTCCTGTCGAGAACCTTCCCTTCATGACTGGATGCCACATCCCTCCTTAAAATAACTATAGATGCGCTCACGTCTTGAAATATGTGGCTCCAAGAGGTCGCTGAAGTTCGCTGAACCTACTCGCTGCGTTTGGCCAGTACCACGGTGAATCACGAGGCTTTCAGCACAGTAAGCACCGCTTCTTCTCTCATGGATTCACAGCTAAGAAAAGCAGGGCCGGACGGAACATATAACATGCGAAACACGTACCGAGCTCGCTCCCTTAGTAACTCCACGCTTCCCCGCGCACCCGGAACCCAACACAGAGTCCAGACGCCATGTCGCACGTTCTCGCAGGGCCTCCAGGCGACTGCTGCAGGCAGACCGTGCAGCACGTTGGTGAGAAGCGGGGCACGATCGAGACCGTCGCGGGAGTAGAGACCTACGTTTCCCGGCCCAAAGACGGGAGCAACAAGAGGATCATCCTCTTCTTCGCAGACGTCTATGGACCGATCTACATCAACTCGCAGCTGATCATGGACTATTGGGCCGACAACGGTGAGCGATTTTCGAAGGCACCAATTCAGTGGGGTGGTCGCTGACCAGATGCGCCGGTGTGCGGACGCCGGACAGGCTATCTCGTCGTCGGCCTCGACTACTTCGAAGACGATTCCATGACGAAGCACCCTGACAGGCAAGCTCCCGGGTTCGACTACCAGGACTGGATGAAACGCAAGCAAGCTCGTGCGCCTGAGCTCGTCGGGCCTTGGATCGAAGCAATACGGAAGGACTACGGTGAGTTCTAAAACGTACCATTTGCGAGGGCTTCCATGGACTCAAGCCATTCCCCAGGTAGCAGCGATAGCAAATACGTTTGCGTCGGTGAGCACGCCTTTGCTTTCATGTAGCTGAGCACGGCTTCAAGAAGGACGATAGGGTACTGCTTCGGCGCACCATACGTTTGCGAGTTCCTTACGAAGGACTGGATACTCGCGGGTAAGGCCACATCAGCGTATATGCGGTCGAGAAGCTTGACGAGAACTGATCACGACATCCACATCAGGTGCGTTCGGACACCCGGCATTCCTGAACGAGGACCACATCCAGAACGTCAAGAGTAAGTTCGAATGTACCGCTTTCCACTGCATGCTGCGGGATCACTCACCTAATGGCTTCGCGCGCAGAGCCGCTGCTTTTGTCATGCGCAGGTAAGCATTGCTTTTGCTTCACGATGACAGCACCATCGTGACAACCACGTTCACCACACGCGACGCTGCTTACTCCGAGTCCACAGAATACGACCACACCTTCCCGCTCGAGGCGCGGCGGAAGGCCGAGGACATGCTCGTCGCGAACAAGGCGACGTACTTCTTCCAGGTCTTCGGCTCCGTGCAGCACGGCTTCGCTCTCCGCGCCGATCCGAGCATTCCTGTGCAGAGTAAGTGCTTCCACGTGCACACTCCTCCTCCTCGCGTGTTCCGTGTGGCCTCCGGACTGTGACCGTGAGCTGAGCCATGATGCGTGCGCTGACGCCCTCTGTTACAGAGTGGGCGCGGGAGGAGAGTGCACGGTCGATCCTGAATTGGTTCAACCACTTCTGCGACTTGGAGGACCGGAAGGCGAAGGTATAGGAGGATGATAAGGCGAGGGCGTCGGCGATGACGAGGCCGGGTACGCCACTATAGGGGTTCTCTGAGGTCCATCTCTGATCGAATTATGTGGGCGAGCTGCACTTGTGGCCATACGCTCGAGGCCTACGCTGTACGAATATTGGTTGGTAAACTATGATGTCGGTTCCAAGAGTTGGGCGGCATGCAACCAGAATTTTGAACACGAGTCAGAAACCGACGAAAGCGCGTCTGAACAGAGGGCAGCGTACATAGGTCTGGTGGAAGTGGGATGTATGGCTGAGTCAAACGTGGATTATGGACCATGGGCGGCATAGAGCCGTGAAGCGCGCACGATAGACGATCCGCGCCGTCCTCTCCGTAAGAGAAAATGACGTCACGACGAGCGTGCGGAGGGTTCAAGTACATAATCCAGAACCGCCCCGCGCACACGCCATTTCCATACCCGCCCCTTCTCGTTGGTCTCCACCCGACTCCCTCCTCCGCCAGCCTGAGTGCTACCCCTCTTCGCCGACCTGGGATCTCGCGTTAGTATCACGACCTTCACGACCTCTTCGCCTCGGCATACTACAGCCTAAAATTCTGCAATGCCGAACTGGGACAAGTGGATCCGCTATGGGCACCCAAGTGCGTTTACAGTTCCCCGCCGATCCTCCTCGCAATCTTCCAAGAGCGCTGACCATATATGTCGACCGCAGTTCTATTCCTCTCCCTCATCATATTCAGCATCATCGAGGTAAGCACCCCCACCGTCCTCGCATGACGGCCAGGAGTCGCGATGCTCAAGATGCGACGCGCAGACCTCCATCTCAGCGTGGCTCACGAGCAGATACGACACGCGCCATGACTTCCTCTCCACCTCCGTCCGCGACAAAGTCGAGTTCCTCCTCTTCGCGTCGGTGTGGACGCTCTTCTTCTCCCTCATATTCTTCGGCCTCTTCCTGTACTCTCCGGAGAGCGGCTTAATGACCAGCGTTCTCAGCCACGGCATCTTGTGAGTCCTCTCGATATCCCCTCCCTCGGACATCCTGCCGCCATGCGCGTCCGTGTCGTTAACGCCTCTACCTCGCCGCAGCATCTTCTTGACGTGGGTGTTCTGGCTCTCAGGCGCCGCCGCGCTCAGTGCTGCGCTCGGAGGCCGCCTAAACTGCAGGTGCGTTGCGTTTTCGCCGTTTCCTCAAACCTCTCGCCATGAACGCGCCTTGACTTAACATGACCCCCACAGTCACCACTTCGTGTATTGTGGTCAGCTCAACGCTCTTGAAGCGTTTGCCTGGATTCTTTTGTGAGCGCACGAAATCGTACGATTTTTGGGAAATGAGTGCAGTGTGTACTAACCAGCTGACCAGCGTAATATCCACGTTCGCCCTCGTGGTTGTCTTCCTGCGTGGCATCGCTGCTTCGCGCCGCGGAGACGGTGCCAAGGGCCCCCTCGTGGGCTGAACTCTCCATATATATCTGTGCTACCTCAAGTTTTCAGTGCTTCCAGTCACTCGTGATGTTGTACTTATACGACACCTCCGACGTTTTATTTTTCTTACGTCTTTCTTACGGCAGGAATGTTGCGCACGTTAATCCCCCAGACAGTATCCGATGTTTGTTGTATCTGTAGTCCATTTAATCCTCGTCTATTGCTGAGCGTTGTGTAGCAGTACGAAACATAGCTACCCGTCGGTGCAACAGACCCCGTGTCAGAACAAGTCGCTTCAGACACACGGCGCATACGTAGTACATGGCCCGTGGAGTGCGCATTGCTACCGGGGATCCCATTGCTGCTTCTACCCGCGAAGGCCGAACGCTAGTCTTCATCAGTAAGTCCGTAGTCCTCGTGCATCTTCCGGATAGTCGTCTGTCGGTATGTCGCGAGCTAGTGGTATTCGTATGATTGTCCTTATCTTTGTGTGCTTCACGAAGCCGGCGGATGGCGTCGTACCTTTCCAATGAGGATCTGCGCCGATCGACCCGTGCGAGCCATGAGCGATTGGGTGGGGGGGGGGGGGAGTTTGGATATATGCGCATATATGTGCTCACCTGGGTCGCGTCTTTGGCTTCGTTGTACTTGTGGAGGAGCTTGATGTGTCGCGACACGATCTTCTCCGCGTTCTCGCCCTCGCTGCCATGGGCCCGGGGATGGGGTGGGGTGGGGTGGGGTATAGGGCAAGGCAAGTCCTACAACGCGACATATTACAAGACGCGGGGAGCACGTACCCGAGAACCTTCTGCAGCTCTTTGATTTCAGCTTGTAGCGCCTCTATGCGTGCTTGTTGGGCCTAGTGGGCGGTGAGCGGGAATGAAAAGTGATCGAAGTTGACCTTGAGCCCTGAGCTACCGCGCGCCGGGGACATCGACATCGATATCGACATCGAGAGACAGACTGACCTTTGCTGATGTCCTTGAATGCATTTTAGTTCTTTGTGCGGCTTGGCTGGCGAACTTGAAGGTGGAACGTTGAGTGGTAAGTAGGATGCAAGTGAGGAGGTGCCAGTGGCAGCTCACTGCAGGCAGCCTGACGGCAACTCCGAGTCCGCCGAATACACTATGATAACAAACAAGGATAAATAAGGACATCATGCTTTGAGCGTCTAAATGGAAAACGACGGCTTGATGTTCGATCTTGGAGCATCGATTTGCGACTGCACTCTATATATCTCATAGCACACCCCTCGCATATCCAAGCTTCCAACTCTCTGGTTCGTCACACTCCGAGTTGGATCTTTCTCATCGGCGTACGCATATGGGACTCCTTGGTCATTTAGTTGTTGTCATCGTGAGTAGTAGAGTGTCATCTAGTAAGTACGTCTTAAGTGCTAAATCTACACTTGTTTCAGTCCAGTCTCACGTTACCAAATAAAGAGGTTCCTGGTGGACGGATTAATGGCCGCTGGCCACGAGCAGGCAGCGGAGCAACCCCTTCCCGAGAACCGTAGCCCCTCGGACAATATTGGTCTCATCGGCAGTCTACCCCCAGAGCTGTTCGTGCAAGTCCTCGACAACGTCTATCGGCTCGATCGAGGAAGCAGTATCGGCTGTGACACTAACTGGACGGTCCCCTACCAACTCGTCTGTCGTTCCTGGCGAGACTTCATCCGCTCAACTCCCCAATTTTGGCAGCAGATAGACGTCTGCTCGAGCCCGAAGTGGTTGGATTTTTGCTTGAGGCGATGCGCCGGCGCACCGGCTACAGTGGAGCTCTGGGAGCCGACCTTGCCTGACGAGACATTCGCGACGCTCTGCAGACATGCATCCGCCATTAGGGCTTTCTACCTGCATTGCGACGTTGCCTACATGTATTACCTATCGGGTCTCCCCTCATTACTCGCCACGCCCATGCCCGCACTCGAAACTCTGGCGCTCATCGGTCCATACCACGAGGACGAAATCCTCGACGTCTCAATCACGCACGACTCCGTCCCCCGCCTTACTACCCTCGACCTTTGGAACTGCACGGCTCCCAGCAACGTCGCGGTGTACACATCGCTCCGCCATCTTAACTTCCTTGGAACGACGTGGACGATATCCTACGACGACTTTCTCGATGTAATGGGCGAATGTCGCACCCTCGAGTACTTGAGACTGGACGAACAAGTTCTGGACGACTTCGCCGAGGAGCTTGCGAGCCTCCCGACTCGCCAGCGACGTCGCGCGACGCCGCTCGTCGTCCCTCGCCTGAAGACTGTGGTGCTTTCCGGACAACGCGATGTCCTCCACCACTTCCTCGCTACCGTACACGCGCCGCAGGCGACCACGATCGAACTCAAAGACTGCGTCGACGACGACGAGCCCGGGCCCCTCGTCTCGCGTCTCCTCGCCCCTGGCGCCGAGCTCCGCTTCCCCTTCCTGTCCTCCCCTCGCGCCGTATCTGTTTCCTGCTGGGACGGGGACCCGTTCAAGCTGACGCTTCGCTGCGGACCCGGCGACAGCACGGCGCTCTTCTCCGTCGACTACGGCATGGTCCACAACGAGTCCTGGCCCGGGAACGCGTACCTGGAGCACAACCTCGTCGCGCTCATGGACCGCTTCCCCGTCGCCTCCGTCGCCACCCTCGAAGTCGAGGGCTGCCTCGACCAGGTCGCCGTCCAGACGTGGCAGCGCGTCTTCGAGGCGTTCTCGAGCCTGCGCACGCTCCACGTGAGCGGGAGGGGCACCCTCGACGCCCTCTGGTCAGGCTTGTCGTGCGCGACCCGGGCCTCGCTGGAGTACAGCGGGGCGGTATGCTGCCCCTCCCTCTCCGACATCGGCGTGGATGAGCACCCTCGGCTTTGGGGCGGTCCCCGCCTCAAATTTGAAGCGACCCCCACGCTGTTCGGGATCGTGCGCAATTGCCTGCGCGCACGCTCCGACGCTGGGGCGACCCGCCTCGAGAAGCTCCAGCTGCATCTCGAATACCCCGACGAGCTGTGGGATCAAACTGCCGAGCTTCGCGATGCATTTGTGGAGGACGTGAAGGCGTTGGTGGATGATCTGGACTATCGTGATGGGCGGACATAAGGGCCTAGGATGGGCCCGCCATATTCTCCCAGTATGTTAAGACTACATACTCTGATTATATATTTATACTATAGATGTACATTCCGTAGTGTATAGTGGGATCGAACAGTCCGAATGCTGGGCGTCTGCCGTGATCAATATTATTCTAGAGCACGAAAGGTGTTGGTATCGTCAGCATAGCTTGTAGTACAAGGGGCACCGTGAGAGTCCGTCCAGGCCCGAGGGGAGGACACAGGCGTATATAAGGACAACGTCGGCGGCTTCGTAATGTTGTCTACCGCGAGCAGGTAGGGGGAAGGAGGAAGTTTGAGGAAGAGTGGTCCAGGAAGACTACCCTCCCTAATCCTAATGAGAGCGCGACCGAATCGGGACCCCCGGTAGAGATCCCTTCCGCCGGCAGTGTTCGCGGTCCCCATGGGCCTCCTCCTCTTGGTACGCTTCCATCATCATCTGCTCCCACAACTTGAGGTTGGAATTGGGAGAGGCGGGACTCGCGCCTGTGCTGCCGTCCGGCGTGACCAGGTTTTCCTCGCTCGACACCTCGGACGATGCACGCGACGTCGAGCACGAGCACGTCCACAGGCTGCATAAGCACGTGCGGAAGGCGGAGGCGAGGGTATCCGATCGCGGTTGAGCCCTGCTGTTCGGAGGGTTGAAGGCAGCGCCGGCCGAGCGATGCCGGGCTTCCCGGACGGTAGGCTTTGACGGAGGGCACAGAAAGTCGATGTCGAATGCACTCGACGTGGACTCGGGTACGGAGTTTGGCCGTGGGGGAAAGAGCGAGGCCCAGCATCCGGGGGTAGCGGTAGCCTGAGGTTGCGCGTCCTCGCCAATAGCGTCGTGGACCTCGGACATTGGCCGGAAGAACGTGTCCAGCGACACGATCGCCTCGCGGAGATCGTGGAGGTTGATTCGCTGTGCCGGTTGCGGGCGGAGCGTTTCGCGGAGGATGGTGTACGCCCCGGTCGACATGGGTAATGCTCTGTACAAGAAGTCCGGGTCCTTGAGGAACTGGCGAAACTGCGCGTCCGTGGTCGTCGCCTGCATCCACGGGTGTGCCCCCGAGATCATATTGATGAGGACGACGCCCAAGGCCCATATGTCGCTCGGGAACGGATCGTATGGCTTCATGGCAGTCATTTCGCCGATACATTCTGCAGGAGGCACAATGGTTAGTGGCTGTAACGTACTGTATGCGAGGAGAAGCAACACCCACCAGGGCTCATGTAGATGTGTGTGCCACTTCCGAAATCGCCCACCATCTTCTGATTCGCAGCAAGACCAAAGTCTGTCAAGAAAAGCTCGGAGCCATCCTCGTTGGTTAGGATGTTCTCCGGCTTGATATCCCGGTGGGCGATCTCCACTGTATGGCATGCCTGGACGGCGTCCACAAGCGAGAGAAACGCCGTTCGGAGAAGCTCGTCGTTGTCAAAGTAGCACTCCTTGTCAACGATCTGCCCGAACAGGTCACCACCTGGGCAGAACTCCAGGACAATGTAGCACCATTCGTTGTCGTCAAAGGCTTCTATGAGGCCAACGATGCCCTTGGCGTCACTGACGACGTTATGCAACATGACCTCGCGTTTGACGACAGCGAGCTGGGCTTCGCTGCGACCCGCTTTGCGCAAGATCTTCATGGCGACGAATTGGCAGTCGGCATCATGATCTATGGCCTTGTACACGACACCGAATGTGCCGGACCCCAGGAGATTGACAAGTTCGTAGCGCCCTTTGACCGTGTAGCCAATGAAATTGGGGAATGAGTTGGTAAGAGCAGCTATTGTGGAGGGAGAAGTGGCGGGCATGGCGACTCCAAGGTAAGGTTGCACGAACGATGCTGCTGCAGAGTATGAGGAGCGACGACAAGGTTCGGGGGCCTGAGCCCGAAAATGCCCCACTTTTATGTGTTTTTGGACACCTCGCTCGTCGATGTTGACTCGGAACGTTTTGGGTACCTTCCATCAAGGGAGAACACCCGCAGGCAAAGGCTGCCATCCGATGTTATAACCTGCTCTCGGAGGCGGCGCTTGGAGCCCCAAGAGGAGCATCTCCGACGCGGCCTCTGTGCCGCAGGCGTGTTCACAATTTTGCTCTTGCAGCTGTGTAAGCAGAGCTACCACAGTCGTCTGAAAGGGGTTATATCCGCTGCGGCACTCTTACGGGGTGCAGTGTCGGGCAACAGCCCCGATGACCATGCATGCGACTGCGGACTCTTGAAAAGGACTGAGGCCCATTTCGAGTCAGCTCGCCGTCACGATCGAGTCTGTCACAAAATGGTCCTCGGTTTTTATATCATCTGCGCTTGAAATTGCTGTCCATCCAAGGGTGTCCTAGATATCCGCGTCGCAAGGACAGTGGGAAGCAAATAAAAATATCCTTGCTGTGGACTATCACCACAAGATACAACGTCTGGACAGTTTTCCCCAATACAGCAGCGCATATAGTGAGTGAATGGCTTACGTTATGGGATAAAGCCTTTCGTTGACCATGAAATTGGCCAGCACTAATTGAATTTGACGAGATATCCATGCCCACTCGAGGAGGCTCCTCAATCGACCGCGCGGAATGATCATAACATAAAACACACCTATTGCGGTAAACGTAAAGTTGGGATTCTGAGATGTCTCCGTAGGCCGGAGGCAAATTTTCGGAAGATAAATATTGACATGAATATGACTTTTGCTATTGTGTCTTGGTTGGCGTCCGAGTGGAGGTTGACTGGGTTCAACTTCAAGTTGGTCGTCAAGTCGTAGTACTGAAACAAGCTAGGGAAAATGCCATGCGTAATACTCATGATATACGGGAGGGTTCGGTGTTTTCAGAATTTCCGCAGTAAGACTAATCGTGGGCCAAGCAGGCAGGGGACGAACAAGCAGAGAAATGCTGGGAAGGTGGTCAAGAGCAAGTCGAGCCAGAGAGGCGTTTACGGCTCCTTGCGGAGCTTTAATTACGTAACGCGGACCTTTCCAGGCGGTTTAACCCCAGAGCCACACTTTCTACTAGCCAAGTGGTAAGTAACCACCACATTCAGATTGTCCAAATGTCCTGCTGGATGGCATGGTAAGAGATGTATCTTTTAAAACTGGATATGTTCGACACCGAGACTCTGAGCTGCCCCAGCGTTTGCTGCGCCGCGCGGAATCTGAATTTCGTTGTCCGCCACACAGAAGCCAATGGTGCCAGCTGCGCCGGGTAATCCTCTGAAGTTTCTCTCCTTTCGACCTCGACGGGACTGGAATCGCTCTCGAACCGGACGTTAGTATCGCCAGGAGCTCACTGCACTGATGGCTGTGCATATCTCAATCCTCCCGCCTCAACTACTCACTCTGATATGCTGTTTTTGTGAACCAGCTGACTTGAGGAGCTTGGCGACAACCAGTCGAGCTCTGTCCTCCGCTGCCTTGCAGAAATTATGGCACACACTTCCATCGTTTGCCACGTTCATTTACACACTACCTTCAGATGCGTGGACTTACACCGACGCGGGGGGAGCCAATCTCAAATGGTACCTGTGTGAATCACGAACGTTTGTGAGTCCAACGACTCTGCCGCTGTGGCTTGCACTCTATGACTAATTATATACTTGAACAGATCCCCACTCGCGAACTTGCAGCGAGCGATTTCACACGATTTCGCGCCTACTCTCCGCTAGTCAGGATAATCAGCGAGCCTTGGTTTCCCCGCAGGAGGGGTTCCTTGTCATCTTCAATATGGAATGCCTTTGAGCAACATTGCGCAGAGCACCTCCCGAACCTCCACACGCTCATCTGCCGTGAACGAAGTTTCGAAGGGATATGCCTTGCGGACCCTTTTCATATATTTCTCGGTCCATCCATGCGCAGCTTCGACCTATCCATTCATGGCGGCAAAGATGAGCGATTACGCCTCTACGATCCTGCGATCGCTCGTTCAGAGGAGGGCGAGGCTACGCCTTTGCTGGAGCTCCTCACCCATCTTCGCCAACACTGTCCAAACATACATAACTTCCGACTCGATGCATTGCCCTTTGCCTCCTACGCCGCAGAACCACTCGCAGAGGCCGTCTGCGGTTGGAATTACTTATGGTCGCTTCAGGCTCTCACAACTCCGCTCAAAGCGAGTGCTTTCAAGCACCTAGCCTCCCTCCCTTCCCTGCGCCTATTGAGGGCGAACATTCATCTCCCTACCGCACTTCTCGGCGATGCGCTCACTGCTCAACCTCGTGTCTCCTTGTTTCCCGTCCTCCGCGAACTGGTAGTCCACACCGACCGTCTCGAGACCTGCACCCGTATCATCCGGACCATCCAGTCCCCCTTCCTGGACGACGTCACTCTACTCGCGAATGACCACGCATCCATCGAAACCATCGGGATCCTCTGCACCGCGCTTTCCCGACACACCGCTCTCAAGAACCTCATTTTCGGGCCCGGCATGGGCAGCCGCGGGCACGCCTACCCCCAGCGGCGCGGTTTCCAACACCCCGCCGCCAGCCCAAACATCGAGCCCGTCGCCCTCTCCCCCGCGGCCCTCGCCCCCCTGTTCTCCCTGCGCGCGCTCAAGCGGTTCGTGCTGGACGGCACGTGCTACGCTTCGCTCGACGACCGCGCGATCGCCGAGCTCGCACGGGCGTGGCCGAACCTCACCAGCGCGAAGCTCTGCCCCGACGCCGCGCACCCGTTCGTCACGAACGTCACCCTTGCAGGCCTCGCGCCCCTCGCGGCGCTCCGCAGGATCGACACCATCGATGTTGCGCTGTCTGACGTCGACGCCCGCGCTGTCGACGCTGCGTTCAAGATTAGGCAGCCCGACCACCCCGGCCACCCCGGCGGCGACGGTGGGAGGTGTCCGCTCCAAATGCTGGGTGTTGGACGTGCGCGGCTCAACCCAGAGGACGCCGCCGGCGTGTCTGCCGTGCTCTCGGCCTGGTTTCCGGAGTTGCAGCGCACGGAGTACCTGATCAACTTTGGGTACACGGAGCCCGAGTTGCGCAGGCTTGGCTTCGAGGACCTCCACGAGATGGATAGCTTGTACTGGAGGTGGGGCACTGTGGGCCATGCCGTCCGCGGGTTCGCCCTGGTAAGGGAGCAGGAGCGACGTTGGGCTGTGGGACGTAGGAAAGACCCAAGAGAAGGGGTAGTATGATGGATGATTGCAAGATCAGGGCTGCTCCGGGTCATACGAGCACGTATGTAGTGGATAGGTATTTTGGAGATATATGACTGTCATCTAGTAGGTACACAGTTGTAATTCGTTGATTGGCACTACGCCCTCATTGAAACCATTCTGCGGAGAGCACCGTTGTTCTCACACGTGCGTGTTGTTCCATACCGACCTCACGACGAAGTCGGCCGGATTGGGGTCCGCGACCTTCGAAAGGGAAGGATTGGGGATGAATTTCACTGCGCGTATGATCAGCGATTGGAACTCTGCCTCAATTCAGAAACCCACAAGACTCACAAGTTCGATCGATCCCTGGGATCAGGTAGAAGCCGTTCGCGGGCTGACCCGTGGAGGTATCCTGGAAGTAACCAACGGTGCCCGCAGGGTGATCGATCCATGTGTAAACCCCAACACCGCCCTTCGCGGAGAGCGTGAAGGACAGGTCCTTGCCCGACCTAACCTCGATCTTGGGGTCGACGAGGTTTGCGGATGCAAGGCTGGTTGGCGTGAACTATTGTTCAAACATGTCAGGAATGTTGATCTGCCTCAAGGCCCAGATCGAAACTTCAAGCAAACTCACGTAAGACTCCTGCGTCACCGTCTTGCCGTCGACCTCCGCGGTGACGTTCAAATGCATGAACACGTCCTCCGCAGCGGCCCCAGTCGGAAGGATCTCGCTGAGCCCCGACGCGGCGTACACGACCGAGTTGTTCAGCGACGGGACCTCGAACGGGACCTTGACTGAGGTGAGCGTCTTCCCGCTCCAATCGTACCACGTCAGCTGCGCCATGCCCCGCACTGCCTCCCACCTGTCCGACGTGACGAGCACCTCGAGGGTCTGGTTGTTCGCGTACCAGAACGGGTAGATCGTGACGGGCGAGTATATGCTCGTCAGGCCATACTGGAGGACCTTCCACCTGCCAGAGTACTCGATCGACGACCAGCTCACGCCCTGCCAGATGTCGTTCAGCTGCCACACGAGCGAGCCGAGGTTATTCTCGCCCAGGCCGGCGCCGCGACGATACCACGCGATCTCGGAGAGCATGTTCATCGACTGGAAGATCTGCGTTGACCAGCACCACTGGGCGAACGTCTGGTTCGCGTTGGTGGTATTTGGCGTGGGGAGGTAGAGCTCGACACCTTGCGTCATTTGGGCTTGGCCTTGAGGCGCATTGGGGTTGGGGAAGGCGAGCGAGCCCGCGGGTGGGTGGTGGTCGCGGGAGGCGACAACGGTGGAGTTGAAGGAGAAATCCTCGGGGTTGAGGAGGACTTCTTCCCAGCTGTAGAACGAGGGCATGGAATGGAAGCCGAACTCGTTCACAAACCTTGATATATGCTTAGCATGTGTGCGAGCTTCAAATGCAATGCATCACTCACCTCGAGACGGGATAGGTACTATAATCAAACGCGACAGAGGCGTCATAGTTGTAGCGCTCTATAACAATGGTTAAGCCTCGTGAAAGACACAGATCTCTCGACAAGAACTGACCAGAGTTTCCGTAGATGGATCCCGCGGTACCGTTGTTATATCTAATGACATACGGGTCTAAACCAAGTACGCCGTGGGTAGTAGAACAATCCGTGTATGCCACCTGTATATCCTTCTTTAGCTTCCAACTACCTAAAATAAAGGGAGTTGCTCACGGATGATTCTTCCTCCAGAACGATATCATGCAAGAACTCCCCGAACAACGTTTGGAACTACCCACATCCCGTCAGCACCTTATCCCGAACCATGACAGAAACGTCAAGCCTACCTCGTTCACATAGTGCGTCCCGTTCGGCAACGAGTTGTTCACAGCAATCACGATCCCCTCGATCTCGTTCCCCCCAGCCCACTGCGCGTTGCTCGGATGGCGATTGATGCGCCTCACGTTCTGCCGGACCTCCGGCTCGACGCTCTCCAGGATGAAGTCGTTGATCGGGTACAGCGCGTCCGAGAAGATGAGCTCCGACCACGCGAAGATGCCCAGCTCGTCGCACGCCGCGTAAAAGTCGTACCCGCCCGTCAGCTCGTCCGACGGCTGGTAGATCCCCCCGCCCCAGACGCGCAGCTGCCCCAATCGCGTCCGTCAGCGTCGACAGCCCTCAGACGACACCAGACGCAAAACGGAACGCACCATGTTCTGCCCGCTGCGCACGGCGCTCTCGAGCACCCACCGGACCTGCGCGGACGTCATGCGCGCATAGAAGGGGTCGAAGGGGATGATGTTCGTGCCGAGCGTGTAGAACGCCTTCCCGTTCACCGCGAAGTGCCACTGGTCCCCTGGTGTGATCCCCGCGCATCAAGCTCCTCCTGCGCGTACGGCGTCTGCACGAGTTCGATCGTCCGGAACCCGCTCCGCATCACGAAACTCGCCTCCTCGCCCGCGTCCTTGTCGAGCGCGAGGGTGACGACGAAGTCGTACAGCTGCGGCGTGCCGAGGTTGTGCGGGAACCACCGCTGTGGTACGCCTTCGGGAATGGTGAAGCTCGCACGCAGCACCGTCGACGCGTTGGTCCCTGTATGTATAGCGTCTACCTGCAGAGGGCCGGACGACACTTTCAGCTCGGGGATGGAGATGGTGACGATGGGCGATTTAGCCGATACGACAGAGCGGACCGAGAGAGTGACGTTGACACGCCAGTCAGCCGACTGGTTGGCGGGGGCGATCGACGTCTGGCCGACTTTAGAGATCTCAAGAGAGGTCTCCTCGAGGAATACGCTACCGGTGGATGCGAGGAGCGGATGAGAGGCGGGGGTGGTGGCTTTTGTGGATGCTTTGGGCGAGAGTGTGACCAGATATGCAGGCTTGAAGATGCCGCTAGGCACAAAGGCTGGACCCTGTTGGACAAAGGTGAATATATGCGCATATATGGGTTGTGAAAGGGCCTTACCCAGTCCCATCCGAAGTCAGACTGCGTCTTGCGGATGAATTGGCGGACGCCCGCGTACTCAAACTTGAGTAGCCACAATCGGGAATCCGAGGTCAGACCTTTGTAACTCTTCTAAGGCAAATCGTACTCACGTCACCAGTAGGGGAAATTTCGGCGTCAGGGCGAGAGGTGACATTCAATCCATAATACCAAGCTGACTCAAAAGCGACGGTGACGTTCGTGTCGTTTTTAACGGGAGAGCGAACGAGGTCTGTCACGTCATAAACATATTGCTGGAATTGGTTATCGACCCATGCAACCGGGTGTCCGGCGACGCTCTAAACACACGTTTGAGATCGTACGTGACGGTACACGATATGCATATACGAAGCACTCACGATGTTCGCGATGGTATCGATACCGTAAAACACAAGCAACGCTGTTTGATCCTTTGTGAGGTTTTGTGTCAAGGGTTTGATGTCTGCTGTGTATGTCCAGTTGTCGTTCACGACCCAACGCTGCGTATAATCTTCACCAGCGCTTATTAGGCCCGTTTACAAATACAAAATCGTGTCATAAGACGCACCGTTGATTCCCAAGAGAGGTTCGGTGATGATACCAGCGTTGAGGAGGTCGAGGTGTGCCTGCGAGGGGACCTTCGCAGGGATGACGATCGAACCATTTGCATTCCTAAGCGACCACTGCAGGCCGGACAAGCTGAGGACGTCCGCAGAGACGAGCGTAGGGGAGAGCCCTGCCGCGAGACAAGCAAGCAGCCGAAGTTGCATGCTCAGTCGTTGTCGAAGTGGAAAGCAAGGTGCAATGGCCCATAATGGGTGCCGACGAGGCTCTTTAAGTATTCAAACGGCAGAGGGTGAACCTCACAAGCGATGGAAGCAAACTCTGACGGCATGGTCTCACCTTGTGATCGCTTCTCGAAGCGATGTACAGTACAGAGCAGAGCAGCGTTGATCGCGGACCGGTATCAGCTGAGCTCCCGGGCTCCGGTGGAAGCCTCGAGAGACCAGAGCATTTTCGCACTCAATTATTCGAGTGTGCATAGCTTGCCGACTCGGAAGTAATCGGCCTACTCTCCTTCCGGATCCAGTTTGTACGGCGAAGCGTATGTGGGCTTGCATTGATGACTATGCACTCCCGCCCATGAATGGAAGACTAAGAAGTGGCCAACCCCAATCAACGCCCAATTTTTTAATCCAAGGAGAAAGGTTTTGAACGCACCACGCACAACCGCTTCCTACCCTTGGCCAAGACTCCCCGCGCGAGGGAATTGTACGAACCGAATGGATTTCCTCGAACACAGCGCCGCGTGGATTCCAAATAAGAAAAACAACATTCTGGTTTCCTTGTGTCATCTGACTTCCGAACGCCATATAGTCCAGTGCACAGCTCTCGCCCTGCAGAAAAGCCCCGGTTTTAATCCATGCCGATGAGACAGTGTATTGAACAGAGGTATGGGAGCAGGTTAAGGATGGTAGAAAAGGGCCGAGTTTCACAGAACGCATGCGTATTGAACAATGAGGTGGAACAATGGGCGCTCGCTGCATCCCGCAAGCGGAGGCGGGCGGCCCGATAGCACCGTCCATTTTTGGACCGCAGCACAGCCGCCAGAATTGGCTTCGATTGCATCATAGCATCGCCCATGGCACTCACGCACATCTTGTCATCCGTCCTACAATCGATTACAACCCGAAAGCGAAACAATACACAACACACAAACGTCCATAATGATACTTCCTTCTACGCTTACGCAGAAGGAACCTCCTGGATCAGTTTCTGTCAAGACCGGAACCAAACCCACAATCAGCATCGGGACCGAAACCGATCGCAGGAGAAAGCATGTACGTACCGTGAGGCCGGCGGGGTTGGCACCGACAATCTCCCCGATCTTGCTGCCCTGCTTGAACAACATGAAGGTGGGCATCTACAAACGATCGGACGCACGATTAGCCACACTAACGGCTGCGATCGGAATGCAGGGGCCACTCACCGCACGGACGCCGACCTCCTGCGCAACGTCGCCCGCCTCGTCTACGTCGACCTTGTAGAAGTCGACGGCGTCGGTCTCATTCGAGAGCTTCTCAAAGATAGGGGAGATCTGCTTGCACGGGCCGCACCAGGTTGCCCAGAAGTCGAATACCGCGGGGCGGTCGCTCTGGATCTATGTTTGCATACACGGATGAGTTCCATATGTGCCCACGTGCAAGCAGAGATGACGTACGGCTTCCTGGAACTCGGTGACGTTGGAGATGACCTTGACAACCATTGTTCTAGTTGTAGGGCACGATGCTGATAGAGTACGATCGGTGGAAGGGGGGAAGGAGTTTGGGAGGAGTGGTACTGCTGGAGAGGTTCCGAGCGAGCTTATATCGCCGTCCACTCCACGATCGCGTTAATCTTCCAAATACGTCCACGTGACCGCTACTGACAAATGCGCTTAAGCGCCTCTTAGGAATCGGGCAGTCAACGGGCGAGAATTACCTCCTCCTGACATCGGGCTCGGAGAGAATAACGAATCTGACGCTTGCGGCTGTCCCACCGTTCCCATCCGCGTGGTAAGTGCCTGGACGTTCTAGAGTTGGCGAGATAAGTCGTTGGTCAGGAGCGCCAGCCACACTGCGAGTCCGTTTGACAAGCTTGGCCTCATGATAATTGAGTTCAATCGCCTGTAGTTTCCGTGGGGCCACCATGATACAGGAAAGTACCCCGCAATCTAGTTTTGGCCGACCTAGAACAGCATTTGTATGGACGTATCAGCGCAGCAATGTACACGACAAACTTAGAAACCCCACCGGACTCGGATAAACGCCAAGGCCTTGTTCTGATCATGAGCTGCCAGAATGAGTACCACGCGGTAGTTGTCGCTGAAGGCAAAAAAGTACTCAAAGAGGCCCTGGACATATTCAAGCCACTGCACGGGGCGATCGAAATGCTTAGCGGTCCTGTATGTATACGACGATCGTATCTCACAACGGGATGGAATAGGTCGAACTTTAGGTAGGTCCATGATGTACGAGAACTTATGCAACGAGTAGCTGATAGGATGGGAAGTAATTTTACTACTAGAGTTCATATGTGTGCGACGTGATGTGATAGAACAAGACAGGAGCCACCGTATGTCCAAGGTCTAGAAGGGGCGGGGACGTGACTAGGACAGGACCGGAGCGTCTGGGAGACGAAAGCAAGCTGGTGTACGGAAATCGTGGGCGGATGAGGGGTATACATAACAATGAACGTGCAAAAAATAACAGCGAACGGAGCTACAGTAACTTACGGACTACACATTCTCCCTAGGTCGCGACCGGGGACAGATAACAGATGGGCGTAAATGGCGGACCACATCGACAGCGAACGACGGGAGTGTTGACAAAGTTTGACATTGAACGTGAAGGCGAGACGACGAGGAAAACAGGCGCCATCCTCGAAGGTGGGGTTCAGACGTCGAGGAGAGAAGCGTTATAAGGATAAAATCAAGAAATGCGGTGCCCGAGTGTATCGACCCACCGCGACCTGCACGACATGAGTCCATATCCCATATCAGGAACCTGCCATACACCAAAAGACATATAACGCACTTAGTACCCCTCACATAGGCTTGCTGCGTGCGTTCCAGCTCGAGGGAGGTGGTCCACTCCTCTTCCCCGGCGTGCCAGGCGACTGCTGGGGCGACTCCGGACCAGTCTTCGTCCTCTGCCTCGGTTGTCCCCTCCCACTAGCCGCGCTCGGTCCCCCGATCTCGCTCCTGGCCCCGGGCATCCCAAACCCATTTGCAAGGAATTGCGAGTTCCTATACACAGCAGACGCGCGCTGCGCCGCGGTGCCCATGTACCCTCCCTGCGCGCCATACGTCGTGTGCGAGCCCCAGCCCGCCCCACGCCCACCAGTCATGCTTGCTTCCCCGATCTCGCTGCCCCCAATGACGCTCCCCGCGTACATCGACTGCGAGCTCGGGAACATCTGCATCCCCCACGGCATCATCCCCGGCATCAGCCCACCGCCCATGCCGCCCATACCACCCATGCTCGGCATGCCTCCCATGCCCCCCATACCACCGCCCCCATACACACTCGCAGCGGTGCTCCCGCGCTCCCACTCCTCGTTCGCCGCGGCGAGCGCCTGCTGCGCGTACGCCATCTGGAACGCCTGCTTCGCCACCATCATCGCCTGCTGGTGTGCGGCGACGAGCATCGGGTCCGCGCTCGGCGACATCATGGGGAACATAGGTGTGTTCATCATCCCGCTCGGGGTCGTGGGCGAGCTGTTCCACGCCATCGGAGGGCTTGCCATCGGACTCATGCCCGCGCCCGAGCCCATCATGGGATTGAACATGCCCATCCGCGGGCCCATGTTCATGGGGCTGCCCTCGTCGTCGTCATCGGTCGCGATCGGGCTGCGGCCGTTGACGATCTTCCCGAGCTGGAAAGGGTGGGAGTGCGGAGGATCAAGATCGGCGCCGCTGCGGATACCGCATTTACGAAACGGAAGACTCACCTCGATAGCCGCCTTAGCTTCGCTCCGTCTCCGCTCGCGCCTTCTGCTTTCCTCAGGATCCGACGCCTCCGCCTTGTCCTGCTCGCGCAAAGCGAGCCGGCCGCGACTAGCCTCGTCTAACGCGGCGCTTGAACTCTTCCTGTGTCCACGCTTCCTCGCCAAAGACGCAGCGCGAATCTCACCGCCATCTACGGGAGTAATGGGGGTGCGGCCACTACTCGAATCGCCGGTAGAGCTTGCCGGGCTGTTCCCACGCAGGGCCACCTTATAAGTTGCCCCCGCGAATGGCTTAGGTGGCGGAGCCGTGAGCGAATCCAAAGCCGCCTGACGAGAAGATGATGACGCCACAGGAGACGATTGAGCGGCGTTCTTCAACGCAGACTTGGGCTTGAAGGTCGACCGATGAGTCCTAGAGGATGGCGTATCTGAGGTAACTGCGCTCTTGCTTGAATCGGGACTAGCCGATCGCGCGACAAGTCGGGGAGGTGGATCCTGCGAAATGCGGACGGTCCGTCCAAGCGATGGATCTTGCAGTACACGGGCGTTTGGCCTTGATGATAGATCCTGCGACATACGCGCGTTTGACCTTGGGGACGGCGCCGCCGAAGGGGACTGAGTTGCCGACGCTGAAGGCGTCGCGATCAACGTGCTCGCCCGTTGTCGTCCACGAGAGGCAGGGGTTGGGGTGCCCTGTGACACTGGGGAACCACCAGCAAGCAACCCGCCACCAGTAAAGCCTTTGTTGCTCGCGAAGTCCCCGTCAGAGAGGAGCGTAGATGCACTCTGGCGTACGCGCACGGTCTCCTCCGACACTCTTGGATCCGGATCTGATTGTTGATTCTGCGAGAACTGTGATGAAGGTCGCGACGTGACGGCAAATGTTGGAGGTGGGGTGCGTGTGCGGATAGGGATCGGGACAATCGGGGAGGATTCCGAAGGAGCCTTAGGGTCCTCGAAAGTAGCGTTCGGGGAGGACATTGAACGGCCGTTCACCAACCGTAATGGAGCAGGCGCCATCGCCGCCATAGACCCATCGTCTGACGGTTTAGGTGGCAGCGACAATGATTCAACGGGCTGCGTTTGGCTTCGGGTAGGAGTCGCGCGAGTCCTGTAGCCGGGCTTGTCAGCAAGCTCAGGGGACGTCGGCGCGCCCTTCGTGAGACGCGCAAGGCGATCGTTGATGCTTGGCTTCGAGGCATAACCAGGAGAGGGGATCGAAACCTTCGGCGACGGGGCAACTGGTGATGGTTGAGGAGAATCTTTTGCGGGAACCGGCGGACGATTGATCCCAGCGAAAACAGGCGGGAACGTGGGAGGAGCAATCCCAGCGATGTCGATGAGAGGCTTGGGTGGCAAACGGGTTCGTGATGTAGAGGACGGGGCAGAAGAGGCGGCGCTCCCTGGCCGTTTCGGCCCAACCAACTGTGCCAAGGGTGCGTCATCGGAGTCGGAATCTTCGGATGTAGTGCTGGAAGACGAAGACGAAGAGGAGGCTCGACGGGTGATCTTGGGAGCAGGCTTCGCAGGAGCGGCGGCTGAGAACGGATTAGGATACGAAGCAGTACATGCGAGCGATGACATACCGGGCTTCCCCTGTCGTTGAGGCTGGGCACGCTGATGTTGTGGTGGTGGTTGCTTCACTTGCTCAGCAAGTATTAACGAAGCGCGGCGTGCCGCAGCGTTAGGTTGCAACGCGGAAGTGGAAGCCGACGCACGCGGCCTCGCATACACGGCCTCCTTCGATGACCCATTCTGGGACATCGCAGGATTCGCGGAAGCCGACGCAGTCATGTGTGGGCGCAGGGGCGCGGTGGTCGGAGTGGCCTGATGACCTAGCTCGCTGACGGACTTCTTCCCAGGGACAACCAGAGGAGGCTTCGTCGACCGGTTGCGTCGTGGTTTCAACGTGGCCTCCTGGGCCGATGAATCGCCCTCATCTGAGTCTTCTGTGTCGCTATCTCCGCTGATGCTCTTCGAGTTCCGCATAGCGAACGTGGACGGCGGCCTGAGACTGGTCGTGGTCCCAGGAGAAAGCATGGTAGCAGACGAAGGAGTCGGTGAATTAGCGGCGCTGCGTCGGGCCTGGGCTTCTCGGAACGCAGCCACAGAAATACGTTGGGAGGTATCCGACGTAAAGCTGTTCTCTCGTGGGCGGGGACGGACCGGGGGCATCATGGAAGGTGGGGGCTCGTTCGGAGACTCAGGACGAACATGGCGGAATGAGCGGAGGTTGAATGACTCGGAGTCGAGGCTGACATCCGGGCGCGACGCACCGGCCAACTGCGACGGCGGGGGCGGCGCCTTGGACTTCTTGCGGTCTCTGTGTGCCCACGAGAAGAGGCCGCCGCTTTTGCCGTTCTTCGGGGGAGGAGGTAGGGGCGCACCGCTAGTAAGATCGACATAGTCCTTTGAGGCTGAATGAGAGTGTGCGGCGGGATTGTTTGGGAGGGACCTGGTGGAACGTGCGCCCGTCGGGTCAGCGTAGCCGGCGAACACGGCCGATCGAGGAGGAGGAGGGCTGAGGTCGTTCTCAGACTCGAACGGGAAGCTCTGGAACGCCGAGGGTGGTGACAGCAAGTTGGTGTCGGTGCGGGCAGCTGGAGGGGGTTTCTTCGACCTGAACCCAAGCCTCAGCTTCGAGGAGGACGCTGCTGGCACTGAGTAAAGGGAGGCACCCTTACTCGATGACGGCAGGACGTAGTCGGGCTCGCTGGGATCGAGGTCGGAGGCAGCGCTCGCGCTGTCAGGGACCGTATCTTGAGCCTTGTGTTTGTCCCGCTTGGAAAAGAGCCCCAGGAATGCCATGGACGCGGGAAGCGACGACACCCTCAACCGGGAGGACAACGAGGAGGATGGTGGAGACGATGAGCTCAAGCCTCAATTTCGGGCGCTTTCGCTGCCATTTCTCTGTTTGCACTTGTTTGTCTCACTTTCTGAACTCTGAGTCTCAGCATCCCGAATGTTGATTTCTCCCCCTCTTCCTCTTTCTTCATTCACTCGCAATACTCAATCCGCCCCAATTTTGTTCCCTTATATCATACACGATGGTTCCGGAGAGGTGTTTATGTCAACGCAAGCAACAACAGGCTTCCAGCTGACCTGTCACCGCTTGGTCACCGCATACAACGCGTCTGCCACGCGCTCATCCTTGGCCCGTGGTTTCCCGCGACAGCTTCCAAGTTCAACACCCTTTCGTAGACACGCGGGTGTGAATTGAGGCAAGTCCTCCCGATGCAATTCTCACAGCATTCTTGTCAAGCTCACCCGCGATTGAAAATGCAAGTGTGGCCGACCTTGGCACAACCCACGATATGCTTGTACGGGCCGTCCAGGGGCCGTCATATGCGTTAGCATCCTCGCCCTGGGGCGGTCATATTGCGGCGAACAGCGGGCTTCCGAGAACGCCGTGTGCACCGGAACACAGTAAGTGCCTATGGCTGTACGCCACCTCGCCGCCGCTGAATATCGGTCGCCCTCTCTTCGCTACTGCGCATATATGCAGGTCATATGCTTCCAAGCATTCGCCATTTTCCCATGTCCAGGGACGCCAGTTGCCAGTTAGGGTCCCGATCGATGCTCTTCGTCATTCTCAGAATCCCTACCTCTGGGAACAAGGTACGCCTGTTATGACATCATATCATTCGGTGGGCTAGCGACTCATTGGACTGGGAACTAGGTATTTGAGATCCACGCAGAACCGTAGTTTCAAAAGCTCGCTCCATGGAAATGGAACAAGGCGCTTCGCTTCGCATAAGGTCATCGTGGCGAGCAACTCGGGAAATCTGTCGGCAACTCGACGTCTTCGATGGTGTTTCGGACAGCCCGCATCTCAGCTCCCTAACTTGACAACCTGAGGCGCGGTGGCCCTGTGAAAGGCCGGATTCGCTGTCCGGGTTCACGTATCAGTTTCCGGCAGTACTTGCATGTAAACCGTCCTCACCCATTTACCGGCTTCAAGGCTGTCTGTGTTCTCTCGGGATTTCAACCAGTCTATTTGTGCATTCTTCGCGGTTGTATTGTTGACTACAAATGATGATGAGGTGATTCGTTTTCCCTGATTCCGAGATGTAGTGCTAAGGTGTTCACTTTCGTAATTCATAGTGCACGCAAGGGCAGTACGGCGCTCCACCATAGATTGTTGTCGCATCAAGATCTGTGAGTGGTCAATTCAGATTCAAGTGAGGCCGCAAATATTCGGGTTATGCGGCTGAAATGCGGCTGTAAGGTGATGCGCAGCTCGTATCACTGCGAAGAAATGAACTTTTCCGCAGCGAGGAAAGTCTGTGGAAATGATGAAAATTTCCTAAAAAGCTCACGGAGGAGGAAAGTCTTCGGCAAGGCGCCTTTCCTTGGGCACAATAGGCCCATGAGCCTTTCCGGGCTCTAGATTGGCGCCTTCCCAAAGCCTTTCCGTCGCGATGAAATTTTGATGGAAAGGGTCCCTTTCAGAAGGCTATCCGCACACTTTTCATGACGTGGAAAAGTTGATTTCTCCCCAGTGTATCCATCCTCGAAATTGTATCTGACCGTGCCTGAGAAAGGTTGGACGCGAACTTCAGATCCTGCAACCAACTTGCCCTCGGGCCACCTCGCCAATACATGCATAAGCTCTATAAGGCTCTATGTCCGGTTCATCCGAATATCGACCCGACAGGATGGGTCGGGGATGGTTATACTCTAAAACGGCGTCCTCCCAAGCCACCTCAGCTAGGCAAGGTTCATATAAATGTGGATTAAGCCATTCAACTGGTAGCAGAACCATAACATATTGAAGGGTACAACGCAAACTACAATTTCTATCAATTGGTATTCTCTAGCTTCTGTTAGGCTAAAAGCGTGGACGTATTACCGTCAACGTTCTCATCAAGCCCCGACGAAAAGTAGCCGACATTACCGCGGTCCTGAGAATAAAATTGGGTGTGCTATCGCGCGCACGGACCCAGGCACGACAACGGACAGAAGCACATACAGTACGTGGTTACTTCTTCGGGCGGGCTTTGGTTTTGGTGACAATTGAAGTCATCATATGATAGGCTGGTCAAAGGGTTTCAACACGTAAGACCACACAAACTGCTCTCTCTTCTCGTGTTCGACTTCGTCCGGGGACCAAAAGGCAATGATGAGATAGCATCTGGTTGACAACGCCTCCATATCGAGGGTGGGATGCGAAGGATCTCAATTCGTGGCGGTGGTGTATATAGTACTGTAAAAGGAATACAGTCCCCATAAGTTAGACGGTTGATTGCAAGCTCCGCCGGCGCAACTTCTGCAGAGCCTCAGGCTCAAGGTCCCGGTTTTTCAGGTTTGGTGGGGTGCGATATCGGCAACCAGAAGCAGAGAATGGTGAGGAAAATAGGCAAGATCTAGGCTTGATTGGCTTGCCTCCGAGGATGTGCTACTGCATGTGTTTGTATCGGAAACTTATCAGAGACGAAGTGGAGAGGCGCCGGTGGAGAGGCCGTGTCGGCGTCGGTGTGGTGCATAGACAGCTTTCTTCCAACCCCAATTGTCGCTCCCTCGCTTCTTGTCTCAACACCTTCCACTCTCTCTCTCACCGCTCTCTTCGCTCGCTCATCGTCGCCGTCGTCGTGGCTCCCTTCGCAAGTCGGCTACCACCCATACGACGGCCGCGAGGCATCATCTACTTCGGCACCAATCCAACTCGTGGCCTGCACGCCTCCCGCACGCCAACGTACACCTTCCCCTGCGCTTAATTCTAATCTTCCGCTGGAGATTTTCATCCTCTCTCCTCTTTCGATATCGCCTCTTCGTCGCTGCTCGCTCCGCTCAACTCCCCCTCCGCCGACACTCGCCTGCTCAGCGTTCTTCGCGCGACACAACGCCACAGCAGCCACTCAACGAACCGGAGTTGATCTCACCTCAACCGTCCACGAGCTCTCAATACCCGCGATTCCGGCGCCCACCTAGACCCCCATAAGAGGCCTCCACCGCAGTCCTCGTTGACAAACCCTGTTTCACACGAAACAGCGTCGGGATAGAAATTGCTACAGCGCGCCAATCGGAGACAGCGTGCGTACGAACCGATCGCTTCTGGCCCAATGTTCCTTTCTCTGACGACCACGCCCGTGCTTCTGTGCTGCCCTTTCTAGTCGTCCGACCACCCACTGCCACACCATCGTCCACTATGCCCGGCAAGAACATCGTCGCCACTCCCGGATCGTCCGGACGGAGGCCGCGCACGGAGGAGGGTCCATGGGCGATCAGCGCGGCTGAGACACCGCATGATCCAAGCTCGTACAGTCTCTACATTAAGAGTGAGTGTCCTTTGATCTGGTTATTGCATGTCCCTGGGAAAGGCGTCCCTCCTTCCCTATAATGGATGATGAGAGTTGGCGGGAAACATACTATGCTTGGGGTTTTTGTACCCTCGCTCTAGCTGGTCGCATTACGGCACTCGCACGCTTGCGACGTCGCCTGTAACGCACAAAGATGGCGTACATATCCTGCAATGCGAAGCCGCATTGCAGGTTTGTGCAGAACGGGGAGCACGGTAGCACGCCGCCACAGTGCAGTGGAAGAGGAGGACTCTTGCGAGCTCCGTTTACCCCGCGTGAGTCATTGCTGCCTCGCCCGATGTACACCCATTACGGTTGTCATAAGGTGTGTAAATGCTATGCGAGCGGTGAGGCAGTGGTGCGCGGGATATGTTCACTGGCGTTAGTCCATTATGCATCAGTCCCGACGCGCTGATCAGTGCCTGTCACTATTTCCACCAAGGATGGTGCATGTGCCAAAAGTGAGGATATCAAAGCACGGGAAAGATGCGCCTGGAATTGGCTTGCTTTCGCTAGCGTCTGGTCGTTAGTGTTTGGGGAGCTGGTACCCAGCCAAGGATCACCTATGTCTGGGAAACAGTTCAGGCATTTGAAAGGGTTTGCACACGCGCACACGATAAGTATCGCGAGGTCTCGATGGCCGAACCCACTCAGACACAGTCAGTTTCAGCTCGGTGGGCAGGATCACGCGTCCTGCCAGCTCCCGCCTTGCGCGGACAGTGGGTCATCTGTGCTGGCCTCGTACATTTCACTTTCGTCGGGATTGGTGCGGATTAGGAATGAAGCATATGGTAGTAACATCAGCGCTCCTGGTGGAGCCCTGGCAAGGGATTTGCATCTCCGTCTTTGGAGCTATAATCGAGACTCAGGCACCGTCGAACGGCATTGTTAGTGGCAGCGTTCGCCGTGTTCGCATCGTGCTGTTCAAGACCAGATGCTTCCGCAGACACGATGTATCTTTCACAGCTTCACTTGGTCGCACGCCAGCTGCCTTTTGGATGCTGCTCGGATGCTGCTCCACATCCCGTCTCTCCGCTACACTCTTACTGACGTCCTCGGCAGCCCCCACTCATAATCTCACGCTTACTCGGTCGGCGCAAGAAATAGTCGACCTGCACGCGAAGCTCCGCGACAGCTTCCCTGGTCTCAAGATGCCGACGCCGCCGATAGACACGGCCTCATTGCCTGCACCCCCCAAACGCAAATCGATCTTCCTCAACAGGCTCTCTCGGTTCGCCTCACCTTCCAGCAACAAAACCGCCAGCTCGCGCCAGGTGTCCGACCGTAAAGAGCAGCTGCCACCCCTACCCCCGAGCAGCAACGTTTCGAGCAGCACGACATCGGTCGCACAAACGCCCCTCGTGACCCCAACGACGGAGGTTGGGGACCCGTTCGCGGAAATCGGGGAGAACGGAGAGGACATTTCCGCACTCGCGGCATCGAACAACAAGGTGATCACGGGGCTCGCGGCTTACCTTACAACACTCGCGAACGACACCACCATGCGGCAGACTCGAGCGTGGAAGCGGTTTGTCAGGGTTCGCACAGACGACCTGCAAAGCGTTCGCGTCGAGCGTGCAATCAAGCGGGTGCGCTCGGACCTCGCGGCGCATGTGAGCCCTGGGAGCGCGACGGACATGCAGAGGTCGATCAGCCAGGTCGTGCTGGATGGCGACTCGTCGAAGGCGTCGTCGGTGTCGGAGAAGCAAAGTTGGGAGGAAAAGGAGGAGGGAGTCAACGGAGTGGAAAAGAAGGAAGAGGACAGCGTGGACGGTGATGAAGGTGGTGACGAGGGGACCGCTGAGGGTGTGGAGGACCGCGCCCCGACGCCGATGTCGCCCAAGACGCCTTCCGCCTCTGTCGACGTGACGCCCGCGCCAGCTACGAACGGCGTCGTTGACGGCGAGGACGACAAGGGACCTCGTACCCCGATGCAGACGGAAACTTCCGCACGCAAGCAGCGCTCCCAGTCCGCTGACCCCTCCACGCGCACATCGCGTTTGTACTCCTCGACGCCGTCGACTGCCTCGCAGACCGGGGACGACTCTTCCATTTCCACCACGGAACGCCGCTCGGCCCGAAAGAAGCGTGCCAAGTCCAGGGACCCTAATAGCGAGAAGAAGTCGAAGCGCAAGGTGGTCATCGATGACTTCGAGATGATGCGCGTCCTTGGCAAGGGCTGTGCGGGCAAGGTCCTCCTTGTCCGCCACAAACCGAGCCAGGATGTGTACGCGCTCAAGGCGATCACCAAGCGGCATGTCCTTGCGCACCAGGAACTCCAACACACACTCACGGAGCAGGCGGTTCTCAAACGGATGGCTGCTGAGAACACAGATCCGTTTGTGGTCAAGCTCTGGTGGAGTTTCCACGACAGGGAGAACCTGTTCCTCGTCATGGTGAGTGTTATCTGGTATAACCTTCTCTGACGGACAGGTGGGATTGAACCTGTGATAAAACCATCGTGTTTCATAGGACTTCCACCCAGGAGGTGATCTAGCCACACAGCTCGCGCGCTGGGGCCGCCTCGGCCGCGATCGCGCGCGGTTCTACGCCGCCGAGATCGTCGAGGGCGTTGAGGGTCTTCACGCCGCCGGTGTTATCTACCGCGATCTCAAGCCCGAAAACATCCTCATCGGCGCGGACGGCCACATCGTTCTAACAGACTTCGGCCTGTCAAAGGAGTTCCCACGAAGATCCACCGCACTCACTGCTCCCTCTACACCGTCCGGGTCGAGGGGCGAGTTCCTAGACAACGCTTCCGCGCCGGCGTCCCCTCACTGGATGAAGGGTGACGGTGCCAGCGAGCGATGGACCACAAATCCCAATGATACAACGAGCACGTTTTGCGGGACGGCGGAGTACCTTGCGCCAGAGGTCATCCAAGGGCTACCATACAGCTACGAGGTTGACTGGTGGAGCTTCGGTACAATGCTGTACGAGATGCTCACTGGTATTGTAAGTGAAGCCATCTGCGCAGAGTTCAGGAGTTTGGACTGAGCCCGACAACGACAGACGCCTTTCTGGGCCGAGAACCACTCGGATATGTACTACAGGGTCCTCCAGGACGAGCTGCAGTTCCCTGAGGACCGGACGATGGATCAGGATACGAAGAGCTTGATCCGTGGCGTAAGTCGCGTTTGATTCTCAAATTCGTCGTCCGCGACGGTTCTCATTCACTCTATCTCAGCTGCTCCAACGGAACCCTGCGCTCAGGATGAAGGAGCCGCGGATCAAGAAGCATCCCTATTTCTCCATGATGTATGTTCACTCCTTCCCTTCCCTTGACATGCATTGACCGCGATTCTCACGCATCGTTGCATCCTCGCAGAGACTGGTCCCACGTGTATTATAAACGCTACATACGTACGTGCTCCGTAACGCCACGTGGATTCTGGTTGTTGATGGTTACTGTTTAGCCCCGTATATTCCTCCCATCGACCCTTCGAATGCCTCCGATACCCAGAATTTCGACGATACCTTCTTGGGAATGGAACCCGTAATCAACGACCAGAACGAGGAGGGTGCAGACACCGACGCGGATCGCACTGATGGCGAGGACTCAGCCACCACACCGTCGCAGTCACGCAGCCCATCAGTCCACCCAGTTGAAGACGACAGTGTCGACGTCTTCGACGGCTACTCGTTCAAGGGAAGGCATTCGGTCATCATGGACGATGAGGACGAGGACGGGGATGGAGAGGATGAGGAAGACGAGGAGGATGAAGAGTCGGTCAGTGGGCCAAGTCTCGACGATATTCTCCCCGACGAGATCGCCCCGAGGCTGCCCCGAAGGAGGAGGTCCAGGAGCTTCCGGTGCCAGAGGACGTTGGAGAGCCGAAGACACCGGAAGCACGTCCAGCTGTGCTCCCTGCAGAACCAGCGGAGCCCGCTACGCCCGCAGCTCCAGAGCAGAAACCCGAAGCTACCCCCCGGTCAAGTCACGAACAGAAGGAGAAGGAGAAGGATGCTGCTCCCATCCCAGCTGTGTCTGCTGCCGAGGCTGCTGCGGCCGCTGCAGCCAAACGCACCGCCGAGGACGAGAACGTCAAGACTGCGCCCAAGATTCGGCCCACGAAGCTCACTCGCAATCGCAGGGAGAAGTCCGGCATCCCAGCTCTGGACAAAGACCTGCCAGATACAGCGACGGAGGACGAGGGCACCACGGAGCGCGAAGACGAGGACGATTGGGACTTCGTCGAGGCGGGCGGCCTGCTCGTCGAGGAGCGCAACGGCGCCAAGGCACGAGCCTCTTCGCGCGCGGCGTCGTCGACCGGTACAAGCTCGCCGTCTTCCGCAAGAGCACACCCAGGCGGAACGGGCCACGTTCGGTCTCTGGTGTTTCGATGGAGTCGGACCTCAACGGCGGGGATCCAGCTGCGTCACCGTCGCCCTCTGACAAGCAGCGTCGTGGTCGGACGCCAGGTCTCACGTTCCGCAAACACCCCAAACAGTTCCTCCGGCAGAAGAGCCCTCCGCCGTCGTCACGTTCCGCGAAGTCACTCACGGCCTCAGCTTCGGCGTCGGTGACGCTGTCCGCCGTATCGACGGTGTCCAGCGCTGGTCTCCTGACGCCATCGCTATCGCAGACCGCCATGACACCATCGCTGAAGTCCAAGGAGTCCGCAATCTCCGTCGGCGCTCCGAGCGAGTCGTCCGACCCGTCGGTCAATGGTGACCCCGCGGTTGACACAATCAAGGGCTCGCCTGTTCTGCAAACGAACGGGGACAAGGACCGCGATGAGGAGAAGCAGCAGAAGAACAAGGTGTTGAAGAAGTACAAAGAGGGCGCGGAGAAGGTCCTCTCCATCTTCCAGTCGCCACGGTAGTCCCGGCCATAGGACGTATGCGTGCGTGCGTCAGGTTCGT
This sequence comes from Ganoderma lingzhi, assembly GCA_026283605.1. Lineage (NCBI taxonomy): Eukaryota > Fungi > Basidiomycota > Agaricomycetes > Polyporales > Polyporaceae > Ganoderma > Ganoderma lingzhi. The sequence goes on from JAPJYM010000001.1 coordinate 4,446,636, forward strand.
CACGGGTATGGTGATAACGGTGGGCGACGTTGCTTGCGGCCGTCATGGTCGCGTTCGGACCGGTTTCATTCCTCTCAACCCGACATGCGTTTCTACTGTCTCCTTCCCCCAGACGCTTTGTGAATGCGTATTATATCCATATGCACCGCATCTATAGCTATTATTGACCGCTCGTAAGTAGTCCACACACTCCCTTGGACCATTCAGAATTCCTGTCCTCCGTTCTTCCTTTCTTTTCGTTGAGCCACATGCATCGTTCGCTTTCCAGTTATTACCGGTATTATCGTATATAGTCACGCTCGTTCAGTCGGTTCATCGTTATCCCCACTCGCTCGCTCCTGTCGCACTCGTGCAATCGTGTTTTTAGTAAGTAGTCGAAGCAAACCGGAAATCGTCGTATTTTTTTTTTCGTCGTTGGCCTAGAACATCGCGGGCTTCGCTCAGCAAGGCCAAGGAACGGCGCACTTTCCGCTCGGTCCCGCTGCGCTGCGGAGGGTGTCGAAGCGAGCGGCGCGTACTATTTGGCGATGGGATGGGTGGCTTTGCACACCATGGAAAGCGAGCGAGCGATGGCACCGTTCTCTTCGCATGCTAGAACGAAAATCTTCTCAAGTATTTCGAGGGGTAGAATTAGCTGGCGCAGCTCCTGAACTGGCTTTCTGCCTGGGCCGCAACTTGAAATATTCAAGTTGGCAAATTCGAGGCAAATGGAATTGCGTTCTAAAGTATCAGATTAGCGGCACTATCAGCACTAGGTATGGTGCGCCAAAGGCAAGCAAAGCAGATGTTGCTTACAGGTGAATCATGGGCAAATCAAGGCTAAGTTAGGAGTAGCAAGTAATGGTTAATATTCACAAAACAAATTAGATGGTCCTTTTGCGAGTTTTCGACGCTAACCTTTTTGCTTTTTGCGCTCGGAAAATGCTTATCTCAACCATTGGAGATCAATACATAAAATAATTTTCTGCCATTTGAAGCAACATTCTTGGCGTGGAGACAGCGCGGTGACGCGGCGCGAGCCTGTGGGCCTGGGCCCTTCGAGCGAGTTCGTTGTTGTAGTCATTGTACGAATGCATGCATGGATTGTGGACTTGGGCCTCTGACCTTGACCACTGTCTCCCCAACTCCCATTGTCTCCCAAAGCATTTCAGGACCGATAACTCCGCCTTGTTTTCGGTCTAGGATTACTTGATAAACGCCACTTTGCTCTACTGCTTCGTATGTTGTCCTTCCTGTGTCTGGCATTGGTCTGGTATCAAGACGACAACGATCGCTTCGGAGATCAATAGTTGGTTATTTCACCTTGAAGTCCTCCTAAGGCATCCGTTGGGACAGAACCTTGTTTTCGTCGAAGGATGGCACTGTCGCATATTCGTTGTTTCCTTCTGGCATTGGTCAAGGCTCGAACGGTTGAGTCAGGGATGAATCGCTTTCCTTCAGGCTCGAACTTCCCACTGCCAACATATAATACGGTGTTTGGGCCCGAATGTAAGCGCCTTTTTGGCAATGGGATGTGTCCTTCACAAGACGACGCATCCGCGCGAGTTACAGCCGATACGGACGGTTCAGGCAATATGCAGGTACGTTCAATTGGTGTGTTCTGTCCTCTTTGTCTCAAACTTTCCAACCGGCTTCTTCGCAGGACCTGTTCACAACGGTACCGTTGTGAGTAGGGCCACGACTGAAGCGGTTCTTGGATGTCGGGACCAACACTCTGTTGGTCCCAGTCCACATCTTGAACCCTGTAGTGCCCCCGCTTTCCCAATGTATAACCAGTTGGAATACAGGGGATCTGGCGGGAGCGCCTGAGATCCTCAAGCCTAGGTGCGAGCGGGAGCCGTGGTCGGTGCCACGAAGTAGGCCTGTTTGTGATCCTTGCCGTCGCTGGTCCCGGCCGATATGCATGACATCGGCGGTTCTGGTCTGGAATGGTCCTGTTGAAAGCACAAAACATCGGAATCATTGTAGCTGGTCTTGACAATGGACAACTGCTTTAGGACAGATGACAGGGCTCCGGACGCCGTCCGCTTGTTGCAATGGACGTGCCACAAGTTCCTCACTGGTATTTGCGAACATTGTGATGCAGCCTGAGCAGTGGTGGTCGGATAGGCTGCTTGGTCTCCGATGACCACTCGAACCCTCGGATGTTAGGGTCTATCCCCGGGTGTTCTCTCTTGTCCCGTGCGTCGGGTTTCGAAGATTTCAAGTTCACGTCCACGCAGTGGTCCCTTGGGCAGAACCTGAGGTCCCGAAGATCTATAAAAGGCCTCCGTTTCTCGAGCTAAGGTCCCCCCCATCCGTTGCCGTCGTGTCCAGTGATCGTACTCTTTCCGTACTATACTCCCTTCATTTTCTTACTATTCTTTTACTTCGTTTCCTTCGACTTCATTACACTTTATCCTTCAACAACGCTACCCTTATAATCCTCCTTTCAAACCTTCCTCATCACCCTTTTTCATCCTGCATTATGGCTGCTGCCGATTCCCTCCCCGACTTCACCGGGTACTTCCTCGACGATCGTTACGAGCTCATTCAGTTACTCGGATCCGGAAGTTTTGGAGTCGTCTACAAGGCGGTCGACTATGAGGTTCCTGAGGGCTACAGCAACGTTGTCGCAGTGAAGATCCTCCCTAAGGCTGGTCGGAGCGCCGCCCACCTCGCGAGTATCAAACGCGAGGTCGCCTTCCATAGCGCCGTCGCGGGCAATGAAGGCGTCGTGACCCTCTTCGACACCTTCGATGACCCGAAGTGGTGCTACCTTGTTCTCGACTTGTGTAAGGGAGGCGACCTGTTCGACCAGATCATCACCAAGGAGGCATATCTCGGTGACGACGAGCTTCTCCGGGAGGCGTTTCTCTCGCTCGTGGACGCCGTCCAAGAATGCCACGACGCGGGGATCTCCCACCGGGATCTCAAGCCGGAGAACATCCTGACCAACAAGGACGGTTCCCGGTGTTATCTGGCGGACTTCGGTCTGGCCTCCGACCAACCGCTGGTGCGCGAGTTTGGTGTTGGGACTGGTCTGTACATGAGTCCTGGTGCGTCTTAGTCTTCCAACTTGGCGACCCCCACACTCACGAGTCCTTCAACAGAGTGTATTGGGGAATTGACCGCTCGGCGGTCCTATGACCCGTTCCTCAGCGACATCTGGTCCCTGGGCATCATCCTCGTCAACATGATCACGGGGAAAAACCCGTGGACGAAGGCGTCGGCCAGGGATGACAACTTCCGCCAGTTCCTCATGGACCCGGACTTCCTGTGCAACGCATACCCCATGTCCGAAGGGGCGCGCGACATTATCCTGAGCCTCCTCGACCTCCACCCCGCGCACCGGATGAGCCTCAGCACCCTCCGACAAGAAATATTGTCCCTGGACACGTTCTTTCGTCCGCTGTCCCCATTCGAGCATGTTGTTATCGAGCATGAGTACTCTTCCACCACCATCTTCTCTGAGCTGCCGGAACTGGACATTTCGTCGGCCTTCGCGGCGGAGTGCCAGTCCGGGCTCGAGTATAACTTGGCTCGCATGGCATCCGAGATTGATATTCCGCGTGCCACCTCGGAGCCCGACGTCCGAATGGCCCGGGATTGCTCAGCCGACTCTGCCGCCGACTCGTACTCTCCTTCCTCTTCTACTGCACCCTCCCCATCGCATTCTTCTATTCGTTATGCCACGAACTCATGCTCGGTTTCGCGTGCTTCGTCTGGGACGTCGGTTGTGGAGGAGGTGATCACGCCGGAGGGCACCGTCACCACCGCGCATATGCTGTGGGACAGGATTATGGCCGGGGCTCATCTCAAACCGTACCAGAAGGACGTCCGCGGCCACGACTCGGGCTGGCAGAACGCCGCCACGGCCCAGATGCTCATGGCCCAGCCTCAGTATCATAACTACCCCGAGTGCTACCTCGTCTACTAGACCGCCTCCTCCCTTCATTACGCTTCCTCCCCTGGACATTCTCGTTTCTGTTCCCATCCCCCCCCCCTCCCTCGCTTTCGATTTGTTTTTGTTCGGACTTTGATGGACACTCGCGTGCCCTTGTACCAAAAGTCGTATAGGCGATGCGGGCACCTCTTATATGACACACTAGATAGAATTTCGGACACGGACACGGACACGAACACAGTCATGGACCACGAACCTCCCATGGACTTTGCACGGACACCTAATGTATACCACATAGACGAATTTGTACCGATATCATAGAAACACAAACATTAGATCTATCTTGCATGACCGAATGAGCGTGAGAAGTGTCCCATTAACAGCAGGTCTGGTAAGTTCTCGGACTTCTATGATCAATGCGATGGACGAAGAAGCATCGCATGGATGAAGGTGGAACCTCTTCAGGTTATTGACCCAGGGTTACGATTCCACGGTGCATTGCTTGAGATCGATGACCCCCTTCCGAGTACTAAACAGCTGGTGAGAAGTACGAAAACCTCATGACATCGATAGACAGTTCGGGGACTAGATGAAGTAAGCCGAGAGTCCGAACTTCGAAGACTAAGTACTGTATCCATTAATCATCATGGCCGCATGGGATGAGGTCGGCTTCAACAACGCCAGCCATTCCATAACGTCCGACCGCGCCTATCTGTTCGAACCCACAGCATTGCATTGCGGCGAACAGACAGGTAAGGATAAGCACCAAGTCAAACCTACTAGGGGCAGGGACCAAACCGAGTTGTATTCGAAAACGCCGAGCGTCACGGTCGCAGACACGCCACGCCGGCCCATACAACGAACAAACAGGATCCGGGCCCACCAGGGCATGTCCGATCGCAGGACCAACTTGAAATCAAAACCTAAAGGACAGCCAGCGCGCCCATCGCCACGCTCCCCAGCACCCCGAGCGCACCGACGACGGCCGACCGCGACACGCGCACGCCTCCCGCCGCGCCGTTGCCGTTGCCATTGCCCGTGCTTGTGCTCGTGCTCGCGGAGCTCGACATCGTGCCGTTGCCTGCTGCCGGTGCTCGTGCTCGCCGCTGCTGAGCTGGACGAGGAGCTGTCCGCGGCGAGGACGGCGGGGGCGGCGGTGCGGAAGACCTGGCCGCCGAAGGTCGTTGTGCCGCCGACGGTGCCCGTGGCGAGGGTAATCGCGGAGCCGCCGATGGAGGAGACCATCGCGACTGGCGCGGAGTTCGCATCGGCTGGTGGGAGAGAATGAAATCGGCGGTAAGCTGAGAGTGCAGAGGCGGGAGAAGGAGGTTATAAAGGCTTACTCGCGACGAAGGCAGTGAGGTGTGTTGCGGTGCCGATGGACTTTTGCGCGTCCATTGCACCCAGGGTTGCTGCGGGCCGCAAGAAAAGCCAAGTGTCAGAACATGGGCGCGTGGCGTTCTGAAACGAGATTTGTGCATTTACCCTGGATGTCCCTGAGCGTCGAGGATCCCACATAGGATGCGATGCCATCAGAGTGGACGTTCACCCAGTGGACCGCGTCGCTGAGCGTAACGGTGCCAGTGGGGAAGCCGAGCTGGGTGGGGATTGGCAGCGTCACTGGAAGGGTTCCAAGTTAGAACGTAGGTGGCTTAGGGGTACTGCATTAGAACCCACCCGCAGATTCTGTCGGTGACGGGCTGTGAGCTGCACTCCCGGAATTCGAAGCCGAGGCAGAGCCCGAAGCAGCGGGAGCGGCCTGCGCCGAGATAGAGAAGGCCGAGACGGCAAGGAGAGCAAGAGTCTTCGCGTACATGGTCGTGTCGAAAGGTTTTAAAAGTCCTGCGGGCCAGCCCTAGAATGCGAATACCAAAGGAACGGCGGTGGAAGGGGGAATCCTCAGCGAATGTGGGAGGGATGACCCCATTACATCCCACCCTCGAAGCTGTTATAGCGCGAGGTGCTGCACCGCGCCTATTGTTGTTCACTTCCAGATATGCTGACCTGTCTAACGTGGACGTCGTCGACGGGTAGACAGACCGCAGAAGCGTGGACCGTAGTTAGGGTGCGAACGCCCCCGAAATGCGTAACGACCTTGCATTATACACCGAGCTGTGTAGAGGGCCCGGGATGACCGCAGAAGAACCTGATGAAGAGTAATGTGAATATAAGCGCTTCAAGCAGGGCTGCAATGATCATAGCAATTGGTAAAAGACTTCGGTGCTCGATTCGCCACGCCGTGTCGATGGGCAAGGTTGCGTGAGAACGCTTGTAGGCTGTAATCGGCTTCTTTGTAGTTCGATGACAACCAACACTCAGCAGCAGGAGCGACCATCAAGCCTGCGAACAAGGAGATCAACGGAGCTCTTCGAAGCACGTAAGTATGTCGAAGGAGTTATCCACCTCGGGAGAGGCGCGGTAAACGGGAAGTCGCCGGGTGGAACGCCGAAGCAACGATCATTATTGCATGACCTTATCCAGAAATTCAAAGCAAGTCTTGGGAAGGGGGCTCGGAGCAAGCGCATTTGGGGGCAATGTATACGAAACGTGACTTCACGGCACATGGGAAAGTCGGGGAAACTGATAGGATCCAGAATCGGTCTGGGAGAAGCAGCGGCGATACGACACATTAGCGCCAGGTCGTGGTCAAGGTTTGCGAACCGGAGGAGGGGGCGGTGTCTGAGCGGTTCGGGTCAGACTCCCATACGACCTAGAGCGCAGCCGCACGCGCATGTCGTGCATACGTCAGTATATATATACGCGTGCGGCTGAACGTGCCCACTTACACTTCCGTCAGTCTCCTTCCTGATGAACTTGTATTCAAACGACGTCCCCAGCAGGAATGGTCACGGACGCTGTCCAAACGGGGTACGATGCGGCAGACAGCGCGATCTGCAAGGGGAGAGGTCGATCATGCAGCCTGTCAGCCGTGTGCGCTGGTATGGAACAGGAGCCTCGTGCAAATTACTCACCGCGCTCGCTGCGTCCCAGCTTCCAAGTTGCGAAATGCTGCCGGCCACGAAGATGTTCTGTAGCGCCGCATCAGTTCTCCTTCTTCCAAGTAGAATGGAGGAAAGTTTTCAGCACACCTCTCCGAACGTGGTCGTGGCGGTCTCGGCGAAATTTATGACGACACTGCCAGAGCCGCCGTTCCCAGAACCGACACCCAACGCGCCCGTATGGACAGCAATGGAATCGCGCGCTGCGACCGTGGCGCTGAAGGAACCGCCGGACACGTTGAACCTAAACAGTCACATCAAGATACCATAACGGGCTATCGACTCGTGTTGAAGATAATCAACTCACCAGCCCGCGGTGCAGTTTCCTCCGGAAACCGCGCCGTGCACGACGTCGCAGTACGACCCATCGGGAAGCGAGGTGGAGAACGTCGCTGACCACTCTGAGTCCGCGTTGTTGATCGCGACGAAGCCGAGTGCACCTGGAGAACAACCCTTCCGTCAGCCACTGCACCATTCGGATTGTTCGTCAGCTATCATGACTGACCCCGTCCGAATGCGATCTGTTGCGACTGGGGCGACACCCAGTTCGTCAGCGCCACATCGCCGACGTTGTTCCTGAAGCCGACCATACCCACAACGGCCGTCCATCGGTGTTGGCAGAGCCACCCATTCTCTCCGCCGCTCCCGGAGCAGGTGCCGACCCCTCCGTTGGGTGCGCCGGCGTCGGTGTCGGTGAAACCGCTGTAGCTCGAGAGGATGGTGGGAGTACCATAGGGGTGCGCGAGCGAGAAGATCATCGCAGACACGTAAGTGTTCAATGGGGAGTTGTCATTGAGTGAATTTCCATTCTGGGAGGATCAGTTAGAATCTCGACGGTAGGGTGGCTGGTTGTGTTGCGTACCCGCTCTGTGTCGTGGTTGGTAACGAACACGTTCGCGCCAGAGCCATTGACCCAGCCTGTCCTCAGTTTGAGCAAAACGGTGATATCGCAGGAGGAGAATTCCACCGTACCGAGGTTATCGAAGGTCTGCAGGCTAGATATTCCTCCACCTGAGAACGCATTTAGCAGGGCAGTGGTGTAACGGAACCTATGTGAAATCTCGATTAGACTCAAAGATTAAGGCGGCACAGGCACTTACTCCTGCACGTCGCCTTTAACAACGCATTAAATCAACACTGTGAATGACGTCGCATGGCGAACGACGATAACGCACCGTTGCCTGTGTATTCATTTGGGGTAATTGGCTCTCCAGCTCCGTAGATAACCTCTTGCGTGATGTATGGCGTAGAGTTCAACAGCGACAGGATGGCAGCAATATCCGTCGTGGCGATGTCTGTAGATGGTGTTTGCTTAGCTTTTTGAGGATACGGAAAACGTCAGGAACCAACGCACGTTTGGCGGCGTCGAGACGGAAACCATCCGCGCCCAACGACAGCAGGTCGTTGCCGTATTCCGCAAGTCGGCCGCGCACGTAATCCGTGTCGGTCGCGAGACTGCAAGGAACCGATGCGGTGTAGGAGAGCGAAAGGCGGGGCCGATCAGCGTTATGGCTAATGAAACGTATGGTGAGGCACTCACTCAGCGAGGTTATCGAGCTGGCACGTTTGCACCTCAAGGCGGTTGTCGTAATTTACGATTTCGTCGTCAGGCTCTAGACCGCAGTGGTGGAAGTCCTGGTACTGATAAATGCCCGGATAAACGTAGTGGGTATACGAAGAGCCTGCAACGCCTGTGCCGCTGTCTGAACCCGTCATATGGTTCCAGATGGTATCTGGCGCCGTGGGTATGAGAGATAAGGTTAGTGGTGGCTAACGGCGGCCATACTGAAACGGTGTAGCAGCCACAGTGCTCACCAACGATAACGCCTACGCCGGCGGTGTGGCAAGTGGCGATCATGTTCGCGAACTGGGTCCTGTTGCCGCGTTTGGAGGTGAGGATGTAGGAAACGGGTTGATAATCCGTCCACCATTGGTCTCCGGTGACGTGCTCCTGCGGCGGGCTCACTGAGGCGGAAATGCATGAGCAGAATGGACGGCGACAGCGACCCCGTGGACCAACCTTGAACGAAGCCATAGCCAGCGGGACCGATGAAGTCGGTGCACTCTGCGGCGACGCTGTCCCAGGTCCATTCGAACATCTGGATAATGACAGTCTTCTGCGTAGACGGCGCGCGTGTGGCCAAGGACGTCCTGTCATTCGCGCTGGCGAGGTAAGGACGCCCCTGGAAAGGGACGCAAAGCGCACCTAACGTGATGGTAGCGAGCCAAGACCAGATCCTCATTGGAGCTTTGAGAGCAACGGAGGGGGGGAGGCGAGGAAACGTGTTGGACGGTCTCAGGAAAACGAGAGTCGGAGACTAATATAGTGCTGAGATGATGTCCAAAATCGGACGGGGGCGGTAAGATTGTTGCGCACCAGGTGGAAAATGGGAAATCGAAAAGAAGGATTTTCAAGTAGGGTTCCGTCACGACAGGAAGCTCGAATGCGATGTCATCTGGTCAGCCCCCTTTGCGAAACATGAGTCCTCCCAATCTTCGCAGCTGACGCAGACGCCAGGGGACAGCCGTCCTGTGACGAAACAAGGGGGCCTGGCGGTGGTAAACTCGCGGCTCAAGGCTGTGGTTGGGAAGAAATAGCTACGAGCGAGTCGCCTTAAATTCAGAAGAGGGATCAGCATTGATCACAGGGCGAGGTTTTAAAGCGTCCGCACCGGAGAACATGCTACGCCGTAAATAACTTAAAACCTGCAGCATGTGCTTGCGACGAGTTCTGGCCACAACGCCCCGAGCTCGCGCCAACAGGAATCACGCGCGTCTTTGCTCTGGCACGCGCACGCGTGAAGACGTGGAGTGTGAACTTGAGAGCCTCGCACGATCCCCGGACGCCATATGCAGCAAGGTGCATCTCTGCCGTCTCTGCTGTAGGTTTGTCAGAAAGAACCCTCAATCCGATTATCACTGACATAGTAACGCACCGGACCGAAATGTGAGTTAGCTGACAGAAAAATCAAAATCACTAGACATACTAGAGGAGACAGGCTATTAGTACTGGCGCTGGCGTGGCCCACACGGGCTTGAACAACATGCTGGACGCTCTTCCAGACTATCGAACAGGATACTAAGAGCTCAGCACTCACCATCAGATAAATAAACCCTGCCTAAACTGGAGCATAGGAGGGCTTGACAAGGTTGAGTGACCCCAGTATCGCGAGTTACTTCAACGACATGACCTGTCGATAAACTTTAATCTTCCGCGACTCGAGTTCGAGTCCCCAGAGATGAATGCAACCTACGAAGATGATTTCTTTAGGTGGTTGTGTCATATTCTTTGGTCATTGCTAAAAGGCCAGACGGGCAGAACGAGATGATGGTTACTACAGTAGTAGTAGCAGCCGCTGGTGACTACTTACGTAGAAGCGCCTATGTGCTAAAGGCGCCTGACGGTTGGATGTTGGATTACCTAAGCAGGTTAGGAAGGCGCTAGACAGGACTCTCAGGCTCGTCTCTCGACTGCAACAACACCATTCCTTTGAAATCCGTTTCCCAACTCACTTGAAATGGGACTTTGCATTTGAGGGGAAAAGTGAATAGGTAGGCACATACCTCCTAATGTTAATCGAAACCAAGTGGCAATCGAGAGGGCGTTTTGGGACGTTCATCACGATCTCACCATTTGTGCACAACTACAGAATAAGTAAGTAGTCCAGTATTGGTCGAGAGAGGCCCTGAGAGGCCTAGGTCGACGAGGGTCATGTCCGCTCCTTCATCGGAGGTGGAGCTATTTGCGATGAGTACGATTGCTCGCATGTTCTTGTACTCAGTGCTGCAAAAAATCATCTCACATGACGCGTAGGACAGCTTTGTGCGCCCTAATACCCAATCCCCTGTGTTCCCTGGAGATATTGTAGAGCAACTATGCAAGGAGATATTCGTCCACTCGACCTTCGACCAATATGATCTGTCCTTGATGCGTGGTCCCCAAAGCCAGTGGTGCGCCGATCTGCGCTTTCGAAAGGGTCTTGCCCTCGTATCAAAGGTCTGGTGGAAGCCGCGACACGCGGCCTCTAGAGTCTACGAGCATGTCGTCATCGTCGATTTGGCCAGATCCCTGCCCTCGCCCGCACGCTATCCTCCAAGGACGCTGGAATCGACTTTGGTTCCCTTAGTACGGAAGATCACCCTTCATGAATGCGCTTTCTTCTGGCCTTGTGTGGATGTCGTGCGCGAGGACCTCCGGTTCATCCTCGAACAGTGCATTTTCCTCGAGGAGTTCTCGTGCTGGAGCCACCCGGAATGCGACGACGCCTACTCGGACGAGCACACAGTGCAACCTTTGCCTGATTTTGGTTTCAATCCCATGTGGCTCTTCCCGCAGATCATCTTTCCTGCTTTGGAACCTCACGGTCCTACGACACTCCGTAAGCTAGACGTGATGTCAGTAGAGTGCTGGCGAAAACCCGAAGGGACTGCTCTCCTCAACCTCCTGGCCGCGTCCCCTCGTCTTACCACTCTCGCTATACAAAACTTCGACTTTCCCGACTCCGATCTTGTGACCCTGGAGTTTCTAGAAGAGCTCTGGGTCGATTTCCAGTTCAACCACGATGTCCCCGTCTCCGATTCTTCCTCGCGCGCCATCTGGAAGTGGGAGCTCCCCAAGCTCAGATCCCTCACCATCTTCAACGACGAAGATCTCTCTACCATGTTGGAGAAGCACGGACGCCGCCTGACCTACTTGCATATAGCCTCCGACGTCCCGTGCTATGGAGAGGGATTCGATCAGCTCTCCCGGCAGTGCCCCGTCCTGGAACACTTCATCTTCTTCCCGCTGCACGGCCTGAATGAATGGGCCTACACGCTCTTCCGCCGCTCCATCCAACCCTTCCGTCACCTCCGCTACCTAGACATGTGGTTCAAGAACACGCTGGACCCGAAGCCGTGGCATCACGACGTCGCAGCCGACCAGCTCGTCCGCGCCCGCTCGCGCTTTGCGCCCGCGCTCGAGGCCGTCCGCGGCTTGATCTGGCGCGGGTACTTCCCCCTGCACGACGACCTGCCCAGGGATATGCCACCCGTCCAGCATCGCCGGGCCAGACGACTCGCGGCTCGTCTGCGTTCGAGACGTGTGGATGGTGCAGACGGCTGGTGTGTGCGCCCCCTCGGGGACTGGTGGTTAGGGAAAGAGATGTGGGCGGAAGACGACTCCGGGGACTATGAAGGCGAGGACGCATACGATGAAGACGGGACGTCATGGGTATCAAGTCAGACTCTGACTCCGCGGTGGGACCCGATCCCGAGGAAGGGAGCCCCGAGGAGGAGGATGGGCAAGTGGCGATCGCGGAGCTTGCTGAGTACAACTTGCTGCTCGGACGGGACAAGGAAGGTTGCCAGAGCAAGGGAGAACAGCTTAGCAGGGGGGAAATCCTGGAAGGGTTTAGCCAGGGTCAGGAATGTCGCGTTATACGGGTCAAATCCCAGTCTGATGCCGATGCCAGTGCCGCGGACGCCCTTTGAATTCGAACTTCAGAGGTCCGATTACTTCTGGATGTAGGATAGTAGGCGGTTAACTGGGCTCAGTGAGAGCACCATCAGTGTTGTAGTCGTAGCGTTGCAAAATAACATGAAAATGGAGTACAAGTGCCCTGTACTGCATTGTGTGATGAAGCTTCTGTGGAGCGGACGGACATCGTGGCGGGGACATGGATTGGTTGGGGACAAGATTCGGAGAGACGCCCTTCCAAGCGGTGGCGTGACAGGCGCGTTGCAGTCGCGTTTTCGAGTGACTTTGCGTGACGGGTGGGATTTGGAGGGAACGGGGGGCGGGACTGGACTGTTTTCCGGACGTCAACATGGCTTCCTCAGAAATCGCACAATGCTTGTCGGCGACGCTCTCAGCAGACCCAAACACGCGTATGTCCGCTGAGCTCAAGCTCAGCCAGCTCCTCAACACCCCAGGCTCGTACCCTCCAACCCCACAAGTGGCCCCGTACACTGACGCCCCCGACGCGTCCCACAGAGGCGGCGTTGGCTTTATCGCACCTGGTTCTCGCCTCCGAGGCCGAGTTGTCTCTCAGACAGATGAGTTCAGCGCGTCTTTGTGGTATCGGACGTGTCTTGATGGCTCGCTTTCGTCCAGCACTCTGCTGCCATCGTTCTGAGGAAGTATGTCACTGAACATTGGTCCATGTTCTTCTCTGCGTTCAAGGGCAACCCACCACCATTAGAGGTACGTGCTGCGCGCGTCTCTGTTCCTGTGGATGTACTCGGGGAGCCGGAGTTCGGAGTTTAAGACAAGGAACGGGCGGGATGTGAGCAGTCTTCGTAACATCTCTTTCACCGTGCCATGCCCCTTGTTCTTTCATCCGAACTTGCGGAGCAGAGTTCCAAATAGCTCTCTCGTCTCCGTTCCGACGAACATTGTCTCTCCCAAAGCACAGAGGATACATTTGCTTTGTGTCCAACTAGTTTTCATGAAGAGTTCCCCCCAATGACGATTGATTGGGTGCTTCTGGCGATGTCCCTACGGCTACTCATGACAGGAATTTGTTTTAGGTAAAACCACAGATTCGTCAAGCCGTTTTCCAAGGTTTGTCGGACCCTATCCGCAAAATCCGGTCACTCTGCGTATGTCATATTGGTACTTTGACCCCAGCTCTGAGGCTGAACGGACACAGGCGCACGTTCTCTCCCTAATAGCCAACTGCGATTGGCCGGATGAATACCCCGAGCTACTGAATTCTCTGATCGGTCTGCTCTCTTCCCCCTCCCCCGATTCCGTACATGGAGCTATGCAAGTTTTCGCCGAGTTCATCAAGGCCGACCTCTCGGAGGACCAAATTCTCCCCGTACTCCGCCAGCTGCTCCCTGTCCTCTTGAACATCCTTGGCGCCCCTGAAGTGCGTACTTCCATTACAACATCTAAGGTTGGAATATAGTTGCTGACTTACTTCAGCATCACTCCGCTCTCACCCGTTCACGAACATTATCAGTGTTTTGCCAATGTGTCGAGGCGTTATATATGGTCAAGGACCAATTCCCTGACGCTGTGAAGGAGGCAACCAACTCCGTCCTGCCAGTTTGGCTCGACGCGTTGAAAACCCTCTTGAACGTAAATCCATTGCAGGACGTCGAGAATACCCCCAACTGGGATGGACTTGCCATACGCATCCAGGTCTTCAAAGTGTGTGCGATCTTCATGACCCTCCGTCCGGATAATCGAGCTCAAATCCTGTTTTACAGACCCTCAACATCATCCACACCTCGTTCCCCCGCGCACTCACCCCTCACCTTCATGACCTCCTCAACGCCGCGATCCACCACCTCTCCGTATACTACCCGACGTTCAACCACTATTACCTCCAGCAGGCAGCGGTCATCCCACATTCAAGCGAAGACCAGTCTGGTCGAGCTCGTCCATCTCGTTTGTCCCATGCTTGACTTCGTCAGCAGGATCGCGCGCTCGGGCAAGGCGAGGGACTGGTTCGAGGGCGAGAATTTCTCGAACCTCATCAACTTGGTGTTCAGCTGGGCACAGATGACGCATAGCGATGTGAGTCTCCCTACAGTGTCGAGTTATGCAAAGACCTGGCTAAAAACTTGATCGCAGGAAGAGGAATGGGCGGACAACGCGAACGCGTTCGTCGCACAGGAATCGGACGATAGCTTCTCGTATAGTGTTCGCGTGGCGGGATTCGACCTTCTCGGTGTAAGCTCACTTGTCTTTTTTTCCTACCTTGCGCTCGTGTTCTCACATCCCATTTTCGTAGGTGTTGCTGGACCGCACAACGATCGCCACGATCAAGGCCATCCAGTTCACCATCGAACGCGTCGTCACGCAGTCACAGCAGCAACGAGAATCCGGCCACCAAGACTGGTATTCCTTTCTATGTGCATCAACTATATGCTCGAGAACTGACGAATGAATGCCGTAGGTGGCGGCCGCTCGAAGCTGCTCTTGCGGCCGTAGGGTCGCTGGGAGAAGACATGCTCGATGCGATTGACGACGAGGTTGAGTCGGGACGTGGACAACCGATCGACATCGAGTCCCTCCTGACGAACATCATCCCCAGCTATCTCGTTCTCTCCCGTGGGTCTGTCCTCGTTCTGAGCTGGAGCAGTTAGATTAACTGCCCACCGGTTTCTCGGTGCAGAGTTCCCGTTTTTGCAGGGCCGCGCGTTCGTCTTCGCAAGCCAATATGCAAAGCTGCTGCCAGGACAGCTCGCGGTGCAGTACCTCGAGGCGGCCATCCAGGTCCTAGAAACATCTGAGGCGGGTGTCCCCGTCAAGGTCTCCGCGGTGAAGGCTATCCACAAGTGCGCTTCCCCCCGTTCTTCTCTCTCATGCCAACCATATGTTTCGACTGACACTTGGTAACTGCAGCTTCTGCCAAAATATGGACGACGCTGTTGCGGCGCCCCTCGCACCGCGGATCGCGAAAGACGTCGGGCCGTTCCTGCCAGTGACGTCCGAGGACACGCTCACGCTCGTGCTGGAGACGCTTGCCGCGGTGGTCGAGATCGACGAGGGCAAGTGGATCACCGAGGACCTCGCCCGCGCCATGGTCGTGGCGTGCCTCGACGTGTGGATGAAGAACAACAGAGGTCAGTCCCATTTTCTCTCTTCTCTGTATTCGAACACTAAGCTGGACTATGTGGGAAGACCCGATATTCATGTCGATCCTCGCGAACGTCCTCGAGTCGCTCGCGAGCTCGCCGGCGTACCAGGCGGTCGTACAGCAGGCGTTGCCTGCGCTCACGAACGCACTGCTGACTTCCTCCGACGCCGACTCTTACATCGCGAGCGCGGCCTTTGAGCTCGTAGCCGCCCTCGTCGAGGGCGCGCCAAAGACTGGGCTTGGCGATGGGGTCTTTGCGATGCTCGCGCCTGCACTGTATGCGAGCCTTCGCTCGACGGAGGACAGGGATACGATTCAGGTGCGCTCTTCCATCCCTCTACTTCAGAGACCTATGTTCTGATATGACTGCGTACGGTAACAGAACGGCATCGTGGCGCTCACGCACATCGTCCGCAAGGACATCAACCAGCTCATCGCCTGGACGGACCCCACGACCGGCCAGTCGGGGCTGGACGGCGTCCTGCAGGTGATTGCGAAGCAGCTCCAGGGCGAGGACGAATCGGGCAGCCTCTTCATCGGGGACCTCATCATCCACCTCCTCAGGCGTGCGGGCGAGGCGATCTTGCCGGTGCTCCCGCAGCTGCTGGAGGCGATGGTAAGGAGGATGCGTTCGGCGAAGACGGCGACGTTCTTGCAGGTGTGTTGTTCGGTCTCTGGGAGTTGCTGAATGCTGACGTTTGTGATGACGATGACAGAGCCTGGTGATCCCCTTCGCGTTCCTGATCCACAACCAGCGCGACACGGTCCTGAACCTGCTCGAGGGCCTGCAGATCGACGGCACGCCCGCGCTCGATGTCCTCGCCAGCACGTGGTGCGAGAACGCGGAGACGTTCCAGGGCTTCTGGCCGCCGCGCATCTCCACCCTCGCGCTGTGCTCGCTGTTCGCGAGCGAGCGCCCGAGCTTGCAGAACCTGATCGTGAAGGGCGATATCATCGTCAAGCCGGAGACGAAGAACGGTGAGTGGTTCATAGGCAGGTGACGTGGGTCCGGCGTTCTGAAACATAAGCTGGCCTTGGTCTTTGTGTGGGCATGCCGGACGGACGGTGCGCAGTGATCATGACGCGCTCGAGGACCAAGCAAAGTACGGATCATGCTCGCGCTCGAGCACTCGTTCCACGCCCGTTATGCTTGCTCGCTCACCTCGCTTATGATTGCTCTTTCTAGTCCCGACGGAGTTCACGTCCGTGCCGTTCCCCGTCAAGGCACTCAAGCTCCTCTTGCACGACCTGCAGTCCGGCGGGGAGGCTGCGTCCATGGGTTTCTCGGCCAAGGACGTCTCGGATGTCGCCTCGGACGATGGGGTACGTCCACATTCTCTCCCACGTTTACATTAACCCCGGCTGCTCTTGGCCCCTTCCATACCCCACGGTCGTCCCGCCCTTTGAGCCTTCCCTTTCTCCCCCATACCATACCATTACCATGTCATGTTCCGCCGCCCTCCTTGGTCATCTCACCACACCTCGCGTCCGCCCTCTCGCGGATCATTTGTCCTCTCCCTCTCACCCTTCACTGCTCTCTTTTCTCTCTTCAATGCTTGCACCCTTGCATGATGTCTGCGCCGGCAACTCACGAAACGTGTATGACATGACAGGACGAGGAGTGGGCCGAGGAAGAGGCGCTCCACCAGGGCCTCAAGGCGGACGAGTTCGCGTTCCTGTCGGACATGCTCGGCCCGCGCGGGATGGCGTTCGACAACGACGACGCGCTCGAGGGCAACGACGACGAGGACCTCAAGAACGACCCCGTCTCGACGATGGACATGCAGGCACGTCTTGTTTCCGTTCTTTCCTGGGGTCATGATGTAGGTTGCTGATGCAAGCGTGCACCATCTAGGCGCACCTGTTGGGCTTCTTCAGGGAGTGCGCCGCAAGGAATACGGGCCACTTCTCGGCTGTGGTCGAGCAGCTTACCCCAGAGGAGATCCAGGTGATGCAAAAGGCGGTTGGCCAGCACTAGAATGGGGAAGCTGGGGATAGAAAAGGAACAAACACGAACAGACTTTACGGCAACACGATGCATGTCGGCGTAAACGAAGAGACCATTACGATTTCACGACCATGTAGAGTTCCATAGTAGGTATACAACGACGCGGAGATCCATTGTTGAGTAGATGTTATGTGCGGTGCTGAGCATGAGTGAGGAAATAGAGAATATCCAGAGCTTTGAGCTATGCTCTATGATGGCACACGACAAGGCGAAAGCGAGAATGAACTGCAACAACCCAAACCAGGCCACTTTGGACCGACACCGAACCTAACCAAAACACTCAGAAGTCAGAACCCCTCCTTGCCCATATCCCACTCGCGCACCGCCCCGCGCTTCTTGTACTTGATGTCCAGCGCGCTCACCTCGCCCTCCTTTCTCTCCCCGCCCTTGTCCTTGTCCTTATCCTTATCTTTGTCCTTGTCCTTGTCCTTGCCAATACCCCAGCGCTCCAGCGCCTTCTTGTCCTCCTTGTCCTGCCGCCGCAGGCGGATGACCTCGAGCATCGCGTCCCAGCCCGCGAACTCGGCGTCGCTGATCAGGCCCGTCGCGGGGATCGTCGGCACCGCGAGCGGCGCGACGTCCAGCCGCGGGTCGTACGACGCCTCGAAGTACTTGTCCATCTTCGACGGCGGGTGCGAGCCGCGCGCGGGCGGGGAGGCCGGCCCGACAGATGGCGAGCGGGAACGCGAGCGGGAGCGCGAGGAGGGGAGGGTGTGCGAGGACGACGACGAGCCCGCTTTGGGCGGCGCGGGGAGCGGGACGGCGGGAGGACCTCGGCCTCTCCCTCTCCCGATCGTGATGCCGGTGGTGTCGGGTGCGGTCGCGGTCGAGTGCGGATACGGGTGCGGGCAAGGAAGGCGAACGGCTCCTGCGGGTCGGAATCGGAGAGCGATAAGGAGAAGGAGAGGGAGACGCGTGCCGCGACTTCGACTTCTTGCCGGACGACCTGTGTCTTCGGTCGCGTTCGGGCGATCGGCTTGGTGTGCGTCGTGAAGATTTGCAGGGACGGGTGTGGGTGCGGGTGCGGGTGCGGTCGGGGGGAGGAGAGCGAGAGGGGCTTCTATCCGAGAGCGAGGGCGACCTTCTATTCGAGGGCGACGGAGACGGGGTCGGTTCGGAAGCTTTCGCCTTGCCCTTGGCTCTGAGCCGAGCGCAGAGCTCGTCTTCGCGGGCAACGAGGGTCTCTTCGCTATCTTGGGTATTCTGGGCGGTAGATGACTGATGCGAGACGCGGTTGGCGGCGTCGCTGTTCTTCTCGGAACGGGAAGGAGACCGGCTAGGAGAGGGGGAAGTGGTCCGCGAAGCTTTGCTCGTATGTTGCCGTCCGTGGTCGTCTTCTTCGCGCAATGACTCGCGTGGTGAGGGTGGGATAGACTTGCTCGGGTGCCGACGGCGATGAGAGCGTTCGGGACTGCGCTCCCGTCTCCTTCGCTTGTGCTGGTCTTCGTCGTCGTCGTCGCGATCCGGAGAACGACTTCGCTTCCTTTCCCGACGGCGCCGTCTATAGTCACGATCTTCGTCTTCGTCCTCGTCCGCATCCTCTCGCCTTGAGTGTCGCCGGATGCTTCGAGAAGGTGAATGTCTTGACCTTCTGCTGCGCCTGCTCTCACTCCCTTTCTCCCTGTCCTCCTCCGGAGAGCGCGAGCGTGAGCGATGTTTGTGGCGCCGCTCACGCTTGCTTGATCTTCGCTCCCTATCCTCGTCGCGATCCTCCCTTTCCCAGCTCCTTATCCTCCTCTTCCTGTCGGAATGCCGCTCCCTGCCCCAATTGTCGGCCCAGTCCGACCTAGCGTGTCCCCTCCGCCGTCTGAGCCTCTCGGCTTCCACCGCCTCTTCAGCCCTGGCCTGCCTTTCCTTACGTTCCTGCTCCTCCCTCTCCAATCTCACCTCCTGAGCAGCTAGCGCCTGAGCGCGGAGTAGGGTCTTATTGTGGTCGTCTGTACTCCGGATGATGGAGGACAGGAAGCGTTTATTCGGCTTCGGCGCATTGCTGTCCAAGCTACAATATAATGAACGTCAAAACCTATCTTCTAATCACAGAACTACGAGTGTACGCACTTTCGGGCGAGGTAGGCACGGATGCCGTCCTTTCCGTACCGCTCCGCCTTCTGTTTCGCCTCCTTGAGGATGAGCTCCGCGACGTGCCGATCTAGGTCGTCATCTTGCACGGTCGACGAGACAGCGGTGCCCATCTGGGCCCGCACGAGGTTAGAGACGACAGAGGAGAGCGTCGACTTGGACATTGTTCGTGGAACAATGGCAAGGAGTGTGGTACTAGTGCAGTCTGCCTGAGTATCCCTCCGACACTACAGCCACCGAAGGGCGCTTGTTCTGTGTGGTTGTGTTTTGATCGTGGCGGGCCAGGCCGGCGTTCGTATGTCAGGGGAATGACGTCTTTCCTCCTGCGGCCTGCCACCAACTGGGGCAACGAGACTACGCAGATATGCTATCGGTCCTTTCATCGCATCCACCATGACCGACGAACAGAAGGCAAACAGACAGTACAGAACATCCCTGCGAGGCGAGACGATTCTCACCAGCCCTCGCTGGAACAAGGGCACCGCGTTTCACCCTCAAGGAGCGCAAGGCTTTTGGACTTACCGGACGCCTCCCCTTCCAGATCAACACGCTCGAAGAACAATGCGATAGGGCGTACGACCAGTACTTAGCGCGCGATGCACCACTCAGGAAGAACACATTCCTCCAGAGCTTGAAGGAGCAGAACTGGGTTCTCTATTACGCGCTCCTCTCGAGGCACCTGCAGGAGATGATTCCCATCATCTACACCCCGACAGAGGTACGCCGTATCGTGGTGTCACTGTCATGTCGAGTCGTCTCTCATTCAGATGACGGTCCATATGTATAGGCGGAAGCAATAGCCAATTACTCACATCTTTTCCGGAGGAGTGAAGGTCTATATCTTACCTTCCCTCTCCAAGATTCGCTCGAGGAAGATTTCCTGGCAGAGACAGAGGGTCGTCAGATTGATCTGATTGTTGTCTCGGACGCAGAGCAGATCTTGGGAATTGGCGACCAGGGGGTTGGGGTGAGTTCCTGGGATAATGCTTGCTAATGTGCAGAAACTGGAACGCCAGTATTCGACAGGGCATTGGAGTGCGTGTGCATACTTTCCTTCCTGAGGGCCATGCTCACCATAATCAGATTGCTACAGCAAAGTCGGCCATCTACACGTATGTCAACTGGCCAGGTGCCTACCACGTTGAGCTTATTCATACCCACTCTCATACAGCCTCATCGGAGGTGTAGACCCCGCGAAGACCCTCAGTGTCACCCTCGATGTCGGGACAACCAACGACGAGCTCCTGAACGA
Organism: Ganoderma lingzhi; assembly: GCA_026283605.1. Classification (NCBI taxonomy): domain Eukaryota; kingdom Fungi; phylum Basidiomycota; class Agaricomycetes; order Polyporales; family Polyporaceae; genus Ganoderma; species Ganoderma lingzhi. Next base: position 4,467,433 of record JAPJYM010000001.1, read on the forward strand.
CCGCCTATATGTCGTGCGTATCAAGTCCCTCGCGGAAACAATATTCCTCGCCTAATGTCTTAAACCATAGGGCTGGCCCCATCCACGCGTTCGGGGCCAGGAGTACGACGACTTTGTGGACCGGTTCGTGCCTCTTCCTCCCAGGTTCATTATGGAAAGGCACATCAACCTTACCTCCACCGATGCGACGCCACGCCTCCCAGATTTGTGCAGCTCGTCCGCAAGCATCACCCACATTGCCTGCTGCACTTTGAAGATTTTGGGGTGACGAACGCGAAGCGGCTCCTGGACAAATACCGCGATTCACATGCGGTCTTCAACGACGATGTGTGCGCATTTCATACTCACTTACAGCATCACGAGCTTCCAACGAGCTCCCCCGCTCGTTTCGCATCTTCTCGCATAAGCCACATGCACTCGCTGATGCTCACGCCTCTGTCCGGCACAGGCAAGGGACCGGCGCGGTGACGCTCGCGTGCATCTTGTCCGCAGTGGGCGTCACGAAGTCCACGCTCGCCGACCAGCGCTTCGTCATCTTCGGCGCGGGCTCTGCGGGGCTCGGGATCGCACGCCAGCTCCGTGACGGCATCGTGTCCATCGACGGCGTCGACAGGGACGCTGCGAACAGGAAGTTCTACCTCCTCGACAAGCACGGGCTGATCAAGCAGTCGCTCGGCCCCGAGAACATCCGCGAGGACGTCAGCGAGTTCGTGCGCCCCGACGCCGAGTGGCCTGAGTTCGAAGGCAAGGAAGTTGGGTTGTTGGAGGTGGTGCGCAAGGTCAAGCCGACGGTGCTGATCGGGTGCTCGACGCGCGCGGGCGCGTTCACGGAGGACGTCGTGCGCGCGATGGCAGAGGGCGCGCCGCGGCCGATCATCCTGCCGCTCTCGAACCCGAGCAGGCTGCACGAGGTCACGCCGCAGGACGCGATCGACTGGACGGACGGGAAGGCGCTCCTCGCCACGGGAAGCCCGTTCCCCCCGTGTAAGCTGCCGAGCGGGAAGGACTACATGTGCGTCATCGTGTTCACCCCCCTCTCGAGTTTGGATATGCATGCGCCTTCTCTGTACGGGCGCTGGGGCTTCGATACCGTAAGGCGTCCGCCCGCGAATGCGCGCCCCCGAGCGACCGAGCACCAGGCGGGGACGATTATTGTTATTTGGGTGCGGAAAGGCGCGGCGCTCGGGATCGCGCTGCAGCTAGCTCGGACGCCTCGCGGCGTCGACGCCACGATGGCTCCTCGCGGGGAAGAGAAGCAGAGAGCTGATGTGCTTATTCGTACTCACCGCCGTCTATCCTCGTCTTCCTCTGATTCAGTGTCGCGGAGTGCAACAGTGAGTCGCCCGATCCGGGGCTTCAGCGTGCTTCGCGAGCGAGGACTCGTACTGACGGTGTCTTCCCCGCGCAAACCGCGAATCGCGACTCCTCTCCCTCTTCGCGCTCGGACCGGCTGCACCTCGCCCGCCCATTGTGCGTTGTGGCCGAACCCTGAATGAACACACATCGTCCCGGACGTGTGCACCCTACGTCACGCGCGCACCCACAACGACCCTCGACCCATTGACGCGTTCCCATCGTCGCCCGCATCCCCGACGACCCTGTTCCCGACCCCACGCTGCGCGCGCCCACCGCCCACCCTCCATTCCTGCTCACCACATCCATCCCTGGCACGGCAGACGCGCTGATCTACCCCGGGCTCGGGCTGGGCGCGATGCTCTCCAAGGCGCGCACGCTGACGGACACGATGATCATCGCGGGCGCGCGGCGGCTCGCGTCGCTCGCGCCCGCGCTGACGGACCCGGGCGCGGCGCTCCTCCCGGACTTCGGGGACGCGCCCGAGGTGAACTTGGAGGTCGCGGTGGCCGTCGTCGAGCAGGCGCTCGCGGAGGGGAGCGCGGGGCCGGAGTGCGAGTGGACGGGGGGGGAGGTGCGCGAGAGGGTCAGGGAGGCGAGGTGGGTGCCGGTGTATGGCGAGTATGTGTATGATCCGGAGGGGGAGGCGTAGCGCCGGCGCAGCGTGACGGGTGGCGCGTGGTGGCAGTTGGGTGGTTCGGGGACAGGTGGAGGCCTAGGAAGGAAGTTCGAGAGAGGGGGAACTGGAACTCTGCCAACTGGTCTTGGAGCCGCTTTGGAACTCTGGAAGGAGAGTACATGGGTGTATGTGCTTACAGATGTCGATGGAGGCGGGGCAGCACATGTGTTGTTGTTCGGCGGATATGGACATCGGGACATATGGGAAGAACAAACGCGTCCGAAATGACTGCCGGATGTTTGGCTGCAGATCTAGACGACTTGCACCGAGCTGCTGGCGTTTCGAAATTCGGAATCGGTGCGCACTGCAGCTGCAACTGCAGGTAGCCCCATACGCGTTCCGCGCGCCCTATAGAGCTATCAGGCCTTCCATTCCCCCCGTCCCCCGCGTCCGTCCCATGTCCCATTTCCGTAAGTAATGTGATGTGGCCGTCTGTCCGTCCTCTGACGTTGTTCTATAAGTACAACCATTTCTCGTCGCGCAAGGGTCCCCTCAGCCGCCTCCGCCGCAGCGCGTCATCGCGCTGGGGCCAGTGGCCAGTGGCAAGCGTGGGGCCGGGCGGGCACGGCGCTGCGGGGCAGGTCGATTTCTCAGAACGGACATATTACGCCCGCGCACTCTGGAGCCTCTACTAGAGCTTTGTGGTGGGAAGGGCTGAGCGCTGAAGCTTGAAGGAGCTTGGAAGCGCAAGCAACTCGCCCGTCCGCGTCAGGGTTCAACATTCACTGCAGCCTGCAGCGCGGATTCAGGATTACTGCATTCGGCGGCGAGCGCCCCGGTGGTAGGTGTGGTTTGTGATATTCGGACTCCGGAGCGGGCTCCCTGGCCTACATAACGGGTCCTGGATGCGCCTACGCCCGTCACGGTGCGCGGCTCGGGGTTGGGGTTGGGGGCGCTGCTGCGGGGGAAGGGGGTGAGAGGGCACATATGATGCATGTAATAGGCATAGGCCAGCTCGGCCACATATCATATGTAGCACGTATGTCGCCGGTCGGGGTCCGAGGACCTTGGTAGCGCATGCGAAAAAGCTTCTGGGGCGCCACTTGTGGCTTCCCTGTCCTGCGCTGCGGCTGCCAGTGAGGCTATGCACGTAGACGTATACATCGAATTCGCAAAGTAGTATGTAGTAGTCTGGCGGCTCGTCGTGAGTTCCGAGTTCGCTGCTCAGGGAAAAACGTATTATGCACGCACGCTTACGCCGGGCTCAGGGAAGCTGAGAAGGTCCGGTACTTATGCCGACATCCATCCATCTGCCATCACCGTATTCCACGATCCTCCACCGGTCTGCGGTAGATAGTGACGCGCGCCCCATGGCCACATTTGACATATGATAAAACCCCGCAGAAGCGCTACGTTAAGGTCATTTTAAGAATTTTCTCTTGGGAATTTCCAAGGAAATCGGCGTTTGAAGGCCCTTGGCAGTGACTGAAGAGCGCCATTTCTCAAGTCGATAATCGATAACGAGGTCCCACGCTCCGAGAAAGCAGTCAACCGACCTATTTTTTTATAGTCGCTCAGATTGGGGCTCGAATTCCTATCGATAATAGGTTCGACTTTTGGGAAAGGACAGCAGATGGACGAAAGATCCGGCGTCGGAATGGCATTGGCGGCGCCCCTTACGGTGCCAGGAACTCTCAATGTGGTCAACGCCAAGTATCTACCTACAGGAAGTACGCAATGTCAGCGACCGGAAATAACAAACATAGCGAAAAAAACATACGACGTTGCAGGGGACCGGTCGGAATGGGCCAGACCTGTGGAGATAGGTGAGCTGGAATCACCCGCATTAGCTGCGCGTCACGCTGGACCGCTCCAGGAGAGTCTCCAGGAGGATCGTTGCTGACAACGGTCCCCGAGCAGCCGGAATGACCTGTCATTTCGACATCCATCCATCTGAGTTGCCATCACCGTATTCCGTATGTAACATGATGCTGAACGTTGAATGCGGTCTGAAGCGGGATTGAAGATGGGGGAACGAGAGAAAGAGCGACAAGTCCAACAGCCGCGCTTAGACGGAAATTCAACCGTGGAATCTCGGGAATTCTCGTGTGGGGCCACCTCCGGGCCCACCCTTCCGACCGGCCTTTGGGCTGGGTCCGGGTTTTAAGGTAAACTTGAAGTCCATCGGCGCCGGATTGTTAGCATCTCGGCTGCTCGTTAGCGGACGTCGGGATGTGCGCTCCATGTCATCAGAATTTCTGATAATTGGATTTTAGGTGAGTTACAGGATTTTGGCTCTTAAGGGCCCTCGTCTTCCCATCAAACTTGAAATTCACTCAGACTGGCTTTTGGCCGTGTAAGTACTTACACCCGCGCCCTGCGAGGGCGTCGGGCATCCCCACGCCGCCTCCACCCTATGTGCGCGGCGGCAGCTCCCGATTCGTAGGGGCGTGGGTATGTACTGTACTGTTCTTCCGCGTCCGAGTCGTGCGGACGCAGGGGTGGAACCAAGGTGGAACTGGAACTTGGAAGGGACGCGCGACTGACGCACGTCGAGTAAGTATTGCCATGAATCAGGATGCGAGTGTCCGAGTCCCCTCCCCCCGCAGCGCGTGGGTCGGTGGTCATTGGCATTGGGGGGAAGGCCACTCCGAGTCCGGGATGATAGTTGATAGTTGCCGGAGCGTGTGCGGAGGTCCGAGGTCCGAAGATCTAAGAGGAGGGAGGCGGACGTTTGGTATGCTAATGGCGGTGTTGGCGTCGACGCTGCGGAGGCAACGAGCTGGAAGGTCCGCGTCGTCAGGTTCGGCGAATGCGCCCTACGCGAGAATATTAATGTAGATAAGACGTGATTCGTGAACGGTGACGCGACGAACGCACGACGTGTGTAAGTTATGTTGAGAGCCAATCTCTACATCACCCTGAGTCTGTGAACGGTGACACTGGCACTGACGCGACGAGCCAGGGCATGGGGTCCACATGCATTTGTGACGAGGATATAGACCAGCGGGGGGACTCCGACAAATCGCCATCAGTCTGAATTGGCGGGACGTGCGACGCGACGCGACGCGCTTCCAAGAGAGGGACACGCGTCGTTCACTTGACCGTTGACGCGCCTGGGCGTCGGCAATTAATGGCGCGTTGGAAACGTGGAGACCGAGCTGGAGTTTGAGGACGCCGCGCCAAGGCGCAAGCGATGCCCTTCGCCCTCCCTAATGCCGCCGGGAACGCTTGTCCTTACTGCTTGTGTGCAGCACCGAGGCCGGTGTTTCGGCGACGAACACGCGAGGTTCACCCGCCGCCGCTTGTGCGTACGACTGTAAATGAACCACTCATGGGGCGTACGTCACGGTGAGTCAGGCTTGAGCTTTTGGGCCTCGCGATCGGGAAGCGTGATGAGCCCGGAGGAGTACAAAGTGCTTTGGTGATAGGCGGGGGGCGTACGTACGTGCGCGCATCACCCGCGCGCGCTCGCTGCGCCCCAGGTTCGTCGAGAACGGCCGTCGGGACGGGTGCGGGAGCGGGAGGAGGGGGCTGCGGTCTCTCGCGTCGGGCAGCGTGCAGGGTCCAAGGGTTTGAGGGCGGGCGCGTCACGCGTGGCACGCGCAGGGAGTGGCGCCAGAGGGTATGGATGTGGGAACGTCGAATATTGCGACAATCTGAAACGCAGGGGTGGCCCCGCGCGGTGCAGACTGGTGCAGATCTCCCTGAGCGTCGCACGTTTGGTCGTCAGATCGCCAGGCCTGGGGCACTGCGACAATTGACTGTTGAATGTTGGGATTGAACCTCGGGGATTGAACTGGGACTGAATATTGAATGTTCGCGCGTGGAATGAATGGGACGTCGCGGCGCGCCGCAGGATCCGCCGCGGTGGTCGTGGTTGGGGATGTGGGCCTCAGGCTTGGGGACGCTTACGCGCGACGGGCGTGGCAGTCGGTAAACGTCGGTGTTGCGGGACAACGCGGCGGCGCGGATACAATAGTGTTCGGGGCTCCAAGGTCCGACCCAAGTCCGACCGGCGTCGACTGAGACGACAGCGGGGGAGGGCTGTGGGGAACATAATTGAGGTGCTTGGCGAACAAGATGGTACAAGATGGAGATGTAAGTCATTGACGGGTTTGGAAGCAGCGAGTCAGGAGGGTTAACTGTTCCGGGAGTGGTGGGAAACATTGGAAGCGCAGAGATGAGGTGAGGGCGGGTGATTCAGTGTTATTGTTGTGTCTGCCTTGTCCGGAAGGCGCGACGGATCGAAGACAGATGCATGGGCGGGGCGCGGGCTGCGAATGTTTTTGTTCGCCACATCGAGGGGCCCGCATCTGGGAAAAATCTGGGAGGAGCAGCAGTTTACACGTCTGATCGGATCTCCTCCCACCCGCAGGGATGCGGGCCGCTTTGCGCGGACGTCCTTTTTGTTCACGTTACTTATTGGGGAGCCGTGACATGACGTGTCGGCGAAGCGGCCGATCGGTGTGGACATGGCGGTCGGAATGGGTTGGCGGTGAGAGGCGGAGGGAAGAACACACAGGCCACCAGCAGGTAATACTATGCACGGATGCATGCTCGCTGAGAGACGTCGCGATGCACTGGAACGGAGGCAAATAATATTTTAGGCTTTTACAGGGCGTCCGGTGCCTGCCGGGTGAGATATCCCAGATCGGGCAGGTCGGACAGACGGCCAAGATCCATGTTGTCGATTCGCTGAATGGAGGCCGAGAGACGCTCGGCTGGTGTGGGCGGGCAAGGCTCGGGCTCGGAAGGCGTCTCGCTCTCCTCCTTGCCTCCTCACAATATAAACCCCCATGTCTCCCTCTTATATATACCCGTCTCCCCCTTTACGACTTTTACGACCTCTCCCCGTGCCCCCTCCACCACATCCGTGTGCCCCCTGCAGTCCTCCTCTGTCGTCATCACAGGTCTGCCTTCAACAATGGGTTATATTGGCTTCCTCTGGCCCTTTGCCTCGGTACGTCCCCATCCTCTTTGGCCGGTTGGACAGGGTGGCAGCATCAGTGGTAGAAGGATCGACGCGCCTGCCTGGCTCTCAAACCGCGTCAGTACTTTCATTCTTATGTGCTGATAATCCTTTCCAGGCCACCACCATCAAGCACGATGTCGAAGTTGACCTCACGACTGTTTACGCCCCCAAGAAACCTCTCACCCGCTCTCCGAAGCCCCCATCACTCCCAATCCCCATCGAGATCGTCATGACTATCCTCGAGTCCGCATACGACGACCAGGAAGTCGCGCAATACAACGCGGTTCTCAAGAACGCCGCGCTCGTGTGCAAGGGCTGGTCCACCGTCGCCCAGAAGCTTCTCTTCCGTAACATCACCCTCACCACTCAAACCGCATACATCGCGTTCCAGCAAGCCGTCAACCCCGCGACCCCTCGGGGTGCTATGCTTGGCGATGCCGTCGTACGGATGAAGGTCGTTCTCGACCAGAACCAGCCCTACCGCCTTTCGCACAGGTCGTTCGCACGCGCTGTCTCCCTCTGCCCGAACCTCTACGAGCTGAGTGTCGCGCTCTACGGCGAAGGTGTCCCCGGTCTCGATATCGTTGGCTCTCCGGACGAGTCTCGCATGAAGCGCTTCGTGCCGTCCTTCGACGAAACGACGCTTGGAATCCTCCGGGCTGGACCCCAGATCTCAGCGCTTCAGTTCAGCAACTGGTCCGACAACAGCGATACGCTCCTCCAGCTTCTCGACGTCTGGCCGTCCTTGTCTTCCCTCGACATCAGCGGTACCACCCCGCGCTTGCCGCACGAAACGGTCACTCCCTTCCCATGCACCCTTCGCGAGCTCCGCACGAACTTCCAGGTTTCGCCGTCGGTCGAGTTCATGCAGTGGCTTCTCCACAACTCCACCGAGTCGCTCCGCGTGCTCGACCTCGCGCGCGAGCCGGCGCCCGATATGCTCGAGTATCTCGTGTCCGAGCACGGGGCCGTGCTGGAGTCTTTGGCCCTCCCCGCATGTGGCACCCACGAGGGGGCTGCGGCGGTCCTGCAATGCACCGAGCTTCGCGAGCTCAAGATTGAGAGTGCCTGGGCGGCTCCGATGCTCTACAAGAGCCTGCCTCATGGCCTGCAGCACCTCGCGCTCGGCGTTGATGCGGACACCCCTCTTCAGCCGGTTATCCAGGCGATCAGGAAGAGCGACGACCTCCGTGCTGTGACGATCCAGATTTGGCACGGCGGAGAACGGCACCCCCAGCTCCCCAACCTGAGGATTGCGTGCGCCGTCAAAGGCGTTGAGCTTAGGCAAGCGAATGACATTCCGGCGTTCCGCCTCATGACTGTACGTACACAGCTCTGCTTCTGTTTTGGTGGGGAGGGCATCGCTGACCGAACACGTTGCCTGCTTACAGCGTGGTGACCCTGTCCCGTCACCGTCGTATCCCCGCACGCGGTCATTCGACAACATCCTCTACATGGCCTCACGCGCTATGATGAAAACCCCCACGAACTGACATCTGAGCACGCATTTAGGATTATTCTGCTTATTCCCCGCGCGCCGGGCCCCCACGGCGCGCTTAATCTTCACTCGTCACACACGTCTCGCCGATTGTACAACTCTGTGCCCGAAGCGGACATTCCTCATCCTCATCCATGCTCTCTCGAGTTCCCCGCATCGCACTGTGTTTTATCTGTATCCATCCAGTTCCCGTCCGCACAAACATGACGTTTCGCCAGAAAAACTCACGACCAACTCACGACCTTCGCTTTCGTGCCGCATCATCTCCCTTTGTGCTCTCGGCTTTTACACGTTAATCTATTCTATGCATATATCTTGTTTAGGTCGCTTTTTCCTTTGCAGTCCGACCCGCCCGCGTTCCGTCATCGTCACGCGCGCGTCGCGCATCGTACCCCATCGACTCGATTCGAGACCCGACCCGCGTCGGAACGCACATCATCATTCTCCATCGACACAAAGAAACCCGCAGAACGCTTCCTATTTATGCGTACCCTCGACATCAGAACGCCTAATAGAACATCACAACACACCCCGCCTGTCCGCCTTCCGCTTCGGGATTCTCGAATCTCCCCCTCCTCATCGCCTTCGTCGTCGTGACTCGTCACGGCCCCGCTACCGCTCTCGCGCTCGCCGCTGCTCTGTTTTCTTCGACCCCCTCCACCTTCTATTCGCTCTCCGTAATCGTCCGCGCGTCCCAGCCCCAACCCCCTCGGCGCCCGCGCACGCCTTCGCTTCTACCTGGCTTCTGCGGTCGCGGTCTCACATTGACACATTGACATCAGCAGCTCGCAGCCGCCGCCGCCGTTGTGGGGGGGGGGACGTCACCGTCACCCAGCGTGGACGCACCGTATCATGACCCCCCGCTCTCGTCCGACGTCCGCGCGTTTCTGTCGCCGTCGCTGTTGCTGTTCTTTGCCGAATTCGGAATTCTACTTCTACTACGCGCGTGCGTGTAATGTTTATCCTACGACTTGCTACATCGGACCCGGTGACGAGACGGCGTCGCTGGGTGCTTAATTGCCGTCGTGGTCCGTGGAGGAACGAGGAACGGGGTTGTGGGGTGGGAGGAGTCGCGAGGGGGAGAGGCGTGCGGAGGTGTCGTGTCGCGTGGGTAGGGGATCCGGTGGGAAGGAGGAAGGTGGAAGGTGGATAGAGGAAGGCGAAGAGAAAAGTCGCTCGTTTCGGTGCTCGCACCAGCTACCTCAGGCCGCTCGTTCACGTCGCTCGTTACTCGGTACTCACCGCTGTACGTGATACATAACAGGTTATCCGCCGCGCAACAAGTACATATTCCGTGGCTTGTCGAATGGTCATTTCGATCGCACCGCGCGCGTTTTCTCAGTCACTGCCTGCATCGTTTTCGCTGCTGCGTGATCGATCCTCTTCGAATTCTCTGTGATCCATTGACAAGGCCTGGCTGCCAATCGTGTGCGTGCCGTGCATCTGAGGGACCCGGGAGCTCGAGGGCAGTCAGGGTTGGAACCGACTCGCGTCCCGTTCGGATTCGTACGGCGGCGTTCCAGAGCTCGTGCGCACGCCGTTACGGCATCAATATTCGAAGCCCTCCACAGTAATACGAACAGTGCATCGATCTTCTTCTCCGGCTGCAGGGTTCTTGGGGATCGATGCGCGAAGGCCCCTAAGTACATCTACACAGGCCTCAGCTTGGCCGACGCCGGGCTTCTGGTGCGCCCGCGCGCTGGGATCTCGGGCGACGGATCCCTGAATCCTGATTCAGATTCCCTGACACCTGTGGTGTGCGTCGACGCGCCGGGCCGTCCACGCTCCCGTTCCCGTTCCCGTTCCCGCTCTTTTGTCGTCGGGGCCAGTAAGTCACTAAGTGCGGAGGAGTCGGAGTCGGGCCTCGACGTGGGCATGAGGAGCCTGAGGAAGGGGGAAGTTCAAGCTCAAGGGGCGAAGCTTGTAAAGTTAAGGCACGATTATCATCATGGCCGCGCTGTATACATGTGGGCCCCGGGCTCCGAGTCCATGTGTGCAGTTATGCGGTCCCGGCGCCGCAGGGTCTGCAGCAGTGAGTTCTCAGATCTCAGTTCTCGCGGCGACCTGAAGGCTCAGGACTGCCTTGCCTTTTGCAACGCCGCAGCGTCAACGTTTTGCCGGAACGCTGTGCTGGGGCTGGTACGTACGGCATGGGCGCCTGTGCTTCTTTGTCTCTGATTCTTTCTTTTCAATCCGAGCTGCTCCCGTGACGGCGTCGCGAAGCCCGTTCATTATTGTCAATGTCATGCGAATGCGAGCAGCTGGGGGGCTGACGACCGCGCTGCGTCGACGTCGATGCCGTCATGACTCGACTCATCTCATCACCAGCCACCAGTGGACTTCTCTTCTCGCTCTTCTCCAGAATGCGCGCGTGGGTGCGCCGTCGTCCGAGTAACCGTCTGCGGTAGCGGTGCTTCCTCCGATGGCGGCCGGCGAGCCTCTGCCTGGCTTTCTCAAGCAATCATTAATCATTGCGACAGCTCTCGAGGCGCCGCGGCCTCTCAGCCTCTGCATTACGGTTGCTGGGACCGCCTCGCAGTGACGCAGCCTTGGGATGTCCGTCACGTCTGGGAGTCGGAAGCTCGGATGGGAGGGGGAGAGGGTGACGACGAAGGTGATATCGGTACGCATGCGTTCCTCCTGTGTTTCCCAGTCGCTCTGACCCCGTTTCAATGTCGCGCTCACGCCCGTAACGTTCGGTGGTATTCCCCGCAGCCCCCCTTTCAAACCCTGGCGGGCGATGAGCGACAGTATACGGAACGAAACGACTGCGATGGGCACCCGCTGATCCTCCATCCCTGAATGTTGAACGTTGAACCCTTGAACCCCAAGATTTGAGGGCCGTTGAGACCTTGGGACTTGGCGAATCAGAGGCTGGGAACCCGTCGGAGCGAGTGATTCCTACTTACGTTCGTGCGTCGCCACTCGTGACTTGAGCTTAGAGACTGACCATCGCGTCGGCCGGCTTGGCCGTTCTGATTATAGAGGGACGACTCCCAACTCCCAACAGAACCGCCTCGCGTCCCTTCGAGTCTTCGACTTCCAAAATTCTACAGCACTTCCACTTCGACCTTCCGTGCGCCGCGAGTTTCTGGGGCGACTGGAGCTTGTCGGACGGGTGCGCGTAATGGTAACGGCGGCGGCGCCCGACGGGTCGTGCAGATCCGGCACGGACCACGGACCACGGTCACCATGATCGCATTCGTAACTTAGGATTGGCACCGCTGGCACTGCGCAGATCCCGAGAACGTCAACGTTATCTGGCCGCTCCTCGCCTCCGACCCCGCCCACGCCGGTGCATAGTGACACTGACATCGCGACAGCCTGAGCCCCGATGAACGGATGCTGTGGTTGTATTCATTCACGTCCGGGTTCCTCTCAGGTCTCGGTGGGGAGTGCGGCGTACCAGCAGAGTTCAAGTTCAGCCGAGACGAGACGACACTCGAATGACTCGAGGCTCTCCGACTCCTCCCCCCTCCCCTCTTAGAAGCTCGCACCTCGCAGCCTGAATGCGCTTCGGGCGGTCTGATAGGCTCAGATCGAGAGCGCGAATGGGGCCCGAATGGAAATGGAAATGGAAATGGAAAGCTGAAAGGAAGTGCACAGTACTCGTGTCAGTGTCGTCGAGCGTGGATTTGTACCGCGCTCGCGTCGAGTGTCCGCGTTCGATTTTATGGAAGGCCGTGCATCCGGCCCTTTGTGGCGTTGCTGCCGTGTGGGAGGACAGGGACAGCTTTTTGGATGGGGACGGACAGCTAGGTACGTCGGCGAAGGCGCGCGATATCTGTTGTGTACGCTTGTGCTGACGGTTGGCCGTGTTTTGCATCATACAGGCCGTCGCCGGGATCGGAGCTCGCTCTGGTCTTGATGTCTGCCACCTGTCTGCATCGACTCTACGTTGACGTTGACGAACGTGTTGGCGTTCGGATCGGGCTGGATGCACTGCTCTCGCTCTGATTATGGATAGTTGTGCATATCATCAAAGGAGCGCCGTGCCACCGACAAGGTTAATATTCCCAGGAAGTAAAATCGCCGGTCGCTGTAGCGACATGGGCTATAGTTGGCTGGGACTCTGCACGCCCCTTAGTCCCACGTATCATATTGTCAAGCCTCGGGAACCCAAACCCCCTTCATGCACGGTGAGCTCTTAACACGCGCATATAATCAGCGGAATTTTGGTCTCATGCGCTATCTGCAGGTATATCAGTGGGATCGTACAAGAATATGGCCACTGAGCCGTCTCCCGCTGCGGTCTGTCCTAAGAATGACGACAATCTATCTTTGCCTACATTGCCACGCAAAGGGCCATAGCCCAAACCTTGCGCTAGCAATGCCGTGTGTGATGCCTTAAACGGCGGCCGGCAGCAATACGGTGCTCTAAAGGCTCCTGTCGCCAAACATATGGCCCATTTCCCTCCCTGTGGACTTCCTCCCAACTCTCTTACATCTCTTCTTCTCCCTTTCACGTTCGTCGGACAGCCTGGTGCTGCTTTTTCACTGGTGATTTCATCATGTTCTTCAACAAGGCAATCACTACTTTCGCCCTCGCTTTTCTCTCGGTCAGGGTTTGTGCCGTGCCCATGGTCAACCTTGCGAAGCGCGACGGCAATAACGAGAGTACGCTTTTCCTTCGCTTTTCCTTTTTCGTATCGGTGCCCTGCCAGTAATCGTTAACTGCACGCGTTCTTCCCCGCCATTGGTTCCAGCCATTTCAATCCCTGGTTGTAAGTCACCCCCTTGGCGTCGGGCTCTGTCTTTGTCATGTAACGCCGGGCGCACTTAGTCGGGAACCTCAACGCAACGAACGCCACCGCACTAGCCAGCATCGGCTTCCCTATCAGTGTGTACCAATTCGAGGCCCGTTGTCCGTCGTACGACCGGTGCCACTGACATGCCATTTTCAGACCCCACGCAGACCACAGGCCAGACCATCAACCCCACCTCGGCCATCGCCTTCCTCCAGGCAAGCTCTTCGGCCGTGGCGTCCATCGGTACGTCCCCGGGCCACTGCCGCCCCCAATCGTTCAGTCGTTTCTGCCCCGGATGCTGACGCCACGCGCCTTGTGCCCAGTCGGCACTGGTACCGTTCTGGACCTCGAAGGTGCGCCGCTCACTACTACTACTACGGCGATGCTCCGCGTGTCGTGCTAGTACTGGTACTAGTGACTCCGCGCGGATTCAGCGGCGATGGTCCTGGCGGAGGCGACGGCTGCCGTCGGCACGAACACGCAGGGGCTCTCCGTCTACATCGAGGGTATGTCCGTTCCCCCTCCCTCCCCCACCGCAGATATGTTCATGTCGTGCTAACGATGACGAACACGAACACGAACACGAACACGAACACGAACACGAACACGAACACACCACAGAGTCGAGCGCGGTGCCGCGGGTGGTGGTGTCTTCGGTCGGGGCTCCGCGATCACGGTCGCCACCGGGACGGCCGCCCCGGGCGCGTTCCAGACGACGTTCGCGGGCGTGGCGTTCACGGCCGCGCCGAAGGTCAAGTGAGTGCCCCCGCTCTTTCCGTGCCGCTGCCTCGCGGGTCTGATTGGTTGGTTCGTGTTCGTGTTCGTGTTCGTGTTCATGCAGCCATGCCGGGTCGGGCCGCGCGGTGTCTGGTGCTCTGCTCCGAGTCGGAGGGATGGCGGCGGCGGCGGTGGTGGGGAGCGTCGTTATCGGGGCTCTTGTCGTGCTTTAGGAGGAGATCGTGCGGACGATGGTACCCCAATCGAAAGTCTAGACTCGGGAAGTGCCAGTGCCAGTGCCAGGGCCAGGGCCAGTGCCAGTAAGGCGTTCCGGAGGGATTGCCCCGTCTGTTGAAGTTGCGCGTTAGTTAAGGGTAGATTGAACCGTAATGCATAACGGCGCAGGGTGAGTTGATAACGGTGGACGAAGTCTATCCTAGGCTATCTCGCTCCAATCAGCAGCAGGGCGCCTATATCAGGAGTTGAGTAGCGATCAGATCTGGGCCTCATGACGCCTTTTCGGGCTCCGTCGCCTCTTGTGCTGCGACGGCCAGCCACTGTCGCTGCAGGGTTCGCCCCGCAAGCACGAACCCTTTGTCCAAGTACTGTATGCTGTCTTCAAACCCCGGCCCGAATAACAACGCACGAGGCAAGGGCACAATTGGCCTCATGCGCCGGCGATATCAATCGCATCTGTCGTTTGTCTTCTCCCACCGAATGTTGCGCAGCAGAGCACATATCCATTTCGGGTTTGGTTGGGCAACGAGGTGCGTCCTGGACCTGGACCTTCGCCCATTGGCTCTACCCGAGACGGTTTGTCCCCTCTTCGGCCACACATCATGGCCAGTCATGCGAAGACGCGACGCGGCCTCGTGGCTGGAATGCATATGCACGAACGTTTGCCCGGCTACGGCCAAACTCTATACGTCGGAGGGATTGACGGGTACAGATGTGGCTAACGCCAAGGTGCGTGCCCTCGATTCTATCCGAACATGCGATATGCGCCTGCCTGCAGGTCTCGTCGTCACGATTCGATTCCCCACCTCGCTTTGTATGTACTCATGAGCTCTCACAGGAATCTCTGGGTTCCTGACCCGCTCTCACATCGATCCACCTACCATTGGCATTAATATTCGCGAGGTGCGAGGCCGGCTACGAGGCATTTCTTGTGGACAGCATCCGAACCTCGCCCGCTCCCATGTGCACCGTAGACGTACGCGGTGACGTTAACGCACCCGTCGTGCTACGTAAAACTTTGCACCGTCGACTTCTCACCTGCAAGTGCCAAGCCCGGCCCCGTCAAAATGGAATTCACTCCCAGCAGCCTGTCGTCGTCGAGCGAGCGCCGCGCTCCCTCCGCGATGGCCATGCCACCTGTCCATGTCATTATCATTCCTCCATTTTGCCGGCGTGACCTGGCAGTGGCAGTTCGCCGCCGCCGCCGCTTGCGGGAACCGGTCTGCCATTCTCGGTGGTGCGCGTGCGATGGGCTCAGCAGCTTCTGCCGTCGTCGTTTTTTAAATTATTGATTCTAAATTGAGCCCGTTTCTCGGGGTTCCGCACCCAGAGGAATTCGAAGGGGCTCGAGCTCGTTAGCATTAAGCTTAATGGACGGACTTGAGGCTCCAGATCGACTCGTCCGCGCCGGGGCTTGATCTCGTCCGAGAATCGCAGCCGTGCATGCCGTCCTTACATACTTGCAGTAAACGCGACTGTCAACGTCGAGCTCCCTGGTCGGAGCAAGTCAAGGCTACGAGGCAGCGTCTCTGGATGACGCGGATGGCTTTCAGGATCTCTGCGGCCATGACTCAAGCGACAAGCGGATGCTCTCCACTCTACTAGTAGCTGTATGAGTTCTTCTGGCTTCGAGTAAACCTCGCGAGGGCATTGGCATTTCGAGTGAGGCTCGGTGGGGCTGCTTGTCTTCAAACTACGCGTGCATTCGATGGCTCCGAAGTGTTCAAAATTGTGCATCAGGTGCAGTAGCATGGGACGCTTTTTTTTTTGCTTTGAAGTGCTAACTCCTTGGCCAGAGTCTTGCTGGGCGATCTACTACATCTGAGGAATATGCGGAAAAATTTGCGTACCAATGCGCATGTCGTTGTGGTTTTCTTCTATCGTCTGTCTTTGCTCACGGTGGCCGCCTGCCAGTGGAGGTGCGTGGCGTCAAACATCTGGAATCACGTGTATGTATGACGGACACCGCCACCCCGAAGCCGGCTGGATCGGCACGGCGGGGATTTCGAGATTTTCGACGGAAGGAAAGTGGACCAAAAGGGATTACTCGCGATTAACTTTTCTCTTGCACGTGCCAAAGAAGAGAAAAGTCGAGCTTAAACGGAAAAAAGTTCTCCTTTTGGGAGGATTTTGTGCGACTTTTCTCTAATCTGGTCACGTGAAAAGAAAAGTCTTTCACGAGTAATCCCTTTTTGTCGACTTTTCTCCCGTCCGAAATCGTGGAATCCCTGCCGTGCGGAGCTTTTCTGGGAAGTTGAACTGGCGGCCACCACACGTGCCGACTGCGCACATTCGTGCGCACCATCATCATCATGAATGCTTCAATATGCGGTCTCCAGAAATCATCTGGGCAGTGTGCGCATATACAGCTCGAAAATTGCTTGAAGTTCGTCGTTGTGACTGACGGCTTGTCGTCGCCGAGATTGTTTTCATTCCGGGGTTCAAGCAAAACTTGACGCTTGAAGCTTCGGGTTAGACTGAGTGTCTCGTGCCGGTGACATGCTGGAATGACAGTACACCGAGCACTCAGCACGGTCCCGATGGCGACGTTTGATGCTCATCTGCATCTGCATCCTCACGCATCTCGGGACAACGTTGGGACAACGCATGGATGCCGCGGATGGCCGCAGTCGCCGTTGATTTTCGTGTTCCAGCGCAATTCCAGCCTGCGTCCCAGGGGGACGTGCCGACGGTGTGCCGGTGCGGTCTCTTCTCGCAGTCGTGAGCAAGTCGACGTCCTCTCGTTCGCGACTGTGTCACGTTACACGTGAAACACAAACACGGCATGAACAAGGCTGGATCGGGCAGGGCCCTGCAGAGCCCTTCCTTCC
The DNA here is from genome assembly GCA_026283605.1 of Ganoderma lingzhi. NCBI lineage: Eukaryota > Fungi > Basidiomycota > Agaricomycetes > Polyporales > Polyporaceae > Ganoderma > Ganoderma lingzhi. The sequence goes on from JAPJYM010000001.1 coordinate 4,484,411, forward strand.
GACGGCCACGACTCGAGACTCGAGCTTCCAACTTGCCAAGCCGCGGACGACGTGTCCAACTCCTTCGCTCGTCCCGAGAGCAGCCAAGAGGTGCATGGTGTTTGCGGCCCTACCAGGCATCACTTGGCTTCTGTATCACCCCGAGCTCTAGGTTTCAGGTCAAGGGTCAAGTAGCGGGCGGCAAACGGACGCCACCTCGCTCCGTCTCAAAATGGCGGCGCCTCTCTTCTGTCGCCAGTTCAGCGCGCTGTTCGTCAAGAATTGGATAGTGCTTGCGAAGCACCCAGTGGTTTGTGCAAAACCGCGGTATCCCCGAATCCGAGCCTTCTTGCTGATTCCGCTTTGACAGGTAAACTTGCTACGATGTTTGATCATGCCGATCGCCGTCGCGATTTTCTGGCCTACGCCCAGGTCTTTCTGTCCAAGCCCGACAACGTACAAATTTTATCTCAGTCAACGATAACCCAAACCGCTGACGTGCCGCCTTCGTTTCTAGGCTGGGCTGGGCACCTTTGTTCCGATTAATCCATTGGCGGACGTATACGACCCCGCATTGACGTTCCTATGGTCTGACAATACGGATGGCACCGCGAACCCGTCTCCTAAAGACATTATGGCACGGGTTCTCAGCGGATTTTCTAGAAAACAGCTCGGATCGGTCAGACAAGTCGCCGTAGACGAGATCGGCTCGACCTGTCTGCAGAACTTCCTGGGCACTTCGAACTGTTTTGCGGCCGTGTCTTTCGACGGTATACCCTCGGCGGGTGTCAACCAGACGCTCAACTACACCATTAGCTACGACAGCAGCCTCGGATATGTCGATGTCAAGAACCACAAGAGCGATTTCGAGCTGCGTATTTTGCCTCTGCAGTGGGCGATTGACAGCGTAAGTCGCCACGAGGAGCGCATATAATCATCCTCAAACTGAACGTTCGCACATAGAGCATTATAGAGCTTGAGACCGGGGTTACCCCAGCCACCCCTCTTGAGTGGCCGTACACCTCGTATGATGACGAGGATGTGTACGATTCGATTCGGCTTGGTGCGTATAGCCCCGTATATCGGAAACTGTTTCATTAATGCTGTCCACAGGCTACGTTGGCTTTGTCGGAAGTCTCCTCGTCCTTCCTTTGTAAGTCCATTCATATCCTTCCAAGTCTCGTGTCTCATACCGCCTAGCTTCATTTGCTACGTCGGCATTTCATATCAGCTTCCGGGTGCCGCCACCACCGAACGAGCACTCGGAATTACGAGCCACATGAAGGCAATGGGTTTGCTCGATGCTGCCAGACTCCTGTACGTGTCCTTCCTAGCTATCGCGATCGCAACCTAACATCGGCACAGCTCGTGGCACCTCAGCCTGTCGTTCGCGTACCTCCCCGCGTGGATCATCATTGCTGTCATCTGGCAAGTCAAAGTCTTCAGCGGGACGAGCGTCGGGCTCATGGTCGCGATCCACCTGCTCACCGGCCTCTCGCTCGCGAGCTGGGCTATGTTCGTTATGGCGCCGTTCGGCAAGAGCCCGACGCTGGCCGCGATCGTCTCCACGGTGCTCACGCTCGTGCTCGTCGTGATCTCGATGCTGTACACGGACGCGCCGACGTTCACCGCGTCCGTCATCACGCTCTTCTTCCCGCCGTTCTTCTACCCCGTCGCGATCCGCTGCGTGTCCGGCTTCGAGATCAACCTCGTCCCCACGTCTGCGGTCGTGCCGGACCCGGAGTTCGGCCTGACGCTCTGGCCGCTTTTGCTCGCGACTTTGGTGAGCCATCAGCCCCTCTAAAGTCTCTCAGATGCTGATGTACGGATGTTCTAGATTGGCATATTCCTGTGGCCAATGGTTGGCGCGCTGTGGGAGCGCATGGCATTCGACGCCCGGAACCCCTCCGATTCTCTTGGATCGTGCTGCGGCCGCCGAGGCAAGCATCCCAAGCCGACCCCTCCTCCCCCAGGAACGGCGATCTCTGTGCGCAACCTTGGCAAGGACTTCCGCACGTCGCGGTTCAATTTCAAGGGCAAGAAGGGCGTCGTGACCGCCATCTCGGACCTCACCGTCGACATCCCAAAGCATGGGATCTTCGTCCTCCTCGGGCCAAACGGGCACGTCGTGTTTCCCCCCCTCTTTGACCGCACTGTATTGTCGAGCTGACGTTGATTTCGGTCGTGATTGATTGCACACAGCGCCGGGAAGTCCACCGCGATGTCGATTCTAGGCGGCTTGACCGGGCGCACACGAGGCGAGGTGGTGTTTGAGGGAGGGGTCGAGCGGCCCCCACGCGGGAGCATCGGGCTCGTGCCGCAGAAGAACGTCCTGTTCCCCGAACTCACCTGTTACCAGACGCTGCGCCTGTGGAAGGCGGTCAAGCCGCGCTTCGACGGCTCCGCGGACGGCGAGGACATCGTGCAGCTCCTGCACGACTGCGACTTGGCGAGCAAGGTGCACTACGCCGCAGGTGCACTGAGCGGGGGCCAGAAGCGCAAGCTGCAGCTCGCGGTCGGGCTGGTAGGGGGGTCGAAGAGTGCGTGTCGCGCCTGTTCCTGTTCCTGGTCCGCAATGGGATCTGACTGTAGATTTTCGGTCTAGTCCTCCTCGTGGACGAGTGCACGTCCGGAGTCGATCCGCTGTCGCGGCGCGCGATATGGAAGACGCTGAGCTCGGTTAGAGAGGAGCGCACTGTTGTCTTCACGACGCATGTATGTGTACCCATCCCCCCCCGCCTGCTGCGCTGTGCCTCGTGAATCGTGTTCTCACCCCTGGTGTTCTAGTTCCTCGACGAGGCCGATCTGTTGGCGGACGAGATCGCCGTACTAGCGGCCCCGGGAAGACTGGTCGCACATGGCAGTCCCGTGAAGCTCAAGTCCACCCTGGGCGAGGGCTACACGATGAAGGTCGCTTACCACATTCCCTCGGCGAGCGCCTTAACGGCCAGTTCGGGTCTGGTCAAGGCAATGCACAGTATCGCACCTGATGCGTACATATCGGTCGCGGGCCCAAATGAACTTGCGTACCACCTAAAAACTACAGATCCTGGAATTGTCCGGCAGATCCTGGACCTGGTCGAGCATGAGAAAGCGAACTACAGGATCGCTTCTTACGCGGTGTCTGCGACCTCCATCGAGGATATCTTCCTGGAGCTCATGCACGCGGCAGAGGCGCAGGATGACAAAGACGAAGACGAAGACGTCCCCGACGTCCCAGAGCTCCCAGGTGGCAAACTCGAGCTCACAACCGGCACCCGGCGGTCCGTCTTCGGCCAAGCCCTGACGATCTTCCACAAGCGCGTCCTCATCGCGCGCCGGAGCTGGCTGTCGATCCTCATCGCGCTGGCCATCGTGCTCATCGCCCCAACCGTGACGCTCACGTACCTCCCCGCGGAGCAGGCCGCGTGCGCGGTGCAGACTACCGACGAGCCCCCAGACTCCCTCTTCCTCCCCACCTCCCTCCTCAGCGCCGCCCGCCCCCTCGCGGCCCCGCCCGACGTGCTGAGCGCGCTCGGCGCCGCGGCGCGCGCGACGCCCGTGCGGCCCCTCGCAGACAACGCGAGCTTCGTCGCGGAGGTGCAGCACCGCTTCTTCGCGGACACGCTCGACTTCGGCGGCGTCTCGGTGGACGTGCGCTCCGGGGCGGCGCTGTTCGCGTGGTCGGCCGAGTTCGACATCCCGGGCCCGGTGTTCCTCAACGCGGTCTCGAACCTGCTGTACAACAGGGCGCTGAACGACACGGGCGCGGGGACGGGCACGACCACGGCCCCGCGGCTGATCACGCCGAGCTATGCGCATTTCTCGACGATCAGCGCGGGGAGCTTGACCCCGCTCAAGTGGGCTGCGTTCTTCGGTGCTGCGATGGTGCGTGATGAGAATAACAATAACTGCTGGTTGAATGCTGTGACTTTGGGATGCACTAACGCGGACTATTGGGGGGGGGGGGGGTTGGATAGGCGGTGTTCCCAGCGTTTTCACGCTTTACGTCGCGCAGGAGCGGAGGTCGTCCGTCCAGGCGATGCAGTTCTCCAACGGCCTGTCGAACCCGGCTGGTCTTTGGCTCGGACACCTGATGTTTGACTCCATCTTGTCGGTTGTCGCTGCAACCATTCTTGTGATCGTGTTTGCTGCCCAGTCGACTCTCTTCACGGGGCTAGGGTACTTCGTATGTTTCGTTCTGTTCCAAAGCTCAAAGGTCGAAGCTGACTTCGTGCACTGCTAGTGGTTTGTGATGGTGCTATATGGCATCACTGGAACGCTCTTTGCCTACTGCATCACGTTGGTTCTTACGAACTCGTTGGCTGCCTTCGCGGTGCTGGCTGCATACCAAGTCATCATCTTCGGGGTATGTCCGACTTGTTTCAAACTCGTTGACCTTAGCATCTCACTTCTGCCTGCAGCTCTACCTAGCAGCCTATCTCTTGGTGCTGACCTATGCAAAGTCCACGGAGATGATGAAGGACATGAACGCCATCCGTATGTGCTTCCTCCTTCAACACTGCCTTCGCTGACAATTTGGATTAGATTTTACGATGTCGCTGATATCGCCAGTCCCGAATGTGGTGCGTAGGATGTTTACACAAAACAACATTAACATTGGCTAACCATCACCAAACCAGCTTCGGGCGGCGTTTGTCTCGATCAACGCGTTTAGCCTCCTTTGCAAGGGCGACTCGCAAGTCACCACGTCATCCCTGGGGAGCATCACACGCTATGGCGGCCCTATCCTCTATCTCATTCTGTCCAGCCTTCTCCTCTTCGGCATCCTCGTCCACGCCGACTCTGGCTCCCTTTGGAAACAGAACCTCCTCTCCCGCACCCGCCTCTCCAACAAGCCCACCCCCACTCCCGGAATCGCCCTGGTCACCCCCAAGCCCGACGTCCTCACCGAAGCCTCCGCCGTCCACTCCACTCGAATCCACCGCCGCCTTACGCGTGCTCGACGTCTCCAAGTCCTTCTCCGGCGCGCGCGTCGTCGACGGCGTCTCCTTCGGGGTCGCGCATGGCACGCTCTTCGCTCTGCTCGGGCCGAACGGCGCGGGCAAGACGACGACGCTGAACATCGTGCGCGGCGACCTCGCGCCGGACGCGGGCGACGTGCGCGTCAACGGGCACTCCGTCGTCCGCGCCACACAGGCGGCGCGCCACGCGCTCGGGGTGTGCCCGCAGTTCACGGCGATCGACGCGCAGCTCACGGTGCGGGAGCACTTGGCTGTGTACGCGCGGCTGAAGGGGCTGGGGAGGGGCGAGGAGGCGCGGCGGGACGTGGACGTGGTGCTGGTCGCGAGTGGGCTGTGGCGGTATGCGGACCGGCTGGCGAGCAGGCTGTCGGGGGGGAACCAGAGGAAGCTCGCGCTGGCGATTGCGCTCATCGGTGGGTGGTGCTCGTCATCGCGTTTGTTGGTTGTTGGACGGAGTGGCTCATTTTCTTTTCGTTTCCGTGGGGGCGGATGATTAGGCAACCCTTCTGTCATCCTCATCGACGAGTTCTCCACTGGGGTCGACGCGAAGATGAAGCGCGATATGTGGCGCACGCTCAAAACCGTCGCGGTCGGGAAGGCGATCGTCATCACGACTCGTAAGTGCATTCATAGTCATTCGCCGCTCTCTCCAGGTTCCCCGCGGGTGCTCATCGCGTCCCCATAGACTCGATGGAAGAGGCCTCGACGCTCGCAGACAAGGTCGGCATCATCGCGAAACGCATGCTCGGTACGTCATTTTCCGTCCTGACGCGCATACAGTCAGCTCTAATATATTCTCGTAGCTGTCGGAACGACGGACGAGCTGGTAGAGCGTTATGGACGCTACCTGGTGCACTTCCCCTGCCGGACGCGCGAAGACCTCGTCCGCGCGCAGATGCTGATGTCACATATACCTGGCGCGCGCATGGCCGACGACGTGGCGACGCGCTTCGAGGTGCCCATCGGGGACGGGATGTCTCTGGCGGAGTTGTTTGGAATCCTTGCGGAGGGAGGCGCGAGGGAGTACGCGGTGGAGAAGGCGAGCCTGGAAAGTGTATTCATGAAGGTGATCAGGGAAAATGAGGTGGAGGAGGGAGACGGTGAGGCTGTTGCGCGGACTCGAACGTGGTGGAGGGTGTGATTCGATGCTCTGGACCTCGTATAGTATTATAGTTTTTTTTTGGCCACAGGCTCCATTCATTCATTTGAGTATACCAGTTGGATTTTCGTTACCCCACCATATTTATATGATCTTTTCAGACAGCTTCCTTGACTATTATACATTGTTGTGTACGCTACAGGTTGACAGCGTAAAACTTCTAAGATATAACCACACAGGTCATCTGCGGCTAGTGACAGGTTGGCACTCACGGGACCGCCTGGTCCTCCATCCACTTCTCCCCGTCCCTCGTGAAGTAAACCCTCTTCATCGGCTGAGAAGCCAACGAGACCCAGTCGACCCGATCAGGCTCAATTAGCATCAAGGCGAAGTTGCGCGACGCGATCTCGACGTCCTTCCGCTCATCGTCAGTTTTCGCGTCCTGCTCCAGTGGAACTTCCCTCGGCCACTTCTTCGACTGCTCGTCGTAGTCGGGGACAATCGTGCCGGGTGGGTGTGGGACACACCAGCTCGCGCGCATGACCGCGCTCATCTTGTCGAACGTCTCTTTCCGCTTGGCCTCGAAGTCGAAGCCGGACTTCTGCAGCAGCTTCAGCGCCGCGGCGTGGAGTGGGATGGGCGTCGGGTCCCCTGCGCGGGAGACGGAAGAGGTGCACGAAACCGGAGAGGCGGAACTGATCCTGGGTGCCCTCCATCCACCACGCGAGCTCGACTTTCTGGTTCCCGCGCGCCTCGGTGACCTTTGGCGACCGAGCATCGGTGGAGGTTACGAGGATGGGAAGTTCGGGGTGCCCCTCGGGTTCCATGAAGCCGCGATGCACCTGCGAACGCACTCTAGGATGTCCATTGGCGTCGACGGTAGCGACTTGGTATACTGCATAACTCAGAATCAGAATGATTGATTGTTACAACCTGTGATTGCACTCACTTATCTTGCCCTTGTTATCGGGGTGGAGGAGTGCGCTTTTGATCGTTTCAAGCCAGCGTGGCGCAGAAGACATCTTCTAGGTCTTGTGCAGAAAGAGTGGGAAGATGATGGTAATGGATTGAACCTGGCTACAACAAGGCTACAATAACTGGAAACTGTGGCCGACAACAGTCTCAATCAATGACATTTAGGAAGAATTGCGTCATGTAAGGGACGGGCGCTTCGTTTACCTAATCCGGGTGTTGAGCGGATGCGAATCCGATTCTTGCACTGGGAACCCATCTTCTCCTTGAAAACATACCTCGCCTCGACATACCCACTCCTGCCCCTACTAGATTAATGTCCAGTACGTCGATGATCTCAGGGACATAGCAGGCCTCGTACCCTGAATACACACTGCCAGCTCGAGGTCTGAATGCCTTCTCTTTCCCTCTTCTCCGCTGGCTCAAATGCTTGCGGCCAACTTGCTACTGGAAGCCTTCACGATGCCCACCACTTCGCGCCTTGCAAATTTGTCGGTGTGAGCCCAGGATCATTGCCAGAACATGTCGTCACTGTCCAACGAATAGCGTGCGGGGCGAACCACACCCTTGGCCTCCTACTAGACGATGGCGGACGGACGGAGCTTTGGGGTTGCGGCGATGGGAGCAGAGGTCAGCTCGGACCAGACTACACGGAAAAGACCGAGGTCAGCGCCCCAGTATTCCATCCGCTCGATTTGCGATTACAAGAAATCGGCATAACACCCTCACCATCCGGAGAGTACGCCGTGCGCCTCATCGCCGCCGGCTGGGAGACTTCGTACGTCGTCCTTTCATGTCCAAACCACAGCGACATCCTCCTCTCCTTCGGCGCGGATGACTTTGGCAACCTCGGTATAGCACCGAGCTCCGCACCGAAGCTCAACTCATCGACGAAACCCCACGTCCACGTCGTCGACCTCCGCCAGGCATTGCCTGCCTCGACCCCATCGAGCCTCATCACCGTCCTTTCGCTCTCCACCGGCCCACACCACGTCCTCGCCCAAATCCGCCTGCGCGAACCCAACGGCTCCTCCGTCACCTACTTCATCGGCTGGGGCGCGTCGCGACACGGCCAGCTCGGACCCACCCTCGACCCCTCCGGGCGCCCGCTCCCCTTCTGCCCGTCCCCCTTCGTAGTCCTCTGCGCCGCCTCGTTCGACCACTCCCACCCCAGCACCGCCCCCGCCCTCGGCACGCACCACACCGTGTACACGCGCGCGTCGGGCGCGGTGGTCGGCCTCGGCTCGAACCGCAAGGGCCAGCTGGAGGGGCTGGCGACGCTCGCGGACGTCGTGCAGGTCGCGTGCACGTGGAACGGGACGTACGCGCTCTTGCGGGGCGGGCCCGTGCGCGTCGTCTCCACCGGGAGCAACACACGTGCGCAGCTCGGGCGCGGCCCCGTCGCGGGTGGCTTGGGGCCCGTTGCGTTCCCGTTTAGGGCGGAGACGCATCGCGTCGCGAAGCTGGTGTGCGGGAGCGAGCATGTCCTATGCTTGGTGGGCGTATCTGAGGAGGAGCGGACGGAGAGGGAGGTGTGGGGCTGGGGGTGGAACGAGCACGGGAACTTGGGTGTTGGTGGGACGGCGGACTCGAACGTACCGGTTAGGATTTGGCCGCCCGAGCGTACCTCTTGCGTACAAACAGACGGGACCGGCGCGGCTCGCTCTCAGGAAAGCGGAGTTCCTGGGAGTTATGGAGATGTCCTGAATGTTTGGGCAGGCTGTGGGACGAGTTGGATCCTAGTCCAGAAATGACGTGGGGCCCCGAGCGGCAATACCTTTTCGCTGACGATCGCTCGCCCTGGTGAGTTAGTCCTGCTGCAATGTCTCTGTCGTGCTCGCACGATAAGGACGGGAGCGTATTGGGATGTTCTATAATTAACAACCTTGGCACAGGTATTCAAGGGTATTAACACCTCACTAGTCGTCCCGAGGTTCCTCAAAGGTTCCTCATGAATATTCGAATGCTTGGCGATCGTACCGGACCCTTAGGCCTTATTCCCTGGCCCAGCCACTACGTCGACTATGGTTGGACACTCACACTCGATCGGCGACACGTACAGCAACACGACGAGGCGCATATAGCTCATAGTGAAGACGGCTTTGACTCCCAATTGCGTTGTTTAGGCCAAATCTACGTTTCGACAGCCTGGAGCGGAGCCGTGCTGGAGCGTACAGCTTGGCTCGATTGTGGCTCGATCATGGCCGTTGGACATGCCTGGAGACGATCGCGATGAGGAACTTCTTCCCGCTGGTTGACAACGGTCTCCTCTGCTCAAGTCGGAGGGCACCGTTCACGTCCGTTTCCTTTTCCTGAATGCTTGCGGACGTGGGACTGTAATAATGAAGTAGATCTGATGACTGAAAGCGATTCTGGCAGAGCGAAATCTTGAAGCACTGAGAGACAAGAGACGGAAATCTATGACAAGGACTCGGAGTGCACGCAAATAGCGAGCGGAGGAGCTGCCGCACGTCGTCATACCGAATGGTTTCCAGTTTCTTCCGTGATGATCTTGAGCTCTATCGCGGTCGGGTTTCTCGGTGCGACACACGTCTAGAGGTGCCGATCAGATCGGAGCTGAGGATGCGGGAGGGGGGGGATGGGGAAGTAGAAAATGAACGTACCTCGTGCAGACGCGACGTTTCGGCCATATGTACCGAGGTTAACTGGAGGTTGACAGGAGGTACAGTATCCAAGTCGATGGGCGGAGTCTATACCCCCAAATCCCCTTGAACTCACCCGACCCGGAACGTCGGACGGCTCGAAGACTAGTACTGCCGTGAACTTTGGTCCTATAGCACAATACAAAATGCCTATTTTGCAGGCATGATCTTGGGGTTAGAAACAACGAGCTCGAGGGTTTCCGAATGCAAAAGTACTGACTACGCACACGTAGCCTCTAGGTGCGGCGGGCGGGCTATTCCAGGTCACAGTATGATATTCAGGTAGGTAAAGAGCGACGGTAGCAGTAGCACTAGCCTTTAGTTGGCACTTGGTAAGGAAGAAAATGTCAGTTACAGTATATCAGTAGCGCTGTTAGTGTCACTTGGTAGCTAAGGAACGACAGTAGTATTTGCTAATATCGCGTTATGGTGCGTGAGCATGAAGGGGCATAAGTACGTTGAATTCCGAAACTACATAAAGCACAGTACAACGACGGTGGCGACTCGAACAGGGCGGCTAGAAACACAATAACAGCCGTAGTGGCAACATGTACAGGGATTAAAAGTACAACAAACGTTGGATGACCTGTACATTCAAATCTTGCAGGATAAAACAAAAGTGCAAGGCTGCACGGTAAGGGATCCGGGGTGACGAGACGGATGATGGCACGGAGGCTCAGACGGGAGGGGAGACGAGATAACGGATGGACGTGAACGTCGAAGGGGACGAGCGAGACGTCGACCAGAGGACGAGCGCGGCTAGGCCACGCTCTTCTCCCGGGACTCCCAGGTCGGAGAGTGCATCTCGCCGTACCCGGCGTTCTTTTCCGTGACGACGACGCTGAGCTGGATGGCGGTCCCGGTGTTCGTGTTCGTGTCCGCGTTCGTGTTCGTGGACTGCCGGCGGACGTGTCAGCGTCAGTGTCAGATGGGCGCCGTCGAGCCTGAGGAGGTTGCGGACGGGAGCGAGAACGAGAGCGAGAGCAAGAGACGTACCCTCAGGCCGGCGCGGGAGGGCCCTCGGGCTGCGGAGGCGGAGCCGAGGAACTTGCGGGTGTTGAGGCTGCGCAGCGGGAGATACAGTCAGTTTGACAGGGTGCCGGCAGAAGTGACGGACCACTTACGCGACGAGGAACGTGTTCGCGTACACTGGAACGGGGCGCACGACGTCAGTGTCAGTGTCCTCCATACGCTCGCACACCATCATGACCATCAGACGCACGCTTGGCGAGGATGAACAGGAGCGAGCCGTAGATGAAGAGGTTCGTAAATGCAATCGACTGAGTAACGATGAGAACCAGGCCCCGGTGAGTGACGTGTATGCGCGACGCCAAGACACGAAGACTCACGAAGGCGACGTTCAGGATGTGAACAATGCTGCAGAAGGACGTAAGACGTCGGTTCACGGACATTATGCGAAGCGAGGACGCAATTACCAGTTGAGAGCACCTGGGAAGAGGGAAGACGCGCATTAGCCTCAAATTCGATGTCGTACCGACCGCGGGCCCCGAGCGGCCGCGAGGAATGGGAATGCGGAAGCGATGACAGGGAACTTGGAAGGCAGACGGAGGACAATGCTCACCTGTGCTGATGGCGTAGGCGATCATGATCTCGAGCATCGTGTCCGTCCTGGAACACGAAAAAGCAAGATCAGTGGGAGACCGGCGAAGCGGAAGAGAGAAGGAGAGAAGGCGACACGCACCTGTTTATTCCGGTGCGGCTCTTGTGGAGGACCCAGATGAGCGTCGAGGTGAGCACGATGTCGCCCGTCATCTGGACCGCGCATCCCATCGTGGCGAGCCACTAGAGCCGGCGTTGCACGCCGAGGTCAGCGCGAGTGGTAGGCCGTGGGGCGGAAGCGGACGTACCGGAGAAACCCAACGCGTCGACGAAACGGGGGGCATTGAACCTGCCGATTTACACGTGAGAATAGGAGATGGAATTGGGAGCAAAATGGTGTACATCTTGATGGCGAGCGCTGTTCGAAAGGGGAGAAGAGTCAGCTCAAGGCGCGTCGATAGGCGAAGCGGATGGGTGAATCTTACCGGTGAAGCACGCTACGGGGATGCGCAGAGACAACAGTCAGTGAAAACAATCAGTATATCAAATGACCTCCTTACCGACGTTGCCCGTTTGCAAGACGAACTGTGGAAAGTGTGAGCTTGCGCGTCCGACTCTGCTCGCACGGATTCGAAGAGACGTACAGCAGCTCCAACTATGAGTCTAAACTTGGGCGCAACTGCACCATCGAGGTCAGAGAGGAGGACTAGTGCGTCACAGGAAGGTTTGGTGCTCACATATCCACACTCGCCGAACGAACCACCTGTATTCGCGGTCAGCGATGACGAAAGGTGGAGTGATCTGCTTGGAGGACGAACGTTTGCGAGACAAAGGCCGCGATGGACTGTGAGTTCGAGATGGCAAAATGAGTTGGGTGCATTCGATGCCATGGAGAGGCGAGTAGACAGCTTACCCCAGGGATGGGCAATAGCTGGTAACGACATAAGCCAACGTTCAGCATGATGCATCGATTTTGACTACGGAGGGACTTACGCAGAGCGACCTGTCGTGAGAACCGATCAATTCAAGTTCGTGAGACCGATAGACGAAACACCCTACCAGACCGGCTTTTTGAGGAAGAAATACGTTGGATCCCAGTATAACTGCACCGAGTAGAAGTACCTGCGCGTCGGGTGAGATCCCGAAACTGCCACCACGAACGCGCGGAGAAGGAACATACGTCGTGTGCAGGATCAAGGACGAAATGAACGTCTCCAGAACGCTAGTCGACGGGTGAGTGTCTGAACGCATTTGCCCGCATGAAGAGCGACGTACAGAACCAGCCCCACCTACACGCGCCAAGATCATTAGCTCCAGAGCATTAACTTGACCAGCGCCGGGCACGCATATACTCACCCAAACCTTCATGAACATGCGATCCTCAGCATACTCGCGGAAATACTGATACGTCTGGTGGAACAGCAAGCCGGTCAAGCTGCGAGAGCGATGCGGTCAACTCCTTCGTGCCGCCCACCGCAAAGATGTCGGAAAACGGGACTCACATGAACGTCGCTGCGCCGCCCAGCAACCACGCGCCGAGGGTGTTCGCCATGTCGACATGCGGGAAGTCGGCCGTGTCGCCGTCGTTCACGGCCATGAGGATCGTGCTGATGTTCGTGGGAGACATGGCGGGAAAGGATGCGTAAATGCAAAACGAGCGGCGGCAGTTGAGGGCACCGGGAGATCTAGAAAGACGGGCCTGAGGACGCAGCTGAGGCCGGGATGGAAGCGACACTGCTCGGGCGGCCTGGCAAGGGGACTTGGAGGTGATAGATATCCAGCAGGAGTTGCCGGGTCACCCATCAAAGCCAAAGTCCCTGTTATTTATGTGGATGGACGGGTTCCCTGGATAACGTGTGGTATCATGCATGGCTCGGCGCAGTGGAGTGGCCACCTCGGAGAGCGCGGCAGCAGAAGGGACTCGGAGTGTCTGATCGTGGCTGGCAGAAAAAACCCTCCTATCGGGCACCGGGCAACGGTAGAAAGGGCCATGTTCTTCCGCACAGATTGATGCAGCTTGACGGCGCAAGATAAAGACGATCAGGAGGCGACTCGTAGACAACAGTTCTGGATACAATGTTTCATTGCGATGGCCCATGATCCCGTTAGCGAGGATGACTGCTACAGACTTCGGCCTCTTCTATGATCGAAATGGCGCCACCGGTCATCTGTCCACTGTAAGTAAGGAAGTGTGCAATGTCGATATATATATAGGGTACTTACTCATACTTAGACTGCGTACATCGGATTACTCGTTCGCGGATCTTGCAGGTACTGGACCACCCACCGAAGGACATTCAGATCTGATTCAACCTAAGCCTAGTCTTTCCTAGCAGCTTTCTAGATTTTGATTTTAGCCGGTCAGGGCTGGTCAGGGAGGGAAGAGATAGAGAGTTCCACCCACGCACGTATCATGATTGCCTGTCACGTACACCGCGACGGTAACCGAGGACCTCAGAGGGGAGGATCTAGGAGATTGTTCGGAATTGCTAGTGTGCAGCTTCCGCAGAATCACAGTAATGGGGGAACTTGAAATCCTGTTCTTGCACAGGACGCGGAGATACTTGGTGGGCCACACTGGCAATGAGGTTAACGGTCAACGTTGTCAACAACGTTACTCGCCGGACCACGACTGCGGTCGTTTTCAATCTTATCAGTTCTCGGTACCCATCGGCGCCATCGCGATCAGTCTCCGAGTCCGGATATGGGTATCGTAGCCATCATTCCATTCCATTACTTACACTATTAGTAGACTAGTAGATTCCCGTGCCGTTGCCCCGGGGAAGGGGGATTTCAGGCTGCTACGCTTAAGTCTCAGATTTCAGATTATACAATAATGCCTGTACATCTCGAGAGGCATGGACTAAGTATGTCAAACCTCAACACGCTATCGCGTGCCCTTCTTAGAGTCTGGATGAACAGCTCAGCGCATCGCAAATACGACAGCGTCAGAGACCGTCAGGGACGTGAAGGATGCCAATGTCCGAGCCCATGGGGAGCCGCGCTGCAGAGACAAGTTGGTACGTGTGTTTTGGTGTTCGGGGTGCGTAACTGAGCACGACAAGGCGCGATCACGTGAACTAAATGAGCAGACGCGACGCGTTCTCCGATCGCGAGACCACAATAAATGCCGTCTTCATTGTCGTCTTCTCCATCGCCGCTAGTAGCTCGATCTGCTGTTCAACGCACATACAGCGGGTGAGCAAAAGACGCATGCATATATGCAGATCAGTAAGCACAGTAATCAATTTCAATCCGTCTCAACCAACTCACGTCAAATGATTCCCCTTGTAGCGGTTCATTCTAATCGCTTGAACTTACTGTATTACATCCGTCGAGGCGCAGCTCACGTTGCAATTCTGGCGCTCTCGTTCATGTCTAGTAACAGAATCGTCGGCACCTGTACCTGTGCCTTCAGGTAACTCAAAACTCACTTGTTTCATGGATGCGATCAAGCCGTGGAAAATACTGACTCTAAGCCTGGGCATGAGATCTATCACTAGTGAAGTACTTCTTGAAGTTGCTGCATGTCGAGCAGCACTGCCATCAGGACATATCTTGCACCGGGCGCTTGGGGTCCAAGTATAGCACAACACGCGCCCATCTTGTGGAAGCTGTCGCGAGGCGACGGGGCAAGGCGCACAAGCATCTCCTCCCTCCACTCCTTCTCAACTCTCTTTCGTCCACAAGGTTCTGTTTTTTACGCCGTCGCTCCTCCTCTACCACTCTTCTGGATTCCGCTCCCCCACCCTCCCCGACCGGCAGCGTCAATCGCCATGCCCCGTGAAAACAGCTTCAGCGACTCCGAGGGCCGCTCACTTACCCCCGATCCTGAAGACGACTTTGTCACCTCTCCGATTGACGACCAGCCGACCGAGCACAAGCTCCCTGACGTTCGCCCGAGCGCCGACCACACCAACGCTCATTCTGCATCTCCGATTCTAGAGGAGAGACATACCCAACACCATGCAAAGCACGGTCCCACCTCCCCCACCGCGCCCAACAGCACCCAACGACCGGCCTTCACGACCCCCAAGGACCGCTTCCGCTCCGCCGTGCGCAAGGTGATGGCCATGCGGACGACGTCGTCGTTCATGGCCCGCCGCGGCATCGGCGCCGAGCCCGGCGTGGACCCCCGCCGCGCGTCCGCGTTCTTGAACTACGGCCACGTCCGCCAGCAGTGCCTGATCGAGGTCAACGACTACTCGACGATGCGCACCAGCTTCGGCCGCATGACCAACGCCGAGTTCGTCCGCCTCCTCGCCGACGGCAAGGCGAGCGCGCGCGAGCCCTGGGTCCGCGTCCGCTGGATCAACATCGGCGGCATCAGCTGGGACGTCGTCAGCGCGCTCGCGCTCAAGTACGGTGCGTCCCGTATCTGTTCCCTTTTTCTCTACAAATTGACATTGACGGCCGTTGCGCTTCTTCCCTACCCCCCTTCCTTGACCTCGGTCGGGCGCGGTCCGGTCGGGGCTGGGTTCGGTCGGGTTCGGTCCGGCAGACCTGCACCCGCTCGCGCTCGAGGACGTCCTGACGCAGCGGGGCCACGCGCGCTCGAAGGCGGACTACTACCCGCAGCACCTCTTCATCCGCGTGCTCAACCACACGCTCGCCGCGGAGGAGGAGGAGCGCGGCGCGGGCAACACGACCTTCGCGCACCTGCCCCGCTCCGAGTCGCCCGCGCCGATGGACGACGAGGACGAGGACGAGGACGAGGAGGTCGACGGGGAGGGGTACTCGCGCAAGGGCGACTTCGACGTCGACGTCGACGAGCGGACGGTGTATGGCGCGGGGAGCGCGGACGCGTCCAGGTTCTCGACGATGAACAAGAACGGCAAGAACGGCAACGGCAACGGCACCCGCCGTGGGAGCGGCGGCGCTGGGGGGCTCCGGAGGCGGTTCGGGAGCACGCACGGGAACGGGGACAGGAAGGGGAACGGGGGCGGGGACGTGGAGAGCAGGCGGCCGCAATCCGCGGTGCAGGCGCGGTTCGCGGGCGTGGCGGACGAGCGGGCGCAGAAGGACGCGCGGAACAGGAAGCTGCTGCGCGAGCTGAAGCGGGGCGATCGGGTGAACGTGAGGATCCAGCCGATGTGCTTGTTCCTGTTCAGGGATGGGACGGTCATCTCTATCCACAAGGGTGAGCGTACTGCTTCAATGCCAATGGGAGAGGTTGGAGGTCGCGTGAAGCTGATGTTTTGTTGACTGGTGTTGATTGCTGGTTTTTAAGATAACACGCTCTCGCTCACCGCGCCGATCACTGAGCGGTTGCGGGTGCGGGATACGGGTCTGCGGACGACGGCGGACCCGTCGCTGCTCGTGCAGTCGCTCCTGGACCTCGGTCAGTCCTGGTGTGCAATGCCATTGGGTCGGGCTCCGAAGCTGACAAGCTCTCCGCTGGGCCTTGCCAGTTGTCGACCAAGCTCTGGAGGTCGTGGAGGAGTACCAGGGCAAGATCTTGAAGATCGAGCAAGCCGTCCTTCTCAAGCCGAGCATGAAGACTGTCCGCAGACGTGAGTACTCAACTCACCCATGCATGCGGGTCGTCCCTTCCCCGACGTCACCTGCGCTGTTGACGGCCGGCTAACCGTTCGTTGCTAGTCCACATCCTCCAGGGCGACCTCATTCTGCATAAGCGAACGCTCGAGCCGATCAAGACGGTCATATACGGCTTGCGGCGGTACGACATGGACCGCGTGATCGCACTGAGGGAACATCAGGACCCCTCGGTGAAGATTGAGGGCTACATGAGCCATAAGTCCAAGATATACCTGGTGCGTGCGCCTGCAGTGTGTCCGATTGCTCGTGGAGGTGTGTTTGTGCTTATGTTTTTTTCCACTTTTTGCGCGCCGCACTCTATCATATACCACACTGTAGGCGGACGTGCACGACCACATGGAGTACATTCTATCGAGTCTGGACATGATCGCCGGGATTACACAGAACTTGATCGATTACACCTTCAATGTGAGTTTCGTTCGTCTCTGGGGTGAACTAGTCTGATTGAATATTACATATCTAGATGGCATCGTATGAGATGAACGAAGTGATGTGAGTTTACCAGGTTGGATGTCGAGTATCGCGGATGGTTAATGGAGCACCCTTCCCCCAGGCGTCGTTTGACTCTCGCGACGATCATCTTCTTGCCCCTCACCCTTCTCACCGGATACTTCGTACGTATTGCCGCCACCCCTTCTCCTCTCATGCTGCTCTCTCGACGCCGACATCTGACTCCCTGGATGCCTCATTCAGGGTATGAACTTCACCCCGATGTGGTCCGTGCAGAACAACTCCGACTTGCTCTTCTGGGAGATTGCCATCCCGGTCATGATTGTCGTCATCCCCCTCTTCCTGTGGAACGACTTCACGCGGATGGGGCACTACTTGGAGAAGAGGTTCCAAAGTCGGCGGATTAAGAAGGTTCGTTTGTGTTGGGCTACGGGGCAAAAAAAAATGGTGCTGTGCTCACGAGTAGCGGTTTCAGTCTTTCAAGTGACGAATGCTTAGGGCGCGGTGCGCTCGGTGTCTCGATACCCCCCGTCCCCGTTAGATTACAGGTGTGAGGAAGGGGGAAGCGCGGCTCTCGAGGTTGTAAGGTCTGTTGGGTTATGTTGCTACGAACTCGTCACGCTATCTTCTCTTTTCTCGCTCTGCCATCATATAACCCCCCATTTTAGTGCGTTGATATACCGGACGTCATAAAACATGTTCATCACTGCTTTGTTTTGCTTAGAATTACCCGTATTTGTGCTCGTTCAGCTCACGCTCCTTGCTGTGTCGCCATATGGTCGCTAACATCTGGATATTATACTGTCGTTTATTGCTTTTCCGCGGACCCGCGACGAGGAGGTTTGCAGTCGTACCAGCCACAAGGACAGTACGACAACAACAGCATGTGTAGGTGGTTCCTGCCTGCACAGTTCCATCTCGCCAGCCCGAGTTGGCCGATCATGCCAGGCCTTGGGTAAGTGCTGCAGCTGGATTCAGCGACGGGGACCTGGGACCTGATCGTGCCAGCGCTAGCATCGCCCTCTCGCCGAAGCGCACGCATGTCCTCAAGCTCGCGCGAGAATATTGAGCCATCTCCCTCCTCTACATAGTCCGTGGACACTGAGTGCCGCTCCGGCCGGCCCGCCTCCCCACACGCTTGCCAGTGTGCTCTCTTACGCCGCTGCGGTCTAGTCACGCTAAAACGTACGTACTAGTCACCGGAGCATGGGAGAATCAGACCTTCTTCGAAGATGGCCCCGGGCTGGCAGATATCGCTCGCCTTCTCTGAATCACTCTATCGCACCGGCCTCCTGGGATCCACCCGACCCCCCCCCCGCCCGAGGCGAGGGGGGGGGTTGGTGGTTCGAATCGCCCGAGATGGCGCACATGGCACCGCTGAAGCTTGAAGCGGCTCGAGCCTCACCGGGCGAAGTTCGAAAGAAGTCCCCGGGGATCCGGATGCGCCGCTTGGCGGATCACGCGCGCGCTGCAGCGTGTGGCGTTAACGTTTGTCTTTGATTCTGAATCTTTCATGCCGGTGGGTTCTCGACTCGAGCGGGGGCTTTTCGAATTTGATCATTATCATTACTTATAGGTCGGACCGCCTGTGGTCATATGCATATGCAGACTGGACTGAGACCGCGGCCGGGGTAAGTACTTAAGTCCCCGCTCCATGTATGTCACGGCGACGTCGACACCAGTGGCGGTGGCCGTCGGGGCGTTGTTGTCCATGTTGTTGTTGTTACGGTCGAGGCTCGTCTAGGACGTCCTGGCAATGCGGGCGGGTACTTTAGTCGAGGCACCTGGCACATGTTGGTGTTGGGGGAGAATTTCGAAGTTGGTCGCGGACTCACCGTGGGACGCGGTGGAGAAGTCGTAATACGCGAGCTTCGCTCCCGCTCCAAGGTGTG
The DNA here is from genome assembly GCA_026283605.1 of Ganoderma lingzhi. Lineage (NCBI taxonomy): Eukaryota > Fungi > Basidiomycota > Agaricomycetes > Polyporales > Polyporaceae > Ganoderma > Ganoderma lingzhi. The sequence goes on from JAPJYM010000001.1 coordinate 4,503,549, forward strand.
AGTGATGCCGTCATGGGAATGGGCCGTCCTGTGTACACTCCAACAGTACGTACATACGACGAGGGTCGAGGGTCGCGGCCACCGACGGCGTACGTGCGATTAAAAAACACCGAGGACGGGGTCCGTCGCTTAATCTATACATATTACATGGGGGTGGCCAACTCTACGGAGAACGTCGGTTTAAATACTTGTGGCCGAGAAGGCGGGGGGCGGGGGGGGAGGGCAGGGATAATTTAGTCATCTAGTCTATAAGGCAGGAGGGATACATGGGCAATACATCGATGTTGAGATACACGGAGACACGGGGATGGAGAGCGACATTGACGGCGGAGGATACGGCATACGACCGAGGTCGACCGAGGTCCCACAACCACCGGATGCAGTGAGAAAACATCCATAGCAGGGGAAACAGGCGAGAACGATGGAACGTGGAGTGTGGGTACCGAGGGGGCCAGGATGACGGAAAGGGCGGGGATGCATGTTATGGCTTAACAGAGCTTGTCTCTGTGCCGTACTGGCTTGTCACGAAGGAGCTTACAGGATTGGCTTCTCCAGTGGCTGGAAGACGAGCGTTCCCTTCGGCGGCTGGGTCACCTGTGTACCAGCACGGAGGTTGTATGTAGAGAGAACGCAATATGATATGTCAGCCTCGAGCGGAACAAAGAAAAACGCCGGCCGGATGGCAGCAGTGCGCGGGAGCACCCCAATCGAACATCAGACGAACAAACGCGCGCACACGTACCGTGTTGAGCGGGTCCGCAACCTCGAACTTGCCCTCAAGCAGCGTGGGAGTCGAACGGGCAATGAGGCACATAACGATGAGCTTGATCTCTGGAGCGGGGAGCACCGCATGACAACGAAAAGGGAAATCATAACGCCGTGAGTGCCTGCTGATCGGCGAACACTTTGCGCACTCACCGTTCACAGCGAGGACCCTCCCGGGGCAGGCGAACCGGCCGAGACCAAAGACGATGTGTGCGGGCCCAGTCATGATGGCCTCCTTGCCGGTCTCCGCCCACTGGAAGCCGTTGAACTCGCGGGGCTGCTCGCCGAACACGTCCGGGTTCTCGTGTACCGTCGTGGACATTGCAGTCACGAAAGAACCTGTGGCAATGTTCGTCAGCTCCATTTTAGACACCCCTCTATCCTATTGCCATTGGCCGGCCGTTGACTGTGTGCCAAGCCGTTCACAAAAACACCGGACAAGACGCCCCACAGAGCGAAGCGAGGCGGGAATGCCGTATGCAGATGGAGTAAAGCCCGAGAGTCGAGACGCACCCTTGGGAATAATCACGTTCCCGAGCGGGACGTCGCAAGTGGTGTACCGCATGGCCGAGATCGTGTCGCCCTTGAGGCGCATGACTTCGCGGATGAACGAGTCCATCAGACGCGCCTCCCGTAGGGACTGCGCGGTCAGGCGGAGGGCACCCGTCTCGTCCTCCTCGAGGACGTTCGCGAGCTCCTCACGGAGCGGCGCGAGGTATTCCGGGCGCGTGGCGAGCTGGCACAATACCCACTGCGACACGACGGTCCTGTGGAGTGCGAAAGCAGTAGTGGAATGAGTCGGAAGGAATGATGGAGACGCGTGTGGGGCACACTTACGTTGTGTGGACTGCGGCGAAGATCAAGCTGAGGGAAATGTGGGGAGTGAGAAGAGCGCCCCTGGGGCAAAATTTGTATTGTGAGTGTGAAGCGAACTGACCACAGCAAGAGGATGGCAATGTAGAGCCTTCGTGGCGCGCTGATCCTTCTGCCGTCCGGGTGCACGTACGTCTTCACGATAAGGTACAACACGGGTGTCGGCTATGTCGAGTCAAGGGCTTCAGCGCGAAACGTCATCGAAAAGGTAAAAGTCGCAACAAGTCCCACCTCGTCTTTCGGAGACACCTTGCCAGATCGAACGATATCCTCGTAGCGATTGATGTCGCGCCAGACGTTCGGCCCATACACGCGCAGGAAGCCGAACGGAATAGTGATGAGCATCACCTTGACCCTGGAGTGCCGAGAAGCGAGCAGAAGTCAAACGTTTATCAGCACGAGGCCTCGTGGCGGCGGTCGAAGGCGAAGCACTTACCATGTGTACAGGATCCAGAGTATGGGCAGGTACTTGCCGATGATCGAGAAGTTTTGGTACTGTCCCGTGAGCTCGGCCATGCCATTCGCGACGTCCTCGATGACCAAGAGGTTCTCCTTATTGACATAATCCTGTCGCCGGCGTCGTCAGCTCTATCCGACATACCGCTGTGGAGTGAAGTCGCGTCCTACCTGACCGAAAAGGAGTATCAACGTCGTCTCGGCGATCGTATTGTGGAAGTGGTTAAAGCAGCTTGGATTGTTGCCAGTCTCCAGGCCTTCGGCGGCGAGGTCCACAAATGCCTTACCGTCCCGTTGGAAAAGGGGCCATACTGTGGGTTCGGGGAAGTGAGCCTTCCCGGGACAAGCCACGATGAGATAGAAGTTCGCCTACTTCGATGAACTATCTCATCGATCCGGTTTACGATGCCTTCCCGGACAAAATCGTTTAGGTCTCGAAAGAGAGTGCCTTGCGTGAGTGCCATGATCGGCTGAAGATTCATGATCTAGAGGAGCTGATTGAGTACAAGGTCGCCTTGCGAGATCGATGTCCGACGTACAGCAGCTGAGCCCTGCTCAAAGCTAAAGAGGCGATCGCATGTCAAGACGTGACGAGCGTGTTCTTGGTTGACGATATATTCTAGCTGTCCTCGGTGTAAACGTTAACCCAGGTAACAATACGAGGAATAAACTTACGTTTCCCTTTCTCCGTACACCAATGACAGGTCCATGCTTTGCGAGAGCTTCCCCATACGCTTCTCGTGGCCTGGAGAAGATGTCCTCGGGCTACACAGCGGTCATTAGAAGGGCAAACGATCTCTAATCACGATACATCATACCGCAATGTGGACCATAGGAGGCAGACGATTCTGTGGTATCTGGGAAGGACGTCAAACACCCGCGATGGAGAGCTTTGGCAAACGAAACCTACGGCAGGACGCTTGACGTACAAGCCGAAGAGGAAAACGGCGAGGGGGGCCGCCAAGAGGTAGTAGTTGTCCATGGTGTGCGGGGAATTGTCGCGCCGGTGGGGCAGAGAGACACCCCTTACATATAAACCCAGCGGGCGAGGTGCCCGTGTTCCCGCTCATGTGCGACACGAAATGTCCTGAGAACTGTTGCAGGCCTTGTTAGCGAGCCTGCGCGGAGACGGTTTCTGGACCGGCAGTTCGGACCCGAGCTGCCTGCTGTGTAGGAAGCCAAACATCATCGATGACGCTCTAGCGAAGGCTAGAGCTGCGGAATAGGTGTTACCGAGTTCGGGATTCGTAAAGGTGAAGGCTGTTCGCATCAGAGCAGAACATGGCCTCGCGTGGAAGCGGCGAGGACCGTACTGGCCAAGGGGGAGACTCCGACGGAAGAGGCATGGGAGTGTGCGGAATATATTTTTTTTCCTGACATTGTCAATAGTTGCAAAACATGAGCGGCCCATTGATGCGTGGTATCGCAACTTACCCGAGGCTTCTATCGCCACGCCGTGCCGAACCTTCAGGGATATCGGTGGCCATTAACAGTGCATTGCCAGGGGCACGCCGTGTGAGATATTCCTGCGTGACCGAGGGTGAATAATACCCAGACATTGAGAAAAAGATGTGCATATATGCGCAGCGTCGGCCACGGGTGGAGATGTAGAGGAACATGGACAAGAGACTGTCCTGGGAATAAAAGCCGATCAGCCAATTAACGTGGCATCCGGCAACTCCCGACCATCCCCATTTGTATATCGAGTATGTTGCCATTAATATTATATTGCCACCGTCCAAGCGCGCCTCGCAAAATTGCACCCTGTGCCTAGATCCTTTCAACGCCCTTGCAGGACGAGGCGATCACGCTTATTATATGAAGGCCGAGACTAAGTATATACAACCTACATATTCTTGTCAACCCCCGGAGCGCTGAAAGACGGAAGGGAGGCTACCGGGGAACTTCAAGTCGGACACCGACGCCTACCGACGCCGGGACACCAACCGCAGGAGTCGCATTAGGGCTTCTTACGAAACATGCTTGTCAAGAGGAGTCAACCTGGGCACCTTGGTCATTCCGGAAGCCCTATGTTGCACCCCGGGACGGCTTATGGAAGTTTCGCCGGGGCCCGTGCCCACGCGGCCATCCGACCAAGGCTTCTGGTTTCTGGTGGGGGTGCCGTGGTCAATCCCATGCAAGTCTCCGTCTCGCTTAGATAGCCTCATGTCTGACTGTCATGCTTTCGTCTTGTTCATATCCGCCCCGTGGTTCCTGATTATCGATTTGTTCTGAATGGAGTGACATACAGGACGCCTTCGGGGCGGGACAGCTGATACAGCCACAATTGACGAAAGGGGACCAGTCCAGGCTGGCGATGCACGTCGGCGAGGCCTCCGTTTGGCCTTCGAAGAAGAAGCAAGATTACCGGTTAGATACCGTACGAGCCGAGCTTCGGCACTTTTAGCTGGTTACCGGGGGTGAGCCTTCTCGGGCCGTTGGGCCATTCAATTCCTCGGTCCCCGAGTTCAGTCGTTAGTCAAGCCTGCCAAGGGTCAGGCCACGCCCAGAGGTCACACGGATTGTTTCCTCGTATTGCGAAGGGCGTGTCTCGGGCTGTCTCGGGTTGATGAAGTTCCCGCCACGAAGACGAAGACGAAGCCGCACCAATCGGTCCTAACATAGCCTTGATTCAGAGTTTTAATGACCCGGGACGCGGACCACCTAGGATGCTGAGAAGGGATTCGACCAGCAGCCGTATCGGATTTGCACACGGTGAGAAAGTTCAATGCGGACAACGGGGCTGAAGGGCTGAAGGTCGCAATGACGACCATCTCTTGAGCTTGAAACTTGGGGCGGACGTACTTGATGATGTTGCTGGCCGGGTCCGAAACACGCGCACCAGTCTTGATGCCCCCAGGAGTTGAAGCAATCTGTGGAGACCTGCCGCTAGAGATCAGTCGTCGTCATAGTCAATATAGATAGTACATGTGCGCTGAATCCGCCAGCCTAGTGATACAACAAGGTAATCCAATGGATCCGAGTCCCTCCAGATACACAAGAAAGAGACACTTGATGAAATACGAAACCACAAACCAAACCAAGGCGACGATCACGTCGCAGTAAGAGCGAGCCGACTCTGCTCGAGGACACGATTAGTGGACGCGGGGATGGACATGAGGTCCGCGAACTCGGCCTTGAACGCGACGGAGCCCTCCGCGTCGGCCTTGATGTGGCAGAGCGCCTGGAACGCGACGCTCCACGCGAACTTCGGTTTCTTCGTATACGCGTACGACGCCTTCAGCCGTTCAATGTCAGCAGCGGACGCGAGCAGGGAGTCCGGCGAGATCCCCGGGCCAGCCGCATACGACCGCGCGAGCTCGTCGTACTGGACCTGTGCTGACTTGGTGGCATGGGCCTTGCCCTTCGCCCACGGGGTGGACTTCTTGGACGTGCGGCTGGCGATGGCTTGCCACTCTTTGATGTGGCTGTCAATGTGCTTCTGGATGAGGGCGAGGTCAGGCCCTACGGGAGAGGAGTCGTTGACCCATAGCGCATCTTTTCCCAGGGCCGGCGGAGGTCTTGGTCGTCCCCGAAGAACCGCGGCTTCAGACCATCGTAGCGCTTGATCTCTTCGTCCTGTATCTTCCGGCCTGCATCAAACAGGTGATCGAGGATGAACTCGCCGAGCTTCGGGTCCCGCTTGAACTGCAGGTTTTGACCGCCCCGATGCTCAGAGAAATTGTCGCCCTTCCTAGGCTGGAGGGAAGGGGGAAGTTCCTTCTTGAAGTTCCGTTTGTCGCGCTTGAGGACATCCTCTTTGACGCGATGGCCCGTCTTTCGGGAGTCCAGCACGGTGTTGAACCTGCGAGAGGTTCATGAATCTATCTCAGATGTACAAACTGCGCACTCACATGAAGCGTGCCGAGTGGTCTGCGGCGCGTCGTATCCGAACGCGAAAGCCGAGCCTTCGTGGAACTGGGAGTACAAGCCAACCGGTGGCGTGGAGAGCCCTAAGAGCAAGCTCTCCTGGAGCTTTCGACGGTGCGCATTGGGGTCGTGCGCGAGGCCAGCCAGTTCCGCCGCCAGGTCTTTCACCTGCTGAATCTTGCCCATGTCTTCAAAATTGTCGCGGATGAAGTTTGCAGGCTCCTGCGTCAGCGGCGGAGTGCGGAAGTCGTTGACAAGCCTGTCGTCATAAATGACAACGGCGACATCTATCCAGTATGATCAACATAACGTATATTGCAAGTGAACATAAACGTACCTCCGTCGTAGTCTACGTAATTATGCACGGATGAGATCAGGCAACACTCCATCTTATTACGCGACTCACCTCCTCCCGCCAGAAGACTTGCGAAAGAACGGGGCCCGACGGTCGGAAGCACGATGACGTCCGTATACGCAGAGAGCGCGTCACATTGAACGGCCGTAACCTAGGCAAGATGAAGATGATGCAGATGGTCAGTAATTAACACATCCAAGTCACATGTGCATACCTTTTGAACGTCTGAAGGGAGTCGATTCGGGTTCCGATAGATCTAGAAGACTATGCATCAGCGGATCTGAGTGTCCAGCGTGATATAGCACAGTTACCAAGACATCACCGAGGAGGAGATGCGGGTTCAGGTCGCCCACCTCTTTGAGGGCCTTCGTCGACTTGAAGTAAATCTCTCCCTCCTTCAACACACCACATGGGTCTTCGCCGCCGTCAGCACGTTCCAAACCACTAACTGCAGATAACGGGACACACCGGGGACAATGAACGCCTCCGCAGAGCGCGGGACAGCAATGTGGTACTCATGAATGATCTCCTCCACCACGAGCTTCATCACCATCTTCAGCTTGTCATACAGCGGCTCCAGCTTCAGCGGGTGGAACCCAGCCTGGAGAAGATCCAGGATGGCCCCGTGGATCGTGAGCGGCTGGCCCGTCGCCTGATCGCGCAACGCCGTATACAGCGCCGCGTTCGCGTTCGAGCTCTCCCCATCCTCCGCCTCCGCGATCTCCCGCGCGAGCTCTTCCAGCGCCTCCGCGGGCTCGTCGCCCTCGAGGTAGTCCTGGAAGCTCCTGCTGACGAGCCCGAGCGCGCGCGACGTCCCCACGGCGTGCTGCAGCGCGCGCTTCATCGCGACCCCGCCGACCTTCTCGACCGCCTTCCACAACAACGCCATCGCCTTCGGCCCGTCCCACTGCACGAGCGGCTTCACCTCCGCCTCGACCGTCTCCCGCATGAGCTCGACGAACGTCTCCTTCGGCACCCCGTTGTGCGCCAGGTTGAGGATCGTCAGACGCGAGAGCCGGCTGGGGAGCGTGACGCGCGGCGGCGCGAGCAGGTCGAAGACATTATGCGCCGGGTGAGGGTTGTTCAAGTCCAGCGTGATCTTGACCTGCGACTCGCGGATCCAGATCTTCGGCGTGGACGAATGATCGCGCGGGTGCAGGACCCAGAGGCCCTTCGCGCCTCCGAAACGTCCTTGGACGGCGGTTGGGCGCTCGTCGAGGCCCATGCGGCGAGCGATAGCGCTGAGCGCGGCGTTGTTCATCCAGCCGCAGCCGTCGGTGTAGATGCACTCCGCGGGCGGCTTCTTGTCTGGGTCGCAGTGAGGCGCAACTAGAGAGGCGGCATTGGTAATGGAATAAGATGGGTGCGAGTGAACATAACTTACACTCGTCTTTCGTATGGAAGACATGTTCCTTGGGAATGTGCAACACAGGCACCGAGATGGAGAAGCCGAGGTCGAAGCGGGTAGCCCACTTTGAGACTGGCTGAGGGACCAGCATGCACATGAGCCAAAGTCACCAGTAGATGAGCCAGGAGCCTACCTGCGCGTCGTTGCGTTCCATAGAATTATGCCACGCAACGAAATCCATCAGGGTGATGCGCCGCTCGTCTCCCTTTACACGTTCAGCGCGCTCGTAATCCTCCGGGATCTCCATGAGGAAGATCTTCTTGTCCTTCGGGAGGAATGCGACGAAAACCCGTCCGCACAGGACGAACTTTGCGTGAAGAAGAGCCGGACGTCATCCGCGCGGTTGTTGACGACCTCCTTCGGGATCGACACCTGGAGCATGCGTCGGGATCCGAGGAAGCGCGCGGTCCGGCACGACTTGCGCATCTCCATCTTCGCGAGGACGAGGCGGAAGCCATCGTTTGTCTCCTCCAGTCGGACGACCTGCTGGATCCGGCCCCCGTACCAGTTCGGCTGGTCCATGAAGTCGCCTTTCAGGCCGAGTCCGCGTCCTTGCCCTTCGATGATCGCGGCGTCTTCCCGGTCGAGCTCGGACCTACGTTTATATCAGCGACTGTCAGTTTGAACACCATTGGGACACACCAAAGGGCCGCATCCGATGGCAAGACATCCCCGAGGGAGCGACCGAGCGCTTGAGAGACGTTAACAGCGTTGACGTTCGGTCCCTTCAAGTTTCGCAAGGCCTCCTCTGACTGAACCACTGTCTCCCAGCTCCACAAGCCCCGCGAAATCCCGCGAGCAATCTCATATTGGACTCCCCAGCTCAACGGGATCTTGTCAAAAAATGCTGGGCCTCCTTGGAATGAGCCACGATGTGGACGGCAGGCAGCGTCGACGGGTCGAGCGGCTTCAGGTGCTCTTTGCGACGAGAGGGGCCGGCCGACGCGGAGGTTGGTTCAGCCTCGTTGTCAAAACTGACGGTCCTGTCAAGGGCGTTCGAGATCCTAGTGATGGTCGGTGTGTCGACTTTCGATTGATACGGGCTCGGGGAGTCGTCTCGATTGCTCTGCGCGGCTGCGATCCTGCCTGAGCGGGAAGGTGTCTGCGGTACGGAGTCCGTCCGGTGCATCCGTGTGATGTTCCCGGAACATGTCGATGTTTGGGGCACTCTGGCGACCGGAGACGGTGCGGCCTAAGAATTAGACGATGTCAGTTTGAGGAACCAAAGAACACAGCCCGGAGCGCGGCGCATGACTACGCTGAGCGTTACTACCGAGGGTGCTATGGAAAGACCTACCCTCTGGTTGGTCCGCGGCGCTTTACGCGCAGTGTTCGCGACGATGGGCCGACCATACGTCGTCTCGTACGGCATGGTACGCTTTCTCCCGGTGGTGGAATCGATCGATGCAGAAGACGACAGAGAGGTCATCGAGCTATTCCTGGACTCGATGTTCGAGAAAGCGAAAGATGGGGCTCTGGAAGGAGGGTCGAGCCCTCGCTCTCTGTCTCAATCACTAGCCGAGCGATAGTAAGCATGTATGATAGACACTCGCGAATAGGATACCAAACTTACTGGCTTCGACTATGGGATGGCTCGGCGCGGTCAGGAATGGGGCAAGGGATGGAGCAGAAATTACACTAACCAGACGCTTCGGAATCACTGGCATTAGCCTGGCCACTGCTTGTGCCATTTGATGAGCGAGCAACACTGATAGAGGCGGCGTTCCGATGAGCTGAATCCACGGAATTTGATTCATGAGTACGAGGAGTCCGTCGATCATGTCGCCTGGCTGGTAAGAAGTCAGAACACGTTCAGATACCTTACACACCGAACTGACCATCGTTTTGAGTCCCGATTCCTCTTTCTGAAGTAATCTTGGCTGGTCGAGGGGTCCTCTTCCCTGGTGTTGTTCCGTCCTCGCTGCTCCGCACGAGATCCGATCGCGGTTGACCGTTTGCTCCGCGACTCTGTAGCGCAACCGGTACACGCTGGACTGTAGGTACTGAGATAGTCCGTAGAAAGTGGTGGGCCTGCGAGATAGAATCGCCTCCCCAAAATTCGCTCTCAGAGTCGCTCTGGTATGCGGCGTTAGTCTGGCTTCTTTGCGCCTACCATCTGGGTCGTACCTCGCTCATGATTTGAGATAATTGATAGTCTGTGGGGTCCGCTGCGATGTTGTGGTATCCTAGGTCGATGTAGAGAAGACAAGAGCAGGCTTTGAAGGCGCAAGGCCCCCAAGCTGCGGTAGTTAGATAGTAGACAGTCGTCAAGGAGTCAATGCAAAGTTCAGTCTGATCAGTTGATCATGAACACACCGTGACCCGCCAAGCTAGCCGGCGGCAAATGCCGGGCCAAGTTGTGGCCCCCTGCAGCTTCAACTTGCCACAGGCCAAGCACGATCCCAGCTTGGTCCCAGCAGCCATCGCCATGCATCTTTCATACGCCTTGTGTCTTTCTATGATTTATCCCCCCCGTATTCGCTGCTCCCAACGTGTATATCCCCGACCAAATTGTCGCCTTGAAGTGGCATGCTGTCAAGTCGCGGACTTCACGGGTCCTTTCCGACTCCTTGAACAACGCGTCAGCTGATGTCGTCCTCGGAATCACGTATGTGCTCACTATCATCGTTTTGCCGGGTAAATATGCAAGTCTCTCTGCTCTGCACGGGTGTGTGTGGAAATATCTTCACGTGCGTCTAGGGTTGTGTTTGCTATATCTGGTCTGCCGTCAACCGGGACCTTTGGGTACCACAGGTACCATGAAAGTCTTCTGGCATTCCCAATCGCTTCTCCACGACCCACCACACGAGATCCTATCTGGAAGACTTGTGCCGTATCTCGAGAGCCCTGATCGCCTCCAGAAGATCAAGGCCGCGCTCGAGCAAGACGACTCCTTCGAAATCGTGTCCGCCCGGGATGATTGGCCTCCGAACATCGAAGACTACATCCTTGCGGTGCATTCGGAGGACTATTTGAAGTACCTGGAGACCATTTACGATGAATGGGTAGCTATCGGCGGGGACAGGGTGCGTCATCTGCCTAATCTTCTCTTACCGTTCGACCGACCAGACTGTGTTCAGAGCGCGGTGTTCCCGGAAACGTTCCGACATCGCTCAATGCAGTCGGTGGGTTCGCATGAAACCAAGAACATGTCCGCTTTGGCGAAGCCAGGTAAGTCCGCCAAATCGACGTTTCGAGGCAGCTGTGAATGGCTTTTAGGGGTTTACTGCTTTGACCTAAGCTGTCCTATAACATCTAGTAGGTTTTCTTCCACCGTGCGAGTTCCAAAGACGTAGTATGAACACCATGCATAGACACGTACCAAGCTGCCGTCGCCTCTGCCAAGGTTACGCTCTCCGCCGCGCGAGCTCTCGCTACTACCGTCGACGGTTCCCCCAGCGTGGTGTTTTCGCACTGGCGTGAGTCATCGTTATCGCTACAACAGCTCTTGGCACGTACCTGAACTATTTATGTCCAGACGACCCCCGGGACACCACGCGCAGGACGCCTTATGCGGTGGTTACTGTTACTTAAATAACGTGCGATCGCCGCGAAGTACCTGCTCAAACACCACGAAGCCAAACACGTTGCCATTCTTGACGTCGATTACCACCACGGCAATGGAAGTAAGGGCTTCTTTTTGTCGCCGATACGGCAACAGTTAACTTTATCGCCTTTAGCGCAACAGATATTTTACGATAGCGCTCAGGTGCTTTACGTGTCGCTACATGCGGAGGGCGACTATCCCTGTAAGTCATCCTTCCATGCCTGGAGACCAAGGTTTAGAAGGTTGGGCAGCTGACGCACGCTCTGCAGATTTCACAGGTTCAGCGGAGGAGCGCGGCGCGGACCTGGCCTAGGTTACAACCACAACTTCCTCGCTGCCACCAGGCCGCACCACGGACGATCTGTATTGCGAAACTCTTGAGAGAGCTGCGGACGTAATCCGGGGTCGCGCGGAAGTCGACTATCTCATCGTCAGGTCGGTCTGGCCCCGGCTCACCCAGTACGGGTGCACTTACTTACGGCATTCACCCAGTCTGGGCGTAGATACTTACTCGGAGGATCCCATTTGCGAGTTCTTGCTAACCCAAGCTTGCTATCCGCGTATCGGCGCGACCATCGCAACTCTGGGGAAGCCAACCCTCTTCGTCATGGAAGGGTGGGTCCATGTTTGCCTGAGAATATGGCGAGATACAGTACTTACGGTTCTCTTCGATAACAGCGGTTATCATCTTGAAACCCTGGGCGAGAACGTGCGCGCCATTTTGCTCGGATTCGAAGGCCAGCGGAAGCTGAGCGTCTGGAGCGTGCTGTCTTCTACTTTCCGTTCCTGACTTAGGACAGTCGATCGTTTCCCACATAAATCTCGTACTTGCTGCTCAATCTCGCCTGCGTGCCAAGGCAGACAAACATGGATTGATCTCTAGTCTCATATCCAGACCATCCGCGCGTTGGCGTTCCCTTTGGGAGAGGGGTTTGTGTCCATCCGTGCACGGCGCCGAGGGCCACTGGTACACAGCGCATAATAATGATCCGCAAACTGTACATTTGACGGGAACCTCTGGTGTCTGGTAGAAGCTCCAAGGTGATGTTTCCGATTTCAAAACAAAGCTCAGACCTAAATTGCAATTTTGAACTCGAACCCTCCTTATCATTACGCCCACTAGTTGAACCATTGATGCCTCCTTCCATATACGTCTTTGCACTGTCACCACTGCCAGCACGTCCGACTTGTGAAGCTTTTATTGTTCTGCATCACGACTCCGAATACGACCGTCACCCCACCAGAAGGTATGCCAGATATTTTGACGTGTTTCCTTGTTCTCCATAAGGGATAACTGACTCGTAACGACCCATTATAGATCCTCACTGCGTCCATGTGGAGTATTCTGAACTTCGTGCGTGGGTGGAAACTCCGAATTGGACTCGCTGAAGTTGAAAACTTATCTCGCAATCAGGAGGAAGAATCTGATAGCGTGTTGGCACCCTTGTAAAGCGTACTTAAACTCCAGCTGAGTGAGCTCGACAGCCCGGTCATCGCCCTGATTGTCTCTAACGCTATGCCTCCAAAGCCTTTTCAGCCCTCCGTCATAGGCGTATCCTCTTCATCCGTCAATTCGGCTGCGGCGACTCGTGTTCAGCCTATTACCCGTCCCGCTAGTCGCACGTTGATTGCGGCGACGGAATCGTCCCTTTAATACAGCGTACCCCGCCCCGGTCCGAAAGCCCTTATCGCTCGTCGCCAAAAGTTGGCAATGGAGGTTGCATGGTGGCAGCTCAAGGTGGAGGACTGGTTCAACACATATCTCCCCGGTGAAGATCTCCCTGACAACCTCGAATGGACCCCTTTCAACGTCGACCTCACGTCTGAGGTGGCCATGTACCCAGGCTTGGTGAGCCAGCAGCGGGGAACTTGAGTCTGCTTCCATATCGCTTATATTCTGCGTCATGACAGAAAGAGGGTCTGCAGAACATGATCGAGACGGCCGAGTGCCATGGCCTGGCAGCGCGCTTGACGAATCGCTATCCCGACAACATCCCTTCGAGCACTGGTCAGACGACTCGGATTTGCCCCGATCTAGGGATATATCCCGCGCCACGTCCAAACCCCGACTCGGACGCCCAGGACCCTGCCGCTGCGTCTGTCGATCCTACCGAGCTACTTCGTGTTCGGTACAACGCGATGGAGGTCCCCGTGGAAGTGAAGCACGAGACGATGAAACGCACGACAGCCCCCTCGACCCCGGCACCTACTACCGATACCCCTCCATCTCCCTCCGTCTCAAACCTTCCTATGTCGCTTCCTCAAGTCGCATCCACACCTGAGAGCGACTTCTTCCTCCGTCACCCCGAGGGTGGCGCTGCCCAACCCCTCGGTCTCAAGGAATATTGTGGCCAGATGGTGGACTACGTCATCGAGCTCGCCAACCGCCAGCACCGTCTCTTCGTCTTCATGATCTTGTTCGTGAACGAAAAGGCACGGCTCCTGCGCTTCGACAGAACCGGGGCTTCGATGACGCCCGAGTTTGACTACACCCAACGCCCGGAGATCATCGGGAAGTTCTTGTATCGTCTCTCTCGGCAGAGCGGCGATGCAAGTGGCTACGATCCTACTGCGGTCCCTGCGAGCTTGGCTGACGCCGAGCTGTTTCGCAACTTGCATACTCGCTATAACTGCCGCGAGTCGGCCGTGGCGCGGGGTCTAGCGGATGCGGCCATGGACGGCTGGCCGATCTACAAGCTCACCATCGAGGGTCAATTTACCCCGGACGACAGGAGGGCTGTTCTTCGTAACGACCCCGTGTCTCGACGGGAGTTCCTTATAGGGAAGCCCATGACCGCTAGTCGATCCCTGTGTGGCCGTGGGACGAAAGCACACGTCGCGTATGACATCGCGACGAAGAAGATCGTGGTCATCAAGGACAGCTGGCGACCGAACTCGGACAACGTACGTCCTGAGTACGACACCTATCTCCTCCTGAACGGCGCCGAACGACCCCCCCACAAACCATTTTCCATCCCGACTCTCCTTGGCGGGGGAGATGTGACCTGGAACAATGTCGCACAGGAAACCCAGACCTCGAACCCAGACCTCCTCACTCGCACCCACTTCCGTCTCGTCCTGAAAGAAGTCTGCCGGCCTCTCGAGGACTTCACTAATTCTCTCGAGCTTGTCACGGCGATCATGTTTGCCCTTGACGGTATGCTCCAAACACGTCTCTACTGCGCGCGACTGGAAACTGACCCGTCTCGATACTCTTCAGCTCACGAAGTCGCATGGTTGTGCGCTCGGATACTGCATCGGGATGTCAGTATTGGCAATATCCTGATCCTTGACAAGGATCCCGAGGGCCCTCCAAACCCGCGATCCGCCAAAGGTTTGCTGGCCGATTGGGACCTCGCGAGAACGAAGGAAGAGTTGGATAATCCCGTGTTTACGCAGAAGACTCGATCCGTAAGGTACATTCACGAATTCGACGACCCTGATTGCTGACGTGAGATTTCCAGGGAACATGGCCGTTCATCTCTGCTCGACTGCAACAGACTGGTCCGGAACAACGCCACGAGCTCTCGGATGACCTCGAGTCATTTGTTCACGTTTTGAACTATTGTGCTGTGAAGTACCTCCCCAACAGCCTCTCAGATCAAGACGCCGACGTTGCCTCATTCATCTCCACTATCTACGACTATGCCTCCACGATAGATGGGGTAGACAAGGGCAGTATCAGGAAATTGCGGATGCTAACCGAGAACATACCATTCGTAGAATTGCAGAACCCAGAACTTCCTCTGAGCCAATTGCTCCGGACACTCTCCTGGCTCTGTTACTGTCATTATCACCACATTCAGCTCGCTCTGCCCAAGTCCCCCCACGTCATAGGTCCAGAGACGATGGACGTGGAGCCGGAACATTATACACACATCGGAACTATCGATGGCCCCGCCCTCATGGCGGACACTCTTGCCCCTGAACACATCCCTCACACCCTCACCCCAGCAACCGCACCTCTACCCCCATCCGATCCTTCCAAGTCGCCTCTCAACGACCACAAAGCTATCATACGAGTGTTCCTCCAAACTGTAGTACCTCCGAACGGGCACCCCGCGCACGGGCGCAAGTGGCCAGCATCAGACAAGATCAAGAGAGCCAAACCTCTCGTCTTGGCCGAGGCTACTATTAGCGTCTCGCAAAGCGGGAAACGCCTGAGCTACCCGTCCTATGCACCTTACGGCACCCCCAATCCCGAGCACTCGACCCCTGCAAAGCGCGCGCGGACTTCTACTAGCGACTCTCGCAACTCTCCGGCCCCTCGCGGGCGAGACTCCAGTCGCTCTGGGAAAGCAGGGAGGAAGACTCGGAAACCCAAGACGTCCACGCGAACGCGGACTCGCTCCGAGGCACCTTCTGCTCCTCAGCCTAGTTACATCGATCCCATGGCGCTGCGCAGCGATGGAGAATTGAGCCGCTCTAGGTCCACTACCCCTGAGTCGCAGGGGATGTTTGGGGATGACGATGACGACCTGGACATGGACGACGGCGAGCCAGGCACTCAGGAATCCGACGCGCAAGCACCTGTCAGTGCGCGCGGCCACCAGTACGCTGAGCGGATCAGCGACATGGCTGCTGGGCTAGATGACATTCAGTTCGATTAGCTTCGCCTGGGGGTGTCGAAGGTTGCTTGGTCGTCGTAGACGAACGACCGGTCGTGCTAGGAATTCAATATTCAGGACCTGCAGACTCTGAGCTATACGTTCGGTTTCAGTCTGTATCTACAGTTTTGCGGGTAGATGTCGGCTACGTTGTTTCGTATTGTGTTATACCATTGTCCAGACGTCAACTTCCCACTGCCACTTGAAGGCCGCACCACGGACGATCTGTGTTGCGAAACTCTGGAGAAAGCGCGGTGGACGTAATCCGGGGTCACACGGAAGTCGACTATCTCACCGTCAGGTCCGCCAGGTCCGTCTGGCCCGAGCTCACCTCCCGGATTTACTTCAAATTGCGGCATTCACCCAGTCGGGCTGGGCGTAGATGCTTAAGTACTCGGAGGATCCCATTTGCGAGTTCCTGTTAACCTAGGCTTGCTATCCTCGTATCGGCGCGTTCTTCGTACTTTCCGTTCCTGACTGTGGACAGCCGAAGGCTCGTTTCCTACATAAAGCTCGTGCCGTACTGCTCAATCTCGACTGTGTGCCAAAGCGGACAAACATGGATTGATCTCGAGGCTGAGGCTACTCTGTGTCCAGTTTTGCAAGTTTTGGTGGCAGTTAACCTGATCCGGCGCTGTGGCTGTAAGTACTTAATCGCGAGAGGATCTACATTGGAGGATCTGCGCAATAGGAGATCTGATATCTGCTGCACTTGGCGGATGCAGTCAGTAAGTAAGTTATATCTCTCGGGACGAAACGATGACAGTCGATTACAGCCTTGATTAAACAGCGGATGGTGAGATGATCCTCTTCGTTGCTTCACCACGCGTTCTCAGATCTCGAGCTTCTTCGCACTGTTCGCAGGTTCTGAATGACTCGGGCAGATCAATGTCAACGTATGGTCCGTCCAATACCGGTTAGGTTTGAGTCGAAAAGGCCCAATCCGACGCCTTAGCCTACTTCAAGACGTTTGGCAACGCCCCTATGCATCGACAATGGCAATGACATGATGCGCCCCCGTCCTCCAAATCGACCATATCCCGAACCCGAGCTAAAGTATTTCCCACCTCCCCCCCCACTCCTCGTCCACGATCAGGGGTAGACATTGGGGGCCAGACTCAACGTCGATGTTCCGTATCCACTCCAGCTTGATGCGGACGAAGCGAGACTAGTACTAGGACTCCCACTCCCGAAATATACATCTCGCGGACATCGACCTCCCGCTGCGTCGCTCGGGCTGCTTTGTTGGCGAGCTCTCGCCGGTCACCGCTCCTCCACTATCGCACTCGTCCTGGGACCGCGCGGCACCCCTCGGCCGACACATGGTGGTTCAATGGCTTCTCCAGGACCCCCTTCCCTTCCTCCGGGCCTTCTGGCTGAACTGGCCATCTCGTTGGAAGGGCTCCAGAGGGCCCGGTTTCTCGCCATCGCGTCGCTTTGCTGCGCGGTTTACGACTACACCTTGACTTTGGACCAAGAGGTGCGCGTCTGATCGTGTTCTTCTAGAGGGCAATTATTTAGACTGACGACGCATGCAGGTCGAATACTTCTGGACGGGATGCTGGACGCTTTCGAGGGTTTTGTTCCTTATCGTGGGTACCTTTGGTGGCGCGAAAAGGATCCGCCGACTGACCAGCCTTCTTCTCAGAATCGTTACTTTCCACTGGGCGTGTTAGCGTAGGTCTTTCCACTGCTGTGTCGTTCGTGTTGCGTGACTAACATGGCCATCAGAAATACTTTGACTGGTACGTCCCTATCTAGAGGTGGATAGCATAGAGGTCTTATGGCTGTCAATTACGGGTCTGCAGGCTTTGTGGCCAGTATGTCCGTCGACGTGAGCATTCTCCATCTGCGATTCAAGTGCGCTTTCCGCTGACAATTTCGCAGTCGTACGTGCAGATCTTGCCGCAAAGCAAACTCTCTGACACCGATACAGCTGCACTCGTTCATACACGGAGGTTTCCTCATGTCTTTCATCGCCATCTCAGTCATCCAAGGTGCGTCTCACCGACGCCTCCTCACCGCCAGCCCCATGCCGACGCCCTCTTCCGCCCATATCCTGCAGCGATCATCGTGCTCCGGATATGCTACGTCTACTCCAAGAGCCTGCTCGCGCGAGCGTTCGTCATCGGGACGTTCGTCGCGTCTGCCATCTCCACGCTCGTTATCCTCGGGACGATCTGGCACGACCTCGAGGCCGTTCCCGTGAACGTGCCCGGGCTCAAGATCACGAGTTGCATTGCGCCGACATCCAAGGAGGTGTGGAAAATCTTCGTTCCAAATATCGTCCAGCATACAGTGCTGTACCTTGGCGACGACGATCCCGGCGTTGAGGATGCGGAAGTTCGGGAAGAAGTCGATGCTGATGGACCGCTTGGTCATGGAGTATGTGATCCCTGATCTTTGTCTGGATGTGTCTGACCGGAGACACAGCGGCGGTATATTCTACTCCGTGGTTTTCGGTACGTTACCGCGCCACGCTCTTCTTCTGCACGAGTCTCATGCCCTCGCAGTCGCCGCCATGTTTTCAGCTATCGGTTCGCTGGCAAGAACCCCTCTGGTCAGTTGTTCCCTCGAACTGTGCGGTGCGGCTTTGGTCTTCCTAACGCAACACAACAGGTAACGATACCCGCGATATACTCCAAGTAAGCGGATTCGGCCCCAGCCCGCCCGCGCTCCCTAGTAACGTCCTCCTCCTCTCCAGCGTCCTGCTAGCACTGTCCTCCATCGCGGTGTCGAGGCTGATGCTCAGCATCCGCTCGCTCGCCGCCAGCCTCTCCCTCCAGCCCGACTGGCTCCTGAACAACACCGAGCTCAACCGCGTCAACTGGAAGCTCGGGCCGCGCGAGGGCGAGATCATCGTCGAGATGGACACTTTTGAGGACTTGGAGATGGAGATGGACGACGGCGACTCGGCCACGTACGAACGGGTGAGCTCGCCTGTGGTGCACATGTCGCGTGTGGGCGTTTTGGAGCCGGCGGTGTACCCCGGGACGAGGGATTACAAGTCGCCGCCACGCGTGAGGAAGCAAAAGATCGATCTGGGTTGACGGCGATGTTTGCGTCCTTCCAGTGCCAGACAAAAATATTAATGGCCCCGGGGTTAGTATATGCTGTCACTGGCGACCCGCAACGATAGTGTAACTTAAGGCCATATCGGAGATGTATCATTATTATCCATCTACATACACATTCTCCTTGGTAGTTTCGTACAGCACACCAATGTTCATAAAGTGTACTTGTCGTGAAAACGACTCGCGGCTCTGAACCACCGTCGGCAACCAGGAAAGTTACCATATGTGGCAGCTCGGCAACAGCCGAAACACCTCTCTCGCTCAACGCCCTGGACTCGAGGCTTGAGCTCAAGCCATCCGATCCTCTACGACCCACTACTTGCCCGCCGAGGCCTCCTACTCTCACCATGGCTGAAATCGCTGCTCCTCCCATGGCCATGGACCCCATGCAAGGCGTCCAGACCAACATCGTCGCCCCCGCGCCCATCCCAGGACAGACCCCCGCCGCCGTCCCCGTCCCCGCCCCGGCGCAGCCCGCACAGGAGGAGGCCGCCACGGAGACGCTGTACATCCAGAACCTGAACGAGAAGATCAAAATCCCGGTCCTGAAGGCGTCCCTGCGCGGGCTGTTCAAGTCGTACGGCGAGGTGCTCGACGTCGTCGCGCACGGCAACCTGCGCATGCGCGGGCAGGCGTTCGTGTCCTTCGAGTCGCCCGAGATGGCGAAGAAGGCCCTGAAGGAGGTCCGCGGGTTCCCGCTGTACTCGAAGCCCATGGTGCGTGTGTCGTCCGTGTGCTCTGGGGGCTTGTGCGTGGACGCGGGGGAGAGGCGGTCGTGGACCTGTGTGTGAGGCTGATGTCGTGCTTCGTGCCAGCAAATCTCATTCGCGAGGACGCGGTCGGACGCGGTCGTCAAAAAGCTCGACGAGGCGGGCTTCGACGCGCACAAGCAGCAGAGGTTGGACCACAAGAGTATGTCCTTCATCTTCCTCCTGCCATGTCCATGTGACACATGGATTCACCTTCCGCCTGTGCATCTTGTAGAGGCGACGCGGTATACCAACCCGATCAAGCGGAAATACCGCCAGAAGCGTTTGGCTGCAGAGGGTGAGTGCCCATTCACGACTGCTCCAGGATGTGTTCTGAGATTTGCTGTAGTCGACGGTGCGGCGGCTGTCCCGGCCGCGAAACGTCCAAACGTCCAGATGCCCGACGAATACCTGCCCCCGAACAAAATCCTGTTCCTGCAAAACCTCCCCGAGACAGTCACCAAGGACCAACTCATGGCGCTCTTCTCCAGTATGTTGCATCTCCATCTTTGCATGATCTACATGCGTTCATCGCTATCTCATCACAGATATCCAAACTTGCACGAAGTCCGTCTCATCCCAACAAAGAAGGATATTGCGTTCGTGGAGTTCCTGGACGAGCAGAGCGCTACGGTGGCGAAAGATGCTCTTCACAACTACAAACTGGATGGGGAGAACAAAATCAAGGCATGTCTCTGTCTGATCTCCTTATACCTTGGCCGCTCACGACTTTGCACGGCAGATCACGTTCGCAAGGAAGTAATGTTCCGGCGGAGGCGCTACTCCTGTTTGTCTGCTATCGCACATAGACGTGGACCCTGTCTCCCTACTGTACCGTCGTTGTATTCTGGTGCCCACGCGCAATGTATTATACATGCTATCGGGATCGATAGCTCTTGGAGTCGACGTCGTTGAGTGTGCAGATCTGAGCCGTACAGCCTGGCGCGGGCCTGGCAGACAACGCGGCATCACGCACATTGATGAGAGGAATTCGGTGCACAACGTATTACGGACATTAGCATAGGGTACAATACACTGCCGCGAAAGAGGGTCAGTTGTGGCCCTCTAGATCATGATGCATTGAAGCGTAAACACGCACAGGGTGTAGGAGACGATGTCTATGCAGCCTCTGCGGCGTCCTTCTCGCGGTCTGCCCGAATACGAGTCTTGACGTCCGCAACCATCTGTTCCCTCTCTGCCCGACGTTCAGCAATAAGACGGAGGATGTTCCCCCTCGACGCCGTATTCCCTGTTCGCCACTTCCATCCCTTCCCGTCCGAGCCTTTCGTGTGCCGCAAGAAGTACGCCTGCATGTCATGCTCCCTTCTCCCCACCAACAGCCTCTCCTTGAGGAACTGGCGGCGCTCCGCGCGCTCCTCCGCATCCATGTCCTCCTCCGCGAGCGGGTAGTAGAACGGCTCGACGAGGCCGACGACGGCGCGCTTGTACGTGCGGTCCGCGACGCCCTCGAGCGTCTTCCCGAAGCGCAGCTTGCGGAGCGGGGACACGTAGTTGTCCGTGCGGATGTACGTCGTCTGCACGCCGTACGCCGCGAGCAGGTACGCGCGCACGTCCGTCTTCGTCACCGACGGCGGCACGCGGAACGTCGCCTCGTACGGGTTGTACGGCTGCCCCGCCGGCGTGTGGTTCCGCACGAGCTTGAAGACGATGTTCGGGAGGAAGACCTTGTGGCCGACGACCTCCTCGCCCTCCTGCGTCGCCGACGGCCGCACGCCGCGCACGCGGCTCCGCTTCGCGTCCAGTCGCTCCAGCCACTCCTCCTCGGTGAGGTTCGAGCCGTCGTTCTGTAGGAGCTCGCCCTTGGCCAGTGCTCGTTGGTACCGCGCGAATTCGGTGGGGGTGAGGCCTTCGGGTGTCGAGTCGGATTGGAGAGGTTCTACGCCGAAGCCTTTTTTGGCGCGACGGATGCGGACTGCTCGCGGCGTGGAGGCCGTCCGCGCAACAGCCGCTGCGTCAGGGATAGTCGCGTAGAGACGACGGAGAGTGGGGATCATGGATGGTAGAGAGTGTTGGCAATGGCAGTCGTCCAGCGAGCCGGCCAGCTGAAGTGTATTTGAAGCGGAGCCAAGACTCTGCCACAGAACATATAATGATATTTCTATCTCCGAAACAGTCCTTTACGTTTTCTATTTGATGGACGGAATACTTGCAGTTACTAGGTTAATACACTTGTAACTTATTTACTGAATATTAATCTTGACATCTCCAGATATTGAAGGTCGAGGTCTCGCCCAGCAATTCCGATAGTAACATAATCTAAACGCGATCCATAGCAATGTCTAAGTCTAATTCTACGGACATGGGGATATCGAATGAGAATCAACTGGTCTAATGCTCGCCCTTGGGATCATAAACATAGTCGGGATACTCCGCAATCCACTGGCGTTCCGCGATTCTATCCCTCACCTCCTCCTTGTCCCAGTCGACACCCGCTTCGCCCTCCACGATAGCCTGCTCTGCCACCGCGACCGCGACCTCGGTGTTCACCTCGCGCGCGTGCTCGAAGTCCGGCAGAAGCGCACTGTCGGGGTCCTTGAGTGCAGGGGAAAGCGAGGCAAGCTTCTGCGCGCCGGCGATGATCATCGTGTCCGAGAGCTTGCGAGCCTGCGTGATCATGGCACCAAAGCCGAGGCCAGGGTAGATGAGGGCATCTACGCGAAGCCAAAAAAAAAGGGTCAGCATCAGGCACCCACACGCAAAATGAAGGCTGGACGTACTGTTGCACTCCGCGATCTCGTACATCTTCCCATTCGGCATCTTGCAAGGGGGGAACGGGCTGCCCGTCGCCATGAGCGCCTTCCCGTTCGTCCACTCGTTCGCCTGCTCGGGCGTGACCTCGACGAGGCGCGTCGGGTTCGACAGCGGGAAGATGATCGGCCGTTCCGTCCCGCGCGCCATCTCCTTGACGACCTCCTCCGTGAACGCGCCCGCGTGCGTCGAGCACCCGATGAGCACCGTCGGCCGCACCTTCCGCACGACGTCGAGCAGCCCGATCTCGCCCTTGTCGTTCGTTGGCACGTCGGCCCACTCGGCATCGGGGCGCACGAACTCGCGCAGCCCAGGCCGGATCTTGTCGGGCCCGAGCGACTCCTTGATGAGCCCGTAGCGGTCGAGGAGGTAGAAGCGCTTGTTCGCTTCCGCGGTCGAGAGCGCGTCGATGGTGCCCATGCCGTCCCGGAGCTGCTTGGTGATGCCGAGGCCTGCGGTACCAGCGCCGTAGACAACGATGCGCTGCTCGGAGAGCTTGCTCTTCGTGACGGCGACGGCGCTCATGAGCGCGGCGAAGCTCACTGCGCCAGTGCCTTGCCTGTGGAGGGATGCGCATACATTGAGCGAAATGCGTGTCGGGAACTAGGCTGGAGGGTGACTTACACGTCATCGTTGAACACGGCATGCTTGTCTCGGTAGATGTCAAGCAGCCGTTGGGCGTTGTTCACGCCGAAATCCTCGAAGTGCAACAGGCTGTGGGGGTGGTACTTCCGCACGAGCTGGACGAACCTGTGCCACCGAATAGACAAGATAAGCCCTAGAATTAACTACATTGATTGAATGTATGCACTCACTTGTCGACAAATCTATCGTAGGCTTTGCCTCTTACTCGGTGATTCGCCCATCCCTAAATCCAGGTTTGAGCGATGGCGAAAATAAAACATGGAGATGAAGGCGGAACGCACGACATAGAGATCATCGTGGAGTAAGCTCTCGTTATCTGTGCCGACATCTAGAACAACGCTCATCGACTTCGATGGATCAATACCTCCCAGGAGACTAGGGCATGATGTCAGCGCAGTCTTCGATTAGTGGAGATTCACGTACGTATAGATGGCCGACTTCGCCGTAGAGATACCAATACCCTGTAGGCATCGTGAGGTCGTATGCGTAGAGCACTGAGCGTAAATTACGAAATGCGTACGCCAACACCCTGATCACCGATACCAAGGATTGCTTCGGAATCAGACACAACGAACAACTGGATATCGCGCCCCTTGGTCTGTTCAAGGAATTCCTCTTCCATGGTATCCTGTTCTGGGAAGGTGAGATACAAGCCCTCGCTCCGGCGGAAAAGATGGGAATAGTTTGCTATAGCATCACCCTATGCAGGATGGTCAGAAACGTGCATATATGCGCTCTTGACTACGCGAGGTACTCACCTGGGTCGGTGTATAGATGATCGGGATAAGCTCTCTCAAATGGCGGCTGAGCAACGCATAGTAGAGAACCCAATTCTGGTCCTTCACGCTCTGCAGGAAAGTGTTCTTACGAATCGGCTGTCGGCGAACGCAAAGTTGGTCATAGGCTCGTTGACATTGCTCCTCGAGCGAGTTGATGCGATAGGGAAGTCGACCAGAAAGACCGAACGCTCTGCGCTCTGAGGACGTGAAGCCGGTGCCCTTGTTAAAGCGAGGGTGTGTGAGGATGGTGTCGCCGCGCAAGGCGACTCGGAGGACTCTGTTCGTCGCCGTTGCCATCGTTGAGGGGGTATAAGTTGGAGTAAGAGGATCTTGGGTTCGAAAAGTGAGAAGATGGACGCATATTTATAGTTGGACCAGGAGAGATGACGTTCATGGCCAGCCTGAGCCATGAGTCCAAGAAGGTTCACGCAGACGCGCGCCTGCAAACGCAAAGGGACGGAAAACGTGGGAGTCGACGACCGGCACGGTTCGCCGTCTCCCACTTGCACTTGCCGTGGGACCTCGACCACCGCCGAGTCTATTCTATGGGCACAGCACACCTTGCGACTGTGCCTCGCCATCTCCCTCTTCCCTTGCTACCACCACCAGCTTGCCATGGGCCGCTGGACACAGTATGACGAAGTGGGTTTCCTTCATTTGAGTGGCTAAATGCGTAGTGTCCAATCGCTGAATGTCTGGACAGGATTCGACCCGCCTGCCAGAGGGCATGAAACGCGTTGGGTATGATTCGGACACCGGCAGGTATTACTTTCGGGACCAAGATGGTTCGCTCTGGGAGGGTCCGGAAGGTGCTGAGTACGGCGAGATGAAACGAGGTGTGTCGACTATGATCTCCTTCCATGCTGCACCAGCATCGGAACACCGCTCAAGCTGCATTGTCTCGTAGTTTCGGATGCTCCGGTTTCCACCGGTGATCGTCCAGCGGACGACGTCGATGATGAGGAGGCCGAGATTGGCGTTCATCTCCGTTCCGATGGGTATCGTCCCCTGGCTGTGGACTCGGTGCGTCGCGATGCTGCTCGACGTGCTCCATCGCTATACTCACGCAGGACCCTCATCTATTCAGAATGGCTCCATCCATTCTGGTCACACGGGCCGCAGTAATAGCGCATATCGTGTCCTCCTCCCCTTCTTCCTCATCGTTGCCGTCATCCTACTCCTCGTCATCCGCCTGGTTCATTCTCCCACGTCCGACCCTAACAACGCCATCTACTGCCCCGGCACGAGCGAAGTGTACCACGTATCCCGTGGCGATACCTGCTGGGATCTCGCCCAGGTTCGTGGATGTTCTGTGGACGACATCCTCAACGTCAACAGTGACCTCAAGTGCGAGAAGCTGGTCCCTGGCCAACCTATCTGCTTGCCGGCTAAGGCATGATATTGATATTTGGATTCTTGATTAGTCCTTGTCCCTTCCTTCCAACTCACTGTACAATATTGCATGTGTCCGTGTATAATGTGTCTATCCATAGAGCTTTAGCTCTGCACGATCTCCGTCCCCCCACTGTTCATTCCGAGACGAGAAGCAATGCCTTGTTGAAGTGTTGTGTAAGGTACGGTGCCGTTAGTTGCAAGGTGAGCTTTGGACTATCGTCCATGTTACCTCGTTCAAATGGTATCCTTTACAGGGAGATATCGGATCAGTTTTATGTTTGATCGACGGCCCTCGAAGCGTCGCCCCGGCTTTCAGGCCCAGGAGTCTGTTATGACCATTGACTAGCACAGCATGGGCATGAAATTGGCAAACCTGTGCATTGCACATCGCGTGCGGCCGGCCCATGTCGACTTCCTTCAATTATCCTAAGAAGAGTCAGACAGCAGAAACGAGACGACGCTACAGCACGGCTCCCGCTCGCACGGACAGCAATGCGGAGAGGAATCACGATGACTACTTAGTGAGTCGACATCTGTCAGTATATGCACTCGACCGACACAGCCCCAGCAAGACTCGACATCTTGATGGGTAAGCAAGTACAAAAGCAAAATGGCGGATCCTCCTCTAATTTACGATCTGCCCCTCAGGTCTCATCCCCCTACCCTACCTGCACTGAAATTATGGCGCTAGAGTGGCACCGCGGATACCTCGCCCTCGTCGGCCCTCAAGTAGACGAGATCGCTAGGCACCAGATCTCGCATATGAAGAACTCAGTTCACTCGCAGCACATGCCCCACATTCTCGACCCTTCGTCCTCCTTCCACATCACGCTCTGCACGAAGGAAGAATCTCGCGACGATGTGGTGAAAGGTAGTCTCCCTCCCCTTAGTTCTGTCGACACTTGCCACCTGCATGTTCTCGGCGTTGGAGGCAACCTAAAGCTCGGTGTCTTCTTCGTGGTCATCATCTGGGCTGCGGGGCAAACTCTCCGCAAACGGGTCGGCTTGAAGCCTAAACAGTTCCATATCACACTCTCGCAGCAGGACGACCATAGCATAGACAAAGGGCCAGACTCCCTCCTCTACCAGGATTCCCCTGCAGATGCCCCTCTCCATAGGAGCAACCCGGATCTCCTGGACCATCTCGCCTTCACGTTCCATCTTGAAGGGAAGTATGACCGCGCAAGGGCTACTGCCACTGATCTATGCAAGGTGGCCCCGACGTTAGAACGCGGTTTCCTCCGGTTAGGCGATGGAGCCCTCAAGGAGGGGCAACACAAGCTCGCCATGCTCGCGTACGCCTGTGCGTTCGAGCGCTGCTCTGACGCGAAGGTCTCCGAATACTGCCTCAAGCGAATGGAGGAGTGTTCTCTCCACACCGAGTGGGGCTGCGCGTTCACCGACCTGGAGCGGGGCCAGTTGCACGAGGCTCCTCGTGAGCTCCTCGAGCCGTGGCCTGCCACGCTTCGTGAGGAGATCAGTGGGCGCGACCTGCAAGCTCCCCCATCGCTCTGCAGGCTCGCGCGCGAGCCGGTGTACATTCCCCATCCTACCTCCACATCGGAGCCGTTCTACCGCCTCCCTCGCTGGTTCCGATGGCTTGTCCCCTTCCAGATCGCGCTGATGTCCACACCACGAGACGCGGCAGACATCGACGCGCTCGCTTCGCCTCACCTCCGTATTCGCCATGTCCTGACGCTGACGCAGGAGACGCCGCTCAACTCTGCGTGGTTTGGTCCCAAGAACATCCGCAATACCTTCCTTCCCGTGCCGAACTACCACCCTCCGACCATCGAGCAGATGGACCTGATCCTCCGGCTACTGGACGACGAGCGGAACATGCCCATGCTTATCCACTGTGGCGGAGGCAAAGGGCGCGCCGGCACAGTAGCAGCCTGCTACCTGGTCGCGTACGGCTTCGCGAAGCCCGACTCGCGCCGGACCGAGCCCGCGATGTCCGCCAGCCAAGCCATCGCCGCCCTGCGCGCGATCCGCCCGGGGAGCATCGAGACCGAGCAGCAGGAGGCGTTCGTCGCCAAGTACTGCAGCGCGATCTGGAAGCGCCACGCCGTCCTGCCCGACCTCGTCTCCGAGCCCCCGCCGTGCCCGCTCGAGAGCGAGGGCGCGCTCCCGAAGGACGCGGACCTCTTCGTGCTCGTCGGCCTCCCTGGCGCGGGCAAGTCGACGTTCGCGCGAGCCCTGATGGCGCGCGACCCGCGCGGGTGGACGTATATCTCGCAGGACGACACGGGCAGCCGCAGCGCGTGCGAGACCGCGATCGGGAACGTGCGCGGCGGGGGCGGCGCCCGCGTCCTCCTCGACCTGTGCAACGTCTCGCGCGCGGGGCGCAAGGAGTGGCTCGCGCTCGCGGGGCACTGGGCGAGGGCGCCCGTGTGCGTGTGGTTCGACTACGACCGCGCGCTGTGCGCGTCGCGCGCGCAGAACCGCGCGGGGCACCCGACGCTCCCGCCCGGCAACCGCGTGCGGAACGCGATGGAGCAGATGCACGGCGCGTTCGTCCGGCCGGCCCTCGCGGAGGGCTTCCGGGCGATCTTCACCATCCGCTCGTTCGCCGCGGCGGAGGAGCTCGTGGCGCGCCTCTCCCCCGCTGTCGGGCTGTTCAAGTTCCCGCGCACGGCGCACCTCCTGGATCTCGGCTCTGCGACGAGCGACGACGTCGTCAGCAGCATCCCCGCCGCCAATGCTAATGGTGCCGACGCGCGCGTCGTGGTCACCGAGAAGGTCGACGGGGCGAACATGGGCTTCTCGCTCTCGGCGGACCGCACGCAGATCCTCGTCCAGAACCGCTCGCACTACGTGAATCCGCGTCACACGAGCAGTTCCGCAAGCTCAGGCTCTGGGTCGACAGGCGCGTAGCATATTCCGTACAGGTCTACGTTCGCATACTTATCTTTGATTGCTTTTTTCCCAGGCACCGCGAGGATCTCATGCGCGTGCTCGACCGCGACCCGCTCTTCGCGCAGCGATACATCCTATTCGGCGAATGGCTCGTCGCGACGCACTCGATTCCGTACACCCGGCTCCCGGACTGGTTCATGGCGTTCGACCTGTACGACAGGTCTACGGACTCATGGGCAGACCGTCGGACGCTCGAAAGCCTTCTGGGGATGCGGAGATTCGGATAGTCCCTGTGGTGTATCAAGGGAAAATGCCGAAGGAGGAGGAGCTCAGGGACATGGTGCAGCGTCCCTCGATGTTCTACGAAGGCCGAGTGGAGGGCGTGTATGTGAAGGTGGAAAGGGGAGGCCGAGTTGTCTCTCGCGGCAAGGTCGTCCGGGCGGACTTCATCGCTGGAAACGAACATTGGTCGAAAGGTCCTTTCCAGCTGAACGCGCTAGAACTGTCAACAGGGCCCACGTAGCACTTCCCGTACACACCTTCTGTATGCTTGTGCACGGAATGAAAAAAGAAGCGGCTGAAGTGTCCAACAGGAAAGCAATGTGCGCGGTTTGCATTCGGGTATGTTGCTACAGATGTGACGATGGTTGACTCGTAATCTACAAATGGATGGAGCTCCTGTAATTTTAAACGGGAGGGCTACAACGGGATGAATCG
This sequence comes from Ganoderma lingzhi, assembly GCA_026283605.1. Classification (NCBI taxonomy): domain Eukaryota; kingdom Fungi; phylum Basidiomycota; class Agaricomycetes; order Polyporales; family Polyporaceae; genus Ganoderma; species Ganoderma lingzhi. The sequence continues at coordinate 4,532,417 of JAPJYM010000001.1, forward strand.
TGGACGGTACGCTGTTGAGAGCGCCATGCAAGGATACACATTATGGTATACCGTACGCGTAACGCAGACGCCGCTCAGAAGATGGGGACCTTGGGCCACTTGTACGTCGGGCCCACCTGCAGATTCAGATTCCCGTTAGCGACGCCCGCCCCCGACCAGGATCTTCGACAAAAACATACCTGCTGCACACACATGGCGCCGAGCTTGTGGCCGGCCTCGACGCACTCGTCGACGCTCTTCCCGAGCACGAGCCCGCCGAGGAAGCCCCCCGCGAACGCGTCGCCCGCGCCGTTGGTGTCGACGATCTCCGAGTCGGACAGCGCGTGGACGGGGTGCACCTTCGGGCTGTCGACGTTGTCGCTCGTCACGACCGTCGTCGACTTGGGGCCGTGCGTGAGGACGACGGTGCGCGGGCGCGACGCGTTCGCCTTGGTCTGCGACGCGATCGCGCGCCCGACCGCCGCCAGGTCCGTCTTGTCGGCGAGGCCGTTCGCGCTCGCCCACGACTCGGCCTCGGCCTCGTTCCCGATGACGACGTCGACGTAGGGCAGGATCTGTTGGAGTTGCACAGCGAAGAACTGCGGGATGAACGGCGCGGAGAGGTTCAGGACGAAGATCTAGGGGGTCCGCGTCAACTGGGGCATAGTCGTGAATGCATATGGGGTGTGGCACGCACCTTCCCCGCCTCGGACGCCTTCTTCGCGACCTCGAGCGCAGACTCGAGGCCGTGCGTGAGGAAGTAGCCCTCGACGTAGAAGACCTTCGCGGCGTCGATGAGCGGCGCGACCTCGGGCGACGACAAGTGCGCCTTCTCGAACTTCTCCGCGGCGGCGAGGTCGTCACGAGCGAGCGGTCGTGGCCGGTGATAATGACCGCGCACGCTCCCGTCTTCTCGCCCTTCTTGACGAGGTAGCGCTGGTCGAGCCCCTCGCGTGCGTTCGCCGCCTTCAGTTGCTCCGCGAGGTCGTCGTCGCCGACACAGCCGGTGTACACGACTGACTTCGGGGGAAGTACGTACTGGAGGGGGTGGGAGGCGTTAGTCAAGCATTCGGTGGCTACTAAATATACCTGATATCCTGCTCGTTTCTCACCCCCCCCCGGATGCATGCAATTTGCAAGGGCCCGGCGCCACTATCTGCGACGCAGAGGCAGCACTGCGCCGTAGCACTGGTCCGGGAGGATCGAGCGTGCAGAGGATGGGGGTACGAGGCGTAAACCAGATCTAACAAAACGTACCGCTGCACCGCGCGCGGCGTTTTGGGCGGCCCCGCCAGCGACGTAAACGATTTTGTGGTTGTCCACGAGCTCACGGTAGCTGTAATTGGGGAATTCATACTATGGAACAGGAACGAAGATGAAAGGCAACGTGCATGGGCTGGTGCTTCTCCTCGGCGAGGATGGCATCGTTGGACTTGAGTTCGTACTTTTGAAGGAGCCCCTCGCCGTTTGTGACCTGCATGTCGAGCAGGGGGTTGCCCAAGGCGAATAGTTGGTAGGACATGTTGTTGGTGCGGTCGTGAGGGGTCGTCAAAGAGGAAGCAGTGGGGGTCCGGAGAGACAGGGTCGAGCAGAGAGTGGATGGATTGTGGAACGGTAATCGACTGATCAGTGGGAGAGAATCTGTCGATTGTCCCGCTATAATTGCTTATCTCGGGTAGATAAGATTATCGCCCACTGCACAGCTGAATGCACGAGCTTGGCCGTACGAGTAGCGTCGAAGTCCTCAACGCAGAACACATTGGAAGTTTCACGGTCTCAGGCCTCGATGACCACAGCGAGGGATATTATACATATGCATGCCTGTGCAATAGGGCGTATAAAACGTATAAAGATACGCCAACCTCCCCCGAACTCCACAGTCGTTATGACCCAGGCGGTGGCGAGGCGAGAGATTCCTGCAGAGGAAAGATAGAGCACATTCATAACGCGGCATAACCACGTCAGCGCGGACAAAAACTCACCTGTGTGAGCAGCTCCGCTACAAGCGTGGCCATCAGCTCAGCAGTCGTCGAACGCTTCGCACCCAGCTCACCAGGGTTCAGCATTGGGGTCCCGCCCTCGGACACGAACGCCTCCTCGGATTTACCTCGTTCCGCCCGCTCCTCCTCGCTGTGGCGCACAGTGCCCTCTCCGTCAGGCTCTCCTGCCGCGTCAAGCTCGGGGTCGATCTGAGTGGTGGGTACGACGGAGGGTCCGGCGTCTGGCGGGCGGTTGACCCGCACGGCCAGGGAAGATGCCTGCGAGGGAGATAATGACTCGGACTGCGAGGGCGTCGAGGCCTTGCCTGTGCTCGCGCTAGCACTGGCTGCCCGCGCCTCCGCCTCACGCGTCTCCCGCTCCTTCTGGAACGCAAGGACAGCTTGCAGGGCCATCAGTGTCGACGCGTCGGGGCCCTCATCTTCACCTCCAGTTTGTGAGGCTCCCCTCTTCGAAGGACCTTCCCCTGGACCGGGTGATGCTGAGGCGGATCGCTCTCCACGGTCGTCGGCCTTGGGCGTGTTGGCGCTGGTGTTGCGGATGGAAGATTCCGGTGGGCCAAAGCCATTTGAGTGTCCATTCGACTGTGCAAGCAGCTCGGGGTGGATCTGCGGGATATGTTGAGGCATGCCCGGGTGGCGGTAGTATGGCGAGGGATAATAGGATGCAGGTATGTACATCCCGGGCGGAGGGAGTGGCTGGCCGTCTGGACCAGGCCATGGCGGGGGAACGGCCGCTGGCTGCCAACTTCCACGCGTGGCGGATGTCGGTAGACCCATGGGTGGGGGCGGGTAGTGGGGGTCCATCATGACCCCAGGTGGCGGGCGAGGAGGATAACCAGGATAGTAACCATCTTGCATGGTGTGTGGCCGATAGTAGTTTGAGGGTCGGCCAGAAGAACCCCCAGCGCTGCTTGACGGGCCTGCGGATGGGGAACCCTGGGCGCTGCCTTCTGCTTGACTGCGGGCGGGCGATTCTGCGGGGCTTGGAGACCGGGAACCTGAAGATGCGCCGTCTCCGGACTGCTTGTCCTTCTCCGGTTCTATGGGTTCGATGACGACGCCGTTATGTCGGGATTTTTGATGGCGGCGCAAAGCATCGGTCTACCGCATTGTGGCGACGTGGGCAGGGAAATAAGGAGTCACTGAGGACCACATTCTCGCGGGTAGTAGAAAGTATGAACTCACCCGAGTGAAAGTAGCATCGCATTGCGGACATTGGCTAGGCGTCCCGGACCGAGCTCAGTGCATGCGCGTGGGGGAAAGCAACGGAAAGGAAACGTACAACCCCGGTATAGAATGGGTTTTGGTCGTCCTCTGATGCCTCTTGAGGTCTGCCTCCCGCGCGAAGACCTTCTTGCAGCCATCCATCTTGCACGGCCACGAGCCAGTGTCGGGCTTCTTCTTCACATTGTTCGCAGCCGCGGTGGTGGATTTCTTTTTGGATTCTTTCTTCTCGTCGGGCTGCGAGGAGCACAGCGGGCATGTGAGCACGGGAGACGGGAGCAGGTGTGGCAACCACACCGATTCGAAGCAGAAGCCGTTGTGGCATGGCTCAGGTGGCTGACGCATATACAGCCTGATCGCACGCTGCTCACCGTTTGTTTTCCCTGTGCTCTGACCATTGCGGACGAATATCCAATGCGTATGATTATTGTGGGGGCCCTGGGGGTGGCGAGAGGGTGTGCAGAGCGGGGAGAAGCGGGCAGTGGCTGTCTGTGGCTGGGCGGTGGCTGGCGGTGGCTGGCGAGCTGGCGGAGTTGAGCAAAGCTGATGGGCGCCTTCGGACATCTTCCGGCGGCTGTTACAGTGACCCCGGACCCGAGATGTCACAGCTTCTCGTTCCTTGTATTTCATCCACCAACTTCAACTGGCTTGGACGGATTTCCCGGTGCATCCCACCAAGTCCCAGGCCCCCATCTCGACCAGCAAACATCGCAAATGGGTTCAATGGAAATGGATCAAGACGACAACAGACAACCCCGCCTTAACTTCGACGTCCTCCGTGTCATCTGCAACTTCCTGACCGATGTCTCTGATGCCCTCTCTTTTTCACTCACCTGCTCTGCCTTGAGGAACGACGCATTACAGCGACGTCTCAGGATGTCGCCAATCGTTCTCTCCGACTGCGAGTCCGTTGACAAGTTCCACAGGTTTATCTTTGCGGACCCCGCCGCGCGGGCTCCATACATATATGGATTCAACCTTGGCAACTTCTACTACAACGTCGAAAGCCAGGAGACTCGACACAGCTGGGAAGAGACCGAAGGCCATCTCGTCGTTCTCTTGGAGTCGGCGATACGCATCCAGTATCTTCACCTTCGAACCTCTATCGGGGACCGCGCATTGGGTGCTGCGACAAAACTGGCCACCCTTCGCAAACTCTTTGTGTTCGGTGATGCTTATGACACAGCTTTCCTGCATCGGTTTCTCCACGTCATGTGGTCTCCTCTTCGCTACCTCCACGTTGAGGCTTCCGGGTCTGAACACTTCGATGCCGGCCTTCTACACTATGACCTAGCACATCTCGCCCCGACCCTCGAGACCCTTGAATTAGACAAATTCCCCCTCCATCTCTCTCCCTCCGCTGTTACGACACCATTCGCCGCTATGCGAACGCTCAAGACGAAGTCCATCTCCGTTGTTGGTCACCTGGCCGTCCTTTGGTGGCTATTCCCGAACCTGGATACCCTCATTGTAGACCGCTTGGATCAAGATCTCACAGAAGACGCTTATCGAGCAACGCGCGAGGGGAACAAAGAGGCACAGGAGACCCGCTCTTGGCCGCGTCTGGATCGTGTCGTTTGCGAGGCCGGTCTAGCCTACTTGATGGCCCTCGTGTGTCCCATCCGTCGCATGGACGTGACAGTCTCGAGTTCGCAGGACAGGCAGTTGCGATATCTAGCGGAAACTCTTCGCCACAACTGCCCAAGCCAGCTGCGGCTCTCCTGTCGTTCAACTACGGCTTGCGCACTCGCACTTTAGATGGGCTATTTCCATCCGAGGTCGCGGACAGCCCGTTGACGCATCTCGTTGTATTCGCCGACATCGACGTTCAAACCGAGGGCTCGGCCCGCCGTCATGCTGTCTCATGGATCGGATTCATGGTGGGTATCTAATCCAGGCTGTTTTATGCGTACAACTCGCAGAGCTCAACCAACATCCTTCCCCCCCCCCCCATTGCATCTCAGGACGAGCTGGCGCACTCGATGAGCCACCTCCGCCTTACCCACCTCCGCGTCGTCTTCCACTACAAAATCTACGACACCATCTCGAACAGCGGGCCTGCATATCCACATCCGAAAATCACCGCCCCCCACGACGGCGAAAGCTTCGCGGACGCCGATACCCGGCGTGAAACGGATCTACTTCTCGCCGCGGCCCGATTTTTCGACACGATACAGACTCTTCAACATGTCTTCCTCACCCACTGCGGCCGCACGTGGGTCTGGGAGGGGTCCTACACGCGGCTTCGCAACAAGTGGTCCTGTTCGAAGGCATGGCGGGCTGCCAGTGTCCACAACTCGTCCGGCCCGAAGCGAGGATTGTGTACGGAGATCAGTTGCGAGGAGGCGGAGGCGGTGATGAACCGGGAGGACTTGCAGTTGTCTCGGAGGGAGGAGGTGAGTCGTCGATGTTTGGGCCGGCCATAGACATTTACGGTCTGGTTGTAGAACGTGATACGTCCGTGCAGCGGTTCTACGCCAAAATAGTTTTATGAGATTTGGGAATTAAATGCGGGCCTTGACCCATGAGCGGAGAAAGAAGGGAACATGTCGTGGCTAAGACCCACCATCTTCGAACGCGAGTATAAGTAGGTGAATGTTATAGATCCTTCAGAAGTCATTTCAGAGTCACCCATTGGCAGGACTGAGTACGGCATTACCACTCAACCCGCAGCAGCAAGCGACAGCACTAACATGCCTTCTGTACCCGCATAATGCCGTTTTCGACAGCAGCAGGCTGCCGTAGGCGATCACTGCTGCAGTGAGCCACCGGTGATTTTGCAAATTGGTTTGTCAACCTCCACCATGGTCTGCTGCAGGGGATCGGCATTGCTGCAGTCAGCCCCTGGGTGGGTTTAAATGGGCGATTCAGGTTCGCTACTGCCTCCAACCACCCCCTCGCTCTCTTTGACCAGTAGACACTACCGCAACCGACTGCCACCTGTCCACACTCTGAACATGATACATGTACGTCCCGTCTATTAGTCTTTAACTTGCGAGGATCGAGACTGATGGCCACGCGTCAGGACAAATCCCATGGGTGTGGTGAACGCCCCGACCCACTGCGCGGTTTCCTATCCAAGGTCATCCGACGACTTGAGACTATCGCTGGCCTACTAACGACGATCATGTTCAGAGGCCGAAGAGCCGCTCGAGGAGTGGGCCGTTGAAGGCGGTGCCGAAGCTCGCAAGGAAGGTACGAGGCCCGTCAGAGATGCGCATATACCAGCACTGAATGGGCTCCCATGGTCACAATGAACGTTTTGTCGCCTGCGCTTGTCCAAATTGCAGCCTCCGGCGCGAAGGGCAACCTCAATGGTACCGCATCGGACGAGGGATGGGTTTTGGGTCAGTGTGTGATCTTGCTTTTCATCTACGTAATAAAGTCAGCCTGCTAACCACCTTCCCCCTCTCTAGTCGATACTGTTGCCGCCTCCGCCTCCGGACATGAAATGAGCTCAACGACGGCGGGTCCTCCCCCGGAGAAGAACAATTGAACCATCCCAACCTCCTAGGATTCACATCGTCGCACATTCCAAAGAGGCTCAGCAACTATTCGACACGATCCCGCTGAGCTGGGGGGTGCAGTACGAGATCGCGCGCGGGATTTCGCAGGGTTTGTGGAACTGGGAAACAGTGGTTCAGTCCGACCTGAGGTCCCTGAGCGGACCGAACGCCAACGCTTCGCGCGTGTCCCAGGTCCTCGGCCATTCGCGCGGAGATCCCCTGCCATCCGACGCCCCTATATGGTGCGTTCCCAGCCGCACTGAAAAAGCGCAGTGTCTGACACCCATGTAGGTCCGAACTCGACCGCGAAGACGCTGCGATCATTGAAGGCAGCGGCCGCGGGCTCGGCATGGACGGAGACTTCATGGGGCAGTCAAACTGGTATGGAGGAAAAGTGCAGCAAACCGCTACGCTTCGGGAGGCCGGCGATGGCTTCCGCCTCGTCCTCGCAAAGATGGAGATGGGCAAATCGACCCGGTTCGCTCGCTTTCTGGGGTCCCGACGCACGCTCCAAGTGTCGATTCCGCACAACGTTGTGAGCAAACGCGCGGACGAGCTGCGGGCATTCTTCGCGCAGAAATTCGTCCTGTGCGGGCGGGTGTTTGTCGCCTTCTGCGTAAAGGGCGCGAAGGTGTTCCTGATGGAGGTATCTGAAGATCATGAGCGCGCTGCTGTCGTTCGGGGAGATGACCAGAGAATCACGTTGATGGACTTCGTTGCGTGGCACAGTCCCATGGACCGCAACGGTTCGCAGGTAGGGCGGTACATTCGTCATCAACGAAAATTCCATCTAACGCTCGTGTTTTATGTAGCTGACGTCGGAATGGGTTGCAAACTTTGATCTTGGCCTCTCCACGTCAGTGCCCGTGTTGTTCATTCCTCCCGATAATGTCTACCAGATGCGCGATCAGGGTGTGTTATGTTTTCTCTTGCACCGGACCCGTACTCAAAGAAAGGCATCACTTTGTTCAGTGGCGTCCCTCAATGGTCCAGACATGGAGCCGCCAGCGGAATGCATCTACACTGGCGGGTGCGGGTGGATGAACGGCGCCGCGCTTCGCGCCGTCGCTAGCCACCTGGGGCTCGAGGAACGCCCGACCGCGGCGCATGGCGTTTTTGGGGGCGCTAAAGGTCTCTGGGTGTTGCACCCGCGGGACCGTTCGTCCACGCCGAAGATCTGGATCCGCCAGTCCCAGGTCAAGATCAAGCTCGACATGGGCAACCCACACTTCGCGCACTGCATCTTCGAGCTGCTCGGGCTGTCCCGAGTTACCCCCGGTCGCCTTTCGCGCACCGTTATCCTAAACCTCGCGCACAATGGGGTGCCGAAGGAGATGTTCGTCGAGCTTATGAAGGACATGATCGAGGAAGAGGTGAAGCCGCTCATGCAATGGGCGGGCCCGAAGGCGATGCTCCTGTTGTCGAAGGCCGTAGAGAGCCTGATAATCGGCCGAGGGTGGATGAATTCTGAGTTGCACGACCAGTCTCCCGGGGCCACAGCACCACCGCGCCGCACTATCCACGATGTCATCCTTGACCTTCTACAGGCTGGCTTCCACCCGCTCAAGCTCGAGTATTTGTTCGAGGGGCTCAAAAAGGCGGTGAGGCTTGGCATGGATAACATTGTCTCCTACTTCCATGTTTCTATCCAACGCTCCGCAAGGGCTTTCATCGTCCCAGGTAAGCCTGTCACGTCACGCCTTCTTTCACAACGCAACGCAAGATGGAACAAACTGGATGTGGTATAGACCCGTGCGGCGTGCTGCGTGAAGGAGAGATCCACTTCAAATCGACGAAGCCCTTCAACGGTCTGGGCGACCTGAATCCACATATTCTCCTTGGCGACGTACTGGTAATTATTCTTCGCGATTTGCGATGTCCTCTATCAAGATACTAACACATACGTCGCTAGATTTACCGCAGCCAGGTTATCCTGCCTTCCGACGTGAAAAAAGTATTCGGAACCCTTTTGACTCTGGTAGCAGCGAGTTCTGATAGTAGTTGCCTTCATTGTGCGCAGGTGACGGCCGTTCAACACGACGCCCTTTCTGCCTACACGGACGTAATTGTCGTTCCTACTTTGGGACCGCGTTCGTTGGCGAGTTATCTCGGCGGAGGAGGTGAGCACTACTGTAACAGCAGGGCGTTTTCCTGGACTGATTTAATTTCATTTGCATAGATTACGATGGGGGTATGGTCCTCGTTCCATCGGTGCGATTGGGTTTTTGTTTAATCGTGTTTGCACAGATGTGGCTGTCGTGGTCTATGACGACAGGCTAGTCAAGGGGTTCCGCCCGCCTCCCTTGATCTTGGAAACGGACAACCTCATCAACGATAACTTCGACGTGATCGGCCCTACGCAACAAGCTATAGCCAACCACCTGGCTGTACCTCTAGACCAGCTTGTACACGACTCCGACGCACACTTCAAATTGTCCAGAAGAGCTTCCTCTCAAGGCTCTCTAGTGCCGCTCCGATCGGCCTCTACCATCGATTCTATGAAGGGTCCTCGTACGAGTATGGATACGACGCGCCGGAGACACGTCGCCTTGCGTTCATGTAAGAGTATTCTTAATCGTAGTGATGGTTGAGCTATTTTATGAAGGTGTTGCAGGTTTAAGACACTTCTGGGCTCTCAGAAGACAGGTCATCGCGTCAAGGAAGAAGTCTTCGAAAGAGACAAGAAGCAATTCTTTAAAGAGCTACCACCTTCCATGTGGCAGTCGCGGAGGAGCGACAGCCTTCAGCGTCAGGACTCTGAAGCCCTGCGTTTCAAGCGAGACCAGAAGCTCGGCGAGTTTATCCTGGACTACCTATTTGAGATGGGCCGGAAGATGTGGAACGAGCAGCTCCAGCATTTCGAATCCTTGAAGCCACGGACTCGCGTCAGCGGCGACGAAGATCTACTCGAGCCTTGGAAGAAGATACAATCACAGCTCAACAAATCGTCGCCTGTAGGGGCCGCCCTTACCCTCATCCAGAACCACGTGCACGCCCATATCAAAGAGTGGCAAGCTATCGCCAGGCGCACAGCGAATAGGTCTACCCCATGGATGAAGGACAAGGCGGGCGTGGTCAAGTCGGCGCAAGTTCAGTACGATGAGCTCACGCGATCGTTTGCGGCTGGTCCGGCGATCCCATTGGACTCCGAGCTCGCTTCCTCCGCGAACATTGAGCAGCTGAAGGCGTCGTACGCTTACGCCCAGAAACCCAGGTTCGCATGGAGTGTCGCATTCCAGACGCTCTGCGAGATCAAGAAGGGTGCGCAGGGCTCGCTGGTGAACACAACAGGCTTCGCGGGCGCGTAGGTGACTATATCTCTCCCCCTTGCGCGTGACTTCTACGCCTTTGTGGCAACACCACCAATTCACTTGTATAGCGACTCCTGAACCGAAGCTGGAGGACTGCTTGTATTCGTGGTCATATCAATGTCCTTGTAATGTTGCTCGGTAGATTCATGTCATCGAGACTTGAATGCAGTGTGCCTCCGAGACGCGTGGCGGCGAGAGTCGCGGGAGTCTTGACCCCCTCGAGAGTCTGTGGTAGGGGTTCGGAGGTCGAGAACTTCGACGCCCTAAGAGGCATATAACGGGGCACCGCTCTCTCGCTTCCCGCTAGTACGAGGGGACACAAGGGGCCTGGCGCGCTTAAGCTTGACTTTGTCGGACGGCCATTCGACGTTAGATGATGCATCAGTAGCCCGCACGAATGCCAGTGCTATCGCATTGTGGTCCTTGAGTGGCGACTGGTCAGGATTGGGCACGGGTAGAGTCCTCGCGGGTGTGGTGGGAGGACCTGCTCTCCTGAGTGGGACCGAGCTTTGTTGAACAAGGCGCTTGAGCGGCGATGACACAAGTCCTTCCGGTTTTCGACCACTCGGAGGATGGAAGCGTGTCGGGGGAGGGAACTGGATGTAGTGATAGTGTTGCCAACATAGCTCGGACAGCGCTTGGAGCAGGGAGGTCAGAGGGTGGTTTGGGTTCTCCAGCTCTACGAATGGCTTATTCCCGACCAGCAGCTCCAGCTTTTCGTGACTACCCTTGTCCAGCCCCCCAGACTCGCGAACATAGTCGTACACGTTGGAGATGAACCGGGCAAGACGAACATTGTCTTTGGAGAGTTTGTTGGGGAGGAACTTCACCGCACAATAGTTGAGCACGTGAACAAAGGACTCGAGGTCGTCTGAAAGCTCATGATGTTGTTCCGGACCAGTATGCTGGAGCCGAGCCGAGATGAATGGCCACGTTCCCTAAATTCCCGATGTAAGCGATGATTACAACCGATCTTTTTGTAAGACTTACAGATCTCGTTTTCTGCGTGAACACTGGGTTGTCTACTTCGTCTCTTGTTTTCGCGAGATCCCAATCCGCAAGCAAACCTTTGGAATTCTTAGGGTTTGGAGGTTTCTCTGGGTCCTCGTCAAGGATGAGGATATTGCCAACACTGACGTCACGATGAAGAACGTGAGCGGCCGTCCATGCGACGAAATGAGCTGAGAAAATGACATGAAAAGGTTCACTGCTGAATTGGAGGAATCAACAATGCCTACCCCCAAGAGCGAACTCGATCGCGGTAACGAGTTCGAGAGAATCTTCGAAGTCTTCAAGGGGCCGGCAAACTTCTTTGAGGACGAGACGAAAGTGGATACGAGTGAGAAGATCCGGGTTCGAAGTTCGAGTTTCCTGGGTGGCACCTTGGTAGACCACATCGCCTCCACCGAGCAGAGTGGGTATGTCGATCGTTGTCTCTTCCGCGTCAATGGCGTTCAGGAGTAGATAGGTATCGTACTCAGAACGTATGGTCCTCGAGTTCGGTCGCCAACTGTCCTTGATGACCACGATCTTCTTCGTCGCGATGTCATACGCGACGTGTACTTTCGTCCCGCGTCCCCGAAAGGATCGACTAGCGGTCATGGGCTTCCCTATAAGGAACTCCCGTCGAGACACGGGGTCGTTAGGAAGAACAGCCCTGTTGTCGTCTGGGTAAATTGACCCTCGATGGTGAGCTTGTAGATCGGCCAGCCGTCCATGGCCGCATCCGCTAGACCCCGCGCCACGGCCGACTCGCGGCAGTTATAGCGAGTATGCAAGTTGCGAAACAGCTCGGCGTCAGCCTGGCTCGCAGGGACCGCAGTAGGATCGTAGCCCCTTGCATCACCGCTCTGCCGAGAGAGGCGGTACAAGAACTTCCCGATGATCTCCGGGTGTTGGATGTAGTCAAACTCGGGCGAAATAGAAGACCCGGTCCTGTCGAAGCGCAGGAGCCACGCCTTGTCGTTCACGAACAAGATCATGAAGACGAAGAGACGATGCTGGCGGTTGGCGAGCTCGGTGACGTAGTCCCCCATCTGTTCCCAATATTCCTGGAGGCCGAGGGGACCGGCAGCGTCGCCTTCGGTAGGTGACGGGGTCGTGCATTCCATCATCTCGTCCTCGTGCTTCACTTCCACAAGGACCTCCATCGTGTTATACCGAGCACGAAGTAGCTCGATAGGATCGACGGACGCGGCGGAAGAGTCCTGAACGTCGGGATTTGGACGTGGCGCGGGATATATCCCCAGGTCGGGGCAAATCCGACACCAACGGATGTTGTCGGGATAGCGATTGGTCCAGCGCGCCGCCAAGCCATGCGTCTCGATCACGTTCTGCAGGCCCTCGTTCTGTCATGACGCAGAATATAAGCGATATGGAAGCAGACTCAGGTTCCCCATTGCTGACTCACCAAGCCCGAGTACATGGCCACCTCAGACGTGAGGTCGACGTTGAAAGGGGTCCATTGAAGGTTGTCAGGGAGATCTTCACCGGGGAGATATGCATTGATCCAGTCGTCCATGTTGAGCTGCGACGCTATAGGAAAGGGATTATTCCTTTGCCGCAACCAACGTGTAACTAGCCGGACGGCTAATAGGCTGTATGCGACTCGCTGCAGCCGAATCGACGGACGAAGAGGAAACGTTCCTGAATGAGCCTGGTTGAGAGGGTTTCGGAGGAGACACTGGACAGTCAGGGCGATGACTGGAAGATCGAGCTCACGTAGCTGGAGTTTAAGTGCTCTTCAAAAGGGCGCCAAACACTACTACTATCAGATTCAAGTTCGTCCTCCTGATGACGAGATAAGTTTTGAACTTCAGCAAGTCCAATTCGGAGTTTCCGCGCACGCACCAAGTTCAGATTTGGGCGATATGAGTCAATTTTCACATAATGAGAAGAAAGCAGCACGTAAAATGATCTGGTCTACCTAAATTCCTGTGGCGTGACCGTTATATTTGGAGTCATAAGGCAGAACAAGAAAGGGCTTCACCGTGTTTGTCGCGGTACGATGCTCCTCTCAGCGGGAGATGAGAAGATGGGGGAAGAGTGGCTCTTGAACTCTTCCGCCGCGCGAGACACTGGCACTAGGGGCCACGTCGACAGGTTTTGTTCTATTGAACTTATCACCCACCGGCCACGGCAGTCCGTACGCAGGGTGCGATGACGGAGGGCGAAGAGCATGGAGGAACTGTTGTCCCATTGCCCGGTGGTCCTTGAAAGGCGACTTGGAAGGATCGGGCGGAGGTAAAGCCGCGATTGCCGCCGGTGCGAAGGACGAGAGGAGGGGGCGGATTTTCTGCATTGATGGAGACAAGGAACTCTCCCCAGCTCTTCGAAGCCATCGATATCTTCCGGTAGTTCGACAGAGGTGCCCTCAAGAAGGCGGCTGGACGGGGACTGCAGCGGAGGGAACTGGATGTGGTGATAGTGTTGATAGCACAGCTCGGAGAGCGCGTCGGGCAGGTATTGTAGGGGCTGGTTTCGGGGTCGTAGTCCGACAAATGGTTCGTTCTCGATGAGTAGATCCAACTTGTCTAGACTACCCACCTTCAGTTCACCGGATTGGCGAACATGATCGTAGACTCTAGAGATGTACGAAGCATTCCTATCCTCATCGTTCGAGAGCTTTTCGGGAGGTGCTTCAATGCGCAGTAGTTCAAAACGTGAACGAATGATTCCAGATCGTCTGAAAGCTTGTGAGATTGTTCCGGACCAGATTGTTGGAGACGGGCAGACATGAACTGCCATGTTCCCTAGTAGTATCTCATGTCAGTGACCATGATTATCTATAGTCTTTGCACGCCTTACAGAGCGGATGTCACCTTGTGTGAACGTGGGACTCTCCAACTCTCCCTTCGTTCTCGCAAAGTCCCAATTGGCGAGCACTCCCTTTGACGTCTTAGGGTTAGGCGGGCCTTCCGGGTTCTTATCAAGGATGAGGATGTTACCGACGCTGACGTCCCGATGAAGGATGTTAGCGACCACCCACGCAACTGAATGCGCTGAAAGGCCACAGCAGTGTTAGCGGCCGGACGCTCGCAATGAAGGGACGCGGAAAATGCACCGTTGAGAGCGGACAGTGTCGCTCGAACAAGTTCCAAGGAGCTCGCGAAGTCTTCGAGGGGCCGACAGATTTCTTTAAGGACAAGGCGAAAGTGAATGAGTGTGTAGGGTTCCGGCAGGTGCGAAGTTCGAGTTTTCTGGACAGCGTTTTCCCAAGAGACATCGCCTCCACCAAGAAGCGTAGGGATGCAAAATGGCTGATCGGGGCGGAGGTCGGTCGCATATAGCAATAGATAAGTATCGAATTCAGAACGCATGTCCTTCGAGTTCGGTCGCCAGCTGTCTTTGATGACCACCACTTGATCCTTTGCGACGTCATATGCGACATACGTTTTCGTGCCACGCCCGTCAGGTCTATCCAAGCGCGCATCGGCCTTCCGATGAGGTACTCCCGCAGAGACACGGGGGCGTTCGGAAGGACGGCTGTGGAGTCGTCGGGAGAGAAGCGGCCCTCGATGCATAGCTTGTAGACAGGCCAGTTCTCTATGCCAGCATCTCGCAAACCGCGGCCCACGGCCGAAGCAGGATGGTAACGAGTGTGCAAATTGCGAAAGAGGGCAGTGTCGGCCTCGTCTGCGCGGGTCGCAGTGGGGTCGTGACCCACAGCAGCGCGGTTCCGAGAAAGGCGATACAGGAACTTCCCGATGACCTCGGGGCGTTGAGCATGGTTAAACTCGGGCGTCATGGAGACCGCGGTTCTATCGAAGCGCAAGAGCCGCGCCTTGTCTTCCACGAATAGGATCATGAAGACGAAGAGACGATGCTGCATGTTGAATACACCGATAACAGAGTCTTCCAGCGGATCTTCGTCACCGTCTGGCTTGAAGCCAAAGTGAGGAACGTCGTCAGATGGGGAGACCGCCGTATCGCAGGACATCGCAGACGATGGACGGAAACTGGTGGGGGGATGTCCGATGGGAGCAGCTGTAGCGCGCCTTACTTCTACGAGGACGTCAACTTCGGCGCAGCGAGCGAGAGACAAGTCGGCAGGAATTGGCGACATGGTGGCGGGCCGTAAGATATCAGAATCAGAGAGCGAAACTGGATAAATGCCCAGCTCTGGAGAAACCTCAAGACTGGGCTCATCCCAGCTCGTGTCTTCGTCAACTTCAAGGACATGATGCGTGATAAGTGTTTCCAGGCCTTCGCATCCCGTTGTCGTTATCACGTCTTTTAGCCCTTTCCGCTGTCATTATGTTTGAAGGATGATGTGAGCAGTGCTATGTGACACAATCAGAAGCACCACAACTCACCAAGCCTGGGTACATATATGTTGTGACTTCTCGGTCTGTTGTGAGATCGACGTTGAAAGGTGTCCATTGGAGGCCATCTGGCAGATCCTGGCCAGGAAGATATTCGTCGAACCAGTCATCCTCCTCGACCTGCCACGAATCCATCTTCCTTGCCGAAGGAGTGGGTTGTCAGAGGATAAGTATTTGGAGTTCGTGGGCGTCCGAGTGCGACCCGGTGTGGTTGAAGTGCACCGGAGAGTTCCGGTATCCGCTCCGATCGGGTGAATCAGATTCAGAGCCGGGTATGTTATGAGCGCTTCTACAAGTGACGCTGCTCTGTGACTGCGATGCCGATGATGCTCACCAATATGGCCCTGACTTCCCGCCGAATGGCTGCCCCGGCATTGCCATTGCCTGGCCAAACTCTCCCATCCTCCACACTCTCCGTCCGACATGCTGCGCAGCCCATAACGCCTCCCAGGACGTCGCTGTCCAACCGGTCTCCAGCACCTCGGTACTACCACCCCTCTTAACTGGTCTGCCGACTGCTCTCCGTCTCTCTGACCCCTCTTAAGGCTTGCTCGAGCCCTTCACGGGCAGCATCAGAAACATGGCGGGACTATTCTTTCGGCAGTTCTGGGCGCTGTTTTGGAAGAACTGGATAGTAATGTCGAAGCACCCTTGGGTACGTCCTCTCTATCCTCGCTAGTCCCAGACGAGCCAACAACTCCCGCTCTCTTCTATATGCCAGTTAAACGTCATACGATGCTTCATCATGCCTATCGCATACGGGGTGTTCCTCGCTGTCGCCCAGATCTTCCTCAACAAACCTAACAACGTAAGCTCAGCTCCCGAGGGCCGGCTTCCCTTCCACTAGGCTAACACTGGCTTGGCAATCATTCCTCCAGTACGGCCTGGGCACCTCGGTCCCTGTTTCTCGCCTCCTGACGTATTCGACGGCTCGCTCGCCTTGGTTTGGGCTGACGGGACGAACGGCACCGGTTCCAATCCCTCCGCAAGCGACATCATATCCCACATTACCAGCGGCTTCTCCAGCAAGCAGCTGAGTGCCATCCGCAAAGTGGACTCTCCTGAAGAGATCCCGACTACATGTCCCCAGAACTTCAACCTCTTCTCGGAATGCTTCGCTGCAGTCGCGTTCAACTCTCTGCCCGGCCCAAACCGATCTTTACCACTGAACTACACGCTCAGGGCGGACGGTGGGCTGTTCCATATTGACGTCACGAAACACAGTAGTGACTACGAGAAGAGACTTTTGCCGCTTCAGTGGGCCGTCGACAGCGTGTGTCTTGTCAACCATGCGCTACGTGTTACTAGCTAACGAACGCGCATATAGGCTATCATTGAGCTGCAGACCGGTGCGGCGCCCCAGACGCCGTTTGAATGGCCATTCACTCAGGAGACCAATGACGAACAGTTTACTGAGATCCGCTTGAGTACGTCCAGATGGTCATCACCACTTATTATCGATGTTCATTGAGTTTTCAAGGTTATATCCGTGGACTGAGGACGTTGCTGGTTCTGGCTCTGTGAGTACGAGGTTAAATGAGTGCATATATTCACTTTCTTACCACATCTTAGGTTCATTTGTTATGTCGGCATATCTTACCAACTCCCAGGATCGTTTGGAGGGGAACGCGCGAACCTTCTGACCGCACACCTTAAAGTTATGGGTCTTCTTGATTCAGCTCGCATCATGTACGCCGTCTGTTTTCGTTCGTCATTGCTCTCAACGTATTTATCAGAGAATGAAGCTCCTGGCATCTCAGCATTTCACTAGCATACCTCCCAGCCTGGATCATCGTCTCCATCATCTGGCACTTCCGCATCTTCACAGCGACAAACGTCGGCATCATCATCGTTGTTCACCTCCTGCTCGGCTCACGCTCGCCAGCTGGTCGTTCTTCGTCGCCACGCCGTTCGGCAAGAGCCCACAGCTCGCCGCAGTCGCCTCGACGTTCCTTGCCATCGTCTTCGCGATCCTCGCGCTTGTATTCAGCCGGGCGAGCACGGGCGCGGCGTTCATCTTCACGATCATCTTCCCGCCGGCGTTCTACATCTTCGCCATCCGCGCCATATGTGGCTGGGAGGTGCACCAGATCGCGACGAACGTCCTCCAGCCCGACCCGGACAACGCGCTCAGGCTTCTTCCTCTGATTATCCCTGCCATCGTGAGCCGCAACATATGACTTCATTTGCATATTCGCATATGCTCATTTTTTGCGTCCAGATCAATGTCTTCCTCTGGCCATGCCTTGCCGTACTGTGGGAAAGCCGCCTCTACGATGCTCGCAACCCCTCCACGCGCTCCTGGTGGTCGTGCATCTTCAAGCGGAAGCGCAATGGTATGGCTGACGGTGTATTGCCCATCGGTCCAGATACTGCGATCTCGATTCGCAACCTCGGCAAGGACTTCAAGCCGTCGTCATTCTTCAAGGGCGACAAAGACATCGTAACGGCCGTGTCCGACCTCAGCCTGGAGATCCCCAAGTTTGGCATATATGTTCTTCTGGGATCGAACGGGTACGTGCGCCGCACGAACTCGCTTCTTACGTAGTTGTCCGCGCATACATCCGCATGTACTGACAGAAGTGGGCAGTGCGGGAAAATCCACGACGATGTCCATCCTCGCCGGCCTGCTTGGTCGCACGCGGGGCACGGTGGCGTTCGAGGGCGGGGTCGAGCGGCCTCCGCGCGGGACCATCGGGATCGTGCCCCAGAAGAACGTGCTGTTCCCGGAGCTGACGTGTTACCAGACGCTAAGGGTGTGGAAGGCGGTGAAGCGCTCGGATGGGGGGAGGACGATGATGTTGAGCAGTTGTTGAGGGACTGCGACTTGGGGAGAAGATTCATTATAATGCTGATGCGTTGAGTGGAGGACAAAGAGAAAGTTGCAGTTGGCGATTGGGTTGATTGGAGGGTCGAAAAGTGAGTCTTATTTTAGTGATTGCATGTTTAGAGTACTAACTAATTGACCCCGTAGTCATCCTGGTTGATGAGGTAGGCGATTCAAGCCGTCGGAGTTGTGCGTTCTGTCCTGACGGTCCCTCATAGTGCACGTCTGGAGTCGACCCACTGTCTCGTAGAGCGCTGTGGCGGACGTTGAGCGCAGTGAGGAACGATCGCACTGTGGTATTTACCACACACGTAAGTGTGTTTGTGTCGATTTTATGAACTATGCTGACTCGAAAGGTGGACTAGTTCCTCGACGAGGCGGATCTGCTGCTGATACGATAGCAGTGCTTGCAGCTCCCGGAAAGCTCGTCGCCCATGGTACTCCTGTCGCCTTGAAGTCGACTCTCGGGGAGGGCTACACTGTCAACGTCTCCTTCGTCTCTGAAGAGAAAGAGAAGTCGGTCCGGACAGCGGAAAGCGAACTGTTGGAACGGATCCACTCGATCGCGCCGCTCGCATACACCTCATCGCCTGCGCCGAACGAGGTCTCGTACCATTTGAAGCTGAAGGAATCCAGCACCGTCCGCAGGGTCCTCGAGCTTGTTGGAGGCCAACCGCGAGCATCACGGCATCGCGAACTACTCCGTTGTCGGCACGTCCATCGAAGACATCTTCCTTGGGCTCATGCACGATAGCTCCCGCCCAGAAGAGCGAACAAAGACAAGGAGCTGGAGAAGGCCGACTCGTCCGCGACACCCTCCCTCGTGCACACCCCGCCGCCCTCAGCAGTCCTGCAGCTGACGGACGGTCGCCGCCGCTCGCCGTTCGGTCAAGCCTTGACGATCTTCCATAAGCGCGTGCTCATCGCGCGGCGGAGCTGGCTGACCCCGACGCTCGCAGTGCTCGTCGCTGTCGCCGGGTCGTGCATCCCGATCTTCTTCCTCTCGAACCGGACAAACCAGTCGTGTGTGACGCACTTCCGCACCGTCCCGCAGACGTCGCTGTACCTGCCCACCTCTACCCTCCTGTTAGCCGCGGAGATGGCCGCGGGCTCCCCGATCCTCGAATCGCCCCCGGGCATCATCCAGACGCTGGGCGGCGCGACGTCGTTCCTGACGACGCAGAACGTACCGGACAACGCGACGTTCGTGCGGACGATAGACCAGGACTTCCGGAACCTGTCGTTTGGCGGCGTGTCGGTCGACCAGCAGTCTGGGCAGGCGCTGTTCGCGTGGGAGGCGTCGCCCCCCGGCCTGACGGGGCTGGTCGCGCTGAACTTGGTGTCGAATTTGCTGTACAACACGGCGCTGAACTCGACGGGGCGCGCGGCGGCTTCGCCGAGCGCGATCTGGCCAACTACCAGATGTTCCCGGGCATCGCGGCTGGGACGCTCGTCGCGCTCAAGTGGGTTGCGTTCTTCGGCGCTGCTATGGTGAGTGGTTTGCTGAACTGTGGCTTTCGTCGTTGGGTGAAAGCTAACACTGTGAGGTAGGCTGTCTATCCGGCGTTCTTCTCGCTGTATGTCGCGAAGGAGCGTCGCTCGGCGGTTCAGGCGATGCAGTTGTCGAACGGCTTGTCGGACCCCGTCGGGCTGTGGCTTGGGCACCTGCTTTCGACTCTATGTTCGCCATTGTGGTTGCCTCGCTGGTCGTCATTATTTTCGCCGCGGCCTCAAACCAGTTCCACGGTCTTGGGTTCTTCGTGCGTAGTGTTTGTTTGGGAGGAGCTTTAGGTACTGATCGAACGCGTACAGTGGGTTGTGCTGGTGCTGTATGGCATCGTCGGCGCGCTTTTCTCGTACTGTGTGTCGCTGGCCGTCACTTCGCCCCTGGCTGCGTTTGCGTTGTCGGCCGGGTATCAGGTCATCATGTTTGTGGTACGTCCACGGATTTATTGCGCATATAGCTTCCTATTCAAACGCCTTTGTGCAGCTGTACCTCGCAGCGTACTTGCTGACGCTTACCTACGCCAAGACATCCGACGCGGGAACAGATTTGGCGATCATCCGTACGTGTTTACGTGAATGTATGCGCATCCATCCGTCTCAATGGTTTCGCAGACTACACAATGTCGGTGCTGGCGCCTGTTGCGAGTGCTGTAAGTTTTAACGCGTAACGGCTCCATGAATCGATCGTTAACAATGCACCAATAGCTGCGGGCCTCCTTCGTTTCGTAAACCTGTTTTCCTTGCTTTGCGATGGCTCAGCCCCGGTCACTGCATCTTCACTCGGGGACATTTCGCGATACGGCGGCCCGATCCTCTATCTGTTCCTCTACGGGTTCGTGCTCTTCGGCATTCTCGTGTGGGTCGACTCGGGCTCTATCATCGTCCGCAAGTTCTCGCAATTTCGCAAGAAGCCGATCTCCGGCTCGGGGCCCCTGGATGAGAAGGCGGATATGAAGGATGTCGACGACGAGGCGGCGAAGGTGATGGCCTCGGACGATGCGCTCAGGGTCATGAACGTCGTCAAGGCGTTCGACAGTGCTACGAACCGCGTCGTGGACAACGTCAGCTTCGGTGTATCTCAAGACACTATCTTTGCGCTCCTCGGACCCAATGGTGCTGGGAAAACGACTACGTTCAACGTCATTCGTGAGTTATCTCCTGTTCCTGGACATACGTTCACACGTACTCATCGCAATGCAGGCGGCGATGTTATCCCTGACGAAGGAGACGTGCTCATCAAGGGCGTGTCGATGATCCACCACCCGAGATCTGCACGGCTCTCCCTAGGGGTCTGCCCACAGTTCACGGCAATCGACTCACAGTTGACCGTGCGCGAGCATCTGTTGATCTACGGTCGGCTGAAGGGCCTGTATCGCGGTGAAGAGGTGAAGAGTAACGTCGAGAGCCTGATGCGCGCAACGTCGCTGCACATGTATGCGGACCGGTTGGCGAGCAAGCTGTCTGGAGGGAACCAGCGGAAGCTGTCGTTGGCTATTGCGCTTATTGGTGCGTCCTCTTCTGTTTTATTCTGGTTATGGAGTATGAGAGCGTGTTGTTGACGGAGGATGTGTAGGCAACCCCTCGGTGATCCTCATCGACGAGTTCTCGACCGGCATTGACGCGAAGATGAAGCGAGATATGTGGGGCACGCTTCGGAACGTCGCTGTCGGGAAGGCTATCGTTATCACCACCCGTCAGTGCATGTCATTTCTTTCGTAATTCATTGCATTGACGTCATGACTCGCTCAGACTCGATGGAGGAGGCGTCGGCGCTGGCCAACAAGGTCGGAATTCTGGCGAAGAAGATGCTAGGTAGGCCCGTTGCCCGTTCTGTCTGAATGTGTGGCGCTCAAGGATGTTTTTAGCGGTCGGAACGATAGATTCGCTTGTAGATCGCTATGCAACGTACGAAGTGCACTTCTCGTGTCGGAGTCGAGAAGAAGTGGTTCTCGCGCAGGAAGCCATGTCCCGCATCCCTGGCGCGCGCATGGCCGATGACGTCGCGACGCGCTTCGAGGTGCCCATCGGGACCGATATGTCCCTTGCGCAGCTGTTCGCTGTGCTGTCCGAGGGAGGATTCGCGGAGTACACGGTTGAGAGGGCTGGGCTGGAGAGCGTGTTCCTGAAGGTGATCAGGGAGAATAACGTTCTCGAAGAGGACAGGGACAAGAAGGGGAGGTGGTGGAGGGTGTGCTGACCCGTTCGCTCATCACTCAGGGATCGACGTTGGACTTTTGGATATCCATGGACTGTCTGTAGCTCTGGTACTAGAGACGTACATTATTGCCGTTATACTATAGAGGACTTTGGATGCGTAGATGTGTGTCGTTCGGAGATGGAGTGGAAAGTGGAGGTCGACGGGCGGAGATCCTTCTGAGTCCAATAAGGGCAGATTACAGCCAGTGGGAGTCTTATGCAAGCAGCGACGTCCGCTCTCGCCTTTCTCCCCCAGGGCCAATCATACCCACCAACGTTCGCCCTAACTTTCTTCCATCCCACCACCACGCCCTCCCTTCCCAGCATCCCCTGCTTGTTCGCGGACAGCGCATCGAATCTTGCCGTGCGCCCCTGCCCCGGCCTCCTCACGCACCCCCGCAAGCCACGCCGTTAAGCTCAGCTTTACCGTCACACGGCGAACCAGAACTCAGACATGTCCAAGAACGCCGAGCCGGTCGAAGAGCCCAAATACACCAACGAGGGGGAGGAGGACGAGGAGAGCGACGAGTACGAGGACGTCGAGGTACGCACGCACCCCCTTCCATCCCAACCTCCTGCGACCGCGCTCCGCGTCCCGCGCGTCCGCGGATGCCGGAAAGAGAGCCCAGGGGATGACCGCTTGCGAAATTAAAACAGGACGACGACGAAGATTCGGGCGAGGAAGCTGAAGATGCAGACGCAGACGCAGATGCAGACGCGGGCGAGGAAGGCGCAGAGGGAGAAGAGGTACGCATACAGCATATATAGCACTAGCATACTCGCACTTCTTGACCTCGATCTCGGCTTGCGGCGGGCATGGCGTACTGATTCGCTCGTGCTTCCTCCCACACGCAGGGCGGGCAAGGGAGTAGCCTGACGGCCCTCCTCCTAGGGGGCGAGGTAAGTCGTCCATTTCTCCTTCCCGGTCGCTGTTCGGGCGTGCAGAGGGATCTTGGGGGGCTGATCTGATGCGTGGTGGGATGCCAGGGCGCCGCGAATGCCGACGAGGACGAGGAAGATGAAGACGAAGACGAGGAGTATGAGGACGCCCCGGAGAAAAGCGCGCCGTCGTCGGTCGCGGGGACCAAACGCAGCCGCGAAGAAGACGAGGACGTAGGCCAGATCTCGGGCGACTATGGCGAGTTCCAGGAGGCCGAGGAGGGCATCGCAAAGCGGGCGAGGACCGCGGCCGACCACGCCACGGCGGCAGCGGCGGACGAGGAGGAAGAGGAAGAAGTCTAAATCGCGCTTCCATAAAAACAAGACGCTTCGTTCGCGTTTGCGTTTGAGCCAAATGGATCCGGTATGTTTATCGATTCTTTATCCACGCTTGCCGTGATTGCAGTTGTTAGTCGCCGTCCCCGTTCACTGTTCAACCAAACGTTCATGTATACTACCGGCATCACTTCCACTTGTTGTAACCTTGATGTTTTCAGTCATGCAGCCTGGCTGAAGAAGACACGAGAAAACATGCGTGCAGATGCGATTGTGTCTATAATGACATGAAGGGTATAGCAATAAAACATTCCTAGGATATCCAGAACGACGACATAGCAATAACAATGCAACCACGCACACAGCAGCAGCACTCAGTCCGACTCCGCGATATGGCTCGTGAGCTCGAGCAGGCCCTTCAGTCGCCTGCCCAGCCGCTCGCCCTGCATCTTGCGCTCGAAGAGCTGGTACGCCGGCGTCTTCTTGCGCGGCATCCACGCCTTGGTCGTCGGCTGCCCATTCGCGCGCGTCGCCTTGAGCACGGACAGGTCGACGAGGCGCGGCGACGAGGTGTACTTGATGACCTCGCGGTAGAGCAGCTTCGACTCCACCGCGAGCGAGCGCAGCGTGGGTGGTGGCCGGGGCTCGTCGTCGGAATCGGAGTCTGAGTCCGAGAGCGTCGAGGGCACGAGCGGGGGCGTTGGCGGCGAGCGCGGGATGGATACAGGCAATTCGGGCAGCGTCTCGATCTCCTTGAGGAGGTCTTGGCCCTTGAGGAACGAGTTCTCTTGGCGAAGGAACCGGACGGTACCGCGAAGCGCATCGATCTGGGAGGGGGGGAATGCTTAGAGAGGCAACCAACGGACGCAACGACTAACTCGCTAACCTGCTCGAGGAGATACGACGTCTCCAAGTTGCCCTCGGTCGGGACCGCCTCCGCCTCGACGACCTGCGCCGTCGACGCCTGGCGCTCGGGGTTGTTCGCGAGCGTCTTGAGCTTCGCGTTGTCCTGCTCGAGCGCGTCGAGGTCCGCCTGCAGCTGCTCCATCGCCTCCTCGTACGCGCGCTCCTGCTTGCGCGCCTTGGCGAGCTCGTTCTCCAGGTCGGTGATCGTGTCCGCCTGCTTCTTCACCGTCTCCATCCGCCGCTCCATCAGCTCCACCTTCACGCCCGTCTCCTGGATCGTCTGGTCCTTGATCCGGATCGTCCGCGCGAGCGCCTGCATCTCGTCGTTGAGCTGCGCGACCTTGCGCTCCGCCTCGACGTTGACCGCCGTCGCCGCCTTGATGTCGTCGATGCGGAGGACCCAAGGTGCCGTTCCAGAAACTGGACCAAAAAATATTATAATTAGCACTGCGTCGATAGTCTTGGCCACAACGACGGCGACTTACTCTTCAGCGTGTTCTCGGTCTCCAGAGAAATGGGCACGATCCTGTTCGCCTCCTGGATGACCTGCCCGAGGAACTCGCCGACGGAAACCCACGACGCCGCATCCTCGTTGCCCGCCTTGCCGACGGTGGAAGCTGCGCTCTGCTTGACGAAAGACAGGACCGTCGAGAGCTGGAAGGCACACTTGGCCGCGCGCACGTCGCTTATGTGCGGCATGACGAGTTGGGCCAACTACGGGCAGCGTCAGCACCCGTTACCGACGTTGAATTGGGCGGCTTGGCACTTACGGAGATACCGAAGTTGACGAGTTCGGGGACGATGTTCGTGAGGGCCTGGAGCTGGGGCACGAGATGCGCCTTGAGCGCCATCGAGTCCTGCGTGAGGTCCTCCACCCGCTTGATGAGCTTCTTCGCGAGGACCTTGGCGCTCCGGGACAGATCGAGCGCTTTCTGAAGGGGCTCGAAGAACTCTGCTTCGGCGTCCACGCCTCCCATGTCAATCGCAACATCTATGAGAGAATCATCAGTAGATGCGCGGGATCCCAGACGAGGCTTCATACCGTTATCCTTCAGGACGGCCGCGACAGTCGTCTTGATGAGCCCGACAGACGCAGCGAACATCTCCAGATCGTGGTCGAACGACAGCGCATACCCGAGCTCGCGCTCGCCGAGGTCGTAGTCAAAGTTGTTGAAATACGTCTCGGACAGGTGGTCGAACTGCGACTGCATCTTGACCGCGTCGTTGACGCACTCGAGCTCGCGGAACTCCTCGCGGCGCAGCAGATCGATGTGCATGTCGATGCGCTTCTCCATGGGTGCGATGTCTGCGTGAATCCGCCCGATGTTGAGGAATGCCTCGACGTCGCATTTGCGGAGAATCGCAGCGAAACGTTTGCATGTTGTTGACAGGCTCGACAGACGACCACGCATCTAGGATGGCGTATGGGCAGCTGGACCACATGAAGAATGACCACGAAGCGTACCTCACAAATACCGACGAGGAAGTCTGAGACTGGACCATTGAGAGACTCGGGGATGTTGTGCGTCTGCGCAACGACGGCGTTGATGAGGTCGACCTTTGCAGCCAAGCGCTGGAAGAACAAATAACAGTTGGTGGAATCCATGTCCGATTCGATGTAGACCTGAGGCAGGTATGGCTGGATAATGGACAGCAGCTCCCGAGCTTCGCGCGCCTCGATCTTCTTGACCTCGAGGTCAATATGCCGCGCCTGGTTCTTGGACGCCGAGGACTGGAGCTTCAGGTTGAGGGACATCATCGCCGCGGTCTGCGATGCAGCCGTAGCAGACTCGTGCTGCGCCGTCTGGGTCTCCGCGCGGAGCGTATCGAGTTCGCTGAATGCCCGAAGTCGGCGTTGAGCACTAAGGAAAAGCCAGAAACAACGTACGTTTGAAGCGAAAGAACAAGTTCTCGGAATTGGACGATGGTGCCTTCGAGATCCTGGCACGACTCCTCGAGGCTCTGGATCTTCCGAGTTTGGTCATGAATCTGTATCTCCTTCCCGTCTGCACAAAAGAAGTCAGTAACGAGACAACGAGATGTTACGGCAGGACGGACCGATGTCTTCCTGCAATGCCTTCTCGGTCTCGACATGGTTCTCCTCCAGCTCGTCGTTCAGCTCCTTGAGAGCCTCCAGGTCTTCGATAGTGATCCGCATCTCCTCGATCTTCTCTCCGAGCATCAGGTTACGCTCAGTGAGTTGCACAAGGAGATCCTCGGCACCGAGGGCATCGTCCAATTGAACTTTGAGATCTTCGATCTGGACTTCTGCGTTGGAAAGTTTA
The DNA here is from genome assembly GCA_026283605.1 of Ganoderma lingzhi. Classification (NCBI taxonomy): domain Eukaryota; kingdom Fungi; phylum Basidiomycota; class Agaricomycetes; order Polyporales; family Polyporaceae; genus Ganoderma; species Ganoderma lingzhi. The sequence continues at coordinate 4,558,696 of JAPJYM010000001.1, forward strand.
ACGAGAGTAGATTCGTATTGCGCTATGCTGCAGTGTTAACCACATGACGGTTTGTGAGGCCTGGGGAGACATACTTTGAATGTCATCCAAGCTGGTAACATCCTTCTCCATCTCGGCGATTCGCCGGCGCTGCTCGTGCTCGGTCTCTTGAGTGATTTCTCGGAGCCTACGAGAACTGAGTATCGCCAGATGAGGCTGAACAATCAACGTACCTAACTAACGCCTCTTTAAGACGTTCATTCTGCTTCTCCAGCTGGATGTACGCGAGAGACTGCTTGACGTTGCCCTCACCCCCGTCCTCTTCCCCTGCCTAGATGTCAGACCTCTGCTTCGTATTCGCTACAAATAACAACTTACCACCGCCTTCTCGCACATGCTGCAGTTCGACCTCAAGGATAGCCAACTTCTCCCTCACCTCTTCCAGGTCCGCCTCTGCGACCTCGGCACGCTCCTCCGCCATCTCCTTGTCCAACATCGCCATCTCCAACTGCTCCTGCGAGTCCAAAATCCTCCCATCCGCGAGTTGCGCGAGTTGTTGAGCATCTGCCAGTTCGCGCTTCGTTGCAATGAGCTCGGTCTGCTGCTGCGTAAGCTTCGCCTGGAGCTTCGGCCTGAGGGCGACGAAGGACTCCGCTTCGGAGAGACGCGTTTCGAGTTCACGCACATGCCGCGCGTCGTCCGCGCGTTTCGCTTCCAGGATGCGGATCTTGGCGCGCAATTCTTGGAGCTCGGTATCGTCGACCACTCGTACGGGCGTGACAGGTCGTGAAGGCGCTTTGGGAACAGGGGGTTGTGGAGGTTCGGGAGGTTCGGGTTCCGAGTCCTCCTGCCCGGGGGACGAGACGCGCCGTAGGGATGATGGTTGAGGCGGTTGGGGAGACGACTGCCCTGGGGACGTATGGCTCTTCGGAAATATCCTTGGTGCGGCTTCTAGTACAGGGGAGTCAGGGAGCCGAGCACTTCGGATGGTAGGGCTTGCGAGATCGGGTTGGAGGGATCCTGAACGCGCCAGGGATTGGCGGGATTGCACCGTAAGAGAGAGACGTTTCGTGGGCGAATTGAGACGCGCAGCTGCGTTACGCCCGCCAGGGGAAAGGTGGACGCCGCCATTTCCGAGAGCAGAAGAGGTAGGCTTGGCAGGACTGGCGGCGCGAGGAGAGGCAACGGAGCGGGCGGAAGGGGTACGAGATAGACTCCCAGTACGCTGGTGCCCAACCGCTCGCAGGACGGTTGGCTTGTAGAGGTTACAACCAACCAACATGGTTACAATCGACATATATGCGCAATGACACAAGGAAAGCTCACTGGGGGGGCTGGTTCTGGCGTCGCTGCTATGATCTTGACCTGGCTCGGCCGGACGAAGACGCCATAATGGGGTTTGCAGGTGAAATACTTGACACCCTGTACGGTTCCATCGTTCTTTCCGTTGGGTTCTAAGAGCTCGATTCCTACCCATTTGCCAGGAGAGAAGGATGTGGCGCCGCAGAACCTGACAAAGCCCCGCCCAGCGGGAATCTCGACGATTGCACCAAGAGCAGGGTCGGTACCGGCAGGCGGCATCAATACATCCAGACAAGCGATAACAAGGAGTGTTTATCGTCAGAAGAGAGTGCACTGACGGCACTGGTCGTCGCAGAGATGGAAAGGATGAAAGAGGGAGGACTTCGCGGCGTTCGACAAGGTACATCAGTTACTTACTTACCCTTACCTACTCAATTTCTTATTAGCTTACTTTCTTAATTACCTGTAATTACTTGGGATTATTTGCACCAACTGATCGGCCTTTGATCCGCAGTCAGAAAGGTTCAAACTCCGATTATTGAAGTAATTCCCGTAAGCTTGAGATCGGACCTCTCGAGCCTAAGCAGGGTCGCGCAGGTCATTCTCCTCCTTACCCCCTCCATCTTCGTCGCTGTTTTCATCGGTGCGCTCGCTCTGCAGGACACTGCGAGATTCGAGTGAGGTTATACCTCCGGGATTTTGAGCTGGGATGCACGGAAATGGTGAAGGTGAGTTCACCGTCCTCACCCAGTGGTGGAACTTCAGACATCAAATCTCATGCAGGCAGCAATGGTTGGCCCCCAAGAAGAGGCAGAGGCTCGGAGGACTCTGATACTGAGCGCGACCATCGCTCGAGTACACGGTCAGACCCATCCTCTTCTCGTACCGGGACAAGAGGAATGAACGGTGCTTCCGAACCCGATCTTCGTCACAATGGCTCCCTTACCGACCTCCCAGAAGCCGTTCCCATACACCCATATTGGTCCGCAAAGCGTCATCTTACTTGCGGTAACCCCACACCTCCCCCACCCGGCACACCCAAGATGATTCCGTGGCGCGCCGCACCGGGGAAGATCAAGACGGCTCATGCTGCACTTGTACTCTGTCTCAACATCGATGTCGATCCACCAGATATTATCAAGACGAACCCCTGCGCAGTCCTGGAAGCGTGGGTCGATCCACATACCATGCCGTCCCATAAAGCTCTGGAGGTCATTGGTCAGAATTTACAGCACCAGTTCGAAGGTCTCAACCCGAAGATCTCCTACAAGCCGATCCTAGACCCTTCCAAGGATGACTTGAAGCGTTTCTGCGTCACATTGCGCAAGTCTGCGGTGGAGGACGCGGTTCTCTTCCATTACAACGGTCATGGCGTGCCCAAACCGACCCCCAGCGGGGAGTTGTGGTGTTTCAACAGGAACTACACGCAGTATATCCCCATCGCCTTGCAGGAGATCCAAAACTGGTTACGCTCGCCATGCATCTTCATCTGGGACTGCTCAGCTGCCGGCAACCTGCTCAGCAACTTCGTCAAGTTTGCGGAGCAACGCGACAACGATGCGAGGCTGCATGGTGGTGGATATCCTGAAGGTATGGCTCCTTCTCGGAGTGCATCCAGCTTGCAGCTTGCGCAGCCGATGAACAGCTACCATCATGTCCCGAGCTCCCAGCGGACCTCTTCACTTCGTGCTTAACTTCCCCCATCGACATCGCCTTGCGTTATTTCCTTCTTACGAACCAGCTTCCCAGCAACATCTCAACAGACCAGGTCATGCAGCTGCCTGGCGACCTGAAGGACCGACGGACACCTCTCGGAGAACTCAACTGGATATTCACCGCCATCACAGATACCATTGCCTGGACCACATTCCCCCGCGAGGTATTCACGCGTCTCTACCGTTCTGACTTGCTGATCGCGTCCTTGTTCCGCAATTTCCTCCTGGCCGAGCGTATCATGAAGAACTACCACTGCACTCCACATACCTACCCGACCCTTCCCCCTACTAACACGCATCCACTGTGGGCATCCTGGGATCTTGCGGTGGACGCCTGTCTTCGTCAGTTGCCGGACTTGCTGAAGAACACGGAGCCTGGAGTCGCCAAGGATGTTTCTCTGGGGTCACGTAGTCGGCGTCACGCGACCAGAAACGACCAAACGCCCCAGTCCGGCTCGACAAACACGCCCGGGGAGAAGCCCCACTCATACATCCCCAGCAGATTCTTCACGGACCAATTGACTGCCTTCGAGGTCTGGATCTCTCGTGGTGGATCCGCGCTCACCAAGCCTGGCCCCCTCTCATTACCCGTCCAAATCCCTCCCGACCAGTTTGAAGGGCTTGACGGCCCGAACAATGCTACGCCTTACTCCGGCAATGCTCTGGAACAGAGCGACCACCATCTCGTCCCTCGCAAGCCCCCAGACCAACTTCCCATCGTTCTCCAGGTCCTCCTGTCCCAGCCTCATCGACTTCGCGCACTCATTCTCCTTTCCCAATTCGTCGACCTGGGCCCATGGGCCGTCCATCTCGCGCTCACCATCGGCATCTTCCCCTACATCGCGCGTCTCCTCCAAGCCGCTGGCCAAGACCTCAAACCCGTCCTTATCTTCATCTGGGCGCGCATCTCCGCCGTCGACCCCAGCTGCCAGGTTGACCTGTACAACAACCAGGGCTACAAATACTTCGCGTCTGCCCTTGGAGTACATGAGGACCCGCGGCAGGGGCTCTTCCCGAACGGCTCGGAACACAAGGCGATGTGCGCGTTTATCCTCTCGACGATCGCGCGCGACTACCCGAACGGGCAGAACGCGTGTTGGCGCGAGCGCGTCTTCGACGCGTGCTTCGAGCACCTCGAGGAAGGCGACTTCCTCCTTCGACAGTGGTCCGCGCTGTGCATCGCCCAGATCTGGGATGCGAACGATGACACGAAGGTGTGGGGCGTCGATCGCGGGATGCAGGACAAGCTGATCGCGCTCCTCTCGGACGACTCCCCCGAGGTGCGTGCGGCCGCGCTGTATGCGCTCAGCACTTTCCTTGGTGCGTCGGGCTCGTTGGACCTCAATAAGCTCGGGGGTGGCGGGAGTGGGACGATGTCCCAGCTGGACGAGCGGATACACTTCAGGATGGAGGTCGCGGTCGTCACAGGGGCCGCACTCGCTATCAAAGAGGACGCAAGTCCAATGGTCCGCAAGGAATTGCTCGTGCTCATCAGCTGCCTAGTGAAGGAGTGGCGTGGCTACTTCATCGTTTGCGCGTGGATCTACTGGGAGGAGGACCGCAAGTGGAAGGAGGACAGCCACCATGACGAGGATGTCGTCGGGCAAGCGGTAGCAGAGTGGCTTGAGTCGCTCGAGGACGAGGACTTCCGCGCGGAGAACCGCGTTTTGTTGTCCTCGTTCTTCACCATCTTCTCCATCCTCCTTGAGCTGTCCGTTGACCCTTACCAGGAAGTGGCCACGAATGCGCAGACGATTGTGGACTATATCACGGCGTTGTTGCTGGAGTCACTGTTCACCAGACTCGATGGCACGACTCTGAACGAGCCGCCCGCGGCGTCTGAGGGCAAGGTGGCCATCAACAATTCACGGCAGCGAATATCTTCTGACAAGTCACCACAACCCAATCCACCGCTACCGCCACTTTCTGGTCGCCCTCCCTCACGCGGAGCGAAACTATGACCAGCACCATCTCGAACGGCGTGACAAGCACGTTGCGCCGGACATCCTCTTTCGCGACCGCGCTCAAGACCCTTGCAGGTAACATCGCGTTCCCTTCCGTGGAGGACGGTCGCTCCTCTCCGCAGCCGCAGCTTAACATGCAAGAGCGTATCGAGATCGTCCATGGCGTGTCACGACCCCCGTCACCCAACCTCAACTTCGCACAATATGCGTCGCCATATTCTCGCCCAGGTAGCCCGTCCAGCAGCAGCACTCTTGTACACGGCTCCACATCACGTTCGGCAGCGCCATCTCCGCAGCCCGCTTTTTTGCACTGGGATGTCATGGCAGCCTTGATGGAGGAGGACTTGGAACGGCTTCGTGCACGACGTCGGATGGCTAACAAGCACTCACACCACCACGGTCATGGGCACCACAGAGACGCGTTCGGCGGTGGCGCGAGTCCGTCCGAGAGTACGTTCTCCGCGGACTCGAACATCCAGGGCGGGCTGGGGACAGGCGTCGGCCTCCGTGATGTTCTTCCACTCAAGAGCCGATTCTATGACTGGTGCTGCGAGTACTTCAAGGAACCGCAGATGAGAGTGCGTAGCTGCCAAGTTGTCGTATGTCATCTGTCGCGCCCGCTGATAAAGTACAACGCAGCAACCTGAGGTCGACGAGCCCGGTAGTGTGCAATACAACTACCAGGTTTGGCGCCAACAACGGAACGAACAGGTCATCGAGGACACAGAGAAGCAGTCGAGGGAAGCACGTAAGTGGTTGGAAGCTGCGAATCTATGCTTCGGTCCAGCTCACTTGCTCCTAAAATTATCTAGCGCGCTGTCGATGGGACCGGCCAGTCAATACGATTCAAATCAATGGCTTGCCCATGTCGTTGGCATTCCACGCATTCGATCCCCACCTGGTCATCGCCAACGAATCAGACATGGTAACGTACGTGTCATGTCGGGATCATAGGCGACCTCGCACCCCAACTCATGCTTTGACAGTGTATGGGATTGGATCAAGAGGAAAAGGTTGAATCGATTCTTCAATGGTAACCCGCGGGGCACGAGCATCACTTCCTTGCACCTCATCAACCAGGATGTGGGAGGGATCATCCTTACTGGCGCAGGTAGGCCTTCGTATTCGGAGCTTGGCGTTTCCCCTTGTCCTTAACTGATTCCCGTTCAGCGGACGGCATGATTCGACTCTACCGCAACTATGACCCCAGCCTGTGCAATGGCCCTGTGCAAATGGTTAGCGCGTTCCGCGGCCTCAATGAGGTCCTCCAAGTCAAGGGCGGAAGCGGTGTTATCACCGACTGGAAGCAGTCAAACGGAACACTATTGGTTGGCGGAGACTCCCGCATCGTTCGCGTATGGGACGCGCACACCGAGAGCCAAGTGATGGTATGTCCTCCCGAGATTGGTATCTGAACGACGATCTGTCAGTTTGCCTCATTCTGTTACCAACTCTTCAGGATCTCGACACGAATGCTGAGAGCCCCATCACGGCGATTGCCTCTGACAGCGGATCGTCGTCGACGTTCCTAGCGAGCTTCGCCGATGGTGTCGTCAAGATATTCGACCGGCGGTACGAGGAAGATGATGCCGTCGTGCGCTCCTATCATCAGCACACCTCATGGGTTCAGAATGTCAAGTGGCATCCGACGCTGGCGGAACAGTTCCTCACCGGCAGGTACGAAACAACCGTAGCCCTTGCGGCGCATCCTCGCTGGGTACTGATGTACCTTAATTTGTTGACAGCTTGGATGGCGAGGTCAAGCTGTGGGACATTCGTGGCGGAGATACTCCTTTGCAAACATGGGATATGTTCCCCCACGGCCTGTCGGCGTTCGACGTGCATGAGCAGACCGAGGTCTTCGCGGCGTGCGTAACGGTGTCTTTATAGTTATTCACCATCGCTGACCTGTCGGTGATGCAGGACGTCGTCTCTTACTACCTTCAACACCCGTTCGCAGCGCACTGACGTACAGTCACTGGACTCGAGGAGAGGTCTTGGTTCGCTCAACACCAACCTTTCAGTGCCTGTCATACGGGACACGATGTCTCCTTTCACGCCGAGGACGAGCAGCCTTGCGTTCCACCCTCGTGAGATGGTGTATGGTGTCGGCTTCTGGGACGGTTCTGGTGCGTGCTTTCATCACCGCGTTTTCTTGTCGTACTTCATCACAGTTCGCTTATCGTGCGCGCTTTCGTCCCACAGTTCGCATCACGGGCTGCAAGCTTCCATCAGCATAATAGAGTCAGGGCCTCCGGCGGCCCTCATTCCCTCCGTAAGGCCTTGGACTTCCAGTACTAGTCTTCGTCGCTCTATCCCGCTAAGATTCTGCTTCGTCTTCGTATCTTCCATGCCACTCACACGTCGGCTCGTCCGCTAATATTTAATAAAGCAAAGTCTCATATGCGTTACCTAGTAGTAGTATCGCTGCGTTCAATAGGCTTCCGCGCATGCTCATATATACGTACGTAGTACAGTGTACCCTAGCGAAAGTAGATAATCTACCTTCTTGTATTGTCCCCTCAAGCCTCATAACAGATCCACTGGCACGCAGTCAACATGTTTTCGCATCGTTGGAAACGCGGTGCATCTGCGCGAGTACTTACTGTATTTCCTTCGAGGCAAACCCTCCACGAATGATCGGCAATCATTTGAAGCCCAGCCTGCCCAGGTGACCACTTGTCTCAGATTGCAGTACCCCCACCCAGTCCCACCCACGCGGGCACCGAAGCTACCGAAGGGTCACCGGTCACCGGTGAACGTTTGAACGCTCGGCAGAGATCCAGTTCGAGACCCGAGACAACTTGAGTATTTCGTTTGCCTCGTACGGTGATCCTATTAATATTGGCTTCGCCACCCAAGATACACTATGGGAGGAGAAACTCCTACGGTAAGTTGGTGATCAACCATATTTGGCAGTGCGAAACTCTTGAAGAGAGATACATAGCACCCACAACCATGCTTCTATGTAAAGGCTTCTTAACAGGGTGTTTGGCTTGCGGGTCTGGCCATTGATCATCACGGAGCGAAAGTACCCGATGATTTGGTCCCTCCCTGCGTAAGTAACTTAGGCCTAGGCCTAGACGTACACATGTCACACTAAAAGAAGGTCAGGTTGGTTGCTGCAGCTGGCACCCTCTTCAACAATTAACACTTCGGGGGTTTCGTCATTTAGTTCCGGATAAAAGGGGTTTCAGCAGACAAATTAACATCAGAAAGACTGTATCCTCTGTTACTCCCGATAACGACCCAACTGTTGCCCAGAATAGCAGTTGAAAGAACATTTCTTATGTTATCTAAAGTGTTATCCCAGCGGAAATCTAAATCAATGTATAAAATGTTGTGCCTAAAGACATCAGAGACAATGTCTCAATTGCTAGCGGATTTTACATTTGAGCTGTTATCACCGACAAAATAGTGACTAACAGTTGAAGTGTTGTCCCGCATGTTCTGCAGGACAACATCTGAAACCTTGATTGGGTCTGCACGTAAAACAACATATCTTATTTTGTCTTCCCTTTCGTCAGGGAGAAAAGTTGTGTTGTTGGCTCGTCGGCCCGATCATCGGTAATCGGGAGGAGATGACCACCCACTCAGTGGGCCACTCACGGTCCGCCCACGGACCACTTACTAGCCGCGTATGCGGCCGCTCGTCCCGAAGGCGGAATGTGGAGCTTCGCCCGCCCAGCGCGTCCTCGTGTCTACGCATCTATATCTATTCTAAAAATCTACAACCCTATAACGCATATATCTATTCTAAAAATCTACAACCCTATAACGCGCTACCCGATGTGGTTTGAGACAAAACGACCCCACCTTTCAAACATCGGGAATAAAATGTGACACCATTCCCAGTCATGGGACGCATTAGGCGTCCTCTTGAACGTGAATATTTCAGCGTGGACGGAACCACCTGTGGGAGCGTCATAAGTCGGGGAAGAGGAAGTGAGAAGGCATGCACCAACAGTCGGGGCATCGTGACCGCGTAGCCGGCCTACCAGATGGATTTGACTGAGCCACGAGATCAGTGAGCTCTAAGTGAACAATTCGTTCTAAAACATCGGCAAAGGGAATGGCGCGAGCGTGTATTCCTAGCGTGGTCCCAAGAATGCGGTGTTTGAACGAAGGACAGCGCCGGCGGTGCTCGCAAAATCGGCGGGAAACGTTCGTTGAGCGGCCCACTTTGATGCGCACAAGGTCGGGGTGCGCGCTGTATCTTCGACAGCGTCGGACGCAGCAAGTCAGAATGGAATTCGAGGAGCGTACCAACGAGCCTGAGGGCGTAAATGTGACCAGGCTTGTCAGATTTTGAGGGGCGAGTTTGCATCGCGCGCCGCAGCAAACACCCGTGTCCGTAGTTCTAGGTTGTGAGGGATGAATGCTGTCAATCATTGTGAGCGACGATCCCGAATATAAAATGAATGTCTTCATGTTCACACTCACCGTCGTACCTTACCACAACCTGAGGGATGTTTTGGCAACCTCATTGTGTCCCGTCCAAGCTCCTCGCGTAAGTGAACAGCGCAAAAGAAGGGGAGACGGCCACCTCGAGGAAACTGGAGCGCATTGGCGCAAGGGACGGGGGTATTGCAGAACGTCCCATCTTCATTTCGTCCTTTGCAACGCGCGTTAAGCCGGTGCCTCACCATTGTAGCGGGACAGTTAGTGGTACAGGCAGGAGGTAGAGAAAAGAAAGCAGACCCTATGTTCGCCTATGTACGCCGAATCACTTAGCATGACGGGGACGAAATACGACAGACCTCGGGCATTAAAAAGTTGATGACGCGTCATCGATGATCATCGACGCACTCTCGCCACCGCGCAGTGCGGGCTCCTGTGGGCGGTGTATTTGTACTTCGGGGCGGCGTGGAATGGAATTGCGAACAAACATTTCCGACTACCAACAACAGCAGTGACCAAATCAACCATGCCGCAAGCCGCGAGCACGAGCCTGCGACACGACCACGGGTAGTCAGTCTTAACTACATCAAGACAAAGGCCAAATGAACACTTGCCTGTACGCCTGTACCGGATACGACAACGACGTGACATCGGGGAACAAGGCAACGGCGGTCATTGACACCCTCCCACCACCGAGAAAAGCGCGGGCCCTTGTGCGTGCGATACTGGGCGCCACGAAGTGGAACGGCGATTGCCAATGGCGGGCGGCGGCGGCGAACTAGGACTTTGTGTGGTCGAGCTGTTAATATGTCAGCTCTAGGCGGCGGAGGGCAGATGGGGAGGGACGTACGCACACTATTGGACCGAGTCCTGCGCACGCCGACTCGGACGGACTGACTCCGCGCGTGGATCCAGTCAGGCGTAGAAATCGTATCGTATGGGCGGGCCAAGCCTCAGGCCGGTATCTTGCCTGAATTATCCGAGACCAAGGCCGACGACGGCGGGAGGGACGCAGCGGGGAAGTTCCACAATGGTCAACACCAGAGTAGAATGGGCGCGAGACGAGAGCAGGACGGAGTTTCACAATGGTCCACACCAGAGTGAAGGGATAGTGGATGGAATGAGGGAGGAGGAGACGGAGACTGGAGGAAAAGAGCGGATGGACGATGAGCGACGATCCCGACGAGGGCGAAGTCGGGAATTTCGAACGATCGTCGGGCGGTGCACCCATAGACGCTCGTTCATGTGTGGCCTGTGGGAACATCAGCGGATGGACGGACCGTGGGCCCCGCCCCTCCCGCCCAATCGTCAAGGCTCTCTCCCCACCAACGGCTACCATACTCCAGCCTTTCGCCGCCGCCGCCGCCGCCGCCGCCGCCTCCCCCTCCTCCTCCGTCCTCGCCTCCGCCTACCATACTCTCCTCGTCTCCACCCCCACCTTCGACTCATCTCGGTCTCCATCTCGGATATCTCTTACTGCGGTGTGGACCGCGGTGAGAGTCAGTCACCTGCCGGACAGCTCCTCGCTCCCCTGTGCACTTGCTGCGGTGTGGACCGCGGTGAGTGCTAGCCACACCCGACCCGCTTCGATTCGAGTCCGCTGCAAATATCAATATCCCCATCCGTGCTGGCCAGGCATCGCAAGAACAAGAACTCGATCCGATACGAGCCCCGCCAGCAGCGAGGCCCGAAGAGCAACGGCACTTTTCTAGGACAAGAGGTGCGTAATACAACGTGTAGTGATCGTCGGGGTGAACTGACATCACTTACAGGCTGAACGTGTCAAGTTCGTTCCCTCCGACAGCCAGGCGGAATGTTGGGCCACCCCCCAAATGAGCCCGAACCCACACATACATCAGGTCCGTGTGGTTCTCAGCTCATGGCTAACGTACTTTGACTTTGTTAACTACGGTATTCATCAGCGTCGGGAAGTGGTGCACATCAGTCGGCCGCCCAATCGCCCAATGGTCGCGTCGCTGCTGCAGGACGCGTCTACGGGCATCGGCGGACCAGGCCCCGGCACTCCTTGTACGACGACTACCCCCGCACCCCCTCACCACCACCGACTCCTAATACCCCCAGAACGGGCGCGACTACACTGTCGCTGTCCGTGATTCTCGCCTCGACACCGAGCATGTATGTCGGCGAACCACCCCGTCGCCGCCACTACCGGGTCCTGTGTTGACTGTTTCTTGACACGGTAACTCTTTGTGGACATTGGAGAGGATGGGTGGATGCAGTTCAACATAGGCACGACAAGGAGTATGGCTACGACTACATGTTGACGGACGCTATTACTATTACTTACTTTGCTTCAATCCTCGCAACTCCTCACCGTCCATCGGCCGGATACCGAATTCATGTTTCCACCCGTTCACACCCGACTAAGGTCAAGCACAACAACGTCGTCCTTCGAGATTGATAACTGCGCAAAGTGGGATTGTATCCAGGGTACCTGTACCTCTTCCAACGCGTCCGCACTGCCTCGGGTCGACCAGGTTTGAGCGGGAAATTCTGCCCACAGGGTGAAAGGATCCGGACCATCCAAGCTTGGTCTGTGGTATCGGTGGACCGCGAAGGAAGTCTTTCCCCCCGTAGTGTATATGTATTGAATTGAGGCCGGGACGAGTGGTGAGTGGATATCTCCACCTGGATGGAAAAGCACAAAGCTGTTCCCCAAGTGCGTGCTCGCCCTGGCATAGATCACACCGTTCAAATGAAGGCGTGCATGCAAAGTGACGCGAGGTAAAGAAATAAGTGCCATGAGGTCGTCTGGCGTGTTCTTCAAGTTTTCTGCCCTAGGGTCTTCGTCGTCTTCTTCATCAGCAGGAACTAACTCCTCCTTCTCCTCACAAGGGTATTCGTCAACGCTTCGCCCATAGACCTTATCAAAAAGTGCCTTGCATCGTCGGATAGCGTTGCTGGCATTTGCTCTTCGATTGATCCACCGCTTGAGATTAGCAGCGCGTAGGAATGTACTGTGTATCGTTCTCTCGAGTTGACCTGTGAGTCAGTCAGCATACGAAAATGACTTGACATGCATTCATTTACTGACCAAACTTGTGGTTTGTAGGCAGCCGCTGCAGCTGTCCTATCAACCGCTTGAAGGGAAAAGCCCACCATGAGTGGACAGGTCCAAACAGCTCAAGGAAATCGTAGATGTGGAATGCCATGTGATGAATGGATTCACAATCTAGTCCAGGGTAGAGGGTAGGCAGTTCGCGAACGTAAGCTTGTAGACACTCCCGGTAGCGGCACATCCGATTTGAGTCGGTCACACGGGTGCAGGCGAGGAGGACGGCACATACGAGCTGCATTGTGTGATCCAAGACTCGATAACGACTAGGGTTGTCGGAAGGGGTACCGAAAAGTGATATCAAGCATAGAGGGAGATAGATAGTGAAGACCGTGCGCCACTCATCAGCTTTCGGGGTACCGGCAGCTGCAGCGCCAAAGTTGCGTGGTACGGAGCTGACCCAGGATGGAACGACGGTGTCGCGTATGACATCATGGAAGGTTTTGAACACGTCTGGTGTGATGATTGTTGTGTCTGGTTGATCTGACTTGTTTGGATGGGTAAGACGCTAACGCAAGGATTAGGGTCTATTACCGAGATCAATCAAAGAATAGACGTACCCATTGAACCAACGCTTGCGCCATGTCTGCTTTGCGAACTTTTCCTCCCCGACCACCGCCAACGACAACTGCACCCACATCTTCCATGACAAAGGCCAACGGACGAGATGTATTTCTGGCCAGGTAGTCCGCTAGTTGTGCTGGGGTTCGCACTCCAAGGTCCGGAAGAATCACGGTGGGGTCATCGCATAACTCCGCTGTGAGAGCAGTATGAATCCTTTGCACCTCCTTGATCTCCTTTTCTGACCATTGCTGAGACAAATCCGCGACTTCATTGATATGGGATGGCAAACTGAACGGCCAAGAGAAAGCGGGGGACGGGCAGGAATATTCTTCACCGCTGCCTCTGTGAGCCTGAGAGCTTGGACGCAATGAAACTTCACCAGCCCCTCTAGTAGACAATGCATGCTATCGACAACTAGTTGGCGGCAAGGGTTCCAGTACGGCAAGCGCCATAGAGGTGACCACCGGACACCATGGGCAGCGACAACATCATTCCGCTCCGATGTTGTCTCCGCATCACGCCAGCTCTCGGCTGCAGACCGCATACGGTCAACATCCCGGATTCTCCATTGATCGCAGTCGTGACGACCACGGAGCTTGGGCCAATCCTTGATAATATTGCCTTGGTCGTCACGAACGTCCCAACAATCGCAAACAGAGCAGAATATCTTGGACGTTGAAGCTAGGAGTTGGCTCGTTTTGCGTGCTGCGGGAAGGTCGCAGACTACAAGGGCTATGGCAGAACGAACAAGCCGACCATCACGGCACAATGCGGTGCGAGAGAGTTGTATGCCCTTGTGCCACGATTCAACCATCATAGTGACGACAGGTTCGATGTAATGGTTGAGTTGTGTCAGCGTTGGCTCGTGGGGGCCGGGGATGATGCAGATGAGATACATGTACTCCGGTTTGTAACGAATGTCGATAGGAAGGTCAAGGCATGCAAGGGCAACTATTCCCAAGGAAGTGTGCGGACCGCGCTCCTTCATGCCCTCGGTGGCGAAGAAATCCACAAAGAGTGCGAAGGTGAGCCTGGCCTCGCCATCGGGAGCAACGCAGAAGAGTTCCCCATCCTGACCTAGGAAAGAGCGCAAGAACTTGGCGTCGTGTGGGGTTTTCATGACGGGAGGAGCGGGGCCCTGCACCTTGTTCTTGATGAGGTGCCTCTCGATGACGGGATCCGAGAACATGGCACCAAGATATTCCTCGAACGGGTGGACGGAACATATCTTCAATGGTTCGCCGATCTCATTGAGAAGAGGCTCGTCGCATCGAGCCTCGGGTGTGGGATGATTGCTACACGTGGATGGATAGGAGACAGGGCCATCGGTGGGATTGTAATTGGCATGACATTGGTGACACACAGCGCGAATAATGACTTTGCCATCCATGCGGAATCTGGAGGCGACAGTATCAAAGGTGGAAGGCAAGTCCTTTATGTATGTCTAAGGACAGGAGCGGCGGCGGAGTCTACATGGTCGCAGATGAACGACAAGAGGATCGTGAGCATGCCAACGATGAAGTCGCCATCACGCCGGCTGACACCCATAATGACTCGACAGATGAATACCAACAGGAGGAAGACTTGCGACAACTCCGCGTAGCTGTCGATGGGACGTTCAAAGTGATGGTCTGCCAGCCAGGTCAGCAACTTGCTTGTAGCGCTTGCTTGTTAGAAATACTTACTGGTGTCAACGGCACGAGGTTTAGCTAGATGACCCAATACTCCGCTCCAGGTGACAAGAGTTTCGCGGACTTGGGTACATCGATCCAGTATTTGATTACGTGCCTCCTGAACACGGGGATCCCTATGGGTGAGAAACTTCGTAGATTTCTCTGCTCGGTCGAGCTGTCCGCACAATTGATCGTAAAGCTTCGCTGTGGGCTTCAAGGCCACCGTGTGCTCACACCGATCCAGGTCCAAGGCGATTTGAGAGGCGGTACGGAGGTCATCCTCGATGGCCTTCTGCGCTGCATTCCGGCGAGGAAACCTACGAGGAAGCTGCGACTCGGTCTCGTTAGGGTGGGAGATGGATGACGGGGATGACGGGAGAGTTTGCGTCAGGATGGAGGGACTCGAAGAGGACGCATGTCGTGTGGTGAGCGGAGGAAGCTGCTCTTCATCTTCATCAGGAACCTCTTCGACAGTGGTAGATGGTCGCTGTTGCCTCTCTGGAGACTGGGCGGGAGCCTGCCCATAGAGAGCGGAAGGACCGGAGGTAGGCGGGCCCCCAAGCTGGGGCGCGGGGGGAGGGACGGAATGACCAGGAAACGACCCGGGGGACATTACTGACTGAAGATTCTCCGTGATAGCAACGTTCAAAGAGGCAATTGTGATGCGCTCAAGAGGGGGCCGTGCGTCTTGAAACTGCTCTCTGGAAGTCCAAAGTCTGGTTGGCTGCAACATGACATCCGGCCCCTCGTCGGAGAGAGTCAACCCCACAACTTCCTCGGCAAGGCGTTCCACCGTCATATCTTGAGGAGCGGTACCTTCATCCTGGCGAGGAGAAGTATAATCCCTAGTGTAGCGAGCACGACGATGTGCGAGAGCAGATGGACGTGCAGGCATGAGCAGGAGGGCAAGCTAGAACAGAATCACAAGCCCAGATAGACGGTCTACCACAGTGGTCAACACCAGAGTGGCACAGGAATGATGGGGAAAACCACCGTGGTCCACACCACAGCAGTCGGATGTGTCTGAGACGAAAGACGGGGTGCGAGCGGAGAGGAGGTGGTAGACGTGGAGACGAAATCGTGCCCCTTGTTAAGCGCCCTGATGGCCACCTATCGGAGGCTGGTCCTACTCCCGATGAATCAAACCTCCCGAAGATCGCCGCCTCAAGTTGGCGCGACTAAATACGTCCACGTCCTCATCTTGGTTGCGGGTGTAAGGCTCCCCCGGAGCATTTATTGTAATACACATGCGCCATGCGCCATTTATATATATATTACGTGAAAGACAGACAGAGGAGGAAAATGAAAATGCTAACCCTTACTCTTTGGCTCGCTGCTTCCCCTTGTCCCGGTTGTCCCGGTCATTGTTATGAATCTCCTTCTGAGGCGATATTAGATACAACGATACGATAGGAAAAGTATTAGTATTTACCAGTTCCTTCTTGATGTCCTTGGGGTAGTCCTTGCCCTGTGGTACAGGCACCCCTTCACGAAAGCGACCGGATGTATACTTGAGACGAAGGTGGATCATATCGCGGATGGGCCAACCGTCTCGATACTCGTTCATGAGGTGGTGCTTCGCCTGAATCTAGTTTATGTACAATGAGCGCGATGACCACGACGATGATTCAGTAAAGATCAACTAACCAATTCCCTTAACATGGTGACATGGCCCGCTGGTTGATTTGACGCGCTCAAGGAATGATTGAGGTAATTCTCGACGTAGACTTTGACCAAGTCCTTCAAGGTCATGTATCGCGTGTGCGTCCACCCCAACACATCCAGGGAATATCCTCCGTGCTTACGACGGCCGACCTCCCCAGCAGGCTTTGAGATTAGACCGTCCTCGTCAGGCGTCAACCGCGTGGCGATCTGGTCGGCCGCATTGTCGTCATGATCTGGTTCATCCTTGTCGTCTGGGTCCTCAAATAAAAAACGAACACCCTTCGCCCGGTGCAGAAGTCGTCTGCGCGGCGTTTCGACAGGTGGAGGTGAGCTCTCGGTTACAGACGGCCCAGGCGTGGACTGACGAGCGGGAGTAGGCTGACGAGACTGAACACGGGAGGGAGTGGGCTGACGGGACCGTGCACGAGGGACGGTAGGAGGTGGTGAAGGAGACGGGGGCGAAGGAGACGGGGGCGCGAACTGGCGGATGGCTGCGGCAACAGCAGGGGTAGGCGGATACTGCGTCCAGTCCAAACAGTCCCTCTCGGGTGTATTTCGCGTTGACCGATAGGGTAGAGGTATGGATGAACGTGGTTTCGAAGACTGAAAGGGCGCAGTTCAGTTTCGAGCAACAGAGGACGGCGGTGGCAAAAGTATGATAGCTCGGTTTGAAGGGAAAGGATGGTTTGGGGAGGATGGGGAACGGTAGGCTGAAACAACGCGGACAACGCGGACTTGCGTTCTGGCGGCATCGTGTGTTTCGAGAAGGACGACTCCGACACCGTCGAGTAGAAATATGGAAAACGAGTCCCTTCCGATCAGCGAGGACCTCGGCCCCTCGACAAGCCTCGTATACAAGCCTCGGCCCCTCAACAATAGGGTATCTGTAGTAAACGGAATTATGAGCGACTTTACAATAAGGCGGACGGCGCACATGGAAACACAACAAAAGCACTGCGGATCAAGGAGATGAGAATCCACCGACCAAAGGACAATTATATCGGAGGACATGCATCAAGCTGGGATTGACGCTACATTCCGAATAAAATGTGACCCCCCCGGTTATCGCTCTCGCTCATAACCTCCCCATCCGCCCAGCGTCGATCATGGAAGGGTTCATGCTTGGTTTCATATCTCACGTCCGCGGAGGCGACGACAACACCTCTCATTACAGATGCACGGGTCGTATTGCTAACGTTGGACAGAAAATCCTTGCTATCGCCGTGTCTCCTGATGGCCGCATGTACGCATAGGGTGGTGCGTGCGTGCAGCGACACATCTCATATCTCACTGGAAGCTGACATAACGGGCTGGGCTGGGGTTATAGGCAGTAGGTGTCCTGAGGTCCGGACGGCAGGCACCCCTGGTCGACTCCTTGAGGGTCCACAATTCTTCGATGTCGTTGATGGCTCGGTGACGCAGATCAAATGGATCAATCACAACAGTCTAGCCATCGGCACTGCTTTTGGTTACCTCCATCTATGGTCTATGGCAGAGGCGCGTCGATTCGATTTTGAGATGAAATGTGTACAATTCTGACTACCCAACGACATCAGACTCAAGTTTTCCATTCAGACCTCCGCTGCCGAGTGCGCGGCGGCGCAGAGATCACATCTATAGCAACGCGACGGAAAGGAAGCATATGGCGGATCTTAGTTGGAACTCTCGACTGCCACGTCGTGGCTTTCGAGTGGGCAGGGAAGGGTGACTTTCATCTGCTTTTCGGGCTGGATAGTTTCACTGCCATCCCAAGGGCTCTGTCTTTCGAAGAAAACAGTAACATACGCGTATTTAGTCTGCACGATGGTTGTCTGTGAGTCTGCCTTGCCCTACGCACAGCTGGCGTTCACTGACGGGTCGTAGCCACTCCCTTGATGGTAGCACAGGTAAACACCTGGACAAGCCGACATGGCTAGCAGACGTCATGTAAGCCCTTAGACAACACTTTTACCGATCTGATCCACTTGCTCACGATCACTCGCGTTATCCTAGTGGTTACGCAACGGTCGACAAAAAGAAGGGTCTTGCGCTTATCTGTCATATGAATGGCTTCAGCATGCACCAACTACCCACCCGTAATATCGAAGCGACATACTTGATAGAACCATCGCGGTCGCGGACAACTAAACCCAAGCCCATCATGTTCGCGAAAACGGGTGCCGCGTAGTCGCTGGCAGTGACCATGGGAAAGTCTACGTTTTCAAGACCGAGGGTGGTAGACCGGTGGACATCCTGCAACATGGCGGAGCCGGAGATATGGTGCAGAGCATCACTGTACGTCGCTTCAGCTCCTAAATTCTTAATAATTCTGTATGACGCCGAACCCCAGACTTACTGCAATGACGAATGGTCGACAATTGTTTGTGTGACATCGTCTGACGACAGTGGTCCCCCATCGGTATCGTTCTGGGTACGTCGCATTGGGTCCAAACGCAATCCCTTGCCGTCCGAGTCTGGCGGAAGATACGACATGCGCAACCGTGACCATCAAACAACTTTATGGTCCGTTGTGAGATCTATGATCGGGTGGCTGTTCGACTTCGTGTGGAAGGCAGTGATGAGCGTCCTCATACTGTTCGGATTGATGATCCTAGTGAGCGAGCAGCACCGTATAACACGAATATGACACTGACGCACCTCACAGTGGAATGGATATGGATCCCCAAGATTGCTCGTTTCATTGTGGAAGGAATATGTCCGGCCTGGTTTGCGGCAATTTGTCGTGGAGGTGTTAGCCTAGAACATATGTAAATGTAAACAGCATACTCACCTACGTCTACGTATGCGGAGGATCCTGATTCCTGATTCCTCTGAATGATTCCTGAGGGGTGTGGCTAGCACTCACCGCGGTCCACACCGCAGCAAGTGCACAGGGGAGCGAGGAGCTGTCCGGCGGGCGACTGACTCTCACCGCGGTCCACACCGCAGTAAGAGATATCCGAGATGGAGACCGAGATGAGTCGAAGGTGGGGGTGGAGACGAGGAGAGTATGGTAGGCGGAGGCGAGGACGGAGGAGGAGGGGGAGGCGGCGGCGGCGGCGAAAGGCTGGAGTATGGTAGCCGTTGGTGGGGAGAGAGCCTTGACGATTGGGCGGGAGGGGCGGGGCCCACGGTCCGTCCATCCGCTGATGTTCCCACAGGCCACACATGAACGAGCGTCTATGGGTGCACCGCCCGACGATCGTTCGAAATTCCCGACTTCGCCCTCGTCGGGATCGTCGCTCATCGTCCATCCGCTCTTTTCCTCCAGTCTCCGTCTCCTCCTCCCTCATTCCATCCACTATCCCTTCACTCTGGTGTGGACCATTGTGAAACTCCGTCCTGCTCTCGTCTCGCGCCCATTCTACTCTGGTGTTGACCATTGTGGAACTTCCCCGCTGCGTCCCTCCCGCCGTCGTCGGCCTTGGTCTCGGATAATTCAGGCAAGATACCGGCCTGAGGCTTGGCCCGCCCATACGATACGATTTCTACGCCTGACTGGATCCACGCGCGGAGTCAGTCCGTCCGAGTCGGCGTGCGCAGGACTCGGTCCAATAGTGTGCGTACGTCCCTCCCCATCTGCCCTCCGCCGCCTAGAGCTGACATATTAACAGCTCGACCACACAAAGTCCTAGTCCTGCGGGGTTATCGGTCAGGCGCACCAGGCAAGGGTTTGTTTGGCTCTTGGCGGCTCGGTGTAATTAAGACTGACTACGTATGCGTCTCAGCAGGAGCAGGCTCGCGCTCACGGCGCTCACGGCTTATGGACCATACTAACTCGCCCCTGACGACCGCACCATCCGGTCCATGTCCGTGTGTTCTTCCTTTTGTTCTTCCTTTCATTCCTTGCAGTACTTATTGATCGTAGGTCCCACTGCGTGGCCTTGGATGACGAATGCGCAGATCGGTTGGTACCTAGACTCCAACCGACCGGACCAGGGCTACCGCCGACTCAGACCAGAGCTACCGTCAAATGATGGACAAGTAAGGCCAACAATAGCAATAGGACGTCAGACAATTAAGAATGCTAACAGTTCATCCGTACGTTCACATAATCGGGTAGCATAGCTGCAATTGTTGCCTCCCTCCTCTGGTCACTCGAAACTCCAGCCTGCAACTTCAAAAGCACGCTGCGCGCCCCAACAGCGATATTCAACTTCTTCTCGTAATGGTCAACTCTCGGCGGGCTGTACTATGCGCTTCACCCGAAGTGAGTAAGAGTTCGCTACAGGTCTCAGTTTGCATGCTAATTATCAACCAGACGCACGAGCTCAGGCTGCTGGCGCGTCTGTACACGGCCCGCGACATCTCACCTCGTCAAGTCCGTCTTCCTACGCACGATGACGGGACATGGAGATATCCAGTCCCAGAATACTACTTCCACCAGAATCATATTCAGCCGTACATCCACGACTGCAACGTCATCGTCGTGGAAGGTTCCCGCCGTCACCGGTTCCGAATCTTCTTCAAGTCTCACCCTCGTCTATCCATCAATCTCGCCATGCCTGTTGATGCGCCTGGGAGCATACCCTTTCGGGGTGATATCCTGGTCATGAGGCGGGCGGCGCGTGGTGAACATGTGGTGAATATGAGGCCTGGTGATGCTCGGATTGCTGACCTGTTGGTCCCACGGTGAGACAAACGCGTTTACGAAAGTGGTGAGGTGGTGTTGACGTCCGATTAGATTTGCTAGAGCTGTCCTTCGCCGCAAGTCAGAGAAACCCAACGCTCGCCCTCCCGTCTTCTACATGCTCCGTCTTTCTGATGTTCATCGTCGTCGTAGGGCAAGCTAGATTGTACGCGCAGGCTAGATTGTACCAATGCATTGCCATTATCATCGCTCATCGCGCGGCTGGACAACCTCCTCGATCGGCCTATATTGTGGTGATGTATGAAAACGAGTAATGTTGGTGTTGGTTCAGGGTCGATGAGCTCTAATGCACGTGCAGGCCGCCTCCCATGTTTCCCCCGTGCGTAGGATGTTAGAGGCAGGCAGTCACTGGATTGTAGAAGTAGGAGAGGGTGGTCCAGCGTGTTTATGTTTACATGAGGTTGTCAGCGGCCCGCGCGTCTCGGCTCGTCCTCGCGGAAGTGTGCTCACCTGGTCCGCCCAGGCTTTGGATCAGATTGAACCGTTAGGATCGCTTTCCTCCGTGGTTTCAACTCCGTGGCTTCAACCCAAGCGAATGACGATTCTCGCGCAAACCGTCCGACCACAGCCTTGGACGGGCACTCACCGCGGTCCACACCGCAGCAAGTGCATATACCAAGAGTGACGGGCGTGACCGTCGGGGACTGGAAGGGCGGTGAGTGTCGTCAAATACAAATAGGGAGTGAGTGTGGGTCTGGAAAAGCTGGCCAGCGGAGTAGAACGAAAGGAAGGAGGCATTAACATTAAAAGGTAGTAGCGGCGAGGATGGATGGTTGGATTGTGAGGTTGCTCCCGCCGCGGACCGTCCAGCCGGAGGCCGCCTACAGCGTCGATCTTCATGACTGCCTGCGGATTGGTGAACTGCATTAGTGGCGCCGAGGAGGATGATGTCGATGAGCGGCGGCGGCGATGGATATGTAAGTATACGAGTGGCGGGGAAAACACAGGCCGCAGAGAGCGGGGCGGAAGCCGTTCAAAGAGGCGCCCGATCCTCACGTCGGGGAGGACCCAGGCAACTCCCCCATATGTTCGGCCTTTTTGACCCCCGATTTTGGCCTCCGGTAGGCAAACTCGGACAAGATTACCTTCCTTTTTTGGAAGTCACTGTAGGCAAACTTTGGCCGAACATCTGGGGGAGTTGCCCGGGTCCTCGTCGGAGAAACAAAGCCGTTTAGTCAAAAGCGCCCAACCCCACAGTCAGGGGTTCAACCTACTGGGTTCAATCCATCGATCCCGCCGTTTTCATCGTCTAGCCACCACTCCCTCCCCCTCCGCCACTCCCTCCCCCTCCGCCACTCCCCCTCCGCTCCCCTGACTCCCCTCTTATTGTCATCATCTCGCGCACTCTGATTCTGCTCTGGTGTTGACCATTGTGGAACAACTTGTCCCGCTCCGTCGGA
The DNA here is from genome assembly GCA_026283605.1 of Ganoderma lingzhi. NCBI lineage: Eukaryota > Fungi > Basidiomycota > Agaricomycetes > Polyporales > Polyporaceae > Ganoderma > Ganoderma lingzhi. The sequence continues at coordinate 4,581,065 of JAPJYM010000001.1, forward strand.
CACCGACACAGCCTACTCTGGGACTCTCACTGCCTCCGGGTCCAGGAACTTCAAGAACGACGACATGAAGCCTACCGTCTACTCGTTGAATAGCGGACAGAGGTGCGCATACATTTGGCTCTTGACGCCGCAGTGTTCAAGGTGTTCAAGTGTCTGTGTCTGTCGTCAGCAGCCCTTGGTCTTCAGTTCCTTAGTGTTTCACTTTCTTGGTCTTCACTTTCTTCCTCGAGCCCATTCCGAGCCCATTCCAATTTGGTGTCCCGTGCCTTCCTCGTTGCTCTTCCCAAATGGCCGCCCCCTCCGCCCCCTCCGGCTACACCATATTCGCCATGTCGAATCATCCTACTACTAAGTTCGCAACTTATCTCGTTACCCTTCAACTGGCCGGCGACCCCTCCTCAATCAGTGTCCACGGTGTCCTCGAGGCTGCCGCGCAGAAACTTTCCCCACATACGATCTCAGGCCCCTCCGAACTGATGCTTCGTTGGATCACAGATGTGAGTATTGGCTTGGTTGAAGAAGCGAGGAGGTGGAGCTCATCACGATCTTAGGACAACGCATTTTCAATTTCCCGTCGGAAACATGAACATGAAGATATCGATATCGCAGTTTGGGCAGCTGAACGCGAGTCTGTGGATTGGTATCCCGCCAAAGGCCGTCGGCTTGCGTCCGTGCCCATGAACGATGCTACCTTGAAAGAGAAGTTGCCGGAGATCCTTGGTGGCAGCTGTATTCGATTGTATGTCATAGCTCCAGCAACGAGGAAGCCAGGTGCGTAGTAATTTATTATCAATTGATTGATATACCAATGCCTGTATTTACTCCTCCGCCCGTGGCCCGTGTTCTTAGACCAACGAATACTTCCCAAGGTTGAAAGTCGTGAGTTGTTGTCTGTTATTGGGTCATCATACACTCCATAATATTAATATTTTCTGCACCTGCTTAGGCAGGGCCCGATATCTCGGCCGCCTGCGACCAAGCGTCCCCGCCCTGGATGGCCACATCCCCGTTACATCCCATAATCCCACACCAAGTAATGCAGGAAGGCTGTCAAAGGCATACAACAAGGCGCAAAAGGGCTCTGCGCCGATTTACGATGGTCAACAGCCGCTCGCCAACAACCTCGGATCGAACGCCGCCTTATATCACCTGGCCTTTGTGAAGTTGTGGGTAGCATTTAGGAGCGACGACGGCCTGCTGAAGGTCGTCCCGAACTCGATCCGGATATACTGTCCGCCGTGGAGGATCTGCGCGCGCGTTAGCCCAACCTACAATCGTTGACGAGAAGGCGTATATGGAAGCAATGGAGAAGTATCTCCCACCGCTCTTCCCAGGGACAACGTTCCACAAGAAATACGCCATTCCCCGAGTCGGAAGATCTGACGCCGTGTTGGATTTTGCGCTCACGTGCACCTCCCCTTACGGCGTAGAGGTCGTCGTCGTCGCCGGAGAGGCGAAGTGCTCCTCTGGCGTGGGGGGTTCAGCCCCAACGCAGGGCCTTTTTGGAATGAGGCGCATAAATATAGGGATCGATGTGAGTAAGCAAGTGGTACGGAGTTCTCCCTCCTTGATTTTAACGTCTACAACAGTACGAATCAATATTCGGGACGTCATGCTGTCCCACCATCATCTTCGCAGCGAGTGGCTCTACAGTGCAGATCAACTTGGCGTATTTTGCCAGTGAAGTCTATTCCACGCCTTTGGAGATCCTGTCTCTGGGGTTGGTTTCGGGTTCTGATGACGACTACGACCTCAAATTGGTGCGCAGGTTTCAAGCCCTTCGAGAGGCAGTCAAATCGCTGTCGCAGTGGTACGGCGAGAACCACACCGGTTCCTACGTTGACGCACAGCATCTCCTTCCCACACCCTACCTCGTCCCCGAGCCCTCCCGGGCTGGCTGTTGGATTCCCGCACGCACGTTTGAGAAGTTCACTCTGAAGTTCACAGACGCTTGCTTTACTACCCACGGTCGTTCCATCTTCAAGGGCGAGATCGCCCTCTTCGACTCCAATCCTAACGCGTCTCCCGTGCCTGTCTACATCAAGATGGTGCGCAATTACGGCGGCACTGCCGTCCAAGAATACCTCAACAATAAGGAGTTCGCACTGAAGTTGCGGTGGTATGGAGAGGTTTATGGCGGTCCCAAGATGGTCATCATGGACGAAGTGAAGGGCGTGACTATCGACGAGATCCTAGCTTATCGCCAACAGATACCACGGAAACAACGGCCGAAGATTCGCGAACTGGTGACGGAAAAGGACATGAAGAGTTTTTACAAGGCCGTCGCCGCGATGCAAGCAGGCGGTTTTGTGCACGGCGACCTTCGCCCGCCAAACGTGGTGCTGAAAGATCAGCCTGACGGGTCAAGGAAGGCCATGATCATCGACTTCGACTGGGCTGGCGTGGAGGGGGAAGCGATGTATCCGAAGAATGTCGTTCTCAATCCTGATCTCATCTGGCCCCCCCGTGGCGCCGCGACGATGCCTGGCACACTGATCACCGCCGCAGACGATAACTTCATGGTCTCCCAAATGCTCAATCAGGGTCCGAAAGTGTCAGACCACACCTTCCTCCCCCCGATCCCGCTATTCTCCGTGGTTCCTGCACCATCCTCATCCGCGGTTCCTACGCCATCGTCGTCCGCGGTTCCTGCGTCATCGTCGTCGTCGTCCGTGGTTCCTGCACCATCCTCGTCCGCGGTTCCTGCGCCATCCTCGTCCACGGTTCCTGCGCCATCCTCGTCCGCGGTTCCTGCGCCGTTGTCGTCGTCGTCCGCTCATCTCGCGCCGCCGCGCTTCGTGATTCCCGAGGTGCCGCCGCGGTTGCGGGGTGTCAAGCGGTCTAGTAGGGAGTCAGAATTGGACGGCGCTCAATCCCATCACCCTAGCGACGGGGGGGTGAAGAAGCGGTTGGCCGTGAGCGCCACCATATAGAACTCAGCGATACTCTACTCAGCGATACATCTTCTGTCTCTGTTTCCTTTTCCTTTGTCTATGTCTCCACTCTCCCGTCTCCACTCTCCCATTCCAACTGTATGTTCTCCTCAGCCAGCTTCGCTTACATCCGCCCCAGTTTGACGTCGATCGCATACCCCGCCTGCTCAGGCATGTAGCACTTTGTCAGGGTATATTTTAGCATACTCCATGTACAAGTATGAGTCAATTTCGATGAGCTGATCTCCGCATATTTGGATCAAGATGAGCCACTAGGGGAACGAGGAGCTGTCCGATGGCGGGCGACTGACTCTCACCGCGGTCCACACCGCAGTAAGAGATATCCGAGATGGAGACCGAGATGAGTCGAAGGTGGGGGTGGAGACGAGGAGAGTATGGTAGGCGGAGGCGAGGACGGAGGAGGAGGGGGAGGCGGCGGCGGCGGCGGCGAAAGGCTGGAGTATGGTAGCCGTTGGTGGGGAGAGAGCCTTGACGATTGGGCGGGAGGGGCGGGGCCCACGGTCCGTCCATCCGCTGATGTTCCCACAGGCCACACATGAACGAGCGTCTATGGGTGCACCGCCCGACGATCGTTCGAAATTCCCGACTTCGCCCTCGTCGGGATCGTCGCTCATCGTCCATCCGCTCTTTTCCTCCAGTCTCCGTCTCCTCCTCCCTCATTCCATCCACTATCCCTTCACTCTGGTGTGGACCATTGTGAAACTCCGTCCTGCTCTCGTCTCGCGCCCATTCTACTCTGGTGTTGACCATTGTGGAACTTCCCCGCTGCGTCCCTCCCGCCGTCGTCGGCCTTGGTTCCTACGCCTCTCGGCTTTGCTTTCCTAGTGGCAAATTCTGTACGTCTGCCTTTCATGTCCGGCTTTGTCATGGCTCATTCTGTTTCTGTTCTAGATGACATTTTCATCGTCCACCCAGTTCCTACAACCTCTACATCTCGGCAACCTCTACCTCTCGGACTCGTCATCCCGCGTATGTCTTAATGTCTGTACTCGACGACGTTTCCGACTGACCCATCTTTTAGCATGCAACTTTCTGTCTTTGTCCACAATGGTCAGGTTTACACGTCGCCAACCCGAACCTCGTTCCCTCCCCGCGGCCCTCCGTCGGTTACGGAAGACAGTTCAGCCACGGAATATGTCTCACCGTCCTCATGGCATCGCTGCATGTGGGCGAAAAAGGACTACATCGAACTCGCATTCTATCCAACTTCTGCGCGGCTCGAAGGAGATCTCTTCCGTAATCTCTCGTTCCTTCATAGAGACGGCGTCCCCTTGGAGGAACGGTCTGGTCTTTACCGTATCGCCTATGCCACGCAATTGTACGAGCTCGAGGAAATTCTTGTTAATGTGCGAAACGCCTTGCAACGTCGACTTGATATCCTTGTTCGTCTGGACAAGGAGAACTTCCGTGGGCCCTCCACCGAGCACTACACGTCGTGATCAAGTGACAGGGCGGGCGTTCAGACGCGAGCCATCTTTGCAAGGAAGAAGTTCCTCTACCACATCGCTATGATCTCATTTCATATTGCCGTCATCTCGTACCAGACCGGCGACAATCATGCCTGGTACTCCCTCCTTCTGCAGAATGGCATGTCCGGACACATTGCCGACAAGCTCGCCGACCATGGTGGCAGACTTCAAACCCAACGTCCCCGCGCAGGCGCGTTTATCCAGCCAGACAAAGACACTGCTCAGTGGTCTTTCTACATCCGTGTCCTTATCTTCGCCAATGTACCCATCTACGTCGCTTGGGGACCTCTCCACTCCACGCCGACTTTTCCGGACTGTTTCAAGCATCTGTACCCTTCCACACTCGCGTTAGAGGGTCTGGATCGCTCTCAAGACCTTCACCCGGCGCAGTACGACACCGGTGGCGATTGGCCACCAAGTTTCAGTTTCAGCGGTCATTCCACCTTCCCTCGGAAGCCGCCGCACGCTACTGAGACACATAGTCCTAGTGCCCTGCTCGATGTTGGTGGCGCCGACGAAGCATCGCGTCAACCCATCCCACCCTCTCGAGATGGCGATTCGCATTTGCAGTACTATTGGAAGGGCCGTAAACTCCTCCCTGGCGAAAAGCCTCCCTCTCTCCCAAGATTCCTACCCTCCGAAACCCCTGGATCGTTTTTCGCTCGTCGTGCCGCTGCTCGCGATCAATACATCTCATGCATAGAGTCATCGTGACAGAAGGGTGCTCGACTCGATTGAGAGAAGAATGCGATGCGCTACCTGATCAGTGAGAAGAGTCGCGACGAGATCTATGAATGGGACTTCAACGACTACGCGATGTGCTGGAAGCGTATCCTAGTTTCCCGACACGAGCGCGTGGTGACTTGGGAAACTTATCCATCGGAGTGTAAGCGCTACGACTCTGTTGCCGGAGAGTGGGATCTTGCGTGGTTTCTAGATCACGGCGAGCCTGAGCTCTCCACTAACGACGAGTACAACGCGTTGGATGACGGCGAGTGGGACCACGCCGGCATGAGCTCGCGTCGTCTCTGTCCTTTCTTTCGCGAGGAAGACAAGCGACTTGCCCCGCCTCCTCCCTCTAATGGCAAGTGTCCGGAGACGACAACCCCGTCTCAGTCGATGGTGGAATCTGCCACACAATCAATCGCCCCCATTCAGCAGTCAATCGCCCCCATTCAGCAGTCAATCGCCCCCATTCAGCAGTCAATCGCCCCCATCTCCCCTCCGCACTTGGCCCAGCACAGCATAGGCGATGAACCAGAGGTTCCAAACACTGTCAGGTTCTTGGAAGTCCTGATGGGCTTTCATTCTTTCCGATGGGGTTCTTCTAACATTACGGCCTGCAAAACCAACCGCCGCCTTTCCGTCAAAGATGCCTGCAAAGCGGTGGGCTACTATTTACCTGGCACAGACCTCTCTGACCACGGCACGGGCCTCCTAGTAGATGAGCCTGATAGGGGTTTGAAGGTCGCCACATGGGTCTCTTTGATGCTTGACAAGAAGAACAATCCTCCTGCTGATTGGTGGTTGCTTCACGACGCCGACTCGCAGGGCCGGCTCAGACAGATCTTAACCGACAAGGGCTACCCTGTGCATCTCTTTGTCCTATGCAACAAGGATGGCGAGCTCTGGTGGTGCCTGCGTAAGCAGGACCAGCATAGGCACCCGTGGTTCATCGCTGTCGAGGACCCTACTGCGGCGTCTGCCGCTGTTCAGAGCAGGCGAAGTTGGGACGATGTCATAAGGTGGATGGTTGCTTCTGGTATGCACTCATGAGGATTTCCGTCCAATTTTAGTTGCTTATGCATTTCCACAGGGATACCCTTCCACACGCTGATGTACTCCGAAGCTGCGACTCACCCAACTGCTACGCTTCCAGACCCCGGCCCCCACTCCGTCTCACCATACGTCCAATCAACCACACGTTCACGGCAGCGGATTTTGAGGCGTATGAGTATAGCCGCCGTTACCTCTTCCGGGATCCTCGCATCGCACGAGCTGCTCTGCTAGCTGGCGGCATCCTCTGGCGGTTGGCGATTGAGGACGTACCTCTTGATGTCGCACTTGTCGGACCCGACCCACTTTCTTCCCAGTTGGGGTTTGGTTTCCGCATCCAAGACAAGAAGGATGACGTCTACGTTGACGACGACCTCACCCACAGTGAAGTTTGCAACATCATTGGGATGTATTTTGAGCAACCTGCTCATGAACGAGTCAAGTGGGAGAATGATACATATCCGATGTGGTGGCCTCTCCCTCGTTACCTTAAGGGCTGGGCACTGGACTTTCCAATGTGGACGCCTGTCGATGAGGATTGGTACACTCGGTTGCGTAACAAGTACCGTAGAGGGGAAACTGGGCCGAGGCAGGGCATTGAATGGCGTTCCATGTCGAGGAATTATGATAAGCGGGCGCGGCAGCTCACAGAACTTTCTCGCGAGACGGCCGGTACTGTCCTACGTAGAATGCTGTATAATTAGTGTCTTGTTCGTCGCATCTTTCATTGCATTGTCATTGTCTCCCATTGTATTGCGCTTGTCCCCATCTCATCACTTATTGTAGCAGTCAGTGGATTGTTTGCACCGTAAGCCGCGAAGTTGAAGTTCCAAGGTACTTAGCATTAGCGTACTTAGCATTAGCATTGTAGCACGTCTGATTTTGTACACCGTAATATTAATATGGCATGTATATGGCGCTACCATAGACTAGATGTAATCCCTTACGATCCGTTGTCGGGGTCGAAACACGCCGCGAAGTCCCGCTCGAAGTTCAGGCTGGAGTCAACCATGAGTGTCGGTCGACGCGTGCACGACAACACACCATAGTGAGTTTACGGCGGAGAATGGAAACCGACGAGCAGGTTAGCGAGCGTCGTCGGCGAGAAGCTGTGCACGTACCGTTGCATCAGACATCTGACCCGCTCGCTCAACTCTGTCACCGAAGTAGCACCGGCACTGACTGGTCCAGCATTGTTTATCTGTCTAGAGCATTGTCTTATGTGGTCGCAGTCAGATGTGTGAATTGAGGGCAATGACTTTCTTATTGTTTTATTGTCTTCGACGGCGGCGCGCATCACGGACGTTACTAAATTTGTATTGGGAATCAATGCATTTGCATTCCGTTCAACGCATGTAGCCCATCCAGAGATCGTCTCCGCCGCGACGCCGCGCTCTAGGTCTAATGCCGATCATGTGGCACCGTCTCCCTCCAGAGACGATATAAGACAGACACAACATCGGGTACAGGATTGTCGGCTGCTTACTTGCTTACATTCTATCTATCTATCTCAGTTGCATGTGGACGCGACTGGGATGCTTTTCGTACACAACTCTCTTCCCTACTCGACGCCACATTCTCTATGTTTCTTGGCCACAGCTGGGGGTCAGGGATGCCTGGTTCGTTCCTGGACCGCGATACCGATACTATCATGGTAATACTTCTTGCACTCTAAAACGCAAACCTGTCGTTGAGTCAACTTGGTCCAGGTAAACACATCAGGGACCGGGACGAGGATGCCGCTGCCGCTGAACACTTCCGGTTGTAGTCCTGACCCACCCACCTCACCTACGCTCAACTCCGAGTCCGGTGCCCTGCTATGTGTCTCTAAAGTATCCCAGAACACCATCCAACCATCTACGATCAATGATGGCCTCTCATCAGCAGAGCGAAACACGAAGGTTGGAGTTGTGGAGATCCCGCCCCTTCCCCAACCCCCCAGCCTCAGACAATTCTTCAGCAGCACAGGCCGAAGGTGGCGATGGAGAGTAGGCGCGTCCGCGCAGCCCTCGAGGCCCCGACAAAGACGCTGTACGAGCACGACAAGGTTGTCTGGCTTCAGAGGGCCGCTACCTACGAACATCAGTTACAAGAAATCTCCGCCGCCCACGCCGCCACTGAGAGAGAAATGCGGACCACCATCGACGATCGTCTCCGCAAGATATCCAGCCTCAGACGGGACTTGATGAAGAAGGACGCGATGATCGAAGACATCGGGCTTCGTTGCGACGAGCTCAGCACAGCGCTCGCGTCGGTTCGGGAGGAGCTGAAAGGAGAAAGGGGGCGGTCCCAGGCACAACGGAAGCAGGAAATGCGGGATTTAGAGGCGAGGCTGATGAGCAGCATCCAGGTAGGACGCGCATGTATTTGAACTCTTCACGTGGCTGAACTGTTCCTTAATAGCAAACTGCTCCTCCTATGCGCGGCCACGAAGAGCCCACATCTGCTGACAAGGCCGATTCTTCTGTGTCTGGCCACGCATCTAGAACACATCAACCAGCCTCTTCCGACGAGATGATGTTGGATTTTGAAGCCACGGCGCAGTCTACCTCACACACCCGGCGAGCTATTGCTATTCCCCAGTCTGCATCTACATCTCGCACCACTGCGCCTCACGTACCATCTCATAACCGCGGCAACCCCATGTCTCCCAACAGCACCCTATCTGCATCCCCTCGTAGCGCGGCTAAGCCCCCAATCGCGGACATGCACGTCCTTCAACGCCTCAGCTATCATCCGATGATGACGACATATCCACAGTTTCACAACGCCATACCAGTAGACTTCCATCCCTCCCACCATCGTCAGTTCGCCAACGTGCGCATCTCCGAGCCATTCAAAAGGCGGTGGACGCAGAGAAGCAGAGTTTCAAGGGCTCGGACCACCGAAACACACACCTCAGCCAAGTCCGACGCATCTTCTCAGACATCTTCCAGGCAGCCGAGGACGAGGATTTCTGCAGCATGCATGTAGCCGCTCCTCGTGAAGCAGTGGAGCAGTACCTCAACGGGGATGGCCCTGGTCCTGACACAGGCGACTTGCGTTTCACAGATAAAGAACCCTACAACAACGCTTGGAACCGCGCAATCTGCGCGCACCTTGCACATGTGCTGTGGAACAGACAGAATACGGAACAGTGGATGACGAAGAAGGGTATGGCCGTGGCCACTGCATCGGAGGCATACTGGGAAGACGCTGTCCTTCAGAAATTCAAGCGGCTCCACAACGGTTGGCTCAAGGCGCAATGCCAGCCCATACAAGATGCTGCAACTGGGCGGGTCGTATGGAATCTCGGCAAGAGGCCGACGGGCGACGGATTGACGAAGGGGAAGAGGTTCGCACTATTGCGAGAAGGCGCGAGCGCAGAATTAAGGTGCAGTGTGGGGCAGTGTGTTGTGTTGTCCTTGCTTTAACAAGAATCCTACAGCGATGGGCGCGGCGTATGGATATCTGCACCACCAAGATGCAACTCGCTACCGCGGCATTTGAGAAGACCCGTTGGACAGAGTTTATCAACATACTCGAGAAACTAGGGAAGGATGGCATGAGCTCTGATGAATCCACAGATGAGGAAGACACTCACCGCCCATGCTACCGTGTCTCCCTGCTTCCGTGGAGGCGCGACTTTGACGCGGTCATGGAGGCCATCGATGTGGAGAGACTCGGAGAGCAAAGCGGCTACAGCAAGAGGGGGTCAGTACCAACGAAACGCTATCGTCAGAAGCGAACACTTGCCCACCCTTCCACCACAAGCGTGCACGTCAGCCGTCGTCCTCCAGTGACCAACCTGCCAGTGGCTTTCTATGACAACGAATGGATCTCGATGCGTTCCGAGGAGTACGTCAACGGAGTGTTGGGCGCGTCGGAAAAAGGGTATGAGTGGGTCATTAGAGTTGCCGAGGCGTACAGCGGTCGAGCCACTAGCAGTGGCTAAGTTAGCACAACACCAATAGCCTGTAAACATCCTCCTCACTTATGTATATGGCTTTTTCTTGTCCTCCTCTCAATGTCTCGTGAGCGTGGCCAATTCTCAGATATGATCCATTCGCGTTGTCAGGGTCGAAACACGCCGCACGGCGATGGTACAGTCGTGCCCGTTCTCGGGGCGTTGGGAGTAGGTGGTGCGGGGTGGTGCGGGGGTAGTAATTGCAGAAGGAGTGCCAGGGCCTGGTCCGCCGATGCGCGCAGCCGGGTCCTGCAGCGACGCGACCACATTGGGCGATTGGGCGGCCGACTGCCTTGTTCGTCGGCGGTCAGCAACACAGCGACAATGGTGCCTGGCTGATAACCCCGCAGGACTAGGACTTTGTGTGGTCGAGCTGTTAATATGTCAGCTCTAGGCGGCGGAGGGCAGATGGGGAGGGACGTACGCACACTATTGGACCGAGTCCTGCGCACGCCGACTCGGACGGACTGACTCCGCGCGTGGATCCAGTCAGGCGTAGAAATCGTATCGTATGGGCGGGCCAAGCCTCAGGCCGGTATCTTGCCTGAATTATCCGAGACCAAGGCTGACGACGGCGGGAGGGACGCAGCGGGAAGTTCCACAATGGTCAACACCAGAGTAGAATGGGCGCGAGACGAGAGCAGGACGGAGTTTCACAATGGTCCACACCAGAGTGAAGGGATAGTGGATGGAATGAGGGAGGAGGAGACGGAGACTGGAGGAAAAGAGCGGATGGACGATGAGCGACGATCCCGACGAGGGCGAAGTCGGGAATTTCGAACGATCGTCGGGCGGTGCACCCATAGACGCTCGTTCATGTGTGGCCTGTGGGAACATCAGCGGATGGACGGACCGTGGGCCCCGCCCCTCCCGCCCAATCGTCAAGGCTCTCTCCCCACCAACGGCTACCATACTCCAGCCTTTCGCCGCCGCCGCCGCCGCCTCCCCCTCCTCCTCCGTCCTCGCCTCCGCCTACCATACTCTCCTCGTCTCCACCCCCACCTTCGACTCATCTCGGTCTCCATCTCGGATATCTCTTACTGCGGTGTGGACCGCGGTGAGAGTCAGTCGCCCGCCGGACAGCTCCTCGCTCCCCTGTGCACTTGCTGCGGTGTGGACCGCGGTGAGTGCTAGCCACACCCGACCCGCTTCGATTCGAGTCCGCTGCAAATATCAATATCCCCATCCGTGCTGGCCAGGCATCGCAAGAACAAGAACTCGATCCGATACGAGCCCCGCCAGCAGCGAGGCCCGAAGAGCAACGGCACTTTTCTAGGACAAGAGGTGCGTAATACAACGTGTAGTGATCGTCGGGGTGAACTGACATCACTTACAGGCTGAACGTGTCAAGTTCGTTCCCTCCGACAGCCAGGCGGAATGTTGGGCCACCCCCCAAATGAGCCCGAACCCACACATACATCAGGTCCGTGTGGTTCTCAGCTCATGGCTAACGTACTTTGACTTTGTTAACTACGGTATTCATCAGCATCGGGAAGTGGTGCAAAGCGTCCACAACCCTCCAAACATGGCGCAACATATGACACCAGTCGGCCTCCTCGGCATCGTCACCGAGATTGGGGTCATTTTCGAGCGACCGGGACAGGTATTCACTTGTTCCTCTATGCGCATGTGTCTGTGTCCATCTAATACAATGCCCCACAGCGTTGAATTCCGTTCAAATGGGACCGTCAAACTCCCGTCGAGCGAATCCCGGCACGCACTTTTTTGACTTTGCCTCGGTATGGCTAGCACTAACCCGCGTGGCCGTTTCGCAGGCTCATGCTCGCGACCTCGTGCGTGGACCGCTTTCTTCACTGTCGCGAAGATGTTTGCTCGCGGTTCCACTCCGCGGCGCCGAATATCCTGCGCACAGGAGCCCGCGCTTTTCTTGGCGGCCAGAGGGCGCTCGCTCGCCATCTGACTCTACTCGTACTATGGCGACAGGTCGCGGGATTCCTCCGCAGTAGCCGAAGAGAACGTGGATCCTATGAACAACGACGTCCGTCATTGCTCCAAGATCGGTCTGAACTCGAAGATACTGTTGCGTTTCGGCGGGTAGTGTTCTACACGTCAAAACAGACGGACGTTCAGCTGCGTTTGGTCGGTGGTCGCTGTTCAGCGCCACGAAGTTTCTTGGTGGTACTCGATGTCAAGCAGCACTAATCGTAATCCGGTCGTCCTTTTAATAAGAGATTGAGTACCCGGTAGCACATTTTGCCATGTCCCCCGTACCAGTCACTCGCAAACCCGCCAATTAGGGAAACAAGATGATGATGATCTGTAGCTTGGAATAAGTCTGCGCCTCCTGCCGTCTTCGCACCGACGACGTATCGGCCAACTCCAAATACGCGTACACCTCGTCTCGTGCAACCTTCGCGCCTTCCACGATCTTCAACAAGCTCTAGCGCGGCTTGACTCCGGTTTCTGGCCCCCATTTGCTGCGCCCGCATCCAGTAGCTTGCCCGATATCGTCAATCTTCTCCAAACCATCTCTTCGTTAGGACGACGCACCACCACCTCCGCAATGGTGCGCCTTCGACTCCGCGCCTATTGCAAAGGACGAACGTCCGATGGGACACCGTGCAAAGCCCTTGTCTCTTGCGCCGATGCTTTACAATTCCCCCGCACTGGACGTCTACCTTTCTTCTGCCCTGTCCACCTACGCGAGGAACTCGCCCAGCAAACCACGCGCTCGTCAAGACATCCCCAAATTAAGGTAAAGTACAAAGGTCGGTGCGAGTACTATAATCAACAGCTATAATCAACAGAGCTATGCTAAACAATCCCTCAATCCCTAGCGTTCATCCCTTTCAGCTTAGAGCCACGGATGCGGGTGATCCTGCGTCGCGCGATGCAGACTCGACCCACTAAGTCAGATAAGCCCGGATATATCTACGCGCTCAGGCTTGCTGGTACGCTCTCAATACCCTACCCTAACCCGCTCCACGTTCGATTCCGTCAAAGACACAGCACATCCCGATCTCGTGCGTATCAAGGTTGGCCGCACTGCAGATGTTTCCCGCCGCCTTCGTGAGCACCGTCGGTGCTGCCCTTCATTCAAGGCCCAGCTACTCGGACAGTATCCCCCTGCCATGCCAAGGACACATACTTGCGGCGTTCCCTTTGCTGGAGCTCTGGAACGACTCGTTCACCTGGAGCTGACTGATCTCGCGGCCCAATCAAATCCGTCCGGTAGGACTGCTACGCGGGTCCTCTGCCCTGACTGTCAGTATACGCTCGCTTTCGTTCGTATCTGCCCGAGTCTTACGCTCTTATGCTCTATAGGTCGTGCAGTCCATGTCGAAATATTTACGTTCAAGCGGACACCTAATGTGTCTTATGACTGGGAATGGCGGCACATTGTGCGTCCTGTGTTTGAAAGGTGGGGCCGTTTCGTCTCAGACTATGTTGGTTAGGTAGTTGTGGTTAGTTGTCGGTGAATGAATGAAGTTGATTGATTGCCACCGAAATCGGTGTTCGGGACGAGCGGCCGCATACGCGGCTAGTAAGTGGTCCGTGGGCGGACCGTGAGTGGCCCACTGAGTGGGTGGTCATCTCCTCCCGATTACCGATGATCGGGCCGACGAGCCAACAACACAACTTTTCTCCCTGACGAAAGGGAAGACAAAATAAGATATGTTGTTTTACGTGCAGACCCAATCAAGGTTTCAGATGTTGTCCTGCAGAGCATGCGGGACAACACTTCAACTGTTAGTCACTATTTTGTCGGTGATAACAGCTCAAATGTAAAATCCGCTAGCAATTGAGACATTGTCTCTGATGTCTTTAGGCACAACATTTTATACATTGATTTAGATTTCCGCTGGGATAACACTTTAGATAACATAAGAAATGTTCTTTCAACTGCTATTCTGGGCAACAGTTGGGTCGTTATCGGGAGTAACAGAGGATACAGTCTTTCTGATGTTAATTTGTCTGCTGAAACCCCTTTTATCCGGAACTAAACGACGAAACCCCCGAAGTGTAAGCAGGTGGACCCGCATGTGCAGTCATTCGGTGATAACACCGGAGAAGGCGACGCCGGCGCCCGGTTGTTATATTATGTATGTCTTGACAGAAAAAGGATCCACAGGTCCTCCGCTGCTCTGGGAGTACCAAGGATTTATGAAGACCGCTTGAATGGCCGATAACGGTGAGGTTAAGTAGAGGGTGGGAGGTCGGCAGACTCACGAGTACCATATTGCCTGCAGGCGGTGAAAAAATCCGGCAAGTTTGAAATGGAGACGGTTACGTGGCTCCCTCTTACGCTCCCTCCAGGCCAGCAGGTTTGAAAAGCATTCGCAATAGGATGGCTAAGCCTAAACAATGTCGATGGTCGTATTGCAGTGAGGGGTGCAGGTTTGACAAGCCGGTGGAAGCAAAACCGATGAAATCGGAAACGATGATTGCCAATGTACGAAGGCGGAGACACTGACAGGCGATACGAGCGAGTGCGATGATACGGCGGGGTGCGCCCGTAAGCGAGGGCAGTGGGTCCTCAGACTAGCCGAGATCTGACAGATTCGCTAATCTCGTGGAGTCTCTTGGAGGGAGTCCCATGACTGCGGCCGTCCAGCTCCAGCTCCGGCCTCGGGATCATGCCGATCCACGGTCTTCCAGGGTCTTCCACGCTGCAATCTGCTGCAATGCATGTTTGGTGAAATTCCGACGATTTTAAAGTGCTGTCCGAGTCTCGCTCGCCCGTCCGTCCGACGCCTGTCCACCGGGCCTCCCAACACACTCCCCGGCTCAACCGGCTCGACCTTGGTGTGCGGCGACGTCTTTTGCTGCTATGGCACCCCAACCTGGCGTATACTACGGGCCGGACGAAGATGAGACGACGAAGAACCTCGAGAGATATTTTCTCGCTGGAGATTTCGTCACCGGTACTGGTTTTGGTGAGTCGCGTCCTTTCCTTTTCGTATGGCATAATCGCGATTTGAGACGCGAATTGTAGGCATTCAGATTGTCCTGTGGATGACTTGCGTGAGCTACCTGTGGAAGGAACGAAGGAGAAGCTGGAGGACCATCCTTCTTATCGCTTACCTCAGCCTCCTGCTCGCAGTCCAGTTTATCTTCTGCATTGTTCAGGCACGCACGGTCCAGGTAATCTATGTGGAAAACCGCAACTACCCAGGAGGACCTTGGCAATACTTCCTGGATACGCAATACCTCGCCATCAACGTTATTTTCTTCGCCACCCTCTTCGTCGGTACATTTTTGTGTGACCTCCTTGTGGTACGTTCTAGTAGCGTTTCAACCTCATCTCCAGCTGTTGAACCTCCTTGTTTCCAGCTTTGGCGTTGCTACATCATCTGGAGAGCCTCTGGTCGCAGTGTGGCATACGCTGTCGTCGCGTTCCCAGGTGTTATGCTCATCGCGTCGTTCGGTACGCCGGCACCATGTCCTCCGAATCCATTCACTGACGAATGTAACAGTCATGGGCACACTCTGGACATTGCAGTCTAGCTTCCCTGGCCTTTCGCTGTACAGCAAGCAGCCTCTCGCGTTTGGCACCTCATACTACGCCATCTCCCTCGGCTTGAACATCGTCCTGACAGTCCTTATCCTGGCACGACTACTGATGTACCGTCGGACGCATCTCGCGCACCTCCCGCCCGGACACGCCCAACAGTATCTCTCCCTCGCCACACTCATCGTCGAGTCGGCGGCGCTCTACTCCATCTTCGCGATCATGTTCTTGGTCTCGTACGCGATGAACAAGCCCATCAACCAGGTTTGGCTCGGTTTCGCCCAGGCTGCCCAGGTACCGCGTTTTTTTTCCCTCCATATGCCGCGGACGCCATGTCGCTGACCGGACCCTGGCGCAGCAAATCGCGACGTACCTCATCATCTACCGCGTTGCGAACGGGACGGCCTGGTCCAAGGAGGCGATGGATTCGCGGACGTTTAACAACACATCTTCACTTCGCAGGACGGGTTCCCCGGATCCCCGCAAGAGGCTCGCGCCGGATGTCCAGTTTACGTCGGAGTTCTCCGTTAGGCAGGGCGAGTCCAAGAACGGGCTGTACGAGTAGATGTAGACCTCGGAGCGGATACGGGTTTCAATCATGACCCTGTGAGCGGTATGCCTTATGTACTTGTAGACTGACCGGACATTTCTCTCTCTCTCTCGCACTGGGTTAAGGGCCGTTGCAACTGTATTCCTCACATTACTATGACACGCCATTATTTTCAGGAGCGGGGCACTTCGGCAGTCTAGCCCCTGTTTCGATCGAAACTGGAACGGCGGTCTCACCGAAGGTACCTGTGCGCGGAACGCAGAGTACGGACGGTCCAGGGCGGGCCTGGGGCTCCTTGGAACGAGGTGGGCGATCCGTCTTCCGACGCGGGTCGTGCGGAAGTAAATCTGTGCTGTTCGTCCTCCTCTGCAACAGGGGTCCTGGGAAGGGTAGATGGCTGGCACCTCACCGAGCGGTCCTCGTTTCTCGGATTTCGGCCTTGACTGTCCCCCAGACGCAGGCAGCGATGTCGAAGCCGTACTACGGGCCTCTCGAAGACCAGCACGACATCAATCTCGAGAGGTTCCTCCTTGCAGGCGACTTCGTGACCGGGGTCGGATATGGTTCGTGGTGTTTAACTTGCCCAGATCCCGTCCCGATTGCAAACGGCCTGATCCTTCTTTCCAGGTGTGCAGCTCGTCCTGTGGTCGTCGTGCGCTACATATCTGTGGCAGCAACGACGGAAGGGGAGGCATACTACTTTCCTGCTCTGTTATATCACCGTACTGCTGGTCACAGAAACCATCTACTGCGCAGCCCAAGCGCGAACCGTGCAGTTGATGTACGTCGAGAATCGACTCTACCCCGGAGGCCCGTGGCAGTACTTTTTGAACACCCAAGATGAAGCCATCAACGTCATCTGGTCCGTGTCCCTGTGCACTATCACCTCAATGTGCGACCTCCTCGTGGTAAGCACGCCCACGTTTTTTGCGCGCCCGCTATCGTTTACCGTGCGCTCAGCTCTGGAGATGTTGGGTCATCTGGACAGCACTCGACCATCGCCTCGCCTACGTCGTCATATTGGTCCCCGTGGTCATGCTACTCTCGTCGTTTGGTACGTGCCCCACTCCCTCGCCTCCCCCCCTCGCGCGCACCACAGAGATGAAATTAACTCGAGGACGACGGTATTCCGCATCCCCAACCAACAGTGATGGGCACGCTCTGGACGGTCGAGTCCACCCGGCGCGGCCAGTCGCTCTACGACAGCCTCCCGCGCGCGCTCGGCGTCGCCTACTTCTCGCTCTCGCTCGGCGTGAACGTCGTCCTGACCGCGCTCGTCGCCGCGCGCCTCCTCGCGTTCCGCTGCGCCAACGCCGCGTTCCTCCCGCCGGACCACGCCGCGCGCTACCTCTCGCTCGTCGCGCTCATCGTCGAGTCCGCCGCGCTCTACTCGCTCTTCGCGGTCGCGTTCCTCGTCTCGTACGGGCTCGACGCGCCCGTCAACGAGGTCCTGCTCGGCTTCGCGCAGGCGGCGCAGGTGCGTCCGAGTCTCCCCCCCCTCCCCTCCCCTCCCCTCCCCTCCCCTCTGTGATTTTTTCCAGGCGAGAGGCCGACGCTTACTTACGCTTGGCGATCGTGCGCAGCAAGTCGCGGCGTACCTGATCATCTACCGCGTCGCGGACGGGACGGCGTGGTCGAAGAACACGATGAACAAGCACACGATGTCGTCGGCCGACTTCTGCGGGGGGGCCATCATCACGCAAGTCCGCGTGCCCACACCGAGGTCGAGCTCGTCGACCATAGAGGTGGACGTAGCCCGAGTCACATCCAGCGCAGTCTCAGACGTGGAGTGCGCCGGTGCATTATCAGAACGGTGACTTACTCAGTAGCCCTCCGCCTCTGGACTACCTTGCAGTTTTCGATGATTCAGGGTTACTGTGAGTTACTCGGTTTCGTTTTCTACTGGTCGCTCTTTCCGTTCGGGGTTCTCTGTCAGGATTCTGTATATATATATCTTACCTGGTCGCTTCTACGGTCTTCGGCTATGGGGAACTAAATCAAAACGCTTTTGTATTGTGTTATGAGGTGTCTATGTAGTGGTAGCGATACAATGCAGGCATCGACCGTCCGTGCATTGTCCAATATCCAAACTCCGGGACTCTATCTAGTGTGCCATACAAGAGATGCCCGCATCGCCTGTGTGGCTTTTGGTACAAGCACATGGCGCACGCAAAGTGTCCTCCGAGTCCGAAAAAAAAAACCCCCGAAACCGAAACCGAAACCAAAACCGGGTGGTGCTAGTACATAGGATAGCTCAGCGGGCCGCACGTCACCTCCTGTTGCTGGCGAATCATCGGCATGACCACCTCAGTCGCATCGCCGTCCAGCCAGGCATCGCGCGCATCACGCGCACCCCGGCGTCCCTTCTGGTTTTCGTGCGCCTCCGCCCCCCTCCTCGGGCCGTACCACAAAGTAAACTGGACGGTGGCCCTGACGGCGTCCTCCGACATGAACTCCGAATCCGACCCCCCGGACGAAGTGCGCGAACTCGAGCACGAGCCAATGGAATATGAGGGATAGAAAGAAGGGGGTGGGGCTGGGGGTGGGGGCGGGGGTCGGGCACTAGAGTACGAGTCGGAGTCAGAGTCGACCATGGCAGGGCCGGGTGCGGTCGAATCCTGGGCCATCTGGATCTCTGGGTCCGAGGGAGCACGCGGGATCTCAAATCCGGTTACCAGGAACGTCCTGCTGTACTCGTACACATGGCCGCACTCGGACTCGGACTCCATCGCGCAGGCCGACGGAGTCGCGGTGTCTGCTGTGCTGACGGAGGAGTGCTCGTGCTCGCGAACGACGTACTCGGTCCCTGGTGCCAGACGGTAGAACGTGTCAGGGAGAGAACCGCCTGCCGGAGGGTGCGGAGGTCCATCCGCCCCTCGGGGTGGAGATCGAGGAGGCTCTGGATGATGGCGAGCGCGCCCTCGGAGATGTTGGGGTGCGCGGTGGACAGGAAGTGCGGGTCCACGATGAACCGGTAGAAGTTGGCGTCCTTGGTCGTCGCCTTCATCCATGGGTTTAGCCCCGTGATCATCGTGATGAGGATGACGCCCAAAGACCAGATGTCGCTGAGGTACGGATCATACGCCTGGCGGGTGATTTCACCGACACACTCTGTCGGGAATTTGTTGGCGAGAAGGTTGCGGCAAGAGGGAACAGGTAGTACGTACCAGGGCTCATGTACAGACCGGTTCCAACGCCGAATTCACGAACAAACGGCTGGTTGGTAGCAAACCCGAAATCCCCCAGGTAACACTGGGACCCCGCCTCGTTGGTCAAGACGTTCTCCGGCTTGAGATCCCGGTGAGCGATGCCTGCGTCGTGGCACGCCTGTACGGCATCCACGAGCGAGAGAAACGCCTTACGGAGACGCCTGTCGTTACCCAGGTAGGTCTGCTTGGTGACGTTCTGTTCGAACAAGTCGCCTCCGTTGTAGAACTCGAGGACAAGGTAGCACCACTCCGCGTCATGGGAGGCGTCGATGACTGTGACGACACCTTCGATGTTTGAGACAGTGGTGTGCATGATGACCTCGCGCTCGATCATGGAGAGTTCGAAGTCGCTCCGACCAGCCAAGCGGATGACCTTCACTGCAACGATGTTGTCATCGTTATCGGCAACCTCGAGGTCGATCGCCTTATAAACGACTCCAAAACTGCCAGACCCAATTAACTCATACAGCTGGTAGCGGTCTTGGATGATGCATCCGGTGAAATCGGGGAAGGACTGGACAGCAGGCATGATAAAGGATAACAGGGTAATAAGGACAATCACGGATGGTGGGAAACACAGAAGAGATATACTGCTGTAGATGAAAATCGTCCACCAGGAACGACGATGTGGGATGAGGGCCTTAGCCCGAACAACGCCCGCCTTTTATAGATCTCTAGGCCCCGTAAGCGCCCCAGGGATGTAGAAGCGGAATTCCACAAATCTTTCGAAAACGCGGGTTTCAGGGGGGAACATCCGGAGGCGAGGCTTGACATCCGAGGGCTTAAGTTGTCTCCCAACGCCAGGCAGTCAGTATCCCAATAGACGAGCGGACTGCATTGCGACTTCAAGGTGTCACGAAACATTCTCAGTAACTTGTGACACTAGACCCGGAGGATTGCCTTGCTATTCGAACGTTTGGTGTTAAGGTCCACCCTGTCCAGGTCGTTGAGGGCTCGGATCACCCATGAACGACACTGGGCAACGGTAAAAAGCAGGGAGTACGGTAGAAACAAGGTGGCTTCATCCAGGCTGCCCTCAGGCTCAGAGCCGGGCGTATCTCAAAACGGACCGCAGAGTTGGCGGTGTGCAACCGGACCACCGTCAACCTGGTCAGGCTCGATACCGACGCAGGCCCCGACCGAGAGCCGCTTCAAACGGAGCGAGTTGTACGCACCGGCCCCGTCTGAACCGATTCTAGGGTATCGGATGGAGTTGCCCGAAGGAACAAAAAAGCGAACGTACGTGTGCGTAACCTCCGTCTCCATATCCATGGGCGAATCCGAACAGTCGCGCCCGGGAGAATTTGCCCTCGTCTGCTCCCGTTAGACGACGCGCCTAGGAAGAAAGGAATCGTGCGTATCCGTTTCTTCTCGTCCTTGGCTTTCCGCTTCGCCTTCAGCTCGTCGAGCTTTTTGCCTTTCTCTTTCGTGGTGCCGCGGACGACGTGTTGTCCTGAGAGATTGTGAGCAATACGCGCATATATCGAGGAAGAAAGTGAACGCACGTTTCGCCGCCTTGTATACGCCGTCCTCCGTTCCTGCCCGCCCGCTCTGGAACTTCAACATCGAGTTGTCCAGCTGCCGCTTGTCTGCGAGCCTCTGCAGCTCCTCCCGCGTGCAAGGAGCTCTTCTCGCTCGAATTCGGGCATCATCATGAGACTAAAAGGCGGCGAGAAGACGTTGAACACGCAGGGTCAAACACGTACCAATTTCTATCCTCCCCGTCGATGACCTTCCCTTCCAACGGGTACCGATTTGACTTCGGGTCCTCTTCGCTCTCGAGCCGCGCCGCATCTGACGCCGAATCATCGTTCATGCTTTAAGAACATAGTAGGTCGTTTGGGGGAGGGGTGCGAAAAGAGGGCTTCGCCGTTTAGAAGACGTGTTTTGTTGGCTTCTCTTCCGTGGCACCGGCGAGCTCGAGCAGGTCATCGTCAATATTGCACTCTGAAAATCCAGCCATAGCAGCCAAAGGATGTAAGCCAAGACAGGGAGCGGAAGTTGGCGAGAAGTGGGATTGTTGTTTGGTGCGGGTGAAGGCGCTCATCCTTCCATCAAACACTTCGGAATCACCCGCGCCGGCGGAGGACGCCCATGTAAGAAAGGAAAAGAAAAACCAAAACCGAACGATTGTTGACGTTGATTACGGACGATGTATATTAAAAACACAAGCAGCCCCAGTATTACCGATACAAGAAGGTTGTACAAAAACACCATTCCACCCATCTCGACCCTCAACGGCAAAAGAAACAAGACTCTATACATTGTCCAGCAGCGTACCAAACCTCCTGAAGAGACCACGGCGTGCACGAAAGGGGAACGGTGGATCGAACCAAAGGCACAGCGAGCGAACGGAAGGGGCACCCATTCCCGAGCGTGAGACGCGCAAAAGCAAGAGCAAGAGCAAGAGCAAGACAGACCGTGACGACGGTCGCTCACACGATGCTCCTGTCGCGGCTCTCGTCGCCCTTCTTGTCCGCGTACTTGTACTCTGGGTCGTACTCGATGCTCTCCTCCGTGACGACCTTGAGCTCGATCGCAGTCGGGGTCGACG
Source organism: Ganoderma lingzhi (assembly GCA_026283605.1). Taxonomy (NCBI): domain Eukaryota; kingdom Fungi; phylum Basidiomycota; class Agaricomycetes; order Polyporales; family Polyporaceae; genus Ganoderma; species Ganoderma lingzhi. The sequence continues at coordinate 4,602,996 of JAPJYM010000001.1, forward strand.
ACATGTGCGACACCTGTGCACGTACCGGACACGTCAGCTACAGTCCCAACTAACTCGGGGGAGAACGACGTACCGGCAAACCAGAAGAACGGATGCGGCCGCCGGTGCTGGTAGACCTGTGGTGGGCAGAGGACTCTCTGGTGCCACAGTAGCTGGCGACGAGGAACTTGCGGGTGTTGAGCCTGTGCCGGGGGCGACGTTATCGATGGGAAGCAAGACAAGGGAAGGCGGGATGACTCACGCTACAAGGAACGTGTTGGCGTACACTGGATACGGTCCATACGTTATGTCAGCGCTCTGGGTATGGCTCGCGCAACGTCATACGCACGCTTGGCGAGAATTAACAAGATGGATCCGTAGATAAAGACGTTCTTGAGGACGATCGACTGTGGACCCGATCGCGGTTAGTTGTGCCCAGGAACGCCCCAGTACAGCTAAGGCGCCTTGACTTACGAGTATGACGTTCAAAAGGTGGACGATGCTGCGAGGGGAGGGAAAGGAATGAGGTCCCGATGCAGAGAACAAGAGACGGGGAGAGAAGAGGTAATTACCACCCGACGGCACCTGGGAGAAGAGAGGCGTTAGCCTCACCCTCGCGAGCACAGAACGTGGAGGCATGAGCAACAACTCACCCGTACTGATAGCGTATGCGATCATGATTTCGAGCATTGAGTCCGTCCTAGAGAACGACGTTAGTCAGCGATGCTTGTCGTTCGCCGCCGCCCCAACGGGTGTGAGAGCAGACAACAGAAGGCGACACGAACTTGTTCATCCCGGTGCGACTCTGGTGAAGGACGTGAATGAGTGTGAGTGTCAGCATGATGTCCCCGATCATCTGGGTCCCGCATCCAAGCGTCGCAAGCCACTAGACGACAGAAACAGTTTGGAGGCACAGGGGTCAGAATGAACACGATCGCGCAGCTGCCACTAAAGGTACGTACAGACCACTTCGACGCGTCGGCGAAGCTTTTTGCTTTGAACCTGCAGATGCACTCGTGAAAACAGAGCAAAAAGCCGATGACGCATCAACGTACATGTTGATCGCAAGAGCTGCAGGATAAGCCAAGAAGTGAGCGAGACGACGTGTGAAGGAAAAGGAGGGGGGGACTTACCGGTGAAGCTGCCTATAAAAAAGAGGTAATGATCGTGTTTAGACGGTACTGCTTAGTACGAGAACATCTCCACGGCACATGCTTACCGAAGTTGCCCGCTTGCAGGAAGAACTGCGAACGTGGTAAGCCCCTGCACCGCCCGCTGTAAAACCGAGTCGACGTACAGAAATGGCGATTACTATTCTGAACCTGGGTGCAACTGGGCCGCGATAGTTAGAAACCAGAGGACAGCCGCGGTAGGAGGGACCTCTGCTTACACAGCCAGACTCTTCGGACAAAGAACCTGAAGGAGCGACCGCATATGGTCAACGAACGAACGCAGGAATCACCTCGACAAACTCACCATTGGGATATGAGAGCCGCTAACGACTGTACACCGAGGGCGTAGAATGAGCATTTGAGAGCATTAAGCGGGAGGATAGCTTACCCCTGGGATGGGTAGCAGCTAGTCGAGACATAAGGCCAAAAGGTCAATACGACCTCCGGTGTTCTAAAGTACGAGTACTCACGCAGAGGGACCTGTTGGGCGAGGCTATCAGATTTGTATTTTGACCATTGCGCAAGATCGACTCACCAGACGGGTTTCGCAGTGAAAAAGTACGAGGGATCCCAGTACATTTTTACCAAGTAGAAGTACCTGTGTGTCGGTTAGGATGAGACGTTGTCACAATGAACCGAGTGTGAGAGGGACGTACGCGGTATAAAGGATCAGAACCGAGATGAGCGTCTCCACCACGCTAGAGTCCGGTGAGTCTCTGTACGACGTCGGCGTCGTTGGGGAACACGTACAGCACGGCTGTCACCTAGTACGCGGGCGTACCCCATCAGCCCCAATGCGGTAAGAATCGTGGGGTCATAATAGACGTACCCAGCTCTTCATGTACCTCGAATCACTTGTACTTTCGCGGAAGTACTGGTAGGCTTGGTGGAACAGGAACCCGTTCAGGCTGCGAAGCACGTCAATCGCCCCATTCGAGCGTCGCGATGATGACAAGGGGGGTACTTACAGGAACGTCACACAGCAGCCCAGCAACCATGCGCCCATGGAGTTCGCCATGGACACCTGGGCAATGCTGTCCCCGTCTGTCGCCATGATCACGCTGGATGTGGTCGGGAACATGGCTGGACACGCCTGGAATGGGGATGGGCGGGAGGGAGGGCAAAGTGGCGGCGCCGCTAAGCGTGCCATATATGTGGACGGCGGGCTGTGAGCGCCATCGATTGCATCTGCTGGGTCCAAAACCAATTTTCCATGCTTGTCAGAGAGCTTGCGAGAAAGACCCGGCTGCAAGGATGGTATGCGAGCGGCGGGCGGCTGGCGGCGGCACCTCGTATTGGCGACTGTCGACGGGAGGGCATAGAAACCTAGATGGGCGCCTGGTGACTTGGCTGGAGGATAACAAGTTTGCGATCAGGAACTCCAGAGCCGTGGTTCGTGATCACTTTAAAGAGCACTAGCCACCTTTATTTTCGATCCGTTCCGCGATCGAGGCGACGTCTTCGTCCCTGGTGGCACCGTGGATTGTCCACATGTTCCCGACCAAGAAACAGAACATGGTATTGCTGATCGAAAGCGAGGCAATTCTTCCCCCTTCGACGTGAGCTGTTGGACCAGAATAGACCAGAATGTATGCGTCAGCTGGATGCGGGGAACCGTAACTAATATTGCGAGAGGAACACCTTCGTTTTTTGCTTCGAGCTAGTATAGGCGCTTCAGAAAGGCTAGAGTCGATCCTTGGTTGCGGGAGCTCGAGGCTGCCGCGCCCCAATCAATGCCGTCGGTGGCGTACAACAACCACGCTACAACTATCTCCCTTGAACCTCATTTCTATTTCTATTCTTGACGATGTACGGACGAGCTAGCAGGTTTCGAATCCAGTCGCAGTTACATGGGTGAATGAGATCAGGGGGTTTGGAAGCGAATGGCCTAGTACCTACTTACCAGACGTTGTGGGGCGTTTGAAGATCAGTCGTGGAGCGAAAATTGCGTTTGTGTAACTTGAAACAAACGTTGCAGTAAGATCCGTCTGCTAGCTGTCTGTGTCAAGCCTTGCATATGTCTCAGGTACTAGGGGTGGGCGTACTAGCACCTACTAGCACCGAGGGTAGTAGTAGTGTGCGCTGCAGGTGAGGTTCTGTAAGGGGTTGGCAACCGTTGGCAATCATTGCAGGCGAGTCGCGACGAGTCGATCACTGCTGTAAGCGCCTACTTCGGGCGCTTCTTCACTGACGTGCCAGTGCTCGCGGGCCCCGGTGACACACCTGTCACCGACACTCCTGTACTCAAATCCCTTGGACGTCCCGACGAAATTGTTGAAAGCCGTCCTCCGCAGTTTAAAGCGATATCCGGCCCTCCCTAGGATCCTTTCGGCCACAGGGTCGCAACTGGTGAGCGATGAGCCCGCAGGCATTGGCACGACAGCATTACATTATCCCTCTGATGCCTGGTGAACGTTCTTGGCAATCCATGCGAGTAGTAGACATGTAAGTATAAGCGGCGAGAACCTGGTTGGGCTGAGCTTCGTGTTCGGGTCCATAGTTGAACGTTGAACGTTGAACGGCGGTGGGACACTATCTGGTACATCTCCATCATCATCAGTACTATTCTCTCCGAGGAAGATACGGGCGGTAGAATATTCGGCCCTCTATGCACTGGAGCCTAGACGTGGCTTTCGCATATGAAGATACCAGCGGCTGGGTAAGTAGGGCAGAATACATAGTACAGTTTCCCCAAGTGCGCATCCGGACAACTAAACAAAAATCATGCATGACGGAGCGCCACGGCAAGCACCTTATCCTAGACCTTTTGATCCAACGATAAGAAGTTCCGAAAGACCACGAAACCAGTAAATAGTACTCTACGTACTTACATAGGTACTCTGAAAGCAAACAGTTCGGCCGAGAACTCTTCGAAGCGGCACAGGTACTATCATGACCCCGGTGTTCGGAAGGACTGCGGTGGCTCCCTCATTTCCTACCCGATAAGCTTGCAATTTGGCCCAAGGATGCAGCTTGCGTTCTGCTTCAGGTGAAAAAAAGAAATACTTTTGGCATGCAGCCGTTGTCGCGATCTTGAAGGACGAAGGGCACAACTGAAGCCCAGTCGGCTCTCGCCATGAGCGCTTCTCACCAAGTGACTTCGTCAGAAGGCTTATGGATACATTATGTTCAGGGCCCCGCGCCCATGTTTCCGGCTTTCTAGATAATGGGGAAGAGAAACAGGTCCTGACCTCGAGAGCGTAACCAGGGCCCATTAGGGCCCATTCTGTAACTCCGGCTCGGCTATGGCTCGTTCAGGTTAGGCGAGGAGCCGGACATTTCCCGGGAGGACTGGCAGCGTCGGCATCGTGACTGATTCAAGTTGTGAAGGCCTCCATGTAAGTATGAATAGCCCCGCTCAAAGTTGGCGTACCTGCGTAGCCGCCCGTAGCTCGTAGCTCGTAAGTTTGAGTGGGGCTAATCTCGCCGATGCTTCGTGCTCGAGCTCCAGAAAGCTCTGGTACGCACGCCCCGTCGTTGCCACAGTCGCGAATACTTACGATGCCGTCGGGGGATTACTCACAGTCGGAGACGTTGTGACCGTGTGCTTGGAAAGCCTCGACCGTGCAGCCACGCTTGCCCAGAGATCCCAGATTCAGATTGTCATGTTTCCACCGTCACCACCGCACACGAGATGGTGGCAGTCCGGGGAGATAGACTGGCAGTGGTATTAATCCACTGATGGACTGCGCATCCATCCCGCGTGTCCCAAAGGATAATTACGGAGTCCACCGTTGGTCCACTGGCTGTCAGAGGAAACGGCGAAGGCCTATATTGAGCCATCGTGACCAGCGGGGACGACTAGATACATGGTCAGTTTGTTCCCTGCGATCACAACTTGTAAGACACATGAGATGTCACCTGCCTCGGACTTCAGTACTCAGTCTTACTCAGTACTCAGTACTCAGTACTTGCCAGTGCTGCGCCGCGTTGAGATAACTTGGCCTCTTGTGTCCAGAAAGACTTCGGATTCCTGCCATTGCGTAGAGGACAAGTCCATGCGAGTTTGACTCCGGAAAATTTGAGCGGGATATCTTCTAATTGCTTGTATCATATTGCAAATCGTCTGTAATGTGGGTAATATACGCACGCGCGACAGCATGAGCTCCGCCTGAGTGGGTGGAACTGAAGCGTCAAGTCCTTCAGAATGTTGTCATGCGCATTTTTCAGGAGCCCGACAACTTGCGCAATTAAGTAGTGTAACGTCGCACCAGGCTCGGGAGTGCACGCAACGTCAGCGATCACAGTTTACGCCATGAATATCCGGCGAAGTTGAAATGTAAGGAAACCGGGTCTGCCTCGATGGCTACAACGGACCAGATGAACAACGCCTACCGTAAACCTGCCGTAACTAGACCAGTACTCGCGGGAGAGTTAGTAGACCTACTTACTGTTTATGACCCGAAGCTCTCCACCGTAGACGGTGCCAACTTGTTAATTCATAAAGTAGATGAGGGTGGACCAGCTGGACCGGTGGACGCATGAAGAGAGGGGATGACATTGAATCGTCCGTCCGCGGGAGAAGTCGGCCGGAGTTGGTCAGTCAAGCGATGATCGACCTTGATCGACGTGATATGAAGTGTGTCAGGTGGGGCTTGTCCTGCAGGAAGTCGACAAACGCGAAAGACATGATCGTGAGTCTTGAGGTCGACCACGGTCGACCCCAGCGGCAAGCATCACACACAGCGGCTGCGAGGGCGGAGTTGGCCAAGATTGTCCAGGCTCCACTTCGTTTAGATAAACGTGCCAAAAGCCTGCTTACTAGCTTTCTCCTCCTCGATGAGGGCACTTTGCTCTGATCGGATTCCTATAATATATGGGTAGAGAAATTATCTGTCGATAAGATGTTCAACTTTTGGGAACGGATGAGATGTGAGAGACTAAATAGCTTCAAAGCGACGGCGGAGGACGGCGGGGGTCTTGCCGCGTCACCCGTTACATAAGCCACGCGGAAGATAGTGGACGAGCCCGAAGCTGCGTAGCGAGTTGGAGAACGGCCGATGACTCTCTCGATGACCTCCCAAGGAAGTCGTGGCTGTCCATCGGGGGATGCATGATAGCCAAGTACAAGAGACCCAACCGAGATAGACGCCTAGGTATAGTATAGATGACCGTGGGCGTCTCTATTACCATTTTCAACGTACTGTAAGTAAGGCTTGGCAACCGCCGCGGTGCGATCCTCGATCCTCCTCTTTCCTTCAGGCTGCTCATCCTAGCACCTCCCGAAACCTTATCCCCACATTTACTCAATGCCTGTGATCTTCGCTAACCTTCTTTCATAATCCTAAGGCGACATTCGTCCAGGCGTGATCGTCTCTGCGTATTACAGCGCTCTCGAAACATCGAGCGTGCTTTGGCCCATGACACTGTAACGCTTTTCCTCTCGTCACCCTCATTGCATGCACCGACTTGCGCTGGAGGTGGTCTGCCCTTTCGCACCAGCTGAGAACGACTGCTCGGCTCGCCCAATTTCCTTCCACCCTACTAGTGACCGTCCCGCGAAGACCATGGTCACTGCACGCTCCAGATTGCTGATACTCCCCACTGCAGATGGGTAGAGAACCCCACGTTGAGCAGAGCCGTATCGTGATCATGGAGGGCATCGCTCTCAACGTGAATAAAGCAGACAGGTGCGTGCTGCTCCCTCTCTCTTAGCGTTGTGCGCCCCCATAGACTACACTCAGCACCTCTCTAGAAAGGGACATCTCCCCGACGTGCGCCGTGAGCCCGACCGTTTTCAACGTCAACCGCGTCCACGGTCGTGGATACGCTCCTGTCCCGGGTTCACAACGGCGCCTAGTGACCACCGACCTCCCCTCTTCGAAGCTCGCGCATGAGCACTTCTCCCACATCACCAGCCGCAAGGATCCCCGACATCCATCGCCGTCTTGCCGTCGAAGGACGTCCTCACGAGATCGAGATCGGCTCCAACCCCACTGGCGCCGTCACGGTGTTGGATGTGCGCAGCGGTTCCTCGACCCCCTTCCCTCAGACACAGGCCCGACGGAGGGGAGGGTATGGAGCACTTTAGGCTATGCGCGAAGGAAGGAGTTGTTTGGCGTCATCATCCAGAACGTAACGGCCGTTCACGCGAATCGAATCACCCCCGCCTTCTTCGACTATATGCGTCCTGTCGCTGCGAATTCGAGCGCGTCATGCTCGCTCGAGGGCAGGCCGACCCGGGAGCCGATGACCCTTGGCGAGGAGGTCGTGGACGTGATGGAGCCCAGGCGGTACGCGAGTCCGCAAGCTAGCTAGCAGCGGGTACGTCCGCGCTCGGATTGCTCTCTGGGACAAACGTTGGCTGACGCGGGGCGACGACGCGGCAGCCCAGATGCGATCGAGGCGCGACGGATGCGGATGCTGCTCCGTAGCGACGCCGTAATGAACGCGCCAGGGAAGGACGTCGACAAGTACCAGCAAGGATCACGGTGGCACGCAGTCTTGCAGTAATATGACTGCTTCGGTCTTCATTAGAGATCTCAATGTCTATCGTTTTTACCCATAGTATCACGCTGATGGCGCCAGTCCCAGAGCACGGCTGCATCCGGGCTGCGGGCACGAACCCGTCGCCCGTATATACATCCCAATACCCTTCCGCATGCACCAAGTACCCGGGTCTCTCCCACCCGTGGGCCTGGATCACACAAGATCGGTGCGATCTACGAGAGCGGCGAAGTGTCTAAGCGGAGAGCACGAGCGCAACGGTCGTGAGGGGCGGCGGCAGAGGGAGTTTTCCTCGATGACGGAAGCCGTGAGGTCAAGGGAATCGAGGTCAAGGGAATCGCTCGCTCTGCGGGGCCGAGGTTCAAGCCTGACCGAATCCACGGTGAGTTTGAACCACTCGGGTCATTCTCCGCCGGCATGGCGTCTCAACTTGTGCAGTGCATTCCCTTTAGCACGTCAGGCATGCCGTGCGTATGGCTGGCACTCCCAGCGAAGCTCCTCGGCGTTGGGCTGGAGAGGTGCGGAGTGGCCGGGTTTCGGACGGCTGGCTGACGTCGAGCTCCCAGACGAATGAAATGGAAGAACCAGCCTTCCCAGGACTTCTCTGCACCTCGCGGCCTTCTAATGCGTATGTTTGGCGCTTGCTTGCAGCCGCAGCGACTAAAACATGTCCGCCACCGGTCTACCAAGGCTTGAGGCCTCGAGGGTGTGCACGAGGCCTGCGCGCACCATTCTCCGGACCCGCAGGCCGCACGGAGGTCGTCCCGGGCTGACCTGATGTGGAACTGGTCTTGACTGGTAAGGTTGTGCTTCTGGCGCATCATTAACGTTCAAGTGAACTGACTTCCTCCCGCGCGCGGTGCACAGATGGGTTTCATTCGACCACGTTCGCGACACTTACGGTAAGCCGGTGGCCATACTTAGCTCGCCGCTGGGCGCCTCGAGAGTGCAATCGCGGCTTCGGCCGCCTGCGTGGTCTCCGCCGTTGGTTCGCGGTTCGTTGACATTAATGCGTTCGCTCGCTTCGTGTGCCTAGGGCGAGGAAGGCGCGCCGGGCGTACCGAAGCGGTCGCCTACGCTTGCCCGCGGAGCACCCACTGAAGAAGCGTCAAGCTACTGTATGGGTATAGGCTCGTGTCCACAGTCACGGTCCATTCCATTCCTCGGAGTCGGACAAGCTCGAGCTCGAGCTCGCTGTCTTTCGTGCTGGCCAGTGACCTGCGGGGCAGGACGTTTGTACTTGCCGGACACGCCGGCCGCGGGGCGTGACGTACACGGGCGCGCCTGGGCAGGCCGAGGCTGGGGGTGCAGCAGCGTGGGCACGAGCATTGAGCGGAGGGCAACGTAAGATTAATACATATTAGTCAATGCATATGTGTGTTGCGCACGCCTCCGCGTCGAGCCAATGTCGTCGGGACGTTTGCCGTGAAGTGCGACAGGACTCGGGTGAGTTTTTCGGGTAGCGATGCCTACTATGACGTGGGCACGCGGAGCGGAGTGGAGGGCAGTCGGGCAAGCGGACGTCGGGGCTCGGGATGGAAGATGGACCGAGGATGCAATATCGGACGGATCGATGGGCGCGCGAGAGGACGCGCGGGGGAGGCGAGCTGTGGCGCTGGGAAGACGCACTCATTTGGGGGAGGGCGTTGTGTTTATGGGCGCCAGAGGCGAGCTTATCGGGATTGGATGAGTGCCCTGAGGCGGAGATCTTGCGCATCGGGGGACCGCATAAGGCTATATGATTGCCTGTTGGGGAGAGAAGGGGTCGCGCGTGGCCAAGCTCCCAGGGAGGCCAATCTATCTCTCGGCCGTGTCCCTTGGTTCATCCCGTCTGGCACCTGGCACCTGCAGCCGCACCCTCAGACTCAGACGACCTCATCGGGGCGATGCCCGTCTCCCGTTCGTTTTCCTCTTCTCTCTTCTCCTCCATCATCTCCCCTTCCTCCACCTCCTGGCCCTTCGCTCGACGCGCTCTCCCGCGCAGTCGCGATGAGCCATGGCCAATGTCGAGAACACCATTGGGGCTATTCTTGTCGGCGCCCTTGTCTCCGCCCTGTACGTTTTCTCTCCTTTTGCGCGATCCCGCCACAATCTCAACTTCATCCCGCTCTGCCTCCAGGCTATCCGGGACGGTGACCATACAGGCCGTTCTGTATCTCAGGATTTACGGCGGAGATGATTACAAGCGCAACAACGTAATCGTAAGTTTCCGTTTTGTTCGTGTGCGCCAACCGGACCTGACTATATGCGCGTAGGCTTTCACGCTTTGGTTCGTTGACGCGTCGTCGCTTGTCCTCGAAACCCTGGGAGGACTCACTTTCCCCACAGGATGCTGGACTGCTTACACATTTCCATGGCTTTCGCCTCCTGCTGGATCTACCTCATCCGCCATTACGGAGACTCCGAAATTTACGACTACATCCCATGGTGCGTCCATCGGCCCTCCCCCTTCGCCCAGTTGCTGATGTGCGTTTTCTTCCCTTCCAGGACTATTGCTGTATGTGCTCTTTCCCTTGTTCGTGCCTGAATCTTAATTTTGCTCCACATCAAGCTTACCGTAGCTATCACTGTAAGTTGTACGTCATATATGCGTTCCTGCTCGACTATAACCCTTCCTTCAGGCTATTGTCACGTCGATCTCCCATTGGTATGCGCCCCCTTCATCACCGTTCATCACCCCTTCTCATTTCGAGCAGTTTCTTTGCTCATCGGATCTACATGCGTGAGTGAAATGGCCCCTCCGCCAAGGTACCCGGCCCTGATGATCAATGTATGCGCAGTAAGCGGGTGTTCATGGTCGCTCACCGTTCCGATCGTGAGTTTCTTCTCCCTGGTAACGCTTGGACTTGGGTTTAAATGCGAAACCTCTCAAGGTCTTACTTGCTTTTGGCCGATTAAGTGAGTCTGATCCACGCACACGACTTGAGGGTTTCCGCTGACCCAGTTTTCGGGTTCCAGCGGCAGCGCTCGGTGAGTCGTAGGATGTGACCATCCGTCCGCGTGCAATTCTGAACTCGTTTCTATTGCTCAGTGTCGACGTCGGAAATGTATGACCTTTCCTCCATGGCCAGCGCTTGCCCCAATTCTTCGGCTGATGTTTTTGACAGGATCACTTTGCGCAGCTATAGCGCATTTGTCGACCGAGTCGGCGTGCGTACACATGCATCCTTTTTGAATTCGCTGTCTGATCCTCCGTATTGACAGTGGGTTTTCACGACTGGCCTTTCGTTATCCACAGGCGTGGACGTACTCATCACCATCACACTAATTGTCCTCCTGCAACGCTCTCGCACCGGCTTCTCTACAGTGTATGTGATCCGTTCCGCCTGCTATTGTTCATTTATTAACGTTGATCCACAGAACCGACAAACTAATTGATGTCATCACGCTGTACACATTCGAAACAGGGCTACTTACTAGGTATGTTCCGCACGACAAAGTATTTTATCTGTCCGTGTCCGTCTGATCGGCTGTCAATCTGCCAGTATTACGACCGCTGTGTCTTTGATTTGTGTAGGTCGTCATGAGACGTCCGCACTTGACGTCTGACCCACGCTGACGTCGGACGCAAACGCGCAGTGGCTTACGATGCCCCGGAATCTAGTGTTCCTCGCCCTCCATTTCTCGATCTCCAAACGTTAGTACCCGCCCCCCGTCTTCGGATGATCGATGCTAACGCCAACACTCTTATCGCCCCGTTCTGGGTGTTCAGTATACGCTACATCCACCTTGGCGACGTGAGTCCGTCCGTCCGTCGGCTTTCCGGGACTACTATGTTGGAAATCAGGGCGATGGAAGTGCATGTGGACTGACGACATGCGTATGCTTTTTGACAGATTGAACGCGCGAAAATCGCTCCGAAAGCGCACGCGGCCATCCGATCAGCACATCCTACCCATCATCTCGTCCCTGCACGAGGCGCAGAGCCAGACGCAGCGCGGCCACGGAGAGAGCACGGTGCGTTTTGTTCCGTACTTAGTTTCGCCTGGGGTCTGAACAGGTCTGAACATGTTGTCTGACTGGACGGACTGCAGGAGTCGCAGCTGAAGGACCCGTCGGAGCCGAGCGCGAGCTCGAATGCGCACCTGAACGCGGCAGCCGCGGTGCGGATACGGGTGCGTCCGTCTTTGTCTTTGTCTTGGCTCTGTCCGACGTTCGGCGTGTGCTGGATGCTCATGTCATTAATTTGTCTCCCGCGTTTCGGCCCGGTGTGCCGCCGCCACGTTGCTGTCACCTCCACCGTCCCATTTCTCTTGAACTTTCAGACGGTGTCGCGCTCGAACTCAAAGGAAGAGGAGGACGAGGAGGGAGAAGGGGCGAGGACCCGAGCGACGCGGCTATGGAGGCGCTGAACGCCGGCTGGGGTTGGCTGAGCTCGGGATGGGCGGGATGGGTAGGATGGGGATGGGGTGGGAGCGGCATGTGTACATGTACAGGCCGACGATCGCGACAAGAGCGATGTCGGGGGCCCCGCGGACTACTCGCAAACGGACGCGTTCGTTCTAGCTGCAGTAGCTTTGCTACATTGATATCCATATCCATATCCATATCCATATCCATATGACGAACGGCATCGCTGTTCGTTTTGGGCTTGGGTTAAGAAGGCATGATGCTGTGTACATATACATATACATAATGGTGTACTTCTAGACCACGTACAACGGTACAACGACAGTGCGCGATTATATTCGCGGATTCGGCTCTCGCGTGGATGCCGGCTTTGGAGCTCGAGCTTGAGCTTGAGCTTGAGCCTGAGCCTGAGCTTGAGCCTGAGCTTGCTTGAGCTTGAGGGGTTTGCTGCAGCTGGCTCAGGCTGATGACGGTGGTTGACAATATGCACGTCGTGCTTCGCGTATTGTGCTGTTTGTGTAAAGGGCCGTTGTACTCGATACCTCCTGGTGTTACATAGTACAAGTACATACTAACCCTCGCGTACAAGATCGAAAATGAAGTTATTGTTGCGCCCTGTCGCCGGGGACTCAGACTCCACCACCGGTACCGGAGTGCCAATAGCTGGTCCTCCAGCTGCAGGGTACATATGTAGGTGTATGATTATACATATTAATTCACAAAGACAAAGCCCATGCAGAAGTTCGAAATCGGCAGGATGTCAATGGGAACACAGAGCGCTGAATTGGCACCATCGCGGCTACTACACTAGTACTGGCGCCGCTGTTACGAACATGGGTATCGCGCGGCGCGCCCTGTCCATCACGCGAATAATGGCGGGTTTCGGAGAGAAGGCTAGACAGTGGTGCACCGGGCCGGGTTGCCTCCACCTATGCCAGTACTGAGATCTTGAGAGGGGATGCGCTCCTAATCGTATACACGGTTTGGTTAGACTTAGTAAGTTAGACGTGCGCGACGGGGTTTCGGGCTCGGGCTCGGGCTTGGGCTCGTCACGGTCGTGAGCCCATACTAATCCCCACCCGCGCAACGTGAAGCGAGACGTGTCTAACAGTACATCAGCTCAGCTAGAAGCTAGACGGCAAGACCACGAGGGGGCCACGCACCAATTGGCATATTCGTATTCGAATTCGCCACCGCCGCCCCCGCCCTCAGCGTAATCGGTGTCGTCCTGGCGCCGCCAACGGCTTGGGGGCCGTGGCCCCCTGCTGCTACTGCTGCTACTGCCGCCTGAGGCTCTCCCACTGGACGGTGACTCGGATCTTCGGTGGCTCCGGAATGGAACGACGAGGTACGCGTGGGGGTCTCCGCGGCTGATGATGTCGATGGCGTAGGCAAAGCGGGCGTACAGGAACCCCGAGTCGACGGGGACGGTCGGGTGGATCGCGACGCGGCGCCGGTGGAAGAGGTCGGGCAGGTATGTACACGAACCCCGTCGTTTATGAAGTACGTGACGCACGGTTGCGAATCGTTGGCGCTGTCAGGGTAGAGGACGAAGGCGGGCTGTGGTCGTCGAGACACTCAGCACTGCTGCACGTCTGGGCGCAACAGCCTCAGTAATAAGTATGCCGTTCGCGGGCTCGTCGATGGGCGAGCCGAAACTGTTGGAGCGGCCGAGGTAAACGTACATGTGGTTCGCGAAAAAGCAGGGTTCGTCCGCTGCCGGGACGAGGTGCGCGCGCACCGTGTCGCTGTGTGTTGGACGCAGCCCCACACACATACATGTACGTACCGGGCTGAAGTTAGTAAAAGAAATAATGACGAACGCAGCCATGCCGTTGTTGGTTGGCAGATGGGACGACGCACCGTCTGGGTACCGCGTGATGATGCACCTCTTGTCCCTCACCCACACACGGTCGGCCATCTCACTTTCACTTTGGGATGGGGGGGGACCAGACTGGGGGAGAGCGAGGCTGCCGCTGCAATACTACTGCAGCGCGGGCCCAGCGGTCGGTAGGACCGAGGAAGTGGTAGCAGTTGTCCGTCAGAGGAGCGTCGTCGATCGGGATGCGATTGCGACCTTGTGTGTCTGAGGCGAGAAAGTCTCCTTGGCTGGTCCCGGCATTATTTGTGAGAACGCGGCAGGCGTCGAGAACGGGAGGACCGAAGACGCCATAAAGAGGAGACCCTGTGGTGGAGCCGGCGCCGGTAGAGAAAGCGGGCAAGGCGAGTAAGATTTCGTTGAGAGCTGGGTGCCTGATGATGATGACTGGAGACCGAGACGGTCGGCGAGAGATTTCAGGTGGAGATGATGATGCTGTTCATGGCTGACGGGAAGATCTCAAGGAGAACGCGAAACGAAAGAATAAGCGACAAAGAGTACTCAGGGTTGTGGTGGGATGACCCTCCTCAGGACCATGGTCCGGCGAGGCACGCACCGCTGACATCTCAGGCGCGAACGGCAGTGTTGTCCGGTATTCAGTCAGCGGTACTAGTGGAAAATACGCACAAGTAGATCGAACTCGGACTCAAGGACCGCCGGCACCCAAACCCACACCGACATCGCGATCGTCTCCGTCCAGCTCGTCCAAAGGCTCTGAGTCCCAGTCCTCGTCCTCGTCCTCGTCGCTCTCCGACTCGTACACGTAGTCCCCGACTCGTCCTCCATCCACATATCCTCGTCCAGCCACCAGTCCGCAACCGGGCGCACGCACCACGCCGTCTGCACCACCCAGACATCCCGCACGCACACCAGCCGGCCTCCGTCCTCCCCTGCCGGGGCCAGGGCCACGGCGGACGGGCGGCACATCCTAGGCAGGTCGGGCGGCAGCCCGGGCATGCACGCGAGGAGCGCGCGCACGCCCTCGAGCGCCGGCGCGAAGCTCGCGCGCGCGCGCGAGCGGAGGGCCGCCGCGCGCTCGGCGGTCCACAGCTGCGCGTCCGCGGTGCGCGTGATCCAGACGTCGAGGAAGCGCAGCCGCGCGAACTGCTGCGCGGGGGTGTCCGCGGCCTCGAGCGAGGCGATGAGCGCGGGGTGCCATTCGGGGAGGGGCTCGGCGGGGTGGAGGACGAGGTGCTCGAGGGCGGGGCAGAGGGCGGGGAGCTGCGCGAGGACGCGGTCGTCGCAGTAGACCGTGTTGTATATGTGCAGGTAGACGAGGGCGCGCCCGAGGCTCTCGAGCACGGGGACGGGGAGGAGGAAGGAGTCGAGGAAGGTGAGGGAGCGGAGGTTGGGGAGGTTCCATTTCCAAATGTCGCGCGTGAGGGGGAAAGGAACGAGGTACGGAAGGTAGAGGGAGAAGTCCTCGAGATAGGTAAGGATGGGAGTTCGGGACCTGGAGCTTCCAGGTTTTGCACGGCGAGAGAAGTGAGGTAGGGCGATGCAGAGATAAGGTTGTAGAGGGCAAGTGTGAGACTCGGGTTCCGGTCCGGGCTGCATTCAAATGACACCAGATCCAGTTTGCGGAGCGTTGTAGGGGCACGGGCCTGCAAAACAGGCACAATGATTTGCGGGAAAATCCATATAGGATTGATGCAGGCCTCGGGTGGACGAACACGGTCGTCGCTGTCGACGACGGCGTCTACACCGTCGGGATGACGATGAAGGGATAGCTCCTCAAGGGCAACGCAGCGCTCGAAGATGGTTCGGATGTCGTCGCCGACGATGTTGCAATCCGGCAAGACCACAACGCATTCATGCAGCGTAATCCGTCGCACCAGTGCACTAAAGTTGAACCCGGCGTCCTCGGCGCGCAGGGTGCGAGCGAGAGCAGCAATCTGGGGGACATGACGGATGACGATGTGTTCGTAAAGAGCCCGCGTAGCAGGCTCCCACCAGATCCTTGACACGAGCGAGAGGCCCTTCCGGAAACGTTGCTCGGCGCACCACTGGCTGGGGACGACACGTGTCAAGGACAGGTCATATTGGTCGGGCGTGCTATTGAAGACCTCCCTGCACACTTGTGCTATGACATCGCTGGGAAGAGATGGTGCGCAACGTACGAAGCTGCGCTGCACAATGATCGGGTCAGCAAAACGTTGAGATCATGGCAGGATGAGCACTGAGCAATGACCTCGAGACCGCTGCTTACGCTCGATTTGGAGATTGATACAGATGAAGGAGTCATAAACAGTGATATGACGTTCCTAAAAGTAATGAGCTCGATAGAACCGGAGATAGGATATAGTATGCGAAATGGATGGACTCGAGGAAACTCAGGTTTGAAGGAGGTGAGAGAAGGTCCATACCGTTGTCTAGCAATGGCAATAGAGACGCCCGTGACCAGATGGGCGTCTCCAATGACGCCGAGCGCTTCTTTCGCTTCAGTTTCTGAGCTCTGAGCTGATTGAATGACCCCTGCGTCTTTGTACACGTCCTTGACTCCTGCACCTACCACTTGACTCTATACTCACAGAAGCCCCCATTTTCCCATAGAACTCTATTCTAAACGCTGAACCTGGAGAGATACGCTACTAACCGTGGTCCCAGCCTCCGTGTCATCAAAACAAAATTGCTACGGTACCCGTCAGCGATGACCTCAGTCTGGTCGGCCGAATCGCGCGTAAGTATGCGATGAGCATATCTCCGTATACTACTTTGCTGACCGGATGGACAGCATAGCGTTGGGCGTGCTTTGCCCCGTCTTCCAGGTGATATAATCGCGCAAGTGTGCCAGCAGATATTCGCCACCCCGCTCCACCAATATGACCTGTTTTTGACGCGTGGGCATGACAGTCAGTGGTCCGCCGAGCTACGTTTCCGCATTTCATCCCCCTGGTATCGAAACTTTGGTGGAAGCCCGCCACTCGTGGCCTAGATCTACAACCACATTGTCATCCGTCGGCTTCACCAGATCCCATATCTCGCCCGCACGCTGTCTTCCAAGGATGCGGGGATCGATTTTGGCGCTCTGGTGCGAAAGATAACATCAGTGTATTGTGGATCTTTCCGGACTGGAACGTTGAGTCCCGCAGTCTCCGAACCGTCTTCGAGCGGTGTGTCGCCCTCGAGGAGCTTTCGTTCCAACGTCACCCCGACTGTGAGGACATCGACACCGTCACCGACAACGAGGACGAAACTTGGTCGTGGTGTCAGTCTCAGTGGATCAATCCGCTATGGATGTTCCCCAAAATCGTCTTTCCCGCTGTACAAGCTCGTGGCCCCACCGCTCTCCGCAAACTAGACCTGGCGTCGTTCGTTCGACTGCTATGATACAGCGAAATTAGAAGCAGCCCTCCGCAGCTTCATATCCGCGTCTCCCCGCCTCACCTCTCTCGCTCTTCAAGCCTATCGCCCCCGTACCCGCAAGTCCCCGCCATTGGACTTCCTCGAAGAGCTCTACCTCGATTTTCGGGGCCACGTCCCCCAACCAACCAAGCGGGCCGTCTGGATGTGGGACCTCCCCCGGCTCCGCTCCCTCACCGTCGTCCTCAACGAGCTCCCCGTCATCGTCCTCGAGAGGCTCGGGCGCGCCCTGACATACTTGCACCTCGCCTCCGACGCCCCGTGCACGGGGACGGGGCCGGCCGCGGGGTTCGCCCAGCTCTCCCGCCTGTGTCCCGCCTTCGAACACCTCGTCTTCACCCGCAGGCGCACACCGCCGACGACATATCCGGATCCATATCCATATCCATGTGCGCCCTCCTCGAGCCTGCCTCGGGGGAGCCGCTGCGAAGCCTGCGCTACCTCGACGCGTGGCTCCGAGGCCCCGAGGAGACGTGCCCGTGGACGTCCAACGATGCGGCGTCCCTCGTCTCCCGTGCGCGGTCGCGCCCGCGCTCGAGGCCGCGCGCGGCTTGCGGCTTGCGGCTCGCGGCCAAATCTGCGGCGGCATCCGGGCCGGGGCCCTTGCCGCACGACTGCCCGCCGTGTGCCACCCGTCGCTGGTCACGCGGGCGGACGAGGCCCGGTTCGCGTGCGTGCGCGACGTCTGGATGGTGCAGACGGCGTGGTGCGTGCGCTGCGTTGGCGACTGGTGGCTGGACGAGGGGATGTGGCTCGAGGACGAGTCGGGGGAGTACGACCCGGATGAACACTGCTCCGAGTCCGGCTGGTCTTCGACGTCATCCGAGTCGTAGATTTTCAAGCCGGGGGACTCGAACTGAACTCGCAGGGGGGCTCCAACATACTGAACAGAATCTGAGGCGAAGCCGCGCTGGAAGGACGGTCCACGGTTCAGGATGGGTTGACTACTGTTTTAACACGGTGCCTCCCTGCGTGTTCTGTGAATACGGGGTCCATGTGTTCATGTACTCCCTCGTGTGAAGTGGCTGGAAGAAGACTCCTACGCGTCTGCGCGAGAATAGCGTGGTTAAAAAAACCATTAGAGCGGCATGTACGTCCCCAAGCGAACCAATGAGCCGTTCCGCACACGTTCATGCATACATGTGCTTCCTTGAGGAGCTCGGATGGTTAAACGTTAAACGTGCGATTTACTGATTTGACAAGTCCCGTACAGATCACGATCGTACTGACAACGCGGTACGTCATAAGTGGCCACGGAAGCACATTTGTGCACTGCCTGCTCGCCTCGTCCAGCTCCAGCTGAGTACAGGCCCGTGCGTATGAAGGGGGGGGCGCGGGAGGGGTAAGTAATCCGTAAAAGATGAGTGTGTCCCAATAGGAGGATCTAGTTTGCTGGACATGATGTGAAGTACATAAACGAGAATCATACACCCAGAGAAAACAATGCGATACAAAGTACAGGCCCGATTGATATACAGAGCAACATGTCGGCAATATGAAGGAGAAATAGTCTAACGAGAGTGAGTGGTAACCGACGGGAGCGGTATCGAAAAAAGTCGAGTATACACAAGAAGAGCAGAGGCGATAAGTTACGCACGAACAAGAAGCATATTCGGAACATGACCAGGATCGAGAGCCCCAAATCGTAGCAACGGTAGACAACAAACGAAACGAAGCGACGCGACGGACCAACCGCGGCCGTCAATAGCTCCTCCCGGCATGCACGCCCACGCCGGGCGCGACGAGGCTGAAGCTCTCCGTCTCCTCGTCCGCCCTGACCCAGAGCTGGACGATGTGCCTGCGCGCCGCGTCGCGCTTCTCGCGCGCCTCGAGCTCGACCATCGCGCACTCCTGCGTGCAGTTCTGCACCCAGACCGCGAAGTTGGTCAGCCGCGCGAAGATCGCTTCCTGCTTCTGGACCATCACTTGCACCTGCTCTGTAGGCGGTCCAGGGAGGGAGGGCAGATGTACGAAAGGTAGAGACGGAAAAGCATGTCAGTCAAACTGCCAATGTCGCCGCAGAAGTACCCGCAAGGCACTGGAATGGAAGTGCGTGGTAGTCGGGGTGGATGGGAGGAGAGGACGAACAGAAGGTGGACACGCACGTGTGATGCCCATCTGCAAAACTTTCCCTCCGTACATCAGCTTGTACAGCTGGACGGCCTGCAACAACCCCGTCTGCTTGAGGTCCTCGCAATCTTGCAGCTCGTCGCGCTTCAGGAGCCCCCAGTGCGGCGTGAGCGACTGTACGCACTCGTTGAAGCAGATCTGCGCCTTCTGCGCCCATTCGGCCGCCTCTGTATCATTTCCCCGTCAGCAACTTAATACCCCGAAATGAGACGGCGCAAGACGGGATGACATTGGCTTGGGGATGGATGTGGGAACGGGTAGGGAGGGCTGGAGGGGTGGTGAATCTTGACAGACCACGAAACTCACCGCGATACGTCTCCTGCCTGCTCTGCTCGTCGCCCAAGATCGCCTCCCACCTGTTCTTCTTCGGGCTGCACACCGCGTCGACGAGGTCCATCGCCTGCCTATAATGATGGTGCGCCGACTGGATC
The DNA here is from genome assembly GCA_026283605.1 of Ganoderma lingzhi. Taxonomy (NCBI): domain Eukaryota; kingdom Fungi; phylum Basidiomycota; class Agaricomycetes; order Polyporales; family Polyporaceae; genus Ganoderma; species Ganoderma lingzhi. The sequence goes on from JAPJYM010000001.1 coordinate 4,622,747, forward strand.
GCGTTGCGCGCGTACTCCATCGCCTTCGTCGTCGCCTTGCTCTGCAACCAACGCAAAGCATGAGCGTCGCCGCCCCATCCCATCTCTCCGTGAAACGAATCCGTTCGTATCAATAACATCGGCACCCACATCGACATATGCCTGATCGCGCGCCCCGACCGCCTTCCGCGCGCGCGTGTACTCGTCCGCATAGTTGGGCGGGCGGTGGTCTTCGCTCGAGCTGCTACTACTGTTCACGCGTATGGTGTAAGTCAGATGGCGTCCGAGGCTGTGAGCTAGGAGGACGCACGCGTAGCTCTGCCATGACACCGGCCTCCCGTCGTCCAGCACCTTCCGCAGCTCCTCAAAACATGCATCCAACCTCTCCGAAGCCGACTGCGTCGCCGTGATCTGTACAATCCAACGAGTGTCAGCAAAGAGCAAAGAGCCGTGAACGTGAAGGTCGGAGCCAGGGCGGGGGCGGAGAGAAGCGCGCGTTCTGGGAAACGAGGCTCAGGAATGACTACACTCACTCGGTTGTTGAGGATCTCGAGCTGCTTCTCAAGGTGTTCTACGCTCGGGAGGTCGTCGTCCATCTGGAACGAAGACGAAGGCGGCGGGGAGGCCGGATCCGGTGTGTCGAGTGTCTTCCTCCGGAACTTCAGCTGCAGCAACGACGCTTTCCGGCTGGGTTTCGGTCTGAGATCGACGACGAGGTAAAAAGACGAAACGCATGTGAGAACCCAAGCAAGCGGACGAGCCCACGTCACGGCCACGACCACAAGACATAGGAGGAGGGGGAGGGGATGCGGATCAGGAGGCGCAGACGTACCTCTCGGAGCTTTGCCGCTTCTTCGCCTTGCGCAGCTGCCCTTTACACTCCTCGAGCGACCGCAGGTCCACAAACAGCCGCTGCGTCGCCGCGTCCGCGATCTTCCAGTTCTCGTACGTGCGCGAGAGCATGTAGTCCGGGTGCGGCGGAAGGTAGTTCTGGTGGCTGCCCAGGCTCGACGCGTACCCCGAGTCGACTGTGCCCTGTGTATGTATGCTCGCGCGCGCGCCGCGCGAAGACGAGAGGCGGAGATGACCGAGGCGGGGGATGTGGAAGCGGAGGTAGACGGGGAGAAGGAAGCGGACGTGGAGGGGGAGGGGGAGCTGGGGAGGACGAGGGAAGGGGGAGAGATGCCTCTTTGCGCGGCATCGTCGTGTGAGCGGTGTGGGGGCTCTCTTGATAGGAATCTGGTCGCTTCGGGCCGGATGCTGGGCGCACTAGTGCGAGGGTAGCGGTTTGATATCAGACGGCCGTTCGGAGTCGGAAGGAACTGGGCCGCGGAGTCGTGGAGGATGAGGGGAGGAGGTGGGCACGAAGTCTCTGGCTGGCTATAAGTACGTGTGAGCCCGGTTGCAGGACGACTCGAGCCAGCGAGGGGAAACAGGACGTCGGTCCCGCAGAATCTGGCGGTCCTTGGAAGAAAGGCACGAACATCGGCTCGAGTGCGAAGAGAAGCCTGCACGGCCAGTGCGATGTCCAGTTGCAGCGATGCATCGGAGAGTCCTGCGAACGATGGTAGACGCGTCAGTCCACCCCTTGCACGTTCGTCGGCTATAAAGGCTCATTGGCCTGCGGAGCGCCCGCATTAACCCGAGCGCCAGCATCATCACCACCGTTGGCCGTTGTTCCCCTCACTCGGTAGCACCAGAGAGGCAGTTCGCCCGCCGCTGGTGGGCTTGATCTCACGAGGGTACACTTCCTCGGCGAGTTAAACAGTAACCGATACAGCCTTGGACAATGAAGCTCCCTAATAATACACACCAGTGGCATAGATCGTAAACCTTGCAGCCTGCCTCCCCGATGTTGATGTAAGCCCGACAAATGTAGAGGCCCACGTTCTCAAGAAAGTAGTCACCCACCTCTATGGAAACAGATTTCCCCAGATCCTCCCCCTAGATAGATCTTCCCTCACCCTCTACCTCCTACAACTTCTGCCAAAACGGCTGCGGCGGTCATGCAACCTCGACGCCGCCCACCTTGACAGCGACTTTGTAAGGGAACGGAGAGATGCTCTGCGCGTTGGTAATAATAGGCACGGCAGAGCGACCCTGCTCAGACGACGCGTGCGTCAGCATCGTCTGCAGGCTCTTTGTCAAGGTTGAAGCGAGATCCGAATTGAACTTCTGTCGTTCTGGTATTGTTTAATGAATGAATGACATGACGACACGCCGCACGAGCGCTGCGACTGACCTCGCTCCGATGGTTGGCGGATCTCAGCGTTGATGATCCTAAGCCGACAATCAGCCACCGTGCGGGGATTAATGGATGGGGTGTCACCATTGCTCCCAAGGGACCTCTTCCTATAACGAGAACAAGGTGTTAGCTACGGTTTAACCATACCAGCCCGCAGTCGCAGCCACGGAAACGAACGGAGGAAGCCTCTGCTGGCAGCGTCGTAGAACTAGATAAACAAATCCCCGTCTTGTCTACCATTGTGACGCAGGCGCAGATAGAATTCGGGACTCGGGACTCCAGGCACCAGACAGACGTACCTCTCCTGTGAGGAACCAATTCCTTTTCTGCCGCTTCTCAGAGAACGTAACCAATATCTGTCATTCCGACCACACCAAAGCCAAACCGCAAACCCAATTTTGAAGCAGAGCGCGGTGAGACCGAAGGGCGGAGGTTCAGCGGCGGGCCCACACAGAAAAAAATCAGACTGTTAGACCGAGAGCATCAGCGCATAAATAGGGTTTGGACGCACCTGTCCGCGTTTATTCGCATCGCCCTCGACGCCCTTCCAAAACGCGTCCACTTTCTCCTCGACGAGCCGCGTGATTTCCGGGTCGTCGACGCCGGGCTGTGCACACGACCACATTTCAGCACGCACATCCTCGTCCGACGATAAAGTTGCATCCCGCGCCCCCACCGCCGTCAGGATACGCCACCCCGACACGTCCTTCGCGGGCTGACATCGCCATCCCACCCCTCCGCGTCCGCGTCGCCCGTTTAGCACGGCGCCCTCGTGAGCCGTCCCCTCCTTAGACGCAAGAGGACAGGTAACGCCGCATATATGCGGCCGCGACGGGCGGGAAAGACGCATATAGTCTCACGCAGGGGACTCACCATCGTCACGTCGAGCACCTCGAACGTCCGCGAGCGGATGGTGCCGAACAGCCTGTGGAACAGGATCGAGTGCAGAACGGCGCGCAGCACCTCCTTGGTCTGCAGCCGGTCAAGGACCTTCCTGCCTGCTGCGTCAGATCTCCTTTTTTCCTCTTTGTTTTGCGTCGTGGTTTCACTGGGCGGGGGAGGGAGGATGCATGCTCACCAGGTCGATGGTGATCGTGGGGTGTCCCTCGTTCATCGCGGGACGTCAACGTGAACTTGAATGGCCTGGCGATGCAGTCCTGATGCTCAGAGGGTCCCAAAATCCAACGAGGGCTTCAGAGCGGGAATAACGGGGATATGGACCGCGACGGTGGCAGTCGGCGGTGAGAATGGAGGGAAGCTTCAAGGGCGTTGGCGGCGACAGCGACACTGCCGAGCTCGGGTCAAAGCCACGGGCCGAGAAGTCCGCGACGGCCGGAGTGGGCCGATATGTCTTGAAGTTGAACCACATTAGAACTTATCCAAGAGCCGATATTGAATTGGGCTGTCAATATATTTCTGCGAAACAAGCGGGATATACCTCAGGGTCGGTTAGTAGGGTCGGCCTTACAGACGCTTACTGTAACTTATAGCCCAAGACCAACCCCAGGGCCCAGACTCCAATGCAAACATGGGGTAAAAATAACCATCCTTCGTGTTTCTCATATGCATATGGTCGTCGTGACTCCGAAACACATCAATTCGAGACATTAGACCCTAGTTCAAAGTTCTCAGGCGGAAGAGTAATAGACGAATGAAGATTAAGACCGTGGTGGTATAATATTAGTGCTGCAGCGCAGTCGGGTATTAAGCACGATATCGATGTGGTAGTCGCTAGAGTAAACCTTCTCGTCTCCGTCACACTAAAGTTTTAAACTACAGTAAGACAGCGGGTATACGTAGTCACGAATTACACGGGGCATGGGGAAGGAGCGGCGCGACTCGCAACTGGAGTCCAGGCAAGAAACGGCGGTGGCGGCGGCGGTGGCCAAATACACACGAGCAACACACTACACTGAGGGCTTGTCTCGCACTACATACGATAGCATACTGTATATACAGAATTCCGGGCCAGACATGTACGTACGGTACTTACAAATGGCGCATGAGTGTCCCCCTCCCACATTACAACAAGTTGAAAGCCATGCTGGTAACGGCAGGGGAGGTAGCATCACGACGCGTGGCCGGTGATCGTCCCCGCGCTGGGGAGGTTCACGTAGTCCCCAGGGGGCGTCTTCGAGAGCCCGTCGAGGGAGTCGGGCGTGGCCCCTGGATCGGAGCGCGTGCTCGTGCGCTGCCCCGAGGTGATGTCGTCGCTGACGTCGTGGTGGATCGTCTTCTCGACCGTCACCTGCAGGCGCGTCTCCGTCTGGCTCCGTTGCTGCTGCTGAGGAGAGAATTGTGAGAGGGAAGGGGGTCAGCGCCAGCGCCAGCATCAGAGTCAGAGTTGGAGGAACGTGGCTGGGGCGGGGGATGTGGGGAGACAGCGTAGGAAAGAGGAAGGTTTAATGGAGTGGGAACGGCTGACAGCGTAGGAAAGCGGAGGGCTGAATGGAATAACGACGGCCGACAGCGCGAGAAGAGAGTTCTCCCGATAGACGCAAAAGGAAGGTTGAAAGGGGCGCATACAGAACGGGAGGAGGAAGAACGGGAACTCACTGGCCACGGGCCCATGCCCGTCGCTCGTCTCTGGAAGCTGCTGGGGAAAAGCACGGGCAGCGGGTGGTCCCCCGAGGAGCCGGTCGACTTGTTTATCAGGGACTTGCGCGCGTTCAGCCTGCGGTGGCAGCGGCGGCGAGAACGGCCATGAGTACAAGGCGCAATACGGTTTGATGAGGGAAGACACTCACGTCGCCAAGAGCGAGTTAGCGTAGACTGCAATCAGCAACGGGGGGCGCGGGGAGATGCGGGAAAGAGGGTTTGTGTCAGAGGAGAGTTCAAAGGAAGGGAAGCTCGGTGGGCGTGGAGGAAGGACGGGGGAGGGGTCACGCACGTTTGCTGATGGCGAAGTGCAAGCCCAGGAAGATGAGGTTCGTGGGCATCGTTATCCACTGCCGGACATCGCCCGGCGTCAGTACTCGGCTTCTCTCAATCTCTCGACATGCTCGGGAGACTCACGCAGACAAGGGACGCGACAGTCGTAATACTGAACATAACAGGCCGTTTGAGCGCACGGACACGAACAGAACACAAGGAAGATTGAAGGGAGAGTGGCCACTCACCATGTCAGCATGCCGTTCTCAACCGTGTAGAGCGTAATGGAGTCGATGATCCGGTCCATGCTGCGCCGAGGATCCCCCACGCCGTCCGAGTCAGCATAAACCCACAACGGTCGCGTAACGATCCAGCACGCGCGCACCTCCCGAACGGCGACCGCCCCCTCCGCAGGAAATAGCAGAGTGCGACCGTAATGAGAATATCTAGCGAAGCGGCGGTGGACAGGCCGATGGTGAATACGTACTGTCGCCACAGGGAACAAGGGGGCAAGAACGCGGGCGATGGGAAGTCACAGACGCTGCTCGTCAGCCACGGGGTCACCCGGTTACGTCGTGGGGTACTCACGCCGTACCCATGCACGAAGCCCGCATAGCTCTTTAGGCGGATCCTGCATCCGTGCGCGCGCCGTCAGTGCAAGGCCTAGAAGATGAGGATCTCTTCCGGGCGACGTACATCTCCGAGGTGGAAACTACGTGGGGCGAGGAGCGAGGTATGAGCCGGGTGGGAAGGCGGGTATAGCGGGAACGGAAACTTACTGCATGCGACGACTGGACCGAACGGAGCGCGGAGGCTGTCAGCGGGAGGCGCGAGCGCGAGGTTTTGGTAGGGAACTTACTCAGACGCATGAGCGCTAGCATGAGCTGTGAGGAAGAAGAATCCATGTCGATCGCTGTTCGGCGGTGGCGGCGGTACGCACGGAGGGGGACGTACCAGGGGATCGTGATATAGTAGTTCCTGCGACTCACTGGACAAGACGTGCGTTAGACGATGTGGCATGGAGAATCACTGGGTACGCGAGGACTCACGGTTGAATATCCGGTGAATGAAGAAGCTGACAGGTGAGCTCAGTACGGGCGCGGTAGCGAATTCTGCAATAAATTGACCGACCAGTGCACGAAGAACGTGATCGATGCCTGCGACCTATTAGTTGAGTGCTGACTTGAGCGACAGGATGTTCCACATACCGTGAATGCAACCGATACCTATCTCCGCAATCATCCGGTGAGCACTCGTTGAGGCGGAATCAGTCTGTACATACGTACCGCTATTGGCCTATGGTAGACGACGGTCATTCGCTGCGCTCTCCACAGGTACGAAGCCAGCTTACCAGGTGATCTCGTCTATGGTATTCCAATCCCCAAATCGCCCGATGAGGTACTGCCAGTTGCCAATCATAGTCATGATTGAGTGCAATGCGTCTATCACCCTGAACCACGGAATGAGCGAGGGTATATCACTTGGAATGCTTTGATGAGGAACTAACCAGATAACGAGGACCTGATAAGCCATGAGCGTGGATTCCGGGGTTGGATATCGTGGAGTGGGTCGGGCACGTAGGAACGTACCATGAGCTTTATGCGGAGCATGTCCTTCGGGTACAACTGGTAATACAGAAAGGCCTGCATTGCGACCGCGCCGGAAAGACTAACAAGAGGTTGAGCGCGAATGTGGGAGTGAGAGAGAAACGAAGAGGATGGGACTCACAACAAACCGATCAAACTCCCAACGAGCACTGCACCCATGGATTGTGCGAGCTCTGTATGCAGCTCGGCGGAAGCCAAGCAGACGGGGGCGGGGGAAGCCATGATGAAGAGGAGATCTTGAAAGGTTCGTGCAGAGAGCGAGCACGAAGCGTCCCGGGGAGCCTGAGCAAGGGGGGGCAGAGGGGCGGCGGCAAAAGCTGGGGCCACATGGCGTTCTACTTTGTAGAATACGGTTCGCCGGCGGCGTGGACTCAGACTGTGGAGGACGCTGAAGCCGTCTCACCTTCTCCGGGACCCTGGGGTCAGAGTGCTCGAATCGCAGAGACCTATGCCAAATCGGGCTACGATTGACTGTAGTTTTGACTTGACGTCGGCTAATACCACAGCGCCTTTCCCCGGGTTACGGCACATTTGTTGTATTTACAGTACTTACTCAATTTTAAAGTTCCCAAATGGAGCGTAATCAGTATACGCTCATAAGAAGGAAACGCTTGACAGCTGTGATGAGCTGATGGGAGAGAGTCCGTCGGATACAAACCCTAATACCGGGTTTATGAGGGATACAGAAGGCGGAGTTCTACTGACTTTCGACCTCCATGAACGGCATGCAAACCCTTTGCCTCCGAACGTTGTCTTTGGAGGTAAGTAAGCTCGATGTTAGGTATCCCGAACTTTCGTTCAAAGATATGAACGCAAAGGTGCCCCAGAAGTTGCTATATTGTCCTTGTACAACTGGTCGGCTTGATACTCCGCCTCGAAACTTACCCTGAAACTAGGGGCTATATCTGCGAGCACGCGAGCCATCATGAACGCCTCGTGTTTCCCTTTTACGGGCGTGTCTTGATGGCACTCCGTTTCCTTCGTTTGCGCATTTTAACCTTGAGTACGGCTAATATTAGCTGCAGATCGGGTTGGGAATAATCGGTGCAGCTGGGATCCCGGCAATTCGACCCCAATGGAGGACTGGTCTTCTGACTGTCACCGTGTGCAGCCAGGGTTCTCGGCCCCAAGTTCCACCATCAAGGGCTGAGAATTCGTCCTGGTACAACATATGAGCCGGCACTACCCACTACCACTTTGAGTATGCCATAGTATGCCGCAAACCGGAGTACATACGTCTTCTAGTTCAAAGGGATGACCTTCCTCACCATATAGCGTTGAGGCGTGTCAACCACAAGATCCAGGGATACGAGGGTGTACTTACATACTACTGCGCACTGTCGACACGGGAGGTGGTGGGGGACCGGGTGCTCAGCGCTCAGCGCTCAGGCATGGCACGATCAAATTCGGCTGCGCTTCCCGGGATGCGGAGTACTTATATCACGGGCGTCTATTTGAGCACGATATCATCGGACGGCCACTTGTTCCCGTCCTCTCCAGCTGACAGAACAGGAGATCCAAGCTATTCAGTTTTGTAGAAGCCATACACCATGGTAAGTTGTCAATGTACATATATCTTACCTGGAAGAACTCGCATGATCGAATATTGCAGCCGTCGCTATAACCTCTCAGGCTGACTCCCAACTTCCTCCAATCCTCTGATCCGCTCGCTGACCGTCTCAGCCACTAGAAATTACTGTATCACTATGGAGGTCGCTTGATAATCGAGCTGATGGCTCACATGTCTTGATAGGAGAGTCAAACTACTTAAAGGAACAACTGACGGCGCTCACGAGGAAGAGGTGCGCCACGATCAACGTATGCGGCAGAACGTTAACGCTGGCGCATGCGCAAGCCTCAAGATAAACGTTGAAACGTACTTCTGGCATCACTCCACCGAATATGGTTCATTCGGAAGCGTCTGCAGCGAAAACGTTCGAGGGGCCAGGACTCAGATCTTACAAGGTGTGGCCACCATTTTATATGCGTCCGGTGTCACTGTGTTGGACATTCTTATGTCACACTAGTGACGCAATGATCCTCAGGTGTAACTATAGACTAACGTGTCTCAGAAATCTGAGACACTCAGTCGTTTCGTATCATCATATCTGGATCTCACGGCCTCCAAGGTGGCGAACTGGTGGCAAGGTCCACCAACCCGACGCGCATAAATTACTTACCAGAAAGCAAATGCTATAGCGCTCCCGGAGCCTTTAGCACATGCTTACCTTAAGTAGGCTCGTCACAATCTCCTCCCACGTCCGCGTTGACGCGCGACAGTCTTAGTCGAGACTAACACATCTCGTTGATAAAACCCATCAAACCGAGCTCCGAACTCCAAGATGCCTACCAGCTCGTCCGAAGTCGCCTTGCCAGACCTTCCCCCAACACTTACAGTGCTTTGCAAAAAACTCTGCAGGTCCATTCTGGTCCGCTTCACGCGCGAGCATGTTTGTGCCTATTTGGAATGTGGCGGAGACGCCCGCTCGGCCTCTAGGCATCCCACAGCGGGGGCCACCCGTGTCCATAAATTTGGATGAAGTACCTCATAAACTATTTATTTCAGCACCTGGAGGTGACCATCCACATTTCGAACAAGAAAATGGGCGGTAGCGGGAGAACGTACTGCGAGGACGAAGGGGCCGCAAGCGCGCGAACCCCAAAACGGGAAATTAGCGCGTGAGACAAATATGAACAAATAGGCTGTCGCGCAAGCGCGACCTGCAGTGCTTTTTGCAAAGCACTGTAATAATCCGAGGTACGGACTAATAACGCCAGAGTCAAGTAACCCCTGTGTTCGCGAGGACACGGCCCGTTGTGTTACATAACCATACGACGTTTCCACTCATTCGTCATGGTTTGGTGGCTCCTTACTGCACCTCGTTCTCGCTCATTCCACCAACTACAGTACCCGCCATGACCGACTTCTTCAAACTCGGTTTTCGATCTTGCGAGGCGACTCTACGCGGATGCCTGGGGGAAGGAATGGCCATACAGGTCATCGGGAACGGTCTTTATGGAAGACATCTTGCCGGGGAGTCTAAGCTGCTGCGGCCAAACGAGTTCGGGGACGACGACGATCGCGTCAACCCGGCCGACGACCTCTACGACGAGGACGGCGCGTTCCCGACCGATTGGGCGGAACCTGTCTGCACAAGATGAACTCGGTCGTGCTGGCATGCGGCGGAGCCGGCATCCTCGCGGTCCAGGACGTCCTCGTCGTCCGTCCCGAGTACGTATGGCTCGAGAAGACCCTCGAGTCGGGTTACTTGGCCCCTGCGAACGCGGTGGTGGTGACCGGCCAGCCTGGCATTGGTTCGTCCCGACTTCGATTCGTGTGGATGGCGAGGCTGGCGCTCACGCCGGCTGCACACGCTTACTAGGCAAGACGGTGTTCCTGTTGTACCTGCTCCTATCCCGCCTCGAGCGGAAACTCGCCACCGTCGTTCAGCTATCGTCGCACATGATCGTCGCTTTCAACCACCGTGGAGCATTTGTCGAGCCCGCAGACACCTTCTTGAACCTGAGTGGCTGCTGGGCTCTCATGGACTCCAACTCCGACTGCGTCGACCCGGCGCCGGCCTTGCTGTGGTCGCGACCACGCATCATCCAGGCCGCTCCCCCCGAAACCGCTAGGTGGAAGCGGTGGACGCAGGACTCTTCTGCGGAAATCGTCATCTCTGCCCTGCCGACGCCGCTCGAAATTGGGGCGGTCGTGTGAGTCGGTTTCTTCAGGATGCAGATACATCGACCCGGGCTCATGGTGGACCAGAAAGGCGTCCGGGCTAGATCACAGCCAGGCGGGCCGTCTTATCGACAACTGGGGCCCATGCACTCGCACGATCCTCGAACTCATCGCCGGTGGCCGCGAGTCCCTTGCGTCCCGAGCAGGCAGGCGTTGTTCACGAAGGTCGAGTCGGCTGCGGTGAGACCGCGTGCCAACACACCGATGCATACTGTCATATGGGCCAAATCGGCAAAGCCTCTTTTCATTCATCCGCGTCGTCCGCGGCACCCGGTCACGTCCGCGATTTTGCATTCCGCAAGCTGCTTCACCTACGTGCCCGGCGCCTGCCTTATCGAAATTTTCCACAAGGAGTTCCTCAAACTTGTGAATGGCAACCCGTTTAATCCATTACTACAAATCCCTTTCTCGGTGATTCGAGGCATGTAATCAGTGGGAGGAGCGTAGATGTTTGTTCGACGCATTCTGCCTTTTGGAACAAATGTGAGGCGCAGCGGACGCGCGGGGTTAGTAGGTGGCGACATCGATGATTTATCACCGGGATACCCCTAGGCCTGGGATACACCACAGTGCTCGCGCGCAGATGCAAACTGGGCCTGACTCTGACCCATGCTCTGATTCAGCTTAAGCTTACATAGGACAGTTCCTCGAGTATTTAGCCATCTGGGGGCTGGTGTTATAATTAATGCCATCCAAGTGGAGCCACGTTTGTGGGCCGGGGAGATCATCTTGCGAGTCGCTCTTGCTCTGGAGTCTGAACTTGAGAGCAGACTTGAAAAAAGCATTCGACCGGCGACATCTACAAGAATGCCTTCACGCCGAGCACTAGTACTCGGCATGGTGGGCGAACCGTCCTCAGGCTAGCCGCTTGCTCCCGGGCCATTCGCCCACCCTAGAATCCCGACCGTCGATCGATACCTGACTAACGTAACAGCATAGTGATGCGGACATCCAGTACTACTCACGCTGCTTGGGGACACTTGGATCAGCGCGAGTTGCGAACCCATGCGCGGCTCGGATGCCGCCAAAGAGGAGCATCCGTGTAGTCCGTTGTGCTCGACTTGAAGCACATCGATCGCCCTGCAGCGGTTCCCTAAGGTGAAGCTGAAGTCCTCCTGTCACCGTAGCACGGAGTCTTTATACGGCTTGCAATCAGAAGAATACGGAGATATGAGCTGTACCCAAGCAAAGCACAAGTGGCAGGGGCCCTGTCACGATGATGAGGGCGAATGAGCAAGTTACACAGGATACGCCCACGGGACGGAACACCAACACCAAAGCTGGCAGCAGCCCGGGACGTCGTAACCACGACTCCATCGAATAGTCACCCGGATGGGCCACAGCGACGTTGATACTTCTAGGGTCTCAGGGAACTGGGCGCGTCTGGTCACTGGTGCTGACGGAGAGACGAAACGGGATCCCGCTCGAGGGCGGAGGGGCAACCACAAGCTGAAGAATAATATTATGTGGCGGGTCGAGACTCCTCATAGTCGGAGTTAGGGTGGGTCCCGTCTGACCCTGGCAGTCGAATGCAAAATGTTGCGACCTTGAAACATTCACGAGTTAGACAAGGAAGAGGCAGGGTCAACGGAAACTCACAAGAGAGCTCCAGCGCGATTGTGGAGCACAATCACGACCGCCATGAGTGGTCGAAAGATCAAAAAATACACATTAAGAACTCAAGTACCGTAGAAACGTTAGTACACGACAACATTCAATAACAAGAATCCAGAGAAAAACCCGTGTCCGGCCCTATCGATACAACAAGAGACTACAAACACAACCTCAACCAAACCGAACCAGAACAAAGAGACACTCAGCTTCGCAGCCCGCACCCCCGGCAACCCCCTCACAAATCAATCAAGTCCCCGCTCGCACGCCCACCCACACTCGGCGCAGACCTCCTCCTATCCCTCCCCCTTTCCCTTTCGTTCAAGAACGGGTTCGTCTCGTCGTCGCCGCCGCCGCCGCCGTCAGCCCCCATACCCTCCGCGCCCGTCCTCTGCACCGCGAGCCGCCCGAACGCCGTCCCCCCGAACCTGCGCGTCGCGCGCGTCAGCATCGGCATTCTCGGCCCCATCCCCATCCCCATCCCCACACGGCAAAGGAAAGAGAAAAAAGGACGCACCTGAGCCGCCCGACGTTCCCGAACGTGTCCACCCCCTCGCCCTCGTGCCCCGCAAACACCCTCGCGAGCCTCTCGTCCTCCTCCCCATCCGCACCCACGCGCCGGCGCGGCTCCGCCCCGGTCGAGTACGGCCGCAGCGGCGCGCGCTCCCTCCCCCCGTTCTCGTCACGGTCCGCGGCTGTGGTTGTGGTAGGCCGGGGCCGCCGCCCGTCGAGCTCGTACGTGCCCGTGAGCGTGAACGGCACGGGCCCGCGCGGGGGCGACGTCGTCGGGCGCTCTGGGATCGTCGGCGACGGCGGCGGGCTCGGATGCTGGTTCGGCGCGAACGGGTTGTTCGACCCGAACGCGGTCGGCTGCGGGACGAGCGGCCGTTGCTGCTGAAGGGGGCGAGTTGCGCCGACTGGGCTTCCACCTGCTGGCGGGCGAACTCGGCCTGCTGCAGCGCGTACTCTTGCTGGAGGGCCTCCTGTTGGGCCTGCTGGAGATAGGGGTTGTACGAGGTGTACTGTGGTTGGATAGAGGTGTACTGAGGCTGAACGGCGGTGTATTGGGGCTGGACGGACGTGAACTGGGGTTGGATGGCGTTCGCCTGCGCAGGCCCGTCGAGGTCGATCAGCGGCGCGGTCAATCCACTACAGCGAAGAGTTTATCAGCACCAGGAACTCGGAATGAACGTAAACGCATATATGCACATACACGAAGTCGGTGTCGTCGAAGACCCCGCGCTCGGCGAGCGCGACGAGCCGCTTGCGGCGCTCCTCCTCCTCCTTGCTCAGCTCGATCGCGCGCTGCACGTCGCGCTCCTCCGCCGTCGCGCGCGCGTTCGCGCTCTTCTTGCTCTCCTCGATGGCCTTGCGCAGATTCTCCTCCTCCTCGTTCTGCCTCTCCCGCCGCCGATCGTTGTCGTTTCCGTTCTGCGCGCGGGGCCGCGCGACGGGCCGCCTGTACCGCGCAAGACCGTCGTCGTCATCATCATCGTCTTCGGTGTCGGTGGAGGGGCGCCCGAGCATGCGGTCGTGCATGCGCGCGCGAGCGGTGCGCTCCTGGAAGAGGCGGCGCCTGTCGAGGAAGAGGTTGGTGATGTCCTTGGCTTTTTGGCGAACGTTGGCGCCTTGATCGCGGCCGTAGTCGTCGATGTACTGGAACTCGCGGAGGGTCTTGATCACGTAGAGGTTGTCCTGGCAGTAGAGGATGACGTTCTCGGAGCCGGAGTGAAGAAGGTAGTCGAGCACGACGAGGGACTGTGGGTGGTCAATATATGCGCGTTTACTCGCGAATAGGGTGATAGAAGCAACGACGAAAGGAAATAAATCATGCATGGGTGGCGTCGCAAACGGGTAGTGCAATATGCACGGTTACTCACCTTGAAGACATGCCTCCAATTCTTACCCTTGTCATTCAGCCGCTTGTCAATGACCTCCATGATGTCGATGAAGTCCCCTCTGTAGCTCGAATGAGACCTTGACAGGATGATGGGTAGCTGGCGAATGGACGTACTGGCGATAGGATAACTGGGAGAGCTCGAACATCTCCTTTCCCGAGGGTGGCCACGGGTCGTTGCATGTCGCGTTGCGGGTCTTGATCTGAGTGTGCGAGTAGCCCTTGCTGTAGTTCTTGGTGACTCTAAGTGCGCTCTTGCCGAAATTCGAGAGAGCCATGGTGTGCTGGGTGTAGCACTAATGCATTCGAGTGCGAGAGAGAGAGAGGACGGGATGTTGAGGGAGAGCTGTGCGGCGCAGTGCCCGAGGCATTACGAAGAGCACGAGTCGGAATCGGGCATGGTTCGAGAATCTGGGCTATCCCGGGACGGCCCATGGAGCGAGCACCGTCGAGAGCATTAGAAAGAAAGCTTAAGAAATGGCTGCGGAATGGTTCGGACTCGGAGTGGCCAGTGGCCAGTTCAGTGTCACCGACGTCATCGCCCCAACAGCCAATGGACATGGCCACAGTCTATTTGGCTCTGTTTGTGCACTGTTGGCCCGACGCAGGCCTACAGTCCTAAGCATGTGCTAAGTATACTGTCACTGTACTCTGACTCTCCCTACCACTGCTAGTCAACACCGCTGTAGTGACTAGTCCGTTGCAGGAATGTGCCCAAAAGACCGCGAGCGAGACAGTTAAGTTCCGGACAATTGCGACTCAACTTCGAACTTCGACGTCCTGCGTCTGATCTGCAACTACCTCACCGAAGCCTCCGATGTCCTCTCTTTCGCACTCACCTGCTCCGCCTTGAGGGACTGCGCCTTGCGGCGCGCCGTCTCGGGATGTCGCCTCTCGTTCTGTCGCGGCCCGACTCTATCGAGAGGTTTCACAGCTTCATCTTTGCAGATCCCATCTCCGAACGCGCCCCATATTTATACGGGCTCAAGCTTTCGTCCTCCTCCGAGTACGCTCCAAACGATGACCCTCGTTTCATCGACCGTCTTGTGGCCATAATGGACGCAGCAACACATCTCGAGCATCTCTACTTTCCAACCACTGTCGGTCGCTCCATATGCGCCGCCGTCACAAAGATGAGTGGGCTACGGGAGTTACACGTCTTGTCCGGCGTTCGCCGTCACACCCAACGCGAGCCCGAGGCTTTGAACAGGCTTCTAGCCACCCTGCGCTGTCCCCTCCAACACCTCGCTGTCGAAAATTCCGACAGAGAACAGATTTCCGCGAGCTTCTTGCACAGCCATCTCCACCACTTCGGCCCGACCCTCAAGTATCTGTCACTGGACCTCTATTTCAACATGTCTCCATCTTCAGTGACAACCCCATTCACAGCGCTGCGTTCGCTTCATATTGTCTCTGCGTTCCAGTCTCGTTTCATCCAGATGAACGTCCTTCTCCGTCTCTTCCCCAATCTCGACGACACCCTTCTCCTCCATGGCTTTACACCGCCGGCCGACCAATATTCGCTGCTGCGAGAACAAAGCAAGGAAGCGCAGAAGGACTACACCTAGCCGAGCCTCGACCGCGTCATCTGCCGTGCAGAGGTGGCCTTCTTGATGGCCCTCCGATGCCCCATTCGCCGCATGAACGTTGAACATCCGCGTGCTGTTCCTGTACCAAGCGCCGTACATCGCACAAGCCCTCCGTGACAGCTGTCCACGAAAGTTACTACTTCCCATCGCAGTCGCCGGCGGTTACAACCCGCACGGGCTGCATGCGCTGTTCCCTCCAGAAGCGGCGGGTAAACTGACGCATCTCGTCTTCTTCCCCGAGGTCAGTGTTGACCAGCAGCATCTCAAGTCTCTGGACGAATCTCGCCGTTTTTATTGGGACCAGTTAACGGTGCGTAGTCCTGTACTAGAAAACGAGTGTTCCTGTTGACATCACGCGCCATGTTACTTCAGGACAGCATCGTCGACTCCGTGAAGCACCTCCGCCTGACACACCTCCGCCTCATCTTCCACTATTACACCCTCGCATCGGAGCCGGAGCCGGAGCTGATTCAAGTCGACTCGGAAGTTGGCTTGACTCAGACTCCGCGTATAGCCCACGATGCGGACCTCCACCCCACCGCGGTCCGGCTTCTAGACGCGTTGCGGACCGTCCAGTACGTGTTCCTGACCATCTGCGGCGTTCACCCGCCCTGCGGCCAGCGATGTCCTCCCGGACTGCTGGGCCAAAATCACGGATGCGTTGCGGAGAAGTCTGACCCTTCCCAGATGTGGCGTCCCCGGCACTGGCAGCAAGCCAGATGTCAGGTATCGTGGGGTGGAGGGGACAGGAAATGCGCCACCACCGGGTGGAAGTACTGGCATTCGTCTAGGGCGTGGCGCCGGGTGGTGCCAGGGGTTGATGATGAGGACCCCCATCCGCCGAACTCGGGCTTGAACGCGGGCTCGCGGGGTTCGTGCGCCGTGGAGATCGGCGATGAAGCGGCGAAGCCTGGCTGTCGTCGATGAAGAGGAGTTGGGTTTGGAGAAAAGAGAGGAGGCGAGTTATCTATCTTCGTTTGTACAATGTACAGCGATCAAAACTAATGTGACTCGTACCAGGACATGGTGTGGCAGTGTGTCGAGTTTGCATCGGAGTAGCCCCTCTGCGGCGCTGGGGTTTTTGAAGTCGATGCTTATTGTGAGGCCGGCGCAAGGGGACAATAGCGCCTCCCGACGGAGGTCTTGATCTTCTATGTTCGAGGGAAAGCTGGCAAGTAAAGGATAGACCATGTTACCCGAAGTCACTAGGTCAGCAGACGGCGAGGAGAGTACATGGTATTTGACAGGATATGTCTTGGTACTCGTGCACGTCTACGTCAATGGATGGGTTTGTGAATGAGCGTCTCTCCGCCGGCCATACGTATATATCCCCGAAGCTTGCTAACATGGACGGCGAGCGAACGCAATAACTCCAGAAACGAGTCGTGTTGGTGCACGCGACTTGCCATGATGAGTCCTTCGCTGCCGAACTGAAGCCTCTTCATCCCCTTTCAGGACGTCAACTGCATGCTCTTAATATTTGGCGTGTTGCGACAGACTGCCTGCTTCCAGTGGGCTACGATTAGACCGATGTATATGTATACATAGTGAAAGAGCGAGTTTAGGCCTACCGCCTTGAGCTTGGACTGGCGCGGGGCTCCGAGTCGGACGTCATCCGGGGTCCTCCGGGCACAGCCACACCCACAGTGTCTCTAAGTAGGCTTTGACTCTATTTGACAATTGCTCATTCCACATCCTCTACGTGAGGCATTCGCGGCTGCAACGAGGGCTTTGATACGGTCGGCCATCTGATGGTCAAGTGTCCAGCCAGGCCAGGTACCGTCTGCTTCTTTCGTCGTGAGCGGGTTTAGGAAGTGTGTTCTGCAAGGTTAGGCAAGAATGCGGCGACATAGCGCACGAGGCCCAGAAGGAGCGAACGTCTGATGCCGTGGGATTGGCCAGTTCGTGATCTTTTCGACTTTCTTCCCATCTGGTTCGATAGGAAGTCGACTTCAAGCAGGAACAGGGAGAGTTTTCTTGGGGTGCAGGGGCCAGAGACGAAGAGTTGGTCGTAGGCGTGGCAATCTTTCCTATAAAGGCTATGGACCGAGTCTCTCTCTCAGAGTCGACCTCGGAGTCGCAACTAGAGCTCGACACAGCGGATCGGCTTGCGGCTGAACGTCACCCCGCTCACAGTGATTAGGGATCCGACCATCGCCTCCTTTCAAGCTTCGATTCGTCTCCAGCAGGCTCAGCTGAGAGCTCCTTCAGCCACGAACCGTCGAGACGATCTCCCTGTGCCAAAGCTACAAGAAATTCTGAGTCGAGCGCGGATGGCCCGGGTCTACATCAAGCATCCGGCTCAGGACGAGCCGCCGCTCAGTTTTCCTGCCCTCTCGACCGGCTCCGACTCCACCGTGACGCTGACGCCCTTTGGAGTCTTCCGCCCTCTCGTCCTGGACGCGTGCCGCGTCCTCGCCAACCGCGCAGCAAACAGCCAGGGAGACGTAGACGGAGACGGAGACTTCCTCGCCACGGACATAGACGGTCACAATCGCGTACCGATCGACGACGCGCCGCTCGACGTCGACTGCGACTATTTCCTCGGGCCCCCTGAAGACGAGGCCAACCTGAACTACCCCATTGTCAAGACCCTTTCCGCGTTCACGTTTCCCTCTGTCCTCCCGGACCGCTGGGCCAAAATCGCGGATGCGTTGCCGGAGAAGTCTGACCCTTCCCAGATGTGGCGTACCCCGGCACTGGCAGCAAGCCAGATGTCAGGCATCGTGGGGTGGAGGGACGGGAAATGCGCCACCACCGGGTGGCGAGACTGTATGTTATCACTAGCCTTCAACCGAGCCTCATCTTTCCACTCACGAATCGCAGGTATCCAGTGCGCCGTCTTTCTCACTCATTTTCATTTTTGCTGACCCGGACTCGTTCACATCCACATCATGTGCTATCCCTATCCCACCGGCAGCGGAGCTCCCGGAGGTGGACGACCTGCCCGCGACGTTCAACACGGGCAGCCACGCCGAGACGTCGCGCATGCTGCGGCTCAGGTCCGAGTACATCCGGCGGAACCCGCAGGTGTGGCGGACGTCGGCGATGCCTACGGACGCGACGAGGGAGGACGTGGAGGGCTTCTATGCGGATTTGTTCACGCACGACAGGGTCGACTAGCGACGAGCTTCAAGTTGAGCTTCCGAGTCCGAGACAATCGTGATACTCATGGCGTAGTACGCTGAACCAGACGTTCCAAACAAACGTCGACTCGAAGCGAGGCTCAACGGAACGGCTCTCTGCCGATGAACTGAGGCTTACCCGATCTCGGGGATTGAAATTGACCGTCAGCGAGACGAAATCGGAAGACGATGATGTGAACTCGCCGCACTACGCCCACACTGGACTCGGCCCTCTGATGGAGTCGTGCTGCGGCAAGTCTGAACCACACTTCGCTCCGACACCCACATGAGATCCATGTCGGACACGCATCTTCCATCTTCTCCTCGCGATTTGTTCGAACTGGGGAAGATCGACCGTCCGCTCCGCATCAAAGCTCCGCGGCGTGGCAGCCTGACGCCTTCGTCGCGGTGGACTGGGGACGGAGGACGGATGTCGGAGTTCCCTGGGCTTCCTCTGTCCTCACCATCCATCCAGTGGCCCCCCTGCGTATTGCACGTCCGCGGGTTCAAGATTCGAGTGTTCGCCTATCCGTATCCGAGTCGAGTCTGCATACGCCACGCGGTGGAACCCGATCGGACCCGGGCTCACAGACGACTCGGACATGAGTGTGTCGCCGCTCGCGGACATAGCATTCCATGCCCACAGCTTCAGCGCCGAGCTCATAGGCGGAACCTCGCTTATCCCTTCTTCCTCCGGATCTTGGGCCATGCAATGACACTGTGGGATACCAGCGTTCAAGTTCGTGCGTTCTGCCGCTCATTCCGGAGGATCTCACGCGAACCGCATGGCGCCGCGGATAATTGCCACATAGATACGTCGCCCAGTGTGCGTTCGCAGCGCCGATAATCTGCTGCGAACCCGGTTTCATCCATAAATCCTGTCGTCAAGCGTCAGGCAGAGTCGTGCCACCAGACCACTGGCTCACACGAGCGAGCACATGGACTCACCGAGAGCGCTGTCGGAAGTATAAATGCCATACAAAGTATACAGAAGAAAAGAAGTCGCTTTATTCGGTATTTGTGAGGGAAAGAAATAGAAGGACGATACGGTGGGCGGCGAGGTCAAGCCGAGGACGCCTTGGGCGCCAAATGTGGCCCAGACTGGCTGAAGCGCTCAAGTTTGACAGGCGTTCAGTATGGCTCTTCTGTTCTTCCCTCCCACCGCCCACCACCAGCACCACCGCCCTGTTTCGTTCCACCTCCCAGCTCCCAACGGCTCTGAGGCTCTCTGAGGCCGACGTCTACAGATGGCGTGGCAAGGCATCAACGTTTGGCATGCACGCCGTAAAAAGAGGTGTGTAAGGCGGCCTACCCCTTGTACATAAACCCGCGCGCTGACGTGGGCTTGCCTCGTCTAGGTCGAGGGAATTATGCTAATTTCCGGTCGCGTCGGATATAATCGAGAACCAAGGCAGCAATCATAAGTTAAAGTTACTGTTCAGAAGGTGAGAAGCCCAACGGATGCCCGCACGCCCATTGTCACCGCGCTGCTTCTTCTCCCGCAGGTGTGAACGATCTGCAGGCCTGCGCATGCGTTCTGAGAAGGCCCTGCGACGTCATGAAGCTCCGCGCTGGCCAACAACACAGCACGCACCTCGAACGTACTCTCGCAGGCACGGATGTCTGCCAGCTGGGAGACAATATCATCTTGAACGCGTTGAAGCTTGGTGGATCATGGTCAATTTTCGGGGGAAGCTGCGGCTCGTCGCTGTCTTGGTCTTCGCCGGCAAGCACGCCACAGGACCACGGTCGCGTTGCACCTTGTGTTCATGTCGCGCAGTCCGGCTGTGTCGCGCGATGCGGTCGTGTCGGTGCGCCTGCGCCTGACTCGTAACGGTTACTTTTCACGTGGCGATGGGACGTACCGTTCCTCCTAGCCGACGTTTATTCTACGTTCTCACCGCCGCTAAGGTGTTGGTGTATGTTGCGGGGGAGTCGGCCTTGAACCCGCATGCGACGGAGTACACGAAGGACGGGCATGAGGGGACCTGCCCGCCGCTGCGAGGCAAGATCAAGGCCGAGCTGCAAGCCGTCTAGGTCTTCATTGATGCTACAGATCATCGTCCTCCCGTGATTGCCACCAGATCTAGTCGATCGAGCCAACCATTCGACCCCAGTCGACCCCACGGCCGATAAGTCCTATTTCTTGGCGTGCCACGCCGTTGTGTACTGCGCACTCGACTCTGCTGTGGTAAGTATACGCGCTCTTTCTGCACGTCGCGCGACCCGTTTTTGTGTAACAAACATTGCCCAGCAGCGGGAACTGCCCAACAAGCGGGCCGCGGCCATGGTCGCCGCTCGGGGTGTCATCAACATATGGGCGAGGTCTCAACATGAATTTGATGTGGACCCCGACAAATCCCGGGGCATCCTCCGTGCTGGATCGGAGGTTGACATCATCCTTCGACACGAGCGCACAAGGGGGTGGATTCTGCCCTACTTATTCTGCCGCTTTGCCCTATTCTGCCGCTTCCTGTTGGCGTGCGGACCGTGGCCGTGACATTGGGTTCAGGTTCAGGCTCTGGTCCGGTGGCACTCAGGGCAGTTGTGCGCGCGATCCCAAAGGTGCGAGTGTTAAGCTCCGCGGATCCATTTGCGGCTCCGTATACTGATTGCTCAGCACATATGTATGTCCGCCCCGGGTCGCACGTAGCGAGGTGGCCTCGTCTTGTCCGCCTTCTGTCGGGTGCACGTCCTCGGAGGCCACTGCTGTGCGTCGCAAGGCGTCTCGTCTTCAGCTAAAAGGTCGGGATATGCCACTTGGTGGGGGCCATTTACCCGACTTGTCGGAATATCCCTACTAGTGCGTTGATTTTTACTCCTCGTGATTGCGGCTGGTTTGGTTCGTTTCTGGTCTGTCTAACCCCAATTCCTCTCTCTCGTTCATCTCTCCAGCTTTCATGTTCACCGCCATGCGCCGTTGTCTCAACTGTGTTGACATCCTCAAGAACATCTGCGAGCAAGCGTACGAGGGTGGATACGACCCCTTCTGCAGATCCACGGTGGCAACGTTGAGCGCCACTTGTCGTGCTCTCCATCGCGTTGCTTCCAAGGTCCTCTGGAGTCGGCTCTTCAGTCTTGGACCCCTGATCAAGTGCATGCCCGCCGATGTCTGGATCGAAGAGGCTCAAGACGCCACCGGAGAGCGTAGCGCCATTGTAAGACGCTCATTCTTCATTCAACCGAGCTCCTGCTGACGCTCGCCGGATGCCTATGGCAGGCATTGAGGCGGCCTCCCGACACGTCCGACTGGGAACGTTTCGTCGCAAACGCACCGCTGGTCACATCTTTCAAGAGGTTCGGGATTGACCCCGACCTCGACGACGACACCTACCGTACCCTTTGTCTCTATCGGCCGGGACCGGCTCCGCTATTACCCAACCTCCGGGAGCTCGCCTGGGAGGAGGCCGATGCCGACGCGTTCGAGTATGGTTATCAATTCCTTGGACCCAAGCTGACCACCCTGCATATCGGCCAACCACCCTGTGACTCCCTCCTTCTCCCCATGCTCCGCTCCCTACACATGAAGTGCCCGCAGATCCGCCACCTGTCGGTACAGTGCCGCTCGAGCGTCGGTCCGGTGGACCCCATTGTCTCCAGAGCAGTACAACATCTACTGCATTTAGAAACGCTAGACATCTCGCTGCCCCTGCTCGATGACGCGCTGGTACACCTTGCGTTGCTCCCGAACCTGTCTGTGGCTAAGATATTTCTACCGCGGAACTCGGAGATACACGAGCGCCTCTCCGCCGTCAAGGCTCCCATATTCCCGTGCCTCACGGTTCTCCACGTGAACACGGTACGCTTGGAACCGTCTCTGACGTGCCTCATCGACATGCTGTCTTCCACCCAGCTCTCCGAGGTCCGGCTCAGCGCGGCACACGACCCCTCCAGCGTCTCCCTGAACAGCTTCCTAACCGCCCTCAGCCGCTGTCCGAGCCGCGACGCGCTGTCCGCCGTTAACCTCTCCTTCCCACTCCCGTCCAGCGTCCCCCTCATGCGCTCCCTGAACGCCGTCCCCCCGCTCGACCACCCCGAGTGCACGCTCGACCTCGCCACGTTCGCGCCGCTCTTCGCGTGCCCCGAGCTCGCGGAGCTCGACGTCGCGTCGTTCTTCCTCCGCCCGGACGACGCGTTCCTCCGCGCGCTCGCCACCGCCTGCCCGCGCCTCCAGTCGCTCCGCCTCGTGCCCCCGTACTACGCCGGCCGGCTCCCAGCCGCGACCCTCGACGGCCTCCTCCCGCTCCTCCGCCTCTGCCCGGACCTCGAGCACCTCGCCCTCCCGATAAACGCCTCCGCCCCTGATTATTCTCACGGGGACATGGACATGGACGCGGACTCGCAGCTGCGCACGCTGGACGTGGGCGACTCGCCCCTCCGCTTCGCGGACGAGGCCGCGGCGTTCCTCTCCGCGCACTGCGCGCACCCCGCGTTCGAGGTCGTCGCCGCGGAGGCGCACGAGGGCGACAGCGACCCCGAGCACGCGCGCGCGCGCGCGCTCCACGCGGCGATGTGGGCGCAGGCCGGCCGGCTCGTGCGGCTGTTCGCGCGGGTGCGCGCCGAGGAGCGCGAGCGGTGCATGCGGATGGGGATGGGGATGGGATGGGGATGGGCCGCTGCCAGTGCGGCACACGGCGGGGCGGCCTGGGGGGTGGGTCGCCGGACGCGTACGCCGATGGACGATGACGAACGTGAACTGTGATACGACTGCCAGCGAACGATACCGAATACCGATACCACGACAAGGATATTTTTACGCTTTCCGGAGGGGTGGTGGAAGTCTGCGGGGGGGTGGTCCGAGCGATCGCTGCCCGCTGGTGGACTTGCCCACCTTGCCGGTGCCACGAACCATGCTACTTGCTTGATTACGACCTGTACTGATACTCTAGGCCTGTCTTTATGGTGGGCGGGATAATTTACGGCGCTGCAGGGTCAAGCAATTGCGGGGAAACGACGTACGGAGAAGTTACTTTGGCGGGGGATCTCAGCCCGAGCAGTAGCACTATACCATGTTTTGGAACAGGTCAGCACCGACACCCGTACCGAGGTACTAACCCGCTCATCCCAACTTCACGAACCCCCAAGAACTGGGGACATCATTGACAGCCTGCACGACCATTCAAGAAGGAGAAATGTATAAGAAAGAGTATGGTCCCAGCGCGAGCGTAGCCAACAGGCAACTCGCAAGGAAGGACCATGTGATCGCTCTGCCGTGACGTTGCAGTTCCAGCCGACCGTGGAACTTCACTCCGATTGAAGTATATGTGTCGTGTGAGGCTATCGTCAAACCACAGGCCGGAAGATGGTCCTGCAGAGTGCTTGTGCCATATACTACTTTCCATGTGGCAGCAACGCCCTTGGGAAGTGTCCATGCGGCGGATGGGACACTGAAGCGCCGCCACCCAGAAGGCCGATTCGAGGCCAGGACACGTGTGGACTTTCTGCCCCTGCCTCTTTCGTTCTCGCAGTTGTCGGGTAAGCTAGACAGGATGCAATGGCGGATTGTATGAAGTATACAACACCACTACAGCAGATGAGTATGCCCCCACCGCCCAATGGCAGCTAGAATTTTCTCCTGGCAGTGGCGAGCATCTCGGGGCAATGGCTCACCGGGATAATACCCCTGCCAGAACCCGTACAACTCTGCCGTGCTGAGTGTCTTCACGGCATCAATGCTCTTGAGCTCCAGAAGTGTCACCGTCTGCAGCATCACCGTTACTCGCCAAGAGACAGGATATGTATGCGTACGGTGTTGCTCGGACCAGGAACTTCTTCTCCCCATGGGAACGTACCGTCAGGGAACGGTACTTCTTGAGATCTCCGT
This sequence comes from Ganoderma lingzhi, assembly GCA_026283605.1. NCBI lineage: Eukaryota > Fungi > Basidiomycota > Agaricomycetes > Polyporales > Polyporaceae > Ganoderma > Ganoderma lingzhi. The sequence continues at coordinate 4,647,240 of JAPJYM010000001.1, forward strand.
CCTCTTGGTAGAGCGAGTTCTCGCGCTGAAGTGCATTTGAGAACAAAGCACATTTGACTGTGGCGACAACTTACCGTAATCATTCGGATATAGCCCTCAATTACCACCACATCGATCTCCTTCACGCGCTGGCACAGTTGGTCGATGCGCTCAGCGAGCTGATTGATTCTCGCCGTAAGTACGTACCCTCCATCGCCGCAGGCATGACTTGGTGTTCGTAAATGATGGCTGCCTTCCCGGCATATATATCCACACCATTCTCCGCTGATCAGGTGTGGATGATTATAAGATGATCGACTGGACAGGAACTCACAAGTGGCATACCTCCCGTGGTGAGGACCAAAAACCGGAAACCGTCTGCGGCAACGACGTCAGCGGCGGCCAGGATCGCTCGGTAACTGCATTCTGTATTCGATCAACGAATACTCGACGGATTTTTGAATGGGAGGGTGTGGTCTCCGGGTGAGCCGTCGGAGAACGTTCGTCCATGCCTGAGGCCTCAGGTCTCGTGAGTTGGCCTGAAGAACGATGGAAGGTGATGGAGGCGCGCAGAGGAGCTTCCAAACTCCGCAACACAAATATTTGGGCATGGCGATAGCAGTGCGGTGGTCACACTGGCCGTAGTCCTCTGCTTAGCTGGTTTTCTTGACGTGGTCACCACTACTCCGGACTTGGCCGAGGGGCAACATTGAGTGTTGGATCATTTAGTGAGCATACCTTATCTCTCATTGCAGATTGCAACGTCCGGATGGTCCTACATAGGAAATTTCCGACTAATAATTGCCAGTGACCGATCCGATTGCAGACGTCATCATGATGTGGGACTCGGAGGGGTTATTTATTACTTGCAACAACGTCAAGTTTCAATCCGGTGTCCCCGCGCTCTTCAGCTTCAGCCATGAACAGTCGAGAGCCTTTGCCACCACCTGAAATCACTCCCGGACAGTATAGGTATCCAGTCATCGTCAGTCACCCAGCTCTCGACAAAACCCTACTCTCCTTGCCCGCTTTCACTTACGGCGTCTTCTGTCCTCTCGTTCTCGACGCCTGCCGCGTTCTCACAAATCATGCTGGCACCGGTCGAGGAGACTTTCTCGCCTCAGACATACAGGGTCACAATCCCATCCCGATCGACGACGCTCCTCTGACGGACAACTGCTACTACTTCCTCGGTCCTCCAGAGGTCGAAGCCAACAAGGACTACCCCATCGTCAAGACGTTCTCCGCCTTCACATTCCCCCCTGTTCTCCCCGACCGCTGGGCCCGCGCTGCAGCAGCATTGCAGCGGCAGCCTCGCTCTCCCCCAATTCAATGGTCCCCCCCAAGCGACCAAGGTGAAAGTCAGATGGACGTCCGTGTGTGGGTGAGGGACAAGGGGTGCATCATCACGCGGTACCCAGACAGTGCGTCGTTCCATTTGACAGTGGTACACACGAGTTCGCGACTCTAACTTCAGCCCGGTATGGTATGTATGGGTAGCGGCACGGTGTGCGTACCTCGTCCCAGCAGCGGAAGAGCCTTGGTTTCTCGGGAACAATATGCACAACTACCTCGACTTCAGCCGCTTCAGCTCGCTCATCTACGACCCTGCGAACGGCATCATGCTGCGCTCAGACGTGCAACAGTGTTTCGACGACCACGGCTTCGTTTTCTACCCCGACAGCCGACCCGCAGCCGCCGACGACGACTCGGAACCGTTCGTCACGTACTTCGTGAGTGCCAGGTTCTGCCGCTTCCCTGACCTGTTCCACCGGCGCCGCGTGGCGATCCACCCGAGCATCCCCGTCGAGTTGCTGTACGCCCGCTTCGCCTACGCCATCATCGGTCTCGGAGTCCCACAGGACCACCTTTTTGGTTCCATTCCGGAGCCGCCGGAGATCGCAGTTCATCGGGAGAACCTCAGGCGGTGGCACGAGGAGCAGGCAAAAAGGATGAGGGCCTGCGACACCGAGCCGCTGTCTGACAGTGACATCGGTCCTGGCAGCGACGACGGTGAATATGCCAGTTGGTGCGTGGCCCCCTTGGTTCTGCAGTGTAGCTTCCAGCTGAGCTGATGTGCTGTTAGACACGTCTCGCTCAGTACTCGGGTGTCAGTATGGAATGGGTAATGAGCCCGGTTACGCACCAGTGACGTCTAACCACTGAAATATGTATACGTAATAGGAGTGCATCCCCTCTCAGTATAGTATATGACGACAAAACGAACAACACCGCCACCATTGTGGAGGCAGCCACTGAGGCTAGCCTTCTCTCCAAAACCCGCCATTACATTACTCGTGTGATGGACAGAGCACGATGCTGATGTCCATAATGGCCAGTGTAGCCCCGGCGATGTTTTGTACCAATTTATGTATTCCAATCCTAGGCCTAGGTCTGACCTCGAACTGCGACACGGTACGCTCGGAACCGTCTCTGACGTGGATGCCACGGTCCTCCACCCAGAGCTCTCGGAGGTCTGGCTGAGCGCGGCACACGACCCCAGCACACGACCCCAGCTGCCACACGACCCCAGCTGCCACTAGCGTCTCCCTCTCCCTGAACAGCTTCCTAACCGCCCTCGGGCCTCAGCCGCTGCCCCGGAAACAGGGATAGCGCGCGATCTGCCACGAGGAGTCCTTCAGCGTTGGCCAGCGGCCACGGATCGGATCCGGTGTTCAGAACGAGACGCATCGGAATGGAGAGAGAATGGGAGGGTGCTCGGGGCACGCGAAGAGCGGCTCGATCGAACGTGGCGAGGTCGAGCGCACTCGGCGTGGTCGAGCGGCCCGGGGCGGACGGCGTTCAAGGAGCGCATGAGGGTTAACGCGTTAACGGCCCGGGCGGACAGCGCGTCGCGGTTCGGACGGCGGTGACCTTCGGGAGCACGACTCGGACGCGCGATGGATGATGGCGACGCACACGGCCCACAGGCCCTCTACTAACCTTCTGGCTTCTGGTAAATTTATCGACCCCGTCGCTGTCCGACTGGCGGCCGGTCCGACGTACTATCCAAGGTGCGATGGGGAGAAGACGGACGGACTCGTATTAACCAGGATAAGCACTAGGCACGGCCCGGGGGATGGCACTCCAGACTCGGAGCCAAGTACGCGGGGTCAACTCGAACACAACCGTGCGCCTTTCCACCCCGCAGCAACACTTGAACGTGAACTCGGACGCTCCCGCTGTGCGAGCCTCGCGCGTACCCTGGCCCGCGTCTGAGCCCCGTCCGCGGAGGGTTCACCCCGACGGCGAGTCACGGCAGAAGAGCAGCGTGGCCTGGGACGTGTCAGTTTCTGCGACCTGCACAAACGCTCTCCCGTGCCGCTTACCTGCTCCCTGCCCCCCAGGTGCAACTCCTCCCGATCGATGATGACGGCCTCCGCCGCCTCCGAGTCGTCGCCGCCAATCTCCGCGCACGGCCCCCACTCCGTGTCGGACGGACGGAGTGCGCTCATTGCCATCCAGGACGCGCCACGCCTTCGACGAGTACCGCTTGGATGCAAACCCGCAATGCTGATACCCATCCAGGAGAGACGTGTACCCGCAGGTGGTCATGAGCATGCATGCAGAGCTGACATCGCGTTGAAGAAGCGGGCGGCCACGGATGAAGGTCCTGTTCGCCGACGATGTACACGGACTCTTCTTCGTCATCCGGCCCCGGCGCATCCTTTTCACGGCAGACCTCGTACATGAGGACGATGCGGAGGTGCGTCAGGCGAAGGTGTCTCATCGACTCGATCAGCGCGTCCTGGAATCCCGCGTCGGTTATATGCAAGCTCGGATGCCGCAATTAACGTGGGGGTCTACGCACTATGAACTGGGCCCAAGGGACGTTGCTGTCGGTGTTGTATGTCCCTCCGAGTCGGCGCTCGACTTGGAAGGAAAGGAAGACGACGAGATGCGTCAGCTTGTCCGCGGCCTCGGCGGGAAACAACCCGTCCAGAGTGCGCAAGCCATCGAAGACGTCCAGACGGAAAGACAGTTGCCGGGGAGAGTTGTGGCGAAGTATCTCCACTAGGTACTGCGTGACCTCTAGAGATGACAAGGGCCCATCGAGGTCCATATGGCGCACGGGGCACTCGAGAGCGAGTAGAAATGCCGCCCTGGTATTGCAAAAACGCGATTGAGGCCTTGCCAAATGCAGGTCTTCTGTGCCTCTTTGCTTCGTTCCCGCAACGCCGGAAAATCTGTGCCGTTCGCGCTTAACGCTTCGAGCGAGAGTGTGTCGTCTAGATTTGGGAAGAGGCGAAGAAGGATGCCGAGATGGTCGAAGTTGTAAATGAGCTCCGTCTTGAACGACCGCATCGCGGTGAATGGGCTCGTCACGGAAGAGGGAGAGATATCGATGGAGAAGTCCGCCAATTCGAGGACCTCGAGGGTCGGGGCGAAATGGCTCAGGCGGCGGTGCAAAAAGTCTGCTGAGATATCCCCTGTGGTGTATTCCTTGATATAAAGATATCGGAGTGGGCATCGCAAGGTGGTTAGAAGGTTGAGCAAAGGCCCGCGATGATAGCTGCCGTAGACAACTAGTTCCCGCAGAGTGGACGTCTTCGTGATAGTGGCGAGCAAATGGTTTTCGAGACCGACGATTGAAAGGTGTAGATACTCTAGGTGTATCGCGCCTTCCAAAATGGCCACGAGATGGTCGCTGATTTGTTTCGTTGCATCGGTGTAGGAAAAGTTGGGAAGTTTGAGCCCATATATATGCGGCGCGCGAGCGGCTGGATCTGCAGAGATAAAGCTGTGGAACTTGTCCACTACCTCCGCATTGGATAGAACGATAGGCGACATCCGGAGCCGTCGCTGTATGGCGTCGTTTTTCAATGTAGAGCATGTGAGGGCAAATGACAGGACATCGGAGACATCAGTTAGGCAGTTGCAGACCAGGCGCAGGGCGTCGAAGTTCAGGCGCAGCCGCGGCCCTTCGACTGCATTCCGTCTGCTTGGATAACTCGTCAGTGTCATCTAGTGAACAAGCCCACTTCGGATAATGGTTCAGACGTACAATCTGACATGCGGCTGAGGGGGTAACAGACCTAGAGGCAGGAGGAGGTTCAGAGGCCTTGAAGGCAGTGCATCCTATCGGCATGAACCGGACGGCATTTCCCGAGATTGCCCGGCAGCTGTCTGTCTACGACAACGCAGTCTGCAAACGAATCTCAACACGTTGTCATACTTTTGGGCACTGAGATGGTACCCAAGACATTAACTTCAAGTTCCATGCGAGACATGAATAAGATTACCGCGGCGGCCGACATCCGCTCTATGCATAAACTAAGAGACTCTAAGGGTACAGACCAGGCAGAGGAAGAGTTCAATCAAGCAGGCGAACGAAAACGGAACTGCAGTGAGCGAGGCGCAATATGGTAACTAGGTCTTCCGCTTCTTGGGCTGACGCTTCCCTGATGCTGCTGGGGTCGTACTAGGTGTCGACGCCCGCGACGCCTCGGCCTTGTCCTCCTCCTTGACCTGTTCGATGCCGCGTTTCTGCACAACACGGTCAGCACTGGCTGCCCCGATCTCCGAAAGCAACACATCCAAACGCAAACGCACCTTGCCCTTCGTCCCCTTCGTCTTCACCTCCTCCGCCTGCTTCCCCTCCGACTCCTTCTCGATCATGCCCAGCAGCGTGTTGCATCTCCGCTGGAGCTCCTGCGGGCTCCGGCTCTTGAAGAACCAGTCGAACCGGAACACGGGGAACTCCGTGATGTCCTTCTTGATGCGCTCGTACACGTCCTCGGCCTGCATCCCGTAGTGGTTCAGGCGGCAGAGCAGGTACCGGTCCTCCTCCTCCGAGTACACCTTGCCCTTCGTCGTCGGGTAGTTGAGCTCGAGCTCCTGCATCGGGTACTTGACCGACGCGATCTTCTTCGCGAGCAGCGCCTCCAGGTTCGAGCGCTTGTTCCGCTTCGCCTCGCCCTCTTCGATGCGCGCCTTGATGCGCGGGTACTCGGACAGCTCCTTCCACTTCTTCTTGAACACCGGATAGTACTCGGCGACATCGTCCGCGGTCTTGTCCTGGATCTCGGACGCGAGCAGCTCGTAATCGTCCGTCCTGCAGCGGAACGTCAGCGTTGGCCCGTTCGAGAAGCGTGGCAAACCGATGTGCTTACCAGCCGTACGTCTCGAGCGCGCGCACGAACTGCTGGAAGTCGCGCCTGCTCCAGAACTCGAAGCCTTGCGCAGTGAGCTCCTCCTTTTCTCGTGACTGCTCCTCCGTGAGCGGCTCAGCTGAACGGAACGGACAAACGCGCCCCGTCAGCCTTATCCAACATGCAAGACTCAGCGCACCCACCGTTGTCGATGAACTCCTGCGCCGCCTTCCGCTCCTCCTCGAGCTTCTCCGGGGTATCGTCCTCAGACACCGCGTCCCTCGCGACCGCAGGGATGTCGTTCATCCGCTTATGCGCCGCCATCTCCTGCTCCTGGAGCTCCGCGAGGCGCGGCGGGAAGAACTGGAAGTCCTGCATCTGGATCTGCTTCGGCGCGCGCGGGACCTTGGGCGGCTTCTCCGTCTTGGACGGGCCCGCGCGCATCGTCTCCTTGAAGTACGAGTCGACGGAGTAGTTGAGCTTGCGCTCGCGCTTCGACAGCGCGAGCGGGTTGAACTGCAGCGCCTTGCGGTTCCCGCGGAAGTCCTCGCCCTCCCACTGCTGCACGGACGCCTCGGACTTGAAGTTGGAGAGGTCCTCGAACGAGAGCCCCTCGTACTTGCTGTTGAGCTCATGCGTGCGCTCCTCGCCGCGCACGATGATCGCGTCGATGTCATCGTTGATCATCAGACTGGCGGCGCTGTCAGGATGCTGCAGGGTTCTCGCGGCTGAGAAACGAACTTACTCATCTGATGAGTTGACAATGTGCTCCGCGCCGTGCGTAATCATCTCGAGCAGTTCCTCCTTGTTCGCAGCTACATGGTAGCCATGTCAGCATACACCCTTCAGTTCGACGTATATTGACTCACCCTTCGCAGCCTGTGTCCGACCCTGCTGGATAACGAGCTGGTCCAACCTGAGCTTCTGCGCCGCCCGCTCCAACATGCGTTCCTCGACGCTGCCCTCCGTGATGAACCTGAACACATAGACCTGCTTCGTCTGCCCGATACGATGCGCACGGTCCATCGCCTGCAAGTCAGCCTGCGGGTTCCAGTCCGAGTCGTAGAGGACAACGATGTCGGCAGAAGTGAGGTTGATGCCGAGCCCCCCGGCACGGGTCGTGAGGAGGAAGATAAACTTCTCCGAGTCGGGCTTGTTGTACTCGTCGATCGCGACGATCCGGTCCTCGTGTGCGGTCCCTCCGTCGATACGGCAGTACTCTGTTTGTCCCATTCCCGTCAGCGGTTCTTTCAGCATACGGCGACAGAGAAACGTACTGTATTGCCGGAACAAGCAGTAATCCTCCAAGATGTCCAGCACGCGGCTCATCTGGCTGAAAATGAGCACGCGCGAGCCCTTCTCCTTCATGCTCCTCAGCAGCTTGTCCAGGATCACCATCTTGCCCGAGTTCTCGATCAGGTGCTCGTCCGTCGTGTATGGCGGACCCGGCTCCGCGCCGTCGAACAGGTACGGGTGGCACGTCACCTTGCGGAGCTGCATGACGATGTTCATGAGCCGTGTCTTGCCCTCCTTCTTGCCCGTCAGGCCGTTGACGGCGTCGATGTCCTTCTCGAGCACGGAGCGGTACCACTTGCGCTGCATCTCCGTCAGGCCGACGTAGATGTTGATCTCCTTCTCTGTGGTAGGAACACGCGATCAGTCACAGATATCAGGGTGCGGTGTTGGGGAAAACATACTCGGCAGAAGGTTCTTCTCGACATCGCTCTTGACACGCCGCAGGAGGAACGGCCGGAGGATCTTGTGCAGCGCCTCGACGACCTTCTTGCTCTTCTCCTCGTCGCCCTCGGCCATCTCGTCGTCCTTGTGCAGGAAGCTCTCGAGGTCCGCGTAGTCGGAGAAGATCTCGGGGCAGATGAAGTTGAGCAGCGCGAACAGCTCCTTCATGTTGTTCTGCAGCGGCGTGCCCGTGATGAGTAGCCGGCCGCGCGACATGAACGAGCGCACGATCTGGGAGAGGATCGAGTCGACGTTCTTGATGCGGTGCGCCTCGTCGATGGCGATGTACTCGAATGAGAACTTCTTGAGCGCGCTCTTCTCGATGAGGCAGATCTCGTACGAGGTGATGAGGACGTCGAAGTCTTGCGGAAGGAGCCGCGTTGAGATGATGTCCGCACGCTCCTCCTTGGTACCCGTCAACAAGGACGGCGCTCACGTCTGGTGTCCATCTGGCGAACTCGCGCGCCCAGTTCTGGAGGGTGGATTTGGGGACAACGACCAGGTGAGGCCCTTTGGTATCGCGATAATGACGGAGATAGGAGAGGAACGAGATAGTTTGTAGTGTTTTGCCAAGACCCTGGGAGGTGTTCATATCAAAGAAAGTAACTCGCCGTAGAGAGCGGCACACGTACCATCTCGTCGGCAAGGATGCCGTTTAGACCGTTGTGATGAAGCGAAACCATCCAATTCAAGCCCTGTAATTGGTATGGGCGCATGGTCCCCTTGACATCTGCAAACGCAGAATGAGTGCCGAACAAAGTACGCAAGCAGAATACGTACAGCTTGGTGACTCCTCAAACACGAATGGTTGATCGTTACCGTCCGCGGCGAGCTCTCCATCCTTCAAAAGCTCCTCGTCTTCTTCCTTCTCCGACTTTCGATGACGAGCGACCTTATCCCTGTAATCTACTATGAGAATAGCGTCGCTTAAGCGGTCTAATGTGGCTTACACGGCCTTTTTCCTGCCACGGCCCTTAGGTTTCGGCTGTGCGTCCAGCAGAGCGGCATATTCAGGATCACGCGCTTTCTGCGGACGACACGAGAAACGCGAATGAGCGTGAAGTACCCTCCTGAAGAACCAACGGCGACACACCTTGATATCCACAAAATGCTTGAAAAGTTCGGTTTGGCCGAGAAGGTACGAGTATCGCTTGACGGCATCTGTAATCTTTTCGCATACGGTCAGCACCATATCGACACCGAATCTCAACCGACATCTTCCTCAAGCAATGGGTCACACCGCCCAAGTAAACGTCACAAAGCGCCCGGAAGGAAAGAGGAAACAAATCGTGAAACTGGCAGCAATACCACCAGCTGCTGTCCCACCAAATCTCACTTGCCCCAAGCGACATCGGAGGCCGTGCGTGCGGAACCAAACACGTCGTTGCCACGGCACATAACACAGTTCATTTCGCAATCGCACACCCCGGCCACCCCGCTATCTTGCATCAAGCTAAAGCTGGTTCATCAAAGATGACTTTCCGTCCAACCGCCACTACAATAGTCATCCATATCCATTTGATAGGCGCGCCGAGTCTCAAAGGTGACGCATACATCGAGTATGCATCGACTGCCACTCAATACAAAACGAAGACAAGTTCGAAGTGCTGACACCACGACACCACGGCACGGCGGGCAAAGTTATATGGGGTGCGGAAACCTTACGCGCGATTCCTCGGCCAGGCAACATATCCCTGGCGTTCTTGGCAGAAGAGCGGTGGGGGCACGTTACGTGGCGCCTAAGCATCAGCACATTTCACCGCACGGCTCGAAAGGTTCTGCCCGCCGCGCTGGCTCCGGGTCGCCAACGGGCAACAAATCGACCCACGGATCGTATGCCTCGAGGCATATGGCATACAGAACGACTGTTCGCAGTGACCCAAGGGGTCTGTGAAAGTGGTGCCAAACAGCAACATGGAGGATGGGTGGGCACAGCCGCAGCGCACCGCGACAAAGTCGCCCCAACCTGACAGTCGCTGTACTGAACGGGGTAGAATTGATACGGCGGCGGCAGGGTGCCGAGCCTGTAGTGAATCCCCTCCTGTCGTCTCCTCTTGACAAGGGAATGCGAATGCTTAAGGAGAAGTAGAAACGGGTTCACGCGCACGCGCGTGTTCACACCAAGACCGTAACACCCCTGAGAACGTGGTGACGCACAGAGCCAGCACCCGCCACAGCCCAAAGGAGCACGACAGCCTTGTCGCGGTCGTCGAGTGGAGGCAGCGCGTGTGCGTGGCGGGGGTCCAACCGTACAGTGATCGGCAAGTTCACTCACCTTCGCCTTATCCATTTCCTGCCGCCTCGCCGCCAGCTGTCCCTCGTCAGCCTTCCGCTTCTGCTTTTTCCGCTGCCTCTCCTCGGACGCCTGCATCTTGGCCAGTTTTGATGGTGATGGGGGGCCGTCCTGGAGATGAAAGCCAGGTCGTGGTTAGAAGGACCACCACAGGACCACCACCGCCCTTTGCCCAGATAACGCGTCCCTCGGCTGCGCCCCAAGTAGATATGGTGATAGGGATCAAGGCGAGCCCAGAAGACGCGAAAAAAGCGACGCGGGACGATGGCGGCTGCAAGAGTGCCACGGTTGTGAGTACGCACCTTCTCTCCTTCGCTCTGCAACTCGTCCACCTCCATCCCGTCCACGGCCTCGTCGTACTCGCTCTCTACGCCTTCGCTCTCCTTCACGACGGTCGTAAGGCCCGGGGTCTTCATCTGGAAAACTTGACAAGAACCATACCTGACGCGAAACGATGTTGCTTGGTACAACGTCGCTGAGGACGTCGTCCTCCATGGGAACGTCTAGGTTCTGCAAAACCACTCATTCAGCATACAAAATTTGTGACGATGAAGAGCGACGAACACTCATTTCTCAGAATCGGGGAGGGAGGAGAAGGAGGTGATGGTGGGGAGGAGAAGAGACTGGACGCCGTATTTCGAGACGCGCCACCGCCAAACCAGGCGCTTCTGTTGGGTCACAGTCACATGATTATTGTCACACTTTACGGAACTTCTCAGCCACACGACCCAGGCGCAGTTGACTTCTTCTGCAGCTAGCCATTTGCAAGGGTCAAAAAAGCCTGAAAAACGTGTCATTCAGTATGACAAGCAAAAATATAGCGTTCTGGATTCTAGTGCCTTGCAATCAGCTAGCACATGGTGGCACATTAGGCCGAGAGCACGTTCTACTGATTGCATGGAATATCCTGGGTTTCGGTTACTCGACGCGCCTATAGGCACATCTAGCTAGTGATACAATACAATCTGATAGATACAGCATACGACAAACCAAGCCATTACGGTCAGCCAAGTTAGATATGTAGCGACATAGCATGTGAAAGCGTCGATAGTTGCGAGCTTACGAGTCCTTTCCCATCCAGCACATTCAGCGAGAAGCCCAGGCCCGCCGTGGCTTCTTCCGTCTACCAGACCCCGGATCGCTCTTTCTCCCCTTCATCCTGGCACCGCCGCCGGTATCCTCGGGAGCGACGGCCCAATCGGGACTATCGACACTGTGCCGCCTCTGCGTTCTCTCGCGCGTCGCATCGATATCTTCCTGCTCCTCACGAGAGGCGACCGCCCAATCCGGCCGAGCTTCCGTGTGCACGCGTAGATGTACGCTCCGGGAAGACGTTGAAGAGGTAGGCGACGAGAGGTTGCTGTCGTCGACGGTGTTCGGAGTTAGGATGACGGGCGCGTACTGGCTTTGAGTCAGCAGGACGGCGGAGACAGCCAGATCGTTCTCCCCGGTCCAAGTCGTACTCGTGCTCTCAGCCATCTCGGACTGTGGGCCAGCGGGCGAAGACGGTCGGGGAGTGGAGGGCTCGTCTGGGTCAACGGAGGTCCAGTCGTCGTCGTCGTCTATCTCGAGTCCACCAGCGGCCTCGGATGATTCGCCCTCGTCCACGACACGCTTCGCGGGCACAAGCAATGCGGAGTTCATGATGTCTGAGGAAACATCCTCATGCAGGGAATCCGGTCTGGTGCACGGACACTCAACAAACGCCGATCCAGCGAGAGCAACAGTGGCGGAAGGGGAAGTAGCATCGGGATTGTCCTCGGTCAGTCGCTCGGCACCAAGACTTGCTTCATCGTCCTCGGAGCCACCATTGTCGACGGAGAGAAGGAAGGGAGTCTCCATCAACAATGAGGCTTCCACGTCTGCTGGCTCGAGGGTTGGTGCTAAAGGCGAAGATATCGAGACAGTGACCAAGCTCTCAGCGGACTCGATACCGGGCTGGGCGTCATCAGAGTCGCCAAACGCATGTCCCGAGGTGGCGCACACCATCTCCTGGATTTCGACGAACCGCGGCTTTTCTTCTGCGTCCGGCGAACCCGCACCGAGCTCTACTTCAGGATGCGCGACAAGCGGCAGATCAGTGACAACACCGTCCACATGTAGGGACTCTGGCTGCGAAGATTCCTCTGCATCTCGTCCCTCAGGCCCTGAAATGTTGGTTTCCGCCTCGTGGTGAGCCTCTAGACTTGGAAAGGGCTGAGACGGAGGAAGACCGCTGACAACACCCCGGGCTGCGCTCTCTGCGAGGGGGGCTCGAGGCTCGATGATAGGAATCGCGATGACCTCAAAGCCCGGAGTGCTATCGGGTTCACCCGCGAGCGCAAGATCCTCGCTGCGAGTGCAAGGCTTTACGTTATATAAGCACTTCTGAAGCACGGCGCATGAATCCTGAGGAAGTTACTCACGAAGACATCTACACCGGCATCCTTCTCCGGGAGTGGTTCACGCGTTCCGTGGGGAGTTTGTGGGGGTTTTCGTGTGGGAAATAAGCTCGACCAATGGGGTATGAGACGATAGCGATGGGAGATAGTCGTGAAAAAGGCATACTGCGCCAACCTCTGGGTTATCAACGCGATATGAAGCGCAGGGCATGGAACACGCACATAGATCATCACAGCAGTGGCGAGCACCACTAAAACCGTCGCATATCTCGTCTCCAAATCCGCCGCTCCCAGGACGGCCCAATACGAGAATCCGTGTGGCGTAAGCATTGGGAGATGGGGTGGCTGTCGCGGCTAGTTAGATCTCGGAGAGTAATGGGTGTGGGCTGTAGTGGTCAAACAGGAGTGAGAGACGAGGCAGGGGGTATCCAGAAAATGCCTGCTTCCCGGCGAGGAGCCCCGTCGCAGACAAAGCAGCGACCGAAAGGTCGTGCACGTCCAAGAAACTTAGAAAGAAAGCGGCCATGCCGCCACAACGGTCCCGATCACTTAGACGCCTCGGGCGCTTCTAGCACTGGCAGCGATGTCTCGGGGCGAGCCTGAGCTTGGCTTCGAACTCAATGATGTATCATTGAGCCGGATGCCCCAACACCCTTGGCATGGATTTCCCCTCATTTTCTCCTCACGTGACAAAATGAATGAACCACCGGTTCGATGGTCATTCATGTGAGTCGGCCTTGAGTCGATAACTCACGCCCAGAAACAACCGTCGCCCCAGAGCTGGAGAGGTAGTAAAGTTCTTCACGGAGATAACAGTGGACGTCGACGATCCGGAGAAATAGCTTACTCGGACACCATCGGCTGGACTGGACGAATTGAATCGCCCGAAGAGCGACGTACCCGCAGTGACTGACGGTATAGGTATATGACGGAGTACTCCTTCAGAGCGCACAAAGGGGAAGATGGTACAGGGAGACTAGTCAACCCTGTTTGTCTTTGTTTGATATAGAGCCCAAATTACCATTGGTTCGATCGGTAATTTCGCTATCTAAGATCAAGGAAAAAGAAAACGCGTAACATATCATGTGTACCGGGTTTCGTGGCCATTCATTTATAAACATGAGGTTATCGTCACGAGCGAGAGCGCACTGCACTCTTCGAAAGAATATGCGGCGACATGCAGGTTCTGGATCGTGAGCTGTGAGTTCAGCACTTCGAACCGATTTCCGCAATAGCCGCGGATTCAGAACTTGAAGGCTGGGACGCGGAGAGGTCTCTGCGGCGGAAGAGACGAGGATGGCACGCGATCTACGGCCCCAGTCCGTCCCCCGGCAGAGTACTAGTGAGTGAGTACCAAAAATCAGAAAAGAGGAAGAGGGCGAAACACTCACGAACGCCCGTACGCGTTTCCCATAGACGTACATCGGGATGGACGCGAGCCAGCAGATCGCCTGGCACGCCCCCAAAGCGAGCAGCGTTCGCTTGATGCCGGCCGAGCGGACGATGTCGTTCGCGAAGAAGGCGGAAGCGTAAATGAGCACGCTCATGGCAAATTCCGCCATGGAGATGATGTATAAGGAGTCGGCTCCGTGCGTGTCGAGCAGGTACACATGTATGGCCACGCTGGACGCCACTGTGCTGAAGTACATTATCCTGGGGAGGAGGAGGTCAGATTCTGTTTTTGTTCATGCCAGTGCACGACTTAGAATGGAAGACTGGTGTGTCAGAGGATTGAAGATGGTGAAGACTGCCTGGGTACGCAGGCCCGGCGGGGACTGGATTAGGAAAAAAACGATGGGACGTACATGAGGCATGCGACAGCTCCGATCCAGGGCATACGATTGTCATTTCCGAGGGCCCAGCCTATGTAGCCAAATGCACCCACAAGCATGCTGAACATGAGGGTGAGTCGGTATTCGGGCTCATAGATGCCGCGGTTTCGTTGAGACATCCAGACAATCCACCAATCGCCAAGAGGACCAGTGACGACTATCGCAAGGAGAGTTCCGACAAGAAAACTCAGATGGGTTAAGCCCTGATGAGTTAATATGCGTGAGGGACATGATAGCGCAAACCGCGGATCAGGACTCACAATTTGGCCCGGGTTGAAGCCGTACGTGGTTGTGAAGATCATCGACAAGCACACTGAGACGATACCTGGGTGGGCCATGTCAGAACCCCTGCTTCTCTTGTCTAACGCACGCCCTCGGGATTTCAGAACTTACCCAGAGACACAGAGGGTATCAAATCGCTCAGCAGGAAGAACCACGTCTGCAAGATGTACGGAAGTCAAAATTAGTTAATGTCGGACTCTATGCACTGCGAGCTGGCACGCACCAGGGGTGAAAGGAGAAAGGAGAATGGCCGTAGGAAAATCTTCCACACACTCTCGTCCGAAAAGGTCCCACTGTAAATCTTGCGCTGAGAGAGAAAAGCGGGTAGGCTCGAGCTCGCAGGCTGAACATCGTCCCGGTGACCACCAACATGGACTTTGACACCAGACGTGGCCGATGCCCGGGACACCGTGCTCTCGATGCTCTGCTTGGCGTTGGTGCTAGTGCTGGTGTTCTCGTGCCTTGTCGTCCCGGGGCGGCAATGCGCCGGTTCTTCGCGACGATAAGTTGTCTAAACTATATTATTCTATGGAACTCGAAGACAATGGATGTGGAAACCCACCTCAGGCACAAAAACAAACACCGCAATGAACGCTACCCCACAGGCGGCACCGACAAACCAGAATCCGGGCCGCCATGACAGGTCTTGGGTAACGTAGCCATTGATCATAGCGATCCTATTCATACCCCATTAGCTCGCAGTATAAACATGTGAGACACGGCAACATGAAATCTCACAATACTGAGCCTCCAATCTTGAAGAGACTCCATATACATGTACGTGAGCCACGTTCATGAACACTGGAAGACGGACTGTGAGCCTACGTCCTCTCAAACTACCTAAATAGCAAGTACGTGGAAACTCACAAGTAGAGGTTCTCAATCATGAGTGGAACAAGACTGTTGGACAACCTCATTCAGTACACCAGTGGGCAGCTATGTGAAGCGCTGGTGATGCGAACCTGCGTGCCGGAGCCCCTCCCAATCCCTGGAATACACGAGAGGCATGGATAGACATCAGGTTCGTGCTAAGAGCAGCCCAGATGCAAGATATGAACATCTAAAAGCCGTCAGTCACGGTCGTGACCTGACAAACAGCCAGACTTCTGCGCACCAAGAAAGTACTTAAAAGATACACAATACGATAACCATACTTGATGGCCAATGGGATTTGCAAGAGGCTATCGCCAGCGCGGTCAGTGTGTTGTAATAGTGTTAGATAAGCACAACTCACGCGAATATTCCAGTTCCAAGTAAATGGGCACCAAAGGAGGATGAAACCTCGCCCACCGACACGTGAAATTCCTTCGCTAACGGCACATAGGCCGGGCTGGCGAGTGGCGAAATTGCACTTGCGAAACTTGACGCGAACACTCTGTCGGCGTAATAAGGAACATAAAAAACTAATGAGCGGTCATGAGAGGTGGAGTCGATTATAGATACACCTACAGTGTCCAATAACACGCCTCCTTTTTCCACTTGGACCAGTTCAACCTATCACGGTCGTCGGGATTGAGAACTCAATACATCACGGTATTCACGGGAAACCAACGCACGGATCACGAGGGTCGTCGGATGGCTGGGGAACGAGTATTATGTGCGACTGCTTGCCTGTCCCGCGTTTGAGCTCCGTTGCTTCGTCGCCTTTAATCACCTGGTTGTCAGTGACTTTGGCCGAGAGCAGGCAAGTCCCCGGGACGCTGTCCAGCTTGTGACTCTCTGGGGGGTTGTATGAAACACTCGATACATGTCACGGCCCGCGAGGGCATGGTTGAGGACGCACCGAGTATCCCTAAAGCCATCGGACTCCAGGCGACCAGATGGGACGAGAGCAAGGGAATTGGACAAGCGCAAGTGCTGGAGTAAGATTGTGAGCGAAGCCGGTTGGGGCGGCGCGATGTTCGAGGGTGACGTCGTGCACTAGTTTGAGCGAACGCAGGGGTTAGAAATGGTGGTCTAGAACCAAGACCGAGCAGCTTACGGGGTACGGCGTCCCGCGCTATGGTGCCGATGTCAGAATCGATCCCAAACAAAAGGAGGGAGAGGGAAAAGGAAGCGGAAGAGGATGCCCATGGGGATGTGGAGGCCAGGGTTATTATACGTGGGTGATACTCGTCTCCTCGACTGCGGGCATTCCACCGAATCTAGCCATCCGTCACAGAGAGCCGAGGATTGTATGTCACTTTGTTTGTTTTCCACAATTGGGATGAGTATACGAAAAGCATAAGTACAGGAAATAGACTCGGACGGTGTGAGACAAACGCACCCTGCTTCCGCCACAACCAACCAGTGAAGGGCTGGGGGCAGTGGCATCGAAGCCTCGATCATCATGAAAAGACCTCGATTGGTACCGCCAGTACGCAAGATCGGATTAAAACTTCCAGCTTGGGCTGATCTCCTGATAATGACCTACGATAAAACAGACGAAGGTTTGAAGTAAAGAATGTAAAGATGGGACACTGTTCGCAACCGTACCTGTAATAAGACCCGTGCGATGGAACACAGTGCATGAGCATACCAGGAAGCAACATACCCTCCCAGCCTCGTTTCCGGCCGCATGTAGCAAAGGAGTTTCATAAGACGAGAAACGTGTACAATGACCATCTTGCACAGTCCCCCGTGCGCGGTATGCCTTCTTCGGAGTCTGTCTGAAAAAGTCAATAGTGACAGCGGACCCGCGAAGCAATCAGCACTGCGCCATTGATTAGCCCTCATCGCGAGGTTGCATACAGTCTCTACATGCGTACACCATGCCAAGGTCCAGAGGTAGCATAAAAGTTGCAAATGCTGGGAAAGTAATTGATGCTTGCCAAAAGTCCGAAGAGATGTCGTGCACTTGCCTCCAGGTAAGTCGATTCCGATCTATCCACTTCCTCCTGAGTATCGAGTTGGGTATACCGGTACCGAGGGCCGAAATGATTGACGGATCGGCGGACTCAGAGACTCAGTGATAGTGCGGCAATGGATGGTGTCCAAACCGAGACCGCAGAATTTTTAAAGTCGGTTTATGGCCTAAACTGGAAGAGACTTAAAGCAGAGTTGATTCCCATAAAGTGGGGGTGTTTGTGATGAAGTTGCGTACAGGTGAGTTCGAAGCTGAAGTTGCGCTACAGGTGACGGTCTCGAATCATAGTATAGTTTAGCGCCCGGTGTTGATGGTCATCCTAAATTCGAACCATTGTTAGCGCCCTGAAGCTGTGCGTGATCGTCCGAATTTAGTATATGGCTCTCATCACTGCTTTCCTCTCGTCCGCCACCAGGCGTCCAAATGGCTTGCCTTGTAGCAACTACGTAACGCTACCGCTACTAGTTCCCATATCGATATCACTCTTTCAACGGACAAGCCGGGGACTGAGGTCCTGAGGTGCTGGAACTCGAGGTAGCCACGCAGCCCGCAGCACGTCTCGTCAAGTT
The DNA here is from genome assembly GCA_026283605.1 of Ganoderma lingzhi. Classification (NCBI taxonomy): domain Eukaryota; kingdom Fungi; phylum Basidiomycota; class Agaricomycetes; order Polyporales; family Polyporaceae; genus Ganoderma; species Ganoderma lingzhi. Next base: position 4,665,250 of record JAPJYM010000001.1, read on the forward strand.
GTGCCACGCCGCACGGTGAGGAAGTCTTCCGGTCAGGCCGAGCGGGGTCTAGCACAGAGACTCTCCAGAATCGCTTGTACTCACGCATTGACAGGCGATTCGGAAACCTGCCGGGTGGCGACGTCAATACTACCAGCTCCGAGCCGACTGCAGTCGCTTGCAAGAGGCAAGAAGGGTTCATTACGCCTTGACCCTCTTCTCCTCTACCGCTTCGGTATTCCACAAACGAGATATAGATATATAGGTCGCAGTGAGTCGTGCAAGGGAGCCATTGCTCGTGCGTTGCGCCGGGCCACGTACCTTGCCATGACAGGCAGGCATTTGCTGCGCACGCCTGAAACGAATATTAAGACCGAAATTGGTTCTTGGTCCGCTCATAACCTACCTTAGCCTGTTCATCCGATAGTCCAACTTCCAGCCTTGTCAAAACTGGGCTCCGCCGCCACCGCTCCGTATTCACCAGGCGAGTCCATTTCGGCTTCCTCGCGGATGCCCTCTATCACGTTTTACAGAATCGTTTCTCTCTTCGTGCAGGCGCGAGCTCAAACACGGCGGATCGTGGACCCCGGAGCTGCTGCAATGTAAATGTAGTTGTCCAGTCATTTTCTCTGCAGTTTATATACCACGGCGATCGAAGGATAGTGCTAGCACGTTCCACTCCACCCCTACGATCCCCTTGGGTTGTCCTGGAACACCATGGTTTTTGGAATACTCGGTATGTGTGAACTCAATCCTGCCTTTCACGACGACCATGGAACAATCAACGATACGTTCTGGCATTACAGAGGACCATAAGCTGGTCAACGTCCCTGGGACAGGCCTTCTATCGACTAAACACAATAATGCTTCGATAGACGATGCAGGGCAACTTAAACGCGGGACTGGAAAGTCCTCGGACATAGTGCTGATCCCTCAGCCTTCGGACGACCCTGGAGACCCGTGCGTCACTTTATCTGTTTGTACTCTACTCATTAGTAGCTTTCTTCTGACTTTGTCTGGGGTAGCTTGAACTGGCCCCAGTGGAAGAAGGAGGCATGCTTCTGGAGTCTGTCAGTGTGCTTCGCCATGATTTCCATTTTCCATGTTCACTGATCTGCCTCCCCCTGCTCCATCACGTCTAACAGAATCTTAGCTTCAGTCGCAGAAAGCGCCTCAGATACTCTTGCCGCCCCGGGGTATGTGTTACTGGCGGAGGAATTTCACGTATCGGTGGACGAGATCGCATCGTCCTTCACCGCTTCCAGCCTTGGATTCGCGCTATTCACGTGCGTTGGCCCAGTGTAGCCTGCGGTGCATATATGTGCTGAGTGGTGGTAGACTCGTACAAAACGCACTAGCTTTCAAGTACGGTCTTCGGCCAGTATATCTCCTCGGCACTTTACTGGTATGTCCGGTCTGTCGGCGTCCGTGTCGTGTCTGCTGACGCGCCTACAGTTGTTCATGTCAAGTGTCTGGACCGCCCTCAGCCCAAGTCTGACATCCGTCCGTGCATCTCGCGTGTTTCAGGGGTTTGGTATATGTATTCCACGAGCGTGCGTACGAGCAACATGTCTCCCGGATGTTCAAATAGTCGCTCATCGATTTCGCAACTCAGCCTTATAGGAACCACCATCGAACACATCTTCTTGTCAGTCATTATAGCACTACACAACTGTTCAGCGCGGACTGATGTCAGTTCTCCAAGTGTCCATGAACGTGGCTCCCGTTCGATCATATGGATTATTTCAGGAGGGATTGGATCTACATTGTGAGTTGCCACAAATTCCTATATGGCACGCATACTAGGAAACATGCTGACGGGATAGTGCAGAGGCCCTTTCATCTACAGTTACGTTGTCCAAAACTTGTCTTGGCAGCTAGGGTTTTGGTTCGTCAGCACCGTGTGCGGGCTGTCCTTCGTTGGGGTATTTTTCTTCGTGCCCGAGGTTAGTCGCCTTCATATCTTGCCTGGGAGCGGATGATATAGCCCCGCCCAGACGACCTATCATCACCAAGCGACTGCTATCCATCCCACCAAGAACAGTAAAGACGCGAATGACGGCGACGGGGACACAGTCGAGAAGGTGCCTCCTACAACTGACACCACGGTCGTGGACGTGCAGCACCTCGAGCAGAGTGCTCCATGTTCGAAGCCTCCCTCATTTCTCCGGCAGCTCAAGATCTATAACGGGACGTTTTCCCGTGATAGCCTGTGGAAGATCTTCCTCAGGCCATACCCATTCATCTTGTCACCTATCGTACGTGTCATACCTGTCGATTTTTGGTGGTGCACTCATTCATTCGCACATACTATCTCGCAGACATGGCTTATGTTCCTAACCGCTTCAGTGTCAGCGGTATGGTTCAGTACGTTCGGACATCTATGTCTTTGCATAAGACACCCGGGGCAAGTACTTACACAGTACACTGATGCAGATTTGGTGATCATCTGCTCGACGACAATCTTCACAATCACGTATCGCTTCAACGCTGCCCAAATTGTGCGTCCTTCTGTGTCTCACTGCCTCCCGGAAGCTTGTCGTCATAATCATCATCTCAAACTTGTCAGGGTATAACGCATCTGTCTGGCCTCGTTGGGGCCATCCTTGCGATTCCAACCACCATACTCAGCGACCGGGCAATCATCTGGATATCCCAACGCAACCACGGCATCTACGAGCCCGAATACCGACTAGTCTTCATGCTCACCCTGCTCTTTTGCGTGTTGAGCTATATAGGCTGGGGAATCGGAAACGACCACCACATGCCCTGGATGGCAGCCGTCGTATGCGTCGCGTATGTCCTATGCCTTCTGACCTCGTCTATCCATTCACTGACCATTGTGTCCTCCCATGCCATTCTTCCACTGCCACTGCGACTATGCGCCCATTCAAATCACCAATCCGGCGTACATCACGTATCGTCTCCGCTCCATTCGGCGCTCTGGCTTGGTAGGACGGCTACGTTCAGCAACACCATCGCCTATGGGACGGCAGTGATGTACCTATTCGACGCGCACGGTGCAAACGCACAGCACATTCTTTCCCTCACCAATGCCGCCAGGCAGATGATCATCTACGGCTCCACCTTTTTCGCCAACGGCTTCATCCTGTCCCACGGCGTCAAGGTCTCGCTGCTCATACTCGGCGCATGCCAGGCCGCCTCCTTGCTCTTGTGCATTCCGATGTACGTGTACGGAAAGCGCATGCGGTCATTTGTGAGTATTCGCAGTTCCGCCGGCATCCGCTTCGCCGTGCCTTCTGTACTTGTCGCGATTTACACGCCGGAGGTATCGCAAACGCTGAACGAACGCTAAACAGATCGCGCGCCACCCCCGTCTTTTCCCCAGAGAACCGCCGAAGCCCGAACATCTCCCACCTGCGGGCACGTCGGAGACCGGCTCGAAGCGTTGAACGAGTGGTGGACGCATATTTTGTGTCGGAGGGTGCTGCGCGCCCTGGCTTCTCACCACAACTTGATACTAACGAAACACACAACCACGAAACCCTCGAGTTCACACAATGTATTGCGTATTCCAAGACATACCTCCATGAAACGCGCACACACTAGTACTGCATCGCACCCGTCCCAATGATCGTCCTTTGCCTCCGCGCGTTCGGTCGGCCTATCAACCTAACCAACTAAGTCTATTTACTAGACCGTCGTCTTCGCAGCCCTCCAGCGTTCCCAGAGCGCAGCGTCCCGCTCGAACCCTTCCTCGCCCGCTTGCACGCCTCGCCAACGTCGTCGTAGAAATCCGCCTCGCTCCAAGTGCGCTTCGGAGCAAGTCTGGACCCGCTCCGTGAGGGGCGGCGGACGGGACCGAGTTAGACTTGGACTTGGACGCTCCCGTCTGTCCACCACCGGCCAGACCTTCCGGATCGCGGTCATACACGCGCCGACGATGCGGTCGTGGGTCTGCAGCGGCGAGGGCGCAATGTCTCGGGGCGCTGGTGCGCTTGGCGCATCGAGCTCGAGCTCGTCATTTGGAGTGATGGCCGCAAGGAGGTCGCTGCCGTAGTCGGGGAGGCTAGCTTGGGCACCGCAGCACGAGCCTCGGGCAAAGATGTTGATATTTTCGGAAGGCCGGAGGGGCGCGGGCTCGGTGAGGACGACGTGCTGGTAGTGCTGCTTGCAGAGGCGGGACAGCTCGGCAAGCAGGCTGGCGAGCGGATGGTTGGCGGGGAGGCCGTCGACGAACGGAGTGCCGTTCTGCACCTTCTCGAGTTTGAGCGGACTGCCTTGGGGCGCTGGGGAGTGTCGGTGGGGACGACCGCGTCGTAAAGACACTGGGTCAGGTACGCAAGCTCGGCTTCGGCGGACGCGGCGTTGGGGAGGTGCCTGAGCGCGCAGTAGTTCAGGACGTGCATGAACGACTCGAGGTCGTCCGCCAGCTCGTGCTGCCCCGCGGGACACGCCTGCAAGCGAGCGGACATGAATGGCCAAGTTCCCTGCAATAACTCCATATAAGCGTCCCAAAATCGATGAGATACGATTGGGGCACTCACAAGGCGGTCAGCTCGAGCACCCGGGTCTCGAACCATCCCCTTCCTAGGCCATCCTATGTCCCAATCGCAAAGTTGGTCGAGTGCCCCGATGGGAGTAGGAATGCCGAGGTCGTCAGGATCGTAGATGACGATGCTTTCGATGCTGATACCCTGGTGAAGAATGCCGCACTGTCTCCACGCTTTGGAGTGGGCTGTGATTGCCAGCAGGTCAGACGGATGTGTCAAACCGTCTGGCGACGAGGATCACGCACCTACGAGGGCCCAAGTGACAGCTTTCACGAGTTCAAACGAGTTCGTGAAGTCTTCAAGAGGTCTACAGATCTCCTTGAAGACCAAGCGATAATGGACTAGGGGAAGAGCGTCTTCGGAAGGCTCCGCGCAGCACGCAGCACGCTGACATTGACCATCGAAGAAAACATCGCCTCCCCCGAGCAGGGTGGGGACATACAGATCCCGGTGGTTTTTCTCTGAGCTGCAGATAGGTCTCGAACTCAGACTGCACATCCCGCGAGTCCAGTCGCCAACTGTCCTTGATGAAACCACCGTGTCGGTCGTCAGGTCGTACGCGACAAAGCCTTCGCACCCTTGCCCATGAGAGAACGAGGCTGAGATGCGGGCTTCCCGACGAGGAACTGTCGCTGCGTATGGGTGGTTCCGCGGCGAACAGGGGAGCCATCGGAGGAGAACGGCGCATCCACCGTGATCTTGACGATGGGCCATCCCTCAGCAACGGCGTTCCTCAGGCCACGCGCAGTGGCGGAGTCCACATGGAACCGAGCATGCAACTCCTGAACCTCGCGACCTCGTCCTCGGATGCGAGCGTCGCCGTCGGGTCGTGTCCTCGCTCGGCGCGGCCCGTGCGCGATAGGCGGAAGAGGAACGTCCCGATGATCTCGGGGTGCGCGACGTAGTCGAACTCCTCGGAGACGACCGCCCCCGTCCTGTCGAAGCGGAGGAAGCGGGCGCAGTCACACATGAAATGGATCGCGAAGAGGAACTGGCGGTGCTGGCGGTTGAACACTTCTGTCGCGTACTCGACGAGTTGGCCTCTGCTCAGGCAGCGCTCTCGTCCGGTAGGAAGGAAGGGGCTCCGGGGAGTGTAGCGCGAGGAGAAAGGAGCGGCTTTGGGGTCCCACTTGACTTCGATGAGGAGCTCTAGCGAAGCCCAGATGACGCGAGCGTCGAGGGAGTTGTCGCTCGAACCTGTGCCGGCTCGAGCGGTAGGGTAGATGCCCATGTCAGGACGAAGCGCATCGCCGGATGACCCTGAGACCGAGGAGTCTGGGAGGCGGTCTGTAATCAGAGCTTCATACCCCTCCCAACCAACGGCTTCTAGATAGTCGTTCAAACCATCGCGCTGTCGGTCATGTAAGTGTCTATCCCTACCATAACCACGAGTCCGAGGACGTACCAGACCAGAATACATCCCTTGCTCCTGGTTCTCGAGGTCCACTTTAAATGGAATGAAGGTTACCGGCGTCGGATCCGCACCTGGCAGACAGCTCTGGAACCAGGAGTCTAGCGGGTGCTCCCGCCACACCATCTCGCTGTCGAGATCGAGGCGCCGCTGATCGTGCTTCTTCGTCCCCGAGACATCCGAGAGAGTCCTGGTGCGTTGCACACGAGGGGGAGAAGGAGCATCGCTTGCAGGGCGACACTCGAAGGGGGGTGTAGGTCCGCGCGATGGCGGACCCGAGGAGGAAATCATACGGGGGTGTCTAGATTGGGACGTGGGGGGTCGAGTCAGCCAGACGCATAGACGGCAAGACATTCCGAATCTAGAGAGGTGAGTCTTATACACAATATCCACTCGCTGGCTATTTTGGGGATTGAAGATCTGTGGGTCCTATCGGATTCCTGAAGGTGCTTCTGGCTGCGATACGTCCGCGATAATGCCACGGCTGTGTGCTTGAACGCTCAATGTAAGTCCGCAACTTAATTCGAATGCAAGGCCTGGAACAATGGACATCGCCATATGACACTCATGAAGAGGTTTTGAATGAGAATATTCCGACGTCGGAGAGGTCAGAAGGAGGACACGCACCGACAGAAACGACTCGAAGGTGGTAGAAGAGGCGTGCGAGTAACGCAGAGCGCTACCTTCGCGCGGATACAGCATTGCAATCAACGTTGCGGCGCCTCGAGACGGGATGTCTTCGAACGCGCGGATTACAGGAGCAATACAACATTACGACCAAGACCCAGGAGTCCGAGATGACCCAACAGCATTGCACCGCAACGCAATTACAATCGACGTTCACATCACATAGCCTCACCAGGCTGCAACGCGCACGAGAGCCATCAGCATCGCGCAGCCATTCGCATCGTCATCATGAGAACTCACCTGTACATCAGCACTCAACACAGACAACCTCCCGCTCTCCTGCGCCGGACCCAACCTCTGCGGGTCTGCAAAAGGATTGAGGGACGCCGGTCGCGGTGCCGCCAGTCCCTCTGCAGCGGGGCGAGAAGCAGCTGGGAGCGGGTCCGCGAACGGATCGAGCAGAGCCTCGGCACTCCAGCTCGAGCGCGACTGACCAGGGGCGGGAACGACGATGCTGTCGCGCGTCGTGCTCCTCATCGTCTCGCGCATGTGCAGCTTCGGCTCCGGCATCAACGTAGACGCGTTGCTCGGGGTGGGGCTCACGCGCATGCCATCCGTGCTCCTCGACGCCGTCGAGACCGCGCTCGGGAACAGCGCGCTCAGGCGCGTGTCCGCCGCCTCGCCCATAGGAGGCACCGGGACCCTTCGGGGACCACCCGTGGTGTGAGCTGGGAGGTTCTCGGGATCTCCGCGGCCGGTGGTGAATGCGAACGGCACTTGAGCTGCGCGTCTGCGCGCCCGGACGCGGAAGAAGAAAAAGACGAGGAGACCCAGGATAGCAAGACCGCCGAGCACACCGCCGATGACCCCGCCCATCATCGCCGAGTTGCTCTTCCTACTGAAACACGCGTCAGCGGACAATGTGACGAGGGAGCGAACAAACATACGCGGCCACAGTGGAGGACACCTTTGTGGGAACGGGCGTGGTGAACGTGGTCGTGACCAGGCCGGTGCTGGTGGAGGTAGTGAACAGTGTAGAAGCTGGTTTGCCGCTGCTGAAGATGGTGCTGACCGCACTGGTCGCAGTCGAAGTGCTCGTAAAGGTGGAGGTCACAGTCGACGAAGATTGTGGAGCTCCTCGGTCAGCAGCGGCGCTACGTGCCCAGTGTCAAATTTCGATTCCACGAATAATCAATGTGAGACCGACCTGGCGCTTGTGGTAAGAGACGTGCCACTGCCGCCATCAGTTGGTGAGGCCGTGCTGGCTGTTGGACCGACGCCGCTCGCATTAACGCCACTGCTGCTCGAGCCTCCCTGCGCGCTGCTCGTCCCGCTACCTTTCCCGCCGTTGCTGGAGGCATTGTTAGACCCGGAGCTATTGGAATTGCCGTCAGCTCCATTGACAGATCCTCCGCTGCCGCTGTTGTTTCCCGGTGTGACAGGCGACGTGACCACGGGATCAGTCGCCGATGGCGACGCTGTACCTGACGCCGACACTGAAGGCGATGGTGAAGGGGTCCCAGGAGCTGAAGGCGGTGCGGGAGTTTCACTGACAGATCCAGTCGATGGAGGCTGGTCTGGCTTTGTGCCGCCACTCTGGGTTGGAGAAGCCGACGCCCCGGACTTAGTGCTGCTCAGGGTCGGAGAAGCGGGTGGGATAGAAGTAGGGCCTTTAGGACCACTGGGAGGCGAGTCAACAGCAGTCGTCGTCGACACAGTAGTCGCAGACGACGCAATTGTCGTCGGCGAGGCAGCCGCCGGAGAAGACACAACAGTCGTGGACGATGCAGGTGGCGTAGAAGACGCACGAGGCGTGGACGACGCACGAGGCGTGGACGATGCATCAGTCGTAGTCGACGTGGACGTAGTAGAGTCGCCAGTACCGCTGATTTGGCGGGGTAAACTATGTACGACAGCACGAAAACAGCACACAACAGAAACTCACCTTGGGGAAGGCGCGACGCCACCAGCACTGGCCGCCGTGGACACATCGGATCTTGTTGAAGAAGAACCGGTGGAAGGCGTGGCAGGCTTAACACCACCAGACGTCGGAGCTGCCTTCGTCGACGCTGACAACAAGATTGAATATCACATCGCGAAGCAGGACCATGATGACAGCACGTACTGCTGTCGGCGGCCTCGGAGCTGGACACAGAAGGCACGAGCACATTGGCAGTCGTGGTGGCTGATTGCACCGCCGTGGACGACCCCCTCGATGTTGCGGAAACCTGAGTTCGTGAGGCCGACGGAGTTGAGCTCGTGGGATCCTCGGCGCCAATGGCGGTAGAAGTTGGAACTGAGCTCGTTGGGTCGCCAGATCCTGTCGTCGTGGGGATAGCAACTGTTGTCGGGGTCCCCGTAGAGGAAGAGTCCTCGGTCGATGCCTGAGTGTTGGTTGTCGACGCAGACATCGTGGTAGAAGCAGAGGTGGCGGTTGGGGTGGGATCAGAGGTCGAAGTATTGGCTGTGCTCACCGCAGAAGTGGTCGGTGTCGCAGATGAGGTGGATGAAGCGGAAGTCGAGTGGGCCGTCGACGACGCTTCGGAGGGGCTAGAGCTCGCCACCTCAGTGGCGAAGGTCGGCGCAACATGGGTACTCGTCCGATCGCTTGTAGGAGACGGAGAGGAAGAGGAAGAGGATACTGCACCTCCACTTGAAGAAACAGATGCTCGCAAAGTCGTAACAGGTGGAGTTGCGGGGCTAGCCTGCGCTGCAAAAGGGAAGAGGTTGAGGACATGCAGAAGACGCGTAACTGCTGAATGTTCACGTACCATCCGAGGAAGAGAGGGGATCCTCGCGTTTCAACGCGGGAGACCTAAAGAAAGGAGCCATAATGAAAGAAAGAAAAAGAGAAGGAGAAGGAGAAAGCGAAGGAGAAATGGCACTCTGCTTGTGGGCGGGAAGCAAGATGCATGCCGAGCGATGGGCGGGCCGCGAGATGATATTGATATGGACGGTTCAAACACCCGAGAGTGTGTTGCCGGACGGCGGAAAGAATCCAGGAGTGATGGTCGCAATTGCCCGATTTGATGCAATCGGTGATGGAGAGGCGAGGAATCTCACAGAATGCTCACCACTGTTGGCGGTGCTGCAACTCAGTGATATCGTCCTTCACCACGATTCGCGTCGTTGTACGTTCGAATGGCCATCGTAGCCCCCAGACGGCAATTGGGTATATGTCTAGAGTTAACTGTCAGCGTGGAATTCATCGTCGTGGAGACAAGAAGTAAGAGACAGTTTCTGCCACACAACGGACTCCCCACGGTCATAACAGATTAGATAGACGCTTCCAACCTGTGCCGTTCCTGTGGTAGATCTTGAACGCTCAGGGCGCCAGCCTTTGGCAGTTGAAGGACGGAAGGAACTTGAAGAGGGCTGTTCACAAGGCTTCTTGACATCTCACAGGACCCCCGGCAATGCACCCAAATGTATGATCCGATTTTCCAAAATTTGGCCGTTTTTGTCCGATGGATCAGGCCTGTTTCGAGGCCGAATCCGTCCGGATTTGACCAGGCCTCCGACGTTTTGCTCGAATTTGTCCGGGCTATGGATCAGGCCGTCTGGGGCGCGAAAATTGTCCGGATTCCCTAGATTAGGCCTTTCTGAGCCCTATTTTTTCTCTAATGGTGTACAAAATGTCTTCTTCGAAGGTATGAGGCTAAATTCGAGCCAGGAGGATGCGAGTGACTGACATTACAGAACAAAATGGGCGACCTGCGAAAGTTGCACTCCGGCGCTTCCCCCTTGGTCGGCGTTTAACGCCCGGAACCCTAGTATTGCATCGTAAGTACCGCTGTAAAGACCAATAACTAACGTAGATTGCCTATTAATCACATCACAAACCGGGTATAGTTCTCTCCACAATCTAGGTAATAAATAATCCGTCACTGACCGGGGCCCGGGCCACTAATGATAGCCGCTTAGATCAGGCCTGTAGGTCGCTGGGCAATTTTGTCCGGAGTATGGCATCAGGCCATCTGAAAATCTTGGGCCAAATTGTCCGGATATGATCAGGCATGGGGTTTTTGGGAGGCCAATTTTGTCCGGATTCGGCCTCATACATTTGGGTGGATTGCCGGGGGTCCTCATCTCACCCGGAGGACATACCTGAATCAATGCCACAACACAGCACAACACTCAGCCGGTGAACGCACAGGTCACCGTCGTCTCGAACATCTTCACTACTATTACTATTCCGGACATCTTCACTATTCCAGACATCAAGGCAACTGTAAGTACAAGTCCACACTCGTGGCAAGCCGGAATGGATGACTATCCGTAAGACTCTGCGGGTTTAGAGTCGCCGTAAACCCATCAGCGGAGCTTTAACTGGCCGGAAGATCTTGGGCGCTCGACGACGAGGCCGAGTTTTGCGATGAGCGTCTATGAGGTGCACGTGCATTTTCTCGCATTATATCAGCACCAAATCTAGTAGTTCATCAATGCCACCATCATTTGTCAGGCCAACTTTTTTTTTTTTTTTTTTTTTTGTGGTGCATACCGCGACGGCAGAGCCACAGGCCGTCCGCCACGATAATCGCTCGGTACTCAGGCTACTGCCTTTATCACCAGTCCGGAGGAAATGCCTTAACGCACACGGTGTCCGCAGTGTGGGGCTCCTGCTCCGTCATCATACAGGACGTCCTCAGGGGACGTCCCCGTATTCCGGACGCAGACTACCCACTAAAACCCCCGGCCGAGCTAGGGCATCGTACCCAGTCCCGGGACCCTCACCATCCAGGGCCCCCGACCCCGGGCCACTCTTCCACGTATCCCGTACTAGTTTCAGTTTCGCCGCCTTCCGGCCATAGCGTTTACTTGTCATTCCAAAGTCGAGCACCCTCCGTCTCGCAATGGTGGCCATCCACCTCGCGGTTACCTCAGGTGGGGTATGTTGGGCTTCCGGTCCTCCTCCCCGTCCTATTACTCTTTCGCACCTTAGTGTCCACAGCAGGTACGCCGACTCAGTGAGCGCGATGCGCATCAGTCGGTCACCCCCATTGTTGGGTGCGTCCGCAGTGTGCTTCGTCGTGAAGATGTGGCCTGCGAGGACCATTCCAAAGTTCAGTCGCGGTAGTGCGACACCCTTCCTGGAGGCGAGCGCCCTCACAAGTCCCCACACTGTTTTCACACTCGCCGCGCGGCATTCAAGGAGGATGTGCTGTAGGGACTCGGTTTCGCCACACATCCCACAGGTGGCACGGGTCTCGTACCCCGGTATCCGTTCCCAGAAAGTCCCGACTCTCAGCGCCCCATGCAAGCCTTTCCAGAGGAAGTCCCTGGCCTTCCTGTGCAGTTCCCTGCTATGCAGGCCCTTCCAGACCGCCCCGGGTGTCGGTCTAAAGCCCAGGGTGTCAGCGATGGCGTCGCTGACCTGCTCCACCATTAGTTGGGTGCGGTGTCGACTGCCCATCTTCACCATCCGGGCTCGCCGTATGCCCCCGTACAAGCTGCGTTGCGTTGCGGAGGCCAGTTGCATCCCTCTCCTCAGGTAATCCCTGTTGCCGGGCAGGGCTGCGGCGGGGGGGGGCTTCGTCGCGCCCAGTTTGGCCAGGTTGTCCGCGGCTTCGTTCCCGGGGTCCCCACTATGACCTTTGACCCATTCGAAGGTGGTCGGGGCGGAACGGGCGCGCAGTTTAGCCACCAATCTCTGGATTTCCTCGGCGTTCATGACGTGAAGCCAGCCCCGCGCCTCCCACTCTCGGGCGTGTTGCGTGATCCCCCGAATGACATATTTCGAGTCCGTTATGACGTGCAGGGGGGCAAAGGGCGGGGCCCGTTCTACAGCAGCCTCGACTGCGAAGAGTTCAGCGGTCTGATTCGACTGGGTGCCCGGCACCCGGAGACCCACATTCCTCGGGTCTTCCGGCCCGTACCACAGTCCGCTGCCTGCCACGGCGCTCGCCGTGCCATTGTCAGTGCAAGACCCGTCCGTGTATACTTCCGTGGCCTCGTCTTCCACCTGAAAGGGCCTCGGTGGTCGTCGGACAGCCGTCCTTGGCAGGTCGGGGGGGCCTGCGAAGACCCTCAGCCCGGTCGTGATCCCTGGGCCATCCTGCAGGGAGGGGTCGAAAACGATCCGCCCGCCTACGTCTTGCGCCCTCTCGTTCCGTCTTCGCCGGAATCTGGTGAGGCTAAGGCCGTCCACGGGCTCACGGCTCAGGGGGTTCCATTTTGGTTGCAGCATACTCAGGTAGCGCCTCGCCGCCTCCGCACAGCGGGGGGGGTTGCGGCACTCGCGGCCGGTCCTATCGTCTAGGCAGTCAAGGCACGGGCAGCCCGGGTGTGGCCGGTGGTTTTCCCTTATTGATATCCGGGCCGCCACTCGCACGCAGTCCAGCACCGTGACCACTCCGTGGTTCTCCCTCAGACATCTTCCGGATGGTGAGTTTCCTACAAATTTCTCTACCTCCATCCCAACGTGGTACCAGATCGGGAGGGCTTCCTTCAGGGACTTCGCAGGCTTGTTCGACTCCAGGCGTACATCATATTTCCTCGCCGCCCGCACCATGTTTCTCAGGTCTGCCGGGAGGCCCGCCGCTTGCCTCGTGCTCACCTCCCATGTTTGTAAGAAGGTATTGACCCGTGCGGCGCGGTCCACATGCCTAGATGAGGAGGTCACGGTCCTGGCGAGGAGGAGGTCCGCCACGGCGGCCCATTTCGGCCTCGTCGCGCCCACGGCGGCATACTCCTTCATCCACATGAGGTCTACAGCCTCGTTTCGTGACCTTATGTCGAGCAGGTTTAGTCCTCCATCCTTCGTTGCCCTGTAAAGTGTCTCGATGCCCACCCGCGGGTGTTGGTCTCCGTCCCAGACGAAGTTTGAGATGATTTTCTGCATGCGCGCCGTGACTTCCTCCGGCATGCCTTGCGCACGGGTTAGGAACTGGGTGCGCCCACCCACTTCCATTCCTACAATGAGCTTCCTTGCATACATCGTCGGTCTTCTCAGGTTCCACCGCTCTAGGTTTCTTTGGATCGTTTCTACGATGGGCGCCCACGGTGCATTCGCGTCCACCCCGTTTCCTATCCAGGCACCGAGCATCCTCACCGATTCACCCTGGCCAACAATACGTACGTTACCTGGCAGGCGTCCATCTTCGCCTCCCATGGTCCTATCCTTCACCATGGAGTCTCGGTGCCGACGGCTCCCGATGGGAATTATGGACGTCTTATCACTGTTAAACTTTGCACGCGAGGCCTCACACCATTTTGCCAGTATGTCTTCGAGGCATTGGAAGTCGTCCTCCTTGTGGAGGTAGACAGTTGTATCGTCGGCGAACAGCATGGCAACTATTCTTTCTGTGAGGCCGGGGACTTCGATGCCTCGCAGGGCGGAGCTCCTTAGGGCGCACGCGAGTGGTTCGATGGCGAGGTTGAAGAGGAGGCACGACATCGGGTCACCTTGCCTCACTCCCCTCGTGATGGTGAAGGCGGTGCTCATTTCACCATTGATTATGACCACACTCTGCGCTCCATTGTATAAGGCTTTTATGGTAGCAATGAAGGTCGGGGGGAATCCTAGGTGTTCGAGGACCTCCCAGAGGTAACTGTGGTTTATCCTGTCGTATGCCTTCTCTTGGTCGAGGGCCACGATGCAGCCATCGAGTTCTTCCGCCTCCGCGTAGTCCAGGAGCAATTTGGTGAGCTTTATGTGGTGGAAGATCTGCCTCCCAGGTATGAATCCGGCTTGGTCAGGGTGGATTACGGCAGGCGCGACCTCCGCTAGCCTCGAGGCGAGGGCACGGGTGAATATTTTATAGTCAGAGTTGAGCAGTGTGATCGGTCGGTAGTTCCCAATCTGTCGCTTGTCTTTCTTTTTGTAGATGGGGCATATCCACCCTTTGTTGAAGTTAGTACCTGGGGCGACGCCGTAATCTTCGATGTCGTTGAAGACTAATTGCAGCACTCGGACGATATCTAGCCCCGGCACCTCTTTCTTCCGGTCTACTAGATGTTGCTTGTTCAGCGCCTTCCAGAACTCAGCTGGTATGCCGTCCAGACCGGGCGACTTCCCTGAGGCCGCCTCGCACAGCGCTGCCTCCACCTCTTCCCGCGTCACTTTCCTTCCGAGGGCGGTCCGCTCCTGCTCCGACAGTCTGGCGGTCACCAATTCAAGTGCGTTTACCGCCGCTCTCCTTCTTCCTTCTTCGGCGTTAGGTGAGTCGTCTTGTAATGAGTTATAGTAGTTCCTCGCGATTTCGGCCATCTTATCCGACCTGTTCGTGTTCCTGCCCGGGTCGCTCCCGTGCGTAGGGTCCGCCAGCTCGTATATGATTTTTTCCGGCTTGGCCTGTGCGTTGAGCCGTGTCCAGTATTTGCTAATTGTTTCACCTTCTAGCCAGTTACGTGCCGCCACCTGTGTCCTCGTTCTCCCGAAGCGCTGTGTTTCCAGCCGCGCAATCGTGTCCTGGAGCATGGCCGCGTGCCTCTGGGTCGCCTCGGATGTCGGCATATCCTGCCGGCTAAGAGTTTCCTGTAGGTCTTCCTTGGTTCTCCTAAGGGCTCGGTCAACTTTGGATACTTTAGTTTTTGCCCTGGCCCTCGCTAGCCGTGCTAGCTCTGTTTTGAAGGCGCTATATGCCATCTGAGGGTTTCTCTGTGGCGTTCTCTCACCTCCCTCGAGTAGGTCGTCCATTAGCTTCCGTCCCAGGTCCTTGACTTTGGTCAGGAGGGTACTGTCCGTTACCAGATGCGCCGGCATGGCCCATCGGCCCTTCCCGATATGCGGGGTCCTGTAGTTGGCCACGGCCATTATTGCCAGTCTGTGGTCAGTTTGGATGCCCGCCTCCTCCATTTGCCAGCCCGCTGACTTCTTTTCTATGTCCTTCGTTACATATATTCTGTCAATGCGCGACTGACTACCTGTACTGGTTTGGAGGTAGGTAAAGGCCCTTTCGGTCCCATTTTCCCTACGCCATCCATCGACGAGCCCGTTCCTCGCCAGGAACTCCGAGATGGCGCTTACAGCTCCTGCATCGTCGCCGTGCATGGGTATCCGGTCCATGGGGTCAGTTACTATATTGCAGTCCCCAAGGAGTATATCCGGGGCTGCTAGCCGGCCCGTTTGTCGGGCGGCCCGGAGGTCCTCCCAGAAGTGTTCGTTTTCCCTTGCGTCATTGGGCGCGTACGTATTAGTGACAGTCAGGGTTTTGTTTTCACCCCATGGCAGTCGGAGCTGGGCGGCGCGTCCCGGGATGATTATGTCGTACTGGCAGTTAATCTCCCCTAGGAGTCGTTTATTGAGGGCGAAGGCTACTCCCCGAGCTCCTGTTTGGTTCACCGGGTCCGGTGATCCAAAAACCGTAAGCGTCGGGGCGAAGACCCGGTTCAGGACCTCAATTCGTTCTTCCGTCAGGTGAGTTTCCTGGAGCGCCAGGACCGCGATCTTTTTATCCCTCATTAGCTGGTTGATACTCATCCACTTTTCGCTCGGTTCAGCGTTTTGGGGCCTGCCGTAACCCCGCATGTTCAGCGTAGCAATCCTGAGCTTTCCTCGGGTCCTCTTCCTTCGCTTGCGTCGCTTCTGCGCGCCCTGCTCACCAGTAGTCCCCTCCGTGGCCTGCTCGCGTTCAGGGCAGGGGGGGGCATCAGGGGCCTCGTCCTGGTAGCACAGGGTGCGTTCGTTCCCATTCAGCCTCTGGTCGCCACCGTAGTCAGGTTGGGGGTCACTGCGGGTGTTGGCGGCGGCCGAGCCCCCGCCCGCTCTCCCTTCCCTGACGCGCAGATTATCGGTATGCCTGTTGACGTTTCCGTGTGTGTCTAAGTCTAGGTCGTTTGGAGTGGTTGGACTTATTTTCCCGACTGTGACAACCATGCCAGCGGGTAGGCAGCACTCTCCCAGCTGCCCGGGCGACTATGCATTGCAGTGGACGGTCGCTGCTCCGGCTCCTTCCTGCGCTTCAGCTTCTCAGCACGGCACGTCGAGGCCTAAATAGGCCGCCGTTGTTTCCGACGAGGTCGGAGGGGGGGGGTGGTACCCGGCTTTCCCGTGCCCACGGGCCGGTATATTTGGGCCGGGCACCGGCCTGTCCCGGTCGTGTCCCCAGCGCGAGGCTCGATTTAGCAGCATCGGTACTCAACGCCGAGCGGGTCGAGAGCAGGGGGCGGCCAGGTTCCTGCCTCGGTTATTCGGCCACCCACGACTCTATAGGTGGCCATACAGTGTCTCGGTTTACTATGCTGGGACTCACGCAATCGGGGGGCAGCGGACCGGGATATCACTCTAACTAACTCTTTTATTGCATACATTGCAGTCGTTGTGGGTTTCGTGGTTACGATACTTTCGGGCTATCGCGTCCTGCAGCGTCAAGAGGTGCGTTATATACATGTCAGGGTCGTGGGGTGGGGCTGTTACGTAGCGTCATTCATAGTTCAGCACGATTTGGTCAAGAAGGGGGCAGGCCGGGGGAGGGGGTGATGGCGGTGCGCGCGCCGCAGCGGTCGGCGCTTATGCCGTTTTAGTCCACAGGGGGCGCGTTTAGGTACGTGCAGACCGGGGCGGGAACCTGGCTCCCTGCGTGGGCTTCATGGCCCTGGCGGCGCCCGCCGTGGTGTTGTCGCGCTCAGCCTTCGTCGTTAGTTTCCTCGGCCCCATCCATTCGTCGAGGGTCGTGAGCGGGCAGTCCTTGTGGTCATGGTCGACGGAGAGGCAGCCCTTACACGGGAAGTGGCGTTTGAGGAGTCCTGTGCCGTTGATGATAGCGGGGTCCTTCCACTTGATGTTGAGCATGGCGTCGATCCAGTCTTCCCACTCCGGGATGGTTGCCGTCGGCGTGTCGATGTAGAGGTCAACGGTCCATTTTCCTTCGATCATCTTGGTGTCCAGCCTGACCGATTCGTAGATGCGTCGGATTGCCACGTCCGGCCCCTCGCGGCGGCGGAAAGGGTGGTTGCTTAGGTACTTGAGGAAAATCGACCTGACTTCGTCGCTGTGGAGCTTGTTGAGGACGATCTTCTCCGCTGCCCCGTGGCGTTCCGTCGGTGCGCGGCGGTTGTGCGTGAAACCGGAGATGCGCCCAACGTAGTCGTCGAAACGGAGGTGCG
Source organism: Ganoderma lingzhi (assembly GCA_026283605.1). Classification (NCBI taxonomy): domain Eukaryota; kingdom Fungi; phylum Basidiomycota; class Agaricomycetes; order Polyporales; family Polyporaceae; genus Ganoderma; species Ganoderma lingzhi. The sequence continues at coordinate 4,682,827 of JAPJYM010000001.1, forward strand.
GCGAGAAGAGAATAAGGGACATGGCCGGAGTTGAGATGACTCGCACCTTCCAGAGCGCCTGGGCGACCTCTCGCGGGAGGTACAGTGCAGCGAAAGTTCTGGGGGTATAGGTACGCGGGTCCTTGGGGTCGCGCCTAGGGATTTCGCTCGGGAGCTCGGCGTGTACGACGACGACCTCGTCGAGTCCGGTGAAACGCTTGAGGACGTCAGCGATCGCATAGGAGATGTCTGCTGACGCTCCTTGTTTGACGGTCTTCCCGTCGAAGACGGCTCCGATGACCGTGGTCGGCTTGTCTTTTTGCCACTGGTTCGCGGTTTCATCGTCTAGTCCTGCGTAGATCCTTTCGGGGTGCTCGAGGTAGATCTTCGGCCAGCCTCCCGCCGGCTCGGTCGCGAAGCCCGTGGTGTTGTGCGGTCGGATACCCGATGCGACTTGGAGGTGAATCTTCGGGAGGGGGTGGAGCCTGTTGATGGCCTTCCCCCCGTCGGGTGTCGAGCGGGCTGTGACGACCAGGTTCTGGATGTCGTACGGGAGGGTGGGGAGAGGGGGCGTGGGAGCCGGGTTCGTCGCCCGCGCGCGGTGGCTGTCAGTTCCGGGGTCGTTCGCGGGCGCGGCGTCCTCAGGGCGTGGCTCAGGCGGGGAGCCAGCGGGGGCCCTATTCATCATGGGTTGCGTGGGCTGTTCGGGCACTCCAAGGGCGCGGCATAGGGCGCGGATGCGGCCCCGGATCCAGTCGTCGCTCTCGTTGGTGTTCGTCGCCTGCGGGCCCATCCACGGTGCGGGGCATCCATGCTCGTAGGCTCCGAGGATGGTGTCCCATTCCTCAACACTGAGGTCGGGGAGGAGTTGGGCGGCGGCGGTCGCGAGCGGGTTGGGCGGCCGTGGGGTGTAGAAGGTCGGTTCGCCCTGTTGAGCGGGGCGCGCGGTGCTTCTGCTTTCGTGGTCTCCAGTCGCGGCCATGAGGTCGGCTAGAAGGGGGAGCGCCTCGTTTGCAGGCGGCGGGGGGCTCCCGCCCGCGCGCATCTCGTCCGCCCCGCGGTTCCTCCTCATCGGGGACAGAAGGGCGTCCGGGTATCCCCCTCCTCCGCTCCGCATGTTCCCGTCCTCCCGGATCTGTCCTTCTTCGAGGCCGTTGTGCGCACTCTCGTTCGGGTATCGTGCAGGGGCGGGGGAGGGGGGGTGTTGGTTCGTCGTCCACGGCATGTTGGCGGCCATCGGGGGGTCAGGGAGCGCGTACGGTGTGACTGTGCGGTTCGGGAAGTAGCCCAGGGGTCTCGACAGTCTGGCAGGCGTGGAGGGCGGGGGTGGCGTTCTCCCCGGGAGCTCTCTCGCCGGGGTGGTCGGCAGCTCCCCTCGGTCCAGATCCGCTCGGAAGGTGAACTGGTAGGGGGTCGGCGGGAGGGGGATGGACTCAGCGTTGACTGGCGACAAGGGGCTATGGGTCGTCCCGGGGTGCGGGTACCTGGGGCTGATCACGGGGGCTCTGGTGTGGGCCGTCTTCATCCGTTTTGTGCTCTCCTTAGTCCGCTTTCGTGGGCGCTCTGAGGGGTCGGCGGAGTTCTGGTCCCGGGTCTGTTGTCCTTGACCTTGCGTACCGGGGTCCACCCATTGCTGGGTTGTTATATTGGCGATGGGTTGGACGCCCGTGTAGTCCGCTTGGAGGTGGTGTGCAGTAGCCGGCGGCGGCAGTCCGGGCGGGACCACGGGCGGGTAGTGGTGGTCGCCCAGTTGTGCGCAGCCAGTTCCCCTGGGGGGGCCGTGGGTCTCCCCGTTCGGAGGGGGGTAGTGCATGGCGCTGGGGAGGCATGTCATCTGCCCGGGGGGCTAGTGCGCGGGGATAAGGGCAAATGCTGTGGCGGGGAGGAGAGGGAACATACCGTTATGGGCCCCGCAAGGAAGGGCAGCTCCGCCATTTGGTTGCGGTTCAGGTTGCACTTTGCCTCGTCTAGGGCGCCCGCCAGGCCTCCTTCATCGACGGGTGACGCGGTGGGCATTGGTGGGTCGGGGCGGTGGGGGGGGTGGGGTGACGGGTTTTCTTGGGCGCGGGCGCGTTCCGTGGTGAGGGGGGAGGTGGGGGGGTGGCGCACCTCGTTCCTTCTCCCTTGCCTTTTCTCTCATCCTCCTTGGGGCTGCTCGCTCTGGTGCTCATTACCATCGCCACGTCGCAACTCGTTCCCGGGAGCGGTGGTGGCCCAGGGAGGGACTTGGTTCGGGGTTGTGGCTCCTTCCGCTGTTCCGATGCCGTTCGGGTTGGGTGGGACACTATTGGCCGGGTTTGCTTCCTGCGTGTTGCGTCGGCCTGGGGTGGTGTTCATCGGGAGGGGGGGGTAGCTGGTATGCCCAGTTGGGCATGTCTCTCCTGTTTGGCAGTGTTTATGCGGTCATCTTGGGGCGTCAGAAGTGTTACCTGATTAGGCATCTACTGACCCCGCCTCTCGGAGATTTCTTCTCCTGGCTCGCAGGGCCCGCTGCTTTCCAGTCCCAAGTGTGCGTGTGGGGATGAGTCATTTGTTCTCCCAAGTTCTCTTTGGGTACACGTTAGAGGTATGTTATGTCTGGGGGGTGGTGGCTCCCCTTGTCTGCCGTCGTTCATCGTTCCGGTTCCGTGCGCTTCCTTCCCACTCACGTGGGCGTTTCGTTTTTCCCGCCACTCCCGTTCTCACCGGTGGCCGCCCCCGTCTTCCATGTTCCTATTGCAGGGGTGAGTGATGGTGCCTGGTTGTGCTTTACCAGACGTACCAGTGTTATTGTGACCCCTCATTGTTCGCTCGGTCTGTGCCATCCTAGGCTTGGCGGTAGCGATGGCCCGGCTCTTGCGGCCCGCTCCATGGCGCGTTTTCTTCTGCCTGTCCTCCGGCCCGGCTTTCCACCGTTTTAGAGTCCGGCCTGCCGGGTTCTCGTGTTTTGCGTTCTCGCCGCCCTGGACTCTCATGGTTAATCTCCCTCCTCTGGGGTGTTCCGGTGGTATTCCGTCGGGTAGAGGCTGGGCCTCATGTCTGGGGGGGGTCATAAGGGGTGCCAGGTTTCCTTCTCTCTCCCATCCCACCATGTTGTCTGTTGCGTCCCCCAGGACATCCTCCATGTCTCTTCCTACCCGTACTCTAGCTCTGGTGACCGGAGTTCCAGTCCTCTCATTTTCTATTTCGGCAATGAAGCCCTCTTGTTCAGCCAGGATTCGGGTGATTGGGCCCTCGATATTCGGGTCATACAGGTCGTGTGTTTCGGTCGTGGGAAGGGGGTTATGCGGGTGGAGGCTCGGTGTGTGGTATGCTTTCGGTGAGAGCGCGTAGATCCTGACCTTTGTTCCCTTGGTTAGGGGCTGCCCCGGTCGTATGGCAGCAGTGAAGGTGTCGGTGTAGGTGGATGTGTGTGGTTCGCGCAGCGTGGGTGCCTGGGTGGTTGGGGTGCTGGCTGCGCTTGGTGCTGCCCTCAGGGTGGTGTCGGCCTCTCGGCAATTCCACCAGGTCAGGATGGAAGTGGCGGGGGAGTTGGCGTTAGTTTGTGGGGGTTCGGCCATGGGTGTTGTGGGGGTGGTCTTCGATGTGGTCGTTGGGAGTTTAATAGTCACCGTTCGGGGGCTACTCGGTACATCCATTAAAATTGGACATTTTAATCATTAATCACACCGGGGGCGTGCGAGGTTTTATGCCTGCCCCTTTGCGGGGGTGTTCCAGGCCTATAATAGTGGGTATTTTAGAGGTGTTCTCCATGTCCATCTTCCGTCCGGCTCCCATTAAAGTTAGTGCCCTGGTAGTTATGTTACCTTTTCATCTTAGTTCTTGGGAGGGATGTATGCAGGCAGAGGCGAGGGTCTTGATCGACGGTTGCTCTTTGTACTCTGGAGCGGGCACAGAGCATGTGTCCGTCTGTCTGCAGGTTCGGGTTTAGGTTGCCCCGGTTGGGGTTTGTTCGTCTGCTCCTTCGGGCCTAATCACGTTCGTTTGTTGGGGGTATTGGGTGTTGTGCGTGCTGACCCGGCATTATTTGTGATATTAAGTCGGGGTTGGGGGCGGCACGTCCCCTTCGGCTGGGCCGCCCCGGACCACCCCGCACGCACGCACGGGGCCTCCCCGCCTTTCGGAGGTTGCCGAGTCTAGCTTCTCAAGGGGCGTCGAGTGGGTTCGGTCCGTCTCAGTCAGCAGCCAGGCATGGGGTCACCCCGGGCCGGATTTCGGCGGCTTGTGGTGCCCTATTTCGTTGCGGGCAAAAAAGGGTGGGCGTACATGGTTACTCGGTTGTGCAGGGCAGTCGCGGGCTTGGGCGCATTGGAGGACATTCACACGGGTCGGCGTTTATTCGCGTCTGCGGGTAGGTATACGCGGGCGGGGTACATGTCTGTCTACTGGGGGACGAGGCGAGCAAGGTTCTCGACCGGGAAGGCCTCGACTAGGGCGGCCTTGGCATACTGCTTGCCATTTCTGAACATGTCAACTCCGTAGTCGTTGAGGAGCACGGTCCGGTCGAGGGGGCAGGGGAGGGCGTGGACTTCTAGGATCGGGTACCCGAAGCGAGACTTCTTGAGGCCTAGGTCGAAGTCGTGGTTGCCTTGACCTTCCGGGTCGTTGACCTGACCCGGTGTTTTATAGGCTCCTATGGTGAGGACGTGCCTAGGGTGGGTCAGCTCCGGCGTTACGCGCAGGTGGGAATACTAACTGGATCGTCTTGTCCTCGTTTATGTAGAGCCAGACATGGGTGACCTTGTCGTCGAGGATGTAGTCCCTGTACTCGTGGTTCTTCTTGCCGCTCACAATGTGGGGGACGTGCACCTTGTCGATGCGGAGTATGACGTCCAAGGCGGAGTCAGTCTCCCCACAGGTCATGTTGTGCTGTTGCGGCCAAGTGTCAGTTGTGAGGTAAGTGTGGGCAGTTTGGTTTGGCTTACGGCGGTGGATCTCTGTTGTGCGGCCATCTCTTCTCTCGGGGTGTTCGTCGTTGGGGGTTCTCTTGGCATGTTCGTCGGTATTATCCTGTTCATTGTTTGGGTCTATTTGTCGCCGCTGTCGGAGGGGCTTACTTCATATAGGGTTCCATTACTCGTTATTAGTTCGGTTCGCTGCGGGAGTCGTACGATTCTGCTTTATGGAGGTCCGTGGGCCTTTCTTTTGACGGCCCTAGCTGCGACGGCGGATGGTTGGCCACGGTTCATGCTGTGCGGGGTAGGTCATTCGCGTTTGTCCCTTCGCGCGGCATTGTGTGGCCTACGTCCGGTGGGGGGTGCTTCGGGTTGGTGTTGTGCCACGTGGGGGTTCAGAGGTTATGGCCCTGCGTGGGCTTCGTTGGTTATTGGCCGATAGGCCATGTGGGGTGTGGTCTACACTATGTGCGGGTAGCTATGTACGCTCCCTTGGAGCTCATGCGAGTCTCGGTGCCCTGCGGGCTTCGGGTGTGTGGACGGTATATGTTATTCTAGCCCCGCGGTCGCCTCGCCCCAGGGGGCGACCGTGGGAAGTGGACCATGGTGGTGGTCGTGGTGGAAGGGGCTCGTCAGGCCAACTCTTGCCTTTCAAGTCGGTTGCGCCTCTAAGCGAGGCATCTGCGGACGCGTTTAGAAGGGGGGGGTCGACCCCCCTTTCTAACTTTTGGGCGCTTGCTGTGTCTACGGACGTCGGTCTCAGGAGCGGAGTACGAATCGGCCTCGGCATCTCGGCGAAACGACCTGATTAAAGGTTTACGGACGTCCCTAAAGCTGCAGACCCTTACGGATAGTCATCCAATATTGCGCTAAACACACCTAGAATTACAAGACCAAGGGGCCACGCCCAGCTATGTGGCCAAATACAAGACGCTAAGTACTGATACAACGGGCGAACGGTATAAGGCTTGATGAGAGCGTGCTTCTCGGAGAACAAGCTAGTACGACTTGGCCTTGCGAGCGTCCAACGCCGCCTTGAGCCGCTTGCTAGGCGACACCACCTCGGCGCCCTTCCCGTACCGCTCAAACCTGCTCGTGGTAAGTCAATGTCTGGGTCTATGAGTGTTGTTCAGGCTGTATGCAACGCACCACATCTTTATGAGAATGACGTCGTGATGGGGGAAGAGAGCGGCCAGCCTCGAGCACTGCTCGTCCGAGGGGTACGGGAACCGCGCCAAGTACTGCCTCAAGTGCCCCTCCGCCTCTTTGCTCACCCTAGCCTGCAGCTTGAAGACTTTGTCATTCTTGACGGACGCAACGGTGCTTCGGGGGAAGGTAGTGCTGGGAGGAGGTGCCACCGCCGTGGGCACGCGAACGTTGGGCTGGAATTCTACGTCGGCGTAGAACACGTTGTCGCGAGCATTCCTGATCTCGACAAGCCCAAGGTTTTCAACCATAAATTGACGGTTGCCTCGGATGTCCCACTCTGCGGAAAAGGAGGGCTCTTTGTTCTGCCAACAGTACCCCAAACACGATCGGCGGTTTCAATCGAAAATGCAGAAAGAGATGTCAGCATCTGGTGGGATGGGGCAGCGCAAGAGCACACTGAGCACATACCCGAAAGAATGCATCGTAGCAACGGGCGATCTCTAGGACGAGGTCAGCATAGTCCCTGACCCCGTTCTCCGACCCATTTCGACGCCACAGTTCGATTTTGAACGTGATACCCCTCGGGTCGTACCCAGGCCACTGGATTCAGGCCATATTAGCCAGCATTTGGGCCACCGTTAAGAGCAGGGAGGACGTACAAATATCACGAAGTCGATATGTCCAGCTTGCAAGAACTGTAGGCCGAAATCCACCGTGTGGGGCATTTCCTCCCTGAGTACCGCCCATGACTTGTGCGGGTCGAAGAGCCTCTGAAATGAGTACCCCGTGCCGTCGATCGGGTTCAAGTACGAGCGCGCCTGCAACCCGTGCCCAATGTCGTTCAGTATGGCAACTGAGCGTCGATCCAGAGGAATCGACGTGTTCTTCCGGGATACGGTACGCGGGTGTTGCATGGATGCGGAATGAGTGGCAAGTGAGCGAAGAGCGTGATCTGGAGGACGAGTAGCTTATGGATTACGCTTCTACGCAGGCATTTTATATTGGTCTCGAAATGGGGCGTTACTTGCATGGGCCGCTGCACATCAATGCTAGATACGTCTGCGCACAATCAAAAACCACACGTCAGACAGATTTTCAAAAGTAACGAGGCAAAAGAGCACCCACCGTGCCCGATAAGGTATGGACGTCATGGAGGTCGTGCACAACCACAGGCATACGGACCTGCCGTCCGCCATGCCACAAAAACCAAAGTGGAGTCAAGTCAGCCAAGGTTTACGACGCGCGAAACGGTGAGTACTAGCGCGACCCACCTCATACAGGCCGAAGAATGTACCACTTTTCCTGCGTCACCAAGCACAAGACTCAAAGGACGCTTGGGCCTTCAATCAACTCTTTGACGCGTGACATATTCAACTTATTGAAACCTTGACATACAAAAACAAGTCCGTCATAGGTCAACACGTCGTACATGTGATTTTTTTGAATGAGCCACTCACGAGCTCCGGCCTTGAGCTTAGACCATGCTGAGCATGTTGTCGTTCACTGCGCGACCGCAAATATTGTGCTTGCACCACGTGTTGGTAGAGTATGGGTCAGGCTAATTGAGTAAGGCCCGACAGCGAAAGTAAAGACCAACGTCAGCTATAGGTGCACCTGGAGACTCAATCGGTGCGAGGAATGAGGAATGACTCACCACCCTCACATTGTACACCAGCCGATACTGAGGCGGAAGTACGGCTGTATTCCGATATAGATATCCGATAGGCGGTAGGACTGGAGGGTTTCAAGGGGCCACGAGCAGTTGTCGGTCGGACAGCGATTTAAGCATTGGCTAGCGAGATCGTTGGCGAGATGTGGCATCGCGGCGAGCGGCGAGTCTGCTAAACGCAAATACCGACTAGAATGATTCGTTCGCTCGTGGGGCACCGGAATGCCCTACTCACTCGTTTCCACAATGCACAAAACAAACCTAAGGTTAGCTCGCGAGGAAAGTCAGAAGAGACTATTGACACGCACTGAGAGCACGGGAGTCCAATCTCCTGCCTCCAAGCGTTGAAAAACAAAGTCGACACATCAACGCCAAGAAAATGGGAGTGGTAAAAGGACATATCTGTGCGGGAAGGCATCCGTGAGGATACTAGGTTCCAGAAATAGGGAGGTGGGGAGAAGAATACGGTGGATATATGCGTCGTTCTCGGCGACGGTAGGGACATACGACCGGCTAATGGCGCAATATAACCGCATACACCTATATCATAGGCCATATCCCCCCTGTAGCTACACTGTGGACGGTGGTGAGCTGCGAAGAATCGAACACTGATACTCTTTTTTTACCTTTAAATCTGCGCATCGCAGGTAAAGGCCACGTCCCACCACACAGAAATGAGGGGCTTCACCCAGGATGGCAGCTGTACTAATGCATGAAGAATAAAGCGAGGATGAGGGGAATAAAGAAAGGCACGTTGTGCAGGATTGTCGCCAGAGACCAGAGAAACGGGCAACTTGAAGCTCTTCGCTTGACGCCGCGCATGCGTGACGGTGCAATAATGCCATGTGGTGATGACGTCATCATAGGACAACCATCATCGGCTTAGACGCCCGATATGTTTTTGACAAGAACTCGGAACCATGTATATGCATGGCTCAAGGCGGTCCCTGGCGGTGACCGTCTGGCATCGACTTGGATCACCTCCTGCATTGATTTTGTTCTTGTCATCGTTTCTTTGACTGCGCCTATGCCCTTTTTCCACAATTCTTTATCGTGGCAGGAACTTCAAGTCGCCGAGCCGTCGTCGCGCTGACGACCGTTCATCCAGAATCAGATCCTATCCTTGGGAACTCGGAAGCTTATACGGCCCCCTGAAGGCGAACCAGGTAGCCTCTGAAACACCTGCACCTCCGCAGAACGTTTCCCCGCGTAGATGATTTAGGGTGTGTCCCTGCATCGTGAGTGTGACCCAATTGCTACGTGTTGAATGGCGCTGTGGTCTCACCTCGCGAAATTTTCGTGCATTTAGATTATGTCTCGACCCCCATGAAGCACAGCACGTCTTGTGGCCACAACACTCGTGCTTTCCACCCGAATTCCGGCTGCGATGGTCCTCCTAACGGTGCCTTTCTGTGCTTCTGTTTAGAAGCTGACATTCGTCGACACTTTGACTGACCCAGGGGCGAAAATTTTAACCTTTCGACGCCAAAACTGAGGGCCTTTCGGTACGTCTCTAGACCGGACGTCCGGACGCCAGTATGTGAGCCAATGTCTGTCCAGTCAGGGTGAGCTCATCAAGTCTTAAAGTGATCCGGCTCAAGGAGAAACGCCGTCGGTTCGGTTTTTCGTGGCTAATCAAAGTACATCACTGACCTCCATTTTATGAAGATGACGACTGCACGACATAATCTTATGCGCTGAGCATAATTCCGGCCAGTCCTCCGCCCCCATGAATCACCACAGATAATCACCCACCGCATCTTCGTCCCCGGTGGCTTCATTGGTAATTATACACCGCTCTTACCTAGGCGCGGTCTAATGAGCTTTTCAGCGGTGAAGCGAAGAAGAAATGAGAAATTTTCCAAGTTTTTTTGGGCCATTCTTCCTTCCACCGTTTTAATCATATTCTGTCAAACATTTAATGGGGCTGGCGACCGCAAGACGATTTCCCTGTGCAAGTACGTCACTCGAACACCATTGACTAGGCGAAGACATAACAATGCGCCTGAGATTTCTTGTCTATGTATGTACTCTGTCTGGATATTCGTCTCTACGCCTCTATTTCATCCGCCATCGATGGCGCATATTGCCCGCGTATCCGTCTTCCATAACGGGCCTTTTTCACCAGGTGAGTTTGGGCCTAGCCTTCCGACCACGCTATTTCCGAAGAATTGTGGCTGAACGCACGCTGACACAGCTCGAGTTCGTATAACCCTTTCAGTCTAAACAAGCGGGGCCACCTATTAGCACGCCGCACCCAGACCGCGCAGCGGTGGTCAAAGACTAGATCGTCGCAAACGCATGCAGAAGCCGGCCATGCGCACCCGCGACGTAACGGTATTCCCATCCAACGACCCCTATTACCGGCTGCGAAAGCGAACAGAATACTTTGCATCCACGACGGACTCGGCCTTCCGGCGTGTTCCCAGTAAACTTCGGACTCTGAACCTTTCTATTCCCCCGGTGCTTCCGACGCGCTCATCTGCCAACCGATTTCCTTGACAAATGCAAAACACCTTCCCTATCTACCGTGCCTGGCCGTGACACAGCGGACCCTTCGTGCCATGAAGGCTCGCTAGGACAGGACCCCAGGGTGCGAACACCTGCAGACTGTTTGACAGACCAGACAGAACGTGCTCACGATGACGCCACAGGTGTGCCGCCGTCTATCCCACCAAATCCATCCTAATAGCCCTAGGGCCTCGGTCAACATCCCTCACGGGGGAATTGGCGATGAGCCGCCCCAGTCGCAGGAAGAGCAACACACCGCGATACCATCGCGTCCTCCACGCGACTCCCCCTCAGGCTCAGCCACCTTCTATTTCTATCCTGCAACACTGCGGTCACCCGCCGCTGCAGTTCTCGACCGGACGCCGGGGACGGGTTCCCTTCGACGCAGATGCGCCGGCCGGCGGCAGCCGCTGCTTCCTACCACGTCACCCTCTGGTTCGCGCACACTGCCATACGCGGCGAAGAAGGAGAAGGCCCGCGCGGACCAGCATTAGTCTTGCCCGTCAGCACCGCACGGGCTCGCCCGGGCGCGCGCCACACCAGTGTTCCCCCCTTCGAATTCTGATTCCCACCGCACCCGCCCCCTTCGGCTTCGCTGCCACTGCCAAAGCCATCCGCAGACTGCCCCCCTGGTTCCCATACGCATACGCCCGTGCACATCCTCCCCACGCTCTGACAGTGACGGCACTCTCCCCAAGTACTGGCGATTCGCCGCCCGACCGCCCACCCGCCCGAGGCTCGAGCCCTCTGCGTCGCGGGCGGCGTGCGTATGATAAAGAGCCCGCGCTGGGCCGCAGCTTCCGCTTCCGGGCGACAAGGTTAATAGGATCCTTCCCGGTTGCGGGGACATGACGTGCAGGGTGCCTGTGCGCACGGCCGCGTACGTACTCGTCACGTTAAGACCGACCGCGCGCGGGCTCCATAGGAAGAACTCCAATCTAAGTACTCCAATCCGCGCTGGACGGCGAAATCAAACACGGCTATTGGCATCCTGCGTGGGTGGCGCGGATGCAGGGTCCCGGAGCCATATGCAGTTCCCTCTCGCGAGCTGCTTGGCACTTGCCTTCCCGCACGCCAGGTTGCCGATGGGTTCGGGCGCGCGCCGCCTTCTGTGGCGGGCGCCCATATATGCCATATGCATGTGCGCGGGGCGAGCGATCTGGCTGTCGGTCGCGATGCCGATACGCGTACGGAGCATATTGGAGATGGAGGAGTGCGCACGGTCGATGGTCTGCGTAATCGCGCAGGCGTCCATGCGGATGCGTCGGGTTCCCCGTCTGCACTTCGAGGCTCGAGCTTCGGTCTTCGACGTCTCGATGCCCGTCACGGTGCGGGTAAGCGTACATCCTATCCTCCCTCCCTCCCTCCCCTACCCCGCCCTTCGAAATGAGAGACTGGATGCACTGAATCCCACTGCGCGAGTTCAGGTTTCGAGCTTCGAGAGTTTCCGGGCCCCCGCCGCCCCTCCGTGCGCCCTGCACGCTCTCGCGCGGTGTCGCGCAGCGCCCTTCTCGTGTCAATGTCAGAGTCCGGTGCTCGCGCCGGCGCCAGCGCCGTCCGTGCCCGCCTTCCCAGTCCGTGTCCTCGTCTCCCCGCCCAGCCTCGGCCAAGGTTCGCGAGGAATCTCCCATTGGCGGCGGAAGCGGGCGCGTTATGGCATCCCGCCTCCCCCGTGCGAACGCGAACGCGAATGCGAATGCGAATTCGAATTCGAAGGCTCGCGCATTTGAGTTTACGAATCCGATATGGCAGACGGCTCCATCCCCGGGCGCGCGTCCCCGGTCTGATCCATATGCATCGATCTGTCCATTCGGACTCGACTCGCTGAGCAATGATATCAATGCAGCTGCCCGCCGGTGGGAAACGGGAAACTGGGGTACCTTGGAAAGAAGGACAGCTGTGCAAGGTCCGCAGCAGGAGCCCAGTGAATGAATGCGAGCTTGAATGTGATAGAGCCTGAGGCCTGAGGCGGAGGCCTGAGGACGCGGAGAATTCGCAGTCTCGCTCTCGTTCTCGCTCTCCTTGCCGATGGGTGCAGTACCGGTACCTGGGCTCACGAGACCACGAGACCTTCTTCGGGGGCCGGGCCGAGGGCTAACGCGTTCTCTCGCCTCCTTCCTCCTTCGAATTCCCTCGTCAGTATAGGGTTACGATTACGAGGGACGTCTGACGAAGGCGACGGGGAGTGGGAGAGGGAAGGAGAAGGAGAAGGAGAAGGCCTGTCTATCGCTTTCTATTTTCTATGACGTGTTACCTGGGCAGGCTGAGGAGATGCATACTGTATATGGCCGCACTCGCGGCGGGCGCGGGGGGAAGCTGTCTTGCTCTTCGCGCATCTGCAGCAGCTCGAGTCGGCCCGCTGAGATTCTACAGTAATGCCCTTCGTTCTGTGAGGTGAAGCAGCTGACAGGATCTTGCGCCGCCGAGGCGAGCTCGCTGGGAATGGGCACGCCGGCGGGCTTCGAGGCGCGAGATTGGGGTGGAGGTGGGTTGAGGTGCGTAGATTCTGTTGGTGCCGGTAGCATCTCTAATGCCACCCTTGGCCTACTAGCGCTCTTAGGTGGAGACGTGCATCAGATCAAGAATGACGGAAGTTCGCAGCGCACCCTCCCTCCAGCATATATAAGTTATCTGGTGATGGTGCGGACAGCGCGAGACGACACAGGCTAACTACGGATACTCGTAACCCAAGTACCGCTTCCTCCTCGTCATACTTTTGTTTGCGGAGCTGGTTCAAACTTCAGAAGAAGAAGCCCTGCTCTCACTATTGCTGATAAGTAGGGTCGCGAGGTCCGGCCGGCGCGAGCCCGAGCGGCGGCCATACACAACTTTAAGCTCAAGCTCGCCTTTGAATTCGCCCCCCGGCGCACGCGCTTCCCATCCCCGTGCACGTTCTCGAGCAACACGCACTCTACCTCCATGGATGCCGCGAGCCGCGCGCCGTTCGTTCGAACCTTGGGCCTTCGCCGCCAAGCCCAAGCCCAAGCCTGTGGTGACGGACTGTTACGAGGAGCCCGCGGTTCTTGGCCTCTGCGTCTGCGCGCGGTGAAGTTACCACTCGCTCGTGGCCCGAGCCTGAGCCTGACATGTGGGGTGGGACGAGGAAGCGCCAGCCGAGCCACTGCCGGTGGGGGGCCGTACTCAGGGGGGCGCCGCGAATTCCGGAGGATGGTATCATGGTATCCGCGGCGGTCGCCATCGCCATCGCCATCGTCATTGAATTATGAATATTGAATGCCGAATCGCAAGCCCCGGCGAGCGGAGGGCACAACCTTGTACATGTACAGAGTGCAGACTACAGTAATGGTGCGCTATGAGCGGGGACTGAGTACTGAGTACTGAATGGCCGGGCCCGAATCGAATCGATATCCGTGGCCAAATCATCCTACGTCCCGCACGGAACGCCGAACGCCAGGCTCCCGTATTAACGAAAGCGCAGCGCCCTGCTCCTCGTCCCTTGCGAGGTCGAGGTCGTCGCGGGCTCGGGGGGGGGGGGGCTTCGCAGCGGCAGCGCTAGCCTGAGGCACCGATGCAGCGGCCCATCGGACGCGGGGCCGCCTTCGTCGCCCGCACAGTACATACTATGTATGTCTGAATCTATTGCGGATATCGATAACGCGCGGTGCGAGCGACGGCCTGACGCGCCCGCGAGCGCGGGTGCACGGTGCACAGTGCACAGAGCACGAACGCGTCCATACTGTACAGCACCGGTACGTCCGACTCCGATGGCGGATGGCGGATCGGACCGCGCGCGCGCGCGATGGGATGTCAATGTTCGTCGCCGGGGCCGGTCCTCGGAGTCGGACGGCGCCAGGGCCAGGGCCAGGGCCGGGGCCGGTACTAGCACTGGTACTGGTACTGGTACTGGTACTGGTCCAAGGGCCGTGGACTTTGAGTGGGGCGGAAGGACCGCGATCGTCCGCCAGACTGTATCCAGCGTTGCGCTGAGGCGCGGCGTTCGAGTTGCCGTTGCCGTTGCGTGCGTGCTCGTCGCAAGTCGCAAGTCGCAAGTCGCAAGTCGCAAGTCGCAAGTCGCAGCGGGCTCCAGGGACCAGGCGCAGGCGGACGAGGTGGCGGGCCCGGGCCCGGGGCCGGGGGGAAGGGGAAGTGCACCCTGACGAGTGCGATTCTGCGAGCATTCGGACCAGTGATTTTACGGGCTTCCGCAAGCGCAGCCGGTTCAAATTCGGTACGCGCGCATGCGCGGCGTTCTGTACGGAATATCCGTGCGCGTTTTGCGTTGGCTGCCCCTGGGCCTGGTCTGAGTCAGAGGAATTGTTGCCTGTCTGCGAGCAGACCGTGTAAGATTCCGCGTGACGACCTGACGACGGCAGAACTGGCGTACGGAGACTATGTAGAAACCACTCAACGAATCATGACGGCCGTTCTGGCGCGTGGAACGCTGGCATCGTCTTTGCGGCGTTGCGGGTCGGGCCTAGGCTAGTGGTACATGTACATCCCTGCTGCCATATAGAGCCGTACGCACCATGCGAGCGGGGAGGCGAACGCCGCGACGCACGCTGCGGGCTGGGTGCGTCCTTGCTCGGGGCTTGCTCGGAGCAGCCATATGCAGCTGTGCGCCACCGGCGTCCTGATTGAAAGGCGTGTCTCGGCTTAGGCTTCAATGCTGCCGCTTCCGGGCCCTGGTGCACGGACGCAACGGCGGGTTGGGGAGAATGCGGCGTGAGGGATGGGCGGAGAAGACGGGAGGGGGACGAGCGGCGAGTCGAGGCTAAGGGTTGCCGATTCAAACGGGCACTAAGTGAAGGACGGTTGGACCGCAAGTGGTGGCCGTTGTATGCGCATCGCGCGTGCTGCGGCGCGCATTGTAGCCGACGGAGGAACGTCACCGTCGGTGCGGCGTCCTACATAAGGCCAAAAATCAGATCAGCCGGAGAGTGGGAGAGAGCAGGGAGTAGAGTTACTTACGTTACGGTATACTGGACGCTCGCGTAGCAATGATTATTGCCAATCCCGCGGCCGGTGAGCTACACACGGGAGCTTGAAGGCGGAGCCGCATGCTGCATGCCGGGGTGGTGCAGGTCGCAGTGTCGCCTCTCCCACCACCGGATTTCCAATAGCACTAGTACTGTGCAGTGGGCCACGGGCAGGGTCGCCAGGGTGCTGAGACGCGAGGGAGAAGCGTCCGGCGTGGGACGGCGCGGCTTCGATGTCGAACGTACTTACCGCGTATGGGCATCCGGACGACGCCGGGGTTATTTGCACTTGCGATTGGGGCGGCCGCTCGCTGGACTGAGTTCTGAGAGCAGCTCGGCGCAGGATTGGCATGCGTATGTTACCATGGAAATTCCTACGGACACAGACACATGCACATCTCGTCTCAGACTCGCTCGTCAGAGCGAAAGAGGGGGCACGCTGCAGGTCAACAGTTGAGTTTTCCGCGAAGTCTGATATCGGTGGGGGTTCTTCTCGCATGTCCAGGGTAGAAGCCGTGCGAACGCTGAGGGCGCGAGCGTCGAGATGACGTGAAGATGGAGATGGAGATGATGACGATGCGTGCCTGGGGAATGGTTTGTTCCGCAAGATGCACGCTCGGCGCAGCGTTAGGAACAAAGAGACGCGGGCGCGGAGGCGAGAGAGCCAGACCCGCTAGAAGCTGGGTGGTCCCGGGCCCGCGCCGGAGAAGGGGCGACCACGCGCACCTAGGAGACAAGCATTACGCGCGTACAGCGAGGGCAAACCATTTGAGAGGATGCGCATGCCAGTGCCAGGGCGAGGTGCGACCTGGTCTCGCTCTCGCAGCTGGACGGGGAGCATGTATGGGGGTCGCGGTGGTTGTAGGGCGCGCGGGTTTAGAAGGCTGGTTGCAGTCGGAGGAGGGCTGAGGCTGGGGAATACAATTTGACCGAATTAGAGGGAATCTGAATTGGACTAGAGCCGGCCGTTTACTGCACGGGGCGCGAGAGAAGGGTTCGGTGGAAATAGTAGTGCTTTCATAGCGACTTTAGAGGACCGGTGCGAGTGGAGAGACGTGCTGAATTCAACGCGGGCGGCGGGCGGCGACTCTGGTGAGGGCCGTTTGTCGGCCGAGTGGCAACCGTGTTCTGTAGAAGGATTCTATCGGCGGGCAACTAGTGTTCGATGAACGGTCGCGCACGAGCACGGGGGCTGTCCGGACCCAGCAGCTGGGAACAATGGCCAGGGGGCGGGGGGACGAGAAGACAAGGGCAGGCGATGCCATGCAGATGGCGAGGATCGCATTCGTCCGTGGGCGTTGGGTGTGTGGATCGGCCGCGCCTCCGTCCAGTAGTGCCACGTTGAGAGCTGGCTGGGTGGGAAGAGTAGTGAGCTGTGGAGAGTGGCTGCCGCGTCCGAGCACGAACGGTGCCGGTGGACGGTGGACGGAGTGGATTCTGTTCTGACGGGGGGCGGCGGAGGCAATTGCACTGTGCAGGGTCTGCGGGAGCCAGACTCCAGTGCCGAGAATGGAAATGGCGCGCCGGATCAGAGACCGGACCGTCGGCTGGCAGGGAATTGCTTGTTGTGGGAGGGGCGCTGGGCCGGGCGACGAGGAGGGCTGGGTTGGCGTCCGCGGTGCTTGACAGTCGCACAACTCTCATTAATATTCCGAATCGCTCGCAGCGGCCGTGGAGAGGACCCAGGGCGAGCGGCCAGCCACTGCAACACACGCCCATCGTTCCTTGTCTTCTTCCAGAACGCCCTCCCGGCCCTTCTCATCCTTACTTTTTCTGGCTGGCGCTAGACGGCCACATACTGCTCTCCTCCGTCCCCGTTCCTTCCTTCCTTCCTCCCTCCCTCCCTTCCTTCTCCCTCCCCTCCTTCCCCCAGACACACACCGCCCCTCCGCGCACGCCCCCCCTATTCCCATGCCCGCGGGTTCCAGCCGCGGCAACGGCCCCTCCAAGCCGGATCCTCGCCCTCCTCGCGGAAACCCTGATCACGACCCCTTCGCCGCCCTCCTCCAGCCCCCGCCCAACGAGACCGAAGAGCAGCGCGCAGAACGCCTCCGCAAGGAAGAGGAGGCCCGCAAGCACAGCGAAAACATTGACCGCATGCTCCGCCATGACGAGAAGAGCCGTCGCAGGAAAAAGACCGTCAAGGTCCTCCTCCTCGGCCAGAGCGAGAGCGGCAAGAGCACCACCCTCAAACGTGAGTCCTTACCTCCCGCTCCACGCCTCTTATGTCTCCCGCTTGAGTCCACGTCCCTGCATCCCACGCTTCGCGCACCTCTCGGCATTCTTGGATACGTCCGTCGTGTCTTCCGAGGCACCGTCTGTCCGCATACAAGGACAGCCTGTGGGGTCCCGTACAAGGTTCACGCGGACGGCTCGCACCGCACAAGCCAGCCACTCCAGAGGTGAGCCCGTCGGTGTGTGTGGTATGACACATCGACCACCTGCCAATCTCCTAGTTCTCTGGTGCCACATACACCGCTGGTCACTGTGATCGCTCCGACTTTCTGACATGAGATCGGTCCTTCCACCATTAAGCGCCCGTAGTCGATCGGCCTGCGCCCACAGGCCAGTCCGTTGCCGTCTGCTCAATTTTCTGTTTCCCGGCTCCATCTGCGGTCATTATTGCTGTCAGCCATTCCCATGGTCCCGAGGAGTGTCGTAAACGCCACGACGAATTTTGGGCGAGATTCGTTTATCCGCCGCGGTTTTCTCTTCACCGCCTCCTTGGCCAATTAATACCGGCCAATTTTCCGGCTAGAACTGCGCATATAGCACCCCAGGCCGTGTCCGCTGCCGAATACACATCGCTCACGGTTTGTTTTATGCACAGAGTTCCAGCTGCTGCATACGCCCGCCGCGTTCCACAAGGAGCGAATAGCATGGCGCTTCGTTATCTACCTCAACCTCGTCCGTTCCATCCGTCGGTGCGTCGTCCTTTGCTCGCTATCCGCGTGGCTCCCCAATAGCCCTCATATTGACCGTCCGAAATCCGCGGTATTTGTTCTTACAACAGTGTCATGGAGGCGATCGCCCCAGAAGACAACACGGGCCTCGATGAGGACGACTTCGGGGACAGCTTCGAGACCGCTTCGATCATCATCGCAGGGCCAGGCAACCGCCCCGCGTCGTCGCTCGCGAGCCAGCAGCCCAACTACGAGTCGTACCGCCGCCGCCTCGCGCCCCTCCTCGACCTCGAGCAGCGCCTCATCAACGTCCTCTCCGACCCCGAGGACAACGAGGAGGCTACCCGCCTCCCCTTCTCGATGACCGCGCTCGGATCCGCCCTCATGTCCCCCACGTCGTCCACGTCGTCCTCGTCCGGCTCGGGCTCAGGCTCAGGCTCAGCCTCGGCGCTTGGGTCCGGGATGCCCTCGGGGGCGTGGCCCACCGCGTCGTCCTCGTCGACCACGTACACCTACCCGCCCTCGCGCCCGCCCCCGATCACGATCCCCCCAGTGCCGCCCTCGCCGCTCGGGCACTCGCACTCGTACTCGTACTCGCACTCGCACTCTTACTCGCACTCGTACCCGGGCCCGGGCCCGGGCACGAGCGCGACCGCGTCGCCGCGCTCGCCGACGTCCGCGGCGCCGTCGCTGGGGGGCAACGAGCACGAGCCGGCGATCCGGACGGGGTCGAACTGGAAGAAGCACTTCGCGCTGGGCAAGATGCAGAGCCCGAAGAGCGCGCACTCGGGCAGCGGGGAGGTGCAGGGGTGGTGGGAGGACCCGGGCGACCCCGGTGCACACGCTCAACCGGTGCGCGGGCGTGATGACGGAGCTGTGGCGCGACGGGAAGGTGCGGCGCGGTTGGCGGAGAGGAGGATTCGGTTGGAGGAGAGCAGCGGGTTGTGAGTGTGCTTGCTGGCTTCGTTGTCGTTTTTTTTCTTTGGCTGATGGGCGGTTCGGGGATAGTTACCTGGACGAGATCGATCGAATAACGGCGAAGATGTACTTCCCGACCGACGGTGAGTGCCGTCCGTCCGTGGTGTTCGCGCATGCAACGACATTGACGACTGGCGTTGGGGACAGACGACGTTTTGAGGGCCCGGCTGAAGACCACGGGCGTCGTGGAGCACAAGTTCACGCTGGCGAAGAACAGCGAGTTCCGCGGCGTCGAGTGGGTGATTTACGACGTCGGGGGCGCGCGAAATCAGCGGCCGGCCTGGGAGCCCTACTTTGACGACGGTGAGCAGCAGCGCGCAAGTGACGTACTTGTCTCACTCCCATGTTGATTCTTGACGACCGCTCGACAGTGAACGCCATCATTTTCCTCGCACCGATCAGCGCGTTCGACCAGCAGCTCGCAGAGGTGCGCACACATGACTCTCTCAGAGCACTTTGCGAGGGACTGATTCTGATTGTTGGGGGGTTGGGGTGCTAGGACACGAAGGTCAACCGATTAGAGGACTCGTTCATGCTCTGGAAATCCGTGATCGAGAGCAAGCTGCTCGCGCACGTCAACATCATCCTGTTCTTGAACAAGTGCGATCTGCTCAAGAAGAAGCTCGAGAGCGGCGTGCGGCTGAACCACTACATGCCATCGTATAATCGCCCGAACGATTACGAGACCGTCTCCCAATGTGCGTCTTTGCTTGCTGCCCAACTTATCCCCGATTTTTTTTTCACGAGGGTCTGACTGGCACGTAGACTTCCGCAACCGATTTGGCGCGATGCACCAGCAATTTTCACCGAATAAATCGAGAGAGCTAATCAGTGCGTGGGGTGCTTCGTCGTCAAGAGAATGCAGAGGCTGATGGTGCTTGTTGCGGTAGTTCACTTGACGTCCGTCACCGATACCCGCAAGACGCATATGATTATATCCAACGGTGCGTTTTCCCGTCCTTACTCCCCCACCTTCCTTTGTTGCCACCCTTCGACCGCCATGGGACGCACTGCTGATGTGCGCTCCGATGGACAGTGCGCGACATTATCCTCACCGCGAACCTAAAGTCGTCTTCGTTGATGTGACGAGAGAGCCGTGCTTCCTCTGCCTTGGGTCGGATCTGGAGTCCTACAGGATGTATAATTATCTCACGTACGTGGCACCATCTATCTTCTATCTCGCCCACTATCGCCTCCCAAATCCCACCTGCCCCACCCGTTCTTGGGTTCCCTCCGCGCGTCTCGGGCTTTCGCTTACCTGAGCTACTTTGCTTCTTCTTATGACTTGCAGGACCGCAGCCAAGACGTCACGAACGCACGCACGCCGCCGAACTGTACCCTATACCTCGCCATAGTGTTTTCTACTCCACCTCCTCCGACGTCGCGGCTGGCCGACTACCCTATCCCCGTATTGCCCTCCCTCTTCCGTTTCTATATCCGAGACCCTGCTCCGAGTCCTGCCGCTTTGGACCACCGTGTCGAATCGAATCGTTCCTGCGCTCTCGATGTTGCCCCCGATCTCCATCTCCCCGTCTATATCTTTCTGCCCCATCCCCATCTGACTCCTGCATAGTATATAGTTTGCGCTGCTTTCAACGTGCTACAATCGTTTTAGTGCCCTACCCATCCATCCATTTACCGCCGCCGACCACGCTCGTTTCGTAAGTAATGTCTCCTCCTTCTCCCCTGCCCAATGTTTGATGTTTGTTATTGCACCCCCCCCGCCCAAACTCTCCCTCTCCCCCCCCCTTTTTCGACTTGTGTGTCTTTCCTGCCGACCGTATCCACAATGGAATCTCGATTCTTAGCCCTTCTTTGCAATCTGTCGTTCCCTGGCCCGTGGTACCATCTTGCGTCCCGTCCGTGTCCGCCCACCCGTCATCCATCATCTATCATCCATCCCTCATCTCTCATCCCATCTACCCCTTCCCCTCGATGTTGTTGTTGTTGTTGTTCCGCCGCTTGTCGACAATCTGTGTTGGCTGGCTGTGTATATACAGTACATACATGCTCGCACGCTGCGAGATCTGTTTGCATGCGCAACATGCATGTGTTTTGTGATGGCCAATCGCAACTACGACAAGTCCGCGATCTTCCCGAATGCTACCCGGTCCTCCTACACTCGATCTCGGTTTGTAGGTTATACAGGGTGGGCGATGGCGACGTCGACGGTTGGGGTGGTACCTCGGCTTCCTCCGACCCTCGTCGGGGTACCGGTGTCGCGGTCGGTGGGTTGCTCGAGCTCGTGGCGGCCGCCTCGGCTAATGTGATCGATACATCACGCCGAGATTCAGAAGCAGACACAAGACAAAGACAAAGACAAAAGCAAGTGGGGAGGTCCGGCCTTCTGTCTTCCATGCTTGACGTATACGTACTGTGTGGATGATCGTCCGCATTGCACGCTCTGTCTGCTTCACGCTACACACAGGTGAGTCTGACTCTGAAAATTGAATATTGAGGCCCGACCGGCCGCAAGTCGGCCAGCGAGGGCCTGACAGGAAGCTTGAAGCTTGAAGCCCGAAGGACGCGTGCATGCATCGCCATCGCCATCGCCATCGCCATCGCCCACCGGCGTGCGCGCGACGTCGACGTGAAAAAATCGTGCATCAAGCAGTGAGCACCAAGTATGTGTATGTGCGTCTGTTGTGTCCCGGGCCAGCAGATCTGTTTGGCACCCTCAGGCACATGCCACATGCACATCTTCTAAGCATGTATCATGCACGCGGAGTTGTACATGTGCAGCGGCTGCGCTTCCATTCTGATTAGGGAGCGTGGCGACGCGGTGGCAGGCCGGAGCTGGAGCTGGAGCTGGAGCTGGCACAGGCAAGATGCGATGTCGGACGTTCAGGTTTGTGGTTCGTACACACAGTACGTAGCGGCTTGAAGCGCGCGGCGGCGCGCGTACAAGAAGAGTTGCCAAATGCGACAGCCGGAGGTGTGGTTTCGCCTGTTGCTCTGACCCGCGGCGATCCTGGGCTAGGCCTCCTTCTCTGTCGCGCCTCGCTTGGCAGAACCTCTGGGAGGCATGGGGACGTCGGGAACGTCGGACGCCGGAAGGTCAAGGTCACCGCGGAAGAGTCGGGGATGGCGCGCGATCTGCACGGAGTCCTTCAGCGTCGGCCACGGACCCGGTGTCCGGAAAGAGATGGGGGGGGGTGAGAGTGAGAGAGAGGGGGCACACTCACGAACGACCGCACGCGCTTCTTGCCGTACACGTACATCGGGACGGACGCGAGCCAGCAGACGGCCTGGCACGCGCCGAGGATGAGCAGCGAGGCCTTGACGCCGCGCGAGACGACGATGCCGTTGGCGAAGAAGGTCGAGCCGTAGAGGACCATGTTCTTCGCGAAGTTCGTGATGGAGAGGACGTGCAGCGCGTTGGCGCCGTGCGTGTCGAGCAGGTAGGTCACTGCGGCTCCACCGGAGACGACCATGCTGAAGTTGAGCATCCTGCCACGCCGGTGGCCCGGGCGGAGCGGAGGTTAGATGAGGAGCACGCGGGATTCGAGATTAGGTTGGAACGGATGTACGGTGGCGGCGCACAGAGCGCAGAGGGCGAAATGGAGAGGAAGCCGGGTGTTCAGGAGTGCCGATGGTAAGTAATGTAACGGACAAGGGAAGGATGCCATGGGACGTACGTGATGCATGCGACGGCTCCGATCCAGGGCATGCGGTTGTCGTTTCCGACTGCCCACCCTACGTATCCAAATACCCCGAAGAGCATGCCGAGCATAAAGACGAGCCGATATTCGGGCTCGTAGACTCCGCGGTTACGTTGAGACATCCAGACGATGCCCCAGTCGTTGAGAGGCCCTGTGATGAGCATTGCAAGGACGATGCCGACAATGCCACCCAGGTTTGTTAAGCCCTGGTACACAGTAAGTTATTCGCAAACGATAATGAGCGGCTACGAGCTCTGGCGCGGGGAACGTACAATTTCGGCCGCGCTGAAGTCATACTCGATGGTGAAGATAGTCGACGAACACAGCGGAACCAAACCTACGTTAGCGTCAGTAACCAGATGTGCCGAGAATGTCAGAACGCACTCAACCACACAGTTTGCATTGAGTAGGCCAAGAAGACGAACCACGTCTGTGAGACGGCATCGAGATGGAATTTAGGTAATGCGGTACAAGGAATTGATCATATGCCGTACGCACCACAGGAGAAAGGATGAAAGGGAGTGGTCGGAAGAAGATCTTCCACAAGCTATCATCAGAAAAGGTGCCGTTGTAAACCTTGAGCTGGGAGAGGAATGTCGGCGGTTTCGGAGATAGAGCGTCAGGGTCGACGTTGTGGATCTCCACATCCGGTGTTGCTGGCGAGCGGGACTTCTTCTCGACGCTGCTCTTGTCGCTGACGCTGTCGTGGTGGGAGGACGTTCGCTGATGGATTGTCGATACTCGGCGATGGTAGGTGGTCTGGGCAAGGTACGTCCTATTTGTCTCGTAGTAGATAAGACACCGATGAGCATGACTCACCTCGGGCACAAAAAAGAAGACTGCCACGAAGGACAGCCCACAAGCGATACTAACGAACCAGAACCCCAGCTGCCAAGATAAGTTCTGGATGACGTAGCTGTAGATGAGAGGTCCCCTACATCCTCTTCGTTAGCCCAACACAAAATACCATCTGCTGATATGTGCGATCTCACAATGTAATCCCCGCCATCAGCGAAAAATTCCATATAATGGAGCGCGAGCCACGTTCGTGAACACTGTAAGAATCGATTCAGCTTTCCTCCCACCGAAATAGAAAAGGCAGGTGATCGCTTACAAGTATATATGCTCGAGTGTCGTTGCCGCAAGACTGTATTCCAAGTTGTCATATCGGTGAGCATGCGCGAGCGGTCTTCCTGCTGAGGCAGGCGCAGTACGTACCATTGTGGCGCAGACATGCCAAACCCCTGGAAGATACGGGCGGCGCGAATGGATGCCAAGTCCGGGCTCAGGGCGTTCCAGACACACGATATGAACATCTATGGATAGCCAGGAAGGTCAACGAACAGCACCGCAGTGACGCGTCAGCGGGACGACGTACCAAGAAAGTGGACAGAAGGAAAACTATCCGGTGCCCATACTTGACGGCGAGGGTGTTTTGGACGAGCCTACCATGAGCGTATCTCAGATGCACCCAATTGACAAGGTCGAATGGACCTACATAAAGATCCCGAGTCCGAGCAGGAGGGCGCCGAAGGAAGATGTGATCTCGTTGACGGATACGTCAAACTGCTTGCGCCAGCAGCACGTAACCAGCGCTGGCGACAGGAGATAGCACGCCTGCGAGGCTGGTGGCGAATATTCTGTACGTTTCCAGAGAGGTGGGTCATGGGTCAACGGCCGACGTGGCATCGGGATGACGGAAGGGCAGACTGACAGGGACCAAAAACACGCCTCTTTCTTCCACCTCGGCCAGTTCAAGCTGGTTTTTACCACCCTAAATGTTAGCCATCCGGACACGGTCGGAGTGCAGACGTTAGATGAAACGTACGGGTCGCAAGGGTCGTCCGAGGGCTGGGGAATAAGGACGATATGCGAGGATGTGCCAGTCCCATGTTTGACTCGCTCGTTCGCTTTGTCGATTGCAACTTGATGTCCGTGTACGCTTCCGCGATCTGATAGTAGTTCAGTTCCAGGGACATTATCCAGCTTGTGATCATCTAGGATGGTTCCGGAGACTGGTCTTAGGACATGATGGAAGCAAAGGACAAGCGCATTGGCGCCTACCGAGGATCCCGAAAACCATGGCGCTTAACCTAACTGGGCGCTGTCGGAGACGAGGGAGGAGTGCGGAAGAGGTCCACCTCAATCTTCTATCTGTGCGTTATATGACACCTCGAAAAGGGTCGGAATTAAAATATTTGTATGGGCCAAGCCTTGGTAGCTCGTTAGTCAGAGACAGAGGAAGAAGCACTAGCCTCGCGCCGGTCAAGTGATTGGCATGTCTGAGCTGGAGCAGATATAGAACGGTTCCGCTTCTCCCATGCAAGTAAATCATGGGAGCACTCGAGGACTCGGTGGGTACCGAGGGAAACACGAGACGGTAATGGCAAACGTATCCTGTGAAAAATTGGACATAAAGTCGTTCGGATTACACGGACGGACGCAATGGTTGAGGGTAACACTAACAGACCAACAAACGAAACGATCTGCCGGGTGATCAGCTACTAACGTCGGGGATGGATAGTCTGTGTTGCACTTTGACTTACCACTGGATGCACAGGGTTCTGGATATGTACATTGAGATCACTTGACACGCTATACAGATAAACCTGGGGAGCCTCGGTGTCATATGCGAGGACGATGATAATACGGCGATGAGCTCGAGGAAAGGGGATTGATTGAGAGGGCCGCGGGAAGGAGGAGTCATTTGCGGAGGGATAAATCTTCCCAAGTCTCGGAATTGCCGCACTTTCGTACCGTGTCCTGCGCCGCTAGGGTCAGTGTGAGTCGCTCCCGGGCCGAACATGGACGAAGGTCGCTCACCTCCTCGTCACGAGACAAGTGCAACTCCTCCTTGTCCAGGACCCTCTCCGCCTCCGTCCCGGTAAGCGCCACGCACTCTGAAGCCTGCAGGCTGTCCGTGCTCGACGGAAGGCGGCCCTCAGCGTCGCGGACCACCCGCCACGCCTTCGACGACAGCCACCGGATGGACGGCACTGTGGGGTACGCGTCGCTACCTGAGGTGGTTAGGAAGATGTACTGGAGGGTTGGTATTGTATCGACGAAACGGGTCGCGAGGGGATAAAGATCCATTTCGCCGGCCGTATACAAAGGGTCGGGCTGCCGGAGAGCGTCATAGTGGAAGACGAGGCGGAGATGCGTGAGGCGTAGGTGCTTCGTCGAGTCAATCAGTTTTTCCTGGGATATAGATGTACAATTTCAACTGGGGTCTAACATCGAGCAACTATTAACGCACCATGAACTGAGTCCATGGGACAGGTTCAAGACCGTCCCAGTAGCGCCTTACGGTGAATTCGGCGAACATGACGAGATGCGTCAGATCGTCTACTACTCCCTCTGACGGGAAGAGCCCATCCAGGCCGCTCAAGCCCTCGTCAAACGAAGCACCGACATGGAGTTTTCGAGGGCAGCTGTCGCGAATGATCGGGGCGAGATCATACTGCGGCCCGTCCTCACGGGACCGCACCACCGTTATGTCCATGTTGCGGATAGGACATTGGAGGGCTAGTAGGAAGGCCGCTTTAGTGTCACAAACGACACGATCCAGGCGTGACCAAACTTGAGTCTCCTGTATCTTCTTGCTCCGTTCTTGCAAGATCGGGTAGAAGGATTCTCCGTATTGATTCTGTTCGAAGTGTCCAGAATGAGGATATTGTTTAGGTTAGGGAATAGCTGCAAGAGAAGCATCTCCACCGTGACCATCGTTGAAATCGGGATGGAGTTGGTCTTGAGGGATCGAACCGCAGTGAATTGTCTCGTTATGTTGGAGGGGGAGATGTCGAGGTCGAGGTCTTGGTGTTCCAGGGTGTGTGCAAAATTGCCAAGGTGCATTTGTGACCGACTCGCGCGGAAACAACCGGTGGAATAGTGATTGTCATCTTTATCGACGCGGAAGGATCGGATGGGAGACCGGAAAGTGGTCAAATGCTCCCCATGGAGGCCCAAAACACCTGTCGAAACTATACATAGTTCATGCAGAGTGGCCAAATTTGCCACGGTGGTGAGTACGGGGTCATTGACGCTGGTTGGAAGGGAAAGATACTCGAGATGTATTGTTGCCCGCAGAATGGCCACGAGATGGTCATCGATGATTCGAAAACGAGGGTGGTGCTCACTACTGTAATAATCGAGCGCATGGGGAAGTTTGAGCCCATATACGTATGGTGCGCGTGCCGCCTCGTCCGCAAAGATGAACTTGTGGAAGTTGTCGACCAAGTCGCCATTCCACAAATCGACGGGGACATCCAAAGACGTCGCCGGAAGGCATGTTTCGTCAACGCAGAGCAGGTGAGGCAAAAGAAAGCACATCGGAGACATGGTGAAGCCTGTTGCAGACCAAATGCAGAATATCAAAGTTGAGCAACGGTTGTCCGTGAAGAGCTTCAACCAGTTGGTCGGGCATTGCCAATGGGATCATCAATGAAGCGATCATAACTCAATGGGTCACAGAGAACTAGTAGGTCAGAATCTAATGAGACTCATTTTGCGGATCTTGTAGAATCGGTTGCGAATGGAGCCGATCAATTATGACCCTATTTATTGAGAACACCTGTGACAAATATTTTGTTCCGTCGTTCCTTGCAGGACAGATGAAGCGGAAGAGGCGAGGTTCGGTTCAAGAATTTCGGGACCGATGTTCGACAGCGATCCACTATAAAGACTCCAACAGATCCTCAGTTATGCTCTCGCGTTTATTTACGATGAGGTCGCAAAGATGTGCTAATCCAAAGGATCGGTCCTCAAAATTCAGTAGTTCGAAGTGCTGCACTGGCCCATCTCGCGCTGTCTTTGCTCGGGGGACCAGGGTCGCTGGTGGTACCAGAAGAACATCCAAGCCGCCACCTCGTCTTGCCCCTCAAAAAACATCTTCGCTCAACGCTTGTACCGCAATGACGCCTTCGCCAACCACGACGGCCATATCCTCGCGTCTCCCCACTATACAAACAAAATTGATAGAGGCATGCACCATGCACTCTCCGGGAATAGGGCAGTCACCGCACTAACCTCACAGTTATATGGTCGGTGCACGTACGAAGGCGATCTGGAATGTCTGGTCAGCCGCCGCCAGATGACGGGAGGTCCATGCTCGCGCGCACCACCTCAAAACTTCCCATTGTCACCGCTTCAGACTCATGTCGCACACGCTTGCGCACGCGTACAGGGCACGTGGGGAAGAAATAGTAGCTTAGATGGCACCCGAGAGAACGACACCGCCAGGGAAGGCAGGGGGAGCAGACTTCAAGTTAGTGTGCGCCTGCATGCGCAGGTATCGTGGCCCACGAAGGGATCAATATCCCACATCCGAGTCTCTCCACTGTCGTACCTGACCCGATACCACGCCAGTCACTGCGCCCCAGACATTTTTTCGCATACGCAAAAACGACATACCTCCCCACGGCGAGACAAGCGCAGCCCCTCCTGGTCCGCGATCCTCTCCAACTCCGCAGCTTCTCCGCCGCCAAGCTCCGTCCACGAGCCCGGCGATTTTCTGCCGGACGGAGGGAGACCCGAGTCATCATGGTGAATGAAGCGCCATGCGTTCGTCGTGAGCGATGTCACGCAGGGCGTCTGGTCCTCGTCGACCTGCCACTGGTTTCTGGACGGAACGGCGTACGTCCGACTGCGGGCATCCAGGAAGAGATAGTCGAGGGTGGGCATCGCATCCATGAAACGGGCCGCGACGGGCTGGAGGTCGGGTCCGCACGCAGCGTTCACGAGGTCTGGGTCTCCTTTTGGGAGGGAATTCGGCACGCCCTGGAGGACGGTGCAGTCGAAGACGACGCGGAGGTGCGTGAGCCGGAGATGCTTCACGTAGTCGACGATTCTGTTCTGGAATAGACATCGTGATGTTAGCGCGGAGCTTCCGAGCCGAGATGAGGGTGCCGCCGACGCACGAAAAACCGGTTCCAAGGGATCCGTTTGCGCTTGAGGTGCGCCCGCCACTTGGAGCGCGCCACGAATCCGACGAGGATGACGAGGTGCGTCAGCCTGTCTGCCGCCTCGAGCGGAAACAGCCCGTCTAACACGCCCAAGCCCTCGCCGAACGCCAGCCTGAGGGAGAGGTGGAGGTGGCGAGGGGAGTTGCCTCGGAGCGTTTCTGCCAGATGCCGTTTTCCGCTGGACCGTGGCAGGTGGACGTCCATGCGATGGACGGGGCATTGGAGCGCATACACGAAAGCCCATTCGGCGTCGCAAACGAGGCGATCGAGCCCCGGCCACGCGTGGGCCTTCTGCTCCTCCTCGCTTCGTGCCCGCAAAGCCAGAAACTCGTCTTCTGTGAAGATCGTGCTGAAGGGCCCAGGACGAGCGCGTCGTTCAGGTTCGGGAACAGTCGCAGAAGGATGGCCATCGGGTGGAAGCTGAATGATATATGGTCGGCCCTGAATTTGAGTGACCGGACCGCGGGGAACCGTGTCGTGATGGAAGAGGGAAGGATGTCGAGCTGGAAGAAGTCCAAGTCAATTGCCTCGAGGGTTGGTGCGACGTGGCTGAGGTGTCTATGCAAGAAACTCGCGGAGATATTGTCGCCAGTAACATCGCTCTCCTCAATGCAGAGGGATCTCAGTGGAGATCGAAGTGCGGGGAGACGGACGCGTAACGGCCCCTGATACACCTCAGAGACTGCATGGAGCTCGCGCAGAGTCGTGAGCTTCATCGCAGCGTCGAAGACGGGATCGTTGATGGAGGTCGGAAAGCAGAGATACCGGATGTGTACTGCTGCTTCCAAAAGGGCCACGAGACAGTCGTCGATAAATTGAAAAATGGAAGGATCCATAACTTGGACTTCGAATGTGTACGGACCAGGAAGTTTGAGCCCATATATATACGGCGCGCGGGGGGTTTTGTTCGAAAAGATGAAGGTGTGGAAGGCGTGGACCGACTCGCCATTCAACAGAGCGATGGGCGACATGCTGAGACGTCGCCGGAACGCGTCTTCGGTCAAGGCAGAGCAGGTGAGCGCAAAGGAAAGGACATCAGAGACCTCAGCGAGGTAGTTGCAGACTAGACGCAGTACGTCAAAGTTCAACCGGGGCTGTCCACAGCCAGGATCTGATTCGTCTTGATGCATCTCTGGAACCATGGATTGTCAGCCCTTGAACGGGCTAGCTACCCAGAGTCTGATCAGTCTCAACTTACTTCGAAGCGTGTTGTGGAATGGAGAGCACGGCAGGGCCCGGGGTCTTCGTGAAATCCCACCAGTTCCTTGGAATATCAAGTTCGAGACGGGCCAGCACCTGCCCGGGCCACGACCCACAGTCAGAGATATGCATACTGACCAGATCAGCACCCTATGTCACTCACCTACAGATGTGGTTGTATGAGAGGTCAGAAATAAGTTACGGAAGTGGTAGTTGAGTGGTAGGACTGAAGCAGACTCGCTGGCCATGGAGCCAACGCCACGCGGCCATGCCCAAATATTTGTACGCAGTCGGAAGCGCTGAGCTTGGACTCCAGACCTGGACGACTCGCTCTACCTTCTTGTTCTCTCTCTCTTTTCTCTCGCTGCTTTGGCTGTGACGCGCACTCTTCTCACTGGACTTGAAATCCGACTTCTTCGTACACTCGACCCTCTGAAGGATCAGTTGGCAGAACACGGCTGCAAGGTGGGACAGGGATGCTGGGATTGGGGAGAAGTAGTTTACATTTTTCGACAATATCTTCGGACTGTATTTGATACCGTCATGATTCGTGAGTACATCATGGTGAGCATCAGGTCATGATTCTGAAGCGGCCGCAGAGCACCTGGGCAACTGAGAGCACAAAAGCGCACAAGAAAGGAAGAATCGGGGATCCCGAGCCTGCTCTACGGCTCACTCAGGCTGACGCTTCGAATCAGGCTGCGGCACGGCCGTGGCAGACCGTGACTGGAGACAGTCGGACGTGGACTCGGATACGCCCGCTTTCCCGGAGGAACTCGAAAGGCGGGGATGACGAGCAATCTGTGCGGGGGTCAGCATCCTAATGCGGAGAAAGCGTGGGGAGCTGCAACGGGTAAGTACTCACGAATGACCGCACGCGAGGCAGCACACGGCCTGGCACGCGCCGAGGACGAGCAGCGAGGCTGTGAATCCGTGAGCGACGAAGACGCGGTTCACGAAGAATGTCGCGCCGTAGAAGAGCAGGTCGTTTACGGAATGGACAAGGGAGAGGACGTGTAGCGCGTCGGCGCCGTGCGTATCGAGCAGGTAGGCTGTGGCGGCCCCGATGGATGCGATCAGGCTGAATAATATCATGCTTCCGTGTTCAGATCGGTATGTCGGCGCAGAAGGGAGCGATAGGAAGGCGCGGGTAGGATGCACGCGACGGGAGGTTGGAACGTAGTACGACAGATGCACGGTGGAGGGGTGTGGGGGGCCGGGGATGACGTTGATGATGTAAGTAAGTACCTGGGTTCCAGACGGTGGAGGAGTGTTATGGCACGTACGCAAAGCATGCGACCGCTCCGATCCACGGCATGTGGTGCGCGTTTCCGACCGCCCAGCCGATGTACCCAAACACGCCAAACAGCATGCTGAGCATGAATACGAGCCGGTACTCGGGCTCGTAGACCCCGCGGTTACGCTGCGACATCCAGACGATTGCCCGGTCACTGAGGGGCCCATTGACGAGCATAGCTAGAGTGGACCCGACGAAACCACCCAGGTGCGTTAAACCCTTGTAACAGGTTCGGCATGGATACAGAGATTAGTGAGAGACGCAAGCGATCATGAAATGACGCACAATCTGAGCTGCATTGAAGCCGTATGCGAGCGTGAAGATTGTCGACGTAGACAGTGAGAGTGCATCTACCGGACGTAAGTGCTCGCTTGTGGAAGAGAAGTGACGAGATTTTCAAATCGTACTTTGAAACAACATTGGCAGCGAACAGGCGAAAAAGATAAACCATGTCTGGGAGAGGTCACGAAATGAGAATGTGCGCTACTGAACGTTGGATACGTGCTAGTACACGTACCACGGGCGAGAGGATGAACACAAATGGACGCATAAAAATCTTCCACAGGCCTTCATCGGAGAAGGTGCCGTTGTAGATCTTGAGGTGAGAAAGGGACGAGGGCGCGCCCATTTGACGCGTTGGAACGTCGACGTCCGTGTGTCCCTCCGGGGCTGCTTCCATCTGGGGCCCCTTCTTGACCATGCCGTGGTCATGAATGGCAGCATGCGTGTCTTCGTTATACACCGAGGGTTTCGCAGGTTCTTGGCGACGTCGCGTTGTCTAGGTAATGTTGAATATTCCATGTCCCGCAGAAGCGAAATTCAGAACGACTGGACTGACCTCGGGCACGAAGAAGAATACACAGAGGAAGGCCAGTCCGCAGGCGATGCTGATGAACCAGAATCCGAGCTGCCAGGATAGGTCTTGGACAACGTAACCGTAAATGAGCGGTCCTCTGCCCGAGCCCTATTAATTCATAGTCCACACTTGCGATCTAGGGATATCCGGCATCTCACAGTGTTGTGCCTCCTAACGCGGAAAAGTTCCATATGATTGAGCGGAAGCCACGCTCATGAACACTATGGAAAAAATGACGTGAGTTTAATAATCCCTTTGACTGCATGACTCAGATGGTCTATAGGCTCACAAATATATGCGCTCGATGGTGGCTGCGACGAGACTGCAATGCAACATTACTGAGCTAGTCGGTAGCCTCGCGGCGATATTAGTACATACCATTGCGCAGGAGCAATTCCGAACCCCTGAAATATGCGCGAAAGGCGGACGGACATCAGGTCCACGCTAAGAGCTGTCCAAATGCATGTGACGAACACCTACAGGTAGTCAGCATAGCACTATGATACAACACTACGACCACATACCAAGAAGGTGGACACAAGGTATATTATTCGCTGCCCGTACTTGACGGCCAAGGCATTTTGTAGCAGGCTACGTGATTTCCCATATGAGCGGAGCAGGCCTTGCAGATGAACTGGTGGGCTTACAGGGATATTGCAAGCGCAGGCGCATACGAGCCAAACGAAGAAGTCACATCGTCCACCGTTGTTTTGAATTGCTTGGCCAACACCACGTATGCGGCACCGGCAATACCGGGCAATGAAAGCGCCAGGCATGACACGAAGACTCTGAGGTGTGTTTTTTTAGAGGGGAGACTGCGAAGTGAACGTTGAAGTGTGGATCAGCGCCGAAGACACTCACAGTGTCCAAAAGCAAGCTTCCTTTTTCCACCTCGGCCAGTTCAACCTAGCATTCATATTTGACGAATATGAGCGACAACGGGTGCGAGACGCTACGGATGACGTACGGATCACAAGGGTCGTCCGAAGGCTGAGGAATGAGGATGATGTGCGAGTACTTGCCAGTCCCACGCTTGAGCTCCCTTGCGGAGTCATTCATTGTGGCCGAATCGACCCTTCCACGGTCCGATAACAGTTGTGTCCCTGGAACATTGTCCAGCATACTATCATCTTTATCCGGAAGCAGCTCGTCAGTTGACGAACAGCGAGAGATGTACACAAATCCGAGCGTACCGAGAATTCCAAAAGCCATAGTGTTCAAGGTATTCGGGCGCCGGGCGGGGATGAGGGTGTGTTACGGGCCTGCCAAGCTGCTGTTGTAATATATAGCACCGCACGCAAAGGCCACAAGTCGCCACATACCCGTAGCTCCAATGATGTGCATGATCGCAAGACAGAAGGCCGAACTGTGGGTGCTGGCGTGGTGAACAACCATAAGCATGCGGCAAATTAATGCTCCCCTCATAGAACAAACTCACCAAGCAGAATACTGTGCCACGCGAATAATAGGATCGGCGGAGGCAAGCTGGACCTGCAACAAAATGCGATATGTACTTGTTCTGTTTCCCGAGGGCCGAGGAAGCAATGGCAAGACATACCGGGAATAATGTCTACCATCTTCGGTTTTGCTATGCACCTGAAGCGATCGGCGCTCCTTTCACAGAAGCGACACGTATGCAACGTCGGTGTTGCACGGCTTGCTGCGCTCAATGTATCTCCGTTCGAAGACAACCGGATGCATTGGCGCTATTCCGGGCCGGAGGGACTCAGGCACTGTCCGAGGCGGCAGCTGCCAGGTTCTTGAGCATAGCGTCCCGCGGACGCTACGGCCGCAGGCGCATTGATCGTCGAGCTCCTCCGTAGATCATGCCACTCTCTGCCCCTCGTTGTCACCCTGCCAGTAGATGCACGGGTCCAACCGCTCCATGCACCGGGTTTTAGTAAATCGTCTCCATCGAGGCAGACGCAAGGCGAGCAGGCCGACGTTGAGACCGGGGTGCTACTTCAAACCAGTCACCGTTCGTTAAGCTGCCGATTCACGATTTCTG
Source organism: Ganoderma lingzhi (assembly GCA_026283605.1). Lineage (NCBI taxonomy): Eukaryota > Fungi > Basidiomycota > Agaricomycetes > Polyporales > Polyporaceae > Ganoderma > Ganoderma lingzhi. The sequence continues at coordinate 4,716,810 of JAPJYM010000001.1, forward strand.
TAGAAAGGACGGCGGTGCTGCCGGAAATGCATAGTTAAAAGGGTGGTTATAACTCCGAAGGTGATATTATATGTCAAACCGCACACGTCGATTCTCGTTCCCACAAGCGCCTCTCCTCCTTCATCCATCGTATCGTTGAACATCAGCGAGCCGGTCGTTAAGGTTCTCGGGCAGTGTTTCGTGATCATTACTTCGCGAGTCCGTCAAGACTCGATGTGAATATCTGAGTTGGGGCGCACAGCGCCCAGGCTACTGAGACCACACGAGAAAAGGGAAGACGATGGTATACCTCGGGGATCCGAGAATGCTTCGAATCAGGCTCAGGCTGCGGCACGGCTGGACCGTGACTGGGGGAAATCGGACGTGGACTCGGATCCGCCCGCTTTCCCGGCGGATGAACTCCAAAGGCGGGGATGGCGAGCAATCTGTGTGGAGGACGCTCAGCATCGATCACGGTCATGCCCTAACGCGCGGTGAAAGCGCGGGGAGCTGCAACGGGCACTCGCAAACGATCGCACGCGCTTCCCGTACACGTACATCGGGACGGACACAAGGCAGCACACGGCCTGGCACGTGCCGAGGACGAGCAGCGAGGCTGTGAAACCATGGGCGACGAAGACGCAGTTCACGAAGAAAGTCGGGCCGTAGAAGAGCAGGTCGCTCGCAGAATGGACAAGGGAGAGGACGTGTAGCGCGTCGGCGCCGTGTGTGTCGAGCACGTAGGTTGTGGCGGCCCCGGTGGATGCGACCAGGCTGAACAACGTCATTCTGCCACGTGTGAGTTATTACACCGACGTGGAAGGGAGCGAGGAATAAGTGCACGTGGGGTACAACGGGAAGTTGGAAGGTGAGACAATTGCACGGTGGAATGGCGTGGCAAAGACCGGGGGTAGTGTTCAGGAATGCAAGTAAGCAGCCGAATAGACAACAGAGCGGTGCCATAACACGTACGCGAAGCATGCGACCGCTCCGATCCACGGCATGCGTTTCTCGATTCCGACCACCCAGCCGACGTATCCAAACACGCCAAACAGCATGCTGAACATGAATACGAGCCGGTACTCGGGCTCGTAGATCCCGCGGTTACGCTGTGACATCCAGACAATTGCCCGGTCGCTGAGCGGCCCATTGACGAGCATAGCCAGGATAATCCCAACAAGACCACCCAGGTGCGCTAAACCCTAACAGGGTCGGCACGGATACGGAAGTCAGTGAGACGCGTGAACGATCATAAAATAACGCACAATCTGAGCTGGACTAAAGTGGTATGTGACTGTGAAGATCGTCGACTCAGACAACAAGAGGGAACCTGTCAGGCACAAATGTCAATAGTTGCTTGCGGAAAGGAAGTGGCGAGAGTTTTGCATCGTACCGAAGAATAGCTGTTGCATCAAAATGGTCAAAATCATAAACCATGCCTAAGAGATATCACTAAATGAGAATGTGCGCTACTGAAAGCTGGACATGTGCCACACGAACCACAGGGGAGAGGATGAAAACAAATGGACACATAAAAATCTTCCAAAGGCTCTCATCAGAGAAGGTGCCGTTGTAGATTTTGAGCTGAGAAAGGAACGAGGGCGCGCCCATTTGATGCGTCGGAACGTTGAGGTCGGCATGTTCCTCCGGGGCTGCTTCCATCTGGGGCGTCTGCTTGATTGTGTCTCCGTCATAAACGTTGGTATGCGTGTCTTTGTTATACACCGAAGGTTCCGCAGGTTGTTGGCGGCACCTCATTGTCTAGGTGATGTTGAATATGCTGTTTCCCGCCGAAGCGAACTGGAAGACAACTTGACTGACCTCGGGCACAAAGAAGAATACGCAGAGGAAGGCCAGTCCGCAGGCAGTACCGGCAAACCAGAATCCGAGTTGCCAGGAAAGGTCCTGGATAACGTAGCCGTATACGAGCGGGCCTCTGCCCAAGCCCTATTAGCTAACCGCCATACTTGTGATCAATCCGATATCTCACATTGTTGTGCCCCCTAACAAGAAAACGTTCCAAATGATTGAGCGGAAGCCACGCTCGTGAACACTGTGACGAAAATGACATAGGTTCAACCCATTCCACTGCATAATAGTCTAAACACTCACAAGTATATGTGCTCGATAGTCGCTGCGACGAGACTGCATTACAATGTTTTTCAACTGACTAGTAATCTTGTGATGTGTTTAGTACATACCACTGCGCAGAAACCATTCCAAAACCTTGAAATATGCGCGAAACGCGGATGGAAGTTAGGTTAGGGCTAAGAGCTGTCCATAGGCACCCTATAAACATCTGCAGGCGGTCAGTATAGCACGATGACAGGATACTACCACCACATACCAAAAAGGTGGATACAAGGTAGACTATCTGCTGCCCATACTTGATGGCCAAGGTATTTTGCAGCAGGCTATGTGATTCGCCATCTGAGCCAAGCAGATGGGGCGAATGAATTGGAGCAGCTTACATGGATATTGCCTGCGCGGGAGCGAATGCACCAAACGAAGCAGTAACGTCATCCACCGATGTCTCAAATTGCTCGGCCAACGCTACATACGCGGGAGAGGCCATACTGGCCATTGAATCCGCAATGCATGACGTGAAAACTCTAACGTGTCATTTGAAAGAAGCGTAAACGTGCTGAGAGGCGGGTCGGAACCGAAGACACTCACAGCGTCCAAAAGCAAGCTTCCTTTCTCCACCTCGGCCAGTTCAACCTAGGATTTTCATGGGATGGGGATGAGCGAACCATGGGTCCAAGATACTAAAGATAACATACGGATCACGAGGGTCGTCTGAAGGTTGAGGAATGAGGATAATATGCGAGTCCTTGCCAGTCCCGCATTTGAGCTCCTTCGTTTCGTCTGCTGTGACCGAGTCGACCGTTCCGCGGTCAGATAGCAGCCCTGTCCCCGGGACATTGTCAAGCCTGCGATCCTCTTCGTACGAAAGCAGCTGGTCAGGCGAGGATCAACGAAAACAATAGGCACATCACCACGGACCAAGAATCCCAAAAACCATGGTGCTCAAGGTATTCGGGGGGGGGACAAGGGTACGTTACGGGGTTGTTTGGAGGCTGCCGTGGACTGTGGTACTATATAACATCATGCGGAAATCTCACAAGCAGCCACGTCCTGGCAGCTCTAATCCTGTGCATGATTGCGGGACAAGCAGCCGAACAGTCATACCTGGTTCTGGCGCGGTGAACAACCATTAGCGTGCAGCAGATTAATTCCCCCGTGAAACGAACTCACAAAGCAGAAGACTGTGCCAGGGTGGGTAATAGGAACCGCGGAGACAAGCTAAAGGCCTGCCAGAAAACGAGTACCTATTTAGTTTCCCGAGGGTCGAGGAAGCGATAGCAGGACGTACCAGGACTCAGGAGTAATGTGATAAGGTCAGACCACTCGCTAGCAATAAGCGAAGGACTGGAGGACTAAAGACCAACTCGAAGCTGGGGAATTACCGCAGCTACAGAGTGGTTTATATATTGTGCTGCAGCCTGCGCACGGACCAGGTGCTTCAGGGCAGGTCGTAACGGTCGTTACAGGTGGTATTACTAAGCATTCTAGATTGTGTCGTAACATTACCCCCCTCTTTAGCTTCATGTCTCAGGAAGCCGCAAAACGTTAGTAGTCGTTAATATCATGGTTTAACTAGTCGTAAGCAAAGCGTCGTATATAGTCCTGTTGTGTACTATTATCCTTGGGGTTTCGTCTTTTCCAGTCGTTATATCTACGTGTCCAAAAGTCATAAGAGTCTGTATCATATGTGATTATTTGTCCATGTTTGTTTGTAGCTGTGAGTATGTAACGAGTGTGAATGCGCGGCGCAAACTTGTTGGCTGCATAGAAAGCGGTAACGAGTTTCTTGGCATTGTCCGTCCGAAGTTCGTCCGTATCCGAAGGTACCCATTCGCGGTCAGCTCGTGTGAGTCCACACCATTGAACGAGGTAATGAACTTTGCGAGATCGGCCTGGTCCTTCTACGATCTTGGAATCTAAGATCGATTCGACTTCTCGATCAGGTTCCAGAAGGCTGGGTACTTCTCGACTGGTCTTTCCTTGATTCGGGAATTCGGGATCATGTGCGGGAGTTAGGAGTACTTCGTTGAATACGGGATGACGTAGCTTCCACTTGGGTGGGAGCTTTAGGCGATATGCACTAGCACCGACTTTTTCTTCAACTCGGAAAGGGCCGTAGCGCTTGTCCTCAAGTTTCTTGTTTGGTCGGTCGGTGGGAAAGTTCTGTGCATCTATGTATACGTAGTCGCCTATCTTGTAGTTTCGTGACGGCCGTCGATGTTTATCGTAATGTCGTTTCATCGCTTCTCGTGCTATCTCCAGCGCCTGCGCTGCTTGCTTCCCGATGCGTTGCATTCGCTCAACGAATTGCTTGGCAGACTCGTTGATGCCGTCTTTCAAAGTCTCAACTCCGGTATTGGGTTCGTGACCGTGAGTCATGAAGAAGGGAGACATCCCTGTGGATGCATGTACACGACATCGGTATGCGAATTCTGCTAGCGGTAGCCATTCGACCCAATCGTCCTGCTTGTGGTTGATGAAGATCCGTAGATAAGTCTGGATCTCCTGATTCATGCGCTCGGTCTGTCCGTCGGTTTGGGGATGATAGGCTGTGCTGGGATTGCCTTCGATTCCCATCTGTCGGTAGACTTCTTTGGTAAAAGAGGACACGAGGGTGGGGCCTCGGTCTGACCATATGCGCTTGGGCAGGCTGTGAGGTACGACTACGTGTTTGATGAAGAGTCTCGCTTGTCCTTCCGAGTCTAGCGTTTTCGAGCAGGGAATGGCGATGTAGTCCTTTGACTTCATATCGACAAAGACTAGTATGGCATCATGTCCATTGCATTCGGGTAGTCCGGTCATATAGTCCATGGTAACGAATTGCCAGTTCTGATCGGGAATAGGGTTGGGGTGGAGTGGTGCGGCACGTGGTTGTCGATCGATCTTGACACGCTGACACGTAATGCATCCAGAGACGTATTTGGCGACATCTTTTCGGATGGTCGGCCACCAATAAGATCTCATGATCAGATCTTGTGTTTTGGCTGCGCCCGGATGTCCAGCCGCAATCGAATCGTGGTGTGAAGCGATGACGCGTCCGCGGAGATCCGGGTGGTTTGGAACGACCATTTTCCCCTTCCTGTAGATTAAGCCGTCCTCGGCTAATTCCCAATCGTTGTCCTTTCCCAATTTCTCAACGATAAGACGGTCATAAAGGTCCACGTGTTTTAAACACATTGTCTTCAGGCTGTCTGCTCCGTCTATCGTATGAGAAGCCGCAAACCAGTGTGCTTTGAGCAACGTGAAGTCTTCGATCACGGGGCCGGTTTCATGGTCCACGCGTCTAGACAGAGCGTCTACTTTGCCCATGCTACGACCTGGTTTGTGGAGTAACTTGAAGTGGTAATTCGAGAGAATTGTCGACCAACGCGCTTGTCGGGCGTTTAGCCGTTGTGGTTTTCGGAAGTATTCGAGATTTTTGTGATCATTATGGATCTCGAATTCTCGAGCGTTTTGGAGGAAGTGTCGCCACTCCTGTAACGCTGTGATAACCGACAACATTTCTCGATCCCAAATCTCGTACCCTTTTTGTGCGGGTGTTAAGGAATGTGATAGGAAGGCAATAGGTTTCCATAGTCCGTTCTGACACTGCGAGAGCTCAGCTCCAATCGCAAAGTTCGAGGCATCGCATTCAACTTTAAAAGGATCTGTGTCATTGGGTATGGCTAACACGGGAGCGTGTGTGATTGCGCCCTTGATCCCTTCGAAAGCGAGTTGATGCTCTAAGGTCCATGTCCATTCATTAAGACCCGTGAGACGATTCAGCGGTCCAGCAATCTTTGAGAAGTCCTTGATAAACCGTCTATAGAAGTTTGCGAATCCGAGGAAACTCTGTACATCACGTTTGCACGTGGGTACCGGCCAATCAGTGACGCCTTTGATCTTGCCCGGGTCCATGCGGATTTCCCCGGGGGCGATGATATGGCCTAGGTATTCGGTTTCTTGGGTTTCGAACTCGCACTTCTGGGGTTTACACGTAAGGTGATTGTCTCGAAGAATCTGTAGGACTTGTCGCACTATGCGTCTGTGTTCCTCTAGATCGGCTGTACAGATGATGATGTCGTCCAAGTACACAATGACCTTTCCACGAAGAATCAGATCTTGGAAGATCGAGTTCATCATCGTTTGGAAAGTCGCTGGAGAATTCGTTAAGCCGAAGAACATGACGAGAGGTTCGTATAAGCCGCGATTAGTGATAAACGCTGCTTTTTCCTCATCGCCATCGGCTATACGAATATTGTTGTATCCCCAACGTATGTCTAATTTGGTATAGTACTGGGCTCCTTTCAGCCGATCTAGGATCTCTTGCATTAGAGGAAGGGGGTACACGTTTTTCCTGGTCAAGGTGTTTAGCTGTCTGTAGTCCTGAACGGGACGCAGTTTGCCGTCTTTTTTCTTGACAAAGAAGAACGGAGCACCCCACGGGGATTTCGACGGACGAATTCGACCCGTGGAAAGATTTTCCTCTAGAAACACATCTAACGCTTTCTGTTCGTCTAGAGTCATGGGGTATATTTTTCCACAATACGGTTTAGCGTTCTCGGTCAATTCAATCGCATGGTCATAAGGCCGTCGTTCGGGGAGAGTGGAGAACGTCGCTTCGTCGAAGACGTCGCGGAAATCTCGATAGTACTCTGGGATCATTTCCTCAAACGTTTGTTCTGCTTTGGCCTCATTCTGCTTGATTGCGATTTCCATTGCTACAGACGTTTTCGCACGTATGTGGACTGATCGGGCTTCAAGCCACGATCGAGTTTGTAGGGAGAAGATTCGATCACCAGCGCTGACGACGTGATGGCAAGTGCTCGGGCATCGGTTGAACTCAATGGTTTTGTTTTTCCAATGTATCGACGGATTGTGGTGCTCAATCCAGTCGTGCCCAAGATATATGTCCATTTTGCCAAGATCGGTGACTAAAAGCGGGATTTGTTCCGCATGATCTCCGATCTGTAGTTGTACGTCAACGTAATGCGTGATTCTGCCACCTATGTTGGGAGATCCATCGGCGTTGAACACGTCAATGGGATGCGGGAATGGCTTAGGTGACAGGCCTGCACGCTGAACGAAGTTTCTATTGATACACGAACCGGTGCAACCGGTATCGCAGAGAGCCTTGGTGTCGTAAACCTGAAGGGTTTCCAGGTTTTTGATCATGACCGGTATGTCCAGCTGTTTGCTTCCAGTACCTCGTGTGACTTTGAAGTACGTCGGACCGTAGGACATTACTCGGTTGGCGTTAATGGGCGCACTAGGAGTTTTTTGATTTTTTTTGTTATTATTCGACGAGAAATGAAGCACGGGCTCTGACCCGCCGCGCTGATCGTTGCCTGTAGGTTGGCCCCGACGATCAGTCGTCTCGTTGTTTTTAATAAGTATAGTGTGTGACTGGGTAGGGTGGGGAATGGTGATGTTGTCCGGTGAATAAGTAGGCATAGGTATAGTACAACCCGGGACGGGTACATCGGAGTCTAAAACAGAAAACCGGTTCTGAAAACTATTGTACAAAGATGGTCGCCACGTGTGTGCGCTCACGTGGGACCGTAGGGAAAATGCTGCTCATATTCGTCCATTTGGTACCGTATCTCGTCATATCCATCCGTATATTCCTCCGGCGCGTGCTGTGGTTCTGGTTCCTCGTGGTAGTTAGGAACCGATACTCCAGCAATTTGCGCAAGGAAGTCCTCAGGGTCCTCCTGATGGAAGCGTCTGATTTCTTCGAGAAATTCCTCACGACTGTCGCGTTCTTCCCATCTGCGCTTTTGTACCGCGGCTGCGCCGGTTCGGTTCGGAATGTGCCACATGTCTCCGCACGAGCCCTTCTCAGTTTGCTTTGCACCGCACTTTCGGCATGGCCGAGCCCTAAGCCGATCAATGTCCATTGGCTGTCCTGCTCCTCCGTACGTAACCCCTGTGCCTGTGCGTCTGTCTCCCGGCATTACGGGCATCTGAGGACGCGGCGGGTTGTATGACCGGGGCGGAGGGTATTGTGGAGGTGGGGCGTATTGCGGGTATCGCGAGGGAGTGAACGCTGGGGCGTATTGTGGCTGCGGAGGGTATCGTTGTGGGGGATAGCCATATCGTGGGGGAGCATTTGGCAGTGGGTAGCGAGGTGGGGCACGTGGGGGCGGGTGTTGCGGGGGCGGTCGGCGTGTGAAGTCACGGATCTGACGATTGAAGATGATGCGATCGTTGTCCATGGCAATGATCGTAGACTTCCATTGGGCGTAGGTGACAGGCTTTACCGGCATTGTGCTAATCGCAACTAGGTAGCTGGATGGTAGCGTTTTTGAGCCGGTAGATGTTGTTGGCCGTGTCTTTGTCTTCCACGGCACGGGCTGTCAGATCTTCCCATTCGTCAAAGAAGTCTTCGGCCCGGCGATTGCCCATGTGAATCTGATCGAGTGCGATAATCGCGTCATTGACGTAGTTTATTGGTCTAAACTTTGCTGTCAATTCGGCCCAGAATGTAGCTATGTCCGCATAATCCCATCTATTCCCGTTCGCCACAAACTTGTCCTGTACGAGGTTACGCTTCCACCTATTCACGTTTGTCCCACGAATCAACCCTAAGACGGCAGATATTGCTGGATCTTTGTCCAGGCCGGCCACGTAGATCTGGACATCAGACTTCCATTGTTCGAAGTCTGGGCTGATGCCGTCGAAGTACTCGGGCTGGGCGAGTCTAGGCGGAGCGTAGTTTTTGCTGCCGCGCTGTGGCTGGATTGCCGTGACGAGGTTTGCGATCTCCCCTGAGATCCACGCTTGCGTCGCCGCGTCGAATGAATGGATTTGCGCCATTTTTCGATGAGTACGGGGTGACTGGATGATGGTGGGTTGGATGGGAGGCTGGATGGGGTTTTGGGGAGTGGATAGGGGTCTTGTGGTCGTGGAGGAAGCGCGAAGGTCGAGGTTCTCGAGAGCACGGGTGAACCCGTCTGAGTCTGATCTGCGGTGTTCGGAGGGTTCCTGATCGTCGTCGGAGTCTGTTGGAGGCGAGGGTTTCTCCAGGGGTTCTCGGTATTCGAATCGGCTGCTTCCGGCGATCGGGGACGCTTCCGTGGATCTCGAGACTTGGACGGGGATGGGGATGTGTGTGAGGGGAGGGGAAGACTCTCGTTGACGTTCTGGACGGGTCCTCGGGTACGGGCTTCCGGGGCGGACAACGGGCTCAGGGGTCGGCTGACGTGCACGAGTTCTTGCGTGAGTCGTTCCAGGTACCGGAGCTGTTGGTTCCGGTGGCGGTTCGCGCGGGATGGGGATGAACTGTGGGGATCGGGACGCGGTAGGGTTCTGGCTGTTGTACCGGTGTGGACACGGTTGTTGACGACACTGATGGAGATCGTTGTCGATGATGTAGGCGTCGACTCGATCGTCGCTTGATTCCTGGAATTGACAGTGTCGCTGTCCTGCGCAAGCCGTGTTTCCCTAGCTTCCCGCGCGTATATAGCGGAGAACCGGTGGGGGTGATGGAGACGGAGTTGGATACGAATCAAGCAGCTGATCCCAAGGGTCCATTCACTAGATAAGGAAGGTGTGTGTAAGCGTACGGTACGTGTGCGTGTGATATAGTAGCAGTTTTACCGCGGTATGGCTAACCGGGGTCTCCTGCGCCGAGTTGTGACACGTGGTCACTGACTACTCGGTAGAATGGTTACGTGTAGGATAGCGGTCTGATCGGTGACGTAAGGTGTAAGTATTATATGGAATTCCCAGTAAGTGGGTTGTACTGATGCAATGATGCCGTAAAGGGAATAGGCGGGGGTCGTCGAGGTGGCGGGGAAGCGGAAGATGACGTGTCCGGGAAGGGCGGGGTAAAGGGATCGGGAGACGTACGCCGTGACTTCTGTTCCTTGGAACAGTGGAGTGTTGATCCTTGTTTGTATGAAGGTGGCGTGCGCCGGGTGGATGTGTCGGGAAACGGTGATGGTGATGGGGCTGTCTATGCCGGCGTCAGAGTCTGAGTCAGAGTCGACAGCGGTGACAGATTCGTCGGAGTCGGAGTTGATGACGGGGGCTGGGGACCGATGGCGGAGATGCGGGGGAGGGATTGGGATTGGTGGTGTCGACGACGGAGACGGCGGCGACGAGTCGGTGAGGGTGTCGATGGGGACGAGGTGATGGGTGGTGCCGTCGGCGAGACGCACGACGAGCTGGGTGTTTGGAACGGTGAGAGAAGTGGAGGATGATGAGGACGCCATGGTTGGCAACGGAGACGGTACGCCGTGGGTCGAGGAAAGGGTAGCTTCGAGTTATGATAAGGTCAGACCACTCGCTAGCAATAAGCGAAGGACTGGAGGACTAAAGACCAACTCGAAGCTGGGGAATTACCGCAGCTACAGAGTGGTTTATATATTGTGCTGCAGCCTGCGCACGGACCAGGTGCTTCAGGGCAGGTCGTAACGGTCGTTACAGGTGGTATTACTAAGCATTCTAGATTGTGTCGTAACATAATGTCTGCCATCTTCAGCCTTCGCTGCGCACATAAAGTGATCGGGTTTCCTAGGATAGAAATGAATTATGTGCAATGTCGATTTTTCATGACTCGCTGCGCCCAATGTATCTCTATCCGAGGACCGTCGAATGCCTTGATGCTATCCGGGACCCACGAGACTTAGGCACTTTCCGAGGTGCCAGCTGCCGGATGCATGAGCGTAGCGCCCTGAGGCAAACAGTGTACTCACTGTATGCGCGTGTTCCGGTTCATGGTGCGAGCTACGTCGGACGGTCTATCAGGGGAACCCAGACCCAAAGGGAGGGCGGGTGTCGCTGGCCATGTTTGTGCGGATACCGCCACTGCACTGACCTATTCGCATCCCTTCAGCCAGACAAGATAGGATGCGCCCCGCAGACCAAGGCGGCCACCTAGAAGCTCAACCGGACAAGTATGCAATGTGTCAGCAGATGAAGGCGAGCTAGCTCGGGCAAAGCACGTACAACGGCGCAGTCTACTTGCCCGACTGCCGCGCTATGCGGCGTCTTCTTCCAGCGACCTACTGAATGCGCGGGGGAGGCCCTCTTCGGCGAAACCAGCTGCCGCAATGCATCCACGATTTGGGCCCAGCAGTCGACCGGGGGGGGATGTGAACGCCGTTCATCGCCGGAGGGGTTGAGGAGGTAATAGCAGTCATAACAGGAAACCGTCTCATTTATCGCCATTGCAAACATCTCCGTCCCAGGCGATGGGGTCTTCTTGACCGTTTGTTGAGAGATTGGTGAGAACGCGGCAAGCATCATGCCGACTCGGACTCGGCCAGGAAAAGGAAACAGGACACACCATAGGGCGCTGCAGTAGAGCTGGTGAAGAGAGCAGACAATGCGATATCAAGACCAGAACCGCAGTACTGAGTGCTTGCTGAGACGGTGCAGAATTGGAGTGACGGAGAGAAAGAGACTGCGACTCCGACACAGGCCCAGGCCGCGGCCTGGTCACCAAACAGAGCCAAACAGCCGTGGCTGTGTTCACTGTTGAGTCCAAGCTCCGCTCCCTCCTGCTGGCAAGCCACTGCCAAGCATCCGTCGTCTTCTTGATTATAGCTTTCTGGATGGTACCTCGCACGGACTACTGCCACAACTAATCCCCCCCCCCCGACCAGTACTGCTGCTCTCTGCTTCAAGCCCCACAGGAAGCCGTGAAGACTCTCAGGCTGAGAGTATCGCGCGCAGGTCCGGTAAGTTGGACGAACGAGACATGGTGTTTATCGGGATCTAGTGGCCATCTTGCGGTAGGTTCATCATCAATCAGTCGTTGTCAGAAAGCAGGGCCCACAGCGCCAAGGAAGGAACATGAAGAAGAAAGTTGCTACACATTGACGTTCGACATTGAAACCCCCTGCCGACTCGATCCGCGGCAGTGCTCCTGACCTCAAGTTCCGGAGGTATGTATACATCCCGCTGAAGAGACCCCCTCCACAAGCACACTGCTAACCCCGACGTAAGTACCAAAAAATGTTCCGTCCGATATCCTCAAGTTCGCAGTCCCCTGACCTATTCCAGCAGCTGATTTATCCTTTCGGACCTGATGTTCGCGAAGCGCTACTACTCTCCTCGCCTCCGCCGTGAAGCACGGGTGCTCTCAACGACTGAGCCTCCTACGCGTTCAATCGCTTCGGAAATGCCGGCGCGCCGAGGGGCTACCTTGATGCGCACTCCATGCAGTGCTGTACCATGCGCTATAACTACTATGTCAGCTTCGATTCCGAGTCCTGCACGAATGAAAACCACTTGCCTCTTCCCTATGACCCAGATACAACTCCTCTTCGTCAATGACCGCCTCCACCACGTCAATGTCATCGCTAATCTCCACGCACGCGCACGAACCCCGCTTCGTATCCGACAGATGGGGGTCCTCATCAACACCCACCACCCGCCACACCTTCGACGAATGCCAGTACTTCCAGGGCTCGCCGTACCGGCGCACCCCGCAGGTGGTCAGGAACAGGTACTGGAGGGTCTGCACCGCGTCGAGGAGCCGGATCGCCGCGGGGTGGAGGTCCGCGTCGTGGGCGACATTGTCAGCATAGTCTTCGTCGCGTGCGCAGGCGGCATCCGGCTGCGCCGGGTCCGGGTCGGGCGGGAAGGTGTCATAGTAGAAGACGATGCGGAGGTGTGTCAGGCGGAGGTGCTTCAAGGAGTCGACGAGGCTGTCCTGGAGTCACGGCGCGCGGCGTTAGCTATGGCGTCACGGTGGCGGGCGTGGACGAGGAAAACCGTCGATGTTCGACCAGAGCATGCACCAGAAACTGGACCCAAGAAAAACAGTCGCGCTTGCCCGTCTGCCGGCGGCGATACTAGTAAACACTGATTTCAGCGAACAAGACGAGGTGCGACAGCTTGTCCGTTGCTTCGCGAGGGAACAGCCCGCGGAGGCTTTGCAGGTCGTTATGACATCGGAAGAATGCGATAGGAAGCAGGAGATGTCGTGGACAGCTGTCGCGCAGGGCGTCTGCGAGGTACAGCGCTTCGTTCTGCATGGGCTCGATGATGTCCATGCGACGGATGGGGGCACCGAAGGGCCATTAGGAAGGCCACTTCTACACTGCAAGCGACCCGGTCGAATCCCGACCAAGTGCGATCCCTCTGTGCCGCCTTGCTCTGCTCTCGCAACGTCGGATACTGGTCGACCGGCGGTCTACAGCCTTTGAGGAAAAGGGTGTCATCGAGGTTTGGGAAAAGACGGAGAAGGACGTCCATCTGGTAAAACTGATAAAGGAACGTAGAGACGATCCTAAGCGATCGCATCGCTGTGAACGGTGTCGTCACGGAAGATGGGTGCATATTGAAATGGAGGTAGTCCAAGGCCAGATATTTGAGGATCGGGGCGAAATAGTGTAGATCGTCGTGCAAGAAGCTCGTCGAAATCTGTTCCATCTCGTGAGCCGTGATAGTGAGGTATTGGAGAGGAGACCGCAAGGCGGTTAGAAGCCAGTTCAGAGCCTCGGGCTCGTGCTGGGAATGAGCGAAAGCGTCGGAAAACGCGACCAGCTCCCGTAACATGCCCATCTTCGCGACGGCGGTGCACACGGAGGCGATCGGGAGTGGTTGGAAAGTAGACTCTATATGGATTGCGGGTCGACACGAGTGCGTGGAAGGAACCTCCAAGTCCACGTCAGCGAGCTGCCAAGGTCTTTTTATGTAAGCCCGCATATGACTTACTTAGTATATACTACTACTAGTGGGGACGGGCAATGCCTGCAGACACCCTGGCCGCTTAGTAATCAGGCGCCCGACGTCCAAGACGGTCGTCCGTCCAGAAGGCGCTCAGCTCGCGCGCGACCTCGCGCCGCGAGCGCGCTTGTTTCCTTGTTCGCACGACTCCATCAGTGTATGATCTCGTTTCTCCTTCTTCCCCGGATCCTAGTGACGGGCCATGGTGTTACAAGTATGTAAAGTAAAGTACAGCATATATACCAGCATTAACACATCCACACCTAAGTTTCAGATTGTACAGTACTATTCAGAGTTTCCGGTTTGTGGCGTTCAACGGCAGCCAAGAGCACCGCAAGCTTGTCTGGTCGATTAGGTATGTGCGATTTCAATGGGACAAGAGCGGGAGAATCATGGTATACCTTTCGATAAACCTCCAGCTGCTCCTCCATTTGATCTTGCGTCATACGAACAATGACATCCCGATCGAAGATGAGCTTCCTACCCTGCAGTTCCGCCATTTCGGCCTCCACCCGTCGCTGCTTCTCGGCTAGTTCACGGGCATTCTTCGCGGCAGTTTCAATTGCGTGCTCGTTCAACTCTTTCCGCTGTTCCGACTCGTGCCCACTGCTATGGTGCGAATCACTTAGACGCCGCTACTTTTGCACAGCGGCCAATTTGGTCGGGAGGTCATCCTACCTTAAGCGCCAATGGGGGCGCCCGATCAGTAGTCCTTGTTGGGTGGTTCCCAGTCATATTTGAGTCAGGCTATAGGTGTACTATGGTTGTTCAAACCGATGAAGCTTGCCGAAAGTGTGTTCGGAACCTGCTTTCTGGCACTTCAGGCAATGTTAGTTGCGCTTGAGCAGGCTGGGTCAGCGTCTATGGTACCGGATATAGTAATCCTTACCATATATAGAAGGAAATTCCCATCACTGGCCAATTTGGTGGCCGACCAAATTTGTAACTCCGTCAGTTTTTCGAATTTCGAAAAACGCCTTGACAGATTTGTTCCTCTCCTCAAACGGAGTCGATTGGTCAAAAAATCTCGGATTTCTCGGCAAAACTGGGGGAGCAGTTACCCTTGTACAAAAGTGGCGGCCACTAAGTGATTCGCACCATATCCAAGTTCCGAGCGGCAGATCGAAGATGCCGTTGGTCAGCCTCGGTGTTCAGGTGCGTGGCAATGAAGTCCTCCGTCTCGTTGATGGCGGACTTGGCTAATGCGTTGAAGTAGGCAAGGGTTCCATTCGGATTTACCCTTTTCCACTGACGCATTAGGCCGAGAATGCCTTCATTGTGACAGTTGGTCGGCAGAATACAGACTTCTTCGAGCTTGGCAGCAGAGGCCCCGTCGATTGTCCCGCCCTTCTCGAACTCCCGCGTGAACCGCTCCCAGGTCTTCAAGGCACCCTGCAGGAAATGGACGAAAATAAACCTTAGGTGAGGCAATTCCGGCACCATCTCGAGTACGGCAGCCACAGCATCCGGACGTTCCCACTGCTGCCCATCCATGGCAGCTGTGGGATTGTCATTGGCTGTGGGGTCCGAGTGGAGGAGAGCATCCGGGTCGTCGATAAGTTGTCGAATGTACCCCTTCAGCTGGTCATGAAGCGGACCAAGCTTGAGGCCGTTCTGCGGCTGCCGAGCGACGCGCATATAGGGATGTGTGATGGCCTGGGCATAGAGAGTAAGGACGGTGAGCTCGGTGAGCGTGGCGGGATCATGCATTTGTTGGAGATTGAGGCGGTCCGGAAGCAAGCCTCGCGTGACTGATGGGATGGTCAGGGGGAGTACGGGAGGAGGCCGCGTAGGCGCGCCACAGATGGGGGGCACGACGGCGGGATCCCGTCACGCCGTAGTTTGATGTCTGGTGACTCTTGATGCCGTGAGGACTCGTATCCTTGTTCGTTCGTTACGCACGATCAGTGCCGTGTTTCTCACATACTTAAACCCTCGGACTTTCACCTGCTCACCTCAGTCCCGCATACGCGTACTGAGGTGAGTATCCCATATACCTAACTTATCGTGGACCTTGGCTAATAACATACCGTAGTACATTGTTCTATAGGTATATTAGCAATATATCATAAGTCCCGCATACGCGTACTGAGTACATTGTTCTATAGGTTATGAGCCCTGCCTTCTAGGCGGACTCCCTGTAAACGAAGATCTCAAGAACATACCTTATCCACCTTCCTAATCCCACGATGTCATCGGTGAAACTCAGCGACGACTACGTCCGTGTTCCGAAGCTCGACGTTGGCGGCGCGAACTGGGTCCTATACAAGGAACAGCTTGTTGTTAGGAACAGACCAGCCACTGAACCAGCTACGCCAAAAGGACGCAATGTCAAGCTTAGGCTTGACACTTGGCTGGTACTATATATGCAGTTCAACCTGCCCCCGAACCCTGTTCGTGACAGTACCTCCTTCCAAGGTCACATGGTCTCCATGTGGAACTCATATACTAGTTGCTCCCAAGGGTTAGCCGCCCACACCCGGACGGTCCAGAGCCTTGACAGTCTTGTGAGAAGTCCAGAAGGACCCGGTGCCCGGAACCATCCGGTTTCTTTATTGATTATGTCATGCCTAAGCACATGACCATCCCAAGGTCACATGACATATCACCAACAAAGTGGTGCCACCGGGATTTGAACCCTTGACTGCTGGAAGCTTGACATTATGTTAGGAACAGACCAGCCGCTGAACCAGCTACGCCAAAAGGACGCAATGTCAAGCTTAGGCTTGACACTTGGCTGGTACTATATATGCAGTTCAACCTGCCCCCGAACCCTGTTCGTGACACTCGTGTGGGCGGCCAACGCGAAGGGATTGGCTGGGCATCTCGACGGTACGTCTGTCGAACCTGTTGCGCCGCCTGTTACGGCGGGGATAAACGTCACGGTGCCATCGGGAGGCCGGGTCGCAGGTGCGGCCGTGGCCCCCGCGGCTGCTGGAGGGGGGGCAGACGCCGCCGCTGGTGCCACCGGCAGTGGGGCAGTGGCTGCAGCCCCCGTTGTCGTCATTCCGGGTCCTGGCGCAGTGCCGGACCCCGCACAGACTGCGTACCAGATGGAGCTGGGAACCTGGAAGAAGGGCGAAGCTATCGTGAAGCAGCTCATCGCGAGCACGATCCCCGATTCTCTCTTCATGAAGGTCCGTGCGAAGGGGACTGCGCACGCGATCTGGTTGGCGCTCGCCTCGGAGTTCGAGAAGCGTTCGCGCATGATCTCGCTCGATCTGCGCTGACGGCTCCAGGAGCAGCGCTGTGGGGACAAGGCAGATGTCAGAACCCATTTCGCCAAGCTGAGGACCATGTACGAAGACCTCGCCGCGATGGGACACACCCCCGAGGACGACGACCTCTACGCCATCATCCTCGGCTCGATGCCAACCTCCTACGAATCATTCATCTCTTCCCTCACTGCCACGTCAACCGTGACCGGTCACATCTTGTCGCCCGAGCAGTTGATGGGCGCTTTGACCGATGAAGGCGATCGCCGTGCCTTGCGGGCCAAGTCCAGCGGACGCTCGAGCGGCGGTGACGCTAACGATGCGGCATTGTCAGCGAATGACAAGGGGAAGGGACGATCAAAGAAGAACGTCAAATGTTACAACTGCAAGAAGCGCGGGCACTACAAGTCTGAGTGCTGGGCGCCCGGTGGTGGAAAGGAAGGTCAGGGCCCAAAGGAACGGCCCAAGCCTAAGACGGAGAAGGGCGCAGCTGCATCCGAGAAGGAGAAGGACGAGGCGTGGTTTATCCACACCGCGCTCGACGATGACACCGACTCCATCCCCGATCTCCAGACCGTCTCCGACTCGTCGTCGGAGGGCGGCGATTCCATCCCCGATCTTCAGAGCGTCTCGGACTCTGGGTCAGAAGCCAATGACAATGACATGTCCCTCAGCGACTGGGACTCGGATGAGGTCGCCGATGAAGAACCTGTCGACTTTACAAGTCATCTCGGCGTGATGCTCGCGCATGAACCCCCCGCCCAGGACGAGACGATCCTGTTCGACTCTGGTGCAACCCGCCACATGTCCCCGCTTCTCCACCGCTTCACCAGCTACAAGGCCATCACACCAAAGGACGTCCGCACTGCGGACAACCACACGTTCCGTGGTATCGGGCGCGGTGACATGTACATCACTGTGCCAAACAGCGACTCGACAAAGCGCATTCTCCTCCGTGACGTCCTCCACGCGCCTTCCATGGGCGTGACTCTTGTGTCAGTTGGGCGCATCACAGCCGCTGGCTCGACCGTGTCCTTCCGGAACAACGGCTGCGAGGTCTTCAATCCTGATGGGGATCTCGTTGCCACCATTCCGCTCACGAAGGGACTGTATCGGGCCACCATGCCTGCTGCCGAGAGCGCGATGTCCACGGTTGAGGGGGAGAAACGAGCGGTTACGCTGGAGGAGCTCCACCGCATGTACGGCCATGCGTCATATGGCACGATTCGGGCCATGGTGTCCAAGGGCCTTGTCGAGGGTATCACGCTGATCCCTGGTAGTCCCCCGCCTGTCTGCGATGCATGCGAGAAGGGGAAGATGACGCGCAAACCCATTGCGAGGGAGTGTGTCCGTCCTCGTGCAACAGAGGTTGGCGCCGAGGTTCACTCCGACCTGTGGGGCCCCGCACCGACCGAAACACTGGGCCACCGCCGTTACAAAGCCATGTTCACAGACGACTTCAGCCACTACACGATCTCCCACTTGCAACGTTCGAAAGACGAGACGTTCGACTCGTACAAGAAGGTCGAGGCCTTCTATCGGACCCAAAAGGGTGTCGCGATCAAGTGCCTGCACACTGACCGCGGCGGCGAGTACCTCTCGGAGGAGTTCTCCAAGCACCTCGCTCAGCAAGGCACCACGCGCAAGCTTACGGTGCACGATACGCCCGAGTACAACGGCGTAAGCGAGCGCTCCAACCGTACGGTCTTCGAAAAGACTCGCGCAATGCTCCGGGACAGTGGGCTCCCGAACACGCTCTGGGGTGAGGCGGCGAACTATGCCGTCTACGTCAAGAACCTGACGCCGACGCGTGCGCTCGATGGCAAGACGCCGTACGAGGCGTTCTGGGGCAAGAAGCCCAACGTGTCGCACCTCCACCCCTGGGGCTGCGAGGTTCGTGTCCACTCACCAAGCGGCTCAAAGCTCGCAGACCGTGCACGTGTTGGACGGTGGGTCGGATGGGATGTCCAATCCGACGCGCACCGTATCTATTGGCCCGGCCGCAGTAACGTCACAGTCGAGCGCAGCGTGCACTTCAACGCGGAGGATGCCGACGTCAAGGTCCCGCTCGAGGGGGAGGATGGACCGGGGGATGATGGACCAGGGGAGAACGGAGACGGAAGTGTCAGTACTCACCAAGATACGGGCGAGCGTGCCCCTGCGCCGTCGCCAAACCCATCCACCTCTTCGTCTTCTGAGCCATCCACCAACCCAGCACCTCCCAGCACCCCTTCTGCCACCCCATCCCAGCCTTCCGTCGACCGTGGAGAGCGGCTAGAGGCCGTGAACAAGCGACCGCGACGCGCCCGAAAGGAATCGGAGTACGTGCGCCGGCTGAGGAGCGGAGAGGGGAGTGTGAGCGGACGAGCGAGCGGGAGGGTGCTGCCGAGAGGGATGCAGGAGGGAACCAGACCGCAGACGAGCATGGAGGAAGTGGAGGACGAGGAAGGGTTTGTCATGGTCTCGAAGGAGGAGCGCAAGGAGTGGGAGATGGTTGAGCTGGCATTGGCGGCCGCTGCGGGGGAAGCCGAGTGCATCGAGCCGACGTACACGGAGGCGAAGAAGCGCCCGGACTGGCCCAAGTGGAAGGCGGCTATCCAGGCTGAACTCGACTCTCTCCTAGACAACGACACCTGGCACATCGTCGAACGGCCAGCTGGCAACGTCGTCAGCAGCAAGTGGGTTCTTCGCATCAAGAAGACTGCAGCCGGCGAGATCGACAAGTACAAGGCTCGACTAGTCGCTCGGGGCTTCACGCAGATCCACGGTGTCGACTACAACGACACATACGCCCCCGTTGCTAGGCTCTCTTCTTTTCGTCTCGTCTTGGCAATCTCTGCCCACAACGACTGGCCGTCCGACTGCTTTGACTTTAGCAATGCCTACCTCAACTCAACCCTCGACGAGGACGTCTACATGGAGCAGCCGCCGGACCACGAGGTCGCTGACCGCCACAAGTACGTGCTTAAGCTCGACAAGGCACTGTATGGGCTGAAGCAGGGCGGGCGCAAATGGTACGAGACCCTTTGCGCCGCACTTGCTGACCTGGGTTTCAAGCGTGCCGAGTCAGACTGGGGCGTTTTTCACAAGCGCGACAAGTCCGACCTCATCATTCTCGTCATCCATGTTGACGACTGCCTCATCACGGGCACATCACAGGCCGCTGTCGACATGTACAAGCAGCGCATCCGGGAGAAGTACAAGATAACTGACCTGGGGCCAGTCAGCTGGCTCCTCGGGATCAAGGTCTCGCGCGACCGTAAAGCTCACACGCTCGCACTCTCACAGCACTCCTACATCGACGCGATCATCACCCGTTTCAACTTCGACGACCTCAAGCCCATCTCGACGCCGATGGACCCCCACCTTCAGCTCTCCAAGACGCAGTGCCCCGAGAGCGCAGCCGACGTCGCACGCATGAAGCGTGTTCCGTACCGTGAGGCGATCGGCGCCTTGATGTACGCTGCCACGGGCACCCGGCCGGACATTGCATTCGCGGTCTCGACGCTCGCGCAGTACTCGGAGAACCCGGGTTGGGCGCATTGGGAGGCGGCGAAGCAAGTGTTCCGCTACTTGCTGGGCACGAAGAGGCTGTCGCTGGTGTATGGTGGAGGCAGGAACGAGCTGGAGGGATTTGTGGATGCGGACGGAGCCTCGCAGGAGCATAGGAGGGCGATCACCGGGTACGTCTTCCTTGTTGATGGCGGAGCCGTGTCCTGGGCGTCGAAGAAGCAGGAGTTGGTCACGAAGCAGGAGTTGGTCACCCTGTCGACAACCGAATCCGAGTATGTCGCCGCCACGCACGCCGCGAAGGAGGCCCTCTGGCTGTGCCGTCTCATCGGCGAGATCTACGGCCCTCTCTCGGACCCGACCACTCTGCACGGCGACAACAAGGCAGCCATCGCGCTCACGCAGGACGGCTCGTACCATGCACGCACCAAACATATCGACATCCGATACCATTTCATCCGCTACTCAATCGACGCCAGCTCGATCCGCCTTATCTACTGCCCAACGGACGAGCAAACAGCCGACATCCTGACGAAGGCACTTCCCTCCGTCAAGGTCAAGCACTTCGCTGCCGCGATGGGTCTCGCCTCGGCTTGAGGGGGAGTGTTGGAGATTGAGGCGGTCCGGAAGCAAGCCTCGCATGACTGATGGGATGGTCAGGGGGAGTACAGGAGGAGGCCGCGTAGGCGCGCCACAGATGGGGGGCGCGACGGCGGGATCCCGTCGCGCCGTAGTTTGATGTCTGGTGACTCTTGATGCCGTGAGGACTCGTATCCTCGTTCGTTCGTTACACACGATCAGTGCCGTGTTTCTCACATACTTAAACCCTCGGACTTTCACCCGCTCACCTCAGTCCCGCATACGCGTACTGAGGTGAGTATCCCATATACCTAACTTATCGTGGACCTTGGCTAATAACATACCGTAGTACATTGTTCTATAGGTATATTAGCAATATATCATAAGTCCCGCATACGTGTACTGAGTACATTGTTCTATAGCATTCCCTTCCATATGTTTTCCTCGAGGTTCGTGAAGCCCGGTTTGACCTTTTGATCGTGAATGAGCTGGAGGAAGGAAATATAATGCTGACGATGGGCTAGAAGCTCAGCGGCGGCGGCACAGTGGGACTGGTAGCGGGTGTTGTTCGTGTCGGGAAAGCGGCGCTTGCCACGGCGTAATTCGTGGCGAGGAACTTTCTCTATGAAGTAGTAGACGTAAGTGTCATGTTGTCCAAGCTTATCATCCTTGTTGTTGAATACAGAACCAGCCAGGTTTGCGAGTTTGACCCCACCGCGTGTAGAGGACTCGAAAATGCGGAGTTCGGCTGGAGTCAGGTCCTCTGCAGCGGTAGTGGCCAAACCGCCTACCATAGTGACAAGGACATCCGGATCAACATCCCGGACATCAGGAATCCGTCCGATACTTATCCGGACTTAATTCTACTGAATGTCTTGATGTCGCTGATATCTTCTGGCTTCAACTGATTCTCTGGAACCTACTAAAATCCCCTGCATTTCATCAGTGTGTCGTGATGCCCGTATCAATAATCCGTCACCCGATGTCAGGCACACAAGGGCATATGACAGCTGACGACAAGTCTTTCCTCTTCGAGGCCACAGCGGCCTGCCCGGAAGACTCGGCAATTTCCAGGCTCCGGCTGATGAAGCTGCCAGCGTTGAACGTTGAACTTGCATCAAGTCCAACTTGTCCTCTGCCCCCATACTTATCCCCTTCTCCGACTCCTACTGTTCGTGCCAAGAACGCCTCCCTCCTTGCTCCAGCTCCAGCTTCGCTCTCTCATGGCCACTCCCCTTTCGCTTTCCACACTGGTACCGCCGCCCGCCGCTAAGCCTGTGAGGACCGTAGGTTTACGGTAAGCGATCCTATGCGACTCTCATCGCCATGTTGACGTACCATCCCACAACCCCCGGGTGGCGTGTCACAGGTGATAGTGGGTGCCCAACGTGAGTAGGCATTGCGGCGCGCCAGCACTCGCAGTCCGGACGATTGTGCTAATGACGAGCCGGCAGATTTTCCTCCGATGGAGGTGTTTGCGAGCACCCTGCCAACTATGATGAGGAGTGCGAGACTAGGATTCAAACACGGTGAGTGGTTTCCCATCATTTTTCAAGAAAGCTATTAGCGACTGACAACTAACCGTTGCAGCAATGCGTATGGCAAGACTGAGCTGATCACGCGCTTTTCAGCCTTCCGGTCGTATACAAAGGTACATCTTATACTCACCTCGGCACGAAAGTTGTATCTAATGGTATTGCAGGTTCGCGAGGCGCACCTCGGACTGCGTGGGAAGCAGCTACTGGGTCCGGGTAGAAGGCGACAGGTACGTACTGTTCGGACTTGAAGGGACAGGCATCGGGCGATGAGCGGATTCGGAGCCTGGAGTTGGGCGGATATGTGACGGAGGATCATGGTAAGCACGTATTGGGCCGGGGAGGGGGGCTGCCACGCGTGGTTCTAGTATTTTCGCTAAGAATTCATCAATGTATTCGTAGCGTAGGCGTATTGTAGGTAATGGATACCACTTTGGCTCACTTGAGACCACTGGAGTGGCCACTGGACTCCACTGGTCCCACAGACGAACCTAATGGTTCAGAGCTTTCCAGGGCCACTGAATTTGTCTGAGCATCGCTGGAGCTCGCTGGATTAGGACAAATAAGTGATATCAGGGATCTCAAGTGGATCGGACGGATTCCTGATGGAGGGTCGAAGCATTGTCCTTGTTGGCAAGGAGGATCGGAGGGACTGCATCCGGGAGCTCGGCCCATGCCGCCATCATCTCCGCGTTTCCCCCCTTTACGGCATTCAGGTCTTTGTGCATTGCGCAGCCCAAGCGCAAGAAGAGCTCGAGCGGGCGGCGCTCCTCATCAGAGAGTGCATTGTATAGCGACTCTCCGAGGTGCGTGGTTGCCTGTTCCAAGTGCCGCGCAAAGAGCGTGACCCTGTCCTCCGGTGAGAGCGCTTCCCAGGCAGGCAGCCCAACAGCTTCGATCGCTGAGGCAGTAGCTTCTGCATCTAGTAGTTCCATCTCCGGCGAGGTTACCAGGCTATCCTCTTCGGAGTTCGCATGGCCTGGCCCTGTGCTGTCCATCTCCCGAGCCGTGTGAACGTGGTTGCGGCCAAGGACAAAGTAGGTCATCTTCTTCTTCCAGGCTGCCACGCTGCGCGCCGTTTTCATCTGATCTGCTGCATGGTCGCCGCCCATACCCTTCAGCTTCAAGGCGCACGTCGCCAAGTCCAGCTCCTTGTCCAGGGTCTTTGAGGATGGTGAGTTGTTGTGCATCTCAACAATGTGGCTGAACTTCTTGATCCAGTTGTCAACTTGCCTATCGCTCGTGTGGTCCGGTGTCGAGTCGACACCCAGAAGGAGGTTCTTGTAGGTGACTTGTTTCCCGTTTTCGCTTGGTTCCGTGATGAGGACATGATGTGCTTCGTAATTGACGCGGCGGTCTGTTGTAGCGTCGCCACTGGCCGTGAACGCTACGGCAAAACAAAGTAAGTGACGTACTTATCAACCATAGGCCCGGGTTCTGTCTATTCCCTTACCTTTACCCTGACAGATCAAGCGTCCAACCTGCACATCACTTGCAATTCCGGCCTCGAGCACGGCCCTCCTGACAGTATGTGCACTCATTCGCTCGCAGATCGGCACTCCAAGAGCACGGCTGACGGTCTGCAGGACCAATCCAACCTTGTTTTGCGCGCATCCAGCACGAACAAGTTGACGGGCGAGTGTGCGAGCGGTGGCCGTGTACACGCCCTTGTGCTTCAAGCGGAAGGTGAGTGGTTGTATGCGGGACTTCCTCGGCTTCTTCTCCATGACCTTGGCATACCGCGCGCAGTGCTTCTTGAGAAAACGGACCCGTTCGCGTGACATAGAAAGCTCAGATCGGAGCTTCTTGATCTCTAAAAAGCACCACTGGAGAGCAGCCTCCGTGTCCTTTCGGGTTCTCTCCTCTCGGATCCGAGCAGCATCGCGTTCAGCTTCGGCCGTCCGGACAAGTTGGTTTGATTTCTTGCTTGTCTGTTTGACCGTCTCGCGTAGCTTGGAGATCGTCTGCTGTGCTCGCGCAATCTTACGGCGCTCGTTGTGATGCCGGGTCTGGTATGAAGCGACTCGCTTTCGAAGGTGTGTGTTCTCTTCATCGAGCTTCACTGCTTGTTGCAACGACAGCTGATATTCTTGGGCAGGTGGGGGTGAGCTCATTGTGCATGTATTCGCGGTATTGATTCCCAGGGTGGGCTCGCGCCGATGAGGTCCGGGTCGCGGCTACAGATCAGGTATGCTACATTGAACACTTATCCTACTGAAATGCCGGATAAGTAAACTTACAAGGGTCTCGGAAGCCTTCAAAACAAACTGGTTTTCCTTATTTCCTTGTTCCTCGGCATCCCCTTCCCATCGGGTGTGCCTCGCGCGAGCGAGAGCCTCCTGCTGAGCCGAAGTCCGGTTGCGGGACTTGTACTTGGTGCGCCGATGGCTTCCCATTATAACCACCTGAGAATACTGATTATGTGTGCACAAAATTAAGAGGGATAGGCTGTTGCGACGGTCATAGATACTGCCGATGTGGGCTCGGCGGGGGTGTCAAGCTGCTTGGACCCGGTGTGGAATTCCAATGGGTAAGTGGTCAAGCCAATATTCTCGGAAATATTTCAGAGGACTCACCTGCTCAATAGGCTCGTATTCCATCCATTCCGAAGGGAAGTGCGTCCAGCAGAAGGTATTCGATGAGGGAGCGGAGTCCACCCGATGGGGCAGCATGCGCTCACGTGCTCCGCACACTTGTCTCAGATGTATCGCGCGAGGGACTCTGCAGATGGTGCGCGAGCAAGTTCAATGCGCGAAAGCTACGCCTCTGTGTCCCTCACTTATTGTGGTTAATTGTATCGTGTCCGGTTCTTTACGGCATCTAGTAGGGGTTGTTCAGATCGATTTTATGTTTTTGCCCAATATAACACTACAAAGGCGCAATGATTGTTGCGTACAAAGTTGAAATTTTGGAAATGTGGTAAATTTATCAAAGCGAACCCTAGATACATTGTTTTTATACTGATCGCGATACATTTACGAGTGCAAACGGTGCGTGTAGAGCTTATATCTTTCGCGGAATGTGGCCTGCGAAGGCGACTGTTCTATTGAGCGTCTACGGGAATTGTAAATAGATACAAACAGCACTAGGCTCGCAGGCATTGCCCGTCCCCATATATAGTCGAAGGCCTCGAGGCGCTGATAAATGCCCCTTCTTCACGTTGGAAGCGAGGACACCGACAAAGAACACCGCAAGTCAGGCCTCCCAAGTGCCTCCCAGTCCTTGGTTCCTTACACCATACTATGCTTCAGAGGTCTGCTTATCAGACAATCCTGGGACGGTAATTTGTTCTGGAGCGTGCAGCGGCAGCGCAGAGGTAGGCCAACTACACGATCGCAAGTACCGTGACGTATCATGCAAATGCAAATAGAGAAAGAGAAACCAGATTACGTGACCCGCTACGCTTCATCTTTCTCATTCTGGGGAAAGTCGGACGCCGGGAGGTCTCCCTGGAACAGTTGGGGGTGGCGGACGATCTATAAGGCGATGAGCCAGTACGCCGAAGATTGCCCGCGATCTGGGGGGGGGGCACTCACATATGACCGCACGCGCTTCCCAAAGACGTACATCGGGACGGACGCGGCCCAGCAGACCGCTTGGCAGCCCCCGAGGATAAGCAGGGACACCTTGACCCCGTGCGAGAGGATGATGCCGTTCGCGAAGAACGTGGACGCGTAGAGCACCATATTCTTCCCGAAGTTGCTCAGCGCGAGGATGTGCAGCGCGTTCGCGCGGTGCGTGTCGAGCAGGTACGTCACCGCGGCCGAGCCCGACACGACCATGCTAAAGTTCAGCATGCTGCCAGTCCGGTACCATTGGTGAGCAACAAGACAGGATAGGGATAGGGCGGGGCGAGACGAGAAGTGACGTACGTGATGCACGCGACTGCACCGATCCAGGGCATGCGGTGGTCGTTCCCGACGGCCCAACCGACGTAGCCGAACACGCCGAAGAGCATGCTCAGCATGAAGACGAGCCGGAACTCGGGCTCGTACATCCCGCGGTTGCGCTTCGCCATCCACACGACGCCCCAGTCGTTCAGCGGGCTCGTGATCGCCATTGCGAGTACGATCCCGACCAAGCCGCCGAGGTTCGTCAAGCCCTATGTGCCACGATCAGTCGGGTACGCCATAGGTGGATGGGGAAAGCAGTTACGATTTGGGTGGCATTGAAGTCGTACTCCAGCGTGAAAATGGTTGAGGAGCACAGTGGGACGAGACCTGCGTGACCGTCAGAACCTAGGTCGCGCCCTCTAACACCGCCACTTACTCAGCCACACCGTCTGCATCCCATGCGCCAGGAACAAGAACCAGGTCTACCACCATGGACACCTTCGCATTAGAATAGTAGTTGTGGGGAAGGCTGTGGCGACGTACCACGGGCGACAGAAGGAACGGGAACGGTCGTAATAATATCGTCCAAATACTTTCATCCGTGAACGTTCCGTTCCAGACTCTGAGCGATGAGACTGAGACGTAACTAGGAGGCGATGGGTGGGAAGACGAGGATATCCTGACGCTCTCGATCTCGGCGTCTGTAGGGCTCTTCTCCAGGCTACCGGAGTCAACGTCCTGTTTGGTTTTCTGGAGCTTCATAGAGGCCTCGCGGTCAAACGTGGTCTGCACCGTGGTATCATGAACAAATTGTTCTACCGCAAATATGGAAAAACTCACCTCCGGGACGAAGAAAAATACGGCGATGAAGTTCAGCCCCAACGGAATGCTAACGAACCAGAAGCCGAACTCCCAGGACAGGTTCTGGATCACATAGCTGCAGATCAGGGGCCCTCTGCGACCACGGTCAGATAAGAGCGACCTAGTTCTGCATGGGCAGGCTCACAAAGTAATTCCTGCCATGATGGCGAAACTCCATATGACAGAGCGAGATCCACGTTCATGGATGCTGTTTACGACTCTCAGTCATACAGGATGATATACTGAGATTGGACCGTACCAATATATCTGCTCCAGCGTTGAAGCAACAAGACTTTGTAAGGAAAGGTTCATGATGAGACCTTAGGTGCAAAGATCCATGAGCATGTACGTACCTTTGCAGCGCAGACATGCCAAAACCTTGGAAGAGGCGCGATGCGCGAATGGAGGCGAGATTTGGGCTCAGAGCACACCAAATACACGATATGAACATCTGGCATCGTGTCAGCGACGCGTTATTGAGGCTGCGTCGAGGGCATACCAGCGAGACAGAGACCAGGTACACAATACGATGGCCAAACTTGACGGCCAGTGCATTCTGCGCGAGCCTGCTTTACAGTCAGATATACTTACCATAGCCGCATTGTCGCGACTCACATGAAAGCTCCTAGGCCGAGAAGGATGAAGCCGAAAGAGGACGTGACGTTGTCAACAGAAACATTGAACTGCTCCGCTAATAGAGTATAGCCTGGGCCGACCATAGGCGACAGTGCCCCGTCGAGGCTTGCGGCGAACGCTCTGTGAACCGTTTAGAATGCAGTTGCGGGGCCGAGATCAACATGCACGACCTACAAGGTCCAGAAGCAAGCTTCCTTCTTCCATGTCGGCCAATTCAGGCTATGATCAATGGAGTTAGTTCGATTTTCGCGACGCTATCGGTGAGATTATAACATACGGATCACGAGGGTCATCCGATGGTTGTGGGATGAGTACCACATGCGAGTACTTTCCTGTCCCGCGCTTCAAGTCCTTCGCTTCGTCGATTGCTACTTCGTGGCCGTGGACAATGCCCTGGTCCGAGAGGAGGCCAGTCCCAGGGACATTCTCAAGCTGGTGATCCTCTGCGTTCCCAGACCCGAGGTAGAAGTTAGCGGCAAGAAGCTACTCAATGGTGCGAACTGCTTACCAAGAATCCCAAACGTCATGATGTGCAGGTATAGGAGCAAGAATTCAGCAGCAAGGCCGCTCGTTGTGGAGGACAGCGCGCCCGCAGCCGTTCAACCTTGTCCCTCTAAATACTCGCCCAGAAGGCCCTTACAGCAGCCATGTTTACGGTACGCTGTACAGCCCGTTATATGTTTCGCGTAGGTCTTGGAGACCCATGGGACTAACATTGGCACGTAAAGAAGCCCTACGGGAGCCGCCAATGTAGTCAAATGACCACGCGTGCCCTGCAGATGCGCCAAAGACAAAACAATTCTCTCATGAGAGGGCATCACGAGAGGCTAAGGATACCTGATAGCTGGCTGTAAGTATAGCCGAGGAGCGGAACGCCGCTCTACAGCAGAAGCTGCTACGGTGTATAATAGCCTCGCAACAGCTCACCTCGTTCGACCGCTTCGTAACGTTTCGAATGGTCAGACAGTCCCTCGATCGTTGCGTAGGATGGTTTGTTGTGCCACATCTCACTGGGCGATATGCAAGATATTTGGCATAAATTCAGCTGGAAGATGGGACTCGGGCTGGAGGGGAGTACTGGGACCAAACGACGGTCAAGGGCGGCGGCCTCGAGAGCAGCACGGTGAGACGGAGTGACGTTGCATAAATGTGACTCAAGGATTACCTAAGATGGAACACAATTCAGCGGTCACGTCAACGAGCGCCTCGTCGCGGGACCCGCTGTGGCGAGTCGCAGTGCCAGTCGCACCGTTCGTACCACCACCATTGGACCACCAGCGCCGCCGCATCCGACGTCGACGTCTCTGCTTCAACACTTGTGTCCTGCATCCGAGTCTTTACCTCCTCGAAGACGACGACAACGACACGATGCAGGCCATCCAGCAGAGTCTCGACTCCTTGCTCACTTCCCTGCCTCCTTCTCCGAGTGATAGCGACACCCTCAATTCCCTCGTGAAGGAGACATTGTCAAAGGCGCAATCAGGAGCGAACGCCGAGAGCTGGAAGAACCAGTGGGAGTTCGCGCTGAGGAAGTCCATCTTCGACCTAGCAGTGAGTAGCGCATATAGCCACATAATACACATGTTCTGAACAGCTCGCGTTCAGGCGACCGAGGGCAAAGCCCTCAAGGATCCCAAGACAACATACTACGAACAGCTCAGCCATGTACTCGACATTACTCTCGCGTTCACCGTACACGGTCAGTCAGCGCACTTCTTCCGCGATCAGAATGTTCTCTAATTACCGCCTCAGATGCATGCGACCAAGTCTTCCCCTTCACCATCCTCCAGGACCTCCTCGAGACCCAAACCATCTCCTCGTGTTCGCACATCTTCTCATGGATAGAAGAGCGCGCCGAACGCCTCACCGAAGGCATGATCCCGCAGAAGGGCAAGGCCCTCGTCCTCCTCCGCACGCTCAACGACCTCCTCCGCCGCCTCTCCAACACCGGCGCAACGACGATGTTTTGCGGGCGCATACTCACCTTCCTTAGTCGCGTCTTCCCCCTTGGCGAGCGCAGTGGAGTGAACTTGCGAGGCGAGTACGGTCCTACATGGGCTGGGCCGGGCGCGAAGCCGGAGGCAGGAGGCGAACCAGAAAAGGACAAGATGGACGTGGACGAGACGAAGGAGGAGCAGGCCGCGAGCGCGGCGGAGAGGCGGCGCAAAGAGAAGGAGGGTACGTGTGCCAATGGGCTCTGCGCGGGCGTCGACGCGCGGCGCGCCCGTGTCTGTCTTCGTGTGCTGACTTGCAGCAGAGTTTTACCAGACGTTCTGGTGGATGCAGCTCCCGTTCTCGCGGCCGGCGCAGTTCGCGGAGCCGTCGACCTTCCCCTCGTTCAAGGACGCGGTGAACAGGGTGCTGCCGGCGATCAAGGAGGCGACCGCGAAGGACCGCGCGCTCATGGGCAGCAAGGTGAACGGCATACCGACGGCGCCAGCCGGGCCTCTGAAGCGGAAACGCGACGTGGGGGCACCAGAAGGCGCCGCGAAGAGCGAGTACTACTTCGCCAAGTACCTGACCAGCCCGGAACTGCTCGACCTGGAGATCGCGGACACGCACTTCCGGCGGCAGTTCCTCTTCCAGCTGCTGATCGTCCTCAGCCATCTCCTGACGTTCACGAAGGCGGCGAAGGCGGCGTGGGCGACGACGCGCAACCGCTCGCTGCAGATCGACTTCACGCTCGAGCCGGACGATGCGCAGTGGGTGCAGGAGACGATCACGCGCACGACGGAGGAGCTGCGGCAGACGGCGCCGAATGGGCGCGCGTTCTCCGAGACGGTGCAGGTCATCCTGGAGCGCGAGAAGAACTGGGTGAGGTGGAAGAACGAGCTGTGTACGCCGTTCGATCGAGAGCCGTGGCGGGAGGTGGTCGAGGTTGAAGGGGAGAGCAGGAAGGTGGGGCTTGAGGAGGCGACGGAGGGCGCGAGGAAGAGGATGAGGACGGACCCGGAGGAGTGGCCCCATCGGTTCGGGAGCGCGCCGTTGACGGAGATATGGGAGATGGGGTATCGGGACTTGTGGGACCTGCAGCATCCGTTCCAGTGCGTGGTCGTTTCATTCTTTTCGAGAGCCGCTGCTCACGTTTGCGCTTGCAGTGCTGGCGATGTCAAGGACTTTGTCAAGAAGATCAAGCAAGAGGACGCGCGGATCGAGATGCGGAAGAAGCAGCTCACGAAGCAGGTGGAGCGCATCGCGGCTGCTCGCGCAAGGGCCCAGGCCGTGGCCACGGCGAAGGATGGCGCGAGCACACCCGCCGCCGCGGCGACACCTCCCATCCCAACCAGCGCGACGACCCCAGCGCTGTCCACCTGTGGGTCGCAGGACTCGCTACCCCCACCGAAATCAAACTCGCAGCCCGCACTGTCCGGACCCACGCCTCTGCACCCGTCGCTGCCAGCGAAGCCCGGAACGACGCCAGTGCCCGAGGCGGTCCCGTCCCCAGTGCGGGTGGCGACGCCCAACCCTCCGGCTGCTGTGCCCTCTCCGACGCCGGTCCCTGCTGCTGCTGCTGCTGCGTCCCCCGCCCCGGCGCCTGCGACTCCTGCAGAGCCAACGCCGATCGCGCTTCCGCCTGATGACCAGATCAAGAAATACGAAGAGGTGAGTGGACCGGTCCCGAATTTTGAGAGTGTCGGCGGTCGCCTTGCATCCAGATTTCAGTGGGCGTGCATGGGATACAGATGCCGAAACTGGTCGGAGGACCGAGGTGTGGAAGGGCGTTGCGTCCGTTCCATTTGCTGAACGTTCGTTGTGTCGTCCGGACACGCGATGCTGGCGAGGTTGTGAGAATGTTCAACAATTAACAGAGGTCGAACGGGCGGCGTGCTGCCGGCTCTGGCGTGAAGGGAGCTGTTATCCCAAGACGACCGTGGATGTAGTCGTACTCCCTCCCCACTCCCTCAACTTTCTGACCTGCTCACGTGTGCCTGCGTCATGCTGTCCTTTGGTGGTATTCGAACTGCGGCAACAGCCAGCAGAGTTCCTGGACGATCTTTCTGTTCTGATGCTTCCCGTCGTTTGTGTTCCATCGCATGCTAACCATTGGCTTCTTGATCGCGCAGAACAAGCAACGGTGCGCGTGGCTGGCGCTCCGGACGGCAAGGGATCAGTACCTGCAGCACTTCGGGAAGATCGGGACGGGCGACATCATCCTGCTCCAGCAGGAGATCGAGAACGCAAAGGTGGAGAAGGAGAGGGAGAGGGCCGCCGCAGCCGCCACGAGCCCAGCGCCGCCGCCGCCGCCCCCTCCGCCGTCCGATGAGGGAGCGAATGGCAAGTCGGCGGCACAAAAGGATGCGGAGGGGGACGTGAAGATGGAGGAACGATAGCTGGCGCAGTTGCGGCCGTGTTTAGTTTTCGTAGGGCACGTACTTACCGGAATGGAAAGGAAAATCAACATCGACCATGGCGAGTCTCACCTGGTCCCCGCGCCGATTGGGTACATCTGCTCTGCCATATGGTCGTCCGAGCTCGCATTGGGGAACTCACTCAGCACTGCCTTGTCCCGGTGTTCTGAGCCCGCTCTGAGGCTTTGACGGCTGGATGCTCGCGAGTTCGGTCCCGTCTCGAATGGAATGGTCGGAAGGTCCAGTGTGCTATGTTATGGGTGTTTCAGGATCTGGAGCGGCCTTCGCCCGGGATGCGAAGGGCCGGGATGCATGGACGGAGCCGCGTGGAGTCGCGTTCTGTGCTCGCGAACTGGCCGGCTGCGCCGGGCCGATAAGCTGATCAGACATCGGGAGCGAGATCTGCAGTCGCGATCTGGTCAAAAGTAAAGGCGAGAAAACTCGAAGCCCCCACCAGGCATCGATAAATACCCGCCCTCTGCCGTCCCGACTCTTCTCATACCTCAGCTGCAACGCTGCTGCTCCAACTTACCCCCACTACCCTAGAATTGTCTTGCACCGCAGTCTTGCCAGCATGTCGGAACTCAAAGTCTGTCGTGTGCCGATTCTCATCCGCGTCCTGGAGGAACTCATGTTTGGCATGTGTAGCGAGTGCTAGTCACCGGGGGTGCAGGCTACATCGGTACGCACGCGTGTCCGCTCCGTGCCTAGCTTGCCGTATCGTATCTCACCAGGAACCCGCGGATCTCATTTCCTGCCTCGCTCAAACGCTGCTCGTCACCCCAGGCTCGCACGTCATTTTCGCGCTGCAGCAGACGCGGAGATACAAGGTCATCTCCGTCGACAACCACCACAACTCGTCCCCCAAGGCCCTCGAGCGCGTCGCAAAGATCGCGCGCGACGCCCTCCCCGCCGACGCGTCCGCGCAGGACAAGGACAGCGCCGAGATCGACGTGCACACCGTGGACCTCACCAAGCCCGACCAGATCCGCTCCGTGTTCGCAAAGTACGGCAAGGGCGGCATCTGGGGCGTCATCCACATCGCGGTGCGTCTTTTGCAGCTCACACACAGCTCGAACGCGGAGATATCCATATGCTCATGCACGGCGCAGGCGTACAAGGCCGTCGGGGAGTCGACGGAGATCCCGCTGACGTACTACGAGAACAACGTGTCCGCGACGGTCTACCTCCTCCAGGTCGCGGGCGAGTTCGACTGCACGCGCGTCGTGTACTCGTCCTCCGCGACCGTGTACGGCACCCCGCCCGTCATCCCCATCCCCGAGACGACCCGGCTCGAGGCGCACTCGCCGTACGGCAAGACCAAGGTCATGTGCGAGACCATCATCTCCGACCTCTGCGCGGCCGAGCCCAAGCGGTGGCGCGGGTTGTCGCTGCGGTACTTCAAGTGAGTGTATCGGGTTGGCCGTAGAGATGTGGTAGACGGTGCTGAACGCACACTGCGACAGCCCGGGGGGTGCGCACCCGTCTGGCGACATCGGCGAGGCCCCCATCGGCCGCCCGGGCAACCTGTTCCCCCTCCTCGCTGCTATTGCGGTTGGCCGCCAACCGAACGACCTCAAGGTCTTTGGCAATGACTACCCTACTCCGTGAGTTTTCGCTTCTTCACATGCTTGCTTTTCTGACTGGAACCTCCAAGGGGTACGATACCGACTAGACTGACCCCGCCCCCTGCGTGAAGGGCTTGGGGCCGCGAGAGACGAGAAAGCAAGGTACGAGTGTGCATGGCGTCAAGAGGCCGCCTCGGCGGTAGATAGGAGTGTGTACATAGCATGCAATATATTTATATTTCGTTGGATGCAGACTTTGTGGCGGTGCGAGTGCGTTCGATAGCCGAGGCGTTGAGTAGAGCGTCGCTGTGGCCGAGTGCGCGCACAGAACGTACCAAGTGAAACGACTGTGATGGGCCGTGTTTTGGGCTGTAGTTTAGTGTATTTTAGTGTGCATTGTACTCTAGTTCAGCGTGGTTTGTGCTGTAGTTTCAGACTCGGCGGAGACGGACTCGGACGGGCAGAGAACTTTGCGCGAGGGAAGCAACTTCTCTCATTACGGAGCAAGGTACATCGTCGCTACACTTCTAAATGACTACTACGGCACTCAAAAACCCCTCACTGCTTTGCACGTAGGCCCCGGGCCCGCGAAACGGTGGACACCGGAAGCAGTGCCCAAGAGCTCGCTGCAGCGCCTCGAACCCTCCGGATGCTGCAGCAAACCGCCAATAATGCATACCACACCCGTGGGCCGTGGTATTCGAGATGCTTGGCAGCCAGCGACCGAACACCGTCCCTACATAGCTCTACGCGTCGCCGGAGTTCGCGCTGTCCCACCAGCGGTTCAACTACCTAATTTGTCAGCCTCTCCCGTGCTCGAACGGGACTGCACGTACCAGAATTTCCCCTCGTAATTGTACCCTAATCGACGCTAGTTGAGCGCGTAGGGACGCGCGTGATTGACGACCTAGCCTCCCGCACCTGTCGACACCGGACTCAGAGGTTCTCCACGAAGAATTCCCCCAAACGGAATGACGAACGACGTACCAAGTGTGGCATGAAAATTGTACCCCCGAGTCGTGCACTCCGCCCTCAGGGAATTCGTGCTAGCCCTATTCAAACACCCGATTCATCGACCTCGGGGCCGCACGCGCTCAAAGGCGACAAGATGTACCAAATTTCATCCTCGGGATGGTGTTCTAATCGACTCCAGTCGGGTACGCGACGACTTCCCCAGTTCGCACCAGATGAGAAATGTCCCGCAGCGCAAACTCGGACACGAAGATCGAGCACGTACCAAACTCCGAATGCAAACCTCCCAAGTCTTGAATGAGCGCAGGCTTGATGACCGTACAGACGTCGATTGAAGGCGTACCATACCGGCTATCGGCAGCGGGTGGGATGTTTGAGGGTCGTACCTAACTCAGTCAGCTCGAGCACGTAGTCGGGTCTCGAGAGTCGAGAGGCAGTTTCCATGTCATACTAGAAGCCGATGCTCGTCAGCAACCGTGAATCGCGAGCGGCAAGAATAGAGCGGAAACACGTACTTGGAAGACGTGCAGTAGTTGTACGACACTGTGCACTCGAAAACATTGACCTTCAGAGGGCGACACAAGGCGGAACTGGGGTAAAGTTCGAAAACCATGCATTCTGCACTGAGCGGTGTGTCCCGGAGAGCACAGAAAATTCAAAACAGCCATGGGGAACACGTACCAAGCTGGAAGAGAGGAGAGACATGGAGGCAGGTCGGCGAATCCGGCAATATGAACACATCATCCAGCCGTGAGCCCTGGGGTATGTGCAGTAGTTGTACGACCCGTGTAGAGGCTACCCTCAGAGCGATGGACATAGGGTGAGTTGACGAGTGGCAGGCCACGTCAGGATGGAAAAGGTTAAGTGACCGTGATGCGCAATGGGACAACCGTCTGGGAGTGGGAGACTCAGCATGGTCAAATTGAAACAGGGGTCGAACTGCGTACCTGTTCGTTTCTGGCCGGCTGCGTGTAGCCAAAGCAAGACAAACAATGTGACCGCGTGAAGTTGAAACGACTAGGCCGCTTCGCTCAGCAGCCTCCGGTATCTGTTCGTCCGGTCAGCGCGGCAAGATCCTGGCAACCACGGCGGGCATTCCCGACTTTTCGGTGGTAGAAAAGGCGTAGATAAGTCCTGGCACGTGGTTGCCCTCTTCGACGCCTTTTTATCCCATTTTCCCGCGACTTTCTTGCAGTAGAATAGGAAACATTTTTTACCGATTTTCTGGCCGCAAAAAGCGGGTGGAGACGTCAAACTTTATACAGGAATAAAAGCCTTTGAAGGGGAAGACATTTATGCGAGAGAGAAGGCATTAAAAGGCTTTCATTTTTGTGCATCGCCTTTTCTATCGTCGAAAAGGAGGTGGACAGGAAACTTGCCAAATTGGGGCCACGGTCTTCACATGCGATCGTGCGAAATTCTTCAAAAAGGTAATCCTCGCAGCCACTTTTCTCTCGCACAAAAGTCGCCGGACCGGCAAAGTCCTGCAACGCCTTTTCTCCCGTGGAAAACCCGTAAAGCAGGCAAACTTGGCCACAACATTTCTCCCAGTAGAGTAGTCTACAAACAGGTTACCAATTTCTACCGTAGAGAGGTCGATAGAAACCCTGTCGCGCATGTTTCCTCTTCGCTCGTAGAAAACAATGTGGGCAGTTATGTCGTAATGCGAGTGACATTTAGGCGTACGGGAAGGACCAATGCTTACGGACAGCGTTGGAGGCAGAGAGAGACGTAGATATGGAACTGTGCAATACAGGCTGGGTTGTGGGAATGGGGAGGGACACAAGTGGAGAGTGGGAGCAACAGGGGCGGGAACGGGCAGAAACAGGGAGCGGTGCAGGCGGGGAGGAACGGCGCAGCCAAAGAGCGGCGCGGACGCAGGCGGAAGCGGTGCGGGTGCGGGTGCGGGTGCGGTGGGAAACAGCATGGATCACGAGCGACGCAGACGGGAAGGAGTGTAGACGGGGAGCGGTGCAAGCGGGGTGCGGCCTGGCGCAGGCGGAGAGCGACGCGGACGCAGCCGGGAGCGACGCGGGTGCGGTGGGGAGCAGCATGGATCACGAGCGACGCAGACGGGAAGGAGTGTACTGTAGACGGGGAGCGGTGCAAGCGGGGTGCGGCCTGGCGCAGGCGGAGAGCGACGCGGACGCAGCCGGGAGCGACGCGGGTGTGGTGAGGAGCAGCATGGATCAGGACGACGCAGGAGTGTAGACGGGGAGCGGTGCAAGCGGGGTGCGGCCTGGCGCAGGCGGAGAGCGACGCGGACGCAGCCGGGAGCGACGCGGGTGCGGTGGGGAGCAGCATGGATCACGAGCGACGCAGACGGGAAGGAGTGTACTGTAGACGGGGAGCGGTGCAAGCGGGGTGCGGCCTGGCGCAGGCGGAGAGCGACGCGGACGCAGCCGGGAGCGACGCGGGTGTGGTGAGGAGCAGCATGGATCAGGACGACGCAGGAGTGTAGACGGGATGCGGTGCAGGCGTGGTGCGGCCTGGCGCAGGCGGAGAGCGACGCGGACGCAGCCGGGAGCGACGCGGGTGCGGTGGGGAGCAGCATGGATCACGAGTGACGCAGACGGGAAGGAGAAGACGTTGGGCCCACAGATACCTTCAAGGTGTGGCAAAAAAGTGGCCGTAGCAGACGAAGGAAAAATGCAAGAGCATGAACGACAGATAGATTGTAACGAGAGGACAGGCAGATGTGGAACGATGAGATGAGGGAGCGATATATCAGGTCGTACAGTTCGACTGGGAAGCAATACCATAACGAATGTAGAGTGCACGTAGCTGAGTGTATTTAGACCAATAGGAGGACAGACAGGAAGATAATCGTGATGAGGATGAAGAAGGGAATGTATTGGGTGAGTGCAATCAAACGAGGGACAGAACAGCGAACCAGCGCGCGAGGGACCTGCCCCCAAATAGATGGAGAGATTATCGAGGCGAGTGACGGGGCTAACTGAAGGGAGGAAGCATGATAACGGAGTTGGGGGTCTTGAGCTTAAAGTGCGGCAACGCATGGGGACGCAACTACTCCTCCTGGCTAGCCTCCACGACGTCTATCACGCGGTCCAGAATGGTCTCTAGACGCACCATTTCCTGCATAAAGCATGAGCACCGACTCGCCATACGCGAAAGCTCTGGTCGACTCACCTCATTGACGGCACTGCGGCGTTCCAACAGGCACCGGTAGACCCTGGTAGCCCCCGTCAACTGACGGGCAGTGAACTCCAGGTGGAGAAAGTGGAGGGGTGGGACGTCGATGATTTGAGCAATCAAGCCCTGCAGCGCGGTCTTAGCAGTGTCAGGTCGTCCATATGAAAGTGTACTCACAGTGAAATTTTGGATGATGGATCGCTGATCCTCGAGTTGACGGTACAGACGCTCCACGACTTGCTCAAACTCCTCGCTTTGGGGGACTAAACCGACGGCTTGCACTGCGATAGCCCTGCGTTCGGTCCAGATACGTACCAACTGGTCGATGAGATCCTTGCCCTGAGAGACATACGTGTCCGGGATTGCGCCTGGGAGCGACGCTAGCAGTTGCTCCAAAATTTCCTGAGAATGGGGATGGGTGATCAACGTCACACATATGAAGCAAGGTAACGTACCTCAGGTTGCTCCAGAATGAAGAACACGTCAAGAGCAGCACCGACATCATCCTGCCAGGAGCAGATGCGTGCGAAGATGGAGCGCATGGTGCAGTGAAGGTTAGGAATACCCGCTCGAATGCGGCTTAGCTCGTTATGTTCGAGCCGGGGTACAAGAGAGTGCCGCGAGGTAAGAAGATCCCCCTATGTTCGACATCAGGACGATTACAGTGGCACAGCAAGCGCGACGATGAGCAACGTACCGCTGAGAGCATGAGACGTAACATGCCGCTCTGCTTGATGAAGTCTTCGAGATGGTCGAGAAGGCGGACCGTTGGATGCTCCCGACGGAAGCTACGAGCCACCGCACGGGTGTCCTCCTTGGTCCTTTGTGTCACGGACGTGTGGATGTCGGAGAAAATCCGGTTGAGCTCGTTACTCCACAACAGAGGAGAATTGGAGAAGTCGTAAGCCTGGAGCACGCTGATGCGAAGATGGGATGAGCCAGTGGCGAACAATGTGGCAAGACCATGCATATGACGTACCAAAGGACCTGGGAGTCGAGGTGAGAGACGAGGTTGTCGATGTTCTCCATGTTGATGATGAGGACAAAGTTGGGTTCGATGGCGGCAGTGGCTTTGAGGGCACGGAGTAGCTATGGAGTGAGGATAAGGGGATATGCAGCTGCCACTCACAATCTCGACAACTTATCCTCTCCAGTGGGGAGAATGGCCCTTTGTCCGGCCATGTGTTTCGCCACTAAGGCAGAGAGACCTAGGCCTGGACCGATGAACTCTGTATCGTGCATGTCGGGTCGGGTGTGGAAGCGAGAAAGGACTCTCAGACGTGCTCAGAGACAAGCCACGATGACGAGGTCGATGAGCCGGCGTGTAGAGCAAGGGCAAGCGAGACGTGGGCAAACCTTGTCCAGGTGTTGTATAAGCGCCGACATCCTCCCAAGGGCGCTATGCCGGTATTGCACGCGTAGACGAGCCTGAAGTCTGTGTATACAGTGTGTAATGGCATTTACCGGCGCCGGCTGTCCTTGCGCCGGCGACATACAAACGAGGGATATAAAATGGCGGAAAAACTTGGCCATCGTTGCGTAGATATAAGGTTACATGGAATGTTGGAAATCAACGTTAGTCTGTGTGTGCTGGAGAACGTGCGCAGGAAAGGCAGCAGCCTGAGGGTCTGATGGTGTTGTAACAGTAATAGCGAGCAGCGTGGTAAGGAGTAGATGGGGACGAGTCGCAATCGAGAAGTATTTGGAATGAAATGAAGCACCTGGCTCTTCGAGTATGAAAGGTCACATAAGTACGGAAAGTATGAAAGATCATGCAAGTATGGAAATCACGTTCTAGAGTGTATTCGATGCGGGCCCGGGGTGTCAAGGAGAACATGAACCATCAACGGAGGCGCAGGAATGGATAGCGTGCGGGGGGTTGAGAGTAACCGAAGCCAAGCTCTAGGATGAGGTTCAGAACGTGAAGTCGTAGTCTTCGTCGTCAATCTCGAGCTCGCGCACAACATGAGGTGCTTGTGCTTCCAGCCACGTCTTGTCGTAGCAGTTCCTCCAGAGGCCTACCGGGGCAACGCCATCTTCGTAGCAGTCGGCCCGATGCACCCGGTCGCGGGGAGGGTTTCCACCTGTGGCCCTCTTGTGCGCTGGATGACGCCAGTCGTCCCGATACATCCGGTCGATTTCCCAGAGGAAGTTCTTCAACTCTGCGCTCTGCCATCTCGCCATGCGGATGCGCCATTTGGGAGGGTGCGTCTTCTCGTCTCCGTCGGTCTCGTCACCACTCATGTTGACTGGCTCGAGCAGCTTGAAAAACCTGACATGGCGAGTAAGACTTCGCCTCACAAGGAGAGCCTCCCGGGACTCGTGAAGCTGGAATGGGTAGTCAGTGCCGATGAAATGGATGCTAATCATGTCGACTAATCTCACCGTCCTCCGACGCGAGCGCCGGCAGGCTGCACGAGCCAGTTCCGCTGCCTTCTCTTCCGACAACGGGGTCTTAGATCGCCGCCACTTCTGTCGATAGTTGGGCATCTGCTTGTCTAAGATCTCCCCGATCCGGTCCCGCGTCAACAGTTGTGGGGGGGTGGGGTTCTTCCCGTAAGCACCGTTCGCGACCCGTTCTAGATATCGGTCGATGAAAACCTCGCGGGCCTCCTTGTTAAAGGGCTTCGCCCAGCCGAGGTCGAAGTCGATGCGGAAGTTCTTCGCTGTGGGCACTATACTTGGATCCCTAGCCTTGTACAAAGCCAGCTCGTCCTTCGTGAGGGCCGGGCATACATAATAGACGTCTGCCCAATCGGTGATTTGTAACAACTCTTCGAACGTTCGTCGCATACGCGCCTGATAGTAGAAGTATGAGTGTAAATCCCCAATGTCTCTAGAGCAAGGGCAAGTACATACCCGTAGTAGGGTTAGATGTTTAGTCAGCTCCTCGTTGGTTAGCTCAGTGAATTCCCCTTCGCCGGAGTCCACGTTGTGAGCGCTCACTCCCCGAAGACGAGTGACCTTCAACTCGATCCGCTGCTCGCGCATACGCATACGCAAAGAAACATCTTGAAGCTTCTGCTCGCGCCTGTTTCCTTTCGGCCCGCCAGTATTAGCAGGCGAGGATGATGGACCAGGTGTCTGCTGAGCTTGGACATTCACGAGAGGGGCGAGTTGCTCCCGGAACGCCCTGAACTCCTGGGTCTGATCTTCCACAGCAGAAGTTAGGCTCCGCATGTGCTGAACAAACAGCAGGGTTGCGTTGACGTTCATTTGCCCCGAGACATCCCCCTGCAGACCTCCTTCCTGTTGGTAGTGCCGATTTAATGCGACCTTCTATACAACAATCATTGATCTCTTACCGCGGACAATGAGCGCGGGGGCCGCTCATGGGCATCGACCTGAGGAGTAGGGCTCGGCTGTTCATGCATGGGCTCATCTTCGGTGGAGGCGTCCATATCGACGTCCGTCGCTCGAGCCTGACACCAAGCTATGTAAGCTCGCGCACCTCACGTCTGAACTCATAAACTAAGACGTACCTTCCCCTTGTCGACGAAAAGTTCAACATCCTGGGAGGTTTCTTGGTCAGGTATACTAATGATTAAGGGTGTTCTTATTACTTACTACACCGTTGGGGAAGGGAAGAGATGAATCCGGCCGATGCTCTAAGGATCCCCTGGTGGATGAAAAGCGGGGCGTGGTGGTCTCATACTCCATGGGACGCAACGGCTCCTCCGTGTCCGCGATCAAGTGAGACATATTGACGCGTTGTTGAGGGGCGGGAGCATGCAGGGAGTGCGAAACACCAACCAGGCCTTGAGTTGGGCACCCGTCCCGCGGGGTTCCCGACGCGTCCGCGCGATGTGGAGATGCAGGAGCGTGCATCGAACCCGCTGCTCCAGCTAAGTCCTGGGTAGGTAGCGCGCGTTGCGGGACAATCGACGTACCCAGGAGGCGTTGAGGTGCGTGCACGGGAACGGCCATGGAAGCCAGCTCGCCAACAAATCCTTGAGTGGGCTGGACGCCCTGTTGGATGGCCGACACGTCCATGCGGTGACGAGAAGTATGAGCGTACATGGGCCCGAACATACCACCAGGGCTCGATGCGTTGGGGTAATGACGCGGAGCAGGAGTGTGCATGGATGCCGACACGCCAACGAAGTTCTGAGTAGGCTGCGGGCTCCACGAGACATTCAACACATTTTGGGGATGTTGAGGGATGCCCGCGGGAACGTGAGGGTACGCCGACGCGCTGGCGAAAACCTGAGTAGAGCCAGACGTATCACCGTTCCCCAGCACTTCGAAGTCGCGTTGGGGCGCAGGAGCGTGGGTCGGACCTGCCGCGCCAGAGAAGCCTGGAGTAGGTTGCAATTGGTGACCGAC
The DNA here is from genome assembly GCA_026283605.1 of Ganoderma lingzhi. NCBI lineage: Eukaryota > Fungi > Basidiomycota > Agaricomycetes > Polyporales > Polyporaceae > Ganoderma > Ganoderma lingzhi. The sequence goes on from JAPJYM010000001.1 coordinate 4,759,078, forward strand.
GATCGACGCGCCCGGGTAGTGCTGAGAGTCATACAGAGGAGCGCGCATAGAAACAGATTGCGCGCGCCCGTCGATGACCGACGCGTGCGTTGATCTCGACGCACCAGTGAAGCCTTGAGTGGGCGTCGCACCTTGCGGGATGTATGCGTCCATATGATGTTGAGACGCAGAGATGTATGTCGAGCCAGGCACATGACCGTTTCTCGACGCGTCTGGGTAATGTCGCAGAGCAGAAGCGTCCATGGATGCCGACACGCCAGTGAAGTTCTGAGTGAGCTGCGGGCCCTGCGAGACATTCAACATATTCTGAGAGTGTTCAGGGATGTACGCGGGTGCATGCACGGACCCCGACACCCCAGCGAAGCTCTGCGTGGACGGCGCGCTTTGCGAGATGCCCGACGTGTCCATGTGGTGCTGGGGGTCGTACGCCGGAGCCTGAGCGTGCATGGACGCCGACACCCCAGCGAAGCTCTGCGTGGACGGCGCGCTTTGCGAGATGCCCGACGTGTCCATGTGGTGCTGGGGGTCGTACGCCGGAGCCTGAGCGTGCATGGACGCCGACACCCCAGCGAAGCTCTGCGTGGACGGCGCGCCTTGCGAGATGCCCGACGTGTCCATGTGGTGCTGGGGGTCGTACGCCGGAGCCTGAGCGTGCATGGACGCCGACGCGCCAGCGAAGCTCTGCGTGGACGGCGGCGCGCCTTGCGAGATGCCCGACGTGTCCATGTGGTGCTGGGGGGCGTACGCCGGAGCCTGAGCGTGCATGGACGCCGACACCCCAGCGAAGCTCTGCGTGGACGGCGCGCCTTGCGAGATGCCCGACGTGTCCATGTGGTGCTGGGGGTCGTACGCCGGAGCCTGAGCGTGCATGGACGCCGACGCGCCAGCGAAGCTCTGCGTGGACGGCGGCGCGCCTTGCGAGATGCCCGACGTGTCCATGTGGTGCTGGGGGGCGTACGCCGGAGCCTGAGCGTGCATGGACGCCGACGCGCCAGCGAAGCTCTGCGTGGACGGCGGCGCGCCTTGCGAGATGCCCGACGTGTCCATGTGGTGCTGGGGGGCGTACGCCGGAGCCTGAGCGTGCATGGACGCCGACACCCCAGCGGAGTCCTGCGTGGGGGGCGCGCTCTGCGAGATGCCTAACGCGCCCGCGTGATGTTGGGATGCGGCATTGAGGTAAGCATCCGCTGGCTCGGGGGGGAAAGGGGGAGGCGACGCATTGACTCTGGGATTGGACTGCATGAGTGACTGGTCTATCTGATCTACTTCCACGAGCAGTTGATTGAGGACCTGAGAATGTTGTGCGGATGTTCCGGCATGTGCAACGGGGGCTGTACTGCCCGTTTGAACTTGGTTATAGTGCTGAACTACAATTTTTCGCTCGTCCTTTGTGAGCGAAAGCCAAGTCAGGCGTGCTGCCTCATCGTCCTGGAATCACGTCTCAGCCATCTAACATCTCGTGCTTGCATGGCGAGAAACACTTACGATGATTCCGCTTTCGCCATGCCAGTCGTAAGCCGCCTTCTTCACGGCTGCTATCACCTCCGGGGGAATCTCAACAGGAGATATGTTCGCTCGCCTGTCGGAGCGACTTGCATCTCCGTCGACCTGCACAACCTGTTGGAGAGCATTAGTAAACGCATGTACGAGGGGCGAATAAAGAATCACCTGCGCCTGCGACGCTTCACGAGGTGATGCAGTGCGCGGTGTCGTGACGACACCAAGGGCCGTCGGCATTCGCCGCGGCGGCGGCGACAACACGGGTGGAAGACCCGTATGTCGGGTGGAGGATCCTCGACGAGTCGTTGTCGTGCTGTTTGACCGCTGCAGCCCCCACCGCTTCCGCACTGGACGCATCTCTCTGAAAGCTGTATGAATAACCCACGTCTTGACCACGCAGACCTTAAACATAAAGCGTACCTCATACTTCTCACTCAGCTGGAGAGGAGGAGGGTGAAACTGGGTTCGGTTAGCGTGGTTTGAGAAACTTCATTCAGAAGCGCACTCACAATTTTCTCCGATCGCGTGGCTTTGCCATTGTCCATGTGGTGAGCGTAGACACCCTCGACCTGCCGTTTTTCCCTGAGGGTACTCGGGAGGTTATCATACCTACCAGTGAAGGGGTCAGGTCGACAGATCGTACCAGCAGAGGAGGGGCTATGTCTCTGGGATGGCGAAACGTGCCCGCCCTCTGAGGTCTCGTTGAAAGGTGTTGGGGGTTGCATGGGATGATTCTATGGAGAGGACCGTCAGAAGGAACAAACTTATATGGACCAAACTCACCATGCTCATTGTCTTGCAACTGTTATCCTCCGTTTGAAGAGATCACATTGAGTTACTAGTCATCGGGGTTTAGCATCCATTTGCAGTGGAAACTCCCATTCAGCCACTTATGCCCTGGCAACGCCCTCGCAACACGCCACACAAAGGCATCAATGGCGGCAATGAGCCAAAGCTTAATACTAGACATCATGATTCACACCTTATGTACGCAATCCAATGCGCAAAATGGCTTGACAATGCGTGATAATTCTTACAATACCGTTAACCACGGCTGCATGGTTCCACGAAGTGGTTACCTATCGATTAAGCATAAGTGTCCCCATGGATGCGAAGACGATACAGACAAGTAGAGTTGGCTCCCCAGTTGTTTGTGACCTCCAGCACCATCACCCCAAAATACATGCCTGCCTCCGCGAAGTCCGCCTCCAAAGCGAAAGTTTGCACGTGGGACGAAGCGCGTATATCATATTCAAAAGCGCCCAGAAGAACGAAGGTGTAGCCTCGCGTGGCCTTGGGACCAGTACGTCCATGAATACGATGGGCGGTGGTATGAAGGGACCGTTCGAGATCGCGCAGACGGGCCTGATTCGTCCCTCCGTCAACGCCCCCCCAAAGAAGCATCGAACGTGGTGCACGTCCGATGTCCGCGGCGATCTCGAAAGGGATGTGGTCGATCGAGACGTGCGTTGGGTAGATCATAGTGGATAGCCGAAGTCCTAGCTGGACTGCGCTGCCGGAAACCGACCAGCAATTGCCGACGTGGATGTCGTCGTTCAGCGCCGCTTCTGGGTAGCTGTTCGAAGGTAGGTCGATGACTCCCTTCGGCGTAACAAGTTTTGTGAGCTCTGGTAGGATTATGGCCCCATCTGCGAGCAATGCAAAGTCGCGGCGGCCAACGGGGTCGCGAAGGGCCTTAGTCAAAGCACGGTCTATATATGCTTTGATGGCCGGGTCGACATCGCGCGGTCCTGGCGATGGTGACAATAGGAGGTTCCAGGTGCAGGCAACAGAGAAGCACAAGAGGGAAATGAAGAGGCCAGATAGGACAGCGATGCTTCGTAGACTGAGGGTGACCGAATGCGCTGTTCGACTGTGGTTCGTGGTGGCCATGGCGTCTGTAATGCGGGGATTGGATCGCGTTGTCGCTCGAGGACGAGGGCGGGAGGACGTCGGCTCTCGATCTGCGTCTCTCACGGGGAGTACGTCTTCATCCTTGTCGGTCCTTCTCCGAATAGGTTGTGCCCGAGACCGAGTTGCTGTCATACGAAATGGGAACTCAGACATGGCCAATACGTGTCATTGCCAGTAGAACGACATACCTGGTTTGTTAACGGTCGAAGATTCAACTTCGTGGATAAATCTGTTCGGGCTGAAGGGGTCGACCATGGAAAGCGGCGGTTGAGATGAAGATGGTGGTTGCCACTGAAGAGAGCAGTGGCGATGACGCGACACGTTGCCTGAGGACGCATAGAAGCGCCCGTTGCGGCCTGCAGCGTCGCTCCGAGTCAGTCCTCATCGTATTCAACTATTGTCATACACGTCTCCGCACACGTTCATAGCTAGTACGATGTCCATCCCTATCCCGATGCGGTACGAACAGACAGGGAGGGTATCTAGCTCTACGGGCCATAGCGGTGGCGTCGCGGCAGTCGCTTTCAATCCAACGGGTTTCCTCCTCGCGTCCGCTGGGCTCGATCACAAAGTATGCATATGGAAGACATCTAACGGTCAGCTTGTCCACACTTTCGTGGCTCCTAGTGCAGTCTTGTCGCTAGCTTGGGTCTCGGCGCACGGTCTCCTGCTATGCGGAACGCAAGACGGTAGCGTTCTCGCCCTTTCTGTCACTGTGGTACGTCTTCTTGCCGTCGCGGCGTTCAATGCGGTGATAACTGACATTTTCAAGTCCCAACTCCATGCCATTAGCTTCCCTCGCAGTCACAACTTCCCCGTGGAGCATCTTGCCACGCACGGCGATCGCCTTGCCTCGGGTTCTCACGAAGAACTGGCAATCTGGGAAAGAATCGACGGTACGGCAGAAATGTCGAGATCCGCCATCCGCACTTATCAGACATTACAGGTCAATGGAAGCACTTGTTAGATCTCCCACACCCTCCGATGAACTCGACTAATGAAGATAGCGAGGTGTTGGTAACTAGCATTCACTGGACGCGATCTAGGGATCGCAGGTCGATTCTGTTAGTGACGTACCTATACCATGGTTATGTGTGAGTATACTCCGTTGCGCATGAAAGTAGTGCTTTTTAATTTCGTCAAACAGCATATACGATACCCGGGACTGGAGAAGGCTCCTAACCACCCCCTTGAATGGTTATATGTACGTGGCATTTTCTCTTCACCTGCAAATCTTTAACGATCGTCATAGCGCAAGTGCCAGCATTACAGCCGACGGTCAGAAGTTGATTGTCTCAAATATGGCCTCCGGATTCGACATTTACGACACCACGACGGGCAACTCCCTCGGGACACTGACCCATACCGTGGGAAGGGTTTTCGCGGTCCCGGTGCTCTTCGTACACGGCGGTAATGCAGTCATTGCTGGGAGTACCGTTGGTGAGGTACACTTGTGGAACGTCTCGACCCTTCGCCTACATCAAATTCTGAGGCTCAATGGTACGGTGCCGTTGTGCAGGTATATAATAGATTAACATACCGTAAACTCATGCTCGTTTATAGCTGAAGACATCGTTTTGGCTCTTGACGCACACTACGACTCGAGCAATGACCGTTTCATGATCGCTACTGGTGTCGCCAATCAGGATGCCACAATGGCTGTAGCTCTATGGCACGCTGAAGACGGTAGGCAGCTTCTCCTGCGCTAGCATACACACAACCTCACCTATCATAATTTAAGGTGCCGGGAGGAAATGGAGATTCTGGCTTCGTCTGAAGAGCTGGATATCAGACTCTGACTGCCTCAGCGTACGTATCGTATTTCTGAATACCGGTCAACTTTACCCATAGGTTCCACAGATCGTCGTGTATCTCTTCCTGGGCCTCTTCATCGGAGCCATGTCCATAGCCCTTGGACTATTCCTTGCCAGGCCGCAAAATGGGAGTACACTGGCGTGGCATCGCCCTTGAGACATTAGTTGATCTAGCGAAGCTTGACCACTCAAGCGTGGGTGGCCGAGAAGTCTGCGGTTCGAGCTATGTAGTCTACGTTCAGTATAATGCCGCCGTCAACAGTTAACCATTCGCCCGCTTCATTATGATATGCTATCCCTTCTTCATTCGGAGCAAAAATTGCGGAGCCTGCTTGCTCTTTGTGTCGCGGCGGGGAGACCCAGTGATGAACCACGAGGCGCCACCACAGGCGCCTTTTCTGTTCAGGTACTCCCTGTGGCACCCACCTCCAGCCCTCTACTGCAAGTTTCACGACTGCGTATGCTTACATTGGTAGTTAGATACACTGCTGTGGCGGGTAGTAGGGCTCCGAGGTGTGGCACGGAGCAGTCTGGCGCGGTGTGGAGCATCCGCGTAGATGAATTTTGATTGACAACATAAACATTGATATTGCTTCGGATGCATAGGCCCGAGAGCTATCTACTTGGCCTCGAGACACCTATGATACAGGGACTACGGCACGGGGAATACGGTTACATCGGCAACTCAAACCATCGGTAGTCAATCTCAGTAGTCGAGTCCTCGGAAAGCTCATCGAAAAGGCCAACCTCCTCGAGAATGGTGTTCGCGAACTCGTCGTCTTCGAGTATAACACTTGCAAGCTCGTCAAATTCGTCCGAATCCAAGCTGAAGATGGAGGGTTCGGCATTGACCAGTGTCGCGGGAGTGCTCAGCTCTGAGCCAACGTCAGAGCTGGCGCCAGAGTCCGAGTCAACGTCGGACGCCGAGAGCGACGCCGCAAAGCCCGACGACCCCAAGAGGAAGTCTCCGACAATCCTGGGGGCAGGGATGATCCCAAGGTCACATAAGTCTTGGACCGAGGGCGCGGCGGACGTAACGATGTTCGCCGGAAGGACTCGGTCGCAACACTCCTCAAACTGATCCAAAGAGGCCGCGGTTGGAAAAATGAGGTAAATACCGGCAGCGGGCGCTCGGTAGGTAACTGTGGAGGTAGTCTTTCGGGGAGACGTGAGCAGATGGAGGGTCAAACATGTAACCAAGGCTTACCCAACGACTGCAGGTGGACATCAGCCAGAATTGACCGAAGTTCAGGAGCAGAACGTGACTGGGATCTGTCCCAACGACTACAATGAAAGCTACAGTAACACGTTAGTGACGAGTAGTGAACGACACGCTATGTTCTTCACGCACCTGCGCCATTCTCATGCACGACGACGGACAGGCGGGCTTCTACCGCCCCAAACTCGTCGACGACTCGAGAGCCCCAGGCATGGACGGTAACATACAGGGCCGAGAACCTAAAGCATGCCCTCAATTAGTCACAATATTTACGAGTTGCCGTATAGCAGAGACTTACTGAAGCGTCCAAGTAGGCGACATATCGGTCGAGATGGGCATGACAGGCAACAAGGCAACGTGAAGCAAATGCAGGTGAGAGGAGCGTGCGTGCGGGGGGGAGGTTAACAGATGAGTAACTGGAATTGGGCTGGGCTTACATATATCTACTGGACGCCTCTGGAGAATGGCGATGGACGTCTTCATGGTCAGGCTTTGAAGGCGAAAGGTGAAAGGTGAAACAACGACTCGAAAGATGACTGTTGAAAGCCCGAGCTTGTCAGGTATAAGCCGCATTGCTTCGTCGACGGACCGCTCGAAAACAAATGCAAGAGTCGACGACAAGGTCGTGCGTGGAGAGGATTCACGATAACTGAGGGGCCTGAGGACGGGGAGGACAGGGACACAGGGCAGGGACCAGCAGCGGCCACACGTGGCGTTTCCACGACCCCATAGGCGCCTGGCTCCGCGTGACGTCTGTTTCTAGATCTGTTACTGCTTTGTCGACCGTTCTCCAGTTCTAGAGCCAACCTACTTTCTTTGTCTTGCCTCGCGGTGCCTCTATATATCTATACACCATGGTATATGTTCTGGATCGATTCGTTGCCGTCCATCCATTGCATTCCCTAAGGTCGTTTGAAAGCTCTTGGCAGTGCAATGTCTGCGTAAGTAAAACATATCTTGGTCCGCGTTTTTACCTCGCTCGAAACTCACGCCAGCCGGCAGCCCTCTTATTGATTTCTCTTCGGCCAATGTGCTATACTCAGAAGGAAGGATCGATACCGGGGCTCCCGATATCATCCTGGAGCGGCAGGCTGTCAGGGTAATACTTGCGGAGCTGACGAACCAGACATGTGCATGGCATCCATTCCATGGTTTTACGCGTACAACCCTCTTACCCGTCCCCGTAGATGGGCTAGTGATATTTCAAGTCTTTGAATGTGGCCTCACGAGGAACACTCCGATGCCCCTGGTCGAGATGCTGATCCCCGACCCGCTGGTGTCTTTTGCGTGTAAAGAGGTATTGACGGTTCGCGGGTTTCGTAGCTGATTTTTGTGGCTGATTGTCATTGGCAGCAATCGCGCACAATCACGGTCACTTACACCGGCACTCCAGAGGTCGAACGTCGTCTGCACTTTAGCGACACCCTGGAGTTTTGGAACGTGATGGAGATTGTCTCCCGTCTGAGGTCAGAGGAGGAGGTACGCATTGCCGACCTCAAGGCACGTCTACGTCAGGTCCGAACGACCGTACCGTCTCACTCCGCGGACCCTGTTCGCGATGCCTGGTGCCAAAACCACATGCACACATCGGGTATGACCTTATTGAGCCTGATGCTTTCGGTGTCTGACTCGATTGTATTGCAGAGAACATCGGCCAATCCACCGTCTCCGGCTCGCCGACCACAACCATTGCCGGATCACCGACCATTTCTGGTTCACCCGTCATTATTGGCTCCACCGACAACGCTCATTAGTCCCGTTATCACCATGCTTGCAGAATCATGTTGATTACTATCCATTGTCCGGGAGCCATTGTACTACGTAGAATGACTAGCTAGCCCAAACGCCAGATGCATGCTCGAGAATTGGATGTTGTCTGCGTTCTATCCTCTTTAGACATACTAACGAGGCATATAAGTTGTGTGCCTTGCGCCGGCATGGTCACCGACCACTTCAGCCCGCTTTTACTTTTACACACCCACCACCCAGCAAACCTCTAGCAGCACTCATGAGCGACCCCTCTGCGAGCCTATACGCGTATGTACTCCGGTTCGGATCATTGCGGGAGACTCGCTCATTGGATCTTGTGCTCAGCGACGCAAAACTCGTCTTCTCGACGAGCGACGCCACACTGGTTGTGGAGCAGCACCCTCATGGTGCCGTTGTCCCGCTTTTTCGGGAAATCAAGGCTTACGTCCTAGTTACTGAGATCGGCCCTGGTATCTGTATGTTCCCTGGGCCTCTCAAATAGTTATGACAAATACTGATAAGTTCTGCGCACGCAGATTCTTTGAGCGCGACACCCCTCGTCGAGGGAGGTCAATGCGCTTCCCCGCTACACCAGCCATCATGTTTCTGGTTTGGGAGACCCCAAACACCTCACACGACGAGGTAAGTTTCTTTCCTCGTTGAAATTGGCACCTCTAGCTCTAGCTCACGCTCATTCGCAGAACTACCTGAAAATCACATTCACGACAGAGCGTCTCCGCTGCAGCCTTCGCTTCCGGATCGAGGAAGAATTTTGGCGGCTCATGAAGTTGCTTGTCGACACGAAGCTCAGTAACGTCGCACGCCGCCAGGAAATCAAGACCTTGCTTCGCCAGTCCATTGCATTTATCCCTGTTGTGGCGGGGGACGTAAAGATGACAGATCTCTAGTCCTATGTGCAGATATTAGCCCCTCATGTATCATATACAAAGACGACGTTGATCCTAGTGATGTCGTACTACCAAGATGCAGGACTTCTATGAATTGGAGAACCCTACGTAATAAGCGAGGCGTTACACTCATGGCAGGAGTATGCGGGAGCGTAGAAAAGCGCGGTCCCGACGTCGGGTTTACGTCGGGCGATGTGTCCTCCAGCCCGATGGAGCGTGTAGGAGTATGCGGGAGCAGGCGGGGTGGCGGCCACGACGTCGGGTTTCTGTCGGGCGAGGCTGGAGAACGCCTCGCCTGAGCGCAGAGGAGTACACGGGAGCATCGCCGAGACCGCTGGAGGGAGGTGCGACGACGTCGTTCTGCCCATCGGAGCAATGCGGGAGCAGGCGGGGTGGCGGCCACGACGTCGGGTTTCTGTCCTCCAGCCTGATGGAGCGCAGAGGAGTACATGGGAGCATCGCCGAGACCGCTGGAGGGAGGTGCGACGACGTCGTTCTGCCCATCGGAGCAATGCGGGAGCAGGCGGGGTGGCGGCCACGACGTCGGGTTTCTGTCGGGCGAGGCTGGAGAACGCCTCGCCCGAGCGCAGAGGAGTACACGGGAGCATCGCCGAGACCGCTGGAGGGAGGTGCGACGACGTCGTTCTGCCCATCGGAGCAATGCGGGAGCAGGCGGGGTGGCGGCCACGACGTCGGGTTTCTGTCCTCCAGCCTGATGGAGCGCAGAGGAGTACATGGGAGCATCGCCGAGACCGCTGGAGGGAGGTGCGACGACGTCGTTCTGCCCATCGGAGCAATGCGGGAGCAGGCGGGGTGGCGGCCACGACGTCGGGTTTCTGTCGGGCGAGGCGACCTCCAACCCGACGAGGCAAGGAGGAATTGACAGATACACCCCATCGATGGATGCTAGAGTACAACCGGGGTTGTTGAAGGGAGATGTGACCAACGACATCTACATCTTCGACCTGTGAGAGTATGGTGTGCCTCGGGCGATAGCGTATGTAACCAATTAAGCTCGACTCCATATGTTAGTTAGGAGCGCAGAGACGGTGGAGATGTGTCGCAGCCACTACGAGAAATACGATACCGTTATTTTCAACTACACCAGAGGGTGGGAGGAGGACATACATGACGTTCTCTGGCGCTGATATCATCTCACTCTTGGGAGTCCGCTCACCATGCTGTCGAGGAGACAGCTCACCAGGGCTAGGGTTGACATCCAGACAACAAGTCGAACGAGGCTCGAAAGGTGCCCGCAGTGGTTGGAGGAGATGTTGTAGTGGATACCGACATTGCCTGCGGGCTGGGGGCGCTCGAGGCGTTTCAGCCACGTGACGAGTGCGACTAAGCGAGACGCAGGGTTGAATCAGAACTCGTCCGATAGCCCGACCCCCGCCCCCGTCCAACTTCCTCTTCCTCTCTTAGGACGACTACTCACTATACCATAGTCGCGCATCGTGCACAGAAGGTCGACGATTCATTTTGTATCCAGTGAGGTGGCCGGCGAAGACGAGGGGGTACGAAGATGGCGATGACAGTCAGAGGGTGGAGCGCGGGTGGACAACAAGCAGGACACTGGACAGGCACTGGGCCTAAGGAGGAGTTGGGCGGCGGCGGCGTTAGAAACTGAGGTACGTGGATTGTCGAGCCTATCAACTTGCAAGCTCAATTGTGTTTCTGTCTACCTCTCTCGCCTCCGCGTTCCTCTCTGCACTTGGCGTGTGATCCATTGAACTGTTCCTTGAATGTACGTCCTGTCGAATTGTGAGCTAAGTTCATGGACCTGACCCGCTGTACTACGCCCAGTGCTGCACTCTCGTAGTTGTGGCCGTGAAGAAGCTGTGGCCGCCAAACGCTGTCAGGTCATCAACCACGCATTGTTGCCTACCAGCACGGATGACATTGGACACTGTTATGCAAATCAGCTGGCTTTGCTCAAAGGTTCATCGATTTGCATCTCAATGTCATCAACCCCGTTTGACGGTACATACCTTTTCTAGGTCGACTTTGCTTTAAATTCGTTCGCTCGCCCGACTTCATCCCTATCATACTCGCCTCCACACGCCTCACACTTGCTCTGTGTCACACGCCTTCGCCCGTCTCCAAACTCAAGGATGGATCCTCCAAGTGCAGCTCCCCATCCGAGCCCACCTTCCCCTCCTCCGAGCGCGGCTCTCGCTTCCCCAAGTGCAAGTCTTGCTCTCCCAAGCGCCCCTCCAGCTGCTCCTGTTACAGGCACGGTACGTATGTTTTAGTGGTCGTGCATCTGCCCCAGCGTCATGCTCATGCGATCCTGTTTTCGGGCAGGGTTCCGTGGTCGCGATACCACATGCTCATCGCGGGCGTGAAGTGGTGTCGCATATCGTGGACGTCATTCTTACAGCCCTTGTGCTCATCAAGTTTCCCCTCGCGCTTCTTCTCGCCTGCCTCTTCACGATTTTGATATTCGTGACTTGCGTTAACGTCTTCCTGTCCATCATCCCCCCGGCATTGCCGTCGTTTTGCGATCTCCCTGTCACATCTCGGCTACCAATCTGCGCGATCTCTCCAACCCCGTCCGAGCTCGCTTTCGGTGGCTCTGTCTTCGATCGCGCGGATTTTCCCAGCTTAGTGAAGATTCAAAATGTCGTTCTGGATGACCTTGCTGCGGGTTCTGCTAGTGGCAAGGACCTCGCCCTCAACGTCAAGCACTCGGAACTCGCTGTGAAGGATCTTGCCGTAGTTGTTCGGGCCAGCAACTTGACGATGAAGGTGCCCCTAGGGGAGGCTCTCGTTGAGTTCGCAACCGACGCAAGAACAACTTCCCGGAGCCTGCAGAAACTTTCCGCGCGCATCAACGGTGCGGTTGACAGGTGAGCTACACCCGCCATCCACAAGAAGCCTGGCCGTATGACTAATTTTATTGAAACTGCAGCATCGTTTCGTACAACATGCACGCGCTTCGCACCATCGAAGCAGCCAAGCAGAAAAGCGTGGTTGAAGCGGGCTCTACCGTTCTCCGCGCTTTCCAGGCGTCGATGAATGGATTCTCGTCCCAGATCACTAGCGTTATGCTGGATGCAACGGCAGCTATGGCCAATCTGGATATGCTGGAGACCCGCTTGCTCAACATCCACGATCTTTGCATTCAGGAGAGCCTTACGACCGCGATTGCCCTGGATGACTTGCTTTGGGAAGTCTGGACGATTATTGGCGGCAACTACTCCAAGCTGCGCGACCTACGACACCGTATGGCAGTCTTGAAGGAGATCCAGCAATATCGAGCGGTCGCGGTCGCTTACGTCGCAGCGACAACCCAAACCGTGCTTCTTGTTGATGCACAGCTGTCGGAACTTCGCGATCGACTCACCGAGGCTGTAGTTGACCCCGAAGAGATACCGATAGAGGTTCATCTGGCCAGTATCGAACGCAGCCTTCTTCGACTCCAGGAGGAGAAGTCGAACGTGCAGGTGGCCCGCGTAGGATCAGCATAGAATCACATCCCGTTACGTTCCAGTCCCAACGCGTTTACTACCCTTACCCTATGTCCTCCCGTATATTTTCTCTTCTTCTCTCATCCTCCTCCTCCCCCGTGTGGCATGGACATAGTAGAATTGCTATTCATTGGACTACGAGGACTCGGGCGACGCGTGGACGTCGCGTCGTCGTCGTCGTTAATCTGATTCCGATTGCTTTGTTCCTTTGTCATGCTCATGCATATATCGTTCAGTCTCGCCTACTCCCGTCTTCCTCTCTCTTACCAACTTTCTCCCTCCACATCTCGACTGCTGGATCACTCGACATGTTTCAGATTTCAGAAGCCATCGTTACGATGGGTGTGGCCCTCACCTTCGCACTACTCATCGCAATGTACTACGTTTTCAACCGCGCCACTCCTCTTACCGGGTTTGCTGTGGATGGCGTCTCCAGCAGGCACACATCCTTTACTCGGGTGACTGGGAAGCGTCGTGAGGGGTACGTCTGTCAGACGTGTACATCAACGGTCAGGTCTAATGGATTGCAGCGTCAATGCAGGACCACCTCACCAGCATCAGGACCAGACGCCCACTTACCAACGCGCAAAGTCCATTCTACGGGCTGAGCAGCCGTCGGCGTCTCATGAGGCAGGCGTCGCTGGCCCACTATATCCATACGTGGATGCGGAGGAGCTGTGGCACAAGGAGTTCGAGGATGAGCAAGGCTCAGCTTCTGGAGAGTCGATCCAGTCACTCAAGGGGAAGGCATCATCGCACCACCGCCACCGCCGTGCGCATTCTCTGTCGGAGGATGACGTCCCACTTGCTCCTAGCCCGCTTTATTCCACACCGGCAGCCTCAGTGTCTCGAGTCTCCTCGTCGCGCACGATGTCGGTCGCCCCTGATTTCACATCGACGGCTTCTCGCGTAGCCTCTCGGAGTCGACCCTCCACCACCGATCCAGAACCGGTTCCAGAGGACGATTGGGATGGCGTCTCTACCGATCACTCTCTGTTCTCCGCTGCGCATCACCGTCTACCCACACTACCAGAGGATGAACCCGTGGAAGATGTCAACGAGGATCTGTTCCCTGTCTCCGCTCCTCTTCCCCCAAAATCCCTTCGCGGCGTCGTAGCGCAACCCCTGACGTCCGGCCGGCGCCTGTATCGTCTCGACGCACCAGGACGGGGACAGAGGTGACTCCCGCCTCCCGCTCTCCGACACCCGCGCCCACCGTTAGTACGCAGGCGTCATCCGCTGCCCAAATCCTCCCCTCTCGCGCGCCGTCGATTCCCCCTTCCGCATCTCGCGCGCCGTCGATTCCCCCTTCCGCATCTCGCGCGCCGTCGGTTGCCCCCTCTGCGTCTCGCGCTCCATCGGCTGCTCGCACCGCGTCTCGCGGACCATCGATGGCTCGCACTCAATCGATAGTCTCTTCTACGTCGACCTCCTGGTCTTCACTGTCCGCTCCAAGTCGCTCTGAAGTACTGCCGCCGAGGACCGGCTCTTCCGCAGGTCGTCATAACCCGGGAAAGGCTGTCGCGATCAGCGTCAAGCTACTCCACTGGGTTCAGCATCGCCTACTGAGGTACGCTAGGTTGACGTTTGCCCCCATGTTAACGTTCTCAATGTGCTTGAAGCTTGCAGCTCATTTTCCCCGCCAAGTCTACCGCCGTCTCCAGCACAAGACCAAGACCGGCAGCATGCGCTCCGTGGGTTCAGAAGACAAGGCTGGCCACGAAGACGACAACCAGGGATATGTCGTCACCGCATGGTTCGAGTCAAAGTCGGACGCACTCCTCCAATCTCCCCCCGACCTTCGTCTCCATCCAGAGCTCCAGCTTGGTGATATTTATTATCACACCACCGGAAGTCGGTATCAGCTTTGGTGCTGGACCGTGAACAGCCAGGGCGAACCATTCTGGGACGAAGCGTGTTGGGGCTACGAGCGCAACGCTCTGTTCCTCACCCTGACTGGGAGTCTGCAGAGGCCGTCGTGGGTTAATCAGCGCAGGCTTGCGGCTCGCGAGCGAGAGATCGGAGTTCAAAACGATGGTGAGTTGTCTTCGGTCGCGTCCGTAGAGTTTCATGACTGAATCTGCGACGCCTAGCAGCAATTCTGATCAAGAACAAAGTGGATGATTGAGGCGAGCGGAAATTTGACGGACATGCACGCCGTCAGCGCATCTATAGGCGGCGGGGTATGATGCAGGCATCAGGCCCAGGCTGTCTCCAGTTTGCGCTCCTTCACTCCGCTCTCCTCCGCACCGCTGTAGAATTGATTCCCTTCACTCCCGCTCTCTCTGTAAAACTCTGTCCTTACTCAACCCTCACCTCATGTATCGTACTATCACTTCTGAACAATAATGGACTTGTGAATGCCGGCCGTCCTCCATCCCAGTCCATGATGACGTTCTTGATGTTCACGTCCCACGTGATAGGGTGGTGGGAAGCACGTGCTGTGCAAGCGCCTTCATTGATGACGGGACCATTGACAATCGTGGACTCTAAT
This sequence comes from Ganoderma lingzhi, assembly GCA_026283605.1. NCBI lineage: Eukaryota > Fungi > Basidiomycota > Agaricomycetes > Polyporales > Polyporaceae > Ganoderma > Ganoderma lingzhi. The sequence continues at coordinate 4,774,149 of JAPJYM010000001.1, forward strand.
CCTATTCCCACCTCCCCCCGCCAACGCCTGCCGACACTCCTCTTCGACACTCGCCGCCTTGCTCCAGAAGCCGACACCTCTTGAATAGGATCGACTGCGTCGAAGCCACGCATATACTCGCTCTGACGATGTCTGGCCATGGGGGAGTACCTGAACGCGACTCAAATTGTGTCGATGATGCAAGGCCTCAATGGATACTGCGACAAAGGTTAACATAGCAAGGTGCGTCCTTCTCCTTGTGTTTTGTCCTTTGGAAAATTCAACGACCACAGGCCTTTGACTTCATGCTGGTTATATATTCCGACTGTCAGAGTTCCCTGTCCTCCACTCAACATGTTTCTCAACGAACTCCTCGTGTGGTTCGTCATCCTTGCGCCGTTCTTCTGTCTTCTTCTCTCGGCCTTCGTCGCTGTCGCGACGTATCGCGCCGTCGTTTCCTGGAGGGATGCGGAGGCCCTTCGTGAGGCCGCCCAGCCCAACTCTGTCCCCCGCAACCCTGCTGGCAGGGCTCGTCGTCGGACTGTTCGGAATGGTGTTGCTGGTGGCGAGGACCAAGAGTACGTTTTACTTTTACTCGCCGTTTAGCATCCGCTGACACGCTTCCCTCAGGGTCGGTCTGAACGCGGCCGTGCCGAGGGCGCGTCAGAAAGCCCCTCTCGGGGTATTTCACGCTCTCTCGCAGATGCGATGGTTCAGACCTCGTTCATGCTATTCAGGCGCCCATCTGATCGTTCCATCGACGAAGCTGGACCTTCAAGACCTTCTACTCATATCGTTCCTCCCTCATCCTCGAATCTCCCGGGCCCCTCCGCTCGACGTCAAGCTACACCCGGTCCCTCCGGTTCTCGTCTCGATGCACCTGGCTCCTCCGCCGCTCGTCGTCACGCACCTCGTCCCCCACCCCTGGGCCCTCGGCACCTCGAGCCGTTGTTTGTGACGCTTTCACCAGTCCTGTTGGTATACCCACCACCCCCGGAAGTTCTTCTCGCCACGTATCGGGACGCGGCGAATTGTCCATGGTGAGTTCATGTTTGACGATCTCATGCCCATACTCATCGTTGACTGATGCGTACGTGACCACGCAGTCCTCTCCCATCAAACGGCGCGTGAGGAAGTTCACGCCCAGAGCGAAGACTAAGCCGGAACACGATCACTTGCCCGCTGAGCCATCGCAGGTCGTCATCTCGTTTTATCAACCTGAGGACCTTGGCGATGAGCCGATCGATGCGCCACCTGACCTTACCCACGATCCGGAACTCTCCCTTGGCGACCTCTTCTACTACATGATGCGGGACGGGACCTACCAGCTCTGGCTCTGGAGTGTTGGTCGCGACGGTCAGCCCTGGTGGAAGCCGGTGTATGTGGGTTACCAGCGCGAGGATGGCAAGTGGCTCCTCGTCACACCCCATTACAAGGTGCCCGGTTGGGTCACTTGGGATCGGTTTAGCAGGGTGTTTGACTTGAGCCCGTCCTCGCGCGGCTGAAGGTACATCGCTCGGTATAACTCAGTATAGCTTAGTATGCAGCGTTTTTAGATGCGTGGTAAATGATTTTACATTCGTTCATGGATTTTGTATTCACTTTGTGTTGCGTTCCGTACCCCCACATGTCGGCCATGTACTCTCTACATATGCTGTCTGTAATTGAATGTTTTGCCGTTAAATTTTCTGGTATGCTCAGTCCGTGGGCCACTGGCTCCCATTTCGCCGATCGCCGGGCTGGCTTGCCGTAATGGTAAGCGTCTGACTTCCCGCACCGTGCTCTCGTGCTTCGCGCTACCAACCATCCCCAGTACCGCTCTCAGGAGCGCATGATGCTTCTTGCCCATGATTTTGGCGCAGCAAGGACCTGCATGGCAATAAACCTGCGTTGTTCCTCCCAAGTCAAGCGTCTACCCAGGACTCCCAAGTCAAGCGTCTATCCAGACATACGCCTTGAACTTCATGCGGCTCTCCGAACGCCACACGCCGCCCCTTTCCGCCATTCGCTATCATGCTCTACACTTTCTGTATGCTCGGCGGCCTAGCCACGCTACTCCTCATGCTCTTGCGGATCTCACGGGGATTTCGCAACCCACAACTACCGTATGTGCGTCGGACACGAACTCTCGCCTACCTATACTCCGCCACTGCCACCGTCAAGGCACCTCATGCTACCTATCTCGTTTTTCCTGCTCCTGCCACCCATCCTCATATGCTTGACGTGGTTCCCACCGTCTTGAGAGATTTCACAGAAGAGTTATTGGGCAAGGACGCAGAGTTCGTACCTCTGTTATTCGTCGTTTGTATCCCCACTGACCTGCATGCCAGACCTGTGCACGTTGAACGTGTCAAAAATGTGGATTCCGAACAGCGTCTTGCTGTTTCTCATGTCGGGGGCGATGTCTCAAGGCGGCGCCCTTGTGTGACCTTCAACATCCAGCCGATATCACAGGCCTCACCCCCACCGATCCCTGGTCCTTCTCGTGAAGACGCATTCTCGAACATAGCACACCACGAAAACGCATCATTGGCCGGACCATCTGGTATCAAGCGCACCCCCTCTCCTTCGCCAAGCGATGCTTCCGCCACTCCCAGATCCAGGTCGTCGTCGTTGTCAGCAATCTCAACCTGTCCAAACAGCCCTACCGCCACTCACTCCGCAAACTCTTCGACCACACCAAGCGGAAACCTACTCAAGACCTACTCGTCACTCGATGTACGTAAACCTCTCTTGTAGACTGTTGGATCAATCTGATCTCTTAATCCAGCCTACTGCGTACCTTACACGCGAAGAGCGGACAGCAGCTGCTTCCGAGGGAGCGGATGGTGCCCCTTTCAAGGTTTACTGGTGGGAGACGCGCTCCACGGAGCGCATCTCTTGTCCTCCGAACATTTCTACTCGCAGAGAGCTTGCAGAGGGCGATATTTTCCTCCATAGATGGGGAAGTTGGCTCAACAACGGCGGTGAGCACGTTCAGATGTGGATTTGGATCGCAGAGGATGGGCGTCCTTGGCGATGGAAATCAGTTCATGTGGGGTACACACGTTCGGACGGTAGAGTGCTGTGTCTAACGGAGAAGCGGAAGTTGCCATCCTGGCTCGAACGCAGTTGGTTCATGAAACGCAGAGCGCAGAGTGAGTTAGCGTCAGCGAAATGTTGCCTAGCGGTGGCTGACACAGGGTTGCAGATCGAGTGTAACGGGCACTTTGACTCCTCGCTCCTAGTGCGGGTGCCAGTAGTGTAGTGTTCTGTAGATCCTTGTTGTACTACACTGGTAGTGTTAGTTTTACCGATACGGCTCGGTTTTGAACGGCGTCTGCTGCTGCGTTATTAAGCGCCACCCTCTCTTGGTCTTGTCCTCCATCACTCGCGCAAAGGCGTTGTGCTCCCCTTCCTTTTCTTCCTTCTTGAAATGAGAAAGCCTTTTGCTGATGGCGTGCAGACCATATCTATGGCTGCAATGTATGCTACAGTTCAACCACCCGTTCCCCCGACGACCCGTGTCCGCTCGACCCTCCCCGGTGCAGTCCAGCAGAGATGAGCCTGGAGCTCGATGAGAATTCCCCAGAGATTTCGCCGCCTTCTTCGCTCGCCAGTCTCCGAGATGTTCTCTCCACGAACGCGTATACCCAACTTCTCCAACTTCAGTAAGTTGTCCTGCGATGTATCATATCTTTCGTGCTTGACTGTTTTCCAGGAATGTGGATCTTGTTCGGGTTGACCCCAGTTACTTGGAACAAGAGTTCGCCGAAGCCCTAAGGGAGTTGGATCGTGTGGAGTCGATGACCGCGACGTTGTTTAGAGCGGTGTTAGCCATTAAACGTACCCAGGTCCGTGATTTGCTTGCTCGTGGTACTGACATGGTCTGATACACAACAGAAATCTGCCGACGAACGAGCCATTCAGATGGAGGATGAGATCAAGAAGCTTCATGATACTATGCACAGTCTCGTGAGTCCAGCGAAAGCGTGCTATGCTCAGGCGGAAGGTGCGTTACAAGGATAATGTGTATATATGTTCAGACTTGAACGTCATCACAGGCGCATTGCGAAAGGAGCGCAAGGACTTCGAAGATTTCAAGATTCAATATGCCGAGCGGTTGGAAAAGATGCAAACTTCACTAACGAAAGCCGAGCTCGATATATCGGTCCTCAAGTCGCAGTGGACCTCCAGCAAGAAAGCACTGCAGGAACTAGCCGAGCAACTGACGCCTACGCACGACTTAGCCCGCGAGGCGACCGAACAGCTGCAGCAAATGGACGAGAAGCAAGAGATCATCTGGACTACTGTGAAGGCGCTTCGCGAAGATGTGCATGACTTTACCCATCACTCACGCAGTGTCGATTGGGCAGAGAGCGGTGAGTGTGCTACTATGAAGTCTGGGATTCTCGCTCATGAATCCATAGACCGATCATCCCTCGAATCAGAGCTTCGCAGACCACCCGAAGAGGATCAGCCTCCGCCTCTGCCTATCCCAGAGGATCAGCCTCCGCCTTCGCCAATCCTCAGCATGCCCACTCTGCCTATTCGCAAAAGCGATGGCTGGTGGTATTCGCCGCGCGGGACGGCCGCGTCGCCTGCCTCGCCTTTAGTAAGCTTCCAGTTGATGCTCTTTCCGCTGGTGCTGACGTGCGTAGTGCTCGAGTTCGGATTCGCGGAGTCTTTCTGATGACGCTTCGCGGAGGAAGCCTCAAGCAATGCCAGAGACTGTTTCTTGCCTGATGAAGGGTTTGAGGATGCGGCCAAACCAGAGGATGCACCCGGAGAAGCGACCTCGAGCCAAGGCGAGGGCGATCAAGACATGGCCCCTTCTGACATAGAAGATTGCGACAGCGTATCAAACGTATCGAACGTCTCGGTCGTTAGTCGTCAGCTGTTTGGCTCACATGAAAGCCTGCCTGCTGTGGGTACGAATGCCATTGTGGCCGCCAGTACCGGCGAGGACGAAGGTCCAGCACAGGCCGACGGCAAGGCAATAGATACGTCCGTAGCCAGTGATGCAGCCAACAGCGCAATAATTCCCCTCGCCACTTCCCCCGCGCTTTCATCTGCGAACAGTTATTCGGATCATTTTCGAGGACATGCAAATCGGGTACGAGGTCTCATCATCATCTGTTATTCCCCCACTGATGATAGGCTGTAGCTCGTATTCGGCCTACGAGCCCGGCGTGATCGTTGGTGCGCGCAAGTCCTCTGCAAAGCTGACCTGGTTTCTCAATATGTAAGACAATTTCTTGTCTTCATCGTACTCCGTGCTTATACCCGCCAATCAGCTCCTGGATCACTTCTCTCCGCCTCTCTTCGTCACATCGTTCTGTCTGATCCTCGTCTGCTGCTTTGGTTGCTTTCCTCGTATTGTAGTTCTTACCCCAACCGCTGTCCCCGAACATCCGTTGTGGGAATGGGCGTCGTCTCGGCCTTGAGCCTGGAGCTCAGGTCTTACTCTTGTACCGATTTGTCGTAAGGTACCGATTTCGTTCCTTCGTCGATGATCGATGAACGATGAACATTTGCCATGAGCCCTTAATCGTCCATCAATTAGCGCTCTAAGTGCCTCTCCACAACCACCACTACTCCTCGCCACGCGTCCTTGTACATGAAGGCCAAATTTCACTGCACATGCTCAAAGTGTATCAAGAACGTCTTTTTTCAGGGTGACGATGAATTTTTCGGTCGATTGGTAGCCGAGAAGACGCGGAAAAAACACATCGAAGCCGACGAATGGCGTCAAGAAACTGTCTCCAACACTATCCTCCTCGCCGCCGCTTCGCAACCTCTATCCCGTCAGGGTTCGATGTCGCTGCCCGTGCGTAGGCGAGACTCTGAGATGGATACCTCGTCAGATCGCACCGTCGATGAAAACATAACGGCGGTAGGCACCATGGTCCACGTTGTTTGAGCCACTGACCAATTCTTCTCGAAGCGCGACGACCCCGACGAGCCCCGTCCTATTGACATTGACTCAAGTCAAAGCATGGGGTACCAAGACAATGACAATGTGAGTCCCGAACTCTATACATGGTTCGTGTGTCTCATAGCACGGCGTAGCAGTCCCCCAGAGACCCCACGTCTACACCCGAGTTTCAGGTTGCCGTCCGCGCTCGGGAGAAGACTTTGAGTCGAATAGACAGCCTCGTACACCGGGTTTCCAATCGGTTTCCTTACGGGATGAAGTTAACGTTCTCGGACGAGCCTTCTGCAGCTTCTCCTCCGCCCGAGCCGAAGGAGGGCGCCTTCGTCGAAGCCTACCAGTGGCTGGTCGAGCAGCAGCGTTACCTCTCCCAGGAGGTACCTCTTCTAGGTCACCACGAAATGGATCAGCGACAGCGTGGATTGCTGCGGACGATTATGGGAGCGATTGCCAGACTCGACAGGATCAAACAACGGGAGTGGAACGACTACATCCTCGCCAGTGCCTTGCGCGCTCTTCGTGAGCAGGGGACGTTAGGCCCACAAGTCGTCGAAAGCGGTTAGTACCTGTTTGTACTCATCGCAGTGTGCTATTTACAAACCCATGGCTACCAGGTTCCTCGAAGCTCGCCACGCCAAGTCCTTAGAGCCCTTCGTCCTCACTGCACTCCTCATGGTCATTGTCTTGCATTCGCTGGCTGCCGCCTCCCGCATTTATGCGCAATATATCCTTGCAACCGTGCAGGCCGTCCTCTATGGGGCGGCAGTGTGGTGCAACGCTCAGTGTGGTTGGCCCTCCGGTCTGACCCCTGCACAGGCAACATTGATAAACAGTATCCCCGACGACGTCCGCACGGTCTTAACATCGCTCGGTCTGGAACCTGACATCATACGCTACGCCTGTTGCCCAGCTTGTTGCGACGTCTATCCCCCGAATACCGACAACGCCGATGATCCGTATCCTCGTACATGCACTTCCCAAGAGACAGATAAACCGCTCTGTGGTGCCCCCCTCGTCTACGAACAGAAGCACGCGCCGACTCGTAAAGGCGATAAAGTCCGCAGCACGTTCGACGCCGTCCGAGTGGCCCCGTATCGTCGCATCCAATCCTGGCTGAGGGACCTCTTTGCCCGTCCGGTTACGTGGAGATGATGCGCAATGCATGGAACGCTACGGGACGTTCGATGTGGGGGGATCTCTTTCACGCACCTGGCTTCCAGACCTTCCTCGGCCCCGACCGCCGTACTCCGTTTTCCTTGCAGCCTGACGGCTGCGTACACCTTGTCTTCAGCTTATTTGTTGACTGGTTCAACCCGCACGGCAACAAAAAGGCTGGGAAGTCGCAATCCGCCGGTGCCGTCTACTTGATATGTGACAACCTCCCCATCCATCTCCGATATCGACCCGAAAACATATGCGTACTCACAGTCATTCCCGGTCCGCGCGAACCCGAGCTGCACCAGCTCAATCATCTCCTTCGACCTATCGTCGACGAGCTGCTCGTACTGTGGCACTGCGGCATGCTCTTCAGTGGGGCGTCGGTGCTGGATCCACCATTCCTCGTGAAGGCGGCTCTGATCCCACTCGTTTGCGATATACCTGCCCTCCGGAAGACAGCTGGCTTCGCAGGCCACATGTCGAAGCACTTTTGCTCGTTCTGCGAGCTCTCAAAGGATCGGATTAATGACCTCAATCGGTCGGAGTGGCCGCGCCATGGTTGGGAAGACCACCGTCGCTACGCTAAGGCTTGGCGCGACGCTCCGACGGAGGCCGCACGCGACGCGGAGTTCAAGTTGCACGGCATTCGTTGGAGCGAGCTTCTGCGGCTGGAATACTGGGATCCTACTCGCCACGCTGTCGTCGACGCCATGCACAATCTATTTTAGGCGAGCTGCGCCATCATTGCCGGGAAGTATGGGGTCTCGACGTGAAGGACAAGACTACCGATTCGCAGAAGCTGGATCCTCACACGCCCGGAGCAGCAGCGAGTTCAGCTTCAACGCGTCATCGCCGGGCTGAAAAAGCTCTCATCAACTGCTGTCGAGAAGGTTCGCAAAGGATACATTGTGGCCGTGGCTGAGATGAATGGGGTCGCGCCAGAGGCCGGAACTTCACGAAAGCTGCGTACGCTTCGGCTTTGGTAGCCTGGGTGAGTGGTCTCTATGATGTTCGGTGTCTGGCGTGACATTCATATTATGTAGGCTAGGACTACAGCTGGACCTATCAAGCTTCCGCCTGTGCTCGAGGAGGCAACGACTGACTTCCACATAGCTCAGGGCCCACACGATATCTCGAGATTCGGGTGCTAGACAAGGACACCATTGACCAGATCCGGGCGGACATCGCCGCTACCTCCTTCCCTTCATGGATGGAACGGCCTCCGAGGAACTTTGGTAGTCCATCCCACGGAAAACTGAAGGCCGATCAGTGGAGGACGGTCTGCACCGTCAGTCTTGTCATCACACTGTGTCGGCTGTGGGGTTCGTCATCGTCTTCTCCTAGGCAGCGGCTTCTCCTCGACAACTTCTTGGACCTCGTTCGCGGCGTCGACCTCGCCGCCCGTCGATCCACAGATCCTGAACGGGTCAAGAAGTTCGATCGCTACATGCTCCGATACCTGACGTCGTTGCGCGCACTATTCAGCCACCAACTTGTCCCCAATCATCATCTCTCGCTGCACCTTCGAGAGTGCCTTCTGCTCTTTGGACCTGTGCAGGGGTGGTGGGCCTTTCCCTTCGAACGCTTCAACGGCTTACTAGGGCGGCTCAATACCAACAACGACCCAAGTGCGTAAATGTTGTCCCTCCACTCATTGTTACATGCAAATCTAATGCGCTCTCAGCCAAGATGGCTGTGACCTTCATGCGGTACTTCTACATCGGCGCGAATCTTCGCTGGCTGATGAACACAACCAAGTGGCCGGACGCACCACCCTACAGTAAGATGATCGCCGCGTACCAACAGGCCGTTACGAGCGTCTCTCTGCGAGGCGTCAACGTCGCAGATTTCATCCCGTCCGAGAACTACGCGAACGATATGAGCGAATACGCTGCTATGTACGACGAGAAAAAAGAAGTCGAGCTCAGCCAAGACGTCTACCGCGCGCTTCTCAAGCTCCTTAGTCTGGATGGACTACACACGAAGGGACATCACATCGGCAGCGTCGACCGAGACGGCATAACCTTCGCAACGCGCAGGGCTGGGAAACGTAACTCCTTCGTCCTCTTCACTACGCCCCTGCCACGTTCCCCCGATCCTTTCCCTCGTGCTGGGCAGATATCCGATATATTCCTCCACGGACACCGCGTGGACGGACGGGTCATTTTCGAGCCTTTCTTCCTCATCGATGAGCTCACGCCACTAGCCCCAGCCGATGCTAGGAGGGATCCTTACCGTGCGTATGACGATCTAGAGACGTGGATGTTTTACAATAGGTTTCAACGTATACCCCAACTGGTCCGTCTTGAGGACATCAAATGCCACTTCGCGTCGCTGGTTTGCACACCGGAAGACATCGGGCAGGAATGCATGGTTGTACGCTCCCTTAATCGAGTAAGTGCTCTCGGTATGCCTTGCCATCTGCTTCCATCTGACCATCACGCGTCGATACAGGATTGACCGACATAGGATCAAAGGGCCTCCGCTCTGCTTCCCTCTTGCGGCATTGTAACAAATGTTCCGCTTTCGGATCACCCGCTCCGCTCCACTTCGCGCCGCCACGCTCACCATCTCGCCAAGCGTCCTGTACGAGATTGACGTCTTCTGTACACCACCTCCCCTGTTCGTCGCATATCTGCTTTTCGCCTCCTTCGCGCCTCGACGCTCTGCGCCCCTCCGCTTCAAGTTCTTTCGACTCCACTATTCCGCTTCTTCATTTCGCACCTTGGCGCTCTGCGTCTCTCCTCTCGTCTTCTCCTCCATCGTACCTCACTGCTCTACCCCCCTACGCTCTACGTCCCTCCTCCTCTCTTCGTTCTGCTTCTCTTTTTCGCCTCGTCTCCTTCGCGCCTCGACGCTCTGCGTCCCTCCGCTTCAAGTTCTCCCGACTCCACTATTCCGCTTCTTCGTTCTGCCCTCTTCGCGCCTGCGTCTCTCCCCTCGTCTTCCCCTCCATCGTACCTCGCCGCTCTGCGCCTCCCTCACACCCCAGTGCTCTGCGTCCCTCTCGCCTCCCCCTCTTTTGCACCCCGCCACCCTGCGTTCTCCCCCTCTTCGTTCCGCCTCTTTTGTCTTTCATCCCAGCTCCTGCCTCCGTAATCACGTCCCTTGCTCCCTCTCCTGGCACGTGGTTGCCCTCTTCGACGCCTTTTTATCCCATTTTCCCGCGACTTTCTTGCAGTAGAATAGGAAACATTTTTTACCGATTTTCTGGCCGCAAAAAGCGGGTGGAGACGTCAAACTTTATACAGGAATAAAAGCCTTTGAAGGGGAAGACATTTATGCGAGAGAGAAGGCATTAAAAGGCTTTCATTTTTGTGCATCGCCTTTTCTATCGTCGAAAAGGAGGTGGACAGGAAACTTGCCAAATTGGGGCCACGGTCTTCACATGCGATCGTGCGAAATTCTTCAAAAAGGTAATCCTCGCAGCCACTTTTCTCTCGCACAAAAGTCGCCGGACCGGCAAAGTCCTGCAACGCCTTTTCTCCCGTGGAAAACCCGTAAAGCAGGCAAACTTGGCCACAACATTTCTCCCAGTAGAGTAGTCTACAAACAGGTTACCAATTTCTACCGTAGAGAGGTCGATAGAAACCCTGTCGCGCATGTTTCCTCTTCGCTCGTAGAAAATTTGCGAGAAAAGGCGCTAATGAAGGCAACCGCGTGCCTGGCCTTTTCTACGCCTTTTCCAGGACATAAAATTTGGGAATGCCCGCCGTGAACCATATAGATATGCTTCGGGTGGGGAGTCACCCGTCCCAACTGCACAGCATGCTTACTGAGACTTAGGACTACATATCAATATCTATCAAAGGCGGGCCGACATTAGCGCAAATCGTTCCAGAAGCAAGTCATTTGGAGAACAAAAATCCTGTCCGGGAGCTATCCGCTCACCTTGCACTCTTACGATGGCCACTGATGACTTGATGCATGTGGTGGAAGGTGCGGCCAGTGAGCAAGCCTTTCACTAAGACTCGAAATTAAGAGGTGAGCCGCAGTACCAGGAAAACAAATAATCAAGTGCTTTGAAGGCGAAGCCGTTGCGAGGCACCCAAAGTTTCGGTCCACATGTGCTGCGGGCGCCGCGGAGCATCAGACCTGCAATGATTACGCACCATCAAAAAAAAATCCAGCCCTCGATCTTGGTGGCCATAAGAATCGGTCCGTGGGCAATCAGACATGATGGACGAAAAAATGAAGCAGAGCAAGCGCCGAAACTCGCAAGGATGAGCACACGGATTAGGAAATGCTCCTCGCCTGTCAGCTCACCGCCACCATTCTTTTCCGACCGCCTCAATGTCTGGCCCTTCGCGGAGCAGTACAACCACGCAAAGATTAAGACAAAATTATACGGTGAAGTACACTACAGCAGACCAACAACAATTCGACAAAATCAGGCTACCACTCCTCGATCGGGTCCTCCTCAGGCTCTAGTTCACTGCCTCGCTGCCGCGTCTTCCGCCGCTTCCGCGTGGGACCCTCCTCGTCGCTGAAACTACTGATTGGGTCGGATTCCAGCTCCTTCCCCTCAGCCCTCCTCTCCGCCATCTGCGACACCCATCGTGCCGACTTGGGGCCGTTCCGGACGTACCGGCCCTTGCGAAGGTTGAGTGGGTCCGTCTTCGGGCGGTATTTGCGTTTCTTGATGTCGCAACGGCCGAGGTCGGGGGCGAGGCCGCAGTGAAGTGGGGCGGGCGCACAGCTGTATGGGTCATTGAGCGCGGCGAGGTACTCTGCGTCGCTGACGCACGCAAAGTACATCCGCCCGGAGTCCCAGAGTGTGGCGATGCGGGAGATGCGAGCGAGGCCGCTGAGATCGCTAAGGTTCATGAAGGGGATGTCGGGCGGCCAGCCAACGAGCTTGAGGCGGAGGGCAAGGAAGATGAACTTCCAGTAGGTTCGGAGCGTCCAGCGCATCTTCTGCCCGGGGATGCCAGACATGGATGCTGGTACCGAGCACAAAAGCGGTGAGTTGCCAATGTTTCAAGCACTCTAAAATGCAGGTACTCACAGAGTGTGTCGTCCATAGACCGGCGCGTACCTCCCTTCACCTCCCCTTCGCGACGGGCGTAGTTGGGGCCAACGGTGTCACCAACGGCATGGAAGCCTGTCATCGGTGCGGACAAGCAGGGAGGAGACGAACACGCCACCCAAGAGGAATGTGTGAGAGGGTGATGTTGAGACTCGTAGGGGGCACGGATGGATGAGATGGGTTTGGTGTCCGTGTCGAGCACGGGATGTATATCAATGCTCAAACACAGCGCCACAGAAGGTGGGCAATTACTGGAAAATTGTACTGATTTCTCGCTTCATGTTTTCAGGGATACTCAGGTGCGCCCTGCCGAAGGTCACAGACCGGGATGTCCTTGGCGATCAATTTCGGGCGGGAGATGGTTTTGGGCTCGCGCTACGCTTAAACATGGTCAGGCCCTTTACGTGTACAGCAATCTGAACCACTTTGCCTTTCCACGCACCTACCGGAAGAATACTTGACACCGCAAGGTTAAATCTCCCTCTGGTGCGTTGTCCCACATGCTTGGACTTGCTAACATCCATACTGAACACAAAAGCAAGGACCGGCGATTTCGACCTGCCAGTGCTTATTGTCACCCTACCAGTGCCAGTGCAATGTGCCATATGGATGGGCCCCGAAGGCTGGTCAAGCGGTCACTAACACTGGTTAAATTGCATTGAGTGTGCCCACAGTGCACCGCGGCCTCCAATGCAACGGCAAGCCGATCATCTTGTGCGGTGGGGACTACCCGTGCCGACCAACCTGTACAAAGGTATTTCGCATCAGCAATGCAATATTCTCTACCCCGATAGCCTTGACTATTTCACATTTTCCAAGTAGGTCTAGCATCAAGCGGGTTTCCGCCGTTACAATTTACAACCGGGAGTGCTGCCGCCCAGGTTACCACAGATCTGGCCGGCGCACAATGTCGGCATACTCTTATTCCCTACTGCGCCGACTCGGATGCGGAAAGCGATGAGTGATGCACAGACGTTGCTGCCATGTTCTTGTCCCTAGCAGATTTTCTGCCCTGGTCTCATGGCCGTCGGACAGTCGGGCAGCATGGCCGACGGGTGCAGGTGCCGGACAGCCATCTTGTCTCGGTGTTGCACCCGAGAGCTGTATAGTCAAGCACCATGTATTAGATTGATTAACATGTTGTACGTTCGCACTGACTGAATGTTGATCGACTTCTGGAAGACGGTCCACAGATCCCACCAGAAATTCAGAAGGCATTTGTCCGGGTCGGGTGCACCTTTCGGTCGGAAACCGACTTCTCGAATGAAACACTGTGGATTCGCCGAGGGGTCGCTGCGCTGTTACTATAACGAGCGCGGCCGGGTCAGATTAATTGCACGATCAATTGCGAGATGCCTGTGTCCGCCGTGGCATTCGCACACTGGCAGTCGAGTACTACAATTCAAATACAATGGTATGTCATATGTGCTGCTCGTACTACAATGAACCAGTGAACCACATGCCGAGCGAACTCGTACCGGGCTGTGCAAGAGGCCCTGATCATCGGGAGAGGAGAAGACAACGTGGAACACCGATCGCGAACTCAGATCCCAGGGCAGGTCGCGGGTATCGCAATGTCCGTCGCTCGGAGTCTCCAGATACAGATGTACGATTTGCGCTCCCTGACAACGGCGAAAAAGCGCGCGTCAGAGATATATCTCGGGAATCAAGATGTGAATATCAGTGTTCCAGGCATGCGGACGCCAGGAATCTTGTAGGTCCCGGTGCGTTGCACCGTGTATGAATCCACGAAATGATCGGGATTTACGTCCACGCACCGTGTACTATTGGACCACTATAGTTAGTATACCCTCGAAACTTGGTACGGTACGTACTGCTGAGAGTCGGGTAGACCTCGTCTCGTCGATAGGGTGCGTCTCCTGTTGCTGGAATGGTAGATGCGATTGCGCTGCCGTGGACTCGATGATACCAGAGTTCCAGCATTTCGAGTGCGATGGTCCGGGGATGCTACGCGCCTGAAACCAGGCCTAGTGCTTCCCGAGTAAGCGGCAGATGGAAGCCGGTCATAGTCTCGCGACAGGCACTGCTGCGGGACGTCACGAAGGAACCCGTGCAATCTGTTTCACCTAGAAGCGTCAGCACGCGAGGTGGAACGCCCGACGACAAAAGCGAGAGGTTATTCGCCATCTGCGCGACAGAGAATGAGAATGTACCTGAAAATTTTATCACAATGCGACGGGCCGCTCTTTGCAAGGAGTGGGCTGCAGAGGCGGGCCATTGTGAAGCCAGAGTTAGTACACACTGGAGGCCGATGGACTTTTCGGGACGAGGTGCCCTAAACAGCAAGCTTTCACGGTGCCGACAAGAATCAATTCGCAATTAGGCACGTCATGGCAACTCGGATATCGGGTCTCGCACGACCCCCATCCACCAAGACGATGAGGACAAAAATCTACATGTTGCAGGGTCAGTCATACAATGCAGCGCAAGGGTGTACATACCGCAGCTTCGAAGACCCCATCTGAGAAAAGCCATTCTTGACAGACGGGGAAACGGAAGCATCTTGAGGCCGCACAACTTGAACGCTGTAGTACATGGACGAGCCATTGTGAAGCCAGAGTTAGTCCTTTGCAAGGTACGAGGCCGCCCGAGCGGCGGCGATCGCAGCGCGAGACGATGAAGCTGTCCAAACGTTAGTGCAGGCGACGTCAATCACATCCAATATGCCGTACGAACCAGCGCAACGATCAGAGTTCGCAATAGTTGCACGCGGGGCCGCCGGTCTTCCTGTGAGTGCACGACGCTTCCAGGACTCCGTGGTACCTTGCACTTGACGTTGTATATCCTTGGTACGACGAGGCTAGTGACCTCCAAGTCTCGCGCACGAGTTGAGATGGACTACGGGCCGCACCGCTGCACACCCGCGTGATGAGCTCCGTATCTCGAGCCCCACGGCTTCCTACCAACTGAAGCCTGGCACGAAGCGCGTTTCAGTATGCGAAAGTGTAGAACAGGGTTAGGCACGCGGTACCTTAAGCTTCGCATGTACGCTTGAGACCCAACCCGACCGTGACGCCAGCTCAAAAGGATTGCGTGATGCAGGGCAGATGGAAACGGACCTTGCGATGCGCGAGACGACGCTTTGAAGAAGCGATCGGTCGGGTCCATGCCGTTTGAACGTTTGAATTACGAATCATCAAGAAGGACGTGCGGCCCGCATGGAAACAAGGGCTCTAGGGGCAGGTCACCCGACGGGCCTGTAAGGCGGAGCTCGCATTGAGTTATCGGTTGGTACGGAAAGTGGGATGGCCAGTGGTGCTTGGATTCGTCACGGGGCATCCCCGAAGGACCTGTGGGACAGAACAAAGTGTCATGAATTAATAACAATGTGGCTCGGAATTGAATTTCACGCACAGGCGTACAAAGGATGCGATGGAGAGACAAGACTCTAGTGAAGCCAGAGTTAGTTCTTTGTATTCTACGCGCGGGGACAAGGTGATACTTGCGGGAGACAGCGCGTAGGTGTCCATCAGCGTAGCGTGGAAACGACGAGCCCCAGTCTCATCCAACCTCTCTGAAACGGGAGATGGGAAGCCACCGCCGCGACACGGGCGGTACTGTAATGGACCTGGACTGACCTGCTGGAAATGCGAGTGTTCGATGATCCAAGTTGAGCCGCATGAGGCCCGTGGTGAGACTGAGTTCCGTACTGCGAGCCTTCTGCAAACGAGCGCGGCAGGTGTCAACGCGCAAAGTCACACTCAATCCTGCGAGGCATGGTGATGCTTTGAATTGCTCGCGGAAAACTAGATACACAACTACTACAACAAGAAAGCGAAGGACGCACCTCGTGAGCCACTGTGAAGCCAGAGTTAGTTGTTTTCCGACTCGGAAGCGCCGTGGCGAGCCGGTGACCGGTGCGTCGTCCTCGAGCGAAACCTGGTACTCCGTTCACGGCTGCTCATCGGCTCCCTGTCGTGTATGCCCGCCGGATGGCGATGTTGTTGCATATGACAGCGAAGTGCCCATGGGGGATGTTCCGCTCCCGGAAGTCGAACGGGCGAGGTACGGGCATGCCGACGACTACGCGTTCGGCGAGCTGCGACTGAATACGCTGCTGCAGGCGATATCGCTCCGTGCGAGCCCACAGGGCCCGGGCGCTGGCGCGTCCTTTCCATCGTTGCCTGCACCCGGCGAGAACACGGCAGCGACGCTCTTGGACGAGACGTTCTGGGCGCGCGCATCGGCAAGTTGCTGTCGTACGGCGTCGTCGCAACCTAGCGAGGGATCCTACCGCGATCAGCCTGTGCGGCCAGCGACGTCTGCACTAGAAGGCAGGAGTTCGACTATGGCATTCAAGGTTTCCAAGGCATCGATGTCGAGCGCGACCTCGAATGCGCCCGTGCACATGGCTGCCGTCTGCCCGAACGCAATGTGGTCAGCGAGACCGTGACGATCGTCTGTCCGACAACAGCGGCCTCCGTTCGGACCTCCGTGGCTCGGTGGCCTTCTAGAACGAACAGCGCATGGGATTCTGGGTACCCGTACAGGCGAGTGAACGCGACAAGCATACTAATGTCTGTCATGAGGTCGCAAATTAGTGTGGGATGGCGGTAGCTGATACACGAACTGCCGAACCTGAACATGATGGCGACGCGAACGGCCGCCAGAACGGCAGACGTTTGAAGTACGTCCGTTTGAAGTCGATGCCCCGGCCCTTCAAGTCGCCGTTATCCGTCCTTGGAGCGCACCTGGAAGATGCCGCTAGGTGCGACGAGGACGTTGTCGTGTTCCCACAGGAAGGAACGCTGTCTACCCGTGACCCCGCGAAGGTCTACCAAATTTCTGCGCGATGTTCTCGAGTTTCCCGCATCCCAAACCACGGAGGCCATAACAGCGCATGAGAACGGGCGTACCCGCACGTAGACCACCGGGTGGCGAGCGAAGCGATGAGCCTACCGAGCTATGTCATGAGGTCGCAAAGCAGCGCGAGATAGCGGTACGAGCCGAAACCCGACAAGCGTTCGGAGGTACTTCACGATGGCGGCGTCAGCGGCACCGAAGTCGACTGCTGGAACGTCGAGGATCTGTTGGAGTACGTCCGCTTGAAGTCGACTCGCTTCAGATCGACAGTATCTGTCTCCCGTACCCGTGCTCCAGCAGGAAGACACGCTGGATGCCCGGGACACCGCGGGGCCTGTCTGAGTTTCATGATGGTGTTCTCGAGTGGCCCGGTGTCGTGGCCCGAAACCATGGCGCTCCGTGCACGCGGCACCGGTACCTGCGGGCGGAAGCAAACATTTCGGGACAAGGCGTCAGTTGTGAGGGGGCCCGAGTTAGTTCGAGTTTCAAGGAAAAGGGGTGGGCTGAGTCCTGATGGGAGGCTCGGCAACCTGCTGCGCTCGAAAACGAGCGACACGACGTCTGGAATCGCCGGGTATTGACGACGACATGATCTTGGTGCAGGCGCGAACGCGGGTTGCGACGAGAGTCTTGCCGAAATGCGGGCAATTCGCCGTCGTGAAGGCTGGTGTTGAGGCATGGGCCTACCCTGAAGAAGGGCAGTATAAGAAGCTGGAGAGAGGGGGCAAGGCGTTAGTGCCTCCGTATGCGCCTTTGCTTCGTGGTTCGGCTCACCTGTCGATTTGTGCGTGACGGCGCAACTTGCTGTCGATGCAGCCCACAGTCCCGCGCGTGGGCTGTCCACGACGTTCGTGGTACGTGTTGGTTGTGCGTATGGTGAGGTAGTCCGCCGCGAAGTTGGCGTGAGGCAGCGCCGTACGTGTGTGCGGCGTCAGGTCCGCGCGGGCAGCCGGCGTGGCACTGATGAAGTTGGGTTGCATGCTGCGAGTCCATGGGCTAGAGGTCAGTGTAGTTGGGGTAGCAGTGGCGGCGGAGCGTAGTAATACGAATGTACATACCTCTTGAAACCCATATACGGGCACGGGATGTTGGAGCGAGGCGAATTGCCGGACAACATCCTCAACTGCTTTCTCCGCGGAGGTGGCACAGTACTACTTGGTGGGCCACGCGCTATGTGGGAGTGCTGTGAAGCAGAGCAGTGGAGAAGGTGGCGCAGGACTTGAGAAGCGGCTGATGTGAAGGCGCAGGTTCGCGCTTAGGATGTTGCGGCGGGTGGAGGCGAAAGCGGGGGAATGGAGCTGGAATGGAGAGCGCACGGGGAGTGGAGGTGGAATAGGCTCAAAGACTCACAGTTACAGACAGAGACGGCCATCGCGGCGTGAAAACATGGAGCTGAGGGCAACGGGAGGGAAGACGGAGAGTTTGGATTCAGCCGAGGGGAAAGGCGGGTGTATGCAACGGCGAGGACACGAATTCAAGACGGTGCGGCGGACGCGAGCAGGGGGAAAATGGCGCACTCGACCGTCGGGAATATGACGAGACCGGTGGATTTCGAAGGACGATTGAGACGAGAGACAGCATGAAAGATGAGGGGGAAGAGGCTCGGCAGTGAGTCGAGGGTCGAGGTCGAGGCCGGCGATCGTTGCGTGCGATGGCTTTGTTGTGCCGCATCTCACTGGGCAGTGTTCGGCATGAATTCCGATTGCGCTGGAAGATGGGACTCGGACAGTGAGCGGACTGCAGGAGAACGAGCATGGTGGCATGCAGTGACGACGCGCGAATGTGACTCGGGGATCACGTATGGCATACCGCCGTGGTATCGTCACGCGAACGAGCGCCTCGTCGCGGGACCCGCTGTGGCGAGTCGCAGTGCCAGTCGCACCGTTCGTCCCACCACCATTGGACCACCAGCGCCGCCACATCCGACGTCGACGTCTTTGCTTCAACCACTTGTATCCTGCATCCGAGTCTTCTACCTCCTCGACGGCAACGGCAACGGCAACGACACGATGCAGGCCATCCAGCAGAGTCTCGACTCCTTGCTCACTTCTCTGCCTCCTTCTCCGAGTGATAGCGACACCCTCAATTCCCTCGTGAAGGACAAACTGTCAAAGGCGCAATCAGGATCGAACCCCGAGAGCTGGAAGAACTAGTGGGAGTTCGCGCTGAGGAAGTCCATCTTCGACCTAGCGGTGAGTAGCACGATAGCCACTTCATACACATATTTCGAACAGTTCGCGTTCAGGCGACCGAGGGCAAAGCCCTCAAGGATCCCAAGACAACATACTACGACCAGCTCAGCCATGTACTCGACATTACTCTCGCGTTCACCGTGCACGGTCAGTCAGCGCACTTCTTCCGCGATCAGAACGTTCTCTAATTACCGCCTCAGATGCATGCGACCAAGTCTTCCCCTTCACCATCCTCCAGGACCTCCTCGAGACCCAAACCATCTCCTCATGCTCGCACATCTTCTCATGGATAGAAGAGCGCGCCGAACGCCTCACCGAAGGCATGATCCCGCAGAAGGGCAAGGCCCTCGTCCTCCTCCGCACGCTCAACGACCTCCTCCGCCGGCTCTCCAACACCGGCGCAACGACGATGTTTTGCGGGCGCATACTCACCTTCCTCAGTCGCGTGTTCCCCCTTGGCGAGCGCAGTGGAGTGAACTTGCGAGGCGAGTACGGTTCTACATGGGCCGGGCCCGGCGCGAGGCCGGAGGCAGGAGGCGAATCAGAAAAGGACAAGATGGAGGTGGACGAGACGAAGGAGGAGCAGGCCGCGAGCGCGGCGGAGAGGCGGCGCAAAGAGAAGGAGGGTACGTGTGCCAATGGGCTCTGCGCGGGCGTCGACGCGCGGCGCGCCCGTGTCTGTCTTCGTGTGCTGACTTCCAGCAGAGTTTTACCAGACTTTCTGGTGGATGCAGCTCCCGTTCTCGCGGCCGGCGCAGTTCGCGGAGCCCTCCACCTTCCCCTCGTTCAAGGACGCGGTGAACAGGGTGCTGCCGGCGATCAAGGAGGCGACCGCGAAGGACCGCGCGCTCATGGGCAGCAAGGTGAACGGCATACCGACGGCGCCAGCCGGGCCTCTGAAGCGGAAACGCGACGCGGGGGCACCAGAAGGCGCCGCGAAGAGCGAGTACTACTTCGCCAAGTACCTGACCAGCCCGGAACTGCTCGACCTGGAGATCGCGGACACGCACTTCCGGCGGCAGTTCCTCTTCCAGCTGCTGATCGTCCTCAGCCACCTCCTGGCGTTCACGAAGGCGGCGAAGGCGGCGTGGGCGACGACGCGCAACCGCTCGCTGCAGATCGACTTCACGCTCGAGCCGGACGATGCGCAGTGGGTGCAGGAGACGATCGCGCGCACGACGGAGGAGCTGCGGCAGACGGCGCCCAACGGGCGCGCGTTCTCCGAGACGGTGCAGGTCATCCTGGAGCGCGAGAAGAACTGGGTGAGGTGGAAGAACGAGCTGTGTACGCCGTTCGATCGAGAGCCGTGGCGGGAGGTGGTCGAGGTTGAAGGGGAGAGCAGGAAGGTGGGGCTTGAGGAGGCGACGGAGGGCGCGAGGAAGAGGATGAGGACGGACCCGGAGGAGTGGCCGCATCGCTTTGGGAGCGCGCCGTTGACGGAGATATGGGAGATGGGGTATCGGGACTTGTGGGACCTCCAGCATCCGTTCCAGTGCGTGGTCATTTCATTCTTTTCGAGAGCCGCTGCTCACGTTTGCGCTTGCAGTGCCGGCGATGTCAAGGACTTCGTCAAGAAGATCAAGCAAGAGGACGCGCGGATCGAGATGCGGAAGAAGCAGCTCACGAAGCAGGTGGAGCGCATCGCGGCTGCTCGCGCAAGGGCCCAGGCCGCGGCCACGGCGAAGGACGGCGCGGGCACGCCTGCAGCCGCGACACCGCCCATACCAACCAGCGCGACGACCCCAGCGCTGTCCACCTCTGGGTCGCAGGACTCGCTACCCCCACCGAAATCAAACTCGCAGCCCGCACTGTCCGGACCCACGCCTCTGCACCCGTCGCTGCCAGCGAGGGAACGACGCCAGTGCCCGAGGCGGTCCCGTCCCCAGTGCGGGTGGCGACGCCGAACCCGCCGCCTGCTGTGCCCTCTCCGACACCGGTCCCTGCTGCTGCTGCGTCCCCGGCCCCCGCCCCGGCGCCTGCGACTCCTGCAGAGCCAACGCCGATCGCGCTTCCGCCTGATGACCAGATCAAGAAATACGAAGAGGTGAGTGGACCGGTCCCGAATTTTGAGAGTGTCGGCGGTCGCCTTGCATCCAGATTTCAGTGGGCGTGCATGGGATACAGATGCCGACACTGGTCGGAGGACCGAGGTGTGGAAGGGCGTTGCGTCCGTTGCCTTTGCTGAACGTTCGTTGTGTCGTCCGGACACGCGATGCTGGCGAAACTGTCAGAATGTTCAAACAATTAACAGAGGTCGAACGAGCGGCGTGCTGCCGGCTCTGGCATGAAGGGAGCTGTTATGTGGAGTGGCCCCAAGACGACCGTGGACGTAGTCGTACTCCTCCCCACTCCCTCAACTTTCTGACCTGCTCACGTGTGCCTGCGTCATGCTGTCCTTTGGTGGTATTCGAACTGCGGCAACAGCCAGCAGAGTTCCTGGACGATCTTTCTGTTCTGATGCTTCCCGTCGTTTGTGTTCCATCGCATGCTAACCATTGGCTTCTTGATCGCGCAGAACAAGCAACGGTGTGCGTGGCTGGCGCTCCGGACGGCAAGGGATCAGTACCTGCAGCACTTCGGGAAGATCGGGACGGGCGACATCATCCTGCTCCAGCAGGAGATCGAGAACGCAAAGGTGGAGAAGGAGAGGGAGAGGGCCGCCGCAGCCGCCACGAGCCCAGCGCCGCCGCCGCCGCCGCCTCCGCCGTCCGACGAGGGAGCGAATGGCAAGCCGGCGGCACAAAAGGATGCGGAGGGGGACGTGAAGATGGAGGAACGATAGCTGGCGCAGTTGCGGCCGTGTTTAGTTTTCGTAGGGCACGTACTTACCGGAATGGAAAGGAAAATCAACATCGACCATGGCGAGTCTCACCTGGTCCCCGCGCCGATTGGGTACATCTGCTCTGCCATATGGTCGTCCGAGCTCGCATTGGGGAACTCACTCAGCACTGCCTTGTCCCGGTGTTCTGAGCCCGCTCTGAGGCTTTGACGGCTGGATGCTCGCGAGTTCGGTCCCGTCTCGAATGGAATGGTCGGAAGGTCCAGTGTGCTATGTTATGGGTGTTTCAGGATCTGGAGTGGACTTCGCCCGGGATGCGAAGGGCAGGCCGGCTGCGCCGGGCCGATGAGCTGATCAGACATCGGGAGCGAGATCTGCAGTGGTCAAAAGCACTGGCGAGAAAACTCGAAGCCCCCGTCAGGCATCGATAAATACCCGCCCTCAGAACCGTCCCGACTCTGCTCATACCTCAGCTGCAACGCTGCTGCTCCAACTTACCCCCACTACCCTAGAATTGTCTTGCACCGCAGTCTTGCCAGCATGCCGGAGGAACTCAAAGTCTGTCGTGTGCCGATTCTCATCCGCGTCCTGGAGGAACTCATGTTTGGCATGTGTAGCGAGTGCTAGTCACCGGGGGTGCAGGTTACATCGGTACGCACGCGTGTCCGCTCCGTGCCTAGCTTGCCGTATCTCACCAGGAACCCGCGGATCTCATTTCCTGCCTCGCTCAAACGCTGTCCGTCACCCCAGGCTCGCACGTCATTTTCGCGCTGCAGCAGACGCGGAGATACAAGGTCATCTCCGTCGACAACCACCACAACTCGTCCCCCAAGGCCCTCGAGCGCGTCGCAAAGATCGCGCGCGACGCCCTCCCCGCCGACGCGTCCGCGCAGGACAAGGACAGCGCCGAGATCGACGTGCACACCGTGGACCTCACCAAGCCCGACCAGATCCGCTCCGTGTTCGCAAAGTACGGCAAGGGCGGCATCTGGGGCGTCATCCACATCGCGGTGCGTCTTTTGCGGCTCACAGCTCGAATGCGGAGATATCCATATCCTCATGCACGAGGCAGGCGTACAAGGCCGTCGGGGAGTCGACGGAGATCCCGCTGACGTACTACGAGAACAACGTGTCCGCGACGGTCTACCTCCTCCAGGTCGCGGGCGAGTTCGACTGCACGCGCGTCGTGTACTCGTCCTCCGCGACCGTGTACGGCACCCCGCCCGTCATCCCCATCCCCGAGACGACGCGGCTCGAGGCGCACTCGCCGTACGGCAAGACCAAGGTCATGTGCGAGACCATCATCTCCGACCTGTGCGCGGCCGAGCCCAAGCGGTGGCGCGGGCTGTCGCTGCGGTACTTCAAGTGAGTGTATCGGGTTGGACGTAGAGATGTGGTGGACGGTGCTGAACACACACTGCGACAGCCCGGGGGGTGCGCACCCGTCTGGCGACATCGGCGAGGCGCCCATCGGCCGCCCGGGCAACCTGTTCCCCCTCCTCGCTGCTATTGCGGTTGGCCGCCAACCGAACGACCTCAAGGTCTTCGGCAATGACTACCCTACTCCGTGAGTTTTCGCTTCTTCACATGCTTGCTTTTCTGACTGGAACCTCCTCGCCCCCATAGTGATGGGACCTGCGTGCGGGACTACTTGCACGTCCTCGACCTCGCGAAGGGTCACTTGCTCGCTCTGGACGCGCTCGCGCCCGAGTCGAAGGTGTTCGACGACTGCCCGACTGACGCGCGCTACAAGGCGTACAACCTCGGGCGCGGCAAAGGCATGAGCGTGCTCCAGATCGTCGAGGCGATGCGCGCAGAGACCAAGTTCGACTTCAAGTACGAGATCGTCGGTCGCAGGTGCGTCTGTTGTCCTTGTGTGTTTACATTCGAGGTGATTGTTGACGCTGACTGTCGCATGTGCAGGCGTGGGGACGTTCCCGACCTGACGGCGGACCCTGCGCTCGCGGAGGCACAGCTGGGCTTCAAGGCGGACAAGGACCTCGAGACGATGTGCCGTGACCTTTGGAACTGGCAGACAAAGAACCCCAAGGGGTACGATAGCGACTAGACTGACCCCGCCCACTGCGTGAAGGGCTTGGGGCCGCGAGAGACGAGAAAGCAAGATATATGCACAAGTAGGAGCGGTGCCGATAACCCCCCTCCAGGTAGAAGTTGATGTAAAGAGTGTAGCCATATACCGTACTTCTACGCGCTGACTTCAGTGCCGGTGCTGAAGACTAATAATGATACGTGTTGGGTTATCCAGCCTTCTCATGTGCCTTCTGCGTGGAGATCCCGTTACTGCAATCGTTGTGCTTGGTCGCTTGTACGGGGGCCGATCCTTGAAGATTCGGGTGCAGAGGTCGTATCTCCGGATCTCTATCGCCTCTGCGCGAAGATCGTTGGTCGTGATGGCACGGCAAGGGCGAACACCTTGGTATCATCAGCGAACATAAGTCACGCATATATCCAGATTGCGGGGAGGATACATACCGACACGCGGGTGAGCTCAGACCACCATTCATACGGCGATCAGATCGTCTGTGTGAGCGGGCCCCAAGGCAAGCTACAAGACGAATCACAACGGAGTTAGACACGCATACATGGAGAGGACGCAAGCCACGCACCAAACCGCACGCCTTTGCAGTCGCAGAATACAGCGTCTGCACGGAACCCGGTTATGATTTCGAGGCTGCACTTTGACCAGCAGGATCCGCCGTCGCCGTCGCCTCCGATACCACCTCGACCTCGCTCACCCCGACCTCTCTCACCTCCACTTTCGACGCCTCGCCCGTATCGCCCACCTGCTTCGCCTCGAGGTCGCTCAACAGGGTATCAAGATGGTCTATGATCCCGTCTAGGCGATCCTCCACGCCATCCGCGAGGCCCTCCGCCGCCTCGAGCCGCTTGAGGAGCTCCGCGACGTTCTCCGGGTCGGACTCGTCGATGTCCGCGGACAGGAGTTTCTGCAGGAGGGCGATGTCCCCTTCGAGAGAGGGCTTGGTGGGGGTTCCGTTCTGTGAGCCGTTTGAATTGGATGTAGACATGCTGAACGGATGAGACAGAGCCAGACGGGACGATGGCATCAGCAAAAGTTCAAATTTCAAACCGCGGGTGACGCTCAGAAGATGGCGACCTGCTCGTGGCCGCTCGTCGGAGCTCGCACGCGCTCGGGAGCACGTCATTACTCGCTTGACAGAGGCACGCAGGAGAGCGACGACGAGCGTCCGGCTGGGCCGCCGGGTTTTGTATGCAGGCACTCCCAGCTTGTCCGTGGTGTACTCAAATCAATCCTTGCTTCTCGAGTCTGTCAACCATACGACCCCGCATTTGTTGCACACAGCTCTGCTAGGCAGTATATACAAAGGTGTGTTGATGATACTCTATAGTTCTTTCCATGCGACAGCAAGCCCGCGACTTGGTCGACATCCTTGGAGCCCGGTTTGACCATGACATTGACAATGTCCGTGGCACCATGTCTTGGTGTCGCCCATTTACGGCACACTTTGCGGTCGGGAACGCCCTTCAATCATTCACGCGGCGTTAGTTGACGCCACTTACGGGCACTGAGCGCTCCGCTCTGTTGGGTATTTGAAGTTGAACGATGGGGACGGACTTGAGATGAACGCTACACTCTCGTCCATCATGTTCATCCCCACCTCTCCTCCTCTTTATCCCTTCTTCACTCGTGGCCTCTCTTCGCCTCAGTCATGGCTTATTGATTACGCGCAACAAGCATTTTAGGTGCGTAATCTGTCCGATAATCCTGTGCTCTGAGCTGCCACGTCATTCGTGGCAGCTCGCATTTCTCCATTATTCTGTGCCTGTCCGCAAGCCTCCAGCTGAGCTGACTTTCTCGAAACTGTAGGGCCCTCTTGCTGAGGAATCCCGTATCTTGGGGCGTTGGGCGACACCTCGCCTTCACGACGGGCAGGGCGTTATTAGTCGCCCAAGGAAATGTTCGAAAAATCGGACCCTGTTGTAAGACTTAGCGCTATAAGTTGTCGGGAATAATCGACATTGGAAAGGATATCGTGACTACGGGCATTTTTCGGCCACTCTCTTGCGGTCAAATGAGATTAAATGGCACAAAGGGGAAAATCCAGGAGAAATATGGCACTCACCAAGATGTTTGGACTATTGGATGCCACAAACTGATCACGAGAGTTTTATTCCTTGAGGAACAAAGAATTTCTGTGCTCTTTTCAGAGGGAGGTCACCGGGCCGGGACATATACCCATAGACGCCTCACGTTCCGGTGGGCACTCCGACGCGTTATGTCTGAATTTGACAGGCCGAAAAGTCTTTGTGCTCAGTTTTTATGACCTACCCGCCCCTTTGCATGCTGAAAAATCTTGGTAGTATCGAATTTTGCCAATGTTTTCCGCAGGGTGTGATTTAATCTGATGCATTTAGATAAGACTGGGGGGGAAATGCAGGCAGTCACAACACCTTTCCGAACCCGGATTATTCCCGACAAATCCTGGCGCTGAGTCTTACAA
Organism: Ganoderma lingzhi; assembly: GCA_026283605.1. Classification (NCBI taxonomy): domain Eukaryota; kingdom Fungi; phylum Basidiomycota; class Agaricomycetes; order Polyporales; family Polyporaceae; genus Ganoderma; species Ganoderma lingzhi. Next base: position 4,800,526 of record JAPJYM010000001.1, read on the forward strand.
CAGGGTCCGATTTTTCAAACATTTTCTCGGGCGACTAATAACGCCATGCCCGTTGTGCTTCCATCTGATTGTAAGATGGTCAAGCCAGTTCTATGGCCTTCGGTACGCGCACCACTCAACCTAGGCGCAAGCATAGACTCATGCTTATGCCGCAGCCATTTGCCTACAGCCACCCCGGGCCCGGAGTTGTTCAACGTAAGTTGTATCGGTGCATTCTTAAGCTCATGTGTACTAGTGCTGACGGGAGTTTAGCGCAGATATCATGACGGATATATACTGTACCAAATCACTCAGTCCGACACCCCCTGTGACCCGTGACACCGGCCAAAGTCAGGTAAAATTCGACACCCGGCCTGGTGACCTGTGACAGGTCCCGGATTTCGACCGGCTTGAGTGCTGCTTCGGGGCGCGCGCCAGCGCGCCGCCCTGAAGCGCCCGGTCTCACCGGAGGGCAGATTCGACTCTGTGACCTGTTACAAGCGCCCAAGATCCGACGGATCGGCCTGTCGGAAATTTCCTGGGACTCTTATGAGCGCTTGTAAGGCTCATAAGGTCCAAAATGGGTCAGACGCCCTTGCAACCGAAGCGTCACATTTCGAGCGCCTTATAAGCCCTTGCGACGCGCCTTGTAAGCGAAGTTAGAAGCCAGCTTATAATGGACTTATTATCAGTCTTACAATGCGCTTGTAAGGCCCCTCCTAAGGGTGATCTGGTTGGTTATCATGTTCCGTACAAGATAGAAAGTGTTCAGCTTCAGGACCCATATGAATCAATATTCCCAGCCCGTTATAGGTTTATCACACGTAACGTTCAATAGAAAACAATATTCTATTCTTAAAACCCATGCAGTTCCATAGCTTTACAAGAGACTATATACAACGACTACTAAACAATTGACAAAACGGTACATACCTGACAACGGCACCGTTGGGCTTGCGGCGCCTAGCCTATAAGATAAAGAGACTGGTGACATGGCAACCAGGATGGGAAAGAGGGAGACAACGTCGAGGCGGAACAAGCGAGGCAGCGTCAAAATGGGACGAGAGACAGCACCCCAGCGAGCAACGCGTTGCTGATCAAACAGCGCGGAAGACATCAGTCAGGTCATCCTCAGGTCCAGTCAGAGCGATATCGGAGCAAGCAAGGAAGGCCTGAAGATGATAAGGTGACGTACACCAGAGCGGGTTGTGGGATGACCAAGATGAGGCGTCGGTGGTCCAGGGCCTGGATGTACGAGTGGTTGGTGGGCAAGCGCGCTCCGGTCGAGAAAGAGGGACGGCGACGATGAGGTAGCAGTGTCCAGGCAAGCCATAGGGATGTCGAAGAGCAGACGCTGCTAGTCGGGTAGGTGGAGCGGGTCAAGGGAAACGGTGCGAGATGACACGTGGTAGATCAGGATTAAGGGTCGACAATGGGGGTCGAGGACATTGGCGATGGGTTATGGTTGCGCATTGGCAGGGGATGAGATGCGGATGGTCGGAGTCGACGACGGGAGACCGGAGACGTGGCGTTGCCAGTCGGCGGTCGTGCAGAGCAGCACCGACAAAATCAGGCGAAACAGCGACGAGCGTGATACCAGAGTACTCACCATTGGGATAATACCGAGACGTGGAGAAGGGTTGGGAGCAAGAGGAGGAATGGTCAACAATGGACTAATGGTGAGGGAGGAGGGAGAACGGAAGAGAGGTGCTGTCAGGCGCCGTTCCATGCGCGTGGCAACGCGTAGCGGGGTTTGAACATGGCTTGTAAGGAGGCCCGTTTCCTTACCCTAACCTCACAAGCTGGTAGGGTTCTATTATAACCTATTCAAAGACCTTATATACACTGTCCCACGGATAGTAACGACGAAAATTGTGTTAAATCGGGCCGGAATCCATTACATCGGCAGGCAGAACATTATATGAAAGCAAGCACGCTTACAGCGCGTGAGAAGAACCCCCCTTGGCTTACAAGGGTCTTTTGAGGACGTCACAAGGCGCTTATCAGGTACTTTCCTTATAAGGTGGTCTGGAAATTTCCGACACCGGCCTGTGAGCCGTGACATGTCGAACTGAGTGATTTGCTACAGTAGGCTTGTGAGTCGTGTGTAGTAGGGGCCCCTCCAGCATGTTTCTCGTCGCGGCGCACCGCATGCAAAGCTTTTGGTACGTCATCTGCCCTGGTACTATTTTTGCTTAGTCTAAGTCTAACCTCTCCTCGCTATACAGCACGTTTGCGCGGTATCATGTAGTCTAGGTAGTATTATACGTTCCAGTATTACTAGTAGTCCGTTCCGGCTATGTATTCGGCGTAGTCCAAAATATATTTTCTTCAGCCACCAAACCTTCCGAGGCATGCTGCGTCCTGCCATGCATTGAATACCGAACCGCCTTAGTAAGCACCCTAGCCCGGATTCGACATCTGTGCGGCACATATGCTCGTGAGCGACTGAGAGCACGAAAAGCGGCCGAGAGTTGGGGAAGCGCATCTCCAGCTCGTGGCTGCTCGCGATTTGGTAGTGGGACGCTCGGCACGCTTGTAAGGTAAAATCATGTGGTCGTAAGCGCGCCCAACATGATCGAAAGCTCGCCGCCGAATGTCACACTCGTGGTGGCTCGCGAGCGCTCGACGGCAGTTTGAGATTTTGCTGATGGGAGGAAGAGAGTCAAGGTGCCCAAAATGGGAAGATGTGCACCAAGGGGTTAGGGTTATGCATGGACTACACCGGCTTCAAGTAGTATTAAGTAACTAGTTACTCGTAACCACGACTGCCCTCCCTCTCCTCTTCTCCTCCTCTGGCTGGCTGCAACTGGTATTTCCGCTCTCTCAGGACCTCATTATACCTCGACTTTCCGTCGCTGTCGCCTGCAGCCAGCTCTCTGCTGCTTGAATGATCTTGCTCGGCTGCATACCCTGAAAAGCATCTCATCATGAACCCATTCGCGCCCCCCTCCGGGATGCAATCCCTCCGGTCTCGCAAGCCCTCCGAGTCCCGGGCGAAGGGCGCGCAACCCCGCCAGAACACGATGCGCAAGCCCAACCCCGCCGCCCGCGATGCGTCGCGGCGGGCGACCCGCGTCGGGGAGAAGATGAAGAAGCGCATGTCGATGCGCTACGCGGACATCTCTGCCCCGACGGACCTCATGGGCATCCCGGACGTGCCGTCGCTGCCTGCGAGCCTGCGGGCGGGGCCGCACAATGAGGGCGCGTTGGGGGACGAGCAGGCGTACGTGGAGGAGCCGACGGAGGACCTCAAGATGGGGGAGCTGAGGCTGTTGGATAAGGACGACTTCGACCCCGATGCGTGTGCGTTTTCTCTTGCGTTTCTTGTGCGGTCGTGTGTGCGAGGATTTGGGCCTAATGTGTGTGTGTGGGGGGGGGCGGTCAGACATCAAGGTGAAGCTGGCGAACTCGACCGAGTCGGAGCTGAGGACGCTGCAGTCTGGGCTGCAGGCGCAGAAGGACGACGTCGCGGTGGACCTGCAGCGGAATGTTTTCAAGAAGTACGGGGGAAAGCCCCTTTCTTATATGTATGCATTTGATTTGTTCTGATCTCACTCCCAAAGCTACGCAGAGTTCATGCTCGTGTCGAAAGAGGTCAGTACCCTTGAGAACGAGATGCTCGAGTTCAAGGAGGCTTTGTCCGAATGGAAGGGCATGCCGTCGCTTTTGCATATCGACGACTCGGCGTCCGTCGCGGGTACGTCGCTTCTGCACCCGTGTCTCTTCGCTGCTCATCTTGTGGCTTCCTGTCCGTAGAGCGACGAAGGAACGTTCGTTCATCAATCGCAGACCTCCGAATACTATACGCGAACCAGATGCAGAACCTCCACATGCAGATCGAGGGCTCGTCCAAGTTCGTCCCCACCACTCCCGGCCGTCACGTCGTTACCGAGATCGACAACATCGTTGCGCTCAACTCGGCGACGTACAAGGTCGACCACTCTGTTCGCTTTGTCCTCCTTGATGATGCGGTTCTCGTCGCACGGAAGCGCAGGCGGAGAAACAATGCAGAGAGCGACAAGCTGGTCGCGGAGAAGTGCTGGCCGCTGAGTGACATGCTCGTTCTGGATACCAAGGATAGCCCGAGTATGGCGTTCAATTCAGATATATCTCGATGCGCATATAGCTCACTGTGGGCACACAGGCATGACCAACGTCTTCAAAATAAGGCACGGGAAGGAAACACACGTTTACCGCACGGACATCGCGGCGGACAAGAAGAGCCTGCTCTCCCAGTTCCGGCACATCGCCGAGGAGCTCGCCGCGAAGAAGCGGAAAGAACGCGAGGGCGAGCACCAGCGGAGAAAGAGTCTCTGGGTGGGCGGAGGGGACGTACGTAACGTTTCACCGTGCTCATGTCCGCCATCTGACCTAGGCCCCCGTAGAGAACCTCGATGTTTGGGTCGGACGGCGTGCCCGCGATGCCCCCCATGCCCGAGTGGATGGCGGACCTCGCGAACAAAGGCGCCGATATGGGTTCGTCTGGGAAGGAGAAATCGGAGCGCGACGCACGCTGGATTGGCGACTGGTCCGACGAGCTGATCGTCTCGATCGCGCTGCGTGAGTGGGACACCGCCGTGGCGCTCGTTGAGGAGGGGAGTCGAAGCTCCAGACGATCCCCTCGCTCGGGACGAAGCTCACGCCGCTGAAGGCGTCGCTCACGGCGGCACTCCTGCAGAGCCTGTCTGTGCCGTCGAACAAGAAGACGATCGCGGTCAGTGTGATTTCGCTGCTGGTGAGGCTGAAGGCGGGCGCGGCGGCGAGGAGTACATTTTTGGCCGCCAGGGCGGACGTCATCAAGAAGTGCGTGCGGAAGATTACGTTCGAGGGTCATATCGGATCGTACATCGCCGATTTGGCCACCGTTGTCTTCACTGGAATCAAGCACACCGCAGATTGGTTTCTCGCGAGCTTCAAGGAGAACGAGGTCGCTAGTAGTAAGTAAATTCTCGTTTGAGCCTTTGACAACGTCCTGACGATCAGCAGGCTTCGTGGAATGGGCGAAGCAGCAGATCGAGGTGTACGCTCAAATGTTCCGGAAGCAGGTCTACAGTTCAGATGTGGATCCCCGTACGATCGAGGACGCCGTCCAGATCACCCGCGTCCAGAGCAAGAAGCTCCTCGAAGAGTACGGCATCGACTTCCGCTTCCTCCTCGACAACCTCCTCCTCGACAAGCCCAAGGACGCCACGCCGCCCGCCCTCCGAACTACCGCCCACACGCCGAACGGGCTCCAGACCCCATCTACACGCCCTCGCCAACCCCTATCAGATCCCGGTCCCCCGCGCCGTCCATCGGCCCGCCGCCCACGCGTTCCCGCACACCCCTTCCCGCCGTGCCCCCAGTCCCGGCACCAGCACCGATGCCTGTGCTGACTGTTCCGACGCCGCTCGTCGCGTCTCCGAGCAGATCGCCGTCGTCGTCAAGACTGCGGTCGCCGCTGCCGCCGACGCGCATCGCCAGTCAGTCGTCGTTGCGGAGCCGGACGCCGTCCACGAGTGAGGGCTCGAGGGGAAGCATGCCGGGCAGTCCTGCGCCGCCGCCCCGAGGTCGAGGGACCGGCCGAATAGGTTCTAGGCTGGATGACGCTGGTTTCGGTGTCGGGTTTGTGGGCTTTGGTGGTGAGTGAAACTGTCTGTTAGAACTCGCGAGTCGTTCATCTGATCGGGCATAACGGACAGCTGCGAATGTTACTTAGATGGACGGAACTTTGTGTGTGTGTACTATTTATACGTTTCTCTGGCACTTCTCGGCGTGTCGTGCGACCGCCATCTTGGTCTCAACGTCCCAACGTGATCATGTATAGCAATCGGAACTGGGGTGAGTATGTATATCATGTCGTCCAGGAGTAGAAAGCTAAAGAACTGTCCTCAGTGCTCTAAGCGTCCTTAAGGAGCGTGTACGAGTATGCTACAGGCAATGTCCTGGGCAGATCCGGATACAGTGAGGTAGGAGTCCGATGAAGACATGGCTATAGCACAGCGTAGGCCCCCAGGACCATACTTCCCAGGACGGCTGCAGCGCCCATCGTGAGTGGCCGTGCGACTGAGCCTTGTGTCGCCCTGCGCAGCGTGCCGTCAATTAGTATGCTCGCTTGTGGCCGGCGTGTGACAGGGTGAAGGGGACATACGCGTTGGAGGTGACGACTTCGTGCACTTCGTTCGCGATTCCGGTCGCAGCTGGGCCGAGGAAGCTTGTGGCTTCCGCGAAGATGCTCGTTGCTGCACGATTGACAAGCTCGGTGAGACGAGAATGGAATGGATAATGATAGGCTGAACACCGCACCTTCTGCGCCCAGGGCTATCGCGCGCACACGACCCGTTTGCGTTGAGCTCGAGATTGGGATGGGGCGGATCAAGACGCAACGACGGGGTACTCACCGGTGTTAGAGGCCAGTACGCCACCGACTGCCAATATTCAGGTCAGTCCACTGGACTCTATGCTTGGAATGGTGCTTATCGCTCACTGAACGACGTTGCCTCTTGGAAACAGATTCGGCTGGGCGACCATCAGCACATCTCCTGCATCTCCATCTGAATCCTCGGCGGGTACGAACCTACTGGCACAGCTTCGCTCGCGATGGACGCGACTAAAAACACACCTCAGTGTCTGATGGTGCACTAGAGTCTGCAAATGACGTACTGTTGATCCCGAGAAGGGTGTCCACCGCCGACTCGACGTTGTCCGCAACTAAAAGGAAGGAGGAGGCGAGGAGCCCCACGGTGAGTGCTGTCGCCCAGCGTGTCCACAGAAGCTCCACTCACGATCCCGTTGCTGGACAGCTGGCGGCGCGGCCTGCACAGCGGCGAAGCCCGAGAGGAGGAGAGCAGCGAAGAATCCGGCGCGCATCTTGTGTGGCTTGTGGGGTCGTTGAATAGGGCGAGGCGAGGCGAGCTGCGAAGGGCGAAAACAGCACCGGGCTGGAGCAAAGACGAGGACGAGGACGAGGACGAGGACGAGGACGAAAGGTCAAAGCGAAGTGGAGAAGAACGAAAAAACGGGACGGGACGGACAGACAGACAGACAGGCGACAAGCCGCTTATCGCCCACGCCCGCTGCTTTATAGCAGCAGCGAGGTGAAGGCGCGATACAGGATACAGCTTCGCCGAACAGTGATCGTCCGGGCACCCTGCGGAGTGGGAGCCCGCACGGTATTTCCGCGGCGGCGATGCACGGGATTGGCCATTTGCGCGTGCGCCGTTCGAGGCTGCTTGACGACCACCTGCAGCGGGCGGGCGACGAGGGCAGGGCCTGTCAGCCCACGTCAGGATTCGATAGTTACACAATCTGTCAGGCTGCGAATTGGGTCCGAGGGGCAGGGAGGCTTCTGAAGCATCCCCCCCGCCGCCGGACCAGGCGTGCCAGTGCCGGAGCACTGGCCACCGAGCACACCGAGCGAGTGTGGGAAGACCGTGTCGTAAATCCTGCAAGAGTTCTCGCCTTCCAAATTTCCATCGCGCGGGAAGTGACTGATGGACGGAGGCGTGCGCGCGTATTTCGCAAGGGACACGACGGTTGCTAGTCCAGTCGGCGCTGCGGTCACACGGCGGAAGCTCTTGCAGATGTTGAAGGGGATGCCTCCGTTCTCACCTGGAACTTCCGTGAGCATGACGGCCTTGCATAAATAGGCTGGGCACGTAGTACCCGTGCTAGGCCTTGCGTGAATTGACTATGGCTGAACGTGAACACGGATCCGTATAGGCCAACGCAAGGGTGTGGTATGGCGGAGCGAGCGATGGGGTAAGCTTGGCTCGATTCGATGCAGGGATAGGATCCGTCTAAACAGTGAGAAACGTAGCTAGAGGATCCGTCAATGGCACAGTCCTAGGGACAGTTACGGCCTTGCTTGCCATATGTACCGGTGGTTCGAACATCCGATTCTACGTCGAGCGTTCCTCACGCAATTTGGATTGAGGCGGCCGCTCGCGACGAATACCACAAGGAAATCATAAGTGACTATCATGATCAGTGCCCATCTTAAGTTACATAACTGGCGGTACAGTCACGGTAGTGGCTGTGTACTGTCCATGGTAGGCAGAGTCGGGTAGACTGTACGCCTCGAGAAAGATAGCTCGGTCACAGCCCCCAGCCTCGCGCACCTTTCTCCGGCCTGCCGCTTAGTCTTCTCGCTGTGTGACTCTTTGCCCGGAGTAAGCCTCATACCTGGAAAGGCAATCCGTGGACGCAAGGCCCATGAATGATCTCGTGGTTAAGTTGAATGATCTGAGAGCTCATAGACTTCTGCATCTGGGTCCCGGAAAGCGGACGTAACATAACAGGTAGCCATCCGAGTCGGCGCCGCAGAGGAGAAGAAAGTTGAGCCCAGATGATGGCTTCTGGACATCGCCGGTTGATGCGCGCTGTAAGGCCGGCCAAACACAAACCACAACAACGTACTTTTTCTCGGGCAAACCCCCTTGCTAGGCGTGGCCATCCCACTGGCGTTTCGGCTGATGTCTAGTATAACATGTTTCGAATCTCCTATGAATGACTCGGACAATGAGCTCGGAAGATGGAGTGTACAGTCCGGGGATGTTATGTAAGAGGCGCGCGGCTACAGTATTTGGCGCTATTTGCTCCTCACCATTGGCATGTTCCTAGTCCGCCGTCTCTCACACTCTCTGCTCTCCATCACCCCGAGCCGTGCCCTGCTTGACATAAACCACCTCACGGAAAATATTCTCCTTTGCACTTCCAATCATGAATAGTCGAATATCCCTTCCCGGTAGTTTCTCCATTCTATATCGGCCGCCTCTGAGTCCCTTACAAGTCAGCAACATGCACCCCGACTCGGTCGCGATGCTGGGCTGCCCTTCTTACCCTCTCTCTACCGGATCTACTGCAGCGGCGTCAGACAGAGAAGGTCCGAATCGCGTACCGATTGATGACACCCCTCTGGATTTCAACTGCTACCACTTCCTCGGTCCCCTGAGGGCGAATCAGGAGGAGAAAAAGAGGTCCGAGGACAGCGACGACGAAGACGATGCCAGTGGTACGTGTCGAGTTGGCTTGCAGAATAGTTCCTAGTTGATGTCGTCCTCCACTGCCGCTGGGCACGTCTTCTATTGTCTGCAATACAGATGCATCGTCCTGAACGTGTTCACGTCAGTCCATCCGACTCACCCTGAGATGTCGGGCACATCAAGTAGCGTAGGTTGCGTGGCAGACGTAGGCGACGTCCGTCGATGCGCTGCGAAGCTTGTTTGGGCCCACCATGGGGTATTGGTTCCAGAGCTGTGTGATGGGGGGTTCCGTCGCCCGAACAGCAATGATTGTCATTCATTCACAAGCCTGCGAGCGAGCTGGAGATGGTGCTAAAGGGGGAGTGTTTGTCAATGGGATACGTCTCGTTTCTTCCGACTCTTGCTGGTCAGTGCGGAAGCGTTCACGTCAATACGACCCGCAACGCTCATTTTTCCTTTTCTTTTGAATTCATAGGGTAGATTGTTCAGTATTGGGGATATGGTAGTTCGCCCGACGCCGCCTGTCCCCGAGGCCGAGTGTGAGTACGTAACTTTACTTTGCCATTCCGTTCGCCCGAACCCGTGCTGATCGTAGCACCCGATTTGTGCCCAAGGTGATTCCTCGGCCTCTTGTGTACACTACGGCACGAGCGGCTGGACTGGTGCATCATACGAGAGTAGCAAGAAGGACGGGGGGACTCAGAGGATGCGTCATCTGTGGTCGGCGCTGCTTGGAGTCTGAGCCTCGCGCGTCCCATGCCGAACTAATTCGCCTTTATTGGTGGCGTTCGACGGTCCCCGGATAGGTATACATTGCCCGCAGCGAGTCGTGCAACACAGACGTCATGCGTGTGTCAGCTCTGTTCTATGAAAGTCAATCTCTGCATGCACGCAGTGGGACCCGACTTGAAACCCGAATATGGCAGACAGGGGTCCGGGTACGTCTCGTCATTGCTTCCTCGGTATACACCGAACCGAACAAATTGGCATCGCGTTTTGCTGCAGGTCTAGTTTGCCGTGACTATTTCCTGTTGGTTCTCTTGACGGCGCAGACCTGCAGTCTTCTTCTACTTCGTGAGTTACTCTTATGAGAGAAGTACTGACTTGTTAATATTCACTGCCGGAATAATTCGATCGGTTACCCGGCCTGTTACCATGCACAATCCCTGCGAAACGGGTCCGAGATGTGGCCCCAGGTCATGATACGAATGTTCGGCAGCCCGCCTGCGAGCATGCAGTAGCTTCGAGCTGCTGTCGTGGTGTTATATAGAACGGCGGAAGCCTAGAGCGTTGCAACCCACCCTCGCCCCGCCCGAATATCCCCAGCACCATGGTCTTTGGAATTCTTGGTATGTTCCGACTCTTTGCTCGCGCTTTTGGTCGATTGGCATCTGACCGGCTTCTTCTGGACAGAGGACCGGAGGCTGGATAATGTTCCAGGGACGGAGCTATTATCAGACCGCGGACGAACCTCTTTGGAAGCAGCAGACGAAGGGAAGGAGCTCAAACGCGGCACCGGCAAGTACTCACATATAATCCTCATTCCCCAGCCTTCGGACGACCCTCGTGATCCGTATGTCATCTGTAGCGTCTTGGACGTATTTTTCGCTCACCCCAATTCAATTTTAACCCCAGGTTGAACTGGCCAAGATGGAAAAAGGAAGCTTGTTTTTGGACGTTGTGAGTGCACATATTCGGTTCTGACTCACCTGCCCTTCACACTCACTCTACAGTTCCCCCTCTTTCGAACCTTACATAGAGTGTTCCTGTCGTGCTTGACAGGTTCGTTGTCTTCCATTGCTTCCCCTGGATACAAGGTGCTGGCCAAGCAATTCAAGGCATCCGTGGATGACGTAGCTTCTTCGTTTGGCGCATACGCGCCCGCGCTTGCAATATCCATGTACGTCCACTAGTTTATCCACCATGGTTACACGACTTAGGTGATGTATTGCACAGTCTCCTACAAAACGCCTTGGCGGTCAAGTACGGCCAGCGGATAATCTATCTTCTGTCCACCTTTTTGGTATGTGGTTGTAGTGTCGTAGTATGAGTCATGGCGATGTGCTGACTACCCATAGATGTTTATATCCTGTCTCTGGACCTCGCTTAGCACGGACCTGACTTCCGTCCGCATCTCTCGCATATTTCAGGGGCTCGGAATGGCTCCTGCGCAATGGTATGTACTAAGAGCATTACACGAATACCGACTAGCTCAAAAACGTTGGAATGCAGTCTCATCGCAGCCACCATCGAGCACATATACTTGCGAGTATTTAACCATCATGTAGTCAAATAAGTTGAACTCATGTCGTTTTTCTCACAGCGTTCATGAGCGTGGCTTCCGCTTAATCATATGGAATGTGTTTCTGGATGGAGGCTTCAAATTGTGAGACCTTCTCGGACATACCTAGATCGCGAGTGTGGAATACGAGCTAATGGGGCGAGGGCAGAGGACCGCTCGTATATGGCTACGTTATCCAGGACCTGTCCTGGCAGCTTGGATTTTGGTTCGTCAGCATCGCCTGCGGACTGGCCTTTCTCTGCGTATTCTTCTTCGTCCCCGAGGTCAGTCTACTCGTTCTGAATTTCGCTTCTGCGGGAAATGGCGTATTCAACACTATACAGACAACGCGACGTTGCCACGGACCTGCGAAACCCTCGGCGTATAACCGGAACATGCGTGCTGACATCTATGGCGAGGATACAGTCAAGAAGACTCCCCCGGTGGAAACAGCCCCGGACTCGGAGGCACATGGCGACGTCAAAATTCAGACACGTGAAATGGGTACACCCTCGTTCTTTTCTCAGCTCAAGATCTACAATGGCACGTTCTCCGACGAAGGCCTGTGCAAGATTTTGATGCGTCCATTCGTGCTCATCCTGTCGCCTGTGGTACGTGACACATGTCCGGTTCTCCGAAGCAGCGCACATTCTCATTTAGTGACATCTCTCAGACATGGTTTATGTTTTTCGCCCTTTCGATGCCAGCGGTGTTTATAAGTATGATTCGAAATCCAAATTTTCGTCACTTTCTTTCCACACGTGAGCACTTACGCATATGTCCGACGGCAGGTGCACTCTCGCTGTCCACGTCGACTATCTTCACGCTCGCATACCACTTCAATGCGGCTCAGATCGTGCGTCATTCTATGATCCTTCCTGTCTCTCACTGATCTTCATATCCACGTCGAACCTGTTAGGGATTAACCCACTTGAGTGGTTTCGTCGGGTCCATCCTTGCCATGCCCATCACTGGGCCCCTCAGCGACCGGGCCATTGTCTGGATGTCGCAGCGTAATCGTGGGGTGTACGAGCCCGAGTATCGGCTCATATTCATGCCCTGCATGCTGTTTGGCGTGTTTGGATACATCGGCTGGGCAGTTGGAAATAAAAACCACATGCCGTGGATTGGAGCTGTGGCATGTTATGCGTACGTGCCGTCGCAGTCCTCTCTTGTCCGTTCAGATACTGACTTACATTCCTGAACGCCGTCCCCATGCTTTCACCGCTCCGCCTCCGCTGCGCATCTGCCCCACCTTTCAACTTCCCGCTGCTTGCGCCTACCCGTAACCCGTCGCCCGCCATACCAACCTGAACGCGGCAGGATGGCGAGCTTCAGCCCAGTCGCCTCCGCCGGCGCCGCGACAACCTACGTGCTCGACACGCATGGCACCAGCGCGCTGCACGTCCTCTCCCTCGCCCAAGCCGCGCACCACCTCGTCGTCTACGGCGCGACGTTCTTCGTGAACGGCGTCTTCGCCACTCGCGGCGCCACGGCCTCGTTGCTCATCCTCGGCGCGTGCCAGGCCGTGTGCTGCCTCGCGTCCGTCCCGATGTACGTGTACGGGAAGCGTGTACGGTCGTTTGTGAGTAACCCCCCCCCCCCCGGGCACATCTGCGTACTCCCAAGTTTTTTTGGTCGATGTTGAACGGGTACTCCGCGCAGATCGCTCGTCATCCCAACCTTTCGAGCTCGAGGTCCCCCGGGAAGGTCGGCGTGTCGGCGTCCGACGCCGTTACTCGGTCGAGGTCTGCGGCCGTGCCGCAGCCCAATCCGAAGAGTGAGCAGCGAGGCATGCGCGGCGCAGACCTGGGTCCTCGAGCTGTGCCGACTCGGAGCTTCTTCCTTTCTCGTGTCCTACGTTCAGCGGCGCAGTGCGCCCCAGCTCGGTGTGCTCGCGGTGACGAGCTAACGAACCGAAGGCAACGAAACCTTGATGTATGTACCATACGCCACGATCATGATCACGAAGTTCGAAAACGTACGTGCTTTTGTCCGAGTCTATTGAACGTGCAAAGATCGGTCACTTCAACGCGCCGTCGAGAGGGCCCCCGGGCGGACTGGGCGTTCACGAGTGTTCTCCGCTCAATGCTCATCTCGCAGGTAATATGACCTGCAGGGTATCGTATAAAATGTATATCTATCAGTCGTACAGATCGTGTACATCCGACTGAAAGTCGTGCCATGATTGCGCCGAGGTACTATAAGCCGAGGGATACTATGTCCCCGGGGTGACCACTGCGCCCCGACGACGCGGCATGCATCCGGGAGGGTCGAAGTCAAAGATCTAGCACGGGTTGCAGTTGTGAGATTATATTCGTGCAACAGAAATTACGGAACGACAGAAGAGCAATGTACAGTCCGTTCAGAAAGTATCTGCCGCAGCCACTCATCTTAGAATCGGCGGCGGCGTCACGGTCATCTGACCCGGATGGCCAATGGCCCGGGAACTTCAAGAGGGAGGGGGGGGGGGCGAGACTTTCGGGTTACCAGCCCCTTCAGAAAATCATGGCAGCCCCAGCGGCGAGCGCCCCAACGGCGATAGCCGCGCCTGCCAGAAGGCCCTTTGGCACGGCCAATCCTTGTGCAGTGTTCCTGTGGCCCGCGACGTTAGCGACACGCTCGGTGTGACGGGTCTGCTGGGGCCGGCTTACTTTTTGCCAACCACGAGGCTCGGGGCTCCGCCCGTCGCAGCTAGAATCGCAGGAGCGTTAAGTTGGATGCGCAAGATCAAGATGCCACGACGTCGGTGGGGACAATGCTGCTTACTGGTGATGTACGCCGTGAGCGAGGTCTGGGTGCCGACCGATTGCTTCCCCTCTTCCAACAAGAGGCTCGCTGCGCTCCTTCGCATGAGAGGAGGGGTCTACGGGCGGCAGAAGACGATGCGGGACTCACCCTCGAGGGCGAACAGGGACGACGTGCCCACTGGGTTAGAAGGACGTGGGCATGGTTAGCGATCGTGACACACAGGCGGGTGGATGCACCAGGTATGGACTTGGACTCACCAGCGGAGGCCACCTTGGCCGAGTTCGCCTCGATGGCGGACAAGACCGGCTTGACGTCTCCGGAGCTGACCGTGATCGGCGACACTACACACGCAGCGGTCAGCCGGTCTGGCGCGAGATGCGAATTGCCCTGGTACGTACAACCAGAGACGGTGAAGACCGTTGATTCTGCACACCCGATGAGCTAGAGTAAGGCGGGACATGGATGGAGCACTCACGGGGGGCGGAGGCCGTCTGGCTGGCCGCAGAACTGCCCGAAGCGTGGCTGCCCGAGGCGCTTGCGGAGGCTACGCTGGCCGACGACGAGCCCGCGGCGAGCACGCCCGCAGAGAGAGCGGAAAGGGTGATGAGAACGTTGAAAAGCATATTGATGTAGTGTAAGTAGGATCAAGGATTGGAGAGAGAAAGAAAGAAAATGGCTGTGACTTGGTCGACCATGCGCCGCGCCTTTTTAATGCCCTCGCTTCCCGAGTTGAAACTTGAGGGCATGCGGAGGCGTGAAATATGCAACAATTGGGCTGCCAATAGCATACTTCGCGGGACTGTCGGAGGGTGCGGCTATGAGCCTTCAATGCCCCACTTTGATGGGGAAGCACTGGCACATACCCTGGTTAGCAGAGCAAATGATCGGGTTGCACCTGGAGCTCTCCGCAGAAGGCTGGAGGTGTGTACGCCGCAGGGTTGGTACCGCCTCCGACGTCGACTGCGATTTCGATGGCCATGAGGTCGACACGGGGAAGGGTTTAAGGCTGCGCCACGACGGACTCGAACGAGAAACACAGAACGAGCGGCAATCAGTGAATGCGTGGAATGTGCGGTTGTGCATCAAGCGTATCCTTCCAAGCAGTTTCGCGCTATAGATAGGATTTGAGTATGATCCGGAGAGCACGATAGGATTGGGGAGGGGAGAAAGGGGCTGACAAAATCGCAAAGCTCCGATAATAGATGCCTTGACCTTGTCGGCGGTGGGTTCGCAGAGGCTGGCAGGACACTGTGCGCGCTCTACCAAACCGAGGTTTGACACGGATGTGTCAGCTTCCTCGAAAAGACGGACAAGAAACGCGACCAACCGGCACTGATGAGCTGGAACGCGCTGGATTGCACGATCTGGGCCATTAGATTGCATACCGCCTGCTTCCCGGGTTGCCAACTGCGAGCTCGTGGCCCTCTTTGTTAGCGGTGGGGAACAGCAGAGGGGCAACCGTCGCCATCGGATTTCGAGTGGGCCCTAGCTGGAGCCTCGATAAGTTCACTGTTCAGCGTGGTCGATGGAGGAGTGCTGTGTGATGCGCGGGTCAGAGGGGCGGCACAGAAAGTTGGTATACTGCGCACAGGCAGCGTTCCAGACCGCCATCCCGTGCGCCATGGCAATCGCCATCCATTGTCAAGAAGGCGAGCTCGAGGGGAATCCAGCGGGCTAGGCGCGATCTATGGACACAGCGCGTGCCAGTGGTCGTGGTGAACTTGAACTGTTAGGCGTGCGGCGCTGTATGCGTCTTACCATGATGCCACGCCAGGTGAGAGTACGAGGCCTAGGGAGCCTGAGGGGAACACGCGATCAGTACTTTTGCCGGCAAGACATGACATGGATAAGTAATTATAACTGCAAAAACATAAGTAGCTCGTCCTCGCGGCCCGTGGCCTCCTGCCTGAAATGGTTATGTTACGTCTTATGTAATGGCTGAGTCACATTTAGGCAACGTCACTCCATCACTCCGTCAGACGTCTCACCGTGCTCGTTCGAGTCTTTTGGCCAGTGCCATCTCGCATAAATACACTCACTGGTCGCCCAAGCGTATCGTCAGGTACTAACCGATTCAGCGGGATTCGTTGCCCATAGCTCATTTTCCATCCCCTTACCACATGTTCATTGCAGAGATGTGCTCAAACGGACTCGGCTGTGCACGACCATCCACGCTCAACTTCGACATTCTGCACTTGATCTGTAATGACCTGACCGAGGTCTCAGATGTCCTCTCCTTCTCGCTCACTTGCTCCACCCTCAGGAAGGGGGCATTGCAGCGACGTCTCGGCATGTCGCCGGTCGTGCTGTCGCTGCCCGACTCTGTTGAGAGGTTTCACAACTTCATCTTCGCAGACCCGGCCTCGCGCGCCCCGTATCTATACGGGCTCAGGCTTTATTGAGACTGCGACTACGCTCCAAATGGCGACCTTCGCTTCATCAACTATCTCGTGGCCATAATGGAGGCGGCAACACGCCTCGAGTATCTCTACTTGCCAACCATTCTCGGTCGCTCCGTATGCACCGTCGTCGCGAAGATGGGCATGCTACGCGAACTGGTCGTGGTTTCCGACACTTCCGCTCATGCCCAGCACGAACCCGAGGCTCTGAACTGGCTTCTAACCGCCTTGCGGTCTCCTCTCAAATACCTCACTATCACGGCTCACGAGATGGAACAGATTTTGACGGACTTCTTGCACGACGATCTACACTATTTCGCCCCGACCCTCAAATATCTGGACTTGGAGAACCTCCATTTTAACATCCATCCATCCTCCGTGACAACACCGTTCACAGCCATGCGATCACTTAGGATCGTCTCTACGTTCCTTTATCAGTTTTACCAGATGGACGTCCTTCTCCGTCTTTTCCCAAACCTCGACGACACCCTTTTCCTCAAAGGCTGTAGACCGCCGGTCGACCAGTATCCGACGTTGCGAGAGCAGAGCAAGGAGGCGCAGAGGGATCACACTTGGTCGAGCCTCGACCGAGTCGCTTGTAGTGCAGAAGTGGCCTTCCTGATGGCCCTTCGGTGCCCCATCCGTCGCATGGACATCATCGAGCCTGTGCAGCACGAGGCGTCGTATCTCGCAGACGCCCTGCGCGACAGCTGTCCACGACATCTCCTGCTTCCTATCGCATTCTCCCGTCACAACCACCTGCAGAGCCTCCACGGGCTGTTCCCTCGCGAAGCAACGGACAACCTGTCGCACCTCGTCTTGTTCGCCGAAATCAGCGTTTACCAGCATCGCCGCCGGCAGACGGGCGAGCGCGACTGTTTTTCTTGGGTCCAGTTTCTGGTGCGTGCTCTGGTCGAACATCGACGATTTTCCTCGTCCACGCGGCACGCCCGCCACCGTGACGCTATAGCTAACGCCGCGCGCCGTGACTCCAGGACAGCCTCGTCGAGTCCTTGAAGCACCTCCGCTGATGGAAGGGCACCTCAAGAAGCTCGCTCATTACAAAGATGCCCTTCAGGTATGTTGCAGCAATTGCCAGTGAGTAAGAGTGTTCGCGTCGTTGAATCCGCCTGACACACCTCCGCATCGTCTTCTACTATGACATCTTCCCGCCCGACCCGGACCTGGCGCATGCGCAGCCGGATGTCGCCTGCGGACGCGACGAAGGCTTTGCTGAGAATGTCGCCCACGACGCGGACCTCCACCCCGCGGCGATCCGGCTCCTCGACGCGGTGCAGACCCTCCAGTACCTGTTCCTGACCACCTGCGGGGTGCGCCGGTACGGCGAGCCCTGGAAGTACTGGCATTCGTCTAGGGCGTGGCGGCGGGTGGTGGGTGTCGATGATGAGGACCCCGGTCTGCCAGTGTCGGACGCGAAGACGCCGCGAGGTTCGTGCGTGGAGATTCAAGTTCAAGTTACCGAGCAGATTGATGTCGTGGAGGCGGTCATCGACGAAGAGGAGCTTTATTTGGGTCGTACGGAAGAGGCGAGTGGTTTTCATTCGTTAACGGGGCCCATCAGCAAAAGTACCTCTTCCTGGGCGGCTCCTGGACGACCCTGAGCACCTCCGAATCAACTACACAAATCAATCCCTGATCAATCAATGTACAACATCATGGTCCTGGCACACCATGAGGAAGAAGAGGAATCCACACCCATACTGGTACGCCCGTGTCATCCGGATTCTCCGCTGGAGGCAATCTCAGGACCTCAGGCCGCCAGACTGCTAGCAGTCTGAGGGTCTGAGGGTCCTGAGAGCTCCTGTCACGCGTATCAGGAAGCCTCAGGAAGCTCGGGAGCCGCTAAGGAACCGCCCAGACAGATGCACTTTTGCTGATGGGTGCGGGAGTCGCAGCTGACGTAGTGAGTATAGCGCATGGCACGGCACTGCATGGAGTCCGCGTCAAAGTAGCCCCTCCGCGCGCTGGGAGTTCCGAAGCGAACGTGCAGGAGGCTCGGTCGTTGAGAGCACTTCATGAAGGAGACGAGGAGGGTAGTAGAGGCGTTTCGTGAACGAGATCTATCATCTCCGGAGCCTGTGTTCGAGCGGAGGTACTTCCCGTGAGGTTTGAAGCGACGAGCAGTGATCAGTTGTGGCAGGAGCCCGTGCGAGGTAGCGATAATTAAGAAAACGATGGGTGCTCAGTGGTCCTTGGAGGCTTGCCACCAGCAGGAAGCGGTCACCGTGTTGGCGTTCGTCAACACAGCCACAGGCCAACATCTCTATTTGGCTCTATTTGGTGACCATGCCGCTCGACTGTGACTGTCCCGCACACTGAGGTATTTCATTTCTCTCCGTCGCTCCAATTCTGCGCCGTCTCAGCAACCACTTAGTATTCCGGTTCCGGTCTTGATACCACCTTGTCTGCTCTCTTCACCGGCTACACTGCAGCGCCCTATGGTGTGTCCTGTTCCCTCGGGCTTTTTTCTGAGTCCGAGTCGGATGCTTGCCACGTTCTCACCAATCTCTCAGCAAACGGTCAAGAAGACCCCATCGCCTGAGACGGAGATGTTTGTAATCGCCATAAATGAGACGGTTTCCTGTTACGACTGCTATTACCTCCTCAACCCCTCCGGCGATGAACGGCGTTCACATCCCCCCCCCTCGGTCGACTGCTGGGCCCAAATCGTGGATGCATTGCGGCAGCTGGTTTCGCCGAAGAGGGCCTCCCCCGTGCATTCAGTGGGTCGCTGGAAGAAGACGCCGCATAGCGCGGCAGTCGGGAAAGCAAACTGCACCGTTGTACGCACCCTCCCCGTTTTCATTTCCTGACGCCGCATTGCATACTTTGTAGACCCGCCCGAGATGTTACCTGTTTCCCCGTAGAGTCCCCTTGCATGCTGCAACCGAGGACATCGACACGGACCTCCCGGGTGTGGTAGATATCGAGGACGGATGACGATCAGACCGAGGGTGGGTGTTGCTGGCCATGTTCGTGCAGATGCCGCCGCATTGACCTATTCGCATCCTTGCAGCCAGACAAGATGAGATGCGCCCCGCAGACTAAGGCGGCCACCAGCAGGGCGGTCCCTCGGATTTCCGAATCGCGGCACCCATGTCCGACGTGGCTCGCGTCCATGAACCGGAACACGCGCGCGGCGCATATAGTGAGTACAATGTTTGCCTCGGGGGCGGTACGCTCACGCATCCCGCGGCTGGCACCTCGGAAAGTGTCTGAGCCTCGTGGGTCCCGGATAGCGTCAAGGCATTCAACGGTCCTCGGATAGAGATACATTGAGCGCAGCGAGTCGTGCACTACCGACGCTGCACATAAGACATTTCTATCATAGGAAACTCGATCACTTTATGTGCGCAGCGAAGGCTGAAGATGGCATACATCACTCCCGGTACGTCCCGCCATCGCTCTCTTGGCCCTCGGGAAACGGAACAGGTACATATCATGACGTTCTCTTGCAGGCCCAGCCTGTCTCCACCGTTCCTATTACTCGCATGAGCACAAGTATTTTGCCTCGTGAGTTCGATTCAGGGGGAAAGCATTAATTCGCCACACGCTAACGGTTGTTCATCGCACCAGGACCAGGCATGACTGTTCGGGTGCTTGTCCCGCAATCATGCGTGGGATGAAAGTGGTCTGGATGTGGATATGCCTGCTAGTGGCATATCCGCACGATGTTATATAGCACCACGGTCCATGGCAGCCTCTGAGCAGCCCCGTAACGTACCCTCGTCCCGGTTTGAATACCTTGAGCACCATGGTTTTTGGGATTCTTGGTACGTTCCGATGTGCCTATTATTCTCGTTAATCCTCAACTGACCAGCTTGCTTTCGTACAAAGAGGACCACAGGCTTGACAATGTCCCGGGGACAGGGCTGTTATCTGACCGTGGAAGAGTCGACTCGGTCACAGCAGACGAAACGAAGGAGCTCAAACGCGGGACTGGCAAGGACTCACATATCATCCTCATTCCTCAACCTTCGGACGATCCTCGTGATCCGTATGTCATCTTTAGTAGCATTTTGGACGTATGGTTCGCTCATCCCATTCTATGAAAATCCTAGGTTGAACTGGCCGAGGTGGAGAAAGGAAGCTTGCTTTTGGACGCTGTGAGTGTCTTCGGTTCTGACCCGCCTCTCAGCACGTTCACGTTTCTTTCAAATCACACCTTAGAGTTTTAATGTCATGCATTACGGATTCATTGGCCAGTATGGCCTCTCCCGCATATGTAGCGTTGTCCAAGCAATTCAAGACATCGGTGGACGACATTGCTTCTTCGTTTGGTGCATACGCTCCCGCGCTTGGAATATCCATGTAAGCTGCTCCAAATCATCCACCATCTACTTGGCTCAGATGGCGAATCGCATAGCCTGCTGCAAAATACCTTGGCCGTCAAGTACGGGCAGCGGATAATATACCTCGTGTCCACCTTTTTGGTATGTGGTGGTGGTACTGTCCTGTCATCATGCTACGCTGATTACTTGCAGATGTTTATAGTGTGCCTGTGGACAGCTCTTAGCCCCAATCTGACTTCCATCCGTGTTTCGCGCATATTTCAAGGTTTTGGGATGGCTGCTGTGCAGTGGTATGTACTAAAAACATCACAACATTACTGATCGGCTCAAGAGCATTGCATTACAGTCTCGTCGCAGCGACTATCGAGCACATGTACTTGTGAGTGTTTAGCTATCATGCAGTGGAAGGTGTTGAACTCATGTCATTTTGTCATAGTGTTCACGAGCGTGGCTTCCGCTCAATCATTTGGAATGTTTTCTTGTTAGGGGGCACAACAATGTGAGATATCGGATGGGTCACGACTCACAAGTATGGCTGTGAGCTAATAGGGCTGGGGCAGAGGACCGCTTGTATACGGCTACGTTGTCCAGGACCTGTCCTGGCAGCTTGGATTCTGGTTTGCCGGTATCGCCTGCGGACTAGCCTTCCTCTGCGTATTCTTCTTTGTGCCCGAGGTCAGTCTAGTTGTCATCCAGTTGGCTTCGGCGGGAAACGGCATATTTACCATCACCTAGACAACATGGCGTCGCCAAGAACCTGTGAAACCTTCGGTATATAACAAAGCCACACCTATCGACATTTATGATGAGGACGACGTCAAGAAAATGCCCCAGATGGAATCAGCCCCGGAGGAACATGCCGACCTCAACATTCCGATGCGTCAAATGGGCGCACCCTCGTTCATTTCTCAGCTCAAGATCTACAACGGTACCTTCTCTGATGAGAGCCTTTGGAAGATTTTTATGCGTCCATTTGTTCTCGTCCTCTCGCCGGTGGTTCGTGTGGCACTTGTCCAGCGCACATTCTCATTTAGTGACACATCTCTTAGACATGGTTTATGATTTTGACCATTTTGATGCCCCAGCTGTTCTTCGGTACGATGCAAAACTCTCGTCACTTCCTTTCCGCAAGCGACTATTGACACATGTACCTGACAGGTGCACTCTTGTTATCTGAGTCGACGATCTTCACAGTCACATACCACTTCAGTCCAGCTCAGATTGTGCGTTATTTTATTCGGATCGTTCGCGCGTCTCACTGACCTCCACATCCATGCCGAATCTGTTAGGGTTTAGCGAACCTGGGTGGTCTTGTTGGGATTATCCTGGCTATGCTCGTCAATGGGCCGCTCAGCGACCGGGCAATTGTCTGGATGTCACAGCGTAACCGCGGGATCTACGAGCCCGAGTACCGGCTCGTATTCATGTTCAGCATGCTGTTTGGCGTGTTTGGATACGTCGGCTGGGCGATCGGAATCGAGAAAACATGCCGTGGATCGGAGCGGTCGCATGCTTCGCGTACGTGTTATGGCACCCCTCTGTTGTCTATTCCGATGCTTGCTTACTTGCATTCCTGAACACTACCCCCGGTCTTTGTCACGCCATTCCGCCGTGCAATTGTCTCACCTTCCAACTTCCCGTTGCACCCCACTTGCACTCACTCCGAGTCGCCCCCTTCCACGTCGGTATAATAACCCACACACGGCAGAATGGTGTTGTTCAGCACAGTCGCATCCACCGGGGCCGCCACAACCTACGTGCTCGACACGCACGGCGCTTCTGACGCACTCCACATCCTCTCCCTTGTCCATTCCGCGACCAACCCCTCTTCTACGGCGCGACGTTCTTCGTGAACCGCGTCTTCGTCGCTCCATGGATTCACGGCCTCGCTGCTCATCCTCGGCGCGTGCCAGGCCGTGTGCTGCCTCGCGTCCGTCCCGATGTACGTGTATGGGAAGCGCGTGCGATCATTAGTGAGTGCTCGCACTTTCTCTGCATTCATTCAATGCTGAATGTACTCCACACAGATTGCTCGCCATCCTCGTCTTGCGAGTTCCCCCCGCCGGGGGTAAAGCGGGCGTATCCGCGTCCACGTCCGATTTTCCCCAGTCACCGTGGTCCGCGGCCGTGCCGCAGCCAGAGCCTGATTCGAAGCTTCGGTGAGCCGCGGACGGAGCAGGCTCGGATCCCCGAGATATACGAACATCCTCCCCTTTCTTGTGTGCTCTCAGTAGCCTGGGCGCTGTGCGCCCCCGTTCGGATACTCATATTGACGGACTCACGAACTAATGATCATGATCACGAACTCTGCTCGAAGCTTAACGACCGGCTCGCTAATGTTCGACGATACGATCATGGTGGATGTGAAGGAGGAGAGGTGTTTGTGGGAGCGGGGATCGGAATCGACGTGTGCGGTTTACCATATATGATATATCATCTCCGGACTTAAAACCGCCCTTTCAACTATGAATTGCCGGTAGTTCCGCCGTCCTTTCTACAGTGTCAGGTCGCCAAACATGCCACGCCCGCTCACGACGTCAGAACTTGCAAGTTGCAGGTAGCTGGAACTACGGCTCACCTTCCAGCGTCGATGCGCAGTCAACCGACATGGCAACAGGCTCGAGCGACACGATGAGTATCGCCCGCCGCGCAATGCGGCGTAATCAGTCTCATATCGCACTGAGTAACTTCCATTGCTCGCTCTCATATTATAAGTATCGCATACCTCCTCCATCGCGCAGATGCATCGTCGTCGTCGTCGTCGTCTCCCAATCTCGCGTCACCCTACCCACCGACCCCGCTCCCTTCTCCGCGGTGCTCACCTCCCCATACCGGCCATCGTCCATCACAATTGCTCCAAATTCTGACGCGCAAGCTACTAAACACTGCCCTTTGTCCGCATTCCTATATCCTCGGTGATCGTGAACACGCGCTATGGGTGAAATTGTCTTCGATAGGCAACAAGATCAGGCCTCGGCCGGACATGCGCATATAAGAGCAAGTTCCGTGATTCATTGTTGGATATATATGCAGCATAGCAAGACGGAAAGCACGACGATAGTTTGACCTTGTGTTTCTACAGCTTCAACTCTTCTTCAGTCTTCCGTCTTCAGTCTGCGACTTCTACTTCCTGTGAGCCTTCGACTGAACCATCGGCGCCGATCAGAGCGAGCTGGAGGCCGCAAGGCTGAGCCAGATCAGCGTGCTGATCACACGCGCAAGCGTCCCGTCCATTCGAAACTGACCTGACGATCGCCTCGATCTCGAAGAGCGCGTCGAGCGGGAGGCGCGCGACCTGCACCGCGGAGCGCGCAGGCTTGTGGTCCCCGAAGAAGTCGGCGTAGATCGTGTTCACGGCCTTGAAGTCGTCCATGTTCTGCAGGAAGACCTGCAAGCGCCGCGCCCGAGTCGATACTCAGTACTCAGCGCCTGCTGCTGCCTCGGCGCATCGCGCATGACATGAGAATCGAGGGGGCATCTGGACGCACCGTCGTCTTCACGACCTTGCCGAGCTCCCCTCCGCCCGCCTCGACGACCGCCTTGAGGTTCTGCAGGGCCTTCTTCGCCTGCGCCTCCACGCCGCCCTCGACCTTGAGCGCACACATATGAGGATGAGGATGAGACGACACCCGTTCGAAGGACGGTCTACATGGCGGCACTGACCAGCTTGCCGGTGGACGGGTCCAAGCCGAGCGAGCCCGAGCAGAAGAGCAGGTCGCCGACCTTGATCGCCTGGTTGTAGGGACCTACAGCAGCAGGTGCGCCTGCACGCAGAGGTGTACCGTGATCGTGATGAGCTTACGTTCGACTGGGAACGGGGCGCAGAGAACGGGGCTCACTAGAGGTGGAGACGGGAGACAAGGACGGGTGGGTGTTGATGCTCATCGTTCGAACGCGCTGGCAGGCTGGAGGCGGCTGGAGACGGCTGGTGGATATCCGCGGAGTCAGGGTCCTTCTTGCCGAAAACGCGGTGGTAGACCGAGCAGTGAGAGAGCGGGGGAGGGAGAGAAGAGGAGCCTGCATTGGAATTCGACTTGCGGTCGACTGCACGCGCTGGTCTGAGTCAGGACAGGTCAGGACGAGGCCAAACGTTGGGTCTGGTGCAAATTAATGATTATATAACATAACTGAAGCAAGCAACACAGCTCTCTGTTAGTATATCGGTTAGTACACGCGCCTGTCATCCTCCGCTGGACGCGCGAAAGCGGGGTTCGACTCCCCGACAGAGAGTCCGTTGTGCGACAAGTTTTTGTTTTGGTCGGATTCAAAGATGGTTTAGAGTGGTCCAACATGCTCAAAAGATGGATGTCTACACCCCAATCCCACTCGCCCATTCCCTCACCGTTACCCTATCTCCCACTCTAACAACGCCCTCTCCTCCAACAACAGCATTGCACCCAAAGCAAGGCTTACTCATCCGCCCAGGGTCCTTGTTCCGACGGAACTTCAACAGCACCTTGTACGGGACAGCGGCATCTCGCACCCCGCTTACGTTGTCGACGTTCGGAAGCTGATCCACCACAGTCACGTCAGCTCGCCGCAACCATTTGGCGGGAGTCAAAGAAGCGTATGAAAGCGGGACGCACAAGACACCGCGCGCACTTCGACACCAGCGTAAACGTGCGCAGCTCCTCGGAAGCGTCTTCAAGTTCGGACGGGTCAGAACGGTGGACGACGATCCGCCGCCACATGTCCTCCGCGAAGGGCACCCCGGAGCCCGTGAGCACGATGTTCGGGCGGAACCTGCCCCCGCCGTTGCGCGGTGATCAGTGTCAGTCTTCAACGCACACATCATGTGCACGAGAACTACTAGTACTCACCGCTCGATCTGGATGTCCCCCGCGCGCCAGCGCTCGCGGTCGAACTGGCCGATCTGCGCCTCGGGGCGCTCGCTCGCGGCGTACGCGCCGACGACGCGGCGGACCTCCCCGACGCTCTCCTCGCTCGCGACGAGGAACGGGTACCCGTCCTGGAAGACCGCGGACGCCTTGAGGTCCGGGTACGCGTGCGTCGGGGGGCACGCGCGGACGCGCGGGCCCTTCATGACGAGGTGCACGGGCTGCGCGAAGTACCGCGAGAGGATCTCGGAGGGGGTGCGGCCGCCGGGCCCGTGGCGGTCGAGCGCGGCGCAGACGTAGCCTTGCACTCGCATGACTTTGAACATGACGCACTCGTCGATGCTGCGTCGGGCGAGTCAGATCGCTGGGCGCGACTCGGAGGGGTGGGGCGGACTTGACGTACATGGGCCAGTTGGCGAGGATATCTGGGGTGGGGTTCAGGGGCACGGAGAACGTCTCGCAGCCAGAGTCCTCCGGGAAGGAGATGACTAGCCGCCCACCGTAGGGCGATGCAGGGTCGGGCTCTATGCGGGGGGTGATAAGCACCATCTGAGAGAAGTCGGTTGCAGAAATAATTGAGCACAGAATCCCCCCGCGCGCGCGGGCGCGAAGCGTGTAAATGCTGACCTTGGCCACTTCTCTGGCGGTGATCACTGCATGCGACTCCTGCTCGATGATGCACCACCTTCTATCGTTCTGAATGCACAAGAAATCACAACCACATCAGTCAGTCACGGCACTGGTACTGGGCAGACGCGAGAAGTCATTAAGCGAGCGCGTGGGGGTGCTTCTGTTCCCGCGTCCAGCTCGCCAGCGCAACGATGACTCGACTCCCCAAGCATCGAGACGCGCGCGCCCCGTCGATAGGGACGCAGTGGCACCGAGGGGGGGGGGATAAAACATACTTCAAGGCCTTCCGGGGTATACCGCCAGCTCTGCACGGACGTCCCACGACAGCTCTGCAAACGCGCCGTCAGCCAATGCCTCAGCCTGAGACACGACTGCCATAAGATGGGCCCCCACCTTGATAGGGTGGACGAGGATCTTGGAGACCCTCACGTCGCCCACCTCGAACGGCACAGAGATCTCGCGGTCGAACGCGGCCCCGTTCGCGCCCTGTTCGCGCTCTTCGGCTCCGCAAGGTCATCATCCCTCAGCAGTTCTGGCGGGCAGACTGGACTCGGACTCGTCCCGTTCCCGACGGCGACCGCCCCGACTTTGGCTTGGCCCGGGGCGACCGCCGGGCGAGCCCCCAGAGAAAACCGGTGAAGGCGACGAGGAGGACGGAGGCGGTCCATGTCCGGGTCGACGGGGACTGGGCCGCGGACCAGTGTTCTATGACGTCGAGCAAGGAAAGTTAAGGACCATGGCCGAGAATATCTAAGCTTAGGCTGACCGCGGGCGGCTGTGCTACGCCAAAAGTATTCACGATAGGCGCCTCTCGAACTCGAACTGGGCGTTGCCGCCCAGCGCTCAGCGCTCGAGTCGGTAAGTACTTACGCGACCATGGTCCATGACGACCCGGTTTTCAGTTTCAGGCCTAGGACGGGTGGCACTCCGGCCTACTAGGTCTCCCAAGAACATAGAGAGGCATGGCCCATGCCTGTATAATATTGATTGGATTGCCAGTGTAAAGCACACCAGGATCGACTCGTAGTCGTAGGTAGGAATAGGATCCGGGTCATGACTCATGAGTTCATTAAATATTTAGTACAGCAGTCGTGGCCCGATGCAGGAAGTCAGAGCGCACAGCACCTGGGGGGGGGGGGGGGGGAAGGTTGAAGGGGAAGCCTAGAAAAACATGACATGCATCGTGCAGCGGGGCCTTTCCGGATCCGCTCAGGCTGCTCGGAGTCGCTCAACGTTTCGGCTCGAGCTCTGGCCCGGGCGGCGCAGTGCCCGCGGGTTAAGTTGGGGGGAGTCGCGAGTTGCGATCGGATGCCGGGAGGGAGTCTCCGCGGAAACGGAAAAAAGAAAAAGGTGGGGATGGCGCGCGATCTGTGCACAATCCGTGCATTGTCAGCCAGGCGAGCGCGCTACATAGTGCGAAGGGGGGCAGGTGCTCACGAACGACCGGGCGCGCTTCCCGTACACGTACATCGTCGGGACGCACGTGAGGCAGAGGACGGCCTCGCAGGCGCCGACGGCGAGCAGGGTGCGCTCGACGCCGGCGGAGAGGATGGCGCCGTTGGCGAAGAAGCTCGTGCCGTACGAGAGCAGGTTCCGGGCGCACTCGGTGAGGACCATGATGTGCAGGGCGTTGGCGCCGTGCGTGTCGATGAGGTACGCAAGCCGAGCACTGCCGGAGACGACGGTGCCGAAGTATATCGTCCTGTCGTGCCCACAGGAGCGGAGAGGAGTTAGATGGGGTGCCACGAGGGTACAGGGTGGCGCGATAGGTGAGAAAAATGGGACGTACGCGAGGCATGCGACCGCTCCAACCCAGGGCATATGACGGTTGTTTCCTATTGCCCAGCCTATATAGCCAAAGCCCTCCAACAGTAGGCTGAACATGAAGACGATGCGATACTCGGGCTCATAAATGCCCTGGTTGTGCCGAGACATCCAGATGATCCACCAGTCGTTGAGGGACCGATGACAACCATCGCAATGATAACCCCGACAAGGCATCCGATGTTCGTTAGAGCCTGAAAGTGCCGTAGGGATATGATATGAACAATATCAGCATGGACGCTGAGGGAAAGACGCACAGTCTCAGACGCGTTGAAGCCATACGTGACAGTGAAGATCGTGGACGAGCACACCGAGACGAGAGCTACCTGGGTATTAGTTGCTTTGCCTATTAACAAAGAGATATCCGAAGGCTTGGAACGTACTCTGGAAACATGACGGGATCGTATAGCTCAGCAATAAGAACCACGTCTGCAATATATATGCAAGCATAAAATCAGGTAATGCACACGAGACTACGAGTTGGCATATGGATACGCACCACAGGTGACAAAACGAAAGGGAATGGCCGCAAGAAAATCCTCCACAGGCTCTCATCAGAAAGGGTACCGTTATAGACCTTGAGCTGGGAGAGGAAAGTGGGTGTATTTGAAGATCGTGGACTGAGGTCGACAGGAGAAATATCTCCCTCCAACGTTTGTGAAGCCTTCTCAATATTATCATTGTTGATCGAGCATGCACGGTCGGTCCGCTCCGGATGGATCGAAGACGCTTGACGATGATACGTTGTCTGTATGCGACCATGATCACAGGCTACTTCTATGCAAAACGATAGATGAGGAAACTCACCTCGGGCACGAAAACGAACACTGCAATAAAGAACAACCCGCCGGCGATACCGATGAACCAGAACCCGAGCCGCCAGGATAGCCCCTGGATGACATAGCCATTAATCAGGGTTGCCCTGCTTGCCTCCCGTTAGCCCATGCGGCTATACTCATACGGGACGCGAAAAAAATGATCTCACACCGTCGAACCAATCCACTGGAAGATAGTGCACACACATGAACGTGAGCCGCGTTCGTGGACGCTTCAGAGGAGAATATAAGGTCAGGCCCACCAAAGCGACGGAAACGTGAGAGGTCGACCACTCACAAGTATAGGTGCTCGATCGTGGCTGCGATAAGACTGAATGGTAATCCTATTAAGTACGGCAACAACATTCAGCACTTGCGTGGGGCATTGTTACGTACCATTTCGATGCAGCTTGTCCGAATCCCTGGACTATGCGAGATGCGCGGATGGACGCCAAGTTTGGGCTGAGGGCGGTCCAGAAGCATGCTACGAACATCTAGTTACATACCGGTCAGTTGTCGCGTTGTGGGTATGAAACAGCAAGAGCAGATCTCCGCGTACGAAAAATGTGGACAGCAGGTATACTGCCCGATGCCCATACTTCAAAGCAAAAGGGCTTTGCACAAGCCTATGGTCCGTCGAGTTAGATGTCTTCGTTGAACCAGACCAGAACCACATACATGAACACGGCTGCCCCAGGGAGGATAACGCTAAATGTAGACGCGACCTCGTCCACAGATACGTCGAGCTGCTTCGCCAGCTGGAAGAACCCAGAATTCGTAAAACTGGCCAGCGAGTCTGCGACGCTTGTTACGGATACTCTGTTCAGTGTAACGAAGAACGGAGCGAATGAGTGACATGAAAGCAGAGGTTCGCACAAAGCATACACACAGGGTCCAGAAGCACGCTTCCTTCTTCCACCTAGGCCAGTTCAGGCTAGGATCGACGTTGTGATTGACAGTGAGCGATCACCGCATTTTAGCACGAGCACTTGATAGGACGTACGGATCAAGGGTCGTCCGAAGGCTGAGGAATAAGTATTATGTGCGAGTACTTGCCAGACCCGTGTTTGAGCTCCTTTGCCTCGTCAGTTGAGAGCGGGCCGGCTTTGGCGGACAGCAGCCCAGTCCCTGGAACGTTGTCCAATTTGTGGTCCTCTGAAAATGCAGAGCGATACCATAGCGTTAATATTCGCTAGAAGGAAAACCGACCTGGCACTTACCGAGTATGCCAAAAGCCATGGCTCAGCAAGATTCGAGGGGGTGACGGTAAGCGGACGCTTACAATTCAGCCCCTCCGCTGCCGGTGTCGTACTATATAACCTGAAGCGAAGAAGACGTGAACAGCCACATTGGGGCGAGTTCGAGGATGGGGGTGGCTACAGCCTATCGGGCAGTCGACCGATCGGCTGCATGCTGTTAGCCATAATGCAGGAAGGGGTTCTGTCATACAAACCACTCCGAGGACGTTCCGAGGCCTTGAAACGCCTGGAAGAGATTGTTTGGAAACCAGCTTTGTGACGAGACTGGAAACACGGTTGTTCGAGTGGACGGCGAAGTAACGTATGAACGTACCGGGAATTGTCCGTCCCTCGCTGCGACCTCATGGAGGGATTAACTTTCCGGGAAACTGATCAACGCATGCACAACGTTGCGTACTGTGCGATCGAGCCTTGGCGGACCGGTAAGGGATCTGCAGACTGCAAGGCGGTGAGCACTCCCAACGCCGCAGGTCCCTTCGAACTCTAAATACTGTACGTGAGGATAACCGCAGCGTAACGAAACAGCTGTACGTTCATAATGATGAGCGAATTGTGAGGGGCAAAGCTCGACGCGTAGCGAGAACTTGCCGCAGTGGCCACGACGACGATGCGCCTGTCGAGGCAGCTGGAGGTACAAGTACGCTCCTCCCAAGGGTTCTGAGCGTCGTAATCGGCAGTTACGGGTACAAATCGATAATAAAAAAACAAGTTTTTCGGAACTGAAGCAAGCCGTTGGTGGTGGTGGTGGACGAGAGGAAACATGCCGCGGCGGACCCGCCGGACCGGTTTTGCGAGGGACTGGGCGTCTACTGGTACCCCTTCCGAGCCAGTTCAACTTTCTACTACAGTATAATACTTGTTCTTCATGACCTTTTGATCGCTTTTTACCCCAGCGTCGGAGACCTTCCCCAGCTATGGTTCTGTGTCCGCGTCAACATGTTGTTGCCGGCCCGGCCGGCCGTCGAATACCTGTGTTCAGAATATCTTCGCAGGCGGCCCAACAGCGGATGTCACTACATATCGCTATCGATGTCTTTCCGATACCGCATTTGCCGTCCTCGGATACCGTCACAGCCAACGCATCGCTTCCTAAGAGACCCCGAAGTTGCCGTTAGAGGAAATCGCGCCGTCCGGCCATGGTCACTTACCTGTTCCTCTGCAGAAGGAACGAGATTTTCCTTCGCTATGATGGTATCCGCGACATCGTCGTGCAGCTCCACGAGCTGCCGACCCCTCGTACCACCGCCGGCAGCCTGAGCCTGAGCGGCGGCCTCGGCATTCCGAGTCCCATGGCACGACTCGGATGCGACCCGCCACGCACGGGACGCGCGCCAACGCTCGGCGACGGTGTTCATCCCGGCGACCCACCCGGTGGTTGTGAGGAAGCAGTACCGCAGACTCGGCATCGCATCGACGACGGAGCGCGCGACGGCGGCGAAGGGGAAGGACGCGGGGCGGATGTCGTTGAGGAAGGCGTCTTCCGATATCATGGACCCTCCGTCCAACTCTGAGTCGGTGGGGTCCATCCATGCGTCGCAGTAGAAGACGAAACGGAGGTGCGTCAGAGAGGGGAGGTCGAGGAGGGCCGGGAGGAGCGTGTCGCGCTGCCATCATACGCGGGGGCAGGCCCCCCCCCGGGGTCAGCATCTCATCTCTCTTGCATGCGGCGGTATCGCGAAGGGGTGCTCGCTCACCCAGATGTCGACCCACGGGACTGCGGGATAATACGATGGAGCCTCGTACCGATAGTTGACGCACAGCGTCAGGTGCGTCAAGATCGCCGCGGCCTCGCTGGGATCATCCCGACCAGTGGTGCCCTGGGCTCCTCCCAGGATCGGATGTGGAGTTTGAGCCGCGTGGGCGGGTGCTCGCGAAGAGACTCCACAAGGTATCGCTTCCTGTCTGAATCCAGTTCGACCGAGTTGAGCGTCGTCACGCCTATCTGGCCCCTCAGGTTCAGCATGAAAAGTGTTTCCGGCTCGCAGATCAATTGCTCGAGACGCTTCCAACTTGTCCGCTGCTCTTGTGCCCTGGTGTTGCGCTCTCGGGTCATTTTGAAGGAGCCGTAGGGAGTCCAGTCATCGGACTCGGCGCCATCCTCAGCGTCCGGGTACCCGGGGAGATGCAACGTCCCGCTCAGGTTCGGGAACAGGTCCAAGAGGAGGGGGAGGTGCAGGACGCCCGCAGGACTGTGCAGCGTGAGAGACCGCAAGGCGTGGAACTGGGTGCCAGTGAATGGCGGGAGGGAATCCGCGAGAACCCCCGCTGGGACAAGTCGTATGGGGGAATAAGACATCGTGAGATTCTCGAGGGAATTCGCCATAACGGAGAGAGCGGCGCTGAGCGAAGCTGGGGACCACCACTCAGGCTCAGTGCCGCCTACAGGATCCATGAAATCGATGGCAAGCGTTTTGAGGGGAGAGCGCACGGCGGCGATGAAGTCTACCGTTTTTGTCCGGCCGTAGATCGTCAGCTCTCGCAAACTAGCAAGCTCGCCGACGGCCGCGGCCAGCTTAGGGTTGTCGAGGTATCCCAGGGGCCGTTCGTCGACATCGGAGTGCAGCTCAAGCGACGTGAGGAAGCGGCGTGCTTCAAAATCGCGACGAGGCAATCGATGGCGCGCTCGCTGCCCTCGGGATGAGTTTCGTCGTGGGCGACGTCGATTCTGAGGGCGACGATGTGAGGAAGACGGGCAGCGGCGTCGGAGAAGACGAAGTCGTGGAACTTGCGGATGATGTCCACATTCTTGAGAATAACCGGTTGGTTCCTGAGTATGTTTCGAATAGCGATTGGGCGAAGGGCAGAAGAAGTGAGGGAGAGTGATAGGAGGTCGGGATAATCGGTCAGAAATAGGCAGATGGTGTCCAGGACGTCGAGATCGAGCGAAGGCATCTGAAGATTATGCTGAAAGGAGATCCCGACGGATCTGGCAGTTCATTGAGCGGCTCGGACTCGGATAGCACCATTTCCCAGAATACGAGACTCACTGAACTGCGTTCTGCCGCGGTTTTGTTTTCGTGCGGATGGATAGGGTCTACGCTCGGGCTTCAGATGTTCAACGTTTTGATCAACTTTGAAGCGCTCCGAGTCAACTCCAGGGCTGGCTGCGGCGCGAGCGGGGCCGAAACCCACTGCGGCAGAATACATAAAAATAGGGCTTGAGATACGTCGGTCAGAGGAAGTTTGGGCTTGTCACCGTCTCGAGTCGTATTCGCAAGGGGTTAATAATTCTGTAAAGTCTGTTTCAGAACAGCGAATACGGTGCAGGAGCGTTTCGACGGTGGAGTTGTGTTGTGGAGGCAGGCTCCTCAACAATAGAGGCGCTGCGCGTCGCATCGCGTTCACTGCTGGCTGTTCACTGTCGCGCCAATAACGATAGACGCCCATTCTGGGGCGCGCCGTGTCGCGTCAGTTGTGTTGTCGCGTCCTATCGCGTCGCTTCGCGCCACAATTCTGCAAATTCTGTAGGCCCATAAAAATATATCGATGCCCCAATGGAACTTCTTGGCACACTACATATACATAACTGATACGGCGGCGGCCCACAGTATCAACATTTTCTCAGGCTGTACCATCACGAATTCGCCGATTTCCATCCTTCCCCTGGTCCGGGCAGCCGTACGAGCCTCGCGCGCCAGCGCTTATGAGCGGTGGAGGGAACCTCCGGAAGGTACGCTACGTGCGGAGCTAGCACAAGTCTACGAGCAAAGCCAGCGAGAGATGGGCCAGTGCAGCTGCACTGGGAGGACCTACTGTATCTGCGTTGAACGTTGACCGGCGACCCCGTCTGTACTGAATTTTGGAGGACCGTCCTCCGGATAGAGCACATCTATACACGCGACCTCATCGTAAAGACACTGAGAGGATATGCAAGGTCTGTGGAGGTGTTCCATAGTTTTATAGTGGAGCGTGTAGGACGCGAACGAAAGGTCCGGAAAAGTTCTTGAACCGAAAACACTCGATCGGGCGCTTCCGGGAGCTTGCCGGAACGTGCCGGAACACAAATATTTGTGCACAGGTGCGCTGTTCGTACCTATGCCATATTGATACCATACAGTACTAGTACTGTATACCGCTTGGCAATCGCAAGCCATCGCGCAACCGATTCCACAAGATCCGCAGGAAATGAGTCTCATTAGTATGTCTGACCTACCTTAGTTCTCTGTGACCCATTGATTTATGATCGCTGACGATTGGTGATCCCATTGGCAGGGATGCATTCGGACGACCAACTGGTTGAAGCTCTTCACGGACAACCGTTGCTCAACTTGACATTCTGCATTGAGTCTGCAACCGCATCACCACCGTCTCCGATGTGCTTTCTTTCGCGCGCCCATGCCAGGGAAGCTCAGTGGTTCGAGTCCGGCCAGAGCCTGAGCTGCAAGTTGAGGCAATTTAGGTCCCAGGAGCTTTCCGTCGGATAGAGACGAGAATGGCGCGCGTGTCGGTCTCCTAGTGGAATCACAAGCACATTAGAACTTAGCGTGAGTTCGTCGCAATTCACTGGCCAGTTGTTGGTCGTAGCGCACAGCGCCCGGCGAGGCCAAAAAAAACTTGGACAAAAGTATAAGTATCGCGACGTTGCGATTCTACGTCGATTGCGCCGGCGGCGTCCGTAGTAGTGACCGCCTTCTAATCGGCGTACCTCCACACATGGCACGGTTCTCGTCACAACCAATGCATCGCTTCCTAAGAGACCAGAACACATGAGGTTGGTCGATACAGTAAGTTAGAAGAAATTCACCTGCCTGTTCTTCTGTAGATAGGACAAGGCCCTCCTTCGCCATGATGGCCTCCGCGACATCATCGTGCAGCTCCACGAACCCCCGATTCCTGCCGGCCCCCGAGTCGGCACCCCCATCAGTCGCGATCCGCCACGCACGGGACTCGCGCCAACGCTCGGCGACGGAGAACACGGCGACGGTCTTCATTTCAGCGGCCCGCCCGGTGGTTGTGAGGAAGCAGTACCGCAGACTCGGCATCGCATCGGCGACGGAGCGCGCGACGGCGGCGAAGGCGAAGGACGCGGGGCGGACGTCGTTGAGGAAGGCGTCTTCCGATATCGTGGACCCTCCGTCTAACTCTGGATCAGGGGTCCATCCATGCGTCGCAGTAGAAGACGAAACGGAGGTGCGTCAAAGAGGGGAGATCGAGGAGGGCCGGGAGGAGTGTGTCGCGCTGTCATTATACGCGGACAGGCCCGGGGTCAGCATCTCTCGCGTGCGGCGGTATCGTGAAGGGGTGCTCGCTCACCCAGATGTCGACCCACGGGACTGCAGGACGACCCGACGGAGCCTCGTACCGATAAGTGACGCACAGCGTCAGGTGCGACAGGACCGCCGCGGCCTCAGGTGGGATTATCCCGACCAGTGGTGCCCTGGGCTCGTCCCAGAGCGAAAGTTGGATGTGGAGGTTGAGCCGGGTGGGCGGGTGCTCGCGAAAAGACTCCACAAGGTATCGCTTCCTATCTGAACCCAGTTCCATCGAGCACGAGTTGACCGTCGTCAAGCCTATCTGGCTCCTCAGGTTCAGCATGAAAAGTGTTTCCGGTTCGCAGATCAATTGCTCGAGACGCTTCCAAGTCCGCTGCTCTTGTGCCCTGGTGTTGCGCTCTCGGGTCATTTTGAAGGAGTCGTAGGGAGTCCAGTCATCGGTGCCATCCGCGGCGTCCGGGTACCCAGGGAGATGCAACGTCCCGTTCAGGTTCGGGAACAGGTCCAAGAGGAGGGGGAGGTGCAAGACGCCCGTGAGACTTAGGCGCAGTGTGAGAGACCGCAAGGCGTGAAACTGGGTGCCAGTGAATGGCGGGAGGGAATCTGCAAGAACCCCTACTGGTACAAGTCGTACGGGGGAATAGATCATCGTAAGATTCTCGAGGGAATTCGCGATAACGGAGAGAGCGGCGCCGAGGGTAGCTGGGGACCACTCGGTGCCAGTGCCGCCTACTACAGGATCCACGAAATGGATGGCAAGCGTTTTGAGGGGAGAGCGGACGGCGGCAATAAAGTCTACCGTTTTTGTCCGGCCGTAGATTATTAGCGCTCGCAAACTAGCAAGCTCGCCGACGGCTGCGGCTAGCTTAGGATCGTCAAGGTATCCCAGGGGCCGTCCGTTGGCATGGGAGTGCAACTCGAGCGACATGAGGGAAGGCGCGCGCTTGAAAATCGCAAGGAGGTAATCGATGGCGCGCTCGCTGCCCTCGGGATGAGTTTCGTCGTGGGCGACGTCGATTCTGAGGGCGACGATGTGAGGAAGACGGGCAGCGGCGTCGGAGAAGACGAAGTCGTGGAACTTGCGGATGATGTCCACATTCTTGAGAATAACGGGTTGGTTCCTGAGTATGTTTCGAATAGCGATCGGGCGAAGGACAGAAGAAGTGAAGGAGAGTGATAGGAGGTCGGGATAATCGGTCAGAAATGCGCAGATGGTGTCCAGGACGTCGAGATCGAGCGAAGGCATCTGAAGATTATCCTGAAAGGAGATCCCGATGGATCCAGTTCATTGAGCGGCGTCGGCAGCATTTTCTAGAATACGAGACTCACTAAACTGCGTTCCGCCGCCGTTTTCGTTAAGGTCCACGGCCGAGGTTCAGATGACTCGTTCAATGTTCAACGTTCAACGTTAACTTTGATCAGCTTTGAGGGGTCCGAGTCAACGTTAACCGCAGTGGCGGATGTTGTGTTGGACGCTATGTAGACGCACATAATGTGGACGGGCGATTATCGATGGCTGTGTTGGCGCCCCTGGTGGCCTGGGTCAAGTTCTCGAATCCTTTCTCCTGCCAGTGCTCAACCTTGGACAGGTAGGTACCCCAATTCGATGGTAATGGGCTGTTTCCTACGGCGCATAGGGAACGAATAGCACCCGGTACAGGCAAGATGTGACACGTATTTCGAGACGCCGGCCCAGGTAGTATAACATGTGTACATCAGATATTCCATAGTGGTGAGGTCGTTAGCATTAACTCGAGCATCAGCGGCAGCGGGAGCGCACTGCGCTCTCCCAAGAAAGAGGAAGGGCCGACTCGGGGTTCTCCGCTCCTCGCCGCTCAACACTCTGAGGCCTTCTGCGAGTCCGACGCGGCGGTCGCCGCAAATTTAGGACAGTCGGCCGCGGATGCCGGAAGGTCTCCGCGGAACAAGCGGGGATGGCGTGCGACCTATGCGTTGTGTGTTCAACATTCAGCGTCGCGCACAGCACGGGGGAATCGAATCAGAGGGAAGAAAAAGAAACTCGGTGGAAGTTAGGACTCACAAACGACCGCACGCGCTTCCCATACACGTACATCGGGATGCACGCGAGCGCGCAGACGGCCTGGCACGCGCCGATGACGAGCAGCGACACCTTCACGCCGTGGGAGAGGATGAAGCCGTTGGCGAAGAACGTGGAGCCGTAGAGGACCATCTCCCTGGCGGCGTTGGTGAGGGAGAGGATGTGCAGCGCGTTCGCGCCGTGCGTGTCGAGCAGGTAGGTCACTGCCGCCCCGGTGCAGACGGAGAGACTGAACGCGGTCATCCTTCTCATGCATGCCAGAGCACCGATGGAGCAGAGGGTGTTTTTTTTTCAGGATGAGAATGGTCAGTGGTTAGTGGTTGGATACAAGGGATTGGGGCGCTTGGGACATACGTGATGCATATGACGGCTCCCATCCAGGACATGTGTTGGTCGTTGCCGACTCCCCAGCCGATATAGCCAAACACGCCAAAGAGCATGCAAACCATGAAGACGAGCCGGTATTCGGGCTCGTAGATACCGCGGTTGCGCTGGGACATCCAGACGATGGTTCGGTCGCTCAGAGTTGTAATAGAAATCGCAAAAACGGTCCCAACGAGGCCAGAGAGATGTGTTAGGCCCTAATGAGTTGGATGTATATATGAAGATAAGGAGCGGCAATATTAGGCATGGAAGGACGCACAATTTGGGCAGCATTGAAGTGATACGTGATCGTGAAGATTGTCGTCGAGCAGATGGAGATCAAACCTGCACGAGCGTCAGCGCTTGTTACTATCCTATGCAGAGACGAGACGGTGAGCAGAAGCTCATGAGCAAGCAAGCGTACCGGACAACACTGATGGAAGCGAAGCAGCCAAGAATATGAACCATGTCTGCGCGATGGACGCAAATGCATGAGAGCATGTCACCGCGATTCGACATGCAGTGCACGTACCACAGGCGACAGGACGAATGGAAATGGCCTGAGGAATATTGTCCACAGGCTGTCATCGGAAAACGTCCCGTTATAGATCTTGAGTTGCCGGAGGAATGAGGGAGGCTTCGGACATGGAGCGTCAGGATCGCCGCGCGTCCGAGCCATCTTCTCAGCGCTGTGCTGGTCACTGTCGCTATCGGACTCTTTGTTATTGAGCTTGGTGGGACCGATGGTGGCGCCTTGGCGACGATAGGTCGTCTGCGCAAAACTGTTTCATCTTTGTCAGGGAAACGCCAGGAACAAGACTAACCTCGGGGACGAAGAAGAACACTCCGACAAACAACAGTCCACAAGCGATGCCGATGAACCAGAACCCTAGCCGCCAGGACAAGTACTGGACGACGTAGCTGTAAATGAAAGGGCCTCTGCGCCGTCTCCGTCAGCATGATTCCTCGTATCTGTGCAAATATCGGGCCTGACGGCAACTCACAACGTCGTGCCTGCCCCCAAGGAAAAAGTCCATATGATCATACGGGAGCCGCGCTCGTGAACACTTGGAAGGCTGGCGGTCAGTCTATGCCGACTAGGTGCATAGCAGTGTGAAGGCGTACAAGAAGATATGTTCGATCGCTGTTGGCACGAGACTGAATTGCGACATTGTCGGGTGAGCATGAGCATGATTCGGCCCACATGTTGGTAGTACGCACGATCGCGGGGCAGCCATCCCAATCCCCTGAAACACGCGAGAAGCACGAATGAACACCAGGTCCGGGCTGAGGGCGGTCCAGATGCTGGACACGAACATCTGGAGGCCGTCAGCAGACCGGACGTCGACACCAACGGACTAGACGTACGAGG
Organism: Ganoderma lingzhi; assembly: GCA_026283605.1. NCBI lineage: Eukaryota > Fungi > Basidiomycota > Agaricomycetes > Polyporales > Polyporaceae > Ganoderma > Ganoderma lingzhi. The sequence goes on from JAPJYM010000001.1 coordinate 4,839,588, forward strand.
AGGGTCGATAGAAGGAGAAGTAGCCGGAGACCATATTTGAACGCCAGCGTGTTTTGTACAAGCCTATTGTCACTCAGCTCGAATACGCATGGTAAGCTACACTAGGCCCACGTACGTGAACAGGGAAAGTCCAAGGCTGGAAGCACTGAAGGACGATGCGATCTCGTCCACGGATACGTGGAATTCCTTGGCCAACACTACGTACCCCGGGGCGGCAAGAGAATTCAGCGCGCCTTCCAGGGCCGTAGCCAGAATTCTATCAGGCGCAATGGGGAAGGGGGCAGGTGAGAAAGGATACTACGGAAAAAGCACACAAGCGCTCACAATATCCAGAAGCACGTCTCCTTCTTCCAGCGGGGCCAGTTCAAGCTACCACGCACCGAGTCGGAAGTCAGCCACCAGTTGGTACTAGGTACTAGGGATCAGACAGAATGTTACGACGTACGGATCTCCAGGATCGTCCGAGGGCTGAGGGATGAGCACTATGTGCGAGTGCTTGCCGGCCCCGCGTTTAGCCTCTCTTGCATCATCTATCCCGGCGTGGCTGGGTTTGGCCGAGAGGAGTCCGGTTCCGGGGACTCCGCTGTCCAGTTTATGGTCCTCTAAACGTTCCAGCGACATGTCGTCACTTCACAGCTTCCAAACGATAAGATCACCTCGACACGTACCGAGTATCCCGAATGCCATGCTGGTCAAGGAGACTAATAGTAAAGGAAGGGGTGAGGGTGGGGCGGAAGCGTGCCACACCAACCAACCTCTGCCGTCGTACCATATAAGAGTCCGGGGGAAGTGCCACGGGGGAATCGAGTGCAGGGAATCGCGATTCGAATCGCCAGAGGAGCACCGGCCCCCCGAATCGCGATTCCCTGCGAATCGCGGATTCCCTCCTCCCGAATCGCTTCTCGATTCCTTTTCTCGAATCCCCGACCGAATCGTCAATTCTGACTACCCCTATTGCAGTGCCCCCGAAGTCGGGCGTGGTCACAGGCAGTGTCTGGTCCGATCGGACAGGGACGAACGGAGCAGCAATTCCCTGAAGCGGCCGCAAGCCGACACGCCTGCAGGCCAGTAGAGCGGGCCAATGGCGACATCCAAAACCGGAAATAGGACAGCCTGAGCCGCGGGTTAATGGACGGAGACGAGCTGTGAGCGTACCATGAACCAATCTCGCCTCGTTTCAGGCCGCAAGCAGTGATTTGTCCTTTTCATAGGCGGGGACGCACGCATGGACAACGCCTGGCGTGCACGACTCCTCGCTTGCGATCTGTGTTCTCCTTTTCGGAAGACTAAAGCTTGAGGCGGGGAGTGGCGAGCGCAACGCGGGGCGCGCCGACGTTCATCGGTTCCTCGCCGGCCACATGCGTGCGGGCGAGAGCGAGAGCGTGCGGAGGCGGGAGAGAGGCGAACGCATCCTGTGAAAGCGCGTGCAACAAATATACGATCAATCATCCGGCGACGTGTACTTTTACACTCACTAGGAAGAACGACGCTCGGTCGGTGCGGGTGATCTACACGCCGGGAATGCACGGGCACGACGCGACCTGCCCTGATGTCGGCCTGCAAGGGAATAGGCACTGTAGCGACCCTACGGGGAAATACCCACAGAATGAAGCTAATATGCGTCCCCCCTGGATGCGGACGGGAAAGAGACTATACGACGTTGAAGAATGCGGTCCTCCGAGTAGTCCGGGTCGGAGCTGAGAGTATGTCATTGCCGCCGGAAGAGACCCGGTTGACATTCATCACCCGTCGAGGCAGGCGTATAAGCGAGTCTGGCCAGTACTGGGAAAGAGGCGGTACGACCTTACGGTTAGAATGAACTTCCCCGCTCCTCGGATCCAGCCCGTGTGGTCGATTTCCGGTCACGGCCGAACGGAAGCGATCACGCTTCGTCCGCTCTTCTGTACACATCCCTCTCGCGAGATGCTGGCGCCTACGGTGGTCCACGGAAGTTGGTTATGGCTGTGGAGGTGGGGAGGCAAAAACGGCGGCCAGGAGGGTACAACGAGGGAGATTGCATATTGGTACAACGATGATAGCAACATTTTCCATGTCCAGGTCTCTACATGACGTCAATGATCTCTTTTAGCCTTACTTCGTCTAAAATCTCAAAACCGGTCGTCGGTAGGACCTGAGGAGAGGCGAACAGGTGAGTGGGAGACAGACGGTGAAAGTCCGCATGACGCACTTGTGCGAGCTGCACGTTGTGGTGATCAAGCTTCTCCTCCATGACCTGCTTCAGCACCCGGAGCACGAGTATTTGCGCTTCCTGAAGTGTCATTTGCTGGACGGGGTCTTGATGAGGATACAGAGCGTGGTGGAATGAAGAGCCCGGCGTACCTTGTGCCACTTATCCTGCAACTCGCTCTGCGCCGCCTCCGAGCCCGAACCGATCGCCTTCGCGTCATACCGGACAAACGTGCCAGAGGGGTCGGTGTGGAACCTGACCCGAGGAGCCCGTCAGCAGAGATCTACAGCAGTAGAGCATCCCCGATACTCACAACTGCGGCCCGAGCTCGTCGATCCCCGCAATCAAGAGCGCGACGCCGAACGGCCGGCTCATCATCGCGTCCTCGTCGTGCACGCTCTCCCCGAAGCGCAGCGCGAGGTCGCACACGGCCTGGGTGACGCTCTCGACCTTGATGCGCTCGTCGTAGGTGAAGGCGTGGTTCTGGGACGTGACCCGGGCGTGGTCGATCATGGTGCGGGCGTCGGCGGTGAGGCCGGACATGGCGCAGCCGAGGTGGCGGTCGATCTCCATGATCTTCTCGATGGAGGAGGACTCGAGGAGGGGGGACTGGACGCGCTTCTCGACGCCGAGGACGACGCCTTGGGGTGTGCGGACGCCGACGGTTGTGGAGCCGAGCTGGGGGGAAGCGTAAGCAGGCTTGACAGAGAGCATTCACTGCGATTCAAGCCACCTTGATGGCCTCGATGGCATATTCGACTAAGGATGATGTGAGGCGTGTTTTGTGCAGGAGGAGGGAGGAGAGGAGGTATCGCACCTTGGAAGAGACGTCCTTCTGGGGAGAAGGTGTTTACACCACGATCTTATCCGGTGTTAGATAAATTGGAGGTAAACTCAAACCATAAGCATACACACCGTATTCTGAGCGGGTCAAAAACATGGTGAGGAGGGTGGCAGTAGGGGGAGGAGGAGGAGGAGGAGGGAGGAGGAGGAGGGAGCACAGAACAGACGAGGACGCGTAACGTCTTGAGCGCCGAACGCGCGTCGCGTCCAGCGCGTGACGCATTGTCACAGGTGTGAACACCGGGCCGAGCGCTACGATGCGGGCCGTCGATAATCGCCCACATTATGTGACATTATAATATGTGCGCCTGCGTAGATCAGCGCTCAGCGCTCAGCTTGAATTCGAACCACGTCCAAGACCACATCCCCCTCATATTCATTGATCAGACCAGTCACTCATTTATCATGGTAGGGAGCAACATGTTTTGTCCTGTCGTACTGCTTTCAATGTCATCGTGCTACAGGCCAACTGGGAAATCCGTCTCTCGACCTCGCGCGGCGTAGCCTACTACTACAACTTGGACACCAAGGAGTCTGTCTGGGATCCTCCTGCAGACCTCACCCCGGAGCAGATCAAGGCCCTTCCAGGCGCGCACTATCTCAATCGGCCGTCGCAGGTACGGGCCAGCCACCTTCTCGTCAAGCACGAGGGCAGCCGGCGGCCCAGCAGCTGGAAGGAGGTACGTCATACATACACACCCTTCGTACTTTCCGCTCCTCCTCAAGGTCTGCGTGTCTCAGCCCAAGATCACTCGCTCGAAGGAGGAGGCCATCAAGATCTTGAAGGGTTACCGCGACCAGATCGACGGCTCCGCGCAGAAGTTTGCCGAGCTAGCCACCCTGCACAGCGACTGCAGCTCGCACTCGAACGGTGGCGATCTGGGTTTCTTCAAGCAGGTGCGTCTAGGCGTCTCATCTCGTGAGTCCCTGAGTTCCCCTCGTTGACACGTGCGCGATGGACCACAGGGCCAGATGCAGAAGCCCTTTGAGGATGCGACGTACGCCCTCGACGTCAACGAGATTAGTGACATAGTCTCCACCGACAGCGGGGTCCACATCATCCTCCGCACGGCATAATAGACGGCAAGGGGAAATGTAAGCTAGAGTAAGAAGCGTCCGTCATGTACCTGTTGTACGATCTGCGGAGGTGGGATGAACGCGTTGGTACGCCGTTATACGCTACAGTCCGCTTGTCCTTCTGGCCATGCTCGAACGAACCAGTAGTGGCGATAGCACTGCACAGGGGAACTTCGAGAGAGGTATTTGACGGGTTATCATACTGGTTTCAAGTTTCAACTGCTCACGCACTCTTCGTGTCATCTCCGCGACTACTCTGCCAACGATCACTGATCATTGATCCACATGGCTTGCGAGGACACGCAATTGGATCAGAAATCATCAGGAATCACACAGGGCATTCCGCTGAGCCACAGTGAGCCACACATCTCTTCCGGTCCCCCGCTCACTGGCGATGACGACCGGAGTATGCCGATGGCATACGTGCCATACGCGACTGCGGTTGACTCGGACCGCCTCAAAGCTGACTAAAACGTTGAACGTTGAACACTGGAACCTCGGCCGTACGCCCCATCCATCCTAAACGTCAACCGCGACCCCAAACGCAGTTCAGTGAGTCCCGTATTCTAAACAATGGTACTGTCGCCACCCGTTGACCTGGATCCGTCGGGATCTCCTTCAGACAATCCTCAGATGCCTTCGTTCGATCTCAACGTCGACGTCCTCGACACCGTCTGCCTATTTCTGACGGATTATCCCGACCTCCTATCCCTCTCCCTCACTTCTTCTGCCATTCGCCCGATCGCTATTCGAAACATACTCAGGAATCAACCCGTCGTTCTCAAGAATGTGGACATCATCCGCAAGTTCCACGACTTCGTCTTCTCCGACGCCGCTGCCCGTCTTCCTCACATCATCGCCCTCAAAATCACCATCGCCTACAAAGAAACTCATCCCGAGGGCAGCGAGAGCGCCATCGATTGCCTCCTCGCGATTCTGAAGCACGCGCCTTCTCTCATGGCGCTCGAGTTGCATTCCTCTGCCTACGAACGGGAACTGGGATACCTCGAGGACCCCAGGCTGGCCGCGGCCGTCGGCGGGCTCACAAGTCTGCGAGAGCTGACGATCTCCGGCCGGACGAAAGCGGTAGATTTCATCGCCGCCGTGCGCTCTCCCCTGAAAACGCTCGTCGTCCGTTTCACGCACCCCGCAGGCGGCACCGAGTGGTCCCCGGCTACCCTCAGCAGCGCCGCTCTCTCCGTTCTGGCGGCTTCCCTCGAGAACCTCTCGATACTCGATTCCCCAATACGGCTTGTGCCGGCGGGGGCTCCGGTTCCCGCAGATCCCCTCCCGCCGTTCGCTGGCACCCAGTTCCACGCCCTGCGGTCCCTCACACTGCGCAGCCCCGCGGGCGTCCTGCACCTCCCCCTCCTCCTGGACCTGTTCCCGAACTTGAGCGGGACGCTGCACCTCCCCGGGTACCCGGACGCGGAGGACGGCCCCGCGGACTGGTCACCCTACGATGCCTTCAAAGCGACCCGTTGGCGAAGAACGTGGAGCCGTAGAGGACCATCTCCCTGGCGGCGTTGGTGAGGGAGAGGATGTGCAGCGCGTTCGCGCCGTGCGTGTCGAGCAGGTAGGTCACTGCCGCCCCGGTGCAGACGGAGAGACTGAACGCGGTCATCCTTCTCATGCATGCCAGAGCACCGATGGAGCAGAGGGTGTTTTTTTTTCAGGATGAGAATGGTCAGTGGTTAGTGGTTGGATACAAGGGATTGGGGCGCTTGGGACATACGTGATGCATATGACGGCTCCCATCCAGGACATGTGTTGGTCGTTGCCGACTCCCCAGCCGATATAGCCAAACACGCCAAAGAGCATGCAAACCATGAAGACGAGCCGGTATTCGGGCTCGTAGATACCGCGGTTGCGCTGGGACATCCAGACGATGGTTCGGTCGCTCAGAGTTGTAATAGAAATCGCAAAAACGGTCCCAACGAGGCCAGAGAGATGTGTTAGGCCCTAATGAGTTGGATGTATATATGAAGATAAGGAGCGGCAATATTAGGCATGGAAGGACGCACAATTTGGGCAGCATTGAAGTGATACGTGATCGTGAAGATTGTCGTCGAGCAGATGGAGATCAAACCTGCACGAGCGTCAGCGCTTGTTACTATCCTATGGAGAGACGAGACGGTGAGCAGAAGCTTATGAGCAAACAAGCGTACCAGACAACACTGATGGAAGCGAAGCAGCCAAGAATATGAACCATGTCTGCGCGATGGACGCAAATGCATGAGAGCGTGTCACCGCGATTCGACATGCAGTGCGCGTACCACAGGCGACAGGACGAATGGAAATGGCCTGAGGAATATTGTCCACAGGCTGTCATCGGAAAACGTCCCGTTATAGATCTTGAGTTGCCGGAGGAAGGAGGGAGGCCTCGGACATGGAGCGTCAGGATCGCCGCGCGTCCGAGCGACCTTCTCAGCGCTGTGCTGGTCACTGTCGCTTTCGGCGTCTTTGGTATTGACGGGACCGATGGTGGTGGCTTGGCGACGATAGGTCGTCTGGGCAAACCTATCTCATCTTTGTCAGGGAAACGCCAGGGGGAAAAAGACTAACCTCGGGGACGAAGAAGAACACTCCGACAAACAACAGTCCACAAGCGATGCCGATGAACCAGAACCCTAGCCGCCAGGACAAGTACTGGACGACGTAGCTGTAAATGAAAGGGCCTCTGCGCCGTCTCCGTCAGCATGATTCCTCGTATCTGTGCAAATATCGGGCCTGACGGCAACTCACAACGTCGTGCCTGCCCCCAAGGAAAAAGTCCATATGATCATACGGGAGCCACGCTCGTGAACACTTGGAGGGCTGGCGGTCAGCCTATGCCGACTAGGTGCATAGCAGTGTGAAGGCGTACAAGAAGATATGTTCGATCGCTGTTGGCACGAGACTGAATTGCGACATTGTCGGGTGAGCATGAGCATGATTCGGCCCACATGTTGGTAGTACGCACGATCGCGGGGCAGCCATCCCAATCCCCTGAAACACGCGAGAAGCACGAATGAACACCAGGTCCGGGCTGAGGGCGGTCCAGATGCTGGACACGAACATCTGGAGGCCGTCAGCAGACCCGACGTCGACACCAACGGACCTGGACGTACGAGCAGGGTCGATAGAAGGAGAAGTAGGCGGAGACCATATTTGAACGCCAGCGTGCTTTGTACAAGCCTATTGTCACTCAGCTCGAATACGCATGGTAAGCTACACTAGGCCCACGTACGTGAACAGGGAAAGTCCAAGGCTGGAAGCACTGAAGGACGATGCGATCTCGTCCACGGATACGTGGAATTCCTTGGCCAACACTACGTACCCCGGGGCGGCAAGAGAATTCAGCGCGCCTTCCAGGGCCGTAGCCAGAATTCTATCAGGGCGCAACGGGGAAGGGGGCAGGTGAGAAAGGATGCTACGGAAAAAACACAAGCGCTCACAATATCCAGAAGCACGTCTCCTTCTTCCAGCGGGGCCAGTTCAAGCTACCATGCACCGAGTCGGAAGTCAGCCACCAGTTGGTACTAGGTACTAGGGATCAGACAGAATGTTACGACGCACGGGTCTCCAGGACCGTCCGAAGGCTGAGGGATGAGCACTATGTGCGAGTGCTTGCCGGCCCCGCGTTTAGCCTCTCTTGCATCATCTATCCCGGCGTGGTTGGGTTTGGCCGAGAGGAGTCCGGTTCCGGGGACTCCGCTGTCCAGTTTATGGTCCTCTAAACGTTCCAGCGACATGTCGTCACTTCACAGCTTCCAAACGATAAGATCACCTCGACACGTACCGAGTATCCCGAATGCCATGCTGGTCAAGGAGACTAATAGTAAAGGAAGGGGTGAGGGTGGGGCGGAAGCGTGCCACACCAACCAACCTCTGCCGTCGTACCATATAAGAGTCCGGGGGAAGTGCCACGGGGGAATCGAGTGCAGGGAATCGCGATTCGAATCGCCAGAGGAGCACCGGCCCCCCGAATCGCGATTCCCTGCGAATCGCGGATTCCCTCCTCCCGAATCGCTTCTCGATTCCTTTTCTCGAATCCCCGACCGAATCGTCAATTCTGACTACCCCTATTGCAGTGCCCCCGAAGTCGGGCGTGGTCTCAGGCAGTGTCTGGTCCGATCGCACAGGGACGAACGGGGCAGCAATTCCCTGAACCGGCTGGCAGCCGACACGCCTGCAGGCCAGTAAAGCGGGCCAATGGCGACATCCAAAACCGGAAATAGGACAGCCTGAGCTGCGGGTTAATGGACGGAGACGAGCTGTGAGCGTACCATGAACCAATCTCGCCTCGTTTCAGGCCGCGAGCAATCATCGTCTTTTTCATAGGCGGGAACGGACGCATGGACAACGCCTGGCGTGCACGACTCCTCGCTTGCGATCTGTGTTCTCCTTTTCGGAAGACTAAAGCTTGAGGCGGGGAGTGGCGAGCGCAACGCGGGGCGCGCCGACGTTCATCGGTTCCTCGCCGGCCATGCGTACAAGCGAGAGCGAGAGCGTGCGGAGGCGGGAGAGAGGCGAACGCATCCTGTGAGAGCGCGTGCAACAAATATACGATCAATCATCCGGCGACGTGTACTTTTACACTCACTAGGAAGAACGACGCTCGGTCGGTGCGGGTGATCTACACGCCGGGAATGCACGGGCACGACGCGACCTGCCCTGATGTCGGCCTGCAAGGGAATAGGCACTGTAGCGACCCTACGGAGAAATACCCACAGAATGAAGCTAATATGCGTCCCCCCTGGATGCGGACGGGAAAGAGACTATATGACGTTGAAGAATGCGGTCCTCCGAGTAGTCCGGGTCGGAGCTGAGAGTATGTCATTGCCGCCGGAAGAGACCCGGTTGACATTCATCACCCGTCGAGGCAGGCGTATAAGCGAGTCTGGCCAGTACTGGGAAAGAGGCGGTACGACCTTACGGTTAGAATGAACTTCCCCGCTCCTCGGATCCAGCCCGTGTGGTCGATTTCCGGTCACGGCCGAACGGAAGCGATCACGCTTCGTCCGCTCTTCTGTACACATCCCTCTCGCGAGATGCTGGCGCCTACGGTGGTCCACGGAAGTTGGTTATGGCTGTGGAGGTGGGGAGGCAAAAACGGCGGCCAGGAGGGTACAACGAGGGAGATTGCATATTGGTACAACGATGATAGCAACATTTTCCATGTCCAGGTCTCTACATGACGTCAATGATCTCTTTTAGCCTTACTTCGTCCAAAATCTCAAAGCCGGTCGTCGGTAGGACCTGAGGAGAGGCGAACAGGTGAGTGGGAGACAGACGGTGAAAGTCCGCATGACGCACTTGTGCGAGCTGCACGTTGTGGTGATCAAGCTTCTCCTCCATGACCTGCTTCAGCACCCGGAGCACGAGTATTTGCGCTTCCTGAAGTGTCATTTGCTGGACGGGGTCTTGATGAGGATACAGAGCGTGGTGGAATGAAGAGCCCGGCGTACCTTGTGCCACTTATCCTGCAACTCGCTCTGCGCCGCCTCCGAGCCCGAACCGATCGCCTTCGCGTCATACCGGACAAACGTACCAGAGGGGTCGGTGTGGAACCTGACCCAAGGAGCCCATCAGCAAAGATCTACAGCAGTAGAGCATCTCCGGTACTCACAACTGCGGCCCGAGCTCGTCGATGCCCGCAATCAAGAGCGCGACGCCGAACGGCCGGCTCATCATCGCGTCCTCGTCGTGCACGCTCTCCCCGAAGCGCAGCGCGAGGTCGCACACGGCCTGGGTGACGCTCTCGACCTTGATGCGCTCGTCGTAGGTGAAGGCGTGGTTCTGGGACGTGACCCGGGCGTGGTCGATCATGGTGCGGGCGTCGGCGGTGAGGCCGGACATGGCGCAGCCGAGGTGGCGGTCGATCTCCATGATCTTCTCGATGGAGGAGGACTCGAGGAGGGGAGACTGGACGCGCTTCTCGACGCCGAGGACGACGCCTTGGGGTGTGCGGACGCCGACGGTTGTGGAGCCGAGCTGGGGGGAAGCGTAAGCAGGCTTGACAGGGAGCATTCACTGCGATTCAAGGCACCTTGATGGCCTCGATAGCATATTCGACTAGGAATGATGTGAGCCGGTGTTTTGGGCAGGAGGAGGGAGGAGAGGAGGTATCGCACCTTGAAAGAGACGTCCTTCTGGGGAGAAGGTGTTTACACCACGATCTTATCCGGTGTTAGATAAATTGGAGGTAAACTCAAACCATAAGCATACACACCGTATTCTGAGCGGGTCAAAAACATGGTGAGGAGGGTGGCAGTAGGGGGAGGAGGAGGAGGAGGGAGGAGGAGGAGGGAGCACAGAGCAGACGAGGACGCGTAACGTCTTGAGCGCCGAACGCGCGTCGCGTCCAGCGCGTGACGCATTCGTGACGCATTGTCACAGGTGTGAACACCGGGCCGAGCGCTACGATGCGGGCCGTCGATAATCGCCCACATTATGTGCGCCTGCGTAGATCAGCGCTCAGCTTGAATTCGAACCACGTCCAAGACCACATCGGACATCCCCCTCATATTCATTGATCAGACCAGTCACTCATTTACCATGGTAGGGAGCAACATGTTTTGTCCTATCGTACTGCTTTCAATGTCATCGTGCTACAGGCCAACTGGGAAATCCGTCTCTCGACCTCGCGCGGCGTCGCCTACTACTATAACTTGGACACCAAGGAGTCTGTCTGGGATCCTCCTGCAGACCTCACCCCGGAGCAGATCAAGGCCCTTCCAGGCGCGCACTATCTCAATCGGCCGTCGCAGGTACGGGCCAGCCACCTTCTCGTCAAGCACGAGGGCAGCCGGCGGCCCAGCAGCTGGAAGGAGGTACGTCATACATACACACCCTTCGTACTTTCCGCTCCTCCTCAAGGTCTGCGTGTCTCAGCCCAAGATCACTCGCTCGAAGGAGGAGGCCATCAAGATCTTGAAGGGTTACCGCGACCAGATCGACGGCTCCGCGCAGAAGTTTGCCGAGCTAGCCACCCTGCACAGCGACTGCAGCTCGCACTCGAACGGTGGCGATCTGGGTTTCTTCAAGCAGGTGCGTCTAGGCGTCTCATCTCGTGAGTCCCTGAGTTCCCCTCGTTGACACGTGCGCGATGGACCACAGGGCCAGATGCAGAAGCCCTTTGAGGATGCGACGTACGCCCTCGACGTCAACGAGATTAGTGACATAGTCTCCACCGACAGCGGGGTCCACATCATCCTCCGCACGGCATAATAGACGGCAGGGGAAAATGTAAGCTAGAGTAAGAAGCGTCCGTCATGTACCTGTTGTACGATCTGCGGAGGTGGGATGAACCCGTTGGTACGCCGTTATACGCTACAGTCCGTTTGTCCTTCTGGCCATGCTCGAACGAACCAGTAGTGGCGATAGCACTGCACAGGGGAACTTCGAGAGAGGTATTTGACGGGTTATCATACTGGTTTCAAGTTTCAACTGCTCACGCACTCTTCGTGTCATCTCCGCGACTACTCTGCCAACGATCACTGATCATTGATCCACATGGCTTGCGAGGACACGCAATTGGATCAGAAATCATCAGGAATCACACAGGGCATTCCGCTGAGCCACACATCTCTTCCGGTCCCCCGCTCACTGGGCGATGACGACCGGAGTATGCCGATGGCATACGACGTATTGCCATACGCGACTGCGGTTGACTCGGACCGCCTCAAAGCTGACTAAAACGTTGAACGTTGAACACTGGAACCTCGGCCGTACGCTCCATCCATCCTAAACGTCAACCGCGACCCCAAACGCAGTTCAGTGAGTCCCGTATTCTAAACAATGGTACTGTCGCCACCCGTTGACCTGGATCCGTCGGGATCTCCTTCAGACAATCCTCAGATGCCTTCGTTCGATCTCAACGTCGACGTCCTCGACACCGTCTGCCTATTTCTGACGGATTATCCCGACCTCCTATCCCTCTCCCTCACTTCTTCTGTCCTTCGCCCGATCGCTATTCGAAACATACTCAGGAATCAACCTGTCGTTCTCAAGAACGCGGACATCATCCGCAAGTTCCACGACTTCGTCTTCTCCGACGCCGCTGCCCGTCTTCCTCATATCGTCGCCCTCAAAATCGACGTCGCCTACAACGAAACTCATCCCGAGGACAGCAAGCGCGCCATCAATTGTCTCGTCGCGATTTTGAAGCACGCGCCTTCTCTCATGGCGCTCGAGTTGCACTCCTCTGCCTACGAACGGGAACTGGGATACCTCGAGGACCCCAGGCTGGCCGCGGCCGTAGGCGAGCTCGCTAGTCTGCGAGAGCTGACGATCTCGGGCCGGACGAAAGCGGTAGACTTTATCGCCGCCGTGCGTTCTCCCCTCAAAACGCTCGTCATCCGTTTTGCGCACCCCGCAGGCGGCACCGAGTGGTCCCCGGCTACCCTCAGCAGCGCCGCTCTCTCCGTCGTAATGACTTCCCTCGAGAATCTCTCGATAATCGATTCCCCTATACGGCTCGTGCCTGCGGGGGTTCGCCCCGAGTCGCTCCCGCCGTTCGCTGGCACCCAGTTCCACGCCCTGCGGTCCCTCACACTGCGCAGCCCCGCGGGCGTCCTGCACCTCCCCCTCCTCCTGGACCTGTTCCCGAACTTGAGCGGGACGCTGCACCTCCCCGGGTACCCGGACGCGGAGGACGGCCCCGCGGACTGGTCACCCTACGACGCCTTCAACGCGACCCGAGAGCGGAACGGCAGGGCACAAGAGCAGCGGTCGTGGAAGCGTCTCGAGCGGCTCGTCTGCAGAGCCGAGACGCTCTTCGTCTTGAATTTGAGGAGCGAGATAGGCGCGCTCACCGTCGACGGGTGCCGGGCAGACCCGGACAGGAGACGGTACCTCGTCGAACCCCTCCGCGCCAACCCGCCCACGCGGCTCAACGTCCAGATCGCGTTCGCGCTCGGGGACGAGCCGGAGGGGCCGATGGTTGGGATCATCCCGCCGGAGGCGGCGGCGGTGCTGACGCACCTGACGCTGTGCGTCGTGTATCGGTACGACGCCCCGTCGGAGTGCCCCCCGGTCCCGTGGGCCGACCTCTGGGTGAGTGACACTGAGAGCCGAACGTTGGCGTTGGACCCCGCCGCGCACGCGGGCATCGTCATCCACACGGCGGAGCAGATGCTGACCCAGTTCGTTTGTTTCCCATTGAAATCGCAGCGCGACACGCTCCTCCCGGGCCTCGCGGACCTCCGCGCGCTGACGCACCTCCGGCTCGTCTTCCACTGCGACGCGTGGATCGACTTCAAGTCGGAGCTCGGGCCCTGGACGGCGAGGCGGCCGAGGACGACGCGTTCCTCAACGCCGTCCGCCCCGCGGCCTTCGCGGCCTTCGCGTCCTTCGCGGCCCAGGGCGCCGTCGCCGATGCGCTCCCGCGTCTGCGGTACTGCTTCCTGGCGACCAGCGGGCGCGTCACGGAGGTCGTGGAGAGCTATGGCCCGGATACCGTCGCGGAGCGGTGGCGCGCGTCGTGGGCGTGGCGGATCGCGGCCGATGGGGGGCTCGTGGAGCTGCAGGACGATGTCGCGGAGAGCGTCATGGAGAGGGAGGGCCTCGCGCTGTCTGCAGAAGAGCAGGTGGGTGACCCCCACCCCACCCCGGGCCCTGCGCGGCGCAATTTCCACTGACGCTAACTGTGTTAATCAACCTCTTAGGAAGCGATGCATTGGCTGTGACGAGCACCAGTGTGTGTGTGGGGGAGGCATCGTATCGTGAAGCCTGGTGAGAACGCGGTCACTGCGGACGCGCAACATCGAATCGTGGTGATGGAACCCGCCAACGATTTTGAATTGCCACGTCACGTTATGACATGCTTTTCTTCGAGTTTTTGTTTGGCCTCGCCGGGGGGTGTGCGCTCCGGCCGACTACCACTGGCAGTATCCCAACGAGCTCACGATCGAACGCACACTATGTTCCGACACTCCGGCGGTATAAGGCATCATGTGTGCACCAGAAATTTTGCGTATATATCGTGGTCGTGAGGTGGTTGACACCAGCTCGAGCATCGTCAGTAAGCCAGAACGCTCTACGCTCTGCACAACCAAGAGAACGAGGAAGAAAGAGGGCGGACTCGCTCGCGGTTCTTCGTTCCTCGCTCGGCAGTGTCCCGAGGATCCCTTCACCGCAGCGACTGCAGATTTGGGAACTTGGGCGGCGGATGAGGATGCCGGATGGTCTCCGCGGAACAGGCGGGGATGGCGTGCGACCTGCGGGTTGTGTACGTCACGATATTCAGTGTCGCGATCGAGTGCCATTGGAGCCCCGGAAGACGCATGGATTTGGATTGGAGGGAAGAACTTGAAACTGGGTGGAACTCACAAACGACCGTACCCGCTTCCCATACACGTACATCGGGACGCACACGAGCCAGGAGGCGGCCTGGCTCGCGCCGATGATGAGCAGCGAGGCCTTCAACGCTTCACGCCGTGGGAGAGGATGAAGCCGTTGGCGAAGAGGGTGGAGCCGTAGAGGCCCGCCTGCCTGGCTGCGTTGGTGAGGGAGAGGATGTGCAGTGCGTTCGCCCGCCGTGCGTGTCGAACAGGTACGTCACCGCCGTCCTGTAGGAAACGGAGTTGCTGAACGTGGCCGTCCTGCCATTCCGAAGCGCGGAATGGAGCAGTAGTGCACATGGGATTGGTGATTAGATGGAGTGCACGCAGAGTGGTGGAGGAGAGATGGTGTTAGAGGAGGAATCATAACAAAGGTCAACAAACAGATATGTAGCGGAAGTCAGAATGCTTGGGACGTACGTGATCACGTGGCGGCCGCTATCCACGGCATGTGGACAGTGGTGGTCGATTCCGATTCCCGAGCCTACATAACTGAGCCCGCCAACCAGCACGGTGCCGGTGATCATGAAAACGAGTCGGTATTCGGGCTTGTAGATGCCACGGTTGCGTTGGGACATCCATACGATTGCCCGGTCGCTGAGTGTGGTGATGGGGACCGCAAGGATGGCCCCAACGAGGCCAGCCAGATGCGTTAGACCCGAGATGATGGATACGACGATAAGTAAGTACTGAGCTGGGTGGGAGACGCGGAAGCACGCACAATCTGGGTAGCGTCGAAGCGGTACGTGATTGTGAAAATCGTAGTCGAGCAGATGGAGACCAAATCTATATCACTGGTCAGTGTAAGCACGAGCACTGGAACCCGTCCCCTAGAGAGCGTAGATGAAAGGGTATATATGTTCAAACGTACCGTTGACATGGATCCGGAAGCGGACAGGAACATGAAATATAGAAAATGAATGAGTGCGCTACCAAATCCGACTTGGACATGCATTGCGCATGACGATAGGTGACAGGACGAATGGAAATGGCTTAAGGAAGATATTCCACAGGCTGCCATCCGAAAACGTCCCGTTATATATTCCGAGCTGCCGGAGGAATGAGGGGGACTTCGGTTGTGGAACTTTATCGTCGAGGTGCTGGAGGTCCCCGACAGCGGTGTCGAATATAGAAGGCATCTTCTCGATGCCGTCCTCTTCTTTGTGGCTTGCATCTTTATTGGTCTCTGGAGGGTGGATGGCAGTTGCTCGTCGATGGTAAGTCGTCTGGACAAAGCTACATCATTTTGCTCGGCACGGTATGAAGGCGACCAACCTCAGGCACGAAGAAAAATACCCCAACAAAAGAAAGCCCACAAACGATGCCCGCAAACCACCACCCTAGCTGCCAGGACAAGTTCCGGATAACGTAGCTGTAGACGAAAGGGCCTCTGTGATACCACCCGTCAGCGTTTGTCGTGGGGTCTGTGCAGCATAGGAATTCACGGAGCTCACAATGTCACGCCAGCCGGGATGGAAAAACTCCATATGGTCATACGGGAACCACGCTCATGAACACTTGAAGGACAGGCATCAGTCAATGCCAGCTAGGTGCACAGCGATGTGACGACTTACAAGAAAATTTGTTCAATTGCCATTGGCATGAGACTAAATTGCAACATTATCGAGTGAGCCGAGTGAGCTCGTGGACATTTGATCGTAGTGCACACGATCGCGGGGCGGCCATTCCAAATCCCTGAACCACGAGAGAAGCACGAATGAACGCCAGGCCCGGACTGAGAGCGGTCCAGATGCTGGACACGAACATCTGGAGGCCGTCAGCAGACTCGACATCGAAGCCAACGGACTAGACGTACGAGGAAAGTCGATAGAAGGAATACTAGCCGAAGTCCGTATTTGAAAGCCAGTGCGTTTTGCACAAGTCTATGAGTGGGGTCAGACGCGCATTATAGACGGCACTTGGCCAACGTACTCGTACTACTTGGTACTTACGTGAATATTGCAATCCCGAGGATACAACCGCCAAACGTCGATGCGATCTCGTCCACTGATACATGAAATTCCTTGGCTAATAGTAAGTATCCCGGGGCGGCAAGATTTTCCAGTGCGCCGTCCAGGGCTGTAGCCAGGATTCTAGCATGCCGGTGCGCAACGGTCAAGGGGCGGGGTTGATGAGTAAACGCGATCTTGAAGACACTAGGAAAGCACAAAACGTACAGTGTCCAGAAGCACGTCTCCTTCTTCCATCGGGGCCAGTTCAAGCTACCATGCACCCAGTCGAAAATCAGTCAACAGGTGGTAGGGACCATACAGAACGCACGGCGTACGGATCTCCAGGATCGTCCGAAGGTTGAGGGATTAGCACTATGTGCGAGTGCTTGCCGGCCCCATGCTTAAGTTCTCTTGCATCCGAGTCATGTGTCGTGGCCTGGTTGAGTTTTACCGATAAAGGCCCAGTCCCGGGGAAGCTGTCCAGCTCATGGTTCTCTAACGTTCCAGCAAGTTATTTCATAGCGTCTCAAAGGCAGGATCAGCTCGACACGTACCGAGTATCCCAAAGGCCATGATAGTCAAAGATCGGACCAAAGGAAATGGTGAGGTTGGGGCGGAAGCGTGAAACACCGACCTTCTGTCGTTGTACTATATAACACTGCGGAAAGTGCCAGGATAGCTGCATTGCAGCGGCTCCGAGGTCGGGCGTGGTCCGCGTCTGGTCTCGGATGGGGATAAATGGACCAACATTGTTCTGATGCGGCTGAAACTGACACGCCTGTGGGCGATTGACACAAGGCAACGGCGGCTCACCTGGATTGCGACAGAACTGGAAATAGGACTGCTGCGGGTGAATAAACGGAGGCGTACCAAGAACCAATTTCGTCTCTCGACATTCGTTTCGGACCCCAAGTAGCAATTGCTTTTCATAGGCAGGAATGGACGCATGCACAACGCCCGCCTTGCACGACTCGCTACGATCTGTGTCTCCTGTGACGAAGGTCGAAGTGGTCAAGGGCGGTGTCAACTCGTAAGGTAATAAGCATCATAGCTACCTTCCGGGGAAACACTCACGGAATATGGCAATGCATTGCCCCCAAATACGGACATCGTGGCCAATGCAACATGGAACAACGAGGCAAGAGGCCATATAACGTCGAATGACTCGGATGCTATTCGCAAAGGGGAAGGGGCACAAAGAATTATGCCCTCCTCCAAGTGACCGCACTCGGCTGACACTGTTCATGGCCCGTCAAGGCAGGCTCATAACCCCTAAGGTGAGTCCGGCGATTACTGAGTGCTGAGACTCAGGATGGGCGACCTTAGGGGTTGGAATGAGCTTGCCCTGTCCCTCTGATCCATACATATCATGTGGTCGAACTCCGCTCACCACCCAACGAAGCCGATCACGACCGTTCGGCGAGGCTCTGCTACAAATGTGCAGGAATGTCTCCCGACATGCAGGCGCCTACGATGGTCCTACAGTCGGCATTGCCAATCATGAGCTGTAGGCGAAAGGCGGAAGCTGTAGAAGTACGCACGAGTTTCCAGATCTGTGGCACACATGCCCCCAGGCCCAGTATACGCCGGTCTGAGTACGCGTCTGGATACATGCCTACTACAGTGAAGTATCAGCCCATAGGAAATGCGGTAGCTCCGAGTTCAGGTGGTCCCAGTCTATCACAATGCTTCCCCGATGCATAAATCGATAGTGCTTGACATTGAGATTTACAAGTAGCAATCCCGGGCTCCTAACGGCTGCGCCTTTGGATTGAAACAGCTACATATCCCTCGGGCCTGCGTCATTATTTGTTGGGAAGATTTACTCAGCTGGTTTAATGAAGTTGCTCGTTGTAAGGCGGCGTCGTATGGGAGAGCGGAAGTATGCTGGCCTTCCTCGTAGTGGTTGAAGGAGAAACCAATATTGTGACGGCTCTAGCATCGGCGGCCAAATACTTGGGTTTATATATAGGCGCCTGATTATCGAGTAATGCGAGTCAATAAACTTGAATAATCGCTCCTTTAGTATGTAATAACAAGCCCGATCTAGTGTCATTGATAGAACGTTATAATTAAGACGTTAACAATCGTCCCCTGCTTCTGCTTTCGACCATTTCCTACCCTTTTCTCCTACCATACCCCTTGCTGCCTAGATACAGCAGACAGACTCGAGGGGCTCCAGATTCTGTCTTGGGGCAACATATGCTTAGGCTTCTACACGTCCTGCGAATCTTCCGCCCGCTCAGCTCAAGAGGCTTTACCAGTATGTCTCGCCGCTCGCACCCATCTTCTCCTGACTCCTCTCCCCGGGAGGCTAAAAGGCAAAAGCTGGAATACCCTCCTCTAACGCCGGACGACTACAAGAATGGGCTGATGCTCGCCCCGATGGTCAGATCCGGCGCATGTGAGTGCTGCAGCGTCCTTGCCCGTTCCGTGTCCGGGCTCACGCTTGTACATCAGTGCCAACGCGTTTGTACGCCCTCAAGCACGGCGCAAAGCTCGTGTGGGGACCAGAAACGGTTGACAAGGCCATCCTTCACACGACCCGAGTCGTGGATCGTGAGTCGTCATCTCCATCTGTTTCGACCCAGACCCCCATTCACCCCCGCGGACGCAGCCGTCACCGGCGTGGTCGCGTACCACGGCAAGTCCAAGCCCATATTCACCTGCCACCCCGTCGAGAAGCCCTTCCTCATCTACCAGATCGGCTCCGCGGACCCGGAGCTCGCCGTGCAGGCCGCGAAGATGGTGCAGCAGGACGTCGCGGGCTTCGACCTGAACTGCGGCTGCCCGAAGCCGTTCTCGACGCACTCCGGCATGGGCGCCGCGCTGCTCACGAACCCGGACCTCCTCTGCTCGATCCTCACCGCCCTCCGCGAAGCGATGCCCCCTGAGATCACGGTCTCGGCGAAGATTCGGCTCTTACCCTCGCAGGAGGATACGTTAAAGCTCGTCGAGCGTATTGTCAACACTGGCATCTCTTGCTTGACGGTGCACTGCAGGACACGGAACATGCGGATGAGGGAAAAGGCGACCATTGAGCGGTTGCGGGAGATCGTGGACTTCGTGGAGAGGATGGGGAAGGGCATTGCTGTTGTCGAGAACGGAGACTGTTTGGGGTACGAAGACTCAAAACGTGTGCGTCAGGTCACAGGTGCGTCTGCCCCTTCTACAATGTTGTGATCCTTGTTCATGTTGTGCTCTACACCTCCAAGACGCACACTCGGTCATGATTGCTACTGCGGCAGAGGCGAACCCTACGTGCTTCTCGCCGACACCGCTCAAAGATCTCGAGTTGACCTTCGTGCCCGCATACATCCGACTGGTAAGTGCCCTATTTGCTGTATACGCTGGGGCAACGAACGATCTGTTCGACAGGGCAAATACCTGAACAACCACTGGGCCTCCACCAAGTTCTGCGCGACGCAGTTCAAGGGAGCACACGACAAAGGCCAACGGTTGGACCTCAAGACTTTGCGCGAAGCCATTGTGCGCGCCAAGGGCTACGAGGACATCGAGGAACACGTCGCCCCATGGACCGGCGAGCAGGAGTTCGCAGAAATCGTCGAGGCGATCGAGAAGCGCGGCGGGCAGCGCGCCCCGCCAATACCACTGGAGGATGCCCTGGTGGTCCCGCTCAATGCGATACAGGGGAACGAAGACTTGAAGGACGTGACGATTACAGAGGTTGCAGCACCACCAGAGAATTTTGCGCGGGAAGGGGTGGTATCTACGCCGTCTGTTTTGGGTCTGGAAGTCCCTACCGTTGGCATCGGCGGCGAGGCCATCGCTGTTCAGTGAAAGTACGGCACTCTACCCGCCGTCAGCTATACTGGCGGCTGATATCCTAATAGTACTGTGTAGTGTAATGGCTTATTCTTCACTGTATCAAATAGCACGACAGCCCCCATTCTCATGCCGCGGTGCTTGGGTATAGCGTACCGCCGCGTGCGCGAAGATGGGGGGGCGATAGAGTGTGGAGCCGTGCTCATCGATCCGGGGGCAACGTGCGGCCGGCGCGCGTTGGGGTACAAGTACCTTTCCTCTTGCCATCATCTGTCTCGCGACCCTCTCACCACTGTCCCTTTTTTCAGCACGATTATCTGACATGGCGACTCAGCTATCCGACGCGGAGCTGCAGTCGATCCTCGATTTCACGGTCGGCCTCGCGCAACGCGCGGGAGAGGTCATGCTCGAGGGCTCGGAGAAGATCCGCGAGTCGGGCGCGACGGACGAGAAGAAGAACTCAGTTGACTTGGTCACCGAGTACGACGTCAAGGTCGAGCAGCTCGTGATTGGGGAGCTGAAGGTGGCGTACCCCGCATACAAGTTGTGAGTGTCTTCGCTTCGTCCAGCGCACCGAGGTCCTTACACAGGCACCTCTCCCCCCAGCATCGGCGAGGAGACCTTCGCAGCGGAGGGATACAAGCGCCCAGAGATGACGGACGAGCCGACATTCTGCGTGGACCCCATCGGTGCGTCCTCCGGGCATCTACAGTGTCGCGCTCTTACCCCCACTGACACCCACCGCCCGCGCGCAGACGGGACGACGAACTTCGTGCACGGCTTCCCGCACGCGTGCATCTCGCTCGGGCTCATCGTGAACAAACGGCCCGTGCTCGGCGTGATCTACAACCCGTTCCTCGACCAGCTCTACACCGCGTCCAAGGGGCATGGCGCGTTCCTCGCGTCCCCGCACTCCGCGCTCGCCGCGCTCGCGGCCCCGCGCCGCCTGCCCCTCGCGCGCCCGCGCCCGCGCCCGCTGGCGTCGCTCGGGCAGGCGCTCGTCGGCGTCGAGTGGGGCTCGGACCGCTCGGCGGAGATGGTCGACAAGAAGGGCGACTCGTTCAAGCGGCTCGCGGGGGACCCCGGTGCGGGCGTCGTCGGCGGGCGCATGGCGCACTCGCTCCGGAGCTACGGGAGCGCGGCGCTCAACTACGCGATGGTCGCCCAGGGCGGGCTGGACTTGTACTGGGAGATCGGGTGCTGGTGCGTCCGCGCGCGCGCGCGCGGGGGGGGGCGAGCGAAGTGTGCATTGATCAAGCTGACGAGGGCTTTGGATGCGGCAGGCCGTGGGACATCTGCGCGGGGGCGATCATCGCGCAGGAGGCTGGGGGGTTCGTCGCGGGCGCGCATGGCGCGCCGTTGGACAACGACGTTAACGAGGACGTCCTCTGGGGACGCAAGCATATCGTCGTGCGCGCGATTGGTGATACCGAGGTGCGTGCCCTTTTCTCTCTCTCTTCGTTCACGGTTCCGACCAGAGCCTGCCGAGCCGGCAGGGTCTGGACGTGCTGTCCGTATGCCTGCACGATGCTAACATTGTATACTAATGCACATTGCCCTTCTTCGTGTATACCGGTTTCGATGGCGCGGTAGACGGAGAAAGGTGTCGACGCGCAGAAGCGTATCATTAGAGAGATGTATGAGACGGTCGCCGACTTTGATCCGAAATAGTCGGCGGGAAGTAGGTGCGGTGTTAATCAAGCAGGAAGACACTTAGAAACTACACGTAGATGTGTATCCATTGTATATGTACGCATACGTAAACCTCCACGATGGCAATATGACCACGACCAGGTCAGGCGTGCACGTATGACAGCAAGTCGGAATCTGAGCGTACAGTATCGAAGGACCTCGATTTGAAAGTAGACTAAGATCCGCCGTACATCCGTTTTCCTATTAATACAACATGGAATTCCTCTCAAATGAGAGTGTCATCTGCTCTTCGAGGGGCCGTGAATCCAACAACACTTCGAGACGAAGCGTTATAATCGCCTCACGCGCTCTCCTGGTCCGCCTTCTCGTTGACCTCGCGCACCTCTGTGGTCGCCATGTTCTTGTCGTGGATGTGCTTCTCGGTCGGACGCCACCCCGGCGAGTTCCACGGCTTCACCCCGGACCGGTACATCTCGTCGACCTCCTCCAGGCTGAGCCCCTTGGTCTCGGGGATGAAGAGGTAGACGTAGATGAAGCCGAACACGAGCATGCCGAAGAAGATGAGCAGGATCAGCGGCCCGATCTTCTCGGCGATGCGAGGGGCGAAGAAGCTGAGGAGGAAGTTCCAGAGCCAGTCTAAGGAACGGAAACGCGAGGTGTGAGGTCCCTGTCCCTGTCCACGGCACAAGATCACGAAGGACAGACTTACTCGACGCACTGCCCAGGGCGATCGCCTTCGGACGGACGCGGAGGGGAAAGCTCTCGCCGAGGTACACCCACGGGGTCGGGCCCCAGAAGATGGAGAACGAGAAGACGTGCAGGACGGCGAACGCGATGAGCGTGTCCCCGCCGCGGCGGTTGCGCGCCGTGAGCTGGTCGGCGGGTGTCCCCGTCTTCGCGAGCGTGAAGTGTCCTACGAGGCCGGCGATGATGGCGCAGGTCGCCTCCATTACTGAACCTGTTAGGAGGGAGTTGCGACGACCCCAGGTCTCGATGAGGTACAGGGCGGGGACGGTTCCGACGACAGACACGCCTCCGAGGATCGCCTGAATGGAGTACGGATCCAGGCTACTCAAAAAAGGGTCGCGGATATTAGGAGATTGAAAGGAAAGCTCGTACTTGGTTCCTGCACTCTTGAAGAACGTATCTCCATAGTAGTCTGTCCATCCGCATTAGATTCACCACCTGGCGCAAATGAGTAACTCGAGACCCACAGTAGAAGTTCTGGCCGTTGAGCTGTTGGATGAACTGGAGCATGATACCGTTGATGGTGCGCTTCCAGAGGAGGTTTCGCTCTGAGAAGCACTCGAGCCAGGTTGCCTTGCCTCCCTCGTTCTCGGCGCGAATGCCGAATTCGAGCTCTTCGATGAGCTCGACGACGGTTGGGTCGTCCTCTGGGAGCCCGTTGAGCTCCGCGACGACGCGCCGGGCCTCGGCATCTTTCCCATTCCCGAGGAGGTGACGGCTGATGACGAACTGTTAGTCCGTACACGGAACACAAGGTAGAGTGCAGGGCACGTACGGGGACTCCGGGAGGAAGAAGATGCCAGAAAGCAGGATCGCACCCCAAGCCAGCTGCAGGCCCACCGGTATGCGCCAAGAGGCAGGACCGTCGATGAAGTGGGTTCCGAGGTCGATGATGTAGCTGAGGAATATGCTACAAACACCAGGCATGAGCGAGAACGATCGCATGGCTACGGTAGGCCACAAACCCAATGATGATCTGCAGCTGGTAAAGCACAAGCAGCATGCCGCGCATCGCCTTCGGTGCGGTCTCGCCATTGTACAGCGGAACGATGGCTACGGAAATTTGTGAGCGGGATGGGATGGTGGTGCAGTGGAACCATCTCACGCACCGGACAGAGCACCGACACCGAGGCCCGCAATGAACCGACCGATGGTAATTTGAACGATGGAATGTACGGTGCTGGTCTGGATCGCCGTCCCAATGGTAAAGATCCCGGACCAGATCAGAATGGATCCCCGACGACCAAACCGATCCGAAGTGAAGGCCTGGGCCAGTGCGCCAACGAAAGTGCTAGACGTAGTCGCCGTTAGCGACGCGGATTCGGGTTCTTTTTTTTTCAGTCGAAGCCAAAGCAGACGCGTACCCAGCGGAGAGCAGCGATGTGATTATGGATTGCCGCGAACTCGAGAGAACCCACGTCCCGTCCGCCTGTTGCTGACCGAACCGTTGGACGAAGTCGTCCATGATGAGGCATCCCTGGAGTCGCGTACTATTAGCATGATTAGAGCAGGGTCGGTGCGAGTATGACTGACTGAAATGACGCCGATGTCATATCCGAACAGGAAGCCTGTGCGTTAAGAGTTCTGGAGGAGTTATGTCAGTAAGGCTTCGGCCACAACACAGCAGTGCCCGAAAGAGTGTACTCACAGTTCGGCACATCGGGTCCCAAGATTTCTCTATAGACTCACCTCCTATGCAGATATTCTTCTCATGAGCTTCCATCTCCATACTATTATTCCAAGAACGACGCACCGAATGCGACGAAGGTCGCAAGAAGGATGGCTCGGCGATTCGTTGGAATGCCCATCGTTGGTAGACGCAGTGAGAGCCTTCGGTGGTGGGGAACGCGGCGGAGCTCACGGGGTCCAACGTCCAGAAGCTCGCATCTTATACTGTAGCACCACGGTCTAGTTGGCTTCTGGATCCACGGGAAAATCGTTACACCTTTGGGTGTTGTCGCGCAGCGTGAGGACATTGAACGGTCCGTAGGCTATATCACCGCGGTCCGGCAAGAGGGCCAGCGCGCAGGTATATATGCCGTAAGTTTGTGCGTTTGCGGGGGGTCCCATGAGCCACGGCTATTAGCCGCACGGTCCCTATCACCCAGTTTCCCCGCGTTCGTGGGGGGCGTCGTTCTCCACAGTCGTCACATGTTGTAGGCGCGAATTCTTGTGCATGGTTTACCGCCGGCTCAACGGTCATCAGAAATGGGCCCTTCTCACGACCCTGTGTCGTCAGAAGTTCAGAATAGATCATCAGGAGGGCGAACAGGACGATGAACGACTCGCCGAAACTGGTTGTAAATCGTAATGCTTGCACTGGCATGGAAGCGAAGAGCGATCTGCTGGACGTATTGCAAGACTCCTGTGATCGTCGAGGTATGTGAATAGACAAGATAATAGCCGATAAGACAGAGACGGAGATAAATATGGTCGAGTTTGCCAAGATCACGGGCGGACGAACAGATAATTATCATGAAAGCTGCTGCTCCTTCGGGTGATCCCAGCCCCCAGTGGCACAATCCTCGTCAACTTACTACCTGGGCCGCCCACCTGTCCCGAATCCCGATCACACCGCGGACTGGTTGTATATGGAGAGCTTCAATGGCTAGGTAACTGATCGTTTGTGTCCAGCGTTGACGGGTACAGTCAGTTGTGGGAGAGAAACAGGAATGCGCGAAGGGACAGTGCCTGGACAGAACACCCCGGCCAGCGGAAGTGACGGGAGGATGAATAACTCTGAGCGCCCGTGTTCCTGGCAGGCGACTGGGCGGCTAAACCCGCCGCGATGAATTCAAAGTCGAGCGAAGATGCGGATGAACGGAGTCAACGTGTCGGGTGAAGTTTGCGATAGTCTTACCCGGTCCAGCGGGGATGAACGTCATCTGCATCGAGGACGGCATCAAAAAATGAGAGATCAGGAGTCCGGACCACCAGGCAGTGGGGAGGCACCTACGAGAAAGACTGACCTTGTCGTCGTCACACTCCCGGCACTTGATAAACCAGCTCGTCGGCAGCTTCTGTAAACTCGGGTCCCCGGTGTTGCAGTACGTTACGCATCGGGCGTCCGGATGACTCGAGTACAGCTGTGCTATACACACTCGAAGCCACGGCGGTCGCTGTTTGTGCATGCGTAAGTTGTAGTACACAAATCGCCGTAGAATAGGCATTTCAAGACATACCCTTCCCGATGAGACTGGGTAAAGACCGACTGGCGTGGTGCGCAGACGATCGTGGTCGCGATTGAGATCCGGGGATTCATCATTGGGGTCTTGAAGATGATCGCTCGCCGGCGACCCTGGAGACGAGGGAAGATGCACATCGGGTGGCGGCGTTGAAGGGAGACGAGTGAGATCGATGACCTCCGGAGTGTGGGACGCAGATGGAGTCGGATGACGGGAGTAACAACGACGGGTTGGAGGGCTATCCACCTCGTCATCGGATACTATCTCGATGTCGGTGTGGGCACTTGCTGGATACCGTCTACTGCGCGGCCCACGATGGCGAAGAACGCGATCTGGGGACAATGATGTTCGGACATCTACGACAATGATGTAAAAGTGTTAAAAAAGCTGTTGCGACAATAGACTACTACTTACAAGGTGCTGGAATGCCACCGAGGCGAGCAGACGGCGGCCGCCGTGGGATGCGAACTGCTTCGCGAGAGTGCCTTCCAACATTCACACTGCTGGGCTGTCTCGCCTCGAAAGGGACACATTCCTGTTGCATTGCATGGTGAAAACGGTGCGGTACGGAATCATGAATGTCGTCAAGTATCAAATGTTAATCACTCACCTGGACATTGAGAGCAGGATGCGGCGGAGCCATGCTGGTGGTGGAGTGGCAAGAAAGAGATTCGGTTTGGGCTCTTGATTCTCGCGCGCCATCATAGCTATTGATAGAGGACGATTGAGGACATGTATCCGTTGAACATAGACTCCTGTCATATAAGCTCAGCTCATGATTTCAATTATACGTTCCTCGTGAGAACCAATATCCACGAATACATACTACACATAATGGCTTCCCCCTACGCTGCAAAAAATGCAATCATCACTTTGACAAGCGGTTTCGCCAGAAAAACGTAACACAACACAACACACACTCACACTCGCAGTGGCATTCCGATGAGAGTCTTCGTCTACATCTGCGCCTCCTACCTGGAGCCTCGGCGCATCGCTCTCTGCTTCAAGCCCTGCCGAATAAGCACGCATGCCGCAAGGTCAATCCCTTCAAGCGCCAAACCTTTCTCGATCCTGTCCATCGGCCCTCTGGGAAGCGCGCCGATCGCCCGAATGCGATTGTCGTCGCTGATTCCGACACGACGTAAAGAAACCGCCAAGGACGGGGAGAGCCCCAGCTCCTCTAGGAAGCGGATGACGGGGTCCGAGTCCGCAGGAGGAGCGGCAGCGGGAGGGAGGATCAAACCCAGAGGAGGGGTGTTTGCGATATTTGTCTTGTGAACGGAATCTGGTGGTCCGGGCGAACGATGGTGCTGCACAGTCCCGGGCTCCCTGAGTGAGTATGTGCCGCTTGAAGCGGAAGGCTCGTCGACTTGGGGAGGGAATGTGCCAGGGGTGATAGCCGACGAGATCTGTTGGGAGGCGGGTCCAGCATAGAGGTGCGCGAGGGCGTAAGTGCCTCTCGGCGGCCCAAGCGCACGAAGGATCGCGGCCGCAGGGCGTGCAACTGTTTGAGCTAGCCCTAGGACGTCACATTGTGTAGGATTTGAAGAGCTTACTGCAGTTTCCGGTGGGAGCCGGATACTCTCGACCCCGGGAGCTTCGCTGCTGACCAGCTCATCCGCCTCGGGATTGAACGTCGTGGTGCCAATGGGGCGCATTACGTCGCAAGGTTCGAACGTGGATTCGAGGGTTGGTGAGCGCGCGGTTGGTGACGACGCACCTCCGTTGACGAAGGGTGAACCCGTTTCTTCCCGGCCTGGCGACCTTGCGATCGTGTGGTTGTCATTATCGCGAGCATCATCGAGTTCTGTAAGGAGGTTCGTAGGCCAGTCTTCGGATTTCTTGTCAGTATCGCTGGACTAGTAAACGGGAACTGTTAGCACACGTCCGGAAGTGTGGCGAAGGACCGGAATTCAGTATTCCTTGCCTGTGCGAGGGTCCCAGCCAGGGGACATGACTCATTCTGCAGAGGGCTCTCTCGCGATGTCGCTTCGTTGATCCCGAAGGTATATTTCTGGCAAAGATTATCAGTTAATAGGAGAGAAGTGTAGTGAGGCCATGGAACATTACTTGAAATTGATTACCGGGAAGGAGTGTGAGATCGCTCTTACCCTCTGTCTCGGTCTGCCAGTGACAAGATGAAGGAAAATCATAACATGCCGCAGTACCAACGTCTTCACCACTGTCTGATCCATCTTCCAGATAACCAAACCCACCCTCACTCATCAAGCTATGTACCCTCCTATGCTTTGGCGGACCTGAGGAGCGGCCTTGTTCAGATGGCGAAGTTGCGGCATCGATATCATGGAGAACGCGCTTTGCACGTATTTCCTGTCTCTTCGTATCAACGAAAGGCAGCGCAGCCTGAGATGCTGTGAACAATGTAAGCAGATAGTTTTGGGTAAGAGGTTGAGATGAACACTCACGAGGTAAAACCAACGATGCAGTATCCAAGGTGCCTCCAGAATCCCTCAATAAAGGACTTCTCTCGTTGAATGAATTTACGACATAGTTCATTTCGTCGCCAGGAATCAGGATCCCAGTGAGTCCAGGCAAATTTTAGCTTGAAGATTGAGGGTCTCGAGAAGGCTGAGGCGATTATTCACAAACAAGTATAAGTGGAGAAAGTACCAATGAAGGTGGCTATATGCGCGAGGATGAAAGGTATTCGTCTTTGTGGATGGTGGTCAAGGTGGACGCTATAGAGCGCTATAGGCCTGGGGGAGCGCGCTAAGTTGGGCTTGGAAGCGCCGGTGTCGTACAACGTTCACAACGACCTCCTTGCGCACTCCACCATCTCCTCCGCCTCTCCCAGATTTTGCGACGGCGTTTCAAGAAGGCCCATTCGTTCATGGACATTGTGCAAGATCTCGAGCTGCAGACCCTACCGGACATCCTAGCCTCGACGTCAAAGGATACCCTCTCGACATCATTGTCCTCCCCCGACGCCGCGCCTTACATCGCCCATCTCACCTCCCTTTCGTTGCCAGAGCTCGAGACAGAACCAACAGAACTCGCATCTTCCTCTGCCCAACTCACCAATGCTCTCACGACGCTATGCTACACGTCATACCCGACCTTTCTCTCTCTGCACGCAACGACATCCACCCTTTCCTCCTCAATTGACTCGCTCTCGTCCTCGCTATCGTCTTGGCAATCTACCCTACCTACTCTCGAGGCGAGTGCCCGCACGTTTACTGCCGACTCGCGCTCGCTTCTCGCTGCTCGGCGGAAGGCGGCCCTCGTCCTCGAGCACCACGACAAGCTACACGACGTCTTATCCATCCCATTGCTCCTCGAGACGTCCGTGAGGAACCACAACTACGCGGACGCGCTCCTCTTGGCACAACACGCCTCCAGTCTTGCCTTCAAGTTTCCGTCCAATCCGCTAATCCAGTCGGTAAAGGCGGACTGCGATGGGCGCGTCCACTCGATGCTCGCGCAGCTTCTCCGCGTACTGCACGAGCAGGCGAAGCTTCCAGCACTCTTTCGCGCGGTCGGGTTCCTCCGCAAGATGGGCGTGCTTTCCGAGCAGGAGCTTGCGCTCGCGTTTCTTTCGGGGAGGAGCTCCTACCTCGACGGCACTCTACGTGCGGTGGACGTGGAGAAGAAGGGGATGGACGGGGAGGGGAGCGTTGAGCGAGAGCGGGAGAGCCACGCGCGGTATCTGAAGAGGTACGTGGACGCATGGCGCGAGGGCGTGCACGACGTCGTGACCCAATACACCACTATTTTCCTCGACTCCGCCAAGGGTGCAGAACTCCCATCGCCAGAACTCCATGTCCTGCTCACGACGTTCACCACACTTTATGTCCGCCGACTGCTCGACCTCCTGCGCGATACTCTTCCCCTCGTCGCGGACCCCTCCCTCCTAACTTCCCTCCTCACACAACTCACGTACTGCGCAACGTCGTTCGGGCGGGTGGGCCTGGACTTCCGCGGCGCGCTCGCACCTCTGTTCACGGCTGCCGTCCGGAAGGGCGTCACGCGCGAGTTCGAAGAGGCGACGGACGCCTGGTGCAACGCCATCGACTCCGAAGACACCTCAAAAGCGCGCTCTAGGACCGGTCCACCCGCCCGAAGAAAGGCTTCCCAGTTCCTCCTTGCCCCCGCCTCCGTGTCCTCTCCACCAATACCCACGGACGCGCAGCTCGCCGGCTTTGCGTCCGCGCCGGCAAACGCTCCCCCCACCATCCTCACGTCCTACCCGCCGCTCGCGCTGTACACGAATGCCATCCTGACAGCGCTGAATGGTCTTCGACTGCTCGCGCCGGCGAACCTGCTCTCTGACCTTCTGGTTGCTCTCGAACGGTCTCTTGCGCACGGCGCGATTATGCTTCTCGTCCTCGCGCGCTCCGCAACAGAAGAACGGTCGACTGGAAGCTCAAACGCCGAGGACGCAAAGCGCGAGGAGGACGCGGTCCGTGCTGCAGGGATCGTCTACGTCAAGGTGTTCGTGCCGTTTATCCGGAGGGCGTTGGTGGAGGGCGTGTATGGCGTGAAGCCGGGCGAGGGCGGTGTCGCGGTCGGGGAGGATCTCGAGGGCGTGCTGAAGGAGTGGGACGACTGGCTTGAGAGGCAGTGACGGAGTTCGCAGGTGGGTGGCTTTGTCGTTGCTGCTGGTATATCGTTGAAGCGTATGTCAGATGCTTCGCGCGGGCTGTGTATGGGCTCGAGTTCTCGACACACCCATGACCATGATCCCAAGAGATTCCGTCGTCTAGAAACGACGGCGCCCCCGCCCGCCAATGTACCCCTTCAAAGGCGAATCCTCAGACATGCACCCTCAGGCTGTATGGTACGCCTAATTCGGCGGAGGCGGCCTGCTGCTGATGGTGTCCGAGTCCGAGATCCACGGCGCGTCCTGCCGTCGTTTTCCCTCGGCCCTCCTGCAAGGTCCCCTTCACGAACCTTCTAGGCACCATCCCGGGGTGGCATGAGCGGTGGCGGACTGGCGACGATCCCAACCAGTTGCAATTATCAGACAACAATACATGGTACAACATCTGCTCGGGAGCGATATTGGTACATAACGGAGCCCCCACAAAATGACAGTGTACATTGTTCCAGGACCAAGCCGGAAATAACCTCGATGATAACCTTTGGCAACCTACACACTCTTGACGGTTCCAACTTTCGCACTTGCCGGCGACGGACGGGTCCGGCGTCCCGCCCGATCCGATCAGAAGGCGTTGCGGCCCAGACGGGAGCCCTCGCGACGGAGCGGGGTCGCAGTGGGCGTGCCCGCGGGGGACCACGCTTTGTCCGAGTGCGTCTTGGTGGGGGAGGAGTACGCCTCCGTGGTGTCGCGCCAGCCCTCGGCGGATTCGCGGTACTTGTGGAGGAGGGCCTGGAAGTCGCGCTTGGGCGAGCGACCGGCCAGCCCCTCGAAGGCCGGCCCGAGCAAGGACGCGTAGTCCTAAGTACGCCGAGCCACTCGGGCGTCAGCCAGGTGGCCACCCCCAAGAGCGGGAGGAGATGGCGAGGACTCACCGACTTGTGGTTGAGGGACGCGCTCGACTTGGCCTTGGCCGCGCGGTACTTCTTGCTGACGCCCGCGCGCTTCGGGCGGTAGGCGCGGTAGCGGTACTTGACGGTCTGCGTGGGCGACGGCGGGAGCATGAACGGCGTTTCCGTGGAGACCTCGCCGTAGCCCGTCAGGCAGTGCTCGTCGTCCGAGTCCGAGTCGTGGTCGGCCTTGCCGCTCGCGACGTCGCCCATGTCCGCGTCGCGGGAGGCGGTCGCGGTCGGGGAGGCGACGGCGGCGTCCGCGATCGCCCCGGACTTGTCGTAGAACGAGCCGGTGAGGGTGCCGGTGCGACGGAGCTGTGGTTGACAATGGTGGTGGTCAGCAGCTGCGTTGCGTTTTGACGACTCGGATGTCGACCGTGGGGCGGGGGACTGACCTTGCTGCGCTGAGGGGGCATGGCGAGTGTCTGCGAGTCTGCGAGTGTGTGTCTGGAAGTGTGCGAGTGGGGTGCTGGAGGCTCGGAGCTGGGGGTCGGGCTTTTTATGTGCTTCGGTGAAGGGCTGAGGACGCTTTGGCCGGCGCGGTCCAAAGGTCAGGTTGAAAGCCAGTCCGCATTGTGCTAGCCGCTCAATGACGCTGTCAATGGAACCCCTTTCTGTCGTCCTAGGTTGTGAAGACCGGTACCAAAGGACGGTGGTTGGGGACGGACATGAACGGATTGTCGCTATTCTCCGTGCCTGCCAGCCTGCGGTCCACGCGCATGTCGACCGCGATACTAGTCATGCGCACGAGACAAACTCCGTGGACTGAGCATACTTAGCAAAAGGCTCCGTCAACACTCGTCTGGCGTGTCGCGGAATATTTTGTCGGTGGTCAATGCACAACTGATATTAGATCCGTCAATAGTCACTTTTTATATACGCTGACGCTTTGTGGACGATCTAGATCAAGGTTGTATCGTGCGTTATCAGCGTGTGGATGCCACGAGGCGGGCTAAGGCCACTCAGCAACCTATATCTGGGAGAATATGCCTCTACATCGTGTCTGCAAGTTTTGTGACCGGCGCACCGTTGCATTGCATTATATACAGGTTACTCCGTAAGTAGGTACCCCTTCCAGTACTAGTGGTCCTGTGTAGAGACTGGAGTTTTAACCGGATACATCAGGACCAGCTTCTCGCGCACACGATCATGGAGATCGGTCCACCCGGTGTAGCTGGACCGTCGACTTTCAGGCTTACCCCAGCACTCGGGGTCACCTATGTTCTGGACACTGAAGAAGACGAGATCCAACCGATGATGCCTCTGCCTCCCGGCGTCGATGACATTAACGACAAAGATTATGATCCCCTCGAGGATCAGGATATCGATGAGGACGATTACGAGGAGCGCTTTCCGTACCCCACCCCGTCGAGCGTCGTCCACGGCAAACGTAAAGCGACGGAGGTTTACGATGTCGATGAAGAGGAGCCGTACCGGCTGCGCGGGAAGAAAACACGACGTGCGTGATCTCTGCGTGTAAAGCCATGAGTCGCATCGGAGGTCTGAGACGTCTTCTCGTACCCAGTGGAAAGCACCAGGAAGGGGCTGGAGTGCATCTACATATCATCCGATTCCGAGGGCGACGTCGTGCAGATCTCGGAGGCACCGGAGAAGCAACAGAAAAAGAAACGCCGGGGGCGTCCGCCCAAAGTTCCCAAACAACCGGTCGTTCCACTGTCGGAACCCGAGCGTAAGCAGGCCAGTAGAGGATCTCCCGATGAAAAATCAGGTGACGCCGACTCCTTTAATCCAGCATCCACTACGTATAACTGACGGCGCGGTGGTCATGCTCAGCGTCCCCGGAAGCCGAGATGGGTTCTGTGGAACGGGTGCGGCCTAAAGTAGGCGACCTCGCTATCTGTCTCCTTGGTTCCCAACACTAATACTAATGTCTGACCGGTTACGCATACTAGACCCCAAACTCGCTCAGAACCCAATTTGCGCAGGTACGAAAGGAGGACCCCAGCGCAGACCTCGAGATATGCTACCATTACTCGCTCGACGGGGACGTTTGGGCCATCAAGTGCAATACCTGCACCACGAAAACTGAAAAGAAGGTAGGGTATACGTATACGTCGTCCTACCCCCCTCCTCGGGCAGCCCACGATCTCAAAGACTGCTCACGCCCCTGTGTCTCTCAGATACTTTCTACCGGCCCTGGGCAGAGTCTGGTGCGCCTGCGCAAACATCTCAAGGGCCGTCTACATCAAGTAGCGCTAGCGCTGGGCAAGCCGGGTCACGGTGCGGGCCCCTCGTCGAACGACGCTCGGAAAGCGAAGCCCGCGCCGCGTCGCGAGCAGGCCTCTCCGCAACCCGTTCGCGACCCTGTGGCGGCCAGGCCCGCGGCTTTCGCTCGGCGAGAGAAGGCGCCGGCACCGCAGGACGGCGGGGACTCGGACGACGTGGAGCGTTTCCTCGACCAGATCGGCCTGTCCGACTCGTCTGTCGACCTTGCGCAGAAGTTGCGCGCGTTCGGCATCGGGAGCGACAAGCGGATGAACCAGATCGGAGCGCTCAGCGACGAGGGCCTGGGGGTGCTGCTGGACCGGCTGACGGAGCGGGCGGGGGTGGATATGGCGACTGCCATCCTCATCAGGGAGGGGCTGAGGCGGCGCGCAGGCATGCTCTGACGTTTTTTTTTTGTTTGCGACGTAAATGTAGATCGTTGAACGCGACACCAGGTCGTATTTATTCAAGGGGTATTATTGTTTATCCGCTGTACCCGCCGAGTTATTGAATATCTCATAACATTCTATCGTGCTGGGATATCCGTCCGTGCTGAACCCATAGCAAACTGGTCATACATTGTGAGAATGGGTTTCTAATACTCCTAAATTGAACGATACGTGCATCGTACATGTTAGCAGCCATGTCCGTTCGATGGTAGGGGCGCACTCACTATTCATCGCCCTCGATGCTCATCGTCCGCTGCACCGCCCAGCGCTGTTCCCGTGCCCTCACCTTGGCATACGAACAAACCGTTCGACCGACCCCGGACCACCTCCAGTACAAGTCAGCCGCCTCGTCGGACCCGAAACCCATCCTGGCCACCTCCTCCGCCGTGCACTCTCCGGGCCGCATCAGGCCTCTCACGTGCAGCAGCCTCGGGAACCACGCCGACAGCGCGGCAGAGACGCCCTCTGCGAGGTCCTCGCCAAGCCGCGCGTGCCCCACGTAGAGAACTCTCATGGGACATACCCCACCGGCCACCACTGGCGCGAAATCATAATCATCATCATGCTGCAGATCCGACCATTGCGAGGCGTGCGGGCCGGAGTTTGAACGCGGCATCGACGTCCTCGGCGCCAACGTCGGACAGCGCGACTTTGAACTGGAACAGCTTGTGAAGTGCCGCGAGGGGGGCGAGGCCCGCCAGCGTGACGCGTGTCTCGTACGGGTGGGAGGCGTCCGGGCAAAGCATCGCGTTCTCGAGGTTGGGCCAGGCGCGCACGAGCTCGGGGATCGGATCGCGCGGTCGTCAAGCGAGGCATAGCAAGTGCCGCGCAGGGAAACGTCCTCCAGCGAACGGAGGGAGAGCAGGGGCGCGAGAACGGATAGGGTAGGAGGTGGGGAAAGTGTGATGATGGTGCAGCACTTCCCCGTACCTCCACGCGCAGGTGCCGACGCCCGATCCGATAAGCAGCTTCTTCAGGCCGACGTGGCGGGAGAGCGCGGTGCACAGGCTCCCGATGCCTTCCGACGGGGCGTGCTCGGTGGCGTACAGGGCGACATTTTCCAGGAGGGAAGAGCGCACGGCTTCGACAAAACGGGTGCAGGTCTCGAGGTGGTTGCCGTGAATCACGAGCTCGCGAAGTGCTGGGAAAGTCGGCGAACCAGGGCGAGCTATGAGTGAGTCCTCGACGGCTGGGGTCGGGAGACCTATAACATTCGCTTTGAGAAGGCATAGGCACGGGAGCGATGCCAAGCGCTTCACTGTGCTTGCCTGAAGGGGAGTGCCGAGTGCTTGGAGGGACTGTAAGCCGTCCCACCTGCTGACCGCCTCTGCCAGCGAGTTTGTGGAGTTGGCAGAAAAGAGAGATGGGTCAAGCCTGAAGTTTTGTAGCTGTGGACACTGTTGTCCGATATGGATGAGTAGTTCGGGCGGGGTCGTATCCCACTCCGAGTTGGTGAAGGCTCGCTGGCGCGGCAGATGGTCGTCACCGAAGTGTTGGACCTCTAGCTCCAAGGTCCGCAAAGAAGCGCCTAGTAGTGTATAGAAGTGATCACCAAAGCGTTTACCCAGGCGTGGACAGCTAACCGTGTGGATGTTCGGGAGAGGCTCTGGACAATGTTTCTGGAAAGCATCCCACAATGGGGCCGACAGTACTAAGTTGCCTCCGGGGACCGTCCATGGTTCATTGATGACCCTGACCAGTGGGGAGTAGAGGCGAAACCTTGCGAAATCGTCCGCCACAAGTTCCCGGGTGGGAGTCTACCCAATGTTATTCGACCGTAAAGCATTAGCCAAAATTCTTCCCACAACATGACATGCACTCACACATTCTCGCACTTTTGGCAGCGTATGAATTTTGCGATAGACTTCAGTGTATGTCCACAAGTCCGAATGTAGCGTGTAGATAAATGTCGCAAACGACGGAATGGTGTGCCAGATGCATCGCAAGGCGAGCAAGGAGAAGAGCTCTGCTAGTCGTCGCTAACCTCGCGCAATCGCGGGTACCGCAGAGCCAGAAGATCGAAGTGAGGACTTGGGGAGGAAGTGACGAGATGTGCAAGGTCATACTCGGCGGAAGGCAGTCTAAGTTGGGAGATGGTGACGTGGCAGTGCCAGGCCATAGCGGAGTCCAAATTAGATATTGTAAAGCTCCGCTAGACAATATCCCAAC
Organism: Ganoderma lingzhi; assembly: GCA_026283605.1. Taxonomy (NCBI): domain Eukaryota; kingdom Fungi; phylum Basidiomycota; class Agaricomycetes; order Polyporales; family Polyporaceae; genus Ganoderma; species Ganoderma lingzhi. The sequence goes on from JAPJYM010000001.1 coordinate 4,875,699, forward strand.
CGTTTCTATTGGAGTTTGTGGCGGAGAAACAAGACAGTGTTCAAGTGTTGAAGCATATCCAAGCTCCGCTTCTAATATTCAAGGCCCCGCCCGCCCAGCCTACCGTTGCCTTGCAGTTGAATCGTAGTTAAATACACTTTCTCCTCCTTGACGCTACAGCATGATGGACACGATAAAACAGGAGAGGATATCCGGGATGTCTTTCGCTTATGGTGAGCTTTTCGAGTCCGCACCGTAGATTTCGCACCCGTACAGCGTATTGATTGATCGATTTTACTACCTAACCTCTCAGGCTCACTGGCACTGGCAGGCTAGTACTAAGTTAGCTTTCACGTCCGGCGGCCTGCATGACATCGGACGATCAAGCTGACCATGAAACCGTCTCCTCGTCCTCCCGGTTCCGCCTATTTCGTATGCTACCCACTTCGCGAACAACCCTGTAGGGTGTCCAGCTCGCCCTCACTCCATCCACCGGAACGTGACGCCGCACTCACGGCAATCAGAAGCAAGACCAGCGAGCTGGTCCTTCAACGCCGCGCTCTTCGCGTGCATCTCAATAGAGGTGAGCGCCATGCCTCCTTGTCTCACTCGCTGCAGCAAATGCGCGAGACCGTCCTCGCACGGGAACGCCTCAGCGCTCCAGAGCCTCAGACCGAGGTGTTTCACGGTCGCAGGCAGCCGGAAGAACAGGTCGTTGCTGAACGTGCCGATAACGCAATTGAGGCGTTCGAGCGACGGTGCGCGCAGGACGAGCTCGTCCATGAACGGGATCCCGGGTGCCCACCGGGCGCTCCAGAGCCGGAGCTCCTTGAGGTTTGGCGTCGTGGCGAGCAGGGCCTGGGCGATGGCCCATCTGCTGGCGTACAATGGGGGGCCGGCGAGGTTCAGCTGGATGGCCTCCACGTGTGGCGCGCAGGCCGCTGCGCGCATAAGCTTGACGGACGCGGTGAAGTACCTGTTGCTGCAGGCCTCGATGCGGACCGTCCTCACCGTAGGCGGGAGGACGAGGTCCACGCCCGCCCAGGTGTTGACCGTTTTGACGATGTCGTCGAACTGGACCGTGAGCTTATAGAGGTTGGGCAGGGTCCCGATCGCGTTGAGGAGCTCGCGGGGGTGGTGGCCGCGGAGCGTGAGCTCGCGCAAATGCTGGATGGCTGGCGCGGCGTAGAGGATGAGTTGGGCGGGCTGCTCGCGGTTCTCCAGGGAAGACTCCAGTCCCAGGAGCGATCCTGGGGGGACGTGCTGTATCCAGTCGACGAGCTCGTTCGGGAGCGTTGCAACACCCTTGACGGTGAGGGAGAAGTATCGGAGGAGGTCGCGGAGGTGCGGTGAGGTGTGCATGGTGCGGGCGAAGAGGATGGCGCGTGCGTTGTGGTCGGGGTTGGACATGATGGTGATGAACACCCGGCTGTATAGGGCGGACTGGGCGGGGAATGTCCATTGGCGGCAAACCAGTGCCGCAGAGACCCACGTTACGGTTGCTGGGAGTTGCTTGGGTATCATGTACTTGCGGGGTTGGTTGTCCATGAGCTCGAAGACGCGACGAAGGAGGTCATGGTACAGCATTCTCAGAGGGAAAACAGCTACGGTGGTGGAGGTGAGTTTCGTAAACAAAGTCTTGCGTACTGCTGCAACTAACCTATGGCTGGGATACAGGGCGATCAAAAATTGAGTGCGACGTGGGGTCAGGATGAATAGGACAGGGCTGGAATGCAAGTGAGCTCGTCTCGTATATACTTGCTTGGGCGCTCTATTCGATGTTTTCCTCAACCACCGTCAACAATCAAAGTTTCAGCCCCGCTTTTCACATAAACCCTCGAACAATAGGGATTTATTTTTGTCCGCCATGTATGGTGTGTACTTTGTCTGACTTTGGACGGGCATCAGGTCGCTTGCTGACGCTGTTTTTCGGCGCAAGTCCAACACCAATGTGGGCCTTGGCGGAAAGCCGGTCTCCTCGCTGTGCTCTTCTGTCGCCAACACACTGCTCCGCTCCAGCGTCCCTCTGCCGCCCAGATCGCGTACCTCAGGAAGAAGAAATGGAAATGTTCGACGTGCTCAGCTCACCGTTTGTTGTCGACCCGCCCCATTTATTCGTGTCGATGATTCCGCATCTCAATCGGATACTGTTCCTCCTGGCTTTCCATATCAGCAGCCCGCCGAAACGAGACGCGGTCGGCCACAAACCGAATCGGAAGGTGCTAGCCACGGAGGGTCTCGCTACGTGGGACGTTGAAGCTTCCCGCGAAATATCTTGTGCGTCATTCCAATGCGCGGCCCCTTCCGGCCAAATTCGGTTGTTGAGGAAATGCTTCTCAGTTTCGCTGATGTACAAGAAGCCGAGCAGCGCTTGGCGAGGACGAAGGCCGACCTACTGTGTGAAGTCGTAGCTGTGAGTTTTGCTTCTGAGCAATCCACCCATTGCGACATCTCATCTCACGCCGGGTCATCAGGTCTCGATCATGCGGAGTGAATTTGATGCTGCAGAAGGAAGAGGTCCGTATCCCATATCGCAAGGCACCCTCCACGCACTGACCATTGCACAGAATCTGGATACCCTCATCGCGCAGAGGCGACCTGCGCGATGCCTCCAACGCCCCGCCCATATTTACCCCTGCACGCCTTGAGGACCTCCCTTCCCCTTGCTTCGACTACGTCCCAGGATTCCTATTCGTCGGGCAATTCGTCATCCACAGCAGGACAAACCTGCTCGTAAATCGTCACTCATTGCATTACGACTCTGCCGGTGGACGCCCACACACAAATGCCACTTCGCCCGCACGGGCAGCAAGATTTACGAAACTACTCGGGTCGGAGTGCTGCGCGGCGGCATGGTAGCAACGCAGAGCTCGGATTGGCCACGCAAGGGCGTGCGCGAGATGTGCGTGGTAGCTGAGAGCGATGGCGGGTGGAAAAGAGAGGGAAATTGCTCGAGGCGTGCTTCACCCCGGAGATCCTGAAATCCAAGTACGTTCACTCCCGGATATCAAGGCTCTACATTCCCGAGCTCGTCATTCGTGACAGCGATGCAGGCAGCACCTGGACCACACGCTGGAGCTCGCGACTCGGACGAAGGCGCAGGACAACCACCTGCGCGCGCTCGTCCTCGTCTTCGTGTCGGCGCACTACTTGCACTCACCGCCAGAGACCACGCGCGCGCGATGCTCCAGGCGTGCGAGCAGCTCGCTGCAGGGCTCGGTGCCGCGGACAAGGCTGTTACGACTTCGCAGGCTCGGTAGAGATACTGCGGCCCGATGTATGTACGTTTTTCCTTTATTTATTTTCGCCTCCATCCCCCATTCTGTGCACCAGACATGCTCCGTCGGCCCCGGGCAGAGTCTGGGGTACCTAACCACACACGCCAAAGCCTGCGCTCAGCACCAAGAAGTGGAAGTGGTAGGCAATCTCAAGAGCGCAGGGTCGTCAGTGGTTCGTGAACGACGCTGCTCGAAAAACGACTCGGAGGCCGCGCTGGGATCCCTCTCCGTGGCCCGCTCAGCCCGCCCACGACCGTAATAGTATGGCGTCCGGGCCCGGGCCCGCGAAATCCAGTAAACGAGAGAGTCGAAGGCGGCGGAGGGCAGGACCGTGACGGCGGACTCGCGATCGCAGGACGTGGAGCGTCACCATTTCCTGAGTCCGAGTCCCCGACCAGATGCGCCTGCCCGCAGTGGGCCTCGCGCCGAAGCTGCCCGCGCGTTCGGTTTTGAGAGCGACGATCGAGCGGATGGGCCAGACGACGCCGGTCGTATTCATTCAAAGTATGAGTATGTTGTGTAGTATCCGCTGCATGTGAACGGGTCCGCTTCGAGGGCGACGGTGGGCTTACTACTTACTACTAACTAGCGCATCCATCCTTTGGCCAATCGCCCAATGTATGCGGCTGAGGCAGACAGATGAACTGCACCGGTACCCATGCGCAGCTCTGAGCTGTCCATCCGATTCCCTAGGGCCTAGTGCGATACAGCCTGCCCGAAGTTGCCGGAGGTCAAAACTTGCAGGACAACCTGCGCAGCTCCGAGGCCAGATATCCGAAGTCGTCGAGGCAGCTCCGGTATTATGTTTTACTGGGACGAAGTTCAATCGTACAGAAAGCACTCTTAGGACACTATTCGTACATATTGACAATGACTTCTCAGTACCCCTGGATGATACAATGCGTGCATTATGTATATGAGCACTGAGCATCTTTCCTTTCGAAAATGATTTGAATAGCGTACTTACTATTCGGTCATTGCCTTCACATGCTCCTCGTAAGCTGTTTCCTCGCCCAGCGCTGCTCCTGTTTCCTGACTCGGACATACCGATGAATCACTTCCGGAACACGGATCCACCTCCGGTATAAACTAGCCGCCTCCTGGGGGTTGAAGCCCATCCTGGCCAACTCCTCCGCCGTGCAATCTCCGGGCCGCATCAGGCCTTCGACGACCTCGAGCTCCGGGAACCACGCCGACAGGGCGGCGGAGACGCCCTCCGCGAGGTCCCGAGGAAGTCGCGCGTGCCCCACGTAGAGATTTATCATGGGGCATATCCTACTACCGCCTAACAGCGCGCTAGCGACGTGAGACCGGTGCGACTCGGATGATCGAGCCGGCCTGACGAGGCGTGCAGGCCGGAGCTTGAGCGCGGCATCGACATCCTCGGCGTAGACGTCGGAGAGCGCGATGCCGAAGTGGTGCAGCCTCGAAAGTTCCGCGAGGGGCGCGAGGCCCGCGAGCGTGACGCGGGTCTGGTAAGGATGGGATGCGTGTGGACAAAGCCTCGCCGCCTTCATGTTCGGCCATGCGCGCACGAGGTCGGGGATCGCGCGATCGTCGAGCGATGCGTAGCAAGTGCCGCGCAGGGAGATATCCTGCAGCGAACGGAGGGAGAGCAGAGGTGCGAGGACGGGCAAGGTGAGAGGGACCGGCTCGAGGTTCGGCGTGCCCAGGTAGGGCTCGGGGTAGAGCCCCCGATCTCCCCGGTCCCTCCACTCGCAGGTACCGACTCCCGGTCCAATGAGAAGCGTCTTCAGGCCGATGTGGCGGGAGAGCGCGGTGCACAGGCTTCCGATAGTGTCTGGTGTGGTGTGCTCGGTGGCGTATAGGTCGACTTTGTCCAGGAGGGGAGAGCGTACGGCTAGGACAACAGGGGTGCAGGCCCCGAGGTGGCTGCTGTGGATCACGAGCTCGCGAAGAGCTGGGAAGCCCGGGACGCCAGATCGAGCTATGAGTTCGTCCTCGACGGCAGGGATTGGAAGATTCATGATGTTCACTTTCAGAAGATACAGGCATGGGAGGGTCGCCAAGTGCTTCAATGTGCTCGCTTGAAGCGGTGTCCCGAGTGTCTTGAGAGATCGCAAATTGTCCCATCCGCCAGCGGCCGCTGCTAGCGGGCCCGTAGAGTTGGCAGAAAAGAAGCATGGATCGAGCCTGAGGTTTTGGAGCTGTGGGCACTGTTGTCCAAGACGGATGAACAGTTTGGGCTCGGCCGCATGCCACTTCGAGGCGTTGAAGGCTTGCCGATGTGGTAGGCGGTCGCGATCGTTAGGCTTAACTTCTAACTCAAGGGTCCGTAGAGAAGGGCCTAGGAGTGTATAGAAGTGATCGCCAAAGTGATTACCCAAATTATCCCCAATAGCTTTCCGGCAGAAGCTAACCGTGTGGAGGTTCGGGAGAGGCTCTGGGCAATGCTTCTGGAAAGCATCCCACAATGGGGCCGACAGGACTACCTTCCACCCGAGCGGCCGCGTCAGTGCTTCATTGACGACCCTGATGAATGGATAGTAGAAGCGAGATCTTGCGAAATCGTCCGCTACAAGTTTTCGGGTGGGGGTCTACCCAAGCACATCAAAGTGCGATCGTCAAGCATTAGCCAAGCACTCCTCCCGCTTGAATATCAACATCGCCTACACTCACATGTTTTCGCACAACGCGCCGCATGGAAAAGGGTGGGAGATCTACTTTGATGCATGTCCACAAGTCCGGATGGAGTGTGTAGATAAGTATCGCGAACGACGGAATGGTGTGCCAGATGCATTGCAAGGCGAGAGGGGAGAGAGCTCGGCTAGTCGTGGCTAAACTCATCCAATCGCGGGTACCGCAGAACCAGAAGATCGAAGTGAGGACTTTTGAAGGCAGTGACGAGATGCGCAAGGTCATGCTCGACGGTAGGGATTTGTGCCAGTCTGAGAGACAGTAGAGTGCCCGCGAGAGTAGGACCGTGGCCCACGGAAGCCATAACGGATTGATAACGAAGTTAAAATTAGAGTACTAGAAGCTCCGCTAGAGCGAAGCTTAGCCTTCGCTATTGGAGATTTTGGTGGAGAAAGAGGGAGAAAAAGAGCATTCAACTCCGTAAGCCGTGCGCGCGCGAGAGAGTGTGTGTGTGTGAGTGCCAGTGAGAGAGCGAGTGAGCCTAGCGGCGGTAGTAGGTTCGGTAGACCGTAAGAGACCGTAAGCCAGTGTGCAGCAAAAAGTAAGTGCGCAATGAAGCTTGAAGCTCCGCATTGACTAGTTCAAGCGCCAGCACAGCCTCCGCCAGTCACGGTTTTGCGCCGTGCGGCCGAGTTGCAATTCTGAATCCGAGCCAAAACATATGGCTGGAAGCCTAAGGGTCACAAGTTGCCGTTTTCTCCTGTTTCCCCTACAGCACGAACATACGATATACAGAGAGGATACTAAGGACGTCTTTTGCTTGTGGTGAGTCTCTGTCCGCACCGTAAATTTTGCACGTCACGGTGTATTGATTGATTTATAACACAGCCATTTATTTCATCTTTCATCTCTGGCTCAGCTGGCTGCCTACATGCTCTTACTACATAACGTCGGACACGGTGAAGCCAACCATGAAAACCGTCTACTTGTTCTCCCAGTTCCGCCCTTTTCGTATGCCACCTAATTCGCGAACAATTCTGCACTGTGGGTATCTACTACTACCAAGTAGTTCGCCGCCCCAGGTTCGTCCTCACTCCATCCACCGGAACGCGACGCCGCACTCACGGCAAGCAGAAGCAAGACCAGCGAGCTGGTTCCTCAACGCCACGCTGCTCGCGTGAAATTCGATACAGGTGAGCGCCATGCCCCCTTGTCTCACTCGCTGCAGCAGATGCGCGAGACCGTCCTCGTACGGGAAAGCATCCGCTTCCCAGAACGTCACACCGAGGTGTTTCACGGTCGCAGGCAGCCGGAAGAACAGGTCGTTGCTGAACGTGCCGAGAACGCAATTGAGGTGTTCGAGCGACGGTGCGCGCAGGACGAGCTCGTCCATGAACGGAATCCCGGGTGCCCACGAGACGCTCCAGAGCCGGAGGTCCTTGAGGTTTGGCGTCGCGGCGAGCAGGGCCTGTGCGACGGCCGCGCCGCCGGCGTACACGACGGGGCTGGCGACGCGCAGCTGGATGGCCTCCACGTGCGGCGCGGAGGCCGCGGCGCGCATCAGCTTGACGGACGCGGCGAGGTACCTGTCGGTGCAGGCCTCGATGCGGACCGTCCTCGCCGTAGGCGGGAGGACGAGGTCCACGCCCGCCCAGGTGTCGACTTTTTTGACGAGGTCGTCGAACTGGACCGTGAGCTTATAGAGGTTGGGCAGGGTCCCGATCGCGTTGAGGAGCTCGCGGGGGTGGTGGCCGCGGAGCGTGAGCTCGCGCAAATGCTGGATAGCTGGCGCGGCGTAGAAGGCGAGCTGGGCGGGCTGCTCGCGGTTCTCCAGGGAAGACTCCAGTCCCAGGAGCGATCCTGGGGGGACGTGCTGCATCCAGTCGACGAGCTCGTTCGGGAGCGTTGCGACGCCCTTGACGGTGAGGGAGAAGTATCGGAGGAGGTCGCGGAGGTGCGGTGCGGTGTGCATGGTGCGGGCGAAAAGGATTGCGCGTGTGTTGCGGTCGGGGTTGGACATGATGGTGACGAACACCCGGTTGTATAGGGCGGACTGGGCGGGGAACGTCCATTGGCGGCAGACGAGTGCTGCAGAGGCCCACGTTCTGGTTGCGGGGGGTTGCTTAGGTTTGATGTACTCGCCGGGTTGGTTGTCCATGAGCTCGAAGATGCCGCGAAGAAGGTCGTGGTACAGCATTTTCAGAGCGGAAGCAGCTACGGTGGTGGAGGTGAGTTTCATAAAATAAAGTCTTGCATAGTACTGACTAACCTGTGTCTGGGGATAGAGAGTGACGTGGGGTCAGGAACAGGCTGGAAAGCAAGTCAGCGTGGTTGAGCTCGTCTCATATATACTTGCTTGGGCGCTCTATATGTTTTCCTCAACCACTGTCAACAATCAGAGTTTCGACCCGATTTTCACATAAACGCTCGAACAATACGGACTTTTTGTCCGCCATGTATGGTGTGTACTTTGTCTGACTTTGGGCATGCATCGGGACGCTTACCGACGGCCGCTTTTCCGCGCGCAAGTCCATCAACTTTGTGGGCCTTGGCGGAAAGCCGATCTCCTCGCTACGCTTTTCTATCGCCAATAGACTGTTCCGCTGGAGCCTCCCTCTGCCGCCTAGGTTGTGTACCTCAGGAAGAATAAATGTTGCCTACTCAGCCCACCGTCTCTAGCCGACCCACACCGTTTATTCGTATCGACGATTCGGCTTCTCAATCCATATTCACGTTAAATATCCCCCTCTGATGTTTTGAACTAGGTCGGTTGGATGCCTCCAGGCGCATTGTCACCCCACGCGCCGATCGTGCTTGATCCGGGCCCTGGCAACCTGCTTCCGGTTTGCCCACCCGCCTTTCTTACCGTGCGGCGCCTCACCCTTAATAGGCGGCATAAGGCGGGTACAATCGAGCACAATGATATTCATTCTTGTCCTCTCCTTTACTCGCGATAAAAGAGTTGACAATGCGACCCAAGCCTGCTCATGCCTTGATACCGCAGGTCCCCGGTGGCTGATGCGTTTCGGACCGCTCACCAGCTCCGCCACCCGAAGCACGGCGTCGATTCACTGGTTTCTCTCTGGACGGCTCTAATTGTCCTCCGATATCCTCTGTATTGCCGTTGGGTGAGGTTACGACGAGTTTATCACCGCTATTGACGGGACCAACCACTTTCAAATGGACCTCCGTCATTTTAAGCTGGTAACTAGGTGTCCGTCTACGTGGCAAACAGTGATTACAACCGAATGCAATACATTGGGACGGTTCGGGCGAGCAATACGGAGGACCTAAAGAAACGACCTGGTATGTTAGAGCTTCACGGCCCCGGTCATGGGCGAGAACGGGTGCTCCGACGCTTCGTAGGTGACGCAGGATCCCTGGCATCATCGTGCAAGGACGCCCTCTTCGAGCCCACACTGACAGCGACATCCTGCTCGGGATCCCTTTCGGGGCGGGAGCCCGAGCGGAGCTGGTCCGGGACCTTGTCGCAGTAGTCCGGCCAAGGTCCGTGCTTGTTCGTGCGGAACTGGGCGCGCTGATGATGTACTTGTGCTCCTTGAGCTTTGCGGCGTACTTCTTCAGCGTCGCCCGCCGCTCGAGGGACAGCTCGTCGACGTCCCGGGCTTCGTCCTCGTCCTCGTCATCCATCCCGTACGACTCGACGAACCACATCTCTTCTTCCATGGGCTCGGCGTCTTCTGAATGAGGACGGTACCCGTGCTGATATCGCGGTGCAGAACGCCAGCCTTGTGGGCTTGATCATGTGCTGTTGGACACTAGTCATTAGGAGAGGACTTCAGTTGCTGATGAAGACGACTCAGATTCCCCTAGCCACAAGGTACACAAGCCCCTTGGCGTTCTTCAAGTAACTCATAGGAAGATCGACTTCCTTGACGACGATGCGATAGTGTCGACGGGTCTTCATCGGGCACTGCGGCCCTGGCTTCCGCGCCGTCCAGTACAACTGCGAGACTGTTTGCTGGATCCTCCTCCGCGACGTGTTGAGGTCGTCGACGTTTGCCACGGCCTCGTCCCCGGAATCCACCTCCTCGTCCTCTTCTTCGTCCTTAGTCTGCTCCTCGTACTCGTCGACGTCAGCATCCTCAACCATCTTCTCACCCTTCCGCACCCTCACGTCTCCATGGCATACCAAGGTGGTGACGCGCTCGACCTTCTTCTTGTTTGAGGTAACGGAGGACGTGCCCTTCGCGCTCGATGCCCTCGCGAGCCACTCACCATGCGTCCTTGAGAAAGACAAGAGCGCCACGGGGGGTCTGCGACATCCACAGCGACGTAACCATGGGTCGCGCGGCCAGCGAGCCCGGATGCCTGGAAGCGAGGCTCGCCGACCAGGCAGTAACGCGGGCCCGTCTTATCGTCCACTCGCAAACGCCACTACTGCGCTGCTGAGTTGCTGCTCACCGAGGCCTTGAAGAGGAGGTGCGCGTGTTCGCTGATGACGAGGTACTGTGCGTTCTTCTGGGGTATGTCGGCATGCTCCCTCATGAGCCTGTAGTTGCCGGAGGTGGTGAGGATGCGGGTAGCGGTCGAGTCGTGCACATCCACTGGCAGCACTTTGATGATCTCCGCCTTTTATACCTGCAGTGACTATGTCCGACTGTTATTGTTGGCACGAAATGCAAGTGTAAATAAGCGCGAAAGGGAACTTACCACGAGATTTACGAGCCCCGAGGAGAACCGGGCAGGAACTTTGGTGGTTAAGAGCAAGTCGTGGGTTCGTAAACGCCCATCAACCACCTCGGTCACGGGGGTAGCGCTTACGTTAGCGACAACGCGTTACGTCACGCGCCTTGCCATATTTGAGGGCAAGGCGCGTCACGCTGCCCTGAACTTGAAGGGCTTGCGCAATGCGACGTGATGGAAGCCCGAACTTCATCTTAACCACTGGCATTCACAGGCCCCGGCCTTTCTACGGTGGGTGTATATCATTGTGCTTTGTATTTCGGCTGTGTACTACCATCAAACTATTCTAACTAGGGCTCCCGCAGCTATCCCTGCAAAAAGCTTATCAAGCCCAAGCCCCCGAGGGCCGACGTGGCAGCGTCGATGGCAATGCCGCAGTTCTCACTGAGCATTGAAATGGTGAAAGACCACGTCGCATGCCCCAAATGCGAGTCTGGCCAGCAAGGGTTCCGACATGAAAGTTGAAACGGAGATAGTTATGGATTATGTAGTACTAATACTAATAGTACCCTCTTGGTTCAGGGGACAACCCAAGGTCAGCTCGATCTCCTCCTCATCCTCACATAGACTCGAACAACTCCTTTCACTGCCGACCGCCATGCCTGCCGCAGATCCCTTCATGCTACCACCACTCGACTACAAAATAGAGTTACCGGCTCGAATCACGACCGATATCCCGACCGCGGCAGACGTTGTTGCCGCAGGCGACTTCAGGCGCTTGGTCAGCACGACAGGAGGTGTGCTCTTGTCCAAGTCGCTGTTCTTACAGTCATCCACGGCTGTTCAGTGAATAAGGGTGCAAATATGGAGGCCAGGAAGGCTGCTATCGTTCACGAACACCAAGTCGCGCGCCGTGCGGCGCTGGCGGGTCCGTACTCTCAAGCTCTTTCTTTCAATCTCGGGAGTTGACATCTGAACTTCTGTGGTGTTACTAGGGGATCGGCCTGCGGATCAACTGGACCGGCGGCTGAACAACCTCGAGGAGGACCTAGGCGAGCGCCTTGATCAACTGAGCGGGCGCGTCGACCAAATAATCGACGAGCTCCAAGGGGTGACGATCAAGGGTTATATCACTCTGGCCAAGGTATGCTATCGCTGCGGTCACTGAATGTGCTTTGTTCGCAGTTCAGCGGGAAAACTTGCTGTATCAAGGGTGGGACAATCCCGCGCAAGTAGCGTTCCCTGACGGCACGTTCCCTTGGGGAGCGAAAGTTCCTGGTCCAAGTAACACGGTATGTATGTATATATCATAAGTGTCCACTCTCAGCGAGTACTCATGACATGGTGACGCCGCAGATGGTCGAACTTCCGGAGCTCAAGAGCATCGATGCCGTGAAGAACCTTACTACGCCTCAGTTGTATGGGTTTTGCCGCGGATATTACCCCGATGAACCGCTGTCCCAAGATGCTTCTCGCTGCCGGGAGAAGATTCTGGCCACCATAGGGCGGGAGAGGGACGCTCATCTGCTGTAGCGGCCTTGTCTAGTATCCCATACTACATTCCTAACTGCCCTCGCATCCTACCCCATCTGCACTCGTTTCATTCCAAATCTTCTTTCCTACATCATATATTCACACACTATATTTCCTCATACCTCTATGCGGGCCCTGTTCCAGCACGATATGTAATGCCAGTGCATATGAACATGAATCGGACTCTCAGAATCGTTATAGCGCAATCTCCCTGCAGCTGCGTACCTTCCAAGTGCGCATAGTCCAAGCAATGCGTATGTGATGGTACCGGTAAGAGTGACGGTGATAGTTTGGACAATGTCTTGATGATGTCCGCTCTCAGGAAGATAAGTAGGCTGGGAAGCCGCTTGAGAGAGAGCACGCGTCGACGCGTCTGGTAGATAACGCGTTACGTCACGCGTCTGGGCGCTTTTAGCGCCCAATATCTGTCACGCGCGTTATGGCCGATGCCCGCTCTCAAGTCGACACTCATCTTGGTCAACGATGGCACCCCGGGTACCTCCTCCAGCTCGCCGCAGCAACGAATACCACGATATACACAGCTCCATGGCAGACAACAATCCACGCCCGCATAAACGACAGCGCATACATTCAAGTCCTACTCCCATGGCGGCGGCCGCCAGTGACGACGACGACTTCTCTGACCTCGAGCCCCTCACACCCCTCCCGCCCAGCAGCGATCCCGCACTCCGCCGTCAACCTTTATCTCGCACACCGTCTGAGAAAGGGCTCAGGCCCATCCCCACACCCATTCTTCTCGTCAGTTTGCCTGCCCTGCTTGCCCACCCTCCAAACCACAAATACTACGTGCACTCGCTCGTTCTCTCGCTTAGAGCCCTTCGTAAATGTTTGAATCTTCCTGCATTACCTCCAGACATCGAATGCCGTGCTTGGACTGCGCTTGGGGAGCTGGGTATGAGGGTTATCAGTGGAGGGTTTAGCCAGTCGGACGAGCATGTCTGGGCGAAAGGCATAGAGTCGGAGGTATGTCCTTGAACTTTTATGTTTTCTTCCCAAAGATTCACAGTGCGGGTCTCTGTTTGAAGGTCGAGAAAGCGTTGAGCCGAGGGGTAAGTGCCTCCATTTCTCGTATCGAAGCCGCCCCCCAGTGAGAGACGAGGAGTCGTTAATCATCAACGTACCTCCCCGTACCCATAGTCTATCATCGCCCAGAAGGTACTTCCTCTAGTACTTCATATTTTGCCGTCCGCACTCAACGTAACCTTGATTAGCACCCATCCCTGCGCGCATATAGGCACCAAATCGCGCTCCTGCAGGCTCAGCTCTCTCATTGGCAACACAAGACCAAGTTCGCGCGCAATCAAATACGAAACCTCCTCTCGTCCTTCATGCCCACAGACCCTTCCCACGTCGTGTACTCGGCACAACTCACGCTCATCTCGTTCCTCACCACGCCCGTATCTAATCCGAAGACCGCCACCGCCACCTCCAACCCCGCAAGGCCTCCAACCACCTCTTCACACCAACGATCCGGTACCTCGAGTCCCCAACCCAGCCCGCAAGACCTTCATGCCGCACTCGCCGCCGTGCAGGAACTCGAGGATCGCGCGACGAAGCAGAATCACAATCACGTAGCTCTCCTCGCACGCGTCCTAAGCACGCGCATCCGCGTCGCGGCCGGTATGTGGACTGATGTACGGGAGTCCATCCGGCGGGCGGAAGCGGCTCTGGGGCTGTCGTACGAGCCCGCGTCGACTCCGAAGCCCCGCAAGCCACTCGAGCAATCGCAGGGCAACGGCGTCGCGGAGGCGGGCGGGAAGCAGCCGGCGAAGGTGCCCGCACCCCTCGAGCAGACGTTTATCATGTTCGAGAACCCGCTCGAGGCGGCCATGGCGGTCCACCTGCTCATGCTGGCTGTGGTTTATTACACCCATGTGGGAGAGGCGGCGGAGGTCTCGCCACGCCTGTCTCACCTGCATGCGCTGCTTGACTCGGAAGTTCTGGACAAGTTCCCGGACGGACACGTTGAGGCGAGTCCGTGCTCGATGCGAATTGGATTGTTGGCTGACTGTATGCGCGTCGATCGCTGCAGATCGCGCTCCCGGACGGCCCGTCGCTCGTGGTCCAGGTCACACACCCCCGGATACTGTTCCTCCTGGCGTTCCTCATCAGCAGCACGTCGAAGCGAGACGCGGTCGGTCGGAAACCGAAGCGGAAGGTGTTCGCCACGGAGGGTCTTGCTACGTGGGACGTTGAAGCTTCCCGCGAAGTATCTTGTGCGTCATTCCAATGTCTTCCGGCCGAATTCAGTCGTTGAGGACGCGCTTCCCTTCTCAGTCTCGCTATGGGCAAGTGTCGGGGACGTGCAAGAAGTCGAGGAGCGCTTGGCGAGGATCAAGGCCGATCTGCTGTGCGAAGTTGTAGCCGTAAGCCTTACCTCTTTGCAATCGCCCTGTCATTACACCTCACCTCACACCTTGTCCCCAGGTTTCGATCATGCGAAGTGAATTCGACAGTGCAGAAGAGGTCCGTATTCCTTCCCGTGAGGCGCTCTCAACATACTGACCACCACACAGAATCTAGATACCCTCATCGCGCATACACGGACATACGATATCTTCCTTCTCTTTTCCGCCCGCATTGCGCTGCACCACGCCCATCTCGCACACGCCCTTGCGCGACCAGCCCGTGCGCTCCGATGCTACCATACTGCCGCGCAGCACTCCGACCCAGGCAGCTTCGTGAACCTTGCTGCTCGCGCCGGAGAGGCTGCTTTGTGCGTGGGCGTGCACCGGCGTCGTAACGCAATGGGCGACGATTGGCGCGAGGGTCTGTCCGCCGTCGACGACGAGTGGCCCGACGGATATGACGACTGGGACCTGGTCGAGACGAGGGGGAGGGAGGTCCTCAAGGCGTGCAGGGGTATGGGCGGGGCGTTGGAGGCGATCGCGCAGGTGCTCGAGGCATGCTTCACCCCGGAGATCCTGAAGTCCAAGTACGTCCGACCACGTTTTTCCCCATCCCATCTCGAGGCGCTACCCTCTACCCTCCCGAGCTCATCATTCGTTTCGTGTGGCGTTTCTTTGATGCAGGCAGCACCTGAAGCACGCGCTGGAGCTCGCGACGAAGGCGCAGGACAACCACCTGCGCGCGCTCGTCCTCGCGCTCGTGGCGGCACACTACTTGCACACCGCCGGGGACCATGCGCGCGCGATGCTCCAGACGTGCGAGCAGCTCGCTGCCGGGCTCGGCGCCACGGCGAAGGCTGCACCACCAACTTCGAGTTCGAGCGGCGGCGAGGTGGCTTCTACGGCTTTGGCTTCCGCTGCGGCTTCGGCGGGAAGCGTGGGGAACGCGCCCCTGGGGTTGTGGGTCGGGGAACGGTTCTTAGGTGAGCGAGTCGCGTTCCGCGTTCCGTTGGCGGGGCTGATGGGAGGGCTGACTGTCTGGCACGGCGGGGTGATTCGCAGAGCTTTACAAGCGGTACGGCAAGGAGGCGAGGGTGCAGAAGCAGACGGTCGTAAACGCACGGCTTGCGAAGGCCGTGGAGGAGCTCGGTGGGAGAGGGATGACTTCTTGATGGGAATCTTATCCGTTGGTGCGCACTCTTTTCGCCGCTCGTCGATGGTTACATTATTACCTTTGCTGTCGTTCTTGCTCTGTGTTAGCTGCTCTCGTCGCTGTCGTTATGCAGGAATTATCATTATGTTCATCCTCCACTACGCATTACATAGCAACTAAACATAAGCTCCACAAGCATAGGAGGATTACTACAGTCGACTATCTCATAATGCATGAGCTTATAATGCATATTATCTCATAATGCATACAAAATCGGGGTTCCCATGTTGGGGCCCGCCAAAATATGCATTATATCTCATATCGGATAATGCATAGGAAATCCGCCAGAATTTGGCAGGGTATGCATTATGGGATTGGCCAAATATGGTAATATGCGCCATGTTTGGGACCATATCTGTTGGGAATAATGGGTCCCTTTGCTGAATAGACGTGGAAAATGTGGTTTCCGCCGACTTCCTCCCAGATTGAGGTTCGAGCTGCTCCCAGAAAGGATATTCCGGTCATATATGCATGAGCGCTTCACGGCTATCACGTCATGTGACGCATATGGTGATGCATAATATCTCGTAATGCATACGAAAAGTGGGTGACCAACCGTATGCATTATGAGATAGTAGACTGTATTACATCCCGGTGGGAAGATTCACACGCAGTGGGCAGTTCGAAGACTGACATGATAAGCACCGAGCTGAAGGCCGCTCCTAACAATGCAATGTTGATTATCCGGATTTGTGTGGGATGACGGCCGGAAGGTTGTCGTGGCGACAGAGGAGTGTTGGTATCATGGCGAGGTACGCCTCATGCACTTCAAGTTGTATTTCGCCGGCGGTGGTTCCCGCTGATCATCTCCCTGTAGAGCGTCGATCGGAGGGTCAAAATAATCAAGGACACGGAGTACTTGGGCGATTGCGCCGGTTGACACAAACCACCACGATCGTCACTCGGCCGCTCGGACGATGACCAGCGACTCCCTTCTCTCCCCCGGAATCTTGTCCCGCATATGCTTCTTCTGCTGGACACGAGAACTGAGACGGTTGGCTATTACAAGCAAGGCCTTTTTCGCGCCAGCTGTACAACGCATCTGGCATGAACTGCCTTCCTTCGTCCCGCTCGTTTATACCTTACCTCCGGACATGTGGACGTATAGCAAAGCTAGGGTGGATGGCGTGTATTATCTGGTCACAGAACGTACCTTTGTGAGTCAGCACCCGTGTTCGTTTCATCATGAAGAAACGTGGTTTCAACGACGTCTTTAGATGCTCAAGCGTCCACTCGTCCCCGCCGACTTGGCTCGCTTGCGATTCTATGCGCCTTTGGTCAAAATCATACGGGAGCCCCCCGACATCTCGATTAAAGACGTGCTATCACCTTCCGTATGGAGCTCTTTCCTCGAACATGACATAGGCTCTCTCTTTGATCTATCCTCCGTCCACTATATCCGTCAATCTCCCTACGAAGAGACTCAGCAATGGGCGGATCCGATACACCACTTCATCGGCCCCTCGTTCGTCAAATTGTCCCTCACGTTACAGGGCGGGGAAGACTACGACGATCTCATAGAAGACCCAGAGGGACTCCTCGGCGCCGACCCGGATCCAGTCCTGCTCGACATGATCGCGCACCTTTCAAGCACCTGTCCCCAACTACACACCTTCGAGCTGGACACCACCCCCTTCCCGTTCTATGCGGCCGACGCCCTCTCTGATGCCGTATGTCGCTGGTCCCACCTGCGGTCCTTCGAAGCGTACACATGTCCGCTTACGCCCGAAGCGTGGAGACACCTCGCCGCCCTCCCGTCATTGTCCCTGCTGGACGCCTTCGTCGACCTTCCTACCGAGGTGCTCGAGGAGGTGCTCGTGCCCAGCCCGCAAGGTCCGCATTGGTTCCCCGCCCTGCACAAGCTCACCCTCCGCGCCACACGACTGGAGACCTGCGCCGTCCTCATCGCGGCCGTCGAATCCGCGACGCTGGCCAGGGTGTCGCTCTACGCCTACGACCACGCGTCCCCCGCAGAAATCGAAGGCGTGTGCTCCGCGCTGGCCACCGTATGCGCCTCCCGCGGCGCCGCGCTCCGCGAGCTGCTCATCAAACCCGGCTGCACCACCCACTGCGGTCCAGGTCCACTATTAGCGGACTCGGAGGCAGACTCGGATCCGCCGCACGAGCCCCTCCCCCAAGCCGCCCTCACGCCGCTCCTCACGCTCGGCTCCCTCCAGAAGCTCTTCCTCCTCGGCCCGTGCTTCTCCTCGCTCCACGACGCGACCCTCGCCGCCATGGCGCGCGCGTTCCCCGACCTCTGGACCGCCGCGCTCTGCCCGGACGCCGCCGCCGACTCGGACCGGGGGGTGACGCTCGCGGGCCTCGGCGTCCTCGCGCCCCTCAAGGAGCTCCGCTCGATCCGGGTCCCGCTCGCGGACGTCGACGAGCGCGCCGTCGCCGACGCGTTCCGAGTCTCCCGCCAGGGAGAGCCCCCGAGCTCCTCGCCCCCGTGGCCCTCTCGGACCCCCCCCGGCGGCAGCTCGCTGTCCGCCGCCGCGGCCTTGGCGACGGTTTCCCGCCGCGGAAGCGGAAGCCTCGTGCGCACCATCAACGTCGGGCGCGCGCGGATCGCGGAGGGGTGCGTCGAGGGCGCCGCGGCGGCGCTCTCGGCGTGGTTCCCGTACCTCACGTTCATGAACTTCAATGCGGTCGAACCCGACGACGAAGAGCCCGCGCTCCGCGCGATGGGGTTCAGAGACGGGGAGGACGTGGTGCGGGTGAAGCGCCGCTGGCGGCGGGTGGGCTCGTCGGTGCGCCCTTTCGTGTTGGTGCGGAAACAGGAGCGGCGGTGGGCCGCTGAAAATATCGACTAGTCCGATGTAAGGGAGGGATTGTAGGAACTCGAACGACTCCGAGGAGAGTGCTATGGGTGTTTCCGGGACTCTCTGTGGTGACTGCCACTCGTCGAGCTTGATTTTATTTTTAGCGTTTATCTGCCTTGTAGCTAGTAGCGTTCTGTCGAAAGCATGGGAGACCCGACAGACGACTTGAAAGAAGCAGACGAGAAAAAACAAAACCTCACCGCGTCTCAAGAGTTTTAGCCATCACAGAGGATGAGATAAGATAGACGCTTGATGGGTTGATTTCTCGCCACGGCAGTTGACGCAAACCACGAGTCGGACGACGATGACCAGCGACTCCCTTTTTTCCCCAGGAATCTTGTCTCGCATATGCTCTTTCTGCTGTACGAAACGACTTTTACAGTTGGCCATCACAAACAAGGCTTTTTCCGCGCCAGCCCTCAGGGCCATTTGGCACACGCTGCCTTCCTTTGCCCCGCTCGTCTACACTTTAGTACCTCCGGACACCTGGACGTCTACTAGCAAAGCTACGGTGAATCTTGTGTACGATCAGATCACAGAACGTACTTTTGTGAGTCAGCACCAGTTTTCATTTCATTATAAAGAAATGTGGTATCAACGACGTCTTCAGATCATAGATGCTCAAGCGTCCACTCGTCCTTGCCGACTTGGCTCGCCCGCGAGTCTACGCCCCTTTGGTCAAGCTCATAACCGAACGCTGTGATATCGCCCTCCGACTTCATAGAACACGGCATAGGTTCCCTCTTCAACATACCCTGCGTCCACTACGTCGCTGCATTGCCTTCCATTGCAGAAACTCAACGGTTGGCAGATCCAATACACCACTTCATCGGCCCCTCGCTCATCGGGTTCAATCTCATATTGAAAGGCGGAAGGGACTACGACAGCCTTATAGAAGACCTAGAGGGGCTCCTGGAGGCCAAACCCGATCCAGTCCTGCTCGACATTCTCGCGCACCTTTCAACTTGAAGTACCCGCCCCCTTTTACGCAACTTCGAGTTGGACGCTCCCCCCTTCCCCTTTTACGCCACCGACGCCCGGGTCTCCGATGCTGTATGTGGCTGGTCTGAACTGCGGTCCTTCGAGGCGCACACATGCCCGCTCAAGCCGGAAGCATTGAAGCATCTTGCCGCCCTCCCGTGGTTGTTGGTGCCGAACGTCTTCGTCCACCTTCCTACCGAGGTGCTCGACTCGGAGGAGGTGCTCGTGCCCGGCGCGCAGAATCCGGTTATCTTATCCTTATCTTCCCCGCCCTGCGTCATCTCACCCGTGACCCTCCACACCAAACGGCTGGAGACGTGCACCGTTCTGCTCGGGGTCATCGAATCCACGACGCCCTCCAGAGTCGCGGTATCGCTCCACGCCTACGACCACGCCGCTCTCCAGCGGACATCAAGCACGCGTGCGACGCGCTGGCCACATGCGTCTCCCACGACGCCATCCAACAGCTCCTCATCAATGATCAAACCCCCGGCTGCACCATCCACGACCCGGATTCGGATCCTCCAACCTCCCCTCCCCCAAAGTTAACCGCGCCAAATACTAGTACTAGTACTAGTGGTGGGGCACCAGCGGGCCCGTTCTCCGGGGCCACGCCCGAGAAAAATCCCCAACTTGTGCGTCGGGAATTTTAAATCGAAATTGCATAGCGCCTGCAGCTGGGACGATCATGAAAGTTCATGCACTAGTACTAGTAGCAGTACTGGGGAGTCTGGGACTCTCGGCTGTCTGCGCACAATCAGGTCTCCATGTTCCCCGACGACGAATTGTCGACAACATTTTTACTGTACACATGGCCATTCCATGGCCGCATCACGAACACGCCCAAGTACAAATAAGTAATTATAAGAAGCTCCCCACCTCCCATCTGGCATCAACACACCGTGACATAGACAACACAGTCGCACATCACACTCGCTCCCCCCCCAAAAAAAAAGTCCGAATGCCATTTGCGTTTGTCGAAAGACCACAGACACGACATGAGCTACCATGTACCATGTACAGTATCATTGTAGGCCACTGCAGTACTAGTGCGAGCGCGACGGCTTATATATATATATATATGCGGAAAAAAGCGTCCATGTTCCATGCGAGATAGCTACTAATAAGTAATGTACGAGCGCGGCGTGCGGTGTGTGTACCGCAGTAGAGACCAGCCGTAGAAACTGGAGTGGAGATCGCGTGGATGCAGAAGCCAGAAGGAGAGGGCCGCCGAGTACGTACTCAGTCACCAGCCGTGTCGTCCTGCCCTCAAAAGTCCGATTTTACCGTCGACGTTCGACCTCTCTGGGGGGGCAGGGGGGGTCGGCCCCGCGCGTCCGGCACAGATACGGATACAGATACAGATATCGCAGTATCAGTATCGCAAAAACGAGTGTCTATTTCCCGTAAGGAGTGTGTGTGGGTGGGTGGGTGGGTATCAGTATCGTGGTATGTGCTACGCTGGCGCCGGCCGCCTCGTCCCTTCCGCGCTGCCTCCCCATCTAGTCAGTCAGCGCCATCCAACAGAGGGCTCCAAAGTGAGAGAAACACACTCACATCGAACACGAATTTGGGCGATCCATCATTTTCCTCCGAACTGGTCGTACCTGCCGCCGCCACCGCCACCGACGCCGCTGCCGCCGTATGTGGACGCGGTGCTCGCGTTGTACGGCACGTGCGGCATCGAGTCCAGCTGGAGGTTCGAGCGCGAGCGCGCGATGACCTCCGACGCCACGTCGTTCCCGTACTGCTCCGCCAGCTGGCTGTATCACCCGAAACCCGCCGTCAGCCAAAACCGTCTCGAGAGGCCGAGCAGGAAGAAGAAGAAGACGACGAAGAAGAAGGACGCACTTGGCGTAGTTGTCCATGATGACCGCCATGCTGTTCATGTTCAGGCGGTACGCCTTGGGCATCATGCCCTTCCCGAACCGGTACGTGACGTGGTTCGAGCACAGCAGCGCCGCGACCATGACCGCGAGCTGCGCGGGCACGACCGCGAACACGGCCGTGTACCACCGCTCGAGGATCAGGCGCTCGAACTGGATGTACGGCCCCTTGCAGCCCGGCAGCAGGCTGCGCGCGTAGCACGTCTGCGACACGGTCGCCTCGACGAACGGGTTGAAGTACCCGCAGCACCGGAGCTGGTTCTGCACGCGCAGGCGGCCGTCGAGCCCGAGGTCGCGCGACCACTGCGCGTTCACCTTGCCCTCGAGGTTGAACGTCCGCTTCTTGTACGTGATGTAGCCCGGCGTGACGAGCAGCGCGAAGCAGATCCAGAGCAGGAAGGAGTACACGGCGAGGAACGCGCGGTTGTTGAGCAGGATGCCGGACCAGCCGATGAGCGAGGTGAGCACGGCGAGCGAGGCGGCGATCGTCGAGATGATCAGCTCCGGCCGGTTCCCGACGCGGATGATGTCGGCGTGCGTCCAGACATTGAAGTGGATGAGCAGGGTCGCGATGAGACCGGTCAAAGAGTATATTGAAAACTGCAAAGCCGTCGTCAGTACGAAATGTTATTTCCTGCATTCCACCAAGCACAAATGGATGGAAATAACGGTACATGCGACAGCTGGGAACAGTGGGCGATTTGGTGGATCCCCATCTCCATCCCCAAGTCGGCCAGTGCCCGACTACATAACGTAAGCGGGCTTGACTAAGTGGGCTACGCGACGTCGACTTGGACGAATCCACCTCTGACACGCAATGGGGGGTGTATGTTGTGCTGGACTACGACACTACCCCGGCATTCTTGCTGCATGCGCTCGACCGAGCAGCAACGTGTATGCGCGACGTCTTGGCAGGACTGTGCACAGAACCTCCTCCGCAGCCGAGAATAGATCGTAAAGGCGCCCGCGAGTGCCACAACATCGGACGCGCCGGGTGGGGTCTCCAAGGAGATCTTCGCCCGTCTCTGCGAGCCCACGGCGCGATCCACGCCCCCAGCGGGAATGAAACCCAGTGCGAAAGCGAGAGCAAAACGGAAAGCGAACGTGGAGCAGGTGAAGGAGCAGCGATGACATGACACGGGGAGGGGGGGGGGAAGGGGAGAACGGGAGAACGGGAGACTCACCACGAGGTTGGCGATGAAGAGCACCCACTTGAAGCGGTTCCACCGTAGGCGGCCCTTGCGTGCGTTCTGGCCGAAGGAGACGCCGTCGTAGTCGTCGTCGCCGTCGCCGGGCATGCGCGACTCGTTGGCGCGGAACGCCTCGCGGCCGCCGCCGGTCTTGGGGAGGGGGATGTCGCCGCCCTTGCCCTTGCGGCGCTTGATGCCGCCCGAGAGGATGTTGGCGGAGAACTTGGAGGGGAGGTAGTTGACGGAGAGGGACGTGGCCTTGCCGTCTGCGCCCATGAGGGGCGTGTCGTTCTTGGGGGACATGGAGCGGTAGGAGCCCGCGCGGGAGCCGTAGGGGAGCGAGGGCGGGTCGAGGCCGCTGCTGTTGTTGTGCATGCCGGCGAGCATATAACGAGTGGAGTTGGCTGCGGACTGGATGGATGGCGAGTGCGAGTTGACAGATGAGGACCTCGAGTGGCTGTCGTCGGCGCGTCCGTTGGCGTTGGGCGGCCGGTGGGGGATGGAGAGACTGAGCGAGGGCCCGGGCATGGTGGTAGGAGGCGAAGGAGTGGGTACTCACGAAGGACTGCGTTCCATCTAGACGCGGCGGGATTGCATAGGCGAGGGGAGGACGAGGACCGAGACGGGGCGTCGGGAGCGAGTATGAAGGAAAAGAAGAGGACAAGGCGGTGTATCCCAGAGCGTCAACGGACGTGCGCCTTCCAACGGATTCACACGTACGTACCAGCTGCGGCGACGGCGACGCCCTGCCTGTGTGGCCGTGGCCGGAGCTCGTCTGGTCGAGGTACGTGGACCACATCCGCTGCATCGTACACAGTCTATCATACACGAGCGAGAGAGTACAGACAGCTCCGCGGGCGGAGTCCAGAGGTGGCCAAGATGGAAACCATTGCAGCGTCGCCCGCTTTATGTTGCAGTCAATGTTCGCTCGCACTAGCTCTCCCACGTGGCGCCCGCTCCAGCATCCAATCCGCAGCGAACATATTCTTGTGCTCTCGTCCTCTGCCACGGCATCATTCGTATCGATCCCCCGACGTACTCCCACCCAAAGAAGGCCGGTACATCTTCTGCGACGCTAGAATTCACCACCGTCATCGCCGCACTATCATAAACCTCTCCATTCCAAGCACTTTCCATTACTTACTAGGAACCTGCAATGCTATCGCCGGACCACGTCTTGCGCTTCAGCATCTCGACATCCCCTGATACGTTGTCTCCCGCAGGCTTGCCAACATCAGATCCAAACTTCCTTCTGTTGCGGATCCTCGAGAGTCGAGCTCTGGGCTCCCACCGGCAAATCCGGCGCCCGCACTTCCGCTGCGGCCAATGAATATTGAATAGTCGCCAGAATTTAACCGCAAGGTGCGGATGCACTTATATTTCTAGTTGCACGCATTCTACGTGAACTACACTCACGCCACGCCGGATGATTAACTCCGTACGCCGCACCCGTATGCATGCATGTCTCCACGGCGCTACATATAACCCAGTGGAAACTGGTTCGGGAGCATTGAATGACTTAATCGTTCCTTCGCCTAACGCTACGCCAAGGTTGCGGCGGGGCGGCATCACGACGTCGATGGCACGGATTGCGGGCTGCCATGTCGCTGCGATTCCATGGTATGCTGCCAGCTCCCCGCACGGAGGTAGTGCGCATCGGAAGACCTCCAATTCCGATCCTTGAGGAGGAGGCATTTGTCTCAAACGGTGGTGAGTCTCGCGCCGCTACTCCAGGCCGTGACATATCACACTCACAACCACGGTTGGTACCCAATATACAGTACTATCTGTTTACATCTAGTCACAGCCGACGGGCGCATCGATTCCAGCCGCTTTCACGGCGGGCCGTACCACGACCGCCGTGGTCTACCAGATGGCTAAGCAACGTCTGTCTTAGGTCCACATATGCGTGGAAGGTCAGAGACAGCAGCCGAGCGCCAACTGGGGACTTTCACGGCGCACTCGAGGGCGCCTTTCCACCCCACCTCCACTCTTCCAAGACACGCCACCGCCCCACAGTTGCCATCGTACGGTTCGCTGAATCTATTTTTATTTTGTTAAGGTATAATCCAGTTATGCATGCTAAGTTGTCACTAATGTAAGGCTACCTCGGTCTCGAAAGCCATGGCCCGGGTCGGGGAACTCGGATGCACGTTCCTCCCTTTACTACATATCTTCAATGCCATAGCATGTCACCCAGGGTTTCTTGTCTGCCGTGTCCTATGCATGCTCCGCCAGTGAGTCTCTCCACTAATCCCTCAAAACACAAACACACCATCATGCCGCCGTGAGTGCTTCAGTTTTATTGACACATATATCGACGTGGCGGCGGCCGTGTTGTCGGCGTAGGTGGTGCACTTCTCGGTCAATTGTCCATTCAGACGTGGGGCATATCAAGCCCGCGGGGGGGGGGTGTTCCAGATCTATGTGAGATTTCCCGGGTTTTCTGCGCTTGATTAATATTCCCAATGCTAGTGCTGACCGTCTTCTTGGAAGGATCCTCGTCGCATGTTACCTATCTGAACCATATCTACCCCGCCGAACGCCCTGCAGAACCACCAATAGGCTCACACGCCAACGAGCTCATGATCACTCGTCTTGCCCCGCCTTATACTGTACATCGTGTGTTAAAATATTCTTTGCCTGTGTATCTAGTCCCGCTCGCGGTGCGTCATCCCTCATGCGTTTGCACCATGACTTCATCATTGAGTCTCCTCCCTCCCCCCCCCCACGCCTTTTCCCTCTACACCTCTCATCACATACCCCCCTTCGCGTTCAAGAGGGGGAATGTGCGTTGTCAGGGTTGGCACTCAAAATCGCAACATCTCGGAGCGCAAATGTCGATCGCGGCCACGATGGGCCCACTCACGCCCGAGCCCGAGGTGGGGACCCCAAAGTCGGCCGTGCACAACACCTGGAAGCGGCGAGACGACGAATCAATAATATCAGTAAGCATAGCCAACGCAGCTTCCTGAGCGGCAGAGACTCCGAGTCCTCGGACCCGCAGGCCGAACAGCACGTACCTCTCCCGGGTAGACGTTCGAACACCCGCCGTCCACGTTCGGGTTGTTCGCGAGCACGAGCGCGACCGTCGTCCCGGTCTCGGCGGCGATGGACTCGCATGTGTCCCCAGGGGCGACGACGCGTGTCGCCCGGCAGACGTGGCCGAAGACCCCGAGGCACAGCGTCTGCAGCGGGGGGCGTGCCGTCCGTCACGGTCAGGGACGAGCTTTCTTTACTATGCGAGGGCCGGACGGGGCGCGGCATGGGCATACCTCTCCTACGGGCGGGCTGCTGCAGGACGCGTCGATGATCCCTTTGTTCACGGATGCGAGCTGGAAGCTGCGATCCATCTCAGGCCGTAAGTATGGGCAAGAAATAGAAATAATGATGTGGGGGGACCGAAGGCCGGACTGACGTTGAAACGTTTTCCTTGGCGGAGATGCCGTCGCAGGTGTCGCCGGGGACGACGGTGTAGGTGCGCGAACAGTGGTCGACCGCCGCCGCGGCGTTCGCGGCTGCAACGACGTCGCGTGGGTCAGTAAGTGGGGCGCGAGGGAGGCGAGGCTGGCTCAGACGAAGTTGACTCACAGCCACAAACCGCGACAAGGACGACGGCAGCGAGGGCAGAACGAGAGAACATAGTGGGGTTGAGGTTATAGAGAAAGGGAGAGAGAGAAGTGGTTTTACCGCAAACCCCAGTGAAGAGAGCGGTGAGGCTGGTGGTGAACAAGAGGGGCCCCTTTTAAACCTCCAGGATGGGCCAGAGTTAAGGTTTCTGGGGATGTCGACGTCGACGTCGACTGCGATAAGACCAGGTGACTGGCCGAAGGAACTATGGTTACGTGCGGTCTGAATGCCAGAAGGGTGGAATCTGGGAGGGAAGAGCAAGAGGACATGCGGTCGACGCACGAGTTTAGGAGACTGCATTCAAGTTGCGCGAGCCGGACTCCGTACAGCGTCCCGGTCCACGTCGGGAGCACGCCTCAATGCTGATGGACACTGCATGTATGCGTTAATACGGGAGGTCCTTTACGGTTCGACGTGCACATTTGACAGGTACGCGCCTTGTATGTGATGGTCGCTCGGCGCAAGCGCTTTAGAGCCGCCAAGACCCGATCCCCAACCGCGAGGAAGTTGCCGAAAAAGAGTTTTCACCAGTTTATGCACCTTGCCTACGTTTAGTGGGCACTGGAAGCTTGGGGGGAGGGGGGCAGATGACACTTGTGAGGCCACCCCAATCTGATTTCAGGCGGTGATCACCGCACCTCGGACGAAGTTCAAAACGGTCAATCGAGAGCGAGAGAGGAAATGCTAGTGACATAACATACCTCTAAGTATTGTTACGTTTATCGAGGCAGTCGGGAGACCCGGATACAACTGGCACGTGTGGAACGCCCACTAAGGAGTCGTTTCTGCTGTGGGGCGAATGCCGGTCCTAACGAGTGATGGCACGAAGACCACTCGAACACATGAGCGAGGTTCAGCGTTTTGACTCGATATCCTGCCTAGGAGTCGAATTGCGATAACTTGATGACTAGCCTCACTGACGACCCTAGCAAACTTGAATGGTAAGCACCAGTGGCATGTCAGTCTAGCAGGTGGCGACAGCAAAGTGACTTTGGATTACCTTGTGTGAAGTCAAGCGTAACATAGCGCGAAAACGAGGCTCCATTTTGCCTGATTTTGAACGGAGGATGGATGAGTTCGCGGGAGAGCACCAAGTCGGGTCCACTGAATTTGCAATCACTGAGACCTTCACCTGATTGAGGCTGTGCCTGCCAAGCGCCAACATAGTGGCCTTATTCGGTGCACGATGCAACCACATCGTGAAACATTACTTATTTCACACTACGGGTCACCGTTCTCCTCAATATCGACAGCTTTCAACCCTCGGCCCTACCACACGCTTCACTCCGCACCCAGACCCAACCACTTTCACAACGAGCCACAGGTTGTTGTGCGTAGAAAATTCATGCATTTTCAAAAAAGAGAATACATGTTCTCCGTACCATCATCTCAAGCGGTCTCGCCGGTGGAGGTGACGACGATAATGTCGTCGGCGGTGCATAGCACCTAGAGAGATGACAGGAAAACACTGTGAGCCAACATCGTTCCTGCGCAGGCATCCGCAACCTGTGCACACACACCTCTCCCGGATAGATGTTCGAGCACTGGCCGTTCACGTTGGGGTTGTTCGCCAGGACGAGGTCGAACGTCGTCCCGGTGCTGGCCGCGACGGACTCGCAGCTGTCCCCCGATACGACGACGTGGGTGACCTCGCAGTCTTGTCCCGCGATCCCGAGGCATAGCGGCTGCATGGCACATGATAAACGTCGGTATATCGAGCATCGAGCGCGCCTTCTGACAGAGCTGGCACGCGGCGCACCTCCCCTACAGCCAAGTTGCTGCAATCCGCGTTGATGGTCCCGTTGTTCGCGGTCGCGAGCTGGTAGCTACGAGGGGGGAGTGGCCGCACGAGGCTGTTAGGACGGCGGACGAGAAACGGACCGCAAGGATATGGGATAGGGCTCACGTCGACACGTTCTCCTTGGCGGAAATGCCATCGCACGTGTCGCCGAGGGCGACGGTGTAGTTGCGGGCGCAGTTCGAGACCGCGTTCGCGGCTGCGACGACGCGGGTCAGTGAGTGGAGTGTGGGGGGATTCGGCTCGGTTGAGATCGACTCACAGCCGCAGATAGCAGCCAAAGCGAAAACGGCAACAGCAGAGCGGGAGAGCATGTTTGAGATGGCGTTGGAGAGAGAGGAGGGAGGAGGTCGGCTGGCACAAACAAAGGAGAGCGATGGGGTATGAGGTGAACAAGAGGGGCCCTTTTATACCCTTGAGCTGGCGCTGTGAAGGTGATTGGAATATCGCACCCCGCTGTAAGAAGACAAAGTGACTCGCCCGGGACTGGGTTCCGTACGATCGGCAGGCAAGAGTGGCCACATCAGTAGGGGAAGAGCAAGCGATTAGACAAGGTTGGGAAGCTGCATCGCGCGCGGCTGTCGGATGTGCAGGTTCCCGATCCATGTCGGAAGCACGCCGCAACAGGACCTAGACCAGGGTCCGTCTATGTTCGACCGACGACCACGTCGCGTGGCAGACGTAGCCACAGGTAGTCACCCTTCTTAAGCGCCGGCTATGTGAGGCTACGTAGGTCTACGTGACGTGGCCGAACATAGACGAACTTCGTCTGTGGACCTCTGACATACAGTGAATCATTTACTGAGAGCGGAAACGGAAGGGATAGTGACTCAACACACCTCCCATTATTCAGTAGTACGGCCACCGACGCCATCGGGACCCGGGAGACTCGCATACAGCTGCCACGCGTGCGCCCACGGCGAGGTTCGGGTTGCATGTGAGTGTTGGGCCTTGTGCCGTCGCATAGGAAGCCGCAAGGGCGGAAGATGACAGTCTGGAGCGAGGCTCGTGTCAGTTCGTTTCGCATACATAGAGTCAGAGCCCTTACCTGGGATGTCGGTCGCAACTTGATCGCTGGCACTCTGGCACTGGCACGGCCTTCAACCTGAACTTGTTGGCAAGATCCAACTTGAAACACGATGTCAGGTCCAACGGATGGCGACGAAGTCCGGGCCAATTGATTATTTTGGGTCGAGCGAGTTGATCATAACAGGGTACGATGGCACAAGGGGCCAGGCCCTCTGCAGACCCTGATCATGTCGCTGGACAGTCGGGACTCGGTGGATGAGCGAATCTGAGCGGGAGAACGGTACAGTCACAGTGGATCCGTGTCACGACTCACCTAGGCGCTAGTCCTAGACGCACGTGAGGAGTGCAGTGAGAAGCCTTGAGGGCGGTTTCAGTCCGGAATCTTCCGATACTACTGGCTGTAGCAGAGGACAGAGGCTAGCGAGAGCAGAACTGCCGGTAAATGCCGCTAAGTCGAAGACTGGGGTTTCCAGCCTCCAACTTCCGGGTTTATATATGTTTCTTATCTAATACAAGGATTCGTGGGGGTCGTATCTCCTAAGAGGTCATAAAGGTCATAGACTATGTCAAGTGTCATAGGTCTCGAGTCGTATCCGGGGTCCTACTATGATTCGTAATAAGGTTCGTAAGATGAGTCAGGAAAATCTTGGCTTTAGTCATGTGGGACCGGTACTCCTCTTCCCGAGATAACCACACTGAGAACGTTCGGAGATATCGTATCGTACAGGTTCTCGTGACTAATGCTGTGATCGTGAGAGAAAACTACTAAAAGCGAAAATCGTATCGTGACATTACCCCCCTTTCAGACTTGGGGTTCCAAACCAAGTACGTAGTGGGTATAGAATTGGCCGTTGGATAAATAAGGTGATCTTCAAAACTACCCCTGGTATCGTAAATTTAAAGGAGTGTGATGGGGACGGAATTCCATTCCTGTTAAGGGCGAAATCGCTTTTCTGCCTAGCTTTTCCCACACGATAGGGTCGGGGGAGGTAGTACATGGATCCGTCAGGGGTCATTAACCGGGGATTCCGTAGAATCGGGTCTCTGGCCATCGGGCATCCCTTCAACGGCTATTAAAGGGGTTTATGTGGAGTATTGTGCAAAAATAAGGAGTGGTGGAGTGATAGGATCAGGGAGCGGATCGAGTCCTTGTTGTCGTCGCCGTTTCTGCCATCGACCGTAAACCTTTGCCCATCGTTCCCAATCATGCTCGTAGTCTGGTATGGCTTCAACTGCTCGAGCTTTCTTGGATATCGTGACTTTGAGAGGTTTAGGGGCATCAGGGTTGTCTCGATGAAAACCGTTGAGGAACGTCTTCCATCCTTGTTCGATCATGTACGGTCGTTTGTTCCACGTGGCCTCATAACTAGGTAACCCCTTCCACCGAACAAGGTACTCGAGTGTTCCTTTGTTCCAGCGGGCATTGTAAATGGATTCGGGTTCCCATAGTGGGGTGTTTTGGATTGTGGAGGGTTCAGGAATAAGGATAGGATTGCGTTGATTTGGAAACTCGGGAGGTTTGGCAGGTATCAGGAGAACCTCATTGAAGACTGGGTGGATTCGACTCATCAAGGGTGGGAGCTTCAACTTGTACGCCGACACTCCGATCTTATCCAAGATGCGGAAGGGTCCATAGCGCTTATCGTCTAGCTTCTTTTGGGGTCTGATAGAGTCGATGTCTTTGGATGATACGTAAACCCAATCTCCGATTTGATAGGTTCGAGAAGGTCGCTTGTGGAGATCGTAGCGTTCCTTCATTATCTCCTGGGCACGTGCGAGGGTGGCGCTTGCTTCCTCCTGGATGAGTTTCATACGTTCCGTGAATAGCGTGGCAGATTCGTTGGGCGAATCGACGTGAGTCTCAACTCCCGTGAAAGGATGTCTACCGTAAAGCATAAAGAAAGGAGTGTAACCGGTAGAAGAGCTAACAGTGTTTCGATGAGCAAAGCAAGCCATAGGTAACAAGTCTGGCCAGTCCGACTGTCTGTAGTTACAGTACATTCTAAGGTATATTTCTATGAGGTGGTTCATTCGTTCTGTCTGTCCGTCCGTTTGTGGGTGGTAAGCGGTAGAAGGGTTTCCTTTGATACCGAGGAGTTTGTACAACTCTTTGATAAAGTTTGACACAAAGTTTGATCCTCGGTCCGAAGTTACCCGTAAGGGGAGTCCGTGCTGGACCATGACGTGATCTCGGAAGATTCGCGCTACTCCTTCACTGTTCAGGTGATTTGAACAAGGGACCGCAATAAAGTCCTTGGACTTCATGTCTACAACTACGAATATGGCATTTTTCCCAGAGACTTCGGGCATCTCTAGAATCATGTCTATAGATACATATTGGTAGTTGTGGGAGGCAATGGGGTTCGGGTTGAGTGGAGCAGCTCTCGGTTGTTGGTCGGGCTTTGCCTTTTGGCATACTTCGCAGCCCTGAACGTAACGGAAAACATCTCGTTTCATGGTTTTCCACCAGTACGTTCGTGAGAGTTTCTCCAGAGTTTTGGCTCTGCCCGGGTGTCCAGCGCTTGGGTTATCATGTTGTGACTCAATGATGTTTCCGATTAACGCTGTGTCGTTGGGAATGACAATTTTACCCCCCCTGTAGACGAGGCTGTCCTCAGTCTCGAACCTGGGATCTTTGGCATGTAGGCGTTGCATGACGAAGGTATGATGCTTGTCGTAAAGTTGCTGAATGCGAGTCTTAATGTCTTCTGCCGTTAGGAGAACACGGAACCATTCTGGTTTGAGCATGGTTACTTGAGTGTTCTCCGGATTGTGTCCTTCTGGCATGTGGTCAACTCGTTGCGACAAAGCATCTGCCTTAGCCATAGTAGATCCTGGTTTGTGGATGAGTAGGAAGTCGAAGTCTCGTAATTTGAGGTACCAGCGCGCTTGTCTTGGATTGAGATTCTGGGGTTGTCGGAAGTATTCGAGATTTCGATGATCGTTATGAATCTCAAATACATTCCGTGCTCCAAGTAGGAAATGTCTCCATTCCTTAAGTGAGGTAAGGACACTGAGCATTTCTCGATCCCAGATTTCATAGTTGCGCTCGGCTGGTGATAGAGATTTCGACAAGAAGGCGATAGGTTTCCAGAGATCATCCTGCTTCTGCGAGAGCACTGCTCCAATCGCGAAGTCAGAAGCGTCACATTCAACCTTGAAAGGATCATCATCATTCGGTATAGCTAGTACCGGTGCCGATGTGATTGTCTGTTTGATCCTATCAAAGGCTGTCTGTTGGTCTGGGCCCCAGGTCCATGGGTTGTTTCCCGTGAGGTGGTGAAGAGGGTGTGCGATCTTAGCGAAGTCCTTGATAAACCGACGATAGAAGTTTGCGAAGCCTAGAAAGGACTGGAGTTCCTTTTTATTATTGGGTGTGGGCCATGTGGTGACTCCTTCAACCTTGGTGGGGTCCATACGGACGCGCCCTTGGCTGACGATATGCCCTAGGTACTCTATTTCTAGCATTTCAAAGTCGCACTTCTCCGGTTTACACGTGAGTCTATGGGTTCGCAAGATCTGTAACACCTGGCGTACGAGTTTGCGATGCTCCTCGAGATCTTCCGTGAAGATTAAGATGTCGTCGAGATAGACTACCACTTTGCCTCCATCCAGTAGTGGTTTCAGGATGTCGTTCATCATGTGTTGGAACGTGGCTGGTGAATTGGTAAGACCAAAGAACATAACAAGGGGTTCGAACAGCCCTCGGTTGGTGATAAAGGCTGCTCGTTCTTGGTCCTCCTTAGTGGCTAGTCTGACGTTGTTGTATCCCCAACGAACATCCATCTTGGTGAAGTATTTGGCTCGTTTTAACCGGTCTAATAGTGATTGGATGACAGGAAGTGGGTACTTGTTCTTCTTAGTCATCGCATTCAGCTGTCGATAGTCTTGTACGGGGCGAAGCTTTCCATCTTTCTTTTTGACAAAGAAGAATGATGCTGCCCACGGTGATTGACTTGGTTGTATTCGACCGGTTTCGAGGTTTTCCGCGAGGAAGGCATCTAGCGCACCCTGCTCTTCTAGAGTCATCGGGTAAACTTTTCCGGCATAGGGCTTAGAATTCGGATCTAGGAGTTCGATGACATGATCCCATGGCCGATGCTCAGGTAAGATAGAAAAGGAGTCTTCCTTGAAAACGTCAAGGTACTCGTGATATTGTTTTGGGACGAGTTCCTCGGTAGACTTCTTTTCTTTCTTAGCATTTTCGGCAATGGCGAGCTCCATAGCAACCGAAGTCTTGGCTCTAGCAGAGTGACGTAAGGAGCGTAGATAGGTTATGGTATTGAGGGCGAAGAGCCTGTCTCCATCCTCGGGTATATAGTCACATGTGTCCGGACAGTGATTGAACTGGATATCTTTGGTCTTCCAATTGATCGTGGGGTTGTGGACGACAAGCCAGTCGTGTCCTAGGAAGATACCATGTCCATCTAGTTCAGTGACAAAGAGTTGCCTTAACTCCTCATGGTTTCCTATCCTTAGTCGTAACAGACAGGAATGGGTGATGCGACCGCTTGTATTCTCCGTTCCGTCGGCGTTGTAGACGATGATTGGATACGGAACAGGTTCGGTTTCTATGTGGTATTGTCGTACAAGTTGTTGGTCCACATAGGAAGCGGTTGCTCCACTATCGAGGAGAGCATTCGTGTCAAAGGTAATCAAACTGCCGGGGTCATGGACTGTGACTTCTAGTGAGAGTTGTCGGGTCCCGCCCTTTCCCTTGTAGTGAGCGACTGGCGGGTTGGGCGTGTCTGCAACTCGATCCTCTGCACTAGGCATATTGGTCAACGAGGAATGAAGCACCTTTCGTTCTACACGCAGTTCGTCTCGGGACGATGCATCACGTGTTCGACGAAGGCCGCGCTCGTTCTCGAGGTGTTGAACCTTCGAGGGAGTCGCCTCGTTTTCCTTTTTATTGCTAGACTGTTCCTCCGTATCGTACAAAGTATCGTACACAGGTAAGGGAGCATAACGGTTTGAAACTGGTATAGTACATTCATAGAGTGGCCCTTCAGTACGTGCAGCTACTGAGGGTCGTCTGGAAAAGACTCAAGAGCTTCCGAGAGTAGTGTGGAGTCCGTGGCGGCGAGGTGGCGTATCTCTTCGATCCTTCTAGTTCGTTCTTGTTGCAAACGCTCATGCGCATCTGCTTCTTCTTGTGCTTCTTCCAGCCTTGCAGCGTGTTCCTCAATCGTCATTTCTCGAGTATGCTGGGGGTTGTTTCGAGTTGTATTCGGGTTGACGCGAGGTTCGCCGGGTCGGTTGGGAAGATGCCAGGGGCTGCCGCATGTTCCTTTCTCGGATTGTCGCGCACGACATTTGACACATCGCCGATCGATCTGCATTGGTTGTCCGCGTCCGGTGAACAGAGTTCCGGTTCCATCTCGGACTGCTTGATAGGCAGGTCGAGATGTATTTTGTTCGGCTGGGCGCTGACTTGTCTGTGATGGTCGTGGGTCGTGGTGTCCGCTTCGAGGATTGTATGCATTTACATGGGCGCGGAAGAGGAGATCGGCGTCGTTGAGAGTGATGAGGCGTTGCTTCCACTCGGCGTACCCTTGGGGAATATTCCCAGAATTATAGATACGTTCGACGAGACGGCGGTTCGCATTGACTTGGAGCATAGAGACGATGACGTTATCACCGATGTCGTAATCTGTGAGTGCGACAAGTCGTTCGAATTCCAGTAGGAATTCTTTGACATCTCGGTCGCGCTGTACGAGGCTCTGCAGTTTCTGGAATGCGGCAAGGGCCTCGTTTTTATCGGCAAACTGTTCGTCGAGCTTCTTCAGGAAATGTCTGAAGCTCATTCGTCGTCCGTCTTCCAATCGCCAGATCATTCGTCGGTTCGAGTAGTAAGAACGAAACATGAAGTCGACCCAATGGTTTACATTAGGTCCGGATATATAAGAGATCGCAATGTGAATTTTGTCCGTATCCCTATCAAGTCCTCGACAGTATGCAATTACGCGTGCTTTCCAGATTCGGTATTCCCGTCTATCTCCGCTGAAGACGTCAGGCTTCCGCACTTTTGCCTGGGTCGTGTTAACGCGCGCTGGTGCTTGGAGCGAATCGTCGCTTCCAGTGGATCCAGGGTCACTCGGGGATGGCGACGGGGCTCTCGGCGGGCGCCGACGATCATCTCGGTGGTGCGGGCGTCGACCTCGTTCAGAATCGCTTGGCGAATTATCTCCTCCGCCACCTGGCGCTGCCGGGCGCTTTCCTTGGCGTCGTTCGTACCTTTCGATGGCTCGACTGGCAGCTTCTTCGAGAAGTGTAGCTGCTTCGTCACGGGTAAGGAATTGACGGCCCGTTGAACCGGAGGGGCCAGCGCCGGGGGTCTGAGCGGTAGTGGATGGTCTAACCGTGGTGGTAGCGGTGGCAGACATACCGGGTGTGTATCCAGGGACTGGCGGTGCGCGGGGAATGGTAACGGAGGGAGTTCTAGAGGGTCCGCTATGCGTCCGACGTTCGGAGACGTCAGTGGCTTCTTCGTCTTCCGAGCTTTCTTCCCCTGTTTCTTCGTTGCTATCTTCCTGAGATCCAGATACGGCAGAGTGGTCTGCGGGGATGTCGTTTTCTGGGTCCGGGAGAGCGTTGCCGAGTTGTCCGGGTAAGGTTTGTAACGATGCTGGGACAGTGTACTCGGGTGGTGGATCGTCTTGTTTGGGGATTGGAACTCGGTAGTCGTGACGGAGCAGATGGGGAAAGTCGGGTAGATTGGCTTCGTCAACGGCTGAAGAGACGCGGAAGGGACACCTGCGCCAGTCACAACGGATCCAGTTGCCGTTGCTGTAGTGAAGATCTGGGTCGTCGTCGTGTACAGGGACGATGTGGGGTTGGAGATTGCAGGCTCGATTTGGGAAAAACTGGTAAGGAATCTGGGCCTGGGGTAGAGAGGGTGCGGAGTTGCGATTACGACACGGTTGCTGGGCGCAGACGATAAAGGCTCCACACTGTTGGATTGGAACCCGATGATCGGTGACACTCCGGTAGTGGACGTCAATGAGCGGGTGTTGGAAGGGGCTGCGGATGACGTGTTGGCAACCGTGACACTCTGCGGCCTCTGCAGTACACGGGTCGATGAAGTGATTGGGATACTGGAAGGGATCGTTCCGCTGTGTGCGGGCGAAACGTCTATCCTCGATGTTCGCCACGGTGGGGAGCTCGAGTCCGTAACGGGTAAAGAAACGTAACCAGAGAACATCCTGATTCAGAAGAGAACTCGTGGGCGTGTTAGGCCTGACGCTCACTATGAACACGTGGTTCAAGCGGTCTGGGCACGAGTCTGCGTAGTAAATAAACCGATTGCCCCAAAAGGCTGACTATCGGTTACGAGACAGGGAAATACAGAAAAGGAAGCAAGGGATATGTAACAAGGAACTAAATCAGCGTAGACCCGATCGATGCACGGGTTGCCGTAGTTCTTCCCTACGCTGATATAGTAAAGAGGAACTATCGAGATTCCACCAAGACGGACGTAAGCGCGCTTGTACTCAACAGCACGGTACTCGCCTGTCGCTAGGTAGACACGATACGCGTCTGGGGTGAGTTGAGAGAGGGCCTGGCGCACGAAGTCGATCTGTGCAGGGCCTTGTGTGGCGACAAAGTCGAGGGTTTGTTGGTTAGAAGCGGCGTCGTCGGTGAGAGAGATGGAGAAGCTAGGGAGTTCTGGGGGATCGATGGTGAGGTTGATGTGCAGGGCGCAGCGAAGGATGATCGGACGTTGGTTGCGAATCATGCGAAGGGAGCGAAGTGGGAATGCTGCTTCGACTGCGGTGCTGCAGCAGGGTATATATAGGCAAGGATTGTTGGTGATGATGTCAAAGGAGTGACTAAACTTGATGAGTAAGAGTGCGAGAGAAACGGAAAGCTGACTGAGCGGATGGTGTGATGATGACGCATGCGGGAATTCTGCACAGGCCTGGTGACCAAGGCGTGTGAGTTCTTGAGGTTCTGGTGCGTCGATCGGTGGGAGCGGATCCACTTAAGACCGATCACGCGGTTCTTCGTCGTGAGGGAAAGCTTCCGGGAAAAGGTCGCGTACATGTGGGAGTGGAGTGTGAACGCGTGGAGGTGGGACTAGATTCAGAGCGACTGGGGGTTCCGGAACACGAGGGGCTCCAAGAGAGACGATGCCGGTGATGGGAAGCAGCTGGCCGGTGAGAAGGTACCAGCGCATGGCACGGAGCGGAAGCGCGCCCCATACGGCTAGAGAGTCTCGTGGGGTTAGTGCTCGGAAGGCCCGGACGTTGTCCTCAGAGTTATCTGTAAGAGTGATGACGAGTCGACGTTCATCGCGCTTCCAGAGCCTCCAGGGGTTGGTGAGAGCGAAGTCCCAAACATGGCCTTTTCCGTGGGTTAGGAGAGCGAGTTCGGTAGTCGAGATAGCGAAGTTCGTAGCGAGGGTCAGCTGATTGTGCGCTTGTTCAGTCGTAAAGGTGGTAACGGATCCGGGGTTCATCGCGATATACAGGCCTAAGAGAAGGAAAGTAAAGGGTAAGTAGCAACCGATGTGCAATCGGTGGTCCGCTGCAGGTGATCAGTCTACAAACGGTAAACGTCGGGGATGGGCTCGTCCGACGTAGGGGTTCAGTCTTCGACTTAATGTCACGACTCACCTAGGCGCTAGTCCTAGACGCACGTGAGGAGTGCAGTGAGAAGCCTTGAGGGCGGTTTCAGTCCGGAATCTTCCGATACTACTGGCTGTAGCAGAGGACAGAGGCTAGCGAGAGCAGAACTGCCGGTAAATGCCGCTAAGTCGAAGACTGGGGTTTCCAGCCTCCAACTTCCGGGTTTATATATGTTTCTTATCTAATACAAGGATTCGTGGGGGTCGTATCTCCTAAGAGGTCATAAAGGTCATAGACTATGTCAAGTGTCATAGGTCTCGAGTCGTATCCGGGGTCCTACTATGATTCGTAATAAGGTTCGTAAGATGAGTCAGGAAAATCTTGGCTTTAGTCATGTGGGACCGGTACTCCTCTTCCCGAGATAACCACACTGAGAACGTTCGGAGATATCGTATCGTACAGGTTCTCGTGACTAATGCTGTGATCGTGAGAGAAAACTACTAAAAGCGAAAATCGTATCGTGACAATCCGCCCGGAAATTTCCATCCAATGAGGCTGTGCCTAATTAGCGCCATCACACCCGCGCACCGCAACTTGAACCACACCGTTCGGACAGGCCATGAACGTTGCGCTGCGAATTCACAAACAGTGCGGCCGTAAGAGCTCCACATTTCCACCATGCTCGATTTATATACCTACAGCTAAACGTCAAGTTGTAACGAGTACTAACCAAGTTCAGGACACCACCGGCAGGCGGTTGTGCCCATCGGGCATAGAACGGTCATACATTTCAATAGTAAAGAGTACATATTTTCCACGTAAGCATCTCAAAGCGGTCAATGCAGAGTTGAGTTGACCACAATAATGTTATCCGCCGTGCACAACACCTGGATAGACGAGCAGAACGTTGGGTCAAACACCATGTCAATCTCTGCCCAGGGATCGAGACCGTGACCGCATACCTCTCCGTAGTAGATGTTCGAACAGTCGCTGTGCACGTTGGGGTTGTTCGCGAGGAGGGTGCGAAAGGTCGTCTTGGCAGCGGCAGCGATGGACAGGCAGGTCTCCCCGGTTTTGATGACGTGGGTGACATTGCAGTCCTGGCCGACAATGCCGAGGCACAGCGGCTGCGGAGAATGTTATGAGCGTCGGGACCGATTACTCGTTGGACACGATTCGGACATACCTCGCCTACGAACAAGTTGTCGCAGCCGGCGTCGATCGTCCCGTTGTTCACCGTGGCCAGCTGGTAGCTACGGGCGGATAGTTCAAGTTGGTACGGAGGAGTTGGGTATAACAGCGGAGAGGCCATAGCTGGACTCACGAAGACACGTTCGCCTTGGCGGAGATGGTGTCGCAGGTGTCGCCGGAAACGACGGTGTAGTTGCGTGCGCAGCTCGCGGCTGCGTTTACGGCTGCGAAGACATAGTAGTAGGTCAATGTCGGACCGGGGTGCGAAAGCTCGGGAAAGGCAGACTCACAACCGCCCATGGCAGCCAGGACGACCGCAGCGAAGATAGAGCGGGGGAACATGGAAGTTGGTTAGAAATAAAGAGAAGAGACGGGTTTTTTTCTCCGCAGACTCAAATGAAGGAGAGCGGTGAGGGCTGTGGCGTACGGGAGTGGGCCCTTTTAAACCATCGGACTGGCGTCGTAGACGGCATTTTGGCTCGTAGTAGCCTACACTATGAAGAAGGGTGTCCCACCTAGGTTGAAATCACGGACGAATGGAGTGCCGGAACGGCAGAGTTCTGTACGTTAGGTCAGAGAACGTCACAATGGTTGAACCAGATTAGACGACGACGTCTCGAAAACCGGTCATACAGCGTCTTCGACCGGCGTTAGGACACGCAGAAGGGCGTCGCACTGATGATCAGTGGGCATATGCATCAATACGGAAGGTTGCTTTACGCTTCGGTGTGCACGTTGGCCGACTACGTGCCCTATATACACGATCTTCGCCCAAGACTCGGACAAGCGCTGTTGAACCGCTTCGCCTCGATCCCGGAACCACGGCAAAGTTGACACGCAATGTTCTGCCGCCTAGTTCCATCAGCCGCACAAAAAACAAGTCACCGGCCTATTACCCCCCGACACGTTCTGAGCTATTGAGAGCTGAGGCAAGAATACGGCCACCACGAAACTAGAAACATTTCAGGTGAGTTTTGTTTTATGCAACGAATGCTGGCATATAAAATTAATCGGGGGAGGCTTAGGCACTGAAGAAGTTCGGAAAGGGCGCACTAAAAGTAGGAGGAGAGCCATAGTCACTCTACATACCTCTAAACGTCTGGTGCGGTGACGGGTGCCATCGGCAGACTCACACGTGCGCCCACGGCGTCGTTCGGGTCTCGTGCGAAAGTTGCAGGCCCCGCGGGGAAAGAGGACAGCACTCTGGAGCCGAAAGGTTAATCAATGCCACCTCATTTCGAGTAAGTAAATGGAATCAGACCTCCGACTCGAGACCCGAACCTTGAACTTGATCATGACCTAGCTAACATGCATTAGATGGCGACTGGTTATAGTTAGTTGGTCATCTTGTGCTGGGTTCGGTCAGTCGCACTGTGAGAGTCCGGATGATGGGCCGATGGATTTCATCCTTCTCATCAGGCCCCTCCTCGCGCAGCGCCTGGCCTCGACGTACGAGCTTTGCCGATGTTTGAATACAACCGGCCCGAATACAAAACAATAATTCGTTCACACGCGGGGAATTACAGTGTTCTGAGCGGGGCAAAATGCGATTAATAATGGGAATGTAGAATGTCACATTTTGTACAACGTTTTGCTGAATATAGAACCCTTCGTTTCGGATCCTTCCAAATGTTGGCGAAAACTTAAAGTTCTGGCCGCTGTTCAGACTCCGTCAGAATGTCATACAGAATGTCACGTTCTACAACATCCAAAATGTTTGCCAAAACTTGACATTCTGATGAGCACTAGAACTTGAATTTCTATCCGGGTTAAAATTGCGGATTGGCGAGGTGATTCGATTTAACCCGGGTAAAACTTCGAGTTCTAGAGCTCATCAGAATGTCAAGTTTTGGCAAACATTTTGGATGCTGTAGAACGTGACATTCTGTATGACGTTCTCACGGAGTCTGAACAGCGACCAGAAATTTAAGTTTTCGCCAACATTTGAAAGGATCCGAAACGAAGGGTTCTATATTCAGCAAAACGTTGTACAAAATGTGACATTCTACATTCCCATTATTAATCACATTTTGCCCCGCTCAGAACACTGTAATTCCCCGCGTGTCACCCCGCAGGTGGTGCTGTTACGGCTGAGTTACCTGCGACGCGGTCACTCAGCCCCCGCCCCCACCAACCCCCAACCAACCAAAACACATCGCGACGCACCCTTACTCCCTTACTCCCTCTCCTCCTCCCCCTCCCCCTCTTCCTCCTCAACATCAACCAACTCCCGCCCCTCCTCGACCATCTCCCCCGCCTGACACCCCACCGCCCGAACCACGCCCCCCACCGGCGCGCGGAGCACCGTCTCCGTCTTCATGCTCTCCAGCACGACCACCGCCTGGCCCCGCGCGACCCGCTCCCCCACTTTCGCCTTCACCTCCACGACCACGCTCGGCATCGGCGCCCGCAGCGCGCCCCTCGCCGCCCCGCCCCGCAGCGCGTCCCCGCCCAGCGCCGCGAGCCACGCCGGCGCGGGCAGCGCGACCGTCGTCTTGCGCCCCCCGTGGAACACGTGCAGCCGCTCGGTCGTGCTAGGGGACCCGGACCCGGTGGACCCGGTGCCGGGCGCGCGCTGCGCGACGACGGTGGTCCGGACGAGCGCGCCGTCGAGCGCGGCGGAGACGGCCGTGGGCGAGGCGAGGTGCGCGCGCACGCCCGCAAAGGTGTGCTCGGAGGCGCCCGTGCGCGTGGTGACGTCGAACCGGCCGTCGGGTAGGGCGCGGACGCGCACGGACGCGGGCGGGGCGTCTGCGGGCGTGTCTTCGGGTTGGAGGGCGATCGTGCGCTCGTAGACGTCGCCGGTGAAGCGGCGCGAGGGGAGCGACGTCCAGGGCGAGGGCGGGGGCGAGGGCGAGGTGGGGGTGGGCTGGTCGCGGAGGACGACGAAGAGCGCGGCCTGGGCGAGCGCCTCGTGCGAGGGCTCGGGGACGGGGGGGAACAGCTCGTCGTAGTGTTTCTACCGCGCCCGGTCAGCCATCGTGATCGTGCGCAACCGATTTTCAAAGACCCACCGGGATGAACCCCGTCTCGACCTCGGCGTCGATAAACGCCCGGTTTCCAGCCAGTGTCCTCAAGAACTCGACGTTCGTCGACGGCCCGACGACGTGGTACTCCTCCAGTGCCGTCCGCAGCTTCCGCAGCGCCTCCGTGCGGTCCCGCCCGTGCACGACCAGCTTCGCGATCATCGGGTCGTAGAACACCCCGATCTGCGCGCCCTCCTCGAACCCCTGCTCGAGCCGCATCGACGGCGCGATCGCCGCCGCCGTGTTGTGCACCGGGGTGAAACCCGAGTCCGACGTGCCCGGAAGGACAGGGGCAGGGATGCGGTGCGCGTCCAGCGACGGCGCGAAGACGTGCGTGGGCTCGGGCGTGGAGAGGTAGAGGAGAGTGCCTGAGTCGGGCAGGAAGTTGTTGCGCGGGTTCTCGGCGTAGATACGTGCCTCGAACGCGTGCCCGACGAGCGGGATCGAGGACTGCGTGAGCGGGAGGGCGTTGCCGGCCGCCACTTCGAGCTGCCACTCGACGAGGTCGAGCCCGGTGATCATCTCCGTGACGGGGTGCTCGACCTGCAGACGCGTGTTCCTGGGCGGAATGTCAGTGCTTATAGATGAACAGTGCGACGTGGTGCTTACATCTCCATAAAGAAGAACTTCTCGGTGTCGTTGTCGAAGATAAATTCGACTGTACCGGCACCGACGTAATCCACGGCCTTGGCGGCTGCGACTGCCTTCTCACTAAGGTCCGCCCTCAGCTCCGGGGACAAGCCAGGCGCGGGTGCCTAGAAATCCTCACGTGAATAATCGGACAGCGACAGACAACATAAGAACAAACCTCTTCAATGATTTTCTGGTTCCGTCTCTGGACCGAGCAATCCCGCTCCCAGAGGCTCACACAGCCACCCAGCTTGTCAGCAAACACTTGCACCTCGACGTGGCGCGGGCGTTGGATGTACTTCTCGACAAGCACGTCTGCGTTCCCGAATGATTTGGTCGCTTCGCGCTGGGCGGACTCAAGCGCGTCGCGGAACTCGTTCTCGGCATGCACTATGCGCATACCCTTTCCACCACCACCATGGACGGCTTTAATCAAGACGGGGTAACCTGTGCACAAGTTGAGCATCTATGTATAAATGTAAGGACCAGGACCTATTACCTATGCGTGACGCCTCCTGTTGAAGAAGCCCCGGATCCTGGTTCGTGCCGTGGTATCCGGGCACAACGGGGACACCAGCAGCTGCCCGCTTTTGTGAATACCATTACCCGCGCAGAATAGCCTATATTCTCTCACCTGACATGATATTCTTGGACTCGCTGCTCGGAAACGTCAGCGTTGTTGACAGGACATCGCCCTCATGATGGGCAATTGCGGATACCGCTGGCCGGAATATGGCTGTAAAAGGACTGAGAATGGTCTCCTGTCGCGATCATATTCCGGACCTGAATATGGGTTAAGCGCCATATAAATAGACGTAATAAAGCCTACTTACTCGGTCGTTAATGCTCTATAAGCGGTAAACAATGCGCGATTATCCTTTTGTTACTGAGCGCCCTTAGAAATTCCCGTACGAAATATCGCGGTAAGGAAACGATGGGGAAACTGACGCGGAAATTTCAAGTTTCTGAGTGGTGTTCGGGGTATTTCTGGGTTGCGGAAACGTCAAATTTCCCGGATGTGTCCCAACTGTTTCCAGAGATTGAAAACAGAGAAACAAAGGGAAAATGTTCTGGAAATAGGCCGGAAACGGGGACCATTGTCCCAAAACACCACATTTCTGGCCTGTTTCCCGAGGATTTCCCTCTTTAGGACACATCATGAGCCGTTTCCGATATCTGGAAACTTACGAGAAACAGCCGGTAAACTCGACGTTGCCCGAACCCCGAAACACCCCGGAAACTAGAAAGAAACTTGAAGTTTACACACAAGTTTGCACACCGTTTTCCTCTTCCCGAAACGCCCGCCTTGCCTGTCGTGTATGCTTGCGACAGGAGACCAGTCTCAATCCGTTTCGCAAAGCTATTTCGGCCGGCGATATTCGCCATTGCCCGCCGTGCCAGTAACGCACCTCTTCGAGCCCATGCTCACGATAGCGTTCGCGGGCGGGCCGATGAAGGTGATGCCCTCTTGCGCGAGGCGGTCGGCGAACTTTGCGTTCTCACTTAAGAAGCCGTATCCGGGGTGGACGGCCTGTTACAGACGGCGACAACACAGTCAGTGCGTCGAAATGCCATCGAAGCAACCGTGCTCTCACCTGAGCTCCGCTCTTATGGCAGACCTCGATGACCTTGTCTATCCGGAGCTACGAGACGTCAGAAGGCTTGGGAGTATGAATCTCGCAGTGAACTCACATAGCTCTCCGCGGATGGGGCGGGGCCAATACAGTACGCCTCATCCGCCTAAGCGGGTGAGGCGATAGAGCATCAGTACGACAGGAATGTGCGCAGAAGGGTGGAAGAACGCACCATTTTGACGTGTAACACGTCCGCGTCGACCTCGCTATACACTGCGACGGTCTTGACTCCAAGCTTCCTCGCAGTGCGGATGACGCGACACGCGATCTCTCCTCTACACACCCCTCCCGCTTAAAAGCCGCTCATACGCGGAACATGGCGAGAGGGAGTCTCACCTGTTCGCAATGAGGATCTTGTCGAAGAGCGGCTTGCGCTCCGACGGTTGCAAAGACGAGAAGGAGCCCTCTGCACGGTGAGTGGTGAGCTCTACACGAAAAGTGGAAGGAGCGATCGCAACTCACCTGCAGCCGTAGCAAACCCTCTCGAACTCGTGAATACTCCGGGGCGTGCGACATG
Source organism: Ganoderma lingzhi (assembly GCA_026283605.1). Classification (NCBI taxonomy): domain Eukaryota; kingdom Fungi; phylum Basidiomycota; class Agaricomycetes; order Polyporales; family Polyporaceae; genus Ganoderma; species Ganoderma lingzhi. The sequence continues at coordinate 4,920,220 of JAPJYM010000001.1, forward strand.
GTGGGATACGCCAACTCGAGAAGCCGTCTGGCTCGACCCGGAACGCGTCGCGAGTGCCACAGCAGGAGTAGTCCGTGTCGCTCTTGCGACGTTGCCGACACGAGAGAGCGAACGAACGGCAAAGGACCGTTGGGTGTTTGGTATCATGCCGGGCGGGGTTCAGAGTAAGTTGGGTGTTGCGCTTCAAAGCCTGGGTTCGTCTTTAACGTCGTCACCAGCAGAGAAATTTGACTTTGAGTGCTTGAGGGAGGATAAGGAGCGTGTTGAAGGGAGAGTGGAGGTCGGCGTCGGCAAGAGGCTCGGACGGAACTCAGAATCGGACTCGGACAACCGGCACAATTCCTCCGCGGTGCGGGGTAATTAGACGCCCACGGCACGACTCGCCTCGTGACTCCATGTTCCGAACTGGGTTGCGCGGGAGTGGAAAGCTTTTCTCTGAGTCGTTGCGGATACAGTATTGAAGTGCTTTGAAGCACCCATGCATCCTCGAGGATTGCAGGGACGGTCTGGAACTTTGATAATATGATATCGCTAGTGTAGCACATGCAAACGCTTGCAAAATCAATGCACCCTCCCGCGAACCGGCCCAGGAACATGCAATTATTCTGTAATTAAAGTATAGACACCAGATAGACACGATAACCAACGTTCGACGCCACTGACGAATACATTTGAATTTTGTGTGGTCACGTACAGACGAGGAGAAAAGATATGTCGGACCGGCGATTCGACCGGACGATCGCTAGTTCCATGCCGGAGGCATACGCATACATAGACCGAGTTTGCGGTTTGGGGAAAGATAGAAGATAGATCGTGGATGATCCACCTGCCCTGTCTTGGCTAGTCTGAGAAGCAACCAGGTGCAGGGGCGTGGGATCAGTAGAGGGTCGATGTTGGGGATAATGACAGGCACCAGGCACGTTCGTCGATTACTACGAACAGAGGGGTGTGCTCAATGACAGAGACTCGAACACGGAGAAGGTGTGTGGAGACGAAGACGATACGGACGGAGGCAAAGAGAGCGTGAGGGATTTAAAAGGTGTGGTTTACGCCGTCGAAACCGGTCGGCGAGGTCGGCTAATGAGGAGCTGCCAAAAGGGGGCGGTGTGCCTGACGGGATGGTCGGCGCGGAGGAGGGAGGGCGAGCGTGCCGGTGGCCAGTGCGAGTCTCAGCCGTGTCTGTCTCTGTCTCATCCAACGCTCGTCCAGGCTCAGGCTCTCGCTCGTCCGCTCCTTGCCCTTTCTTTCCTTCCTCCGCTCGCCTTGGCTCCTTCTTCTCCCCGGCTCGACCTCCCCTTGGGCCCCCACCACCACCGCCATGAAAAAATGGATAGGCTCCTTCGGAACGAATCATGCGTCCGCCACCCCCGCCCCAGTCGCTGTCCAGCAGCCTCCGATCATCTCTGCCGCAGACGCGAAGACATTTGGCTTCGAAAACGTGAGCTCCCCTCCTCCTTCTCCGCTACCTATACCATATGTTGACATTAGCTAGTTCGGCAACACCTGGTGAGTAGCCATTCCCACATAACTCCCTTCTCCGCCTCTGCCCATCCCGTCTCCTCAAAACCTCGTCGATCACCACCATCATTTTGGGGCACCGTCTTGACGCCATATCCCGTCCTATCCCCTTGCGTCGGCCCGTACGCCTACCGTCTCTCTCGTCTCTCTCTTAGGCGTCACAGAAGCGCTGGTTGTGGACACACATCGAGCACGGTCGTCTCGGTACGTGAGTACACCCGAGCGAGTGCAGGCGCGGCTCGATTGCAGTCCCGCTCAAGCCCACGCCTTCGGATGCGTACCCCAAGACTCTCTGTTGGGGCTTGGAGGTCGTACCCCGGTCTGGTCACGAGAGACTCTACCGTCGTCGGGATGCACACGGTTCTTCCCGTAAGGGCCTTGGCTATACCCGCACCTGCACCCTCAAGAATACGGACTCGGAGCTTTCTGGCACGGGTTTACTCGGGTATGTGTATATGCGCGGGTAAACTGTGGCAAGGAACACATTCAGGCCCAAGTCGGTAGTCCGGTAGTACGCGGGCATCGACCTGCGCGAGAGTACGCGCAGTTGCACAAATTCTCCCCATCTGGCATCCTGCCGTACAGCATGTGTCCTCGGGTGTCCGTCCCTCGTGTATGGAACGGGTCGCATTCGGGTTTGCCCTACTCAACCCGTATCCATACTCGAGGCGAGTACGCTCGACTTCTATGTTTGCCCATCGTGGTGGCAGCATCGCTATCTGCATGGTGACACACAGCGCGAGGCTTCCTAAGGTGCATACATAAAGCATGCAGTCGCCTGCATGACACTTCGGACCATCGTATGCATGCCCAGCATTCATGAGGACCTCGCGAAACATTCGTCGATGACTTGCGCGCGCAAATTCGAGTAGTATGACAGCTTGGACGAATCATTTTTAGCGTGAATGGCTCGAGAGTGTTGAGTGTTTACTCCGTCTCCTACTCGCAGAAATCGGCCGAGGGTCCAGATTACCATGGTGTTTTCTCGTGTAAGGTGCACGTTGTCGTAGCATGTTCGTGTCTACCGCGCATGCACGGCCTCATCGACTCCGCAGCCGTACCGGCACCGTACGTGCCCGACTCATGGTTCCGTATTCGTACATCTACGTTATGAATACGGGTGAAACCAGAATATCCACACGTACACCCGTGCCCATTCCGAGTTATCGTAACTTACGATAACACTACCCTTCTGCCCCGTATTACTTCCAATAGCTTCTGAACGTAGAACGATTCGACCGGCCCGCTTATCGCTTCCTCTCTACAGCTACGCCAACTCCGTTCTCCAAGCCCTCTATTTTTGTGGACCCTTCCGCGAGCTCCTTCTCCAGTACCCAGACCCGTCCGTCCCCGACCTGCCGCCTCCTCCTCCTGCCGTCCCCCCTGCCCTGCACCCCCAACACACGTCCACGTCCACGTCCACGAGCTCGCGCAAGCGCCCCGTCCGGTCCGCCTCCGTCTCCGAAGGCGCGTCCGCCAGCAACAACCACCACCCCCACCTTCATGGACCGCCCGCGATCCCGATCCCGGCGCAGCCCCCGACGCTGCTGTCGGCGCTGCGCTCGCTGTTCCTGCACATCAGCCGGAACCCGGCGGACAGGGGCACGGTGGCGCCGCGGGCGTTCATCGACAAGCTGAAGGAGCTCAACGAGCTCTTCCGGCCGTCGATGCACCAGGACGCGCACGAGTTTCTGAATTATGTGCTCAACCAGATCATCGAGGAGATGGAGGCCGAGCGGCAGCAGAAGCCGCATCTCCCCAACACCAACGCCAACGCCAATGCCAGCGCGAACACGAACGCGAACGTGAATGGAGGGGAGAAGTCGGGCGAGGACCGTGAGTGCTGCGTTTTTTTTTCTGTCCCTGTTTCCGCTGCTGGAATCTGAATCTGACTCCGAATCTGCAACCTGACTTCTGGATTCTGGATGGCCCACGTCGTGTGTGCTGGCTGTACCGCTACCAGTGAGCGCGTCGATCGCGACGCTGTCGACGCAGCCCGCGGCGTCGTCGATGGGAGGAGGAGGGCCGGGCGCGTCGTCGCGGTTCCACTCGACGATCGTGCACCGGCTGTTTGAGGGCGTGCTGACGAGCGAGACGCGGTGCCTGACGTGCGAGACGGTGTCGTCGCGGGACGAGTCGTTCATCGACCTGTCGATCGACATCGAGCAGAACTCGTCGGTCACCGCGTGCCTGCGGCAGTTCAGCGCGAGCGAGATGCTGTGCCAGAAGAACAAGTTCTTTTGCGACTCGTGCTGCGATCTGCAGGAGGCGGAGAAGAGGTGCGTGGAAAAAAAGTCTCCTGAAGGCGGCTGTGGCGCATCTGTTGACGGTTGGGTCCGTGGGGGCGGATGCAGGATGAAGATCAAGAAGCTGCCGAATATCTTGGCGCTGCACCTCAAGCGGTTCAAGATCCAGGAGGACGTCGGGAAGTACATCAAGCTTGCGTACAAGGTGGCCTTCCCGATGGAGCTCCGCCTGTTCAATACCGTGGACGACGCGGAGGATCCGGACAGGCTGTACGAGCTCTTTGCGATCGTTGTACACATCGGCAAGTAAGTGCGCTTCCTTTATCGTGACCTTTCGACTTTGTCGTTCTCACGCTGTCTGCTCCCTCCAGCGGTCCTTACCACGGACATTACGTGACAATCGTCAAGGCGAGGGGGTCGTGGACGCTGTTCGATGATGACACCGTCTCCACGGTGAAGGAGTCTGACATCCCGAAGTACTTCGGCGACTCCAACAGCGGTTCGGCCTACGTGTTGTATTATCAAGCTGTAGACCTCGACCTTCCATCCCTTGGCCTCAAGTCCCCCACTCCTCCCCCAGAACCAATCACCACACTGGACCTCGGCTCTGTCCCTGTACCTGTCGGTTTAGCTACCGCCGAGCCCAGCGAATTCAGCCATGCCCCGAGCTCGCCGTTCCTACACAGACCCCCTGGATTGAACCCTTCCGTGGACGACCTCAACCTGTCCGACATGAGCGAATCCCCAATGCCTACACCCGGGACCGCCCCGCCGACATCCTCTAATCACAACAGCACCCCCGACTCTCTACCCGTCGTCGCCCCCATTCCATCGTATCCCCATTCGAACATGCCGGACGAGCCTCTAATACCCAGCCCCTCCTCCCCGGCCCACAAAGAGCACGGCTCGAGCAGTCTGGGCAAGGCACTGCGCACCCTGCGCCACCCGCCCTCGCTCCGGCTCAAGACCCCGAACGGCCACAAGGACGATCACCGGCGCAGCGGCGCCCTCGACGCCCACGGGGCGACGATCCCTCCCCTGCCCACCTCCCCGAGGACTCGCCGGCCGCAGACCACGGGGTCGACCGCGACGGCGTCCACGGCGGAGAACAGCACGCACGAAACCGTGCCCTCCGTGCCCCCCTCGCCCGTCCCGCCCAAGGCGTTCCCGTTCCCCAATGGGTCCCATGCGTCGACGAAAGACAAAGACAAAGACAAGGAGCGCACCCCCGAGAAGAAGTCCACCGGCTGGTTCCGCCGGAGGAGCACGCGACAAGAGGCCGCCCCCGCGGCCCCCGCGTCGCCCTCGCTCCCCCTGCCCCGCCTGACCCGGCGCGGCTCCGAGGCGGCCATGTCGACCACGTCGGACGCGCACTCCCCAGCAGTCCCCCCCACCCCCCTGCCCCCCCTCGCCTCGGCCGCGCATACGGAGCCGCCGCCGCGACCGCTGTCCTCCTCCTCCCCGCACAAGCGGTCGGTGCCGGACATCGCCATCGCGAAGTCGCTGCGGCGCGAGAAGCGCGCGTCGGGCAACAGCAACAACCCGTCGTCCAACAAGAACAAGCTCCCCCCGCGTCCGTCGACCGCAGGCGCGGAGATGACCTCGGCGAGGGGGTTCAGCGTGCGCCCCGCGTCGGGCGTCGCCGTCCCTCCGCCCCTGCCCCCGCTCCCCGGGTCGCCTCTGAGCCCGCCGGCACCGGGGAGCGGCAGTCGCGCACATCCACATCCGCACGCTGCGGAGGTGTTTCCCCCGGCGGCGCCCAAGGGCACGGTTGCGGTTGACGAGCACGAGCGCGAGCACGAGCACGACGCGGCGAACGGCTCCCCGCTCTGGCCACGACAGCCACAACCACGACCGCCGCACGCCCTTCTTCCGGATGCGAGCGAGGAAGGACCAGGACCAGGACTAGGACCAGCAGATGATCCTCAGCACCAGCCCCAAGCTGTGCCCCCCCCGGTGCGGATGGCCCACTCGGACTCGCAGTACTCGTCCACGACGCACCAGTCGCATCACGCCCACGCCCACGCCCACGCCCACGCGCACTGGACGCTCCCCCGCCCCCCAAGTCTGCATCACTCGCACGCGGAGACCGCGCCGCCACCCACGCTGAGCTTCGGAGGCACGGGCGGGGGCGGGGTGGGCGACACGCCGGTCGTCGTGAGCCCGAGGAGCGGGGACGGGGACGGGGGCGGGGGCGCGGGGCACAATTGGCGGAGGGCGACAAGGAAGCTGAGCTTCACGGCGCCGATGCTGGGCTTTGGGAGGAAGTCGGACCGGAAGGGGGCGCCCCCGCCGCCGTCTGCGTACGCGCGTTGAGCGGTGGCGGGAGCCGGGCTGAGGGAGGGGAGGAGGAGGAAAAGTATGTGTGTGTATGGCTATGTGTCGCTCGCGGACTCGGACTCGGACTCGGACTCGGACTCGGGTTCTCCCTTTCTTTCTTGTATGGCACGGCCACAACCGGCTGGGTGGGGTCGAGACGGGCGGGCGGGCGGGCATCGCTAACGTTAGCGTTGAACGTTGTGGGTTGCGGCTGGCGGCTGGTAAATCGTGTAAGTAGTGCATCCATCCATCCATCCATCCATCCATCCATCCATCCCGACGTTTGATGTCTTTTTATCACCTTCGCCTTCGTCCAATGTCCGCGCGGCCGTGTTCTCCAGTGTCTATCTCTCTCTATCCCACGCGCATATATTACATATCGTAGACCCGCCATCTACAGTAACATAGTAACGTCCCGCCACCGCTAGCGCTGCCCCCCTGCGCATGCCGTCCCATCCCCACTCTTTCGAATTCCGAGGAGTCCTCCCGCTCGCTCGCCCGCCGTGTACATGTACTACTACTACACATTCGAAGCGTCGCACCCAGACATCCGGCCTGAGGTCGGTATCGATAGCATCCGGTACTAGCAATACATACCGCCTGCAGCCCGTCGTGCACCTATTCTCGCTCATTGGAATTCCTCCTCGGCCATCATTGGGTAGGACTTTTGCTTACAGCTGATTTCGAAAATGATGAGACTGGCCGAAATTTTTTTGGCTGCCAAAACGACGTCAGCACATCTTCCGACCGATCTTCCGACCTATCTTCCGAAGTAGACGCCCATGTCGCCACAAGCCACAGAGCAATACTTTACCTATTACATGGTAGTTTAGGCCACATAAACTGTCACTAAACCAGTGTAGACAATAGTACAAGACGGTAGAGATACCTGGTCAATGCGCGAAGGGGGCGCGAGAAGCTGTGCGAGCTGGAAACCTTGCGCGCGCCGGGGAGTGATCGCGACTGGTTCTGCAACACGATGTCCGCTCAAGCGCGGCGCGCGAATATGAAAATATGTACAGAGTATTGGTGCACAGACCACCGCGCTCTCGCGCTCAATGTTGAAGACCTCCTCAGTGTTGGAGTGAACTAGAGGTCGCAATGCATGGGCCAGCGCCCTTGGGCGCCTACGCTGGAAGGTGGCTCGGAAGATCGGTCGGAAGGTTCGACAAGTGCCAAACCTGTGAAGAAAAAAAAGTTGTCGTCTCATCATTTTCGAAATCAGCTGTAAAGGGCAAAGGCATTATCGATATCGATATCGGATAGGGATACGGAGCGTGCATTACATCGTAATTTATTCCAGGCTCCTAAAACCACCCGCTCGTTAGTGTCCTCGATCCAGTACGAGCGCGATAACCGAGCTAGTCACGTACCGAGCAGCCGAGTTACTTGTTATGGAAGAAATGTGGGATGAGGACACTATAGAGCGGCTGGCCAAAGAGGTCGTCCGACATTCCTCCGCCCCCGAAGCGCGCAACAAAACAAATTACTGATAAGTTTGGATAAGTCGAAGGTTTTCATCGCTAACCTTTTTCGCTTTTCCTAGCAGCGCGCCCGCGATGAGATCGTCCCCCGCCCGCAAGTGTCTCAACATGGACCTTTCAGCAAGCTACTACAGTACCCCGGTATCTCTGTAGGATGTCAAAGGCCTCGCTGAAGCGATACTTCCCCCAGATTCAAGTGGCGTGACCATGTGGCCCCTCGCGCGCCCAGCACTCAGGCTTTGCCCCGAATAAGCCTCCCATATCCCCGCGAACTTCTCGCGCCGCAAGCCGCGGCTCCAAAACTACATCCATGCGGATGTATTCGTATACGCTAGATGACCGCATGTTTTCTGAACAACGAACTCGCGGTCGCAAGCAGGTAAGTACTCTATGGCACTCGCGCGCCAGCCTCCAGGCTCGCGCCGCGTCACCGCGCTGTCTCCACGCCAAGAATGTTGCTTCACGAATGGCAGAAAATATATTTTATGCATAGTTCTGCAAATTCAGCTCACAATGGTTGAGATAAGCATGTTTCGCGGGCAAGGGACGACCTCATCGCGGGCGCGCTGCTGGGAAAAGCGAAAAAGGTTAGCGATGAAAACCTTCGACTTATCCAAACTTATCAGTAATTTGTTTTGTTGCGCGCTTCGGGGGCGGAGGAATGTCGGACGACCTCTTTGGCCAGCCGCTCTATAGTGTCCTCATCCCACATTTCTTCCATAACAAGTAACTCGGCTGCTCGGTACGTGACTAAGCTCGGTTATCTCTAGCAGTATATAGTCTTGACCCCCGCGCTCGTACTGGATCGAGGACACTAACGAGCGGGTGGTTTTAGGAGCCTGAATTTATTCATACTACTCACCTTGTGGAATTTATGTGTGCGATTTGTTCTTGGAGTTGGCACGCGTACGGTGTGGTTAGTAAAAAGCTTGATCCGTGCATAAGTATATGGGGACGGCCTCGAGGCTCACTGTGCCTTGTTGAAGGACAATTCATAGCGTGTCTAAAGTTACTACTAACCAGCTCGATCATGATCAAACAAGCGACACATTGAGTCCTTGTCAGATACGCTTACGCCGTGCGATACTCACTGCAGGCTCTCCTTCAGCAAGAAAATACATTGACGTCGAGCGGAACAAAATGGACAACGTCCCACATCGACTGACAGGAATGAAAACCATCCAGCAAATCATCCAGTCCATCTCTGCAAAAAAAAAAAAGGCAATGCATAGTGCAGATGTATGTACTCCGCGGGCGCGATTAGATCGTGTACAGTACCGAACGGCTACAGTCCTCGATAGCGATAGTAGTGTCACTCTTGGATGGAATAATTCTACGATGACCTGTCCGACGTCGCGTCACCTCTCCGCCCGCCTCGTCCAATGAACCGGATCATCCTCGCGCATAGCACTGGTATCGAGGTATCGACGAGAAAGCAAAATTACACTGCCTCCCTGCCTTCCTGCCTCCCTGCCCGCCTCCTCCGAACTCCGCCAAACCCCGCGAACCAGTATGCAACTAAACCAAGCCTGCAAACGCAAGCACATCCCGGACCGTCTAACTCGAACTCACATGACCACGCAATCCTTATCCTTCCCGCCCTTACCCCCGCCCCCTCCCGCCAACTCCCCGCTCCCGTCCTCGTTCCGATGCAGGATGGACCCGGGTCCCCCCGGCGCGACCAACGCCGTGTTCTGCGGGCCTTTCAGCCGCTGCGCCGCGCGCTTGTCGCCCTGCTCCGCTGCGCGTTTGTACCACTGTATCGCCCTGCCAAAGTGCAAAGCGCAAGTACCGCAGCGGTCAGCGGTCGGCGGTTGACATGAATAACTGTAGCCGTAGCTGTAACTCCACGCCACGCCACGCCACCGGACGCATGCGCGGAGGACGTTCGATGATGTCAGAGGTCGAGGTCGCGGCGGGCGCGCGCGCCACGACAGAAATAGGCTCCTCGGACGTCGGACGGAAGGAATGGGGGGACGAAAACAAAAACAAAACAAAAACAAAAACAGAAGCAGGGAATGAAAAAAAAAACATGAATAAATACGCACTGTTGCATGTTCGGCTCGGTGCCGATGCCGACCTCGAGGAAGTACCCGACGGCGTACATGGCCTTGACGAGCCCCGCCTCCCCCGCCTTGAACGCCCAGAGGAAGGCCTCCGTGTCCGACTGCGGCAGGACCCCGGGCGAGCCGACGAGATACCATGCCGTCAGCGCGAAGCACGCGTCGCGATGGTTCTGCTGCGCCGCGATGTTCTGTTTTGAGGTAAAAAGGTAAACGGGGCAAGGGAGGGGGAAAGAGAGACAAAGCGGGTGGGTCAGGGAGGCGCGCTCGGACGGTTGCGCAAAGCGAAGAAGAAAGGACGAACGTAGTAGTGTATCGACAGCGCGGGGTCCTGCGGGCAGCCCATCTTGCCGTACTCGTAGCACTCGCCCAGCCTGTACGCGCTCGGGGCGTACCCGAGCTCCGCCGCCTGCGCGAGCAGCTCCGCGGCGTACTCGTAGTCGACGAAGAGCACGTTGTCGATCCCGCGCTCGTGCAGGAGCGCGAGCTCGTGCAGCGCGTGCGGGAACTCGGCCGTGGCATGCTCGGCCGAGCGTTTGAGGTACTTGACGCCCTCCTTCGGGCTCTTCGATAGCCCCAGCTCGGCGTTGAGCTCCGCGATGCCCAGCCGGTAGAGGGCGCCCGGGTGGCCCGCGGCGGCGGCCTTCTTGTAGAACTGGATGGCCTTGGCGGACTCGCGGCGGCAGCCCCAGCCGTTCTCGCAGCAGGTGCCGGCGCGGTAGGAGGCGTCGGGGTGGCCGTGCTTGGCGGCGAGGACGAAGAGGGGGAAGGCGCGGTCGAAGTCCTGGCGGCTCTTGTGGGTGCCGATGCCGTTCGCGTAGCAGTCGGCGAGGAAGTACTGGGCGGGCATGTGGCCGCGGTCGGCGAGGCGCTTGAGGAGGGCCATGGCCTCGTGCACGAGGTCGTCGCGCTTCGCGATGGCCTTCTCGACGTCCATGACGTTGCCTGCGGTCTGCACGGGGATGGGCATCGTCTTGGAGGCGTCGATCATGAAGACGGCGAACTCGAACTGGAGGTCCGGGTCCTGCGTCTTCTTGGCATTCGTGCGGTAGAGCTCGAGCGTGCGCTCGTGCGAGAGAAGGGCTGCTTGGTTCCCTGGGCGGAGGTGGGAGTGGTCGAGGATGGGGCCTGCGGGCGGCGAGGGAGCGCGAACGGACTGAGTGGCAACGGACCTGGCAGCGTACGGCTGGTCGTATGCCGATTGTGACTGGTAGAAGTCATCCCCATCTCCATCATAAGGCGCATCGTCGTATTGGTTATATTGCGACTGGCGCTGCTGGGGGTAGGCTGAGTACTGAGATGGAGGCCGGCCGTTAGGTATGGGATCCTGAGAGGGAGGTGGCCGCTGCTGGTCGTAGTCGGGGATGAAGTTTGCTGACTGTCGTGGTTGAGGTTGAGCGTACATGATGGGTGAGGAGGAGGGGAGACGGTGGGGAGCGCAAGGGCGCCGGAAGAAGAGGAGGAGGGGGAGAGCGGGGGAAGAGGATGAATGGAGAGACGCGGGTCGGAGGCTTCCCTCGAGGCTGAGAACGGCAAGAACCACCCACCAGGCGCCCACGGCCTCCGTCATTTCCAGCATCCATTCTCTCCGTAGATCCACACCCGATACTCCAGCTTGCTTCCCATTCAGTCATCCTATCCCCTCTCTTGTACCTCTTCTGCCCGCACCTCGATGACGATGACAATCGCACAACCAATGTCTACACAATTCCAGTCGTCGGGATGGTAACCAAGCGTTACCTAAGGTCAGCGGTGACCAGAGTCATTTCACTCCCGGTGACGTTGTCCATGGACCCTCGACCCCCGGGCCCGTAGATGACGTTTTCCGCGCGTTCGGAATTGATAGGATTTGTATCGGGTCAAAGGCCAGTAGGACGAGCTTACGTCTATTTTGGATACCGTTCTGATAGAATTTACCATGCACAGAGGTGCGGCCATATGCAGGATCCTTCCAGTTGACATCATACGAGTTGCAGCCTGTGTGACGCACGTCGCACAGAGGCCGGCAAATGTTGGCGGCATGGCGAAGATCATATACAGTATGGCATGGTCATCGCCGGTCCACCGACCGACTGGGGATGGCTCAGCGCAGCCGTCACGGTGTAAGCACTGTATATGAGCCCGAGTTCATGCCCATCTTCATGTCGTGCATGCTAGTCGGCAAGTTCGGTGATTTTGGAGGGGCCGTCGGGAATGACCATCGCAGCAGTACCCCGAACGCGTGCTGGTGCATGCATCACGTATGCTGCCTTGTAACCCCCATCTTCGCGAATGGCGTCGTCCTGTTGTGCCGCGTCGAGATCTCCCTCCTCATTCTTAGGGGTTGTCAAGGCTTCTGCTCGGGCGTATCCGTCCCTGAGTACACGTCTGAAGAGTGCGCGCAATCATTCGTGAGTGTCTCGATCACGGTGTAGCTAAACGTAGTCTCCGACGTACAGGCTGATCATCTTCCAGATTCAATGTGCCCGTCGCCGTCGACTGTTCTAATGTCCAACTTTCCTAAAGATCACACGTGCGGAGCGAAGCAAGCCGTGCAATAGGGACGCCGTATGTAATCCATCCTATGAAAGTCAACTTGAAGTTGCCGCACGTGCGGTCGGAGCCGTCGCCGCATGCTTCGCGTACATCCCTTCACAACGCTCCCTAAGCCTTCAAGTTATCCATTCGATCACTTAACATCGGCGTTGTCGGACACCCCCTTTTCCCTCGGTGCACGAACGTGAACATGGCAGAATGGTGGCCTTCAGCGCGGTCATCTCCAACGGGACTGCAGTGACGTACGTGCCTCGTCGATACGCACGGTCAAGATCTCGCTGCTCATCCTCGGCGGGTGCCAATATGTCTTCTTGATCGCGTCCGTCGCGATGTACGCGTACGGAAAGCGCGTGCGGTCGTTTGTGAGTGTACACCGTCACTGTGTCTCGGTCCGACCTCCAAGGTTGTGGCCGGTCCTGAACCGAATACAACAGATCGCACCGTGACGCCATCCCCGCCTTTTCCACGGAGACCTACCCCAATCGTCGGCCGCGTCGACGACCGCATCGAAGCATTGACGAGTCGGCCCGGAAGCTTCTTTCTTGTTCTCCTTCTCTTTCGATCACGAAATGACGAGGTGTTCCCACTTGATGCCCACTGAGTACTCTACTTACGGCAGCCAACCTGCACATTTATTGATTACCGCACCTATACTACATAATCTTTGCTTACCCGGACCGACTTTTCCTGTTAGTCTCGCTTGACAGGTTTGTAACGCGCAGACACCGCCACTCAGCCGTGGCGACCGAGCGCGGTGCCGGGCCCGTGTGCATAGTACCCAGTACTACTATTAGTAGTACTGTACCCCTTCCATTCCAAGTTTCCAACATCCCTGCGCCCGAGTCCTACCCCAACACCCCTTCCTTCCTTACAGCGCCTTGCAAATCGATAGCCTCATGCTCCACGCTCTTCCTCAGGCCGAGCCTCCGAGGTCCGACCCACATACAGTAATAGGCGCCCTGAATATACTTATTTCGATATCCGGTGTGCATATCTAAACAACTACTAGCTATACCTCTCAAGGCTGTACTGTGAAGTTAAGTGCTAGAACACAAGGATATGCGTCACTACGGTGAACACGTCTGGGGTGAACCGTCACGGTGAGCGGGCTCTCTAGCGTCTAATCTCCATATTAGGGCATCGGACCTCGAACGTTCTACGTACAACACTGCCACCACGCTCTTTGACCCCAATTAATATTACTGTATACCGCCGCTTTTCGATCCAAACACCTCCCGCGCGGCACTCGTTCTCACCCCCCCTGCGGCCCACATCAGCCGACGCTCCATGTCCAGAGGCCCTGAGCAAGATAAGGGTATGAGTGAGTGGTCTGCCGCGTATTACACCCATCTAGCACGCTGAGGGCTCGACTTACCACCTTTTCTTCGTTGTCTAGCGTCCCAAAGCCTGAAAGAGTCTAAGGCACGCGTCGATCCCTCTGACAGAGTCTGACATCCGTACCCTCGAGGATATTCAGGAAGATCTACGTGCTGCCCACCGCAAAAGGCGGTGAAGATATGAAAGAGCTCAGCGATCGCTTCGCGTCGGTGAACGATAGCATCGCCCCATTGCAAGCTGGCGTCGGGTCGTTGGAGGATGACGTCGGCCCGATGCAGGATGGCGTCGGGTCTGGCGTCGGGTCGTTGAAGGAGAGCGTTGCATCGTTGAAGGACGTTCGTGAGTACCTCTCAGACCCCCCCCCATGGCGACTTTCGATGTTGATTCGCATTCGTCGGCAGATGAGGCCATAGAGAGCAACACGGCCTTCCTGCGCAACATGCAGGGCAGCCTTGACCGTATGGAGGAAAGCATGGCGGCTCAATTCCGTAAAGATTGTGATCGTACACAGCTTCGTATCGAGGCCCAGAAGAAGACAAGGGCATTGAGCGGCCGGTTGCAAAAGTAGGTACGGCTTATGTAGTTTGTCTTGCATCTATCAGTGGTTTTGTGGCTGATTTATTTCTCAAGGGGTGTCGACACCGTGTCGCGCTGAGAATAAACTTCAAGAACGAGGGCGAGTCGAATCGAACGGAAGGCGAAGAGGGCCGAGAAAACCGAGGCGCACCACTCAGACAAGAGTGAGGATGAGAGCAGTGAGGGAAAGAAGTGAGTATTGCGTTGGGCCCATTTCCTTCAACGCAGCACACAACACACTAACCTGTCCCTCAGCCCAACGGCGTGAACAGCCAGGCTTCGGTAGACGATGTGCCCTAGCATGGGTTCTCCCCCTTCTCGCATTTTGGTTTTCACTTCCCCTGTTATTGCCGTCCGAGTCGTCCACGTCGTCAGCGCTGCCCCATTGTCTTCTCGACCGACTTGGCTATCTTGTGTCGTCTAGTCTGTCGCCGTCTCAGCCGTCACTGGCATCCTCGTCTCAACTGTCTTCATGGCCGTCGTTGCCGCCGACTCGGGCTTCATCGCCATTCTCGCCCCGTCATTAGTAATGTTGTCGTTTTCTTCTGGGCTGTCGTTGTTCCCACTGCTGTTATCGTCATCGTCGTTGTCCCCGTCGTTCATAGGTAGTACTGGCATCGTTGGTGGTTTCCGTGCTGTCACTAGTTGTGTCTACGTTGTCTCCAGGCTATCATGCGTTGTTTCCAAGCTATCATGATTATTCCACTTCCGCGCACTGCTAATCAGGGCCGTTCTCTCAGGAGATACGCCGGGCTCGCCATCATCCATCGGGCTTTCGCTTTTCATGATGACTTGAGGCTCACAAAAGCCTCACCGCCTAACGGCTACGAAATGGCAAGATACGGACACAGGTATATTAGCTATATGTATCAACACTTTTGCCTACCACAGACTCGGAGATGCCCACTTAATACTTTACTTATGATGGCCAGCCTGCACGTTTATTGATTTCCGCACCATAATAATCCTTGATGACTGTGACTGACTCTTTGCAGTATCCCTCATGCCCGGACCCGCGGCGACCGCGGTGCCGGTCATGGTGTATGTACTAGTGACTCATAGGACCAGGTAGTAGTAAGTATCCACTTCCGTTCCAAGTTTTCAACGTCCCTGCGTCCGAGTCCTACCCTAAACTCTTCTCCTTTATAACTCTAACGTCTCCGCCCTCTACCTACGACACTAGCGCACCCACCCTCTTTGACCCCAACACCCCCACAGCTTTCGATCCTCTGAAACACCTCCTTCGCAGCATTCGTTCTCACCCCACCTGCAGCCCATACTAGCCCACGTTCCATGTCCACAGGCCTTGAGAAAGATAAAGATATGGGTGAGTGTCTACCGCGTACGCCCGTCTACGAGGGCTCAGTTTACTTTGTCTTCGTGGTCTAGCGTCCCAACTTGAAAAGCCTACTCGGAGGCCCACGTCGATCTCTTTGACGGAGTCTGACATCCGTATCCTCAAGGCTATCCGGCAAGATATACGTGCCCACCGCAAAGAGGCGCATGAAGATATGATGGATCTTGTTGCGTCGAGGAAGGACGGCATGGCGTCGTTGAAGGATGGCATGGCGTCGTTGGAGGAAAGCGTCGCGTCGTTAAAGGATAGCTTCACGTCGTTGAAGGACGTCGTTTGTGAGTACCTCTCAGCCCTGAGATCCCCTTCGCGGCTTTCAATGATCAATGATGTCGATTCGCACTCGTCGGCGGCAGATGACTCGTCCATGGAGAGCAACGCGGCCTTACTGCGCAGCATGGATGGCAGCCTTGCCCGCATCGAGGAAAACACGGCCGAGCTTCGTAAAGAGAGCGCAGAGCTTCGCATCGAGGCCCAGAAGATGAGCGAAGGATTTGAGCGGTTGTGGCAGACGTAAGCACAGCTTGCTGTGTCTTTCATCGGCGGTTTCAATGCAGCTAATTTGTTTTTATTTTTCAAATGGTATCGACAGGTCTCTCGTCGAGGGTACCGCGCAGATGGCGGGCCAGGCAGCGAGAGAAGCAGTCCTACAGATAAGAGCTGCGCACGCCGCTGAAAATGCCAAACTTCAAAAATGAGGACGAGTTGGAAGAGCGCGAGGAGCGCGGGAAAAGCGAGGCACACCACTCGAACAAGAGTGAGGGATGAGAGTGAGGGAAAGAAGTGAGTTTGCATTGCGCCCATGTCCTTTAACGCAGCACACAACATACTAACCTTTCCCCCCGGCCCAACAGCCAGGCTTCGGCAGACGATGCGCCCTAGTCTGGGCCCTCCCCCTCTCCCGTTCTGGCGCTCACTTCCCCTATTGTTGTCGTCCATGTTGTCGTCGTCTAAGTCGCCAGCGCCGCCTCATTGTCTTCTCCGTCGACTTCGCTATCTTGATGTCATCTATGTTGTCGCCGTCTCCATTGCTTCCATTACCATTGTCGTCTTCGTCACCGATAGTGCTCACATATCGGGCCGTAGTACTGTTGTCGTCCTCGTCCAAGTTTTCGTTCTGCTCTCGTCATTGTCGTCCATCAGTTGTACTAGTATTGGTGGTGCCCATATTGTCGTTGCCGTCTACGTTGTCCCCAAGCTGTCATGGCATTTCTACTTCTCCCTTTGTGATCTAGTGCGCTGCCTGTGCTTTCTCTTTTTAGCAATTCCAGTCAATTAGCTACCGAGTCCCGGCTGCCCGCCACTCCTAGATCCTATCCAAGTTGCAGCCCATCGCGCAGTAAGTTTACTTGGGGGGCAAACGAAACGCGACATCTCCCGGGCCGAGTCCTGACTCAGAGTCGATCTTCAGAACTCTAGCGAGCACGACAATATTGTATAACCCATAGCACCTCGACGTCGACGGAATCGGGGCACGGGCTCGCCGCCGCACGATAAGCAAGAAAGTGTTCTATGCGCGGCGCAGGTACATAGGGAGAGCAGGCGAAAGCCCCGAACCGATAGGGAAAGGGTTATGCTACCTCCATCCTTATCTATGACAACGCGACACAACGTGCTTTGGGTACAAACAACAGCAACATGTGCGTTCTAATACGCCGCCGGAATCACGTCAGCCTTAGCATCTCACGGAGACACAACTCGTCGTGAGACGGGCCGCACGCATGGCCTTGTTCACGGCAACGTCCCAGCTTTGCGCTGCGACTTTCGACGGACAGGCCGATGATGCCAACGAGGAGCACTGAGGAGACCATACCCATACGGCCAGTCCTCCGATATCCACGAGCCTACGATGGGGCCGCGACTTCGCACTCCACCGCGCACTGTTAGCATCAAAGCGCTGATCAGCACCGTTCTCTCACACACCACGATCGCGACGCGCGGAAGAACGGCCACTCACTCGCGCCTCCTCGGTCCACTGCACCACCTGCGCCTTGGGGTCCGCGACGAGATACCCCGGGCTCGCCACCACCGGCGCGGGGCTCGGACACGGCACGGGCATCTCCATCCTCGGCTCCTCGATCCTCGACTCCCGCACCTGCACCTGCGCCTGGCCGGTCGCACCCTGCGGGCGGAGCTGCGCCTCCGGGCACGGGGGGCTCTTCCGCCGCGCGACGGCCCTCCACGCGACGCGGACGGTCCAGACGACGAAGTTGATGAGGCGGTGGAGGCCGAAGATGACGAACTGGGACGTGAGGAGGAAGCCGGCGACGAAGGACATGACGAGCACCGCCGTCGGCCACGCGGTCCACGCGACCGCGAGGAGGAACGCCATGAGCGACACCGCCGAGAGCGCCATGCAGAGGATCGGGAGGCGGCACGTGAGCGCGAAGAAGAAGTACGTGTTGTACACGTCCTTGGCTATGCGCTGTGTACGCGGTGATGGTGAGTGCAGAGGGATGGGGGAGAGAAGCGAAGCGGACGCACGAGGAACTTCGCGCCGTTCGCGCCGCTGTAGAGCACGAGGAACCACGCGTCGTATACGAGCCCAAGCCCCGCCGCGATGGCGCCGATTGAGACCGCGCCTAACGAGAACCCCTCCAGCACGAAGAGGCCACCGGGCGCGAACCCAAATACGGCCGCGTCGATACCAGCCAGTGCCAATAACTGGACATGCGCTGTGAGCTTTCGCTCTCGCAGAATTCGATGGGAGAAACCTACCGACGCGCCGACAACATACCACTCCGTCAGCAGCCGCCCGAGCACCTTCTCCGCCTTCTCGCAATCCTCGCCCTCCGCCGCCTCCCGCAGCTCCTCGTACGGCGAGATCCAGTCCAAGCAGCCCTCCGCGAATGACACCGACGCCTGCACGCTCACCACCCCTCCTCCTCCTCCTTCTCGATGCACGGGCAGCACGCTCGGCGAGAACATCACCCCCTCCCCAAAATACAGACCCTCCTGCCCGTCCCCATCCCCATCCCCATCCCGCAAATTGAGCTTGAACCCGGGCTCGTCCTCGAATATCGTCGGGGGGAAGCGCTCGTCCTCGGGCGTCTCGGGGAAGTACGACTCCTCGCCCGAGGACGTCTCCGCGTGCGAGTCGCTGTCGACGTGGAACCCGCGCACGCGCGCCTTCTTGCGCCGCCGCCGGAGCCCGGCGGTGCCGTCCAGGCGGTCGCGCTCGGGCTGCTTGCCCCATGGCAGCTCTCCGCCCCCGAGACCGAGACCGGGCTCGTTGGGCGTGTTCGAGACCAGGGTCTCGGACTGGCCGCGCGATGCTGGATCGAGGTAGGTAAGCAGCGCGCGGATAAAAACAAGAGGGTGTTGGGTGGGATACGTACAGGAAGGCGCGTCGGAGAGCAAAGGCTCGGTCTCGTAGTGCTCCGATATCGGCGACAGAGGAGGAGACTCCAGCTGAGAGGGACCCGGCTCGCTCGTTCGAAGGTGGAAGCGCATCGTGAGCGTCGCGCTGTGCTGCTGCTTGCCAGCGATTGTCGGGCTCTGGCGCTGCGGCGGCGGGCATGAGAGCCGGACGTCGTAATCGACCGGTCGGCGGTGCGGCAGTGGGTGCTTGTTCAGGACCTCGTTGAATGAGAGGGACGCGGTGCCGACGAGGTTGCGTTTCCGGTGCTTCTTCTTGGTTTGCGATCTGTGGAAGACCTGGATGACGAGCTTCGTGGTCGGTTTGGCCGCATGGCTGTGGCAAGAGCACGCGTGAGAAGGGATCGCCCTCGGGAATAATGCGAAAGAAACGAGGTCATGATAGTCATGAGCCGGTGGACACCTCGAGGTGTGACACGCGGAGAGAAGCATGGGTCAAGAAGGGAGGTTACCCAGATTGGGGCAGGATTGTCGAGAACGGGGAGCGCATGGGTAATTGAGTCAGAGAAGCACTCACACAGGAATGACCGATTTTAAGTTGGGGTTCTGCCCATCGCAACCGAGCGTGACTTCGTGCGGCAGGCCATGGTCGTGGTCGTTGTCCACCACCGAGATAGAAACGATCGGCCTCCAGGACTTCTCCGGGCGCACGAAGAGCAGCCCACGCGTCCGGACAACTGGACCACGAGCAGAGTCAGACACGAGCATCCGCAGTCGCAGAAGCACCACGTACCAGTGAGATGCCACGGACTGCAGCGGGGAAGGGTTAGAGTGATCAGCGCAGGCCCTGAACGAGCTGTTGCCTACTACGCACTCAGTAGAGTCCATTCTGGACTATTGTGTGTGCACCGAGGCTGCGCCCAAATGCCCCAGATCTCAGATGCAGATGGTCGACCTCAGGGACGAGCGCGAATACGCAGCAAGTCCAAGACGAAGCAGACAGAATCCCAGGATGCTGGGATATGGTGGACGACGAGGAGCCCAGCGACGGTCCAGAGGAGGCAAGTTACGGGGGAAGGCGGTGGAGAATACAAGGAGAAACGGGAAGTCGGGGACGACCCGGACGAGGTCATATTGCACCGCCGGCGGCGGCTTCATGTGAGTGATAGACGCCTCCCCTCATCGCCTCCCAGTACTTACAGTGGCGCTGCCTCCTCCGCTATGTTCTTCATCGCCTTCACTTACCGGTGTTAAGTAGGCCTGCTTTGACACAGCGTGAACCGGTCCTTCAGAGCTTCAGTGACCAAGGAGAGACAATGGCCATTGATTCCGAAACGGCAAGTTGCGGCGCTTCCGAAAAAAGAAGGCGTTTAGGATACGCTTCAGCCCCTGTTCCTTTAGCCACACACAAGTCTTTGCAGCAACCCGAATGCGGGACGAGGACATAGGCAGCCGCGCTCTCCAAATGTAAAATGGACTAGTCATTATAAAGCATTGATATGTAAGTTTGGTACAGTATTAGTAGGCTCAGGAGGGGCTAATGCTAATTGAAGAAAAATACATGCTACTTAGTGACTTACGTGCCTCGACAGCACGCTACAACTCTCAAGCACTCCTCGGACCGCCGGGGGAGGACACGATAGATCGATGCGAGATTGTCTGCCCCACGCGTTGCAGCTGCAAAGCCGACAGCGTACGGCGCGGTCGTCGGAGCCTCGTTCTCCCACAACGCTGGAAACGAACCCTGAGAACGTACGCAAACATCTGGGATCCCACGAAAGCCCCAAAGACGCAGAATATCACAAGCGCTATGGTCGGGGAGTGCACCCACGCCGTGGAGAGGAGGAAGAGCCCGAGCGCCAGCGCGGACACGAACATGTGCATCGTCGGCAGCCGGCAGGCCAAGCAGAAGAAGAAGTACGTCCCGTACAGGTCCTTCGCCAGCCTCTGCGGGGGTACACATCAACATTAGCGCAGACGGGGATGCGGGCACAGACTCGGACGAACCCACCTTGAACTTGGCAACGTCCGCCCCGCTGAACAACAGGAAGAACCACGCGTCCATCGCCATGCCGAGGCCTGCAGCGATCGCGCCGATCGTCACCGCGCCGAGCGAGAGGTCGTCGATGGCGAAGGTCGTGCTCCCCTTCGTGAAGCCTACGACCGCGGCGTTGACTGCGGCGAGTCCCACAAGCTGACGGTGCGACGGATACGGGATGGGCCATCAACAAACCGTGAACATTAACATACACATATACGTATACGGCCGGCGGGGACGTACCATCTGCCCGACTGACTGCCACTCGGTCACGAGCCGCGCGAGCACCATCTCCATCTGGTGGTCGTCGGACTGTTCCTCCGCCTCCCGCAGCTCGTCGTACGGACCGAGGTAGCTCACGCAATGTTCTGCGAAATGGAGCCATGTCCGCGTGCGGCCAGCGCTCCTGTCGGCTTGCCTGTCCGCGGGTTCAGCAGCCAGGCGACGCTCAGGCTGCACATTGACATTGACACGGTGGTGGGGAATGGGGGCAGAACAACTTGCAACTTGAACCGCCGTGTCCGAGTCGACGCTGCGCTTCCGCAGCAGACTCCCGCGCGCTTCGCTGAACGCGGGAACCTTCGCCTTGGGGGTCGGACAGGATGAAGGCCCTGCCTCGCAGTCGGTGGGCACCACAGTATCCGATTCCTGATCGGACCCTGGCGACACATGGCGAGGCTCGTGCGTCTCCGGGACACCGTCGTCGGTCGCCGTAAGCTGCAGCGGCGTCGCCGACGTCAGCACTTGCGGAGCAACTTGAAGTGGACGCGGAGCTTCCTGGGGTACTACATGGAATCGCAGGACGAGCTTGAGGGCCTCGCGCAAGTTCTGCGACGCCATCGCCGTCTTCCCGCCAATCGCATTCACGCGTATGAGCGCGACTTCATGCTCGAACCCGCGCCGAGTACGAGACGGGTCGCGGTTCTTGAACACGTCCGAGAGCGGCACCAGCGCGAAGCACAGCGGCGCCGACTTCTCTCGCTTCTTGGCGGACGGTGCTCGGCAGAACACCTCGATGGATAGTCGGGACCCACTGGCAGGAGCAGCGATGGTTTGCGGACTGCACCGGCAAGAGCACTTGGTCAGTCAGAAAACGCATACGTATAGCCCAGCCCAGGCCCAGCAGAACTGACACGGAGATGAGCGTCTTGAGGTTAGGATTCCGTCCGTCGACGCCCAGGACGAACGTTTGGCTCTGGGCCCCGTCGTCGTCGAACGAGATGGATACCTCGGGCCGCCAGCGCGCGTCTGGACGCAAAGACTGCATGCCCTGCATCCGAGCCACTAGGAAAGAGAACTTGATCAGGGACACTATGCGGCGCGGATGTTCTAGTACGAAGCCCACCGGTCATAGACCATGAGCTGCAGTGCCGAAATAAAGAGTCAGTCCGTCGTCCTTGCATACTGTTTCCCAAAAGGACCCGCTCACGTCAGAGAATCCATGAGGCGTCGTTTGCAAAACGATTTGCGAGCTTTTCGGGGGGAAAGGATACGAAAGAAGGAACAGCAATAGGCCTTGGCCCTTATAACTTGTTGTTCCGGGGGATTACGACACGTAAGTTTATCTTCTCCATCCAACTTCCTTCGCATTGAACCTTCTGTGCACAGGTCGATGGGTCGGGATTCGAGCTCGGAGAAGCATGTCGGATCCGAGGAGCGCCAGGCGCAGTGGACCAGACGCGTGCCAGACGCTGCCGATAATATTCGGCGCAGAGTGGCAGGGCATACTAGTATAAGAGCGTTCAACAGCTGCGGAATCCACTCCTCATCAGATGGTCGCACATTTCCCGCATTCGCTCCACGAGCCGGGGGGGGGGGATCGTGGATGAAGTGGTAAGTATGTGGCAGTTGGAGATGGTGAAACGAGTTCGACGTGGGAGACGCCTAAACGTACGCTGGCCAATATGTCGTAATCCTTCTTCCCTCGACGCCATCGACAGATGCCACAGCGACGGAGCTTATTCTACGGCCACGATCTCTTCTATGATCCCTACCACACGCACTGCCCCCCATTCTTCCACTCGGGCGATCATCGACGGACTGCATTATCCATACAACAACTCGTACAGACAACCAAGAATGCACTGCCCTGTCGGCCCCACCCTTCCTGGTCTACGAATACACGTATTACTTCCTCTCGTCCTTCCCATCCTGAACCCCCACCCTCCAGTCAGAGCCCCCCACCGTTGAGGATGTACTCTATTGCAGAGTGGACGTTCCCCCCGGTCGCGAGCAGCGCACGGACGTTCTGGGACGCGTTCGTGAAGCCCATGTCTTGCAATTGCTATATTATACACGTAGTCGCAGCCATCCCCCCCCCCCCCAACTATCAGCGCTTTATACCCTCTATGAATATTAACAGACGAGACGTACCTGGAGCTGCACCTGGAACCGCTCTTCGGGCGGCCTGCTGTCTGCCGGAACGGGAGGCGAACCGAACCCCGTCAAGCCACCAGCACCGCCACCCCCGAACGCAGCCAGCATCTGCTGCATCAGCGCAGGGTCGAGCATCCCACCCGGCGGTGGGGGCGGGGCGGCAGCACCCGTTGCAGCCGGCCCCGTACCAGCATCGGCGCCGGCCGTGCCCGTACTTGACGGGTTCGCAGCGGGAGGCGGGACGCCCCACGGGTTCAATGCCGGGTTGAAGCCGAGCCCAAATGGATTCGGGGGAACACCACCGGGCTGCGCGCCGGTCCCGGTCCCCGCCCCCGTCTGTTGCTGCTGCTGCTGCTGTTGGCGAGCCGTCGATGGCAGCCCCGGGGCGGGGAACCCACCCGCGCCCCCACCCGTGCCCCCGAAGCCACCCCCGAAGGCGCCGCCCATGCCGCCCGGGGGGGCGACGCCGGCGTCGCGCATCATGTTGGACATCTGGAGCATCATGCGGAGCGTGTCGGGGTTGGACATCATCTGGCGGAAGCGCTCCGAGCGGAAGACCTCGCGGACCTGGGGGCCCATCGCGGCCAGCTGCGGGTTCGAGGCGATGATCTGGTCGAGCACGTCCGGGTTGGACATCACGGACGACATTTGTTGCAGGAATTGGGGCGAGTTGAGCATGGATTGCATCTAAGAGGCGGGTTGGGGGGGGGAGGGTGCGTGTGTGTTAGATGCGATAAGCGTGTCCCGCTGCGAGCAGCACCTTCCCCCTCCCCATCCACTTCCCCCGTCGGACCTACTGCTCCTACTTCGCCGACGACCGGGGATGGGGGTGCGCGATGAGGTGCGAAATAGGGCTCACCATGTTAGGATCATTCGGGTTCAGTCCCATGTCCGCAAACGGATTGAAGCCCGCCATGAGCCCGAAGCCCATCGGTCCGTTCAGCTGTGTGAGGGGATCGTGCGGGTTCTGGCCGGCCTGCATCGTTGGGAGCTGTTGGGGTGCCGCGGATTGTGCGGACGGTCCTGAGCGTGCGGCGCCCTTGACCATGTGGATCGTATGCGAGGACTGGATCTTGTATGTCGATAGGACATCCTCGTCCTTCAGCACGCGGCCTGCGGGGTGGCGTGCCACAGACATTATTAGCCAGTGCGATCGAAACCGCGTGCCCGCTTAGAGGACAAAGGACAGGGGACGCGCACCGGAGTAGATGAGTCGCTGGCGGTCTGCGGGGACGTCAGACTTCTCCGCGATGGCCTGCTTGAGGTCTGCCACCG
The DNA here is from genome assembly GCA_026283605.1 of Ganoderma lingzhi. Taxonomy (NCBI): domain Eukaryota; kingdom Fungi; phylum Basidiomycota; class Agaricomycetes; order Polyporales; family Polyporaceae; genus Ganoderma; species Ganoderma lingzhi. The sequence continues at coordinate 4,944,660 of JAPJYM010000001.1, forward strand.
TCTTGTCGGTGGCTATTGTGATCTGCAGCTTCAGCTCGCTCGGGCCTGCAGCCATCAGGTCAGGTCCACACCCCATCGCGAGGGAAGTCTAGAATGAGCGACCTTTGACATTGATTACGATCTCGGATGACTCTGAGGCAGGAGCGGGAGTTGGAGTAGAGTCGGACATGGTGAGCGGTGTGTAAGGCAATGTGAGCGCCTGCTATGACGATGGTCAAGCATGCTGGGCGCCCACGAGCCCGAGATGGCGAGATCTGAGGAGATAACCGTAGATGGTTCTAGATCTCTCCCGGCCAGCCACATGCAAGGACCGTGGCAAATAGTAATACGACCTGCGGTCATGATATACGTATACTGTGTGTTAAAGCGTACTCTACCGCTACAATCAATCAATATCTATGTCGATCGTGGCACCCAGAGGCTAACCAGCCGTCGAGCCAGCATCAACATGCGTCCGTGGAGAAGAGGTCGCTTCCACCGTCAACTTGGCTCTCTTCGACTCGCCTGCATTTTCCGCGCCGTCGGAGCGCGGGGCAGCTGGCCGTTCCTCCGAGATGGCCCTCTTTGCGCCGCGGGTAGCCGAATCCTCTATAGCACACTCTGATGGGTCTGTTTATCAGCATATTATCGGCGACCAGGAGGAACAGAAGTCACGGACCTACAACCTCCACGTCGCTCTTCTCGGTCTGCGCAGCTGGCTTCGCAGCCTCCGGTTCTGCGGGGAGTGGGCGGATGTAGGGCTGCACGAGCCAGTGGGGGAGGACCGGGAATCCGGTCGCGGGGTCGACTGGGGACAGTTCCTCGAGCGACTTCCCCGAAGCAGCTTCAATATCTCGCTGGTGGGAATAAGAACAAGTGAGCGAATGTCACGATATCCCCCCGGCACCAACGGTACGCACCTCCAGCCGTTCGTCGAGCTCCCGGACGATCTCCTCGTACTTGTCCCACGCGGTCCCGCCCTCCTTGTCCCTCTCGGCGCGCTCGATGCGTATTCGGCCGAGGCGCTCTCGAATGTCTGTGTACTTCGCCAGCGCTGGGCGGAGCAGCTTGAACAAGTGTCCCTTCACTCCGCTCGGAGTGGTAAGCGTCTTCTGTGACTTCACGATGGCGAGGTACTCGAGCGCAAGGTGCGTATTGCGCGGATGGTGACCAGTGAGGTATTCAGATGCCGAGGAGGTAGAGGCGATGGGTTCGGATGAAGGAGCGGGTTGGAAGAGGCACGGGTTGTAGAGGTTGCCTTCTGCAGACATGATTGCGTCCGCGCCGGTGGCTGCAAGGCATCTCTCAATATCGCTGTAGAACAGGAGGTTTCCGTTTGCCACGACGGGGACTGATACGGCTTCCTTGACGGCGCGAATCTTCTCCCAGTCCGCTAAACCCTGTCAGGATCATGGGGTTAGCTTTGGTGCCGCCCATGGAAACACTAGGTTGCGTACGGATCGCTGACCGCGCTGCTCGCGAGTACGCCCATGGCACGTAAGCATCTGCGCGCCGGCTCTCTCCAACATCTTCGCGTACTCCACTGTCTTCTCGACTGTAGAGAAGACACGAAACTTCGCAGTGACGGGTATAGACAGGTTCTTGTGCAAGGTACTGACTGATAGACATATGATGAGGTCGTACACAGAATATGACCGAACGGGAACGTACTGAGATTATAAATGAGATCCCACTCGTCCTGGAGGAACGACCCATAGTGCCCTCTCCTCGCGATATCTTGCGGGCACCCAAGGTTGATGTCCACCGCGTCGCAATATGGTTCCAGCAGCTTCGCGGAGGTCAGGAGATGATCCGGGTTATTCGCGCAGAACTGTACGATCAAAGGCCGGTCTTCGGGGCCGCCCTCCTCGCCGCGAACGGTGTCAAAGTTCTGCTCTCGGAACGGCTTTCGTACTCCTTCGGCGTACATCTTGGCATTGATCATAGGAGTGTACACCAACTACGTCGCGATGAGGAACGGCGGGGATCAAGGTGGAATATACGCACATACCTGGGCACCATACTTCCGGGACAACTTCCTCCACGCCTACGACCCGGATTCATACGCCGTCCGAGACAGATCAATGGGACTGAACGACTCACCAGCTCGCTCTGGTCCACCATCGGTGCGACGATGAATTTCGGGCTCCCCAGCACCTTTTCAAAGAACTCGTACCCTCCCAACTTCCGGTGTTCAAGCGTAACTCCAGGCATGACGATATTTACAAGGGAAGGGAAGATCCGGCGGGAGACGCCTCGCTGGACGAGGCCTAGCAGCGCAGCAATTTTGGTAACCTCTAGGAGTGGTATCCAGGGCAAGTGCAGAGTCAGAGATTCGGGGTCATAGGACGTGCAGGGGGTATGGAGACCGGTTGTCGCGGATGATGGTGGTGTGCGCAGAGAGACACGCGGGCGCTTTTCGCCGATATTTGCGGTGGCGTTTCGCTCCCAAATAGGTAACCGTCCCCGTTTTCCACTCAACCACCATGATGGGTTTCCGGGATCCTCTCGAGGCCAGCCTCTTTCTTCTCATTCCGCGTCGAGGCCTGAAGCTTGAAGACCGAGTAGGAGCTGCAGAGTACTGCGAAGGTCTTGGGCGCAGCTTTCTGTGTCCCATTCGCCGTGACTGACGGACGGTGACTTGAGCCCGCGTTCCCATGGAGGTTCGTTTGCCAGATGGACCCTACCGGTACGTATCGAGTCAGCGCTCTAAATCAATATGCGAAGTGGCATTAACCTTGGCCCAGGCTACTGCTTCCCCGTCCTCGTGGGTTTTCGTCCGTGCGTGGGAGGATCAGCGCTCACAGGAATGCCGGGCGCCGCCGGAGGCGCACTCGGGACTGTACAGTGTCTCGTTCATATGCGACGTAGCGACGATCTTGAGGTATGTGCTCAGAGTGACTCGGACTCCCTCTCTCTTACTGAAATATGTTGTTTGGCTTAGCACCGTAATCTCCAGTGGTTATTTGTTTCTTCCGCATTCAAGGCCGTGTGGAACCGCAGCGGATGCTGCTACTCCCGCAGTGGTCAGATTCGGCTCTCAGTACCCACAGAATGTTGATGGTGAGATGACTTGTCCGGTAAACGTCCTGCACGACCGATGGTATTTTTCTACAGAAAACTGCGGCGCACCTTTGTCGTCCGGGACCGAATGCTGTGCGACGCAAAGGGTTTCGGTTGAATGTACATCACATACAAGGCACACACCCGTCAAACATACCCGCTGAAGCGGGCGTAAAGCGCCCTCTTTTCCTGGCCGGAGTAGTTGACACCTAGCCCTGGCCGTGATCATCACCGCGCCTTCTTCCGACACCGCTCGGACAGACCCCTCAACGGAGCTTTTTACCGATCCCTTCCTGGACGTTCGCGAGCGTCGTTCAATGACCCTGGTAACCTAATATGCCAAGAACGGTACGTCACTCTGACAGAGTGAGTCACCTCGCCTCCATGCGGAAGGCAAGGACACAACAAAGTTCTATGAACGAAGCCAGCCAAAGGCGCATAAAAGGGACGCTTCTGTGTTCCATCTTCCTCACCGCTCTCCTTCACTCGAGTTCGCGGCAACATCCCTCCTCTCTCCTCTCCCCCGCCAGCCTCATCCAAGACATGTTCGCCCGTTCTGCCCTCGCCGCTGTCGTCCTTGCTGCCGTCTGCGGCTGTGAGTCCATTCCAACCCCAGCTCTCACCCGCAGTCCACTCACTGACCGCTGCCATTGTAGGCGTGAACGCGGACGTCGCTAACTGCGCACGCAACTACACCGTCGTCGCCGGCGACACCTGCGACGGCATCTCCGCCAAGGAGAACGTGTCGACGTCAGTCTCCGCTCTAGCGTCTCTGCCATCGTCTTACATTTCGTCCGTGCTGACTAGTCAATCGCAGCTACCAGCTCGCTACTGTAAATAACGCGACCGTCGACGCGGCTTGCGACGACTTGTTCGTCGGAGAGGTACGTCATGTCCAGCACTCGTATCACCCATGCATAGTCGATCCGGACGTTCACGATTCCGATATTCTCCGCAGTCGCTGTGCCTCGGGATCACGGGCCAGGACTGCGAGGTGACCCACGTCGTCGTCTCCGGCGACAACTGCGAGGCCATCGCCCAGGCCGCCGGGACGACGTACGACCTCATCCTCGCCAACAACCCGAACGTGAACAGCGCGTGCACGAACATCTACCCGGGAGAGGTGCGTGCTTATTGCCTTTGACTCGGATGGCCGAGGAGAAGTCGTCCTGAATGCTGATTGAAATTGAATGTTGAATATCTCTCTGCCGCAGGTTTTGTGTACGGCGGACGATATCATTGTCGTCAACTCTACCTCGACGGCGTAGAGGAAGTGTATTCTACGCTGTCGGTGGCATGTATGCACTTCCAATGCAAATGGGGATATAAGGCGCCGATTTTTGTGTGGCCGATATCTACAGCCTGAGCAGAGGCGGCGGTCGAGGGCGGGCGACTTGAAAGTCGTCGACGTCGAGGAGAACGACAACTCAGTGTATCATGAGTGGTTTGAGATGGTGTTGTGGTTCGAATCGGAGGTTGTTGGTTTCGAGTTCAGATAATTACATGTCGCCTTCGCAAATTTCACCACGTGGTTGCATCGTGCACCGAATAAGGTATGTTGGCGCTGAGGCACAGCCTCAGCCAGGTCAAGGGAGTCTTGATTGCAAATTTGGACCGGACAAGGTGGCGTTCTCCCGCGAATTCATCCTCCCTTGAGTCCGTTCAAAATCAGGCAAAATGGTGCCTCGTTTTCGCGCTGTCATGATGTTGTGCTTGACTCGACAGAAGGTACTTAATCCAAAGCCACTTTTCTGTCGCCACCTGCTAGACTGACATGCCACTGGTGCTTATACCGTTTGCTAGGGTCGTCAGTGAGGCTAGTCATCACACCATCGCAATTCGACTCCCAGGCAGGATATCGAGTCAACGCTCTGGACCTGTGGTACGAAATAAACCGGCGTTAACCCCGCTAATGTGCGAGTCGTCTTTGTGGCAACTCGTTAGGACTCCGAGTGCACGAGGATCCGCAGTCACCGGCTAGCCACCCCACAACTCAAGCGGCTCCTTGGTGGGCGTACTACACGTGCTGGTTGTATCCGAGTCTCTTGACGGCCTCGATACTTGTAACAACACTTAGCGGTATGTTATGTCGCGAGCGCTATCGTGAGCATGGGCTCGAAGAGGTGTATCGCTTGACGATGAGCTGTCAATGGGGCTGACGTTTCCGAGCAGCGAGTCCAAGAATATCATGTCAGGTGAGAGAATATAGGCTGTTGCTATTCTGCACGGGTGGTGGTGTTCACGGAGAAGTACATCCAACGCCCGCACCACGTCGAGGTGCAAGTGTTTGCTGACAAGCTGGGCGGCTGTGTGAGTCTCTGGGAGCAGGATTGCTCGGTCCAGAGACGGAACCAGAAGATCATTGAGGAGGTTGGTCTTTGTATTGACTGCCGTTATCCGAGTGCTCATATAAAATCTTAGGCACCCACACCTGGCTTGACCCCGGAGCTGAGGGCGGACCTTAGTGAGAAGGCGGTCGCTGCTGCCAGGGCTGTGGACTATGTCGGCGCCGGCACCGTCGAGTTTATCTTCGACAATGACACCGAGATGTGATGTTCTACGTCATGGAAATGTAAGCAAGCCCCCGCACCGTCCATCAACGCGAGTATTGACATGTCGCGCAGGAACACGCGTCTACAAGTCGAGCACCCCGTCACCGAGATGATCACCGGGCTCGACCTCGTTGAGTGGCAGTTTGAAATGGTAGTAGGTAATGCCCCCCCGCTCGCGCAGTCCTCGATCCCGCTCGTCGGGCACGCGTTCGAGGCGCGCATCTACGCCGAGAACCCGCGCAACAACTTCCTGCCCGACTCCGGCACGCTCCTCTACCTCTCGACGCCCGACTCGGAGCACACGCACGTCTTCGCGCCCCCGCTCGACGCGCACCGCATCCCTGCCCCTGTCCTTCCCGGCACGTCGGACTCGGGATTCACCCCTGTGCACAACACGGCGGCGGCGATCGCGCCGTCGATGCGGCTCGAGCAGGGGTTCGAGGAGGGCGCACAGATCGGGGTGTTCTACGACCCGATGATCGCGAAGCTGGTCGTGCACGGGCGGGACCGCTTCCGCAGCGGACGGCGCTGGAGGAGTACCATGTCGTCAGGCCGTCGACGAACGTCGAGTTCTTGAGGACGCTGGCGGGCAACCAGGCGTTTATCGACGCCGACGTCGAGACGGGGTTCACTGAATCCCTCTCCCTTCCGAATGACAATGACAGCAGTGGCTGACCGGCGTCACAGAAACACTATGACGAGCTGTTCCCCCCCGTCCCGGAGCCGTCGCACGAGACGCTCGCACAGGCCGCGCTCTTCGTCGTCCTCCGCGACCAGCCCGCCTCGCCCTCGCCCTTGCGCTCGCCCTCACCATGGACCTCGCTCCCCTCGCGCCGCTTCACGGGCGACGTCTACGAGCGCACGATCGCCCTCCACACCGAAGACGCGCCCGCAGACGCCGCGCCTCTGTCCGTGCGCGTCCGCGCGCGGCCCGACGGCCGGTTCGACGTGACGACGCGCACGGGCATGGGCAGCGCCGAGCACACCTTCGCGGGCGTGCGCGCGCACCTCACGTCGCCCACGGCCGTCGCCGCGTCGCTCGACCGCGCGACCGTCGTCCCGCAGCGCGCGCCCGCCACCGGGTCCGGGTCCCCCGGCACGTCCGAGCGGCTGCACGTGTTCCACGGGGGGCGCAAGACGACGCTCGCGGTGCCCGCGCCCGGGTGGCTCGCGGCGCTGGGCGGGGACGCGCTGCGGGGCGGGGCTGCGAAAGGCGCGCTGCGGGCGCCGATGCTGAGCGTCGTCGTGGAGGTGAAGGTGAAAGTGGGGGGCCAGGCGGTGGTCGTGCTGGAAAGCATGAAGACGGAGACGGTGCTGAGGGCGCCGGTGGGGGGCGCCGTTGGGGCTGTTGGGTGTCAGGCGGGGGAGATGGTCGAGGTTGATGTCGAGGAGGAGGGGGAGGGCAGGGAGTAGTGGTGGTGGTAGTCATGGTGAGTCGTGCTGTGTTTTTGGTCGGCGGGTCGGGTGGTTTGGGTGATGGCCACGTCGCAGGTAGTCGTTACAGCATTTGTTTTCGGGCCGGTTGTTGTATTCAAGCATCGTCGGTCGACAGAGTTCGTACTTCAAGCTCAAGGCCCGCCGCTGCCTGTGGAAGGCACGTTTGCGCGTCCCACCGCGTTCAGTTCACGATGGTCCGCGTTGCACTTGCACTGGGCACCGGGCACCGAGAGGGCATTCAGCAGAGCACGGCCTAAGGGTGGCTCACCGCGCCGAGGGCCTTGATGAGAAGGTTGGAATCCATGGGCACACCATCCGGACTCTCACAATATGATGACAAACTAACTGGTCACCATCCAGTGAACTGACTTGCTTGTTAGCCAGGTCATGATCAAGTTCGAATCCTGGTCTCGAGTCAGAGGTCTCCAGAGTGCTGTCCTCCATCCTCGCGGCTTCTTGAGCGGGCCTGCGACTTGAACTTTCGCATGAAACCCGAACGACCCCGATGCCGTGGGCGCACGTGCGAGTCTGCCGATGGCACCCGTCACCGCGCCAGACATTTAGAGGTATGTAGAGCGACTAGGACTCTTCTCCTCCCACTTTCAATACGCCCTTTCCGAACTTCTTCAGTGCCTAAGTCTCCCCCGATTAATTTTATATGCTAGCATTTGTTGCATAAAACTGACCTGAAATGTTTCTAGTTTTGTGCACGTGGTGGCCATATATCGGCCTCAGCTCCCCAATAGTCCGGAACGTGTCCGAGAAGAATAGGCCGGCGACTTGTTTTTTGTGCAACTGATGGAACGTAGGCGGCAGAATACTGCGCGTCAACTTCGCCGTGGTTCCGGGATCGAGGCCAAGCGGTTCAACAGCGCTTCTCTTGGGCGAAGATCGTATATATATAGGGCACGTAGTCGGCCAACGTGCACGTCGAAGCGTAAAGCGACGTTCCGTATTGATGCATATGCCCACTGGTCATCAGTGCGACGCTCTTCTTCGGGTCTTAACACCGGTCGAAGACGCTGTATGACCGGTTTCCGCGACGCCGTCGTCTAATCTGGCTCAACCACCGTGACGTTCTCTCACCTAATGCACTGACTCTGCCGTTCCGGCACCCCATTCGTCCGTGATTGCAACCTAGTTGGGACACTATGAGTCGAAATGCCGTCTACGACGCCAGCCCGGTGGTTTAAAAGGACCTTCCCGTACACCGCAACCCTCACCGCTCTCCTTCATTCGAGCCCGCGGAAAAAAAAACCTCTCTTCTCTTTCTTTCTATCCAACCCATCCCAAACATGTTCGCCCGCTCTATCCTCGCCGTTGTCGTCCTCGCTGCCGTGTGCGGCTGTGAGTCCGCCTTTCCCGAGCTCTCGCACCCGTCCACGCCGGTCCGACATTGACCTATGTCTTCGCAGCCGTGAACGCCGTCTCGAACTGCACCCGCAACTACACCGTCGTCGCCGGCGACACCTGCGACAGCATCTCCGCCAAGGAGAACGTGTCTTCGTGAGTCCAGCTGTGGCCTCTCCGCCGTTGTATTGTATCCCACTCCTCCGTGCTAACCTCGCCGGCCGCTCCGGTAGCTACCAGCTCGCCACGGTGAACAACGGGACGATCGACGCCAACTGCGACAACTTGTTCGTAGGCGAGGTATGTCACGTTCAACAAATAATCGATCCCGACGCTGATGATATTCTCTGCAGCCGCTGTGCCTCGGCATTGCTGGCCAGGACTGCGAGGTCACTCGTGTCGTGGAGGCCGGGGACACCTGCCAGTCCATCGCCGCCGCCGCCGGGACGACCGTGGACATCGTCCTCGCGAACAACCCCAACGTGGACGGCGCGTGCTCGAACATCCACCCCGGAGAGGTATGCGGTCTCCATCTCTGGGCGGAGATCAAGATTAACCATGTGTTGACTCGACGTCCTGTTCCCTCGTCTGGACAGGTGTTGTGCACGGCAAATGACGTTATTGTGGTCAACTGAGTCGACTCGGTCCCAACCGCTTCGAGATCCTTCCAGGGAGATGTGCACATACTCTTGACTCATAGGTTCTAGCGGCTGGATTTTCACTATGGACGAGGGGGGACTTCTCGCCCCTACTTATAAGGACACGCTCCTCATCCTGTACTTCGGCTGGCGTACCGTGAATATTGGGTCAACGCTCTCGATATATCTCCCCCGGCGGATCCCTGATGCGCCATTGGGCTGTCTACATTGTTTGTTTTTGCGCTAATGAAGGACAGATCGCTCGCGCCCGTCAACCCGTCATAAACCCCGCCTCTCGTTAACACGCATGCACAGGCCCGTACTGGTACCCCCAGCCCTCCGCGGCTCCGCCTACGCGGCTGGGAGGAGGGTCCACGTGACGTTGTGCAGGCGGCCGACCGCGAGCGCCGCGAGCTGCTCGAACGCGACGGGCGAGAGGTCGACGCTGCCCACCGCGCACGTCGGGCACGTGTCCTCGACGGCCACCGTCACCGACTTGCCGTCGGCCGTCGTGACGTTCATCTTCCGGCCGCACATCGGGTTCCTGTGTGTGCACAGCAGTGCCCGTCAGCGCGTTAGTAAGGGGCTGGAAAAGGCGGGGCGTGGGGGGTGGGGGAAGGAAGGAAGGGGAATACGGACAGGTTGGGGTTTGTGCCGGCACCGGGGAAGGCTTGGATAGTCTTGATGTCGACGGCGACGATGAAGTCCGCGTCGGTGTTGACGACGCCGCACGAGCCGAGCCCGGTGTTGTAGTACGTCGCTGTTCAAGCACCCAGTCAGTGCCTGCGAGATGGCGTGGACGCGCGGCGGAAATGCGCACCGTCACCGCCGGTGAGCGACATCTCCTGGGCGAAGCCGGTCGCCGCAGCGGAGATGGTGGCGAGGAGGATGGCGGAGAAGCGCATAGTGTATAAGTTACGGTTAACTTAGGAAGGCGTTTGGAAAGTAGTGGAGGGGAAGGGGGGAGGACACCCGGAGAGGAGTTGAAGGTTGTGGGATGTCCATCGTGGCTATAGTGCCAAGGCTATATAGACGTCGCTGTCAGTGCTCAGCGGCCGTAAGCTCAGGCACAACGGAGCATGGCAAACCTTGCGCTACCCCACGTAATGGGCCACCGGAACCGAGCGGGTGATCTACATGGTAGACGAAGTGTGTGTAGCCACCGTCGCTGCGCCGGAAGGTTGTTCGGAAGCACCGAAGCCCGGCATGCATGTGCATCCGCTACGAGCGCCATCCCCTGCAAGCGACACGACCGTACAGGATTGTTCATCTTCTGCTCGTGGGCACTGGAGAACTGCGGCTGCGGGGCTGTTGAGAAGACACCATCAATCACCGGGAACGTGACAATATTACTGACCATATGGAACGTCGGATGTAGTTATTGTGGTCGATAGGGTCCGGAGTTGCGTTGTCAGGGGGAGGCAACCACGAGAGCATGGTGAAAAATGAATGTTCTGTTTGCCAGTGGGCAGCTCTCATCAGGGACGATGCCGTGGACCATCATTGGCACGCGGGTAGCTCGATTTCGGACCACTGGCAGCGGTGGGCATAATCATGATGGACCGACACGATTCTGGACAGAAATGCGCGGCCGCACATTGGCAGTCAATCGCCCCCAGACCTCCAGAATCATGGTGGTCCTGACGTTACTAGTTAGTGCGCCGGGAGCCTGAGGTCGGTCATGCACTCACGATGGTCACGTTGTCATATTCATGGCATGGGATGGTATCGAGCAATGATCCTCCACCTTAATATAGCGATTCAGCTAGCGTTAGAACATGCGAAGAGGGCACAGCACTGACCCTTCGTCTGCGACATGCAGACCTGCAGTTCAAGGCTCCAGCACAGATCTGGATCAGCGTCAGCGGCATAGGCGAAGCCGTGAGAAAAGAAATTTCACTACGGGATGGTCGACGTTGAAGTCAAAGGTCATAGATTCCAGACTGCATACGGAAGGATGACACTGTATAAGGAGAGAGGAGGTCATGGAAACACCCATACGAGGTTTGTGGCATGTGTCGTCCAGGCACGCAAACTGGAACTTTGGACGGTCGGAACGAACCGGAGTGACGTTGCATTCAAACAGTGTGACACTATCACGTCACACGTGCAGGTTGACACAAGCAGGATGACTAACCTTCGCAGGATCTATGCGCGCACCGTCAGCAACTTGACCGTGACTATGAATGTATGAGGTACCTTTCTATCCCCCGATGGGCACAACGCCAGCGGTGTCCTGAAGGTGAGTACTTAGTAGTCGTTACAGCATGACTTTTACTAGCCGTAGGCAGACAAAATTCAAGTACCTCATGTGCGCCAGTCGATCGAGCATAGTTAAAATGTGTAGCTCTAACGGGCCGCAGGCGTTGCATTTCAACAGCGCAAAATTTACGGTGTGGTTCAAGTCGCCAGGGTACGTCGGCGCTTAGCGTTTAGGCCTTGGCGTAGGCACAGCCTCAGCGTACTGAATGGAAATTTCCAGGAATGATTTTTTCCACTGTTCAACGTTCCCCTCCGAGCTCATTCACCCACTATTCAGCGACATGCTCTGGTTCTGCGGAGGGCTCTGCCTCTTAGGCCATCCAACCCCGTCATGATTAAACTTGCTCAGCACAAGGTAACCAACGGGCCAGAACTTCATCGCCATCTGCTGGATTTGACGTCATGCTAGGCTTGAATCTTGCCAACAACTTGAAGGTCGTGCCAGTGACCAAGTTACGGTCGGTCGCAACTCGAGAGAAGGTATCAAGTCAGAGTTCTGATTCCATATATACGAAGCGAACTGACATTAGCTTCGTTCCAGACTACTGTCTTCCGTCCTCGTGGCTTCGTATGCGACGGCACAAGGACCAACACTCACATCCAACCCGAACGGCGCCGTGGGCGCACGCGTGGCAGCTCTATGCGAGCCTCCCGACGGGGCCGGTGGCCGCACTACTGGTGATTTAGAGGTGTGTTGAGTCGCTATTACTTCCGCTCCCCCTCACAGTAGACCACCACTTCGAATTTCCTCAGTGTCATGATCCCCATTGGATGATTTTATATGCAACTACCGTGACTCGCCGCCGAAATGACCGGGTTCAACTGCAGTTGCCACACCCTTCAGTTCTAATCTCTAGATGCCTACGGACAATAGGCGAGGTGACTAGACTGCTGAACGGTATTCAATACGACGGCGATATGAGCTCGCAGAGTATTGACGATAATTTTCGACATTGGAATTGAGATCGAACCACTCGAACGCCGCGCTCGCATGAAGCGAAAATATGTGAAGATGACATATAAGGCGCGTGCCCGTCAGGACATGTTCGTCGAACCGTCTGCCAGTGTTGACATATACGCACAGGGATCATCAGCATAACGGCGTGCTTCCGACGTGGATCGGGACGCTGCACGTCCGGCTGCCGCAATGCTGCTTCCCAACCTCGTCTAATCGCGTATTCTCATGCTCTTCCTCTGCCGATCCGGCTATCCTTCTCTACCGATCATACGTAACTCAGTCCCGAGCGAGTCACTCTGTCTTCTTACGGTGGACTGCGACATGCCAAAGGATCTGCACAGCGCCAGCCCAAGGGTCTAAAAAGGGGCCTCTTGTTCACCCCATCCCTCCCCGCTCTCCTTCATTTGTGTCCGAAGCGGATCCCTTCCAGGCTCATCTCTCTCCCCAGCCCCATCGCAAACATGTTCGCCCGCTCTGCTGTTGCCGTTATCACCTCGGCTGCCGTTTGCGGCTGTGAGTCGACTTCGCCTGAGCCGAATCCCCCCACAGCCCACTCACTGACCAGCATCGTTGTAGCCGTGAACGCGGTCTCGGACTGCGCCCGCAACTACACCGTCGCTCTCGGCGACACGTGCGAGTCGGTGCGACGGCATTTCCGCCAAGGAGAACGTGTCGACGTGGGTCCTGTTCCTTGCAGTTCGTTTCCCGTCCGGTCCGTCGTCCTGACAGCGCGCGGCCACTGCCGCCCCCTCGTAGCTACCAGCTCGCGACGGTGAACAACGGGACCATCGACGCGGATTGCAGCAACTTGGCCGTAGGAGAGGTACGCCGCGTCGAGCTCTGGGTCTGGCAGAGGGTTGTGCTCGATACTGACGTGTTATCGTGCGCTCTCGCAGCCGCTGTGCCTCGGGCTCGCGGGACGAGACTGCGCGGTCACCCGCGTCGTCGTCTCTGGGGACAGCTGCGAGTCCATCGCGGCCAGCACCGGGACGACGTTCGACCTCATCCTCGCGAACAACCCCAACGTGAACAGCCAGTGTTCGAACGTCTACCCGGGAGAGGTGTGTGCTCACGTCACTGCCGATGCCTGCACAGGAATTATGCTGGCCTCTCACGATTCGTTTCCCTTCATCTCTCTAGGTATTGTGCACGGCCGATGACGTTGTCGTCGTCGACTCCACCGAGACCGCTTGAGATGGTGCGGTGAGCATGTATTCTCTGTTCTGAAAATACATGAATTGTCCATGCGCAATGGGCATTTGTGTATGTAGTGGATCTAAACACCCTGTGGCCCGTTGTGAAAGCGGTTGGGTCTGGGCGGGTGCAGTCTGTGGGTGGGCCGACCAAGAGTCGGGCCTCTATTAGTAACCCCTGTTCGAAGACCCTAGGCCCGATTATCCTTGAGCACCTGTGTGTTGCGGTCGAAATTATGGGTATCGGATCTGAGTACATCGTGATGCTCTATTCGTGTGTGGTCAAAAGTACATGGCAGGACAAGACGAAGGCAACTGTGATTCGAGTATCGCACGGAGCTTCAGCCCCGGCGCCCCCGCCTCCGGCAGGCACAGTCGCAGCTCTCGTCGCACTCGCAGGCAGCGCAGGAGCACTCAACACGAGCCGCGTTCTGTCCGCCACCAGCAGCACCATGCGCATCCTCCCCTTCAACCCCATCGGACTTCTGGGAGCCTTCGTAGATCGCGACGCCCCCTGCAGCCGCAGCGCTGGCGGCGGTCAACGTGCTGACCACGGACGGAGCGACGATGGTCGCGCCTACGGACTGGAACACGGAGAAAACGCCACATGTAAATCCGCCGTACACCGAAGACTGAATGGTGGCTGCGATGGAACCTGGACAATGAACCTCAGTAGAGGCACGACTAACGAGTGTGTAGCTGGGGGGGGGGGTTGCGCACCTCCCACGACCCCGGACGAAGCGAAGCCGATCACGGGAAGGACAAGGGCCGCTCCCGCCGTGACCAGGACGGGCGCGGCCACGGCCACGGCAGCGACTCCGATCACTTTCTCCCAGTTGGGGCCTTCCGAGCCTTCGGGGTTCTGAGCAGGGTTGGCCGCGGTATGATGACGAGGACAAGTGCATGGCGGACCGCGACGGGAGGTAGGGATGTCACGGTGACTTCTGCCGGTGTGCGGGCTGGGAGTGTACGACGGAGGGAGCTCTGCCAGTCATGGGTGTCAGAGAGGGGCATAATGGGTTGCTCACTGCATGACCGAATGCTTACCATCGGGGCTGCTCGGTCGCGAGGAGGGTTCAGCTGCTTCGTGGCCAGTGGGCACTGCTCGAGTTAGTGGTTAGCGACACCCTTGGTGGACGAAGAGTAGAGAATCAGAATGCTCACCCTCGTCGCCGTCCTTGGCGGCCGCCGTAGTGGCCAAATCCTTCGCGGACGTCTCCTCTATCGAGGAAAATGAACCGATGGTCAGATTACATAGGAAGTAGAAGGTTTGGAATAAGAATCTAACTAGTGTCTGTATGCCAGGCCGTTAATATGAGGTGATGGCAGCGAATGCGCGAGGGGAGCTCGGACTCACCAGCGATGTGCATGCTCGAGCGGGTTCAGAAAAGAAAAGAACGCTATGTAGATGATGAGTGCGATATGAGCGAGTTTATATAGCCTTTGCAGGCCTGCGGTTCGCCTTCTAGGGTGGAGGGTACAGTAAGCCACGTGCACGCACCCTTCGCCTGGAGCTGGTCACGATACCTGGGAACAATGGCGATATCAGCTACGACTGTTCCATGAGGCCCCGTCGCGCGAAGTAGGATTCGTAGCCTAATCTGCTTTCGACGGGGAACAGACGATCCGGATAGGAGAGGCATGAGAAAATTTGAGGGATTCTTTCATTCGGAAGGGCCTCTGCTGCGGCTAAACGAGTCCGTTTGCCGAATATGTGGACGGCCATCGGTCTTCGTCGAACAGCTGTGCTATCTCACGAGGCTAAAATGAGGCGGTTAGGTTTGAACTCAACGGCCATGCACCGGTCAAGTTGTGTGCTGCGGTAGCCGCTGGCGCGTATGCCCCGCGCGGGTGGCAGGAATGCCTGGATCGAAACTGCATCAGATAGGGAAATACCACTCACTTCATGGTCACCTTCCGTTGGGGTTCACCTGGCGTTCACGACGCAACATATGGAGGGGTTGACGCAACCACTAGTGCCAAGTCACACAGCTGATTAATTAGCCAAGTGAGTGTATCCGAGCTTATGTAGTCACATGTTGGGATATCAAATACCCTAAAATGGATAGTCGCCGTTGGCAAACGCCGGTACACCTCCAAGTTTGGCGAGCCGCCGAAATATCCATATCCTTTGTTTCTATCTGTTGCAACGACGGTATCAATTCTTGACCTCCTTGCTTGGTTCTGACTGACATGACTCTTGAATGCTTCCCACTAGCAATTGCCCAAGCTTGTGTACCTCAACCTTCTAGTCGATAATGGCGGGAACGGATGCTACGCGAACTTGAAAATGTCTGGTTGCGATTGAGTTTATGATTGAAGAAGACTGCTTATGGATCCCAAGGCCGGAGGCCCGAGGACGTAGATCATGGCATGGTATGTTCAGGAGGTTGCTTGCAAAGGTGTCTCTCTAGACTCCCCAAATCCGCAGCTGATATGAACGGTGGGTCACAGTAGTACGTCAGCCGCGGGCTACTTGCTTGTCCATACACTGACACTCGTGCTTTACAGTAACTAAATTCAGCTTTTTTCAGGGCACGTTTGACTCTGTGTCTTTTCCGTGTCAGGGCTCTCTCCTCGGGTCGGCGGAACGCCAAGCACTCCGGAGTCCGCATTTACTGGGTGAGCTTCTGACTATATGCACTCTCCACAACGTCCTCACGGCGGAAGCCAAGACTTTAGATCGGGCCTGGGAGATCTGTGCGGACGCTACGCCGAGTGGGCTGACAAGAAACCATCCAAGCCTCCTATTCCTTATCCATGCGGAGTGAGGTGGGGTGCCAAGCGTTGGCCGCAACTCCGTTCCCCATCCTCCCGCCCTTAAAAGTGCGAGAGATCCAGATCCGCGTCGCCATATCGACCCCCACAGCCTTTCTCCTCGTCCAAATCCGAAGTCTACCCATACCCGAACCGATAACCTACGCGACATGTCAAAGATCCCTTCGCGAACGGCCACCGTTTCTCTCGATCCAACACTTGCAGACCATCCGGCGCCTCGGGATAAGGGAAAAACGACCGTGGCATCGGACCATGGTCTCACACCGCCGTATCAACTGTCTATCGAACAGGTCGCTGCACAGTATGACACGGACAACGAATCAGGCCTGAGCGACGCGCAAGCGGCGGAGCGCCTTCAGCGATATGGGCCCAATGAACTCCAGGGCGGTGAGGGAGTGAGTTGGGTGCGAGTGCTGGTATCACAAATAGGTATGGTTGCTCGTCTTCTCGGAGCCGTACCAACTGATACGCTCATGCAGTAAATGCGATGGTGCTCGTAATGATCATCGCGCTAATCGTCTCGCTCGCGATACATTCGTGGATAGAGGGCGGCGTCATCGGGGGTACGTTCACTACCGTATTCTCCTGCCTGGAGTGTCGATGTGCAGATTCCAACCTCCGCTCCACAGGTGTCATCCTTCTGAACGTCGTCGTGGGCTTCATGCAACAATACACGGCCGAGCAGACAATGTACGTTCGTTAGAACGTCTGGTTAGGTTTGTCAGTCTTCGGTTTCTGGTACTGATATCTGTCTCTAGGGACTCGCTCCGCTCCCTCGCATCGCCGTCCGCCGCCGTCGTGCGCAACTCGCGCGGGACGGTCATCCCGTCCTCCCAGCTCGTCCCCGGGGACATCGTCGTCCTGCACACCGGCGACGTCGTCCCCGCCGACCTCCGCCTCTCCGACGCGATGAACTTCGAGGTCGACGAGTCGCTCCTCACCGGCGAGTCCATCCCCGTCGCAAAGCTCGCCAGCGAGCGCTACGAATCCGAGGTCCCCGTCGGGGACCGCCTGAACATGGCGCACTCGTCCAGCACCGTCACCAAGGGCCGCGCGCAGGGCGTCGTCGTCGCGACGGGCATGCACACCGAGATCGGGGCCATCGCGGCGAGCCTGCAGGGCAGCGGCGGGACGAAGGTGCGCAAGGTCCGGCGGAACGAGGAGGGCAAGAAGCTGTTTCACTACTACGTCTCCGCGTATGCGCTCACCGTCGTCGACAATGTTGGGCGGTTCCTGGGCGTGAACGTCGGCACGCCGCTCCAGCGCAGGCTGAGCCAGCTCGCGCTCGGGCTGTTCGCCGTGGCGGTCGTGTTTGCGCTCGTCGTGGCGGCTGCGAATCGGTTTGTCAATAATCGCGAAGTCATCATATATGCGGTCTCTACTGGTGCGTGTGTCCATATGCTCAATGTCTACGATCGCTGACCCAGGTTTCGGGTGCTAAACAGGACTTTGCATGATCCCGGCCTCGCTGATCGTCGTGCTCACGATCACGTTCGCGATCAGTATGAAGCGCATGGCCGCTCGCCATGTCATCGTCCGCAAGTTGGATTCCATCGAGGCTCTCGGGGCGGTCAGCGACGTCTGTTCGGACAAGACCGGTGAGCTTTAACCCGACCGCTTGTCGTTTAGTACGGAGATCGTTTACGGTACCCTTTCGACATAGGCACGTTGACGCAGGGCCGGATGATCGCGCGCGTCGTCTGGGTGCCCTCAGTCGGGACCTGGACGCTGGGGGACTCGCGCGACCCGTTCGACCCCCACGACGGCAGGTTGGTCTTTGCCAAAGGGCGTGTTCACGCTCCGTCCCCGAGTAACGGAGGGGGCGGGGGATGCGGCTCGACGCCCTCCCCGGACCCTGGACTGGACGCTCTCTTGGAGTGCGCGGCGCTGTGCAACATCGCTTCCGTGTTCGAGGAGCACGCGGCCTCGGACGACGAGAAACCGCCAAGCAAAGCCTGGGCGGCGCGCGGTGACCCTACCGAGATGTGAGTACAACCGTCGACTTCGCTTTTCCACTTGGCGTATTGCTGACCGACATGTATGCAGTGCACTGCAAGTCCTGGCACACCGCTTTTCGCGTGGCCGGCCGCAGCTTATCGAGAAGGGCTACGAGCAGCTCGCGGAGTACCCGTTCTCGTCCGAGCTCAAGCGCATGACCGTGATATTCCGCCGTCCCGCGCGTTGCGAGACGAAGCAGATATCGCACGCGCCCAGTGTCGCGCTCATGAAGGGCGCCGTCGAGCGCGTGCTCGAGGGATGCACGAGCATTTGGACGCGCGAGGGTGGCCGCGCGCTCAACAAGGCGGACCTGGACGAGATCGCGAGCAACGTGGACGGGATGGCGGGGTCGGGCTTGCGCGTGCTCGCGCTGGCCGGACGGGAGTGGGAGGGCGGCGCAGAGGGCGTCGAGCGCGGCGAGGTCGAGAAGGATATGGCGTTCTGCGGGTTGGTTGGGATATACGACCCTCCGCGTGCGTGATTTTCTTTTCCTCGTGGTTTCTCCGGGTCCGGGATGAGTCTAACGCATGCCTGTCTGCGCCGCAGGTCCTGAATCGCGCCTCGCGGTCGAAGACTGCCGCCGGGCGGGCATCGTGGTGCACATGCTCACGGGCGACCACCCGAGCACCGCGACGGCGATCGCGAAGGAGATCGGTGTCATCGGGGACGAGGACGTTGCGCGCGTGCCCACGTATACGGTCGTCACTGCGTCTGAGTTCGACAAGCTCTCCGATGCGGAGATCGACCGGATGGAGGAGCTGCCGAAGGTGATTGGGCGGTGCTCTCCGGAGACCAAGGTCAGGATGATCGAAGCGCTACATAGGAGGAAGAGGTTCGCCGCGATGAGTGAGTGGATCTCCCACCGGCGGTAGGTGGATTCTGCTGACGAGCCCTTTTCGTTGCGACTTTGTGAATTCCAGCTGGCGATGGGGTGAACGACAGCCCGAGCCTGTCGCGCGCAGATGTTGGCATCGGGATGGGCAGCGGCTCTGACGTCGCCAAGAATGCTTCCGGTGCGTCCATACCGATCTCTGGTACATTTATACTGTCTGATGTCGTCGTCTTGCAGACATCGTGCTGACGGACGACAACTTCGCGTCCATAATCGCCGCCATCCGCGAGGGCCGGCGTTCGTTCGACAACATCAAGTCGTTCGCGCTCCACCTCCTCGCCGGGAACGTCGGCCAGGCCATCGTGCTGATGGTCGGGCTCGCCTTCAAGGACCAAGAGCGGCTCTCCGTGTTCCCTCTCAGTCCGGTCGAGGTGCTGTGGATCGTCGTCGTGACGTCCGGCCCTCCCGCGATGGGCTTGGGCATGCAAGACGCCGCTGCGGACGTCATGCGCCGTCCCCCCCACGACGCGCGTCGCGGCATTCTGACTACAGGTCAGTCCCGTCCCGTCCTGCCCCAGCGGAGCAAGTGTGTGTGCACGATCTTATGCTTATGCCGGATGGTGGTGCAGAGCTGCTCATCGACATGGTCGCTTATGGGTTCGTCATCGGTGCGATCTCCCTGTCCTCCTTCGTCCTCGTCGTCTGGGGCTTCGGTGGTGGGGACCTCGGCGCGGGCGGCTGCAACAGCTCGCGCGAGGGGTGCGAGATCGTCTTCCGTGCGCGCGCGACGTGTTTCGCGACGACCAGCTGGCTGTGCCTGCTCCTCGCCTGGGAGATGCTGGACATGCGCCGGAGCGTCTTCCGGATGCACGACGGGGCGAAGAACGCGTGGACGGGCTGGATGACGGATCTGTGGGCGAACCAGGTGTTGTTTTGGGTGAGTGGGTTCCTGCTGTGGCTGGTGCTGTGGGCCCTGATTGTTGAGCGCTGCGCGCGGACTTCTCGCAGTCCGTCATCCTTGGGTTTGTGGGCACCTTGGTGGTGGTCTATCTCCCGGTCATCAACGACAAGGTGTTCCTGCACGCGCCGATCAGTTGGGAGGTGCGTGTCCGCTCATAAGTACCCCGTGTACAAGTACTAATACCAAGTGTTGATCGGAATCGGTTTAGTGGAGTATCGTTTTTATCGGCGCGTTGATTTTCCTCGTATGCGTTGAGGCCTGGAAGTTCGCAAAGCGTTTGTATATTAGGCGCAATGTGGAAGTGCCTCCGGACTCGAACGCGCAGCCGTAGGCACGTGCGGCCCGCATGTCTGCATAGTATGGCCGACTCCTTCGGGGCAGAAGCCACGCGAAGGGCTTTTCGCTACAAAACCTTTTGTGATGATTGATTGTCGTGTTCTGCAACTGGACAGAGTGTGAGCCAGTAGTGGAAGGATAGATCGAGTGTGGCCGCGCGATTTCAACTTGCCTAGCGCATGGGTGGTCATCGACTCGCCTGGTAGTGGGCGGACTCGGAGACGCTGGGGAGAAGCGCCACTGCGCCAGTACTCCGACTTGCGCGCGACCCTCCGGCGGGCCTTTATACATGTATGTGCTAGTAATGTACGTTCTCGTGAATCCCCTTCAAATCCTGGTTAAACTTGACAAGAGCACCTTGTAGATCCCTCTCCCATGTGATGAACGTGATGCATCGCTTATCACGATCGTGGACGCCGCCCATCCAGGTCAGGATCAGCCACCGGACTCGGAGCGGGAGGGCGGGAAGGAGATGATGACGAAGCTTGACTGGGAGGCGATGGAGAGGGAGAGGGAGGGCCCGATGAGCTTCTCGGCGCGGGTGCGCGAGAAAAAGGGACGCGTGGTGGTCGCGTCGAGCGCCGCGTCGCCGTGCGTCTCGTTCGTCGCGGAAAAGCCGCTCCGCGCTGCGCTCGGGAAAGGCTAGGGCGGGGGCGGCATGGAGGGGATCGAGGGCGAGTTCTCGATCGGCGTGGCGGACATTCAAGTGGCGCTGAGGAAGATGGGCGGGTTCGGGTGGAAGGGGAAGTTGGTGGTTGGATGGGCGACGGGGAGAGATGTGTTGGATGCGCTGGAGGTTGCGGATAGGTGGGGTGGGCGGAGGGTTATCACTGCGGTGAAGGGGCGACATGAGCCGTTTAATCGGCTCGTTTCCGAGTCGATGGGTGCGCAGAAGTGGGAGTGTCTTTGAGGAGACTAACGCGTGACGTCGCAACCATTGTTCTATATCTACAGAGACAATTCTTGTCCTTCATACAGATTTCAAGTCGATTGTATAATGAGTATCCATTCTGATCGATAGGTAGCCACACAATCCTCGAGTCAGTCTTCCGAGGACCGAATGGGAGCTATCATCGTCCATGCGGCTGTGCCGGCCCGGATTGAGCGTCTAGATTGCCTTTTTTGAAGGATATTCAGACGCCTAAGTCTCAGTCCTGGCGCCAACACTGCAGCGTTCGCTCTCTCTTTTCTTTGGCCGACTCCAGAGTCCAGCTGCATCCATCCTTGTCCAATTTACCTCTACTATATGCCAACTTGGCGACAAAGGTGACCACAATTCTCGGTGTATGGGCTTGAGTTTGGAGTCCCTTGCCGCTATGGCACTGACACGTCTTTCAACCACATCGTCGTTAGGGCCTCAAGCGGGTGGAGCTGACCAATTGCTGGATGCCGCTGTCCAACGGACAATCACCACGAATATCTCGGCTCGTAGCTGGAAGAATGCTGTACTGGTGAGCACCATTTTTCAGCCAGTTGTACGGCAACGCGTGTGGTGGGCTAGTATGTCCGGCGCTGTCAGTGGGGCGCCCTTCCCAACAATGCGGCACTACCGCGATGATTGACACGGAGAATTTAGGGATGTGTCTGGACTCTGGAGTTGTTGCGAAAGGATGTCGGGAATTTGCGTGGGATATGGTGTGTGGACAAGTACGTCTCGTCCCATTGTAATCAGGCAGCTACGCGCCAAACCATTCACCGCCTGGGAACACGATATCCGGATCCCCCAAGCGACCTGCATGCGCTAGTGCACAATCATCTCTCTCTTGCATAGTAATGAGGCTCGGAACGCAAGGAGCAGCTCCCTGCGTCTATTGTGGCCCTGAAACGTCCGCTGCAGAAGCCAAGTACAGGGATCCTCGGCGTTTCCTCCCTGTATCCCGTTTTTCGGATCGCCCTCGCCTGCCATTCACCGGCTGTGCTGTCCCTCTGTCGTATAAGACTTCGTCTCTCATGGTATCGCCGCTGTGGTCCCATTGTCCGCCCTCGATGGTTGCATACCCGTCTGACCTATATCGGTCATGATTTCAGTCGTGCGGACTTCGACTACGTCTCCGCACATGTATGCGGCATCGGACTATTAGGCATATTAGGCGTCACTCAAATACGCTGCGTGCATGGCTGGATATAATCGACCCTCGGGTGAGCACTGTTGCCTACGCCGTTATGTCGCCTCTTCCCCTCGCTCGTCGATGCGTTCCCTCTGATCCAGCCTTCCGGCCTGCTCTTTTCCTCCCTGCGAACCTTCTGGATGACGTGCACCGTCGAGAGGCTAGCCAACCCATCACCGTCACCGTCACCGTCACCAAATGGTATCCCACACCACAACCCACCAGCGTCACAGGCTATACGCCTGGGATGAGTGGCGCCGAAATGGTTCCGTCCGTGGCCGAATTGCCCACCATCCGCTACCCCGCGTCGGAGATGTTCGCCTCCCCGACGTCGTCCATCACGAGCGGCGCTGCTTCGGGAACGTCCTTCAGGTCCAGCCTCGTCGCCGGGACCGTCGCAGGCGTGCTTATCCTGACGGCACAGGCCGCCGCCGTCTGGTACATCCTCTGCCGCAGACGGAGACGCGGGGCGTGCGCCCCGATCAGGATCGGTACGCCGTCCACGCGTCTGTCTCGTTCTCGCCATATCAATACCGTACTCACGCCCCCGTTTTTTTGTCGCAGAATGCGGGAGCGAGAGGCCGAGCATCGAGCCGACGTCGTCGCGGGGTGCCAGCCTGAGGCTGAGGGAGAGCGCGTTGCGCATCACGCCGTATGAGCTGGACGAGGCGCCGCCGAGCTACGACGCGCTCGACCGTAAAACGAACGTGGCGGTGGCCCCGCCGGAGCCTGCGCTGGTGAGGCCGGGGGCGGCGACGGTCCTGCAAAATACGTATGCGTACGTATACGGTTCACGAGAGGAGAGCCGCCCGCCTTCAAGTTCGACAACAAGTACTACGCATAGCCCTTGGACAGGAACTCCCCCTTCGACGAGATCCGCCGGTTGGGGGGATAATCGAGACCTGCGCGACCGAGCCGTAGGTAAGTCTCGCGCGGCCTGTGCGGGACT
The DNA here is from genome assembly GCA_026283605.1 of Ganoderma lingzhi. NCBI lineage: Eukaryota > Fungi > Basidiomycota > Agaricomycetes > Polyporales > Polyporaceae > Ganoderma > Ganoderma lingzhi. The sequence continues at coordinate 4,968,054 of JAPJYM010000001.1, forward strand.
CGGCGTATCGGGATGTGATCACTAATATGCGGCGGTTGCAGGTGCCTCGTCGAAGCCGTAACGGTAGAGGCGCACGGCACTATTCCACCGGACCCCGCGATGCTTCCTGTTGACCAGGATGATAGCTCTCAACCTACACATAATCCACATCTACAACACCCTCGTTCCCGCCCTGGCATCCATCTCGTCTTGCACCACTACTGTATCCGTATCCTTGTTCACATACATTCACGTACAACGTCCTTCTAGAGCTCTCCGAGCCTGTAATAGAACCCCCCCCCCGATAGACGTCCGAGTCCACAAGGCGCGCTGCGCACACGACGCCCCGACTGTGAGCGCCATCCCCGAGGCTCGGAAGGAATAAGGATCACCACGGCACGCGCTCCCCCTGCGCGTCGAAGAACGAGCCGCTGTCCGCGGGCGTGAGAGCGCCGACGACCTTGAGCACGCGCCTGACGCCGACGGACACGGGTACCGACGCGGTCGGGCCACCCATATCTATGTGTGCGCGCGCGCACGCGCAAAGACGTACAGTAGATGGTCAGCAACGCAAAGTTAACGGAGCGCTGCTGAGCCTGGGCCTGGCGCGAACTAGCGCGAACTCTAGCTGCAGAGCGGTGGTTCGGACGCTCGACGACGTCGACGCACCTGTCTGGAGGTGCCCGGGGCAGATCGATATGGCGGTGATGTCGGGGCGTTCCTTCGCCTGCTTGGTCGTCTGCGGGACGTCCAGGAGATCAGGGTTAGCGGGATAGGGCGACGGACGACCACATGATGGGGGGGGGGGCGGCTCGACGCACCAGCATGTTGAGCGACGCCTTGGCGATGGCGTACGTCGCGTACTCGCCCCCAGGGAGGAACGGCAGCTCGGAGCCGATGCTGCCGACGACGCTCGAGACGTTGACGATGGTCTTCTTGCCCGGACCGGCGCCCGGCCCCTTCTCGAGGAGGGGGAGGAGGGACTGCGCGACGAGCGCGGGGCCGACGAGGTTGGTCGCGAGGGCGTTCGTGAGGTTGTCGGGCGAGAACGAGAAGGCGAGGTCCATTCCGCCGGGGTTCTAGCCGGGCGCCGTGCCAGTGGCCGAGCAAGCGGGGTCAGTGCCAGACGTGTGCGTGTGCGATCATGTGGGGTAGACGAAGGGGAGCAGCGGGATACTCACGACGCCGGCGTTGTTGATCAGGTAGTCGACGCCCTTCTCGCCGAGAATCTGGGCGGCCTCGCGTGCGGCGTCCTGGATCGACTGGGTGTCGGTCACGTCGAGGCGGAGGACGTGCAGCCGCCCACCGGCCGACGCGGTGAGGGCTTGCAGTGCATCCGCTTTCGAGGGGGTGCGGCAGGCGGCGAGTACGATGTTGTGGGGATACTGGAGGAGCTGCGTCGTCATCTCAAGGCCGATTCCGCGGCTCGTCCTGTTAGCAACCCGGTCGATGGTTGAGAGCGGTGGGATAGGGAGCATGGGTAATCGACGACGCACCCGGTGATAAACCAGACGGTTTGTTGCTGTGCTGACATCTCGAGAAAAGCTCAACAGGCCTAGGTTTGCAAAGGCAGTGGGCGGGAGACTGTGGTAGGTATGCGGGTTTCGGCCAGCAACTTGCGGTCCTTTATACGGGGCGACCCCATTTGAAAATACCAGCGGGAAATTGGGCAAGCAGGGCGGGTAGACTTGCAAGGAGGGAATAGCTTCCGGGTCGGTGGTCGCGGAGACGGAGTGGGTCTGAACCACCAATATACCATTTGGGGACCGTTTTCGACGTGGGCGTACGGTATGGCATGATTCTAGCTCCTATAGTACAAGGGCTACTAGTACGCACTGTATGATCAGCTGCGATGGCATGTAATGTTGTTGGTCAGCTCCTACAATGCACCTGCTCGAGGTTATTCACCTATCGGAGATTGACTTGATTAAAATGCTTCCGGGCCACCCTCCTCAATCATGATCATGGCGGTTCTGAGGCTGGAGGCTGTGGGTTGGCTGTGGGTGCCAACGAGCGAGCGGTCACATACGGTGTCACTCAGCGGAAGGGAAGGCGCCCAATTTTCCACAGTAGTGTGACCTGCTGTCATGTCACCTGTGACCGTGATCGGACTGTCGGTGCCGCTAGTGGCCCGCGGGAGAACACTGGAGATCTCTGGCATGCTGGCAGCAAACGGCAGCAACTGCCAGCAGCCGCCGGCAGATGGCAGCGCAAGTGATGGGGGCGGACGGTCAGCAGTTATTGGGCGTCTACTAGACGATGGTGGCCTTTGATTGGTCCGGGAGCTTCGGATAGGCACATTTTACGCGCCCGCGTACTTACTTGCAACCACGACGTAGTGCATCGGTGTAGAATGCTGGTAGAATGAATACTTGACCTGTGCTGCGAAACCTCAATACTCGGCGGTCTCCCATATGATCCACACATGGTAAGCATGAATATTTCCTCTTGCAGACCGTCTCAAGACAGACATTACGGCTCGTTTGACAGAAGCTTCCAGCATCCGAGTCGACATTGTGTCTTTGTGTCTTAGGCATGATATTATGTCTCACCATGCAGCGAGGCTTGTGATATGGTGAGCACTGCTACCTTGTCTCGCCATGCTGACCACGTTCGGGGTTCATACGAGCACTGATATTCAGTCTCGCAGAATGTCAGAGTGTGAATATCACATCTACCAGGTTGCGTTCCGATGGTGAGCACTGATATTCAGTCTTGCAGAGTTACTATCCTGTCTGCCAGGTTGCATTGTAATGAGCACTAATATTCAGTCTCGCAGAACGACTGTCATGTCTGCTAGGCTGGATTCCGGTGAGCAGCGATATTCTGTCTCGCAGACTGATGGAGCATTGACATCACGTCTGACAGCAGAATCTGAATTTTGAGGACACTGCGCCTGTGGGTGTACAGGGTACCTTCAAAGTATGCACGGTTGCCACCCAATGACTTGTGAAATTGCGGACATCCGGGGATGATGCATTCCCGGATGGGTGGGGCAACAATCTCAGCCCCTATAGATAGAGAATAGAATTATAATTATAGTGGTGTACAGGACTTGCAAAGCATGATCAAGACTCACCCAGATGATAGCTCAGCCCAGTATCGCTGAGCTCACGATCGGTGACGTCGAGTGGGGTTGAGAGGCCACTAATGAACTCGTTCACAAGTTAATCACCGAGGGCTGACCGCAAAATATTGACATCTTCGACGGTGAGCATAAGCTTCATAGCAAGTACATCTTTAATGTCAGAAAGAAGAGTAGGGAGCCCGCTTGTGGCCCGCGGAGCAGACGTCAAGATTAGAGGCATATATTATAATATGATGTCGAAAAACGTTGAGAGCTGCCTGTAGCTGAGAGCTTTGTACATGTTGGAATATGGTGTGAGTGCTTGGACAATCTCGAAGAGGGTGATCATGGTGGTACTGTGGAAAGGAGCTCGAGGATAATTGCCAATTTTACCTGTGCACTACTCAATCGATGGGACACAAGGACTGCGGGCCCGGGTGCTAAGAATGCTGAGTCTACTCAATGCTTAAGGAATGAATGACCTGGGTCGTCTTCAGCCCGGTCTGGGCGGGTGTTCTGTTCATTCTGTAACGAGAGACAATATCCCGTCTGGGATTGTCTGTGGCCGGATGTTCATTCTGGAAGGCGCGATAGTCAGTCTCGAGGCACGAGACTGAATATCCATGCTTACCTGCTGACGAGAAATAATATCTCGTCTGGGATCGTCCGTGGCCGGATGTTCATTCTGGGAGGCGCGATAGTCAGTCTCGAGGCGCGAGACTGAATATCCGTGCTTACGGCTGGAGAGAGACAATATCCCGTCTTCAGCCTTGTCTGGCGGGATGTTCACTCTGTAAAGCGTGATATCAAATTTCAATGCTTACAACTGGAAGTCGCTCTGCTAGACGGGGCTCCGAGAGGTGCTAATGCCTGTACAGAAGAGTAGAGAGCCTGCAAGATCAAACGTTGAAGCTAAGATTATGAGACGCGACATGCAGTATTGTACATGTCGTTCAATCTGGGAGACGAAGCACCGAGGTTGCATGCTTATCAGACGCAATGCCCCATCTGACGGTCGGACTTACCAAACCAGGAGATACAGAAACCCGCACGACAGCGGGGTATCGTAGCCGACAGTATCAGCAATGAGAGTGATTTTATGAAAGAAGACATATCGAGTCTGAGAGAATGAGCCAACACTTGAACGCGAAAAACATCTAAGTCAGCGCGGAGGTGGCGTGTGGCGAACCGGCGCCAAGGGGCCGACGGGAGGGAAGCGCCTGGCTGGCGGTTCAAGTTGCTGGCAGTTGCTGCCGTTTGCTGCCAGCTGATGGCGGCAGCCTGCCTGATATCTCCATTATTCTGGGCCCGCGTGTGACTTGCCCAGCCCGACAACATGCGACGGCGACACGCATAGGCCCCTTGTACTCTCCTCCACGCCTTCCAAGCCGTGACATCATGCGGCAGATTCTTCTCGCTCCACCCTCCAAGTTTAAAGACCTCGGAAGACTTCGAGCTCATGGAGCCTGTACGAAGTCACCCCGGAAGTCAGACGCTGAGTACAACGCGTCTCGGAACTTGCAAGGCCTGTGAGCTGATCTGATCTGCTCGTATTCCTTTCGAAATTTCTGAAGATATAGAGGCCGCAGCATGGTTCGCCCGCCGTACCGGACGCCTGAAATCATGCAGGTGAGTACGTCGACGTTAGAGTATTCTGGGCCTGTCTCTGGATAGCGCAGTGAGATGCCATTGTTATCGTGGACTCGACCTGTTGCACAGTCGTGCGTATGTCGTGTATAAGGTATTGTGTCCCCGGATGCTATCAATCCTTCACAAGTGCACTGCGGACGAAGCGTCCGAGCCAGCTCAATGGAAAAGGAACACATGACTTTAGACACGCTCGGTCCGCATACATGTTGCGTGTTTGAGGAGTTCGCAGTGTGAAGGGTCCTCGCACAGTCGTTATTGTCTTCTACTGTGCAACACGACGACGTCGAAGGGGCCGTCTTAGGCATCTACAAGTCGGCTCCGTATCTTAGACGCATTCTCCGTTACAGCCCGTGGGGTGGTTAATATCGGGATTTTGGGGAACCTTGAGCGTGTTTTCAATTTCCGGTGATCCACGTCTGACCTACGGCGCCGCTGCGATGCCGATCGATCCGGAATCTTCATGACTCTGTGTTGCGCACGCCTAGTACCGGTATGAAGCCCTATACGATGGTTGAGAGGAGGAGCAACACACAGCTCTGTAGTGACGGCTTTCGGCCAGGACGGGGCGCTCGCCCGATGCTTTCCTCTCAGTTTCCTCCCCCGTCAGACGTCCGTAAGCCTTATTATAGTCCATTGTGCAGACATGGCGCCGCACGGCTCCATGTAATGACCATGTCCGCTCCCGAGAACGCCTGCAAACCGCCTGTTTCGGGCTCTATACACTGCAGATCAGCTGAGAACCTGGTATTCGGGTAGGTTTACCCGCGGCCCTAGAACCAGCTCTCCCATGCTCCGCATGTTGGTGGTTCGTCTCCCATAAACGCCCAAGTGCAGACACATATTCAGGAAGGGGACATGCAGATGTGGGTTGCAACACTGTCCTCCTATTTTCTGTCTGTTTTGTCCGCCTACGGAGAAGGCAACCGATTCGGCGACGTTCGGGCTTCATTATTTTTCTCCGTGCTTCCGTGTCGAGCCTTGGATACCGTCTGACTCTTTTCGCAGGAGCCCATCGTAGGATATGTCCATTGAACCCGTCCGACAGCCTGTGCCTTGAACTCTACAGTGCGCGCAGATCCAGTGGTTCAAATTCGCGCCGTATTCGCACAAACCACTTCACATGCTTCCATGCACGTGGACGCTCTAGAAGCGGAAGGTGCATCCGCGAGCGTGCAATGCGCAAATGTCCACATTAGTGCACACGGACACCTACCAACGACCTTGGTAAGGTTCTGTCATCTAGGACCAATGCCCTCGTGGATACCAGGGATATATACGCATACGCTGGGATTCTACCCACTGGGATCCAGGACGAATCGACTGTTCTCTACCAAGGATAATCTCTATTACTGCCAGACCAAGAACTTGTTTGGCATTCCGGACGATGGGGCACTGTACGTCTACAACCGCGATACTACCCACATCCCCATCCGCCTCACGATCAACAGTAAGTCGCCTCTTTCCGGAGGATACGTACTCTTTTGACTTCTACTGACAGAATGAGGAATTCGGGTACATTGGAGAAACGAATTTCCATGGGGGATGGACAGAGTGCGCGAACGCACTCCGTGAGCGCGACGAGGACAATGTAAAGGCAATGTCGGATGAGCTCGATGCCTTCCTCGCATTTGTGAGTACTAGCCCAAGCTTTTAACCCCTTTGCACCATTCGCCATGCCGACGTTCTTCGTTGCAGTCGGGCATTTTCTCCGCCGTCATAACCCTGTTTGTCGGCCAGAGCGCACCGTCGCTCCAGCCGGACAACTCGCAAATCACGGTCGACATCCTCCGCACGATCTCCCAGCAGCTCGCGAACCAACAGACAGCCGCCATCGGGGACCTCCAGCCGTTCCAGAGCGCGCGCTTCGACATCGTCCTCAACGCGCTCCTCAACGCCGGCCTCCTCTGCAGCCTCATCGCGTCGGGCATGAGCCTCTGGGTCAAGCAGTGGCTCCGCGAGTACGGCCTCGACGAGCCCCCGCTCCCGCGCAGCCGCGCGCGCGTCCGCCTGTCCCGCCACCACGGCCTGCGCGCGTGGAAGATGCGCGCGATCGTCGCAGGCATCTCCATTCTGCTTCAGCTCTCGGTCCTGCTCTTCTCGGCCGGGGTCGTCATGCTCGCGCACGAGCTGAACGCGCCCCTGGCGTGGGTCCTGCTCGGGCTCAACGCCGCGTGGTGGGCGGTGACGTGGGGCTCGGCGCTGTGCCCGACGTTCTGCTCGAGCGCGCCGTTCAAGTCGCCGCTCGCGCGCGCGATCTTCCGCGCGGCGTATCGGCTCCGGCGTGTGGCCGGCAAACGGTTCGCCTTCGCCACGGCGGCACAGGAATCGAACCTGGGGCGATTCCGCACGTTCGAGGAGCGGGAGCTGCACGAGACGGCGCGGGACGCGGCGGCGCTGGAGCTGGAGGCGCTCCGGTTCGCGAACCGCGAGTTCTGGGGCAGCGGGCGGCTGAGGGCGATCAACGAGTGCTTTCTCGAGGTCGCGGACGGGGAGGCGGCGCTGCGGTCCATCGAGCGCATCCTCCGGGCGCACTACGGGATGAGCCAGTCCGAGTTCGACTCGAAAGTTGGCGTTCAGGTTCGGGAATCCGGCCTGCGGACCGAGGACGAGGGTGTCAGGCAGCTCATGCGGATCTGGTGCCAGATATTCGTCCAGAAAAATATCAAAAATGGGAATGGGCCGGCTCAGGAGAAGGAGAAGGAGGGGGAGAGGGAGAAGCACAGGCTTTTCGATGCCGTGTCGAGGGGGGTTGAGTTGGCGGAGCCGGATGCGGTGACTGTGGCGGTTCGTGAAGGTGCGTAGGAGCCTAGTTTTATTCGGGGTTGTTTCGGACGAGCTGACTTGACCGGTAGTCAGGAGGTCGTCGACGATGAGTTCCGGAACCACGTTTGTGTAGATGTGAGTTTGGTATGGTATGCAGTATGGTCACAGGCTAACATTCTGGGCTTGAGCCGTTCCTGCGCATAATTGACATCGGCGGGACCGGTACGGTGTCGTTTGACTCCGAGTCGGATGGGTCAACTCTATGTAGGATGATGCAGTATATGGAGTAACTTCTTGGTGTCTCGCATTCTAACATGCCCCTTACCTATCCCATACAATATGACGCAATGTGATAGCTTTCGTATAATGTAACTCTGTCGGTAGTGCGCAAAGGCCTCCCCACATATACTGACTTATAGCGGGCGCCTGTTTTGTCGTCCAAGAAAGTCCGGCCCGGCCTCCCGTATAATGAACGCCAGACGGGGAGGTGTGGGAGAGGCTATGGGTTGGTTCGTATCCACCACGAGCTCGACGACTCTCAGAAGTCCAAGTCAACGTCTGTTTACGTCCCAAACGGGATTCGAGGTTTGGGTACGCGAGGACGCGAAGGAGGACCTCGTCACGGTGGACGGACGAAGGCGTGGACGTCGTTGAGCTCGAGGAGAGCACGAACCGCGAGAGCGCTGAGGCGGGAGCGACAAAAACCTGGACCGGAAGAGGGAGAGTCGCCTTCGACAGGAGCTGGTCTTTGCCAGGTCACATCATTTGGCCCGGGGCACCTACAGTGTAACACATCATGCGTAAGTATGGCGCGGAGCGTGCGTGAGCGTGACTCTGTGGAAGAGGATATGCTCACCGATCCGCGGCAGCCGTAAGTGCGTTCGAGAAGTCTTAGAGGCGCACGCGGCCATTATCCTATCGCACATCGCCTTCCTTGTAAACCAGAGATAATACCAAGCTTCACATATATCTACATCTAGAGCGCCCTCGATTCCCTACCTCGCCACTCCGGCCCTCCATGTACCTTCGCAAGGCGCGTATGACGTTACGTGTACCACGGCCATCACGAGGCAAAGGATCACCATTGCACGCGCTCCCCCTTGTGGTTGAAGAACGCGCCGCTGTCCTTGCGTGTCAGGGAGGTGACGACCTTGAGCACGCCGCCGACGCCAACGGACACGGGTATCGACGCAGTCGGGCCACCCATATCTATGTGCGCGCGCGCACGAGCAAAAACATCGATGATAAGCAACAGCAAGTTTGAACGCGCACTTGACGGTTACGGAGTTGAACTGCGCCTGGAGCTATCTCCGGTGGCAGAGCCTGTGCGCCAGACTCGGGCTGCCCGACGTACCTGTCTGGAGGTGCCCGGGGCAGATCGTCACCGCGGTCATGTCGGGGCGCTCCTTCGCCTGCTTGTACGTCTGCCGGGGCGGGAACGACCCGGTCAGCGAGATGAACCGTGACGCAGAATAGTGATGGTGGTGGCGTGTGGGCGACTCGGACGCACCAGCATGTTGAGGCCGGCCTTGGCGATGGAGTAGGACGCGGCCATCGTCCCCAAGTCCGTCCCGATGCTGCCGAGCGTGCTCGAGACGTTGACGATCGTCTTCTTGCGGCTCGTCTCGACGAGGGGGGCGAGCGACTGCGCGACGAACGCGGGCCCGACGAGGTTGGTCTTGACGACGTCGATGAGGTTGTCGAACTCGAGCGTGAAGGCCGTGTCGAATCCGCCCGGGTTCTGGTCAGAGAACGTAGAAAACAGTGTTAGGTGGTGCTGCCGGATGGATGGGGGGAAGGAGGAACGCGCGAGGACTCACGACGCCGGCGTTGTTGACGAGGTAGTCGACGCCCTTCTCGCCGACGATCTGGACCGCCTCGCGTGCTGCGTCTTTGATCGACTGGATGTCGTTCACGTCGAGGCGGAGGACGTGCAGCCGTCCACTCGCAGATGCTGTCAGGGCTTGCAGTGCATCCGCTTTTGATGGACTTCGGCAGGCGGCGAGCACGATGTTGTCGGGAGACTGGAGGAGCTGCTTCGTCATCTCCAGGCCGATCCCACGGCTCGTCCTATAATCAAACGATGGTTGAGAGAAATGAAGAGCGAGCGTGGCTAATTAGTGATTTACCCGGTGATGAACCAGACTGTTTGTGCCTGCGACATCTGGAGAAAGGTTCAATAGGTTTGTGAAGGCGGTGGGGGGGGGAAGACTGTGGTCGGTTTGCGAGCTTTGTGCAGCGAGCAGTCCTTTTTATAACGTATGGATATCAGGCGTATCCATGGACTGGGTAAGCAGAACGGATGATGCCACGATCATGAAAAGTCTTGAAAAGTAGACGCGTCGAGTCACGGTGGCCACGGAGACAAAGTGGGGCTTTGCAACCACCGATATTAATGTACCCTTAGGGACAGTTGTCGAGGTAGCTGCATAGCATATTCATATTCTATCGAAAAGTACACGAAGATCAGCGGCAGGGACGAAAGCGCAAAAATTTGATAGCATCGCCTCACCTAAGTGCCGCAAGTTATGTTAGTCAGCTTCTTCCCGGCGTCCGCTCGTGGTTATTCACCGACCGGAGTTCGCTTTAAATAAAATGCTTCCGGGCAACCTGAATTGACGCTTGGGCTGGCATGCGTACGAGGAGCTGCATCGTCACCGGTCACCGTTGGCTCCCAAACAGAGTCGAGTGAGTTTTCAAAGGGTTTCAAGCATGAGCGTCTGAGCCCACTTACTTGGCGCTTGGTTAGCGCGCTCCCGGGAGCTTTCGCATACTTTCGGCTGGCCCCGAAGCCTTTTAGGCGCTGTAACGGGCAGGTCACAGAGTGACCGCGTTACGGTTACCCGAGATGCCGAGATACCGAGAACGGGCCTTGTCCACCCGTTAGGTTGAGGCTGAGGGCGCTTGTAATAGCTGGGAAAGTGGGACGGATAGTCCAACGGTTGTGCGTGGTGCAATTCCCGCGCGTTCCATTTTCAGCCGGTCGTTACAGGCGCCAAGCGGATCCGGAGGTTGCGACCAACGCTTGGTCCACATTCACCATGAGCTCAAAGTCAGTGCATTTCGCTAAGGTGAGAATTGAAGTTCTAGTAAGTACTGAGAGCTGTCTCTCACACACTACGCGTATCTGTGTCCGATCCCGAATTTGAATAGCTGCGTGGTGCGGAATTGTCTGCGCACCCTCGACGGCCTCAGGCTGCGGACTGGCAAAGTCAGTTCAGTACGAGTCATCGTTATTTGGGCGTGGCCATGGCCTCCTCGGGCAGTGGGGTGAGCACCTTCTATCGCAAGCCTATTTTTCTGATGTTCTCCTTGCACTATCTCAGAGAGACCTCAACCTCGTCTAGATAGGCCAGCGTGTCAAAAATCGCGCTGCGGATGAGGATGATATCGCGACCCCTGCCTGCCACGTTTGCTCCCCCTTCTGCCTCAAAATACACGTTTCCCGACGCAGTCAACTTCGCCCGACATGTTTTGGCGAGTGAACTGCGGCCCGGAGCGCTATACCAAAAGCCACCCCTGCCCGTGAACCCAGCGTCACCTCTGGAGCGTGCAAATTCACTATCAAAACCATCGGTATGTGTATTCGAACCCCTTCTATCCACAAAGAATTTGTCTGGACACTTTTATGGGCGCATACAGTAGCATTTTGTGCCAAAAGCACTGGTGTCGCCTACTTGGAGCTCAACCTGCGGCCACAGCGCTTGCTTCCGGTCACTTCGGGGAAGCGGCTGCGGACAGCGCGTGGACCTACACGCACCGCTATGCCATCTGCTCGTCCGCAGAGTCGAATTCTGTTGCGTAGAGGAGTACGTGCCACTGGTCCGAATGCGGGTTGATCTCGACGTCGACGTCGGCGTTCACAACTGCGCCCGCGCCCACAGTTCCACGACTTTCCCGCAGTTCGTGCATAGTCTTCGACGTCGCAGCAGCATCACTCGACGCGGAAAATTGCCACATACACATAAAGAAGGTCGGTTCTCGGTGCATATAAAATCTGGGAATCGTTCACGATGCATTGCGCACACAGATGGCATTCGGTACCATGGCGTCGCGACCGGCGCGGGCTGCTCGGCTGGGCAACGACATCCTCCTCCAAATCTTCTATCATCTAGAGACGGACGTGTCTCTCTGCGTCGTCGCTCTCGTTTGCCGCTCGTGGACAGCACCTGCCCAGGTGTTGCTATACAACACCATCTGCATTGGCCCAAGGGACCCTGGCGACTCGGCCTCCTTCGCACGAGGCAGCCTTTTCGCTTGCACAATGAAAGCTACCCCACGTCTCACAAGCCTGGTTCGCTATCTCTCCCTTCACACCGGTGCAGGTGTCATTCGGGACCAGGTCGAATGGCTTCACCTGCTTCCAGAACACGGTCTCAATCGATTCCGATACATGTGGTCTTCCGAGAGCACGTTCGATCCCTACGTCCTCGTGGCCCCAGCCGTCCGCACAGTCGCCCACTTCATCGCCCACGGGCCACAAAATCCCGACACGCTCCGAGCGTGTCTCTCCCTCCCCAATCTGGAGACACTCGAGGTGTCTCTCGCCGATTGCGATGACGACGACGACGACGACGACGCGGGTTGGCGAGACTGGGAGATCCGCGCCTCCCTCGCCCCCCGTCTCCGGAAACTCATGATCCGCGTCTACTTCGTCGCGTGCCCCGCCGCCCTCGCCCTCTTCACCGCGTTCGCGCCCCAGCTCTCCGCGTTCCAGCTGCACGCCATGTACGAGATCTTCCAGCCGCACCGCGAGTGGGCGGCCGCGCTCGGCACCGCGTTCGGGAGCGGGAGCCGGCTCAGGCAGCTCGTCCTGAGCGGCTCGATGTCCTGGACGGAGGACGGCCGGCCGTTCATGGACGCCGTCGTGCGGCGGAACCGCGCGCTCGCGCTCGTCCGGTGCCCGCAGGGGTCGTACACGGACGCGTTCTTCCGCGACCTGCCGCCGACCGTGCGGGTGCTCGAGCTGTACGTGGACGTGGACGCGGACGCGCCGCACTCCCGGCCCTTCGCGCACGAACGCGTGCTCGTCGAGCTGCTTCGAGAGCGACGGCGCCGCGGGAGCGCTCTCGGGGAGGTCCGCTTCCTTTCGCAGTACCGGACGACGGCTCCGTTGTCGGCCGCGGTCGTCGAGGCTGCGCTGGAGAGCGGGGTCGGGCTGGCGTGCGAGCGGGCGGGGGTGTACACGCCGGTGCGGTGCATGTCGGAGGCGGACATCGTCGAGTCGAGTGAGTGCGAGGCTCTGTCCTTTCGTAACTCGTTGTGTGTTTCGATTGATGTTGATGGATGGGTTGGTTTTTGCAGGCTTCAGCTCCGATTTCTGTTCTTAAGCTTCCGTGCACGCTGTAGTGTAAGTTAGTGTAGAATTTCTGCTCGTCTGCACCACAGTATTTATTATCAGTTCAATACTCAGAAGGTTGTGCACTTGTTCTGGGCCCACCAGTTTGGTCTCGGCGCAGCCTCGCTAGCGCTGGACAGGTATGCGCTGACGTCATCGCCTACTCTCGAGTGCATAACCCGCAGTGGGGCGCAGTTTCTCCATCGTGCTTCCTGCCCTCTGCATGGTCCTTATAATCCGCCCAACTCTCGCTCTTCTCGTCGCCTCTGCCTCTCTCAGACCGTCGCTCGCATCCACCACCGCCCTGGTCTCATCCTCTTACTGCCCGTATTCCCCCCCCACCCACACTGGCACTGCCCCTCTCAACCCCAGCCAACGCCGCTTCTCCGTCACGGTCATGGCCACCGCCGAGCAGACCACCACGCCCGCGTCCGCCGAGTTCGTGCAGGAGCACCTCTCCGCGCTCCTCAAGTCGCCCTACATCCACTTCACGCAGCCCCAGATCCCCGGCATCCGCCTCGGCCACGGCCCCGTCGACCTCTTCAGCACCCGCTTCGCCAACTTCTTCACCCACGACGCCACGGGCGCCGTCGCGGGCCGGGAGCTCGACAGGGACGGGCTGAAGCGGGCGCTGCTCGCGCTCCAGAAGAGGTGGGACCCGGACTCGGCGCGCTTCGTCGCGCAGGGCGAGGCCAGCAAGGTGCGTCAGGATAATAGCATGCTTCGTCAGCGGGAGATGGGGTTCTGATGCGAGGCCTGGGGGCAGCCGTCGTCGAAGTTCGTGTGGACGCAGAAGGACGCGGGGAGCGAGACTGAGGTGACCGCGTCTGCAGAGTGAGTCGTCCAGGTCCTGCTCCTGATCGTGTGGATGTCGTCGCTGACGCCGAGGACTCGGACAGCGTCAAGGAGGAGGGTGGCACGCAGCGCATCCACCGTCTTACCCTCGATGGGGACCAAGCCCTGTTCTCGTGAAGGCTCTCGGATGTTCGTCGTTCGGTAGTTTCGTGGAGCACTGTGTATTGGTATTCCGGTGTCTGGATCCAGCAGCAGTTTGTATTCTTTAATGTTGTGTTTGTAGTCGGCGTTAGCGGATTATTAGAAATCTACGTGATGTTTGATCGTGTCTGTCGCCTGCCTTGTACGAACCCCGGGATGCATCCGTTAGATGGGGGCGAGTATGAAGTAGTTGCATGTCGGGTCATTTGCAAGGCTCAAGGGAGACCGAGGGCTGGAGGTGTAGGTATCCTAGGTCAATATTCAAGGCGAGAATGAGAAGGCTAGGTACAGTCGTTTCCGAAATTGATGTCCACGCGCGTCTGAACGCGAAAAAAAAATTGAAAAAATCGAAAATTCATGTTCACAGTTTCCACTGCTTGTACTTCCTTGAAGGTGCATATATGAGCTTGGCATTGTGAAAGCACACGGGAAGTTGAATCAGCAGAATGGACTGAGTTTCTCAGCAGGAAAGCGATGAGTCGTCATCAGGAAGGGAATCCAAGTCCTCGCCTCAGTCAAATACGATTCCTGTCGATTGTTGATTCGTTTGAGTTCCTTCAATATCTAATATATGGGTTAATTTATTCAGGGTGCTATACGGGCCCTCAGGCCTCAACATCGAAGGGTGAACGGAATTCATCCTATCGAACTTCTCAGCCAGATAGACGCTGGAAGGTCGTCGAGGAGACAGTCGCGTTTCGCACCTCCCCACTGCCTTCAAGCCTGAAAATTGGCTCCTAAAAATCGGAAACGAATACGGAAGCTGGTCAAGATAGTATTTCGGCTAATCCCACCCCGAGAGGTAACTCTTTCTCTGTAAATGAGGTTGAGTTCGTTCCGGATGACGAGGATCGCCAGCGGCGCCGTGCGTGGCTGAATTCTCCTTCCTTTCGATATATAGGACATATGTCATGTATAAAGATGTCCCGTGTGTAGAATATAGTGGTCTAGGGTGGCAGAGTTGGCCCCCATTCATGCTCCATGAGTTTTCGTATTTTTCGATTTTTTTCGCGCTTAGACGCGCGTGGACATCAATTTCGGAAACGACAATGTGGCGAGCGCCCAAGTGGGCGAGGCACGTGGAGTGCGCAGACGCCTCCTCCGACCGTCACTTTGTCGATTTCGACTTTGAGCTCTGGGCAGTGTCTCTCTCTTCTCTGCCGTCTCTTGCGATGACTCAAGACCCCCCCTCTTCCTCTCGTCTCTCTCACCCGTCTTCCAATGCCGACAGTCAATCCCAGACTCATGGCGGCAACACGGGTATCGACCCCGCCACTTTCTACGGCTCCTCCGCCTCTGGCCTCGGCTCCACCACTACATCCTACATTCCCCCGGAGAGCACATCTTTTCGACACCCTGTGCTCGTCGAAGAGGAGTTCGTCCCCAAAGATCCCCAGTCCTGGGCCCCCGATACCATCTCCGCCTGGGGCGAACCCTCCGACGGGTGGGACAACCTCAACTCTCTCGGCGACGCCTGGGGCGAGCCCGACGTCTCTCGCAAGATCCCCATAGACGGCAGAGACGACTACGAGGAGGTCCATTGGTACGATCCTGCCGTCCGCGCTCTCCACTCTCGCCCCGGCGCAGGCGTCCTCCCGCCGCTCCTCGCAGACTTGCTCCATGATCCCGACCACGCCCTCTACTCCGTCAGCACACAAGTCCGCCCCCCGCTCATCTCCCCTCCTTCGCCCTACACGCCTACTCCGGACGAGGTGCGCACCGCCATCCCCCACCCGAACGCATACTTCTGCCGCGAGCACAACGGCTGGGTCCTCCTGCTCTGGAAGGCCTCCACCGTCCTCCCCCCGCTTGTGAAGGAACCGGAACCGCCCATCCCCGACCAGAGCCGCCGGAAGCGGACCAACTCTTGCGTTGGGGACGGCGAGCAGCCGTTTGGCCAGGCGAACCTCACGCACCACTGGCACCGGTACGAGAAGGCGGTGGACGCGACGAAGCTCAACCCGCCGTACGCGCACGGCGAGCTCGTGCTCGACCTCTACCTCTGCTGCCAGTGCTCGATGTACTGCCTCGTCTCGGACGTCATACCCGGCGTGGTCCCCCTCGCGCTCGTGAACAACTTCACGCTCGACAAAATCGGCCATCCGGCCATCGACAAGACGCCGAAAGCCACTGCGGTCGCGGGGTGGGAGACAGTGCTAACGTGAGTGGAATGTCTTGTCTGGGTTCACGTTATTAGAATATCGGATTCCGTGCCAACTGCGACTAGCCTAGTCGCGGGACTTGTGTTTCAAATGTTTGGTAAATTAGGGGAGGTCAAAGTTGACAATCCCCGTGCGATTCTGAATGCGATTTTGTGGCGATTCTGGGGCTGAGAATCGCCATTAAAATAATCCGAAAACGTAATTCTGGGCGCGATTTTGGGCGCGATTTTGCGTCTGTCCGCGTTGTTTTCTTAGGTACATAGGTCTCTGTGGGGACTACGCTTCGCACGAGTGGCGATTATATTGACATTGGTCCTGCAGCATCATCGATAACCGGCTGTGGAGAGATGAGAAGCGGTCGCTGCCTGTAGCGCGGACAAGGTTCCGCACGAAGATTGGCTGGAACGAGCATGTGTGAGTTGCGTTCATAGCTCCACGGCGCGTGTACTGACTAGGCGCAGCGAGCGCGTGTTTGCGGCGCTCGGGTTCCCGCTCGACAAATTGAGCCAGAGCGAAGAGGACGGGAAGGCGGAGGAGCTCGCGCTGCAGCCGCCGCCGATCGACCCGTCTACGGCGGAAGGGAAGGCGTCGCGGACGAAGCTTCTGCGGGCGTGGGTGGAGCTGAGCGCGTGGTTGGCGATCTTCGAGAAGGCGAATAGTGAGTAGCATTGGCAGCCCGGTGCGTTGTTACTGATTCGTTCACAGAGGAGGCGTTCAAGGACTACAACACGATGGTCGTCCACGTCAAGGCGGACAGCGAGCGGGATCTGTACCAGACGGGGATCGGCGCGCACGTCTCGCAGAGTCGGTATTTCTATTTGCTATTCCTGTTGCCCGTCTTACGTCCTGTGCAGTAGCGCGAGGGATTCTCCCGGAACACATCGTCTCCGAGACGCAACTGGAGCCGTCATGGATAGCGTTGGGCATGACGCCAAGCACGTATTCGTGGGGTAAGTCTTGTTCCCGGCCAACTCACTCGTTACCCTGACCCAGTCCCCGCCAGAGCACCTCGCCTTCGCGTATCTCGCGCAGTGTAGGTGCGACCCCGCGAACACGATGGTGTACTTCACGCACCTGGTCACGATCGTGAACGCGCTGTTGAACCTGCGAGCGGGCGGGCTGGACCAGCTTCAGGCGTTCATCGTGCAGGAGAAGGAGCGTTATCGGTTCACGATCGACGAGCACGCGAGGTACGGGCGGATGCTCGGGTTCGGGCGCGACAACGACCTTGGGGTGGAACTGGACAGCGAGGTGGACGACGAGTTCATCGCGCGGGCGTGGCGAAGTGCGCGGCAGCGGGCGTGGATGAACGGGGGGGACGCGTCGCAGAAGCGGGCGCAGCTGAACGACGCGCTGAAGGTGGTCGCGGAGCAGCGGGGCAGCGCTGCGCTGATGAAGGTGTGGATAGAGGAGAAGGGGAGCGGGATGTCGCCCGAGACGGCGTACCAGACGCTGGACGTGCCGAGGGAGGTGGACGAGACGATGTTGCTGACGGTGTATTCGATGCGGGTATGTGGTTCCCTACATTGTCTGGACGGCCTTGATGAGTTTGAGCCCGGCCAGATTGAGGACCAGCCGAGTCAGTCGGAAAGGATGCGCGAGGCTCTGAACGTCATCGCGGAGGTGACTAACAGCGAGCGATTGCGGCAGTTTTTGGCTACAGGCCGTGACCGTGGGTGGTTTCGTTCTTTAGCCATACCCGTATCTTACAGTTTCATAGCGGGGGACACGACTATCCTGAACACGAGTCCTGAGATGCCGAGAGGTCTCAACCAGCTCGGGAATACGTGCTACCTCAACTCGCTCCTGCAGTACTTTTACACCATCAAGGATCTGCGTGTGGCTATCGGATCTCTGACAACGGCTGACTCCAAGTTTCTTGATGACAGCAAGTTTACGGACGACGATCTGAAGCGCCACCGTGTCGGTGGCCGTCTTGTCACGCGTCGCGAGATCTTGCGGTCCAAGAAGTGTACGCATTTTCACATCTGGACTTTCTTGTGACTGACACACTGCGCAGTCGTCAATCTCCTCTCTGAACTATTCTGGAACATGGAGTTCTGCGAAACAGCTTCCGTGACGCCCGCGATCGAGCTCGCGAAACTTGCGCTGGTGACGTCGCAGGACGAGGAGGAGGACGAGACTGACAAGGCAGGCACCGACTCCTCGAACGATACTGACGCGACGCTCGTTGACGATATGGCCCCCCGCCCCTCTTTCGACCGCCCGTCCCCGCCCGCACCCGCACAGAGCCCGACGGGCAGCGTGCTTGGCAAGCGCGCCCGCGATCGCGACGTCGATGGAGACGGCGAGTTGCCGATGGACATCGACTCTACCCCCGCGCATTCGCCCTCAGGGCCGAGCGCACCGAGCCCCCCAAGTTCGAAGGCGAGCGGGTCGAGTGGGTCGGGCGGGTCGAGTGAGGACGCGGCGGGCTTCATCGACGACGCCGTCGGCGGACCGTCGACGTCCAAGCTGCCTGTAGCGGGCAACGGCGACGGCGAGGCGGACCCGGATGTGGAGATGAAGGACGGGTCGTCGCAGTCGCAGGGAGCAGGGAAGGTGCCGCCACCGCTGCCGCCGAGGAAGAGGCAGGCCGCGGACTCGGTGATGATGTTCGGTACGTGTCGTCGTGTCCGTTCCACTAGGATATGGGCTGAATGTGTTCCTGCAGGGCGTCAACACGACGTGTCGGAGTGCATGGATAATTGTATGTTCCAGATCGAGACCGCGCTGCTCGACTTTCAGGGGATAGCCGTATCGGAGGACGACAAGACGAGTCCGATCAAGAGGTAGCCTTGCATAACCTTTGAGTCGGATGCGGACTGACTTGGCGCGTCGTAGGCTGTTCTACGGCAAGAAGCGACAACGGCTGGTCTCGCTCTCGCCCAATGACGACGCCCGACACCAGTCATCCATTCATGAGAAGGAGGATCTGTTCTCGCAGGTACATGTGAACGTCGCCGAGGAAGGGTTCGATTTGTACGATGGGCTCGCGCGATACTTTGACGATGTCGTTGAGATCGGCGGCCAGAAGAAGCAGATGGAGGTCTCGATTGTCGATCCACCACCACTTCTGCAAGTGCAGCTTCAGGTAGCATTCCCCCCCCCCCCCCGGGTCAATTATTTGAATGAAGCTCATGTTTTTTTAGCGAGTACAATTCAACCGCGAGACGCAACAGGCGTATAAATCGCAAGCATACGTCAAGTTTGGAGAGACGATCTACATGGACCGTTTCCTCGACAGCGCAGATCCCGGGAAAAAGGCGCGCTCGAAGGCCATCCAAACGGAGCTCACCACGTCTCGAGAACGCGTACACCGTCTCACACAGGGGAAGGTACGTACCACCTGGAGGTTCGTGGCGCCACACAGCACTAACCTTCTGTGTAGCACGCTCCATTCGCGCCAGCGTTTAGCAACACCGTTGAATACTTGACGAAGCAAACGGCGATCGACCTCGGACTGGACGACGACTTTGCGGTCTCGCTCTCCCGCGAGGAGTCGCTTATCACCGAGCAGCTGCGCGTCGAGCGCGAGCGCACGACGGCGCTGAAGGCGCAGATGGAGGAGATCTGGAAGGACGAGACAGCGGCCGCGTACGAGCTCACGTCGGTCTTCATCCACCGCGGGTCGTCGCCGTCGTGGGGCCACTACTTCTTTTACTCGCGGAACCTGCCCGACCGCCCGGACGAGTGGTTCAAGTACAACGACTCGGACGTGAGCGCGGTGTCGAAAGACGAGGTGCTGGCAGACACCACTAGCTCGACGGCGAATCCGTACATGGTGAGGACTTACGATACGATCATGCGTGTGTGTTGGCGACGAAGTGCTGACGGATCCTTTCCTTTTCTTGGTGCAGCTGGTCTTTGTGCGGAAAGGCTACGACGCGATTGACACCGTGCATAGATTCAACCCGGACACTCTGCAAGACGACGAGTGAAGGGGGGCGCGCATCTTGTTTCTGGAGTACGCTTACTCACCGTTTAGTCTTTGAATCTTCATGACCTTGGCCTTGAATCGCTCTCACGCCCATTGGACCCTGCATCTTGTCGAATCTGTATCCATGCATCTGCAACAATGTAGCACCAACGCGCATGCTTCCCATGTTGTCCTAGTCGATTCCCCCGAATCATAGTTCTATTTCCTCGCGCTCGCCTTTTCCACATCTCTGTCCTTCTGACTGCTACGCGACAACTCCTTGCAGTCTGGCAAACACCAACCATGCACTTCTCTCCTCGATCGCTTCCCAATGCTCCAACGGCTCAGGCCCTCCTACGATGCTCACGCGACTAGTTCTGACCTCCCGCGCACAGTGTCTGTGACGGCGTTCGCATCCTTCTCCGGTCAATGACCCGACCACTGAGTCTGCGACTCTGCGTCGACACTCGCCATCGAAAACACTTAAGACATAGAACAAAGTTGATCCTGTCGGTCAAGCATTCTGTAGGGGATAGAGAGATATCACATAGTAGACTTCTATTCCAACAGGGCCCACGACACGAAACAGGTAAGAATACAGACTGCTGCTGGAGAAACCCGGATACTATAACACAGTGTACAATGAGGCTACTGAACATCCGAGAGCCTTCACGAGAACAGGGCTTGGTCCCCATCGAGGGTGAGACGGTGGATGCGCTGGGTGCCACCTTCCTCCTTGACGCTGTCCGAGTCCTCGGCGTCAGCGACGACATCCACAAGATCGGGAACAGGACGACTCACTCTGCAGACGCGGTCACCTCAGTCTCGCTCCCCGCGTCCTTCTGCGTCCACAGGAACTTCGACGACGGCTGCCCCCGGGCCAAACCCGACATCAGAACCCCATCTCCCGCGGACGAAGCATACTATTATCCTGACGCACCTTGGCAGCCTCGCCCTGCGCGACGAAGCGCGCCGAGTCCGGGTCCCACCTCTTCTGGAGCGCGAGCAGCGCCCGCTTCAGCCCGTCCCTGTCGAGCTCCCGGCCCGCGACGGCGCCCGTGGCGTTGTGGGTGAAGAAGTTGGCGAAGCGCGTGCTGAAGAGGTCGACGGGGCCGGGGCCGAGGCGGATGCCGGGGATCTGGGGCTGCGTGAAGTGGATGTAGGGCGACTTGAGGAGGGCCGAGAGGTGCTCCTGGACGAACTCGGCGGACGCGGGCGTGGTGTGCTCGGGGGTGGCCATGACGGAGAAGAGGCGCTGGCTGGGATGGCTGGGATTGAGAGAGGGGTGGGCGGGGGAGTACGGGCAGTAAGAGGATGAGGACGAGACGAGCGCGGTGGTGGACGCGAGCGACGGTCTGAGAGAGGCAGAGGCGGCAAGAAGAGCGGGAGCCGGGCGGATTATAAGGACCATGCAGAGGGAGGAAGCTGATTACGAGGCTTCCCACTGCCACGAGTTATGCACTGTTATGCACTGGAGAATATAGGCGATGACGTCAGTGCGGTACGGCCCGTACTGCCTGACCGGCGCTAACGATGGGCAGTCTCGACCAAGGGCCGGTGGCCCAGAGCCAAACGCACAATGCCCTGAAATTTACGAACAGAAGTCATGAAACTGAAACCTGCGAAGACAACCCATTTATCAATTGCCACCCACAACAACATAACGAACGTCGCACTTACTCGACTCGACGATGTGAGCCTCCGATATGTACTGCACCGACTTGTACAACCGCACAACCCCGCCCGCTCGCACGCCAGCCTGACTCCGCTCTCCAGAGCAGCCTCCACGGCCTCGGCCGATAACGGAGCCGTCGTCCGGTACTGGGACAGGAAGCGGACCTGCCTGAGAGCGCTCTGGCGTTGTCCGGTCCTAGCCTCTCGAAGCAGCTCGACGAGGCCGCGTTCGTGCGCGAACCGGGAGTGCGATGAGCTCGAGTGAATAGTTTTGCTAAACGAATTCGTCCATGAATATTGAATAGCTAGCCGTCCTTCGTCCAGGATATCGAGCCGCTCAGGAGGAGCCACTTCAAGTTGCGCTCACATCCGTCTCTGGACGATGGAAGCTTTCGAGGAGGATGTCGTTACCCAGCCGAGCCGCTTGCGCCGTGTGCGACGCCATGGTATCAAATGCCATCTGTGTGCGCATCGTAAACGACTCATTTTATATGTACCGGGAACCGACCTTCGTTATGTGGCGAAATTTCCGCGTCGAATGATGATGATGCAGCATGCTTCGACCAAGGCTAACCACCACGTTCCAACTGCACGAAAGTAGTGGTACTGTGGGCGCAGTTGCGACTTGGGTCGCCGACGTCGAGGTCAGCCTGCCTCGGGAATGTGGCACATACACCACCTCCGCAACAGCATTCGACTCTGCGGACGACGAGCAGATGGCATAGCGGCGCGTGTAAGGTCCATACGCCGTCCGCAGCCGCTTCCCCGAAGCCAGAACAGCCGGAAGTAAGCGCTGTGGCCGCAGGTGCACCTCCAAGTAGACGACGCCAGTACTGTCGGCACAAAATGCTACTGTATGCGCCCATAAAAGTGTCCAGAAAAATTCTTTGTGGCCACAAGGGGTTCAAATACACATACAGATGATTTTAGTGGTAGGCTCGACGGTCTAACGACTGCGAACGAATTCACCGAGCCATCCCCACTTCGACAGGATCGTGACATTCCCGAACGAAAAGGTCAGTACATTCTGTTTT
Organism: Ganoderma lingzhi; assembly: GCA_026283605.1. Classification (NCBI taxonomy): domain Eukaryota; kingdom Fungi; phylum Basidiomycota; class Agaricomycetes; order Polyporales; family Polyporaceae; genus Ganoderma; species Ganoderma lingzhi. Next base: position 4,990,636 of record JAPJYM010000001.1, read on the forward strand.
ATGCGACCATTTCCCTGAAGTCTTGCAGCATTCCGTAGAGAGCACTTCTGCCTCGTCAACATACATAGGCCAGCGTGTCAAAACTCGCGCGATATCGAGGATGATATCGCGACACGCTTCCCGACGCAGTCAACCGTGACTGCGGCCCGGAGCGCTATACCGAAAGCCACCACCGGCAATGAACTGAGCGTCACCGTCAGACTCGGAGTGCGTAAATCCTGTGCGCCGACGGTTCCGCACAATGCAGCAGCTTTCACGTGGATCTGATACTGAGTACTGATACACGTGGTGTGTGTGTGTGTGTGTTAGGAGATAGTTCTCCGTGCTAGAATTCTCACCTTGGCGGAATGGGTAGTGGGGACTGACTTCGAGCTCATGATGGTGGATGCGAGCCAACGCGGCAAGCCTCCCTTTGGCGCCTACGTGGCTTCGGGGTGCGCCGGAAGCTCCCAGACACAGACTTAATTAAGCGCCTATGCTGAGGATGGGCGCTTGAACGTCCTCTCTCAGCGCCTCAGCTCTTCGTCTTCTACTACTTGCGTCAATACGGTGATGAGCCGACGGTGAACCGGTGACGCGTGACGACGCAGGATGCAGCTCCCAATCGTGAGTACGTAACGTTCAAGCCGAAGCGTCAAGTAAGGCCGCCGAATACATTTTATTCAAAGCCAACTCCGGTCGGTGAATAACCATGAGCGGATGGGAAGAGTGCTGACCAACATTATATCCACTTAGGTGATGCAGTACTGTCACTATCTTGTGTTTTTATTCCCTGGCGTTGAATTCCTTGTACTTTTCTACAGAATATGCCATATGACTACTTCGAAAGTTGCCCCCAAAAGGTACATTGGGTGGATGCACGCAGCACAGCCCCGTTTTGTCTCCGCCGCCACGGGTTCACTTCCCACTTTCTGCTTACCCATTTTCCCGCCGGTACGAAGTTCAGGTGGATACGCTTCACTTATATATATGTTCAGGCCTACTCGTTCTCCGAAAGCCGAACGTCGACCATAGTCTCCTCCCCCCCGATCTGCCCAAACCTACTATTGGACAGTTTTCCAGATGTCGTCGCAGCCAGAAACCGTATGGTTTATCACCGGGTACGCCGTCCACTTCGAGCTAGTTTCACATCCATTGTTATCAATAATCCGCCGTTCACAGGACGAGCCGTGGAATCGGCCTGGAGATGACGAAGCAGCTCCTCCAGTCCCCTAGCAACACCGTACTCGCCACCTGTCGAAGCCCCTCGAAAGCGGACGCCCTGCAAAACCTTGCCGCGTCTGCAGGCCCTGGGCGGCTGCACGTCCTCCGTCTCGACGTGAACGACATCCGGTCGATCAAGGACGCGGCACGCGGGGCCGCGCAGATCGTCGGCGAGCAGGGCGTCGATTATCTGGTCAACAACGCTGGCATCGTGAGTCCTCGTCCTCAGCGCATGCATCGTTGCCCCCCGTGCTCTCGCACAAACTGAAAAAACCGCTCGCTGTATGGTACGCCCGACCACTGCTGGCAGAGCCCCGGTGGAGACGACACGGCCTTCACGCTCGAGTTCGACAGCCTCGTGGATGCCTTCAAGACCAACGTCGTCGGGCCCGCGTCCGTCGCGCAGTCGCTCATCCCCCTTGTCGAGAAGAGCCGCAAGAAGACGATCGTCAACATCTCGAGCACGCTCGGGAGCATCGGGACGGCGGCGGACTATGGGACGATGGCCACGTCCTACCCCGTCGCCAAGGCGGGCCTGAACATGCTCGTGCGTCGCCCCACACGCCACCACTGTTCACTATTCGCCATTCCGCGTTCATCTCGCTGACTCCCCCGTCCACACCCCGGCGGCAGACGTCGAAGCAGGCAAAGGAACGCGCCGACATCACCGCGGTGACGATCTGCCCCGGGCACCTCCAGACAGGTAAGTACGGCGTCGGGCGTCCAAAATTGATTTTGATTGCACCACCGGCGGCAGGCTCGAGTCGGTTGCTGACCACGGGCGTTTTTGTGCCTGCGCGCGCGCACGTACTTACTTAGATATGGGCGGCAAGGGTGCGCCGTTGCACGTGTCCGTTGGCGTCGGCGGCGTCCTCAAGGTCGTCGGCTCGCTCACGCCCAAGGACAGCGGCTCCTTCTTCAACCACAAGGGGGAGCGCGTGCAATGGTGATGGTACTTTTTGCTCGTGATGGCCGTGGTAACGTCGTACGCGCCTTTCGAAGGTACATGGAGGGTGGGAGCGACGAGGTGGGGACTCGAGGGTGCTGTAGATGTAGATTATGCGTGAGTTGGAAATATCTCTGATTTACAGGAAGGAGGGCGATGTGCGATAGAACAACTTTGGCGTGCGCCTCTAAGAATTCTCAAACGCGCATACGGCCCCCGCGTATAGGTGAGCATATCCTCTTCCGCCGAGTCACGCACAAGCTTACGCATAATTTGTTAGATGTCCCAGTGCGAATGATCTGACCGACGAGCATGCGCAGTTCCTGTCGAAGGCGACCGGTTCTCTTCTCCTGGATTGGACACGTTTTACTGGGTCGTCCCCCGTCTTAGTAGGGAAGGCTCCGTTTTGCGCGCCCATCTCAGCCTCTCCACCTTTCGCGCCCTCGCACGGGGTTGGACGTGGTCGACGTCCGCAGTAACACTGCCGATGCCCGTGCGGCGCCTTCTTCAGGAACCCGACCAACCCCCCCCCCCCCGCCCTCAAGTTCTTCAAGTTGTCTCTCGTCCCTCCCCGCCCGAGTCGATGCTCTCGCTAATCGCGATGATCCGTGATTTCCTCGACGCCCGTGTCTTCGTCCGTCCCCAAGCACTCGCCGTCTGGGTTCTACTCGTGGGCCTCCTTCACGCCCTCGCGTATCCAACGTTGAACCGCGGTTGGAACGTCAACAGACGTTTAATTGGACTTCTTCGTCGGGCTCATACTTAACCAACTCGTCGCGCCGTGGGCCGGGCCGGACTTTCCCGGACGCTTAAGACAGGCGCTCAACAGCAAATTGGGCGCCTTGCGAGTTACACCGTGACGATACCGTAACCTTGGCCGTCACCCACACGCCTGCTGAACGTGAACCGTGACGTGGGGGTGGCCTGGAAGCAATTTTTATCAAGACGATCTCCGGTAGGTGGATAACCACGAGCAGGTGCGTTGGGAGGTGCACGTGACTAACATTCTACGCCTTATGGCTACTACTAGAATGTGTCGTACGCCCGCGCGGAAAACGGTTCCTGCCAGTGCACGGAATATTGGTGGTTGCCTGGCCCACTCCGCCACGTCCGACCCGGAAGCTGTTCCATACCGATCTACTCGGCCGGAAAAACATGCCGTGCCCGACGCGCTTTCGTTTGTCGAGCCGGAGAACGGCCGGGCGCTGGAATTTAAGGTTCAGTTATCAGCGGAGGAAGACGAGCATGAGGCATGCGAGGACCGATTGAACCTTGTAAACTGACCAACACACGAAATCCTCGTGTACGAAAGAGGACAGTGTGAATAGCATGAACACCCTGACTCCATCCTTCGTCCTCCTCCCACTGTCCTCACCCGTCGTCGACTCTACACTTGTTGCCAAGTTACGGGCGGACCTCTCATCGAGTCATGCCTTTCATCCCGCCCAGCCTGTTCAGCCCCGACGCGTATCTCAGGCTGGCGCAAGGTCCAGCACAATCTCCGTTCAACGTCTCTCTCCCGCCCATCGATCGCGATATCCCCGACATCATACGTGAGTATGGCCCGTTGCAGTGCCCAGCTCCGCCAACACTCACCACTGTTGCGCCCGCAGCCTCTCTCCCCAGCGGCGACTCTGTCCTAAACTTCTTCCGCGGATGGTGGCAAGGTCCGTCTGGCACGCCACTCCGTCTTACTCTCGAGCTTATGCGTTGCGCAGCCATCGTCGGTTTCTTTGTCGACACGGTTCCCACCAAAGCCCGCCAATTCGCAGCGGACCACCCCGAGGTCGTCAAAGTCGGAGGGACCGTCGTCGTCGTTATCGTCGCCGCGATCGCGTTGTATTTCGTGCTGCCGTTGTTGGTCGCCGTGTTTGCTGCAATACTCGCCGGCCTCGCCTCCGCTGTTGTGGCCGTGACAACGGGTAATCTTTCATGATACGGGAGGGAAACGCGCACTGACCGCACTGGCATCGTCTGGTGCAGGCGTTGCTTTCGTCTTCATGGCCATTGAATACCTCGTCCTGTGGGTGGTATGGGGCGTCCTGCACGTCCTTGGTTTTACTGCGCAAGGGATAGCAGCAGGTACGCCGCCGGCATTTCCCCACAACTCCGCATGCGACATGAGTGTGCTCACCCAAAGCTTCTTGTTGTCGCAGGGTCCATCGCAGCGGGCGTTCAAAGCGCCGTCTACGGGGGGTTCACGACTGGGCTGTTTTCGATGCTCCAGTCTTTGGGGATGACCATCGGACGACTCGCGGCGGGTGTCGTCACTGCCGTGGCACTGGTGGTGGCTTGATCGAGTTGGCTTGAGACGGTACTGGTACTGCTGCCGCTAGTCTAGGGAATCGTCTTCCGTGCAGCGCTGCGGCCCAGTGGATGGCAACAGGACGGCGCCGGGGTGGTTTGGACGTCGTGGGCTGGGAGCCTGCGCGGTGCTCACGATCTGCAACAACGAATGCACACAAGTAGCAGTAGTACTGCGAGACTCACTAGACGGCCATGGGTAGCTCTGGTACTCCTGCTCCGGCGAAGTCGAAGTCGGACTGTGCGCGATCTCCGGGGTTCTTCTTCGCATCCCCTATCTCCGGTCCGAAACGGATAGGAAGCGCTTCTGTAGACGAAACCAGCTGCTATTCGAAACCAGTCGGTTTCTATCGGTCGGAAGGTTGGATGACTATTCGGTCCCTACGTTCTATGGGAGGGGGGGCGGGGAGCTTCCGTCGTCCCCGCTAGCGGCCACTCATTTTGAACAAGGTTCATGGGCAGGAAGAGATGCGAATGCGTGCTGCGGTAGATCATACTTTTGCTTTTGCTTGCGTACGAACACCGTCCTGTACAACCGTGACGACGCGCCGGCCCGCGTCCTGTACGAATAAATAAATTAGCAAAAATTCGTGCGTGCAGTGACCGTGACCGACCGTGGTCCTCGAGCGTGCTTCACCGTGACCGTTCCGACTCGTGTCCCGTCTCCGGCGCGATGGCCGACACCGTGTCGAGTCCGAGATCTTCGAGCATGATGCATGATGTCCAACTTGTCGCCCACCCAGGCTCACGGTCTGGACCCAATCCCGGGGGCTCCCGAAATCGAAATCACCTCAGGCAATCTCCCCGGCCGCCTCCGCTCCAATTGTCCATCTATGCCACACGCTCGTGTTGGACTCATATATGATATGCCGACCGGGGCCAAGGACGAACGCGCGGAGCATAAGTCCGCCGCCAAGAACGTGACGAAGCTGGTACCAGAGTTTCCCGCCGCGTGCGCGTTCGCGTCAGGCCCGGGCGCGAGGACGGGGCTCTCGGCGCGGGGGGGTTGCGACGCAGACGCGGGCCATGGACCGTATGGGGAGGAAGTAGCGGAGCATGCACCGCGAGCAGGCCGGAGGGGCGAAGAACTGTTCAATGGGGGGGAAGGTGGGAGGTGGGCGCGTCGCCGTCACGCGTACGGTAGCCGGCCGCGCGCAAGCGTCGCGCGTGTGGATCATCACACATGGCGATGTCACACGGCACCGTGACCCTTGCGCTGGGCACTTAGCCACACGACGCTCGTTTGGTCTTGAACACAAGCACGCATTCGCAACGGCGCATGATCATGATCACGTACTAGTATTCCATTTGACTTCAACAACTTGAATTCGATTCGATTCGATTCGATTACAGACCTCAACGTCGGCTTTCAACACGGGCACGCTGTTCTAATCATACAAATACACCCGCTTCACCTCTTGGAGGTGGCCGCGACGACCGCATCGTGGCTGAGGTCCGCGCCCCCGTAAAACAGGATCGCCAAGCGGTCCTCCGTCTCGAGCTCCGTCTCGACCTTGTCCGGGTCGATCTCCTTGTTCTCCAGGCGGATCGACTCGGTGATCCTGTCTGCGAGCTGCGATAAAACGAAGGGCCCGCAGGACCCCCGTATGTAAGCCACAGCCCGCCATCCCGGAGACGAGTGGTATGTGCATCGAAGAAAGACAGCACTTGCATATTTCGCCCTGTAGGGATCGGGCTCTGAGCCTCCGGGAGAAGCGTCGACGTAGGCTTTGAACATCGCGAGCTGTGAGGCGAGGATCTCCCCCTCCCGCTTGAAGACCGCCGTCGTCAGCCGCGCGGGCTGCAGGCCGTGGATCGCCTTGACCAGCTTTTCCTTCCTGCCCGTCCGTCCCCGACCCCCGTCCGAGTCAGTGCCGCGCCGCAGAGAGAAGCGATGCGTTGGGACGCGACGCACTGCTCTGCGCCCTCGAATGCCTCGAGAAAGCCAGCGACAAGGCCGACGACGAGGCCGATGCCGGCCAGAACGCCGAGGAAGACGCTCACGCTCGCCACCACGCTCGCCACCTCGGCGACCTCTGCGGCCACTTCGGCCGCCTCCGCTGCCTCGCCGACGCCTAGGCCCACGGTGCGCATGCGCACACGCATACAAATGTCAGCCGTCTGTCAGTTGCCTTTCCCATGCCACCACCAGAGCCTTGTGGTTTAAGCTCACCCTCGAGAGCCCCCGCGGCCGCCTCAGCCTCCGCGGCGACCTCGGCTGCGGCTGCGCAGATCGAAAGCGGGATGTCAGCTCAGGACCAGGGGAGAGAAAGACGGCCGCAAGTGCATGCGGCCGGGAACGAGACTCCGCACCTGTGGCGGCGGCCGCCTCCCCTGCGTCGGCGGCCGTGACAAAGTTGGTGAGGCCCTGCAGGCCGAGTATGCGCGTCCCCCAGCGGGCGACGTTGATCGCCATTTTGCCTGGAGGGCTCGTAGACACGCATCAATACAGGTGATTGGAGAGGGGCCTAGACGTGGCACGACCGACCGGACACGACAACACCCCCTGGTGCTATGAGCAGCCCAGCGACGAAGTACCACATCTCGAGATCCTGGGAAGAGGCCAAGGTCAGTGTTGAAGTACAGCCGAGGGGAAGAGGAGGGACTGACCGTCTTGGTGTTTCGGCACGTCTGTATGAGCTGCGTAACGGAGGAACCGGGATGCGTCAGCCCCACATTCAGGCAGGATCTCGCCGCTGGAACCAAAGCTTACGGTCTCGAACACCTTCCTCTCGTGCGGGGTCATCTGGGATGCTGCCTTATCGATCACTTCGTCCACGCTGGCCATACCGTGCGCTCTGAGGAGGTTGTTGATGGCGGGGCGGAGCTTACCCTCCTTGTCGTGTATCTGTTTGTCGACGGCCTTGATGTCGGCCTGCATGTTCGAGATGCTGTCGACGAGCTGGTGGACGCGGTCCATACGCCTCGGGTTGTCTAGTGAAATGCGGTGAGTGGCCTGCCGGCGCATTACGGACGAACGGGTGAGCGCTGGATTACCTGGGTAGAAGATCCCCATCCTGCTTGAAGTCGGCGTAGTTCAATGATCGACGCAAGGGCGCAGCGGATCGTGGTGTTCCAGGTTGGTATGCAGGCGACAAGTGTGTCGAAGACCCTTTAATCTAGCACCAAAGCAGGCCGCGTGCCATCCAGAGACGTTGGGCAATGAGACTGTGGCTTGGCTGACCGGCGGATGGCGTCGGGCACGACACTGTCCTGAGAGCACTTCGACATAGGGCCGGTCCTACGAATTCCGTGAGATCGGACAGACGGGACGCTTCAATCTACTCACCTGACTGATTCCCCGATAGAACACCATGACCGTCTGGTTCCCCGTCCCCCGCTTCCAAGGATGCTGGGACGTGAGTAGGGTTCCCGAGCAGGTGACACTGCATAACTTGAATCAGATACTGGTGCATTGTACTGTACGGCATGGGCGTCGTGTGCACTGTATTAGCGTAGATAAGTGACAGCGTACGTTGTACCTAGCATGGAACCCGCGGTTTCGAAGCATCCATCCTTTGCGGACGCGGTGCAATCAGCTTCCGAGCGTCCATTCAACGCAATTAAGCTCCGCATGAGAAGTTGCACGTACCACGAATGAGGAGAGAGCCCATATCTCGGTGCACAGCGACGGTGTTTGGTGACATTTACAGGTTGAGTTTGGGGGCATATAGGACTGGATCAGGTACTATATGCGGTACACGAGGGAAGACTGAGCAGACGGTCGGGAGGCAAAGAGACGTCGGGCGCCAATGGCATGCCTCCGAAGTGGGCATTCGGCAAACGCCGCCATTTGGGCGCCTCTGAGTCGTCGCCTCGAGGCAGCTCGAGGCTTGCCGCGAGCTTCAACGTTGATCACCGCCCTCCCTGGTACCGGGCATGCGCAGCCCTCACTTATTTTATATTTTGATAACACTAAGTATGGTGAGTACTCATCAGTTGCCATTAGAAGCGACCCACAATGCTCGTACTGGCGTATGACACTTTCTGGCAGCCGAGCAAGTCCTCGAGTACTACACAAGCCGCACGAGAAACAAGACAGCCATGAGTTCCAGTGCTCTTGCGAACTCGAAGCCTGTCCGAAGCAATATCCGGGTGGTTCGCGTACTGGATCCGCGGTCCGAATAGGATAGGAAGCACAACTAGCGTTTGCAACGTCGTCCGATCACCTGCCTGCCTGCATGAGTATAGGAAAACATGGCGTAGTCGTCCTCTCGTTGGTGCAAGACGAAGTCAGAAGAGTTGGATGACTGTGGTGGGCACGTTGCCAGGGGATGTTCGACTTCCCTGGCCAGGTTGCCGTCTGCTTGAAATGATCATGTGGTTTGAGGGCAAGAGGAGTCGTGTACGTGCTGCGGTATAGGAACGAATGAGCTTCCATCCTCGTGTTTGGTTCTGCCAGTGGGGAGGGTTGAGGGGAGGGATACAGTATATAGCTGCCAAGTGCTGGCTCCCCTCTCCAGGCTCATCGTGTCCTCCGCCTTGACTCTTCTCCACTCGTCACGCTCGTCACGCTCGCACTCCTCCCCCTCTAAGCACCCGATGTTTGGGATCCTTCTTGGCCTGCTGGGGTTCACCAAAGCTGGAGTCGCTGCTGGTGCGTCAGTTTCAAGCGACTGCCAGTGCTGTTAGCGTCCGAGTGTCCTTACCGTCTCACAGGCTCGATCGCTGCCTGGGTGCAAGGCACCTTCTACGGGGCTTTCACGACCGGGCTCTTCTCCACATTGCAATCGGCGGGAGCAACAGCTGCCGTCGGATTCAATCCGTTCCTCGCCGTCCTCGGTATAATAGGGTGCGGTACTACAAAACATTTCATGGAACCGATGGCGGCTGATCTACAATCTATAGCGGTGCGGCAATCTGGTTCATCGGGGCGTGATCCTGATCCTTGTGGAATATGGTTTTGTTTTTGTACACACATCGTCCTGTAGAACAACACGCTGGTCTGTAATAGTTAGTAACGAGTTGACGAGTTCGTGTGTGAACGTAGTAAAGCTCTACTTCAAGTTGATGCGTTTCACCTCGAGTCCGAACGAGTCTCAGTTGGCGACCACGCCGTTCGCGCGGGGCCAGAGACGTACTTCTGAATACTATGCATGGCGGCCTAGTAGGCGGCACACCTCGGCAGATGTACTTTCCCTTTTTTTCGGTGGCTATATGCACAGCTGTCTCGTTTCAAACTACACCTGCGAGTCCTACAGTAACACTACCATGAACAATCAAATTTCTCCGCAAAGGCTACAATTACATTCCGGGACCCACTGGGACGCCGCTACAGAACTTACCCGACACTGGAACTCGACGGTGTAATGTGCTACCATGGGGCACCTGGTACGGGCTCAGATGGACAAGTTAAAACCGCTTCTTCAAGTTGGGCTTTAGGTCTTAGACGCGGCGGCGATGACCTCGACGAAGCTGAGGTCGTCGTCGCCGTAGAACAGGGTCGACGTGCGATCTTGCACCTCGAGGTCTCTCTCGAGCGCGCTCAAGTCGATGAGCTTGTTCTCCTCCGTGATGTTCGCGACTATCTTCTTCGACATCTGGACGCGAATCGGCAGAGTCAGCCTGGCACCGGGTGCGCGTCCACTAATGTAAGGGTTCGCGACGCGGCGGACGCGAGCGGTGCAATGCAATGCGAATGCGAGGGGAGGAAAGGAAAGAGCCTAAGATAAGATACTGGACTCACGTAGGCCGCGATGACGGGGTCCGGGTGCTTGCCGCCGGGCGCGGTGTCGAGGTAAGAGTCCAGCAGATTGAGCTGCGCCACGATGCTCATCCCCTCCTGCTTGAGGAACGCCGTCGTCAGCCGCGACGGCTGCAGCCCGTGGATCGCCTCGATCAGCTTTTCCTTCCTGCGGCGGCGGCTCCGTCAGCTCCGAGTCGCTAGTACTATACGAGACGGCCCGAATTCGGGAGCGACGACTCGGACGTACTGCTCGGCACCCTCGATGATCTCAATCAGAGCGGCGATGGCACTTATGACGAGGCCCACGGCGCCCAGGACCTTGAAGAAGGTGCCGATGCGGCCGAGCCAGGTCACCGCCGTGCCGATCTCCTCGCCGGCCTCGCCAGCCTCTGTGGGCAGCATGCAGCGTGTCAGGCTTCAGCGACCTGCGTGCTGTGGGAGCCGACGGCCTCGCTCACCCTGGAGGATCTTCTCGGCCTCTTCTGCTTCGGCCGCGATCTGCTCCGCCGCTGCGGCGCGGTGCAAAGGCGAACTTGTGAGCGCGCCGGGGCGACGGGGGCACGAGAGGAAAGAAGGGACAGGAAGCACCTGCGGCGGCGGCGGCGGCGGTGCCCGACTCGGCGGCCCTGAAGAAGGTCGCGATGGCGTTCACGTTCACGATGCGCGTGGCCCAGCGGGCGATGTTGATTGCGACCTTGCCTGTGTGCGTGCGTGCGTGCGAGCGCGCGGACGCGCCGGCCGGTGTGAGCGCACGGACGGTTACGGGAGGGGAGACGGATGGACGGACCGGTGAGGATGGCGCCTTCGGGGGCGATCAGCAGGGCGGCGACAAAGTACGTCGTGTTGAAGCCCTAGTAGCGGCACAGCGGGGTCAGGATTCGAGATTCAGGACGAGGCAATCAATGAGGGAGGAGATGGGGCAACGAGCGGATCGCGTGACTGACGGTCTTCGTGGCCTTGGCCGTCTTGATGAGCTGTACAGCGACCGACCGCGCGTCAGCTACTAGTAGCAGCGCGTATCACACAATCCCGGGGGTCCGGTAAGGTAACGTACGGCCTCGAATGCCTTCCTCTCTTCCGGGGTCATCTGGGCAGCAGCCTTGTTGATCACGTCGTCCACGCTGTCCATGCCGTTCGCCTTGAGGAGTTCATTGATGGCGGGGCGGTACTTGTCGTTGTCGTGGTCCATCTTCTGGCTGATGCGCTTGACATCAGTCTGCATGTTGGCCATGCTGTCGACGAGCTGTTGGAGGCGCGATGCACGCTTCTCGTTATCTGACGAAGGCGTGAGCGTATGGTACTGGGAGAGGAATGGAGGTACCTCGACTCTTACCTGGGTAGAACACCATGCTGAACTTGTTGAAGTACGGCTTGAGGGTCGAGCGAAGGAATTATTGCGTGTAGGTCCGCAAGGGCAGTTCGAAGCTTGAACTCGCTGAGGGAAAATAGGCATGTAATATAGTCCAGGACTCCAGGGGTATCTCTGATAACAAAGAAAGGAAAGATCGGGATGGCCGTGGTGGGGTGAACTGAATGACATCGGTTGTGCCGGAGACCTGAGAGTGTGTCGAGATAGGGCCGGCAGCCTACTCGACTGATTCCAAGCGAGAACGCTCTGACTTCCATCCGATCCGATAATCTCAAATAGAATCTCGTGCTGACCTTCTAGACAGGTCATGGCGGGATGCAGGATCCAGACGGTCGGGCGGTTGCCGGTTATCCTTTCGCAAGACCGCGCCCTGGGTTGTGGTCAATGGGCGAGAAGCAACCCACCTCGATGTGGGTATATTCACCCATGCATTCTCAATGCAATTTCCATGAGGTGTGCAAAGCGGTGCGTCAAATTACGCAGCGAAGTATCATGTCCTCGGACTACTGAGTCCCCAGGGGCCAGGACTACTGCCGTGTCTGATGGCAAATTGTCAGCAACTCACTGGTGCAGTCAACACAATCTTTCCACAGTGCAGGATCTTCAGACTCTTTGATCGATGCGCAGCATGGGTTCAACGACGACTAAATACTCACATCAGGGACTCGGCGGTATTTGACCCCCCAAAAGCTTGGAACCGTCATCAAGACGGCGGCTAGCCGGTCTGTTAAAATAGCGATTGATGAGCATTTGCCATAAGACTATCAAAGCATAAAACGTGGGCACCATGGATAGCCAGGGACTCTGTGGTCCAGGTGAGAACCGGAATATATGACTCTTCCAGGAGGCTCGGAGTCGGACTCGAGACAAGCTCAACTTGTTACATAAGGAAATACTTTACATAATACTTGCAATGATAGGCGGCGGCGTTTGCCGAAGGCAAGTCCATAGGCGCCCCAACGTCTCGTTGCCTCCCCCGGGCCTCTACTCATGTATCTAATTCAGCCCTGTATGCCCCGGCCTCGCCTTCAGCCTACCGTAAGGTCAAAAAACGATTTCGCAACACGACTCGCTGTGGACCAAGATATAGGCTCTCCCAGTCGTGGTAGGTGCAACTAGTGCTTCTCACGCTCATTACCGAGCTGCTCAATCGCGTTGAATGGACGCCCGGAAGCTGATTGCACGGCGCCCGCAAAGGATGAACACTTAGAAACCGCGGGTTCCATGCTAAGTGCTACGTACGTCGTCATTGATCTATGCCATACAATGCACACACGACGCCCATGCCGTACAGTACCAATGCACCAGCATCTGATTACGCAGTGTCACCTGCTCGGGAACTGTACTCACGTCCCAGCATCCTTGGAAGCGGGGGACGGGGAGCCAGACGATTCTAGCGTTCTATCTGGGAATCAGTCGGTGAGTAGGTTGAAGAGTCCCGTCTGTCCGACCTCACGGAATTCGTAGGACCGGCCCCATGTCGATGTGCTCTCAGGACAGTGTCATGCCCGACACCGTCCACCGGTCACTGGCAGCGAAGCCGCGGTCTCATATCCCAACGTATCTAGATGGCACGCGGCCTGCAGTCATGCTACATCAAACGCCTTTGAGTCGCCAACGATCCTTCGACACACTCGCAACCTTCATACCGAATTTGAACACCACAATCCACTTCACCCCTCGAGTTCATCGTCCATCTACGCCGACTTCAAGCAGGATGGAAATCTTCTGCCCAGGTAATACAATGCCCGCCCGTCCGTCCGTAATGCGCTGGCAGGCCACTCATCGCATCTTACCAGATAACCCGAGGCGTATGGACCGCGTCCGCCAGCTCGTTAACGACATCTTGGGCATGCAAGCTGACATCAAGCACTTCGACAAAGGGATGCACGACAAGGAGGGTAAGCTCTACCCTGCCATCCACAACCTTGTCAGGGCGCACGGCATGGACAGCATGGTCGAGGTGATCGAGAAGGCCAGATCTAAGATGACAGCGGACGAGAGGAAGGTGTTCGATGCTGTAAGCGTTCGTTCCAGCTGCGGGATCCAGCCCGAGTGCATACGCCATGTGGGGCTGACGCATCCCGATTCCCCCGTTACGCAGCTCCTACAGAGGTGCCGGACCACCAAGACGGTCGGTCCCTCTTCTTCCCCCCGTGCTTGAACACTGACCTTGGCTCCTTCCCCTTCCCAGGATGTCGATACATGGTACTTCATCGCTGGGTTGCTTATAGCACCAGAAGGTATCATCCTTACCGGTCAGTCGTTTTATACCTAGGCCCCTCTTGTGCTCATACGTGTTTATGCCCTCCAGGCAAGACGGCGGTCAACATCGCCCGCTGGGCGGCACGCATACTCAGCCTAAAGAGCCTCGCCAATTTTGTTGCGGCTGCCGACCGAGGGGAGGCAGTTGCTACCGCAGGTGCGGAGTGTCGTTCCCGGTTACATGCCCTTGCGGGCCTGAGCTTACTTACATCAACATCCCACTTTCAACTTTCGCAGTTGCAGCCGAGATCACCATCGAGGCTGAAGTGGCCGCAAAGGTTCTCGAGGGTGAGCCTAAACGATATCTGGCGGTATGGGATAGGCGCATGCAGCTAACATATGCGTGCATGGGGCACCATAGACCCAGGCGTCGAGGAAGCAGCGGAGGCGGCCGAAGTCGCCGCAGAGATCGCCGAGGTGGCGAGCGTGGTGGCTAGCGTCAGCGTCTTCCTCGAGGTTCTGGGCGGCATCGGCCTCGTCGTCGGCCTCATCGCGGGCTTCCTCGAGGCATTTGAGGGCGAAGAGCAGTACGTCGCATCCCAACTCGTCGCTTTTCTCCACGGCGCGGCACTAACGGGGTAGGCGGCGGACGGGCAGGAAGGAAAGGCTGGTCAAGGCGATCCACGGCCTGCAGACGGCGCGGCTGACGACGGCGATCTTCAAGCGGGAGGGGGAGATCCTCTCCACACAGCTCGAGATGTTCAAAGCCTACGTCGACGCTTCTCCCGGAGGCTCAGAGCCTGATCCCTACAGGGCGAAATATGCAAGTGCTGTCTTTCTTCTATGCACATACTCGTCTCCGGGACAGGCTGTGGCTTACATACAGGGGTCCTGCGGGCCCTTCGTTTTATCGCAGCTCGCAGACAGGATCACCGAGTCGATCCGCCTGGAGAACAAGGAGATCGACCCGGACAAGATCGAGACGGAGCTCGAGACGCAGGACCGTGTGGCGATCATGTTTTACGGGGGCGCGGACCTCAGTCATGATGCCGTCATTGTGGCCACTTCGAAGAGGTGAAACGGGAGCCGGCGAGGTCACTGTCGCCGTGATCATGATGCTGGAGCCTGGTGGTGCCTGTCTTTCAAGTATGGTTGGAATGGCGCATACGTGTTGAAGGTTTAGGTCTGTACTCGAACGGAACTGCTCAAGTTATATTGAATATGTGAGCATGGTTGCGAGTGTGTGTGTTCAAGACTGAACGTCGTGTGGCTAAGTGGAAAAGTTGATGGGCACCCAACTGGCGGTATTTGCCGAACGCCCACTGGGGAGGAAATCGACATCATAGGCGCCCGACGTCTCTTTGCCTCCCGACCGTCTGCTCAGTCTTCCCTCGTGTACCGCATATAGTACCTGATTCAGCCCTATATTACCCCACCCTAAAACCTGCAAATGTCACCCAAAACCATCGCTGTGCACCGATATATGGGCTCTCTCCTCACTGGTGGTACGTGCAACTTCTTCGCACGCGGAGCTTAATTGCGTTGAATGGACGCCCGGAAGCTGATTGCACGGCGCCCGCAAAGGATGGACGCTTCTAAAACGCGGGTTCCATGCTAGGTACAACGTACACCGTCACTTATCTACGCTAATACAGTGCACACGACGCCCATGCCGTACAGCACAATGCACCAGTATCTGATTCAAGTTATGCAGTGTCACCTGCTCGGGAACCCTACTCACGTCCCAGCATCCTTGGAAGCGGGGGACGGGGAACCAGACGGTCATGGTGTTCTATCGGGGAATCAGTCAGGTGAGTAGATTGAAGCGTCCCGTCTGTCCGATCTCACGGAATTCGTAGGACCGGCCCTATGTGGAAGTGCTCTCAGGACAGTGTCGTGCCCGACGCCATCCGCCGGTCAGCCAAGCCACAGTCTCATTGCCCAACGTCTCTGGATGGCGCGCGGCCTGCTTTGGTGCTAGATTAAAGGGTCTTCGACACACTTGTCGCCTGCATACCAACCTGGAACACCACAATCCGCTGCGCCCTTGCGTCGATCATTGAACTACGCCGACTTCAAGCAGGATGGGGATCTTCTACCCAGGTACTAATCCGGTGCTCGCCCGTCCATCCATAATGCGCTGGCAGAGCACTCACCGCCTCTCACCAGACAACCCGAAGCGTATGAACCGCGTCCACCAGCTCGTCGACGACATCTCGAACATCCAGGCTGACATCAAGTACATCGGCAAGGAGATAGACAACAAGGGCGAAAAGCTCTACACCGCTATCATCATCCTCCTCAGGGCACACGGGATGGTCAGCGTGGACGAGTTGATCAAGAAGGCAGCATCCATGATGACCCCGGACGAGAGGAAGGTGTTCGAGGCGGTAAGCTTTGGTTCCAGCGGCCCGGGCGACTCGGAGCTCCAGCCTGTGGGGCTAACGTATCCCGGTTCTTCCGTTACGCAGCTCATACAGACGTGTGGGGACACCAACAAGGCCAGTCCCTTCTCTTCCCCTCAGCCGTAGTTGAAACGTTGACCACTGACCTTGGCCCCTTTCCAGGATCTCGCGGTATGGCGCTTCATCGCCGCGCTGCTCATAACACCAGGGGGTGCCGTCGTTTCCGGTCAGCCGTCCAATATCTAGGCCTCCCCGATCATATATGCTCATCCGTGTCTACGCACCTTCAATCCAGGCAAGGTGGCGATCAACATCGCCCGCTGGGGGTCGCGCATACTGAGCGTGCAGGGCCTCGCAGGCTTTGTTACGGCTGCCGACGCAGGGGAGGTGGCCGCTGCCGCAGGTGAGGCGTCTTGGCGTCCCCCGTTTCATGCACTTGCGCGCGCGCTCTCTCTCCCCCCCCCCAGACCAAAGCTTACATCCGACCTTTGATTCGTGCAGCTGCGGCTGAGATCGCCGCGGAGGCTGAGGCCGCCGCGGGGGCTCTCGAGGGTGAGCGCAAACCATCATGCCAGTGATATCTGGCGGTGGTATGGGACAGGTGCAGCCTGCTGACATACGCGTGGGGGCGCCGCCGGTGACCCGGACGCAGGCATCGGCGAGGCAGCGGAGGCGGCTGAAGTCGCTGCAGAGATCGCCGAGGTGACGAGTGTGGTGGCTAGCGTGAGCGTCTTCCTCGGGATTCTGGCCGGCATCGGCCTCGTCGTCGGCCTCATCGCCGGCGTGCTCGATTTGTTCGAGGGCGCAGCGCAGTACGTCGCGTCTCAGCCCAACACTTCTCTTCACGGCGAGACCGTGACGCTGACGGGGTCCCGGGTGGCGGCGCACGGCCGGGGTAGGAAGGAGAAGCTGGTCAAGGCGATCCACGGCCTGCAGCCCGCGCGGCTGACGACGGCGATATTCAAGCTGGAGGGGGAGCATATCGTCGAGCAGCTGAGGCTCCTCGAAATCTACCTCGATTTTTCTCCGGCAGGCGAGAACCCGGATCCCCAAGTGGCGAAATATGCAAGTGCTTGGTTGCTTCTGTCATGCGCGCGCGTTCGTCTCCGAGACGGGCTGTGGCTTACATAGACGCCCTCCGGGCCCGCTGTTTTGTGGCAGCTCGGGGACAGGATCATCGATAACATCCGCCTGGAGAACAAGAAGATCGACCCGGACGAAATCGAGACGGACCTTGAGGCGCAGGATCGCTTATCGGGCCAGTTTTACGGGGGCGCGGACCTCAGCCACGATGCGGTCGTCGCGGCCACCTCCAAGAGGTGAAACGGGACCCGGCCGTCGATGTTTGGCCGCTCACAGTGCACGACGCCCGTCACTGTCGCCGTCACGATCACGATGGTGGTGCGGCCTGTATTTGGATGATTGGAATGATGATAGCGTGTCTGTGTTGAACGTTGACGTTGAGGTCTGTAATCGAATCGAATTGCTGAAGTTAAATTGAAGATGTGAGCGCGGTTGCGAATGCGTGTCTGTGTTCAAGACTTAAACGTCGTGTGGCTAAGTGGAACTTGGGTCGCAGTGCCGTGTGACATTGTGTGATCCACACGTGGCGCTTGGACGTACTGACGCACTACTGACGCTGAGGACTTGCAACTTGTGCCTGTCGGTGTCACCGTATGTGTCACGCCCGCCCATCCATGACAAACCTGCGGGCCGCTTGTTTCTGACTGTTCCCGCAACCGCGATGGTAAGTGGTTCGCTGAGTGCCCCTTCATTGATGTCCATGCGCCGAGATTATCTCATGGCTGCGTCGGCTTTGTAGATTATCCCTGTGCGCTGCTTTCAAGTTCTCGTGCGGAAAGGTGGTAGGGGACTCGGACAAGGGGAATGCCTACCTCGATCTCCTCATCAAGGACGTTGGCGAGGAGTGAGATCCGCGCTGTTTCCTCATGAGTTTCTCGTCCAACTAGAACCCCCCATACTCAGTGATGCCCTCGACCAGTTTCAGCTCAAGCGCTATTGCTGTCGTCGCACAGAGGTCTTGACTCAGGCTCATGTCGACCTCGTCGAGAAACTCTTCCATTGCAACTGTAAGTCTTACTCCATGCCTTCTTCCTGCGCGCTCACCCTCTCCCACAGCGAACGAGAGGAAACCGAACAGAGACAGCCTGAGGGTTTAAACTACTTAATGCCCCATTGTAATTCCGTCTCGCCGCATACTGCACGCTTTAGGTCGACATTCGATCAGTTTGTGTTTCTCTCACGGGTTGGGCCAGAGGTACGTTCTTAATCCCTCGCCCGGGTCTGCTCTCACATCCGTCCACATTGATCTACTAGGTCTTCTGGAGGAGAGAGCGGATGGCGGCGCGTCAGCATCATCCGTCACTGCGACGAAACGCACATACAATAAAGACGTCGCAAGCTCCCCTATCTCTATCTCCTATCACTCTCCTTCTACCTCTACGCGGGTCGACGTGCTTCGCCAGCGAAATCCCCAGTTCTATATCTATATCTCGTATCCAAGGCTAGCTTGTAAGCACCTGGTGGCGATCCAGATCCATCCCCGTCCCGCGTCACGGTCGACGGATACGATACGTTGCAGAATCATCATCATGGGCGGCGAGCTCGTCTGGACTCCCGCGCGCACCCACAGCGACGACGAACACGAAGAGTCCTGGGCCACGCTCAACTTAACACCGCCGGCTCGGAGGACGAGCCTGAGGACCCGAACAACTGCTGGTACTACCGCCCCTCGAACTTCCACCACCAGCTCCAGGGCCTCGCCGTGCGCGCCGGCATCCGAGTCCAATACCTCGAGTCTATCCGGCACCAAGTCGACGAGCGCAAGTCCTCTCGATCCGGCGCTGGCGTCGACAGCGCCAGCGGCGCCGCCGGCTCCCGCCGGTTCCTCTCCGAGGCCGGCATCCTCGCCGCGACGGACTCGCGAGCGCTCGCCGACGCGTCCGCGGTCACCGGCCATCGATTCATCCCCGAAGCCGCCGTCCGCCTCCTCCACAGCTGGCTCCGCGAGCAGGTACTCGACGACGGGTCCGGGTCCGGGTACCCCGAGCCTGCCTTCGTGAGCCTCACGCGCAAGCTCAACGTGCCGCCCGGGACGTCGACCGGGCTGCCGCTCGAAAGCCTGAGAACATAACGTACAACGCACCTGCTGCCACGAGCAGCGAGGACAGTCGCTCGAGCCAGATGGAGCCAAATGGACAACTCGACGAGTTAAATCGAGACAGAACCGCTTGAGACGGACATTCACTATGTAGTACTTGCGCGTCGTGCACTCGGAGTGCTCCCAGGAGTAGGGAGCGACAAGAACTGCAGGAAAGCGTAACGGTCTGCGAGGGCGCGTAGAGAGGGCTCCAGCGAACGCCCGAGCCCAAGCCCAACCCACTACAACTCCAGTCGTAGAGAGACAGAGACCCCGCGTGCTACTTACTCGCACATCAACACCATTGACCACCATATTAAATTACTGTAAGCGTCGGCGCAACCGGTACCATAACTTTGACACAATGACATCCCATTGACAGTCGTCGTAAAACCATGGAAGCGACCGTCGCCCCGCGTTCCCAGCCCCAGGAAGGTCATGACGAGGTGCATCCTGCGCCCCCCACGAACCACGCCGCTAGCGCTTCCACTAGCCCTAGTGGCAGTGCTGATGATGATGCCACACCACCCGCGCGCGAGCGGGCCTGCGCTCAGAACAGCTCGCCGAGCGCAGCCATCTCGGGGCCGCCAGACTCGCGCATGCCGATCTCCCAGTCTGCCCAGGCGGCACAAGCACACAAAAAAAAGAAAAAAGATCAGCACACATCCCCAACCCAACGGAGCCACACAAACAGATAAACAAACAACTCACAGCCGTAGATGATGGTGACCGCCATGAGGATCCCAGTCCCGCTGCCGATCGCGCCCATCAAGTCCGCGACGACGGACAGCAGACCGAGGAGAGCGCCGCCGAGCGCGGCCGCGGTCGGCACGACGCGCTTCAGCTCCTTGTACATCGAGCCCTCGCGGTGGCCGGCCATGACCATCTGCTGCTCCTTGAGCTGCTTCGCGATGTCGCGCGGGCCCGAGCCCGAGACCTCGATCCACGTCTTGGAGAAGATCGCGCAGGCGGTGACGGTGAACGCGATATAGATGACGGTGTGGATCGGGTCGAGGAGGACAGCGCGGAGCGTGTGCGGCGGCGACATGTAGTACGCGATGCCGGACACGGCCGCGAGCTGGGGCGAGTCCTCGAGGGGCTCCCAGACGCCGAGGAGGCGGACGAGGAAGTTGCTCGGGAAGCGGTTCGCGAGCATCTGCGAGATGATGAAGACGTTCGAGGTGAGCGCAGACTCCAGCATGATCGGCATGTTCGAGGTGTAGAACAGCTTGACGGGGTACGAGCCGCGCTGACCACGGAAGCGGTTGGACTTGACGGGGATCTCGATGCGGAAGCCCTGGAGGTAGATGACGACGGCGAAGACGACGACGGTCGCGATGAGGTTCATGACGTTGGGGAGGCGGTCGCGCCAGAACGCCTCGCGGAGGGCACGGCCCTTGTCGTTCCAGGTGAAGAGGAGGTGGAAGAGGGAGACGATGGCACCCTCGAACTCGGGACCACGGCCGGTGTTGATGGTGGTGGGCGAGAAGGCCTTCCAGACGATGGACTCGCAAATGTTGGTGGCAATGAAGAGGGAGATACCCGAGCCGAGACCGTAGCCCTTCTGGAGGAGCTCGTCGAGGAGGATGACGATGAGAGAGGCAGAGCAGAGCTGGATGATCAGGAGGAGACAGATACCAGCACCAAGGTCGCTAGGTTGACCATACATGCCGGTGAGGACGTAAACGGTTGCCTGGCCGAGGGCGAGGATGAGGGCGAACACTGGATAAGCAAGTCAGCACGTGTTGCCAGCACGAGTCGTCGAGAGGTACAGTAACGCAAAAGTGCATTCACCACTCGGGATACATGATGCATGGAAGGGAACCAGGGGTTGTCAGGTTCTGATCCCATGTCGGGAAGGGGACGGCACGCGACCCGCGCTACCGACAGCGAGCTGAGATGACGTAGCTTCTCCTGCTGCCAATCCATCCTCTACGGCCCCTCGCGAACACCCCTTGCGGCTCCGGATAACGCATGAAACCAACAAGCAAAGGCTACTCACGTTTCTGCGCCCCGCTGAACAGCGCGCGGTCCTCCTTGAGCGAAAAGTCGACCTCGATCAGGTTCGCGCCGGCCAAGAGCTGGATGATCATGCCCGAGGTGACGATGGGGGTAATGCCGAGCTCCATGAGCGTGCCGCGGTTCGAGGCGAGGATGACACGCATCCAGTAGAGTGGGTCTGCCGAGTCAGAGGACATGATGCCGTACAGGGGGACTTGGGAGCAGACGAGGAAGATGAGGAGCGTGACGGCGGTCCATAGCACTTTTTGGTTGAACGGGACCTGTGCGTTGCGCGCGAGAAGTAGAGTGAAAAGGGTTATGAGATGATGGGGAGTGGCAGAGAGAAGTAGGAGCTGGTGCTTACTTTGCGGTCTGGGGACGAAACCTCGGGGAGGATGGGCAGGAACGGTCGGACGAGATTCAGGAACCGGACTGGCGTGCTGTCTGGTGAGTATTCCAAACGCAAAGAGGAGAAATGCAAGACATACATCCGCTCATGGTGGAAGAAAGTAAACCAAGGAGCGGCTGGGGGTCAGCGAACGGAGGTGAGGAGGTCTTCCCCAGACACGTCGCCCATTAACTTCTGAGGTGGCAGTAACAAACAACCACAAACATTCCCCCGCGCCCAAGCGCTCGTTCACAGCAGCGGCCAGCTCATGATCCTCGTCTGCCAACCAACGCACGCCCCGTCAGCTATTCCAGCATATTCCAGCGTTCATTGTGGGGTATAGAATGTCTACCCTGGTATACGTACACTTACACACTCGACAACATCAGTGCTACGCGATACAAGACTTGGAATCAATACAGGTACATTCGGCGCTTCGTTAACGTTAACCTCCCGGCTCGTTAGTAGTCATTCACGGACCCTCTAAAAGTCATCCTCCTCCGCGTCAACGAGGTCGTCGTTCTCCAGCGCCGCCTGCGTCTCCGCGTACATCTTCTTCAGCCCCGTCAGCTCCGGCAAGAACTCCGTGTCGTTGAACGCCTTCAGCAGCATCTCGAACCCGCCCTTCTCGTACGCCGCCACCACCGTCTCGCTGCACCCCGTGCACCGATCGTACGCCGCGCCGACGATGGCCACGTTCCTGAACTGCCCGAGGAACCCGCGCAGTTGGTGCGGCACGAGCCCGAGGATCGACTCGTGTCCGTGCCCCGCCTCGTCTTTGGCCGTTTGCGGCGGGGGTGCAGGCGCGTTGATGCTGGATAACCGTCAGTTTGAACGCCCCAGTGCTGCCGGGCGACGTACCCGTCGGGATGCTGAATCAACGACACCAGCAGTTCAACAGCCGTTGACGCCGCAATCGGTGCGAGACCAGGGCGCGTCACCGTACACATCTGGTCGAGCGTCCTATCTGTGAGAGACTTTTGGCGCAAGGAAGTCAGCTTCTGGACGAGACACACAGAGGACCGGACTTACATCCGAAGGTGCAACAATGTCATTGCAGTAATAGCAACCCAGCCTCTCGCCCTTCGCGTTCGGCTTCCGCGCCCCATGCCGCATCACCAGGAACGTGTCGAAGCCGAGCGCCGCGTTCAGCACGACCTTGTCCTTGGCCGCGCCCAGGACGGTCGGCAGCCAGCGCGACTCGCGCGAGTCCATGAGGAGGAAGATGACGTCGTGCTCGTCGACGAGCTTCTCTAGCGTCTCGACGTCCTTCTTCGCCTGCTCGACCGAGGCCGGCGGGATGGGGTGGCCGGGCATCGGGATGGACAAATTGTGCCCGGTGGCGTTCTGACGAGTCACTAGTCAGTGAATAGGCTGCGAGAAAGTGAAAAGAGAAGACGCACCACGCCAGGGAAGATCTTCTTCAACTTCTCAGCCGCGCACGCCGCCTTGGGCTTCCCGCCGTTCAAACAGTCCTCAAAGTCGAACAGCGGTTGCCTGACGGGGTTCGAGAATGAGACGCGCGCCGAGTCCACGAACGTGATCGTCCGCACGCCCCATCCCTGTTCAAGCCTGCAGTCAGTTCCCACCCCAAATGAACAAGGTGCCGCGCAGGAGGGGCTACCATTAGTGTGCGCGCGACGTAGCACCCAAGCGTCCCCGCCCCAAGCAGCAAACAGCGCGTGTTCGCGACCTTCTCCAGGTCGAGCGCGGGCAGGATGCGCCATCGCATGAGCTTGAGGTTAAGGTCCACCGCCTGGTCGGCGAGTCTTTGGCAATAACAGTCAGTCTCTCAGTGAATCCGCAGTCCTTATCCTTTGCATATCAAACTGCACTGGGGGTTTGTGCGTTGAGCTTGTCTGCTCCTGTTTGCAACGCCGTGAGCCATCGCATGCCGGCCAGTTCGAGGTCAGGCGATGCATATCCATCCCCACCATCGACGATTCGCTGCAGCTCTCGTCACGCAATGTCGCGGCGGGCGTCCCCCCTCACCCGACACAGCCGATTTCTGACATCACCGCTTGTGTATGTGCAAAATGCATCCCGGGGACTATCGTGATGAAAACAGCTGTAACGGCTGTGGGTGACCAGACCTGTCACCCCGAAGGACAAGCACTCTCTGGTCCACGCTTCGCCTTCGGTAGCTCGGCATTGCGTTAGCGTGCCTTGATATACTCGTACTCCTAGCTATTTTCATAACGATAGACCCCTCGGCCGCGCGTCTGATGCGCACACGAGCAGTGATGTCCGAAAGCGGATGAGGAGGGACGCCCGCCGGAACCGCTCACTGCCGTCGCCCGAACCTCCGCCCGTATGAGCAAAACGCGCTCGAGGGGGCCTATCGTTACGAAAACAGCTGTAATCGGCGGGGGGGAATCCGAACAAGTAGCCTCCACGCGCGGAGCGACTGCAGTTTGATACGCAAAGGAATGTCATCGCGCGGGGATACGCACCGTGTCGGGTCCATCATGGGCGCGAGGTCGGCGACGCGCGCGCCCAGCTTGCCATGTATGTTCTTCTCCCATCCCACAGCACTCGGCTTCTCGATCGCCTCTCCCGCGCCCTGCTTCACGACCCCAAACCGACTCTTCCAGCCTCCTGTCGCGCCGGGGGGCGGAGCGTCGTTGTCGCGCCAGCAAAGGATGCGGAACCCTTGGGCCGCGTCTCCAGGATAGAGTGCGCGGAGGTAGGCTAGGAGGTTGCGGAGGGGCCAGCCTGGGTTGGTGGGCACGGCGGAGGGGTCGACGAAGCCGATGGCGCGTTGGGAGGAGGGGATGTGTGCGAAGAACGTTGCATAGTCTTCGACGGGGGCGATGGTTGTTTGTCCCGCGGAGATGTGTACGAGGAAAAAGGGTCGCGGCGAGGAGTGAAGGTGGGATTGGATGGCGGAAAGCTGAGATGCGATAGTACGGATAAGGGAGAGAACGAGGACGCGTGAGAGCAGAGATCAGGAACGTACCGCGTCCGCACCGAGCGCAGACTCGGCGGCACCCCAGTCTCCGTCGATCTCCCAGGCCGGTTTCGCAGCGAAAGCGGGAAACGCGAACCAATAAAAGTACTTGTACTTCTTGAGGTCGGCGAAGGTGAGGAGTAGGAAGCGGTTGAGGAGGGCGGTCGACCTGTCTACTGTGATGCTTGTCCAGATCTCGTCGGCGAGGGCATTGAAGAGGGCGGACTTGTCCGCATTCTTGAAGTCCTCGATGGTATTGAAGTTCTTGAACGAGCCTGTGGCGGCAATCGCGTTGTGAGGGACTCTGTCAAACGTAAGAATAGAGTGAGGTGAGGATAGCACAGGAAATACGCACTGTGGGGACTTTGAGAAGGCGTCTCCGCCGACGATCAGGTTGGAACCGAGGGCGATGTCGTTTCCGGTCTCGCGATCATTGATAGAGCGGCCAGTTGTGTAGGTCGCGGTGAGAGGGACGGCGTGGTCGGAGAGACGGAGGACGTCGATCTTGAGATCTGTGAGGGCATGCCAGAAGGCGGGCTCGACAAGGGACTGCAAGGGCGCAAACTGGACGATCGGCATGCGGATGGCTACAAGAGCGAGTGCACGCGGGGAGTGATAAGTACTGTAGATGGTGCAAACGACGAGGGTGATCGTCGAGGACGTCGTCTGAATCGTCCAGCGGCTCGACCACGGCACGGTGGCAGTGCACCTCTATCGTCAGCGTCACGCCCGCATTAGTAAGCATCCGTTTGGCCGCGTTGAGCCAAACTTTATTAGCCTTGACCCTAAACCACCATCGACGAATGTCGTCTGGCACACCGTCGCCCCCAAGATCCGGGACATGTTGAAGGAGCGCCAGATCCGTTACTCCGCCATCCACGCAGCTCGTTTCACCACCCACGGCGAGGACGGACAGCGCACTCTCGGCCCTGTGGTCATCTGGATCGCGACCTAACCTGCCAGCCCTACCCATCCTACTGGCACTACCGCCGAGGACGCCCATCTCGCTTCCCCCGACATTCTTGCTCTTCTCAGCGCCAACGGAGTGCATGGCGCCGTTGTGGAGTGGTTCGAGGGAGCGTTGGAGAGGCTGTCCCGTCCGGCCCTTCTTCGTGTCACCCCGGACACCAACCCCACCTCCTACGTCCGTCGGTTCCTGACGCCCGCGCTCGGCATGCCCATCGCCACCGCGGAGAGGGAGAACTACGACGCCCAGGGTAGCGTCGCCTTCTTCTTCCACGAGAACAAGGACAAGCGCGGCAAGCCCAGCTCCAGGGTCCTCGCCGTGACCAACTGCCACGTCCTCCGCAAGGACACCGCCGTCCCGTACGAGTTCAGGGGCCCCAGCGCACCTCCCCAGCGCGTCCAGCTTGCCGGCTTCCGTCGATTCCAGCGCGGCCTGGACGAGATCACGGGTGCCATCGATAGGCTGAACGAGAGGGCATACAGGGTTAAATCAGATATTACAGGCGGTACACGAGTAGCCTAAGAGGGGTCGGGAGGCAAGGAAACGTCGGGCGCACATTATATGGGCTTTCTCATAAGCACGATAGATACGTAGCAAACCTCGGGCGCGATCGGATTTCACAACCACACGCATCGCGGACCATTTCAACATTATTTATCATTCAGCCCTGGATCATGGTCATCTCGTCCTCGCCGCACTTGTGCAGCAAGTCCCGCAGCTCGCCCGCGGTCTCCTTCCAATCCAACGTGTCGGCGGGCAGGAAGTCCAGGAGGCGCGTGAGCGTCGCGGCCAACACGCGCGCCTCGAACGGGTAGATGAACTGGTGGTTGTCGGCCAGCTTCGCGAAGTAGTACAGCCCGCCGAGGCCGACGCGGTGCAGCGCCGCGGGGCAGCACTCGTGCTTCTGCACCTCGGAGATGAGGAAGTTCATGTTGAGCATGTCCTCCATCGTCACGCCGGCGCCGGCCGCGCTGAGGCCTTCGAGCGGCAGCCCGCCGGTCGACTCGGACGTCCCGCCGGGCGGCACGTTGAACTTGCGCGTGAGGCTCACGAAGGCGAGCTCGGGCTGCCCGGACTCCGCGTCGAGCACCTGCTCGCGCAGCCAGCTGCGGAGGAGGCGGACGGCTTTGGGGATGACCGTGGACGCGTCGGCGAGCGCTCGCGAGTCCGTCGGGGACCCCGCCGCGGCGAGGATGCCGGCGTCGGAGAGGAACTGGCGGGAGCCGGCCACGCTGTCGACGTCGGCGCCGGATCCGGAGGACTTGCGCTCGTCGACTTGGTGCTGGATAGACTCCAGGTACTGGATGCCGGCGCGCATGGCGAGGCCCTTGAGCTGGTGGAGGTCGGAGGGGCGGTAGTACCAGCAGTTGTTCGGGTCCTCGTCCGAGCCGGCGGTGTTGAGCGTGGTCCAGGACTCTTCGCGTTCGTCGTCGCTCCTGGTGCGCACGGGGGTCCAGACGAGCTCGCCGCCCATGATGATGGTTCTGCAACGTATCCGGTGACCGTGACGCGGGATGGGGATGGATCGCCGCTAGGTGCTTACAAGCTAGCCTTGGATACGAGATATAGATATAGAACTGGGGATTTCGCTGGCGAAGCACGTCGACCCGCGTAGAGGTAGAAGGAGAGTGATAGGAGATAGGGGAGCTTGCGACGTCTTTATTATATGTGCGTTTCGTCGCAGTGACGGATGCCATCCGCTCTCTCCTCCCGAAGGCCCCTATGAAGGCCTAGGTAATGGCAGCAGTAGACGGATGCGAGAGTAGAGAACGTACCTCCCGCTCAACGCGCGCGAGAAACACAAACTGATCGAATGTCGACGTAAAGCGTGCAGCATGCGGCGAGATGGATACAATGGGGCATCAAGTAGTTAAAACCCTGTCTCTGTCCGGTTTCCTCTCGTTCGCTGTGGGAGAGGGTGAGCGCGGCGCGGAAAGCCTGAGAAGGCACGGAGGAAGACTTACGGTTGTAATGGAGGAGTTTTCCGATGAGGTCGATATGAGTCAGGACCATGCGACGACTCGGACAGCCGGAGCTGGTCGAGCACGTCGCTGAGTATGCCGGGGGGTTCTAGTTAGACGAGAAACTCACGAGGAAACTAGTACTCATGCATGTCCTTGGCGAGGAGATCGACGGTGACTAGGACTTCTCCCCTACGACCAACTTGAAGTTCCCGCACGAGAAGCAGCGCACAGCAGCCATGGAATAAGCTCGGCGCATGGACATCCGCACTCGAGGGCCACTCAGGACGAACCACTCACGAGTCACCATCCCGCTTGCGGGGACAGTCATGGGCAAACAAGAACAAGCGCGACAGTTTGTGGCGCCCGCTCGTTTCGGCCCGGATTCGCGCTTGTCACCGCGGGGCAGTAAGGACTCTGGATCTAGTAACCGTACGCCGGGCCTCCCCTCGCTCATATCCATATCCATATCCTGCACACTACTGACTTCGCTAGGCAACGGACCCCTTCGCTTTTGCGTATACGACCAAGTCCCGAAACACAACCAGCAAAAACAAACAAGGCCTCGCCCCAGGTCCCCAAGACTCGGACTCGGACTCGGACTCGGTCGACGACGACGACTTGGCGCAAACACAAACCCAAACCCAAACACGACTCGCGCGGCGCGTCCCAACGTCAACGTCAACGCTAACTTCGGCTTTCTGTATATGCGCGCGATTCTATTCCCGCTGCAGTGTAAGTCAGCATAGTAGGTGGTACATTATATACTGTATAATAAAAGAATGCGGCGGTCGAGGACAGCTATCGACGGCGATGGAATAAACAGGGCGATGGAATACTATTGGACGGATGGATGGAGGTCCCGGGCAGCGACAGCAAACGCAAACGCGAACGCGAGGAACGAACAGTAAACGAGTTGAAAGTCCCGTGCAAAAAAAAAATGCAGAAGGTCCGTGAATGATTGTGTGAGGAGCGGCGACGGATGGGGAATGCGAATATGCGAAAAAGAGAGAGAGAGAGAGAGACATGGACGAGGCATAAGGAGCGTGTGCAGCACTGGGCCCGCATACGCGGGCGTGCTCGGGAGACGATTAACGAATGGACAACATTGACAAGATACTTAATGAGAGTGGACGCCGAGGGGAGCGTATGGCCCCGCGGCGGGGACGAGGCGAGGTTCTATGGGCAACAAATGCGTGATGCGTGGTGCGTGGTGTGTGGTGCGCGATGCAATGCGAGGGGGGGAATGCGTGTGTGGGTGTGATGCAATGCGAGTCGGACGGGGGGGGGGGGATGCGTGTGGGTGAGGGTGTGGGTGTGGGAAGGGTATGTGCGAAGCAGTGGGGATATGCTGACCGGGGAGGATGACGCTATGATGATGCTACACGTGCGTGCGGATCCGGAGCGAATGCGAGCAGTCCGCCGCCAGTCCAACCAATGGGTAGTCTAAACACCAACACCGGCGGCGACAGGGACGAAGGAGAGACACAGACACGAACCGATATTAAAAAAAAAAAAAAAAAAGAGGCGCGACGAGACGGGATGAGACGGCGCGCGGCGCGCGGTAATATACGGCGACTTTTTACTACTCCGACTTGAAGCGCGTGCCGCCCTCGCCGCCGCGCATGACGGCCTTCATGAACGAGAAGAACCGGCCAGCGTACTCGGGCGGAGGGACAGGACTGATCTTGTGCTGTAAAACGCAGAGGCGAACCCGTGTGAGCCATGGCGCCAGACAGGACAGAAGACATCATACCCTATCGGCGCTGAGGCCCTTCCAGCAGTGCTCGACCTTCTTGAAGAAGCTGTACGGCGTGAGGATGTCGATGACGCCCAGGTAGTAGATCGTGTCCATGTTCTCGTTCGCCTCGTCCGTCGCCCGGATCCCGCCCTCGTCCTGGTAGAACAGGAAGTGCTGCCGCTCGCCCCCCGTGTCCTCCTCGGGCAGCGAGAGCGTCGCGGCCTCGAGGCTCTGCGGGTCGGCCGAGCGCATGATGCGCCGCATCGCGATCGCTTCGGGCGACCGCGGGCCCTTGCTCACCGTCTTCTTGCGCGAGATGAGGGGCATGTCGGGCTAGACAGTGGCGACACGGACAGCACAGATGAGGCGAGGAGAGAAGACGCACACGCGAACGAAAGGGACCACTTACCGAGAAGACCTTCAGCGTACGCCTCCGGACGTTGTCCCGGTTCCCCCGCTGCATGTTGTGGATGCCGACGAGGAGCGAGTAGTCCATGACCCCCAAATCCTTGAGCAGCTCCGAGTCCCTCCTCAATTGCTCCGTGAGAAGCGCCCTCTTCTCCGGGCCGAGCTCCAACGTCTTCCCCCTGTTGATCCAGTTGAGGTCCTTCAGGACCGCGCGCGGGTTCACGGCCGCCTTCTCCTCGGGGTATTCACGACCGACCGTGGACCCCTTGAGGTCGTACGTCTCGTGTACATCCTTGTGCGCGGGGAAAAGGTTGTTCATGATCACGAAGTGGATCTTGCGCCCGTGCGGGAGCTTGACGCGGTGGAGGCCGTAGAAACGGGAGATGAGCGAGTGCGGGTTGTTCTTCACGTGTTCGTAATACTTCTTGAGGATCGAGCGGAGGAACTTGTGTTCCGAGTGGTGGATCGTCTTGATGATGAACCGGTAGTCGCGCGAAAAGTAGAAGAACGAGCCCGACTTGCCGGGCGAGCCAAGCTCGGACAAGATGTACTTGGCGGTGAGCGAGAGGAGGTAGTCGGCGGGGTCAAGGTGGAAGTAGTCTTCGCGGAGCTCGCGAAAGACCCAGGGGGCGTAGTCCTTGAACTTGAAGTCGTACTTTGCGGAGGGCGTAAGCTCGTTGCCGACACTGCCCGGGGATTAGTCCGAACGTCAACGTAAACACGCCGGTGGGCGACACACGCACATATCAAATGAATATTTATGTCGGGCCGTGTAGTCTTCTTCGGTCAGCGGTCTCCGCATCTTCGCTTGACACCGCGAGACCTAGCCGACACCAGTTCAAACCCCCCACGGCGGGTGCACGCACGAACGTAAGGACTCACCGCTGTGCGGATACCGGTCAGCATGTTGTACATCAACACGTAGTTGACGTGGTCCTCCCCGATCAAGTTCCCGACCAGCGGCCCATCGTCCGCTTTGCGCACGACGGTTGTCGAGCGTGTGAGGGCCCGCTCGGCCTCCTGCTGCGCCTTTGCGCGCTTGCTCATGCGCTCCCTCCTGATCTGCTCTGCGTGGAGCTCGATGTCGTCCGCAAGCTCGCCTACGTCCTCGAAGGCGGCAGGATGCGCGCCGTGCATTGTGGCCATGCGCGATATGCGCGGAGGCGAGGCAGGGGGCTGAGGGGCGGGAGCGCCGATCGTATTCCTGCGCGAGGGCCGGTGAGGAGGAGGGGGCTGGAGGTAGCCGTCGACGGAGAGGTGTGAGCTTGGGCCGGGTGCGCTGCGGGAAGGGAGGGAGTTGGATATTGAGGGAGGCATGATTGACGGGGGGTCGTCTGTGAAGGGGGCGTCGAGGGTGCTTTGGGGGTATGTGGAGTGGGAGGCCTTTGTTTCTGCAGAGGCACGATGGCGGAGGGAGTTGTTGGCTAGTCGTGATCGCTGGTCGCGGGAGGAAGATGAAGCGCGTTCGATTGGGACGGGTTCCTCGAACGTGATCGGAGGATGGGGAGAGCCATCAGGATGTGAGGTGGAGGAAGAGGAAATACTGGCCACTCTGCGAGGAGGAGGGAGTTCGCCCTCGAAGCTTGAAGGCGGAGAGGGCGGGGGAGGGCCGTAGTTGGAGTCCACGCTGCTTTCACGAGGGGCGTGGAAGACGGGGAGGTGTTGAGCAAGGGTTGGACCGACCTTGTGGAGAACGGAGTCTGGGAGTTGAGCGGATTCGAGATGAAGAGACTCGGAGACCTGGAGGATGTGAACCTCTTGAGGAATAGAGGGCTTTGTGGACGAAGAGGCGGCAAAGGCGAGGGCATGAATGGGGTTCAAGTCGTGATCCTTGCGGGGAGAGGAGACGGTATGAGAGGAGGACGAGCGTGAAGACATGGACTGAGGAGAGGAGGCGAGATGCGAACGGCTTGGAGAAGAAGAGAGATAGTTGTTTGAGCGTCGAATATCGTCAAAGGATGTAGGTGACGATGGACGTCCTATCGGGACGGCGGCGGCCATGTCTGGCGGAAGCAAGACGGGTGGTAACAGAAAATTGGAAGTAGAAGAAGACTGACTGCCTTTTATCCTCGTCGCCGGCGAAAGTGAGGACTGGAGGAGGAGGAGGAGGAGGGAGTGGTGGGAGAGAAAGCGAGGCCAAGGCGGGTGTTGGGAGACCACACTGGCAGGTCCGACGCCCGGAAACAACCCGTTTCACTTATCCGTCTCTGATAAGTCCCTTATCCGACAAAAACCCCCGGTCGCATCTGCGCGATCCGCATCGACAGTTCTCTCACCTTGCGGCCAACCTTGTGCGTATGTGCTCTATTTCTGTTTTCACCCACCCGGACTCGGGGCGGGTTCTGAATGGGCCAGCGGGACGAGCTTCCGGTATAGTACTTACGGGTCTTTGAATCTTCGACGACATACTACGTTTCAATATCAATTCCCGCTGCAGTTCCACATCGTCCCGAGGCCATGTCATGGACGACACACAGGAACAGGACCCGTTCGACTCCACGCGGCGGTCTGCGAGGAGCTCGGGCTCCGCACTTCCCAAGCGTGATTCCAAGCCCGCCCACATCGTCTGCGTTGGCGTTGTGATGAGCAGAACGCGTACGCAACCACCTCCGACGTGATCCTCATACTACTCCGCCGTCCTCCGGATACCGGTCGTTACTTACTCGTAGAAACCCAGACCCCTGCGGTAAGAAACGTCCAGGTAACCTAACACACAGGTCCAGGCCACTCGAGCGGCGAACAGCCTTGGCACTTGCTACCGTATCCCGAATCCGAGCATTTGCCAATGCTCAAACCACTGCGGCGCAACAGCGCTAGCGCTCGCCGCCTGCCACCTTCTCGACCGCCACGCAGCACCATCGAGGCGGCGGCAACCATGGGAACTTGCCGTTACTGCTATAACTCACATAAGTTATCCTAGGTTACTCACCTGAACGTCTTCCCGGCCGCGGCTCCTTTCCCGACTCTACCCCTACCCATCGCAACTTGAACACACGCACCCGGGCCATGTGGGGCGTAGGGCCCGAGGTCCGAGATCGCCTACATATACGTATATGCGAGAACGCTAGCACGCCGGAGTATACGCAAGTCCATGCATGTTAGGAGAGAAGAACGTTTACATTTACCGTGATAAGTATCCTGCTGACACTCGAGAGCGGCGGCTGATTCAGACAGGCGACTACAGAGCACCTGCCAAGACCGCCACGACCACGGCCTCACCCCTCCTCACCCTAAGTAATAAGCCTGAGGCGAGGCCGCGCCATAACCAGCTGCAGAGGGTTGGCGAACAGCGCTCCGGCGCGGTGTTGATCGTGAGCGGTCGACATCGCGCCGAATCAGGGTGACCCTACCGATTACTTATGCTGGGCACGCCACGGCAAGTTGTAGTACATGGCTGGTCCAGCGCTCCTAACAGCCAAGGACGTCTGCCTCAAGGAAGCCGGGTGAGTGTGGCAGGCAATTGTAGTCCCGTCCTCCTTCTCTTTTAACGTTCCCCACCACTGTCCGACGCGTACGTTCCCCCATATGCATGTCAGAAACCTTAGGCACGTCGACCGACCACTGCGCTCGTGTCTCGCCGGATTTGCACCCGGGTCATTTCTATGTGTATGTACGTCCGTGTTTCATTGATACATATATCTGCTATACAACAGGTGCTTAGACAAACCGGAGAAAACACAAACACAAACACAAACACATTAGCCCGTAAGCCAACAGAAGTTCCGCCGCGTCCCGAATTCCACAACGCGGCGGGGTGGACCGGGTAAGGAAAGAAGGGTATTACAACAGAGACGGCTTGTGTTATACAGTGATTGACCGTGACGAGTACGAGGTAGTAATATACCGCAAGGTTCGCAACGACGGGGGATACTAATGCAGATGCCTGTCGAGGTAGATCGTGGCGAGTTGGGAGTCGACGCTCTTCGCTAACAGGTAAAGGAAAGGGGTAACGTGCAAGGAAAGGATGAGGATGGTCGACGTCTACGTGCATCAAGTCCGCACTGTAACGATTCATAGATCACGAGTCCGACGAGGGCGATCATGCTGTCGCAGCGACTGGAGCGGTCTGGTCCTCGGGTCCTGCGAGGGCGCCCTCCGGCACGCCGCTGCTCAGCCTCGAGTCACCGACTTGGTGGAAATCTGGGCGAAGAGGAGGGGATAAGACAGCGTCACGAAAGCGGAAGACGGGACCGTACCGAGAATCTCGCTATACATCATGACCTTCCAGGTATCTACCGGGAGGTCGGCGTCGTTGAAGCTCCAATCGAACTTTTCAGCCGCCTCTGGCTCGTCGGTCGGGTCATGATAGGGCGAGACGTATTCATGAGAGAGCGACTCGGTAGCGGTGATGCGTTTTCTTGGGTCAAAGACGAGCATCTTCTCGAGAAGGTCGATCGCTGCGGATAGCTATTCTTAGCCGAGGCCGAGACCGGGATACGAGGGACCCTCGGAGAACACGCACCGACGGGATCATTGGAGTGCAACTTCTCGCTGAAAGGGACGCGCTCGCGCTTGGGTAGGCTCTGCACAAATCGAAGGGTCTATGGAAACAAGGATGAGAAAGGAAACACGTTGGATGAACGTTGTGAGTACGAACGTTCTCGCTGGCAATGGTCTGGATGACGTCCTCCGGAGGGGTGCCCAAAAGCTCGGTGATAATCGAAAACTGGTGTACATCTGATGGGATTGACCACGTCCGGAGATCAGAGCCGTCAGATCAAGGGCCGATGACGTATGGGGAAGAAATGGGTACTGACGATCTTTTCCGGGGAAGAGAGGTTTGCCCTCGAGCATCTCTGCAAAGATGCAGCCGGCACTCCAGATGTCGACGGCGACGTCGTACTTTTGCCAGGTGAGCATGATCTCGGGGGCGCGGTAATAGCGGGTGGAGACGTAGCCGGTCATCTGGGGGTCCTGTATGCGCGCAAGACCAAAGTCGCAGATCTAAAAAAAGGGTGGATGAGACGGACGTTGGGGATAGAAGGGGGACGGTGTACGGACTTTAAGGTCGCAGTTCTCGTTGATAAGAATGTTGCTCGGTTTCTGACAGAGAGGGTAAGACTGAAAATGGTGGTGAGGGGATAGAGGAAGATCCAACTGACGAGATCGCGGTGGACGACACCGGCGGAATGGACGAATTTGAGACCTCGCTAGAGAGGCTGGGTGAGGACAGAGAAGACAAGGGAAAGGATCAAGGGGGACGTACGAGGATCTGGTAGAGGAAGTACTGTATGAACTGCTTCTCGAGGGGGCGGGAGGTGAGTAGTCTGTGGAGGTCGGTTCCGAGAAGCTCTGTGACGAAATATCTATGGAGATGGTGAGTGTGATTGCGAGGGGATAAGGATGTGGACGAACATATCCTCGAGAGGGGAGATGAAAACGTCGCTCAAACTGATGATCTAGAGGGGAGATTGAGAGAGGGATTGGACGGGTGTGAAGATAGACGGCGTACGTTCTCGTGCTGGATGTGCTTCAAGAGTTTGAGTTCGCGATAGGTGCGTTTGCTTAGGACGGGGGTAGAGAAGGGCTTCATGATCTTCTTGATCGCGACCGAGGAGCCGGTCAACTGGTCCTTGGCCGAACTAGAGAATGGGATGTGAGCTTGGACGAGGAATTGCAAGGGAGCACAGGGGTGTGCTCACCAGACAAGGCCGAAGGCGCCTTTGGGGAGAAGAGGGGTTGAATGAGGGCATCTTTTGGGGATCCGGTGGAAGACTCACCCATTCCTACAGGCTGGAGGTCGACATATCTTGTGGTGACCTGAGTAGAGACGCGTCACATCGTATGAGATGGCGTAGGGGAGGGGAGGGAGTACTTACCTCGAAGGAGGTACCGAAGATGCTAAGCTTTACAAAGGACATCTCGCTCGCCGACGAGGATTCTCGAGGGAGACCAGGAGAGCGACGACGGGGACAATGGAGGGAGACGATGGGATGGGGAGTGAGTGGGAGGACGAGGACGAGAGGGCCCGTTCTTGTATGAAGGGAGAGCGGGATGAGGGTAAGTACTTATGGCGACCCTCTGCCAATCCAGGGTACGGCGACTTCCGCTTATCTAAGCGAATCTTGACATTTGGCTCCTCTCGCCGATCTCTCTCCTTTCCCTCTCCCGTCCATCCTCCTACTCTTACACCGCTTGCTTTATCCACACCCAGCTTCGCCGTCTCTACGCCCCGAATTCTGGCGGATTTATGGGTGGGGATTTGGGGAGAGGAGGACGGGGAGAGCGGGGAAGAGAAATATGACGTCAGTGGCAGTGTGGCGCGCTGGAACGGGCGGTTACGGTTGTGCGAGAGTGATGTTGCCCTTGTGGTCTGGACGCGTGTTCGTGTAGCGAAGTCGCTCTTGTCGATGACGTCGTTGGGTCGTGTCAAAGAGAGCAAGAGGTGAATTCGTCTCTTCCCTCGTGCCCGCCTTTGAAACTCGCTTTGATAGTCCGAACTAGGTCATCTCACACGCTCTGCCCCAGCTCTGCCCGAACCATTCTCCAAGTCTCCCGGAACTGGGCGGGACGATGGCGCAATGGGCCCGCAGCCGTGGGTCGGGCGTTGCCGCCGGTTGAAACTGTCTGCCGAGAGCTGAGGTCACCACTCCCGACGCGCGACCCGGCTCGGACGTCTTGAAGAAGGCTTCGCGACTCTGGCAGGTAACCCCATCATTCCAATACTCGTCATGTCTTTTGTTCGTGCTTCTATCGCTGCTCGCACTGCCGTATGTCCTTCTGCCTTCTCTTCTCTTCTCTTCTCTTCCATCTCACCCATGACGCCCACTCCAGCTCGCGAACGCACGTCGATACTCCACCGCTCCTCCCCCCGCTGACAAGTCCAGCAATCTTCCCTTTTGGCTCATCGGCAGTGGTACGCTCCTCTTCTCCCTCATCCCCGCCCTCACTAAGCTCGACGTCCAGGTGCTGCTGGCCTTGCCGGTTACATTTACCTCGGCCGCTCCACCACCACCGTCACCCCAGTCAAGCCACAGATCTCGCACAAGAGCCCCCTCGACCCTCAGAACTTCGTTGACTTCAAGTTGAAGAAGGTCGAGGATTATAATCACAACACCGCAAAGTGCGTTGCTTCCCGTTCCATCATCCCCCGCCCTCCGACCTATTTTCTCGTCCAGGTATATCTTCGAGCTCCCCCCCGATACAGCCTCCCTCCTCCCCGTCGCCTCCTGCGTCGTCGTCAAGTCCGCATCCGACGCCTCCACCCCCCTCCTCGACTCGAACGGCAAGCCTATCATCCGTCCCTACACTCCCATCTCTCCCTCCGACCTCCCCGGCGAGCTCACATTCATCATCAAGCGCTATGACCAGGGTAACATGTCCAAGCACATTCACAACCTCTCCATCGGCGACAAGCTTGCCATCAAAGGCCCCATCCCCAAGTTCGAGTTCAAGAGTACGTTCTCTTCCTCCTCCCCTTCCTAATGATCTCCAGTGCTGACGTCAGACTGCCAGTCAACCAGTTCGACGAGGTCGGCATGATTGCAGGCGGCAGTGGAATGTAAGCGCGCGCTTCTCGATTCCTTTCGTAATCTGTCATTGAGCGCTCGTATCTGCCCCGCAGTGCGCCCATGTACCAAGTCCTCGACCATGCCCTCAAGGACCCCTCCAACAAGACCCGCTTCACCCTCCTCTTCGCAAACGTGTCTGAGAAGGACATCCTCTTGAAGGAGGAGTTTGACGCGCTCCAGAAGAAATACCCGAAGACCTTCAACGTCGTCTATACCGTGGACAAAGCCGAGGGCGACTGGAAAGGTTCGTCTGCCGTACACGTGTGGGTGCACGCAGCGGTCGCTTACATGCCTGCATTTCCATAGGTCCTACTGGCTTCGTGAGCAAGGAGCTCATCAAGCAGCACATCGCTTCCCCGACCCTCGGCGAGAAGACCAAGGTTTTCATCTGCGGTCAGTCTTTGGCTCACTCGCCTTCCCCATTATTTGCTGACTCACGCACCTGTATAGGTCCGCCGGGGCAGGTTGCTGCTCTTGCTGGTAAAAAGGACGGCTTAAAGCAGGGCGCCCTCAGCGGCGTCCTCAAGGAACTTGGCTACACTGAAGACCAGGTACGTTTTCGCGGTCTTCTTCTCCAGCGGGAGGTCTCTTAGCTCAGTTTCCCCTCAGGTCTTCAAGTTTTAGACAGCATATATCCAATGTACTACTTAGATCTAACCCGTGTCTTGCGTGTTCCATAGATTCTGGTGATAGAGGCTGAGGCGCCCGACCGGCATCTGCCGCTCCCTTGTATTCGTGGGCCGGACGTGTGAACGGTCTCAAGGACAAGTACAACGAGGCAAGTACAACATCGCCCTTGTACGGATCAGGACCAGCCCGTATCCCGCTCTACAAAATGATGACGCGCGATTCTCTGTCCCTCGTCTCGCCTCCTCAACGTCCACCATGGGTCAACGCGCTAGCGGGTTCGTTGAACTAACGAACACTAACAATCGAACCCTCAGCATCTCCCAGTCAATACAAAAAAGGTCAATGAGTCGTGTTCTCAACGACGACGTCATACTCGACAATATCCTCCCGAACTTGGACTTGAAGGACATCATCGCTGTCCGGCAGGTGAGAACTGGCTTCAGTCGACTTACGGGCTACGCTCACGGCGCGTTTCTAGGTCAGCGACCAGATGCGACGATGCTCGAACCAGCCAGTGGTATGGAAGCGCATCCTCGCCAGCACCGAGCACCGACTCCCACCCGTCCCACCTACCGAGCGCTATTCTTTGGCGAACCTCTCCCGCATCGAGGCCGAACGCCTTCTTACCCGTTCCATCTCCCTACCAACGCAATGGGACCAAGATCAGCCCAGATGCATGCGTCGGTGGGAGATAGATGCCCAGCGCAAGGTGCTCGAGATGGCTCTGCTTCCTGGTGGCCAGTATCTTGTCGCGTCAGTCAAGGACCGGAATCCGACCCGTCACTCCATCGAGGTCTTCGCCTCCGACTTCCAATACTCGATGGGCTTTCCCTTTGCGCGCTTCACGACGCTGACGAAGGCTTTCCATCTGCGCGCGAAGTACCTGACGATCCACGGACAGCCGGGACTCGCGATCGCGTACATCCGGAGGGACTATCGTAGGGATAAGTTCAAGAGCGAGTGAGCATTCTGTGATATATGTGCCATGCGCTCGAGATAAGTAGAACTTACGTCTCGTGATCTAGATTCGACGTGAACCGCATCCCACCCGACGCCGACTGGTTCTCCTCGAAAGTCAAGTATGAATGCGTTGTCCTGCACGTCCCGCTCCAGTCCCTCGAGCACCTCTTCAATAACGAAGTTCGCTGGGATCCTCGCGAATATCGCACTCGCGCGCGGCAGCAGCCTCGGCCGTTCCAGGTCCTAACGGAGATCACGTCGCGCGCGCGGATGAGCGTGCCGATCATCGACGAGGATCGACAGGGCACGCCGTTCGTCGCGGTCCTCAAACACCCAGACCGCATCGTGTACAAGAACCTCGACGGCGGTCTCGGCTGCACGATGTACTGCGAGCCGCACCCTGCCTACGACGAACTCGTACGTCCTCCGCTCCCGCTTGTGCATGTTGCCGCGCTGCTCACCGTCGATGCGAGCAGCCCCACGCGATCATGTCATTCACCTTCCTCCGCTGCCAGCACCAGTTCCTCCTCATCCGCCGCGCGGGCGACGACCCCGACCCCCTCCACCCAGACGCCGACCAGCTCGCGGCCCTCGCGCCAGACGAAGAGCCGAGCGGGCCCTACTACTTCGCGGAGCTCTACGACGCCGCGTGCGCCCCCGGCACGTCGCTCACCCGCGCCGCGGCGTCGCGCACGGCGGTGCACGACGCGGAGTGGAACTTCTGGAAGCACGTGTGGATCACGGACCCCAGCGCGGGCATCGCGCTCAAGGCCGACGCGAGCGTGCACGCCGAGCGCGCGCGCGCTCCCGTTGGAAAACCAAAACCAAAACCGCCCCCCATCACGATCTTCGTCCAGGCGGCGCGCTCGTACGGGCTCGTCTTCAACACGTTCTTCCCCGAGCCGGTTTCGGTTCCGGCAGTGGGGGCGGCCGCGGCGGACTCGGACGCTGAAGGCCCAAGTCCGACGGAGCACGAGTACGCGTACGTGCTGTCGGAGGACGACGCGTTCGTGCAGACGGAGCGGCTGCCGGACGGGATGGAGAGCCTGAACGAGCTGTATGAGCACCGGGTGCTGCTGGGCGCGACGCGCCCGGTCATATACACGGTCCCGCGCGAGGGGAGCAGGGCGCACTCGTTTAGGATCCAGTTGCTTGGCGGGGTGTGGGACGAGGGGCTGCTTGACAGGCCGGCCCCATTGCCGGCTTTGGCGCAAGTCCCACAAGACGACGACGATGACGGGGCGCTGGAGGACGACGGCCTGGGGGGTGGCGATCATGGTGCGGATGGGGATGATGCTGACGCGCAGGATGCTGACATGGAGGAATGGCTTGGCGGCGACGAGGGGGAGGATGAAATGAGCGGGGACGAGGGGGTGGACAATGACGGGGGAGATGATGGGGACAGCGCGGGAGACGGAGATGGGCAGTCGGACGTCCTGGAGGACATGACCCGCATCCGCGTCAGCCACCAGTTCGACATCGCGCTCGAGGACCTCGGCGACGTGTCTGCTATCGCGTGGGACGAGACGATCGGGCGGCTCTGCATAGGGTATGCGAGGAACTCGAAGATTGCGGTGTTTGACTTTGCGGGGGCACCGGTGCCTGTGGACGTTTTGTGAGTCTCGGGCTACGTATATCTTGTGTATGTTAATCTATGGGCTTACTTTGCCAGACGGTAATGTTATGAATCAGATGGTTTGAATACGAATGTAGATCCTGGCCTAGTTCCTCCCCGTCCATCCCCGCAGCGACCCGACAGTCTTGACGTCGACATGTCCCTTGCAATTCAAGGCTGTACCTCCGCGATACGCGGCGTCCATGCTGATAGTCCTTGGACCTTTACGGAGCTCACAAACTTCGGCTCGCTGCTACGGGCCTCTGCGCGCCGCTCCTCGCGCCGCCGTTCGTTGGAAGAGGGGCTCGTGCCAGTGCCGAGCGGTGCAACACCACCGTTGTCATGATCATCCGGTCGGGCACCCCCGGCCCCGTTGCGTTGATGGAACTGAGGTACTGCTGCAAGCGTGAGACAATCGGACGACTCTGCGTCGGCGGATAGGTAGAGAACTGGAGCTCGAGCTCGAGCGCGAAAATTGTGGAGCTTGACTTCGCTGTCAGTGGTTGCTTGGCGAGGCTCGCATCAAGTACAGCACGCTGTACGTTTACGCACGAGTTCACTAACTCATTACTGTTACAGACCACGTTGTTCTACATGACGATGTGCGTACAAAACTACATTCTGCAGGGATTATACTGCGAAGAGCCAGATTGCTATGCTAGATTGTGGATGAGCCGCTATCAGTTCCATGTTGAAATGCTAATGCTGATAAGGTCAGACCACACGCTAGCAATAAGCGAAGGACTGGAGGACTAAAGACCAACTCGAAGCTGGGGAATTACTGCAGCTACAGAGTGGTTTATATATTGTGTTGCAGCCTGCGCACGGACCAGGTGCTTCAGGGCAGGTCGTAAAGGTCGTTACAGGTGGTACTACTAGGTGCACTAGCTCGTATCGTAACATTACCCCCCTCTTTAGCTTCATGTCCCAGGAAGCCGCAAAGTGTTAGTAGTCGTTAATATCATGGGTTAACTAATCATAAGCAAAGCATCGTATATAGTCCTGTTGTGTACTACTATCTTTAGGGTTTTGTCTTTTCCAGTCGTTATATCTATGTGTCCAAAAGTCATAAGAGTCTGTATCATATGTGATTATTTGTCCATGTTTGTTTGTAGCTGTGAGTATGTAACGAGTGTGGATGCGCGGCGCAAACTTGTTTGCTGCATAGAAAGCGGTGATGAGTTTCTTGGCATTGTCCGTCCGAAGTTCATCTGTATCCGAAGGTACCCATTCTATCAGGAAAACCTCCCCTGTATGATTAGTGATAATTGGCTACTAGTTAGTGATAATTATGCATGATAGTAATAATTGGGGTAACTGAGCAAATTACACATGTCACCCAGAACATTGTCTGTAAAAGTTTCCGATTACACGAAAATTAGCAGCAGAAAAGCAGTAGAGTAGCATAGCTATAACTGACGTAGCTAACATATTACCCTGTCAATACCACACCGAAAACATCAAGAGTAGTTTCAACCGAATCATTATTGCACTCTGGACGACAATTACAAAAGTGCATACACTATCTAGCAGACCATTGAGCACGCAAGATTTATAAGGTGTAAAGTTGGGGGGGATTCGGGTTAGGGAGGAGCGCGAACGCGAGCGAAGCGAGCGTGAGCGCGACTAGTGCGAAGCAGCCGACAGGCGATAGGGATTCCCCTACCGCAGCCTGTTTCGCTATATAGTAGCTCATCAGGACTGCCTTAGTAAGCACCACGTGCATAACTAAGCCCAACGTGACCCGGTGACTAATCCCGAGATCGGACTTAGTGACACATTAATGATGACACTAACGGGCCGTGCGTTAGCACGGCCTAATAAGCGGGCCGAATTTCGGCCCGCATTACTGTCGACTGCTTAGTACTAATCACGTTATTACTCACGTGCTTGACGCGACGCGTCTCCGCGCCAAATCGAGCATGTGACTAGTCATATGAGTGCATGTGATCGCTAGCGCTCGGCGCGAGCCGAGCGCAATGCACATGACCCAACCTTAACTTAAGCGCTGATAACCTATCTCTATAATCCAGTATCTAAGGTACATAGATACTCGCGCATGGCCTTGCGAGGGCTTTCACGGTTCAAAATGCCTAGAAACACCTCGCGCGAGCAAATCAAAAACCTGGCTAGGGTCCTAACTAAGGTCTGTGCAAAGTTGCAGGACGTCACACCTCTTCGTTGTTGTGCTACAGTCATTATAGTAGATTTTTAGCCTCGCGCATGCACGCGCGAGGGCTCCTCCCGGGTTCCTATGC
Source organism: Ganoderma lingzhi (assembly GCA_026283605.1). NCBI lineage: Eukaryota > Fungi > Basidiomycota > Agaricomycetes > Polyporales > Polyporaceae > Ganoderma > Ganoderma lingzhi. Next base: position 5,033,304 of record JAPJYM010000001.1, read on the forward strand.
CTAAAAACACCTCGCGCGAGCAAATCAAAAACCTGGCTAGGGTCCTAACTAAGGTCTGTGCAAAGTTGCAGGACGTTACACCTCTTCGTTGTTGTGCTACAGCCATTATAGTAGATTTTTAGCCTCGCGCATGCATGCGCGAGGGCTCCTTCCGGGTTCCCATGCCTATAAACTGCTCGCGCGAGCAAATCAAAAACCTAGCCAGGGTTCTTACTAAGGTCTGTGCAAAGTTTCAGAACATTATACCTCTTCATTGTTGTGCTATGGCCATTACAAGACAGTTTTTGCCTTACAAGTGCGAGTCGGAAGGCTAGTATCACAACTGTAGTATACTGGGCTGTGTTAGCTGATGTAATATAGTGTCCTAGACATGTCTGGGATGCATCTACACCCTCACATTTTCCCACAGGCTATAGCCAATATTGTTTACTATACACTTGGTTTGTTCGAGTTAGTGTCCCTTTTTGGACAAGCAAAAGTGATTAGATAAGCGAAAAAGCGCCCAAATCTCGTTGAGTGTGATTTGGGCGCTTTTTGGGTGCTTAGTAAGCACTCTAAACTCGTCCAGAAGTGTCAGAAATAAGCATTATAACAGTAGTTACTTATAGTACACACTGACAGTATGTGTGGCCTTGTACTGGTGTTCAGAAGGCTAGTTACCACTTTGGGTGCTTACTAATAATCAGAAAAGCGCCCAAATCACACTCAACGAGATTTGGGCGCTTTTTTGGGGCTGTGCCACCGCTTAGATAAGCCAAAAAAGCGCCCAAATCGTCACAGTGACCATTTGAGCACTTTTTTTACCTTTCTGGGTGCTTAAGTAAGCGAAAAAGCGCCGAAATCTCGTTGAGTGTGATTTGGGCGCTTTTTGGGTGCTTACTAAGCGCCCTGGGGTCGTCAACAAGCCCCAATAGCAAGTATAACAGCAGCAATTGCTTATAACACACTTGTACAGTGTTGGGGCCTTATTCTGTTATTAACAAGGCTTATTACTGTATTGGGGTGCTTACTAATGATGAAAAAAGCGCTCAAAAGGTCACTGCGACGATTTGGGCGCTTTTTTGATTATTAGTAAGCACCCCAATACAGTAACAGGCTTTAAATCATTAGTTATAGCTGTTATAATGACTTGTGGCTGTACTAACAGACTATTATGATTAGATAAGCTTTCCTAGAATGGATTGATGGATTGATCTATTGTTTCCCACCCTATCTTGCCCCATACCACCATCACCTCTCTACCAAACTCTCCACTACCTTTTTTTTGCTCATTACAATGGCTGCATCTACCTCCTCGAAGACTTGTCAATTCTGTGGCAACTCTTACTCTGGCTTTACAGCCAACCATACCCGGACCTGCAACAGCTATGTCTGGGAGATTCCTCATCTCTTTTCTGAAAAGAAGGGTCCTATGATTCCTATTACTCGTAACCCTGCAGGTAAAATCATCTGCAAGTGTGTTTCTGAGGAGTTTGGAGTCTGCACCGAGTTGTGTGCTAGTAAGTCTGTTCTAGACAGACACTTGGTCAAGGTCAAGCCTACATACTGGGTGGTAAGTGGTGGTAGCAGAACATGTGCATCTCTTTGCTTATATTTTTATAGTCGCCGGATGAGCTGGCTGCTCAACAACAGGCTCCACTTCCAGCTGACCCAATGGCTGTTGATCCGGAGCCTTTGAGGGACCCTACTCCTGAACTGGTACGTATGCTCACCTTCATGTCTATGTATTTGTCTGCTGATTCTATATTAGATGAATGTTTTTCGGTCTACTCCGTCTCCAGCTCCTGAGGCTCAAGAACAGGCTCCTCCAAGTCCTGGCCTTAGCTATGCGGATGATCCAGTCAGTGATATGGACATAGTGTCTATTGACCTATCTCTATAATCCAGTATCTAAGGTACATAGATACTCGCGAGTGGCTCGCGAGTCGACTTGCGAGGGCTTTTATGGCTGGAAATGCCTATAAACCCGACTCGCGAGTAAATCAAATATGTGGCCAGGATCCCAACCAAGGTGTGTACAAAGTTTCAGGACGTCACCTATCTTCGTTGTTGTGCTATGGCCCTCGCAAGCCACTCGCGAGGATTCGCGAGAACTCGCGAGGCTCGCGAGTGTCACAAACATGACTCGCGAGCAAATCAAATATGTAGCTAGGGTCATAACTAAGGTGTGTACAAAGTTTTAGGATGTCACCTGTCTTCATTGTTGTGCTATGGCCCTTACAAACCACTTGTGAGAATTCGCGAGAACTCGCGAGGACTCGCGAGGGCTTATGACGGCTCACAAGGGTTATAAACCCGACTCGCGAGTAAATCAAATATGTGGCCAGGGTTATAACTAAGGTGTGTACAAAGTTTCAGGACGTCACCTGTCTTTGTTGCTGTGCTACAGCCATTATAAAAGGGTTTTTTCCTTGCAAGTACAAGTCAGAAGGCTAGTACCACAAGTGTAGTATGCTGGGGCTATGTTGGCTAATGTGATACAGTGTTCTAGACATGTCCGGGAGGCATATAGACCCTCACATTTTCCCACGGGCTATAGCCAACATTGTTTACTATACACTTGGTTTACTTGAGTTAGTGTCCCTATCTCTATAATCCAGTATCTAAGGTACATAGATACTCGCGCATGGCCTTGCGAGGGCTTTCACGGTTCAAAATGCCTAGAAACACCTCGCGCGAGCAAATCAAAAACCTGGCTAGGGTCCTAACTAAGGTCTGTGCAAAGTTGCAGGACGTCACACCTCTTCGTTGTTGTGCTACAGTCATTATAGTAGATTTTTAGCCTCGCGCATGCACGCGCGAGGGCTCCTCCCGGGTTCCTATGCCTAAAAACACCTCGCGCGAGCAAATCAAAAACCTGGCTAGGGTCCTAACTAAGGTCTGTGCAAAGTTGCAGGACGTTACACCTCTTCGTTGTTGTGCTACAGCCATTATAGTAGATTTTTAGCCTCGCGCATGCATGCGCGAGGGCTCCTTCCGGGTTCCCATGCCTATTTATAGGGTGTAAAGTTGGGGGGGATTCGGGTTAGAGCCAGGTTAGGGCCAGAATATCTTAAAATATTGCGCCGACGCAGGAGGTCTGCGATGGCGCGGGCGTCAGGTGTCATACTGGGATAGGGTAAGAGTGCGCCCACGCAGGGGACCTGCGAGAGCGCAACACATATGACATTCAGCCGATAACAAAGACATCTCAATGCTATCAAAGATATTGTTGCACGGCGGTCTATGTAGAATCTGTACCTGAGAGGACTTGTGTAACGAAAGAGAGAATTCCAGGGAAGAGTTTAAAGTAAGGTGGTCGACAATTGAGATGGCAAAGGTGGAGTAAGACATTGGGCAGTTGGGAAAGAAGGCATAGGGCAAACGGGCGGAAGGGAGCGAGAAGCTGGTTGAAGGTATGGAAGTGTTTGACAGGACGACAAGGATGGACGTGTGAGGTAATGGACAAAAAGAAAGGGATTAGAAACGTAAGATATGAGAATGGTGCACGACAATGGGACGACACGTGCAGGAGCAGTATACAAGTGGGGATAGGACGTGGAGAGGGGGCGCAAGAGGAAGGAAAGCGGAGGGAAGAGAAAATAGAAGCAGAAACGGGGAGAAGAAGAGGGGAGGGGAGGGACCATGGGATTTACGGCAGAAGCGTGGATAGATTGTGAGAAGGCGCTGGATGTTCAATTGAGTTCATAAGCGAGACTAAGCGAAGGGAGCCGGAATATAAGACTGAAGGGACATGGGAAGAAAGGGCACGCGCACTATGCTTAACACCACGTCCTCCCACCTTGACAAGCTCGCCCTCGAGCAGCTCACGCGCTGCGCCTCCGGGATGGTTTCCGCCGACATTACGGAAAGGGCCGCTTGGACGCCCGGAGTCGACGACGACAGGCCTGGCGACCCGAGACCCGACATCACCGACCACCTAGAACACTTTCTGGTGTACACCCGTGCCCTGGGCCCGACGGCGAACGTCGACAAGCAGTACGAGGAGATGCGGGTTCATGTGGCGAGGCTTCCGAGGCCGGACTGGGTGCCGTGCAAGGGCGGGGCGCGACATGACGAGTTGGCGAGGGTAACGGAGGCGTACTCGCTGATAACGCGGGAGACGAGGCTGCGGGCATCTCTGGTGGAGTTCGAGGTTGCTTTGGCGCGGTTCAAGAGGGAGCGGGATGAGGCGGAACGGTGCGCACGTCTGGTGCAGCGGGGGAGGTGGAGGACGCAGGGGAGATACTGCGGCGGGCGATTGGCACGTTGGCAGAGGCGCGACGGGATGCGGTGCAGTGCTCTATGGAGTGCACGAGCATGATGCAGGAGTGTGAGTGTTGTCCGATGTGCGCGTTGCCCTGCTGACGTTTTGTGTTCCGCAGTGCATCATGTTCTTGCTACAAGCTTCTACTACGAGCCACCTGCGATGGAGGAGAGCGGCGGTGAGGAGGGGGAGGTGGAGAGAGCAGAGGAGCCATCGGGGCTGCCTGTGACGGCGCCTGGTGATACATATAGTCCGCGGTTGCACGGCTTGTGGCAATGGTAGCAGAGTTGACCGCGCTGTATTGTCTATGGCACCCTGATTGCATTGTGGGCAAGTCTATCAACCGGGTCAGTGACGAAGCGCCTCATGTGCGTGCAGAATTGCGCCGATGCAGCCCGGCTGCGTGGGCGCATTTAACGTTGTGAGGATGGATGTAGATTCATATGTGCCTGCAAGTCTATTATCGTACACAAAAACCATCTGCGCAGATACAGGCTGCCTGGCTGCGCGTGCACATCGTGTTTGGTAGTCTTATCATGAAATAAAACCTTCATAGGATGATGTCAACGACGTGGTCGGTCATAGTTTTGCGCTGACGCAGGCATCCTGCGTGCGCGCACAGGCGTTATGTGGCGACGACACTTTGTTACATACAGATCTATTAACATACAGTCTGATTCTGACAGGATGATGATACGGTGGTCACCTGATCAACAATATGTTCCAAACCGTATAGGAAACTACAAGACAATCAATCACTATATTCTTGTCATAGTCAGTGTGATGAATTCCGAAGTACCAATGAGAGAGAAATGAACCAGGAAAACCTTATATGACAAGACTTTCCCCAAGGCGATTCAAATTGAGCACGATAGCACACAATGTAAGTAGTACTTCGTTTTACTCAGCACAATCAAGACATTTGTGTGATTGAACCCCTCAACATATAAGTGCGCGGCCACCTAGCAATGGACAACTGTGCAGGCTTTCAGTGGTGCTAACAAGTGTGTATCTGTTGGGTCATATGAATGCCAGAGACATGTCCGCAAAGATACCAAAAGAGCGCGAGGATGTCTACATTGAAATCGGCTGTAATGGACCCGAGCAGACCGAGAAGGCCATAAGGCGATTAGATGAATATTGTCTTCGAAATTGATAAATGCCTTACATCAAACGAATACGCACATTGCGCGAAGAGTCAATAAACCACACACCGTGTCCAATACTCCGCTTATTAAGGGGGGACGCAATGTGGGGCCATTCCGGCAGGAGCCTGGAGTGGAGGAGCGTGAGGGGAGATTGGAAGGAAGAGGAAACAGAGAAGCTGTTTCCAATGGACGCGCAGACAGCGCTCAGGAAGGACATCAAGATTACGTCTCACAAGCGAACTATGTACTCGCAGGGGCTGTCGACGTGGCTCCATTCATCCTCCCACCATGACCACCCTCGACGACTTTATTCTGCGCGACCTCGTCGATCGGGTCAATTGGCTCGGTCGCACCATCGACACAGCTCTGCCCACCAACCCCGATCGTGATGACCAGGACGACAATGTCGATCGCCCGCCCACCATCCATTCCTTTGATGCCACGGTGATCGTCGGGGAGTTCCTGATGAGGGTCCGTGCACTCCCCCCTTCCATCCAGGTCGACGAGCATTTCGTTCGTCTTTATCGCCACCTCTCCCGCCTCCCATCGACCGCGAAATTCGACCAGCAGTCCCTCCGACTGTTTGCCGAGGAGTATTCCATTCTTACGCGCATCTCCCGCTTGCACCTCGCGCAGCAGGAGGTGACTGCAGGTGCGCACGTGTTAGAAGTCGCGCGAGAGGCCCTGGACAAGGCGACGACGAAGGCGCAATTGTCTGGGAGCGAGGCGGACAGGGACGAGGTGGTCATCGCCAAGAAAACGGTCAGCCAAGCGGTGATTGACGTGATGGGGGTTGCGACGAAGGGTGCTGCCATGCTGAACGAGCGTAAGTGTTGACAACGTGATCAGTACACTGGAGGACTTACGCGACCTTCTTAACAGTTGCTGTGGTGGCCCAGTATGGTGTGTATTGGGGGGACGCGACGGGACCTTGAAGTGCCCGCTGGCCCGTCCGCCATGCATGAAGATCGCGCGACGTAGCAAGAATGGACTGGCGATGGAGAGTTGTGATTGAGATCAGGTCGAGCCGCCTTCATTGTATAGATATCATGCGTGTAACAATGCATCCGTTGTTCTTGGCGATATGAGGGATTGCCATCTGATAGACTCTCGAAAGATGACTATGTGGGCTCCGGGGAGGAAAGCGACAGAATAACTATACTGCTCCCTAGTGACAGTCACACACTAAACTACCACAGGCTTAAAGGGTTTCTCTCCGTAATGAACCATAATAACCAGAACAAGACGGCTGTCTGAACAGAGACACCCCTCCAGTAACATTACACCTTTGCAATAGCGCTTCGTGCGCCCTCGCAGGACGCCTGCGTGCGCGCGGCGAACACGTATCGATTTGATGGTCCCTCCCACATACTGATTAACAATGCCGCCCTCGCAGGTGTCCTGCGTTCGCGGCACTCAACAGGCAAATATGTACTATTACAAATTCCGAAATGGCATCGCATAAATGATTTGGAACCGTATGCGTACATAATACACCAACTGATCAAAATCGTAAGGTTAGGGTCTACTGGCACGTGATGACCTCGAGGTGTGGCGATGCTCCTTGCGCGTGAGCAGACGATTATCTCGTCGCTCCATCAGCCCTACGCACCACCATTCTGTACCCCAACGCAACTGACCACAAACATGTCAGACGCCGACTTCGAATACAACACCGGAGAGCCGAGCCAGGCGACAATGGAGGAAGACGTCGAGATGGGGGATGTTGAGGAGGTGAGTTTCATGCCCTCTGTGTCTTTCGCTCTGCTCAACTGTACTAGGATGCACCCGACGCGGGACAAACGAGCGAGGAGCAAACAGAGGGCGGCGGAGCGCCCCCACAGGAAGAAGAGGAGGAAGGCGAAGATGAAGAAGGAGGAGAATCGCGAGCGCATGACCAGAGTGGCGATGCATGGGAACACAACGTGAGTAGGCGAAGCTTACTGGGAGCTGTCGAAGTTACTGACAATGAATTCGGCGATAGGATGACGAAAGTTCCGCGGCGGAAGACGAGCGGGCGTTAGCACAGGCACGCAAAGCGAAACCGGTACGCGACGGCTGCCGCCCCTCCGTGTGACAGCACTGACAGGCTCCTGACCGCGTAGATCAACAAGGGCAAAAAGCAAGGAGCAAACTTGACCCCTGCACAGAGTGGGCGCGCGCGCGAGGGGACAACAAAGGTGCGTCGTCCAGTCATTGATATCATCGCGGAGAACTGACCTTAACGGAATGGTGGATCGGCCTGCAGGATATGTCGGCCTTCGGCGCCAGGCCCACAGGAAGGAAGGCGAAGGCGTCAACGGTGAGTAACGATACTCACGTTATGACAGCGATCCTGATATAACGTCACAGAAGAAGTCGAAGAAATTGAACATCAAGGAAGAAGATCTCGACTCAAGCAACATCGTCGTCGCGACGGACGATCAAGCGGTTCTCGATGCGGCCTTCTTGGGGTTCGTTCGCGTAGCGATCGTGGACCCGGACGCGACGGTCACCGCGCGCTACAAGGTGATCAACGACCGCGACATCGATAACAAGCATCGCAAGACCATGGTCGAGAGCTTCCACGTCCGCAAGGCGGACTGGGAGCACCCCGCGCACGTACTCGTCGACGGCAGCGTGTTGGATCCCGCGTGTCTGGCACAGTCGCCATATCCGGTCAAGGACCTTCAGACCTGGCTGTGGAATTGCCCCCCACAGCAGCGGATCGTGGAGTTCCTGAGTGGGAACCATCGGCGTGTCGCCTCGGAAGACTTCACGAAGGAACTGTCGGACGAACTGCGCGCGACGGAGGCGAAGCGCGAGGCGCACCGGGAGGCGCAAGCGAAAGGGGGACAGAAAGAGATCACGGCGGATGGGCAGCTCGTCGACGAGGTCGACGTTCAACTGGAGAAGAAGATTGTGAAGCTGACGGCCGCGGTGGAGCAAGCGCGAATGTGGACGTTGAAGGTGTACGACAAGCGTAAGTCAATCCGATGCGGCGAGCAATGTATTGCTAACAATGACGATACCATATGCAGGCAAGATGGAGGGCAAGATTGCGGCGCTCGCGCTGCTGGCGACGAACGAACTCCAGCCCGCAAAGGCAGCGACGGCGCAGGAGAAGGTACAGATGATGCGATGGCACATCGACGCGCAGTTGAAGAAATGGACGGATGACCATCCTGGACAAGTTGTCCCAGCGCCGGGGACGCCCGCCTTCCGCAAGGACATCCTCGGCATGGTCATGACAGCAAACGATATGAAGGAGGGGATCGCGAACTTCCTGTTCGTGGAGCCGGACAACTTCACGTTGATCCACGATCTCTGGCAGCTTCCGTATTTCGGACTCACGGGTAAGGTCGGGCTCTCGCGGCTGGAGAAGGCGTTGGGAAAGGTCAGCAAGAAGGACCTCAGCAAGAAGTCGAGCTCTTCCATGGTGAGTCGACATCCTTCGCGAGGGAGCCTCACAACTAACCAGAAGCACGATGGTTGCAGCTGTGGCGATGGGTCGTCCATAAGCTGATGCGCGACCTTCGCGTTGTCGGAACGACGGTTCAGTTTCCGGACATCGAAGACGCCGAGGACGACAAGGCCCACCACATGGAAAATGTCGTCAAAGTCCTCGAGGGCCTGAATAAGCCGCTGTACATCACCGACGCCATCTGGAAGGACGCCGGTTACCATGCGCCGTCGTCACGCAAGACCCCGAGAGCAAAGACGAAGATCAAGGCGTATGCGATTCAAAACGCTCGCAAGCGATACGAGATGGACGAGGACGAGCGCGTGGAGCCGATGAAGTTGAGCGTGCTGGTGTGGGACCCGGCGATCCTCGCCATCGTGGACAACGTCTACACGCGCATCTTCCGCCCTGTCGCGTGGACCAAGTTCGGCGACTGGAAACACAAAACTTGGGTCGATGCGATGAACAAGTATACCGCGCAGTTGACCCCACTCCTCGAGGAAGCCTGGACGACCCGACTGGAGGACCTGGGCGAGAATGAACAGGATGATGCTGACGCCATTGCAGTTCGTGAGGCGGAGGACAAGCTGAAGTGGCTGCAGAAGCTGCAACGGCTCGGGGGCCGGGCTCTCTACGCTCCACTCCTATGCGACAAGTTCATGGAAGACTTCAGCGAGGTCATCATACGGGCCGAGGCCGGGTTCAAACTGGTACGTATTTCTATCATTCACGGTCTCGCCCCCGCGAACGCAGTGCTCCTGCGTCGGCGCACTACCGCGAACGCAGTGCTCCTGCGTCGGCGCACTACCGCGAACGCAGTAGTCCTGCGTCGGCGCACTACCGCGAACGCAGTAGTCCTGCGTCGGCGCACTACCGCGGACGCAGTAGTCCTGCGTCGGCGCACTACCGCGGACGCAGTAGTCCTGCGTCGGCGCATGACAACGGCCACACACATCTTCACGTCCCGGATTACGTTCGTACATGCTGACTCTGGTTTAGATCACTCGGACTCTGGACCCACTGTCGCAGATAGGCGTGTTGAGGGCCACTGCGTCAGACACGCCTGGGTCCGGGAAGGAGGTGTTCAATGACTACCTCTCATATGTTTCCGGCATCCTCACCAATGGCGAACGGTTCAAGTTCAAGAGCCTTCCAGCAGCCCGCGACGCTGTACGTACATGTCTTTATACACGCCGCTGCGTTCTAACCTGCCCTAGTTCTGTGCTTGGTTGCTCTCCAACCTATCGCTCATCAAGAAATGTGGCGATGTATATCAGGCACAATACTTGACAGCAGATCACGACGCCTTCCTCTCTATCTCGCCGAACCAACTCATCGGCGAAGTGTCCAAGCTTCACAAGAAGAGCAAGGACAAAGAACGAGAATTTATGCAGGCAGACAAGTTCCCCGCCTGTCTGACTGATGCGTTCTGTTCTGTCAGGTTCACGTCGGACGACTTTGAAGCCGTTATGAAGATATTCCGCATTCTTCTCGATACCGCCCCGCGACTCGTCCCCGGATCAACCGCTCTGCGTAATGCCGCGAATATAACTTCTGCGGCGCAACAAGACTTGCTCGGACGTGGCCTCAGCGTTCTTTCCCTCGCCGACGTCGACAAATTCCCTTGTCTTGCTATTCTCTATCGTCACGGACAACCTTGGAACAACCCCGAGTTCGGCGCGAAGAAGGGCAAGTCCAACGGCTTCCTCGGATACGCATACTTCCTCTACATGGGTTGGCGTGTATACGGCGACACCATTGGGCGGATGCTCGCTCTCGAAGAGTACGCAGAGCTTCGCGATTCCCTCTTCACGTTTCTGGGTACTTGTTGCCAACCTAATCTTGACGACTTCCTCGGCGAACATACGGAACGTCCCCAAACCACGTCGTTTGTCAACTGGGACCACAAAGTCCTCGATCGTTTCGTCAACCTCCATGGCAAGCTCATCTCGGAGGAACCAAAGTCGTCCGGGGGCTGGTGGTGCCTCTGGTTCGAAGTTCGCCGCCCCGACCATCGTGCTATTCGACTCATCGAAGATGGCGGTCCACACCGCGAGCTTGAAGAAAGGGTTCGATGCTCTTGTCAAACACCCTCTCGCCCGTTTCAACGCTCGCAAGGGCACTTGCAGTCCCCGCATCGCGGAGCTCGCGCGTGAGCTGGCCCAGGTAGATTTTATTTATCGTTCATCTTGACAATCGCTCATGTCTGTAACAGGAAATGATTCAGAACGCCCTTGAGGACGAGTTCCGCGCGACGAACCCGGACTCGGAAGCCCCTTACGTTCATGTCGCGGATGCGGACCTTCAGCAGTTCCTCCCTGCTCTTCCCACTGCTTCTGAGGAGCCGTCGAGATCATCCTACAGCACCCTCTCTTCCTTCTCCAAACTCGATCCCGACCGCTACCGCCTGTACTGTCACGGTCTCGTTGCTGAGGGCTACGCCCAGGGGAAGGACGCAGACATAACGGAGAGTTCCTCTTCCACCACGACGGCTGTCCGCCGCACGAGTTCTCGCCGTTCTGGCGTCGTCTTTCCGCAGGATATCGATTGGACCGCAGAGTGGGCCGCAACGGACCCTAAGACCCTCGAGTCCGCTACTCTGCCGGACCCTGCGGGCGTCGCGATGGACAAGAGCGATCTCCCGCTGCGCCTTCACGAGAGGTATGGCGTGCCACCTCCGGATGCCCCTGAACGACGGAAGACACGTGCGGCGCAGAGGCAAGCCCTCGAAGCTGCCAAGAACGCTCCCGTCGCGACCACATCGTCGGAGACCCCAGTCGCCCCGCCTCCTGCCGCACCCACATCTCCTTCCGCTCGGCCTCCTGCCGCACCCTCTGTATCACACGTCCCGCCTACTTCCACGACCCCGGCGGCAGCGGCTCCTCCTGCAACAGCGCCGCCAGAGACCGCCTCTGCTCCATCCGCAGCTCCCCAGAAGCCGGCGCCCCTTCCTCCTGCTGCGCCCTCCCACCAGCCTGCACCCCGTATCCCACACGGATTCGCTGTTGGTCCTCGCGGGAGGGGAACCTCCTCAGTCCCTCCTTCATCGCAGGTAACCGACCCCCTGGGCGATGATCCGGACGCCGACGGGGAGGACGACAATATCCATGCCGAGTCTCACGACCCCCCCACCCAGGTATTTGTCCCCTCGTCATCTCAGATCCCTCCGCCGGACGAGGAACCCTTGCAGCCGTTGGACGCCACGCATCTGCCGCATGGGCCCTCCCTGTCGTCATCCGAATGGAACCCGGATCCGTCGCCACTCCCCAACATGGTCCCGAGCACTTTCCCAGAGGAGCCTTCCCAACTTCCCCCAATTCCCACTCCAGTAATCCACCCCACCGTCCTGGCCGCGCTGCCGCCTCCGACCTCGCAAGAAACGACGTCGTTTCGCGGCCTCACGACAGGCCTCAATTTGTCCCTGATAACGCAACTGTTCTTCAACGTCTTGGAGGAAGTCAAGGCGGACCCTCAATGCCCATACATCTACGGCGAGCCACAGGACGTTTGCAAGTCGCGGATCGCAAAGTTTTGGGCGCGCGTGCGCGACCGCAAGCAATCCTTGATCCCTGATCAGGTTTTCCCGTACATACGCGACGACCATGCGGACATCTCCTGCGCGCCAACATGGTCCCACTTCCTCGACATGTATGGCATCCCTGACTCCGGGGCCGTCGCGATAGATCGGGCGCGCACACGTTTCATGATGCGCGCTGATCCGATGTTCTCGCCCGTATATGACAACGCCGGCGACGCCACCGCAGCTGTGGCCCTCGCAACGCAAGCGTCGACCGTCTCTGGCCCAACAGGTAATGGTCATGTCTATTACATGATGAGTCTCTCTAACTGACATATCCTCAGATGCAACGGACGAATTGCTGGACCGTAAGCGTCGCGAGCGGTCCACCTCGTTCCTCGAGGATGCTCGCAAGGAGGGCGGCGCGAGCCCACCTACGAACAGAGCAAAGCGCGACCCACCCCAGGAAACGCAGCCCCAGTTGAAGCCATGCTCTTCGGCGATTTTCGACTGGCCCGATGAAGAGCCACGTAACCTGCGCGATCGACCGACAAAAACCACGCCCGGCAATCCGCCACAGATCCTCACGGCATCGGCGCGCGCACGGGCGAGCTCCGCTTCTTCTGCCAAGTCCAAGGGCGGCCAGCCCAGGAAGTCCGCCAACACGGGTGCACTGCCGTCTGTCAACGAGCACAGTGAGTCCGGTGCTTCTGCACAGGATAGAGAAGCGCCTGGCGCGGTAGGTCGTAGTGAACGTGTTAGGCAATTGGTCCAGGGCAAGCAGCTCGTCCCGCGCAAGCCGTAAAGTTGTAACGAGTCTAGCCAGTTCGTACTCCTGTATTGTTGAAGTGTTCATGCGAATCAATGCAAATGATCCTCACCATGAATTCACGCTAACCCGGATCGCGGCATATTTGGTGCGACGAGGACAGACCGTGTGATTCTCCTGCCTGTGCTGGCGCTGGTAAAATCTTTGAGTGAATGATTAACCACTGTCTCATTAGTGTGTGCTACGTCCCCACAGCAACCTTAAGCACGGAACGTCGCTGTGCGCAGCGTCAGTTTTTTTGTAGTCACTTACCTCTTCTACTACGTTCACAATGTCTGGAAGCAGCAGCCAAGAATCATCGAGGGACCTCTTGTTGGGATCCCGATCTAACAGTGACGCAGAGGGTCTGACGGGCAGGTGCGTGACTTCAATTCAAGACAAATACCATGATCTCAATGCGTGCGTTGAAAGTGTCTTGAACATCGACGCAAATGCAAACGGCCCCCTCCCAATGGCGACGACGGGGAACATCCCTGAGCATGGCCTGGGTGCGCAAGTATTTGAACAAGACGTCGTCGCGGACGCGGAGGAGATCGACTTCGACACCAACTGTCTTCCGCTCACTTGGGACGATGGCGAAGGACTCGACCAAGGAACGCTGACGAACAACGTTCTCGCTCAATTCGCCTGCGACGATAGCCTGGATCAGAAGTACCAGACGATCGCGGCGGAGTCAAAGCCTCTCTCCGACTTCCGGAAGATGTACTCCAACGGGCAAGATCGCTACGTTCGTGAGCAAGCTATGCGCCTTCTGAAGCGAAAGATCAAGGTGGACATTCCGAGTCGAATGAAGTACGACAAAGATCACAAGGACATCGTGTACAGCAATATGGGGGTGCGTCGTTTTCCGTTTTGTCCAAATTTTGTCCATCATCACCGACATTTGTGCCTCAGACACACCTTGACCTTAGGCAGATGATGGGCAACCGTGCTGGGCTCGACGCTGTGCTCCCCAACATGTCTCGCGCTGATGCTCACTACGACCCCGAATGGACCTTCCGGCTCACGACTGATCGTCGTCACATGCAGTTCAACGGAACGGTGGATTTCCTGCCGTGGGACCCAAACGGTCATCTCCTCTACTTTGGTGTTGCCCGTCAGGTCGAGCATGCCTACATCGTTATGGTACCCAAGACCGCCATTGGCGCCGCTGTCGACCCCGGCGGCGTGACGACGTACAAACACGTCCGTCCCATGGACGCTCGATGTGCCCGTGCCGTCTTTATGATGCTGGCGTCTATGTTGGCGAAGATCAATTACAGTAACTTGCAAGTGCGAAACCCTTACCCCAGTCTCGACAGTGACCAAGAAATCAGCGAGTACGAAAATAATATTTTGTGAGTCCGCCTTTCTGCACCGTCCCGTATTGCGCCCTCGCAGGTCGCCTGCTTCCGCGCACCTCCGGCGCTCACATATAGCGTGTGGCGGCATTAGACACCGCGATTGTATGATGTCCCAATATCGCGCGGACGCAGACCGCCTGCATCGGCGCAGATATTGTATGGTGCTCGAACACCGCGCGGACGCAGACCGCCTGCATCGGCGCAGATATATCAAGACATTATATGCGCGCACGCAGGTCCACTGCGTTCGCGGCTAATGCTATGCCATAAGATCACTATCCCATACTGACGTCTTCGTTCCGTAGCACCAACAAATATTACGAGCTGGATCTCTCAACAACAGTGAGATTGCACGACGAGATACGTCGATCGTATCACACGTGGCTCGCTGATGCGCCACAGGCATACCAAGACACGCTATGCGGGTCTTGCGTTCCCTGTGCATTCTCTTCAAAACATGGTCAAAACCGACTTATCGATGCTGGTGGGTCTCTTGAACAACAGACCATCTTTTGGTCTCGTTCCGTCGACCCGCAATATCTCAGTGTATTCAAGGTGGCCCTCGCGTTACATATTGAGTACGTGGACGTGTTCAGGCTAAGCCATGTTGCTGATCCCATTGCCCAGATGCTCCGAGGTTGGAGGATGGGATCCTATTTCTAGCGAGGATATCATCTCCGAGTTCGGTGAAGAATTATACGACAACGACAACGTGAACACCCGCGAAAGAATCGATTTGCACAGATTCCCCGACGTCTTCGACGATGACGGTCGCGAGATCCCCCTCTATACATCGACGGGCTTCCCTGTACCCCGTCTCGCAGCATTCGTCCCCGATACAGGTCCTAGCTATTGCGCTCTCTTGCCGGACCTTCCCCGTTGTCGTTCTCTCTTCACAACAGACATCGCCGACGACGACGCCGACGACGACGACGAAGTCGAGGATGTGCTCCACCACGGGGAGGGATCCAAGATGAGGATGAACGCGGCACCCCCCCTCCTCGTAGGAAACCACCTCCTCGCGACATCGCGTTCCAGGTCTACCCCACAGCATTCACACACACGCTCGGAAACTGGCAGGCCAAGGGCCTCATCACCAAACTCGCAAACCACGTCAAGTCCATCAACGCCGTCGTCAGTCGCTACCCTGTACTCGCCCCCGCAATCGAAGGCTCCATCTCCCAGTGCTACAACAACTTTTCTCACCACACTCGCCGATCCGCAGGTCAACACATCGTGCAACGCGGCATTCTCACCGGTGTTACTGCTGGGGCTTGGGCTTCTAACGCCTCGTCCCAACGCACAGCCTCTAAATTGTTTGGCCATGTCGCTTCCGTCCTCCCTCACAAGGCTCTCGAGGAACAGGTCAACCAGGTGCAGCGGACCGCCCTTCGATTCGAGAACGTCTTCACTATTCACATGAACCGCCTCAACCCCGAATGCCTCAACGGGACAGAGTTCTTCAACAGCGTCATTGACCCTCTCATCCAGGCTTGCGCAAAACCCGACGTCTTCGAGGCCCTTCGCGGCACAACCACTGTCCTGAAACCTGACGTAAGGCTGTCACATTCACTCCGTATCCCCGACATCCAACTGACTGTTATTGGTATTATAGATTTACCCTGCAATGCTGAAGTGGACAGCTTTCCCTGTCACAGTCCTTATGGAGGAGGTTTGGGACAGACACATTCGACCCGTCCTGGAGAAGCGGTTGTCGCTCCATAACGCTGTCAGCGTTAATTCCCGCTCTCGCCGCACCCCAGCCATCAGCCATCTCGCGACCGTTCCTCCCCCGGAGTGGTTGGAGCTCCTTGCGATTTTGGAACGATCGCTGTGTTTCGGTCATACTGGCAGCGCACCTTCTCTCGCCTACGCTCTCATGAAGAAGACCTTTACCAGCCGGGCTCTCTTGGAGGGATACCTTCCTATGTTTTGGGATGGTCTCGAAATCTCCGACGCCGCTCCTCTCCTCCCCATCCTCCATTTGCACAAGTGGCCAGTCGACTCCAACAAAGACCCCATCCTCGCATCGAAGAGGTCTCAGTTGTTGACCTATGGGTCTGCGCATCTTGCGGTGTGTATTCTCTCCCAAAGCCTTCACTGCAATACTAACTTCGGTTTGTCAGGGTTACATCGCTTGCTTCAAGATTCAGCTGCGTCTATCCCGACTCACGATTCGAGCAGGCCCCTCGACAGGCACCCATAAAGTCGACATGGCCCTCAAGGTTCTCGCCGAGGTTGTCATTGATGCCTTCGTCCAGGACGTCACAGATCTCGTCCGCAAATCTTTGAAGAGTCTTAAGGACGACGCTGATCTCCATCCAGAGCGCTACGACACCGAGTGGGTGAAGGTCCGCTGGGATAGCTTTTGTCAGTGGCAGGCTGAACCGTCTCGTCTCGATTACGGCTTCGAGTCGGAAACTTTCATCCAACTCGCTCGCTCGCTGACGAAAGAACGAAGGTGACCCAATCCGGGGCCTGCCTCCCAGCACTATCAAGTCAATCTCCATCGGTGACCTCGCCCGTTCTATCCATGACATTTGCCTCCGCGCGGAGGTTCGCCAGCAAATCCGTGCGCCTGTTTGGCGTGATGGTACCCTTCCCTCCGTCGCACGGATGGCCATCGCCAACGCTCATAGCCGCATGGGCCGCTCTGTTCCTGACGAGGAGAAAGCTAACCAGCTCATCAAGTTTTTTACGAGAGCGCTTCGTACGCGCAACGTTCACTTCTTCCCTAACGCGCCCTCTGGTGGGGGTGCGTCGCCATCTATCGATGCCTGGACTTTCCTTGGGAACGGCCCAAACGCAGACGATATCGCCAATAACCGACTAGAAACTATCGGGGCTCGGCGCACTCGTCTTTGGGAAGAGCAGGGACGCATCGCCAGTCAGGCCGATGTCAACGCGCAATGGTCCATCCTCGACTGCTCTATCGAGTCCTTCGCATCGTACATCAACCATGCCTGCCTCCCCGAGGAATGGAGTTACAAAGGGGAAAAGTCGATTACCGGCAACGCCCTTATTCGGCCCGTGTACGAGTGGGCTGAGACGCGTCTCAGCAACCCCTCCGTAGATTGGCGAACTCGCCT
Source organism: Ganoderma lingzhi (assembly GCA_026283605.1). Lineage (NCBI taxonomy): Eukaryota > Fungi > Basidiomycota > Agaricomycetes > Polyporales > Polyporaceae > Ganoderma > Ganoderma lingzhi. The sequence continues at coordinate 5,050,918 of JAPJYM010000001.1, forward strand.
CGCTGTTACTCTCGGTTTCCTCCTTAGCAAGCTCCTTCCCAACCATATCTTCTGTCCAGACAGCGGTAAAGTCCAGGAATATCCCATCTTAGAGACGGTCACTTCGCAGCTTCGTCAAATCGTCCCCGCAACGCGACATCATTCTATCACTATCGTCCGTCAACTGCCATGGGTTGCAAAACCCAACCGCGGTGGAACAACTGACCGCAGTTTGTACTTCACACAGGCGAGCGTCGTCATTCTCGCCTGGATCGATCCCACTTCGCCCGTACGCAAGCAGTTAGCGTTGAAGCAAGCGAAAAACGACTTAATTTCGATGTTCAACTCTAAGCACAGTACGTCGTCGGTTTTTTTGGTGATTGACAAATCAATGACGCCTATTCTCATCTGTAGCTGCGAAGGGACTTGGCGTCGCCAACATGGTCCGTCTGGGTGTGCTTGAAGCACAAGGCGAAGCCATCCTGAGCTCCCCGAAGCCCAACCGCGCGTACTTCGCTCGCTCCGACTCAGTCCTTCAGGCCTGGAGCAATGAAGTTACCCAAGCATTCCGTCGGGGTCCTAACCCGATCTACACCCTTGCGCTGTCCATCTTCCGAAGTGAGGTCGTGAATCATCTCATCCAGGCAGGCGAGTTTCCAAGTCGGCCTCTTCCTGTTGTCCCTGTGGCTGGCCCCTCTACAACGGTCTCGCAGAAGCGGGTACTCGAGGTTTCAGATTCCGAGGAAGAACGTGATCGTGTCCGCCGCCGCCGCCGATGAGGCCGGTCCGGCCTCATATGATAATATTCCTGTAATACCTTGATCGATAATGCCTACCCACTCCCACAACTATATTAGCTATTATCTCACTTATGTTAGCAGAGACTCGTGTGTGAATGTTGGTCGGTGTTCACAGACGAGCTTTGCGCCCTCGCAGGTCACCTGCGTTCGCGCAAGGATCCTTCTACTACGGGCAATACCCTTTAACACACCCGCCCGCACTGTCGCAGCCGCCATTGCAGGTCACCTGCGTGCGCGCAATGACTCTTCTACTACGATCAATACCCTGTAGCACGCCGCGCCTGCGCCGTCGCAGCCACCCTGCGTCCGCGCATCATCACTGTCAAGGTGAGAGTGATTGTGTTCCGTACGCACTCTCGTCTCATTTTCGTTGAAGGTATACACAGCACACTTGACTTTGAGGATCTTGATAACATGTGACATGCGAATGTACTGAATCTCATCGCAATGAAAGACATCGGTAAGGATGCGTAGCGCAATCCACTGCACTCGACGACTCCCTAACGGCTGTGTACCACGAGAGTGTCAGTTAAAAGCAGTAAGACTTCCATCTCGAATGGTGCTGCGCGCCCGAACGGTGAGTTTCAGAATCGATGATTTCACTACAATGTCCACATTGTGCGATATCGCGAGGCGTGTGCCAGCTGTCCCATCCCTCCCTACATTGACATCTGTTATCGGGTTCCCTGGCATATAAGTCGTTCGGCAGACATCGAATGGTTCCCAGCGGAAAGGAAAGCGTGTGACTGAATATGTGTCCTGTCTCCTTGCCGTGTCCACCTTCAACTGTCCAGTTCACTGATACCGAAAGGAAGCGGCTAACTCTCCACAGGCCGTCATGACGTATTTGCAATGAGTGGGGTACGGAGCACAGATGAGGACGTTTTTCCTATCTCTTGTACATCACAGATCATCGGGTGCATGATTTTCTCTCGTGCGCTTGAGTTGTTCTCATGAGATTACGTAATATCCTGCGCGAAAGTGATTCTTTTGAGGTCAATCGCCTATTCCCTGTTGGGTCATTGCACTCATCTATATTTGCCGGTCGGTCTCCAGACCAGTGCTTCCTTAGATAGTGTAGAGCTTATATTACGGGTAATGTTTGCGACAAATTGCTCACATTATGAGCCCCATGAGGTTCTGCTTCAATGCTACGTCACATGTAATGAGAGTTCACATCTCATTGAATGGAGAGTAAAATGCCGGTGCTTACATCTTCTGAACATAAAAGCCCATTGAATAGTTATCTTGGAAAGTTTGCCTATACGCAAAGTGTGTGTAAGACTGGTTGTATTCGAATTGTTACCTGGTTGTAGGCTGGAGTTGGTGTCGGAGGAGGGTGGGAAAGACGTAACAGGGCTGGTTGGACTAGTCTAGGGCGAGGGTGAGGTGGCGAGAACGTCGGTGTAAGTTTGGGTGTGTTACGGCACTTGCGCTAGTTTCTGTGTGCGTATACACTAACTTGAGTCTGGAGCGTGGAGTTGGTGTCGGAGGAGGGTGGGAAAAACGTGACGGGGCTGGTTGGACTAGTCTAGGGCGAGGGTTAGGTGGCGAGAACGTCGGTGTAAGT